>OX465486.1:27500-5027500 GCA_950022335.1 Eurois occulta
GATTATAGTTGCAATAGTACTCACCCTTCATCCCTGTGTTCTGGTCCGCGTTCCGTGAGCCGGCGCCCGGGTTGGAGGTTGAAACCCTAAATTTTTTGGTTCAAAAACTGGTTTTTTGACCAAAACTCAAAAATTTTATTCGGCACCCACCCTGTTTTATTTCGTAATTAGCTAGCCCGCGACGAGCCGCTTCTTTTGAGACCTCGCTCGCCCGCCTAGCTCAAATAAAACTTGTAATTTTTTAAAAAATAATTTTTTCTCTTAGTTTCTGTATGTACCCAAATCCACCTTAGGAACATAGCTTTTAGCAAAAACGTGAATATTTTCGGTTCTAGACGTGCGATTTTGAAGCTGTTTTCAGCATTTTTAGACATAACTAGGCGTCCGCCGACGTCCTGACGATATTGCACTCACCGAACTACCCCTATAAAAAAGTTTCCTACAAACCCTTAGAAATTTTCGAAATTTTCAGATACGATCATCAAAATTTAGTGTTTTTTCCAAATTTTTATTCAAAATAACATTAGATTATAGTTGCAATAGTACTCACCCTTCATCCCTGTGTTCTGGTCCGCGTTCCGTGAGCCGGCGCCCGGGTTGGAGGTTGAAACCCTAAATTTTTTGGTTCAAAAACTGGTTTTTTGACCAAAACTCAAAAATTTTATTCGGCACCCACCCTGTTTTATTTCGTAATTAGCTAGCCCGCGACGAGCCGCTTCTTTTGAGACCTCGCTCGCCCGCCTAGCTCAAATAAAACTTGTAATTTTTTAAAAAATAATTTTTTCTCTTAGTTTCTGTATGTACCCAAATCCACCTTAGGAACATAGCTTTTAGCAAAAACGTGAATATTTTCGGTTCTAGACGTGCGATTTTGAAGCTGTTTTCAGCATTTTTAGACATAACTAGGCGTCCGCCGACGTCCTGACGATATTGCACTCACCGAACTACCCCTATAAAAAAGTTTCCTACAAACCCTTAGAAATTTTCGAAATTTTCAGATACGATCATCAAAATTTAGTGTTTTTTCCAAATTTTTATTCAAAATAACATTAGATTATAGTTGCAATAGTACTCACCCTTCATCCCTGTGTTCTGGTCCGCGTTCCGTGAGCCGGCGCCCGGGTTGGAGGTTGAAACCCTAAATTTTTTGGTTCAAAAACTGGTTTTTTGACCAAAACTCAAAAATTTTATTCGGCACCCACCCTGTTTTATTTCGTAATTAGCTAGCCCGCGACGAGCCGCTTCTTTTGAGACCTCGCTCGCCCGCCTAGCTCAAATAAAACTTGTAATTTTTTAAAAAATAATTTTTTCTCTTAGTTTCTGTATGTACCCAAATCCACCTTAGGAACATAGCTTTTAGCAAAAACGTGAATATTTTCGGTTCTAGACGTGCGATTTTGAAGCTGTTTTCAGCATTTTTAGACATAACTAGGCGTCCGCCGACGTCCTGACGATATTGCACTCACCGAACTACCCCTATAAAAAAGTTTCCTACAAACCCTTAGAAATTTTCGAAATTTTCAGATACGATCATCAAAATTTAGTGTTTTTTCCAAATTTTTATTCAAAATAACATTAGATTATAGTTGCAATAGTACTCACCCTTCATCCCTGTGTTCTGGTCCGCGTTCCGTGAGCCGGCGCCCGGGTTGGAGGTTGAAACCCTAAATTTTTTGGTTCAAAAACTGGTTTTTTGACCAAAACTCAAAAATTTTATTCGGCACCCACCCTGTTTTATTTCGTAATTAGCTAGCCCGCGACGAGCCGCTTCTTTTGAGACCTCGCTCGCCCGCCTAGCTCAAATAAAACTTGTAATTTTTTAAAAAATAATTTTTTCTCTTAGTTTCTGTATGTACCCAAATCCACCTTAGGAACATAGCTTTTAGCAAAAACGTGAATATTTTCGGTTCTAGACGTGCGATTTTGAAGCTGTTTTCAGCATTTTTAGACATAACTAGGCGTCCGCCGACGTCCTGACGATATTGCACTCACCGAACTACCCCTATAAAAAAGTTTCCTACAAACCCTTAGAAATTTTCGAAATTTTCAGATACGATCATCAAAATTTAGTGTTTTTTCCAAATTTTTATTCAAAATAACATTAGATTATAGTTGCAATAGTACTCACCCTTCATCCCTGTGTTCTGGTCCGCGTTCCGTGAGCCGGCGCCCGGGTTGGAGGTTGAAACCCTAAATTTTTTGGTTCAAAAACTGGTTTTTTGACCAAAACTCAAAAATTTTATTCGGCACCCACCCTGTTTTATTTCGTAATTAGCTAGCCCGCGACGAGCCGCTTCTTTTGAGACCTCGCTCGCCCGCCTAGCTCAAATAAAACTTGTAATTTTTTAAAAAATAATTTTTTCTCTTAGTTTCTGTATGTACCCAAATCCACCTTAGGAACATAGCTTTTAGCAAAAACGTGAATATTTTCGGTTCTAGACGTGCGATTTTGAAGCTGTTTTCAGCATTTTTAGACATAACTAGGCGTCCGCCGACGTCCTGACGATATTGCACTCACCGAACTACCCCTATAAAAAAGTTTCCTACAAACCCTTAGAAATTTTCGAAATTTTCAGATACGATCATCAAAATTTAGTGTTTTTTCCAAATTTTTATTCAAAATAACATTAGATTATAGTTGCAATAGTACTCACCCTTCATCCCTGTGTTCTGGTCCGCGTTCCGTGAGCCGGCGCCCGGGTTGGAGGTTGAAACCCTAAATTTTTTGGTTCAAAAACTGGTTTTTTGACCAAAACTCAAAAATTTTATTCGGCACCCACCCTGTTTTATTTCGTAATTAGCTAGCCCGCGACGAGCCGCTTCTTTTGAGACCTCGCTCGCCCGCCTAGCTCAAATAAAACTTGTAATTTTTTAAAAAATAATTTTTTCTCTTAGTTTCTGTATGTACCCAAATCCACCTTAGGAACATAGCTTTTAGCAAAAACGTGAATATTTTCGGTTCTAGACGTGCGATTTTGAAGCTGTTTTCAGCATTTTTAGACATAACTAGGCGTCCGCCGACGTCCTGACGATATTGCACTCACCGAACTACCCCTATAAAAAAGTTTCCTACAAACCCTTAGAAATTTTCGAAATTTTCAGATACGATCATCAAAATTTAGTGTTTTTTCCAAATTTTTATTCAAAATAACATTAGATTATAGTTGCAATAGTACTCACCCTTCATCCCTGTGTTCTGGTCCGCGTTCCGTGAGCCGGCGCCCGGGTTGGAGGTTGAAACCCTAAATTTTTTGGTTCAAAAACTGGTTTTTTGACCAAAACTCAAAAATTTTATTCGGCACCCACCCTGTTTTATTTCGTAATTAGCTAGCCCGCGACGAGCCGCTTCTTTTGAGACCTCGCTCGCCCGCCTAGCTCAAATAAAACTTGTAATTTTTTAAAAAATAATTTTTTCTCTTAGTTTCTGTATGTACCCAAATCCACCTTAGGAACATAGCTTTTAGCAAAAACGTGAATATTTTCGGTTCTAGACGTGCGATTTTGAAGCTGTTTTCAGCATTTTTAGACATAACTAGGCGTCCGCCGACGTCCTGACGATATTGCACTCACCGAACTACCCCTATAAAAAAGTTTCCTACAAACCCTTAGAAATTTTCGAAATTTTCAGATACGATCATCAAAATTTAGTGTTTTTTCCAAATTTTTATTCAAAATAACATTAGATTATAGTTGCAATAGTACTCACCCTTCATCCCTGTGTTCTGGTCCGCGTTCCGTGAGCCGGCGCCCGGGTTGGAGGTTGAAACCCTAAATTTTTTGGTTCAAAAACTGGTTTTTTGACCAAAACTCAAAAATTTTATTCGGCACCCACCCTGTTTTATTTCGTAATTAGCTAGCCCGCGACGAGCCGCTTCTTTTGAGACCTCGCTCGCCCGCCTAGCTCAAATAAAACTTGTAATTTTTTAAAAAATAATTTTTTCTCTTAGTTTCTGTATGTACCCAAATCCACCTTAGGAACATAGCTTTTAGCAAAAACGTGAATATTTTCGGTTCTAGACGTGCGATTTTGAAGCTGTTTTCAGCATTTTTAGACATAACTAGGCGTCCGCCGACGTCCTGACGATATTGCACTCACCGAACTACCCCTATAAAAAAGTTTCCTACAAACCCTTAGAAATTTTCGAAATTTTCAGATACGATCATCAAAATTTAGTGTTTTTTCCAAATTTTTATTCAAAATAACATTAGATTATAGTTGCAATAGTACTCACCCTTCATCCCTGTGTTCTGGTCCGCGTTCCGTGAGCCGGCGCCCGGGTTGGAGGTTGAAACCCTAAATTTTTTGGTTCAAAAACTGGTTTTTTGACCAAAACTCAAAAATTTTATTCGGCACCCACCCTGTTTTATTTCGTAATTAGCTAGCCCGCGACGAGCCGCTTCTTTTGAGACCTCGCTCGCCCGCCTAGCTCAAATAAAACTTGTAATTTTTTAAAAAATAATTTTTTCTCTTAGTTTCTGTATGTACCCAAATCCACCTTAGGAACATAGCTTTTAGCAAAAACGTGAATATTTTCGGTTCTAGACGTGCGATTTTGAAGCTGTTTTCAGCATTTTTAGACATAACTAGGCGTCCGCCGACGTCCTGACGATATTGCACTCACCGAACTACCCCTATAAAAAAGTTTCCTACAAACCCTTAGAAATTTTCGAAATTTTCAGATACGATCATCAAAATTTAGTGTTTTTTCCAAATTTTTATTCAAAATAACATTAGATTATAGTTGCAATAGTACTCACCCTTCATCCCTGTGTTCTGGTCCGCGTTCCGTGAGCCGGCGCCCGGGTTGGAGGTTGAAACCCTAAATTTTTTGGTTCAAAAACTGGTTTTTTGACCAAAACTCAAAAATTTTATTCGGCACCCACCCTGTTTTATTTCGTAATTAGCTAGCCCGCGACGAGCCGCTTCTTTTGAGACCTCGCTCGCCCGCCTAGCTCAAATAAAACTTGTAATTTTTTAAAAAATAATTTTTTCTCTTAGTTTCTGTATGTACCCAAATCCACCTTAGGAACATAGCTTTTAGCAAAAACGTGAATATTTTCGGTTCTAGACGTGCGATTTTGAAGCTGTTTTCAGCATTTTTAGACATAACTAGGCGTCCGCCGACGTCCTGACGATATTGCACTCACCGAACTACCCCTATAAAAAAGTTTCCTACAAACCCTTAGAAATTTTCGAAATTTTCAGATACGATCATCAAAATTTAGTGTTTTTTCCAAATTTTTATTCAAAATAACATTAGATTATAGTTGCAATAGTACTCACCCTTCATCCCTGTGTTCTGGTCCGCGTTCCGTGAGCCGGCGCCCGGGTTGGAGGTTGAAACCCTAAATTTTTTGGTTCAAAAACTGGTTTTTTGACCAAAACTCAAAAATTTTATTCGGCACCCACCCTGTTTTATTTCGTAATTAGCTAGCCCGCGACGAGCCGCTTCTTTTGAGACCTCGCTCGCCCGCCTAGCTCAAATAAAACTTGTAATTTTTTAAAAAATAATTTTTTCTCTTAGTTTCTGTATGTACCCAAATCCACCTTAGGAACATAGCTTTTAGCAAAAACGTGAATATTTTCGGTTCTAGACGTGCGATTTTGAAGCTGTTTTCAGCATTTTTAGACATAACTAGGCGTCCGCCGACGTCCTGACGATATTGCACTCACCGAACTACCCCTATAAAAAAGTTTCCTACAAACCCTTAGAAATTTTCGAAATTTTCAGATACGATCATCAAAATTTAGTGTTTTTTCCAAATTTTTATTCAAAATAACATTAGATTATAGTTGCAATAGTACTCACCCTTCATCCCTGTGTTCTGGTCCGCGTTCCGTGAGCCGGCGCCCGGGTTGGAGGTTGAAACCCTAAATTTTTTGGTTCAAAAACTGGTTTTTTGACCAAAACTCAAAAATTTTATTCGGCACCCACCCTGTTTTATTTCGTAATTAGCTAGCCCGCGACGAGCCGCTTCTTTTGAGACCTCGCTCGCCCGCCTAGCTCAAATAAAACTTGTAATTTTTTAAAAAATAATTTTTTCTCTTAGTTTCTGTATGTACCCAAATCCACCTTAGGAACATAGCTTTTAGCAAAAACGTGAATATTTTCGGTTCTAGACGTGCGATTTTGAAGCTGTTTTCAGCATTTTTAGACATAACTAGGCGTCCGCCGACGTCCTGACGATATTGCACTCACCGAACTACCCCTATAAAAAAGTTTCCTACAAACCCTTAGAAATTTTCGAAATTTTCAGATACGATCATCAAAATTTAGTGTTTTTTCCAAATTTTTATTCAAAATAACATTAGATTATAGTTGCAATAGTACTCACCCTTCATCCCTGTGTTCTGGTCCGCGTTCCGTGAGCCGGCGCCCGGGTTGGAGGTTGAAACCCTAAATTTTTTGGTTCAAAAACTGGTTTTTTGACCAAAACTCAAAAATTTTATTCGGCACCCACCCTGTTTTATTTCGTAATTAGCTAGCCCGCGACGAGCCGCTTCTTTTGAGACCTCGCTCGCCCGCCTAGCTCAAATAAAACTTGTAATTTTTTAAAAAATAATTTTTTCTCTTAGTTTCTGTATGTACCCAAATCCACCTTAGGAACATAGCTTTTAGCAAAAACGTGAATATTTTCGGTTCTAGACGTGCGATTTTGAAGCTGTTTTCAGCATTTTTAGACATAACTAGGCGTCCGCCGACGTCCTGACGATATTGCACTCACCGAACTACCCCTATAAAAAAGTTTCCTACAAACCCTTAGAAATTTTCGAAATTTTCAGATACGATCATCAAAATTTAGTGTTTTTTCCAAATTTTTATTCAAAATAACATTAGATTATAGTTGCAATAGTACTCACCCTTCATCCCTGTGTTCTGGTCCGCGTTCCGTGAGCCGGCGCCCGGGTTGGAGGTTGAAACCCTAAATTTTTTGGTTCAAAAACTGGTTTTTTGACCAAAACTCAAAAATTTTATTCGGCACCCACCCTGTTTTATTTCGTAATTAGCTAGCCCGCGACGAGCCGCTTCTTTTGAGACCTCGCTCGCCCGCCTAGCTCAAATAAAACTTGTAATTTTTTAAAAAATAATTTTTTCTCTTAGTTTCTGTATGTACCCAAATCCACCTTAGGAACATAGCTTTTAGCAAAAACGTGAATATTTTCGGTTCTAGACGTGCGATTTTGAAGCTGTTTTCAGCATTTTTAGACATAACTAGGCGTCCGCCGACGTCCTGACGATATTGCACTCACCGAACTACCCCTATAAAAAAGTTTCCTACAAACCCTTAGAAATTTTCGAAATTTTCAGATACGATCATCAAAATTTAGTGTTTTTTCCAAATTTTTATTCAAAATAACATTAGATTATAGTTGCAATAGTACTCACCCTTCATCCCTGTGTTCTGGTCCGCGTTCCGTGAGCCGGCGCCCGGGTTGGAGGTTGAAACCCTAAATTTTTTGGTTCAAAAACTGGTTTTTTGACCAAAACTCAAAAATTTTATTCGGCACCCACCCTGTTTTATTTCGTAATTAGCTAGCCCGCGACGAGCCGCTTCTTTTGAGACCTCGCTCGCCCGCCTAGCTCAAATAAAACTTGTAATTTTTTAAAAAATAATTTTTTCTCTTAGTTTCTGTATGTACCCAAATCCACCTTAGGAACATAGCTTTTAGCAAAAACGTGAATATTTTCGGTTCTAGACGTGCGATTTTGAAGCTGTTTTCAGCATTTTTAGACATAACTAGGCGTCCGCCGACGTCCTGACGATATTGCACTCACCGAACTACCCCTATAAAAAAGTTTCCTACAAACCCTTAGAAATTTTCGAAATTTTCAGATACGATCATCAAAATTTAGTGTTTTTTCCAAATTTTTATTCAAAATAACATTAGATTATAGTTGCAATAGTACTCACCCTTCATCCCTGTGTTCTGGTCCGCGTTCCGTGAGCCGGCGCCCGGGTTGGAGGTTGAAACCCTAAATTTTTTGGTTCAAAAACTGGTTTTTTGACCAAAACTCAAAAATTTTATTCGGCACCCACCCTGTTTTATTTCGTAATTAGCTAGCCCGCGACGAGCCGCTTCTTTTGAGACCTCGCTCGCCCGCCTAGCTCAAATAAAACTTGTAATTTTTTAAAAAATAATTTTTTCTCTTAGTTTCTGTATGTACCCAAATCCACCTTAGGAACATAGCTTTTAGCAAAAACGTGAATATTTTCGGTTCTAGACGTGCGATTTTGAAGCTGTTTTCAGCATTTTTAGACATAACTAGGCGTCCGCCGACGTCCTGACGATATTGCACTCACCGAACTACCCCTATAAAAAAGTTTCCTACAAACCCTTAGAAATTTTCGAAATTTTCAGATACGATCATCAAAATTTAGTGTTTTTTCCAAATTTTTATTCAAAATAACATTAGATTATAGTTGCAATAGTACTCACCCTTCATCCCTGTGTTCTGGTCCGCGTTCCGTGAGCCGGCGCCCGGGTTGGAGGTTGAAACCCTAAATTTTTTGGTTCAAAAACTGGTTTTTTGACCAAAACTCAAAAATTTTATTCGGCACCCACCCTGTTTTATTTCGTAATTAGCTAGCCCGCGACGAGCCGCTTCTTTTGAGACCTCGCTCGCCCGCCTAGCTCAAATAAAACTTGTAATTTTTTAAAAAATAATTTTTTCTCTTAGTTTCTGTATGTACCCAAATCCACCTTAGGAACATAGCTTTTAGCAAAAACGTGAATATTTTCGGTTCTAGACGTGCGATTTTGAAGCTGTTTTCAGCATTTTTAGACATAACTAGGCGTCCGCCGACGTCCTGACGATATTGCACTCACCGAACTACCCCTATAAAAAAGTTTCCTACAAACCCTTAGAAATTTTCGAAATTTTCAGATACGATCATCAAAATTTAGTGTTTTTTCCAAATTTTTATTCAAAATAACATTAGATTATAGTTGCAATAGTACTCACCCTTCATCCCTGTGTTCTGGTCCGCGTTCCGTGAGCCGGCGCCCGGGTTGGAGGTTGAAACCCTAAATTTTTTGGTTCAAAAACTGGTTTTTTGACCAAAACTCAAAAATTTTATTCGGCACCCACCCTGTTTTATTTCGTAATTAGCTAGCCCGCGACGAGCCGCTTCTTTTGAGACCTCGCTCGCCCGCCTAGCTCAAATAAAACTTGTAATTTTTTAAAAAATAATTTTTTCTCTTAGTTTCTGTATGTACCCAAATCCACCTTAGGAACATAGCTTTTAGCAAAAACGTGAATATTTTCGGTTCTAGACGTGCGATTTTGAAGCTGTTTTCAGCATTTTTAGACATAACTAGGCGTCCGCCGACGTCCTGACGATATTGCACTCACCGAACTACCCCTATAAAAAAGTTTCCTACAAACCCTTAGAAATTTTCGAAATTTTCAGATACGATCATCAAAATTTAGTGTTTTTTCCAAATTTTTATTCAAAATAACATTAGATTATAGTTGCAATAGTACTCACCCTTCATCCCTGTGTTCTGGTCCGCGTTCCGTGAGCCGGCGCCCGGGTTGGAGGTTGAAACCCTAAATTTTTTGGTTCAAAAACTGGTTTTTTGACCAAAACTCAAAAATTTTATTCGGCACCCACCCTGTTTTATTTCGTAATTAGCTAGCCCGCGACGAGCCGCTTCTTTTGAGACCTCGCTCGCCCGCCTAGCTCAAATAAAACTTGTAATTTTTTAAAAAATAATTTTTTCTCTTAGTTTCTGTATGTACCCAAATCCACCTTAGGAACATAGCTTTTAGCAAAAACGTGAATATTTTCGGTTCTAGACGTGCGATTTTGAAGCTGTTTTCAGCATTTTTAGACATAACTAGGCGTCCGCCGACGTCCTGACGATATTGCACTCACCGAACTACCCCTATAAAAAAGTTTCCTACAAACCCTTAGAAATTTTCGAAATTTTCAGATACGATCATCAAAATTTAGTGTTTTTTCCAAATTTTTATTCAAAATAACATTAGATTATAGTTGCAATAGTACTCACCCTTCATCCCTGTGTTCTGGTCCGCGTTCCGTGAGCCGGCGCCCGGGTTGGAGGTTGAAACCCTAAATTTTTTGGTTCAAAAACTGGTTTTTTGACCAAAACTCAAAAATTTTATTCGGCACCCACCCTGTTTTATTTCGTAATTAGCTAGCCCGCGACGAGCCGCTTCTTTTGAGACCTCGCTCGCCCGCCTAGCTCAAATAAAACTTGTAATTTTTTAAAAAATAATTTTTTCTCTTAGTTTCTGTATGTACCCAAATCCACCTTAGGAACATAGCTTTTAGCAAAAACGTGAATATTTTCGGTTCTAGACGTGCGATTTTGAAGCTGTTTTCAGCATTTTTAGACATAACTAGGCGTCCGCCGACGTCCTGACGATATTGCACTCACCGAACTACCCCTATAAAAAAGTTTCCTACAAACCCTTAGAAATTTTCGAAATTTTCAGATACGATCATCAAAATTTAGTGTTTTTTCCAAATTTTTATTCAAAATAACATTAGATTATAGTTGCAATAGTACTCACCCTTCATCCCTGTGTTCTGGTCCGCGTTCCGTGAGCCGGCGCCCGGGTTGGAGGTTGAAACCCTAAATTTTTTGGTTCAAAAACTGGTTTTTTGACCAAAACTCAAAAATTTTATTCGGCACCCACCCTGTTTTATTTCGTAATTAGCTAGCCCGCGACGAGCCGCTTCTTTTGAGACCTCGCTCGCCCGCCTAGCTCAAATAAAACTTGTAATTTTTTAAAAAATAATTTTTTCTCTTAGTTTCTGTATGTACCCAAATCCACCTTAGGAACATAGCTTTTAGCAAAAACGTGAATATTTTCGGTTCTAGACGTGCGATTTTGAAGCTGTTTTCAGCATTTTTAGACATAACTAGGCGTCCGCCGACGTCCTGACGATATTGCACTCACCGAACTACCCCTATAAAAAAGTTTCCTACAAACCCTTAGAAATTTTCGAAATTTTCAGATACGATCATCAAAATTTAGTGTTTTTTCCAAATTTTTATTCAAAATAACATTAGATTATAGTTGCAATAGTACTCACCCTTCATCCCTGTGTTCTGGTCCGCGTTCCGTGAGCCGGCGCCCGGGTTGGAGGTTGAAACCCTAAATTTTTTGGTTCAAAAACTGGTTTTTTGACCAAAACTCAAAAATTTTATTCGGCACCCACCCTGTTTTATTTCGTAATTAGCTAGCCCGCGACGAGCCGCTTCTTTTGAGACCTCGCTCGCCCGCCTAGCTCAAATAAAACTTGTAATTTTTTAAAAAATAATTTTTTCTCTTAGTTTCTGTATGTACCCAAATCCACCTTAGGAACATAGCTTTTAGCAAAAACGTGAATATTTTCGGTTCTAGACGTGCGATTTTGAAGCTGTTTTCAGCATTTTTAGACATAACTAGGCGTCCGCCGACGTCCTGACGATATTGCACTCACCGAACTACCCCTATAAAAAAGTTTCCTACAAACCCTTAGAAATTTTCGAAATTTTCAGATACGATCATCAAAATTTAGTGTTTTTTCCAAATTTTTATTCAAAATAACATTAGATTATAGTTGCAATAGTACTCACCCTTCATCCCTGTGTTCTGGTCCGCGTTCCGTGAGCCGGCGCCCGGGTTGGAGGTTGAAACCCTAAATTTTTTGGTTCAAAAACTGGTTTTTTGACCAAAACTCAAAAATTTTATTCGGCACCCACCCTGTTTTATTTCGTAATTAGCTAGCCCGCGACGAGCCGCTTCTTTTGAGACCTCGCTCGCCCGCCTAGCTCAAATAAAACTTGTAATTTTTTAAAAAATAATTTTTTCTCTTAGTTTCTGTATGTACCCAAATCCACCTTAGGAACATAGCTTTTAGCAAAAACGTGAATATTTTCGGTTCTAGACGTGCGATTTTGAAGCTGTTTTCAGCATTTTTAGACATAACTAGGCGTCCGCCGACGTCCTGACGATATTGCACTCACCGAACTACCCCTATAAAAAAGTTTCCTACAAACCCTTAGAAATTTTCGAAATTTTCAGATACGATCATCAAAATTTAGTGTTTTTTCCAAATTTTTATTCAAAATAACATTAGATTATAGTTGCAATAGTACTCACCCTTCATCCCTGTGTTCTGGTCCGCGTTCCGTGAGCCGGCGCCCGGGTTGGAGGTTGAAACCCTAAATTTTTTGGTTCAAAAACTGGTTTTTTGACCAAAACTCAAAAATTTTATTCGGCACCCACCCTGTTTTATTTCGTAATTAGCTAGCCCGCGACGAGCCGCTTCTTTTGAGACCTCGCTCGCCCGCCTAGCTCAAATAAAACTTGTAATTTTTTAAAAAATAATTTTTTCTCTTAGTTTCTGTATGTACCCAAATCCACCTTAGGAACATAGCTTTTAGCAAAAACGTGAATATTTTCGGTTCTAGACGTGCGATTTTGAAGCTGTTTTCAGCATTTTTAGACATAACTAGGCGTCCGCCGACGTCCTGACGATATTGCACTCACCGAACTACCCCTATAAAAAAGTTTCCTACAAACCCTTAGAAATTTTCGAAATTTTCAGATACGATCATCAAAATTTAGTGTTTTTTCCAAATTTTTATTCAAAATAACATTAGATTATAGTTGCAATAGTACTCACCCTTCATCCCTGTGTTCTGGTCCGCGTTCCGTGAGCCGGCGCCCGGGTTGGAGGTTGAAACCCTAAATTTTTTGGTTCAAAAACTGGTTTTTTGACCAAAACTCAAAAATTTTATTCGGCACCCACCCTGTTTTATTTCGTAATTAGCTAGCCCGCGACGAGCCGCTTCTTTTGAGACCTCGCTCGCCCGCCTAGCTCAAATAAAATTTTGCCCACCCACCCGCCCTTTGGTCTATAGGAAGGGGTAGACTGGTATTTCACCAAAAAATTTTTATTCGCAAATTGGCTTTAAGCCAATCTGACCAAAAGTTTTTACAAATTTTTAAATTTATTGAACAATTATTTTACCTAATTTTATTATCTGACATTATTTTATTTTAACGAACTATTTTTAGTAACTATTTTTAATTGATTTTATTGTTTGTAAATTTATTGTGACAGTCGCTCGTTAATGAGCGACTATAATTATACTTTATTTTATTGATATTTTAATTGATTATTATTTTATTGCTTTGTGTTCCCCCCTTTACAGGGCAACACAATCACCAGTGTCCAAAACCTCTCCTCGAGCAGATATTGTAGTCCTGACCTCCTCTTTACAGGGGTCCGTTCTTGCATTATCTGCTCTTAGGCTGACATGTTCCGCACCCCAGAAAGCGCCGCGAAGTATCAAAGCCCCATGAGCCCGAGGACCAAGGCCCTCTGGCACCCGCCGGGCTCGGCGGGGACCCCTCCCTTTCCCGAGTGCTCGGAGCCCCCCGACGCGGTGAGGAAAATCGTTTTCAGAGACGATACTCCCGCGGCCCGGGAGGGCCCGGTGACTCCGGCGACGCGCCCTGCTCCTGTAAAAGCTCCGAGGTCGCTCATGAAGACTGAGGCTAGGCACCGCAGCCGCATTGCGGAGGCGAGAGCTTGCCTAAACAAGGCAAAGCACAATTTGGGCAGCTCTCGCAACCTCAAGGCGGAGATAAAGGCTGCGGTGCTCGAAGCCGTTAACAGACTCTATGAGCTGATCAAGGAGTCGGAGCAGGACAGGGCCCCTGCCGCGCCCGCGCCCGCACCCATCGCCGTACCGGAACCCGCGCCCACCGCTGACCGTAGTCTCGGACCCGTGTCCGCCGAGGTTCTTGCTGGCCAGACTGAGCTCCTTAAAAGTCTGAAGGAGCACATCTCGGAGTTGAGAGACAACTCCGAGAAGCTCGACAGACTGCGAGACAGTCTGGCTAGCGGAGAGAGTGTGGGGGAGAGAACCTACGCGAGTGTAGCAGCCGTCAGTAAACGCCACACCGGGGCACAGGCCCCGGAGCGAACGACGCTGCACTCCGTGGTTGTCTCCTCAACACAGGAGATGGATACGGGTGCCGAGATTCTCGAAAGAGTGCGGAAAGCGGTGGACGCGAAGGAGGGCTGGGTGCGCGTGGAGAGGGTTCGAAAGGCAAAAGACCAGAGGGTTATCATGGGGTGCGAATCAAAAGAGGAGAGGCGTAAATTAAAGGCACGACTCGAGGCGGCCGGAGAGAACCTCGTCGTCGAGGAAGTCAAAAACCGAAACCCGCTTCTGATTCTCAGGGACGTATTGCTGATCCACAGCGACGAGGACGTGTTGCGAGCCCTGAAGAATCAGAACCGGGAGTTATTTGACGGCCTCGGCGACGAGGAACAAAGAGTTTCCATTAAATTCCGGAAAAAGTCGAGGAACCCCCACGTGAACAGCATTGTGATGAGTGTTTCCCCAGCAATCTGGAGACGCGCACTCGAAGGAGGCAAGCTCCGCATTGACCTCCAGAGAGTGCGCGTCGAAGACCAGACGCCTCTGGTGCAGTGCACCCGCTGCCTAGCATATGGTCACGGCAAGCGTCTCTGCGCGGAGCCGGTTGACCTATGCAGCCACTGCGGCGGTCCACACCTTAGGTTGGACTGCCCAGTCAGTGGCGAGGCAGCGGTGTGCGTGAACTGTACCAGAGCCAAGCTCGGGGAACACTCACACAATGCGTTCAGCAAAGAATGCCCGGTACACAAGAAGTGGGACGCATTCGCCCGAGCGACCATAGCGTATTGCTAAGGTGGTCGATGCGCCCACTTCTGTGTACACGGAGATTACCAGTTTGGCACAACCAGATTGCAGCCGCATTAAGCGAACCGCTAGGGTTGGCTTAATGGAGGATGGGAATGGGAGTCACTTTCCTTGGAAAGTGGCTCAATTTACACTGAACCGTAAGCCAACTCTAGCGGAATCGTCAAGTTGTGTCAAACTGGTGGCTGTTTCTGCAGTAAATTACAATTTTGCTATTTATAATGATTTTGACTCATATATTGAATATATACTGCAAATATCATTCTAAGCAAAATTGAAAGACAATTTATGAGGGCAAAACAACAGGGGTTCAAATGATATATTAACAATAGTGAAATAGTAAATATAACCTAAATGTATATTTAATACAATTTTTATTTTATTTATTTATTTGGTTTTAAAAATTTAGAGTGTATTGATAATTGGATATTTTGAAAGTATTAATATTAAAAATTGAAACGAAATTCTTTTGTGTGGTCTCTTCGGCCTCCTACAAATAAGTCGCTAAACAAGCCAAAAACCATGAATAATAAGGTCTCTGATCATGTCAGAGGGACACTGGCGGGGCAGGAGTGGGTTTTAGTCGGTTCGAGTCCGACACTACCTCCACTGTCTCACACCCTGTGAGATAGTGGAGGTGTCCGTGGGGATTTCCCACTCCTGCCAAAACAAAAAAAAAAAAAAAAAAAAAAAAAAAAACTAACCTAACCTAACCTAACCTAACCTAACCTAACCTAACCTAACCTAACCTAACCTAACCTAACCTAACCTAACCTAACCTAACCTAACCTAACCTAACCTAACCTAACCTAACCTAACCTAACCTAACCTAACCTAACCTAACCTAACCTAACCTAACCTAACCTAACCTAACCTAACCTAACCTAACCTAACCTAACCTAACCTAACCTAACCTAACCTAACCGGTGAATATATTCGGTTCTAGACGTGCGATTTTGAAGCTGTTTTCAGCATTTTTAGACTAAACTAGGCGTCCGCCGACGTCCTGACGATATTGCACTCACCGAACTACCCCTATAAAAAATTTCCCTACAACCCTTGAAATTTTTCGAATTTTTCAGATACGATCATCAAAATTTAGTGTTTTTTCCAAATTTTCTTTCAAAATAACGTTAGATTATAGTTTCAATAGTACTCACCCTTCATCCCTGTGTTCTGGTCCGCGTTCCGTGCACCAGCGCCCGGGTTGGAGGTTGAAACCCTAAATTTTTTGGTTCAAAAACTGGTTTTTTGACCAAAACTCAAAAATTTTATTCGGCACCCACCCTGTTTTATTTCATAATTAGCTAGCCCGCGACGAGCCGCGTCTTTTGAGATATCGCTCGCCCGCCTAGCTCAAATAAAACTTGTACATTTTCAAAAAACAGTATTTCTCATAGTTTCTGTATAGTACCTAAATCCACCTAAGGGAGA
Source organism: Eurois occulta (assembly GCA_950022335.1). NCBI lineage: Eukaryota > Metazoa > Arthropoda > Insecta > Lepidoptera > Noctuidae > Eurois > Eurois occulta. Next base: position 43,657 of record OX465486.1, read on the forward strand.
TAGTTTTTAATAAAAAAGTGAATATATTCGGTTCTAGACGTGCGATTTTGAAGCTGTTTTCAGCATTTTTAGACTAAACTAGGCGTCCGCCGACGTCCTGACGATATTGCACTCACCGAACTACCCCTATAAAAAATTTCCCTACAACCCTTGAAATTTTTCGAATTTTTCAGATACGATCATCAAAATTTAGTGTTTTTTCCAAATTTTCTTTCAAAATAACGTTAGATTATAGTTTCAATAGTACTCACCCTTCATCCCTGTGTTCTGGTCCGCGTTCCGTGCACCAGCGCCCGGGTTGGAGGTTGAAACCCTAAATTTTTTGGTTCAAAAACTGGTTTTTTGACCAAAACTCAAAAATTTTATTCGGCACCCACCCTGTTTTATTTCATAATTAGCTAGCCCGCGACGAGCCGCGTCTTTTGAGATATCGCTCGCCCGCCTAGCTCAAATAAAACTTGTACATTTTCAAAAAACAGTATTTCTCATAGTTTCTGTATAGTACCTAAATCCACCTAAGGGAGATAGTTTTAGGGCACGCCACGATAGTGGCGATAAGTCCCCTCTTTGAGGAGTGGCTTGAGAGGCACCACGGCGCCCTCACCTTCCGCCTGACGCAGGTCCTCACCGGACACGGTTGTTTCGGGAGGTACCTGTACCGAATCGGGCGGGAGGAAACGCCCGGGTGCTACTATTGCGAGGATCGACCGGAGGACACGGTGGAGCACACCGTCGAGGTCTGCTCCGCTTGGGAGGAGCACCGCCGTGTCCTCGTTGCGGCGATTGGCGGCGGCGACCTCTCGCGCCCGGCCCTGGTTCAAGCCATGGTCCGGGGCGAGAGGGAATGGGAAGCCGTCGCCTCCTTCTGCGAAGCAGTCATGCTAGCGAAGGAGGCGGCGGAACGTGAGAGGGAGAGAACCTCCTCACGTCCCAGCCGCCGCGGGAGAAGCACCGGGCGTCGGGGGCCACGCCGTGATGGCTCTCGGCCACCGTAGGCGCGGGCCTGTGGACGGCGAGTAATGGGCTAGCTCGCCGTCCGTCCGTCGTATGACGACGGGCAGGCCGTGTCGACGGCGCGTTCGTGTTCCACGCGCGCCTCAAAGAGATGTCAGCAAACGGGAGGGGCCCGCAAGGGCCGGTGCCTGCCAGGGCTGCGGGACTGTTCGAAAGAGATACCGCGGCCCTGGAACGTAAAGGGCCAATGAAGGAACATGGGTGTTTTTTAGTCAGTAAGAGTCTGACACTCCCTTCCGCTCCGCCCAGAGCGGGAGGAGTCATTTGATGATTTCTCACCCCCCAAAAAAAAAAAAAAAAAAAAAGGGAGATAGTTTTTAATAAAAAAGTGAATATATTCGGTTCTAGACGTGCGATTTTGAAGCTGTTTTCAGCATTTTTAGACCTAACTAGGCGTCCGCCTACGTATTGACGATATTGCACCCACGGGCACGACCCTATAAAAAATTTCCCTACAACCCTTGAAATTTTTCGAATTTTTCAGATACGATCATCAAAATTTAGTGTTTTTTCCAAATTTTCTTTCAAAATAACGTTAGATTATAGTTTCAATAGTACTCACCCTTCATCCCTGTGTTCTGGTCCGCGTTCCGTGCACCAGCGCCCAGGTTGGAGGTTGAAACCCTAAATTTTTTGGTTCAAAAACTGGTTTTTTGACCAAAACTCAAAAATTTTATTCGGCACCCACCCTGTTTTATTTCGTAATTAGCTAGCCCGCGACGAGCCGCTTCTTTTGAGACCTCGCTCGCCCGTCTAGCTCAAATAAAACTTGCAAATTTTCAAAAAACAGTATTTCTCATAGTTTCTGTATAGTACCTAAATCCACCTATTAACAAGAACGTTCATATTTTCGGTTCTGGACGTGCGATTTTGAAGCTGTTTTCAGCATTTTTAGACCTAACTAGGCGTCCGCCTACGTATTGACGATATTGCACCCACGGGCACGACCCTATAAAAAATTTCCCTACAACCCTTGAAATTTTTCGAATTTTTCAGATACGATCATCAAAATTTAGTGTTTTTTCCAAATTTTCTTTCAAAATAACGTTAGATTATAGTTTCAATAGTACTCACCCTTCATCCCTGTGTTCTGGTCCGCGTTCCGTGCACCAGCGCCCAGGTTGGAGGTTGAAACCCTAAATTTTTTGGTTCAAAAACTGGTTTTTTGACCAAAACTCAAAAATTTTATTCGGCACCCACCCTGTTTTATTTCGTAATTAGCTAGCCCGCGACGAGCCGCTTCTTTTGAGACCTCGCTCGCCCGTCTAGCTCAAATAAAACTTGCAAATTTTCAAAAAACAGTATTTCTCATAGTTTCTGTATAGTACCTAAATCCACCTAAGGGAGATAGTTTTTAACAAGAACGTTCATATTTTCGGTTCTGGACGTGCGATTTTGAAGCTGTTTTCAGCATTTTTAGACCTAACTAGGCGTCCGCCTACGTATTGACGATATTGCACCCACGGGCACGACCCTATAAAAAATTTCCCTACAACCCTTGAAATTTTTCGAATTTTTCAGATACGATCATCAAAATTTAGTGTTTTTTCCAAATTTTCTTTCAAAATAACGTTAGATTATAGTTTCAATAGTACTCACCCTTCATCCCTGTGTTCTGGTCCGCGTTCCGTGCACCAGCGCCCAGGTTGGAGGTTGAAACCCTAAATTTTTTGGTTCAAAAACTGGTTTTTTGACCAAAACTCAAAAATTTTATTCGGCACCCACCCTGTTTTATTTCGTAATTAGCTAGCCCGCGACGAGCCGCTTCTTTTGAGACCTCGCTCGCCCGTCTAGCTCAAATAAAACTTGCAAATTTTCAAAAAACAGTATTTCTCATAGTTTCTGTATAGTACCTAAATCCACCTAAGGGAGATAGTTTTTAACAAGAACGTTCATATTTTCGGTTCTGGACGTGCGATTTTGAAGCTGTTTTCAGCATTTTTAGACCTAACTAGGCGTCCGCCTACGTATTGACGATATTGCACCCACGGGCACGACCCTATAAAAAATTTCCCTACAACCCTTGAAATTTTTCGAATTTTTCAGATACGATCATCAAAATTTAGTGTTTTTTCCAAATTTTCTTTCAAAATAACGTTAGATTATAGTTTCAATAGTACTCACCCTTCATCCCTGTGTTCTGGTCCGCGTTCCGTGCACCAGCGCCCAGGTTGGAGGTTGAAACCCTAAATTTTTTGGTTCAAAAACTGGTTTTTTGACCAAAACTCAAAAATTTTATTCGGCACCCACCCTGTTTTATTTCGTAATTAGCTAGCCCGCGACGAGCCGCTTCTTTTGAGACCTCGCTCGCCCGTCTAGCTCAAATAAAACTTGCAAATTTTCAAAAAACAGTATTTCTCATAGTTTCTGTATAGTACCTAAATCCACCTATTAACAAGAACGTTCATATTTTCGGTTCTGGACGTGCGATTTTGAAGCTGTTTTCAGCATTTTTAGACCTAACTAGGCGTCCGCCTACGTATTGACGATATTGCACCCACGGGCACGACCCTATAAAAAATTTCCCTACAACCCTTGAAATTTTTCGAATTTTTCAGATACGATCATCAAAATTTAGTGTTTTTTCCAAATTTTCTTTCAAAATAACGTTAGATTATAGTTTCAATAGTACTCACCCTTCATCCCTGTGTTCTGGTCCGCGTTCCGTGCACCAGCGCCCAGGTTGGAGGTTGAAACCCTAAATTTTTTGGTTCAAAAACTGGTTTTTTGACCAAAACTCAAAAATTTTATTCGGCACCCACCCTGTTTTATTTCGTAATTAGCTAGCCCGCGACGAGCCGCTTCTTTTGAGACCTCGCTCGCCCGTCTAGCTCAAATAAAACTTGCAAATTTTCAAAAAACAGTATTTCTCATAGTTTCTGTATAGTACCTAAATCCACCTAAGGGAGATAGTTTTTAACAAGAACGTTCATATTTTCGGTTCTGGACGTGCGATTTTGAAGCTGTTTTCAGCATTTTTAGACCTAACTAGGCGTCCGCCTACGTATTGACGATATTGCACCCACGGGCACGACCCTATAAAAAATTTCCCTACAACCCTTGAAATTTTTCGAATTTTTCAGATACGATCATCAAAATTTAGTGTTTTTTCCAAATTTTCTTTCAAAATAACGTTAGATTATAGTTTCAATAGTACTCACCCTTCATCCCTGTGTTCTGGTCCGCGTTCCGTGCACCAGCGCCCAGGTTGGAGGTTGAAACCCTAAATTTTTTGGTTCAAAAACTGGTTTTTTGACCAAAACTCAAAAATTTTATTCGGCACCCACCCTGTTTTATTTCGTAATTAGCTAGCCCGCGACGAGCCGCTTCTTTTGAGACCTCGCTCGCCCGTCTAGCTCAAATAAAACTTGCAAATTTTCAAAAAACAGTATTTCTCATAGTTTCTGTATAGTACCTAAATCCACCTAAGGGAGATAGTTTTTAACAAGAACGTTCATATTTTCGGTTCTGGACGTGCGATTTTGAAGCTGTTTTCAGCATTTTTAGACCTAACTAGGCGTCCGCCTACGTATTGACGATATTGCACCCACGGGCACGACCCTATAAAAAATTTCCCTACAACCCTTGAAATTTTTCGAATTTTTCAGATACGATCATCAAAATTTAGTGTTTTTTCCAAATTTTCTTTCAAAATAACGTTAGATTATAGTTTCAATAGTACTCACCCTTCATCCCTGTGTTCTGGTCCGCGTTCCGTGCACCAGCGCCCAGGTTGGAGGTTGAAACCCTAAATTTTTTGGTTCAAAAACTGGTTTTTTGACCAAAACTCAAAAATTTTATTCGGCACCCACCCTGTTTTATTTCGTAATTAGCTAGCCCGCGACGAGCCGCTTCTTTTGAGACCTCGCTCGCCCGTCTAGCTCAAATAAAACTTGCAAATTTTCAAAAAACAGTATTTCTCATAGTTTCTGTATAGTACCTAAATCCACCTATTAACAAGAACGTTCATATTTTCGGTTCTGGACGTGCGATTTTGAAGCTGTTTTCAGCATTTTTAGACCTAACTAGGCGTCCGCCTACGTATTGACGATATTGCACCCACGGGCACGACCCTATAAAAAATTTCCCTACAACCCTTGAAATTTTTCGAATTTTTCAGATACGATCATCAAAATTTAGTGTTTTTTCCAAATTTTCTTTCAAAATAACGTTAGATTATAGTTTCAATAGTACTCACCCTTCATCCCTGTGTTCTGGTCCGCGTTCCGTGCACCAGCGCCCAGGTTGGAGGTTGAAACCCTAAATTTTTTGGTTCAAAAACTGGTTTTTTGACCAAAACTCAAAAATTTTATTCGGCACCCACCCTGTTTTATTTCGTAATTAGCTAGCCCGCGACGAGCCGCTTCTTTTGAGACCTCGCTCGCCCGTCTAGCTCAAATAAAACTTGCAAATTTTCAAAAAACAGTATTTCTCATAGTTTCTGTATAGTACCTAAATCCACCTAAGGGAGATAGTTTTGGCGTCAGGTGCACTGGTGGTCGCCAGAGCTGACGTCTCTGCGCGAGGCGTGCGTCGCCGCGCGGCACCTGTACGCCAGGCATCGCAGGCTCCGCATCCGTCCTGCGGATGCGGCAGCCATTGAGGCGGAGCTGTACGAGGGGTACAGAGCAGCGAAGACCGCCCTCCAAGAGGCTGTCCAGCGGGCCAAGGATTTGGCCCGCGAGGAGATGCTGGAGACTCTCGACAGAGATCCGTGGGGGCGCCCTTACCAGATGGTGCGGAACAAACTCCGCACCTGGGCCCCCCCGCTGACGCAGAGTCTCCGGCCGCAGCTCGTGGAGGACGTGGTGAGCGCTCTGTTCCCTTCGCGAGGGGAACATCCTCCCCCGCCTATGGCTCCGCCGCTTGCGGTGCCGGAAGCGGACCACGACGACGATGACGACACTCCGGAGGTGACTGGGGTAGACCTGAGAGTGGCGGTAAACCGGCTTAAGGCCAGGAATACCGCCCCGGGACCCGATGGCTTACCTGGCAAAGCCTGGGTCCTGGCCTTGCAGGCTCTCGGGCCCCGACTGGAGGGGCTCCTAAGCGCATGCTTGGAAAGAGGCCAGTTCCCGCTTCGTTGGAAGACAGGGAAGCTGGTCCTCATCCGGAAGCCGGGGCGCCCTGCGGACTCTCCGTCCGCATACCGGCCCATTGTGTTGCTCGACGAGGTGGGCAAGCTCTTCGAAAGAGTCATTGCGAACCGCCTCGCCGGGCACCTTGCGGGGATTGGGCCGGATCTTGCGGACAACCAGTTTGGTTTCCGCAAGGGGCGCTCGACGGTGGACGCCATCATGCGCGTGAGAGCCCTCACGACGGGGGCTGCGGTGTCCAGGGGTGGGGTGGTCTTGGCGGTGTCTCTCGACATCGCCAACGCCTTCAACTCCATGCCCTGGAGCTGCATTAGGGAGGCACTCCGGTATCACCGGGTGCCGACCTACCTTCGTCGTGTGGTCGGGGACTACCTGACGGACAGGTACGTCATATACCCTGGTCACAACGGAGAGTGGAACCGGCGAGAGATGTCGTGCGGTGTTCCACAGGGATCGGTTCTGGGGCCGCCCTTGTGGAACATCGGCTACGACTATGTGCTGCGTGCCGACCTCCCTAGCGGCGTCAGCGTAGTCTGCTACGCTGACGACACGCTGGTGCTGGCGCAGGGGAGGTCGCACGAGGCGGCGGCCGAATTGATGACACGCGGGGTTGCGATAGTCGTTGAGAGGATCCGGCAATTGGGTCTCGAGGTGGCATTGCACAAGTCTGAGGCCATGTGCTTTCATGGGCCTCGGAGCGCGCCACCGTCGGGATCCATACTCACGGTAGGAGGGGTTCCCGTCGGCGTCGAGTCGACGTTGAGGTACCTCGGACTCGTCCTCGACAGCCGATGGAACTTCGTTGAGCATTTCCGACGTTTGGCTCCCAGACTGGAAAAGGCCGGGGCTGCTTTCAAGCGGCTCCTGCCCAACCTGGGGGGGCCAAACGCCTCCTGCCGGAGGCTCTATGCGGGGATCTTGCGGTCCATGGCCCTTTACGGGGCCCCGGTGTGGGCGCGTTCGTTGAGGTTGCGTGCAAAGCACTACCTGAACGCGCCCCAAAAGGTGGTAGCCGTAAGGCTGATCCGTGGGTACCGCACGATCTCCCGCGAGGCGGCGAGCCTCCTTGCCGGATTGCCGCCATGGGATCTGGAGGCCATAGTCCTCGCGCGCCTGCACGAGTGGCGCGCGGAGGTACAGAGCCGGGGGGTAACTCCGCTGCCGCGGCATATTGTCGCGCGGCGGACAGACCTCCGCCGTGATCTCATGGCGACATGGAGAGAGCGACTATCGCAACCCCGTGCAGGGCACGCCACGATAGTGGCGGTAAGTCCCCTCTTTGAGGAGTGGCTTGAGAGGCGCCACGGCGCCCTCACCTTCCGCCTGACGCAGGTCCTCACCGGACATGGATGTTTCGGGAGGTACCTGTACCGAATCGGGCGGGAGGAAACGCCCGGATGCTACAATTGCGAGGATCGACCGGAGGACACGGTGGAGCACACCGTGGAGGTCTGCTCTGCTTGGGCGGAGCACCGCCGTGTCCTCGTAGCGGCGATTGGCGGCGGCGACCTCTCGCGTCCGGCCCTGGTTCAAGCCATGGTCCGGGGCGAGAGGGAATGGGAAGCCGTCGCCTCCTTCTGCGAAGCAGTCATGCTAGCGAAGGAGGCGGCGGAACGTGAGAGGGAGAGAACCTCCTCACGTCCCAGCCGCCGCGGGAGAAGCACCGGGCGTCGGGGGCCACGCCGTGATGGCTCTCGGCCACCGTAGGCGCGGGCCTGTGGACGGCGAGTAATGGGCTAGCTCGCCGTCCGTCCGTCGTATGACGACGGGCAGGCCGTGTCGACGGCGCGTTCGTGTTCCACGCGCGCCTCAAAGAGATGTCAGCAAACGGGAGGGGCCCGCAAGGGCCGGTGCCTGCCAGGGCTGCGGGACTGTTCGAAAGAGATACCGCGGCCCTGGAACATAAAGGGCCAATGAAGGAACATGGGTGTTTTTTAGTCAGTAAGAGTCTGACACTCCCTTCCGCTCCGCCCAGAGCGGGAGGAGTCATTTGATGATTTCTCACCCCCCAAAAAAAAAAAAAAAAAAAAAAGGGAGATAGTTTTTAACAAGAACGTTCATATTTTCGGTTCTGGACGTGCGATTTTGAAGCTGTTTTCAGCATTTTTAGACCTAACTAGGCGTCCGCCTACGTATTGACGATATTGCACCCACGGGCACGACCCTATAAAAAATTTCCCTACAACCCTTGAAATTTTTCGAATTTTTCAGATACGATCATCAAAATTTAGTGTTTTTTCCAAATTTTCTTTCAAAATAACGTTAGATTATAGTTTCAATAGTACTCACCCTTCATCCCTGTGTTCTGGTCCGCGTTCCGTGCACCAGCGCCCAGGTTGGAGGTTGAAACCCTAAATTTTTTGGTTCAAAAACTGGTTTTTTGACCAAAACTCAAAAATTTTATTCGGCACCCACCCTGTTTTATTTCGTAATTAGCTAGCCCGCGACGAGCCGCTTCTTTTGAGACCTCGCTCGCCCGTCTAGCTCAAATAAAACTTGCAAATTTTCAAAAAACAGTAAGTATTTCTCATAGTTTCTGTATAGTACCTAAATCCACCTAAGGGAGATAGTTTTTAACAAGAACGTTCATATTTTCGGTTCTGGACGTGCGATTTTGAAGCTGTTTTCAGCATTTTTAGACCTAACTAGGCGTCCGCCTACGTATTGACGATATTGCACCCACGGGCACGACCCTATAAAAAATTTCCCTACAACCCTTGAAATTTTTCGAATTTTTCAGATACGATCATCAAAATTTAGTGTTTTTTCCAAATTTTCTTTCAAAATAACGTTAGATTATAGTTTCAATAGTACTCACCCTTCATCCCTGTGTTCTGGTCCGCGTTCCGTGCACCAGCGCCCAGGTTGGAGGTTGAAACCCTAAATTTTTTGGTTCAAAAACTGGTTTTTTGACCAAAACTCAAAAATTTTATTCGGCACCCACCCTGTTTTATTTCGTAATTAGCTAGCCCGCGACGAGCCGCTTCTTTTGAGACCTCGCTCGCCCGTCTAGCTCAAATAAAACTTGCAAATTTTCAAAAAACAGTATTTCTCATAGTTTCTGTATAGTACCTAAATCCACCTAAGGGAGATAGTTTTTCCGTGGGTACCGCACGATCTCCCGCGAGGCGGCGAGCCTCCTTGCCGGATTGCCGCCATGGGATCTGGAGGCCATAGTCCTCGCGCGCCTGCACGAGTGGCGCGCGGAGGTACAGAGCCGGGGGGTAACTCCGCTGCCGCGGCATATTGTCGCGCGGCGGACAGACCTCCGCCGTGATCTCATGGCGACATGGAGAGAGCGACTATCGCAACCCCGTTCAGGGCACGCCACGATAGTGGCGGTAAGTCCCCTCTTTGAGGAGTGGCTTGAGAGGCGCCACGGCGCCCTCACCTTCCGCCTGACGCAGGTCCTCACCGGACATGGATGTTTCGGGAGGTATCTGTACCGAATTGGGCGGGAGGAAACGCCCGGATGCTACAATTGCGAGGATCGACCGGAGGACACGGTGGAGCACACCGTGGAGGTCTGCTCTGCTTGGGCGGAGCACCGCCGTGTCCTCGTAGCGGCGATTGGCGGCGGCGACCTCTCGCGTCCGGCCCTGGTTCAAGCCATGGTCCGGGGCGAGAGGGAATGGGAAGCCGTCGCCTCCTTCTGCGAAGCAGTCATGCTAGCGAAGGAGGCGGCGGAACGTGAGAGGGAGAGAACCTCCTCACGTCCCAGCCGCCGCGGGAGAAGCACCGGGCGTCGGGGGCCACGCCGTGATGGCTCTCGGCCACCGTAGGCGCGGGCCTGTGGACGGCGAGTAATGGGCTAGCTCGCCGTCCGTCCGTCGTATGACGACGGGCAGGCCGTGTCGACGGCGCGTTCGTGTTCCACGCGCGCCTCAAAGAGTTGTCAGCATACGGGAGGGGCCCGCAAGGGCCGGTGCCTGCCAGGGCTGCGGGACTGTTCGAAAGAGATACCGCGGCCCTGGAACATAAAGGGCCAATGAAGGAACATGGGTGTTTTTTAGTCAGTAAGAGTCTGACACTCCCTTCCGCTCTGCCCAGGGCGGGAGGAGTCATTTGATGATTTCTCACCCTCCAAAAAAAAAAAAAAAAAAAAAAAAAAAAAGGGAGATAGTTTTTAACAAGAACGTTCATATTTTCGGTTCTGGACGTGCGATTTTGAAGCTGTTTTCAGCATTTTTAGACCTAACTAGGCGTCCGCCTACGTATTGACGATATTGCACCCACGGGCACGACCCTATAAAAAATTTCCCTACAACCCTTGAAATTTTTCGAATTTTTCAGATACGATCATCAAAATTTAGTGTTTTTTCCAAATTTTCTTTCAAAATAACGTTAGATTATAGTTTCAATAGTACTCACCCTTCATCCCTGTGTTCTGGTCCGCGTTCCGTGCACCAGCGCCCAGGTTGGAGGTTGAAACCCTAAATTTTTTGGTTCAAAAACTGGTTTTTTGACCAAAACTCAAAAATTTTATTCGGCACCCACCCTGTTTTATTTCGTAATTAGCTAGCCCGCGACGAGCCGCTTCTTTTGAGACCTCGCTCGCCCGTCTAGCTCAAATAAAACTTGCAAATTTTCAAAAAACAGTATTTCTCATAGTTTCTGTATAGTACCTAAATCCACCTATTAACAAGAACGTTCATATTTTCGGTTCTGGACGTGCGATTTTGAAGCTGTTTTCAGCATTTTTAGACCTAACTAGGCGTCCGCCTACGTATTGACGATATTGCACCCACGGGCACGACCCTATAAAAAATTTCCCTACAACCCTTGAAATTTTTCGAATTTTTCAGATACGATCATCAAAATTTAGTGTTTTTTCCAAATTTTCTTTCAAAATAACGTTAGATTATAGTTTCAATAGTACTCACCCTTCATCCCTGTGTTCTGGTCCGCGTTCCGTGCACCAGCGCCCAGGTTGGAGGTTGAAACCCTAAATTTTTTGGTTCAAAAACTGGTTTTTTGACCAAAACTCAAAAATTTTATTCGGCACCCACCCTGTTTTATTTCGTAATTAGCTAGCCCGCGACGAGCCGCTTCTTTTGAGACCTCGCTCGCCCGTCTAGCTCAAATAAAACTTGCAAATTTTCAAAAAACAGTATTTCTCATAGTTTCTGTATAGTACCTAAATCCACCTAAGGGAGATAGTTTTTAACAAGAACGTTCATATTTTCGGTTCTGGACGTGCGATTTTGAAGCTGTTTTCAGCATTTTTAGACCTAACTAGGCGTCCGCCTACGTATTGACGATATTGCACCCACGGGCACGACCCTATAAAAAATTTCCCTACAACCCTTGAAATTTTTCGAATTTTTCAGATACGATCATCAAAATTTAGTGTTTTTTCCAAATTTTCTTTCAAAATAACGTTAGATTATAGTTTCAATAGTACTCACCCTTCATCCCTGTGTTCTGGTCCGCGTTCCGTGCACCAGCGCCCAGGTTGGAGGTTGAAACCCTAAATTTTTTGGTTCAAAAACTGGTTTTTTGACCAAAACTCAAAAATTTTATTCGGCACCCACCCTGTTTTATTTCGTAATTAGCTAGCCCGCGACGAGCCGCTTCTTTTGAGACCTCGCTCGCCCGTCTAGCTCAAATAAAACTTGCAAATTTTCAAAAAACAGTATTTCTCATAGTTTCTGTATAGTACCTAAATCCACCTATTAACAAGAACGTTCATATTTTCGGTTCTGGACGTGCGATTTTGAAGCTGTTTTCAGCATTTTTAGACCTAACTAGGCGTCCGCCTACGTATTGACGATATTGCACCCACGGGCACGACCCTATAAAAAATTTCCCTACAACCCTTGAAATTTTTCGAATTTTTCAGATACGATCATCAAAATTTAGTGTTTTTTCCAAATTTTCTTTCAAAATAACGTTAGATTATAGTTTCAATAGTACTCACCCTTCATCCCTGTGTTCTGGTCCGCGTTCCGTGCACCAGCGCCCAGGTTGGAGGTTGAAACCCTAAATTTTTTGGTTCAAAAACTGGTTTTTTGACCAAAACTCAAAAATTTTATTCGGCACCCACCCTGTTTTATTTCGTAATTAGCTAGCCCGCGACGAGCCGCTTCTTTTGAGACCTCGCTCGCCCGTCTAGCTCAAATAAAACTTGCAAATTTTCAAAAAACAGTATTTCTCATAGTTTCTGTATAGTACCTAAATCCACCTAAGGGAGATAGTTTTTAACAAGAACGTTCATATTTTCGGTTCTGGACGTGCGATTTTGAAGCTGTTTTCAGCATTTTTAGACCTAACTAGGCGTCCGCCTACGTATTGACGATATTGCACCCACGGGCACGACCCTATAAAAAATTTCCCTACAACCCTTGAAATTTTTCGAATTTTTCAGATACGATCATCAAAATTTAGTGTTTTTTCCAAATTTTCTTTCAAAATAACGTTAGATTATAGTTTCAATAGTACTCACCCTTCATCCCTGTGTTCTGGTCCGCGTTCCGTGCACCAGCGCCCAGGTTGGAGGTTGAAACCCTAAATTTTTTGGTTCAAAAACTGGTTTTTTGACCAAAACTCAAAAATTTTATTCGGCACCCACCCTGTTTTATTTCGTAATTAGCTAGCCCGCGACGAGCCGCTTCTTTTGAGACCTCGCTCGCCCGTCTAGCTCAAATAAAACTTGCAAATTTTCAAAAAACAGTATTTCTCATAGTTTCTGTATAGTACCTAAATCCACCTAAGGGAGATAGTTTTTAACAAGAACGTTCATATTTTCGGTTCTGGACGTGCGATTTTGAAGCTGTTTTCAGCATTTTTAGACCTAACTAGGCGTCCGCCTACGTATTGACGATATTGCACCCACGGGCACGACCCTATAAAAAATTTCCCTACAACCCTTGAAATTTTTCGAATTTTTCAGATACGATCATCAAAATTTAGTGTTTTTTCCAAATTTTCTTTCAAAATAACGTTAGATTATAGTTTCAATAGTACTCACCCTTCATCCCTGTGTTCTGGTCCGCGTTCCGTGCACCAGCGCCCAGGTTGGAGGTTGAAACCCTAAATTTTTTGGTTCAAAAACTGGTTTTTTGACCAAAACTCAAAAATTTTATTCGGCACCCACCCTGTTTTATTTCGTAATTAGCTAGCCCGCGACGAGCCGCTTCTTTTGAGACCTCGCTCGCCCGTCTAGCTCAAATAAAACTTGCAAATTTTCAAAAAACAGTATTTCTCATAGTTTCTGTATAGTACCTAAATCCACCTATTAACAAGAACGTTCATATTTTCGGTTCTGGACGTGCGATTTTGAAGCTGTTTTCAGCATTTTTAGACCTAACTAGGCGTCCGCCTACGTATTGACGATATTGCACCCACGGGCACGACCCTATAAAAAATTTCCCTACAACCCTTGAAATTTTTCGAATTTTTCAGATACGATCATCAAAATTTAGTGTTTTTTCCAAATTTTCTTTCAAAATAACGTTAGATTATAGTTTCAATAGTACTCACCCTTCATCCCTGTGTTCTGGTCCGCGTTCCGTGCACCAGCGCCCAGGTTGGAGGTTGAAACCCTAAATTTTTTGGTTCAAAAACTGGTTTTTTGACCAAAACTCAAAAATTTTATTCGGCACCCACCCTGTTTTATTTCGTAATTAGCTAGCCCGCGACGAGCCGCTTCTTTTGAGACCTCGCTCGCCCGTCTAGCTCAAATAAAACTTGCAAATTTTCAAAAAACAGTATTTCTCATAGTTTCTGTATAGTACCTAAATCCACCTATTAACAAGAACGTTCATATTTTCGGTTCTGGACGTGCGATTTTGAAGCTGTTTTCAGCATTTTTAGACCTAACTAGGCGTCCGCCTACGTATTGACGATATTGCACCCACGGGCACGACCCTATAAAAAATTTCCCTACAACCCTTGAAATTTTTCGAATTTTTCAGATACGATCATCAAAATTTAGTGTTTTTTCCAAATTTTCTTTCAAAATAACGTTAGATTATAGTTTCAATAGTACTCACCCTTCATCCCTGTGTTCTGGTCCGCGTTCCGTGCACCAGCGCCCAGGTTGGAGGTTGAAACCCTAAATTTTTTGGTTCAAAAACTGGTTTTTTGACCAAAACTCAAAAATTTTATTCGGCACCCACCCTGTTTTATTTCGTAATTAGCTAGCCCGCGACGAGCCGCTTCTTTTGAGACCTCGCTCGCCCGTCTAGCTCAAATAAAACTTGCAAATTTTCAAAAAACAGTATTTCTCATAGTTTCTGTATAGTACCTAAATCCACCTAAGGGAGATAGTTTTTAACAAGAACGTTCATATTTTCGGTTCTGGACGTGCGATTTTGAAGCTGTTTTCAGCATTTTTAGACCTAACTAGGCGTCCGCCTACGTATTGACGATATTGCACCCACGGGCACGACCCTATAAAAAATTTCCCTACAACCCTTGAAATTTTTCGAATTTTTCAGATACGATCATCAAAATTTAGTGTTTTTTCCAAATTTTCTTTCAAAATAACGTTAGATTATAGTTTCAATAGTACTCACCCTTCATCCCTGTGTTCTGGTCCGCGTTCCGTGCACCAGCGCCCAGGTTGGAGGTTGAAACCCTAAATTTTTTGGTTCAAAAACTGGTTTTTTGACCAAAACTCAAAAATTTTATTCGGCACCCACCCTGTTTTATTTCGTAATTAGCTAGCCCGCGACGAGCCGCTTCTTTTGAGACCTCGCTCGCCCGTCTAGCTCAAATAAAACTTGCAAATTTTCAAAAAACAGTATTTCTCATAGTTTCTGTATAGTACCTAAATCCACCTATTAACAAGAACGTTCATATTTTCGGTTCTGGACGTGCGATTTTGAAGCTGTTTTCAGCATTTTTAGACCTAACTAGGCGTCCGCCTACGTATTGACGATATTGCACCCACGGGCACGACCCTATAAAAAATTTCCCTACAACCCTTGAAATTTTTCGAATTTTTCAGATACGATCATCAAAATTTAGTGTTTTTTCCAAATTTTCTTTCAAAATAACGTTAGATTATAGTTTCAATAGTACTCACCCTTCATCCCTGTGTTCTGGTCCGCGTTCCGTGCACCAGCGCCCAGGTTGGAGGTTGAAACCCTAAATTTTTTGGTTCAAAAACTGGTTTTTTGACCAAAACTCAAAAATTTTATTCGGCACCCACCCTGTTTTATTTCGTAATTAGCTAGCCCGCGACGAGCCGCTTCTTTTGAGACCTCGCTCGCCCGTCTAGCTCAAATAAAACTTGCAAATTTTCAAAAAACAGTATTTCTCATAGTTTCTGTATAGTACCTAAATCCACCTAAGGGAGATAGTTTTGGCGTCAGGTGCACTGGTGGTCGCCAGAGCTGACGTCTCTGCGCGAGGCGTGCGTCGCCGCGCGGCACCTGTACGCCAGGCATCGCAGGCTCCGCATCCGTCCTGCGGATGCGGCAGCCATTGAGGCGGAGCTGTACGAGGGGTACAGAGCAGCGAAGACCGCCCTCCAAGAGGCTGTCCAGCGGGCCAAGGATTTGGCCCGCGAGGAGATGCTGGAGACTCTCGACAGAGATCCGTGGGGGCGCCCTTACCAGATGGTGCGGAACAAACTCCGCACCTGGGCCCCCCCGCTGACGCAGAGTCTCCGGCCGCAGCTCGTGGAGGACGTGGTGAGCGCTCTGTTCCCTTCGCGAGGGGAACATCCTCCCCCGCCTATGGCTCCGCCGCTTGCGGTGCCGGAAGCGGACCACGACGACGATGACGACACTCCGGAGGTGACTGGGGTAGACCTGAGAGTGGCGGTAAACCGGCTTAAGGCCAGGAATACCGCCCCGGGACCCGATGGCTTACCTGGCAAAGCCTGGGTCCTGGCCTTGCAGGCTCTCGGGCCCCGACTGGAGGGGCTCCTAAGCGCATGCTTGGAAAGAGGCCAGTTCCCGCTTCGTTGGAAGACAGGGAAGCTGGTCCTCATCCGGAAGCCGGGGCGCCCTGCGGACTCTCCGTCCGCATACCGGCCCATTGTGTTGCTCGACGAGGTGGGCAAGCTCTTCGAAAGAGTCATTGCGAACCGCCTCGCCGGGCACCTTGCGGGGATTGGGCCGGATCTTGCGGACAACCAGTTTGGTTTCCGCAAGGGGCGCTCGACGGTGGACGCCATCATGCGCGTGAGAGCCCTCACGACGGGGGCTGCGGTGTCCAGGGGTGGGGTGGTCTTGGCGGTGTCTCTCGACATCGCCAACGCCTTCAACTCCATGCCCTGGAGCTGCATTAGGGAGGCACTCCGGTATCACCGGGTGCCGACCTACCTTCGTCGTGTGGTCGGGGACTACCTGACGGACAGGTACGTCATATACCCTGGTCACAACGGAGAGTGGAACCGGCGAGAGATGTCGTGCGGTGTTCCACAGGGATCGGTTCTGGGGCCGCCCTTGTGGAACATCGGCTACGACTATGTGCTGCGTGCCGACCTCCCTAGCGGCGTCAGCGTAGTCTGCTACGCTGACGACACGCTGGTGCTGGCGCAGGGGAGGTCGCACGAGGCGGCGGCCGAATTGATGACACGCGGGGTTGCGATAGTCGTTGAGAGGATCCGGCAATTGGGTCTCGAGGTGGCATTGCACAAGTCTGAGGCCATGTGCTTTCATGGGCCTCGGAGCGCGCCACCGTCGGGATCCATACTCACGGTAGGAGGGGTTCCCGTCGGCGTCGAGTCGACGTTGAGGTACCTCGGACTCGTCCTCGACAGCCGATGGAACTTCGTTGAGCATTTCCGACGTTTGGCTCCCAGACTGGAAAAGGCCGGGGCTGCTTTCAAGCGGCTCCTGCCCAACCTGGGGGGGCCAAACGCCTCCTGCCGGAGGCTCTATGCGGGGATCTTGCGGTCCATGGCCCTTTACGGGGCCCCGGTGTGGGCGCGTTCGTTGAGGTTGCGTGCAAAGCACTACCTGAACGCGCCCCAAAAGGTGGTAGCCGTAAGGCTGATCCGTGGGTACCGCACGATCTCCCGCGAGGCGGCGAGCCTCCTTGCCGGATTGCCGCCATGGGATCTGGAGGCCATAGTCCTCGCGCGCCTGCACGAGTGGCGCGCGGAGGTACAGAGCCGGGGGGTAACTCCGCTGCCGCGGCATATTGTCGCGCGGCGGACAGACCTCCGCCGTGATCTCATGGCAACATGGAGAGAGCGACTATCGCAACCCCGTTCAGGGCACGCCACGATAGTGGCGGTAAGTCCCCTCTTTGAGGAGTGGCTTGAGAGGCGCCACGGCGCCCTCACCTTCCGCCTGACGCAGGTCCTCACCGGACATGGATGTTTCGGGAGGTACCTGTACCGAATCGGGCGGGAGGAAACGCCCGGATGCTACAATTGCGAGGATCGACCGGAGGACACGGTGGAGCACACCGTGGAGGTCTGCTCTGCTTGGGCGGAGCACCGCCGTGTCCTCGTAGCGGCGATTGGCGGCGGCGACCTCTCGCGTCCGGCCCTGGTTCAAGCCATGGTCCGGGGCGAGAGGGAATGGGAAGCCGTCGCCTCCTTCTGCGAAGCAGTCATGCTAGCGAAGGAGGCGGCGGAACGTGAGAGGGAGAGAACCTCCTCACGTCCCAGCCGCCGCGGGAGAAGCACCGGGCGTCGGGGGCCACGCCGTGATGGCTCTCGGCCACCGTAGACGCGGGCCTGTGGACGGCGAGTAATGGGCTAGCTCGCCGTCCGTCCGTCGTATGACGACGGGCAGGCCGTGTCGACGGCGCGTTCGTGTTCCACGCGCGCCTCAAAGAGTTGTCAGCAAACGGGAGGGGCCCGCAAGGGCCGGTGCCTGCCAGGGCTGCGGGACTGTTCGAAAGAGATACCGCGGCCCTGGAACATAAAGGGCCAATGAAGGAACATGGGTGTTTTTTAGTCAGTAAGAGTCTGACACTCCCTTCCGCTCCGCCCAGAGCGGGAGGAGTCATTTGATGATTTCTCACCCCCCAAAAAAAAAAAAAAAAAAAAAAAAAAAAGGGAGATAGTTTTTAACAAGAACGTTCATATTTTCGGTTCTGGACGTGCGATTTTGAAGCTGTTTTCAGCATTTTTAGACCTAACTAGGCGTCCGCCTACGTATTGACGATATTGCACCCACGGGCACGACCCTATAAAAAATTTCCCTACAACCCTTGAAATTTTTCGAATTTTTCAGATACGATCATCAAAATTTAGTGTTTTTTCCAAATTTTCTTTCAAAATAACGTTAGATTATAGTTTCAATAGTACTCACCCTTCATCCCTGTGTTCTGGTCCGCGTTCCGTGCACCAGCGCCCAGGTTGGAGGTTGAAACCCTAAATTTTTTGGTTCAAAAACTGGTTTTTTGACCAAAACTCAAAAATTTTATTCGGCACCCACCCTGTTTTATTTCGTAATTAGCTAGCCCGCGACGAGCCGCTTCTTTTGAGACCTCGCTCGCCCGTCTAGCTCAAATAAAACTTGCAAATTTTCAAAAAACAGTATTTCTCATAGTTTCTGTATAGTACCTAAATCCACCTATTAACAAGAACGTTCATATTTTCGGTTCTGGACGTGCGATTTTGAAGCTGTTTTCAGCATTTTTAGACCTAACTAGGCGTCCGCCTACGTATTGACGATATTGCACCCACGGGCACGACCCTATAAAAAATTTCCCTACAACCCTTGAAATTTTTCGAATTTTTCAGATACGATCATCAAAATTTAGTGTTTTTTCCAAATTTTCTTTCAAAATAACGTTAGATTATAGTTTCAATAGTACTCACCCTTCATCCCTGTGTTCTGGTCCGCGTTCCGTGCACCAGCGCCCAGGTTGGAGGTTGAAACCCTAAATTTTTTGGTTCAAAAACTGGTTTTTTGACCAAAACTCAAAAATTTTATTCGGCACCCACCCTGTTTTATTTCGTAATTAGCTAGCCCGCGACGAGCCGCTTCTTTTGAGACCTCGCTCGCCCGTCTAGCTCAAATAAAACTTGCAAATTTTCAAAAAACAGTATTTCTCATAGTTTCTGTATAGTACCTAAATCCACCTAAGGGAGATAGTTTTTAACAAGAACGTTCATATTTTCGGTTCTGGACGTGCGATTTTGAAGCTGTTTTCAGCATTTTTAGACCTAACTAGGCGTCCGCCTACGTATTGACGATATTGCACCCACGGGCACGACCCTATAAAAAATTTCCCTACAACCCTTGAAATTTTTCGAATTTTTCAGATACGATCATCAAAATTTAGTGTTTTTTCCAAATTTTCTTTCAAAATAACGTTAGATTATAGTTTCAATAGTACTCACCCTTCATCCCTGTGTTCTGGTCCGCGTTCCGTGCACCAGCGCCCAGGTTGGAGGTTGAAACCCTAAATTTTTTGGTTCAAAAACTGGTTTTTTGACCAAAACTCAAAAATTTTATTCGGCACCCACCCTGTTTTATTTCGTAATTAGCTAGCCCGCGACGAGCCGCTTCTTTTGAGACCTCGCTCGCCCGTCTAGCTCAAATAAAACTTGCAAATTTTCAAAAAACAGTATTTCTCATAGTTTCTGTATAGTACCTAAATCCACCTAAGGGAGATAGTTTTTAACAAGAACGTTCATATTTTCGGTTCTGGACGTGCGATTTTGAAGCTGTTTTCAGCATTTTTAGACCTAACTAGGCGTCCGCCTACGTATTGACGATATTGCACCCACGGGCACGACCCTATAAAAAATTTCCCTACAACCCTTGAAATTTTTCGAATTTTTCAGATACGATCATCAAAATTTAGTGTTTTTTCCAAATTTTCTTTCAAAATAACGTTAGATTATAGTTTCAATAGTACTCACCCTTCATCCCTGTGTTCTGGTCCGCGTTCCGTGCACCAGCGCCCAGGTTGGAGGTTGAAACCCTAAATTTTTTGGTTCAAAAACTGGTTTTTTGACCAAAACTCAAAAATTTTATTCGGCACCCACCCTGTTTTATTTCGTAATTAGCTAGCCCGCGACGAGCCGCTTCTTTTGAGACCTCGCTCGCCCGTCTAGCTCAAATAAAACTTGCAAATTTTCAAAAAACAGTATTTCTCATAGTTTCTGTATAGTACCTAAATCCACCTAAGGGAGATAGTTTTTAACAAGAACGTTCATATTTTCGGTTCTGGACGTGCGATTTTGAAGCTGTTTTCAGCATTTTTAGACCTAACTAGGCGTCCGCCTACGTATTGACGATATTGCACCCACGGGCACGACCCTATAAAAAATTTCCCTACAACCCTTGAAATTTTTCGAATTTTTCAGATACGATCATCAAAATTTAGTGTTTTTTCCAAATTTTCTTTCAAAATAACGTTAGATTATAGTTTCAATAGTACTCACCCTTCATCCCTGTGTTCTGGTCCGCGTTCCGTGCACCAGCGCCCAGGTTGGAGGTTGAAACCCTACATTTTTTGGTTCAAAAACTGGTTTTTTGACCAAAACTCAAAAATTTTATTCGGCACCCACCCTGTTTTATTTCGTAATTAGCTAGCCCGCGACGAGCCGCTTCTTTTGAGACCTCGCTCGCCCGTCTAGCTCAAATAAAACTTGCAAATTTTCAAAAAACAGTATTTCTCATAGTTTCTGTATAGTACCTAAATCCACCTAAGGGAGATAGTTTTTCCGTGGGTACCGCACGATCTCCCGCGAGGCGGCGAGCCTCCTTGCCGGATTGCCGCCATGGGATCTGGAGGCCATAGTCCTCGCGCGCCTGCACGAGTGGCGCGCGGAGGTACAGAGCCGGGGGGTAACTCCGCTGCCGCGGCATATTGTCGCGCGGCGGACAGACCTCCGCCGTGATCTCATGGCGACATGGAGAGAGCGACTATCGCAACCCCGTTCAGGGCACGCCACGATAGTGGCGGTAAGTCCCCTCTTTGAGGAGTGGCTTGAGAGGCGCCACGGCGCCCTCACCTTCCGCCTGACGCAGGTCCTCACCGGACATGGATGTTTCGGGAGGTATCTGTACCGAATTGGGCGGGAGGAAACGCCCGGATGCTACAATTGCGAGGATCGACCGGAGGACACGGTGGAGCACACCGTGGAGGTCTGCTCTGCTTGGGCGGAGCACCGCCGTGTCCTCGTAGCGGCGATTGGCGGCGGCGACCTCTCGCGTCCGGCCCTGGTTCAAGCCATGGTCCGGGGCGAGAGGGAATGGGAAGCCGTCGCCTCCTTCTGCGAAGCAGTCATGCTAGCGAAGGAGGCGGCGGAACGTGAGAGGGAGAGAACCTCCTCACGTCCCAGCCGCCGCGGGAGAAGCACCGGGCGTCGGGGGCCACGCCGTGATGGCTCTCGGCCACCGTAGGCGCGGGCCTGTGGACGGCGAGTAATGGGCTAGCTCGCCGTCCGTCCGTCGTATGACGACGGGCAGGCCGTGTCGACGGCGCGTTCGTGTTCCACGCGCGCCTCAAAGAGTTGTCAGCATACGGGAGGGGCCCGCAAGGGCCGGTGCCTGCCAGGGCTGCGGGACTGTTCGAAAGAGATACCGCGGCCCTGGAACATAAAGGGCCAATGAAGGAACATGGGTGTTTTTTAGTCAGTAAGAGTCTGACACTCCCTTCCGCTCTGCCCAGGGCGGGAGGAGTCATTTGATGATTTCTCACCCTCCAAAAAAAAAAAAAAAAAAAAAAAAAAAAAGGGAGATAGTTTTTAACAAGAACGTTCATATTTTCGGTTCTGGACGTGCGATTTTGAAGCTGTTTTCAGCATTTTTAGACCTAACTAGGCGTCCGCCTACGTATTGACGATATTGCACCCACGGGCACGACCCTATAAAAAATTTCCCTACAACCCTTGAAATTTTTCGAATTTTTCAGATACGATCATCAAAATTTAGTGTTTTTTCCAAATTTTCTTTCAAAATAACGTTAGATTATAGTTTCAATAGTACTCACCCTTCATCCCTGTGTTCTGGTCCGCGTTCCGTGCACCAGCGCCCAGGTTGGAGGTTGAAACCCTAAATTTTTTGGTTCAAAAACTGGTTTTTTGACCAAAACTCAAAAATTTTATTCGGCACCCACCCTGTTTTATTTCGTAATTAGCTAGCCCGCGACGAGCCGCTTCTTTTGAGACCTCGCTCGCCCGTCTAGCTCAAATAAAACTTGCAAATTTTCAAAAAACAGTATTTCTCATAGTTTCTGTATAGTACCTAAATCCACCTAAGGGAGATAGTTTTTAACAAGAACGTTCATATTTTCGGTTCTGGACGTGCGATTTTGAAGCTGTTTTCAGCATTTTTAGACCTAACTAGGCGTCCGCCTACGTATTGACGATATTGCACCCACGGGCACGACCCTATAAAAAATTTCCCTACAACCCTTGAAATTTTTCGAATTTTTCAGATACGATCATCAAAATTTAGTGTTTTTTCCAAATTTTCTTTCAAAATAACGTTAGATTATAGTTTCAATAGTACTCACCCTTCATCCCTGTGTTCTGGTCCGCGTTCCGTGCACCAGCGCCCAGGTTGGAGGTTGAAACCCTAAATTTTTTGGTTCAAAAACTGGTTTTTTGACCAAAACTCAAAAATTTTATTCGGCACCCACCCTGTTTTATTTCGTAATTAGCTAGCCCGCGACGAGCCGCTTCTTTTGAGACCTCGCTCGCCCGTCTAGCTCAAATAAAACTTGCAAATTTTCAAAAAACAGTATTTCTCATAGTTTCTGTATAGTACCTAAATCCACCTATTAACAAGAACGTTCATATTTTCGGTTCTGGACGTGCGATTTTGAAGCTGTTTTCAGCATTTTTAGACCTAACTAGGCGTCCGCCTACGTATTGACGATATTGCACCCACGGGCACGACCCTATAAAAAATTTCCCTACAACCCTTGAAATTTTTCGAATTTTTCAGATACGATCATCAAAATTTAGTGTTTTTTCCAAATTTTCTTTCAAAATAACGTTAGATTATAGTTTCAATAGTACTCACCCTTCATCCCTGTGTTCTGGTCCGCGTTCCGTGCACCAGCGCCCAGGTTGGAGGTTGAAACCCTAAATTTTTTGGTTCAAAAACTGGTTTTTTGACCAAAACTCAAAAATTTTATTCGGCACCCACCCTGTTTTATTTCGTAATTAGCTAGCCCGCGACGAGCCGCTTCTTTTGAGACCTCGCTCGCCCGTCTAGCTCAAATAAAACTTGCAAAAGAGAATGCTCATGGAAGTATGGAATCCCGTACCATGCTGCATCAAAATCAAACCTTGTTTTTTATAGACTACACTGATCGTATTAACTCCTATAAAAATTATTTTTGAAAAAAAAACCCGCGTTTCAGAGTTATTTTATAAAATCGAAACTTTAACCTAAAAAGTAGGTCTATTTTTTCGACGCTACCAACGACGTATTTTAACACACATACATTACATTATTGCTCTAAAAACAGCGTAATACACTAATATTAGTAAGAATTACGAGTTAAAGTAACATCCACAGTATGCTTGACTGAAACTCGATTTTATTTTAGACCTTTACATTGCCAATAGTCAGTCAGTACAGTACAAATGTCAGATGCCACAGATAAGATAACTATAAACCATAGAGTATAGTAAGTGCTATAAACTAGTCGGGATTTAGGGATGTAATCGATAAATCAAAATCTTTAGGCTGAGAAAATCTATTTTGTTGCAAATAGCAATAAACCAAACTAAATCGATTTGGTGTACTGATCTTACTTAATTGTAATTAATTTTAGATTCCGCTCGACAGACAAGGGTTTGTTCAATTGAAACGGAACGTCATTTATATTCAGTTGAAACGGAACGTCATATAAAGGGAGTAAAACAATATTCGTACTTTTAAACTCGAAAAGTATATTTCCAGTTCAAAAATCAAATCCCCGACGCGTAATGCCGTAAAAAAATATGAAACTAATTACTATAATATTTTGGTTTTGAGGCGCGAGACTTTTTGGTACCAACTTTGGTCATTCTCTTTTCAAAAAACAGTATTTCTCATAGTTTCTGTATAGTACCTAAATCCACCTAAGGGAGATAGTTTTTAACAAGAACGTTCATATTTTCGGTTCTGGACGTGCGATTTTGAAGCTGTTTTCAGCATTTTTAGACCTAACTAGGCGTCCGCCTACGTATTGACGATATTGCACCCACGGGCACGACCCTATAAAAAATTTCCCTACAACCCTTGAAATTTTTCGAATTTTTCAGATACGATCATCAAAATTTAGTGTTTTTTCCAAATTTTCTTTCAAAATAACGTTAGATTATAGTTTCAATAGTACTCACCCTTCATCCCTGTGTTCTGGTCCGCGTTCCGTGCACCAGCGCCCAGGTTGGAGGTTGAAACCCTAAATTTTTTGGTTCAAAAACTGGTTTTTTGACCAAAACTCAAAAATTTTATTCGGCACCCACCCTGTTTTATTTCGTAATTAGCTAGCCCGCGACGAGCCGCTTCTTTTGAGACCTCGCTCGCCCGTCTAGCTCAAATAAAACTTGCAAATTTTCAAAAAACAGTATTTCTCATAGTTTCTGTATAGTACCTAAATCCACCTATTAACAAGAACGTTCATATTTTCGGTTCTGGACGTGCGATTTTGAAGCTGTTTTCAGCATTTTTAGACCTAACTAGGCGTCCGCCTACGTATTGACGATATTGCACCCACGGGCACGACCCTATAAAAAATTTCCCTACAACCCTTGAAATTTTTCGAATTTTTCAGATACGATCATCAAAATTTAGTGTTTTTTCCAAATTTTCTTTCAAAATAACGTTAGATTATAGTTTCAATAGTACTCACCCTTCATCCCTGTGTTCTGGTCCGCGTTCCGTGCACCAGCGCCCAGGTTGGAGGTTGAAACCCTAAATTTTTTGGTTCAAAAACTGGTTTTTTGACCAAAACTCAAAAATTTTATTCGGCACCCACCCTGTTTTATTTCGTAATTAGCTAGCCCGCGACGAGCCGCTTCTTTTGAGACCTCGCTCGCCCGTCTAGCTCAAATAAAACTTGCAAATTTTCAAAAAACAGTATTTCTCATAGTTTCTGTATAGTACCTAAATCCACCTAAGGGAGATAGTTTTTAACAAGAACGTTCATATTTTCGGTTCTGGACGTGCGATTTTGAAGCTGTTTTCAGCATTTTTAGACCTAACTAGGCGTCCGCCTACGTATTGACGATATTGCACCCACGGGCACGACCCTATAAAAAATTTCCCTACAACCCTTGAAATTTTTCGAATTTTTCAGATACGATCATCAAAATTTAGTGTTTTTTCCAAATTTTCTTTCAAAATAACGTTAGATTATAGTTTCAATAGTACTCACCCTTCATCCCTGTGTTCTGGTCCGCGTTCCGTGCACCAGCGCCCAGGTTGGAGGTTGAAACCCTAAATTTTTTGGTTCAAAAACTGGTTTTTTGACCAAAACTCAAAAATTTTATTCGGCACCCACCCTGTTTTATTTCGTAATTAGCTAGCCCGCGACGAGCCGCTTCTTTTGAGACCTCGCTCGCCCGTCTAGCTCAAATAAAACTTGCAAATTTTCAAAAAACAGTATTTCTCATAGTTTCTGTATAGTACCTAAATCCACCTAAGGGAGATAGTTTTTAACAAGAACGTTCATATTTTCGGTTCTGGACGTGCGATTTTGAAGCTGTTTTCAGCATTTTTAGACCTAACTAGGCGTCCGCCTACGTATTGACGATATTGCACCCACGGGCACGACCCTATAAAAAATTTCCCTACAACCCTTGAAATTTTTCGAATTTTTCAGATACGATCATCAAAATTTAGTGTTTTTTCCAAATTTTCTTTCAAAATAACGTTAGATTATAGTTTCAATAGTACTCACCCTTCATCCCTGTGTTCTGGTCCGCGTTCCGTGCACCAGCGCCCAGGTTGGAGGTTGAAACCCTAAATTTTTTGGTTCAAAAACTGGTTTTTTGACCAAAACTCAAAAATTTTATTCGGCACCCACCCTGTTTTATTTCGTAATTAGCTAGCCCGCGACGAGCCGCTTCTTTTGAGACCTCGCTCGCCCGTCTAGCTCAAATAAAACTTGCAAATTTTCAAAAAACAGTATTTCTCATAGTTTCTGTATAGTACCTAAATCCACCTAAGGGAGATAGTTTTTAACAAGAACGTTCATATTTTCGGTTCTGGACGTGCGATTTTGAAGCTGTTTTCAGCATTTTTAGACCTAACTAGGCGTCCGCCTACGTATTGACGATATTGCACCCACGGGCACGACCCTATAAAAAATTTCCCTACAACCCTTGAAATTTTTCGAATTTTTCAGATACGATCATCAAAATTTAGTGTTTTTTCCAAATTTTCTTTCAAAATAACGTTAGATTATAGTTTCAATAGTACTCACCCTTCATCCCTGTGTTCTGGTCCGCGTTCCGTGCACCAGCGCCCAGGTTGGAGGTTGAAACCCTAAATTTTTTGGTTCAAAAACTGGTTTTTTGACCAAAACTCAAAAATTTTATTCGGCACCCACCCTGTTTTATTTCGTAATTAGCTAGCCCGCGACGAGCCGCTTCTTTTGAGACCTCGCTCGCCCGTCTAGCTCAAATAAAACTTGCAAATTTTCAAAAAACAGTATTTCTCATAGTTTCTGTATAGTACCTAAATCCACCTATTAACAAGAACGTTCATATTTTCGGTTCTGGACGTGCGATTTTGAAGCTGTTTTCAGCATTTTTAGACCTAACTAGGCGTCCGCCTACGTATTGACGATATTGCACCCACGGGCACGACCCTATAAAAAATTTCCCTACAACCCTTGAAATTTTTCGAATTTTTCAGATACGATCATCAAAATTTAGTGTTTTTTCCAAATTTTCTTTCAAAATAACGTTAGATTATAGTTTCAATAGTACTCACCCTTCATCCCTGTGTTCTGGTCCGCGTTCCGTGCACCAGCGCCCAGGTTGGAGGTTGAAACCCTAAATTTTTTGGTTCAAAAACTGGTTTTTTGACCAAAACTCAAAAATTTTATTCGGCACCCACCCTGTTTTATTTCGTAATTAGCTAGCCCGCGACGAGCCGCTTCTTTTGAGACCTCGCTCGCCCGTCTAGCTCAAATAAAACTTGCAAATTTTCAAAAAACAGTATTTCTCATAGTTTCTGTATAGTACCTAAATCCACCTAAGGGAGATAGTTTTTAACAAGAACGTTCATATTTTCGGTTCTGGACGTGCGATTTTGAAGCTGTTTTCAGCATTTTTAGACCTAACTAGGCGTCCGCCTACGTATTGACGATATTGCACCCACGGGCACGACCCTATAAAAAATTTCCCTACAACCCTTGAAATTTTTCGAATTTTTCAGATACGATCATCAAAATTTAGTGTTTTTTCCAAATTTTCTTTCAAAATAACGTTAGATTATAGTTTCAATAGTACTCACCCTTCATCCCTGTGTTCTGGTCCGCGTTCCGTGCACCAGCGCCCAGGTTGGAGGTTGAAACCCTAAATTTTTTGGTTCAAAAACTGGTTTTTTGACCAAAACTCAAAAATTTTATTCGGCACCCACCCTGTTTTATTTCGTAATTAGCTAGCCCGCGACGAGCCGCTTCTTTTGAGACCTCGCTCGCCCGTCTAGCTCAAATAAAACTTGCAAATTTTCAAAAAACAGTATTTCTCATAGTTTCTGTATAGTACCTAAATCCACCTATTAACAAGAACGTTCATATTTTCGGTTCTGGACGTGCGATTTTGAAGCTGTTTTCAGCATTTTTAGACCTAACTAGGCGTCCGCCTACGTATTGACGATATTGCACCCACGGGCACGACCCTATAAAAAATTTCCCTACAACCCTTGAAATTTTTCGAATTTTTCAGATACGATCATCAAAATTTAGTGTTTTTTCCAAATTTTCTTTCAAAATAACGTTAGATTATAGTTTCAATAGTACTCACCCTTCATCCCTGTGTTCTGGTCCGCGTTCCGTGCACCAGCGCCCAGGTTGGAGGTTGAAACCCTAAATTTTTTGGTTCAAAAACTGGTTTTTTGACCAAAACTCAAAAATTTTATTCGGCACCCACCCTGTTTTATTTCGTAATTAGCTAGCCCGCGACGAGCCGCTTCTTTTGAGACCTCGCTCGCCCGTCTAGCTCAAATAAAACTTGCAAATTTTCAAAAAACAGTATTTCTCATAGTTTCTGTATAGTACCTAAATCCACCTAAGGGAGATAGTTTTTAACAAGAACGTTCATATTTTCGGTTCTGGACGTGCGATTTTGAAGCTGTTTTCAGCATTTTTAGACCTAACTAGGCGTCCGCCTACGTATTGACGATATTGCACCCACGGGCACGACCCTATAAAAAATTTCCCTACAACCCTTGAAATTTTTCGAATTTTTCAGATACGATCATCAAAATTTAGTGTTTTTTCCAAATTTTCTTTCAAAATAACGTTAGATTATAGTTTCAATAGTACTCACCCTTCATCCCTGTGTTCTGGTCCGCGTTCCGTGCACCAGCGCCCAGGTTGGAGGTTGAAACCCTAAATTTTTTGGTTCAAAAACTGGTTTTTTGACCAAAACTCAAAAATTTTATTCGGCACCCACCCTGTTTTATTTCGTAATTAGCTAGCCCGCGACGAGCCGCTTCTTTTGAGACCTCGCTCGCCCGTCTAGCTCAAATAAAACTTGCAAATTTTCAAAAAACAGTATTTCTCATAGTTTCTGTATAGTACCTAAATCCACCTATTAACAAGAACGTTCATATTTTCGGTTCTGGACGTGCGATTTTGAAGCTGTTTTCAGCATTTTTAGACCTAACTAGGCGTCCGCCTACGTATTGACGATATTGCACCCACGGGCACGACCCTATAAAAAATTTCCCTACAACCCTTGAAATTTTTCGAATTTTTCAGATACGATCATCAAAATTTTGTGTTTTTTCCAAATTTTCTTTCAAAATAACGTTAGATTATAGTTTCAATAGTACTCACCCTTCATCCCTGTGTTCTGGTCCGCGTTCCGTGCACCAGCGCCCAGGTTGGAGGTTGAAACCCTAAATTTTTTGGTTCAAAAACTGGTTTTTTGACCAAAACTCAAAAATTTTATTCGGCACCCACCCTGTTTTATTTCGTAATTAGCTAGCCCGCGACGAGCCGCTTCTTTTGAGACCTCGCTCGCCCGTCTAGCTCAAATAAAACTTGCAAATTTTCAAAAAACAGTATTTCTCATAGTTTCTGTATAGTACCTAAATCCACCTAAGGGAGATAGTTTTTAACAAGAACGTTCATATTTTCGGTTCTGGACGTGCGATTTTGAAGCTGTTTTCAGCATTTTTAGACCTAACTAGGCGTCCGCCTACGTATTGACGATATTGCACCCACGGGCACGACCCTATAAAAAATTTCCCTACAACCCTTGAAATTTTTCGAATTTTTCAGATACGATCATCAAAATTTAGTGTTTTTTCCAAATTTTCTTTCAAAATAACGTTAGATTATAGTTTCAATAGTACTCACCCTTCATCCCTGTGTTCTGGTCCGCGTTCCGTGCACCAGCGCCCAGGTTGGAGGTTGAAACCCTAAATTTTTTGGTTCAAAAACTGGTTTTTTGACCAAAACTCAAAAATTTTATTCGGCACCCACCCTGTTTTATTTCGTAATTAGCTAGCCCGCGACGAGCCGCTTCTTTTGAGACCTCGCTCGCCCGTCTAGCTCAAATAAAACTTGCAAATTTTCAAAAAACAGTATTTCTCATAGTTTCTGTATAGTACCTAAATCCACCTATTAACAAGAACGTTCATATTTTCGGTTCTGGACGTGCGATTTTGAAGCTGTTTTCAGCATTTTTAGACCTAACTAGGCGTCCGCCTACGTATTGACGATATTGCACCCACGGGCACGACCCTATAAAAAATTTCCCTACAACCCTTGAAATTTTTCGAATTTTTCAGATACGATCATCAAAATTTAGTGTTTTTTCCAAATTTTCTTTCAAAATAACGTTAGATTATAGTTTCAATAGTACTCACCCTTCATCCCTGTGTTCTGGTCCGCGTTCCGTGCACCAGCGCCCAGGTTGGAGGTTGAAACCCTAAATTTTTTGGTTCAAAAACTGGTTTTTTGACCAAAACTCAAAAATTTTATTCGGCACCCACCCTGTTTTATTTCGTAATTAGCTAGCCCGCGACGAGCCGCTTCTTTTGAGACCTCGCTCGCCCGTCTAGCTCAAATAAAACTTGCAAATTTTCAAAAAACAGTATTTCTCATAGTTTCTGTATAGTACCTAAATCCACCTAAGGGAGATAGTTTTGGGGTGCTTGGTCAGAAAACCTCCTCGTGGGCCCAGTGGCTGCCGGTCCCTCTCGATACGTCTGGAGGGAACAGCAGCTGCTGTGGACGGTGCACCCTGGGCGCGGCAGTATCCTTCCCCTAGGAATGGGAAGAAATTCTTATTCCTCGGGGAATGTTACTGTCGTGGCCAATATTCTGACACGGTGGGGTCCAGTTGGACCAAGGGGGCGGTTCTCCGCGCGTCCCTCTGAAACGCAGAGGGCGCAGTGGAGGAGCAAGGGCGGGCTCGGTGTGCACTAACCCTGCCGCCGGGCAGACAGTGAAGGGCTGCGTCCTTCACTGTCCCCGTCGTATATCGTAATCCCATCATCGGAGTGTCGTGGATCACGTCTCGCGGCTTCGATAGGGACCGAGGGTCTTGGCTTGGCCGCCCGGACCGCGAGGTAGAAAACCTCTATAAAAAGTTACCCCGAATCCCAAGCGGCGCCGCACCGCGAGGGGATGTATGGCTGACGGGTAAATCAGTCGCTAGTGCGTCCCCCCGTCAGAGTACCAGCCGACCCTCTGGCGGGTTACGGGTTAAAATCCGCAGGCTTATCTGGGTACAGGGGGTACCCCAGACGGACTTTTTAGATCCCCCATACTCGTGGGAACAGTATGGAAACAAACAAAAACCCAAACACAAACCAGATTGCCGAAGGCAACTGTGAAGGGAGGAGGGATGCGCGGTCGGAGGCCGACGCTGCATCCAGTGATGTGAGCGCGGGAGGAGGCTCAGAGAGCTCCTCTCGCCGCGAGAGGACCAGGACTGCTGCTGCGGAGAACTCTAAGTTCTTCCGCAAGCGGTCCTGGCCGGAGGGCGACCAGGGGTCGTCCTCCGAGGGCGAGCTGGCCTCGGCCCGAAAGATCCCCACCAGCAAGCGTGGTGGGATCCGGGGCAAGGGGCGGGGTCGCTCAGCGGCCCAAAACGCGGCGCGGCTCGCGGAGGAGGGGTGTCACCCGGGGGTGACCAGTCAAGGGGTGTCCCGTTCGGGCACCTCTGGTGACGAGGCGGGTGCAACTGGCGGCTCCGATGCGGAGCGTAAGTCCAGGTTTGCGGCGGAGGTGGAGGCCGCTTTGAGGGTGGTGGCCCACAAGGTGAAGCCCTCCACCAAATTTGGGGCCATACCGGCTGCTTCCGCCTCCATCCTGGCGGCAGCGGAGGCCGCCTACGCGAGGTCTTCGCCGGGCGAGGTGGGGAAACTGCGCGAGGAGGTCGCCCGCCTGACGGCCGCTACGGAGCTTCTCCAAAGGGAGAACGAGAAGCTCCGAGCAGACCTGGCTGGTCTGCGCGAGTCCGGCTCCCGCGAGGCGCCCCAAAAAAAGGGGGGCCAGCAGGGACAAAGCCAGCCTGCGTTGGTGGAGAACCAGGTGCTGAACCTGGTTCGGCAGGAGCTGGCTGCCTTCCAGGCGCGGTTCTCCGTCCTGGAGGGCATTGTCCTGCGGCCCCCCTTGGCAGCTAACAAGGCCACCCCGGGCCCGAGGGCGGCCTCATATGCTGCTGTGGCTGCCGCCTCCGGATCTGGGCCGTCCAGCCAGCCCTCCGGCAGGGCTGCGGTGGCCCCCCCCAAAAAGCCGGCTCCGGCAAAACCGGCGCCGGCCAAGAAGGCGGTGGCCCAGAAGAGGGGCAAGGCGGCGGCAAAGCCCGCGAAAACGCCAGCGCCAGCGGCGGGCCAGCCGCCGCCGCAGCCGCAGCGGCAGCAGCAGCAGCGGCCGCTCCCCCCCCCTCCGCCCCCTAAGCCAGCCGCGGCCGAAGCCGGGTGGCAGGTGGTCGGGGAAAAGAAGAGGGGGAAGAAAGCGGCCAAAAAGGCGAGGCAAGCTGAGCGGAAGCGCCAGCAGAAGGCGAGAAGCGTCGCGGCTAGGCTCCGCGCCCCGAAGACCGCAGCTGTAGTGATCACACTACAGCCGGACGCGGAAAAGAAGGGCGTGTCCTACCGCGACGTGCTCGCAAAGGCGAAGGCGACGGTGAACCTCGGGGAGCTGGGGATCACCGGGGGACTCCGGCTGAAAGTCACCGCGACAGGAGCGCGAGTGCTGGAGGTCCCCGGTGAGACCAGTGGCTCGTCCGCTGACGCTCTGGCTGAAAAGCTCAGAGCGTCCCTGAATGCGGACGAGGTCCGAGTGTCCAGGCCCGTTAAGTGCGCAGACCTGCGCATCCTGGGTCTGGACGACTCCGTCACCGAGGAGGAGGTGGTGGCCGCCGTCACCAGGACCGGTGGGTGCCCTGCCGAGCACGTCAAGGCGGGCACCTTACGTCCGGACCAGACGGGCATGCGGACCACCATGGTTAGCTGCCCTGTGACGGCGGCTAGGAAAATAGTGGAGGGCCGAAGGCTCCTGGTGGGGTGGGTCTCAGCGCAGGTGAAGCTGCTGGAGCCCAGACCTCTGAGGTGCTTCCGCTGCCACGTGGGGCACCACGTGTCGGTGAAATGCACCTCGGAGGTGGACCGCAGCCGCCTGTGCTTCCGATGCAGTCAGCCCGGTCACATGGCCGCGGCTTGCTCCGCCACGCCGCACTGCGCTGCATGTGCGGCGGCTGGCAAGCCCGCCGACCACCGGGCTGGGAGCAAGGCCTGCGCCCAACCCACCAGGACCAGGGGCAGGGGAAGGCGGAGGCCCTTCGCCGTTGCCACCACCACCCCCACCGTCGCCACCACCGCAGCCGCCGCCACCGTCGCCGCCGCCGCTGCCACCGCCGCTGCCGCCACTGCTGCAACTCCCGCAGCGGGGCCCTCACAGGGGGCCCGGGAGGGGGCTGATATGGAGTGCCAATAGTGGCCCCATTACGCCTCCTCCAGGCGAACATCAACCACTGCGCCTGCGCTCAGGATCTGTTGCTCCAGAGCATGGCGCAGTGGTCGATCAATGTCGCCGTGGTCGCTGAGCCGTACTTTGTCCCACCCAGGGAAGACTGGGTGGAGGACCTAAGCGGCTCAGTGACCATAATTTCGTCGGCCGCCGCCGGTACCCCGACCCTTGAGAGTGTCAGGAAGGGTCAGGGGTGCGTAGCAGCCCGGTTCGGGGAGATTGTCGTAGCGGGAGTCTACTTCTCTCCGAGCCGAACTCTCGCCGAGTTCCACAACTCCCTCATGGAGTTGAGTGTCGTCATCGGAGGCCATTCCCTCCCCGTGCTTGTGCTCGGGGACTTCAACGCCAAGAACTTGGCTTGGGGTTCTCGTTGCACGGACGTGCGGGGAAGGATGGTGGAGGACTGGGCTCTGGAGGCAGGCCTGGTCGTCCTAAATCGGGGTTCTGTCCCCACGTGTGTGCGGATGCGGGGCGAGTCGGTGGTGGACATATCGTTCGCTAGCCCCGCTCTGTCACCGCGTGTGCTTGACTGGCGCGTAATGGAGGAGGTGGAGACCTATTCCGACCACCGGTATATCCGGTTCGATGTCTCTGCCCCCTCAAGCGCGCCGGTCCAACAGGCCCCGAGTGGTCCGCGATGGGCGCTGAAGCAGCTGGACCGGGAGCTCCTCCTGGAAGCCTCGATCGTGCAGGCCTGGGTGACACCACCGGGCAGGCCTGCCGATGTCAACAGCGAGGCGGGGTGGTTCCAGGAGGCCATGTCCGAGATATGTGACGTGGCAATGCCCCGAGTTCGGCCAGGAAGCGCCCGGCGTCAGGTGCACTGGTGGTCGCCAGAGCTGACGTCTCTGCGCGAGGCGTGCGTCGCCGCGCGGCACCTGTACGCCAGGCATCGCAGGCTCCGCATCCGTCCTGCGGATGCGGCAGCCATTGAGGCGGAGCTGTACGAGGGGTACAGAGCAGCGAAGACCGCCCTCCAAGAGGCTGTCCAGCGGGCCAAGGATTTGGCCCGCGAGGAGATGCTGGAGACTCTCGACAGAGATCCGTGGGGGCGCCCTTACCAGATGGTGCGGAACAAACTCCGCACCTGGGCCCCCCCGCTGACGCAGAGTCTCCGGCCGCAGCTCGTGGAGGACGTGGTGAGCGCTCTGTTCCCTTCGCGAGGGGAACATCCTCCCCCGCCTATGGCTCCGCCGCTTGCGGTGCCGGAAGCGGACCACGATGACGATGACGACACTCCGGAGGTGACTGGGGTAGACCTGAGAGTGGCGGTAAACCGGCTTAAGGCCAGGAATACCGCCCCGGGACCCGATGGCTTACCTGGCAAAGCCTGGGTCCTGGCCTTGCAGGCTCTCGGGCCCCGACTGGAGGGGCTCCTAAGCGCATGCTTGGAGAGAGGCCAGTTCCCGCTTCGTTGGAAGACAGGGAAGCTGGTCCTCATCCGGAAGCCGGGGCGCCCTGCGGACTCTCCGTCCGCATACCGGCCCATTGTGTTGCTCGACGAGGTGGGCAAGCTCTTCGAAAGAGTAATTGCAAACCGCCTCGCCGGGCACCTGGTGGGGATTGGGCCGGATCTTGCGGACAACCAGTTTGGTTTCCGCAAGGGGCGCTCGACGGTGGACGCCATCATGCGCGTGAGAGCCCTCACGACGGGGGCTGCGGTGTCCAGGGGTGGGGTGGTCTTGGCGGTGTCTCTCGACATCGCCAACGCCTTCAACTCCATGCCCTGGAGCTGCATTAGGGAGGCACTCCGGTATCACCGGGTGCCGACCTACCTTCGTCGTGTGGTCGGGGACTACCTGACGGACAGGTATGTCATATATCCCGGTCACAACGGAGAATGGAACCGGCGAGAGATGTCGTGCGGTGTTCCACAGGGATCGGTTCTGGGGCCGCCCTTGTGGAACATCGGCTACGACTATGTGCTGCGTGCCGACCTCCCTAGCGGCGTCAGCGTAGTCTGCTACGCTGACGACACGCTGGTGCTGGCGCAGGGGAGGTCGCACGAGGCGGCGGCCGAATTGATGACACGCGGGGTTGCGATAGTCGTTGAGAGGATCCGGCAATTGGGTCTCGAGGTGGCATTGCACAAGTCTGAGGCCATGTGCTTTCATGGGCCTCGGAGCGCGCCACCGTCGGGATCCATACTCACGGTAGGAGGGGTTCCCGTCGGCGTCGAGTCGACGTTGAGGTACCTCGGACTCGTCCTCGACAGCCGATGGAACTTCGTTGAGCATTTCCGACGTTTGGCTCCCAGACTGGAAAAGGCTGGGGCTGCTTTCAAGCGGCTCCTGTCCAACCTGGGGGGGCCAAACGCCTCCTGCCGGAGGCTCTATGCGGGGATCTTGCGGTCCATGGCCCTTTACGGGGCCCCGGTGTGGGCGCGTTCGTTGAGGTTGCGTGCAAAGCACTACCTGAACGCGCCCCAAAAGGTGGTAGCCGTAAGGCTGATCCGTGGGTACCGCACGATCTCCCGCGAGGCGGCGAGCCTCCTTGCCGGATTGCCGCCATGGGATCTGGAGGCCATAGTCCTCGCGCGCCTGCACGAGTGGCGCGCGGAGGTACAGAGCCGGGGGGTAACTCCGCTGCCGCGGCATATTGTCGCGCGGCGGACAGACCTCCGCCGTGATCTCATGGCGACATGGAGAGAGCGACTATCGCAACCCCGTTCAGGGCACGCCACGATAGTGGCGGTAAGTCCCCTCTTTGAGGAGTGGCTTGAGAGGCGCCACGGCGCCCTCACCTTCCGCCTGACGCAGGTCCTCACCGGACATGGATGTTTCGGGAGGTACCTGTACCGAATCGGGCGGGAGGAAACGCCCGGATGCTACAATTGCGAGGATCGACCGGAGGACACGGTGGAGCACACCGTGGAGGTCTGCTCTGCTTGGGCGGAGCACCGCCGTGTCCTCGTAGCGGCGATTGGCGGCGGCGACCTCTCGCGTCCGGCCCTGGTTCAAGCCATGGTCCGGGGCGAGAGGGAATGGGAAGCCGTCGCCTCCTTCTGCGAAGCAGTCATGCTAGCGAAGGAGGCGGCGGAACGTGAGAGGGAGAGAACCTCCTCACGTCCCAGCCGCCGCGGGAGAAGCACCGGGCGTCGGGGGCCACGCCGTGATGGCTCTCGGCCACCGTAGGCGCGGGCCTGTGGACGGCGAGTAATGGGCTAGCTCGCCGTCCGTCCGTCGTATGACGACGGGCAGGCCGTGTCGACGGCGCGTTCGTGTTCCACGCGCGCCTCAAAGAGTTGTCAGCAAACGGGAGGGGCCCGCAAGGGCCGGTGCCTGCCAGGGCTGCGGGACTGTTCGAAAGAGATACCGCGGCCCTGGAACGTAAAGGGCCAATGAAGGAACATGGGTGTTTTTTAGTCAGTAAGAGTCTGACACTCCCTTCCGCTCCGCCCAGAGCGGGAGGAGTCATTTGATGATTTCTCACCCCCCAAAAAAAAAAAAAAAAAAAAAAAAAAAAGGGAGATAGTTTTTAACAAGAACGTTCATATTTTCGGTTCTGGACGTGCGATTTTGAAGCTGTTTTCAGCATTTTTAGACCTAACTAGGCGTCCGCCTACGTATTGACGATATTGCACCCACGGGCACGACCCTATAAAAAATTTCCCTACAACCCTTGAAATTTTTCGAATTTTTCAGATACGATCATCAAAATTTAGTGTTTTTTCCAAATTTTCTTTCAAAATAACGTTAGATTATAGTTTCAATAGTACTCACCCTTCATCCCTGTGTTCTGGTCCGCGTTCCGTGCACCAGCGCCCAGGTTGGAGGTTGAAACCCTAAATTTTTTGGTTCAAAAACTGGTTTTTTGACCAAAACTCAAAAATTTTATTCGGCACCCACCCTGTTTTATTTCGTAATTAGCTAGCCCGCGACGAGCCGCTTCTTTTGAGACCTCGCTCGCCCGTCTAGCTCAAATAAAACTTGCAAATTTTCAAAAAACAGTATTTCTCATAGTTTCTGTATAGTACCTAAATCCACCTAAGGGAGATAGTTTTTAACAAGAACGTTCATATTTTCGGTTCTGGACGTGCGATTTTGAAGCTGTTTTCAGCATTTTTAGACCTAACTAGGCGTCCGCCTACGTATTGACGATATTGCACCCACGGGCACGACCCTATAAAAAATTTCCCTACAACCCTTGAAATTTTTCGAATTTTTCAGATACGATCATCAAAATTTAGTGTTTTTTCCAAATTTTCTTTCAAAATAACGTTAGATTATAGTTTCAATAGTACTCACCCTTCATCCCTGTGTTCTGGTCCGCGTTCCGTGCACCAGCGCCCAGGTTGGAGGTTGAAACCCTAAATTTTTTGGTTCAAAAACTGGTTTTTTGACCAAAACTCAAAAATTTTATTCGGCACCCACCCTGTTTTATTTCGTAATTAGCTAGCCCGCGACGAGCCGCTTCTTTTGAGACCTCGCTCGCCCGTCTAGCTCAAATAAAACTTGCAAATTTTCAAAAAACAGTATTTCTCATAGTTTCTGTATAGTACCTAAATCCACCTAAGGGAGATAGTTTTTAACAAGAACGTTCATATTTTCGGTTCTGGACGTGCGATTTTGAAGCTGTTTTCAGCATTTTTAGACCTAACTAGGCGTCCGCCTACGTATTGACGATATTGCACCCACGGGCACGACCCTATAAAAAATTTCCCTACAACCCTTGAAATTTTTCGAATTTTTCAGATACGATCATCAAAATTTAGTGTTTTTTCCAAATTTTCTTTCAAAATAACGTTAGATTATAGTTTCAATAGTACTCACCCTTCATCCCTGTGTTCTGGTCCGCGTTCCGTGCACCAGCGCCCAGGTTGGAGGTTGAAACCCTAAATTTTTTGGTTCAAAAACTGGTTTTTTGACCAAAACTCAAAAATTTTATTCGGCACCCACCCTGTTTTATTTCGTAATTAGCTAGCCCGCGACGAGCCGCTTCTTTTGAGACCTCGCTCGCCCGTCTAGCTCAAATAAAACTTGCAAATTTTCAAAAAACAGTATTTCTCATAGTTTCTGTATAGTACCTAAATCCACCTATTAACAAGAACGTTCATATTTTCGGTTCTGGACGTGCGATTTTGAAGCTGTTTTCAGCATTTTTAGACCTAACTAGGCGTCCGCCTACGTATTGACGATATTGCACCCACGGGCACGACCCTATAAAAAATTTCCCTACAACCCTTGAAATTTTTCGAATTTTTCAGATACGATCATCAAAATTTAGTGTTTTTTCCAAATTTTCTTTCAAAATAACGTTAGATTATAGTTTCAATAGTACTCACCCTTCATCCCTGTGTTCTGGTCCGCGTTCCGTGCACCAGCGCCCAGGTTGGAGGTTGAAACCCTAAATTTTTTGGTTCAAAAACTGGTTTTTTGACCAAAACTCAAAAATTTTATTCGGCACCCACCCTGTTTTATTTCGTAATTAGCTAGCCCGCGACGAGCCGCTTCTTTTGAGACCTCGCTCGCCCGTCTAGCTCAAATAAAACTTGCAAATTTTCAAAAAACAGTATTTCTCATAGTTTCTGTATAGTACCTAAATCCACCTAAGGGAGATAGTTTTTAACAAGAACGTTCATATTTTCGGTTCTGGACGTGCGATTTTGAAGCTGTTTTCAGCATTTTTAGACCTAACTAGGCGTCCGCCTACGTATTGACGATATTGCACCCACGGGCACGACCCTATAAAAAATTTCCCTACAACCCTTGAAATTTTTCGAATTTTTCAGATACGATCATCAAAATTTAGTGTTTTTTCCAAATTTTCTTTCAAAATAACGTTAGATTATAGTTTCAATAGTACTCACCCTTCATCCCTGTGTTCTGGTCCGCGTTCCGTGCACCAGCGCCCAGGTTGGAGGTTGAAACCCTAAATTTTTTGGTTCAAAAACTGGTTTTTTGACCAAAACTCAAAAATTTTATTCGGCACCCACCCTGTTTTATTTCGTAATTAGCTAGCCCGCGACGAGCCGCTTCTTTTGAGACCTCGCTCGCCCGTCTAGCTCAAATAAAACTTGCAAATTTTCAAAAAACAGTATTTCTCATAGTTTCTGTATAGTACCTAAATCCACCTAAGGGAGATAGTTTTTAACAAGAACGTTCATATTTTCGGTTCTGGACGTGCGATTTTGAAGCTGTTTTCAGCATTTTTAGACCTAACTAGGCGTCCGCCTACGTATTGACGATATTGCACCCACGGGCACGACCCTATAAAAAATTTCCCTACAACCCTTGAAATTTTTCGAATTTTTCAGATACGATCATCAAAATTTAGTGTTTTTTCCAAATTTTCTTTCAAAATAACGTTAGATTATAGTTTCAATAGTACTCACCCTTCATCCCTGTGTTCTGGTCCGCGTTCCGTGCACCAGCGCCCAGGTTGGAGGTTGAAACCCTAAATTTTTTGGTTCAAAAACTGGTTTTTTGACCAAAACTCAAAAATTTTATTCGGCACCCACCCTGTTTTATTTCGTAATTAGCTAGCCCGCGACGAGCCGCTTCTTTTGAGACCTCGCTCGCCCGCCTAGCTCAAATAAAACTTGCAAATTTTCAAAAAACAGTATTTCTCATAGTTTCTGTATAGTACCTAAATCCACCTAAGGGAGATAGTTTTTAACAAGAACGTTCATATTTTCGGTTCTGGACGTGCGATTTTGAAGCTGTTTTCAGCATTTTTAGACCTAACTAGGCGTCCGCCTACGTATTGACGATATTGCACCCACGGGCACGACCCTATAAAAAATTTCCCTACAACCCTTGAAATTTTTCGAATTTTTCAGATACGATCATCAAAATTTAGTGTTTTTTCCAAATTTTCTTTCAAAATAACGTTAGATTATAGTTTCAATAGTACTCACCCTTCATCCCTGTGTTCTGGTCCGCGTTCCGTGCACCAGCGCCCAGGTTGGAGGTTGAAACCCTAAATTTTTTGGTTCAAAAACTGGTTTTTTGACCAAAACTCAAAAATTTTATTCGGCACCCACCCTGTTTTATTTCGTAATTAGCTAGCCCGCGACGAGCCGCTTCTTTTGAGACCTCGCTCGCCCGTCTAGCTCAAATAAAACTTGCAAATTTTCAAAAAACAGTATTTCTCATAGTTTCTGTATAGTACCTAAATCCACCTAAGGGAGATAGTTTTTAACAAGAACGTTCATATTTTCGGTTCTGGACGTGCGATTTTGAAGCTGTTTTCAGCATTTTTAGACCTAACTAGGCGTCCGCCTACGTATTGACGATATTGCACCCACGGGCACGACCCTATAAAAAATTTCCCTACAACCCTTGAAATTTTTCGAATTTTTCAGATACGATCATCAAAATTTAGTGTTTTTTCCAAATTTTCTTTCAAAATAACGTTAGATTATAGTTTCAATAGTACTCACCCTTCATCCCTGTGTTCTGGTCCGCGTTCCGTGCACCAGCGCCCAGGTTGGAGGTTGAAACCCTAAATTTTTTGGTTCAAAAACTGGTTTTTTGACCAAAACTCAAAAATTTTATTCGGCACCCACCCTGTTTTATTTCGTAATTAGCTAGCCCGCGACGAGCCGCTTCTTTTGAGACCTCGCTCGCCCGTCTAGCTCAAATAAAACTTGCAAATTTTCAAAAAACAGTATTTCTCATAGTTTCTGTATAGTACCTAAATCCACCTAAGGGAGATAGTTTTTAACAAGAACGTTCATATTTTCGGTTCTGGACGTGCGATTTTGAAGCTGTTTTCAGCATTTTTAGACCTAACTAGGCGTCCGCCTACGTATTGACGATATTGCACCCACGGGCACGACCCTATAAAAAATTTCCCTACAACCCTTGAAATTTTTCGAATTTTTCAGATACGATCATCAAAATTTAGTGTTTTTTCCAAATTTTCTTTCAAAATAACGTTAGATTATAGTTTCAATAGTACTCACCCTTCATCCCTGTGTTCTGGTCCGCGTTCCGTGCACCAGCGCCCAGGTTGGAGGTTGAAACCCTAAATTTTTTGGTTCAAAAACTGGTTTTTTGACCAAAACTCAAAAATTTTATTCGGCACCCACCCTGTTTTATTTCGTAATTAGCTAGCCCGCGACGAGCCGCTTCTTTTGAGACCTCGCTCGCCCGTCTAGCTCAAATAAAACTTGCAAATTTTCAAAAAACAGTATTTCTCATAGTTTCTGTATAGTACCTAAATCCACCTAAGGGAGATAGTTTTTAACAAGAACGTTCATATTTTCGGTTCTGGACGTGCGATTTTGAAGCTGTTTTCAGCATTTTTAGACCTAACTAGGCGTCCGCCTACGTATTGACGATATTGCACCCACGGGCACGACCCTATAAAAAATTTCCCTACAACCCTTGAAATTTTTCGAATTTTTCAGATACGATCATCAAAATTTAGTGTTTTTTCCAAATTTTCTTTCAAAATAACGTTAGATTATAGTTTCAATAGTACTCACCCTTCATCCCTGTGTTCTGGTCCGCGTTCCGTGCACCAGCGCCCAGGTTGGAGGTTGAAACCCTAAATTTTTTGGTTCAAAAACTGGTTTTTTGACCAAAACTCAAAAATTTTATTCGGCACCCACCCTGTTTTATTTCGTAATTAGCTAGCCCGCGACGAGCCGCTTCTTTTGAGACCTCGCTCGCCCGTCTAGCTCAAATAAAACTTGCAAATTTTCAAAAAACAGTATTTCTCATAGTTTCTGTATAGTACCTAAATCCACCTAAGGGAGATAGTTTTTAACAAGAACGTTCATATTTTCGGTTCTGGACGTGCGATTTTGAAGCTGTTTTCAGCATTTTTAGACCTAACTAGGCGTCCGCCTACGTATTGACGATATTGCACCCACGGGCACGACCCTATAAAAAATTTCCCTACAACCCTTGAAATTTTTCGAATTTTTCAGATACGATCATCAAAATTTAGTGTTTTTTCCAAATTTTCTTTCAAAATAACGTTAGATTATAGTTTCAATAGTACTCACCCTTCATCCCTGTGTTCTGGTCCGCGTTCCGTGCACCAGCGCCCAGGTTGGAGGTTGAAACCCTAAATTTTTTGGTTCAAAAACTGGTTTTTTGACCAAAACTCAAAAATTTTATTCGGCACCCACCCTGTTTTATTTCGTAATTAGCTAGCCCGCGACGAGCCGCTTCTTTTGAGACCTCGCTCGCCCGTCTAGCTCAAATAAAACTTGCAAATTTTCAAAAAACAGTATTTCTCATAGTTTCTGTATAGTACCTAAATCCACCTAAGGGAGATAGTTTTTAACAAGAACGTTCATATTTTCGGTTCTGGACGTGCGATTTTGAAGCTGTTTTCAGCATTTTTAGACCTAACTAGGCGTCCGCCTACGTATTGACGATATTGCACCCACGGGCACGACCCTATAAAAAATTTCCCTACAACCCTTGAAATTTTTCGAATTTTTCAGATACGATCATCAAAATTTAGTGTTTTTTCCAAATTTTCTTTCAAAATAACGTTAGATTATAGTTTCAATAGTACTCACCCTTCATCCCTGTGTTCTGGTCCGCGTTCCGTGCACCAGCGCCCAGGTTGGAGGTTGAAACCCTAAATTTTTTGGTTCAAAAACTGGTTTTTTGACCAAAACTCAAAAATTTTATTCGGCACCCACCCTGTTTTATTTCGTAATTAGCTAGCCCGCGACGAGCCGCTTCTTTTGAGACCTCGCTCGCCCGTCTAGCTCAAATAAAACTTGCAAATTTTCAAAAAACAGTATTTCTCATAGTTTCTGTATAGTACCTAAATCCACCTAAGGGAGATAGTTTTGGGGTGCTTGGTCAGAAAACCTCCTCGTGGGCCCAGTGGCTGCCGGTCCCTCTCGATACGTCTGGAGGGAACAGCAGCTGCTGTGGACGGTGCACCCTGGGCGCGGCAGTATCCTTCCCCGATGAATGGGAAGAGATTCTTATTCCTCGGGGAATGTTACTGTCGTGGCCAATATTCTGACATGGTGGGGTCCAGACTGGACCAATGGGGCGTTCCTCCGCGCGACCCTCTGAAAAGCAGAGGGCGCAGTGGAGGAGCAAGGGCGGGCTCGGTGTGCACTTACCCTGCCGCCGGGCAGACAGTGAGGGGCTGCGTCCTTCACTGTCCCCGTCGTATATCGTAATCCCATCATCGGAGTGTCGTGGATCACGTCTCGCGGCTTCGATAGGGACCGAGGGTCTTGGCTTGGCCGCCCGGACCGCGAGGTAGAAAACCTCTATAAAAAGTTACCCCGAATCCCAAGCGGCGCCGCACCGCGAGGGGATGTATGGCTGACGGGTAAATCAGTCGCTAGTGCGCCCCCCCGCCAGAGTACCAGCCGACCCTCTGGCGGGTTATGGGTTAAAATCCGCAGGCTTATCTGGGTACAGGGGGTACCCCAGATGGACTTTTTAGATCCCCCACTACTCGTGGGAACAGATATGGACACAAAAAACAAAAACAAAACAACACACAAAATTGCCGAAGGCAATGGTGAAGAGAGGAGGGATGCGGGGTCGGAGGCCGACGCCGCATCCAGCGATGTGAGCGCGGGAGGAGGCTCAGAGAGCTCCTCCCGCCGCGAGAGGACCAGGACTGCTGCTGCGGAGAACAGCAAGTTCTTCCGCAAGCGGTCCTGGCCGGAGGGCGACCATGGGTCGTCCTCCGAGGGCGAGCTGGCCTCGGCCCGAAAGATCCCCACCAGCAAGCGTGGTGGGATTCGGGGCAAGGGGCGGGGCCTCTCAGCGGCCCAGAGCGCGGCGCGGCTCGCCGAGGATGGGCGGCAACCGGGGGTGGCCGGTCACGTGGTGTCCCTCTCGGGCACCTCTGACGAGGCGGATGCAACTGGCGGCTCCGAGGAGGAGCGTAAGTCCAGGTTTGCGGCGGAGGTGGAGGCCGCATTAAAGGCGGTGGCCCATAAAATGAAGCCATCGACCAAGTTTGCGGCCATACCTGCGGCTTCCGCCTCCATTTTGGCGGCAGCGGAGGCCGCCTACGCGAGGCCTCCGTCAGGCGAGGTGGCCAAACTGC
Organism: Eurois occulta; assembly: GCA_950022335.1. Classification (NCBI taxonomy): domain Eukaryota; kingdom Metazoa; phylum Arthropoda; class Insecta; order Lepidoptera; family Noctuidae; genus Eurois; species Eurois occulta. The sequence goes on from OX465486.1 coordinate 87,792, forward strand.
GGGCGGAGGTCGCCCGCCTGACGGCTGCTACGGAGCTTCTCCAAAAGGAGAATGGGGAGCTCCGAGCAGACCTGGCCGGTCTGCGCGAGACCGGCTCCCGCGAGGCGGCCCAAAAGGGGGGCCAGCAGCGGCAAGGCCAGCCTGTGGAGAACCAGGTGCTTGCCCTGGTTCGCCAAGAGCTGGCTGCCTTCCAGGCGCGGTTCTCCGTCCTGGAGGGCATTGTCCTGCGCCCCCCCCTGGCCGCTAACAAGGCCCCCCCGGGCCCGAGGGCGGCCTCATATGCCGCTGCGGCTGCCGCCCCCAAATCGGGGCCGCCCAGCCAGCCCTCCGGCAGGGCTGTGGCGGCCCCTGAGAGGCCGGCTCCGGCGAAACCGGCGCCGGCTAAGGGGGCGGTGGCTCAGAAGACGGGCAAGGCGGCGGCCCAGAAAAAGGGCAAGGCGGCGGCAAAGCCGGCAAAACCGCCAGCGCCAGCGGCGGGCCAGCAGCCGCCGCCGCAGCGGCAGCAGCAGCAGCCGCAGCCGCCGCGGTGGCAGCAGCAGCGGCCGCTCCCCCCGCCCCCGCCCCCTAACCCAGCCGCGGCCGAGGCCGGGTGGCAGGTGGTCGGCGAAAGGCAGAGGGGGAGGAAGGCGGCCAAAAAAGCAAGGCGCGCTGAGCGAAAGCGCCAGCAAAAGGCTCGCAGCGTCGCGGCTAGGCTCCGCGCCCCGAAGACCGCAGCTGTAGTGATTACGCTACAGCCGGACGCGGAGAAGCGGGGCGTGTCCTACCGCGACGTGCTGGCCAAGGCGAAGGCGACTGTGAACCTCGGGGAGCTGGGGATCACCGGGGGACTCCGGCTTAAGGTAACCGCGACAGGGGCGCGAGTGCTGGAGATCCCCGGTGAGAACAGTGGCTCGTCCGCTGACGCTCTGGCCGAAAAGCTTAGAGCGTCCCTAAATGCGGACGAGGCCCGGGTGTCCAGGCCCGTGAAATGCGCAGACCTGCGTATCATGGGTCTGGACGACTCAGTCACCGAGGAGGAGGTGGTGGCCGCCGTCACAAGGACCGGTGGGTGCCCTGCTGAGCAGGTCAAGGCGGGCACCCTACGTCCGGACCACACGGGCATGCGAACCGTTATGGTAAGCTGCCCTGTGACGGCGGCACAAATTATTGTGGAGGGCCGAAGGCTCCTGGTGGGATGGGTGTCAGCGCAGGTCAAGCTGCTGGAGCCCAAACCTCTGAGGTGCTTCCGCTGCCACGTGGGGCACCACGTGTCGGTGCAATGCACCTCGGAGGTGGACCGCAGCGGGCTCTGCTTCCGCTGCAGTCAGCCCGGTCACATGGCCGCGGCTTGCTCCGCCGCGCCGCACTGCGCTGCATGTGCGGCAGCTGGCAAGCCCGCCGATCACCGGGCTGGGAGCAAGGCCTGCGCCCAACCCACCAAGGCCAGGGGCAGGGGAAGGCGGAGGCCCTCCGCCGCCGCCACCACCCCCACCGTCGCCACCGCCGCAGCCGCCGCCACCGTCGCCGCCGTCGCCGCTGCCGCCGCCACTGCCGCCACTGCTGCAACTCCTGCAGCGGGGCCCTCACAAGGGGCCCGGGAGGGGGCTGAAATGGAGTGCCAATAATGGCCCCATTACGCCTCCTCCAGGCGAATATCAACCACTGCGCCTGTGCTCAGAGTCTGTTGCTCCAGAGCATGGCGCAGTGGTCGATTAACGTCGCCGTGGTCGCTGAGCCGTACTTTGTCCCTCCCAGGGAAGACTGGGTGGAGGACCTTAGCGGCTCAGTGGCCATCATTTCGTCGGCCGCCGCCGGTACCCCGACCCTTGAGAGTGTCAGGAAGGGTCAGGGGTGCGTAGCAGCACGGTTCGGGGAGATAGTCGTAGCGGGAGTCTACTTCTCCCCGAGCCGAACTCTCGCCGAGTTCCACAACTCCCTCGCGGAGTTGAGTGTCGTCATCGGAGGCCATTCCCTCCCCGTGCTTGTGCTCGGGGACTTCAATGCCAAGAACTTGGCTTGGGGTTCCCGTTACACAGACGTGCGGGGAAGGATGGTGGAGGACTGGGCTCTGGAGTCAGGCCTGGTCGTCCTAAATCGGGGTTCTGTCCCCACGTGTGTGCGGATGCGGGGCGAGTCGGTGGTGGACATATCGTTCGCCAGCCCCGCTCTGTCACCGCGTGTCCTTGACTGGCGCGTAATGGAGGAGGTGGAGACCTATTCCGACCACCGGTATATCCGGTTTGATGTCTCTGCCCCCTCAAGCGCGCCGGTCCGACAGGCCCCGAGTGGTCCGCGATGGGCGCTGAAGCAGCTGGACCGGGAGCTCCTCCTGGAAGCCTCGATCGTGCAGGCCTGGGTGACACCACCGGGCAGGCCTGCCGATGTCAACAGCGAGGCGGGTTGGTTCCAGGAGGCCATGTCCGAGATCTGTGACGTGGCAATGCCCCGAGTTCGGCCAGGAAGCGCCCGGCGTCAGGTGTACTGGTGGTCGCGAGAGCTGACGTCTCTGCGCGAGGCGTGCGTCGCCGCGCGGCACCTGTACGCCAGGCATCGCAGGCTCCGCATCCGACCTCCGGATGCGGCAGCCATTGAGGCGGAGCTGTACGAGGGATACAGAGCGGCGAAGACCGCCCTCCGAGAGGCTGTCCAGCGGGCCAAAGATGCGGCCCGCGAGGAGATGCTGGAGACTCTCGACGGCGATCCGTGGGGGCGCCCTTACAAGATGGTGCGGGACAAACTCCGCACCTGGGCCCCCCCGCTGACGCAGAGTCTCCGGCCTCAGCTTGTGGAGGAGGTGGTGAGCGCTCTGTTCCCTTCGCGAGGGGAACATCCTCCCCCGCCTATGGCTCCGCCGCTTGCGGTGCCGGAAGCGGACCACGATGACGATGACGACACTCCGGAGGTGACCGGGGTAGACCTGAGAGTGGCGGTAAACCGGCTTAAAGCCAGGAATACCGCCCCGGGACCCGATGGCTTACCTGGCAAAGCCTGGGTCCTGGCCTTGGAGGCTCTCGGGCCCCGACTGGAGGGGCTCCTAAGCGCATGCTTGGAGAGAGGCCAGTTCCCGCTTCGTTGGAAGACAGGGAAACTGGTCCTCATCCGGAAGCCGGGGCGCCCTGCGGACTCTCCGTCCGCATACCGGCCCATTGTGTTGCTCGACGAGGTGGGCAAGCTCTTTGAAAGAGTAATTGCAAACCGCCTCGCCGGGCACCTTGCGGGGATTGGGCCGGATCTTGCGGACAACCAGTTTGGTTTCCGCAAGGGGCGCTCGACGGTGGACGCCATCATGCGCGTGAGAGCCCTCACGACGGGGGCTGCGGTGTCCAGGGGTGGGGTGGTCTTGGCGGTGTCTCTCGACATCGCCAACGCCTTCAACTCCATGCCCTGGAGCTGCATTAGGGAGGCACTCCGGTATCACCGGGTGCCGACCTACCTTCGTCGTGTGGTCGGGGACTACCTGACGGACAGGTATGTCATATATCCCGGTCACAACGGAGAATGGAACCGGCGAGAGATGTCGTGCGGTGTTCCACAGGGATCGGTTCTAGGGCCGCCCTTGTGGAACATCGGTTACGACTGGGTGCTGCGTGCCGACCTCCCTAGCGGCGTCAGCGTAGTTTGCTACGCTGACGACACGCTGGTGCTGGCGCAGGGGAGGTCGCACGAGGCGGCGGCCGAACTGATGACACGCGGGGTTGCGATAGTCGTTGAGAGGATCCGGCAATTGGGTCTCGAGGTGGCATTGCACAAGTCCGAGGCCATGTGCTTTCATGGGCCTCGGAGCGCGCCACCGTCGGGATCCATACTCACGGTAGGAGGGGTTCCCGTCGGCGTCGAGTCGACGTTGAGGTACCTCGGACTCGTCCTCGACAGCCGATGGAACTTCGTGGAGCATTTCCGACGTTTGGCTCCCAGACTGGAAAAGGCCGGGGCTGCCTTCAAGCGGCTCCTGCCCAACCTGAGGGGGCCAAACGCCTCCTGCCGGAGGCTCTATGCGGGGATCTTGCGGTCCATGGCCCTTTACGGGGCCCCGGTGTGGGCGCGTTCGCTGAGGTTGCGTGCCAAGCACTACCTGAACGCGCCCCAAAAGGTGGTAGCCGTAAGGCTCATCCGTGGATACCGCACGATCTCCCGCGAGGCGGCGAGCCTCCTTGCCGGATTGCCGCCATGGGATCTGGAGGCCATAGTCCTCGCGCGCCTGCACGAGTGGCGCGCGGAGGTACAGAGCCGGGGGGTAACTCCGCTGCCGCGGCATATTGTTGCGCGGCGGACAGACCTCCGCCGTGATCTCATGGCGACATGGAGGGAGCGACTATCGCAACCCCGTTCAGGGCACGCCACGATAGTGGCGATAAGTCCCCTCTTTGAGGAGTGGCTTGAGAGGCGCCACGGCGCCCTCACCTTCCGCCTGACGCAGGTCCTCACCGGACACGGTTGTTTCGGGAGGTACCTGTACCGAATCGGGCGGGAGGAAACGCCCGGGTGCTACTATTGCGAGGATCGACCGGAGGACACGGTGGAGCACACCGTTGAGGTCTGCTCCGCTTGGGAGGAGCACCGCCGTGTCCTCGTAGCGGCGATTGGCGGCGGCGACCTCTCGCGTCCGGCCCTGGTTCAAGCCATGGTCCGGGGCGAGAGGGAATGGGAAGCCGTCGCCTCCTTCTGCGAAGCAGTCATGCTAGCGAAGGAGGCGGCGGAACGTGAGAGGGAGAGAACCTCCTCACGTCCCAGCCGCCGCGGGAGAAGCACCGGGCGTCGGGGGCCACGCCGTGATGGCTCTCGGCCACCGTAGGCGCGGGCCTGTGGACGGCGAGTAATGGGCTAGCTCGCCGTCCGTCCGTCGTATGACGACGGGCAGGCCGTGTCGACGGCGCGTTCGTGTTCCACGCGCGCCTCAAAGAGATGTCAGCAAACGGGAGGGGCCCGCAAGGGCCGGTGCCTGCCAGGGCTGCGGGACTGTTCGAAAGAGATACCGCGGCCCTGGAACATAAAGGGCCAATGAAGGAACATGGGTGTTTTTTAGTCAGTAAGAGTCTGACACTCCCTTCCGCTCCGCCCGGAGCGGGAGGAGTCATTTGATGATTTCTCACCCCCCAAAAAAAAAAAAAAAAAAAAAAAAAAAGGGAGATAGTTTTTAACAAGAACGTTCATATTTTCGGTTCTGGACGTGCGATTTTGAAGCTGTTTTCAGCATTTTTAGACCTAACTAGGCGTCCGCCTACGTATTGACGATATTGCACCCACGGGCACGACCCTATAAAAAATTTCCCTACAACCCTTGAAATTTTTCGAATTTTTCAGATACGATCATCAAAATTTAGTGTTTTTTCCAAATTTTCTTTCAAAATAACGTTAGATTATAGTTTCAATAGTACTCACCCTTCATCCCTGTGTTCTGGTCCGCGTTCCGTGCACCAGCGCCCAGGTTGGAGGTTGAAACCCTAAATTTTTTGGTTCAAAAACTGGTTTTTTGACCAAAACTCAAAAATTTTATTCGGCACCCACCCTGTTTTATTTCGTAATTAGCTAGCCCGCGACGAGCCGCTTCTTTTGAGACCTCGCTCGCCCGTCTAGCTCAAATAAAACTTGCAAATTTTCAAAAAACAGTATTTCTCATAGTTTCTGTATAGTACCTAAATCCACCTAAGGGAGATAGTTTTTAACAAGAACGTTCATATTTTCGGTTCTGGACGTGCGATTTTGAAGCTGTTTTCAGCATTTTTAGACCTAACTAGGCGTCCGCCTACGTATTGACGATATTGCACCCACGGGCACGACCCTATAAAAAATTTCCCTACAACCCTTGAAATTTTTCGAATTTTTCAGATACGATCATCAAAATTTAGTGTTTTTTCCAAATTTTCTTTCAAAATAACGTTAGATTATAGTTTCAATAGTACTCACCCTTCATCCCTGTGTTCTGGTCCGCGTTCCGTGCACCAGCGCCCAGGTTGGAGGTTGAAACCCTAAATTTTTTGGTTCAAAAACTGGTTTTTTGACCAAAACTCAAAAATTTTATTCGGCACCCACCCTGTTTTATTTCGTAATTAGCTAGCCCGCGACGAGCCGCTTCTTTTGAGACCTCGCTCGCCCGCCTAGCTCAAATAAAACTTGCAAATTTTCAAAAAACAGTATTTCTCATAGTTTCTGTATAGTACCTAAATCCACCTATTAACAAGAACGTTCATATTTTCGGTTCTGGACGTGCGATTTTGAAGCTGTTTTCAGCATTTTTAGACCTAACTAGGCGTCCGCCTACGTATTGACGATATTGCACCCACGGGCACGACCCTATAAAAAATTTCCCTACAACCCTTGAAATTTTTCGAATTTTTCAGATACGATCATCAAAATTTAGTGTTTTTTCCAAATTTTCTTTCAAAATAACGTTAGATTATAGTTTCAATAGTACTCACCCTTCATCCCTGTGTTCTGGTCCGCGTTCCGTGCACCAGCGCCCAGGTTGGAGGTTGAAACCCTAAATTTTTTGGTTCAAAAACTGGTTTTTTGACCAAAACTCAAAAATTTTATTCGGCACCCACCCTGTTTTATTTCGTAATTAGCTAGCCCGCGACGAGCCGCTTCTTTTGAGACCTCGCTCGCCCGCCTAGCTCAAATAAAACTTGCAAATTTTCAAAAAACAGTATTTCTCATAGTTTCTGTATAGTACCTAAATCCACCTATTAACAAGAACGTTCATATTTTCGGTTCTGGACGTGCGATTTTGAAGCTGTTTTCAGCATTTTTAGACCTAACTAGGCGTCCGCCTACGTATTGACGATATTGCACCCACGGGCACGACCCTATAAAAAATTTCCCTACAACCCTTGAAATTTTTCGAATTTTTCAGATACGATCATCAAAATTTAGTGTTTTTTCCAAATTTTCTTTCAAAATAACGTTAGATTATAGTTTCAATAGTACTCACCCTTCATCCCTGTGTTCTGGTCCGCGTTCCGTGCACCAGCGCCCAGGTTGGAGGTTGAAACCCTAAATTTTTTGGTTCAAAAACTGGTTTTTTGACCAAAACTCAAAAATTTTATTCGGCACCCACCCTGTTTTATTTCGTAATTAGCTAGCCCGCGACGAGCCGCTTCTTTTGAGACCTCGCTCGCCCGCCTAGCTCAAATAAAACTTGCAAATTTTCAAAAAACAGTATTTCTCATAGTTTCTGTATAGTACCTAAATCCACCTATTAACAAGAACGTTCATATTTTCGGTTCTGGACGTGCGATTTTGAAGCTGTTTTCAGCATTTTTAGACCTAACTAGGCGTCCGCCTACGTATTGACGATATTGCACCCACGGGCACGACCCTATAAAAAATTTCCCTACAACCCTTGAAATTTTTCGAATTTTTCAGATACGATCATCAAAATTTAGTGTTTTTTCCAAATTTTCTTTCAAAATAACGTTAGATTATAGTTTCAATAGTACTCACCCTTCATCCCTGTGTTCTGGTCCGCGTTCCGTGCACCAGCGCCCAGGTTGGAGGTTGAAACCCTAAATTTTTTGGTTCAAAAACTGGTTTTTTGACCAAAACTCAAAAATTTTATTCGGCACCCACCCTGTTTTATTTCGTAATTAGCTAGCCCGCGACGAGCCGCTTCTTTTGAGACCTCGCTCGCCCGCCTAGCTCAAATAAAACTTGCAAATTTTCAAAAAACAGTATTTCTCATAGTTTCTGTATAGTACCTAAATCCACCTATTAACAAGAACGTTCATATTTTCGGTTCTGGACGTGCGATTTTGAAGCTGTTTTCAGCATTTTTAGACCTAACTAGGCGTCCGCCTACGTATTGACGATATTGCACCCACGGGCACGACCCTATAAAAAATTTCCCTACAACCCTTGAAATTTTTCGAATTTTTCAGATACGATCATCAAAATTTAGTGTTTTTTCCAAATTTTCTTTCAAAATAACGTTAGATTATAGTTTCAATAGTACTCACCCTTCATCCCTGTGTTCTGGTCCGCGTTCCGTGCACCAGCGCCCAGGTTGGAGGTTGAAACCCTAAATTTTTTGGTTCAAAAACTGGTTTTTTGACCAAAACTCAAAAATTTTATTCGGCACCCACCCTGTTTTATTTCGTAATTAGCTAGCCCGCGACGAGCCGCTTCTTTTGAGACCTCGCTCGCCCGCCTAGCTCAAATAAAACTTGCAAATTTTCAAAAAACAGTATTTCTCATAGTTTCTGTATAGTACCTAAATCCACCTATTAACAAGAACGTTCATATTTTCGGTTCTGGACGTGCGATTTTGAAGCTGTTTTCAGCATTTTTAGACCTAACTAGGCGTCCGCCTACGTATTGACGATATTGCACCCACGGGCACGACCCTATAAAAAATTTCCCTACAACCCTTGAAATTTTTCGAATTTTTCAGATACGATCATCAAAATTTAGTGTTTTTTCCAAATTTTCTTTCAAAATAACGTTAGATTATAGTTTCAATAGTACTCACCCTTCATCCCTGTGTTCTGGTCCGCGTTCCGTGCACCAGCGCCCAGGTTGGAGGTTGAAACCCTAAATTTTTTGGTTCAAAAACTGGTTTTTTGACCAAAACTCAAAAATTTTATTCGGCACCCACCCTGTTTTATTTCGTAATTAGCTAGCCCGCGACGAGCCGCTTCTTTTGAGACCTCGCTCGCCCGCCTAGCTCAAATAAAACTTGCAAATTTTCAAAAAACAGTATTTCTCATAGTTTCTGTATAGTACCTAAATCCACCTATTAACAAGAACGTTCATATTTTCGGTTCTGGACGTGCGATTTTGAAGCTGTTTTCAGCATTTTTAGACCTAACTAGGCGTCCGCCTACGTATTGACGATATTGCACCCACGGGCACGACCCTATAAAAAATTTCCCTACAACCCTTGAAATTTTTCGAATTTTTCAGATACGATCATCAAAATTTAGTGTTTTTTCCAAATTTTCTTTCAAAATAACGTTAGATTATAGTTTCAATAGTACTCACCCTTCATCCCTGTGTTCTGGTCCGCGTTCCGTGCACCAGCGCCCAGGTTGGAGGTTGAAACCCTAAATTTTTTGGTTCAAAAACTGGTTTTTTGACCAAAACTCAAAAATTTTATTCGGCACCCACCCTGTTTTATTTCGTAATTAGCTAGCCCGCGACGAGCCGCTTCTTTTGAGACCTCGCTCGCCCGCCTAGCTCAAATAAAACTTGCAAATTTTCAAAAAACAGTATTTCTCATAGTTTCTGTATAGTACCTAAATCCACCTATTAACAAGAACGTTCATATTTTCGGTTCTGGACGTGCGATTTTGAAGCTGTTTTCAGCATTTTTAGACCTAACTAGGCGTCCGCCTACGTATTGACGATATTGCACCCACGGGCACGACCCTATAAAAAATTTCCCTACAACCCTTGAAATTTTTCGAATTTTTCAGATACGATCATCAAAATTTAGTGTTTTTTCCAAATTTTCTTTCAAAATAACGTTAGATTATAGTTTCAATAGTACTCACCCTTCATCCCTGTGTTCTGGTCCGCGTTCCGTGCACCAGCGCCCAGGTTGGAGGTTGAAACCCTAAATTTTTTGGTTCAAAAACTGGTTTTTTGACCAAAACTCAAAAATTTTATTCGGCACCCACCCTGTTTTATTTCGTAATTAGCTAGCCCGCGACGAGCCGCTTCTTTTGAGACCTCGCTCGCCCGCCTAGCTCAAATAAAACTTGCAAATTTTCAAAAAACAGTATTTCTCATAGTTTCTGTATAGTACCTAAATCCACCTATTAACAAGAACGTTCATATTTTCGGTTCTGGACGTGCGATTTTGAAGCTGTTTTCAGCATTTTTAGACCTAACTAGGCGTCCGCCTACGTATTGACGATATTGCACCCACGGGCACGACCCTATAAAAAATTTCCCTACAACCCTTGAAATTTTTCGAATTTTTCAGATACGATCATCAAAATTTAGTGTTTTTTCCAAATTTTCTTTCAAAATAACGTTAGATTATAGTTTCAATAGTACTCACCCTTCATCCCTGTGTTCTGGTCCGCGTTCCGTGCACCAGCGCCCAGGTTGGAGGTTGAAACCCTAAATTTTTTGGTTCAAAAACTGGTTTTTTGACCAAAACTCAAAAATTTTATTCGGCACCCACCCTGTTTTATTTCGTAATTAGCTAGCCCGCGACGAGCCGCTTCTTTTGAGACCTCGCTCGCCCGCCTAGCTCAAATAAAACTTGCAAATTTTCAAAAAACAGTATTTCTCATAGTTTCTGTATAGTACCTAAATCCACCTATTAACAAGAACGTTCATATTTTCGGTTCTGGACGTGCGATTTTGAAGCTGTTTTCAGCATTTTTAGACCTAACTAGGCGTCCGCCTACGTATTGACGATATTGCACCCACGGGCACGACCCTATAAAAAATTTCCCTACAACCCTTGAAATTTTTCGAATTTTTCAGATACGATCATCAAAATTTAGTGTTTTTTCCAAATTTTCTTTCAAAATAACGTTAGATTATAGTTTCAATAGTACTCACCCTTCATCCCTGTGTTCTGGTCCGCGTTCCGTGCACCAGCGCCCAGGTTGGAGGTTGAAACCCTAAATTTTTTGGTTCAAAAACTGGTTTTTTGACCAAAACTCAAAAATTTTATTCGGCACCCACCCTGTTTTATTTCGTAATTAGCTAGCCCGCGACGAGCCGCTTCTTTTGAGACCTCGCTCGCCCGCCTAGCTCAAATAAAACTTGCAAATTTTCAAAAAACAGTATTTCTCATAGTTTCTGTATAGTACCTAAATCCACCTATTAACAAGAACGTTCATATTTTCGGTTCTGGACGTGCGATTTTGAAGCTGTTTTCAGCATTTTTAGACCTAACTAGGCGTCCGCCTACGTATTGACGATATTGCACCCACGGGCACGACCCTATAAAAAATTTCCCTACAACCCTTGAAATTTTTCGAATTTTTCAGATACGATCATCAAAATTTAGTGTTTTTTCCAAATTTTCTTTCAAAATAACGTTAGATTATAGTTTCAATAGTACTCACCCTTCATCCCTGTGTTCTGGTCCGCGTTCCGTGCACCAGCGCCCAGGTTGGAGGTTGAAACCCTAAATTTTTTGGTTCAAAAACTGGTTTTTTGACCAAAACTCAAAAATTTTATTCGGCACCCACCCTGTTTTATTTCGTAATTAGCTAGCCCGCGACGAGCCGCTTCTTTTGAGACCTCGCTCGCCCGTCTAGCTCAAATAAAACTTGCAAATTTTCAAAAAACAGTATTTCTCATAGTTTCTGTATAGTACCTAAATCCACCTAAGGGAGATAGTTTTTAACAAGAACGTTCATATTTTCGGTTCTGGACGTGCGATTTTGAAGCTGTTTTCAGCATTTTTAGACCTAACTAGGCGTCCGCCTACGTATTGACGATATTGCACCCACGGGCACGACCCTATAAAAAATTTCCCTACAACCCTTGAAATTTTTCGAATTTTTCAGATACGATCATCAAAATTTAGTGTTTTTTCCAAATTTTCTTTCAAAATAACGTTAGATTATAGTTTCAATAGTACTCACCCTTCATCCCTGTGTTCTGGTCCGCGTTCCGTGCACCAGCGCCCAGGTTGGAGGTTGAAACCCTAAATTTTTTGGTTCAAAAACTGGTTTTTTGACCAAAACTCAAAAATTTTATTCGGCACCCACCCTGTTTTATTTCGTAATTAGCTAGCCCGCGACGAGCCGCTTCTTTTGAGACCTCGCTCGCCCGCCTAGCTCAAATAAAACTTGCAAATTTTCAAAAAACAGTATTTCTCATAGTTTCTGTATAGTACCTAAATCCACCTATTAACAAGAACGTTCATATTTTCGGTTCTGGACGTGCGATTTTGAAGCTGTTTTCAGCATTTTTAGACCTAACTAGGCGTCCGCCTACGTATTGACGATATTGCACCCACGGGCACGACCCTATAAAAAATTTCCCTACAACCCTTGAAATTTTTCGAATTTTTCAGATACGATCATCAAAATTTAGTGTTTTTTCCAAATTTTCTTTCAAAATAACGTTAGATTATAGTTTCAATAGTACTCACCCTTCATCCCTGTGTTCTGGTCCGCGTTCCGTGCACCAGCGCCCAGGTTGGAGGTTGAAACCCTAAATTTTTTGGTTCAAAAACTGGTTTTTTGACCAAAACTCAAAAATTTTATTCGGCACCCACCCTGTTTTATTTCGTAATTAGCTAGCCCGCGACGAGCCGCTTCTTTTGAGACCTCGCTCGCCCGCCTAGCTCAAATAAAACTTGCAAATTTTCAAAAAACAGTATTTCTCATAGTTTCTGTATAGTACCTAAATCCACCTATTAACAAGAACGTTCATATTTTCGGTTCTGGACGTGCGATTTTGAAGCTGTTTTCAGCATTTTTAGACCTAACTAGGCGTCCGCCTACGTATTGACGATATTGCACCCACGGGCACGACCCTATAAAAAATTTCCCTACAACCCTTGAAATTTTTCGAATTTTTCAGATACGATCATCAAAATTTAGTGTTTTTTCCAAATTTTCTTTCAAAATAACGTTAGATTATAGTTTCAATAGTACTCACCCTTCATCCCTGTGTTCTGGTCCGCGTTCCGTGCACCAGCGCCCAGGTTGGAGGTTGAAACCCTAAATTTTTTGGTTCAAAAACTGGTTTTTTGACCAAAACTCAAAAATTTTATTCGGCACCCACCCTGTTTTATTTCGTAATTAGCTAGCCCGCGACGAGCCGCTTCTTTTGAGACCTCGCTCGCCCGCCTAGCTCAAATAAAACTTGCAAATTTTCAAAAAACAGTATTTCTCATAGTTTCTGTATAGTACCTAAATCCACCTATTAACAAGAACGTTCATATTTTCGGTTCTGGACGTGCGATTTTGAAGCTGTTTTCAGCATTTTTAGACCTAACTAGGCGTCCGCCTACGTATTGACGATATTGCACCCACGGGCACGACCCTATAAAAAATTTCCCTACAACCCTTGAAATTTTTCGAATTTTTCAGATACGATCATCAAAATTTAGTGTTTTTTCCAAATTTTCTTTCAAAATAACGTTAGATTATAGTTTCAATAGTACTCACCCTTCATCCCTGTGTTCTGGTCCGCGTTCCGTGCACCAGCGCCCAGGTTGGAGGTTGAAACCCTAAATTTTTTGGTTCAAAAACTGGTTTTTTGACCAAAACTCAAAAATTTTATTCGGCACCCACCCTGTTTTATTTCGTAATTAGCTAGCCCGCGACGAGCCGCTTCTTTTGAGACCTCGCTCGCCCGCCTAGCTCAAATAAAACTTGCAAATTTTCAAAAAACAGTATTTCTCATAGTTTCTGTATAGTACCTAAATCCACCTATTAACAAGAACGTTCATATTTTCGGTTCTGGACGTGCGATTTTGAAGCTGTTTTCAGCATTTTTAGACCTAACTAGGCGTCCGCCTACGTATTGACGATATTGCACCCACGGGCACGACCCTATAAAAAATTTCCCTACAACCCTTGAAATTTTTCGAATTTTTCAGATACGATCATCAAAATTTAGTGTTTTTTCCAAATTTTCTTTCAAAATAACGTTAGATTATAGTTTCAATAGTACTCACCCTTCATCCCTGTGTTCTGGTCCGCGTTCCGTGCACCAGCGCCCAGGTTGGAGGTTGAAACCCTAAATTTTTTGGTTCAAAAACTGGTTTTTTGACCAAAACTCAAAAATTTTATTCGGCACCCACCCTGTTTTATTTCGTAATTAGCTAGCCCGCGACGAGCCGCTTCTTTTGAGACCTCGCTCGCCCGCCTAGCTCAAATAAAACTTGCAAATTTTCAAAAAACAGTATTTCTCATAGTTTCTGTATAGTACCTAAATCCACCTATTAACAAGAACGTTCATATTTTCGGTTCTGGACGTGCGATTTTGAAGCTGTTTTCAGCATTTTTAGACCTAACTAGGCGTCCGCCTACGTATTGACGATATTGCACCCACGGGCACGACCCTATAAAAAATTTCCCTACAACCCTTGAAATTTTTCGAATTTTTCAGATACGATCATCAAAATTTAGTGTTTTTTCCAAATTTTCTTTCAAAATAACGTTAGATTATAGTTTCAATAGTACTCACCCTTCATCCCTGTGTTCTGGTCCGCGTTCCGTGCACCAGCGCCCAGGTTGGAGGTTGAAACCCTAAATTTTTTGGTTCAAAAACTGGTTTTTTGACCAAAACTCAAAAATTTTATTCGGCACCCACCCTGTTTTATTTCGTAATTAGCTAGCCCGCGACGAGCCGCTTCTTTTGAGACCTCGCTCGCCCGCCTAGCTCAAATAAAACTTGCAAATTTTCAAAAAACAGTATTTCTCATAGTTTCTGTATAGTACCTAAATCCACCTATTAACAAGAACGTTCATATTTTCGGTTCTGGACGTGCGATTTTGAAGCTGTTTTCAGCATTTTTAGACCTAACTAGGCGTCCGCCTACGTATTGACGATATTGCACCCACGGGCACGACCCTATAAAAAATTTCCCTACAACCCTTGAAATTTTTCGAATTTTTCAGATACGATCATCAAAATTTAGTGTTTTTTCCAAATTTTCTTTCAAAATAACGTTAGATTATAGTTTCAATAGTACTCACCCTTCATCCCTGTGTTCTGGTCCGCGTTCCGTGCACCAGCGCCCAGGTTGGAGGTTGAAACCCTAAATTTTTTGGTTCAAAAACTGGTTTTTTGACCAAAACTCAAAAATTTTATTCGGCACCCACCCTGTTTTATTTCGTAATTAGCTAGCCCGCGACGAGCCGCTTCTTTTGAGACCTCGCTCGCCCGCCTAGCTCAAATAAAACTTGCAAATTTTCAAAAAACAGTATTTCTCATAGTTTCTGTATAGTACCTAAATCCACCTATTAACAAGAACGTTCATATTTTCGGTTCTGGACGTGCGATTTTGAAGCTGTTTTCAGCATTTTTAGACCTAACTAGGCGTCCGCCTACGTATTGACGATATTGCACCCACGGGCACGACCCTATAAAAAATTTCCCTACAACCCTTGAAATTTTTCGAATTTTTCAGATACGATCATCAAAATTTAGTGTTTTTTCCAAATTTTCTTTCAAAATAACGTTAGATTATAGTTTCAATAGTACTCACCCTTCATCCCTGTGTTCTGGTCCGCGTTCCGTGCACCAGCGCCCAGGTTGGAGGTTGAAACCCTAAATTTTTTGGTTCAAAAACTGGTTTTTTGACCAAAACTCAAAAATTTTATTCGGCACCCACCCTGTTTTATTTCGTAATTAGCTAGCCCGCGACGAGCCGCTTCTTTTGAGACCTCGCTCGCCCGCCTAGCTCAAATAAAACTTGCAAATTTTCAAAAAACAGTATTTCTCATAGTTTCTGTATAGTACCTAAATCCACCTATTAACAAGAACGTTCATATTTTCGGTTCTGGACGTGCGATTTTGAAGCTGTTTTCAGCATTTTTAGACCTAACTAGGCGTCCGCCTACGTATTGACGATATTGCACCCACGGGCACGACCCTATAAAAAATTTCCCTACAACCCTTGAAATTTTTCGAATTTTTCAGATACGATCATCAAAATTTAGTGTTTTTTCCAAATTTTCTTTCAAAATAACGTTAGATTATAGTTTCAATAGTACTCACCCTTCATCCCTGTGTTCTGGTCCGCGTTCCGTGCACCAGCGCCCAGGTTGGAGGTTGAAACCCTAAATTTTTTGGTTCAAAAACTGGTTTTTTGACCAAAACTCAAAAATTTTATTCGGCACCCACCCTGTTTTATTTCGTAATTAGCTAGCCCGCGACGAGCCGCTTCTTTTGAGACCTCGCTCGCCCGCCTAGCTCAAATAAAACTTGCAAATTTTCAAAAAACAGTATTTCTCATAGTTTCTGTATAGTACCTAAATCCACCTATTAACAAGAACGTTCATATTTTCGGTTCTGGACGTGCGATTTTGAAGCTGTTTTCAGCATTTTTAGACCTAACTAGGCGTCCGCCTACGTATTGACGATATTGCACCCACGGGCACGACCCTATAAAAAATTTCCCTACAACCCTTGAAATTTTTCGAATTTTTCAGATACGATCATCAAAATTTAGTGTTTTTTCCAAATTTTCTTTCAAAATAACGTTAGATTATAGTTTCAATAGTACTCACCCTTCATCCCTGTGTTCTGGTCCGCGTTCCGTAAAACACGCGCTGAAGAGGTCCCGAAACCTGTCCTCCATTTGGGAGGCAGCAATCGCCACCACCCGTGCAGGGACGCCGTCCGGACCGGGGGCGGTCTTCTTCGCGCGGAGGCTCAATACCCCCGCGTAGAATTCCGCCGCCGTGACCGGGGGCACCTCCACCTCCGGTGGAGCCGCCCCTTGCGGGGGATCCATTACTGGTGGGGCGAAGTCGGTCCTGCGCGGAAACAGGGACCGGACCACCCCATCCAGCAATGCCGGCTCGAGGGTCTCCGACAATGGGGGACCATAGGGGCGGAGCTGATTTCGCGCCGCCTTATATGGCCTCCCATAGGGGTCCCTGTCGAGACCCTCCAGCATCTCGGCCCTCGCCGAGTCCTGCGCAGCGCCCATTGCAGACTTGAGGGCCGCCGTAGCCTCTCGGTAAGAGGCGTACAGGCGGTCCTCCTCTGCCCGGACTCGGTTCTGGGCGCTGCGCCGTCGGCTACGCGCGTAGGCCCTTCTGGCCGCCACGCAGGTGGCCCGGAGCCCCGCCAGCTCCTCCGTCCACCAGTACACGGCACGACGGGGAGGCGGACGGCGAGACCGAGGCATGCTGGAGTTGCACACCTCGGTCAAAGACCGCCGTAGCCGGACCGCTGCGGCGTCAACGTCCGGGACCTCCTCGACAGGGGGAGGCGACAGCCAGTCCTGGAGGAAGGCGGCCTCCTTGGCTGCCTCCCGGTCCAGGCGGGTGAGTGCCCACCGCGGGAAGGGAGATTGCCCAGCGCGGGCCGTCCCCCCTCCCCGCTGTGTGGAGATGTCGAACCGCACATAACGGTGGTCCGACAAGGTCTCCACCAAACCTAACCTAACCTAACCTAACCTTTTTTTTTTTTTTTTTTTTTTTTTTTGTTGACGCTGGGAAAAAATGCATTACGCATACCCTCCCGTCGGGGGACAGGAGGGGTATGTGGGACTCCCCGGGCGGACCCGGTATACCCACTAAAACGACCCAGCGCATTCCCGCTTCGTCAGAGTGGCGGGGGACTGGGAAACCGGCAAAGCCTTTACTTCCAGTCCTCCGCCGACGATTGAAAGGCAGACCCCTCACACCCTCACGGGTGCGGGGGGTCGGGAATGACCGACGAAGGTGACGGGTGCAATGCGGGCGAAGGCACCCCCGCGCCTGTCGCCCGCCCGTCACCATGAGGAGGGAGGGCACGACGCCTTCTCCCCCTTCTTCGTCTGCGGAGCGGCGCAGCGAGAGGATCGTCCTCCCGCGCCCGCTCCGCCTCCTCCTTTTGCGAGATGACTTCCTCGCAAAAGGAGGCTACCGCTGACCAGGCCTCCTCGCTCCCCAGCATGGCGTCGACCACGCCGGGAAGCGAGAGGTCTGGTCCGACCACCGCGGTCAGACCGCGGCGCAGCTCGGACCACGCGGGGCACACCTCGAGGGTGTGCTGCGCCGTGTCCTCCGCCGCGCCGCAGTCGTGGCACGCCGGGGTTTCCTCCCTCCCGATCCGGTGCAGGTACGATCCGAAGCAACCATGCCCGGATAACACCTGCACCAGACGGAAAGAGAGGAAACCGTGGGACCGCTCGAGCCAGCCCCGCAGGACCGGACCGAGCGCGTCCAACGTCTGGCGGCCAAAGGCGGCGCTGGCGAGGTCCTCCGACCAATGGAGGACGATGGCGTCCCTCGCCTCTCGCCGCACCGCCTCCCGCTCTTCGCCCATGGGGCGCTCCCCGAGCGCCTTTCGGCGCGCCGTCCACTCGTACACTCTGGCGAGCACCCATGCCTCCAACTCCCAAGGCGGGGTCCCCGCCAGAGCGCACGCCGCCGAGAAGCCCACCGAGCGGTAAGCCCTCGCCACCCGCTGTGCAATGGCCCGCTGGGGCCTGCGGATGGCGGTAGCATTCTCCCTCCTGTGGAGGGAGTCCGCCCAGATGGGGGCCCCGTAAAGGGCCATGCTCCGCAAAATGCCGGCATAGAGGCGCCGGCATTTTGCCTTGGGCCCCCCCAGGTTTGGGAGGAGCCATGAGAGGGCGTCCGCGGCCTTCAACAGGCGCGTCGACAGCCCGCTGAAATGCGGGCCGAAGCGCCACCTGTCGTCCAGCACCAGCCCCAGATATTTCATCTGAGGCTGGACCTCTATGCGGACGCCCTCCACGACGATGTGGGCGTCGGCAGGGTAGCGCTGCCGGGGACCGCGGAAGAACACGGCCTCCGTTTTATGCAGCGCCACCCTCAATCCCAGGCGGCGGATCCTTTCTGCCACCAAGGATCCGCCAGCCGAGGCCAGAATGGCCGCGTCGGCAAAGTTCCTCCCCCGTGCAGTGAGCAGAGTGTCATCCGCGTAGCAGATGACACTCGTGCCCGGGAGGAGGACTCCCCGCAGGAGCCAGTCGAATCCGATGTTCCACAAGGGGGGCCCCAAAACCGACCCCTGTGGAACACCGGACTCTGCGCCGTACCGCCTCACGGTGGCCGACTTGTCCACGAGGAGGACCTCGCGGTCCTCCAAGTAGTCGGCCAGGAGGCTCCGCAGATATTGGGGCACTCCGTGATACCGGAGCGCCTCCAATATCGTCGAGTGGGGGACGGAGTTGAAGGCGTTGGCAATGTCGAATGACACCGCCAGCACCCCGTCCCCCGCCTCCACCGCCTCCTTCACCTGGCCCTTCAGAAGGGCCAGCGCGTCGATCGTCGAACGCCCACGACGGAAACCGTACTGGGCGTCCGACAGATCCGGGCCTATCCCCCGCAAGTGGCTATCCAGCCGGGAGGCGACAATCCCCTCGAACAATTTACCGACCTCATCGAGCAAAACGATGGGCCGGTATGCCGAGGGGGAGTCCACCGGGCGTCCCTCTTTCCGGAGGAGGCACAATTGCCCCTCCTTCCAGAGTTTCGGGAACCTCCCAGCCGTAAAACACGCGCTGAAGAGGTCCCGAAATCTGTCCTCCATTTGGGTGGCGGCGATCGCCACCACCCGTGCAGGGACGCCGTCCGGACCGGGGGCGGTTTTCTTCGCGCGGAACCTAACCTAACCTAACCTAACCTTTTTTTTTTTTTTTTTTTTTTTTTTTTGACGCTGGGAAAAAATGCATTACGCATACCCTCCCGTTGGGGGACAGGAGGGGTATGTGGGACTCCCCGGGCGGACCCGGTATACCCACTAAAACGACCCAGCGCATTCCCGCTTCGTCATAGTGGCGGGGGACTGGGAAACCGGCAAAGCCTTTACTTCCAGTCCTCCGCCGACGATTGAAAGGCAGACCCCTCACACCCTCACGGGTGCGGGGGGTCGGGAATGACCGACGAAGGTGACGGGTGCAATGCGGGCGAAGGCACCCCCGTGCCTGTCGCCCGCCCGTCACCATGAGGAGGGAGGGCACGACGCCTTCTCCCCCTTCTTCGTCTGCGGAGCGGCACAGCGAGAGGATCGTCCTCCCGCGCCCGCTCCGCCTCCTCCTTTTGCGAGATGACCTCCTCGCAAAAGGAGGCTACCGCTGACCAGGCCTCCTCGCTCCCCAGCATGGCGTCGGCCACGCCGGGAAGCGAGAGGTCCGGTCCGACCACCGCGGTCAGACCGCGGCGCAGCTCGGACCACGCCGGGCACACCTCGAGGGTGTGCTGCGCCGTGTCCTCCGCTGCGCCGCAGTCGTGGCATGCCGGGGTTTCCTCCCTCCCGATCCGGTGCAGGTACGATCCGAAACAACCATGCCCGGATAACACCTGCACCAGACGGAAAGAGAGGAAACCGTGGGACCGCTCGAGCCAGCCCCGCAGGGCCGGACCGAGCGCGTCCAACGTCCGGCGGCCAAAGGCGGCGTTGGCGAGGTCCTCCGACCAATGGAGGACGATGGCGTCCCTCGCCTCCTGCCGCACGGCCTCCCGCTCCTCGGCGACGGGGCGCTCCCCGAGCGCCTTCCTGTGCGCCGTCCACTCGTACACTCTGGCGAGCACCCAAGCCTCCAACTCCCATGGCGGGGTGCCCGCCAGAGCGCACGCCGCCGAGAAGCCCACCGAGCGGTAGGCCCTCGCCACCCGCTGTGCAATGGCCCGCTGGGGCCTGCGGATGGCGGTGGCATTCTCCCTCCTGTGGAGGGAGTCCGCCCAAATGGGGGCCCCATATAGGGCCATGCTCCGCAAAATGCCGGCATAGAGGCGCCGACATTTCGCCTTGGGTCCCCCCAGGTTCGGGAGGAGCCACGAGAGGGCGTCCGCGGCCTTCAACAGGCGCGTCGACAGCCCGCTGAAATGCGGGCCGAAGCGCCACCTGTCGTCCAGCACCAGCCCCAGATATTTCATCTGGGGCTGGACCCCTATACGGACGCCCTCCACGACGATGTGGGCGTCGGCAGGGCAGCGCTGCCGGGGACCGCGAAAGAACACGGCCTCCGTTTTGTGCAGCGCCACCCTCAATCCCAGGCGGCGGATCCTTTCTGCCACCAAGGACCCGCCAGCCGAGGCCAGAATGGCCGCGTCCGCAAAGTTCCTCCCCCGGGCAGTGAGCAGAGTGTCATCCGCGTAGCAGATTACACTCGTGCCCGGGAGGAGGACTCCCCGCAGGAGCCAGTCGAATCCGATGTTCCACAAGGGGGGCCCCAGGACCGACCCCTGTGGAACACCAGACTCTGCGCCGTACCGCCTCACTGTGGCCGACTTGTCCACGAGGAGGACCTCGCGGTCCTCCAAGTAGTCGGCCAGGAGACTCCGCAGATATTGGGGCACCCCGTGATACCGGAGCGCCTCCAATATCGTCGAGTGGGGGACGGAGTTGAAGGCGTTGGCAATGTCGAATGACACCGCCAGCACCCCGTCCCCCGCCTCCACTGCCTCCTTCACCTGGCCCTTGAGAAGGGCCAGCGCGTCGATCGTCGAACGCCCACGACGGAAACCGTACTGGGCGTCCGACAGATCCGGGCCGATCCCCCGCAAATGGCTATCCAGCCTCCCGGCGACAATCCCCTCGAACAATTTACCGACCTCATCGAGCAAAACGATGGGCCGGTATGCCGAGGGGGAGTCCACCGGGCGTCCCTCCTTCCGGAGGAGGCACAATTGCCCCTCCTTCCAGAGTTTCGGGAACCTCCCAGCCGTAAAACACGCGCTGAAGAGGTCCCGAAACCTGTCCTCCATTTGGGAGGCGGCAATCGCCACCACCCGTGCAGGGACGCCGTCCGGACCGGGGGCGGTCTTCTTCGCGCGGAGGCTCAATACCCCCGCGTAGAATTCCGCCGCCGTGACCGGGGGCACCTCCACCTCCGGTAGAGTCGCCCCTTGCGGGGGATCCATTGTTGGAGGGGCGAAGTCGGTCCTGCGTGGAAACAGGGACCGGACCACCCCATCCAACAATGCCGGCTCGAGGGTCTCCGACAGTGGGGGACCATAGGGGCGGAGCTGATTCCGCGCCGCCTTATATGGCCTCCCATAGGGGTCCCTGTCGAGACCCTCCAGCATCTCGGCCCTCGCCGAGTCCTGCGCAGCGCCCATTGCAGACTTGAGGGCCGCCGTAGCCTCTCGGTAAGAGGCGTACAGGCGGTCCTCCTCTGCCCGGACTCGGTTCTGGGCGCTGCGCCGTCGGCTACGCGCGTAGGCCCTTCTGGCCGCCACGCAGGTGGCCCGGAGCCCCGCCAGCTCCTCCGTCCACCAGTACACGGCACGACGGGGAGGCGGACGGCGAGACCGAGGCATGCTGGAGTTGCACACCTCGGTCAAAGACCGCCGTAGCCGGACCGCTGCGGCGTCAACGTCCGGGACCTCCTCGACAGGGGGAGGCGACAGCCAGTCCTGGAGGAAGGCGGCCTCCTTGGCTGCCTCCCGGTCCAGGCGGGTGAGTGCCCACCGCGGGAAGGGAGATTGCCCAGCGCGGGCCGTCCCCCCTCCCCGCTGTGTGGAGATGTCGAACCGCACATAACGGTGGTCCGACAAGGTCTCCACCAGCTCCACCCGCCAGTTCACGACGCGGGCGGCTAGCGCGGGGGTGGCAAACGACACGTCCACCACCGACCCGCCCTGTTGCCGCACACACGTGTGGACCGCCCCCCTGTTGAGGAGGGACACACCGCACGAGGCCGCCCAAAACTCGACGGCGCGTCCCCGGACGTTGCAGCCTGCGGCCGGGTTGCCCCAGGCCACCGACTTGGCGTTTAGGTCGCCGAGCACCACGACCTGGCGTGGCGCCGCCCTCCCTACGACAGCAGTGAGGATCTCGAGGAAATCCTCAAAGTCCGAGAGAGGGCGGTTTGGGGAGAAATACACCCCCACCATCGCTATCTCTCCCCACGCGGCGGCCACGTATCCCCCTCTCTAAGAGCGAGAGGGGAGGGGAGTCCGTGGAAGACCGCGCCACCAACGCCACTAAGCCGTCCCGGTCGCCCAGCCAACGGCCAGGGACCGAGTAGGGTTCGGCGACCACCGCCAAGTCCACCAACCACTCAGCCATGGTCTGCATTAGCAGATCCTGGGCTGTCCTGCAGTGGTTGGCGTTCGCCTGAAGGATGCGATGCTCGACTCTGGCCATCAGTCGGACATCGCACCCTCCTCCGCAGCCGCCGCAGGAACGGCGGTGTTAGCGGCAGCAGCAGGCGCAGGCCCGGTCGGCACCTGCGCTTTGCCACGCTTACGGGGGGGATTGCACTTCCCCCCCTTCATGACGTGGCCTGCCCGGCGGCCACTGGCGGCACACACCGCACAGTGCGGCGTGGCGGCCTGGCAGGAGGCGGCTTTGTGGCCCTCCTTGCCGCACCGGTAGCATATGTCCGTCCTGTCAACCTTGGACGGACACAGGGGCCGGGTGTGGCCGATGCCGAAGCACCGGAAACACCGCAGCGGCTGGTCCTCGAGTGCCCGGATTGCGCCCGAGCTGAACCCGACTTGAAGCCGTCCTTTCGCAAGGACGGCTTTGGCAGCTGCGATTGGGCACTCGAGGCGGATAGTGCCCATTCCGCCGCGGCCGGGCCTTATGTCCCGGCCTTGGACCGCCGCTGCGGCACAGCCCCCCACCGCTGCGACCGCCGCCACCACCTCCTCCTTGGTGACGGAGTCATCCAGCTCCGTCACCTCGATGGCCGCCGTCTTGACCGGCCGGGCCACCCGGGCAGAGTCCGCGATGACCTCCTGCAGCTTGGCTGCAAAGAGGTCAGCGCGGGCGCCGCCCTCGGCCCCCGGGAACTCGAAAATTCGAGCCCCGGCCTGCGTCCGTCGACACGACACACTGCCGATCCCCAGGTGAGTGGGATCGGCATTGCCGCGCGCCCGCACCAAAATGGAGGCGTAGGTCTCCCCTCGCCCCGCAGCCTCCGCGGTGAGCGTCACCACGACGGCCGCGGTCTTCGGGGGGACCAACTGCCCCCTTCCCCCGCCCTTCCCTTTGCCGTTCCCCTTACCCCTTCCCTTGCCGGTCGGCTGCGACTGGCTGGGAGCGGGGGTAGCGGGGACGGCAGGGACAGCTGGGACGGCCGCTGCCGACCTCTTGCCCTTCCCTTTTCCCTTCCCCTTACGCACCTCCGTCCACTCGTTGGACGGGGTGGTTGAGGGAAGAAGGGCGTCTTCCTCCTGGGAGGAGGACGGCCCCGGCTCAGGCCGCCTCTCCTCCGCCTGGGCTGAGGACGGCCCCGGCTCGGACCGCCTCTTATCCGCCGCAAGCGGCGGTCGGAGGCGCTTCTCCGGCAGGAGCCGGTCCTCAATCCCTGCGAAGCAGGCTCGGGTGAAGGCCCTCTCCTCCATTATTACCTTGCGGATGATATCCTCAAGGTTGGAGGAGGGGCCCTCTGCTGCAGGCCTCGCCTTGGCCTGTTGTGGCCGGGCCGAAGCAGCGCCCTCTGCCACAGGGCTCGCCCCGGCCTGTTGTGGCCGGGCCGTGGCTTCAGCCAGCTTCAGATGAAGCTGGCTGACCTCCGACTGCAGGCGATCAATCTTCGCCTGCAGTTGCCGCGTCTCGTCGGTGGTCTTACGCTGGACCAGCTCCGCGACGACACCGCGCATGCTCGCGGCCCTGCACTTAAGGGCCTTCTGCAAGGTCCCCTTAATGTTGGAGGACTTGGAGGCGACCTCCACTATCTCCTCCTTGTCCTCCTCCGCCATTCTCTCCAGCTCGGCCAGAGAATAGTCCGCGTACAGGATGCGGGACGCACCGTACCCGGACTTGGCCCGGGCGATGTGCGCCCGCTCCTCCTTAGCGGCAACCCGCTCCTCCAGCTCTCGCTGGAGCTGCACCCGCCGAGCCAGGTCCAACTGGCATTGGGCGTCCGCCAGCCCAACAACATGGGTCGACGCGGCCGTCGTTGGCTCTTTAGCCTTCGACGGCCCCGAGGCCGAGGAGCCCTCGGACCCACCGTTCTGAGATCGTGGCCGCTTCCGCAGCTGCGACCGCTTCCGCGACCGAGGGTCGACGGCGTCCGACACACATGAGTCGTTATCGGACGACTCGTCCGCCCCTCCAGAGAAGCTAGCCGCAGACGGCGCGCGGCTGGCCTCTGCCGCCGAAGCGTCGGAGTGGCCCTGAGAAGGGCCTTTTGGATGGCCCTGAAAAGGGCCTTTGGGTTGGCCCTGAGAAGGGCCTTTGGATTGGCCCTGAGAAGGGCCTTTGGGTTGGCCCTGAGAAGGGCCTTTGGGTTGGCCCTGAGAAGGGCCTTTTGTTTTTAAAAATCGCCCGCAGGCGTCCCGCGAGGGCGTCACAGGCATTTCGAAACGAAACAAGGCAGTTAAAATCGCAATCAAGGCAGTTAAAATCACAATCAATTCGCTTCGAGATCACAGAGCACTTTGGCCAGTCCCAGTCTGCCACTCCGTTACGGTGGTCAGAACTGGGCTGTTTCCAGGGGACACGACGTGGACGTATGCTCTGTGGGGGGTCCCCCAACCTAACCTAACCTAACCTAACCTAACCTTTTTTTTTTTTTTTTTTTTTTTTTTTTGTTGACGCTGGGAAAAAATGCATTACGCATACCCTCCCGTCGGGGGACGGAAGGGGTATGTGGGACTCCCCGGGCGAACCACACCCGGTATACCCACTAAAACGACCCAGCGCATTCCCGCTTCGTCATAGTGGCGGGGGACTGGGAAACCGGCAAAGCCTTTACGTCCAGTCCTCCGCCGACGATTGCCCCGCAAGACAACCCCTCACACCCTCAAGGGTGTGGGGGGCCGGAATGACCGCAAAGGTGACGAGTGCAATGCGGGCGAAGGCACCCCCGTGCCTGCCGCCCGCCGTCACCATGAGGAGGGAGGGCACGACGCCCTCTCCCCCCTCCGCTGCGGAGCGGCGCAGCGAGGGGATCGCCCCCCCGCGCGCGCTCCGCCTCCTTCCTTTGCGAGACGAACTCGCAAAAGGAGGCAACCGCTGACCAGGCCTCCCCGCCCCCCAGCATGGCCGCCACCACGCCGGGTAGCGAGAAGTCCGGTCCTACCACCGGCGGGCTTGGTGCGCCACCGGAAGCCGGACGCACCCGGCCCGGCCCCGAAGGACCGGCCCGAGCGGCCCCGCGCCCCCCCCCCCCCCCCGCTCGGCGCAGGCGCCATCCAGACACGGCCGTCCCGGACCGCACGCGCGCCGAACCGGAAGAGGGGAAGCCCCGACGCGCCACGACAGCGGCACGCCGGGCCCCCCCCCCCCGATACGGCGCGGGTGCCGTCCGGGACGGCCGCGTGGGAGTTTCCAGACAACACCCGCACCAGACGGAAAGAGAGGAGACCGCGGACCGACCGAGCCAGCCCCGCAAGACCGGACCGAGCGCGCCCAACGCCTGGCGGCACACCGAGCCTGCCCTGGCTCCTCCACTGCGCCCTCTGCATCCCAGAGGGCCGCGTGGAGTCGCCCCACCGTGTCAGAATATTGGCCACGACAGTAACGTTCCCCGAGGAATAAGAATGTCTTCCCATTCATCGGGGACGGATACTGCCGCGCCCAGGGTGCACCGTCCACAGCAGCTGCTGTTCCCTCCAGACGTATCGAGAAGGACCGGCAGCCACTGGGCCCCCTAGGAGGTTTTCTGACCTAGCACCCCAACCTAACCTTTTTTTTTTTTTTTTGTTGACGCTGGGAAAAAATGCATTACGCATACCCTCCCGTCGGGGGACGGAAGGGGTATGTGGGACTCCCCGGGCGAACCACACCCGGTATACCCACTAAAACGACCCAACGCATTCCCGCTTCGTCATAGTGGCGGGGGACTGGGAAACCGGCATAGCCTTAACGACCAGTCCTCCGCCGACGATTGCCCCGCAAGGCGACCCCTCACACCCTCGCGGGTGTGGGGGGCCGGAATGACCGCAAAGGTGACGAGTGCAATGCGGGCGAAGGCACCCCCGTGCCTGCCGCCCGCCGTCACCATGAGGAGGGAGGGCATGACGCCTTCTCCCCCTTCCGCTGCGGAGCGGCGCAGCGAGGGGATCACCCCCCCGCGCGCGCTCCGCCTCCTCCCTTTGCGAGTGAACTCACAAAAGGAGGCAACCGCTGACCAGGCCTCCCCGCCCCCCAGCATGGCGTCGACCACGCCGGGAAGCGAGAGGTCTGGTCCGACCACCGGCGGGCTCGGTGCGCCTCCGGAAGCCGGACGCGCCCGGCCCGGCCCCGAAGGACCGGCCCGAGCGGCCCCGCGCCCCCCCCCCCCCGCTCGGCGCAGGCGCCATCCAGACACGGCCGTCCCGGACCGCACGCGCGCCGAACCGGAAGAGGGGAAGCCCCGACGCGCCACGACAGCGGCACGCCGGGCCCCCCCCCCCCGATACGGCGCGGGTGCCGTCCGGGACGGCCGCGTGGGAGTTTCCAGACAACACCCGCACCAGACGGAAAGAGAGGAGACCGCGTGACCGCCCGAGCCAGCCCCGCAAGACCGGACCGAGCGCGCCCAACGCCCGGCGGCACACCGAGCCCGCCCTGGCTCCTCCACTGCGCCCTCTGCGTCCCAGAGGGCCGCGTGGAGTCGCCCCACCGTGTCAGAATATTGGCCACGACAGTAACGTTCCCCGAGGAATAAGAATGTCTTCCCATTCATCGGGGACGGATACTGCCGCGCCCAGGGTGCACCGTCCACAGCAGCTGCTGTTCCCTCCAGACGTATCGAGAAGGACCGGCAGCCACTGGGCCCCCTAGGAGGTTTTCTGACCTAGCACCCCAACCTAACCTTTTTTTTTTTTTTTTTGTTGACGCTGGGAAAAAATGCATTACGCATACCCTCCCGTCGGGGGACGGAAGGGGTATGTGGGACTCCCCGGGCGAACCACACCCGGTATACCCACTAAAACGACCCAGCGCATTCCCGCTTCGTCATAGTGGCGGGGGACTGGGAAACCGGCAAAGCCTTTACTTCCAGTCCTCCGCCGACGATTGAAAGGCAGACCCCTCACACCCTCACGGGTGCGGGGGGTCGGGAATGACCGACGAAGGTGACGGGTGCAATGCGGGCGAAGGCACCCCCGTGCCTGCCGCCCGCCCGTCACCATGAGGAGGGAGGGCACGACGCCTTCTCCCCCTTCTTCGTCTGCGGAGCGGTGCAGCGAGAGGATCGTCCTCCCGCGCCCGCTCCGCCTCCTCCTTTTGCGAGATGACCTCCTCGCAAAAGGAGGCTACCGCTGACCAGGCCTCCTCGCTCCCCAGCATGGCGTCCACCACGCCAGGAAGCGAGAGGTCCGGTCCGACCACCGCGGTCAGACCGCGGCGCAGCTCGGACCACGCGGGGCACACCTCGAGGGTGTGCTGCGCCGTGTCCTCCGCCGCGCCGCAGTCGTGGCACGCCGGGGTCTCCTCCCTCCCGATCCGGTGCAGGTACGATCCGAAGCAACCATGCCCGGATAACACCTGCACCAGACGGAAAGAGAGGAAACCGTGGGACCGCTCGAGCCAGCCCCGCAGGACCGGACCGAGCGCGTCCAACGTCCGGCGGCCAAAGGCGGCGTTGGCGAGGTCCTCCGTCCAATGGTGGACGATGGCGTCCCTCGCCTCCTGCCGCACGGCCTCCCGCTCCTCGGCGACGGGGCGCTCCCCGAGCGCCTTCCGGTGCGCCGTCCACTCGTACACTCTGGCGAGCACCCAAGCCTCCAATTCCCATGGAGGGGTGCCCGCCAGAGCGCACGCCGCCGAGAAGCCCACCGAGCGGTAGGCCCTCGCCACCCGCTGTGCAATGGCCCTCTGGGGCCTGCGGATGGCGGTGGCATTCTCCCTCCTGTGGAGGGAGTCCGCCCAAATGGGGGCCCCATATAGGGCCATGCTCCGCAAAATGCCGGCATAGAGGCGCCGGCATTTCGCCTTGGGCCCCCCCAGGTTTGGGAGGAGCCATGAGAGGGCGTCCGCGGCCTTCAACAGGCGCGTCGACAGCCCGCTGAAATGCGGGCCGAAGCGCCACCTGTCGTCCAGCACCAGCCCCAGATATTTCATCTGAGGCTGGACCTCTATGCGGACGCCCTCCACGACGATGTGGGCGTCGGCAGGGCAGCGCTGCCGGGGACCGCGAAAGAACACGGCCTCCGTTTTGTGCAGCGCCACCCTCAATCCCAGGCGGCGGATTCTTTCTGCCACCAAGGATCCGCCAGCCGAGGCCAGAATGGCCGCGTCGGCAAAGTTCCTCCCCCGGGACCCCACCCCAACCTAACCTAACCTTTTTTTTTTTTTTTTTTTTTTTTTTTTTGTTGACGCTGGGAAAAAATGCTATTACGCATACCCTCCCATCGGGGGACAGGAGGGGTATGTGGGACTCCCCGGGCGAACCAAACCCGGTATACCCACTAAAACGACCCAGCGCATTCCCGCTTCGTCATAGTGGCGGGGGACTGGGAAACCGGCATAGCCTTAACGACCAGTCCTCCGCCGACGATTGCCCCGCAAGGCGACCCCTCACACCCTCGCGGGTGTGGGGGGCCGGAATGACCCGCAAAGGTGACGAGTGCAATGCGGGCGAAGGCACCCCCGTGCCTGCCGCCCGCCGTCACCATGAGGAGGGAGGGCACGAAGCCTTCTCCCCCTTCCGCTGCGGAGCGGCGCAGCGAGAGGGTCGCCCCCCCCGCGCGCGCTCCGCCTCCTCCCTTTGCGAGCGAGCTCGCAAAAGGAGGCTACCGCTGACCAGTGCCTCCCCGCCCCCCAGCACGGCTTCGACCACACCGGGAAGCGAGGGCCCGGTCCGACCACCGGCGGGCTCGGTGCGCCACCGGAAGCCGGACGCGCCCGGACCGGCTCTGCAAGACCGGACCAAGCGCGCCCAACGCCCGGCGGCACACCGAGCCCACCCCGGCTCCTCCGCTGCGGAGCGGCGCAACGAGAGGGTCGCCCCCCCCGCGCGCGCTCCGCCTCCTCCCTTTGCGAGCGAACTCGCAAAAGGAGGCGACCGCTGACCAGACCTCCCCGAACCCCAGCATGGCGCTCAACCACGCCGGGAAGCGAGAGGTCCGGTCCTACCACCGGCGGGCCCAGTGCGCCGCCGGACGCCGGGCGCGCCCGAGCCAGCCCTCCACAAGACCGGACCGAGCGCGCCCAACGCCCGGCGGCACACCGAGCCCGCCCTGGCTCCTCCACTGCGCCCTCTGCGACCCAGAGGGCCGCGTGGAGTCGCCCCGACGTGTCAGAATATTGGCCACGACAGTAACGTTCCCCGAGGAATAAGAATCTCTTCCCATTCATCGGGGACGGATACTGCCGCGCCCAGGGTGCACCGTCCACAGCAGCTGCTGTTCCCTCCAGACGTATCGAGAAGGACCGGCAGCCACTGGGCCCCCTAGGAGGTTTTCTGACCTAGCACCCCAACCTAACCTTTTTTTTTTTTTTTTGTTAACGCTGGGAAAAAATGCAATTACGCATACCCTCCCATCGGGGGACAGGAGGGGTATGTGGGACTCCCCGGGCGAACCAAACCCGGTATACCCACTAAAACGACCCAGCGCATTCCCGCTTCGTCATAGTGGCGGGGGACTGGGAAACCGGCATAGCCTTAACGACCAGTCCTCCGCCGACGATTGCCCCGCAAGGCGACCCCTCACACCCTCGCGGGTGTGGGGGGCCGGAATGACCCGCTAAGGTGACGGGTGCAATGCGGGCGAAGGCACCCCCGTGCCTGCCGCCCGCCGTCACCATGAGGAGGGAGGGCACGAAGCCTTCTCCCCCTTCCGCTGCGGAGCGGCGCAGCGAGAGGGTCGCCCCCCCCGCGCGCGCTCCGCCTCCTCCCTTTGCGAGCGAACTCGCAAAAGGAGGCTACCGCTGACCAGGCCTCCCCGCCCCCCAGCACGGCGTCGACCACACCGGGAAGCGAGGGCCCGGTCCGACCACCGGCGGAATCGGTGCGCCACCGGAAGCCGGACGCGCCCGGACCGGCCCCGCAAGACCGGACCGAGCCCGCCCCGGCTCCTCCGCTGCGGAGCGGCGCAACGAGAGGGTCGCCCCCCCCGCGCGCGCTCCGCCTCCTCCCTTTGCGAGCGAACTCGCAAAAGGAGGCGACCGCTGACCAGACCTCCCCGAACCCCAGCATGGCGCTCAACCACGCCGGGAAGCGAGAGGTCCGGTCCTACCACCGGCGGGCCCAGTGCGCCGCCGGACGCCGGGCGCGCCCGAGCCAGCCCTCCACAAGACCGGACCGAGCGCGCCCACCGCCCGGCGGCACACCGAGCCCGCCCTGGCTCCTCCACTGCGCCCTCTGCGACCCAGAGGGCCGCGTGGAGTCGCCCCACCGTGTCAGAATATTGGCCACGACAGTAACATTCCCCGAGGAATAAGAATCTCTTCCCATTCATCGGGGACGGATACTGCCGCGCCCAGGGTGCACCGTCCACAGCAGCTGCTGTTCCCTCCAGACGTATCGAGAAGGACCGGCAGCCACTGGGCCCCCTAGGAGGTTTTCTGACCTAGCACCCCACCCCAACCTAACCTAACCTAACCTAACCTAACCTAACCTTTTTTTTTTTTTTTTTTTTTGTTGACGCTGGGAAAAAATGCAATTACGCATACCCTCCCGTCGGGGGACAGGAGGGGTATGTGGGACTCCCCGGGCGGACCCGGTATACCCACTAAAACGACCCAGCGCATTCCCGCTTCGTCACAGTGGCGGGGGACTGGGAAACCGGCACAGCCTTTACTTCCAGTCCTCCGCCGACGATTGAAAGGCACAGACCCCTCACACCCTCACGGGTGTGGGGGGTCGGGAATGACCGACGAAGGTGACGGGTGCAATGCGGGCGAAGGCACCCCCGTGCCTGCCGCCCGCCCGTCACCATGAGGAGGGAGGGCACGACGCCTTCTCCCCCTTCTTCGTCTGCGGAGCGGCGCAGCGAGAGGATCGTCCTCCCGCGCCCGCTCCGCCTCCTCCTTTTGCGAGATGACCTCCTCGCAAAAGGAGGCTACCGCTGACCAGGCCTCCTCGCTCCCCAGAATGGCGTCGACCACGCCGGGAAGCGAGAGGTCCGGTCCGACCACCGCGGTCAGACCGCGGCGCAGCTCGGACCACGCCGGGCACACCTCGAGGGTGTGCTGCGCCGTGTCCTCCGCTGCGCCGCAGTCGTGGCATGCCGGGGTTTCCTCCCTCCCGATCCGGTGCAGGTACGATCCGAAACAACCATGCCCGGATAACACCTGCACCAGACGGAAAGAGAGGAAACCGTGGGACCGTTCGAGCCAGCCCCGCAGGGCCGGACCGAGCGCGTCCAACGTCCGGCGGCCAAAGGCGGCGTTGGCGAGGTCCTCCGACCAATGGAGGACGATGGCGTCCCTCGCCTCCTGCCGCACGGCCTCCCGCTCCTCGGCGACGGGGCGCTCCCCGAGCGCCTTCCTGTGCGCCGTCCACTCGTACACTCTGGCGAGCACCCAAGCCTCCAACTCCCATGGCGGGGTGCCCGCCAGAGCGCACGCCGCCGAGAAGCCCACCGAGCGGTAGGCCCTCGCCACCCGCTGTGCAATGGCCCGCTGGGGCCTGCGGATGGCGGTGGCATTCTCCCTCCTGTGGAGGGAGTCCGCCCAAATGGGGGCCCCATATAGGGCCATGCTCCGCAAAATGCCGGCATAGAGGCGCCGACATTTCGCCTTGGGTCCCCCCAGGTTCGGGAGGAGCCACGAGAGGGCGTCCGCGGCCTTCAACAGGCGCGTCGACAGCCCGCTGAAATGCGGGCCGAAGCGCCACCTGTCGTCCAGCACCAGCCCCAGATATTTCATCTGGGGCTGGACCCCTATACGGACGCCCTCCACGACGATGTGGGCGTCGGCAGGGCAGCGCTGCCGGGGACCGCGAAAGAACACGGCCTCCGTTTTGTGCAGCGCCACCCTCAATCCCAGGCGGCGGATCCTTTCTGCCACCAAGGACCCGCCAGCCGAGGCCAGAATGGCCGCGTCCGCAAAGTTCCTCCCCCGGGCAGTGAGCAGAGTGTCATCCGCGTAGCAGATTACACTCGTGCCCGGGAGGAGGACTCCCCGCAGGAGCCAGTCGAATCCGATGTTCCACAAGGGGGGCCCCAGGACCGACCCCTGTGGAACACCAGACTCTGCGCCGTACCGCCTCACTGTGGCCGACTTGTCCACGAGGAGGACCTCGCGGTCCTCCAAGTAGTCGGCCAGGAGACTCCGCAGATATTGGGGCACCCCGTGATAACGGAGCGCCTCCAATATCGTCGAGTGGGGGACGGAGTTGAAGGCGTTGGCAATGTCGAATGACACCGCCAGCACCCCGTCCCCCGCCTCCACTGCCTCCTTCACCTGGCCCTTGAGAAGGGCCAGCGCGTCGATCGTCGAACGCCCACGACGGAAACCGTACTGGGCGTCCGACAGATCCGGGCCGATCCCCCGCAAATGGCTATCCAGCCTCCCGGCGACAATCCCCTCGAACAATTTACCGACCTCATCGAGCAAAACGATGGGCCGGTATGCCGAGGGGGAGTCCACCGGGCGTCCCTCCTTCCGGAGGAGGCACAATTGCCCCTCCTTCCAGAGTTTCGGGAACCTCCCAGCCGTAAAACACGCGCTGAAGAGGTCCCGAAACCTGTCCTCCATTTGGGTGGCGGCGATCGCCACCACCCGTGCAGGGACGCCGTCCGGACCGGGGGCGGTCTTCTTTGCGCGGAGGCTGAGTACCCCCGCGTAGAATTCCGCCGCCGTCACCGGGGGGACCTCCGCCTCCGGTGGAGCCGCCCCTTGCGGGGGATCCATTACTGGTGGGGCGAAGTCGGTCCTGCGCGGAAACAGGGACCGGACCACCCCATCCAGCAATGCCGGCTCGAGGGTCTCCGACAGTGGGGGACCATAGGGGCGGAGCTGATTCCGCGCCGCCTTATATGGTCTCCCATAGGGGTCCCTGTCGAGACCCTCCAGCATCTCGGCCCTCGCCGAGTCCTGCGCAGCGCCCATTGCAGACTTGAGGGCCGCCGTAGCCTCTCGGTAAGAGGCGTACAGGCGGTCCTCCTCTGCCCGGACTCGGTTTTGGGCGCTGCGCCGTCGGCTACGCGCGTAGGCCCTTCTGGCCGCCACGCAGGTGGCCCGGAGCCCCGCCAGCTCCTCCGTCCACCAATAAACGGCACGACGGGGAGGTGGACGGCGAGACCGAGGCATGCTGGAGTTGCACACCTCGGTCAAGGACCTCCGTAGCCGGACCGCTGCGGCGTCAACGTCCGGGACCTCCTCGACAGGGGGAGGCGACAGCCAGTCCTGGAGGAAGGCGGCCTCCCTGGCTGCCTCCCGGTCCAGGCGGGTGAGCGCCCACCGCGGGAAGGGAGATTGCCCAGCGCGGGCCGTCCCCCCTCCCCGCTGTGTGGAGATGTCGAACCGCACATAACGGTGGTCCGACAAGGTCTCCACCAGCTCCACCCGCCAGTTCACGACGCGGGCGGCTAGCGCGGGGGTGGCAAACGACACGTCCACCACCGACCCGCCCTGTTGCCGCACACACGTGTGGACCGCCCCCCTGTTGAGGAGGGACACACCGCACGAGGCCGCCCAAAACTCGACGGCACGTCCCCGGACGTTGCACCCGACGGCCGGGTTGCCCCAGGCCACCGACTTGGCGTTTAGGTCACCGAGCACCACGACCTGGCGTGGTGCCGCCCTCCCTACGACAGCAGTGAGGATCTCGAGGAAATCCTCAAAGTCCGAGAGAGGGCGGTTTGGGGAGAAATACACCCCCACTATCCCTATCTCTCCCCACGCGGCGGCCACGTATCCCGATCCCCTCTCTAAGAGCGAGAGGGGAGGGGAGTCCGTGGAAGACCGCGCCACCAACGCCACCAGGCCGTCCCGGTCGCCCAGCCAACGGCCAGGGACCGAGTAGGGTTCGGCGACCACCGCCAAGTCCACCAACCACTCAGCCATGGTCTGCATCAGCAGATCCTGGGCTGTCCTGCAGTGGTTGGCGTTCGCCTGAAGGATGCGATGCTCGACTCCCATCAGTCGGACATCGCACCCTCCTCCGCAGCCGCCGCAGGAACGGCGGTATTTGCGGCAACAGCAGCAGCAGGCGCAGGCCCGGTCGGCGCCTGCGCTTTGCCACGCTTAGGGGGGGGATTGCACTTCCCCCCTTTCATCACGTGGCCTGCCCGGCGGCCACTGGCGGCACACACCGCGCAGTGCGGTGTGGCGGCCTGGCAGGAGGCGGCTTTGTGGCCCTCCTTGCCGCACCGGTAGCACGAGTCCGACCGGTCGACTTTGGACGGACACAGGGGCCGGGTGTGGCCGATGCCGAAGCACCGGAAACACCGCAGAGGCCGGTCCTCGAGTGCCCTAACTGCACCCGAGCTAAAGCCCACTTGAAGCCGTCCTTTCGCAAGGACGGCTTTGGCAGCTGCGATTGGGCACTCAAGGCGTATTGTGCCCATTCCGCCGCGGCCGGGCCTTATGTCCCGGCCTTGGACCGCCGCTGCGCCACAGCCCCCTACCGCTGCGACCGCTGCCACCACCTCCTCCTTGGTGACGGAGTCATCCAACTCCGTCACCTCGATGGCCGCCGTCTTGACCGGCCGGGCCACCTTGGCAGAGTCCGCGATGACCTCCTGCAGCTTGGCTGCAAAGAGGTCAGCGCGGGCGCTGCCCTCGGCCCCCGGGAACTCGAAGATTCGAGCCCCGGCCTGCGTCCGCCGGCACGACACACTGCCGATCCCCAGCGTGGTGGGATCGGCATTGCCGCGCGCCCGCACCAATATGGAGGCGTAGGTCTCCCCTCGCCCCGCAGCCTCCGCGGTGAGCGTCACCACGACGGCTGCGGTTTTCGGGGGGACCAACTGCCCCCTTCCCCCGCCCTTCCCTTTGCCGTTCCCCTTACCCCTTCCCTTGCCGGTCGGCTGCGACCGGCTGGAAGCGGGGGCAGCGGGGACGGCAGGGACGGCAGGGACGGCCGCTGCTGACCTCTTGCCCTTCCCTTTGCCCTTCCCCTTACGCACCTCCGTCCACTCGTTGGACGGGGTGGTTGAGGGAAGAAGGGCGTCTTCCACCTGGGAGGAGGACGGCCCCGGCTCAGACCGCCTCTCATTCGCCTGGGTTGAGGACGGCCCCGGCTCAGACCGCCTCTTATCCGCCGCAAGCGGTGGTCGGAGGCGCGTCTCCGGCAGGAGCCGGTCCTCAATCCCTGCAAAGCAGGCTCTCGTGAAGGCCCTCTCCTCCAGTACCACCTTGCGGATGATATCCTCAAGGTTGGAGGAGGGGCCCTCTGCTGCAGGCCTCGCATTGGCCTGTTGTGGCCGGGTTGAGGCAGCGCCCTCTGCCACAGGGCTCGCCTTGGCCTGTTGTGGCCGGGCCGAGGCAGCGCCCTCTGCCACAGGGCTCACCTCGGCGCGTTGTGGCCGGGCCGTGGCTTCAGCCAGCTTCAGATGAAGCTGGCTGACCTCCGACTGCAGGCGATCCACCCTCGCCTGCAGTTGCCGCGTCTCGTCGGTGGCCGTCCGCTGAATCAATTCAGCGACGACACCGCGCATGCTCGCGGCCCGACACTTCAGGGCCTTCTGGAAAGTGCCCTTCAGGTTGGAGGACTTAGAGGCGACCTCAACGATCTCCTCCTCGTCCTCCTCCGCCATCCTCTCTAGCTCCGCC
The DNA here is from genome assembly GCA_950022335.1 of Eurois occulta. NCBI lineage: Eukaryota > Metazoa > Arthropoda > Insecta > Lepidoptera > Noctuidae > Eurois > Eurois occulta. Next base: position 123,927 of record OX465486.1, read on the forward strand.
AAGGAGTGGTTCGCGTAGAGAACCCGGGACGCACCGTACCCGGACTTGGCCCGGGCGACGCACGCACGCTTCTCCTTGGCGGCAACCCGCTCCTCCAGCTCTTGCTGGAGCTGCACTTTCCGGGCCAGGTCTACCTGGCGTTGGGCGTCCGCCAGCCCAACGACATGGGTCGACGCGGCCGTCGTTGGCTCTTTAGCCTTCGACGGCCCCGAGGCCGAGGAGCCCTCGGACCCACCGTTCTGCGATCGTGGCCGCTTCCGCAGCTGCGACCGCTTCCGCGACCGAGGGTCGACGGCGTCCGACACACATGAGTCGTTATCGGACGACTCGTCCGCCCCTCCAGAGAAGCTAGCCGCAGACGGCGCGCGGCTGGCCTCTGACGCCGAAGCGTCGGAGTGGCCCTGAGAAGGGCCTTTTGGATGGCCCTGAAAAGGGCCTTTGGGTTGGCCCTGAGAAGGGCCTTTGGGTTGGCCCTGAGAAGGGCCTTTGGGTTGGCCCTGAGAAGGGCCTTTTGTTTTTAAAAACCGCCCGCAGGCGTCCCGCGAGGGTGTATTCGGCATTTCGAAACGAAGCAAGGCAGTGAGTTAAAATATTAAAATCGCAAGTCAATTCGCTTCGAAGTCACAGAGCACTTTAGCCAGACCCAGTCTGCCACTCCGTTACGGTGGTCAGAACTGGGCTGTTTCCAGGGGACACGACGTGGACGTATGCTCTGTGGGGGGTCCCCCAACCTAACCTTTTTTTTTTTTTTTTTTTTTTTTTTTTTTTTTTTTTTTTTTTTGTTGACGCTGGGAAAAAATGCATTACGCATACCCTCCCGTCGGGGGACAGGAGGGGTATGTGGGACTCCCCGGGCGGACCCGGTATACCCACTAAAACGACCCAGCGCATTCCCGCTTCGTCATAGTGGCGGGGGACTGGGAAACCGGCAAAGCCTTTACGTCCAGTCCTCCGCCGACGATTGCCCCGCAAGACAACCCCTCACACCCTCACGGGTGTGGGGGGCCGGAATGACCGCAAAGGTGACGAGTGCAATGCGGGCGAAGGCACCCCCGTGCCTGCCGCCCGCCGTCACCATGAGGAGGGAGGGCACGACGCCTTCTCCCCCTTCCGCTGCGGAGCGGCACAGCGAGGGGATCAACCCCCCGCGCGCGCTCCGCCTCCTCCCTTTGCGAGTGAACTCGCAAAAGGAGGCAACCGCTGACCAGGCCTCCCCACCCCCAGCGTGGCGCTCAACCACGCCGGGAAGCGAGAGGTCCGGTCCTACCACCGGCGGGCCCAGTGCGCCGCCGGACGCCGGGCGCGCCCGATCCAGCCCTCCCAAGACCGGACCGAGCGCGCCCAACGCCCGGCGGCACACCGAGCCCGCCCTGGCTCCTCCACTGCGCCCTCTGCGACCCAGAGGGCCGCGTGGAGTCGCCCCACCGTGTCAGAATATTGGCCACGACAGTAACATTCCCCGAGGAATAAGAATCTCTTCCCATTCATCGGGGACGGATACTGCCGCGCCCAGGGTGCACCGTCCACAGCAGCTGCTGTTCCCTCCAGACATATCGAGAAGGACCGGCAGCCACTGGGCCCCCTAGGAGGTTTTCTGACCTTGCACCCCAACCTAACCTTTTTTTTTTTTTTTTTTTTTTTTGTTGACGCTGGGAAAAAATGCATTACGCATACCCTCCCGTCGGGGGACAGGAGGGGTATGTGGGACTCCCCGGGCGGACCCGGTATACCCACTAAAACGACCCAGCGCATTCCCGCTTCGTCAGAGTGGCGGGGGACTGGGAAACCGGCAAAGCCTTTACTTCCAGTCCTCCGCCGACGATTGAAAGGCAGACCCCTCACACCCTCACGGGTGCGGGGGGTCGGGAATGACCGACGAAGGTGACGGGTGCAATGCGGGCGAAGGCACCCCCGTACCTGTCGCCCGCCCGTCACCATGAGGAGGGAGGGCACGACGCCTTCTCCCCCTTCTTCGTCTGCGGAGCGGCGCAGCGAGAGGATCGTCCTCCCGCGCCCGCTCCGCCTCCTCCTTTTGCGAGATGACCTCCTCGCAAAAGGAGGCTACCGCTGACCAGGCCTCCTCGCTCCCCAGCATGGCGTCGACCACGCCGGGAAGCGAGAGGTTCGGTCCGACCACCGCGGTCAGACCGCGGCGCAGCTCGGACCACGCCGGGCACACCTCGAGGGTGTGTTGCGCCGTGTCCTCCGCTGCGCCGCAGTTGCGTTGTTGTTGGCATGCCGGGGTTTCCTCCCTCCCGATCCGGTGCAGGTACGATCCGAAACAACCATGCCCGGATAACACCTGCACCAGACGGGAAGAGAGGAAACCGTGGGACCGCTCGAGCCAGCCCCGCAGGGCCGGACCGAGCGCGTCCAACGTCCGGCGGCCAAAGGCGGCGTTGGCGAGGTCCTCCGACCAATGGAGGACGATGGCGTCCCTCGCCTCCTGCCGCACGGCCTCCCGCTCCTCGGCGACGGGGCGCTCCCCGAGCGCCTTCCTGTGCGCCGTCCACTCGTACACTCTGGCGAGCACCCAAGCCTCCAACTCCCATGGCGGGGTGCCCGCCAGAGCGCACGCCGCCGAGAAGCCCACCGAGCGGTAGGCCCTCGCCACCCGCTGTGCAATGGCCCGCTGGGGCCTGCGGATGGCGGTGGCATTCTCCCTCCTGTGGAGGGAGTCCGCCCAAATGGGGGCCCCATATAGGGCCATGCTCCGCAAAATGCCGGCATAGAGGCGCCGACATTTCGCCTTGGGTCCCCCCAGGTTCGGGAGGAGCCACGAGAGGGCGTCCGCGGCCTTCAACAGGCGCGTCGACAGCCCGCTGAAATGCGGGCCGAAGCGCCACCTGTCGTCCAGCACCAGCCCCAGATATTTCATCTGGGGCTGGACCCCTATACGGACGCCCTCCACGACGATGTGGGCGTCGGCAGGGCAGCGCTGCCGGGGACCGCGGAAGAACACGGCCTCCGTTTTATGCAGCGCCACCCTCAGTCCCAGGCGGCGGATCCTTTCTGCCACCAAGGACCCGCCAGCCGAGGCCAGAATGGCCGCGTCGGCAAAGTTCCTCCCCCGGGCAGTGAGCAGAGTGTCATCCGCGTAGCAGATGATACTCGTGCCCGGAAGGAGGACTCCCCGCAGGAGCCAGTCGAATCCGATGTTCCACAAGGGGGGCCCCAGGACCGATCCCTGTGGAACACCGGACTCTGCGCCGTACCGCCTCACGGTGGCCGACTTATCCACGAGGAGGACCTCGCGGTCCTCCAAGTAGTCGGCCAGGAGGCTCCGCAGATATTGGGGCACTCCGTGATACCGGAGCGCCTCCAATATCGTCGAGTGGGGGACGGAGTTGAAGGCGTTGGCAATGTCGAATGACACCGCCAGCACCCCGTCCCCCGCCTCCACCGCCTCCTTCACCTGGCCCTTCAGAAGGGCCAGCGCGTCGATCGTCGAACGCCCACGACGGAAACCGTACTGGGCGTCCGACAGATCCGGGCCGATCCCCCGCAAATGGCTATCCAGCCTCCCGGCGACAATCCCCTCGAACAATTTACCGACCTCATCGAGCAAAACGATGGGCCGGTATGCCGAGGGGGAGTCCACCGGGCGTCCCTCCTTCCGGAGGAGGCACAATTGCCCCTCCTTCCAGAGTTTCGGGAACCTCCCAGCCGTAAAACACGCGCTGAAGAGGTCCCGAAACCTGTCCTCCATTTGGGAGGCGGCGATCGCCACCACCCGTGCAGGGACGCCGTCCGGGCCGGGGGCGGTCTTCTTTGCGCGGAGGCTGAGTACCCCCGCGTAGAATTCCGCCGCCGTCACCGGGGGGACCTCCGCCTCCGGTGGAGCCGCCCCTTGCGGGGGATCCATTACTGGTGGGGCGAAGTCGGTCCTGCGCGGAAACAGGGACCGGACCACCCCATCCAGCAATGCCGGCTCGAGGGTCTCCGACAGTGGGGGACCATAGGGGCGGAGCTGATTCCGCGCCGCCTTATATGGTCGAGACCCTCCAGCATCTCGGCCCTCGCCGAGTCCTGCGCAGCGCCCATTGCAGACTTGAGGGCCGCCGTAGCCTCTCGGTAAGAGGCGTACAGGCGGTCCTCCTCTGCCCGGACTCGGTTTTGGGCGCTGCGCCGTCGGCTTCGCGTGTAGGCCCTTCTGGCCGCCACGCAGGTGGCCCGGAGCCCCGCCAGCTCCTCCGTCCACCAGTACACGGCACGACGGGGAGGCGGGCGGCGAGACCGAGGCATGCTGGAGTTGCACACCTCGGTCAAGGACCCCCGTAGCCGGACCGCTGCGGCGTCAACGTCCGGGACCTCCTCCACAGGGGGAGGCGACAGCCAGTCCTGGAGGAAGGCGGCCTCCTTGGCTGCCTCCCGGTCCAGGCGGGTGAGTGCCCACCGCGGGAAGGGAGATTGCCCAGCGCGGGCCGTCCCCCCTCCCCGCTGTGTGGAGATGTCGAACCGCACATAACGGTGGTCCGACAAGGTCTCCACCAGCTCCACCCGCCAGTTCACGATGCGGGCGGCTAGCGCGGGGGTGGCAAACGATGCGTCCACCACCGACCCGCCCTGTTGCCGCACACACGTGTGGACCGCCCCCCTGTTGAGGAGGGACACACCGCACGAGGCCGCCCAAAACTCGACGGCGCGTCCCCGGACGTTGCAACCGGCGGCCGGGTTGCCCCAGGCCACCGACTTGGCGTTTAGGTCGCCGAGCACCACGACCTGGCGTGGTGCCGCCCTCCCTACGACAGCAGTGAGGATCTCGAGGAAATCCTCAAAGTCCGAGAGAGGGCGGTTTGGGGAGAAATACACCCCCACTATCCCTATCTCTCCCCACGCGGCGGCCACGTATCCCGATCCCCTCTCTAAGAGCGAGAGGGGAGGGGAGTCCGTGGAAGACCGCGCCACCAACGCCACCTTGCCGTCCCGGTCGCCCAGCCAACGGCCAGGGACCGAGTAGGGTTCGGCGACCACCGCCAAGTCCACCAACCACTCAGCCATGGTCTGCATCAGCAGATCCTGGGCTGTCCTGCAGTGGTTGGCGTTCGCCTGAAGGATGCGATGCTCGACTCCCATCAGTCGGACATCGCACCCTCCTCCGCAGCCGCCGCAGGAACGGCGGTATTTGCGGCAACAGCAGCAGCAGGCGCAGGCCCGGTCGGCGCCTGCGCTTTGCCACGCTTACGGGGGGGATTGCACTTCCCCCCCTTCATGACGTGGCCTGCCCGGCGGCCACTGGCGGCACACACCGCGCAGTGCGGCGTGGCGGCCTGGCAGGAGGCGGCTTTGTGGCCCTCCTTGCCGCACCGGTAACAAGTGTCCGACCGGTCCACTTTGGACGGACACAGGGGCCGGGTGTGGCCGATGCCGAAGCACCGGAAACACCGCAGCGGCTGGTCCTCGAGTGCCCGGACTGCGCCCGAGCTGAACCCGACTTGAAGCCGTCCTTTCGCAAGGACGGCTTTGGCAGCTGCGATTGGGCACTCGAGGCGGATTGTGCCCATTCCGCCGCGGCCGGGCCTTATGTCCCGGCCTTGGACCGCCGCTGCGGCACAGCCCCCCACCGCTGCGACCGCTGCCACCACCTCCTCCTTGGTGACGGAGTCATCCAACTCCGTCACCTCGATGGCCGCTAACTTGACCGGCCGGGCCACCTTGGCAGAGTCCGCGATGACCTCCTGCAGCTTGGCTGCAAAGAGGTCAGCGCGGGCGCCGCCCTCGGCCCCCGGGAACTCGAATATTCGAGCCCCGGTCTGCGTCCGCCGGCACGACACACTGCCGATCCCAAACCCCAACCTAACCTTTTTTTTTTTTTTTTTTTGTTAACGCTGGGAAAAAATGCATTACGCATACCCTCCCGTCGGGGGACAGGAGGGGTATGTGGGACTCCCCGGGCGGACCCGGTATACCCACTAAAACGACCCAGCGCATTCCCGCTTCGTCACAGTGGCGGGGGACTGGGAAACCGGCACAGCCTTTACTTCCAGTCCTCCGCCGACGATTGAAAGGCACAGACCCCTCACACCCTCACGGGTGTGGGGGGTCGGGAATGACCGACGAAGGTGACGGGTGCAATGCGGGCGAAGGCACCCCCGTGCCTGCCGCCCGCCCGTCACCATGGGGATGGAGGGCACGACGCCTTCTCCCCCTTCTTCGTCTGCGGAGCGGCGCAGCGAGAGGATCGTCCTCCCGCGCCCGCTCCGCTGCCTCCTTTTGCGAGATTACGTCCTCGCAAAAGGAGGCCACCGCTGACCAGGCCTCCTCGCTCCCCAGCATGGCGTCGACCACGCCGGGAAGCGAGAGGTCCGGTCCGACCACCGCGGTCAGACCGCGGCGCAGCTCGGACCACGCGGGGCACACCTCGAGGGTGTGCTGCGCCGTGTCCTCCGCCGCGCCGCAGTCGTGGCACGCCGGGGTTTCCTCCCTCCCGATCCGGTGCAGGTACGATCCGAAACAGCCATGCCCGGATAACACCTGCACCAGACGGAAAGAGAGGAAACCGTGGGACCGCTCGAGCCAGCCCCGCAGGGCCGGACCGAGCGCGTCCAACGTCCGGCGGCCAAAGGCGGCGCTGGCGAGGTCCTCCGACCAATGGAGGACGATGGCGTCCCTCGCCTCTCGCCGCACCGCCTCCCGCTCTTCGCCCATGGGGCGCTCCCCGAGCGCCTTTCGGCGCGCCGTCCATTCGTACACTCTGGCGAGCACCCATGCCTCCAACTCCCAAGGCGGGGTGCCGGCCAGAGCGCACGCCGCCGAAAAGCCCACTGAGCGGTAAGCCCTCGCCACCCGCTGTGCAATGGCCCGTTGGGGCCTGCGGATGGCGGTAGCATTCTCCCTCCTATGGAGGGAGTCCGCCCAGATGGGAGCCCCGTAAAGGGCCATGCTCCGCAAAATGCCGGCATAGAGGCGCCGGCATTTCGCCTTGGGCCCCCCCAGGTTTGGGAGGAGCCACGAGAGGGCGTCCGCGGCCTTCAACAGGCGCGTCGACAGCCCGCTGAAATGCGGGCCGAAGCGCCACCTGTCGTCCAGCACCAGCCCCAGATATTTCATCTGAGGCTGGACCTCTATGCGGACGCCCTCCACGACGATGTGGGCGTCGGCAGGGCAGCGCTGCCGGGGACCGCGAAAGAACACGGCCTCCGTTTTGTGCAGCGCCACCCTCAATCCCAGGCGGCGGATCCTTTCTGCCACCAAGGATCCGCCAGCCGAGGCCAGAATGGCCGCGTCGGCAAAGTTCCTCCCCCGGGCAGTGAGCAGAGTGTCATCCGCGTAGCAGATTACACTCGTGCCCGGGAGGAGGACTCCCCGCAGGAGCCAGTCGAATCCGATGTTCCACAAGGGGGGCCCCAGGACCGACCCCTGTGGAACACCAGACTCTGCGCCGTACCGCCTCACGGTGGCCGATTTGTCCACGAGGAGGACCTCGCGGTCCTCCAAGTAGTCGGCCAGGAGGCTCCGCAGATATTGGGGCACTCCGTGATACCGGAGCGCCTCCAATATCGTCGAGTGGGGGACGGAGTTGAAGGCGTTGGCAATGTCGAATGACACCGCCAGCACCCCGTCCCCCGCCTCCACCGCCTCCTTCACCTGGCCCTTGAGAAGGGCCAGCGCGTCGATCGTCGAACGCCCACGACGGAAACCGAACTGGGCGTCCGACAGATCCGGGCCTATCCCCCGCAAGTGGCTATCCAGCCTCCCGGCGACAATCCCCTCGAACAATTTACCGACCTCATCGAGCAGAACGATGGGCCGGTATGCCGAGGGGGAGTCCACCGGGCGTCCCTCCTTCCGGAGGAGGCACAACTGCCCCTCCTTCCAGAGTTTCGGGAACCTCCCAGCCGTAAAACACGCGCTGAAGAGGTCCCGAAACCTGTCCTCCATTTGGGTGGCGGCGATCGCCACCACCCGTGCAGGGACGCCGTCCGGACCGGGGGCGGTCTTCTTCGCGCGGAGGCTGAGAACCCCCGCGTAGAATTCCGCCTCCGTCACCGGGGGTACCTCCGCCTCCGGTGGAGCCGCCCCTTGCGGGGGATCCATTGTTGGTGGGGCGAAGTCGGTCCTGCGTGGAAACAGGGACCGGACCACCCCATCCAACAATGCCGGCTCGAGGGTCTCCGACAGTGGGGGACCATAGGGGCGGAGCTGATTCCGCGCCGCCTTATATGGTCTCCCATAGGGGTCCCTGTCGAGACCCTCCAGCATCTCGGCCCTCGCCGAGTCCTGCGCAGCGCCCATTGCAGACTTGAGGGCCGCCGTAGCCTCTCGGTAAGAGGCGTACAGGCGGTCCTCCTCTGCCCGGACTCGGTTCTGGGCGCTGCGCCGTCGGCTACGCGCGTAGGCCCTTCTGGCCGCCACGCAGGTGGCCCGGAGCCCCGCCAGCTCCTCCGTCCACCAATAAACGGCACGACGGGGAGGCGGACGGCGAGACCGAGGCATGCTGGAGTTGCACACCTCGGTCAAAGACCGCCGTAGCCGGACCGCTGCGGCGTCAACGTCCGGGACCTCCTCGACAGGGGGAGGCGACAGCCAGTCCTGGAGGAAGGCGGCCTCCTTGGCTGCCTCCCGGTCCAGGCGGGTGAGTGCCCACCGCGGGAAGGGAGATTGCCCAGCGCGGGCCGTCCCCCCTCCCCGCTGTGTGGAGATGTCGAACCGCACATAACGGTGGTCCGACAAGGTCTCCACCAGCTCCACCCGCCAGTTCACGACGCGGGCGGCTAGCGCGGGGGTGGCAAACGACACGTCCACCACCGACCCGCCCTGTTGCCGCACACACGTGTGGACCGCCCCCCTGTTGAGGAGGGACACACCGCACGAGGCCGCCCAAAACTCGACGGCGCGTCCCCGGACGTTGCAGCCTGCGGCCGGGTTGCCCCAGGCCGACGACTTGGCGTTTAGGTCGCCGAGCACCACGACCTGGCGTGGCGCCGCCCTCCCTACGACAGCAGTGAGGATCTCGAGGAAATCCTCAAAGTCCGAGAGAGGGCGGTTTGGGGAGAAATACACCCCCACCATCGCTATCTCTCCCCACGCGGCGGCCACGTATCCCGGTCCCCTCTCTAAGAGCGAGAGGGGAGGGGAGTCCGTGGAAGACCGCGCCACCAACGCCACTAAGCCGTCCCGGTCGCCCAGCCAACGGCCAGGGACCGAGTAGGGTTCGGCGACCACCGCCAAGTCCACCAACCACTCAGCCATGGTCTGCATTAGCAGATCCTGGGCTGTCCTGCAGTGGTTGGCGTTCGCCTGAAGGATGCGATGCTCGACTCTGGCCATCAGTCGGACATCGCACCCTCCTCCGCAGCCGCCGCAGGAACGGCGGTGTTAGCGGCAGCAGCAGGCGCAGGCCCGGTCGGCGCCTGCGCTTTGCCACGCTTAGGGGGGGGATTGCACTTCCCCCCCTTCATGACGTGGCCTGCCCGGCGGCCACTGGCGGCACACACCGCGCAGTGCGGCGTGGCGGCCTGGAACCCCAACCTAACCTAACCTAACCTTTTTTTTTTTTTTTTTTGTTAACGCTGGGAAAAAATGCATTACGCATACCCTCCCGTCGGGGGACAGGAGGGGTATGTGGGACTCCCCGGGCGGAACCGGTATACCCACTAAAACGACCCAGCGCATTCCCGCTTCGTCACAGTGGCGGGGGACTGGGAAACCGGCACAGCCTTTACTTCCAGTCCTCCGCCGACGATTGAAAGGCACAGACGGTATGGTACGGTCGGGAATGACCGACGAAGGTGACGGGTGCAATGCGGGCGAAGGCACCCCCGTGCCTGCCGCCCGCCCGTCACCATTAGGAGGGAGGGCACGACGCCTTCTCCCCCGTCTTCGTCTGCGGAGCGCCGCAGCGAGAGGATCGTCCTCCCGCGCGCGCTCCGCTGCCTCCTTTTGCGAGATTACGTCCTCGCAAAAGGAGGCCACCGCTGACCAGGCCTCCTCGCTCCCCAGCATGGCGTCCACCACGCCAGGAAGCGAGAGGTCCGGTCCGACCACCGCGGTCAGACCGCGGCGCAGCTCGGACCACGCCGGGCACACCTCGAGGGTGTGCTGCGCCGTGTCCTCCGCTGCGCCGCAGTCGTGGCACGCCGGGGATTCCTCCCTCCCGATCCGGTGCAGGTACGATCCGAAGCAACCATGCCCGGATAACACCTGCACCAGACGGAAAGAGAGGAAACCGTGGGACCGCTCGAGCCAGCCCCGCAGGACCGGACCGAGCGCGTCCAACGTCCGGCGGCCAAAGGCGGCGCTGGCGAGGTCCTCCGACCAATGAAGGACGATGGCGTCCCTCGCCTCTCGCCGCACCGCCTCCCGCTCTTCGTCCACTCGTACACTCTGGCGAGCACCCATGCCTCCAACTCCCAAGGCAGGGTGCCGGCCAGAGCGCACGCCGCCGAAAAGCCCACTGAGCGGTAAGCCCTCGCCACCCGCTGTGCAATGGCCCGCTGGGGCCTGCGGATGGCGGTAGCATTCTCCCTCCTATGGAGGGAGTCCGCCCAGATGGGAGCCCCGTAAAGGGCCATGCTCCGCAAAATGCCGGCATAGAGGCGCCGGCATTTCGCCTTGGGCCCCCCCAGGTTCGGGAGGAGCCACGAGAGGGCGCCCGCGGCCTTCAACAGGCGCGTCGACAGCCCGCTGAAGTGCGGGCCGAAACGCCACCTGTCGTCCAGCACCAGCCCCAGATATTTCATCTGAGGCTGGACCCCTATACGGACGCCCTCCACGACGATGTGGGCGTCGGCAGGGCAGCGCTGCCGGGGACCGCGGAAGAACACGGCCTCCGTTTTATGCAGCGCCACCCTCAGTCCCAGGCGGCGGATCCTTTCTGCCACCAAGGACCCGCCAGCCGAGGCCAGAATGGCCGCGTCGGCAAAGTTCCTCCCCCGGGCAGTGAGCAGAGTGTCATCCGCGTAGCAGATGATACTCGTGCCCGGAAGGAGGACTCCCCGCAGGAGCCAGTCGAATCCGATGTTCCACAAGGGGGGCCCCAGGACCGATCCCTGTGGAACACCGGACTCTGCGCCGTACCGCCTCACGGTGGCCGACTTATCCACGAGGAGGACCTCGCGGTCCTCCAAGTAGTCGGCCAGGAGGCTCCGCAGATATTGGGGCACTCCGTGATACCGGAGCGCCTCCAATATCGTCGAGTGGGGGACGGAGTTGAAGGCGTTGGCAATGTCGAATGACACCGCCAGCACCCCGTCCCCCGCCTCCACCGCCTCCTTCACCTGGCCCTTCAGAAGGGCCAGCGCGTCGATCGTCGAACGCCCACGACGGAAACCGTACTGGGCGTCCGACAGATCCGGGCCGATCCCCCGCAAATGGCTATCCAGCCTCCCGGCGACAATCCCCTCGAACAATTTACCGACCTCATCGAGCAAAACGATGGGCCGGTATGCCGAGGGGGAGTCCACCGGGCGTCCCTCCTTCCGGAGGAGGCACAATTGCCCCTCCTTCCAGAGTTTCGGGAACCTCCCAGCCGTAAAACACGCGCTGAAGAGGTCCCGAAACCTGTCCTCCATTTGGGAGGCGGCGATCGCCACCACCCGTGCAGGGACGCCGTCCGGGCCGGGGGCGGTCTTCTTTGCGCGGAGGCTGAGTACCCCCGCGTAGAATTCCGCCGCCGTCACCGGGGGGACCTCCGCCTCCGGTGGAGCCGCCCCTTGCGGGGGATCCATTACTGGTGGGGCGAAGTCGGTCCTGCGCGGAAACAGGGACCGGACCACCCCATCCAGCAATGCCGGCTCGAGGGTCTCCGACAGTGGGGGACCATAGGGGCGGAGCTGATTCCGCGCCGCCTTATATGGTCGAGACCCTCCAGCATCTCGGCCCTCGCCGAGTCCTGCGCAGCGCCCATTGCAGACTTGAGGGCCGCCGTAGCCTCTCGGTAAGAGGCGTACAGGCGGTCCTCCACTGCCCGGACTCGGTTTTGGGCGCTGCGCCGTCGGCTACGCGCGTAGGCCCTTCTGGCCGCCACGCAGGTGGCCCGGAGCCCCGCCAGCTCCTCCGTCCACCAATAAACGGCACGACTGGGAGGCGGACGGCGAGACCGAGGCATGCTGGAGTTGCACACCTCGGTCAAGGACCTCCGTAGCCGGACCGCTGCGGCGTCAACGTCCGGGACCTCCTCGACAGGGGGAGGCGACAGCCAGTCCTGGAGGAAGGCGGCCTCCTTGGCTGCCTCCCGGTCCAGGCGGGTGAGCGCCCACCGCGAGAAGGGAGATTGCCCAGCGCGGGCCGTCCCCCCTCCCCGCTGTGTGGAGATGTCGAACCGCACATAACGGTGGTCCGACAAGGTCTCCACCAGCTCCACCCGCCAGTTCACGACGCGGGCGGCTAGCGCGGGGGTGGCAAACGACACGTCCACCACCGACCCGCCCTGTTGCCGCACACACGTGTGGACCGCCCCCCTGTTGAGGAGGGACACACCGCACGAGGCCGCCCAAAACTCGACGGCGCGTCCCCGGAAGTTGCACCCGACGGCCGGGTTGCCCCAGGCCACCGACTTGGGGTTTAGGTCGCCGAGCACCACGACCTGGCGTGGTGCCGCCCTCCCTACGACAGCAGTGAGGATCTCGAGGAAATCCTCAAAGTCCGAGAGAGGGCGGTTTGGGGAGAAATACACCCCCACTATCCCTATCTCTCCCCACGCGGCGGCCACGTATCCCGGTCCCCTCTCTAAGAGCGAGAGGGGAGGGGAGTCCGTGGAAGACCGCGCCACCAACGCCACCAGGCCGTCCCGGTCGCCCAGCCAACGGCCAGGGACCGAGTAGGGTTCGGCGACCACCGCCAAGTCCACCAACCACACAGCCATGGTCTGCATCAGCAGATCCTGGGCTGTCCTGCAGTGGTTGGCGTTCGCCTGAAGGATGCGATGTTCGACTCTGGCCATCAGTCGGACATCGCACCTTCCTCCGCAGCCGCCGCAGGAACGGCGGTATTAGCGGCAGCAGCAGGCGCAGGCCCGGTCGGCACCTGCGCTTTGCCACGCTTAGGGGGGGGATTGCACTTCCCCCCCTTCATCACGTGGCCTGCCCGGCGGCCACTGGCGGCACACACCGCGCAGTGCGGCGTGGCGGCCTGGCAGGAGGCGGCTTTGTGGCCCTCCTTGCCGCAGCGGTAGCATGTGTCCGTCCTGTCAATCTTGGACGGACACAGGGGCCGGGTGTGGCCGATGCCGAAGCGCCCGTGCTGACCTCTTTGCAGCTTGGCTGCAAAGAGGTCAGCACGGGCGCTGCCCTCGGCCCCCGGGAACTCGAATATTCGAGCCCCGGCCTGCGTCCGCCGGCACGACACACTGCCGATCCCCAGCTGGGTGGGATCGGCATTGCCGCGCGCCCGCACCAAAATGGAGGCGTAGGTCTCCCCTCGCCCCGCAGCCTCCGCGGTGAGTGTCACCACGACGGCCGCGGTTTTCGGGGGGACCAACTGCCCCCTTCCCCCGCCCTTCCCTTTGCCGTTCCCCTGCCGTTCCCCCGGTTTGAGGACGGCCCTGGCTCAGACCGCCTCTTATCCGCCGCAAGCGGCGGTCGGAGGCGCGTCTCCGGCAGGAGCCGGTCCTCTATTCCTGCAAAGCAGGCTCTAGTGAAGGGCCTCTCCTCCATTACTACCTTGCGGATGATATCCTCAAGGTTGGAGGAGGGGCCCTCTGCTGCAGGCCGCGCCTTGGCCTGTTGTGGCCGGGCCGAGGCAGCGCCCTCTGCCACAGGGCTCGCATCGGCCTGTTGTGGCCGGGCCGAGGCAGCACCCTCTGCCACAGGGCTCGCCCCAGCCTTTTGTGGCCGGGCCGTGGCTTCAGCCAGCTTCAGGTGAAGCTGGCTGACCTCCGACTGCAGGCGATCCACCCTCGCCTGCAGCTGCCGCGTCTCGTCGGAGGCCGTCCGCTGGACCAGCTCAGCGACGACACCGCGCATGCTCGCGGCCCGACACTTCAGGGCCTTTTGGAAGGTGCCCTTCAGGTTGGAGGACTTAGAGGCGACCTCAATGATCTCCTCCTCGTCCTCCTCCGCCATCCTTTCAAGTTCCGCCAAGGAGTGGTTCGCGTACAGAACCCGGGACGCACCGTACCCGGACTTGGCCCGGGCAACGCACGCACGCTTCTTGGCGGCAACCCGCTCCTCCAGCTCTTGCTGGAGCTGCACCTTCCGGGCCAGGTCCACCTGGCGCTGGGCGTCCGCGAGCCCAACGACGTGGGTATCCGCGGCCGTCGTCGTCGGCTTTCCAGCCTTCGACAACGGCTTGGACCCCGAAGCCGAGGAACTCTCGGACCCGCAACTCCGGAAGACCCGCTTCCGCGACCGCGAGCCACTCGCGTTCGACCCTCCAACGACCGAGTCGCTGTCAGACGACTCGGCCCCTCCAAAATAGCTAGCCGCAGACGGCGCGCGGCTAGCCTCAGACGCCGAAGCGTCGGGGTGGCCCTGAGAAGGGCCTTTTGGATGGCCCTGAGAAGGGCCTTTGGGTTGGCCCTGAGAAGGGCCTTTGGGTTGGCCCTGAGAAGGGCCTTTGGGTTGGCCCTGAGAAGGGCCTTTTGATTTTAAAAAGCGCCCGCAGGCGTCCCGCGAGGGCGTGGTCGGCATAGTGAATACGAGACAAGGCAGAGTTAAAATTCGCTTCGAAAGCACAGAGCACTTTTCAACCTAACCTTTTTTTTTTTTTTTTTGTTGACGCTGGGAAAAAATGCAATTACGCATACCCTCCCATCGGGGGACAGGAGGGGTATGTGGGACTCCCCGGGCGAACCAAACCCGGTATACCCACTAAAACGACCCAGCGCATTCCCGCTTCGTCATAGTGGCGGGGGACTGGGAAACCGGCATAGCCTTAACGACCAGTCCTCCGCCGACGATTGCCCCGCAAGGCGACACCTCACACCCTCGCGGGTGTGGGGGGCCGGAATGACCCGCTAAGGTGACGGGTGCAATGCGGGCGAAGGCACCCCCGTGCCTGCCGCCCGCCGTCACCATGAGGAGGGAGGGCACAAAGCCTTCTCCCCCTTCCGCTGCGGAGCGGCGCAGCGAGAGGGTCGCCCCCCCCGCGCGCGCTCCGCCTCCTCCCTTTGCGAGCGAACTCGCAAAAGGAGGCTACCGCTGACCAGGCCTCCCCGCCCCCCAGCACGGCGTCGACCACACCGGGAAGCGAGGGCCCGGTCCGACCACCGGCGGGCTCGGTGCGCCACCGGAAGCCGGACGCGCCCGGACCGGCCCCGTAAGACCGGACCGAGCGCGCCCAACGCCCGGCGGCACACCGAGCCCGCCCCGGCTCCTCCGCTGCGGAGCGGCGCAACGAGAGGGTCGCCCCCCCCGCGCGCGCTCCACCTCCTCCCTTTGCGAGCGAACTCGCAAAAGGAGGCGACCGCTGACCAGACCTCCCCGAACCCCAGCATGGCATCGACCACGCCGGGAAGCGAGGGCCCGGTCCGACCACCGGCGGGCTCGGTGCGCCGCCGGAAGCCGGACGCGCCCGGCCCAGCCCTCCACAAGACCGGACCGAGCGCGCCCAACGCCCGGCGGCACACCGAGCCCGCCCTGGCTCCTCCACTGCGCCCTCTGCGTCCCAGAGGGCCGCGCGGAGTCGCCCCACCGTGTCAGAATATCGGCCACGACAGTAACGTTCCCCGAGGAATAAGAATCTCTTCCCATTCATCGGGGACGGATACTGCCGCGCCCAGGGTGCACCGTCCACAGCAGCTGCTGTTCCCTCCAGACGTATCGAGAAGGACCGGCAGCCACTGGGCCCCCTAGGAGGTTTTCTGACCTAGCACCCCACCCCAACCTAACCTAACCTAACCTTTTTTTTTTTTTTTTTTTTTTTTTGTTGAAACCTAACCTAACCTAACCTATTTTTTTTTTTTTATTATTATTTTTTTTTTTTTTTTTGTTGTCGCTGGGAATAAATGCATTACGCATACCCTCCCGTCGGGGGACAGGAGGGGTATGTGGGACTCCCCGGGCGAACCAAACCCGGTATACCCACTAAAACGACCCAGCGCATTCCCGCTTCGTCATAGTGGCGGGGGACTGGGAAACCGGCAATGCCTTTACGTCCAGTCCTCCGCCGACGATTGCCCCGCAAGACACCCCTCACACCCTAACGGGTGTGGGGGGGTCGAGAATGACCGCAAAGGTGACGAGTGCAATGCAGGCGAAGGCACTCCCGTGCCTGCCGCCCGCCGTCACCATGAGGAGGGAGGGCACACGCCCTCTCCCCCTTCCGCTGCGGAGCGGCGCAGCGAGAGGATCGCCCCCCCGCGCGCGCTCCGCCTCCTCCCTTTGCGAGTTGACCTCGCAAAAGGAGGCCACCGCTGACCAGGCCGACCCGCCACCCAGCGTGGCGTCAACCACGCCGGGAAGCGAGAGGTCCGGTCCTACCAGGACGCGCCCGAGCCAGGCAACTCCGCAAGACCGGACCGAGCGCGCCCAACGCCCGGCGGCACACCGAGCCCGCCCTGGCTCCTCCACTGCGCCCTCTGCGTCCCAGAGGGCCGCGTGGAGTCGCCCCACCGTGTCAGAATATTGGCCACGACAGTAACATTCCCCCAGGAATAAGAATCTCTTCCCATTCATCGGGGACGGATACTGCCGCGCCCAGGGTGCACCGTCCACAGCAGCTGCTGTTCCCTCCAGACGTATCGAGAAGGACCGGCAGCCACTGGGCCCCCTAGGAGGTTTTCTGACCTAGCACCCCACCCCCCCCTTCCCAACCTTTTTTTTTTTTTTTTTTTTTTTTTTGTTGACGCTGGGAAAAAATGCATTACGCATACCCTCCCGTCGGGGGACAGGAGGGGTATGTGGGACTCCCCGGGCGAACCAGACCCGGTATACCCACTAAAACGACCCAGCGCATTCCCGCTTCGTCACAGTGGCGGGGGACTGGGAAACCGGCATAGCCTTTACGTCCAGTCCTCCGCCGACGATTGCCCCGCAAGACACCCCTCAGAATGACCGCAAAGGTGACGAGTGCAATGCGGGCGAAGGCACCCCCGTGCCTGCCGCCCGCCTTCACCATGAGGAGGGAGGGCACGACGCCTTCTCCCCCTTCCGCTGCGGAGCGGCGCAGCGAGAGGATTGCCCCCCCGCGCGCGCTCCGCCTCCTCCCTTTGCGAGTTGACCTCGCAAAAGGAGGCCACCGCTGACCAGGCCTCCCCGCCCTCCAGCGTGGCGTCAACCACGCCGGGAAGCGAGAGGTCCGGTCCTACCACCGGCGGGCCCAGTGCGCCGCCGGACGCCGGACGCGCCCGAGCCAGCCCTTCGCAAGACCGGACCGAGCGCGCCCAACGCCCGGCGGCACACCGAGCCCGCCCTGGCTCCTCCACTGCGCCCTCTGCGTCCCAGAGGGCCGCGTGGAGTCGCCCCACCGTGTCAGAATATTGGCCACGACAGTAACGTTCCCCGAGGAATAAGAATCTCTTCCCATTCATCGGGGACGGATACTGCCGCGCCCAGGGTGCACCGTCCACAGCAGCTGCTGTTCCCTCCAGACGTATCGAGAAGGACCGGCAGCCACTGGGCCCCCTAGGAGGTTTTCTGACCTAGCACCCCACCCCCCCCTTCCCAACCTAACTTTTTTTTTTTTTTTTTTCGTTGACGCTGGGAAAAAATGCATTACGCATACCCTCCCGTCGGGGGACGGAAGGGGTATGTGGGACTCCCCGGGCGAACCAGACCCGGTATACCCACTAAAACGACCCAGCGCATTCCCGCTTCGTCATAGTGGCGGGGGACTGGGAAACCGGCAAAGCCTTTACGTCCAGTCCTCCACCGACGATTGCCCCGCAAGACAACCCCTCACACCCTCACGGGTGTGGGGGGCCGGAATGACCGCAAAGGTGACGAGTGCAATGCGGGCGAAGGCACCCCCGTGCCTGCCGCCCGCCGTCACCATGAGGAGGGAGGGCATGACGCCTTCTCCCCCTTCCGCTGCGGAGCGGCGCAGCGAGGGGATCACCCCCCCGCGCGCGCTCCGCCTCCTCCCGAAGGATGCGATGTTCGACCCTGGCCATCAGTCGGACATCGCACTCTCCTCCGCAGCCGCCGCAGGAACGGCGGCGTTAGCGGCAGCAGCAGGTGCAGGCCCGGTCGGCGCCTGCGCTTTGCCACGCTTAGGGGGGGATTGCACTTCCCCCGTGACTTGAAGCCGTCCTTTCGCAAGGACGGCTTTGGCAGCTGCGATTGGGCATTCGAGGCGGATCGTGCCCATTCCGCCGCGGCCGGGCCTTATGTCCCGGCCTTGGACCGCCGCTGTGCCACAGCCCCCCACCGCTGCGACCGCCGCCACCACCTCCTCCTTGGTGACGGAGTCATCTAACTCCGTCACCTCTATGGTCGCCGACTTGACCGGCCGGGCCACCCGGGCAGAGTCCGCGATGACCTCCTGCAGCTTGGCTGCAAAGAGGTCAGCGCGGGCGCCGCCCTCGGCCCCCGGGAACTCGAATATTCAAGCCCCGGCTTGGGTCCGCCGGCAAGACACACTGCCGATCCCAAGTTGGGCAGGATCGGCATTGGCACGCGCCCGCACCAAGACGGACGCATACGTCTCCCCTCGCCCCGCAGCCTCCGCGGTGAGCGTCACCACGACGGCCGCGGTTTTCGGGGGGACCAACTGCCCACTTCCCCCGCCCTTCGCTTTGCCGATCCCCTTACCCTTTCCCTTGCCGGTCGGCTTCGACTGGCTAGGAGCGGGGGTGGTGGGGACGGCAGGGATGGCAGGGACGGCCGCTGCCGACCTCTTG
This sequence comes from Eurois occulta, assembly GCA_950022335.1. Lineage (NCBI taxonomy): Eukaryota > Metazoa > Arthropoda > Insecta > Lepidoptera > Noctuidae > Eurois > Eurois occulta. The sequence continues at coordinate 142,648 of OX465486.1, forward strand.
CCCTTCCCTTTGCCCTTCCCCTTCCGGCCCACTTTCGTCCACTCGTTGGACGGAGTGGTCGAAGGGAGAAGGGCATCTTCGCCCTGGGTTGAGGACGGCCCCGGCTCAGACCGTCTCTCATCCGCCTGGGTTGAGGACGGCCCCGGCTCAGACCGCCTCTTATCCGCCGCAAGCGGCGGTCGGAGGCGCGTCTCCGGCAGGAGCCGGTCCTCAATCCCTGCGAAGCAGGCTCTTGTGAAGGCCCTCTCCTCCATTACTACCTTGCGGATGATATCCTCAAGGTTGGAGGAGGGGCCCTCTGCTGCAGGCCTCGCCTTGGCCTGTTGGGGCCGGGCCGAGGCAGCGCCCTCTGCCACAGGGCTCGCCCTGGACTGTTGTGGCCGGGCCGAGGCAGCGCCCTCTGCCACAGGGCTCGCCTCGACCTGTTGTGGCCGGGCCGTGGCTTCAGCCAGCTTTAGATGAAGCTGGCTGACCTCCGACTGCAGGCGATCCACCCTCGCCTGCAGCTGCCGCGTCTCGTCGGAGGCCGTCCGCTGGACCAGCTCAGCGACGACCCCGCGCATGCTCGCGGCCCGGCACTTGAGGGCCTTCTGCAAGGTCCCCTTAATGTTGGAGGACTTAGAGGCGACCGCCACTATCTCCTCCTTGTCCTCCTCCGCCATTCTCTCCAGCTCGGCTAGGGAGTAGTCCGCGTATAGGATGCGGGACGCACCGTACCCGGACTTGGCCCGGGCAATGTGCGCCCGTTGCTCCTTCGCGGCAACCCGCTCCTGCGCCCGCCGAGCCAGGTCCAACTGGCGTTGGGCGTCCGCGAGCCCAACGACATGGGTGTCCGCAGCCGTCGTCGTCGGCTTATTAGCCTTCGACAACGGTTTGGACCCCGAAGCCGAGGAACTCCCGGACCCCCTAACGCGCTTCCGCGACCTAGCGCCACTCGCGTCCGACACTCCAACAACCGAGTCGCTGTCAGACGACTCGGCCCCTCCAAAATAGCTAGCCGCAGACGGCGCGCGGCTAACTTCAGACGCCGAAGCGTCGGGGTGGCCCTGAGAAGGGCCTTTTGGGTGGCCCTGAGAAGGGCCTTTGGGTTGGCCCTGAGAAGGGCCCTTGGGTTGGCCCTGAGAAGGGCCTTTGGGTTGGCCCTGAGAAGGGCCTTTGGGTTGGCCCTGAGAAGGGCCTTTTGTTTTTAAAAAGCGCCCGCAGGCGTCCCGCGAGGGTGTATTCGGCATATCGCATTCGACACAAGGCATACAAGATTAAAATTCGCTGCGATGCACAGAGCACTTTAGCCAGACCCAGTCTGCCACTCCGTTACGGTGGTCAGAACTGGGCTGTTTCCAGGGGACACGACGTGGACGTATGCTCTGTGGGGGGTCCCCCAAAAAGTCAGTTTGAATGTTGTAGTGGGATTCGAACTCGAGTCCACTAGATTCAACGCGTAGAGTAGCCGACGCTTTAACCACTGCGTTAGACGCTTACTACCCCTTCCCAACCTAACCTAACCTAACCTAACCTCGGCACGGTTGGCGCAGTGGCTGAGCAATTGATTGCGGTGCTGCGTGTCGCGGATTCCTTTCCCGCACGGAACAAAGGAGAATGCTCATGGAAGTATGGAATCCCGTACCATGCTGCATCAAAATCAAACCTTGTTTTTTATAGACTACACTGATCGTATTAACTCCTACAAAAATTATTTTTGAAAAAAAAACCCGCGTTTCAGAGTTATTTTATAAAATCGAAACTAACCTAAAAAGTAGGTCTATTTTTTCGACGCTACCAACGACGTATTTTAACACACATACATTACATTATTGCTCTAAAAACAGCGTAATACACTAATATTAGTAAGAATTACGAGTTAAAGTAACATCCACAGTATGCTTGACTGAAACTCGATTTTATTTTAGACCTTTATATTGCCAATACTGTGAGCGGGTAACGTACCGGGTAAAACGGGGTGAATAGGAACGCAGGGGTGAATGGAAACAAAACTTTTAAAGGGATTTTAACGTTGAATTAATATTTTATGTTGCCAACAAGGTCTCTAAACAATTAAGTATAACTAAGTAAATAAAATAGAGTACTTTTTGGGAACATATTGTAGCCACCATCACCAGTCACTGCACATTACCACGTTTTTGACGCTCTGATAAGAAACATTGAAGCGAGCAGTTCTGATAAGAACTTTGGTGTAACGTTTCTGACGTTCTGTTAAGAAACATCGAAGCAAGCAGTTCTGAAAAGAACTATTTCAACGTTTTAGACGATTCCGTAAAGAAATAGGAGTGTCGGGAGCTGTGAGGCCACTCTTCTAGCTTCGGTTCGACGTGTCTTCGATCTTCATCACTGCATCTTCAGTCTTCACTCGACGGAGGCCTGCCCGACACTAACGCGCGCGCGACATGGCACATATATTTATGCTTTCGTCGCGAGCGGCGAAATGGCGGGAAAAGTCACCCGCCGCGCCGCCGCGCCGTGCCGCGCCGTGAGCACACAAGCGCCTCTCGTGGAAATAACACGTCAACAGTGCTGTGACGCGATTGGTCAAAAATCCTTGGATTCTTATTGGATTTTTATTTTGTAAATAGTGTTTCTAATTTAATGTACGTGTTTTTATTGGTTATTGTTAGTTTGTAAAATAATATAAAAGACGACCCATTTTGGAAAATATATACATTCAATATTCGTTCTTAAACGGAGTTTATCTTCAACATACCTTCTGATCTACAAGCAAGGACCTCAAACCATCAACTCCAAAGTGACGACTCCAAAGTGGTGACCCTCTCCTGCCAGAACACTGAAGATCAAGAACGAAGCTCTGCCAGTATCGCCAAACGAAGCTCTGCCAGTATCGCCTAACGAAGCTCTGCCAGTCTCCAGCAAATAAATCAAGATGTCGAATCCCTGCCAAATTGAAGAACAACAATCAAGCTCAAATCCAGTCCAGAAGGCCGAAGCAGCTGGAATATCGCTCACCATGCGTATTCCACCTTTCTGGCGTGATCGACCACGGCTCTGGTTCATCAGTTTCGAAGCAGCAACCAACGATCTCAAGAAAGGCCAAGCCCAACTCGCACAGATGGTCATCGCACAGCTCGAGCGACAGGACATCGAGCAGATTATGGACCTACTCTACAACCCACCAGAGACTGATCAGTACAACACGATCAAGAATAGGCTCATATCTGCCTACGAGGAATCCGACAGCCGTCAGTTCCAGAAACTACTGTCCGACATGGAACTCGGCGATCAAAAGCCAACGCAACTACTCCGTCGCATGCGAAGTCTCGCCAGAGACAAGGTTCCCGACTCCACCTTGCGACTTATGTGGACGAATCACCTCCCATCACACGTCCGGTCAGTCCTCGCAGCCAGCGAAACCTTCACCACCAAGACAACGCTCGACGAACTCGCGCTACTCGCCGACAAAATCATGGAGCAGACAGCACCAACAGAAGTCGCAGCCGTTCATGCACCCGCACCAGTTTCACAAGCCGCACCTCAAGCTGATACGCAGTACCTAATCAGCGAAATCAGAAAATTATCACAAGAAATAGCAGAATTGAAGTCAGATCGATATCACAACAACAATTATCGTCGTAGTCGTCACTCATCTCGTCACCGCAGCACGTCACGTCAACGAAGCCACGATGTTTCTCCATCACCATGTTGCTACTATCACCGCCGTTTCAAGGAGCAAGCTAGACGCTGTACATCACCTTGCTCATTCAGCAAGCAACAGAAACAGAACACGGAAAACTAGACGGAACGTTGGCAGTGGCGGACACCGGCGTTCAAGAAAAATCCCACCGCCTGTATATCACTGACAGAAACTCCAAATTATCATTCTTAATCGACACTGGAGCCAACATATCCGTGCTACCGAGAAGTAAGGGACAAATACCAACGCCGTTACCATTCCAGCTATACGCAGCGAACAACACGACTATAGCTACGTATGGCGAGAAAACATTATCCCTTGACCTCAATCTACGTCGCCCATACCTATGGAAATTCATCGTAGCTGACGTCTCAAAACCCATACTCGGAGCCGATTTCCTCAAGCATCATCAACTCATCGTCGACCTAAAAAACCGAAGATTAATCGACGGTGTTACGAGTTTAAAGGTCAATGCCCCGGTACGAGTATCGAACGTACCTACGATACGCAGCATTGACATGTCGCAATCCTACCACGACATTTTAGCCCAATATCCCGGCATAACGAGATTAACATCGATGAAACTAAACTCCGATATCCAAGTGCAACATTTCATCGAAACAAAAGGACCACCGATACACAGCCGCGCTCGACCAATTCCACCACATCGTTTCGAAATAGTGAAGAAAGAATTTGAAAACATGATCGAACAAGGACTATGTCGACCTAGTAAAAGCCCATGGTCATCACCTCTACACATCGTCCCTAAGAAGAATGGCGACATAAGAGTTTGTGGTGACTACCGCCGACTCAACTCCATCACCATACCAGATCGATACCCTGTTCCACGCATCAAAGACTTCACACATCACCTATCCGGAAAAACTATCTTCTCAACAATAGACCTCAACCGCGCCTATCAACAGCTGAGCGTAAGAGAAGAAGACATTGAGAAGACAGCTATCATCACCCCAATGGGATTGTTTGAATTCCCACGTATGTGCCCCGGTTTGAAGAACGCGGGACAAACGTTTCAACGCTACATTCATGAAGTACTACGAGGATTAGATTTCGTCTTCCCATTCATAGACGACTTATTATTAGCATCAGAAAGCGAAGACCAACACAGAGAACACCTCCACATCGTACTAAAGAGATTAGAAAACAATGGCATCACTATCAACCCCGCCAAATGCAATCTAGGCAAGTCAGAAGCCCAGTTCCTAGGTTACACCGTATCAAAAGAAGGCATCAAACCTCCGCAACATAAAATTCAAGCAATCACCGATTATCCAAAACCTACCACAATCGAAGAATTACGAAGATTTCTTGGAATGATCAACTTTTATCGCGATCATATACCTAACGCCGCAACCCTACAAGCCCCGCTGAATTCATACCTACACAACGTAAAGAAGCGAGACAAAACTCCGATCACGTTGTCTGACGAAGCAACTCAAGCATTCCAGCAATGTAAAGCTAGCATCATAAACGCAGCTCTACTCGCCCACCCATCACATCATGCTACACTTGCTTTATTCTGCGACGCATCCGACAACTCTGCTGGCGCCGTCTTACAACAATACATCGATGACACGTGGCAACCGCTCGGATATTTTTCCAAGAAATTCAACGACGCACAAAAGAAGTATTCTACCTTATTATATTCACCGACCATAAACCGCTAACATATGTTATGTCTAAAACTCAATCGAGTACTGAAACACCGAGACGAACGAGACAACTCTTGTTTATCAGTGAATTCACCACCGACATACGTCACGTGAGCGGTCAACAAAATATCGTCGCCGACACACTCAGCCGCATCGAAACTATTTCATGCCCATCTACAATAAACTTCAAGGAAATAGCCAGCGCACAAGAAAAGGACAGCAACATTCAACAATTATTGCAAGAAACAAACATCACTCTCAAGAAAATAATAATACCAAACACTGATGTCGAGTTATACTGCGAAACATCTACGTCTTATATACGCCCTTATATACCAGAAGAACATAGACAAGAAGTTTTCAACAGCGTGCACAACATCAGTCATCCTGGTACGCGAACGACTCGAAAACTTATAACTCAAAAATACTTCTGGCCATCGATGAACTCCGACATCAGCCGTTTGACCCGAACTTGTTTACATTGTCAGAAAAGCAAGATACAACGTCACACATTCTCGAACATCTCTGCTTTCCCGCCAAGCGATCGTTTTCAACATCTACATGTGGACATTGTAGGACCTTTACCTACAACAGCTCAAGGACATCGCTACTTAGTAACAATGATCGACCGACTCACGAAATGGCCTGAAGCAATACCTACCGACGAAATATCAGCTGATCGAATAGCCGAAATCGTCTACCAACACTGGATATCAAGATTTGGATGCCCGACTACACTCACAAGCGACCAAGGTCGCCAGTTCGAGAGTCAGCTGTTTCAAAATTTAATGAAACAAATGGGTATTAAGAAAAATCGCACAACATCGTATCATCCTCAAAGCAACGGGATGGTCGAACGGTGGCATCGCTCGCTCAAAACAGCATTACGAGCCAAACTATCCGACACGAGTACATGGATCGACGAGCTACCTACCGTGTTACTTGGTTTACGCGCCGCACTACGCACCGACACAGGCGTGAGCGCAGCCGAACTTACCTACGGATACAACTTACGTCTGCCAGGCGATTTCTTCACATCAAATACCTACGTACCTACAATGGACTATAATTACGTGGAAAAACTTCGTGACGTCATTCAAGCAAACAAACCGCAATCCGTCACAGAGCATCACAGCAACAACAAACGCGTATTCGTGCATCAAGATTTACGCAAGTGCAGTCACGTGTTTGTTAGAACCGATGCAGTCAAGAAACCACTCCAAGCTCCATATGAAGGCCCATATCGAGTCATAAGCCGAACAGATAAAGTGTACTCTGTGCAGCTACCGAATCGGCAAGCCAACATTTCCATCGATCGACTTAAGCCTGCATATGTCATCTCAGAGAATACCTGTACCTTACCTCCAAACAAGTTTACCATTACCAAGTTAACCCAAGATGTTACCACACCAACCATTACCAAGGAAACCAGTACCACACCAACCATTACCAAGGAAACCAGTACCACATCAGCTGTTACCAAGCAACAAGCAAAAGTACCTACGGTCAACGTGACGTCACAGCCCGCCATCAAAAGGTCAACGCGCTCAGGCCGTGTCGTCAAGCTGCCGGTACGCTTCGCTTGAGGGGGAGTACTGTAGCCACCATCACCAGTCACTGCACATTACCACGTTTTTGACGCTCTGATAAGAAACATTGAAGCGAGCAGTTCTGATAAGAACTTTGGTGTAACGTTTCTGACGTTCTGTTAAGAAACATCGAAGCAAGCAGTTCTGAAAAGAACTATTTCAACGTTTTAGACGATTCCGTAAAGAAATAGGAGTGTCGGGAGCTGTGAGGCCACTCTTCTAGCTTCGGTTCGACGTGTCTTCGATCTTCATCACTGCATCTTCAGTCTTCACTCGACGGAGGCCTGCCCGACACTAACGCGCGCGCGACATGGCACATATATTTATGCTTTCGTCGCGAGCGGCGAAATGGCGGGAAAAGTCACCCGCCGCGCCGCCGCGCCGTGCCGCGCCGTGAGCACACAAGCGCCTCTCGTGGAAATAACACGTCAACAGTGCTGTGACGCGATTGGTCAAAAATCCTTGGATTCTTATTGGATTTTTATTTTGTAAATAGTGTTTCTAATTTAATGTACGTGTTTTTATTGGTTATTGTTAGTTTGTAAAATAATATAAAAGACGACCCATTTTGGAAAATATATACATTCAATATTCGTTCTTAAACGGAGTTTATCTTCAACATACCTTCTGATCTACAAGCAAGGACCCCAAACCATCAACTCCAAAATATCATATCAATTCAACGTTAAAATCCCTTTCAAAGTTTTGTTTCGATTCACCCCTGCGTTCCTATTCACCCCGTTTGAGGTATATAATGGTATTATATCATTGGACGCCACCACGATCACGCTACCACACCAGTACCTATAGAACATTATCATAAGGGTGAACAGTCAAGACTGAAAAAAACGCTTGAGCCTAGAGAGAGTCTTGAACAATAACTCTTTAATAATCTTAGGATACTATTCACGCAAGACTCTATTCCTCATGCTCATGTTGTTGTCGTGAATCGCCTAGGTAAGTTATAGAAAAAATAAAACAAACAAGTTCATTTGGGTTTTTTAATAGCATTTCAAATTCAAAAATATTTATTTCATCATACATCATACTCCTGAAAAAAATCATCTAAAGCCGTTGCCGGCGCAGTTACGTCATTATACCGTCCCCAGCTCAAATACCAGACTATGGTCATCACATGAGCACAGCAGCCCACTGTTCGCTTACCAACGAGGCAGCTGCAGCAATAACCTACTATGGTTTCTAATGTGTTGGCCACAGCATCATCTCTGCTAATCAATAAATAGGTGTGATAAGTACGACTATTTACATGTTTAGATTTAATCCGCCTCTTAAGAGGTAATTATTAAGACCTAAAATCAAGGGTATATCATCATCAATATTATCATTCACCTCAACTGAATTTTTTCACAGAACTTTTAGAGTCCGCTCGACAGACAAGGGTTTGTTGAATTGAAACGGAACGTCATTTATATTCAGTTGAAACGGAACGTCATAAAAAGGGAGTAAAACAATATCCATACTTTTAAACTCAAAATTATATTTCCAGTTCAAAAATCAAATCCCCGACGCGTAATGCCATAAAAAATATGAAACTAATTACTATAAAATTTTGGTTTTGAGGCGCGAGACCTTGTGGTACCAATTTTGGTCATTCTCCTTTACAACGTCGTGGATCTAATAATTTCTCCTGCTGGAACTCGTACGGAAGAATTCTCCTACGGACAGATCATAACGAGAAACCTTTTGAAATTAAATCAGGGAAGTGTCTATTGGCGTACAACTGGCCGTAGAAGTTTTAGACTTCCAAAAGAATCTCCGGCTTCGAAACGACGATATCCCCACTAGATTTGGTCATAAACTCATAATGATAGATCAGATAAATAATAATAAATATTTTTGAACAACTAAGAGTTTTGTTAACCGATGAAAGTTATTCGAATTCAAAATTCATTTATTTTAGGACAACTAGATCCAAAGCACAGGGAGGAGAAGGAAAGACAGGGAGGAGGGAGGGAAGGTTATTTATACTTCCCGAGAATTTATGAGATTGAGGTTTGTGACAGAGAAATCCAATTTTGGTGCCACTGATTTTCAATTTTGGCGGGCACACTAGACTGAACCTTAATATCTCAAAAAGTTATAGAGATATCAGTTCTCGTGTAGGTTAGGTTAGGTTAGGTTTCTCCTACGAGGCTCGATGAGGGGGAATTGTCGGGGTCTGGTGAGCTTGCCGTAATGTTTACAGCAAAACAGGTGGCTACTGTTATTAAGAAAATGACAAGAGGTAAATCGCCTGGCCACGACGGCTTTAGCGTCGAGCACCTGAAGTATGCGGGGCCACACCTTTATAGGGTTCTTGCTCTTCTTTTCAATTTATGTCTGAGTCACCGTTATTTACCGCAGGACCTTAAGCGTACAGTGGTAGTTCCGATTATTAAAGACAGAACAGGGGACGCTTCTGACGTGTCCAATTACAGGCCTATTTCGTTGGCTACGATAGTCGCCAAGGTCTAGGACAGTCTGCTTGATCAACAGTTGGCTAAACACGTTGAACTCCATGACGCGCAGTTTGGCTTTAAATCTGGTTTATCCACGGAAAGTGCCATTCTGTGCCTCAAGCAAACTGTTCAGTATTATACTTCCCGAAAAACACCTGTTTTTGCCTGTTTTTTGGACTTGTCAAGGGCGTTCGACCTGGTTTCATACGAGGTACTATGGAATAAGTTGCGGAGTGATACTACAATACCGAATGAAATTACATCATTTATTTATTATTTATTTATTTTTCATTGTTTCGTTACTGGCACTACCACCAGAGGAATAGTGTCAGATGGGCGGAGGCTCAGTCGGATGTGTACGGGCTGGAGTGCGGGGTGAGGCAGGGGGGGTTAAGTTCACCACACCTCTTCAATTTGTACATAAACCGGCTAGTCAGTGAGCTAGCAGTACCAAAGTTGGATGTCATATTGACGACGTCTGTTTGAATAACATTAGTTATGCGGATGACATGGTGCTGCTAAGCCCATCGATCGGCGCTCTGAGGAAACTGGTGGCTATTTGTGAGTCCTATGCAGTGTCCCATGGGCTCAAGGACAATGTTAAGAAAAGCGAACTTATTATGTTTAAAGCGAGTGCCATAAACTATTCTGATGTTCCCGGTGTCTCGCTGTGTGGCACTCCGTTAGCATGGGAGACTAAGTTTAAGTACTTGGGTCATTGGGTCACTGATGATCTTAAGGACAATATAGATATAGAGCGGAAGCGCAGGTCGTTGGCTGTTCGATGTAACATGCTAGTTCGAAGATTTGCACGCTGTACAAATCCAGTTAAAGTGACTCTTTTCAAAGCTTTCTGTCAGTCTTTCTACACGTGCAGTCTTTGGACCCGTTTTACGCAGAGGACATTCAGCGATCTACGTGTCCAATATAATAATGCGTTTAGGATACTGTTACGTTTAGGGCTGTCGTGGCGTTGTAATGCGTCCACTATGTTTGCGGAGGCACGCACAGACGATTTTTACGCCATTATAAGAAAAAGGACCGCCTCCATAGCCGGCCCATTACGCACCGCCACCAACAGTCTCCTGAGCGTGTTTTCAGATCGGTGGGACTCCCCATTGCTGCGCCACTGGGTAAGGATCCATACCGAGTTTAGAAATTAAATTATTTTTTCCTTTTTACTCAGTGCCGGCGTTAGGGGGGGGGCGCGATGGGGCGACGGCCCAGGGCGACAAATTCTGGGGGGCGCCAAGGTCTGGAGTTGGAGTCTCTGGCCTCCTCTGGTGCAAACCCTCAAAACTGTGCCCTACGCTCTGTGCATAAAAAAAGAGGAGCTACAAAACTTTCTACGTCCGCGTCGTTAGCTCTGGGTAACGCTTAAGGAAAGATGAAATTCTTAATATAACTTTACTTGGGATTAGCAAAAAACCGGCCAAGTGCGAGTCAGACTCGCGCACCGAGGGTTCCGTACAAACCTGTAGGCGCAAAATATGCGGCTTTAATTGCTGTATCTTTTGATTGCGTTGACGTAGAAGTTTGATTTTGTTACAGCTTAAAGATATTATAGACTTGTGTATTTGTTAAGAATTTCAATATAATACCACTACGCGTTCATGAGTAAAGGGGTAATAAGTTTAAAATTATTAAAAATATTTTTATTATATGATGTAACTAAAAATTTATGCTTTTCGCAATTTTTCCTTTATCTGTGTTATAAGACGTTGCTTCGTACCAAATTTCAAGATTCTGAGTTCACGGGAAGTACCCTGTAGGTTTTGATTCCCTTGCGAGTAGTGGCGAGTTTCAAAATATGCGGTTTTAATTCCTGTTTCTTTTGATTGCGTTGACATAGAAGTTTGATTTTGTTACAGCTTAAAGGTATTATAGATTTGAGTATTTGATATGAATTTCAATATAATACCACTACGCGTTCATGAGGAAAGGGGTAGTAAGTTTAAAATTATTAAAAATATTTTTATTATATTTTTAGAATTAAAACTAATTTAGAATTAAAAAAAAGACAATTAAAACTAATCTAACATTTAATTACACTTTTTGCAAAATAATTCAAAGAAAACAAAATATAGAACCAAACTTATAACAAATAAACAATTTAAATTAACAATAGAACAAAGACGGCTCACGTGTTCACAAAACAAAGGCAATGTACGCTATTGTCAGATCTTGACTCCACGAAGGCTGGCGAGCAAAAGGGCTGTCCATCGGTTGCACGCTTGTTTTTATAGCCTTGCGGCTTCTAGTAAGGCACGCGGCAGGGGAAGTGCTAACACGGCCTCTCCTGACTGCAGTCGTCCTCGACGTTGAGAAGCTCGGCGGTTCCTGACGAACACTCAGCATCAGCATCCGCATCAAGAAGGGGCATGGATGGTCCAGGGCCAGGATCCATAGAGCTCATGGAGGACTCTGCCTCAGAGTCATGATTTTCAGGGTCGTCTGGAACGAGAAATTATGTTAAAAACATGTGTTGTATTAACAAAGCACGTCATGCTTCCTGTCATTCTATCTGTAATAAGCCTTTCATTTAATTCATACATCGTTTCATTTCACCATCCATTCTCTCATGCTCGCCTTAACATAAACATCATCACAAGCAAAGTAAACAAAAATAGGCCTCAGGTCCTGTCTACACTTTTCCTTAGGTAGTTGCACCATCCAATCATTTGTGACCACTGGCTGCGGCTGCTGTCACCGTAACACTACGACTCCCCAGCGTACCTGTAACATGACGCATCACGTGCGCCCGTCCGACTATGCATCCTGTGCAGACACGGACCATACCCACTATGCATCTTGTGCAGAAAGGGTAACAACGGGGTGACTAACACCCACCCGACTATGCATCCTGTGCAGACACGGGTATTCCCACTATGCATCCTGTGCAGAAAGGGAAGCAACATGGTGACAAACACCCACCCGACTATGCATCCTGTGCAGACACGGGTATTCCCACTATGCATCCTGTGCAGAAAGGGAAGCAACATGGTGACAAACACCCACCCGACTATGCATCCTGTGCAGAAAGGGAAGCAACATGGTGACAAACACCCACCCGACTATGCATCCTGTGCAGACACGGGTATTCCCACTATGCATCCTGTGCAGAAAGGGAAGCAACATGGTGACAAACACCCACCCGACTATGCATCCTGTGCAGACACGGGTATTCCCACTATGCATCCTGTGCAGAAAGGGAAGCAACATGGTGACAAACACCCACCCGACTATGCATCCTGTGCAGACACGGGTATTCCCACTATGCATCCTGTGCAGAAAGGGAAGCAACATGGTGACAAACACCCACCCGACTATGCATCCTGTGCAGACACGGGTATTCCCACTATGCATCCTGTGCAGAAAGGGAAGTAACATGGTGACAAACACCCACACACATTCATTTCATCCAGTACCTCACAAACGACGCTGCCTAATCCCAACCGTCTATCGATTTGGCTAACTAACTTATGGCTAATTGGAAGGAAAGCAACGTCGCATATGAAGCTGTAACTGAACTGAAATGAAAAGAACTCACTTTCGAAGAACGCAACGCATGTTTCCGGACACCATTCGCGGATCATAAACTGTGCAGCAGTCTGCGTTTTCTTCCCATAGCCCCCCGGCAAGCAGTTTCAACTCGTAGCGTCCGGTCGGCAGGCCATTGGCCGCCTTGTACGGACCCCGTATTCCAGGGTCTAATTTTCCTGTTACCTGCGAGTACTTGATGACGAAGACTAAATCATTGACGTTAAACTGCTGTGGTGCGCTTCTTATTTTGATTGACGCGTTCATCTTGGCTGGATTGATTCTCCTTAAGGATCTGTTGAGCTCGACTCCTGGTTGATTCTCGAGTAGCCTCTCTGTTGACGCTGGAGTCTGGCATCGCGACATCGCGAATTTAGTGACCGTACGACCGGTGTCGTTGCGTCAACACTCAGAACAAAGGTTAACTTTGCGTTGGCCATTGTTAGAATACGGGCGTCTTAGAAAAACACTTAGCTTCCATGTGGCCAGGCTTTTTACAAAATGAGCAAGTTACGGGACTTGTGCCCGAATTTCCTGGTGAAGAATTTGCCTGATTGCCAGATTTTGGCTTAGAACAGTTATGACTGACTAATGTGACCTTTCTCACCGCAGTTGAAACATGCTCTGGCCTCACTATGTGGTGTAGTGTTCGGAGGAAAGTTTTTCATAAAAGTCGTTTGAGAACCGGACCTAATTGTTACCCCTACTATTAGGTTTTGTGTAGATAGAGAGAAAAGATACTAAGCTCTGAGGGGTTACATCGGCATTTGCTGTGGCCGCTCGTACTTGCGGGCTGTCAATACCTCGAATGACAATGAGTGTCCTAAGTTCATCGCTTAAACCCGGAATTATTCTTAGTCGTAGAAGAGTTCGGCGTGCGTACTCGGAATACGTGGGATAATTATCGGACGTAGACTGCATTGCTTCAAACAAAATGTTTGCGTAATCCAACTTGGTAGGGCAAAGGGGCTTAAATTCCAGCTTAAAATTAGTCCAAGTTCGATCATTAGTGACCCATTCCGATAACCACACTCTTGCATCACCCTTGAGACATGAGGCAACACGAGACAAACACTCATAGTCACTCCAGGAATTTGATTCTTTGGCACGATCAACCTCTTCACACCAGGCTTCAATATTATGAATCGTAGGGTCGAAATTCGAAACGAAATAGTTTTGTGACGTACTAGGCTTTACTGATTTCAGAGCGTGTATCAAAGCTTGGGTGAGGGTAGTTGCCTCCAAATGTTGCGAGTTCAAATCGGGGGTAGTTGGAACAATATTGCAACTCGATTCAGCGTTATTTACTTTATTCAAAGCATGATGAGAACGATTCATTGAGCGATGACGACGGCTAACAATTTCGACTGGTGATCTACTTCGAGTCACATGACGCGAGCGTACCATCGTCGGCGTCGCTTGACTATCTGTATTTGAAGAAACTGAACGGGATCTATTATACGAACGCATCTTATGGGTACGACAGTCGTACTTCGAATTGTCGTTAGACCGGCGCTGTTTTGTACGCAAAATGTCCCTAGACAGAGATCGGTGTTTACGCGAGACGTTCCTAGGGGGTGTCATAGTATCACGCGAGTTATGTCCCGAAGTTGGTTTATGCGATCGACGGCTATCCCTATTGCGAGATTTGTTTGGATAATCGTGACCAGAATTGCTACGCGAGTGGTCTCGTATCTGAACACGCGAGCCGCTTTTGGAACGATGTTTTGATCCATTTCGCGTTTTACTACCCGTCATAACGGTCACACTTCAATACAAACAAAACAACAATAATTATAAAAAATAAAAATATGAGGGTAGGTTTGACAAAGTTTGGTTCTAAAATTTCTGATCAAAACTAAGATAATTGGTCCAATTATCCCACTTCTGATTTTAGAATTAAAACTAATTTAGAATTAAAAAAAAGACAATTAAAACTAATCTAACATTTAATTACACTTTTTGCAAAATAATTCAAAGAAAACAAAATATAGAACCAAACTTATAACAAATAAACAATTTAAATTAACAATAGAACAAAGACGGCTCACGTGTTCACAAAACAAAGGCAATGTACGCTATTGTCAGATCTTGACTCCACGAAGGCTGGCGAGCAAAAGGGCTGTCCATCGGTTGCACGCTTGTTTTTATAGCCTTGCGGCTTCTAGTAAGGCACGCGGCAGGGGAAGTGCTAACAATATGATATAACTAAAAATGTATACTTTTCGCAATTTTTCCTATATCTCTGCTATAAGACGTTGCTTCATACCAAATTTCAAGATTCTGAGTTCACGGGAAGTACCCTGTAGGTTTTGATTCCCTTGCGAGTGTCGAAAATTTGCGGCATAAACGGGAGTATCTTTTGATCGCGTTGACTTAGAAGTTTGATTTTTTCACAGCTCCAAGAGACCATAGACTTGAGTATTTGATATGAATTTCAGCTTGATACCTCCACGCGTTCCTGAGAAAAAAGGTCTTGACAGACAGACAGACGGACAACAAAGTGATCCTATAAGGGTTCCGTTTTTACCTTTTGAGGTACGGAACCCTAAAAACTAACACTTGATATTGCTTCCCACAAGTGGGCGCCACAATATTTTCGCCCGGGGTGTCAGTGGCCCTTACGCCGGCACTGTTTTTACTAACACTAGTTATTAAGTTATTTTGTTGAAACTAACACTATGGACTCGTGTCTGAAATAAAGAATTTGAATTTGAATTAAAGTTTTTAGAAGTGATAACGCAGATGCAATGGTATGTGAAAGTGGCGTCACTTGAGCCTTACAAAATGAATGCGGCCTTACTTATAATATGACGTAATGTACGCAATGGATAGATATTCAAAGAAGAAGAGCACAAAGGAGCTCATCGTAACTATACCGAATTTACATTGTGTGTGATAAATTGATACCTGTTAACCGTTTGTCCGAAAACAATGTTGTGTAAATTGAATTGTTGCTATAGATTACCTATAACTTGAATTGCTGGAGAATCAATAAACATTTACCATTAGGTATACCTGTTATTGACAGAGTTAAGTACCTACATCTCGGCGCTGAATAACATTGAAAACGAATTACACCATTAGCGCCTCCTTAACAATAATGTGTGTGAGTCTGAATTGTATTGTTGTTTTAGTTTTTTTTTTTTTTTTTTTTTTTATTTATTAATCAAAACACACTTTTACATTAATTCAAAACTCAAACATACCACACAAACCATCGTGGGTTTAACAGTGGTATGCCAATGTGGATTAGGTGGATTATAACCGGTGCCATTGAGAATCAATATAATTTTACAATTTGGGGCATCCGCTAAAACTCCCACGCGTTTTTGCGCTATTCTTACTATTTTTCAATACTGACACGCAAGCTGCACCCGAACCCGCACCCACGTATGTTTTAACGGACACCCTTAGGAACATCGTTTGAACATTATTTGTCATCCTCAAATCATCCACATCTTCTTACACACAGTCATCTATTCTACTAAACCTACAAATGCTAAGATTAAATAAGACTTTTATTGCTAATATTGGTTTATAATGAGAATTCCTTATCATACAATTTGGAATATAGATTAACGTCTCGAAAACCAGTACATAATCGAATTTCCTGGGATTATTTCAACAAGCTCCACACTTCCTCCATAGAGTGGTTTCTAAAACGCATCGATGCAGCTTTAATGATATACATCCCTTTGGTAGCTCTTTCCCTCAAGGCAACATAAACGTTCGTAGTAGTCAATGTTTACGTAAAGTTTTTTTATTTCAAGCCAACTTCACAAGGAAATAAGGATAAGACCAATGCAAGTTTTGAATAATACCGCTTCTTCATAATGGAGTGGTAGGTAGTAGCATATTGAAGTCCATCATATAAAAGAACAGAATCAAATTTTCGAAAAAGGTTCTTTGTCACAATCACAGCACACAAGAAAAGTAAACACTATTTATTTAATTTACGATTTTAACATAAACAAATAATTGATTTTTGTTGATAACCACTGACCAGTATTATGACATAATGCACTGCCATGGAGGCCACTTTACATAGGAAAAGGATTATGAAACCAGCCAGTTAGAAAATCTCTGTTCCGATTCCTATCATGTAAGCCACAACCTCCTTTCAAACTTACTTACTACTTACTTCCTACAGAAATTGATGGGTTTTATGATTTTTATAAAAACTATCCTTAAAACTAAAATTTTGATTCGATAAATTTTTTTCATGTTTAATAAAGTTATATTTTGTTTCAAGATTATTACTTCACAATACGATTCGGACCGCTCATTTGTGAAAGAGACAGCGCTATACAGTATATATTGCTAGTTTTTCTTCCATGTTATAGCAGGGAATAGACAAACCTTTTAAATCGTTCGATGTTTTCCCGCACTAAGCAGGAGTAAAACAATATTATTTTGTGGAAGTCATGGTACCAAACAAAGTAATTATATTAAATTATACATATTATTATAAGCCTGAAACAAAACGTTCCTGCAATAAGATTGTTTTGTTAAAGGTCATGGTAGGGCCCCAAGGTACATCCATACTTTTTGTTATTAACATTAAGCGTACATGTTCACGCTGAAGTTGTTACCGCATAAGTATGAAGGTTCAATAGAACGAAAGGCATTATAAGGATTTTTTACTAGTGTCGCGCGGTCGACTGTTCACAGATAAAACTACATCGAAGAACATTCCGCCGACGTACGGCTGCACGCCGATGCGCATCGCCCTGACCCGGGAGCGACCGCCGCGCCGGAGCAGCGAGCCGCGTGCGGCGCGTCACTGGCAGTGCTCGTTTGCATCGTTAAGTGCGCTGCGCCGCCAGCCGAACAGGAAGTAGCCGAGCGTGAGGCCCAGCACCACGGCCAGGCACAGCCACACGTTGTACGTCATGAACACCAGCATCAGCAGGTAGCTCAGCGTCGACTGCAGCGCGTGCAGTGCCGTCTGCAGTGCGTGCGCGCCCGAGCACAACAGCGCCCTGCGGGGGGAGCGGGGAGGGGGGTTAGGCCTGGCACACACACATACCCACACAGTGCGACACGGTCCTCACCTGATCGAGTGGCCCGCGCCTGCGCCCGCACCCTGCTCGCTCTTGGCGATGTTTTGCTGCGAATCGGAGAGCGCGGGGGCCCGCGCTGTCAGCGTCTCGCGCCAGTACTTGAACCCCTCGTACAGCACGGCCGCCACAAAGATGGCCAGCGCCGAACCGAACAGCTGCAGCTCATTGCTTGTGTTCCAGCCCTTGAACAGGATCTCCGTGCACACGCACGAGTGAAACTGCAACACACGAGTTATCATGATCTATAGGTATCTATATCTCCTTCTTCAATAAAAATGTGATTCGTCATTTTACTTCTCACGACTGAAACTCGACATCATTATCTAAGGACGCATTGATTAAATGCCAAGTGAGGTAACGCGAGGAGGTTATCACACTATAGTGATCATTATTATTCAGAAGGTCTTAAACAAACGGAGCCAACGTAGTTACTTGCTCGGGAAAGGTGAGGAGCATTCAGAGCTGACACATGAAATGCTTCTAACCTTTCCTCGTGAGCAGTATGTGTGAGGCGCTGCATACTGACCACCATGGCGTGGTCGTGGTGCGCGCACGGGTCGTCGTGCTCGCCCATGGGCGGGGCCGGGTGGCGCGCCGCCAGCTCCACCGCGCCCGCCATGCTCACCATGCTAGTCATGCCCGACATGTTTATTGCTCTGTAACAACTAAATCTTAATAATCTTATTACCGTACTACATGTTACCTAGATACTTCAATGTTACCACCACAATCACATCTAGTAACTACTAATAATGGGTCACCAGGAACTCTGCATATCAACTTTCTGATTTGGAATAAGGGTGCAGGTACAGTCCATAACACTTTGCCGCGACGTCGTTGGAAGCACTTTGACCTTCAGCTGGCCCAGCATGGTACGGACTTCCGATAGAAAGAGTATAAATCAACGACGGCCAACATGATGACCCGACCTCGAAGGGCACGTGTGCGCACGTACGTGTACCCACTAGTGTTGCCAGGCGTCCCGATTTGCGCGGAACGTCCCGATTTTCAGGGGTCTAAGGACGCGTCCCGATTTTCACCTGATCAGGACGCTAAATGTATAAATCAATGGGGCAGCAAGCCAAAATTGAATCCGCTACAACAATGGCAAAATATTTTTAAATACAATCAAGACTTAACCAATCTTCAAAAGTTATTTTCGTTTATGGCTTCAGTACCAGTATCAACCGCGGCAACGGAAAAGATATTTTCCCAGGCCAACTTAATTTGGTCCGAGAGACGAAACCGTTTGACACTAGGACATGCCAAAGCGGAAGTTCAAATTAAAATTAACTTTAGCATGACGTTTGACGTGCAGTGAACTTTATAACTACTTACGTCAAACAAAACAACGCAATCCTAAATGCAGCAAAATGTAACGAAAAATGCAGCTATATTAAAAGATAAGTTATTTAAACATATAAAACCGCGTCAATAATAATACATAACTACGATTTCATATTGTAATATTTTGTAATTTCTATTCGTCCAGCAAGTTAATGTACGATTAAAATAAGATTTACTAATACATAATAATAGTCTAATAAATAATAGTAGTAGAAAAGCAATAAATGAAGCCTTTATTTAAAAAAAAAAACTATTTATTTTTGGTTTGTCCCGATTTAAAATTCTAAATCCCGATTTGTTTTACCATCTCCCTCGATTTTTATGCAATCGGACCTGGCAACACTAGTACCCACCTAGGTGGACCTGACGCACTTACTTCTGGTTGTGACACGATATTATCTATAGCAGCTGTTACCCAAAACTCTACTAATTCCTTACCGACTTACGATTAGATAAGGTACCTTTTATGTTAAGTATTTATAATTTACCTAAGTAGTACTGTTATAGCCCGTGGCTTGGCCCGCGTGAAGATTAAATGTTAACCGACGAGACTGTCCGAGCTACTGCGATAAAAGTATCCTAGGTAGGTATGTCCTACTTATTCCCAATCCAGGTCGCGGCACATCATTTGTACAAGAGCGGATTATTTAAACGCTCTCAATGATTAAAATACGGACATTCATATTTAGAGCTTAACTTTGTCTGTTTGTCTGTTCACGCTTTTTGGCTGACGGATTTTAATGGGCACAAAGGCAGACTATGATCTGAAACAGCGAAACCACACGGACGAAGCCGCGGGCAGGATATCATTACGATAACACTGAAAACTGGAGAATTTTATCCGACTGTTGTCTGAGGGTTGGAGATTGAGACACGGCTTGCGGGCCATGCGAGCACAGCTTGCGGGCCATGCGGGCACGGGCACCTATACGGAGATTAAGACACGGCTTGAGGGCAATGCAAGCACGGCTTGCGGGCCATGCGGGCACGGGCACCTATATGGAGATTAAGACACGGCTTGAGGGCAATGCAAGCACGGCTTGCGGGCCATGCGGGCACGGGCACCTATATGGAGATTAAGACACGGCTTGAGGGCAATGCAAGCACGGCTTGCGGGCCATGCGGGCACGGGCACCTATATGGAGATTAAGACACGGCTTGAGGGTAATGCAAGCACGGCTTGCGGGCCATGCGGGCACGGGCACCTATATGGAGATTGATACATATATTATATTAAAAAAATATCCACATAATTACGTCCACACGTTATTAGCAGCTCAATTATTAAGTAGGTCTACTTTATTATAAATATGTATTATAAGTAGCAAGAGAACAAAGTAAGTAAATATTAGGTTAGTACTGTACTAGCAACAAACAATCCTTTCTGTATGTATGATGGTAATACGTGGTGTATTACCATCATATAGAAAGGATTTTTTTACCACATTGCGAGTTCTTCCTTTATTTGTTTCGTCCTTAGCTAGTTATAGTATGATCCGCGTGGGCCCGCTGGGACATCACATTTATGTGCGTGCAAGACATCGTGTCCTCCACCAATCAACCCTCAAAATATAGGAACCCATCTATGGGAGACACGGCAACGGCAACGTTTGAACAAAAACGATGAAATGTAAACAAAGAACTGTCACGTTTGACCTTGGTCAGGTGTCGGTGGTCGGTGGTGAGTGTGGTGACTGTAGCGAGTATGATGATTGATGCACGTACCGCTTGGGTTGCAGTGTTGTGGCGCCCGCGTCGCGCGTCTGGTGTCGTGTCGCGTCCGACTGCGCCGAGCGCAGCGCGCCGCCGCCTATATCGCGCACTGCTGTATCTATGTCAGTCAGGCGTGCAGGTTATCTCTCTTGATACTGTTCGTGCATCGCCGTGATCGCCACGCGCCGCCGATGATTGTCAATATAGCGTACTAAGCCCTTTGTGTGCGTACTCCATCGACATCATGAATACCGAGTTTAGGGACTAGGGACCATTTACAAACAAACTGAGAAAGTATCTAAGCAATTTGTTTTTACCATTGTCAAAAGTTCAATTTTGAAAACAGGTGTAACATTACGGAAAATGACATTCATGACGGCCGGAACCTGATGCCTCGAATTTGCCTCGAATGATGAAATATAAGTACCTCCAAGTTACCTTTAAACCGTACGATAAATGGATAATATTCATTTAAAATCATATCATGAAACTGCGGGATCGTTATACGTAGCAGGACTACTACTATTTACTTTTTATGTGTGAAATATCAGGCCCGTAAGTACTTGTTCACGTTGACTCGCGGGCGCGGTGGCGGGCGCGGTCACGAAATATCAAACATATGGCGTAATATCCAAGTGTTCACGTACGAAACGCACGTGCGGTGTAAGTAGCGGGCAAGCTAGCGACTGGCGCGCGCGCGCCGCTCGCGTCAATATCAAACGCGTGAGATGTTTGTGTGTGTTCACGTCGAACTAGCGGCGGAGCGCGCGATTCACTCGCGACGTCAGGTAAGTTCAACCAGTATGAACTTGTCGCTAGAAACGTTAGCGCGTCTTCATCATGTCTTTCAATACAGAAGAGTTTATTAGTGCTGTTCAGGCTAGAACTCCGATTTGGCAAAGCAACAACACGTCACACCCGCGCAAACGCCTGGCGGCCAATGTGAACACGAACCCGCCACGTCTTCGCGACCGCACCCGCCACCGCGCCCGCGCGTTCCAACGTGAACAAGTACTAACTGTTACCGTTTCACAACATGTAGTAAGTACCGCTTCGATATTTCCCGATCAAAGTTGTAGAGGTAATCATGGCGAAGGTTCTAACTTTGATAGCTTATTCTCGGTAACGTGACGCTTTAGAAGATTTTATTTCATACTGTGTGTGTATTGATACACATTTTACAAAAAAATCGATTTATATAATATTATTTTCTAAATAGTGTATTATATTTCATTTAAATAAAAACAAGGTGAAAACGGACCCTTCACGAAGCCGCCAACCAAGCGTTCTGTACATCAAACTAAGTAACTACGCGAAGAAGCCGCCAACCAAGCGTTCTGTACATCAAACTAAGTAACTACGCGAAGAAGCCGCCAACCAAGCGTTCTGTACATCAAACTAAGTAACTACGCGAAGAAGCCGCCAACCAAGCGTTCTGTACATCAAACTAAGTAACTACGCGAAGAAGCCGCCAACCAAGCGTTCTGTACATCAAACTAAGTAACTACGCGAAGAAGCCGCCAACCAAGCGTTCTGTACATCAAACTAAGTAACTACGCGAAGAAGCCGCCAACCAAGCGTTCTGTGCATCAAACTAAGTAACTACGCGAAGAAGCCGCCAACCAAGCGTTCTGTACATCAAACTAAGTAACTACGCGAAGAAGCCGCCAACCAAGCGTTCTGTACATCAAACTAAGTAACTACGCGAAGAAGCCGCCAACCAAGCGTTCTGTACATCAAACTAAGTAACTACGCGAAGAAGCCGCCAACCAAGCGTTCTGTACATCAAACTAAGTAACTACGCGAAGAAGCCGCCAACCAAGCGTTCTGTACATCAAACTAAGTAACTACGCGAAGAAGCCGCCAACCAAGCGTTCTGTACATCAAACTAAGTAACTACGCGAAGAAGCCGCCAACCAAGCGTTCTGTACATCAAACTAAGTAACTACGCGAAGAAGCCGCCAACCAAGCGTTCTGTACATCAAACTAAGTAACTACGCGAAGAAGCCGCCAACCAAGCGTTCTGTGCATCAAACTAAGTAACTACGCGAAGAAGCCGCCAACCAAGCGTTCTGTGCATCAAACTAAGTAACTACGCGAAGAAGCCGCCAACCAAGCGTTCTGTACATCAAACTAAGTAACTACGCGAAGAAGCCGCCAACCAAGCGTTCTGTACATCAAACTAAGTAACTACGCGAAGAAGCCGCCAACCAAGCGTTCTGTACATCAAACTAAGTAACTACGCGAAGAAGCCGCCAACCAAGCGTTCTGTGCATCAAACTAAGTAACTACGCGAAGAAGCCGCCAACCAAGCGTTCTGTGCATCAAACTAAGTAACTACGCGAAGAAGCCGCCAACCAAGCGTTCTGTGCATCAAACTAAGTAACTACGCGAAGAAGCCGCCAACCAAGCGTTCTGTACATCAAACTAAGTAACTACGCGAAGAAGCCGCCAACCAAGCGTTCTGTACATCAAACTAAGTAACTACGCGAAGAAGCCGCCAACCAAGCGTTCTGTACATCAAACTAAGTAACTACGCGAAGAAGCCGCCAACCAAGCGTTCTGTACATCAAACTAAGTAACTACGCGAAGAAGCCGCCAACCAAGCGTTCTGTACATCAAACTAAGTAACTACGCGAATTAAATTATCTGAAAAACGAAATTTTTTTGGGGGTGGACAATCACGTTTTACCGTAGGACTCAATGTGGCGCACTCGTGTGCACTTGTGCTGATGGTTGCATTGAACAGTACGGGGGTCGTGGAGGTATTTAAAGTAAAGTTATATATAACATTAAAAACTTGTAGTTAAAAAAAAACTTGTGAATAAGTTTAAACTTTGACCCCCAATATCGAAGTAAGTAGAAGGTCGGCCAAGGTATGGTCTGGACAACAAAAATGATCGCAATGTCGGAGAGAACAAAGCTTCATTAAGTGTACCTACTTTAACACCCATTATGACGGATGGTCTAACTGGGTTGTGGTGGAGGTCAGATAGGCAGCCGCTCCATGTAAAATAAGTACTGGTATTCAGCTGCATCCGGTTTGACTGGAAGCCGACCCCAACATAGTTGGGGTGGGCTAGGCAGATGATGAAGTCGGATGGTCAGGATTTATTCATTTAGACTCGGACATCATGTCTTGTGGGCCGAAGATGGGTTTCATGCAATGAAAACACACAGGGTACGCTGCTTTTATTAAACTAACCAATTACTTGAAATTAAAATGTAATACAATAACACTGGACACAGTTCCGGAACGTCTTAACTCCGCTGCCGTCAGACACTACATGTCGTCCTTGCTGCGAACTCAAAACATTACGACTAAATATATTACTTATATATGATTTGCGATCGTAACACGTATGTATTTACAGAATTATAATCATCAAAATCATCGATACAACCCTTCTAAGTTCATTTAATCCCATTGAAGAACAATTTCTTGAAAAAGTCAAAAAGTTTGAACTTCGCGGGCTGCCCTGGCGCTTTAACCTTAAGGCAGTTACCAATATATGCTTAAAGAGGTTAAGGATCTTGTTGCTTATATTATCACGTCCGACTGCACAGTTATCTTTTAGGCCAGAAATAATTCGAGATATTTCGTTTTCCAGAGTACCTCCAGTAGCAGTACTCCTCGCTACGACTCGCATTGTGAGGAGGTTGCTGCCTCTGGAGCGCTAAACACCACCCGACACTGGCGGCGGAAAACTTATATCTTCTTCTTAGCGTGTCATTAACAATTCAAATTGAGTCAGCCCAAAATAAGGCGACGATTTTGGCACTTTCAGTAGCGTCCATTAGCTCCTGTGATGTGCTAACAACAGGGCAGGCAGCAGTGCCGGATTAAGCCAGCGCGGGGCCTGTAGCAAATTCTACCAAGGGGCCCTTAGACTGTTTTAGGTTAGGTACTTATCGAGTTTATGGTATTATAATAAAACAAAACTGTTACAAACAAATGTTTCTTGATTTAATTTGGGCAAATTTATAAATAATGCTGTTGATATCGCCTTCTCGGAGTAAATCATGTTCAATATTCATTAAAGTGAGGTGATTAAGACGTTGTTGGCTCATCGTGTTCCTCAATTCATTTTTAACACGTTTTAATGTTGAGAAAGATCGTTCACCACTGCAGTTGGTGATCATGAGAGACAAATAAATGCGCAAAGCAATTTCAACGTTCGGGAAACAAGATTGTAAAGAATTTTGATATAAGAGCTTCGTTTTTTTTTTTCTTGTTCGTCTTTTGCCTTACGCTTTGCACTTCCTGAAGCGTAGTGTCGGCCAGTATCTCTTGATCTGCTGCTCATATTACCTACGATTAATCAATTTTTTAAATTGATTAATCGTGTAAATGTTCAGAATAATCAAAATCTAACTTGACACAGCAGGCAGGATCGCAGCTAACGCTCCATTTATTTTACGAGAAAAATCCGACCGTATTTAACAAACCACATAAGACTCTAAAAAATATTTAGGTAAGTACATGTACATATTACAAAATATTCTAGATACAAGAACATATTTAAAAAAAACTGTTCTGAATAAAATCATAAAATTTCTTCGATAAAAAACAATCACAAAAAGATGTCTTGTTTTTAACCAATTTTCATGTATTTTCAATAGTATGCATGTGAATACGCCAATATTTTAATAACAATATGTAAGTAATTTGACCTATTACGAAGTAAATGTATTAGCAAAAAAATAATTTAAAGAAAAACAAAAAACCCGACTGCGTAAAAACTAATTTTAAAAAATACGTGAAAAAATAACTTAAATAAAAACTAAAAAGAAAGAAACAAGCCCAGTTACCCAGTAGTTTAGAATTCTGTTAAGTAATATTAAATAACTACACAATTGAAATAGTTTTATAATCGATACACACATAAAACAAATCATAAATTCTAATGCAGAACAGAACGACTCACAGTCGGGGCCCATTCAAAATTTACCAATCAAATCTTCCCAAGGCAGGGGCCCCGACTGTGAGTCGTTCTGTTCTGCATTGTTCCTCCTTTGCGTCGCGCAGTCGGGTAAAAACCGAAATGGTGCTTACGGTCTTTGTGGGTCTGATAAAAATCAAATATACGACCTGGCTCACCCGTATACAGTATAAGTATCATAAGTATGTATATCCCTTCTTAAGAAATAACATAATAAACACTTTCGTCACTTTCCATGCGAATGGAGTCACGGACATCCAATCAGATAATTAAAAAAAACACAATTAATTGTTATTTTATAAGGTTGGCTACGGTCAGATCTTTCAGATGAACTCAGCAACTGCTCAGAGTGAAAAGTAATAATAATTTCTTATTTTAACTTAAAAATATCTTACCTTATGCACAGTTATTATCGTTGAATACTTTTCTCTTCTTGACTACGTAAGAACACTGATCTATTTAGTATATTTTAAGAGATAACTGAATACTTAAAAAAATCGGTTGCGCCGCTATATTATGTAAGAAAACAATACTCAACACAATTATGAAACCACTTTTCTCAAGAATGGTTCATATCGAAAGTACTATTATTATCATTCTAACGTAAATATCGATCATTCCTCCTCGATTGGTAGTCAATATAACCCTTTTCAAATCGGTCGGGTTATTACGCCGTTTTGTTTAGCAGTAGGTATTGCCAACTTGCGTGTACTGCGGTGCGAAACATGATTTTTGGTATGACCAGCAGATAGAAAAATAAAATTATAGTTGATCATTTTGATGCAAATATTTTCTTCTTAGTAATTGTGACTAAATCTAATATATAAATAATACTTTTTTATGGTCAGAAAACGTTGGTGCGCGGGGCCCCCAAATGCGCGGGGCCCGCAGCATTTGCTACTCTTGCTTCGTGGCTAATCCGGCACTGGCAGGCAGGACACGATATCAAGTGTCGCATCGTTTGTGGGGCAACACCACATTTACACTCTAGGGCAGAGTCATCTATGAATCTCCACCTGAACAGGTTTTCTTTGCTTCGACCAACTGTGTCCCCAGTCTATTTAACGACTTCCAGGTCAGCCATGGCAACAGACTCGTATTCAGGTCGTAGATTTTCGGCAAATGGCACAAATAGGTTGAGTAGGCTAATACTTTTGGCCAGAGCTTAAACTCTTTAGTTCTTAAATTACTCATAAGTACCTACCCAAAACGATCCATTTGTGCTAAATATGTAAAAAATTGTGTTAAGGTCGGTTCGCCCGGTGGGTTCTCCCACGGGTTTGCCTTTCATACAATTAGACTTAGTAGGGGCCTACATAAATACTTGCCTATTGCATGGCTTCTAGGTATCGGTAGAGGATGACTTAATCACAATAAACTAAAACGAATGTAACTACCAGGCACAGTTGCTGATCGTTACCTATAATAAGTTAGTTGCTTTATCATTTGTAATTATTTGTCTTTATCATTCGCACGAGGTTTTATAAGATTACCGGTACGGTCCCGATAATTACGCACGTCCGCTACTCGCAAGGTCATGCTAGGACTAAATTACGTAGACAAAGCAAAACGTGTAATAATTACTTATAACACTGCCATCGTGTGTTCTAAGCTGTGGCTTGCACGCTGTTGCATGCAAGCTTTAGAACACACGATGACGATGACGCCCAGCAAATTCCAGTGACGTTTTAGGAAATAAAAGCTCTAAAGTTCAGGAAGGATCCGAGCTGCGAGGGGTTGAGTTCGAAACGAGGGCCGCGGGGAGGGCGCGCGGGCGCGAGACGCGCCAGCGCGCTCTCAGGAGTGAAATCAATCGTTCTGCTTCGAATCAAACATTTATCTATCTGATACCAAAAGTTAAAACTCGATAAAGAATATTAATTAGAGTCGTGCGCAAAATATTTATAGATAATCGGAATATCACCCCCCAGCTTAAAATTAAATAGAAAAATTGCAGTGTAACAGTTTAAGTGTCGACGCTGCCTACTTTGACTTTAAAAAAGTTTTCGATTTGGTTGATAATGACTATTAATGACATATTATTAGAAAAGCTGGCAGCAGTTGGATGTACTTCTAAATTGCTTCAGTTCTTTGAAAACTACATGAGGGATCGACGGCAGTTCGTAGAATATGCTGGTTGTAAATCTGAGCCATATTATACAAGATCAGGAGTAAGCCAGGGCAGGAATATGGGTCCACTTAGTTTCATTATTATGATAAATGTCAGCCTGAGGCTGTCAGGATTGCCCCTTATCTATTATTCGCGGATGATCTTAAGGTAAGATAAAATTGACTGTGCACGATTGCGGCAGGATATAGACTAGGTATGTAGCTGAGTGTGAGTGTGTGAGTGTGTGACCTATGCCTTGTGACTGGGACTGTAGACTCGCTTTTTATTGTTTTTTTAGGGTTCCGTACCCAAAGGGTAAAACGGGACCCTATTACTAAGACTTCGCTGTCTGTCTGTCTGTCTGTCTGTCTCCAGGCTGCATCTCATAAACCGTGATAGCTAGAAAGCTGTTCACAAATGATGTATTACTATTGCCGCTATAACAACAAATACTAAAAATTAAAAAAAATATATATATTAAGGGGGGCTCCCATACAACAGATATGATTTTTTTGCCGTTTTTATAGATAATGGTACGGAACCCTTCGTGCGCGAGTCCGACTCGCACATGGCCGGTTTATAGATAATGGTACGGAACCCTTAGTGCGAGAGTCCGACTCGCACTTGGCCGGTTTTTTTTTTTACATATAAAAGTGCCTGTAATGGTCTAATTGAAATAAATATTATTATAATAGCTTTGAGTTTGACCGAAACCATACCTATTCATACATTAAGCGCATTAAATTATCCATAAAGTAAAGCAATTTTCATGGATTTTAAAAACATTTTCCTGTTTTATTTAAAGAGAAACTTGAATTCGTAGATAAAACCGTTTTCCTGGGGCTTACGCTTGATTCAAGGCTACAATGGGGTTCTCATTTGAAATCTCTTGCGGGGCGCCTAAGTTCAGCAGCATAAGCTGTTAGAAAAATCCGTCAATTTTCTGATGTAGATACCGCTAGACTGGTCTATTTTAGTTACTTTCATAGTATAATGTCTTATGGCATTCTGTTATGGGGACGGGCTGCAGACATTGAGTCTATATTTATTCTGCAAAAAAGAGCCATCAGAGCCATATATAATCTTCGTAGGCGCGATTCTCTAAGGGAACTGTTTAAGGAAATCAAAATCATGACGGTACATTGTCAATACATCTACGAAAACATAATGTACGTTAGAAAAAATCTACATCTTTTTAATAAAAGAGGTGACAGACACAATTACAGTACGAGAACTAGAGACCAATTAGTTCAGCCGGGCTTCAGACTCGCTAAAGTAGACTCATCTTTCATGGGGTACTGTTTAAGATGCTATAATAAAATTCCACAAAGTATTCTTGAACTGAATGAGACGAAATTTAAATCATGCATTAAACGCACACTATGTAAGCAAGCATATTACAAGTTGGACGATTATATCTCTGATAAAAATGCTTGGCTCAATGCCGGTCCTGCTCCACATGGACAGGGGCGCATAAACTGATTAATGGATAGCATTAAATAGTATTGTTGGAGCTGCTGAAGATTGTACAACTATCTTTGCATTGTATAGATTCAATTTCTTTTGGTATTATATAACCGCATAGCCCATATTATGTGAGTACTATGTAATAGAAAGCTATCCTTCGTTGGAAACCTACGTCATTTTTTTTTTTTTGACTTGAATTTGCCCTGGCGGTTAAGTGTATGTCATGCTCACTCAAATGTCTCGCTGATGGTGGCGCGTGTGTCGGATCAGTTAGTTCCCTTCAAAATGGTTGAGTTGAATGGTGCTGATACATGCGTCATGTTTGTGACCGGGCGCTGTCAGTTGTGACTGGTCATCTCTTGGTTGCCACGGCTTATTTGAATTAATTATTTTATTTTTTGAATTGTTCTTTTCCTTGTTTTTACTATGGACACTTTTAACGTGCACATCTTGCTACATCGCTCTCACATAATGTACCATCTAAACATGAATGATGTAACCAAGGTTTTGTAAAAATATTCTGATTTAAAAGAGTGTCCATGGAGTTTCTTGCCCGTTCTTCTCCATAGAGATCTACGTTAGGGAATGGGCAACTACAGTACTTTCACAGTTTTTATGCCTTGTGACTGGGACTGTAGCTAAATTTCATTGTTATCTTTGTTTCGACAGTTCAAAAGTGCCTGTAACGGGCCTACTTGAAATAAATGCTTTGATTTTGATTAAAGTTCTCCGCCTCTAAAAAAACACCCATTATTTTTGTATGAATTGTCACAAGAAAAACTTCGAGCTCGCTTCGCTCGCTCTTGCATCCTACAAGGCCCCCATTATTCTTAAGTGTCCAGGGCCCCCAATTGGTTAAAGACGACCCTGCCCATCATGCTCCTTTCCATAGCGTTTTGACATATTTCGAGTTTCTTAACATGGGATTTATTTAGTGCCCCGGTTTGACAGCCATATTATGTAAGGACAGGCAATATACAATTAGTGTCGAATAGTTTACGCTTAATAGCCATGCTCATTTCTGGGTTTTTCATGACCTCTTTTACACTCCATTATTGCCTTGCATTTCCTATGCGTCTATTAATTTCTTAGGTCTGTGGGCGAGATTGTTTGTCCTAGGTAGATATATTCGTCTACATAGTCAATTGTGTTAGGTATTGTTCACGCAAATAGGTTCTTGGAGCCCGTTCGTCATGGCCTTAGTTTTTTCCGTGTTCATGATTAGTCCTACCTTACGAAATATTAGGTAGGTACCTATGTTTTAATTTGACTCGGTGAAAACTTATCTACCGGTAGTACTTAGTTTTAGTTTAATACATGATTAGGGCTTTTGCGGTTTGTGGTTAAATTATTAGATTTACTGTTGTATCCTGCAATAAGGACATGGTGTTCATCACAGGTATAAAATAAGTGATAGCTGCAAACCTTATTTTGTATTGTTAAAAATAATGACTTTACCTTGTTTGTACAACATATTTGAGACTGCTTTATTTGTTAAAAAGAATTAAAGAACATGCATCTATTCAGAAAAGCATCTGAACATCGTTATAAAATGATTAGACAAGAATATAGACATGAAATTATGCGTTCCACCATCAAAGACCGCCTTGATGCACAAAAGCATAGGTACTTTGCATGGCCCCGAAAATATTTAATAAATTACCAAATAGAATTAAGGACTTAAATATTATTCAATGTAAAAACAAATTAGGACATCTATTATTGGAAAAATGTTATTATACTATTGACGAATTCCTTAATGATAAATTGTAAGTTACCTATTTGACATTGATAATCTATTTAATTTTGACATTGATATTTATTTTATTTTGACACTGATATTTATTTAATTTTGATTTGTTTAATTTTGACATTGATTTTTATTTTATTTTGACATTGATATTTATTTAATTTTGACATTGTATGTAATGCTATCTTTATTTCCATTCATTGTTCATATTATGTTTACTCAATTGTTATGTTTTGCTTGCATTTTCTGTCGTAAGTTACGTTGTGTTTTGTTGTAATTATTTTGTTTTAATATGTTGATTTAACTATTCTTTTTTTTTTAATAATGTGAAAGAGTGTACACCTCGTAGCCACCGTGTAGCTCTGTCATTGTTAGGAAATTTGACCTGAGCTACACGACATGCCGCTACAGCTCCACAGTTTTGTAATATTATTCTTACAGTTATTTTAAATTCGTAGCACAATTCTGACTTCCGATACTGTACCTAATGGCGGCAAAATGTCGTTGGTAGTCAGTTGAGTTGGTACTAAGTACTGAGAATCTTGCTTATGACCCAAGAGTGATTCTTGACTCCGAAGCGAGTTGTTCTTGGTTATAACTATAACCTTGTAAGACCAATAAAGTTATTTTGAAGGAGAACAGTTTTTGGACTTTTAATTAAACGTTCAACAGTTGGCAGTAACTATAGCTTCAGTATGACATTAAGTAAAAACCCGTGCAAAATAGAATGCAGGCCTTATACCTACAGCTAGTCATCATCATCTGCCTAGCCTTCTCCCAACTATATGGGGTCGGCTTCCAGTCTAACCGGATGCAGCTGAATACCAGTAGTATTTTTCATGGACCGACTGCCTATCTGACCTCCACAGCCCAGTTAGCGCTAAGTAATACGATACCCCTTGGTAAGACTGCATGGTTGTCAGGTGTTCGGGTCACTAACGACTGTCAAAGATCTACAAATTACAGCCAGAACCAACGCCTTATCGTGCTTTCCGAGGCACGGAGGAAACTCGGTATGTAATGGGTGGTCACCCATCCCCGGTCAACCTAGGTAAGCACGGCTTAACCTAGAGATCGACCCGAGCGGCTGTTCATAGCCACGAGCACCTACAGCTAGTCGTTGCATTAAATATTGTTACGTCGGTTGCTTTACGAGAACATTCTAGATTAGGTACCTACGTGCGAATCTCGAATGTTCTAGTAAGAACCTGTCTATAGGATCAGAATGTTCCACTATAGAACTGTCTAGAACCGTCGTGTTTGCGAGAGCAGTCAGTCTGATTTTGGCAGCACAACGAAGTGAATCGAAGTGAACTAGAAGTGCGATATCTATATGAATAGTGATCAGTAGTGATTAAGTTTTAAGTCTTTTGTAATTAATAAAGTTTTCTCGTGTTTAATCGTTAGTACTTATTTAATTTATCTCATATCCAGCTCGTAACAATATAAATATAATATAGCACTTAAAAGTTACACCGTCAATGGTAGAACACGAGACTACTAATGAAATCAAATACTTATATGAAAAGCCCTTTTCGATGTTGTGCAAAATAAGTAGGTACCAATCTATTTTTAAGTCTTTAGACTATTAACATTAGTAGGCTTTCTGTTAGCTTCAACCAATGGGCTACACCAGGTATTTATAAAAATCGAGCCAGATTATAAGAGTTGTATAGTCTGAGACAATATAAATAATTTCATTACCCCTACATAATATAAAAAAATCACGCTTTACAGTATGACGTAACATAGCACACCTTTGTTACCTGAGTTCTACCAAAGCCACCACGATTATGCATCGTACATATAGTACATTACATTATTACACTTTCTCAACTATATTTGATTATGTTAAATCAGTGTCACAATTTTATTACTTATCAAAGTGTAAAATGGTTATTATGCACATGATAAGGCCATTTTTTTATTTTCTAGTTAATTGTGTTTTAATAGATCTAACATAATCCATTAAAACATTTTAAAAATCCATGACGTTTTATTTTTATTTCCATATTTTAAAAATAAAAACCAGCTATCATGGACACTGCGAACGAACGAAACTTGAAACCCTATTATAACAAGTATCAAATAGTTCTTACCTTTAGTAAGGTATTTCCACAGAAAAAGTTTCTGCTTTTGTAAATTGTGACGTAGGTCGTGCAGTCACGGGGAATCCCTCTAAAATATTTTCGAGCTCCGTCAATTTTGTGATGTGTAAAATATAAAAAGAAAAAACATTTGTAACTTTATTAGGTATTTATTGACATTAAATGCATTTTGGTTTCGTTTTATATAATACAATAGTATTATTCTATACACGTTAATATCTAAATAGAAGAGTGAAGAAAATCCCTTCCGATTGTTAGTCGTCCCGCAGACGTGCCCGACTGCCCGTGCGCACACGGCCGCGCGCTCCCGGTAGCGTTGGACCTGATGCCACCTCCGATACACGTTACTACCAGTACTTTAACATTTATCTAAGCGTCTTACAGAAACAGTGATATTATTGTAAGCTCTTAAATTTGATATTTTATTACTATAGTTAAAGATATTTTAGATTAATTCAAAAATAATTTATGACTGACTTTATACAGTAAAGTTCCAACAAAGCGCACACTTAAAAACGCGTTAAATGGTAAAGGCCGATCTATGGAATCGCTCTCATTAACAATATTAGCCACTCAACCCGAACGATACTTCTACTAGCTTAGGACATTAATACTGCATCAAATATGCAATGGTATCTGGGATTACCTCGTTATAAATAAATAATAATTAGCAGTTTAGCACGTCACGACTCAGTACCATAGTGCAATAATTATACAGTGTATAATTATTGCATTGAAAGTGTATAATATACACTTTAAAGCTTTCACGGTTTAAAACTAAACTTACACTTTCACTTACGGGATATCTTCCGTGCTTACTCGTTATTTTGAGCTCCCTTTACGGGAGCTCGGAAGGGAAATGGGAGGCACCATGGGAGCTCAAAATAACGAATAATCACGGAAGATATCCCGTAAGTGAAAGTATAAGTTTTGCAATAATTATGATCAGTTGCGCATGACGGAGCGCGACGGCGGCGGCGCTGTCACCCTGACAGAGCTTCAAACAGTTCCTAAACAGTGTCAGTAGGTGGCGCCATCGCGCCAGTAGCTCGCAAGCTAGCCAACATCGCCAACACGTGAACGAGTCACCGCTGCGCCGGCACCGGGCACAGGTTACATTTTCTATCGACTATGGCTTTACGTATTCTGTACGTCCCCTCTAGACGATGAATTGCGTAAGTACACATTTCCAGTTACTGTGTAAGTTAAACTATTGGTATCTGAATTGAGACTTAAACCTGACCAACTCTACTTAGCAGTATAGGAGCAGTAGTAAGTACATCAAAGTGATTCTTTCGAAATTCAAAATTAATGTGAGAGTAGAGTTTGAAATGTTCTCAACTTTAATTCTGTATTCAGAAACCGGGTACAAACATTCAGAAACCGATTAAAACGACCACTAAAAGATTGCGGCTTTGGAAAACAGTACTTCTCTCGTAGATCATTCATATATTTAGCGAAGGAGGAACCGACTGCCTGAGATAACATCAGAGCATAGCCGAAACTACTCGCACTAGGAACGTGACACTGCACACTTGCACAGTGCACAGGCATGGCGCCAGTTCATAACGTTCTGACGCATCCTAACCACGCACTAACACCTCAAAGCGGGCCTACACCAGTGTCTGGTAAGTAGATGCATAGCGTACGTATTTCTGTTAACCTTGTTATTCGTGGTCACAATACGTCAGCCAGTTGTTCAGGTGCTAAGTAAAGCTAAGCGCGGTCCTCGAGGGACGTACAGAGAGCGGCTGAGCCAGTGAGCGGCGCCGGGATGTGTTGGACTCCGCTGTCCACGAGTGCATACTTCCATAGTAAGCCTCGCCACCACAAGTCTGGTGAACAAGCGGGCTTACAGTGCTCCACAGTACTGTACAATACTAATAAATTACTGTTCCAGACAAAATGACATTCAATGAAAACATTACAATGGAGGTGTGAACTTTTTGTTCATCGATGATAACAACTAACAAGCGTTTTGAAATTTTAAAAGTTAAATCTGGACGATCTTAGAAGAAGGAAGCTTCGTTTCTTATAATTTATATTAATTTCTAACCTTAAGTTACGGTTCGTGCCAGTATTAAAATCAACACGACATTGTACTAAATGAATATACATTTAAAGTCAGGTAGATATTTGTTCGTCAGTTTATAAATAAATCAATATACAATAGTAAGCCACATCCCTGGGCGCACGTGACGTCACGCCGCGCCACCTCGCGCTGACAGAGACCACGCAACGCAAAGCCTAAACGAACAATTCTGAAGGCGTCCACCGCAACGGCAAACCCGCACGACGCTACTAGCTTCTATGTGAGCCAATGGAACGCTTCCCTAGAGGGCCACTTTGCCGCTTGTTGCCGTTCCGCCTTCGGAACTGTACCTTAAGACTCCACGTGTCCCTCAGCCAGCACCGCACATTCATTACTTATAATATTACCTAAGTTTCGTTTATGATCCGCCCCATAATTCCAAGTGCAACGGTTTGAATGCCAACCGTTATTACATCGTGACGAGCCACAAACACAACTTCTAAAATCTTACTTCAAAATATGTATAATATAAATTTAATAATTAATACAAACGATAAAAACATAAACTGAAATACAAGAATCGCATTCTTGTAGCCACGTGTCTATATGTATAAATTAAATATTAATTCTATAATGAATAAATAACGTTTAGTACATAAGAAGAAGGGTAAAACGTGCTCCGATGAAGTGTGTGAGTGATGACGTCGAACGTGGCCGGTGCGGTGAGCGCTAGTGACCGCGCGGGGGCCGCTACACGAAGTCCTCGTCACTAGCGCGGGCCCGCACTCAGACGTAGTGCTGGTCGCGCGGCAGCATGGGCTCGCAGTCGGGCCCGTCCGGCCCGTCCGGCCCGTCCGGCCCGTCGCCCAGGCCGGCCGCGGCCCAGTCGCGCGCGCGCGGCGCCAGCAGGCCGCACGCGCGCACACCGAAGAAGTCGGCGCAGTTGTGCAGCGGGCCGCGTGTGAAGGGCGAGCGCCCGCCGCGCGCCACGAAGTGCCGGTAGCGGCTGCGGTTCAGCTGCTCGTTGGTCGTCATGCCCAGGCACACGACCAGGTACAGCTGGCAGCACGTCAGCACCGTCACCCAGAACAGGTGAAAGCTGGCGTTGAGCATGACCCAGGCCAGCCAGGGGTTGCAGCGGCACCAGTACCACACCACGCCCGGCGCCCTGTCGTCGGCCACCGGGCACACGGCCGCGAAGTACTGCGCGCCGCCCCACAGCATCCACGCGCACATTACCAGCAGGCTCGCCAGGAACCCGATGAAGTAGCGGTGGTTCTTGGCGCCTGCGACAGAAGCACGACACGCGCTCGATAAACAGGCTCACGACACACGCACTGGGCGACTCGTCCGGACACTCACCGATGCAGTTGCCCACCCAGGGGCAGTGGTGGTCGAACTTGGCGACGCAGCGGTTGCACACGGAGCAGTGCTTGGAGCGCAGCGGGCGCCGCACCAGGCACGCCGAGCAGAAGCGCGCCGGCTCGAAGCCGCCGCGCGACGACTCCGACAGCTCGATGATGGTCTGCAACACGCGCGGCGGGTGAGGAGGCGAGGCGCAGGAGGCGCGGGAAGGCGGCACAGGCGGAGAGGTACTCACGCGCAGCTTGTCCTGGCGCGACGCGGAGATGACGCCGGGGTCGGAGCGCCAGGAGCGCAGGAAGGTGTACCACAGCGCGGCCGAGCACAGCACGAACAGCAGCGTGGCGCCGGCGCCCACCACGCCCGCCACGAACACCGCCCACGTGATGTAGAACCACACCTGCGCATCGCACACGCTCAAGCTTTACATCCTACATACTCAAACAACTTCCGCATCTAACATTCCAGCTTTCTCTGCTGAGAGTGGTTCATTCAAGTTGTTGTACATAAGTACTAACCAAGCAATTATACATTCAGACCACTTTGCCAGGCCGCCATGCTTCGTCAAAGTAACTTGAAATGAACATGACATCGGGTTTGGTTAAGTATTATAAGCATCAAACCACATGGTGGACCACAAGCCACGACAGGCTGAGCCATATACTTTGGTCAGTAAATTTTAATTTGGTCTCCTTTTCGTCGTCGTCACAACACATCAGATAGCAAGATGCTGGAAGGCTTACCTTGGTGGCAAGGTACACACTGAGTGGGAAGATGTTCTTGAGGTCCTCGTCCAACAGCAGGTTGCTGAGGAAATGCAGCGCGCCGTAGAAGCACACCAGCATGAAGGCTTTCACCAGGTACAGCGCGTCCATCTCTAGCACCAGCCCCGTCAGGTAGAACGCCACAAACGGTATCACCACCACACACCACCATCTGAATTTCTGTCATCGTAAACCAAGTTATGAGACCGATGCGCCAAATCTTATCTAATCTGTGGTCAAACTTTTAAACTGGCAACATTGATCTGTAGTACTAGAGATTTTTTTTCCTATAATTTTAATAAAAACTAAGGTTTTTAATCATTTATACTATCTAGCCTTATCACTCTTATCAGACATAAAATAAAGGTAACTCTAACTTAATATTATATACCTAGTATGTTATGACTTGTGACTAAGAATGGTGTCACGTTGCACGTTTACTCAGTACCGTAGCACTTTCTTAGTCTGATACATTAAAACACTTAGTTCACGTGTTACCTGTATATAGCACAATATTATAAAAGAGATATAATGTCAAAGGTATAACTTTAATGGTGATTCAGGTTTTACTTTTCAATTTGCAGTTCTTTTTTTTTTAGCTCTTTATATTTATTTATTTTATTTATTATGGGACAATAAACAGCTACAATATACATATAATGTTCACAAATAACAATAACATACATATAGTATTAACAATATTGCAGCCCACTACATTATCCGCATGTTAACAACGCACAACGCATGTTGTTGATTTGATTTGAATGACAAATCGTATAAAAAAGCTAAAAAAATGGTTTTCGAATTACTTTTAAACATTTATCTACTAAAGTACCTACCTACTTAAAATTTGTTTGTAAGTTTGTATGAAGGGGGTAATCTCCGGAACTAATGATCCAATTCTAAAAATTCTTTCACTGCCAGAAAGCTACATCATTCGTCAGTGCTATAGTAGCCTATAGCACTCACGAAAATTTATTTATATCATGCATATTAGCCGAGATATCACAATTTTTGCGGACGAAGTCACGGGCGAAGTACTTGTTTTGTATATTTATGTAAAGACCTTAAAGCCCTTCCTTGATACGCCACTAGATGGGATTTAAAGAAGAAAATTAGCATCCAACAAAATGGCACCTAAAATCCGCTTTATAACCAGTAAGGATTGAAAAAGCCATAGAATACTTAAACCTAACTATCTACAAGGCTGCAGCGGTCTCTGCAATGTGAGAAAGTCGCCCCCTGCATGTAACGAATACTCTTATTTTATCTATATCCTATACTATTACAAAGAGGTAAAATTTGTTTGTAAGTTTGTATGTAGCGGGTAATCTCCAGAACTAATGATCCAATTCCAAAAAAAACGGTAAACCACTACAAGAAATCGCTTCGTATAATATACAACATGTCACGTAATTAACGCACACCCTCAGACACCCCAATTAGTATATTATGTTATAATCATAATAATACATAACATACACTGAATTAGTTAAACATGTTCATGCATTGTTTATTTATTAAATTAGTTATACTAATTCCGGAAGAATGTTCAAATGCAAATCCAAGAACGCACACAGTCACACACGTAGGTATGAGGGTCTTGCTAGCCTAGTAGTTATTCGCTCGCGTTCGCGTCGCTCGACAGAACTGTAGGTTTTAGTGCCGAAAACAGCCGACAATCCACGATTGTTTACGTTGAAGTAATATGAACATTAACCGATGTCCGAACTTCGAGCATCGAGCTCATTTAAAAGAAGCATCGAGGGCATTTAAATCGGGGCCCGCAAGGGCCGATGCCTGCCAGGGCTGCGGGACTGTTCGAAAGAGATACCGCGGCCCTGGAACATAAAGGGCCAAAGAAGGAACATGGGTGGTTTTTAGTCAGTAAGAGTCTGACACTCCCTTCCGCTCCGCCCAGAGCGGGAGGGGTCATTTGATGATTTCCCATCCTCAAAAAAAAAAAAAAAAAAGCATAATCGATACTCGCAATGAAATCAAGTTTAGAAAAAAAAGAGTTGAGACTTGAGACTGAATTCTTGGTACCTACACTCGAGAGCAGTGAATCCGGGTCACTTAAAGAATGTTAAAAATCTCGGAAACTAAAAATGATAGGTTAATGCAATAAATTGTATTTAATAGACAATGTAATACTCCTTAAATGAAAGTAAAAAAAATATGAGTCGCCATACATTTTATTAACACAAAATTACATAAAGAAAAAAACTGCTGATCTCTCCTTAAAACAAAAATAGGAAACATGAAATTTTTGAACTTTATTACGATTTTCTTGAATTTTAATACTTCGTATTGCCTCCTCGTGCTTCCATTACTGCGTTTACGCGGTTTGGCATGCTGTACACCAAGTTCCTTATACGATTTTGGGGAATATTCTCCCATTCCTCTGTGAGAGCAATTTTGAGCTCACGAAGCGTGATTGGGGGAGGGTTTCGTTGTTTTACGCATCTGCCTAGCTCGTCCCAAGCATGCTCGATCGGGTTGATATCCGGGCTGCTCGCTGGCCACTCCATACGAGTAATGTTCATCTCTTGAAGGTAGTCATTCACAATCCTACCTGTATGAGATCGGGCATTGTCATGCATAAATATAGCATCCTCACCTAAATTGACCATAAATGGACCAACGTGATCATTGAGGATTTCTTCCACATATCTTACGCTAGTTAAAGAGCCGTTTTCTATGATCACCAGCTCTGTGCGACTTTCAGAAGAAATTCCGGCCCACACAAGTACAAACCCACCACCGTAGGCTACTTTTTCTTCGATGCATGCTTGCTTGAATCTTTCCCCTGGTCTTCGATACACTCTGTGTCTTCCATCGTGCTTGTAGAGCATAAATTTTGATTCGTCGGAGAACATAACTTTTGACCAATCTTCAATACTCCAATTTACGTGGCTCTGGGCATATCTTAGTCTTGAAATACGATGCCCACGCTCCAGTTTAGGGCCGTTTGCAGGTCTAAGGGGTTTTAAGTTAGATTCAGCAAGCCGACGTCTTACTGTCCATGCACTTTGGTTACTTCCTCCGAGGCGTCGAAACTGATTTGTGAGTTCAGTTCCTGTGAGAAAGCGATTTCGAAGCATGGTGTTCACCAAGTATCGGTCTTCTCGTGCTGTGGTACACCTGGTTCTGCCCGTTCCTGGTCTGCGTAGGTTAGAACCAGTTTCTTCGTAACGTCGGAGAACTCTTTGTACTGTTGACAGCGACACACCGACAGTCCTGGCTGTATCGCGCTGACTCCGGCCGGTTTCCAGCATTGTAAGTATTCTGGTGCATTCTTCAGGCGTAAGCGACATAATTTCAGCTTGAATAATGAATACCTATAGAGCACTATCAACATGGTTTATGTACCCACATAAATGACAAATTACAAACAAAAGCAAAACCAAATGCTGTAATTTCGTAGTTCCATCTTCGAAAGTGGCCCTTTTTCAAATTTGATTTTTTTATGATATAACTTTACAATAACTAAGAAGTTTTAATACCTTCATTTAAGGAGTATTACATTGTCTATTAAATACAATTTATTGCATTAACCTAGCATTTTTAGTTTCCGAGATTTTTAGGATTCTTTAAGTGACCCGGATTCATTGCTCTCGAGTGTATTATTTCGAATTAATCATTTAATTTTATCTTTTTTAATAGTGTCATTTAGTAATTATTCGATGCTTTTGGTTGACTTCAAGAGAAGGAGGAGGATTTATCACAACATAGTATAAAACTTTTTTGCAAAAAATAAAACCGACTTCAAAATCACAAAAAAGTGAAAAATAATTTTAGCTTCAGAAGTCGGTGACTTTAGTTTGTTTGATTCAGTTTTTTGGCACCGACTTCTGAAGCTAAAATTATTTTTCACTTTTTTGTGATTTTGAAGTCGGTTTTATTTTTTGCAAAAAAGTTTTTTTTATTTTTTCATTTTTAGTTGCAATATCCTATACAATTTTTTTCTATGCGTTCATTTTACATCGTAAACCATACATTTCATGGTAATAGGCTTATTCTTACTTCCTTACTAATATTATAAATGCGAAAGTAACTCCACAACAACAAACAAGTAACAGACTTCAGAGTCAAATGCTCATAAAATAAAAACTAATGGGCCTACCTGAATCAAATTTTTATGGGACCAATTCGAAACTATTCCGCATCAAACAAAAAAAGAATTACGTAAATCGGTTCAGAAA
Source organism: Eurois occulta (assembly GCA_950022335.1). NCBI lineage: Eukaryota > Metazoa > Arthropoda > Insecta > Lepidoptera > Noctuidae > Eurois > Eurois occulta. The sequence continues at coordinate 184,437 of OX465486.1, forward strand.
CTTCGGCGTAATCGGTGTACATACATAAAAAAAAAAATATATATATATACCGGCCGAATTGAGAACCTTCTCCTTTTTTTGAAGTCGGTTAAAAACAAAGTCGCTTTCTCTGTTCCTATATCCTTACGTATGCTTAAATCTTTAAAACTACGCAACGGATTTTGATGCAGTTTTTTTTAATAGATAGAGTGATTGAAGAGGAAGGTTTATATATGTATAATAGGTACATGCACCCGTGCGAAGCCGGGGCGGGTCGCTAGTAAATAATAAAATCAAAAAAAAACTTGCTTCTATGTAATCATTTTGATGATTATCTTCCTTTCCGTTGAACTAGCAGCGTGAAATTTGGCAAGAAATAAGTCTCACAGTTCAAGTAAAAATCTGAAAATGGATCGATTTTCAATTTGACTGTAAGCACGCATAGAACCTATGGCTAAATAGGTACCTACGCGTCGATTTTTTTGTTTCAAAATTTAAATTAAGAATACGCTCGCAATTCACAATTTGAAAGTATTTTAATTTACTACATCATTTATTGTGAATTTGATTAAATTATAATATCTGGCGGTTGGATATAGAATGCCCAGGATCTCGGTAGGCATAATAAAAAATTAGTTTGATCTGTCAAAGATATTACTTATTCTACAAAATTGTGTATAGTACGGTTGGGTTATTGTGTTAGGTTGATACAAACTTTTTTTTTGTTTAGCTTATTCTTTCCCACTGCTGGGCAAAGACCTCTCCATACCTTTTCAACTCTCTCGGTGTTTTGCCTTCTCTGGCCAATCAGTCAAAAACGAGTAAGTCCAAATCGTCACTAGTATTATGATCAACATACGACATAAACACCTGCTATTTGCAAAAAAAAACAATAAGAAGGAGAACAATCTATACATTCATATCTAGAAAAACAATCTATACATTCATATATAGAGCCTTAGTTCCCGTCAAGAAATCCAGATGGCGTTTCGAAATTGGATGCTTCGAAATGGCACAAGAGGGCTCTTTTCTCCCCTATTATTAATAATACTCTTTGTCAAACATCTTGTCTAATGCTAGAAAATATCCATTAAAATGTTATTAAACAGTTGTTGTAGCGTTGTGTATCAACCGAGTTTTGTACACTAAAGTTTTATCTAATGGAAATGAAAAACAAGTGTATTTTATAATTAACACTAGAAACGGGTTATTTACCATGTCCACTGTTTGTTTTGAGTTCCCGATATTCAACATGGTATTGGGGCACGGCCAGCCAAAGTAATATTGAGGTTTTAGAAAGGTTTCAGTCAAAGATATTAAGAGTTATCTTTAGGTTTCCACTATATATTATTAACAAGATAATACATCAAGACTTGAAAATATCTACAGTCAAACAAGAGATAACACAATACAGCAACAAATACCTGAAGAGACTCAAAACGAACTTGCTCTAAAACTAAGTGGCGATGGTGGCCTGCAATTTAAGAGGTTGATAAGACTGCATCCAAACTCTCCTGGGCCGGCAGTCTTGACATAGATACCGACAATGTCGCAAACTTTCGATCGCTTAATAATAACAGAAAAAAACAACGTACATAACGTTGCTTGCGAGAAATGCAAGTCTCAACATTCAAGATGCGTTTCTCGCAAGCAACGTTATTGCAACCGATTTTTTCTGTTACTATTAAGCGATCGAAAGTTTGCGAAAGTGTCGGTATCTATGTCGAGACTGCCGGCCCTGGACAGATACAGCTAATTGGAATGAGGATTTGGAACTTGCTTTGCTTGAACATAATTATCATAGCATTGTTAGTATGATGTATGTAATGACAAACTTTATATTTACTTTAAATTGCTACTTGCGATATTGACATGACATGATTGTAATTATTACCTATTCCTTATTGTTATTACTTTATTCTACTTTTTGCGACCTACCCACTAAAACAATCTGACTTAAATATGACTTTATGTGTGTTATTGTATAGTGTTTATTACAACTTCTTGACATATTAAAAAAATAAGTTCCAAGTTTATTAACCAAAGGAATATGATTTTTCATACAAACATGTGCGAAAAATGCTCCTTTCTACCCAAAATAAGTTTGAAAATAATTCCATAAAAGGTGTTAATTAGGAGACAACCAAAAATACTTTGTCAAATCATATCAAATCGTATATTTGTGATACATGGGTAACATTGTATGGAAGTTTTTCATTTTTGGCAATGGGAAACGCCATAAGGCACGTGGCTTGTGTAGATATATATATTATGTCAAAGCTAAAGATGGGTGTGAGGATAAACTAAAGATTTGCCAGCTGAACTTAGCCCTAACCAGAACCCCTTGGCTAAAAAGTTTTTTTGGACTATCATTTCAATAGGGTTAGAGGGTTCGAGGGTCAAACCATGAGCAAAATTGTGCAAGACGACATAATTAACTTCGCAGATGAGTTTATTTTTTGTTTTGGATGTGCTGATATTATCTGGAGCTACCAGTTGCATTTGAAAAAAATTTTTTAGACTAATTCTTGAGGAAACTTTATGGGCTATTTTACATCAAGCTACAACACTTAGGAGCAACTATTATTTTATTATTATTATAGCTAGCCCTTATTGTCCCACTGCTGGGCAAAGGCCTCCCTCCAGTCCTTCCAACGGTCACGATTCTGTGCTACTACTTTCCAATTCTCAAGGAAGACATCCAGTTCATCCCACCCAGTGGCGGAACTATCATACAAGCCGAAAAGCCCGGCTTGCCTTACAATCAAACAAATAAAAAATATATAAAAAAATCTAACACAATTACACAAACTAAAATTTACGTCAAACAATAATATAATAAGTTAGTTCATCTGATTTTGCGCGAAACGAGCGCGCGAAACGAATCGTACCTACGGCCTACAGTCAGTGCTATTGCTATCTTTTTCACACGCACTGGCTTATATCTGGCTTCTGACTTCTCGCTTACTCCTAGCAAGTTGTGTCTGTTTTCGTCACTTTTCGTAGGTACTTATTTGGACATTTTCTATTGAATTTAAAGCGGGGCTTTTTTTTGAATGTGTGCGTGTAAGTCAGTGTAGTTTGAGAGAGAATGTGTGTTCGCGGTTCGATGTTTGTTGTGTTTTGAGACTTTTGAGTGATTAGTGAATACTAGTGCATTTTCTTTTTAATATTATAGTTTTTTAACACTAAAATGAATTCGGAAACTCATGCAACTGTTCCTTGTGAAGGATTAGTGTGTGAAATTGATACTGGGCAAGGTAAATACCTACTTTGAGTTTTACAGAAAAATATAATCTCGTTCGTTAGGTACTTCACATTCTGATCACATTTAATTGTGACAATTCTCGCGACAAGTTGTTTATATTCATAACTTACGACAATAATATTGCTATACAAGAACAGCTGTTGGTAGAATTAAAACCTTCACCAACATTTTATGCTGATGTAAGTAATAAAATTATTTTTACAGAAAGATAGTGTTTTTGATTTAGAATACAGAAAGTAATTAAAGTAATTTTACTATACATTTAAGTGTCATTTACTCAAACGAATTGTCATTGTTGATATTAATAAGTATGTAAGTAGGTATCTGTAAATCTATCTAGTAGGTAATACCATGCATTACTGTGTGCTTTGCTCTTTGTCATCTGTCCGTGGTAAAGAAGCGAAGATTGAAGAGTTATGGGTGTTCACACTGTGAGTAATAAGAATAACACATTCATACATTTTCAACAATTTGCAGTCGTAGAAACCAATTTTTTATTTGAGCGCCATCTCTCGCGAAAATAATTACGAATTGAGTTGAAGAGTTCTGTTGTTACATTTATGTCAGTAGATGGCTCTTATATCATTTACTTCTTTTGTGAAGGGATATAAAATACGAAATGTTAATCACCACTATTTGTATTTTTATATTTAGGCATATTTATATAATAGGAAAAATAAAACCGGCGTTATTAAAAACCAATGTCAGATCTCAGAACAGAGAGTGAAACTTTATTTTTTCCCGAAATGTCGTCAGTTGGTTAATTGGGCTTTGCCTCTCTTTCATTGCGGGCACGCCACTGATCCCACCATCTCCTTCGTGGTCTGCCACGACCTCGTGTCACTGTTTCAGGGCACCAATACAGAGCTTTACGGGCCCACAATTCATTCGGCATGCGACAGACATGTCCTGCCCAGTCCCATTTAAGTTAGGCAGCCTTTTGAGCCACGTCAACGATTTGCGTTTTGGAGAGCAGTGTAGTGTTTCGAACACAATCTGTTAATTTTACACCTAAGATACTACGCTCCATAGCACGTTGGCAAATCTTGAGGTTGGATTTTTGGATGTTAGTCAAAGACCAAGTTTGTGCGCCGTAGGTCAAAATGGGAAGAATACACATGTCCATTAGCTTTCGCTTCAGAGACAGAGAGCAGCAGAGCAGAGCAGAGTGCCCTTAAAATACTCCTTCATGGACCAGTAAGTCTTCCAGGCATTTTCTGTTCGTCTTGCAATTGCCTTATCTTGCCTTGCCTGGAAAGAGATTACTTGGCCCAAGTAGATATATTCTTGGACAAATTGTATATTCTCCCCGCCTACGTGTATGCTCCTCTTGGAGCTGTTAGTCATGAGCTTGGTCTTCGACATGTTCATCTTCAGTCCAACTTCACGGCTTGCAGCCATTATAGAATGTATATATAAATATAGAAGACAATTAGGTTAAAATAGATACAATATCTTACCTTATCATACGTTAATCTCCTAAATAGGTTCCTTTTATTTGCAGCTATTGAGTGTTCTTTTATTTTATCCGCTACTTTGGAGCCCACCCATAGTGAGTCCGCGTTGGCCTGCAGCATGGCTAGCGGAGTCACTCCTCGCAGGTTGGGCACGTCTAAGCTAGCATCACCCTGTGCATGTTTCATTTTTACATTAAGAAAATAAAAATCAACATCTATTGATCATTTAGTTTTGGTTATTTAAATTTTACATTACTACAGTTGCAATAGAGCTTCATCTCTACTGCTGCATGTTGTTACGTATTTAACTTCCCGTCAATCTCCTAGGAGATACACTGTATCTGTCTAGCTCCCTGTCGTTAATTCTCTCAAGGGCTAGGTATTAAATAATCAAATTTTGCAGAAATTTTGAATAAAAGCATAATATGAGACTCACATATAGGATGAGGGTGGATATGGCAGTGGTGTTCCGGGCGAGGATGGCCCAGTGCAGCGCGGTGTTGCCGTGCGAGCGGTCGGCCGGACGCGGCGACGCGCCTAGCGTCAGCAGCAGGCGCGCCGGGTCCACGGCCGACACTTTCCAGCACGCCCACATGAGCGGCGTCATGCCGGCCGCGTCCGCAGCGTCGGGCGCCACGCCGCGCGCCACCAGGTACGCCACCACTGCCGTGTGGCCGAACTGCGCCGCCAGGTGCAGGCAGGCGCAGCCCTCAGCGTCGCGTAGGGACGCGTCAGCGCCCGCACGGACCAGCAGCACCGTGGCCTCCAGGTGGCCCTGGCGTGTCGCCCAGTGCAGCGGCGTGGACTGCAGCTCGCCGCCCACCGCGTCCACCGCCGCGCCCTTCGACAGCAGGTACTGGATGATCTCGCGCCGGTTGTTGATGGCCGCCCAGTGCAACAGCGTGACGGTCTCATGGTCCGGCTGGTTCACGTCCCACCCCGCCTCTACGAGCTCCTTGACGCGAGCGAAGGCGCCGTACTGCGTCGCCTTCACGATATCGAAGCCGCTGTAGTCCCTCTCCAAGGGCGCAGGCGGGGGCTCGCGTGGCGGCGGCCCGTCGCCGTCGGGCTGCGACTTGCCGCATTGCCCGCTGGCGGCGGCGCCGCATGTACTGTCGTACATAATCCTAACACGGACCAGGGGATATGGGCATTATAGGTACGATTGGGCGAGAATAAATTGGTTCGATGAACTTGGGTGCACTACCACAATATACGCACAATTTAACACAATTCCAATGACTCAATTTTAATCGAAATTAAACGAAAATATCACAACTTCCAATCAAACCAAACACACACACTTATTGACATTTCTGATTTCTGATGATTGGAGAGTTGCCAGTTAATTATTATTTTGATAAAATAATTCCCTGTTTCATGCTTTTGAGCAATTCACGAAAAGTGCGGTGTCACCTCCATATTTGTAATTGTTCAGGTTTTTACTTTCTCGGGCCTTAAATCATTTGTTTTTAACCCACTCTATGGCTGTAATGGAGGAAAACCTGGAAGGAAGCTCACTCGAGCGATGACAGGTTGCGAAAACATTGTTCAGCAGATATTTTTTTCGAACCTAAATCGACAGTGGTTTCAAATTAATAAGTGGCAATTTGTATCTCACATGAGAACAAACGCAGAACTACATAACTTGAAGTCACGTCTGTTATCGTAATACATAGTACAGTCACGAGCAATGATATGTAGTAGTAGTACAAAATCGCTTTTGAATTTTGTTAACTACAGTATGACTTTCTTTCCATTGTCTTTCCCCACTCCACTTTTTATTATTTAAGTGTGCAGTTCAAGGTTACTTGTCAAGAAAAAAAGGCATCGATATGTCAAACTTGGTACAGACACCAGCACTTCAAGCTACCCGAAACTGTCAAATTTTTTTTCAGTGCTTCAGTGATAAAGTTGAATATCTATCAGTGTAGCGTGATGTGCTGCCGTCTGTACATTTAATTTAGTTCTATGTTTTCTCACCAGCACAGATAAATTGGTTGAAGTGTAAATAGTATTATGATACTGAAAAAGCCCGAACTAAGATTTTCTTGTAAAACCTAAGATTCCCAACTCTTAGGGGCTGTCTCCACGAACGAGAGAATCGCGGCGATAATATCGTCGTGCCACGTATTTCTATGCACTCTCTATGAACGCGTCTCCACACGGCGCGGCGGCGATGTTATCGCGGCGATGCGACGAGTGGCAAATTGGCAATGTGCGCACGTAACGTCGTCGTATCGCCGCGCGCTCGCCGCAGAACGTGGCGCTCTCGCAGCGAGCGAGCGGCGGGCGCGCTGTCAATTTCGCTCTCGTCTGACTCTTTCAACAAAACTATTGCACAACGCCTCGTCGCGGGCACGAGGCGATTCCGTTACCAGTCGCGACGATACGCTGGCGGAATAATCGCTCGTTCGTGGAGACGACCCGACGCACATAGGAGTAATTCACATAAAAAACCGGACAAAATTATTTTATATTTTATTTTACTATTTTATGAAATAAAAGTCAATAATTCATCATAATTAGGCATTTATTTAAAAAAAAAAACAATTTAAAAAAATTTAGAAATCTAAGAGAGTATTTACTCTTAAAACAGGATTTGTTTTCAAGAGGAGACCGAATCAATCAGAATCACTGTCTCCGAGTTCACATGTGATTTGGTCCTCATCATCTTCGTCGTCGAAACTGTCAAAAAAAAAAGCTTTGTCAGTATAATTATAATCTTCCCCGTAATGTTTGAAGCACTATAAAAAATTATGGGGTACGTTGGGGGATCTTTTTATTCATGTTTCTACTTCCTTAGAGTCTACATTTTATGCCCACATAAAAATTTCGAGGCGACAAGGCGCGAAACATAAACAAAAACACTAATATATTTCAAATTTCTTTAAAAAAAGTAAAAAAAGTGCCGCTGTTTATTGATGGCTATACAAGTAATAAATTTGGAAGAAACGTAGTAAAATAAACTTCAATCTATAGTACTAACCTTCTATATCCATGTCCGAATAGTTAAGCCTCGTATCCACTAGGCAACATTTGACGCGCGACATGTTGCTCAACATGTTTCGCAACTTGTTGAATGTTGACGCGGAACATTTGTTTAACAACGTTGTCTGTCCACACATTCTCAGTCGTCGACAACATGTCGCCAGAGGAACTTGTGTTGATTTCAGCGGCAGTGGTTATAATTTTATCAAAATCGAAAAGAAGAAAACCACGTTGGTGGGTTAGAAAATACCTACAAAATAAAGAAAATGTATTCAGTGATCTCAGTGTGGTTGATGGATCTTTTACGAATTTTACCCGAATGAACAAAACAGACTTCGAGATACTGTTACAAAAAATTGAACCCATAATATCGAAGCAAGATACAAAATTTCGAAACGCAACTAGTTCGATTAATTTGAGCACTCGTTCGTTACACCACACTACGGACATTGTTGTGCGTCACGTCTCCACTCGACAACAATTGATGCTTAACTAACGATGCACTTTAAACAAACAACAAGCCGCGCGTCATGTTGCGCGGCAGCTAGCAACGTCGCGCGCTGTTGTGCAGCGTTGCCGTACATGTTGAGATTCACGTGTCGCGCGCCAAATGTTGCCTAGTGGATACGAGGCTTTAGTCTCCTGTCGTTTGCTACACGAAGCAATTTTATCGGGATCCTGCCGTTTTGCCGAAAAGATTTTGCCAAATTTTCATTACCCAAACAAATTTTAGCAACCTTTTTTTAGACCAATGTAATATTTGGAATAATTTTAGTACACACATTTTCATTTGGTCAAATGTTTACTTGGCAGATTATTACCAAGGATAATGTCATTAAGGCTTTTGGTCTTTAAAACCAAATGATTTATTACAGCAAACAAAATTAAGACAATAAACGTTTAGTCAAATGATTTGTTATGACAAAAAATATAAAGGCAAAAATTTTGGAATGAAGACATAACACAAATTGATTTCATATAACGTAATTGAAATTTAACAGATGCTGACAGAAACCCTAACCCTAGATGGTCGACGTCAGGGGCACCCCGAGGTTCGGTTAGTTAGGTTCCTGTAAACCTTGCAGACAGAAATAGGAGCCCCGCGCAGCGGGGATCCGTCGACCTGCTGACGGAAACGCTAACCCTAGACGGTCGACGTCAGGGGCACCCCGAGGTTCGGTTAGTTAGGTTCCTGTAAACCTTGCAGACAGAAATAGGAGCCCCGCGCAGCGGGGATCCGTCGACCTGCTGACGGAAACGCTAACACTAGACGGTCGACGTCAGGGGCACCCCGAGGTTCGGTTAGTTAGGTTCCTGTAAACCTTGCAGACAGAAATAGGAGCCCCGCGCAGCGGGGATCCGTCGACCTGCTGACGGAAACGCTAACCCTAGACGGTCGACGTCAGGGGCACCCCGAGGTTCGGTTAGTTAGGTGCCTGTAAACCCTGCAGACAGAAATAGGAGCCCCAACCGAATCCAAATAGGAGATTCCAACTAGTTAATAGTGCTTTTGACTGAAATGGTAAGTTTAAAATTGACGACACCAAATATTTGGCTTACTTAATTTTGCGTAAAATATGTTATAAGTACCAACTGAAATATTTGACTAGATAAAAAATGGTAAAAGTACTAGTTGGTGAACAAGTCATTGTTCAAACGTTTACTTGCCAAACATAGGTTTTCGTAACAATTATTTGTAAAGAGATTTTTTGGTAAGTAATAATTTGGCAAATGAAATTATGCGAAAATTTGTTTGGGAAGTGATAATTTGGCAATTTCTTTTCGGTAAAACAAGGGAGACCCAATTTTATCACAGAAAACTGATAAACACAAACGAGAGCGCCGAGAACAAAGACACGCGTACAGTGCGATGACTGGGTTCCGACTGACGTTGTGTGGCACTTGCGCGGGAGTTGAGGGTTGGGGGTCTGCCTTTTGATAAACCGGTTATCGTAGGTAAAGAAACATGTATTTTGGGTGCGGTTGGATTAACATCACTATTTTCAATTTTGTCCGGTTTTTTATGTGTAATACTCCTATGTGCGACGATAGAAGCGCGGTTCCGTCGCGATTCTTTCGCTCGTGGAGGTAGCCCCTTAATGGTAAAAATCCGAACTATTCTGTGGTTATCGTTCATTTCAAACTATTACCACAGAATATATAATAGTACAGACGCCAGCACATCAAGCTACTACAATCTGTCACAATTCTTTAATAGATTTTCAGCTTTATCGCTAAAAGATTAGGTTGATTGGGAAATTTTGACAGTTTCGGGTAGCTTGATCTGCTGGCGTATGTACAAGTATTACCACCATACACTAGGGTTGTTACCGTAGACAGGCTGTTACAGTAACATATAGCTACATTTCATTGCTCGTGAATGTACAGTGTGTATACAATATTTCACTACCCACCGGCACCGGCCGGCACGGCACCATTACGGCGACGGGCTGGTTCGTATTTTCACGACATCCAGTTCGTAACATTCATTAGGTAGTAGGTATAGCTGGGCACAGCCCTCTGCCACATTCACCGTATGTACATATATATTCGCCATATGCATTGACTTATTTACCTCCGACTTCCGGAATTAATTTTCCACTTTTTTGTGTTTTTCTTTTTAGTAGGATACTTTTTTGCAAAAAAGTTTTTTATTTCAGCCTTTTTAGTTGCGTAATGATGATAGTATCTCACAGACATTCTTGTAGAGTATTTGTTTTTGCATTGATACTAAAAGTTATAAGCATATTATCCACATAGACATAGAAGAAAAAAACAGGCCAAGTGCGAGTCGGACTCGCGCACGAAGGGTTCCGTTACCATTATGTTTATGACCGTACCGTTTATGTTTATGAATATGTCGTGAATAGCAATATCGTTTTTAATAAAAGTTGCTCTTTTGATTATTTTAGTAGTGGGGCAAACGCTGTGACGTTATTTTGTAATGGCGGCACGTGGACAGAGTCGTTTTGGGAAGTGGGAATTGTAAAACGGACACTTCGCATCGAGACGCGGACCAAGTCACTTCTCCAAAACGAAACTGTCGGTTTGCCTAATTAAATTATTATCACCTAATATTGTCGATAGTTATATTGTGATTAAAAGTGAGGTTATATTAACATTTCGTGTTATTCGTGTCGTGTACTTCAACGACACCTACGAAATGGACCCTTTACCACCGAACCTAGATGATGACGTTCCTATCGCTCCGCCGTCGCTGACGTCGTCATCAGAAGTGGGATCTGAATCTCACTGGCGCACAATGTTCGAGATCCAGCAGCGGAATATGATGCAGTTGATTGAAGCTATCAGAACACCAGCCTCATCATCCAAAATCGCTCTGCCAGAAATCAACCCAGAGCATCCAGATTGTGATCCACGTGCCTGGTGCGCAACGGTTGACATCTGCCTGGATGAGCATCCACTGGAAGGAGCATCACTTATCATAGCTCTCAGTAAGGCACTGAAGGGTGGCGCCTCGTCATGGCTATCACAAATCTCTCACGTGGGTATGACGTGGCAACATTTTCGTGAGCTGTTTATCGCACGGTACGATTCGTCAGAAACACTCGCTGCAGCGCTTATCGGTGTGAATAACGGCAAACCAAAGGATGGTGAATGTCTGGCAGCGTATGCAAGTCGATTAATGACGACGCTGTTGACAAGGTGGAAGAATTTGAGCCAAGAAGAAATTGCTACGTCATACGTGCTGGCTCATGTCGCTCAGTTTGATTCAAGGTTGTATCGCCTTGCATTTACCAGTGAAATCAAGACCCGTAACAAATTACTGCAAGAAGTGAAGGCAAACGCAAGTTTGAAGCGAAAGTTTGACCGAAACACCGGATCTACCGGACATACAGATGGAGTTGAGGTGAAACGTTTCAAATCTCAGAACGTCCCTACCTACAAATGCCATAGCTGTGGTAAACCAGGGCATAAAGCAGTTTATTGCCGTGCGAAGTCTACAAAACCAGTGTCTTCCAATATCAATAAAGGACAACTGACTTCGACAGCCTCGCCTGGAACCAGCAAACAAATAATTTGTTTTCGTTGTGGTACAAGCGGGCATATCTCATCTAATTGTCAACGTGGCAATACGAGCGCGGACGGTGCATCCTCTGCGGGCCATGCGGCCCATAGCAGCGGAAGCGGCGCCGTATCCGAACGGCGCGTCGACAACTGCCAACTGGCAGGTGTTTGTGGGCAGTTGCAGCAATCTGGTGAGTCGTACTATTTTTATTTTGATTCCGGTGCCGAATGCTCTCTTGTCAAGCAATCTGTCAGTCGTAATTTCATTGGGGAACGTACCTTCGCGATGGTACGTATACAGGGTATAGGTTGCGCCAGTGTAATGTGTACTGAACAATTTCTTTGCGATGTGCTAATAGACGGTAATCATCTGCGAATTTTATTTCATGTATTACCCGATAATTGTTTAAAATACGATGTAATGATTGGCCGAGAAATTTTAAAACAGGGTTTTACAATTATCATGTCTGATTTGTCTCTAAAAATATCAAAAGTAAAGTCTGTTGTGGCCTGTAGTTACGAGTCCGTGTGTAATGTACCTGTGTACAATCCTAATGGTATTGACACAGATATTGAAAACAAGGAAGCTCTGTTGACTTTGCTTAAGGAATTCTCTCATACTTTTATTGCTAGTTTACCCCGCACGCGTGTCACCTCTGGTGAACTAAAAATAAGGCTTCAGGACCCGAACCGCATTGTTTATCGTAGGCCGTACAGGCTTAGTCCAGATGAAAGGCAGATAGTGCGTTCTAAGGTTAAGGAACTAATGGAAGCTAACATCATTCGGCCTAGTCAGTCCCCGTTTGCAAGTCCTATCTTACTTGTTAAGAAGCGTGACGGATCTGATCGTATGGTGGTGGACTATCGCGAGTTGAATTCTAACACCGTCCCTGATAGGTTTCCTTTGCCCCTTATAGCAGATCAAGTGGCTAGGTTGTCTGGCGCGTGCTTTTATACGTGTTTGGACTGCGCTAGTGGCTTTAATCAGATACCCATCCGAGATCCTGATAGTATCGAACGTACAGCTTTCATTACACCTGATGGGCAGTTCGAATATCTTGCAATGCCTTTCGGACTACGAAACGCACCTAGTGTTTTCCAAAGAGCAGTATCTAATGCCTTGGGAGACCTTATCTTCTCGTATGTGGTGTTGTACCTAGACGACATTTTGATACCATCAGTGTCTGAGAGTCACGGTCTCCTTAGGTTGCGTGAGGTGTTAGAAGCCCTAACTAAAGCCGGATTTTCTTTGAACATTTCAAAGTGTTCTTTCCTTAAACGTCATGTGGAGTTTTTAGGTTATGATATCGGTGTATGATATGGTTAAGCGAACCACGAAAGCAGAGTCTAAATACCACTCTTATGAGTTAGAGACTCTAGCTGTGGTAAATGCTGTAAAGCACTTCAGACATTACTTGCAGGGTAGGCATTTTGAGGTTTTTACAGACTGCAATTCTTTAAAAGCTTCACGAAACAAAGTCGATATTACACCACGTGTGCATCGATGGTGGGCCTTTTTGCAAGCTTTTGATTTCCAAATAAATTACCGTGAGGGACGTCGTATGGCCCATGTTGATTTCTTGTCACGCAACGCTATAGGATCTTCAGATACCCCATGTTTCTCTAAGGTTGAACAAAAACGAGTTAATCTCGCTACCATGTCAGAAAACTGGCTTTTGGCGGAACAGCTGCGTGATCAAGAAATTCAGTCCATTGTAACTAAATTAAAAGATTGTCAACTACCACCCGATATTGCCAAGACTTACGAGATGCACTCAGGTATCCTACATCGCAAAGTGCAAAGAAACAATCGGACCCGATGTCTCCCAATGGTTCCCCGGGCTTTCCGTTGGTCAGTAATTAACCACGTGCACGACTCGCTTATGCACCTTGGGTGGGAGAAGACACTCGAAAGGGTATACGAACATTATTGGTTCGAACATATGGCCAAGTACGTTCGTAAATTTGTCGAGGGATGTATTACTTGTAAACTGTCGAAATCACACTCGGGTTGTGTGCAAGCCGAGCTTCATCCAATCCCTAAGATTAGTATTCCGTGGCATACTGTGCATGTTGACATAACTGGCAAACTTAGTGGCAAAAATGATTCTAAAGAATACGTAATAGTTTTAATCGATGCGTTCACTAAGTTTGTCCTTATGTACCATACTCGTCGAATAGATTCAGCTAGTGCAATTAAAGCCCTTAAATCTAGTGCGTCTTTATTTGGAGCTCCGGCTCGAGTTATTGCAGACCAAGGTCGATGCTTCGCTAGCAAAGAATTTAAGGATTTTTGTGAAACTCATAGTGTTTCTTTACATTTGATCGCTACGGGTTCAAGTCGCGCGAATGGCCAAGTTGAAAGGACAATGAGTACTTTAAAAGGTATGCTCACGGCTGTAGAAACGTCTGATAGGTCTTGGCAGGAAGCGTTAAGACGTGCAACTAGCTTTAAATTCCTCGGTCCATCGTATAACAAGGGCGAGTCCACTTGAGCTTCTGATAGGACGTGTGGCTAGACCATTCAATCTTTTAACTTTGGATGAAACTGAACCAGAAACAGACATTGACAGGACAAGAGAGCAAGCGGCAACGAACATAGAAAAGAGTGCTATTTACGAGAAATCTAGGTTTGATAAAAATAAAGCTAAAGTAATTAAATTTAATGTTGGTGATTTAGTTTTAATTCAGAACGAAGAAAGAAATCAGACGAAATTAGACCCAAAATACAAGGGACCATTTAAAATTGTGGAATTATTAGATGGTGATCGCTACCTACTGAAGTCTTTGACTGGTAATAGAACTTATAAGTACGCCCACGATCGCGTCCGAAAGATTCCTCCAAGTAATCTACCTGATGGGTTAGATTTGGTTAATGTTGAAGATGGTGAGGAGGGTGCCTCCACCAGCAAATAGAACACATATCATAGCTTTTTGGTCGCGGTGCACGCACTAGTCTGTAGTCGTAACTGTAACTCAGTATGGAGTTGTTCAGAGCGCGATGGGCAGCTAGTGGTGTACCATAGCTATTTGGTCGCACTGCACGCACTAGTCTGTAGTCGTAACTGCAACTCATGGTGGAGTTGTTCAGAGCGCGATGGGCAGCTAGTGGTGCGGCGGGGACCCGAGTTTTGAAGGAGACTATTTGTACGGTCATGTTTTGACCTCAGAGTCGCGGACTCTATGAAGTGTTCTATGAAGCTTTCACAAATCAAACAAATGGTATTTAATTTACTTTAACAACAACTAAACGAAATTTACCTGTAATGGCAAGCAAAGCGATAGCGAGCTAGAAAAGCATCTGGGATGCTCATATTTCTAGCTAGGTTAGATAGGTTAGATTTTCTTTTTAGCAAGAAGCAGGTGTCCAATCAAGGTTGGCGGCAGGCTAGAAGAATATAGTGTTTCTATCTAGAAAATACGGGGCGGTAGACCGAAATATACGCAAAGCTTGTATGAAAAGTCGTCCCGGGCCAGCGGCGTATAATAAGCTGCTCCACTGCTTGATTATCCTTCTTTTTACAACATAGTCCCGATGACAATACTGCTGATCTCATAACTATGACCTGACGCTGCCGCCTCCTGGCTCTGCTCTCTGCCGCCCCCTGAAATGCGCCGCCCGGGGCCATGCCCCTCCCCCCTGCCCCGCGCCACGCCATTGATGAAACCATAAAAGAATCGAGGTCGATGAGTAAGAAATACATTTTTTAATTAAGAGCGTTTCCGACTTTCGGCATTTCATACAAACTTTAGTCATTTTTTTTCGAAATGACCGAACCGATTTTAATAAAATATAATAAGTACCTACATAGGTCTAAAAAGTTAAGAACTTTTTGAAATGTCTTAAAAAAAAAAGATAATTGGAAATTTCTGTTTCTATGGAAAATCAGAACTCCAATAATCTTTTTTTTAAATTAACATTTCACAGAAATGATATGCCACGACCACCATATGATTCACTTTTAGATGACATGATAGAACACTTTTTACCCATTTAAGAAGATAAATCTTACATTTCTCACAAACCAACAAAACACAGTGTTTCTATTAGAATGATTAGCTTCCAAATAATCATAATAAAATTTTCACACCACCTGCTCGAAAATGCGAAAATGTCAAATTATATGTCGAGCAACCTTAACTCTTAGCACCACTCGTGGGGGAGTAGGGTCCCCCAACACACACATTTGCGTGATTTTTTTTTTTTATTTTGGCGGTCAAGCGGTCGCGACTCCGTGTAATCCCAGTGCCATAGGAGAGCTCGTGATTGGCTGACGAGCGTCGGGCTACCGCATACAGTTCAGCAGGTACGTGCTTTTGCGGGACCTAGCTCCCCCACGAGTGTAGTTACGTAAGTAATATTTTTTTAACTAATTTCTTATATATTTGTGTTTTTGTGGATTTGTGACGTACTACATACAATAATATGAATCTTCAACAGCTTGAAGAACTAATAAATAATCCAGAGTTGGTTGACAGTGGAAATCAGGAGGTTTTATTGGAGTGTTATCTGACTTGAATGACGCGGAATTAGAGTTTAGCAACCACAAAACAGAAAGCGAGGCAGAGCTTGAAAGTGACTCGGAAAATGAAGAATTAGAGAACACAGAAGAACAGGATGATGGATGTAATGCTTTTTATGGAAAAAAACTGGTATAAGTGGGCAAAAACACCACCATCACGATCACGAGTTCGATAATTATTTGATAAGTGAACAAAGATGTACGTTACCCCTGTGATTTTGCATGTTATATGAGAATTATAGAATTTTATGATTGTTTTGTATTTTAGATTATATGACTGTTGAGAGAAAAGACTAAGTTTGTTATTAGTAACTAAGTTTATTTGGTATTTGACCTTTGAACTAGGCATTGAAAATGTGACAGTGTATTTTGGCAATTTTTTGGTTAGACGCTAGGAATGTCGTTTTTATGTTTCCAATTTTAATAAAACTTTTTTCCCACATTTGTAATAAGCCTTTAATTTATTTTTCGAAAAGCAATCCAATATTTATTTTACAATCAAGCTCTTAATATTCGTTATATGAACGGGGGAGTTAGCTCCCCCACGAATGTAATTGTGAGGCTAGAAATAGCGAGTGGTGCTAAGGGTTAACCTAAAGTGAGTCATTAGTGGCCGGGGGCACAGCCGGTCAATAATTTGTACTGGATTTCATTATGACCCGCTGGTCAATAATAAACTTAAGTTCGGAATTTAGATAATTAACGTACGAAACCCTCTCCACGCGAGTCGAACTCGCACTTGGCCAGTTTTTTTTTGTGTGTTACGAATTTCCTCTGGGAGAGCCTCCTCTGGGTCGTCGCGCACTGGACGCCTTGGGCAGGACAGCGCCGTCGGGTCGACCGCGGCGATGTTGGCGTGACGGTCTTTGCAGGGCAAACATGGCTAGAGATCGCACAGGATACAGAGGAATGGAAGGAGAGAGGGGAGTTGTTTCCCCAGCAGTGAGAGTGACTAAATAAATGATTCTCATAAAGCTTTCAATTTATTAGTTAAACAAATATCACTTTTATTTACAACCAAAGCGATCACAAATTATAAGTAAAAACTAATCGTAATCACCTAAAACTACTTAACAGATCGAAATATTTACAATAGAATTAACAATTCTTTAACTCGCGTAACGGTCGCTACGGGGCGGCAGGGCGCGAGGCGCGGGCGAACACTTGGCGGCTCAGCGCGCGCTCACGCCGTGGCCAGCGGCTGCGTCACCACGGGCGAGCGGCGCCGCGGCGACGCGTCGTCCGCCTCGCCCGCGCCGCCCGCGCCCCCCGCGCCCGCCGCCGGCTCCGTCAGCCGCAGCGCCACCTCCAGGTCGCGCAGCACCTGCCGAAGAGACACCGTTTTATAGAGATGCACACGGTATACCTACTGAATGTTGTCTATAAATCTCCAAAATTTCTTGAAATAGGATGAGTAGGTACAGAGAGTATTAAAAGTACGGGTAGGACTAGAGTACAAAGGGTTCCGTAGCAACAGACAGTAAATAGTGTAAACGGACCCTTCAAGAAGCTGTTAACCAAGTTCTCTGTACATCAAACTAAGTCATTACTCATTACATTAGAAACGGGATATTTACCATGTTTACTGTTTGTTTTGTGTTTGTTTATCCGTGATCGTGGTGCTTGCAACAGCGACGAAATATATATAAATAACTCAAAACAAACAGTATACATGGTAAATATCCCGTTTCTAGTGTTAATGACAATGTTAGTGACCATGACAGTTTTACAAACTTTCTTCAAAGTAAGTTAGGTACTTATAACTGCGCAAAAATTATTCCTGGGAAACGACTTTTATTTTGGTGTGAAATCACTTTTTGTGTTTACGGTAGCCCTTAATTTATAATTTTACACACTCAAAACCTTTTGCTGATAGATGCATTGAATAGTACGTTTAAGGCGATAGACTGATTGTGCAAAACTCAGAAATTCACAGCAAAAACAAAAACAAATCGTGTGTGCGAGGGGGACCCCTGCGGCCCTGTGACACCTGGTCGTACTTAAATTATTTGAGATGATGCTAAAGTTGCTCTACCTGCCTATTAACCGACTTAAAAAAAGGAGGTTATCAATTCGACCCTTACATTTTATTATTTTATTCTTATTTCCAGGAACCACCATACAATGACGTAATTAATAGTTATTATTGAAATTCATGATCACTAGTTTTACACATAATGGAACTTGTCGCTGCAAAATTGTAACAATGCTAAGGAGTTTTTTTAAATATCTATGACATTTTCACGAAAGACACTTGCGGGAAAAGACATTTGCGCACAATCATCATGTACTAATGCGCGAAAGCACTTTGGCGCGAAAGGACACCTGTGCGAATGGACACATTGGACACTCGCGCGTCTAATGCCACACCAGTGTGATTCATTACAGACAAAACATAACATCACGCTTCTTACTTGAACTTGACTTTGATTGTGACCCCATCCCATATTGGTTTAGAGCGCCCTCGATTACCATGGACGTGACACCCATGACGAAAATTCGCTCCCTACTTTTCGCAGCCGTCATCTTTGATTTTGACCCAATATTTGTTTAGAGCTCCTTCGAGAACCATGGAAATGACACCCATGATGAAAAATTCGTTAATTTTCGTATCCGCCATCTTTGATATTGTTTTTGACTCCCATGTTCTTTTAGAACGCCCTCGATTACCATGAAAATGACACCCATGATGAAAAATTAGTTAATTTTCGTATCTGCCATCTTTGATATTGTGTTTGACTCTATATTCGTTCAGAACGCCCTCGATTACCATGAAAATGACACCCATGATGAAAAATTCCTTAATTTTCGTATCCGCCATCTTTGACTTTAATTTTGACCCCATATTCGTTTAGAGCGCTCTCGATTAATTACCATGGATGTGACACCCATGAGGAAAAATTCGCAACTTTTCACAGCCAGCAGTGAAGAGTAAGTATCCACTAAGGAAGGATTTTTGGGAAATCCACCCCTAAAGGGGTAAAATAGGGGATGGAAGTTTATATTTATTAGGATCTTAAAATTTTGTGTTCAGGTTCAGGTTTATAGTGTCAGCGTTTTTGATAATTTTAACCCCGAAGGGTTAAAAAGGGGGATGACGATAAGTAACTATGTTTGTTACCGTAACCTTTTTTTTGTTCCCGAGGTGGAAAATCCACACGGATGTCCTCCGCCCGCCCCAGGGCGGAGGGGTCTCTCGGACTCTAACCGACTAAAAACCACCCCGGTGTTCCCTTCCCACACTTGCACCGGGGATCATGGGAACTAGTGCGCCTTCCACGATCCCCGGCTAGTGCCGGCCCGCTACCGCGGGCCTCCTCAAGTCCCGGGGGTACCGGAGGAGTGAGGTGTCCAAATCTAATAAAAAACTGGTAATCTGAACATGCCTATTAATACTGTTAAAAAATATGAGCAATGCACGCAGGTTTTTTAAGAATCCACCAAATTTACTCAAAAATAATATTTTCTGGAGATTCACCCAGTCGCATGAACACGTCACACAATCCTATCAAACGCTCTAAAGCAGCGTCTATCCCCGGAAACCAAACCCGCGCTCGCGCCTCAGCCTTTGTCTTCATGTTTTGATTCCTAGATGGGATTGATGCAATTCCATTAGAATTTTTATTTGAAATTTCTCTGGAATTACAACTTTGTGTCCTCGCATAACACAAACACATGAACATTGGGTTATTGTATATGTAGTTAGTGTATATCGTCAGGACAGCGCCGTGTTTCAGGGATAGTCACCTCGGTCTCCTTGTGGTCGAGCAGCGCGAACCGGCGGTCGAGCGCGGTGAGGTGCGCGAAGGTGAGGTGCAGGTGCGCGTGCAGGCGCAGCAGAGCCAGCTGGCGGAAGTGCGCGGCGTACATGTGCGCCACCACGTGGAACAGCAGGCGCACCACGCGCCGCACCACGCCCTCGAACTGCGCCGGGAACTCGTTCGCTGCAACATCGTGCCACAATGGTTAACTTACTCTCTACGCGTACCTCATAGGTATAGCTACAATGTAAAGCCTTAAACACGTAGTCCTTATTAAAGGGGTTTGCAATGAATGCCCTGCCAACTTCTGCGATTTTTTTTTATCAAAGATTCGGCCACGCATACGACCTGTATTTATCGATAGCTGATATCAATACAACGTGTAACGTTAAATGCGAAAAACCTGAAAATAGTTTGATCAGAATAACGAGCAGAATCAATTGAATTACTTTTTAATATAGGTCACATTTTTCAAAAAATCTTCATTAGGTATATAATATGTTGCCCTGTCTATTTATTAGTAGGTCTAGCCATCACGTGCTTGCGCACCCGCCAAAATAGGTAAACACACACAAATGGTTGTCATCCAATTTAAATTTTCTCATACGCGGGATAATAATAGTTCTTATTTCAATGCAAATACCTACGAATGTTGCATCCAGTAAGACAATGTGGAGTAAGCAAATCACTGCTATCTATCTTTTTTTCACTTAAACGTAAGTAACCTATGAGTTAGAAAGAGAAATGGAGGCGGGGCGTGCGAATTTTGTGACACTGGCCCTATTTACTCCAGTCTGAGCGGCGCCGGCACATGCGTCACAGGTGCAATTTGTTTTATTATCCCGCTACCCCGGCGCGCGGCGGCGCGTGCACTCGAAAATCGCGACTATGGACCAACTAATGTGACGGAACTTCGTAATTAAATTGAATCAGTGTTTCAACAAGTGAAAAGTGACACTTAAGTGCTCGATTCGCTGAAAAATAACTTAAGAAAGCGGGCTGTGTTGTGTATTCAACAAAGTGGTAGACATTTTGAATTTTTGCTACCAAAACGAGAGGACCGTGTAAGTAGAGATACCAAATTATCTACTTGATTGTAAATAAGTTGATTACGCGCCAATTATTTGTAAATACTTACAGTGATTTAAACCTTGTAAACACGCCAATATTGCCTACTTACGTAGTACCTACCTAATAATTAGATCAGCACGTCTTAATTACTGTAGGTAAAGTCTGAAAATATGGGTTACCTATGTTGCCAATCCAAAGCCTGGAAAAGTGTGATGGAAACATTTAAATCACTGTTCAAAGATAACCTAACTTCTTTATGAGCGTAGATAGTAATAATAACAAGGCAGCGCGGCGCAGCGGCCCGGTAATATACCTACCTACCGACTCCTCTCTCGACAGAGCGTCGCCGCAGACGCAAGAAATGATCAGAATTGCCAGTAAAACTAACAGCATATAAAACCTTTGCATTTTTATTATGATTTTTTTCTCTCAGAATTAGGTCAGTTGAATTAAAAATCATTTGGGGTGTCTGAGGTTTTGCGTATTTAACGTTACACGTTGTATAACGGGTGATTCATTTGGAGGTACTTTTTTCAATAAACTAAAAAAATATGAAAATAACAAATGTATCGGGTTATCTTTATAATCATACAAAAGAACCATTCTGACATTTACTTTTTAAATATTATTTCTTTAAAATGTTGTTAACATGGTTCATTCTGCAGTACCAATTTTCGTAGACGCTTCCGAGCATTTCGAGTGGTATTTGGCGAATAACCCGAGTAATGTTGGCTGCTAGTTGCTCACTCGTACGCGGCTTATCTTATAGACTTTTGACAAATGAAAAAGTCTAGGGTGTGATGCCACAGGATCTAGGCGGCCAATTCACCGGTCCGAAGCGCGAAATTATCTAACCAAATTGTTTTCGCAATAAAGCTAAGGGTTCACGTGCTGTGTGGCAAGTTGACATTCAAACTTTTCGTTTTTCAAATTCAAATTTTTCGTTGCGTCCGGTAGGCCGATTATGTTGACCACAAGTTGCTCGTTGCTCTTGCTGATTTTCGTAATACAGTTGAATAATTTGTAGACGCTGTGCCGGGATGGAAAGATTTAGTTCCATGATAAAATGTCAAACTATACTGAACAAACATACCATGATAGGTTAACACGATTAATGCTTCCTCTGTCAAAAAATCCTTATTCAAAAAAGTACCTCTAAATGAATCACCCATTATAAACGAGTTTTCTATGAGACACAATCCTCTAAAGCGTCGCGATTCCGAGACATAAGCTATCAAAGTAAAAACAATTCACCGATAGCACCCTCAGTACAGCGTTAATTTTATTAGACACGCATAAAACCTGTATTTATCCATTTTTAATTATTTACTAGCTGTGCCCCGCGACCTTCGTCCGCGTAAAATTAGCGCTGTGAAATATACTTTACGACCTATTCTCATACCTACCAAATATACATAAACAAATCATAAAAATCGGTCGAGCCGTTTCGGAGGAGTGCGACCACCGTGACACGAGATTTTTATATTTAAGATTAAGTCTTTATTTGCCATAGCAATTACATTTCTTACAATGCAATTAATTTAATTAACATTACATTTTATGGCAGCCAACCAAAACAACAAACAAAATCCAAAATCTTCTGTTTCCTAGATTATCAAAATTAGAATCCACTATAACACCATCAGTACAACTTTGATTTTATTAACTGGCATCAATTGTGGGATTGGTGTAAGTTATTGAGACAAACCGTGAAAACGGTTTTGTGGGGCATATTTCGTAAGTAAAGATTTTTATAAACTTGTTTTGATACAAACAAGTAATTTATAGGAAAAAACTTCTAAGACGTCAAGTTTCTGAGGTGTAAGCTAAACTTTGATACCTGAGTTGCAATCTTCGGCATCAGTACATACATCCTGGATAGCTTATTTCGGAAATGTGACGTTTTAGAAAATTGTCTCTTACAATACTTGTCTGCATCGATCTTCTACTTCCCGAATCGATGACTCAGATTTTTTGGACCAGTATGACCTGAACAGCTCTATCGTTTGCCTCATTCAGGTCCCGGAGGGTGCACTAAGTTGTACATGTGGGGCAGGAGAGGTGTGACACATCTTGTGTTGGGGCTCCACACTCGCATTGTGTTCAAAAATCAAAATCAAAATATTTTTATTTCACATAGGCCTACATGGGCACTTATGAAACGTCGACAAAAAGGTGCACGGTTCGGGTTGGTCGTTTCCTATGGAGAAGAACCGGCAAGAAACTCCATGGTTACTCTTTTAAAATGATTAGTTTTACAATATTATCATGTTACAGCATTAGTACTCAAGTATGGGGGGACAGCATAGGCCCGACAATAAGTCGTTGCTTACTACACAAGAAAAACGGAAAACAAGATAAGAGGTTAACAAAAGTTAACACACATCTAGGAATCTACAAGGCCTACACTGTTCACACATTCACAAACAATCGTTAAAAAGAATCTATACAAAGGCAAGAAAATATTATAAAAGACTAAATTAAACAAGTGACAAAAATATTGTCATCAGTGCTGCAACTATTCTGAACAAAGGGTGTTTAAGTGATGTGATAACCATTGTAAAAAAAGAGAAAAAAAAACCATTGTAAATTAAAATGAAAAGAAAAAAAAAATTGATTGAGAATAGTTAGAGACATCCACATATTTGTGCCGTTTATGAGCTACCAGGGAAGCCGCATGCGCAGAAGGAACTAAAGCCAAACCTCTTTATCTTCAACGTAGTCCTTGATTTTGTAATATGCTTTTTTAATAAGGACACGTTTAATGTAATTTTTGAACTTTCCATCGGTCAGTTCTATAACTGACTTAGGTAATTTGTTATAAAAACGTATACTGTTAATAAGAAAAGACTTACTAGTTTTTGTTAACCTGAATTTGGGTATTACAATTTCGTGTTTACTGCGTGTATTAATATTGTGGAAGTCGGTGGCTGGTTCAAGATGTATACCACAGTTTGTTTACCACAAGTCATCGCCGAACTTCGAAAATCTAACTCAAAGCGACGCATCATCCTGCATCACGACAACGCAAGCTCACACAGCTCTCGTCAAACGATTGAGTATTTGAAGCAGGAAAAAGTAGAAATTCTTGACCACCCTCCATACAGTCCTGGCCTTAGCCCTAACGATTTCTTTACATTTCCTAAAATTAAGAAAAGTCTTCGTGATCAAAGGTTCCAGTCCGGTGAAGAAGCAGTCGACGCTTTCAAGTAAGCCATTTTGAACACCCCCACTTTAGAGTGGAATAAATGTTATAATAACTGGTATGAGCGAATGTAAGCTACGTGGTGAATAATTTGAAAAACAATAAAAGTACTATAAGGTTCTAGTTGTGTTT
Organism: Eurois occulta; assembly: GCA_950022335.1. Classification (NCBI taxonomy): domain Eukaryota; kingdom Metazoa; phylum Arthropoda; class Insecta; order Lepidoptera; family Noctuidae; genus Eurois; species Eurois occulta. The sequence continues at coordinate 208,853 of OX465486.1, forward strand.
TTGGAACGAAGTTCCTAACGGCGCGTAGCGAAAGGAGGCTAGACGCAAAAAATTCTCACGAAAAGTTGTAACGACACTTTTAATGTGTTTTTGCTATAGTAAGCTATTGTAAGCCGTGCGGCGTGCGCATGTTTCTCTGTCTGTCTCTCTCTCGCTCTCTTATAGAAAGCAAGCCAAATATTTTCGTTTCGTCTTTGGTCTGTGGATAGGTGATCAAGGTTAAGCAACGGTTGCCAAGGTTGGTCTGTGGATGGGTGATCAAGGTTAAGCAACGACTTCCAAGGTTGGTCTGTGGATGGGTGATCAAGGTTAAGCAACGGTTGCCGAGGTCTGTCTGTGGATGTGTGATCAAGGTTAAGCAACGACTGCCAAGGCCTGTCTATGGATGGGTGATCCAAGTTAAGCAACGGTTGCCGAGGTCTGTCTGTGGATGGGTGATCAAGGTTAAGCAACGACTGCCAAGGTCTATCTGTGGATGGGTGATCAAGGCTAAGCAACGACTGCCAAGGTCTATCTGTGGATGGGTGATCAAGGCTAAGCAACGACTGCCGAGGTCTGTCTGTGGATGGGTGATCCAAGTTAATACATACACATATTACACAAACATCAGAATAGTTACTATGCTTCAAACAAAGTTTTTAATTAATAATTAAAAATAATAGTAACTTCGCGCGGACTAAACGTTTAGTCAAAACAGTGCTTAGACGCCATGACGTAACGTAAACAAAATATAAAATAAAAGAAACTTAAAAACTTCGTTCCATCCGGGTGTCCCTTCCCTTGACACCTCTCTAGTTTTTTTTTTCTTCGAACGACAAAACTTAAATGGCATGCCTCGTAGCAGCAGCAGCAGTAGTAGTAGCAAGTAGTAGTACTGTAGCGGCACTACAAAAAGTACTACAGCAACATAGAACAAAAAAGTACTACAGCAACATAGAACAATAAAGTACTACAACAACATAGAACAAAAAAGTACTCCAGCGCCATCTATGACGCAGAGGATAAACTAAAGATCGAAATACTTCTAAATCCTGCGTCGCGCAAGTAAAGTTATTCGCGACTTAAGACTATATAGAAGAACCCGACAACAACTGTCGGCAGTAGCCCACCAGATATAACACCCGTCTGGTCGGAGGATCCTTTTTTCTATGGGAGTTGAAGAACTTTACACCCTGTTCTCTATACTTCCAAATTGTTGACCCCGACGTCAGTACAGTACTTTAGCAGTCCTCTAAAGTTCTGGGATTTTCTTTTTTTTTAAAGCAGGAATTAAATAATGATAAAATCCAGGATACGGTTACTAATAGAAGGTTAGGAGGTTGTATTAATGCCAGGTATTGATTAATACAAGTTTTATGCCTGGCTAATAAAAAGAGAATGCTCATGGAAGTATGGAATCCCGTACCATGCTGCATCAAAATCAAACCTTGTTTTTTATAGACTACACTGATCGTATTAACTCCTACAAAAATTATTTTTGAAAAAAAAACCCGCGTTTCAGAGTTATTTTATAAAATCGAAACTAACCTTAAAAGTAGGTCTATTTTTTCGACGCTACCAACGACGTATTTTAACACACATACATTACATTATTGCTCTAAAAACAGCGTAATACACTAATATTAGTAAGAATTACGAGTTAAAGTAACATCCACAGTATGCTTGACTGAAACTCGATTTTATTTTAGACCTTTACATTGCCAATAGTCAGTCAGTACAGTAAAAATGTCAGATGCCACAGATAAGATAACTATAAACCATAGAGTATAGTAAGTGCTATAAACTAGTCGGGATTTAGGGATGTAATCGATAAATCAAAATCTTTAGGCTGAGAAAATCTATTTTGTTGCAAATAGCAATAAACCAAACTAAATCGATTTGGTGTACTGATCTTACTTAATTGTAATTAATTTTAGAGTCCGCTCGACAGACAAGGGTTTGTTCAATTGAAACGGAACGTCATTTATATTCAGTTGAAACGGAACGTCATATAAAGGGAGTAAAACAATATTCGTACTTTTAAACTCGAAAAGTATATTTCCAGTTCAAAAATCAAATCCCCGACGCGTAATGCCGTAAAAAAATATGAAACTAATTACTATAATATTTTGGTTTTGAGGCGCGAGACTTTTTGGTACCAACTTTGGTCATTGTCCTTTAAAGTTGCACTACTCACTACTACACACCACTCTACTACTCTGGACCCCTCTCTCCGGACCCCCGAAACTAGACCCTCGGTCCCGGGTCCGGATTTTCTTTGGTCTCTCTCTCTCTTTACTATTACTCTGGTTGCTCTGGTACTGTAGTGATTCTTACTTTTAGATAGATCTGTGGAATGAATTTTGTGTAAAAGGGAACGTATGCAAAGGTGCGAGTGAAAGGTTGAGGTGTAAAAGAGAGGGAGATGATGAGCGTACGTACGACTGACGAGGATAGACGTGTTTTTTTTTATTTTATGTTTGTTTTTTTTCAAAAATACACCAGTAGATACGAAAACCACTATTTTATTTCACCATACGATCCCACAAACTTGGGGGCTCGTCCGGGATAGCGGTGAAATAAGTGGAGTTAAAACGCCGAACGACAGACGCACGAACGAAACGACGCACGAGCACAATCGACGCCATAACGACGCACGCCGATTGATTTTCAAGATCCTACGGACAACGACGATATTCTGGTTACGACGACTACGAGGAATGAATTACGAGTATTACGACGATGGCGGAAAAATCCGACCTTGACTTTCAAGATGCGGCACCTACGTTGGCACGAGTGGCACACGGCGACATGTTGCACCTCACGGAACAGCTCATTCGGAAATTCAGTGCACAAGACGAGACGCATACAGTGTCTATGTGGATAAGAGAAATAGAAGAAAATGGCGAATTATTTCAATGGAGTCAGACTCAGCTATTGTTAGTGGCTCGACGTTCGCTAACCGGCACAGCAGCACTGTGGCTACGCAGCGAGAAAGTGTATAAATCATGGGAAGAGCTAAAAGTGGCTATCGGTAAAGAATTCGCAGATACTCTCGATGTGAAGAGGATACATGAGTTGATGAGCGCAAGACGTAAGAAGAAAGACGAGTCATGTGTTGACTACATGTTAATTATGAAGGAATTAGGCAAACGCGGACGAATGCCGGATTATGTGGCTATCAAGTATATAGTGGACGGCATCATAGACGATGATATAAACAAGATTATGTTATATGGTATCACAACTTACGCGGACCTGAAAGAAAAACTCAAGTTGTACGCGATGTTCAAGAAAAACTCAGCTAAAGATATTCAACGTAAGCCGGCTAGTGGCACACAGAACAGCAATAATAATAGAAGAAACGTGGCTGAAATGATGCGATGTTTCAACTGTGGAGAAAAGAATCATTCATCGGAAAATTGTCCTCATCGGTCGCAAGGAAAAAAGTGCTTCCATTGCAATGAATTTGGTCATATTTCTCCAAATTGCCCATTAAAAAAGATGGCGAGTTCGGGCACAGTCGGAGAATACGAACAATCTCCGAAGGTTGGCACTTCTGCTGAACAACGAAGATCAACCAATCAGATGTCGAAGAAAGCATTTTTCAATATGATGTAAGAGGGCGCCGCCAGCAGCGCGCGCGCAAATGACGAAGTTCAGTACGATGTTCATGGCAATGTTTACACAGCGACAAGGACGAATGATTCGTGTTACGATGTTGGCGATATGAAACCACAGAGCAGGGCAGCGATTGGCTATAGGGACAGCGGCCATGTTGTTGAGTTTGACACTTACAATGTAAACAAACAAAACAATGAACCTGATCAACCTGACGAAAAAGTACCGGTTGTACGCATTGTACGTCGTGTAAAACCACTAAAACCAGTGTTTGTGCGCGGTAAAATGGCTAGTGCGTTAATTGATTCGGGCTGCGATGTGAATTTGATGTCAAAGGACTTTTGTAACGAACTTAGCAAGTCAGACTTTGTGCAGTGTAACGAGAACAACATTACGTTAACCGGTTTAGGCTATTCACAAGTAAAGTCATGTGGTGTTGTCAAGTTAGACATAACGATTGATAATTGTTTATATCGTGATACTACGTTCTATGTAATGCCTAACGACTCTGTACCATTTCAAATGATAATTGGTAATGCTTTTTTGCGAAATGTTATGATGTTTATGAAAGATTGTATGGTGTGGTTATTGCCGAAAGATGATTGGATGAACCCAAACTATGAGTGGTTGAAAGATATTGCATATTTCTCTAGCTCTGATGATTGTTTATCTCACGTCAGTAATCCATCTCTAAAAGAAGAAGTAATAAGGTTAGTAACAAATTATGTGCCACGACAAAGTAAAGAAGCTCCAATTGAATTGAAAATTGTTCTCAAAGATGACTTACCAGTATCTCAGCGGCCACGACGAATTTCATTCAAGGAACAAGAGGATGTTAATCGCCAAATCCAAGAATGGCTTGATGATGGAATTATCAGGGTGAGTTACTCAGAGTATTCCAGTCCATTAGTATTAGTAAGAAAAAAGGATGGTAGTTTAAGAATATGCATTGACTATAGAAAGATTAACAGTAAAATGGTTAAAGATGAATACCCACTCCCTATAATAGATGATCATATTGATAAGTTGTCCTCAGCTAGAATATTTAGTGCTTTAGACTTAAAGAATGGTTACTTTCATCTACGCATACACGAAGATTCAATTAAGTATACTTCTTTTGTAACGACGACCGGCCAATATGAATTTTTACGTGCCCCATTTGGTCTAGCAACTTGTCCAAAGGTTTTTACGAGATTCATCACAATCATATTCAGAGAATTGATTGCCAGAGGCATTGTTATTGTTTTTATTGACGACATTTTAATTCCAGCGGAAGACGAGTATCAGGCTCTTGAGCGCCTAAAGGAAGTTCTGAATACTGCATCTGAATATGGGTTACAAATCAACTGGAAGAAGTCTCAGCTGTTAACCAGAAAGGTAGAATACCTAGGCCACATTATTGAAGGTGGTGCAGTAATGCCGTCGCCAGGGAAGACAGATGCTGTTATAAAATTCCCTGAGCCTCAGAACTTGAAGCAACTGCATAGTTTTCTGGGACTTTGTTCCTACTTCAGGAAATTTATACCTAAGTATGCGCAGATAGCGCAACCACTCACAGATATGCTGAAAAAAGAATGCAAGTTTGAATTCAGTGATTCACACAGAGCTATTTTCAACGAATTGAAGACGAAGTTGGCTACTAAACCAGTGTTGAAGATTTATGATCAACAAGCAGAGACGGAGCTCCATACTGACGCATCAGGTATTGCTTATTCAGCTATTTTAATGCAAAGAGGTGATGATGGAAATTTACACCCAGTTCATTATATGAGCCGAAGGACCACGGACGCGCAGGCCAAGTACACAAGCTATGAGCTTGAAGCACTTGCTATAATTGAAGGGGTGAAAAAGTACAGACACTACTTATTCGGAAAATTCTTCAAGATTGTAACTGATTGTAAAGCTTTCCAAATGACACTTAACAAGAAGGATTTAGCATCATCAACAAGAGTTGCACGATGGATTTTATTTCTACAGGACTATGATTTTACAGTAGAACACCGTAACGGAACTGGAATGAGGCATGTTGACGCATTGAGTCGAAACCCGTATGTAGCAGCCATAACATCTAGCTTACACCAGGATATAAGACGTGCACAGGAGTGTGATGAGGGTCTTAAGGCAATAATACAAATTTTGAAAGACGGAAACTCATTTAAGGATTATAGTCTGAATCAGGAATTACTTTATAAAGGATCTGATCAACAACTTGTTGTACCTAGTATAATGGAAAATGAAATTATAAAGAGGGCACACAGTAATGGTCATTTCGCGAAGAAGAAAACTTTAGAACTAATTAGCAAAGATTACTACATTGAAAAAATAGGAAAGAAAGTTGAAGATTATATAGCATCATGTATACCATGTCTACTAACGAATAGAAAAGAAGGAAAACAGGAAGGTTACCTTAATCCAATTGAGAAGGGAGACACTCCGTTGCATACTCTGCATTTAGATCATGTTGGACCCCTGACAGAGACTCATAAGCAATATAATCATATACTTACCATTATTGACGCTTTCACGAAGTTCGTATGGTTGTTTCCATGTAAGAGTACCACAACGAGGGAAGTATTGAATAAATTGGAGATACTACAACATACTTTTGGAAGTCCAGAAAGATTCATCACAGATAGAGGTACTGCTTTCACCAGCAACGAGTTTCAGCAGTATTGCATGAATGAGGGAATAGAGTTATGTCATATAACTACAGGAGTACCTAGAGGCAATGGTCAGGTGGAAAGGGTTCACAGAACTATTATACCAGTACTTACCAAGCTATGTATTGAGAAACCAGGATTGTGGTACAGGAATGTAGGAAGAGTGCAGATGGCATTAAATAGTACTTACCAGAGAAGCGTGAACACCACTCCATTTGAGATGCTAATAGGAAAGAAAATGAAGAGACAAGACGACATAGAAATATATGAACTACTACAACAGGAAGGACGAGACAGCTACATGAAAAATAGAGAAGACTTGAGAAAGAGAGCAAAACAGCAAATACTGGAAGTATAACAGGAAAATAGGAAGAGCTATGATAAGCATAGGAAAGACAGTAGGAAATATCAAGAGGGGGAGTTAGTTGCTATAAAGCGAACCCAGTTTGGGCCAGGGCTAAAACTCAAACCTAAATATTTGGGACCTTATCAGGTAACAAAGACGAAACGACACGACAGGTACGACGTAGAAAAAATAGATATGATGGCAGAAGGTCCAGTCAAAACCACAACATCTGCAGACCATATGAAAAAATGGCCAGATGACAAGGAGTAAAATCAAGTAAGTATGTAAGGGTTTAAGAAGTATGTTTGGTGTGTGTTGACTGTATGAAAGTGTTAGGTGTCAAGAAAGATTTTTTGTTTTTTGTTTTTGTATTTTCTTTATTTTGATATGTTCTAGATTCGTTTTATTATACAGAGTTGTTAAGATACGTTTTGTTAAGTATTACAGTAAATTGTAACTGGTCATATTGTGTCACTAAGGTGTTTTGTATTTCTTTGGTAAGCTATAGTTCATTTGTTTAGGTAGTTAACTAAAGGTAAACAATCTTGATATGTCTTTTTATGTAAAATAAATCGTATAAAAGACATACAAAGATTATTTAAATGAAGTTAATTACCTAACATCTATTTAAGTAAATACCTAATTGTAAACATTTTTAGATACAATTTTTAGTCATTTTTTTAGATAAAAGACATGCTAAGATTGTTTACATTTAGTTAACTACCTAAACAAATGAACTATAAGATGTAATAAGATGTCAAGCCTAAATTATAATCTGTTTGTAATTGTCATGCTGTCTTTTATCTCTTTTTCTAGGAAAATATATAATAAGATGTAAGCTGGCTATGTTGGAGAAACAAAAGTTCAGTAAATATGTCACTATCTAAAGTAAATATTGTTTGAGACTATTGTTTAAGATTAAGATTTAATTATGTTTCTGTTGCTTAAGTAAGGCTAAACTTAAAATGTTATGTACCTATTAATTAAAGTTGTTTATGCAAGGTGTGATGATTCCACGAGATTCATAGTATGTGTAACATTGTGTCTGAGGACAGACAGTGTGCAGGATGACCGAGTGTGGAATGAATTTTGTGTAAAAGGGAACGTATGCAAAGGTGCGAGTGAAAGGTTGAGGTGTAAAAGAGAGGGAGATGATGAGCGTACGTACGACTGACGAGGATAGACGTGTTTTTTTTTATTTTATGTTTGTTTTTTTTTAAAAATACACCAGTAGATACGAAAACCACTATTTTATTTCACCATACGATCCCACAGATCTTTAATAAAAATGACAATTTCTCAGTCAATCGTTTGAAATGTAGACACTTCCAAAGTGGTAGAATGTGTGTTCCCCCACTCTAATTTCTAAAGTAAGAGGAGGAAAATTCTGAAAAAAAGTAGGATTGCAGAACGTAAAAAAAACCCCCAAAATTTATTGTTTTTTTTTTTCTATTTTTGTGTGAAAATCTTAATGCGGTACTTAGGTACCAAGTTTCAACAGTATACTTAGTTCTTATAGTTTCGGAAAAAATTGGCTATGATATAAGGACGGACAGACAGACATGACGAATCCATAAGGGTTCCGTTTTTTGCCATTTGCCTACGGAACCCTAAAAACATTTTTACAGAGTAAAACCGCGTTCCTCTTCTCAGCCACGCTAATAGGTTGAGTCGATTTGGTTGCTTACGAGTAAATGTAACAGATAGTCGCCAGCTATACATACAGTCGCAGCCCAGGAATCAATCTACTCACATCACCGTCAAGAATAAACGGCTAACGACATCTACCGGCATTGAACGCAACTAGTATAGGTAACAGTAGCCATTACATTGACTGATGCAATCTACTTAAAGACTTAATAGCGCCATCATCAATTTGTAAAGACACTATAATGTTGTGATCATTTTAAATATCAATAACTTGGCCTTTTCTCTGAGCATTTATTTATTATTATGGAAATAAATAATAATAAAAATAATAAATATCCCTGGACATTTCACACAGCACCATCTAGTCCCAAGCTAAGCAACCTAATCATCCAAAAAAAAGAAATCTTACTGTAAATCATATTCAATTGTAAAAGTCTACTTTATAAAACCAATAGCTTATATTCTTATGATTGTTGTAATGAGTATGTCACTTTCTGAAAGTTTTACGAATATTTTACAATAATAAGTCAAACTAACGTCCCCTACGTTAGTTTGACTTCCTGTTGGCGTCTGGACTTTTTGCTAGCGAGACTCGGGTGGATAGATCTTTTTGGGTTGGCGTTGTAATATTTTTTGTGAAAATACAGAATAGAATAGAGTGTGTGCTTCTCATTTCCCCTTCTGGACACCCATTACATAAAGCCATGGATTAGGAATTTCCTTTAAAATCTATCATAATAGTGATTCACAGTACGCAATTTGGGTGTTGTATATTTTTTATAGCTGCTGTACTGCATAAAAATTATAAATACGGCCTGGCCGGTCAGCCGGTCACTCAGTCAACAAGCGGCAACTTACCATATTTAGTAGGAAAGACAGTCTCGTCGTTGACGGTTTTCTGCGTGAAGGTCATGACGTAGTCGACGTACTGCGGCGCCGCGACGCGCGACTTCTTGCCGCGCTCGTCGTACCAGGCGTAGGTGCGGCCACCGGGGCCCGTCATGTCAGGGCAGCTGGCGGCCGAGCAGAACTCCGACACCGTGCCGTACAGCAGGTTCACGTGGTCGAACAGCGCCAGCGCTGAAACCAATCGCCACAACAGCTCAAATATTATAAAATAACAGTTGAAATTTTGTCTATGTAGAAGTGGATTTTTTGCCGATGTAAAATCCCATCATGCGCAAGGCTTGTACAATGTACACATAATATTTAAAAAGTACGCCAGCGATAGTGGATGAGCTCACGACCGAGGACGTGCGACACGGAAGTTCACGGAACGGAACGACCGCGACCGCGTCTATCCGCCGCCGCCGCCGCAGTCTGCGTAGTGACGTCAGTGGCACAATCAATATCTTTAATAGATTCCGAATCAAACACAAGGAAATAACAGCATTTGTCCTTGGCCACGAAGGCATACTTTTTCAAAGTCAACAGAATAAGTTTTTATTATTGCAATGTTTAGGCAGCGTTCTTGGTTTGCTTTGCAATATGGAGTGCAAGGATGTATTTTATTAGGAGGTGAGAACACCTGCATGTAATTCAAGATGGCTGTCTAGACTTGGACTTTCGCCAATATGTCTTGTTTCACGTGGAGTCATTTTCGAAACAGGATGTTTTTGTATTGATGACGCATTTGAAAAATTGTGTAGAAACTAGAAAGTAACCAAACTTCTACGCATACTGTAAAATTAATGCAATAGAGCAAGATCCCAGGGCCGCCAGACGTTACTTATATTCTGATTAACAAAATGTGTAGCATCAAGTAGTGTTGGTATGTACCTACAGTGAATGTATGCATACCTGCTAACTTGTGCCGACGACGGCGACGGCCAATTGTTAGATATCAGGTTCTAAAATTGCGTATTTTTTTTTCTTATAGCCCGAGTGCTGATTTTTAGGGTTCCGTAGTCAACAAACAAGGAATCTTTATAGTTTCACCATGTCCGTCTGTCTGTCTGTCCACAGCTTAGCTCAAAGACTCTTATTACTAGAAAGCTGTAATTTGGCATGAATATACAGGTAGTTATTAGTTAGCCGACAAAGTGGTAACATAAAATCTCGAAAAGTATTTTTTTTTTCGCGTACCCCATAATGTGATCGTTAGATAGGTCTTTTAAAAATATTGCGAGTTTGTTAAAATAATATTTCGATTAAGGGATTTGTTTGTGAAATATTAATCGTTAAAGAGCACATATTTGTTAGACTCAAGTGTCCCCCTCTCTACCAGTTAAACGGTTGTGTTTGGGTGTAGTATACAGGGTATGCTCTCTTAGAACATTGGAGCCTGCTTTAAACTTTTGTATGGAAACTAGCGCCATCTATCCCCCATGGTTCCAAATATTTACTGCTTGGGATACCAGTTTATAACAGTGTTATGATTTAATTGAAAATAACAATATAGATAATTTAGGTTAAGAAACCATATTTTTTAATTTACACTATAATAACTAAGTAATAGTAAAAATAAAAGAATTAATTCAATCAATGACAAAAAACGTATTTTTGTCATGGTTACACTATCAACCGTCTGTCATTTAGAACGACTGACGGACATGATGTATCCATGGTCATGAATAAATTTAAAAAAAAAATCTGTCTTTTAGAAAAATGTGTTATTTTGAAGAATTTTAATTTAATTCAACATTTCGGAATACGGGTTTTGAAATCTTGAAAGAGATCGCTTCCAGAGATGGGTTCGAAGTGTAGGATATTCCATCAAAGAATTGGATGATATCTTCATCTATAACAACCGAAGAGTATGCCGAAGACATTTTGCAGCAGTCTTCCAGTACCCTAAGAATAGACTATGTAAATTGGCTATACCTACATTGTTCATTCAAGGTAAATAAATACATTTTGCTTGCACAATATACCCACCTTGTGAATGTATTACTTACTAGCTGTGCCCGCGACTTCGTTCGCGTGGATGTCGGAACTTAACAATGTATTTTTTAGTGCGAAGCGCTGTTGGAGGATTCCGATACAAATATTTTTTTTTATTTATGCTAGTTCTTCTTTATGAACAACATTAGCTGTGGAACCATCTGGAGCGTACACAAAAAGGTTATTGAGGTTGTTTACGCGAGAAAGAGCTACGTATAGTTGACCATGGGATTAGCATCCAATACTTAGGTCCACCCCCGCAACGGATAATGTCTGGCCCTGAGCTTTAATAATCGTCATGGCATAACAGAGACTGACTGGGAATTGCACTCGTTTGAAAAAGAAAGGAAAGTTGTTAGGAATTATAGGTATTCTTGGAATAAAAACAATATTACCAGCGCCGCAACCGGTTAATATTTCAGCTTCGATTATGTTTTGCTGCAGATTTGTGACTTTGAGCAGAGTGCGAGAATTATTGGGACTCCGATTTTTAAAACTATTTTGTGGGCTGGAAGTCCGGGTGTGTTGAGGGAATCCAAAAATTCTACCGGGTAGTGTGTGGCGTCATCTTCTTCCATAACTGTATTTATAGAGGTGTATTCTCTACTATTCCCGGACACATGAATCAATTTTTTTTAATTAATTGCCGCAGCGCAGACTCCTCGCAGTGTCCAATTGCGAGGAGTCAAAATAGCTCGCTGACATAGCCAAGAACCGGCTTGATTTCCCATGTTTGTGGAATCTCCGTACACAGAAGAAATTTGCTCCTGTTGTGATGTAACGCAAGAACAGAGATTATCAACCAAAATAACATTTCCATCTTCTTGTTCGGGGTATGTGCCATCGCCTATTTGTAACAATGAATTGGGAAACTCCTGTGCATTTTCGCAGCCTCGCAACTGTGCACGCATATTTAGACTCAGATGTGTAGATGATATATTGCGCCTTAGAACAGAACTCTTCAGAAAGGCAGCAATTTCTTCGGCTCTCGTTCCTCGGGGTACTATCGGGAGTGTCTGCCGAAAATCACCGCAGAACAGCACTGTAATGCGGGAGGCATTACAGTGCTGGCATCGGCCGGTCATTGTGCCTTATGTCCTGTAAAGTTCTATTCACTTCTTCTACAGCTTTGCGGTTTGCCATAGTGCACTCGTCCCAAAAAATTAAAACACAATCGCATAAAACCCTTGCTTTATCGCTATTTCGCAATATGTTGCAAACCGGGCTTTCCGTGCGGTCTAAGTCAATAGGAATTATAAATGTTGTGTGTGCCGTTTTTCCTCCAGGCAATAATGTGGCTGCTATCCCTGAAGTGGCGACAGCAAGGGAAATTTTATTTTGGTTCTGTAGCGGCACTACAAAAAGTATTTCAGCAACATAGAACAAAAAGTACTACAGCGCCATCTATGACGCAGAGGATAAACTAAAAATCGAAATATATCTAAATTCTGCATCGCGCAAGTTATTAGCCACTTAAGACTATACAGAAGAACCCGACAACAACTTTTGGGCAGTAGCCCACCAGACATAACATCCGTCTGGTCGGAGGATCCTCCCTTTTCAATGGTGGTTGAAGAGCTTTACACCCTGTTCTCCATACCCCCAAATTGGTGACCCCGAAATGGACGTGTAGCAGCATGCATCGCGTGCGCATACCGCCGCTACACTAAGCTATCGAGCGGCGCGCCGCCACATATATTTATAACCTCAGCGCTAATATGATTACCTGAGTTATTGCAAGAGGGCGCGCGCTGCGCGCGCACATCGTATGATTTTGTAACTGTCTTCTGATTGGTTGTTTAGTAAATATGTACTATTTACTCAACACCACTACTTGTGCTAAGATAATTTTGTATGTATATAAGGCCATAATAAATAGTAATTCATTCCTTCCTACAACCATTATTGTTTTACTTATACCTACCTAACACGTCGTTAAAGTGGTGACCCCGACGTGATCCGTCCGTCCGACGAACCGTCCGTCCGACGAACAAAACCGACGAACCGTCGAAATAAATTCGGTCAATTCTGCAACTACGCTCATCATCGTAGCAGCGTAGACCAGTAATGGAAGAAGCAGCAAAATTCCAGCAAGAAATCGCCGGAATAGCACTTTCCATGCGAGTACCACCGTTTTGGCGTGATAAACCACGACTATGGTTCATCACCTTCGAAGCAGCAGTCAGCGACCTGAAGAAAAGCGACGTACAAAAAGCCCAGATGGTTGTAGCGCAGCTGACAAAGGAAGACCTGGAGCAAATCTACGACCTGCTGGAAAACCCATCGGACCGACCCTACAACGCGATCAAGGAACGACTTATCTCCGTGTATGAAGAATCAGATGGAAAACAGCTACAAAAGCTATTATCTGATATGGAGCTGGGTGATCAGAAACCAAGCCAGCTTCTACGGCGTATGCGCAACCTGGCGCATAATAAAGTTCCCGACAATACGCTCAGGTTGATGTGGATGAATCACCTACCCCCACATGTAAGGTCAGTACTCGTCGTCAGTGATACCATCAGCAAAGAAACTGCGCTGGACGAGTTAGCAAAGATGGCAGATAAAATGATGGAGCAGACGACCGAAGTTCCCGCTGTAGCATCAGTCGATAACTCTCAAGCACAAGGTATGCAGTACATTGTGGAAGAAATGCGCAAGTTACACCTAGAAATCGCCGAGCTCAAGAAAGATAATTGTCGGTGCACACACACATCGTCAACACCGCATTATCGACACAGAAGCAATCATCGCCACGACCGTACACGAACGCCGTCTCGCTCGCACTCAAGAAATAACAGATCTCGCTCATCAACTCCGTCGCCGCATTGCTACTATCATCGTAAATTCGGCTCAAAAGCACGACATTGTACTACGCCATGCAGCTATAACAAGGACAATAATACGGAAAACTAAAACAGGCATTAGCAGTGGCGGAACCTAATGTCGACAACAAATCATATCGCCTTTTCATCACCGACAAGAATACCAACACAACTTTCTTGGTCGACACTGGCGCGAACATATCTGTGATACCGAAGCGAAAAGGAAATCGATCTACCCCACTACCGTACAAGTTATACGCCGCCAATAATTCAGAGATACCCACATACGGAGAAAAAACGTTAGACATCAACTTAGGTCTACGTCGTCCCTACAAGTGGAAGTTTATCGTTGCTGCCGTAAGCAAACCAATACTTGGTGCAGATTTCCTAGGCTACCATAACCTACTGGTAGACCTAAGGAACGAGTGTCTCATCGACAACACTACCAAGCTCACATCGAAGGCACTAGGGCGATATACAAGCATACCTACAGTACGCAGCATCGATCTCCAACAAACGTTTCATGACATACTAGCTGATTTTCCCAACGTCACTCGTTTGTCATCAATGAAACTTAACCCGAAGCACAAAGTCGAGCACTACATCGAAACAACCGGCCCACCTATACATGCTCGAGCTCGACCAATACCCTCGCATCGCTACGAAAAGGTAAAGAAGGAGTTCGAGAATATGATGAGCCAGGGACTCTGCAGGCCAAGCAAAAGTTGTTGGTCCAGTCCACTCCACGTAGTGCCGAAGAAAAATGGTGATATACGAGTATGTGGTGATTACAGGCGACTCAACGCAATCACCAAGCCTGACCGTTATCCCATTCCACGAATAAAGGACTTCACGTATCAGCTCGCCGGCAAGCAAGTTTTCTCAACTCTCGACCTGAACAGGGCATACTCACAACTACCAGTCCGTGAAGAAGACATAGAGAAGACCGCCATAATAACCCCTTTTGGCTTGTACGAGTTTCCACGTATGTGCCCAGGACTGAAGAACGCTGGTCAAACATTCCAGAGATTTATTCACGAAGTTGTCCGAGGCCTTGACTTTGTCTACCCATTCGTCGACGACCTACTTGTGACTGCAGAAGACGAAACAACAGCTCGAAAAAACCTCAGAACCGTACTACAACGCCTGGAAGAATATGGAATCACAATCAACCCCGCAAAATGTGTATTCGCCAAGAGAGAACTCACATTCCTAGGACACTTAGTTACACCTGAAGGCATAAAACCACCACAAGAAAAAGTGAGGGTAATCAGTGAATACCCGAAACCGAAGAATGTTGAAGAGTTACGACGTTTTCTCGGTATGATCAATTATTATCGAGAAAACATACCAAACGCCGCAGCGATTCAAGCACCACTGCACATGTATTTACATAATACACACTCAAAGAAACGAGACAAAACCGAAATAAAGTGGAACGAAGAAACATCAAGAGCTTTTGAAGAATGTAAGCAAAGCATTCAAAAAGCAACCTACTTGGCACATCCACAACACACAGCCCCCCTTGGCTTAATGTGTGACGCATCAGACAAATGCGCGGGCGCTGTACTACAGCAACAAGTCGATGGCAAATGGCAGCCACTTGGTTATTTTTCGAAAAAATTCACACCGGCGCAGCAGAAATATTCAACATTCGATCGCGAACTTCAAGCCATATACTTAGCGATGAAGCACTTCAGAAAAATATATGAAGGACGCGAACTGATTGTGTATACAGACCACAAGCCAATCACATACGCGCTTCATAAAATATCATCAGACTCTGAAACACCCCGCCGCAGCAGGCAGCTATTGTTTATTAGTGAATTTACTAATGACATACGTCACATCAGCGGACGAGATAATATTGTTGCCGACGCCTTATCACGCATCGAAACAATTAACTGCCCCACACCCATTGACTACGCATCACTCGCAAGCGCACAAGAAAAGGACACAACTATTCAAGATTTAATTCATAAATCGAATATCCAGATGCGAAAGATAACACTGCCTGGTATGACTCACGCTATCTATTGTGAGACATCAACAAAAAACGTTCGCCCATATTTACCTCAAGAATTCCGCATTAAAACGTTTAATGCGATTCACAACCTTAGTCATCCCGGAATAAGAACGTCAAGGAAACTAATGCAAACACGATACTTCTGGCCATCTATGAACACAGACGTGAAGAAATGGGTATCAAACTGCATCCAATGTCAGCGTGCAAAAGTCCACCGGCACACTACAAGCCCGGTATCGAACTTTGAACCATCACAACGCTTCGAACATTTGCACATTGATATTGTCGGCCCTCTACGAACTTCGCCTCAAGGACACCGTTACGTCATCACGATGATCGACCGAGCGACGCGCTGGCCCGAGGCGCACGCCGCACAAGACATAACAGCTGACACTGTCGCTAAGATCGTGTATGACGGTTGGATCACACGGTTCGGATGTCCAGCTCGTATGACGACTGACCAAGGTCGACAGTTCGAAAGCGGCCTGTTCAACTCACTGACAAGATTACTTGGTATCAAGCGCATTCACACAACTCCGTACCATCCGCAGAGCAACGGAATGATTGAGAGGTGGCACCGCTGCATGAAATCAGCATTAATAGCACGGTTGAGCACGAACACCTGGATTGAGGAGCTTCCTACAGTGCTGCTAGGGCTGCGAGCCGCAACGCGAAGTGACAGTGGTATCAGTGCTGCACAACTTACCTACGGTCACGCTCTCACACTACCAGGAGACTTTTTCGTACCGTCAAAGCCAGAAACCATGGACTACAGCTATGTGGAGAAGCTACGATCAGTAATAAGCACTTATCGCCAAGCACAGTCACGCACCAGTAGCACCAATGGAATATTCGTACCCCAAAGCCTACAAACCTGCAAGGAAGTATTCGTACGAACTGACGCAGTCAAGAAGCCATTGCAACCACCATACAACGGACCATATCCAGTGATCAGCCGGAGCGACAAAGCCTTCACCATCCAACTACCGGGAAGGCAAGCAGTGATATCGGTAGACCGTCTCAAGCCCGCATTCTCCATTCCATGCACTGATGACGCATGCGACACACCACACCTAGGCGCCAGTCCTCCTCCGAAGAACATTGTTCCTGGAAACATCACGACGGAGCGTACATCGCGCTCGGGTCGTATCATAAGACGACCGGTACGTTTCACTTGAAGGGGAGCACTGTAGCAGCATGCATCGCGTGCGCATACCGCCGCTACACTAAGCTATCGAGCGGCGCGCCGCCACATATATTTATAACCTCAGCGCTAATATGATTACCTGAGTTATTGCAAGAGGGCGCGCGCTGCGCGCGCACATCGTATGATTTTGTAACTGTCTTCTGATTGGTTGTTTAGTAAATATGTACTATTTACTCAACACCACTACTTGTGCTAAGATAATTTTGTATGTATATAAGGCCATAATAAATAGTAATTCATTCCTTCCTACAACCATTATTGTTTTACTTATACCTACCTAACACGTCGTTAAAGACGTCAGTGCGGCCTTCGAGCAACGTGACGTCATCAACATCACTTCCTCAAACTTTCTCAAGCTTTCGAGCAGCGAGTCATATAGCCAGCCAGCTTCAAATTGGGTATTCCTGACCACCAGCATGCAGCGGAAGCACATTCCTGGTCAGCACCCTCAGCCTCATCAAGCTACCTTGGCACTGCACTTTCGGCCGGTTGAGAGCTGTACCTCCCGGTCGACGCGAGCAGTCAGCCACATCGCGGCGCTGTACCACGTCCGACGCAACGGAGCACATACAGCTCCGACCCCGACTCAAGGGGTCCGCACTACCGCCGCAGACAGTTCCGACTCACCGTGAACAATGCGGCAACGACTTTCCACTGACCTGGCAATCAACGACTCATTCTACTACCTACCCTGGTCTCCGGGGGGGAGTGATGTAGCGGCACTACAAAAAGTACTACAGCGCCATCTATGACGCAGAGAAATAAACTAAAAATCTAAATATATCTAAATTCTGCATCGCGCAAGTAACGTTATTCGCGACTTAAGACTATATTATAGAAGAATCCGACAACAACTGTAGGGCAGTAGCCCACCAGACATAACACCCGTCTGGTCGAAGGATCCTCCCTTTTCAATGGGGGTTGAAGAGCTTTACACCCTGTTCTTCATACTCCCAAAGTTCCTTATTCGATCCAAAATAACTTTGGTTAGGAAAGTTTTACCTGTTCCGCCCGGTGCGTCTAAAAACAGAATTTCACCCGAGGAGTTTTCTACACTGCAGCATACCCTATAAAACGTCTGGCGCTGTTCCTCTGTCTTTGCGCAGCCATTTTGTAAAATTTCTGTGAGTTCCACGGGATTATAACTAAAATTTCTGATACGTACTCTCTGTTTATACGTTCCCCATCGACTGTCGGTGTCGGCAAACCGTGTTGACTGATCGGGTTCCCTGGTATACTTATAACTATCTCTTTAATAGCCAATAAGGACCTGTTGTGACAAATTTCACGTACCCTATCAGGAATTTCTCCATCAGTATGTAGTTGAACATGCCATCACACGCGCAATGCCATCTATCGAATATCTATATTCAATGCTGCACGCAGTTGACCTCTAGATATAGTCCAGTCTGAGTTCGATAGATGGCGCTGTTTTAATATTTTACTTCGGAAACTATTATAATTTTATTAATTTACATTTTTCTTTCGTTTCATTTATAAGGTGTGAACTGATTACGATGAAACAAAAAACATAATGTTACTTCAATTTACGCACATATTGTGGTGTATAAAAGTTACTGGAAGTTGTGAGACCAAGTGCACATAACCCTATTGTAATTTTACTTCTGTAACACTTTAAATTCAAATATCTTTTGATAGACTGAACCGATTGCAATGAAACAAAAACTAAATGTTACTTCAAGTTACGATCAATCGTTGTGTATAAAAGTTATCTACATTGCTTTCGTACATTTTACGTGATGCCCGAACAAATACACAGACAAACAGACAAACAGACAAAAATTCGAAAAATGCTGGAAATGGGTTCTATTGGTTGTCCTTTAACACCCTGGCTATTTTTTTTGGATTTTTTTTTGATGTACAAAAACGACTTTTCTACAGTTTTATTATATGTATAGATAATGTGTATTTATGTCACTAGCTGTTCCCCGCAGTTTTACTTGTATCTTTGGGCAAGCACTTAATGTACCAAGATAAAAAGTATCCTATGTCAACCTCCAGGGTTGAAGCCATCTTTATACTGGTTTTCATTAAAATCAGTTGCTGAAGTGATTTTAATAGTGAAATGTATCCAAACAGAGTTACTTTTGCATAGCTAATATTCATTTACTTTTTTCAGGTGTGTACTTGGGTCAAGAAGAGCGTGTTCAAATGTTAAATATTGAGCAACCAACCACTTCAGCTCTATTAGATGTAACTAACCTTAGCCTATCAGGTATGTTGTATTTAATTTTATTACCCTAATTTGGCCCGCCCACCACTAACTTGAAAAAGTTGTAAACAATAGAACTCGAACTCGTTTATGCGCACAGCCTAGGAATGGAATTCCCTGCCTTCGTCGGTGTTCCCAAATTCATTGACCCCAATCTATTTAAGTCGCGAGTTAATAGGCTTCTTTTGGGTTAGCTCGTTCCATCGTCGACCTTATCTCTGTCCTCAGGACTAGATTGAGGTCAAGAGTAGGCCCATCAAACATAAAAAAAAAACTAGGAAATAAACATTTCACCACTAAACTGACTTATTTTTATTGTTTTTCTAGGTCCTGGAATTAAGATTGTTATTGCTGATGGTAAACCATCCACATCAAGGTCATGTAAAGAAAACACAGTGCCATGTGGAAAAGCACCACTAAGTGATACAAACGATGCTATAAAAGTTCAGGCGTGGAACCACCACCAAAAATATAAATTGAGGAAGAGAATGAGGCAAAGTGGTATTGAGGTACATGTTTGAAAAGTATCATAAGCATCAGATTTCTTATGATACTTTTCAAACATACATTACATAGAGCCTTATGTTGACTGCTTTGCGGAAAGCTTTTTTTGTCACAATGTATTTTTAATTGGTTTATCAAACGCGCATCAAAATACATGTCAATAAAATAAAATCAGAAAATTCTTTCAAGAATTTTATAAGAATCATGAAAGTAACTCATGTATTTTGCCCAAGCCTGCAAAGTATAGGATGTATATCAGGATCTTAGCAAGCAGAGATTTGCATTCATTGCCTACTTATTACTTGTTTATGTATTTAATTAATTAATATGTTGTAAACCCTAACTTTATAAGTTCGAAAATAAAAGTGTGTAAGTAATTTTAAAACGTTTTTTATTCCACATACATTGTATTATTTCCATCTAGATTTTACATAAAACAATATGTGAAGCGTATGACAATAAGTATGGTACCAAGTGCAAGTAAAAGTAACAAAATGAATAATTCATTTTGTTACTTTTACTTGGCACTTGGTACCATACGTTTATTGTTTTGTTTGGGTACTGTTGGTAGCTGTATGTATAGGTGTAGGTATAGATTATGGATTTAGTTCGGCACCATCACGGATAGATGGCGCTGTTGTTATGATGACGGAAATACGGTTGAGAGTGCCGTCTATCTCCATATATATCGACGGTTGAAAGGCTAATTGATCTAAGCGACATTTTGTAAAACTTGCAGGAGGACGGATCAAAGTTTTTTTTTTTGAAAAAAAAATCATAAATAAAAAACTATTTGATAGACTTTTATTTATTTAATACAGTATATCCGTAATTAAGTAAGGAAGTTTTTTAAGTTATTACTGTTGAAAATTGTGTATTATTTTAGAAAATTTATGTTGGTTAGCCCAAAATGCATCAAAGTTAGTTATTTTTTGAGAAAAGCAAAATGGTTCAAATGCCTACCGTTAATAAAATAGCTGAAAGTAAACTGGCTCAAGCATCGACTTAGAACAAAATAATACGAGAGAAAACGAATGTAGCGCCAAGTCGACCGACAGTTGAATATGCCCAATGAACCTAAGCAACATGATGGTGTTGCACCAGACTGAAGTAGTTTGATGCAGATGCCCATTAGAGGGACTGCTGGATGAAAAAATGAACCCTTACTAGATTATAGTAGATCTATATTGGTGCTTAGGCCCTCATTAATCAGCAACGTCCGTAAGATATTTTTCAGGTTGGTATGCCACTTTATACAATTTTAGACAGCGTTTTGTACATAAAAAAAAAAAACATTTTTGTGTAGAAGAATCATTCAAGATGTTGATCTTAACGTGTTTTGGAACAAGGTATATCACCCTTTTTTTTTTTTTTGGTGGGTGGGAAATCATCAAATGACCCCTCCCGCTCTGGGCGGAGCGGAAGGGAGTGTCAGACTCTTACTGACTAAAAACCACCCATGTTCCTTCTTTGGCCCTTAATGTTCCAGGGCCGCGGTATCTCTTTCGAACAGTCCCGCAGCCCGGCCCTTGCGGGCCCCTCCCGTTTGCTGACAACTCTTTGAGGCGCGCATGGAACACGAACGCGCCGTCGACACGGCCTGCCCGTCGTCATACGACGGACGGACGGCGAGCTAGCCCATTACTCACCGTCCACAGGCCCGCGCCTACGGTGGCCGAGAGCCATCACGGCGTGGCCCCCGACGCCCGGTGCTTCTCCTCCCGCGGCGGCTGGGACGTGAGGCTCTCTCCCTCTCACGTTCCGCCGCCTCCTTCGCTAGCATGACTCGCAGAAGGAGGCGACGGCTTCCCATTCCCTCTCGCCCCGGACCATGGCTTGAACCAGGGCCGGGCGCGAGAGGTCGCCGCCGCCAATCGCCGCTACGAGGACACGGCGGTGCTCCTCCCAAGCGGAGCAGACCTCGACGGTGTGCTCCACCGTGTCCTCCGGGCGATCCTCGCAATAGTAGCACCCGGGCGTTTCCTCCCGCCCGATTCGGTGCAGGTACCTCCCGAAACATCCGTATCCGGTGAGGACCTGCGTCAGGCGGAAGGTGAGGGCGCCGTGGCGCCTCTCAAGCCACTCCTCAAAGAGGGGACTTACCGCCACTATCGTGGCGTGCCCTAAGGTATATCACCCTAAGCCTAAGTTTTTTTTATTTTTTTTTATTACAAAATGGGCCTGCTCTTGACCTCAATCACGCCTGGTGGAAAGCGATGGATGAGGTCTATGATGAAACGAGCGTGCCCAGAAGATGCCTGTTCACTCTTGCTTTGAAGGCAGACGGCTTATATGTGGGAGGGAACACAGATGCAGAGAGTTCCACACTTTGGCTGTGCGCATGATAAACGTGGAGGAGAAGCGCCGAGTACGACTTGTCGGGATATCAACCAAGTGTGGATGGTACGCAGTACGTCTGCTAGTCCGGTGGTAAAAAGGTGATGGTGGGATCAGATCGTGGAGCTCCTGCGCACACTCTCCGAAGTACAGTCTGTAGAAGACTGACAAGCAGGCGACATTACGCCGATGAGCTAGGCTGTGAAGCGTAACTATCAGTCTCGTCGCCTATGAGTCTTTTAGCTTTGCGTTCCACCGAATCAAGTGCAGCAAGCTGGTATTTTGCTGAGCCATCCCACAAGTGACTGCAATACTCCATACAGGATCGGACCTGTGCTTTCTACAAACTTAAAAGCTATCCAGATGTGAAGTATCGCCTCACCTTATCCAGGATGCCCAGCTTCTTAATTGCGGTCTGAGTTTTCGACTCGATGGTTGAGCCGAAGTTGAGATCCGATGTCAACTCCATGCCTAAGAGCTGTAGGCGGTCGGTAACTGGTACAACTGTACCTCGGAAAGCTGGAGACAACTGGAACTGGCTCATTTTAGCAGTGAAAAGACATGCCTGTGTTTTCAGAGCATTGAATTTGATCAGATTGTCGTCGCCCCACTGGGAAACGAGATTTAGGGTAAAATTCATTCGCTCCACCATGGCCTCTTTATGAGTAGCTGTTTCCTCTCTGCTGCCTCTTGCACTGGACAGGTATCTTTCTTCGACTGTGCTGTCATCAGCGTACCCGATTGCACCAAGCTGTAGTAGGTCGTTGATGTGTAGCAGAAATAAAGTTGCAGAAAGAACAGACCCCTGAGGAACACCGGCATCAATGGCCTTAAGATCCGATGAGCAGCAATCTTTGACCACTCTGATCGAACGGCCACTCAGGAAGTCGGAAATCCAGTTGCGAAAGTCAGCAGAGATGCCAAATGCAGGAAGCTTAGCCAACAGACTAGCGTGCCAGACCCTGTCAAAGGCCTTTGAAATATCAAGCGATACATCAAGGGCTTTGCCGTGTTTCTCAATGGCCTCGCCCCAGTAATGCGTAACATACACAAGAAGAAGCCTAAGTTTTTTAATGTATCTAGTTGAATGCAAAATGGGCCAAACGACATAGCTTATTGTTTTAGTTTAATGCAAAATAGGCCAAACGACAAAACCAGAACCATGGCGAAAAAGCCAAATGCCTTAATCGACACACGTTATAAAAGTTCGAAAAATCAAATTAGCTTAAGTCACGGAGTCCTCAAATTTTGTCTAATTTGGTGTCGTATAGATCAATGAGCTTAGAAATGAGGCCTGTTTTACTGTGGGTGCTAAGCGCCAAAAAAGTAGTCAAAAAAAATTGAAACCCGACTCAAACGACGGAGAAAAATTTGCTGATTCCGAATATGTATATAACTCAATATCGCAAAAAATGTCGCTTAGACCAATTAGCCTTTCAACCGTCGATATATAGTAGTCTTTGATAGTATATATAACGAAGTTAAAAGGAAAACTATCACAGCTAAGTAGGCTTCACAAGTTTACGAGTAATAGTTGACCAACTTATAAAATATACTTGGATAACATATTTTCTTAAAAAACCCGTGCACACGGGTTTTTTAACTGCAAATGTAAGTTTGTTTTTTTATTATCACAATAAAAACCATCGTTTGAAGTATAGAACATTGTTAAAAATGAATAATCAGCACTGCCTGACTGAGGTTCACAATTCATCTCTATGTATTTACTTGTTAAGCATAACAAAAGATCATAACATGACGCCTGTAATCCCCAAATTGCCATCCACCAGCACAAATCCAGATTCCGTGGCACCTCCTGAGAAATAACTGATGGAATCACCCAATAACAATCAATTTGCCCGGCCTGGTAATCGAACCCAGCCCTTTATGTTCAGAACTTTACGCTTGCGATCAACTGCTCAACGTTATAACAGGAGTTTTAACTTTTTTTAAATATTTTGTATTTTTTATTACATGATTGTTGATTTGTTGTAATAAATGAATTTGGTTAAGGTAGGCTCAGCCTATTTGCCTGTATGGACGGCACGCCCCTGTGGTCAAGCAAAAGAGTTACTGCTTTCACTTGTGCTAAAGGTTCAAAACACACCTGACCAGGACCAGTCATATTATCAAACAAAAGAAAATTCGCAAGGCGTACCTACATCGTACCATCACAACATGAACTACCTTGTCAGGAACAAGTGGAAATGGCCATTGAAATGCCATTTTAGAAATATAATAAAACAAGGAAGTACGCCTGTAATTTGTATAAAAACGAATCAAATTCATTTTCCTGAACCGCTACTTGCACTGCCCGCACAGAAACTTTATCTCCTTACGATAAGTGATAGGTGGAACGAGGTATACTAGAGATAATTTGCAACAGGACCCCAATAACTAGCATCTTGAGTTTTTAGAGTTTCAACCAAAAACCCTATGAAAAATCTGCTCAACGCTCGAAGCTAATCTAATACTTTTCGGATAGTTCATGAACAAATGAACCCTAAGGAAACAGGATCCATAAAAAAATGCACTCGTAGATAAAAGGCGTCTTAAAGTTAATGTTATGCGTTAAGACATAGTATGGTCAGAACAGGGCTAAATAGGAGAGGAAGTCATGTGATACTGACTGTGCGAGGCGAGCCACTCGTTGTAGTCGAGGCCGAGCGGCAGGTCGACGAGCTGGCGCATGTCCAGCTCGGGCAGCTTGCGCTCCAGTAGCGCCTCCTGCAGGTACAGCTTGGGATCGCCCGCCGGTTCGCCCTCCCGCTCCTTTCGCCGCGCCTTCCTGCAACACCACACACGCCACTGTTACAACTTGCCAAGTGCCGACCTATCATTCAAAGCTTATCATTTTATCGTAAAACAGGTGCATTCCGATCGGTACCTCTCAGGCTATGCATTGAAATAAAATCAGCTGTCCAGTACAAAACTTCAATACCTACTCGACCCCAATGTATGTGGCAGCTGAGTATGGGGGAGAGATTTTATAAGGCACCGTTTGACCGATTACCATGAAAGTTGGCACATACTTGTGGTAATTTTCATGGAGAAGATTAATAAGTAAAGGTTTTTTTCCAAATTTGCGGACTATATGTATAACTGGGTATGGCATTGGGCACAAGCGCACAGTTGAGGTGTCGCTCGGTGCGCAAGTGTTGGTGCAAGACTCCGCCGCGGCAAGGCGCGCGGCGCGGTCCGGCACAGCCGCGGCGAATCAAACGCCGTCACAACTAGTCACAAGCCGCGCGCCGCTGTATTAAACTGTAAATTGTAATCCATCGATTACAATTTACAAATCACCAAAGAACTTCGGTGCGGACTGACTGAGAGACTCGTCGTTATGTAAACTGTCGCATTGAGGCCTCTTTTTGAGAGGGAGGTTGGATTCAAATTAAAAAACGTTTTTTTTTTTCAATCAATTTTTGACATTCTGTTCTGTTATCTGCTTGCGTTCACTTGGGTAATCAGTTGAGTCGCAGACTGGCAGTGTCGAACCACCCGCTGATAAGTTTATCAGTAAGTAGGTACTTGAACGTAGCACAACTAGCTGATAGAAAAGGCTGATCTGCTGCTATTGAGCGGTACGTGTGCAGAACCGATTCGCTTGTCCGCACGAATTTAAATCCGTAAATACAAAATAAACAACCCACATAAGTACACAGGGACGGAAACGGGAGCACGATGTAGATTAGGCTCAGAAACGGAAGTGCTAACGACAATGAGGCAGAATCATCGCGATACTAACTTGCCGAGGACAGTGTCACAGACAGAGCATCAGGAGGAGCTCCAGGCAGGAGTCCAGGCGGGACAAGCCGGGCGCCGCGGTTACGTAACGGCGAGCCCGCCAGGCTGGGCTGGCGGGCTCGGAGTCCGCACTGCCCGCAGCCGTTGCCATCGCTCGTGTCGTGACCGCAATACTTAATGCGTCAATCCGTATGCGTACCGTGCACACTGATTCATTATAAAATCATTAACCCGACGCGGATAGGTATATCACAATGAGTAACATCCTTCGGGTACTGTCAATTTTTGAAATTTATTTCTAAGATAATGCACTTGTTAAATAGACTACAGATTGAAGGAACTTAATCGTCATTTACGACCAAATTAAACCATTTTAAGATTTATCGTTGTAAATGACCAACACAAAACACAGACATACACAAAACGGCAGCGAGACCGCAGTGGCACAGTGGGACGCGGACGCGGACGCGGCACGTGCGCAGTAGTACACAGTCCGGCACTGCGGCGCACATGAGCACCGGCCGTCCAACAACAGCGAGTTAGCGAGGAGCTCACCTGAACGGCACGGCCGAGTACAGGTAGGACGGCAGCGAAAACAACACTCCGAGCACTACTGCGTGGCACATCGCGCCGCCGACTGCACTCCGTCCGCACATACAGAACGAGGGCGCTGCGCTTGCGCATGTACCCCGCGACTCACGCCCGCTCCCCGTCAGAACGAGACACAATGACATTGGCAATGTCTCTGTCACACATAAACAATAATCTTATCGTGTGACTGTGTATGTGTGACGTACGCACTGCGTTGGGCCATGAATCGAGGTGACCGAAAAACCAAAGCTTTCATTTTATCAAAGTATTCAATGTAGACTGTAGAGCCACAACCTCCCACGTGATTGCGTCCTATCGGAACTGAGGCTCCCAAATCACGACTAGTCAGAAATACTGCTATACCTGTGTAATTTAATTTTTTAATACAAATTAAAATCAAATTCTTAAAAGAATTAATTGTAACTATCTCAAAGCCGTGGATGTAAAAAGCTGGCATGCAGGCTGAATTTTCCAAGTGGGCGTGGATGGCCAAATCCGAAACTATGTTGAATAGCAAAAAATGCACAAAGGAGTCTCGAGACCGATTTTGATGAAAACTAAAACTGTATCATCGATTTTTGAAAAATCAATCAGGAATCGAACCCATTGATTTTGGAAACAAACACACTGTATTATTACGCCATTCAATAGTGTCGCTAATAAGGATCAAATTCTGGAACTCTTCGCGGCTAAAAGCCACAGCAACAGAAAAAAAGTGGCTTTGTTCGACGTTTCGTTGATTACCTACTAACTGTTAGCATACTGTTATGTTTTTATCAAAAATGAGTTCTTTCCTTTAGTTTGCTGTTTGTCATTATTTCCCAGAATTTGATCCTTATTAGTTATACTATCGAATAGTGTAATAATACAGTGTGTATTTTTTTCCGAAATCAATGAGTTCGCTTCCTGGCTAGGAATATTGATTTTTCAAAAATCTAATGATGCAGTTTTAGTTTTCATCAAAATCGGGCTCGAGACTCCTTTGAGTTTTTACGCTACTCCTCATAGTTTCGGATTTGGACATCCACACCCCTTGGAAAAACAAAGAAACAAACAAGTGCAAGAATTAAGGACAAGCGATCCAAATGATGTGTTCGTATTCATTAAGAATTGGCACAGATGCTCGGGAAAGAGTAAAAGTGTCGCGGTGAGAGCGTGGCGCGCGTGCAGGCGCCGCGCGCCGCGCCGGTACCGAGTATCGACACCGTGTTACATGCGACCATACCAGCAATCACTAACTACCAACAATAACTAACATCAATGACGGCACGGTTGGCGCAGTGCCTGAGCGATTGACTGCTTTGCTTCGTGTTGCGGGTTCGATTCCCGCACGGAACAAATATTTTTATGGCCTACAGATAGTTGTTCCGGGTCTGCCTGTTTGTGTATGTGAGTTTAAATGTTTGTAAACGCACCCACGATACAGGAGAAATTCCAAGTGTGGGGCAACGTTTAAAAAAAAAACAATCTGTGAAGCTGATTGTAAATTGACTATAATTTCAATGATTACAAGCCCGTATTGATTATAATTTATTAACACATTACAGATCCACTTTGCTCTCCTGCCACTCCACATATCTTTATCAAGAGCTGCTAAGGATCAATCTTAATAAAGCAGCTGAAGCTCAATAAGCTCATCCTACAATCTCCGCCTTGGCTTATACCGCTGTGTCGATGCTAACACAAAGGGATCCCTTGTCAAGTTGTCATCTGCGACCCACTTGTCATCTGCCATACAGCATGCGGCAGCAGTGTGCAGCCTGTTTCCATTACTGCGCCGAATGACATTTTTCTTTTATCATGAATCGGGTTCTTGTATTCAAGTTTGAAACCCTGAATATCCGTCAGTCTACAAAGAACTCTTCAAAATCTATGAGAGACAAGTGAGACACGTGCCGTCGCTCGCATCTAAACACAACGCTTTCCACACGGAACTCGCGCTCACATTCAGGCCGAACGCCGCACGCCGCAACACTTGATATGTGGAAATTAAATAGCGACACCGACAAAAACAAAGCTATTGCATCGACAAGCAGCACCGCTGTGGAACAGGCCACTCAG
Source organism: Eurois occulta (assembly GCA_950022335.1). Lineage (NCBI taxonomy): Eukaryota > Metazoa > Arthropoda > Insecta > Lepidoptera > Noctuidae > Eurois > Eurois occulta. The sequence goes on from OX465486.1 coordinate 237,523, forward strand.
GCCAGTCTGCAAGCTAGTGAGTAGTGAGCGAGTCCAACTCGAGTGAATATGGGTGTTGGTATCGATCTGGGTGCGAGCGTTGTTAATATCTGCAGTGTGACCGCGCCGGAGTGCGTCAAGGTCGGCGTCTGTTTATACACCTTCTAGCCGCGGCGCACCTCGACGTTACACAAGGCTGTTGTATGTATACTACACACCATTCATGGCATATTCAAAAACTTGCTTTGTTTACTGCACAGTACCCTACTAGCCTACTCTGAATATTAAGTTCATACTTTTTGTATTTCGTCTCTCCTCAGGCATTGCACACCATCTTGTGCTGGATGTCCTGTAAGTCCTGTAACCTGTGGCTATGATCCGGGCGTCTATTCCGCTGTCACTTGGCTTGTCAAGCTAGAAGCAATCTCGGGCGCGAAAAATATTTACTTATTTTCTGCATGTTGTTCAGTCAAAATGAGCTTCGCTATTTGACGAGACACAAAATCAATAACAGTTTTGTGAGTTAGGGCACACCGGAACGACAGAAGCCGGCAGCGGCCGGCAGCGACGCGTCAAGGCCGGATGAGCCGGCTGCGGGCAGTACCGCTGACAAGACGCGCGGGAGGCAGCGCGACCTTTTCGAAATTATCAAGAGATTCTGGTCCTTTAATTATGTAAGTAGATAAAAGTTGAAAATTATTTCACACTGAAGTGCTCGCTGCTTTCGTGTTTCGGTGTTCTCTAGCGCCGTCGGCTATCGCGCCGGCACGTGCTGATGCCGGTGACTCGGCCTGATAGCCTGGCAACCAACCTTATGTTTGTGAGCACCACGATGTCATTAGAGTGTAACACAGACCAGCGCTCGCTCTGGAATCCGGGCAGCTAATAATAAAAACTCCAATAGAATCATCGGCATAAATATGTAGCACATTAGCTGGCAGTGCAAAACTATGTCGTCGCGTCGTGCCTCTTTGCTGCTGAGTAGATTATAATTTATTAATTTTATGAATTCGTGTATCTCGCAACGGTCATTTGTGTACACTACCAAGCCGTCAGAGGTGGAAAATAATAAGTAAACTGTAAAATTGAAAAATACTCGTATAATAATAACGTAATGGGTAGAAAAACCAGAATATTTGTTACTTAGTAGGGCGAGGTACCATGCGAAGTAGAGATAGTGACAGTTCAAAGTATAGAGGATGACGTCATTGCGTGGGTGCGGGGTGTCACCGGGAGTGGAGGGTGGACACCTGTTGTTCAGTGCCGACGGCGCACAGTGGTCAGGAAATCGAGCTCCATACTCATAGAAACTTTAAGAAAAGAATTTAAAAAAAAAATGTAATGGCTCTGGTATACCTCCCTTGACATCATAAACATAATGGATGGTACAGAAGAGAATTGAAGAGCCATTACATTTTTTTTTTAAATTCTTTTCTTTAATTTTCTATGAGTATGGAGCTCGATTTCCAGACCACTGTGCGGCGTGGCGGCGCTGGGCGGGGGAAGGGGTTCGGGCTGGAGAGTGTCAGCACCTCCAGAATCCTTAATTACCTCCGTTATCGAACCAAGATGATGAGCCGGGATGGCGGGTCAATACAAAAGCACAAAACAAGCGGTTTACAAGCGGTGTACGATGGTTCTTACAAAATGTACGCAAATGATGTGCAAGGATTATTGTAAGGGGCGTCCATTAATTACGTGGACAATTTTGGTAATTTTTCGACCCCACCTCCCCCTTGGTGAGATGTCGTGAGATTTATTCGTGATTAAGTGTAAATAAGTTAATCTGTACTTGATTGCGTTGGATTTATTTAAAAAAACAATTTTGTTTTCATTGAATTTTATTATTAAATACGGGGTGGAAGGAACACCGCCGCGAAAACGGTTACCACGTATTCAGTATCAGTAAATCATTCTGAGCCCCCAACATAATTTTTTTCATCAGTTATTCAAATAAAAACGGCTCTTTCCTACAAAAGTGCAATACCTACACCTACACGGTCAAAATGTATGGAACAGCTGTTTTTTTTTAATAACCGATTTTGCGTCGGTGTTCCTTCCACCCCATACTGTGGTCTGTGGTGCTGGTGTACGATTTAGCCATATTTTAGTGGAGAACCATGTTTACTTAATTAGTTGTTACCTAGTTTTTACCTAGTTTGTTCCGTGTCGGTCACGGAGAAAGAATCTGACCACCCCATTTCGTCCCGTGGGTGTCATAAGAGGCGACTAAGGGAGCTAAAGACCCAGTGCAAATCATAAAGCAAGCTCTTTGGGTCACCCGCACGGTGGCGGGTAAACCACCAGCAATAGCATTCCCAAGGAGGGTTAATGTCTGGCAGGCGGCCGACTGTAAAATCCAAGCCAAAACCTTCTGCAACATGAGCGAAAATGAAATGATGTGCGATAGGACTAGGGCGTACCCCGCAGGCGACGCGCAGGCGCAGCACCCGGCTCCTGCGGGAAATGGACAAGGGTTGTAGCACCACCCCGGGCGGGTTCGACGTAAGAAGCAAGCTCGGGAAGTGAAATTGAGGTATGCTTGTTGGAACGGTGGTGGCGGAACTATCATACAAGCCGAAAAGCCCGGCTTGCCTTTTTTTTTTTCGGATGGGAAATCATCAATGACTCCTCCCGCTCTGGGCGGAGCGGAAGGGAGTGTCAGACTTTTACTGACTAAAAACCATCCATGTTCCTTCTTTTGCCCTTTATGTTCCAGGGCCGCGGTATCTCTTTCGAACAGTCCCGCAGCCCTGGCAGGCATCGGCCCTTGCGGGCCCCTCATCATTGCTGACATCTCTTTGAGGCGCGCGTGGAACACGAACGCCGTCGACACTGCCTGTCGTCATAAGACGGACGGACGGCGAGCTAACCCATTACTCACCGTCCACAGGCCCGCGCCTACGGTGGCCGAGAGCCATCACGACGTGGCCCCCGACGCCCGGTGCTTCTCCCGCGGCGGCTGGGACGTGAGGTTCTCAGACCGGCTTGCCTTACAATCAACTCAACAAATAACAAATAAATAAAAAATCCTAACACAAACTAAAATTTACGTCAAACAATAACGAGCGCGCGAAACTAATCGTACTACTACGGCCTACAGCCAGTGCTCGTGCTTTCTCTTTCACACCCAATGGCTTGCATTTGGCTTCTGACCTCTCGCTTGCTCCTAGCAAGTTGTGTCTGTTTTCGTCAGTTTTCGTAGGTACTTATTTGGATACTTTGTATTGAATTTAAAGCTGGGCTTTTTTTGAATGTGTGCGTGGAAGTCAGTGTAGTTTGAGAGAGAATGTGTGTTCGCGGTGCGCACCAAGAGGTATGTTCGTTGTGTTTTGAGTGATTAGTGAATACTAGTGCATTTTCTGTTTATTAATATAGTTTTTTAACACTAAAATGAATTCACAAACGCATGTAACTGTTCCTTGTGAAGGTTGAATGTGTGCGTGTAAGTCAGTGTAGTTTGAGAGAGAATGTGTGTTCGCGGTGCGCACCAAGAGGTATGTTCGTTGTGTTTTGAGTAATTAGTGAATACTAGTGCATTTTCTTTTTATTAATATAGTTTTTTAACACTAAAATGAATTCGGAAACGCATGTAACTGTTCCTTGTGAAGGAGTAGTGTGTGAAATTGATACTGGGCAAGGTAAATACTTTGGAGTTTTACAGAAAACTATAATCTCGTTACTTCACCTAAACCTACGCCTGATCACATTTAATTGTGACAATTCTTGCGACAAGTTAATATATTCATAACTTACGACAATAATATTGCTATGGAAGAACAGCTGTTGGTGGAATTAAAACCTACACCAACATTTTATGCTGATGTAATAAAATTATTTTTACAGAAAGATAGTGTTTTTGATTTAGAATACAGAAAGTAATTAAAGTAATTTTATTATACATTTAAGTGTCATTTACTCAAACGAATTTTCATTGTTGATATTAATAAGTATGTAAGTATTTGTAAATCTATCTAGTAATACCATGCATTACTGTGTGCTTTGTTCTTTGTGATCTGTCCGTGGTAAAGAAGCGAAGATTGAAGAGTTATGGCTGTTCACACTGTGAGTAATAAGAATAACACATTCATAAATTTTCAACAATTTGCAGTCGTAGAAACCATTTTTTTATTTCAGCGCCATCTCTCGCCAAAGCGAGGAAATAATTACGAATTGATTTGAAGAGTTCTGTTGTTACATTTATGTCAGTAGCCCTTATATCATTTACTTCTTTTGTGAAGGGATATAAAATACGAAATGTTAATCACCACTATTTGTATTTTTATATTTAGGCATATTTAAATAATAGGAAAAATAAAACCGGCGTTATTAAAAACCAATGTCAGAACTCAGAACAGAGAGCGAAACTTTATTTTTTCCCCAAATGTCGTCAGTTGGTTAATTGGGTTTTGCCTCCCTTTCATTGCGGGCACGCCACTGTTACAAGAAACGAAATCGAAGGGTACAAAAGCGAGGGAAATTGGTGAGGGATACAAGTTTTTCTACTGTGGAAGTGACGGGAAAAGGAATGGCGTGGGAATAGTTTTAGATAGTAATTTAAAAGAAAGCGTGATGGATGTAAAAAGAGTTAATGATAGACTGATAGTTTAAAAGGAGCGTGATGGATGTAAAAAGAGATAATAATAGACTGATAGTTTTAAAGGTTATGTTCGAAAACGTAATGCTGAACGTAGTTAGTGTATATGCACCGCAAGTGGGATGTGATGAAAGAGTGAAAGAGAAGTTGAGTGAAGAAGAAGGAACATCCCGGCGCATGAAGAATTGATAGTTGGAGGTGATTTCAATGGACATGTGGGAAGAATGAGAGGGATTTATGAAAGAGTGCATGGGGGGTGGGGAATCGGGAATCAAAACAATGTGGGGGAGACTACTGCAATCCGCTACCGCATTTGATCTGGCCGCTACCGCACTTGGTTCCAGAAGGACGAAAAGAGGAAATTCAAGGAATGGCAGTGTTCAAGTTGCAAGTGTTAGTTTGAAAGCTGAAAAGAAGAGTGAATATGATGCTCTCAAGAAAAAAGCCAAGAAAGCTGTGGCCATAGCTAGAGCAAAGGCCTCAGACAAGCTTTATGACACTTTGGATAGTACAGCAGGCCAAAAACAACTATATCGGCTTGCTAGAGCTAGAGAGAGAAAGGGAGGGATGTATGTCAGATTAAATGCATAAAAGATGAAGCTGGAATGGTTCTTTCGGATGATTAGGAAATTAAGGATAGGTGGAAGGGGTACTTTGAAAAACTGATGAATGAGGAGAATGATTGGAACGGTGTGCTGGACAATAAACCAGAGAATGAGGGGTTAGTGAGAAAGGTTAGTATGGATGAAGTGAGCAGATAGCAGTAAATGGAATGAAGAATGGTAAAGCGTTAGGACCTGACGGTATACCAGTTGAAGTGTGGAAGTTATTACGGGTGGATGGATGGACGTGGTTAGCTTTATTTTTCAATAAGTTGTTACTGGAAGAAGCCATAGCTGACGAATGGTGCAACAGTTCGCTGGTGCCCATCTTTAAAAATAAAGGTGATGTGCTGGAGTGTAATAACTATAGAGGAATAAAGCTAATGGCGCATAGTATGAAAGTGTGGGAGAAAGTTATTGAAAGACGTCTGAGAGAAGAGAGTGAAATTTCACAAAATCAATTCGGTTTTATGCCTGGTCGGGGAACGACGAATGCCATTTTTGCCATCCGCCAGCTGTGCGAGAAATACAGAAGTGCGCACAAAAACTTGCACATGGTGTTCATCGACCTCGAAAAGGCATACGACCGGGAACCTCGTGAAGTTTTGTGGTGGGCCCTGAAAGAGAAAGGTATGCCTGGGAAGTATGTGCAGTTGATCCGAGCGATGTACAGTAGACGTAGTACCCAAGTCCGGTCTACAGCGGGCACTACCGGTAGCTTCAATGTGGCTGTTGGCTTGCACCAAGGGTCGGCTCTAAGCCCTTACCTCTTCCTGGTGATAATGGACGCACTTACGTCGGACATCCAGGAAGAGGCTCCCTGTGTATGCTGTTTGCCGACGACATTGTGTTGGTTGCCGAGAGTGGCCTAGAGGTCCAGAGTAGATTGGAGGTGTGGTGGCAAAGACTGGAGAATGTTTGCCTGAAAGTCAGTAGGACCAAAACAGAATACCTATTCTGTGATTTCGGCGGTCTCTCCAGTCCTGCGCCCATAACTCTTGCCGGAACGCCCATACAGATCTGTTCCGATTTTCGGTACCTCGGGTCGCTTGTCCAAGGGGATGGCTAAGTAGACCGAGACGTAACACACCGGATCAACTCAGGTTGGATGAAATGGTGACAGGTCACTGGAACAACCAACTTGCGACCCACGGATGCCACTCAAGTTAAAGGGGAAAATATACAAGTCCGTGATTAGATCTGTCGTACTGTATGGATCGGAATGCTGGGCTGTGAAGAAAATGGATGAAAAAAGATTGCATGTAGCGGAGATGAGAATGTTGAGGTGGATGTGTGGTGTGACAAGAATGGATAAAGTAAGGAACGAGTATATTAGAGGAAGTTTAAAAGTTGCGTCTGTTACAGAAAAGTTGAAAGGGATTCGACTGTCTTGGTATGGACATGTGATGAGGAGGGACGAATCGCATGTTACTAAAAGAGTGATGAATATAAACGTTGATGGATGGAGAGGGAGAGGAAGACCAAAGAAACGATGGATGGATTGTGTGAGGAATGATATGAAAGATAAAGAAGTAAATGATAGCGTGACGGTTGACAGAGGAGAATGGAAGAAAAAAACGTGTTGCGCCGACCCCAAATAACATGGGACAAGGGCAGGAAGATGATGACCTAGTTTTTACACAATTAGTCACTGTTACTTGAGGGAAACAAATTACGTGATAATTGCTGAGACCCCCTCTCAGGGAGAGAGGGGGTCTCATTTGCTGTTGCAACCACTAGCTGTTGCCCGCGACCTTCATTCGCGTCAATTTATTAAAAAAAAAATACTTTTTGAATCGAATTTTGTTAACAAATTCAAGGGTTTTAATTTTATTGCACGGATCCCTAAGTATTTTTCTCTTGATAAAAGTAGACCTTATAACATCAGCTATCTGCCAGTAAAGTCTTGCAAAATCGGTCCAGCCGTTTCGGAGATTATCACTACATATTATAAAACAAAGTCGCTTTTCTGTCCCTATTTCCCTTTGACCGCTTAAATCTTTAAAACTACGCAACGGATTTTGATGCGGTTTTTTTTAATAGATAGAGTGATTTAAGAGGAAGGTTTATATATGTATAATAACATGCTTAATATATTAGAGAACCACTGATAATTTCAAGATTTCTATTGTGAAGTCGTAAATAATTTCATTTTTTTCCGCTTACATTGCAAACGCAGGCTGAACCCTACGAGATTTATCAAAATAATGTACTAAGTATTGTACACATTAAAAAGGTCTACAGAAAACTCCGCGATGGTATATGTCTATCTCTTATGGATATCCCACAATAACATGTTTTTGTCATTTACTTTTTACGCCAAATAATGGCTAATTTCCGAAGCGATTTTAACCAATACGGCATTAATCCTTATCCAATTAAATACCTTAAATACATTGTTGATTTAATATAGATCTATATGGCCCTTTACAGCATATGATTTAAATGAATATTTTCGAAGATATTACAGATTTAAAAATTGCGGGACGTAGCGTTTGCGCCGGCACCGGCCAAAAGCCGGCCGGCCGGCCGGCTGTTTTTCTGTAGTGTATTTAGTATCAGCATTGCACCCGTGCGAAGCCGGGGCGGGTCGCTAGTCCGATTATATAACAAACAGACAGACCGACAGACAGCCGACAGACAAAAATTGAAAGAAATGTGTTTTTGTTATAAGTACCGTATATACTTTGAATGCATATGGCATTCAGTAAAAAGCTGTTATTTTGGTATTACAAACAGATACTTCAATTTTATTTATTTGTATGTATAGAGTATAGATGTATAGAAGATGTATGGATGTATATGTAGATTATTTTTGTTTATTACTGTGATGAATATGAGGACTACGGGTCATATTATTTTTGTTCAAGGAAAAACGGAGCACCATAGAGGATCACTCGCGTGTCTGTCTGTCCGTCTGTCACAGCCAATTTACTCCGAAACTACTGGGACCGATTGAGTTCAAATTTGGTAAGTCGGTGACCCAAAGACGGACGTGTAACGTAAATTAATGAATTTTAAACATAGGGGCCACTTTTAGTTGGTAAATTAGAAAATGAAAAAAAAAGACCCCTGCCGTCCGAAACACTCGCTCTTCATTCTGCATCCACTAAGTTCGTAAACTTTCCGTATGAGTCGACTAAGTTAGTCCTGTAATAAGTGCATTGTTCACTGTATGTGCACTGAATTTAGTGAATGCACATAAAAAAAACTTCTTGCTCTAACTTAATCTTAAAGCGTTTAACATTTGTTGTCATTTCTGCTTGAATGATCTAAAGAAAATAGAACTCATTTAGGAAGAATGCTTAAATTATCAAGCTCGTGCGAGCTTGATTCCTTTTTTCTTATAAACTTTTCTGTATAAATAGACACAGTAAGTACTTGGACAAAAATAACATAACTTCACGCCCGTAATCACCGAAGGGTTAGGCAGAGATTTACTTAACAGTAGGTACACTTGCATTTCGCCGGTTAGGTTTAAGTCCCATGTAATAGGGGCGAGTTTATTGCCATCAATCATAACAAACAGCACAAATCTGAACTCTGTGGCTGCTTGCTACTGAGAAATTCGTAATGGCAAAACCCATTAACACTGCCCGACCTGGGAATCGAACCCATGCTGCTGCATCATGCTGAGCAGTCGCGCTTGCGACCATTAAACCAACGAGGCAGTCAAAAATAAAACCTGAAATATCCGAGGAACAGTGCCAAATGTATTATTATGTATTTTCCTTTATTAATAGGTATATGGAGGAAGTGAAGGGCACAGAAACTTTACATGGCTATGTGCCCCCGTCTCGATGGGCTGGATCAACCCTTGCGTAAAGGCCACATCAATTCAAAACGAGTCATATTTTCAAATGTAAGGCTAGAATACAACACCATCAATATTTTAAGGCGCTTCTGAACGGGACTTATGTTCAATCAGCGGGTACCAGTGGATATCGCAATACCCAGGAACTGGGTTGTGGAGGTCAGATAGGCAGTCGCTTCATGTCAATACTGGTATTGAGCTGCATCCGATTAGTGCAAGCTGACTCAAAATAATTGGGAATAGGCTAGCCAGATAAAGGCAAAGGAGGCAAGGGGGGTGTAGTGTAACGTGAATGGATAAATTAAAAATGAGTGCATACGAGGAAGCCTGAAAGTGGCACAGTGGGAGGTGGCTGGTAAGTTAGGTGGTAATCGGTCTCCTGGTAAGATCATGTGATGCGGAAGACTGAAGAAAATGTCGTGGGAAAGTTTTGAGTACGAATATGGATGACCATAGGAGAAGGGAAAGATCAAAGAAACGGTAGATGGACTGTGCGAAGGACGATATGGCCAGAAGGGAGGTGATGGCTGACATGATGTGTAATAGAGAAATATGGAAGAAAACTATATGCTGCGCCGACACAAAATAAATTGGGACAAGGGCAGGAGAATGATGATGAGGCTAGGCAGGTGACGATGAAGTACGTTTTGAATTTAATACAAAGTAAACTTTGTGATTGCGCTCGAAGTGGGCTTGCAAGCTGAGCCGTAAAGGAGCCAACTAACTGTGTTATGTGTGCGTTTCGTTTTTTGTATCTTATCCATTGGCAGTCAGCCATTGTATTCCGTGGCAAAAATATCTGCCGACCATACTGTTCATTGTGGATAATAGATATACATAATAAAATGTTTTGCTGGGCTTCCTTAGCTAAGGTAATAGTTTATTTACGGTGGAAGCGCCAGGGTAGCCGCCAAATTTAAATTGTCTCACGTTTTTTGCAATTTGCAGGTCAGCGTCAGGCTGTAATATGTTCAACTAATATGATTGCGACCGACACGTACGTACATATGTAATTACAGAATTATAAACATTAAAATCTTCAATACAACCCTCTAAATTCATTTAATCCCATTGAATGACTTTAATGATTATAAAAGAAAATCAGGTTTTCTTTCTGCTTCTCAGGGTTTCGATGGCAATATAATTTGAGTTGGCCCAGTATTTTGGCAAAAAGTTTGGCGCATAGAGTAAGTCCATCTCTGCATGTTACAGGAGCTGTCCTGTAACATGCAGAGCAGACAACAAGACACGGCATCAAGTGTCCTATCGTTTTTGGAACAACGCCACATTTAAATTCCATCTCTGAATCAAAGTCAGTAGAGCCATATTTGTTACGGTCGCGAATCATATTTTAAAGGCCTAAGCAAACGAGGGACAATCCCAGGCTTACTTTTTCGTCCTTCAAAATAGATCCCTTACAACTGTATTGAATAACGCACAAAATGGATTAAAAGTACCACGTACGAAAAGTCCCCCGAACAACCGAGAACATCGATAGCCCGGACTAGACAAAAGTACGGAGCGGTCCACGAAAAAAATAGCACTAACGCCACTAGGCACAGCAACGCACACAGCGAACTTTAGTCCGCATTCATTAATCGAACCGAAATAAAGGGATGGACCCAATATTCTCTTTTAAAAACCTTAACTTTTTCTTAAACATCATGTAAATAACAACATAACGTAATCTGAGATTATTTACTTCCATAGTGTGTCGTGTGCTTCACTAAATTATCGAGTGTTGCTCGATGTATGCTGAATGATTGAATGGTCGCACACCCGCCGTGAGCGTCGGGTCCGTGCCATGTTCTCGGAGGACATTTTATTCACGATTCAGGGATTTTTGTCCAAGTCCCTCGTCTGCGCAGGCCTTAATCAACATACAACCTGACACTCAACTGCAAATTGCTAGAAAAACCTAAGAAATTTGAATTTCTGGTGCTTCTACCTTATAGAACTGTTTCCCTTTAATAAGTTGATTCATGTCGGCGAAATGTTGTGTCGTGAACAGCTGATGTAGACATACGCGGTACACACGGCAACTCAGCAACAGGCAATCAAACGAAATCAAAAGCACTAACCAGTTCGTCGTATATCATTAGACTAGTTATCACTTCACTAGATTCATTGCTCTCTCGGCGACAACAGAATAAATGTCTAAACTTGTTTAAGGATGCTTCCGGCTGACTGCTGTGCTAGATAACATAAATAATACCGTTGTAACAGTTTACTATTCCATTCCGAAGTTTTATTTTAATTTCAAGGTGGGCAATTTTTTTGTTTGAGTATGCGCGGATTTAGTAGTCAAAATGATGTCGATGAGCAATGATTAATGACATTCTGTTCCAAAAGGCGCGGGCGTAGCTCACACTTGGCTGCATGCTGCTCGAACCTGCTACAGCAACATAAGCGACGTGCGTGCGGCGCGGTGGTGGCGCTTGCACAATGGTGACACACTTCCCACACACTGCGCGCCCCCGCACCGCGCGCCTTGCCCGGCACTACTTGCTGCGAGCGCGAGTTTGGAGCTTGTGAGTTACCAGTTCTGAGTATGATGTGTTAGTTATGTCGGTGGTAACACTGGGCTAGCGTACACCACGAAACTCTACTAGAAAGACTGCCCTGCCTAATACCACGTTAACACCTTTCCCTCGTAAAGACCATTCGACCAATACAATAAACATATCAATGATCTTCCTAATTTCTCTTGCGTCTGTTATTTACATTAAGCACTTAAACATGTGGCGCCAGCTCTACTCCGAGCAAGGTCAATACAATTTCAAATTCATTTTTAGTATTTTAATAATGCTCGCCGCTCAAGGTCGTGATTGGTCAGTAGCGCCAGTAGTACGGATGTCTCAAAAGCGGCATTTACATGTAGGTAACTAATCGATCACACGGTTACTGGTTATTGTTCACAAACTCACGATTTTGAAAGGGTACAATAAAATACCAAATCACTCATACATAAATTATGACCATATATGTACCATACATTATGAGTCATCATAATGTATGTACATTTATTGTGTCCGACCGAAACTAGTTTTTACGACCGAAACCGAGACCGAATTTCAGCAACAGTCTCAGTTTCGGCCGAAACCGAAACTTCCCTACAAGGATCATGTTTTGAGGGAAAATAAAGAAAACGTTATTATAATCAGTCAGTCTTCATGTTTTTATCTTTAAATCACATAGCTATGCAGCCTTCGACATGTCACTTATTGGTGTGATAATCAACATAACAAACCCACCCTCATCTAAGAAAAAAAAAATATTAATTGCGCCTTAAATATACTTAAAATAGGTGAGGTGTTTATTTGAGTAGTTTGATTCTTCTTTTGAATCTTATTCATAGTTTTTTTTTTTTAATATTAAACATAATATTAGTTTTTTGTTTTGAGTTTGGCGGTAGGTAATAAGGTTTTAAAATACGAAAAACAGAAATGACCTATTAATTTTATTACTACATATGATACATAGGTGGGTACATATGTAAGTACCTACTCATTTAATTATAAGTGTGTTAATTTTATTTAAAAAAAAAACAATTAGGGACGTAGGTAAGTATCTAACTGTACTTGCCACTTGAATACCTTGGTAATAAGTATTAAAATGAATTTTGAAACTCTGAATCAATAATATTATGAACTATAGTAAGTACTAAGTACCTAATTAATGTTTGTTTAGGTATAGCTTTAGCGAGAGAGTTAAATCAACCAAAAAAATATTTAGATAGTTAGGTTAAACTTAATCTATGTATTAGTTTGTGTCTGCGCCATACTTGCGCCTGATGGTTTTTTGATACCACCAATTTGGACATTCAAGTGGTGCTTTAACCGTTACAAGTTTTTTACTTACACCCACACACTTTGAACATTTTTAACTTTTCTCAGTCCAGAATCTGTACACGGGTGTGTCGCAACTCGCAACGTAACCTCGTAAAATCTATTGTAATAACTATAAAAGTTGAGATTAAAGCTGTTTTGTGAAGAAACTGAGGTTTTCACTATAAAACTTCCAAATGTCCAGTACCCTACTAACCCACAGTTTGTTATAATATTATTTTTTTTTATGTTTACTAACTACTTTTATGCTACATCACGTTATAAAACTTACCGAATTTAAAATAAATCACACGAGACCCCCTTTTTTTTTGCCGAAACTCGACCGAAACCGAAACCGAACTTTCGGTCGGACACTATACATTTAATAAGAACTTTAACGTGATCGAAATACGTTTCTTCTTAAAACTGACTTAGAGGGGTACCTACTCAGTTGTTAGTTTTGAATAATGAACTTGACCATGGTCTAAAGATTGTTCCAAATACAAAAACTGTCTCGAAGGTTATAAACTTGTGGGATAAAGTTGGTCTCATTTTGTAATAAGACGGAAAGTGTCCGAGAACTGGGAACCCTTTTACGGGATGGTGAGCTGTAACCAGTAACCCTATAGCTGTAGTGTTGAAATGCACATTGCACAAGCAGCTGTAGAGCACTAGCAAATGCAAGTGGTGAACGGAAGGCGTTTCGGCCTTTCGAGGCTTTCGGGGATTTAATTAATTCTGGATGTTCAATGAACGACTCTGAACAGACCCTTTCGAATCAGATAAACACGTGAAGCAGGCAGTGCAGCAGTGTAGCGGCTAAGTGTGATAATGGAAGCCTCTGGTGGGGGGTATCATGAAGTCTAAATCAAATGAACCCGTTACAAGCACGTTTGATTTGTCAAGGTTTTGGGAATAGGAGAAATGTACATGGAGAGAGATGATATTCTGTAAATACATCAGCTATCCTGTCACGAATCATGTTATGCTCAAGTAAAGTGTTGTCTATGTGCAGTGTGCACTCCGCGACACCTGCAACAGTTGCCGGTGTCGCAACCGCCGGCAGCCGGCAGCCGGCAAGCTCTGCTAACCAAACTGCCAATTCGCTACAACTTAGATATAAAGCAAATAGTCGATTATTCGGTCGTGACTTACAAAACCGTTACACACGACCATCTCACTTGAGCAGGGTTGAAACAGCAACTTACCTGCAAAGATAAGAAAAAATAACAGTTTAGTAAGGAACTAGATTAAATAATATAATTTATTGTAAGCCTAATCTTTATGCTATTATAACATTAACTACACTATTGTATTAGATAAGGCTGTGATGATACTGGTATGAGTTTTAAATAAATAAATAATGAGCAACAACAGCACAAGCATAATAACAGGAAGCCGCTGCAATACAATTCAAAGCCTCCATGTAAATGTTGTAGCCCTGGTACCTAACGGTCCCGAACTCCCGACTAAAGAGCGGTCGGTCCAGGGTTTGAGCCCAGTCAGGCGTCATTTTTTCATCACCACTGCTCTCAAAACGGTGAAGGCAAACATCGCGAGGTAACAGGCACGTCTTAAAACCCAAAATTCGAGGATGTGACATCCACCATCCCGCGCTGGGCCCGCGAGCCCGCGTGCAGGATGCTGGATTACAGCTATAGCATGCGGAACCCGGAACCCTCTCGTAGAGAGCTCACCATACTTGCATAAATAATATATAAGAAACAAGTTATTTTATATTTTCTATGGCTGTATAGCATATTACTATAAGTAAGTATAATATGTTAACATTAGAATTTAGACGTAAGTTTCTAGAAGCCACTACTTTATTTAATTTATTTCAACCGTTTTATTTATTTTATTAATGAATTGTATGAACATATGAATTGTATTGTACTGTCAATTTCTTTTTTTGCATTTATAATTCTTATTTGTGATAATAAGGAAAACCCCCAATTTTACAAAAAAAAAAATTGTAAGAATTTGTTATTTTTTCAAATTATTAATCTACACTAATATTATAAAGAGGAAAAATTTGTATTTTTGTGTGTGTGTATGTTTGTAATGAATAAACTCAAAAACTACTGTGCCGATTTCAAAAATTCTTTCACCATTGGAAGCTACATTCACCCTGAGTAACAATAGGCATCCGTGCAAAGCCGGGACGAGCCGCTAGTAATAAATAAAATAAAATACTATGCAATATAGCATATACGTATAGCGTCGCGTCGTGTAACACGTGTAAGTAGGTACTCGTACCTACTACCTACAAATTCAAATCATACAATAAATAAATTGAAGACGGTTGTGTTGTTGTCGTCCACATCGGGTAACGCTTATGTTGGCAAACACGTGACGCACGATCAGCCGATCAGCCGACGTGTTCCGGACGCCCCGCCCCCCGCACCCGCCATCGATCGCGAAGGTCGTGCCGCTTATCGCGAGCGCACGCGTCACTGCCGCACACACACTTGTTACAATAATTATAATACACGCCGCGTGGCCGCTTGCCACACCATCAAACACTTTCACAACTATTTCGTGTTTCGACTCTTTCAGTCATTTTACCTTCCACTTGATTAAAAATAAACGCTATCATTTTGATCAACGAAACTGATTTTCAGCTTCGATGGCAACTGATATAAATGATAATTTCTATTTCCGTAAAGCGATCACAAAATCGTACGCTCCAAAAATAATATAAGTACTTGTGAATGTTAAGATACAAAATCAGTGCTTGGTGACCACATGAACGTTGTTCAGTTGTTGACAGACACAAGTGTGAGCTCGCTGAAAGGTACTTAGTGTGTTTGTATGGCTCGTGGTCGTGCAGTCGTGTTGACTCGTGCTCCACGGCTTCATCATCGCTTGCTCGCTACTATGTAAAGCATTTCACAAGATCGCGGTTTTAAGAATGGTTGGTATGGTTGGTATGGTGTTCGTCCTCGTCACTTCTGGCTGGACACAATTGCATTCTCCACAATCACCTAACCTAACCCAATTGGTCGGGGTGCTCTAGCTTACATACTGCGACCATCTTGGCTCGCATCGCATATGGTAGAACACAGTTCTCACATAGCTGGCAGCAAAAAGTTATTTTTTAACGTCCTCGGCGTGGCTCCGAGCTACGGCCCGGTTTAATTATTGGTCCAACAGTTTGTATTATCATTAATTACTTTACTTACATGATGGCTAACTTATCGGATGTAACTTATTTAATTTTTAACTTGACAGAAAAGATACGGCTCATCATCACCAAAGAGTTTTGAACTTGTCTATGACAACTGGTATAGGCAATCACTACAATATCTTAATAATAGTCCTCCAGATTATTCATCGGCGCCGGAGGTATGACGGCCACAAATTTCGCGGAATGAAAAGGAAGGGGGTTGAAACTCGCGGGCCTGTGGACGGTGAGTAATGGGCTAGCTCGCCGTCCGTCGGTCTTATGACGACAGGCCGTGTCGACGGCGCGTTCGTGTTCCACGCGCGCCTCAAAGAGATGTCAGCAAACAGGAGGGGCCCGCAAGGGCCGATGCCTGCCAGGGTTGCGGGACTGTTCGAAAGAGATACCGCGGCCGAAAGAGATACCGCGGCCCTGGAAAATAAAGGGCAAAAGAAGGAACATGGATGGTTTTTAGTCAGTACAAGTCTGACATTCGATTCCGCTCCGCCCAGAGCGGGAGGAGTCATTTGATGATTGCCCATCCGAAAAAAAAGGGGGTTGAAACTATAAATTAAATTAACCCGGCAAAAAAATGTCAAGACGTTCAAAATAGGCAGAAATTTCCGACTTCATTTCTTTGTCATCAGTGCTTTTTTTTTCACGAATCTCTTTTTCTTTTGGGAACAAATAATAATAAGATGGGGCCAAATCTGGACTGGGTGTGGCTCTTGTGAACGGGTTGCCTTGTCGTGCAAGTGGAGCTCATCAGGGGATCACTTTCCCCTTCCTCTTTCCTTAATTGCTTTTCATTTTTGTAGTAATGTGGGCGAAGTATTGTCCCGTGATATTAATATCTTTATCATTGTAATCGATCAATAAAAACCCCTCTGAATCCCAATAAACTGTAGCCATAATCTTTTCGGCCATTTTTGGCCCTAATTTCAGACCCAGTCAGTTTGGTTCTTGTATAAAATTCATCCCTTAGGCTGCGTTTTCACCAAAGATGTGCGAGGATGCGTTGCGAGGGATGTGTTTGTTTTTTTCAAACCGTGCATAAATAGCAACAAACTTCCAAAAAAAAAACAAAAAAATCGGGTGTCGGGCCACGCACAATGTAGGGTTCCGTAGTACAACGTTAATTTAATCCACTCCCTACGGTCCAATTTGCCTCAATATAGTAATAATAAAAAACAAACTTACATTTGAAGTTGAAAAACCTGTGCTCCCATACAATATGTTTGGGAAAATATGTTATCCAAGTACATTTTACAAGTTGGTCGACTAGTAACCTTGTAAAGCCTAATTAGCTGTGATTAGTGATAGTTTTCCTTTTAACTTCGTTATATACAGGATGAATATACTTTCACCGTGATTTTTTTCAGACACCCAAACACAACCGTTTAGCTGGTAGAGGGGGGACACTTCAAACGAATCCCTTAATCGAAAAATTATTTTTACACACTCGCAATATTTTTTAAAGACCTATCCAACGACATCCCCCACTATGGGGTACGCGTGGCCACTTTGTCGGCGTAACTAATCTGTATATTCATGCCAAATTACAGCTTTCTAGTACTAAGCCTTTGAGCTAGGTAAGCTGCGGACAGACAGACAGACGGACATGGCGAAACTATAAGGGTTCCTTGTTTGTTGACTACGGAACCCTAAAAAGTGAAAAATAACTTTACTTTCGAAATTATTTGTATAATTGACTTCATTGCCACCGACTTCCGTAAAGTAACCCCATAGCAGTCATTAACGCTAAAGCTTAGCATTAAAGCTTTAAGGAAATCAAAATCTAATTAGCCGAAGATCTACGGGGAATGATGATTCAAGTTTGTCAAGCTATTATTGAGACTATAGCACCTACACTTGCGTGCAAAAAAATCGACCCACTCCGTACGCTTTCCTTCAGAACACGATACATAAAAATCTAAAATTAATTAATGAATACTTTTTGTTAAATGTCAGTCAAGATTACAATAGACCAGTTTATACTGTAACAGATTTTGGTTTATTGATTTTACAGACTGAAAAACAGAAGCGGTTAGAATAGCTCAATTTTTTAATGAATAATTTTGAATGGAAAAATCAAAATAAGCATTAAATTTCTAAAGAAAACTTTGTTCAGTAGCGTTGTATTCCCCCCACGTGCTCTTATTGCAGCTTCCATCCTGTTTTTCATTGACCTTATTAATGTTTTTTATGAATTCTTGGGGTATACCTTCCCACTCCTCTTGAATAGCCACCTTTAGTTCCTGTTGGGTTTCTGGGGGCCAATTTCTGGCCCTGACCCTTCTCTTCAGGTTATCCCATAGATGTTCGATGAGATTAAAGTCAGGGCTTGTTGCTGGCCACTCCATAACAGGAATTTCCACCTCACGTAGGTACTGGAATACTATCGTGGCTGTATGTGGTCGGGCGTTGTTCTTCATTAGCGTGAAACCCTCGCCTACAAATCCAGTGTATGGCATGACATGTTGTTCTAGCACCTCCTGGATGTATCGCTGTGCAGTCAGATTGCCTAGACGAGGCCCGGATACGAACTGAAGATCCGTTTTTCCTTCCAAAAAATTCCGCCCCAAACAGTCCACGAACCTCCTCCAAAAGCCACTCGTTCTTCAATACAAGCCTGTGAAAATCGTCCTTCCTCTCTTCGGTAAACTTTCCTGCGCCCATCATTTTCATGAAGACTGATTTTACACTCGTCCGAGAACAGTACGACCTTCCATTGTTCGAGTGTCCATCAACGTGAGTTCGAGCAAATCGAAGCCGCGCTTGGCGATACACGGGGGTTAATTTTGGACCATT
This sequence comes from Eurois occulta, assembly GCA_950022335.1. Classification (NCBI taxonomy): domain Eukaryota; kingdom Metazoa; phylum Arthropoda; class Insecta; order Lepidoptera; family Noctuidae; genus Eurois; species Eurois occulta. The sequence continues at coordinate 256,319 of OX465486.1, forward strand.
AGCTGGTTTGTGAGGTTGCAATCCGCTTTCTGCAAGTCTCCGTCGTACAGTCCATTCACTTACAGCTACACCGCAAACATTACGAAGTTGCTGTTGCACCTGAACACCAGTCAAATGTCGATTTTTTAAACTTGTAGACACCATAAATCGATCATCTCGTTCTGGAGTAGCCCGATTTCTTCCAGAACCTGATCGTCAATTGAAGCTCCTCGCTAAGATCCTTCGGTACACTCGTTTTACTGCTGATTGACTTAGGTGAAGATGTCTGGCCACTTCGCGCTGACTCAATCAAGCCTGGATTAGTGCTACAACTTGAGCACACTCAGACGGAGTAGCATTAATTTTCACAGAGAGTAAAAACAATTAAACTCAAGGTAAATGGTCACTAAATCAGTAAAAATAACCAATTACTAAATAAAGAATAAATTGATTAACTTTTAACACAATGCAATGTCACTGAGATTGCTTTGTTAAAAATGAGAAATAAGGGTGTCCAAGTAAACGAGTCAATATCATCAACAACATCCCGTTTATTGAAGTGTTGAGTATGTAAAAATAAAGTTTATGAAACATACATTTAAATTTCATTATTAGTTTTTGTTTACTTGATCTTAATTTTTATATATTTTGTTCCGAATCGAAACAGGGTGGGTCGATTTTTTTGCACGTAAGTGTATTTAATTTGTGTGACCAAGAAGTCTTCCCGGACCTTATGAAATACAGCAAGGTATACCACTTTTCAAATCCGAGGACATTAATAACTATAGACCTATATCCGTGTTTCTGGTTTTCAGAAAAGTGTTTGAAAAGGCAATGCTTAATAAAATGCTCAACCACTTTAACACCAATAAAATCTTACATGAGAAACAGTATGGTTTCACCAAAGGACGTTGTACGACTGACGCCGGCGCCGGTGTCACCTTATTAAAACACATAGGTATTTTCTGCGTGGGAAGAGGCACAAGATGCCATAGGAATCTTCTGTGATCTCTCGAAAGCATTTGATTGCGTAAACCACGAAACCATCCTCTTAAAACTTGGAACGTTACGGGCTAGGGAAACTTGCGCTCAGTTTAGTGAATTCGTATTTAAACGATAGACATCAGCGATTACAAATAAATGGTGTCAATTCAATAAGTTCAAAAATTAGTATGGGTGTACCACAAGGTCGATCTTAGGTCCTTTCCTCTTTTTGGTCTACATTAATGATACGGGCATACCCCATCTATTTAAAAACCAACCAAAAGTTGTGGTGTTTGTTGACGTTACTTCTTTAATATTTAAGATAAACAGACGTGCCACAAATCTCCACAACGTAAATAAGGCCTACTGCAGGTCCATAATAGGTTCACCGCTACTAATTTCAAGTTAACGTCGCAGATGCAGATAGACAATACTTATTACACGCCGAAGCTAATACTAACATCGTAAGATGTTAGACTCCCCACCGATATCGTTAGAAAGAGACAGGTGAATAAATTACCGGTATCCATAGAACATTAGATAACGGTAACGGACTTACGGGTATCGTTATTAATATCGTTACTTTTTATCGGTAGCATTAGCATAACACGGTAAGTGGTAACGTAGTAAAAAAATAACAGTAATTCGGTTCCTGGGGCCGCCACCGCTGGGCCACCGCTGCTCCTACGAGCCATATTGAAAGATTTAAAAATGAACAATTTCAGACCCCTAACAAAAACAAAGTTAGACTGACATTATACTCAACTAAGTACTTTGGAAACTAAACAATTAATTCAATATTAAACAATTCGATTTATGGATAAGTAAACATAAAATAATAATGATGTAATTACATTTTAAGTTACGGTAAATTGCGAATATTTTACATTTTAGGCCCAATATGAGTTATTTTTCCCTGTTCTGTTCTTTGTTAATATTATAATAATATTATAATATGGTAACGTTGAGGGTCCTATCGACTTTTCGAATGAAATCAAAACGAAAACTTATTTTTATTATGAGTTCTTTTCAACGTCTGCTATTATAAATAGTAAGTACGTTAATAATTTTCCAAAATTCTCATTTTTTTTTAATTGTAATTATTTGTAATTGTAACACATTTATTTTTGTACACTTGGGTTTATCAATGATTGGCTAACTGCACTCGGTTACTATCAGTTTTACGATTTACGACCAAACTGACGCCATAAATTAAGCAAATTAACCTTAATCGTATTGTTTCACATGAATATCGTTGCACAAGAGCTGGCGAAACAAAAGTTACGCCACAACAAAAGCTACGAGAGCAAGTGAACCGAGCACAGGAAGCGCGGCGTATCTAGAGCGAGAACACTCGAGCGCACCGCGCACTGCTGCCACGCGTTGCGATAGCAACGAGACGCACTGCACTGACTGCATATTTTAACTAGTGTCAAGCCGAAACTTTATTCTCCTTGCTTTAACCAAATCAGTTTTTTTTTTAATAATAGCAACTCTTACAAACTGTTTAATCCAAAATCAAGTTCATGGTTTCTTTTACAACATTGCTTTATTTTCTCATAGTTTTCAGTTTTTGCCGGAGAGAGGACACTCTTTGACGCGCCGGCAAAAGGCTATTAGCTTCACATTAGAAGGCACACTTGCACGGCAAAGTGGAGTTGTAACAGTGACCAAGCCGACGCTTAAACTCTAAACTAGATAATGACGTGATACCTACGAAAATATCTGAAGCCGTGACCTTCGATGGCGTTGTTTATGCTTGAAAGAAATCACGTTTGAACCAATTTTTGTTCATATTCGCTGCGCCATTGAACTGGACATAAGAGTCGTGGGCATTATTCGGTATCTCGCTGTGTGCATCGCTCGATTATGCGCAACTCTTCTCTGGCGGCTTCTTGCATTTATGCCCGGAAACTTACAGTTCTGGCGTGACCATCTTATTGGTGGCTGTCCAAGCGCCCCATGGAGTTGGTACCACGGGTCAGGTGGATAGCCAACATTGAGAATAATAGACGGTAAAGCAAACGCTATTCAGCCTCTCTCTCTCTCTCTCGCTGTGCCTCAGTGGGTGGAAGCGCGTGCTGCGTGTGTGTGGAGCACCGCTGCGCAGGAGGCATGCGCTCTCGCTGCGGCGCACACTGAATCAATAATTTTAAGGGTCAATATAGCTTATGTTTGATAACACTATGGACAAATATGACACTAGAAGTAATTTGGCTGGAAAACTTAATTTTTTTTTAAGAAAAAAATGTAAATCGGAATACATTGGCAGTCTGGATTCGTTTTATAAGGAATTAAAACACACTAATTAGGCCCGGACTCCACCAAACTGGAGAAGAGAGGAGATGCGTAAAAGCTAGGGTGTATCTACCGAAGCTGTGCTGAGATGAGCTAAGCAGAGAGGACAAGAGATGTGCAAACGGGCACCGCCGCTCGCGTCTCTTCTCGTCTCCGCTGGCCTAAACAATTACGAGACATCGCATTGGCTCTGGTGTAAAGTTCAACTTTTCGAGATACTACCAGATTGCTTTCTTGCGTCGATATCTTCCATGATTTCTGTAATAGTAGCTGTTCGAAAGTAGCAAGGTGTATTCGCCGGTACTAAATAAACGACCAATGATAACTGAAGTATGTAACATTGGAATCACCGTAGGTACGTTCTATTAACTGTAGCAGAAACGTTGATTATTTGCCCATATATTCCAAATTGCCCATGAACATGCCTGAATCTCCGTATCTGCTTGAAAGGAACACGAACAAAATGCGCTACAAATAAACAATTCGTCATAAGCATAAGATAAAAACATACCTCTAAACATAGGATTTATTTTGCTTTAAGGCAGAAAAAAATACGACGTTTCGTAATTTTCACTATTTAAATTATGTTCAAGTTCGATAATATAACTTTATTTTAATATGAAAAGGTTGATTTGATGTGGCACAGAGGGGGCATCACGCCATGACTACGTCATGCCATTTCCCGCCACGGCATACGTGTCGGTTTTACTACCTAGGCGCGCATCTAGGTAGATGTTTCACATATTTATTGACTGCAGACTGACGTAATGAATGAATAAACAAACGAGGTGACGAGTGACTTTAGCTCAGCGGCCGCGCAGGGGCTTGAAGGTGTGGCCTATTACTAGTGAGACATGATTATTGGTTTCTAATTGTTAGAATGCGCAACTATTGAGCAATTTTGGATACGTTGAAAATTCCACCAATCATGCCAAGGATACTTTCTTTCTAACACTGCAGTAGTTGTGGTAGTTATAGTTATGTATAGCGTTTAGCTTGACGTGCTGGTGACTGTAAATTGCATTGCATACCTACACAACAAACGATGATATTATTGGATACAAATAATATTATAAATGCAACTTTGGCGAAAAGCTTATTTGTTGTTATTAAAAAGTGAGTTTTATTAAAACTCCTGAATGTTGTTATTATTTTGCATGTCGAAATCAATAGAAATTTTTCCATCTGACAATCAGTCTCTAGCGTTGAGTTCAAACATTCAACGCTAGAGGGCGCTGTAACCAAATTACTCTATTTAGCACGCTGACGTCTTTGAAATAGATGATTGTCATATTCGCTTAACGCATTTGTCTCATATTTTAGTTAGCGTTAATTGAAAATACCTGTGTACCCAACAACTAGGTACTATGAGGCTAAAAATTATGTTGAAAGAATGGTTGCTGGGCCGGACAATAAGGAAACAGAGGGTTTACTTTGTAGCTCTTTGTAATAGGTACACAGTACTCACACTCACACACACCCCACACCCCCACTTACTCACTTCAACTGTTTGTATTTTTTGTATGTACCTACCTGTTTTTAAAATTTTCTAAATTATGTATTACCTAATTCTTATTGTTCCCTCTGTAATCACATCTTATTTATTAATTCAAGTTATTTTCAATGTTATTAATTAGTCGTTTGTTTTTGTTTTGTGCTAATTAAATATTTTTTCTTGCGCTAGCAGAACATTGCTATTTTTTAACTTTGTGTAGTGTCTGGGTCACCAAGATACAGACTATGCCTAGTTTGGGGCCCGCTGTTAAACGTGACTGTATTCTGTTGTATTGGCTTACAATAAATGAATTTGAATATAATTTTTATTAAAATAATTATTCTTCGTTACGAAAAATCATTTCAAATATTACCTGAATAATTGTTTTCAGGATACAATGTTAATGATGCTTATTACCAACCAAGGTGAGCTGTCAGATGTTACACAACATAATATCCAACTGTAAGGCTCACTCGTTTTTTAAAACTGCACTCGAATGGGACCAACGGTCGTAGATCGATATTTCGAGATATCGTAGATATATCGAACCCTATCTGAAGAAGAACAGAATCAGCACACCTAGCTTGAGCTTACAAACGAAAGTAACTTATAACTGTTATTTTTAACCAAATACGTAGGTACCTAGCATTATGATTGAATTTCATAGGGTCATTTCGCCTGTTCGCGTCCATTTAGTGCAGTTGGCAAGTTTGAAGGAGAAGATAAAAATGTTCCAGCACTAGTTTCAATGAAAAAATTATGTAATGTGTTCATTATATAGTCTACTATAGGGTTCGCTTTCAGTTTTGTTCGAAACTACTTGTGTTTTTTTTTTATAAATAGACAAACGTCAAAAATACGCGTTTTACCCAGTTTGCGTCCAAAAAATCTAAATTGCGTCCACCCATAGACCATTTTGCGTCCACCACCTAAGAAAAGGAATGTAGGGGTGATATTTTTAAGATAATGTAAAGAAAAATTGTATTTTTAACAGATTCTTCATTCAAGAATATAGTTATTTGGGAACTCAACTCTCGGATTCCATATTCCTTAGATCCCTCTCCTCAACCGAGACCTACAAGTATTTGGGTATGTCGGAAGCATTAGGCATCAATGCTGCTGACATGAAACAATCATAGAAGGAGCGCTTCTTTGGTCGCCTGAATAAAGTGTTAAACAGTCTTTTATCAGGCGGAAACAAAGTGCGCGCCTTTAATGGTTGGGTCATGCCGGTTTTGATGTATTCTTTCGGCATACTCAAATGGACTCAGACGGAACTTGACGCCCTGGATAGGAGGGTCCGCACACTATTGACCGCAAACCGGATGCATCACCCAAGATCATCGGTGATGAGACTGTATATCCCGCGGAAGTGCGGAGGTCGTGGCTTCTTAAATGCTAAGACCTTGCACAACCGTGAGGTATGCAGTCTCAGGGAATACTTTCTCGAAACCGACGTGGGGATGCACCGAGATGTGGTCTCAGTGGACAAGGACCTCACCCCGCTCTCCTTGGGTAACGAGAACTGGCGCAAACCTGTGATATTGGATACTAATGACCGTAGGGAGGTATGGCAGAGCAAGGAGCTACACGAACGCTTTTTCCGGGCCCTACATGGACCTGATGTAGACCTCTTGGCGTCCGTATCCTGGCTACGATTTGGTGACCTCTTTGGGGAAACCGAAGGTTTTGTCTGTGCGATTATGGATGAAGTTATCATGACGAACAATTATCGGCAATACATTGTCAAGGACGGTACGGTTGACATCTGTAGGGCATGCCACCGTCCCGGTGAATCGATGTTGTTTCCGGTTGTTCTCGTCTTGCTAACGGTGAGTACTTGCACAGACACAATCGTAGTATATATAGTAGCTAGGATTATCCACCAGCAACTTGCCCTGCAATACAACCTTGTGGGTTCTGAAGTACCATACTAAAAGTATGTGCCCGACCCAGTTCTCGAGAACGGTCATGCCACATTGTATTGGGATCAAAATATCATCACGGACAGGACTATTTTAGCAAATAAACCTGATATTGTGGTGATAGATCGCCGAGAGCGCCGTGCAATGATTGTTGACATCACTGATCACTGTCCCTCGTGACGAGAATCTTGTGAAAGCTGAAAATGAAAAAAAAATCAAGTGTCTTGATTTAGCACACGAGGTTGTCGACATGTGGGACGTGGACTCTGCAATCATTGTACCGATAGTCGTTACGGTTAATGGAATAATAGCAAAGAGTCTCGACCAACACCTTAGGTCCTAAGGTGTTGGTCGAGGAGGAGCAGAAGGAGGCTCTCATTGCGCGGCTGGTTCTTCAAGGGCTTGATTCAGAAAGCAGTACTCCTGGACACGGCACGCATTGTGAGACGGTTCCTTTCCCTGGAGTCCTGACCACCCTGCCTGGATCTATTTTTTATATTTTAAATGTTTTGTTTACTTTTGTTTTTTTAAATATTTAAAAATGTATTAAATAAGAGAAATAATGAATAAAATTAATACATATTAAATTATTTTTACAAATAAGTTAAAAAAATATATTTACGCTATTATTTGTATTTAATGAAAAAATGGACGCAATTTGGTACAATACTATTTCCCTGTAGGTATAGTTTGCGTCCACAACTCCACATGTGATGAACGATATTTGTATCTTTTATTACAATCATAATAATGTGGACGCAAATTGCTCATTACGATTGCATGATATTACTACATAAATAAAAAATAAAAACAAATTCCCTTTCATAATTTAATCACATAAAAATAAACACTAACTAAATCATAAATAGACGAGTTCGCGTCCATTGTGGTCGCAAAGTGGAAGTTTTATAAATTCGGTGTAGTAATTCGCGTCCACCTTATTTTAACTGTTAACTTTAAAAAAAACAAGTAAATACATAATTAATATTACTCCTTTTTTCATGCTTTATGTCTAGAAACAGCTGTGTATTCTAAAATACGCATAAAACAATAAAATAATTACTGTCGAACGCGCCCCTGCACACTATTTTTTTGCCGACATTCCGCTCGTCCGCGCTTCTTTGTTGAAGAACGGAGATTAACTATTTTTTTTACACATGATTGATTGGGCACTCAGAACTTTTGTCTATGTGTATGCACCTCTTATACGATGAGGTATTGGCGGTAACGAGTTTTCGGTGATTTAGTGTGTTAATATACCTATTTTCGAGAATTGTTATAGGGAGGTCCGAAAAATGGACGCGAATAGGGTGATGGACGCGAACAGGCGAAATGACCCTAATCCGTGATTCGGTTTTATTATTAGCGAGCCTCGTTGTTTGGTGGCGTGCGGCGCGTATCGGGGCCGCCGCGGCGGCGGCGCGGTCCCGTTACAACTGTAACGTCGTTACCGCGTCGCCCGCGCCCGCGCGCCAGCGCCAGCGCCTCTGCACGGGCTCACCGCACGACTAAACAAAACTACAGAACTTGGCAAACAAATCTTCACAACAACGGACTTATGTACAAACTGGAATGATATTGATGACATACAACTCTAAAGCGTTACGAGCTAGAGAACTTCTAGAGTGGATGTCATCTCTTTCTAATAAGATATCCAATATTTGTACTTACATTTGGGACAGTTATTGTTGTGTTATAATGACTTCCTAGCACCCCGCCCCCCGCTTTGCATGGGGGTGTAAAAAGACTTGACGAAGTGAAACCTACGCATACTGTTCATCAAAGGAAGAGCAATTTTTAAATAAAAAACCGGCCAAGTGTGAGTCGGACTCACGCACGAAGGGTTCCGTACCATTATCTATAAAAATGGCAAAAAAATCATATCTGTTGTATGGGAGCCCCCCTTAATATATTTTTATTTTTAGTATTTGTTGTTATAGCGGCAATAGTAATACATCATTTGTGAAAATTTCAGCTTTCTAGCTATCACGGTTTATGAGATACAGACAGACAGACAGACAGACAGCGAAGTTTTAGTTTAGGGTCCCGTTTTACCCTTTGGGTACGGAACCCTAAAAATGGAAACTGCCTGCTTTATTTTTAGGTATAATAATATTAAAACAAAAAAAACCTCCTTTGACTGCTGCCGGCAATTTAGCGGCGGTAACGTATCTCCATAACCTTTAGTTTTCCAAGGGTGCGACAGTTAACAAAATCTATAATGGATAGGTTTATGATGTGAAGGATAATAAGATTTTAAACCTTACCGAGTTGCAATATTTACATACGATGATCATGCAGCATTTTCAAAAAACTCAATACTTAGTCATAATAAGTCATAATTATTTCTGTAAATTGGTTTTACAAAACACTTTTACTTGTCACTTCATGTTATGTTTTATAACTAGAAGGGGATTGTTTCGTACCTGAATAGGTACTCTTAGAAGAAACATCCGTCTCTCTTAAAGTCATGCAGATTAAATGAAACTACAGCTAGGGTAAGTAATCTTTAAATAAGGGTCTAGTTCAGGTACCTGGTACAGGTAATCGGTACCTAGTTTATATCACAATCAACATTAATATTAGTAACTAGGGTAACTAATCTTTTAATTAGGATTTAGTTCAGGTTTACTAATCAATATCACAATCAACGTTAGTAACCAGAATAAGTAACTATGTTTTATTTGGAGTTCAGTTCCGACTTACGTAACGTAATATAACGTAAGTTAACATTATTCGGGTACTTAAGTAATATTTTAATTAGAGTTCAGTTCAGGGGGGTCACTATGACGTCTTAAAGCAGGAGTAATGCCAGTGTGGGAAAGAGGTCGTCTAGCGCCATCCCTTTCCCACACTGGAATGACTCCTGCTTCAAGACGTCACGGTAGGCCACCAGGTTTACTTATCATTATCAATAATTATATCACACTCAACATTAGTAACTAGAATAAGTAACTAGGGCATTTCATCCTGCATGCACTTTTTAATATTGTATGTGTACACATTGGAGCAAATAATTTATCTTATCTTATCAAGTTATCTTTTAATTAGGGTTCAGTTCATCAGGCTTGCTTAAGTTTCACAGTCAACATTATTAATTTTTACTTAATGGCACTAGATCCATATTTATCTACAGATCTTCACTAAAACTAGAATAGGAACTTTGGTTTCATAACATTTTAAGCTTTATAACAAAAACAAAATCGCTTTTCTTTATTTTAGGCTGTTTATTTTCAACTGATAAAATGAGCGTAAAATACTTAGGGCGTCCAAACTAACTGCATTCATCTTTGTTCTTGCCGAAAAAAACACCCTCTCAGCTTCGACACTGGAGGGTGGGATGGAGAAAAATAATTATGTAAGTACCTTTATTATTTTAATAAGTACTTATTCGAATATTCGGATAATTTAAATGAATTATTCGAATTTGAAACCGGAGCGGATATTCGAATAAAATAAATACATATTCGAATTGACAATCCCAATTAAAAGGCCATAATTCTTTTCCATCAAACGTCCAATCTGCTCTGGCGCTCTGGGCTTCTGCGCCAGCAGCACAATGTCGTCAGCAAGCAGCATACACCAAAGCCCCTTCTAGGCTAGTCATCAAGTGCTAGTCATCAAGTTCAAAACGTGTTAATTCTTAATAAAGCTCCTAAAAATATGAGCCATGGCTCATTCGATTCGGAATGCAAAAAAGTATTATTTTATTTCATTATTTAAATTTTTTTTAGTATTTTTTTATGTACAGCTTGTTTTTGTAATTTTTATTAGCTCTAGAAAAACTATATAACGGTAGATAGAATTTTTTTAAACAAATTTTTAAGTTAACAAACAATTAAATTATTTATAAAAATGTTTCTTTTTTGTTAACCTATGAAAAAATGCCAATTATGATTTTTAAAGAGAAAATAATTTCTTAACTAATTATTTAACCAATAAAAAAAACTATTACAAACAATAAAAAAAAATTAAATGATTTTTTTTTGCTAAGAGAATAGAATGATAAAATTGTCTATTTGTTTATAAAAAAATCTTAAAAATGATGTAATTTTTTTTTCTAACGTTACTCAATGCCATTGTTGGATGTAAAAACAGCAATAATATAATAATTATTTGGTGAGAAAAAAAATTAACAACATTTCTTGAACTTTTAAAATTAAAACAAAATAATAAACTTTAATTAACCTTTATCGAGTGATCTTGATAAGTATATGTTTAAGAAGGGCTCCACAAAGCCAAACAAATTTAGGTATATTATTTAAACTTTTATGTAGTCGTTTAAGATAACAGAGATTGGAAAAAAGAATTAAAAACATTTTGAAAAATTGACAATTTTTCTTTCCAACGGGGATTTATTCTTTCAAGTGTCTGAATGATACCATAATTTACTCAAATTTTTAAATTAATATTTGTTACAAAAAAAAAATATTTTATGTGGTACACTGTCTTTAGCGGCATTGCACCCATGTCGTTACGGTTGGCCGGAGCCCTATTTTCGGCGTTGAATTAAAATTATAAATAATTGAGATAGAGTTCCAGGAATCTGAACTTTTTTATTGGAAATTTACTCCTCTTTAGGAACCTTTTTTCAAAATTTCTTAAATATTAATAGTTTTTAAGTCATTAACGAAAAACTAAACGCCATCTTTTTTTAAAATTTATTAATAACAATTTTTAAGGGGTGAATGTGAATAAATACTTTCGATACATTTTTCTAGACGTACTTTTAGGAGCTTTATCAAGAATTAAAACGATTTGGAACTTATTGACTAGCCTATTCCGATGTCAACTACGCCTGACATCCACCGACCGAGATAGTAAACTAAACCAAATCAAATTGGCATTTTGTTTTTTTTTATTTATTTTTGTGAAATTATAATTTTTTTAGCATTTGTGTCGGTTCGGTACCGATGCAGGGTGAAAAAAATGTCTTTATTATGAGTATTACATTGCCCGATGACCTTGATGATTTGACCTCTGTACTGGCTTTTGTTTAGTTGGCACCCCTACCGGAAAACGACCATACTACAATAAAGATTAAGCAAGTACACAGATGTGTCACAATGTTGTCATCGTCTTTGCCAAATTTATTCGCTCTTTGAGAGACCTGAATACATTTAGTTACTCTGGGAGTACCTACATGGGGTGCTTGGTCAGAAAACCTCCTCCGTAGGCCTGACGGCTGCCGGTCCCTCTCGATACGTCTGGAGGGAACAGCAGCTGCTTGGACGGTGCACCCTGGGCGCGGCAGTATCCTTCCCCGAGGAATGGGAAGAGATTCTTATTCCTCGGGGAATGTTACTGTCGTGGCCAATATTCTGACATGGGAGGGGGTCCAATTTGGACCACGCTGTTCCACGTGACCCTCTGAAAAGCAGAGCTCTTCCATCCTCCGGCCCCCGCTTTCGGCGGATAGGCGGAGGATGGAAGAGTCCACAAGGACGAACCCTGCGCAGGTCGCACCGAAACCTGCAGAGGGGGGCAGAAAGCCCGCGGCGGGGCCTGGGAAGCCTGTGAGTGGGCAGGGCGCGTCCGCGCCCCTCGTCCGGACGTCTCAGCCCCCGGTGACCGCTTGTCCCACCCATGTCATGGTGCGTGGAGGGCCGCCGCAAAAAGAACGCGGCAGGTGCGACTGCGCCCATTACCTCCCAAGAGGCCGCGCTCCTGGTGACCACACCTCCCACCCGGGTAACGGTGGGTGGAGAGGGCCACCGCAGGAAGAAGGCGGCGGGTGCGACCGCGCCCCCTACCTCCTAAGAGGCCACACTTCCGGCGACCGCACCTCCCACCCAAGAGGCCTGGACGACGGTGGTTAAAAGGGGGCGCAAAAAGAGGGCGCCGCAGCCGACACCTCCCTAGGTAAGCTCAGCTGCATATGCAGTAAGGAAAATAAGGCAGTTGACTGATGCAGCTACAGCTAGGTTAATATACTATGCTTATTTCCACAGTATTATGTCTTATGGCATTCTGCTGTGGGGATCGGCGGCAGACGTTGACTCAATTTTCATTTTACAAAAGCGGGCAGTCCGCGGGATCTATAAAATGGGTCCTCGCGAGTCCCTCAGAGAAAAATTTAAAGAGATCTATGTACTGACTCTGCCTTCCCTTTATATCCTAGAATGTATTTTATATGTCCGCAAAAACCGAGGGCTCTTCAAAATTAGAAGCGACTTCCACAATATTAATACACGCAGTAAACACGAAATTGTAATACCCAAATTCAGGTTAACAAAAACTAGTAAGTCGTTTCTTATTAACAGTATACGTTTTTATAACAAATTACCTAAGTCAGTTATAGAACTGACCGATGGAAAGTTCAAAAATTACATTATACGTGTCCTTATTAAAAAAGCATATTACAAAATCAAGGACTACGTTGAAGATAAAGAGGTTTGGCTTTAGTTCCTTCTGCGCATGCGGCTTCCCTGGTAGCTCATAAACAGCACAAATATGTGGATGTCTCTAACTATTCTCAACCAATATTTTTTTTTTGTTTTCTTTTCATTTTAATTTACAATGGTTTTTTTTTTTTTCTTTTTTTACAATGGTTATCACATCACTTAAACACCCTTTGTTCAGAATAGTTGCAGCACTGATGACAATATTTTTGTCACTTGTTTAATTTAGTCTTTTATAATATTTTCTTGCCTTTGTATGGATTCTTTTTAACGATTGTTTGTGAATGTGTGATGTGAACAGTGTAGGCCTTGTAGATTCCTAGATGTGTGTTAACTTTTGTTAACCTCTTATCTTGTTTTCCGTTTTTCTTGTGTAGTAAGCAACGACTTATTGTCGGGCCTATGCTGTCCCCCCATACTTGAGTACTAATGCTGTAACATGATAATATTGTAAAACTAATCATTTTAAAAGAGTAACCATGGAGTTTCTTGCCGGTTCTTCTCCATAGGAAACGACCAACCCGAACCGTGCACCTTTTTGTCGACGTTTCATAAGTGCCCATGTAGGCCTATGTGAAATAAAAATATTTTGATTTTGATTTTGGTACCGACTCGACCAGAGGGCACGAGGCCACCCAGGGTCACTCCACGCTCTGAGGCTGTAGTTATCACACTGCAGCCTGAAGCCGTAAGCAGGGGAGTGACCTACAAGTCAGTCCTGGCGGAGATGAAGCAGAAGCTTCATTTTAGCGAGCTTGCCACCCCGGCTGGTTTCGTCTTCAGGACGGCAGCCACGGGTGCCAAGATGCTTCAAGTGTCGGGTGCCGCAAGGCAGGAGAGAGCGGACCAGTTGGCCGCCAAACTCCGGAAAGTCCTCAAGCCGGAGGACGTCCGAGTGTCCAGGTCCACAGTCACGGCTGAATTGCGCGTGGAAGGGCTGGACGACTCGGTGAGCCCGGAGGAAGTAGTGGCGGCCATTGCCCAAAACGGTGGGTGTCCGCCAGACAATGTGGTGGCAGGCGAAATTCGCAGCGGCGCGGACTGGCTGGGCACTGTTTGGGTGCGGTGCCCGGTAGGGGCTGCGAATAAGGCTGCAGATGGCGGGCGACTACTGGTAGGCTGGGTGTCTGCCAGGGTCAAACTCCTGCCAAGGCGGGCTATGCAGTGCTTCCGGTGCCTGGAAAAGGGGCATGTCCGGGCACAATGCACTGCACAAATCGACCGCAGCGAACTATGTTTCCGCTGCGGTCGACCCGGCCACAGGGCGGCCCAGTGCTTCGAAGCGCCAAACTGCAGCCTTTGCGCAGCTGCAGGGAAACGCTCGGAGCACAGACTTGGCGGGAAGGCCTGTAAGGCACCCAACTCAAAGAAGAGGAGGTCTAGAGCTGTCGGAGAAACTGCGCCTCTCCCACAGCCCGACTCCCGACCCAGGGAAGGAGGAGCAGAGGACATGGAATGCCATTAATGGCACAATTCCGTTTCCTTCAGGCGAACATCAACCACGCCGCCAGAGCTCAGGATCTGCTCCAGAGCATAGCGGAGTGGTTGATCAACGTGGCTGTTGTCGCCGAGTCGGTATTTTGTCCCTCCCCGCGATAACTGGGCAGGGGACCTAGACGGTTTGGTGGCCATCATTGGCGGGACTCTTGACAGTCTGTCCCGAGGACACGGTTGGGTGGCCGCCCTCGTGGACGGAATAGTCACAATTGGGGCGTATTTCTCCCCAAACAAGTCTCGCTGACTTCGAGGAGTTCCTTATCGAGCTAGGTGCCGTCGTGAGCCGAGCCGGGGCCGGATCTGGACTATAGCCAGTTCGGTTTTCGGCATGGGCGCTCTACTGTGGACGCCATAATGCGGGTAAGAGTTCTGGCGGAGGAAGCAGTGTCCCGGGGCGAGGTGATGTTGGCGGTGTCCTTGGACATCTCCAACGCTTTCAACACCCTGCCCTGGAGCTGTATTCGGGAGGCGCTGTGTTACCCCAGGGTGCCCCCGTACCTGCGCTGTATCGTTGGGGCTTATTTAGCGGAAAGGTGTGTCACCTACAGGGGACGCGACGGTGGAGGCCGGCGCGACATGTCGTGCGGTGTTCCACAGGGTTCGGTCGTGGGCCCACCCCTGTGGAACATCGGGTACGACTCGGTGCTGAGAGGCGAGCTCCAACCGGGGGTAGCCCTGGTGTGTTACGCGGACGACACACTGGTCACGGCCCGGGGGATCTCGTACAGGGAGGCAGCGTTGCTGGCGACCTCTGCGGTCTCACAGGTTGTGGGCCGCATACGGTGCCTGGGCCTGGAGGTGGCCCTCAACAAGTCGGAGGCCGTGGTCTTTCATGGCCCCCGGCGGGCGCCGCCGCCGGATCACATATTGTAATCGCCGGATCACGTGTTGTGGTCGGGGGGACCCCAATTGCTGTCGAGTTCACCATGAAGTATCTGGGATTGGTGCTCGACAGCCGTTGGGACTTTGGCCCCCACTTCCAGCGGCTGGCGCGCTCGCAACGCTGCTTCCCAATTTGGGGGGCCCGAGCACCGCCTGTAGGAGATTGTACCTGGGGGTTTTACGATCCATGGCCCTGTACAGGGCCCCGGTGTGGGCCTCTGACCTGACGGCCGGCAGCATCGAGATTCTGCGGAAACCGCTAAGGGCGATGGCCGTCAGGTCTATCAGGGGGTATCGCACAATCTTCGAGACCACTCTCCCGATCCGCAGCAGACATACCGGGCGTCGGCGGAGGGCGGACAACGCCCTCTTCCAGCCCCCCTAAACGGGTCCAGAGGGACGGCGGACTTGGGGACGTCCGCTGCCCCCCCGTATAACTGGACCCGAGGTGGTGGCGCGTAGTGTTCCGCGCGCCCCCCTATTGGCGTACCGGGGGGAGGACACCTCACTCCCCCCGCAGACTTGAGGAGGCCCGCGGAAGCGGGTCGGCCCTAGCCGGGGATCGCGGAAGGCGCACTAGCTCTCATGATCCCCGGTGCAAGTGTGGGAAGGGAACACCGGGGTGGTTTTTAGTCGGTTACACGGACAGACCCCTCCGCCCGCCCCAGAGCGGAGGACATCGTGTGGATTTTCAACCCCGGGAACAAAAAAAAAAAATGGAGTACCTACATCATAATTTATATTTAATAAATTAGCCACTTCAACTAATGATCTAGTTTTCATTAGTTATTTTACTGAGCACGGGTACCCCTACATGATACATTCTTATCGGTTCTCAGTAACGGAAGTAGTTATAATGACGTAGCTTCCAACTATTCTCTGATTGAGCACGGGTGCTACTTCAAGATGTATTCTGAAGGTCTGATTATGACCAGGTAAGTGCTTATCGGTTCTCAGTAACGGAAATAGTTAGAATGACCTAGCTTCGTCTCGCTATCATTTACTCCTTTATCTTTCATATCATTCCTCATACAATCCCTTCATCGTTTCTTTGGTCTTCCTCTCCCCCTCCATCCATAAACATTTTTATTCATCACTCTTTCAGTCACATACGATTCGTCCCTCCTCATCACATTTCCATACCAAGACAATCGATTCGCTTTCAACTTTTCTGTAACTGGTGCAAATTTAAAACTTAACTCGTTCCTTACCTTATCCATTCTTGTCACATTACACATCCACCTCAACATTCTCATATCCGCTACATGCAATCTTTTTTGATCTATCGTCTTTACAGCCCAGCATTCCGATCCATACAGTGCAACAGGTTTAATCACGGATTTTTATATTTTCCCCTTTAACTTGAGGGGCATCCGTGGGTCGCAAGTTTTTCCAGTGACCTGTCGCCATTTCATCCATCCTGAGTTGATCCGGTGCGTTACGTCTCGGTCTACTTTGCCATCCCATTGGACATTCGACCCGAGGTATTGAAAATCGGAACCGATCGATATGGGCGTTCCGGCAAGAGTTATGGACACAGGACTGGAGAAACTGCCGAAATCACAGAATAAGTATTCTGTTTAGGTCCTACTGACTTTCAGGCCAACATTCTCCAGCCTTTGCCACCACACCTCCAATCTGCTCTGGACCTCTAGGCCACTCTCAGCATCCAACACAATGTCGTCGCCAAACAGCAAACACTAGGGGGAACCTTTTCCGGGATGTTCGACGTAAGTGCGTCCACTACCACCAGGAAGAGGTAAGGGCTTGGAGCCGACCCTTGGTGCAAGCCCACATTGAAGCTGCTGGTAGTGCCCGCTGTAGATTGGACTTGGGTACTACATCGACTGTACATCGCTCGGAACAACTGCACATACTTCCCAGGCATACCTTTCTTTTTCAGGGCCCACCACAAAACTTCACGAGGGACCCGGTCGTATGCCTTTTCGAGGTCGATGAACACCATGTACAAGTTTTTGTGCGCAATTCTGTATTTCTCGCACAGCTGGCGGATGGCAAAAATGGCATTCGTCGTTCCCGACCAGGCATAAAACCTAATTGGTTTCGTGAAATTTCACTCACTTCTCTCAGTCGTCTTTCAATGATTGTATCCCAAACTTTCATACTATGCGCCATTAGCTTTTCCTCTATAGTTATTCCACTCCAGCACATCACCTTTACTTTAAAAAATGGGCACCAGCGAACTGTTGCACCATCCGTCAGGTATGGCTTCTTACAGCAACAACTTATTAAAAAAAAATCTAACCAAGTTCCACCACCCGTAATAACTTCCAAACTCCAACTGGTATACCGTCAGGTACTAACGCTTTACAATTCTTTATTCCATCTACTGCTATTCTCACTTCATCCATACTAACTTTCTCACTAGCCCCTCATTCACTGGTTTATTATCTAGTATACCGTTCCAGTCATTCTCTTCATTCATCAGTTTTCCAGGAAATTAAGGATAGGTAGGCTATCCTTAATTTCCTCATCATCCGAAAGAACCATTCCAGCTTCATGTTTCACGGATTAAATCTAAAATAGATCCCTCGCCTTCCTCTCTCTAGTTCTAGCAAGCAACTGATGACCGTATATTACATCATGTAGAAATAAAGTTGGATGTCTGATGATGACTGGAATAAATAAAAAAAATATTTTAGTTCAAACTCAAAGCATTTATTTCAATTAGACCATAACAGGCACTTTTGAATGTCAGAAAAAAAAGGAGGCGAAGCTATAGTCACAGACTCTAGGCATAATAACTCATGAAAGTACTGTAGTTGCCCATTCCAAAGCGGATGAATCTCTCTCTCTTAAAAGTTTCAAAGTTTGTATACCACCATTAAAATCACAATGACCACCTATCTCTTGTATTTAGGAAAAAAAAGTAGGTAACTATATCAATAACTCGTCTTCCAGATTATATATAATATTCTTATATTTAGGCATTATAGTCGGCTTACTCTATGATATTTTCAAACTACAAAACGAAATTATCTATATCCCTATTCTTATTTTACGAAATATTTATAACTGTACTATTTACAATATGATTTCATTCATAAATCATTAAAAACGTGCACTTTTGAATTTTATTTGGGAAAAATAACACGCGTGTGGTCCACCCGTGACAAGAGTCATCAAGACACTGACATTATCGCGGTCCCGAGTATGCGTCACAATTGCCTTGCCCCGCGCTTCCCGCGAAGTTTCGGGTTTTTATTTATTTTTTAAAAATATTAAAAGTTAAATACTAAAATATAAAATTCATGCCAAACTATTCAGCCGTTACAGAGACAATTTACAATAATTTAGGTTGAAAAAGGACCTATTTACTACGATTAATAAAAAAAAGAGAATATTTATTGAAATTTTAAACAATACAATTGTTTTATGATAACCTTAAGTATAATATATGTTTTTTACACGGAAAACGCACAAAGGGATTAATCTACAAATTTATTTAAACATACGGTATTTTTGGGATTTTAGCAATGTAATCCCCTTAAAACTGCGTGCTCGTGTTTCCCGCCCGTATACATAATAAACAACTGGTGTGCCCGGTGTGAAATCCCAAGCGATCTTCTCAGCAGAGCAGTTCCCTGCCATATTTTGTGATCAATTATCATATCACCACGATCTTTTACAAAGAAGTAACGTAGTAGAATCATGGTGCAAGCCGCTAGTGGTGGCGTGGCCGTGGTAGCTACTGTGGTAGTGGGTGGTGCAGGCCGCGCGCGGCGGCCGCTGGTCGATAGCAGCCGCGATACTGCCGCATAACGACCGGCCTGCCAGCCGATACAATCGTGCCCTACTTGACTCGACATTACTGCATACGTATATACATACTTTATTCTGTACTTATGCAGCAGGCTCAAAAGTGTAACTTACTATTATTCTCTCTTTAATGTCAATGTTAATCCGCTCTAATGAAACATATTGAAATCCGTGAAACGTCGTTAATCATCGTCATCAAGTTTGTAGTGTTTTGTTTTTTTGCCTGTAGCACTAAATGCGAAGCACTCATCAACTTATCTCATTTAAATGTGAAAAGCGAGGAGTGGCGCCTAGTCAACCTCATTTGATTGTAGTCACTTACTTAGTGGGTGATGTTGACGATGTCACGTGGTTTAGGCTTGCCGCATTGCTCGGCTATATCGGCCATCATGATCCTCAAGCAGATCACTTTATTTCTGAATATTCCTGATACGATTACGCAGGTAAACTCCAAGCATAGTCCTGTGGATAACCCTTTTTGCGTATCTGCTTAAGTGCTTACCCATGCCTTCATGTGCAAGTAGCAACGCACAGTGCATATGAAAACAGTTTAGTTTAGACACACTGCAGTATGTTGGAGTACCTATAACAAATTCCGTATCTATACATTTATGTACGAGTATATTACGCCACTCACAAATTTATTACAACACCCAGCTAGACGCCAAACAACACGACAGTGCGTCCTAAAAAAACACTTTCTGCATACATACTTATGGGAAGTAGTTCTTAAAACTGTTAATTAAACATTCGGCAGGTTATTATAAATAAATAAATATCATTTAGGTCAGATTTATTACATCCATATTTGTTATATGACCAGTTGAAAAAAAAATAATGGGCAGTAAAACATGAACAGTAATAAAAAAACAATTGGTAAAAATAAAAAAGCGGAACCCTAAAAAGCAACTGGTCGACACTTCGCGTGACCAGACGGGCGGCTCTTTCTTTGGCCAAAGAAATAGTATTGCCATTCAACGTTGCTATGCTGCCAGTCTTCTGGGAACGTTCCAAATGGCAAAAAACCGAACCCTTATGGATTCGTCATGTCTGTCTGTCCGTCCGTATGTCACAGCCACTTTTTTCGAAACTATAAGAAATAATATTTCTTATACTGTTGAAACTTGGTAAGTAGATGTATTCTGTGAACTGCATTAAGATTTTCACTGAAAATAGAAAAAAAAAAAAAAATTTTGGGGATTTCCCCCACACTTAGAACTGAAACTCAATTTTTTTTTTCATCAAACCCATACGTATCTATAGATAGGTCTTCAAAAATGATATTGAGGTCTCTAGTATCATTTTTTTTCTAAACTGAATAGTTTGCGCGAAAGACACTTCCAAAGTGGTAAAATGTCCCCCCCCCCCTGTAACTTCTAAAATAAGAGAATGATAAAACTAAAAAAATATATGATGTACATTACAATGCAAACTTCCACCGAAAATTGGTTTGAACGAGATCTAGTAAGTAGTTTTTTTTAATACGTCATAAATCATCATTATCATCGTTCGTTCGTTCGATTCGTATCATTATCGTCATTTATTTCTTTGTATTTTATTTTATTTATTTTGTATGGATCCATTTTTGATATGAAATAAACTGATTAATAATAATAAATCGTAAACCGCAATTTACCTTTTATTCAATCAACTCAAATATAAAAATAAAACATTTAATTTCATAAACAGTTTATGTTTATGAAATTAAATGTTTTATTTTACGTCGGTACGGTCATAAACATAGCACATAAGAAGGCCTATGACTCTGTGCCACATACATGGCTCATGAGGGTACTAGAGTTGTACAAAGTTGATGCAACTCTGCGCATCTTCCTGATGTCATGTATGGGGCAATGGAAGACAGTCCTTCGCTATCCAGGATGTCGGAAAATCCAGAGAAATAGCCACTTTGGTTCTGCTTAGCCTTGAATCCTCTTAGCACGCTGCTGGAGGATTATTTAATACTCCTAGTCTTTTATCAGGCGGAAATAAGGTGCGTGCATTCAACGGTTGGGTCATGCCGGTTTTGATGTACTCTTTCGGCATACTCAAATGGACTCAAACAGAACTAGACACCCTGGATAGGAGGGTCCGTACATTGTTGACGGCATATCGAATGCATCACCCGCGTTCTTCGGTTATGAGACTGTATATCCCGCGGAGGTGTGGGGGTCGAGGCTTTTTAAACGCTAAGACTCTCCACAATCGCGAGATATTCAGTCTCACGGAATATTTCCTAGAAACCGACGTGGGGATGCATCTAGATGTGGTCGCGGTGGATAAGGGCCTCACCCCGCTCTCCTTGGCTAAAGAGAACTGGCGCAAACCTTTAGTACTTGATACTAACGACCGCAGGGAGGTATGGCAGAGTAAGGAGCTCCACGGACGCTTTTTCCGGGCCCTGCATGGGCCCGATGTAGACCTATCAGCGTCCGTAGCCTGGCTACGTTCCGGGGACCTCTTCGGGGAAACTGAAGGTTTTGTGTGTGCAATTATGGATGAAGTTATGATGACGAACAACTATCGGAGATTTATTGTGAAGGACGGCATGGTTGACATATGTCGGGCATGCCACCATCCAGGCGAATCAATCCGTTACATTATCGGGTGTTCTCGTCTGGCTAACGGAGAGTACTTGCATAGACACAACCTTGTAGCCAGGATTATCCATCAGCAACTTGCTCTAAAATATAATCTTGTTGAATCGGAAGTTCCGTACTATAGGTATGTGCCCGACCCAGTTCTCGAAAATGGCAATATCACATTGTACTGGGATCAATCCATCACCACTGACAGGACTATTGTAGCCAAAGCCTAATATAGTGGTGGTGGATCGATCAGAGCGGCGCGCAATGATTGTTGATTGTTGACATTACGGTCTCGCATGACGAGAACCTCGTCAAAGCCGAGAAAGATAAGCAAATCAAGTATCTTGACTTGGCTCGCGAGGTTGTCGACATGTGGGATGTGGACTCAGCGATCATTGTGCCGATAGTCGTGTCAGCCCATGGCTTAATTGCCAAGAGCCTCGACCAATATCTCAGGAGGCTCTCGTTAGGCAGCTGGATCAAGGGCTTGATTCAGAAAGCGGTACTTTTGGACACGGCTCGTATTGTTAGGAGGTTCCTCTCTCTGGAGCCCTGACTGCCGTTAGCTTGGACCCTGTTCCCGATACCGGTGGGCTACTTTTTTATATTTTTAAATGTTTTTTTTTTACAATTTTTGTTACCTACTTAAAATATTTAAAAATGTAAATAATATGTTGGAAAGATGAATAAAGAGAATAATAATCAACATAGCACATTAAGCCGTTGGGCCCGGCTGTCATTTGTAGATCTTTGACAGTCGTTACAGGTAGTCAGTTGCCCGAAAGTCTGACAACCAGTCTTATCAAGGATATCGTATTACCCAGTACTAACTGGGTTGTGGAGGTCAGATAGGCAGTCGTTCCATGTAAAATATTGGTATTCAGCTGCATCCGGTTAGACTGGGTGCCGACCCCAAGATAGTTGGGAAAAGGCTAGGCAGATGATGATGAATAATATTCAAAAAATTCATTTCAATCTAGAACAATCAAAGTACGGCTGTCGCTTATCATCTAGGTACTCATCGACACTATAGTAGCTCTTCCTCAATAAAAATGTCTTCAATTTGTTTTTAAATAAGTTTGCGCTATTTATGTTTTTAAATTCTAAGGGAAGCTTGTTGTATAGAGATACTGATTGGTACCTAGAACTGTGATGAACCACGTTTATTTTCGGTTGGATTGTATTAGGCAAGTCTTTCCTACGTATATTAACTCTAAGGGGCTGTCTCCACGAGCGAGAGAATCGCGACGATATTATCGTCGTTGCCACGTATTTCTATACACTCTCTTAGAGGCCGTCTCCACGAGCGAGAGAATC
This sequence comes from Eurois occulta, assembly GCA_950022335.1. Taxonomy (NCBI): domain Eukaryota; kingdom Metazoa; phylum Arthropoda; class Insecta; order Lepidoptera; family Noctuidae; genus Eurois; species Eurois occulta. The sequence continues at coordinate 279,465 of OX465486.1, forward strand.
GCGGCGATATTTTCCCATACAAATACGTAATATCGCCGCGATTCTCTCGTTCGTGGAGACGGCCCCTATGTTGTCGTTGATCATCCATCAGTTTCAGATTTGTGCAAGTTCTTAACAAAACTGTTCAGCAACACCAGTAGGTATATAAAGGCCAGGCACTGTCAAAATATTAAGTCCAATGAAATAGTCTCTGCACGAATCCGTCTATTTTAAACGGAGCATTGTCCTTAAGGCTCTTTTTTGAATTACAAATGCCGAGTGACTGTATACCGGAGGTATACTATCCTAAGTCCATTTTTTTTCGACATTCACTTTGTAATGTCCTTGAAACAAACATCTATAGATCTACTTAGTGGTATACTATTTTAAGTCCAATAAAAAAAAACTACAAACTTTCGAATTCGGTATTATGCTTTAAGTCCAGATCACTTTAAAGGATCTCATCTGGACTTAAGCTTTTGTGTCGCTCAATTATAAAAAACGAACGCATCCTAAGTCCAAATAGGATAGTTTGTTTCTGAACGTAATGAATGAACGCGCCCTTATTGTGACAATTGACATCGTGGATCGTGCCTTCTGTTCACTTGCTCTTCTGTTTTGCTAACATAAAAAGAAACAGCTAAGAAACTTTACAATGGCATCTCGTAACCGTGTTCTAAAAATACTAGAATTAGCAGAAGATACATCAACCGGTGGTTTAACTCAAAATACGGGTAAGTTGTCTTAATTTCGTTATTTTATAGGTTATGCTGTATTAAAATTCTAGTCAATAAGTAAAATAATGACCTAGATGGCTTCATAATACTATTCTTTTTGTTAAATACTTGAAATACAATTTAATACTGCACTGGCAAATTATGTTTTTCATAGATACAACTATTTTCGAAATATTTGCTATGGACTTAGGATTTTATACTTCGAATCAAATTTACACTTAGGTACTTAAACTTATTTTTTTTGCAGTACCTACTTTAATAATTTTATCATTCATGTACCTAATTATTTGTAAAGGAAATTATATGGTCATACTGATATTTAAAGCATAAAATCGTCAACATGAAACATGGATAATAATTTAGTTCTTTTTTGCCTATTTTAGCTTCTTGCTAGCTGAAATGATAATACATTGGTTTATGTAATTTTATTTATATGGGTTTCAGCTCAATGAAATGTTTTGGGTTATTTAAAATAATCAACACTTAATTTTCTAGGATTAAAGTTACCTATTTTATAAAATACTTAGGTACCTATTTAAATATCTATTGCAGATAAAGAAAAAAGCGAGACAGCTAAAGAATTACCTACTAGTGAATACCAATATGCAGAAAAAGAGAATGTAGATTTTGAGAAAGTTGATAATTATGATATAGGTTTGTTAGATAATGATACTAATATTTCAGAAGAATCTGTGTCAATATTAACTGAAGAATTAATAACTCAAAATTACCAATTAGATGTACATCATGAAGATGAAGCGTGTGATTCTTTAATTGCAGTACATAATAACCCAGTTCCTCTCAGAAAGTTAGATGATGATCTATATCTGAGCAATAGTGATGATTCAAATAAAGATACAGATTATCAGCCAGATTCAAATACTGAAGCAGATACTGATTCCGATTCAAGATTAGAAAATCGGATTAGTGCTAATTTACTTTTATCTGCGTTTGAAGAGGGTGTTCCCAGCACATCTCGAGATGTACCAAATTCTATATGCCAGAAAGATTTACAACAAAGTCATAATAATCTACCAAGAAAAAGAAAAGTTCAGAATAAAAGTACAATAGAACAGATAGGAAAAAAGCGAGTAAATAACATATCCCAATGGAAAGCTAATGTCAGAAAGAGACACTATGCAGGTGGGAAAGCCTACATCAGCAAAAGTGGTAAAACAGTACCTTGCAAGAGAATGAAACCTGCATGTAACACGAATTGCCGTATGAAATGCAGTACTAAAATATCCGAGCAGAATAGGGAAGAGATATTTACTTTTTATTGGGATCCAGAAATCAGGAGATGAAGCTAAGTTAAGATCAAATACTTTAGTGTATTCTTTTGTTGTTAATGGTATAACAACAGCAATCTGTAAGACAATGTTTTTAAATACAAAGCGACAAGAGGGAGGTATTGTTGAAAGTGAAAAAAGAGGGCAACATGAACCATCTAACAAAACAGATCCTGAAATGATTAAATCTGTTATGTCCCATATTTCATCTTTCCCAAAATATGAATGTCACTACAATCGTGAGAGATCAAAGAGATGTTATTTAGGACCGGATTTAAATGTCGAACGAATGTATGATCTCTACAAAACTTATAACACAGAAAATAATGTTCAAATTTCCAAGATAGCTATCTTGGTTATATCGTGAAATATTCAACACAAAGTTTAATTTAACGTTGAAACCGCCAGAAGTAGATACTTGTGACGACTGCGATATGTTTTCGGCAAAGCTTAAAGGGATGGAGGATGGCCCTGACAAACAACTTCTGGAAATAGAAAAGGATTTACATTTAACTGAAGCTGATAAAAGATACAAACATAAATCCCAGGATATGACTGAAGCGAAATGTAATAGTAAACACACAGTATTAGCTGCTGACCTACAAAAATGTTTACCAACTCCTTTTTTAACAAATGGAGTTAATTTCTATAAGAGAAAACTTTGGACATTAAATTACACTATTTATGATGGTTCTGACAGTTCTGCATTTTGCTTCATGTGGGATGAATCTAAAGCTCAAAGGGGTGGAAACGAAATAGCTTCAGGCATCTTAAACTGGGCAACTAAAAACATACCAGGATCAGATATTGAACAGATGACCATATGGTCAGATAACTGTTATGGCCAAAATAAGAACATTTGTGTTGTCATGTGCATGTTTTTCCTTCTTAAAAAGTTTTCTCAGTTGAAAGTCATAGAACTAAATTTTTTATTAAAAGGACACACACATAAGGAGGCAGATACTGTACATGCCAATATTGAGAGAAAACAACAATTTATTCGGCAATGTTCTAACAAATATACAGTCATCAACATGGAAATTGAAGATTTAAAAAAAAATCAAGATTTATTGTCTACTAATGGTCCTTTCATTAATAGAAAGAGTTGAAGAAGGAGTTGAATTTTCCAGGAAGTTTACAAAATATGAACCAAAACTTAATTCCCATTTCAAGCAAGAAATATAAAGATATCCAGGATTTACTGTTATATTTACTATTGTCATGACTATTATAAAAAATTGCCACAATCTTCCACTGCATCGGACTTTCCCGACGACGATAATGATTATGAATAAAACTTTTGATTAATGAAACATGATTTTTATTGTGCTATAAGAGTCAGGACTTAGGAAATTCTGTTATTACATGTAAATAATGAAAGTTCATCTTTTATGTTTAGAGGTAGCATATCCCAAGTCCATTATTTAATTAATTAATTATATTTTTATTAATATCTTTTTGTAATAAAAAACTATCTATTCACCTACTTTTAAACAACAAATAAAATTTTACTTAGAAGTTCACACAATTATGGGCCATAATTACACTGTTAAAATCATAACCCTTGCTTTTGGCTTCCCCGTAGTCAGGTCAAAAGAAATATATGGTAACAGGCTGAATTTTGGTACATAAAATAATCTGTATGTCGTACTAAATCACTACTTAAAAGTCCCCCCAACCCTCCGACGCTTGCATCTTGAGATATACAGGGTGTAGGTTAGGATTTTGAGATCAAAAATGTCCTAAGATACAAAACGCTTCGTAGTAAGTTAAATTTTGGCATATTTATTCTGTATTCGGTATTTTAATAACCTATAGCTCTTGAACCCACCGTCACTTGCGTCCTGAGATATAGACGGTGTTAGTGAAAATCGATGTTAAGATTGATTCTTATTAAAACTTAAGAAACAACAAAAAAAAGTACAGTTAAGACACCTACAATTAAGGAATATTTTATTATAATTTATGATGATATGTGTCGGATCATCCTGACGGACGGTGGCATGTTTTTTTTAACTTGCTTTTTCCCGAGACTTCGCGCTCGCATTATGGTCTAATTCTGTCCCACGGGAAAGTCCTGTAAATAGCCTTGGAAACTCGGGGATAATGTAGATTCCCATTATTAAAACATGTTTCGGAATCGGATCAGTAGTTCCGAAGATTACCCCCTACATATAAACTTACAAACACGCAAACATGCAAACTTTACGCCTTCATAATATTAGTATCAAAGATGAAAGAAATTTTAACAATCTTAATAAAGAAGCAAAGTACTTCGAACAAAATGAAAAAAAAAGTCTTTTCGTAGTCGGCGTACAATCTTTGGAATACATTTACGTAGAACACGCGAGCGCCCGCGCAGCAGTCATGCGTCCTCACTCTGGGAAGCCCGCTCGTTACTGACGGGAACGATTTTGCGCGGTCGATAATATAGTTCACTTTGCCTTTAATTTACGAAAAGAAGTTATTGTTTATTTACAAAATAAAATTCAGTCTAATAAAAGGTTAACTTAATAATAATGTGAAATTTTAAAATTTTCTTACGTGTTTCTAAGGTATAGAAAAAAATACTTATTTTCTAGCAGGAAAATTCTAAACGAATGATCGGAGAGAGAAAAATTGTGCATTGCCAGAGAGCTTATAATGTGAGCCAAAATGTGCCCCCAAAAATAAAATCTGTGCCCCTTCAGGTTTTCGAGATATTGCATTTTCTGCTGGAGTAACGTTTTGATTAATCGTATATCTCTAAAACCATTGCATGTGCCCCTGTAGAATAAACATACACGAGTAGTTCTTAATGTGTGCCCCTTAGTGCCACAATTAGATTTAAGAAAATATTTATAGTTTTCAAGTTATCGTGGTTTTATGAAAACCCGAAAAAACATCGCAGCGCTTAAATGAGACAAGACATAAGTTCGCCGAAAACTGAATTCGGTCCTTCTTGACGCTAATAATAACCATGCAAAGTTTCAAAACTGTGTTTTTGAATAATCTTGCTAAAAGTCAAAACGATGGTGTCATAACTTTGACGGCAAAATACAAGGAACCGGCTCAATCCCAGATGTGTAGGTGTAAACCAAAATCTTGTGCCTTTAGTCAAAAATATATGGTGAAAATATTCAGCTTGGAATGTTTCGCATTAAATAAATATTAACAAAAAACCAAAATATGTAAGCAACGGCTGGTTATGGTTATAAAATAAAAATAAATAAATTTTAATCCAAACACTGCCCTGATACATTTTTTTTGTGCTTTAAATATAAGTTCCCTATTGGTTGAGTTTCCCCAAAAAATAACTCCATAACTTAAAATTGAACTAGCCATGCCATGGTATGCTGCATCAATAGCGTCCGTTCCTATGACTGGCGCAAGTTTATACATATAAAGCATATGCGGATTTGCTAAGTCTCTTTGCCAAATCTATCGTGCCTTCCAATCTAGCCGCTGGTCTAAGGTTAACCCTAGGAATTTGGTTGGGTCAACTTGATTTATTTTGTTGTTCTCGTAAAGAATATTCATAGTCAAATTATTGCGTTGGGTAAATGACATTAATTTGGTCTTTTCTATATTTATCTTATGGTTATTGTTATTAAGGTGAATGCTCCAACCAACCCGCGAAATTCAAATTTTCTTACGTTTTTTGCAAAAAACGTAAGAAAATTTGAATTTCGCGGGTTGGTTGGTCGCATTCACCTTAAGTCATTTTATCATAGATTTTATAGTATTAGTAACGTCATTTTCATAAGTAACAGCAAGATTTTAATTAAAAATAACATTAACGTTAGGTTTCTATAATAAAAAAAAAACACAGTTACATCCCGTCTGTGTGATCATTCTGTCTTTTATTTTATTTTTTGTATTTCAGTTTCACAAACACCTACTACGGTAAACTTAGAACCTGCAATGATTTCCTACAAAATGAATGAGAAAAGTTTCTCCAACAATGGTTGCTCCAACAAGAAACCGGATCGATTGGCATCAATAAATTGTTTTGTGTAAAATGGCCATTTTCTTGCGGACTGTACATTTTTTTAAAACGACTCACTTTTTTAACGACTGTCGAAAAAAAGGAGTGTTATGTTTTCAGGGTTCATGTATGTGGGTATGTTTGTGAGTTTCTTTATTCCACCATACCTAACTTCTAAACGGCTTAAGCGATTTCAATGTATGTGGTATCGTTAGAAGCGTTGAGTTATTCTGGGGAACATAGGTACATACATGAACATTTTAAAAAAATATAAAGGGGGAGCCATGGTTCATGAAAAACAGGATGTTTTTTTTTTTTCATGAAAGTTTGATTACGTAATTATCATCGCCTAGAGCTTGCTTAGTACCTACATAACAAAAATAATTATGTAACAGTAGTATTCAATATGTATTCGTTCACTAATAAATAACAAAAGAAACTAAATAAATATAACCCATAGAAACTAAAGTTACCTTTTGTGGCACATTGTGTGTTTGTAAAAATATAGTTTTATCACTAAAAGGTATAAAATAAAAAACAATCAGCAGTCGGGGCACAGGATACATAGTGGGGGACGGTTCCTTGGAATAGTTCTTTACAGGTCCCCCGACTTCGGTGAAAAGATTGGTTTTTAGTTTTCCACTTTTGGGCACAATGGCGTTTTAATTGCACAGTAAATATTTTAATCGATTTGGTACCTACCTTGCGGCCATTCAACACTAAAATCATGTAACTTGTTTTTAATTTTTTAGTTCACTTTCACTTTAATTCACTGTTTGATTTGGCAGGCGTTTTTATTTTTTTAATTATTTGTTTTTTTGAAAATTATGGATAGTCTCCTAAATCCATTTTCGTGTCGCTGCAACGGTTAAGGTTACTGCCCCGCTAAAGTTTCCACCCTGTATGTATTTCTTCAACAACTTTATATTTACGTGAGCATACAAAAGATTTCATAAATATACTGAGAAGAAATAGTCATTACATATACTGCTTCAATCAAAGTAACACTGAAGGATCTGACCTAGATACAGCCGTTATCAAAATAATCATCTCTTTCGGTTTTAGTTCCGTTTGCCCGAGAAGCTTTGAAGCAAATAACAGTGACTCACGCGACTAGTCCTCCTAGGAAGGCAACGGGTCCGCCGCCGATGAGCCTGATCTTGCGGTGGCACGAGTCGAACAGCGAAAGCCTCGCGTGCGGCGGCGGCGGCAGGCCAACCATACCGCCCGTGGTCGCGGAGCGTAGCATCAATCACTAGCACATGAGCACGAGCAGAGCGTGCCTGGCCTCCGACACAACCCTAGCCTGGCGCGAGTGCGCGACAAACAACAGCTGAGAGCGCGTCCGCTCCGCCGCACATCGCAACACATGTGACTATGCAGGCGGCCTGCGCGGAACTGCCGCCGATCCGTCCGCGCCCGCCTCTCCACCGCGCTGCCATACATACCCCCCTCAGCCCGATCCCACTCCTAATCTGTTTGACGTGACTTTGAAACAGTGTTCTATTGATTCTTATTTTCTGGCTTTTAAAAGTAAACGAGTTTTTTTTTTTTTTAATATTGGGTAAAATATCTGTCTATTTTGTGTTTATTATTAAGTTACTCTGTAAGGTTGTCTTCAATTCGTGAATAAATATGATTATTATTCTCATTTATTCAGCATTTTTCTTATTTTATACATTTTTAAAAACAAAAGTAAACAAAATATGTAAAAATATAAAAAATAGATGGCCCATCGGCATCAGGGACAAGGACCCGTTGCCTTCTTATGAGGAATAGTCGCGTCAGTCACTATTATTTGCTTCAATTCAAAGCTCCTCGGGCAAACAGACCAAAAACCGAAAGAGATGATTATTATTATTATTAATAAACATTCAAAACAAGTTTCAATAGTCCGCTCCAACAAGCATTCAAAAGAAGCATAACAAAGCCACAACAAGGAAGAGTTTGGGCAGTGGGTCGCGTCGCGCGTCGCGATCAGCTGACGATGCGGAGAGTGGCGCGAGGCGATGAAGGGATGCGGTGAGCGAGGGGAGGGGGCGGAAGAAGGCCCAAATCATTGAAGTCGTCGCGCTTGTACCTACTCAACATGACGTAATTTTGTACACAGTGTCAACAATTGACCTCTACAATTATTGTCGCGCCTCTACAAGCGGCATAGCGTGATTTACGTTGATAGTTCGAATAAAGCATTAATTTCCTAAACAAGAAGTATTATAATAAACAGACATCGGATTCTATATGCACTACTAATTCGAAATATTTCGCTGACTTTTTAAAACTGTGTATTACCTTTCCTCTCAATTATAATTTATTATATACATATATATTTTTATTGGTTTATATATCTTAGCATTATGTATTTATATAAGTATACAAGGTGATTGGAAGATGGGTGCAAAGCTTTAAGGCGAAGATAGTACAGACAGTTTAGAACAATTTAAGCCATGGTTGTCTTAGACGAAGTCTTACCATTTTTTATTAACCTAATTTTTAAGATTTTTTTCGAAAATTGCCAAAATTTTAACTAAACTGGTTATTTATAGCTAAATTGAATGATAAATGAATTCATTTTTATTTTATTTTATTAAAGTAATGTGTAAGCAATCTAGCAAAACATGTTTTAGGCCTCTGTGTCGTTAGACATTTTTTTTACAGACATTTAAAGTTCAGATAAATTAAAAAAAATCATAAATCATTTTTGAAAACCTTATTTAAAAAAAAAACGAAGTGTGCTTTTTTTGTTCAAATATTTTTGAAAACATGCGTGATAATCGCTCTTTCCTTTGAGGTATCATTTACGAGGATATTTTACAAATTATTGAAATTAAGATCTACAAACCAATTTGAGGGAGAAATTTTAAATTTTAGGCAGACTAATTAAAACAAAATTTTTGCTTAAAGAACTTACGCTAAGCTTACTTTATGTGTTCGAAATGATAATTACTTCAATTTTAAGAATTTTTTGCACATGCCAATTTAGGGGATTATCTAAACAATGGCCGCCGCGCGTAGTGCGGCACATGAAAGAACCGAATTGAAGGGATTATCTAAACAATGGCAGCAATGCGCGGTGCGACGGCATTTCCAGGTAGAACGCCCAGTGAATAGAAAATAGCGATAAATACGTTGGTTTTTAAAAATACAGCAAAATGGTATTAGTCACTAAGGCAACAAAATCGTGTTTTTATTTAATTAGGGTTAGTCAGTCTGTGTTGAAGCGGTCACATCTTTTACTTATTACAATTAGTTGAATTAGTCAAACTACAGCTGCCCATGTGAGAGGACGTTGTCGTGTTGATTCGCAATTTACCGTGTTCAGTTGTAGCCCTTTGCGTTCCTGCACGTGTTGTTTGCGTTAGTTTTGAACATTTTTGTTTCACCGTGTCCAGTCGTAGCCGCAAGCTCCTGCACGTGTTGATTTTTGAGTTGTGTTGAGTTGACATTTAGTGCGCTCCTACGCCGTTTTTTTTAATTGTTAAGTAGCTATGGCTACTTTTTCCAATCAGGAATATGCGGATATCGTATTTATGTATGGCAGAGCAGATGGCAATGGATCCTTGGCGCGACGGATGTATCAAGAACGCTTTCCGAATCGCAGGGTACCGAATGTGCGAGTGTTTTACAACACTTTTCGTCGACTTGCCGAAGTTGGGTTTCACCGCGTGGAACCTGGAGTCAACCCAGGCAGACATGAAACTGACGTCGAAGAAAACATTTTGGCAGCATTTCAAGCAGATCCTACTACCAGTACCAGAGCCGTAGCTCAAAATCTAAACATTTCACAATGGAAGGTGTGGCATACAATGCACCAAAATGACAAATATCCGTTCCATGGTAGGGGTGTGCAAGGTCTGGAAGAGCAAGATCCCCAAAGAAGAATACAGTTCTGCCGTTTCCTCCTCAACAGAGACATCGAAGATGCGTGGTTCCTGAAATCAATCTTGTGGACGGATGAAAGCAAATTTTCTAGGGAGGGCATTACAAACTTTCATAACCTCCATGAATGGGCCGACAGAGACAATAATCCACATTTTAAGAAGCGAGTGTCGTTTCAGGGAAAATTCTCTGTCAATGTATGGGCTGGAGTAATTGGCAGGACATTGATTGGGCCCCACTTCTTACCGGATAATTTAAATGGTGAAAATTATTTGCACTTCCTACAATTCGATTTACCAGTTCTGATAGAGGAAACCGGTGTCCCGATATTCGAAAGAGACCGAACAGTCGTCTTTCAGCAAGACGGCTGTCCAGCGCATTGGACGTTAAATGTAAGGGAACACTTAAATAATTGCTTCCCTGACAGCTGGATCGGCAGAGATGGACCCATCCCTTGGCCCGCTCGCTCACCAGATCTGACCCCGCTGGACTTTTTCGTGTGGGGCCGGGCCAAGGAACTGGTGTATACGAATGTTGAAATAAACACGAGAGAAGAATTGATGGAGAGAATTAATTCAGCGTTTGAAACGATGAAACTGGAGATGATGTTGAAAATAACAACAACAGAAGTGAGAAGACGTAGCCGTGCTTGTATTAGGAATCATGGCAGACATTTTGAACATGAACAATAAATAATTTAGATTCAAATGTTGTTTTAATTACTCCGCCTAAAATTTAAAATTTCTCCCTCAAATTGGTTTGTAGATCCTAATTTCAATAATTTGTAAAATATCCTCGTAAATGATACCTCAAAGGAAAGAGCAATTATCACGCATGTTTTCAAAAATATTTGAACAAAAAAAGCACACTTCGTTTTTTTTTTAAATAAGGTTTTCAAAAATGATTTATGATTTTTTTTAATTTATATGAACTTTAAATGTCTGTAAAAAAAATGTCTAACGACACAGAGGCCTAAAACATGTTTTGCTAGATTGCTTACACATTACTTTAATAAAATAAAATAAAAATGAATTCATTTATCATTCAATTTAGCTATAAATAACCAGTTTAGTTAAAATTTTGGCAATTTTCGAAAAAAATCTTAAAAATTAGGTTAAAAAAAATGGTAAGACTTCGTCTAAGATAACCATGGCTTAAATTGTTCTAAACTGTCTGTACTATCTTCGCCTTAAAGCTTTGCACCCATCTTCCAATCACCTTGTATATTAATATTTACTCATGTGTATTTATACTTAATATTTTAGGCACACATTTTTCTCTTCCTTTTCTCACACACTATTGTCTACATTTCTTTTTCATTTCTCCTTTTGCAGGTCTGCTGGCAGAAATTTCTTGAGAAATACGCAGTACGGTCTTTGTACTCATGTATTATAATATTATTTTCCTGTGTTGTCTACTGTGTGCACATAAATAGTAAAATAAATAAATGAACTTTAAGCCCACGATTCAAAAATCAAAATCAAAGCATTTATTTCAAGTAGGCCAGTTACATGCACATTTGAATTGTCGAAACAAAGACAACAATGAAATGTAGCTACAGTCCCAGTCACAAGGCATAAAAACTGTGAAAGTACTGTAGTTGCCCATTCCCTAACGTAGATCTCTATGGAGAAGAACGGGCAAGAAACTCCATGGACACTCTTTTAAATCAGAATATTTTACAAAACCGTGGTTACAACATTCATGTTGAGATGGTACATTATGTGAGAGCGATGTAGCAAGATGTGCACGTTAAAAGTGTCCATAGTAAAAACAAGGAAAAGAACAATTCAAAAATAAAGTAATTAATTCAAATAAGCCGTGGCAACCAAGAGATGACCAGTCACAACTGACAGCGCCCGTTCACGAACATGACGCATGTATCAGCACCATCCAACTCAACCATTTTGAAGGGAACTAAATGATCCGACACACGCGCCACCATCAGCGAGACATTTGAGTGAGCATGACATACACTTAACCGCCAGGGCACATTCAAGTCAAAAAAAAAAAAGAGACGTAGGTTTCCAGCGAATGATAGCTTTCTAGTACATAGTACTCACATAATATGGGCTATGCGGTTATATAATGCCAAAAGAAATTGAATTTATACAATGCAAAGATAGTTGTACAATCTTCAGCAGCACCACCAATACTATTTAATGCTATCCATTAATCCATTTATGCGCCCCTGTCCATGTGGAGCAGGACTAGCATTGAGCCAAGCATTTTTATCAGAGATATAATCGTCCAACTTGTAATATGCTTGCTTACATAGTGTGCGTTTAATGCATGTTTTAAATTGTGTCTCATTCAGTTCAAGAATACTTTGTGGAATTTTATTATAGCATCTCAAACAGTACCCCATGAAAGATGAATCAACTTTAGCGAGTCTGAAACCCGGCTGAACTAATTGATCTCTAGTTCTAGTACTGTAATTGTGTCTGTCACCTCTTTTATTAAAAAGATGTAGATTTTTTCTAACGTACATTATGTTTTCGTAGAAGTATTGACAATGTACCGTCATGATGTTGATTTCCTTAAACAGTTCCCTTAGAGAATCGCGCCTACGAAGATTATATATGGCTCTGATGGCTCTTTTTTGCAGAATAAATATAGAGTCAATGTCTGCAGCCCGTCCCCATAACAGAATGCCATAAGACATTATACTATGAAAGTAACTAAAATAGACCAGTCTAGCGGTATCCACATCAGTAAATTTATGGATTTTTCTAACAGCATATGCAGCTGCTGAACTTAAGCGCCCCGCAAGAGATGTCAAATGAGAACCCCATTGTAGCCTTGAACCAAGCGTAAGCCCCAGGAAAACGGTTTTATCTACGAATTCAAGTTTCTCTTTATTCAATACTACATCACACTCGTTACTTTTAACATTTGGTGATTTTTTCCCTTTTATACGTTTTATTTCGAATTACTTTAAAACATTATAATCAAACTCAAGCTCAAAGCATTTATTTCCATTAGACCATTACGGCACTTTTGAATGTCAAAAAAAAACACTAAAAGAAGCGAAGCTACAGTCCCAGTCACAAGGCATAATAACTTGAGAAAGTACTGCAGTTGCACATTCCAAGGCGTAGATCTCTATGGAGAAGAATGGGCAAGAAACTCCATCTTTTAAATCAAAAATATTGTTAAAAAATCTTGGTTAAATCATCATCATGAGATTATATGTACATATATGTGAGAACGATGTAGAAAGACGTGCAAAATAAGAGCGTTCACAGTAAAAGATAAAATCAACAATTTAAAAATAAAGTAATTAAAATAAACAGTGGCAGCCAAGAGATGATCAGTCCCAACTGACAGCGCCCGTTCACGAACATGGCGCATGTATCAGCCCCATTCAGCTCAACCATATTGAAGGGAACCAAATGACCCGACACACCCGCCACCATCAGCGAGACATTTGAGTGAGCATGACATTCTCTCAGCCACCAGGGCACATTCAAGTCAATGAAAGATAACTAAATGTAAATGGTACCTTTACAGTACATAGTACTCACACATGTGCTATGCGATTATATAATACTAAGAGATTGAATGTATATAAGATATCTTATATCAAGGTACGATGTCCTTAAATAACTCGATTGCGTTTCTGTAAGTAATTAAAGTTTTATTGTTTTTACAAAAGATTAGGTTATAAAGTAAGTATTCATAAATACGGCTGCTTTACAAAATATCACTTTACCTGTAAGTAATTAAAGAAACAACATTCAAAGCTATTAATTTCACGTATATCGTCTCCTTTATAATTATTCTTCAGGTATTTTATTTAACACTCAAGTTTTCAGTTTTCTGTATTATAATAACCTTCAAAACACAATGACTTGCGCAGTCCTGTCATTAGTGTCATTTAGTTCATCATTCCACTAATCATTCGCGGTTCAACGAGCGCGGGTAAATTCAAATTAAAGAAATGATAGGTATGTAAATAGGTAGTCATTTCTTTACATGTATACAATGTAAATATATTTTTACAATCTTCTGCAGCTTCCACAATAACTTCACATGGTAATCAATTAGTTTGCCGCTATGGTTGTGGAGTAGGGCCAGCATTGAGCCAAGCATTTTTATCATCAATGTAATCCCCCAACTTATAATATGCTTGCCTACATAGTGTGCGTTTTATACAAGATTTAAATTTCGTCTCATTCAGTTGTAGAATGTGGGGAGGTATTTTATTGTAACATTTTAAACAATACCCCATGAAAGATGAGTCTACTTTAGCTAGCCTGAAAGTCCTGAAACCTGGTTGAGTTAGTTGGTCCCTATTTTTAGTATGATAGTGGTGTGGGCCACCTCTTTTACTAAATAAATGCAAAATTTTCCTAACGTATATGATGTTTTCATAGATGTATTGACAAGGTACTGTCATGATGTTAATTTCCTTAAACAGTTCTCCTAGAGAATCGCGTCTACGTAGATCATATAAGGCTCTGATAGCTCTTTTCTGCAGAATAAATATAGACTCAATGTCTGCAGCCCGTCCCCATAGTAAAATACCGTATGACATAATACTATGAAAATAACTAAAATAGACTAGCCTCGCGGTATCTACATCAGTAAATTGATGGATTTTTCTAACAGCATATGCTGCTGAACTCAGCCGTCCTGCAAGAGAAGTTATATGCGGACCCCATTGTAGCCTTGAATGGAGCGTGATCCCCAAGAAAACAATTTTTTCGACGAATTCTAGTTTCTCTTGATTCAATACTATGTCACTATCACTACTTTTGACATTCGGTAGAGCAAATCTTATACACTTGGTTTTTTTCCCATTTAATACTAAATTATTCGCGGTGAACCAATTATGGACCAGCAGTAGGGCGTTATTTACGTCGTCAAGATTTGTGGCACGTCTGTTTATCTTAAATATTAAAGAGGAACAACAAGTTAGAGAGAGAAAGAGAGAGAGTTTTGTTGTTAATTAGTAACTAACAAATTTTTTTAGGGACCGTATCAATATGAAACATCTTTATTTCTTTATTAAAAAGGATGACTTGGCAATCGCAATCACGGCAATAGAATATATATATGCATAAGAACAGTGAGCGTTTTGGTTATGTTTGTGTACACATTTAATAAATTAGGCCCGCTAGCGCTATGTTCAATTAGGGTTATTTAATCCCATCAAAAACATAACATGTACAAAAATGCAAGTCTCGCAAAACTGTTCTTCTACCGTAAAAAATTGTGAGATGTAATGTCTTTAAAGAGTGACTTCTCCATCTCACGGCAACATAATCAAATAAGAATAAGCTACTATTTTGAATAGTCCTAACTCCTAATTGAAAATAACGCCAGCAGTCCAAATTAGACTTAGTTGTGTGACATGAGATTATATTGCCCCTAGCGATGTCTTTGTCTTTGACCGAGTGGTGGCCGAGGTTTGGCCAAAGAAACCAGGGCCGTCCTAGGGCTCGTTGGGTTGACGATATCGTCAAAGTCGCGGGAAACACCTGGATAAGGGACGCACAGAACCGGGAAGTGTGGCAGAAGAAAGGGGAGGCCTATACCCAGCAGTGGGTGATTCCGGGCTGATGATGATGATGTTTTTGATGGGATTTTGTTTTTTCTTTTTGCCAAAAATTGGCTTAAATTGTACAAATTTAGGCTCTATTACTTATAGTAAAGGAGACTGATACGCTTTCTTACATTCTTGGGCCTGAATGTAAAAAGATGAAAGTGGTGTTTTTTATTAGTTTATATATTATCAAACCTGCAAACCATCACTGAAAATTGTGATGATTTTGACATTCTGAGAGCTAAGTTATAAGAGATTTAGTAAAAGTGAGGTTATGCAACAAGTTGACAACAAACAGCAGATTTTTGAACTAAGATTGCTATTTTGTTTTAAAAGACAGTTGTTTACTATATTAATTTATTTATTGTATTGAGTGGTAGGATAATAATATGAATTAAGTTTCGTAAAATGGTCACAAGGTGACAATTCATAATAGTAGGTGCGTCTATGACCATTTTAAGAATGTAAACGTACTTAATTCATATTATTATTCTATTATGATTCTGCTAAAGCGGCCATCTTAGAACCCAAGATATAAGTCCGTAGAAAGAAAGCACTGGTCGAAGAATAAAACAAAGGGAAACACTCAAAACGCAAACGTACGAAACGATACGAGACGAGTGACCATAGACTGCGAATCAGGGAGCTGCAAGGAACTTATATAACTGGAATTATTACAAACAAAATCTTAATATCAAAAACTGTATTAAAATGAATGTTATCTCAAACACATTGTAATAGGCTATTTTTTAATAATTGAAATAGAAAAATATAACGCTTTTTTTAAACCATATTTCATCTTATTACAATTTGGCCCAGAAATCCCCGTCTCCTTTGGGACTTCATGAGTGGTTGAAAGAAATGTTTCGATCGCTTTGAATGTATTTCTCAAGTGGTTTAATGCCTGATAACAAAATCTCAGAAACTAAACGGTTTTAAAAATTTATTTAACAAAATATGTTTTTGTATAGTAAACATTTTCCTCTTTGAACACTCTTAATACTTTTTATTGTGCATTATTCAATGACAAGTAACAAGCAAATATGTGTATCATCATTAGGCTTTAAAATCGGTACCATCAGATAAACCCAAGACTATGGTTTACTTTCAGGTTTAATGATGTCCATTTTACCAGTTCGTATTATTTATTATTTTTCTTTGATCCTGAATTGGAACTTATCAATAAAACTGACAACTGGAGGAATTGTTTCATAAAATTGAATAGTGATCTTAATTGAATATCTTTGAAATTTGGTATTGACTTGAGAACTAGGTACATAACTACTTTTACTCGAGAAATAAATAAAATGATTAAATGACCCGTGTGGCGGATGTTTGAACCTACGGATGTTTTGTCTGGAGTCGTTTGTTGTTTGCAGACTATAAATTTTCTCCGGGACCAAAATTCATGACTTGAATTTTATCATTCAAAATCTACAGTCAGAATCAATGAGCATTTTTATGTTAACCTCATCTACCTGGTTATTTTTGTGTTTTGGCATTAAATATTAATTGAGCTGTAGTCATTTGACGAGAAGTAAATACTTTTTCTTTTATTGTACCTTGTTTTGCAATGGTTTTCTGTTTATGACCTTTTACCATATTTTATGCGATTTGTATTATTTGCAGGGCTTCAGCAACTGGCTTTCATTTTCTGATATTTACTGCCATATCGGCACCACAGATTAACCTCTCTTTACTGAGATATTTGGTTTCATATTATGTTGTCAATTCTATCCATGCGGGTACGTGTTGCATTTGTACTCTGACGATCGTGGAACTTGTTTAACAGCCTTTTTTAAAAGAAGTAATGTCTCCAAACCCGTAGGTTTGGAGACATTACTTCTTTTATAATTTTCGATTCTTGTTGTATCACCGAATTCTTTCTTAACCAAGTCGAGATATTATTATAGTAAAAAGGATTTCAAGGTTATGTCGACAAATTCGTATTATTTTAAATTATTTTCACCAAGACATAAGTAAAATAAAGTTTTGAATTTAAAGTAATCAAACTCCTTAACTTATTATTTTAGCTTTAACAAAATAAACAAATAGGTGGTCGTATCCGGCCAATAACAAAGAGTTCTGTGGGCGCTGATAAAGATAACATAGCACTTTAAATGAAAAAAAAACCCGGCCAAGTGCGTGTCGGGGCACGCACAATGTAGGGATCTGTAGTTGCCCATCAAAATATGCGGACACCTCCTACGATCCGATTTGCCTCCGAACGATGATTTTTATTGTTATAATAAAAAACAAACTTACATTTGCAGTTGAAAAACCTGTGCTCCCATACATTATGTTTAGGAAAATATGTTTTCCAAGTACATTTTATAAGTTGGTCGACTATTACTCGTAACCTTGTAAAGCCTACTTAGCTGTGAATATACTATCACCGTGAATTTTTTCAGACACCCAAACACAACCGTTTAGCTGGTAGAGAGGGGGACACTTGAGTCTAGCAAAAATGTGCACTTTACAGCTCACAAACGATCGACGACTCGAAAAATTATTTTAACAAACTGGCAATATTTTTTAGACCTATCCAACGACATCCTACATTATGGGGTACGCGAGAAAAAAAAATCCCCACTTTACGTGAAGGTACTGGAGATACCCTAAAAAAATATTTTCGAGATTTTATTTTACCATTTTGTCGGCGTAACTAATCTGTATATTCATGCCAAATTACAGCTTTCTAGTAGTAAGGGTCTTTGAGCTAAGCTGCGGACAGACAGACAGACAGACATGGCGAAACTATAAGGGTTCCTTGTTTATTGTTATTACTGGAATACAGCGATAATGAGTACTAATGATTTACCTGAGATTAACTTACAGCGCAATGGTTACGTTCGTTTCTAGTTTTGTACTAGTTAGTGGTGGCCAAGGTCATACATCTTGCTCCATCAATGACCATTGAGTAATGGGCATAAACTTAGAGGAGGGTTGCGTCATAGCGATGAAACGGTTGCGTTACTCACTGGCATTGCGGACGAATACAAACATTACAACATATCAACATACGCCAAGTTACATGTTGTGATATTTTCTGCTGTAGAGTGTAGGTTCGTATTTCAGTTAACATCACTCCATTGCCACTGAGCTAAGCTGCTAGCACTTGGTTCTCCGCTTTATTTAATGAACGGTAGCTTTAGTGAAAATAATTTACAAATAAATAATGTTTCAGCAGTGGTGTAGGCGCGGGGTGGTATGCGGGGAGGGGGCAGTGCGGAAACACAAATGTCAAGGGCACGCCGCACAGCCACGGCTGGCGACGGCTGGCGACGCGACGACGGCGCAAGTGACATCACATACATCTCCGTGGCAGCAGCACGCGCGCCCTCTCGCGCGCTCAAGGCGGACCGCACCGCTTGCACGGACCAGAAGCGGATGAACTGCGAGACAGCATTTTGTGCAACGTCCCGATATATTTTAGACTTGGAGATTCTATTGTTGATATAAATAAAATATTGGATGACCAAAACACCCAACGAATTAAACCGTGTCGCACTTGGTCGGTTTTCATTGCAGCTTTTTTAGGGTTCCGTAGCCGAATGGCAAAAAACGGAACCCTTATACATAGATTCGTCATGTCTGTCTGTATGTCCGTCCGTATGTCACAGTCACTTTATTCCGAAACTATTAGGACTTAGACAGTTGAAACTTGGTACGTAGATGTATTCTGTGAACCGCTTTAGGATTTGTATACAAAAATAAAAAAAAAAGATTTAGGGATCCCCATACATGAAACTGAAACTAAAAAAAAATGTACCACGTGTGTCTGTGTGTTCACGGTACGACGGGTGTCTATAGATAGGTCTTTAAAAATGACATTGAGGTTCCTCAAACCATTTTTTCTCGAAGTCAATCGTTTGAAAGATAGACACTTCCAAAGTGGTAAAATGTTAAGAATATTCCTCCTCTTACTTTAGAAATTAGAGGGGGGGGGGCTCTAATTTCTAAAGTAAGAGGAGGAATATTCTTAAATAATGTAGTAGTGAGGATTGTAGAACGTAAAAAAAAAATTGGTTTTGCTGTTGAATGTAATACAATTACAACATATAAGTGGCGAAGGTTCCATACAACTCGATTCCTACCGACTTCCCTTTGAAAAAAGTCACAGGCAGTATTCTATAGACAAATAATATCATCACATTAAAGATAATATGTACTCCGGCTTACCTCTTATAAAATTGACCCTTCGCTACTGCAACATATGAATGAGCCTTCAAAATATTTTTTTTATATTATTTGGTGCTACGGAACCCTGTGTGCGTGTGAGTACAACTCGCACTTGGCCGGTTTTTTTAAACCAACTTTCTTCGTGAGAAAAGTCTGAGTAGCTGGGTAGATAAAATTTGAGTCGCTTCTACGCTACGTAGCAATGTGTTTGGAAAAAAAAATATTCATGTTGGACAATATTATATGTATACCACGAGAAAGAGTCGAAGGGCATGAAAAAAAATTGGTCACTTTTATGGACAATTTTATTCAGGGCAGGTGGTGGTTTGGTCAATGACCAAGACAAGGTTAGTGAGACAAAAAATGTGGGCTTTGAATAATTTTTTACTTTGAATCCTGCGAAAAAACTCAAAGGCTAATTTTTTCTGCCTCTGGATTGGCACTCTTATTGACTTTTCGCATGATCGATCGATATAAACATAAGCTGAAATGAATTAGGAGCCCCTTGCCCAGAGGCCTTAATCAGCAATAGACTTTTCAAATAACTTCACAATTAGTAACTTCCATATAAACAAGTATCGAAAATCAGCAATCCGAGATAACCGAGGTACTATTACTATACGTTTTTTTATAGATAGGTAGAACACCCCCAAACAAAACCAACTGGGTGGTCCATGGCAAGACAGAAATTTTGTCAAATGGTCCCTCGTGACTAAAAGGTTAAGAACCTCTGATTTAGAGGGTGCAAAAATTTGTATGGAAGAATGTTAACGTGTGGGCCGCTGAATTTGAAATCTAAATTATAATGAGTACCTATATTATTTATAATTGACATAAAAAGAAAGAAAAAACGTTTTTTCGAAAATCTTTCTCCAAGTAGGGCGAAGAGAGGGAACCCTAAGTACTGATTTTTGAATGAAAGTCAATATTATTGTGGCAAGGGAAATCACAACAAGCGCTCGGCTTGTACGTTTATAAAATGGTAACGCGGCGCACGCCGCGCCGCACCTATTAAGCAGTGGAAGGCTATGAATGAAAAAACGTAAAGTAGAGGAGCGCAGGCGGAAGCACAGGACTTACCAGAGGCAGTCCAGCATGATAGAGACATGCACGTGGCGCCCGCGGGGCTGCACTCACCTGCAACAACAAACAAAAACCATTCATACGACTGCTCGCACGCTCAGCGGGGCGCGTTACGTAACACTTATAGCGGCCCATCTTTATTCTGGTCTGATGTCTATCTAGTAGAAATACTAAAATAAACCTCAGACTGCAAAAATAGTTAGCGTCTTTCTAAATATTTATGCGGACGTGCACTCGCCAAGAAAAACGCGCAAATCCAGACATTACTCGTAAATCTTTGAATTGAAATATTAGCAGAAGATGCTTTTAAGAAAACAATGGTTCGTAGCCAACAAAGAAGCTATATTAAAACAATATATTGTTTCAGATGAGTGCATATGCATACTGCATAGACGCAACTGAGATATAGTTATCATCAGTTCTAATTTTAGGAAGGAGTATGAGTATTGATGATCAAGCAGGCAGGCAGGCAGGCAGACTAGACAAGAAGGCGACAAAAGGTGTTTCACAAGGCAGATAGTGTTACCCGTGTGGTTTCCGGTTAGTAGAATAGTATCAGCCCCTCAGAGCTCGTCGGCCCAAATTATAGTTATAATTCTCATCCAATATTATAAATGTGAAAGTGAGATTGTTTATCACCATAGATTTACATTTGTCAAGCCTTAACGGATTTCGGTGAAATTTTTCATATTGATAAACTAGAGCTAGACCATGACCTGGGTGGATAAACAAACACCGGAATATTTATGAACCCTGAGGCAAGACAGTAATGATCGCCTCACATCACGGCAATTGTTTCTAGGGAGCGACAAGAGAGTGGTGGAGTGTGAGTGGAAGGGGTAAATCAACATGCGATTCATTAAACAATACGTTTGGTATTTTCGGAGTTACCGACCTATGAAGAAAAACAACAACTATTGTTTTTTACGATTTCACTAATCACTTTCTTTTTCTTTTTTTTCGGATGGTAAATCATCAGATGACCCCTCCCGCTCTGCGCGTAGCGTAAGAGTGTTAGACTTGTACTGACTAAAACCCATCCATGTACCTTCTTTGCCCTTTGTGTTCCAGGGCCGCGGTATCTCTTTCGAACAGTCCCGCCGCCCTGGCAGGTATAGGCCCTTGCGGCGCGCGTGGAACACGAACGAGCCGTCGACACGGCCTGTGGTCATAAGACCGACGGACGGTGAGCTAGCCCACTACTCACCGCCCATAGGCCCGCGCCTACGGTGGCCGAGAGCCACCACGTGGCCCCCGGGGCGACTCCGGCGGCGGCAGGAACGTGACGTTCTCTCCTTCTCACGTTCCGCCATCTCCTTCGCTAGCATGACTGCTTCGCAGAAGGAGGTGACGGCTTCACATTCCCTCTCGCTCCGGACTATGGATTGAACCAGGGTCGGACGCGAGAGGTCGCCGCCGCCAATCGCCGCTACGGGGACACGGCGGTGCTCCGCCTAAGCGGAGCAGACCTCCACGGTGTGCTCCACTGTGTCCTCCGGGCATCCTCGCAATGGTGACACCCGAAACAACCGCGTCCGGTGAGGACCTACGTCAGGTGGAAGGTGAGGGCGCCGTGGCGCCTCTCTAACCACTCCTCAAAGAGGGGACTTATCGCCACTATTGTGGCGTGCTCTGTACGGCGGCGTTGCGATAGTCGCTCTCTCCATATCGCCATGAGATCGCGACAGTAGAGTTTCCGCCCGGCGCGGCGTAGTACAGTCAGCATCAAAAGTTGATGACCACATTTAGATTTTTAAAATCGCTGTACACCGTACGTACCTAAATCGCTGAACATGACAAGCGCCAGAAATGAATGATTATAATAAAAGGGCATAAGTAGGTGACCATCACTTTTCAAAAGTCGCTATACAAAGTTATAGTAAAAAAACATAACATTCTTCGTCTCTAAAGTCTCTGAACAAATTTTTGACAAAAATAGCATACCATCGTTCATCTCTAAAGTCCCTGAATAAAATGAAATGTTTTTTGAGTTTAATATGTGTGTGTATTTTTTTTCGGTAGGTATATGTGTTTGGTAAATTAAGTAGACACATGCACATGTAAATCGCCACCGTTTTATTTATTATCAACAAAATTAAATTAAATGGTCGATCTTTAGGTTAACCCATTACATACCCACCCCACCCCTACTTAGGACAAACATTCGTGTGATGATGTGATGTAGATGATAAATAATTGCAACCGCAGTGGTCTACATCCGATACAGAAATATTATTTTTACATTAAAGGGTAAACAGTTTTTCAAATACCCACAACTATGTTTCCCAAAGAATTGAAATAAAACGGAATTTGTGTGAATTTTGAAAATGAGTCATATGTATACAGATTAGGTTCTAATTCAATCGTAACTATAAAAATCATAAACTAAGTCGACGGTATGAATTTGAACAGAATCTGCGTGATTTTTTGAAAATGAGTCTTATTGCTTTACGAATAAGGTTATAATTCAATCGAACTAAAAAAAAACATTAATTACGTCGATGGTATAAATTCAAACAGAATCTACGTGATTTTTGATAGTGAGTCTTATAGCTATACAAATAAGGTTACTAATCAATCATAATACAGAAAGCTTAGATGACGTCGATGGAATAATTCTTAAGCGGAATATGCTTATGCACCCACTTCTAATATTTCTCGTTGATACTATGACACAAAAACGAAATTATTTTGGAAAGTTACATTCGAAATTTACATCCTAATTTTTTTTTTGACATGATTTTGTTTGGATAGGACAAGATTGGATTTATAACTCTGAAGATAGTAACGAGCACTTTTTAAGTTTGCAGTTCAGCTACTTTTGATAGTATAAGTTTACACGCTACGTATCCGAAACAAACTAATGTTCAGTAACTTTTGTTATTTAAGATGTTAAGTTATTTTTGGACGTTGTCGTGATTACACTAGATAACCAAAACAAGCATTTTATATTGTTCATTGACTTTTGTAAAACTGAATGTTATGATGTTTTCGGATACTATAACGATCAGCGATTTTTGACAAAATGGTGTTCAGTTAATTTTGAACTTTAATGTTGTTCATTTAATACTGGCGCGCTTCTTGTTGAGCGATTTATGGGTGATATAATGTACAGTGATTTTGAAAATCTGAATGTGGTCATCGACTTTTGATGCTGACTGTACCTCACCGCGCCAATCGTAAAGGCGCGCGAGGACTATCGACTATTCGTTTGCGCGCATCACGTAAAAACCCCTCATTGTATTCAAAATCGAAATATTGAAACGTAAGAAGCATTGTTCCGATTAACATTTAGCGTTTATTTCATCAAAATCGACCAAACAGACGCAAAAGATATTAATGTTTAAAATTTAGTTGGTAACCTCATACGCGATTTCTATGATAAATTTAATTATTTACGTAAATTGGTTTTAGTCGAAGTGTAGTCCGAATGGCTGAAAATGAATTTGGTTTTACTTTTCCTTTTGTGTTTACTCTTTGCATGGAAATAAGTACTACTTACAACCCATTACGAAATAAAATCTCTAAAAAGTTTAAAAATCAAAACAAAATTAAAATTTGATAAAATCCACGACGTTGTAATTGTTCCGTGCGGGAAGCGAATTCGCGACACGCAGCGCCGTAATCAATTGCTCACCCACTGCGCCAACTGAGCCGTCATATAACTGTGGTTATGGCTTCCTGGGGCAAATTGCCGCTGAATCTTGCAAGCGAGAGTGCATTCATTAGAGGCGTTGAACCGCAGCTTGCAGGACATCCGCGGGAACCAGGCGCTGATGGGTGGCGTCGTTCGGCGACTTTAGACCCTGTGGATGGTGAGTAATGGGCTAGCTCGCCGTCCGACTGTCTTATGACAACAGGCTGTGTCGACGGCGCGTTCCTGTTCCACGCGCGCCTCAAAGAGATCAAACTCAGCAACCCGGAAGGGGTCAATTTGGAGGTTAATCTAAAAAATAAAGAGTGGTTGTGTGAGTGGGCAGTGCTGTCGCCAAAGAACGAGTGGGTCAGTAAAATAAACAAAAAAATATTGACATGATTGTCGGCGATTCAAAAGTATACACATCCATAGACACTGTGATGGCTAATAACGATAGTACTGCCTACCCCGTTGAATTTCTCAGCTCGCTGGAGTTCACGGGTGTGCTGTCCCATCAGCTGAAGCTTAAAGTTGACGTTCCTCCAGTTCTGTTCATGCGAAACCTTGATGCAACCAGACTGTGCAACGGCACCAGGCTTCGTATCATAGAGCTGGGCAGTAATATTATAAAAACGGAGCTGCTAAAGAAGAGAGCGTTTTAATTCCCCATATGCCCACTATTTCAAATAACTTGCCATTTCAATTTAAGAGATTACAATTTCCCTTAAAATTGGATTTTACAATGACGATCAACAGATCCCAGGGCCAAACCATAAAAGTGACAGGCATTCAATTGTGCACTCCATGCTTTTCACACAGTCAATTACATGTTGGTTGTTCACCAACAATATCACATTTTGATCAGCCAGTCAGTTCACACACATCACGCCATGTAATCCCCGAAGGTTTAGGCAGAAGTGTACCTAATCGTACACCCACATTTTGCCAGTTATGTTGAAGTCCATATGATAGGGGGCGAGCCTATTTCCACCAACTGGGCACAAATCCAGATTCCGTGGCTGCTATTGAGAAATTCCTGATGGAATAACCCAATAACACTATTATTTATAGCATTTTTTTCAATTGCATACATTGTTTAATGATAAGTGGAAGAGCGGAGTCACACAAGCATCTCCTTGCTTAAAAGGTGATCTCTAAATCATGTGCGTTGTAACTTTATGTAATTCATTCTTTAAAATAATTTTCATTTTCAATTACAGGTCAACTCAAACTCAAAGCATTTATTTCAATTAGACTAGTAGCACTTCTGAATATAAAAATAACATAAAGAAGCGAAGCTACAGTCCCAGTCACAAGGTATAATAACTTGAGACAGAACTGTAGTTGCAAATACCAAAGCGTGTATGCAGAAGAATGGGCAAGAAACTACATGGACACTCTTTTCAATAAAAAATTGTTACAATCTCGTTAGTTAAAATTTAAAAGTTAAATTTTAAACAGTATCCCATGAAAATGAGTCTACTTTAGCTAGCCTGAAACCTGGCTGAACTAGTCGGTCCCTGTTTCTAGTACACACATCAACACTGTCTAGGGATATTTTGGATTTACTCAATTTACTCAAAATATATTAAAAATAACAAACAACATGTTTATATTTTTATAAAGCCCATTATCAGACTACACTCCAGAAGAAAAGTTAGTTAAAATATAAAAGTTACATTTTAAACAGTACCCCATTGAAAGATGAGAACTAGTTGGTCACTGTTTCTAGTACACACATCAACACTGTCTAGGGATATTTTAGATTTACTCTAAATTTATTAAAAATAACATACAACATGTATATATTTTATAAAGCCCATTTATCAGACTACACTCCA
The DNA here is from genome assembly GCA_950022335.1 of Eurois occulta. Taxonomy (NCBI): domain Eukaryota; kingdom Metazoa; phylum Arthropoda; class Insecta; order Lepidoptera; family Noctuidae; genus Eurois; species Eurois occulta. The sequence goes on from OX465486.1 coordinate 305,610, forward strand.
GAATCAAAGAAAACTATTTTGTTTTACGTAAACAATATTTTATTATTCAATCACGGACTTGTCTATTTTCCCCTTTAACTTGAGGGGCATCCGTGGGTCGCAAGTTTTTCCAGTGACCTGTCGCCATTTCATCCATCCTGAGTTGATCCGGTGCGTTACATCTTGGTCTACTTTGCCATCCCCTTGGACATTCGACCCGAGGTATCGAAAATCGAAACCGATCGGTATGGGCGTTCCGGCAAGAGTTATGGGCACAGGACTGGAGAAACTGCCGAAATCACAGAATAAGTATTCTGTTTTGGTCCTACTGACTTTCAGGCCCACATTCTCTAGTCTTTGCTAACACACCTACAATCTGCTCTGGACCTCTAGGCCACTCTCGGCATCCAACACAATGTCGTCGCCAAACAGCATACACTAGGGGGAGCCTCTTCTTGGATGTCCGACGTAAGTACGTCCATTATCACCAGGAAGAGGTCAGGGCTTAGAGGCGACCCTTGGTGCAAGCCCAAAGCCACACTGAAGCTGCTGGTAGTGCACGCTGTAGATCGGACTTGGGTACTACATCGACTCAAATCGACTGTACAGTGTACATCGCTCGGACCTACTGCACATACTTTCCAGGCATACCTTTCTCTTTCCGGGCCCACCACAAAACTTCACGAGGGACCCGGTCGTATGCCTTTTCGAGGTCGATGAACACCATGTACAAGTTTTAGTGCGCAATTCTGTATTTCTCGCACAGCTGGCGGATGGCAAAAATGGTATCTGTCGTTCCCCCACCCGGCATAAAACCGAATTGGTTTTGTGAAATTTCACTCTCTTCTCTCCGTCGTCTTTCAATGATTGTATCCCAAACTTTCATACTATGCGCCATTAGTTTTTAGGGTTCCGTACCCAAAGGGTAAAACGGGACCCTATTACTAAGACTTCGCTGTCTGTCTGTCTGTCTGTCTCCAGGCTTTATCTCATAAACCGTGATAGCTAGAAAGCTGAAATTTTCACAAATGATGTATTACTATTGCCGCTATAACAACAAATACTAAAAATTAAATATTAAGGGGGGCTCCCATACAACAGATATGATTTTTTTGCCCTTTTTATAGATAATGGTACGGAACCCTTCGTGCGCGAGTCCGACTCGCACTTGGCCGGTTTTTAATCTATAGTTATTCCACTGCAGCACATCACCTTTATTTTTAACGATGGGCCACCAGCGCACTGTTGCACTATTCGTCAGGTATGGCTTCTTCCAGTAACAACTTATTGAAAAATAAAGCTAACCACGTCCATCCATTCGCTCGTAATAAGTTCCAAACTTCAACTGGTATACCGTCAGGTCCTAAAGCTTTACCATTCTTCATTCCATTTACTGCTATTCTCACTTCATCCAAACTTACTTTCTCACTAACCCCTCATTCACTGGTTTATTGACCAGCACACCGTTCCAGTCATTCTCTTCATTCATCAGTTTTCCAGGAAATTAAGGATAGGTAGGCTATCCTTAATTTCCTCATCATCCGAAAGAACCATTCCAGCTTCATCTTTCACGCATTAAATCTGAAATAGATCCCTCGCCTTTCTCTCTCTAGTTCTAGCAAGCAACTGATGACCGTGTATTACATCATGCAGAAATAAAGTTGGATGTCTGATGATGACTGGAATAAATAAAAAAAATATTTTAGTTCAAACTCAAACTCAAGGCATTTATTTCAATTAGACCATAAAAGGCACATTTGAATGTCAGAAAAACAAAGAAGGCGAAGCTACAGGTACAGACTCTAAGAATAATAATTCATGAAAGTACTATAGTTGCCCATTCCAAAGCGGATGAATTTCTGTGTGCGTAACGATTGCTCCGCCAAGTTATCCAAACAAAAAAAAACTTCGCCAGAAAAATTGTCGGAATTTGTCAAAATCGAAGGGAAAAAACCAAAAATTTGTCAAAGTAGCATTATAAAAGATAAAAGGGTTTTAAGTTGGCCGCGCGAACGTAACGTGGAGGATTGCGCGGCCATAGAGATCTCAGCAACTACATGGGTTAGAGATCTAATTCTTTTTGTCAATTGAAGACTGGATTTGTCAAAAATTGACGAAAAAAGAATTATAAGGTCTGTATCAATATTTTACGAAACCACCTTGGAAGTTATGGCCGCGCAATCATTCACTTGTTGTTTCTTTATTGTTGATTATTCAAAGTCAAAGTATTATTAGCATTTATTTCAAGTAGACCATTACAGGCACTTTTGAAAGTCAAAAACAAAAAAGCTAAGCTACAGTCACAGACACAAGGCATAATAACTTGCGAAAGTACTGTAGTAGCACATTCCAAATCGTAGATCTCTATGGAGAAGAATGGGCAAGAAACTCCATGGACACTCTTTTAAATCAAAAAATTGTTACAAAATCTTGGTTACATCATTCATGTTGAGATTATACATAATTATATGTGAGAACGATGTACAAAGATGTGCACATTAAGAGCGTCCAGAGTAAAAGATTAAACCAACAATTTAAAAATAAAGTAATTAAAATAAACCGTGGCAGGTAAGAGATGACCAGTCCCAACTGACAGCGCCCGTTCACGAACCATATTGAAGGGAACTAAATGACCCGACACACCCGCCACCATCAGCGAGACATTTGAGTGAGCATGACATTCTCTCAGCCACCAGGACACATTCAAGTCAATGAAAGATAACAAAATATAAATGGTAGCTTTACAGTACATAGTACTCACACATGTGCTATTCAATTATATAATACTAAGAGATGGAATCTACGCAATGCAAAGATATTTTACAATCTTCTGCAGCTTCCACAATAACTTCACATGGTAATCAATTAGTTTGCACTCACAATATTGATATAAAATATACATTTCAAACCCTAAGTTTCCAGAAGAGAAACGAGAAAGAAAAAAAAAAGAAAAATATAATTAAAGAATTAAAGGGGGAGCATCTCTTCCAAACAATAAAATCTTAGTTCGTGACCCCAAGTGGCTGTGGAGCAGGACCAGCATTGAGCCATGCATTTTTATCTACGAGATAGTCTTCCAACTTATAATATGCTCGTTTACATAGTGTGCGTTTTATGCATGTTTTAAATTTCTTCTCATTAAGTTGTAGAATGTCAAGTGGTATTTTATTGTAAAATTTTACACAGTACCCCATAAAAGAAGTGCATACTTTTGACAATCTGAAACGCGGCGGATCTAATTTGTCCTTATTTCTAGTATTGAAATTAGGCCTGTCGCTTATTTTACTAAAAAGATGTCTATTTTTCCGAACATACCTACATAATGTTTTCATAAATATATTGACAAGGTACCGTCATGATGTTAATTTTTTTAAACAATTCTCTTAGATACTTGCGTCTGCGTAGGTTATAGATGGCTCTTACAGCCCTTTTTTGCAGAATAAATATTGAGTCCGTCCCCACAGCAGAATACCGTAAGACATGATGCTATGGAAGTAACTAAAATAGACCAGTCTCGCAGTATCCACGTCTGTTAATTGCCGTATTTTAAGGACAGCGTAAGCGGCTGAACTTAGCCGCCCTGCAAGTGCTGTTAAGTGAGGACTCCATTGCAGTTTCGAGTCAAGCGTAATCCCCAAGAAAACCGTCTTATCGACGAATTCTAGTATTTCCTTGTTCAATACAACGTTACATTCGTTACTTTTTACATTCGGTAACGCGAATCTTATACATTTAGTTTTCTTCTCATTTCTTTGAAACTTAAGACTTCATATAGTAAAACTATAACAAGAAGAAAGGTCTTTTTTTTTTTTTTTTTTTGGGGGTGAGAAATCTTCAAATGACTCCTCCCGCTCTGGGCGGAGCGGAAGGGAGTGTCAGACTCTTACTGACTAAAAAACACCCATGTTCCTTCATTGGCCCTTTATGTTCCAGGGCCGCGGTATCTCTTTCGAACAGTCCCGCAGCCCTGGCAGGCACCGGCCCTTGCGGGCCCCTCCCGTTTGCTGACAACTCTTTGAGGCGCGCGTGGAACACGAACGCGCCGTCGACACGGCCTGCCCGTCGTCATACGACGGACGGACGGCGAGCTAGCCCATTACTCGCCGTCCACAGGCCCGCGCCTACGGTGGCCGAGAGCCATCACGGCGTGAAGAAGAAAGGTCTTAATTTGTCAAAACTAACGAAAACAATAAATACTACTAAAGTTTAGTTAAACAGACGAAATCTGTCCAAAACAGTCGTACGGTTCTAAACCGCAAGATTTGCAATCGCGCGGTTCTCTCGTGTCTGAACGAGCCCTTAGCTTTATGTGAATGCCATTAAAAAACCAACTGTCAATAGTGTCAGTTACGTACAATTTAAATCGTTAAATGAGCAAATTCATCTTTTCCTGTGCTGACGCTAACTTCAAAATTAAATACAAATTAAACTAGCCATTGAATTTCAAAAATATTCAAATTAGTTTCTTAAAATACCTACTACATTTGAACTAAAAGGGTTTTAATGAATTATAATTGAGCTAGATGTTGTCCAATATAATTGCTAGCCTGTAGTTAGAAGTATTCCCAAATCAAAACGAAATTATGGTTACCCTGCTCGAACATTGTATGAGATGACATCAATTTTAAGATTACACGCGTTGAAAATAACTGTTCTGAGGGTAAACCGATATGTCAAGAAAATGAGATATCAGCGTACAAAGTAACGTTTCGACTGCGCGGCCAAGTACTTTTTGTCTTGGACAGATTTCGTCTGTTTAACTAAACTTTAGTAGTATTTATTGCTTTCGTTAGTTTTAACAAATTAAGACCTTTCTTCTTGTAATAGTTTTACTATATGAAGTCTTAAGTTTCAAAGAAATAATCAACAATAAAGAAACAACAAGTGAAGGATTGCGCGGCCATAACTTCCAAGGTGAATATTTCGTAAAATATTGATACGGACCTTATAATTCTTTTTTCGACAATTTTTGACAAATCCAGTCTTCAATTGACAAAAAGAATTAGATCTCTAACCCATATCGTTGCTGAGATCTCTATGGCCGCGCAATCCTTCACGTTACGTTCGCGGGGCCAACTTCAAACCCTTTTATCTTTTATAATGCTACTTTGACAAATTTTTGGTTTGTTCCCTTCGATTTTGACAAATTTCAACAATTTTTCTAGCTAAGTTTTTTTTTGTTTGGATAACTTGGCGGAGCAATCGTAACGCACACGAATTTCTAGGGAGATGAATAGGCAAGAAACTCCATGGACACTCAATTTTTTTTTTTTTTTAATTTCAAACTGCCATAAGTCCACTACTTGTAAAATTTGGCAAATTTACGTTTTTAGTTTCACATTAGTGTTATGGAATATTGTACTAACAATGTTATAAAATGTTGACTATCGACTGTGTCTAAGTATTTTGATGAACAATTTAACAATAATATCATTAATAATAATAAATAATAATGCTGACATGAAACAATCGTTGAAGGAGCGCTTCTTTGGCCGCCTGAAAAAAGTATTTAATAGTCTTTTATCAGGCGGAAATAAGGTGCGTGCTTTCAACGGTTGGGTCATGCCGGTTTTGATGTACTCTTTCGGCATACTCAAATGGACTCAAACAGAACTAGACGCCCTGGATAGGAAGGTCCGTACATTGTTGACGGCATATCGAATGCATCACCCGCGTTCTTCGGTTATGAGACTGTATATCCCGCGGAGGTGTGGGGGTCGAGGTTTTTTAAACGCCAAGACTCTCCACAATCGCGAGATATGCAGTCTCAGGGAATATTTCCTAGAAACCGACGTGGGGATGCATCGAGATGTAGTCGCGGTGGACAAGGGCCTCACCCCGCTCTCCTTGGCTAAAGAGAACTGGCGCAAACCTGTAGTACTTGATACTAACGACCGCAGGGAGGTATGGCAGAGTAAGGAGCTTCACGGGCGCTTTTTCCGGGCCCTGCATGGGCCCGATGTAGACCTATCAGCGTCCGTAGCCTGGCTACGTTCCGGGGAGCTCTTCGGGGAAACTGAAGGTTTTGTCTGTGCAATTATGGATGAAGTTATGATGACGAATAACTACCGGAGATTTATTGTGAAGGACGGCACGGTTGACATATGTCGGGCATGCCACCGTCCAGGTGAATCAATCCGTCACATTATCTCCGGGTGTTCTCGTCTGGCTAATGGAGAGTACTTGCATAGACACAACCTTGTAGCCAGGATTATCCATCAGCAACTTGCTCTTAAATACAATCTTGTCGAATCGGAAGTTCCGTACTATAGGTATGTGCCCGACCCAGTTCTCGAAAATGGCAATATCACATTGTACTGGGATCAATCCATCATCACTGACAGGACTATTATAGCCAATAAGCCTGATATAGTGGTGATGGATCGATCAGAGCGGCGCGCAATGATTGTTGACATTACGGTCCCGCATGACGAGAACCTCGTGAAAGCCGAGAAAGATAAGCAAATCAAGTATCTTGACTTGGCTCGCGAGGTTGTCGACATGTGGGATGTGGACTCAGCGATCATTGTGCCGATAGTCGTGTCAGCCCATGGCTTAATAGCCAAGAGCCTCGACCAACATCTCAGGAGGCTCTCGTTAGGCAGCTGGATCAAGGGCTTGATTCAGAAAGCGGTACTCCTGGACACGGCTCGTATTGTTAGGAGGTTCCTCTCTCTGGAGCCCTGACTGCCGGTAGCTTGGACCCTGTTCCCGATACCGGTGGGCTACTATTTTTTTTTATATTTTTAAATGTTTTTTTATATTGTTTTATATTTAAATATTTAAAAATGTATTGAAATTGTGAAAAAATGAATAAAGGGAATATAAATAATAATAATAAAATCGTTTATTGGACTCAATAAAATATAGCCTAAATACAATTTCGTCTATTAGGGTATATACACAAAAGGCTGCAAGAAACTAAACGGACGCCTGACTTCCAAACTAGGTAAAAACCTGTATCTTGGAAATCAGTTCACTTCCATGGACAAAATTAAAAGGAGACACTTGGTTAATATGACAATTCACTGGCAGTAATTAGACTATACAATTTGGATTTTGAATTTAGATATTATACAATAATTATATTAAATTAAATTAATTTTATTACATTAAATTATATTAAATTAAATTAAAACTGGCTAAGAAATAAGAAAAAATACAAAACAAGGAATTATATGTGGTAGTATCGTGTTTTGTGTGGTAGTGTCCATATGTGTGTTATAGTGTGTATGGGTGCTTTTGTGAGGGTGTAAATTGTGTGTGTGTGTTTTGGTGTGTACGCAAATTTTCTGAATGTTAGTTCTGGTCTGGTATTACTTCAGAACATTTATGATTTTTTCCGTTTGAGAATAATCAAGGTTAAGGAGCCATCGTGTGACAGTTTGTTTGCATTTTTGCTTCGATACAGGATAAATTTCCAGTTCCTGATTAATTTTATTATATATATGGCCACCTAAAAATGTGAAAAATCTCTGCGCGAATTGAGTACGGCAGGCTCTGGACTCGCAAACTGTATGTTTTCTTCGTTTATGTAGGAGAGCAATGGGATCATAAGTCAGACGACCATGCATTTTGATGATAGTGTACAGTATAAAAAGTTGCCTCACTGTTAGAACTTCACAGGTTTGGTAAAGGGCGATAGTGGGATGATAGAAGGGAAGAAATGAACTGACTTTAAGTAGCGCTCTCTGTGCACGCTCAAGTTTCAGCATTATGGTTTTACACGCCCCACCCCAAGACGTTATACAATAAACTAAAAGGGATTGACATAAAGCGAAGTAGATCGTTTTTAATACTTTAGCGTTTGCTATATGTCTGAGATTTTTAAATATATATATTAATTTACGAACTCTAGATGAAACAAGGTCGACGTGAGGTGAAAAATTAAGCCTGTTATCCAGTAGGACGCCAAGGTATTTTATTGTGTTAGTTTGCTGAAGTAGAGGACATTCACAAGGTGATAAACCACTACACATATGCGAGTGTGCGATAATTATCGCACACACGCATACGTGTAGTAATTAATAATTGTGTAATTATAATTTGTGAGTTAAAATCAAAAAACGTCTGTGGAACTTTCCGGAGAGAAAAAGTTAAGAATTTTGTTTTGTCGACATTTAGGGTTAGGAGATTGGCTCTCAACCAGCGGTTAACAATGTTAAAGCCACGTTGAGCATGCTGAAACGCTTTGTCCCATGAGCTATCTCTGAAAATGAGGGCCGTGTCATCTGCAAAGGCAATAATCTTCCCATTCAGAAGTTCAAGGTCACAGAGGTCATTGATATAAATGAGAAACAAGGTAGGTCCGAGAATGCTTCCTTGAGGAACTCCGTAGGAAATGGGTAGATCGCCACTCATCCACTCACCAACTCTCACACGCTGAGACCTGTCGCTGAGATAATCCGTGAAGAGTTTAAGTGGTAAATCTCTGATTCCCAGTGTCTCAAGCTTATCTATTAGTCTGGGAACAGAGACCGTGTCAAATGCCTTAGCCAAATCAAGAAATATTGCCAAGACTTTATTTTTGTTATCAATATTGTTTACAATAAAGTCCGTAACCTCATGAACTGCATCACTAGTAGCTTTATTGCATCTAAATCCAAATTGAGCGTCAGAAAGTAGCTTATTTTTCTCCAAATAGTTTATCAGTCTTTTGTTCATGAGTTTCTCTAGGATTTTGGATAATGTAGGCAATATCGAAATTGGTCTATAGTTATTGACACAGGCTCTGTCACCAGACTTAAATATGGGTGTTATTTGGGATTTTTTGAACTCACGTGGGAAAGAACCGGTCTGAAATGACAAATTACAAATATAAGCTAGCGGGGAGAGTAATATAAGTCTATATCGAGATAAAAAACTTGCAGATATATTATCACGTCCAACAGCACAGTTAATTTTCAGATTGAGGATAATGTTGTTTATCTCATTTTCATCTGTTGGGAACATTACGAAAGAGTAAGAACAAGATGATTTGGGAGGCAAAGGTGAGTAGGGCGAGGGTTCCTGAGCTAGATGTTTTTCTGCTAGAGATTTACCCATGTTTGCAAAGAATGCATTTATGTTATCAACGCAAAGTTGAGGGTTACTAGGAGATATTAATTCCGAGGCAACTTCCTTTGATCGAGTAGTGTAAGTTATAGTTTTAATAGCGGTCCATAGCTTTTTAGAATTATTTCCAGCCTTATCGATTTCGTTCCTTTCATATTGTCTTTTAAGCTTTTTTAATAATCCGTTACAAAAATTTCTGTATCTGGTATAGGTTACTTTTAGAATTGTATTATTAGGAGATTTTTTCGACTTCAGATGCAGTTTATCCCTATTTCTCATGCATCTCAAGAGACCTGGAGTAATCCATGGCTTTAAGATTTTCTGCTTTTTGGTAACAGTTATAGTTTTAGTGCACAATTCGATAGCAGAATTAATAGAACCAGTGAAAAACGCAACAGCATCATTAACATCAGTCATAGAATAAAGAGGCGCGAAGTCGATATTGAGGATAGCTGAGTCTAAAGAAGCATTGTCTATTTGTTTTAGCGTTATTGCGTTCTGTCTAGCGGGGATCGACATGTCAATGGAAAGAATAACAGTGTGGTGATCAGTAAGGGATGTTTCAGCTACAAAGCATGATGCCGGAAATTTGGTTTTCAGCATAACATGATCGATGCAAGATTTAGTGTGAGTGGGAATAAGGTGAGCTGGTAACATGCCATGCGAAGCCATAAAGTTTAAATAATTGTGTTTTCGAACATCCAATGTTTGTTCAGATATATCGATGTTAATATCACCAGTTAAAACAAAGTTTTTAGATTTTGAAATAACGTCGTGCAGTAGGTTATGTAAGCTTTGCAAAAATACATCGATATTTCTAACACTGGGGGATCGATAAATAGCAAGGATCTTAGTATGCTTTTCGAGTGTCAATAATAGACTGTTACAGTCCATAATTGACAGCTCCTCTACACATACATTAATTCCCTTCCTGATATAAACCACTACTCCTTCGTTTTGGGATTTATTGTTGCTAGTTGCATAATAATCATAACCATCCATTAACGGAGGATTATGAACACTAAGCAACCAGCACTCGGTTAATATTATCACATCCCAATCGACCCTGGATCTAGCCAAAAGAATGAGCATACCAGGCATATTACAATTAATGCTTCTTATATTTTGAATTAACATTTTTAATGATTTTCCAGACGATGAGATTAGTGTTGAGCATTGATCTATGCTACAGGAAGACGCACTAGCCACGGATATTAAGTCTAAATCGGTCGAAATGTTTTCATGAGTATTTATGTTATCGAATTTTGAATTGCGTTAAATTTCAAACTAAGGGTGTTAACGGAAAATAGATTTACTTGAACGGAATCATGTAGGATATTGCGTACAATTTGGAGTTGAGAGTGTGTAAGTAAGTGTAAGTGTGTGAGTAAGTGTGTATGTGGTGTGGTAGTCGAAACGGTATGAACATGAGAAAAAACACATTTGCAGAAACAATACGATTCAAAGACCAAGACAAGCAGGCAGACGGCCGTAATCCTACTAACATGAAGTAACAATATTATATTTCGAATACTTATAAGAAATAGTCATGCTTGGTTAAGTTTGAGAATATCCTCCTCGCTATCTATGCGTATGGTTGGTTGATCATCTCTTTTCTTCATGTAGACTTTTCCGTAAGAATGCCAGCAACCCGCAAAATAATTTTTTTTAGCATGCTCCCGAGCCAAGTAAAATAGCTTTTTTGCATGTGGCGTAAGGGACTCGGATATGTAAACTGGTTGAATTGGGCCGTCAATCCTGAGATGTGAACTATTAAGCTTATTTTCTTTATTGCCATTCAGCATCACCCGCGTTCTTCGGTTATGAGACTGTATATCCCGCGGAGGTGTGGGGGTCGAGGTTTTTTAAACGCTAAGACACTCCACAATCGCGAGATATGCAGTCTCAGGGAATATTTCCTAGAAACCGACGTGGGGATGCATCGAGATGTGGTCGCGATGGACAAGGGCCTCACCCCGCTCTCCTTGGCTAAAGAGAACTGGCGCAAACCTGTAGTACTTAATACTAACGACCGCAGGGAGGTATGGCAGAGTAAGGAGCTTCACGGACGCTTTTTCCGGGCCCTGCATGGGCCTGATGTAGACCTATCAGCGTCCGTAGCCTGGCTACGTTCCGGGGACCTTTTCGGGGAAACTGAAGGTTTTGTCTGTGCAATTATGGATGAAGTTATGATGACGAATAACTACCGGAGATTTATTGTGAAAGACGGCACGGTTGACATATGTCGGGCATGCCACCGTCCAGGCGAATCCATTCGTCACATTATCTCCGGGTGTTCTCGTCTGGCTAACGGAGAGTACTTGCATCTTAGACACAACCTTGTAGCCAGGATTATCCATCAGCAACTTGCTCTAAAATACAACCTTGTGGAATCGGAAGTTCCGTACTATAGGTATGTGCCCGACCCAGTTCTCGAAAATGGCAATATCACACTGTACTGGGATCAATCCATCATCACTGACCGGACTATTGTAGCCAATAAACCTGATATAGCGGTGGTGGATCGATCAGAGCGGCGCACAATGATTGTTGACATTACGGTCCATAAGGGATCAATCCATCATCACTGACAGGACTATTGTAGCCAATAAACCTGATATAGTGGTGGTGGATCGATCAGAGCGGCGCACAATGATTGTTGACATTACGGTCCCGCATGACGACGAAAGATAAGCAAATCAAGTATCTTGACTTGGCTCGCGAGGTTGTCGACATGTGGGATGTGGACTCAGCGATCATTGTGCCGATAGTCGTGTCAGCCCATGGCTTAATTGCCAAGAGCCTCGACCAACATCTCAGGAGGCTCTCGTTAGGCAGCTGGATCAAGGGCTTGATTCAGAAAGCGGTACTCCTGGACACGGCTCGTATTGTTAGGAGGTTCCTCTCTCTGGAGCCCTGACTGCCGGTAGCTTGGACCCTGTTCCCGATACCGGTGGGCTACTATTTTTTATATTTTTAAATGTTTTTTTTATATTATTTTATATTCTAATATTTAAAAATGTGACTAATATGTGTAAAGATAAATAAAGGAAATAATAATATCATTCATAGAAACTTTGAAAAAGATAAAAATAGTTTGGACTTATTGCCGTTTGATATGCCCATACTGGACTAATGATATTGTTGAGGATGAGGTCTGTTCCCGGTTTTATTTAAATGAAGCGCCCGTTATGGTTTTACATCTATATTGAAATTATTCTATTCTATGTACAGAGTTTTGGGTCACACCGCCATGGCCCGGCATGGCGTCTGTATTGGATGATAGGTGAAGGGAAAAAAGGCCTGAGTCTATATAAAACAATGCTTTTATAGCTGGTTGAGAATGAACTTATGATGAACGAGTGAATGGAGATCCGCCAATCAGAGCGTGGCGGCCGGTGGACGAATCAGGAACGCGCCGATCTCTGCCACTGGTCGGTAGGTGGCGCTGGCGGTGGGCGTGAACAGATATATTATAAATATTAATACGAATAATATGGACTTATAGTTGTTTGAAAAATACAATCACAAAACTTTCGGCAAGACTGACGCCATATTGACAAGTTTGACGTTTTGTGATTGGTCGCAATGGACATGTGAGAATTTGAAATACCTAATGTCTTTGTGGACTTACTAGAATTTAAAAAAAAACCGACAAATTTAACCGTTTTATTCAAGGCAATAGCTGTGACTTATGAGATATTGAAGTGAGCTGTCAAACATGAATTTAAAAGGTGAATGCAACTAAATCAAAAAGTATAATGTTGTTGTAGGTGGACTTATGGCAGTTTGATATTTATCAACTCAAATATTGTTACAAATCATATTAGATTCTTTTTACACATCAAACATTCTACTGTAATCTTAGATGCAAGTCCTAGTAGGTAATCTATATCAATAACTCGTCATCCAGATATATATATATACAGCGTGTAACGGAAGGGGGGTATCAACCCTGAAGGAGGTGAATGTGCTCATGAAACTCAACAACTTTCCCCAAAGAAAATAGGTCGAAATATGAAAAAAAAATTTGGCCCTCCCTTACAAAACTGACTACCAGCTGATTGATTTCATCAAAGAATTTGATGATATCTTCATCTCTAACAACCGAAGAGTATACCGAAGACATTTTGCAGCAGTCTTCCAGTACCCTAAGAATAGACTATGTAAATTGGCTATACCTACATTGTTCATTCAAAGTAGATAAATACATTTTGAAAACAAGAAGTTATTTTTAGATATTTATTGTACCTATCATGATGTTTTCTTATTTAACCCAAAAGTTAACTGGTAGAGACTGCCTTGTGGCATTAAGTCCGCCTATGTACCACTATTGTACATGAAGTTTAAGTAAATAAATAAATTCTTAAAGTCGCCATTTATGATTTCGCATTTGAATTTTGAATCTTCTGTACTTGTACACACAGCGGCACATGAAGCATTTTCCAGTATAACTTGGTCTCGCTTTGTATAGATTTCCTGTATAATGAGAGATCCGCATAAACTGCTTTTATATAGCTTGATTGGCTGTCGTGCGTACTATTGTGTATTCTGTCTGTGTGACAGTGTGACCATTTCGTACGAATATTTTCGGTAACGTTTAGGCTCAAGTTCGTTTATGCGCAATAGGTACACTAGAATCAACTCCCTTACTACAACAAAACACTATATCAAGTTATGACAACCTTATAAATAAATAAATAAAACTATTTGGCTAGTTTGGCTTTAAAGACGTTATCCCATGCATAACTTTATTCAGTGTTTATTGGCAAGAGGAAAAGTGTGTAGAAATTGTTAATTAAAACAAGGAGGAGTCTCTCGAGGTGTTTGTGTTTTTGAGGAAAATAAAATCTAAATATTGAAATACGACAAAAAAATAAATACCCGAGTCATACACAAAAAAAAGGGGATAGGGAATATGCATAAAATTTAAATTTGTCTCAAATATTTTTTCTAGATTCTTTATTGTCTTTATATTATACTTAAAAGGTATTTTTTTTATTTAGTTATTATTTAAACCCAGAAAATATTATATTAAAAGTGAAAAATAAGGGAGGGAAATTCAAACTTACAAAACGCGTCACCATTGGTCGAAACGAAATGTGACGTCATTGGTCACGTCATTGGATGTATCGGCGTTGATATTCATACTGTGTTAGTAGTGTTTGTGAGAAAAATTGTTTAAAACTGTATTCCTGTGTGATTACTTGTGAATATTATATTTGTAGTCAATCTAGGACGATGACAGAAACTGGTTTTGTCAAAGCACAATCGGATAATCTACCGAAAATAGATGCATTTATGATGTTCACCATATCTGAATTTCTATTACTTAATTAATTATTTTTAATTTAATGAACAACTTGGTGCATAGGTAATCAGCGGATGTAACAGAAGAATTAACTGTATCTTCCCTAACAAACATCAAAATTTCGTAAAACCACAATAGGAATGAGCAAGCTCTAAGTATATCGATTTTTTTTATGAACTTTTGTTTTAGTTTTAGACCGAATTTTCTACTGCTTAATAGCTAATTCACACTAAGCTGTAGGTACATAAATATATCATACTTCCGTTAAAATGATCGTCACAACAAAATACAACCGATAATGGAGATACATTATCCTTTCTCATCATCTTACACCATTTTTTTCATAGTTTCACAACGCGTGGTATACGAAAAAACAGTTTATCGGGTGTACTATTAATAATGTTTTTGCACTTCGGTACCATACAATACTTGTAAGAAGGTTTTTTAACTTCTTCCATGATTTGTATAGCAATTAAAACTACAAAATAAGTATGAAGTAACTGAAACGCTATAGTAAACAAACACAGGACACAACCAATGACGTCATCAAAAGCGCGCGCAAAATGGTGGCGTTTGAACGGCTCAAATTTATTCAGTTTTAAATTACACTTTGAAAAATTATTTGACTATTTTCAAGCATATTTATATTTTTTTCTATGTTATAAAGATGATAACGATTAATTTAAGAAAAAAAAAAGACATGCATATTCCCTATTGGTATTATCAAGTGCAGGGTCAACTCCATGTAACAGGAAGAAACCAATGCATTTTTGGAATATGGTTTGGTTCTTTTATATTTTATTTACTTTCTCAAATAAATAAAATATAAAATTCAATCGCTCCGTATTCTAAAAAATCTCAACCATTTATGCAAAGGTGGGTCAGCTAATTGCTATAACTCATTGAACTATTTTTTCTTATGAATAAGAAGAATATTATTACCTTTATTTAATTTCCTTACATATAAATTTACATTTTTAAAACATTTCTTAAAAAAATATAGGTAAAAAACATTTAAAAATAAAAAAAACAATTGAAGACCCATACAGATCTACGCTTTGGAATGGACAACTACAGTACTTTATTATGCTTTTTGACTGGGCCTGTAGCTTCATTTTATTGTTGTCTTTGACTCGACATTTGAAAAGTGCCTGTAACTGGCCTGGCTGGTTTTGCTTTTCAAAATGTGTTTACTTTTATTAACCGACTTCAAAAAAGGAGGAGGTTTCTCAATTCGACCGTATATATATATATTTTTTAGCATAACTATTTGACTATAAAACAAAAAAAAATATTATTTATTAACAACCTACGCGCTTCATATTATATTTTACACAAAATAACCATTTATAGGTACCTCTAACCCTTCTTGCGTTGAAGTTTCGCAACAAACTGACCACTGCGCATACATGGTAACCCAGTTAACCCAGAGTGTTATCCAATAATAAGCTTGTTCTCGCAGCGCCGCATGTTCGAACATAGAAGAGCAGTCATAACTCCAGCGTGCGAGAGCATTTTGTAGTGAGGTCTACACTGACACCTAGAAGCGCCCACAACTACTGATTTTACTGTGTTGGCTTGTGTTTTAGTATCGTGCGGCTGGCGAAGCTAATTTCAAAACGGATAATTTTACTCCACGGACTTATGCATTACAAAGAAGCATATGCGGACTTAGACAGACTGATTCATGTAGACCAGTTTTCAAAAGGTTGAAAATATTAACGCTACCTTCACTATCCATATTTGAAGCGGCAATGCTGATAAAACGCGATAAAGATAAATGTTGAGAAGTGCGAGACAAAAAACTGAATTTAATATTGTAGTAGCTTATTCTAGAATCGTGTAAACAGCCTTAGTATGTGCCAGGCCGAGGCAGTAAGTAAGCAGCATTACTTGATTTGTATCCTAGATTACATATCCGGCCTCATCTATCACGAGCATTGATGATGGTATTGTATTGGACACTTAACATCCGCGTAGTTTCGTACATGAACCTTAAAAATAACCCTGAGCATTTCACACATATTTGAGGTACAGAAATTAGCGATCGGAAAATGTAGAGGTTTCTTACTGGCTCGGAGCCCTGATTGACTCTGTGACGATAATAGGTGACGCTCACAACCAACAGGCAACTGAACAAATGGTACTCGTGAAGACGGCATTATAATTACGTTAATGAAGCTGCAATTAGCCAGATCTGTGAGCCATCTAGCGAGCAGTAACTAACGATAGTCACCTTGACGATGTATTGTATCGAATAAACGCTTAGAAATGCTTAGATCTAATCTGAAGTTTATGACAAAAGATGACGCAAGCCGAACCTCTCCGCTAGCCTGGTTCGTATTGATTGCGGAGAGACTTGGTGTGAGCACCTAACGTGTGCCCAGGCGTCGCGTCGTTGTAGTAGATGACAGCAAGATGACGTCAAGTGACAAGAGCGAGCTCGATAGCCCCTGCCTCGGTTAGGTTTTGTTTCCATACAGAAATAGGATTTACTTTGTCGACTTACGTAGACAATATAAAAAATATGAGAACGAAGTATTCAATTGCAGCCTCTCGCAGACGCCAGTTTTTTATTATTCGTACTGAGATACTAGGTAGGCAACTCCGATAGTTGCCTACTTCAAGGTCAACGAACATTATAAGTACTGCAGTTGATCAGCATCGCCACAACTAGAGCCGTTCGGGGTTTCTTCTATGAAACTCCATAGTGCAATGCACACTTATTAGCACCGTAACGGCATGGCCTCGGCTAAGGATCAGTAAGTAAACAGCAGCCAGCGAGTGCCACCGAGCTTGCGGCAGGGCGTCGCGTCGTCTCGTTTGCGTGGGCTTATCACCACCGTTCTCATCTGTAAGAAGGTGGGCGGCCGCCGCGACGCCGCGCCGCGCGCCGCAAGCAGGGCGACGACGCCTAGCCAAAAGCGAGGAGTTTCGGCGATGTCAATCCGCATGTACCCTTGTGCAGTGCATATAGGGGGTTCCCTACTTGATTTCGAAAGTTGATGATTCGATTTTTATTATATCGAACACGGTGTGTCGATAATTCAGTTGTACGATGTTTTATCCCATCGATGCTTTGTTGGTGCGATGTAACGTTTGTGCGAAAATTCCTATTACGAAAAACCCTACAACGATTGCCCATTAGTTCGGTAATTTATTAGTTCGAAAGTATGTCGGTTCGAAACGCCTACTGTTGTCCGTTACATTTAGTTAATAATCTTATGTTGCATTATAGACGTTAAGGAAATACATTACTTCGTTAACTTTCCTAAATTGAGAAAGACAGGTTACAAATTCACCACGTTTAGCTGTGGCATGGGCCAAAGATAACGTAGACAATATCAGTGATCGGTTGCTAACCAATCGCCTGATACCCTCAGAGCCAAAACTGTCATACCTCAATCGTCTATTTCGATATGCAGTACGGAAAAGAAAGCAACTGGGGCATTCTAAGTTTTTCTTAATCCTCGCCCTGTACGGAAGCAAAAACGTCATATTTTTGCTTCCGTGCTGCTTCTGTTTGCTAATACCTAAAATAAATTAACAACACCTAAAATACTCATTTAAATACTTTAAGTATTTTAATAAAAAATCATACAACAAAACAAAAAAAAATATATAAACTTGGACATAACATAATCAGCATAGAACAAGATATAAACAAAATATTAGGTAATCGTAGATAAAAAAAAAATATTATATTACTATAAATATTTTAGTTTATATGTATTATTAACGACACTTTAAAAAAAAAACAATGAAAGTGAAAATAAAAAAATTAAGTGTAGACCTTTATTTATTTATTTATTTTACTATTTATGTACACACAATAGACAACACAGGAAAATAATATTATAATACATGAGTACAAAGGTACTGCTTATTTCTGAATTTAACTTTAGGTAAAGAATTGTAATTATTTTTTTAACTGTATCTATGAAGGCTATGAAATTATTACTACTAACATAGTTCTAGTATTTCTAAACTTGGTTGTTCGAAATAAATTACTTGAATTTGAAAAAAAAAAATTACACAGTACCTAATATTGTAATTATAATTCTATGTGATTCGAAATGGCTCTTATAAAAGGAAGAAGTTCCATATTATTACGGTTTGCACAAACCTTCGCAATAGAATAAAAAAAAAATAGGTAAAATAATTAAATTCGGGTTATTTTTATTTTTTTAGGGTTATTTTTTTAATTGGGTAGTAATAGGTGTGGGTACTGTAGGTATGCCAATTTATTTTCTGATTTTGTTTTTTAGAATAAAATTTACAGTAGCCGTAGGTAACATATAGATAAAACATTTTTTTTTGTATATATTTTAATTTAAGTTATTTAGGTATAGGTAGATTAGGATTATTTTAATATATTTACTTGATGTAAATAATAAACTAGGAATTACTGATGATGATGTTTGTTACTCTGATCTATCCCAAGAATTTCTTAACAAATTGGATCGTCTTCTCAACAATTGCATTCGTTTCATTTTTGGCCTTCGTAAATACGATCACATCTCTTCGTACCGTTCTCAGGTTAAATGGCTGTTAAATTATATAAATATTAACTAAGTAAAAAACAAAGAATCAGCTGGTTAGTAATCATTTATGATTACCTCGTTATCGATACATGTTGGAAGGAGGGGACTCTTTGATCAAACCATAGATTTTGTAGGATAAATATTTTTTCGAATAATTTAGATAATTATCTTGAGATTTAACAAAAAAAAAACCCCGTTAGTAATACATTTTTGAGAATCATCAAATCGACATATTTTATCATTGCTACCTCTGTTAGCTACCACAATCGAGAATTTTCGCACAGGAAATTTGGGCGTCTCATCAAAATAAACGGATAAACTCACGGAAAATTAGCTTGATAGTAATCAAGTGCAAAAATGGCCCATGGATCCTGGACCAAATGCTGTCCTATTTGACCCAAAGGTTGACTGGTAGAGAATGCCTTGTGGCATTAAGTCCGCCTATGTACCATTCTTGTACATGAAGTTTAAATAAATAAATAAATAATTATACATTTTTTCTCAATAAAAGGAATGTATTTCCTTAACTTCTATAATGCAAAATAAGATTATTAATTGAATGTCACGGACAACAGTAGGCGTTTCGATCGGCATATCACATCAACACCGTCTAGGGATATTTTGAATAAAGTTCTTAAACTCAAAAAATACTGGCCAGTTTTACATTCTTTTGAAGAAAGCTTATTTTATAAACCTTTTTGAACGATTCTAAATTTGAATTTGAAAAAATAAATTAAAAACAAAAGATTTACGCGGCATAATGGTAGCGTCCGAAGGTTTCATTTACCTACAGTAATTTTTGGCTATTTTTTTGTGTGAAATTTAAGGTTTATAACAAGTTATCGGTTAATTTTAATGTTATTGTGTCATAAGTCATAAGTCATTTATTTCTTAACAAAATACATTGTGTAGAAACTTAAAATAAGATTAATAGGATTAGTAATAGTAATAAAAATTAACAATAACTCATTTTTTACAATAATAAAATTAATAGTCACTTAATAAAGAAATATAATATCAAAACAAAATAAAAATTTAAATAATAAAATTAAAAGTCACCTAATAAAGAAACATAATGTCAAAAAAATAAAAATAATGTAATAAAATTAATAGGCACTGAATTACGTAATTATCATTTGTCAACTACCGAATTCATCAATACTGTAATAGCCCTTCCTCAATAAATATGTCCTTAATTTGTTTTTAAATAAATTTGCACTGGATATGCTTTTAAATTCCAACGGTAACTTGTTGTATAGCATGTGTGCATCATGCAGCGGCGCCATTTAACGAGAGAGGAAATGTTAAGGGCAGTAGGCATGCTCCGAGCTGGGGGTACTCAACGGAGTATTGCTGAGGAGATTGGAACAAGACAAAACGTGATATTAAGGTTATGGTCACGTTACACGTTATCGTGCTACTGGTGAAGTGGCTGAAAGACACCCAGGCGAGAAGTGCATTACCACTCAACGACAAGAGCGATTTTTGCAAGTTGCCGCGAGAAGACAACCAAATTTTACGGCCGTGCAGTTGGTTCAGAGGCTCCAGTCAGAGCACCAGTTGCTTGTGAGTGACCAAACTGTGAGGAGAAGGCTTCAAGGCTGCGAGCATGAAGCTAACCTTCATGCTCGCAGACCGCTTCGTACTCCAGCACAACGCCGAGGAAATCGTGGACGACGACTAGAGTGGGCTCGTGAACATTTGCTCTGGGAAGTGTATGTAGTGCTGATGCTGATTACCGATGAGTCCCGGTTCGGTGTCCATCCCGATACACGTAGAGTACATGTTTGGCGAGTTCCTGGTCGTGAGAGCCGTCTGCAACATCCTCAGGAAGTCCATTCATACCACGGCGGGACAATTATGATTTGGGCGGGAATTCGTGTTGGTGGAAGAACTGACCTCGTTTGGATCAGAAACACCATGACGGCTGAAAAATACCGTAACGAGGTGCTAGTACCAATAATCTACCCCCATCGACTACAAATGGGCCAAGAATTCACGCTCATGCACGATAACGCCCGTCCGCACACAGCGAGAGTAGTGACGAGCTGGTTGCAGGAGCACGACGTATCGGTCTTAGGCTGGCCCGATCAATCGCCTGACCTAAACCCCATAGAACACGCGTGGGACATGCTCCAAAGAAGGGCTTTGAGGAATTTTCCTGCAAACATTGCGACGGAAGAGCATCTTTTTTTGCATCTTAGCCGGACCTGGGACAATATACCGCAGCAAGACTGGGATAACTTAATCCAAAGCATGAAAAACCGTTGCAGGACCGTTATTAACGTTATGGGTGGTTTTACTGACTACTGATTTTTCACATAACTGTTAAAAATAGATTAATTTTTCATTATTTTTCACTTTTTTTTTTGAGAAACTATCATTATTTCAAGTTTTTTCTTTATTTGAATAAAAATTTGTTTACGCAAAAAAAAATAGTTTACTTTTATTCTGGAGTGTAGTCTGATAAATGGGCTTTATAAAAATATATACATGTATGTTATTTTCAATAAATTTAGAGTAAAATGAGTAAATCCAAAATATTCCTAGACAGAGTTGATGTGTGTACTTTCGAACTAATAAATTACGGAACTAATGGGCAATCGTTGTAGGGTTTTTCGTAATAGGAATTTTCGCACAAACGTTACATCGCACCAACAAAGCATCGATGGGATAAAACATCGTACAACTGAATTATCGACACACCGTGTTCGATATAATAAAAATCGAATCATCAACTTTCGAAATCAAGTAGGGAACCCCCTATATGCACTGCACAAGGGTATACACTATACTGTAAGTACTACGACGCTCCGGACAAACATATTAGGCCACAAAACGAACAGTCTTCATTTCTCATTTACTCATTGATGAATTTACGCACACTTCTGCATATTTTCGTGTGTATGAACGGCACACATATATAGATTATGGGCGTAAACTACTTAGAAGGTAGACGCCAGCGCATGTTCTGATTGGCTGCCCCGGATTTTGATTTAATGAATGAAGTGCAGGGTTACCAATTTGTGGAGAATTTCCCGGATTACGGGGAATTAGAGAAACAGACTACACACAGAAACAATCGTTTCCTTAATTACTACTAGAGATAATTAAAAAAACAGGGTGGTATTGTTGAATTTAAAACTTCCAAAAAACTTATAAATTGTAAGGAACAGCAAAAGCAAAGCAAAGCTAAGCAAAGTTTGCGCTGATAGATAATGTGTGTTTGTTAGAAGTTGAAACTATATCCTTTAGAGGAATCTAAGCATAAACAATCCGAGTTGTTTTCCCATTTATTTTATTATGTTAGATTAATTCATAGCCAGCGGTGCGACGCGGTCTAGTTGCGTTATGGGAATTACGACGGAGATGGGCACTATTTTCCTTTCATGTTTAAAAAAAAATATTTTATTCAAAAATCTAGCGAAATTTGTGAATTCTAACTTCATGTCATGATAAAATAGTGCGAGATGCGAAGTGTTGCATTCGATTTCCACGCGTACGAAGTTGTGGACAGAGCTAATATTCTACACTATTATTTTATTTACGAAACTAATTCCATCTGTCTGACAACTGTTCACATCTTAATGGTTAAGCAGATTTGTTAGAAATTAGATATAGGCTATAACCTAGACTTCATCATAGCCGATTAAAAGCATATATTCAGAGATGTCTCGGTGATCAACAGGTTCAAGACCGGTAGTGATCACAGACTTGTTCGAGGCACTCTGAATATTGATTTCAAGCTGGAGCGAACCCGTTTGATGAAGTCTAGGTTCCGTCCAAATATGTTCCAAACCATGCTAGGGTCTGAAGCGTTCCAGTCAGATCTGGAGAACCGATTCGCGGCTGTGGAAACCACAAATGACGTTGACTAGGCGCTCGACCAAATGGTGGAAATCCTCAGTGAGGAGGGGACGCGGTTTTGTAAAATGCGGCGTACGGACAGGAAGTCCAAACTTTCGAAGGAGACTCTGGAGCTTATGACGGAACGACGTGAAAACCTACCTATCACTTCGTCAGAAATACACGCACTCAATAAAAGAATTAGGAAATTGGTACGACGCGACCTTCGATGCACTCACGCTCAGTAGAAAAAGCGATTGAGTAAAATCGGGGGTCGAAAGTGTTCGTCCAATCACTTGGAGGAGGAGCCACCTGACAAAGATGACCAATCTAGTGGGTATATCGTTGTTTCGAAGCCGGAGATTCTTTCGGAAGTCGAAAACTTCTACGGCCAATTGTACGCATCGCATGCATCTCGACCTGATCCCGAAAATGAGGATTCCAGAGCCACCTTAACCCGCCATTTCACAGAAGACCTGCCAAAAGTCAGTCAAGACGAAATCGAGGCGGCTCTTACGACAGCTTAAGAATGGAAAAGCCCCTATATACAGGCCTTATTTTGAAAGCCATATTTTTCATGTAAACTCTTAAGTAGGGCTAAAAACGTTTTTAAGAATTGAAATAAATCATTAAATATTTGAGGAAATTAGAATTTGCCTCCTTGCAACATTGACTTAGGTGTCAAATTTGTCAAGTGTCACTGTCAAGTCAATGGGTCTTATTTGTTGTCATTGGAAATATTTGTTGTATTTCTGTTTTCAATGGTATTTTCTGATTCTCAAGCATTATTCATTGATAGCCAAGAGTACAGTGCCTCCTCTGCTAACCTCTTTCTGGCTAAAGCTGTGACCCCACCGGATATACTTCTAATGTTCACGAATATATGTAGCTACAAAATGATACTGGAATTCGACAAAAAGCCCGTGGTCGTTTTGTTTGAAGAGATGGCTGAAATTCAGATAGGAGCTCCGTGAACCGTCCGACCGTCCGTGCTCTAGTTATTCCGTCAGGATACAGAAATAAGCAATTTCAAGGGATTTTTCATTTTCACACTGATTTCGTGTGATGTGTCGAACCATACCAAAGCTATCGGAGGCAGCATATAGCGAGCTGTTCACACTACAGAATACCTCCGAGGGGCTGGGGACTACGGTAACGGAATGACGAAGAACAATCAGAAAATCAAACAGTGAAATAGTGTGTAATATTGATCAGTTTTTCAATACCATAATATGTGTGTATTCGCTGTGTTCCAATATTTGATATTACCATATTGTAGTTACAAGGGTTACACAGCAGAGCTATCACGAGTTTAAATGGCACAAAAGAAATGCTTGTGTGCAAGATAATTCCAAAATATTCAATATACAAAGGTTATTACTCTGTTGCTGATTTTTTATCGACTAGAACTTTTTAAATGTTTAATGTCCGCTTGACGATAATTTATTTATGTTGACTGTCTTGTCTCTGTCATGCATGACTAATAGTAATAATAGAATTTATATTTAATCTGAAATAGAATTTATATCGAATCATTAGAATTTTAGAATCATATTTTCATTATATTATTAAATAATTTGTATGTCCAAGTGACTGATCATGGAATGAACTGTATTAGTATATAATTATGTAATGACCACCTGCATGTTACCCATGTATCACAAATATACGATTTGATTTGATTTGAATCTTGTCAACCCATCTTCAAATCACAGAACCTTATAGTTATAACTAAAAGGAATAGAAGAAGCTGTCTACTACATTCATGAATTTATTATCCAAACCTTTTAAGTGTAAAATGAAACTCTTTCAGAATACAAATAACTCCAAAATGTGTGAAGTCACTCGTAGAATTACCTGTACACAGAATCAAAATATTTACCTAATTTCTACCTAAGAAAGTAGTTGACCTATCATATTATATTTTTTCTGTACCTTATAAATGAGGAAAAAAACTAAATGTATAAGATTCGCGTTACCGAATGTAAAAAGTAACGAATGTAACGTTGTATTGAACAAGGAAATACTAGAATTCGTCGATAAGACGGTTTTCTTGGGGATTACGCTTGACTCGAAACTGCAATGGAGTCCTCACTTAACAGCACTTGCAGGGCGGCTAAGTTCAGCCGCTTACGCTGTCCTTAAAATACGGCAATTAACAGACGTGGATACTGCGAGACTGGTCTATTTTAGTTACTTCCATAGCATCATGTCTTACGGTATTCTGCTGTGGGGACGGGCTGCAGATATTGACTCAATATTTATTCTGCAGAAAAGGGCTGTAAGAGCCATCTATAACCTACGCAGACGCGAGTCTCTAAGAGAATTGTTTAAAAAAATTAACATCATGACGGTACCTTGTCAATATATTTATGAAAACATTATGTATGTTCGGAAAAATAGACATCTTTTTAGTAAAATAAGCGACAGGCATAATTTCAATACTAGAAATAAGGACAAATTAGATCAGCCACGTTTCAGATTGTCAAAAGTACGCACTTCTTTTATGGGGTACTGTGTAAAATTTTACAATAAAATACCACTTGACATTCTACAACTTAATGAGAAGAAATTTAAAACATGCATAAAACGCACACTATGTAAACGAGCATATTATAAGTTGGAAGACTATCTCGTAGATAAAAATGCATGGCTCAATGCTGGTCCTGCTCCACAGCCACTTGGGCTCACGAACTAAGATTTTATTGTTTGGAAGAGATGCTCCCCCTTTAATTCTTTAATTATACTTTTCTTTTTTTTTTCTCTTTCTCGTTTCTCTTTTGGAAACTTAGGGTGTGAATTGTATATTTTATATCAACATTGTGAGTGCAAACTAATTGATTATGAAGTGTGAAGTTATTGTGGAAGCTGCAGAAGATTGTAAAATATCTTTGCATTGTATAGATTCCATCTCTTAGTATTATATAATTGCATAGCACATGTGTGAGTACTATGTACTGTAAAGCTTCCATTTATATTTTGTTATCTTTCATTGACTGGAATGTGTCCTGGTGGCTGAGAGAATGTCATGCTCACTCAAATGTCTCGCTGATGGTGGCGGGTGTGTCGGGTCATTTAGTTCCCTTCAATATGGTTGAGTTGAATGGCGCTGATCCATGCGTCATGTTCGTGAACGGGCGCTGTCAGTTGGGACTGGTCATCTCTTACCTGCCACGATTTATTTTAATTACTTTATTTTTAAATTTTTGGCTTAATCTTTTACTCTGGACGCTCTTAATGTGCACGTCTTTGTACATCGTTCTCACATATATGTATAATCTCAACATGAATGATGTAACCAAGATTTTGTAACAATATTCTGATTAAAAAGAGTGTCCATGGAGTTTCTTGCCCATTCTTCTCCATAGAGATCTACGATTTGGAATGTGCAACTACAGTACTTTCGCAAGTTATTATGCCTTGTGTCTGTGACTGTAGCTTAGCTTTTTTGTTTTTGACTTTCAAAAGTGCCTGTAATGGTCTAATTGAAATAAATGCTTTGACTTTGACTTTGCAACGACTGCCAAGGTTTTTTTTTTTTTCACTAATTAATCAAAATGAACTTCGTTCCATCCAGGTGTCCCTTGACACCTCTCAATTTTTTGTGTCTTGTTTAAAATGTTGACTATGATGTATTGTAATTTTCATTTCATTTTATGTATGACGGAATGTGTTCTGCACTGAAATAACTGTAATGTCCTTTTTACTTCACATTTTATGCAAATAAAGATACATAAGTACATACGACTTTCATTACATGTGCTATACATTTACTTTTAAACAGTACTTATCTAGAAATAAGTGAGCAAGTGAGTGAATAAGATGATTCTGATTAATATTAATAAAGTTTAAAAAAGTTGAATCGATTACAGTTGTGTGATATTTTTATTTAAATGAATCCTCTTCCTACCAATGAAATAAATATCAGCGACGCCTATTCACACATAGGTCCAGAACCTATTTATCGGTTAAGAACAGCTTATGGTTTTATAAGGCCGTAAGCACAGCATACTTCGCTACAGACAATAGACCTTCGAGTAATAAGCCCGTCCGGCATAATTTTTGTTAATAATCTCGTAAAAACAACCAATAAATTAGCTTACGATACGATGCTACCGAATCACTTTGCGGGCTGTCAAAAATGGTCGCAAAGTATATTGCGAAAATCGGTAAGTTAGCGACAAAGATTGGTACAATACCAATGACAGTTGCAAACTTTGAGTGTCGAGACTACCAAATATTGTTAAATCCGGGTCGCTAAGACTTTGCGACCAAAGTCTTTTGTTATGAGATCGCTATCTATGTCGAGACTGCAGGCCCAGGGCCGGCAGTCTCGACATAGATACCGACACTTTCGCAAACTTTCGATCGCTTATTAATAACGGAAAAAATCGGTTGCAATAAATATATAACAGCTAGTTATAGATCCGCCAAAAACTTCTCTCAATTTTGGAAAAGCACAAATAAGCTTAATTTGAAACCTGGTCTCCCTGTGAACATTGCAGGACGGACGGAACCTAAAGACATTGCGAACTTATTTAAAGATAGCTTTCTGGTTGAATCACCTTTAAGTACATGTAAACAGCAGGTGTTCAGTGCCGAGACGGAGCAGGTTGGCATGTCGTGTAATGTTAGGGTTACAGCAAAGGAGGTGAGAGACATAATAAAGAACATGAGTAGAGGCAAATCACCAGGCCATGATGGTCTAAGCATTGAACACCTGCAGTATGCAGGATCACATCTACCGCGAGTTCTCGCCATGTTTTTCTCTTTGTGTATTTCTCATTCTTACCTGCCATTGGATCTGATGAAGACTATTGTCGTACCAATAATTAAAAACAGAACGGGTGATATCTCGGATAAAGGCAATTACAGACCAATATCTCTGGCCACAGTTATTGCAAAGGTTCTGGACCGTTTGATGGACAACTATCTAAACAAGCACCTCAATCTGCATGACGGACAATTTGGTTTTCGAAAGGGTCTTTCTACTGAAAGTGCCATTTTAACTCTAAAGCACACTGTAAGGTACTATGTCGATAGAGACACTCCAGTGTACGCGTGTTTCCTGGATCTCTCGAGGGCTTTCGATATGGTGGCTTATGATGTGCTATGGAAGAAGCTTAGGAGAACTAGTTTACCAAAAGAGTTGTGTTCTGTTTTTGAGTATTGGTATGACAATCAGATAAACTATGTTAAATGGGCAGGGGAATTTTCGAATGCATACGGTTTGGGATGCGGAGTGAGGCAGGGGGGAATAACCTCTCCAAAACTTTTCAACTTGTATGTTGATGAGTTGATAGGTGGCCTCACCAGCACGCAAGTTGGCTGTTCCATTGACGGAGTCTTTGTCAACAATTTGAGTTATGCGGACGACATGGTGCTGTTGGCGCCATCTATCAGCGCACTTAGAAAGTTGTTACAGGTATGTGAAGCTTATGCCTTAACCCATGGCTTACGATACAATGTCACCAAGAGTGAATTTATGTTGTTTTCAAAAGGCAATCGTGGGCCCGACTCTGTTCCGCCTGTGATTTTGTGTGGTGTTGCTCTTAACAGGGTTTGTCAATTTAAATATCTGGGTCACTTGGTGTGTGCCGACCTTAAGGATGACGCAGATATCGATAGGGAGCGCAGGGCGTTGACGGTCAGGGCGAATATGTTGTTCAGAAGATTTGCGTCTTGTTCAAAAGAAGTCAAAGTTACTCTATTTAAGGCATACTGTCAAAACTTCTATGGCAGTAGCTTATGGACAACATATTCTCTAAAAACCGTCAACGCATTGCGCGTCCAATATAACAATGCCTTCAGAATGTTATTGCGGCTCCCACGTTTCTGCAGTGCATCTGCCATGTTCATGGAGGCTCGTACGGACGGATTCGCAGCTATTTTGCGCAAGAAGGTCGCCTCCCTATTGAGCAGAGTTCGTGCTAGCAGCAATGGCATTCTGGCGGTTATTGCTGATAAATTTGACTGC
Organism: Eurois occulta; assembly: GCA_950022335.1. Classification (NCBI taxonomy): domain Eukaryota; kingdom Metazoa; phylum Arthropoda; class Insecta; order Lepidoptera; family Noctuidae; genus Eurois; species Eurois occulta. Next base: position 334,321 of record OX465486.1, read on the forward strand.
CCTATTCTAAGTCATCACATTAGGCTGCTGACTAAGACGACTGTGTAAATTGAATGAATGTTTAATTAATTAATGTATCTCCAATAATCGGTAATCACCAAATTCTCACCACTAACATAGTTCTTAAGTACTTATTCACTAACACAGATGGACCATGTTGTTCGAAATAAATAGTTATTTGATTTGATTTGATATTTGAATAACGTTGCTTGCGAGAAACGCATCTTGCATGTTGAGACTTGCATTTCTCGCAAGCAACGTTATGTACGTTGTTTTTTTTCTGTTATTATTAAGCGATCGAAAGTTTGCGACATTGTCGGTATCTATGTCGAGACTGCCGGCCCTGGCGAGGATGGGATAACGACCGAGCTCCTGAAAGCGGGAGGACGTCCGGTATTAAGAGAGCTTCGGGAGCTTTTCAACTCGGTCCTGTTCTCTGGGAGAACTCCAGAAGCGTGGAGAAGGAGCGTGGTCGTTCTTTTCTTTAAAAAGGGGAACAAGACCCTATTAAAGAATTACAGACCCATTTCGCCCCTTAGCCACGTGTATAAGCTGTTTTCAAGAGTCGTCACGAATCGTCTAGCGCGAAGACTCGACGACTTCCAGCCACCGGAGCAGGCCGGGTTTCGAGGAGGATATAGCACCATAGACCACATCCACACAGTACGGCAGATCATGCAGAAGTCCGAAGAGTATAATCGGCCGCTGTGTCTTGCATTTGTGGACTATGAGGAGTCTCTGCAGCGATGCCAAGCCGACTGGCGGTACTTCCAAGTGTTGAGAAATCTTCATGAGAACGCCACAATGACCGTCCAAACTCAAAACCAGCAAACGGAGCATATCCCATTACGTCGGGGGGTGAGGCAGGGGGACGTAATTTCACCGAAATTGTTCACCAACGCACTGGAGGATGTGTTTAAGACGCTAAAATGGGAAGGACGTGGCATTGACGGCGAGTACATCTCACACTTGAGATTTGCAGATGACAACGTCATACTGGCTGAATCGCTGCACGACTTGCAGCAGATGCTGGATGGCCTAGTTGATTCTTCAATACGCATTGGTCTCAGGGTGAACTTGGACAAAACCCAGGTTATGTTCAACGAACATGTCTCCCCAGGACCTATTGTTGTAAATGGCGGTCCTCTCGAGGTTGTTCGAGAATATGTTTACCTCGGGCAAACTCTGCAGTTTGGTAAGAACAACTTTGAGAGGGAGGCTAATAGAATCCAGCTGGGCTGGGCAGCGTTTGGGAAGCTTCGCCGGGTCTTCTCGTCGCGTATTCCACAGAGCCTAAAGACTAAGGTCTTCAATCAGTGCGTCCTGCCTGTTATGACATACGGAGCCGAAACGTGGACACTGACGGTACGGCTGGTCCATAAATTTAAGGTCGCTCAGCGAACTATGGAACGGGCTATGCTTGGAGTCTCTCTGAGGGATCGCATCCGGAACGAGGTGATCCGACAGAGAACCAGAGTTGTCGACATAGCCCACAGAATAAGTAAGCTGAAGTGGCAATGGGCCGGTCATATTAGCCGCAGGACCGATGACCGTTGGGGTAGACGTGTTCTTGAGTGGAGACCGCGAAACCGGCAAACGTAAGATGGGACGCCCTCAGGCTCGGTGGAGTGACGATCTTCGCGGGGTGGCTGGTAGCAACTAGATGACAGTTGCTGAGAATCGAGTTGAATGGCGTGCGATTGAGGAGGCCTATGTCCAGCAGTGGACTGCTATAGGCTGATGATGATGATAACCTGGGTTAAGTTAGATTAGGTTATTTCTATCCCTCACACCCTCGAGCATTGTACTGCTTGGGTGGTGCAGCGCCGTGCTCTCGCAGCAGCAATCGGAGCAGACCTCTCCTTGCCGGCCGTGGCCAAGGCCATGGTCGACAGCAGGGAGGCATGCGAGGCAGTAGCATCCTTCTGCGTGGACGTCATCTTGCAGAAGGAGGCGGAACCGGAGAGCGTCAGGGAGGGAGACTTCCTCGCTGCCGCGATTCGTCGTAGGGCGACAGGGCGGCGGAGGAGGCGCCATGGCGACCTGATACCGCCCTAGGAGGCGCCAGTGGGCGATAGATCGGGGAGTCTATCTTCGTCGCATTGTACGGCCCTCACGAGTGGTGGCGATGTCTCAGGTGTGCCCGGACGTTGCCAAAGGAGTTTGGTGCCCGGAGGCGGGCTGCACTGGATGGGTCGCGAACGTCATGCGTTCTTGCGGCTCATCCACTAAGGCGACAGTAGGCTCACGGCGGTGTTTTTTAGTTGGTGCGCCGACGCGGGCCGGCACTAGCCGGGGATCGTGGGAGGCACACTAGTTCCCATGATCCCCGGTGCAAGTGTGGGAAGGGAACACCGGGAAGGTTTTTAGTCAGTTAAGAGTCTAAAAGACTCCTCCCGGAGACATCCATGAGGACTTTTCAAAAAAAAAGCCCCACCATAACCAAGCCGGATTAATCACGGATCACGGATTAATGAAATTAAAAAACGTATTTCTATCCCGGTTGTACGTTCCCGAGCCCGTGGGATAATTTGCGAGCCACACTCGGACAATACCACCGCGCGCCGGCCGTGGGCAACAGCTAGTATTTCATTTTTTTTTTTTTTTTTTTCAATTCAATTCATTTATTGCATCAAATATGGTAGGTACATGAAGTTCTTAAATAAATATTTAGTAACACACATTTGGCCATTAGATAGCATGCAATAGTACAAGTTTTTACACTTAAGCTATTATTTAGTAGGGCATTTTGTCGATACCAGTTAAATATGTCTGTGTTTTAAAGTGTAAAATTTACAGGGACACTTTTGAAAAAACTCATCTATCGAATAAAAACACTCTTGTAACAACCATTTCCGCAACGCAACACAAAACTTATTGAAGGGTAGTTGAGTAATTGACCTAGGCAAAGCATTGTAAAAGCTCCGCCGAAAAAGTTCTAGCTTTGGAACGGGCATTTCAAAATGTAAATGTGTAGGTTTCCTTTTATTTGTATTATCTTTCCGTTCAAATAATTCAAGATTGGACCTCACAAACCTGGCAACTTCGTAAATATAAATGCATGGGACCGTCAATAGATTGTGCGACTTGAATATAGGTTTGCATGAGTCAGACCACTGCATTGAGAATATTGCACGAATACACTTTTTTTGGGCGATGAAGATCTTCGCCATTTCGAAGAGTTTCCCCACACAACTATACCGTATCGTATTACTGAACAGACGTATGCGTGATACACCATTATGGCGGTACGCAAAGATGTAATAATTTTAATTCTTTTTAATGCAAATACGAATTGATTGATTTTTTTTGAAATTATTTCTATATGATTCTTCCAAGTAAAATGGTCATCAAGTGTTACACCCAGAAACTTTTCATTGCGTACCTGTTCTATATTATGATTGTTAAGTGCAACATTAAGGCGTACAGGTTTACTTTTAAATGTTTTGCAATGAAGTACATTAGTTTTGGAAATATTTATTTTTAATTTATTAATATCTAACCATTGTATAATGTCCTTTAATGTTTGCTTAATTTCAATGTCAAAGTTTTGTAAGTTTTTATATTTAATAATAATTGTGGTATCATCGGCGAACAATACACACTGATGTTTTATTGACTGTGGCATATCATTTATGTAAAGAAGGAACAATAATGGCCCCAAGATACTACCTTGTGGTACACCACAGTAATTAGTCCGTGCTTCAGAATCAAAATCTTCTAAAGTGTTACTTAATTTGTTTAATTTTGTTAACCTCGTTACCTGTTTTCTGTCAGTTAGATAAGATTGAAACCATTCTTTTGCTGGACCTCTGATACCGTATCTTTCAAGTTTTTCTAGAAGCCGCGCATGATCAACACGATCGAACGCCTTACTTAAGTCTAAGAGCAATGCACAAGTAGGTATTTTATTATTAATATTAGTCATCATTGCTTTCACTAGCGTAAATATTGTCAATGTCGTCGATTTATTTTGTCTAAACCCGTATTGCTGGTCAACAAGAATGTTGTGTTTAGTGAGAAATTTCATCACTCGCCTGTACATAATTTTTTCAAAATTTTTTGATAAAATGGGAGTGAGAGCGATAGGTCGGTAATTGTCAACGTCTGATCTTGACCCTTTTTTGTATAGCGGCTTTATCAGAGACAGTTTCAACCTACTAGGAAAGCAGCCCTGTTCCAAGGATAAATTGACAATGTGAGACAATGGCGATGCTATATGTTGAGCTATTTTTTTAACGAGCTCGGTTGTGATGTTGTCATACCCAGCTGATTTTGTGTTTTTTAAAGACATTATGACACGATATATTTCAGACTCGTTAGTGGGTTCTATAAATATACTTTTATCATTTGATTCTATTATATGTAGGTCAGTTTTATTATTTTTAAGATTAGCGCAATTATCATTATTATTAGAAATGTCAACAAAATGATTATTAAATTTATTAGTAATGTCAGAACCAGATGTCAACGTAATACTACCATCAATAATTTTACTGATACATTCCCTAAACGGTCCGTTACCCATGTTGCGCTTCACAATATCCCACGTGGCCTTAATTTTATTACGAGAAAAGGTAATGTGTCTCTCATTACACAAAGACTGTAGGTTATTCATGCACTTCCGTAGCAATTTAGAATAAACTTTCTACTTACTCCTATTTTCATTATTTTTATTTAAGTAGTACTTGTACCTTAATGACCGCTTAGTATTACAACATTTTTTTATGCCTTTTGTTATCCATTTAGGTTTACCACTATGGTGTTTCATTTTAACTTTAATACTAAGGAAACACAGTTTATAAAATAATGTCAACAAATCATGAAACTTGTCAAAGGCTTCATTAGTATTTGTTATACCATAGATTTCACTAAAACTTATGCAGCTGATATAATCCACGAATTTTATGACGTTCTCTTTACTTAAATCATTTATAGTCATGAAACAGTAATCGACTTCCACTCTGTTTGAAGTTTCTTGTTCAATTTTGACTAGTTGAGCTGTGTTATGATCAGATAGGTACAAATTATATGTCTTACCAATGGCATTGTGAATATTGCTAATAATGTTGTCTATGCATTTATTAAGCCTAGTCGGTTCATGTATGTGATGTTTCAGTCCATAATTAAGCATTAATTCTTTGAAAGTAGTACTAGTTTTATCAGACAATAGCAAATCTATATTAAAGTCGCCACAAACTACTATATTGCATTTTTTGTGTTGAAGTTTTGTTAAAACTTTCGTTAAATGATCAAAAAATATATTAATGTCAGAGTTTGGTATCCTATATAATTATACAAATTACGATTAGCTTTAGCTGTTTTATTTCAACACCACATATTTCGAAATGTTTATCAATAGCAAATTCCTTTACATCATCCAGCTCAACACATTCGTAACCTTTCTTACACAAAATACATGTGCCACCACGTCGTTCTAGTCTGGAATAGATTGCTCCAAGATAAAAATTACTTATATTCAAATGTTTTTCTTCACTAATTTTTATGAAATGTTCACTTAGACATACCACTACCACATTTTCATTGAGATCATGCAGCTCACTTAGTGCTACCTCTAAATCTTGCATTTTATTTAATGCACCAGCAATGTTTTGGTGAAACACTGAAAATTCATTTTTAGTTACGAAAAAGATGATTTCTTGTCCCTTCAGAATCATTTGAGTCTTTCTGTGAGGTTATTTTAAATGATTTAAAATAATAAGGTATCGTGCCTTTCCTTGGTTCTACATTAATATTATTAGTTATTGTTCGATCATTGAAGTTTACCTGCGAGGTTTTATTGCTTAATGGAAAATAATAAGGTATTGTTCCTTTCTTTGGTTTGACGTTATCATGATTTACCCGGAAATAATGTGGCGATGTTTTCTGTGTGTCAATACCCTTTTTGAATTTGTGGTTGTTATAAGAGTTTGTTGCAGTACTGGATAACATTTATCTGATGAATTATTTGTTGTGCAACATTCGATATATTGTCTGTTTCTATAAATGTACAGTTTTCATAGTTTTGGATAAGTAGCTTTAGCTGATTATTTAGTTTACATTCATTAAGGAAAAGATTATTAAGTATATTTACTACAAATACATTGCAATTTTTAAGAAAATGTAATGCTATAGATATGTCTGACATAAACTCTATTGGATTTACATCATTACTCCCTGTCATTATGATAACATTGTCGGTTTTTGATAATGTCTTAGCCATGTTGCTACAGTCCGACAGGACATATTTCGTTCTTGCGTCTGGTCTTGTTATAGATTGTATTTTATAATCCCTGATTATCAGTTCACTTTTATTCTCGATAAGCATCTGCACGATGCCTTTCCCTTGATTGTCCGATAGAAGAAATATTTTGCCACATTCTTGATTACATAAACGGTCATTATTCTCAACTTGAGCCTGATGTTGCTGTTGTTCAGTTGGTACCTCTTCATTTAGATCCTTCCCTACATAGGTGCATCCCAAATTATCATTGTTAGAGTTAATAACATTATTGTCAGCGTTAATAAAGTCAGCGTCAGTTTGTAAATTTACGTCATTCCTGGTGTTATTACATTTTAAATGTCCTCCATTATCTCGGTTATCTTTATTATAGCTTCCATCCAAGCTCGGTTCCAGTCGTAGGCTCCCAGTATTCAATACTTCTCTTTCCTCTTTCGTATGCCGTAATTTATTCCCTAGTTGTTTCACCGTGACGTTCTGAGGAGTAGTGACATACCCTTCTTCTGTACTTAAAGTTAAACATTTGGTAGTTCGTTTTTTCTGGGACTTTGGTGTAGCCCTTCTTAAAGTTGACAAAGGACTTTTGCATAATTGTTTCAAGGCAATCATCTGCTGATTGAGATGTTCAATTTCTTCTAAGAGACTATTTTTTTCTAAGATGATAGTGTCAAGTTCATTCTCTGTAGTCCGTAATTGTGATTTCAAGCTATTAATTTCTTCTTTTAATTCTTCAATATAACTATGATTAACATTAGTAGATAGGTCTAGCTTTTTGCTAAATATTCTGAGTCCGTGCTAATGAGAGAAGTATTAAGAGATTCTGTTGATCTTGATGTAAATAATTTTCTTGGTTTAACATTTACATTAAGTTCATCCATTTTACAAACTGTGATTTGCTCTATAATTTAATAAATTATCGTAAGTAGGTGAATAATCTTCAAATTATGATGCTTCTTTGTGTTTATAATATGATTTTTGTATACAGAACTATTCTTGTAATTAGTTGATTTTTCCAAAATAGTCGATTATTCTTCGGTCTGAAAAGACTCGTATCTAGATTGTAGATTAAGTTTCCGAACGATAATGATTGTGTCACGACTGTACTGTACTGTATTCCAATTGGTCATTTAATGTGATGCATCAGCTAGTGCAAAGATTTGTATTTGATTGTCATTGGCTATCTATCAGCATGATAAATAAACACAAAATTTAAATAAAAAACGGATTCACCAAACCTCTTACTCCAGATTTTCCAAATAATATCATTACACCATGCCAATTCTTGCTACCAAAAGTTATTTGATTATTCGCCAAGCACTGTTTTATTGGTTCACAATGTTTAAATCTCACTTTGTGTCTCTCTGTAGTACACACAACACAGTTCCCAGTACTATGTGTTTCACTTATGTTCCCGTCCGAATAACACTAGCACTCACTAATTGTGCACTTTAGTCCAGATCCTCACGTACAATTTGTCAATAAACAGTACTTTTCTATTTTTAATTAGTATTAAAACACGGAGCCAATGTTTACTTCATGGCAGTGTTGCCAGCTATCATGTATTCATTGATGTGATCTATTCACATTATCAGCAGTGTGGTGTTTTGGGGTATAATCAAGTCAACTGTGTTTAACATGGTCCACTAGTCATTACCCATGAAATGGTTGCGCATACGCAAACAAACATGATGTTGTGTGTCAAGTGATCGTTGTCCGCAAGAGGCGGACATAGCAATAGAATCACAATAGTGTAACAACTAATCAAGTTTCGCTATTCTCAAGGCCCGCCGCCCGCCGCCAGCCCGCCAGCAAGCTGCGCAGCAATGTAATTATGGAACGACTGCGATGTCCCGCGACTTCACAAAATTAATGTAATTCGGATTAAGACTTTTAACTGGCCGAACTCTTGTTTTTTCTTTCTTCCGTCAAAAAAATAAATAATTTGTTTGTTTACTCTTAACATAACTGAACGGGACAATTTAAAAAAAAAAAATTGGACGACAGTGACTCCAAGGTAATATTAAAAACTCCCGCAAACCTTCTAGCCTAGTATAAATTGACGCTAAAAAAGGCTAAAATCGCAAAGCATGATGTAGTTCTGCATTTTTCATATGTGGTATAGATCTGTCAGTTAGGGTGATGTGAATCCAAATTTACAACTTCGTAAAACTTGTGCTCGCTGCATTGCTTTCAACCTATATATATAAAACAAAGTCGGGTTTGTTACAACACATAAAACTCGAGATCTGCTGGACCAATTTTCATGGTTTTTGATTCGTTGGATTTGTCTCCGCCCCGAATAGCAGAATACATCTTAAAAACAGTGAAAACTCGACGAGGTAGGGTAGGTAGGTAGGTATAGTAGGTAGGGTAGGTAGATAGGGTAGGTAGGTAGGGTAGGCATGTAGGGTAGGTAGGTAGGGTAAGTAGGTAGGGTAGGTAGGTAGGTAGGTAGGTAGGGTAGGTAGGTAGGATAGATAGGTAGGGTAGGTAGGTAGGTAGGTAGGGTAGGTAGGTAGGATAGATAGGTAGGGTAGGTAGGTAGGATAGATAGGTAGGGTAGGTAGGTAGGATAGATAGGTAGGGTAGGTAGGTAGGGTAGTGAAAGTAGTAGGTAGGAAAACATGCATTGCAACTAGTATTAGTATAAAGTTAATTAAATTTGCAACAATTTAAGCCCAACCGCAGCTCTATAAACCTTATAGGGACCAAGCTATGGTACCCTTGCGGACGGTGGCGGACAGGTGATGACAACTTGCTTCGGATACTTGACCGAAGATGTTCCCTTTCTCTATCATTGTAGCAGCTAGGGTGTAGCCTTGCGCACGGTCGTGTATACTCGTAGGCAATGCCACAACCTCCCTGATGTGGTGTGTTCGATGATTCGATGGTCTTGTCTCACTGCCTCGATCGTATGAAAAAAGTTTTTTTGCAATTTCTGACTTTTTTAGTAGTCCCAACGATAGAATCCAATAGAAGTTTTTCATTAGTATTAGAAAAAGGATCGATTGGCATCAATAAAAAAAAAATGTGTAAAATGGCCATTTTCTGTATATTAAAATGTATTCTTTTTTGGATTTTTTTAAATGCAAAGCCGAAAGGCACTTGTTCTCCCCGTCATTGCGATCATTTTTAGGGTTCCGTACCTAGAAAGGAAAAAATGGAACCCTTTTAGAATCACTTTGATGTCCGTCCGTCTGTCTGTCTGTCTGTCAAGACCCTTTTAATAGGATAAGTATTATCTCGGTAGGAACGCGTGGAGGTATCAAGCTGGAATTTATATCAAATACTCAGGTCTACTGTCCCTTGGAGCTGTGAAAACTTCTAAGCCAACACAATTAAACTATACAGCCGTTTATGCTAACTTATTTCCGCTAATTTTCGACACTCGCAAGGTAATCAAAACCTACAGGGTACTTCCCGTGAACTCAGAATCTTGAAATTTCGTAAGAAGCAACGTCTTATAGCTCAGATAAAGGAAAAATTGCGAAAACCGTAAATTTTTAGTTACATCATATAAAAATATCTATACTTATAATAAATCTGTAGAGAGGTCAATTCTGTACATGAAATATATTTACAAAATAACTATCGGGGGGTGATTAGTGATCGATACTGATGCCAAAAATGCAATCAGTAAAATTTTTGTCTGTCTGTCTGTCTTTCTGTCTGTCTGTCTGTCTGTCTGTCTGTCTGTATGTTATTTATATAAAAAAAAAACTACTCGACGGATTTTAACGAAACTTGGTACAATTATTCTACATACTCCTGAGCAGGTAATAGTATACTTTTCATCACGCTACCATTAATAGGAGCAGAGCAGTGAAAGGAAATGTTGGGAAAACGGGAGAAGTTACTTGGTTTTTTTAGCTTCCATCGCGTGTGCAGCCTTAATGGTTAAAGCTACATAGAAATCATGTATAACGGAAATATTCCACATAAAATTATACAGGGTGTTTGGCGCATGGACCGACACAATTTTTCCAGGGATTTGGGAGGTCATTAGCTAGGTTCTACCCATACACCCTTTGTCCCAAATGTCACGGTTGGTTACATATGTTTTTTTTTTAAATGAAAGAAATGCCCAAAATGTTTCCTTTAATTCGAAATAACGTTTTTGTTTGTGGGCGTAGTGGCACAAAACAAATTTTGTTGCATTCTCCAAAGTCTTTTAAATCAAAAAACATCTTTGTTTTATACAACTGGTGTCAAGAAAATTCCTTACTAGCTTCCAAAGTAAATTTTTTTATTTAATGAATGAAATTTTACAACTTTACACGTTATTTCGAATTAAAGGAAATATTTTGGGCATTTTTTTCATTAAAAAAAAAAAAACATATGTAACCAACCGTGACATTTGGGACAAAGGGTGTATGGGTAGAACCTAGCTAATGACCTCCCAAATCCCTGGAAAAATTGTGTCGGTCCATGCGCCAAACACCCTGTATAAAAAATATCCCAAGACAGCATATGTCTATCTTTTATAGTTGACTCACAATAACACGTGTAACTCCCGATAGCTTAGCAGTTCGGAGATTTGTTATTATTATATTTGTTTACTCTTACGTTTATAATATTCTCACTCAACCCCAATTAAAAAAAAAGACATCAGTTATTCTTCGAACTCCTGGGCAGGTTATAGTATACTTTTCATCACACTACAATGAATAGGAGCAGAGCAGTGTAAGGAAATGTTGGGAAAACGGGAGAAATTACTTGATTTTTTAAGCTTCCGTCGCGTGTGCAGCCTTAATGGTTAAAGCTACATAGAAATCATGTATAACGGAAATATTCAACATAAAATTATATAAAAAATATCCCAAGACAGCATATATCTATCTTTTATAGTTGACTCACAATAACACGTGTAACTCCCGATAGCTTAGCAGTTCAGAGATTTGTTATTATATTTGTTTACTATTACGTATAATATAATACCAATAACACTCACCATCATCCTTATTTTTTTAATGAATATTAGTACCTATTTAATAAAAAAAGAATCATAGAAATCGGTACAAAAACACCAAACTTATACATGAAATACCTACGCTAACAAGCCATCGCGCGTGAATAGAGAAGCAAGCTGTAAGGATCATTTTCACACGCACAATGGTCCACTTCAAGGACTAAGTGCGGAAACCAAAATCCCTAACATAGAACAAGGATCATTTTTGCGTAACGGTTGCCGCGCTCGACACGGCTCGCGGCGGCAGAGTATAAAAGGGGCGGGAGGCGAGCGCAAGCTTCACTCCGATCACCGTCCAGTGCTCATGCACCTTGTACCACGTTCGGGAATTTCAGACCCCAGCCAACCCCCTCCCACGGTTGTGATTACAGACTGGAAGAAAGTAAGCGAAAAGCTGAACTCTGACATGTCTCCACTCCTGGACGGTATCCCTGACCACATTACCTCAGTCGCAGACACTACTGCCGCCATCGACACGTTTACAGAGCACGTTCAATCCGTATTGACGGATTGTTCGAGGGAGGTCCCAGCGATGAGTGATCACCGCTGGAGACTGCCCGCCGATATACGTGATCTGATAAACGAGAAGAATGCGGCTCTACGTGCCTATAGCAACTTTCCTTGCGATGCGATCAAAGCCCACATGCGCAACTTGCAGCGTGCTGTCAAGAAGCGTACAAGTGAGCATCGTTCAAATCAATGGGACAAGCAGCTTAGCGAACTCGAGCCCACACATTTAGCTTTCTGGCAACTGCAAAGAAAGTTGCGTGCCACCGAGGAGGCCTCGACGCCCCCCCTCAACCGTCCCGACAAGAGCGTCGCTTTTGACGACTCTGAAAAAGCTGAATGTCTAGCCGACAGCCTGGAAGCTCAGTGCACCCCTAGCTCTCAACCAGTAGACAGGCGGCACCTCGCCAAGGTGGACGCCGAAGTCAAACGTAGAGCCTCACTACCCCCTGTAGAAGACCCTGAGGATCCCATTCCTCCAGTTACCCCTGAGGAAGTAAAGGATATCATAGACAAACTTCAGCCTAGGAAAGCCCCCGGCGCCGATGGCTTCACCAATAGGGTGTTTAAGATACTCCCTGGTCAACTCATTGTTTTGCTGGCAGCCATCTTCAATGGCGCTTTAAACAATAACATCTTCCCTCAAGTGTGGAAAGAGGCCACTGTCATAGGCATCCCCAAACCGGGGAAACCTAAAGCCGAGCCTTCGAGCTACAGGCCGATCAGTTTACTCAGTGCACTCGGCAAAATCTACGAGAGGCTTATTTATAAGCGTCTCAAAGACTACGCCGAGTCCAAGAGCCTCATCCCAAACGAGCAATTCGGTTTTAGAACCGAACACTCGTGCGTTCAACAAGTACACCGCATCGTAGAGCACGTAAGCGCTGGGTTCCAGCGTGGCTCGATGACAGGTGTCCTTTACTTCGATATAGCGAAAGCTTTTGACAAAGTCTGGCACAACGGCTTAATTTACAAGCTGTACCAACTCGGAGTGCCTGACCGTCTCGTGCTCATCTTACGAGACTTTTTGTCAAATCGTACATTTCGCTTCAGAGTCGGGAACACTCTCTCTTCCCCGCACCCCATTCGCGCAGGAGTCCCCCAGGGCTCAGTAGTGTCCCCACTTATTTTCACGCTGTACACCAGCGACATTCCTAGAGGTAAAACGACCCGTATAGCCCTATTCGCCGATGACACAGCCATTTATTACTCCGGGCATGACCCTGATTACATCGCCTTCTGCCTTCAGAGAGCAGCCAATGTCCTGGGCGCTTGGTTCCGCAAGTGGAATAGAATAGAATAGAATAGAATAGTCATTTATTTGCTCGGAATGTAGGTATTACAATAAGGTGGTTACAATATTAAAGAATCCTTGTACATTCTACCATTTTGGCATGCAAACATTGATGCAGTTCTTCATCAATCATTAACACAGCTAAAATATATCAGCTAAAAAATCGGATACAGAGTAATAACATTTATTTAATAAAAGTACAGTGAGTTTCTTTTTGAATGTTGTTACTGGTTCCTCTTTTATAGAATTAGGAATGTGATTAAAAATAGCCGGTGCCATACCAAAGACACTTTTCCTCAACAAAGCAGTCCTATATCCACCCGTGCGTAACAAGTCGCGCGTGGAGGATCGAGGTTAACCCTGACAAAAGTCAGGCGGTCCTCTACTACAAATCTAGGAAGAAATACGTTTCTCCCCCCAAATCTATCACCATGTTCGGCAAGCCTATCCCTTGGGAGAAGCAAGCCAAGTATCTCGGAGTCATACTCGACCACCACCTGTCCTTCGCGGCACACATAAAAGCAGCCCGTAACCGGGCTGCTTTCGCTATTAGTAGACTCCACTACCTAATCACTGCAAAGAGCAAGTTGTCACTCAAGTGCAAGTTGCGCCTTTACACAGCAGTTGTCCGTCCTATTATGACATACGCTTGCGCCGTCTTTGCCCACACTCATCCCCGTCACATTCACAGGTTGCAGACCCTACAGAACCGGTTCCTCCGGAAAATCACTGGTGCCCCCCCTTATGTCCGAAATGACAGTCTCCATCTTGACCTCAGAATACCGACCATAGCTCAGTTTATGAAGCGTATTTCAAAGCGCTTTTTCGACGGTGCTGTCAAGCATAAAAATCCCCTGATTGTATCAGCCGCCCGCTACAATCCGTCAAACATAAGTAGAGTTCGCCGTCCTCGGCATACCCTTATCACCCCCGATGACCCTATTACCATTCTTCAAGAAAGTAGTAGGGAAACTAGTACTCTAAGAAAGCACAAATCAAGACCGCCGTCATTCCGACCTCGCCGCCGAGGTCCGTCGCGACGTCCCAGTAACTTTCCCCCCCGTCTCTTGCCTGAGCCAGCCCGCGACGCTGAGCCAGTAGCTTTAAACCAACCCCTAAATAATGTAAATCAGATCCAGCCTGTCCCCTTGCTGCCCCCCCCCAGCGACGCCCTAAGCCGAGGCCCGTACCCCACAGGGGGTGCCCTTTAGCCCAATCAACGGGGCTTATGTAACCCGAAAATTTCCCCTGCCAGTGAGAATAGGTAGTGTGATAAAGTAAGGTAATACAGATTACAGATGTCAAATTAGCCAAAACATTTTGATAAGAGAAGTTAGGTATTTTTACCTAAACATGAAAATTGCTTATAAGTCTTTGTGAAAAATTCCTCAGACTGAAATACTTTCTGTATACGTATGAATATATTAGTTAGAATAGGTAAGTATAAGCATCCAACATTTTTTCGATTTGAGAGATACTCCAAATTAATCTTTTAACTTTTTGCGCTTTAACTGCTCCTGAAAAATTGGTCTGCTAATTTTTACTTTTTAATATGGTTTTATTTCCTTAAATAAATAGCTTTGTTAAGTTATCCAAAAGATTTTCCTTCAAAACATTTATTTTTTATTTTTTACTTAATTAAGTCATGTGAATAATTGCTCAGGCTAATTCAATACGTTTATTAGTTATGAGTCGCTGTATTGTAATAGATTTTCCAAGAAGCCAATGGAAATTCGGCCTAATACCAAAGTTTTTACAATCTCAATAATTGTTAAGGTGAATGCTCCAACCAGCCCGCGGAATTCAAAATTTCTTGCGTTTTTTGCAATTTGCAGGCCAGTGCTAGGTTGTATGTTGATTAAAATATTATTCGCGGCTGTAAGACGTATGTAGTTACAGAATTATAATCATCAAAAATACAACCCTCCAAGTTCATAAAGGCGTAGGAACCAAAAAAAAAAACAGAAAAAGTCATTCCTACAGCTTTATGAACTTAGAGCGTTTTATTGATAATTTTAATGATTATAATTCTGTAACTACATATGTCTTACAGCCGCGGCTTAATATTTTAATCAACATACAACCTAGCACTGCCCTGCAAATTGCAAAAAACCCAAGAAATTTTGAAATTTCGCAGGCTGGTTGGAGCATTCCCCTTAAGTACATGCATTGCCGTCAGTTAGTAGCAATGACCGGTCGCGGGAGTGAAGAGGGGTGTGGGGCGCACGCGCATCGGTGCGACGGCGGCGGCGCGCAGGCGGCATCTTCTTTGTGTCTCGCTCGAAGTACGAAACGGAGCAGTTGTGCACCTACTTGTGCAAGGAGCGTTTGTTTAAAAATGACGGAGGAAGGCGACGGCGAGTTGTGTGTGCTGTGTAAAAAACCTCTAAAGGGCCTTGAAAAGATTCGACAATCAAGCAGAAGAAGAGATGATGGACTTTTCCCGCATGTTATGGAACTATTGATGATAGCGATGCACCAGATGAGGATGAGACAGTATTTGAACAAATGCTTACATGTTGTTCAAAATCTGGCCAGCCTCATGATTCTGATATGGATGAAGATGAACCGATTATTTCAGCATCAGATGATTTATCAATCTATGTTGCTATTGCTGACGATGACCAAGAAAATTTAGAAGAAGCTTCGTGCTCCAAAAGATTAAGATATTAGATTTTTGCTGTAAGACAAATAAATTCATTAGAAATAAGTAATAAAACCTTGAACCCTAAAATAAAAATATAAGCAAACTAAATAAAAATAAACTCTTTTGCAAAAAAAACGGGCACTTTAGATTTTGTTGTCTACTTCAATGAAGAAGAACAAGAAATAGGTTTTATTAATTTGACGATGTATTGGCATGCTATTTGAAGCATCCTGGCATGATTCTTTACGTTCCAAATTTAAAATTTGAAATTAATAAAAGAAAAATAATGATTATTGTGAATTATTCTAAAATTGCTTTACTAATGGCGCGAATTGCTGAAACGATTTTTAACTGATTACGATACTTTAAAACTTTTTGAATATTTTCTGCAAATTAAACAATTTAATCTTTCTTTTTACATTAAATACCACTTTTTGATATGATCACTCATATCAAAAAGTGGTATTTAATGTAAAGCGATAAGGGCCGGTAAAATTGCCCTACTTGAAGAAGGTTATTCGCAAACTTACGTGTCTTAGCGGCAAAATGTGATACGTTCAACTGTCCAGAGGACTTGGCAACGGTATCAAGAGACCGGTTCGGTCAAAAGAAGACCCGGTTCGGGAAAAAAACGATGCACAGAACCAAGAGATGACCGCTTTTTGGTGAGTCAGGCGTTGCGGAATCGTAAGGCGTCAAGTGTGGACCCGAAGAAGAGCCTTGAAAAAGTAAGAGGAGTAGAAGTTAGCTTGTGGACGGTCAGGAGGAGGCTTTTGGATGCCAATATCAGGAGTTACCGCCCAGCTCGGGGCCCTAAATTACTCCGTGAGCACCGTGTTGCTCGACTTCAGTTTGCTCGAAACTGTGCTTCATGGACTCTGGAGGACTGGAATAAAGTATTGTTTTCTGATGAAGGTAGAATTTCTTTGTGTGGAGCGGACCGACGCCGGCGAGTGCTGCGAAGACCACGGGAACGCTATGCGGGAGTGTGTTTTGAAGAAATCACTCCTTATGGCGGAGGCTCCGTTATGTTTTGGGCAGCAATTAATTCGACGGAGCGTACGGAGTTAGTTTTCATAGAAAATGGAACATTAAATGCACACCGGTACATAATGGAAGTCCTAATTCCATATGCACAACCCACATTGACTGCACTTGGGGAAGATTCCATTTTTATGGACAACAATGCTCGACGTGGAAGCGTACATGCAATAAGTTTTTTTTTTTTGTTTTGGCAGGAGTGGGAAATCTCCACGGACACCTCCATTATCTCACAGGGTGTGAGACAGTGGAGGTAGTGTCGGACTCGAACCGACTAAAAACCACTCCTGCCCCGCCAGTGTCCCTCTGACATGATCAGAGACCTTATCTACTTGTTACAGCTTATTTAGCGACTTATGTTTAAGAGGCCGAGGAGACCACTCTCTATTGTCTAGTAACTTTTTTCATTTTACTCTTTTGTTTTTAACTCATAAATGATTCTACAAACAATATAAACTATTTAATAATTACATTTAAGTTTTGTTTTCACTAAAAATATCGTTTATTTTTTAAGTTTATTTACATTTTCTAATATCATTACTATAATACTACCAATAAAATACTGTATTTATCACTAAATTATTTACCCATGTTTAAGTCTTTTACCCTTATATTTATACCTCTACAAATTTTCAGCTCTTACGTCTTCCTACTTTTAATTTTTCCATGATATTTGCTTCATATACTCATTATATATGTCAATATCATGTATTGATGCCTAATTTGCAGAATGCTACTTCTGCTTTAGTCGAAAGACTGCAGAATGTTTTACCAGATTCGACACAATTTGACGATTCCACTAGAGTTGGCTTACGGTCCAGCATAATTTTAGCCACTTTCTCAAGAAAGTGACTCCAATTATCGTTCTCCATTAAGCCAACCCTAGTGGTTCGCTCAATGCGTCTGCTATCTGGTTGTGTCGAAGCGGTCATCTCTGTGTGCTCAGAAGTGGGCGCAGCGTCGACTTTAATGTTCGCTAATGCGTCCCACTTCTTACGCACGGGGCAATCGTTGCTGAATGCGTTGTGCTTGTGCCGGTGCTCCCCCAGCTTGGCTCTGGTGCAGTTTACGCACACCGCTGCTTCGCCGATCTGTTTGTCCGGGCAGTCCACCCTGAGGTGCGGACCGCCACAGTGACTACACAGATCGGCTGGCTCCGTGCACAGGCGTTTGCCGTGCCCATATGCCAAGCAACGGGTACACTGCACTAGAGGCGTCTGATCTTCGACGCGCAATCTCTGGAGGTCAATCCGAAGCTTGCCTCCTTCGAGTGCTCCTATGAGCGATCTGGAGGAGGCTCCAGATTGCTGGGGTGACACTCAGCACAACGCTATTCACGTGCGGGTTTCACGACTTTTTGCGAAACTTTACTGACATTTTGAGTTCCACGTCCCCGAGGCCGTGAAAGATCTCGCGGTTCTGGTTCCTAAGGGCTCTCAACACTTCCTCGTCACTGTGTACTAACAGCACGTCCCTATGAACCAGAAGCGGGTCCCGATTCTTCACTGCCTTGACGACGAGGTTCTCTCCGGCCGATTCGAGTCGCTTTTTTAGCTTCTCCCTCTCCTCCTTTGTTGCGCACCCCATGATTACCTTTTGATCCTTGGCCTTCCTGACCCTCTCTACGCGCACCCAGCCCTCCTTCGCGTCCACTGCCTTTCTAACTATTTCGAGTATTTCGGCCCCTGTATCCATCTCCTGTGTCGAGGAGACAACCACGGAGTGCAGCGTCGTTCGCTCCAGGGCCTGAGCCCCGGTGTGGCACTTACTGACGGCTACTACACTGGCGTAGGTTGTCTCCCCCGCACTTTCTTTGCTAGCCAGACTGTCTCGGAGTTTCTCGAGTTTCTCGGAGTTTTCTTTTAACTCCGAGATGTGCTCCTTGAGAGTGTTAAGGAGCTCAGTCTGGCTAGCAAAGCCCTCACTGATGATGGGTTGGGGACCGTAGCAGTTAGCAGGGGAAGCGGGTTCCGGTACGGCAACGGGTGCGGCAGAGCCCTTGTCTCGCTCCGACTCCTTGACCAGCTCATAAAGCCTGTTTATGGCTTCGAGCAACGTAGTCTTGATTTCCGCCTTGAGGTTGCGAGAGTTGCCCAAATTAAGCTTTGCCTTATTTAGGCAAGCTCTCGCCTCCGCAATGCGACTGGGGTGCTCAGCCTCAGGCTTTATGAGCGATCTTGGAGCGTTGACAAGAGCTCGGCGCATCAGCGGAGTAGCAGGACCCTCCTGGGACGCGAGAGGTGTATCGTTTCCGAATACAAATTTCCTCCTCGCGTCAGGAGACGAGGGGCCCGCCTTTTCCGCCGATAACGGCGAGCTCCTGGAGCTCTGGGTCTTTGAGTTCATGGCCAGGGTGCAGAACATATCAGCTGGAGAGCAGATAGTGCAAGAACGGACCCCTGTAAAGAGGAGGTCAGGACTACAATATCTGCTCGAGGAGAGGTTTTTGGACACTGGTACTTGTGTTGCCCTGTAAAGGGGGGAACACAAAAAGCAATAAAATTATAAAATCAGTTAAAATATAAATACAATTATGTCATATAATTTTAGTCGCTCATTGACAAGCGACTGTCACAATAAAATTACAAAAATATAATAATAAAACATGCAATAAGTTGGGATCCGTCGTTTAGATTGGCCAGCTCGAAGTCCTGACCTCAATCCAATTGAGCATGTCTGGGATGTTCTAAAGAGACGGGTAAGATCAGTGCAACCTGCTCCACAAAACATCAGGGAGCTAAAAACAGTCATTGCAGAAGAGTGGGAACGTATTCCTCAAAACGTTATTAAAAACATCGTGGAAAGCATGCCCAGAAGGCTTCAAGCTGTGATTTTGGCAAGAGGAGGTCACACTCGTTATTAGGTTTTTACATTTGTAACTTTATTTAATTAAAAAAAAGTTAAAAAAATCTTGTCTTTATTGCCGACCACTTCTTATTGTTTGGGCGTGTACATCGGTTTTGAAGGATCCATCATTTTTTTTCTTTTAATTGCCCGAATTCACTTCACGCGCATTAATTTACACGATTATAAGTATACAGACTACGTCAAAGAAATAAATTTCATTTAATTAACTCAAATCGACCTTAGAACGTAAATTTCCTTAGGTGCCCGTTTTTTTTAGCAAAAGAGTGTTTAAAATAATAATAAAGCCTAAAATTATTGTAGGCACGTGTTGTTAATTCTTTTAATGAAAAAATATAAACCAAATACAAATAATGTGATTATACCTAGTCGATTATCTATGTTGCTATTGATTAAAGTGATTAAGTTACCTAACCTAGCTTACCGATTGTTTTATTTAGAAATACCTACCACTGTTTTTTAACTCTTATAGATGATTGCCAGATTGATTGATGATGCCACCAAACTCGCCTACACTACTCCAAAAGTAGTGCGTGGCAAAGCAGCTCCGAGCGGTCAAGTAAAGGTCAACCCTTACGTTCTAGCATAAATCAGCGAACTTTCCTCACAAATATAGTGAACGTTCGAAAATTTGTTGGATAATTGATAAATCTGTTTTAATATTAAATCATATGACTAATAAAGGTATGAAAAAGCGCGGAGATATTTTTCACATTATGTAATTAAGCAAAATTAAAAAAAAATGTTTAAAAAGGAAAATCTTTTGGATAACTAAACAAAGCTATATAATTAAGGATATAAAAACAAATTAAAAAATAACATTTAGCAGATCAATTTTTCAGTAGAAGTTATAGTGCAAAATGTTAAAAGTTAAATTTGGGGTATCTCCGAAATCGAAAAAATGTTGGATTCCTCTACATACTTATTATAAGTAGTACATACGTATATTTACAGAAAGTATTTCAGTCTGAGCAAATATTCACAGAGAGTTATAAGCGATTTTTACGTTTAGGTAAAAATACCTAACTTCTCGTAACAAAATTTGTTGGATTATTGTACATTTGTAATCAGTATTACCTAATTTCATCACATGCCAAATTTCATCGGCGGGAGAATTTTTCGTAAGTCTCCATATAACAAATATCCTCGTTGATTGGACTACTTAGCGTGTAGTCGCTTAGTTTTTAAGTTTTTGCCCCTGGCTGGAGGCCTTACACTCAAGGCATCCACAGGACTTGCCCGGTTAAGCAGTAGCCAACCTCCTAGGTTGAACTGCGAGATGCCCTACCAAAAAAAAAAAAAAAAAAACAAAGCGCAAGCTTCATTCAATATTTGGCTGTTGATGCGTTCAGAGTGTTGGACTTTATTGACAGACAATAATTGTTATTTTATAAACCGTGCTTATCAGCGCGACTTTTAGTCTTTAAATAGTTTATTTTAATTTCTTTTGTTGTTATTTTATGAATTAGGTTTAGTTTTGTTTAAATTGTAAACTATTAATAGTTGCTATTTTTTTTTAAGTGAAGTAGTAGTAGGTAGAATAGAAGTAGAAGTAGTACTCATAGACTTTTAGATAAGTACTGATAGGTTAGTTTTGGGTCATTCATGTTTATTTTTTTTGTATTGAGTAGGTAAAAGCGTAGGTACTTTTTCAAAACTATGAGGGAGGACATCTGCTAATTTTTTTTCGAAACACGACGGAAACGCGGACGAAGTCGCGGGCAAAAGCTAGTTTTTAATAATTTTAAACTTACTACCCCTTTCCTCCAGGGGCGTGCCGTCCATACAGGCAAATAGGCTTAGCCTACCTTAGCCAAATTCATTTATTACAACAAATCAACAATCATGTACTTAATAAAAAATACAAAATATAAAAAGAAAGTTAAAACTCCTGTTATAACACTTATAGCAACTTGTCGCGCCCGTGTGACGTCACACGGGCACACGCTACTACTCCTTAGGCCACCAAACGAAATGCCTTCATTTCTCATCGACTCATTGATGAATTTACGCACACTGGTGCATATTTTCGTGTGTATGAACGGCACACATGTATAGATTATGGGCGGGAACTCCGCCGTAAGGAGACCGCCAGCGCAGTTCTGATTGGCTGGCCTTGAAGGCCAGCCAATCAGAAGTGCCAGTCAAGATGAATGAAATGCAGTGCAGGGTTACCAATTTGTGGAGATTTCCCCGGATCGCGGGGAATTCGAGAAACAGACTACACACTGAAACGATCGTTTCCATAATGACTTGCTACTTTAAAAAAACAGGGTGGTATTGTCGAATATAAACCTTCCAAAAAAATATAAATTATAAGGAATAGCAAAAGCCCTATTAAAATAGTAAAAAATACATGAATTTTATTTTTTCCCAAAATTTTGTGAAATTTCGCTTTGATTTTTGGGAAGTTAGGAAAATAACTGTGGCAATCCGGCAAAATGATGCAATTATTATTTGGTTTCTTAAGAAGCCATATTTGTGTATCCGCGATCTTGAATGTTTTGCTTTTTTTAACGTACTCAATTAAAAGTAATTTGTTGTTTATTGTTTGTTTATCTACTTAAAAATGGTGTTCTGTTGTGAAGTTTGCGCTGATAATGTGTGTTTGTTAGAAGTTCAAAGTAGTAAGTTTTCGCATTATCGTTTAATGTTAAGATTCAACTTGATTTGATTTTGATGATTTTAAGTTATTTATAAAGATACGAGACGAGTTTGAGTGACTGTGACTGAGTTTGAATCTTCAGAAAATCGTGATTTGAACCTTGAATAATGTGGTGAGTTCTTGTATTTATAACTTTTATAACACGCGTTTTCGGCAATAATCTCGTGAATGTACTTACATCCTTAGCTTCTACAAGTTGTGTGTTCATAATAAACTGATTTCGTTTGTGCTATAAAACTATTGTTTCTTTCACTGGATAGCCTACACCCCCACCATACTGTTGTTTTTACAGGCTTTCTTTTCAATTTTTTTTTTTAAATATTATAAATCAATAAATGTGACTACTTTAGGGTCATCATCATAAGTAGAGCGACGTTGTGATGTTGCGCGAAGTTTTTTTTTTGGGTATCCGTATGCGTGGCCTACCTTCCGTGGAGAACCACTGCACGCCACTGCTTTCCTCATGAACGAGGTATTAAATTGAAATTCATATCAAATACTCAGGTCTATAATACCTTTAAGCTATAACAAAATCAAACTTCTATGTCAACGCAATCAAAGAAACAGCAATTTAAGCCGCTTATTTTCAAACTCACAACTACTCGCAAGGGAATCAAATCTAAAGGGTACTTCCAGTCGACCTAGAATCTTGAAATTTGGCATGAAGCAATGTTTTATAGCACATATAAAGTAAAAATTCCGAAAACCTTAAATTTTTAGTTATATTTTTTATAGATAATAAGTACAGAATCCTACGTACGCGAGTCCGACTCGCACTTAGCCTGTTTTTTTTTTGTTCTAGACCATGCCCGGGAACCTTCTAGTTATGGAGATATGGGTGGTCAAGGTCAGTTCCAACTTTTTCACAAGTCTGAGAGTAGTGGAGAGAGCAGATTATATTCTGATCAATTGGAACTCCGCGGCTGTTCGCTAAGAGCTCAATCAATACAACATTATGGGTATTGACGCAGTATTTATTAGTTGAGGCTTTTCGCAAATATTTAGTGCAGGTGGCAAGAATTACAATACGTTTCTGATGTTAGTTGGCAGTGTTAGAACCTATAGCGAGTACCTTATTGAGTACAAAGCGTGTGAGTCGCGTGTGGGCAGAAGAGTGCGCAGTGATGTGTGAGCTGTGAGGCTGAGGGCAGCGGTTTCGCAGTAGCTACATTGTGTGGGGCACTTACGTACAGCGGTGAGCGAGCGAGCATGCGACTCACCTGCAACAGAAACATTCGCATTTTAGCATGTTGTTATCACAGTTTACGATGTTGTTGTCAAGTGGTCACCAGCGGGCTGCCGAGTGTGGCTTCCTTCTAAATTTTGTCACCAGCTCGGGTAAGGGGAAGGAAAATTATTAGTCAAACCAGATTTTTTTTGCCCGGGGAACCCGACCTCTGATTTTTTATGTAAGCAACGGGAAAATAAGAAATTTTCTAATAAACCAATAGGTACGTCTTTTTTACAACGGCAACTAAATATTTTAAAGCAATCGTCAAGTAAAGAGCAACAATTAATTTTACTTGTCTCCTTGATTTATACATCGCCATCTAATTTAGGTACTAAGTCAGCCACAGATTTTACAACTCATGAACTCACCATTATTTTACGTTTTACAGCTTCAACGTATGTTCCTTTAAAAAAAAAACTTCAGGCATCATCTCGAAAATTTCATTAATAATATATCTTTATATATATAATTCTTCTGTGAGTGTGTATGTCACTGAACTTCTCTCAAACAACTGGACCGATTTTGATGAAATTTTTTGTGTGTGTTCAAGGGGATCTGAGAATGGTTTAGATTCACAATTAGGTAGGGTAGGTAGGGTAGTGAAAGTAGTAGGTAGGAAAACATGCATTGCAACGCATGCACAGCTAGTACAGCTAGTATAAATATATATCCCTGGACATTTCACACAGCACCATCTAGTCCCAAGCTAAGCAACCTAATGCTTGTGTTATGGTAGCTAGATGGCTGATAAACTACATACCTATATACATTTTTTTATTGTAAATACATACATATTATAGATAGGAAATATAAGAAAAGTAGTCAGTTTAATGACTATCGTTTTTTATATATATTTTTTTAATATTGAAATGTTATGTACACAGCGAAATGTGGGTGTACTATAGGTACAGGGTACACCTCTGCCTAACGCTTCGGGGATTACAGGCGTGATATGCTAATCTCCGAAACCGCCCAACCGAGTTTTATGAATGTGTATGGTTTGGATCCAGCTTAAAAGATAGGATGGTTTAGGACCCGATATTATTATGAAGGGTTATAGTCCAAGATCCCAGGGCCACCAGACGTCACGTATTTTCTGACGAAGGAAATGTGGACGATTAAGTAGTGTTAGTATGTACTAAGAACGCATGCCTACCTGCTAGCTTGCTTAGCCGGCCAATTTTCAGGTATCAGGTAATCAAGGTACGTAAAAACATTACTTACCTCACGTAAATTCTCAAAGCTGATTTTTACGTATATTCTAGGCAATATCCTTAAAAATAAGTCGCCAATACTCCCAGACACTTTCCGTCGGCCGTATTGCTTTGCAGACGCTTTAAAGCTCCCAAAATAATGACTTAACTTCACGTAAATTCTGATGCACCATTTTTATATATGTCCACCAGACAACTATTTTAAAACCTTTTACAAGAAGACAGACCGATCCAAGGGGCCAATCATCCCCTAATTCAATTTTAATGCCTCTATGGATAGGAGCGCGAGGGCATTATCTACGCGCATGAGACTGAGTGAGTCATGTATTAGGATATATTGACCTCTCTCTCTAACTCTCATACAGTTTACTCATATCTATTAATTATTAATATTAAAAAAAAAACAGCTAAAAATTAAAAAATCCGGTAAATAATTAAAAATTAACTTGTAAAAAAATGCTCATTTCACTACAATAAGGTGGCAAGGTGCAGGAAGTACGTATTCAGAGAGATCTGTTTGGGCGAATGCTTGGTATATCGATTGATCACAAAGTGGATATGTCAAAAATCTTATCATACCCCCATAACTCCAATCCTTCCGAGCATGAGGAAGCTGATACAAAGATCGTGTACCATGTATGCAACATCGATGCCCAGGCTAATTTTGTGATACGATGCTCAGATACTGATATAGCAGTCATAATGCTGGGAAATACGCATCATTTGAAAAATGGTGATTCCCACGTTTGGATTTTGACCGGCACTGGTAACAAGCAGAGGTATGTCGACTTGAATACTACTTATCTGCAAACAATTCGGACCGTCGTTGTGTCGAAGTTTACCAGCATTCCATGCTATCACAGGATGTGATTTTAATCCAGCATTTTTCAAAAAGGGCAAACAAAGGCCGTTTAATATTTTGAAGAAAAATGAAGAATACCAACAAGCATTTCACCGTTTTGGTTCCTTGAATTTTGTTGGTGATGTAGATGAAGAAGAACGTGTATTCAACATAATACAAAAAATTATCTGTGATGTATTCAACGTTCCTGGAATAATTGATGTAGATGCTGCCAGACTCCAACTGTTTATTAAAAATTATATGGTTTCTGACATTAATGAAGAATTCAATCGGAAAAATTTGAAAACCTTCGATGCTAGCAACTTACCACCTTGCAAAAGTGAGCTTTGGCAACAGTTCCGACGGGCTAACTATATTGCTAGTCTTTGGAACAATGCAACTATGAAGATCATAAATATTTTCAAAAACGAAAACAATGGCTGGACATTAAAAGATGGTACATATGATTTTCATTGGTTCGATGGAGATCAATTACCGGGTTTTGTCAGTGAGTCGCTGGAAGAACAATCAGGTAATTTATTATCGTTTCTCATATATTTTGTGTTTCTTTAGTTTTTTTAGATCTTCATTGTTTGAATTGTTTTTTACAGTGGAAGGAAATGAGGATAATGCTGATGATAACAATGACGATTTAGATATTCAATATCAAGATTGGCTGGATGATGAATTATCTAATTTCAATGACGATGATAATGAAAATTAGAGGAACTACTCAGAAATGTTGAAAGCTTAATATTTTTCTATTTTGTATTTTTTTTATGATTAACTCCCAATAAATAAATAATTTAAAAAAATGTTGTGTTTTTGACATTTCGTAAAAAAAATTGAAGTTTTTTCGTTTTTTTACAAGTTAATTTTTAATTATTTACCGGATTTTTTAATTTTTAGCTGATTTTTTTTTAATATTAATAATTAATTGATATGAGTAAACTGTATGAGAGTGAGAGAGAGAAGTCAATATATCCTAATACATGACTCACTCAGTCTCATGCGCGTAGATAATGCCCTCGCGCTCCTATCCATAGAGGCATTAAAATTGAATTAGGGGATGATTGGCCCCTTGGATCGGTCTGTCTTCTTGTAAAAGGTTTTAAAATAGTTGTCTGGTGGACATATATAAAAATGGAGCATCAGAATTTACGTGAAGTTAAGTCATTATTTTGGGAGCTTTAAAGCGTCTGCAAAGCAATACGGCCGACGGAAAGTGTCTGGGAGTATTGGCGACTTATTTTTAAGGATATTGCCTAGAATATACGTAAAAATCAGCTTTGAGAATTTACGTGAGGTAAGTAATGTTTTTACGTACCTTGATTACCTGATACCTGAAAATTGGCCGGCTAAGCAAGCTAGCAGGTAGGCATGCGTTCTTAGTACATACTAACACTACTTAATCGTCCACATTTCCATCGTCAGAAAATACGTGACGTCTGGTGGCCCTGGGATCTTACTCTATTACCTATCATAAGTTCGAAAAATATTTGACCTAATTTCATTTCACCTAAAATTTTTCAACTATCATCGTTTCGTTTTTTTTTTACTTCATTAAAGTCACATCTGCCACTGTATCAGTTGACTTTTATCAATTCGATTTTTTTCGTTATACTCCGACGTTTCATTTGGTCGAAAAACTTTTTACCGAAACATTTTTTTGTTTATTCCATTTATTTTTATCACAATAACACAACAGCCTTATGAAGTTCCCACGCGCGCGCCTATGACCTATTAGCTCTTACTGTTAGCCGCGTGACGCCGCCGTGCTGTCTCATTACTATCGAACCGTCAGTACCGTGTAACAGTGGGTAGGCAGAGCACCCGCTCGGCTCGCAAGCCCATTCCGTAAGCGGCGCCCGCGCAACAGACGCCCGGCCGCCACAAAAGTATACGTATGTGTATAAAAAAAAATGTTTCTTTGGGTCTTTAGTTGTTTGTTACCATGAGTACAATCATCGTGTTTAAGTATCGGTCACTAATTACCAGTCACCCTATATTTTTGACACTCTCTCAGCCATCAGGGTGCCCTGATGGCTGAGAGAATGTTGAAAATTGTCTTGTCATGTCATGTTTAAGTCGATGAAAGATAACCAAATGTAAATGGTAGTTTTACACAGTCTCACACATGTGCTATGCAATTATATACGAGTATTACTAAGAGATTAATCCTATAAAATGCAAAGATATTTTTACAATCTTCTGCAGCTTCCACAATAACTTCACATAGTAATCAATTAGTTTGCCGCTATGGTTGTGGAGCAGGACCAGCATTGAGCCAAGCATTTTTATCATCAATGTAATCCCCCAACTTATAATATGCTTAGACATAGTGTGCGTTTTATACAAGATTTAAATTTCGTCTCATTCAGTTGTAGAATGTGGGGAGGTATTTTATTCTAACATTTTAAACAGTACCCCATGAAAGATGAGTCTACTTTAGCTAGCCTGGCTGAACTAGTTGGTCCCTGTTTCTAGTATTATAGTGATGTCTGTCATTTATTTTACTAAATAAATGCAGATTTTTCCTAACGTACATTATGTTTTCATAGATGTATTGACAAGGTACTGTCATGATGTTAATTTCCTTAAACAGTTCTCTTAAGAGCGTCTACGTAGATCATATAAGGCTCTGATAGCTCTTTTCTGCAGAATAAATATAGACTCAATGTCTGCAGCCTGTCCATAGTAAAATACCGTATGACATAATACTATGAAAATAACTAAAATAGACTAGCCTCGCGGTATCTACATCAGTAAATTGACGGATGTTTCTAACAGCATATGCTGCTAATCTCTGCCGTCCTGCAAGAGAAGTTATATGCGGACCCCATTGTAGCCTTTAATCGAGCGTGATCCCCAGGAAAACAGTTTTTTCGACGAATTCTAGTTTCTCTTGATTCAATATACTATGTCACTATCACTACTTTTGACATTCGGTAGAGCAAATCTTATACACTTCGTTTTTTCCCATTTAATACTAAATTATTCGCGGTAAACCAATAGGGAATATGCATAAAATTTAGATTTGTCTCAAATATTTTTTTCTAGATTCTTTATTGTCTTTACATTATACTTAAAAGGTATTTTTTTTATTTAGTTATTATTTAAACCCAGAAAATATTATTTAAAAAGTGAAAAATAAGGGAGGGAAATTCAAACTTACAAAACGCGTCACCATTGGTCGAAACGAAATGTGACGTCATTGGTCACGACATTGGATGTATCGGCGTTGATATTCATACTGTGTTAGTAGTGTTTGTGAGAAAAAATGTTTAAAACTATATTCCTGTGTGATTACTTCTAATATTATATTTGTAGTCAATGTAGGACGATGACAGAAACTGGTTTTGTCAAAGCACAATCGGATAATCTACCGAAAATAGATGCATTTATGATGTCAACATATCTGAATTTCTATTAATTATTTACCTATTTTTAATTTAATGAACAACTTGGTGCATATCCAGGGATTCCAGGGGATGTAACAGAAGAATAAGATGATATAGAAGTACTATCAGCCGGGTTATCAGCGAACAATTTTCTTTTTAAAACAGATAGTATTATTGGTGGAGTTCTTTTCATTAAGTACATTGACAGCTTTACTTCTGTACTTCAGTTTAATATTGACTTGCATAGCTTGTAGATTATTATTTTCCTCCTTTCTGTTTCACTATGTTATATTCAATATAATTAACTGTATCTTCCCTAACAAACATCAAAATTTCGTAAAACCACAATAGGAATGAGCAAGCTCTACTTATATAGATTTTTTTTATGAACTTTTGTAAACTAGGTTAGGTTAGTTTTAGACTTAATTTTCTACTGCTTAATAGCTAATTCACAATAAGCTGTACATAAATTTTATCATACTTCCGTTAAAATGATCTTCACAACAAAATACAACCGATAATGGAGATACATTATCCTTTCTCATCATCTTACACCATTTTTTCGTAGTTTCACAACGCGTGGTATACGAAAAAACAGTTTATCGGGTGTACCTACTATTAATAATGTTTTTTCACTTAGGTACCTACCATACAATACTAGTAAGAAGGTTTTTTAACTTCTTCCATGATTTGTAGAGCAATTAAAACTACAAAATAAGTATGAAGTAACTGAATCGCTATAGTAAACAAACACGGGACACAACCAATGACGTCATCAAAAGCGCGCGCAAAATGGTGGCGTTTGAGCGGCTCAAATTTATTCAAAGTTTTAAAAGAGAATGCTCATGGAAGTATGGAATCCCGTACCATGCTGCATCAAAATCAAACCTTGTTTTTTATAGACTACACTGATCGTATTAACTCCTACAAAAATTATTTTTGAAAAAAAAACCCGCGTTTCAGAGTTATTTTATAAAATCGAAACTAACCTAAAAAGTAGGTCTATTTTTTCGACGCTACCAACGACGTATTTTAACACACATACATTACATTATTGCTCTAAAAACAGCGTAATACACTAATATTAGTAAGAATTACGAGTTAAAGTAACATCCACAGTATGCTTGACTGAAACTCGATTTTATTTTAGACCTTTACATTGCCAATAGTCAGTCAGTACAGTACAAATGTCAGATGCCACAGATAAGATAACTATAAACCATAGAGTATAGTAAGTGCTATAAACTAGTCGGGATTTAGGGGTGTAATCGATAAATCAAAATCTTTAGGCTGAGAAAATCTATTTTGTTGCAAATAGCAATAAACCAAACTAAATCGATTTGGTGTACTGATCTTACTTAATTGTAATTAATTTTAGAGTCCGCTCGACAGACAAGGGTTTGTTCAATTGAAACGGAACGTCATTTATATTCAGTTGAAACGGAACGTCATATAAAGGGAGTAAAACAATATTCGTACTTTTAAACTCGAAAAGTATAATTCCAGTTCAAAAATCAAATACCCGACGCGTAATGCCGTAAAAAAATATTAAACTAATTTCTATAATATTTTGGTTTTGAGGCGCGAGACTTTTTGGTACCAACTTTGGTCATTGTCCTTTCACTTTGAAAAATTATTTGACTATTTTCAAGCCTATTTATATTTTTTTCTATGTTATAAAGGTGTTAACGATTAATTTAAGAAATAAAAAAAAATCATGCATATTCCCTATTATGGACAGCAGTAGGGCGTTATTTACGTCGTCAAGATTTGTGGCACGTCTGTTTATCTTACATATTAAAGAGGTATCGTCAGCAAACAACACCATTTGTGGTTGGTTTTTAAATAAATGGGGTAGATCATTTGTATACTGTGTTTAGTCCTATAAAATAAACTCATATTGAACTTGTGAACAGTCTGGCTTGTATAATGCTGCTGCCACACAATGGACGAGCGGAAGAGCAAGTAGCGAGACGTGGAGTGGGTGTGTGACTGGCTACGTTACACCTACTGTCAGCCGCGCACCCGCACCGAGGCGTAGCTCAATATAGGTGTAATCATCTGTGTTCGCCGCCGCCGTTTTGCTGATCGTAATCTGTTTCATAAATTTTTAATAAAAGTTTAATTAAACAAACACTACTCACTGGGATAATCACGGAACACATCCCCATTTACAATGCTATTGATGACTTTAGGTTGACAATCCAATAGTCAAGGTAGCCCGGAGCACAGTGGTGGATCAGTGGTGGCCCAGTGGTTACGGCGACGACTTACCGAGTCGTAGGTTTGAAGCCAGACAGGCAAAAACGATGAAGGAAAACATCGTGAAGAAATTGGCAAGGAACCCAATAATCCTCTATGCCCGCGTGGATTATGGTCAATCCCCACAGAGAGCAGTGCCCCTGCAGTGGGATCATTATGGGCTGATTATGCAACTGTGAATTTGTTCCTCTTGATAGGAGAATAGTTTTACACTGCTTATGTCAGGTTGAAAGAAAGAAAAAGTTTTTTTCAATATTCGGTTAGTACGCGTAGTTTTTATTATTTCGATTAAGTAGAACTTCCGCACGCAAAATACGCGCATTGGACGTGGAGTTGCGGACACCAGCCCGTTATACAATACAATACAATAAGTAGAACTATGTTTGCTTTAGAAAAATATACGCATAATTTTAAAATCAGCCAAGTCTAATTCTACCCTCTCATAGAGAGCCTGTGGGGGACTGTGTCTCAGCAGTGGGAACAATACAGGCTGATTATGCTTTTATTTAGATCTCGGGCCAAATCTCGATGCCAAATCTCAGCACGAGATTGCAATCCCTATTAACGACGGTTAAGTATGTTATGAACTGGTCAATGGTGTAAGAGTTGTTTTGATATTGCGGCAAGTGTGTGTTGTGTCGGCGCGCAAGTGGCACAATTAGTGGCGCGGCGGAGTCAAGTGGTGGCAATCAGTGCGCACTGCTGCACAATCTGTACTCGTGCGGAGGACACTGCTCTCACTACAGCAAGACTAGTGTTGCGCATATAACAACTGTGTGTCACAGGCGGCGCGCGGGACTCAGTGGAGCTGTCTCTCTAACAACTGTGTGTCACAGGCGGTACGCTGGACTCAGTGGAGCTGTCTCTCTAACAACTGTGTGTCACAGGCGGTACGCTGGACTCAGTGGAGCTGTCTCTCTAACAACTGTGTGTCACAGGCGGTACGCTGGACTCAGTGGAGCTGTCTCTCTAACAACTGTGTGTCACAGGCGGTACGCTGGACTCAGTGGAGCTGTCTCTCTAACAAATGAGTGTCAAAGGCGGCGCGCTGGACTCAGTGGAGCTGTCTCTCTAACAACTGTGTGTCACAGGCGGTACGCTGGACTCAGTGGAGCTGTCTCTCTAACAACTGTGTGTCACAGGCGGTACGCTGGACTCAGTGGAGCTGTCTCTCTAACAACTGTGTGTCACAGGCGGTACGCTGGACTCAGTGGAGCTGTCTCTCTAACAAATGAGTGTCAAAGGCGGCGCGCTGGACTCAGTGGAGCTGTCTCTCTAACAACTGTGTGTCACAGGCGGTACGCTGGACTCAGTGGAGCTGTCTCTCTAACAACTGTGTGTCACAGGCGGTACGCTGGACTCAGTGGAGCTGTCTCTCTAACAACTGTGTGTCACAGGCGGTACGCTGGACTCAGTGGAGCTGTCTCTCTAACAAATGAGTGTCAAAGGCGGTACGCTGGACTCAGTGGAGCTGTCTCTCTAACAACTGTGTGTCACAGGCGGTACGCTGGACTCAGTGGAGCTGTCTCTCTAACAACTGTGTGTCACAGGCGGTACGCTGGACTCAGTGGAGCTGTCTCTCTAACAAATGAGTGTCAAAGGCGGCGCGCTGGACTCAGTGGAGCTCTCTCTAACAAATGTGTGTCACAGGCGACGCGCTGACCTCAGTGGAGCTGTCTCTCTAACAAATGTGTGTCACAGGCGACGCGCTGACCTCAGTGGAGCTGTCTCTATAACAACAACTGTGTGTCACAGGCGGCGCGCTAGACTCAGTGGAGCTGAGTCTATAACAACTGTGTGTCACAGGCGGCGCGCTAGACTCAGTGGAGCTGAGTCTATAACAACTGTGTGTCACAGGCGGCGCGCTAGACTCAGTGGAGCTGAGTCTATAACAACTGTGTGTCACAGGCGGCGCGCTAGACTCAGTGGAGCTGAGTCTATAACAACTGTGTGTCACAGGCGGCGCGCTAGACTCAGTGGAGCTGTCTCTCTAACAACTGTGTGTCACAGGCGGTACGCTGGACTCAGTGGAGCTGTCTCTCTAACAAATGAGTGTCAAAGGCGGCGCGCTGGACTCAGTGGAGCTCTCTCTAACAAATGTGTGTCACAGGCGACGCGCTGACCTCAGTGGAGCTGTCTCTCTAACAAATGTGTGTCTCAGGCGACGCGCTGACCTCAGTGGAGCTGTCTCTATAACAACAACTGTGTGTCACAGGCGGCGCGCTAGACTCAGTGGAGCTGAGTCTATAACAACTGTGTGTCACAGGCGGCGCGCTAGACTCAGTGGAGCTGAGTCTATAACAACTGTGTGTCACAGGCGGCGCGCTAGACTCAGTGGAGCTGAGTCTATAACAACTGTGTGTCACAGGCGGCGCGCTAGACTCAGTGGAGCTGTCTCTCTAACAACTGTGTGTCACAGGCGGCGCGCTAGACTCAGTGGAGCTGTCTCTCTAACAACTGTGTGTCACAGGCGGCGCGCTGACCTCAGTGGAGCTGTCTCTCTAACAACTGTGTGTCACAGGCGGCGCGCTAGACTCAGTGGAGCTGAGTCTATAACAACTGTGTGTCACAGGCGGCGCGCTAGACTCAGTGGAGCTGAGTCTATAACAACTGTGTGTCACAGGCGGCGCGCGGGACTCAGTGGAGCTGTCTCTCTAACAACTGTGTGTCACAGGCGGCGCGCTAGACTCAGTGGAGCTGAGTCTATAACAACTGTGTGTCACAGGCGGCGCGCTAGACTCAGTGGAGCTGAGTCTATAACAACTGTGTGTCACAGGCGGCGCGCGGGACTCAGTGGAGCTGTCTCTCTAACAACTGTGTGTCACAGGCGGCGCGCTAGACTCAGTGGAGCTGAGTCTATAACAACTGTGTGTCACAGGCGGCGCGCTAGACTCAGTGGAGCTGAGTCTATAACAACTGTGTGTCACAGGCGGCGCGCTAGACTCAGTGGAGCTGAGTCTATAACAACTGTGTGTCACCGGCGGCGCGCTACACTTGTCTCTATAACAACTGTGTGTCACAGGCGGCGCGCTAGACTCAGTGGAGCTGAGTCTATAACAACTGTGTGTCACAGGCGGCGCGCTAGACTCAGTGGAGCTGAGTCTATAACAACTGTGTGTCACAGGCGGCGCGCTAGACTCAGTGGAGCTGAGTCTATAACAACTGTGTGTCACAGGCGGCGCGCTAGACTCAGTGGAGCTGAGTCTATAACAACTGTGTGTCACAGGCGGCGCGCTAGACTCAGTGGAGCTGAGTCTATAACAACTGTGTGTCACAGGCGGCGCGCTAGACTCAGTGGAGCTGAGTCTATAACAACTGTGTGTCACAGGCGGCGCGCTAGACTCAGTGGAGCTGAGTCTATAACAACTGTGTGTCACAGGCGGCGCGCTAGACTCAGTGGAGCTGTCTCTCTAACAACTGTGTGTCACAGGCGGCGCGCTAGACTCAGTGGAGCTGAGTCTATAACAACTGTGTGTCACAGGCGGCGCGCTAGACTCAGTGGAGCTGAGTCTATAACAACTGTGTGTCACAGGCGGCGCGCTAGACTCAGTGGAGCTGAGTCTATAACAACTGTGTGTCACAGGCGGCGCGCTAGACTCAGTGGAGCTGTCTCTATAACAACAACTGTGTGTCACAGGCGGCGCGCTAGACTCAGTGGAGCTGAGTCTATAACAACTGTGTGTCACAGGCGGCGCGCTAGACTCAGTGGAGCTGAGTCTATAACAACTGTGTGTCACAGGCGGCGCGCTAGACTCAGTGGAGCTGAGTCTATAACAACTGTGTGTCACAGGCGGCGCGCTAGACTCAGTGGAGCTGAGTCTATAACAACTGTGTGTCACAGGCGGCGCGCTAGACTCAGTGGAGCTGAGTCTATAACAACTGTGTGTCACAGGCGGCGCGCTAGACTCAGTGGAGCTGAGTCTATAACAACTGTGTGTCACAGGCGGCGCGCTAGACTCAGTGGAGCTGAGTCTATAACAACTGTGTGTCACAGGCGGCGCGCTGACCTCAGTGGAGCTGTCTCTCTAACAACTGTGTGTCACAGGCGGCGCGCTAGACTCAGTGGAGCTGAGTCTATAACAACTGTGTGTCACAGGCGGCGCGCTAGACTCAGTGGAGCTGAGTCTATAACAACTGTGTGTCACAGGCGGCGCGCTAGACTCAGTGGAGCTGTCTCTATAACAACAACTGTGTGTCACAGGCGGCGCGCTAGACTCAGTGGAGCTGAGTCTATAACAACTGTGTGTCACAGGCGGCGCGCTAGACTCAGTGGAGCTGAGTCTATAACAACTGTGTGTCACAGGCGGCGCGCTAGACTCAGTGGAGCTGAGTCTATAACAACTGTGTGTCACAGGCGGCGCGCTAGACTCAGTGGAGCTGTCTCTCTAACAACTGTGTGTCACAGGCGGTACGCTGGACTCAGTGGAGCTGTCTCTCTAACAAATGAGTGTCAAAGGCGGCGCGCTGGACTCAGTGGAGCTGTCTCTCTAACAACTGTGTGTCACAGGCGGTACGCTGGACTCAGTGGAGCTGTCTCTCTAACAACTGTGTGTCACAGGCGGTACGCTGGACTCAGTGGAGCTGTCTCTCTAACAAATGAGTGTCAAAGGCGGCGCGCTGGACTCAGTGGAGCTGTCTCTCTAACAACTGTGTGTCACAGGCGGTACGCTGGACTCAGTGGAGCTGTCTCTCTAACAACTGTGTGTCACAGGCGGTACGCTGGACTCAGTGGAGCTGTCTCTCTAACAACTGTGTGTCACAGGCGGTACGCTGGACTCAGTGGAGCTGAGTCTATAACAACTGTGTGTCACAGGCGGCGCGCTAGACTCAGTGGAGCTGAGTCTATAACAACTGTGTGTCACAGGCGGCGCGCTAGACTCAGTGGAGCTGAGTCTATAACAACTGTGTGTCACAGGCGGCGCGCTTGACAAGTGAGCGATGCAGACAGTGGTGCTGTGTCTGCTAGGCAGTTTCGTACAGGTCGAAAACAGATTGTATCTCGGATCATGGACTGTGTATGTGTTGGTGTCATCACAAGTGTCAGCGATCATGCCGCAAAATTGTAATAATGCTTTCCAATCACTATCGCGAGAGCAGTGGTGGCCCTGTAGTAGAAGTCTCGATTTACGAGGTCGTCCGAGTTGTAGGTCGTGGGCTCGAGCGCCTCGAACCTAAGCGCCCCGAGTTACTTCACAGTGACAAAGTCTGAGACTCGATCCTAGCAGTGGGAACATTACAGGCTGATAATGTCCGTAACGGAAAATGAGTGTAAACTCAAAATAATAAAGACAATGCAGCTTACCTGAATGTTATTAACATACTAATAAGTGGCGTATGACGTCACGCAGGTGTAGTGAGTGATAATGATAACACACGATAAGCGCGCCTCTCGGCCGCGATGCCGTTGCGCCGCCGCCGCAAGTAGGCCGATGTAATCATCACCGCTACGTCAACACGCGGAAACAACAAACGGCCACAAACCGGTATAGTTAGTCATTTGTACATTAATCACTTACATAAGAAACAAATATGGCGCCCACTTGCCACTACGCATTGATCCATTTCTGAAAATCAAGCTAGAGCGCCTTGCGTATGGTAAGACTGCATAATGCCTGCAACTAAGTAGGTACCTACTTGTTTACACTGTTGAAAGCAATGTTGGATTAAATGACTAACATAAAGGCAGTCATCTAGCTTTTGCTATATTGTTATAGGTAAACTGTATTGCAGTGCAGACCACACTTTTGTTTTGTACCTCATAGGCCAAAAGACAGGGACACACCTGCAGAAGCACGACACTGTGTCGTCGATGTCGAGCGGCAGCACCGGCGGCGCCGGACTCGGCGCGGGCGACGGCGGTACGCTGCGGTACTTGACGTGCAGCACGCGCCGGGCCGCGCGCGCTCCGCTGCGCCGCAGGATGCCAACCGGCCAGCGCGCGCTCGACCGCCCGCCGCTCTCGTCGCAGCCACCGGCGCCGCCGGCTGAGCTCATCCTGCGCACCCACGCCTGCACCACCATGCACCCCGCGCTCACTGCACGACCCACTGACACCGTCACACAGTCACACCGGCGCACCGCGACCGCCGAGAGCGACACTATCCGCGTAGCGGGACAGCGGTGCGAGGGAGTCTGGTCTGTAGCGAAAAAAACGGCGCTCACGTTTGCGCACCGCGGACGACTGAGACGGCGGTGGCGGCGAGAGGACGCGCCGGCGCCGCGCGGTGACATCACGCCTTATCAGCACACCTGTGAGCGCGGGGACACACCGACACACGCCAGCACCGCACCGACATCACACACCAAACAACGCTATGTTTACACTGCACAACGCACTGCTAACCTAAACATGTTTTCCCTGACGTTGACGCTACTTCATTATTATTTATACGCCTGGTTCACATTGGCTTAGGTGATACGTTGAAGAATAATCACAGGAAGCTTCCATATGGAAGCACCACCGATGAATGATCTGTAAGCATCTGTGTGATACGCGTCCCCCCTGACTGGCTCTCGACTTCTTCCTTCTCTTCTCTTATCGCTTGCTCACTACTTCCTTTTGAACGTCCGAAAAACCTGCCGAGCAGTAATCCATCTTCACCAAGGAAATCCTGATGATCTGACACACTATCGGTCTGGGCAATTGTTGCGTGTTCTCGTCGGAAACTAAATGATGGTTCGTGGAATTATTGACGTTCCAGTGATCGCATTTCGAAGCCTCTCCAACAGAATCTTCTCAAACACCTTTGAGATAATTAGCAGCAAGTATAGATGCCTGTATAAGGTGACTTCACTCGTCGGCTTGTCGGGTTTGGGATGGCCAGTTTCTAGGACACCATTAAGCGCAGGCCACACCGCTAGCGAGCCTTCTTTTCATACTTTGGTTCACACCGCGAACTATCGAAAGTATATGCGGAATTTCAGGGTA
The DNA here is from genome assembly GCA_950022335.1 of Eurois occulta. Classification (NCBI taxonomy): domain Eukaryota; kingdom Metazoa; phylum Arthropoda; class Insecta; order Lepidoptera; family Noctuidae; genus Eurois; species Eurois occulta. The sequence continues at coordinate 372,427 of OX465486.1, forward strand.
ATTGGTTCAGTGTTTTAGGTTTGAAAAGGTAACAAACAAACTTAATTTCGCATTTATAATAATTATTATATACTATATTATTATTAAGTAAGGATAAGGATAGGTCATTTGATTTTCTATATTATTGATAATTCCTAGATTTACTTTTCTTGGTATTGGGTATTAAATTGTTCGTTAATTTTCATCAAATAAGTCCGGTCCGGACTGGTAAACCTTATTTATAATATATTTGTTCCGTTCTCACAGACAAACCGTGAAAACGGTTTGTGAGGCTTAGTTCTTAAGTTAAGATTCTTGTAAACTTTCTTTTAATAAAAAAAAGAGCCGAACGAAGTATGAAAAGGGCCTGGTTCGCCTCGCTCGCCCGCGGTGTGGCCTGCGCTTTAAACAAGCAAGCGATATAATTATGTAGATTATGCGTTACGCGAGAGTTTTTTGAGTACCAATTTGTCAATGAAGTCATATCCCACAGCCCTTTTGTCGTCTAATAAGCTGATTGTTTTTATCACCTCTCGTGGAGACATCGCGTCTATTGGAGTATAAGCTCATCTATATTTAGGGATCTTATTGCCACGTTCAGCAGCGTGCATATGGGATGTTATATTGATGGCGTGTGTTAATAATCGTGTTTTCCATCTAAGTACCTACTGTACGAAGAAACAAATCGGGCTGGCCAATTGTAACTTAGAGAGATTACTAAGGTTGAATATTGCTCACTGCTTCAAAACGAAGCAGAAGGTCGGGACCCGCTATAATGTGCTTCGCCGTCTGATTTCTAGTAACTGGGGAGCAACACCCAATGTCATTCGCACAACAGGCATGTTTTTATGCGTCCCTGCTGGTGAATTTGCGCGTCCAGTGTGGCACCATTCCACTCACACCAAGCAAGTACTTAGACACTGCACTAAATTTAAAAATAAATACAGAAAAATGCAATCTATTGCACAAATGCACAGTACAAAGAAACATATTATTTACAATAAAGAATGATGAAAACATCCTAACTTCTCAACTATGATATTATAAATGTGAAAGTAAGTTTGTTAATTTTCATGCCTAAACCACTTATCATCCTGTAATTTTGCATATACGTTATCAGGTGTGCAGAAATGGACATAGGAGAATTAGATTTTCCTTTCATCCCGAAAAAAAATTTTGTTCCCGAGGAAAACCACAATAACGTTCTATGTTAATAGATGGCGCCACGTGTCTTTCGAATCATGATTGAATTATATTATTAGAGAAACTTTAGTAGTGCAAATTGATTGTCAAATTATATAGCCAGTAATTTATTTAAAACACATACCACTATCATCACAGGCTTACCTAATTTAATACAATAGTGTAGTTATAGTTAAACAAAAAAAAAAAAAAATACCATCATCATCTTCCTGCCCTTGTCCCTGCCCCATGTTATTTGGAGTCGGCGCAACACGTTTTTTTCTTCCAGTCTCCTCTGTCAAACGTCACGCTATCATTTACTTCTTTATCTATCATATCATTCCTCACACAATCCATCCATCGTTTCTTTGGTCTTCCTCTCCCTCTCCATCCATCAAAGTTTATATTCAACACTCTTTTAGTCACATGCGATTCGTCCCTCCTCATCACATGTCCATACCAAGACACTCGATTCCCTTTCAACTTTTAAACTTTCTAATATACTCGTTCCTTACTTTATCCTTTCTTGTCACACCACACATCCACCTCAACATTCTCATCTCCGCTACATGCAATCTTTTTTCATCCATCTTCTTCACAGCCCAGCATTCCGATCCAGACAGTACGACAGGTCTAATCACGGTCTTGTACGAGTATATTTTCCCCTTTAACTTGAGGGGCATCCGTAACACAATGTCGTCGGCAAGCAGCATACACCAGGGAGCCCCCTTCCTGGATGTCTTGTTTAATCCATTTCTTGTAAATTTAATATTTTTAAGTTTCAACTTCTATTTTTTTTAATAAGTTTACCCTATTTTTTAAGCCAAACATTTTTTTTGTACTCCATTCCTATACGGCAAAACACGAAGCTACTTTCTTTTATTTATAGACCTGTATAGTATATACCTACTCATGTTTTACAAAATAAATACATCTTTATCATTCGTTCATCCTCTAAATGAAACGTGTCGGATAATATTGTGCTACTTAAAACCGAAAACTAAAAAAGCTCTACTCTCTAGCAGGAGTCGAACCACCTAACACCTACCGTACGAAGAGATATCGCATGCGTGCTGGAAAAAAAAACAAGAATTAATCCCGACATTCCCTCTACGACTAGGACTACACAACGACCCCGAGGTTTAAAACTCGTAAACGCTTCTTGCGATCTACACAAGCTATCCAGAATAAACCACCAAATGTGAGAAGCAAACTGAGGGAAAAGAAGTACCCGCCACCTCTCCATTTTGACAAACCCCAGGAACTTTTGCATCTTGGACATAATCTGCAGAGGCCTATATGGAAGGCACTCAATTGATTGCACACCCAAATGGTAGCTGCAAACATACTTTGGCAAAATAGGAGATTAAAGATCTTTCCAACACTGAGTGTGAACTCACTGCTTTGGTAGAGCGCATAGTGATGCGACTGTGCTCGTGCCATAGAAAAATAATTAGTCACTTTTAGACAATTGACTAATTATGCTACAGCGGTGTGTCTGACCAGATCATGACCTACTTGCTAGAATGTCCTGTGTCCCTATACCTGCACATTAGCGGACTTAAAAAATGCTACAGACAGAGGATTTACGTGGCCACTGGGCCCATGAAATTTAACAAGTCAGTCAACTCTAGGTATAACTATGAAAAAGACATTTACTATTTTTCGTATTACTATTATAGACATAGATACTCTAGACATAGATATTCTAGACTGGACCATCAATTGTATGTCTTAGGTGGTAAACCAGTTAGTGGGCCTCTGTATGATAAAATGTGTGAAAGTCGACGAGTTTTCAAGTCACGCTTAAAGTACTGTCAGAACAACCAAGAACAGATAAAAATGGATATACTTGCCTCACAACATTCTGCTAAAAAATTTAATAAGTTCTGGAAGGGCACTAAGCGTTTAAATGGTAAGACTAGTCTGCCTGTGTGCGTTGATGGCATCAGTGATGCTAAAATGATTGCGAATTCATTTAAGGATCATTTTCAGGTGAGATCTTCCTTGCTGTCGGTGTCTGATACTGAACATGGCATCGTAGAAAAGCCTATTGGTTTTTCAAGTAAAGATGTGGCGGACGTTGTTAAAAATATGAAAAGAGGGAAGTCACCAGGTCATGAGGGACTCAGTGTCGAGCACCTGCAGCATGGGGGAGTACACCTGTATAGAGTGTTAGCCATGTTTTACACTTTTTGTATACGGCACTCATATCTACCATCTAATCTTATGAGAACAGTGGTTGTGCCAATAGTGAAAAATGTCACTGCTGATATTTCGGATAGAAGTAACTATAGGCCGATTTCTTTAGCTACTATAATCGCAAAAGTGTTTGATGGGTTATTGGGTAGAAAACTTGATCGTTTTGTAACATTGCAGGATGCACAGTTTGGTTTCAGGGAGGGGTTGTCAACTGAAAGTGCAATACTATCTCTGAAACACACTGTTGCTTACTACTTAAAGAGACAAACTCCAGTATATGCATGCTTCCTGGATTTGTCCAAAGCTTTTGATTTGGTGTCATATAATAAGCTTTGGACAAAATTAAGAAGTGCAGGGGTCCCAAACGATCTTGTAAATATCCTCGCCTACTGGTACAGTGAGCAGCTTAATACGGTAAGGTGGGGAAATGTGTACTCAGATGAATATTCGTTAGAGTGTGGCGTCAGGCAGGGCGGGCTGACTTCACCACGACTCTTTAATATTTATGTTAACCATCTGATTGAGGAGCTCAGCAGCATGCACGTTGGATGCCATATTGACGACATTTGTGTCAATAATTTGAGTTACGCTGATGATATGGTGCTGCTGAGCCCCTCAATTGGTGGTCTCAGACAGCTGCTGAAGGTGTGTGAGGTTTATGCTGTGGAACATGGCTTGAGGTACAACGAAAGTAAAAGTGAGTTCATGTTATTTAAATGTAAAAATACAAACAATATCCTTATACCACCTATATTACTTAATGGTGTACCTCTAAGTCGCGTTGCACAGTTTAAGTATCTTGGTCACATTGTAAGTGAGAATTTGAGTGACGAATTAGATATTGAGAGGGAGCGCAGGGCATTGTCGGTGCGAGGTAATATGTTGGCACACAGGTTCGCTCGGTGTAGTGCTCCTGTTAAAATAACGATGTTCAAGGCCTTCTGCCAGACGTTCTACACCAGTGGCCTGTGGGCAAGCTTTACACAGACGGCCTACAATGCCTTGCGCGTCCAGTATAATAATGTGTTCAGGGCTCTGTTTCGGCTCCCTCGATATTGCAGTGCATCCGGCATGTTTACTGACGCTAGCGTAGATGATTTCTACGCAATTATGCGTAAAAAAGTTGCGTCGGTGGTGCAGCGAGTACGGGGGAGCCCGAATAGCATCCTCAGGATGATTGGCGAGAGAACCGATACTGTTCTGCTCAGTAGGTTCACTGAACTCCATGTGTTGCGAGACCGGTGAGCCTACTGTGCAGGGGTAGGCGGTGTGTCTAGTTTCTTTTTTTTTCTATTACTAACATTAGTTATAAGCAAAATTCTTGTTACTAACACCTTGCCTATGGACTTTTTTGTCTGAATTAAATGATTTTTATTTTATTTATTTATTTTTTTTGTGGTGATTTAAGTTTTAATAATAATGTCAATAACTCCTCTTTTTAATTGAACGGCACAGGGGATAAACATGCAATGTCACAAAAACAATGAATTGGGAAATTGCTAAATTAGTCTTTTGATTCCTGAAAAAGGATACAATAAAGCTCGAGATAAAAGAAACATATTATATATATATTTATTTTTTAAGAAAATATTTTTCTTTTGCGTTTGTAGCACAAAAAAAACACTTTTCTTACTTATATTTGAGGAGGTCAGGAACAAAAAGTGACATTTACGCATCCGGCTCATTTTTTTTCTTTTTATTCGGACTCAAAACCTTGAATTTTATCAATTTCTGAACAGATTTGATTCAATTAGAGACTTAGTTCACGAGAAAATGACATTTAAAAGGAATATTCTGTACAAAAGGTAATATTTACATTCGATCACAATAGAACTAAATAACCTTAAAAATCATTATCACAAGCTCTACAAACTGAATGATAACTACCAACTCGATTATGCATTCTTTACATACTACAGGCGTCTACTAAAAAGAAGTATTGAAGCAGATTATGCCACTTACACTGACCGTATTCAGTCTAATATTAAACGTGACCCAAAAACATTCTGGACCTTTGTGAAAAGTAACAGAGAAAATAATGAGCTGGTTACCTTCGGAGACATGACACCTATGCAAGTGGCAGATGCGTTTTCTAAATACTTTAGTTTCCTACCAAAGCCGTCATTAGATCCCGAACTTGCTATCACTACAGCAAATGCGACCCCTAATAATTTGTCCCATCTTGTGCATATTGATTGCATTCATGAATCTGAAATCCGTAATGCTATGGCTCGGCTTCCTCCGAAATCTACTCAAGGCCCAGATGGGATACCGCAGTATGTAGTCAAAGACAAAGTGTGAAATTTTCAAATCGCCCCTGAATCATATTTTCAACTTGTCAGTTTCGTCAAATACTTATCCAACTGAGTGGAAAACATCTAAAGTGGCCCAAAAAGTGACATTAAAAATTACAGGCCAATGGCGGTTTTATCCATATTTGGAAAAGTGTTTGAAGCGGTACTTTTCAAAAAAATATATTCCAAACTGCAACGGTGGTTTGCGGAGGAGCAACACGGATTTCTTCCAAATCGTTCAACCACGTCTAATTTACTCAATATAACTACATTCATAGCCAAAAATATCGATGACGGAAAGCAGATTGATGTCGCCTATTTCGATTTCCAGAAGGCTTTTGACCGGGTTGATAATGATGTACTTCTGAGTAAGTTGGCTTTGGCAGGTTTCCCAATGACGTCGCTTAAGTTCTTCGCAAACTATCTTTGCGATCGCAAGCAATATGTTACATTTAATAATGCCAATTCGGCATGCTATTCTGTCACTTCTGGTGTAGGCCAAGGTACGAACCTCGGTCCCCTGTTTTTCCTAATTGTAGTTAATGATCTACCCAAGCATGTAAAGCACACAGCACACACACACACACACAGCCCACAGCTCCACAGTTTTGATGTACGCCGATGATGTCAAAGTTGCACTTCCTATAACTAATTGTAGCGATACAGCCGCACTCCAACTTGACATAGACAACATCCGCAATTGGTGCACTATAAACAACCTTAAACTGAATATTAGTAAATGTGCCATCATGACCTTCTCTAAAGCCACACAACCCACACTCAATGTCTACACTTTGAACAATGAACCCCTAAAACGAGTTTTTACCGTACGCGATTTAGGTACTAACTTTGACCCGCACATTACGTTTAACCAACATATAATACAAACCTGCAACAAGTCCCGCAAAAACTTAGGCTTTGTTTTGAGACAGGCTAAAATTTTTAACAATCGTCAAGCCATAACCCTAATTTACAACTCCTTCGTTCGTAGTTTGCTCGAAACCAACAGTGCAATCTGGAGCCCCCATGAAAAAGTCTATAAACTTATAATTGAAAAGGTCCAGAAGTGTGTTATCCGCTACCTCTACTTGAAAATATATGGGTTAGACCCATATATGTACCCTACGCCATTCGTGCTAGGTATGGTGACATACCAGAGCTTAGAAGTTAGAAGAAATCTTTCTCTTATTAAATATGTCATCCGCCTAATTCGTGGTGCCCTTTTCATTACACCGTTATTACAATACACCTCCTTTAACATCCCACTACCCATCAGACACACTCTTCGCCCACGCCAACGTCCTCTTTTTTCAATTCCTCAAACTAGCACCACAACCCTTAAGACTAGCCCATTATTTGTAGCCCTTACCCATATCAATAACATTTTAATGTATGACGAATCTATGGATATTTTTGCAAGTACTGAATTTAGACTCCTCAACACTGCTTCTCGATACCTGGAGTCCAATGCCACTCCTAGTACTATCTCGGGGTAAACATAGTGTATCCCTTTAAGATATATGTAGTTTTATGATTATGATGATACTTGTTTTGTTCATTTTACTGTAATATCTTGTGTTTATTCTAATTTCTGTCTAGTTACTAAAAATGTTTTGTTTACTTTTATTCTTACATCTACCATATTGTTTACTTCCTAATATTATTACTATTCTTTATTTTATTTTTAATTCTAATTTGTCAAATTTTATGTGATTTTACTTGATTTTTATATTCAACCAATAACTTGTATGTGTGGTGTAATCTGTCAGTATAAGTTGGTTATAATAAATAAATAAATTCGTAAATTATTTCATTAAATATTTATTCTTATTCTTTATTGCACACAAATTTTAAAAGACATACCTATAATTCCTTTTTTATTGGTTATTTCCTATATTTATCAATATAATTTGGTAGGTATTCAAGTTTAATACCAAATTATATTGATAAATATAGTAGTAGTATTATAGTGTAGTAGTAGTATATTTACTGTTCCTAAAAAAATATATGATATATACCTATTCCACGTGCATACACATATTACATTATTCTCGATTCCTGAGAAATAAGAAAAGTGTAAACGTCACCTTTTCTCCTAGCCTCCTCATTTATTGAAAAAAAAAATTGAATAAAGTTACAAAATACAGTATGAAATAGGTAGTACCTAGTATCATGAACAATCACGGAAGATATTGCGTAAGTGACAGTATAAGTTTAGTTTTAAACCGTGAAAGCCTAAAACAGTGTTTGAAATAGTATTTGTTTAAGCTTCACTGTGTATCCGTGAGAAGTATTGCTTAGCTTTTGCTCCACAAAACTTGGACATTGCTTGTTATTGCACTGTGTCAATAGTTTTCTACGAAGATTAGTTCGTGACTGTGCATTTGACTGCAAAGTGTGTTTTGGCGTTTCGTTCTAACACATTTCATTTTCATTTCATTTATTCGTAAACAATTTACATTGTGTTGAATATAATTATTATACACATGCAATTTACATTAAATTATAAGAACACACCTTTACCTTTGTACTGTTTTATACTGTAGAATGCTATGGTCAATTCTAAAAACATAAAAATGTGTCATAGCATGTTTTTCCCTGTGCCCTTCAATTATAATGGATTAATCTAGTAGGTAATAAAACTCATTAAATCCTCTGCACAAAAAAAAAACATAAATATTAGTCTTTATTTCGATTTCATATTTTATCTTGTTTTGTAATGATCAAAGAATATATGAATTACAAAATCTAATTTAAGACTAACGCAAAATAATTCAACTATTGGCTTTTATTTTCATCATCATCATTTCATCCGAAAGACGTTCACAGCTGGACGTAGGCCCCCAACATAGCATTTATTTTAGCTGAATAATATATTAACAATTAGCTTTTGCCCGCGGCTTCGCTCGCGTTAATTTAGAATTTATTAATTCGGATTGAACTCAGCTTGTAATAATAAAATTAAATCATGATTCGAACACGTGGCGTCATCTATTATCATAAGAACGTTATTGCCGTTTTCCTCGAGAACAGTACTTTTTTCGGGATGAAAGGTATGTCCGTTTCTGTACCTGACAAAGTATATGCAAAATTAAAGGATGATCGGTTCAGTGGTTTAGGTATGAAAAGGTAACAAACATACAAACTTACTTTCGCATTTATAATATTAGATAGGATTATTAAAAACGATATAATTACGTTTAGGTAGGTACATTACATTTTGTAAGCAACATGGTTAAAAAATAGGTAAAAATTTCCAAACAAAATTTGACTCCATTTTGAATTTACCAACTCACATAAATATAATCACATTGTGTCATAAAGTCACCTCCGATTCTGTAATCCTCCGATTTCAATAAAATGGTAAATTACTGTTGAAGCCCTAAAATCATGCTTTAAATTAAGCCATACCTCTCTGTCACCCTAGGTTTTATACCTATACTAAGTTCCTTGGTCACTTGTACTATGTCCTTTATATATTTGTTCATTTTGATAACAACCTCCAAATGAACTGATGTCTAGAATTAGTTAAAGTATTTATTACAATTATGCCATTATCCAACACTTCAAACTGTCCCAAAGTTGAACTAATGTCTATAGAGAAAAATATACAAGAAACTTCATAGACGTGTCATACTTTCTAGCGGGTGAACTTCAGTCTGGCTTAAATGTGTACAAAAAATATATAATATAAAATACATTAAAAAAAAATGTACTTTATAGACTTCACAGAAAACAATAATCAATGTGTCACCGCCAGGAAGTAGTCTTTCTAGCGGGTGCTATGTTGAAACGGTGGTAATTAGGGAGAAAAATCATGCATTTTAAAATTCATTAATATTCTTACTTTCATGAATATTTTATGTTTTTTATTTTATTTGGCATTTACATTGGTAAACCTAATGCCCCTTTCGGATCAGACAGCTTTTGTTTAACATTTGTATAAGTACCCTTAATAAAATCATAGCCCATAAAATGTTTCACTACCCGATTAATATACTTACGACTGTAGAAATACCCAAGACTGTAAAGTAATTGAACATACACTTTACATACATTTTTCTTGGCCCATCACAAAGTCTAAAAGTGGAATACTGCTTAGTGAAATATATAGCGCCCACTAGAAAGAATACTTCCTGGCGGTGACATGTTGATTATATAATAAATTTTTTTTAGTTAAGCATACCATTTTGTACATATTGTAGACATTAGAGTTAAGTTCATATAAAGTCATGTCACTGCTAGAAAGTATGACACTCATAGACACTAATTAGTGTCAAATCAATACAAAATCTTATGTCCACAGTTGATACAGCAGTTCCACATGGTTGAGAACGTGGTTGAGGTTTAACAGAGGTATTCTTCATGTTTCAGTAATTGTAACCATTGTGAAGAGAGTAGTTTCAGAGCAACCAAGTTTTTCGGTTTCCATCCCTACATTACAGCAATGCCAAAAGAAATTTGAGAAAATGTTGTAGAATTAATTGGTCCTAACAAAGAGAATACAATATTATCAGAATTGTTCAAACAAAGTTGACTAGCTGTTACTTGCCACTTTTTCTGCATGTCTTTTGTATTTCATAATTTTTTTTCCTTCTCCAGGTCCCAAATGACCAATCTATCTAATTTCACAAGAATTGGTTCAGTAATTTAAATGTGAAAGGTAATAGACAGACTTTATCTCACATTTAAAATAATAATAAAGTTGTTCCAGTTAATCAGTAATAGCCAAGAACCTCGACCAACACCTTACAAGGCTCTCATTGAGCTGGGTCACAGCACGCATAATGAGGAGGTTCCTCTCACTGGAGCCTTCACCACCGGCAGCCTGAATCTTGTTCCTGATGAACCGATGGGCTACTATTTTTTATATTTTTAAATGATATTTTTTTTTGGTTTTGTTTTTAATCATGCAAAATAGTATGTACAAAAAATAAATTAATGAGAATAATGTATAATGAGTATTGTTTTTACCAAAACACCTAGATTACATATATCAAATTATCTTATTAGAAATGTATGCTAAGCGAATGAATATGGCAAAGTGGTCTTTTCGGCAGAGTTTCAACGATTTGGGAAGTGTCAGTTACCAAGTTGACACTTTCTTCTACCTTATCAGCTTACTAACAACTCAGGCAACATTCGTGAGTGCATGACTCACAATCACATACAGGTGGCATGAAGGAAGTACCGAATGGAAGAAATTGTGAAAGGAGCGCACTGAACAACAAGTTTCGTATGAACAATGGCGTGCGGCCACTCACCCCATGAACCAGTCGACGGTGTCGCGCAGGTACTCCGGTAGTCGCTCCAGCTTGACGGATTCTCTTAGGCTTGCTCCTCAACCAAAAATAACAGCACTTTAGAGCAATTTTCCTGATAAGTCCGCGCCTTAGCCGCACAGAATCACTAGCTGTCTCATCACACTGCGCGATGATAACCGACAGATTAAAACTAACTGTACTCTTTGGACGAGTTGAAATCTGATGTTAAGTAGAGCGTGTCGCCGTCGCAAAACCCTATCATTGAAAATTTTCACTACAAATGATCAAAGCAGCTGAGCCTTCATCGCCATGTTGCGCAACTTAAACCATTTATTTTTAGAAAATATTGTTCGCCACCATAATAGATACTTTCAATGAAATGTATTGCACAACAAAGTTAACATTATCTGTTTGTAAAGTTAACTAAAATTTATATTGCTAACTGAAACATCAAACACTTACAATGAAAATGATACACAAAAAAAAAACAGACAAATGGACAAGTAATAACATACTTTCTAACATTTTTGCTATAGCAACACTTTATTTTCTGTCAAATTATAACTTTTTTAAAAATGTGTGTCCAGCAGAGCTATTGAAGCGGCTTTCAGACTACGCTAGCATATAGTGAACGTGTCCATACGTAGACAGAGAATGCTATAGACACCGGCAAAGCGTGTCGCAAAAAGAGACAAAAAATAAATACGTCACGAATTTAGGGTTACCGGGTGAGGAAAAATTTACCCCACAATTTATGAGAATTGGAAATTAGTACGTAAGACAAAGCCTGAATATGCCAATGACATATCCGTTACCATCGGTACGCAAAGGCATGCGATGCGGAGAAGACATGCTGCCGAACACAAATTAATTGCGATGAGGGCAGGAGTGACGATGGATGATGATGATGTGGTTCTAAATTACTGCCATTTCTGATGTGATAGTAGGTTCTGGGTTTGTGGGTAAATAATAGAACATGTTTATTTTTAATAAGCTTTTATTGATTTAACACATTATTGTCCTTTAAATAAAACAAGCTTCGTATGTTTCTAATTTTTTGCTTAGGTTCAAATCCTTTTGTTGCGTGATGTATACGCAGTTCAAAATAGTGCATGGCAATTGACTTAATAAGTAAAACTTTGTGGTTTCCAATAAAAGGTTGACTTTCAAAATGATTATTTATGAATTCTTCTTTCTAATTAACTTATATTCTTCTTTTTAATTCTCAAAATGTTTGCTGCAAATTTTTGATGACGGTTTTGGTGTCCAATCTGTTCGTCCTGTAGCTACAATCCAATTCTGACGTAAATTATCAGGTTCAGGGAAACTGCAAAAAGTCATTAAATATTTCAGATATTTAATTAATACTCACTGCAGAAGCCATCATATTATTATTTCCCATAATAGTGGGTAATAATTTATAGAAAAGTTGGCAACACCAACGTTTTTAGGTTAGAATTTATAATTGAATAATAATTGTTATTTTTGTGCTTTTTAAGGATGAATCGTACGTCTAGCGTACATTATACACAATATATGAACATAATAAAATGTTACTGAATGCCTAGAACTGATAAAGAGTGGCATACTTACGAATGAAAAGACAATCCTGGGATTTTCGTTCCACTATCACTTTTACACCCTTTAACGCTACACCACACCATTTTTTTTGTATAAATGGTTGAAATAGTAAGTCTAAATTGTTCAAAACAAAATATAACATAAATTACTTAACATATAACACGTAAAAACTGTATTTTAAAGGTAGACGATGGCTAGCTGCACGTCAGCTGTCAAACTTTGTTTAGCAAACTAGTGTGCTGACCTTGAAAAAACGTGGCACGCTCGATGAAACAAAAAATTTTATCGTTCTGTTTCATTTCTTTACACGACATCGGCATAAGTTGTTCTTTTTCTTGTGTGAATGCGACAAAACATATCAATTAGTCTATAGCATTCTCTGTCTACGTGTCCATAACAATCTATGGTGCGCGATATTGTTGTGCTATGAGCTATATACTATAATATGCTATTTTAATATAGCGTAGTCTGAAAGCCGCTTGACAGTTCATAGTGATGATCACTTGGCTGAGTGTCACTGAACATGAAAAACACTACCTATGAGTAGTGTCTTTTACATAAAGCCACTTTAAACTAAGTGATCGTCAATTTGATATCCACTATGGTTACATAATCGCAATAATTTAAGTATCGATACAAAAGCGTCTGTCAAAATGAGCTACGGTGACCATCAGCGACCAGCCAATACGAAACTAACTTTTTGACAGTTAATTGTTGGACACTCAGCCAAGTAATCATCACTACGAACTGTCAACAGAGATTCGCAATAGCCTTGCTGCTGGCAAATGCGCCGCTCGCGGCGAACTGTGCGCGTATGTATTGTTCACGTGAGGTACCGGTAACAACCTACGTTTGATGCGCCGCTCTAGTGCAACTCCGGAAAGTCTCGAGTGAGGCGCGTGTAAAGCGCGCGCGCAGCTCGTGTGCACATAGCATGGACTTAGTATACAAACTGGACTGAGCACTTTACCAGATAAACTTGACGAGAGAGATATTTAGAACAGAGGTTGTTTATCTCTTTCTAATAGGGTGACCAAACATTTTTATAATAAACAAGAAACAAACCCGACTGAAAATACTGAAAGGAAAAACAAGCACATTTTAAATTAAACATGACTTGGAAGCAGGCGGGGCCCATTTGAAAATAAATTATTGAAAATGGAATGGGCCCCATTATTATTTCCAGCTTAATTTTAGTTTAGAAAAGTGAAAGCTTTCAGACAATTTACCTTTTTTATTATACAAGCTGTAAATGGACCCTTCACGAAGCCATCAACCAAGCATTATGCACAGACGCCAGCAGGTCAACCTACTCGAAACTGTCAGATTTTCCAACCAACCTTGAACCTAATGTTTTAGAGATAAAGTTGAAAATCTATTAAAGAAATTTGACAGATTGCAGTAGCTTGATGTGCTGGCATCTAGAATTACTTAGGTAATTCTACGCAAAAGTTATTGGTGATAAACGACTTTTTTTTGGGTAAAAATCACGTTTTACGGTAGGGTAGGGGTCAATGTAACGCAAAACTTTGTGCTGATGGATGCATCGCATATTACAGCGATAATGGAGGAAGTTATAACATTAAAACTTGTATTTAAAAAAAAACTTGTTAAATAATAATTGGAACTTTGACCCCCAATTTTATTTTTACACCCGTTATATTTTTACAACAATTTTATTTTTTACACGATTTTTCCCTTTATACGATTTGTCACTTCGAATTACTTTGAAACATAAAGGTTGCATATATTTTTGTTATCACCTTTTAAAACCCTTCATTTTAATACCGCACTCGATGGTATTCGAAGTAAAAAAAAAATGGTAACCAATAATAATTATGACACCCCAAACTACAACCACTTTTTCTTTTTTTTTTTAATTTTAATGTAGCTAGTGACACACCACCAAAACGAATCTAATGCCGTATAATTTATCCTAATCCGTTCATCCGTTTAGGAGTTACGTTGGAACAAAGAAACGGACATTCACACATACATACATATTTACATACAGATCATAAACATAACCCTCCTTTTGGGCTTCGCCGCTGTCGGCTAAAAAGAATCGTAGCTAAAACTTATATTTCTCACAAAACAAAAATGTTGAAAATGCCGCCACAATACCATTGATGACATATTAAATTTAAGTGTTAGCTTAATTAATGTAATTATAATAGCTTCCAAATCTATCTATACCGGGTGAATTTTTCAAGTGGGCGTGGATGGCCAAATCCGAAACTATAAGGAATAGCGAAAAATATTCAAAGGAGTCTCGAGCCCGATTTTGATGAAAACTAAATACTTAAATAAATAAATGAAATTCAAATATTTCAGGCAAGAGCCCGTACAAAAGGTAAATTTCAAAAGACAAATAATTTCAAAATATAAACTAAATAAAGAAAATAAAATAAAATAAAATTACGTTATAGGTAAATAATAGTATTGATTAAAATTAAAATTGTTAGCAAGAATAGGTTGACTGGTAGAGAATGCCTTGTGGCATTAAGTCCGCCTATGTTCCACTATTGTACATGAAGTTTAAATAAATAAATATTGACAGCCATCCAAATCCAAGCCAATCCATATTCCTAGCCAGGAATCGAACAGGTTGGTTTAAAAAAAAACACAACTGTATTATTACACCATTCGATAGTGTCGTCAATAAAGATTAAGTTCTGGGAAGTAAATTCACCCTGTTTATGTATAATTATAGAAATGAATTCCTATTTCCTTTCGTTCGCTAGACCGATTTGGCTAATTCTTTTTTTGATGTGTTTGTTATTGTCAGGAGAAGATACTTAAAAGAAAGCTGCGCGGAAAATTAGAAAATTTAAGAATTTCATTATATTAACTTTTCTAATGTAACCGTAGCGCCTTTTATTTTGTAGGTAGGTAGTAGGTAGTAAAAGGTGCATTGCAACATTTGCAACGCATAGTAACTAGCACTCATAGTAAAATTTAATTTTACTCAATATAAAATTAATGTAATGTGCAGATTGTAGGTAAACCTATAAAATAAAAATAACTAAAACTTATTTTAGAGCCATTAAAATATACACAACTAATTTTACTTGTTAGACAGCTGACTGTCTGTGTGAAAGGGGCAAAGGGCTCGGGATTCTGGCTATCTTTCTAGCATCGGTTATTATAGCCTGACAAAAGTAAACCTGCGGCGTGACCATTATGGTTCATTTTTGTGTGTAACGAAGTCTGTTTGTATACTAAGTCCATTGATATGTCTACTCGTATTTTAAGACCTTTTTTTTTCATCATTTCAATGTTTGAAGACTAAGGTTTTCAACAACTACGTAGTACCCGTTAAGTCATTCCAGAATAATTAAAAGAGTTACCTACTGTTATAATTATAAAGTAAACGACCAACCACATAGTAATATTGGTTTTAATAAGCTAAAGAATTACATATAAGAGAGAGAATGACATGTTATATGACAACCTTATACTACTGTTACGAGCTGGGTATGGGATAAATTAAATACTATCGATGAAACTACAAATAACTTTATTAATCACAAAACACTTTAAACTTAATCACAAATACACTACAGATCATTATTCACTTAGATATCGCACTTCACTTCGATTCGCTTCGTTGTGTAGCCAAAATCAGACTGACTGCTCCCGCAAAAACACGACGGCTATATATACACCGACCGATCCTTCGAGAAGGTTCGACAACTTGCAGGAACCTTCTTCACAGTTCATAGTCGATCATCATCTTTCGAGAAGGTTCCACAACTATCTCGAATCTCCTAGAAAGCTCCATAGTAGAACATTGTCCTTCGAGAAAGTTCTACAGCCTTCTCTTATCTCATAGACAGAACTAGAATAGTCAAAATGAACTTCGTTCCATCCAGGTGTCCCTTGACACCTCTCAATTTTTTTGTGAAATAAAGAGAACTCAAATGCATATGTGTGTGTAAAACGTATCCACGATCGGCAACACATGCGAACGATATCCATTGAAACATTCATTTATCGATCGATTCTCATTATTTCACAAAAAAAAAAACATTACATTTATTCTTTCGTGTTTTTTTTATCGTTACTTTTTGAAAAAAATAGTCCCCATCGTTTCGAGTTCGATGATCGAGTTAATGGTATTCGGTTCCAGAACGACCTAAAAATAATGGTTTATATCTATGGGCAAAGTAGCCTGAAAATAAATGGATGTTGTTGTTATATAAAATATTCGTCGATAATCGTAAGCAAATATCTATTTTAAAGACATTTCTTTTTGAATCGTTGTATCTCAGAAACGGTGGCTCGTAGGAAAAAAAAGTATCGATACATTTTTTATAGATAATTTTATGATCTACAATTTTTGTCAAAAGTACTTTTATGATAAAACTTACCGTTTTGCTGAAAATCGTGAAAAAAACATTTTTTTGACCTTTGACCTTGAATAAAATATTTTCCATACACGGGAGTAATGGGGAACTTTTAAATATTATTTATAATTATGTTTTGAACAATTTTACTGATTTTCAGCTTGTTGGGATTTTATGTAGGTACCTTCACTCTCATTTTTTCGTCTAGATTGACCGGACTCTAAATACATTCGGCTGGCGGTCACGGAGCATCGCTCCCCGGCCGCGGTGGCTATACCTTGGCCCGTAACTACGGACCCGTCATTTAGTTGCCTACTAGGCACGGCCTATTGGCGTGTGATCGCAATGTCACACGACTGTGAGTGGTTGCTATGTTTATTCCTGTAGGCGCGCCACAGCGCTGTCAACACAGCGCTGATTTCTCGACGCCTCGGCGGTCTGTCACCGCCTGGTGAGACCTCCGGTTACCCGGAGGAGGCCCGGCGGGGGACGACCAGCGACAGAGGCGCCGACTCCGACGCACCTACGGAGAGATGTATGACTCCTGCCCGCCCCGCTTCCAGATCAAGCCGGTTACGACACGGACTAGGAGCCGATATGTGTGTGTGGGCGGCATTGTGTTGTGTAACACCGCCCAATGTATGCGTGAGGGTCGCGAGCCCGCAGCCTTGTCCCTACGCGTGTGTCTACTCGAATGTAGAGACGTGCATGTGTGGTTCTAGTTACGCGACATGACTATATTAACTTAGAACACATTGCGCAGCTGGGTGTGTGTTGTGTTATGTAGAATCAATATGTATGGATAAGCTGTGTGTAGTCTGGAAAACAGCTTACCCAAGAGTCAAATCCGGTGGGGTGGGGTCACTTTCCGCTACCAGGTTGCGGGGGAGGGGGCGCCTCGCGGCAGGGGGGCGCGCGTGCCAGGGCGCAATGTGCTTGACGTGGGGCCAAGCAGATGCGTCGGCACGCGCGAACATTCCCGTCGCAAGGCACCGGATGAACGCGTCCAGGCTCTTGATCCCGAGATCCCGCTGGATGACGTCATTCCTCACGTAGCGAGGGGCGCCGACGATGGTCCGCAACGCGCGATTTTGTTGCGTGCGGAGCTGCTTCCTATGTCCCTCGCACGTGAGGGCGTACCATGCGGGGGCGGCGTACGTCAGTACTGGGTGTATATAAGCTTTATACACGCCCAACTTGACGCGCGCCGGCAGCTGGAATGAGAGCACTGGGCGGAGCTGGTGACGCGCCGCGACCTGGCGGACGTGGTGACCCATGGTGAGCCAACAGTCGATGGTGACACCCAGGTACTTTACCCGGGGCGACCACTCGACGTCGGCACCATGTAGTGTCAGGAGGGGTGGTGGGAGGGGCACTAGTCCAGTGACCAACGCCTGCGTCTTACCCACGTTAACCGACAGCCACTGACCGGACTAAAAAGGAGAAGTGGCTTTTATAAGCTGACCTCTTGTGTTTAAGTAGCGCGGTTTAATCTCGGGGCATACCGGACATGACGCTGTAATTGTTTTAATTTCCGAAATTGAGAAGGTAAGTTTTTCATTCGCACCTAATGATGCATTCTAGTGAGACCTGTATGACAAAGTTGTTTGTTTTGGCATTTGCACTAATCGGTAGCAATATTCTGAGAGCCAGGACGATAAATGATACTTGTAGCACGATAACTCGATTACAGTTATGGTACTAAAAGTATCATTTATCGTTGGATCTTTCGGTTTTTAATTTTGCTTTTATGTTCTTGATATTGAATATTGATATTTTTAACCGACTTCCAAAAAAAGGAGGAGGTTCTCAATTCGGCCGGTATATATATATTTTTTTTTTTATGTATGTACACCGATTACGCCGAAGTTTCTGAACCGATTTACGTAATTCTTTTTTTGTTTGATGCGGAATAGTTTCGAATTGGTCCCATAAAAATTTGATTCAGGTAGGCCCATTAGTTTTTAATTTATGAGTTACTTTCGCATTTATAATATTAGTAAGGAAGTAAGAATAAGGCTATTACCATGAAATGTATGGTTTACAA
This sequence comes from Eurois occulta, assembly GCA_950022335.1. Classification (NCBI taxonomy): domain Eukaryota; kingdom Metazoa; phylum Arthropoda; class Insecta; order Lepidoptera; family Noctuidae; genus Eurois; species Eurois occulta. The sequence goes on from OX465486.1 coordinate 391,325, forward strand.
TGTAAAATGAACGCATAGAAAATATTTGTATAGGATATTGTAACTAAAAATGAAAAAATAAAAAAAACTTTTTTGCAAAAAATAAAACCGACTTCAAAATCACAAAAAATTGAAAAATAATTTTAGCTTCAGAAGTCGGTGCCAAAAAACTGAATCAAACAAACTAGTCACCGACTTCTGAAGCTAAATTTATTTTTCAATTTTTTGTGATTTTGAAGTCGGTTTTATTTTTTGCAAAAAAGTTTTTTCTATTTTTTCATATGTTCTTGACATATATGAAACGCACCGAACTGTTGCCAGATTGATCGTCTAAAGTCCCTTCACTATTGTTGTCATCTAGTTGAGTTGAGTGGAACGGTATAGCTCTATGGAACAATAAACGAAGCAGTACGAGCATTCAGCATTGTCTTTGTTTTGTCAAAATTGAAAATTGAATACCAGCAGGTAGCATAACCTAAAGGCTAAATTATTTTTGACATCTTTGATCTTGATTTTATTTCTACAATCATGTTCCGTCTACCTTATGGGGAAAGAGTTGACCCTATGGAAGAGAAGCGCCAGGCGCGTGAGAACACCATTAGCAGCGTGATTACCTTTGCCATACTATGTGCTGCCATCAGAGTGGGTAAGTAAGTTCATTAAAACGAAAACAATTACGGTCGATCTCTTTATCTTCGTAGTTATTAGTTCTCTACTAATCAAATGTTAATAGGCAGTAGTATAGCACTTACATTCTAATAGGATAGGTACTAAATTATACATTTTTGCAACATAAAATCTGCAAAACGAATTCAAAACCGTGCATCCTTCTAGAATGTATAGGTACCTTAGACTTAGATCCTAACTCTAGAAGTCAAGCCCGATGAATGTTTTAGTCAATTTAATGGAAACTTTACCTTCAGTTACACTCAGTTTTGATTTGGTGAAAGCCTTTAGCTGCCAGAGCTCCTAACTCCTATGATAATTCATGTTCATGAATTCAAGGTTGGTCTTCAACTAAAATAATCTATGAGTGCATTTGCAAGAAAATAATATTTAAGTGTATGTATGAATATTTTTGTTTACAGCTCCCATCATTCTGGAACATAGCGGTTTATAATGACAGGATCCATGTAATACCAATTACAACTAGGCAAAGATTATCTACAGAAACACAAACTGGGTGATTTAGTCAGCAACTCATGCTGTGTGATGTATCAGTTCTATTAGAAATTAATTCATTAATTTAAAATAAATCCTTATGTCATAATTTGTGTTTCCTTATTGCATTTGACCTAAAATAAATAAGTAAATTTTATTTTATGAGTAGTTATCCAGTTGGCAGTTAGGTATTTTCTTTGGTTGGCTGCTTCAAGTAGGGTCATTGCGCTGGATAGCGACCAGTTAGCTGGGTTGCCCACAAAACGCAAAATAGTATATGTTAATATGAATTTGTCCCAAATATAGTCTAGTTTGGATACAAAACGTAAAATAAAATACATTAATACAAAAATATTTATAAAATGCTGAAAAAGTGAGAATATAGCGAAAACGTCGGTTTACAACCATTTTTATTCGGTTACGGTCCTTGGGATTTGATACAGTCTTACATGTTTCTCTTATTCCCTTCCCTTCTTTTCGGATATCATCGAGAACTTTTTTCATGGCTTCTTCAGTGTACTGGACAGTCTTTTTGTTTTGTTGACTGAATTATTTGGGAGCTCCATCGAAGTACTCGTAAAAAGTAATATTTAATAAAAAAAATCTTGTTTTTATTACTGAAAAATAATAATATTTAGTTTTCGTCAGATTATGTACAACGACATGGTTGCTTGCTAAAATAATTATTAAACGGACATTTCAATAACCAATCAAATTAAAAAATCAGATGTGGTCGCATACTCACTCAATGAACTTTCATACTTATTTCTGTTAGCGGCTGTTAATCTCTCATACTAAATTATGGTGGCCGAAAACCAATGTTTTTATTTCGATTATTTTGGTTTACGACCACCTGTTTAGCACCCAATTTTGTACGTAAATTAAACAAAGTTCTTGCAAAGAAACTGGTGGTCGCTTACCAAAGAACTACAACGAAATACTTTTACAATGCCACATTCAAAATTGGAACAGTCCTGTATGAAGCATTAGGGTCATATTAATCAAAACAAAATAATGCGGTTCACGTCGGTGTGGTCGCTATCTAACGTTTTTGATAAATGAGCATTTCGATTACCGACCACTTGATTTTATCTTAATAATAAGTTAAAAAATAGCAAAATAAAACTAAACACATCCAAAACTTATCGATTGTACAATTTAACAACTAACTTACACAAGTTAGTTGTTAAATTGTACAATCGATAAGTTTTGGATGTAAAACATGAAATAAGTAATAAAACTTACCATTGAACGCCGCGCGCCGTGTTATTTTTTTTTCTAACTCGCGGTACGTCCGGTCACCACTGAATCAAGACGCGCATTGAGCAATTTTTTTCGGCTCTGGGTTAACCCATTTGTTTTACGTTGGCCGAACGGCCTGATGTTCTAGGAACTAAAATTAATTTTACTTTTAACCGGTGGCATTACGAGTAAAAGTAAAGCAGTGGTTGTTTGTCACTAAATCGTCACAAAATCTTTATTCAGTAACAGTTTCTCTAAGGTCCTCAGTTATGGAGATTCAGGTTGGCCGAACGTTCTGATATCAGGTCGTTCGGCCATAAATAAATGCTTTTAACTTTCGAACTGTTCTGTCACAAATTCTTTGGCTGGCATCTTTATGCGTCACATAATCGTCAAAAAACTGGAGTAGCAGCCAGCTCCCTATCTCGACTGGCCGAACGTACTGATAATATTTGACGACGTTGGAACCAGAGTGATCTAAGTGACATTTTTACCAATACTGTGGATATTACACAACGATAAAAAAAAAAACAAAAAAAAAATAAATTATTACTTAAATGAGGTGCACATACTGTTGTGCCCTAGATCACTCTGGTTCCAACGTCGTCATTTGTACTTACTTGTGACAGCATGAGATTTAAGAAAATATTTATAACTAGCTGTTGCCCGCTACTTCGTTCGCGTAGAAATTTTGGAGCATATGTGTGAGACTACCTCGTCGGTCGAGTCGTCGCAAGTGCGACTACTAAGCATGAGATCCTTGGATCGATTCCCGGGTCGGGCAATGTTAAAAAATGTTTATTTTAATTAGGTACATAAATCTGCAGTACAATAAATGTAAAAAATTGCTCGAAGGTGTTAAAGAGATACTTTCTAGCTTGTGGTACAATGTAGGAGGTGTCTTATTGGTACCTATGCTTTTTTCCAATACTTTTTATATGTATATTATTTCGTATACCTGGTATTAATATTAATATTGTTGTGGCAACGAGTTTGCCGTGTCTGGCATACCACTGTTAAACCCACGATGGTTTGTGTGGTATGTTTGAGTTTTGAAATAGTGTAAAAGTGTGTACGGATTAATAAAAAATTAAAAAAAAACGCACATGATTTGGAGATTTTTTAAGCAAGGAGATGCTTGTGTTAGGTTACTCCACTCTTCCACTTAACATTAAACAAAGTATGCAATTGAAAAACTACTATTAATAATAGTTTTCTTGCGTTATTCCATCAGGAATTTTTAAGTAGCAGCCACGGAATTGGATTTGTGCCCAGTTGGCCGAAATAGGCTCGCCGGGCCCCCTATTATATGGGACTTCAACGTAACTGGCGAAATGTGTGTACGATTAGGTACATCTCTGCCTAACGGAGACTACAGGCGTGATGTTATGTTAAGTGTGAGATCTGACTGGCTGATCAAATCTGATAATGTGGGTGATGACTACAAAAGGCGTCCTTTTGGGTGCTGCAAATCTGGGCGGCAGAGGTCCGAAACAAAATTAAATGGCGTTGAGGCGACCATTTTTGGCTTAAAACCGTTTATTTTGAGTATTTTTTTTTGTTTTCTTTTCGAAGTGAACCATCAAACGCCTTGTTGGGCAATATATTGTATTCTAATGCCGTTCTGTATACAACATTATTTATTTATTTTTGTACATGGAGGACTTACAGCATTAAATGACTTATTATTTTCCGCAAGCACACGCAAATTACGGGCACTGAACAACGAACATATAATTGACCGTGTGAGACGCATGGAGTGCACAATTTAATGTCTCTGTAACGGAAAATAGAAATTATACATCTGCGTCCGATTCCAGACGACCCTCTTCCGTTTGCAGCGAGTCCCGTACGGTATATCGAATTACCCTTAAACGATATAACTGTCTACAGAAAGCATGGTTCACCGACGAACGGTAATACGAAAAAAACTATTAGTCGATACCATATAATTTACCGACAGCACGTTTCGCCGAATACGGGTCAGCTCACACCTAGACACGACGCGACGATACTGGAAGAGGCCAGTGATTTCGTGCTGCGCCGCGCGCCGCCGCGAGACGCATCGCGAGGCGCATAGTATGCTCGCTGCGCAGCGAGACGCCGCGCGGCGCAGCGGAACGTGTCTACATTCGCCACGTGCTACGCGGTTTTTTTTTTTTTAAGAAGTTGTTGTTATTTAACCATTCACATTTATTCCTAAAAATATATCTCGAGTTTAACATTTTCAGATTATTAGGTAATTTGTAATAAATTCGTACACACATTGATAGTTAAGCAGCTTTTATTGTACTTAGCAAGCCTGGGAGCACTGTCAAGTACGAGTCTGTGAGGATCTCGTCTGCCTCGAGGATTTATATCGTTTGCTATTTTAAATAACTCCATACAAACATGAATATTTCATTAATATACCAGACAAGGTAGCGGTAACAAGCCAAGTTTCTTAAATACCTACTGGCTGCATGTGCAAATGTATTTTTTGAGCAATAAATGTTTTATGTTGGTCGGTAATGTTACGGCATATTCAACAAACATCACACCTATCCTTCTTTGGCTTGGTAATGCTCAAGTTTAGTTCATCAAACTTGTTAAAAAAAAACAAGCTAATATTGGTTTCACCATATCGCTTGCGCATTTTTTTTCGAATATTGGTTCAAGATATAGTTATGTTGATGTACTTCTACAGTAATGTAAGGGTAGCTTAGGTATATCATCAAAAAACTTTTGCAGATGTTCAGCCTGACTCCACTGGAGGTTGGTGTCTCAGTAATCTTTTTTGCCTCTGTTGCTTTTTTAGGGTTCCGTACCTCGAAGAGAAAAACGGAACCCTTATAAGATCACTTTGTTGTCCGTCCGTCTGTCTTTCCGTCAAGACCCTTTTTCTCAGGAACGCGTGGAGGTAGCGTTCAAGCTGGAATTTATACCAAATACTCGTCTACTATGCCTTGGACCTTTGAAAAAATCATACTTCTAAGCCAACGCAATCAAAAGATACAGCCGTTTATGCCGCAAATTTTCGACACTCGCAAGGGAATCAAAACCTACAGGGCACTTTCTGTAAACTCAGAATCTTGAAATTTGGTACGAAGCAACGTCTTATAGCACAGATAAAGTTGTAGTTGCAGTTTGTTGACATCGCGCAGGTTGCTGCGCGATGTCAAACTATGGAGCCTCAGTGAGTTATAATTATTATTATAGTATATTCGCAGAAAGATTGACTGATCCTAGATGCGACGAATTACCTACGTTGTTTTATCTCAGTCGCGTTAGGGGGGGGGGCGCGATGGGGCGACGGCCCAGGGCGACAAATTCTGGGGGGCGCGAAGGTCTGGAGTTGGAGTCTCTGGCCTCCCCTGGTGCAAACACTCAAAACTGTGCTCTGTGTGTGTGTGTGTGCTCTGTGCATATGCATATTTTTTATTGAGATTTTTTTAGATGGATTTTTGAGGGTTTTTGGTCGAGGAGCGACTCTAACGATATCGTTAGAGTCACAAAACTAACACTTGATATTGCTTCCCTCAAGTGGGCGCCACAATATTTTCGCCCGGGGTGTCAGTGGCCCTTACGCCGGCACTGAGTCTTTTTCATACAAACTTTGCAAAGTAAAGAAAGAGAAAGATGGTATTTTGTCGCCTTTATACAAAGCACACAAATGTCGATAGTATTTAATTTATCCCATACCCAGCTCGTAACAATATTCATCTAAATTAAATGGTGTAAAGGGCAGTTTTGGTCACAATTGAACGCTAAAGATGACATAACATTATTTTTGATAAGGATTAATACTGTGTCGAAAAAAATACCTTCGCAAATAAAGTATTATTTTTGACCAAATTTTAAAATCATAAAAATGGTTATTGTGAGTCAACTTTAAAAGATACGCATATGCTGTCGCGGACTTATTTTTAGACCTTTTTAAGAGGAATAATTCGAGGTTTTACGTTCGTGCCCAGTTCAAGGTAAACTGCAACGCGTCAGAGGCTGATCCCCCGCCATTCTAGTTTTAAACTATTCGAACTATGTATTCGAGAAAAACTTGATACTTATCTTTTTCAATGCACGTGTCTTCTGACAAAAAAACACTTTTCCTTAGACCGTGACCGTATTGAGGCTCCAACACAGTTACCAGTATGTTGGAGCCTCCACACGATCAGCAGCTCCACAAATCTGTAGAGAAGTTGCTTTTGCTAGTCGACTTTAAACAAGAGTCCAAATTCAGACATTTATTATTAAGCGATCAACTATCGCCTACGACAGTTAAAATGTTTAGGTTTCAAAAACGTGCCGAGAACGTATCCGTATGGCCGGCCAGGGCGTCTAGAACTGTGGCAGGAGCGTTATTATATTATGTATAACTTTCTGGGCATCTTTCTGCAGGATCACTGAACTGCCGCGAATCAAAGTAGGCGCGGATATGGAACTACATCACAGTCCGCTTTGTCTCACATTCTTTCCTGTATTCTGTGCCCGGAAACACAATCGAAGTGTCCTCTGCGCTACCGCCGCCGGACGCGTGGAAGTGGCGAATGGTTGTGCCGATAAAACGGAACAGTACCATTGACACGAAGAAGAGCGTCCTAATCTCAATTTGACCGAAATGAAACTCGGAACTGTTTTTGTAATAAATTACACTGAAGTTTATTTTTCATCCTGAATACATATTGACCAATGTTACTTATTTAATGTTGCATTTGCATCATCACTTCACAACTTTATTACAACTCACTCAACATACATTTCTTATGCCTTAGGGCAGTTTTTTTTTTGTTTTTATTTATCTAGTTACAAAATTCTAAAATTTGATAATACAATGAAATTTAAGCATTCTTACAGTTATCACTAAGTCCATTTAGCATTGAAAATAAATGATCATGATATTAATAATAAAAATTGATTTAAGTTTTTCATATATATATTTTTTTACAATTTCAACTAAAACACGCTCACTGCAGGAAGGGGCAGATCGGGGTGCAATCATACGTCCAAACGAACACTATACATTGTATACATTTGTAAAAAGTATCAAAATCGAGTAAAAGGCCTACAAAAAATTATCTCGAGATACTAATATTCGTTTACGTAGTAACCTAAAAATTGTCCTATTTAACACTGGAATCGCCGACGACGGCAGTGGCGCCCGGCGCGTCTAGCGTTAAAGGGTAACAAACGTAGGTATTTCAACTATTTGGCTTAATTATATTTATATAATGAGATGAGCGCGAAATAAAAGCGGTGCGGCTCATGAACCGGCGAGCGCGGCCCGGAGTCCTAGTCCTCCGCCTCCTCGTCCTCCGACTCCTGCTGCTGCAGCCACGTCAGCCACGTGTTCACCTGCAGGCACACAACCACATCACATGTTGGACAATCAACTGCCACTATATAGCGAAGGAAATGCGTCAGGTCACGGCAAAATACAACCTCGATTTATAGGGTCCCGTAACAAATCTACACTAATCATTATAAACACATCTGCACTAATAATGTAAAGTTGACTTGATATGCCAGTGGCATACATACAAATATTATCACTTTTATAATGGGACCACCGGATATTCCGAAAAAAAATAAAAAATAATGCGTTTTGTCGAGTTATATCAACGTAAATATATACATATATTTATACAGGGTGAATTTTTCGAGAGGACGTGTATGGCCAAATCCGAAACTATGAGGAATAGCGAAAAATGCTCTAAGGAGTCTCGAGCCCGATTTTGATGAAAACTAAAATTCATTACATTACATTTTTGAAAAATCAATATTCCTAGCCAGGTATCGAACCCATTGAAAGTAAGGACACACGGCATTTTTTTTTAAATTTTATGTTTTATATATTTTCAATTAATGTCCTTGATTGAAGACATTTCGTTGATTACTACTAGCTGTGTTTGTATTTTATCAAAATTGAACTATTTCCTTTAGTTTGCCGTATGTCATTATTTCCCAGAATTTGATCCTTATTACCGACGCTATCGAATGGTGTAATAATACAGTGTGTTTTCTTCCCAAAACCAATGGGTTCGATTCCTGGCTAGCAATATTGTTTTTATATCTAATGATGCAGTTTTAGTTTTAAATAAAATCGGGCTCGAGACACCCTTTGACTATTTTTCGCTATTCCTTTTAGTTTCGGATTTGGCCATCCACGCCCACTTGAAAAATTCAACCTGTATATCTGTCTGTATACATGAATCGTATAATTTCGAAAATGTTTAAGTGCTCTCCCGACAATGTCATTCAAGAGCCAAAAGGTTCTTGCAGCACTGTACTTGTTTATTTATCGTTGCATGGTCGTAATCAAGTAAATGAAAACATGAAGATCTGAATTTTGCGGGCTAACTCTGAAGGCGCTCCCTCATAGGGAGCATGCGCCTATAATGTATCGATACAATTTGTAACAACCACTTATTTCGGCACAACATCGAATATTGGATTGTTAAATTAGACTCCAGGTCATTTGTAAAATAATGCTTAAAATCGAATCTTAGATTGTTACATTAAAGGGTAGCCCTGGGTGGTGGGGTTTCCAGTGTTTTGATTGAGTGCATAGATTAGTGAGGGTTACCTGAAACAGCGCCTCGCCCTTGCCGGGGTAGGCGTCGGTGACGTCCTCGCGCCAGCGCAGGAACGCGTCCTCCTCGCACACCTCCAGGTTGTACAGGTACATGAACCAGCGCAGCAGCATGCCTGCAACGAACAACGTATTGCCTTACACAAGAGTTTTTTGTTTAAAATATGTACAAAACAACAATAACATTATACGTTTTGTTACTTTTGCTGGTTTAGTTTTTAGGGTCCCGTACCCAAATGAATGCACGGGACCGTCCATCCATACTTCTGTCACAGGGCCGTATCTTTTGAACCTTACCGAAACTAGCAATGAGATATACACGCCGCAACTTTTTACTAGTTAATTTCTCACACTGTACTGATTAACGTTTTCGTGAACATAGTATTTTGGAAGCCATACTATTATGAAATAGGTCTTATCAGTAGAAACCGTTATTTCACGAGATTATCGCTTTGAATTTGGCTATAAGGACGGGACTGCTGGGATCGTGCATATGATCATCAGCACAATGCTTATGGCAGATAAGTGAAATTTGAATTCCTCCTCTGTGGCTAAATTATGGCCTCCGCCAGCACTATTCTGGTTTACAAAGACTTCTTCATTCTGTACCTTTGATTGGCACATGGTGATATTTTTTGCAAATAGTGTGCAAGTTGACGAATAGCACGCAGACCACAGTCGAAACTAAACTCGAACATGATTTGATTCCCCGCTCGAATGGCAGGGTCGCCATATAAGGACGGGGACTTAAGGACAATGAAACATCTCGAATGCTGGTTAGACACTGGCTATTATTTGATCCATTCATGACTATCTAAACACACAACACTCTTAATATTATATACTTACATACTACACCACATGGCTGAGTGTACCGACATACAGACAAGGTTCCATTCGTTTGTAAACATATCACAATATGAAAGATTTTTACTTTTTAGAGCATTCACTTACTAGAACATTCGAGACTCGCACGTAATCTGGAATGTTCTCGTAAAGCAACCGACGTAACACTGCCGCCTCCTTAGACATGCTCGTCCCGAGCACCATTAGCCCCGTAGTATCGCGCCAATCGGTCTACATGGACAATCTTAGGCGCACCTCGTGGACCCTTCTATATTCGGTAGGTGACATCGTTGATCCTAGTCACGACTCACTATGGTCCGTCCCATTTTGCTTGCAATTTCGGAGACTTCCCCTTGCTCCGCACTGGGTTATGCAACCACACCAGTGAACTCTCGTCGAAACCCCTACTGTTTGCTCATAAACATCATACAACTTGTTACGCCAGTCATTCGCATAATCTGTAGTTAAGGGGGAGTTCCAGTGATTAAATCTGCAGGTCTCTAGCCTGCTTTCCACGACTTTTGCCAGATATATCTCCAACGTTTGGTTGAATCGTTCCACCATTCCATCAGATTGTAGGTGGTAACAAGTGGTTCTGGTTTTGTGGGTACCCATCATTCGAAAAATCTCCTGAAATACTTGCGATAAAAATTCCTTCCTCGATCGCAGTGTATTTTTAAGGGTACTCCAAAACGAAAGAAGGCTACCTGAACCAATTTATCTGCGACTGTTGTAGCTTCTTGGTTAGGAATGGCAAAGACTTCTGGCCACTTTGTAAAGTAATCCATGACAACCATGAAATACTTGTTCCCGCTTTCACTTGCTGGACATGATCCCGCAACGTCTAGTGCTATCCGTTCCCAGAGGGCTCCAACGTTGTACAATTGGAATGCACCTTTGATGCGTGTGGGTGTCCTTTCACAGCCGCACAACTTGTACGTTTGCGACACGAGTCCTCCACATCATCTCGACAGTGGATTCAGTAAAATAGCTCTCGGATCTTCAAGAGTGTCCCTTTTACCCCCAGATGTCCTCCTGAACATCCATCGTGATAAAGCCGAAGAACATCCGGTACCTTGGCTTTAGGCACAGCCATTTGTAGATGACAGCTGTCACCTGAGCGTTTTCCCATTTACGGCACAAGATTACATACTGGATCACCAAGTTGTTCCATTGTGCCCAATAACTCTTCCTGCTGGAACTCATCGCTGCCACATCACTCCACTTGGGTTTAGGAGCACCAGCTTTGATCCACTCGAAGATCGGTTTGATGTCAGAGTCATTTTGCTGAGCGTGCTGTATGGTTTCCTTCCATGCATCGCTGAGATCTGTTCTTAGCATCCTCACGGACACTACTTCCCTAGTCTCTTGCCTGGAACTGTGCTTACAGTCTTCACGCCAAGGTCATCTCGACAGTGCGTCTTTGTTACCGTGAGTTCTCCACTTTTGCTGGGCAGACATATCAGCCGCCTTTCCCTGCTGGGATTGATCTTCTCCGTAGGTGACCCTTTTCTCCACAAGTGTAACACCTAGGCCTGTACCCTGGCGTACAGGTGATGCCACAACTGACTTTGGACAGCTTGACCGAAGATGATCTTTCTCTGCCAGTGTAGCAGCTATGGCTGTACTATTGCGCACGGTCGCGTACAGGTGATGCCACAACCTCCCTGATGTGGTGTCTTCGATGGTCTTGTCTCACTGCCTCTAGTTCCAAGGCATGGGCCAAGGCCTCTTTCAGTGGTTTATGATGCCAAGTCGCACAGCGGCTCTAAACTTCCAAGTCGCGTATTCCGTCGATGAATGCATGTACCAAATTTCCGGTGATGACTGCAGGGGCAGACCGGTATGCTATTCCAACCAGCTTCTCAACTTCCAGAGCCCACTGCTGTAGGCTCCAGCACCATGTTGAACACGATCCTTCAACTTAGTACGAAATATATACTCCAGGTGCGCGTCGCCGCCTTGGGAGGAGCACCGCCGTGTCCTCGTAGCGGCGATTGGCGGCGGCGACCTCTCGCGTCCGGCCCTGGTTCAAGCCATGGTCCGGGGCGAGAGGGAATGGGAAGCCGTCGCCTCCTTCTGCGAAGCAGTCATGCTAGCGAAGGAGGCGGCGGAACGTGAGAGGGGAGAGAGCTTCACGTCCCAGCCGCCGCGGGAGGAGAAGCACCGGGCGTCGGGGGCCACGCCGTGATGGCTCTCGGCCACCGTAGGCACGGGCCTGTGGACGGTGAGTAATGGGCTAGCTCGCCGTCCGTCCGTCGTATGACGACGGGCAGGCCGTGTCGACGGCGCGTTCGTGTTCCACGCGCGCCTCAAAGAGTTGTCAGCAAACGGGAGGGGCCCGCAAGGGCCGGTTCCTGCCAGGGCTGCGGGACTGTTCGAAAGAGATACCGCGGCCCTGGAACATAAAGGGCCAATGAAGGAACATGGGTGGTTTTTAGTCAGTAAGAGTCTGACACTCCCTTCCGCTCCGCCAAGAGCGGGAGGGGGGGGGGTCATTTGATGATTTCCCACCCACCAAAAAAAAAAAAAAAGGTGCGCGTCGCCGTATCTGGACTACATCCTTGCCGAGCGCTTCAAGAATGGTTAGGGCCTGGTCTCGGAGGCCCAAGGTAAGCGCGGTCATGGCATACGCTTTGGTCCACCCATTTGCCTTCACAACGGCCTCAAATTGGATCTTATAGGCAGAGCATTGGGATCAACCTGTCGTCACTGACAGGACTATTGTTGCCAGTAAGCCTGACATTGTGGTGATAGATCATTATATTTTGAAATGTTTTTTTTTTATATTGTATATTTAAAAATGTAATGAATATGTGTGAAAACAAATAAAAGAATATAATAATAACACTACTGATCACTATCCACTTAAATATCGCACTTCTAGTTCACTTCGATTCGCTTCGTTGTATAGCCAAAATCAGACTGACTGCTCTCGCAAACATGATGGCTATTTATATGACTACCTACCGATCCTTCGAGAAAGTGTCACAACTTTCTCGAACCTTCTTCACAGTGCATAGTGGTACATCATCCTTCGAGAAAGCTCCACAACTTTCTCGAATCTTCTACATAGATCCATAGTAAAAGATCGTCCTTCGAGAAAGTTCCACAACTTTCTAGAATCTTCTAGACAGTTCTATACTGGAACATTCTAGATAGACTCTAATCTTCTAGACAGGTCCTTACTGGAACATTCGAGACTCGCACGTAATTAAGAATGTTCTCGTAAAGTAACCGAACGAATTGTCACGTGATTCATATTGTTACGTAACAATATGAATCACGTGACAATTCGTATAATAGTCAAAAATGGATAATCTATACATATAAAATTCAAAGTCCTGACTGACTGACTGATACATCAACGCCCAGCCCAAACCGCTCGTCCTACTAGAGCAATGAAATTTGGAGGGTGTTTTCTTTGTGAAGAGTAGCTATCTACTAAAAGGTTCTTCGAAATTCCACCCCTAAGAGGATAAATTAAAATTATGAGAAACGTGTATCACAGTTTTTCTAAAATCATCCCCCAATATAAAATTCAAAGTCCTGACTGACTAATATATCAACGCACAGCCCAAATCGGTAGTCCTAGAGACTTGAAATTTGGAGGAAGTATTCTTTGTGAAAAGTAGGTATCCACTAAAAAAGGTTTTTTCGAAATTCCACCCCTAAGAGGGTGAAATGGGGTGTTACATTTTCTGTGACACTTTTTATTCTCGGAGTCGATGGACTTGAAAATTTGTGTACATACTCTGCAGTTAAAATTGTGAGAGATGTATATCACAGTATTTCCAAAATCATCCCTTAATATAAAATTCAAAGTCCTGACTGACTGACTGATATATCAATGCACAGCCTAAACCACTGGTCTTAAAGACATGAAATTTGAAGGGTGTATTCTTTGTGAATAGTAGGTATCCACTAAGAATGGGTTTTTCAAAATTCCACCCCTAATAGGATAAAATGGGGTGTTGAAGTTTCTGTGAAACTTTTTACTCTAGAAAGTTTGTGTTCATACTCTACAGTTAAAATTATGAGAAACGTGTATCTCAGTTTTCAACCCTAAAAGGGTGAAATGGGGGGTTGAATTTTCTGTGAAACTTTATATTCTCTGGGTCCGTTGACTCGAAAATTGGTGTACAAACTTTTCAATTAAAATTATGAGACAAATAGGGCTTCGAAACTCACGTAGACAGGCGCATGGCGCGCTGTGTTGCACAGGGGCGGAGTATTTACCTATTAGTAAGTAGTTAGGATTTTTCTGAGGAAGATGTGTGTGTAAATATATGTGAAATCTGGATTTTCGCGTTGGTTCGTGATACGCGAAATTGATATTAAGTATTATGTAAAAGTATTACGTCTATTAATTGATTCCTTATAAATCATTTGATCGTCGTCACCGATGTCCAATCTATTACTATGAACTAATATGTACAAATTATAAGTAAGTACATGTAAAAAAACGCGAATAACGATTCTTTATTACCTATTCAACTTTAAATGTAAAAATTAATATTAAACATTACATCTTAAATAAACTAACTATTATAAATGCGACAGTTTGGATGGATAGATGTTTGTTACTCAATCACGCCAAAACGGCTGAACAGATCTGGATGAAACTTGGCACAGAGATATAGTCTAGTAGAGCACATAGATAACTTATTATCCCAGAAGTAAGATCCCGTGGGCAATTCCCGAACTCCACGCGGGCGAAGCCGCGGGCATAAGCTAGTTATTCTTAATAATATCCCCAATTCATCTCTTTGACAGTATTGTATGGAGGTTCGTAAAATAGTCCACATAATAGCAATTGTTATGCTGTGTATAGGCAGATTCATAAGAAAATTGTCAAGCGTAAATTCTTACAATTCATTGTACAGATTTTGTAAAGAAATAATGGTAGATTTTCGACTTTACGAAATGGACACAATGGATGAAAAAATAGCTGGGATCAGAAAAAAAATTTGTTTTTCAAAAGAGACCAAAAAAAATCCAATAATTTATTTAATTTCCACGCAATGTTAGGGTACCTTATTTGCGTGTATCCTTACTTCCTTACTAATATTATAAATGCGAAAGTAAGTTTGTTTGTTACCTTATTACGCCTAAACCACTGAACCGATAATCCTGAAATTTTGCATATACGTTGTCAGGTGTACAGAAACGGACATAGGGTATTATATATGTGTATATATTCATCCCGAAAAAAGTTCTGTTCCCGAGGAAAACAACAATAACGTTCTTATGATAGATGAACTTTTCATCTATTATGGAGTGTCAACCGCGAACCGGAAGACGTAACGTTGGAAGGCCTACCACTAGGTGGACTGATGACCTGGTGAAGATTGCAGGGATCCGCTGGATGCGAGACGCGCGGGACCGGTCAATGTGGCGACACTTGGGGGAGGCCTATGTCCAGCAGTGGACGTCTTTCGGCTGAAATGATGATGACAATAGATGGTGCCACGTGTCTTTCGAATCATGATTGAATTCTATTATTATAAGCAGAGTATAACCCGAACTGATTGTCAAATTCTAAATTAACACAAGCGAATCCGCGGGCAAAAGCTCGTTGTCTTATAAATAAACAATATGTAAATCACTGAAATGCTTACAAAAAAACTTATAAAATTAACAAAAACTGAAAATAAAAAAGAACCAGTATAAATACGGTTTTTATTTTTTAATGAATTGAATATCATTCAGCAAATTTATGTAACCATTTTTTTTGTATACTAAATAAATAGGCTTGCGTTTGAACACACTCACCGAATAGATCCAGATTCTACAAATCGCTTTTAGAGGAATTGCTTGAAGTGGCCATTTTAGACCTCTAGCGGTTTGAACCCCTGGTGCGTGTTCCCCGTTTTTTGGGCGAGTAGAACCCATCATTCATCGAGCAAACGAAACCGGCACTCACCCTTGGGGTAGCGGTGCTGGTGCGCGTGCACCTGCACGGCGTACACGGCGGCCAGCTGCAGCTCGGGCTGCCCCTCCAGCAGCGCCGTGAGCAGCGGCGCGTAGGCCTCCAGCAGCGCCTTCTCGTGCTCCAGCGCCGCCTTGTCGGCCTGCGCCGCGCCCGCGCCCGAGCCCGCCGCGCCCGTCACGTGCGCCGCCACCAGCGCCACCAGCGTGGACACGAAGGCGCCGTTCTGCCGCACGGCCGGCTCCACGTTGGCCTGCAACGCAACGCACCCCATCACACATTTCGTCATATGTCATTAAGACTCTAGCTTGATACTAATCCCCTCGACAAATTGTTACGCAGTTTGGTGGATGCATAAAATACATATACAAAATGTTTGGTCCAGAATAAATGTTTTATTTATTTTATATATTATTTTTTACTGATGTAAAGTTTCTTTCAAAATGCAAGAGCAGTCTCTGTTCTTATATATTGTGAGCAATCCTTATGGGAGTTAGCAGACAGTTACGCCACTTCCACCAACGACCCGGTGGAGGTGGCGAAGTTGTGGGCTAACAAAATACAAAATTTGTCAATATTAACTAGACAGTATGGGGAAGTTCGAACTTCGAAGCTATCCTACTTATTCCTGCTATACACCATTATTTTTAGGTCGTTCTGGAGCCGAATACCATGAACTCGATCATCGAACTCGAAACGATTGGGACTATTTTTTTTCAAAAAATAACAATAAAAAAAAATTCGAAAGAATAAATTTAATGTTTTTTCTTTTGTGAAATAATGACAATCGATCGATGAATGAATTTTTCAATGGGTACCGTTCGCATGTGTTGCCGATCGTGGATACGTTTTACACACACATATGCATTTGAGTTCTCATTATTTAAAAAAAAAAAAACATTAATTTTATTCTTTCGTGTTTTTTTTTCGAGTTTCTTGGATTTTCTCATATTGTTGCAGGTAAAATGATCACTATATACATGTTTTGCCATGTTAAGCCGTGGAGTTCGGCGATCGGACGGCGGCGGTACCTTGATCCAGCGGTAGAGCGCGTGCGGCGCCGGCTCGGCCGCCAGCTGGCGCGCCAGCTGCGCCTGCACGCGCAGCTGCGGCACCAGCGCCGCCAGCCCGCGCGCCTCCAGCGCCTCCAGCGCGTCGGCCGCGCCCGCCTCGCCGCCCGGCGCCACGTGCGCGCACACGTTGAGCTTGCCCTCCTCGCACAGCGCCGCCAGCCGCTCCACGCCCAGCGCCTCGGCCAGCGCCTGCAGCACCTCCAGCAGCAGCGGGTGGTGCGCGCCCGCGTCGCACCACGCGCCCACGTCGGCCAGCGCCACCAGCTTGTGCTGCACGGCGGCCGCCAGCAGGCGCGGCAGGCGCGCGTGCGGGTGCGCGGCGTGCACCAGCGCGCGCAGCGCGTCGCCGGCCGGCGAGCGCTTGATGGCGCGCACGACGCGCACGCACGCCTGCAGCTGCGCCGCGTCGCCGCGCGGCCCGTGCAGCGCGTGCTCCAGCACGGCGGCGATGCAGCGGCGCAGCACCTTGTCGGGCGGCTGCAGCTCGCGCAGGCGCCGCAGCGCCGGCGGCGCGGGCTCGGCGTCGCCGGCCTCGTCGTCGGGCGCCGCGTCCGCTGCCGCCGCGTCCGCCGCCTCCACGGCCAGGCGGCACGCCTCCTCCTTGTTGGGGCCCTGCGGGGGAGCAGAGGCATCGTCAGCGCCCGCGCCGGCCTGGGGCGGGGCGCGGTGCGCGGACGTCGATCTCTCACCTTGTCCTTCTTCGGCTTGTCCTTCTTGTCGGCGGCGGGCTTGATGGTGATGGCAGGCTCCTTGAGCAGCGGCGGCGCGCTGGCGAACGAGGGCGACAGCACGTCTGAGGACAGAGGGGGCGGGTGAGCGGGGGCAGGGCGGGGCGAGCGGCGGGCGAGGCACAGGTACTCACTCTGCTGCACGGGCGCCAGCGGCAGCTGCGGCTGCGGCTTGGACAGCTTGTTGGCGGTGAACATGAGCGAGTTGGCAGCGGGCCGCATCTGCACGTCCTGCAGTGCGCCCGCCGTGTACACGCGCGCCTTGTTGGAGCGTGATGACCCGTCCTGACGCAAACCATACAACATTATCAGTTATTCACCAATGTATATAATATGCAAGTGTTCATTCATACTACACATAAAATTCATGTTCCTTAAGTTTGCCGAATGTCATTACTTTCCCCATAATTTGATCCTTATAAGCATGGAACAGAAAAAACAGTGGAAGCGCAATGCGACGAAATTTGTATGGGAACCGCTGTCGCCAAACTTGCACAAATAAACCAGTAAGTAATCCTATAAAGCACTACAAATAAACAATAGGGAATACCTATGCATGTATTTTTTATATGATAATTTACCTCATTACATGTAAAAAAAAAGGGAGGAGCTCGTGGCTAAATAAGAACAGCCGCTCGGATCGATCTTTAGGTTAAGCCGTGCTTACCTAGGTTGGTCCGTGGATGGGTGACCACCCATTACATACCGAGTTTCCTCCGTGCCTCGGAAAGCACGTTAAGCCGTTGGTCCCGGCTGTCATTTGTAGATCTTTGACAGTCGTTACAGGTAGTCAGTGGCCCGAAAGTCTGACATCCAGTCTTACCAAGGGGTATCGTATTACCTAGCACTAACTGGGTTGTGGAGGTCCGACAGGCAGTCGCTCCATGTAAAATACTGGTATTCAGCTGCATCCGGTTAGACTGGAAGCCGACCCCAACATAGTTGGGAAAAGGCTAGGCAGATGATGATGACATGTAAAAAAAAACTAGTACCAAAAAATTGATTAAAAAAAAAGTTTTCAAACAGTAGGCTGATATCAGCTTTTTAAACGACCGCAATTTGGCGCGCTTGTCGTGACGTCAAAGTATATAACAACAAACCACTAGTGAATAGCTGCAGAAGTGTTTTGGGCTGTAGTCTATTAATATTTTGCGTTTTACTTCAATTAAATAATGCAACAGGACAATAAACCGACTTTCAGTACTGTATCGTGCCCTTGTGTAAAAACACAATTAGAAAAGTGTTTTTTCTTGTACCTACCGAGAGGTGTGAACATAAGCAGAAAGTGGTGTAAAATCATGAAAGGAGACATCTCCATCAACTTGGCTTTATATAATGTTTTTTTACATGAAATAATCATAACCTTATAATTCTAAATCACGTTTTAAGAGCCATTTCACGTTTTCGCGCAAATATACCATCTTAGTAACACACTGGCATTGTTGAATACATGTAAAAAAAAAACTGGACTTTCGTATTGATACTTCATGTAACATCAACATATTTACAAAAACTTATTTGTTTTCTATGTAGTGACCAAAGTAGTGACTAATCTCCCACAACTAGTTTACCGAAAAATCATCGCAGAGTCAATTTCAGACTCCTATCTATCATTAATATTTATAAATTTCACTGAAAAAAATACGTAAAGCATCAGACATATAGTTTTGTCGAGACACAATGTCCTAGAATATCGATAATAATTAATAACATTAATTATTAAAAAAACAAAGTCTTAGGTCTTTTTTTACGTTTTATATCGCCATTTTATCGCGATTTTTTGGTATGAATAAAGCATAATTACATTAAAGAAATTATGTAAAAATAAAACTATGTTCTTTTACTAAAATAATTCTAAAGTTTTATAAATTAATTCATTTAATTAGACATAATATAATTTTTAACATCACTCTAAAAACTAGAATAAATTACGATGTATAAGCGGGGCGCCGCGCGGGCACAGATTAGTACGGCACGAGCGCCTATCGACGAAGGACTTATGCCATTTTTTCCCGCGTCCCGATTTTCGAGCGCATCTATCGTGAACGCATTGTTACACTACGACTACAATGTTTTGATCCTCTTTGAAAAAAACGTACGTTTATTTGCTGTGTAAACTGTGGACTGAACTGGACTGGTCCTGATTTTCTAGTGAAAGTAGGTGGTAAAAAATTACGTTTTTTGGCAGGACAAGATGCTTCCAAAATTGATTCGGTTTTACCAAGATCGCGTATTGCCAGAAATCATAGTCCCTCGAAAAGCAAGATCAATGTTTTTACGACAAATAATCATTTAACGTAAATGATAGTAATTAATGATTACTTGAGAATGATATGTAATTGACACTAAAACGGGATATTTACCATGTTTACTGTTTGTTTTGAGTTCCCGATATTTCGGCGCTGTGGCAAGCACCATGATTATTTATCTAAACTCGAGCGTTCAAATTTTGTGAAATGGCTCTTAAGGTTAAGTATGCTATTTTTCTTGACTTGTAGGTAAAAATTATCCAAAGGCGTGGAAGGTCGAATACACAAAATATTTATTGTGTGATTTACCTTGCTGCTTTCACTCCTTAATTTCAGTAGACGTAAAATCCAAAATACATGGCCATCATAAACACATGAATTTTCGGAAGTTTGTCCGATTGTGCCTTGACGACTTCTACTCTTTTACAAAACAAATGCAATTTCACTTCAATATCTACTCAAAATCACAATAAAACTGAATTTCGCAAGCATTCAACAACTATGCACTAGCTGATATTAGTTATTTAAGACTGACGTCACAATTCGTCCAACCAATAGCGCTGCGTTTCAACTAGTTTGAATTTCCCTCTCATTTTGTGCACTTTTCAATAATTATTTTCTTAATGAAAACGAAATTATATTAAAAAAATATTAATGGGTACGAAAATCTAAAAGAAAAGAATCCCATAATTATGTGAGATTCTACATCGTTATCCTTACTAGTAATATTATAAATGCGAAAGTAACTTGTGTTACGCAATCACGCCTAAACTACTGAACCGATTTAAATGAATTTTGATACAAAAATAGTCTAGAGCCTGAGAAAGGACATACGAGTAGGCTTTTTTAATGCGAAAAAAGGGCTGTAAGGGTTTGATATAGGGAATGAAAGTTTGTATGGAAATTACGTCATTTTTAAAGCTAGAAGCTTGAATCTGATTTTTTAGGCTTTTGTTTAGATATAAATAAATACGACATTCAAAGATTGTAAAAATATTTTACTCTAAATGGGGAAAAAATAGGGAATGAGTATTAGTGTGATGACGTCGGCAAAAAAGCTTACGACCCAGAAAATAAAAATATATAAGAAATACAGAGAATTACGGAGTCTGTGTGACTGACTGGGTGATATATCACCACACAGCCCAAACCGCTGGTCCCAGAGACATGAAACTTGTAGGGTGTGTTCTTTGTGAAGAGTAAGTATCTACTAAGAAAGGATTTTGGGGAATTCCATCCCTAAATGGGTAAAATAGGGGATGGAAGTTTAAATGAAAGTTTTGAAGTTCGTATCTTGAAATTTTGTGTTTAGGCTGACGATTGAAAATTGAGTTTCTCAGCGTTTTTGATAATTCTACCCCAGAAGGGTTAAAAAGGGGGATGAAGGTATGTAATAAAGTTTGTTACCGTAACCTGGATTAACCTATAGGTTACTTTTTAATCCCGGTAGTACGTTCCCGTCGGATATTTTTTGATATCCACGCGGGCCAAGCCGCGAGCAAAAGCTAGTTTTAAAATATACCTTCGCACTCTATGGATAGAATTTATTTTGCTTAAGGGCAGAAAAGGTAGGAGTGGACGTAACGGGGCACTGAGGAAAAAAGGCAGAATTATACTCCGTGCGCTGTAGCATGGTGCGGGTGACAGTTTCAGTAACATTTCATTTCACTCTTGAAAGTTGCCGCGATTTACAAATTATGACTTAGTATTTCAGCTGTACCACATTCGTAATATATTAAATCATTAATAACTGTAGTAAATTCATTTAAACCTAACCAGAATGTTCTAGTCCACAAATAAAATCAAATTGAATGAAAAATTAAGCAAAGTCTTATTCGTATAACGTAACGCCATAGACGTATTTAGTGATGGGATGTACTGCTACGATGGATAGTCGATATTTTATATAATAAAAAACGTATATTGTGTGTAGGTCAATTTTTTATTGTTAAAAGCTATAGACCTTCCAGATATGAGTTTAGATGAATGCGCCATAGAGCAAAAATGTTGTCACAAAAAAAACATAAACCCTATTTTGATTATTTTATAAAGGTACAAAGATACTTATGTAGCCATAATACGTTTATCTCGAAAAGTTTATACACGTAGTTACACTGCACAACTGAATAACACACTAATTTTCGTAACAATATTAAAGAGAACTAGACCTAAGCTGCGAGTATCGTTATCGAAAAAATGAATTGCATAATGTCACATCCCTAGTCATGTGGTACTGACAGATGTCAACGTCATACTGGCACCTGTCACCCGCACCATGCTACAGCGCACGGAGTATAAAAAAGTGTTAAATGCAAGAGCGAGCGAAGCGAGCTCGGGAATTGGGGCACCCCGAGGTTACTTTGCAGAGAGAAATAGGAGCCCCTCGTCGCGGGGCTACGTCGACTTTTTCAGAGTGCCCCATTTCGTATTCACTGACCGCAGAAAAAAACATACGACGCACACAGGTAGTATAAAACTGTTACTGGAAATTACACATCAACTACGTTTGCGATAAGCTAGACAAATTCGTATACGCAATAAAATGTCTACGATCAACTGTTCGTGGACGCAGCAGTCACTGCATATCACGGATACATTTACCGTCTGAGCTGACATATGACCTGATACTATGGGGCAATTCAGTTGAAGTTTCTATGGCATTTCGGGTGCCATATCGTGGAGTTCAAATTTTTTTTTCTTCCTGTATCTTCGAGTGGGGTATCATAATGAAGGGGTTCAAGGGGTGATTACAAAAACATATAAAAAGTTATATGCTTAAAAGTAATTCGGAGTGACAAATCGTTTAAAAAAGGGAGAAAATCGTATTCAGGGCGTCCCGACTATGCCACACGGAAGAACCTTAAATATAGTTTATAGGAGGTTTGACACATATCACCCAGTCAGTTAGTCAGTTTACCATTTTATATACAACGTGTCCCAGAAATCAACGTCAAGCCGAAAACGGGCAATAGGCCAAGTCGTGACAGCTATTAGAAAAATATAAAAAAAAATCTTGGTCATGTACTTTTCGAATTATAAGCATTCAAAAATAAATCTCAAAAAGTGACACCCTGTGATGATTTTTCAAGTCCTGTGACTACATTATTAACATTTCGGTAGTTTTTTTCTCTGTGATCTAACCATGAATAACCCTTCTGTAAATTACAGTTAAAAGTTAAAACGTAACTGCCTCAGTTTTAAATTAAATGTTAGATTTTTGCCCAATATTGAATTCAAAATAATGACATCACCCAAATTTAACCGACTGTACTGAAAAAAAAATCTACTACACTATTTTGGCAAGTAACTTTAAAAGATGGCGCGTTTAGTCAGGATTCCAAAATGGTATAACACATACTAATTGCTACTTCTTAATTGAGAAAAAACATTTTTTTTTTATGAAGCCGTCGACATAACAGAGGATTGTCAGAGGAAGTCTCAGAAAACTACCACAAAGACAAGTCAAGTCGACTTGTCTTTGTGGTAGTTTTCTGAGACTTGGAATGCGAGGATCTTTTTTTTTATTTTTTCAAACATAAAGGGGTTTTTGTCCATGCGACGATCCGATGATATTAAAAGTTGGTGAAACAAATCTTTCCTAGTTGGTTTTCTAGAAAATTTCCGTGTTTCCGCGACGAGGCGTTGTGCAATAGTAGTAATGCCCGCCGCGCGCTCCCTGCGAGAGCGCCACGTTCTGCGGCGAGCGCGCCACCAGTCGCGTATCGCCGCGATAACATCGCCGTGTGGAGACGCGTTCATAGACTGTATAGAAATACGTGGCACGACGATATTGTCGCCGCGATTCTCTCGCTCGTGGAGACAGCCCTAATAGGTGGTCACTTTTTGCTAATTTAGGTTCCTACTTTTTAATGAGAGTAACTTCATGTTTATCAATATTGGCCATAATCAAACTGTACAGAATATAGGCATCTACACAAACTTGAAAAATTTGTTTAGGGTTAGTAAGTGAATGATAATGAGATTTATTGTATTTTAACATAATTTATTAAATAATAGTTTAAATAGTAGGTACAAGATTTAAAAAAAAAATGGTCATAATATGTTTCTAAATACAAACGGAACAATCAAAGCCAACAATGTCTTGAAGAACAACCACGAACCTTCCAAACACCACCTGAATAGATGATAAATACTGAACTTGACCTCTTACGTAGATTGCGTTGTTTGGTGCTGAATACATGAATGTATGCTATTTAAACATGTTTCATTACATCTATTACTAATACAAGATCACAAAAGGACCCCACCTGATTATGGTTAAAAAGCAGATTGTAAATAAAATGAGAACACCAAAATACTTTAAATAAATATTGTTATTATTTTTTTGATTTCGTACTTTTTCGGGAATACTCGTATGACTGATATTTAAATTGCCCATTTCAGCTTCAAAGACGATGTCATTGATCAGTTTTTCTGCTAATAATCGTTGTTTCTTGTCCAATCCTCTCAATTTCAGCGCAATCATTGTTCCGAACGTGTCGCACTCATCTTCTGCATTAGAAGGAGGCTCAAAATGATCCGGCACACAAGTTAATGCATTATTTTGGAAGCTCGGCTCCTGATCCCGCCAGGAACATTGAGTTGGGGCCTTGTCTTGTGAAACATATTGAGCTGGTTGCTGAAGAGGCAGTGTGCATGACTTGCCTCTGAACATGAGCTGTTTCGTGAAGAACTGTGCACCAGTTTGTGAACAATTCATCTGAAATAATACAAGATCAACTTTAAAAACGTAATTTTTATTTGTCTTGGTTCTCTTAAGTCAGTTCAGTTGAGTTTTTTATTGAAATCTAATCTGTGTTGTGTAGTCGTTTCCCCGGGCTTAAGTAGGAATCCTGAAGAGTGGATACAAAATAGTAATACAAATTGAAGAGCAGTGAAATTCACAGCACGGCTTGGCCGCGATCTATGGAAACGATTAGCAATTTAACACGATTCCACCGCGTGGACGCACACCATGGTTTTCTGTAAAGTAGTCTCTAGCGGAAAATTTGTAAATTGTTTAAACTGCTCAATTATAATAGGTATTATATTAGCAACTTACCTCAGAGCAATTATTATCTTGTCCAAGTTGGAAGTAGTCATCAGTATCCCTGACATTTATTAAAACTTGCTTGTTTCGTTCCCAATAGTTGTTGGTAAATTCACTTATACCTTTTTGCACATTATATTTCTTTTAAGTTTCCTAGTACCTAATTACGACAAGCCACGTCTCTTTTAATACCACTTCAATTATATCTTCCATAGGAATCACGGAAGGAATGTTTCATCAATATAATTCTACAAATTCACGTTAAACTGTGTGCTGCTGTACAAACTATCGTACCACAGATTAAAAAAAATATTATATTTTGCAACAATCATTTTGTTCTAAAATATTTTATTTATGAGTTTTCACACACAAACACAAGGATCGTTTTTAACTATACATTCAGTCAAAAAAGTATCGTGGATTTGTTTATAGTTCCAAATTGTTTGTTGTTAGATTGGCACAAATGTTTTCTATCTTGGCCCGGAGTTTGAGTTGCATCTGTTATTTAGATAAAATACAGTGCTGTTTTTAGTTAGATAATATCTAGCGTGTATTGTGAATTTATTTATTTATTTGCTTTCTTTTTCCTAAACTCAAATTGCCACTTCGTGGCACCCGTTTTCATTCGGTAGAAGACAAAGGAGAATTTGCGACGAGAACTGAACTCAATTTCGGAAAAAGCGTTTAAAAATGTTTTGATCATTGGATTATTTGTTGTATCGTTTCTGAAGGAGCATACTTTGAAGGCGATAAAATAATTTTGAATGAATAACTAACATTTTGTGTATTATTGATCGTTTCCCTGTAGGTACTTTCTTGACAGAGTAGTATTTAGGCATTTAGGTATAACGCCGCCTAACCGCAATTGGGCTACCGAATCACCAAACTCAAAACATCGTAGTTAAACTGTAATACCTATCTACACATAATATAATGTTAAGAGTTTACCTTGGAGCCGTTGCCTTGCTGGTTAGTCTGCGAGTGTTTGTTATAGTGCATGTTGTTCCCCTGGCGCGGGTAGTAGCCGGGCGCCGAGCGCTGGCGGAAGCCGTCGCGCGGCGCGCCGAAGCCGTTGCCGAACAGCTTGTCGGGCGGCGGCACCAGCGCCGCGGCCGGCTGCAGGCTCAGGCCCGCCAGCACGTCGTCCAGCGGGCGCGAGCGCAGCCCGCCGCGGAACAGCGAGTCGCGGTCGCGCTCGCGGTCGCGCTCGCGCTCGCGGTCGCGGCGCGGCACGTGCTCGTCGTCGTGGCGCAGCTGGTGCATGGGCACGGGCCCCTCGGCCGTGACGGCGGCGCGCGGGACCCAGCCGCCGCGCCGCAGCTCCACCGTGTCGCGCAGCATGAAGCGGATGCGCGGCGCCAGCTCGCCCGACGCCGACAGCGTCTCGATGCGCGCGAAGTACTGGTCCATGAGGCCGCGGCCGCGCTCCGAGTCCAGCACGCGGCCGCACGTGCGCACGAGCTGCGCCAGACACTCCAGGTCCTCGTGGTGCTCGGCGGCCGCACGCCGCGCCAGCAGGTTTTGGATGCATCGGTGCAGGATGGACTCGGCCAGGATCTCCAGTTTGCCGAGCTCTCCGATGAACTTGATATTACCGAGCATTTTGCATTTTGCAAGATGTCTCTTTTCTTCCTCTTCAGGAAGCAACGCCTTGTCCTCGAACGCGGCGAACGCCTAGCGAAAATAATCAGATTATCTAATAAAAAGCGTTGTACTTATAGAGCGCACTTGCGATATAGGCGTTAGAGTCGAGCGGTACCTGGGCACGATTCTCGAACTCGGTGCGGCATTTGTTCAGGAGCAGCAGCTTGAATGTGCAAGGCTGACCGGGCGGCTCGAAGTTAGGCGCCTCCTCGCTCAGCCTTTTGCACAGCTGTGCATACATCGACGAGTACTTAGGCTCATCGAGCGCCTTCTCGAAAATGAGAAGGATCACTCCCTTAAGCACCTTGTCGGAGTCAAGCTCCAAACCGAGCAGGTCATCGCTCAGCTTCTGGAACTTCTCCGGCGTGAGCTTGTTCAGGATACCTCGGACCTGCACACAGAAAGCGGCGGGTGAGCTGGGCGTGGGACGGGGGGGACGGGGGGACACGATATTGTAGGCGCGGACGCGGCACACTCACCTTACGGAAGATGATGTCATGCTTGGCATCTCCGTCGGGCACCTCGTGGTGTCGCAGGGTGGAGGGCGGGACCCAGCGGCGCCTCGGCGGGGGGACGGGCGTCCGCCCCGAGGCGCGCGGCGCGGGCCCCGGCTGCCGCGCGCTGTCCGTCTTGCCGCCGGTGATGTCTCCCGCGCACTGCCGCGCTCTGCCTCCCGCTCCTGTGCCCGCGCTGACCGGGCTGCCCGCTCGCTGCAGCGCTGTGCGCTCTCGCTACGCCTCCGCGACCGGCCCTGCAGACCACACATACTCTAGTTAGGCTTTACCACAATAAGGTGCGTGCCAGGGCGCTCTGTGCCGCACTCTCAATAACCAATCTTGTAATCCGTCTATAATTAGAATAAATAAATTAAACGGTTTTTAATAAATGATTGCTTTCTTGGATTCAACTTATAAAATGTACTTAGATAACATATTTTCCTAAACGATAATATATGGGAGAACAGGTTTTTCAGCGTGTACCAACTACCACGGTGGCCTACAGGTTTCTTCCTATGTTTTCCATAACCGTTATCGTCGGCGTTATTTTTGTTTACATGTGATGTCTATAATATGGTACCTTATTTGGGCTAGGTACCAAGATAATACCTGCACAATTCTTGGATGATATTCTTATTATAATTGAAGATGAATAAAAGATAATTATTATTTCCGCATTTTTTAAAAAACATTACTTTCCCTCTCTTTTAATCTATTTGCGAGTATCTTATTATCCTCCCACTCAATAAAATACAATAAATACTACATTGAATATAGTAAACAACTGTCTATGTTCCTAAGTTAAAAATAATTATAGTTTAAAAAATAAATTGCAACCCACAGTAATTATTGATTTGGCAACACTTTTGTCATTATTGTCATTGTGAAAAGTGTAAACGTCAATCAAGTGTCAAAATGTCAACAGACTTGGATTTTGCATCCTCACCATCATGCTCACTGCATTAATTGCTGGACTGCTATTCCAATTACCCAACAATATCGGTGCAATGCAACACATATGGATCTTGAGAATATCTCTGTATTAGAATAATGGATTACCAGATAGGTATGTAGCTAAAAATTTGCATATCTACAACTAAAACTATACACTATGTTAAACACTCAGCAGTTTAATAATACAATGACAAGTGTGACAGTGACATGAACTGACAAGTGACAGCCCAGGTAATGTTTTCATAGATTCCATTAGGAGGCAAAGGAATCAATGCCATACATACAAATCATGGAGATAATTCGTTGGTTTTATTTTAAAGCCATAAATATTGTTTTAAACTACACTCATGGAGTTTCTTGCCGGTTCTTCTCCATAGGAAACGACCAACCCAAACCGTGCACCTTTTTGTCGACGTTTCATAAGTGCCCATGTAGGCCAATGTGAAATAAAAATATTTTGATTTTGATTGACTCGGCGTCAAAAAAATCGCACCTCCGCGAAAATAACTTTCAAGCGTTATTAACACTTAACACGCGCATGTACCCCCACCAATATTGATATCATTTGAAAGCCCATTAAATAAACTTAAAAAAAAACAATTCAATTATTTTTTATTGGAACAGTGCAAAAAACAATAAATTTTGCAAAAAAATAAAAATCCGTAATTAAGCCTTAATTAAAAACAGATTAAGTACACAAAAAAAAAGCATAAAAAGTTTCTTAAAAGTAACCTAAATCCTAGTGTTACCCCCCCCCCCCCCCCCACAATTGCCCGGATGACGGCTTTCATACGCTCCCTCATGGATCTAACCAATTTTAGGAGCTCTTCTTGAGGGATACTGGCCCATTCCTCAATATCGGCCTCTTCGAGCTCCTGGAGAGTCGTGGGAGCGGGATCACGAGACTGAACCTTTCGTTTGCAATGGTCCCAGAGGTGCTCTATCGGGTTCAGGTCTGGACTTCTTGCTGACCACTGCATGACAGAGATCCCAACCTCTTGAAGGTAGTCGCGCACAATTAATGCAGTGCGAGTGTGATTAATGCAATGAGGAGAAAAACTCAAAGGTCGACTTAGATGTCGCTAGCATCGACCCTGCCTTGTCAGATAAATGTTGACGATTTAGTGAATTTGTTATTGCTGTTTTCGAATAATTTTATATTTAAAATGTATTCTTTTTGGACTGTTTCACAATTAAAAGTGGAGTTACGTAAAAGAAATGCATCAACAGCAGGGAAAAAAGCAGTTTTGATTGAAAGGTAATCAATAAATAATTTTAAGGTTATATTGATAAATAATCGATTTTCTCATCTAATATAGTAAGTCTATGTATGAAGCCAGGTTTGTTGACTGCGCGGTATAGCATTGAAGGTGCATACACATACATACAGGGCCAATGCAAGGCCCAAATGAAAAAAGTTGTCTATATTGTAAATATTCTGTTGAGCAATGAAGGCAACATTGAACAATGTAATTGAAGAAATTAAAGAAAAGATTGAAGGCACTGCAGTTTTCTTTAAGAATTTAGCCTTAGGCTCATACACTGAAATAAATAACATATTATCATTACTTTCTATGCAAAATGATCTACAATTATCCACGAGTTATTATGAATCAATCACACGTACCGGTATATTTACTTTGGCCAAAATAATCATCAGCTTTAAAATGAGCAGGGCACAACACAGAGTGCTCGGTTGCTTTAAAGTTTTTGATTCTCAACGCTTTTTCCCAGGCTTTTCGGCGTTTTGGATCCTTTGCAAATATATGTCTTCCTTGATGTTTGCAGTCTGGAGCACAACACTGCGTCATATTTATAGTATTTAATTATTTTCGATATTTGTTTATATAAAAATCGTAAATTAGTATGGATTTTGACAGGTGACAGAACACAATTAGGCAAAGTTGATTATGCGACATCTGGTGGGATAAAAAGGCAGTTTTTCACCCCATTAATGCGGTGCAGAAAATGCACACTTTCGTCTCGCCTGAGAAGAGAACAGCTCTCCATTGGTCAAGGGTCCAATTGACGTGGTCGCGAGCAAACTGCAAGCGGGCTCGCCGATGCTCTGCGGTCAATTTTGGACCCGTAGTAGCTCTATCTATCAGCCGCTATCTTCTTCTCCCTCAGTCCTCGTCTAACCGTAGAAACCCTCACGGTTGTTCTGCGAGCTGCCTGGAGCTGCTGTTGCAACTCAACAGCATTATAGAACCGATTTCTTAGAGATGTCGATACGATGAATCGGTCGCTCTCTCTCCGAGGTGCAGCGAGGTCTACCAAACCTATGCCTCCGGACATGGCCACCAGTGTCCAGGAACCGATGGTATACTCTTCGAACCGAAAAACGGCTCAAGTTCAGTTGCCGAGCGACATCACACTGCCGCATCCCTGATTGCAGTAGTGCTATCACTTGAGCGGCTCCATCAACAGTGGTATCCATCTTCAAGGTGGTTTTTTTTGTGAAAGATCTTCTCGTGTGTCCTCTTCAACGGTTGGATAGCGAATAACCCCCATTAAACCTGTATTAATCAATTTATACCCACTAAAGGTAGCTCAACTAGTGGCCCTTTTGAGGAGCAAAATTGGCATATTTTTTTAAAGTCACATTTGTCGTATCAAGCTTTTTTTTAATGAAATGAATTGGGTTTTTTTTTAAGTTTATTTAATGAGCTTTCAAATGACACCAATATTGGTGGGGGTACATGCGCGTGTTAAGGGTTAATAACGCTTGAAAGTTATTTTCGCGGAGGTGCGATTTTTTTGACGCAGAGTGAATTTTAAATAACAATAAGGTGTGTAATTTGCTTTAAAAAAACCGGCCAAGTGCGAGTCGGACTCGCGCACGAAGGGTTCCGTACCATTATCTATAAAAACGGCAAAAAAATCATATCTGTTGTATGGGAGCCCCCCATAATATTTTTTTTTTTTAATTTTTAGTATTTGTTGTTATAGCGGCAATAGTAATACATCATTTGTGAAAATTTCAGCTCTCTAGCTATCACGGTGTATGAGATACAGCCTGGAGACAGACAGACAAACAGACAGACAGACAGACAGCGAAGTCTTAGTAATAGGATCCCGTTTTACCCTTTGGGTACGGAACCCTCAAAAGGGATATTATAAATTGCATATCAAATAAATAATCGCCTATCAATACATACTCATCATTTATATTCTTTTTTACATCACTTAAATTTATTTTTGTACAAAAATACTACATACATAGCATAAATACTGACTGCACAGCAAATTTTTGCTGACAGAAACCCTAACCTGTCAACGTCAGGGGCACCCCGAGGTTCGGTTAGTTAGGTTCCTGTAAACCCTGCAGACAGAAATAGGAGCCCCGCAGCGGGGATCCGTCGACCTGCTGACGGAAACGCTAACCCTAGACGGTCGACGTCAGGGGCACCTCCAGTATAATGTGCATTAAGATTATTAGCTGTGCATTGATGAAAAAGCTTTTGCTATTTTGAGTTGAATATTTAGCTGTGCAATCAGTAATGATGGGAATTCGGAATCTTATTGCATAGAAAAAGGATATTTTTTGATTTGCGTTTAAATACTACCCTTTAAAAAATGATATTTAACCCTTTGTTCTTTGTTTCAAAGTGCAAAAATAATATTACGATACAAAAAATATCTGGATTTAAATATTTATTTATTCAATAATGGTGTTTTCAATATTTTGTTGTTCTTGTAAGGTCATCCTTATTAATTTTCCCTATCAGTAAAACCACACATGATAGCTGTTCAAAAAAAAACATTTTAAGCCCATTTCATAACATGTCCTTTCTATGGGACCAATCGGAAAGTATATCCTTTCACATAAAAAAAGATTGTATCAAATCGGTTCATAAATGACGGAGATAAGAGGTAACAAAAATAAAAAAGTTACCTACGACCAAATTTAAAACCTCCTTATTTTGAAGTCGGTTAATGATTGTTCTTTTTTATACTTAAATTGAGAAACTAAACAGCTAAATAGGATCAGTATCCAGAGGTTATTCCACTGTGCCCCACCAGTGGGACAAAGTGGAAGGAACTCTTGAGCAAAACTTGATGCTCCTGGACAAGTGTTTATGGCTGTGCGTTGTAGTCAGTGAAGGAGTTTTGGATTCTTATTAAGTACCTAGACAGATTGAAATGCGTTTCGAACACTACAAAGAATATTGATGTTGATATGAACTGACAAAATAAAGGCCAAGTGTGTTATGTGTTAACGGTTTAGATCTGGGATTCCCAAAGTGGTCGATATCGACTCCTTGGGATCAGGAAAACTGATTTAGGGGACGACGAGGTCTAAAAATCGAACCCTATTAATCAACACAAGTTCTTATTTGAAACTTTCAAGATACTGATAATTTGTTTTACGTGTACCAACTTGTTATAATAATGACTAATATTTTAGTATGAAGTATCATTATTGTACTTTTAAGCTTTTAGATTTTACTTTTAGGATTTTACTAAGAGGTTTGAGGATGTCTTCTCAATAGATAATAAATCCGTACAATATCACAGCTATGGAAGAAGCCAATCTGATAATGCAAGAAGAGTTGATACCATCAGCACCAGCACAGACGAGGAGCTTAAGCAGAAGTTCACCAAGGTTACCAGAAGTTCTGGTTGCAAAGCAACATTGAAACACAGTATCCTGCATTGTGGAACATTGCTGAAAAATACCTTATCGCTTTTCCATCATCATACCTAGTCGAAAAAGGCTTCAGTATGGTTACAAACATTTTGACAAAACAAAGAAACCGTTTGGAAATCTACGAACGCGATTTAAGGCTGCAACTCACCAATATTGAACCAGATTTAGCTATAGATTGGTAGAAAGTGACCAGGTTCATTCATCAGCATCACACATGTTTTTTTTTTTAACTAAAATTATCTACTTCAGTATTTTTACGTAAGTTGTATTAATAATTATTAATTACACTTGATATTTACTAAATTTAATGTCTATTTATTTTGTTTAACTTTGATGAGAAAATGATGTCAAGTTTACTCCTTAACCAAACGCAAAGTTTTTAAATTGGTAAGTATTTTGTATCAATAGGAAAAACAACTAGAGATAGGAGTTTTAAAGTAATTGGCAATGGGGGGTCTGAGGTAACAGTTCAGTTTGGAAAAGGGGTCTCTTGCCCAAAATAATTTGGGAATCCCTGGTTTAGATAGAGATCGTGATTCACAGGCGCGGTCTCAGGAGGGAGGGGTCACGGGTCATGCATGACCCCCCCAAAATCACACACGTCAATTTCACATAATTATCTTCTTATAATGCCTTTTTTAGGATATAAATGATTAACTTCCCGCTTATAGTTAAATGCTAAAATTTTCGAGCTCGCTAGTGCATCCTGCCCTTTTGAGTTACTTTTATTTTCATCTCTGTATGAATGAACAAAAAGAACCTAGTACACTGGGTGAAGGCAAACTGCTTGAATTTAGAAGCTCTCTTCTCTCACTTGCATTCTATTAGTACCAGGTCATAGCCGGGCGTCATAACCAGCCACCCCGCCCTGGGTTTATGTCGACCGTGATCATGGTTCTGAACACATTGATTTAAATAAAATAAAGAGGGCCGGCTCACTTCGCTGGCTCATTGCATTCTCTGCATCTTAAAACTTGAAAATCTAACTAATTCAGGGGCAGGGGTGGTGGGTGAGGGTTCAACCCCCCCCCCCCCAAATTTCCTACAACTAAAAAGAAATCAACCTATCCAAGGCGGAGTGCTAAGATTTTCTCGCTCACTTCGCTCGCCAATACATCCTATACTTTTTCAATTGTGCAAGAGCTGACAGGACCCCCTATTCTCATTTCTGTATAAATTAATAATAAGGAGTGGTGCTATAAGTTGACAGAGTTCCTCCTATTCTCATTTCTGTATGAATGAACAAAAAGATCTTAATTTCGAGGAAGGGTGCAAACATTTTCGAGCTCGCTCCGCTCGCTCTTGCGTCTAAGTACCTACTGTATAGCTCCTGTATGAATGGGCAAAAGAAAATCTAATAAATATCTCTATCTAAAAAAATCTAGCCTCATAGAGATGTCAGCAAACCAGCCCTCTGGTTTGCTGACATCTCTATGAGGCTTGCAAGGGCCTGCCAGGGCTGCGGGACTGTTCGAAAGAGATACCGCGGCCTTGGAACACAAAGGGCAAAGAAGGAACATGGATGCGTTTTAGTCAGTAAAAGTCCGACAAGAGCGGAAGGGGTCATTTGATGATTTCCCATCACAAAAAAAAGGCTGGGACCGCGCCTGGTGACTCATGCATGACGGTGATACCCCGGACAGTCGCAGTCGAATGATTTTATCAAGTTATTACTATTGGTAACGTTGCGTTTAATGTGAGATGGATTGCGTGGTTGGCCGTTTTCACACTAGGCGATAACGATAACGACACGATATCGAGGGACTGGTAGTTTCATACATTTTCTAACTATGTAAGTTGCTGCCGGGACGTGACTAGGTATTCAAGACCGCTCAGTGGCATAACGCATACAAGCTGTTGGTTAATGTTGTCTCGACATGGTCGGATAAATGAAACTACCAGTCCCACGATATCGTGTCGTTATCGTAGCCATTGTCGGGCTCGCTGCGCCGGGCAGGTGAGGCGGCGGTCGTCGGCCGCGCCCGCGCCGGCCGTAGACCCCGCGCCACCCGCCCGCGCGCCCTCCCCGCGCCCACCGCTCGTCCTCGCGCACCTCTAGCCGTGTCCTGACCGACCGGCCCGACCGGTCACGTAGTTTGCATTTTCGGTATCAAACATTTTCGTATGAATTTTCGAATGACACGCGTCGGTAGAGGAATTATGGTGAGATATCTAGTGAGCGGCGTACGTTGAGGTTGGAGCGACGCCGCGGCGACGTGGTGATGGCGGTCGATAGCGTCGCGGCGCGAGGTCAACGGCCGCCGGAACCTTGGCGCTGGCGCTGCAAGGTCGCGCCGGCCGCCAGCTGTCGCCCACCGTCACTGAGACGCGCCTCCGACTCGCGCTCTCGACAACCTATACGCGTACCTACTTAGATTTATTTATAAATTATATTTATATTTAAATAATTAATTAGATAGGGTTGCCCCGAATATCTGAGCCATTCTAAACGAGAAGAAAGTTCATAAATATTCTTTCTAACTATTTTTTGATTGACAATGTATTCAACGAAACAAAGTATGCTCATCCAAAGTTTAAAGTCTGTGGTGACACCTATTTTTAAGTCTGGAGACAAAATGAGTGTGAATAACTACAGACCCATTTCAGTACTAACAGGACTGTCAAAAATTTTAGAAAAAATCATAAACAGTAGACTGATAAAATATCTGGAAGATAACAAACTACTTTCAGATAATCAATTTGGGTTTAGGCCTAAAAAATCAACTAACCAAGCAGTAAACAAATTGATTAATTACATTTCTACAAATCTGGATAGTGGAATGCATACAGTGGGTATTTTTCTAGACCTTGCCAAGGCCTTTGACACTATTTCTTGCACTACTCTTTTGCAGAAGCTTGAATCACTTGGGATAAGAGGAGCGCAGCTTCTACTATTATCTGATTATCTTAACGATCGACAGCAATGTGTAAAAATTGGTCCGACTACAAGTTCTGATCATTCTAATACTTGTTTTGGAATTCCACAAGGCAGTATACTAGGTCCTACATTATTTTTAGTCTATATTAATGATCTTTGCAGCCTGATACTCAAAAATGGTGTTGTAATGTCTTATGCGGATGATACTGCTCTGTTATTTGCAGCTAAATCAAGGGCTGAGGCCTATGAACATGCTCAGAATGGTTTCAACATTGTATCTAATTGGCTCCAGAATAATCTTCTAACCCTGAATGCTGATAAAACAAAATACATTTCATTTACAATGAGAAATACTAACATACCGCTTACTAACCAAACAATTTACGCGCATACCTGTAGCACGTACGCGGACACTGCATGTTCTTGCCCTACTTTAGAAAAAGCTGACCATTTGAAATATCTTGGTGTCACTATTGACTCCAATCTAAATTTCCGTAAACATATCGAGTTACTATGTGCTAGAGTGCGCAAACTAATTTATGTTTTTAAGTATTTACGTAATGTAGCCGACTATAAATTAATAAAACAGGTTTATTTAGCGTTGTGTCAGTCTATTCTAACCTATTGCATAACATCCTGGGGGGGGGCGGGAAATTCGATTCTTCTCCCTCTAGAACGTGCTCAAAGAGCAATTCTAAAGGTTGCTACCTTTCGTCCGTTTAGATTTCCTACACATCTGCTCTACAAAGCATGTAATGTGCTCACAGTACGGCAATTATTTATTCTTCACATTATACTACAGCAGCACTCTACCCTTCCCTATGACCCAGTTCCTTCCGATAGGAGAAGAAAAGACCTGGTTTGCACAAAGCCTCAAACTAGACATGCGTTTGCTAGTCGATTTTATGTGTTTTTAGGACCTTTTCTGTATAATAGACTCAACAAGAAACTAAACTTCTATAGTTTATGTTATAGGAAATGTAATTTTGTAATATCGGATTATTTAGCGATGCTTAATTACACGGACACAGAAAAACTTCTAGAAGTCCTGATTTGATTTGATATGTCATCTCCTCGTTTTTAGTTGTACATATTGTTATTAAGTTAGTTTTAATGTTTACTGTTTTTGTTCCTAGATTTACTTTATTTTAAAACTTTTCCTGTCCTAATTAAATTATGCATTGTAAAGTGATGGCCTGAAACACAGGTTTAAATAAACCTAGATCAGGCAGGTCGCAACCTAACATTTGATTTCGCCATTATCGTAACTTGCAACAGTTATATATATTTTAGTTATAGTTTACTTATAAGCACTAATTATACAATTGTTTAGAATAACACTACTGCACCTAAATGTACACTTTTGTAATACCTACTTTTTTGAAATAAATTATTCTTATTCTTATTCTTATTCTTATTCACCCCAACATTTCGTACATTCGCTCCTCAATGAATATAGCTAATTCAATATTCGACACACTATCTCTCGCAGTAAGAACCGTTCAACCGGTAGGTACAAACGAAGCACCCTCGGAAAACATGATTGTGAACAGTAATGGATGACATGCGTGCAGCGTGATGCGCGGGCATCCCCCGGCGGGGCCCGTGCGCCGAGCGTCCCGGCCAGGTCATTGACCTACACTGCAGGTCGCACCCCCGCGCCCCGTCCTTCACGTCTACCACCCCTGTTCGCCCTCGTCGCCCTTGTCTATTGATATTTAAGTGAGTTTTATAAATCGACTCTCCCAAATGTAAAACTCAAGCTACATAGCTATAATAAGGCTACATTTGACTAGGTATGTATATCAAACATGCATTTAACTTTTCTGAGCTTATCTTCAGAATTTCCGATTTCGGTAGGTGTACCAGATTTTTTTGGCCGGAGCCGTGGCTTGAACACAACAAGAAACATGGCGACTTGGCGAGCCGTGTACGGTTCCGTAGGGACAGGCGCAGGGTGAAGGCTCCTCTACGGGCCGGGTGCTCCGCTTCTACAATTTATTCTGCTCGGCTGATCTTGGCGAACGCCGAGGGAAGCCCTCTCTAGGATAATTTTGGAAGTCAAGTAACAGTATTTTGGTGATTTCGTTGAATCCATTGTTAACTTAAACATAACTACCGAAATGGTGGACCGTGGGACTTTCATACATTTTGTTGGTTAATGTCGTCTCGACATCGTCGGATACCTGAAACTACCAGTCCCACGATATCGTGTCGTTATCGTTATCGCCTAATGTGAAAACAGCCATTGTGGGTGTACGAGCTACAAGGTACAGTCACAAGCACTAGTACTGGGCAAAATTCAAAGCAATTATCTCTTGGAATATCGACTGCAACTTGGAGATAAGATCTTGAAAATCACTTAGTGCTCACGACTGTACACCCTTTACTTTGTCATTGATGGGTCGACTAAAAATTAGATCAAGTTTTTCTTCTATGGAGTAGAATTTAATTTATTCGATTATTATAAGTGAGCTGTGTCAGAGCGACCAACCAATCACAACGGTAACAGAACGGCAGCCTGTTGCATTGTAGTGATGTGGCGACACGACATGTTAACTTAATGGGCACCAGACCCGAAGGGGCGCCTGGTCCGCACTTGCTGAGTGACTGTGCTTTCATGTACCGAACTGGAATTTAGTGGCGAACTAACTAAAGGCGCATCACGGAAAGACATTTTTAAATATTAACAATTCATGAATTGTTCATATTCATGTGATATTGTTATTTGTTTAAAATGCTTTTTATTTAACAAATAAAAATTGTTCTAATAAACACAATACCTATTTTGCTTGAGCTAATCATTTGTTATTATTTGTCATAATTATACCTAACAACATGAGTATATTTCAACATTTACCGTGTCTGAAGGCACAACATAAGATTTACAGTAAATATGCTAGAACTGTTACATTAAAGTTTCCGCTAGATGTGCGTTGCGAGGGATGTGTTTGTTGAGAACCAATAGAATCATCAATCAATAGGAGCGAGCTTTTTGTACATACAAAACAAGGCAAAGATGTGCGCGAGGGATGTGTTGGAAGTGTGGTATTTATTTTATTATACTACCTACTTCTTGCTTTATTTTTTACTAGCGACCCGCCCCGGCTTCGCACGGGTGCAATTTGTTTACATATAAACCTTCCTCTTGAATCACTCTATCTATTGCTGAAAACTGCATCCGTTGCGTAGATTAAAAAATTCTAAGCGGCATTATTTTATACCTACTATGTAAAGATTAATAGTTATGATCTCATTTTTATTTGTTTTAGTACTAATAATTTTTATATTTTATTTCTTTAAATTTTAGTCGTAATTAATTAGTAAAATTATAGCGATACCGTTTTTCTTTCTAAATTTTATATTTTGTAAGCTAAGTAAACTCTTAAATTTAAGGAGTTTGCTGTTGTATTTCATTTCTAGAGCCACTCGTTTTAGTTTATTTTTTCTTATGTTATCATATCACTTATTTTTGTGAATGTTGGTTAACTAGTAATTGGCAACTGTGTAAGTCCAAGACTGTAAAACCTATACTTAAGATATGTTGTACACAGAAGCTGTTGGTGTATCTATATTAATAAATAAATAAGCGTGCTACGTGAGCGAAAAAATAGCAGTCAGTCTTATACAAGCCTGCTACACATCCTCGCACCGCGCATCTGCGCACCGTTTCGCAGTGTCGCTACGCATCCTCGCTCCGCCTCGCCTCGCACATCTCTGGTGGAAGCGCAGCCTAAAGGCGCAAACCCACCGCGGCGCATGCAGTGCACGGGCACGCGGCGCATTTTAGCTGTGTGGCTTCATTCGTTTGACAACGTGGGTCTACGTTCCTACTGCAGAACACACTACACACCCACAACTATGTACAACTGTAGCGTGCGTGGCCCACCGCGGGTTAATATTCGTGTATAGTGTGTACCGCATGCACAACGTGCATGGCGTTGACAGCGTTGAGCTATGTGAACGTCTTCGAGCAAGCCACGCATGTACTAATGACGATAATTGATGCATAGCGTGTCCTATCCGTGCGCCGCAGTGGGTATGCACCGTGTATGACCAGATGTATAACGTGGACGAGGCAAAACGAGAATGTAAGAATCGCAGCAGGTGGCGTTCTATGGTTTAAAAAAGCTTGAGTATGTACCTATGGTACCATTAAAGCGCATAACACTGTGTTTCACGCTTTACACATCTCAACACGATACACCGGCCAAGTGGGAGGCAGACTCGCACACAAGGGTTCCGTAACAACAAAATAATAGATAGTTTTAGCGCACATTCATTCAACGGAAAGCTGTAAACAGCATTTTAAATCTCTTAAACTATTAACATTACCTTGTCTTTACTTAAATACGAGACCGCATTGTTTGTCAAGAAAAATAGTGAAACTGTTTATAAAAGCTTCAGAGAAACGCTTTAGATCGACAAGGCATGCATGTCGACACGAATTATGTCTAAGAGCCTCAAAGACCGCCCTGATGCACAAAAGCACTCTTTGCATGGCTCGGAAAATATTAAATAAAATACCAAATGACATTAAAGATTTAAACTTGACACAATTTAAACGGAAACTAATAACTTTATTGAAAAATGCTACTATACCATTGACGAATTCCTTCTTGACAAAATGTAATAAACTAAGATAAACTACTGATAATTATGTATTTGACAATTCAAAAACTTGACTAATTCATTGTATTGTGAATATTATTTATAATGATTAATTGTGTTCTAAATGTTTATTATGCAAATTATTGATTGTATTCTAAATATTGTTTTTTTAATTATTTTAAATTGTGTATTTCTTGAGTTGTAGTTCTTGTTCCTAATGGGTAGTTTTTGAGTTTATCTAACTAAAAGACCTAATGTATCACTATCACCAAAAATCACACATAAAGACTTTGACTTCGAAAAGTTGTAAGGGACTCGTTGGTCAGCTAAGAGCAACTAGAGCAAGTGATGAGGAAGTATCAAACACGTGACTAAACAAGTAAATATGATTTGATAAATGTTGACGGAGAAGATAGACCAAAGAAAAGATGGATGGCTTGTTTGGAGGTTGACGTAAAAGAAAGTAGTGATATGATAGCGTGTGGGCTGACAGAGGAGAATGGAAGAAAAATAACGACAAATATTTTTCCTAGTATTCACGGTTTATTGCAACACCTGTGTCTCGCGGTTTAATGCTACCGATGTAGCACTACTGCAAAACGCAAATAGCAATATAACTAAAAGTCGAACACAGATAATATTTGGTTCGTTTGTACGCTCAAGTGAGCTGCAAGCATAATTTAGTTGTAAAAGCGCAAAAGCGTAGAGGGTGCGAGGGGAGGGGCCGGGATGCACGACCCAGTTTAGCGGCGGCGGCGGCTCGATGGAGCGCCGTGTCCCTAGCGGTGGTAAGAGCGGCCGGCGCCTGTGTGCCACTCCGCTACCATTGACCCAGATTCGCGGAGCGGCCCCGCGCTCGCGCACCGCGGCATAGCACAACTACCACCCGCAGGCCCTGGCCTGACCTGGTGCCGCCTACCTGACCTACTAAACCTTCCTGTCTGCCCAATAACGTCATGTTACCTCATTGGAGACTTCATTGATTAACAAGTATTTAAGAGGGAACATGGGGCTGCGATTCTCCATACAAATGTATTCCCCTTTTTTCTTCCTGAATAATGCCTCTAGAGCAGGGGTAGCGAACTTTTATTGACCAATGTGCCATTTTTTCTAAATGAAATGTTTAATGAGGCCATAGACGTGCCGTCAAATAGTTTTGACTTAGTGATTATTGGGCAAATAATTAAATTAAATAGGTACTAAGTCTTTATTTACTACCAAAAAATATTTGTTGCACTGTATAGTAATAAATGTTTTAGTTATACGTTTATTTCGAATTTAAGTAATATTAGTGGAACTTCTGTTGTTACAGATTAGATGACAGATAACTTATATCAGAGCTGTAAGAGGTTACTTTTAGTGGTGTGCATACTGAGCTGGAGTCAGCTGCCAAACAGTTTCTAAGCGAGTCTTCATAGTGAACTTTGTTATTTTGAACAAAAATGGAAACCATTCGATCGGTGGCGTGCCATCAATGGCATTCGTGCCATTGGTTTGCCATACCTGCTCTAGAGCAATCATTATTTTTTCATAAAATCAAGGTCTAATGTAGACACATCCCTGTCATTTCCTTTTTTTAGCCACTTATAACTAAACAAAATATGACCCTCCAAAAATAATAAAAAAATGCCCCATTTTTACGGTCGAGATTAGAGGACTACTACACAAATTCGTAGTTTTTCACATAAAACATATTGATAGGAACTTAGACATACTCTTTCTTAAGAATGTTAAAATTAATTGAATCGGTTATTTTCGAGGAGAATTGGGAATACGAAACGTAGATTTCGTCAATTTTTTCGCACTCTACGGGGCAGGCTCGACGGCAATAGTTTCTTCAAATAATTTGGCTCTGTTCCTTTTTAAATGCTTTCATTGAAATATTACATTTGAGTACTTGTTTCTCAGAGCAAAAGTAGTCTGCAAAATTTATATTTTCTTACGTTTTTGCAATTTGCAGCTCAGTATCAGTCAAGTAACCAGAAATAATACAAACTAAACAATCAGTTTTTGTTAATTATGTACTTAAAACGGGGCATTTTTTGGATAACTTTCGTGCAGTTGTAATTGCAGTTTCTTTATGATCAAACCCACCCCACAGTGTTCAAGATAACATACCTACCCAACTGTTAGTTAGGTTATTACGTATATTATTTTCTACTAAATGTAATGTGACTGCCTCGTTGGTCTAGTGGTAGCAAGCGCGACTGCTGAGCATGAGGTCCTGGGTTCGATTCCCAGGTCGGGCAGTGTTATTGGGTTTTTCCATCAGGAATTTCTCAGTAGCAGCCACGGAGTCTGGATTTGTGCCCGGTTGATGACAATAGGCTTGCCCCCTATTACATGGGATTTAAACATAACTGGTGAAATCTGGGTGTACAAATGGGTACACCTCTGCCTAACCCTTCGGGGATTACAAGCGTGATGTTATGTTATGTCAAAGTTATAAGTTTCGACAACAGCCGCCGCTAAAAGGCCAAATGAAGATTTTAATAGAACTTAAAATATTGATGTCTAGTGGAACGGTTGGCTTTTTTTTAATATTCCCTGTTACTCAGGGATAATGTAGCATTCTAATGGTGAATCGGTCCAGTAGTTTTTAGTTTATTCGTTACAAACATACAAATCTTTCCTCTTTATATTATTAGTGTAGACTGAAACGGACTTTTCTTGAATTTCAATTGTTTTCTCTTGGTCACATTATTTATAATTTTTTGTGTTAATTTCAACATTGCCAACCCTAGTTCATTATATTGATCAGTGGAGCGAAGTGGATGTAAATTTCTAAACGCTCCAGTTTGACCTACTGTTGCGACAAAGTGGGACACATCTCCTGAGCTTGCAAAATGAAAATCTGAAAATAAGTTTGTATTTGATGAAGGTTTGTGTAACAACAAGAAACTAAAACTTAACTAGCACAAATTTCTAGTACTCAGCAAAAACAAACAGTCTGATGTTAAAAAAAAAGTGAAAATGGTCAATGGAATAATATATTCCTATGAGGTACCTATGGAACCTGGTGGGTGAGTACAATTAGGTCCTAGCCTGCTTTATTTCTCAGAGAGCCAAGCAATACACAGCTGGGTAAAGAATGTTGGGCAGGTTTCGGGTGGTTTTACTAAAATATCTATAGATACAAATAAATAAAATTGAAGTTTCTGTTTGTAATTTCAAAATAACACCTTTTTACTGAATGCATATGAAAGTATATACGGCACTTATAACAAAGAAACAATTTATATTATTTTTGTCTGTCTGTTTGTTCCAGTTAATCTCTGAAATGGCTGGACCAACTTTGAGGGGACTTTTACTGGCAGATAGCTGATGTTATAAAGAGTAACTTAGGCTAGTTTTATTTCAGAACAAAGATTTCGGTTCCATGCTAAAAAAATCCTTGAAATTGCTAACAAAATCCGATTCAAATAGGAAAGTTATATTTTTATAATAATAGCGAATGAAGGTCGTGGGGCACAGCTAGTTATGAATATAATTTTTATTTGTCAAAGTGCTTCATCATGATGTATTTACAGTAAACACACACTTGGGGCTCCTAATTCTGAGTAACTGTTCAGAAGGAAGCCATCAATTGTAAACCAGCCATTTCAGTTTGTAAGTATGAAGTCCCATATAATGAAGTATTGTTGGTGAAAGTCTCTTTGAGGAGCCAATTACAAAATGCATTTTTTTTCTTTACTGGTGATCTATGTCATGAAGTCCTTGCACACCTTAGTTTGCTCTCCAAGCTCAGAAACTAAACTAACTGAACTAAGCTAACTTGAGTAACTAGTAATTTGCTTTAATTATTGATCTTTTATCTTTTAATTATTGTTGGGCTGTTTTCATTTAGGTTTGTCTGCTGCTTGTGTTGTTCTTGATGTTGTTAAAAACCATCAAAATAATATTATTTTTATGTCAGTGAAAAGAAATGAAAGTCACCACGGCTGGTACAGAATATGCAGGTGATTAAGTTGCTTGCACTCTGTGTATGGTTATATCAACAATGGCTGCTTCCAACCACCTAAACTAGGAGACAGGTGAGGGACAAAATCAAAAGTCATTTATCCAAATTACGCTGCAAATCAGCAGCAGCTTTTTGAACATGAATAACACAAACAATCTTCCAAAACACACTTCACAAAGAAAGAAGTAAATATTAAGTCATAATTACCCAGTAATTTCCCATAGATCATGTTTGTGTTTTTGGCTATTATTTCAAATGTTTTTGTTGTTTATTTAAAATAAAAAAAATAACACAAAAGAATTATGTAGCCAGTGAGCATGTCCAAGTGTGTAAGATCATATATTGTATTGTTATGATTATGACAAGTTCATCTGTAATAGCAATATTAAAAATGTAAATTGCAATTTACTGTCCTAAATAAAAATAAAAAAATCTGTTTTTCTGATGATAAAATATAAAATCTACGAATTAGCTGCATGAAGTGATTTTTTGTATTATTTAATTTAAATGATCTACAAAAAGAAACAATGTGAAGTACCAAAACTGATAAATATTTATAGGTAGTCTTATCAAACAAAAGATTCATGAAAACATAACAGCAAGGGTGATTACTAATATTCTAACTATTGCAAAGTATTGCATCCAATTACGATTTTTGGGATGACATCGCAGATTAAATTGATTCAGGAGTGATCATTGTCTACAGTTAACAAAATATGGATGTGAGGAGCCGCGAAGAGCAGGCACGTACGCAGGTAACACAGGGACGCGATCGGCGGCGGCCCGCGGGCGGCCGTGGCCCCCTAACGCAGCCCACCGATAC
The DNA here is from genome assembly GCA_950022335.1 of Eurois occulta. Classification (NCBI taxonomy): domain Eukaryota; kingdom Metazoa; phylum Arthropoda; class Insecta; order Lepidoptera; family Noctuidae; genus Eurois; species Eurois occulta. The sequence goes on from OX465486.1 coordinate 436,175, forward strand.
CAAATCGTAGCGGCTAGGTTAGAATGCACTTTACCTCGTCAACCAATTACCGCTTGCATTTTGACATTCCTGCTGACCTCGCGTGAGGTCACGATAGAACGTGCGAGATGTATCTCATTCTACAGCTACCTTAAAGTGGAAGTTGAATAAAATGGCTCACAAAGGTGACGCATCGACACGATCCAATCGAATGATCTTAGTTGATCTCGGGCTATTTCCTGCTCGATCAATAGGACTTTCGCACGAACACGACTTTGTTTAGAAATATATGCACTAAATACACCATAATAAATGAAATTCACAAACTTACGAGGCGAAGAAAGTCAATTTCGTAGAAAGCACACGTACCGCAACACGACAAGCGTGTTCTTTTGCACACATACAACTGAATAACTCACACGTACAAATTGACAGTTGCTAGCTATTCGCTAATGCTATCTCCGACCGACGTCCGAGCTGATTTATACAACTGAGTTTTTTTTTATGAAACTGAAGTAGTTATTTCAACAATTTGTTTTTGCACAAAATTAATCAAATATCTGTACAATACTACGATCGTAATAATATAGCAATATGATATAACTTACGTTTTAACAATAATTTAAAAACAAAAAGTTTTTAATGGTTTTAACGGAAATGACGACTGTACCAACATTACGTTACATTAAATTGGTATGGGTACGTTCGGACAAAATGCGTTCAGTTTATCCAAGAGTTGAAAACTACGAAAGCTTGTTCTACACTGTGTACAATGTTGATACGTATAAAACAAGAGACTAAACGTAACGTAATTTTGCTAGGCAACCATTCTGCAAAGATTAAGGCAGGATATGTGAATAAAAGTCATCACTGAATTGCTATCCCTGGCTCCCAGGCACCCGGGCTATCGCGTTGTAGAAATCGGTGGCGGTAAAACATTGATAAGTCAACAACAGTCGTTTTTTCTGTATGGGATGACGGCACGGCTACCAGACCACAGAGTACTTTTATATGGGTATAGAGGCATAACTCAACGGGTTCAGAAGGAAAGCGATTGGTAGCACCATCTGTAACTACAAACTTACAACTTTCCCGATATTCTAAATAGATCTATACGTCTACCATCATTAGTCATTACTGGTTTCAGACAGGTTTTTACGATTACATTAGATTATTTATTTTTATTAACACCGTAATTTACTCATGGACTAACCGTAATTTTTTTTTGTATATGAATAAATTAGGGGATTATTTAAGGCTGCAGAAAATGAAACCCTTATTATAATACTCTTAGTCATTTATTTTGTCCTAAGTACCTACTAGGTTGATGAAAACACTCGACACAAACTCAAGGAGCAGCTCAACTTGATGAATTACGGAGATTCGGAGAGGCACTCAGTTGTAAATTGTTGAATTTATCAACAAAAACGCCAGGCAGTAATGACAGACGGAATGCCATTGATTGTTTGGCAGCTTGCTTGACTTGCTTCATTGCTGCAAGTAAAAAGTATTATAAAATAACTACTACGACACGAATGTAGTTAAACGTTTAATACAGGTTTTAGAGTGTCATTTATATAAAATGTATGCCAGTAAAAGACCAGTAAAGATGTATTTAATAAAAACATATTTTATGATTTTATTTAAAATATTAGTTACGCGCATTTCGAATTTACTTAAAAAGTGTATTTAATACAATTATAATAAAATAAACTACTAAACAGAATATTTATTTTATTACTGGTAACATTTAGCATTCCTTTGATGGAGTATAATGATTATACAAGAATAAAATAGTCACTACATCACTGAAACTGTAGTAGTTTTATATATATTGCACCCTATTTTAATTCCCAATTTAGTCGGTTAGCGTCAGCAAGCCCTATCGCTATCTGTATTTACAAACAAGCAATACATGATTTTATAATAAGATAAAATTAAAAAGGCATTAAGAGGACCTGTTACTAGATTGCAGTACTCTTACAATTTGGTAACATTATTTTCTCCTAGTTGCATGGTAATATGTTCTAAGATTGTACAGCCTGTACCAGACGGCAGCCATTGACAACGTTATTTTGTATTTATGGCTCGTTTTGTGGTAATTTGCGTAAAACGTCCATGGTTTGCCCGTTGTACGGATTAGTTACAGTAACTTTCGTCGTTGCGTAATTATGGTAACACTATTGAAGAATTGTAATTAGTGATCAGAAAAGAATATAGGAATGTTATCTTTTTATTACACACAAAATGTGCACTTGTTTAACTTTAATCCTTAGCCGATCGGCACCATGTGACCATACTATGCTCTCTTAAGGTGAATGCTCCAACCAGCCCGCGAAATTCAAAATTTCTTGCGTTTTTTGCAATTTGCAGGCCAGTGCTAGGTTGTATGTTGATTAAAATATTATTCGCGGCTGTAAGACGTATGTAGTTACAGAATTATAATCATCAAAATCACCAATACAACCCTCCAAGTTCATAAAGGTGTAGGAACAAAAAAAAAACAGAAAAAGTCATTCCTACAGCTTTATGAACTTAGAGCGTTTTATTGATGATTTTGATGATTATAATTCTGTAACTACATATGTCTTACAGCCGCGAATAATATTTTAATCAACATACAACCTAGCACTGGCCTGCAAATTGCAAAAAACCCAAGAAATTTTGAATTTCGCGGGCTGGTTGGAGCATTCCCCTTAAAACATTGAAACTTTTGTATGGAAACTAGCGACATCTATCCCACATGGTGAAAACTGTTTACTGGTTGGGTTACCACTTTATAAGTGGTATATGATTTAGGGCCGATTTTTCAATACTCAGAATCTCAGATAAACAGTTAGATAGCACACATTAGACAGATAACCAAATATTGCATTTTTCAATCGTCAGATAGGCTCTATCTGGTCAATAACGGCCCTAACTGAGGAATAAATCTATCTGCCACTTTGACGGCCAGATAAACGTCTATTCAATAGATACAACTAGATCCAGTGACGTTTAGTTTGAGGTTATTTCTTCTTTTACCAAAGTAATGTCAAAATTATGGAAATTTTCGATTGTTTCATTGTTTGCCAGATCGTCAACACGATCTGGCAAACAATGAAAGGAAACAAAGAGTAATTAGACCAAGGCCCGACCAGTTTGCCATGTGGGGTTCAAAAGAATTTCATCGCCGTTTCAGACTTTTAAAAGAATCTGTACTATATTTGTGCTTCCCCTGATAAGTGATAAAATTATACACGAAACACAAAGGTAAGTTCCACCTAGTTTTTACAATAAGTAATAGTGATCTAAGTAGGTACCTATGCCTTCCTACAATATACAGTTGTAAATTGTAATGTCCCTAACTATGAAACACTTACCAACATTTTATTACCTATTGTTTCAGGAACCAATGTATCTCACCTATGTTGCAACTACTTATTTCTCTACGATTCTTTGCCACTGGGAGTTTTTACATCGCTGTTGGAGATTTTGGTGACATTCATAGCTCCACTATGTGCCTTATTATAAAAAAAGTTGCTCAAGCGATAGCATCTTTGAGGCCAACATTCATTCAATTGCCAAGAGGCAGTGAATAAATAAGAAAAACTCAGGAAGAATTCTATAAAATAGCCAGATTTCCTAGAGTGATTTCAGCCATAGATTGCACACACATTAGAATTCTGAAGTGATTTTAATAGTGAAATTTGACTTTTGCGTCGCTAATATTAATTTCATTTTCAGGTGTGTACTTGGATCAAGAAGAGCCTGTTCAAATGTTAAATATTGAGCAACCAACAACTTCAGCTCTATTAGATGTAACTAACCGTAGCCTATCAGGTATGTTGTATTTCATTTTATTACCCTAATTTGGCCCGCCCATCACTAAATTGAAAAAGTTGTAAACAATAGAACTAGGAAATAAACATTTCACCATTAAACTGACTTAACAATGATTCAACATAATTTTTATTGTTTTTCTAGGTCCTGGAATTAAGATTGGTATTGCTGATGGTAAACGATCCACATCAAGGTCATGTAAAGAAAACACAGTGCCATGCGGAAGTGATACAAACGATGCCATAAAAGTTCAGGCGTGGAACCACCTCCAAAAATATAAATTGAGGAAGAGAATGAGGCAAAGTGGTATTGAGGTACATGTTTGAAAAGTATCATAAGCATCAGATTGCTTATGATACTTTTCAAACAATCATTACATAGAGCCTTATGTTGACTGCTTAGCAGAAAGCTTTTTTGTCACAATGTATTTTTAATAGGTTTATCAAACGCCCATCAAAATATATGTCAATAAAATAAAATCAGAAAATACTTTGAAGAATTTTGTAAGAATCATGAAAATTAATTTTTATTTTGATTATTCGTGTACCCAAGCATGCAAAGGATGTATGTCAGGATCATAGCAAGCAGAGATTTGCATTCATAGCCTACTTATTACTTGTTTATGTATTTATTTATACAATTAATTAATGTTGTAAACCCTAACTTTATAAGTTCGAAAATAAAAGTGTGTAAGTAATTTTAAAACGTTTTCTATTCCACATAAATTGTATTATTTCCATCTATATTTTACTTGCTACACCATGTTTTGTCACACGTTCCGACATATTTTTATGTAAAACTATACGTGAAGCGTATGACAATAAGTATGGTACCAAGTGCAAGTAAAAGTAACAAAATGAATTGGGTACTTTTGGTAGCTGTATGTATAGGTATAATAATAATATCCCTGGACATTTCACACAGCACCATCTAGTCCCAAGCCAAGCAACCTAATGCTTGTGTTATGGTAGCTAGATGGCTGATAAACTACATATATACATTTTTTTTTTGTAAATACATGCATATTATAGATAGAAAAACAACCAGACCTGGAACAACTACTTGTAGGTCATACAAATATTTGTTCCGTACGGGAATCGAACCCGCGACATGCAGCGCAGCAGTCAATCGCTTGACCACTGCGCCAACCGTGCCGTCCAGGTATAGATTATGGATTTAGTTCGCCACTACCACGGATAGATGGCGCTGTTTTTACGATGACGGAAATACGGTTGAGGACACCGTCTATCTCCATATTATGGAGATAGACGGTGTCCTCAACCGTATTTTTATTTGGAGCGCCGATCAAAGACTACTATTTATATATTATATAAATAGTAGTCTTTGATCGGCGCTCTAATCCTGCTACTGACCTCCTTTTACAAAACCAAATGTTGACAGATATAGAACGTTGTCAGTGGCGCCATCTGAAGTCGATCGTCGAACTTCTAAAATGATGCCTATAGCGGAAATGGAACCTGCAGGGTGAACACAATAAAGTATTTCAAAACAATAGGTGATTTAGAAAGTTTAAGAGTAACCATCGACGTGTCCATTGCTCACTGCTGTTACACGGTTGTGTCCATTGAATGAGCAACATAAGTGCTAGGAAATAAAAAATGTATAAGAAAAATATAATATTTTATTGTATTTCCTGTTTCTATTTATTGCATCTACATCAAAAATCGTATTCAGATAATGTAACAAATAAATCGGTGCATTTATAATGCATTACACTAGAATGTACAACTTATTTATAATTTAAAGTGTTCGCTAACGGGAATGTATTTCACTTAGTTTAAGTAAGTATATACGATCTTATTAAGTTTTCAAAATATCACATCATGATGGATGGCATCGTGCAAACAAATTGCAAACATCGCCCTCGTGGTATCGCAACAGGAACAGGTAGCAACGAAACTCGCTCACTCTTCAGCTTCTGATTATACACGATAAGAATATAAAACACTGGACTCATTACAACATTCGTTGATACACTGCCTAGTGTATCAACGAATGTTGCAAAACGGTTTCGTTACTGGCCGCACTTGCAGTGGCCGGCTGGCGCATGGCGGCTACGTGTCATGTAGCACGCCATAGGCTCTGCGGCTGTCGGCGACACGTCATACGTCGTCATTGCTGGGAGTAGTGTTGTACAGTTGACTCTGCTTCAGACGAACATTACTTCAAGCGAGATGTTACTTCGAAGTTCACGATGAATTGAGCAATGTGCAGTAAAAATATATTTAAGTTTGTATAAAATTAAGTACAATTTTGAGATTCAAGAGATAAATCATAGGTACGTACTTTATAAATAATTGTGTAAATATAAATCTATTATTTAAAAACATTTAACATGGATATCAAAATACACTAATAAATACGTAGTGTACGCAGCGCGGGACTCGAAGCCGAAGCCGGAAGTCGCTCGTTGCGTTTACTTTGTCTGACATATTATATTACCAACGTAAAAAAATAACAAATTATTTATTAAAAACTTAATCTATTATACAATTAACGGTTGGTCCATTTTTATTAATGTACATTTTTATAAAAATATTTTAGTACAAAACTTAGCACTACTGTATACAAACGATCTCATCAGGAAAATGAAACATAAATTAAGTACATAAGGCGGTGGGCACTACGCTGGCCCGGGCGCATCACGTCGCGTCACGTCACGTCACGTCACGGCGCGTCGCATCGCTCGGGGCGCGGCGTCACGCGCCCGCCGGCCATCACATGCCCGACTCGGCGATGCCCTCGTCGTCTGCAACAGAAAGGCGCGTGAGTCCGGGCGCGTCGGTCGCATGCGACACGTTAGTACACTCGGCATGCGGCATGCCACACACACTCACGCGTTGTCGACCCGCCGCCGCGACCTGCACTACTGCACTACCCTCCCCTACCCTCCACCTAGCGTTCACACTGACATGTTAACCTCATCTACCGACACATTGTTACCCGTATACGATAAAACAAAAAAAAGGATCAGATAAAATTGAAAAATTAAATACTGATTACTACACGACTATTACAAGCAAGTGGACATAGTACAAAATTGTAATGTAAAGTTGAGAAGTAGATGGTTGCGTACCTTCGAAAGCGGCGTTGAGGTGGTGGTTGTGGTTGTTGTGCGGCGGCGCGGCCAGGTCCTGTCCTTCCAGCACGGCCACGAGGCACTGGTGGATGCAGATGTACTGCTGCTCCGTCTGCACCATCCACACGCGCTCGCGCCGCATGGCGTGCACCATGCCGAAGATGTCGATGAACTCCGCGTGGTTCGTCAGCTGCGACACACAACATACTCTCTATACTACACTACTCGAGTACACTGACGACGACGCGACCAGATGCGACTGGTGTAAGTCGTACGGCCATTTGTATTAAATTATCATAGGGCGAAAAGTTCCAAGACTTGTGCGCGACTGACCTGCTGCAGCGCGGTGTCCAGCGTGATGAAGGTGCCGGAGCGGCCCACGCCGGCGCTGCAGTGCACGACGACGGGCCGCGAGTCGGGCGGGCAGCGCTCGCGGAAGGCCCGCACGAAGCGCGCCAGCGTGGTGGGCGGGTCGGGCACGCCGAAGTCCGGCCACGTGGTGAAGTGGAAGTGCTTCAGCACGCGCTGCTCCGCGCCGCGGCACAGCATGAGCTCCGTCACGGTCCAGTCGGGGTAGCGCGACTCGTTGAGCGCCGTGACGGCGATGTCGCCGTAGTACACGGGCCGCGTGTCGTAGGGCCAGTAGCGGTCGCACTTCTCGCGGCCCTTCTCGACGCAGCGCGTCAGCATGACGATGGCTCGGCTGCCCGACTCCCAGCACATGCGCCAGAAGTCGTCGCGCGTGCAGTGCAGCGGGCCCTGCGTGACGATGAACTCGCGCGGCGAGTTGTGGCCAGGCACGTAGTTGGCGTTGATGTAGTCGGAGCCCTCCTCGTCGTCTACGGGCTGCAGCTTGTAGCGGGAGTGGTCGTAGGGAAGGATGTTCGTGAAGCGGTTCTTGGGCCGGTTGACGGGCAGGTCGGCAGCAGAGCACGCCTGCTCGCGGCCCACGTGCTTCAGTTCTTCGAACTCCTCGCTAAACCTGCGCACGCACACGCACCCGTTATGTCGCGCTACTACACGAACCACCTACAACCAACAACCCGCAGGCGCAGCGCAGCGCGGTTGTCACTGTCAAACTACAACTTTTTGACAGTTTAAATAAGGAACCGTTAAGTAGACTTTTATAAAGCACCAGAGCGTATCAAACCGGACAGAGTAGCGCGGCACTGGTATAGTCGGGCTCTTAAATTTCGACTTTATTTTAAGAACACCTATGTGATACCTGTTTGGCAGTGAAAACTGCGTTACGCAAATCAATTTAGTATTATAAGCATATTTAAACCTAGTTTTAATAAAACTAGGTTTAAACACAATCAAAAAATATTATAAAAAAGGGAAAAAGTTAGTGGCAACTTAATATTTTGTCGTCGCGTAATTGTTATATCAGGCAAGCATCAGTGAGATGACCTTCGGAATATTAATCAATTTTAGTGACGCATTCAGAAATTCGGTACTTATACTATAGCAATTGCAACGACTTTAAGAGTATGAACCCTAGTTACGTAAAGTTCAAATGAATCGAAAAAACGATTTAAAACCAGAGATTAACTCGCTGTCGGCCTAGCTTTTCTATGACGGAAAGATAAATACACTAAAAACTCAATCAATCATTTGATTTCTACAATGTAAGTATTTGTACTTCCTGGGGCGCAGCTTCACGGCGACTGATCAACGAACTGGACTGGTATTAGAATAATTCCTAAATTAAAAAAGAGTCTCCATGACCTGTTAGTAAACAAATGCTACTACTCTATAAAAGACTTCCTTTAAGACAAATCACTGCTCCAATACTGTCTCCCCCAGTCATGATGCGTTCAGTAGCCCACTAATGTGTTTATATCTCTCTTTATTACTATTCTATGTAATAATGTAGTAATGTATTTTTAATGTATTTAATTTGACTTCCGTTATGTAAATGACTATTGTATGCCCTATGGGCGGGACATAGTTGATCACAATTATACACTTCTCATCAAAAAAATCGAAACACTTTCGTTTTTATTGTTTTTGTCCTAATTTTTTACAAAAGAGAATTAATTCCATGAAAAAAATATATACGGTCGAATTGAGAAACCTCCTCCTTTTTTGAAGTCGGTTTAAAAAAAAAACATTATTGTGTAGCTGGCAGTTTGGTCATTACAGTAAGAAGAAAAAAATCAAAATTCGAAATTAGAATTTCATTTGTTTATCCTATAAATGAAATTAATCACTGTTTTGAGACAAATGTATGTGTATTTAGGGTTGGAGTACGTTTCTCGTTTAAAAACTAAAAATTAGCGCTTGTCTTTAAACTTTTTGTTTCTTATTTCATTTACTGTGACTTTGGGACGTCTGAAAAAACTTTTTTTTCAGAAACATATGGATACTTCGCCCGCAGAAGCCGCCCAAGTGGTGGCATTGCTGGATTCTGGACTTAGTCAGCGTGTTGTGGCTGCAAGATTGCATCTAAGCTTATCATCTGTTCATAGAGTCTACAAACGCTATCGGGAGACTGGTTCGTTCACGCGCCGTTCAGGATCTGGCAGGAATCGGGTCACTTCTGAGCGAGATGATCGATTTATTGTAACAACTTCTTTACGAAATCGACGCCTTAACGCTTTTCAACTGCAGCAGCAGCTTCGCGTTGTACGAAGAGTAGCTGTAAGTGACTCTACAATAAGAAGAAGGTTGAAGGAACGCGGATTGGCACCGCATAAGCCAGCGAATGGGCCGAAATTAACTGCAGACCATCGAAGAGCGCGCCTTAACTTTGCACGCGAGCACCTAACTTGGTCATACCTTCAGTGGAGCAAAGTACTGTTTTCTGATGAGTGTAAAATTATGCTGTATGGTAACGACGGAAGGAACAAGGTCTACAGAAGAGATGGAGAACGCTTTGCACAATGCTGCATTGAAGAAAAGGTCAGCTATGGTGGCGGTTCGTGGACGGTTTGGGGAGGAATCAGCGCCGACGGTAAGACAGAACTTGCCTTTGTGTCTGGGCCACGGCTGCCTGCACTAAACTCTCATCGGTACATCGAACAGTGTCTTGAACCTCATGTGATGCCCTATGCACATTTTATTGGCAACGACTTCATATTCATGCACGACAATGCTAGAGCTCACACCGCGGGCATCGTACGAGATTATCTTACCGAAGTCGGTATCTCCATTATGCTATGGCCAGCAAGAAGCCCGGACATGAATCCCATTGATCATCTATGGGATGAATTAAAGAGACGAATTCGAGCAAGAGATCCAGCCCCAGAAACACTTAGCCAGCTGCAAAATGCAATCCAAGAGGAATGGGATAATATACCACAACATGTGATCGTGACTCTCATCCGATCGATGAAGAACCGTATGGAAGCAGTAATAAGAGCTCGCGGAGGGAATACAAGTTATTAAATAAACGTTTCTTACATTTTTTTTTCATTTACGCGTGTTGTTTTACCCATTTCCTTCATATTCCATACAGGGTAAAAATTACTCATTATACAAAATACGAAACCTATGAAGACTTAATTTGAATTTAGAACAATAACATTAGGATTTAAAAACCTCATACTACTCACTATTAAATGACATTTTACATTTATTCCTAAATATACACATTTTTCTGATAATCCTTATCAAATCATAAACTGCGAGGTGTTTCGATATTTTTGATGAGAAGTGTATTATTTAAAACCTGTAGTATGTACCTACCTAAGATCCACAATAAAGATATTGATTAATTGATTGATTGGTCTGAATGCCTTAGTGAAACCTCAGAAGAAGCAACGACGACTTGATGTTGTTGGGTAATCTAGTACCTACTTCCCGACGAGCGGTAACGTTCATTGGTATACTATAACGTTCTTGTATTTTATTTAATAAACCTAAACGCAACGAAATGAAATGTTATGACAGCACTTATTTAAAATAGTTTTATTTTATTTATTGTCTTAAGTACCAGAGTCTAATCGAAATCATATAGGTACATACACGTTGCTGCTAATAAAGATAGACATAAATACGTATAGGGACCCGAACCGAACGTAGTGTTGTTGGTACGGAATAATAGATGTCGCCACTATTCAATGTTAACAATCAAATTATGTTTCGAGACGGCTCTCTTTTCCCTTTGACACAAGTATCCTATTCCTTGCTGCCAGATCACCATAAAAAACTGAAAATATTTTTTCTGTGAAATACAAATAAAAAAATTTGATAGTTTAACAAATATAAGGTTATTAATGATGAGAAAAGTTTCAAGTTTAGAGATTTTATGCAGGGGAACATTGCAAGACGTGATGGTGTGATTCCCCTGGTGTGCGGCACACTGCGCGGCAATGTCTCTCAGTGGACTCGGTCGAGTGAACACATAGAGAATATTATAGTCTTTGAGTGAACATGAACAAAATGTGCGCGTTTTTACCGAAATGTTCGCGCACACGTAAAAGCGGAACATTTTGTTCTGTATAAAATGTTCGCGAACAAATGTGCGGCATAATGTTCGCGCACAATTTTGGGTGGAATCGTACCAGAATAGTGAGTTGCTTTGTTAACTTGTAGCAAAAGTTTGAGCACCTAGGTGCTTGTAACTAATGCGCTTGGGACCCGCCCCTGCTTCGCACTGGTGCAATGGAGTCGTGACATATCATCGAGATTTATATGCGACAACAGGGCCACTTATTGGGTTCATATCTTAAGATGGAACCAATAATACACCTCACATAATTAAATTTAAATTGGTTGGGTGGTTTCAGAGATTAGCGTGTGCCAACATGTGTGGCACGTAATTTTATATATTCAGATTTAACTATTATTAAATTTATTCACATAAATGAATTGGTGCATAGTATAAATATAATAATAGTATGTGTTTACCATTATACAAAGTGTCGACCGCCAGGGTCTCCCCGGTCGTCGTGTTAAACAAATAAACAATAGCGGCACCTGAAGTCGGAGTCGGCCGACATGAGGCGGTAGTGGTCGATGAAGTCGGCGGCGCGCACGGGGCGCTGCGTGGCGCGCGGGGGCGGCGCGGGCGCGGGCGCGGCGCGGGCGCGGCGCCTGCGCAGCCCGGCCACTGCCGCGCCCGCGCCCGCCAGCAGCGCCAGCGCCGCCACGGACCCGGCGATCCACGCCGTGTTGTCCACCTCTGCGACGAGTTAACGTATCATCTTTTAACACGAGCTTCTACAGTAGAAGCGCATGGAAGCGATTTTTAATTAAAATTCGTTGGAATGACCATGTAATAAGTAAATGTGTGTAACACTTTCATCTTTTTTTTTCCAAAATAAAGGTCTCCGTCAGGATGAACGGTCACTAGGCGTATTTAACGTTGAATTTATGCCCAAGAATTGCTTCCCTATTGCTTCTATTTGCTTCCTATTCTCAAAAAATTGCTTCCATCATATTCTAGTAGAAATAAAACATTTTAAGGGTGACCGTTCAATCTGATGTCAGGACGGCCGGTCATCGAGTCCTAGTGTTCCTGGTAAATACAATAATTATTGAAATTCACAGTGGCCATTAATTACTTCCTATTTCCTTCTCTCAATGTTTTACAACGATAATACTGTAACTGTCACGGCAAAAAAGATATCGACAAAAGTGTTGTTTATCAATATTTTAGCGCCTGACCAAAAAAAAAAGCAATACTCTTATTCATCATAAAGCAATACTCATTGCAGTTATGCTTGAGTAGGCGATAAATCTGTCGTATTGTACCGATTGCCTACAGCTAAGTATTATGTTATTAAAAATAAGTGCCTATCGTATTTAGTGACAAAAATTCATACAAATGTATTAAACACCTTTAAAGATAATATATCAATTCTAAAGCGAGTGTCTAATACAGCAATACAACAATAAAAGTAGAAAAAAATACGTTTGTGACAACAGTTTATTAATTAATTTTTTTATATACATAACGCAATGTGGTACCACTTTTTTATTACTCCTTACAACTCTCTTACTTAAATCATCATAGCACTCCCATACATTTCCACGTCTACAATGTGCTTTATAGTGACCCATAGTACCAATAGCAGGCGGAACAAATTCAATGATAGAAAGCAGTTCATATTTGTGATTCTGTAAAACTAACTTTGGAGGCGCTTCATGTACAAACATTAGGTCATCCAGTACTTCAAAACTTATAAGATTTTTTAACTGTAAGTCAAACGACATGATACCATCACATAAAAGTCGACGGCAACGAGTCAAATCCATATTGTCGATCAGTGAACTTGCAGCTTCTTGAATATCAGCCACACACGATAAAAGTGTGGCTGATATTCAAGAAGCTGCAAGTGAAGCGCCTCCAAAGTTAGTTTTACAGAATCACAAATATGAACTGCTTGTATCATTGAATTCGTTCCGCCTGCTATTGGTACTATGGGTCACTATAAAGCACATTGTAGACGTGGAAATGTATGGGAGTGCTATGATGATTTAAGTAAGAGAGTTGTAAGGAGTAATAAAAAAGTGATACCACATTGCGTTATGTATATAAAAAAAATTAATTAATAAACTGTTGTCACAAACGTATTTTTTTCTACTTTTATTGTTGTATTGCTGTATTAGACACTCGCTTTAGAATTGATATATTATCTTTAAAGGTGTTTAATACATTTGTATGAATTTTTGTCACTAAATACGATAGGCACTTATTTTTAATAACATAATACTTAGCTGTAGGCAACCGGTACAATACGACAGATTTATCGCCTACTCAAGCATAACTGCAATGAGTATTGCTTTATGATGAATAAGAGTATTGCTTTTTTTTTTGGTCAGGCGCTAAAATATTGATAAACAACACTTTTTTGCCGTGACAGTTACAGTATTATCGTTGTAAAACATTGAGAGAAGCAAATGGGAAGTAATTAATGGCCACTGTGAATTTCAATAATTATTGTATTTACCAGGAACACTAGGACTCGATGACCGGCCGTCCTGACATCAGATTGAACGGTCACCCTTAAAATGTTTTTTTTCTACTAGAATATGAAGGCAGCAATTTTTTGAGAATAGGAAGCAAATAGAAGCAATAGGAAAGCAATTCTTGGGCATAAATTCAACGTTAAATACGCCTAGTGACCGTTCATCCTGAAGGAGACAAATAAAGGAGTAAAAAAAAACTTGTGTAAATTTTTTCCACTCCTAAATTATGATTGTGCTCAAAACTCATTATTTCAATTAACTATTACACACATCCATACAGAGTTCATAATGAGTACTTGTCCAGCCTAGGGTGACAATAAATATACACTTACTGAAATTAAAAAGTAAATGTCTCGTAGTCGAAATGGGATCCAATTCAGAATAGTAAGCCATATCAAATCTATACTAATATTATAAAGCTGAAGAGTTTGTTTGTTTGTTTGTTTGTTTGTTTGAACGCGCTAATCTCAGGAACTGCTGTCCCGATTTGAACAATTCTTTCAGTGTTAGATAGCCCATTTATCGAGGAAGGCTATAGGCTATATATCATCACGCTACGACCAATAGGAGCGGAGCACTAATGAAGAATGTTTCAAAATCGGGAGATATTTTTTCCTATTGAGAGCTTCCGCTGCGTGCGCTGCGTAAACGGTTAAAGTTTCGCAAAAATCATGTATTACAGAATTATTCCTCTTTAAAAGTTCAAAAAAAAAGTCCGCGACAGCATATGTCTATCTTTTAAGGTTAGCTCACTATAACCTTTTTTATGCTAACCAAATTTGTTCTAAAATAATGCATTATTTACGGAGGTGTTTTTATAAACATGATATTAATCCTTATCCAAATAAATACGTTACTCATCACAAGTATTTCATTTAAAACAAAATTGCCCTTTACATCTTTCGATTTAAGTGAATATCTTAGGAGCTGTCGCAGTTTTAAAATAAAATCACAGCAAAATAATGATCGGGTACTGCGCGCACAATGTGCAAAGCCGGGCAGTCATGTTAGCCCAAAGTAACTATTCCACGCGGACGAAGTCGCGGGCGGAAGCTAGTATCAAATAAAAGTGGCGTAAGATACGGCTAAGGTGCAACATTTTTTTCGATTTGTTTCCATGGATAACACATTCATATTTAAATATATACAAATAAATACCTCGCAGTACTTTATGTATTGACAAGACACGTTATTATCAAAGAGATTATCAAAATTAATCAATTAAATAAAAAATTAAATTCCACAAAGTTTAATGATAAGACAGTAAAATTATAATACATATGAACCAAATCTCACAATAAAGAAAATTTGTTTTGTGATCAGTCTGTTTCTACAAGCAAATGTGCGTTTTGTATTTAATGCGGAAGCGCCAGCGAAGCCCGCGAAATTAAAATTGTCTTACGTTGTTGCTCAGTCAGGTCACGCTGTATGCTGAACATTATGATTCGCGACCGTAACACGTATGTATTTTCAGAATTATAATCATTAAAATCACCGATGCATCCCTTGTAAGTTCACTTAATCCCATGGAGTGACTATTTCATGAAAAAGTCATTCGAGCACAATATTAAGCTGAACAAAACACAATATTACTAACTTTCTTCAGCGATTCACGTGTCTGTGCGGTTCACTGACGTCACAGCACGCGCGGGTACTCCCTAAGACTTGCGAATTCAACTTATGATGATACCGATGACCTTATCATGTTGCACTACAACACCACACGCGTATTCTCAGCTCAACATTAGACGACTGAGCGCTATCAGCGAAGAGGATATCGCACGATATCGTTATCAGTGCATATGAAACGTTGTAGGTGCGAGTGTGAGTGCGTGGTAATCGATGTACACACATTCGAGTGCTGAGTCAAAGGAGAGTGCAGGGTGCGCGTTACGTACCGGTGTAGACGACGGTGTAGGCGGTGTCCGTGAACTTGTCGGGCGCGGTGAAGGCGCGCAGCTTCACGAAGTACTTGGTGCCGGGCTTCAGCGGCCCGTTGCAGTAGGCGCGGCCGCCCGCGTCGCAGCGCTCCGAGCCGATGGTGAACTCCTCCACGGGCGACGAGTGGAAGGGGTAGTAGGGCTCCGTGACCTGGTAGGGCGGCCAGGCGTCCAGCGCGTGCACGTCGCGCCACGACGGCAGGCGCGCCGGCGTGTCGTCGCGCGGCTCCTCGCCCAGCACCAGCGTGTAGGCCGTGACGTTGCCGTTGGCGGGCGAGAAGTAGTCGGCGCGGAAGCGCACGGCCACGGTGGAGCTGGAGCGGCCCGCCTCTTGCGGCGTGGCGCCGGCGGGCGGGCGCGGCGGCGGCCCGATGCACAGCTGCGCCGCGCCGCGCGCCGCCGGGCCCGCGCCCGCGCCCGTCTCGGCGCGCAGCGTGGCCCAGTACGCCGCGCCCGGCACCAGCCCCGACACGTTGCCGCTGCGCACTGCGCCCGCAATATTTTTATTGTATGTACACTAGTGTCCAACTGGACTATAGGCTATAGATAGGCGCGTTCTTATCGGTCGATAATACCACAAGCGTGATACTTCTATAGCGTCGTTACACACGATAACAGCAGTGTGTAAATTGGTAGCCGTCCTAATACACAATGGTCTAAAAACAGATATCGCAATAACGCATCCGGTATTATCGACCGATAATAACGCACCTATGTGGGAGAGCCTTTACTTAGGATCAAAACGGAAACTTATCATCAGTTAAAATTTAAACTGACAGTTTTCTGAGAACCACCACAATCGCGAAAATGAGAAATATGTATGTTTTAGGTATGTACTCGTATGTTTGTAAAAAATTATTCGGTATTTTTGATTTTTTTCCCTAACGTCGCATACGTTTGAAGAAACAATCAAAAACACAAAATTGACGATTGAAAAATGATACCTAATTATATATGTCTTTATAATATGTTAAAAAAACATGTCCGATCCGTGAGGGTATTAATAGGTATCGAGATTAGATTCTACTTATGTAATCCCTTTTGGATAACAAGTATAAAAAAACCCTAATGAAAATTAAATAAAATGTACTAAAATGAGGAACCTAACATGGCAACCCAAAGGCGCGGGCGCCGACACTCCGGTCGCTTCTGACGTGACGTGAGTGACGTCTTAACAAACAATAATTGACGATCGATCATACTTATGCCGAAGATAGTGTTGACACGTTTTAAAAGTTTGTTAGAATTTAGGCAAATGGTGATAATTTGTGACAAAAATCACGCATTTTAAAATTCATTAATATTTTAACTTTCATGAATATTTTGGGTTTCTTATTTTATTTGATAATGTCATTGGTATATCTATATGCCCCTTTCGGTTCGGACAGAGTTTTTTAACATATTGTTTAGGTACCTAATTAACACACCACTATCACTAGTACTACATTTGCGACTCAGTCGCTGTATCCAGTAGAATCTAGTAATTTGAGAAGCTCGGTGCAGCGGCTGAGTTCTAAACCCTCAGTAATTTTCTCAATCTCAATACAGTGACAAAGTTTTATCAATCCTTCAAACTATTAGCGCCGTTAGAAACAATTTGAATCCGGACTCAAATAGGACCTAGTTTTATTACCGTGACCGAATGGTGAGACTCAATAAACGTGCAGCCTTGATGAAGTCCGATGCTACGAGCGCTCTCACATTAGCCGCAAACGATCTGCTACTCGTAACGTGCGGCCACCTGTACGGATTACATTAGATCGCGCATGCGCACTGAGCCTTAAGGGCTCTTATACACATGGGTTTTTTTACGCTCTGTTTACGTATGCGAGTGTCTGTTGGGTGTGACATTAGTCCGTCAAACTCCAACCTAATCTGATTTCTGGCCGAAACCGAACACTAATGTACACGTTCTCTACAGTATCGAATCGTCAGCGTCGCGATCGATATCGCGGGGTTACCGTCAGGCGCGAACACGAGCTCGGTGACGCGGTCGGGCTGGCTCTGCGGCCCGTAGGCCAGCAGGAAGCGGCGCAGCTCGCCGTTGGCGTCGGCGGGCGCCAGCTGCCAGCTGAAGCTCAGCGCCGACGGCTGCGTGGGCGTGACGGTGAAGTGCTGCGGCGGCGGCGGCGGCGCCTGCTGCGTGCGCAGCGCGGCCGAGTGCGAGCGGGACGTGGTGCGCAGCGAGTCCAGCCGCCCGGCCGCCACCTGCACCGTGAACACGTACTCCGTGTACGGCCGCAGCGAGCTCACCTGCACCCCACATCGGACATTATAATATTGACATCGCTCGTCCCGCGTCACGTAATCTGATAGTATAGTAGTGCACTGTGGCGTACTCACCGTGATGAAGAGCTCCTCCGTGGTGAGCGTCTGCAACTGGTTGGGGCCTGTGAGGTATTGCACCTGGAACTCCGTGTAGTCGCCAGCGGGCTTGTCCCACGTGAGTGTGACCTCGCGCGCGCCCACCTCGGTCGCGTTGAGCTGCGTGATGGGCCGCGGATCTGTACGTGTCAGTCATTGGCGCGTCAGTGCGTGACGTCACCCAGGCGCGCACGCGACGCGTGTGCGGTGCGAGTGCGCTGTGCTCTCCACTGGTCTCCACGGGAACTCACTACGCCGCGCCCGGTCCACACCCACCCAAGCGAGCGCATCGCACACGCGTCGCTGGGACTACCTCATTAGGAATATGCATGTTATGAAGGCGCATAACGGGCAGCATGAACGACCGTCTAGCAGATAACGACGCATACGATTTGGCTACTAAAGGTGCAAAAAAGTGTAATGGTAAAAAATGGTGTATAGTTACAGAGCCTGGCCTGGCGCTGCACGGGGTGCGAGGTGACGTTGTGCGACACGGTCCACATGGTGACGTTGTAGAGCCGGCCCGGCACCAGCGCCGCGAACTCCACGGCCTGCCCCGGCGCGTCGGCGGCGCGCGTGAGCTCGCGCGGCGCGGAGCCGGCGCCGTCCAGCCGGAAGCGGTACGAGTCGAACTGCGTCGCCGCCGACGGCGTGCGCGTGTACGTCACTTTCTGCACACAGTCGGGACAACGTTACGAGCCAGACCTCCGCACGCACGATATTGTGCGCAACACTGTTATGTTTTATTATCACTTAATATTATTTTCTTAACTAGGTACATATCCCGTTCTCCTAGTCACATTCAACTGTTATTGATTTATCGACGAGCTGCCTAACCGTCGCTACTCACCAGAGTGGTAGACAGGGTATCATTATCGTCGCTCCCGGACTCGTTCACAATCGTCATCTCGGATTGTATGAGAGGGCCTGAAACAAGCGCAGAGCATAAGCGCCATCGTACGGCGTAGTACGACACAGCTTAATAGATTCCATAGAGTCAGGCGAGAGTTAGATGTCCCTGTGGGCCCCGGTGGCACAGGTGCCAGGTGCCAGCGTCAGGTCGTTTGAACTGAAGCCGTTATTTAGGAAAGATCGTTTTAGAGATAGGTACAGTCGACGGCACCGTACAGTAGCGTCGGGTACGTACGAGTCCTGGTCTCCATCTTGAAGACGTCGCTGGTGAGGTCGTAGGAGTGCGCCTCCAGCTCGAGCGTGTAGCCCTGGCCGGGCTCCAGGCCGGCCAGCATGGCGGGCGGCGCGGACAGGTTGCGCGCGCCGGCCGCGCCGCCGGGCTGGCTGGCGGCCCAGCGCAGGCGGTACCACTCCACGCGCCCGCCCGGCCGCGGCCACTCCAGCGTCAGGTTGCGCGTGTCCACCAGCTGCTCCACGTTGCTCACCGGGTTGGGACCTGCGCCGAACACCGCCTACCACTTTATAACAAATCTTCCTCTTCTTTATCGTATGGTTAGTGCTTAACCTGGTGTCAGACTTTTAATGCCGCCCATGGGCCTCTGACTTTCGTTTTGGAATTGCTCAATTTTAAGAAAATATTGAATACACTTAAGGAATGTCAACGAAGGGGGCGAAGCCCGCTTTATTTTGTATCTTGGTAGAAAGTCATTACTTGTGTAACACAAACTTCAAAGTTTGTTGATCGCGTGTCTCATGACCGGATCGGGGGATCGGATATTCGAACTAATAAACGAGAGTTCAGATTCCTGTTTAAAAAAAAAACCGGCCAAGTGCACACTGAGGGTGCTGTATCACTACATAGTATAAAACAAAGTCGCTTTCTCTGTCCCTATATCCCTATGTATGCTTAAATCTTTAAAACTACGCAACGGATTTTGTTGCGGTTTTTTTTAATAGATAAAGTGATTCAAGAGGAAGGTTTATAATACATGCACCCGTGCGAAGCCGGGGCGGGTCGCTACTAAACCCTATGAAGCATTGTCTTATAGCACAAGTAAAGGGAAAATTCCAAAAAATAAAAAAGTTGAAATGAAGGTAAATTTTGGTACTTACAAGTTTTCGCGAAAATGTAAATTTGCCCTTATCTTTTTATCGTGTTGACTCCGGACCTTGATTTTTATACACCTAATAGTAATAATAAAAAAAAATCAGCTGTTCCATACATTTTGACGAGTTAATCGATCATAAATGTAAGGAACAGCTGTTTTTTTTTTCGCGATTTCAGGTTTGGTCCCATAGTAAAAGTTGTTCATAATGATGAGTACAATGACCTCTTAAGAGGTTACTGGTGTTTTACAAATAACCCTGTATAGACCTCAGTATCTGATATATTTTTCAACTTCACCCGTTCCTGAGTAAATCGGTGGTGAGACACGGACGGACAGACGTACAAGAGAGTGATCTTATAAGGATTCCTTTTTTACCTTTTGTGGTACGGAACCCTAAAAACAAGTTAATTAAACTGGAAATAGAATTTATTACTTTAAAGAACTTAGAATTAATTAGTATATAATAGGAAATAGAATGATGTAGGACTTCCGACCCGTGCCGAGATTCAGACGGAACTGGCGTGCAAGCCAATTGTGGAGTCCTACCGCTGGTGCAATGTGCGCCGGGAATTGAAATATAATTGCGGCTTTATGGTGTAATGTGGAAGAAAACCCCGACATGTGTATTCACCAAGCAGCTTTAATGAACTAACATTAGTTACAGTAATGCGCATGTAATCTTACTACTATTAACACTTTATACTGTTCCTGATCTTGTGTTTCTATTCAAAATCGCCAATGGAACAACTGGTGTTACCGAGTTGCTACACAAAATCGGGTTGCGAGTGCCGTCTGTGTTCTTGCGTAGACCTCATTTATTGCACACCCCAGTGGTGGCCACTACGTACAGACGGAACTCTTACGAGTACATGGTGAGAGCGAGTCGTTTGTACAACGCAACCTGCCAGGAAGCTGAGATGGACATTTTCAATACTAGCATAGCAAAATTAAAGAAAACTTTATCGAATGGCTTCTTTGAGCGTAAATAGTATTTTGTCTTTTTCTGTTTGGCGTTATATGTGTATGGTCTATTATAAATTTTCTGTTTCATATTTATATACTACTAGTGGAAACTTGTAATTGGCCATATTTTGTTTAAACGACTTTTCACTGTCTGTTTAGCTGTAAGTTTTCCTAAAAATTAAATAAATTATAAACGCAAAAGTTTGGATGGATGGATGGATATTTGTTACTCAATCACGCCAGAACGGCTGAACATTTAATGTTGTATACAGAACGGTATTAGAATAAATAGTGCTCAACAAGGCGTTTGATGGTTTACTTTGAAAAAGAAAATTGTGTAGCGCGAAAATAAACGGTTTTAAGCCAAATCGTCGCCTCAACGCCATTTAATTTTGTTTCAGACCTCTGCCGCCCAGAATTGCAGCACCCAAAAGGGTGCCTTTTGTAGTCATCACCCACATTATCAGATTTGATCAGCCAGTCAGATCTCACACATAACATAACATCACGCCTGTAATCCCTGCAGGGTTAGGCAGAGATGTACCTAATCGTACACCCACATTTCGCCAGCGTCGTCGCAAGTGCGACTACTCGGCATGAGGTCATGGGATCGATTCGCGGGTCGGGCAGTGTTAAAAAAAAGTTCATTTTAATTCCATGAAGTTTATAACGCACATGATTTGGAGATGACCTTTTAAGCAAGGAGGTGCTTGTGTTAGGTGACTCCGCTCTTCCACTTAACATTAAACAATGTATGCAATTGAAAAAATACCATAAATAATAGTGTTATTGGGTTATTCCATCAGGAATTTCTCAGTAGCTGCCACGGAATCTCGATTTCTACCCGGTTGGTGGAAATAGGCTTGTCCCCTATTACATGGAACTTTAAAAAACTGGCGAAATGTGGGTGTACTATAATTGGGTACATATCTGCCTAACCCTTCGGCGATTACAGGCGTGTTGTTATGTTACGTTTCATTGGCACTTCTAGCAACAGTGAAACTTTAGGTAAATGTGCATCGGCATTGGTGCGTGTGGCGTGTGGCGTGTGGTACGTACGGACGGTGTGCTCGCCGTGCAGCGGCAGGCCGCTCTCCACGGCGTCGCCGTCCGCGTCCTCGCTGAGCGTGTCCAGCTCGATGAGGTAGTGCTCGCCGTGCGTCATGTTGCTGATCTGCGGGAGTGAGCAGCAAGCGTTACTGTCAGTTGCTACTATGTACATATGTACGATTCCAAAGTTGATTGAATAATTTGTATAAGTTTGGGTACATTTTGATATTAATTTGCATGCCAAAATCCAAGTTGCGCGGGTGCGGTAGCGCAGCAGGAAGCTGTAAGTGTTGGTACCTCGGCCTCGCTGGCGGAGCGCGGCAGGGGCGGCAGCTGCAGCCAGCGCGTGGCGGCGCGGGTGCGGTAGCGCAGCAGGAAGCTGTAAGTGTTGGTACCTCGGCCTCGCTGGCGGAGCGCGGCAGGGGCGGCAGCTGCAGCCAGCGCGTGGCGGCGCGGGTGCGGTAGCGCAGCAGGAAGCTGTAAGTGTTGGTACCTCGGCCTCGCTGGCGGAGCGCGGCAGGGGCGGCAGCTGCAGCCAGCGCGTGGCGGCGCGGGTGCGGTAGCGCAGCAGGAAGCTGTAAGTGTTGGTACCTCGGCCTCGCTGGCGGAGCGCGGCAGGGGCGGCAGCTGCAGCCAGCGCGTGGCGGCGCGGGTGCGGTAGCGCAGCAGGAAGCTGTAAGTGTTGGTACCTCGGCCTCGCTGGCGGAGCGCGGCAGGGGCGGCAGCTGCAGCCAGCGCGTGGCGGCGCGGGTGCGGTAGCGCAGCAGGAAGCTGTAAGTGTTGGTACCTCGGCCTCGCTGGCGGAGCGCGGCAGGGGCGGCAGCTGCAGCCAGCGCGTGGCGGCGCGGGTGCGGTAGCGCAGCAGGAAGCTGTAAGTGTTGGTACCTCGGCCTCGCTGGCGGAGCGCGGCAGGGGCGGCAGCTGCAGCCAGCGCGTGGCGGCGCGGGTGCGGTAGCGCAGCAGGAAGCTGTAAGTGTTGGTACCTCGGCCTCGCTGGCGGAGCGCGGCAGGGGCGGCAGCTGCAGCCAGCGCGTGGCGGCGCGGGTGCGGTAGCGCAGCAGGAAGCTGTAAGTGTTGGTACCTCGGCCTCGCTGGCGGAGCGCGGCAGGGGCGGCAGCTGCAGCCAGCGCGTGGCGGCGCGGGTGCGGTAGCGCAGCAGGAAGCTGTAAGTGTTGGTACCTCGGCCTCGCTGGCGGAGCGCGGCAGGGGCGGCAGCTGCAGCCAGCGCGTGGCGGCGCGGGTGCGGTAGCGCAGCAGGAAGCTGTAAGTGTTGGTACCTCGGCCTCGCTGGCGGAGCGCGGCAGGGGCGGCAGCTGCAGCCAGCGCGTGGCGGCGCGGGTGCGGTAGCGCAGCAGGAAGCTGTAAGTGTTGGTACCTCGGCCTCGCTGGCGGAGCGCGGCAGGGGCGGCAGCTGCAGCCAGCGCGTGGCGGCGCGGGTGCGGTAGCGCAGCAGGAAGCTGTAAGTGTTGGTACCTCGGCCTCGCTGGCGGAGCGCGGCAGGGGCGGCAGCTGCAGCCAGCGCGTGGCGGCGCGGGTGCGGTAGCGCAGCAGGAAGCTGTAAGTGTTGGTACCTCGGCCTCGCTGGCGGAGCGCGGCAGGGGCGGCAGCTGCAGCCAGCGCGTGGCGGCGCGGGTGCGGTAGCGCAGCAGGAAGCTGTAAGTGTTGGTACCTCGGCCTCGCTGGCGGAGCGCGGCAGGGGCGGCAGCTGCAGCCAGCGCGTGGCGGCGCGGGTGCGGTAGCGCAGCAGGAAGCTGTAAGTGTTGGTACCTCGGCCTCGCTGGCGGAGCGCGGCAGGGGCGGCAGCTGCAGCCAGCGCGTGGCGGCGCGGGTGCGGTAGCGCAGCAGGAAGCTGTAAGTGTTGGTACCTCGGCCTCGCTGGCGGAGCGCGGCAGGGGCGGCAGCTGCAGCCAGCGCGTGGCGGCGCGGGTGCGGTAGCGCAGCAGGAAGCTGTAAGTGTTGGTACCTCGGCCTCGCTGGCGGAGCGCGGCAGGGGCGGCAGCTGCAGCCAGCGCGTGGCGGCGCGGGTGCGGTAGCGCAGCAGGAAGCTGTAAGTGTTGGTACCTCGGCCTCGCTGGCGGAGCGCGGCAGGGGCGGCAGCTGCAGCCAGCGCGTGGCGGCGCGGGTGCGGTAGCGCAGCAGGAAGCTGTAAGTGTTGGTACCTCGGCCTCGCTGGCGGAGCGCGGCAGGGGCGGCAGCTGCAGCCAGCGCGTGGCGGCGCGGGTGCGGTAGCGCAGCAGGAAGCTGTAAGTGTTGGTACCTCGGCCTCGCTGGCGGAGCGCGGCAGGGGCGGCAGCTGCAGCCAGCGCGTGGCGGCGCGGGTGCGGTAGCGCAGCAGGAAGCCGCCCAGCGCGGAGGCGGCGGCGGGGGGGGGCTGCCAGCGCGCCGTGACGCTGTTGGAGGTGGCGCGCGACACGTTCAGCGCCAGCGCCGGCAGCGGGCCTGCACACGTGACACTATGTTACAGGCTATATAGGTACAGGTGGAGTTTCCGAGGTGGGGCCATTGAGGGCCACTAGACCTCAAGAACGTTTAAGATTTCGTCAGGAAGTTCATCCATATGGTGCGGAGACAAAATGATATGGGCCGGTATTTTGATAGGTGGATGAACCGATTTCACTTCTTTATGAATAAATGACTATGACTGACTAACTAACTGATATTAAGCATGTCAAATTGGTGCGATTAATTTCAATGGTGGAAACACAGACTATTATTTTTTTAATCTATAAATTTAAAGTTTAGCAAATTTTAAGGTTTGCCTTTTTTGCCACTTAGTTGATGCCCTTAACTTCGGTTAAGTTCCCACAATTTGCAAAATTGCAAATATTTCTTTTATTTTACAAAATATAGGGGATCTTTGTTAACTTAAAAGTAGAGATTAAAGTAAAAAGCTAATCTGGAAGGCTAGGTTTTCTATTACAAAAAATTACTTGAACCCTTTTGATGTGTGTAGTTGGGAAAAGGTTAGGCAGATGATGATGATTATGAGAGTTGTGATAGAGGGATGGATGAGCTAATTTAAACCTAAATAAATCAGAATCTAGTGTGGACTCTGTAGTGAACATAGATATAACCTCAACATTTATGAGAAAAATTTAAAAAAAAAATTACGAAAGGACAATGACCAAAGTTGGTACCAAAAAGTCTCGCGCCTCAAAACCAAAATATTATAGTAATTAGTTTCATATTTTTTTACGGCATTACGCGTCGGGGATTTGATTTTTGAACTGGAAATATACTTTTCGAGTTTAAAAGTACGAATATTGTTTTACTCCCTTTATATGACGTTCCGTTTCAACTGAATATAAATGACGTTCCGTTTCAATTGAACAAACCCTTGTCTGTCGAGCGGACTCTAAAATTAATTACAATTAAGTAAGATCAGTACACCAAATCGATTTAGTTTGGTTTATTGCTATTTGCAACAAAATAGATTTTCTCAGCCTAAAGATTTTGATTTATCGATTACATCCCTAAATCCCGACTAGTTTATAGCACTTACTATACTCTATGGTTTATAGTTATCTTATCTGTGGCATCTGACATTTGTACTGTACTGACTGACTATTGGCAATGTAAAGGTCTAAAATAAAATCGAGTTTCAGTCAAGCATACTGTGGATGTTACTTTAACTCGTAATTCTTACTAATATTAGTGTATTACGCTGTTTTTAGAGCAATAATGTAATGTATGTGTGTTAAAATACGTCGTTGGTAGCGTCGAAAAAATAGACCTACTTTTTAGGTTAGTTTCGATTGTATAAAATAACTCTGAAACGCGGGTTTTTTTTCAAAAATAATTTTTGTAGGAGTTAATACGATCAGTGTAGTCTATAAAAAACAAGGTTTGATTTTGATGCAGCATGGTACGGGATTCCATACTTCCATGAGCATTCTCTTTTGGTGAAAACTTACCTTTTTATGTCCCAAGCATAGCTTTCTACAATATTTTGAGAAAGTTGTAGAATCTTCTTTAAATTATATGCGTAGATGCCTATTTATTGCTATTTTAAGACAACTTATGTACCTGAGTGACCTACGGAAAATTTTAGCCCATCAAAAGGAGAAGAGAAGAAGAAAAAACCGGCCAAGTGCGAGTCGGACTCGCGCACGAAGAGTTCCGTACATTATAATAAAAACGGCAAAAAAATCATATCTGTTGTATGGGAGCCCCCCTTAATATATATATTTTTTAAATTTTTAGTATTTGTTGTTATAGCGGCAATAGTAATACATCATTTGTGAAAATTTCAGCTTTCTAGCTATCACGGTTTATGAGATACAGCCTGGAGACAGACAGACAGACAGACAGACAGCGGAGTCTTAGTAATAGGGTCCCGTTTTACCATTTGGGTACGGAACCCTAAAAAAAGAGAGAGAAGTAGGGAAGGGGCGAAGAGGGTCTGGGCCTTACTACCTGTTATTTCGTAGCAGCTGTAAAAACCGTCAGCCATAGTAATTTATATTTTTTACACCATCAGAAAGTAGAGATTTCAATGAACAAAAAGCCCACAGACTTTTAGCAGATATGCAGATATTTTGACGGGAGAATTTTCGATTGAAAATTAGGGTGCTTTTTCGATATAAAGTCAAAATAAGGTGAAAAAATAAATATTTGAAAAAAAAAAAAATACAGTATGTTTGGGACATAAAAAGGTAAGTTTTCACCAAATTTCGTTTTTTTTTTAATTTTTCACATAAATTTTGTAACTGTTGCAGTACAAACATCCATACGTACATCCACACATAGCTTCGCGTTTATGATACTCGCAGTAAGTAGGATAGTATACTCACGGACAGGCTTGAGCAGCGTGTGTCGCTCGCTGTGCAAGCCGTAGCTGACGGCGGCCACCTGGATCTGGTACACGGCGCCCGGCACCAGCTCCTCCAGCGTGGCGTTAGTGTCAGTCGTCGTCAACTACAACAGGCAACGTTCTGCATCATTAACATCGAACACCGTGCACCGTGACACCTACGCTACGTGTTCTTGTGTTCCGTCACACAGGGTTTCCTAATATGGACGCCAGTCTCTCACAAAGGAACATATGTAAAAATGCATTTTGTTAAAATGTTATTCTTACAATTGTACTTATTATAACTATGTGAACCGTTGTGACAGAGAAAAAAAAGGGCTCAAACAGAACTAGACGCCCTGGATAGGGTCCTGGGTCCGTACATTGTTGACGGCATATCGAATGCATCACCCGCATTCTTCGGTTATGAGACTGTATATCCCGCGGAGGTGTGGGGGTCGAGGCTTTGTAAACGCTATGACTCTCCACAATCGCGCGATATGCAGTCTCAGGGAATATTTCCTAAAAACCGACGTGGGGATGCATCGAGATGTGGTCGCGGTGGACAAGGGTCTCACCCTGCTCTCCTTGGTTAAAGAGAACTGGCGCAAACCTGTAGTGCTTGATACTAACGGCCGCAGGGAGGAATGGCAGAGTAAGGAGCTTCACGGACGGTTTTTCCGGGCCCTGCAGGACCCGATGTAGACTTATCAGCGTCCGTAGCCTGGCTACGGAGAAACCAAAGGTTTTGTCTGTGCATGAAGTTATAATGACGAATAACTACCGGAGATTTATTGTGAAGGACGGTACGGTTGACATATGTCGGGCATGCCACCGTCCAGGCGAATCAATCCGTCACATTATCTCCCGGTGTTGTCGTCTGGCTAACGTAGAGTAGTTTTATAGACACAACCTTGTAGCCAGATTATCCATCAGCAACTTGCTCTAAAATACAACCTTGTGGAATCGAAAGTGCCGTACTACAGGTATGTGCCCGACCCAGTTCTCTAAAATGGCGCTATCATATTGTACTGGGATCAATCCATCATCATTGACAGGACTATTGTAGCCAATAAGCTTGATATAGTGGTGGTGGATCGATCAGAGCGGCGCGCAATGATTGTGGACATAACGGTCCCGTATGACGAGAACCTCGTGAAAGCCGAGAAAGATAAACAATTCCAATTTCTAGATCTAGCTCGAGAGGTTATCGACATGTGGGATGTGAGTACAGCAGTGATTGTGCCCCGATAGTTGTGTCGGCCAATGGCTTAATAGTCAATAGCCTCGACCGAGTACTGTTTGACAAAATTAAATGTAAACATGTTGTATGTATTGGTGGTTCCAGAGACTAGCGCATTCATACAAACAAGCTCTTCAGCTTACAGTATTGGTATAGTTGGAAACTTCAGATGATGTACAAAGATATAGCCAGATAGAGAAGGAAGATGCCTTTGCTTTTGTCTGGGCTATCGATCATTTAAACATCTTTATTTTGCAATTTGATTTGATTACCGATCACAAAATATTGGAGTTTTAGTTAAATGTCCTTAGTAGTCTAAACCTTGTGCCGGGTTGATGACCGCTGACAATGGGAAGACAATTTGTTAGCAAGGAATTTTAGACGTTTTGTAAAGAATGTAACATTCGACGGTGCTGTAATATTAATACGGTTACCTATTGGCCCAGACGAAGGAAAAGTTGAGCGACAAAATAGAGTTATATTAGAGTTAAAACACAAAGATGTTACAGTGAGATATTCGCAGAGAATTTTTTTCTGAATATCTCATGTTGTATAAATTTAACCCCACGTTCGGTTACGGGACAGAAACCATCAGAACTTTTCTTTAGGAGATGTCATTGACTAATGAGGTTAGTAAAAAGAATATATTAAGAAAAAAACAGAAATAGGAAGACGAATTCATACAGACCCAGAGGATAGAGTAGACGATAAAGTTTATAGAAAAGATATGAAAAGGTTTCATAAACTATTAAGCAACTTCAATCCTCAAATAGGGTAACTGGGTAAAACCTCAGAAGGTAAAGCATTTTCATTAAAACAAATATAATAAGGAAGAGATGTAGTGTATCTATTTAATAGATATGGTAACACTGTCTTACGGCCACAAGTAGTCGGGTAGCTGTCACGTAGGACCGTGTCAGTGTCAACTGTCAGTCACCACGAATGGCGGGAAGTTGGTAGGTGAAGCGACCCTGGACTGGGGAACTTGGATGGTGTGGTGAGCCTGTGATATAGTAGTAAATTGTGTTATCAACCTATTAGCTCAGTTACAAGTGAATACTACAGACACTTTTACCCGACTGCGCGACGCAAAGGAGGGTAATGTGTTTATGCTATAGTAAGCTATTGTAAGCCGTGCGGCGTGCGCATGTTTCTCTGTCTGTCTCTCTCTCGCTCTCTTATAGAAAGCAAGCCAGATATTTTCGTTTCGTCTTTGGTCTGTGGATGGGTGATCAAGGTTAAGCAACGACTGCCAAGGTCTGTCTGTGGATGGGTGAACAAGGTTAAGCAACGACTGCCAAGGTCTGTCTGTGGATGGGTGATCAAGGTTAAGCAACGACTGTCAAGGCCTGTCTGTGGATGGGTGATCCAAGTTAAGCAACGACTGCCAAGGTCTGTCTGTGGATGGGTGATCCAAGTTAAGCAACGGTTGCCAAGGTTGGTCTGTGGATGGGTGATCAAGGTTAAGCAACGACTGCCAAGATCTGTCTGTGGATGGGTGATCCAAGTTAAGCAACGGTTGCCAAGGTTGGTCTGTGGATGGGTGATCACGGTTAAGCAACGACTGCCAAGGTTGGTCTGTGGATGGGTGATCAAGGCTAAGCAACGACTGCCATGGTCTGTCTGTGGTTGGGTGATCCAAGTTAATACATACACATACATCATAATAGTTACTATGCTTCAAACAGTTTTTAATTAAAAATAATAGTAACCTCGCGCGGACTAAACGTTTAGACAATTACAACTACTACATTCATTCAGCGACCAACAAAAGCAAAGCCATGTGGAAAATCATTAACAATAACAAAACAGTAACACCTAAAGAGGATATAAACCAAATAAAAGTAAATGATAGAATAGTTACAAGACCGACAGAAATAGCTCAGTAATTTAACAACTTTTTTATAGACGATGTAAAACCGACACCAAGGGATAATGGTATACCTCTAAAAACACTGACATACAATAATTCCAATTCAATTTTCATGAAACCAACAAACCCGCTTCATGTAGACCAAATAATAAAAATGCTTAAAAATACTAATAGTACAGGGTATGATAATATTAACACGAAAATAGTTAAAAGTGTATCTCATCTCATTGCTCCAGTACTTAACCATATTATAAATCTGTGCCTTGAACACGGATTGTTTCCTTCGAAACTGAAATTAACGGTTATTTAATAAATCCCATATTTAAAAAAGAGAACAAAGAAGAGATGAAATATTACAGACCAATCGCGTTAATACCAGTCTTCGCAAAAATATTTGAAAGGGTAATTTATAATAACTTATATAACTACTTTGAAGCCAATGATATATTTGCAGGTGAACAATTCGGGTTTCGTAAAGACAGATCCACTAGCAGCGCTCTTTTTAATTTTTTAAAGAATGTAATGACAGGACTGGATAACAAGCAACATATCACTGCCATTTTTATGGATATGTCAAAGGCCTTTGATCACGTAGATCATCATTAGAAAAATATGGGGTAAGAGGAAATACACTAAATCTTATAAAATCGTATTTATCAAACAGAGTTCAAGTACAAACACAAATAACAAAAATAGCAAATGATAAAAAATTGGAACAAACATATAATATATGTCAGATCCTAGAACTATTCTGTATGGAGTGCCCCAAGGAAGTATTCTTGGACCTCTTTTGTTTATCATCTACATAAACGATCTACCGAAAATTATAAAACAGAAAATGATACTATTTGCAGATGATAGTACAGCTATTTTTACGAACCAAGATAAAGATAACTATGAAACCAACATTAACAAATATCCTATCTTCCAGATATTATAAAATGGTTAAATGTAAACAATCTAAAAATAAATATTGAAAAAACAAAGTATATGACGTTCACAAATAAAAATACTAACTCAAAAAAAAAACTACATATACATTATAAAGGCGAACAAATAAAAGAAGTGAACAACACTAAGTTTCTTGGTATTCATATTGACGCTGAACTAAACTTCAAAATGCAGGTTGATCATGTTTGTAAAAAATTAAACCAGTTTTCATATGCCCTCTACATGCTAAGAAAAGTTGTTAACGAAAGAACATTACTGAGCGCTTACCACGCATACGTAGGTTCTACAATAAAATATGGTATTCATTTTTGGGGAAATTCAACTAACAGGGAGTTTGCTTTTAAGGCACAAAAAAAGTGTGTCAGAAGTATATGTGGGCTTAAACAGACTGATTCATGTAGAACAGAGTTTACAAGATTACACATTTTGACTTTACCTTCACTATACATTTATGAAGCAGCAGTAATGATAAAACGTGATTTAAATAATTATGACACATTGAGAAGTGCACGGTATCAAAATGTATTAAGTGGAATTAAGTGTAGGACAGTTAAGTTTAAAACGAGTATATTTGGGATAGGAGTAAAAATTTATAACAAACTCCCAAATTATATAAAAAGCAGTGTAACCTTACATAGTTTTAGAAAAAAACTAAAGGAATTCTTGATAAGTAAAGCCTATTACTCAATCAATGACTTTTTTAATGACAAAAATACGAGTGACTAGATCTTTAGATAAGCAAGCCAGAATGTCCCAATGAATAATTTAATTTTGTATGACATCAATGAGTAATTTAATTTTGTATGACATCAATAAGTAATTTAATTTTGTATGAATGACTCTTTAATATCGAATGATTGCAGTGGTTGTGCTTAAGTTACGCGCACCCATAGTATTATATACTTGGGTGTTATAATAGATAGTACGCTGACATGGAAAGAGCAAATTGAGGCTCTGGTAGCCAGGGTCAGAAAAGTAATCTTTGGTTTTAAAAACCTGCGGACATCTGCTGATTTTTCTACACTACGAATACTATACTTCGCTCTGGCACATTCTATCCTAAAATATTGTATTGCAGCTAGGGGTGGGGCTGGAAAATGCTTAATGCTCCGTCTGGAAAGGGCACAGAGGGCAGTGCTTAAAGTCATGACTCACAAACCGGTTCGATTTCCAACTACTGAACTGCACGCTCTTTGCGATTTACCAACAGTTAGACACGCATTTCTTCTTGCTGTGGTGCTGCGTGAACACTCGGACCTTCTATTTGATCCTGTTATCGTTACCCACCCAAAAACGTAGATCTGACAGAGTCTGCCAGGTGAAATCTGCAAGTTGTACGGCGGCAATATCACTTTCTCAGCTCCACTTTGTATAATCGAGTAAATAAACAGCTCAATATAATATAGCCACTGACTTTATGTGAATGTCGAAGTATCACGGATAAATGGCTTCATACCCTCACGTATGAAGAATTAGAAAACTATGTATGTGAAAACTTAAACTCCCCTTCTGATTGTCCTTTATACAACATGTCACGTAATTAACACACACCCTCAGACACCCCAATTAGTATATGTATTATGTTATAAACATAATACATCCACTGAATTTATAGTTAAATATGTTTATGCATTGTTTATTTATCAAATTAGTTATACTCATTCCGGAAGAATGTTGTGGTCACAGTACAAATCCAAGAACTCACACAATCGCACACGTAGATATGAGGGTCTTGCTAGCCTAGTAGGTATAATATTCGCTCGCGTTCGCGCCGCTCGACGGCTCGACAGAACTGTAGGTATTATTGCCGAAAACAGCCGACAATACACGATTGTTTACGTTAAAGAAATAAGAACAATAACCGATGTCCAAACTTCGAGCTGTTTATTTATGTCTAATAAACGTTTGATTGCATCTTTCCATCACACTTTTCACTTTTCAGGCTTTGGACTGTCGATTCTGAATAATTTTGTTTATTGATTACGATAAATAACAATGTTCGTTACAAAATGTTATCCTAATGTAAATAATAATGAACTGACCGACCACTTGTTTAAAAGATGTGAATCAAGATACCTATTTAGATTTACAATAGTTTAAAAAATCAAATACTTAACTTACTGATTGCCTAAACACTCATACGACGTTGTATTTTAAATACACTTTCAAAATGTCCAACACCTTGTTCAATACATTTTAATGCCCGTTTTCTTAATTGATGTTTTAATTTAGAAAGCACTTCAGTGTCATTTTTCACTATTTCAAAAGCGTTCACAATTCTATTTTTTAGATCCTCGACACTTGTTGTCTCACTAAAAACACACAAAAATAAACTAACGGCTTGACACGTCCCCACAACAAAAATTCAAATCAGCTGATCTGGGAGGCCACTGGACTCCTACTACTCATCAAGGTGCTGTCGAAAACTCCTTCCTAGTGAAATGAGCAGGGGCACCATCGTGTTGGTAGAATACCTCTTGTAAATAAATGAAGAGGTATGTCTTCTAGCAGCGTAGGTAGAGTTTCTCGGGTACGGGCATTTCGTTTTGAACTTTTGAAGACGAGTACGTGTAGGCACATCGGCTCCCCTGTCGATGGCCGTGCTCGGACGGAACGTTCCGTGGTTGCTAGAACCACATTATCACCACACTGTCCCAAAGTCCTCACCATTTCGGTGTACTGAACATTTGTGTATTGGAAAGATATCGCGCGCGAAATATTATTTGCAAACACTACGTAAATACTTTACACTGGTCCGCGCGTGACTAATGTTGTTTACATTTTTTAAGCCTAGCTTTCATCCTTGCCGCGCCGGTGTCTTAGTGGCTATCTCGCTCTATCCCACGTTTTTAGTTTGCAGGAGAAAGGGAACGAAAAGAAGCATGACATATTTTGTATTTTGTCGGTTTATCTTGTGTCCTTCGTCCAGTGACTGTTAGATGTTAGGTAAACTTAGCGATTTAACCGCACACGCACACCGCGTGTGCGGTTAAATCGCTAAGTTTACTTAACTGTATTTGTAAAGACTAACATGCTTGGAATAAGGTTCATTTTTCTTTATTTTGTATTGAATGACGGAATTTGTATTAATGCAAATAAGACTGCACTTTTAAAAGTCTTATTTCCTTGAGTTACGGTCCATTTCAGTTTGTTTTAACTGTACAGGGGTAGTGTGACTGTAATTTACGTAGTTTTAATTATTTTTGGGATAAAAAATTACCTTTATTAAAAATGATAGAAATCGATTCAGTAAACGATTTTGAACAAACTAATTTCAGGATGTGCGTTAATTATGTTACGCGTTGTATATAAAACATGCGCAAACACACACCCCTTACACAAACACTCTTCTCTATACTCCTCTTCAACACATTCACATACACTTTACTTTACCTAAAACCTAATAACACACATATACACTCCACGCACAAACATAGGTACACATCAGGTCCATACAAACACATAATCTCACATAAAATTACGAAGTGAAAATAATATTGTTAATTTTAAGTTTTAATTGTGTTTTTATTTATTTTTTAGTTTAGATTTTAGTTGTATTTTTGCATATGCCTCGACTGTTTGGAGGTGGGCGTTAATGACTGCGACACAGTTTTTTACTAATGCAGTTGTTATCGAACACAGTTTTTGTAAACTGAGTTTTTTTTCCCTTTCCAATAAATTATTAATTATCTTACATAAACTATTTATAAATGCGAAAGTTTGGATGGATGGATGTTTGTTACTCAATCACGCCAGAACGGCTGAATAGATCTAGATGAAACTTGGCACAGAGATAGATTATAGTCTGGTATAGATAAGTATAGATTAGGTACTTATTATTCCAGAAGTAGGCAAAATCCCGTGGGCAATTCTCGAACTGCACGCGGGCGAAGCCGCGGGCAAAAGCTAGTACTAGATACGTGTATTTAAGATCCGGGAGTAGTAATCTCGCCCTTAAAACAGTGTATCTGTAAGTGTGACTGACCGTGGTGTAGGGCTCGGAGGGCGCGGCGGGCGCGGGGCGGCGGCGGTAGCGCAGCTCGTACTGGTCCTGGCGGCTGTTGACGTCGGAGCGCCACTCCAGGCGCAGCGCGCCGCGCTCGGCCAGCGCCGACTGCAGCACGGGCGCCAGCGGCCGCGTGGCCAGCGCCAGCGCGGCCGGCGCCGACGCCACGCCGCGCGACACGGCGGCCACGGCCACGCTGTAGTTGCGGCCCGGCAGCAGCGCGCGCAGCGTGACGCGGCGCTCGGGCGTGCTGAGCGTGTTGCTGTCGTCGCGCGAGGGCCCGGCCTCGTGGTAGGCCAGGCGGTACTCGTCCTGCGTGCTGCCCGCGGCCGGCGCCCACCACAGCGCCACGCCGTCGGCCGCGTGCTCCCAGCGCAGCGCGCGCACCGGCAGCGGCTCTGCAACACACCGCGGGCTGACACTGCTGGCTCTGATTATCGGCTCGGCCCAAAATGTCATTGGGTTTTTCCATTAGGAATATCTCAGCAGCAACCCGGACGGTCAGCTCAGTCCCATCGATAGGTGGGTTGAAGAAGTTGCTTTCGATCTGTGAGGCCTATGCGGCACGGCACGGCTTGATATACAACTTTGAAGAAAGTGAGCTACTTGTTTTTAAAGCC
Source organism: Eurois occulta (assembly GCA_950022335.1). Lineage (NCBI taxonomy): Eukaryota > Metazoa > Arthropoda > Insecta > Lepidoptera > Noctuidae > Eurois > Eurois occulta. The sequence continues at coordinate 471,817 of OX465486.1, forward strand.
CCTAAGCAGCAGTCACGCTGTGTTCCGCCCATAAGTCTCAACGGCGGTGCACTAAACATTGTCAATAGTTTCAAATATCCCGATCACATAATCACGAGCGACCTGAGACACGACAGAGATATTGAGAGGGAGCTCAGGGCGTTGTCAATGAGAAGCATATTGCTTGCCTGCAGGTTCATCGTTGTACTACAGATCTCAAAGTAACCCTCTTTAAGGCGTTCTGTCAATCAATATACTCGAGCAGCCTGTGCTGTCGGCCTGTGAGCGCTTCGCTTTTAATAAGATGTTGTTGGGACTCCATGGCGCTGTAGTGCGTCGGTAATGTTCGCAGAGGCTCGCACGGATGGCTCAAACGCTATCATGCTAAAGAAAGCGGCCTCCTTACCGTAGCGGCGGCGTGCTAGTGACAGCATTTTGAAGATGATTGCTGCCAGAGCAGACTGCCCTTCCAGAAACACTGGGTGGGCTCAGTCATAGGTCTCAATAAATAATAAAGTTGTAAACACTAACAATAGTAATCTGATTGCTTAAGCACCATTGCTAGAAACACTGAAATACTAACAAAACTATGGACAGTAGTCTGCAGTAATATGTTAATTTATTTATTTACTTAATTTAAGTTGGCGAGCTAAAGCGGTAAGCCGTTGGTCCTGCACCTGATCGATTGCCATCCTACCGGACTATGAGAGCAGCTGTGTGCTTGCGTACACACTTGTGCAATATAATATTTCCTGCATACTCGCCTCACGCCGGCGCCGTTGAGATCAGCGGATTAACTTACTGAGCGTGAGGTCGGTGGTGGCGGGCCAGGAGGTGACCTTGCCGGACATGGTCTTGACGGTGACGGTGTAGGGCGCGCCGGGCTCCAGGCCCTCGAAGGAGCAGGCCGGCGTGTCGTTGCGCGCGCGCACCACGGGCGCCAGGCGCCGCGCGCCGCTGCCGGTCCCGCTCACCGACACCTGGTACTTCTCGAACTCGCTGTAATATAAATATCACAAAACTTCAAGTAAACGGTAACGCAGTGCGCCCTTGATTTAACAAACTGGCGCCAAACCACATGTTTACGTCAAACGATCTATAAACAAATCAATAAAATTAAAGTATATGTTTATAATATCAAAATAACAACTTTTTACTGAATACTTACGGCACTTAAAACAAAAGTTTTTTTTTTTGGATTACAACCTTGGTAAAATTGGTAACAAAATTGGATTCAAAAAGGGAAGTGCCTATAATAATGGGGATTTGTTTATAGTAATACACAAGTTAGTATGATACATCGTATGTTATGTCCGTACCTCTTCTCGAGCGGCGGCAGCCACGTGACGCGGAAGGAGGTCTCGCGCAGGTCGGCGAGCGGCGCGGTCACGTTGAGCGGGCGCAGCGGCACGGTGCGGTACTGCGCCGTGGTGGGCGCCGAGATCTCGGGCTCCGACACGGTCTGCACGGAGATGTTGTAGGCGCGGCCCGGCACCAGCCCCTTGAAGGCGGCCTGCGCCGGCCCTGGCGGCTCGCCCTCCTTCTCCACGTACAGCTGGGAGTCGCGCGCGTCCGCCGGCTCGATGGACACCTGCACAAGGGCGCACATCACACAACATCTTGTACCAGGAACACGTGCGGTGGTCTCATGCTGTCGTTTTCCCTATCATTTTCTTCATGTACCTACGTAATCAACGGCGCGTACTGTTCGCGGTGGACGGGACGTAGCACAAACTTTTACCATTGATTCAGTACGTTTTTCAAGAATCGAAAAGTACGTCGTAATTCATTTCAATGCCTAGTAAAATGTTGACCCCCAGGTCTAGATTTTAGAGCAGTATATTGAGAGTGTCAATCTGTGGTGTCATTTGTAAATTACCATCTGTTCTGCAGTGAGTGAACAGTATGCGATGTGGGGAGAGGGCACATACCTTGTAGTGTGTGTAGGCGCCGGGCGGGTAGGGCGGCTGCCACAGCACCAGTAGGGTGGTCTCATTGCGGAACCACACGATGAACTTGCCGGGCGTGTTGGGCTCTGCGACACGACACAACACATCACGACACGCCACGACACAGACACAACACGCAGCTACCTCAACATGTACCTAACTACTGAGACGGTGGCCTTCCGAGCGAAATAGAACACTTTCTGCGCATGCTATTCAGCAGTTCTACAATATTAAGCATATTACAGACAGACAATTTCAGGATTATTGTTTCATTCGGATTACCACACAGTACCTACCAGGTACAAGATACCTGCAGAGGAACATAAATATAATGAAAATATTGAACACCACTGTACGACATGCATCATGTAAAAATGAATACTTAGGTCTTGTTGATTTGCAGCAAATTAAACATTGCAAATAGAGCAAATATCATGAAATGTTTTTTAATTGAATGAATGAATTATAACTATTTATTGAAGTGCAGCATCTTTGAACCATGAGTCCAAATGAAATAGTGTTTGTGTCATATATACGTAGATAGCAGACTTACAGTTAAGGTAGGAACATCTTTTACTTGTAGGTACGTTATTATTCTTCCGCCTAGCGCGCCTGTAGTGCCAACATTTAAATGAAAATTACAGTTCAAAAAACTCTCATCGTAGTAAACAAATTTGTTTGAAACTCTATTATTTTTGCCCCTTGACTGTACGGTCAGCAACTACAGACACTACAGTCGACTAATACAGTCAGTTCCAGTTTCTCAAAATATTAAAAGGATAACAGAATCATATTATTATACAAATCATTATGTGACAATTTAATAATGATTGTTGTTGACTAACAGAATTAGTCGACGTTCGTTGTTCTGTTCATTGTTAATTATTTCTAAAGCAGGTGCAGCTATGAACGAGGTGTACGATGTACCCTTAGAAGTAGGCACCGTAAGATACTCTACCTACTAAGCAAACCGTATTTGATACCATTGTGAAATACCTACTATATTTAGATGTGCCTGTTGCCTCAACCGGTCCAGACGGTGCAGGATAATGAACATTATGAACACATGGAACATTGAGAGCAGTTCAAGGTTAATCCTGAAAACTGGTCGGTATCGAATGCATCGGGCGTTCGTTTACAAGTGTGGAGTCACGCGCATGCGCGCACCGGACTGGTTCTTTAGGGGAATACCCGAATTATTTATGTAAATATTAATAAACGTGTGACTGTTCATGAGGAAAATGACAATATTACACATAGTTGTATCATAAAAATTAATAAAGTGTGGAAAGGTCACCGACGCACAAATGCTTACAACGTATTTATTCAGTACATCATTCTGAGCTCCCCCACATAAAAAAATATTCAAGGGTTAATTTTAAAAAAATAGGCTGTATCCTACAAAAGTGCAACACCTACACATCAAAATGTATGGAACATTTTTTTTTTAATTACCGATGAAAAAGGTGTCCCTTCCACCCTGTATATTGTATAATACATACCTAATATAATTATTAATAATAGCTTTGCCTTGTATCTTCAATGTAGACATTTTAACTTTTATGAGCAGGGAATAATAATAATTTTGAATAAATCAAACATATTATATTAGTTTAATTAAATGTATGAATGATGAATAACTATATACAAACACCAAGAGATTTCTTGATGTTTGTAGTTATTCATCATTTCTGTTATTGAATGGTTGACATTTAAGTTTCGACATGACATGAATAATAAAACAACAATGTTGGGGCACACGACTGAGTAGCGGATGACCGCATGTTAATGATCACAACACATTGTTGTACCTAGTGTCGCACTGAGTGCTTAGAGTAACATATTGGCAGAGCACGGAAAATTATCGACCTTCGTACAGCACAATCCGCCATCATGTGAATATTGTGAGCCACACGGATACACAGCATCGTTCGTGCTGATGCGTCAGCAGCGTGGCCGTGCTCGGTGACGAACACAGAAGAAGGACCGTAGTCCTTTCTTTACCGCCAGCTACTAGTGAAAGCAATGAAAAGCATGCACAATACGAGTAAAGCGGCCTTCATGTTACGCCTGACTTACTTTCTTGTAATATATTCCACGACGAACGATAATCTACAAGCTGTTTAATTTTATTATTTAAAGCTATATAGAAAGTTAATCAATGTCTGTCACCGCCTAAATGAGCTCAGTGAACGCCTGGGAAAAGTGGCGGGTGTCAGCTGAACGTGGGACGCTGCACATCTGCCGCGCAGGACGGCAGCCCCGCCGGCGTGACGTCACTGAGCTCGGCTCACAGCTCTCGAGAATAACATTAGGGAAGCGATACCGGAATTACAAGTGAAATTTAGTTTTCTGATGGTCTGTCGCTAAGAGGAAAATACAACACGTGTCACGTATTACGTGGTTAAGTATGGCATGGTATGGTAAATCAAGAAATAGATATGACTCAATTTGTTGTTCTACGACTGGCTACGACATAGAGGTACCTAATACGGACTAAAAACAAAACAACACACTACAATAACAATACAAGGTACAGATTTATATCGGTGTTCAGAAGGCTAATTCACGTAATTTTATGACGCGCCGATTAAGTTTTAGTGCAGTTGCAGTTCAGTTCAAGTTTGAGTGATAAACGGTATTCTTGTAATCTTTGAACTGCGCGTAAGCTACGCGTAAGCTGCGCGTGAACTGCACGACAGCCAAACTCTACCAAACTTATTTATGGTGTGACCATATGACAGAAAAAATATTACTCACTAAATAATCGAATAGAATCGATTACATTTCAATGAATATGACGTTATTATAATATTAAAATAATACCCCAGTACAGATTTTAGTGCTTTTTCTGACTTTATAAACAAACAATTATGTTTTGATTCACAATCAAACACATATTTTGCTAAAATTTGGCTGAATGATGGTCAATCATTGCCCCATAAAACCAAACCTGTCAAAATAACAGGAGACCCGCCAATACAGGAGACCCGCCAATGTTGAAATTCAAGACTCAGTGCAAATCACAGGTGCGAATAGAAAACTTTTAAAGATTTATACTTTGATGGTGAGCATGTATTATATTATAATAATAAATGATTATGAATAAAATGATATTTAAGGATGTAGTTAAATAAACGATGAAGTAGCAGTTTTCCTTTCATATAAGTTTCATATTGATTCTTCAGTAGGTATGACGACGTCACGCAAACGCGTTTCTTTGCGGCAAATGGAGCTGCTGGTGGAATATTTGGAGGGCCACAGGGGCCTTGCCCATGGCAGACTAAGGTCTAGAGAGGGGAGTGCCCTCTCATCACGCCTTTGGTCAGAGTGCGCCAATATATTAAATGCAGAGGCAGACGGGGATCAAAGAACTCCCAAAGAGTGGAGCAAGGTATGTTAGATTCTATCGATATTGTACCCATATGTATCGGTACATTATACTTAGGTAATTAACAAGATTTGTAATATTTTAGTGGTATACCGACTATAAGTGCCGCTTACTCAACCGAATCAAGCAGATTCGGCATAATCAAAGGGGTACAGGTGGAGGGCCAGGCGTACCCACTTCTTTATCCCCTTTGGATGAGAGAATCGCCACTCTGCTTGATGCCAGCACTGAAGCCGTGGGGAGGAGTGGCACGCCCCAAAATGAGGTGCAAATAAATCCCTTGTCGGTAAGTTACGGAACACCTTACTTATCTTTATTGCTTTTATGCTGTCATAGTGAGTGTTTTTTTCTTTTTGCTTTGCTAGCCTGCACCCCACGCAGTTTCTCCGTTGCCTGCACTTCCCAATTCTCCGTCACCCGCACTGCCCGATTATCCAACGCTTGCACTTCCCAGTACATCTTTCGCATTACCTTCAGATGGTATAGAACATGCACCAACACCCAACAATAATATTAATATGTAAGTTTCAATTTATGTCAAGTGCTATTAACATTCTAGCTGTGCTAAGCAGTTAATATTCATATATGTTATTTACCTATTTTTTCAGAAATGAAGATAGTATTATTATTAATGTTACACCCGCAACAACACAAGACATCACACATTTTACTGAAAGGTAATTATAGTAACGTTATCATATTTAGGAAATAAATAACAGTCTGATAACCATAACATAATATTTTTATTTTGTTTAAGTGAGCAAGAGGCTGCAACTAGACAGCGTCGCAGCAACAATACACGTCGCCGTCGTCGTAGACAATGTACACATTTTCACTTTATTATTATAATACATAATCCATTATAATGTAATGGAAAATTAAAATTAAATCTGTAGGTTATTTTTTTAACTTAACTGATTTTTAGGTACATTTTTTAATATCTTATTTTTTGCAGCACCTCCTCCATCCTCAGTACTGGACCAGACTCAACAATCACTGGCCAATTTAGAAAAATCAAGAATAGAAGTAGAAAGGCTTGTGGCTGAAGGCTACATTAAGATGGCCGATGCAATGAATAGGGTGGCTGATGCAGCAAATAAATCAGCAGATGCACAGTGTCGCATAGCAGAAGCACTGGCAAATATAAATAGTTCCTTGGTAATAACATTTTTTCTTTTTTGCACACACATTGACTTGACTTTACACTGATTTTAATATTATTGTTATCATGTTTATAATCTTAGTAGAAACTATATTGCAGTTATTTTCTTTTTAGGCAAGACGGCGGAGGCGGAGCGGAGCATCTTCAGATGATGAATGACTGACTATATTATTTTTAATTACTACAATAAATAATTAAGTTATTAAAGTGGAATTCTGACTCCTACTCCCTATGTAACCACAGGCGATTAATAAGAGCCTGTTGGACAGCCCGACCTTCCAATAAATCTCTGTTTGGCCGCCTATTGCTTTGAGCAAGAATACTCAGACTCTCCGTACGCACATCCTCTTCAGCAGCTCTACGCCGTACACGCATTCTCTCTTCTTGCTCACGCTCTTGATGTGTCAGTTGGGGTACTGGTAATTGTGCCTTGTTTGCTATATTGTGCAATACCGCACAGGCATTCACTATTTGGCCTGCAAAAACAGGATCATAGTGAAGCATGCGTGCAGATAATAAACACCTGAAACAAAAACAATTAGAAACTTTAATAAACACCAAACAATACAATAAAAAAAGATGGGCCTCATTACATTCACTTGGTTTGACTTCCTGAAGTAAAGATAATAAAAAGAGTATAATAATTTTACTCTTTTTATTCATAATTATTAACTTGGGGAAAACTAGTTTTACTCAAATACATGCCTGAATCGAGCTTTCAAGACACCAATGCATCTCTCTACTGTATTGCGGGCTGAGACCTGCAGCTTATAATAATATTCTTCAGGGGAACCTGGTATTGCATTCAACACTGGGGTCATCAATGTCTTCCTCAATGCATAACCGCTGTCACCTGAAAGAATAATAAGTATTAAAATAATTATTCATAATATTTAATATAAACATAATTAAATAAATTAATATACTTTTTCAGTATGTATTAAATAAGGAAAGACATTCACCAAGCAAAAATATTTCCTCTTCATCATATTTTTGATTAAGATAGGGCTGTAATGGGTGATCACGCCATACCGAGGAATCATGGGTTGCCCCAGGTTTACTGGGGTCAATGCATAAAATGTTAAGATCAGCGTCGCATATCTAAAACAATAATTTTAAATGTAGATCCAGTTTTTATGACAGTAAAGCATAATATTATTAAGTACCTAAGTATTGTTTTTTTTTTAATGAAGTAGATTAAGATTGATTAAGTATAGGTAAATGGGTTACATACAATCATCACATTGAGAGAATGGTATCCTTTTCTATTAAAATAACGTTCTTCATGTTGGCTGGGTCTTATAATAGCAACATGGGTGCCATCAATACAGCCAATTACCCCTGGCAACTTGAACTTTCTGTAAAAACTGAAAAAAAAGACAGATATTTTTCTCATTGATAAAAATAATTATTCTAACAATATCTCTAAAAGTAAGATTACATAAATAGTTTACCATCTTTTAACTTCATCACGGGCTTCCCTTGTCTTGGGAAACTTAACATAGTTGGTAAATAAGTTTCTCATGTTAAGGGCTTTTGTGACTTGCCGGATCGCTCTCGACACAGTGGGCTGTGATACTACATGGCACCTGCTTTGACCCACCAGAGTCTGATAAGATCCGCTCGCAAAGAAAGCTAGTGTTATGAGAACCTGAAACCCAATTATTTAGACTACTTAGTGACAAATATAATGTATTAAGTATGCATTATTTCATTCCAATACTTATTGTACCCGGCGGATTCACCCGTACTCGGTACTTAGAGTCAAATGTGATGTTAAATAGCCTATAGCCTTCAAGGAATTTTGAATTGAGTGGTAGTTCTAGAGATTAGCGCGTTCAAACATACAACTCTTCAGCTTTATTACATTACCTACTATAGATAAACAGGTTTGACTAACCTTTGCCTGTACACTCAAACCATCTTTCCTTCTCTCCTTCGGAATATAGTTAGATAATTTGGTTATCAATTGGCGAGTTATGTTTTTGCTCAGACGATAGGTTTTCTGAAATTCCCGTTCTGAAATACGGAATGGATCCACAGAAAACCTTTCTCTTCTTACTGCTTGACGACGTTCTCTCTCATCAATTTCGGCAGCGAGGGATAAAATTCTCAAACCGAGTTGGAAACTCATATTCACTAAAAAGGTAAAAAAACATTTAGAATTTTATTGAAAACGACTTGTCGTAAACTTCGTCTACATACAATAATCCATTTTAAACACTTACATTCACAAAAAATACAATTTGATGCCAACAAAAGTAAATAACAAGAAACTTATGTTGAGCGTAACCGAAACTGCACGTTAATCGAATTTAAACTTTTATGCTGTCATTTTGAGACGTCAAACGAATAGTAGAATACCGATTATGTTGCGTTCCGAAGCACGCACTAAAGACGCGCAACAGTAGAATATCGTTATTGCGCTCGCGTGACGCGAACTTGACGCGAGCGTGTCTGACAGCTGTAGAGAATACGAAAAGCGTTGTTTTGATCGAAACTTAACTTCAACTGCACTGCAACAGCACTTAATTAGTTACGTGAATTGGCCCTCAGAGCAGACTGCCATTGCTTTACTTTGAACATTGATATTGGATACCTATGAATGAACGCGGCTGTATCCACGAGTGGTAGTGCGGTGTTGTTACTCGCTAGTGAGAGAGCGTAAGTCAGCGTAACATGAGGGGGTATCGAGAAACAACATGCCGTCTGCTCACCAGTGTCCTGTGACTCCTGCGCAAGGGGGAAACAAAACCATATTATATTAGCACACATTAGCACGTCGCGGCGACAGCTCCGAGCCCCGCACGCCCACGTCCGACGGGGCGAGGAGGTTCAGAGAGACAAGTGTATCACTTCGGAAGTATTAGTTCGCACGTGAAGTTCAAAGTAAGCATTCACGTAGAGAGCGGTTCATTTGTTAGTTCATTCAGGTAGGTTTTTTTTAAGGGATGTTCCGGTATTTATCAAAAATGTATGTATGATATTGTCGGCCACATTGTGATGCGACCGTACGCGTTTGTTTACAAATTCTCGGCAATACATTATTGTAAACATATGGCAGAAGGCAGTCAAAATCTATAGAACTGTGGAGCATTTATGTATTCAAACAAGTGTTACTAAATACTACTTAAAACTAATCTCTTTTAAACAATTTGCAGTTTTCCCTCGTGGCCAGTGTAAATATTTAATTGTTTAACTTCCTTCTAATACAATGCCACACGATGAAAAATTGCATTAGGCTTGGTGAGATACTAACGAGTTTTATTTAAGGATGAAATGTAAAACAATTTAATAATGTTTAAATTGTACTTGTTGTTGTCCTCGATGATTCAAAAAACTATTGTAGTAGTCTCGGCTTAAGTCTACGACGTCACAATAAAGTTTAAAGATAAAAAAACTTATTTCCGAATGCAACATTATTATCTATTGTCTCGTGTCGTTATTATTATTACATATCGTGTTGCCATCTGCCTCTGTAAACCATCTTCATTCGGATTTTATGTCAAGTAACGGCGTCACCTTTCCGGTTAATTTTGTTATTTTTAGTTTAAAAATTGTCATAATATACCGTTAAAATGGGAGAAAGAAAGTCGGTGTCGACAAAATCGAAGTTACTGAAGAAATTAAAGAGACTCGAAAAGCGCATGAAATATTTAAGCTCTGATTAGAGTGATGAAGGTAAGAAAAGAAGATGGCTTCACTTTGTGTTTCCTTATTTCGTTTTGCCTCCTGTAGAAGAATTGGAATCAAAAGCCTAAGGCTCTGTTGTTATGTGCAAATTATTGCTACATCGAAAACATTGTAAACATTGCCTGTCACGTCTAAAATAAAATGGCTACCTATATTGTAAGCTACTACTTAGCATGACCTAGGGCGCTCTGTTGGAACTGGGAACGGAATCATGAGGTCCAAAATGGATATATTGTGAACGACTTGCCTGGCCTTTGGGACGTCCTGCGGTGATGTACGTGGTCTACAATGGTTATGTGGTGAATTTAGCAACCTGGGGGTGTTCTTTGGGAACACACGTGGTTGACTATTTTATTATAACCTTCAAGGGAAGTTCTACGGGAACTTACATGGTTATTATGTGTAATGTAGTTTTTTACAACATGCATTATGTCTTTTTTTCTCCAGAAGTTGAAAAGACACCTTTATGGTCACCTAACATGGGTTTTGTTTCTGTCTTTTTTGTATCAAAGACACCTTTATGGTCACCTAACAGAGAAAATATCCTCCCTTTATCGGTTGAGAATGATTGCCCGGAATTGAGAGATGTTCAACCAGATGCAGCCTTTGAAAACGCAGAACTGATTGAAGCAGAAGTGCCACAGGAAGATTTTTGGAACGAAGTTCCTTATGGCGCGTTGCGACAGGAGGCTAGACGGAAACAATTCTCACGAAAAGTTGTAACGACACTTTTACCCGACTGCGCGACGCAAAGGAGGGTAATGTGTTTTTGCTATAGTAAGCTATTGTAAGCCGTGCGGCGTGCGCATGTCTCTCTGTCTGTCTCTCTCTCGCTCTCATAGAGAAAGCAAGCCAGATATTTTCGTTTCGTTTTTGGTCTGTGGATGGGTGATCAAGGTTAAGCAACGACTGCCAAGGTCTGTCTGTGGATGGGTGATCCAAGTTAAGCAACGGTTGCCGAGGTCTGTCTGTGGATGGGTGATCCAAATTAAGCAACGGTTGCCAAGCTTGGCCTGTGGATGGGTGATCAAGGTTAAGAAACGACTGCCAAGGTCTGTCTGTGGATGGGTGATCAAGGTTAAGCAACGACTGCCAAGGTCTGTCTGTGGATGGGTAATCCAAGTTAAGCAACGGTTGCAAGGTTGGTCTGTGGATGGGTGATCAAGCTTAAGCAACGACTGCCAAGGTCTGTCTGTGGATGGGTGATCAAGGTTAAGCAACGACTGCCAAGGTCTGTCTGTGGATGGGTGATCCAAGTTAAGCAACGGTTGCCAAGGTTGGTCTGTGGATGGGTGATCAAGCTTAAGCAACGACTGCCAAGGTCTGTCTGTGGATGGGTGATCAAGGTTAAGCAACGACTGCCAAGGTCTGTCTGTGGATGGGTGATCCAAGTTAATACATACACATACATCATAATAGTTACTATGCTTCAAACAAAGTTTTTAATTAAAAATAATAGTAACTTCGCGCGGACTAAACGTTTAGTCAAAACAGTGCTTAGACGCCATGACGTAACGTAAGCAAAAGATAAAATAAAAGAAACTTAAGAACTTCGTTCCATCCGGGTGTCCCTTGACACCTCTCTAGTTTTAAATAATCAAGTGCTTGAAATATTAGGTGGATCCACAGCCAGAGAAAGTAGGAGAGGAATTACATAAACAGGATTAACTAAAGAAGAAAAACATTCTCTAATTTAAAACAAATGTTATCACCTTTAATCCGGAGGTCAGCGCTGCAGTGAATGATTTATCCAAAAGGCGAGACCAATTGATACAAAAAAGACAGAAACAAATTTCAACAGCCCTTCCATGTTTGGGCTCATGCCTTCAAATGTGCATAAAGGATGTTCAGGGACTGAATATAGACATCATTAAAAAGCTGAATGATGCTTCAATTTTGTTATGTGATGCAATACATTTAGATTCAAGGGGACGTAGATCCCTCTTATTGTTGGTAATCAGCAAAGGCATAAAAGAGTTTTCTGTTTGCAATCAGAGGCAGAAACAGATCTATTTGGTGAAAACCTTGTGGAGAAAAAAAATTAGAGAGGTGTCAAGGGACACCCAGATGGAACGAAGTTCTTAAGTTTTTAAGTTTCTTTTATTTTATCTTTTGTTTACGTTACGTCATGGCGTCTAAGCACTGTTTTGACTAAACGTTTAGTCGGCGCGAAGTTACTATTATTTTTAAATAAAAACTTTGTTTGAAGCATAGTAACTATTATGATGTATGTGTATGTATTAACTTGGATCACCCATCCACAGACAGACCTTGGCAGTCGTTGCTTAACCTTGATCACCCATCCACAGACCAACCTTGGCAACCGTTGCTTAACTTGGATCACCCATCCACAGACAGACCTTGGCAGTCGTTACCTAACTTGGATCACGAATCCACAGACAGACCTTGGCAGTCGTTGCTTAACCTTGATCACCCATCCACAGACAGACCTCGGCAACCGTTGCTTAACTTGGATCACCCATCCACAGACACACCTTGGCAGTCGTTGCTTAACCTTGGTCACCCATCCACAGACCAAAGACGAAACGAAAATATCTGGCTTGCTTTCTATAAGAGAGCGAGAGAGAGACAGACAGAGAAACATGCGCACGCCGCACGGCTTACAATAGCTTACTATAGCAAAAACACATTACCCTCCTTTGCGTCGCGCAGTCGGGTAAAAGTGTCGTTACAACTTTTCGTGAGAATTTTTTCCGTCTAGCCTCCTTTCGCAACGCGCCATAAGGAACTTCGTTCCAATAAGCAAAATCAGTCAAGAGATTGGTCATGAATTAAAGATTGCTGAAGTAAAAAAGTTCACTCCTAGACAGAGCACATGGGTACCCAGAACAGACGATCATAAAATTAGTAATAAAACTTTAAACTGGCGGGCCCTTCTCGGGTAAAAGTGAAGGGGAGGGGGGGCGTCATCAAGAGCACCAGCACCAGATAGAACGTGGGAGGCCAGGAGGAATCATCCCCGGCGCAAATAAACTCACAGGTGGGCAGACTAAAATATAATTTATGTGATTGGAAACTAATCACTACCAATCCAGTTTTGGATTGTAGGGTATTCAATCCTTTTTCATACAAAACCACACCAGAGTTATAGGTACTCCTCTAAATGATAAATTTTCCAAACTCGAATCTATACAGATACAATCTCAAACAAACAAATTAATTGCTCTAAAAGCAGTTTAAGTTTGTTACCTTGTACAAAACCAGTCTTATTTACCAATTTTCCTTGTTAAAAAGTTTTATCTTAAATTTAAAGAAATTGAATACTTGTGTTAAAACTGAGCATTTCAAGTTGGAAGACTACCAAACAGTATGTAAACTTCTACAGAAACATGATTTTCTTGTCACATTTGATCTTAAAGATGCTTATTGCATGATAAATATTAACAAGGGTAGTCAGAAATATTTAAGATTTATTTTTCAAGGAAAATGCTATCAATTCAATGTTTTACCTTTAGGTTTACATTTACAAAAATCATGAAACCCATAATAGCTTCCATATGAGAGAGGCCTTATTTCAGTTATATATTTACATGATTTCCTTTGTAGGTATAGGAAATAGCTATATACAATGTTTAGAAAACATGCATACAACTGTAAATTTATTAGAAAAATTAAAATTTATAATTAACAAAGAGAAATGTGATTTAATACCTAGACAAAACTATAAATTTCTAGGCTTACTTTTCAATACTGTTGACATGACTCATAACATCACTGAAGAGAAAAGAAATAACTGTTCTAAGTTAATAAACTAATTAATTGACAAAAGTCAAATTAAAGTTAGATTTTTAGCTCAGGTTATTGAAACTTTAATATTTACAGATGCTTCCTCCATAGGGTCGGAGTCTCTTGTGGTTCTTAGATTGCTAATGGACGATGGACTGTGGAAGAAGCTCAGCTTCATCAATTAATTGAAATGAATGGCTGCCTTTTTTGGCTTAAATTGTTTTTGCCAGTCATTTAAGAGATATTGAAAATGTTGTAAAGAGTTGATAATATTACTGCAGTATCATACATAAATAAATTAGGAGGAGTTCAATATCCTCACATAAAATTTCTAAAAATATTTGGCAATGGTGTGAATCTAGAAATGTATTGTTTTTTTTTTGCTACTTACATAAATACCATAGATAATGTGATAGCAGACTTTGAATCTAGAAGGGAACTAGATAGTACAGAAAGGGAAGTAAGTGATTTAAATAATGAAACGATTATATCTTTATTTGGTGAACCTTCAATTGATCTATTTGCATCACGGACCAATCCAAAGTGTCATACTTATGTATCGTGGCACCCTAATCCAGGGACTGTGGCGGTGGATGCATTCACCTTGCATTGGTTTCAATATCATTCATTCTATGCTTGCCCACCATTCTCTGGTTCTTAAAACTATAGAAAGATAATTACAGATAAAGCAACTGGTGTTATAGTCGTTCCCCATTGGGCTACTCAACCATGGTTCCCATTATTTAATAGATTGTTGATACAGGAACCTATTATTTTTCAAACTTCTAAAGATCTCCTTACTTTGCATAATTCCATATTGTTGCACCCACTTCACAAGAAACCGGAATCATCAATTCCAGTTTCTTGTGAAGGAAAAATTTATAGATTTTGGAATTAGTAATGAAGCTGTTGATATTATGGTGAATTCAATAACTAAAAGTACACTGAATCAATATTCGCCTGCAATTTCTATCATGGGCAAAATACTATCATTCAAATAATATAGGCATTACCAAGCCATCACTGAAGTTGTTCAGTATCTCACCTTGAGGTTTAATGAACGTTTTTCCTATGGGAGTTTGAATTCCTTTAGATCAGCTCTATCTCTAATTATAGGACCACAAATAGATACAGATGATAAGATCAAAAGACTTTTCAGAGGCTTTTTTAAGTTATGACCTCTGAAACCCAAATACAATAATACTTTGGATGTTTCAGTTTTATTAGATTACATTAAATAAAAAAAAAAACAAATATTGAAAGATTAATTTAAAAAAAATTACCAAGAAAGCTGTAACTTTATTACTGTTAGCCACAGGTCAAAGAGCGCAAACAATTAATTTTCCCTTTCTTTCACACTAGAATAGAGGTATACCCAGCTACAGCTGTGGTTAATTATTTAAAAGAGAATGCTCATGGAAGTATGGAATCCCGTACCATGCTGCATCAAAATCAAACCTTGTTTTTTATAGACTACACTGATCGTATTAACTCCTACAAAAATTATTTTTGAAAAAAAAACCCGCGTTTCAGAGTTATTTTATAAAATCGAAACTAACCTAAAAAGTAGGTCTATTTTTTCGACGCTACCAACGACGTATTTTAACACACATACATTACATTATTGCTCTAAAAACAGCGTAATACACTAATATTAGTAAGAATTACGAGTTAAAGTAACATCCACAGTATGCTTGACTGAAACTCGATTTTATTTTAGACCTTTACATTGCCAATAGTCAGTCAGTACAGTACAAATGTCAGATGCCACAGATAACTATAAACCATAGAGTATAGTAAGTGCTATAAACTAGTCGGGATTTAGGGATGTATTCGATAAATCAAAATCTTTAGGCTGAGAAAATCTATTTTGTTGCAAATAGCAATAAACCAAACTAAATCGATTTGGTGTACTGATCTTACTTAATTGTAATTAATTTTAGAGTCCGCTCGACAGACAAGGGTTTGTTCAATTGAAACGGAACGTCATTTATATTCAGTTGAAACGGAACGTCATATAAAGGGAGTAAAACAATATTCGTACTTTTAAACTCGAAAAGTATATTTCCAGTTCAAAAATCAAATCCCCGACGCGTAATGCCGTAAAAAAATATCTAATTACTATAATATTTTGGTTTTGAGGCGCGAGACTTTTTGGTACCAACTTTGGTCATTGTCCTTTAACAGAAGGTTTGTGGGACTGTACTAATTTATTCATTTAAGCAATTAATTTAAGCTTTTTATGTACTAACAATAGGTTAACATTTTACTAACACTATATGGATCAATGGTCTGAAATAAGTAAATTATTATTTATATCTATCAAGAAGCTAGATAAAGCTGTGAGCTCCAGTAAAATCAGCCGTTAGGTCAAAATAGCTATGGAAGAGTGTGGAATTGACATTAGCACATTCTCAACGCACAGTACCCGCCATGCAACAACATCAGCAGCCTTCAGCAAGGGGGTTAATATAACTACCTGAACGCGCCCCCCAAAAGGTGGTAGCCGTAAGGCTGGTCCGTGGGTACCGCACGATCTCCAGCGAGGCAGCGAGCCTCCTTGCCGGATTGCCGCCATGGGATCTGGAGGCCATAGTCCTTGCGCGCCTGCACGAGTGGCGCGCGGAGGCACTACGCCGCCGCCGCGCCGGGGGGAATCTCCGCTGCCGCGGCAAATTGTCGCTCAGCGGACAGACCTCCGGCGCGATCTCATGACGACATGGAGAGAGCGTCTGTCGCAACCCCGTGCAGGGCACGCCACGATAGTGGCGATAAGTCCCCTCTTTGAGGAGTGGCTAGAGAGGCGCCACGGCGCCCTCACCTTCCGCCTGACGCAGGTCCTCACCGGACACGGATGTTTCGGGAGGTGCCTGCACCGAATCGGGCGGGAGGAAACGCCCAGGTGCTATCATTGTGAGGATTGCCCGGAGGACATGGTGGAGCACACCGTGGAGATCTGCTCCGCTTGGGCAGAGCACGGCCGTGTCCTCGTAGCGGCGATTGGCGGCGGCGACCTCTCGCGTCCGGCCCTGGTTCAAGCCATGGTCCGAGGCGAGAGGGAATGGGAAGCCGTCACCTCCTTCAGCGAAGCAGTCATGCTAACGAAGGAGGTGGCGGAACGTGAGAGGGAGAGAACCTCACGTCCCAGCCGCCGCGGGAGAAGCACCGGGCGTCGGGGGCCACGTGGTGGCTCTCGGCCACCGTAGGCGCGGGCCTGTGGACGGTGGGCGTCTTATGACGACAGGCCGTGTCGACGGCGCGTTCGTGTTCCACGCGCGCCTCAAAGAGATGTCAGAAAACATGAGGAGCCCGCAAGGGCCGATGCCTGCCAGGGCTGCGGGACTGTTCGAAAGAGATACCGCGGCCCTGGAACATAAAGGGCAATAGAAGGAACATGGATGATTTTTAGTCAGTAAAAGTCTGACACTCCCTTCCGCTCCGCCCAGAGCGGGAGGAGTCATTTGATGATTTCCCATTCGAAAAAAAAAGGGGTTAAATGGACAATATTAGACGAGCAGCTGGTTGGACTGGAGAGTCAACAACTTTTGCTAAATTTTATAATAGACCTATAGTAAATAATAGAAGCTTCTCTGAAGCAATTTCTAATAACACTGAACATGATTACCATGATTATTGATTTACCTTAGTTGTAAAAATGCTACCTTAGTTGTAAAAATGCTACCTTAGTTAGTAAAGTGATCTTTATGAAACTTTTAACTGGTATCACTTCCTATCATGCTTATGTTGAATCAATAATACGCTATGGGTCTATAACGTGGGGTAATAGTACATACAAAAATAGGGTATTTGTTGCACAAAAAAAAAGTGTATTCGTGCAATATATGCTTGTAAAGAAGCATAAAGATTTATTTAAAAAGGCAGGGGATGTGTATCCTCGAAACCGGCGAGATCCTCACAGGCTTATATTAGATGACTTGCCAAGACTGGCTAAATATAATAAACGTTGTTTAGCAATGTGTGTTCGTGTTTATAATAAAATTCCAAATGATTTAAAAACTTTAGATATTAGATTGTTTAAAAAAAACAAATCATAATTTGTTATTTTATTTTAAAATAAATGTTTATTGATTTTACAACTGGTCTTTATACATCTACAATAGTTTTCTGAATCATCGAGGACAATACAACAACAAGTATAATTAAATAGTCAAACGAACTTACTTATAAGGGAAGTCTGACGGTAACTATGCTTGTTGTTGTATTGTCCGAAGATGATTAGTTCCACCCGACCCAGACTTCCCATGCTATATAGTTATATGAGCATGGACCCTATGTTGTAAAACCAATAAGTCGCTATGAACTTAATGAAGATAGTGTACAGAGGCAGATGGCAACACGATAAGGTTGCGTTCGGAAATAAGTTTTTTATCTTTAAACTTTATGTGACGTCGCAGACTTAAGCCGAGACTACTACAATAGTTTTTTGAATCATCTCATCAGCATAATTACCGTCGAACTTCACTTACAGGTAAGTTCGTTTGACTATTCAATTATTTACTTTACAAAGTCACTTTTGGAGGGAGGGTCCATCCGCATTAGTAACATAGTTGAATATAGCTTACTGGTGCTTCGTGGGCTCGTCAAGTGATTTGCAAAGCCGTTCAGTAGATGCGCTTCGCAAGCGATGCTCTCGTGAAAATAAGTAATTTGTGTTTGTTTGTTCAGTGAAGGCGTGAGCCACTACCTGCGATGGCATCCACACTGGCTCAAGTTCCGGGTATTTCGTCGTTTCATTCGACAATTCCGTGAATTGACGCGACTTTCTTAATTGGCATTGATGCATTGATGGTTTAATATGTAGGTATGGATGTCATGCTCCTTTAAGTATCTCAGATGCAGTATTTGTGTTTCGGAGATAGCAGTAGAACTCCAGCAGTGTGCCGCCTGCTGGGATGAGAGGGGAGCAGGCGCAGCGGCGCGCAACGAGAGCGTTTGTGTTGATGACACGACGCGCGACGGTGATCTCATCTCGCCCGGGCGGAGCTCAGTCGCAAACTAGCACTACTCACTGCGAACTATATGGCTCTTTATAAACAATCTGTTGCGGCGGCCACGGGTAACATTTCTTTTTAACCGACTTCCTAAAGGAGGAGGTTATCAATTCGTCTGAAGAATGTTTTTTTTATGTTTTGTGTATGGCCGTATGCTTCTACTAAGTGTGTGTCATCGTAAGTAGATATGTGGCGTTGCCCCGAGAAGCGCCGAAAAGGAACAATGGATGAATAGAACAATACGCAACCACTATAGTGCTGACGGGCGACGTCACAAATACCACGTGAGACAAGCAGATACAACTCGACAGACGATAGTACCACGTCCTGCAAAATCTCACGCATACATCATGCACAAAAATAAATAAATAATTTGTGACGCGCTAAGACATCCCTTGCGTGTGCTCTAGTATTCACTGAAACTTGGAACCAAAAGTTACACACATTATTTTCGTTTTATGTCGCAATGTTGCTGGTAACATGTAAAAGCTTCGCCTTCATGATTGTAAATCAAAGTAGCGCAACATTTCTTCCAGCAACATAGATGTTACGGGACACAACTGAAACAAGGTTGCGCAACTATTTGTCAAGTTTAATTGAACATGAACACGAGGCTTCAGCCGCGCGCTGCCTGTCTGCGTGGACCTTCTGTGAGTAGTGAGTGCGCGGCCGGCGGCGACGGCGCCGAGCCTTCGACCTTCAGCGCAGATCACGCGCTGCCTCACACAGTGTTCACACTCGCAAAAAGCGCTTCACGCTGTTCATGCGAGTGTTCCGAGTGAAAGCATGCTTCTCGTTAAGGTCTCGGTGTAGTGCAGAAATCAAGTTAGTTCGATAGTCCTACACCTTCGTATGAAACGCGTGATGGCTCACATATCTCAGTTATTACAGTTCTGCATGATTACCGCAGCGCTACGCCGCCGGAATGTTCTGCAACACTGGCACTCAATCACGGACGCCACACAATCGTGCCACCTACAACTGCTACCAGTTGCTACGATACATTTATTTCCGCCAGCCAGTTAACATTTTAATTCAATAATAGTGTGAGTCCCGCCGTGACCACCGTTTACAACTACATGCATCATTCGCCCATTTGATGCCTCACATGAAATAGATGTTATCTGGCACTATGTTATAATTAGGTACTTTAAAGTTTTCATCTAGGTATTTCTCCGGGCTATGGATAAGGTCTTCATGATTAAAATATTTGATTTAATTAAGTTTGCAACTCTACTAGGTGACCACTCCTTGTCTTGCTTTTCCTGGTATTGCGGTTTCGGTGTGATGTCACCGCTGACCTCAGCGAAGCGGGCTGTTCCGTCGCGAGCCGGAGAGCGCGCGGCAGGAACCAGCTCTAACCACAACCAACAATACCTCACTGAAGGTTATCTTCTTTTATGGGGTATTGTAAATCATTTTGGCTGCAATATCATGAAGGTCGCCTTATGCCGTCAGTCGCGGTGTGACGCGGGGGTCACATGACACCTCAACAGCGGCACACATCTAAATGTCAAGGCATCATGACTTAATAATCTAGTTTACAATTCGCAATGAGCCCAGGGCGACGGATTCCGCCGTTTGAATATTTATATTCGTATGATTCATCTATTGCGAACTATCCCACTGAACGTATAAACCGAAGCGATGCTATTTTTACTACTAACTCCACTCTACTCAATTTTGGTAAGAAACAAGAAACACAGCGGAGGTGATCTGTACCTACATTGCAGTGATTCTTACTTGTTTTACTCACCACAGGAACCGAATGCGATAAGATTTAGTAAGAAAATATAAGATTATGTTTTAATATTTTAATATTGCGGTAAACACAGGTAACATCCCTTAATATCTGCACCATGAGAGATGTGTCCGAAACTACTGATTACAAGGTTCAAGTAACACTTTTGGACTAAGAAGATCGCTCTATACGTATATTATGATGATTGTAAAGTGACTCACTGGTGGTGAAGTTGCGCGAGGCGTAGGCGGCGCTCTCCTTGTCGTGCAGCAGCGTGAAGGCGTGCAGCTGGTAGGTGGCGCCGGGCGACAGGTCGCGCAGCACGTACGACCAGTTGCCGGCGCCGTCCACCGTGAAGTTGCGCACGCCGCCCTCCACGCGCTCCGTCAGCGGGATCACCTGCGACCCAGCCCAGACCATACAACACACGCGGGGTCGGCGCATCATGTTTTATTCTTCCATTAATCCCCGTCACGTGTCACTCATTAGCCCTTTTTCTTTCACATCATTCGTTAATCTTTCACTCACATGAGTTTTTGTCTTGCTGAAGAGACAGAGTTCATGCCTAACTGTTGGCCATGGCTCCGACAGAATATTTAAGTGATTATTCATAATAAAATTCTTCACAGAATGTGTACAGTCCGTGAAAAATCTGTACAGAAAATACCTACAAATATACTTCATTTTTTACGGTAGGTACCTTACCTACCTAGCTACTTGCTTTCATAATTAACTAACTAAATAAATTAAAGAATTTATGTGAAGACTTGTGTTAGTGAACTTATCTCCACAAACCTGGCCATCTCCAAAATGTCTTCCCACTTGCTCAAATAAGAAGACAAGCGTGAGCGTTCAGCACTTAGCAGGAACCCCGAACCCGGCGACATCACGACAAGCGACATGGTCGGCAGTCGTCGCTGACTTTTTGTCACATTGTTCGTAAACAATGAGTGAGATTGGCGGAACTAATCAATGTGTTACAAGAAATACTTACAAGTTTATGAAATAACATCAAAGAGACTACATATTTTATGCTACAAATAAGCGTCTAGCTAGTCCTAGTCATCTTGTTTTCCTATTACCTACTATTTCCTTGTATTTTCTATACTATTTTCCTTAGGTCTTTAGGATTACACTTCCGCAAACGAATCATTTATAAGGGTAGCTTCTCACGGCGAGGTTTTTAAACACACACAACAAAAAACAAAATTTACACATTTTTTCTACGTGCACCAATGATCAAAACCCCGGCCGGTCCTGCTATTTCGAATTGTATGGGGTTAGCAGTAACGTTTTAATTCAATTCAATTTTTTTTTTTAATAATACAAAAATGTTTAATTAAAAAAAATTGTCTACCCGTGCGAGGACGGGACCGGCCGCTAGTAGTAGAGAGGACAGGCCACGTACTTAGTTAAGATGAAACTGAAAAGCACCTTAAATCTAAATGCAGTATATTCGCCTTTCGCCGGCGGCGACCACGATATGGACGCCTGCTTGTTGCGGCCCAGCGTCACCGTCAGGTTCGTGGGCGGCTCTGGCGCTGCAACAATACACTGTATTACACTTACAATAAAACAAGCAAGTAAGTCAAACCATTCGGTAGTTGACCGCGTTGGCTTTTTGAACGCTATCAACGCTATGTCGTAAAAGCGCCCGTGTGAACACCGGCTTTGTGTACGACCGTCCGGCATAAATTGCGACTCATTATAGAAGAAATTATGTCTTGTTTTAGCAAAATATAAATTAGACAGCCGTTATAGTAAATATAAAGGTGACAATGATTTTATAAGCTGCAGGCATAATACATAATAACACAAGCAATAAAAACATGGAAAACCAGCAAATTGCAGTTGTAATAACAAAGTGAAGAGTACCGGTGATGATGGTTTGATTCCACGTGAGGAGGTCGGCAAACGTGGCGTTGGAGTAGTACAGCATGAAGTGGTACTTGGTGCCGGGCAGCCCCACGAAGTTGATGGTGTTGCGATGCGCGGGCACGGTGTGGTTGGGCGGCGGCGAGCCCTGCGCCGGCCAGTAATCCAGGCGGTACTGGCCGCCGTCTGCCGCCTCGGGCCCGCCGCCCGGGATTTCGATCACCAGGTCGGCGCAGCCTCCGCCCCGCCATGTGCTCTGTACACATATCATTGATCTCCCCTCAAAATCCAAAAAAAAATATGACTTGTTTACTAGAAACAGTCTGTTGTTATTTGAGTAGCTACCTATTCAGAGTATGAGTTATTTTATGTAAGTAGTAATTTCTCACTAAGTATATTTTAGACAGCATTTATTAGTATGTGGTACAAACTCTCTCTCTGTCTTAAATATCATCAAGTTCATATTATGAAATAAAAGTACTTTGTACTTAATGACATACTTTTTCCATATGATATTAAAATAGTTGTTTATGAAACTTACAAAACAATGATTTAAACAGTACACCAAGGTTCATAATAGTCATGAGTATTTTAATAGCTGCTTCAAAAGTTAAAACTATAAATTCTAAACACAAAAGAAAAAAATATGCCAGAAAACTTTTTACACTATTGAAATACATGTTGAGGATAGCATGGATGGAGCTTGAGACTAAGTTGCTTCAATGGGCCAATGTTCAGAGATATTAACATTTGGTTTTACCTATCCCTTATTATTTAGGGTCCTTAATCCGGATACCTATTTGTTGTCAGGCCTACACTGGTCTCTCATACATCATCATCCGCTTAGCCTTTTCTCAACTATCTTGGGGTTAACTCCCAGTCTAACCGGATGCAGCTGAATACCTGTATTTTACATGGAGCGACTGCCTATCTGACCTCCAGAACCCGGTTGGTCCACTGGGTAATACAATATCCTTGGTAAGGGCCACTGACTGCCTGTAAAAACTGTCAAAGATCTGCAAATGACTATATGACTATGCTTATCGTACTTTCCAAGGCACAGAGGAAACTCGGTATGTAATACAGTCACCCATCCACAGACCAACCTAGGCAAGCACGGCTTAACCTAAAGATCAACCCGAGTGGCTGATAATATTTAACCACGAGCACTGGTCTCTAATATATCTATACAAATAAATAAAATGGAAGTGTCTGTTTGTAATTTCAAAATAACAGGTTTTTGCTGAATGCATATGAAAGTATACAGGGTGGAAGGGACGCGGACGCCGACATGAAACTGTTTGATAGTCTGTGTACTCCATGCGGCCTACCCAAATGTATTGTTTGTTGGATTGTTGAGCTCCTAATATGAACTGACCATTACTGTGTAAATGTATGGAATTTAACAGGCGACTAGAGTTTGTTTTGGGGTTTTCCTTACAGTGAGCTAGATGAGTTTCTAGTAATTAATTTTGATTTTTATGATTTATCATGATACAATATTTAATTAGTAAATGTTAAATTGTGCCTAATTTTAAAGTTAAATTAATGACTATAGTTTGGAGTAGTGGTGTCTGTTGCTTGGCTCTGGTATGGATTGCATTGGGGGATTGTTCTAGCTAGCTAACTACCTACAATGTTTTATAAATTAATGCCCTAGTCTATTTAGTGCAATACAAAGCAACATTTGTTGTTTTCTTTTTGTTTTTATATAACTTTATTATAATCAACCAAATATTGGTAAAGCATTAATCAATAATAAGAATCTTTTATTTATAAAAAGGGGTACATTTACAATGAAATATCTTAACAAATAAAATAGAGCACAGTTGATTATTGCCTGAACTAGGTGGAACCTGTGTTTCAGGCCACAATAATAAGTCTACACTCAATTAATTTAATTATTACTTTTTAAATAAATTGATGAGTATAATGGAGCCATAGCTATTTTCCTCAAATAAACTTGTTAAGGAGGAAAACAATCAAGATTATAAATCTGATTCCATTATGTACAAAATCCTAACAACAAAAAGTAATTTATTTATTATGGTTGTGTTTTCCTCCAGATTCAGGAAAATCTAACATTAAACCTTTAGTTTTGTATATGTGCAACAATTAAACTTTTCATGCTTTTAAGGATATAAAGTTCCTGCTAGTCACAAGTAAGTAAGAATCAATACTGTAATCAATGTTTGCAAAAGCTAACTATGAAGATTATATTAAAAAGTCTAGTCTATCAATTAAAAGAACAAAGTGCTTATTTTTTCCATTTATCATCAAGATGTAAGGAAAATCTGAATAAGAACTTCAAAAGAACCACAAAGATGGTAAACAAAAAGATCAATGTTCATAATCATTTACAGGCAAGTTTTGAGTACATAATATAGTAGGCTGGTTTTTTTTTAACATTCAGCAGATTTAAGCAGTGGTGAAATATCTGCCAATGTAAACTGCAAGGCAAGTTACCACATAGATGACAAAGATATCGATGACTTGTTAATGTCGTATGTTATGTTTATATAAACAACAACACAGCCAGTGGCTAAGTACTGAGCTTGCAGGGCTCGGACCTAAGTGCCTTGCAGCCCTGGTTCGAGCGAAGCGTGACTAGTCTCAACTCACCGCGCAAACAACGAGCAGCAGCGCCAGGGCCGCGGCGGCGCGCGCGTACCCAGCCGTCGCTTGCACAATCGACCTCTTCCACATCATTGAAGGCGACGACTGTCCGATTTCACGACACTTTCTCTCCACCACAACACTGTTTTCCGTATGGATTATATCCATGGTTCATTTGATAGGCTGTCCTCGGAATTCATATCTTCATGTTAAACTACAGTTTATTATCACCGTCACAGCACGTATTTATTTCTATTTTATCACATTACAAATTTTGGTCTCGCGACCTTTCTTGTCGGGAGTTGTCAAATAGTGATTGACTCATGACTCAACAATAGACCGAGAATCGATTTATACCTACATACATAAACTCACGCCTTTTTCGCATGGGGGTAGGCAGAAACCACGGCCCGCCACCTGCTACGATCCTTACAAACTCTTTTTGCCTCGTCCACGTTCATACATCTGATCATACACTCACGACGGCTGTGATTACTATGCTCCTGAATCGATTTATAATTATCGTTTATCGATTAAATATTAGAAAATAAAGATCATCAACATGGACAGTAAGATTTCACCCACTGGTCTACTAAGAGCAGGACTTTCTTCACTCGTGCCAATCTCCACGCTCCTGTTGTATCAACCTCTTTCAGATTTCAACCACCGCCCGCAGCAAAGTCGACTGCGGCGCATTTATAGAAGAATAAGCTATAGAGATAGCATATCTGGGCCAACCCCTCTACCTAAGGACATTGACATTATGGAAATTATTTCTATTCTATTTTCTATTCTATTTTTTATTTAATGGCAAGCAAAGCCGATGTCGACTATTCTGCCAATGTCCAGTGAATTGGAAAAACAAGTGTGCATGTTAATTTAAAAAAAAATAAGAAAAGGTTAAAAGAGAAAACAACTAAGATCAGAAATTAAAATTTTCTTGGCATTCGACACAACGTGGATCTTGTCATGTTAGTACAGGACTGAAACAAACAAAAAATAAATACATAAATATTACAATTGTTAAAACAGAATATACGCATACCACACCCACACAGGCAGATTTATAATTTTAAGTTATTGTGGCGGATGAAAGTCATCAGCGCCACAAGCAGTTCAGGGGAGGAATATGTTAGCAGGGAAGATAAGTTAGTCGGGAGAGGGATTTTAAATTTAGGGAGACGGCTATATAGATCTAGAGGAGGGATGTTGTTTGAGCATTCGAAGAAGATGTGATCCAGAGTGCCCTCTTCTAACCCGCACTCACAAAGAGACGAGTCCCGAACCCGGATTTTTTGCAAGAAAACGGGAGTGCTACAGAAACCTAGACGAATACGACAAAGGACGGATATCACATGTTTGGAGACCTTTTTGTAGCCATAGAACCAGGATTTTGACGGTATAGTTGGCTGTACTGCGTAATAAAACCTGCCTTTTTTCCTTCCTGTGGTATTCCATTGTTCCTGCCACGAAGATTGGAGTTTAAGTCGTGGAAGGTTCAATAGGTCATACCCCTGGTGAGAGTTGTGGGAAAGATCAGCTACTGTCGATGAGCAAGCATCTTTGGCCAAAGCATCAACGCACTCATTGCCCTTAATGCCACAATGACTAGGTATCCAAACTAACTGAACCTCTTTTTGATTGGTAGCACAAGATAATAATGACTTTTTAATTTTTAAAACAAGGGAGCTGTGCAATTTACTTTTAAAGGGATTTTGAACTAAGGCTTGCAGACAACTAAGAGAGTCTGTGAAGATCACGGCTTTGTGGATATTGTGGTGAGACTCTATAAAAAGGCAGGCTTCTAGTATAGCCACACACTCACCAGTGAATACAGAAGACTCCTTAGGGCACTTAAACTGTAAAATTATTTTAGAGCTTTGATAATAGACCGCAGCTCCAGTGTGGTTAAGATCGGATAATTTAAAGCGTCTGTAAAAAATAATTGGAAACCATTCCAACGCTCGCCCACCACCGCATTGAAAGCCAGGTTCGCTGAAGGGGATTTTTTGGATATACCAATGTTAAAGACAATTTTTGGAATAAAAGTTAAAACTTCATACGCAAAATTAAAAAGGGGTAATCTGGGGAACTGAACAATCGGGCATGCTAAATTTAGAGTTTGTCGAAAAGATTTTAATATTAGGGGGATTTCTTTATTTTTCCAATAGTTTGAGGTTCCGCATATGGCATCTAGCTCGTACAATTTTTCTATAAGGGGATGTGAAGTCCTACATATAAGCCTGGACAGAAAACGGGACGCCAGATATTGGCGTCTTAGCGCCAGAGGAGGTTCAGCACACTCAACCTGCAATGCGTTAATGGGGGAGGATTTCATACAACCCGAGATGATTCGGAGGCATTTAGACTGAACCCTATCCAGCCCAACCAAGGCACCTTTGTTACACGGAGTCAGAAGATATGTTCCATAATCTGAAACACTACGAATTAAGGCATTATAGACTAATTTCATGGTGTAGGGGTGAGCACCCCACCAAACGCCCGCAAGAACTTTTAAAATTGAAATAACTCTTTCACATTTTTGTGTAAGAAAATTTATATGATTTTTGCCTGTTAATTTTGCGTCCAAAATAACGCCTAAAAATTTTACTTTATTAACTATTGGAATAGTTTGGCTTAAAATGTTAACTGTAACATGAGGAGTGCGTCTTTTACGAGAGAAGATTACTGCCGAACTTTTTGGCGCAGATAAAGACAGGCCATGGCTTAAAAGCCACTGGTTCAAAGAATCCAGAGAGAGGCACAAAGATGACGCAGCATCGACTATGGAGGAATCTGTCACATATAAGACAATGTCGTCGGCATATTGTAAAATCTGACAATTGTTGTTTAGGCAGGACCCAATATCAGCCGTATACAAGTTGTACAATATGGGACTGAGGGGAGAGCCTTGAGGCAACCCCTTCCAAATCTGCCTTTCATCGAACTCCTCTCCCTGGACTCTCAGAACCACTGAACGGGACAACAATAGCTCACATATACATTGTATCATCTTAGCCGGTAAACTCAGCTGTTGCAGTTTTTGCCTGAGTACAGGAAGAAGTACATTGTCATATGCAGAGGAGATGTCCAGGAATGTAGCTACCACGGATTCATTTTTTGAAAAAGCTAAGCGGATATCCGTAACTAAAATGCCAACACTGTCCATAGTACCTAGTCCTTTCCTAAAACCAAATTGGTAATTCGGCAGTAAGTCTCTCGACTCAACAATCCACTCGAGACGGTTTTTAATAAGGTGCTCCAGTAATTTGGCTAGGACTGAAGACAAAGCAATTGGCCTAAGGCCATTTGGATCATCTGCTTGTTTGCCTGGTTTCAATAGTGGGATAATTATTTGTAATTTCCATTGATCTGGGACCCAACCATGAATATAACAAAAGTTTAATAAATTTAAGAAATAATTTTTTGCCTTGTCACCAGAGTGGGTTATAAAAGAATATGGCACGCCATCAATACCAGGGGCTGAGTCCCGGACATAATTAAGCACCACATTCAGTTCCTCCATAGTAAATGGTGCATTAAAAGGATCCTCTGCTACAGTTTGAAGAGACATGTTGACAATTTCAGAAAAAAGTGGGACATACGGTGGAGCAATTTTATCAAAAAAAAGTTCAGCTGTTTCCCTAGTGATTGGAGAGGTAACTGATGGGGAGCACCCACGTCTAAACCTATTGATGCTCTTCCAAACTACTGACACAGGTGTAGAGGGAGATAAAGAGGTGCAGAACGTAACCCAACCCGCACGTTTCTTCTTGCGAAGGTGACGTTTGGTTCTGGCATTTATCTGACAAAATGACAACAGGTTTTCAGTGCTCATATCTGCATTGTAAAGCTCCTCGGCGGCGTTCCTGTCCCTGATTGCCGAAGTGCACTCTGAATCCCACCAGGGGGGTGAAGGGATTTTATTACGAGCACTGTTTTTCAATGGGAAGCAGGAATCAGCACTGGAGGTGATGGCAGTAACAAAACCCTCATAGCAGCCCTTGGCATGGTGGTGACCAGGAGGATCAAATAAACTTGAATTTAAATTTGGCAGAACATCAATTTTATCCTCCAATAATGATACAAATTTTGTCCAATCTGGTTTGGACAAGTTATATTTCAAAAGTGGGGGAGAGCTTTTCTCTAAATAAGTCTTATTAAGCAAAGATATTACAATAGGATAGTGGTCACTACCATGCGACAAAGTCGTACATTCCCAAAGGGTCGAAGCTGCCAACTCAACTGAACAAAATGTTAGGTCAACACAACTCTTTTGTTGTCCAGGAAGGGATCTGCGGGTCGGGCAACCATTATTAAGGATACAGAGGTCCAGATCATCCAAGATCTCAACCAAAGCCACTCCAATAGCATCACAGTGTTCGGAACCCCATCTATAATGGTGGCAGTTAAAATCACCCATGACCAAGATTGGTCCTTGAATACTCAAGAGTGTTTTTTAAAATATCCAAAAATTCAGGTCGAGGGTGAGCAATGTATATAGAAAACACTGTAATGCCTTCCACCCTTCCTGCCACAATACTCATATCTCCTGAGAGTGAGGGCAAAGGGAGGGACAGAAGAGGGACCCGATTGTTGACAAGGAGAGCCGAACCTCCATAGCCATCAGATCTGTCACATCTGAGAATATTGAAATGTGGCATGCGGAAGCTAAGACTTGGGGTGAGCCAAGTCTCAGCTATGGAACAAGCCAAAGGCTTGAATTTATTTAAGATGAATATGAGGTCGTGCTTTTTATGCCACACACTCCTCACATTCCACTGAAGGAATACTAGGCGGGACGCCATTTTTAATGGATAAAAGTAGAGAAATAAGTTGATCGGCAACGTTGGACGGTGATTGGGAACTGGAAGAAGAAGAAATAACAGTTGGTAGAAGTTTTAAAAGAAGTTCAATAATAGAACCGGTATTATTTGAAGTATGATTATTATAAAGAGCACTGCCATTGGGCTGTGAGGGTTGGGGAGAACTAACTATCTGCTGATGGGCATTTTTATCGTATGATGGGGAAAGGGGGGCATGGGTCCTGGGTTTAAGTGTCACAGTTTTGCGATAGGACTGGGAAATTGGGGTTTTGGCGATGTTGGCATAATTGCGTGAAACTGTTGGGACAATCTTACATGCCTCAGCATAGGGAATGGTTTTCTCAGCCATGACAGTCTTAATAGCTTTCTGCCTGCCATACTCAGGACATGACTGGCTATCAGCAAAATGGTTACCTGAACAAAGTATACAGAAGGCCTCAGCCTCAGAAGTGATGCAACCATCACCTGGGTGGTCATGGCCACACCTATTGCAACGTGGTTTAGACCTGCATAGGTTTGCCACATGTCCAAATCTGCAACACTTGCGACATTGGATTGTCGGGTATATGTATTGCTTAACAGGGAGGGATGTGTAACAACAATATATCCTAGTTGGTAGTACTTGTCCATCGAAAGTCAGCACACATGTTTCAGTGGGTTTCCACTCATTAACACCGTCTCTTTGAGTCTTCCGGTTGATGCGTCGGACTTTCAATATTTGTCCACAACCCAAGGGCACAGACAAATAGGTTATGGCTTCTTCTTCCGTAATTTCTGGGGGAACACCAGTAACAACACCCATCCTTGTGATGTTGAATGAGGGGATTGATGCAGTATAACTGTATTTGGACAACAGACTATTCACCAAGAAAGAGTTAGCATCCTGAGGGGAAGCAAACTCCACTGAAACACGGTTTCTGCCGACTCTCTTGACACCACCACGAACAATGTTCGCAATGTTGTTGTTCATAAGGAATTTTCCGAAATTAACAGGATGAAGGGTGGTGCCAGCGTTTGGTTGAGCCTCAATACGGGAGACGTGGACAATATAGGGAGCCTTATCCATTACAGAGTACTTAATCCGTCCAATTTGGCTTTTTTGTTGTTTACTTGGGAGGGAGGGAGTCAATATTTCATCGTCAACTGGACGTTTGCGTGGGTTTGGTTGGGATTGTGATACATCCATCTCTGTTACACTACAAACAACATCCGCGAATTGAGATAGTGGGTTCTGAACAGAAGGAGTAAAAGGACACGGAATATCGGGTGGGTCCGGATCAGGGGGTTTATTTTTGTCCATCTTGGATAAGTTTAAAATACAACAATCACAATACAAACCTAGTTACAAACACAAGGACAAGACAATTATACAATGACAAGTCACAAAAGTTTCGAAAAACACTTAAAAACAGCTAAACATTTTAGACACACGTGCTATCCAAACAAACACCGTCCCACAGGATTTTTTTTACTGGAAATTATTTGACTATACACGTTATCCCCTTACCGCATAGCTACCCAGATATGGGCACTTATTTTCAAACGTTCAGAAATGACTTTTATAGCAGTGTTACCACTTTTTTTTGTTTGAAATATTTGGTACTTTCACTAACTGTTAATATTTTGCTATTTTTCTTTAATCTGTGTCCTGTTGCACCGAATGTATGATTTAACAATTTAGTAGAATTTTTTTATAAAATATTTTGTTAAAAGTTTGTATTTTAAGTGATATTTTTACAATGATAGAAACTTAGGAGTGGTTTTCTAATACCAAAGTTAGCAACACTAACTCTGAACGTCACAAGAATTTTTCCACTGGTATGATAAGCTCGTGCGCATTTTTCTTGTAATTTTTGGTTATTTTGTGTTATACTTATAACGTTGAGTTATAGACTAATATAAGTTTGAGTTGAGCTTTAGTTCCTCCGTATTTCCAGAAATATTTTATTTAGTTCTCGGGTCTGGCTTCCAGATGTCGCTCAATGCCAAGAAATAATCAAACTGACAATTGCCAGTCTATCTCATATTATAATATCTCTATGTATGTCTATGACTGTCAAATTCCCGTAGTGTTCTGTATAATGTTTAGCTCGCCTCTTGCAAAAAGTGGCACAAAATGTTCGGCGATTCGCAAGTTCCTTGATGTCATCTCAAGAGTTTTTCAACTGTATCTTCAAACGAACGAATTGAACCCCAGGCATGTATATACTAGTTCCATGCACCTAAAATCCATTGATTACAGTTCTGTGGTACTGACAGCAATCTTGTAACAGACAGACAGTTCATGACAGTTGACACTTTGACATTACAGTTTGCCCGCCGCCGCAAAATCAAAACGAACGATCGCAGATCAAACATAATAGTTTACAAGCTGTGAATAATGGCGGTTTATTAACAGCGAGCTGCGAATAAGTAGTTTAAACTAAAACATAACTACAATAACATTAATACTTCGTAAAAAATGGTTGGAAATGATACAAGCGTTTGGTCGCAAGATGAGACAATAAGAATTCTTATCGCTTCGGACATCCATTTAGGTTATTTAGAAGACCATCCTGTCAGAGGCGAGGATAGTTTCATTGCTTTTGAAGAAACTTTGTCACTGGCTGTTCAATATGATGTGGATCTGGTGTTGCTCGGTGGTGACTTGTTCCACCATGCAAAACCATCGCTCAATTGTATTTTCAAGTGCACGGAGATCGTTCGCAAGTACTGTTTTGGAGACAAACCCGTAAGTATTGAGTTACTGTCAGATCAGACTGTCAACTTTTCACGAAGTGTTAATTATGAAGATCCAAATTTGAATGTGTCATATCCAATTCTATCCATCCATGGTAATCATGATGACCCTGTTGGAAGAGAAGGCATAAGCAGCCTCGATATACTGTCCACTGGAGGCCTGGTCAACTATTTTGGGAAATGGACAGATTATACCCATGTGCATATTTCACCAGTACTTTTACAAAAAGGCGATACTAAGCTTGCATTATATGGTCTCAGCCATCTCAAAGACCAACGATTGTCACACTTATTCCAAGAAAAGAAAGTAGAAATGTTGCGGGATGAGGAACATGACTGGTTCAATATACTTGTGTTGCATCAGAATAGAGCTGAAGACCGTGGAGTTGGTAACTTTATCCGAGAGGATGTGTTACCAAAATTCCTTGATTTAGTTGTGTGGGGTCATGAACATGACTGTGAACTATATGATATGAAGGGTAGTAGTGAAAAAGATCACTTTAATGTTATTCAGCCTGGTAGCACAGTAGCAACCTCGCTAGCTGCAGGAGAAGCTAGACCCAAACACTGTGCATTGCTACAGATACATAAAAGCGATTACATTCTAACTGCTTTGCCTTTAAAAACTGTGAGGCCATTTATTTTTAAAACTGTCGTATTATCAGAACAAAATCTTGGCGATGAGGATGTCAATGAAAGTGAAAAGGTGCAGGAATTCCTTAAACAAAAGGTTAATGAGGCAATAGCTGAAGCTGCAAGTCTTTTATCTGGTGATCCAAGACAGCCAACCATGCCATTGATAAGGATTAATGTATTTTATGACCGGGAGGACCAGGTTTTTAATAGAGCTCGATTTGGACAGTGTTTTGCTGGCCAAGTTGCAAATTCAAGTGATATCCTTTTATTGAAACGGGAGCGAAAAATACGTGAGAAGCGACAAGCACAAGGAGATGAAGTCAACATGGCAGACTATGTGGCTGACTCCACAGATGTTGAGACATTATTGCGTGCCTACTATGAGGCCTTGCCACCCGAGCGCCGCCTCACCGCGTTGCCCGTCCAGCTCATGACAGAGGCAGTGCGTGATTTCACTGTCAAGCAAAATGAAGAAATCCTGAGGCATGCCTTAGAAGCACATAGGAGGCGTTGTATCACTACTTTGCTTGAGTCGAACACGGACACCGAAATCGAAGCGATCGCTGACCGTTTACGGGTACTCCGTGACGAAATCGATTCCGCTGATGTTGCACAACTCGCTGCACTTAATGCTGTTCCTTTGCCAGCGCAGATAGTTGTTGATGGATCCAGTGATGAGGAGTTAGTAAGATCGGAAGTTGAGGCGAGCGGACGCGGTAGAGGACGAGGGTCGCGCGGCGGGCGCGGGTCGCGTGCTCGGGGCGCACGCGCGCGAGGCCGAGGCCGCGCCGAGCCCGAGCCGCCGGCGCCCCCGTCTCCAGTCGCTGCTACTCCCGAGCGTCGCACCCCGCGTCGAACGGCCGCACAGAAAACTGCGACATGGATACAAAATTTTGCCTCAAAGGCCCGCCGCCGTGATTCGTCTGAGATTGACGACTCTGACTGAACGAACTTGAACTTTGGAACACTAACTGTCTCAATACAAAACGAGTTCTAAGTTTGGTCCAAGCTTAAACCTTAGTATGGTTCAAATTGCATTTTGAACTTTATTTCGGAAGTCGTAATGCTTTTTACAACTTTGATTCGGGTTTAATATCAGCTTTTGTATTTAGAACTTCACCGGAATTTCGTACCTAATAAAAAAATAAAAAAACTTGTTTTGTAATAAGATGGTAAGCGTAATATAAAATGGAGCTGTTCTTTTACTACTTTTTGTATTTTAACTTTTATACCTATGTATATTTAAAATTGTAATGTGATTAATAGTCGGATTTAAGGTTTCTATGGGTGTTTAACACATATGTCGTTCTTTCTTAAAAAGAGTAAGTACAAAATGTCCTAGAAAATGGAATTAAATAGTCAATTAACTGAGAGTCATAATCCCATAAATTTTATGGGTATTATAGAAATCTAGACTCAATTATTAAAAGCTGCATAATCATTTATTAGAGTCGATCGCGGCTATGGTGTCATCATGCCTGACCGTGGGTTGGTGGGCGTGGGCCCAGCTGAATGATGTAGAATGTACATTGAACACACCTAAAGTAGAGCTGATAGCCTATTCGATCCTATCCGAATTGATTGTTAAGATTACGAATAAATGAATGAATATTCAAAAGTTTTTCATTTCTACTTAATATTATTTAGAACTAGCTGCCCAGCGCTACTTCGTTCGCGTGGTGTCCTACCCCTTACCCTACCCTACTCCTACACTACTGCTACCCTACTCCTACACTACTCTTACCCTACTCCTAACCTACTCCTGCACTACTGCTACCCTACTCCTGCACTACTGCTACCCTACTCCTACACTACTCCTAGACTTATCCAGGCATTTTTTTTTAATTTTTCTCGCCGTAAAAACCATCCTTGAACTTCAACGAACATTAAAAAAAAAGAATTGGCTAAATTGGACCAGGCGTTGTTGAGTTATGCGCTTACCAACACATTTTGCGATTCATTTTTATATTATAGAAGATAATATCTTAGGTATCAATGCACAGCTCTCAAACCGCTATACGGATCGAGCTTACAGATATGACAAAGGCTTCCGCTAAGACTGCAAAATAGAATGGGTTTGCTTTGCTCCATTTAGAAATATGAACAAGTTTGTGGACTCAAAATTTATGTAGGTATATCAGAACGTTCGGCCAGTCGAGATAGGGAGCTGGCTGCTACTCCAGTTTTTAGTGACGATTATGTGACGAAAGATGCCAGCCAAAGAATTTGTGACAGAACAGTTCGAAAGTTGGAAACATTTATTTATGGCTGAACGACCTGATATCAGGAACAACATAACATACAACCCACAACATACAACCTCTAAACATTAGGATTATCGATTCGTCCACAACGAAGAAGCCTAGAAGACTCGTAAAAGTCAGTGCAATGGTGTCAGTATGTTTATAGATTAATCTTGAATCAACAAAAATACTGACACCATTGCACTGAAAACCTATATACAGTAAGTAACAAAAACCCTGTTGTTCCTTCTACCTACGTTTTAAGAATCGGTAAACACACGTAATAAAGGAAGTCATTTATAAAAAATGGTCAACAAAAATAATTAAAAAAAAATATTTAATTATTAATATTTGTAAGGTTTAACTGATTTCTAGGCATCTTCTGTCGCGTCAAAGGAAGCCGCCGAGCTCGGCTATTTAGCGAAATAAAGATGTTGTAAAATCAGATACTCGAAACATTTTTTTGAATGTGTCGATTTTAATAGTCATTTGATTTTGGCCTCTCGACTGGCCAATGCTTATTTTTTTTTAATTATAACTTCATCAATGTTGTGCTTGTAGGTAAATGTATACGTCCCTAACAGGAACAACAGGGTTTTTGTTACTTACTGTATAACACATCAGGGGTTTTACGAGTCTTCTAGGCCTCTTCGTTGTGGAGGAATCGATAATCCCAATGTTTACAGGTTATATGTTAAATTTTCAATTTACTATAAAAAGGGACCGTCACAAAAAAAAAAACAATAAAAGTTCGTTTCAGTGTCGTCACTAAATCTTTATTGATTAACGGTTTCTCTGGTCTTCTTCCTTGTGGAGGAATCGATAATCCCTATGTTTTGAGGTTATATGTTAAATTTTCATTTTACTATTTAAGGGGCCGTCACAAAAAGAAATAAAGCAATAAAAATTCGTTTCAGTCTCGTCACTAAATCTTTATTCATTAACGGTTTCTTTCAGGTCCTCAGTTACGGAGATTACGTTAGCCGAACGTCCTGATGTTCCAGGAACTAAATTAATTTTACTTTTAACCGGTGGCATTACGAGTAAAATTAAAGCAGTGGTTGTTTGTCACCAAATCGTCACTAAATCTTTATTCAGTAACAATTTCTCTAAGGTCCTCAGTTATGGAGATTCAGGTTGGCCGAACGTCCTGATATCAGGTTGTTCGGCTATAAATAAATGCTTCCAACTTTCGAACTGTTCTGTCACAAATTCTTTGGCTGGCATCTTTATGCGTCACATAATCGTCATTAAAAACTGGAGTAGCAGCCAGCTCCCTATCTCGACTGGCCGAACGTTCTGATATACATGAAAATTTTCCGCGGTGTGCGGATCATAGGTTGGGACCCTGTTCTCTACATTAGAGGTCGTTTTGAAATCTGAAAGTGGTCCGCTTACTTTTTTTTTTTTTTTGGAGAGTGGGATATCATCAAATGACCCCCCCCCGCCCTGGGCGGAGCGGAAGGGAGTGTCAGACTCTTACTGACTAAAAACCACCCATGTTCATTCATTGTATCTCTTTCGAACAGTCCCGCAGCCCTGGCAGGCACCGGCCCTTGCGGGCCCCCCCCGTTGCTGACAACTCTTTGAGGCGCGCGTGGAACACGAACGCGCCGTCGACACGGCCTGCCCGTCGTCATACGACGGACGGACGGCGAGCTAGCCCATTACTCACCGTCCACAGGCCCGTGATGGTTTAGGCGTCCTCTCATTACGACCTAAGTTCCCTCATATCAATTTAGGTTGTCATGCTTCATAGATATTATGCTTACTGAGAAACCCTCGGGGCTCCCCTTCTGTACTTAGGAGCGAGTTCTTTTAGCGGTGTACTTACCGACGGTCGTCTTTTCAGAATAAAGGATGATTTCCACGGAATCGGAACGGGTTTTACAATCTTTAATTAAACGATATTAAATCGTGTACACAGTATTATTTTAAAGTCTACAACAGCTTGACTGCGGGCGTCTTCCGCGACACCCGATCGTAGCCGATATGTTGCGACGCGCGATCTGCTCCGTTCGCCTGTCGTCGTAAGGTATCCGAGCGGATCCTTTCGGCTGTCAACACGGTAGGACTAGGCGCAGAATGGGATACGCTTCCAAGCAACGGTACGGAGGCGATCGTTTGCGTCGACATCCTGCCGGACGCGATCGGCTGTCGCCTCATCCGTTCGTATCCTTTCCGATACGATATAGGTAAACTAATTGATTACCATGTGAAGTTATTGTGGAAGCTGCAGAAGATTGTAAAATAATTATCTTTGCATTGTATAGATTCCATCTCTTAGTATTATATAATTGCATAGCACATGTGTGAGTACTATGTACCTACTGTAAAGCTACCATTTATATTTTGTTATCTTTCATTGACTTGAATGTGTCCTGGTGGCTGAGAGAATGTCATGCTCACTCAAATGTCTCGCTGATGGTGGCGGGTGTGTCGGGTCATTTAGTTCCCTTCAATATGGTTGAGTTGAATGGCGCTGATCCATGCGTCATGTTCGTGAACGGGCGCTGTCAGTTGGGACTGGTCATCTCTTACCTGCCACGGTTTATTTTAATTACCTACTTTATTTTTAAATTGTTGGTTTAATCTTTTACTCTGGACGCTCTTAATGTGCACGTCTTTGTACATCGTTCTCACATACCTATATGTATAATCTCAACATGAATGATGTAACCAAGATTTTGTAACAATATTCTGATTTAAAAGAGTGTCCATGGAGTTTCTTGCCCATTCTTCTCCATAGAGATCTACGATTTGGAATGTGCAACTACAGTACTTTCGCAAGTTATTATGCCTTGTGTCTGTGACTGTAGCTTAGCTTTTTTATTTTTGACTTTCAAAAGTGCCTGTAATGGTCTAATTGAAATAAATGCTTTGACTTTGATACGGTGCGAGCAGTTTGGTTGGCTACACTTCCTCGAAAACTGGCTCTTA
Source organism: Eurois occulta (assembly GCA_950022335.1). Classification (NCBI taxonomy): domain Eukaryota; kingdom Metazoa; phylum Arthropoda; class Insecta; order Lepidoptera; family Noctuidae; genus Eurois; species Eurois occulta. The sequence goes on from OX465486.1 coordinate 510,366, forward strand.
CCGCACTACGATTGGGTTCAACATGCAATGTATTTCATATACATGGATGTTTTTCATGTATCGAAACTAGTGTTTTATTTTTCCCCAGATAACAATAAACAATAATTGTACACAATTCGCCTATCATATTGCTTTTCCTAACAATACATGCTGCGCCGACCCCAAATGAATTGGGATAAGGACAAGATAACGATAATTCATCATGAATAGAATTGAACGGTCGGCTTGATTATTTTTTTTTTCAATACACTTTCTCGAAAACTGGTTCTTATCGCACTACGATTAGGTTCAACATGCAATGTATTTCACACGCGTGGTTTTTTAATATTTATTCGCACACGTGCGGAAATAAATAATTTCACAGATAACTATACTTATACTAAGTCCAAATGGTTTCAATGACTGTAGTTGGCGGTGATTGTTTTTTTTTTAAACCTCGGCAAAGAGATATGCATCTTTACGGCGTAAATATTGTGTTTATCATAGATTTATAAACATGATTATTTGATACAAATATTTACTTTTAGGAACAAATAAATATTATTTGTGTACAAATTTAAAAAATATTTGAATTTTCTATTTTTCATATTAAGCTGTTTAGCGGCATCATACCTTTTGCTTCTTCAATTTAACGAAAGCAAAGCGCGGAAAAATAATTACCTAAGTAATCCTGAAAAACCGAATAATTCCTGACAGAATACTTTTACGTTCTAATATTTTATTTCTTCGAAACTGTATTGAAAAACGTCGTTTGATACGCGTCCGGGATTTGTTACTGCAGTTCTCGGCTCCATAACACCCTCGCTGCAGCTCGGGTGTTAATTCCGCCTCGAATGCAATAACACAGTTTCCCCACTATCAAAATGTTCAGAGGCCAGCACATCAAGCTACTACAATCTGTCAAATTTCTTGAACAGATTTTCAATTTTATTCTTTAAGACATTAGGTTCAACGTTGATTGGGAAAATCTGTAAGTTCCGGGTAGGGCGACCTGCTGGAGTCTGTATTGTAACCTCAGCAAAGAGGCGCATGTTTTTAAGGAGTTAATATTTAATGAAAATTTAAATTGTGTTTATGAACAGAATATTATAAATAAACATTATTATTTACAATAATTTGTTTTTATCAACAAATTAACATTTATTTGTGCCTTAAATTAAAAAATGCTTGATTTTTCTATTTTTAATATTAGGCTAATTTGTCCCCTTCCTGTAAAACACGGGGAAAAAAGCAACTTAAACCATCGTTTAATTGTATAACTTGTATGTTTGTGTTGTTATTGAAGATCTTATTGTGCCAAATAATGAGTTTAATATGTTACTTGACTGAATAAATAATAATAATAATAAATAATGATTCGCTGAGTAGACTCCGAACCCAAGTCGGGAGTAGCAAAGACAATCTCTTCCGATGGGGGTTCATGGACGGCTCAGATCTCAAATGTGTTTCCATCTTGCGCTGCATGCCCTAGCACCTGCGCACTTGACGATCTTATGACTGCAAGCGGAGTCCGCATGGCTGAATTTTGGGCCAAACATATTTAATAAAATTTGCCATCGACACGCTAAGAAGAATAATGATTTATGACAAAAATACTTTTCATTCTGTTATTTCATTTCTTCGAAGTGTATTGAAAAACGTTGTCGATTCACATCGGCATTTGTTACTGCAGTTCTCGGCTCCTTAACACTTGTATCAAAATGTACTTACTATAATAATTATATTTGCTTCGCGCCCAAACAGTAAAGTAATTATAAAGGTTTCGCGCCCATCAAATAGTGAGCACTGTCACTGTATTTTTGAACATGGAGAAAATTCGATTGTGCCCAACGAGTCGAAGACGCGAATATTCTCATTCAGTAACACTGGCATATTAGAACTACTGCCCAATTAGTAACACTCGATTGAGATTTGAGATTCACTCGTGTTTTAAAGCTTGGTATTGCAAGAAAGGTAATGTGTAAACAACAATTAAGTATGTTTGTTAATTATTGAGAAAACACAAAACAATGACAGTTTCAAATTAATGTATCTATCACAGTAAATCTTTTTAATTTTTTTTATAGTAATATTCTAATGTTCTAATGCTACGGCAAGTTTTCTCAAATAGAAGTGCACCATTAAAAGATGTAAGTGCGCACACACCCCGAGCACCTCGGTTGTCAAAAATGCTTTACACCAGAGCGAGCGGGAGGGGGATGCAAAACAGGAAATCAGTCAGTGCACACCCGCTACCGATCATTTCGGAACTTGCGTCCGTCGTGGTCAAGTTGCAAGTTTTATATTTATTAAAAAAATGGTGGGACTATTTTACTTTGCTGTGGATATCAATTTTATGTCGTAAACCAAAAAGTGTGGATTAACAGTGTGGGCTTGCACGAAAAAAAGACAGTGCAAGGGAATCTTGAGAATCAAAGTAAGTTCTTATGCTACCTATCTACATTTTGTACCTATTATTTACCGGAGATGATTTGATTGTGACTTTATCTTGTTATGCTGTGATTTCATTTGATAATAAATATGGTTGATTTTTACAAATTATCTTTCATTATTTGCATTAAAACAAATCTTGAATTAATCAAACATCATGAACAAATGATGAATCTCAACGGTGTTCCAATAAGTCACAGTGTTACTGCATGAGAATATTTTCTTCCCAACAAGTCTCACTCTTCACATGGTGTGTGATCAATCCGTTGGGAATAAACACAAAAAGTTGTCCTATCGAGTAACAGTGTGACTGGTTGGGATTTTTACTCACAATTTTTCCCAACGAGTCACACTGTTACATGTTACAGTGTGACTTGTGGGGAACGATCGAGATAATTGGTAACTAACCTTTACGTGATATTTTTTATGCAAGTTTTGTAACTTGCATTTGAAAATTTTCTGTCCGACCAATATCAAAGCCGACTTTTATATTCGAGTCTGCTCCTTCATTTACAACAATAAAATATTGGTTGGCCGCAGTTTAAGGGCCGGACTTCACCAAAGCGCAGAGGAGACTTGCGGAAACCGAAGAATCACATTGGTTGAAATGGACATAACGTCTCTCGTTTCTCCTGTGATTGGTCGAATCTTGCAATCTCTCCGCTTAGCGGAGACGAGAGATGTGTTGCAAACCACCAATAGACTTCCGTTATTCACACTTCTCGTCTCTGCTTAGTTTAGTGGAAACGGTTGAGCAGAGATGTCTCATATTTGTTCAGGCCAGCCTCCACTGTCGGCGGCAGCGCACAGCGGATACGAGAACAGACGTGAGCGGCGTGCGGCGGTCGCTCAACTGGGCGTGAGTAGCCTGTTCATACATACTCCGCTCTTGCTAGTACGCATCTTTTGGTATAAGTATTCTACTCTTTGGTACGCATCTCCGCACAGCTTCGGTGGATGCACCCTATCGCCTAAGCATCTCCTCGCCGCTTTGGTGGAGTCCGGGCCATCGCAAGTGGTAGACTGACCGAGGTGACTACGCCGGAAATGATGAATAAAATCCTAAACAATTTTTTTAGATGACCGTCGGTTGAATATGCGCGAACTAGCAGGAAAGGTAGGGATTTCAGAAAGTGGTGTCCATCGTATCATTGATCATCTTCATCGGCTTACTCTCTTAACTAATTTGTGTTTTCTTTGTGAGGTTGCGTATTTCTGGGACTGCCATCGCATTCAACTTGTAAATATGATGAGTAAGTAAATATTAGTACAATATATGTTTTTATTTGATAAAAACTCATTTCTTATTTTATATTAAAGTAACCTAGTAGACAATTATATGGTTTAGTTGGTGTCTATGGGTATGGCGTCGACAGTGTGGACGATGGAGCCGACGGGCGCTCGGCGTCGGCCTGCAGCGCGCGCCGCACGTAGGCCAGCGCGGCCTCCGCGGCCTGCTCCGGGTCGTCGCCCGCGAACACCAGCTCGGGCGCGCAGCCCGACAGCGTCAGCAGGTGCAGCGGCGGCAGCAGCGCCGGCTCCACGCGCAGGCGCAGCGCCTCGGCCACGGCCGCCAGCGCGCCCGCGCCTGCGCCCGCGCCCGCGCCTGCGCACTCGGCCGCAGCCGGCGCACTCGCCAGCGCCGCCAGCGCCGCCGCGCGCGTGTCCGCGTCTGCAACAAGCGCGGTGAGCAGGGGGCGCGGCGCGGGGCGCGCGGGCGCGGGGGGCGTGCACTCACCGAGGCGCGCGGTGAGCCCGAGGTGGTACTCGGAGATCTTCTGGCCGAGGTCGGGGCGTCGCGCCTCGTCGCCGGGCTCGGTGTAGCGCTCCATGGCCTTCTCGTGCGCGCGCACCAGGGCGTCCTCCTGCGCGGACACCACTCGTTAGAACTTCTACAAACAAAGCTTTATTCGGAACTGAGTCTGGCAGTTCTGGCACGCATTATAATGCGGGTTGCTGACCGAAAACTAAGCTAACTTAGTACAAGTTGCTGCTAAGCTATGTGAGCTAACTAAAATACACAAACTAAGTTAAGTAGTTAGTAAGCCTTTCCCGCCTACCCTGCCACCCCTTCGCACTTCCTTTGCCAGTGCTGTTCAGTGTCTTGTGTCGTATAGGTAACTGAAATTGTTCAACATCTAACTTGTAAAATAAAGTTAAAACTCTCCACTTGTTTGTCGACATTTAATCTGTTGCCATATCCAAGTTCTGTAATGTCTCTTCTTTAGATAATAATAAATCAGTATTAATGTTATATTTCTATCTGTGGCGTATTCGTCATCGAGTATATTCATGGCGAGCGCTACGTCCGCGGTCCATCCAATTGAACTTCACAACACTGACTGACCTTTCGCTTAGTTCTTGGTGTGCGCGGGACATATTTCTATTTTAGCTTCGGTTTAGTTTTCGGTCTGCAACCTGCATAAAGGGGTTTGAATACTTTAGTATGGAACCTAGTCAGGCTATCTGTCCGCCATTTTATCTTGTTTTCAAAATAGCAGCCACGCATAAAGCTTGAAATAATGAATAGCAATATTTTATAAGACAAAACCTTATGCGTCGCGTTTCCGCAATATAAGCTTTAACTGATGGTGCGATCACAATATAAGCTACTAGCTGACCCGCGCTTCGTTTGCGTCACAAGAGAGAGAGGGTTAGTGAGAGTGTGCGTCAACCTCAAAAGATATGCGATATGCAATCGCTGACTTTTTTTAGAACTTTTTAAGAAAACGATTTCGTCATTTTTGTTGCGTAACTTTAACCGCTTACGCAGCGCACACAACGCGAAGCTCACAAAAGTAATAAATTTTCCGTTTATGCAACATTTTTCATTGATCCTACTAGTTGTAGTGAGATGTTATACAAGTCTTCGTCGATAAATAGGCTATCCAAAACTTAAAGAATTTTTCAATTCGAACCCGTAGTTCCTGAAACTAGCGCGTTCAACCAACCAAACAAACAAACTCTTCTGCTTTTTAATATTAGTATAGATTAAAGGTTAATTTAAATTAATTTGAGAATTAATTTTTTTTTGCCGTATGTCATTACTTCCCATAATGTGATCCCTATTAGCGACACTATCGAATGGTGTAATAATACAGTGTGTTTTTTTTCCAAAATCAATGGGATTCGATTCCTGGCTAGGAATATTGATTTTTCAAAAGTCTAATGATGCGGTTTTAGTTTTCGTCAAAATCGGGCTCGAGACTCCTTTGAGCATTTTTCTCTATTCCTCATAGTTTGCACTTGCAAAATTCATCGTGTATACATATATAGGGTGACTGGTAATTAGTGTCCGATACTTATACACGTGATTATTCTGATGATAACAAACAACTTTCCCAAAGAAACATCTTTATAGTAATTCACTTTTATTACAATAACACAACAGCCGTATGAAATTCGCGCGCGCGCGCCTGTGACCCAAAATGGATTACCTACAATCATATTTGTACAAAATAAAATTTTATTGGCGGTGAACTTGTGGTACCTATATCCGTCATTGGCGTTGAAAAGATTAAATGTTCATAGTATGAAACACTTCTTATTTCATTTCATTTATTTGTCAGAATAATGTTGGTAACAATTGGTGTTAAAATTGCCAAAATGGCCGCTTATTTGTAGCCATCCGAACTTGGTCGGGTTATGTAGGTTTTCGATGCTTCGTCAGTATTATAATTGTTTTTCTTTATTTACTGAATTTAATGACATGAAATTTTGCATGTGAATAGTTGAATGAATAAGCTAATTATTGGCATACATATTACCATGCAATTCCATTAGAACGTCGTGATATTTGACTGCTTTGTAAACAGTGATCTATTCATGGTAAATTTGTCCTATAACTCTTTAATTACTAACGGAACATCATTGATACTTGGTAACATGTTACAAACACTTACAAGGTTTGTATAAACGTGAAAATCTAGACCCCAAAGTGCATACTTTAAGAACTAAGACCTAATAGTGTGTGTTCGCGCAGCGGAATGTTGTTGAATTAAAATATTTTAATTATGCAGATATTTAGTGTATGACGTCGTATAATTGTGTATGGTAAAAAAAAATTTGTGCACGCAGCCATTGTGGAGAAATTCACCAAAAACTGATTCCGCTGGGCGAACGTTGTCCTGGCGGAACTTTTTTTAATCCATAGTCTTTAGAAGAAAAGAGATGTGTCCAAAAATCAGTGTGTATTTGTGTGTAATTGTGTATGTACGAATAAAATTATTGCATGCATAAACTTCGGAGAAATTCAAGTTTCCGCTGCGCGAACGTTTGGCCATTAGCTAGTTTTCATATAAAGCGCTTACATAGAGAGCTGTAGATTTTTACATACGTTGTTTTGAATTTGTTTAAAAAACAGATTTAGAAAAAATCGTAGGGCTTAAAAGATAAAAATATAAACGTAAAATACGCTTATTAGGTCTTAGTTCTTAAAGTATGCACTTTGGGGTCTAGATTTTCACGTTTATACAAACCTTGTAAGTGTCTGCAACATGTTGCCAAGTATCAATGATGTTCCGTTAGTAATTAAAGAGTTATAGGACAAATTTACCATGAATAGATCACTGTTTACAAAGCAGTCAAATATCACGACGTTCTAAAGGAATTGCATGGTAATATGTATGCCAATAATTAGCTTATTCATTCAACTATTCACATGCAAAATTTCATGTAATTAAATTCAGTAATTAAAGAAAAACAATTATAATACTGACGAAGCATCGAAAACCTACATAACCCGACCAAGTTCGGATGGCTACATAAAAGCGGCCGTGCAATATATTTAGGTAACATCCCAAAATGTATAGTACAATACCGGTATTGAATTGGTATAGGCGATAACACAATTGTTATGTAGATATAATTTATAGGTCATTTATTTTTGTACACCTATTTTATAAATGTATTTGACTATGACAGAAAGTTGGTACTTTATTTAAGTATGCGCTTGAGACTTGAGATATAATCTAGATATATTATTTAAGAAAAATATAATTCATACAGCTAATTTCTATTGAAGATTTCACGGATCAGGATTCTAACTATAGACCCCACTATTGTTTAGGTAAATATTTATAATATTGTAGTTTATTACACTATTTAACCAATAGACTAGGCATGCACGAGCGTTCCCCTTTGCAACTTTAGTGGATCAAACAATCTAATAACTTTAAAAAAAACTACTTCTTGAATCGAATTTTTAATTTATGTATACTGTTGTACTGGTAGTAACTTATGTATGTGAGCGTGTTCCCCCGCACCCCACCAAAATATGCAGAATTATTTTGTTCAAAGTTCGTTACGCTTAAGGCTAGTCCTTTAATTAAATAGACTAAGTATTGTAGTTATGAATTGATCAAAAATATTTTAGTGTGAAAAAATAGACAACGCGCTTGCTGCGCGCAACGAGCGATCCTTGAAGAAAAGAGATGGCAATATGTTTTCATTAGCCACGGCGTTATTAATAAAAAAATATTTTTTATTCAAGAAATGCAATTGTTTTATTTTTTCCTAACGCTTGTGTACGCAACTGTACTATATTAATAAATACTATATTGGAAGGTTAAGAACGTTTCTTAGATATATGGCACGGCCGCTTTTTTGTAGCCATCCGAACTTGGTCGGGTTATGTAGGTTTTCGATGCTTCGTCAGTATTATAATTGTTTTTCTTTAATTACTGAATTTAATGACATGAAATTTTGCATGTGAATAGTTGAATGAATAAGCTAATTATTGGCATACATATTACCATGCAATTCCATTAGAACGTCGTGATATTTGACTGCTTTGTAAACAGTGATCTATTCATGGTAAATTTGTCCTATAACTCTTTAATTACTAACGGAACATCATTGATACTTGGCAACATGTTGCAGACACTTACAAGGTTTGTATAAACGTGAAAATCTAGACCCCAAAGTGCATACTTTAAGAACTAAGACCTAATAAGCGTATTTTACGTTTATATTTTCATCTTTTAAGCCCTATGATTTTTTCTAAATCTGTTTTTTAAACAAATTTAAACAAATTCAAAACAACGTATGTAAAAATCTACAGCTCTCTATGTAAGCGCTTTATATGAAAACTAGCTAATGGCCAAACGTTCGCGCAGCGGAAACTTGAATTTCTCCGAAGTTTATGCATGCAATAATTTTATTCGTACATACACAATTACACACTGATTTTTGGACACGTCTCTTTTCTTCTAAAGTCTATGGATTAAAAAAAGTTCCGCCAGGACAACGTTCGCCCAGCGGAATCAGTTTTTGGTGAATTTCTCCACAATGGCTGCGTGCACAATTTTTTTTTTACCATACACAATTATACGACGTCATACACTAAATATCTGCATTATTAAAATCTTTTAATTTAACAACATTCCGCTGCGCGAACACACACGACCTAATAAGCGTATTTTACGTTTATATTTTTATCTTTTAAGCCCTACGATTTTTTCTAAATCTGTTTTTTAAACAAATTTAAACAAATTCAAAACAACGTATGTAAAAATCTACAGCTCTCTATGTAAGCGCTTTATATGAAAACTAGCTAATGGCCAAACGTTCGCGCAGCGGAAACTTGAATTTCTCCGAAGTTTATGCATGCAATAATTTTATTCGTACATACACAATTACACACAAATACACACTGATTTTTGGACACATCTATTTTCTTCTAAAGTCTATGGATTAAAAAAAGTTCCGCCAGGACAACGTTCGCCCAGCGGAATCAGTTTTTGGTGAATTTCTCCACAATGGCTGCGTGCACAAATTTTTTTTTACCATACACAATTATACGACGTCATACACTAAATATCTGCATAATTAAAATCTTTTAATTCAACAACATTCCGCTGCGCGAACACACACGCGTCGAGTTCGGTTATATCGCGTTTCCAAGAGAACTCTTCAAAAGTCCGGGATAAAAACTATCCTATGTTCTTTCTCAAGGTCACCTCTATCTCTGTACTAAATTTCATTAAAATCAGTTCAGTGGTTTCGACGTGAAAGCGTAACAGACAGACAGAGTTACTTTCGCATTTATAATATTAGTAGGGATAGGAATAGTAGGGATTCCTCAACTGTTTGACAACTGTCATAACATGCATTAGAATAGAACGGCTATTTAAACCATTATTTGTCACCGGATTGAGTAGCCTGACGGTTTAGCGACCTCCCTGCTACGCTAGCAGCGGTCGCTAAAGCTAGTATAATTATAATTAAATCATCGTCTAGAACTTTTTTTTTCTTTATTTGTTTAGGGTTTGATCAATATGACCATGCCACCCTCATAGGGGCTTTCTATGTCTATCTACGCTTAATACCTAAGTTTACAATTTTGTATAGTTTTTTGGCTGTTCCGGACAAGGGTGCAGCCAAAATACTATTATACATACCAACATCAAAAGATATGAGACAGTTTTCAACGAAAAAGTTACTTCTCTCCACCTCGTTCCGGACACATTCCGCTGAAATATGGGTGGTATCCTCTACCTTGTCACACTCAGAACAATTGGGCGAATTACTCTTTCTCATTAAAAAGGCAAGGCTATTTAACGGGACATGTCCCGAACGTAGTCTGAAAGCAGTAACAATGTCTCTTCGTTGTATATCTGAACCCACAAACCAAGGAAGGCGGGAAAGGCTGTTTTGAATAGTTCTGTACCAAATTCCCTTACTTAGCGACCTCTCATCCAAGTATTCTCTCCATAATTTTAAACGTTGGTGTCGAACTCGATACAAGAGGTCACTAAATAAGGGAAAGCGCTAAACATACATTCCGTCCATGATAGCCTCTTTTGCTAAACGATCTACTTCCTCATTTCCATACAAGCCAATATGGGATGGTAACTATTTAAGAACAATTCTTTTGCTCGGACCTTACCAATGGTGTCCAATGGTCATAGGCTATCGGTACACCTCGACAATTCGAGGTGCATCGAGCCAAGTTTTGCAGAGCACTCATAGAATCTGTCAGTATTAAATAATTTCCTGATTCGAGTGACTCAATGTAAGAAATAGCTTCTGAAATTGCTAGTAACTCAACGTGCATTATTGAAATTTTGGCACATAATCTAAACTTTATAGAAGCTTTCGTTTGCGGATCAAAAACAGCCCATCCCGAATATACTTACAGCAGTTGTAGGTAGGTATATAATCTGTATTCGTTCACTATAAACACTACTCAAAAAACGAAATTATGGCGTTTTAAACCAAGTAATCGAAACGACCAAGCTATGTACTAATAGATTCCTTGTAATGCAAGGAGTAAACCTGGCCAGCTTACAACCCCCAAGTCGTTGCAGTAAAAATAAGTATATTGTGTTATAAAAAGTGATGTCTCACTATGCCTTGCAAGCCATACAATAATGTTTACACATTAATTAGTGCAGGTTGTAGTTTTTATGAGTAAAAAACGTTCTAATATAAATGCGTGATCCAATTTACTTGACAAGAATACTGTTGCATTGGCTGTTTTACGAGAACATTCTAGATTACGTTCGAGTCTAGAATGTTCCACTATCGAACTGTGAAGAAGGTTCCAGAAAGTTGTGGAACTTTCTCGAAGGATCGGTCGGCATATAAATACCCGTCTGGTATGCGAGAGCAATCAGTCTGATTTTGGCTAAACAAAGAAGCGAATCGAGGTGAACTACACTACAAGTGCGATATCTAAGTGAAAGTGAATAGTGATCAGTAGTGTATTTGCGATTGAGTTTAATCGGTAGTGTTTTAATTTATCCCATACCTAGCTCGTTACAATATTAATTTAAGGAAATGGTAGTATTTGCCATTATAGGTTTTTCAAAAGAGTTCCTTGAAGGGGTGAAAGAAGAAGTTCAGGGTTGAAGTTTGTATAGAAAAATCTTACTGCGTGATCGTGATTGTGTTATTAGTGAGTTTTAAGTTGTTATAACTTAAAACTCACTAATAACACAATTGATAAAAATTTAGAAATATGTGTTCTAGGATTTTTTGAAAATAGCCTCTTGCAGGGTTAGGTTAGATCAGAATAGTCCCCTGTTTATGTACCAAAAACTCAGTAACCTATACGAATAAACTAAAACTACATACCAATAGAATCTTTGAAATGCAAGGAATAATTAATCCTTATTTTTTTTCGGATGGGAAGTCATCATGTGACCCCTCCCACTCTGGGCGGATGGGAGTGTCAGACTTGTACTGACTAAAAGCCATCCATGTTCCTTCTTAGCCCTCTGTGTTCCAGGGCCTCTTTCGAATAGTTCCGCAGCCCCGGCAGGCATCGGCCCTTGCGAACCCTTTCCGGTTTGCTGACATCTCTATGAGGCGCGCGTGGAACACGACCGCGCAGTCGACACGGCCTGTCGCCATAAGCCGGACGGACGGCGAGATAGCCCATTACTCACCGTCCACAGGCCCACGCTCAGAACTAACGCAATTGATATGGCTTTTCGAAAATTATATATATGTATAATACTTACAGGGTTAGGTTAGGGACCAAAAACCCAGTAATCGATACAAAAAAACTAAATAGCAATAGATAAAATCTATTGATTGCAGTATGGGTTCCACCGTGGAGCGATGACGGGCATGTTATTTTTCGATATCATCATCTGCCTGCCTTCGGCTTCCAGTCTAACCGGATACAACCTAATATCAGTATTGTACTTAGAGCGGCTGCCTGTCAGACCTCCATAAGCCTGTTAAGTACTGGGTAATACGATACCCCTTGCTTTACTTTGCTTTACACTGCTTGTCAGACTTTCGGGCCACTAACTACCTGTGGCGACTGCCACGGGTTTAAAAATGGCAGCCGGGACCATCAGCTTAACATGCTTTTTGAGGCACGGAAGAAAATTCAGTATGTAAAGGATGAAAATTTTTGAAAAAAACATTGAAAAAAACCAAAACTTTTATTGTAGTCGAAGGACAGTTCTGTGACACATCTTTAGAATAGAAAGTTTTTATTTCAGAGCGGACTCCATAGGGTTAGTAACAATTATACTAATAGGTTACAGATTCAGATGAATATATGTATACACCTGCATGTTACCCATGTTTCACAAATATACGATTTGATTTGAGCGTGGAGCCGCATCCACCTCCGCAACATCGGGGAATCCCACCGATCTGCAAATACACTGAGAATACTGTTGGTGCTACCGCGAACACAAACTCATCGAGGATGCACATCTATTTCTAATAATGGCGGCAAAACCATTAATATTATAAGTCCCCCGACTTCAATGACAATTTTGGTTTTCATTAAACATTAGGTAAGTTACCTTGTTCTCATTCGACACTTATTTGTTTTTTTATTTGTATTGATGCCAGCTATTGTAACGATAGACAGGTAGTAATCGCAATAGAAAAAAAATGGCGTACAAATGGTAGGCCAAAATGTTCATGGGCTGCGGGACTGTTCGAAAGAGATACCGCGGCCCTGGAACATAAAGGGCCAAAGAAGGAACATGGGTGGTTTTTAGTCAGTAAGAGTCTGACACTCCCTTCCGCCCCGCCCAGAGCGGGGGGGGGGGGGGGGTCATTTGATGATTTCCCACCCAACAAAAAAAAAAAAAAAAGCCAAAATATTCATACTTTTATAGCGACGTCCATTTGAACTCATGTGTTGTAAATAAGCACTTTTTTTTTAGTCTACTAAAAATGGTGAGAAGTGAAGAGCGACATCAGCAACAGAACGTAGCTTCGTAAGTTCAATCCCACAAGGATTGCACTCACGTGCTTATATTTGCCGCGCGAAATAGTATGAGAGATAGAACAATCTTCAGAGAAGTTAAATGGGAGTAACGGAGAATTTAATGTTAGAATGTTATGTTTATGTTGTGTTATGTGAATGTAATGTCATGTGTGTATATGAGAGGAGTATTCCACGGCCAAACAAAGTGGAGGGTCACGGGCGGTGGTCGCGTTTACCTCGTTGAAGTCGCGGGTGACGCGCGCGAGGTTCTCGCGCAGGTAGGAGTACAGCTCCTCGGCCGCCAGCTGCCGCGCCGCCTTCTTGGTGGTGGCGGTGGCGACGCGCTCGTGCTGGCCGATGCGCGCGCGCACCGTGAAGTGGCGCAGGTGCGGCGGGCCCGTGTCGCCCACCAGCTCGTACTCCACGCCGGCCAGGCGGTACTCCTCGCACAGCTCCTTCAGCAGCGCCACGTAGCTGCGCGCGTCCACCGGCGCGCACGGCCCCGTCTGTGCCCGCAACATTGTACCGATTTGTTACTGACTGCCTCGAGTGCTCGCGAGCTCCAGTTTGTACTGGGTGTGCAATATTTTTAGGTTGGGTAAAATGTTAATATGAGAAAATTCCAGTCGGGATTTATGCCTGCCTAACGCCAAAAAGCTGCCCTGCTGCCGTTAGTCGGGTCAGTAGTGAGTATACCTTGGTTGTGTGCTGCCACGCTACGGTCTCGTGTACCAGCGGGTCGCCGGCGGGCGCGGCGTAGGGCGGCGGCACGGCGTGGCCGCGGCGCGACAGCTGCTGCAGCATCAGGCGCGCGGCCTCCTGCTTGGCCTCCTTCTTGGAGCGTGCCGACGCCTTCACCACCACGTCGCACGCCACGCAGCGGTAGTCGAACATCGCCTGGTGCTGCGGACCTGTCTGCAAAATTTCTGTCAGCAGTCACTCTTTTAAATACTTAATCTTTGGGAGTCTAAAGTAAAAATAAACAAAATAAGTCATTGAAGGGGAACTATGAGCACTCAATCTTTGATGCTGGTTGAGCTGAATATTATTAGGGCATTTCAAGAAGGAATTCCTCCTCACCAGCTTGGTAGTGCTGAAAAAAATATTGTGTTTAGACACTAATACACTATTAGGATTTATTAGTTGTTTAGTGATAGTGTACAGTAATTTTAGTCATGTGTTACATACATTATACAGATAGAACGCACGAATGAGGATGGATAGAGGTGCAGTAAATAAGCACATTGCACCTACCTGAGATAAACATTCATATTCAGGCGTCAGGCCCATCTTCACCATCATCTCCTGCAGCACTGTCACAGCCGTCTTCATTGTGTTTCCTCAATATATCTGAAACATTACAAGTATAGTCATAGTATAAAGAGAAGGGAAGTAGGTTATCTTCATACAAACGCACCGCGCGCGGCTTGTATGTGTGCGCCATAGTATCTATGCATCGACGCACGCACAATTTAACAAAATCTCGACCCGTTTCTCAGTGCGCCAGTCGCGGCTGGGGCTAATACTCCTAACACTGCCCGAGGTTCGCACGTCGTGGCTTTTCGGCACCGCTAAATGAAACCAAAATGTCTGTAGCTAATTTGTAATAAATGTGTGATTCTATAGATATGTTTGTATTAATTAAAAATAAATATGGTCCTTTATGTGTAAAAATACTACATTATGCCATGTAAAAAAAAAAAAATTTAGATGACTAGTATAATGTATAAACTACTAAGCAAATAATTTAAACACAAGCTCTTAGTCTATGTTACCGCCTCTGCCATCTAGTGGCGACATAAAGAGTCGGGACCGCTATTTGTTAGGAAAACCATTGTTGAACTTTATTGACTAATGATCACTGAATTAGTTATACAGAGATGTGTGTGTCATTAGTTTAAAACGCAGCCCTTGCCAAAGATAACAATCTTTGGCAAGGGCCGGGCTTTAAACTTATATTGAATTTGTGACAGTACGATAGTAAAAAAGGTTACTGATAAGTAACCTACCGTTTACTCGTGCTCATCACCGCCCCGCGCCGCCTGTCTGCTGGCCCGTCGCTGTTTCTTTCATCATGAAAGGTTTCATCGTTTAGGTAAAATCGGCCTCACAAACTCTGTACCCAGACAATACAAGTAAAAAATACAACTTCCCGACCCTTGCCAATTTATAGGCACTGAATTAAAATTTATCTAAAAGTGACAACCCTAAGACAGTAGGCAATTAAATCGCGGATTGGGCCAGAGATAGCCTACTTCCCTTCTCTTTATACTATGGTATAGTTTTCAATAGACCTTACTAGAATAGTATGTCTCAACAAGCTCCAAAGTTTCATGTGCATGTTAAAAATCTCAATCTCTACTGATACTCTACAAAATATGAGAAAGATTGTGAATATGTGTGACAAGTGACATACACATCTTAATGTTATCCATATCACCAAACGCTCATATAACTACTAACTATCACTGGAGGGGGCCATGTAAAAAGTTAGAGAACATTATGAAAATATTGCAATAAAATTCTTGGTTTCAAAAATGATTGATTTGACATACATTCATAAACTCATACCGTTTCGCCAGTTCTGTGACTACTAGTTTCTTCTAGTGATGTGACCGTTGGGACATTCATCTTAGTACTCACACATGTGCTTGGCAAAAGTGATTGAATCTTTACAATGCAGATACAATCTTCTGCAGCTTCCACAGTAATTTCACATGCTAATCATTTAGCTTGCCCCTATGATTGAGGAGCAGCATTGATCCAAGCAATTTTATCATCAATGTAATCCCTCAACTTGTAATATGTTTTTATATAAAAAAATATTATAAGTAAAAACATATTAAAATTTTGTCTCATTCAGTTGTAGAATATGGAAAGATGAGTCTATTTTACTTTAGCTAACCTGAAACCTGGCTGGACTACTTGGTCCCTATTTCTAGTATTATAGCTGTGCCTGTCACCTCTTACTTAATAAGTGCAAATTATTTCTTATGTATATGATGTTTACATAGATGTTGACAAGATACTGTAATGGTGTAAATATTCTTAAACAGTTCCCTTAGAGAATTGAGTCTACATAATTGTATATGGCTCTGATAGCTTTTTTATGCAGAACAAAATAATATAGATTCTGCAGCCCGTCCCCATCCTAAAATATCATAAGACTTCTTCTTTTTGTGTGGTTAGCAGGGCCGAAGGCACCTAAGAAGCCGATTTCTGCCGGCTTCCCTTCGGGAACAAGGCACTCAAACGTAGTGTCTAGGTGTCTGCTGTAGTCAAATAGTCTATTACAAACACATCTGTGGGTATCATATCACAGTACAGCTATTTAATACATCATAGGATTGAAAAAAAATTAAATCATTTTTTATGTCAACAAATAAAGCAACAGGTGGCGCCAAATAAGCCGGTACTCTTGTGTCAGAATTCAGAACCAAAATCGTATGGACGCGCACACGTGACTTCGCGGCTGGCAGTACTGTTTTGTAGGGAGCTCGGTAAGCCGAAGATTATCGAGTTACAACAGGGGCAGAAAAAGAAAGCATGTAGGGGAGAACGAGATGGAATGAGTAATGGTCGATATCGTATATTGTACCAACTCGATTTTTTATTTTATTGACTTATTTAAATGATATAATATCACTTTTATTTTTTACTTTTTTTTTCGCCATGGGTGTCATTTTCATGGATTTTGGGGTCGCTGTTAACGAAAATGTGGTCAAAATGAAAATCCATGATGGCGCCGACTTTTCAGTTTTTTCGTCATGGGTGTCATTTTCGTGGATCTTGGGGTCGCTGATAACGAAAATGTGGTCAAAATGAAAATCCATGATGGCGCTGACTTTTCGGTTTTTTCTTCGTGGGTGTCATTTTCGTGGTTTTAGGGGTCGCTGATCTGCCTTAAAGCGGCTCCTGCCCAACCTGAGGGGGCCAAACGCCTCCTGCCGGAGGCTCTACGCGGGGATCTTGCGGTCCATGGCCCTTTACGGGGCCCCGGTGTGGGCGCGTTCGTTGAGGTTGCGTGCCAAGCACTACCTAAACGCGCCCCAAAAGGTGGTAGCCGTAAGGCTCATCCGTGGATACCGCACGATCTCCCGCGAGGTGGCGAGCCTCCTTGCCGGATTGCCGCCATGGGATCTGGAGGCCATAGTCCTCGCGCGCCTGCACGAGTGGCGCGCGGAGGTACAGCGCCGGGGGGTAACTCCGCTGCCGCGGCAAATTGTCGCGCAGCGGACAGACTTCCGGCGAGATCTCATGGCGACACGGAGAGAGCGACTATCGCAACCCCGTGCAGGACACGCCACGATAGTGGCGATAAGTCCCCTCTTTGAGGAGTGGCTTGAGAGGCGCCACGGCGCCCTCACCTTCCGCCTGACGCAGGTCCTCACCGGACACGGATGTTTCGGGAGGTACCAGCACCGAATCGGGGGGGAGGAAACGCCCGGGTGCTTTCATTGCGAGGATCGCCCGGAGGACACGGTGGAGCACACCGTGGAGGTCTGCTCCGCTTGGGCGGAGCACCGCCGTGTCCTCGTAGCGGCGATTGGCGGCGGCGACCTCTCGCGTCCGGCCCTGGTTCAAGCCATGGTCCGGGGCGAGAGGGAATGGGAAGCCGTCGCCTCCTTCTGCGAAGCAGTCATGCTAGCGAAGGAGGCGGCGGAACGTGAGAGGGAGATAGCCTCACGTCCCAGCCGCCGCGGGAGGAGAAGCACCAGGAGAAGCACCGGGCGTCGGGGGCCACGCCGTGATGGCTCTCGGCCACCGTAGGCGCGGGCCTGTGGATGGTGAGTAATGGGCTAGCTCGCCGTCCGTCCGTCGTATGACGACGGGCAGGCCGTGTCGACGGCGCGTTCGTGTTCCACGCGCGCCTCAAAGAGTTGTCAGCAAATGGGAGGGGCCCGCAAGGGCCGATGCCTGCCAGGGCTGCGGGACTGTTCGAAAGAGATACCGCGGCCCTGGAACATAAAGGGCCAAAGAAGGAACATGGGTGGTTTTTAGTCAGTAAGAGTCTGACACTCCCTTCCGCTCCGCCCAGAGCGGGGGGGGTTCATTTGATGATTTCCCAACCACCAAAAAAAAAAAAAGGGGTCGCTGATAACGAAAATGTGGTCAAATTGAAAATCCAAGATGGCGCCGATGAAAATATTCGGTTTTTCGTCATGGATGTCATTTTCATGGTTTTCAAGGTCACTGATAACGAAAATTAGGTCAAAATGAAAGGTAGAAATAAAAAATAAAAAAAAATATATATCTTTATTTCAGACGTTGTGGTTAGTAACAGATTGAGCTTATATGCTATGTTAGTGTTGTCCAACCAAAAAATGAAAAAAAAAAAATGAATGACAAATGGCCAACCATTTTTTTTTTGGTTTTTTTTCAGGGTTATAATTTTCATGGTTTTCGAGGACATTGATTTAACGAAAATGAGGTCCAAATAAACATAAGAAAAAAACAGTAAAAACATATACCAATTCTCATTTTTTCCTTCGGCTTCCCCTGACTCAATTTTCACCCTTCGCCACTGGTGGTTAGTGCCTAACCTTGCGTCAGAGTTTTTATGCTGTCCATGGGTCTGTGACTTGGCTTTACATGCCATCAAGAAATATCTTTCAGGCATGTTGATTGGTTTCCTCACGATGTTTTATTTCTTCCACAAGTGATAGTTATACAATATGCAAATGAATCTAAAAAATCAGAGGTGTATGTCTTTGGTTCGAACTTGAGACAGCTATGACTTGGCAGTCCCACCGTCACACCACTAGCCTCTCACTGGTGCTCATAGCACTGCTGATCATAAGACAAATTCTATGAAAGTAACTAAAATAGACCAGCCTCACCGTATCGACATCAGTAAATTGACGGATTTTCCGGTCAGTGGATAGGAAACAGGGCACTATGAAAAAGTCGAAGTAGCTTCATATTTCTGTCTGCAGGGTTTAAAGTAACCTAACCTAACGTCAGGGTGCCCAAGTCCTGAGCTCGCTTCGGTCGGTCTTGTATTGAAAACTTTTTTGGTTAAAAATTTCTGTCTTTTTTCCTCAGTGCCCCATTACATACACACCAACCGATTTTTCTAACAGTATATATGTAACTGAACTCACGTTTTTTAATCTTAAATATTAAGGAAGTATCGTCAGCAAACAAAACCATTTGCAGTTGGTTCTTAAATAAATGGGGTAAATCAAAAGGGCCCAATATCGAACCGCAAGGAACACGCATTTCTATTTTTAAAACCCGACTGTTTATTTTGAATTGACACCATTTATTTGTACTTGTGGCTGTCTATCATTTAAATGCGAATTCAGTGTGTAGACACGGCGGATATTTTTAATAAGTGTTTAAGAAGCCGGCCGGCGACACCGTAAGCGTTCTAGGAGACTCATTGAGAGAGAGTCATTGTTCTTTAATCTATTATTAAGTACTCGTTGATTGCCACGAGGTCTACGTATGTTGTATGTATACAAAGAAATGCATTGATAATAAAATTCATAAAATAATCAATACCTACCTTTGACAACGTAACTTCAAGTTGGCTTTCCTGGAAGGCAGGAGGCACTACTATTATGCCAATATTACGTAGGTACCATGATAGAGCGCTCGACACTGTTCAGTGATATATAAATAATTGTAGAGAAAATTAAAAATACGTAGATATTTTTCACCGAGATAAGAATTGAACCACAGAGTACTTTTATGGTTTTATGTGATTGAACTGACAGCTTGACCAAAGACTTTTTTTTGGTTCTTTTCGTCCCTCTTTGGGACAGGCAAAGGGAGCTGAGCCCATACAGTACAGCCAATGACCAAAGAGTATAGTAATATAAGATTGACTTTCAACAATAATAGTCATAGACAACATGCACTTCAACCAACTTAACTGTGCAAGCAATAAAAAAAAACAGAACTAAAAAATATACTATTGTTTGACCAAGGTGGAAGCGCCAGGGTAGCCCGCGAAATTCAAATTTTCTTGCGTTTTTTGCAATTTGCCGGTCAGTGTCAGGCTGTATGTTAAACAATATATGTTTTGCGACCGTAAAACTTATGTATTTACAGTATTATAACTAATCAAATCATCAATATAATATAACCCTCTAAGTTTATATACTTAACCTCATTAAATGACTATTTCATGAAAAATTATTTTAAAATAATGAACTTGACAGTTATATTGGTGATTTTAATAATTATTATAACTCAGTTAAGCGATATTCATAACGGTCGCGAATCATATTTTAATCAACTGCAACCTGACACTGACCTGCAAATTGCAAAAAAAACATAACAAAATTATAATTTCGCGGGCTACCCTGCAATAAGTTACGATTCAACAAGATTCTACTAAAGATCTTATCGAACTCAGTAATTTACTCTCAGTCAGAAAACTATAAATAACCCAAACGGTCTTAAAAAAACATAAAACCCTCCCATTTCACATGAACAAGAAACATAAAAGGAGAAAGGATATAATTGCAGCAGTTCCCCAATGTAAAACAAAATTTGCAAGCAGACAACTTTACTATCTCTCTGCTCTAATATACAATAGGATTAATAAAAACATATATGTACACAATAAAAATCATTATGATTGTAAAAAAAATATAACTAACTGGATTAAGTCTCTTACTTATGAGGATACGGAAGCCCTACTGGTATATCATGAGTAACATAATCACACACCATAACGATACACACAATACTCTACACCACACCAGATCACATCAAACCACAATACATCTTACACCCATACCACACCAAAATAAAGCACACCTCGCTTCTTACCACATGACATGTATGCTTACTCAGTTTTAAATAATATCGGTAAATAAAACCAACATAATTGAACGTATCATTATATCTAAGATATGGAAGAGCGGAGTCTCCTAACACAGGCATTGTTTGCCTAAAAGGAGGCTCCAAACACAATCTAGTGTTTATGAAGCTTTTGTAATAATAAAAAGCTTATTATTTTCCGAGTGACTAATAACTTAAAAGTCGACTAAATGTTTGCAACAAATAAAATAACTTGCCAGCGATTAAATATTTTCGCGACTATTATATTATGTAAGGTTCAAAATTAAAGGTGTTATAAAAACTAAAAACTAGCAGCTGCGTTTAGGTAGCAAATAAACTATAGGTACCAGTCAAATAAAATATTAGGCAAGGAGCTATAAATATTTATGAATGCCCATTTTCTATTTTATTTTCGCCATTAAGTTTCCGCTTAGATATTAATTCAGTTCCGAAAAGAAAAACTTGATGCTAGTTTAAATTAAAACGGAGCTTATTACTGATATATTAATATATATGCTACCTATTACTTATTACGATACTCCTTATTAGCTGCCAACCCATTATATATGGTACCCACTATTTTTTTTTAAACCTATATTCATTTTACTTAGTTGCCGCATTAAATACATGCCATAATAAAATATTTTTCATTTTTTTTTTTTTGAAAAAACAAACCGGTATCGTAGGTACATTACATAAAAGAGCAGGCAACATTATTTGTAAGTTGGGGTGAAAAACTGCCTTTTTATCCCACCAGATGTCGCATAATCAACTTTGCCTAATTGTGTTCTGTCACCTGTCAAAATCCATACTAATTTACGATTTTTATATTAACAAATATCGAAAATAATTAAATACTATAAATATGACGCAGTGTTGTGCTCCAGACCTCAAAAATCAAGGAAGACATATATTTCCAAAGGATCCAAAACGCCGAAAAGCCTGGGAAAAAGCGTTGAGAATCAAAAACTTCAAAGCAACCGAGCACTCTGTTGTGCCCTGCTCATTTTAAAGCTGATGACTATTTTGGCCAAAGTAAATATACCGGTACGTGTGATTGATTCATAATGACTTGTGGATAATTGTAGATCATTTTGCATAGAAAGTAATGATAATATTATGTTATTTATTTCAGTGTATGAGCCTAAGGCTAAATTCTTAAAGAAAACTGCAGTGCCTTCAATCTTTTCTTTAATTTCTTCAATTACATTGTTCAATGTTGCCTTCATTGCTCAACAGAATATTTACAATATAGACAACTTTTTTCATTTGGGCCTTGCATTGGCCCTGTATGTATGTGTATGCACCTTCAATGCTATACCGTGCAGTCAACAAACACCTGGCTTCATACATAGCCTGTCCTTTCGGCTGAGCATTCAGAGCATTGAATCTGAAAGAAATAGAATAGCACTTTAGGCACTTTGGTAAATCATGTAACATAGAAGGTACCTCCTATAATTTTAGTCCTAAGGTCTAAATATAAAGGTATCATTAAAGAGATGCTACAAGAGATTTCATAAATGAACTCACCTTTCGAAGTACGACTGTATTTCTTGCCTATTTAGAGCAGGAATCGGCGAATCGGCATTGAAGTCTTTGTAAGAAGAAGTTGGCGGGCACCGATATTGTGGGTGACTGAGAGATGTGCCAGGCTCTAGGTTGACATTAAAATTAAAGTTTCGGTCGTATGCTTCTAATCTGAAAGTCAAAAACATACATCATAATAGATTCGATGAGAAAATCGATTATTTATCAATATAACCTTAAAATTATTTATTGATTACCTTTCAATCAAAACTGCTTTTTTTCCTGCTGTTGATGCATTTCTTTTACGTAACTCCACTTTTAATTGTGAAACAGTCCAAAAAGAATACATTTTAAATATAAAATTATTCGAAAACAGCAATAACAAATTCACTAAATCGTCAACATTTATCTGACAAGGTAGGGTCGATGCTAGCGACATCTAAGTCGACCTTTGAGTTTTTCTCCTCATTTCGATCAATTTAGTCTCTGCGATTGAAAAACAGACTTTACAGGCTTTACTTTTTTTTTTGCGTGGATATGAGTGACTTGGCTACCGAGGCTTTTAAGTCGTCCTTATCCTAGCTAGTCTATATAAAATAAAGAGGTAGTTTGTTTGTGTTTAGGGGGTAATCTCCAGAACTAATGATCTAATTTTAAAAATTCTTTCATTAGTAGCTAAAGTTACATTATTCGTGGGTGCTATTGTGTCGGGTTTTTTTTTAATTTTAAATTAAGTTTTTTTTCTTCAATGTTCGTCAGTTCGTCGTCGTAATCAAATCAAATCAAATAATATTTATTCGCATAATATGGGTAGATAGATGGTACATAGATGTTACGTTACATAATATAACAATAGGGATCCTCATATTAAGTAACCATTTCTGGTATACGAAACATTACATAAAAGCTTATACTCGTAATTACAATGAAACGAAATGGGTGATATAACTATTCTTAGGAACTCTTTTTCATTATATACTAACATAACTAGCTATTATTGTACTGCACTAGAATAGGAACATAGTCTTCACTATTTTACAATAATTTTCTATTCTTATAAGTTTATAACTAAGATATTCCTGGGTCGTGTAGAAACATTTATTGACTAACCAGGTATACAATTTTTTTCGGAATAAAGTAATGGGTAGGTCTTTCAGTTCACTAGGTAATTTGTTAAATAATTTAATTGACATGGGGTAACAGTTTCTTCTAAACAGATCAGTTTTTATGTTTGGCAAGGGAAAGCTATTTGGATAACGGGTATTAAAATTACAATAGTCAGTACTGATGTGTTTTGACGAAAATACAAGACTCAAATATATACATGGATGGTGCTGTTAGTAAATTTAGCTTTTGGAACAAAGATTTGCATGATGTTAAAGAATCCACGTTACAGAGTGCGCGAATGCACTGTTTTTGAGCCAGGAATACCTACTCTATTAAATTCTACTGAGCCACCCCATAATAGTATACCATATCATAGGTTGGAGGCTACATATCCATGATAGGCTTGTAAAGCTGTTTTTTGGCTGGATATTCGTGTAAGACGCCAAAGAGCGTAAAATGATTATTGAATGAAGTAAATGGGGGGGGGGGAGCATTAAAGGTGACCCCCCCCTCGAACCGATTGTGTTTATACCGTTATACGTGCAAGGTCAAATGGCCAATCTATTTTCGCAGAGGGGTAAGCCCAGAAATGGAGTTTATCACTATGTTGTCATAGGACTTTTGCGTAATTCTGCGCTAATTGTTGTTGTTTTTTCGTGCGCGTTTATAGCAACGGGATTTCTGTAATGTGCTGTGTGTACCTTGCCTCGCCTTCCGCAAAAAGTGTGCAAGAAATGCTTATTTAAATAACATTTTTGATGTTTTGTAATTAGATATCGTAAAATAACGTGAGCGTTACCAATATAACCACCAAAGGTTACCAATATGTAAACACAACTTTTGAAAGTGTTTTTCTCGTACTGTTCTGATTAAAATATCATGTTGTTACGAACATAGTATTTTTGAACTCATATTTTATGAAAAAGATTCTATCTTCAAGTTACAATCGTTATTTCTCACGAAAATCGAGTTTAAAAGTAAGTGTACATATTGGTGCTCATGACTGCACCTCGCCGAAATGCTCAAGTTTATTTAGATATCGTTTTTATTGCTTTGTAATTAGGTACCTATCGTGAAATAACGTGAGCGTTAGGTATGAGTAAATATTGTTATTTTTCAAATGTTGTATGCACCTGCATAATGGACGGAGTAAGAGCTCGTTCCCACCTGTCGGGCGCCGGATCCGTATATTAATCGGATGTCGGTGCCTCTGTTTATACTTTCGGTTAATAATTTGTTGTCGGCCACGGTCGAAGCAGGTGCCAGTTTTTAACACTCTGCGCGTGGCGACTGTGCACGATGGGCGTCGACGAAGTTGTTGTGATATATTATTATTTAAGAAGAAAACGAATAAAGACAGCGAAGGAAAGAAAATAATATGGGGTGCACCCAATCCTGAGGGAAAGATTTAGTTAGGGAATATTTCAGAACTTACTTAATAACAGAATTGAGAAGTGACGAAAATATTAAGTTTATCAATTATTAAGTTTATCAATAGTGTGCATAAATTACCAAAAAACAGAGAGGGTTGCCATCCGACAAATGTGAACAGCGCCATACTTACAGGCGAGCGAACTCCGACACGATTTTTTCGGGCGTAGAGGCATTAGAGGGCTGGCAAAACACCCGACAATTCTTGTCGGCGCCGACACAAAATCGGTTTCCGACAACTGAGAATAGCTTCATATAAAATGCTCTGCCACTGGAACATCCGATTAAAACCAGGGCCCGACACCCGACTAGTGGGAACAAGCTCTAAAGGTTTTACCATATTATATTAAGCTAAATAATTTGTGGTCCCAGAAAAAAATACACTATTCGACAGGAAAGGCCGCGTCTTTTTATTTCTGTTACACACTGGTTCTGATTGTGATGTAGCGCTTCCGACCCCGCTTCGGCCAAGTCCGCGTCAGGCACGTCCTCGTCGGCGATCGCGGCTGACGACATGGTGCTGGTGACTTCGCCGGGCAGCACGGCACCGGCGCGGACTCTGAACACATACACGGCGGTTTTGGACGCAACAGCTCTATGAGTTCAAACAAGGTCAGTATTAGCATGTAGAAGAAGGCGAGCCATGCGGAGTTCATAAGAAAATCGAGCGTGAATTGCGGGTCGGGTACGGTGATGACGGTAGGCACGCGCGCCATGCAGTCAACACGCGAGGCGATAGGCTTGCGAGTCTCTCGCGACACGCGCGCGCAGGTAGCGCCGGCCCCAGTACAGCAACGAGTGCACGAGCAGGATGCACGAGTACAGGATAAGCACGCGGAACACGGCGCACGCGGCGACAGCCCCTGTGTCCACGTCCTCGCCGCGGGTCCGCCCCATGCTCAGCGGCGGCTGTCCCAGCTCAGCTTTTCTCTGCAAACGCAATTATTGCTTACACTTCATTGTTCCCAAGGCGAGGGTTGTTTTTAGGGATGCATATAGTGTGTTGTATGGTTGTCGTTTAGTGTTGTGGTTGCATTCTAGCACCACTCCGGTGGCTTGGTTTGACGCTTACTGTCATTCAGTAAAGAGTTTCAAATGTATTCCTACGTTTAATCTATGGTAAACATCGATCTATATGGTAAAGTACTTTAATGATGAGAAATAGAGAAGTATAAAGAAGAAGAATGCTGCACCGACCCCAAATGAATTGGGATTGGGATAAGGGCAAGAGAATGATGATAATTTATGGTAAAGTCATATCGCAGCTCGTTGTTCCTGAAATAATAAAATAAACAAAATAAAAAATTGCAAGGGTCATAATTATGCAAACGGGAGGGGCCTGCCAGGGCTGTGGGACTGTTCGAAAGAGATACCGCGGCCCTGGAACATAAAGGGCCAATGAAGGAACATGGGTGTTTTTTAGTCAGTAAGAGTCTGACACTCCCTTCCGCTCCGCCCAGAGCGGGAGGAGTCATTTGATGATTTCTCACCCCCCAAAAAAAAAAAAAAAAGGGTCATAATTATGGAAATACATATTTTTCGTAGGGAACTATGGGGGTACAGGTAAGAAGTATCTCCCATAAATACTGCTGCTATATTTTTGAGATTATCAAAATTTTTCTTTAATTATTTCTATTCAAATCTAATACATTTTTAAATATTTCTTAAAATAAAAACAATATAAAAGACATTTAGAAATATTAAAAAAAATGGAGCCCACCGGTATCGGGAACAGGGTCCAAGCTACTGGCGGTCAGGGGTCCAGAAAGAGGAACCTCCTAACAATACAAGCCGTGAAATATATCTGAATTATTGTTAAGAAAATTAATTATCTGAGTCTTACTCAATGCAAGGATATTTTTCCATACTCTATCATCATCTTCCTGCCCTTGCCCCATGTTACTTGGGGTTGGCGCAACACGTTTTTTCGTCCATTTTCCCCTGTCAACCGTCACGGAATCATTTACACCTATTTATTTCATATCATTCCTCACACAATTCATCCTTGGTCTTCCTCTCCCTCTCCATCCATCAAAATTTATACTCATCTCTCTTTTAGTCACATGCGATTCAACCCTCCTCATCACATGCCCCCATACCAAGACAGTCGACTCCATTTCAACTTTTCTGCAACTGGCGCAAAATTCCTCTAATATAGGTACTCATTCCTTACTTTTTCCATTCTTGTCGCACCACACATCCACCTCAACATTCTCATCTCCGCTACATGCAATCTTTTTTCATCCATCTTCTTCACAGCCCAGCATTCTGATACCATTTCATCCATCCTGAGTTGATCCGGTGCGTTCCGTCTCGGTCTACTTCACGATCCAAGCGATCCGAGGTACCGGAAATAAAACAGATCGGTATGGGCGTTCCAGCAAACGTTATGGGCGGTCATAGGACTGGAGAGACCGCCGACAATGCAGAATAAGTATTCTGTTTTGGTCCTATTTCATTTCAGGCCAACATTCTCCAGTCTTTGCCACCACGCCTCCAATCTGCTCTGAACCTCTAGGCCACTCTCGGAAACCAACATAATGTCGTCAGCAAACAGCATACATCAGGGAGCCTCTTCCTGGATGTCTGACGTAAGTGCGTCCATTATCACCAGGACGAGGACAGCCTCATGAAGCTGCCGGTAATGCCCCTTTTAGACCGTACTTGGGTACATTATCGACTGTACATCGCTCGGATTAACTGCACAATATACTTCCCAGCCTTTCTCTTTCAGAGCCCACTACAGAACCTCACGAGTCACGAGGTACCGAGGTACTCGTATACCTTTACCATGTCATGTGCAAGTTTTTATGCGCACTTCTGTATTCCTCGCACAGCGGATGGCGGATGGCAAAAATAGCATCTGTCGTTCCCCGACAGGGCATAAAACCGAGTTGATTTCGTGAAATTTCGCTCTCTTCTCTCAGTGAACTTTTAATAACTTTCACACTATGTGCCATGAGCTTTATCCTCTATATTATTTTACTCCAGCACATCACCTTTGTTTTAAAGATGGGCACCAGCGAACTGTTGCACCATTTGCAAGGTATGGCTTCTTCCAGCAACAACAAGTTATTGAAGAATAAAGCTAACAAAGTTCCACCACCCGTAATAACTTCCAAACACTAAATGGTATACCGTCAGGTCCTAACGCTTTACTATTCTTCATCCCATTTACTGCTATTCTCACTTCATCCATACTAATCATTCTCACTAACATCACATCATCACATCTTCATTCACTGGTTTATTTTTCAGCACACCATTCCAGACATTCTCTTCATTCATCAGTCTTTGAAAGTACCCCTTCCTCGCTTCCACCTATCCTTTATTTTCTCATCATCCGAAAGAACCATTCCACCTTCAACTTCCGGCATACATCCCTCGACTTTCTTTCTTTAGTTCTAGCAAGCCGATATAGGTGTTTATGGCCTGCTGGACTATCAAGTGCGTCATAAAGCTTGTCCTAGGCTTTTGCTCTCGCTATGTCCATGTCTTTTTTCTTAAGAGCATATCCAGTCTTCCTTTCAGCTTTCAAGCTAACACTTGCAACTTCAACACTCTGCCATTCCTTGAATTTCCTCTTCTTTTCCTTCAACAAATTCTGAATTTCTGTCGACCTATCTATCGTACCCCTTCCTTTCGTCTCTCTTAAAATATGTTTTCCTATACTTCTAAGACACCCAGTCATCTCAGTCCAACGTTCATTTACACTTCGCTCGCTCATGTCTCACATCTCTACCATTTTATCCACCATTCACTCTTTAAATTTATTCTTTCACACAATCATCTTTCTATAACATAATGCCATTTTATTTTAGGAGGAGGTCCCTCTTTGCTATTTTTGAGTTTAATTTGTACGTCTACTTAAAAAACCAGGACTCTGTACTGTGAGACCAAGTCTTCTCCTGGCAGGACTTTCCAGTCTTTGATGTTTTTAACTTATTTCGTCGGACTAAAAAGTGGACTAATTGAGTTTTGTGGTTACCATTCTTTTACATAACGTCCGCCGTTCTTCTGGAACCAAGTGTTGGCTACTGTTACGTCAAATGCGGTAGCGGATTGTAGCAAAGTCTCTCCCTCGTTTTTTTGAGTCTCGAATTCCCATCCTCCATACACTCTTTCATATTCCCTCACATGTCCATTAAAATCTCCTCCAAGTTTCAACTCCTCATGCACCGAGATATTCATCAAAACGGTGTCTGGGTTGGGATAGAGTAAAAACTCTATCATCACATCCCACTTGCGTTGCATCCACACTAATAACATTCACCATTACATTTTCTCACATAACTTTTACCACTATCAATCGATAATTAATCCTTTTTACATCCATCACGCTTTCTTTCAAGGTACTATCTAACACTTTTCCCACGCCATTCCTTTTTCCGTCACTTCCATAGAAAAAAATAAGGTCAAAATCTAAAACCCGACCACTGAAAAATTACGCTCTAAAAAGTATGAAACAAGAAAATATTCTCGTCTGAAATTGTTATTTATTTATGATCGAATTATATTATTACAACCCGAATTTGAAAATCAATGCGGGTTGTAATAATATAATTCGATCATGATTCGAAAGACATGTGGCATCATCTATTATCATAAATTTTCCTTGGGATAGTACTTTTAATCGGGATGAAAGGTACCCCATGTCTATTTCTGTACATCTGACAACGTATATGCGTAATTTCAGGATGGTCGGTTGAGTGGTTTAGGCGTGAAAAGGTAGCAAACACACAAACAAACTTACTTTCGCATTTATAATATTGGTAAGCAATAAATAAACAACTTACACGTTATATATTTTAATCTATTTAATAAATATTCATAGCGATGTTCAGAAGGTAGCCGTGGTCTTATGCCACTTTGGTCCATTTTTTTTTTGTTTTTGTTTTTGGGATGGGAAATCATCATGACTCCTCCCGCTCTGGGCGGAGCGGAAGGGAGTGTCAGACTTTTACTGACTAAAAACCATCCATGTTCCTTCTTTTGCCCTTTGTGTTCCAGGGCCGCGGTATCTCTTTCGAGCAGTCCCGCAGCCCTGGCAGGCATCGCGGTTTCACCGGTGCCGGCTTTTTGGGGGCTAACACAGCCTTGCCGGAGGGCTGGCTGGACGGCCCCGATCCGGTGGCAGCAGCCACAGCGGCATAAGAGGCCGCCCTTGGGCCCGGGGCGGCCTTTTTTGCCGCCAGGGTGGGGCGCAGGACAATGCCCTCAGGACGGAGAACCGCGCCTGGAAGGCAGCCAGCTCCTGCCGAACCAGGTTCAGGACCTGGTTCTCAACCGACACGGGTTGGTCTGGTCGCTGCTGGCCCCCCTTTTGGGGCGCCTCGCGGGTGCTGAGCTCTCGCAGACCGGCCAGGTCTGCGCGGAGCTCCTCATTCTCCTTTTGGAGAAGCTCCGTGGCGGCCGTCAGGCGGGCGACCTCCGCCCGCAGTTTGGCCACTTTGCCTGGCGGAGGCCTCGCGTAGGTGGCCTCCGCTTCCGCCAGGATGGAGGCGGAAGCCGCAGGTATGGCCCCAAATTTTGAGGACTGCTTAATTTTATGGGCCACAACCTTCAACGCGGCCTCCACCTCCGCTGCAAACCTGGACTTACGCTCCGCATCGGAGCCGCCAGCTGCACCCGCCTCGTCAGCAGAGGTGCCCGAGCGGGCCACCCCGTGACCGGCCAACCCCGGGTGGCGCCCGTCCCCCCTTGCCTCGGATCCCACCTCATCATCCCCACCAGGGGGATCTTGCGAGCCGAGGCCAGCTCAACCTCCGAAGACGACTCCCGGTCGCCTTCCGGTCTGAACCGCTTGCGGAAGAACTTACTGCCCTCCGCAGCAGTCCCGGTTCTCTCGCGCCGGGAGCTCTCTGAGCCTCCCGCGCTCACATCACTCCTCTCCCCCTCTCTCCTCTTCACTTTTGCCTTCGCAATATTTTTGTTTGTGTTTTGTTCTGTTACCAGTCTGTTCCCACGAGTGTGGGGGATTTAAAAAGTCCATCCAGGCAGTGCCCCCTGTACCCGGATAAGCCTACGACATTTATAACCCGCCAGAGGGTCGGCTGGTACCCTGGCGGGGGGACGCACTAGTGACTGATTTTCCCGTCAGCCATACATCCCCTCGCGGTGCGGCGCCGCTTGGGATTCGAGGTAACTTTTTATAGAGGTTTTCTTCCTCGTGGTCCGGGCGGTTAAGTCAAGACCCTCGGTCCCGATCGAAGCCGCGAGACGTGATCCACGACACTTCGACGATGGGATTACGATATCGACGGGGACAGAGAAGGCCGCAGTCCTTCACTGTCTGCTCAGAGGCAGGGTAAGTGCACACCGAGCCCGCCCTTGCTCCTCCACTCTCACCTCTCTCACCTCTACGTTTCAGAGGGTCGCGCGGAGGAACGCCCCGTTGGTCCAAGTTGGACCCCACCATGTCAGAATATTAGCCACGGACAGTAACATTCCCCGAAGAATAACAATCTCTTCCCATTCCTCAGGGAAGGATACTGCCGCGCCCAGGGTGCACCGTCCCAGCAGCTGCTGTTCCCTCCAGACGTATCAAGAGGGACCGGCAGCTGTCAGGCCCACGAGGAGGTTTTCTGACCAAGCACCCCATGCCACTTTGCCCTAAAGTTTATGATCCCTGACTGGTGTTAGAATGTATTGTTTTTTTAGGTTAAGTGGCTTACGACCACAGGTATTCTCTGAACATCACTATGAATGTTTATGAAATACAACAATGACGTCACATATCCTATAACCAGCGGACGATCAAGACGCTTCCAACGATATCTTTTTTTTCGGATGGGAAATCATCAATTTGCTATTTTTTCCTTCAGAAACTCTTTTACATTATACTTAATATTATCTACTTACCAGAAAGTTCTTTAAATGATTTTTGATAGGTGAATATTTAATAGGTATTTTAATTGATTCTGGTATATGGTCATAAATAGTTGGTGCCATACAAAAAACGCTATTTTGCATCAGAGCTGTTTTGGACTGTCTCGACAACCTTTCGACTCATAAAACCATATCCGCGACACACCATCTCGAGACTTTGTGGTGTTTTGCAGATTAGTAGAAATAATTACGTCAATCAATTAACAACTACGTACAATTCCACAAACGCAAAACACCACCTTATAAAATGTTTGCCACTGAAGTGGAGTGGGCCAACAAATCAGGCAGTATTTTATATAAACAGATATTATTAGTTCTAACAGGAAGGTAATATACAATAATGAAATGAAAAGATAGGAATAATAAGATCACACCGACGTTCAAAACGAAACTTTACGGTGTCATCACTACAAGTTCTTTTCCCCAGACGACGCAACGTCTAAGTTACGCAACGGTTTAGCAGATATCATAGAGCAAACAAACGCATACGCAGTATTCTAAAACCGGCCAAGTGAGAGTCGGACTCGCGCACGAAGGGTTCCGTACCATTATCTATAAAAACGGCGAAAAACCCATGTCTGTTGTATAGCAGCCCCACTTAAATATTTTTATTCTGTTTTTTAGTATTTGTTGTTATAGCGGCAACAGAAATCATCTGTGAAAATTTCAACTGTCTAGCTATCACGGTTCATGAGATACAGCCTGGTGACAGACGGACAGACAGACAGCGGAGTCTTAGTAATAGGGTCCCGTTGTACCCTTTGGGTACCGAACCCTAAAAATGGAAGTTCTCTTGGATTGACTGAAGATGAATTGCGGAATTTTCTAGCAAATATACGTGTTGTTAGCATGCCATCGTATACAGATTGTTGGAGTTTGCGGGTCAGATATCATTAGGTAGCTAATTAGATGTCGTTTGATGAAGGATTTTCGTTTTGACGTTACGAGGGGTTAAAAAAGTTCGGACGCACCCGTGAAAAGACTGCAAACACACAAAGTGTGTAGCACAAGCCAACCCACAAAAAAGATGGATTTCCAAAATATAACTATGCGAAAAAATGGAACAGTAATCAACTCTCCGACTTCCTCTTTTGACTCTGCGAATTCTGAATATCTTTCAAAAAGTTTACCACAAACTATCAGCTTAAGTTGCGAAGAGTGTGAAAAACTAAATGGAGATATTGAACAGTTGAGAATGCAAATAAATACGGCTCATGATGAAATTGACAACTTAGCCATAGAAAACGCCACTTTAAAGAAACAAACAACTGAACAACAAATAAAAAACCTAAACAAAATTTAAATATTACGAAAAAGAACCTAGTCCTAAAGATCTAGAAACTAAAAAGTGTAAGAAAATCATAACAGATGGCGCTGTAGCTGAAACTACAAAAATAAAATCATTTGAGGGACCAACTTCAGCTACAAATGAAGTAGAAATTATACAAATGGAGAACCAGTAAAGAAATTACGTAATAAAAGAAAAACAGATAAAAAGGCAACTATGTGTCCTTAGCAACAACTATCGGTTGGTAAAAATTATACAAGATAGGTACTTTCTGCGAACAGTTTGAGTATTGCCATTATGTGTCACATAATAGTAAAATGAAAGAAATACTCACAAATATTACGAACAAGGTTCAAGATTTTAACATGGACGACTATTGCATAGTAATGATTGGCGAAAAGGACTTTAACGATAACGAAGACCTCATCGAACTTGTTAGACTAATTAGAGAATCCTTGGAACAAACAACTCATACAAATGTGATTGTAGGCTCTATACTTAAGGGGAGCCCTTTTTCATAATTATCGACTAGAATTGTTTAATAATTTACTTTACATGGACATACAAAACTATAATTACCTATGCATATTTATTTGATACGAATCGTGACCTCTCCTTAGAAATTTTCTCATAAGTATTATAAAACAGGGTAACTTAATAAACAAGGTATAAATGTATATTTGGAAGCATTTTCAGTAGCATACTTGTTGACATCAAAAATTACCCATTGGATTTATGAGTATTATGATCATGAAAATTCATCAATATCACACTCACGAGTAAACTTCATGTAGGTACAATATAAGTTTTTTCGGCCCATTCTTTAACAACAATGCCAGTAAAGATAAACAACAACTTACATTGTTCCATCAAAATATAGCTGCATGGAGTACTCAATAAATTAGATTTATTTGAAGGACCTAACAATATCTGGGTTAACGAAAGAGTAGAGTGTTAGCGAAACCTTAATACAATCCGGTCATGAAGGTAATCTTAGACTTACAAACTATAAGTTAACTGCGAATTACTCAAGATCCAGTAAAAAACGGGACGGCACGTGCATATTGATGAAAAAAGATTTAGTTTTAGCCCTTTACAAAACACAAAAGAAATGTCTGGCGAGTATATTTTCGAATGCTGCGGCATAGAAGTTCCAAGTCATAACTAGTATGTGTTTATAGAATCCCGGATTCCGATGCAGGTATATTTAAAAAAAAGATGGAAGTTTTGTTACGAAAATTAACTCATAAAAGTAGCAATCGTACCACAATATGCGGAGACTGGAATATTGATATAACAAGAGACAAACAAGAGAATGAATATCTATTTTAAATAATTTCAACTTATTGACACATATTAAAATGCCCACTAGGAAAAAAGCTGCATAGATCAAATAACCAGTAATATAACGACGAATTCCGATAGCTAAACCCGAAGATTCCAAACTTCTTTTAAAGAAATTACAATAGAAACAATGTTTAAATAAATCTTGATTGTTTAACGGCTTAAAGTTTTAATAAAATATACCCACCAAAAACATTCTGTAAAAAACTAGCCAAGTCTCGATGAAGCTGCTTGTTTATCTCTAAAAAAAGTATTGAAATCTAGACAAAGTCGTGCCAAGTGTAAAGTTCCATACTGCGATTTCTTTATTATTATAGTTAATGTTGTGTGACTTGGCCGTTGAACATTCTTTATACGCTAGTGGGTAAAAGTCATTTTTTTTACACAGATATAACATTCTGTTTGTTAAGCGAGATAATAGCCCATACTGGTATTGGTAATTGGACGCTAGTCTCATTTTAGGCTGTTGTTGATTGTGCAACGCGTTCATTCAGATAATGCTGACTTCTGCTCTCTTCTTTTTCGAGCGTCAAATCGACCACCGATCTAACATCGAATAGACATGCAGACAGACATATATCAATGACTAGAAGTCCGTCTATACTGAAAAAATATTTTTTTATACTGTTTGTTTTAGACTATACATAAGTATTATTGAAATACGCAGCTTTATCAAGCCTAGAATTGACTGGTTATTAAATCAACGTTTTCCAAGTGCAATTTTGCAATTTTCCATCGTCAATGGGTAGCGGTTCTGGCGACAGATTGGTGCAATGGTGTCATGGAGCACCTGGTTTTGTACCCTTGTGTAACTTTAACGGCCAAGTCACACAACATTAACTATAATAATAAAGAAATCGCAGTATGGAACTTTACACTTGGCACGACTTTGTCTAGATTTCAATACTTTTTTTAGAGATAAACAAGCAGCTTCATCGAGACTTGGCTAGTTTTTTACAGAATGTTTTTGGTGGGATTTCACTTCTTTTTGTAGAAACGTGGGTATGTTGATTTCTTTTATTTTTTAGAATATCTTATGTGACTCAGTTTTTTTTCTTTTTATTAGTAGTTTTTTTATTTTTACAAATCTTTCTTTTCTTTTTTTCCGGCTCTGAATCTTTTTCATACACCAAGAAAGATATTGAATGGAAGAGACAAGACCCGTCCTTGGGCATACCAACTAATTGGTAGCCACTAAGTTCATCGTCGTCTTTTAATATTATCGACATTTTTAACGATATTATCTTGCGAAATCAAACACAAATAAATCAGAAATACCGATAATATTTAGACTAACAATAATAACCTAGTATAATATCTTTAAGACTTCTTTAATTATTACTCAGCCTACAATGAGGAAGAACAAACAGCAATGAGGAAGGAAATCGTCAGCATTAAGAACAAGGCAGAACAAGTTCATTTCAGTTTGATATTTAGTTCGAACGTCATTTACTGGCGGAGAATCTTAACACCGCGATTCAGTAATGAGACTAAAATGCACAGCGCCATCTAGTAGCGGTAGGCAGAAGTTTTTATTACTAACAACACAAAGTAATTTCCAATTGATAAACTTATAAATACAATTTCAACATTTCAATCAACTTAAAAATTTTGACATCAAATGAAGCAGCCCACCAAGTTGAATATTTTTTGAAAAGGCGGTAATGTCGATCTAGTTATAGTTTCGTTGGGCTCTAGTGTTTTCTAATCAGTGTCACCAGGTACTCCAGATCTTCGATTATCCTAGTTTTTATAGTTTTCCCTTTATGTGGCCATTAAACCCTAACTCTGTACCAAATTTCAGCTCTCTGAGTTTATGGGAAGTACTAGTTCTATTTTGATGATCATGAGTGAGTGAGTGAGTGAGTTTCATAAATGCAAAACTTTGCTTTTGCTTAACTTCGGAACTAAATGACCTACAGACTTGAAATTTTGGATTTTATGTATGTAATTATAGTTTACTGAATGACGAAAGTTTCTGCGTTCTGGTCTTATCCAGAGGTTCTCAAATAGGGGCCTGAAAATGCGGCGAAATGGTTCCAGTAAAGGATGGTACGGCAGTTTGCTTCGCGCTCGACTTGGCGGGGGCACTGCCGTGCCCCCCGATGAAGAAACGGACTGCAACAATGCATTTAACATTTTTCATGACCAGTGATCGGAATAGGCTGACTATATTTGCCTAAACTTCGGAGAACAAAGACAGAAAGTGGAGACTTCCTTACGACTATATTTTTTTTTCCCGGGATTCGGGAAAAATCAGTAATTTGAAAATAAGCTTTATTTAAGACAAGTTTTCCGCCCGCGGCTTCGCCTGCATCGAGTTCGGTTATATCGCGTTTCCAAGAGAACTCTTCAAAAGTCCGGGATAAAAACTATCCTATGTTGTTTCTCAAGGTCAACTCTATCTCTGTACCAAATTTCATTAAAATCAGTTCAGTGGTTTAGACGTGAAAGCGTAACAGACCGACAGACAGAGTTACTTTCGCATTTATAATATTAGTAGGGATAGTAGGGATGTGTAAAGGCTATTTTTAACTAAACTTGCAGTTAACAAATCTTAGAAATTTTCACTAAAACTAATCTAACTTAAATCATGTATTAGAATAATTTGATACAACAATGGTTAGTTTAAGGATCGTAAATATAATTCGAATACATGAATTAAAGTTAGATTATTTATTTAGGGATTTTACGTGAAAATCCCGAAATTTTTACATTATAATAATTCTAAAAATCCTACCACAAAAATTAAAACGTTTCCAAAGACAGGTCACGGTTTGTGTCAAATAAATATGCATAATTACCGTTCTGCATGTCCAGGTAAAGTTAATTATTAAATAATTCTATACGATAGTTCTGGATTACAGCTCCTCTCACACACACGTAATAAAATACTCCCGACTCGCCCATGCTTTGCTCGAGTGCAATGTGGTGTGTTAAAGCATGCGCATGTGCATAAGTCTATAACTTCTCAGTTAATATTTTAACGAATTTTATGATGATGCTTCGTCGTGGGTTCGTTTCCTAGATCGGGCAAATTGTTGTTAGGTTTTTTGCAACACGCATTTCCCTATTATTGCAACAGCCATTTCGTCTCAGTAGGTAAGCACTTTGCACTCAACATTTAAACAAACTACAGAGAGCAAACTATTCAATGATGCCACTCTTGTAAACCGATCCAGACTCTTTGTTCTTTCAGCCAACAGACAACAGTGAAATTGACAATCTCATTATTGATATGAGAAACGCCAGCGCACCTGGTCCACTCCTCCTCAAGCACATTAAACCAATTATACTAAGCCCTGTAACGCATATCTGTAACCTGAGCATGTCAACGGGTTTTTTCCTAACTGCTGGGAGGTGGCCGCTGTAACGCCGATTCACAAGAAGGGTGAAAAAGACTGTTCTTACGGTTTCGTAGCACGATGCCTACTTTCGCACTATGACTACTTTTTTGTACTTTCAATTAATCGGTAGCACAATGCCAACATCTTGAAATCACCATACATTAGATCGCATGATGCCAACAATCGCATATTGACAAAAAAAAACTTACTACATTATTTTAATCGCAGCATGCCTACTTCCGATATCGTCAGTACATTTTATATGTACGAAGCCTACAATATGTACAGTCAACACCAAATTTTGGTTTACTTCGGGTGTTTCGTAAATATATGTGGATGTGATGGTAACATTAAATTGCTGGGTACTAACAAATTAAAATTAAAATAAATCGGTTATTTTACTAGTACTAACGTATATTAAATAAAAGTTGCAAGTACCTACAAGTACATAATGCATGTTACAAAATAAATTCTTCTTTTTACTTCTTTACATCTTATATATCTATATAACATATAAAAGGCTAGTGTCCTGGCTGCGGCGCGGAGACAAAGTCGCGGGCACGGTAATAATATCTAAAGTAGTGTATCTTCATACAAACGCGACGGTTGGAAACGGGAGTCATACCTACACGCCTCGAGTTTGGTATACACTAAGTACGCAACGAGTCGCGAATACGCCGTACTGACGATTGAACGTAGGTAGTGATGGTTTTGTAAGCAGTATGCGTGTGTTAGATAACCCTTATGTATATGAGAATATCTGACTGTTTAACAACTCTCTGTAATGGCTAGATTAATAACAATCGATAATCCAGCAACGTCGGCTGTCAAACGTAAAATAACATTGACGTATGGCGACGTTGCATTTCAAAAATATAACTAGATTTATAATCGTCGTAAATTAATATCTTGATAACAGACAGGTTATAATTTCAAATAAACCTAATATACATTTTCCTAAAGGTATTTTATACTACGATGTATTTTATAGAAATAGTTTTCATTGTGGCTTAAAAGGCTTAGTATCCAAACGAAAGAAAGTTGTTATATTTGAATAATCAAGTTAAATGTTTATTTACTTTAAATGAATTAGTAATAATGAAGGATATTTATAATATGTCCCAGATCTTATGTTGCAATTCCAATATATTAAGTTGTTTCAATCAATTCTCTGAACTATCAGTTGATGTTCATATTTTATCCGATTAAACAAATAGATTACAAATAAATACTTACTAGTTTGCTAAATTATCTAATGAAGTTTTAAAATAGTTCCCTTACAGAGGATTTGTTAGTTGTTGTCTATGTTATTAGTTATTTAGCTATAATATGTGACCATTTGCCATTGGTTTATTATGGCGGGTAGGATGTACTGAGTATTTGACGTTTGACGTGTATAAAAATAGAGGTTGTCGCCAATTCGGGGCTTTTTATACTGCAACTGTTCTAAGGACAAGACATACCCTGAGAGGTATTTAATATTGTGTGTGCCATGTGTTTATTATTACGTTTGAAAGTGACATAGTAATGGAGATACCAAAAGTGTAAAGCTGGAACCTATTTGCATTACCCTAAGTTTCTACAATGTTTATGTAAGTTATTTGATATTATACGATGAATATTACTGATAATTATGTGCTAGAATTATGTGTTATAATATGGTTTATATTGCTTATTGTTTACTGATAAATTGCTTTAATTTGAGAAGGGTCCAGGACAACATATAATTGTTTTGGCATAATACTTTTAAAGTTGTTACCGTGGAGTTTCTTGTCCATTCTTCTCCACGAAGACCTAGGTTTGCGAATGGACGTAGCTTGATAGGTAATTAACGTTACCTATAAATATCTGACAAGCCTAATCGAAATAAATGAATAGCCTAGTCTTGTCTTTCTGTGTCTTTTCTTGATAGAAACCCTTTTCCCTACACACCTTTTTAGAGATACTTTTAGACACAGTAAATAACAAGTAACCATTCTGACACCCAAAGCTTGATAATCAGTGGATATTAATACACATATAATATATACATATACATGTGTGTAGCATCCACTTTCTAACATCAGAAGTGGGATAGTGCTCAAGCTTACTAATATGATTTCTAATGCTTTTCATTTTGATATTTTCATGATCAATGTTGGAGTTATTGGTGTGATGCTGAAAGATGAGACGTCTGCGGATCGCCAGCTCGATTCAAAAAGGACGATAACTACATGCTGCTGACTCTGACAGCGGAACTGAAAAGCTGCAGAAACAGTTTCGAAGCCACGTCATGGATTAAATGGAGCAGCAGTACGAAATAGCTTATTTCGGTAAGGCCTTTAGAGGCTCTGCTTTAATATGTTACCTGAAAAGTTAGAAATGAAAAATCCTACAGGAAACTGCTGTAAATTTTTAACGTAAACTATTTACCAATTAATTGTTTAAAAGTTAAGCTTCAGTTAAAACTTTTTTATGTCTGGTACTTGCATAAAAAATATCTTAATGTGTAATTTACAGAAAAATAAGTTCCATCCTTAATTAAGTTAATGAGATTATGAAATTGAAGTTTGTTAAATATTCAAGATTGGTTTCAGACTATTTATTTGAAGCTTGGCTTAGAATGGTTCAAATGATAATGGCAATATTGATTTTCTTGATAATTCTATCACTAAAATGAGACTAAGAATAGGATGTATAAACGTTACGTAGTACGATGCTTGATACTCGCAAATATGAGTTGGAGAATAATATACAAGTTACTTATATTGGATAATTTCTGTAGATAGATAGATAGATATGTTTATTTTGTAAAAACATGAGTAGGTAGGTATGTATACACTATACCAGGCCTTATAAATGAAAGGAAGTGGCTATATGTCTTGCCATATACGAATGGCGTACAAAGATATGTTTGTTTTTAAAAAATAGGGTAAATTCAATTAACATAAAATTAAAAAAGAAAACAATGACTTAGACAATTTAAAATAAAAAAAGAAAAACAATGGATTAGAAAAAAAAATGGCTTATTAAGTAGAGTAAACTTAACAGACTAAAAAATAGAACTTGTTACCTAAAAACATTAAATTTAAATGAAATGTCGTAACTAATTTAATTGTCGATGCATTGGTTTTTATTCGTTTAAAAATTCCGTTTAGCTGTAGTAGCATTTGGCTAGAAGATTTTTTTAAGCTGTAGTTTAAAGAGTCTAGTTGGTAACTGCTTAATAAGATTGTTGACTATCTAATGTTAAATCATTTTGACTTAAATTACAAACTTAATGACTATTTAGTACTTGAATTATTCAACTGGGTAAACAAATACATTCCTTTGATGCGATAAAATAATACATCATATTGTTTATAAATTATTATGACAAAGTTAAAGATTACTGATAGTTCCCTATTTTGACTTTGGCTTACAACTATTACAGAAAAAAAAAGTAAAAAAAGCGAATATTCTATTCTGAATGAACAGTCAGGTTGGCCGAACGTTCTGTGGAAAGTACAACAATTAATCAATTAACACAACTGTACAAAAATCCACAGGCTTTGTCCCTTTGCAATTACTTATCGGCGTAGAAGCAAATATTCCGTCTGTCCAAGTTCGATTAGATGAGGTAATTAATACAAGATGATAATATAATTGACGTTACGGCCGATAGTCAGTTAGCACATCAACGTCTTAAAATTGTTGCCGATAAATTCAAAAACCGCTTTGACCAAACGCGTAGAGATTTTATTGTTTTTTTTATTCATCTCAATTTATTATTTTTTGTCTATGGGTATTTGGCCTAAATTAAAACACAATTTATTTATTATTTATAACATAAGTAATAGCGTAGCTGACACTGTTTATGTAAATCAAGACCATAGGCGACATGACAAACTAACGGCAAAATTTAAGGGACCTTACGAAATTAAGAACATATTAGAAAATGACAGGTTTTCATTAAGGGGTGTTGGAAATTTGAGAAATATAACAGTTGCTAAAGAAAAACTTCGTCTATGGCCTGGTAATTGGGTTGAAGACAATGTTGTATAATGTGTGTAGTTTTAATTATTATAAATATGATGACTGTGTTTACGGCTGTGCCTGTGGCTTTGCCTGTGGCTGTGCCTGTAACTGTTACTATGGCTGTGCCTGTGGCTGTGCCTGTGGCTGTGCCTGTGGCTGTGCCTGTGGCTGTGCCTGTAACTGTGCCTGTGGCTGTGGCTGTGCCTGTGCCTGTGGCTATACCAATAAGAAACCAAAATGTATGATTATTATTATGGATGGATTAGAACCTTAGCTGAGGTATGACATTCACTGGCTGCGGGTGATTAAGCTTCACTGACTGCGGGTGTTTGGTCTGCCCAGTAAGGTCTGATTATTGATTATAACATGATGATTATGAAACGATTACTGATATTATGTAAACAAAATGTACCTATATGTAATAAGCATAGTGTGTTTGTACTTCGAGAACGAAGTACTTGTCAGTATGGCCGTGTTAGATAACCCTTATGTATATGAGAATATCTGACTGTTTAACAACTCTCTGTAATGGCTAGATTAATAACAATCGATAATCCAGCAACGTCGGCTGTCAAACGTAAAATAACATTGACGTATGGCGACGTTGCATTTCAAAAATATAACTAGATTTATAATCGTCGTAAATTAATATCTTGATAACAGACAGGTTATAATTTCAAATAAACCTAATATACATTTTCCTAAAGGTATTTTATACTACGATGTATTTTATAGAAATAGTTTTCATTGTGGCTTAAAAGGCTTAGTATCCAAACGAAAGAAAGTTGTTATATTTGAATAATCAAGTTAAATGTTTATTTACTTTAAATG
Source organism: Eurois occulta (assembly GCA_950022335.1). Classification (NCBI taxonomy): domain Eukaryota; kingdom Metazoa; phylum Arthropoda; class Insecta; order Lepidoptera; family Noctuidae; genus Eurois; species Eurois occulta. The sequence goes on from OX465486.1 coordinate 553,036, forward strand.
AATTAGTAATAATGAAGGATATTTATAATATGTCCCAGATCTTATGTTGCAATTCCAATATATTAAGTTGTTTCAATCAATTCTCTGAACTATCAGTTGATGTTCATATTTTATCCGATTAAACAAATAGATTACAAATAAATACTTACTAGTTTGCTAAATTATCTAATGAAGTTTTAAAATAGTTCCCTTACAGAGGATTTGTTAGTTGTTGTCTATGTTATTAGTTATTTAGCTATAATATGTGACCATTTGCCATTGGTTTATTATGGCGGGTAGGATGTACTGAGTATTTGACGTTTGACGTGTATAAAAATAGAGGTTGTCGCCAATTCGGGGCTTTTTATACTGCAACTGTTCTAAGGACAAGACATACCCTGAGAGGTATTTAATATTGTGTGTGCCATGTGTTTATTATTACGTTTGAAAGTGACATAGTAATGGAGATACCAAAAGTGTAAAGCTGGAACCTATTTGCATTACCCTAAGTTTCTACAATGTTTATGTAAGTTATTTGATATTATACGATGAATATTACTGATAATTATGTGCTAGAATTATGTGTTATAATATGGTTTATATTGCTTATTGTTTACTGATAAATTGCTTTAATTTGAGAAGGGTCCAGGACAACATATAATTGTTTTGGCATAATACTTTTAAAGTTGTTACCGTGGAGTTTCTTGTCCATTCTTCTCCACGAAGACCTAGGTTTGCGAATGGACGTAGCTTGATAGGTAATTAACGTTACCTATAAATATCTGACAAGCCTAATCGAAATAAATGAATAGCCTAGTCTTGTCTTTCTGTGTCTTTTCTTGATAGAAACCCTTTTCCCTACACACCTTTTTAGAGATACTTTTAGACACAGTAAATAACAAGTAACCATTCTGACACCCAAAGCTTGATAATCAGTGGATATTAATACACATATAATATATACATATACATGTGTGTAGCATCCACTTTCTAACACGTGCGATTTGTGAATATTTGATTGAAATAAGTACAAGTATTTACTAAATATGTTAACTAAGTTAAAGTATATTAACCAAGTGAAAGGTATTCCCTTTTCTCCTCCTTGTCCATGTTTTCCAAAACTATTTTTAGTTTTTTTTATCCGCAAGCGGATTTTTATACAATTCAATTTATTAATTATTTAAAAAGCTTTCCGCACGACTCAGTCGATGCGAAAATATTTCTAGATCTACTAATCAAAAGACAACTTGCATTTTTATTGAACCTTCCTATTTCATTCACAAAAAAAAAACATTTTTTTATGTAAAAAAAATTATATTTACAATCACAAAACTAAACTAAAAAGAAACTCAACTAAGTAGATGAATGCATCGCACGAAACTCATTTTCCGTTAATTTTTTCAATTTTTCGATAAAATTAAATGAAATTTATTGACACTGTGATTGTATGTCAGAAGGATTGACGTCTTTATTATTTTATTTAAAAATCATCCTCCATGCCAGTAACGGTAACTTTAGTACCTACTTCCGTCACTTTAGGTGGAAAAAGTAATTGGTAAGAAATATTTTTCATTAGACTGTACTAAAATAGACATAATGCTATCGTCAGGTTGAATTTTTCAGAAAGTTGGCAAACTGCGATGTAACTAGGAGAAAAATTAAAAAGTAGGCATCGTGCGATCTAATGTACGGTGGTTTCCAAATGTTGGCATCGTGCTACCGATTACTTGAAAGTACAAAAAAGTAGTCATAGTGCGAAAGTAGGCATCGTGCTACGAAATCGTTCTTACAATTATCTCTTTACTTTGTGTTCTATCAAAGATCTTAGAAAAACTCGTTAATAACCGTTTCATCGGCTTTCTTGAAAAACACAGCCTATTGTCCGGACGCCAGTACGGCTTTAGGCGCGGAAAGTCCACAGAGCAAGCCGTAGGGCTTTTAACTGACATTGTCTCTTAAAAGGTTGATGGGGGGAAACAGTCAATTGGTATCTTTCTTGACCCGGCCAAGACATTTGACACAGTTTCCATCCCATGGTCAGATATGATTTGTTACGCAGATGACACAGCTATCATATTTCACGTTGACACATGGGCGGACGCCACAGACGCCGCAGAAAATAGTATGCGTACTATAACTGACTGGCTCGATATAAATATTTTAAAGTTAAATGTCATAAAGCAAATTATATAACGTTTTACATCAGTCGTTCCTTTCGTCCCGCGATTGATAATATCAAAATTCACAGTGGATGCTTCCACTGTCATGCCACAAATGGCTGCTGTAATGATATTGGCAGAGTCAATTCAACTAAATAATTAGGTGTCACAATACTCACAATGGACCAGAATTTGTGTTTTAAGGAACATATCTCGACACTCTCTAAAAAAATCCGTAAGTTCATTTATATTTTTAATAAACAAAACATAAATAGAATAGGAGCTGATAGACTTTCAATACCTAGAGTTAAAACGGTTTTTGCTACACGGTTTTCCCTCTTTTTTCCTATTCGAGTCTTTAATACAATTAATAAATCCACACTAAAGATCCCTGGAAATATACTCGAAGCTAAGACTGCTATAAAGATATGGCTTCAAGACCTGACCTATGAAGAAACAGAAGATTTCTTCTGTTTCACCGTAGGTCAGGTCTCCTCTTACTTAACTCACACACACACATAAACACACACACACACACACACATAAACACACACACACATAAAGACACACACACACGCTCACTCACGCACACGCACACGCTCACTCTCGCACACATCACTACATTTTTACACCCTTCCAATTAATAATGCCATCATGTTTACTGATGTCTTTTATTACGCATGTTGATTGACTTTTCTTTGATTTTATTTTGGTTTTTATTATTTTTTATGTTCATTTCATTGGTCGTTATTATTATTTTATTTTTCTGAATGATTGCTATTTTCATAATTAATTGTAACAGTGTGTACAGTCAACTTCGTTTTACGCAATTCATGTTAATTTTCAACAGATATGATTTTTTTGCCGTTTTTAGGGTTCCGTACCCAAAGGGTAAAACGGGACCGTATTACTAAGACTTCGCTGTCTGGCTGTCTGTCTGTCTGTCTGTCTGTCTCCAGGCTGTATCTCATAAACCGTGATAGCTAGAAAGCTGAAATTTTCACAAATGATGTATTACTATTGCCGCTATAACAACAAATACTAAAAATTAAAAAAAAAAAATGGTTGCCTGTAAAGTCGGTTTTACGGGCGAAGATTTTACGTGACAACGTCTTTTTCTCGGTAGAATATTTATTGATATGAATATAATTAAATTGCACAATAGGAACAAGGAATTGAATGAAAATAAGAATTGCACAAATTTTAACTATAGAAATATATTTTGTTTACTAAAACATTGTACATGTAAACTTAAACTTAACTAATTACCGATCATAGTTGAGTGGGAGAGAGACGCAAGGCATTCGGCGGGCCTCTCTCTCGTTCGGTGACTCATCGTAACGTTACCGAGCGTTACACTTTTTCATAAGTGACTCCCAGCCGCAACCTAATTTAAGACGTTGTCACGTCAAAATTAAATATTAAGGGGGGCTCCCATACAACTGATATGATTTTTTTTGCCGTTTTTATAGATAATGGTACGGAACCCTTCGTGCGCGAGTCCGACTCGCACTTGGCCGGTTTTTTATAGATAATGGTACGGAATCCTTCGTGCGCGAGTCCGACTCGCACTTGGCCGGTTTTTTATACACTTAATCTCCTTTTCTTTCATGATTGTTACAGCGAGCTTACGATCTGGTTTTTGGATTTTTTTCAGTAAACTACTGGAGAGATTTTGATGGGAGTGTCAGTAGTTTGTAAACTAAGTTATTATAGTCCACGCACCCCACGCGTACGAAGTCGCGAACATAAGCTAGTTATTTATTATTACTTAAGTATGTAGTTTAGAAGAAATAAATTCGGATAAAACTCATTACAATACACAGGACAGAAGTCTAGTCTTTATTCTCTCAAATCAATTGTTTCGCGTTTGGTTTAGTTTTGCTATAAAAAAATGTATAAATATGGTGTCTCTGCGTTATTAATTTTATTATTCTGAACTCATCATATCGTTAACCCCTGAAGAATGTACCAGGATCCTGACAATGCTTGAAAATGGGCACAGTCAGCGAAATACAGCGAGAACTGTTGGTGTGACTCTTTCTACACTTCAGCGAGTACTCCAGCGTTTCCATGAAACTGGATCCTATCTTCGAAGACCAGGAACAGGCCGAACAAGGTGCACGACAGCGCGGGCGGATCGCTATATGGTGTCAACAATTTTGCGAAATCGCTTTCTTACGGCTGTGGAAGTAAAGAATAATCACTTACGAGCTGGAGGAAACTACGGTAAGGCGGCGTCTGGCTGAAGCAAATTTAAAGCCATTAAGACCTGCAAATGGCTCAAAACTAGAAAGACACCACAGAAACTAAAGGTGGAGTAATGGCAGAGAACACGAGAATTGAACTCTGAATGACTGGTCAAGAGTTATGTTTTCAGACTAGTCTAGATTCTGTTTATACAAGCACGACGGGAGGACAAGAGTGTACAGAAGACCGGGAGAGCGCTATAACTAAGCCTGTATAGAAGAAAAAGTACCTTACGGCGGAGGCTCTGTTCACGTGTGGATCTGGTATTTCTTCCGAAAGCCGCTCTGAGCTAGTGGTAATAGAAAATGGAACTTTAACTGCAGAAATATATGCCACTAAAATTTTGAATGACTACGTTGGTCCATTTTTAGTGGACATGGGCGAGAATACCGTTTTTATGCAAGACAATGCCCACCCGCATAAAGCTCAGATAATGTTTGCCTATATTCAAGAAGTCGGTATCACACACATGAAGTGGCCAGCACGCAGCCCTGCTGCAATCACGCTAAGTGAAATGAAAGAAGCTCTAATAGAGGAATGGCAGAATATTCCGCAGCATCGCCTCAAAAACCTAGTAGAAAGTATGCCAAATCGCATAGCAGCAGTATTGCGAGCTCGCGGAGGCAACACAAAGTAATAAAATGCGTGAAGCCGGCACACCTGTAACCAATCTACGTTTACGAAAATGCTGGAAAAACTAAGCACTTTTATTTATTTTACATTTATTCAAAATAAGCTTTTTATTTTTGTAATCATTTTTCACATTAAAATATTCTTTAATTTAGTCTTTATTTCATAAAGCTCGGTCAAGTACTTTTGAAGATATTGAAAAATTTCTAACCGGCCCTTTTTCTTTGCGGTCCAGTGTATTTTACACTAAGTTCTATTTGAATCGTTCGATAAATCAGCGGGACAGCCGTGCGCCAGCAAAAGAGACATAGATCCTACCTCGTCAAGGCCTGGCGGGCGACTGCACTTTCATATACTTTAAGAAAAATAAGAAAAACATAAAAAATAATCAAATTAGCCCCCTCTTCGGATTTTTGAAGTGAAAACTTCTTTAGCGGCGTTGAGCACTTTAAAAAAATTGTTCTGTAATGGGTATAAAATCTTAAACTCGCGTCAGGACACTCGCGTCAGGACACGTGACAAAGCGTAAGACGGATGGAGAGTAGACGATTTTGAACTTAACCTTCAACATTTTATGGTTTAAAATTATTTAAAGAAATTTGGAAAAAGCGTAAGACGGATGGAGAGTAGACGATTTTGAACTTAACCTTCAACATTTTATGGTTTAAAATCATTTAAAGAAATTTGGAAAAAGCGTAAGACGGATGGAGAGTAGACGATTTTGAACTTAACCTTCAACATTTTATGGTTTAAAATCATTTAAAGAAATTTGGAAAAAGTGTAAGACGGATGGAGAGTAGACGATTTTGAACTTAACCTTCAACATTTTATGGTTTAAAATCATTTAAAGAAATTTTTAAATGTTTCCAATCAACTTTGAACCTAATGCTTTAGGGATAAACACGGAATAGAAAAAACCGTAGACAGAGTATTCTATAGACTGCTGGATATCTTCCTTTGCATTCGCACAAGAAAAAGAAGAACATATAAACGTCACTAGCAAAGAAAAGAGACAGAGTATAAATATTTCTGTCCCTTATCGCGTGTCGGCTGAGCACATCATTGTCAGTGCACAACAAGTTTGACGTTTGTGGCGGTGCCAGATTGACATCCAATTTGTTTATTAACAATTGCATCGAAATTATACACATTATATGATCTTTTCGAGCTTAATTCGACAACAGTACATTTGTGCAACTGTGCAAAATGGTAAGGTGCAGTGTAATAAACTGTAAAAGTGATAGTTTGATGAAGATTGCTGGACTGTCCTTTCACTCGTAAGTATTAGATCTTTTTAAGTATTCAATCGCTTTGTGTCCTATTATTTCTCATAAAATAGTCGCAGTAATGTACCAACTAATTCGTTTAATGGATAAATCTCGTATAATCGTGATTTTTGCAATAATTTTATTATCTTACCTCAAAATTCAGTGTTGCCACTTTTTGACGGGGAATTTACCCTTTAATATGGGTAATACCGAATAATGCAATGTCTATAAAAAAATACTCTTCCGACCTTGATTCATATGATATTAGTAATACGCACTACTTAAAATCTATGTTAGTAACACACGTATTATACGATTTTAATTCGTATAACTGCACTCACCTGACGCAAAAAATGAAAGATAATAAAAAATCTTATTAAATTTTCAGATTTCCGAATAAACCCGAAATAAGAAACTTGTGGATTGCTGCTACCGCATGAATCTTTAGGATGTGATCCTATGATCAACATAGATCATGATTATTTAACAGATCCTTCTAGGCTTACTCTTTATTCTAAAGAAATAATAACCTATATTGCTGGTTTTATTGCAAGAAAGTTGAGGAAAGTTATTAAATGTGAGGATTGTCTTTTGGCTTTGATCACAGATAAGTATCACGGAATCATTACGACTGAAGGACATGTATCCATGGTCATGAATAAATTTAAAAAAAAAATCACGGAATCATTGCTAGAAGAGACAAAGGAGGCCTTATTTATCCTTCTACTGACTTAAATAAAGTCTGTGAATTGGCAGAAAAGATATTTCGAGCGCGTTCACATAAAGGAAATTCATTTTTTAATGAGAAAAATGTGATGTCAACACTTATATTATCGTGTTACAAGGAATGCACACGTACCAATATTAATATATTTATTAATGACCATTTCGACAGTCAGCCTTTTATAGGGAATCACAGAACTCTCCTCATTAAATCAATCGCAATGCATTACTTCGAAACCCGTATTCACCATAGTACCAAACAATGTTTTGAACCACAATCGAAAATAAGAATTATACATAATAAGTTAGTGCTTTTTCAAGGACAGTAATTTGTTTATAAATAAAATATTACATTTGCATCATTGCTATGTTTTATCGTTTTCTGTGTATTGGAATGTTCATTTTAATTTGCAAGTGTATGAGTTTGGCGACACTGGTTCCCGTACTAAGGCAGTCTAAGGGCACTTCCATAAATGATAGTACTTTTATACTGATAAAGCAATTGGTGCAAAATTATTCCCTAACCATTCCAAAATATCAAACATGCTCAACGTTAATAATCAAGTTTTCACTTCTGCCGGCACTCCCGGAGTGCTAGTTTTTTTTTTGATCAAGCGACGTATTCGGTATGTTTTGAACCAAAAATTATCAAAGTACATAATATGGTATACTAATATATACACCATTATTTTTAGGTCGTTCTGGAGCCGAATACCATGAACTCGATCATCGAACTCGAAACGATTGGAACCATTTTTTTTTTCAACAAATAACAATAAAAAAAACACGGAAGAATAAATTTAATGTTTTTTTTTAAATAATGAGAACTCAAATGCATATGTGTGTGTAAAACGTATCCACGTAAACGTATCCACATGAAAAATTCATTCATCGATCGATTCTCATTATTTCACAAAAAAAACATTAGATTTATTCTTTCGTGTTTTTTTTTTATTGTTATTTTTTGAAAAAAATAGTCCCAATCGTTTAATAAATAAGCGACGTGCTATTGTTTACGTAACCAACTATCTTGTAGTAAACATATTTTCCTTAGAATATGTTTCGTCTGCGTCCGGGCACCACAGACAGGAACTATGACACCACGCTATCACATTTCTCTCTAATGGACACAGACCTCGCGTTACGGACGCTTTTCTGCGTGCGGGAATACGGGTGGAAGAAAATCCAAGTAAGTAGCCCATTGCATGGTAGTTTTATCAAACGAACATGTTGCTATCGAACGCATACTTAGCAGTCCACCTAAATCGATCAATCTCAGTATTGTATGGAACTGAACTAGTGAAAGTGCCACTGTGCTAGTGCCACAAAACGTTCGCGAAAAAGGCTCAACCAAAAAACGCGGTTCTCTCAGGTCTACCTACATAAGTACTTCATGGAGATGGTTCAAAATGTGTGATTTCTCAGTCAATGCTTAGTTAACACGTACGCGTGTATCGGCATAATAAAAAAGCCATTCCACCGCGCCATAAAACTATCATGCCTATCGATAATACCAATGTTGAAATTGGCAAATAGTTCAGAAGGGAAATAGGTCGTCTGTTCTAATAATTAATTTGATATTCCGTAAGCAGCGTGGCGTAAACGTCGATGTTGTCAGAGTGTTGGAGCGTCGTGCACAGTAGTGTAGAACAGGCATGATGCAGGCGTCTATAAGCGGTGTGTAGACTGCGGGGACAACTTGCACCTGGAGCACATCGGCGCGGCGAGCGGCCCGTCCCCGTCGCGAATCAAAGCGTGAACTTTACAATGCATAGCAACGCCGACTTGCTCTATTGATACCGTCGAGTCCAGATTCGGTTGCTGCTCGCATGGGAGCGGCGAGCGTCGAGCACACCATCACTGAACAGTGCGCCTGTACTCGCCGGCGAGCGCCAGGCGGCTCCAGCTTTAAGGAAGAAGCGTCGCAATAAATCATCTGTAATATTAGTAATTTGGCGTTGTTTATTATTGTGACGTCACGTGTTTACGGTTCGGCGGCACGCAACTATTCTCATGTGTTCGGAGTAGTTTAATACGCATAGCATCTTGTCCGATGCTTCACAGTTACATTACATCATCATGTACCTAATTCATAAAAACAGAATTGTGAATAGTTCTTATTAGGGCGAGCAGCGGTGGCCCAGTGGTGGCGGCCCCGACTTACGAACAGTCAGTTGTGGGTTCAAACCCTGGCAGGCGCATTACTTTGTGTAATTTATTTCATCACCACTGCTCTCAAAAACGGTGAAGGAAAACATCATGACACCACCGGCATGTCCTAGAACCAAAATTTCGAAGACATTTGACATGTACCAACCCGCACTGGGCACGCGTGTTGGATTATTGCCCATTCTCTCTCTAGAGAGGAGGCCGTGTGTCCCAGCAGTGGGAACATTAAAGGCTGATTATGCTCATTCTAGGGACGTTAGAGTACCTACAATCAACTTCACACATTAGATGAAGTCCGGCTTTACATACCTTCCCTGAAAATATTTGCTATAACTATACCTACAATACAATTCAAAGGGAGACTTTAGTGTAGACATTCCAATCCATATATCTATATCTATATAGACATAATAAAATCATAAAAATCCAAATTGATGTTCCGACTTGGCTCAACTCCTGCTCACATTTAGCACAAATATTCCTTACAGGCTTCTGCAAATGTTAGGCTATATACATTGATATATAAAAACCCATATATATATTATCACGCTACTTGTTTAAGTGAGCAATATTGCATTATGTCCGTATTCTTCAATTATTTTGTTTTACGTTTCAGTCATAAGCGCCAGAACGCCTATATCAACAGAGAAAACAGCCTAGCGACCGCTACCGCTACATGACCGCTTTGTAAACAACGGGTTGCAAGTTCGATGCCCCAATCTTTTTGTGATTTGTTTAAATATTTTTTGATGCTGATAGATTTCCAATTTTTTTTTTTGTATTGACGTCGTTTGCATTTCCGTTTTTCTCCTTTTTTCTTCAAATATTTCTCCAAAAAGTAATAGAGAAGTATGGAAGAAGAAGGAAATGCTGCGCCGACCCCGAATAAATAACGGATAACGGCAGGAGAATGATGATTTCTCCAAAAAGTATTACACCGAACAGGAGTAGTTAGCATGTTCTTGGTGTACCTACTTACTAGAAGTCATTTTCCTTCTCGATTTGCAAATTATCAATAATCAATAAGCAGTTTACGCAGTTTGGATATAAATTATAAATATATGTCATGGAGAGGTGCTGAATTTATTTTGGAATTTTATTGAATTTTTGTTGCTGTTATTTTTGTTTATAGCTTATGTACATCATAAGCTATATACAAATAAGAAGTTTATTTAATAAGAATTACCCTGGATTATGAGAAGATTTGTTAATGTAGATAATTTATTAATGAGGGGAGGATTCCCGGGTAATGTGTTATTGAGTATTTCCACCAGTAAAATCTCAGTAGCAACGTCGTATGGCGACAGGCCGTGTCGACGGCGCGTTCGTGTTCCACGCGCGCCTTAAATAGATGTCAGCAAACAAGAGAGGCCCGCAAGAGCCGATGCCTGCCAGGGCTGCGGGACTGTTCGAAAGAGAACCGCGGCCCTGGAACACAAAGGGCAAAAGAAGGAAGATGGATGGGTTTTAGTCAGTAAAAGACTGACACTCCCTTCCGCTCCGCCCAGAGCGGGAGGAGTCATTTGATGATTTCCCATCCTAAAAAAAAGGCTACCTTTTATTAAAATTAACGGAACTAATGTTTTTGCCAAAGCCCAGAATCTGTTGGGTTGTCTATCGTTTTGTCCCTACAACACAATGGTATAAGGTTTTTTTTTAATTAGCCTGTTCTGTCCCACGGCTGGCCAAATTATTCCCCGATTCCTTTCCAATTTTCCCGGTGTTTTGCCCTCTCTGGCCAATCGGTCAGGAACCAGTCCAAATCGTGACTCCAGCGTTTCTTGGGCCTGCCTCGGTGACGACGTCTTCAAGCACCCACTTTGTGATGATTCTGGCCCATCTGTCCCGACCCATCTTAGAAATGTGTCCCGCCAAGTCCCATTTGAACCTCGCTCACTTATCGCCAACATCGGCGATGCCTGTCTTGGAGCGTATTGTGGTGTTCATATTTAAAATGCTATGCTCCATCGCTCTTTGGGTCTTGAGTTTGGACTTCTGAGCCTCCGTCGAAGATCAAGTCTGGGCACCATAGTTTAGGATAGGCAGGATACACATGACGGTGAGTTTACGCTTAAGTGAGATTGGAAGGTATAACGTTGTCTAAGGAAAATCGGTCAAGCCTCATCAGGCTGTCGCAATTTTAAATATTCTTGCCTTATTAGTCAAGACAACAAAACACACAACAAACATAACAACACAACAAAACACACAACAAACATAACAACACAACAACAACACACAAAAACTAACACAACACAACTTAACATAATTATTAATATTATATAATGTTATATTATAATTAACACTAGAAACGGTATATTTACCATGTCCACTGTTTGTTTTGAGTTCCCGATATTTCGGCGCTGCGCGCTGTTGCAAGCACCATGATCACGGATAAACTGAAGTTATTGCGGGAGGGTGTTTATGAGCAGACAGATATCGGGAAAACAATCAGTGGACATGGTAAATATCCCATTTCTAGATTAATTATAATGTTAGTGACCACGACAGTTTAAAAACTTATATAATGTTATATTTTTGTATGTAAATTAAACATATTTTTCATTCGGTAAACAGATGGTGGGGGGTATTAGGCTTTTTTTCGATACTAGGCAAGCTTTATTTACAATTGTGGAGCTACCCCAGAGTAAAGAGGAATAATATCCGTAAGAGCAACTGTTTCACTCGCGGCACGTCTAACGTTTAGATGTGACTGCACTAGCATTTGAACTTCGGAGCAAAATATTAATAATAGTCAACATAAATGTGGTGAATAGACGAAAGGCTAGCTTCAGCACTCTTAGTTCCATCGATCTGCGTAATTACATTACATTTACATTTATTTCAGAAACTTGTTCCATAGATTTTTGTTAGTAATACAGCTTACATAACTATGTTAGTAGGTACCTATACTTACTTACAATTACAATTACTCTAATTCATATACTTTCCTGCAGCATCAGACCCGCAGTTATGCATACGGGTCCAATACTCCAGGAAAACGCCGTCTAGCCTATCACCTTCAGGATGCTGTTGGTACTCCCCCGAATCCTGCGTAACAATGATGCCGTTCGTTTTCGCATAATTGCTGAAAAACTATCGACAGCCGATTCAGCAAACATGCCTGACGCGCTACAGAATCGCAGTAGCCCCAACAACACCCGGAAAGCGTTGTTATAATGGACACGAAGAGCGTTGTAGGCCCTCTGCGTGTGTCTAACCCACAGGCTGCATGTGTAAAATGACTGATAATATGCCTTAAAAAGGGTGGTCTTAACCGGTCTCGTACATCTAGCAAACCTGCGGGCCAACATATTGCATCGGACCGACAAGTCTCTTCGTTCCCGTTCCATATCCTGGTCATCACTTAAATCCTCAGCTACAACGTGGCCATGGTACTTAAAATAAGGCACTCCATATAAGTATACAGCCGGCACTGCTCTGTGCTTCTTTGCCCCGAACACCATGAAAACACTCTTCTACACATTATACAAGAGGCCGTGAGTCATGGGCTGCGGGACTGTTCGAAAGAGATACCGCGGCCCTGGCACATAAAGGGCCAATGAAGGAACATGGGTGGTTTTTAGTCAGTAAGAGTCTGACACTCCCTTCCGCTCCGCCCAGAGCGGGAGGAGTCATTTGATGATTTCCCACCCCCCAAAAAAAAAACAAAAAAAAAGGCCGTGAGTCATGGCGTATCTCTCACAAATCTCAAGCAATCGCCTGAGTGCCTCAATCGAGGGACTCAGAGCAGCACCATGTCATCGTAAGATAATTATGCTGTTAATAATTGTACCATCTATCGAGCATCCAACCCCTATGCTGCTGAGTTCCCCGATCAACTGATCGACATACAAGCTGAACAGTGCTGGGGAGGTCAGACCCCCTGCCTCACGCCACACCCCAGGCCATAAGCCTCAGACAAAGCACCCTGACCTGGTTAATTTGATGGTTATACCAATACCTGAGCAGCTCAACTATCTATAATACCTGCGTCTATTCTTCATTTTTTTTTCGCCCGTTTGTCAGTGTCCTTGGAAAAGTATCCGCTTAGGCAATCATGGTTCATCTTCGGAAATAAGAGATCTAATATCATTACCCTGTTCTTCTTCTTTTTTCGTATCGATGGTACGTCTTATCAAATTATTAACACCCAGATGGCTACGTTAACCGCGTGTCAGTGGCGTTTTTGACAGAAAACGCTCTAAAACGTAGGTAAAAACGTAGGACTTTGCCAAACAGATTGCCTTGTATACGAGTGAGTGTAACAAGAGGCTCAGACTTGTTGACTTTCCTGCTGAGTGTATTCCGTGTGCTGACTCTTATTGCCGCGACCTTGGTCATAGGCGTGCCATTGACAAACTGTACTCTGATATTGTGACTGCTCTTCGTGACGCGTCTTTGGCGGGTCGTATCGCGCAATGTGCGAAACCAGAAGGGTATTCAAATCCAGGCTTAAGTGGTGCGAAGATCATCAGGACCAATTGAAAATGGATGCCTTTGCTTTGAAGCACTCGAACTGTGACTTTCGTGGTTTTTGGAAAGGTACCAAAAAGGTAAACTTAGGTACCGGTGAGCGTTGATGGGGTTAGTGAATCAGGGGATATAGCGAGTCTTTTTAAGTCCTACTTTTATCAAAAGCCTCAGTTGGGAAGGCAGATTGCGGAGGTCAAGGACGCGCCAAATGCCCACAGCAAGTACCCCCTATTCACTTGAATGGTGTACCGTAAGGACGGGTGGACCAATTTAAATACTTGGGGCACTGGGTAACAGCCGATCTGAGAGACCATGTGGACATTGAGCGGGAGCGGAGGGCACTGTCTAAGAGAGCAAATATGATAGCCCGTAGGTTTGCACGTTGCTCAAATCAGGTTAAAATCACACTTTTCAAGGCTTTCTGCACCTCCTTATACACGTGCAGCCTATGGGCATCTTACTCACAAGCTGCTTACAGTGCCCTTTGTGTCCAATACAACAACGCGTTCAGGGTAGTTTTGGGGCTATCCCGCTTCTGCAGCGCCTCGGGCATGTTTCCGGAAGCGCGCAGCGACTACTTCCACGCCACCATGCGCAAGCGGTGCGCGTCCTTGGTGCGCAGGGTGCGGGCTAGCTCCAACACTGTCCTGGCGATGGTTGCTAATCGACTGGATTGCCTCTTTTTTTTTTTTTTGGTGGTTGGGAAATCATCAAATGACCCTTCCCGCTCTGGGCGGAGCGGAAGGGAGTGTCAGACTCTTACTGACTAGAAACCACCCATGTTCCTTCTTTGGCCCTTTATGTTCCAGGGCCGCGGTATCTCTTTCGAACAATCCCGCAGCCCTGGCAGGCATCGGCCCTTGCGGGCCCCTCCCGTTTGCTGACATCTCTTTGACGCGCGCGTGGAACACGAACGCGCCTTAGACACGGCCTGTCGTCATACGACGGACGGACGGCGAGCTAGCCCATTACTCACCGTCCACAGGCCCGCGCCTACGGTGGCCGAGAGCCATCACGGCGTGGCCCCCGACGCCCGGTGCTTCTCCTCCCGCGGCGGCTGGGACGTGAGGCTCTCTCCCTCTCACGTTCCGCCGCCTCCTTCGCTAGCATGACTGCTTCGCAGAAGGAGGCGACGGCTTCCCATTCCCTCTCGCCCTGGACCATGGCTTGAACCAGGGCCGGGCGCGAGAGGTCGCCGCCGCCACTCGCCGCTACGAGGACACGGCGGTGCCCCGCCCAAGCGGAGCAGACCTCGACGGTGTGCTCCACCGTGTCCTCCGGGCGATCCTCGCAATGATAGCACCCGGGCGTTTCCTCCCGCCCGATTCGGTGCAGGTACCTCCCGAAACGTCCGTGTCCGGTGAGGACCTGCGTCTGGCGGAAGGTGAGGGCGCCGTGGCGCCTCTCTAGCCACTCCTCAAAGAGGGGACTTATCGCCACTATCGTGGCGTGCCCTGCACGGGGTTGCGATAGTCGCTCTCTCCATGTCGCCATGAGATCACGGCGGAGGTCTGTCCGCTGCGCGACAATTTGCCGCGGCAGTGGAGTTACCCCCCGGCGCTGTGCCTCCGCGCGCCACTCGTGCAGGCGCGCGAGGACTATGGCCTCCAGATCCCATGGCGGCAATCCGGCAAGGAGGCTCGCCGCCTCGCGGGAGATCGTGCGGTACCCACGGATCAGCCTTATGGCTACCACCTTTTGGGGCGCGTTCAGGTAATGCTTGGCACGCAGCCTCAACGAACGCGCCCACACCGGGGCCCCGTAAAGGGCCATGGACCGATTCAGACTATCAAACTGGTCAACTTTCCCTTAGCAAAATACTTCTCTGTCAAGAAAGTACCGGGAAACGATCAATAATACACAAAATGTTAGTTATTCATCCAAAGTTATTTTATCGCCTTCAAAAACGATACACTTACGCCAACGAATAATCCAATCATCAAAACATTTGTTAATGTTTTTTCCGTAATTGAGTTCAGTTGTCGCCGCGAATTCTCCTGTATGTCTTCTACCGAATGAAAACGAGTGCCACGAAGTGGTAATTTGAGTTTAGGAAAAAGAAAGAAGTCATCTGGAGCCATATCTACTGAATAAGGTGGTTGCTCAATGGTTTTTGTTGAGTTTTTGGTAAAAAAATCGTTCACTATGATGGCCTTGTACAGTCAGCATCAAAAGTTGATGACCACATTTAGATTTTCATTATACCTAAATCGCTCAACATGACAAGCGCCAGAAATGAATGATTATCATAAAAGGGCATAAGTAGGTGACAATCACTTTTCAAAAGTCGCTAAACAAAGATCAGATATAGTAAAAAAAGCATAACATTCTTCGTCTCTAAAGTCTCTGAACAAATTGACAAAAACAGCATTCCATCGTTTATCTCTAAAGTCCCAGAACAAAATGAAATGTTTTATGGGTTTAATTTGTGTGTGTATTTTTTTTCGGTAGGTATATGTGTAACAATTGATAACTAATACAATATTTATAGATGATAAATTATGTAATTGCAACCACAATGGTCTACATCCGATACAAAGTGATAATTAAGTAGAAATATATTTTTTACATTCAAGGGTAAACAGTTTTTCAAAAGCCCACAACTGTTTCCCAAAGAATTGAATTAAAACGGAATTTGTGTGAATTTTGAAAATAAGTCTTATTTGTATACAGATTATGTTCTAATTCAATCGTAACTATAAAAATCATAAACTAAGTTGATGACGGTATGAATTTGAACAGAATCTGCGTGATTTTTGAAAATGAAACATTGCTTTACGAATAAGGTTACAATTCAATCGAACTAAAAAAATCATTAATTGCGTCGATGGTATAAAATCAAACAGAATCTGCGTGATTTTTGATAGTGAGTCTTACATCTATACAAATAAGGTTACCATTCAATCGTAAATTCGTAATACAGAAAGCTTAGATGACGTCGACGGAATGATTTTTAAGCGGAATATGCTATCTTTATAATCGTGCTTGCGAGCTTATTTTGAAATATAGGCTTAAAAATGTGCTTGCCGCTTGAACACCCACTTCAAATATTTCTCATTGATACTATGAAAAAAAAACAAAATCCTTTTGGAAAGTTAAATTCGAAATTACATCCATTGAATTTTTTTTACATGATTTAGTTTGGATAGGACAAGATTGGATTTATAACTCTGAAGATAGTGACGAGCACTATTTTAGTTTGCAGTTCAGATACTTTTGATAGTAGGTATAAGTTTACACACTACGTTACGTATCCGAAACAAAGTAATGTTCAGTAAATTTTGTTATCTAAGATGTTAAGTTATTTTTGGGACGTTGCCGTGATTACACTAGATAGCCAAAACAAGATTTTTTTATTGTTCAGTGACTTTTGTAAAACTGCATGTTATGATGTTTTCGGATATTATAACGATCAGGAAACCTTTGACGAGTAGTGTTCAGTTAATTTTGAACTTTAATGATGTTCATTTGATACTGGCGCCCTTCTTGTTGTGTTGTTGTGATATAATGTACAGTGATTTTGAAAATCTGAATGTGGTCATCGACTTTTGATGCTGACTGTATGAAGGCGCATTATCGTGGTGCAAAATCCAAGACTTTTCTTTCCACAAATCTGGCATTTTTCGTCGAATTTGCTCTCTTAAATAATAATATAAGGGACTCACTCACCCCGCTATCCATGCAGGCTAAAGAGAACTGGCGCAAACCTGTAGTAGGTACTTACTACAAATGACCGCGGGAGTATGGCAAGGTAAGGAGCTTCACGGCCGCTTCTACCGGGCTCTTCATGGACGTTATGTAGATTTACTAGCATCCGTGTCCTGGCTACGTTTCGGCAACCTGTTTAGGCAAACTGTAGGTTTTGTCAGTGCGATTATTGGCGAAGATGTTGACGAACAACTACCGGAAATATATTATAAAGGACGGGACGGTTGACGTGTGTCGGGCATGCTACCGTCTGGGTGAGTTCATCAGACATATAATTATTTCTGGTTGTTCTCGTCTGGCTAACACGGCGAGTACTTGCACAGACACAACCAAGTAGCCAGGATTATTCACCAGCAACTTGCCTTGAAATATAAACTTGTGGAATCTGAGGTACCGTACTACAAGTATGTGCCCGACCCAGTTCTCGAGAAAGACCATGTCACGCTGTACTGGGATCAGTATATCATTACTGACAGGACTATTATCGCCAATAAGCCTGACATAGTGGTGATAGACCGATCAGCGCGCCGCGTAATAATAGTCGATGTCACCATCCCGCATGACGAGAACCTCGTGAAAGCTGAGAAAGCGAAACAAATAAAATATCTCGACTTGGCACACAAGGTTGTCGACATGTGGCATGTGAACTCGGCTATCTTTGTGCCGATTGTCGTAACGGCCAATTGCCTTATGGCCAAGAGCCTCGACGACCATCTTTTGAGGCTCTCCTTAGGCGGTTGGATCAAGGGCCTGATTCAGAAGGCAGTACTCCTCGATACGGCTCGCATTGTGAGGAGGTTCCTGTCTCTGGAGCCCTAACCACCCGATAGCTTTGACCCTGCTCCCGACACCGGCGGACTACTATTTTTTATGTTTTTTAAATGTTTTTTATATAATTTTTCTTGATAAAAATATTTAAAAATTTAATTAGTAAGGTAGAATAATAAATAAACGAAATATAAATAATAGACCTCACCTAGCAGCATGAATGAAACTGTTTGTTGTATATAATATTCCAGTTAATAAAACTAATAATTAAAAAGCGTTTATTCGTGGTGACATCCCAAGCATTACAAAAAAAAAGTATCCTTTAAGTTAATCCAGGTTATAAAGTAGGTATCTGTGTGCCAAATTTCATCCAAATCCGTTCGACCGTATTTTCGTGAAAGAGGAACAAACGTCCGTAATAATATATCTTCACAAACTTACGCATTCTAATAATACAGGGTGTAAACGGACCCTTCACCAAACCGTCAACCAAGCATTCTGTACATCAAACTAAGTAACGCAAAAATTATTGCTGGGAAACGATTTTTTTTGGGATGAAAAATCACGCCTTACGGTAGGACTCAATTAACGCACTCAAAACATTGTCACAGATTAGTAGTCCAGATACTTCACTCAGTAGAAAATTTCCAATACCTATTACGATAATTGCCTACTCCCTCGCGTCAACAACCACTGTATGCTAAAATGCGCCTAAATGCTCAAGCGTACAGCAGTGATTGCTTCGCACCGCGCGATTCCACAGTAATCGCAGGGCTGCCTCTTCGATAAAATTAAATTAACATAACTTTTTATCTATGTTATTGAGAACTGTGAATATGTTGATGACTTTTATGTGGCAGTTAAAAATTTTATCATTTATAAAATATTTAACCAACTTAAAAAAATTGACAGATAAATGGAAATCATTGACAGGTAAATGGAAAAATGTTAGGTGTTTATCCCTTCTTTTGCTTGATTTACACCCATCTACAGCACATAAGGCACCACACGGCATCGTAATACGCGTACGAACGAACAGCACTATTAAAATTGAACGGCGTGCGCGCGCTTCGCTTGCGAAAACCGCACTGAATTTGATCCGCCGGCGGACCGAGACCGCTCGGCCGGACGGTAGGCACTTATAGCGCGCAAGTACATGGAGTGACGGAGGCCTGACATTGTGCTGATGTACGGATTGAATAGTACGGGGGTCGTGGAGGTGTTTAAAATCTTACATTAAAAACATGTATTTAATAAAAAAACTTGTGAAAAAGTTGGAACTTTGACCCCCAATATCTCCGTAACTAGAAGATTCCCAGGTATGGTCTAAAACAAAAAAATGATCGCAATGACGCGGAGAACAAGTGTCTTTCGGCTTCGTTACGGGTCTTGTTGCACCCTTTATACGGGCCGACATGCTCATTAAGATTTTTTTCCACATATCTTGCACTAGTTAACATACCATTTTCTATCATCATCATTTATCTATAGTCAATCAAGCAACTCCTGTATGCTGGGTCGAAAAAATTATGACCTGTCCAAGGTAGGGTGTCAAAATTTTCGAGCTCACTTCGCTCGCTCTTGGAGCCCTAGTTTATTTTGTTCTAAAAATTGCTGCACTAATTCGATTAAGTAACATCTATTTCTGAATAAAAGGCCTAAATAAAAGCTAACTAGTCTGGAATGGAGAGCTTACATTTCCTTTTAGTTCCTAGACTTTTCAAATAACTCTTCAAAATTAGTAACTTCTACTTCTATTCCGTCATACTCGAGGGGAAACGCCACAGGCACGGTGCAGGGTTGTGGTGCGACTCTTGTTCAAGAAGGGCGAAACTGTAGAATGTAACACGCTTGTTGTTCTAGCAGTAATTCGCTGACTTCTGCTTTCTTCTAACATAATGACGATACGTGTACATTCGTCTGGTGATAGCGACATGATTGTATCTCAATAGTGATGGTGAAAGACGACAATGACCACCTTCTATCATATTGATTTGACAGAATGAATACAAAAGTGAGAAAACAAGCAAAAGTAAAAGCACCGCTTATTGATTTTATTTCCAAAACAAAGGTTAAAAAAAAAATGTTTTAAAATTTTAACTTTTTTTAATTACGTTGAAGGTAGGTTATTTCATACGATATTAAAATTATTTGTAATATAAAGTTAGTTCCATGCATGTACCATTATTAATTTGCAAGTTCCAGGGATTTTCGTCATCGACCCGTATTATTTATTGGACTGCGAGTGTAGACCTGTTTGGTGGTCTGAATCACCACCTAAGAGGTACTTTACTGTTTAATAGATTTGGGGCGCAACATTAAGTAGTTGGGTCGGTAACATGTCTCGCTTACCCATGATCCCGTCATCACGGGTAAACGAGACATGTCACGTGCACGATCTCAAGCGATGCCACTTGCGAAAATAAGTTTAAAAAAAAGTTAAGTTATGATATAACTTTAATAATGTCCACGACCTCTGTATAGATCAAGTTGTATGCTTCCGGAAGCACAATGTTGTACAGCGCGCTACCGTACATGGCGGGATTATCACGCCAATAATAAAAGTAGTTTCCCAGCAAATATTTATGACAACGTTGCTTAGTTTGATGGACAGAATGATATCCTGTAACTACATAGGTACCTATGGGCTCTCAGGGGCCGAAACTGATGTGTCGGAATAACACAGGAGGTCGTCTTATCAAGATGGATGATGTTGGGCCTTCAACTCTACCGGTTCTCTATCTTTTTAATATCAGGCTTTTGGTTACAAATTAGATTAATACCTACCTAATGCCTAAAGCTGTTATTGTTTTCTGTATAAGAACAATGACAAGTTTACAACACCAGCGCGGGCGGGCAGCTAGTTTGCCGTCGTTGTAAATAAGTTTGAGTAAATTTTCTTTGAATAATGAGAAGAAAGAATAACTCAAGTTTTTGTGAAGCTTTTCTAGCTATATTTTAGTTTGATAAAACCACCAGTCTTAATTTAAACTTGTAAAGCGATGACATATTAGTGACGAGGGCATCCAGTGGCCTTCCAGCAGGAAAGGGTTCGCGGCGCGATGTTGAGGGCCGCAGTCGGCGCGGCGTGCGGCGGCGTGCGGCGGCGCGCGGCGGCGGGTCGACGACCGGCACACGCAAGCTTTTTCACGTGATACGATTAACGTCGCGAAGTAGGTCAGCAGAGCAGTGCACCGCGCGCCCCGCGCTAGCTCTACGTGCACCGCCTAGCGCCCGCCACCACACGCCACCACTCGCCACCACTCGCCACCACTCCGCCACCACAGCGTCATGCGCTGCCACGATAACATCTGCTTCTATAGCTACTACTTACTTATCCGGACGTTAACACGACAGTTTGCCCACGGGGCCATGTGGGGGTGCATTACTTATTTCAATAAGATACGATTTAACTTTCTGGTTCTAACAAATCCGTGTTCTTACACAGCCCCTCTGTTTGTATTGATCCAGAGAGCGCAGGGGGCATTTTTTGTGAATAGGGGGGACGTTGCAAATGACGCCCCACCGCTGATGGGGTCCGATGAAGCGCGGTTGAAGCCCAAATAGGTAATGTCGAGAGCTGGTTGTGGGTTGGTATTGGAAAAAAAATTGAATCGAATGTGCATATTTTTAAGTTTTAACAAGTTTTGACTTACTGAAGTCACTTAGTTTTCCATTCGGTGAAGCTTTACTACAGAAAAAAGTCTACCACGTCAGCGATACGGACAGATGCAGGGCAAACGAATAGTCATCGCAGGAGGTCATAATGTTACCGTCTTTCTGACATCATACAACCCATTTGCTTTATGCCAAGAGCTGGTGCTCTGGGGGTGGCTGGGCTATGCATTTGAATAATGATTTTCACTCAATGCAACCCTGCAGCAGTATAATCAAAGCTGGCACGTGACGAAGACGACCATGACTTAAGCCCCGCTATGTAGACAGAAGACAATACCTAAACAATAGAACACAATAGAATTTACTACAGAGCGAAACTTATCAATGTTCAGCAATTTCCGGCGAGCGAGGGACAAGTTATCTCATTTAGCGTCGCCGTGGGAGGTGATCACGCTCATTAGTCGCAACCAAGTAACGAGACAAGCCTCACCATTCCCGCCCTGCCGATAGCGCACCACACACACACACCCACACCTACACACACACATCACACGCTTGTGTCCAAGACTCGAGCGTACGTTACGATGGAAAATTATTTGATTGTGGTAGCGGGAGACGCGGGAAGCGCGGGAGGGGGCGGGCGGCGTGACGTCCACAATTTATTAAATTGACACGTCATGTTTATTCAGTCACTTCGTCAGACGTGTCTACGTGAAGCTGTCACCCTTATCAGAACACGTCGCTTCACAGTGGACAAGTGCGAAGGTGCGAAGTACTTGTGCTATTGAGCGGAAGGTGTTGTGACACGGACGGAGACACGGAGTGTTAGTAATCAATGCTTCATCACGATCCTCAACAAGGCGCAGGCACTGCTGGGCACCAATAAAGGCTTTGTATCCAACGATACAAGGATTAAGAAGTACCTATCTTAATTTGAGTCCTTTGGGTACCAACCAAGCTTTAGTTGGACCATTTGCGTGCGCAATTTATAAGTTCTGTTATATTATAATATACTACAAAGCACCTTTTATTTAGTTAATAAGACTACGTGGAACTTCGTTCTAATGTGAAACAAAATTCTTTATTGTTCTAACGTAATCACAAGTCTTGGCCAGGTCGTGTCATGCTATTAAAATATCGGTTATAGCTAAAGTTGGCAGTGAAAGCTCTCCAAAGAAAACATTGCAGAGTTGTAAGCCAGCAGCAGAGTAGGTAGGACGTGATGAGAGGTCCAACCAACGAGGTGCCAACGCCAAAAACTAACAACGACATGCTCAGCAACGATAATTTAGGGCGTCTTTATAAAATAAAAAATAAAGAAAAAAAATCGCCTTCAATTGAGAATTTAAGTTGTTATTTATTGTAACAAAGATAGGGTACAAGACTTGTTCATCAATTTTACAATAATTGTAAAATTCTACATCGTATCCGCTTTCTAAAAGTCAATCACAACATTTCCTATAAACTGTTAACATAACGCACGAGGTCGGTAGTTGTTGCAGATGTCCATTGCTCGTAGGCGGTGGCAGCGAGTATACCATTTTTTTTTTTTTTTGTTTTGGTGGGTGGGAAATCATCAAATGACCCCCCCCCCCCCCCCGCCCTGGGCGGAGCGGAAGGGAGTGTCAGACTCTTACTGACTAAAAACCACCCATGTTCCTTCATTGGCCCTTTATGTTCCAGGGCCGCGGTATCTCTTTCGAACAGTCCCGCAGCCCTGGCAGGCACCGGCCCTTGCGGGCCCCTCCCGCTGCTGGCAACTCTTTGAGGCGCGCGTGGAACACGAACGCGCCGTCAACACGGCCTGCCCGTCGTCATACGACGGACGGACGGCGAGCTAGCCCATTACTCACCGTCCACAGGCCCGTGCCTACGGTGGCCGAGAGCCATCACGGCGTGGCCCGCCCGAGTTTACCATCAACACGTGTATGTACATATGTAAGCAGAAAAAACTAGGTTTATTTCCAAACATTCGTGAATGGTCGTCACCAGTACCTAGCTAGCCTTACAAAAATATTGTAATGAGCATTATTTTGGCGCGTTTGTTATATTCAGGCGCATCGTTTCGTATGCAAAGCCACCATATTTCAGAAACACTCGCTTCGTTTCCGACAGATAGCGCGTTTGTCTTCCTAACAAATCGGCGCAAGCTCCTGAAGCGGTGACCCGGACCCTCTTATGTTACCTACACACCTGCCTACATGATGTAAAACATACCTATATATAACAATGCTAACTATATCAATGTTATGTAAGTACGTGTATTGGGGTTGCCAAGTAAGTGGGTTTCAAAACTGCTGAAAACTGCTCATGTAAATTATTTCAGCAGTTCAGAATTTCGTGTTCAGTGTTCAGCAAGCAAAAACTTACATTGATTGGAAACGCGATTTCGTCTCTTGGATTTCGTATTTACCTTATGTTGATAAAGGTAAAGTAAAAAACCGGCCAAGTGCGAGTCGGACTAGCGTATGAAGGGTTTCGTACTATCGTAGTAGGGGAGCCCGCTTTAATTTTTAATTTATTTTTATTAAAGCGGCAACAGACATGCACTTGCACATTCTGTGAAAATTTCAGCTGTCTACCTATTACGGATCATGAGATACAGTCCGCTGACAGACAGGGACGGAAGATGGATGGGCAGACAGACGGACGGACGGACAGCGCCGACAAGCCTACGGGATACAGAACCCTAACGAGTATCAATTTAAGACTTGATCAAATCATCATTTGCCTAGCCTTTGTTTTTTTCTTTGTTCCCGGTGTGGAAAATCCACACGGATGTCCTGTCTGCTGCGGATCGGGAGAGTGGTCTCGACCTCCCTCAACCTCTCCACAGCCTCCTTCTGTGAGATGACCGTTTCACAGAAGGAGATCACCGCATCCCACGACTCTGTGCTCCCGACCATCGCACGAGCGACGGCCGGCAGCGACAGGTCGGTTCCCACTTCTGTCACGAGGGCACGGCGAGGCTCCTCTCATGCGGCCATCGGCACACTGCCAGCGTATGCCGCGCCGATCATTTTGCCTAGCCTTATCCCAACTACGTTGGGGTCGACTTCTAGTCTAACCGGATGCAGTTGAATACCAGTATTTTGAATGGAACGTTTGCCTATCTGACCTCCACAACCCAGTTAGTACTGGGTAATACGATACCCCTTGATAAGGCTGGTTGTAAGACTTTTGGGCCACTGACTACCTGTAACGATTGACAAAGATCTACAAATGACAGCTGGGATCAACGGTTTAACGTGCTTTTCGAGGCACGGAGGAAACTCAGTATGTAATGGATAGTCACCTATCCACGGACCGACCTTGGCAAGCTTGGCTTAACCGTGTAGATCAAATGATGCTGTGGAACCCTTTTTTCTTCGGAAATCATCAAATGTCCCCCCCTCCTGGGCGGAGCGGAAGGGAGTGTCAGACTTGCACTGACTTAAACCCATCCATGTTACTTCTTTGCCCTTTGTGTGCCAGGGCCGCGGTATCTCTTTCGAACAGTCCCGCAGTGAAACCCTCCACTACCATTTTTGTTACTCCTGAGACTTTTTTAACATTTAGTTATTTTTTTGACAAAAGCGTTATACCGGAATCATTCGTCTACAGATACATAAACTTTAACTCTCCCAAAATCGCTTTAGCGTGTAGTTTTGATAAACGCCTGCCAACATTAAAGTTTCTATCTGAACCCGTTTAGGCTTTATGATGTTATGTACATCCATAATATGATATTTCCTACGTACTGAGATCATGGCATTTTTATCTGCGGTTTACGAACTAACGATAGGCAAAGACAAGCTGTCACTTAAGGCCATCCATCTATCTGCGTCAGGCCCGGCTAGCCGGCCATTAACAAGCAGCCAACACATGCGTGTGACGCGCGTCCTCGGGGAGCTGCGCCGTTCGCCTCGTTCACTTACAAGCACTCAAACGTTACGTAGATAACATTACACTTTACAGCCTTAAACGTTTAACATTAATTGTAAACCACAGCTATCATTCGTTGGGTCCCCAGCATTGAGCAGGTTCTCAGTGGTATTATACTCTGCGCCATTTGATGGCCTCCACACCACTACTGAACAGACGGTCTCATGGACCCGCTCCGGCGATGCTCATCTCCAAGATTTCAGTTTGCTGGAAACGAACAGGAAGTAGACAAAGCTGCGTGAAGCTGTCGCACATCCCGCGCCTCAACTCATGCGTTCAAATCCCCCCGGTGTGTTTGTAGCAAGCTCTGCTTGTACACCGTAACATCGATACATTATTTATGTTACATTATGTAACAATCATAATCCACTGTTACCAGATGTCGTGCGTGATGTTCTGGAGGTTATACAATGAATTCGTTGTGTGCTGTGCAAATGGCACTACATATGTTCATGTGCCTATTATACTATCAAAGAGAAAAATTGCTCACCCGAACAGAAGCTTTCCAAGCGTCTGAAAGTAGTGGAGAGGGTTAAACTAGTTACCCTGTAAATGTCATCAGAACATACTCCAAAATGATTGATCCTACCTACGTGGCCAGCTAACAAAGTGTTATTCATAGGAACGTAAACGCTGGGTAACAATAATTGTAACGGAAACAGTATAATTGTTTCAGGAAACAAAAAACGTTTAATGCAACGACAGCTAATTGGGCGGGCGCGAGGCGGTTACTACTTGGGGCGCTATGCCAGCCTGGGAAACGATGCCCTGGTTACGAATATTCTTAGCAATGGCAAAACGCTAAACTCGAGACGAACATAATTCTGCCAAATGAAAGAAATACAAAATGTTCACGAGTTGCGGATGTTGAGTAAAAAGGAGCTTCGCATTAGCATAGAACGTGCGCGGCTGCCGTGAGTCGTGAGACCACGCCACCACATTAGGTCCAATCCCCCCTGCCTACATTATATTAGGTACAATCTTACTACATACACGTTCACGTAAGTCCACTAACTATATGCCTGCGACTTTGTCCGCTTGAATTTCAGATTTTCCTTACACAAAATTTAACCAAATTTCACCAAGTAGCTGTTTAAGCTAATCCTTGCTCGGGATTTAAGCCATCTCCACTCACACACAATGTTGGTTCACCGGTTTTGTTGTCCACTACTTATGAGATAGGCAAAGTTATTTTTACATAAATATTAATCATGCGTAGGTAGGTAGTACGTCTACTATACGACGCAGATTGTTCTACCGTGCTCATAACAAACTATTAACAACCATAATGTTCATACGGACCTTACATATAACTTTGTAATCAATCATAGCCCGTGCATATTGTAGGACTTCCTTATACCGCCTCCATGACGAGCCGTTGTGAGCATCAGTCAGTGATGAGCATGGTGACAGTACCTTGCGGGACCCCGACGAACTGATATGAGACCTTATTTTTTGTTTATATTCAATCAGGGCATCATCAAATACAATGAAGGTTGTCTAAAATAATCATGACATATTTGAATGTGTGTATCCACTGAAAATATGATTCGGACTAGATATCCCCACGTTATGTTGTACAAACAGAAGATTCGTCTCAACGAGTTGCATATCAAGTAGCGTGTAGCTGCGGGCCGAACAATGTCCGCACACGTAGGGTGGGCATGACGGACGCTCCGGCTCAGTTTATGGCAACGATTGGAGGTTGACCTCAATTCCGCGGCGTCCGCTCGCTTCCTCAAAGGAAGCCGCCTCTCGCTTGCAGCCGGGCGCCGGTGCCGCTATCAGCTATCCCTTCGAGCACCTGTTCCTGCTCATTATGCTCACTGTCTCCAATCTATAAATCAAAAGTTTGCCGTCACTGTACCCAATATTAAACTCTTTCGCGGCCATTATTTATGAACTAATAAGTAGTGTGCGAATTAACACAACATTTGAAAGTTTTCAAACTGTGAAACTGATCTAATTCTACGCGATCGTGACGGTTTCCAAGAACGACAGTAATATCCTGATATAGTGTTCACAATTTACAATAAACACATTAAACGCGCCCGACCTGCAGGTATGTACCTATATACGTAGGTACATGAAAAGCTCCGCTGCACGAACGTAAAAAATAACAAATAAAATAATATAGAACATTAGGCAGCGGTAAAGCGCTGATGTTACGAATCTATTCAAGACTGCGGTTATGGGTACGTAGGAACTCAGAGCTGGACTCGGCTTAAATGCAATGAAGACCGTCACGGTCAGAGATAATGGAGCCTTGCAAGATGTTTCAAGTGCGGAAAGAAATAATAAAATGATAATGTATTGCTTTTTGATGTTGGAGAGAGTCGGCAGCGGAGTCGCCGGCACATGTCCGAGAGCGTGGTAAAGCGAGGGCGGAGGGCGGTGGCGGCGGGCGTCGATACGGCAGCGCGGGTGAGGGGCGGCGCGGCAGTGCCAGGCGCGCGCGGCTGCCGACAGCCGCCCGCATGCACCGCGCCGCACCGGCCGCGCCACGTGCCCGCCGCGCCGCGCCGCGCCGCCTGCCCGCCGGCTGGCAGCAGCGCCGAGCGCCCGCAGTAGTGGAGCGTCAGTGTCGCGGCCCAGGCGCGCGCCCGACACGTCGCGTGTTTACACCGCGCTGACAGGCCCCGCAGGCTCTCCACTTGACACTGACAGGGTTACCGGCTCCCGAGGCACTCCCACTAATAGGTACCCACGTTACATTATTTACTCATTGCCGCCACAGTTGTGGTCTTAACAGCTGGAACTATACCACCAATATTTATGTGGAATTTACTGAAACGGAACTTGTAAATTAATTTAAAGTGAATAACAAACCGGTGCATAAAATCATAATTTAATATGTTCTGCGTTCCAAATTAGATTTGCTTAAACAATCGTAACGATTCACCAAAATTCATGTTGTAGTTTGGACACGATGAATAAAACAAAACTTGTTCATATTCTTGAGAGTTCAATTAAATTGTATTTAGGTAAGTAGATGACTCCATCGGCTTTTGAAACCTAATATTAAAATCCCAGCTCGTAAGGGAATTGTGATGTACTCACAATTCTCTGAGGAGCTGGAATTTCAATTTTAGGAAGAACTTCAGTTTTTAGAAACACTGTAGATTGCAAACCCAGATATAGAAATGTAACATGTGTAATTGGCGAGCTGCAGAAATATGAGCAGATATAAAAACACACCTGATTTATACCCTCACCGACACCGGAACAACATAATATAGCTACGTGTGCTGTGTGCGCTCCATGCTCCTGCACGACTCGCATACTCGTACTTCATAATTTGTAAAGCTCTCTGGACTTTTAGCCTCGCGTCTATCTTTAGGTACTCAGTAGGTATTGGGAACACAAAATATTGACTACTTGGCGGTTTCAAGGTGTATTATAAAATTTCAGTTTCCTTAACCTAAATTACCTACCCAATATTATATCTTGGCTAACAGTTACATTGACCCAGCACATCGCGCTGTAGCCGGACACAGCCATAATAACGTATCATCAGCCGAGTAGCCTTTTCCCAACTATGTTTCGGTCGGCTTTCGGTCTCACCGAATGCAGGCAGAGGACCGGTTGCTAGACTTTTGGGCCACTGACTACCTGGCAATTAAGTACAAGTGACTATAATAACGTACACTTGCGGACAAAGAATACGGCTCAGTACGAAAATCTAAAATGATTCGTAAAATAATAGGGCTAGCAGCATGAATGAAACTGTATGTTGAATATAATTTTCCAGTTAATAAAACAACAACAAATGTTGTTTATTAGTTTAATTTACAAAATTACATTACAAAATATCCATAATTTTTAAGTTGAAAAAAAATAGTTGGTACCACACAAAAACGAACTTTAAAACCTCTGCGGGCTCTTCTCACAGCTGCCAGGCGATTGGGCATGCTGTTTATTAAGTTTTTTTGCGACGTCCGGGATATTGGTCCATTCTTCCACTAACGCATGTTTCAGGTCTCGAAGTGTAGCTGGAGCGGCGTTTCAATTTCTTACACACCTCCTAAGCTCGTCACAAGCGTGTTCAATTGGATTCAGGTCCAGGTTTTTCGCGGCCAGTCCTCGTGATTGATGCCAACGTCCTGAAAATACTCATTTACAATTTGTGCTATATGTGGCCTGGCGTTGTCATGCATGCATATTGAATTTTCACCCATCATATCAACTAAATATGCCCATTAAGAATATCTTCCACATATCTGGCACTAGTTAGCGTACCATTTTCTATCATCAGTAACTCCGTGTGACTCTCTGAAGAGATTCCAGTCCAAATCATAACAGATCCTCCGCCGAATGGCACTTTGTCCTCAAAACAAGCTGGAAAGAAACGTTCCCCTGGCCGTCGCGGTAGACTCTTCGTCTCCAATCATGTGCGTACTGCTTAAATCTGGATTCTTTGGAAACACGGCTCTTGCCCATTTGCCCATTCTTGGCCATTGTGCATGTTCGCGGGCGTAACGTGATCTTGCAACCCGATGTTCCTTTTGAAGTTTTGAACTATTTGCGGGTCTATGTGGGGTCAAATTAGCTCCAAGGAGCTGCCGCCTTACAGTCCGCTCGCTAACATCGTCTCTACGGGTCCAGAAGCTGATTTGTTACTTCAACTGCCGTGAGGTGCCTATATCGGAGCATGGTCGTAACAATAAATCGATCTTCTCGAGTTGTATTACATCTCGGTCTGCCGGTACATGGTCTTCTTATGTCTTGCCCAGTTTCTCGGAAACGTTGGACGACTCGCTGCACTGTAGAAAGTGACACGCCTATTGTTCTAGCAGTAATTCGCTGACTTCTGCTTTCTGCTAACATAGTGACGATACGTGTACATTCGTCTGGTGTTAGCGACATTATAGTAATTCAATAATGATGGTGAAAGACGACAATGACCACCTTCTATCATATTGATTTGACAGAATGAATACAAAAGTGAGAAAACAAGCAAAAGTAAAAGAACCGCGAATTGAATTTATTTACAAATTCGTGGTTTTGAAAATTCTAACGTTTTTATTTCATTCGATATTAAAATTGTCTCTGATAGCAATTAGCTGACCCACCTTTGCTTAAATAAAACCACCTTTGCTTAAAGTTTAGATTTATTAGAATGTATACTTATTCCAAAAAATCTAAATTAATTAATTCTAAATTGTATAATTGTTTAATTTTATAATTCTTTTATATTTTATTTATTTTGCTCTAATAAATAAAATATAAAAGAACTATAAAATCGATTATTATTAATTTTCTAGTTATACCTAGGTATTTTCAGCATCGCCCCGTATTATTTCAAATCAAGTGTATTCGTATTAGGGTTCATGATTTCTCGAGCTTTTTAATTTCTCGGGTCTCGAGAATTCTCGAGGCTAATTTCTCGGGTCTTCTCGGGTTGTCGAGAAATTTAAATTTACGTACGTTTTCTCATATTATTTGGTTCCAATAACGTCATTAAATTTAGTGGTTTTCGTCTCAAATAAAAATATCAAATTAATTATAAAACTTTTATTGATTATATTCAAAAACATAAATCTTATGAATAAACTAATTAACTTTTAAAAAAATACAGAAATAATATTATTCAAACTCATAATTATAATGACAGCACCATTTTTGGCTGGTTATTTAGAACTTGTAAACAAAAGTAGCTTCTTAATTAAACAAAAAATCAACATGAAAGAAAACGTTAATATCTTAACTTATAATTAAATTATAATCACAGCAGCATTTTTGGCTGGTTATTTAGCAAAAAAATCCATCCATGTTATTGTGACATTTCGGTAAAATCTATAACAAACGCAATTAAAATTAATAATAAGCCCTTGGAGTAATATGTGGTACACACACACAATACAACTGGCAGTATTCGTCTCACAAATTTAAAATGACACATTAATTAATTTCAAATTACTTACATAAGAAAAACATATCAGAATAATTAAAAACTAAGCTTGTGTTGTTGTTTTACAAAAAAAAGGAAATATAATTAGACTAAGTAGTATAATTAATGTATCGTTAGTATATGTATTAAAGTTTGACTAAAAAATAATAGAAAAGAACAGATAGGTACTTGTACCTAGTAAAATTTAAGATTATTTTTAGATTCTATTATTGATAAAAATAATATGAATAATAAAGCCATGATGTGTCAATAAAAGTTTCAATTTATCACGTAATCTGTGAAACACTCACTACGTGAACTATACTTGGCTAGATTCGAAACACGAATAAACGTGTCAAAACGACGCCGCAGAGCGCTTGCAGCGAGATCAAAGGGTGCCGCTGCGCTTTGGCCCGCGCCGCCACGCAACACAACAAATGGCGATTTAATTTCTATATAGGTGCATGATTTCTCGAGTTCTCGACTTTTCTCGAGCTTGATTTCCCGGGAACAAAGCTCAACGATTTCCCGGGAATTCTCGGCTCGAGAATTCCCGGGAATAAACCCTAATTCGTATACGTCTAAGTATGTCCCAAAAATCTCATATTGCTTCAACAAAACAGTGGGCGTTTACACGCGAAAAAAATGATATTTGGTAAGAGTACAATCAGCGATCCGACAATCGCGGAACCACAATAATGAATTTCATAAATTGAACTGCATCTGCCTAAAATAATTTACCAAGGTTCTCTATAATTACCCGAATAAAACTGGTACTCATAACTTTTTACGAAAAATACTAGTTCCGCACATAACGGTGGATTCATGCATACCCTACTAAGCATTAGCTGCACCTCCTTGCACCATGGGGGTAAGAGTGTCGTGTGACGCGGGCTCGAGGCTCCGGTACAGGCGGGCGTCGCTGTGCGTCGCGTCGGAGGCGCCCGCGGGACCATAACATAACGTTATACGGCCATCGCTCGTCCTGCCGCCACCACTGATTTTATAACTGTAATCCCCCTTTACTCCTGGTTCTGTCACGTTCCACTGTGGGGCACACGTCGCTTGTAATATTTAGCTGATACTGGAGAAGGCTAGCACTAATTGGCTGAGGAACATGCTCGCTCGGTGCAATGCTTCATGTAAATGCACACTTGCACAGGTGTCACAACATACGTATAGGTACTCTGTAAGTAAGACTATCTTCAAACCTCGTTAAGGATTAATGTTCATTGAATATATTAACAGGTTTCAGAAACAGAATTATAAAGCTCAGTATTTGAAAGTTAAATGAGTGAAATTATCCTCTTGTTTTTAAAGAGTAAAATCACGAAAAAGGTTGCCTAATGTGTAGCAGGCGCATGCCTTGTGTTCGCGATAGGTTTATTTATTTTTTTATTTATTTATTAAAACTTTATGCACATAATGTACAAAGGTGGACTTAGTGCCTGCATGAATAGGTTCCATATTAACTTAGAACAATGACTAGATATGACAACTGTGCAGTTACCTGAATGAGTAGCGATGCTTGTCTTTGTACATTCTCTGAAGCTGTAATATTGTAACAATGTCTGTGTAATGTGTGTGACCGATAAAGAATTAGAAGAGAACAACCACAACAAATGTATCGACAAAAGCAATAAGTTGTGGCCGCGCTGCGCTCGCCGCCCGCCGGGGATTGCTGCTACACAAATTAATTTACTAATTTAATTGTCCAACGTGGTTAATGGAAATGAAATATTTCACGCGCGGCTCTTATTTTCCCTTTTCAGGGTGAACAAGAATTTAAGCAGTTCTCTCAATCAATCGATATGCGGCAGGTGGGTCGCAAGCTCGCAAAAAGCTACATCATGTTATGAAAAAGTTAATTGGCTTTTATTGAAGCTTTTCCTTTGTCATGCGCCTTCAACGATACCCATGGGAGTCGCCGTGCTGGCAGACCGCCCCCCGGGCGGCGGCGCGCGGCGGCAGCCACCACGCACTCAAAAGATAGTATAGATACTGCTTCATTGTCAGTCGCCGAGCGAGGCAGAACAGCGGAAAATTGAACAAACTCCGTCTGTATACAGAAACAATATACGCACACACATATGTACCTACATACTACACATACTCGTACATACGTCTCTACTATACACGGACTCTTTGCAGTAATAAAAATAACTTTTATGAACGATGTCGCTTTGTTGTTTCAGTGTTGTGTATGCATGTTGTACAGGTTAGCGCCGGCACTAATACGTTTATCTCTTGTGAAGCTTTCACGGAGCGTAGGTCGCCGCTCGCCGCGCCGCGCGCCGGTCGTCGGGCGAGTTCAAAGGAAAAAAACAAGTCTTTTAATGTCCCGCCAGAGTAGTTGGGACATTCTTTTCAGTTAGTTTACCTGTCAGTTCGGAGTTCAGTAACTGGGTAGAAATTACTCAACTACATAGTTAGGTACGTACTAGCGTGATTGTTTCTCACTAACCCAGATATTCGCAAAATATAAATAAGTCAACGATGCAGTGATTGCTTTCATGATATTCAAATAAGATCTTCAATCATAAAGTTTAGATATAGTCTCTTAGACAATGTACGCAGTAACTTAGAGCTCATTAACTCAGCAATTACAGATTACAGAACAGCTGTGCCACAGCCCGCAGCCCGCAGCCCGGGCTGGTTAAGAGGAGAGCTGTCTCCCCTGGGGTCGGGTTACAACGTTTAATATCCCGTCGTGTGGTTAATACCAAAGCGGAAGGAAACTCGTTTTATTTAAATTGTAATGTCGGAATTGTGTTGGAGCCGATTTGTATGAAAGCAACAAATAACAAGACAGGGGAATAGCGCAGTTATAATATAATGTATACCATACAGGTAGATCACGCACGTGACTTGATTCATACATTACATTAGTTTTCTAATCAATTACGTTTTATAAGGTCTGATCTAGAGGAGACTACCTCGTATGTTCGCCTGTGTCGCCTGTGTCGCTTGCCGTCGCAGGGTACGGGGACTGTTAAGGGATTATTTCCGCGGCCTACCAGGGGATTTCCTCTAAGCTATATTGCTGCTGCCCGGTTTCCGAAGTCTTTCTGAAGTTAGAGATAATCTTTGCAACTATGTACTATTTTTTTACTTCTTAGGTGTTTTTTACCTCTGAGTTTGAGTTGCTGCGTTCGAATCCCAGGTCGGGCAGTGTTATTGGGATTTAGCATCTTCTATATAGGATTTTCTAAGTTGCAGCCGGAGTTATTATGCCTTGTGACTGTGACTGTAGCTTCGCTTTTTTTTACTTTCAAAAGTGCCTGTAATGGTCTAATTGAAATTAATGCTTTGAGTTTGAGTTTCGAGTCGAGGTTTTTGTCTGGTTGATGGTAATAGGCTCGCCCGCTGTTACATGGGATTTTAACTTGTGAACGATAGATACATCTCTGTTGTTCTCTCTGAGGAAAAGACAGGTTTTCCCACAAGTCTCCAACAATTAACCCTGTTCATGTAATAATCTATGTTATCGTGACTGATTTGTGCGACCAGT
The DNA here is from genome assembly GCA_950022335.1 of Eurois occulta. NCBI lineage: Eukaryota > Metazoa > Arthropoda > Insecta > Lepidoptera > Noctuidae > Eurois > Eurois occulta. The sequence continues at coordinate 588,109 of OX465486.1, forward strand.
ATTCTCAGCCCTTGGGACAGCTGTTTATTTTATTATAAGTATGTATAGATTTTGCTGTTATAAAAGAGAATATGAAGTGAAATTTAAGTCAAATAATATCCATTAATATGATGGGTATCATAATGAGATAGTATGACATCATTGTTAGAATTGAAACCATTGAATTCTCGGTTTATAAACCTGGATCTGCTCAATTCTGCTGTATTGTCTTTTTTGTATGCTAGAATCGGTTACATTTAACTTAGTAGCAGTATTCTAATGATATTAATATAAAAATACGATGTTATTCTCTGTGCGTAATACGCGATGGTGAACGTTAAGCAACTCGTTTGCCTGCCGCCAGTGGACGTCAGTGGACGTCAGTGGACGTCAGTGGACGTCACTTACATCTGGCCTGGCTTGATATGGGCGAGAAACAATAACATTTATTTTTCGTCCTTGCTGTTTCATCTTCAGAAAATCATCTGGTTTACAGAGTAAGTAAAAACTATGAGAAATTATATAGTAACACTAGCGACCCGCCCCGGCTTCTCACGGGTGTAATACATAATTACATATAAATGTAAAGCTTCCTCTTTGATCACTCTATCTAATGCTGAAAACTGCATTAAAATCCGTTGCGTAGTTTAAAAGATCTAAGCGTGCAAACAGCGAGGGCGACTTGTTTGATACTATGTAAAAAAGGTAATATCCTAGATCAAAGCAGAATTAGTTAAATACTGCGAAGGAATAATGTATTTTAATAGAATCAAACAACGTGTGCGAAATACGACACGATGAAACGACATCCTTTTGGACTCCAAAATGCATACGTACGTGAAAAAAGGTTAACCTAATCAAAAGCTTCGGAGAAGAAGGTACTCGAAAGACCAAAGCCGATATAAACTATCTTTACGCAGAGCCTATGACGACTTGAGGGCTTCTACTCGGCTTACGAGGCCCACGGCGGTGTACCGAACATCTATGGTAGCGTAACCAACCTGTACTCATGGCCTACGGAGGCCTAGTGGACCTCTACGCAAGGACTACGGATACACAGCAGACCTCTACTGAAGGTCCACGACAGCATAGCAACCCTCTACACAATTCCTACGAAAGCGTAGCAGACTGCAAAAACCTACGACTACGACGCAGACCTCTACGAAATCTATGTCTGCGTAGCAGACCTCTACGCTAGGCCTACGGAGGCGTAGCAGACCTCTACGCAAGGGCTACGGTAGCGTAGCTGACATGAACGGAAGGTCTACGACAGCGTACCAAGCGCTATACGCAGGGTCTGCGGCGGTACAGTTTCTCTACAAAATAATTTAAACCACGACCATTATACACCAGCCCCGGCGCACTGCTCGCCCGCACCCCTCGCCACAGCCATGACAAGCAACCCTAGTTTAGTACGATAAGGTTTCTTTAATTATTTCTACCATTATTAAATCTAAACAAGACGGCACGGTTCTTGAAACACTCATTTATTTAATGAAGAAATTCGCATGCGGCACAAGGTACATTACAAGGGAAATTAGGTTTTATTTTTTTAGAAATATTATAATATTCTATTTGTAACACTAGATTATGATGGCGTCATATTTCATGTTAGGAGTGAATCAGTGCCTTGTAAGCTATAAACCACAAGTATCTAAATGTGTTATCGATGGTCGTAACAAACCCATTCCGCGATCCCAAACCGTCGCTACAGTGGAGCAGTACATCTGGCTAAGTGCTGTACATCGACGGAACAGACCGGTGTGCCGCGCAGTGGACCTTCACTGGCAGGTGATGTGCTGTCCTATATTACATGTATTACATGCGGTTACGGTGTATAGTATACAATCATAATTTCCTATCAGTGAGTAATATAAAGAATACTGAATTGAAACAAATGAAGCATATTAGGCACGGAATAACTACGCAAGTACGTAATTAGTCGGTATTCGACAACAAATAAAAAACAAAAAAAAAACAATACAAAATCCAATCCAGTTCAAATAATCCATTATTAAAGCTGTACTGTGCTGTTCTTATCATCTTCTTCAAAGTTACTTATCATTAACACTAGGAACGGGATATTTACCATGTTTACTGTTTGTCGGTCTACGGTCGGTCGGCGGGTGTGGTCGGTCGGTTGATCTGGTGTGTTTTTACTTAGCTTCAGTTTAGTCGGGAAAAAAATCAAGTTGCGCGTGGCAGTGGTAGCGGTACTGAGTTCAAAAAACGAACTAGAAAGAGGGTAGACCGATTAGTCTGCTCATAAACACCCACCCGGAATAACTCAGTTTATCCGTGATCATGGTGCTTGCAACAGCGACGAAATATATATAAATAACTCAAAACAAACAGTACACATGTATGTATGTATCCCGTTTCTAGTGTTAATGATAATGTTAGTGACCATGACAGTTTTAGAAACTTTCTTCAAAATTCACATAATTTAACAAAACAATTAAAATTATTATTTTGATATATGCACGTGGGCGTGACCGAGAGCATTTGTATTGACCTTTGTACCTTTGAAACGAGACAAGCTACCTAATGTGTCCGCTACATGTCATCGTGCGCGGCCGCCGTCGTACACCACCTGCCACTCACATCAGCTTGTAGCATCAATGCCCATCAGGATAAGCACCAACAATTCAACATTGGAAACAGCGTAGCTATCAAGATGAGTGGACAGAATATGAAGTACGTCAAGCAACGATGACGTCATCAAGTTGCAATGGCTGACACTCCTCCGTGCGTAGGCCCTGGCCGGCAGAGCTAACTATATTCGAGACAGTCTTACTAGCTCAGAAACGTGGAGGTAGCGATACAATACGAGTCGGCTGGCGCACCTTGATGGCACGCTCACAGCTGTACTAGCTCAACTGCATCTGATACTATACGCTCACTCAGTCTGACGTACTAGAGCTGATTATGTATCAGCCATCACATAACTCGCTAAGCGCCGCAAGTCGTAACATCGCCAACTGAATGACTTGTAAAGAGCCGCCAACTGCTTCCCGCCGACGCGTTAGGGACGACTTGGGCTCGTTAATGCCGTGATAACACTATTTCCGCCGACTTTACTTGTTTGTTTGTCAAACTTGGTCCACCAGCACCGTCACCGTCACTCCGATATTTATCGACACTGCTTAACTGTGCCACTTCTAATTCAGACTACTTATTGATTGGGTTTATACGCCATCTTGACTTTTATTTTCTAAGCTAAAATTAACTTGGAGAAGAGAGAGGTCAGAGAGGTATTATATCACTAACGAGTTGAGAGCTTTTAATTATGCTGGGAATCAAATAACCAAGGGAGAAATGAAACAATTTGGACAAAACTAACACATACTTATTTAACAGTTTTGACGATTTTTAGTAAAAAAAAACACATTTTTTGTAAAAAAAAAAATATACTTAAGTACATATGTAGATACTTAAGTAGGTATATATTTTTTTTGCCTACTTGTGTTATTTATTTGACTCAAAATAAAACAGTTCTGCACACAAGCATGTAAACTTATCATGTAAGTACTAGTACTTACATCGTCGTTTTAGTTGGTAAACATTGACGTCTATTGGTTTAATGCCTTTCACGTATTTTGTTGCTGCCACCTTTAGGTTAGTAATATGGTACATTTAGTTTAGTTGCGCCCAGCTGGTTACTCGCAGCATAAGTGGCGTTCATTGACTGCTCTGCTGCTCATTACCACGTGACCATTCTGCTTGAGTATATCCAACAGATATACCTCGCCCCCTCCCGCCGGGTTTGTAACGTACATTCGACCATGACTGATAAACAAACATAAATTAAATTATTGAGGCACATGGAAAAATTATCTAAATTAGATTTTTTAATCCTGTTGGACATGCAGCGCTTTAAACATGAGTGTTTGTGAAATTCTTCATTAAAGTCCGATAAATTGTGATAAGCGGACCCCCCTGTCACGTGGAAGATAACACCGTAATCGGCGGCCGGTGCCGGTGGGTCCGACTGCACGTGCAATATATACCCTTCGACAGAACCAGTCGTGCCAGTTATTTATCGCTATCTTCCGTCTCTTAACCTAAATACGGATGGTGAGATACTTCTGCAGGGCAGGCTTCTATTGCAGATTTAGCTTTATTTTGTTGAAATCGATTGCCGTTAAGAAAAAACTGGAATATTGCAGTAGAAAATAAATCGTCGTCATTCGTAAATTGTCATCTGACAGTGAGCACAAACTGCGGGGCCGGGCACAAGGCACGCCGCAGTTGCTTTGTTACGCGTTCATCCAAATCACGCGATCTGTGTAAATTACGATCCATTGTTGTGTAGCGTCACTGAATCTCAGCTACTAATACAGCGCGTTACTTCCCGCGGGCGTCGTAGGGGTGACAGCAGGGCGGGGGCGGGGGCGGGGGCGGGGCGGGGGGCATCTCCCACCTGTTCACGGAGATATCACTTCACAACGTTGAAGCGATCCCTGAAGGGGTGCAACGGATTACGTACAGTCACAGTTCTCTAGTAAAAGTACGTCGATAAAAAAACGCTTTGCCCGACCTGAAAATTGAATTGAAGACCTTACGCTCGGCAGGTCACGCGGCGGCCGTCACGCGCCCGCCGTGACATCAACAGCCCGGGAACCGCGGACGCACAACTCCGCAGAGGAGAGAGGGTTATGAAATAAATGTGTTCGTTATAAGATGGATTGCCTTTTGCCAAGCTAAATAAGTTAGTGCTATACATACATAATATACATATGTATGTATGAGTTTACCAAAATAGTAACTCAGTCGTGGCTACCGTCGCTGGGTGAATAATGGCGTCCCTGCAGGCCTGCCCTTGCCAATGTTCTACGGGGAGCCACACTAAGTAGTAGTGGACTATTGAGAAGCCACGACACACAACCTTTTGCTACATTATGCAGATTTAGTAATTAGGGATCCAGCTATACCTAAAGCCACACTTTCATACTTTTAGGTTTTATTATGATGTCAGATCTAATATGAGTCACAGAGCAATGAATCCGAATGTGTTCAATGCAATAACATGCCTGATGAAGTGCTACTTCATTTATTTATACATGTATTTGTGTTGTGCTGGGGCTCTACAGGCGTGGGCTGTGTGTGAGACTAGTATTTTTTTTATATCACGTGTTTGATCAATTCTGTATGTAAACAAACATGGTCATATTTTGTTTACATCCAAAAGAAAGCTATTTTCCGATAGGATTAGATTTCCAGAGCGTATAGAAATTTAAGCATTTTATAACATCTCTTAGTTGATGTATTTCTATGTCGAAGCAAAAAAGAAGGATTCCAATTTCTTTATTTAAAAATAACGACATTTAAATTCCGCAGAGACAGTGAACCGCCAAAATATTTTCCAGCGAAACTAATCATTTTTATTTTTCTCCGCCCTTAGCGTCAGGATTAATATTTTGTACAAGGATTTAATTTGTAAGCGCTCAGCTTCGAGAAACATTGCGTAATATAATAATGTCGCCCCGTCCCGCCTAGCGCCTAGCGCGTGTAGGGATCTCCTTGCCGTGATAGCTTTACGTGCTACAAACGACTTTGTAAGTGCTGTTATGAGAGTGTTACGTAACGTAATTGACTGAAAATTGCGCATCAAGCATTTACATGATTAATAACTAATATTACACTGCCTAACAAAAATAAAGAATAGCTAAGCTACACTGACAAATGCGTATATTGCTGATAAATTGAAAATTTGTGGAAGTTCAGATACAATACATTATTATATCATAGCCGAGCCCGTGAAAGCGCGCCGGCCGGCAAAGTTTTCACTCGAACTTTGCGAGTGAACGCTCAAGTATGTGATCGGTGCTTCGGGCAGTCCGGGTTATATTATACTTGTACACTCAGGCCCCTCTTCCCCACTGGGCACTATGGGCACGTGCCCAGGGCCCCGCGATCGAATGGGGCCCCCTAGTTCCTTTTTTTTTTTTTTTTTTTTTATTCGTATTGGATAGGCATTTGTCTCCCATCTCACCTGATGTTAAGTGACGATGAAGACGAGGATCCTACATGCGTATCCAAGAGACACCTGTTTATTCTGCTTTTGAAAGTTCCGGGACTGTACTTGTCTGGGAATACAGACGCAGGCAGTGCATTCCACATCTTAGCCACGCGAACCAAAAATGAATCGCTAAAGCGTTTGGTTCGACTCAATGGTATTTCTACGACATAGGGGTGAAACCCCTGTCCGCGTCGTGTAGTCCGGTGAAGAAATGGTGAGGGTCCTACAAGCTCAAAGAGCGCCTTCGCACACTCTCCAAAATGTATCTTATAAAAGACTGAAAGGCAAGCTACCTTGCGACGATGTTCCAGGGATTGTAATTTGCTATTCGAAAGCATGTCATTGTTTACAATCCTGCGGGCTCTTCTGTTAACAGAGTCTAATGCTTCAAGCTGGTATTTGGCTGAGCTGTCCCAGAGATGGCTGCAGTACTCCATGCAAGAGCGAACTTGGGCTGTATAAAGATTGAGCAGCCGTTCAGAGCTGAAGTACCGCCGAACCTTTGAGATGATGCCCAGCTTTCTGGAAGCAGTTAGTGCCATCGATTCAATCTGTTGGCCGAAATTGAGTTTGGACGTGATGGTTATGCCCAAAAGCTCAAGGTGGTCAATCACAGCTAAGGAAACACCCTGGAAAATGGGTGCCAGTTGGAAGGCACTCTTTTTTGCGGAGAAGAGACACGCCTGGGTTTTAGACGGGTTAAACTTGACAAGATTGGCGTCACCCCAATCGGACACCCACTGTAACTTTGAGTTAACCCGTTGAACCATTGACTTTCTCAGAGACTGTATTTCTTGTTGGCTTGCACGGACATTGGACATATATCTCTCTACAACGGTGCTGTCATCGGCATAACCAATAATGCCAGATGTAAGAAGGTCATTAATGTGCAGGCTGCACATTAATGACCTTCTTATGTATTCAATAAAAGAAATAAAAATTTTATTTCTTTTATTGAATACATAATTATTTACGATTTCTGAACGCACGCTCTTTTAAACGTCAAAATCGTGAAATGTCACTGTCAACATGGCGAAAAGGACGGAAATTCATGAGGAAATTCATCATTCCGCGGTGTCAAAGTCAAATCAAATGTCATCCTCGCAACGTAAATATGGCGGATCGTGTTGCCTGTGTTATGAATATTTAATGCTTTTGAACAAATTTTCTACGCCAAAATGGGCTAAATTGTTAGTTAAAACATCATTATTTATTAATGGACTTTCCAAATTATAGGTGTACAATGTCCAGGCCAGAGCTCCATACATTCGTGAAACGTCTCCTTTGAACCTAGTGATTTATTGATTTGCAACCATAGAAATTTTGAAAACTGTCTTAAGTGACATTGACATCTGATGTTGTTTACTTGTTTGTGATCGGGTTGTTAATTTTATTATCGTTATATTTTGAGTGTGTTTTTTCGAGATTTCTAAGTGAATCATGAATCATGAACAAAACGATCTCGTGAACGAAACGATCTCATGAACATAGACAGATTAACTTTTGCCTTAATCCGTCTATGTTGATGTACCCTAGAATATGCTCAGATATATAAATACATAAGACGGCATAATGACACTGCTGGGGGGAGGTTTAACCCTCAACCCCCCCTCGATTACGCACATGATAGGTAATTTAATTTATCTCATAAAAAAACAATTAAATAATAAAGCATCAAAACCGTTTTTTCCTACTATAGTCAGTGATACCTCATCGAGATTTTTTAAATTTGCCGCGTTTTGCTGGGTTCAACATTCGGTAGCCAGACTCTATTCGAACGTCATTCGTAATACCAAAGACAAAAAAGGGGAATTCCCGACTCCCGATCGTCGTTTGGCTTGACGAACGGGAATTCCCTTCAAGTATTTGTCTGCGATGTTGTGGCGTTTGTTTTGTTTGTAGTTGTTAGTTTGTTACTGACTGTGCTCGAGCTCTGATAAAAAAAATAGTATTGTTTGATTAAATCGTCGTTTTGTCTGTTTTGTGTTAGCGAATATTTTCGTTATAAAATTAATTAAATAGTGAATTATAATATAAAATGTCGAAACGGTCATATCCTAGTGGATCTGAAAAAAGGAAAAAAGCTCTACATCAGAAAGAAGTAATTGAAAAGTTACCAAAATTAACATCATATTTTACTACTACTACTGGAGAAACTTCTGTAAGTAGCAATCAACTCATAAATGTTCCACATGATGACTCAGCTCAATTACAAATTGCGGGAATTTCTAAACCTTCATGTTCCAATTTTGAAAAAGAGATTGAATCAGAAAGCGACTATTCCTACGACGAAAGTGCAACGACTTCAGTGACTTCACTAAAACCGACAACTCCAACTGTGTCAATTGAACAGCAGTTTTCCAACACAGAAGAATTAATATCGCACGATCCCGCCGATTATTTTCACGAAAAGTTTGTTGAAATAAATCGCGAAATTTTAATTCGTAAGGGACCAGTATATTTTCAAAATAAAGATTCTGACTTTTCCGAGGCATCCAGAACATACAAAGATGGTAATAAATTAGTAACGAGATATTTCAACAAAGCATTATTTATTCGCAAATTAAAGAACAATGAAAGCGTCGAAAGAAAATGGTTGCTGTATTCGCCTTCCAAATGCTCTGTATTTTGTTTTTCATGCTGCTTATTTAACCCAACTGATGTTAATCTTTGCTCTCGGAATGGATGTAATGATTGGAAGCATATTAATCACATAATTTTAACACATGAAAATAGCCCAGCGCATAAGCAATCTATGATGACTTATCTGGCACGAAGTAAAGCGGTTGGTAGAGTAGATATAGACTTATTATCTCAACATCAAAAGGAAGTGGATTACTGGAGAAACGTACTTAAACGGATTGTAGCTGTTGTAAAATTTTTGGCATCGAGAGGGCTTCCATTTCGCGGCGACAATGAAATCCTAGGATCTCCAAACAATGGAAATTATTTGGGTTGTGTGGAATTATTGAGTGAATTTGATCCATTTCTTGCAGATCACTTAAAAAAATTTGGGAATCCTGGAAAGGGTAACATTTCTTATTTATCAGCAAATATCTGTAATGAGTTTATTGAAGTAATGGGAAAACAGGTTCTAAAAAAAATTATAAATGAAGTTAAATCAGCAAAATATTTTTCCATAAGCGTTGACAGTACGCCCGATCTGTCTCATATTGACCAGCTAACTTTCATCATTCGATACTTAAAAGACTGTGTTCCTGTTGAAAGGTTTTTGAAATTTATACCTATTAAAGAACATAAATCTAAGTATTTAGCGGAGACCATCTTAAATTTTTTAGAGATACATAATATTCCCATAAAAGATTGCAGAGGACAAAGCTACGACAATGCTTCAAATATGTCGGGAAAGTATAGTGGTCTACAAACAAGAATCAAGGAAAAATGTGAATTTGCCACCTTTATACCATGTGCAGGACATTCACTAAACTTGGTAGGTGTCCATGCTGCTGGGTGTGTACCGGAGGCATCACAGTTTTTTGAAATAGTTCAGAAAGTGTACAACTTTTTTTCGGGCTCTACCCACAGATGGAATATGTTAACAGAACATTTAGGTTCAAAAAAAGTTGTTAAGAGTCTTTCACAAACCAGATGGTCAGCCCGAGCTGATGCAGTAAGTGCTTTGCATGGGGGTTATAAAAGAATATTAGAAGCTTTAATCACCATCGCAAACGATACTGAACAGGCACGAGAAACAAGAGACGAAGCCCTTAGTCTGTCTAGAAAAATGGGAAATCTAGAATTTATTATACTGACGGAAATCTGGAGCACTATATTGGAAAGAATAGACAAAACAAGTAATTATCTTCAGAAAGAAACAATAACACTGGACGTTGCAACCAATTTGTTGACTTCACTTTATGATTTTATTACTAACCTCAGGGATAAATTTGATAACTTCGAATCATCTGCCAAAGAAAATAACCCAGAATCTGACTACAAGGATCTATCTCAAAGAACAAGACGTAGAAGCTCACGGCAGAGTTTTTTTGATGGCTCTGCGCCATCAGTCCAATTGAATGGAAAAGAGCGATTCAACGTAGAAACCTTTCTCCCAATAATCGATACCTTGAGTGTTCATCTAAAACAGCGACAAAGTTCATATGAGATCGTCAGTCAACGTTTTAGTTTATTTTTTCACTTAAAAACTCTGAATTCCGAAGAGATACGACAAGGATGCAAAGAATTTTCTCAAATCTATCACGAAGATGTAAATGAAAAAGAGTTAGAAATAGAATGTCAACATTTAAAAGAATACTTAATAAATGTTAAGAGTGAAAATGAAGCATCTAACAGTGTACAGGAAGTATATAATCTATTAAAGCAAAACAAAATTGAAGACACATTTCCTAACGTAGAAATTGCATTGAGAATATTTTTAAGCATGATGGTAACTAACTGCAGCGGAGAACGCTCCTTCTCCAAATTGAAACGAATAAAAAATGAATTAAGAAGTACAATGCTTCAAGAGAGATTAAATAGTTTGTCGCTGATGTCCATAGAATGTGATATTCTCAATACCATAGATTTTGAAGAAGTGATTAACGATTTTGCTCATCTTAAATCTAGAAGGGTACCTTTGCAATCTACATAGAATTAATCTAAGGATTTTAAGTTAAGCGAGTTACTTTTGTAGATTATTTTTTATATTTCCTATTTTTTATAGCTAGTAACTAAATAAAAATAAATTTAGAACCTTGTTTGTCTTTCTTTATCTATTGTAACTAAATAGTGTTTTCTCAAGGTCATAGGGGCCCCATGATCCTAATGTGCCCAGGGCCTCAAATAGTTTAAAGACGGCCCTGTGTACACTGTGAAGGAACGGCTAGCTTTTGGGAACAGTTATGAATATAAAATATATTTTTACATAGTTGTAATAAGTAGGTACCCGTTTAAGTACTTCTGCTTCATCATCTGTATCGGTCGAGCATTGTCTTCGTTTTGGGTTGCGTACCTAAGTAACCTTCATTATAAACAGTTCGATAGAATCGTCTGTTTGCCGTACACACCACGATCAATACATAATCAGCAATTGACGTTATTAGATCCTGTTTTTTTGCTGTCGTGGAAGCTTATCATAATTTGAAGCGCACGGTTCTAAGCTGTAAACTCAGTGTGGTTTTAAGAGGGCGAGTCATAAAACGTTCGTGGTTGAGGACAGGCGGCAGGCTTAACTACGGGATGAGGACGTGCCGACGTGTCATCAAGTGACGGCTCCACGCTGCACGGCGCACGGCGCGGCGGCGTAGACGGACGTTCTCGCTGACACATGTAGAAGCGCCGCCGTAGGGCTGTTCATGTACTTGTAGTAGTGACCGCCGCGCGCCGTAGCGCCAGTAAAATCAGAAGTAAGTTAATGCGAGATTGTTGTGTCATGTAATAGCTAAGAACAAAATACTATTCGAAATTAGGATTTAAAATACAAAAGTGTTAATATACACTCACTCACTCAAGTACAAAGGAAACCTGGAATAGCGCGTCACGCCCGTCACGCCACACTAGCGCTGTCATACTGACATGCACGTGATGCACGGGCACTACGTAGGATTGACCGAGTGACATAAGTTAAGTAATGTCTCTATTACGATAGGATAGGTACCAAACACATCGGGTGCAATAACTGCATTGACCACATTTTGGTAAATATATCTATGAACACTTGGAATTTAGATGTAATAGGAACCGCCGTTATAAACCGATAAAATGGCACCGAGTTTAAGTACTTTACATACATTATATTAAAACGTGATTGGTAAGGCCGGATTTTGAGTAAAGTAATTGGAAGATTTGGGGCTCTTTGTTCTGTTTGATTGAATGAGTGCAGTCATCCCTGCGCACACTCGTAACAGAGAATTGAAACCAAACCGCCCGCGCCCGTATCATACGAATTTACAGAAATTAGGGAAATATTATTTTGTCGGAAGGAATGGAAATGCAATGATTGCGAGACTTCTACTACTATTCGACTTAATTTTATTTATTCATTTATTCATCAACAAACAATTTCAATTTTTTCTACGAGTCTTGTCAATTGTTGCTTGTAATGATTTCGTCATTCTAAAAGTTTGTTGAGTTAGTTCAATGGCGTCGCCAGTTTCTGAGTTAGGGGAGCCCCTCCCCGGGAGCGGGGGACAGAAAGCTGCGAAAATGAAACGGAGTTGTAAGGGTTAAGCTGTAAGAGTTCAGTATACTATTTACGGAAGCAGCTGTATTGCTTCTTAGAATGTACAATAGGCACCTCAAACATGTTGCACCTCGGATTAACTCGGATACATCGGTTCATAAATAAGTAGAAATTACTTATTTTGTTGAGTTACCTAGTTGAAAACTAACTAAAGTAAACTAAAAGAAAATTGAAGCTCTCGACTCCAAGTTAAATTTCTTTTTATTCAGAAATAGAAAGATGTTACTTGGAGGAGCTCGTGGTTATCTAATAACAGCTTCTCGGACTTCGGGTTAAGCCGCGCTTGCCTAGGTTGGTCCGTGGATGGACGCCCACACATACCGAATTTTCTCCGTGCCTCGCAAAGCACGTTAAGCCGGTGGTCCTGGCTGTCATTTGTAGATCTTTGGCAGTCATTACAGGTAGTCAGTGGCCCGAAAGGCTGACAACTAGTCTTATTGTTTCGATACTTTCCACAGGAGTTACTTGATCGACTTTTAAACACAGTTAGGAAGCAAGAGAAAGTGCTCTGCAAGAGAGAGCGAAGCGAGCTCGAAAATGTTAACGTCCTACCTTGGCCGCTGGACAGGTTTGAATTGTTCCGACATACAGAGGTAACTTGGGCGATTTATACACAAAGTCAAGATTCAAGAGAATTTAGGATGCAAAATCGTGCTTGAATTTCAACTTACCTCGAATAAATTCAGATATGTAATTTGAGATCAAAATGTCCATGTGGACATTTTGATCTCAAATTACATATGCACACGCTTTATTTTTTGCAACCTTGTGTATGCCATGATACTCACTACCTATTAAGGCCTTGGGGCTAGGTGCTTCTAATTTATTGCAGCCTGTCTATAGGAAATCCTATAGGAGCGCCAATCCAGAGGCAGAAAAAAGCAGCTGTCCCCTTCCCGCCCCCCCTGGCGACGCCCAAGAGTTACTTGTCGTTGGAAATGTTTTCTGGATACACGCTGTTCATAAACCTGGCAGCAATTTTCATTAGTACCTATATAAACATTGAAATGTCCTACGTAGGTATAGGTAGGGATATTTTGTAGGTATGTTTGTTCACAATTTATGATTATGATGTATGTTTTAGTAAAAATGATGTGTAAACAAACGTCAATGAAGCCAGATACCCAGAGAGGACTGCATGATGGTGTTCAGTCAGTATCAGTATAAACGGAGTGCAAAATTAACGCGTAATTTTTACGACACAGCTACGTATAAGTACACATCTATAGCTACACAAAAATACTTTACGATGCAATAACAATAAATAAGGAGCTTTGAACTGATGTCCGAGCAGTTTGCAGATCGAACGCGAGTAACGACCAGCGAGCGGCGTGAACAGCCCAAGCGGAGCGAGCAGAGCAAGCAGCAGTGGGCGCGCGGCGCGCTCGCGGCGGCACGCGGCACGCTGGAGGCGCTGCGCCGCCACTCGCGGCAGATCGCCGCGCGCCGCGACCGGCGCGTGCAGGTGAGCGCCCCCTGGCGGCCGGCGCACGCGCTCGCTCCCGCGCACTCACGCCTGCTTCTGTTTCAGTTCACGGAGCGGACGAAGGATGGCGCGCGCGGTGGCGACGGCGCCGGTGAGTACGCGCGGCGCGGCGCCCTGCGAGTGCGCGCTCGCAGTCCGCCGCCCGCCCTCGCTAAATATATCTCCGTCCGCATTGCACCGCGGTGACTCGTCCCGCAGGCCGCTCTCGCCAGCGGGCGGCGCGCGCGGGGCTCGCGGCGGCTGCGGGCGCGCGGCCGCCGTTGACGGTAGTGTGTGTGCGCAGAGAGCGGCGGTTCGGAGATGTCGGGCGGCAGCGGCGGCGGCGGCGGCGACGCGCGGCGCCCCTCCACCTGCCGCGTGGAGCTGGGCGCGCTGCTGGCGCCGGAGCCGCGCCCGCTAGACAACAAGGTCAAGGTACGCCGACACACCTGTACGTCCTCGCAGGACTTGTGCTCGCGCCTGTTCTATCTCTTTCTTCGCATCATAGTCGTGATCATCACAATATAGCGATTAGGTATAGTTAGTGTGCTTTTCTTCCAGAAGAGGCAGGACTCCCCGCGGTACGCATACAAGGTGTGCAGGTGCACCTGAGTTACGTATGGCATGATGTATTATTAGCTTTAGCGGTTGCAGTACTGCATATCTACGTAGCAAACATATTATTGCTTCAGTAGTTTTTCGTTTCCGGGTCAGCATGGAAGTGGTATCAGTAATCGCTAACGTTGGTATATTATTGCTACATGTATTTTAGGTTTTCGTCTGATAGGCCGATATGTTATATTTTTTTATTTTTGGCCCCGACTGTAGCCATGTCCGTCCATGGATATGTACATTATGTATAACTGCTTTGTTTGTTTATCTTTCCATTTAGCTATAAAGTCAATGGAGAGAGAAGACGGATGATTGCTGGTGATGCATCATGCAGTAGCGAGTTGTCGGTACTTAGGCTATATTTTTATTGTATTATTATAAGTAGATATTAGGATATACAGTGGGTATGTAAGTGTGCTTCAGTGGGTCGTGTCACGTGTGGTGGTGTCGCTTCATGCAGTAGATAGTTAGATACTACTCCATAATGGTCGTGCGCCGATGTTCGTACTACGTAAAGAACATCATTAATCAGAAGTAAGCACTCTACTTGACCAGATAGTACCTACAAGCCGGCAGGCCGCGAGGCCCGTGTTTACATGCCACTCGTCACTCGTCAGTATTCTAATTGAACTCATCAAAGTAAACTTAATCTAACTTAGGTAGTAACATCGGTGCAAGTTTAGCTTTTGAGTCAAAGTTCGGTGATTGAAAAATTCTTTACAGTAAGGCTCTATTGTACTACATTAAACCTTTATCCAAAAGGCTGAGCTTTATTTATGAAACTTTGTTCATTTACTCATGGAAAGATTTTCTCCCATACCTACATAAGAGAAGGTATGGAGAGGTAGGTCATATTGTAGTACTTATAGTATTTGCTGTAATTCAGTAAATGCTGGAATACAAATGTTCCAGCGTCAGTTAACTATGATTTGGTGTTAGAAATAACGCAGCAGAAACAATTTTTGCATGTTTTAGGTAGGTAGGTGTGTAGGTACCTACTACAAATGTAGGTATCATGATTCTATTCGATTTCGGTTGCCTTAAAGCTTCACAAGCTGAGCTAGCGACTCAATCCGCGTGTACCTAAGTGGCAAAACCTCTCAATAAATGTTGCAATATCTTCGTTACATAGGTACCTTTTGACTGCGAAGGTATTGCACTTTTGTAGTAAACAGCTGTTTTTTTTAATAACTGATGAAAAATTACCGTTTTCGCGTCGGTGTCCTTCCACCCCGTATGTTTCTAATGTATCTCGTTTTACCGAAGGAAAGACTTCTCGTAATTCGGAGAGACGAGGAATGGAACCTGCAGGTAGCGCCCAACAGTTACTTGACGAAGTGTAGGTCTGTATGCTTGGCTTGGTTGAATAAGTTTTTGTTGGCAAATGATTCGATGAACTGACCACATCCCCGACCAGGAAATCTTTGCTGGCCGAGGCAGATGTGACAACATCTTACTGTTTCCGACCTTAAATCTTATTAGTCTTTTATCACTTTTATTAAAAATCGTTCAGGATAAGTATTATTTTAGGAAGAAAACCAAGAAAACTTTCGTTACAAACCAACAAACGTAAACGTAAGTAGGTACCTACCTACCTATTCGAGACACTGAAGTAGAAGTTAATTTCTGCTCCATTTGAAGGTGAAGTATGAAAGTCTTTTGACATGCAAATGAGGTTATTTAGAATGTTCCGGCCGCCTCCCACCACAGAATATACTTACTTTACTAAAGTTGATTCAAAACAGACGCTAACAAAGTATTGAGCGTATTTGTTGTTATTATTTTTCTTTCTTTATAAACATACTCAAGGAAAGAGCTGAAAGCGTCGCGGGTCGAGATCACTTCTCAGTGTTTAACTGTTTACGATACTTATGTCTCTTTTGTTTTTCAAAGCGACTTTTAGCTCTCTCGTGGGAACGGAACTCTTTCCAGATGAAGTGGCGACCTTAATAATGTAATTTGTCACCCTCTTAAATCTGAGTCCTCGGCTCAGCGCTTGGGTCTCGGAGTTCAGGGTATGTCTATGAGCATCGAGTCCATCCTTCACCGCTATGCTCTCAGCATTGGGTGTGTTCTGTTTGTTGTGCACAACAACTTATGGTAACAGTCTTGGACATTCGGCTGCTTGTTGTGTATTCAATCTGTGGTCCTCCACACGCTCACACTAGTTGTTTGTTTGCACCTAATTTGGATTCTTATCGCGTCTGGAAGTTTAGCAATAAGGTCTCGATGCCACTGTGAGAGCGGTTGACTGCGAGTGTACACGTACACACATAACATACAATACGTATTGATTTCTTGTTGTCTTTTGAGCTGCTTAGAATATCGGACAGTCTATACGCAAGTATACCAGCGCCTCACCTATCGCAGTGTACGAGCGCCTCACCTATCAATGAAACAATAAAAATGTTTTATTTAAGTATCTCGCAGCGAAGCTCTCGTCGGACGCGGAATTAGAGCTCACACGCGTAAACATTTACACGAGAACTAGTCATCACTGGACACGTCTGCTCGGCGGCCGGCACTGTTGCCGGTTTATAGGTTTACAATAGGGAGGTATGACAAGCCGGCAGGTCCGGAGTCACGACCGGTCCGGTTATGTTAGGTCGGTTGTAAAACGCCGCCGACTTTTACGAACGATAAAGCCGTTCGGTAGTGAAGACAGCGTACAGATTCGCAAGCGTGTGGCGAGGTGCGCCGCCACCCGCCTCCACCCCGCGACCCATTTGCATAATGAGTGGCTCACGTGCTGCGCCCTCGCCCGGCGCCCGGCGCGGCGGGCTCCGCCGCCGGGCCGGCCGCGGAGCCCGCCGCGCCGGCCAGCGAGCACACACCACGTGCCCCTGCCTCGCTGAAAGCGCTATCGAATCGTTATTCAGCAACTCTTTACTTGCAGCTCTCTCGTTATAATATACAATGTTACTCTCGAGCTTCAAATTCCATTAGGATTGGACAGTATAACAACAACGTAAGCTCTGGCTTTATTTCACGTAGGGAGCCTACACCTCGCTAGTAACTAGAAGATGCTGGCTGTAGTGCGTTACTAAGTGCCAGTAGGCAGCTTCTGTCACTGCTCTACGACGTTGATCGCCATCAGCTCGTTACCAACAAGCTGCACATGATGCCTTGATCACCGTCGAGACGATATCGTAGGCTTCAGTCTAAAAGTGTACATGTTAGGTACACCTATACTATAGGTATAACAACATCCTTTACGAGCGATACAAGACTCATTTCATTAGCTTTATCTACTCGGAGAATTCCCCGGGCGGGATCGATGAAATTATTTATTTCGCTTTGGATATTACGATCACGAATACACAAGGTGCGGTATACATAGGTACCTGGCTAGGTACTATACAACGTGAACAGTTTATTGCTTCTTAGTTCGATTCGGTCACCGTCTACAAAAGCTCGTAACTTGATTTCCTTAACAAGGTAAAAACTGTATTATTGAAGGGCGTGGGCAGGGGGCAGGTATATACAGCTCTCTAGCAGCCACATTCTAGGCACCTCTAGGGCTTGGTGAGGCGCGACGGGAACCATGTACGTATCGTGGTATGCAGTAAAAGATGTCTCGTTATATTTAAGTCCTCAGTAGGAACCTTATTTAAAATGCTATTATAACGTGTGGTTGTCTATGATATTTGCTGTCATCCGTAGCGCCACAGTATACATGGTATGACGGAGGAGGAGAACGTGGTGCGGCCGCACCAGGAGATGGCCGTGCTGTCGCTGGAGGAAAAGAAGTTCCTGCTGGGCGTGGAACGCGGCGACGTGGCGGGCACGCGGCGCGTGCTGCAGCGCGCGCGCGACACCGGCCACATCAATGTGGACTGCGTGGATCCGCTGGGCCGTAGTGCGCTGCTCATGGCCATCGACAACGAGAACCTGGAGATGGTGGAACTGCTGCTAGAGTTTGGCGTGGAGACGCGCGACGCGCTGCTGCACGCCATCTCCGAGGAGTTCGTGGAGGCCGTGGAGGCGCTGCTGGACCATGAGGAGCGCACCAAGAAACCAGGCGAGCCTAACGTAAGCAGCGCCGCTGTACATGTCGTGTGCGACACAGCCGCCTCATGCTTATTCAAGGGACGCGCCTGTGTTACAGAGCTGGGAGGCGCTGCCGCCGGAGACGGCGACGTTCACGGCGGACATCACGCCGCTGATCCTGGCGGCGCACCGCGACAGCTACGAGATCATCAAGCTGCTGCTGGACCGCGGCGCTAACCTGCCCGTGCCGCACGACGTACGCTGCGGCTGCGACGAGTGCGTGCGCTCGCGCCGCGAGGACTCGCTGCGCCACTCGCGCTCGCGCATCAACGCGTACCGCGCTCTTGCCTCGCCCTCACTTATCGCACTCTCTTCTAAAGACCCCATCTTGACGGCGTTCGAGCTATCCTGGGAACTGCGGCGACTGTCCGCGCTCGAGCATGAGTTTAAGACTGAGTACCAGGAGCTGCGCGCGCAATGCCAGGAGTTCGCGACGGCGCTACTGGACCATACGCGAACCTCGCACGAGCTGCAGGTGCTGCTCAACCACGAGACGGGCTCGCCGCAGGTGCCTCTGCCGGAGCCCGGCGCGCCAGAGCTAATGCGTCTCTCAAGACTGAAGCTTGCCATAAAGCTAAGGCAAAAAAAGGTAAAAGCGACTCAATTTCCTCGATTAAATTACATGAGACGTACTTCATTATAATTAGCGACCTACTGTATATGTATATTCCAGTTCGTGGCGCACCCGAACGTGCAACAGCTGCTGGCGTCCATCTGGTACGAGAGCGTGCCGGGCTTCCGGCGCAAGAACATGCTGCTGCAGGCGGCGGAGATGGTGCGCATCGGCGCCATGTTCCCGCTGTACTCGCTGGCATACATCCTGGCGCCGCACTCGTCCGCCGGCCGCACGCTACGGAAGCCCTTCATCAAGTTCCTGTGTCACTCGGCGAGCTACTTTATGTTTTTATGTGAGTGATAGTCGTTCACGAATTCTGTGTTCCTATACTTTGATAATGCCTATATTGTTATTGGGCTCCATCTAGGCCCAGCAAGCACATGGTTTGTGACGTTAGTCCTGTCATATATATTTCCACTCGGACGCGAAATATACGTAACTGCATGCTTGCAGTTCTGCTTATCCTGGCGTCGCAGCGCATCGAGACGGCGGCGGGGGGGTTGCTGTGGGGCGCGGCGCCGCACGGGGAGCCGCTGTCGCGCCGGGGTGCTCCGCCCTCGCTCGTCGAGTGGCTCATCCTCGCCTGGGTCAGCGGTCTGTACCAATAATTTTACGATTTGCGTTTAGAGGTTTACAATGAAATTATAAAGATTATCCACAAAATGTTTGCTTGTAACTTCTGTATATTATATCAGAGGAAGTTGGTGGAATGGTGCAAAAATGACTGTAGTTACCTGTATGACTGTAGGTTTAATCTGGAGCGAGGTGAAGCAGCTCTGGGACATGGGACTGCGGGAGTACGTGCACGACATGTGGAACGTGATAGACTTCGTCACCAACTCGCTGTACGTCGCCACCGTCGCGCTGCGGATTGTCTCCCACTTTCAGGTGAAACTCTCTAATGTTTAAACATAATATTTCGTTATAATAATGTGAACAATGCGCCTTGCTTATTAATATGTTTTCATTCTCTGGATTCAGGTGCGTCGTGAAATGGCGGCAGGTCTCCAGTGGAACCAGCCGCGAGAGAAATGGGATGCATGGGACCCGATGCTGCTGTCCGAGGGGCTGTTCTCGGCTGCCAACATCTTCAGTAGCCTCAAGCTGGTGTACATCTTCAGCGTTAACCCGCACCTGGGCCCGCTACAAGTCTCGCTCAGTAGGATGGTGCTCGATATTCTCAAGTTCTTCGTTCTAGATATACTAGTCATATTTGCCTTTTCTTGTGGTGAGTGTTCTAGGTCGTAACGAACGCGAATAACTCTACTTGTTGATATTGAGAGTAACACAGTGTTGTGTCACGACAGGTCTAAACCAGCTGCTGTGGTACTACGCCGACATGGAGAAGAAGCGCTGCACGACGGGGACCGCGCTCACCGCCAACGGCACTTTTCCCGATCCTGACGCTTGCATCGTGTGGCGACGGTTTGCCAAGTGAGAAGCATTTTACTTAAGAGTTGTTTATAGTTTCTGATTCGGGCCTTGGAAAACTCAACAAAAGAGCCTTGTATCTCGGAATCTACTAAATAAGTAATAGGTAAGTGTTCGGTGATCACTTACACTAGAAAACGTGCAGTCCTAGCCACTACTTATACTCTGGCGGGCCAGATCTTGCCAAGGTGCAGTACTATTCGTGACTTGGGCGTCCATCAAGACAGTAAGCTAGTTTTTGACACACACATTGATGCAATTGTCAAGAAAGCTTCTAAACTGCTTGGGTTTATAATACGTCTCTCTAAGTGTTTTACAGATGCTAAAACACTAAAAATATTGTACCTACTGCACTTTTGTAAGAGGTCAGCTAGAGTATGCGTCTCAGATATGGAATCCACGATATCATAAATACATTGACCGCATTGAGAACATCCAAAGACGTTTCATAAAATATCTTTGTTTCCATCAAAAGATACCACATCAGTCCACCGATTATCTTGGATTCTGTAAGAAGTATCATCTGCTACCACTGGTAGAACGACGTAAAATTGCTGACTGTTTATTCTTGCTCAAAATCCTCAACAACAATATTGATAACCCTGACTGAGTTATTGTCAAAGTTTTATTTTAATGTGCCAAGTAAAACATTTCGTTTTAATCCAACCATTCGTGTACCTCATTCATCTTCGAATTATAGGCAGAACAGTTATACCTATTGTGCGCGCAAGCAGAAGTTTCAATGACATATGCAAGGAATTTGATTTTGATCCATTCACAGTTAATGTGATAAAGATAAAGATAATTATATTTATTTTGTAAAAACATGAGTAGGTAGGTATGTATACCTACACTATACCAGGTCTTATAAATGAAAGAAAGTGGCTACATGTCTTGCCATATAGGAATGGCGTACAAAAATATGTTTGTTTTTAAAAAATAGGGTGAAATCGGCCAGAAAGTGCTTAAGCCTCAATTTCTTTAAGTAGCGGTAGGTTGTATTGTTTTTATTATTTTACCATTTTTTTACTATTATTTTATTTTAGTCATTTAATTGCAAACCAAATATATTTATATTATCTTACTTTGATTTAAGCGGTGTGTTTCCTGTTTGTGCTCACACCATAATTTTTTACTAGGTATTGGTCTATACGTGAGGATTTGTAATTGGCTTTCTGGTGACTATTATTCCCTTTTTGTTTGTTTTTATTAGCTGTAAGTCCTCCATGTACTAAAATAAATAAATAAAAGCTATATTTGTAGGTATTAATCAAAGATCGACAATGGCTTGCGGATTTATTTCAGCTGTAGATACCGGTAGGTCATAAGTCTTTGACATTCTGAAACTGAATAAAGTTGTTGCGATGTAATCATAAAAGGTTAAAGTATGAAATTGCCGATATTTCCATACTAATATATTTTTCATTTTTCTTGGAAACGACTGAACTAATTAAGTATGTATGATGCAATGCAATTACAAACAGCTAGAATGCCAATAGCTGCGCTGCACTGCGTATCTTAAATTCTCAAAACACAGTCTATGACAAAAGTATACCTACTTGAAGTACCTAGTGAAACCGACGGCAAATTGAAACAGGTGTTTTGACACACTACCCTATGAGGTAATATTACGTTACTTCTAGTACGGTTTTTAAACTATAAAAGGTACGTAATTTAACAATAGGTAATCCAATAAAAATAAAATAAAGAAAAAATATAACTATACGTCAAAGTAACAAACGGAACAAGGTGAGAGAAAAACGGCAATTACATAGTTAAACATAAAGACCTATTACATGATAAGTACTAACCATCACATCGTAGTCTCGTGCAATCATTTATGGCGCTTGTAAAACACGCCGCTTGGCTTCGAGCCATATAGTTATTATCCTCATGATCTCTAACATGATGGCTCCGGATTATGGGCCAGGCCTCAGGCCAGGGAGTTTGGGCCAATTCAAGTCAATTTGGGAAAAAGGTTATTTGCATAAATTATTCTTTTCCCTGATCTTTCTACACGTAAACTTGTTTATTGTAATAATAAAAACCATTGGAGTCATTTAGGTGTTTGTTATTCTCGGTGATCATGTAACTGCTGTAAACAATCATAAATGTAGTCATCAAGACGACCGTTACCGCGGATACATTCCTAAGCCTCGAATTCTTTCTTTGCCTCTGTCGCAGTTTGTTCGAGACCATGCAGACGCTGTTCTGGGCAGCCTTCGGGCTGGTGGACCTGGACTCGTTCGAGTTGGACGGCATCAAGATCTTCACACGGTTCTGGGGCATGCTGATGTTCGGCACGTATGCCGTTATCAACGTCATCGTGCTTCTCAACCTACTCATCGCCATGATGAACCACTCCTACCAGCTCATCTCCGTAAGATTTGTGTACCTTTACGGTTGGCTTCAGACCAAAGTGGGATGTTAGATTTTGTGACTTTTAAGATCACCAAAGGTGAAAAGTTAGAAGATCTATTTTGTGTGGTTTTGACCGTGTAGTCGTGTACGTACGCTGTGGTTTTAGTTTTGTTCTTGTTTCCTGAGTGACAATGTAAGATTCATTGTTTACGCAATATTTACAGGAACGTGCGGACGTGGAGTGGAAATTCGCTCGCAGCAAACTATGGATCAGTTACTTCGAGGAGGGCGGCACGTCGCCTCCGCCCTTCAACGTGCTGCCGTCGCCCAAGAGCGCGCTGTACGCGTGGCGCTGGCTGCAGCGCCGCCTGTGCGGCCACGCGCGCGCCAAACGCGAGCACATGCGCACCATCAGAGTGAGTTACCGACCGGGAGACAAGCCCAGTGGACACGAGTACACGACAAAAAGCACACAACAACGATCCAGTACCCTCTGTGCAACGCCAGTCAGGTCACATCTCTGGGGAAACTGTCTTCCCCTTCCTCGCTGTGCAAGCGAGTACGGCAGCACGTGACCCCTGTACCGCTGTCATCATGAGGTTTACTCGGTGAGAGGACACAGTCCCCACTCTGAACGCCCGCGGTCCAAAAGTGCCACCTGCACTAAGTGATTGATGCAGGCGGGCTATCAGCGTGTTAGGCGTCAAGGCTGGGGTGTACCTACCTATACACCCACATTTCGAAAATAGTTTTGGGGACAAAATTGTCTCGTCTGCACAATGCACAGGTGTAAGCTGAGTGTTTTGCTTCCTCCCTCAAATGTTATTCGAACACTTTCTAGCAGATATATACACTTCTCATCAAAAAAATCGAAACACTTTCGTTTTTATTGTTTTTGTCCTAATTTTTTACAAAAGAGAATTAATTCCATGAAAAAAAAACATTATTGTGTAGCTGGCAGTTTGGTCATTACAGTAAGAAGAAAAAAATCAAAATTCGAAATTAGAATTTCATTTGTTTATCCTATAAATGAAATTAATCACTGTTTTGAGACAAATGTGTATTTAGGGTTGGAGTACGTTTCTCGTTTAAAAACTAAAAATTAGCGCTTGTCTTTAAACTTTTTGTTTCTTATTTCATTTACTGTGACTTTGGGACGTCTGAAAAAACTTTTTTTTCTAAAACATATGGATACTTCGCCCGCAGAAGCCGCCCAAGTGGTGGCATTGCTGGATTCTGGACTTAGTCAGCGTGTTGTGGCTGCAAGATTGCATCTAAGCTTATCATCTGTTCATAGAGTCTACAAAGTACAAACGCTATCGGGAGACTGGTTCGTTCACGCGCCGTTCAGGATCTGGCAGGAATCGGGTCACTTCTGAGCGAGATGATCGATTTATTGTAACAACTTCTTTACGAAATCGACGCCTTAACGCTTTTGAACTGCAGCAGCAGCTTCGCGTTGTACGAAGAGTAGCTGTAAGTGACTCTACAATAAGAAGAAGGTTGAAGGAACGCGGATTGGCACCGCATAAGCCAGCGAATGGGCCGAAATTAACTGCAGACCATCGAAGAGCGCGCCTTAACTTTGCACGCGAGCACCTAACTTGGTCATACCTTCAGTGGAGCAAAGTACTGTTTTCTGATGAGTGTAAAATTATGCTGTATGGTAACGACGGAAGGAACAAGGTCTACAGAAGAGATGGAGAACGCTTTGCACAATGCTGCATTGAAGAAAAGGTCAGCTATGGTGGCGGTTCGTGGACGGTTTGGGGAGGAATCAGCGCCGACGGTAAGACAGAACTTGCCTTTGTGTCTGGGCCACGGCTGCCTGCACTAAACTCTCATCGGTACATCGAACAGTGTCTTGAACCTCATGTGATGCCCTATGCACATTTTATTGGCAACGACTTCATATTCATGCACGACAATGCTAGAGCTCACACCGCGGGCGTCGTACGAGATTATCTTACCGAAGTCGGTATCTCCATTATGGTATGGCCAGCAAGAAGCCCGGACATGAATCCCATTGAACATCTATGGGATGAATTAAAGAGACGAATTCGAGCAAGAGATCCAGCCCCAGAAACACTTAGCCAGCTGCAAAATGCAATCCAAGAGGAATGGGATAATAATATACCACAACATGTGATCGTGACTCTCATCCGATCGATGAAGAACCGTATGGAAGCAGTAATAAGAGCTCGCGGAGGGAATACAAGTTATTAAATAAACGTTTCTTACATTTTTTTTTCATTCACGCGTGTTGTTTTACCCATTTCCTTCATATTCCATACAGGGTAAAAATTACTCATTATACAAAATACGAAACCTATGAAGACTTCATTTGAATTTAGAACAATAACATTAGGATTTAAAAACCTCATACTACTCACTATTAAATGACATTTTACATTTATTCCTAAATATACACATTTTTCTGATAATCCTTATCAAATCATAAACTGCGAGGTGTTTCGATTTTTTTGATGAGAAGTGTATTAATTAAGGTGTAGTAAAGAGTAGTACCGACATAACTTTCATATATTTATTTTTATTGTTCGCAGAGAAAAGCCAAACAAGCAAATGAACGAGATTTCCGTTATCAGGTTTGCTTATTGTTAATTCAATTTTTTATCTTTCTCCGCTCCTAAAACTGGCCAAAAACAGGAGACGATAAAAAACTAATTAAAATAATAAATTTGTAGTCCCCGTAATCTGCTGTAGTGAACCCATCACTGCAGTTTCGCCAGATAATTTAATCTTCCAAAAGATTTTTGAAAATTCATTTCCTTAAGGGCTTTGTATGGAAGCTTGTCAATCTTGCCGATAGGAAATTCTATCGGGCACATAGCTTGTTGAACTAAAACTCAGTCATTCCTGGCTACCAGGCGATAATGCGCAACCTGGTGCGGCGCTACGTGACGGTGCAGCAGCGGCGCGCCGAATGCGGCGGCGTCACGGAGGACGACGTCAACGAGATCAAGCAGGACGTCAGTGCCTTCCGCTGCGAGCTGGTGGAGATCCTGCGGAACTCCGGCATGAACACCTCAACCGTCAACGCAGGAGCGCCCGGTACCACTCCACGACAAAATCAATTTTCCAATGTTTCAGTATTTACGATTCAGCGATTCTTTTTCTTCATGCACACAATTAATATACGGCGTCGTCTGCAGGAGGCGGGGGCGGCAAGAAGAACCGCCAAAAGGAACGTCGCCTCATGAAAGGGTTCAACATTGCGCCGGGCGGCTCGCTGGCGCCGGTGGACGAGTTCTTCGCGTCGCTGCACCACGAGCACGGCGGCGCGCACGGAGCTGCGCACCACGCGTCGCTGTCGGCGCTGCTGGGCGGGCGCCTGCGCACCAGCCAGTCCAGCCTGTCGGACGGCGCCGCCGGCCTGGCCGCGCGCCGCAAGCCCAGCCACAAGCGCCGCTGGGGCACCATCATCGAGGCCGCCCGCGCCGCGCGCGTATCCCGCCTCATCGGCCGCTCCAGGTCAGAAGATTCCGTCTGCGATCATGCGCGGCAGTCGCCCAGGTAATAAATTGCTTTAATCCGCAAAATGTTTAATTTTCTTCCCTACATAAGGAAGAAATCTTTAACTTTTAAATTACCTACTCCTCGCCTATTGAGACCGGTCTCGAGCTTGCATTTCGAATTTCTCGATTTCAAAAATTCAAGGTGAATCACGTTCATTCTCACACACGCTAAGCACACATCATACACACGCACACTCACGCACGAATGCGTGTACATACACAGAGAATTACCAATGATGTGAAGATAGTCTACACTAATATTATAAAGAGTAAAAATTTGTATTTTTGTGTGTGTGTATGTTTTTAATGAATAAACTCAAAAACTACTGTGCCGATTTCAAAAATTCTTTCACCATTGGAAAGCTACATTCACCCTGAGTAACATAGGCACCGTGCAAAGCTGGGACGAGCCGCTAGTAATTAATAAATTAATACTTGTAATATGGCTGCTCGAACACGGTGTTGAAGAAAGTTACTGGTGCTCATAGCACAGGAATCTTCCTAGTTTGTTTTAATTTAGGGTAAATACAATAATTGCAAAATAGGTTTAATTCTGAACCAACAAATATTGCTTAATTCAATTGGTTTTTATTCAGTGCTAGCGGTTCGGACTCTGGCAGCGACTCGCAGCGGAGTCCGGAGCGGAGCACGCGCAGCGGCCCGCTGCACCCGCTGACGGCGCTGGCGGCGCTCAAGCGCAAGCGCAAGAAGTTCTCCGACTCGCGGCGCGCGGGCGAGGCGGCGCGGGCGGCGCGGGCGGCGGCCGGCGCGGAGGCGCTGCAGCGCGCCAGCTCCGTGCCGGCGCGCGTGCCCCCGCCCCGCGCCGCCCCGCCCGCGCCCGCCTCCGTGTCGCCCTCCACCACGGCCGAGAGCGTGGCGGCGCGCGGCGGCAGCCGGGAGCCGCTGCTGGCCAGCCTGGACGACGACGCGCACAAGGTGGGCCGCCCGGACGAGCCGGCTCGGGCTCGCGCCGCGGCGGACGGTGCTGAGACGCGTGTGGACGATTCCCAGGAGGCGTGCGAGTGCTGCGGGTACGAGGCGGGCGCGGGCGAGGCCGAGGGCGAGGCGGAGGGCGCGGGCGCGGAGGAGGGCGCGCCGTGCGGGCGCTGCGCGGCGCTGGCGCGGCTGGCGGGCGTGACGCCGCTGCACGGCCACGCGCCGCACCACTCGGCCGGCTGGCTGTAGTGCCGACGCCGCTACCCGCCTGGTACCGGCTGCTCCACGCGGCAAGACGCAGTATGTTCGGTTGCCGCAGCACAATTCCTTGCTAGTCGCACTACGCTGTAGTTACATTTCATATTAGTTAAATGAGAGACGCAAGTTAATTAATTGATCATTCGGTGTTTATGAAAAGTGAATCAAATATCTACGTAGCGTGCACTCGAAACTAACCACAACTCCTCACAGTTGGTCAACGTTCATGCTAAGCGTATTCTGCAGTATAAGATAATTATAGTGGCTAGGTTCAGTTGGCAACGAAACGCGTTATTATTAAAGTTTTTAGTATCATATTTAGAAACAGTATCCAAACAAAAATTCGAACTCAAAAAAATATACAGGGTTATTTGTAAAACACCAGAAACCTCTTAAGAGGTCATTGTACTCATCACTATGAACAACTTTTACTATGGGACCAAACCTGAAATCGCGAAAAAAAAATCAGCTGTTCCCTACATTTTGACGAGTTAATCGATCATAAATGTAGGGAACAGCTGATTTTCTTTCGCGATTTCAGGTTTAGTCCCATAGTAAAAGTTGTTCATAGTGATGAGTACAATGACCTCTTAAGAGGTTTCTGGTGTTTTACAAATAACCCTGTATAAATAGACCCCTTCATTAACTAAATCATGAAACGAAATAAGCATAGCGAGAATCTGTACCTATATGTGGGACAAGGTGCTCTGTATACAATAATATAATTATATTGTTTGATCAATATCCGTTGCTGACCTTACTACAAACCACACGACTTGATTGGCAACTTACGAATTTACCTGTCGATTCACAGATTCTCAGAAATTATTGCTAACAATTCAGTTTCAAATTCAAAATATTGTGTTTTAAGGTAGGTACCTAGAAAGTTACCTACATGATGATTCCATGTATGTGCAACTACCTTATTCTAGCCGAGCAGCTTCATTTCAGCTAAAATCATGTTGATCCCTGTGTTGACTGATTGTATTTAGAGTAAAGGAGCTTCAAAACGAGCCATATTTTATTGCAATAAATTCCTGCAATATATTCAACGTTAACTATACCTAAGCTAACCACCATGTGCCGTGATGCGCCACAGGCCCACAGCAACATTTCAAAATCTTATCTCCTACACGACCGGCTGTAGTCCAGGCAACTATGGCCGCTGTTTACGAATTAAATTACTATACGTCAGGGCCCTATTTAATAAAGCTGACATTTCGACATATATTATGTCAAAAAATGACAAAGTTGTAGAATTGTCGGGCTTAGGCTGTTTAATAAAAGTGACAAATATGTCAAAAATCGACAGGTGAAAACTTGACATATTTTTCATTTAAAAACGCGTTTAATAAAACTCGACATAAGTCAAAAAATCACAGTCAAATTATTTTTGACAATTGTCGGCGACACTTGTCAGATTGTTGTCGTGACAATTATGTCGACTTTTGACATATTTGCAGTCATAAAAATATTATCAAAGTAAAAGAATGAATCAATCACTAGAGCAACTTCGACCATTTTGGGCCTTATTTATCAAAATAGAATTATACACTGTGGGAAGTTTAGTGACCAATTGACCCACGATATAAAAATAAAAAAATGGAAAGAAATAGCTGAACAAATTACAGCATTAGGTATTTTCAATAAGTACGGGAAATACCTTCGTGACTATATGTCGAATTCTCAGCTTTATTAAATAGGGCCCAGGACTGCTGCTCGATAAATCGCCGATCACGGCGGCATACCCTAGCCACTCCCGAGGGCCCTATAGTTCCTTCAGGATAGTAGTAGGGAAACAGTACATTACGTAAACACAGATACAAATTGTCATCGCCGTCGAGATGACCCTGTTCACGCCCCCGCCCCGACGACCCTTGCTCGAGCCAGTAGTTTTAAATCAGCCCCTAAATAATGATAACACTCAGATCCAGCCTGTGTGTGTGTGTGTTTGTTGCCCTCCCCCAGCGAATCCATAAGCCGAGGCTGGTACCCTCGTACCCCACAGGGGATGCCCTTGCGCGCTGTCGCTTAGTTAATAAGTTATTTGCCCCTGGCTGGAGGCCTTACACTCAAGGCACCCACAGGATAGTCCGGTTAAGCAGAAGCCAGCCTCATAGGACGCCTTGCGAGATGCCATGCAAAAAACAATGCTCGATGAATTCACTGTAGTCACTTATTGGAGTAAAATATGCTCATCTTAAAGCACCGACATGTTATACATAGACTGTGGTAAAACTATTCATATACCTAGTACTAGTGCATACTAATATCAGGAAACAAAACATTATTATCAACACTTAGTGGATAAATCTTCCTATAATATTATAACGAAGACATATTTTATCAAACAC
The DNA here is from genome assembly GCA_950022335.1 of Eurois occulta. Classification (NCBI taxonomy): domain Eukaryota; kingdom Metazoa; phylum Arthropoda; class Insecta; order Lepidoptera; family Noctuidae; genus Eurois; species Eurois occulta. The sequence goes on from OX465486.1 coordinate 617,931, forward strand.
CAACTAGTTAAGTAGCTACAATATTGTAAGTACAGTTATGTAAGTATTTATTGTATTACATTTGTAAGAAATTATTTTATATACGTTTTAAGATGAAATTACCTAAAGTACTGACAGCGGGTTGACTTACACATAGGTACCTCTGTTGTTTACGATGTACCTATTGTTTCTAAGGTGGCCACTACAGTCGCACGCAGCTAATGAGCGCAGGATATTATTACATGATGCACAAGTAGCGACAGAATATAAAGTCCTATTCCGTATGTTTCACAACGGCGAACCTTGACCCCAACAAATAAGTCGACCACCTGTATATATAAGTTATTTAGTGTAAGGTATCTACTAATAGCCAATAAGTTACTCAATATAATCATGATGTGTTCCAGAAAGTTTTCCAATTATGTTACTCGGTCGGCGCACACTGAAATAGTGCTACTATTATTACTAAGTAAGGACGAACAATATAAAACAGGGATTTTAAATGAAACAAGTTATACCTACTTACCTAAATATCCGATGCCGGTATGTAATACCCCTGACATTTTGTAAGACACGTTAGGTTAAGTAGAGTAGGCCTGTAGGCGAATAGTTGATAATGAACTGGTGTCGCCATATTGATTCATCTCATGCGATAACATCTAGCATCCACACCGATGTCGACAGGCTCCAGCTCCGGAGTCGTTTTAAAAGTTTTTTTTTCAATCGAGTAGGTATTTATAAGAGGAAATAGTAATTTTTCATTATTATAAAAGAGGAATCAGGAATGTGAATCGTAAATGCGATGCCGCGAGTGTATGTCTGCCAGTATTTGCTCGCACAGCGACGAGCACGTTATCACTTTACTATACCTCTAATTTACAAAGCTATTATAAAGCTGAAGAGTTTGTATGTTTGGTTGAATCGGCTATGTAACATCACGCTACAGCCAATAGGAGCGAAGCAATCAATAAAAAATGTTTAAAAAACGGGGAAAATTTATTCCTTTTTATTAGAGCTTCCGTTGTGTGCGCTGCATAAACGGTCAAAGTTTCGTAACAATCATGTATAAGTACGGAATTGTTCTACTTAACAAATTAAAAAAAGGCCGCGATAACATGATTTCTATCTTTTAAGGTTGACTCACTATAACCTGTGCTATAACCTTTTTATGGTTATCACATTTGTTCTAAAATAATTCATTATTTGCGAAGGTGTTTTTATAAACACAGTATTAATCCTAGGTTCCAAACACATCAAATAAATAAGAACTTACTTCGAGCTAAATTGGTACTTGTATCGCCTGAATTCCTGAGTCTAATTTATATATAATTAGTAAAAGTATTAATGTGTGACGTCGTCGCTGTGCGCAGCGCCCGGCCGCACGTCCCCGGGGCGCGTGGCCGCCACATATCGTCCTCATGTACGCCTGCTACGTGTATCATTGTTTATCTTATAGTTCATTGAGTGCTGGCCACGCCCCGGCCCGGCAGCTGGCCAGCACGACCAGAGGCCTTCTCACACGTTTAGTTGTTCGCCGCGGTCTCACGGCCGCGCCGGCACATAATCGATTATATTTTGTAAAAAATTGTTATTTATTTATACATTATATTTGTATATAACGGTGCGAAGTTTAATAAAATAAGCACTATTCACTGAGCTGTTTCATTTGTTTCCAAAATACTAGCTCCCTATCGCAGCAGACTTGCTGAATGCTTGACTACCTTGTCGTCCGAGCATCTGGCGCGGGGTTCAATCTCCTCTACCCCTCGTCCAGAAGGAACGAATTCGCCGCAAATTATTTGCACGTGGGCATGCCCGTTTGGATTGAGGAGCCACTTCACCCACTTATTTAGTAGGAAAGCAGATAATTCTGTAGGCCAAATTCTGACATTTGTAGTAAAATATATCCAAAGTTATATCAATGTAAAAGTGGCTCCTCAATCCAGACGTCTGAATTGAGGAGCCATCTGGAACACGGAAAGTATTTAATGAATACTTTTGAAAATTTTGTATCATTTAGTAGTAATTGTGTATAGTTCCTACTAAAAATCTGAGTCCAACATTCAACACATACATTACATTATATTTGACATTCAAGAATACACAATGCTTTTAATGTGACTCCTCAATCCATACTTAACAGCATGAATTTCCATGAAAATAATTGGTCAATTTATATTTCACGCTAAAAAACATTTAGTGGTGAGTGTGCTCGAATTTGTAGCATATAGAGAAAGTAGTAAAACTAAATGAATTTAATAAATACACGCATTTTATTTGGCTCCTCAGTCCTGACTAGGGAATGCAATCTCGTACGAGATTTCCGCCTAGCGAGATCTCGCGAGACTCAAAACCCAGTCTCGCGAGATCTCGCAAATTACGGGATCTCGCGAGATTGAGAGAATCGCAATTAAAACATATGCAAATGCTTGTTTTAAGAACTAGTAATTGACATGATATGTAATTAAATAGAAACTGCGTTGCTTAGTTATAAAAATAATGTAAGTTTTATTTTAAAAATCAACTGAGTACTTATTATTTTGTCTCTAACTCTAATAACATTTGTTTATGTCTATAATTATTATAGTAGATATAATAATTATAGACATAAACAAATGTGTAGCTAATCAGTTCAAATTCTTACAATGTTGGTAACAAAACAATAATTATCTATATTTAGTCCTTTGTAAATTATTACTTTAGTTTCAATAATCAAGAGTAATAGGGACATTACTTATGGTAAATAAATACAACAAAACAAAAACTTAACTTCACAAGTTGTTAAATAAATGTTGTGAGATCGTATAAAAAAAGTTTAAAGTAGAAGTCAGATGAAGTTATCAAGGTACGGAAAGGCAAGTTAGTTTGTCTGAAAATGGCTTCTCAAAAAACACATCATGTCGAGAGTATCATCTGACAGACGACTTCTGATTTTGCATGCCAATGTCGATCTCGTTATCTCGCGAGATCTCGTACGAAATTTGACGAGATACAATCTCGTAAAATATGGCCGGGATCTCGCGAGATCGGGATCTCGGCGAGACGAGATTGCATTCCCTAGTCCTGACGTTCTACATAATAAATAATTTATTGCATCTACCTGAGATCACAACGGAATCAATAACCAGAGACACTAACATTTAGTATAAATGTCTACTAAATACCTATGTAAAAAAAATCAGCTGTTCCCTACATTTTGACGAGTTAATCGATCATAAATGTAGGGAACAGCTGATTTTTTTTTCGAGATTTCAGGTTTGGTCCCATAGTAAAAGTTGTTCATAGTGATGAGTACAATTACCTCTTAAGAGGTTTCTGGTGTTTTACAAATAACCCTGTATATTCGGTATCTGAAAAACAAATTACTTTTCGATATTTATTAAGAATTCGCTATTAAGGGTGACCATGTTGTGTGTGTACCTGGGACACGACGGTCAAACTACGTAAATCCAACTTCGTTAAGTTAGTGAAGCTACGGAAGATTTTCTCGTCCAAAATACCGCAGTGTCTCGAAACAAAAGACTTTGACCAGTGTATGCCAGTTATGACTTACGGCACTGAGACGTGGCGTTTTACAATGGGCCTCAAACTGAAGTTAATTTATCAGTCATTTATTATGCACTATTACAGTAGCAAATAGTATCCCCACAAGTCAACAATTATGACGTGATTAATAAAAATATAGTTCAGTAATAGAACTGTAAGTTATTATTCAAATTCTGAAGTAAGAAGTCTCTATTAAATTTATTTTTACGTCAATATGTGCGCAAACAAGTAAGCTTTATCGCTTATGAATGTCAGGTTACTAAATAAATATTATTGAGGGTAGGTAAGTAACGACATAAATTTTCAGTTACCCCCAAATAATAAGATTAAATAAATTAGATTTGTGTTTCTATAACACGAAGATTTTCTTTTTAAATAATGTATTCATGGTCACCCTTCAAAACAATTTCATAGGGAATTAAATAGCTAATGACTTCGTAGAGATATGTACTTTTTTATGGCAGGATTATACGTACATTTTAGAAGAAATTTATACAAAATATAGGTGTATTTTGTTGCAAATTTCGTCAAAAGTATAAGTAGATTAGAGGCAAATCTATTTACCGACGCATCTCAATTGAGGAGCCACATTAAGAGGACGCATTGGAAATTTTGGCGCTAATGATCTCAATTTTTCTCAGTAAATACAAAACGGATCAAAATACAAGTTGGTTACCTGAAAGTACATGATAAAAACCTTATTTTGTTAGTTTTCAATACATGATTAGGTAACTTTTTTAACAGAGAAAAATATATCAAACACACCTCTTTTTAAAAAGAGATTCACATTTTATGGGCAAACGGGACCGATTTAAGCCTCTTAACTTTTTTCGTAGATGAGTCTATACATACTCTTTAAAATAGTAGAAGGAATATTTCTCAAATTATCATTTCTAACTAAATAAAATAACAAAACCATTTTGTCGCTTACGTCCTTTAATTATAAGCTAGCGCGCGTATGCAATCCTCGCCCCGCTCTGACGCTCAGTCCCCTCTTGACCATTGTCAGTTTGTTTAACAATTCGTCGCCTTAAATGTGCTATATCTCCCAATTCACTCATTTTTGATTACAGACTCTTATCCTACAAATCTAATCTAATACTTACTACTAAATGATGAAGAAATTGTGCATTAATTAAATTACTACTTTTTTGAAAAATGACGAGTAGTATGTGTATGGTCTGAGGAGCCACATATAATGTATGGTAACTTTTTTTTAATTTTAACATTACCGAGCGCAGATTTTGTTTACTAACTACTCTCAAATGCTACTAAATCATACCAAATTATGATAAATATTCATCCATGATGTTCCTAGTTCTGATTCTGACGTGGCTACTCAATCCAAACATTTAGTTTGAGGTACCTTTATGTTCATATAACTTTTGAAGTATTATACAACAAAATCGAGGATCGAACCTACAAGATTATCTTACTACTAAATAAGTATTTAATTTCATTAAAATACGAAATGTGGCACCTCAATCCTTACGGACATCACTGGGCGACTATCCAGTTGACAACGCGCATGTTGCACGGAGTTCTTGCGAGTGCACGTATTCATGTTACTATACTCTATCTGTTTAGGTAGTTAACTAAAGGTAAACAATCTTGATGTAACTTTTTACTTAAAAACTCAGTTTAAAAATAAAATGCAAGTAAAAACCAAAGTAAATACAATAGTAACGAATACTAAATCAATTGAACCGTAAGTTTGAAAAGTAGTTTATTTGTTTAATATGAATTTGTATAAAAAGACACATCAAGATTGTTTACCTTTAGTTAACTACCTAAACGGATAGAGTATAACTGACTGAATCCGAACCCAAATGCGAGCATGCAGTTGGGGACGCATTCAGTCAGTCTCGTCTGAAGAAGTGGCGAAGTGCCCGCGATTTCCAACTCGTGCAATATTTTGAATGAGTGCCTTCTGGACAACATGGCAACGTACGTAGGTGCGTATTACGCGCGACACATTGGTGGCGAATTCGCCTTAACTGACAAGACCTTAGGAAAATAAACTCGATCCGAACGATCGGAACGGCGAAGGTAGCTGTGGGTGTTTAAGTCACGTCAGGTGAAACTGAGTTAATGAAAGACAGATATACTATTAGTTCAGTAGATTTTTTTATTACAGATACGGTAACTATTACAATTAATATTATTCTAAGGCAGTCTAAGGTCTGCTTAGCAAATGAACATTGAGCGGCAAGGGGCGCTCGCCGAGTGAGCCGGTCACACGGCGGCGAGGTCCAGCGGCGTGTAGTCGGTGGCGGCCGGGCGGCGCACGGCCAGCGCCACGCGGCCGGCGCGCTCGCTCAGCAGCACGCCGCAGCCGCGCCCCAGCGCGCCGCGCTCCGCCGCCAGCGCGATCTGGTTCACCACCCGGCGCTCCACCTCGTGCTTGATGGAGCGCGCCCCGTAGTGCACGTCGTACCTGAATATACACACGCTCTAGAGGCTCTTGTTCTCGTATCACGAACGCCGGCGGAGTGTTCGACAAGTTTTGGATCAATCCCCACCTCATACGTGCATTGCTCGCATACGCTACGGTGTATCATGAGGGCATACGCTAAAACTCGTGTGAAATATATTTTTCAATACACTTTCTCGAAAACTGGTTCTTATTACACTACGATTAGGTTTAACATGCTATGTATTTCACACGTGTTGATTTTTAATATTTTTCCGCACACGTGCGGAAATCAAAATTTCCACAGATACGAACTATACTTAAGTACAAATGGGTTCAATCCGTTCAATTACTATAGTAGGCGGAGATTTCTTTGTTAAATCTCGGCAAAGAGATATGCGTCTTTACGGCGTAAATATTTTTTGAGTATTTAAATTGTGTTTACAAATAGAATAACATAGTTATACACATGATCTTTTAAAGCAAATATTTACTTGAACAAATTAACATTTATTTGTGTTCGAAATTCAAAAATATATTTGAATTTTCTATTTTTCATATTGGGCTGTTTAGCGGCATCATACCTTTGCTTCTTTCCAACCTGGCGAAAGCAAAGCGCGGAAAAAAGCAAATTAAATCATAGTTTCCTAATAATTACTAGAAAAAATACTTTTCATTCTAATATTTTATTTCTTCGAAAGTGTATTGAAAAACGTCGTTTGATACGCGTGGGGATTTGTTACTGCAGTTCTCGGTTCCATAACACCCTCGCCTGCAGCTCGGGAGTTAATTCCGCCTCGAATGCAATAAAAAAGATTCCCCACTTATATCAAAATATACTATTTACGAGCTAGGCATGGGATAAAACACTACCGGTTAAACGCCAAATATTTTTGCCTGCGACTGCGGCGAAGGCCAAAAGGAGCGTTATGTGTTTGACCTGTATGTATGTCTGTATGATGTACGTAGGTACGTTTTTAAGTTCGCGGAATGGGGGGGAGGGGATAACAATAGGTCATTATCGGGATGGCCACAACTTCAGCCACTCAATATTAGTATAAATACCAGGTTTTATCTTAATTGGATCATTAGTCTTTGAACTATCGTCAAGCAAACAACTCAATCGGGAAGAAAGTGTGAATTATGGAAAAAATCGAGTACCGTGCCGTAATAAAGTTCCTTACCAAGCAAGGAAAGCCAGTTCAAAATATACTGGAAGAGATGGAATCCGTTTACGGGGATTCTTGCCCGGGTAAAACCATGGTTTACAAGTGGCACAGTCTCTTTAAACAAGGCAGGACCTCACTTGAAGACGACCCACGGCCCGGACGGTCGATCGAGGTGACTACTCCGGAAATCATTAAAAAAGTCGAAAAAATAATATTGGAAGATGCCAGACTAAAGAAGAAACAGCTTGCAGAAATGGTTGGAGTATCGGATACGACAATTTTCAAAATTCTACACGATCATCTTGGCATGACAAAGGTCTGTGCAAGATGGGTGCCAAGAATGCTCACGCCGCCTCAAAAACAACATCGCGTGGAGTGTTCCCGCACGTTTTTGGACCTCTGTAACGAAGATAAGGATGGACTATTAAGTCGAATTGTTACTGGAGATGAAACTTGGGTTCATCATTATGAACCTGAGTCGAAACAGGACTCTATGCAGTGGCACAAAAAAGGCACACCACCACCCAAGAAGTTTAAAGTGTCACAATCGGCTAGAAAAATCATGGCAACAGTGTTTTGGGATTCAGAAGGAATCCTGTTGACCGATTATAAAGATAAAGGCGTTTCTATAACCGGAGAATACTATGCTTCTATCCTCGAGAGGTTGAAAGAAAGCATTAAAGAAAAAAGGAGGGGTAAATTGACCAAAGGTGTCCTTCTTCTTCACGACAACGCGCCTGTTCACAAGAGCCGTGTTGCGTTGGCTGCCCTGCATAAGGTGGGCTTCGATATTTTGGACCATCCACCCTACAGCCCAGACCTGGCTCCCAGTGATTATTACCTCTTCCCAAAACTGAAAAAAGAACTTCGTGGGAAGAAATTTTCAACTGATGAAGAAGTGAAGGACGCGGTTTCAGCTTATTTTTCGGACAAAGACAAAACATTTTTTTATGAAGGTATACATAAACTAATTGAAAGATCTGAAAAGTGTATAAGTGTAGCAGGTGAATATATTGAAAAAGAAAAATAATTTAGTATTTTTATTTTCACTTCTCACCCTCCATTCCGCGAACTTAAAAACGCCCCCTCGTATGTTTGTTTCTGTTCCCTCGTAACTCTGATTTCTAATTATTCCTTGCATGAATCGACACCGACAAACGAAAATCTAACATAACCGTGGTGGAATACAAGCTCTTTTCGGGAAGCTGAAGATGCCTAACTCCAGAGATGGTTGATATAATCAATCTGTCTTTTTTATTCAGGGTAACACGTCCCAACCAAATTCCCTGCTACGGCCATGTGTGAACCCCCTTAAAGTCTTAGGCTGGGACCACGCCTGAAATGGACACAAGGTATCCATGCAATATTGCAGGTGAGTGTAACTACTGACCATAGTAGTTACACTCATCTGCAGTATGCAGTAAAGAAAAGTTTACAAAAATATTGCCTCAGCTCTTGGTCTATATAGTTTTAATAAGTTCTTTAATTTGATTAGTCTTTGTTCAATGTTACGTTTTATTCCTCCATCATCACCACATTTCGGTGGCATCTGGGAAGCTGGCGTAAAGTCAGTGAAACATCATTTACGACGTGTAATCGGAGAATCCACACTTACATATGAGGAAATGACAACCTTTCTCCAGCAAATTGAAGCGTGTTTGAGTTCAAGACCATTGTGTGCACAAACAGAAAATATTAATGACAACACAATACTAACTCCAAGTCATTTTCTTAATGGCCGTTAGGAAAAATAACAGAAGTTCACCCGGGAGATGATGGAGTAGTTAGAGTGGTAACTCTTCAAAAAGCAACAGGCGCTTGTCAGACAAGATCAATTCACACGTTGATCTCGCTCCCAGTGAACGAAGACAAAGAAATTGGTACCGATAGCGATAGCAAAGACAGACAAACGTCTATGCAATGTAATGTATCAATAGCCACAATAAACAAAAAAGGTCTACGAACACCGAAAAGTTGGATAAAGGGTTTACTATTACATACAATAATTATACTATTAATTGGCACCATGTCGAGTACGCCCACATTCACGTTAAAAAGTTTAAGTCCAGGACTATATGTCGAAAAAATAGGAACCACAACTATTAATCGAGGAACGTTGAGAATTGAAGCAGATTATGAGAGAGGAAGCTTGGAGCTAGACCCAAAGAAGATTGATAAAATTACATCACAATTTCAACAACTTTGCAAGGATACCCAAATTCAGTACTTCACTTGTTATTAACAGTTTAGCATGTATTTTAATTTACTTCGGTCCACAGGTTTTGAGTAAACTACGAGCCATCATTGCAGCAAGAACAAAACCTGCGACACCTGTGCAGCAACCATCGATCGTCAGCAGCACACCACACACGCAACGGACACAACAGCGGTACGGCACCATTCAGCGTGCCCATACGAGCCCATCGACCTGTACCAACTTGGATCCTGTTCCTGAGAGTCGCCAGAACGCCAGAATGTTCAATGTTACCTTTGGACATTGACTCAGCACTCGGCCTGGCTTACGCGCGGCCCAGTTAAGATAATGATTGGGTTGCATCTTACACGCATAGGACACAAAGATTTTGTATAATAGTGTGTTAAGAAATAGTAGTATATAAGCGGTAACATTTGTAAATAATCAGTTTTATATGTTATATTCTTGTCTCATTACCCCTCATTGTGGCCAAGACACCAGACTCACGAGACTGATCAGAGATGGCTAAACCATCTCTGATCAGTCTTGTGAGTCTGCGGGACTGGCAGTGAGTGTACCCTTCCCGTACCTGGAAATCTTGTCTCCAATCCGTCTGTTACCTTAGGTCGCATGGTGCAGACCGAACTTATTTATATATTTATCTATTACATACTAGGTATATGATAGGTTAGGGCTGTAGGGCTTAGGGTCGTAGGGACTGTTAGCCTTGTAGGCTCCTTCAACTTAATATTTACTTTCATGTACCACACCCTTGGCAGTATTGCGGCCTTACGTGACGTTTGTTAAGGGTGGATGTACAGTCTTCATTATTTATTAAAAAAGTACCTAAGTAATTGGGCTAATAAAAAAGTATGTACATACATACGAGTACCCTGTTGTCAAAATCTTACTCCAGGCCAGGCTTCAAAAAAAAAAATCCAATCCCTTTGGGGATCGCCTAGTACAAGTGGAAACGGAAATGATAGTAGTAAGTATGTGAGAGTAGTTACCCGTCAGCGAGCGCGCCAAGAACGCCGCCCTCCCAGCGCAGCTCCACGGCGTGGCGCGCGCTGGCCTTCTCCGCCCAGTGCTTCAGCTCCAGGTTCACCAGCGTCAGCAGTTCCTGGCGCGAGAACGGCAGGAAGTATACAATCTCGTTGATGCGGCCCAGGAACTCGTCTCGCCCGAAGTGCCGCTTGAGAATGGGCCGCACCACGCTGTCCTTGAAGTTGCGTGACACCTCCAGCGACTCCTCCGGCTCGTGGGACTCGGGAGGCCCGCCGTGGTTGTTGTTGTCGAAATCCCCAACTAAAAACGGAACACATTCACCGACTCCGCGACACGTAATTACTAACTAGTCAATATTTAGAAGAGCATAAACGTGCGCGGAACCTCTCTGCTCGACATTGACGGAGGGCGCCAGACGTGCGCGCTGTGCCGCCCGCGCCTCCGCCTCGCGCCGCAGCTGCAGCCCGTACTGCGCGATCTCGTCCGCCGCCAAGTTCGACGTCATCACGAAGATAGCGTTCTTGCACTCGATCAGCTTGCCCTTGCCGTCCGTCAGACGACCCTGCGACAAATACCCGGGTAACGAATATCACGAAAACTGTGCAGTAGTGTGACCGGGCCGCGTGAAGCGGGTCGTTACCTCGTCGAAGAGCTGCAGCAGCACGGTGAGCACGTCGGGGTGCGCCTTGTCCACCTCGTCGAACAGCACCACGGCGTCGGCGCGTCGGGCCAGGGCGCGCGTCAGCTGCCCGCCCTCCTCGTGGCCCACGTAGCCCGGCGGCGCGCCGATGAGCTTGGCCACCTCGTGTTTCTCCTGGTACTCTGACATGTCCAGGCGGATGAAGGCGGCGGGATCGTCGCGGTGCATGTACCGCGCCAGCTGCTTAGCCAGCTCCGTTTTGCCGATGCCGGAGCTGCCGAGGAAAAGGAACACGAGCGGGTGCTCGTCGTCCGCCCAGCCGTTCTCCTTGCGGCGCACGGCGGCGGCCACGGTCTCCACGGCGGCCTGCTGGCCCACGATGAACTGCTTGAGGCGTTGCTCCAGCGGGAAGCGGCGCCGCTCCTCGGCAGCGGCGGCAGCCGCGGCCTCCTCCCAGGTGCGAGTATGCTGCACGATGAGCTCACGCGCCGGCGACGGGTCGCGCGCGTAGTGCAGCGCGCGCCGCCCAGCGTGGTCGCGCGCCGTGGGGTCGGCGCCGGCCTCCAGCAGCGCTCGCGCCGCGCCGGCCGAGTCCGCCAGCGCGGCGTAGTGCAGCGCCGTCCAGCCCAGGAACGAGGCGCGCGCGTTCATGGTGCCGCAGAACTCGTCCTCGCGGCGCTGCAGCACCTCGAGCGGGTGAAGGCCGGCGGCGGCGGCGGCCAGCGAGGCGCCGGCGTAGCGCTCCTGCAGGTCGGGGCGCGCGCCCAGCTCCAGCAGCTCGCGCACGGCGCCGGCCTGGTCGTTGGCAGCGGCCACCATGAGCGCGGTCCAGCCCAGCGTGTGGCGCCAGTCGGCCGCGCTGCCGCCGCCGCCGTCCACCTCTCGCCCGCTCTTACCACTCGAAGCTGCCGCTTCTACTTGCCTAAAAACCACACATATTTCAAAAAAGCTGAATTCTTTGCAAATAAAGAAATCACATATTTATTTATGACTAGCTGTTCCCCGCGGTGTAACACCGCCTGCGCGGCTCCTAAGGGTCGTAGCGTAATTTTATATAGCCTATTAGCCTTCCTCGATAAATGGACTATCCAACACAAAAAGATTTTTTTAATTCGAACCAGCAGTTCCTGAGATTAGCGCGTTCAAGCAAACGAAACAAACAAACAAACTCTTCAGCTTTTTAATATTAATTATATAAAAATATAAAATATGAATATAATATACATATTATATTATATATAAATAATATAAATATAAAATAATAATATAGTACCTATAGATAGGTTCATGAAAATCGTTTTTATTTTATTAGTCCGTATTGTCCCCCTCCTGAGCAAAGACCTCCCCCATTCCTTCCACTTCTCACGATCGTGTGCTCTTAAGCCGTCCAAGACGTTTACTACTAACAAAATTTTGGAAAAAATATAATATTAATACTCACCTCCGCAATTCTTGCACGTTTCCAAGTTGTGCTGCTTTAAAGAATCTTTTCTCTGAAACAATAAGGTAGACAATCAGCAGCTGATTCTGAGGGTGGACTGGGTACAGTCAGCTCACAATGTTATTCACAAAAATGAAAATGTTATACTTTTGTCACAACAATTAAGTTGAGTTGCCCGAAGTGATTATTGTTTGATCACATTGCAAAATATAAAAATCCAGCTAAGTAAGAGTCGTACTCGGAGACTCTGACACACAGGGTTTCGGAGAATCAAACAATATGTTTAACGGTCATTCAATTATGTAAATTTACACTCGACAGCAAAACTTGGTTTCCATAGTATGTTAATGAAAAACAAAGTTACTGCTGCAGTTTGATGACAAAGTACCAAGTCCTTTAACTAAATGATTAATATCAAATCTTATTCAAACCAATATTGTTGAAAGTTTTTTTTACGTTCTATAAACCTACGTTTCTTTCTACTCTTACTTTAGAAATTAGCGAGGGAGGAGGGCACAATTTTTACGACTTTAGAAAGAAATATCTCATCAACCATTGACTTAAGAAAAAAAAAGTATTCAAGGAACCTCCGATACCTATCATTTTTCAAGAACTGTCGATACCCGATACCCTCCACACGGTTATACGGAATGGGAGGGGAACCGACGCGAAAACGGTTAACACGTATTCAGTACATCATTTTGAACCCCCCTACATAGTATATTAAAAAAAATTGTAGAAAACAGCAATTGTTTTTTTATTAACCAATGAAATGTCTATTTTTTATTTGTTTGTTATACTACAAGCTAGCTTAACAAGGCTAATAAGCAATTTAAATATAACTTAATTTGCTAGTAAAATTATAGCACGTGCGTTGCGTTGCCCATTGAGTTTACTTAGCGTCTGTTATGGCGAAGTCACTTTGTTCTTCAGTCCATATAATTAGCTAGGTACTTTATTACACTCGCGGTAAAGTCACAAATAGATAACACTGCACTAACTCAAAAGACTTAGTCCTTTTGAGCCTTCTTACTACGTCCGTGTTATCGAGGAGCTGGATGGCCTCGACATTAACGTGATGATGAAGTCGATGTTCATAAGCTTCTGCATATTTTTGGATTATATATAGATACTGTTTACGAACTCAATATTCAGGTCCCAATGGATGTCGTCAATTCTTATGTACTAAGGCGCGTTCACGATGTTCTTGAGGACTTTGTTCTGGAATTTCTGTATAATTTCTACATTGCTTTCTTTGCGCAACCCCATAGTTGTATACCATAGGTCCATACTGGCATAAGGACTGATTTGTAGAGCAGGATTTTGTTAGGAAGTGACAACGCGGGATACCTTCCTAGTAATCAGTTCATGCTTCGGTAATGAATTTCTAATTCTTCTCGTTTTTTTTTGACATGGGTTTTCCAAGATATTTGGCAGTGTTTTCGTACACTTTTGTTGTTTATGTACACACACTGGGTTGTATTCTGATTTCCTATTAGTGAAGTCAATGTGAATGGATTTTGTTTCATTCAACTTGATCCTCCACTTTTTGGTCCAATCATAGAATTGACTTATTGCTTTTTGTACTTTTACTACAGCTTCTTTGTGACTTGATCCTGTGGTCATTATTGCGATATAATCAGCAAAAGTAGCAATAGTTGCATTTTCTAGTTTTGGTATATCACATGTGTACAATAGGTACAGGACCGGGCCTAGAACACTTCCTTGTGGTACACCAGCTTATATTTCTTTTAGTTCAGAATAGGCATCTTCTTGCCTTACTGTAAAGACTATATATGATTCTAATATATCTGCGAACTGTTTTGGCGACACAGTTCGGCCAAAAGTCCTTTTTCCGGCAGGTCTGTCGATGGTGGGTTGTAACTCGTACCATGAATGACTTAAAGTTGATGTTGTGCCGCGATTCCAACCTTACAACGTCAGAGTCCAGTTAGTCTTCACTTTCAAATACTGCACGTGTTCCTCAGTTGTCGTGAAGTGATGCAGGCGCGAAAGGTAGGGCACAGCAGGGCGCAGCAGCATTTTGGGTCCACTCGGTGCGGTGCCGCACAGGTTACGAGAGCAGGGCATCTGCTTCTTCCTTTCCACTTTTGTGAAACTCTCCTCATCAACTTGGCTGGTTCTTGGCAAGGAGCTACGGACCGCAGTCAGGACCGGTTGAGCCCCCTTTTCTTTTTTTTGTAATTCTATGCACCCGATATATCGTTGAATGTTTTTCTCTGAATCCAAATTGATAGTCTGGTTTAATGTTGCTATGTTCTACAATAGGTTTCAGTCACTTTAGAAGTAATTTCTCGAAAAGCTTTGACATCACTGGCAGCAAGGAGATAGGTGTGTATGATGATTGATTATGCATCTTGAGGTGGTTTCCCTGATTTGGGGATCATGATCACTTCTGCAACCTTCCATAGGTCTGGAACATGCTTTGGTCTAAAAGAAGCATTGATTATCTTAGTAAGTTTTACCAAGGCTTTCTTGGTAGATTCTTTGGGATTTCCCCTGTGATGAGGTCATAACCAGGGGTTTTTTTTGGGCTGATGTGATATCTGATTTCTTTAGATACTTCTTTTGGTGTTACAAGTTTTATCTCTTGGTATGTGACTAAGGTTGGCTGGACAAATCTTCAAAATAGCTTGCATTTAACTAGGTCAATAGGTCACTTTATGTGACAGCTAAACACCCTTATTTCAGAATTTGTGACGCTACAGAATCTTAGATAATCGATCGAAAACGTGTCCAGCCATCTTGAAAAACCACTTTTCGCTGGTCTCTCAATCTCGGTAACGGAAGTGATTTTGACGACTTTTTGCATATCAACGGGCGTCACATAAATTTGTGACGGGCACCGAGCTAAAAGTTTTGTGTTAAGTACAGTGGTTTAGTAGAAAAATGCAAAAATCTGTGTCCAGCCATCTTGAATTTACGTATAAAACTTATGGCTGGCACTTCCGAATCTCAATAACGGGGGCGTTTTCGAATATGGTTCCTTTACTAATACTTGGTGACGCAATGTGACAGTAATAACGTTTGATTTATGGCGTCACATGTAAGGGTTTACGAGAAATCAATAAAAACTTAATGTCCAGCCAACCTGAGTTCAAGATGGCTGGACACCTGTATCTCTTCGATCGATCATTAATTCAGTAGAAGAAGATGCCTAGTTAAATTTTCGTCCCGAACTTTCTTAATTGCCTTCATAATTTGTTTCATTCTATTTAACAGTGTCTTATCTTGGGGAAACCTGTTTAGCTGCCACTTTTATCTCAAGGTTCTTTTTACCCGACTGCCAAGGAAGGGTTATGTTTTTCGCGCGAATCTTGTATGCATGTAATATTCTTTATTACCTCATATCTTCTATACAGTTTAAAGTAAAAACATTTTTTTTTGTTTTTGATACTTCTTTAAAGTGTTTCAAATTAAAGGGCTCATCATGAGGATTTTAAAATGGTAAGTAGGTATATCATGACATGACCATATTTTAATTTTAATAATCGTAACTAAAAAGTGTAAAATAAATAAAATAGATGCGGCGCAAGCGTACAATGAGCGTAACGGGACAATGAGTCATCCTTTTTCGTGCAAGCAGCCAGCGTTCATCGATTTATTAGACGTTGTCACGTCAAAAAAACCCGACTGCTTAAAATATGGTTTTGTTTTATTTTTTTCTCTGAAAAATTTCAGTGTGGGGGGGGGGGTTAAGAATGATGTACTTACTGGATACGTGGTAAGCGTTTTCGCGTCGATGTCACTTCCGCCCCAGATACGTAGATTTTTTCAACCATCACATGTATGAAGGCACCCCTATTTTTAATTATTTGGCATCATGTTTGTGTAGCGGTACATAGAAGGCACCTACTCTCTAAATTTGAACTATGTGGTGCCAAATAGTCTCGGAGTAAAAAGGCTGCGACATACAGACGGACAGACAGAGAGACAGACGGATAGGATGAATTTATAAGGGTTCCGTTTTTGCCATTTGACAAAATAACCCTAAAAACCCAAAACATCTAGAAAAATTGGTTGTCTATAAAGTTGGTTTACGGACGATAGTTTAACGTGACAACGTCGCATAGGCCAATCGAGTGGAAGAGAGATAGATGCGGCGCAAGCGTACAATGAGCGTAACGGGACAATGAGCGACACGGGACAATGAGCGTAACGAAACAATGTGAGTAACGGGACAATGAGCGTAACGGGACAATGAGTCATCCTTTTTCGTGCATGCAGCCGGCGTTCATCGATTTAGTAGACGTTGTCACGACAAAAATACTTTTAAAATATTAACATTATTGGGGTACTTATCTCACACAAATCCTTGTCAAGTATCAATTTTACATAGTAACTAGAAAATATTAGCACATCTTAGCAAAATTAATACAATTTATATAGGACCATCTCGCGAGCTTTCTTTACCAAATGAAAAAAGAATCACTTAAATTGAATCAGTAAAAAAAAAGATGCTGGTGGCATACATAACCGCTTCCTTTTGTAAAAGTCGGTTAAAAAGAGCTCATTTAGGGTGATCTGTGAAGGTATCAATTGTTTTCATTGCTGTTGGATTGTAATTCAATTGGCAGCTAAACTCAAAGTAATTCAGTCATTACCTATACTTGTTTAATATACTCTGATTAGTTCTCAACAATACAATACATACATAAGATAATTTCAGAAAAGTTGTAAACCCCCATACTAGTGCATGTAAATGCAAGTACCTGGAAGGATATGGGTGAGGCCTTTGCCCAGCAGTGGGACATACAAGGCTATTAAAAACAATGTAAACCCAATTCTGGATTATCTAGTAATAAAGAATAAGAATAACAATGAATACTTTCAGCAAGCAAAGTATAAAGTTTTATATTTTCCAAGTTGTTAACTACACTCAACTTGTGTTAATCAATATTAAACTTGGTGATGTGAAGTATGGTTTGGTGTTTGGAATTTTGGTGGTCAAAGACACTTTTACCTGCCTTAATTTGAAGGCATTGTGTATCTTTGGTTTAAACAGTTACTAGTTGTTGCATGTTAGAAAAGTTAGAATCATTGATCCACCTACATAACTACATTACACAATTATGGAATGCAATTAAAGATATGAATACATTTAATAATGTTTTTCATTAAAAATATAAAGCAACTGTTAATGCCACACTAAAACACAACATCTACAGGGTGAATAGTAATTGGGTGAATAGTAATTGGGTGCATTCCTTGAAATACAGAATTGATCTTCTAATTTTTTGTGAAACATTTTCTCTCTCCCCATAAACTGCTGATTGTGAAAATTCTGTGATGATCAGGACTTAAAAGTGATACTTTTCTGATAGCTCATGAAAAATTGAATACATTGAAATCAAAAACATACACACATACATACATAACATATACATTAAATTTAAAACTGTTAAAAAAATACTTATATATCTTGAGAAATCAAGCACCGTAAAGTCCTTGTACAGAGATATTTTTAAGACTTCCCTTTTGTTTTGAGACAAATTTCCCAACATAAATATAAGGCATTTGACATATAAATTACACAATCAACTTCCTTATCTCATTAGCTTTCTAAAATGGTACCACAGTGCCTACTTTCAGCAAGAGTTTCATCAGAAAACACAATTGTTCCTGACCAGGTACTATGTAAACAGAACTTGGTAGTACCCTTTTTTTATTACACATCTTCCGTGATGTAGATTTTCTTGTTACTGCTATGTAATGTTGGCTGTTTGACTCAGTGCGCTGGATTGTGGTTCATCAGAGCAGGCTAGATCGGTCATTTCCCAAGATATAAGTATTTTTTTTTAAATTTGTATTTCAATAGGCTCATTCACACATATTCACTTTATTTGTGTTCCACAATGTTAAAAGTGTTATAGAAGGCTTGCAGCTAAGAACAATATTCATTCATGATCTATCAGAAAAATATCATTTTAAAGTACTGGCCTTCACAGATTTCTGACAATCAACAGTTTATGATGAGAGAAACTTGAAAAAAAAACATTGAAGTTCAATTTTTCCAAAATAATTCAAGTAGTTAGTTAGTAGGGGTCCCCTACTTATAGGGGCCAAAATTGTTGCAAATTAGGTGTAATTAGTGTCAACAATTTCAAGGAATGCACCCAATTACAAATCACCCTGTATTGAGCCATCATCAGAGAGTGACTGTTGATACAATGCTATCAACATGATGATGTTGGTGAATAATAATGTTGATGCTGGGAGTAAATTTTCATGTACCTATGCATGATTTACAGCTTTCTCTAATGGTCATGAAGTCTTGAGAACTACAATGTAAGTAGTCGTTTTAGTATATGCACCATTAAAAACGTGATCAGCTGCCAGTAGCGCGAGTGCCAGTGTCCCAGCACTGAGCGCAATCGTGGTCCCTTGCTGGTAGTCGCCCCCCGGGTCGCCGTTATTATCTGCCGTATGCACCTGCCGCACCAGAACTCCGGAAAGCCGTGCCGACTGTTTCAACGCTAACACACTGCGTTTGTAGATACATCGAGCAGATCGTAATGTTGACATTGTTTTCCTGAATTATTATTCACTCAATCTGTCTTCTAAGTAACTTTCAAATTCCCCTGTGTGATTCCAAATGTACTTTTTGAGCAAAGGACGAAATATAATTTGAAATGCGCCGTATCCACATTATTACTGTTTTTTTTTGGGTTTTTAGCTCAGCAGAGCTGTCATTTGAATTTTTCAGTTTTCCTGTACTTTCATATCAGAGTGACATTTTAGTACTGTCAATTTTCATTTCGACTATGGTTTCGACCGGCACATTTTCCAATGCATGTGGAACATGGAAACTTCCTCAAAACTTGTCATAATGGATTGCGTCTGATAGCTAGTGTATTTTTTTAACTTAAATTATTATTCGCTTCATTTTGTCTCATTTTACTCAACTAGTTTGAAATCATTAAATAAATTATTTCCTCTGTTGTGGCAACACCAAATACTAAAGTCTCACTGACTTAACTGAACTGAATTTCTGATCCCTGAATTTCATGCACGCTGTGAATTGAATTCAAAATGAAAATATCGCTTGTTAATATTTTTTGACTATGTTGATGTTGAGTTATAGAGTTATACTTGCTGACTAAGTCTAGCGCCTGGTAATAATATGTACTTTAGTGGACAAACTTGTTACATTTTATGAATTCGGCTGCTGTTGGAATGTGTTGACACTTAAAAGTGTTTGTTTGGGAAAAGCGTCTTGAATTATTTATATTGCTGGCTGAAAGATGGCTTTGGGAGGATCTACGTACTTGAAAAATGCTACAATGTTGGAACAATTGTTGGAGGAAATAAATTTTCAAAGGACCAAGGAGATGCGTCAGCTGATGAAAGATGGTGAGTACTCATCAACACCTACCAATTATATTTTTCTTATATTTACCGGCACAAAGGAATAGTGTAAGGGTATCATTCCTTTCATTATTGGCCTCTTCACTAACAACAGGTCATAATAAAACCTCTTTTACCAGAGTGGATCTAAATTTCATTTCTGCACAATTTAATTGTAGCTTTCAACCCTTCAACTCTACACATGTCTTGTGGTCTCTCACTTTGACACTAATTAATGTAGTCTTCCTTCAATTCATATTTATTCAGATATAATGAATAATAAATTTAAAAATGCTAAAAAACCATCATATGACATACCATAATGCCATAATGGACAGCCCCTTAGTTAGTCTGTTACATTTAGGTACTGCTGAATCAGTTGCAACTAATCCTGCATTGACACGAGTCTTAACAGCATCAGTAAGAGTCCTATTTAGAATTTCATGTCTAGCTGATTTAAATTATGTGCTGCTATACATTCTTTTAATTTATTGTATGATGCATTTTCTATTACATATAGATTCAAAAACCTTTTCTCTGATGTCAGATTTAAACCTTGTGAAATATAAATAATGCAATGCTTACATGGCTTTAAACAGAAACCAGTTGAGTCTATTTTATATTATGCATGTATGAATTATCATATCTTCAAAAATCTTAACAATAATTATGCAAGATTATATGAATTAGACACATGATGCTCTGATAGTAATGATTTTAGAAGGTATAGAAACTAAATAGTGCAACCAGAAGAATCCTTATTAAATAACTATGAAACACCACAGCTTGTCACCATAAAAATAAAATGTTGTAGCTCCCATACCTTTTCACAAAACATTAGAGAAAGCCTCCTTGAACTTGTTTCTGACCTTACACTTTGATTGACACTTTGAACATCTAATTTTCAATATTGCTAACAGTTGTCACTGTTTTAATATTTAAAGTAGCTGTTGCCTGTGTGAAGTTACGACGAAAATATGACTTCCCTATTTGAATTGGATTTTGAAAACAATTTCAAGGATTTTATTTTTTTGCACGGAAACCTACTCCTTTTTCTGAAATAAAAGTAACCTAAGTTACTCTTTATAACATCAGCTGTCTGCAAGTAAAAGTCCCGTCAAAATCGGTACAGCTGTTTCAGAGATTAACCGGAACAAACAGACAGAGAAACAGAAAAAAAATGTTTAGGTACTTACTGTCTAGACTTTAATACGTTTTCAGTATAAAGCTGTTATTTTGAAATTACAAACAGATTCTTATTTATTTGTATAGATTATCTGCTCCATCTACTTTTCTTTCTCCTCATGGCTGTTTAGTGTTTTCATGGTTGCACAGTCTGGTGCCACTCACTCCAGGTGTCAGATAAATAGAATATGAACTATAAATTATCTGTGCCACTGTGTTTGTGTATGCCTTATGGAATAGGGGTAGTTTTTGACACTCACTGAGTCACTGTTGACTGGTACGCTATCTAATGTAGTCGGAGCTAGGCTTTTTTTATATAGCCACCTATTTATTATCTAATATTTCTATCTCATCAACTCCTAATTTGGGTCTTATAGCTTCGACTTGGCTATCATCTTCCTGCCCTTGTCCCGTACAACTTGGGGTCGCCGCAACACATTTTTTCTTCCTATCTTTCCTGTCCAGCCGTCACGCTATCATTCACTCCCTCTTCTTTCGTAACTTGTCTATTGCTCTTATTCTGTGACTGTGAGTGTGGTGTCCGTGAAAGCGATTGACGCGTGAATTCACGAGGACGACGAATCGCTGAGATTAGTACAGCACTTAGTGCTTTATTGCGAAAAGCAGTTCTTGGACTCTAGCTAGAGCACACACACATACACACACACACAGTCATCGCGCGCGTAAATGGAGCGGAATCCAGCCGGAGACTGAGGAGAGATACAATGGCGGTCGTTCCTACTAGTGTGGTGCAGAAAGAGCGTTTTTCGCTGCTGGCCACCTAGTTTACAAGGTCGGAAATTTTTAAAACGGCTTTTTAGTAAACGATGTTCATTAATCTAACAACGTTGAGTATCTTCTATGTTATCTATGTTCTATGTTATGGATTTTGGTTTCCGCACTTAGTCCATAAGTGGACCATTGTGCGTGAGCCATGGTGGCCGTTACTCCAACCAGCCCACCTCCCTCCTTAAGCAGATCAAAGCAAAGCAAGAGATCTTGGTATTCCAAGTCTCCTCGCGGATCTGGGTGACGCCAGGGCACTCGAGGAGTACGTGCGCTACCGTTTCCGTTGAGTATCTTTGAATAGTAATGACTTACTGTCCCCGCGGTTTCACCTGCCTGACTGAGGGTTGTTTAGTCGGCTCTCTGCTAAATAGCCTTCCTCAAGAATTAGGCTATCGAATGCCATTGACTCGTAGTTCCAGAGATTAACAAATAAATCCTTTAGCTTTATTGTGTTACTAGCTGCTGCCCGCGACCTTCGGCCGTTTAATTATTTATAGAATATTACTTCCATAATTCATTGATAATGGATGGAGAGGGAGAGGAAGACCAAAGAAACGATGGATGGATTGTGTGAGGAATGATATGAAAGATAAAAAAGTAAATGATAGCATGACGGTTGACAGAGGAGAATGGAAGAAAAAAACGTGTTGCGCCGACCCCAAATAACATGGGACAAGGGCAGGAAGATGATGATGATGAATTCAATCGGATTTTGTTAAAAATTTCATGGGTTTAATTTTTTTTTGCACGGTACACTAATCCTTTTTCGATAATAAAAGTAGTCTTAATGTTACTCCTTAAACATCAACTATCTGCCTGTAAAAATCCCGTCAAAATTAGTCCAGTCGTTTCGTAGATTAGTCGGAATAAACAGGGTGGAAACGTGATGTAAACGTTCATATAAACGTTCTCAAGAATTATAATAGACAATATACAAAAAAAAATTGTTGAAATCCGACTAGAAGTTCCACAGATAAACGCGTTCAAACAAACAAACTTGCAGCACCCTGCGGATCTCGCAAATACCTGGATCCAGCGGGACTGAGAATATTTAGTCCCGCAAATACCAGGATTGTAATAATCATGCGGGATTGCATTCCCTAATCCCAATGTTTCAGTGTTACCTTATTTGAAACTAACTGTACCTACCGTATGTTACCTGACTTTGAAAGAACAAACCCACAGTTTGGTGGTAGCTCGACGGGTGTGTAAATCACCACTCTGTATGTAAGCATAGTGATGAAAAATACTGTAAAATGAATAAAGACACGCTAAATATTTTCAGTCAAGCCCCTCGGCGCGGCGTTTCGTTGCCAGTGGTCATTCAACCGTGGCCTAAATGCGATCCAACCCACCGTTCAGACAGGGGAATACGATGACTCATGGCAATAACATATCACCACGTTTGTTTTCCTCGAAGGGGCTAAGGCAGACTTGTAGTACACCCAAATTTAGCGAACTACGATTCTACGTTGTGAACTAATTGAAAAACCTAATCTCATTTCGCAGCCTGGGTAACGAACTCGAGACCCCACTGTAATCTATCATCTCATTTGCCATCATTACACCAAAGGGGCAATTCATTCGAGGTCTGGGATGACGCTAAAGGAAAGATGAAATTCTCAATATAATATACTCGTACCTTCACATTGGTTCAGCAAAAAATTTACACTTGTTAATATTTCCCTACATGGGCGCCACAATATTCTTGCCCGGGCCGTCAGTGGCCCTAACGCCGATACTTGAGATGTAATACTTCTCACGCGACTCCGACCATTTCCAGTTACTTACCTACCTACCGCAAATCTGTTTCCAGAAATAATTTCCCTGTGTACATTCAGTTACCCAAGTCGTTAAGGTAGTTGGTAGCACCACACTGCAGTTCATCAGGACGGCACGGTTGACATAATCATGTCGGGCATGCCACCGTCCAGGAGAATCGATTCGACACATTATTTCTGGGTGTTCTCGTCTAGCTAACGGAGAGTACCTACTTGCATAGACACAACCTCGTTGCCAGGATTATCCACCAGCCTTGAAGTACTACCTTGCTTTGAAGTATTACCTTGTGGAATCAGAAGTGCCATATTATAAGTATGCGCCCGACCCAGTGCTCGATGATGGTAACATCACGTTGTACTGGGATCGACCTATCGTCACTGACAGGACTATTGTTGCCAATAAGCCTAACATTGTGTTTGATAGATCGATTGGAGCGTCGCGCTATTGTTGATATAACGGTCCCGCATTACGAGAATCTCGTGAAAGCAGAGAAAGATAAACGATTCAAATATCTAGATCTGGTGCGCGAGGTTGTCGACATGTGGGACGTGAGTACAGCAGTCACTGTGCCGATAGTTGTGACGGCCAATGGCTTATTTGCCAATAGCCTCGACCTACATCTGAGGAGGCTCTTGCTTGGCAGCTGGATCCAAGGGCTTGAACAGAGGCGTATTTAAAGATTTGGCGCCCCGGGCCAGTTAGCTTTGTCGCCCTATTCATTTAAGAAAAAAAAACCTGTTATTGGTGTGAATTATAAATGAAAAAAAAAACTGGAACATTACGGTTTAGGGAAACTTGCGTTGTTTAGTGAAATCGTATTTAAACGATAGACATCAGCAAGTACAAATAAATGGTGTCAATTCAATCGGTTTAAAAGTAAGTCCTTTCCTCTTTGTAGTCTATATAAATGATCTACCCCATTTATTTAAAAACCAACCAAAAATGGTGTTGTTTGCTGTCGATACCTCTTTAATATTTAAGATAAACAGACGTGCCACAAATCTTGACGACGTAAATAACGCCCTACTGCTGGTCCATAATTGGTTCACCGCGAATAATTTAGTATTAAATGGGAAAAAAACCAAGTGTATAAGATTTGCTCTACCGAATGTCAAAAGTAGTGATAGTGACATAGTATTGAATCAAGAGAAACTAGAATTCGTCGAAAAAACTGTTTTCTTGGGCTTCGCCGCCCCTCGCGGACAGTAGGTACTTCTGGACACGGCGCGTTTTGTTAGGAGGTTCCTCTCTCAAGAGCCTTAGCTCGGACCCTGTTCCCGATGCTGGTAGGCTACTATTTTTTATATTTTTAAATGTTTTTTATATTGTTTTATGTTGGAATTGCAAGGGAATGAATGAATTGATGAACGGGTTGACTGTTCATGTAGGTAGGAGGAAGTATTTATACTCAGTTTAAGAAAAAAACATTTAATTAACTAGGTATAAACAGTTGCATGTTCCGTATTCACATTTTTCACAATATATATTCTAAACAGGGAACACGTTAAATCTCGGAATGTGGCATCCAACAATGTATTTGAACTCCTGAATAGCCTCAGTTTTAAGTTATTATTACAATATATTACAACAAGCCGGACAGAGTATATTGTCTCGTTTTGATTGTATCATTAAGTAGGTGTGGTTTACATTCGATCTTGAAACAATACGTAACATCATATGGATAAATAGGTAACCAGCTTTAACGTTATAAATACATGTACACAACATCCCATCAAAGGTTTCATTTACAATTAATATTTACAAGATACAAAACAAGAACATCATACGAATATACATAGGTACAATATTATGTAGTAGTATTCAAAGCTTCTGAAGAAAATATGCATTAAACTAATAATTGCATTGCATTATTCGGGCAGTTTATTACAAACTAGCTCTTGTCCGCGTGAAATTATTATAAAAATATTACTATATTTGAATCGGATTTTGTTAACAATTTCAAGGGTTTTTATTTTTTTGCACGGAACTCTGATTCTTTTACTAAAACAAAAGTATCAGCTACCTGCTAGTAAAAGTCCCGTCAAAATCGGTCCAGCCGTTTCGGAGATTAGTCGGAACAGGCAGACAAAAAATAAACTTTAAGTACCACACAACTATACTTTCATACACATTCAGTAAAAAGCTGTATTTTGAAATTAGAAACAGACACTTAAATTTTATTAATTTATTTGTATAGATAATAATTTACACGAATGCAATGTGCACACAGAAGCAGAATATACAGCTGACGATGAAGAGATTCACCATGACACGCGAGGCACGCCTCACAAGTTTAACACAAGTCTCTAGGATCATTTATTTTTCATAATATCGACATTAAGCATAACTCTAATAACTTGCTGTTACTTACACTTGTAAACTTGATCACACCTATTTAAGGAACCGAATGAGTTTTAACGTCATGGATGATTTGTTGTGTTCCAGGAATGCTTTTGAGTAGAGCTTAACTATATAGGTATATACTTGATATTCATTGCGACTCACAAATTTTCTTATTTTCCACATAATTGTTCGTAGGTACGCGTCTTCTTCAAGTACATTATGTTTAATTGTTCTTCTAATTCTATTTACTTATCCGTCACGAAATTTGATAAAAAAATGATGAGGTGATAAAATCGTTTAATGCAGATAGTCCAACAGTTAATGTACTTTTACCTGAAAAGTATTCCGAAGTTAATGGAACTTTAACAGGTGGTTTGGGGTACACTGGTAACGCCTATCGTATAGGTATCCTAAGTTTTTGACCTCGACGACCCTGTGCTATCTTTTGGGTAAAAACCACAAATTTTTCTGACTTTTTTCATTTTTTCGACGACAAAGTTAAAACAAACTGTTAAAGTTCCATTTACTTGGGAATACTTTCCAGATAGCTCACCTTTTGTCGACATGTCGACTGGTTTAAGATGGTGACTCTAACTGTATCTCTTAAAAAGCTAATAGTTTTACAATAATAATGATGACAAAACTATTAAAGTTGTCGCAACTAGTAAATGTGGTGGATGTATTTGTATGTATGATAACATTTTGAAGGCACTTTGCAATTTACACGAGTGGATATTACAGAAGCCAGAAGCGGCAGTCGCGTCACTTCCACTCGTCTCTACTAAACACTTTCTTAAATCGCTTTGTACATAAAAGTTATTTGTGCAACATAATTAGTCTCAACTATGTTTCAGATTGTGGTTTCGTAGTTCTACAAGGAACGACGTATTGGACAGATTTGTTTGTGCGCCACTTTCTGTTCCAAGAGGAGCAGTCGATCGACTGCGACGACCTGCTGTTCTTCGTGAGAAAGCGGCACGTGAAGGGCTCCTCGCGCTATCTGCCCAAGTACGAGGTAAGTGTTCACTTGAGCAGTTGAGCTCGCGCAGAAGCATTCTGTTGTGATCGCGACTGACAACGCGACACCTGGCAATGTGATTCGCTTTTGCTGTGTTACTACAGCAATCACTGCGACAATACCAGCATTCATATATTTATCCACTACATATCTACTGTTTGTGTTATGAACTTATGATGGCACTAGTTACCAAAATGTTCATTATTTTTTTATCATCATCTGGTTACGATAACTTATCGGATGGGAATCAATTTGAATCAAGTGATTTATTATCAGCTACGCGTCATTTTACACTTTCATGTGAATTTTCACAAACCCCCAAGTTGTTTAGTGAACACAAATTGAATATCAGAACTATTAATTGAATATTGTATTGATTTTCACTTTGTGAAACAGAAGTGGTTGCACAACTAATATGAGCATGTCTAAAGAGATACACAACTTGGACTTGCGTAAGGATTTAGTATGAAGTTGAGCATGCAACAGTTCGAATTGTGCTGAGATTTGACAACTTGTCGCAATGTAAACATGTCGCTTGTGACCGCTGATACACGGGATTTTAAAATATTTTATTTTAATTCTTGTTTGTAGACTGGTAAATCTATGTAACTAGATATAAATGGTTTCATAGTTTGCTTGTGTGTGATGTTCTGATTCAATGTCGGTGCCGCTGTGGTAGTGTAGTTGCTCGATTTCATTTGATTCCTAATTTAGCACCATTTTTGATGAATGTTACAAATTTTAGATGGTTCTATTTAGAATAATAGAATAGAAAATATTTTTTATTTATAATACAAAAATTATGCATTTACAATAGTTAACTATGTACTTCATTTTTTTTTCTTGCTGGGCAAAGGCCTCCCAGCCTTCGACATGTTTCTAGGTCGGCCTCGGCGGGCGGCGCCGTCCATCCTCGTTCCTCAGGCACCCATCATGTTGAGACCTTTGCCCAGCGGTCGTTATACATGCGGCTCACGTGACCGGCCCAATCCCATTTGAGCCTTATCTACTTTATTTTAAACAATATAAAAATACTATTTCTTATAGTAGGCTGCTGGTACAACAACTACATGAACTTACATACACGAGCGTGTGCCACACTCGGTGGCACGTGCGTGCGATCGTTCGTCTCCAACTATACATTGATCACAGTAAAATTTTTTCTAATAAATACTTAGTAAGTTTTAACTTTGATTCGAGGTTTTTTCAACAACCACTTATAAACTTTACAATTTAAAAACACAAAAATACCTATCTATCAACAGTTGACAGTACAACATAACTGATGATTATTGTTCTTTATCAAGTAAAGCATAAAATAAAATCTTACAATATTATATTCTATGTGTTCAACAATAAAAGCATACGAGGTTGTCACTTCCTATATAACAGTTTGCGATAGTTGTGAGGAAACAAATATTATGCTCACTTGGCGAATTATCACATTTGACACGCAGCGGTCGCCACGCACCTAAAGTTCACTTGGTTCACGCGATCGTTCTAAGCACAGCCGAATAACATAGTGCAGGTGCGAGGGCGCGCGACACTGACCGTTTTGGCTCCGGGCTTGTTCGCAGACCGACGTCGAGGTGTTCCGCAAGGACTCCAAGAAGCTGCCCATCGGAGACCCGGAGATCGACTGGGAGGAGACAGTCTACCTTAATCTGATCGTGCATCAGTTCGACTACACGCTAACGCTGGCCATCTGCACGCGGACCAGCCCCAAGGAGCTACAGGTCCTCAAGCGGCACTCGCAAAAGGTGAGCGTCATACGCGTTCTGGCGGCGGCAGCGTCGCGCGCGCGCGTCACTAGCTGAGCCGACTGAAGAGCTTGGTGCGCGGCCACGGCAGCGGCCAGTCGTAGCGTCGCGGCACCGGCCCGCGCACGTTGCGCTCCAGGTACGTGAACAGCCAGTACCACCACTCGCGCTGGATCATGTAGTGGTTGTAGCCGTTGCCGCTGCGGTGCGGCGTCACCAGCAGCGAGTGGAACGTCCAGAACAGGCGCGTGGTCACATAGTACGCAATCACCACGTCCACCGTGTAGTGGCCGTGCGCCAGTAGCACGAACGACACGCCCAGCAGCGCCGAGCCCCACATGGCCCAGTGCATCGGCCAGAGCTTCTTCGGCGAGTACTCCGCTACGATGAGGTAGCTCAGCACCAGGACCATCGTGTGGCCCGAGTATATGTAGTCACCGCAGTACGTGTGCTTGCCGTTTATCGACAATCCGAAGCCGGATATTAAGTAAAACATTCTCTTGATGACTAGTATCGGCGTCGTGTTGTTACTCTTGGGGCTGCAGTAGTACGTGGTGCTGGACACCGGCAGCACGGTCACGAACATGGTGACCGACCGGTACAGGTACAGCAGGCCGATGATGAAGAACAAGCGCCGCGCCACGATAAACCGGTGCTTGTGGAACACGACCACCAGCATGGCTACCGTCGTCGATATCATGATGAGGTACTCGGACACGGCCAGTCCCCAATCTCGCGCGGCGACGTTGTCTAGTATTATGTCGTTGAGCGGCGGCGTCGTGTTTCTGTCGGGCAGTCGTTCGTGTACCAATGACAGCGACATCATGTTCACACAGACGCACATGAACAGGAAGAAGAATGATATAATAGTTTTCCATATTTCTTTGGGGAATCTCTCCTCGCGCACGGCGCCGGGAGGAATCTCCACAATGAAGTCGCCGGCGTGCGTGCGCTGCGGCGAGTGCTCCTGGTCGGGGTCGGACTCGTCCGTGGTGGGCTGCGGCGCGTCCGTCTTGGCGGTGCGCGCCAGCAGCGGCTGTCGCTGCATGAGCTCGGCTTGGCTGGGCATGACCCCGTTGTGTCGCCGGTCGCTCTGTTGTCGCGCCGCGTTGTTGTTTAGGTCATTCCGTTTGAGGCGCGCCTCGAAGTTGATCCCTTTGATCTCGTCGTGCGCGGTGTGCGCTGCTATGTCGACATCGCAGAGCGGTGGCGTGGCGGGAGGGGAGGGGGAGGGCGGCGGTGAGGCCGCGCGCGGCACCAGCGCTAGCTGCTTGTGCGGCAGCTCATTGGCGAGGTACACTCGCACCGACTCGACCAGCGGTTCCGCGAAGTTTATCTGCTTTGGCGGCGAGGGCTCCTTGTCTGGGGAGCGCGAGGAGATCGTCATCCAATCACCATTCGGCTGGATCGAACCTGGAATGTAGAGAAAACACGTGTTAGTTCGTTTCATTCGTTTTCAAATAGCAATGTTTACTTTTCCGCCATCATTTGGTCAAGAAAACAAAATAATTCTTTCGTAGCCATTTAAACTGAGTAGCAGTCCCTATTCAATGTTTACTTAATTTTTCCTTCATAAATTTCTTATCATCTAACCATAGTTGATTTCAATTTAAATATAGTATAACATTTTATCTGCGTCGTTAATATCTCATGGGTTTGGTGTCATGTTTGCAGCGCCACCGCCGATGCTAACCTAACTGTTATCTGGGATGAATGAGATGCAAAGTCGTCGTGCATAGTTGTTGTGTAAATATGATTGTTTCTAGAAGATACATCGTAAACAAAATAACTCAGGCAGCCGAGGCACGGTTCAAAGACCGAGGGTTACGATTGCGCGAGTCGGAGGCGCGGTGAGCGGCGCGCCGAGCCGGCACCGGCGCCCCTCCTCGCGTATTGTCAGATTATAATAATTAGCCGTCGCTGTTTGTTGTGCTCGGCAGCGGCGCGCGGCGGAGCCCCGACGCGCGACGGTCCGCCCCTCGGCTCGAGAATCGCGCGGCCCACCAGATTGCAATTTACTATTACACGAGACAATTATAGATCACCCCCGACGACAGATTTCTCTTTGGCCGGTTGTTCGTGAGTTGTTTTCGGTAAGCGTATAGAAAGTTCGTTAATAGGGGCCATCTCCCGCTTTATTCCGACTTACCCGAACAATGTGTTAGCCGTCATCCAGCGGGAACGCGGGGACTCATCGATTGGATGTCCCGGTCCTGATATGCGCTAGATAGTAACCCGGAAAGCCAGCCTCGCATCCAGTAAAATCACAGGCACGTAAACGGGGTCGAAATGGAAAACGATATGCATTTACACTCCACTGTACGGGTAACGGAATGGCACTCACAATAGGACGTTCGAGCTTCTGTATACGAACTTGCATTCACACAGATGTTCACTCACTACACTGTGCGAAGGCCTCGGACGCGATAATAACACAAAGTAATATTTTATTCCACGGCGAGTGTCGCCACTGCGAGCGTGCGTGTACAGTGGCGACCGCGTACTAGAAAAGATGTAGCACTGGTTGGCTTCGGTCCGTCGGAGCTCGGGTGCCGTCGGGTGGTTTCGCGCGCGCTCGGCTCAATGGAAGCAATTACGCGCGGCGATGACGTCACAGCGAGACGTTCCAGTCCCCACTCCGCGCCGGTGCGGGTGCACCGGGCCGCCGCGCTGCCGCCGCCGCGCGCCGCGCGAGCCGCAAACAAGCCGGCCAGGCGGCCACAGCGCCCTCCGCGCCGACTAACTAAATGAAATATTAAGGCGAGGTATTCCTGCAAAAGTAGGCATTTAGCGCTGTAGGCTGCGCGCAAAATACTTCTCGTGCACACAGCGCGTTCGTGAACTCGCGTGACCTTGCCTAGCGACACAGCATAGAAATATGCAGTTGGATAAGTAATATTACTTGACTTTTATGAAATATTTTTTCTATGATCAAAATTTGTTACTATCTAGTAGCGATAAATTAGAGCTTTGTTAATAAATGAAATAATTGTCTATAAAATATAAGAATATAAAATAATCATAATTGGGCAGTTTGAGTAACTAATTGAAAATAAACAGCCAGTTCGCTAGTAGTAGGTTCGAGAACTGTAAAGATAAAATTTTGATTTGTTTATGTGTTTTTGTGTAAATTGCAATAAGTGTATTTTTATTGAACCTTCCTATTTCATTCAAACAAATTTCCTTTTTTTTTATAAAAATATAATATTAACAATCACAACACTAGAAAGAAACTCAACTAAGTAGATGAAATTAAAATATTTACTATAGGCCCGGCGCAGCCCTATCGCGTACGTACCACTTGGCTGTAGGTAATTATTTCAAAGACAGGGCCGAGTCACAATACTGTATATATTTCTACTGTGACATATCTTTGGAGTGCATTCTTTTTATTTGTTACTTTTATTGCTTTACACGACTTTTTTCGCTTGCGTTGTTTATTGCCCATTATAACTTGCAACAATTATAATAAACTTGGTCAAAAACAGACGGTATGGTACGCGAAATTGTCGCGGAAAAAACTGACACAGGTCCGTCGTCGGTAAGCGCCAGCGCGCGACTAATCGGGCCTGTCCGAGCCGCCGTGAACGCTTTTAATTCATTTTAAAACATAGTAATTAAGAAAATAATGTTATCAAGTCAAACTCTGCCACTTTGTCTAGAACTAATTAGTTTCTTTAATTTAGTATAAAAAATAAATGTAAAACATCAGTAATTTAGTCATAATATTGAAAAAAAGTTACAAAAAGGGGTAACTTTGCGATTTTTTTCTATCGAGTGAAGTTCATCAGGTCTTGCAACTGAATGCGACTTTGACTAGATAAGATCCTTAACTATAACATATATTTTTTTTTAAATTTTTAAACACTATATTCTTTGTCTCAGATGGTTTTAAAAAACTCAAATGTGCGCCCACCTCGCCTTAACCATCGCGTTTGAACCGACTACAATGATTTAAACTTTATTTATGTTATAGTATGATGGACTCTAAATCGGTTGACGCGTTGACGGTAAGGTTTACGGAGTTCCGATTTTTTTTAAGTCGCTATTTTTTAGAACAGTGACCTTTTTGGCACAGCTTCAATACTTGGAAATACTTGGAATTACTCAGATCGTATTTTAGGACTTGTTTAATGATGGACAACAATAATACCTAAACGTCATCAAACCATATGTAAATAAAAGCGATGTTGTATCATTACTGAAATGGGAGTTGTTAGGAATCGTATGGCATTCTCTATTCCGTGAGCCCACCTCGTTCGCTAGTTTGTTAGTTCATGGGAAGTTGGAGGTGTCGGAATAGGTTCGGTACTCACTACTCAGCCGTTAGGAATGTACGAGTAAGCAGCAGGTTCGTGAACCGGCTGCGGACGAGTTTGACTGAGGCGTAGGGTCATTTCGCCTGTTCGCGTCCATCACCCTATTCGCGTCCATTTTTCGGACCTCCCTATAACAATTCTCGAAAATAGGTATATTAACACACTAAATCACCGAAAACTCGTTACCGCCAATACCTCATCGTATAAGAGGCGCATACACATAGACAAAAGTTCTGTGTGCCCAATCAATCATGTGTAAAAAAAATAGTTAGTCTCCGTTCTTCAACAAAGAAGCGCGGACGAGCGGAATGTCGGCAAAAAAATAGTGTGCAGGGGCGCGTTCGACGGTAATTATTTTATTGTTTTATGCGTATTTTAGAATACACAGCTGTTTCTAGACATAAAGCATGAAAAAAGGAGTAATATTAATTATGTATTTACTTGTTTTTTTTAAAGTTAACAGTTAAAATAAGGTGGACGCGAATTACTACACCGAATTTATAAAACTTCCACTTTGCGACCACAATGGACGCGAACTCGTCTATTTATGATTTAGTTAGTGTTTATTTTTATGTGATTAAATTATGAAAGGGAATTTGTTTTTATTTTTTATTTATGTACTAATATCATGCAATCGTAATGAGCAATTTGCGTCCACATTATTATGATTGTAGAAAAAGATACAAATATCGTTCATCACATGTGGAGTTGTGGACGCAAACTATACCTACAGGGAAATACTATTGTACCAAATTGCGTCCATTTTTTCATTAAATACAAATAATAGCGTAAATATATTTTTTTTACTTATTTGTAAAAATAATTTAATATGTATTAATTTTATTCATTATTTCTCTTATTTAATACATTTTTAAATATTTAAAAAAACAAAAGTAAACAAAACATTTAAAATATAAAAAATAGATGCCCCATCGGCATCAGGAACAAGGTCCAGGCAGGGTGGTCAGGGCTCCAGGGAAAAGAACCGTCTCACAATGCGTGCCGTGCCGCGCAATGAGAGCCTCCTTCTGCTCCTCCTCGACCAACACCTTAGGCACCAACCGCCAAGAGGTCTACATCAGGTCCATGTAGGGCCCGGAAAAAGCGTCCGTGTAGCTCCTTGCTCTGCCATACCTCCCTACGGTCATTAGTATTCAATATCACAGGTTTGCGCCAGTTCTCGTTACCCAAGGAGAGCGGGGTGAGGCCCTTGTCCACTGAGACCACATCTCGGTGCATCCCCACGTCGGTTTCGAGAAAGTATTCCCTGAGACTGCATACCTAACGGTTGTGCAAGGTCTTAGCATTTAAGAAGCCACGACCTCCGCACTTCCGCGGGATATACAGTCTCATCACCGATGATCTTGGGTGATGCATCCGGTTTGCTGTCAATAGTGTGCGGACCCTCCTATCCAGGGCGTCAAGTTCCGTCTGAGTCCATTTGAGTATGCCGAAAGAATACATCAAAACCGGCATGACCCAACCATTAAAGGCGCGCACTTTGTTTCCGCCTGATAAAAGACTGTTTAACACTTTATTCTGGCGACCAAAGAAGCGCTCCTTCTATGATTGTTTCATGTCAGCAGCATTGATGCCAAATGCTTCCGACATACCCAAATACTTGTAGGTCTCGGTTGAGGAGAGGGATCTAAGGAATATGGGATCCGAGAGTTGAGTTCCCAAATAACTATATTCTTGAATAAAGAATCTGTTAAAAATATAATTTTTCTTTACATTATCTTAAAAATATCACCCCTACATTCCTTTTCTTAGGTGGTGGACGCAAAATGGTCTATGGGTGGACGCAATTTAGATTTTTTGGACGCAAACTGGGTAAAACGCGTATTTTTGAAGTTTGTCTATTTATAAAAAAAACACAAGTAGTTTCGAACAAAACTGAAAGCGAACCCTATAGTAGACTATATAATGAACACATTACATAACTTTTTCATTGAAACTAGTGCTGGAACATTTTTATCTTCTCCTTCAAACTTGCCAACTGCACTAAATGGACGCGAACAGGCGAAATGACCCTATGAAGCCCTTAACCCGGGGCTATCGACGTTTCTAATTTTAACTGATGTCGCTTTATATCTCACGGGATATAATTGAGCGGATCATGCTTCAGTATTAAAGGCAGTTATTGCATTAGTATTTCGTATTTGTATCAGATGTTATTGACAGCTGCTGCGGGCTTCTGATTAGTCTCAGATGACAGACAAGGGTCACAGTACGATGTGGGCCGATGTTTTTTTGTTGCTTCGCGGCAATGTTTCCTATCCTTCGTAACATCGAATTCCCCTGTGTCTATGACCATGTGTTTTAGAGGCATTTCTCTAGTCTAGTACTTTCCATGACAATCCGATTGTTTTACAGAAACTGCGCTTTGTGCTACACAAGAGAAATATTCATGGCATGCTTCTGGGTCGGGATGGCCTTGCCTGGTCGAATTCCTATGAAGGATAACAACAGTATTAACTTGTAAGTCAATTAAGTGACTTATAAAGCTACAATAATGAATGACGTAAGAGCTATTGAAGTTAATTCGTAAAAGAAATTATCAGTAATTATGGAGTCAACGTCGACTACGTACGTAGGTAGGTAGGTACCTATGTAGTTTCAAAGTGCAGGGTAATACAGGCCTTTGTAAACATTTGTGTACAATCGTTTTTGTATGCAGAATCGTGCAACGTACGTTTGTGGCCAGATTGAGGTCAAGGTGTTCTACCTGGACGACTGGACCCCGGCGACACTGAGCCCACCGGGGGCGTGGGATCCTTTGTTAACGGTTCACAAGCCCTAAGGTGGGAAATAAAGTAAATAGAATGTTCGAAACATTTCGGTGACGTGACTTCTGCAAGGTCGAGCAGATTACATTACACAAAATCACTTCGTCACTGTGGAAGACGGCAGTTTGGATTGTTTGCTACATGTTTTGAATACTTAGTCCTTGTAGTATTTGCGAATTTCGTCGTTTCATCTCACTATTGTTCGTTTGATGGCATAATATTGACTATTGTGTTATAAAAACGTCGTCCACGTCTTAAATTGGTGTTACTTAAAATAATGCCTTTATTTCTTTGAATTCTATAGCTGTTGTTATCCTGACTATAGGGTAATTTACGTAGATGGTTTGTCAACAAAACTGGGTTCAATGGGACACGAGTGGAATGACACTCCGGAACTTGTGGACGTTGGCGATTCGAGCCAGCACTAACACATTTCTTTCTTGTTTTAATTTCCCCTTTCCCTTTTAACCTTTATAATTATTCAATGGACAATAATGACAAACCGCTTCTATTGAACCTCTGTAGGGGATGATTTTCAGAACGTCTTCCTTACTGCTTACCATTATAATTGTAAGTTAATAGTTGCTACTTCCATTATTATGGAGGCCTTTGCCAAGCAGTCGGGCAGAACAAGCGAATAAAAAAACTTCCAGTAAGTAAGTAGGTATTTGCATGTACCGCCGCGTCTATGATCGCTGGCAGCCACCTGCCACACTCGGCGTTAGCTAAAAGAGAATCGGGTCAAACTTACGGCAATATAATTCGGACGGTCTAGTTTCTGGTTCATCAATCTATAAGATGTAGAAAATATAATATACCTATCTAGAATATATAGGTAGTATGAAAGTGAAATTTTTCGTCACAAAATACCTATTTCCTCGATAACTAAACACGTCACAGTTCAGTTCTGCGTCACCCACATTTTGTCTTGAACTATCGTCGCTCGATGCAGATGTTCTGAATGCAGATTTTAACACGATTTGTGCGAGAATCAGTTCGAAATGTTGAAGTTTTGCTCTTTATTGTTCGATAAACGTCTCTTGCAATATTAGTACCCAACGATCGATAACAGTCTAGAGATTTTTTATGGTTTCTGAGCAATCAAAGCTATAATTTCTTGGCATCTGTAATAATTTTCAACTATTGCTTCAGTTTTTGATTTTTAACCGACTTCAAAACAAGAGGTTATCAATTCGACCCGTATATAATATATAATACTAGCATTTGCCCGCAGCGTCGCTCGCGTTGATTTAGAATTTGACAATGAAACTCTTAACACACTACTGAAGTTTCTATAAAATAATATAATTCAATCATGATTCGACAGAGACGTGGCGCCATCAAGTATCATAAGAACGCTATTGTTGTTTTCTTCGGGAACAGTAGGTATTACGTTTTTGTACACCTGACAACGTATATGCAAAATTTCGTGATGATCTATTCAGTGGTTTAGGTGTGAAAAGGTAACAAACAAACAAAACAAACTTACTTTCGCATTTATAATATTTAAAAAAAAAATAGTATTGTCAGAATTGCATACTTTCTAAACATGTGAGCCAAATTTCACAAGTGTATGTATGTTTGACTGCGCATATCTCAAAAACTAAAAGTTAGAGTGCAAAAAATCTTTATTTGAACTATACCTAGTCCAACTAAAGGAACAGTGCAAGTTTCATTAAAATAGCTACAGTATTTTTCGAGATAGAGAGTTGTTTCTTCTTGGCATAATTATGTTGATGACATGATCTCTTAATAACTTTTAGTAACAATGTAAAAATTACTTTTGTGTTGGATACTACAACTACTTGAAAAGGACAACACATTGGACTTAAAAAAAACAGTCTTAAAACTTTACTTTCGGAAGTCGGTGGCAAAAAATTCAATGAAACAAACAAAATCCCAAAAGTTTCTTTTGCACTCCTTGGTTGGACCTTACCGTCGTATGTTTCTTTCAAAGGGATCACTGTGACATATTAGGTATATTACTCGTATATACGCCATTAGAGAAAAGGATCTACTGCTACTCCATCATTACTATAAATAACAGCTATTTAGGCATTGTAATTTTAAATTACTGTAACTGTAATATAAATGTAATAATTGTGAATTCCTCGGGATTTGGCAGCTGCGCTGCGGTTGTGGTTGGTTCGGTTTATCCAAATGCGGTTAGTGGTTATTGTAGAATATTTTACAGTCGAATAAATAGTATTATCTTATCATAATACCGTAAAATGAGCGAAATACCGGATACATTTGCACTTGGGAGGCACGAGGCAGGCACGCTACGCACAACCTACTTGTGATGTTGCAGCGATGAAACATTTTGTATCCCATAACGACCAGATCGTAATACGCTCTTGATTCTCATATCTGTGTGCTTTCTTTCTCAAACTCTTGACTAATGTTTACCCTATTATAAATAACATCGTAATAACCGAACAAAACCTATTATTTGCTCATAACAATGAATGAAAGAAAAAATTGTCAAAAATATAAATGATTTGGTATTATAAATTTCTGATATAATGTGGTATGTGCGCAGGTGTACGCGTCGCCCAGCCGGCGCAAGATGGATACGAAGGGCGAGGGCGAGGAAATGACATACCCGCACATCTGCTTCATGGTCGACAACTTCGACGAGGTCAGTAAATACCACAAGCTCATAGCAATAGATGCTAGACAACAGTGATCGGCCATTGGAAACGAACGACCACGACTTACGTGTCGTGTTCGATCCCAGATACTAGGGTACAGGTACTATATTTTGTGTTAGCAGTTTTAAGAGCAATGTTTGTTACCGACCACTGGCGCTGGTGCACACCACTGC
Organism: Eurois occulta; assembly: GCA_950022335.1. NCBI lineage: Eukaryota > Metazoa > Arthropoda > Insecta > Lepidoptera > Noctuidae > Eurois > Eurois occulta. The sequence continues at coordinate 656,501 of OX465486.1, forward strand.
TCTAAAAAACGGTGAAGGAAAGCATTGTGAGGAATAGCCGTCGTGTCGTAGTACCAAAACCGGCCATGTGCGCGTCGGGCCACTCACAATGTAGAGTTCCGTAGTTACCCATCAAAATATGTTACTTACACTTCTTGCGGTCCGATTTGACTCCACACGATGATTTTTATTGTAATAAAAAAACAAACTTATATTTCAGTTGAAAAACCTATGCTCATAAATTATGTCTAGGAAAATATGTTATCCAAGTAGGTACCTACATTTTATAAGTTGGTCGACTATTACTTGTAAACTTGTAAAGCCTACTTAGCTGTGATAGTTTTCCTCTTAACTTCGCTATTTATACTACCAAGACCAACGTGAATTTTTCACACACCCAAACACAGCCGTTTAGCTGTTAGAGGGGGGGGGGGAGGGGACACCTGCGTCCCAGCACTGGTAACATCACAGGCCGAATGTGTTATGGCTGTAATAATATCTGTCTCGAGACCTGGACTCCTAGAGCATACGTAACTATCTAGCTACCAACGATAAATATCAGAGTAGACAAAAAAGCATGAAATGCACAGCACCGAAGCCGTTTTTAGAGTTCCCTAGCCTATACTATGAAAATCAAATTTAGTTTTTCCGTTGAATTTAATACGTACATAAGAATGAGCCTTCAAAATATTTTATTATAGATATTGGGGCTACGGAACCCGTGTGAGTACGACTCGCACTTGACCGATTTTTGCGTATTATGGCATGAAAGCCATCTGTGTAGGCCTCGGCAAACATGTCTGAGGCGCTACAGGAACGGGGCAGTCGCAACTACATCCTGAAAGCATTATTATATTGTACACATAATCGTTCAGTACGCTGTAAACATGCTGGATTGATGAATGGTGCTTTATGAACAACACTCATGTACACGATCTCTTCTATGTTATTAATGTCTACGCCTATTAACAACAATAACATGAGTGGTATGAGTACCGAGTACCGGCACTACAAGCGGTCACTATGTAAATATTTACATGTTGGCATTTCAACTGTACGATAACAATAGGTTATTACGAGAGTTTAATTTATGTTTAGATAGTAACGAAACCGTAGTGATTGTACAGAAGTACGGCGAATCGTTTCATAACATCAGTCGACATGTTATCATGTAGTCAAATCATCTATAAATGTATGTTACCGCTAATCTGCATAATTTGGATCAATTCTTATATTAACTAGATAATCTGCAGACTAGGTAGTCTGCACTCTGCAGGTTAACGACTAAGCATACGGTTAAGCTAATAAAACAGGTTCTTTACTTGAATAAAACATTTTTGTTGTAATTATTTAATAAATTTGTTTAACGCATAAACAAAGTAATATAAAATCAATACAATTAGTAAGTAATTAAAATTTGAGTCGTATGTTTCTGCTCTGGAAGAGCCGATCAAATTAGGCAATTAATAAAGGAACTTTACTTCAATAAAATCACCAAAAATAACTCAACACTGTCTGTAACAAGCCTAAAACTACGCAAAGTTATAAAATTTCAATCAAATCAACCTAATTATTGTCACAGCTCTATCAGTATCATAAACAAAGTACCACGAAAACACACAGAATTACATATTAGTGCAATGATATAAATATTGGTGATATTTTATATTACACAAAAAAAAATTTTTGCGACAAGCACACTTATTAGGTCCACGTTTAGATTTGCAATCACATTTCCGGTAGCCTTGGCCATTACTTAATGATTGCTTTGTTGCAGTTTGACGTTTCGATATCAGGAACATCATCTTTTGCTATCAATATTTCTTTAGAAATGCTACATATCTTCTCTTGCAATTGTCTCAAAATGTCACTTTTGGTGCCCAGTTTGTAGCACCCATCATCAGATTTTCTAGACCTACCGCCAAAATTGAACGGGCATCAGTTTTTGATCCGTCGACTGCAGTTACTTTATTCTTTCGCAAAATCCGATTCAAAGGAAGTAATATTTTTATATTAATTTCACGCGGCCGAAGGTCGCGGGGCACAGCTAGTAATCAATCAATCACATACAAACACAAATACATTATGTCATCATTATCATTCCTATGTGCATCTTAATACCATATCGTAGGTACTATAATTTTAACTCTATCTATTGCAATATTTTTGTGCGTAATTGTTTCAAGGAATCAAATCCTGTAATTCAAAGTACTTTCATGTTGGCGAATGTCCGTAAATGATATGGTATACGTTATGTACTTCTAATGAAAACGAAAACACACGAGCGCGAGCGATTCGTCGAATAAGCAAAGTTGTATATGTAAGGTGCGCCTCAAGGCCACTGTGCTACTGGTGTTTGTGGCGGTTCTGAATTCAGCAACAACAGCCGAACATGGCTTTTTCCCATTCAGCGTCGCAGTTCTTCTTTTTCACACAAATCAAATCAAATCAAATCATAATTTATTTGTTAACATAGGTAAAAAAATACAGACACACAAAGACACATCTCTGTTATCTTTCCGATCTTTACGATGTCTCCCACAATCAATACAGCTTTTCTCTGATCTGCCGGTTTCCTTATAGCCGCATCCATACTTAATCTTTTCTTGTCACTGACAAGCACTACATTCCATTCCTCCGCAGCACATTGCCGTTTGCTACTGAATAAGAAACCTACTATGCAAGCTTTGTCCATATATTAATTAACTATACAAAAGTACATTGACTACTTAGTGGATAAGAAGCTGTTCTGCTTAAAAAATCTCTACAAGGCTCTGTCTGTACAAGATCATTTTGATAACGGGTCTTCAATAAGCCCTCCTGTTCTCGAGCTCCCAGTGACTATGGTACGTTGTGAACTTATGTAGTCGGCTGCTTTATGGTCGTCTGTGCCTTAATTCTGTCTGTCGATATAATTAGACTTGGCGTTACATTCGTTCAGCGACTCGGTAAACGGCCGTCCTTTGTCTCCGTCGGCGTCGTCCGTCTTCATCATTTCGCTGTCATCATTCGTGTCAACAACATGGTATTTAGGACTACACGAGTCTATTACGTGGTATCTACCTGTTGGACATTCGTGTAGTTTTATTACTTTAAAGCCATGACTTCAACTGTGAATGTCAAAACGTTTAAGTTTTCTTATTATAAATAGAAACGCTGTTTTGCTTGTTAAACCACGATTTGTATGCATAAAACCTGTTTCAATTATTATCTGCATTGAAATGCTGAAGCTAGTCATTTCCATCAGTCAAGTAGTTGGGATCAGCGTGTCATTAGTTATTATTACACAATAAGCGAGTAGCTAGCAGTCGACTGACTAGTAATTATGCCTAAGTTTAGACGTCCATTGATTTGTTTTTGTAAACCTAATTGAATCGTTATCAGAACTTGTTTTATTTACAAAATGGCCTCCTCATCGGAATGTAAGTGTTCTTGATTCGTCGTGGCTGTTGCAATGCGTCGATGTTGTTCGTCTCCAACGGCTCCAGCACCGGTTTCATGACGTTATCACTGACGTGTTGGCTACAACTCGAATCCTGTTTTGCACTGCGTAGTATCGACATCGATTCTTGGCTCAGCAAAGTTTCTAGAGAACGAGACAAGATCAGCAGCCGAATCGTTTCGTCAAACATTAGAAACATTAGAAATAATATAAACATTTCTACAGCTGCACACATTATGAAAGCACGACAAACTGCACTAGCTAGTTTCACAAATAGTTTCAATTGTAACGTTATTCATTTCGTAACATGTGTGTTCGATTGCATAATGCTTCGGAACCAGAAAAATTAAACAGGCATGTTAAATATTGATACCGTCCGGCACAAGTGGTGAAAGGAGAGCATGTGGTGGCATGTCATACGAAGCGCTAGGGTAGCCCGTGAAATTCAAATTTTCTTACGTTTTTGCAATAGAAAAAAATGATTCGCGATTGTAACAAATATGGCTATACCGGATTATAATAATTAAAATCATCAATAAAACCTCTCTAAGGTCATTTAATCCCATTGAATTTTTAATTTCGCGGGCTACCCTGGAGCTTCCCCCTTAATCGAGATTGTTCACGAAACAGCCATTTCTGTAGTTGACCGGTATTGTGTGTTCTGTGATATCGGACTGAGAAGCGAGACGCCCGCGCCGCGTGGGAGCGACCGGTCGGGGCCCGGTGGCGGTCGCGCGGCCGTGTCGATGTCGGTAGGCCGTGGGCTCCACGACCTTGCGCACGGGCACTCTCGCTCGTTTGTTTGTGTTCGTCTGTTGACCGATATGCGAGCGACACAAGTGCCAACTCCGATATCGTCTGTTTTGATATTTATGACTATTATGATATAAATAAATCAGTACTTCAAAAGTCACTTCTATCATACGAGTCGTTGAATTAATCGCACCGAATCATTGTTATCGTATTACTTTGATTGTTGCTTGATTGTATTTGATATTAGCTATACCACACATTTGCATATCAGCAACAAAAATCAATTTTATTTCACAGGTCTTCCTAGTGATTTTTCTGATTGATTACTTTTCAGTTTTCTCGTTATGGGTCGGAATGATAAATTTCGCGGCGAATCCGCATAGTATATCGTATTTGTATAGTTTATTTCTAGAAATAGGCAATGTGTGTAGGCGCTGTAAATATCTTTTCGCGGCTTCTCACCGTGACACAGTTTGCGATTTGTTATTAAATAAAAATTAAGTTCGCCTGCACGACGTATAAGCTCACGCGACTGTAAAACCTAAAATTAAATGCAAAAGGCTCTTTTCTAATGTTTTTTAATAAACTCAAGGCATTGACTTCAACTGACGCAGCGTCTCGAATCTAGTGTAGTAATAAGGCCGGACATACATGCTAAAACTCGATTTTTGGGTCTCAAGACGCTACAAAAAGGATTTTTCACGTTTCTCTGTCCTAAAATATTTAGTCCCAGAAACTTCACTCCACTCGGGAACATTTTTCGGTCATCCAGTCAAAATATTTGGTATCTTTGTACCTACAAGTGTTCAGCCTAAGATCGCTAATAGTTGACTGCTATAACGTGCGTGTTATTAACGTTTTCTTTGAAAGCTGTCACTCGATCCTTTCCGTTAATTGACTGGTAAAAGAAAGATGCCAAAGAAGTAAGAAAATAAAACGCCGGAGCCGGACGGGCCGGACACAGTCTTTGGCCGAACAAGAGGTCAAAAAGTCTAACACTGAGCGGTTTTATCCGGACGGATAGCAACGCTGCTCGTATCTATAGACACATTGTTTTACCTATTTGTTAAGGAAAGTTCAAATATTCAATTTTCCGATAAGCCAATGTTGGCAGTTATTAATTAGTTACGTATAATTGTTCTGTATTTGCCTGCCAACGACACAAGTGTATGACAACTTGATAAGGCACACTTATTCTCGCTTAGTTTCAATAGGAACTCAACCATGCGCACTATAAATTACTTTAACGAATGACCAGCTTTGAGGGATCCCATAGACTCTATGTCAACCACATAAAGGTTATTGTTGCGACACTCGATTATGTTCGGGTTTATTGAACGAATAAATGGCACCAATACAACATTTTTGATCATGAATATATGAGCATTAAACTCAATTGAATCTTTCAATAGCATTTATTGAATTGACCCATTGGGTAACTGCGGCTTTACAGACTCTGTTAATATTTTTCCAAATAGTATTCTGCTAAAGCGACCATTTGGCTTCCAGAGCTTCTGTCGATGTTGGCATAGGTACTTTTACAGCCATGTCTTCAAAACAGTTTTACTCAGTGGCCCTGCAGGTTTCCGTACCTGTCGTTATAACTTTATAATTATGAGACTTTTTTTTTAGGGTTCCGTAGTAAACAAACAAGGAACCTTTAAAGTTCCGCCATGTCCGTCTGTCTGCCGCAGCTTAGCTCAGACTCTTAGTACTATAATAGAAAGCTGTAATTTGGCATGAACAAAGTGGTAAAATAAAATCTCTAAAAGTATTTTGTTTTAGGGTATCTCCAGCACCTACACGTAGTGGGGTTTTTTTTTCTCGCGCACCCCATGGTGTGGGATGTCGTTAGATAGGTCTTTAAAACATATTGCGAGATTGTTCAAATAATTTTTAGATTAAGGGATTCTTTTGTGAAATATTAAGCCCCTCTACCAGCTAAACGGTTATTTTTGGGTGCGTGAAAAAGTTCACGGTGATAGTATTTATAACGAAGTTAAAACGAAAACTATCACAGGCAATCATAGCTAAGTAAGTAGGCTTTACAAGTTTACAAGTAATAGTCGACCAACTTATAAAATGTACTTGGATAACATATTATTTTCCTAAGCATAATGTATGCACAGATTTTTCAACTGCAAATATAAAGTTTTTTTATTATTACAATAAAAATCATCGTTCGGAGGCAAATCGAACCGTAGCAAGCGTCTGCATAATTATTTTGATGGGCAACTACGGAACCCTACATTGTGCGTGGCCCGACACACTTGGCCGGTTTCATTACTTTTTTGCCATATTATGTTTATTCCAATTTCCATTAGTTAACCTTTGCTGGAATAGAAACAGAATCAGTGGGTGACGCTAGCCGTTAAAAGCTGTAGTACTGGCGATGGCGGTCCGCGGTCGCGTCCCTGGACTCTGATGTATTCACAGACTGTCTAGTCTACTGTAAGGCACGGCGACAATTTTATAATAAATAATAATAATTTTATTATCAGGCAACTATAAGTAGACAAACGGCAAATCTCCGAAACGGCTGGACCGATTTTGATAGGACTTTTACTGGCATATAGCTGATGCCATAAGGAGTAACTAAGTTTACTTTTATTTTAGAATAAGCATTAGGCTTCCGTGCAAAAAAATTAAAGCCTTTTGAAATTGGTAAAATTGAATTTCGATTCAAAAAGGGAAGTAATAATTTTTATAATAATTTCACGCGATCGAAGGTCGCGAGCAACAGCTAGTTTATAATATATTTTGCGACTACATCATACGTCTGTGCTTATGAGGTCAGCATGCATGTAGGTATGTGGTAGATTCTCTTATATAAAGTGACGCGCCACACTGCCCTACTTCGAGCACCCAGTCACCCACACGGCCATTATACAATAAAAGGCTAAACTAAAGGTCGCGCCTGTTTTCTTACAAACTAAATATGTCACTTGTTGGCTCTTCACCATGTCTCACAACACATTCTGCAGTAAAATGAGTCACAATTTCACAAAAGAAATACTGTCTTTTGCCAAAGTTAAGTGTAAATAATTTTAAAAAGGAAGTAAACAAAAGGTCTCTGATGAATTTTGTGACGTGTAACTCTTGATGATAATGATGACACGGCAAATCCACATATCCCGCTAAGAAATAGTGGAATTCAAGAAATTTCCCGCTATAAAAAGTGTGTAATCCATACTTCTGTGGGATAGTATGACTGACTAGTGGCATCGTTTATCTGTTTCATCCGAGAGTGGAGGTGTGTTGGCTGGAGCCAGCGACCGCGCAGTATCAGCTCGCTCCACTTACTGGCCTCGCTCACTAGCGCACTCGCCTGCCGCTTGGAAAGGCTCCAGGTGGCCCAATTGCATTGTACTCCTATCGCCTTTTGGCTACAGCGCTTACGTATCTTGTTTACTCGTCTATATTTATGTACTGTGTATTGAGAGCAGTTACTTTTTATCTAAGTACTAGTAAACAGTTGCTCTCAGTATCTCACTATTTGGCTCACGGTATAACACTTTTTGATGATAGAGGGTTGTTGCATAAATGATCAAAAAAACATATGTTATCGTTTCTAGTCCTACATTATACAATCGTGTGCCTGAATTAGAACTCCACATTGCCGATGTGCCGATGAAGTAATCGTGGTGGCAGTTTACCCAAGTGGAGTTAAAAACAATAACATTGACTCATATATTCATAGAAGACCATCACGTTACCGAAGCGTACACAGATCATAATATTAATCATCGCGAACGTCTGTTTACTGCGGCGGTGAATCATGCCGTGACGTCATCCTGAAAACTTGGACGACATCCCCGCGATATTCGTCGTTACTTTGCATCATAAAGTATACAGGCCATGTACACTAAAAGTACCAAGTAACAGCGTACACGAGCACGGTAGTGCTGCATCAAGCACTACCTAAGACGCGTGTGCCGCGTTATTGACATCGTAAACATACGATGAACTATTGAAATCAGACAGTGCAGGCAGTGTATAGCCGTTTGGGTGTGTATTGTATTGATCTGGCGTGAGTCTGTGCAACAGTTGCGACCGCGGGACTCAGGAGCGACCGAGCTGCCACTAGACCGGTAATTAAATCCGGTGTACCGCGGGGTCGCTATCGATCTATATTTTGTCTTATCATGTAATTGTACAGTGACTCCATGAGCCGAACGTCTCCTTCAAAGGGTTTTAGCAGTATTTTGCACGTGGCAGCTAATTCTCCAGACCTTGTGAACATCTGTTACATCTACGATGTTAAATTAGCGCCGCGCCTAGCATATGAATGAAGCACTTTGTAATTATTTCATTGTTGTCTTAGTGCGTTCGGTTCGGACTCGAACTGCATGCGATTAATGCACGGATTACGATCATACAAAATGCAACACCAGTCACTTTCTTTGTTGTCGATATCTTTCCGGTTGCGCTTGTGTTAGCAAATAGAATATAATGTACCGGCAGGCGTGTGTACATCGATGTTACGTCACACGTTTATTTCTCTCGATATAGCCGTTAATGGCGATACGATCGCTTCATGTACAATAAGGTAGTAGATTATCTCGTAAACGTGTTATTATGCTACAGTGAGGAGATTGCCATCTCTAGGTGCTTTCCATCGAGCTGCACGCAAAGGAGACGCTCGAGTAAGACACGCAATCACCGTCTTATTAGTAGAATGGACAACCTTATCAAAATGCAATCTTCTGACGAACAACTTGAAGCTCACTAATAAAAAGACTTGGTCAAATCGATTAACTTTTCCGTATTCAATATCATGGTACTTTACCTTTCTGAATTAAAATGTTGTGGTTACACCAAAAACAGGAAGTTAGCGGCTTCCTGTTTTATTTTATTGAAACATGTGATGTATTGGTTCACTACCTACAGGCGCACTTGGTTCAGCTCGATCCTCGGCGGATTCGCGCTTTTATCATCACACACATGTTATGACATTTCATTCATTCAAGTTCCAAATGCGGCAAAGTCCTTGGATGGCGACCAGATAGACGGCGGCGCTCGGTGCACGCGCACCGGACAGCCGACACGGTGTTGAGTTACGTTCTCACGGCTTGCACCCACGACTTGCTTAGCTAAAGGCCTTTATTCCATATGAGTGCAGCTTAGTAGCTACAGTATAGATGTTTACCCGCTACACACGTAGACACAAATGACGCTTTGTGAAATTGCATGTTATTACTTTGGCTGAAATGGAAATCGTGGAAAACAGAGAGTTCATCATCATCATCTGCCTTGCTTTTTCCCAACTATTTTGGGGTCCGCTTCCAGTCTAACCGGATGCAGCTGAATACCCGTATTTTACATGGAGCGACTGCCTATCTGACCTCCACAACCCAGTTAGTGCTAGGATACCCCTTGGTAAGACTGATTGTCAAACTTTCGGGTCACTGACTACCTGTAACGACTGTCAAAGATCTACAAATGACAGCCGGGACCAACGGCTTAACGTGGTCACCCATCCACGGACCAACCTAGGTAAGCACGGCTTAACCTAAAGATCGACCCGAGCGGCTGTTCTTATTTAGCCACGAGCTCCTCCAAGTTATGCTGGTTAATTACACGAATTGAAGCACTCCTGGATCGGAAGTAAATCCCTATAAATTCACTCGGTAGGTACCTACCTATGCTATTGTTTCTAAGCGATTGTTCATAGTTTCGGCTACCGATACCCTGTCGAAGTGTCGTTATGGTGTCGTTGTTATGTTTATCGGCCACGTGTGAAGAAGCTTGCCAGGAAGCGTTCCTGCTAATTCTCTTTATTCCGTGATGTATGAACTACATATTACGAACCAACAGTTCGCAATGGCATCATGTTGCAACTGCCCGGAGATCATACAATAAATCTCCCATACAATGAACAGAGGCGAGTGAATAGCTCCACAGTTGCTGCACATTCTAGCTCTCTGTAAATAGATTATATCGTCGGCATTCAACCGTTATCTCAGATTGTCTTCATTTGCCTATTTCGCTATCAATAGGCTTTGTGATTGTAAGCATGTGATGGCAATCTGTTGCTGGCTCGAATTAATTATAATTATCATATTTAATTGAGTACAAATGCAAAACACATCGACAGATTTATTAAGTATGGTCGGTACCTACTTAATTCAAGCTTTTACTTTACCCTTAAACCTCCTCGTCCTTGAGCAGTACAGTTTTATTATCAGCCATGTTTATTATGGTCTTGCGCTTATCTGGCGACCTACATGCAGCTCATTGATAGTCGTGCGAAAGAAATTGTTGATTAAATGCGAACGCATCTGGAATTATCACGGACTTTAGAATAGTGACACCTATTAACTAATTGCGTATTTATTAGCTAATTGCGTATTTATTTAAAATAGTTAGTGTTATTGGGTTTAATTATCGGCATTCATTCGAAAACAACCGACAAGTTATGTGTCTAATTAGACCAGCTGACTCACTGCTTACCGGGAACTTGATGATGCAATAAATAGTTACTGTCTCTACGAATAGCATTACCTACCGAAGTAATCTGCGGAGTACTACGACTACGAGTACATAAGTTATTTTAGCCCCATTGCCATTACTTCAGTACAAAAAATGCCTGTTATCACTATCCTAATCCGCTGGAAACTCGGTGCAAATTTAGTGCACCGAGTTTCAATTGAAGTTATCAGTTGAAAATTTTCAGATTAAACTGACGTATTTATTATTGTTATTTATCTTTTTAACAGTTAACGTACACACTAAATACAGTAATTATTTAAAAAGTTAATTTACTTAGAGGTACATTTTGGCTTTTATCCTTAAGTTTAATTAATTATTCTCTTATAATAAACTTCCTATACATGGCATGTTCGCGTTGTATTTCCTGTAGGACGACCGACTAGTCAACCTGAATAACGAACAAGCTACAGATGACTTGGTATCAATGTTTCATGTGAATGATTGCACGTAAACGTTGCCAGCGTATAATCTGCCCTGTCAATGTTGAGTTACATTCTGTTGGATTTACCTTCACTTGTTATCTAAATTGTAATCTTGTCAACATCGCGGCTATTCACGCGTTAAGCCGAGATGAAAACACTGTTTATCAGAATAACGACTCATTCTATTGTCACATTGTATACAATTCAGTAAAACTGAAGGCGCTCCTCAAGGTGAGGTCGGTCATTGTGTATATTCCACTGTTGGTCAGTGCGACGCAGCTTTTTGTACCTACATCATTCGCATTTTCAGTAAACGCTAAGTACCTATCTACCTACATTAAGATACCTTGGCACTGTGTCAGGTGCAAATAACTTATAAATAATACGTGAGTAAAGTTAATAACACATACGTAATGCCTTCCTGTGTGGCGATAGAAGCATGTTCCTACAATACTACTGAATAATAAATAATCCATTTATATACCAATATGCACCTTCGTTCCGACCTTTGATTTCCCAGCTAGGTAATTTCTACACAGTTCATGATTAGAAATAAATCACATTTATTGCCTATACCTAAGTACATAAGAAACGATTCAGTTACAAACAACCAATATGGAAATCTATGATGATGACGTCATGGCCGCTAGTTATAGTTTTAAATGAGTAACGCTTAAGGTATTTGCGGTAAATACGTTACACAGTGTTTAAGAGGATTAGCATATTTAAATTAAATTAAACGGCTTAGCTGAGGACATCTCATTACAGTTAACTACATTTGCGCGTTCGCTGTTCACTCTGGCTTTGTTACAATGTTGTTTAACTGTAGTGTATGCTGTTTATCTGTTGGTGGGGAAATATGTTAAATTCATTAACGTTTGTATAAATTAAAATTAGGCATTGAAAGGATCACGTGTCTCCGGTCATGGAGCGACACAAGTTTGACATTCAGACGAGCGCGGCGTTATCGCCAGATCAGTGTTAATTACCCAATGTGCCTCTTCTAAACTTGTCTGTTAACACGCCTCGTGTTTCGTTACGTAATCGCAAACTTCTCTCGGCGACTTGTTCGATAGCACGATACTCTTTCAAAGAAATGAACAGTTTTCAGTTGAATCTACTGTTGAATAAACATGACACATAAATGATGTGTGTCAAAAATTGAATAATAATTGTTGTGGTTCGATGGTCGTAGGACTCGTAGGTAGGCTGCGTAACAAATTGTTCAACTAGTTGAAACTAGAGGATGATCGTAATTTGATGAGTCTGTAAATACCCAAGAGGCCTTTTATTCCAGTTGTAGTCACATAAAAGTTATTGTTTCCGCTTTGTAAGATTTTTTCGTTCTTTGCGCAACCTCGATGCTGAAATAGTTAGGTACTTGCAATAGATCATCAAACATCTATACAAAACTAGAATCAGACTGTCAGTTCACTGAATTGAAACGTAGGAAGAAACAAATACAATAACGTACCTACTTAACTGGCCAATATTTTGTAAGTCCTTATGATCTTTTTAACCGACTTCAAAAAAAAGGAGGAGGTTCTCAATTCGGCCGGTATATTTTTTTTTTATGTATGTACACCGATTACGCCGAAGTTTCTGAACCGATTTACGTAATTCTTTTTTTGTTTGATGCGGAATAGTTTCGAATTGGTCCCATAAAAAAGAGAATGACCAAAGTTGGTACCAAAAAGTCTCGCGCCTCAAAACCAAAATATTATAGTAATTAGTTTCATATTTTTTTACGGCATTACGCGTCGGGGATTTGATTTTTGAACTGGAAATATACTTTTCGAGTTTAAAAGTATGAATATTGTTTTACTCCCTTTATATGACGTTCCGTTTCAACTGAATATAAATGACGTTCCGTTTCAATTGAACAAACCCTTGTCTGTCGAGCGGACTCTAAAATTAATTACAATTAAGTAAGATCAGTACACCAAATCGATTTAGTTTGGTTTATTGCTATTTGCATCAAAATAGATTTTCTCAGCCTAAAGATTTTGATTTATCGATTACATCCCTAAATCCCGACTAGTTTATAGCACTTACTATACTCTATGGTTTATAGTTATCTTATCTGTGGCATCTGACATTTGTACTGTACTGACTGACTATTGGCAATATAAAGGTCTAAAATAAAATCGAGTTTCAGTCAAGCATACTGTGGATGTTACTTTAACTCGTAATTCTTACTAATATTAGTGTATTACGCTGTTTTTAGAGCAATAATGTAATGTATGTGTGTTAAAATACGTCGTTGGTAGCGTCGAAAAAATAGACCTACTTTTTAGGTTAGTTTCGATTTTATAAAATAACTCTGAAACGCGGGTTTTTTTTTCAAAAATAATGTTTGTAGGAGTTAATACGATCAGTGTAGTCTATAAAAAACAAAGTTTGATTTTGATGCAGCATGGTACGGGATTCCATATATCCATGAGCATTCTCCTTTGATTCAGGGAGGCCCATTAGTTTTTATTTTATGAGCATTTGACTCTGAAGTCTGTTACTTGTTTGTTGTTGTGGAGTTACTTTCGCATTTATAATATTAGTAAGGAAGTAAGAATAAGCCTATTACCATGAAATGTATGGTTTACAATGTAAAATGAACGTATAGAAAATATTTGTATAGGATATTGCAACTAAAAATGAAATGAAAAAATAAAAAAAATTTTTTTGCAAAAAATGAAACCGACTTCAAAATCACAAAAAAGTGAAAAATAATTTTAGCTTCAGAAGTCGGTGCCAAAAAACTGAATCAAACAAACTAAAGTCACCGACTTCTGAAGCTAAAATTATTTTTCACTTTTTTGTGATTTTGAAGTCGGTTTTATTTTTTTTCCATCTTAAAATGACCTTCTTTCGTCTTATTCTTGTTATTGATCGAGTGGTCAAATAACTATAAAAAAAACAAGAAGAAAAAGATATAAATTTTCGAAATCAAAGTTATTTTTAGATATTATTTTTTACCCTGTCACAATGTTGTCCTATTTAACTCAAAGGTTGACTTCTAGAGAATGCCTCCTATGTACTACTATTGTACTTACATGAAGTTTAAATAAATAATAACTGGCGATATATGGGTATACCATATTGTGCTCTACTTTGAGGGTTGCAATGTGATGTTGTGTGTTGTGATATTTTTTTGCATTGTGCAGGTGTTCTGCGATATCGTGGTGCGCGACGGCGAGATGGTGTGCGTGGAGCTGGTGGCGCGCGGCCGGGGCTGCGCCGCGCAGGCTGTCATCTTCCTCGGCTCCATCCGCTACGACATCCTCACCAGGGTCTACGACTCCAGGGTACGTTCGCTGTTCACTTTCTAGCCCTCATACATAGGTGTTCGTCGATAGAACGGCAGCAGGGTCTGGAGGCTGGAGCTGTATCGCAAGTTCCTGTTCTATCCTGCCTATACCCCAAAATATACGGTTCAAGTGACCTCTCTCGACGCCGCTGTGGTAGTGGCACATTCAAAGTCATTCGGGTCAACAAATAAATTACAATACTGTCAAAACAATTTAAAATACTGTCGGGCAATGTTTGGGATCTTGCTTGATGAGCTACAACTACAATGCTTTCTTCTGCAGTATTGTTTCCTTTATGGTGGAAGCGCCAGGGTAGGCCGCCTAATTTTAATGTTCCTACGGTTTTCGCAATTTGCAGGTCAGGTCAGGTTGTATGTGAGAAAATATGATTCGCGACCGTAACAAATATGGCTTTACTAGAACATATTCCTTAAAATCATCAATACAACTATCGTTCATTTAATCCCATTGAATGACTTTTTTATGAAATAGTCTCATATTTTGTTCAACCGGAAAAGAGAATGACCAAAGTTGGTACCAAAAAGTCTCGCGCCTCAAAACCAAAATATTATAGTAATTAGTTTCATATTTTTTTACGGCATTACGCGTCGGGGATTTGATTTTTGAACTGGAAATATACTTTTCGAGTTTAAAAGTATGAATATTGTTTTACTCCCTTTATATGACGTTCCGTTTCAACTGAATATAAATGACGTTCCGTTTCAATTGAACAAACCCTTGTCTGTCGAGCGGACTCTAAAATTAATTACAATTAAGTAAGATCAGTACACCAAATCGATTTAGTTTGGTTTATTGCTATTTGCATCAAAATAGATTTTCTCAGCCTAAAGATTTTGATTTATCGATTACATCCCTAAATCCCGAGTAGTTTATAGCATTTACTATACTCTATAGTTTATAGTTATCTTATCTGTGGCATCTGACATTTGTACTGTACTGACTGACTGTTGGCAATATAAAGGTCTAAAATAAAATCGAGTTTCAGTCAAGCATACTGTGGATGTTACTTTAACTCGTAATTCTTACTAATATTAGTGTATTACGCTGTTTTTAGAGCGATAATGTAATGTATGTGTGTTAAAATACGTCGTTGGTAGCGTCGAAAAAATAGACCTACTTTTTAGGTTAGTTTCGATTTTATAAAATAACTCTGAAACGCGGGTTTTTTTTTTCAAAAATAATTTTTGTAGGAGTTAATACGATCAGTGTAGTCTATAAAAAACAAGGTTTGATTTTGATGCAGCATGGTACGGGATTCCATACTTCCATGAGCATTCTCTTTTGCAAAAACATAAGAAAATTCGAATTTCGCCGGCTACCCTGGCGCTTCACCCTTGGACAAAATTGTACCATCTCTAACTCTCTATTTTTGGTCAGTAACTGGTGAAACCTGGCAAAACCGCGTGTAGGATTATCACTCCATTAACTCAATTGTCGCGGCGATGACTTTCGTTTATTATCGTGTAAGCTTGCCGTTCACGATTTACAAAAGACGCGCGAGGCGCGCTGTGAATTCAACAATTACATAAATGACATACCTATATATAATTAATTCCATGTGCCGCGTCAAATATGTAGGTACGGGTAATCAATATGAAACCTAGAAATAGGGAAATAACCTTCTTTAGGTACAATGAGTTTTTAAGTGTGCTTCGCTGACGTAATATTGGGTACCTTATTTTATGAAACACACAGATTAGCATCCGTTTTCGATATCGAAAACTTCCCACATGCTGAGATTATTCAAATTCTGAATGTTCTGAATTAATCAAGAGCCCGCTTACGTGTGTATATTTTAAAACGTGTACCTATATCAGGTTTCGGTGTTTGTGGTTTAGTGTCGGGCTCGCTTCCTAACTGACGCAGTCGGAGGGCGCAGGCCCACCGCAACAAGTGTCACGGCAACGTCGGC
This sequence comes from Eurois occulta, assembly GCA_950022335.1. Lineage (NCBI taxonomy): Eukaryota > Metazoa > Arthropoda > Insecta > Lepidoptera > Noctuidae > Eurois > Eurois occulta. Next base: position 672,827 of record OX465486.1, read on the forward strand.
TAATTGCCGGATACGGACTGTTTAGTGCGCCTCCCGGCTTACCGGCTGTCCGGCCCGCTGCGCTCGATCCCGGCTCAAGCCACGTCGACATACACCACATTTGCATGCGAAATACACTCAACATCTCATACTGGATCTGCTAATCCAATCCAGTCAATACTAGAGATTTATTGTGCGCATCAAATAGCTGCTCGCAACCGGCGTGCGTATGTGCACGTGGACGAAGCAAAAGAAGTATGTAAGAATCGTAGCAGATTGCGTTCTGAAGTTTCTGCCTCCATGAGGAAAACGCGTGTAAGCAAAAACCGTTGAAGTTGAGTCACGAAGTGAATTTGAACCAGTTCACAAGTAGCTTAAATCACGACATCAGATATGTTGTAGTGCCCCAAACAATAGGAAAAGAAAAAATGTCGACAAATGCTCGTTTGCCGAGTGCCACGAGAGGCTCTTTGTGCGCGTGTGACAATGCGGCCGCTCCGCCCGTGCCCCGGGGTGGCTGAGCGGCTCAGCTGTGAGAGCGCACACTCGCCCTCTCACTGACTGAGCATTTCAGCATCCGTGTTGAAAAGCGCCCATAATACGACTGTTTAGCGAGAGTTTTCATTGCTTTATTCATACAAAGGAATTTGCTGCAACGAAGTTGTTCTAAGTTAGGTTTTTATCAAATGTAGAGTATATGCATTTTAGAGTCGACCTACAGATCTAGATTCTAGAGTAGATCTGGTGGATAGATACACAAGGCAGAATGAAACCACAAGGTAAACACCGCAACCACGTGCCATCGATACAAAACAACAAGAAGATTTAGATATTATATTTAGATGCAGTTTTGTTGGTATTTTTCGTTGTCAAATAAAGAGTTCCGTTTTTTTTTCTTGGGAACATCCGCATTGGTACCTTATATCGTTATCATGATCGATAATTTATAATATTAATCTTGTCGTGTAGTACACGAATACTTACGATAAGTACCTACCCCGTGGGAGCTCCGCAGAACAAACAAAAAATCTTTTCGCCCTGATAGTGAACTAAGATGATACTGAAAGGTTGTTTCAACGCATTTGTACTAAATTACATTAAAAAAAAACATTATTTTGGTAATTGGTGCGAAATGATTGGTAGCTGAACAGATAGGTATAATATACCATCTGTTCAGCTATATGTATGTATGTTACAACATTATTTGTGTATCATGACTGCAATCATTTAGACCCTCGTCGGGAAGCAAATTAATCGGACTTTCTGCCAATCAAAGGAGGTTGAAGCCATCAAGCGAATAAGCAGAAAGTAACTGTTGTTAAGGTAGGATACAAAGGAACGGTTTCTATTTACTGTTTGTTAATTAGCAGAGAGCTCGTGTCGCGTAGGGCTTCACAGGTCTCTGCCAACTACATAATATACACAAGGCTGTTAGACGTCGTAATCATTCCGAAAGTTGCCACATCCGCATTAGGCTCGTCGCACATAGGTACCATCATCCACAGCCCAACTTCACCCACTGTTGGGTATAGACCATAGACCACTCTTCGCTTGTGCCAACCTCATCCAGAATTCTCTCATCCCTGGGCTTTAAATAAACTCGAGGACCTTCATCATCTTATCGGGCTTAATGCTGTTATTATTTCAATTTCAGCTAGAGGTCACCAAAGTTATTGTTGCTTCTAATAAGTTATACAAAGTTAGTTACCATGATAACTCTATAAGGCATACGACGCGGCTCGAAACTACTCAAAAGTAACCAGTTACTGACTCAAATCACCAATGAGTAGCTAGAATGTCACAAACAGTACAATAACAGTATTTCCATGGCGAACTGTACGCCACGCGGCATATTTTTTGGTATTAATAAAAAATACTGCCGTGTCATTAGCTAGTTTGTGATTGCTTGCATCCACTATGAGCTGCCATTGAAATATGAGTGCTGTGGCTTCCTGGCTACTCATGGGTGATTTGAGTGTGCATCACGTTACTTTTGAATAGCGACGTGGACGGCAGGCCTTAGTGGCTCAAATATTTAGTACCGGGATCCGGAAACTGGTCGAACGATAGCTGTTATCTGTTAGTTGAAGTTATCGTTCAGTGCCGGTGACGGCATCTTTATCTTGTCACTAGTCAGTCCCTACCTCTCACTGACCCTTCTGTCGCTTTCAGATAAAACCAACGCATATTTTAGTCCGTAGAGCCACTCTTAACCTTAGCTTCCCATAAAATACGAGAATGCCTGCTTTAATATCGGCGTTTTACCTGAAATAAAATGCTTATTAAACTACTTACCTTATTCGAAGCATAATTAAACAATTGAGATAGGCTGTATCTTCATTCCTGTGCCAGCATCTTTGTACCAAATGTTATTAAAATCAGTTCAGTGGTTTAGACGTGAAAGCGTAACAGACAGACAGACAGACAGAGTTACTTTCGCATTTATAATATTAAAAAATAATGACGGTTATAAAAATGTTTTTTTTACAACTCACCTTCTAGGTAGGTACAACCGTCTTCGGCAAGAAAAAGAACGCCAATGTATACAAGACAGAGGCTCGCACACTCGCAAGTGTACTTCCCTCTCTGACCTGGTGACGTCACGAGAGCGACACACTATATGGTTAGAATCGTAAGGAAAAAATGGCACAGGAATGAAGATACAGCCCATCTCAATTGTTTAATTGTGCTTCGAATAACGGTCAAGTGGTTTAATTAATAACATGATGTTGGTTGTTTTAAACCTCGCAGTATAATAATGTGTTAGGTATGTGGAATATGAATAACCACATATCAAACTGGAATGTTTACTGAAGCGGATCTAAAATAAAAATAATTATTATTTGACTTAGATATTTTGTAGGTTATCTGTATAATATTATCTTATTTTGCACGTGCCCTTCGTCTTATTTTGGTTGTTTTTGCATAAGAACAGATATTTCTAGATAAAGATAAGATGAAGACCGGATTATTGTTGTACCGCTGAGTCGATGAAAATACGAAAACGAAGAATCATGCCCAAAGCCGTACTCTAAAGTTGTTTGCCTGTGATTTTACTGCATTTTACTATGTAAATACGTAAATAATATAATATATGTATAATCGGTCATACAAGTCACCAATTATGTAAATTATGGTGACTTGTATGACCGATTGTATAAAAAGTCAGTGATATTGTATTGTATCGTACTCTTGAACAATAAAAAAGGGTAAAATAATTCAAGTTACTATCCCCAGGGCCGTCTTTACCCAATTGGAGGCCCTGGGCACAGTGGGCACTTGACAATAATGGGCCCCTCGTGGGATGCAAGAGCGAGCGAAGCGAATTCGGATTTTTTTTGCAGCCCGCCTCGGAAAGGTTTAGGTGATCATTTTAGCGGAGGGGAACTTTAATTTTAAATAGAACACATAAAATGTTTCTGGAACCATGAAATTGGCTTTATTTTACGGAGAATTTTATGCGATGAATGTATGAATAGGTATGCTTTCGGTCATGAGGCCACCGCGACAGGCACAAGTGTGCCGAAATTTGGAGTACCAGGCTGTATTTCGGCAATAATGCGTTAAAATTTGGGTACCAAAGAAGGGGTCAATTGTTTCTAATTTCGTCACAGGTTCAAAAATGATAATGTCAGAATGTTACACTCAACGGTGAGCTGTACAGAGACATGATTACTAACTTTTGATGCGTCAATTGCAAGGCATGAATTTTGTAGACATGGGGTTTCAAAGGACCAAGCATGGGATCCATAGAGCAAAATGGGAAGAATGCACATGCCCATGATTTTTTCGTTTGAGTGCCAAAGGAAGGTTTCCTTTTAATAAGCTCCTTCATGGTAAAAATGGCATAACATTATCAGTGAAATAAAGCTAAAACGGAAAAAATACATACACGGGCATACGGATAAATACTCTTTTCTGTGTTTTGTTTCAATTTAAAGTTGAGAATGTTTTTAGAGGCGGAGGCCTCTAAAAAACATTATTTTTAAGTAAGTATTGACTTATTTTGAAAAGCTAGATGCAAAAGCGAGCGGAGTGAGCTCAAAAATGTTAGTATCCTGCGGTCCTGCCTGGGATAAGTCTTTTGACAGCTATAGGAACTTGGGGCCCCCTTGGGTCGTGGGGCCCCCTTGGGCCGTGGGGCCCTGGGCAGGTGCCCAGTGTGCCCAGTGGAAAAGATGGCCCTAACTATCCCCTTCAGAGACAGCGTCGTCGTAGAAGTCTTCGTTGTTCAACAATCAAACAATCAAAATCATAATATTTAATGTCACGGGCCTACACTTATAGAACGTCGAGGAAAGGTGCACGGTTCGGGTTTGTCGTTTCCTATGGAGAGGAACCGACAACCAACTCCATGGAATCCTCTCGATCCTTTTTTCTTTATACTTTGAAACTTATTTTGTACATAAATAATAAATAAATATCCCTGGACATTTCACACAGCACCATCTAGTCCCAAGCTAAGCAACCTAATGCTTGTGTTATGGTAGCTAGATGGCTGATAAACTACATATATATATATATAAATAAACAGTTCATCTTTGGGTTTATCTCATTTAGTACGAATTATGGTCGTTATCGATGTATTTACAACTAGCGGCTCGTCCCGGCTTTGCACGGGTGTCTATGTTACTCAGGGTGAATGTAGCTTTCTAATGGTGAAAGAATTTTTGAAATCGGCACAGTAGTTTTTGAGTTTATTCATTACAAACATACACACACACAAAAATACAAATTTTTCCTCTTTATAATATTAGTGTAGAAGCAATTAGAATTATCAGTGTTTGTGTGGTCGTGGATCTTTCCTCAAGGAAACCGTACAAGTTGTCGCGGCCGACAGTGCTTTCTGTCTACTGCTGACCTTGGGCCTTAGAACCAGTCCTTTACATTAAAAACACACACACACACACACGCACACTTGCGTAATGGAAAATTAATGTTTTGCCAGCAGTTTTTGTGTTATCCAAATACAATTTGCGCGACGCTAGAGATCGTATCGCTGAACAAACAATTTATCGGAATTGCCTCAGAAACAATTCTGTAAACAAAGAAATGCTATAAAACTGCTGCATTTACGAGCAGTATTGTTATGCGATTAAAATCTTACATCACAGGTAAAACAGATTTTCATGAAAAAATATTGTTTGAATTCCTACTTCAATTACACACGACTCGTGTGAACGTAAGTCGTAATTACATAATTATCTAATCGTTGCCTTGATGGGTACATATGGCTCATTTTCGGCAATTTTTGTGGTGGTTGTGAGTTGCAGCCGCGGAGCAGGGTTACAAGTTACCTAGGTAACTTGTAACCCTGCTCCGCGCGGGTGTCACGTCCCGCTCGGGGGAGGCGCCTGCCCGAGCGTTGAGGGTTGACTCCTGGCGCTGCCATCAGTGACATCAGTGCACACGTCCCGCCGACACGCGTGATCTCATCACCCAGACAGCTTCCCCCTCGCTTAGTGCGAAACGAAAGTGTTTCACGACCCCATTGCCAAAACTTTCGCGGTGACATCACGCGTGTGTTGTCCGAAGCGTTAAGCAAGGTGTTAGTACTCCATTTCGGCCGGCTAGCGTATGACGTGGAACTTAGCTAAACATAAACTAGACTAGCGAAAGGTGGACAAAGACATGTAGCGCGACTTGATTTCATTTCGTATCTGTTGTTTTAGTTGTGGCTCCATCCGTTGAATTTACGCGACAGTTGCGGATCGGTGATATCAACGCATTGAACAAATTTTATACTGCTCTAACTTGTTAATTAGTACAATATTGTGGCGCCGCGATGTCGCGCGCTCTGAAGCCTCTCGTCTGCCCCACTTCAATCTGCGGTCTCCCCTCGCCTGATATTGTTCGCAGCTAAGATTACGTGCCGCCGATCAATCGATAAGCACTCGACCGGCGGAAAAACTCTGACTTTCTTATAACTAGGCCATCTGTTTCGACGCATCGTTTCTGACACTTTAAATTGCTTCCGGACTTCACGTTCTACACTAAGTTTGATATGTTGATGACACTTGAGTAGTAACGTACTTATGTTCAAGTACTCCCAATGTCCCAGTAAGTGGGTTCAAGTACCTCCTTGGCTACTGTCTTGTGACTTTGTTTCTAAACTTACCGACTTTACGAGTAGATAGAAGTTTTAAAAAAAAAATAGAACAATCATTATCTATGTAACCCTGAAGATATTGTTGACGGCGAAAACTTGTTTCTTATGTTTTTTTTATTATTCATTGCGTATCATTTCTGCAGTGTCATCTAAACGATATGAAAGGCTTTACAAACAGTAATACTTATGTATCGATTGATGTAAACTACCACCGTTCACGCTTCTTTCTCTAATACGTATTTTTACAAAATAATATACAAATATTATGTTAAAAAAAACCCTGTCCAATCCGAAAGGGGCATATAAGTATACCAATGACATTACCAAATAAAATAAGAACAATAAAATATTCATGAAAGTAAAATTATTCACGAATTTTTTAAAATGCATGATTTTGGTCACAAATTACCACCATTTCCTTAAACTCTAACAATCTGTTAAAACGTGACAACACCATCTTCGGCACAATGTTCGATCGTCAATTGTTTTGTATGACGGCTCTACCCGGAAAGTGACCGGAGTGAGGCCGCCCGCGCCCTTGTTGTTGTCTTGCCATGTAAGTTTCCTCATTTTAGTACATTTTATTTAATTTTCATCGGGGTGTTTTTTTATTTGTTATCCAAAAATGTCTACATAAATAGAATGTTATCTCGATCCCTATCTAATAATACCCTCACGGATCGGACCGGGTTTTCCTTAACAAATTGTTTACATAATGAATGAATGAAGAAAAAATTGAATAATGAGTTCAAAATCAAAAGTCATTTATACAAAGTAAGTAGTAGTCAAAGTTAACAAGAGACAGTCCCAGAAAACGCCCACCTTTAAACACTTGGTAGTGTTTTAGCTGTGAAGGAGACGTGGGCGACGACCTCCCCAGCAACACATCTGTCTGTTAGCTTAGAAGATCCATCATCATCATCGTTCTTGCCCTTGTCCCCATTCATTTGGGTCGGCGCAGCATGTCTTCTTCCATACTTCTCTATTACTCGTTATTTCATCAGACACCTCTTTTCGTGCCATATCATAATCTTCACACAGTCTACTCTTATACCCATCCACAGTCATACTCAAAACTTTCCTCACGAAATTTTCCTCATTCCTCCGCATCACACATGCCCATACCACGATAACCGATTACCACACAACTTTTCAGTCACCGGTGCCACTTTCAGACTTCCTCTTATGTACTCGTTTCTTATTTTATCTATTCGCGTAATACCAGACAGGACCTTAGCATTCTCATCTCAGCCACATGCAAATGCCTTTCATTCATCCCTTTTGTGGCCCAACATTCTGATCCATACAAGACAGCAGATCTAACCAGTGTTTTATAAATCTTCCCCTCAAGTTTAAGGGGAATGCGGGAGTCGCAGATTGTTCCCGTGACCTGCCGCCATTTCATCCATCCTGTGTTATTCTGTGCTTTACACTACGATCATTGGTTAGAAGAACCAGATTCTTTATAATAGTGTGTAAGATAATAATAATTTATGTACCTATTAACAAATGATCAAGCAAAGTTGCAAGTATGAGTGGGAACAATAGTGTTTACAGGTGGGCGCGGGGTCGACAACCGATTCACTAAGGGCTGTACCCGCTCGGCTGGCGACCACTATGATTCATGTCTACGACGTTCTTTACTTACTGATCAGTAAAGGGCAAAGTACGCAGTTCATGTCTCGAGCCAACCTGTTTCCTGACCTAGTTATTGCCATTATTTATCGCTAATGAGCTTTTGATTCTGTTGCTCATGAAAGCCGAAAGACTCAAATCTCGTCTATCGAAGTGACGCATGCTTGTCTTATTTGAGTCATCAGGATTGTTATGATTATGACTCTTCGATGAAGTGCCAAAATGAAATATTATTCAGTAAGTGTTTCTCGCACTTTTTTGCGGTAAAACCAAAGAAGCAATTTTTACTTCTTGGTTAAACCAGTTCTTTGTTTTATTCATATAAAAACTGAATATGATTATGTAAGCAGCTAGATTTCGATCATGGGGACTGATAACTTTTGGACATTGATGGCGTCTCCTTGTAAAGTACAATTTGAAATGTTTCACAAGAAATATTTCAATTGAGTCACATTCTCTTTTATTAATACATTTTAAATGGTCCAGGTTATTGTGATAAGTGATTTGACTTTGTTGCGGTTTCTTTTAATAGCGGAGTAGCAAATAGCCGCGGTGGCTGGTGAGCGGGGAGTGGTAGCGCGGTAGGCCTCCGCCCACCGTGCTCCGATGTGATTCAGTATCTGTACCGGTTTATCATGCGACTATGCGATACTACCACTACGAACAACAGTACTTTGACAACTTGTTCCACTAGCTCAGGAATTTGTCGTCTCAACTGAGTAAATATTCGCTGTTTGCCTGCTTAGAATTGTTAACAATTTTTGCTTCTAAATATAAGTTCGTGAGAGAACATGGGCTCATTTTTATATTAAGACAAACATAGCAGGGGCTGTAGGCCTAGAGTTAATTCATCATAGGACTAACGATTGAAATATACTCATCGACAACAATGAACAAATAAACATACCTAATTGGCGTTTAATGGATGCATTCAGGTCTTCTATTATTAGATTAACCTTCTTCTCCACACCTCTAGGAACTCAATAAAAGGTCACACAACACAAATAGGTACTTAAATGTTTGTTCATAAAAGTAAACATTTGTTTTAAATACTCATTTTTATCTATGATATTCTATTTATAAACACAATTTGAAATAAAAATTTCCACAGATAACTATACTTATACTAAGTCATAAGCATAGTTATCTGTGGAAATTTATTACCGCACGTGTGAGGAAAAATTTTAAAAATAACACGTGTGAAATACATTGCAGGTTGAACCAAATCTTAGTGCGATAAGAACCAGTTTTCGAGAAAGTGTATTGAAAAATATATATTAGTTGATTTTTACTTAGATAGTATGAATGTACCTTTTTACATGAAGCTAAATACACACACACACACACAAATACACACACAGATCAGATCAGTGCATACATAAATATACGCTTATCTTTTATGTTGCCTACGGACTTCATTAAAGTATAGTTTTGCAAACTATAAATGTAGGTACTACTTTGTACAACCTGAAGTTTGATTTTTTGCGCAGTTGAGAGCAATAGTGGCGGCTCGCCACTGTTATGGCACTTAAACATACATCTACCGAATCCTTCCGCGAAATATAGCCACAATAATAAGTGTTGTTGTTTTGTTTCTTTTCTAGCAAACATCCCTCTCCACGAAAGTGGCGCAGCGCATGACGTTCGGGCTGCTGGGCGCTAAGGCGGCGGCGCGCTGCGAGTTCGTGCGCATGAAGGGGCCCAGCGGCAAGGGGCACGCCGAGATGGCCGTGTCGCGCCCGCACGCCGCCGGCCTCGACACGCCCACCTCCGAGCCCGGCATGGCGGCCACCGACATGTGGGACAGCGACTGGGACGACGATCCCGAGGAGATGTTCATGTACAGGCATCAGGTGAGACTGTTAAGTGTTATGCTGTAAGCATCGTCATGTGCCATTGGTATCCCAGTATTCCCGGTCTATTCGGGATGACGCAACTAGCCATTCCATACATGGCCCAACTGAACTCCAAAATCCAGTTACTGGGTATCGCGATATCCTCGACAAGGCAGCGCACTTTCGGACTTCTGACTTCCCGTAACGACTGTCAAAGATCTACGAATGACAGCCGGGACCAACTGACTACATCTGCTTTCCAAGGCACCAAGGGTCTATAGTAATCACCATGGTTGACTAATACCTCTGGCTGATGTTCCAGCGTCGCCTGAGCGACCCGAGCGCCAACCTGAACAACTTCGTGCGCGGCGGCTGGCGCACGCGCGACTCGCGCGACAAGAGCCGCTCGGAGAACGAGGGGCTGGACTCGCTCGTCAACGGCATCGCCGAGGTGGAGGCCGGCGACCTGCGCGACGGTAACTACTCGTTAGCTCTTACTGCTTAGACATAAGGCCTCAGTCGACCACACGACCACCTATGTACGTGTGGTTGACATAATACGTGCTCGGGCCCGTCCGTAACGTTGATGAAGCTTTACTTACTACTTAACGCACTGGGCGCTTAGAAGTGTGCGAGTAAGACCGCTAACGCCATCTAGCGGTCGATTTAAGAAACGACTACTAGAAATTTACCAACGTTCAAATGATAATCCTCAATGATTCGTGCGAGCCCTTATTCGTGCGTCCACTGTTTACTGTCTCAATTAGAACGGTGTTAGATAACTTGCTATTATTATTCCCGCGATCGCAGCTGTACTCTGAATACATACACGTTCAATTGGAATTCACTCGATGTCAATGAGGGCCTTAAATGGAACTGATTATATAAATTAATCTGACATTGAGTCGTGTTGTAAGTTCTCGGTCAATGATTTGTCTGCTTGCTACACTTACGTCCATATTAATAAAGTACTTGCACTCTCATATTTTTATTATTTCAATGTATCTACAGTGGATGCACGAAACAAGAATGTTTTTATAACTGCTTGATTGTTTCTTGTAATGCTATGTCGCTAGATGTTGTTGTCGCTTATATGTCATAGCATGGCTGTCGCTCGTCGCATGCGCAGGCGCGGGGCGTGTCGCGTAGTGTCGGTAGTAGCTCGGCGGGAGGCGTAGTGTCCGAACGTAACGCGGGTAGTTGGGCCGAGTGGCCGCGTAGGGCGCTCGTGCACCTCACACGGGTCACTCGATGTTTGGTGGCGATTTTAGTACGGACACCGACCACCGTGTATTTCATACGAAGCGTGAAGATACCTTCGTATGGAGTAGGCACATGGCGATCGGTGACCGTGGGTAAAAACGACGCGAAACTTAAGCGTAGGCCCGGTGAGGTGTGCACGAGTAGTGACTCGGGTGTGTTGTGTGTAGGTAGTGGGCGCGGGGGGCGCGGGGAGGGGCGGGGCGAGCGCGACGGCACCATGCGCGCGCTGTGCGGCCGCGCCGGGCACGAGGACGTGTCCCCGGCGTGCCTGCACACGGTGAGCGCGCGGCGCGGGCCGGGCGCGGCACGCTCGCGCTCGCCGGACGCGTCGCGCCCGCCGCGCCGCACGACGCCGGACGGCACGGCCGTGTACTACTGGTGCGACGTGCCGCGCACTCGACGCTCCGGTACTGCGCGCACACTCTCTCACCCTACTCCCTGTGCTGATTGGGACTCAATCAAAATTACTCTAGTATGCTAGGGACCTCTGATAGATCCATCGTATGACGTTAGTACGCCGGCCGCTCGGCATGCCCCGCCGTATCTCCCCTCTAGTATTGTACCGGCAATGCCCGCGCGCCTCGCTTGCGATTCCAACATCCAAGGTACATCACCACTCCACCCACAGAGCAGTCCTCGCGACTAGACGTGCTCCTCACAATGGATGCTCTCATACTCGCCTCACATAATTACATGCCTTCGTCTCGCAAAATCTTATGTCTTTTGTTGACATTTCTTCAAAATTATGAGCACATCTTACATTCATAGAAATTAGTAGAAAGAAATCCACATCACGGTCACCAATTAATTTATCATGAAACATTTTACGAGTGGTGTCAAATGTTTTGACGTCCATAATAATGTATGTTTGTTTGTTTCTGTATAGAATTGGACGACGGCGCGTATAACCCGCTGTGGGCGATGCGCGGCTTCACGCAGACGTTCCACCTGTGGAAGGAAGGCAAGCGGCAGCAGTCCACGCCGCTCAACGCGTACCTCACGTACGTCACGCTGCCCTGGTGGACCATCGCCAAAGGTCAGCACATCACATGCGGTCCCCACCGGCCCTCACTAGAATCGAGCCAACTTCCACCAAGTTTTTACATCAATCTTACTCCACAAACTCTCCCAAACAATTCCACAAGTAACCTGACAGTGCATAATCTCCTCGTGAACACAGAACGTTTCATTTTCGTCTCCTTTCAAAGCTCCTCTTCTGACAACCGTATCATCAACTGAGCTAACAATCGCGTGTTTACATTCCAGATATCCTGGACCACCGCGAGGAGCCGGTGCTGACGTTCTGAGCTGACTGAGCATGTGTCGCGCGTACGAGACAGCGAACTAACGCACAAACTAACGAACCCTGCCGAGTGTAATGTTATTCCGTTTATTATAAGTGAGATTGTATCTTCTCAGCCAGGAACTCCCGACACGGACTGTCTTTAAAGAAGTGACTTACGATTGCATACCACTGTCAAGATACATAGCCACATAATGATAAATTATGCAAATACTAAATTATAAATTCAATTAAAATTTTCATTTCAGTATCTATGGAGAAAAGGACTTTAAAGCCCACTTGAACCACAGTCCGCTAAATAACGTTTTACGTTTAGTGCTAAACGCAGCGTTTAGCGTTATTAGCATTAAACACATTTAGAGAATTGTGGTGCAACCGTGCAAGCGGGCCCCTAGGCTGACTACTGCGTTGGAGGAAAGCTCACAATATGCGTTACGAGTTTTATTCCATGCGTGTTAGGAGTTAATGGCCGAGGAACTGTTAGTGGATATCACGAATATTACCTGCCACTCTATCTATAATTGTCCACCGGTTGACATAGGAGTTCCACTTATAGGAGGATTTAAATAGCTAGGCTTCAGGACAGCATTTGGACCTGAATCGATTTGTTTTTGTTAAGGGCTTCCTTATCAGAACCGTGAATGAACTGTATTATTGCCACGATTATATGACCACATAACTGTAACTTCCGATTTGAGTGTATACTGTATAAAATAAATGTGACGTGAGGGTGTGACCATTGCCTTATATCGTGGCGTGTCATTGTGAATGTTTCGGTGTCGTGTGTCGTGATCATGTCATGTATACGTAAGCTTGCGCTCTTCACCTGTGATCATTTAAGTTATGTTATTTTATTATTAATTATTGAGTTTTAAATAAACCGTAAAATGTAACAATATTGTACAATCAGATCTAAAATACCTGCCTCCCATTAAGCTTTTAGCTTGATGTCAACTCGACTTTGGTCAAAGTCTACCATTTTGTTTTTTTAAGTATTTGAATATGGTTTAAATATGCAATGCTCAGTACCGAAGCTTAAGAGTTCTTTGTATCAGACTCGATAAAGGAATGAACTAGAAAACTGCAAATATTTATTTTGCGTTTATTTTAATCTTTTGACCGCTATAGTCACATATACGTGACAAGCAAGCGCGTGCCCTGTACGCCAAACGACGCAAATATGTCACCAAATTGTTGGTGAAATTGTGGCTTGGCATGGAGGGCACGCGCGTGTGTTTATGCTCTGGCGGTCAAAAGGTTTAATAGTTTGGTACGTTCCACGTGTATTGTTGTGTGTAGGGACCGCCCCAGTGATATAAAGGGTGTAAAACCACGAAGCCGAGAGCCACTTGTTCGTCCCGTTATTGCGATCATTTTTTGTTCTCGAGCCTAGACCATACCTGGAAGCCTCCTAGTTACAGAGATATTGAAGGTCAAGTTATACAAATTTCACACGTTAAAAAAAAAAATGTTATAAGTTTACTTTAAATATGTCCATGCCTCCTGTACTGTTCAATGCATCCACCAGCATAATGTTTTGAGTACGTATCATTGAGAGCCAACGTCAACAGTGATATTTCACGCTAAATAAAAAAGGCGAATTTAAGCGGCAGCACGAATTTTTGCGCATTGTTACAGGGCAGTGTTGTTGTGAGTGTCTGTATACGTCACAAAATAAGGACATTTACTTTTCAAATATTCAGGTATAAGTTTGGTATTAGCGCCATTCACATGCCGATTATGGAATAAAATACATAAATGCCGTGTCATTCTAAAAGTTTGGCACGTTTATCGTAAATCTGTCGATGTATGTAGGCACGTCGTTTCCTTCACAATGTGTATATTATCTACTGTTATAGATATCACACTAAACAGCCTCATCGATCTGCAGAAGCACGAACAACGCTGAGCTATAATGATTATATTCAAGCAGCGCGCAGCGAGCAGCCCCTGCTTGGGACGGTTTCCGCGACTTGACAAAACATGGACATCATTATTTATTATTATAAGTTAAATATTCATGTATTATGCAAAGTAATACTTAACAGTTACAAGCCTTCCGGAATAAATTCTCTAAATGGTGGTAAACCCCACATCACAACCCGCTGCGTAGTGTGGAAGTACAACGCGCTCATACAGGCAGAAAAGCGACTTTAATTTATAAACTGTATAGATAAAGATTTGTATGTACTTATCTGATCACAGGTACAAATCGTCTATTTGTAAACATTACAGTTTTCGTTGTCAATTGTTTTACATTGCATAAACAACGATATTGTGAGCGTCTGTCATGGTCACAGTTCGCAATACATATCACACCGATTCGCTTAGCTAAGAACACTGTTCCTATTATTGAAATAGCATTTACAGAAAAATATTAACGATTTTTAAGAATATTCTTTGTACTTAAAGACTAATGTCCTATACACACACGATACTTTGATGAAATACGTATGTTGTAATGTGATGTGATGTAAGGTCTGTGTGCGTACTTGCGTAGGCCTAATGTGAGATGTTTTTAAAAGAAAAGTGATTCAAACTACAGTCGAGTAAGTTTGTATTGTGTTTGCTCGAAATGAGTCTAAATGATAATTGCATTATATTACTTACATTCCAGATAGGTAGGCTAACAAATTTTCGCATACTCAACATTATTGCAATACTTGTAATTGTACCGTCAGCAGGTTTTATCAAACATCTAAGTTGGCAAGTCATAGTTAGGTGTTGAGTGTAACATGTTTTTTTTAAATAATTATTGTTGTTCAGTGATGATTTCGAAATCTAAAGCGTGTACGGACTTTCGTTGTGGACTATACGTTTATTGGTACTGCAAGGCAAGAAGAAGTTATCAATGAACTACAGTATCTATTTCTATAAGTATTCTAGTATATTTTATTCGTACTGTGTATAGTAATATGGCACATCGGGCGAGACTGGTAAAATTCTCGTGTAGGTATCCAAAAAATACAAATGAATAGACCAGAAGATGTTGATCTCTTATTTGTCTTGTTTACAATCATTCCATTGTTTTACCGTGGCCGGGTTTTGTTATAAATACAGTCAAAATGATTTAGATTTTAATTTAAAGTGCGTGAGATTATTATTTGTTAGTGAACAAAGAATTCATTTGATGATTTTGTGTACATTGTTTGTCAACTGTAACATTAAGGGCTGCAGGAAAGCCGAAGATAATACTCTAGTCATAACTTTATTTTACAACAACAGTGCTTCAGTGTACAACATTAGTTTGATTCTACTAAACACTTGAGATTATATGAAAATGACATTATTTTTGTAATAGCGAAGATATATAATCATGTTTATTGGAATTAGTTGGACATATTTTTATATCAAGCATCCCATTCCGACGAGTGAATAGTTTCCATTATTTAATATACTTTTTTAAGTAATAATTCTGGATTTGAAACAAATGTCGGAAGATAAACTTTGACCTAAGAGCATACAGAGATATACAGAGTTGTGTTAGTGTGAAATATAATATTTTTGTATTAAATTGTTATAACTCATATAACATTGTCTTAAGCCTTAATTAGTGAGAAGTATCATCCGATCATTCCGACTGCGATAGTGGGTCATGTGCGGGGCTAGCTGCAAACATAACACCGTTCTGTTACTTTTGCGATATAGCCTCTGTTGCCTCGGAAGGAGTGCGGAAACAGAACTCGGATTCGCGTTGGGCGCGAGAGACCTCTTATCAACGCCTGATTTACGTAACAAGAACGGTACAGATATCAGTTCTTAATGTTGTCTTGTCGCTAGTCCCGTACGTGAACATTATCTTAGACCCATTTATTTATATTTATCAGATATGTTTTGAAGTAACGATTCTAGTCGAGATATATTTAAAAACGTGCATACCTAGTTTAATATTTGTATGATATGACTGAATTAAATATTTGCAACAGCCGTGTGTTGTTTCTCTGTCCCTCTGTCCCGAGCACGTGAGTGCGCTGCGTGTGCGCAGGTCGGTGATCTGGGTTAATGGCGGACAAGCTGTAATCTTAATGTTGTCACGCGTTTTGAAACGTCTGAAGCCGTTTGACAAAAACATCTGCCCTGTGAAGTATTGTTCCCAATGTTATCGTCAGTAGGAGCAATACTTATGTGTTTATATATATTGTACAACTTTAACAGTATCGAATTACACCAATGAATGAATTGCGCTTCGGGTACTTTCACAGCCCCTTTATCTGCCCACGACACGGCAGAAGTTGACTTCACCACTTATGAAGAAGTCCACTGTGTCGCGGCAATGGTTAAATGTATTCGAATGCTGTGTAACGTCGGATCATGGCTCAATAAAGATGAACGTCACACCATCTACACCACACATACGTACTGCCATCTAACATTTGCAATAATAAATATTCCGGGACTGTTATTGATGATATATTTTATTATTTTAGAGGCACTGTGCAAGACTTTATGACCCGCAGATGTCCAGATACGGATAACGTTGATCAATCCTTCTCGAATACGAGCACCTATGTCGTAGGCGCGAGTCGCTGGCCGGTGAGGAAGTGCAGCAAGTTATACCAACCCTCAACTCAACTTCATTCCAAGAGGAGCTGCCTGCATTCTTGATGAAAATGTGCTGAGTATATCAAGCAATATTACCTGCAACAAAAGAAAAAAATATTTATAAATCAATTTGAAAATGTGTCTGAGGACGTAAGGGTGGGGAGTGAAACGCACGAATCTTCGGGTTAGAATGATGTTACTGTTACTGCTAAGCAACGTCTACCTGCCTGACCTATGTACGAGTATGTATCGATGCTTATAACTTGAATTGCAGCGCATCTACGTCTGCATTATTCATTTACAAAGCTATCAACAGAAGCTGATGCCCGTTTTCTATAAAACTAAGCGATACTTAAATCTGTATTAATAAAAAATCACTCTTGGATTTTCAACGCTCGGTTTAACCCCGAACGTTCAAAATAGAACAGCTCGCAATGTCAGTCACAGTCGTGACTCGTGGTAGATCGCATATCTAGAGCTAGAAGTGAAGTATATGCTGTGTGAGCTGTTTATCCCATCAAGTGTCCTCCGGTTTTCTCATCACAGGCTTGAGTCATTCGGTAATACCAGTGCCAAAGTAAGATATCTAAAAGAGTTGATCGAATGAGTAGGTACCTCATTATGGTACTGTACATCTTGTATTAGAACTTCCTCAGCCTTGGTTCGCCGACCCTCCAAATGCCATCCTAATTTAAGGACCTCGTGCTGGAGGAAGCGTCCAATTAATTATGTAAGACAATAATAGGGTGTGCGTAATGTGAGCGCTGCAGGCGGAGTGGGCGCGAAGGTATGCCACGCGCGGGTAACGAGCGCGGCCGGAAGACGTCACTTGTCGCGCGGAGATGTCCGCCGGGCGCCGCCTGTCCGCGCGCGTGAGGTAACTGCACCGCATTACAGACACACTCCACACTTCCTTCATCACGCGCCCACAGCACACACATTCCGGCTCCAGGCACAAGGTTCTCTTGCAGTTAGGTGAACCCATGGCCCTTGATCACAAAATGTAACTGGGGGTGATGTATAAGTGAAGAATGTGGGTAGTTTTGCGTCGGTGTAATACGTAATCGATGATTGCAGGCACTCCCACTGCCTACCGCAGACACTTTGTCAGTGCCCAGTGCAATAGTTGATGGAACTGTGCGGCGCAGAACTTGTTAATGAAACTCTACTTGCAAGAACAGTGCTAAGTGTGATGTGAGGAGCATTAGACTGCCGCGCAAGAAGAGGCTGTTGATCTGAAAGGCGAAAAGTGAGAAGGCGCGATATCCGATTGAAGATCTTATTGGATTGGTATGTGATGTAAAGTATTACACGGGGTTTCATCCTAGTTACTTGTGTTTGTCTCAACTCCCTGACGCCCACCTGACATGGCGACCCTGCCAGGATGGGTGGTCCGATGGAACGCGCCACGCGGCTACGGTTACAGAGACTGCAAGCGATAGAATTCCTGCGTCCAGATAAGGAGTGTAAACTATAAACAATTGTTTCCCGATGCACTGTTTTAAGACTTTTAAGAGCACAATGTTTTATTACGATTACGAATCCCATCTATAATA
This sequence comes from Eurois occulta, assembly GCA_950022335.1. Lineage (NCBI taxonomy): Eukaryota > Metazoa > Arthropoda > Insecta > Lepidoptera > Noctuidae > Eurois > Eurois occulta. The sequence continues at coordinate 691,049 of OX465486.1, forward strand.
TCCGTGCGGGCGTTTTTTTCCGGTATTGATCGAAATTACAATTACGTCAAATATTACAACGACTGAAAATGGGATCTTTGCAGTCTCATGAGAAGGACGAAGTGGTAATAGCCCAGACGGCATCTGGATCTGGGGTGCATTCGGCGGCTATTGAGCACGCATCCACCACAAACTGCATCGTGGCAGGGTCGCCATGTAAAGTACCTATTACACGATGTTTCATCCTAATTAAGTACTTGTGTTCGTCTCAACTCCCGAACGACCACCTAACAGTGAACTTGATTTTTTCTTTTTCGCCCTTCCTCGATCCCAATTGATTAAATAGGTATTCAAAGCTACGAATGGCATGATACGTTATTTTGAAACTAGCATCATCATTGTGTTAACAAGAGTCCACTCATGGGTGGCCGCAATAGTACATTTTGATATAAGTGGGAAAACTTTTTTCTTGCATTCGAGGCGGAATTAACACCCGAGCTGCAGGCGAGGGTGTTATGGAGCCGAGAACTGTAGTAACAAATCCCCACGCGTATCAAACGACGTTTTTCAATACACTTTCGAAGAAAAAAACTTTTTTGCAAAAAATAAAACCGACTCCAAAAACACAAAAAAAGTGAAAAATAATTTTAGCTTCAGAAGTCGGTGACTTTTGTTTATTTGATTCAGTTTTTTGTCACCGACTTCTGAAGCTAAAATTATTTTTCACTTTTTTTGTGTTTTTGGAGTCGGTTTTATTTTTTGCAAAAAAGTTTTTTTATTTTTTTTATTTTTAGTTGCAATATTCCATAGAAATATTTTTCATCATCAGACCTGTAATGGCACTTGTAACCCAGATGGGTGCAAAGTTTTGATCAATATACATGAATTAAGTCCAAACGCAAGGTAGCTACTGTAAACAGTTGAGGAGTTCCCTTAACTGTCCTTCGTCTTCATCATCACACCCCTTATGACAGTCACAACCCATCTAGGTGTAAATTTCTCATCAATACAAATTAATCAAACCCAAACACAAGGTGACTGCTGTAAACCGTTGAGGGGTTCCCTCGACTGTCTTTCGGTTCCATCATCAGAGCGACTCCAGACCTTCTTTAAATTGTAGTGCTTTAAAACACTTAGTCGGTTCTTAAACGACGAAGTTATCCGCGAACACACATAAAAAAAAAAAAAAAAAAAAAACATATACGGTCGAATTGAGAAACCTCCTCCTTTTTTGAAGTCGGTTTAATAAAATATTAGAACGAAAAGTATTTTTGTCAGTAATTATTAGGAAACTATGATTTAATTTGATTTTTTCCGCGTTTTACTTTCGCCAGGTTGAAGAAGAATCAAAGGTATGATGCCGCTAAACAGCCTTAAATATGAAAAATAGAAAATTCAAATATTTTTGAATTTAGAACACAAATAAATGTTAATCTGTTCATAAAAGTAAATATTTGTTTTAAATAATCATGTTTATATTTATGATATTCTATTTATAAACACAATTTAAAATACTCAAAAAAATATTTACGCCTTATAGACGCATATCTCTTTGCCGAGATTTAAAAAAAAAATGCAATCACCGCCGACAATAGTCCCCTATATAGGTACTATAGACCCATTTGAACTTAGTATTAGTATAGTTATGAGTGGATTTTTTATTTCCGCACATGGGCGGAAAAGTATTAAAAATCCACGCGTATGATGCGTATGTGTGTGCGTGTTGCATGTTGAACCTAATCGTAGTGCGATAAGAACCAATTTTTGAGAAAGTGTATTGAAAATTTTTATTCAGGGGGTTTTATCTTCAGCTACACGAAGCAGGCTTGATTTATTTTGCAACCAAAACATTTCAAAGAGGAGCAAGTGCACTCCCGTGCACTTTCTGCTGTCCTTCCCGGCGCCCATGAGTTATGAAATCTTCTCCCTGTCAGCTATCGGCGTACAGAAGCTATGAGTTACGGGTTTCACTATCAGACGACCTTGATCATTGTTGAGGCAGGACGGATCGGCGAGGCGCGCCCACTAGATATTAGGACTAACCTAACAGTGAGGCTGCGCTCAACAATCTAGCGGGGAGGAGCAGTGGACACGGAACAACGTTTAGTCAGATAAACCTATTTTGCAAAAAATAACTTAAAGCTTGAGGCCGCGATTCGCAAGATGGTGATGCAAAGCCGAGCAGCTCGTAAACTGATAGTGTAACTAGAGCGTGATAATATATTAATAGCTGACCGATTTTCCTGTAGTCTGAAGGAGTATCGGTCAGTTATTATCGCGCACTTAACATCTTAAGGGCTTTTGCACGTATGTAGGTACCTATGCTCTGTTTGTGTAAGACATACTTAACTAGATAGGAATTTCTTATAAACTTTCTTGACGTTTGATGCTAAATATATCTACCTACTTATTTTGGTAAAATAGGTACATATGTAGATAACTAGAAAAGATCATGATCTAAGTATCCCACATGATTATTCATTTCAAGTTAAACCACGAGCTATACCGGCCGACGCATAAATTGCTGCTCATTCATCTAAGAAGGATATGATGCGGCTGCGGGCTTCCTGTAACAATGAAGAGACAAAGCAATTTTATAATTTTAATGAAAAATGTGTTTCGTAAACATATGTATCGCATGAAATATGGCACAATTTGAGGCGAGGGGTCGAGCTGTTTGACCCTTTATCTGCGTCGCGGGCGGCGCGCGATACTCCCGCACTCTGCTGCCGACGCACGCGCACGCTGGTGAGCCACCGTTCCTTAGCTAGCGGAATATTCTAGCAAACAATATTTGTGTTACAGAAATAATATTGACAAAAAACTGGTTCATTAAAGATTCATGTAAATGTTTCCCTACTTCGACTGCTTCAGTAAGCGTTCGTGGAAAAGTATTTCATTTGCCAATGAAAAGTTTGATTTTACAGTTCTCTCTGTTTTAAAATGCTTTGTCCGAAATAATCAAATGCATACTTTTAAAGTAAAATCTGTGTGGTGTGTTGTAGAGTAAGATGTGGCGGTTGTGTGTGGTGTTACTGGTGGCTGCGCAGGCGCAGGCCTGCGAGCTGGCGCCGGAGGGCGGCGCGGGGCCCAAGGCGCCCGGGGACAACTTCTACCGGCTCATCGTCAACGGAGAGATCGAGCGGTATGCGCCCGGGGAGCGATACGTCGGTCGGTATACCTCCATGCATTTTTATTATAGCTAACCAAAATAAGGAAGTTGCTCATTAGAAAGAATAAATCCTTGAGAGCAAACACAAAGTTGGTAATCTTGTAAATATTTATTATAAAAATATTCGGCAACAGTTTATCTCTGAACTCACAATCATTTCCGCGAATTATTAAAACACCGAGGTCAAAATGAGCAATCAATATTATCTTTAGCACTAAATAACAAGTAGGATTGATAGTTGAATACATAACCAGAGATCTTAAAATCAATAGGGATGTTGATTTTTGACACCATTAAAAAATCATTCCAAGACAGCCTCTCTAAAAAAACACTTTATTTTAGACCTGAAAAAGCGATTTAAGTATTTTCAGTTAATTGCTAAATTAGATTTTTAGTTGCTTTGAATTCAATAAATAATTAAGTCATTGAGTTGACGAAATAGTGATGCCACAGCGTGCTATTTCCATACAAAATGTAAGGGGGAATCGACAGATCATAAAAAGTATGTCAATTGATTGGTGCGTGAACTACCCCGTAACTATTCTGTATGCGTTGACCTGTAAACCGCAGATTTCAGCAGAACATGACATTTTGTACAACAAAGTTGTGATCCTGTTACTCATCGTTGATTGTGCAAAGCGCATGAAATACCGAATACGATAACACAACACTATATATGTAGATATATATGTATATACTTACTCCAGTTTATTAGAAGTGATAAATAATCCCGGACGACTGAAATACTTGGAACATTTTATCACTTAGGTATGTACCTACTATTCACCTAGGTCAGTAAACTGTACGAGTGCGGTGTGCTGTGGTTACTCATCTACAAAGGATTACTTTTGAGATCATCTGATAGCTGTTATTATAACGGAAGAAATACAGAACTCAAAGCAGATGCATAGGTCCAGACCATACAAAGACACGATATTAGGAAAGGGGTTCAAAACAATCTCCCGAATTACAGTGACGCTGGTGGGCTCCCGCACCCACGACGTGGTGCAGCAGTTCACCAGGTTCCAGATGAAGCTGGACCCACTGGACCCAGCCGCCCAGCGCCTGCCCAGCAAGCAGGGCCAGTTCCAGCTTTTCGCCGACACACTCACCAAGTTCGACGAGGAGTGCACCAACTCCGTTATTGAGGCTGATGACCTTCCCAAAACTGAGGTGCAGGTCATGTGGAAGGCGCCGCCTACTGGCTCAGGATGTGTGCTGCTCAAGTAAGTTTCGAACGACTCTTTCGGCTGTCTAGCAGGTTTGCGGATGAAAACCTTCAGGATAATTGTATATTGTTTGCATTGTGAAGGACTGGATTGAATGATTTAGATTTTTGCTTGTTTAGATTAAAGATCATAGCAGACTTATAAGTACTGCACCTGATCGACATCACCCCACCTCAGTTTTTTCTAATTAATCCTGATCCGAGGTAATACCATTTTGTTTCAATACTTACCAAGTGAGTGTTGCAGCATATGGAGCTTCATAGAAACAATCCCCAACGGCTTAGTTTCTAGAATTTGTTGAGATGTATGAGGGAGAAAGTCGATTTTTAAAGACCTTAACGTAATTTGTGATGCGTAGGGCCATGGTATACGAAAACGAGAGCCGCTGGTTCGCAGAAGACGGCCAGCTGACCAAGCGTGTGTGCGAGGACACCTCGCTGCAGACCAGCGACTGCTGCGCATGCGATGACGCCAAATACAAGGTGAGGCTAGAATTTGTTGAACAAAATTAATTTTCTAAGTGTTGTTGAAAGCCGCATCGAAATCCAAAAACAAACAATAACATTTGGTACATTACAAGCTTGTTTATTATTTCCAGATGGTGTTTGAAGGTCTGTGGTCTCCTCAAACGCATCCGAAAGATTTCCCTGTTCAGGCTATGTGGCTGACACACTTCTCCGATGTCCTCGGAGCTACTCATCCTAAGAACTTCAAGTTTTGGGGAGAGGGAGAGATCGCTACTGACGGATTCAGGTGATTGGTCCATTTGAACTGACTCATATTCTGAAAGTTTTGTATCGTGCATTGTTGAACACCTTTGGATCATCATAATTGAAAGAATATGACGACTTGTTTATTCAGTGCTTTTGATATTATGTTGATTAATTGACTTAATTAACATAATTGATTAATTTAATTGATTTCAGACACGATGTAAAAATCGTTATTGAATAAATGAGAATTGAATTGAATACGCTTAGTCATTATTAAGTAGTCCGGCATGGAGATTTTAGTTCTTACATCCATAAACTAGATGACCAAGCATCCAGTTTACTGTATATTGGTGCCATCCATCTCCAGATATAACAAATATTTTTTTTAGCGGGCAAAGGCGATTTTAGGAAAACCGTCTTCTTCCTCTGACATGTGTGACATCGTATGACCTAAATGATGTGTCATTTCTTCAGGTCTCTAGCGGAGTGGGGCTCAGTAGGGCTCCTGGAGCGCGAGCTGCGACAGCAGGGCTCCAAGCTGCGCTCCATCGTGAAGGCGCAGGGGCTGTGGCACCCGCGCGTCAACAGCAACACCTCCGCCGCCTTCACCGCCGACCGCAAGCGACACTTCCTCTCACTCGCTTCTATGTTCGGTAAGATGTCACTTTACTTACACGTGCTAAGTACCTTTGCGTTTGTTACTGCTACACCAATCGGATGAAAGTTAACACACGGATAGACCATGCCCGGAGTTATTCCCGCTCTTACGTTCTCAGGGGAACATTTCCGAAGTCCACGTGGCGGAACCGCGGGCAACACCGAGTGACAATATTACGACAAGTGTCTAGCCTAGTTGACATTCGGATTACTTGTTACTTTCTTTTTGATGATTGATATACAACTGACCTCTTGACGTAATATCGTATTTCATATTTTCAGGTCCATCCCCCGACTGGGTGGTGGGCGTGGACAGCCTAAACCTGTGCCAGAAGGACTGCACTTGGGCCGAGCACAAGGTGGTAGACCTGTTCCCCTATGACGCCGGCACAGACAACGGCATCTCCTACATGGTGAGTCACAGCTTCCATCAATTACGTCGTGGTGACAGTACAGCTGAATTTTGTGCAAGCTGGTGTTCCAATAGGTCGGCGTTCAAATTTAGGCAGATGCAATCAGTAATTTCTAGAAACGAGGAAAGAAATCATCGCGAGGCTACCGGCATGTCCTACAACCAAAGAATGGATGGCGTGCGACATCCACCTCCCGCACTGGAGCCGCGTAGTGTATTGCGGTCCATTTCCTCTCACAGAGAAGAGGCCGAGGTCCTGGCAGTGGAACACGATAGGCTGAGTCTGTATTCCAAGTAACTGGGCTAAGATGTTGATATCTCCTAGTCAACCTTTCGATGGAAAGCTTAGCTGTAACCTGGCGAATTTATACCATATGAAACATAACATCACGCTTGTGATCTTCGAAGGGTTAAACAAAGGTATAACTAATACTGGTAGTATACCTACACCCAGATTTCGCCAGTCATGTCATGTGTGTTACCTGTCGTTGTCAAAAAATCATGAAGGATCAAATTAAATTGTCATTTGCAGTCACCGAACTCGGAGACGGTCCCCCGCGAGAAGATGTACCGCATCACGCCCATGTACCCCGAGGACCCGCGCGCGCCCTTCTACGCGCCCGGCGCCGCCCAGCTGCAGCCCATGGCGCGCCTGTACCTCACGCGCGAGAAGCTCGTGTCCCGCTCCTGCGACGAGGAGGTGCTGCTGCAGCAGGTCGTGGAGGAGGATGAAAATACGCAGACTGTTAATAGACGTGAGTGGTGCACTGGGTTATGTTGATTTATATACCTACCCTTGTTTCTGTAGGGCTTTAATTAAATGCGTCATCTATTGGGACATCCCATGATTGCGCTTTGTGTTTTGGTCAACTCTTCACAAAACTGTGCTAAGCACTTCCCACCATCCTTATGTCACCCAAAATCCTACATCGTGCAAGCAGACATCTGTATAGTTTCCTTATAGCGCGTAACTCGGTCGTGTGTCCGCAGCGGAGTGCGCGGTGTCGGAGTGGAGCGCGTGGGCGCCGTGCTCCGTGAGCTGCGGCAAGGGGCTGCGCATGCGCACGCGCGAGTACCGCCTGCCGCAGAAGGCGCAGATGTTCGCGTGCGACAGGCAACTCGTCTCCAAGGAGATGTGCGTGGCCGCCGTGCCCGAGTGCGAGTGAGTAGCGACTGCGATACCAACTACGTACAACAAGCAAGTATGATGCACAACATAATAATGCGCAATTGTGCCAATAGGTACGGTATAGGTAGTCACGAGCACCACTGTGACTGTATGCACTTTGCTACATTTAAAAGCAATTTTCGCGAATAACGTTTCACCCCAGTAACGAGGCACCGACTACCTGTAACGACTGTCAAACTGTCAAAGTTCTACAGTGAAAAAAATTAAAATGAAAAATATTTTATTATTACAAAGCTTCATATACACTGAATAATTGTGTTTTGACAGCCGGGACCAACGGCTTAACATGCTTTCCGAGGCACGGAGGAAACTCGGTATGTAATGGGGGGTTACCCATCCAGGGATCAACCTAAGTAATGGTGTCCGATAAATGGAATATTTACACGTTTTTTACTGTTTTCATGCATGCATATATTAGTTTACTGGTCAGTCAAATGAAAGCCGGATATCTTTTTTTTCAAGACAGTTCTGTGTATCAATATTTAGTCGTAGCCTCCTCCCTAACGCTCATCTGTATATATTGCAACACCTTTGCAATGCTCTTAAGAAAACATCAAACATCATGAAACAACTTACTGCATGGTCCTAGAACCGAAAATTTGAAAACTTGAAAACATCCACCACAATATTTAAAAAAAACACACCAATAAATGAATTTGAATTTGCATCCGCCTGCATGGTCGACTCCGGCCCACTCCCTTACAGAGGAGACCCTGTGTCCTAGCAGTGGGTTCTTTATACACTGAATATGTTTATGCACCCTTCCTTTCCCCCGTCAGAGGTGACGGCGCTGTACCAGACGACACGGACAACAACGCGACGCCCATCGAGGCCAACGAGGGCATCTGCCGCACCTCGGAGTGGGGACCCTGGAGTGAATGCTCCGTCACCTGCGGGATAGGCGTGAACACCAGGCGGAGGCACTTCATCAACCACATGGGCATTAAGAAGTGTCCGCTCGTGCAGACCGGTATGTAACATCTCTTCTGCTATTTAGGTCTGCCCGATGCGACGGCCGACAGGGTCCCTAATGATCTCATAAAATTCTAAATGACCACTCAAGAACATAATATTGTGGAATCCAATGAATTATTAACTACTAGCCTTTACCCAAACCCTAAAGGGCAATGCAGAGGCTGCGCTCGGAGTTTCCTTGCGTGATCAAATCAGAAATGAGGACATCCGCAACAGAACCAAGGTTACCGACGCAGCCCGAAGAATTGCCAAACTTAAGTGGCCGTGGGCAGGGCACATTGCTCGCAGAACGGATGGCCGATGGCGCTGAAAAGTTCTGGAGTGGCGACCGCGAACCGGAAGACATTGCGTTGGAAGGCCTTCCACTAGGTGGACCGGTGACCTGCTGAAGGTTGCGGGGATCCGCTGCATGCGAGTCGCACGACACCGGTCAATGTGGCGACAATTGGCCTATGTCCAGCAGTGGACGTCGGCTGAAATGATGATAATGATGAGCTTTTGCCCGCGACTTCGCTCGCGTTAATTTAGAATTTGACAATCAATTCGAGTTGTTCTCTGCGTAATAATATAATTCAATCATGATTCAACAGACACGTAGCGCCATCTATTATCATAAGAACGTTATTGTTGTTTTCCTCGGGAACAGTAATTTTTCGGGATGAATGGTACCATATGTCCGTTTCTGTACACCTGACAACGAATTTGCAAAATTTCAGGATGATCGGTTCGGTGGTTTGTGCGTGAAAAGGTAACAAACAACAAACTTACTATCGCATTTATAATACTAAGGTTATGCCCGCGGCTTCGCCCGCGTGAAGGTCGGTAACTGTTCCACGGGATCATCCTACCGGGATAAAAAGTATCCTTTATGTTAATCCAGGTTATAAACTATCTATGTGTCAAATTTCATCCAAATCCGTTTAGTAGTTTTCGCGTGAAAGAGTAACAAACTTCCATTCCTCCATCCGTCCATCCTCGATCGAAACTTTCGCATTTATAATATTAGTAAGAGAAAATTAGTTAGGATTGGAGCCGACCCATTTTTGGCTATCAGTGTCGTCTTGTGTTCGATTCTCAGGTCGGACAAAGTGTTTATGTGTAAAAATGGCTGAATAATCCCATAAATGGCAAGCGTAATTGAAAAAGATTTAGTCCCGGGTTTCCCTATCTCACGATTCACATGTTACTGACAAAATAACTGTTTGTGTTTACCTACTTCGAGGCACGGCGCGATAGTTAACGCCACTAGCGCTACGAATATGTAAAAACTACGTTGTCCACTATCCAACTCCCATTTTTCTTACCGCGTGTATTAGTTCTCATAGTCCCAGCTAGATGTCGCCACAAGTAGCCATAAATCCGACTAGAAACATATATCTAACACTTATTTCCTTCCACAGAGGAGAACCGCAAGTGCATGGAGCCGCAATGCACTGAGCAAGAGACCGAAGTGTCGGACCCGGCGTGCCCCACCACGGAGTGGGCGGCGTGGTCCCCCTGCTCGGCCTCCTGCGGCCGCGGCGTGCGCTTCCGCATGCGCCTGCTGCTGGTGCCGGCCGACCGCCAGCAGGACTGCTCCGCCAAGGTGGAGCTCATGCAGCAGCGGCCCTGCCAGGAGCGGGAGAGCTGCGCCATCGATATGCAGACTGCTAAGCGTAGGTTATATTCAATGTTAACTGGATACTGCCGAATGTCAGTGTTTTACGTGGAGCGACAACCTATCTGACCTCTGCTGCAACCTAGGTACTGAGTTACACTATAAGACTGGCTGTCACACTTTCTGTGACGATGAAGTCTTCTATTAAACGTTATTGATGATAATAACTGACGTCAGAGGTACATAAATATCAGAAAGTATTTTTAAGCAGCAGTTAGCGTGCGAAATGGCCATATCAGTACATAGCAAACAGCGTGGAGTGGCTTACGGTGTCATGTTGTGTGGGTTATGTCGGTCCCATAGCGTTTATACTTCACTTTTATAGATCTAATAAAAATCTAGTTTATTCCGATTTTCCCAGATCACAAATTGTTGACGACAAAATTATGTAATATTACCATGATTGGCATCAACTACTCATAACACAATGTGTAAACATGAATGATATCTACGAGTCACCTTATCTCGGCGATGCGAGTCGACTGTCGGTGCATACGCAAAGCCGCAGATACATAACAATGAGCCGCGTCCCCGCGTGCAGCTGGCGAACGTTGCGAACTTTGTTTACCTTCAGTCAGAGAGATATTTATTACGATAATGACACATTTTACCAGATTACACAGTAATTGACCGCAACTTACAAGGCTACTTTTTGTAACGCTAAATGCTTTTAAACTTGCTGCGATCATGGAGTACCTGGGCGACCGAGCTCTGCTCGAATGACAATTTTCCCAGATAGACTTACTAGATCGATTTTCATCCCGTGAACCTCTATATTGAACCTTTTATCTAAATCGTTAAAGCCGTTTTCGAGAACGCAAATATACAAATATTGCTCATTTAATAGTATAGGTCAGATATAGCTAATTATATGATACCTACTTAATTATATGTATGTAGGTAACTTGGTGATACACATGTCTGTTATGTGCAACAAAATTTCTGTGTAAGTCAAGGCTAATTGTTTTCTATAATTAAGTAGGTATACAATACTTTTTGATACTCTTGGTGAACCTGAATTACTCATCTTCCGCCTAGCCGTTTCCCAACTTAGTTGGGGTCGGCTCCTAGTCTAACCGGATGCAGCTGAGTACCCGTATTTTAAATGGCCTCCAGTTATTCCTGGGTAATACGATACCCTTTGGTAAGACTGGTTGTCAGACTTTCGGGCCACTGACTACCTGTAACGACTGTCAAAGATCTACATGGCAGCCGGGACCAATGGCTTAACGTGCTTTCCGAGGCATAGAGGGAACTCGGTATGTAATGGGTGGTCACCCATCCACGGACTAACCAAGGCAAGCATGCAGAATACAGTTGGTAAAAACCAGTTTAAAATATTTTAATCCCTGGCGTAATTAAGATCCAACAATCAACGAAATTCATACGGCTATTCTTGCTATTTAAGCAAAAACAGACACATTTCCCAGTACAGGGATGTTAATGAGAACTTCGCGCGTTCGGTACGCTAATAAAAACGTTCTGTATATCGGCACAAGGCTGTGAGTTATTGCTTATCAAAAATAGTACATTAATGTTAATAAATTCGCAGTCGAGGGCTCCGGACTTTATATCTGTGCACGATGAATGAACAGGCTGTATTGAGAGGAAGTGGATCTATGGACTGCTGAAAACAAACAGAGTGTTATTTTGAGATAACGACAATGTGACTTAATTTATATAATAAAAATAAGTATTAGGTATATCTACAAATATGTATGTATGTATGTATGTGTGTGTTGTGTATTATGTGGAATGTGAACTCGGCTATCATTGTGCCGATTGTCGTTACGGCGAATGGCTTGATGGCCAAAAGCCTCAACGAACATCTGTCGAGACTCTCACTGAGCGGATGGATCAAGGGCCTGATTCAGAAGGCATGCAGTACTCCTCGATACAGCCCTCATTTTGAGGAGCTTCCTGACTCTGAAGCCCTAACCACCGGTAGCTTGGACCCTGCCCCCGACACCGGCGGACCACTATTTTATATTTTTAAATGTTTTTTTTTTAAGAAATATTTAAAAATGTATGAAATAAGATGAATAAATGAATAAAGGAAATATAATATAATAAAATATTATATTATAGATAATTTTGTAACTAAGCGAGAGAATAGTTTACGAATACGTACAAATACGTCAAGCACCTACCAATGTATTTTATTTGTATGCAACAGCTGAAATGACAAAATACGAAATACTGGCAACAGGGAAACTGATCTGGATGAACAAGTAAAATGAATCTGGCAAGCATATCACCTGTCCTGTGTGTGTGGGGATTAGCTGTCTTTTTTATAAATGTAGCTTCTATTAGTATTTCCCATTGACCCCCAGGTATCTGCATGGAGGAGGCAGACCCAGGCCCGTGCCGCGGGCTGTACCAGCGCTGGACCTTCATGGCGCAGAAGGGCATGTGCGTGCCCTTCGCGTACGGCGGCTGTCGCGGCAACCAGAACAACTTCATCACGCAGGAGGACTGCACCTCCACCTGCAGCGTCATACTAGGTACGTAACATAAACCTCGCGCCTGGCATGCTGGTGATGTTAGCAGAGGTGTACCACTAGAATTCCTGTGTGTATACATGATTTCTATTCGGTATCGTTTACCGTGTGTTTACAGTGTGCAAGGTGTTTAACCAAGGTAGCCCGCTGACATCTGTAAATGGCAGTGAATCCCTGCTGATACACTATTATGATTATACGGGACAAAATTTGCGCTTTAATTTTTTCTTTATTTATATTATTCATTAACCCACTAGCATCACAACAAACCCACGCTTCTAGCTTCAGACGGACATGCCCAAACACGGCTAATTCGTGTAATTACAGCGACCCACTCCACTACCCTATTTGTATAAAACAGAAATAGGTATGTGTTGACAATGATTAATTTCTCCGCCATTCCGAGGAGCTACACAAAACATTGGGATTGGGTCACTGTGCCACGGGGTAAACTCACACCTCGACTGTCCACGAGCTCGCACATTAGAGCAGTGGACCGCTGGGTGCTTGGGGCCGCAGATCTGACGTCATCCCCGCCTGTCCCCCTGTGACGTCAGTGTCATGTACTACGTCACGATTGGTGATAGCTTTGTGTATTGACATTTGGGACAGATAAACTCCATTTCGGTCTCGCTTGAAATCTTTGAACCTTGAGCCAAGCAAGTTTTGAATGTGCGTGGCTTGAGAGTTAACGTTTAACTACGTCAAATTGCTTTGATGTCGCAAGCTGTATTTCTTAGAGCAAGTAATAACTGGGCAGAATATTATAAGACATCATAACTTCAAAAGCTCGCAGTACATTTGGAGGTAGCGGTGTCACGGTGCCGTTATGATGTTGCTGCAATGCCTTGCTGTCCGTAGACAAAGGTCTTTGTTTGAACGAAAATATGACACTAAAATGTCAACATTTAATTTTATCTTTTGAAATACTGTTAGGTAAGTAGGTATTCCTTTCCTTAACAATTTGTAGCCGAACGGTGTGTACAGTGTACCGAAATTTTAATTTGCGTAAAGTGTTAAACTTCGAGTAGGTATTTGAAGATCAACATAATTATACAATGTACACATCCGGGAACGTCCACTAACATAACACACATACTGACAAATCCAAGAATTAGAGTCTATCCGAAAATTTTACCATCAATCTTTGAACAAACTTCGGGCAATAGTCCCACATCAAACTCAACAAGTACCTAAAGGAAGCATAAATTGAGTTTTATTAATATTATGCTAATCAAATCAACAGATATAGTATCAGATGTGTGTGATGACATGTCCCCGGCTTCACGGCTGCGTTGGCAGCGCGCCAGGCGTGACTCAGTTGCCAGGTGCTTCCCACCTCTCCAGCGTTACTGCGGCACCACGAGATCTGCCGACGCCGCGTTGCCATTCATAAGAACGATCATTTGCATGGCAAGCAATGTGGCAGTCATCATAATATTCATAATATCAGTTGTGTGCATGAAGCTGTCGGATTATTGTAATTCATTGTAATTTATGATCGCAGTGGGTGGCGGTTTAAGAGCAATTTCTTGAGCTATTAAGATCTGAATGATTTCAGTAAGAACTCGACATACGTCTTTAAAGTTTCAGAATTCAAACAAAGATCTGTAAACATAAAGAAAGGATTAAAAAATGAATGTTCTGTTACAAAGTTTTCGTGTTTAAACATAGAAACAAGCCGTCAAAAGTGAGTCAACTGTGAACACGGGCGGCGTGCGAGTATGTAAAGACGGATTTACGAGTTACAGGCTCGGCACAAGGCTGCCCACTTGATTAGGTGTCTCAAATCTGTGGGCCCACTACACACACGCGTGACCCCGGTAATCTGTATGTCTCGCCCCCAGAAGGTGACGTCAGACTCACGTCACCTCCTCACGTGACGTCACGCACCGGGAACAACTTCGACAATACATGCACCATACATTTTAAGAAAGAGATAAATAGAGTCTTTTTTTGTGTTGTGTGATTGTTCGGCACGCCGGTTGTTAGTGGAATATGCGACAGACATGTTAATTTTGGATATTATGTCATTGTACAGCAGAAAAAATGGCAGACTGTTCGCATTTGTCACGGCTTCGTGTGAAAACAACAACATTTCTTGTAGAAAAATGTATTGTTTACTAATCACTAAAAATCTTAGCAACGTTTGCAGTTGACAGGGACTGAATGGTGCCTTAAATAAGTTTAGTGTTAAGTGATTTACAGTGCAAACGCTCTAAGAAGATAAATGAACATTCTTGTAGGTATAAGCTCATTTACTTAGCCGTTAGCAACAAGCTTGTCAAGCGCAGTGGGTCTTCACTTCCGAGTTTGCAAACGGCGGTAGTCGGTGATTGCTGGACTGATAAACTGAAATATGCGGTCCAGCCAGGACTTAAAAATCGGACTCTAGGCATTTATTTTATTATATATACAGGTTTTTATTATATTGTGCAGTTTTCCCATGGGGGTAGGCAGAAACCACAGAACGCCACCTGCTACGATCCTTACATACTCCTTTTGCCTCGTCCACGTATCTGGTCATACCGGTAGCGAGTACTACGCACCTGACCTTTCTGAAGAACCTCATGAAGTATCTTCAATGTAATTAAAATCTTAAACTTATTCATTCTGTCTGACAAAGATGAAGATCACTTTGTAAAGAAGTTTGCTATTGTAGTCGATGAGAAATATTATCGGCGAACGGCTCGCATAAATAAATAAAAGCAATAAAACACGACTACCGGCTACTTTATGTACATTTACTGCTGTTATTGGAGGAAACGGAAACGAATGTTAATGTTTTCTTTTAAGCGATAGCGTGTCGACAACGTCGGTAATCACTTAATTGTGTTTGAAGAACATACATGTGGAGTCTCTTCAGCATCATCGTTTTTAGTATTCATTATGTTGCTACATTCCGTAGTGGCCAACAACAAAAACAATACAACGTAATGTTAGCCAAGGTTAGCCAAGCCAGCTAGTTATATTTGCGCACTCACTGAAACAAAAACAGAACCCTCAGGTTCTATTTTTTTGCGGTATGTTTCAGTGGCTGAGATAGGAACAGAGCCATCAGGCAGACAAACTTACAACCGAACCTATTTCCCTTCTAATCATCAAAATATATAATAGTAAAGTTGACAGAGGCAAGACAATTTATTGATTATGGCGCGATAACGGAGACTACATTACCTATATTCCTAGGCGTTCGTGCTCCTGATTGCTCCATGTTTTGACGGGTAACGACTTAGCAACCATTTCTCACGTATTTACTAACAATTGTAGTAAATATTGTCCTCCATTGTTAGTAAATAATAATAACAGTCATAACAATACTGACTCGGCGATACATTTATCATTCGGACGCACTAATGTGAAAATAACAAGCATATTTTATAGGTTGTACCGTTAGTAACACTAAGTGACTAATCATAATAAAATAGTCACATAGTGGTGTGATAAAATCACTAGGAATGAATTGACTCCTAGAATAGCGCAGCAGTTAAGCGATTGGTTAGTGACGGTCGCAGGATCGATTCACGCACGAAAATGAGTTTGCTTAACCAACAAAAATTGTTCCGGTGGGACTTGTAATGTGCTATTTAAGTCTGTAAATACACGCACAATCCGCGACAAATGCTAGAATAAAGGTGTTTTTTGAGATTTCCGAATGTAATCCACATGTTTGTCCCCCTCCAATCAACAAAGAACGCTGACGTTGAACTAACGCTATGACCTCCCGCAGGAGGAGGCGCCCCGCCGGCCGGTGTACCTCCACAGCTGAACCCGCGCGCGAGCGAAGCCCTCAACAACAACGTGCCAGTGTCCAATAGCGTTAACGGTAAGCTCGATCTGCAGTCATATAACATAGGTCTGAGGAACAGGGTAAGTCGTAAGTAGTATTTTTTTTTTGCCAACAATGAAAAATGAGCCATTATCGTAACGTTAAATACTAAGTATTGTCTTTTCTGTTCCGGTCTCATCCTAGTCCAGTCACGTAGATTTTTCTGAACTTGAGGACTGCTGCCGGGTTACTAAAACACCTCGATGTTTATAGACAAAAAACCTTATTTACGAGTTAGCCGTGTGTGACTAGATTGTAAGTATTATTACTTTATAGCTAATATTAGCGACTTTACCTCGATGCCAGTTGATTTGTTATAACAGCATTCGGCAATAATAGAATGGTCCCAGAGGAGACTTCAATGTTTTTCTGGAAGCTTTGAAAATACGATGATGACAAGCGTCTCCGAAGGAGGAGCATATACGAGTAAATGTAGTATTTATAACTCCTCTCACAATAGAAGAGCGGGGTGAAGGTTCTCCATGGGGGTTATTTTGACTTATCTTATACTGTGCGATTTAATCATGCGAAGGGTTTGACAAATTTTCTCAAACTTGCACTAGATTCCTATAGGTAAATTTTTCAGTTTTTCTGCTGAGGAACTCTATCTTGTCTTCACATTTTTTAGGTCCTTCATGTCAATATTTGTATAATAACAAGTCGTTTACCATATCCAGGACCGACCCTCGCGCAGCCCGGGGACTGCCAGGTGAGCGCGTGGGGCGAGTGGAGCAAGTGCTCCGTGACCTGCGGCAGCGGCTACCAGGAGCGCACCAGGACCGTGCTGGTAAGTACCACATCATCATATCCAGGAGAAAACCTCGCGCTGCCTGGGGGACTGCCGGGTGAGGGCGCGGGCGGGCCGGGGCTCTGCTCCACCTGCCATCACCACATCTAGCCAAGTGTTCTGCATATATACTCATACATCTATTTTATGGCTGCTGGAGTTTCAGCCGAGGTGGTTCTCGGTTCAGTTGTAACCAATGCAGTGAAACATAAGTTTACAGTACAGAACAACCATTTAAATACCGCTAATAATAATACTATTGACTCGTTATGTCATCTATTTAAACAAGTGAACAGCAGACGTGTAACGTATATTTAAGTACTATTAGAAATTAAACTATTCACTTAACCGTATCGTGCGTGCAATTCGATTGGGGGTTTTAACTATCAATCCATATTTAATATTATAAATGAGAATTGTAGGTACTAACTGTCTGTTGGATTTCGATGAAGAGCACACTCAACCGGCAGACCGTGGCCTGGCTTTGGACATACCCAGGTACTTTTAATCCCGGTAGTACCTGCGCTCCCGTTGTCCCGTTGGACAATTTCCAACCCTCGCTCAGGTGAAACCGTGAGCAAAACCAGTTTACCAATACATACATTTCCCTACGCATCTTATGGGGTGATGTATTATTAATAAAAGCTAATATTAAATTCATGTCAAACCGTTATTAGATTTCTATAAATATAGTGAAGTAGTGAAGTTGATGGCGGAGTCGTTATAACACTCATCGGGGCTAAAAATAGTGATCAATCAGAGACAACGGTGGTGCTGTCGTGCCGGCCTCCACTACGTACTACACTAGTCACTACACTGTGTAAACAAACAACAGAGGGGCCACGCTCACTACTATACTATGGAACAGCTAAGAACAACGCCAAAAAGCTCATAAATACGTACAATAGAATCGAAAAACATTATTTAAGTAAAAGACAGAGAACCGGGAATATTTAATGTGTCTGATACTAGTTACTAAATCATGATTACTATTTTACAAGTTTAGGCACCTCTTATATTTTTAGGGTTCCGTACCCGAAGGGTAACCAACGGGAACCTATTACTAAGCCTCCGCTGTCCGTCTGTCTGTCAGCAGGCTGTATCTCATGGGCCGTAATAGGTAGACAGTTGACATTTTCACAAAATGTGTATTTCTGTTGCCGCTATAACAAAAAATAAATTAAAAATTAAAGGAGGCTCCCCTACTACGATGGTACGGAACCCTTCATGCGCGAGTCCGACTCGCAGTTGGCCGGTTTTTACACGCGTTGCTAAGATCTATTACATAGCCTTCTGCACTTCTCGGCCCGGCCGCCATGCGCCAGGGCAACAACACAGGTGACAGCCATTCCCGCTTTCATTCACCAACGCATTGTTCACGCCGACGTTCAGGTTAAGCAGAAATATTTGGCATGTTTTTTTGCAAAACTCAAATCAAAAAATCTTCTTAATATGTAGGTAAAAAAAATCTCAACCCTAATCAAACTTACTGATTGCACAGCAAAATAGTTACCACAAAATATTATTATTTAGCAGCAATTTGAGTTCGTGACGCATCGCTATTAATTGAAAAGCGGAGCTTTTGTATGAACACATAATATCTAATAATAACTAGCGCACAAAAAACTTTGTAATTCATTTTTGTTAAAACAAAGCTTCTATTTTTTACCGCATTAGGAAGGAATTTATTTAAAACACCATTTTATCTTGTCATAATAATCTAATTATTCGCCACATTACTACACAGAGAGATAAAAACAATCGTGGTATTATTTTTTTGGGTAGAATATACTCTTTATAGTATTTACATTCACCTAAAATTCTAGGTTCATAGTAAACATCAATATTTTGTGATATGCAGAGTCGACGAAGCCCTATTCCGGTCTGCAGGGTTTAAAGTAACCTAACACGAAGTGGATGATGGACTTAACCTGACCTGTCCAAGGCGGGGCTCGGGGTGCCACAAGTCCCGAGCTCGCTTCGCTCGCTCTTGCATCCTAGGTTGTCCTTGCCGCAATGCCTTTTTATGATGAATGAAAACATTTTGCAAAAATAGTTATTTTGTTATGTGTGAGTATCACCTTTGTACGCTCTGGTAAATTTGATGTGCAATCAGTATTTTGATATGAAAATAACATTTTAGAGGAAAAAGTATTGATGCATATTTTTGAATTATTTTGAATACTAGTTTTGTTAAAGATTTGTTTTGTTTGCATAACAATAATTATTTTGATGTTAAAAAATAATTAGCATAAGCATAATCAGCCAATAATGTTCCCACTGCTGGGACACACGGCCTCCTCACTATGAGAGGGAATGTGATAAAATCCACCACACGGGCCCAGTGCGGGTTGGTTCATTGCGGGGTGGTAAAAAATAATTAATTGATGTCAATAAATTGACGGGTGATACGTTTTTTGATGTGCGTTTAAAAATAAGTCATTAAAAAATTCAACAGTGAAATACCTATACGGCCAAAATGTATTGTTTTTTTAATTACCGATGAAAAATTTCAGTGGGAGGGTTCGGAATGATGTACTGAACACGCGGTAACCGTCTGTGCGCCGGAGTCGCTTCCACCCTGTGTTATGTTAAATGTAACCATTCAATCGTCGCGATAATCTTGGCTTTGTTTTTGAATGCTCGGCTGCTCGGCATTGAGTGACGTTTGAAGGCGGTAGACGTCGGGAAAACAAATGAGTCTAACAAACAGCTAAATAAAATGTTTTACTTATTGACAACTAACAAAGAGTCGTACGATAATTAAACAAAATCGGCTGAGACTGGAATGGATGTTTTTCTTGTTAGTTGCATGGAAGTGCGAAATTAACTTAACTGCAACCGATTATTATGTCTGCAAATGATGTGTGAAGTTGTAAAGAATAAGTGAAATACTTAAGACTTGTACCTACATTTTAAAACGACCTTGCTCATAGTAATAGCTCATTTATAAACACTTACAAACAAACTATACAGCTTTTACAGTGTGTAATGTAAGTGATTAGTACGCTATGGGCTTGTGTATTCAATACTGATGGTATTTGTAAAGACAGCGTCGCTGCAGGCGGTGGACAAACGCTATAGCAATCGACATTCCCGCACCGCTGTCCAGGGCTCCCAGGGCCTTCTGACAACCGGTGATGATCTTCTAAATGTAATCATGTTAGTTATTTAAACCTACCTATACCTATGTTTTTCAACAAATATAGGTGCTTCGTTACTTACTAATATTTAACGCTAGAAAATCTTTTATTAAGAACTAGCTGTTGTTCGTTCGCGTGAAATTGTTATAAAAAATATAACTTCCCTTTTTAATCAAATTTTGTCACCAATTTCAAGGGTTTTAATTTTTTTTGCACGGAACCCTTATTCTTATTCTAAAATAAAATAGCTTTAGTTATTAATTCCTTATGACATCAGCTATCTGCCAGTAAAAGACTCGTCAAAATCGGTCCAGCCGTTTCGGAGATTAGCCGTTTGAATCAGATTTTGTTGACATTTTCAATGTTTTTTTTTTACGGAGCCCTAGTTTTTTTTAAAAAAGAGCCCATGGTAGACCCTATAACATAAGCTTTCTTCTAGTAAAAGTCCCGGCAAAATCAGTCCAGCCGTTTCGGAGATTTGCCGAAGCAAATAGACAGAAAGACAAAAATTGAAAAAAAAAAATGTTTTTGTTATAAGTACCTTATATACTTTCAAATTTATGCATTCAGTAAAAAGCTGTTATTTTGATGTTACAAACAGATAATTCAATTTTTATTTATGTAATCACAAATGTACCATGTCGGCTTTGGCTCTACTATTGTCTTAAAAGTTGGTCAAAGTTATCGTAACTTGACGAAAACAACAAAAAACAAAATATGACGGAGTAAAAACGCAGGTCACGTGCGGAGGGCGGGCGGGCCGCCCTTCGCACGTGACCACGTCACGTTCGGTCAAATCGTGTCGTAAGCCGATTATCAGCGCCTGCATTACTGACTAGGACATACCGTACCCGGAGCCTGTAGGACCACGTACGCGACACGTACGCGACACGTAGCGACACGTAGCCGTGAGAAACAACAGCTTACCTGCAGATAAAGAAAACACATTGTAAATATACTGAGAAAAGAAATGAGTGAAGTAGTAGCTATCATTATCTACTTATTAATGAATGATTATTAAAGTTTTAATAGCTTTTGGAATGCCATTGTCAATGTTAAAGTGTGTTTTAAATTATGTAAATGTCTGATATAATAGTACTGTGGCTGGGTTACTAATTACACGTTCCAATAGAGAAGTTATGGTTTGCACACGTAAGGTAACGGACGAACGTGGGAATTGAGAGCTATGTTCAAATGAACGTAGAATGTGAAAGCAAAAGTCTTTTTATTACAACCATTTACCTATTAATATTTAAATGTAGACAATGTATCGGCACGTTGATGGGATCGAACAACTCCACAATGAATCACAGACCACTATGCTCACTCCATAGCATTGACCTTACAAATTAAGATTTATTCAATGCATTAACGAGCAGCAGTTCAAGAGTCCAAGCGGTTTGATACTAATCAAAAGAACGTCTAATTCAATGAATTGGTCTGGAAGGCTGATTGTTTCGATCAATCACGTCTGGAATAACTCGTGCGTAATGTATGAGTGCGGCGTTAAATGGTGCCAGAGGATGTCAAGTGCGGGTCACACCGCGGCCGTCGCAGTCTGTAGTCGCGGTAATTGGCGCAAGTGTGCGGTGCGCCTTATCGGGCGATAGGTCAAGGTCGGTGTGCGGCCACGAAGGCAACAGTGCGACGAGTGAGCGGGGAAAATTGTCGTACGCTTGAATAGTCCCGATTTTCAATACCTACTTTCTTTGACTATCTGAAAGATCTCCAGTTTAATTGTTAGTTTGGTATAGGATTTTTTTTGTTAGCCTTGACTGTCCCACTTTATTTATTTATTTATTTATTTATTTATTTATTAATAAAGGTTTACCAACAGCTTGTGTGTACAAAATATTTTGAGTACAGGTTTTACAGTCTTGGACTTACACAGTCGCCAATTACAGGTTAACCAGCATTCACAAAGAAAGTGATAAGTTAATAACACAAGAGTATAAAATTGAAACCGAGTGGCTCTAGAAATGAAATAACTAAACTAAAATAAACAACTACGCAATTAAACTCCCTAAACTTAAGAGCATATTTGGCTTACTTTATTGTCCATAGGAAAATAATCTTGTTTATTTTATTTGCGAAAAGTAAGTTCATTAGTCTGGAGAACGTAAATTATTCTTCTCTGGACAGTATCTTTAGCACGTTACAATACAACACGAATGTAATGGTGATGAGAGAGAGCGCCAGAGAATAGACATTGTTGTAATGCAGCTGTTAACACTGGCTGTCAGTCTTATCGCTATTTACTCGAGAAACATAGCAAGGAACAGATTTGTTAGGTATGTATTAATATTAAAGTACACAGATCGCTTAAATAAATAGCTTCATTTCGTATCATTCACACAAATAAATCGCGAGCTCGTGTGCATACACGCAGTCGAACCGTACGAAGTTAAATGTTACAGCGAGTGTATTTATTTGTATAACGTCATTAAATCGTGGTTTCACGGAAATATTATGAGTGTACTCACAATGTGAATCTGAATCTTTTGGAACTGGTTTAAATGGGAAATCGATGAACGTACGGTTAACGAAAGAGTTGGGAGTACTTGGGAGGCACAATATTATGTTTTGCACAGCTGTCTTGTGATGATGTTAATCGAGTTTAGCGTTGCGCGTACAAATTACTTTTTAAACAGTTAAGACCTTCGCGGTCCTATGTTTAATCAACGTTCCTACGTTAAATCAGCAGGAGCAAACATTATTGAGATATATCTACGATATACCTACATCGTGGTACTGCTTGCTCTGAAATCACATCATAGTTATGATGTGATTTCAGAACAAGTTGTCTTTGATCCCAGCTGTTTTCTTTGATTTGACTGAAGTGGACATGTTGTAAAATTTTGTGCAAACAATCCTAGACATGTGACCCGCTCATAGGAGGAGGAACTGAATAGGCTAATTATGTTATTCTTTCCTCAGGTGCAGCCGGCCCCGGGAGGCGCAGTATGTCCGCGGGCGATGGCCCGGCGCAGGCGCTGCTACAGAAAGTGTTAACTTTAACCTAATAACCGATATTAACCCTAACATAGGAGGCTCGTGTATACCGACCGTAAACTAACAGTTGTTGAGGATTGCTGGTGAACCCACTTGGAAATAATTGGGTATGTTTCGTGCAATGAATAACCATGGTGTCCATGGTTGTGTCAAAAATATGTTTTTGACAGGCACATGATGGTCCGTTAAATTGTTCGGGAAAAACTAGTAGGAACCGCACTTTTATTGTTCAAAATCATAATGACTTTCCAGTGTGTACGGGCCTTTACACTTACTTAATATTAATGCATTTCCCAGCATTTAACATTTGTACACTTTTGTGCATTGTACACACCAAAGCCTTAGTAATAAATAAATGCTTGCAAGAACACTGGCTTTCATTACATGATGGGAATCGCAGGGGAATCGATCGGAGGGATTTTGAAGGTCATAGACCTGTGAGTCGAACAGTTATTAAAGTAGGTCTATTATTAAGTTAATGGAGTTAATAGCGTTGATGTTAGCGGCGTTTGTTTGTTTTCATTCGGGTTTTTTTTTACTGTTTTTTAGTAAATTACCTACATAGTGTGGGTGAGGTGACGGTTCTGCGGGAGTTTTCACAAGCCTCCGGGAACCCAAGTTAAACTTAGGGCAGGCGACAACAAATTCTACACAAACTAAAAGTATCATAACAAACTTGACCGTAACCTTGAATGTGTTTTACTCACTAACAATACGTACTCCTAGCTTAATCTATGTAGTGGTGTACGCCGCAACGCAGCCAGTCGCTTGGTAACAGTTACGGGCATCGGCATTCAATGAGTAAGTACTTGTTTGACAGAAGGTGATGGACGTCTAAACAAATCCACTAAAGGCACCATTGCGTCATTTAAAATAGTAAATATTATGGAAACTCAATGCAGTTTACACTGCGTGCGCGCGTGACTGACATATAGACAGGGTCTCAATGTCGCCGCGTAAACACCGTGCTCACAACCACACATCCAATCGATGAGCAACTCACAACAACCAGAAATGGTTGGTGTTAGTCCGTTAAGTTTACAAGCACGGTGCTAATCGTGGAACAGCTACCATCAACGTCAACAATAAATCATACATCTACAAATCATTCTTTCGTAAAAGTGAAACTGTGATGCCTAGATTGATCAAGTAAATGATTAGTATAAATGTGACAGCAACGAGTTTTAGATTGCTGTTCAGTCGCATGTAAGTAACCTTACAGCGTAGGTTTTGATGTGGTTTAACTGACTTCAAGAGACCGAAACATACCTTAGCCTCGGGAAAAAGCCATGTTAGTTATGTTACTGCTGGACATTGGTGGGTTTAATATATGTAAGTACATCTAGCTGAAAGTCCAAACGACGTCGTCATCGTTTTCGACGTCTTGGGAAAATATATAAAAACGACTGCGCAGTGAGCGACAATGCCAACGCCGCTCCGCTGTGGGAGTACAAGGAGCTCTAACAATCGCGAGTGAATGGAAAAATCCTGTGATGTGTTCTTCGTAAGTACTTATGGCTGAACAATTAAATTCACAATCAAGTGATTGATTAAATGATGGCAATTAACATGCGAGTCCGTGCTGCTAGTAGGTACTGAGCTTACACACCCACCACGGTCACTTCCTCCTTCATCATTGATTCACCGACTGACATCAGCATTGTGCTGACTCAGCCGCTCGGACAGGGGTCAGAGAACACACTCTTCAATTGTTTCACTTTAGGTAGGATTCATACCTACTATGTACTCATTGGTATGTCATATATGGAAATTGTTAAGTAATATGTGTGGTTTTAAATAAAAATAGTGAACATAACAAATGCACGCCATAAGTCATGCGTTTACTTTCATGTCGGAAATCAGAACTTAATTTATGAACGTTTGACATTCCATTAATCATAATATCTTGTACGTTATATAGTTATGTAAAAAAATGAGAATATTACTATTATAGCGCGGAAAATGAAAGCTATTTAAATATAAAAAAAAACACCAGTGTATGTTGTAGCATGCAAGTCTACATTAATGTTTATTTGCAGAAGAATTCGCGTTATTGATGAATGCAAACGCTTATAATTTATTCAATTAATACACTAGTCCACGGAATGTGCACATTATAATAGGCGGTAATATCCGTCCATCGGAGGAACCATACAACACAGATTACAAGCTAATAGCTGTCGTAACACCATGTAATACGCAGCTTCCGTCCATCAGCCATCATGATGGTAAGATTACTGAGTATATACAATTTAAACATAAAATAAAGTATCTACTATCTATCTAGTCAATAATTAAAGTAATTATTTGTGTAATTTTAGCATTCAGTAAATTTTTGTTTAAAACATATAAATGCCAGGTAATGATTTCCTCAATTTATTCTTATTGTTTAGTAATTCAAAGCACACTAGGTACTTATAGTTGGTTTTTCAACAATGGGTAACCATGGGTGGCCACAAGAATGTTCCGCGGTTTGTGTCTGTCTATACAACGTAATACCCAGGGAGGCTAGGGATACAAAGGTAAATAAATGTGCAGTGCATAAAAGTTATTTATTTTGTCATAATTATGTACTTACTTAAGTCGTAATATTACTCATCTGGCACCACACTAATGACTACAATCACACACAATCAATCTATCACAAGACACTTTGAGTCCTCGACATTACAGTATGTAGAAAATAAACTTGAATTAACTAAACTTAACTTGAAAATGTATTTCATTAAGTTGTTCTCATCTTAGCACAGATTACATTTTGTGACTTTACAACGACAAGTTTATTATGTATCTTATAATCATAAAATCGTTAAGTCTATGTTGTGTATAATCTCAGGAAGCCTTGCCTTCCGCCATTAAGTAACATTTGCGAAATGGTTGGCAATGCTGGCAACAGGTAACGCAGCCAAGAGCTGTGCGAGGTCGTGCCGAGGCCGTCGCGAGTCAAGCACGAAGGGTCGAGTGACCTGGAGCTGCACCACGTTACTTTTCATAGATTTTGTGAATTCATTCGTAATTGAATGTCTATTTTCTATACACCTGTCGCTGAATAAGAAACAAGCCAAATTACAGAATATTGTGTGGTTCTATAAAAACAATTTCAGCATGAATTTTTTAATGTGAAAATTAACCTTCTAACAGGTAAAGCATTCACAATTCTAAGGATCTAGTTCGCCACGTGTTGTGATACGCGTAGCACTTAGCGAGAGTCTACAACACGCGTAGCACATGGCGTAGTTAAAGGTCTACGCCACGTCCTACGAAGAGCGTAGCTTACGGCCTAATTAATGTTCTACGCCACATGCTACCAAAAGTGTAGCACGTGGCGTAGTTTAAAGTCTACGCCACGTGCTACGAAACGCGTAGCACGTGGTGTAATTAAAGGTCTAAGCCACGTGCTACAAAACGCGTAGCATACGGCGTAATTAGAGGTCTACGCCACGTGCTACAAAACGCGTAGCATACGGCGTAATTAGAGGTCTACGCCACGTGTTTCGAAAAGCGTAGCACGTGGTTAAAGGTCTACGCCACATGCTACGAAAAGCGTAGCACACGGCGTACTCTTTGTGCTACGATACGCGTAGCACAAGGCGTAGCTATAGCCTACGTCCTTGCTACGCGCTTCTCTATGCATAACCTAGTCTTACGATATTCCTCTAATCCTATAAGTTTGTATCTAAAAGGGCTAGGCTAGAGCGACTAAGATACAGATTGGGGTATATAAATCCACACTTAAAAAGATGATGATTAAGTTTAAAGTTCAACGACAAGATGATTGCAGCAAGTGATTAACCGCAAGTAGTCGATAATGTATTCCTGAGGGTAGAAAGTGCAGCCAATTGGATACAGGACTGTAGGCGTATGTCGATATCTATCAGTAACTTTGCATATTTTATTCAACTGGAAATGTGTACTGTGGTATGTGTCAGGTCCTAAACGCAAAATTGATGCTCAGTTAAATGTAGTGCATTGAATCAACTGTCGGTATAATAGTGAACCATTTGTTAAACACAGGTCTCACAAACATCAAATGAATTGGTACAATTTTTACTCTTTTTGCATAAGTAGGTGGCAGATAAACCTCTTACTTTCTACTCCAGCATATTAAATACAAGTAAAGGCAGTTAATAGGCTTTGTCAACGAGTGGCGGGGGCTTACCGTAACACACGCTCAGACAGCTTGGCTGATGCAATGCAACTATAGGCGGGTGTAGAAAGTACCCACAGGTGGAGACCTAATACCTTAATAATTATGTGGCCTATAGGGGGTGAGGGGGTGATTTGTACTGTAATTATTGAACATCACAATAATTAGCAGTTCCATTAGAAAAGTACTAAGTAATAACCGTTCATTTGAAGGATAGGTTATTAATACAGTCAACTGTTTTGATTGTAATGGTTGTCGACAATTCAAAAGTGCCTGTAACTGGCCTACTTGAAATAAATGCTTTGATTTTGATTTTGTTACGTACATTACTTATCTTTATATTATATTATGTTTTGCTTGTACGTATAATATACCTGAGGGACAAAATTGATTGATATCATGTTGCGCCACGTACGCTTGTGGTAGATATTATTAAGATAAATGCTTAATTACAAAACAAATGTCATTACAATTCCCTGCAGATTGTTTTGTTATGCAGACAGATACAAAGATAAGAATAATTTGTGATTCCCAAATTATTTACCGAGCGAACATAAATATTTCGTTCCAAATGATCTAATTGCGCGGTCGGGTGTTGTGATCTCTCATTGAATATCGTTCTCTGCCTGATACCATCTGAGTAACGACCTTCCAACACAATGGCATACGGATATAAGCAACATTACACTAAATGCTATTTTATCTGATAAAATTATAAATAGCAGACATTTTGAGGATATCCTCCCGGCGGCATAGCCGGCAAAAACCTTGCGATAACAGATGAATTATATATTATTTATTTATTTTGGGATTATGTTAGTTTATTTTTTAAAATTTACGTGTAAATGTAGCTTATCTTTTGTCACGAAGTCACCTGAGAAGGGTTTAGATTGCAACTTCATCGTTCAGCGATATCTTGTGGTATGAGAATGAATAAAGATAAAAGGTCCATTCCTAGCTGGAAGTTAGCCGAAGGGCTTTAAAATAACGACAATGATCGATCGGAACAACTGGTATTTGATAGCAGTCTGTATCAATGTAGCTTTTACGTATTGAATATTTTCAGCACTTTCATTCATGTTCAAATATTTGCACAAGGAGCGGTAATGTAACCTGACCCACCATCAAATTGCGCACTGGTCTGACCACAGTTCGTATTCGCACAGACGGACCGTGGTCCCAACCAATTTCCTCACACCAAATCCCGGGCTCTGCATCGTCTTGGTTTCCGAAGCAGATTACCAGTAATTAACTTATAATTTGACCGCGATTGCCTAACGTTTCATATTTACAAGGTTAAGACGGATTCCGCGCGCCACTCACGCATCTGTGTGCTTGCATTCGTTTCTAGTTACCTCTTTGAATATTGAGTGGTCTGCAACCTGCTGAAATAATTCGAAGTTGCTGTAGAGTATCATAAAAACACTTTGAAATCTATGGTAAAGACAAAATTGAATTGACAAAGGTTAAAGGAGATAACGAGACAAAAAGCAAAATGACTGATTATCTAGTTGTAGTTCGCATTCGTTTGCTCTCATAGACACAACTGAAGAGGAGGTGGATCGTCTCATCCTTGACCTAAAATCGGACTGTGCCAGTGGTGGAGACAGTATTAGGTAGTAATACATTTCTGAAAACTTATAGAAACATCATTGTACCACCTCTTACTAGGATCATAAATGATTGTCTGCAGAACGGAGTGTTCCCTGACGTTCTTAAAAAAGCCGAAGTTTGTCCAATTTATAAGAGGGGTCAGAAATCATATCAATAATTATCGACCTATATCTATTTTACCAGCAATATCAAAAATACTCGAAAAAATTATAAATATACGACTAGTCAAATATTTTGAAAAAAAAACAAACTGCTTTCAGCTAACCAATATGGTTTTCGACAAGGAAAATCAACTGAGCAAGCCGTAAATAAACTAATAAATTTTGTAACTATCAATTAAGATCAAAAAAAAAAAATGTCTCTATCTTTCTAGATCTCGCCAAGGCATTCGATACCATTTCTGTTCCCCTCTTACTGAACAAAGTCGAATGATTGGGAATTAGAGGTACCCAGTTGTAACTTTTTACTAGTTACCTGACTAGCCGGTCTCAGTGTGTTCGTGTAGGAAATTGTAAAAGTTCTCACCTTCAGATTACACATGGTATACCACAGGGTAGCATACTGGGTCCCAGTTTGTTTCTTGTGTATATTAACGATCTTACGAGTCTTGAACTTACCCATGGTGAAATCATTTCTTTCGCGGACAATACTGCCGTTTCTTTTGCAGCCGATACATGGGAAGAGGCTTTAGGTGCTGCGCAGCGGGGCTTTAATATCGTGGGAAAGTGGCTTCAGGATAATTAATATTCTTACATTAAATGTGGACAAAACCAAGTATATCTGCATAAGAAATGTAACTGGAGATGGCATCGTGCGAAATATCATATCACACGTGTGTCACTCCGGAACAAACTGCGAGTGTCCTTCACTGGAACTCGTGCATACAGCGAAATATCTAGGAGTTAACGTAGACAGTAATCTCAATTTTAAGGAACATGTTAAGCTGCTATGAACACAACTAAAGAAAATATATTATTAATTGTTAGAAAGATATTGTACAAGATACAAATGAAATGTTACTGGCAATTAGGGGTTTGGCACTGATTGTCGAAATACAGGCTCAGCCTAGTTCGACTACAGATGACTACACCACTTAAACTGTCCTAATTTATCTTGTTAAAATATCTTGTAATTTATGTCTAAATTTCTTTAAATACACTTTTATTATTATTATTTATATCCTTTACTCATCTTTGTAAAATTTAATAAATTTAATACATTTTTAAATATTAATTTCAAAAATATATAAAACCAATGGTATCGAGAACAGGGTCAAGCTACCGGCGGTCAGGGCTCCAGAGAGAGGAACCTCCTGTGTCCAGAAGTACCGCTTTCTGAATCAAGCCCTTGATCCAGCTGCCTAACGAGAGCCTCCTGAGATAATTGACGAGGCTCTTGGCAATTAAGCCATTAGCTGACACGACTATTGGCACAATGATCGCTGAGTCCACATCCCACATGTCGACAACCTCGCGAGCCAAGTCAAGATACTTGATTTGCTTATCTTTCTGGTCTTTCACGAGGTTCTCGTCATGCGGAACCGTAATGTCAACAATCATTGCGCGCCGCTCTGATCGATCCACCACCACTATATCAGGCTTATTGGCTACAATAGTCCTGTCAGTGATGATGGATTGATTCCAGTACAATGTGATGTTGTCATTTTCGAGAACCGGGTCGGGCATATACCTATAGTACGGAACTTCCTATTCCACAAGGTTGTATTTTAGAGTAAGTTGCTGATGGATAATCCTCGCTACAAGGTCGTGTCTATGCAAGTACTCTCCGTTAGCCAGACGAGAACACCCGGACATAATGTGACGGATTGATTCGCCTGGACGGTGGCATGCCCGACATATATGTCAACCGTGCCATCCTTCAATTATGATTTATTATTGTTATTATCTCTCGGTAGGATATCCCTTTTTGGTCAGGAGAAGCCAAGTTCGTTGCCTGAAATAGCTAAGGGGCTGTTTACATGAGCGATAGAATCGCGGCGATATTATCGTCGTACCATGTATTTCTATACACTCCCTTAGAGGCCGTCTCCACAAGCGAGAGAATCGCAGCGATATTATCGAATAGAAATACGTGGCACGACGACAATATCGCCGCGATTCTCTCGCTCGTGGAGACGGCCCCTAACGGGATTAGTACTAGACTTCACTTATCTTAGTTTTATATCACTGGAAGTGACAAGTAAATTCCAAGATTCATCTCAATTTGTTACTTATATACCTACTACCTAATATATGAAGTGGAAAGTCCGCTCGGGCTCGTGATATGTATTTACTTGAGCCATTTACAACTCAATACTGACACTTTATTTTAGGTGATAATGATAAGATAATAGAACTATTTTTGTTGACACTTCAAAACTCTTTATCTGTTTCTGCAGTGCTGATGCTGTGGGAAAGATATAAATGTTTATGAATGAGAGATGAAAAAAGTTTTCCATGAGTGATGAAGAACTTCCATACAAATGTTCGTTCCCGCTTTAGGGGATGATGAATTGACAACAATCCTCCCTTAGTGCCCACTTGAGAATCAGAATCAGATTTCATGCATGTGGGCTGTGCGTGTGCGTTGTCTGTCGGCGAGAGAGGTTTAACATTAGAGCACCTCTGTCCTCTGTAGGTAAACAAACACATAGGTACAATAATCTCAATAGTTACAATACATCCAAGATTACTGAAATTCTGAAGCGCATCTAGAACCAGTGCATTGGAATGTATTAACATCGAGTCGGTTTGTAATAAATCTAAATAAAATTGCAATTCCATTTTTTTATTTTTTTATTTATTGCATCTTTATTTCGGAGAAATCTCCATATAAGTCACATTACAGTACACAACGAGACATAAAAACATTAAAAAACATAGGTAACATAAAAAAGTTAACATAAAAAAGTTAGTGTGTTAGTAACACAAAAATGTACTTAAAAATATGTCAGTTTTGTTAGTACCTATATCTAACTGATGCCTATGGCTGTCCTTATCCACTGATTCTGGAAAGGACAGTCAAAACGGGCAGCAATCACATTTAGAATGCTGTTACTGCTGCCTCGTAGACGGTGCAGCAAGGAGTTTGCTTTCTTGCGCATGATGGCTTGAAAACCATCCGTACGCGCTTCAGCAAACATACCAGACGCGCTGCAGCGCCACGACAGCCCCAACAGCATCCTAAAAGTGTTATTGTACTGTGTGCGCAGGGCTGTGTAGGCTCGCTGCGTATGCTTCACCCACAGGCCGCTCGAGTAAAACGACTGGCAGTACGCCTTAAAAAGTGTTATTTTCACCTCGTTGGTGCAGCGCGCGAACCTGCGAGCGAGCATATTGCCTCTCACCGCCAAAGCCCTGCGCTCCCTCTCTATGTCCTCGTCATCCTTAAGGTCACCAGTTACTATGTGACCCAGATACTTAAACCTGTCAACTACTTTTAAGGCTGCACCGTTAAGAATGACAGGAGGAACATATGCGGGATAGTATGTACCTGCTCTAAATATAAGTAATTCACTCTTACTGGAGTTGTATTTAAGCCCGTGCGACATCGCAAAAGCCTCACACTGAGACACCAGATTCCTTAATCCGCTGATTGAGGGGCTCAGCAACACCATGTCGTCCGCATAGCTAATATTGTTAACACATTTGTCATCAACGAAGCAGCCGACATGAGTGCTACTGAGCCGCTCAATCAGCTTATTTACATACAAATTAAATAATAATGGGGAGCTTAACCCCCCTTGTCTCACACCACATTCCAATTTATAGTCGCCCGACAAAGTACCGGCCCATCTCACCTGATTTCTCTGGTTTGAGTACCAGTACTTGAGAAGAGAGGTACATTCCACCGGCACACCCGCGCTTCCCAGCTTCTCCCATAGCACGTCATATGATACGAGATCAAAAGCTTTTGATAGGTCCAGGAAACACGCGTATACCGGCGTCCTTCTCTCTGTATAGTACTTGACAGTATGTTTCAGGCAGAGTATGGCGGTCTCCGTCGACAGACCGGCTCTAAATCCGAATTGCGCGTCCTGCAGGTCGACGTGCCTCGTGAGATTACCATTACGTTAGTGTGAGATACTTAGAAAACATTTTAGGAGATCGTCCTTGAATAACCGAATTTGTAAGTATTGCTTATCGATGCTAGCAAACTCACCTTTTCAACGATCTGACACGTTTATCAAAGGAATGCTTAATTGTGCAAACTTGTCGAGCTGAGCTTTATCATAGAACAAATAGGTATAACGTAACACCAGGCCGGCTGACCGGGATTACATCCCTCAAAAGTTAAGTAAAAATGGTAAAAAGTCAAATAAAGCCATCATCGGGCATCAGCAATAGATCCAGTCTCCGGGCGGCAACTGAGAGGATTGCGGCTACTTCATCATACAGCGATACAAAAAACGTTCTGTGTACATCTAGTTGTACCTTGATATACACAGAACTTTCGTTTTTTGTTTCGAACAGCTTCACAAATGCACAGTCTGCGTAGACCTAGCCTAGCTCCACTTAAGATTCGTAGAAACCCGTCCCGCTTGACGAGTTCCGAGAGCGAAGCCGTACCAGTTGCGAGGCGGCCGCGCGACGTAAACAGAGCACCCGCGTCACGGCTGGGAGTGCCGGGAGTACCGGGTTCATGGACGCTCCCATCCACAACCTCAGGGTGATGCGATTTGCGATGAAGGGAGACGCGCAGCCATCACTTGTTTCCTTCGCGTGTGACTCTTGGAGTGCTCTTACTTAACAACTTATTTCGTTTGTTTTCTCTGCAGTCGCTGCTATAAAGATATGTATTATGTACTATGTCGATTGAGTGAGCGTATGTCTCGTGGGCAAGCGGCACGCGAGGTACGCCAGACGCCCATTGACCTCCCAGTTATGAGCATCTTCCGATGTCAGCGACGTGACCCGGTTACCAATGCCGAGTTGTTTTATTGCTAATGCGATATTCGTATTTGTTTGTGTAACGATTTTTAATGAACATCTGTTGTGTTTTGTTCTACCTGGCTGTATCTACGTGGTAGGTATACATATACCGGTGTCTGTCAGTAGGCAGGTAGGTACTTATTTTTCAAACACTTCCTCGAAAACTGGCTCTTATCGCACTACGATTAGGTTCAACATGCAATGTATTTCACACACGTGGATTTTTTTCTTTTATAACAACGTGTGCGGCAATAAAAATTTCCACAGATAACTATACTTTAAACTAAGTTCAAATTGGTTCAATGCCTACAGTCGATTGTTTTTTTTAATCTCGGCAAAGAGATTGTGCGTCTTTAGGGCGTAGACATTTTTTTTGAATATTTAAATTGTGTTTATTATTTAAAATATCATAGATAAACATGATTATTTAAAAATATATTTACTTCTACGGGACAAATTAACTTTAACTGGTTGTTCTAAATTTTAAAATATTTTAATTTTCTATTTTTCATATTAGGTTGTTTAGCAGCTTCATACCTTTGCTTCTCCTTCAACGGGCCTCCAGCAAAGCGCGGAAAAAAACGCAAACGTTTCCTAATAAATTCTAAAAATAATAAATTCTAAAAATTTATGACAATAATACTTTTCGTTCTATTATTTTATTTCTTCGAAAGTGTATTGAGAAAATGCCGTTTGATATACGTGTGCATTTGTTATTGCAGTTCTCGGCTCCATAACACCGCCGTGAATTCCGCCTCGAATTCAATAACAAAGTTTCCCCACTACAAAATGTACTATTCGCTGTTCCTTTGTTCCAAGAGTAAGAGTTTTCAGTAGGCACCTATCACAGCAACACTAATACCTAATTAGCCGATAGCTTTGATTTTGGTTAGTAGTCATTATTTTAATGTCACATAAAAAGATCGGAAAAAAAATCACTTAATATATTTATAAAATGTTATTGTTACATGTAGTTTGTTACATTATTTATAAGGTCAAAAACAATCGATTCTCAGTCAAACGTGAACCGAAATAGATGCGTGAGCGAGTTCGTTAATGTTTCATAGTCGTAATGTGCGCGCGATGCTTTTAACACCACTTCGATATAAATACTCGATAACTTACTAATTAGTTCAATTATAATGCTTGTATTCGTCAGAGGTTAATCATTGTTATAGCTATAACCAATGGAAGTCTGTTAATTAGCGCATTCCGGATGAACGAAATACTTTTCCACGAATGTTGGACTTTAAAGTCGTGGCGAGCTTAAATACCGCGTATGTTTGAGCTTGTGGTTTATCGACATAACACAGGTGTGTTAAAATCTACAAAGCATTCTCGGAAAATATGGAATTCAACATATGGATTGGGAAACAAGGAAATATTTCAAGGGCATGCAGCTAGACGAGTTCTCAGTATGCGCTCGCATGAATACGATTGAATTTACATAAAATTAAATGGTTGCCGAACAAGTCTAGATATTCCGTTTTCAGCGCACTGGATTATATTTGAAAAGTATGAGTATCTCATGAATAAACAGGTATTTTAGCGTCAATCAATCAAAACGTTTCATTTACTAGAACTACAAACAAACAAACTGAAAGTACATAAATTAAACAAGAGCACAACAGTTGGGTGCACACGTCCACGTCGCGTTACGTCACCACGTCAGCGTGTTTCCGAGTGGCGCACACGCTGACCGTGACCGCGCGGCGAAAGTGTAGGCGACTGGCGCCCGCGC
The DNA here is from genome assembly GCA_950022335.1 of Eurois occulta. Taxonomy (NCBI): domain Eukaryota; kingdom Metazoa; phylum Arthropoda; class Insecta; order Lepidoptera; family Noctuidae; genus Eurois; species Eurois occulta. The sequence goes on from OX465486.1 coordinate 726,737, forward strand.
ACGCCTGTCAACAGCGCGGAGAAGGCCCACTCGGAAATATGCAGGAATACTAAGGGGGAACTGGGTTCGGTGTCAGTAGTGATTCAAAAAAAAAACAAAATCTCATCATGTGAATATGAGTGAAAACGCGACTAGCGTGGAGTGTGGTTTGTAAGATGAACGCAGAGTTGTTTCATTGCGTGCGATCAGCATCATCTTTACTCGAGCCTTTCGGGATTTTTCTATGAAACTCATACTGCAAGTTGCATCGCACCCTTGGAAGCATTTCCGTAACGGCATCGTCTTGGTACGGGATCACTAAGTAAAAATGAGGTGAGATAGTACCGGTGCAGTGTCTTTATAAGAGTACAATCAGCTATGTGATGAGCTTTGGAAAAGGATAAGACGCGTCTTAAACAACAGACGAAAGATTCAGATGCTGGTCAGTACGTATACGTGTAATCCCAATACTGCACTAGAATTAGGTCGGAACTTCTGCACTTGTTTGTTTTTTGTCGCACGGGCAGCGCACCAACGTGCCGCTTATGGAGCATCGGGACCGTTACTCATTGAAATGTAGGACTTCCAATACGAATGTTGGCACGAAACTGACGACGGAATACGTTTTATTTGTGTAAAAGTTGGGAACAGGCTTGTAGGAAATTTATCTTTACCTATGCTTTTATGAAATCCAAACCGGATCGATTTCACATGTTACGTATTTTTGGGAAACCGATAGAAACTAATCACTTCCTAAGTGTGTGTTCTTTGTGAATTTATTGTACTACAGCTGTTATTGTACTGCAGCTGTTATTGTACTGCAGCTGTTATTGTACTGCAGCTGTTATTGTACTGCAGCTGTTATTGTACTGCAGCTGTTATTGTACTGCAGCTGTTATTGTACTGCAGCTGTTATTGTACTGCAGCTGTTATTGTATTGCAGCTGTTAATGTACTGCAGCTGTTATTGTACTGCAGCTGTTATTGTACTTCAGCTGTTATTGTACTGCAGCTGTTATTGTACTGCAGCTGTTATTGTACTGCAGCTGTTATTGTACTGCAGCTGTTATTGTACTGCAGCTGTTATTGTACTGTAGCTGTTATTGTACTGCAGCTGTTATTGTACTGCAGCTGTTATTGTATTGCAGCTGTTAATGTACTGCAGCTGTTATTGTACTGCAGCTGTTATTGTACTTCAGCTGTTATTGTACTGCAGCTGTTATTGTACTGCAGCTGTTATTGTACTGCAGCTGTTATTGTACTGCAGCTGTTATTGTACTGTAGCTGTTATTGTACTGCAGCTGTTATTGTACTGCAGCTGTTATTGTACTGCAGCTGTTATCGTACTGCAGCTATTAGTGTACTGCAGCTGTTATTGTACTGCAGCTGTTATTGTACTGCAGCTGTTAATGTACTGCAGCTGTTATTGTACTGCAGATGTTATTGTACTGCAGCTGTTATTGTACTGCAGCTGTTATTGTACTGCAGCTGTTATTGTACTGCAGCTGTTATTGTACTGCAGCTATTAGTGTACTGCAGCTGTTATTGTACTGCAGCTGTTATTGTACTGCAGCTGTTATTGTACTGCAGCTGTTAATGTACTACAGCTGTTATTGTACTGCAGCTGTTATTGTACTGCAGCTGTTATTGTACTGTAGCTGTTATTACTGTAGCTGTTATTGTACTGCAGCTATTAGTGTACTGCAGCTGTTATTATACTGCAGCTGTTATTGTACTGCAGCTATTAGTGTACTGCAGCTGTTATTGTACTGCAGCTGTTATTGTACTGCAGCTGTTAATGTACTACAGCTGTTATTGTACTGCAGCTGTTATTGTACTGCAGCTGTTATTGTACTGCAGCTGTTATTGTACTGCAGCTGTTATTGTACTGCAGCTGTTATTGTACTGCAGCTATTAGTGTACTGCAGCTGTTATTATACTGCAGCTGTTATTGTACTTTAGCTGTTATTGTACTGCAGCTGTTAATGTACTGCAGCTGTTATTGTACTGCAGCTGTTATTTTATTGCAGCTGTTATTGTAGTGCAGCTGTTAATGTACTTCAGCTGTTATTGTACTGCAGCTGTTATTGCCGCATTCTTTTCAAAACATGTTTCTTTTTGTTAACTTTCACTCTGGTGCAGCGGTGGTTAAGTTCTCATGCTTGCCTCTTACATCAGAACTTATGATCACTTAACGAGGTATCCATGAGGAATAGGCAAACCAGTAACAGGCGCAGCGACTCTAAGTGACTCGGTGACATAGCGGCTGGTTCGAGTACCTACTGCAAGAGAATGTGGCGCAGCGCGGCTCGCTCCCTTGGCCGCGATAACATCTCACTGGTGCAGCACCAGCTTTATTTACTACAAGTGAGTAGTAAATATTACAATGTTCTTTTGCATACGTCATCATCAGCCTAGCGTTTTTCGAACTATGTTGGGGTCGGCTTCTAGTCTAACCGGGTGCAGCTGTATACCACTATTTTCTATGGAGCGACTGTCTATCTGAGCTCCACAACACAATGACAATAAGTTTTTAACGCTACTTGGGCTCCTCCACATCTGCTACGGTGCCCATTTCGACTGATCTGTAATGAAAATATTTCCAAAATGGCGTCCAAAAAAGAATTCGGGCTGTCGTAATTAATCAAAATGTCATGATTTTAAAACTGCATGTTTCAGCTAAACGTAGATTCAGATACGATATAGAAACAGCTCATTCTCAGTTTAAACATCGGAAATATTCGGGACTCACTCGTCTAGGTTTTAAAAATAAGTTGTCAGATAATCGCCGCCGAAGTGCACACCCAATGCGTAAAAAAAGAGGAAAACATTAAACAAAACCATTAGATGAATAAATTGTGAGCGTCATTGAAATGTTCGTACATACTAATGTAACTACTTACACTCATTAGATTTAGAACTAGAAGGAAATCACTTGTTTGTTTACCATGTGCAACAATAACATCCAAATTAATTATAAAATTAATAAAAAAATATGTCGAGACGAACCTTTTAACAAGACGTGTGGTTGTATTCACGCAGAATATTTATTTCTTACTTCGTAGGTACCTAGTTTTGTAACATTTCAATGTCATCGACAGTAAAGTCGTTTAGATGGCGGAAGACCTATTATTCATATGTTATAAAGTGCTTAAATTACGCTATTATTGTAATAAGAGGTTATTTATTTATTATTTTATTATTATTATTAATTTAAAATGTAGTTTTTTTTTTTTTTTTTTTTTTGGGGTCTAACGGGGTGTTATGCGTAATACAAGAATTTCTAGCAAGAAAAATTCTCTAGCCTCTGCACCTCAACTCCACTCTCGCCTTCCCGTGGCAGGCCCTGTTAAGTTGAGCAACCTTACTGAAGATGGTGGTTAAAATCCCCGTGGGAGGTAGGGTCAACGAACAAAGAGAGATAGGGGGGGTCATTTAAGGCGTCTAACGGCTAAATGATCTAGGTACACTCAGGGAGGGAGTGTCACCTTAGGGTTGGTAGCGGAGGAATCTCGCTCGAGATCAACGGTAGCACCCACAGTCCGAGCAAGAGGGACTACTTCTCACTCACCAGGACGCCTTAGGCAAGCGGGTGGGTTAATACGCCTAAACCCTTCAACAATATGAAAAGACATCATCAACCACGGCCCCGAGTTCCCAGCGGGACCACAATCCCCAGCAAAGGCAGCAGCGTGGGTTCCAGTGGTCTCAGGGGTGCTAAGAATCTCTGGGAGTTATCAAGCTGCCCTAAAACTTCCAAAAATACAACAGACATCACAGTAGCGTCGTACAATATCAGGACATTGAGAACCGACGATCGTCTGGAAGAGTTACTCTATGAACTGGACAGGATTAAGTGGAGTGTAGTTGGCCTATCCGAGGTGCGACGACCTGGTGAGGCTTGCCTCAAGTTGCACACGGGACACCTTCTGTACTATAGAGGGAAAGAAGACTTGCATGAGCACGGAGTGGGATTGTTAATACATAAAAACATCAAAGACAATATAACATCAATAAACTCTATATCTGACAGGGTAGTATACGTCATCCTAAAAGTTACCCAACATATAACATTAAAAGTTATTCAAGTGTATTTACCAACTAGTGCGGCGTCTGATGAAGATGTCGATGCGGTGTATGAGGATATTTCGAAATGTATACAGGAAAATCGAACAACGTATACCATTCTAACTGGCGATTTCAAAGCAAAGATTGGAATAAAGGAGGATCAGTCCGACGAATTTATGGGTGACTTTGGTTACGGTGAAAGGAACCCCAGGGGGAATATACTGGCAAACTTTTTAACAGAACAGAAACTTTTCCATATGAGCTCCTTTTACCAAAAAAGACCAGAAAGAAAATGGACATGGCTTTCCCCAGGCGGAAGATATGCAAATGAAATAGACTTCATATTCAGCAGTCATAAGAACATCATAAAGGACGTAAGCGTCCTCAATAGCTTTAACACTGGTAGTGATCATCGTCTTATTCGGGCAACTGTGGTCATCAATGTAAAATTAATGCGGTACTCTAGGATACGAGCAAAGAAAGGTAAAACAGATCCCATCGTGCTGGAAGTAAACAAAGATATATACCAACGAAAGGTGAAAGAAAAGCTTTTGAACATTGACAGCGATGTTTTGGACATCGATGGGCTCACTCAGCACCTGCAGAGTACCCTTTGCGACGTGACCAAGGAAATATCCCCAAAAGGCAAAAACAACCGCCCCAAATTGAAGGATGAAACCAAAAGATTGCTGGAAGAAAGAAGGCACTTAATAAATCAAGGTCTTAATACAACTGACAGGTTTAGATTACTGTGTAAAGATGTCAGGAAATGTGTCGAAGAGGATTTGGAAGAGTATCGAGAATATACAGTTAAATGCATAATTGAGAAATATAAGGGTCCTAAAGTGTTCAGAAAGGCAATCTCTATTGGTAACCGACAGATCACGAAACTAATAGACCAAAACGGGAACTTAACATCAGAAAAACACAAATTATTAAAAATTGTTGAGGAATTTTATAGTCGGCTTTATTCATCTAAGAGCAAAAATACAACATCAAACACCACTAGAGCCATTTTAAACGTTGGTTCTGAAGATGTGCCGGAAATCACGAACACAGAGATCGAGTATGCCCTTACACAGATGAAGAACAACAAATCCCCAGGAGAGGACGGTGTTATTATCGAAATGGTTAAAGCGGGAGGAGATATAGTAATCCAATTCCTGAACAAGCTGCTGAATAGGTGTCTTGAAGAGGGAAAGGTCTCCAGGGAATGGGAGTGTTCCAATGTCATCTTGTTGTTCAAGAAAGGAAATAATGCGGATTTAAACAACTATCGCCCTATTAGTTTGTTGCCTCAACTATACAAGCTACTAACTAAGATCATTACCATACGTCTTACCAGAAAGTTCGATTTCTACCAACCCATTGAGCAAGCCGGTTTCAGAAAGGGATTTAGCACTATGGATCATATTTTGACGATGAGAACTCTGATCGAAAAAGCGACAGAGTACCAAATGCCTTTGTGGGTTGCATTTATCGATTACAGGAAGGCATTTGACAGTGTGGAATCATGGGCTGTTGTTAAATCGCTGCAAAACGCTAGAATAGATCACCGGTATACAAAATTAATAAGAAATATCTACAACAACGCTGCTATGAAAGTGACTTTATCGGAATCTACGAAAGCAATACCTATACAAAGAGGTGTAAGACAAGGAGATACGCTATCTCCGAAGCTGTTCACTCTGGTTCTGGAAGATATTTTCAAGAAACTCGCATGGGAAAATCGAGGTCTGAATATAGCAGGAGCTAGACTGAATAACCTAAGGTTCGCAGATGACATAGTTCTTCTCACGGATAATCCTGAAGAATTACAGGTAATGATTCAGGAGCTGAGTGACGTCTCTTTACAAGTTGGTTTGGAAATGAACTTGGAAAAAACCAAAGTTATGACGAACATGGATGGAAACAACACAAGCATAACCATCAACCAAACCACCGTAGACCAGGTAAAGAAGTACGTATACCTAGGACAAGAGATCAGGATGGGCAAAGATAACCAAACTAGCGAACTGCACAGACGAATAAGGCTTATGTGGGCAGCATACTCGAAACTGGACTTTGCTTTTAAGATGAAAATTTCTGCGGAACAAAAAGCCAGGATATTTAATCAGTGCATCCTGCCGGTGCTCACTTATGGTGCGGAAACCTGGGTATTCACAAAGGACGTGATTAATCGATTGCAAGTGGCCCAGAGGGCAGTGGAGAGGAAGCTGGTAGGAGTGTCGCTGATGGACCGCAAAACAAACGAATGGCTTCGAAATCAAAGCAAAGTCGCAGACGTGGCAAAACGAGTGGCGGGCTTGAAGTGGAAGTGGGCTGGCCATGTGGCCCGGAGTGAGCAGTCGTGGTGCAAGCGTCTCCTAGAGTGGAAGCCATGGGGTGAAAAGCGACCTCAGGGTAGGCCACAGATGCGGTGGAAAGACGACGTGAAAAAGGTTGCTGGTTCAAATTGGATCCAAAGAGCTCAATGTCGCGACGAGTGGAAAAAATTGAAGGAGGCCTACACCGATAAGGTTGAAAAAGGCTGAAGAAGAAGAAGAAGAAGTAGTTTATTTTATATAAATATGGTTCTTTTTTAAGAAGTTTTAAAACATAATTTTAAGATTAAGGAAATAGTTAGATGGACAAAACTATTTTATTATACGAGTCATTGCTTCACCTGGTTTACGTAGACAATGGTGGAAATTGCATTATTTACATAAACACCTCTATCCACCGTGCCTTCCCTCTACTGAATCCGGATATTCGGCATGGACTGACTGAGCCATTAAACCTACATAACGCAATGGTATTGCTGCTTAATATCATCATCATCACTGGCAGTCACTGACTGCTGAGTATCCGCCTCCTCTCTTTTTCAGCCATTATTCTCAATACATATTTTATTTAAATTACGTGTCCTAGGATTGTCTGAACACTTGCCACTGTTCCGTGTCGTCACCGTGAGACCCAGCAGCTATCGTGGCCACTCGACCTCCGCCATTATCACTTACAATAATGATCCATTAAATCTTCAGCCGGATTACACCTTCCCCGTCACTCACCGCTTGTTTGCCAGCTGCCATCGCTTCCTGACGAGTCAATCTTACAGCAGCATTACCTAACTCAACGTTTAACGTCATTTGCTAAACGCTTTATCAAATAGATTAGTTCCTCGCATTCTTGGAGGCAAGATTAGCTTGCCTGATATTGTATCTGGTTTTGCATCGGGACGAAGATTTCAACATTTCGCAGTTAAATCCAGTTGAAGCAATGAAATTGATATCTATTGAGGTTGAATCAGAACTTGTTTAATGCAAGGTATCGAGTATGACCAGTTTTCATAATGAAGGCGTTAGTAGGTAGATTAAATTAACTAGAGTCCAGAGTTGTGATGTTCAGAGCGCTGTACTGAAGTCTCAAATAAGTCACACATATTGCTATTGTTGAATTCAAATTATTTCGCACATTCATAGTAAAATGGTGCTTCCACTAAGCGTCTACGTAACCGAAATAAAACAAAACTAGTCCATGAAAATGGGGCAAAGCTAGATGTAATGTGACAGTTATTTCAGCGCGACATAATTCGAATGATTACATAATTTAAGTAATGGCGGGCGCGGCCGTTCGTCGAGAACTACATTAATTTGATCAGGTCGCGAATTAACGAGCACGTGGCATTTATCCACGGCTAGCTACTACCTGAACGGTAATAATAAATAATAATCGCACATTACTGCCATTAAAACGTTACTTTGGTAGAGGGTTGTTACTACAACAAATATATAAAGTTGTATGTTCTTTGGAAACTACCAAATAGTTTTCATCTCCTTTGAATAGCCGTATCATTACATCAAAGCAATCACCAATATCAATCAAGTACTAGTTTGGTACACTCAATCACTCACTCAAACTGAAAACTAAAACTAATTTAAAACTTAATGTGACCCCCCTCGCTTCGGACCGTTCGTGCTTGTGTCAATGGCAACCAGGCCTGTTGCGGTTATATTTTCAGCGTAATCCTGAAGGCAACATAAATCAATGGCCTAGTTTGTAGCTTCAATCAATTTAACACTTCAAAGCTTCGGTGTTGTTATCAATTTGGTCGCGTGCTTGAGTCCGTTCGCGGACAGAACGCGGGCAACCACGTGCATTGCGTAATACATAGGCGTGTTATGTATTTAAAGTTATAAATATCATTGTCGTAGTATGTAAATGTAAGGAAGCACGCGAGGTGGCCGGGCGGGTCAGTGCGCCTAGGATTGGCATGATTAAATGGATATTGGTCAGAAAGATATGCTTACATGTTTCATTCATAAATGATTCTAATCTTTGTGTTAATCATTTAGTGAAATGTATTACGACTTTTGCAAGATGTTTTTCTAATTTGTATGTTAATTTTTAGAAGTTGTCCACTAGCTTCTGTGGCTTAGAAGGAAACCAATATGTTCGTGAAGCTTAGGGATCCCTAGTGGCATTTAGAAAAGAGGGACGAATTTCTAAATACTGACTAGTTTATTGTCTCACAAGTTCTAAAGTGTAATTTACATTACACTTTAGAACTTTAGACACGAGAAAGTTTGTTAAACGCGGAAAGCGCGCTGCTACTGAAAGCCGACGAGGCTGAAAGTCGTAAACAAATCGCGTCCTTCAACTTTTTAAAGAGAATGGTTCTGTTAGACAATTTCTATAATAGGTAACACGAACATTGTTACCCGTTGTAATGAACACTGTGTAATATGTTTAAATATTGGTGAACTTAGATTTTCAACGCCACGCACAAGGCGTAAGGTGCAATTCTAACACTGCGCTTTATAGGCATTCCTTTAGGTGTCTCCTGTTGAAAACAGACATTTGACTCAGTTCACTTACAAACTTGTCTAAATCTGCCGCGCAGAATGATGCACTCACGAGCGAAGTCATTCATTTGATTATACTTTACGTTAGCATCGGTAGGTCGGTAACTGTCGGCGCTTGCTTGGCTGCTTGCTTTGTAAAGGGATCATAACTTTCTCTTTGAAACTCGTAATATTGTGTATGTTCGGCACTGTAGGCTTATCTAAGTTTGATTGTGTACGCGCAAGGTGCAGCTGTCTTGTCCGAAAATCTAACCTTGAATGCAAAGGAGGCGCTGGCGATTATAAAATTAAAAGTTCAAACCATTGAGGTTGCCTGTGTAGGTAAACTTACATTTTCTTTTTATGAGGGAAGAAGAAGGTAATTTTAATTAGGGAGAAGCGCAGTTACTTACCTACATACTTACGTGTTACAGATAAACATAAACATTATAAACATAGATTATAAGTACATAGTTACACAGCTGCATGCAGTGTGCCAACTTATTAAATCATTCGATCCCTCCCTACTTACTACCGTGGTCTCACTGCTGCATATTAATCCGCAGACATTTGATAACGAACCGTTCCCTTTTATGGCAGGTTTAGTAGATCAAGGCACAGTTAGGCTGGTGCTCTAATATCTCGTCCGTAGAAGGCAGGCTGACGTCACGACCCGCATCCACACTCAGCCAGTGTCCGCTGATGTTAGTTAGACACACTACCTAGATAATTACCTACGCACAGAAAACTAAAGAGTGATTTTGTGTAGTAAACTTAAAGTTGACTTTACGTCAGAGCTCTGAATCTTAAAGTTTGGAATACCTATTTAGTATCTACCCATCTCTTATTGCAGGGTTGGGCTTGTGGTGAAATTGTAACGGCATGGCCAAAACATATAAAAAAATCCAAAAAAAAACAGTATTTTTTTTTTGTATTTCATACGCCAATAAATAAAAATACGCAATATTGTTATATTAGAAAGAAATCCTGCATCGTGCAATCAAATTGTCCGCGAGGTAAGCATATATATGTATATATAGAACTCGACCTCAACCTAAGTAGCCCATCAGACACAATACCCGTCTGGTCGGAGGATCCTCCCTTTTCTATGGGGGATGAAGAACTCTACACCCTTTTCCTCATAACTCTAAAAACTTATCGTGGTAAAGTCTTACGCATCTCCTTAAACAAGCAGTTTTATTTCGTGTGTAATTATTAAAAAAGAACAGCGAAGTCACGTTCGGGAAAACACACACCATCTCTGTGTGCTGATAATACTTACTGTGATTGTAATCACTAATCCGTCTGCTAAGTTAGGAGATTATGACTGTTCCGCATTATAGTCATCATTAGATAGTTGGCCTATGAGTTAGTTCACGTATGAAGCTACGTTAGTAAGTATATATGATAATGAATGGTCTGATTTAGGCGTTTCAGACAAAAGCTTTAATTTAGCGAAGGTCGTCATAGATGAGTGACATTCGCGTGTTTCAATGCCTTTAATCTCCCTAAACGATATCAGTTCACTAATTCCCAATTAACAGAAATGATCACTCACACTAATAAGTAGCTAGAGAGTTCACAATTTATGTGACGTATTTATGATAATTTATGGCAGCATTTGTATCGCGATGTAATTGGCATAATGGGCCATTCATTAAGCCGCAGTTAGCTCACAATATTTCAATGTTGAGGTATAATGGATGGAGTTGCGTGAAAAAACGCTGTAAGTCTCATGAAAATGCCTGAAATATGAGCGCAGAGGGCGCGGTCCTTACGCAACTGAGGGCAGGACGTGCCCGCACGCAGCTCGACTGAACGTTGTTGGACGATAACTTAATGTTATGAAATAGCGAAATACTAGTTCGGTTACTAGGCGCTTTGCGTTGCAACGTTCTCAGAATCGAATCTAGTGTATCTACCAAAAGTTATCTTCCAACATAGTAAATTCACATTCAAATAAAATGAGTTATACTCCATCGGTTTAGGTAGTTAACTAAATGTAAACAATCTTAGCATGTCTTTTATCTAAAAAAATGACTAAAAATTGTATCTAAAAATGTTTACAATTAGGTATTTACTTAAATAGATGTTAGGTAATTAAATTCATTTAAATAATCTTTGTATGTCTTTTATACGATTTATTTTACATAAAAAGACATATCAAGATTGTTTACCTTTAGTTAACTACCTAAACCGATGGAGTATAGTTAGTAAGTACCCCTTCGATCAATAATGTACAAGTACCCAAATGATTTGTCGTTGATGCGTTAGTCGCGAGCCGTCGCCATTTAACTAATTATCGTGGTGTATAATGAGCCGCGGTTATTGCCGGGACACAGATGACCTCCGTCCCGCAGTCACAACATGGCCGCGCCTAGTATTGGGTGTAATGTAACCCATCGCAGTTATGACCAAGATCAATATCTACTAATAACGTTGTATTGACACGCGAAATTATGATAAAGTATTTTATTGCGGAGCATGATTGTGTTTACAAAACCTAATACCAAGTATTAATCATATTTAATTCATCTCTTGCCCAATACCTACTTCTAACCTAATATATACCAAACTCAAAACTCAAAGCATTTATTTTAATTAGACTGTTACAGGCACTTCTGAAGGTTAAAAACAAAAAAAAATGAAACTACAGTCACAAGGCGTAGTAGCTTGTGAAAGTAGGCACTGTAGTTGCCCATTCCAAAGCGTAGATCTCTATGAAGAAGAGGATCCGTCCCTCAAACTATAGTACTTGATTAAAAAAATCAAGAATTTTAATTGAAAAGACCTTATTTAACCATAATTATCTACGGTATAGCGCAATAGGTAGATAAGCGAACAAGTTCATCGTACACACAGCGACACATCAACCTATACAAACCCAGTATAACCTGCCATCGCTTTGCAAGCTTCCCGTACAATGAAAGATCAGCTTAATTTGGTTTGGATAGCTTAGCTTGATTGGTCGTCGTGCGTACCAGCCCGTGTGGCCTGCGGCATCTTCCAACGGCTGCCATAAAACTTTCATCCATCATTAATGTATTATTTCAACAATTCTTAGTTGACGCTCATTTTCATCATTATAATTTTTCACATGATTTTTATTTTTTTTAAATAGGTTTCTAAGTGCCTTACTACGTAATTATTCCTAGTTCCTGCATATTTCAAGCGAAGCATTAATAAAATGCATTGTAAAAAAAAAGGTAGTGAGGATAACGGAAATCATAATAACATTCAGTTACGCATCAGCCAACAGCAGACGTCGCGAATTCGCGATAAGACTATTTCACTAGTACCTACGCCACAGCGCGAGCGCCTGCCAATCATCCACATCTTACACAACCGCCAGACTCTCTGTCTGAAACACTTTGTCATCGTGTTTCACAAAAATGTTAATGAACGAAAAATAAACGTCTTGGTCTAACTAGTGGAGCTTGTTTGAAATCCAACAATGTCAAGGTTTTGATGTATTTGTGGTAGATAAACAAGCGACTTGTGTTTGTGTTGTTGCGACATCGAGGCTGGGTGGTGAGTATGTTGGGAGATGCAGGCGGTACCACAGAGGTCCGTAATCATCACGAGCACGATGGTACAATACTGAGCAAGCAAGTATTGCATGTGGTGTGTTCTTCTCAATTGTAGAGTCGTACATAATCTTTAATAATTTTAGATGTCGTAATATTGCTGTCATTTGCTACTCGTATCTTACAAGAAGGATAAAGAGATATATTCAGAGTTTATGCCAAACCTCCAGTAATTGAGAGAGTCTCAGTGAGGACAAAAACTGACTGATTTGAAGAGATATTGGTGGTGTAATGGTGTAAAAAGGTTAAAGTTATATTCAAGAACAGCCAGCTAGGACGATATGCCACAGCAATGGGAATAAAAATAACTCCAAAGAACCCTTTTCATTAAAAGCACTCTCTGAAATTGTATAAAAATTAGAATCACATTATAATTATTACGATATTTGAAATCATCATTGTTATTGACATTTATACTGTGTATTTATTTCAAAGATAATTAAATTATTTACAAACTACAAAACTATAATAGAAATAAATATGTACAAGTATAAAACGGTTACAGGGCGTCCAAAAATTCGTCCGCATCGCTGTCAACAGGAAAAGTGCCCAGAAGGCTGGCAGCATTACCACGTTGGATGCCAATGCTGATTCTTTGGCCAAAAAATAGGCCCGCCCTCTGGTCACGTGAAGAGTCGACCAACCGCTTGGCGATTTCCCGAAAAACTAGGTGGGCACTCGGACCCCATGGCCCTAGTGTTTCAACCCCAAACGGCTCAAACACATAACTACCAATTAAATTATTGTATTTGCGCCGTTTGAGGTTTTCAGCACCTGCAGCAGCCGCCCCAGCGCAGCCCACTGTGCTAGGAAGATGGGATGGCGCAAGGGTGTCGACGCAAGTTGCGTCCCACACCAAAGGCCTACAAATGGTCATACCATTATGGTCATACCATGTGGTCTCTTCCCATCGACGCGTGCCAAGCCATTGGGTTCTAAGACAGCTGGCACCCCGGCGGTGGCAAGAGCACGACGGATGAGATCATTAATGCTAGCGTGCCACGCAATCCGACCTGCACTCTTACTGCAAGAAAGGCCATGGTGTCCGAGGCAGTCGACTGCTTCACCACATTGACAGCGATGTGGAGCCCCACAAGGAGCGCCCAATCGCAAACAAATATTCACATGATTCAAATCATGTGAGGACCGAGGCAAACGACGGGATATTATGTTTCTCAACATTCACATCATATACCGATGTGGTGCTTGGTTGATTTGAATGATTGTTTAGCGTTCAAGTTTGCAATAGCAAAGACCATTTAGTTATTAAACAGTTCCTTCATGTCTGGTATCACTTATTGGAAAACAAAATCGAGGATAATTCCGTAGTCCACTTACTGGCATCAAAGTGGATGACGCACACATCATACTGCCGTGACGGATCACAAATTCGCAGCACATCGATGACGCAACAAGTCCTTCACGGATGGCCGGTGTCGGCGGGCGCGACATGTATATCGTCCAGGGGGGACTGTCGGACGCGGCCCGGGCGGTCGTCCGGTGGCCGGCGAGGCGCTCCCTGTCGGTCAAGGACGCTCGGTAACTGACACTGAGCTACTTTCCAAGATAATGAGAATATACCGGCCGCGGTAGGTTACTGGAAATATAATGGGAGCTTGTGTTTATTGCCGTACGTTTACTTAACTGTGGTTTATGATCATAATAACTGTCTTCTGCTTCGAGTTATAGGTTTTCATTTTTGCCCTTTCTGTACCTACGTGTTTGTAAAGACACAAATTAACAACTTATAGTGTCTTAATGTAACTTGTTCGTATGTTTACTTTTTTAATAAACAGTACAGCTGTATAATCTAATTACAGTAAAGAGATAGAGTCGTTTAGGTACTTTATACAAAAAAAAACCATAAAACATCACATCTTAAAATTTTTCTCTAGGTTATAAATTTGATTTGTCTTCAAGAATCGACATGTAATAGTAAACTCATTTTTTCCTTTTACCCACAACACTGTAAAACTTGTGTTTTTACTAATTAGTTTATTTATTTACGAGACCTTTTTCATAAGTAATTCTTGTATTTAGTTTTGAGAATATACCTTGTATTTCTCATATTAAGTGAATTGTATTATTTTCGAGAAATAAATGTCATAAACCGTATATATTTGCTTAGAAAGGCGTCGTCCTAGATGGGTTAGTACAGTCATCCCTGCCTAAACCGACGGCAACGGCGACGGCACGGTTGGCGTAGTGGCTTGACTGCTGCACTTAGTGTCGAGGGTTCGATTCCCGTACGGAACAAATATTTTTATAGCCTACAGTTTATCCGGGTCTGGATGTTTGTATATGTGAGTTTAAAGGTTTGTAAACGCACCCACGATACAGGAAAAAATTCTAGTGCGAGGCAATGTTTAAAAAAGAAATCTTTTGGGATAAAAAGTTGTTACTGTGTTAAAGTTATGTGTCAATAATGCAAGCAGCTGCAGACCAAACAATTTACTGTTCAATGAATGTAACGTGACAGCAAGTTAACGAGGTTAACGTTTAGTTAGAGGTGCCGTGGTGTGCGGCTGCGGCTGATGTGTATCGCAAGCACAAACATCTCACACTCAATATACCTACTCGACTATTAATAGACAAAGACGCGGCACTCATTCATGTTCGTAGTGTCTGTATAATGCCGTAACATTTATCGTTTCGTATTTTTGCTTGTGAGGGCTTTGTCCAGGAGAACTTTCGGCTGTTATGATGATGTTTTTCTATTAATTTAGGTAAAATATTAAGAAGGTATCATGATTAGCTGCAAGTACTAAAAATTTGTACAGAAAACATGGGTGCACATATTATGAGACATAGTTAAAACCTTCGATTGGTGGTGGACGTGCTGGTAAATGCTTATGATTATAAATATTCTTTTCAATCCTCGTGTATTAAATTTAATGAATACCTACTTATTTATGTCTAACATTGCTCTTTTCCAACTAATATTATTTGTAACACCATACAACAATAGGTATGTTACTAAAAGCAAAAACAAAATCATAACACATGTTTAACCTTCACCCGCGGAGTCTACAGTCCTTCAAAACTATTGTCGCGTAACATGTAGTAACATATTGTCGAATAGAGCCAACATTGTTTGCGGGTGCCATATGTGTGAGCCGTGTGCTAGTGACGGACAAGGTCGGGGAAAACAAGACAAACGTCGGCTTTTCATAGACGATGTGAAAATGTACTATAACACGTTAACAGCGTCGAGGAAAATTACTACTTCAAACATCTAGGTATTGATTTTTATAGCCTTGTCAGTTTGAAATTGTGAGAAACATGATTTTATAAGTCCAAAAGGTTCTTGAAGAGTCGTGTTCAAGGAGGTCGCTCATAAGTACAACCTAATTCTTAAGTTAATGATTTTTACTTCAGTTAACTTGTAAATCTTTGGAATATTGTTATCAAAATTTTCCAATGAACAGTTTATTTACAAAGAAAATGTTCTGTGCTCTTTAATAGATATTGATAATTATCCCACGTTTCATTTCCAAACCCAATACTTCAAGACTGAAATGTAAGTACCACAGCACAAAGTTGTATGACATACGATGACAACTGAGTTTGGCAGACACTTCTTCATCTGATAGTTTTAAAAGTTAACTGTTCCATGAAAAGTTTTATAACTTATTTTACGAACAAGATCGAATTGCTTCGAGAAAGTTTAGGTGCAGTCAAGTCTGTTCGCCTTGGAATGAATCCTGGAAAAATATTATGTAGCAGAACACGTAGAGGGCCATCGGTGTCTTTTAAAGATGTATTTGACTAAAAAGATCTCTTACTTCTGGCATATCAACTGATTGATTGGACTTAGATTTTAAAATTCACTTAAAGCAAAAAATAGATGATGATAGAGAAGCGAACTTTGACAAAACCTTAGAAGTAGCAGCGGTCAATGACTTGTGACCCTTACATAACACATGCGGCCTGTAACTTTATAATCCATTGGTAACGCGTTAGTAATGGCAGCGGCAGTTAATAAGTCATTATAATCATTACCACAAGTCATTAGTCCACATTCTCCGGAACCACCTATTTCGTGACGATCAGCTACTTACTGTTGTGACTGCGTCTTCATTTTATCACGGAAGGCTTCTCACTGGTTCGTGAAGCTCAACAATCAATCATTTATTGCATTCCACAATGTGTACCTAATCGGCAACTTTAAATATAATGAGATCATTGTGGACTTTGTCGGGCAAAATAGAAGAAAATAGGAGATTATTAAAACGCAGGCACGGTATTCACACACGATATTCACGGATCCTTTCATAAGTAAAGAGTTTCGTTATTTTTGGCTGCATTTCTGACCTTCATTCGTAATAACATAAACTTAAAGTGCCTATCATAACAATAAATAGTCTTACGAAAGCTTTTGGTCTTGACATAAGTATCTAGAAGAGCAATCTTTTTGCAAATGTCAAGGCTACCGATATGATGTCATCACTACCGTCTACGTCTGGTTGGGTTGACCAGTCCAGCTGCAAGAGTGATATCATACTGCAACGATTATATGCTTTGTTTCTATGACCTTCTCACCTTGGAACTGGTTATTTGAACATTTTCAGCCAGTTTTTTAACCAGAGTGTAAATCAATATAGGTAACTAGACTAAGATTCCTACAAATTACAATATGTTGGTTGACAAAAACACGCTTGTCCGTCTGCAGGAATTTTTTTTACAGAAAAAGTAATAATTAGTTTCCAAACATGGATTAGCTCCAACCATATCTGGTCTTAATCAAATCTTCTGAAATCCTGGTTCGTGCCTTACACCTCCGCTCGCTTCCAGCTTGTTAACTGGACTAAATAATTGTACCTAAGTACTAACCGGTCTAGATCTAGAGGAAAGAGTGCGACAACGACCAGTCTAGACGAGTTCGTCAGCGCTACTTCAAAGGTAACGCGATCTGCCTCGTTCTGTGTCAATGTCAGACTTATTCAGACTAATATTAAACTACACTTGGGAGCAAATAAATCGAGCCACTACCTTTTTTCACGTAAAATGGTAAATATTTTTGGTAATATGGAACGTATCAATTCGAACTATATATCGCCTAAAAGTTTAGTTAATAACCTTTACAATGAGGGTAAATTATTGAATAATAACCTTATTGAATGATAAATTATTGGCTCTGCAAGAAAAATGGTAATTTTGATAGAAAATTTAGTAGGGCTAAAACAGTCCATAAAAACAATAAAAAAACAAAATTATTGCAAAAAAAATATTCTTAATAACTGGTATTACCCCCCCGGGCCCTGATACATTCTTGTAGCCTATTAGTCATCGATCTGATCAGCGTTACGATGACATATTGTGGTATGTTCTCCCACTCTTCAAGCACAGCGACTTTAAGCTCGGGAATGGATGAAACAGCGGGAACCCTGGCTCGGACTCTCCGTTTTAGCTCGTCCCATAGGTGTTCGATCGGGTTCAAATCGGGACTTCGTGCTGGCCATACCATTTGTTGAATCCCGATCGCAGACAAGTATTCCGTAACGATCTGCGCGGTATGAGGTCTCGCATTGTCATGCATAAACAAGAAATTTTCTCCGACAAAACCAGCATACGGCATTACGTGGTTTTCAAGAATGTCAGTTATGTATCGGTCAGCTGTTAATCCACGTCTACCACTGCCATCGTTGGCGGGGTCGACGAAGACAAGTTCCGTTTTTCCGTCTAGAGAAATTCCTCCCCATACCATACAAGAACCACCACCAAAACTCACCGTTTCTCGAATGCAACATTGGGCAAATCTTTCACCAGGACGTCTATACACTCGGTTTCTCCCGTCATTGCTAAAAAGACAGATTCTTGACTCGTCAGAAAACAAAACTGACCTCCAGTCTTCTAACGTCCAATTAATGTGTTCTCGAGCAAACTCCAAGCGAGATCGGCGATGAGCTACAGTCAATTTTGGGCCAGTTGCTGGTTTGTGTGATGTTAAATTTCGTTCTTTTAGTCTTCGTCTCACTGTCCACCTACTGATTGCGACTCCTCGAACGTCACGTAACGCTTGCTGTAGCTGAACAGCATTAAGTCCACGGTCGCGCAACGAATTGGTTGCAATAAAGCGGTCGTCACGTTCTGTTGTTGCCCGTGGTCGGCCAGTTCCAGGTCGCCGAACAAAAGCACCAGTCTCCAGATACCTGCGGTATACCCGCTGTACCTTTGAACGACTCAAATGAAGTCTGCGTGCCACTTCACGTTGTCCGTGTCCAACCTCAAGTAAAGCTACAACTTGGGCAGCTTCCGTCGGTGTAGTATCCATTTTATCAGGTTATTTTGATTACACAGACACAGATAAAGACAACAATAACAAGTAATATGGGTATGATTAACAAAAACCTCAAATTTAATCTTTTCTTAACAGAGTACAATAAAAATGTCATAAGCAAATTAAATGCGATAATTTTATTCTACCCTTTAAACTTTAATAAAAATGAAATTTTGACAACTAACTACCCTCATTGTAAAGGTTATTAAATACCCTTTTAGGCGATATATGTTTCGAATCGATGCGTTCCTTAATACCAAAAATAATTACCATAATGCGTGAAAAAGGAAGTGGCTCGATTTATTTGCTCCCAAGTGTAGTTTGTCCACAAACGTTTGAGAAAGTAACGCGTGGATATGTTAATTGGATTTCATTGAACTTATACGAATGTTAATAAGATTGATTAACAAACGCCAACGTCAATTTGTCTCTTGAATTTTTAACAGCTTTCGTTTTGTCCATTTAAGAGAAAACATTTTTTTTGGATGGCATATAATTTGATTGAATTTACTTTCTTATATAAATATTTATTATTGTTCTAATGAAAACCCAGCTAACCCTTCACTTTATATAAATAACTAGAAACATTGTGCGAATAAATGATTTGAAATGAAATTAGTGTCATCATACTGATTTAAAAACCATAATATGGTAATCAAATCATTTATTTGTCCCGACTTCTTGAGTACTTCAATGAAACAATAATAACATGAAGATTAAAACATTTCCTTGACCAATCCCCTTTCAATAAACACCTATCAATAATCCTCTTATTCAAATCAGTACCTGCCTATTGAAACTTCAATTGAATAAAGCGCAGACACGTGCTATACATATATAAAACAGTCGCTATTGTGAGAACTGCACTGTTTATATCAATAATGTGGCATCAGTGTCGAGGGATCACAGTCACCAGCTCCACGCTAAGCCGACGTCACAACTTTGCACACAGCCGCTGTTTACTGTGTGACGGAAGTTTAATCCACGTTTAGCGGGAAACGTGGAAACTCTCTGATGTTTAGATTTTCATTCAGAGCCGTTTGAGTGATGCAGTGCAAATTGTTACCCACTATATATACTTTATGATATGCAGGTAGAGAAGATAGCCAATGTGATAGTAAAATGATAGTCAGGCAGCTGGTAAAAGTGGTCGACCATGGCCAAGGATCAGGAGGTTCATTTAGCTCCTGCGTGCCTCGTCGTATTAATATGAACTTAAAGATTGGTTCATGCTGTGGACTGCTGTTGGATGATGATGCGTGCTCAGAAAACGGCCATTTTTATGAGCCCAGGCCAGGGAGATCCGAGCCGAGACTGCTTAAGAGCCAACGGAATGGAGATAAACTTTTCCCTTGTTGGTAACTAAGAGCTTACACGTAATTATACTTACTAAGTACTTATTATATTTTATAGTGTGTAATGAAACTGATCCGCGATGTCTAGGTAAGTATGTAATATAATTAATACAGAGAAAATGCTTTATTACAAGTACTTACAATTGTTTTATTGCTTGTAAAACGTCGGTTTGCTAAACATAAATTCCACCAGCGTGCACTCTATATTGTAGTTTCACAACAAGGTATTATGAACTTTACAATCTTTGAATTAGTGGAGGTATTGCCTAGTGGTGCGGAGAGCGGCGTTCGTGCTGTCTGGGCCACGCATGATTAAATCTGGATGCATGGCGGCCTTCGCCTGAATTGGCAAGCTGCTGGGGAATTACACAGCTTGTGTTGACTCCGTGGGACGCCACCTCAGGACGCTCTGCTCACTGAAGACACGCGATTTAGCAGCGAAGGGTTAACGACCAGACGATCGATCTACGTTAAGTCACCTGACTAACTTATTTTCATTACAAAAAAACTACGAAGAATGGAAGAGTTAAAACTGAAATTATTCAACTCTTTCTCTTTGAATAGATATGTAATCTAAGATGTCAGAAGTTGGTTAAATAAACCGTTCAAAAACCATACTCTCACTTCACATGTCCAGATGTGATCGGTTAATTACTCGCCTATAAACCTTTATGTCATGGCGCCAGGTGCGCCTCGTCCTCTGTCCCGAGATCGGCGCGCGCGCAGCCCTGACCCACATACTGTCGCGTGTACACGTGGGGCACGGCCCACGGGACTACCCCACTGGAACACCTGCTGACACAAATTCGGGCATTTGACTGTCGACTGCTGTCTAATGCGTTTCAAAGGTTCTAATTGTACCGTATTCTTCAAGATTACCCTTTTTTTTTTTTTTTTTTTTTGGAGGGTGAGAAATCATCAAATGACTCCTCCCGCTCTGGGCAGAGCGGAAGGGAGTGTCAGACTCTTACTGACTAAAAAACACCCATGTTCCTTCATTGGCCCTTTATGTTCCAGGGCCGCGGTATCTCTTTCGAACAGTCCCGCAGCCCTGGCAGGCACCGGCCCTTGCGGGCCCCTCCCGTATGCTGACAACTCTTTGAGGCGCGCGTGGAACACGAACGCGCCGTCGACACGGCCTGCCCGTCGTCATACGACGGACGGACGGCGAGCTAGCCCATTACTCGCCGTCCACAGGCCCGCGCCTACGGTGGCCGAGAGCCATCACGGCGTGGCCCCCGACGCCCGGTGCTCCTCCCGCGGCGGCTGGGACGTGAGGAGGTTCTCTCCCTCTCACGTTCCGCCGCCTCCTTCGCTAGCATGACTGCTTCGCAGAAGGAGGCGACGGCTTCCCATTCCCTCTCGCCCCGGACCATGGCTTGAACCAGGGCCGGGCGCGAGAGGTCGCCGCCGCCAATCGCCGCTACGAGGACACGGCGGTGCTCCTCCCAAGCGGAGCAGACCTCGACGGTGTGCTCCACCGTGTCCTCCGGTCGATCCTCGCAATAGTAGCACCCGGGCGTTTCCTCCCGCCCGATTCGGTACAGGTACCTCCCGAAACAACCGTGTCCGGTGAGGACCTGCGTCAGGCGGAAGGTGAGGGCGCCGTGGCGCCTCTCAAGCCACTCCTCAAAGAGGGGACTTATCGCCACTATCGTGGCGTGCCCTGAACGGGGTTGCGATAGTCGCTCCCTCCATGTCGCCATGAGATCACGGCGGAGGTCTGTCCGCCGCGCGACAATATGCCGCGGCAGCGGAGTTACCCCCCGGCTCTGTACCTCCGCGCGCCACTCGTGCAGGCGCGCGAGGACTATGGCCTCCAGATCCCATGGCGGCAATCCGGCAAGGAGGCTCGCCGCCTCGCGGGAGATCGTGCGGTACCCACGGATAAGCCTTACGGCTACCACCTTTTGGGGCGCGTTCAGGTAGTGCTTTGCACGCAACCTCAACGAACGCGCCCACACCGGGGCCCCGTAAAGGGCCATGGACCGCAAGATCCCCGCATAGAGCCTCCGGCAGGAGGCGTTTGGCCCCCCCAGGTTGGGCAGGAGCCGCTTGAAAGCAGCCCCGGCCTTTTCCAGTCTGGGAGCCAAACGTCGGAAATGCTCAACGAAGTTCCATCGGCTGTCGAGGACGAGTCCGAGGTACCTCAACGTCGACTCGACGCCGACGGGAACCCCTCCTACCGTGAGTATGGATCCCGACGGTGGCGCGCTCCGAGGCCCATGAAAGCACATGGCCTCAGACTTGTGCAATGCCACCTCGAGACCCAATTGCCGGATCCTCTCAACGACTATCGCAACCCCGCGTGTCATCAATTCGGCCGCCGCCTCGTGCGACCTCCCCTGCGCCAGCACCAGCGTGTCGTCAGCGTAGCAGACTACGCTGACGCCGCTAGGGAGGTCGGCACGCAGCACATAGTCGTAGCCGATGTTCCACAAGGGCGGCCCCAGAACCGATCCCTGTGGAACACCGCACGACATCTCTCGCCGGTTCCATTCTCCGTTGTGACCGGGATATATAACATACCTGTCCGTCAGGTAGTCCCCGACCACACGACGAAGGTAGGTCGGCACCCGGTGATACCGGAGTGCCTCCCTAATGCAGCTCCAGGGCATGGAGTTGAAGGCGTTGGCGATGTCGAGAGACACCGCCAAGACCACCCCACCCCTGGACACCGCAGCCCCCGTCGTGAGGGCTCTCACGCGCATGATGGCGTCCACCGTCGAGCGCCCCTTGCGGAAACCAAACTGGTTGTCCGCAAGATCCGGCCCAATCCCCACCAGGTGCCCGGCGAGGCGGTTTGCAATTACTCTTTCGAAGAGCTTGCCCACCTCGTCGAGCAACACAATGGGCCGGTATGCGGACGGAGAGTCCGCAGGGCGCCCCGGCTTCCGGATGAGGACCAGCTTCCCTGTCTTCCAACGAAGCGGGAACTGGCCTCTCTCCAAGCATGCGCTTAGGAGCCCCTCCAGTCGGGGCCCGAGAGCCTGCAAGGCCAGGACCCAGGCTTTGCCAGGTAAGTCATCGGGTCCCGGGGCGGTATTCCTGGCCTTAAGCCGGTTTACCGCCACTCTCAGGTCTACCCCAGTCACCTCCGGAGTGTCGTCATCGTCGTCGTGGTCCGCTTCCGGCACGGCAAGCGGCGGAGCCATAGGCGGGGGAGGATGTTCCCCTCGCGAAGGGAACAGAGCGCTCACCACGTCCTCCACGAGCTGCGGCCGGAGACTCTGCGTCAGCGGGGGGGCCCAGGTGCGGAGTTTGTTCCGCACCATCTGGTAAGGGCGCCCCCACGGATCTCTGTCGAGAGTCTCCAGCATCTCCTCGCGGGCCAAATCCTTGGCCCGCTGGACAGCCTCTTGGAGGGCGGTCTTCGCTGCTCTGTACCCCTCGTACAGCTCCGCCTCAATGGCTGCCGCATCCGCAGGACGGATGCGGAGCCTGCGATGCCTGGCGTACAGGTGCCGCGCGGCGACGCACGCCTCGCGCAGAGACGTCAGCTCTGGCGACCACCAGTGCACCTGACGCCGGGCGCTTCCTGGCCGAACTCGGGGCATTGCCACGTCACATATCTCGGACATGGCCTCCTGGAACCACCCCGCCTCGCTGTTGACATCGGCAGGCCTGCCCGGTGGTGTAAGATTACCCTTCTCATGGAGTATGAATGCATTGATTAATGCAGTAAACTTTTTAGTGTTCCGTACACAAAGGCGGCCAACGGGACCCCATTACTAAGGCTTTGTTTCGCGGTTTGTTTTGGAACTGTCTGCATAATAACACATGTTACAGACATGACATAGTCCATTGTCTAAGTTAATAATTATTTATCGTCTGTGTAGACTTCCTAGTCTATAAACCAGCACCTGCCTCGGTACGAGAGCTAAATAATCGATAATACGAGAGCTAAATACTCATAAATCGGACCCGGCTTCAATGCACGCCATACATTACTCTAAGTCCGTCTGGCTGGAGCAATAACATTAGATATAGACAGCCGAAGAGCTATTTTGTTGCGCTTCTTTTTATCAGCAGCTGCCTCTGGATATGCATAATTATATGATAAGGATTTGCTCGCTCAGTACGAGAAAATATGGTGTAGGTACTGTACGTTATTAACTTTACACACACTAGTTTTCACTTTTAACGTGCACATCTTGCTACATCGCTCTCACATAATGTACCATCTAAACATGAATGTTGTAACCAAGGTTTTGTAAAAATATTCTGATTTAAAAGAGTGTCCATGGAGTTTCTTGCCCGTTCTTCTCCATAGAGATCTACGTTAGGGAATGGGCAACTACAGTACTTTCACAGTTTTTATGCCTTGTGACTGGGACTGTAGCTAAATTTCATTGTTATCTTTGTTTCGACAGTTCAAAAGTGCCTGTAACGGGCCTACTTGAAATAAATGCTTTGATTTTGATTTTTTGATTTTTTAACGTGATTAGATGGTACACACAGCGTCAGTATATGCTAACCCCTCAAGTTTTAAAATGTTACAGTGACACAACATAGAATTCGTTACGAATAATCTAAAGAACACTTCAAAAAGAGTTCATAAAAAATTAGCTCTTTTTGAAGTCATTTTTTCGACTTGGATTCGAACTATCGCATCACCGAACGTCGTCATACCGGCAGTTTGACAAACTAGCCAGCGAGCGCATATGAATTGCGATGAAATTGTTGTCTACTATCGTCCGAATCACCTTATCTTTAGGTCTCTGTCTAATCGATAGATCAGATGTTATAACTGTAAATTATTATCAAATCCAATTGTAAATTTTAAAATCTTTGTAGTAAAATTTTATTTTTCTAGTTTTTCAAATACTTTCTAAATATGACTAAAACAAAATAGAAAAATACTTTATATAAAAAAGGACAAAAAGGACAAAAAGCACATTTCGTGCCTAGGAAGGATTTGAACCTCCAATCTTATGCACGGCAAGCGGACGTTGAATAACTTTTAACCCTATTAGGGTTAACGTTTATGAAAAGTTATTGATCGTTGTAAACAATAATAAAATATTAACGTTTTATTGAAAAAAAAAATATAAAACAGATTTTTTTTAAAATAAATACTAACAAAGACCTCTAAATTCACCAAAACAATAAATTAATTATAATAAAATGTTTTTGCAAAATATAAATACCAACTTGAGCCTATCACGAATTTGAACGCACATGCCATTTGGGGGGTAACCACTTAATGGAGCTGTGTGTACGAGCCCAGAGGGTTTTTCAGCAAGCATATTCAGCATGAAAACTTGATTACTAAGTAGGAGGTCGTGATGAGAAACGCTTAAATTATGCTATGAAAAGTTTCAGACAGGAGGCCTTTTTCAAAAAGGGCCAACTAACAACGGGCTGTTCAACAATGTTGATTTTTATTTATTTCATCGTACGGTGAAATATCTCAACATAGACACAGGTAGACCAGGGTAGAAGCCTTTAAAAATAATAAAAAGTGAAAAAAAAATAATAGTAGGATGCAACCCATTAGAAAAGGAGGGGAATATTATAAAAATGAAAGGAAAAATAATTTACGGGCGATCTGAGGTCGGGAAGGGGGGGTGAGTTTTTTAGGGTAAAAAACGGTTTTTCTCGATTTTCGGCAAAACTAAAAGTCCTATCGAAAAAAGTCAAATGGCAAAGTTGTATAGGTAGGTAATAAAAAGATCTAAAACTTTTATATTCACAATTTTTTCACATAACCTCAAAATTTATGTGAAAAATTCAAAAAACCAAGTTTTATATTTTTATCTTTTACAATTTTTTTTTTAAAGTAAATTTGGTGAAAACTTACCTTTTTGGTTTTAAAAATTATCGACCCTGGTCTAAGGAGTAAAGTTCCAAAGACAAACACTGAAAAGATATTCTTAAGTTGGGATCTGTTGCTCTATCATGTTGTAGATGGTATCACGGGTGTACTAGGTTTAGGTCAAGGTTTTGATAGGCCATGGGTAAATAACCTCCTGGAATTACTTTATATCGGTCTCTAAGGAGGGATTTCCAAGAATTAAAGAAAAGAAAACAGAGTTGCAAACCCAACTGATTAAATTATACGAAAGATGAAATGTAAAGTAATGCTAGACACGTGCAGACATTACGCTACACTAACGGCATTCAAAAACATTTGATTATAATGCACCATGAA
The DNA here is from genome assembly GCA_950022335.1 of Eurois occulta. Taxonomy (NCBI): domain Eukaryota; kingdom Metazoa; phylum Arthropoda; class Insecta; order Lepidoptera; family Noctuidae; genus Eurois; species Eurois occulta. The sequence continues at coordinate 752,982 of OX465486.1, forward strand.
AGTTCTTCAGCCTGAAACTGTTTAAACTTTCAGTTATTTGTTTACGACAGAAAGCGATGTTCCGTTTGAAGATGCCGCAGACAGGCCTTCCACGTGCTATCTGCGGTAGTTAGAAAGCCGGCTGTTTCAACACACTGACAGGTTATTATGGATTATACTTGCTTTCAGTTTGTGAATGCTGTTGTGAAGTTTCCACGAACGGACGGCTTAACGACTAGGGATGTATGAGACTAATCAAGTATACAACGTTATTGAAATCATGATCAAGGAACACTGTACTAAAATATTTATCTCGTGCATTATAGGTATCTCCATGGATTGGTGTTGCTAAGGGGAGGTGGAAGTTGGCACCTAAAATCACGACATTGCTACTAATTTTCGACTTCTACTATCTAACAATTTTTCCGACCGCTACTATCGAATTTTATTCGCACTACATGCATGACACGACGTTGCTATAATTTTTCTAGCCATAATACGATTTTGCTGCAGAAATTGTTAATAGATTTCAGAATGAAAACAAATGAGAATAAGATACAATTCCCTTTTCGATTTTTCTCTAACTTCAACACCGTTGGGTTAGTCCACACATCTGAACAAGTTGCCACAAACACTTCCATTTCAAGGAATAAAAAAACGAATAAGCAAAATATTCTCTTCGTAAAAATCACCAGGTTCATGTAGCAGCGGTAAACTAGTTACCTGTACGTACGAGTATAACAAAAATACCGGCGGCGTCCGCGCAGGCGATCAACAGCAGCCGGGAGCTACACTCGCGCGTGACTCACCTCGTTAAATATTCACAACGCGATGAAAGGTTTACAGCAAACTGCGTTTACATACTCATAATTGTATTTTTTTATCGAACTTTTACACCATTCGACAAAAGGAAAATTGAAATTTATATGTACATTAAAGCTGCTATTTTCGATCCTCCTGGACGAGAAGAAAGAATACCTATATTGTAAGGATCAGGTGGCGTTCTGTGGTTTCTCCCTACCCCCATGGGAATAATAATAATAATAATAATCTGTGGCCCGAGTGTCAAATTGACAGCACGTATTTTTATCCTACGGATTTTATTTTAATGTTTTTATCAATTTAACCCATATTTAAAGGACACTAACCAATTTTAAACAACAATAATGATAAAGAAAAAAAAAAAAAACGATACCAAACTGCACAATACTGAAGCCTAAATGGAAAATAAAATGGAAAACAATATGTATGTTTGTCAAAAATATTATCACCAATGCTGACCAGACGTCGGGCCAAATTTCAAGAGACACACCCACCATCTCCGGGCTCGTCACTCAGCTCCGCCTCGCAGCCGCCGGGACGCGCCACATCCGTGAGCGCTGCATCGCCGGTTGCTGCAGTTGCGTCGAGCTCGAGTGACGAGTTTTTCTCCCCGCCGTCGACACCACCACGACGACGAGGAAGAGGACGGCCACCAGCGGGCTTGGGACCTCGAGGCCAACAGGCCCCGAACAGGGTCCCCGCTGCCGGTGGAAATGTGTCGCGCATTCGATGGACGCTGTCCATGAATGAAAATGTGATGCGCGCATATTATGGGGCTACAGAGGGAGGAATTAACCTTACAGCGTACCGATGTCGGATGCTCTCTCTGTTCCAGGCACTTGAACCTGCCGTCAATGTCTCTGCCCAACGATTGTCGGATCAGGTGCGCGTCATTCAAAATAATCATAGGTTGGATGATGCTACACTTGATCGGCTGCGCTCGGAAGTGCAGATTAGCCCTGCCAGCGACCCTCTCCCTACCCAGAACGTTTCACATGTGCCTGCTGCAATACCATTGCGGGCAAATCAGCATGCTGAGGAAGAGGAGGACAGGGCTATATCTGCAGATAACCTGTGCAATGTGGAATTAAGGAGCGCTCTGGAGGATGCGATTCGTGAGTATCGGTTCACGTCACCTGATATTAGACCACGGTTACCACGTTTGCCCATGAATAAAAAGAATAGAGCACTGGTGTGTGCCCTGGATGCCATGTTACCAAATTTTATTGAAAGCAGCGCAAACCTTTGCGATACACACTCAATCTTGTATTGCACGGCTGTTGCGGCATGTCGTGTAGCCAATGTCAAATTTCCAAACACAGACAGTGCTACACGACCAAAACCTGCCGTGCCAGCCTGGCAATGCAGGATTGAGCGTCGTATTAATGAGGCCAGGGCACTCATCGGAAAGCTTATCTGCTTCAGGGAGGGCAATACACGTCCAAGGGTGATGCGCTTTGTGAGGCGGGCATTCTCAGGAACTGATATCAGTCCCCGAGAATACATGTCACGAGTCACAGAGCGCATCGACTTCCTGAAGCAGAAAGTTTATGCATGGGCTAACCGTATCCGTCGGTATAGGCGAAGAGTGGATCGATATACTCAGAACCGCATGTTCCAGAGTGACGAAAGGTGGGTATATAGAACATGGGAGCGGCCCGTCACCACTCAAGGAGTGGCTGACGCGCATCTGCCGGATAATGACGCCATGAGTGCTTTTTGGCGAAGTATTTGGTCGGTGCCCGTTGGTCACACTGAGGGTGATTGGATGCGTGTTGTTGAGCGAGCGTGTGACTCAATTCCAGAAATGGAGGCAATTTCTATTAGTCCACTGGATGTGGCCCGTGCAGTCCGTCCGTTACCTAACTGGAAATCTCCAGGGCCGGACGGACTGCACAACTTTTGGATTAAATGGCTACAAAGGTCACACGCTTGCTTAGCCTCACAATTCCAGTCATCCTTAGAGAATGGGTCGCTACCACCATTCTTTACAACAGGAGTTACCCACCTGCTCCATAAATCGGGTAGTACTGCGGAACCTAAAAACTATAGACCAATTACGTGTTTACCGACGGTCTATAAAGTTCTTACATCCATTCTGAGAGAAAAAATTGTTCGTCATATAGATAGCAATTCAATTATGTCTGTCTCTCAGAATGGATGTAGGAATGGGTCCCGCGGTACTAAGGAGCTGCTCCTTATCGACATGACCGTTAGCCAACAGGTTCGTCGATCCCGGAGGGATCTGTCGACGTGTTGGATAGATTATAAGAAGGCCTATGATTCGGTGCCACATACATGGCTCATGAGGGTGCTGGAGTTGTACAAAATAGATGCAACTCTTCGCACCTTCTTGGTGTCGTGTATGGGACAGTGGAGGACAGTCCTTCTCTATCCAGGATGTCGGCAGATTCTTGCGAACGATGAACCGATCAGGATTGAGCGAGGAATATTTCAGGGTGACAGTTTGAGTCCGCTTTGGTTTTGCTTGGCCTTGAATCCTCTGAGCACACTGCTGGAGGATTCAGGTCTAGGCTACCGGTTGAAGAGAGGTGGTCAGGTTATATCTCACCTCCTTTACATGGATGATTTGAAAATATTTGCTCCCAGCAATTTGCAACTGATGGAGCTACTAAAAGTGACTGAAACATTTAGTAGCGCCATCAGGATGGAATTTGGTGTGGACAAATGTGCGGTCATGCATGTAAAGCGAGGGGAGATTATGGAATCCGTGGGAACTCAACTCTCGGATTCCATATTCCTTAGATCCCTCTCCTCAACCGAGACCTACAAGTATTTGGGTATGTCGGAAGCATTAGGCATCAATGCTGCTGACGTGAAACAATCATTGAAGAAGCGCTTCTTTGGTCGCCTGAATAAAGTGCTAAATAGTCTTTTATCAGGCGGAAACAAGGTGCGCGCCTTTAATGGTTGGGTCATGCCGGTTTTGATGTATTCTTTCGGCATACTCAAATGGACTCAGACGGAACTTGATGCCCTGGATAGGAGGGTCCGCACTCTACTGACCGCAAACCGGATGCATCACCCACGATCATCGGTGATGAGACTGTATATCCCGCGGAAGTGCGGAGGTCGTGGCTTCTTAAATGCTAAGACCTTGCACAACCGTGAGGTATGCAGTCTCAGGGAATATTTCCTCGAAACCGACGTGGGGATGCACCGAGATGTGGTCTCAGTGGACAAGGGCCTCACCCCGCTCTCCTTGGCTAACGAGAACTGGCGCAAACCTGTGATATTGGATACTAATGACCGTAGGGAGGTATGGCAGAGCAAGGAGCTACACGGACGCTTTTTCCGGGCCCTACATGGACCTGATGTAGACCTCTTGGCGTCCGTATCCTGGCTACGATTTGGTGACCTCTTTGGGGAAACCGAAGGTTTTGTCTGTGCGATTATGGATGAAGTTATCATGACGAACAATTATCGGAAATACATTGTCAAGGACGGTACGGTTGACATCTGTCGGGCATGCCACCGTCCCGGTGAATCGATCCGACATATTGTTTCCGGTTGTTCTCGTCTTGCTAACGGTGAGTACTTGCACAGACACAATCTAGTAGCTAGGATTATCCACCAGCAACTTGCCCTGCAATACAACCTTGTGGGTTCTGAAGTACCATACTACAAGTATGTGCCCGACCCAGTTCTCGAGAACGGTCATGCCACATTGTATTGGGATCAATCTATCATCACGGACAGGACTATTTTAGCAAATAAACCTGATATTGTGGTGATAGATCGCCGAGAGCGCCGTGCAGTGATTGTTGACATCACTGTCCCTCATGACGAGAATCTCGTGAAAGCTGAAAATGATAAAAAAATCAAGTATCTTGATTTAGCACACGAGGTTGTCGACATGTGGGATGTGGACTCTGCAATCATTGTACCGATAGTCGTTACGGTTAATGGACTAATAGCAAAGAGCCTCGACCAACACCTTAGGAGGCTCTCATTGCGCGGCTGGGTCAAGGGCTTGATTCAGAAAGCAGTACTCCTGGACACGGCGCGCATTGTGAGGCGGTTCCTTTCTCTGGAGCCCTGACCACCGGCAGCCTGGACCTTGTTCCTGATGCCGATGGGACATCTATTTTTTATATTTTTAAATGTTTTGTTTACTTTTGTTTTTTAAAATATTTAAAAATGTATTAAATAAGAGAGATAATGAATAAAGGAGATAATAATAATACATAATAAAGCTGACAACACTAGAGTCAACACGTAGCTCAAATTTTATCCTCGTATTTTCGGCAATTTAATTAATATAATACATTTTTAAACAGTTCACTATCCATTCTTTTTAAATATAATAGTTTATAATAAACATAAAACAGCAAGATGGACAAATATACCCATAAACAGAAAAGGAAAAAATTGGAATTGAATGACATAATATGTCATTTATGTGAAAACTGATGATCAAGACAAAAATAAAATGTTGACTCGTGCAGCAGCAAAACGCGCACGCCTTCCGCCTCCGGACCCGTCGCTCAGCTCCGCCTCGCCGCCGCCGGAATCCAGCCCCATCGTGAGTGCTGTGACACCGGCCGTGGCAGTTGCGTCGAGTTCGAGTGACGAGTATTTCTCCCCGCCCACGACGCCACCACCTGCTCGTCGACGGGGAGGACGCCGGCCGCCGGATTGCTTAGGACCTCGAGGCCCACCGGCTTCTGATAGGGTCCCAGCTCCCGGCGGAAGTGTGCAGCGCATGCGATGGACGCAAGCCATTAATGAAAACGTCATGCGCTCATACTATGGGGCTACAGAGGGAGGAAACAACCTGACCGCGTACCGTGTTCGGATGCTCTCTCTGTTTCAGGTGCTTGAGCCAGCTGTCAACGTGTCGGCGCAACGACTGTCGGATCAGGTGCGAGTCATCCAGCGTAATCGTATGCTGGATGACACTGTACTTGATCGCCTGCGAACTGAAATGCAGAGTAGCCATGTCATTACTCCGTTGGCGCAGACTGTGGTACCACCACAGCCTAGCACAATACCGAATCGCGCTAGTGACGTGAGTAATGACATGGTTACTAATTTAAGTACCCAGTGCAATGAAGAAATGAGGAGTGCTTTGGAGGGTGCGATTCGAGAATATCGGTTCGTGCAACCCGATCTTAGACCACGCATACCTCGTTTGCCCATGCATAACAAAAATAGGGCGCTGGTGGCTGTTCTGGATTCACAGTTGTCAAACTATTTTGATAACTGCGAAGACCTCACCGATGCTCACTCAATCCTGTATTGTGCAGCTGTAGCGGCATGTCGTGTAGCTCACGTCAAATTTTCTGATGATAGGGCTACACGACCTAAACCAGCCGTACCGGCATGGCAGTACAGGATTGAACGACGTATTGGTGGGGCCAGAGCACTCATCGGCAAACTGATCTGCTTCAGGGAGGGCAATACTCGCCCTAGAGTGATGCGTTTTGTGAGGCGGGCGTTCTTGGGGACTGATATCAGTCCTCGAGACTACATGTCCCGTGTCACAGAGCGCATCGACTTCCTGAAGCAGAAAGTGTATGCATGGGCAAACCGTATACGTAGGTATAAGCGGCGGGTGGATCGATACACTCAGAATCGCACATTCCAAAGAGATGAAAGGTGGGTTTATAGGGCTTGGGAGCGACCTGACCAAGGTGTGGCTGACGCGCACCTGCCGGATGATGATGCCATGTGTTCGTTCTGGCGCAGCATCTGGTCGGTGCCTGTTAGCCATACCGAGGGTGAATGGACCCGGGGGGTCGAGCGAGCGTGCGATCCGGTACCAGAAATGGGGGCAATCACTATCAGCCCCCAAGACGTAGTTCGTGCAGTCCGTCCGTTGCCTAACTGGAAATCCCCAGGGCCGGATGGGCTGCACAACTTCTGGATTAAATGGTTTACTAGGTCGCACGCTCGCCTGGCGACCCTGTTCCAGTCAGCCTTAGAGTCAGGGTCGCTGCCCGAGTTCCTAACAACAGGTATAACCCACCTGCTCCATAAATCGGGTAGTACTGCGGAACCCAAAAATTATAGACCTATTACCTGTCTCCCGACAGTATATAAAGTTTTTACATCCATTTTGAGAGCTAAAATTAGCAAACATATTGATGACAATTCTATCATGTCCGCTTCTCAAAATGGATGTAGGAACGGGTCCCGCGGTACTAAGGAGCTACTCCTCATTGATATGGCCATTAGTCAACAGGCTCGTCGTTCCCGAAGGGATCTGTCGACATGTTGGATAGACTATAAGAAGGCCTATGACTCTGTGCCACATACATGGCTCATGAGGGTGCTAGAGTTGTACAAAGTTGATGAAACTCTGCGCATCTTCCTGATGTCATGTATGGGGCAATGGAGGACGGTCCTTCGCTATCCAGGATGTCGGCAAATCCAGAGGAATAGCGAGCCGATAAGGATAGAGCGAGGTATATTTCAGGGTGATAGTTTGAGTCCACTTTGGTTCTGCTTAGCCTTGAATCCTCTTAGCACGCTGCTGGAGGATTCAGGTCTAGGCTATCGGTTGAGGAGAGGTGGTCAAGTTATATCTCACCTCCTATACATGGATGACCTGAAACTCTTTGCTCCCAACGATTTGCAACTGATGGAGCTACTGAAGGTAACTGAGACTTTCAGTAGCGCCATCAGGATGGAATTCGGTGTGGACAAATGTGCGGTCATGCATGTAAAGCGAGGGGAGATTGTGGAGTCTGTGGGAACCCAGCTCTCGGATTCCATAAATCTTAGACCCCTCTCAGCAACCGAAACCTATAAGTATTTGGGTATGTCGGAAGCGCTGGGCATCAATGTTGCTGACATGAAGCAATCGTTGAAGGAGCGCTTCTTTGGCCGCCTGAAAAAAGTATTTAATAGTCTTTTATCAGGCGGAAATAAGGTGCGTGCCTTCAACGGTTGGGTCATGCCGGTTTTGATGTACTCTTTCGGCATACTCAAATGGACTCAAACAGAACTAGATGCCCTGGATAGGAGGGTCCGTACATTGTTGACGGCATATCGAATGCATCACCCGCGTTCTTCGGTTATGAGACTGTATATCCCGCGGAGGTGTGGGGGTCGAGGCTTTTTAAACGCTAAGACTCTCCACAATCGCGAGATATGCAGTCTCAGGGAATATTTCCTAGAAACCGACGTGGGGATGCATCGAGATGTGGTCGCGGTGGACAAGGGCCTCACCCCGCTCTCCTTGGCTAAAGAGAACTGGCGCAAACCTGTAGTACTTGATACTAACGACCGCAGGGAGGTATGGCAGAGTAAGGAGCTTCACGGACGCTTTTTCCGGGCCCTGCATGGGCCCGATGTAGACCTATCAGCGTCCGTAGCCTGGCTACGTTCCGGGGACCTCTTCGGGGAAACTGAAGGTTTTGTCTGTGCAATTATGGATGAAGTTATGATGACGAATAACTACCGGAGATTTATTGTGAAGGACGGCACGGTTGACATATGTCGGGCATGCCACCGTCCAGGCGAATCAATCCGTCACATTATCTCTGGGTGTTCTCGTCTGGCTAACGGAGAGTACTTGCATAGACACAACCTTGTAGCCAGGATTATCCATCAGCAACTTGCTCTAAAATACAATCTTGTTGAATCGGAAGTTCCGTACTATAGGTATGTGCCCGACCCAGTTCTCGAAAATGGCAATATCACATTGTACTGGGATCAATCCATCATCACTGACAGGACTATTGTAGCCAATAAGCCTGATATAGTGGTGGTGGATCGATCAGAGCGGCGCGCAATGATTGTTGACATTACGGTCCCGCATGACGAGAACCTCGTGAAAGCCGAGAAAGATAAGCAAATCAAGTATCTTGACTTGGCTCGCGAGGTTGTCGACATGTGGGATGTGGACTCAGCGATCATTGTGCCGATAGTTGTGTCAGCCCATGGCTTAATTACCAAGAGCCTCGACCAACATCTCAGGAGGCTCTCGTTAGGCAGCTGGATCAAGGGCTTGATTCAGAGAGCGGTACTTTTGGACACGGCTCGTATTGTTAGGAGGTTCCTCTCTCTGGAGCCCTGACTGCCGGTAGCTTGGACCCTATTCCCGATACCGGTGGGCTACTATTTTTTATATTTTTAAATGTTTTTTTTTATAATTTTTTGTTACTTAAAATATTTAAAAATGTAAATTATATGTAAGAAAGATGAATAAAGAGAATAATAATACATTTATTTCAATCAGCTTAGGATCATACAATAATACATCACAAGTGTTATATAATTAAAGCAAACATTAAAATTTTAAATCAAAATTAAATTAAATTCAAAAAAAAAAAAAAAAAAACAAAATCAAAATCACAACTAAAACTAAATACAAAATTGGAATCATAATCAAAAGGTAAAGAAAAGTAATAAGGAATGAGTTAGTATTAGGTATGGTCCTCCTGGCACGGAGTGCGAAGAATCTCCGGAAGGGATCTGGCTGACTATACCGACGACTTGATCTGGCAACATACAGCACGCGTGCACTCCGGACCGACCAGGGGATAACTGAACTGAGGTTGCGATGGAGTATTCTGCGATTATCTGAAGTCCGAAGAGAGGGTAATATAATAGACACGATAATACTGAAATCTGACAACCTGCACTATTTCCGAGAGGGTAACCGGCAGTCCCAGAGTCCCAGGGTGGTGTTGGGGTTATCGTCCACAAGTCCTTATTGTGAATAACAAGCGAGAGTGTGTCGACCAGGGTTGCGTACCTTGTACTCAGAATATCCTCAAGATATTCGTTGAAGGTCACCAACTGACTAGTTTTATGGAGAAGGAGGGCCTCTATATGATGAACTCCTTCTTCAGAAAGCGTGAGCACAGGAAGTGAACCTGGCCTAGAGCCCGACTGCAACTAAAAATGAGATTGATTTCATCAACCAAGAAGCAAAAATTCAATGATGTCTCTGTGATCAATTCGGTGAAAACCGGGAGCGTTCACCGCATGGTAAGAGGCACAATGAACATCAATATCAAGCTTGAAAGTCCACGCTCCGTCCAGCACAGATCCAGATTCAAAACCCCGAGAGCTTTCAGCTTGAACTCCAGAATCGTTACGAGTCCTACAACGAATTTGAAGTAAGAGAGTGCTTCAATTTAGTTTTCAAGATCGATTAAAAGGTACTTCGGCTGTAGTGGAGTTTAATATATTTATTCGATGTTTTGTTGAGATTTTGATGAATTATAACTATTTTATCTAGGGAAGCTCGTGGCTAAATACTAACAACCGCTCGGATCGATCTTCAATTTAGTCGGTTGGTCCGTGCATAGGTGACCCATTAAATACCGAGTTTCCACCGTGCCTCGGAAAGCAAGTTTAGCCGTTGAACCCGGCTGTCACCATGTGTGGATCTTGGCAGTCGTTAGTCCGAGGCCTGAAAGTCTGACAAACAGTCAGTAGGTCAGATAGGCAGTCGTTCCATCTAAAATACAACCGTATCCGGTTAGACTGAAAGCCGCACCATAATTCGTAAAAAGGCAGGCAGATGATCATGATGAAACTATTTTTATCTGTTTAGGGTTCCGTACCCAAAGGGTAAAACGGGACCCTATTACTAAGACTCCGCTGTCTGTCTGTCTGCCCGTCTGCCACCAGGCTGTATCTCATGAACCGTGATAGTTACACAGTTGAAATTTTCACAGATGATGTATTTCTGTTGCCGCTATAACAACAAATACTAAAAAAAACAGAATAAAACAATATTTAACTGGGGCTCCTGTACAACAGACATAGTTTTTTTTTGCCGTTTTTGCAGATAATGGTACGGAACCCTTCGTGTGCGAGTCCGACTCGCACTTGGCCGTTTCTAATTATGGTCCTTTATAGCGTTAGTGAATAGTCACACAATTGATAAGAGTCCAATAAAGCAATCAATCATCTTTGACCGGAATTCCACAAAGTTATCAATTTCTAGGAATTGATAGGTAACTGATAAAAGCAACTGTATGATGCTGGATTACAAAATTTCAATACTTTTTTTTTAAACAAAGATAACATTAACTATCACGCAAGGTTTCGAGCTTATAAGAAAGATAAAGGCCCACAGATGGCTCCTTCGTACAGATTGCTCAATAACCTGAGCTACGTGTGGTGTCTCCTCGCGGGACGTGTGCTATCTCCGAGCGCGTGCGGACTGCGGAGAAAGCGGCCGACAGACGGACAGAGTGATGTTACAATAGGCTTGTTTTGCGTGATATCATAACATTAGAGAGGGCGGGATGGACCTAGAGAGATGAGTTATGAGGTCATCATCTGTCAGCCTTTTCTCAACTATGTTGGTGTCGGCTTTCAGTCTAACCGGATGCAGCTGAATACCAGTATTTTACATGGACCGACTGCCTTTCTGACCTCCACAACCCAGTTAGTGCTAGGTAATACAATACCCCTTGGTAAGACTGGTTGTCAGACTTTCGGGCCACTGACTACCTGTAACGACTGTCAAAGATCTACAAATGACAGCCGGGACCAACGGCTTAACGTGCTTTCCGAGGCACGGAGGAAACTCGGTATGTAATGGTCACCCATCCACGGACAAACCGAGGTAAGCACGGCTTAACCTAAAGATCGACCCGAGCGGCAGATCTTATTTAACCACGAGTTCCTCCACGAGATGAGTTATGAGCTAAAAAACATTTTAAAAAAAGTAACAGCCGAATTGAGAAACTCCTCCCCCTTATTAGGAGTCGGTTAAAAATCGTATAATATGTATTGCATATTTATTCCTATGACTCTATTACAATGCTGTCCTGTTTGGCTCAAAGGTTGATTGGTAGAGAATGCCTGGTGGCATTAAGTCCGCCATGTAAATAAATAAACGGACTTCAAAAATGTTCAATTTGGTTTTGGTATTTATTAAACCGTGGGGTATATTCGTAGTTACTCTGGTCGGATTAGGAGACAATACACCAATGCATGGTTACACAGTTGAGTAACACCAGCAGAGGCAAGGCCCAGCAGCGGAGAAAGGCTGCATGTGAAGGACGAGGATAATATAGTTTCTTACACTCCATGTTTTAATGTTACACATTTTATAACTAATGATGAAAAAAAAGGAAAAATAAAAAAACTGTTTTAGCGAAAAATCCGACTTCAAAAACACAAAAATGTAAAAAATAGCTTTAACTTCAGAGGTTTGACTCCGTTTATTTGGCGACGACTACAGATTTTTATTTTTCCTTTATAGTTGTAAAATCCTATACAAATATTTGCTGCACTTATTTTACATTGTTAACAATACCTACATGTCATGGTAATAGGCTTATTAGATAATATGGAACTTAATATACCTGTCGAAACGTGGGTGTACTGTAGGTACAGGAACACATCTGCGTACCCCCTCAGAGCAAACAGGCGTGATGTTATATTATGATGTTGTGTAAACAATAAACGTCCAAGCGATTGCAGCAATCACGACAGATTTGCTGTTTATTTTGAAGAGTTCCGTTCCATATCTCCGAAGTACATGATCAGATCATGACAATATTTCTTTGGAACTAACTTGGGGGTATACTCTGTCAAACAATTTTAAAATCGATCCACAATTGACCGAGAAATCGGTGAACATACATACAAAAAAATACATACAGCCGAACATAGAACCTCCACCTTTTAGAAGTCGGTTAAAAAGAGTAGGTACCTGCCAGCCCACACGACTATTTAATGTCGACTTCGATCAAGATTAATTGAACGGTAGTATCTTAGTCAATGCACATAATGTGCTATTTATATTTTCCACCTCGCTTCTGAAGCGTTTTGCTGTACATAATTTAGTACAGCTTATTGTTTAGCGATGTTATTTGCATTACGTAAAACAAGGGCAAATGTTGTCGGCAGACATCTTCCTAAGTTTACTAAGAGTTGTTACATCTCATTATGTTTGGTTTAATAATTAATCACGCTCTCAATCATTCATTTATACAATTAAATGTGTTATTTTTTAATAGTAGTAATGATAATAGGGTAACACCAACAATTTAACACATTTTAATTAAAAATGTCATCCAAATATTTGACATTTCGTTTTCATAAGTGTTATACATAACTGAATCTAACTGGTAACTTTGTCTATCTTAGGATACATTGTATCCCGGTAGAATGATCCCGTGGCATATTCACGCACACAGAGCCGCGGGCACAAGGTTGTTTTAAAATAAGTATGACACAAAACTAATACACATGTGCTGTTGCCCATCATCAGTCATCCATCACGTACAAAGATCATCACCGCACACTTCTACACACTACATCTACGTCCTATTGTTTATCACTAACCGCAAAGAAACCGTGGCATGCAAATCCTTGCCTCATCCGGTATACCCTATAGGATGACTATCTCGTCACTACTACGAGTGGCCATTATTGTTTATGGAGTGATGTCACGGTGTAAGTACTACGTGCCAAGTTTTCCGTTCTTTTGTGAAGCTTACGTTGACTTATGTATACAGATGGCTCTCTTTGAGTTCAAGAGTTCAATTAGTAATTCTTGTTATGAAAATGAATAAGTTTGCAAGTTATTTAGGTTTCATAGTAAAATGGCCGTGCAAAGTCAAAGTAATAGAATGAAAAACTAAATGTTTTTATCCTATACCTTTGAATTTAACACAGACCTATCATAATAATATGTAAGTATCTCTAGGTACTAAATTATGCACTGTTTCTGCAAGTTTAAAACCACAATAGTCACAATAGCCACGGCAGACACCGTCCTAAGGATTTCTTGAAGGACTCAATGGAGTCTTCTAATACAAAATGACTATTGTCTCCAGTTAGAAAGCGGGTACCGCGGCCACCGAGGTGTACGCCGTCCAGTGACCGGCCTATAACCGGCACGCGGCAGCTCGGCGCACCACACGACCACGAGAAAGCCTCTCACTTTATGTAACACCTCACGTTTTTATCTCAACTAGATTTAATATAATATAGGTAATACTATCAAGAATTAGACACGGAATGTTTTGTGTTTGTGTGCTATCGACATTGTATAATAATATTGTTTATTTGATATTGCTTGCATTTTATTGTACTAAGTAAAGTATTATACAGGGTTATTTGTAAAACACCAGTAACCTCTTAAGAGGTCATTGTACTCATCATTGTGAATAACTTTTACTATGTGACCAAACCTGAAATCGCGAAAAAAAAATCAGCTGTTCCCTACATTTTGACGAGTTTTTAATCGATCATAAATGTAGGGAACAGCTGTTTTTTTTACGCGATTTCAGGTTTGGTCCCATAGTAAAAGTTGTTCATAATTATGAGTACAATGATCTCTTAAGAGGTTACTGGTGTTTTACAAATAACCCTGTATTGTCTACATAAGCGGATGGAAACATATGTATTTTCTCAAAGAGTTGGTTACTGACCGGCACATAAATATCTAAGTATTTATGATTTGCGCAACAAGTACTGACTAATGTAGTCCTGTCCTTAGGTTAGGAAACATCTTTCTGGAGCCGGACTAGAGGTGTTTGCTAGGTGACGTCTGTTTCATGCCTTTAACTCAAATTAACTGGTTTAGATAATTTTAGTTTAGTCTTCAGAAGACTTCAACAAAAAGATTTCGGTCCATATTCACGTACCCAGTACGTAGGTAGTAGGTACCTATTGTGGTTACATTTATGTACTCTAATCATAAGTAGGTACGTACACAGCATGGGGTTTACCAGACAATTCCATTACTGCCGTTACAGCTGGTGGGAACATTGTCAGCCGGTGCTATACATTTCTTTCACTTTCACATAGCTGTGTAGGTAGTTACCTAAGCTCAGTCATAGACATAACGTGTCATAATGTCAGAACTCATAAGCCACATAACACACATGTTCCAATTTTATGTGTATGCTTTTTCTTACATTACATATTGTAGCTGTTTGCTGTTCCTATTGTATAAAATAAAATAAAATACAGTTCAGCCGACATATTTGTGCAGGCGGGAAAACACAGAACTAAGTACAATTAAATAAATGTACAAAGTTTGACATATCGATGCGTTTTTCATCACAAGCAGCGCTACCTTGAACTGCGCACTTAAAGTGGTCATACTGTAACGCATTTATAAGTGTCAAACATAACTTATAGCTATTTTGTGGCATGACTGTTGAAAATAGGCAAGCTGAAGGATCTATGGTGGAGCAGCAGACTATACGTAGCTCCATGGCCAATGCGTTACGTGTCGTACACTCGTAGCATCAATTTTTGTATGAATCAAATGCATTTTTTTTCACTACACAGGCAATCATTTATTTAATAATACAGAGGAAGAAATATTTACAAAGTAGCTTTACAATACAGGGTTCGCAACACCACGCTGCGTTCCAAAACGGGCATAGTGGACGTTGGCAAAAAAGCTGTTAGGCTAAAATGGCATTGGGCGGGTCACGTCAGCCGCATGCACGATGACCGCTGTGCAAAAATCGCGCAGCCGAGACCGATCCAGAAAGAGCTGGCGAGCCGATCTGGACGAGTTCCGCGAGGGCTGGTTCGTGGAGGTACGGGAAATGAGCACATGGAAGGAATTGGGGGAGGTTTTGCCCAGCAGTGGGACAGTACAGGCTACCAAAAAATAAATAAAAAAGCTTAACAATAGTCAATATTGTAGAACTTACTATCTTCACCGATGTTTTGTTAAGGCACCGACGCGAGGCAACCAAATTCATCATCATCATCTGCCCTTGCCCTACCATGTTGGTGTCGGCTTCCCGTCTCTCTGTATAAAGCCAATATTATATTTTGCCTGGGGCGAGCATGGCAAGCAAAATAAGGCTCCTACAAAGAATAGAAAAAAGATACTACACGTACATCATAAGTATTGTACCGTTGGGAAATTCGACGTTCGTGCGACAGTTTACAACTAATAAATATAAGTATTTATAAACGTAAAATCCGACGTAACGTCAGCAATAAAGGTGAACATATACGACTGAGATAAGGACAGTAAAGATGTGACAATTTACTCAAACTACATATTACGGGAAACTGATGGTGATAACGCTGCAGTCGTTCACGACAACGAGCATGATGGGCGTAATGTATGTATTTGTTAACGGAAAAGTATGTAATCCGTCATTGTGTACAATTCATAAGAAATATGTTCAATGCCTAAAATAGATAGGAAATCTACGATATATTTTGTAACTAGCTTTTGCCCGCGGCTTTGCCCGCGTGGATGACGAAAAATATCCGACGGGAACGCACTACCGGGATTAAAAAGTAACCTATAGGTTAATCCAGGTTACGGTAACAAACATAGTTGCATACTTTCATCCCCCTTTTTATCCCTTCTGGGGTAGAATTATCAAAACGCTGAGACACGTATAAATCAATTTTCAATCGCCAGCCTAAACACAAAATTTGAAGATTCTAACTTCAAAACTGATGGACTTTCGTATACACTTCCATCCCCAATATTACCCCTTTTTTTGGGATGGGAAATCATCAAAACCCCTCTCTGGGCGGAGCGGAAGGGAGTGTCAGACTTTTACTGATAAAACCCATCCATGTTACTTCTTTTGCCCCTTGTGTTCCAGTGCCGCGGTATCTCTTTCGAACAGTCCCGCAGCCCTGGCAGGCAATTTTACCCCTTTAGAGGTGGAATTTCCAAAAATCCTTTCTTAGTGGATACTTACTGTTCACAAAGAACACACCCTACAAGTTTCATGTCTCTGGGACCAGCTGTTTGGGCTGTGTGTTGATATATCACCCAGTCAGTTTACATTTTATATAAATACTAGCTGTGCCTATGCGTTGCAATGCATGTTTTCCTACCTACTACTTTCACTACCCTACCTACCCTACCTACCCTACCTGCCCTACCTACCCTACCTACCCTACCTACCCTACCTACCCTACCTACCCTACCTACCCTACCTACCCTACCTACCCTACCTACCCTACCTACCCTACCTAATTGTGAATCTAAACCATTCTCAGATCCCCTTGAACACACACAAAAAATTTCATCAAAATCGGTCCAGTCGTTTGAGAGAAGTTCAGTGACATACACACTCACAGAAGAATTATATATATAAAGATATAGATAGATAATTCGTATTTCTCCGTAATTCTCTGTTTTCTGGGTCGTAACCTTTTTTCCGATGTCATCACACAAACTTTCATCCCCTATTTTTACACCCTTTCGAGTAAAATTTTTGCAAACTTTGAATGCCGTATTTATTTATATCTAATCAAAAGCCTAAAAAATAAGATTCTAGCTTTAAAAATGACGTAATTTCCATACAAACTTTCATCCCCTATATCAACCTCTTACAGCCTTTTTTCGATTAGAAAGTAGCCTATGTCCTTTCTCAGGCTCTAGACTATCTCTGTACTAAATTTGATTTAAAACCTGTGCAGTAGTTTAGGCGTGATTGCGTAACACACAGACAGAGTTACTTTCGCATATTATTATGCACTTTTCTTAGGAAATCTATACATTTATTAAATAGCGATCGGAAATGTATTTAATAACATTCTTGATGTTCTTTTGTACAGTGAGGATAGCGGTGCGAGGGGCGACTACACACAGTCGAGAGCGTCTATCGTACCTCCTATTTTTTATGTTACCCTAATACCTACACTACACACCACATAAACAATGAATTGTGGCAAGGTTAGGTAACTGTAAAGAATGCAGACAGAAAAACAGGAGCCCCGCGTAGCAGGGAGGGCTGCGTCGACAGCGTCGACTACCTACGCCTTATTACCTACAACATTTTGATACTTACTGGAAGTTGATTTTATTCGTGTGTATAAAATAAATATATTTCATACACAGAGCATTTGTTTTATATATTTCCTAGTATCATCTCGGAATTGCATACAATTAGTAACATACAATTAGGAAATACATACATTTCACAAGAAATGTGTGTATTAAAGACTTTGAAACATTATTTTACACATTTCCTAAGTAGGCTCGGAATTGTATACATTTCCGGTAAAATATATATCCTAAGATTTCTAATACCTTTTCTGTGTTTACTCGTGGGAACCTGTACTTGGCTCTGTGTTGCATATACAATTGTTACTAATTTGTTATAGCTGTTGGTTCTCCTATTTATAACTATTAGTAGGTATTGAGACCTGGGCTCCTGAGCCTGAGCTACTTACAGAATAAATAATTTTATTTAAAAATATTCTTTGAAACTGCATGTTTTTTTGGTGTTTCCCCTCACTAGGATAGTAGGATTGTAGAGCGGCGAGCCTTTGATTCATTTCACGTGGCATTCTTTTTGGTATTTAATTTCAATTTTCAATGGGACTATTCATTAAAACACTACTCTTGTGGATGATCGAGGATTTAGGTTCTATGCGTGGTCTCCCACAAATTAAAAAAAAAGTGATTGTCATCCATCATCATACTCCTGCCCTGATACCAATTTCTTTGTGGTCGATGTCGTCCGTCTATTTCCATACTTCTTATTACCCAGTCGAGTCGTCAGCGTTAACAACATTCTAGTCATACCTGCCTATTCTTTACACAGTCAATCCACATTTCTCTGGTTTTCCCCTATACATAGCCATTTACACCAAACAATTAATGTTTGAGTGTGAACTCAAACCTTAATTTAATAATAAATATTAACTATTATGATGACGAATAACTACCGGAAATACATTGTGAAGGATGGCACGGTTAACATAATGTCGGGCATGCCACCGTCCAGGAGAATCAATGCGACACATTATTTCTGGGTGTTCTCGTCTAGCTAACGGAGAGTACTTGCATAGACACAAACTCGTTGCCAGGATTATCAACCAGCAACTTGCTTTGAAGTACTACCTTGTGGAATCAGAAGTGCCATACTATAAGTAAGCGCCCGATCCAGTTATCGATGATGGTAATATCACGTTGTATTGGGATCGACCTATCGTCACTGACAGGACTATTGTTGCCAATAAGCCTGAAATTGTGGTGATAGATCGATTGGAGCTAGGGTTTATTCCCGGGAATTCTCGAGCCGAGAATTCCCGGGAAATCGTTGGGCTTTGTTCCCGGGAAATCAAGCTCGAGAAAAGTCGAGAACTCGAGAAATCATGTACCTATATAGAAATTAAATCGCCATTTGTTGTGTTGCGTGGCGGCGCGCGCCAAAGCGCAGCGGCACCCTTTGATCTCGCTGCAAGCGCTCTGCGGCGTCGTTTTGACACGTTTATTCGTGTTTCGAATCTAGTCAAGTATAGTTTACGTAGTGAGTGTTTCACAGATTACGTGATAAATTGAAATCAAACAGCTAAGTCTTTTCACTTTTATTGACACATCATGGCTTTATTATTCATATTATTTTTATCAATAATATAATCTAAAAATAATCTTAAATTTTACTAGGTACAAGTACCTATCTGTTCTTTTCTATTATTTTTTAGTCAAACTTTAATACATAAAATAACTAACAATACATGAATTATACTACTTAGTCTAATTATATTTCCTTCTTTTTTTGTAAAACAACAACACAAGCTTAGTTTTTAATTATTCTGATATGTTTTTCTTATGTAATTTGAAATTAATTAATGTGTCATTTTAAATTTGTGAGACGAATATTGCCAGTTGTATTGTGTGTGTGTGTACCACATATTACTCCAAGGGCTTATTATTAATTTAAATTGCGTTTGTTATAGATTTTACCGAAATGCCACTATAAGATGGATGGATTTTTTTTTTAAATAACCAGCCAAAAATGCTGCTGTGATTATAATTTAATTATAAGTTAAGATATTAACGTTTTCTTTCATGTTGATTTTTTGTTTAATTAAGAAGCTACTTTTGTTTATTAGTTCTAAATAACCAGCCAAAAATGGTGCTGTCATTATAATTATGAGTCTGAATAATATTATTTCTGTATTTTTTTTAAAAGTTAATTAGATTATTCATAAGATTTATGTTTTTGAATTAATCAATAAAAGTTTTATAATTAATTTGATATTTTTATTTGAGACGAAAACCACTAAATTTAATGACGTTATTGGAACCAAATAATATGAGAAAACGTACGTTAATTTAAATTTCTCGACAACCCGAGAAGACCCGAGAAATTAGCCTCGAGAATTCTCGAGACCCGAGAAATTAAAAAGCTCGAGAAATCATGAACCCTAATTGGAGCGTCGCGCAATGATTGTTGATATAACGGTCCCGCATGACGAGAACCTCGTGAAAGCAGAAATTGAAACGTAGATGGATCTGGCTCGCGAGGTTGTCGGCATGTGAGTACAGCAGTCACTGTGCCCATAGTCATGTCAGTCTATGGCTTAATAGGCAATAGCCTCGACCAACATCTGGGGAGGCTTATGATTGGCAGCTGGATCAAGGGCTTCATTCAGAAAGCAGTACTTCTGGACGCGTGTCGTTGGGAGGTTCCTTTCTAAAGAGCCTTGACCAGTAGCTCGGACCCTGTTCCCGATGCTGGTGGGCTACTGGTTTTTATATTTTTAAACGTGTTTTAGATTTTTTTAAAGAAATTTGAAATGTCTATACTTCCATAATTTATATTAATATTATAAATGCAAAAGTAACTCTGACTGTGTGTTACGCAATCACGTCTAAACTACTGAACTGATTTAAATTAAATTTGGCGAAGCCGCGGGCAAAAGCTAGTAATATTATAAGCACGAAAGATTTGTATGTTTGTAAAAAAATCTTTCACCATTAGAATGCTACATTACCGTTGAGTAACATAAACACCCGTGCGAAGTCGGGACGGGCCGCTAGTATGTTATATACAGGGTGGAATTTTTGCACCTCACCTGGGGGGAAAGTACCTACTCTAAATACTAGAAAAAATTACTCAAAGGAATCATCCCTTTATTTAAAAAAAAAGTGCATTAAAATATTTACGAGAATTCGCTTGCCACACTCGGGAATCGAACCGGCTAAAATCCGAAAAAATAACAACCTGTACTTTTATGGCTTCAATCGATAGGGTCAATAATAAGAATCATATCTCTCTCTCTAACAAACATGATAAATTAAATGAAAGGAAAACCGTGAAATCTAAACTTATAAATACTCAAAGGTACGGACGGGTACGGTTCTATTCCCGAGCGTGGCAAGTGAATTTTCGAAAATATTTGATTGCTGATTTGTTTCTTTTAAAAAATAAAGTCATGTAAGTAATATTGTCCTGTTAAGTATCTGTGTGTACATAAATAAATAAATATAATGTTTACTTTGAGTAAAATTTGCTTTCTCCAGTGTTAGTACTATCCCTCCAGGTGAGGTTGAAAAAATCCACCCTGTATATAAAAGATATGTTTAAAAATGAATAAGCGAAATAATACGAAAAAAAAAAGTGAAAAAAAAAAGTGAAAAGTGATAAGTAAATTATGATTTGATTTGATTTGAATAACTACGTTCATTCACAATACTTCAATAGGCATGTGTAGTAATAATTATTAATAAATTAAATATTCCACAATGTATTGCTCACTTGAGTCATGATTAGTCATTTACAAATGTTTATTTTTGCAACAACAATAGTCATTGCTAAAAAATCTATAAATGAAGTGCGGGAATGTCATTACGTCTGCATTCTGCGAGGGGTTAGGTTGGGTTTTTTTTAACAAAATAAAACAGGACTACAGACAGCGAATACATAATCAATTAGCATATGTAAGTAATTGGTCTTCAACTCCAGGTGAACGAAATTCGTGTGACTGCGTGTTACAATGCTTGTCACAGGCAATTAATCATTTCCCTGAGGTTTCACACAGTATAACTAGTTATATGACTGTGATAACCAACAACTGCTCTGTTTGTTTACTTCACTTGTTTGCCAGCACGTGATACTCTGATATGAAAGCTGAGAATCAGTGTCGTTCAGAAGTCTGTAGCTTGACTACATCCTTGAAGGAAACTTCTTATTCTTATCTTTTTGTCTTCTCTTTCTTCTTCATATTTATCAGAATCAGTCTCCATTTGTTTTATTTATTTATCAGAAGGTACCTATCGCAAATCGTATATGCCGTTATCATACAAAAGATAACCGGCCAAGTGCGTGTCGGGCCACGCACTATGTAGGGTTCCGGTTCGATTTGCCTCCGAACGATGACTTTTGTTGTAATAATAATAAAACAAACTTAGATTTACAGTTGAAAAACCTGTGCTCTCATTCATTATGTTTAGGACAATTATGTTATCCAAGTACATTTTATCAGTTGGTCGACTATTACTGGTAAACTTGTGAAGCCTACTTAGCTGTGATAGTTTTCGTTTTAACTTCGTTATTATATACTACCACCGTGATTTTTTTCACGTACACAAACACAACCGTTTAGCTGGTAGAGGGGGGAGGGACACTTGAGTCCAACAAAAATTAGCACTTTAAAGCTTAATATTTCACAAACGAATTCCTTAATCGAAAAATGATTTCAACAAACTCGCAAATTTTTTTAAAGACCTATCCAACGTCCCATCCCACACTATAGGGTACACAAGAAAAAAAAATCCTCACTTTACGTGTACAGGACCTTAAAAAATTATTTCCGAGATTTTGTTTTACCACTTTGTCGGCGTAACTAATCTGTATATTCATGCCAAATTACAGCTTTCTAGTACTAAGGGTCTTTGAGCTAAGCTACGGACAGACGGACAGACGGACGACATGGTGAAACTATACGCGTTCCTTGTTGACTACGGAACCCTGAAAATAGCACTGATTTGTTCTCTTTTATTGCAAAGTTGGCCTGCTCTTGACCTCGATCACTCCTGATAGAAAGCAATGGATGTTCACGATGTTCACTGAAAATATTTTATTAAATTTTCGCCAGACGCTAAATGGATATTTTTAAATTAAATCTATTAATGTCAAAGTATGATATAATCGATGAAGTGTCTCCCAAGGTCTGCAGACAGCTTTAGTATTTTAGTCGAGCAGTTACCTAATTTGTGGCCACCGCGGCCGTCTGGCCGTATGGCCGTAACAGGCTATAAGGCCCGAGGGAAGGCCAAGCCTGTCCGCCGCGCTGGTTTCTACTGTCTAGTGTACGTAGGTGCAGACACATTAGGTATTGTATTAGTTCGTGCTAAATATTTGTTAGATTTTACGGAAAATCTAGTCAAATCAAGATTTTCTTAACTTAAGTACTAGTTTGGGTAAGAAAACATAGTTTGTCTGATGAGAACCAACAATTCGAAGACGGGTTTTTTAATTCGCACTGGGCCCTCCTGGTGGATTAAACGAGCAGAAGCCTTCTGCTCGTTTAATCCACCTAGCTGTGGTTTCGTAATAGGTTGTTTACGCTTCCTTGCCTAACTACATAAGTGTGTTTTTAATAATAACGATTTTTTCCGTTAATATAAGTAGATAAGGAGTGTTAATTATTTGTTCAGATGTTTCAACTCTTCGACGAGGTTACTGTATCATAGGTTACTTTGGTTACTACGTAGATAGTTACTGTTATATTTATATTGTATGTGTATGACTTCAGAGGTCCAAAAATACACCTCGATATTAATTCAAAATTATACGATATCGCGATGGGTCGCTTGTCAGACCTTTGAATAACGCGTGGGTTTAATGAGGTATCTGTTATTATAAGACCGAATATATTGATGCTACCCTATCAAAAGAGCCTTTCTTCACGGTCAACGGCCACACACTGAAAGTTTACTTATATTACTGTCAGCATATTCGGCGGTCATTATACCTAACGCGTTATTATCGATGTAGGCACACAAACTGATTGTTTTCAGGTCAGTTTCAGGTCGATTTCAGGCTGTTTCAGCAACGCGCCATGATTACGTTTTATGGAGCGCGCGCCCATCGCCTTGACACCTTTACCTTGGCTAATGCCAAATATTACAGCATTTCTGAATCGTTATTGCAATGATATAGCCAGGGCTAAGTTTCGGAAGCAGGTTTTGCTGTTGTGCGGAGAATTTAAATATTGTAAGTATTGTGTTGTTGTGTTGTTGTATTGTGTGTTGTTGTTGGTTGCAAAACTTTTTGATTACAGTTAAACAAACCCTTACAAAACCCATTATTTCGCAATCACTCACTGAAAGCAATGCGAAGGTAATACAAGACTTGCATATATTTCTAAATGGTTTCACCTCAATATATCACCACTTAATCCAACAAATAATAATGTTCGATTTCCGCCGCGGTCACAGCGGATTTGAGGATATTTATAAATATCCTCAAATTGTCAAATGAAAAACATCTGAACAACAATTATACACCGTGACTTTTTAGTCGTCTTACAACGGCAGCCCACTTCATGTAACCAATGACTACTAAACATTCACGAAACAAAAAATTCGTATTTATGTGATTTTAATAATTTAAAAATAAAAATATTATTCAGTATTATGACGCATGACGTTGTTGAAACACCCTGTTGCGAGCGATGATCTACTCGACTCGTGTCCTCAGTGCTGGGTAGGTATGTTCTACCGTTTGACACAAACATTATTAACAGGATGTTTCATAATTCTAATGTAAGTATTATTTATTTTTCTTTGTACCTAATGTCATAATTATTAAAGGTTAAAAAAAATCGCGCCTATAGGTATTTTATGTCGGATACATTGAGTGTACCATCTTTGTAAGACGACTAAAAAGTCACAGTGTATAATCCCATTATTGTCATTATAAATTAGAATGTCAGTTTATTCAAGAATTGAGATAATCAAATCATAGGCCCCGTGTGAGCGACACTACAGATTGGCATCTGTTTTCAGTCCCATTTGTTAACATTTTTGTCGATTACTTTTGGAACGGAGTATAATTATCTTCAAATTATTTTAATAAGATACTCTTCTAGCCAAGGTGTTTTCTCTATCAGCAGTAGCATCAATCAGGTTTGTTACCGTTATGGCAATAAAAGCGGTAAAAGTTCAGAGTAAATTAAATTAATATATCTAATATACGGTGCGGGCGCTTCTTGGAAGCCAATTAGCTAATGTGGCTGGTGTCAAAGAACCCTTCTAAGATATAACAGAAAAGGTGAGGCAAATATGACGGCCACAACTTCGAGGTGAAACAGATGCTTAGGAAGACCACATAAAAGGTGTTCATTTCCGTCTTCTTTTGGGTTCGTAGGAACATCCTAAGAGGCAGTGAGTAAATGTCAATCGTAGCATTAGTGGCATCCCCCACTAGTGCAGGACTGCAGGTAGGTATCCTTCATTTTGCATTTGCAATTATTCATGGCATGTAAAGTTGTAAACCACAATCGACTCTACACTTTTAAACATCATGATCGGTGGTATTATGTTCGGAATCATGATTCAAATCATGTGAAGTGAAGGAAGTCCAAGCACAGCAGATGTCCTTTCTAATACTGAGTAGCAATTCCCAAATATCTATAATTTTATAGGTCTGTGGTCTGTGGTGTGTGTGGGTCTGTGGTCAACAGACAATGAGTGGTGGAATGGGGATTTTAAACATTTCCCCGCAGTTTTCAAGGTAAAGGAAGTAGTGACTAATTTACTTAGGTAAATACTAGTTAAGTAGTAGGTTACCACGTCATTTGTTGGTTAAGTTAACACAGGTTCTGTACGTTTCAAGACAGTTGAACTACAAGCAAAATATTTAAAACCTCAAAGAGAGCCCGGTTAAAGAGTTAGGAATCTAATTGTTAACTTCGTTGGTTTTCCTGCCGTATGCCTACCAAGGTACACCTACTGTTGGTAGATAGCTAATTAAGAAAAGGTGATGTCTAAATGACCAGTCGATTCGATGTGCGCGGACCTCCGCTCTTCCGTACAGCGATCCCTATCTACCGCGTAATTTTGTTCAGACTTATAACGTGATGGTATTTTCTACTTATAGGTATTGCGAAGGGGTGAGTTGCACCTATCGATATTTAGGCCCGTATTGCAGAACGTCATTCAATACTCAAACATTACTTAAAATTAGTAACCAATCATATGGTTTGAATCTAATTTTAAGTAATGCTTGAGTTTTGAACGACGTCTATAGAACATCGCTACGCACCTTAGAAATGTGTAGAATATTATTTTCCCAAAATGTGAAGATTCATCTTGATATCTAAATTTTACATCTAGTAGTTTTAAGTAAAGACATACCTACGTAATTATGCATTTTTTTTAAATCTGCTATCATCTGCAGAATGCTGGCATGAAATCCGCGAAATCCCGCCTAAGGCAGTTGTGCGTCGGGCGAGACCGGTTGTAAACAGCCACTACAACCACTACACGTTTTACAACCTGTCACTACAACGTGCCGTATATTACCTATATACACAGCCTCTACAGGTACCGGATACCGGTATATCTACAGGCGTAGAGATCGTGTTCTGTTCAGTCAGGCACTGTTGATGCACCATTCATCGATGAATACTCTATCAACGGAAACTCGAAGCCCGTCAATGTGGTCAGGTGGAGATATTGTGTTATTTGGCAGTCAAATCACAAGGTTTACACGTGTCGATGGACTGGATTGGTGTAACATAATGTGTGCAGCGATTCATATTCACATACTTAGCAACAATAGTTTCGATACGAATAATGAGTTCACTTCATTTTTCTTAACACATTTTGTAGTTACAATACAACTTTATAAACGAAAACATCAAAATAAGATTTGCACTAAGTAAGTAAGTATTTAAACTCTAGATAGCAGTCTTATTGGATTTATTATTATATACTTTGTGCTACACGCTAACGTCGTCGGTTACTGTATTTTATCGGTGAATATTTTTTGCGAACAGTTTTATGTGTTAACTTTTATGTCGGAAAATGAAAAAATATAATAATCGTAAAATGGCGACAAAATTAACAACATATATTTCAGTATTTACGTCGCTTGAATAGGTAATAGTTATCACTATATGTCATTTTATCTATCGCAGACTTGGTGTTTACCAGCGGTTGCGGGAAACAGGTTGTTTTTATTATGATAATAATCTATTATCACGCTGTATCAAACAAAGAGATACGTAAAGCAAACAGTGCTGATGAAGAGATCATACCTTTCCCATTGAGTTGGGTCTTCAGCCGGGTCAGCTCCCGCGAGCGGC
This sequence comes from Eurois occulta, assembly GCA_950022335.1. NCBI lineage: Eukaryota > Metazoa > Arthropoda > Insecta > Lepidoptera > Noctuidae > Eurois > Eurois occulta. The sequence continues at coordinate 779,781 of OX465486.1, forward strand.
TGCGACTGCGCCGGTGCGCGGCGATCCTCCGCGGCGAGCGCGCCATCGCGCTGTCCACAGCCAGGGTGAGGGGCTCAGGCGGCTGCCGTCAGACGCGACTGACATGGAGTCCCACACGCATGGCACAGTGGCACGCACTCACTGCACTACACTCAGCTGACACAGTAAACAGCCGGCACTCCGACAGACACACACTGTTTGTAAACAACTTTTCGCGCGAAATCAGAACTCACGACGAGACCGAGTACTTTCAAGAAACCCAAAGTACAAGCTAGTTGTGGGACGATTCAAAGGAAAAGTTGCGATAGTAGAGAACTGAACGAGTCGATACGTAAGGTAGTAAGGCACGAGCGTCGTGTGGAAGGCACTGCGAGGCACTGAGCCAGCCGCGAGCGTGTTGCGGCGCGGCCACAGCGCCGGCGGGCAGCGTCACGCTCCGCTCGCAGCCACACCTACGTGCATCACTGATAACACGCACACGTTCGGGAATCATTGTACTAAACCGCTTGTTAATGTTTTTCTCGACGATTAGGATTTTTAGAGCACAGTTCCAGTTTGAGAGGCTGAACCACGACTCTACATAAGAATGTTGTAGGGACATGCTGACATTGCTGTCAACCCCTTCTAACTATGCTTGTGAGTTCGTAACAAGAATTAGCTTACATCGATAGAGCAACGGAGGGGGATCGAAATATTCGAAATCACGAACTTCTTGAACGCCTGTCCAGTGTCCGTGCCTAAACCTTTGTGCTATGATCACTAAATGGTGTACTACGTAATGTTAATCACAATAATTATCAGGAATATTGTATTTCCGTGGAAGTATGAATATGAAACCCGAAGCGGTGCGAAGTAAATTAGCAGCGGTTAACGAATGCCTTCACGAACGCAATTAGCTCAATCTTCACGCGTGGAATATTTGAGGGGAGCCCAAATGGGTATTCGGTTTTGTTGTACCAAGCTACCAAGGTTGCCAAATGCTAGAGGTCACAGGCAGCATGAAGTCATGGTCATTGGAATTTGGGCGTTCCCAGGTTTGTTTTCAAAGTGAAGACAAACATATTTGGTGAAATGATATCGATAAATATATGTTTTTGAAGTGCTTTACCATGCTAGGGCTCAAGCGGTAGGTATGGCTATGCTAGATATTGAAAAGAAGATATGAATGGTTCTGCGGAAGCGGACACGTAAGGCAAGTAGAGACCAGAGTTTGTGAACATTGAGGTCGCATAACAGCATTTGGGGCTCGTGGCTAAATAATAAAGCGGGCGTGCCTCAGGGTGGCGTTCTCTCTCCTCTTATTTTTTCTATTTTCATTAACTCAGTCACCAGAGTCATCACTTCCGCCTTCCATCTGTATGCCGACGACTTGCAGCTTTATCATCATTTCTTGAGGGAAGATGCGGAAGCCGCCGTATCGGTCATGAACAGGGATTCAATTGGTGAGTGGTCGCGGTCCTTTGGGCTACAGATCAACCCTAAGAAATCTCAGGCCTTGATCATTGGCGATATATGCGGAACAGGCTCGATGTTGCGTCGCTGTCTCCACTCAGGCTGAATGGAGTCCAGATAGAATTCGCAAATAAGGCCAAAAACCTGGGGGTGATAATGGACTCCGTATCCGTGTTGCCAGTTTTTAGCAAGGTGTTTGAAAAAGTAATGCTTAATCAAATGCTCAATCATTTTAACACCAACAGAATCTTACACGACCAAAAGTTTGGTTTCACTAAGGGACGTTGTACAACTGACGCCGGTGTAACCTTATTAAAGCACATATTTTCTGCGTGGGAAGCATCCCAAGACGCAATAGGAATATTTTGTGACCTCTCCAAAGCATTTGATTGCGTAAATCACGACACATTGCTTTTGAAACTTGAGCATTACGGACTAGGTAAACTTGCACTTAGTTTGGTAAAATCTTATTTAAGTGATAGACAACAATATGTTCAAATAAATGGTGTTAATTCACAGGGTTTAAAAGTAAAAATGGGGGTTCCGTAAGGCTCAATATTGGGTCCTTTCCTCTTTCTAGTATATATAAACGATCTACCCTATTTATTAAAAAACCAACCTCAAAATATGGTGTTATTTGCTGATGACACTTCTCTAATTTTTAAGATAAATAGACGGGCCCAAAATCTAGATGACGTAAATAATGCCCTACTTCAGGTCCATAATTGGTTCACAGCAAACAATTTAGTATTACTTAAATGAAAAAAAAAACGAAATGCATAAGATTTGCTTTACCAAATGTTAAAAGTAACGAGTGTGATATAGTATTGAATAAAGAGAAACTTGAATTCGTAGATAAAACCGTTTTCCTGGGGCTTACGCTTGATTCAAGGCTACAATGGGGTTCTCATTTGAAATCTCTTGCGGGGCGCCTAAGTTCAGCAGCATATGTTGTTAGAAAAATCCGTCAATTTTCTGATGTAGATACCGCTAGACTGGTCTATTTTAGTTACTTTCATAGTATAATGTCTTATGGCATTCTGTTATGGGGACGGGCTGCAGACATAGAGTCTATATTTATTCTGCAAAAAAGAGCCATCAGAGCCATATATAATCTTCGTAGGCGCGATTCTCTAAGGGAACTGTTTAAGGAAATCAACATCATGACGGTACATTGTCAATACATCTACGAAAACATAATGTACGTTAGAAAAAATCTACATCTTTTTAATAAAAGAGGTGACAGACACAATTACAGTACGAGAACTAGAGACCAATTAGTTCAGCCGGGCTTCAGACTCGCTAAAGTAGACTCATCTTTCATGGGGTACTGTTTAAGATGCTATAATAAAATTCCACAAAGTATTCTTGAACTGAATGAGACGAAATTTAAATCATGCATTAAACGCACACTATGTAAGCAAGCATATTACAAGTTGGACGATTATATCTCTGATAAAAATGCTTGGCTCAATGCCGGTCCTGCTCCACACGGACAGGGGCGCATAAACTGATTAATGGATAGCATTAAATAGTATTGTTGGAGCTGCTGAAGATTGTACAACTATCTTTGCATTGTATAGATTCAATTTCTTTTGGTATTATATAACCGCATAGCCCATATTATGTGAGTACTATGTAATAGAAAGCTATCCTTCGTTGGAAACCTACGTCATTTTTTTTTTTTTTGACTTGAATTTGCCCTGGCGGTTAAGTGTATGTCATGCTCACTCAAATGTCTCGCTGATGGTGGCGCGTGTGTCGGATCAGTTAGTTCCCTTCAAAATGGTTGAGTTGAATGGTGCTGATACATGCGTCATGTTCGTGAACGGGCGCTGTCAGTTGTGACTGGTCATCTCTTGGTTGCCACGGCTTATTTGAATTAATTATTTTATTTTTTGAATTGTTCTTTTCCTTGTTTTTACTATGGACACTTTTAACGTGTACATCTTGCTACATCGCTCTCACATAATGTACCATCTAAACATGAATGATGTAACCAAGGTTTTGTAAAAATATTCTGATTTAAAAGAGTGTCCATGGAGTTTCTTGCCCGTTCTTCTCCATAGAGATCTACGTTAGGGAATGGGCAACTACTTACAGTACTTTCACAGTTTTTATGCCTTGTGACTGGGACTGTAGCTAAATTTCATTGTTGTCTTTGTTTCGACAGTTCAAAAGTGCCTGTAACGGGCCTACTTGAAATAAATGCTTTGACTCCTACTTATCGTGGACTTCCCAGGTTGCTGAAGTAAGTCGAAAAGTGCACTACACTTTCCACTCGTTGAAATGCCTCCAGAGCTTCTTGCCTTTGAAGACCAAAATCTCCCTCGCGCAAACTCTCATCCAGCCCATCATAGACTACGCAGATGCGTGTTATTTGGATGCCACCGAGGAGCTTTTAAATAAACTTGAACGTTTGCAAAATATCTGTATTCGTTTTGTTTTTAACCTCAAAAAGTATGACCATGTTTCCAACTTTCGCAAGATACTGAAGTGGCTCCTAAACCGACTTCGCAGGAACTCTCGAATATTATGTCTGCTTTTTAACATCCTGTATAACCCTAAAACTCCACCCTATCTGCGGGAACGCTTTTCCTACTCCCGTTCCTCTGATGCACCTTGCAGGTCGCATCTTAGGAACCTCCTTAAATCCCCTCCCCACTCTACCGACTTCTACTCCTACTCCTTTACTGTACACGCTGTGCGGTTGTGGAATTCTCTTCCGCCTGATATTAGGGACTGCCAAACTGTTGCAGTTTTCAAAAGAAGAGTGAAAGAACATTATCTTTCCATTTCGCCATAGTTGCATAGGTATTTATTATTATATATTATATGATATGTATTATATCGTAGCTTATATTTGTCTTTTTACTAGTAAATATGTGAGTATATTCTTGTATTGTATGTTATATTTAGATTCGTTATTTGCTTTGTTTTTATGTATTCAATTTTCTCTTCATCTTTTACACACTATGTCTACATCTCTTTTTTTTCTACTCCCCTTTCGCAGGTATGCTGGAAGAGATTTCTTTAGAAATAAGCATCACCTTTGTACCTATTTTTTCTGTTCCTTTCTTGTTTTCTGTATTTAGTGTGTACATAAACTGTTAAATAAATAAATAAAAGTCGGACCCGGACGAGGCGATCTGTGAGGTTAAGGAACGCTTGCCGAGGTCGCTCTGTGGATGGGTGACCATCCATAACATACCGAGATCCGCCGTGTCTCAGAAACCATGTAAACCGTTGGTCCGGTTAACAACCCACTTACTTGGTATTATTCTTTCTTGTAAATTACTGGTATTCCGTTGCATCCAGTTATACAGGAAGCCGACTCCAACACAGTTGGGAGAAGGCAGTCAGATAATTATATAGATAGAAGTCGAACATCATAATCATTTTGAAACCTCTTTTGCCTTGATAACATTTCAATGACGTGTGTTGTGATTGACTTACATGATGGCACTGCTTCGGCGTCGCCTTTAATACATTTTCCTTTATCGAGATTAATAGGCGTCATTAGTAGATATTCACATGTCCCACTTCTTGTGAATGACAGTTCACGGAAGGAAGTACCTACCTAGTCCCAGTAAGTGATAGGTATGACATTATGTAGGTAGGGCTCCCTCAGTCTAGGTGGAGCCACGATCACGGGTGGGTGGTTTCGCTCAGGTGGATGGTAGCAGCTGCATCAGAGTGGCCGGGTATCGAGTTAAATGGTACGCGGTTAGTGGTCTTGTAGCTGTGCACTACCGTAGAGTAGAGATGTAAAGAACTCGAGTCTTTGAGTCTTAATTCGATAGACTCGGCTCAATTTTACATGACTCGGTGTACTAACAAAACTCAGAGCCTTGAGTCGAGCCGATCTGCAGTCCTTTCTCGAAAACTCGAGCGCCAAAATAGAACTCATATTTCAAAAATAGCTCGAGTCTTAAAAACAAGCTCACGTCTCGAAAAGAACTCAAGTCTTAAAAAGAGCTCTAGTGAATCGAGTCTTGAGCGTATCAAGGTTGATTTATTTAAAAATACATAGACATAGTTCATGTGGCAACATGCTAAATGTGACTTTTAGGCATGGCATTATTAGGTTCTGTGTGTACCCCAAGAGGGATAAAAACGTGACACTATTTAATATGTTTATATTCTTCTTTATTATATTTTTACTTCTATATTATTATTATTCTATATTATATTCTTCCTATATTATTTTTATTCCGACTTATATTTTATTCCCTGTTTATTTATAAAGGAACTCCAAATGGAAAAGAACTTGAGCGCGACTCGTCGCGTGAAACGACTCGAGCTCGAATCAAGACCTGAGCGCCATGTTGCGCTCGAGTCTCTATGTAGACTAAAGTGTTCTAGTCTGGGGGAGTTGGTGTAACGAGTCGAGCTGTGCAATTTGTCAGCTGAGCCTAAAATTTAGGACTCAAAAGACTCGAGTTCTTTACATCTCTACCGTAGAGCGTAGGCTAATGATGACACTTGGTTCCTCTTATTTTCATAAGTATGTACTGAGTCGAAACTTTCAAAATCAGAAAAAAAAAACTAAATAAATTAAAATAATAAATTTTCTTCAGTAGTCAAAATGAAAATTTTGACTGAAGAATGCTTAGGTATATATGGATAGCTTGATCCTTACTTCAGATGGCATCTTATTATCTTAACGATTATTTGCCTTCATTATTATTTATTAGACAAGTAGACGTAAGAGCTTCCTCATACGATTGGAAAAGTAAACGAATCTTATACACGCGGCACCTACATAAGTACGTCGCGTGCGCAGATTTCCCTCGCAGAGCAATTAACACATTCCCGAGTGTAATGCCACTGCTTACCTACATTTGTGACGTAAGATTTATCTTTGCACTCTGTTTAATTACGGAATGAGAACTGCCTTCGGGAAATCTATTGCAATCGGTCAGCTCTATTTTCGTTAAGAGATTTTCTGAGATTCATTTCAACAATTCCTCATAATTATCGTAATCCTCCGTAGGTACCTTTTTTACCCATATTCAAGCAAATAAATGATTTTATTTTACGTGGTCAAATCCTCATGGATACCGCCCGTCTGGGACGAGCGGAGGGTTATGTCGGACTCTAACGACTAAAAACCCACTGTTCCTATCACTACCATCTGCCGGGGCCCGGGAGATACAAGCACATTCGCGCGCACTCCCGACTGGTAGCACCAAGTGCGGCCTATTCAGCGACCGCACGTTCTCCATGAAGGCGCGCAGGAACCATTGCCTGCTGGCCTGGCTGGTCGGGCGACGACTCAGACCTAAGTTCGCCACCCACAGGCCCCTCCTTATGGTGGCCGAAGATCGTTAAGCGCCCTTGGCTGGCTGCTCTTCTGGTGCGGTTCGAGTGAGAGGCCTCCTTGCAAAAAGAGGAGACGGCATTCCACGCTTCCGACCATGGATTGAACCACAGCCGAAAGCGAAAGATCACCCGCACCGAGTGCTGCGACGAGGGCACAGCGTATTGGGCCCAAGCTGCGCCATGTCCTCGGGGCAGCCATCACAGTGATGACAAGCCGGCGTCCGCTCTCGACCTATGCGACGCAGGTACTTTCTGAAGCATCCATATCCCGTAAGCACCTGCGTCAGCCGGAAGCTGAGGGCACAGCCCTTCGTACTTAACTAGGTAATCCAGATTACGGTAGAACTGTCTTTAAGAGGAAACTACTACCTACCTACTACTGTAAATACATATATCCCAGCATGGTTTTTATTTTTAACCGACTTCCAAAAGGAGCAGATTCCTTTGAACTAGTATTACCAGTGTTTTCATTTATTGTCTTCCAATTTTATTTTTGTCATGTCCATAAGTCTCGTTCATCTCCGTATTTCGGTGTTTTTCTCCCAGTCGTAGAGGGTGGCTCATTCCATAGGTCTCTCTTGTATGTGGTAGTAACCACCACATAGTACCTAGACTGGAAGTACACACTGCTCGCTCATGCGACGCTTCAGGTCCATGGGCACCCGGTTCGACATGAGCACGTCGAATAGGTTACCAAAAGCACCCCACCCTAGAATCGAACCCGCGATGATGCAATAGTGCAGTCACCAATTTCTCAGCCACTGCATAACAGCATTAGCAATCTTTTGAATTATCCTGTTGTAATTTAATTCAGTTTCTAAACATGTTTTTCGGAAAAATATCGAAGTAGTTAGGTGTCATACAAACCGCCCAACAGATGCAGAATCCATCAGATTATGTTCCAAATGCGCTACATATTATTACTTCAGTTTATAACTTTTTCCATTGTAGGTATATAACTTCATCATCTAGAACGGCCATTTCCCAAATATTCTGGGGTTGGCTTCCAGTCTACCTGGATGCAGCTGAATACCAGCACCGATATTGGCAACAAGGACTTGAACATACATAGTTATGGGAAACAAGAATAGGATAGGATAGAGGAAGGAGAATGAACTCAAATCAAACTGCCATTTAAAGAACGAGAACAAATTATATAATTTATATCTGTTACATCCACAAGTTAAGAGCCGAGGGCGCCCGAGATGTGGTGAGATGGCCAACAGTGGCCCATGGCCAGGCCACACAATTGTACAAGAGATCACAATGTGGTACCCACTTTGGTCCTTAGTATTGGTGTTCTCAAGTTATTCTTAAGGCGTTCAGACCAGCGGGGTACAATACAATTCTTATAAATATTACAATTCTACTGACCTTATCCCAATTTGTTAAGGTCAGCATGTCTAATAATATATAATTAATTAAGATTTACGTGACTATGTATGGAATCAGTACCTGACTCAAAATATGGAGGTAATTTTATAAATCTGAAGGAACTTTGAAATCGAATAAGTAGCTAAAAGTTAATAAATAACAACCAATTAAGCATGAATTTTGTTTAAATACGCATTCCTTTATTAAAATGCTTATAAAACATTCATTCGAATCGCTTACAGTTCTTGGCAGAGATAAGAAATGAAGTAAACAAAGAATTGAGCATACTAAACTGCTAACTAAACCTGGATGTCAGAATTCCATACATTGATTTCAGTAACGAGTGATCTTAACAATTTTGTTAAAGAAAAAAACCTAGTTTGGTATTTTAATGAACATAATGTCACGTCGTACACCCCGAAGGGTTAGGCAGAGGTGTAACTACAATACAGCGACATTTCGCCAAGTTTAAGTCCTATTGAACTGAGAGTTAGCTTATTGCCAGTCCAGGCTCTGGACTGATACTGCCACACCCGAGATTCCAGGCCATCATAAAGTCATCAATTTGAATGAACAGTACAGCAGTTTTAAATTAAATCTATGTACATGGTTGGTTTATCAACCACCACATCTCACTCGCCGTCGAAAGTAACCACAAGTTTAAACAGTTAACAATAATAAACTGTTAGAACATTATGTGACAATATCAGTTTAAAATATTTCCTTAGCGACCATGTAAAGAGTTTGAAAATGTAACCTCTTTCAGTACGTATCACATTTATTTACTTTAATTAGGTTCAAACCACTGTAACTACTCATGCAACCTACTTGTGTTTAACGTTTTGGGGGATTTCCGTGATTTATATGTAAAATACAAGGTATAGTCATCGATGACGCTCTGTATTAGACAGAAAATTACTGCGTGGGAGCTAATTAGAACGCATTTTCATTAATCAGTAGAGTAAAGCTAATGTAATTAGGTACGGACGTGAGGCACATTTGAAGTAACCGGGGATAATATATCTCAGCGATCTTCCCCCCCCATACAACTTGAAACATTTGCCCCCTTCACGTTAAACACTAGCGTCTATTGTACTATGAATACATGGACTTGACAAAGCTGCTATGATTATAATTTGCTCAAAAACTATCAAAATTGACTGACTAGATAATATTTAGGAATGCTAAATCAATGAATTTTGTGCCAATGGTGTGATTCAACGATCAAGTGCACATTACGCACAGAGATTCATATACTTAGGTGCTTCAAAGTTCAATAAGTATTCGATTTATGTTGAAATTTTCATTTAAAAGATTTGTATATCGATTTACGCATCCAGAAATAATAAAGAGGTATTTTAATAAATATCTACTTATCAAGCGACATTACATTTTAGACGCATGTACAAGTGTATATTAATAATTGTGTATATATTATGTACACTCATGTAAGCACATTATTATGTCAAACTGAAGACAACACTGAACGACCGAGTTAATAAAGCGTTGTAATATGTACATACTCGGTTAGACATTCATAGTTATAATGCACATTAACAGAAATAGGCCATGTATTAACTTCAACTATTGAGAAACATATCAAATAATATCGAGGACTTCGAGTACAGCTTTATAAATTGTAAACTAAATAATAAATGTAAATCGACTGGGTCTTCCGACATTTGTACTTCACCTATACTTAAAGTGTCATTATGACATAATTATGGACATTACATTAATTGAATTCGGCCCCGCTCGACAATTATTCTATTTATTATGATTAAAAACATTTATAAAAGAATTAGTAACTTCAACCGAACTTTTATCTGTTTGAAGTTTTAAGTCTTTAATCTTTTATTTATGTTAAAGTAAAATGTGGAAAGACCCCACTGATATAAAAATAAATTATAATTTAAACAGTTTATGTAATTCTCTTAACTATTTTAAGCTGAAACAACATTGCAGTATAAGGAATTAATAAATTATTGTTTCTTACCTACCGACAAAACTGTACTAACAAAGATACTACAGAGGATTCTAGTTGCCAACTACACGGAAATTATACGATCAAGTCTTTTGGTAATCAAAGGCAGAGACTTTGTTCCGTGAGATTTCAATAATAAATAATTGAGAACGATTCCATCGCTCGCTGCGACTCCACAAGTACCAACCGATACGTAACTCAAGACTTCAGGGGGAAAGTACGACTTGCACGTTTCAGTAACAACTTAAAATACAGAGTTTTAAAAAAGATTTTATCTAATTTTTGGTCTAGGATTTTAAAATCATGATTCCCTGTGACCGAAAGTCGTAAAACATTCAAAATAGATAGAAAAACCGGAGATGATGTATACCATCTACAGTCATTATGCTATATCTTGTATACATAAGTTATTTATTTATATATCATATAGTAATATAGACGACGTGCATGCGTGTGCATGCCTACGTTAAGTACAGTAACATTAAACATTTATTATAATATTTGTCATGTCGGATCATCAATAAATAATTAAAACATGTAACAATACTGTTCGTCTGTGACGCTAACTAAACAACAACAGTGATATCGTTTCAGAGTGTGAGTGAGAAGAGTTTGTACGTGTCCGGAGTGCGGGCGGGGGGCGGGGGGCCCGCTCACGAGTGGAGCGGCCGCGGCTGCCGCGTGTCGTACGCGCGGATCATGTCCGCCTGCGATACGCTGCCTCCTTCTTCTTGCGAAAACGCGAACCCGTCTGTTTGCACACGCACCCAAAATTATTATTATATCAAAGCACACGTATATAAAAATCTAAATAAATAATATAAATCATCAACTAATAATGTAATAAAACGGCAAAAATGAACATTTAATGATTCTATCCGAATCAGCGTGATGACACTATACAATCGTGTGGTAAACACAAACTGTGTGAACTGAGAATAATTTAAAATAAAATGAATCAATACCTTGATAATTCCTTGAATAGGTCTGCAGTAAGTAAAGGGTGTCTCTATGTGTGTTACGCGTCAGCGGTGCGTGGTGTGTGCCACGGACTAGGGAACTCATGGAGTGCTAATATGTGGTTAACCCGCGGAGGCCTGTCAAAGCTCGTTGTAGATGGCGTGGCCAAAGCTAATTCCTAATTTGACCAATGAGGTCAAGCTATTTTAAAATATAAAATGACAATAACAGATTCTAACTAATGATGAAGTTTGGCTTTGCTAATGCGATTAGTTGCGCAGTTGCCATTTCAATTTTGAATAATGTCCCACACATTAGCAGTCCACGAGTCGTGTCCATGGAGTACTCACGCGACAGTTCAAGCTCCATGGCGGCGCGCGTGGCGGTGCGGCGGCTGAACACGCTGCGAACGTTCTGCAGCAGGCGCGCCGTCTCCGTGAGGCTGCCACACAGAGCTCGCGGTGACTACTGAACTTTGCGCCCTACGCCCTACTCACCGCCCGAAAGGGCCGGACGTATGCGCCGTCGAATAGGGAACTATACATGCTGACTAAAACATCTCTTCTGATGCTTTGGAAAAGTCATTCCCACATCGACGACAATGTCTAGTAACCATGGGGCAAAAATTTCATAACCGAACATAAAATAATGAACCATAACCAATCGATAGAAGTAACAATAGAGTTAAGAAGCGTGAAGGTCGCGTGGCCACGCCGGTCGCGTGGTCGGCGGTGGTATGCAAGCGTCTGCCAAGCCATGCAAGCGACGTACCGAGGTACTTACACGTGGCGAGCCGGACGAGCGCGTGTCTCGTGTCCGCCGCGCTGCTCGGGAACAACCACCATCAGTTAGTACACACACCCCAATACATGCCAATTCACAGTTTGCAGACTGTACACATACGGAACTTGCAATATCTGCCCGCATATACACAATACTAGCACAATATAGAGACACACAACAGAGAGAACACACGCACACAAATACACTGTACGTAGGTATATGTGCGTGTATGTGGGCCGTGTGTTGACGCTCGTTGTATTTTGTAACCAGCTGTAACTTTACATTCTGTGTCACAAGTTTTTAGCGACGTCAAACGAAGCTTGTGCTTTTGTACCAACGGTGGAAATTTTTAAAGCCGTAGGTAAGGGACAATAATCGCGCATTTGTATTTGCGACATTCGGCCCAGCGCCAAAGGTTGAAAATCCAACAGTATGCTCAATGTCCCTTACGAAATTTCAAATCCCCAACGTCGTGTACTTCTGCAAGGCTCAGTGATAAAGCAAGTTGAGATCATGAACAGCCTGCTATCTGTCTTTAGGACACACCGCACACGAGGAAACTAATCCAATATTACTTGTAACAAAAAAGTAAGGTTTGTTAATAAATTGTTAGTTACTTTGAGAAGTTAGGCACAGTGTTAGCAAATATATAACAATATTGGAGTAGCTTTAGATGGGCCAAGAAGAGTTGCCCAATTCCTATTAAAAACAATATTTCAATCTCTTTATCAATGTGCAGCGTGTCGGTTACAATTTTGAGAGGTTTCATCAACAATAGTCTGCATCATTGTCGTTGTCTCTTTGTATGCGATTATAATGTGGTCCTCGCCACATTCACATGATTACATAATATCGAGTTGAGATAAGACATATTGGAAGACGCGATCAAGTAGTATTCATGAGTAAATGAGACAACAATACGATCTAACGAGCTGCCTAATATCTATGTTTTATCTCAAGTGTCTTTTCACACGTTCTAACTGGATAGTGTGTTCTTAATACCTGGTAACAACTGATATAGTGTACATATGAAAGTTTCACCAGGGCAGGACCATGCAATGAAATCATCCATACTTCTCATCACCGGGTACCCGGTCACGGACTCCTGTACGCGGCTCCGGTCAACCGGTATCCGTTTACGGATTCCCAGAATTCGAAACGTGTGTAAAGGCACCAACAGCAGCTACATCGGTTAGTAATAGCACAGTAAATGCACTAACATAAATCAAATCGCATACCGAGCATCAAAAGGCCCATACAAACAGATCAAGCATTATTTTGGCATTACTTAGGACTACAAGATACAACACGGAGTAGTTTCAATAGTTTTATTAAAACAATCATGTAAAACAGGCCACTTCCTCTTCGAGTACTTACAATACTTTGTACAAGCTACGGTGGTGATGTCTTATTACTGACGTACACAAACGAGAAGTCGTATTAGCAATTAACACACTTGTGCAGAAACGACACTTTGAAATCAAGGGGATAAAAAATGTGTCTAAGAGCGAGCTGAACTTGCGTAATTTGATGTTCCGACCCAACCTCTACTGAGCAGTCTGTAGTCTATACTGATACTGTATTCAATTCAATTTTTTTTAGGTGAAGTCGCGGCGAGGTTAGCCAGTTACTATATATGTGTAAATGGCCACGATAGCCAAATTGTGGTACTTATATCCAAATACGACGACCGTATTCAGCGCAAGATTTTTGTACTTAAAAACTTTATATTTTCAAAATAATTTAGTCAATCGTTGCTGCACAAGTAGGTTTAGTTATCAAGTCAGTACACCTACACATGGACATACAACTAAGTAATAAGCTGAAGTTTCGCTACCATACACCTTCAAATCATGCCCATATTAATAGTTTGACTTAAAGTGTGACTAAGATGTTGCCAGCGTAACTCCAGTATAAAATGAAAGATTAAAAAGACGAACAAAAACATGAGTGTTAAGATGAAATAATCGAATGAACATTCCGGCTGGTTGGCGCCACTCTAACTTAATTATAGCTCCTAATTACTATTTCAATTAGTACGAATCCTAACGGATCGAATTATTATTAAATAATTATGGTATTTCTGATAAGTCATTGACTTAAAGTTCACTTATTAGTGATGCAGTGGATAACACTTCAAATTATTTTTTAGTATTCGGTGAAAACGAATATTCGGCAATTTTTTTTTGTACTGGTAATTTGTTTACTTCAGCTCGTGTTCTTCTGCGTAAGATGATAGACATCTTCCAAAAATATATTTAAGTATGTGCAATACTGACACAAGTACACAAGACTCATAAACAGTGCTTAATAAGAACATGGCACACCGAGGTAACAAACACTTAACATGATGTAACACAACGCCAACCAGCTGCGGACATGAAATTATAACATTTACAAGAACTCATAAAAAAAACTACTAAAAATAAGCAAATAAAAGTAGCGCAGGGTCTATACAAATATTTACAACAACTACACAATATTCTGCAGATCCGTTTATTTCATACAAGTGTACATTATGGGTAACAAATAAGTACAAAACAAAGAATTTAAATTGATCTAAATTTACCGTAATTTATCACAAATGTTCTATTGAATTAACTAAATAACTTTAAATCATTACGCCAAATATCCGCATAATTTCAATTCCTCTTAAACTTTGTTTCACGCATTTTATCCAATTTCTATGAGGCGGAAGTAGAAATAAATATTTGTACAATTAACTATACTAATCTAGTACCTAACTTCAGAAAGGAATCTCTCTCTTATAAATTATGTCATAACTGTACGTGATATGTTTCATGTCATTACGTACATAACAAGTGTAGAATTCAAAACATAACGCTACCTTCAAACGGGTATCGGTACTGTGCGTACCAAACCTAAAATTATGTTCCTTCGGTCTCTCACAAAAAGATCATTATTAACATATAAAATCATAATATTTTATTCATACAATATTTTCAAGGGAAGAATGTCATACAATGTACATTTCGAGCGGAGGATCAAAACTTACAAGTACATAAACCTTACTTATAATGATTGTATTGCACGAGAAGCCAGTACTCCTACTCAATAGAAAACGTTCAAACGTGTCAAATACAAAAATATTCACATTTATTTATACTACTGGCTAAATAGTACGTTATACGTACATAGTGACGCTTCCACCGAACAAGCTCTGTGCCTCTCTACTAACTTGGGGCATAGACATTACTAGGACTAAATTTATTGTACATAAGTAAAAGTTTAGGAACCATTACGAACCGCCCGACTTGGTAACGCAATGCTACAATGGACGGCCGCAAAGTCTAGAGCAGAACTACCTAATATATAAATACCTTATTACAAATAGACTTTATCTGAACATACGACTTGTAAAATACGTATAAAAAATAAGATTTCAATTTAATTTAAATTTCTAAAATATAGTACTACTACTGAGACTAAATTCTGCGCCTCGAAAATCTCCTTGTTTCTTTGGAAATACGCAGACGATGACGGTTATCTCTTATTTTTAACTAGCTGTTGCCCGTGACTTTCGTTCGTGTGAAATTATTATAAAAAATATTACTTCCCTTTTTGAATCGAATTTAATTTCAAGGGTCTTAATTTTATTGCACGGAACCCTAATTATTTTTCTAAAATAATAACCTATATTAGACCTTATAACATCAGATATCTGCCAGTCAAAGTCCCGTCAAAACCGGTCCAGCCGTTTTGGAGATTATCCGGAACAAACGGGCAGACAGACAGACCGACAGACAGACAAACTTGAAAAAAAATTGCTATAAGTGCCGTACATATGTTCATGTGCATTCAGTAAAAAGCTGTTATTTTGATATTACAAACAGACACTTCAATTTTATTTATTTGTATAGATCAAAGCAGTAATTAGAGAAGTGCTACAAAAAAAAAATGCCGTCACGGAGCGCACGGCAGATGTGAAACATCTATGTTAATATTAGAATTCGTAATTAATAAAAAAACCTATAACGAAATATGGAGTAAAACAAAGACTAAATATTACATTCAAGTATTTTTTTTATCGATATCAGTCTATCGATCAAATCTGCATACGACCTAACTACATCACTAGTTGAGTAGCGTGGAACTTTTGAAAACGGAATATTATGTAGATCAACAATAGTTCCTAAACAAACTTTATTCTAATAGAAAAGTTTGATTTTCCATGACAGCGTCATGCCATCTTCCGTCACGGCATACGAGTCGTTTTTACTGCCTAGGCGCGCTTTTTGATGTTTCACATCAAAAATATACTCGACATTTGCGAGTAATTGTGTTTGCGTTCACTGCTGACACGGCAACTCATCAGCTTAATTGACAGCTACTTGAAATGTTAATAACTCCATGCACTTCAAAAATACATTTTGAGTGACACATGATTGATTTAGGGCGACAGTCGGGCTTGGGTAGCTTGTTCGTATTCGTAGTTTAACTACGAATAGAAGATTGCAGAGGCGCAGAACTGAAATTGTAGTACTGTATTGGCTCATAAGCCAATGGGTAGTAATAAAAATTCCGAAAAAAAAAATGAGCTAATACTCAAAATATGAAATTTACCGCTTTATATACTAATTTTCCGACAGCTGAAAGGACAAAGAAACGACCGAATAAAATACTAAAAATCTGCAATACAGCATTTGCAACGACCATTTCACGTAATAGTAGGGGAGCCCACGATGCTAAATGGGGATTTACTCGAGCGTCATAGAGACTTATTAGGTTGCAAAGCTTAGATGATAAAAAGAAAAAAATATATATAATATATACCTTTTCATCGGTGGGGTAAGCGGCTATAGATTTTTAAATATGTAAAAAAATACTGTTGCATGGACATACTCGAGCGCGTCAGATATTGATAGCATCAATGTCCTACGTATTTTTAATAATGTACGTATGTTAATCTGATTATTTGCATGATGCGGGTGGTTGTACGTAAGGGTTAAAAATGAAAAGAAAAAAAAAAATATCGAGCGCGTCAGGTTTTATAAGGGGGTGTTAAGTGCACCAAAAAAAAAGCTCTCATTCAATAATCTGACGATTTCGATCTGACGCAAACTCGCGGCCATTATTTTAATGTGCAAAAAAAATTCGCCATTTTGAAATACTCAAGCGCGTCAGATTAAGATATATATGGTTCATCTTTATGTTCTAGACGTGCTGTCTCATAATCTGACAATTATCTGAAGGGATTCGCCTAATCTGACAAAAAAATATTATTTTTTTCAATTTTTTAAATCATTGAACTTAATTTATTGAGAAGCTCAGGAAATAGCATGCAAATACATAAGTGTATGTTTTTTTTAAGTAGAATACTTGTATTTATCAGAAAATAATTAAAAAAAAAATGCCCAAAAAAATTTATTTTTTTATGATTAATTGATTAATTAATCATCATCTTCATCTTCATCAGTAGCACCAGATCATTTTGAATTTTCCGTCGACAACTTTCCATCCATAGTCCGTTGGTAAAAGATCAGTAATTTTTGCATTATGGGCATTACTCTACAAGCATGGAATGAATCTTGTGCGTAACACTTGCTGGAGTAACTCCGATTCACAGGGTGGCAAGTTGCACGCATCGTAATTCCGGACACTCAAGGAGAAAGCTTGTGATTTGTCTTTTACCTTGTACTTCCTATTGAAGATGACCATCCTGGCTTGATTGACATCGTCTAACTTTTTCAACCCATACAAGTGGCAAGTAAAAGACTGTATGATGTTAAAAGAATCCTGCACATTATGTTCCTTTGATCCCAAATCCAGAAATGCTTCTTGGAAAATTTCTGAATTCATCAGATATTGCAAAGGTTTATTTTTTCCTCGTCGGTACAATGCTGGGTTGAAATCGCAACCAGTGAACGCATGCAAAGCTGGAAGCGCCTTCGAAATTTTTGGGCCTAATTTCTTGTAGAGAGCGGATACGTCGATGTATCGGCGTGCATTGCCAACTCCAAGATCCATCCAAACTTCTACTCTTGCTTGCAGGTGTTCCATATTCGCTAACATGATGACCACTATATCAGTATCAGAAGTTCTGATAGTAATAGTAGAATCTTCATTTTGTTGGCAAGCAAGAAATGCTAACACTTTATCGACGATTTTTTATTATTTCGGCTTGCGGAAATCGTCAGATTATATATTTTTCGTTATCCTTGATTTATTTCCTTCAAAATAAAAAAAAAATTGGCTATGCTCGAGAATGTCGAGATGACGTTTTTTTTTTACAACTTTGCTGCCCTCCCCTTTCTTTACGTCACTCTCAAATTGTCAGATTAGTGGAATATACACTTTTTAGCATGTAATTAACTCACCCTACCTTAATCTGACGCGCTCGAGAATTTCTAATGATCAATTTTTTTTTACTAATCTGATCCTTTATCCTTCACGGGCGGCATTATATATGGGGCTCATATTTGGTGGAGGTACTTAACCGGATACAAGGTATCGCCCTGTATATTAATCTGCCGCGCTTTAGTAAATCCTGAAATCCCCGCTTGGGCTCCCCTACTATAATATTTTTCCACCAGCTTAAATTGCGTTTTACCGAAAACTACAGTTAGTCATTTTCATCGTAATTCACCTGTTATCAATTTAGAATTAATCTATAAAATAAATAAAACAGGAATACACGTAACGTTAAGATAAATATCCAAATCTTGTATAAGGCGTAGTCACCGTAGACCGCTACGCGGGGCTCCTATTTCTGTCTGCAGGGTATAAAGTAACCTAACACGAAGGGGATGGCGGGGTCCCCGCCATCCTCTTCGAACCTAATCTGTCCGGAGCCGGGGTGCCCTAAGTCCTGAGCTCGCTTCGCTCGCTCTTGCATCCCAAGGTATAGAGCTTAAGAAAACGATTATTTTACCAGAACATGTTTTCGGAAACTTAGTATTTTTTTCGGAAGTTTGTGTATTATTTTTTGGAGTTTATTATTTTTCGTAGAATTGTAATTTGAGTAAGCTCATGTTTGTTTGTTAAATACAAAAATTTTTGTCGGTTAATTTTGTATTCATTTTCCGGTAGTCTTATTTCCCTAAGACAATGTCAAAATGTTTACTGAGCGCTGAGCAGCTTAGGTAACTTATTTAGATTGTAAAATATTGAAGCATTACTTAATTTTGTTTCGACAGTAGTCGCACAGAGCCCGCTCGGCGGTCGCGCCTAGGCCGATATCTCTAGTGCCCGCAGACCTGGCTCTCACACGAACTAACACCAACACTCCATCTAACAGGTTCGCTAACTAGCCTTCTCAAGGACTTTCTTATTATATATAAATTCCTCTTTTCAAGTGCACGTTACGCACACATATAAAACTCGTAAATTGTGGCACACTAATATCTCTCCACATCACAACTACAAATACTGGAATGTTATCATAGGAATGACTTAATTACTTCTGTAGATTAATAATACTAGTAATTGAGTGAATTCGAATTCGTTAACGCCGTATGAGCAAATTGTTTCTGCCAAGCGGCATTACAATATCAGTTATTCTAAATATTACTGGATGTTAAAGTTAATGTAATACGAATTCATAATAGGGTTTCGAAGATTCAAAGTTTAGGAAGATCTAGATAAGCGTACACACTAGCGGCACTCGGTAGCTGGTAGCTGGACGTGAGCACTCGCGAGCGAGCGAACACCGAGCCGAGCGTCCGCGCGGCGCGCGGCTACTAACATTAATGTTATATTTACCATCTAATAGCACTCCCTTTTCTTATTCTTATCATATACTTGACGTACGCCCACCTCGGAATGAAAAGTTAACATTAATATCTACAACAGTATCACATCGGCGTCATCTTCATTATAAATGTATACAAAATAGCGGAGGAAGATCTAAGGGAGGAATCTCGGAGGCTCCCGGCGGCACTACCGGCTCAGGGACCCCGGGCCAGGCGGGTCGCGCGGGTCGGGCGGGGCGCGCGGGTCGGGCGGGTCGCACGCGCCGCGCCGGCCGCGGGTCACACGACGTGCGGGCGCCGCTCGGCGGGCGCCACGCCGGCGCGGCGCCAGCGCAGGCCGACGGGCGAGCCGCGCGCGGTCGGCTTGCTGCGCGCGCCACATCACAAGTTATTGGCGCCGGAGCGTGGCGCCGTACGCGAGCCGCGACCTCCGCGCGGCGGAGCGGAGACCCCGACATACTAGTTTACCCAGCGACGGGAGCCCCTCCGGGCGTGATACTTTTCCGTAAGTACCTGATCCTTCGTTGTTTTGGGATTACGTGTATCAGAAACGGTATCCCGCGCGGAGTTGCTTGCTTACACCTGTGCGGCCGGCGACACCGAGTCTCCGTAACATGGACTAGCGGGAGGTCGTGGCGAGCGTACGGGTGGGTGCGGGGAGGGGCGATGCAAAGCGAACTAAACCCGTTACATAACGTACGTACGGACGGTGGCGTGCGTACTGACGCCTGGCGCCGCCTGCCGGCTGATTGCCGACCGAACGTTCGGCAGTACAGATCGTACAGTTGCAAGTACTAATCAAGCGAACTACATAACATACGATATAAAAATAACAATACAAGTGTGAAAACAACAAGAATTCCATAGTTTAAACACTAAATTTTGCTATACATGTAAAACTACAGAGTACAAAATCTAATCTAAACGCTTTACGTGTGATACATAGCGGCGTCAATATATAGGAAATCAGCCGGCAACGGAACACAAGGACGTACAGAATGCATAGAATAATGAAAATACGAGTGATATGATAGACACGTACACGCCGCTAGAATACATGGCAGGCAGGTGGCTACCTGGAGCTGCCGCAGTATTCTGGCGGCGTCTGAACGACAACAGGACGATACACACGTGTGGAGATACAAACGGGAAACAATAGCATGTATGTAGTATCTACAAGTACTAGCGTTTTTATAACACTTCAATTAAAAAAAATACAATAGCATTCTGCTTTATAACTCGAACCGCGTATGTGTTACATAAGTGGGAGGTAGATACTTCATACATACTAATATTTACGAAAAATATATACACATATACAAACTGTTAAATCAATCTGAATATTAGTAGGTCAATAGTCCAGTATATTCATTCCAAAATAATGCAGACGTAGGAGCATACAGTCATGGAGGCAAAACACACGCATTCTGTTGTTAACTATCGGTTCATGTAATAGTCATTGTGTCGCTTACGACACTCTAGAAACTTGGCAGTGGAATGCTCAGAATAAGTTATTATATTAAGTTATAAGTAAAGCCTGTTGGTACTAACACTAAGGTTTACTAATTTAATGAAAAAATTATATAGCATTCTTGTAATTATAAAGCGTCAGAAATCCAAGAGCTTTATTAGTCATTAATTTAAGTATCGCCTAGTGCAAGCAAGGAAGCAGGCATTATCAACAGAATAATGGAGATGGAACAGTAGTTAGCATGACTTCGACAGTCTTTTTGTTCATAATTCTTTTTTTTAGATTAATATTCTCTTAAAAAAAAACCTTTCATAAAACTTATTCTGAGCATAATTATCTGAGATCACACACAGAATTGTCTTTAAACAAACATAAAATAACATGTTCCATGCCGCTCCAACAAATTTTGTCACCCGTGCTCGTGAAACCACCAGTGATCCCAATCACCTAATACTGTGCATTTTCATATGAATTG
Organism: Eurois occulta; assembly: GCA_950022335.1. Taxonomy (NCBI): domain Eukaryota; kingdom Metazoa; phylum Arthropoda; class Insecta; order Lepidoptera; family Noctuidae; genus Eurois; species Eurois occulta. Next base: position 801,317 of record OX465486.1, read on the forward strand.
TGTGGTAGTTTATATATTGTGTGTGCCCCCAGGGTTTACATAAATAAAATATAAAATCATGTCGAAGGAACGCACTCGATATGTCTTCTATTACGAAAATGCTCTGTCGTGTTATGTGTGTTGGTATACTAGACGCATGGCGTAAGAAGTCCTACGTTACTTAGACACAAAAACGAAACCTGAAATGATTTCAGTAACCCTAAGCAGCGCCTAAATGTACATGTCCACATCAGTACTACACTCTTGAAATTTAATAAAACGAGCATAAACTTCATTATAAACGTCAAACGTAATCTATTTGTCTTTTTAACCCTCCGAAAAGACACTGGACCATTTCAGAGAATTTTATTTTATGGCGTTCACAAACGTAACATGTAGGAAGAAATAACTAAAAATACCAAAAAAAAAACATACTTTATGGCAGGTAAAGCTCAAAATTCAGTTCGGATTAAATTGTAGTTTGGATTGAATGAATTGTTAAAGTGTTGCTAAGAAGAGTGCACTTTCAATCACATGTAACGTAGTTGGGTGTGATTGTGTCAGTCGGAAGGTGATACTCTCTGCCTCGACGAAATCCTTCCTTCCCTATGTCATTGCCTAAATTACTTTATATCCTTTGGTGACTTTCCGTCGATGTGTAAAGAGGCCAAAATCAGTCCTTTGCTCAAACAATCAAATCTTACTTCCTTCTCAGAATGACCTTTTGATTACCTTTCCTCTCCTAAGTCCTAGAACTCTTTGTCCACGATCAGCTGAGTGCCTTTCCTTGTAAGAACAGTCGGCTGAATCCTTCCCAATCCGGTTGTCGTCCTGGTCACAGTACCGCTACAGCCTAACGTATAACATAGGCCTTCTATCTTAAAGTATAACATAGGCCTTCTCATAGAAGTGGAAATGATAGATTTTCATCAATGTGTTTGCTAAGTTTAGCTCTCAAAGATGATTGGATGTAAGAACTTTATAGAATGTGGGAAGATACGTTATTGGTCTATAATTTTTAGGGTGAGCCTGCCACCTGCCCGCCTGCCTGCTACCTGCTCCATAAATCAGCAGGTGAGTTATACTTGTTGTCAGGAACTCGGGGAGCGACCCTGATTCTAAGGCTGACTGGTACAGGGCCGAAAAGCGAGCGTGAGATCTTTGGAACCATTTGATCCAAAAATCGTGCAGCCCATCCGGCCCTGGAGATTTTCAATTAGGCAACGGACGGACTGCACGAGCTAGGACGTCCCTAATTATTATTATTGTATATTATATTTATATAAGTATAAGCTAGTAAATGATGTATTTATTTTAAGAATGGTACACCACAGACTACCGAGAGACAATACTGTAGTATTGTCTCTCCTCCTTGTTTAAATCCATCCAAAGGTTATCTTGAAAAGATCGCTTTTAGCGATAAGACCGCCCATTGTGTCACCTTATTTATAAGTTCTACATTGTAATACCTGTAATTTATATGGTGTACGTAATAAACAGTTCAACATTGTATCATTCATAACTAATTTAATGTTTTGATCGATTCCTCAACCAAGTAAAGCTATGTCAAAATCAAAAATTGTATTTTTGTTTTCGTCATAGATCAGGGTCTTGGTTGCTTTACTAACCATTGGCCTGCTTTGCCCCAGCCCGGGTGGAATTTGGAGCTTTATTACCATATATTTAGATTGTTAAATGCTCCTGCATGTTTAAAGTTTCGTTGGTGGTCGCTGAAGAATAAAAAGCTCCATATATTTGGTCATGGCCCTTTAGACGCTTTCCAGTAATAGATTGTACAATTTTCATAATTTCGTTACCCATGCACACGACAGAGCATTCTCGACGTCACGTATCGTGTGTGGGGCGGTACTTACGAGTGGCGGGGGTGTGCGAGCAGCGCGGAGGGGTCGCGTTGCTTTATCTCGCTCTCGCGCACCGCCTCCGTCATAGACTTGAAGGCCGAGTTGTGAACTCTGGAATGAGACACATAATTATGTTTTAAAAAGTAGAAAGTGATTTTGGATCATCTGTCCAGTGTGTTTTTGTTGGGGTCGCCTGCCAGGCTGCAGCTGAATACTAGTATTTTACATGGAGCCGCTGCTTTTCTGACCTCTACAACCCAGTAACTGGCTAATATGATACCCCTTAGTAAGACTGGTTGTCAGACTATCGGGCTTCTGACTGACGACTGTCAAAGTGTAGAAACAACAGCCAGAAGCAAGAGCTTCACGTGTTATCCGAGGCAGGGAAGAGTCTCGCTTGTGATAAACAGTCCCCCACACATCCGCGAACCAACCTCGGCAAGCGCTGCTTCATTATACACATCGTTCCGCGCGGCTGTTATTATTTAGCAACTTTTTTTACAACTTTGGATTTTATGACACTAATAGTGTTCTTCATTATTATTTGATGGCTACAGAAAATACTCTCGCTTGGCGCGGCCTGAGCGGAGTCATCGAAGGAGTCACACCCAAACAATTAGTAATATGGAATTTCTCCACAATAATACATTGATCTTCTTTCAACTATCGCTTTTGTTAGGATAATAACAACGATACAACTAAGTGAGAAAAAAACAAAAACGGCTGACCTGCTCTTGATATTTCGGGACATAAACAAATGTTCCTATTTTCAGATCTTGACTTGGTGAATAAGGAAGGCGCCATGTTAAGACTATAACGAACAATCACTCGTTAGGTATGTTCTTGTTTAATGTTATATTTATTTAAGCTATTCAATTATTATTTACGATTTACGCACTAACTAAAATGTATCAATGGTAATAAAAATACATGTAAATGACGGTGACGGATGTTTTACTTACGAAGATTATCTATGATTAAGAATTACAACTCACAGTTTCTATTCTATACCTTATACACAGACCAAAATTTTTCTAAAATATGTTCCAAACAAATAGTCTAGCCTATACCCTATCCAACATACGGCCCCCGGGCCACCGAGCAACCCGCATAGGTCTTTAATCCGGCCCGCCAGCTATTTAACAGCGTTCATCCAATAAATTGGCAACGTCGCAAATAGTTGTCAGATATTGACCTGTTTTAATTAATTTGGCAATATTACTGTATGGAAAGAAGAAATATGGCTAACTAGTGAGCTAGAATATTAATAATGAATTGCAATTAAAACACTGAATTTGATGATGTAACCGTTTTAGGTGTAAAAAAGGCATTTGGAAAGTTTCCAAATACTTTTTTACATCTAAAACGATTACATCATCAAATTATTAAATATTCGGTGTTACAATATTAATTATTGCATTTCATAATTAATAGTTTAGATCACTAGTCAGCCATATTTCTTATTTCCATACAGTAATATTGCCAAATAAATCAAAACTGCGAATAATTTTAATACGCTGTTAAAACTTTAAAAGACATCAATAATATTGCGCGAACATTGTTTAATAGATATCCCTAAGTCAGTTATTCCCGCGCCATATTTACCTACCCCCCCCCCCCCACCTCACGTACCCGGGAATGCAGACCGCATCATCGCAGTCTAGCCTCCATAAAATTTTGTTGGACACCCCTGGTTTAGTGCAACAAATACTTCTAATCAATCGGCAACTACATCTGGAACAAAGTAGGACAGCAAACGAAATCGTAGGACTCGTCGCTACTCATGCGAGATCGACTGCAAGCTACCAACATACTGAGTGCCACACGGTGTGGTGTCGGTGCGCGGCGAGGGGCTGCGGTGCGGCCCGGAGTGGCAGTGCAGCACAGCGCAGAAATGCTTATAATATCGTCATTTTATCGTCTTTCTAGAATAAGGAACCCTTATAGTTTCGCCATGTGCGTCCGTCTGTCCGTAGCTTAGCTCAAAGACTCTTAGTACTAGAAAGCTGTAATTTGGCACGAATATATAGATTGGTTACGGCCGACAAAGTGGTATAAAAATAAAATATCGAAAAGTATTTTTTTGGGTATCTCGTGTACATGTGAAGTAGAGATTTTTTTCCCTCGTGTACCCCATAGTGTGGGATGTCGTTGGATAGGTCTTTAGAAAATATTACGAGTTTGTTCAAATATTTTTTTTATTAAGGGATTCGTTTGAGAAATAATGTATTAAGCTTTAAAGTGCAAATTTTTGTTAGACTCAAGTGTCCCTCCCTCTACCAGCAAAACGGTTGTGTTTGGGTGCGTGAAAAAATTCACATCATCATGCCCATTTTTCACCTGACAATGTATAGAAATGAAATAAATATTAAAATTCAACTAATTTAATTTTATATTCATTAAGCTAATCACAAAGCTAAAAGAAAGTCAAGAAAAAATAATTTATATGCTATATTTCTGTATGCTTACTCTACATCTTATTACCATGTTTTGAACGCATCTCAACTACCCATTTTTACGTTTCATTTTACACACTGCTAATTGACTTTATTCAACTCTGTTTCTGAGTTTTATACATTATTTTACGTTTTATTTAAATAAATATTTTTTAATAGTCTGTGAATAATACATATCAATTGAAAATAACATAATAATTAAATAAATTAATCATGCAGAATATAATTGAGTTCGCACGAGTGAAACGGATTTTTTTGACATTTTGACAGTTTTGCGATTGGCATTAGCGATGATGATAATTAATAAACCATTTCACTGTAACATAGTGTTTTATTTGTTTTTCCCGTTTTGTTCATCAGGTAAGGTATGTATGTATGTACTACGGCCAATGAAATGGGTAGGCAAGTGATCACTTTTGACAGTAAAAGAACAAAGTTAGACATTTTAGAGGTAAAGAAACTATGTCAACTATCGTAAACGCAAATCCTAACCTAAAAAGTAACTTTAATATTTTTTGGTCTTCGTAGACTTTAAATCGTAAAAATGACTATGACATTATTTTCTAAACTTATAGGTACTCTTTCTACTATACCTTATAACTATACATTAACTTTCATTATCAGGTTTTTAAATGTATGGAAAGTGGGCATTGTTCTTTCATAATGGACAAAAACATCGAACAAAGAGTTTGTCTTAAATTTTGCATCGCCAATGGAATTTCGTGTTCGAGGTCCCTGAAAATGTTACAGGCTTACGGTGAATCGATTTTATAAAAAAAAACGTGTTTATGAGTGGTACAAAGCGTTCAAAAGCGGTCGAGATATGATGGAAGATTTGCCTCGCTCTGGTAGGCCATCAACGTCTTCAACTGAAGTTAACATCGCAAGAGTGACTGAAAATCCTCATTTAAGTTTGAGAGAGATAGCCTCTGAACTGTCTGTGTCTCACGACTCGATCCGTACCATTTTAAATAATCACTTGGGTAAGAAACATGTTGCCGCTCGGCTAGTCCCAAAATACCTGAATTTTCTCCAAAAACTCATCAAGAGTCGCAGAGGATATGCTAGAACGAGTCAATTCCGATCCAACATTCATGAAACGCATTGTTACTAGTGACGAGACGTGGGTTTATAAGTTTGACATGCAAACTAGTCAACAAGCTTCGGAGTGGCGCCTTCCAACTGAACCGAAACCGAAAAAATTGGATTGGAAATCATCGAATGACTCTTTCCGCTCTGGGCGGAGCGGCTGGCGGTGCCCGGTGATCCATATTCCTTCTTTTGCCCTTTGTGTGCCAGGGCCGCGGTATCTATTTCGAACAGTCCCGAAATTCCACCCCTTTTTGAGGGTGAAATGAGGGGTTGAATTTTATATTCTCTGGGTCCGTTGACTCGAAACTTGAGACACGTGTATCACAGTTTTTCTAAAAGCATCCTCCAACGAACAGGGGCATGGCGCGCAGTGTTGCACAGGGCGTGCGGGGCGCGGGAGTATTTACCTATTAGTAAGTAGTTAGGATTTTTCTGAGGTAGCCGTGTGTGTAAATATATGTGAAATCCCGATTTTCGCATCGGCACGTATATCTTAAATAAACTATTATAAATGCGACAGTTTGGATGGATAGACGTTTGTTACTCAATCACGACAAAACGGCTGAACAGATCTGGATGCAACTTGGCACAGATATAGATTATAGTCTGGTATAGCACATAGATAACTTATTATTTCAGAAGTAAGATCCCGTGGGCAATCCTCGAACTCCACGCGGGCGAAGCCGCGGTCATAAGCTAGTAGACAGATAAATAGATACAGGTGAAGCTAGTAGAAAGCGTTAAAAATATAAATATACCAAAATAATAATAATTCCTAAAATATGTTTATAATTAATATTTATTGACGCTCAAGTGGCGCGCGCCGCTAGTCAGTACCGAGCGTGCAGGGAGCCGAAGTGGCAAACCGAGCGGTAGCCGCGCTTCATAAGCGCGAGCGCCTACATGCTGTCCGGACGTGCCTCGAATGCTACATACTCGTATGTTTGCGATTTGCGCTCTGGTTAAATTAAATTCATCGAATCAGTTTAGTTAGTCCGCATATTTTGATGGGTAACTACGGAACCCTACATTGTGCGTGGCCCGACACGCAGTTGGTGTTTTTTAATGAACTTAGCTTCGTCTCCGCTCGCATCGCACCGCCGCGACATCGACCGTGCGGCACCCCTCGTACAGATATACTACGCTAGGTCAGTGAGAGCCCGAACTTGCAGGTGAAGGTGAAGGCCAAGGTGGGGTCCGCGGGCGGCAGCAGCCGGCTGGCGCGCGCGGGCGGCACGGCGGAGCGCAGCGAGCGCGCGCGCGGGCGCAGGGCGCGCAGGCGGGCGGCGCGCGGCGGCGCCAGCCACACGTAGGGCAGGCGCTGCAGGCGCTCCTGCTGGCGCAGCGCGGGCGCCAGCAGCCGCGCCAGCGCCGCCGTGAGCTCGCCGCCGTCGTCGTCGGGCAGCGCGCCCACCGCCATGAGGCGCGCGGCCGAGTACGCGCCCTTGCCCACCGTCCGATTCGTGCTACACGTCGCAGTATTACAGCTACTCTAACTATCACTTCGCATTTTACTGCCTCTGCGGCACCTTCCGAAAAACCCGCAAAGTTCGAATCGAACTCGCGTACCGAGAGTTCCGTACCTTGGAAGAAAAAACATTTTTCTGATCAATTTTATTCCGTACGGAAAAAGACGCACCGCTAGGGCTAGTTCACGTTAAGGCGGGCGCGGTATCCAAATATTTAACCTATGGTATAATACAAAAGTTTTCCCGAACAAACCTCAGGTACGATGGAAACTCGCGTCGTGCGCGCGTGGCGCCAACGACAATCACCGCAAGTGTCCAGCGCGCTCGCGGCGCTGTCAGACGTGTGGAGCTGTTTGTCGCACCGCACCCGCGAGTGTAACGTAAAAAGCACTTAGGGTTCCTTTCTTACAATTTTGGTACGGAACCCTGAAAATACGACGAGAGCCAATTCAAAATTATACATACATAAACTATGGACGTCTGGTTACAACGAAACTGAGTTACCGAAACCGAGCTGAATTTTAAGGAAACGACGTACCGACAGATTAATGAGTTAAGTAAGTGGGCGTAAGGCATGATACTCACACGACGACGAGCATGTCGGGGATGAGCGTGGCCACGGGGATGATGGCCAGGCCCATCCAGAACACCAGCGACGTCAGCACCATGCGGTCCATGGAGCCCATCACGGCGCCGATCAGGATAGTCGGGTACACGTTGCTGAGGAAAATAGACCAATAGTTATTTATTTTCTATTACCACTTACATTTGTTTATATAGGTGGGAACCCAATACAATAATGTAGCCAAAATATCTCGTTACACGCACTCGGTTAACGAACAGTGCGTCATGCTTCTGTTGCGCCTGGACATGCTCGGAACTATCGCGCCATCTTATCTATAATATAAAAATGAATCGCAAAATGTGTTGGTAAGCGCATAACTCAACAACGCCTGGACCAATTTGGCCAATTCTTTTTTTTAAATGTTCGTTGAAGTTCAAGGATGGTTTTTACGGCAAGAAAAATTTAAAAAATTGCCTGGATAAGTCTAAAAACAACACTAGGATACTTTTTTTTTTGGTACGATTAGGGTAGGAGTAGTGTAGGAGTAGGTTAAGAGTAGGGTAGGAGTAGTGTAGGAGTAGTGTAGGAGTAGTGTAGGAGTAGTGTAGGAGTAGGGTAGGAGTAGAGTTGGCGTAGGGTAGGAGTAGTGTAGGAGTAGGTTAGGAGTAGTGTAGGAGTAGGGTAGGAGTAGAGTTGGAGTAGGGTAGGAGTAGTGTAGGAGTAGGGTAGGAGTAGTGTAGGAGTAGAGTAGGAGTAGTGTAGGAGTAGGGTAGGAGTAGTGTAGGAGTAGGGTAGGAGTAGTGTAGGAGTAGGGTAGGCGTTGTTAGAATTAATATCAAAATAATGTATTTAGAATACCACTGCAACATAGAATATCTATCCTTCTTCCACGTCATTATATACCAACCTACCTGTGATTTATAGAATTAAAGTTTAGTCTATGGAAAGCCACCGTGTGAGTTTCATTAGGTTATGGGCCCAGTCCCCTATTTCAGTAAAATTATAATTGAATTACGTGCAAAAGTGTAAAAATGTCGACGTCGGGCTATCTGGTGAATGTACCGCGGCTAAAGGGCCGAGAAAATTACGATGACTGGGCGTTCGCAACAAGTAACTTCATGCTACTCGAAGGCATCGACATTGAAAATGTGCCGGCATCCATTACAGAAGTTGAAAACAAGAAAGCGAAAGCCAAGCTAGTGATGACTATCGACTCGTCGTTGTACGCGCATATCAAGAGTGAGACTACAGTTACAGGAGTGTGGAAAAAGTTGAAACAATTATTCGATGACACGGGATATCAACGGAAAATCAGTTTGCTTCGAACGTTGATTTCTATACGCCTCGAGAACTGTGATTCAATGACAACCTACGTATCTCAAATGGTCGAAACCGCGCAGAAACTGAAAGGCACAGGTTTTGAGATAACAGATGAATGGGTTGGTTCATTACTTTTGGCGGGATTACCAGATAAGTTTTCGCCGATGATAATGGCGATCGAACATTCAGGCATCGCCATTAGCGCTGACGTCATTAAGACAAAATTACTTGACATGTGTTGTGAAGAAGTTGGCACTACTGAAACGAACACAGCGTTTTGGTCAAAACAGCGGTCGAAGAGTGGCAACACTAACCGAGGTGCCAAATCACAACTGTCAACGTCAAACGAAACTTCAACCGGCCGTAAACAAATAAAATGTTATAATTGTAAGAAAATAGGCCATTTTAAAAATAGATGCCCAGATTTAAAGGCAAAAGACACAGTGAACGCTTTTAGTGCTGCATTTTTAAATGGTAGCTATAAAACCGATGAATGGTATATAGACTCGGGAGCAAGCACGCATATGACAGCAAATCGTGAAAAGTTGTTACGCATCCGAAAAATACAAGAGAAACGTGAGATAATCGTAGCAAATAAGACGACTGTTCCTGTTTTATGCGCCGGAGATACTCAGATAACAACGCAAGTCAATTCTCAGTGCTACGACGTGATAGTGAAAGATATTTTGTATGTACCAGACCTCTCCACGAATCTGCTGTCAGTAAGCAGGTTGATAGAAGCAGGAAACAAAGTTACATTCCGACAAAATGACTGCTTAATACACAACAAGCAGAACGAGTTGATAGGAAAAGCTGAGAAAGTGAATGGTGTATACAAACTAATAACAAAGAAATCTGAGGTATTGGTGGCAGGAGCAGCACATACATCAGTCAGTGACGTGCAGTGGCATAGACGGCTAGGCCATATAAACAGTAAGGCCTTGCAGAAAATGAAAGAAGGTGCTGTAGAAGGAGTTACTTTTAGCAAGAAAGCTGACATACAGATCCAGAATTGTGAAGTATGTTGTGAGGGTAAACAGACACGTTCGCCTTTCCCATCAGCCAACCATAGAAGTGAAAAACTATTGGATGTAGTACACTCAGATTTATGCGGGCCGATGGAGACTAAGTCGCTTGGTCAGTCAAAGTATTTTTTACTTTTCATAGATGACGCCAGCAGAATGACTTATGTCTATTTCTTAAAAGAAAAGAACCAGGTATTTCAGCACTTCAGAGAATTTAAAGCAAAAGTTGAGAATCAAACAGGTAACAAGATAAAGATATTGAGAACCGATAACGGAGGGGAGTATTGTTCACGAGAGATGGAGAACTTCATGAAACAAGCAGGTATCATCCATCAGAAGACCAATCCTCACACTCCAGAGCAAAACGGTCTCTCAGAGCGTTTCAACAGAACTGTAGTTGAAAGGTCTAGATGTTTATTGTTTGAAGCAGATCTCGACAAACGTTTTTGGGCTGAGGCAGTGCATACTGCAGTATATTTAATGAATAGAACGCCAGCTGCCAGCTTAGGCATGATGACACCATTCGAAAAGTGGACAGAAAGGAAACCAGACCTGAGCCACATCAGAATATTCGGAAGTAAGGTAATGGTGCATGTTCCCAAAGTACAAAGACAAAAATGGGATAAGAAGGCTGACAAATTCATTCTAGTTGGATATCCAGATGGTGTAAAAGGATACAGGTTGTACAACCCAAAAACAAGAAAAATTACTACGAGCAGAGATGTCACAATAATGGAAAAGCAAGACTTGGACACAGCTCAGGTGGTAGTAAATGAGAATGAAGAAACTAAAGAGGAAAACTCGGAAAGAGAAGATACTTTTTTAGAAGAAACAGTTTTAGATATGGGCGATCCTACCTATATCTGCGATACATCGAGCAGCCTGGAAGATACATTTCACTCTGGATCCGAAAAAGAAAATGATTCTATCATAGAAGAAGTAGCTCCAGTGGAGACAACTACTAAGCGTCAAAGAAAACACGTTGAAAGGTATGGAATAACCAACTTATGTGTTTTTAACGAGCTGGAACCCAGTGGTTGTGATGAACTCAGCTATGAAGCAGCAATGAACGGTCCAGAAAAGGATAAATGGAAACAGGCGATGATGGATGAACTGAAGGCTTTCAGTGACAACCAAGCGTGGGAATTTGTGGACAGAAGAGAAGCTGATAGGGTAGTGCAGTGTAAGTGGGTTTTTAAGAAAAAGTTCGAAAGTGATAATAATGTGCGATACAGGGCAAGACTGGTTGCGAAAGGTTATACTCAAAAATATGGACAGGACTATAATGAGACATACTCACCAGTGCTTAGATACTCAACTTTAAGACTTTTATTCGCTTTAAGTGTAAAACTTAACTTACAAATTACCCATCTAGATGTTACTACAGCATTCCTAAACGGCTATCTGACTGAAAATGTTTACATGGAAGTACCACCGAATCTAGATTGTAAGAATAATGATGTACTGAAATTAAAACGTGCAATCTATGGATTGAAACAATCAGCTAGGGCTTGGAATGTGAGAGTTAATGATTGTTTATTGGAAGCTAACTTTGTAAAGTCAAAATTAGAACCATGCTTGTTTATTAAAAAATGTAAAAAGGAGCAGATTCTTATAGCAATTTTTGTGGATGATTTTTTCATTTTTTCAGACAGTAATAAAATGTTAAATGATCTGAAAGCACTGTTGATGTCAAAATTTAAAATTAAGGATTTGGGACAAATAAAGCAATGTTTAGGCATGAGAGTACAAATGTATGAAAATGGTTGTATTTCTATAGATCAAGAGAAGTATGTAGATCAAATTTTAAATAAGTTTAATATGACAAATTGTAATACTGTGGATACACCGATTGAAAGTAATTTAAAATTAGAAAAAAGTACAGATGTTTGTAACTCATACCCATATCAACAATTATTAGGATGTTTGATGTATTTGAGTGTTTTAACTCGTCCAGATATTTCCTACAGTGTAAGTTATTTGAGTCAATTTAATAACTGTTATTCTTTAATCCATTGGAAGCATGCAAAACGAATCCTAAGATATTTATGTAAAACTAAATCGTATGGGCTTATGTTTACTAAAGATTCTTGTAATTTGGAAGGTTTTGTTGATGCAGACTGGGCTTCGAATACTTTAGATAGAAAATCTTACACAGGTTTTTTATTTAAGCTCTCAGGAACTGTTATCTCCTATGAATGTAAAAAGCAGCCAACTGTGGCTCTATCAAGCACGGAAGCCGAATATATGGCAATAGCAGAGGCTTGTAAAGAGGCTATATATTTAAAAAACCTATTGTCTGAAATTATAGATAATTGTAATTATGTAATCAGTTTGTATAACGACAACCAAGGTGCTCAGAGGTTGACAGAAAATCCTCTATTTCATAAAAGAACTAAGCACATTGATGTGCGACACCATTTTGTTCGAGAGAAGGTCGCTAACAATGTAGTAAAGATAGTTCATCTGCCAACATCTGAAATGCCAGCAGACTTGCTGACTAAAGGGTTGAGTAGTATAAAGCATAACTATTTTGTAAAGAAGCTAGGTATTCAAAATATTGTTTAATGATTGTTGATTATTAATTTATTTAATGTTTAGATTATTTTGATAAGTGGAGATGTTAGAATTAATATCAAAATAATGTATTTAGAATACCACTGCAACATAGAATATCTATCCTTCTTCCACGTCATTATATACCAACCTACCTGTGATTTATAGAATTAAAGTTTAGTCTATGGAAAGCCACCGTGTGAGTTTCATTAGGCGTAGTGTAGGAGTAGGGTAGGAGTAGTGTAGGAGTAGGGTAGGCGTAGTGTAGGAGTAGGGTAGGAGTAGTGTAGCAGTAGGGTAGGCGTAGTGTAGGAGTAGGGTAGGAGTAGGATAAGAGTAGTGTAGGAGTAGGTTAGGAGTAGGGTAGGAGTAGTGTAGGAGTAGGGTAGGAGTAGTGTAGGAGTAGGGTAGGCGTAGTGTAGGAGTAGGGTAGGAGTAGTGTAGGAGTAGGGTAGGAGTAGTGTAGGAGTAGGGTAGGCGTAGTGTAGGAGTAGGGTAGGAATAGGATAAGAGTAGTGTAGGAGTAGGTTAGGAGTAGGGTAGGGTAGGGTAAGGGGTAGGACACCACGCGAACGAAGTAGCCCTGGGCAGCTAGTTTTCAATACAATCACCACAGAAAATACAATGTCACAAATGTTTACCAACAGCACAGCGCCCTCCTAACAATGTCATTAACGTGTCAAAAGAACAATAACGGATCCTAGCTGTACATGGATGCACCACTACAGGGTAAGTGGGTGGATTCCTTGAAATGGGTGATATACTAAACCTAATTTGCATCAATTCCCCTGTAACCAATCAGAAGCTTACACGCACTCGGTTAACGAACCGCTTATCCCAATTGGGTAAGCTTCTTGTCAAAATGACGGTTGCGTGTTCATTGGAAACACCTCTAGTGCAATATTAAGTCAATTAGAACGAATTTTCTTAGTTGTTAGACAGTTCAGAGTGTAATCACTCTGAACTGTCTACCAGTTCTATACTTATTCCATAATGTACTGAAAAACAACATAAATATTTTTGGGGGTTTTTACAATATCTGTGTCGACGTTGTCTAGGCTTGTGTCTCTAGTTTACGTAGTGGGCTTATACACCATTATAAAAAAAAATACGAAAGAATAAATTTAATGTTTTTTTTTTGGGAAATAATGAGAATCGATCGATGAATGAATTTTTCAATGGGTATCGTTCGCATGTGTTGCCGATCGTGGATACGATTACACACACATATGCATTTGAGTTCTCATTATTTCACAAAAAAAAACATTAAATTTATTCTTTTGTGTTTTTTTTATTGTTACTTTTTGAAAAAAATAGTCCCAATCGTTTCGAGTTCGATGATCGAGTTAATGGTATTCAGTTCGAGAACGACCTAAAAATAATGGTGTAAAAGGTAAGGTAACCCGCAAAAATCAATTTTTCTAACTCTATCAGGTTTTATGTTACTCAAAGTTTAGCAACAGGAAAAATAAAAGTCCTTACTTAAATAATTAAAATCATCATCATGTCTTCAAATTACTCTATTGAATGACTTTCTTATATAATTTTATTTGAAAATATACACTCATGATTTTATAATCATGACATTCGAACCCAAAACTAACTTAGAAAATTGTATTTATAATTTTGCAAAAAAACATATTTTATGGTTACAAATTAATCATATATTGATGACATACAATCTGCAACTGTCCAGCAAATTGCCAAATAAACATGAGAAAATATGAATGTTGCTTATGCTATTACGCAGAGCAAAACGGATAGGGGACTCACCTGTAGATGACGATGAACAAGAACCACATGAGCACGGAGCCCCAGATGGCCACGTGCGTGATCCACGTCCACGAGTGCGTCGACAGCCCCGCCTTCAGGCACACCGTCATCACCACGTACTGCACAACCAAACAAACATTCATTCGGTATCTACACAAATTATATAAGATGTTAAATTCGTATCAACTTTATGCTGGTTTTAAGACAAAGTCCGGGTGTGGAAAACTAGAAGATACACGGCAAAAACAAATCACGTGCGCGGGGAGCTCCCCTCTGATATCTTGCCGTACTCAAATAATCTGATATAATGCCTAAGGTGTTCTAAAGTCGTGTCCGTATAAATATTCACATTAGCCAGGGGCTATTTATCCATGTCGCCAATTTGACTTCTAACTTGTCACGCCTATCGAACGCTCACATATTTGTCGTATTACATTGATAATTGTCGAGCTGATCCGAAGAAACTCGATGATTTTGTTTACCTCCCGTAGTCTTATCGATAGACTAGTACTGAGTCGGTACTACCGGAAGATCGTAAACAAAAACAGAAATTGTAAGTACTTATTATTTCTGATATAAGCAAAATATTCGCATAAATTTTGCGAATGCGAATGTCACAAAATATGCGAATATTCGCCAATGCCACAGGTAACCTCCTCTAGATTTCGTATGATGAACATTTTGTTTGTATTCGAGTTCACCAAATTTAGCGGTGGGCACCCTGTGCGCGGGGAGTGACAACTGCAATCCGATTGGCTATTTCATGGTGACGTCACCTGACGTAGCGATGGGACAATGACATTAAACATATATTCTGACGTGTCGATAATTTTTTTAAACTGAATGGTAAATTGATGTTCACTTTTTTTGTACAGGTCCAACTTCATTATCAATATAATTATGTATAATAAATTACCGAATATTCCGAATGAATAAAGTTTTAACTTTAAATTTTTGCCATTGGTTTAATTGACGGTTGAATTCATACAAAAACAAATTTATTATTTCAAAATAAACCATAAATTGTATGTATTTATATTTTAATTGAACTATTTTGTCCAATAAATAACAAGCTGTCTTAGAACCCAATGGCTTGGCACGCGTCGATGGGAAGAGACCAGATGGTATGACCATAATGCCATGGAAGTTGGGTAGGCCTTTGGTGTGGGACGCAACTTGCGTCGACACCCTTGCGCCATCCCATCTTCCTAGCACAGTGGGCTGCGCTGGGGCGGCTGCTGCAGGTGCTGAAAACCTCAAACGGCGCAAATACAATAATTTAATTGGTAGTTATGTGTTTGAGCCGTTTGGGGTTGAAACACTAGGGCCATGGGGTCCGAGTGCCCACCTAGTTTTTCGGGAAATCGCCAAGCGGTTGGTCGACTCTTCACGTGACCAGAGGGCGGGCCTATTTTTTGGCCAAAGAATCAGCATTGCCATCCAACGTGGTAATGCTGCCAGCCTTCTGGGCACTTTTCCTGTTGACAGCGATGCGGACGAATTTTTGGATGCCCTGTAACCCTTTTATACTTGTACATATTTATTTCTATTATAGTTTTGTAGTTTGTAAATAATTAATATTTTGATTAAAGTCCTTTGTACATTATATATAGACTACAAAGAGAACTAAAATAATTCTAAAGTGACAAAATAATTAAATAAGATAAATAACAAAATATCGATGGTATTGATGTTTTATTTATCGAGAAGCAAGAACGTATTGCTCATGACACTTATTAAGAGCCCATGAAATAAAATTAAGTGAAAGTATATTAAAAGATGCAAGCTACTTAATTTTGAGAAAGTTGTCATCATGGGACTCATTTTCATGTTTTTCTAAGGCGCTTTAAACGAACATGGGATCAAAATCAATTTTCATATCATGCCGTCGATTATCATGAAAATGTGTCCCATGACGAAAAATCTGCTAGTTTTTGCAGCCGCCATCTTTGATTTTGATTCGTTTAGAGCGCCTTCGATTCCCATGGAAATGACACTCATGACGAAAACTTCGTTTGATTTTACTCAATACGATACATGCGTTTTTATTACGATTCATCGTAAGAAATCTTATTTCCCGCAAGTATCTTTTACGCATGTCTAAAAAAATAAAAATCATAGATAAAAACGTAACCCTTCTTTTCTTTGCAGTCGGTTAAAATCATTAAGTAGAACAGCCTGCATGACATAACACGAGCGCGATTGCATGATAGTGCGAGGGAGAAGTCCAAAAAAAAATATTACGGTATTCCGACGTGTTTGTTAATCGACCGCTAGGCGGTTACTGAGGAATTATGGCACACGTTTCTGTACACAAACTGTAATTTTATGGGTGTATTTAAGTAAAGTTTCAGTTTACACTTTCACGCAGGTGAAAGTGTTCCCAATCTGCGATACATAGTCAGAGCATAAGGAGGAATATAACTCACGGAATAGACGAAGTTGCCCATGACGAGGTACCCGCCGTCCCGGCCGTGGCGCCACAGTACGCCGTGCTCCACCACCAGCATGGGCAGCCAGAACAGCAGCACCGAGTGCAGCAGCGCGTTCACGGCCCACACCCAGAACACGCGCACGTTGAACAGCAGCCCCTGCTGCGACGGGATGTACAGCACCGGGTTCTGCCACACACACAACGATAACGTCACAGACAGAACAGCAGCACCTACATCCCCCATACTTAGTCGCATGACCTGTGCAGACAGCGCAACAGACGAAAAATGTGATCTATGGATGAATTAATACCCCACACCGCCACACATTCACGATTCCGGCAGCACAACTACTCCGTGGTCGCGAACAGCAGTGACCAATATGGAAATCTATGAACCGACTGCGGAGTCAAACTGGCTGCTGCAGATCCAATCTAGCCAAATATTTATCTATCTAGGTATCATCAACCCATTCCAGTGCGATTGAGTAACCGCCACAAAACATGCCGCGTCATCTGTCCTACCCGTCGTAATGTCGCGGTTTAAATGAGACAAACGCCAGAGCTGTCCAAGTCGCTATCTACTTGTTGAACTAAATACAAGTCACGACGCGAGAAGATTGGCTGATGGGCGGTTTTTTTTTTTCAGAGAGTAACCGTGGAGTTCCTTGCCGGTTTTGCTACATAGGAAACGACCAAAATACCAAATCGAACCAACATTTTATAAGTGTGTATGTAATTTTATGCGAAATAAAATATTTTGTTTTTATTTAAAAGTATTTTTTGCAGTAGTAAAGTAGTATTAAAGGCGAAACTTACCCTGAGCATGATTTCGGGCGAGCAGAGTTTGTCGAAGAGTCCGATGGCGAAGGGTGGCAGCGCGGTGAAGATCACGTTGTAGAACCCTATCGTCCAGCGCTCGAATAGGATCTGACCCGACCTGTGACACAACCATCGTTAAAACATTGCACATCAAACGTTATTGACTTTAATACGTATGTCTTTCTAATCCGCGAAGGGTATAGCACCATAATTCCGAAGTCTCATGTAACAGGAAGACAAGAATTTATTCATTAGGCCTACTCAGAGTGACTGGGTGAGTATTAGTTCGGAAACTATATACTGAGTTTTTTGCCCGCCAAAATAAAAACAAAACTAAAACTCAGTATTTTCCAAAAAATATTTATAATGCGGTTTCATGAATGAATTAGTTAAGTGTGTAATCATGCTGGAAGACATGTCCAATCCACTAGCATGGACTCTGGCTCACCCCCTCTATATGAAAATATTGGGAACGTTATACGCTGATATTATTGTTATGTTATGCTTATTGATTGATGCTCACCAGGCGGAGTATATGGCGAACCAGAGCTCGATGACGTAGAGGCAGATATTCTTGTAAAAGGAGTATAGGATCAGCTTGGAGATGCGCGAGTAGTTCCACGCGCCGTGCACCAGTAGCAGGCGCAGGAGGAAACGGAACTAGAAACAAAGGTAAACGTCGAAGGGGTTTTCTGGGTACGCTCGATCTTTTTTGTGGTTGCATGCCTCGCATTGCAAAAGGCAATAGATTGGTGGACAGGGGCGTGCCGTCCATACAGGCAAATAGGCTTAGCCTACCTTAGCCAAATTCATTTATTACAACAAATCAACAATCATGTAATAAAAAATACAAAATATAAAAAGAAAGTTAAAACTCCTGTTATAACACTTATAGCAACTTGTCGCGCCCGTGTGACGTCACACGGGCACACGCTACTACTCCTTAGGCCACCAAACGAACTGCCTTCATTTCTCATCGACTCATTGATGAATTTACGCACACTGGTGCATAGTTTCGTGTGTATGAACGGCACACATGTTTAGATTATGGGCGGGAACTCCGCCGTAAGGAGACCGCCAGCGCAGTTCTGATTGGCTGGCCTTGAAGGCCAGCCAATCAGAAGTGCCAGTCAAGATGAATGAAATGCAGTGCAGGGTTACCAATTTGTGGAGATTTCCCCGGATCGCGGGGAATTCGAGAAACAGACTACACACTGAAACGATCGTTTCCATAATGACTTGCTACTGTAAAAAAACAGGATGGTATTGTCGAATATAAACCTTCCAAAAAAATATAAATTATAAGGAATAGCAAAAGCCCTATTAAAATAGTAAAAAAATACATGAATTTTATTTTTTCCCAAAATTTTGTGAAATTTCGCTTTGATTTTTGGGAAGTTAGGAAAATAACTGTGGCAATCCGGCAAAATGATGCAATTATTATTTGGTTTCTAAAGAAGCCATATTTGTGTATCCGCGATCTTGAATGTTTTGCTTTTTTTAACGTACTCAATTAAAAGTAATTTGTTGTTTATTGTTTGTTTATCTACTTAAAAATGGTGTTCTGTTGTGAAGTTTGCGCTGATAATGTGTGTTTGTTAGAAGTTCAAAGTAGTAAGTTTTCGCATTATCGTTTAATGTTAGGATTCAACTTGATTTGATTTTGATGATTTTAAGTTATTTATAAAGATACGAGACGAGTTTGAGTGACTGTGACTGAGTTTGAATCTTCAGAAAATCGTGATTTGAACCTTGAATAATGTGGTGAGTTCTTGTATTTATAACTTTTATAACACGCGTTTTCGGCAATAATCTCGTGAATGTACTTACATCCTTAGCTTCTACAAGTTGTGTGTTCATAATAAACTGATTTCGTTAGTGCTATAAAACTATTGTTTCTTTCACTGGATAGCCTCATACTGTTGTTTTTACAGGCTTTCTTTTCAATTTTTTTTTTTTAAATATTATAAATCAATAAATGTGACTACTTTAGGGTCATCATCATAAGTAGAGCGACGTTGTGATGTTGCGCGAAGTTTTTTTTTTGGGTATCCGTATGCGTGGCCTACCTTCCGTGGAGAACCACTGCACGCCACTGTTGGTGGAGTTCGTTCTTGTCATATGAATCGCCTCCAAGGCAGGATAATAGATTTGTTATCGATGACCGATATTACTCTGATGCTTACTAATCACATTTTTTTCACATCACGATGACAAAACATCTTTCGTTTTCGGTAATTTTTACAGTTTTAGCCGAGGAGAAGTAGTAGGACAAACTCCCTAACAACGCATCCATCTGTTAGGGCTTATTTACGGAGACGCGGTGCATTGCGTGTCGCGTGCGGCGTGGCGTTTTTTTTCCGTTCATTACTTCGGTTGACAGATCTCGGCGATGAAAGTCTTGGAATGTATGGCCTCGGGTTTCATCCCGAAAGATTTCTGCGTCCAGCGAGGAATGTCTTGTAACAAAACAGTGAGCCGTAGTTACCTGTGCGATGCTGTAGTCGGACGCGCACACGGCCTGCAGCCCCTCCACGCCGGAGATGCCGACGCCGACGGACGCGCGCTGTATCATCGCCACGTCGTTGGCGCCGTCGCCTATCGCCAGCGTTACCGCTCCCGTCGCTTGTGATACCATCTCTACCACCTGCGTTACGAATTAATTGGAGAACGTTAATAATAAAATCTTTTATTTTGGGGGTCACACAGTGCACACACGTACAAAATAAAGCTAAAATCTGAAGACAGTCTTACGAGTTTGCAAAAAGACTTAATTTTGCAAAATTTGCATTTTCAGCCAATATTATATCAAAAATAGTGTCCAAATTGAGTTTATTTCCCACTCAAACATGACTGAAGGTAATTTAAATACAATTTGCGTAGAACTTGTTTGGATAATTTGGTGACTTTAGCAAGCTTGATTTCGGTGAAGTTTCACACTCCATATTTTAAATATTTTAGAGCCGAAAATGTCGACTACTGGAGGATCTTGAATGGACCACTACTTGCTACTAACCTCAGCCTTCTGCAAGGGCGACACGCGACAGCAGACCACGACCTTGCAGGAGATGCAGAGATCCAGGAAGTCCTTCTTGAGGTCGCAGCCCATCGCGTACTTGAGCGTCTTTCCATCGATGATCAGCCCGATCTCGTTCTGCTTGCCCAGGTTATCGCCGAACTCCAGGGTCTGCCGACTTATACACTCGCGGGTACCCTGCGGACGAAGGATTGAGGATAAGGACATTTCAATGTATGGTTCAATAGATAGTGGCTCGTGGCTATGCCGTAACAGCCGCACAGGTCAATTGTCAGGTAAGTCGGTCGGTCGACTCTGTCCGCGGTGCCAGCAATACACCATGCACCGGAAAGCACGTTGGTTTTGGCTGTATTGTATAACGGGCTGGTGTCCGCAACTCCACGTCAAATGCGCGTATTTTGCGTGCGTTGGTTTTGGCTTTCATTTGATAGATCTTTGGCATTCGTTATGCATTGTCGCAGCCCGAAAGTTTTATCGTTACCCAGTGAGTGGGTTATGGAGGTCAGACAGGCAGTGGCTCGATGTAAAATATTAATATTCACCTGCACCCGGTTAGTCCGACCCAACTTAGTTAGGAAAAGGCAGACGATGGTGAGCCCTATACGGATCATCTTTATGTCTTTGATCTCTCTAGCAAGCTTTGTCGACCAGCTTTTACAAATGGAATATTTATCTATTTAATATTTCAAGTCCTAGAAAGTTCGAAGTACAGCACTCACGTCCAAGCTGTCTTCATTGATGATGATAAGCGGCATGTTGCTGTGCAGCAGCCGGGCGGAGTGGCCGATGTTGATGGCCGTCTCCTGCTTGTCGCCGGTCAGCACCCAGATGTTGATGTTCGCCTTCAGGAGGGCTGCTATCGTCTCGGGGACCCCGTCCTGTGGGCAAACATGTTTCGTTTAAATATTATAAGCCCGGTTAAGAATATGATGAGAAAACTATCTGTCAAATTACAGAGATAATGAGAATCGCTATTTAATGACGATAAAACAGAAATATTTACTAAACTCAAAATGTATTTCAAGTAAGTTGAACGACTGCAGGGAAAATTTACTTGCCAGCCAATTCAATTGTAACATAAGGTAAGTTTTTGTGATGACTTAGGACGTAAACCGAAGGAATAGCGAAAAGTGATCAAATGAGTAATGTGTGCTATGAATGATCTACATAATGGACATAGAAATGATGGTAATAAATAATGAATTATGCTATTTTTAACATTTTAAGAAACTTTGTCTAATTTTGATCGGCTGTATCTCCGGGCTTGAAAATCTGGTTCACGAACGAATCTTGTGGAAATTTAATGCTTTTTAACTTTATTGTCCAATGTGGTACACAAAATGTGCTTTTTTTTTAAGAAATATAAAAACGTCCGGAAGCGCAGGGTCGTCGAGGTCGGAAACTTGGGATAGCCTTCGTAGTGTACCTGGGGGTACCACCACCTGTCAAAGTTCCATTAACTTGGGAATACTTTCCAGGTAAAAGTACATAACTGCTGTGTTGACTTCCACGCGGACGACGCGACGCCGCGGTATATGCACATTTCCATAATAATTTTGTGTTTTTTTGCACTTTTAACCGACTTTAAATAAGAAGGTAATTCTCGTTTCACCAGAAGCTTTCTTTACTTGACTGACCTGCAGTTTGTCTTCGATGGCAGTGGCGCCGAGAAGATGCAGGTTGTTCTCGATGAGCACGGCGGCTTCCTCGATCTTCAGCTCGCGGTCTTGTATCGCTGTGCTGGCCTTGTGGTAGGTGTTCGCCCAGTCCTGACAAAATATCACGTTATTACTTTGTTAACATCACGGAGAGTAATCAGAGTCCTCCAGACCGAATTTCTGTCATGGCGGTCGACCTCAGTAGACTCTCGCTAATCTCTACAAAAACTACTCAACGGATTTTAATTCAGTTTTCAGCAATAGATGGGCTCAAACTCAAAGCATTTATTTCAATTAGACCATTACGGCACTTTTAAATGTAAAAAAAAACAAAATAGAAGCGAAGCTACAGTCCCAGTCACAAGGCATAATAACTCGAGAAAGTACTGTAGTTGCACATTCCTAATCGTAGATCTCTATGGAGAAGAATGGGCAAGAAACTCCATGGACACTCTTTCAAAATATTGTTACAAAATCTTGGTTACATCATTCATGTTGAGATTACACATATTTGTGAGAACGATGTACATTATTTTATCAACAATTTAAAAATAACGTAATGAAAATAAACCGCGGCAGCTAAGAGATGACCAGTCCCAACTGACAGCGCCTGTTCACGAACATGACGCATGTATCAGCCCCATTCATCTCAACCATATTGATGACCCGACACACTCGCCACCATCAGCGAAACATTTGAGTGAGCATGACCTTCTCCCAGCCACCAGGGCACATTCGAGTCAATGAAAGATAACTAAATGTAAATGGTAGCTTTACAGTACATAGTACTCACACATGTGCTATGCAATTATATAATACTAACAGATTGAATGTATACAACGCAAAGATATTTTTACAATATTCTGCAGCTTCCACAATAACTTCACTTGGTAATCAATTAGTTTGCCCCTACGGTTGTGGAGCACCAGCATTGAGCCAAGCATTTTTATCATCAATGTAATCCCCAACTTATAATATGCTTGCCTACATAGTGTGCGTTTTATACAAGATTTAAATTTCGTCTCATTCAGTTGTAGAATGTAGGGAGGTATTTTATTGTTACATTTTAAACAGTACCCCATGAAAGATGAGTCTACTTTAGCTAGCCTGAAACCTGGTTGAGTTAGTTGGTCCCTATTTCTAGTATAATAGTGGTGTCTGTCACCTCTTTTACTAAATAAATGCAGATTTTTCCCAACGTACATGATGTTTTCATAGATGTATTGACAAGGTCCTGTCATGATGTTAAGAGGCTGGAGAGAGAAATATAACTTAAGATTTACTAGTTCCAAAAGAAGTGGTTCCGAGGTTGAATCAAGTCTCACGGCGTAGGTGAGCTCTTCAGTAACTGGAGAGATGATGAAAATGTGCTTAAGTTAATAAAAAAGAGCTCAGGTGCGACAGCGTGGCTTCGGTACAGAACTGACCTGGTAGAACTGCTCGGAGATGTCGGCCCAGGCGAACACGAGCGTGCGCAGGCCGTCGCACGCGAACAGCTCCAGGTGCGACAGCGTGGCTTCGGTACAGAACTGACCTGGTAGAACTGCTCGGAGATGTCGGCCCAGGCGAACACGAGCGTGCGCAGGCCGTCGCACGCGAACAGCTCCAGGTGCGACAGCGTGGCTTCGGTACAGAACTGACCTGGTAGAACTGCTCGGAGATGTCGGCCCAGGCGAACACGAGCGTGCGCAGGCCGTCGCACGCGAACAGCTCCAGGTGCGACAGCGTGGCTTCGGTACAGAACTGACCTGGTAGAACTGCTCGGAGATGTCGGCCCAGGCGAACACGAGCGTGCGCAGGCCGTCGCACGCGAACAGCTCCAGGTGCGACAGCGTGGCTTCGGTACAGAACTGACCTGGTAGAACTGCTCGGAGATGTCGGCCCAGGCGAACACGAGCGTGCGCAGGCCGTCGCACGCGAACAGCTCCAGGTGCGACAGCGTGGCTTCGGTACAGAACTGACCTGGTAGAACTGCTCGGAGATGTCGGCCCAGGCGAACACGAGCGTGCGCAGGCCGTCGCACGCGAACAGCTCCAGGTGCGACAGCGTGGCTTCGGTACAGAACTGACCTGGTAGAACTGCTCGGAGATGTCGGCCCAGGCGAACACGAGCGTGCGCAGGCCGTCGCACGCGAACAGCTCCAGGTGCGACAGCGTGGCTTCGGTACAGAACTGACCTGGTAGAACTGCTCGGAGATGTCGGCCCAGGCGAACACGAGCGTGCGCAGGCCGTCGCACGCGAACAGCTCCAGGTGCGACAGCGTGGCTTCGGTACAGAACTGACCTGGTAGAACTGCTCGGAGATGTCGGCCCAGGCGAACACGAGCGTGCGCAGGCCGTCGCACGCGAACAGCTCCAGGTGCGACAGCGTGGCTTCGGTACAGAACTGACCTGGTAGAACTGCTCGGAGATGTCGGCCCAGGCGAACACGAGCGTGCGCAGGCCGTCGCACGCGAACAGCTCCAGGTGCGACAGCGTGGCGTCGGCGTACTGTGCGTGCTGCCCGCCCGCTAGGCGCGGGTAGATCACGGAGTCCGCGCCCTTGCAGTACAGCTTGATTTGTCCTATATAAGTCATAACAAGTGTTATAGTTCGTTGCTGTGCACATCGCAATCACAGACAGGAAGTAATTTAACAGCTACGCGTGCAGATTACCGTCGCAAGTAGCGCGCCGCATTACAAAGTTTT
Organism: Eurois occulta; assembly: GCA_950022335.1. Lineage (NCBI taxonomy): Eukaryota > Metazoa > Arthropoda > Insecta > Lepidoptera > Noctuidae > Eurois > Eurois occulta. The sequence goes on from OX465486.1 coordinate 826,049, forward strand.
GTAAAATCGGGGGAGGAGTTGTGTCGGGCCTTAGCTCCGCAAAGCTCTCTCATGTTTCGAAATCGAAATTCAAAATGCAATTGTATCCGTTCGGAGCGTTAGATCACATCACGCATTAGATGGGCCGCGGCACATCGCATTGCATGCAATTATTCATACAAAATGTATGGAAATGTTATGGGAAGATTTTTGTAGCTTTTATTTAACTTGCCTTGTTTACATAGAGGTAACATTAATTTGATTGTAACTATCTGATACATCGTATCAGGCCATTATTTTATAACATGCAGTGTGCTTTAAGTTTACTTTTAATGTAAGCAATATTGTAGTCACGAGCACCAATATGTGTAAACTAAGCAACTTTTAAAAGGGTTTTCTTCTATGGTATTTATTGTAATTTCATGTTGTTATTAACATAGTATCTGGGATGGATACACTTACTTAAATTTAAATAGAGGGAATTCTATTTAAATTTAGGTAAGAGTTGTTGATGCTCGGGAGTGTATTGGCAGATTAGTGAAGTAATGAAAAGCTAGGCACCGGTGGGCGTGCGCACGATGACGGACATGCGCTTGCGCGCGGACGTGAAGTCCAGCACGTGCAGCACGGCGTACTCCTCGCACGCGTGCGGCGCGCGCAGGCGCACGGCGCGCGGCGTGCGCTGGTCGAACACGTAGCCCCACGCCTGCGCGCCCAGCACCAGCGCGCGCTCGTCTGCCGGACACACCATACATTATTATCTACCTCTAATTATGCATCACTATCAAAATCGCAGAAACTCTGATATCATAACAATAAGTTTACCGCCAGGTTACTACCGTTAATGGTAGAATACTGTAAAATGACTGTTACGTTATTTACGGAAAATAAATCATAATTTAAATAATAAAATGTAGGTGACCATTTATAGTCGATACAATGTATTTGTTGAAGTAAAGACAACATTTACAAATGACACTTGGACTTTACTTCTACCAAGTAAAGTACAAATTTCATTGAAGTATGTTTTCCTAGGCTACTCTGTCCCACTCCTGGGCAAAAGCCTCCCCCCTCCACTCCTTCCATATCTCGCGAAATATCAACCTTACTCTTTAAAAAATATGGTTTAAATCTTATTAAAATTTCCTGACATGTAACACATTAATCTCAGCAGTAATTACTATTTTTGCAGTTACAGGAAATAAACAATTTTTTTTCATAGCAATAAAGTTAAATCATAAAAATGTTAAGTTATAGTCAACTTAACAAACTTAAATCCAATACGAACCTGGCGAGGCAGCATGGTAGTGCAGCTGATCTCCAATACGCTCTGGGATGACGGTGTGGCAGATAGCCAACATCGTGAGGAACTCTTTAATCACGTGAGCAGTCGGGTGGTGTCGCTGCAAGTTCTGATAGAGGAGAGTATCAGCCAGCTTTTCGTTGGGGCCGGGAGCGTTGTAGATTATCTGCAATACAAAAAAGTCAATTGATACACATTAATCATAACTTATACTACTACTTACTTACTTTTTACTTTATTTATCATTATTCATTTGTTCTATTCTATTCTATTACACTTAATTGATCGTTTTATATTTAAAATGAATCCTATAATTTCTGCATATTTTGGCCGTAACTCTCTAATGGACTACTTCCAGGAAGCCATCAAACGGAACAAAGGAGTGTGTTATGCTCGAAGTTTCCCGCCTCGTGTGAGCAAGCCGGACCACTAGCAAGGAGGCGCCACGTCCACGTGTGTCGCCTGTGGCGCTGGTCGAGTAGCGCTAGCAGTAGTGACATACAAGACTGACCTCCCCGATGCTGCACTTGCGGAACTCCATAATGTTGCAGGTGAGCGTGCCGGTCTTGTCGCTGAAGATGTACTTGACCATGCCGAGCTCCTCGTTGAGGTTGGAGGTGCGCGCCATGGCGGGCGTGTCGGTCTGCTCGTGGTACATCTCCACGTCCATCGCGATGAACTTGGCCTGAGGGAGACAGTGACGTCAATGTTGTTCAAGTGCGTAACCATGACATTGGGCGTCATCGTTTACTCGCACTGCGACGCAAACATCGGATAAAATGCGAGGGTTTTATTTGGCTAATGAAACGCACGCTCTTCCTATAATGGTTAGAAATAAATCAATCGTTATTTTGACTAGTTTCTGAGAACTGTCTCCAATAATAAAATTATATTTCTTCTATTGATTTGAGAATGGTAAGTTTAACTTGACATTTTATATAATCTTTTGCCAATAGAACTATGTATAACTAAGTAAGAGTGTTTAATACTTACTTGAAAAAATCTAACAATTTCTGCAGTAACTTGTAACGATATAGGTATAAGATTGTTGTACAATATTAAAAATGTCAAAAAGTTAAATCCGAAATGTGCATTCTGCGCTTCTGTAACAAAAAGAAAAACACATTATTAACAAATTATAAGAAATAACGCGTACAACCACCAAATGGTCTCTTATGCGGAACAGAGAACTCGTAGTCCAATCAACGAGGATATTTGTTATATGGAGACTTACGAAAAATTCTCCCCCCTATGAAATTTGGCATGTGATGAAATTAGGTAATACTGATTACAAATGTAAAATAATCCAACAAATTTTGTTACGAGAAGTTAGGTATTTTTACCTAAACGTAAAAATTGCTTATAACTCTCTGTGAATATTTGCTCAGACTGAAATACTTTCTGTAAATATACGTATGTACTACTTATAATAAGTATGTAGAGGAATCCAACATTTTTTCGATTTCGGAGATAACCCAAATTTAACTTTTAACATTTTGCACTATAACTTCTACTGAAAAATTGATCTGCTAAATGTTATTTTTTAATTTGTTTTTATATCCTTAATTATATAGCTTTGTTTAGTTATCCAAAAGATTTTCCTTTTTAAACATTTTTTTTTTAAATTTTGCTTAATTACATAATGTGAAAAATATCTCCGCGCTTTTTCATACCTTTATTAGTCATATGATTTAATATTAAAACAGATTTATCAATTATCCAACAAATTTTCGAACGTTCACTATATTTGTGAGGAAAGTTCGCTGATTTATGCTAGAACGTAAGGGTTGACCTTTACTTGACCGCTCGGAGCTGCTTTGCCACGCACTACTTTTGGAGTAGTGTAGGCGAGTTTGGTGGCATCATCAATCGATCTGGCAATCATCTATAAGAGTTAAAAAACAGTGGTAGGTATTTCTAAATAAAACAATCGGTAAGCTAGGTTAGGTAACTTAATCACTTTAATCAATAGCAACATAGATAATCGACTAGGTATAATCACATTATTTGTATTTGGTTTATATTTTTTCAATATGAATTAACAACACGTGCCTACAATAATTTTAGGCTTTATTATTATTTTAAACACTCTTTTGCAAAAAAAAAACGGGCACCTAAGGAAATTTACGTTCTAAGGTCGATTTGAGTTAATTAAATGAAATTTATTTCTTTGACGTAGTCTGTATACTTATAATCGTGTAAATTAATGCGCGTGAAGTGAATTCGGGCGATTAAAAAAAAAATGATGGATCCTTGAAAACCGATATACACGCCCAAACAATAAGAAGTGGTCGGCAATAAAGACAAGATTTTTTTAACTTTTTTTAATTAAATAAAGTTACAAATGTAAAAACCTAATAACGAGTGTGACCTCCTCTTGCCAAAATCACAGCTTGAAGCCTTCTGGGCATGCTTTCCACGATGTTTTTAATAACGTTTTGAGGAATACGTTCCCACTCTTCTGCAATGACTGTTTTTAGCTCCCTGATGTTTTGTGGAGCAGGTTGCACTGATCTTACCCGTCTCTTTAGAACATCCCAGACATGCTCAATTGGATTGAGGTCAGGACTTCGAGCTGGCCAATCTAAACGACGGATCCCAACTTATTGCATGTTTTATTATTATATTTTTGTAATTTTATTGTGACAGTCGCTTGTCAATGAGCGACTAAAATTATATGACATAATTGTATTTATATTTTAACTGATTTTATAATTTTATTGCTTTTTGTGATCCCCCCTTTACAGGGCAACACAAGTACCAGTGTCCAAAAACCTCTCCTCGAGCAGATATTGTAGTCCTGACCTCCTCTTTACAGGGGTCCGTTCTTGCACTATCTGCTCTCTAACTGATGTGTTCTGCACCCTGGCCATGAACTCAAAGACCCAGAGCTCCAGGAGCTCGCCGTTATCGGCGGAAAAGGCGGGCCCCTCGTCTCCTGATGCGAGGAGGAAAATTGTATTCGGAAACGATACACCTCTCGCGTCCCAGGAGGGTCCTGCTACTCCGCTGATGCGCCGAGCTCTTGTCAACGCTCCAAGATCGCTCATAAAGCCTGAGGCTGAGCACCCCAGTCGCATTGCGGAGGCGAGAGCTTGCCTAAATAAGGCAAAGCTTAATTTGGGCAACTGTCGCAACCTCAAGGCGGAAATCAAGACTACGGTGCTCGAAGCCATAAACAGGCTTTATGAGCTGGTCAAGGAGTCGGAGCGAGACAAGGGCTCTGCCGCACCCGTTGCCGTACCGGAACCCGCTTCCCCTGCTAACTGCTGCGGTCCCCAACCCATCATCAGTGAGGTCTTTGCTAGCCAGACTCAGCTCCTTAACACTCTCAAGGAGCACATCTCGGAGTTAAAAGAAAACTCCGAGAAACTCGAGAAACTCCGAGACAGTCTTGCTAGCAAAGAAAGTGCGGGGGAGACAACCTACGCCAGTGTAGTAGCCGTCAGTAAGTGCCACACCGGGGCTCAGGCCCTGGAGCGAACGACGCTGCACTCCGTGGTTGTCTCCTCGACACAGGAGATGGATACAGGGGCCGAAATACTCGAAATAGTTAGAAAGGCAGTGGACGCGAAGGAGGGCTGGGTGCGCGTAGAGAGGGTCAGGAAGGCCAAGGATCAAAAGGTAATCATGGGGTGCGCAACAAAGGAGGAGAGGGAGAAGCTAAAAAAGCGACTCGAATCGGCCGGAGAGAACCTCGTCGTCAAGGCAGTGAAGAATCGGGACCCGCTTCTGGTTCTTAGGGACGTGCTGTTAGTACACAGTGACGAGGAAGTGTTGAGAGCCCTTAGGAACCAGAACCGGGAGATCTTTCACGGCCTCGGGGACGAGGAACTCAAAATGTCAGTAAAGTTTCGCAAAAAGTCGCGAAACCCGCACGTGAATAGCGTTGTGCTGAGTGTCACCCCAGCAATCTGGAGCCTCCTCCAGATCGCTCATAGGAGCACTCGAAGGAGGCAAGCTTCGGATTGACCTCCAGAGATTGCGCGTCGAAGATCAGACGCCTCTGGTGCAGTGTACCCGTTGCTTGGCATATGGGCACGGCAAACGCCTGTGCACGGAGCCAGCCGATCTGTGTAGTCACTGTGGCGGTCCGCACCTCAGGGTGGACTGCCCGGACAAACAGACCGGCGAAGCAGCGGTGTGCGTAAACTGCACCAGAGCCAAGCTGGGGGAGCACCGGCACAAGCACAACGCATTCAGCAACGATTGCCCCGTGCGTAAGAAGTGGGACGCATTAGCGAACATTAAAGTCGACGCTGCGCCCACTTCTGAGCACACAGAGATGACCGCTTCGACACAACCAGATAGCAGACGTATTGAGCGAACCACTAGGGTTGGCATGGAGAACGATAATTGGAGTCACTTTCTTGAGAAAGTGGCTAAAATTATGCTGGACCGTAAGCCAACTCTAGTGGAATCGTCAAGTTGTGTCGAATCTGGTAAAACATTCTGCAGTCTTTCGACTAAAGCAGAAGTAGCATTCTGCAAATTAGGCATCAATACATGATATTGACTTATATAATGAGTATATGAAGCAAATATCATGGAAAAATTAAAAGTAGGAAGACGTAAGAGCTGAAAATTTGTAGGGGTATAAATATAAGGGTAAAAGACTTAAACATGGGTAAATAATTTAGTGATAAATACAGTATTTTATTGGTAGTATTATAGTAATGATATTAGAAAATGTAAATAAACTTAAAAAATAAACGATATTTTTAGTGAAAACAAAACTTAAATGTAATTATTAAATAGTTTATATTGTTTGTAGAATCATTTATGAGTTAAAAACAAAAGAGTAAAATGAAAAAAGTTACTAGACAGAGAGTGGTCTCCTCGGCCTCTTAAACATAAGTCGCTAAATAAGCTGTAACAAGTAGATAAGGTCTCTGATCATGTCAGAGGGACAATGGCGGGGCAGGAGTGGTTTTTAGTCGGTTCGATTCCGACACTACCTCCACTGTCTCACACCCTGTGAGATAATTGAGGTGTCCGTGGAGATTTCCCACTCCTGCCAAAACAAAAAAAAAAAAAACTTATTGCATGTACGCTTCCACGTCGAGCATTGTCGTCCATAAAAATGGAATCTTCCCCAAGTGCAGTCAATGTGGGTTGTGCATATAGAATTAGGACTTCCATTATGTACCGGTGTGCATTTAATGTTCCATTTTCTATGAAAACTAACTCCGTACGCACCGTCGAATTAATTGCTGCCCAAAACATAACGGAGCCTCCGCCATAAGGAGTGATTTCTTCAAAACACACTCCCGCATAGCGTTCCCGTTGTCTTCGCAGCACTCGCCGGCGTCGGTCCGCTCCACACAAAGAGATTCTACCTTCATCAGAAAACAATACTTTATTCCAGTCCTCCAGAGTCCATGAAGCACAGTTCCGAGCAAACTGAAGTCGAGCAACACGGTGCTCACGGAGTAATTTAGGGCCCCGAGCTGGGCGGTAACTCCTGATATTGGCAGCCAAAAGCCTCCTCCTGACCGTCCACAAGCTAACTTTTACTCCTCTTACTTGTTCAAGGCTCTTCTTCGGGTCCACACTTGACGCCTTACGATTCCGCAACGCCTGACTCACCAAAAAGCGGTCATCTCTTGGTTCTGTGCATCGTTTTTTTCCCGAACCGGGTCTTCTTTTGACCGAACCGGTCTCTTGATACCGTTGCCAAGTCCTCTGGACAGTTGAACGTATCACATTTTGCCGCTAAGACACGTAAGTTTGCGAATAACCTTCTTCAAGTAGGGCTATAATTTTACCGGCCCTTATCGCTTTACATTAAATACCACTTTTTGATATGAGTGATCATATCAAAAAGTGGTATTTAATGTAAAAAGAAAGATTAAATTGTTTAATATGCAGAAAATATTCAAAAAGTTTTAAAATATCGTAATCAGTTAAAAATCGTTTCAGCAATTCGCGCCATTAGTAAAGCAATTTTAGAATAATCCACAATAATCATTATTTTTCTTTTATTAATTTCAAATTTTAAATTTGGAACGTAAAGAATCATGCCAGGATGCTTCAAATAGCATGCCAATACATCGTCAAATTAATAAAACCTATTTCTTGTTCTTCTTCATTGAAGTAGACAACAAAATCTAAAGTGCCCGTTTTTTTTTGCAAAAGAGTTTATTTTTATTTAGTTTGCTTATATTTTTATTTTAGGGTTCAAGGTTTTATTACTTATTTCTAGTGTCCGACCGAAGGTGCAATTCTGGCCGAAGCCGAAGCCGAAGCCGATTAATCGGTATTCACCAAAACCTTCGGCCGGAGCCGAAGCCGAAGCCGAAGGTGTCATTGACCTTGAGAAATACGATAGTTACTTTGATCTCAGAATATATTAGTGGTACTCTGCTTTTTTGGTAAAGCACTACCAAGAGGCAATGATTTATTGCACTGTTTACATAAAGCTTCATCAGTAGCCTTTATAAAATATTGCCAGATAGGATTCAGCTCTAAAGATGTCATTGTGTACCTGAAAGAAAATATTCTATATAAATGCACAAGTACCTACCGAGCCGAGCCGACCGCCCCGTACTCGCAGTAGGACTCTGCAACGCGGATGCGCCTATATCCTATAGGTTTAGGTAGTTAACTAAAAGTAAACAATCTTCACATGTCATTTATCTAAAAATTGCATAAAAAAACATACCTACCAACATTGTTTCCATTTAGTTTCCTACCTAACGTTAGATAACATAAAATATTTTAAACCAGACAATACTTACGGTTTTTTGGTTCTTAGAGTGCCTCACAATAATGAACGTATCACCACAGGTACTACTCACAGTAATAAATAAAATAATTTGTAATAACAAAATAATATGAAATATTTAAAAACAAAACACTTAGGTATTAGAATTTTAAGACGCGCTCTCAAACTTGTTTTGACTCGTTTAGTTTACTAACTGCGATTCGTTTGGTCCGGTGCGGCGGCGCGGCGAAACTCTGCTGCTCTGCACACTCTCCGTGTCGCTCTAGCATCGTTCAGTAAATTTGAAATTTTGACAACTAGCAAACCTTCGGCTTCGGCCAAACCTTCGGCAAATTTTTGGCCGAAGCCGAAGATTTGGCCGAAGGTGCTTTTTTGGCCGAAGGTGGCCGAAGCCGAAGCCGAAGCCGAAGCTTCGGTCGGACACTACTTATTTCTAATGAATTTATTTGTCTTACAGCAAAAATCTTATATCTTAATCTTTTGGAGCACGAAGCTTCTTCTAAATTTTCTTGGTCATCGTCAGCAATAGCAACTTATATTGATAAATCATCTGATGCTGAAATAATCGGTTCATCTTCATGCATATCAGAATCATGAGGCTGGCCAGATTTTGAACAACATGTAAGCATTTGTTCAAATACTGTCTCATCCTCATCTGGTGCATCGCTATCATCAATAGTTCCATAACATGCGGGAAAAGTCCATCATCTCTTCTTCTGCTTGATTGTCGAATCTTTTCAAGGCCCTTTTGTGTCACTTTAACAAACCCCACTATTAGAGGTTTTTTACACAGCACACACAACTCGCCGTCGCCTTCCTCCGTCATTTTTAAACAAACGCTCCTTGCGCAAGTAGGTGCACAACTGCTCCGTTTCGTACTTCGAGCGAGACACAAAGAAGATGCCGCCTGCGCGCCGCCGCCGTCGCACCGATGCGCGTGCGCCCCGCACCCCTCTTCACTCCCGCGACCGGTCATTGCTAACTGACGGCAATGCATGTACTTAACAATTATTGAGATTGTAAAAACTTTGGTATTAGGCCGAATTTCCATTGGCTTCTTGGAAAATCTATTACAATACAGCGACTAATAACTAATAAACGTATTGAATTAGCCTGAGCAATTATTCACATGACTTAATTAAGTAAAAAATAAAAATAAATGTTTTGAAGGAAAATCTTTTGGATAACTTAACAAAGCTATTTATTTAAGGAAATAAAACCATATTAAAAAGTAAAAATTAGCAGACCAATTTTTCAGGAGCAGTTAAAGCGCAAAAAGTTAAAAGATTAATTTGGAGTATCTCTCAAATCGAAAAAATGTTGGATGCTTATACTTACCTATTCTAACTAATATATTCATACGTATACAGAAAGTATTTCAGTCTGAGGAATTTTTCACAAAGACTTATAAGCAATTTTCATGTTTAGGTAAAAATACCTAACTTCTCTTATCAAAATGTTTTGGCTAATTTGACATCTGTAATCTGTATTACCTTACTTTATCACACTACCTATTCTCACTGGCAGAGGAAATTTTCGGGTTACATAAGCCCCGTTGATTGGGCTATCGGGGATGCTACTCAGTTTTTGAGTCGGCGTGATTCTACGCAGCCGGCAAAAGTTTCTTTTTAGTTGGACAACAAGGGGAAATCAGAAACAATAAGAGATACCAGACAAGTTTACCTTTTTTTTTGTTTTTGGTCAAGTGTGAGTTGTCCGAAAAATGATTGAAAGTGATCAAAGTTTTTTTTTCATACCTTTCGACTCTGTTTTGTGTAAGGATTTCATTGTTTATGAAGAAAAGAATCAGGACTGCGAAATTTGGTAAAATTTAACAACAACAAAAAAACTTACAATTCACTTTCATGCAAATTATTTTCACCTAAAAAGATGAAGCAGTCCCTTTCATGAGGCATATAATGGGCATATTTCCTAACTTATTCGATGGTGGTGTCTACTCACTCTGAAGTCCAAGGTACCAGTCGTTGTGCGCCCTCATCCAGTACTCGTTGAAACCGGCGCTCAGCAGCGCCAGCGTCAGCAGGATCATGAACAGCATGAGGATGTGCGTGTTCGTCTGCCGGTCGATCGCTGAGCGCTTCAGTGGGGCTGAGGGACAGTGCCAAGCATGTGAAAGGATATACTAGTAACTTGCTCTCAACATCTGAAACACTAGATATAACCATTACTTCTGCAACAATGTTGCGGCTAACTGCGTTATCAAAAATGGTTGTCAGATTATACAAGTATATTATCAAAATGTTTGTGTCTTTGGAGATATTATGGCCGCAAAACCAAGTACTCTCTTTTGCCTCACTCTCAAAGTCCGCTGGGACGGCAATCCAACCCGGCTGGAGAGAGATCTGGAGAGAGACAGTGTAGGCAGGCGGCATTACAGTGTACACAGACGTTACCTTTAGTGGAGTTCTTCATGAGCTTGGTCTCGTGGCCGGTGTACACGACGACGCCGTAGATGTAGTTGGTGTTGCGCAGCATGGAGCCGCGTAGCAGCATCTGCTCCAGCCCCAGCGGTATCACCCTGGGAATAGCTCATTAATAGCTTAACTATGCGAAAAAACTAGCAAATATAAAAAATTTCGGATTAAGGATTTAGAGTTCAGATTTGTACAAGTTCAAATCAAATGAGCTAGCGAAACTGTGGCTCGAAGTCTTTCTTTTGGGGTCAACGACCGCTGGTAATGCAGTTGAAATTAGAGTTGTGGGAACAGGTTTTTTTTGTTTTATCGCCTTTAAATATCGATTCGGAGTTAATTAACTTGATAACTAGCTAATTTAATTTAAGCTTGTATTTATTAATGTATTAGTTTCTTCACAATGTTTTCTCCACCGTTTGTGACGATAGAACACACTTACTTGTTGCTACTCTCCTTCAGCAGTCCATTGAACTCGTACAGATGGCGGTTCGGCTGCTCGCACTGCACGGTGGCCGTGAAGTCTGCCAGGGCCAGGGTGTTGTCCAGCCGCGCCGAGTCCGGGTGCGCCTGCCGGATCTTCAGGTTCGTCTCCCCGTCCAGGTTCGAGGTCTCGATGAAGGAGATGCCTTGCGGTTCACTGGGAACAAAGATAAATGTATGTATTATTTTATCAAAACACATAACACAACATCACTGCTGAACTAGGCCTATTTGGCGCAGCCGTGAAGCACACTATGTTTTCTTTCTAAGTTTTATTTTATTTTGCTTTTCAGTATTGTGTGTACTTGTGGCATGTGCCAAGAAATGTATTTTCTTCCCCTTCTTCACTTCTGTAATTCTGGAATAGGGTACTAGCCAATTGCCATGAACCATAGTAACCATTGTTTCAAAGATTTTATAAAACTCAGGAGGCTATGTATTAAGGTACCGTAACATTAACACAACTTCCATTGTGCAATCAGTAGGTACCCAAAGATCACGGCTACTATATTTCGCCAGTTACGTTATAAATCGCTTTGCATTAAATAGGTGAGCTTTATACGATTTAAGGGCGTACCCAGGGCCCGCGGCTCAGCAGTTGTTGTGTTGCTATCAGAAGGCCAAAGAAGCAGTCGCAGTGATGTCATCATTCATTCATCAGTTGCCTAGCCTTTTCCCAACTACCTTGGGGTCGGCTCCCAGTCTAACCGGATGCAGCTGAATGAATACCAATATTTTACATGGAGCGACTGCCTATCTGACCTCCACAACACACTGGGTAATCCGATATCCTAAGGTAAGACTGGTTGTCAGACTTTCGGTCTTTATTCGGTGATGTGTGCGAGCGAAAAATCATTTTATTCGAGTTACAGTCCTCTTGACCGTTTTTCGGTCACAACAAATCAATATGCCAGCCAATCTCAGCGGAGACTAGCCAGCGGCGCGAGACATTGTAGTGCACACGGGTGAGCGCAGACGCAGGTGCACTCTCTTCCCTCATTCGTATAGTCCGATGGGACGGCCATCCGACACTCACGGAGAGGTCAGGCGCAGGACCAACGGCTTAACGTGCGCACCGAGGCACGGGGCGGGGGGTATCATACTACCAACTTCCAACCCGGGGCTGCTACTGACAAATTCCTAATTGATAAACCCAACAACAGCTTTTGCCCGACGACATAAACACCGATTTACATAAAGGTTATATTCAACGACTACATCTTCGCACACAATTCCAACGAGCGAGCTTTGACGATTGATGAATTAACCATTATCAATCAATTGTTGGTGTTATGACGCAGCTTGGGAGAGGCCTATGTCCAACAGACTGCGATAGCCTGAGTTGAAAGAATCAATCTTTATTTGTGAACATTGGTTACATTACATGCACAAAAGCCCTAAAACAACGTTTAATAGCTAGCCAGTGAACGTTCACGCAAATCTACACGGACAATTAATTTTAATTGTCGCATGAAATTAGTTGACAACCTTGTGTCAGGACATAAACAAGAACTTCAATAATATTGTATTGACTGTTTCTTCCACGAGTCATGTGAATATGATAATTTGGATGATTTCCTTGGTGATTTAAGTTATAAGTAGGTCGTTAGACGTTAGAACAGTGACTAAAAGAGTCATCAGAAGGCAAGGAAAAGCGCGGTTAGAATTTCTTTAAACGCAACTACGTAAGTCCGTATCTTATATACACACATAATAATTATACATCCTACTATACATACAATCGGATAGAAGTGAGTGTGGAATTGTTTCCTGGTCTACCTATGAGAGAGCATGACACATTCCCGTATGTATGTTGTAGAGTACATTACTTCAGGTTTATGTTGTGTTGTTGTTGTTTAGTGTAATGTGCATACTTATTAGTTTGTCGTTGTTTTTAACTAGCACCTTGCTGATGTAGACCACACCTGGCTGTCAAGCTTAAATTAAACTGATCTGTCGCATGCACATATTTTAAGTGAATGTGATGCATATTTTTTCCCAATTTACTGTGCTTTTGGGTTTTATTTACATGTGCGCATGGTTCGTATAAATGTTTTTTCTGTTTTTCTACATAGTGGGTCCAAGCTGTCTATGGTATGGCAACGGACCTGTGTCGCCTCTGGTATTCGAGATGTCCGTAGGCGACAGAGAGTTCTCAGGAACACCTTTTTGGGTAAACCTATACTATCCCACTGCTGAGCAATGGCCACCCCCAATTCCTTCCAGCTCTTATCCTGTGACCCCTCGTACCAGCCTTCGCGGTACGTGTCCAGGTCATCTTGCCACCTCTTTCTGGGCCGGCCTCGGCGACGCCGTCGTAGTAACACCTACTTAACAGAATATTTTGACCAATGTCTTACCTTGAGGACAGCATGATGATATCGGCGGGGAAGAACTGGTTGTTGACGACCTTGCAGATGTCCCCGACGAGCAGCTGCTCCCACAGCACGGTGAGCCAGCGGCCCTCGCGCAGCACGTCCACTTTGCGCCGGTTCGTCTCATCGTCTGCTCGGTGACGTTTCTGAATAAAACAACATACTATATCAGTATTATGTCAACACACGTCTATTGTGATGTTGATGTCAGCATTTTCGCAGATCATAACATAATACAACATCGCCTAAAATCACTGAAGGGTAAGGCAGAGGAGTTAGGTACACCACCACCATCGTTACCAACGTCTGTTGTGTAACAAGGTGCAATAAAGAAGAGGTATACTCAATCGATATGTACACCAGCATTTTTCCAGACACTAGGTTTTTTTCCCTAGTTACTGATAATGCTACGTACCTACATATCCACAATGTTTACTGCAACAATCTACCCAGTTATCTAACTAAGCGATTGGTTTTGAATTTGCGACGCCTGACGACCTAGTACCTACTACACATCTTTCCATTCACGATAATTGCGGGGGAAATTACTACTGATTATCTACTTAGGTAGGTACATACATTTATCAGTGGGTTAGTTATAATCGGGTTTATTTATTATATCTGCATATTACGGCTATTTTAAAATTGGATAAGTTTCCCTGCGTTCTCAACAAGGAAAATACACTACTACTCAGTAGGTACAAATAACAACATTTATAATACTAACCGCTGCTTTATATACGAGACGGAAACCATGGCATCAAAATATAGTTCTGACCATATTTTATGTCACCATTTATAAATTATCTACATAATTCATGAGAGTCATAGTAGCTTGTAGCCAACCCTAACAAGAACCCGAACTACTAGTCTACTACCATTAGAGATCCCTCCACGTAAAGAATGTATGTGTTAAAACCTTCGTGCTCAAATACGTCGCATTCCGTCGAGTATGCTTGACACCATACGGGGTGGAAGGACATCGACGCGAAGACGGTTACCAAGTATTCAGTACATCATTCTAAGCCCCGACAAAGAAGTTTTGGATCGATTACTTATTAAAAAAAACAGCTGTTCCATACATTTTGACCGTGCAGGTATTTTTGTAGGAGCCAGAATGATGTACTGAATACGTGGTAACCGTTTTCGCGTCGGTGTCCCTTCCGCCCTGTATTTAGCTACACAAATCGTTTAGGAATGCAGAACAACATTGGCCGGGTAGGTTAATGTGTTCACACGTAGACAAGAAGCAGGAAAAATCCCCTTTACCATAGTTATTATTATTAGAAGTTGGGTGTTACCCAATTTGATTTTTTTCCTCAATACCTAGTAAATTTCAAACTTAAAAGCAGAGAACGCACCATACCCGCATTCGGATTCCGGAAAGTCTGATGGGTCTCGAGACATTGCAGGAGTACATGTGCAGACCCTTGCGTTCATTCAATTATTTTAAATTGTAAGCGAAGGGTACAAAACCATTGCCATAAATTTCACAAGTTATATGTGCGTGCACTGGTGCGCCGAGAGGGCGCGCGCCGTGCGGGGATGTCGTAGGGGCAAGGATCTATGAGAAGCAATACTTAAAGTACTTTAGTGACAGGCGCATTCTGGGCAGTCACCAAATTACCGCCACCACCATTCTGATGAGCTGATTTATCTATCTTCAGTTCACACCGATATAAGAACAAGACTATCTGTCTACTCACAAAGTCCTCGACGATCTCCTTGATGGCGCTGACGGAAAGGATGAGGATGAGCGGCGTGAGCGTGGTCCAGCGGCCCGTGGGGGACACGTCGGGGATCTGCTGCAGCAGCGCGATCAGCAGGAAGAAGCAGTTGGAGTAGCGCCGGAACTGCTCGAACAGGAACAGCGGGATGAACGATGGTACGCTGTGGAAGGAAACGGCCATTAACGTTGAAGCTCCTTCCCATGGGCTAGCCAGACATTAAACGTATATGACTTTTTGATAGAAGAATTAGTGGACGCATATAATCGTTTAGTCTGTGGCTCTAGTCTAGCCTATTGTGTTTTGGGTTCTGTCAGGTTTTAGTTGTGGCCCAAGATTATGGCTACTTATTTCATCACTTTACAGTATGACACATCGGGCCGCAGCACAGCACGCATACCTGACGAAAAAAACCATAACCCGTCTTCGATATCGCGCAGCCGGGTAATGAACTACGGCTATTGAAAAAGCAACGTTATTGCATGCCAATTTACGATCGCATAATGTTTCGGTACAGCTCAGCCGCAAATACGATAACATACCAGCGCTGATACGGTACACCTTTAAAATTACGTTTTGCCATAGGTATACATGCATAACCAGCCTATAATGTTCCCACTGCTGGGACACACGGTCTCCTCTCTATGAGAGGGAATGGGCTATAATCCACCAAGCGGGCCCAGTGCGGGTTGGTAGATGTCACATCTTTTCGAATTTTTGGTTCTAGGACATGCCGGTTTCCTCACTATGTTTTCCATCACCATTTTTGAGAGCAGTAGTGATGAAATAAATTACACAAAGTAATGCGCATGCCTGGGTTCAAACCCACGACTTACTGTTCGTAAGTCGCGGCCGCCACCACGGGGCCACCGCTGTTCTCCATATTATTATAGGTACGTAAAGATGAAAAGACTTTTTTTTACTATTTTTTGCATTTGAAAGGGACAAACCCGCTACACTATTCTCAACCATTGCAACTCCTGAAAGCCAAAATCGACAGGGGCGACCACGATTCGAGTGTCTTGGATCCCGCAAACAAATTAATCAAAAAGAACAACGGAGGAGTAAGAGAAACATAATGTTCACTTGTGTCCTACTCGCTGGGGAGTTACTTTTTTTCCAGCTCTAACAAAGTGATTTTCTCTGTATTGAGCGTTATGAGACAAAAATGGTGATTCTGGCACCAACTGGAAAAAACAAAATTCTGTAATTTAACACAAATATTTCTATCCGTCCGTTTTGATTTGCATGAACATAAAGTTGTTTCGGATCAAGCCTATTCTCGTCGATATTGTGTGGTAACTCCCCGTTGACCCTCGACCAAACATATCCACACTCAAGTCATAAGCAGTACCTACCTAAGGGCTGTAACAGGCAGGCGATTACATAACTGATATAATACTAACTGTTGCCCGCGACCTCCATCCGGGTAAAATTATTATAAAATATTACTTCCCCATTTGAATCAGTTTTGTTAACAATTTCATGGGCTTTATTTTTTTTCCTCGGAACCCTAATCCTTTTTCTAAACCACACACAGAAAGACGCAGACACAGTTGACAGTTTTACATACGTAGCTGCGTAGTTAACATGGGCGTTTGAAGTTAACAATAATGCCTAAGTAATGATAGGTTCGCTACTTTGATAGTATCGAAAGTAATTTGTGTGGAAACATCAATAAATTATAGGACATGAATGGGACATGCTTCATCCATAAACTGTCAAGAAATTGTGTTTGTTTTCAATAGATGGTAAAATATTATATTTTACCTTTGTTTTGTATGTCGACATTTGTCATCGTTTATTTTTATAATTTTGTTTTCTGTGTTCGAAATATTCTTGTGGAATTATATTAAATGCCAATATTTACACCATAACGTCGCGTTGTTTGAATGTCATTCATTATCTGATTACTTGCTAAGGCGCTCAGTTTGAGCGTTTCATGTTTACAATAATGAACTGTTTCGCGACTCATTAATGCTCGCTATAATTAATGCCACATATGAGTAGGGAGGTGATGTCAGGGATATGCATTAGGTATATTAATTATTGTTCCCTATGAGGTGCCAGCAACTACCTATATGCGTCTCTGTCGAAGAGTAGATTACCTACCTCACAATTATAGATTTGCATGACTCTACTGCTCATTTATTCACACAATTCGATCCCTTCATGATACGTTTACAAAAAGTTGTTTTATTAGTGTTCCGTACCCTAAGGGTAAAACGGGACCCTATTACAAAGACTCTGCTGTCTGTCTGTCACCAGGCTGTATCTCATGAACCGTGATAGTTAGACAGTTGAAATTTTCACAGATGATGTATTTCTGTTGCCGCTATAACAACAAATACTAAAAAACAGAATACAAAAATATTTAAGTGGGGCTCCCATGCAACAGACATGATTTTTTTGCCGTTTTTATAGATAATGGTGCGGAACCCTTCGTGCGCAAGTCCGATTCGCACTTGGCCGGTTTTTAAGGAATGACGTAGAACAGACGTGGCTGTATAATAATGGCGAATCTCTTACACATACGCAGTGATGAACTGCGTAGAAAATCGTGGGAGGACTACTACTACTATACTCGTATATATTTAGCATCATGAAAGAAAAACGAACAAAACTCAAACTTCTTTGTATGTAAGGTAGCAATGTTCCATATAGGTACACGTGGCAGTGCAAGAAATTAATTGGATACTGTGCACAGAGCGCATTACACCGGGTGTTCCGACGACACGCTCCTATCGTCACGCCACACTCAAGGGTACAGGTGTACAACCTGTACGACATATGTCACAGTCACGGACATACCAACACGTTATACGTTATCACAACCATGTGCACGATGACAGCGTTATGTCCCAGAAACTTTACAGAACTGAACATTGTGCCACGATATCCCTCTCACTATAATGCGAAAACTTCCAAGATTTTCTTTAAGATCTTTGCATATAATGTCTGCAGTGGAGCGGAAAATTGGCGAGGACGACGTGGCCTGTACGAAGTCCCAATAAGGGAGCATCGTAATTAGCAGCCACGCATTCATTGCCGCGCTGCTGTCATACTGAGTCACCTCCTTTTATGAAGTTTCAAAGTCATTGAGCATAATGACGAGTTCGATCCGAAAAAGAAAATCAATGTTTTTTAATATACTTATTGAAAAATTCGAAGACATTTCTTTCACCAACTCGCACTGGGCCGGAGTGGTGGTTCATGACCCACGCCCTATCGCAGCAGGTCTGTACTGAACCCTAGCAATGAAAACGTTCTCTCAGGCTGGTTTTATGGGTGGCAAATTTGCAGTCAAATTGCCCACCAGACGGCAAAGCCAAGTAGTCAACGCCGCAGACGTTAGGCATCTGTCTCATCTACCTGTAAAGGGACAATGCAAGTGCGTCACAATCCCAGGGACAAGCATAAAAAATTTCAATTGTTTCCCCATTCATTTTAAAAAAGACGACGATCTTCAGAAATCTCCTAGGAACTGCTCTAAAAGCAAGAAAGTAGAAAGCCAAATAGTTCACAAAATAGTAATGTAGCGTAGTTCCCATGGAGACAGTAGCCATATATTAACGCGTATGACATCAGAGTACGGTGGATGGGCAGGCGGCCAAGCGTCGCAGCGCGTAAACAATGCGCCGGGTATACAATGCTGCGCTGCTGTTTGGACACGCTCATTGTGGACTCACCAATTTTACGTGCTGAAATGGCCTGACAATATGTCGAGTAGGCTCCTGAATGCAGCACACACATACAAGCATAAACTACTGTATTTAATTTCATCGCCACTGGTCTCAAAGCGGTAAAGGAAAACTAAGTGAGAGAAACCAGCATGTCCTAGCACTAAAAAATCGAAAACGTGTGACATCTACCAACCCGCAATGGGCCCGCCCGCGTGGTAGTTTAAGGCCCAGTGAGAAAGTTAAAGGCTGATTATAATACAGGCATCGAGACGTGACGTCAGAAAGAAAATCCAATTTTCTTTTACGGAAATGAATCGGATGTGTTTCAAAAATGAATAAAGAAACGAGTTGGTCCGTTACCGAATTCATAAAGTGAAAGTCTATGGTTGTTTGCCTGTGCATTAATCGGGGCTCGATAGATTGAAGATAAAATGGAATTGCACCGGAAATATACACTACCAAGTAATGCCAATGCTGTTTGTTTTTTATATTGCTGAATATATGTTTGTTTTAACGTAATCGTAGGTCGTGACTCAGCTGTATAAAATGAAAATTCGCATCGCATGTAGATAATGTTTAAATTCGGAGAAGTTATACATTTAGAATACCCCTGTATCCAGTTTAGATCTTGGTCCCTGATCCATACCAATATTACCTGCGAAAGTAACTTTGTATTTCTGTATGTTAACTTTTCACGGTTTAACCTCTGAAAGTTTGAATAAATCGTTGTGCCATTTGGCAGATATGTAGTAAACCTGGGACCTGTAGAATTGTCATGTCGTCCATACACGCGGACGACGCCTCGGGCAAAAGCTGGTTTGCTTATAATTTATTCATTTGACTAGCTCTAAAACTGAATCCAGATCACACTGCAGTTTCCCGTTCCACGGATCGTATTACAGCAGCCAATATTTAGAATGCAGAGAGTGTGACCGCGATTCATGTTGTAATGGAACGTGGCGGAAGGGAATGCTTTCCGAGTTTGATATCCAGCGGCGCCGACATACAGCGTGTACAATAAACTACTGGAGTATGTGAGTGTATAGGCAGCTGGCAGTCCTTTAATCAGTGACATCAAAAAAATTTGTAAAACACACCGGTTTGTCCCGGAAACAAAGACTCCACGACATGTGACATCCACCACCACCCGCACTGGACCCGCGTAGTTGATCATGACCCGTTCCTCTCACAGTGAGACCTTATAGACTGATGCTATAGCTAGCTTTGCCTGGATAGTTAACTAACATGATGAACTCTTAGCTTACCTGTACTTGGCCGTTGTTATATGATTGTTCATAAATTTGATCGGCTGCGGTCTGTTGATGAAGATGAGCCTGTTCTGTTCGAGCGGCGCTCCGTCCGTCAGGCCCGAGGTCGTCGCCTCGTCTTCATCTGCAGACAAACGAAAACAACGTAAGTCGCGGGAAAATCTTGGCACAGAGAATCTAGAAAGAATTTCTTGGATGGACTTTTCAAGGCCCACTTACACCAGAAATCATAAAATGCATTTAGCGCTCAACGTATTTAACAAAAATACTCAGTTCTTTTCTTTCCCATTTCTGTCAATCGTTTGAAGTCGGCAGACACAGAACGATGATTTAAATGATTAACACAAATCACATTTATCGAGTACTTGAGTAATGTTAACGGCACTCGACTGATTGGATATGAAACCATTAAATTGTGGCGAATTATCATGATACTGAATTCCAGGAGCATTTACATTTCGAAAACATCCTTTTTGAAACAGCAAGGCAAACAAAGTTCGTTAATTAACATGGAACTTTACCAAAGTTACAACACAAAAGAAAGTTATTTCGGAACCACAGAACGACGACATCCGTGTGATTTGTACCTTAACCACGAGAATATCAGATTTCGGAAAAGAACATGTTTCCTGAGAGTTTGTGGTGCAGCGGTACCTGGACTCGACTCAGGCAGGCGCATTACTTTGTGTAATTTCTTTCACCACTGCTCTCAAAACAGTTAAGAAAACCATAGTGAGAAAACCAGCAAACATTTGAAGACATGTGACATGTATCTATCAATCCTAAACGACTGCTCCTTTTCTCACAGTGTTCCAGCAGATCTAACCGGAAATTAAAAATAATACCCTTTTCTCAATCTCTTACTAAGAGCTTTAAATAAATCTTACTACGCATACGCAATTCAGCAGATGCGCGAGTGTGCAGATGAAATCATGGATGACGTGAAACAGTAAATAATACAGTACCAAATAATAAGTAACGTCTGAAATTATATAAAGTGGCGTACTGTGACTGTTGCTCGCTTATTATAAAATGTGATGCACTCGTGTTGTCGTTGAGCAGAATTAGCTGTGCAGGTAAACCTCACTTCGCATATATTTAAGTCATCGCTGATGTCAATACCTAGTTTCATATTATTTACTAGCTTACGCCCGCGGCTTCGCCTGGTTGAGTTCGGTAATTATCCCACGGGATCGTACTACCGGGATAAAACATATGCTATATGTTAATCTAGATTATAAACTATCTGTGTGCCAAATTTCATCCAAATCCGTTGAGGATTTTTTCGTGAAAGAGTAACTAAGATCCATCCCTCCATTATCCTCACAAATTTTCGCATTTATAATATTAGTAGGATGGTAGGACGGACGATGTCAATACGCTTTTAGTGATCTCATGCCCGTAAAAAACATCAATCACAGACGTCTAAAATCGACAAGATATCACAAAATAGCCGTCGCCGACCGTAATCAGGTCATGGTCAGTGTAAAAAGAGAAAACATGAAGCGTTTAGGTTTTTGCATTGAAAACTTTCTAATGAAAAACTGTGTAGTTTGACGAAAAATTATTATATTAATTTACTTTAAATTTCATTTTGTGTTCAACTTAGTGAAAATAGTATTATTGTATGGTGTGTATTAATTTGTCTCTGATTATTTAATAACATTATTTTTTAGTGTAGGTACTTACTAACTAAAATATGGTTCGTGGGTCTGATGCAAATAAATTAATTTACTGTTGGACTGTAGAAATATTAGGAGCTCGTGGCTAAATAAGAACAGCCGCTCAGATCGATCTTTAGGTTAAGCCGTGCTTACCTAGGTTGGTCCGTGGATGGGTGACCACCCATTACATACCGAGTTTTCTCCGTGCCTCGGAAAGCACGTTAAGCCGTTGGTCCCGGCTGTCATTTGTAGATCTTTGACAGTCGTTACAGGTAGTCAGTGGCCCGAAAGTCTGACAACCAGTCTTACCAAGGGGTATCGTATTACCTAGCACTAACTGGGTTGTGGAGGTCCGACAGGCAGTCGCTCCATGTAAAATACTGGTATTCAGCTGCATCCGGTTAGACTGGAAGGCGACCCCAACATGAATGGGAAAAGGCTAGGCAGATGATGATGACTGTAGAAATATTGCCGTCTCGACTTCAAAGTGATTTTATTAAGACTAATTGGATAGTCATAAAGATAGGCAAAAAGGCTAGGTGCAGATAGTCGTTTCACGTCAGAATGATAATTAGTACATAAGCCACACTATTAATGTGATCTCTGGACATCCTAGGCTAGGAAATTGGCTTGTTTAATTTTTTTGCCAATTAAAATGTAAATGAACAAAGAGCTTGATTATGTTAACATTGTAATGTTTTTGATTAATTTTCGGGAGCTTCTGTTTGGTTAACAAAGCCAACATTGTAACAACGAAATGAATGAATTGTTTGAGTTAATAACGAGCATTATTGTCTCATTGGGCACGTGCTGAGCCCTGCCGAGAGAGAACGGCATTAAAATTAAAATGTTAATTAACGTTCACTGGTTTGTTGAGATAAACGTGACCGTATCAGTACGGTACAAACTGTTATCATGATGCAAAACAAATACAGGCAGCGAGGTGAACCTAGTTGGTTGCGGAAATATTTTATTTCGTTAATTTTAGCGCAAAATGTAGTCTGATCAATGAAATGGCCATTTTTAATTAAGAGGAATTCCCCGCCGTAGTCACTTTTAGTCGAATTGAAAGCGAACTACTTTCGACTCCACAGGTTATCGAACGAGCTTGACATTATCCTCAAAAAATAACATTACTGTAGTAACTGTCAGGCTTGAATTTCATTTAGTCGTAACATTGTTTATTAGACTCAATCGTCCGTGGTTGACTGTAGTGATGGCCTGCGGATGTCGCTTGTTCAGAGCTAGAGAGGGCTTGCAGCAGCACAGCTAACCATTAGACTGGGTGACGCGGTCTCACATCGAGGAACACACATCGTTGTAGGTACATAAATCCAAATCACATTAACCTATTATCGCTACCGGGTCACCGATTTTCTCGTAGAAACTATGTAGGTGCAAATAAATAACTGTTTGAGCCTGTTTTATCGGTCGGTACACGCTCCAAGAAGTAATAAAGAAACTATCTGGGCAGTAAAAAGTTAGTGCTGTACTTCCCAAGACTTAACGATCAGTTTAGTGTACCTTAGGGCTATGCTCTTACGTGAAAATGAAATAGTCTTTTTAATTAAATGAGGTATTTGGGACACACAAAGGTTTAAATCGTTAGAGGTGCCGTCATCGTACATAGTTCGTGGTAAAAGCTGTTAGTAGAGTAGAGTGGACTCGGCACATTCCGTATCACCGCATGAAATGACAGATACGATTTGCCGTATGATGAATTGATGAGTGAGCGGGGCAATAGTATTCCTAATGTCATCGTCAGCAGAACAGAAAAATGAGCATTTTTTGACGCGCTAGGGCGACTCTAGTGATTTAATTTGTATATGGCGGCACGGCTCTTTAGTACTGCCTCTAATTGTTTGTTATTGTTTAGTTTCGTATAGTTCTTGCTTCAGTAATGGGTATTATTATTCATGAGGCGATTGTTATCACACCTTGGTAAGCGCGTTTACGCTGTAAGGTCAAGGGCATAGGGGGCTTCAAATACAGGGTGTTCCAAGGTCGAAATGGTCATGTACTCACTATTAAAGTTCTAGAATACGATAGCCGAATTATAACGCCTTTTCTCACACCGCAGTGCATGCATTGCAGTCTAACCACATCAAGGCTGACTACATTTTTAATTGTATTGTGTCTTGATTTACTGATAATGATACCTATTTACTTATCTTTCATGATATGAAAGAAAAATAATGGAATAATAGGTAATATGGCGGCGTTAGTAGTACTAGTGATAGTGGTACATGAAGTTACCTACTGCTTGACTGATAACAACAAAAACAATACAAAAAGTAGCCACTGTGCATGCATTATCCTTATAAATTGTTTCTCTGATAGCAACTGATCCTATCAGACGATCTTGTGTTTTACAAAAGGACTTCAATGAACGATTTCTGATAAAAAAAAAATCCTGAGCCCACTAGTGATAAGAAGCAATATTTAATATGTAATGATAAAATCACTCAGTCAAAACATAATAAACATCAGTATTTATTTATGATATAGCTATTTCAAAATGTTTATCCATATTAATCTAAATATATAAAAATCCCACGCTAACTGATTTAAAAGAGTTTGTAAATGTTCCAGCTTGAAAATTAGGATAGATTTGGAACCGATTGGTGATACCGAGTGAATCAGGGACAGGAGGCTAGTATAATTATTGACTGGTTAGGACGTAGGACATTAAACAATAAATAATCACGCCTGTAATCCCCGAAGGAGTAGGCAGAAATGTACCCACAGCACCCCCATGACATGCCATAGGACAAGTATTTTTGGTAACAATACTTGTCCTACTTGTAGGCGTGGAATTTTAGTAGATAGACAATACTTGAAGATTGACACATTATCTTGACACTAATGCTTAACTTTCCTAATAACAATTTAATGATTTGGACACAGTGTGTCATTGTTGTTGCCTAATTTGGAAACTTTGCTTCAGAGCTATTGTACATCACGAGGGTATGTTGTACCTGTACTAGGACATGAAATAGAAGGAGGAATTGTTGGATTTGATTTATTTCAGTCTAACTTTACAATACGGTTTCCTTTGCCATTAGTGAGTTCATTATTTAAAACCATAATAAAATGTTGTTAAACCTAACAAATGTTGTATGACAACCGATAATAGTACCTACACAAGAAAAATTTACTCAAAATGATAATAAATAAAATAGTTACAGCAAATGGAGCTCTTATGAGGAAAGTGTGTATTGTAGGGAATGGCTTGATAGGTTAATGTGGCTTGGTTAAATGTAACGAAATTAATCCAATGGTGAACTATTCAATGGTTTTTTTTAATTGATCTACACTCATACTGAACCTCTTGGCAACATATGATTAGACCTCAGCCAAGCACTACACAATATGACACCAAAAATTGTTATGGATTGCAGAAACTCCAGTAAAGATCATTCCTATTGTTTCCTGTCACCACGCACGCTATTTTAGTATTTAAGTTTTCACAAAAGATTCAAATGCCTAGGGATATCAAAGACAGACTATTTCATGTAAATTGTGTCAATCATAGGTGATTTTTTCTAAAGCGTACCAATCTGGGCTATTACAGAGAATCTTATAAAATAGGAAGAAGCAAAGGTGTTTCATGTTTACAGATAACCAAGCATGAGTTTGTTTACACAATCATAACATTTGGCAGCACCCCATAGGAAGTAGGTGAACAAGAAACATTGTTATTAGAAATGTTAGACAGATGACATCATTTCTTGACACACTAAGGTCTTGAAAGAAAAACAATGTTTTTTATATCAGCTAATGTAACCTGCTAAATATAGCCTCTTAGGAGGCCTTCTGATGTGTAAACTGACCTTTAAAACTTTACGAAACTGATATTAATTGACGTCTGAAGGTTTGAACTTGATGGAAAGTTGGATGTGACAAAAACCAGAAATAAATTACCCAGAAGAGGTTTTCAGCTAGCTTAAGGTTGGGCAGGGGTAGGAAGTAAGAGATGTTTCGTGGGACTTACGTTGGTTCATCTTGAGCACCATGGCTCGGTAGAACCTGGAGAACGGCGCCATCACGTTCCGCTCGTGCAGATAACTCATAAATCTATCCCGGAAATCCATTTCTGTGAATCTCCAAACAACTTGCTATGTGAAACACCTGATCAACACTATTTAAACACTAATAAAACGCTAATTTGACACTCATTATCACCGCGTAGAATCGCGAAGAAAATAAAACTAAGAACGGGAATAAAAACAACGTCGTTCGCCGATGTTTAAATAATAGACATTTTCGTTTGATGCACAAGTTCTAACCGTATTTCGTAGAGTAAACTTTAAGTGTAAATAATAACATCACTTCATTCACAGGTTCTTTTAAAATATCAAAAGTGTTTGAAATACATGTTGACATCATAAACAGCCGCTACGTGAGTCGTTTCGTGCGATCGATCTGTCCATGTTCACCGCCCACGAATAGTGATGTGCGAGCATGCAAACAAGCTTCGAAGTCGATGATGTAAAAATAATGAATTATTAAAATGTATAATACCAAAAGATTACTTTCAATTACCAGTCATGCTTGAGTGGAGTTGTGGAAATTAATTATTATAATAAATGAAATTAATCACTATTAATAGACTATGAATATAGCTACAATCTTGCTGTCTAGCTCTAACCTTTTTTTAACAGCGGTACGACTACATTAAAAAAAATCGACCATACATTTTATTTTATTATTTTATATATAATTATAATGATGTTGTGAAGGAAGATTGATATTATTATAATTATCAAATGTTTATACTTTAATGTGCATCAAAATTATATTTAGTTCATCACAGTTCTTTTACAATACTGCTAATTCTATGGAATATTATTAGAATGACGGACTTATCGCTGATAGCGATATAAAGGTAAATTAAATACCTAATACATTGGTTTTATTCCTACTATTTAAAAAAACTATTTAATTTTGTGCAATAATTAAACGAACAATCAAGGTAACTGGACGAGTTAGAAACTGATTAGACTTTTTTTTCTGGGTATTAATTATATTTTTAATTTGAGTCGGGCAGCACGCCTTGATGAGTATTTTATCGATACTCAAGATTATCGAGAATATGGTGCATCGCTAACGGAATGACAGCTGCACCGTGCTGCCATCTACGGAGTCTATTGTGACAGCTGACATATGAACCCAGTTGCCCTATGCAAAAAAATTTACTGTGTTGCTATTTTCGTAAAGATTCCGTAGGAAAATGGAAAGTTCTTACTGGCGCGACGCGACGCGGGGACGGACGCGCCAATATATTTGTGTGAATTGAGTAAATTAATTATTTAGATGACTAAAAGCAAATTTAATAAGGCCTACAGCTAATATCACGCTTCGTCTTTCCTGAATACTTAGGCAGTAGATACCGAAATCTATCGAATTTGATGAACCGACTTGTAAAATATACAAAAGCTAAATTACGAAGAAAACTGAAACTAGTTAATTTATATATTTTTTATTGACTTTATTGCTATCCAATATTTGGTTTAATTTATTGTATTTGCCTACTATCGAAGTATCGATTGCAATAGTAGGTACCTACTTATTGTCTGATTCAATCCCTGTGGCAGATTATGAAGTTGGATATGATCGCGGCACGCCTGCGTGGATTTCAGAAATTATCCCTCAGGAACGTATGAGGCACCAAGATAAAAAGTATGCTATCATGTAACCTAGGTCTAGGTCTGTTGTGTGCCAAGTTTCATCGAAATCATCATGCATCACTTGAATTCGGGCCGACGCGCGACGCGGCCCTAGACTCCCCGTACGGCACCGACGCACCATACCCCAATCCACCGCAACGTGCGCGCCGTGACTTCATTTTCTTCACTTTCATTCTAACTTTTACAGTTTCACCCTTTCAATGTGGCACGGGACGGAATGCATTCTCCGCTGAAGTTAATTCAGCAGATTTCTTACTAGTAATTAAAAATATCTCTGGTTATTCGGACAATATCGCGACGAAACAGATAGGTGCCTAGCCCGACCCTGCTACTTATTGTATTGTTTTTTTCTATTTTACAGGTAGGTAACTAATGCGAAATGCAAATTGGGTGTGACGAAATTTTTTTTTTTATTTAATGTACAGACGCCAGTAGGTCAAGTTACCCGAAACTGTCACATTTGCCTGTTAGATGTATCTGTCGCAGGCATTTTGTATGATTTCGCCATTTACATACGGCGTCGGCAATTTATAAACGCTCGCTGTTATGAAAAATGCCGAAGGCAAAATGTATAATGCCGTGTCATTATCTAATATGCCGAAACACAGGTCGACGGATCCGTGCTGCGCGGGGCTCCTATTTCTGTCTGCAAGGTTTACAGGAACCTAACTAACCGAACCTCGGGGTGCCCCTGACGTCGACCGTCTAGGGTTAGCGTTTCCGTCAGCAGGTCGACGGATCCCCGCTGCGCGGGGCTCCTCGATTCTCTGTTGTTATGTACGTGTCGCAGGCACTTTGTATGATTTCGCCATTTACATACGGCGTCGGCAATTTATAAACGCTCGCTGTTATGAAAAAAGCGTTTATAAATTGCCGACGCCGTATGTACCTAAATGGCGAAATCATGCAAAATGCCTGCGACATATCCACGTCCACCAATGATTCATGACTGCCTATTAAATTGTCTATAATGACTATAATAAAAAATAGAATAATCTAACAGTTATAATCAAATCACCAAATCAATTAAATAGAGGCTATAATACGTAGATAGGTTCGAAAACATTCGTAACACATTATCAATTCAGCGATTTGAGTGCGCTGTGCGTGTTACGTTTTTTATTGGGTACTATAATGGTAAGCAAGCATTTACCAGAAAGTATCTATTAGCCGGGAGTTAGCCTGCCTGCCCATTGGAGCGGAGCGAGTTTGACGGAGATGAGCGAAGTATGAAAATGACAGAGTAGTGCAAGGTAGGATTCGATTACCCTTTGAGCACCATTGTAGCGTGCATGACATCAAATTAATAAAATCTTAATTGATTTTAACTGCTTCATTGGTTCAGTGGCGACAACTTCTGGGCGTACGTAGCGTCCCTAGGTCGTTTCTGAGGGCCTCAGTTACACTAGCACATCGGACTTGGAATTCCGATTTGTGCTCGAAAGGTGTGTTCCTACTACGTGCTGGCTGTCTTCTGTAATTTTATTTTGACATTCAAAAAGTGCTAATTACCAGTCTTCTTCTTCTTTATCGTGTGGTTAGTGCCTATAACCACACGATATAGAGTAGTAGTAAGCAGTGTGTGTGTGTGGGCAGTGGTAATAGTGTGTGGTGATGAGTGTGCGATAGTGTTATCTAAAAGTTTAACTTGAATAAATAGGTAACTTTGATTTTTCCTAATTCTGTAATTTTCCGTTCCAATGAACAAGTAGCCTTAGCCAAACTTTATGCGTAGGGTAGCAGGTTCGGAACGTGTTCGTTAATAACTAATGAGTCCATTTATATCGCGTCGGTGAGCTACGAGACTAAGCATTTGCCTTATATTACTACAAACATAATATTACCGAAGTATCTATTTACTATACGAGTACCATTACCTACTTAATAAAATTGTACATACTTATTTGGTTTTAATTTTTCGTGTAGGTATTTAGGAAGGTACCCGAATTAACAAGCAGGTTTTCGACTGCCTCGTTTGCATAGGTCTTGGATTCGATTTCCAGGTCAGGTAAAGTATTATTGGGTTCTTCCATCACATTTGAATTTCTCAGTAGCAGCCCGTGGAGTCTGGGTGAGTGTCCGGTTGATGACGAAAGACTCACCCCTTATTATTAGGCTAAGCCCCGGGTATTACAAAGGTGATGTTATGTAGAGCGTTTTGTATGTCATGACTTGGAACTTATCCGTTCCCAGAAAGACCTTATTTGCTACTTTTGCCACTCGAGTGTCAAACATTGCTAACGTAGGCACGTAATGAGTAAAAAAAAAGTAAAATGGTAAACAATGGTAATAACAACGTAATGGTAATAAATTCTATGAAATTCTTCATTTATACATAGATGGCCTGAACTGATTTTATTTTTTATTTTATCAGTTAGGAACAACAAACAGCTACAATAAGGGATATTACAACATAAAAACATAAATAACTTAAATAATATTGTAGCCCACAGCGCTGTTCACAGATTACCATTAATGACTAAACTTTAAATTGCTAGGAAATAAGCTGTTCATGCATGACAGTTAAAACACATAGTTTATGAATAAAAAAAAAAAATATTATACTAATGATGAAATTACGAAATAATATGACTAAGGATATTAATGAATCCAAGAGCTGAAAGTGTCTCATACAAAAGGCTTCGAAACTTTTTCATGGTTCATGTAAATATGTCTATATCTTATTGTCGACGTAAGGCATGCATTTTATCACAAAAGTGTTGTCTCAGTGTCATGAGCCTTTTTTTTTAAATACGTCATCTTTATCAAGTATGGTAACTTCATCGCTCAGAGATACCTACGCAATAAGTTATTTCAAAGATGGTCCCGTACTCGTAGCGAAGTAAAATTTAAGTAAAGAGTGAGTTTCTAGTCCTAAAAATATTTAACACTGTGTCATATATTTTAAAACAAGGAAAATATGACGTCATACAATTTCTGAGGTTTTACTGTTTCTGCGAGGAACCTCATCAACACTGCGGGCGAGAATATGATGAAAACAAGCTTTGCTTAAATAACATGCAGTGCATAACAAGTTTCTCGACTAACAGGCTAACGAAAAATAAACATGACCAACTTGTTTATGAATGCATATTTAATTTTATAAGTAGTTAAACTTCAAAGAATAATGAAAAGAAAACACTGCAAAATTTCACTTGTTTTTTTTTATATTGCTCAACAATAATGGTCAGTGGTCATAGTGGCCTAAGGTCAAGAACACCTACAATAAAAGGTGAACTGTGAGACGTGCCTGAACCTATAACATCGGTACTCCATAATCTTCAGACCGGAACACAGCTGCAACGCTACAGCGGCAGATATAGGTGGATTATGGTGTTCATATTTCCCCAGTTGAACTCCTCCACAAAGAACTTTTACTACTAAGCAGAAACTAAAGAGAACAAGAAAAAGTTTTCTAGTGAGCACTAGAAAAAGTTTCCAGAGAATAATGAAAATGCTATAAAGTTTCACTGGGATTGTTCGTGTTTATCATTGAGCTGGTTATCATTCAGAGTACATTCGTCTCTTTGACCAAAAGCACCAGCACGCAGTGAGTGCTCCCTGGAGAACCATATCTTCGACTGGCGTAGTGCCGACCGGAAAGATACGATTGTTACTTATTACGAAGATAGGCAATGCTGTCACACTGCTATAATTCTGATGTGACCTAGCTTCTCTAAGTTCCTAGGTAGGTTGGCGACATCACCACTGTACGGTATTTAGAGGATGGTCAGTAGTTATGTTTCTAGTTCTGAGTAATCCTTAGGAACTAACAGTTGTGCACTAATTATATAAACTGTCGACATGACCACACTTGGTCAAAAATCTTGCAATTCGGTGACGTTTACAGACCTAGTTCAGAGAAATACTTAGCACGTGGAATCGTTCCTGCACCCGTTGGGATCATTTTTTTATTATTTTGGGATGGGAAATCATCAAATGACCCCTGCGGTATCTCTTTCAAACAGTCCCGCAGCCCACCCGTTGGGACCTGAAGTGATCTGTTGGAGTGATGAATCACAACATCTATTAGCAGCCGCCATAAAATCTGCGTCACGTTATCACGTACTTACTCAACACAGAATGTACTTCAGTCATAATCCCATTATACCGTTACCTACACGGATCGTACGTGATTTGAGTGCTTGTCAAAGCAACAGCATTGACGCTCCACTAGATTGCATTTTTAGGATTCCGCGCATCGAAGTTTAAAACGGAACTACACAACTGCACGTTACGACTCTTTCAGAATGGCTCTTATTGCTTTTGACCTTAGACCCAACTGTGATCAAAGCGATGTGGGTTTAACCAAAATTAATTTTGTTTTTGGAACGAAGTTCCATATGGCGCGTTCCGAAAGGAGGCTAGACGGAAAAAAATCAGACGAAAAGTTGTAACGACACTTTTACCCGACTGCGCGACGCAAAGGAGGGTAATGTGTTTTTGCTTTAGTAAGCTATTGTAAGCTGTGCGGCGTGCGCATGTTTCTCTGTCTGTCTCTCTCTCTCTCTCTCTTATAGAAAGCAAGCCAGATATTTTCGTTTCGTCTTTGGTCTGTGGATGGGTGATCAAGGTTAAGCAACGACTGCCAAGGCCTGTCTGTGGATGGGTGATCCAAGTTAAGCAACGGTTGCCAAGGGTCTGTGGATGGGTGATCAAGGTTAAGCAACGACTGCCAAGGTCTGTCTGTGGATGGGTGATCCAAGTTAAGCAACGGTTGCCAATGTTGTTCTGTGGATGGGTGATCAAGGTTAAGCAACGACTGCCAAGGTCTGTCTATGGATGGGTGATCCAAGTTAAGCAACGGTTGCCAATGTTGTTCTGTGGATGGGTGATCAAGGTTAAGCAACGACTGCCAAGGTCTGTGTGTGGATGGGTGATCCAAGTTAAGCAACGGTTGCCGAGGTCTGTCTGTGGATGGGTGATCAAGGTTAAGCAACGACTGCCAAGGTCTGTCTGTGGATGGGTGATCCAAGTTAAGCAACGGTTGCCAAGGTTGGTCTGTGGATGGGTGATCAAGGTTAAGCAACGACTGTCAAGGTTGGTCTGTGCATGGGTGATCAAGGCTAAGCAACGACTGCCAAGGTCTGTCTGTGGATGGGTGATCCAAGTAATACATACACATACATCATAATAGTTACTATGCTTCAAACAAAGTTTTTAATTAAAAATAATAGTAACTTCGCGCGGACTAAACGTTTAGTCAAAACAGTGCTTAGACGCCATGACGTAACGTAAACAAAAGATAAAATAAAAGAAACTTAAGAACTTCGTTCCATCCGGGTGGCCCTTGACACCTCTCTAGTTTTTTTTTAAGTGTTTATATTTTTATCAATATTATGATTACATATCATTCAGCTGTCAGATTTATATAATCACATCGATAGACCGAGTTTCATCGACACCTAAGTCTGATTAATTATTCGTTTCAAAGAAAACTTTTACAGGTAAATAAAAAATATTGACTGTAACAGATACCGGATCAGGAAGAACAATAGTCGATGCCAACTAGTATTTACAAACTCATCTATTTCTTTGTAGAAACAAAGAAAACATTCTACCAACTACGATCCGTATCTAATGGAGGGTGAAATTACCGTCCGTGGCTCGTAGCCGAGGCCCGTAGCGCGTAGCAATAGTCTTGTGGTAGACGTAGATCCTTGGATACAAGTCGTACGCTCGACCAAAGAACATGATTTACTTTCGTTAGTGGTTGAAATGAAAACAATGAAAAAAAAACAATTGTTCATTGTTTGACAAAGCGAGGCTGTTTACCTCTGTTAGATCAGCGACAGTCCCCCCAAAAGGTTCTATATTCAACTTTACTTTGTAAAAAGCACTGGAAAATGAATTTGTTTGATTATATCTAACTATCGAAAATAAATTTATTATCTACAAACATTACGTTTATCTAATTGCCGACCCAATTAGGTTATCGACGTGGAAATAAAATTAGATCATTCCATTTATTTTTACTTTTCAGAGTACGCGTCGCGCGTCGGTTCCCTGCTGACTGCAGAGGCCGAGTTGATTATAAATCTTCACATAAGTAGGTAAGCCCGTCGCAGTCTATAGCGCTGGGCATGGTCCGAGATGCGTTTACTTATCTACGCTGTATAAGTAACGTCAATTTAATTGCAGAATATTAACAGTCTCTGACGGTTTTAGGTTTAAACTTCCAAAACGAGGATTTCGCGTAGTGAAAGTCTTGGACTTGTGATTCAACGCTTCTGACACATTTGTATTTGTGTGGTAATTGTATTAATGTGTTTGCTATGATACGTAATTTTGGCAGCTGCAGGGACTCGAAGAAACTAGATAGTGAGCTGTTTGGGCAGTCCTAAATAAAAACATGTGAGGAAAGCCGTGGTGGAAAAGGTGACCCAATTTCAATATGTAAAGAGACTCGGTAAGGAATTGAAGTATGCGACCTGCGGTATGCGATATAGGTCAACGAAGCGGCAACAATCATTTGAAAGCTTTCATCCGTAAATAGGTCTGTCTACAGTGACGAATGGTGTCTCGCCTAGTCATTAGTAGAAATATGTAGGTACATATTTTTCATTAACTTGACAGGTTAATTCCTAATACAACGTACTGTAGGTAGCCCACGGCTTCGCCTCCGGAGGTCGGATATTCCATAGGAATGTAATAAAACGGGCACTGATTTTAAAGCGGCAGTTGTATATAGTAGTTTTGGTAAGTTAAAAATTACAAAATGCATATTTATTAACAAGGTCGGCAGTTAAAACTTAGCAGTAAAGTAAACAAAAATGAGTCGTAAAAAATAATAAAATGGATCATTTAATAATTATACTGAGCAGTAAAATAACTAAATGGGCAGTTACGAGTGCGCAGTTATTCGCCTAAAAAGCGTAGTGAGCGTAGCCCCGCGACGCGGGGCTCCTATTTCTGTCTGCAGGGTTTACAGTAACCTAACACGAAGGGTATGTCGGGGTCTTAGTTCGCTCACTCCGCTCGCTCACTAGACCCCGCCATCCCCTTCGAACCTAACCTGTCCGAGTCGGGGTACCCCAAGTCCGGGTGTCTCCGCACCCTATAAACTGCCGAACTATTTATCTAGCTGCCCATTCCAACATTTTTACTGGCCATTTATTTATTAGTCTGCTTACATATTTTTAGTACTGACATTGTAAGACGAAATAACCGGCCAATTGTTTTTTTTATTACTGTCTATGTCTTACTGTCGCACAAATTTACCAACCGCCCATAAAAAAAATAACTGCCCATTATTTTTTTCAACTGATCATAATAACCTCTCGAATGCTTAAATTAATAACAGTTAAAAAAATTAGTTCCCCATAAAAAGTATAGGATATTTCATACAGGTAACACTCAGGTTGTCGTATACCTACTTGTGTGCCAAACTTGTTATAATTTGTTCAGCCATGAACGAAGGCGTGAAAAGGAAACAGATAGAGTTACCTCTTCTCGCCGATAATAATAGGCATGGCGTGGCGATAACTATCCAACACTATGAATGTGTAACTGGGCTATTTTTACATACGTTAACTTTTTACTACGATTAAACTGTGTATTGGTAGTCAAAAGACACATGACACATTAACCTGGATACCTACATCAAATTACTTTGAAGATTTTTACCTTGTAGCGAACATAATTCAGTTGACACAAAGAAGGCTACTGATATCTATGACGCAAGAATAAAAGTCCTGCAGCGCGCTATCAGCTAGAGTTATCCGCGAGTTCATATTTTAATATCCTGTTCCTCGGATCATACGCCTAAACCTCGTGCATGAAAGTTCTTCAACGTTGAAAGAATGTTCATGAAACCGCTGCCACCTTTCAGATGATTGTGTAGCGGACTTTCTGTGTCTACCGTACTGACAATGGCGGTAGTTTAATCACTTGTTGAGTAACTGTAAACAAAACGAAGACGCCTACCGCGTTATCTGACTGAATAAAATATCCTAATTCGTTGAGTTCTATATCATACAAAACAGTCTACGACTTATAATTTTCACAACGACAATAATATAGAAGACTAGCTGTTCCCCGCGGTGTCACACGCTGCGCGGCTCCTAAGGGTCATAGCGTAATGTATATAGCCATAGCCTTCCTCGATAAATGGACTATCCAACACAAAAAGAATTTTTCAATTCGAACCAGCAGTTCCTGAGATTAGCGCGTTCAAGCAAACAAACAAACAATCTCTTCAGCTTTATAATATTATTAGAATAGATATAAACAAATTAGGTATTTGTTTGGTCATCTTTGTAATTTGGTATTACATAATAATATTGAGATTCTATACGTTGTAGATGTTGAAATCACGCCTGTTACCCTGAAGGGCTAGGTAGAGGTGTACGTATAGTTCATTAGTACACCCACAATTCATTAGTTATGGAGTCCCATGGAGGTAAAAAGGGGTCAAGCCAGATGGCAACAAATTATAACAATGCTTACAATTACATTAATTTTGTCGGTGTCTCCGCCCTAGTAAAAGTGCGAAAACGACAAAAACAACATTAATCATTAATTCGAGCACCACCCATCCTCAGTCAGTTATTATCATAATATACTGGCTTTTGCTCGCGGAGTCGCTCCCGTTATGTACGGAAATTAACCCACAGGAACGTATTAAACGTAGCCTAGGACACTCGGGGATAATGTAGCATCCCGTTAGTGAAAGAATTTTCGGAATTGGGTCAACAGTTCCCAAGATTACCCCCTACAAAAAACTTGACTCGTAAAACTTACAACAAACATACCACTTTAAAATATTAGTAAGTTTTAAAATATTAGATAATTATGTCTGCCTTGCTAAAGTTATAAGTCGAATTTTCAACTCAACGAAAACTGCAAGGCTTCTTTAAGCTGTTAATTTTAGCCTCTCCGTCCTAAGCTGCCGAAACAGTCTCCATTCGAGGCGGAGCCTCGGAGTCAAGTGCGATCGATCGTGGGGCTTCGCAAGGTTAAGACGCAGGCCTGCCATGCCAGCTGGCCATCATTATCTCATTAGGGAGCAGCCGATTGATTCAATGACAGTCGGACGATTGACGGCTAATCGCAGTTGAACTTACTGACCGTCAGATTGTTGCAAAGGATTGGAAATCTTTAGAATACGTTTTTGCTCTAAAGTTTTTGTTTAGTTTCTACTTACTAGCAATGACTTACGGACATTGATTTGATCTCAGAGTGGGTTATGGCCAATAACATAAAGATCAAGTTCAAACTCACTATCTCTTTCTCAGTCGAACAGCTTGAACTTGGACATACGCAGATTTTCATAAGAAGCAGAAGGAAGTTAAGCTTTTGATCAAGATGTCAGCATTTTAGATTTTTAGCATCCAATGCAATGTATTCTTTAATGAAACAAAATTCAGTTTTTTAGACCTGATTACGGCTTTCATCTTGACAAAGTCACCATCTCAAACTACTCCTAAACGAATTGTAGCAAATAGGACAGTTGTGTTTGAGTTCAACTTGACCTACTGAGGTCTGAGCGATTATATTTCTCAGACTGCATGCATACATATAGGTAACCTCGCAAGTCATAATACTTCAAGATCATTAGGCGTTCCTCAGGGCAGTGCACAGTGTCTTGAGACCAAGCTTACTTTAAATATAGGTACTTGTATACGGAGTGAATTCACGACAACAATGCAACGGATGGACATTAAATTCTCGACATTCAATTGGTCTGCCCGCGCTTTAATCGAGGAGGTATGAGATTAAATCCTTAGCATTTGTGTTGCATGCACTACTCGACTATCTTGTCGTGTCTGTGGTCGTAGACAGCTGTGCATTACGTTATCAATTTGTTTTGAATAGTCTCATCTTAGTTTCCGTATAACACTACTCGAATGTTTATCTATCGATCTAGTTTCTATTATCCTAAATGGATCGAAAGCATTAAACCTGAGATCATCGGTGTTTTCTAGTTAGAGGCTGTGTCCTCAATGCTTCCTCATCTGCAAAAATAACGATCTCATACAAACCGTCAACCCATTCGAAGATGAATTATAAAAATCGTTGTTTAGTGCTCACTTTTTTGTGAAATTTTTAGACAGACGTTATTAATAAAATCAAGTATTTTAAACATAATTATATTACTTATGTTATTTATAAAGTTTCTGCGATAACTAGAGTCAGTACCTAATTAGTGCTTCATTTCATAAAATCCAAAATAGGTATAGTGTAAGGTTAGTATCGGAACTTACTCTGGTTACTTAAAAACTATACAAACTGCCTGCAACAGGTAAGAAAACAGCTGTTAATGTTCTTGCCCTATGTATTATAGACGGCCACTAAATCGCTAGGTTCGCTAGGTTTGGTTTTGTAGGTAGAGCTGTGAGGTGCGAATGACTATAACTATTTGTCCGTGGCTTCGCCCACGTGGTAACCAGAAATTATACCACGGAAACACCGGGATAAAAAGTGTCCTATATGTTATACCCTAACCCAGGTCATGGTCCACCTGTATCCAAACGTCGAATAACTTCAACCGTTAGGTGTGTAAGGTAACAGGCAGAGTTACTTTCGCATTTATAATACAGCACCTGGGCGACCGCGCTCTGCTTAGGTCAAAATAGAGAAAACGAATTTTCTCAGATATGACACCCTAG
Source organism: Eurois occulta (assembly GCA_950022335.1). Taxonomy (NCBI): domain Eukaryota; kingdom Metazoa; phylum Arthropoda; class Insecta; order Lepidoptera; family Noctuidae; genus Eurois; species Eurois occulta. Next base: position 863,990 of record OX465486.1, read on the forward strand.
CTAGGTCGATTGTTCGCCCCCGTAAACCCCCATTGTATCGTATTGTATAACGGGCTGGTACCGCAACTCCACATCCCAAGCGCGTATTTTGCGTGCGGCGTAAACCCCCATATTGTAACATTCATCGAAATCGTTAAAGCCGTTTTCGAGAACGTGATTACAAAATATAAACAAATATTGATCATTTAATAGTACCTAAAGGATAGCATTTGCAGTAGTATGGACATTTTATATGAATTACTATTGTGGTCCCCCCCCCTCCCACCTGCCACCGACCACAAGCCCGCCACTGACACACTGTTTGCTAAGCAGACACTATATTTATACTATACTTGCTGGTTTAGTTTGTGGAAAAGATTAGGCCTTTGTGTGGAGAAATGTTCTTTACTAAATGATGTCATTTAGCTCCATGTGGGCATTATGATGGCTAAAATAATGAGAGTTAGGGAAGTATATATAGCACCTAAGCAGGCTATACAGTTATGAGAACACGTAGGAGGTATGCGTAGGAAAAATAATATTATATTATTTAAGCCACCAGCCCAATCTTATAGTCTTTATTCAAGTTTAAGAAGCTAAGGTTTTTACATTAGAATTCAAGCACAAAAATTAAATGAGGCACAACTGTATTTGAAACTTATCAAGTTAAGTCCTACTTCCTACTGTCCTACACTTTGCTTATGTAAGAATTTTTAAACAATGAAAATTAAATTATCATTCACTTTGATATTAATACTGAGAAAACAGATATTTTAAAATAACACCGCGTTGAAGTACTTCAGTTTTGTAAGTATGCAAACCCTAATATACCTATGTAAGAATTTAGCGTCACCTTTGGGACGTGCACACAGTCATTGGCCCGACACGACACCCAGCGAGTCAGCGACAGTACTGAATATTGTAAAGAGCTGGGGAAATATGGTTACTACACCGCACCGTAACAAAATACAGGACGAATGTATCCTGCCCAGAATTATTGAGTACATGAACTTTTCACACTATTTTTCTCTTTTTCTGAAAATGTTGTTGTTTATTTTTGTCGGTAATGTTGTTACCGGCTTCACATGAACTGTTGGCGTAGTGAATATTTTTCTTTTTTTTTACAAACCGTTGCATTCCGGATTTGTAGCCGGTAACAGCCGGTTGTATGTAGGTGTCATGGGAGTACCATTGCAATTGCTTACCTAACCTAACCCTTCATGTCATGTCATGACATGCGCACGACTTAAATACTACCGAACCATCATTTTGTATTAATCAATTCGCACATTGCCTATAATTTCTGTAACTGATCCCTTCCGCCGATAACTTGTCCCCTGGAACACGAAACCGGGCCAACATGATGACCTATTCGTCACCCAATTAATTCAATATCGTCCCGTCAGTTGCATGCCGGTTGTCGGCCACTCAGCCACCCCGAGGAGTAACGGCGATCGATCAAGCGAGCCAATGAATTGATCGTGAATTTTTTATACGTAGTGCCCTTATTCAAGATAAATGAACCATTACAAGGTTGGTAAATAGCTTGTTGTTTCTGCCAAAACTACCGAACACTGAATAAAAGTAGATGAGCTTTGTATACTCATTAGATGAACGAGTAGGTGTAGCTGTATTCTTCTCGTAAGCAGTGGCCCACGCCACGTGGTGGTTTCGAACGGAGCTGTGTCGGTTGGCATGAACCGAATAGATATGTGTAGTTACTGTTTCGGGTCAGCTTTGTAGTTCAACAAATACTGCCGGATCAAACATCCCCGTGCAAGTGTGTCTGCAACCCTTAATAATAAAGTTTGTCACTTTGCCGGTACTTAGGTAGTTCCTCTCGCAAAAGTTACTTATGTTAAGCTATATGCTAAGCCAAACTGGATAAGATCGGGATTAAGTAAAATTATTTTTAAAGCCTGTATTTTTCATTTAAAATGTTATTTTTAAATTAATGTAACAGAATAAAGTCTTAGTATTTCCTCGGGCTACAGCATTGTCTCGGACAACCAGAGGGATTTTGAAGTTCTTACTTACTCAAGACAAGTCAAGATTTATGAAAAAGCTTTAAGATTATGTTATAATTGAAATCGTTTGAGTTTGTTTTGTTGACCTTTGAGTGTTTACTTTGTTTTAAGTTGAATTGTTTGATTAGTGCTTAAATAAATGGCGAAAATTAAAAGTCATTCTAGAAAATAGGTGAGGAGAAAAATTACTTTTATAGTGCTACAAGGGTTATTTGGCGCTCGAATGACGGAGACAGGCAAAACATTTGAAACATTGTTTGATGAAATATGTACAGCTACCTTTTGAAAAAAACAAAATGGCGGCGTTAGATTTGGCCACACGCCAAGAGTTAAAGCTACTTGCACAAGCATTGCGTGCGATATGACAGCAGCTAAACATGACATATACACTCCCGTACACTCCCCTAACTTCATTATTATGATTTGCTTCGTCAGATGGGAAGTGGGACGTAATGGAATTAAACTCTGCATAGATTTACTACCTCTGAGCGGATACGCAAAGGTGCTTCTAGAAGTTTCAAATTATAAACTTGCCAATGTTTTCGAAAACAATCAAAACGTTGAAATGCATTCACGAAGTTTGTAATGAAACTGAAGGTACCTACCTTCAGTTTCATTACTATCTATGGAGATTCAACCATCGCGCTAGCACAACGAACATTGTTAAAAGTTTGACGCATAGAAAACTTGGTGTGGTGACAATAATCCTGCGGTGACCTGCACTACTTACCGAGCCTTTTGAAGTGGAGGAGCGCCCTCACCGCCCTCCACATGGTCTACCTGACCTGAGACACACAGTACATAGCTGAAGCTTCACAGAACCGAGAAGTAATAGTCGATAACGTGTGCCACGTAGAACAGCACGCAAGTGGCGATGTACATGAATACCAGTATTTGTATCAGCATGGTGCTGTGCCCGCGGCCGCGCTCCGACTGGCCGGGCGCCCTCGTGGTCAGCGAAGCCCTACTGCAAGGTGAATGCTGAACAAATGCCAATTACACAATGATCCGTTACGTAACGTGATACGTCGCTGGACAATGTTCGAAGACGGGACACTGTTAAGTCGTCTGTAATCTGTGTGGCCGCCATTGGTGTGTGCGAATAATGGCGTTCGGGGAAATGCGGTGTGTTGTTGTGATCCATCATCTACGGTGTGAATGTAATTGATCGGGGAGCTTGCATATACAGCGTGTGTCAGTGTGTTCGTATTGAGAGGTGTTCAATCTATCTAAACCAGCATTACCAGCACTCTCAATATGACTACACTTTTCAGGTACATGCTGAATTTTTGTGTGAGTGTCAACGAGCAGCATCTTTAATGGCAATTTGTTATAACACAACGACACAATCAATAGACTAACACAAAAGAAAACTCGGTCACCGAGCACGAACCCTCGGCCCTTGGCGTTACTTCCCACGTGAATGTTGTCCTACAATGATGTCGCTTTGGTGATATAAATTCCGGGAGACTTCGGGACAATACGCTGGAAGTCACAAAGAGAAGAATTTGTGAACTTTTTGAACTGTCACATCCGTTTTTATTATACACTAGCTGTTGCCCGCGACTTCGTTCGCGTGGAAATTTAGGTGTGTATGTGAGAGACTGCCTCGTTGGTCGAGAGATCACCTTTTATTTAGACTTCAACGTAACTGGCGAAATGTGGTTGTACGATTAGGTACACTTCTGCCTTGCTTCGGGGATTACATGGCGTGATGTGTGAGAACTGACTGGCTGATCAAAATGTGATAATATGGGTGATGACTATAAAAAGAAGTCCCAAACAAAATTAAATGGGGACGATATGGCTTAAAAACCGTTTATTTTGGCGCTATCCAACTTTCTTTTCAAAGTGAACCATCACACACCTTGTTGGGCACTATTTATTCTAATCCCGTTCTGTATACAACATTAAAGGACTTAAGCATGTGCAAGTTTTGAACTGAACAACCAACATATAATTATTGACTGTGTGAAAAGCATGAAGTGCACAATTGAATGCGTGTCACTTTTATGGTTTGGCCCCGGGATCTGTCATGATGATCTGTGATCTGTCTGGTCTGTCTGTCTGTCTATCGTCATTGTAAAAGCCAATTTAAGGGAAATTGTAACCACTTAAATTGAAATGGCAATTATTTGAAATAGTGGGCATGCGGGGAATTAAAACGCTCTCTGCTTTAGCAGCTCCGTTTTTATAATGTTACTGCCCAGCTTTGTGATACGAAGCCTGGTGCCGATGCACAGTCTGGTTGCATCAAGGTTTCGCATGATCACAACTGGAACGCCAACTTTAAGTTCCAGCTGATGAGACAGCGCGCCCGTTAACGCCAGGGAGTTGAGAAATTCAACGGGCTAGGCAGTACACGTCCCTTCTTAGCCCTTTGTGTTCCAGGGCAATTTGAAAATGGAATGTGCAGTCCGGCCACTCTTAAGAAAAGTTACAACAATACTCGAAGCCACAACCATAGCTATATGACGGCACGGTTGGTGCAGTGGCTGAGCAATTCATTGCTGCGCTGCGTGTCGCGGGTTCCTTTCCCGCAAGGAATAAATTTACAACGTCGTGAATTTTTATTATCAAATTTTAATTTTGTATTCATTTTTAAATTTTTTAGAGATTCGTAATGGGTTGTACGTAGTACTTAATACTTCTATGCAAAGAGTAAACACAAAAGGAAAAATAAAATCAAAATAATTTTCAGCCATTCCGACTACACCTCGACAAAAACCTATTTACGTAAATAATTAAATTTATCATAGAAATCGTGTATGAGGTTACTAACTAAATTTTAAACATTAATATCTTTTGCGTCTGTTGGTCGATTTTGATGAAATAAACGCTAAATGTTATTCGGAATAATGCTTCTTATGTTTCAATTTTTCTATTTTGAATACAATGAGGGGTTTTTACGTGATGCGCGCACAAACGAACAGACAAAAAGACAAACCGACAAACAGACAAAAATTCTATAAATGGTAGAAATGGGTTCTGTTATGTGATCCTTAAACACCCCTACTATTTTTTTCTAAATGTTTTCAATGTACAGACACGCCACGTCTACAGATCTGTTATATGTATAAATTTTTCGAATGTAGTTGTTAGTGAATCCTGGGAACTGAAAATTCTGTACGTTATTTTGAATACGTGGAATTCGCGAATAGATACTTCAATATTGAAAGGTTACTGCATTCTTATTTCTTGGAAGGGAGATATAGTTTCTGACATCATCATAACAAATATGAGCTACGTTAACAAGCTACGCCATTATAGGTCGATGGAAGTACATCTCCATTATTGGCAGCTAACATCATCCTTCAAGCATGTTACACATTGCGGCCCTAAGGCTAACAAATGAGCCCGCTAGGCATGTTGAGTTGAGTTTCTAATCCGCCTCTAGACATAGATACCTTATGTTTGGAGACATCCGACATATAACCATAAATCGGAATGGCCAATGATCTTACGAGTACGCGTTCATTTTGCTGTCGCTTAGTGTTGACAGTGCTCACACTATCTTAAAGAAGTTTTCAGATTAAAGTTGAGACAGAGTTCGTATAAAAATAATTAGATGGTTTTCCAATGAGCAGTGGATAACTTCTAAAATTAAATAAATAGTTGATGGTTGCTTCTTGTCTGAATATCGGCAGGGTGGCCCTAGAAGGTCTTATGGTGAGGTTCTCCAGAAGGTTCAGGTGTGTAGTGCTTGCAACCGACGTGCGTGTATGACCCGATGTATGAACGTGGACGACGAGATGGCGTTCTATAGTTTCAGCCTACCCCCATGGGAAAAAGCCGAGAGTTGAAGTACCCAAGTATGCTTTGCACAGCTGCCTTACAATATGACGTCTGCACTTGCATTGTGCAGAAACGGCTTGCTATGTACCCATACATTATACCAACACAGCTACGCAGCTACGGGCCTACGAGACTACGAGCCGTAGCTGATCGCTTCGGTGTCGAGTGAGCGGTGAATGAGCCGCGGCGATGTAATATGACCGGTCGGTACAGCGAACACGGCTGGGTAATGGTAGCACAGACTGCAGGTTTGTATTTGTCCCGCAATTCGCTTCAGCTATGCAGACAGATGCGGGTTGAAAGTGTACGCATAGATTTAAAAAGCGCTGTGTAACAATTTTGGTGAACAACAAAGCATATTTATTACTCAATCTACATATATAGTATCCAAAGACTTAGGCCCGCTTGCACTACTATTTACTAAATGCTTTCAACGCTAAACGTGTGTGAAACATCGTTCTGCCTCTGCAATTTGCGGAAAAGTATTTTAAAAACGTTTAAAATAATATGCATTTTCCCAATGATTTGTGGTGTCAGCGCGCAGAGCCCCTCCGTAGATTACAAATACTTTATATTGTGGTCTATTTTTAATATCATGTTTTTATTCAAGATCTAATTAACTTCTATCATCGAGATTCGCTAATTTTTGATCGTGCATGGGTTGGAATTGAAAATCCTTGTTCAAAAGTACAAATCCCTCTTCAACATACTCGTACACGGGGCAAAGTAGATCGGTTTGCAGGGCACACCACAAAGATGTTGGTGTGCGTAAAATCAACGGCCGTCTGACTTCGCCTATTTATTAGTGTTTGCTTCACAATAACCCGTTGTCCACGCACACACAATAAAATTTCTTGTCACTAATGTTGCAGGGAATATGACGCATAAATTTAGCTTATCATACAATCGTCTCCGTGGCGCATTAGTCGAGCGCGCGATAAATAATTACTTACTGCGCCGGCGCCGTAGGATCGAATCCGACTGCCAACAGCTTAATGTTTTTGTATGTTTTAATAAAATATTTTACATTTGTTTGTTCAATTCATTGCTTAACTATTAGCAAGTCTCTTTATATTTGGGTTAGAATGTATTAGTTGTCTACCCTCTAAAAATGACAAATCATGTTTAAGTTAGTAGTTTAAGTTCATCGTCATAATGCTATTGACTATCGGGCTTTCGTTACGTTTTTAGACATTATACCCTGCGTTTTTTGAGAAGTGCTTTTATTTGTGAATCAATATGAATCATTGAACCACACTTTTATGAGCTGAAATAATTCTTTTGCATGAGCAAAATGTTTCAATTAGTGAAATTGCGAGACGTTTAAAGATATCGGTGAGTAACAAAATGTTATTATGATGTTTAGAAGTTTAATATGTTTAAATAATCCACATGTTATTGATTGTTGTTTTTTGTAACAATATTTTATTATTGTTCACAGAGAAGGACTGTGCAATTGTGGGTCCATCGTTATGCAGATTCGGGAAGCATTGATCCTTGCCGACCGGGACCAAAGGCTGGATTTGCATTCACAGATTGGCATCTGATATAGTTGCTACGCATACCGCTGAGCCCTTCCTCACTACTCGTTCCACGGCAACTAAACATGACGTGACATTACAAACTGTACGAAACCACTTGCGAGCAGCTGGTGTGAAATGTTGTAGGCCAGCCAAGAAAATTTGAATGTCAGATATTCACAGGCAAAACCGGGTACGCTTCGCAAGAAAATATTTGGATTTTGATTGGTGCAATAATATAGTTATATTTAGAGATGAAAAATGTTTTAAATCAGACAAGGACGGTCGCAAAATATTGTGGCGAAAAGATGGTGAGCACTATCATAAAAAAAAATATTCTTCCATGCAGGTCTAGTGGAGACATTTACTTCGTGCATGAATAAGTCATAGATAGCGAAGGCGCACCAATAGGATATTAATAAAAATATCAGGGGGTAATTCGATTTGTTTTATGTGAGTGATGTTATTGTTAGTGAGATAACAATTTAGGATACCTGTATCTTAATATCTATCTTATTAACATGTTTATTCATTTCACTAATAAATAAATTACCCACTTGAATAAGAAAAGTAACGTTATTTCTTGTCCGACTTAGAATATTTGTCATGCACAAAACTTTTTAATTTGTAATTATAATATAAAAAAAAACCTAGTCAATAAATGTTGTTGATTTCTTAATACAAATTGTTTAATTTTTACTTCCATATTTTTTTTCGAATAATGTTCTTATTATCAGGTAAATTACAATAAAAATTCAACAAAATGAAAATAAAAGTTTTTTAATAATGCAAAAAGTTGACGCCAGCGGCGCAGATTCGATCCTACGACACTTGATTTACCAGCCGAATGATTACACATCTATGCCACGACACCGGTTAGTCATGGGGTTAAATTGATGCTTCATATTCTTTACCTCATATTATACATATACTATAGTGAAGCAAACACTAACAAATAGGCGAAGTAATACACCAGTTGATTTTACGCACACCAACATCTTTGTGGTGTGCCCTGCAAACCGATCTACTTTGCCCCGTGTACATATAGGATCACGGATCAGGTTAATTAGCACTGCAGTGAGTAGGTCGTTAATTAACTCGGAGTATGGAGAGCGATAACTCAGTTGTGTAATTGGCGGTCTTCCGTAATAACTGGCGCTGCGGTGTCTGCGGCTCACCGTAACTCCCAATAGTTTACGACTTTCGAACAACAACTCAACGTTTAATTACGATCTACTAATTAATATCTATCAATAAACATATCAGTGAGTAGTTTAGTGTAAATTCGGAGACATGTGACATCCGATCATCAGTGGGACCTGGGTTGGAAGTGGATTACGGCATACAGTAATAATCACCTTTGGGAATATTACAGGCAGAAGCTACGGGGGAGAAAACTAGGAAGAAGGCTTTTTTTTTTTTTTTTTTATTATTATTCTTCTCAAACATACATATTTTTTGTTCTACAATTTACTCGCCAAACTTTTTAGTTTGATGGCGAGAGGCGCCTGTTTTTACATACACATGTTATACAAATAATCTATTCAACAATTGACCTTAAAAACTATTACACAACTGTTACTGTTACAGTTCTTACTAAGATGTGAATTTATTTCTCGGTAACGGCTGAATCCTCGTTACCGAGAAATAAACTCCTTAATCTTGATTTTAACATAACTTTACTTAATTTAGGAATGTGTCTTAGCATATCTACTTTATTAAATACTTTTGGTACTAAATACTTTGAAATTCTTTCCCCATAATAATTTGTTGGCTTGATCACCTATTGACTGTATTTATGATGCTGCGAGAATTTTCCGTAATAGGGATAGATTTCACAGGGTTTTGTAATTATAACTCGGCACAAACACTCGGACAAAATCGAGTTATCAAACTTTTAATCATACTTTTAAACAAAGCTAGCCACTCAACCGTTACAGCAAACATAGTAGCCTCATAGGTTCAAAGTCAATTTAAATGTTCAAAATTATTGGTAAAAACTTAAATAGAACAAAATATTTTACTGATATTCAACCCATATTCTCAAGTTTAACTTTTTTTTAAGTACTTCAAACTAGTTGTTGTAATTTAGTTTTTACATTATGTTGATTCTCCATAGTTTTAGCTATACACACGTATTTTTTATTTCGGTGTAGCTGCAGTAGTTTACTAGATAATCAGCTGTATGTTGGATATGGCACGGGGCGCTTGCGCGCAGAAATTCCGTTCTCGCGGCTGGACGTTCAACACTACTGCAGCTCCGCCGCGTGGACGTTTCAATGGCTAGGAAAAATAAATGAGCGCGCGTTGACAATGCCGTGTTGCTAATCCCAGCTGGAAATCCAGTGTGGCGAATAAAAGCTTTTCAACTACCATGATGACAGCTTAATAACGCGTCTATTGAAAGAAAATGTTTTGTTTCTGCTTTAGAATCCAAAAATATGGCCATCCTGATTGAATCGCTATTTGAGCAGGTAACAAGCAATTTAATATTCCGTCCGTAGGTAAAGAAAATGTGGAAGACTCTGAATAGGCAAATTAATTTTAATTGGGGAAGCCTGGGCAACAGGAACAGAGGCCAGGGTCAAGCATTTCTCACTGGAAGATGTTATTTCCCTATTTCAAACGGTAAGCTAACAGTTCATTGAATTCGATTCAAAGGACATGGATAATTTCTGTATGGGCGTTTTAAATTTGAAGGGTGTATTCTTTGTGAAGAGTTCACTCAGAAATGGTTTTTCGAAATTCCACCCCTAAGGGAGTGAAATGCGGTGTTGAATTTTCTTTAAAACTTTTTATTCTCGAAATCGATTGCCTTGAAAATTTGTGGACATGCTCTGCAGTTAAAATTATGAGAAACGTGTACTTATCACAGTTTTTCCAAAATCATCCCCCAATATAAAATTCAAAGCCCTGGTTGACTGATATACGAGTATCAACGCACAGCCCAAACCGCTGGTCTTAAAGACATGAAATTTGAAGGATGAAATCTTTGTGTCTTCACCCTTTGGCCCTGATACCTTCTCTTGTAGGTAAACCTACCAGTAGCAAAGGGTCCACTAAGAAAGGGATTTTCGAAATTCCACCCCTAAGAGGGCAAAATGGGGTGTTGATTTTTCTGTGAAACTATCTATTCTAGGTGTCGATAGACTTGAAAGTCTACATACTCTTCAGTTAAAATTATGAGAAATGTGTAAGTATATTTTTCGAAGAGGTTGAAATGGGGTTGAATTTTCTGTGAAACTTAATATTCTCTGGGTCAGTTGACTGAAAACTTAATGTACACATCACTCTTCAGTTAAAATTATGAGACACGTGTATCACAGTTTTTGATATAACACGATATAGTCTACAATTTTTTTTTTTAATTTATTTATTTACCACCGAAAAGTGGCTCCCATGTTTAAAATTCATTAATTTACGTTACACGTCCGTCTTTGGATCACTGACTTACATATGTGTACTAAATTTCAACTCCATCGGTCCGGTAGTTTCAGAGTAAATTGTCTGTGACAGACGGACAGGCAGACAGACAGACACGCGAGTGATCCTTAAAGGGTTCCGTTTTTCTCTTTGAGGTGCGGAACCCTAAATACTAATATTACATATGTAGGTATCTTACATGAACTATTTATAAATGCGAAAGTTTGATGAATGGATGTTTGTTACTCAATCACGCCAGAACGGCTGAACAGATCTGGATGAAAATTGGCACAGAGATAGATTATAGGTTGATACAGATAGATATAGATTACTTATTATTCCAGATGTAGGCAAGATCCTGTGTGCAATTCCCGAAATGCACGCGGGCGAAGCCGCGGGCAAAAGCTAGTTAATATAATATATTGACTATGTAAGTGTATATGGAATGTACTTTTTTGTCCATGTCCTTTGAAATCGTTTAAAACTTTAAACAATTGACTGTTGGCCCTGATCCCCGGTTATTTTCACAGTATGATGTGATACGTTATTTTACTATGGGGACGGGCTGCAGACATCGAGTCTATATTTATTCTGCAGAAAAGAGCTTTCAGAGCCTTATATGATCAACGTAGGCGCGATTCTATATGAGAACTGTTTAAGGAAATTAATATCATGACAGTACCTTGTCAATACATCTATGAAAACATCATGCACGTTAGGAAAAATCTGCATTTATTTAGTAAAAAAAGTAACAGACACCACTATAATACTCGAAACAGGGACCAACTAGTACAGCCAGGTTTCAGGCTAGCTAAAGTAGACTCATCTTTCATGGGGTACTGTTTAAAATGTTACAATAAAATGTTACAATAAAATATCTCCCTCATTCTACAACCGAATGAGACGAAATTTAAATCTTGTATAAAACGCACACTATGTAGGCAAGCATATTATAAGTTGGGGGATTACATTGATAATAAAAATGGTTGTGGAGCAGGACCAGCATTGAGCCCAATGCTGGTTGTGATCCACAACCATAGGGGCAAACTAATTGATTACCAAGTGAAGTTATTGTGGAAGCTGCAGAAGATTGTAAAAATATCTTTGCATTGTATAGATTCAATCTCTTAGTATTATAGCACATGTGTGAGTACTATGTAGGTACTGTAAAGCTACCATTTACATTTAGTTATCTTTCATTGACTCGAATGTGCCCTGGTGGCTGGGAGAAGGTCATGCTCACTAAAATGTCTCGCTGATGGTGGCGGGTGTATCGGGTCATTCAGTTCCCTTCAATATGGTTAAGCAGAATGGGGCTGATCCATGCGTCATGTTCGTGAACGGGCGCTGTCAGTTGGGACTGGTCATCTCTTAGCTGCCACGGTTTATTTTGACTACTTTGTTTTTAATATAATCTTTTAATCTGGATGCTCTTAATGTGCACATCTTTCTACATCGTTCTCACATAATAATGTATGATTTCAACATCAATGATGTAACCAAGATCTTCTAACAAAATTTTGGATGAAAAGAGTGTCCATGGAGTTTCTTGCCCATTCTTCTCCATAGAGAAGCGCTACGCTTTGGAATGGGCAACTACGAAGCTAAAGTCACAGACACAAGGCATAATAACTTGTGAAAGTACACAAGTTATTATGCCTTGTGTCTGTGACTGTAGCTTCGCCTTCTTTGTTTTTCTGTCATTCAAAAGTGCCTGGTATGGTCTAATTTAAATAAATGCTTTAATTTTGAGTTTGACAAATGGACAAGAATTTAGAATCGTGGAAATTAATTTCTCAGTTGATAACCAACCTACTGAACTAAGAAGTGCTGACCAAGACTATTATTTTTAGAATGAGTTTCCTGGACTAAATATGCCACGTCTGTTAATTCATGTTTAAATAATGTCATTGTATTTTACTTATCCAAGTTTTTATTACTAATGACTTGATTAATAATTTAACTCAATATTTTCCTCAGTAAAAGTATATTCTGAGAAAGTAATTAACAAATAAAACGACCGGGAAGATATTTAGTACGTTCAGTCAAAAAACTATCGGGAATGGATGATTTGTGTATGGTTCCAAATTCATTTTTTTTTATTGATAAGTAGATTGGCACAACTGTTTTCCATTTTGGCGCGGAGTTTGACTTGCATCCGTTGTTTAGATTAAATACAGTGCTGCAGTGTGTATTACGAATTTCATAATGGACAAAAACATCGAACAAAGAGTTATAGTCAAGGGAACTTCATGTTCGGAGTCCTTGAAAATGTTACAGAAGGCTGACGGTGAATCGACTTTATCAAGAACACGTGCTTATGAGTCGAGATGTGATGGAAGATTTGCCTCGCTCTGGTAGGCCATCAACGTCTTCAACTGAAGTTAACATCGCAAGAGTAGAGTGACTGAAAATCCTCATTCAAGTTTGAGAGAGATAGCCGCTGAACTTTCTGTGTCTCACAAGTCGACCCGTACCGTTTTAAATAATCACTTGGGTTTGGAGCATTTTGCCGCTCGGCTAGTCCCAAACGACCTGAATTTTCTTCAAAAACACAATCGCATAAGAGTCGCTGAGGGTATGCTAGAACGAGTCAATTCCGACCCAACATTCTTGAAACGCATTGTTACTGGTGACGAGACGTGGGTTTATAAGTTTGAAATGCAAACTAGTCAACAAGCTTCGGAGTGGCGCCTTCCAACGGAACCGAAACCGAAAAACCGACGCCAAAGTCATCAAAAGTCAGTCATGTTGACCGTTATTTTGACTATCGCGGTGTCGTGCACTCGGAATTCTTGCCGGAAGGTCAAACAGTAAAAAAAGAATATTATTTGAGCTTTATGCGGCGTTTAAGAGAGCAAATTTAACGAAAAAGACCAGATTTTTGGTAAAAAAATTCTTGGAATTTGCACCACGATAATGCGCCTTTCGTACAAGGCTATCATAGTGAACGAATTTTTGACCAAAAGCTTAACAAATACCATCGAGCAACTACCTTGTTCACCAGATATGGCTCCAGCCGACTTCTTTCTTTTTCTAAACTCAAATTACCACTTCGTGGCACCCGTTTTCATCCGGTAGAAGACAAAGGAGAATTCGCAGCGAGAACTGAACTCAATTCCGGAAAAGGCGTTTCAAAAATGTTTTGATGATTGGATTATTCGTTGGCGTAGTAAGTGTATCGTTTCTAAAGAAGCATACTTTGAAGGCGCTAAAATAATTTTGGATGAATAACTAACATTTTGTGTATTGTTGATCTTTTCCCGGTACTTTCTTGACAGAGTAGTATAACACCCAAGATTAACATTGTAAACATTTAAGAACTGAAAATAGACTTATTATTTATTTATTTAAACTTCATGTATAATAGTGGTATATAGGCGGACTTAATGCCACAAGGCATTCTCTACCAGTCAACCTTTGGGTTAAATAAGAAAAAATTGTGATAGGGTACAAAATAAATATCTAAAAAATAACTTCTTGTTTTCGAAAATTTATATATTCCGGTGAAATAAAAAAACAGTTTCAGAGTTCCTTCTCATACGGATGTTGCGTGTGTCCCAGTTAAGGGAACAATATAGGCCGATTATACTAATAACAGTTTCCTTATCTTACAATACTCACTCGTCCTCTGATGCCCATTAACAACAGTCGCGTTGGGCACAGCGAGCCTGTCGCCCTCATTGTTGTTGACGTGGTGTAGTGGCAGTTCCACGCCGTCGTTGGAGCCTCCGGGCCACGCCATGTCACGTACATCACTGGCTCACACCTGCATCACTAGCACCCGCGCGATACACACACGCAATGAATCACTTGAACACAATTTAGTCGCTTGCACCAATGTCCAGCCTTCACGTTACGAGCTCGTCTTTTGGTTTTGGTTTTTAGATGTTGTTTTATGTATAGAAGTACTGTTGGTAAGATAGAATGTATAACATAACAAGGGTGTTCAAATAGAAGGTCTATTTTATTCTCGTACTAAAAAAAACGATCAAATTCAATCCGAACCTTATCATATATTATCACCCTTGTCAAAAATGTAGAAGAGGGTTTTTTGCAGATTGAGGCCGGAGGATTAGAACGTGAATGTTCTTAAAAGTAATATAATTACTCCTCAGATAAACTACCAGTTTCTGATTTGAGAATTTGAATAGAGAACTAGTCAAATTTTACTTAAGAGGGAAGCGCGGGAAATTTAATGGGATTAAATGAACTTAGAAGGTTTTTATTGTTAATTTTAACACGTTCACTGCGTAACAGGCCGATATCGGCCTGCCGCGGTACTTCAGCTGGTGCGGACGCAGAAAACTATGTCCCTCTCGCTTGTGCGAAACGATTATCTCAGGTGTTTTTAAAAATTCGACAGAGACAAATATATATTTCATATTGCAGTCAAAAATGTAGGTGTTCCCCATCAAAACATAACGGCAGGCTTTTATCGACCTACCACGCACTGACGGTGAAAAACATCCGCTGAGTGCGGCAGTGGGCCTATTTCGGCCCGCCCTCCCAACAGGCAGCAAGCGACCCGATACCGCACAGAGCGTGCGCCCCGCCAGTTAGTGTTGTGCTATCTAACTGACCTGACGTAGCGTTCGATATAATCAACGATGGCAAGCAATAAAAGAAAAATACAAATTTTGGAAAATAGAGTAATTCGCCCTGCAGTTAGTGACAGCAGTGAAGAAATATTTTCCACTAAGAAAAATAAAAAGAATTTGGAAACAAAATGTGCACGGAAAACGAAGCACAAGCGGTAAGTTTTGTTTTACTTTCTACACATATTAGCCTTAGACTCATAATGACGTGGAGATTTTTTAAGTAATATCATATTCCTTTATGAAAATGATTATTCTTAAAAACTAGCTAACTCCTACAGTAAATAGTTTTTGCAATATAATTTTTGACGTGATAACGTCTTATTTGTTCAGTTTCGCGAGTTCTGTGGTAAAACTCATAAATGGTTAATAAATCACACGGAATTAAGAAAAAAAATACATTTCAGAAAATCAAGAAAAACCTCAATGACCATGTCCGTGAGATGAGCGCTAAACGAAGAAATTGTGCAGGGTGCTACGACAGACTGCGGAAAACCTTTAATAGTACCCAAGCAGAAAAAAAAGTTAACAAAATAAAAAAAAACATTGCAGGAAATGCTACCAAAACCTTTGCGTAACATGTTTCCAAGACAGGCATAAGTAAATAAAAACATATTTCAGTTCTTTTACGATAATTCTGTTTTATTTTCGATATCCCCTTATTTTTCTCTGTCCCATCACTACTAAAAATACTTTCTAGTGCGGTTCAGGTCGATATCGGCCTGCCGCTTTTCCTGCTTTATTTCTCATTTCCTGTTTGGCAGATCCCGGGGCGAATCAAACCTAAGGAAGTTGGGTTCAAGGTCATTCTAACAATATAAAAAGAAAATGTATACATTATGTTTCCACAAAGTTATAGCAATTTAATCTATCCTAGTGCTGGTGGGCCTAGAAAGACCTGCCACGCACTGGCGGAAATATCATTGGGGGCGCATTTTGGCCCGCCGCCGCACCAGATGAAGAATTATGATTTTACTTGCCGCAGTAAACGTGTTAATGATAATAATTCTGTAAAATATACATATGTTTTACGGTCGTGAATTTCGAATATTTTGTTCAACATACAGCCTGACTCTGACTAGTAAATTGCAAAAAACATGAAAAAATGCATTTCGCGGGCTACTCTGGACCAATGTAAATAGCACTCAACAGCAAAAAATTAATAAGAGTTTGACAAACTTCAATTATTTACTCAATTCTTAAACCAAACTATCAAATAGACATATGGAGTACTTATGAAAAAGAATTGTCAGTACATGCAGTGACATATCGAGGCCTTATGAAAAGGATTGTCAGTATATGCAGTGACATTGACTAACTTTTTCTTAACCACGATGCGCCATATTTACGGCGGAGAACCATAGTAGTTATTTTTGATTGGAACATTGAGTAGAACCCATAAAATAACTAAGTACAGTACCTGGAGGATTTTTCCTCTTAAATTAGTTAGAGGAGAAAATGTCTGCAGACATTTTTAAGGTATCAT
The DNA here is from genome assembly GCA_950022335.1 of Eurois occulta. Taxonomy (NCBI): domain Eukaryota; kingdom Metazoa; phylum Arthropoda; class Insecta; order Lepidoptera; family Noctuidae; genus Eurois; species Eurois occulta. Next base: position 880,818 of record OX465486.1, read on the forward strand.
CTCTATAGACAGCGAGATGGCATTGCGCTCCATTTCAATTACCAGCAAGGATTTCTCAAGTACATTTTATAAGTAAAGGTAAAGAGATCGTCTGCGGGAATCTAGAGAGGAATATTTACCTACTTTCAACAAGAAATAAAGTATCGATACTTTGAGCGACTTTCTTTTTCTTTTGATCGGGACTCGAGCCATCTGTGAATGTTCAAGCCAATAAAGATAAAGATAAAAAAGCTTGTCATTTTGAAGTCAAGTTCCTTTGAAAGATATTTTAAAGTTATACATACTCCAGCAGGACCAGCAGGGGTAAAGCTAGAATGATAATAATCTATCTGTTTAATGACCATACATTTTATCAGGAGTTAAACACGTGTAGGCTGCCAGAACTTTAGGGTATTACATTCGACGTAACATCACGGCAGTAATCCTCTCAGGGTGAGGCGGAGATGTGCCTACTACCTATAGTAACCCCACATTTCGCCAGTCGCAATGCGACTGTTGCATGTGATAGAGGACGAGTCTCTTGTCATCGACCGGGCACACAGATCCCTTCGGGCTGCTACTGAGGAATTTCTGATAGATAAACCTTTGTTTGACCTATAAATCAAGCCCAGGACCTCATGCTTAGCAAAAGCTTAAGTTATGTAATAGAATAAAGTTCGGGAGTGCCTCTCCGCGAGTTACGGCTAATCGCTGAAGCCTGTAGTTTTGTCAGACTTTTAGCACCACTCAGGTATCACAAAGTGATAAATCCCGAGGAAAGTTGTAGACCACATGGATATCAACCATTACTTAGGTACTCAAGAAATCTCGTAAATGTTCGCACGAGGTGTCTACGCTCTGAGGCCAAAACAGTTTACATTATGATTATGTCACGGTTCAAGAGACAGCATATTAGCGAAGCATATTCTTCCCTCCTTCAATCGGACCTCTTGTGTAAGGCTAGCAAAAAAGTCGTTGCTACGCGTGATATAAAGACGATTTTAGTTTTAAAAGTGTTAATTCATTCATACTAATTATAAATGACAAAGTAACTTTTCACGCTATAACTTCTCAATTGTTAATATGTTACGTAAAGGTAGATCCTACTCCAGGTTATCCCTGTAGGTATATTTCCGTTACTCGGGCGAAGCCGCGAAGAAAAGCTAGTACGCTTATAAATTAAATGCGTTTCCTACAAAACGTATGTTCCTGGTTATCACTCGTACGTTCGAGTCCGCAAATATTTATTTTCTGTTTCTAAGCACGTTAGCAAAAGTGATTGCTTCAACGAAAACGAATGCTCTAGAGAAGAGCCTGCTACGACTACAAGAGTTCTTGAAATTCTTAGAAACCATCTCCCTATTACCATATGTCTGCGTAGCACTAGAATTATTTCAGTGCTACGAAAACGCTACGAACAGCATTTTCGTAGCACTGAAATAATATAGGTCTTTGAGACTAGTCTGCGCATCTAAAGTATGTAGCAAATGATTTAAAACTTATTTATTTTACTACGAATCTTACAGCATATTATTTGGTAAAATGATAGTCATGTATTATTAAACGTTTCGTGATTAAAACCTACTTCATAAATCAAAATTTTTCATCTAAACTTAGCCAAAGTTTAAATGACTTTCGTCCTTGGCGAAAAAATAATTAGAAATTAGTTAGTGGTCAAAGTTGGGTTGGCTAGCGAGTAACTGAGTTAACTTTAAGTTGAAGTATTAGAAACAATAGTGGGGTAAGCTACTCGTATTTTAGGTACTTTGTAAAATGACAACACAATTCAATAATCATCTTCCTGACCTTGCCGCATGTTATTTGGGGTCGGCATAACACGTTTTTTTCTTCCATTCTCTCTGTCATTTGTCACACTATCATTTACTCCTTTTTCCTTCATATCATTCCTCACACAATCCATCCGTCTTTTCTTTAGTCTTCCTCTCCCTCTCGATGCATCAACATTTATATTCATACTCTGCAACACAATTCAGTAAACATTATATTTTGCGATAAGTTATGTAATATTTTAGCCAATGTGTGAATTGATTAAAACTAGCAATACCATGCTCTCTCCATGAAAATTATTAATTAACTGTTATAAATAATAGTACCTATTTAATTATATATGAGCTGGATAGACAAACAAGATTAGTTAGTGCCTATCTACCGGTGCCAAAGATAAACAATAACGTGTAATGAAATTACGGCGACGTACGACGAGTGGTTGTTGCCAGCACCGGTTTGCAATAACATCATTACCTTTCAAAATGAAACTTTCTCCACAGGAGAGAGAGATTATTAATACCTTCGTACGCCAGACATGTAGGTTATTGTATCCTAGCTGACGATTGAGAAATTTTTATTTACGCAGATGAAAAGAGTAGGTAGTCTTCTCAATAAACTAGTAACGGATTCTGACGTGGTTTTTAACATAATTTAGAGTAAAAGCTTGCAAAGCTGGGCCGGTCAGCTAGTTATAAATTAAGATTGATTTTTCTTTAATTTACATGAACACGAGCCAGCGGACTGAAACAATTAGTTTGATTGCTAAGAAATTGGTTCTAATTAATTTTCGTCGGTAATTAATAATGTGTAAAGTAGCATGAAGTTCAGTTTACTTTGATTGTTATATGTCAATATTTAATAATACAACATTTTATATTAAATGAGTCTTTATGGACTTAACAACTAGAACAATGCAAATGTAAAATTATTTATCAGCATCATTGGCTATGGCCCTAATCGTCACGCTTGGTAAATGCATTGGTGGTCACAGGAGATGTGTAAGTTAGTGACCCATCATAAGATTATTATGTTTTGACCACTGAAATCTACAAATTGATTCCAGTATAAACTGTGGAGAACACGAGAGCTTTCTCAATATCCTCTGTAGTGCACTAAAACACAGATGTTGCCTTCCATAAACTACCCAGAAGTATTTGAAGGCGATAAAATATCCTGATATTTCCAATCTCATTCTATTACAAGGCTCGCACGAGTTGAATGCAGAAGTGCCGTAACATCACACTTTGAAGTGCCATCACAAAGGAGTTGCAGACAGTATGTGCTTAGCAGATAACTAAGTATGAGATTGAGGCCAGGGACGTGGTATTTATGTGTATATAACTGTATGTGTGATAGCCCGTAGGGGATGCCTAAGTGAACATCAGTGTAGTTTGCGAGATTATGTGGCTCTACCAGCTTGCATCCGTAAACTTTAACCTCGCGTTAGATGAGTATAGTTTCTAAAAAATACAAATAATCAATGATTTTTATAAGTCACTAGCTTTTGTCCGCGGCTCCACTCGCGTTAATTTGGAATTTGAAAATTAATTCGGGGTCACAATCCTAACTAAAATAATATAATCCAATCATGATTCAACAGACACGTGGCGCCATCTATTATCATAAGAACGTTATTGTTGTTTTCCTCGGGAACAGTACTTTCTTTCGGGATGAAAGGTACCATATGTCCGTAACTGTACACCTGACAAAGTATATGCAAAATTTCAGGATAATCGGTTCAGTGGTTTAGGCGAGAAAAGGTAGTAAACAAGGATTCTTAAGTTCTTTCAGTTAGCATCTTTAAGTTAGGATTAGGATAGGATTCTCAAATCAACTTAATTTAAACTGTCATAAAAGTGGAATTTGTTTGAATGAAAATAGCCTCGATTGGAAACAAGGCTTTGAGTAGGCTCTAGTTGGGAAAGGTTGATAGATAACAAAAATGTTAGGTCGCTAAATGGCATTTTAATGAGTCTTTTAGTGTTGCCCACAACTAAAGGTGCTAACGTTATGAGTTAGCGACGATATAACAAAAACCAAATCGAAACACGTGAACTAAATGTTACATTACAAACCTAGTATGGCCTCATACCCTTATACCAGTGTAAACAACACGTGACATGGTCAAGTACAATCAATAAAACTAATAATAAACTTCTCAAGTATTATTTTATACTTGCTGAATATTAGACTCTCTAGCAAAATATATCAAAGATTTGATCACTCAGTAGGCACTCGCTCAAGATGGGTTAAAAAGGAGTTGTATTTAGTAAAGTCTGTTACTTACTTATCCCCTTTGCGACCTTCACAGGTACCTATGACGACATGCGTTTACTAAGTTATACTTATAAGGTAAACTCCTTCGCTTTGACTTTGTAAACTTATTTGCAAGTTGACGGTGTGAAGTGCGCTAACCAACCTTGTAGCTTACTCAAGTAAGCTGTAAGTAAATGTACACTTAGCATAATTATCCCGCTGCCGCTCTTATCTATCTTAAAGTTATTACCAAGTATTTGCAACACTTTTAAACTTTAATAGTAGTGTACCTACTCGTTTGCTTATGGTTGGTGGTAATATCACTGTTTTTTGCGCAGATTTTGAAGAGGCGAGAAAAGCTTTGTGAAAACGTCATTAAAGGAAGTAGGCGTATTCTTTGCAGTGCTGGGTTAGGTACAGTCTGGTACAGGCCGCAAATAGAAAAAGAAAAATCTGCGCATTTCTTAAAATATAGTGTGTATTGCTGACTTTTTCCATTCTCAAACAGTAAAACAATGTTATATGTGGTGTTTACACCCTCGCTAATCGCTGGACGCAATAAAGGGTGAGACTAAAATTAAGCGAGATTGGGAAACGCCCAAGCTTAAAACTGACGCTATAAATATTTCGTTAATAATTAAGTAGGTACTGAAAATTTTCCTGATGAGGGAGTCTAATTTCTTTCACCCGATTGAAGATTTGAAACTGCACCTTCTTGATAGTCTGCATTATGAACATGGTAAAGCACGAATTGCAGGTTCCGAATAAAATAGGCTGACTTGGGAACTGACTAGATTTATATGTTGAAGGACCAGAGATTTAACTGCTTTTACCTAAATCTATATTAGTATCTATTTACCTTCTTACTTAAGTTATAAGTCTCCACGGTACAAGCCACGTGCCCCCAGGGTAGTCCCGTTATCAAAGTCAAAGTCAAAGTCAAAGCATTTATTTCAATTAGACCATTACAGGCACTTTTGAAAGTCAAAAATAAAAAAGCTAAGCTACAGTCACAGACACAAGGCATAATAACTTGCGAAAGTACTGTAGTTGCACATTCCAAATCGTAGATCTCTATGGAGAAGAATGGGCAAGAAACTCCATGGACACTCTTTTAAATCAAAATATTGTTACAAAATCTTGGTTACATCATTCATGTTGAGATTATACATATATGTGAGAACGATGTACAAAGACGTGCACATTAAGAGCGTCCAGAGTAAAAGATTAAGCCAAAAATTTAAAAATAAAGTAATTAAAATAAATCGTGGCAGGTAAGAGATGACCAGTCCCAACTGACAGCGCCCGTTCACGAACATGACGCATGGATCAGCGCCATTCAACTCAACCATATTGAAGGGAACTAAATGACCCGACACACCCGCCACCATCAGCGAGACATTTGAGTGAGCATGACATTCTCTCAGCCACCAGGACACATTCCAGTCAATGAAAGATAACAAAATATAAATGGAAGCTTTACAGTACATAGTACTCACACATGTGCTATGCAATTATATAATACTAAGAGATGGAATCTATACAATGCAAAGATATTTTACAATCTTCTGCAGCTTCCACAATAACTTCACACTTCATAATCAATTAGTTTGCACTCACAATGTTGATATAAAATATACAATTCACACCCTAAGTTTCCAAAAGAGAAACGAGAAAGAGAAAAAAAAAAAAGAAAAGTATAATTAAAGAATTAAAGGGGGAGCATCTCTTCCAAACAATAAAATCTTAGTTCGTGAGCCCAAGTGGCTGTGGAGCAGGACCAGCATTGAGCCATGCATTTTTATCTACGAGATAGTCTTCCAACTTATAATATGCTCGTTTACATAGTGTGCGTTTTATGCATGTTTTAAATTTCTTCTCATTAAGTTGTAGAATGTCAAGTGGTATTTTATTGTAAAATTTTACACAGTACCCCATAAAAGAAGTGCGTACTTTTGACAATCTGAAACGTGGCTGATCTAATTTGTCCTTATTTCTAGTATTGAAATTATGCCTGTCGCTTATTTTACTAAAAAGATGTCTATTTTTCCGAACATACATAATGTTTTCATAAATATATTGACAAGGTACCGTCATGATGTTAATTTTTTTAAACAATTCTCTTAGAGACTCGCGTCTGCGTAGGTTATAGATGGCTCTTACAGCCCTTTTCTGCAGAATAAATATTGAGTCAATATCTGCAGCCCGTCCCCACAGCAGAATACCGTAAGACATGATGCTATGGAAGTAACTAAAATAGACCAGTCTCGCGGTATCCACGTCTGTTAATTGCCGTATTTTAAGGACAGCGTAAGCGGCTGAACTTAGCCGCCCTGCAAGTGCTGTTAAGTGAGGACTCCATTGCAGTTTCGAGTCAAGCGTAATCCCCAAGAAAACCGTCTTATCGACGAATTCTAGTATTTCCTTGTTCAATACAACGTTACATTCGTTACTTTTTACATTCGGTAACGCGAATCTTATACATTTAGTTTTCTTCTCATTTAACACCAAATTATTTACAGTAAACCAGTTATGAATCTTAAGCATAGCGTTATTTACGTCGTCAATCTCTTGTGCACGTCTGTCTACCTTAAAAATCAGTGATGTGTCGTCAGCAAATAACACCATTTGAGGTTGACTTTTCAGCAACTGAGGTAAATCATTTATGTATACTAGAAAAAGGAAAGGACCCAAAATTGAGCCTTGCGGTACCCCCATTTTTACTTTTAATCCTAATGAATTTACGCCATTTATTTGTACATGCTGCATTCGATCATTTAAATACGATTTTACTAAACTAAGTGCTTGTTTTCCCAGTCCGTAATGCTCAAGTTTTAGCAACAGTGTGTCGTGATTCACGCAATCAAATGCCTTGGATAGATCGCAAAAGATGCCTATTGCATCTTTTGCCTCTTCCCATGCATTAAAGATGTGCTTTAGTAAGGTGACACCGGCGTCAGTAGTGCAACGACCTTTGGTGAAACCATATCGTTGATCATGTAGGATGTCATTCCGATTAAAATGATAGAGCATTTGATTTAACATTACTTTTTCAAATATCTTGCTGAAAACCGGCAAAATAGATACAGGTCTATAATTATTTGTGTCTTTGCTGTCTCCAGATTTAAAAAGTGGTATAACTTTACTATACTTCATTAAATCCGGAAATACCCCTTGGTCTACACATAAATTAAATATTAAGGCTAAATAGGGAGCTACTGTCTCAACAATTGATTGACAGACTTTAGTAGACATACCCCAAAGGTCTTCAGTACTTTTTATTTTAAGTTGCTTAAAAGCCTTCATAACGACCACAGGGTTTATATGTTTAAATTTAAATTCAACATTACAGGCTGAAACATTCTCTCTTAATAAATTAATGGCAAGGGATGGCGAAGAATTTAGCGTTTCCGTGGTTTTAATTGGAATACTGGTAAAGAACGTTGCGAATTCCTGAGCAACATCGACATTTGCGCTAATGAGCCCTCGGGAAGAGTCCAGTGTGTAATCAGTGTTGTGTCTTTTGTTTCTATTTGTTTCATTATTTATAATTTTCCAAACAGTCTTAATCTTGTTTTCTGCAGATTTCAGCTTGTTGCTAATGAATAAGGCTTTAGCTGTCTTGCAGGTATTTTTGAAAATTTTAGAATAAGTAGCAACATACTTATTAAAAGTTTCCGTATTAATATAAGGCTTAAGGCCATACAACTCAAAAAGTCTTTCCCGACTTTTCCTGATGCCTTTAGTTGCCCAGTCACTGAATAAAAACTTCGGGCAGATAGTTTTAGTTTTCTTCTTAAAAGTATTATTGAACTCTGTTTGCACTAATGAAAAGAATTCTTCATATATAGTATTAACATTCATCATTATCTACTTTGTTGACTGTACCTTATCTTTTTACAACAAACAAGAGAAGAATGATGAAGCCGAATAGCCGTTCTCTAACAATTATTACTTATTATTGACATCACATCTACAGGTCGGTAAGTAGTGACCGACCAGATCTACTCACGTCATCCCCTCGAATACACTCACTGAGACAGGTGACACATCCACTACTGTTCTCAACATCTGTACACCTACACGAATTACGGTAGGAGTCTATTAATCATCATGTCTGTTTCCCCGAAGGGTACCTAAAGCAGAGGTCGTTCCATATTTGAAATGCTAACCAATATAGCTGATTTTGAATTATATTTGTCGAAGCTGTATCAAAATAACTAGCCTGAAATAACATGTTCCGTTTATGTAGCTAAACAAGTAAACAGCACACCTAACACAAATATTTGCAATGGATAGTTCGGAATTTATAATATGAGTGATTAACATCGCCAACACACACACAACATACGAGTAGGTGAACTGTCCGAATCTTACTATCCTGAAACAAGATAAACTCTAGGTGCCAATAGTACGTATCTATAGAAAATTAACTGTACCTCTACTTCACCATAGGATCACTACGTATATGTATAACATCAAAACACAGTAAAGTCTTCACCATACGAAATACCACTTAACACTGTGACTAAAATACAACTCATTTATTTAACCGATCCCAAAAAAGGAGGAAGTTCTCAATTCAGCGCTAATTTGTATACTTCCAATATTGTCACACACCGCACAAACGGCAATAAATATCACACCCAGCCGACAACTGAAGTATCTTTCTATCAAATGAAGCACCAAACAGATAGCATTGATAAGATACCGACAAAGATTGATAACTGACCAATGGTAGCTGGACTAAGAGGCAATCAAACAGATCCATTTGACATTTCTTAATTAGCTGCGCTTGATTGGAATTCCATCGGCAATTAAGTTATGCGTTAAAAAACGATTAATGTTAGTTAAAGGTACTGTTTCGAACGCGACGGCTCACCGAAGCTGGGGCTCTTTAGTCCACTGATCCCACTCATTTGGGACCCGCGGGATGAGTTTATTAGTTAATTTCTTTTTTACCATTGCCACTCGAAAAAGGACATTTTATTCATCGATAACAGTGAACAAAACTCTCTTTTACTCACTGAGTGAATAAAAACATTTTGAATTTGGAACAAGCACGAATTATGAACAAAAATAGAAGATTATTACAACAATTTAATTCGAGGGACTAAGTTGGATCCCGAGAGCAGCGAAGGATTCTAGAGTAGAATCCCGAGTGTAGCAAGGGATTCTAGAGTAGAATCCCGAGTGTAGCAAGGGATTCTAGAGTAGAATAGATTAATTTTGTTTTACGAGGTGTGTACTCTACTTTTGCCATTGACTGCGAGAAAATAAATAGAACTATAGTATTTATATTTCTCGTGGGTTAATAATAACAGCCACTCGGGTCGATCTTCAAGGTTAAGCCGGACTTACAAAGGTCGGTCTGTGGATGGGTCACCCACTAATTCATTACATACAGAGTTTCCTCCGTGCGTCGTAAAGCTGGGCCGGCTGTCATTTGTAGTTCTTTGACAGTCGATTTTTACTCTGGACGCTCTTAATGTGCACGTCTTTGTACATCGTTCTCACATATTATATGTTTAATCTCAACATGAATGATGTAACCAAGATTTTGTAACAATATTTTGATTAAAAAGAGTGTCCATGGAGTTTCTTGCCCATTCTTCTCCACAGAGATCTACGATTTGGAATGTGCAACTACAGTACTTTCGCAAGTTATTATGCCTTGTGACTGTGACTGTAGCTTAGCTTTTTTGTTTTTGACTTTCAAAAGTGCCTGTAATGGTCTAATTGAAATAAATGCTTTGAGTTTGAGTTTGAGTCGTTATAGGAAGTCAGTGGCCCGAAAGTCTGGCAACCAGTCTTACCAAAGGGGTACCGTATTACCCACCCAGTACTAACTGGGTTGTGTTCTGGGTCAGATAGCAGTCGCTCTATGTAAAATACGGCTAAATTCAGCTGCATCCGATTAGACTGATAGTTGAGTATTTATCACAATTTATTAAATAATTATAATCGGTACCTAATATAATAAGAGAAAAAATGATTAAATATAATCATTAAAATTTATGGTGAAATCAGAACAATTTTCGAAATTCTGTGTTCTTTTGTTGTCGTCACGTTTTATTTAGGTCAGGCCGCACAAAGTTTCACATGGATTGTGACCGATTGTGTGTTTAGTAACACCCAACTCCTTAGCTTTACGCCAGAGACTTCGACTGCAGTGGAACTAGCATCCTGTTATAATTAACACTAGAAACGGGATATTTACCATGTCCACTGTTTGGTAAATATCCCGTTTCTAGTGTTAATTATAATGTTAGTGACCATGACAGTTTAGAAACTTATAGCATCTTGTTATTTTCACCCTTGGGAAAGGTTTTTGAAGTGCTAGTATAGTATAGTATAACTTCAAAATCCAGCGTGACGTTACTCGGGTTTCACTCTGGTATTTGACTGCGCATTAGCTCAAATAATAGCTTGTACGTGGAAGTTTTTTTTTCTGGTAATAAGGCACTATAATAACTGGAACTACATTCATGTACTTTTCATTACTTCCGAGGTCTACATGAATGTTGTAAAGCTGATAGAATGTTTTCGGGTAAATTTTAAAAGTTCCGTCCATATATCCAGTAAATTGTAACAGGCAACAATGCCCGCTGTGTTGAGATTTCGAACTCAACGTTACATTTACGACCGACTGCAGATAACAGCGGAATTTTTCTTCTTTAATTTAGAGAAACTTATTTGCCAAAATCTTAATATACAGGCTGGTCCAAAGAGTGACATAAAAAAAATAGAACCCTCGCGCCCAAGGGTATCTGAAAATACCCCATGTATGTTCCGCGATTCTTGATATTTTTCGAGTTACCTATAGATTCTTGAAAATTGTATGGGAACCGCTTTAAATAAATATTCTATATTTAGGGAACTAATTTCCATTGTAAGACAACGTCTATAAAAGGCTGTGCGCGCCCGAGAATCGGTCATTTGCTCGCTGACTTTCGTAGGGAACGGTAGTTGTCGACGCGATTTGTGAGTGCTTATAATTATAATTTGTGCTGGTAAATCTGTAAGTACATGATTATTTTGTTGGTATAAGAGATTGGTGTTTTATTTTAGCCTTAAGGTTATGTAAAATTACTTTAAAGAGAGATTGCTAACTAGTATTTTGTTTTTGGTAATTAAATAAGTTTTAAGGTGTAAGATTATTGTTTTTTTTTAATGATTTCTGCTCCTGAAACCTAAATTCAGAAGTGGGATTACTTTCAAAAAAAACGCCCACGATTTTATTTTTCATAGTACATCTACCCTCTTGATTTGCAAAAAAATAAATAAAAATAAAACACCAATTAACGGTTTATTTTTCTGGTTCCTAATTGTTGTTTGTGTGTGAATATGGCTGATAGACAGCATAACTCTCGTAGCAAGTCGCGTCGACACGATAGGGATCGTAGTTCTCGGTACAGATCTCGTTCTCGGGATAGAACTCGTCCTAGGAGTCGAACTAATTCTCGATACGGATCACGATCAAGAAGTAGAACGCGTTCGCGGTCAAACCATTATCCTCGTGATCAAAACGGGGCCATGCAGCAAACATTACAATCAATCCTGGCTCGCCTAAATACTTTAGAAACTGAACGTTCTCCTTTACGTGACGCAACTAATAACCAGTTAGTTCAAAAGATCGTATACTCCCCCGCCCGGTCCACATCAGAATAATCAGGCCCTTCAGGCCACGGTGCCGCTGTCTGAAACACCGTTACCCAGTTCTATCACCGCGTTAAACATACCCGCGTCCGAGATCGCAACACCTGAGGGATCGAGTAGCGATACAAACAACCACGACGTTAGGGTAGTATCGGAGTCAGCACGAATATTAGCCGAAGCAATTAGATCTGTAAACTCGGACAGAACGCAAAAGTACTTCGTATCTAACTTTGACCCAACTATTCATGATATAGACGTCTGGTGTGAGGAAGTTGAACGGGCTAGGTCTTCTAATAACTGGGGCGATTCGGAGTGCCTCTCACGCGTATCAGTATGCCTTAAAGGTGACGCGCGTACTTGGCTGAACGAGTGGGTAACTAGCGACCGAACATGGAGCAGTTTTGTTAAAGAATTTAAACCTTTGTGTCCACGAAAGCTCGATTACGCGAATATCCTATATGATGCGATGCATACTACCTCTGATAAATACAACACATACGCTGAATACGCAAGGAGGACATTATTGCGCCTTAAAATTGTTAAAGGACTAAGTGACGAACTGAGAACCTTGATAGTTATTCGCGGAATTACGGATCCTCAAGTTAGGGCCGCGGCTGCTAATGCCAACTTGCAAATCTATGACCTAGTTTCATTTTTATCTATTTATGTGAAACCTACCCGCACTAAACCAGAGAATCGAAATTCTGCCCCTAAATCAACGCCTCCAAATCGATCGTTGCCTCTGAGATGTTTTATTTGCCGGCAAAATGGGCATAAATCTCACCATTGCCCCAAAAAGCCAAAAACCGATCAGACTTCTAACGTTAACCCCTCTACTAACGATGCTAATAAATTAGTCTGTAATTTTTGTAAAAAACCGGGACATAGTGAAGATAAATGTTTCGCAAAGGAAAGGTCAGGCTCTCGTAATAAGAAAAACATTAATTTATGTAGCTCACACATGGCTGGTTCCCCGCAAAATAATGACCTTAAAACTGCAATTATACAGGGTATCCCTGTAGATGTCCTAATTGACAGTGGTGCCTTAAACATCTCATTGGTCTCCTCCGAAGCATTGAAACATTTTACATGTGAACGGAAGCCAAAACATTATATTTTGAAGGGAATTAGTGACGCTGCCATACATGCAGATTCTTTTGTAACATTAACAATTGAGTTTGATGATATCTCTATTGAGGCCGACTTGGTGGTAGTACCAGGGTCTTGTATGACTACGCCCGTAATTATAGGAACTGATATACTTAACCGTGATGGTATCACATACGTGCGGACCAAAGATAGACAGTATCTGACTCGAGCCGACGGGAAGGAGGTTCATGCAGTGTCCATTAATGAGGGTTCGCAGATCAATACACCCCTTAAGGGTGCCGAACTTGAACGTCTCACAACATTAATAAAAAAATTCTCAAATTATTTAATTTCGGGTACTGCATCGACTACCGTTACCACCGGCAAGATGTCTATCAAATTAACGGACAATACACCCGTTGCGTATCGACCTTACAAGCTGTCACATTCAGAAAAACTTAAGGTTCGAGAAATCGTGCGTGATCTACAAGATAAAGGTATCGTCCGCGAGTCTAATTCTGAGTATGCGAGTCCCATAATATTGGTAAAGAAAAAGGACGGGACCGATAGGATGTGTGTAGACTATAGAGCACTCAATCGACTGACTGTTAGGGACCGGTATCCTCTACCACTAATAGACGATCATATAGATAGGTTAGGCAACTTTAAACATTTCACCAGCCTTGATATGGCCACAGGCTTCCACCAAATCGCCATTGAAGAAGGTTCAATTCATAAGACGGCATTCGTCACACCAGAAGGACATTTTGAGTACCTCCGAATGCCCTATGGTTTGACGAACTCTCCTATAGTTTATCAGCGAATTATTAACGACACCCTTCGCGGTCACATTGAGGCTGGCAATGTCTTAGTATACGTTGATGACGTCCTTTGTATGAGTGACAGCGTAGATGAGGGTATTTGCTTGTTAAAAAGGGTACTAGAAACGTTAACTGGGTCTGGTTTTTCAATAAATTTACGAAAATGCTCATTCTTGTCGTTGGAAGTCGAATACTTGGGGCGCGTAGTTAGTCAAGGTCAGGTCAGGCCGAGCCCACATAAAATTCAAGCCCTAGTCGATGCGCCGGTACCTCGTAACGTCAAACAAATACGACAATTTTTGGGTTTGGCGGGATATTTTAGAAGGTATATTCGCGACTACGCAACTAAGACCGCATGCATAGCACGTTTGATGAAGAAGGACGTGACTTTTTGTTGGAGTACGGAACAAGAGAAAGCTAGGCAGGAGATAATAAGTTGCTTAACTAGTTCACCTATATTAGCCATTTTCGACCAGTCCTTACTCACAGAGGTCCACACCGATGCCAGCAGCATTGGCTATGGTGCTGTACTTATGCAGAAGAAGGCTGACGGTACGAAGCACGTAGTCGCCTACTTTAGTAAAGCCACACAGGGTGCCGAGAGCAGGTATCACTCTTACGAGTTAGAAACCTTGGCGGTCGTGAAGGCGTTGCAAAACTTTCGTCACTATCTAGTAGGAATAAACTTTAAAGTAATCACAGATTGCAATGCCCTCAAGGCCACCGAAAAGAAAAAGGATCTGCTCCCACGCGTTGCCAGGTGGTGGATCTATTTACAAGACTTTAACTTTAGCATTGATTATAGAAAAGGCACCATGATGACACATGCAGACTATCTAAGTCGAAACCCAGTCACTACCAAAGTACATCAGATATCTAGGCCACGTAACTGGGCACAAATTGCTCAGTCGGCAGATAATGAGACGCAAGGCATTTTACAGAAATTACAGGACGGGGAACTAGATTCTCAGCAATATGTACGTCAAAATGAACTACTTTATTATCGGTATACACCAGTGGGTGAAGAACCTAGACTTCTTTGTTTTATCCCCAAAGGACACCGATTAAGCTTGTTGAGGATTTTTCATGACGAACACGACCACATTTGTGCGGAGAAAACCGTGGACTTAATCCTCAAACATTTTTGGTTTCCCGGACTTCGCCAATTTGTAGCAAAGTATATAAAACACTGCCTTGTTTGTGTATCCTATAAACGTGTACCTAGAGCCCCCCATCAACCGATAAAATCCTGGGAAAAACCCAGTCTCCCTTTCCAAACATTGCATATAGACGCACTCGGGCCGTTACCCGAATCTAACGGCTATAAATTTGTCCTGTTAATAATAGACGCATTTACAAAGTTTAGTTTGCTGTACCCAATTCGTAAGCAGGATGTAAGTGAGCTTAAACGCACGTTCACCAACGCGATATCACTCTTTGGCGTTCCGAAGCTTTTAGTAGCTGACCGCGGCCGAATGTTCGAATCCTCTGAGTTTTCTACTCTGTTAACTGAGTTCGGTTGTGATATCCATTTTATAACACCCGAAATGCACAATGCTAATGGACAGGTAGAGAGATACGTCAGAACCGTTCTGAACATGATCCGTATTGAAACTAACCATAGGCGTGCGGAATGGTCGGATAAGCTATGGAGACTCCAACTCACCCTTAATATAACTAAGCAGAAGACAACACAAGCTTCAGCACTGAAGCTCTTAGTGGGCACCGACGCCACGACGCCTATTGTTCGAACATTAATTCGTGACATCGCAATTGAGAGGTCTGAAAACCACGAAGCCTGGCGAGAGCTGTGCAGAACAAGAGCTCACCAACTGTTAACACGAAATCAAGCCAAACAAGATTCTCGTGTCAACCAACAGCGGCGAGCACCACGCGCATATGTCGTTAACGACCTGGTTTTCGTTATCAAATATTCTCAGTCTACAGGGAAACTAGACCCCGGTATGCGCGGACCTTATCGGGTGATTAAAGTGCTACCCAATGGTCGCTACCATTTGAAACTCATCAGTGGCTCGTATGGCAAAACCACGCAAGCAGCTGCTGAACACATGATACCCTGGAACGGAGAATGGTGTCCAGACTCCTGTGCAGCCTTTTTCGAGGGTGAGTATTGAATTAGTGTAATGCAGAGAATTGGTGGGTTGCTTCGCCATAAACTTTCCACATGCACTTAGTTTTTATTTTTCTTCGTTGCTTTCCTTACATAAAACTGCCACATATAAATCAATTTCAACATTTAAATGAGTAAGTTGTGGCGAACCAGCTCGCTGGTCAATCGATGCATTTAACTAAATGATGAACCATTGCGTTGAATGTGCGATTCAGAGATGCCTCCATTCACACAATTGTACTTATGATATGTGATTATTGGTGGCGTTATATAAAGGACGTGCGATTCAGAGATGCCGTCCGTACTAAGTATATAAACCCATTTATGTATTTTTGACAAATAAGTAACTATTTGTGGCGCTGTACATTGGACGCGCGATTCAGAGATGCCTACGTCCAAACAGACACACTCATACCTGTAGTGAGAGGTATTGGTGTATAAACTAAGTAACTGAAGTGTTGACGTGCGATTCAGAGATGCCTCCGTCAACCTCAGACAGAGGGGACGCCTTCTGTCTGATTTGTTTACAGATGCAGCTTCGGATCGGTGAAAACTCGCTACGAAGACAGGGATACGATCATGAGAGCTCTCACGAATTCTAACGTTTTCCTATACAGAGTCGTTTGTTGTGTGCGACCCACACACGCTATGAAAACTGTAATGGCAATGTCTAAATTGTGTTCATATTTCAGATAACGAAGTATGTGACCCAAACACAGAGCCGTCAGCGTCCCTTCAACCCGGTACTGAGAGTGCTGGGCCCAGTGGCGAGCCTCTAGCTGCAGGATTGGCTCCAGTACCAGCCGATCACCATGAAGACTGCGTCGGGGACGACGCTTCGTCGGGATAGGCCGATTTAGGGAACTAATTTCCATTGTAAGACAACGTCTATAAAAGGCTGTGCGCGCCCGAGAATCGGTCATTTGCTCGCTGACTTTCGTAGGGAACGGTAGTTGTCGACGCGATTTGTGAGTGCTTATAATTATAATTTGTGCTGGTAAATCTGTAAGTACATGATTATTTTGTTGGTATAAGAGATTGGTGTTTTATTTTAGCCTTAAGGTTATGTAAAATTACTTTAAAGAGAGATTGCTAACTAGTATTTTGTTTTTGGTAATTAAATAAGTTTTAAGGTGTAAGATTATTGTTTTTTTTTAATGATTTCTGCTCCTGAAACCTAAATCTATCTTTATTTTTACACAGCAGGGGCTGGTCACTAGTAATATAAAAATAGGTCTTATCGTCCTGTTATTGATAGTTAAGGTATTATAGTGCTGGAAGTGCTCTGTAGTTTCCGCTCGCCCGTAGTAGACGGCATTACCATTATCTTCAGTAGCGATTTCATATCGTATTTCGTGTACTTATTGTTGACTGTTGTACTTAGATTGCAGTTGGGCGGTATTACCTTTGGAATTGTACCTTAAAAGTAATGACATGTTGCATGCACATCTAATTGTCATGTTTCAATAATGATTTTGTAGGTACTAAAACGTTACCCAACCACTATCTCATTTATTAAAAATCCTCTTGCAGCAAAGTCAGCAACTTTCAGAAAACTCTTTCAGCGAACTTTGTAAACGCTCCTGGTGGGAACAGTTTGCGCGACAAAAGACTTTCGCAACTTATAACTTGTTAACACTTAATGTTTATTTATGAAAGTAATTACAACGTTAAAAAGAGTTTACTCCTTTTTATCCTGGGTTATTTGAAAATGGCAAAATAGTGACATTGATTTTGGTATGGGCTCCAGAAGGAAGTTAATATTCTTAAGTTTTAACCAAAACTTGGATGTGTCGGTATCCTTTTATTATTACTATACGGAACCCTGTTGTAAAAACAACGAACAAATAAAGAAAAGGGATCAAAGGTTTACAAAACCCAAAGACACTTACATAAAGGCATAAACAGAACACAGCGCTCGGTTTAAGAGGTCCCACAGTGGTCGACGGCGGGAAAAAGCTAAGTGCTTTTGTTTCATGTCTTAGAAATCATCATCAATTGCCTCAGCTTTTCCTATGTTACCAGTCTGACCGAATGCTGCTGAATACCAGACTACTTTACACGGAACATTATTATTGGCCCGAATCCCAAATTATTTGGGGTCGGCGCAGCATCTCGTCTTCTTCCATTCTTCTTTATTTGGTACCTAGTTGTCAGCTCATAAGTCACACACAATCCATCCATGAGCTAGTGGACCTGCTATAGTACTACATGTGAGCATAATCAAGTGGCAAGCAAGACAAACAGAAACTCATTAGCTGCGGCAGCGAGAGTGTCGAAATGCCCTGTGGAAGCTTAGCTAATCTCCGCTACGGCAGCTTCGTTTAACTAACGCACAAAGCGAGCTAATAGCCATGATAATCTGTTTAATTTTGTTCATAATATACTTGGCTTTATCTGCAAAGTGTTAAGCTAATTTAGGGAATAAGTGGTAGGTAACTACGTATCAGGTTGCGCTCTGCCTGTCCTAGTTAGCTAAAGGAGTGAGTTTATGTTGGGAGCTCTTAAAATGGGATATAGGGGACCTGGATTCTGGAAGCCCTTAGATGTCCTCCTAGAATCAAAAATCAAGCGTAATCCAGAGCTTGCGATGTAACAGCAACATTGTATGAAAGTGCTTATAGCGAACGAGTTTGATAACTGGCATAATCGCTGTCCGGATAATCAGGTCTTTGAAGAAATTGCAATGAATCTGTGACTGGGTATTATGCGGTCCGTGACAAACCTTTGTCTGTAGAAGTAGAGTTTGCAAATCTGTTTTAGTAAAGTGTGTGCTGCGTTGTCTATAGGGGTTTTAAAATTATATTCCTTCAGGAACTTGTCTAAACATCTAAAACTTTACCAAAAATACCCCTCACCGCAGAGCACCTATACTACTTTCTGTTGTCCTTAGACTCACGCAACCTTTGAAACAAAGAAAATAAGGAGGTTAAAAGAAGAAACGTATTCTTCTCTTAAGTATATAAAAGCTATCAAACAGTTACGAACGCAGCCCCACACTTAAACGGTATGAATACTATGAATATTTAACTACGACTACATTAACTGTAATGTAAGCACATACTGCAAGCTTTCACAGATAAATGGTAACGAATTAGATTATCAACATGATAAAAGAAAGGGTGGTTATAATCAGTGTCAGCGCCGTCGAAGGCTGGTCATCATGAGAGGCGCGGGCGAGGGTGCGCCCGGGCAATCACAGCCGAGTGACGTCATGTGAGCCTATAAACAGAATTAAATCCGGGGTTTATAGCCTGGCAACCACGCAACCATGCGACCACGCGAGCCGGCCAATGGGCACGGTTTCCGGAGTTATATTAGTATTAATGATAGTCTATTTTATGGCCTTTCGGGCTAGAACAATAGTGTGCTAAGTGCTTATAGTACGTCGCTCAGTAGCGGACAGAAACCTAACACAATTAGCAGCATAAAAGTCCATAAAAAACGTATTATATATCGAAACCTTCTCAAGAACTTGTTCACCGAGGTATCTGTGCAAACTAAAATGTTGCAGTAGAGCTTGATTGTGAAGCCACAACAGATATACAATAGGAAACAACCAACGACTCGTCCTTACTACTAATATAAATGCGAAAATTTAGATCGATGGATTTTTGTTACTCAACCACGCCAGAACGGCTGAACGGATCTGGATGAAATTCGGCACAGAGATAGATTATAGTATGGAATAGCACATCGGTTATTTGTTTTTCTCACACATTCTTATCATAATTTCCTCGCGAACGAAATCGCGGGCTGAAGGCGAAAGAAAATTTGTAAGTACGTGCAAAAGCCGAGGTGTAATTGTCATATCACTTTAAGACGAAGACGTCACTGAGACATGGGATAACCTTTTGTCTGCAGTCCTGACTGTTCCTTATTTAGCCTCTGACATAAACCTTACAACAATGAGAACAAAGGTCACTGTACTGCAAAAGGGCAGTACTTACAACACTTCTTCTGATAGCCTCTCTATTATCTTAAATCTCTTTTATAGACACAATCGTAATAAAACCGGTGACATTTTCGTTATCTTAAACAATAAAAAAGATACGGAAAGCTCTCGTGTTTCATATTAAAATGTTTCTCTTTCATTTCATGTTGTGTTAAAAGTACTGTTTATTGTGGAACTTCTACGTTGTATTGTTGAGTTCAAACGGCTTTTAAAGAACAAGTGCGCTAGAATCAAAGAAGAGCGGGGGAACTCATCTTATCCGGTTTCCAAATTTAATTTTCTCTCACTTAACCGCTGCATTCAGTTCGCAGTTGTATTCAGTGAAACATGCTTCGGTTTAAACAACCATTTTATTTATTTTTCATTGCTGAAACAGATGGTCATTAAGACCTTGTTGTGAAGGTTTGTTTTGATTCATAATAAAAAAGTTTAAAGTCTTGACCAATAGTACCCATCTGACACGAAACTAGCTAATTATCGGAAGATTACAATAAATTAAAAGAAGAACACGACAAAAGAAACAGAATTAAATCAAGCGCCATTTTAAAAACCAATATTGAACTTCATTTCATCGAGTTCATAGACAAAGCTGTCTCTTTCATTATTAAGATAATCTACCTGATTAGATTCACATAATGTACTTTAAACTTACTTTTTAAACTTCTTAACAAGTTTCCTTTTAAAATGACTACTTTTAAGTCAGTTCCCTAATTTTCCTTAAACCCATAGCCACATTACAAAGACAGTGACAGTAAACACTGACATAAGCTGGTCACTCCCTTTTTACGAGACATCGTTTCCTCAATGATTACATTAACCGAGCCAGCCCGCCATGCTCTCCTTAATGAGTTCTAGCTGGCGACAGTACAGTGCCACAAGGATTTGTTGGCGTTTCAGAAACATTTGTATTTTTTTTAAGTAATAGAAGTAGTGTGATGAACAAGATGGCGCCATTGTTCCGATTTTGGCCACGCAACAAAAGATCTTTGTGCTACTATAATTTGTTCTTTTAATAATATAATTATTTTACCGTTAGTTTACTTCTGATTGTGTGTCCCTGTCAAAACCACGCTAATATTTCATTATTTTTCTCGTTACAAAGATTGCTACCACCGAGAAGTCGGTCAAAATCACAGGGATTTTTATTTTGGTCACAGTCGGCGCTGTTGAGATGCTGCTGTCAGACGTCATTCAACTGTGAAAGGACTGTACCTACTGTTATTTTACCGTTAGTTTACTTCGCATTGAGCATCACTGTCAAAATGACAGTGATCTGTCTCCTCGTTACTATAATGTTGCTGCCGTAGGTTGCTGCTCGATTGCTGCTACTAACAAGTCTGTCAAAATGATAGTGTTTTTTTCCTCTTTGGCAACTGAGCCGATGTCGACTATTCTGCCAGCGTTAAGATCGGAATCAGTGATCTTGAATTCGTCACTTGGTGCTGTTGGGTTGCTGCTGTCGACGAAACATCAGAGAAAAAACTGAGCTGAATACAATGAAAGTAATTTCACAATCCAGAGACAAAAGATAAACCTAACTTTTTGGCTATGACTTAAGACACAATGCAGAGTAAAATACAGTTGTAAAAATATGTTCAAATAATTTCCAGTTTTCAGCGGAGGAAGAAAATGTAATTAGTTGGAATGTGGTCGTAATAATTCATCTTTACTGCTCGTTTTGTTAGGTTAGGCCGTTTGTTCTGTGCGCTAGTGTTTGCTCAGCCCGTCAGGCGGTAGTTTTTCAGAAACTTTTCTCTCGTGGAAGGCGTTAGGCTTAAAACGTTTCTTTGTAACGATCAATAATTAAAATTAGTATTTTTATATTAATTAAACTGTTGCTGTGCTTATGATTTGCGACGAACAATTTGACGTGGGTATTTATTTATTTATTTAAACTTCATGTACAATAGTGGTACATATGCGGACTTAATGCCACAAGGCATTCCATTCTCTACCAGTAAACCTTTGGGTTTATTAAGAAAACATTGTGAAATTTCTGTGTGTTTTTGTGTAAGTATTTCAAATTTAATTCTGGTTTCAAACTTATGAAGTCATTTTAGCTGTGCCGCAATCCCTAAATGCAACAACTACCCGTGGCATTGGAGGTCTGAAGCTAATCCCGCACGGGATTGCTTGCGCCGATTGTGCCGTCTACATAGAATATCGTATGACTTCCTCCTGAGCATGAAAATAAATGACGCGTGCAATTGCGTACCGAGTAGGATAAGCCTGAGTATTGCGAGAGCTTCAAGTTTACCTAATTGGTTTATTAAGATTGAACGCCATTTAGTTGTCAGCTGATATTGGACTTTGGAGTCACCAATTAAAAAACCTTTGCGATTTACAAGTGTAAGTAAAACCAAAACAATAGTTATTGGCAGCATCGTGTAGTAGTGCTGTAATGTAGTAGGCTAATGTTCGAGATTATGCGGCGTAAGTCAGAGAGTGTCGCAGCAACCGCCGGAGGGTGCTGGAGGGCCGCCAACCAGTCTGGCAGGTGTACCGAGCACTACTGAATAGCAGGGAAGTGCTTTACGACTGTTCTTTACTATTGCCATTAAGTAAGTCATACATGTGTGTGGTAAAAGATGACATTGCTGGAAAGGGGTGAATATTGAGACGGGTAAAGGCCAGCGCACACCGCGCACACAGCGTTCAATGCCGCGAAGGGAAATCCCTATTGATGCCTTGGGGTTGATCTCTAATCATCAGAATTTGTATCTTGTTACCACTAACTGTGTAAGAATTCACGTTGGGTAAAGATAAAATGCCCTGCCGTGCCATACCCGGTTTGTACTGGCCTTAAAAGATAAGTATTTACGGGGAGGATTTTTTCAGCAGACTCCCACGAAAACTGGCGAAATATGGGAATGAGTCACGAGCAATGAGAAGTACACGTTTCAAATTTTCAATAGATCGTAGGTACACTTCTGCTTAACCTTTGAGGAACTGCAAACCTTTGTAGATGTGTATGAACGAGGATTAAGTTATTTTGCGCAGCCCCGTTAAACTGGGATGACAATGCTTGTTGCTAAAACACTATCTATTCTATTGAATGAAATGAAACGAACATCAAGTGCCGTAATGTAAAACTACAATTAACAGCATAGGTACTTGTAATCGTTTATCAATTTCAGCAACTTCAAAAGAGTTTGTGTAAGAAATTTATACTTTGACTTTGTAAATTATAGCCAGGTAAACATTGTAAACTAGACCAACGTAATAAAGCGTATTGGCTGTTTCTTTTATGTTATGAGATGGTTAACGTGCCGGGCGGCGCCGACATCGAAATGTTTACCGCCATGATCCAATAAACACCTGTTACACTCAAACTTGCGCAAAGTAGACCTATACATAGGCAAGGGTACACTCATCATCGGGGGCCACGTGGTGGCTCCCGGTCACCGTAGGCACGGGCCTGTGGACGGTGAGTAATGGGCTAGCTCGCCGTCCGACCGACGACAGATCGTGTCGACGCCGACGGCGCGTTCGTGTTCCATCAGCGCCTCAAAGAGATGTCAGCAAGCAGGAAGGGCCGCAAGGGCCGATGCCTGCCGGGGCTGCGGGACTGTTCGAAAGAGATACCGCGGCCCTGGAACACAAAGTGCGAAGAAGGAATAGGTACCTATGGATGGGTTTTAGTCAGTACAAGTCTGACACTTCCTTCGGCTTCGCCCAGAGCGGGAGCGGTCATTTGATGATTTCCCATCCGAAAAAAAATGTTTTCCTGACCTGATTTTTTTAACATGTTTTTTAGGGTTCCGTACCCGTAGGGTAGGGAAACCAACGGGACTCTATTGCTAAGCCTCCGCTGTCCGTCCGTCCGTCTGTCTGTCAGCAGGCTGTATCTATGATACGTAGTAGGCAAACAGTTATAATGTTCACAGTATGGGTATTTCTGTTATTAATAAAAATAAATTAAAAATTAAAGTGGAGGCCCTTTTAATTTTTAATTTATTTTTTCTCTACTAAGATGGTTCGGAAGCCTTCATGCACGAGTTCGACTAGCCATTGGCCGGGTTTTCGTCCTTGTTTTTCTGACTTCCAATTTACATGAGAAATCTAAAAAAAAAAGAATTATCAAAATCGGTTCATAAACGACGAAGTTATCCGCGAACACACATAAAAAAAAAAAAATATATATATATACGGTCGAATTGAGAAACCTCCTCCTTTTTTGAAGTCGGTTTAAAAAAACATGAGTTTTATGAATACTAAAAAGATGTATGAATGAAGAAGAAAGATTTTAAAGTGAAATGTCAGACACTTTCCCGCACTTGTCCGGACTTTTTAAAATTCGAAATAGCAACCCTACCCCCGGATGAAGAACTCTTTTGTTTCCTACTGCGTTAGGACAGGAGCAGGACACTATGTACGTTAGCCTCATCTCTATAATAACAACCGATCTATGTATATTAATGTTATAGGTCACGCAAATATAAACTCAAGTAATGTAAGCTCGTTAGCACAACAGCAACTAAGTGTTATTAATTTGTTTTAGGCGCACCGGATGGAATGTTTACGATTGTCATCATTATAATGTGTTGCGATGAAAGTTTCAAATATAAACAGATTTTTTAGCTTGCTCTGTTATGCGTCACATGGTATGCAGTGGGTAAAAATAAAACATCACATATTTGATTACCGGGTTACCAAGAATACATCGGAAAATAAAATGGGTTACCGGGCTAATTGCACTTTGACGAAGATGTCGTTTTGTAAAAACAAAAGTCTCGAAAAAGTGAATAAGACGGGCTACTCCGGGCTAGATGTAAAAAATAATTACTTACATAGGAAGAACAAGTGCTTTATTCTGCTATTGCTAGCCTACTACTCGTACCTAGTAGGCTGATAGCTGAATAAAGCGCTTGTTGTTAACAATGCTTAAAATAACAAATAATAAATTATTAATATTTAATTATAAAGAACTCGGGGAACAGGAAAATATACGTTATTTAACAATGAGACTATTGTACGTACTTTCCTGTTGGAAAACAAAAGATAGATAGAATAACCATCAGAAGTAATTTTGTTCATTAAAAACATCTTTTAGGTATTCGTTATGCCCGACGTTCGAGCCAGTAATAAATAGTACATTTCTGAATAAAATATCAGCGTTTAAAATGAGATATCAAAATGTTTGAATAAAATAAATTTCACATTTCTGGACGTGTCTCCCGACCACACGTACATCGTATTGTATAGGTATATGTATTGCGGTGCTGCTTCTGAGTCGTTCCCGACCATTTTATTATTTTCATATTTTAAAAGCTTCGTGTCATAAAGTTGGATACATACGGAGGATGCTTTGCGGAATTTTCTAAAATTTGCACTAAGTATGAGCTTATCGGAGAAAATATAGTCTGGTTTTCAAGGAAAAATACATATCAATAGGTCATAATTTCAATCTGGAAACTATTCATTAAAAATTAACCGTAACAATACGTCCGTAGTGGGTAGGAAACAGAGTATTATTATATGATGAAAGTAATGTCTTTAATAACTTTCCTTTCTTTTGTCTTGCTTGAAATTCTAAATTCATATTCAATTCAAAAGCTAAATTCATTAGATTTCAATTAATTCGCTTTGCAAACTCACTATAAATTATTGCAGCCCTAATTACTTGATATCAGAAACATAAATCGCTCGCAATATCCTTTTCTATTGCAATTAAGTGGGCGATAGCAAAGCTGGATAAAACATTAATCTTTGTTAAAAGTTAATAAAAATCTTAATTAAAAGAAGATTTACTATTTATTTACTATTTACTGATTTCTTCTCTTCAAAATCTTAAATTCGTCCACTCGCTAAAAGAAAACGTACAGCCTAAACAAAAATAGCACAAAACTTCCTTATAACGAACTAAAGGAGGTTTTGAAAATTCTTTCCCTCAGGGGTTCAATAGAGGAAGAAACTTCGTAAGGAAATTCGACATTTTTGCCTAAGGAAATACCTTCGAGCAAACGCTTTCTGACAAAAGAAATTCTTATAATCGTTACTTGATTTTGGGATAAACTTTGGTACTGCGTTCTACGGGTTAGGGGAGAGGGGAGAGATTGTTTGGTGAGTGTGTCAAGGTCAGGGCTCGGATGCTGCGCAGCTACCGATACGATCTAGACTCACAGGCGAGCCACGGGAAAGCGAACCAACTTTGAAGTGTTGCGGCCAAGGTTAAGTCGTTCTGAAAATGTAGGTGTAGTAAGAGCGAATGCTTTTGTCCGAGACTTAGTGTACACACGTTTAGTTACGTTGTATTTCTTTTCCTACCAAGATTGGTAGCTAAAGATGCTGTTTGTAATATTAGTACCTATGGACCTAGCTTTCTCGTAGTACTCGAATAAATATAGTTTAGAATTACAAAATATTCTCTGACCATCGATTTCTAGAAAATATAAAAGCTATTCCAAGAATTGGCAACTCAAACAGAGAATAACTGAATGAAGAAATCACTGAACGAAACGCTGTACATTTGCAATATTATATACATATTTATAGCGGATGTGCCCCCGGCGTGGCCGCACACATAATGAGCAAGTGAGAGAATCTTCGTGAATGCATCTCATCTCAGGCAGATGCCGAAGGTTTGCAGAATTCAATGATTGGTTCCGATATTGCTTGCAGGAAACTACTTGAGACTTCATCTATGAATATTGGAGGAGACCAGTTATATGTTTGTTACGGATTCAAGTTTAGATGGCTTCGTGTTTGCATGCACAGTCACAGTGCCCAAATGAGTTTAATTCTCTCTTTCTTTGTAAGAAACTAACTCGCCCCTGCTTCGCACGAAAGAATCTAAGAAGAAATTAATATTAGTTTGATATTCAAGTGTGATACAGACAAACCTATTGGAATAAATTATCTAAATGACATGCAGTGGAAAACCACATCAAAATCCGTTGAGCAATTCAGAATAACACAGCAGACAGACACAAAAGCTTTGTTTTATGATAAGTGGGTATGTTTAGATTTTGTAGTATGCGTATTTTTCTATGTGTTCCTATGTAGCCCTTGTTACATCGTTAGATATCATATCGAGTTACATTATTTTTCTGCGGAATTTATAGCAAAATAAAAATGTTCTGAGTGGCCTACACCGTGCAATTTATAACAGATGGTTTATCTTGTAGATAAATGTCAGCAGGGCATTACTTTATGCAAACCGACATCCGATATCGGCTGAAAAATGTTTGCATACTGGTAAAAGCGGAGCGGTCAAATTAAGTTTTATTTTTAACCACACCCGCGGATAGATAAGTGGGAAAACGCATCGATGTAAAAGTTCCAAAATACCGCCTTTTGGTGAGCAGTTTTACTAACCTTAGGAGACTTCGCTTACTGTGTTATTTTAACATTCTCTTTGTCAAGATTGCTCCTAATATACTTAATACCATTTTAATGTATTTATTTAATTCTCATTTTATCACTAGATACAGCTTTTAAACACGACTTGACCCGCAGCCCGCGCGGACACCGTAAATGATTCCATCGAAACGTGTGGTCGACTCAAAAGATAGACAAGAAACAGACAGAGTTACTTTCGCATTTATAATTGTGTTATTAGTAGGTAGATAAGGATTAATGCTTCACGTTATAAACAATGTGTTCATCATATTTTTGTAGCACCTATATTTATTATACCCTTAGTGCGAGCTTGGAGTGGATACATTATTTTATTATTTATGAAACAGATGAGGGACTACCCAAGTAACACAATCGTCTCTAAAAACTGACTATTAGATATCTAATAGAATTTAATTTTATTGTCAACCTTAAGAGTAAAATATCCCCAAGTAATCTTCAAGAACGCTTATAGACACAGTTTAGTAAAAGTGGGCACAACCTTATCCGCTCTCATAAGAATGAGTTAAGAAAACATGAATAGATAGAGTTAAGAGTTGTACATTTTCAAATCGTCTGTAGAGATTCATCTAGTGTCTCACTAAACTGTTTATAGACCACAAGTTTTGCTAGTAGATAGTTTATAGATAAAGTTGAGACCTTTATAGAACTCTTTACTCGTAAGTTTTAAAACCAAATTAACTCAAGACTAACAACTTTAAGTTAGATTTGATTTGTAATAGACAACGACAGATAATGGCGCAGAACTTACAAGAGTTATTTAAACTTATTATTGTATCATGGCGTAATAAATTTATTACTTCTTATTTCTTACATTATTTGTGTTATAGCTAGTAGCAAATCTATGTGCAATTGAAATTCTATCGTCGAATATTATGTAAAACTCTCTTAAAATAAGAGCGCCCGCTGTAAATGCAAGATTTAATATTTTTTTACCAAATATGAATATTAATTTGGTATATATTGCGTTTTAATGTTTAAAATACTCATTTTATTTAAAATACAGTAATTTAAAACATGTTAAATGTTTAATTTGACATAATTGAATGATAAAACCATAAAAAAACAAGCATTAAAATATGTAACGAAAATCATTTCAAACAAAAATAGGCAATAAAAATGGCGTTAAGATAAAATTAACTAGAAAACGAATTTAATAGAACAAACACTCTAGATAATTTTCTGTAGTATGGCTCTAGCTCATGATAAGAATAATTTCACTTGCTACATACTAAACTATCTAGTGATAGAATAAACAGATTTATGAATGGTTTAAGATTACCTAGTGACTGTCGTCTCTGTATTCCTTTTTATCTTCTCACAGTATTTCTAGACGTTCATTAGTGAACAGGTAATTTGATGTGTTGTGAACGGAAGACCGTTTTATGCAGTACCTAACAAAGCAATTTTATTAATCAATTCAAGAGGTAAGTCGGTCTTCTACAGACTGTACTTCGGAGAGTGTGCGCAGGAGCTCCACGATCTTATCCCACCATCACCCTTTTACCACCGGACTAGCAGACGTACTGCGGCGTACCATCCACACTTGGTTGATATCCCGACAAGTCGTACTCGGCGCTTCTCCTCCACGTTTATTATGCGCACAGCCAAAGTGTGGAACTCTCTGCCCGTTCCCTCCCACATATAACCCGTCTGCCTTCAAAGCAAGAGTGAACAGGCATCTTCTGGGCACGCCCGTTTCATCATAGACCTCATCCATCGCTTTCCACCAGGCGTGATCGAGGTCAAGAGCAGGCCCATTTTGTAATAATAAAAAAAAAAAAAATAAGTAAAAGATATTTCTGTTTTATTTATAGACAATGTGAAAAATAGTACCTAGTTATATACGCCGGCGGCGGTGCCAAAGACGCAGTGTTAACTTAACGCGTACCTATTCGTATTTAATTTGTAATGTGCATATTCGCAGATTTGTGTACAAAGCCCGTAATTTGACCGAGTAATAGATGAGTAACGCACTAACGCATGTTTAGACATGTTCAGTTGTACTATGCGTCCGCGCGGCCGCCCGGTCGCAGTTTTGACGTGTTGTGTTTGTTTATGTACTAGACATGTGCAAAACAGTGCACCACGAAGTGATGTTATATGTCATTACATTTCGTGCCGAGTAATATTACATTACACCATCACTTCAAACATCACGCGTGATGTTATGATGTAGCGCCATTCGATAGCACACCATCGCGCGTTCTACTGACTGTAATGCAATGTTCTAGTGTAATAGGGCAGGATTGAAATAGTATAGTAACATAGCAGCGAGCGATACGATGTTGTCCGCGTGTCATTATGATGATTTATAATTACATGAAAGAAATAAAATGAGCAATAGTGTGATTTACTCACTATGATTTAAATATAAAAATCATACAAAGTTGATTTTCCTTCATACTTACTTATACCCTAAAACAAGTCCGGGTTTCCAGGCTTAGGAGTGGCAATATTATTAAGCGTAAGATTAAAAGTATCTATGAATGTGTAATGGAAGGAGTCAAGGACCCATGAGCGAGTCTGCGAGTCATGTCACGAGCTACTGCGCTGCTACCGCTCGCGTGATGTTTAGTGTAATGGTGTGATGCTTATTTTAGTCGAGTAATGTGTCATGTTACAGTACGCGCTCGGGTGATATTACGCGTGATGCATCACTCGCATTACTTACACATCTCTATTATGTACCTACTAATCGTCTAATCGTATCACTCGTATCGGTGCATTGGAAGCGGACGGATCGCTCGCTCGTCGTCGGTCGTAGTAAATAGTGTCTAGTAACAAAGGCGCTCGAGCTGCTGCATGACCTCAGGTACCTATACAGGGTGTAAGGGACAGTACTCCGCAAACTGATGGGGTGAATTCAGTACATCATACTAAGATGACCGGTACCCGGTACCCGGTCTGAGGGCTTGCCGACTCCGCAATATATACCAACCACCAATACAGGGATTGATGGCATTTCAATAATTTTTATCAAAATGGGCCAGAATTCAACTTTCGAGCTTTTATAAGTAGGTAGTCCATCAAAGTTAACATCGATTGTCACTATTTTGTTCTCTGTCAAATGTTGAAAATATCTTGTGAGATTATTCTTCAGCCCGTGATGCCAGTATTCGCCATTACCAATTTTTTTTATTTCAATCGTTCTTGGACTTTGGAGCAATGTTCTCGGATCCTTTGGTAGAGTACCGGGTTGAAAATTATTTATTATTTGAAATAAGTCCTTCAAGGCTATGTGAGTTATAGCATGAGTTGCTGACCACTGGCGCAGATCCCTTTTGAGGCAATATGATCGACTTTCGTCGTCGTCATCGTCATTTGTGTTGTTTTCATCCGAATCGGACTGCTCACTAACACAATTTTGTGATGTTGAAGGGGACACTGCAAATTCAGTTGTATCTTCTGTCGTAGAACAATTTCCCGCGTTTTGAAGGAAGTTACTGGAAAGTTTCGAATCTGAATCTAAATTATTTTGCAACTCTTCTTCATTTTTCTTCCTTTTTAAATACTTGCCGATTTTTCGACGAAAGCCACCAGACCTTTTAATTTTTTTCACTGTCTCCATTACATAAAGCCATCCAAGTCAAATATTTAATAGAAATGCACTTAATTAAGCCATTTTTAAGAAAAAAAACACTATAAACCCGTTTTCACTATGATGTTTTTAGACAAACTGAAAAATATCTATTAAGGTATTTTATCCAGACTTAAGTCACTTTATAGACAGAGATAAGTGTACCAATAGCTAAAATAGAATGTTTTATCTTAAAATATATCATCTTACCTATAAAATTACTTCATGTTAGGTACCTTTAGGCTTTATTATTTAGGCTTTAGGCTTTATTTTCTATTTGTAGAGCATTTTATCTTAAAACATTCAATATGCCTATAAACGTACTTAAAATAAGTGTGCTATAGAACAAATGCTCTAAAAATAAACCAGCTTGAGAAAAAAAACTCTATAAGAATATATTTTCTTAATTGAAACCATCTTTAGAAAGCCCCTATCTAAAGATTAACCACGACTAGACTGTCAATAGACAGATTTGTTTTAAACCTTCAAGACTGTGTTACTTGGGTAGAGCACAGCTATCATGTGTACCTACTGTGTACAAACACATGTTCTCTTCCAAGCTCTTTACGGCTGATGTACAAACAAAGGATATAGCAATGATATATAAACTTACGTCATTGGGATACAGGGGCTGCGTTAGAAATATGTCATTAGAATGGTGTAAGTATTCCTACGGTAAAGGTTGCTGCCAAAATGTAGGCTCTAAGTGCAAGAGTTTTTAGAGAACCAAGCTAACTTTTTAGCCCTTTAGCATTTATTTTTATTATTTAATTAAAAATTATATACCTACAAACATGAATGTTTACCATGGGAAACATCGTCGGAATACAATATGATAACATAGTGTGTTTATCTTTCAGTCTGCCAACTGTTGTGTATTTGCAATTTCTTTTCTGACGGATTCTAGCGATTTCTAAAAGCTCATGTTTAGTAAAGCTAAAAAAATAATGGGCTGAAGAGATCAACAGATATACGAGTATGTACAGTATACAGTTCTTCTAATAATAACCATCTTAGTAAATGATTACAATAAGGCATACTGTGCTATTTACCCATGGCTTATTAGTGCCTACTTTTCGTGTCACTTAATAGATTGTTACGAGGCCAACCTGCAAGCTCAGCACATCGTACCGCCAAAGTGACCGTTCGTATTACGACACCGCGCTTCAGACGTCACCGACTATTGTCATCGCCTTTTCTTTACCTAACTTCGGTGGGAACGGACACTGATATTGTAAACCTTATTCATAAGAAACTAATTTTATAATTTCTATGTAATTGGTGAACCTTCGAAATACATTTCGTAACCTAAAAGGACTTATTCATTGGAGAGTTTCCCGACACACGCCCCCACACATATCTGGCGCAGTCGGTGCTCGTTACAGACTTAAGCTGTGGTGAGTGAAATCCCTAAAAATCAGGAAAACGCCATATCAACTGTCTGGACGAAGAACCTATTGGAGGCTGTCAAGGAAGCTGTTGCTACGGAGATTGGGACATCCAAAAATCGATGAAACAACGCTCGCAAGCAATGCTACTCATGTAAGTACATAAGTCCTATTATTGGTTGCTATATTTCTAACGCAAGGTACTATAATTTTCCAAAATTTTTAACCCACGTAGTAATAGGGATCTTAGTCTTAGTAGGCGCAATCAACTACGCATCGCGCGAAGTGACGCCTTTCGTAATTTAGAAGATATAATAGAAAATTTAGAAACCATGACGGAATCGAGTAGTAGTGCTACATTCGACATGAATCAGATAGATTTAGCAGATAAGATTTATAAATCACTTAGACTAGTTCCAGAATTTGACGGAAATCCAAATGTTTTAACTAGATTTCTGAACTTGTGCGATCAATTAGTGCTCACTTATATCAGTCCAGAACCAGGACGTCAGCTTTCGAACTTATCTTTGATCAATGGAATTTTAAACAAAATTACTGGTAAGGCTGCACGTACTTTGGCAACTAACGGAATTCCAAGTGATTGGAATGGTATAAGATCAACCTTAATTAATACATTTTCAGATCACAGAGATGAATCGTCGTTGTATACTGATCTTTCTCTCTTAGTTCAGGGAACCGATACGATACAAGTTTTTTACGAAAAAGTTCAACACTTGTTATGCACAATTATGACGCACGTCGAATTACACGAATCTATAAAAACTACCATAGAATCCAAGCGGACTCTTTATAAAAAACTAGCTTTAAAGAGCTTTTTGAAAGGTTTAGAAGAACCACTAGGATCTAGGATAAGATGTATGAGACCTTCAACTCTTGAAAGCGCTCTTGAATTCGCTCAAGACGAATTAAATATATTATATCTCCAAAAACGGAACAAATCAGTAGCAGCAAAAGATAAACCCCAAAATGAGCAGGTTAATCCTTCTACTTCTTGGTCACACAATAATTTTCGTTCGGTTAGGCCAGCAAATCAAAATCCAACTTTTCAAACATACCCGAGACCCCAAATCCAGCCTTTGGGATCTCAATATCCACCACAATATCACCCACAACCTGCACGACCAGATCAGTTCAGACAACTCTACCCAAGACCTACAAAGACTCAACAAATGTTCGGAGCACCCCCTACCAACATGTCAACTGGTTTTCGAATCCCAGTACGCCAAGCACCTCAGAATAATTATCCAAAACCTATGAGTGGCATTAGTTACCCCGTTGCGCGTACTCTGCCACCCACGAACTACAATGGCAGTCGCAATTTGGCACCGAATGTGAATATTGTTCCTCAGATTAAAGAAGCGAACTTCAACGAATCGTTTAATGAAAATTATTGCTATTATGATTGCAATATCCAGAACACAGATATTCCTAATCCAGATACAACTAACCCTTACATTTTTTTGACCGACCTTGACGATGAAAATTTACTTTTTGAAGATGGACAGAACCTTCAGAGTTCAAATTTTTGCCCAACCTTGGAGAACAATGCCCTCAAATAGAGCTAAATCTGCACGGTAAACGCCATTTACCTTATATTCAAATAAATAATCCACCAATAAAACTTTTAATCGATACAGGCGCAAATGAGTCTTTTCTAAGCCCGGAAGCATACGAAAAATTTTACCCGCATATCTCACTTGTCTATGACCCCTTTTTGGTCACAAATACCCACGTGACCACCCAAAATTATTACTCGCTAACTGTGCCCTGTTTCGAAGAATTTAAAGATTTTATGCCCATAAAATTATACCTATATAGATTTCATAATTTCTTTGATGGATTGATAGGTTGCGAACAGTTAAAAAAATGGAATGCAAAAATCGACCTAGCTACGCATACGTTAGAAACTAAATTTGCAAAAATTCCAATAGTTTTATATAATCCTGAATGCTTAAACTGTTATCACATCACCATACCTGCACAAACTACTCAGTTAATCAAGGTGCCTACTAATATTGCGCAAGGAGATATTTACATTGAAGAACAATCAATTTCTGATTGCTACATCAGCGAATGCTTATCATCCGCCGAAAATAATCATACTAATGTACAAATTTCAAATCCCACGGATACTGATATTGTAATTTCCATAACAAAACCTATCTTTGCACATATTTATAACGAACAAACAATGCCAGTAACTCGAGTAGACACGACCATGAATACCGATATGCGAACTCAGCAAGTGTTATCGCACCTGCGCATAGAACATTTAAATGCAGAAGAGACAGCCAATTTAGTTAATCTATGCAAAGAATATTCCGACGTATTTTATCTCGAAAATGAAGTATTAACTTTTACCAATGAAATCAAACATCATATCAGAACCGTGGACGATAGCCCGGTATACAGTAAAAGTTACAGATACCCTTACGTACATAAGAAAGAAGTACACAATCAAATAGAATCGATGTTACACCAAGGTATTATTCAACCATCTTCATCGCCTTGGAACGCTCCAATATGGATAGTACCAAAAAAAAGTGACGCGTCTGGTAAGGTCAAATGGCGCTTAGTCATTGATTTCCGCCAACTCAATGCAAAAACGATTAATGATAAATATCCGATCCCGAACATTAATGATATTTTAGACAAGTTAGGCAGATGTTTATACTTTTCGACATTAGATTTAAAATCTGGTTTTCTACAAATTCAGCTAAATCCGTCCGATATTGAAAAAACAGCATTTAGTGTAGAGCAGGGGCATTTTGAATATGTTAGAATGCCCATGGGTTTAAAAAATTCTCCGGCTACGTTTCAACGTGTGATGGACAATGTCCTTCGCGGATTGCCAAATTGTACCACATACATGGACGATATTTTAGTATTTTCAACGTCCTTGCAAGAACATATAGTTAATTTACGCGCCATATTTGAACGTCTTAGAAATTCAAATTTAAAAATTCAGATGGATAAGTCGGAATTTCTCAAACATGAAACACCCTATCTTGGTCATATAATTACTACAGACGGCGTGAAGCCAAACCCAGATAAAATATCAGCTATTGTAAATTATCCAATTCCGAAAACTCCTAAGCAGATTAAGGCATTCTTAGGTTTACTTGGTTACTACAGACGTTTTATACCGAATTTCGCACGTGTCACTAAACCCTTTACGTCATGTCTTAAAAAAGGCGCTAAAATTAATTTGACTCCAGAGTACTTGACCTGCTTTGAACACTGTAAAACTCTTCTTACAAATGACCCTATTCTAACATATCCAGATTTTAGCAAGGAATTTATTTTAACCACAGACGCCTCAAACGTGGCCTTAGGAGCAATACTTTCTCAGGGACCTATCGGTTCTGACAAACCCATAGCCTACGCGTCTAGAACTTTGAACGATAGCGAAATTAACTACTCCACGATCGAGAAAGAGCTACTCGCAATAGTCTGGGCTACAAAATATTTCAGGCCTTACCTTTTCGGCAGAGAATTTAAAATAATAACGGATCACAAACCCTTAGTTTGGCTTATGAATCTTAAAGAACCAGGATCACGTCTCACGAGATGGCGACTAAGGTTAGCTGAATATAATTATAATATTGTCCATAAAAAAGGTAAAATTAATACTAATGCGGATGCTCTATCACGTATTCAAATAAACCAGAATGAAACCATGTCCTTGTGCGTTAATCTTTCTGAAACGGCACACTCAGATACATCTTCTACACTAACTGCCGAAGGAAACAGCCCGATACATTCTTCATCAACCCTCACGGCTCACTCAGTTTTTGATGGATCAAATGGAGGATCAAATGGCCTGTGGCATCCAGAAGGTACAGCCTCCCCACATATTGAAACCATACACACAAGTTTAGAAAACCCTGTTCTGGAAATTCCAATATCGGACGAACCTTTAAATAAATTTAAGAGGCAGTTAGTCATAAATATAATAAATGGTAACCCTAGAAGTAGACCAACCACAACTCAATCTTTTCAGTCTTTTCAGAAAACTACTGTAGACATTAACGAACATAGCATTGAAGGCAATCTTATTGACGTTGTAAAGTCACACGTCGATCCAAAACTCCGGACAGCGATTCTTGTAAATCCTATCGGAAAAATGCTAAGTATCATACCGATTTTACAGAAAACTTTCCAAAATTCATCGATGAACTTAGTTTTAGTCAAATATGAGGTACTAAACGTTAATGATCAGTCAAACCAACTTGAAATAATAAAAAAATACCACGAAGGCAAGACCAATCATCGCGGAATCAACGAAACCTACCTTTCACTGTCACAACGTTACTTTTGGCCGAAAATTAAAACAGATATTACTACATTCATAAACGAATGTAATATATGCAGATGTGCGAAATATGACCGAAATCCGATACGTCCGCAGTTCAGAGTTGTACCTCCACCAACTCATCCGTTTGAATTAGCCCACGCAGACGTTTTGACTATTGACCATGACAAATACTTGACAGTCATAGACTCATTTTCTAAATACGCTCAGGCGTATCTTTTACCCGATTGTACTGCACCCAATATATTAAAAGCCCTTTTAACTTACAGTACGCATTATGGATTTCCTTTAAATTTAACTACGGATCAAGGTACCGAATTTAGCAATCAAGTAGTGTCAGAATTTCTCCGTTTGCATAAAATAGAACATCATATGACTAGTGCATATGCACCAAATGAAAATGGTATCATAGAGCGTTTCCACAGTACTCTTTTGGAACACTTACGATTATTTAAAATTCAGCATAAAAACGAGCCCACCCGAAGTCTTATACCGTACGCGTTAATCGCCTACAATAGTTCTATCCACAGTTTAACTAAGTGTAGACCATTTGATGTCATTTCTGGACATTTTGATCCTCGGAATCCTATTGATTTAAATATGACGGACCGATATCTTCAAACTTATATCCAAGAACATCGTAGTAGAATGGAAACGGTGTATAAAATTATTCATGACTCTGCACTATCAGATCGTATAGGTATAATGACGCGGCGTAACGCTGATAGGGAACCTGTTTTAGATTGTGAACAAGATCAAGTCATACATTTACGAAATCCAATGGAAAGTAGACAAAAATTGGCACCTAGATTTATTCAAGACAAAGTACTTAAGAACTTACCTGTACATATTTACACCGCAAAAAGTCGTGGTCCGGTCGCTAAATCACGATTAAAAAGACCACCAAAGAAATGACATTCTTCATATATCATTGTTACAGGTACTTACTATTGTTGCCGGTTTTACTAGTTGGTGCTCAAGACATACGTTTTGACAGCCTAGACAATGGACCGGGTATACTACCTTTTAATCTCGGTGCTACCAAAATTATATCTCACTTCCACACATTCTTGCAAGACATTGACCTCAAAGAAATTGAATCACAAGTAAACACTATGAAATCTCAACTCGCTGTCGCTACACATAAATTATCACATGGGGACAGCGCTCTCTTCAACAATCAGATTAAACATTTATACACAAAGTTAGAAAAAGTTTCGGTGCAGTTAGATACATTTAGGCCAACCAGAGTTAAGAGAGGACTGATTAACCCAATAGGCACAATCATCAAAAGTATTTCTGGAAATTTAGATAATGATGACGCTCTGAGATTTGAAAATGCATTACGTATCTTAAATAAAAACGATCAAACTATGTCACAATCGTTTAACAAGCATATAACTTTATATAAAGAAATGACAATTCAGCAAAACCAGATAATCCGCAATCTTTCAATTAATCAGAGAAAATTGGAAAGAGCTCTTTCTTATGTCATGAATATGACTAACAATGATAATGAGCGAATAATGCATTACACTCATCTTGTGCAACTTTTCACGATTATGACTGAAAATGTACAAGAACTACTGAGTGAAATTAATAGAATAGAAAATATTTTAGCCTTTAGTCGAGATAAATCAGTTCATCATTCCATACTTTCTGTCAAAGATCTTAAAAGTATGATAAGCCAACTAAAAAGTATTTATAGTTCCGACGAAATCATTGACTTAGATATTAGAAATTATTACGAGATCCTTAACTTAGCTTCATTTTTTACCGAGTCCACAGTTGTAGTAGTCATAAAGTTTCCTATTACATTTGCTACTGAGTATCAGTTATATGAATTGTGCCCTGTTCCAAATAACAATAGCGTTATTATAGTACCACCTGCACCCTATATAGCTTCCAATTCTCAGGAATTTGTGTATATAGAGGCTGAATGCCCGAAGGTCAACTCCTGGCACCTATGCGAGCAGAAGATCGTCCACCAGATTTTGTCAAAAACAGACTGTATTCAAAAACTCATACAATCTCAGGAGTTAGATGTAACGTGCAAAACCACGCCTATCTCTCTGACCAAGGAAGCTCTGATTGAGCTAGACAGCTACCATTACATAATTGCTTTCCCCAACAGTACAAAAGTAAAACTATCCTGTGGAAAAGAACGACATCAGATGTTACGAGGAAGCTTTTTGGTCACCGTTCCTCAAGGTTGCAAGATAAAAACCCCAGAGATCAGTATAATCAATTTGGATAACAAATTAGTCGGACAACCATTAGAACTCATGGCTCTACCGCACTACGAGATATTGGCGAAGACACGCAGTTTCCATTTGCAGAGTACAGATCTAAGCAGTCTTCGCGAAATTCAGAACCAAATTACCATGCAAGACGAAATACCAGTTGAATCATTAGACACGATTGGAATGTACCATACCACAATTCCATTTTATTCAATCATACTATTCGGCGCAAGCGCACTGAGCATCTGGTACTTCATTCGTTGCCGCCGCCGTCGAGCTGCGAAAGTAAATATTACAACTGAAACAGCTAATGCCGAGTTGACAGAAGATGAAAGGAGAACCGCAACTTTTGGCGTCAAGGTCACCAAATAGTTGCTTATCTGGCAGGGGAGGTGTTACGAGGCCAACCTGCAAGCTCAGCACATCGTACCGCCAAAGTGACCGTTCGTATTACGACACCGCGCTTCAGACGTCACCGACTATTGTCATCGCCTTTTCTTTACCTAACTTCGGTGGGAACGGACACTGATATTGTAAACCTTATTCATAAGAAACTAATTTTATAATTTCTATGTAATTGGTGAACCTTCGAAATACATTTCGTAACCTAAAAGGACTTATTCATTGGAGAGTTTCCCGACACACGCCCCCACACATATCTAGATAATAAATATTTACAAAACATGTTTGGGGAACGTTTTGTGAATTCTCATCTGTTTGTTTGTTTCTGCCCGATTTAGCGCAAAAGTTCTGGTTTTCCTCTCTCAGATTTATTCAGTCCTACCTTGTTAAAAGAAAAACAAATATTGACTTGTTATGTAAATCACACGGAACCTTTTTCCTTGTATTTTCAGAAAACGAATGAAAAACAAATAAATGTTTCAAGGGATTGCCCAAAAAAGAAGTAGGTATAGGAGCTAGAAATTGACTGACCGTTAAACAGGTCTACCTACCATTTTGTATAGCTCTAAGTCTTTCAAAGAAAGTTCAATAAATAAATAGATGTTATCCTGACAGTACGAGACAGCCCTAACTCTGTATGAAAAGGTTGCCATGGATCACCGCAATCCAATCACATCTCTAATCCGTTTGCCTCGCTCGAAGAGACGACAACAGAAGAGAAAAGTTCATCCAGCATCCACTATTATTAGTGGCATTATAAAACTACCAGCCGCACTATTATACTTTGTCAGCTAAAGTTATTTCGAGCACAGTGCACTATTATTACAACAGAATGTTTGTGTACTACGCTCTAATCATCTGTTTATTTTAACGAGATTCTTCATTCCACTGCGGTAAACTCAATTCTACTGTTTGTTTTAGCGGAGAAGAAAATTCTATTTACGACACTGATTGGATTGGGATTTCCGCTTGTAGCTTACAAGCACGACATTTTTGTGTTTATTTTTTGTAAATACTGAAAGACGGATGGCCAACATTTCCCCAATACCTATACAATATAACTAATGCAGGTTCAGTGGAGTGATTCATATTTCATAGTATAATCCTATTATAGCATAATAAATCAATGACAAAACTCGACGGTCGCGAAAACATTCAACTGCACCTGAAGCTTTCAGGGCTTTGAAGGCTACGCGGCAATGGCGGGAAAACTTTATGAATGAACTACACTACCATAGACACACTACTGAATGATTTCACTGACAGATATTTATAGACTTCTTAAAACTAAGTCACAAGCTTCGATAATAGAGTGCAGATTTTTAAATATTTTAACGCGTCGAATATACACTTACCGGATTGAAAATTTTACCTAAATCACTAACAAATAACAATTAATAGGTGTTGTATATTGAAACTGGATTGGTTTCTCGGTTTACCCTTCCCTACAATGGTTGTGTGGTAAACAAAGTTTGTTTTGTGGTGTTTCGGATATGTGGGTGATATGGGCGGGCGGCTGGGCGGACGAGCGGCCGGCTCGCGACCCTCGCGGACACTGCCGCGCGGTACGCAGCCGCCCACCACCATGCTGAACTTCTTAACTGTTCGCTCTGATAGCTCTCTGAGTTAACCGCAGTTTGCTTTGCGGTGATGTACCTGAGGGATGTTGGGGGGTTGTTTTTTAAGACGTTTTTATCATTATAGACAATGTGCTCAAACGATATGAAATGTGCTCAAACGATACTTTATAAATATTATTTGAATCAAAGCATAGTTTTTAAAAGCTCTTTTGGCTGTACCGTATACCGGTCTTGCCGAACCATTTAAAAATTATCTACATAATGGCTTGTGGATCTTTTGTTTCTATAACCTCAAAGCTGCAGTTACATAGACAAAAGAGTAATTAACTACATAAAACAAAAGGCGCGTAACCTCGCGATCCAAACCACAGAGCCAGCCACGAGGTAAGTACCTATATCACAGACAAAAAAAAAGAAAACATAAAAAGGTGGTACGTACATAATATGGAGACTAGAGCCGGTGTTCATATCGCCGTGTGACCGTGAATTGTGGCAAGCTTTTAAAACTACCGTTATACAATATTTAAGAATCACGTACTTATTTGTGGATAAACGATGCTGAATTTTAGATGTTCAAAGTAAGATTCTCTTTATAATCGTGTTGTAGCAAAAGAACGGAAGGTTTTACGTAAAAAGGATGTGTGTGTTATCGCGGCTCGGTTTTCGCGGGAAATTCGCCCTAGCCTAAAGATACGAGCGCAGTTATCTCTTTTCACAAAGATTCGGGTTGGCTTGATAGTCTGAACACACTGAAGCACTGATACTGTTTGAGTATGATTACCATATTTAGACTCGATGTCTCGCTGTGAGGGCTACTCAGGGCTCAACCTATATAGGTTCAGCCCGCAGTGCCCGGTTGATGGCAATAGACTCGTCAAATCGTCGATAAAAAAAACCGGCCAAGCGCGTGTTGGGCCACGCACAATGTAGGATTCCGTAGTTGCCCATCAAAATATGCAGACAATTCCTACGGCTCGATTTGCCTCTGAACGATCATTTTTATTGTAATAAAAAAAAAACTTACATTTGCAGTTGAAAAACCTGTGCTTGGGAGCACAGGTTTTTCAATATGTTTAGGAAAATATGTTATCCGAGTACATTTTATAAGTTGGTCAACTATTACTCGTAAACTTGTGAAGCTTACTTAGCTGTGATAGCTTTCCTTTTAACTTAGTTATATACAGGATGAATATACTATCACCGTGAATTTTTTCAGACACCCAAGCACAACCGTTTGGCTGGTAGAGAGGGGGAAAAATTAGCACTTTAAAGCTTAATATATCACAAACTAATCCCTTAATCGAAAAATGATTTCAACAAACTCGCAAAATTTTTTAAAGACCTATCCAACGACATCCCACACTATAGGGTTTGTATATTCATGCCAAATTACAGCTTTCTAGTAAGTACTAAGAGTCTTTGAGCTAAACTGCGGACAGACAGACAGACGGACATGGCGCAACTATAAGGGTTCCTTGTTGACTACGGAACCCTAAAAATGTAATGTGGTTGTACTATTGGTAAAAAATCTGCCTAACCTTTTGGGGGTTACAGGCGTGATGATATGTGATGTAAAACCAGCATACTACTTACTTATATGCGAATATAACACTTTATGCCTACATTGTGACAAATAAATGAATGTGCGTATCTATAAAATATACACAGCTTTTACCGATTACAATATTTCGTAATTATTAGTTGCAATACGAATAGGCTTCACGAATTACAACAGCTAATTAGCACGCATAAGTTTTCACATACGATAATTCCGAACCGCTCATAATTATTTTAATTACATTTGTGCCCGAAATCCCGAATTATTTACTCAAAGTAAAGCCCCGATTAATGGGTTAACACGAAACGGGATTACCGGACCCGGATTCTGTGAATTGACCGTCAATTCGACCGGATTGCCACATTATTAAATACGGGCGTGATGCCAGGTCGGGTTGTTCGTTTCACAAACATTGATGGCAACTAATATATGTATAGAAACAGAATTTACTTATTCAGTAGTGCTAGGACTGCTAGGTAGGAATGGGTTTTATATCTTGACACATTGTAATTTTGAACAGTTAGGGGGAATTTTACCGCTTAAATTTGAACGCGATGAGCACTACACGGCGGTCAAGAGCAGTCAGTGTCATTTCAAGGCAAATTACCAGGTCTTGAACGCAGTTTAGATGTGGTTGATCTCTTTTTTGGTGAAATTCGCTCTTAGTACAGGATTTTTGCTTAGATAGATAACTTTTTTCGAGTCAATAGCTAAGTAAGCTGTAAGCACACCGATCTAACGCGTACCGCTCCACTGCGGCCTCGCTGTGAAAAGCGATAGTTTTTCCAGACTTTCCGGCTACTATTCGCTGTCCACAGCGTTGGTGGTGCTTACTGCGTTGGATCGTGCAAGTTGAATTAATATAAGAAGCAAAAGAAGACTGTCAAAGATCAATAAACAAACTTGTACTTAGCTTAGTTTTAAAATAGTGCAGTGTTTTCGTAACAATGCGCCTGAGGCCGAGGTGCAGGAGGGAGGAGGAGGGTATTTGTCCTTAATTTATTGTTTTCATTCAATTTTGCAAACGAATAACCCTCAACGTCACTTCGCAACGTTCCCCTTCACTTTTCCTTCTAAACTGTTATTTAAACATTTCCGAAACGATTTCTTTACAGTACCTTGAGCTCTTCAAGACCTTTTGCATAAATTGTGACTTGGACTTCCCTCCACTTCTAACTAAGTAAGGGAAGTAAACTACGTCAGGTAAATACAAGTTGACAACATAGGGCTAATAAATACCCTTTTTTACGCTAGCTGTATGATCACAGCGCTGGGCTGCTTACCGCTGAGAGTGGACAACCCAGCAGTGCGTTTTTAAAAGGTTCATTTTAAAAGCGCACATTTATATGTAACCTAGCGTGAGTGAGAACAGGCAACACCTTAGTTTGTCTCGCAGAGGGTACAACCTGCACCACAGATTAACTTATCCGCATCATTGCGTGGTAAGATGGATGCGAAAGCAATATTACATTTAAATTGACCGAACGCAAAACATTTTTCGTCCTAACGGTTCAAGCTGCCTCAAGGTCTACGTAGATGCAATAAGAGGTATTGACAGCATTGGGTACATTGCCGAAAAATAATACTTGTAAATAGTTTGAAGGATACTGTTTACGAGCTAGTGTCACTGCCATGTGCCAACTCGCGTTTGTTCTGGTGAAGTAATACAAGTGTTAACGACACCATTCACACCAATTGTGATGGTTGTCATGTCCTGTTCAGTAATATCTACCTACATCCCATGAGCCTACCTGTTTGAGAAAGGTTTCAGTGAATGGCCCACGTTCAGACGTGAATACATAACAGTTTGCTGAATATTCTGTGTATTGAAAAGCTTTAAATTTTCGTAGAAGGACGGGTGTGGGTAAATCCGCCTCCAGCAACAATGAGGCCTAATGAAACAATGAAAACCTAAAAACGCACGTATTTCCTCGAGTACTGCTTTTATTAGAACTGTTTGTACCAAGGAATCATATAAGCATTATTATGATCTTTGTAAAGAACTCTCTCAGACTAAAATCGAGAAATTAGAGATAAATAAATACCTACAGTCCTACATATACTGCCGATTTTTATGAGAGAGCTCCGTCCAGTAGCGCACACTTTTACGTTATATTATGATAATACATACAATCACGCCTGTAATCCCTGAAGGCTAAGCAGTGGTGGAGGTGTTCCGTATACTTTATTATGGTGATGGTTTTGAGTGAGCTCAAATGCCAACGAGTCATAACTAAGTATTTAATCAATAAAAACATTAAAACTATTCACTCTCATTCTTTCTTCTCTCTGTGAAACACTACTAAAGATTGATTCATCACTTTAAACTTTTCGACTTACCGCTAACGGCGGGGACACAACACCCGCTGAACACCCGAAGAAAACTTCAATAACAGTGCGATAACTTAGACAGTTAGACCAGACCACACTGAAAGTGAGTTTAAATTGAAAAAGTACTCCTGGGTTAAGGGACAGCATTCAGCAAATAGGTAAGACATGGCTATAGCAGACGT
This sequence comes from Eurois occulta, assembly GCA_950022335.1. NCBI lineage: Eukaryota > Metazoa > Arthropoda > Insecta > Lepidoptera > Noctuidae > Eurois > Eurois occulta. The sequence continues at coordinate 925,455 of OX465486.1, forward strand.
TCAAATCTCGTATCTTCACATTGTGAATCATGAATCTCATCACCGCGACAATCAATGTCTAAAAGTTGTCCAAATGAATTATCTCGAGGTGTTTTAGACAAATTGCTACTCATAAAAACACAAGAAATGTCCCTCAGATGTTGCCACAGACACCATACACTTTACTTGATGTGATGCTTCGTTCGACGTTAAGGTACGACGTTCCGGCTTTACATAAAGCACACATGTACAAAGTATGTATCTAGTCTAATATTATTCGTCTCTATGCCTTATCAAAATGGGCGTAAAGGAAGAAACTGCTCGATTTTGTTCAGCGGGAATACTTACGCTGATTTCAAATAAAATATTCAACCCTTGAGAAGCCTTTTTATGTCACTGTCTTTGAATACATAACATCTAGTTTAGTCTCGTGTAGATCTTAAAGTTTGTATGATAAATCTGCCAGTTGACACCGGATGAGGTGGTAGGTAGGTAATTAATATCAAATAATCAAGTCTGCTTTAGAATAGTGACAAAATCAAACTTGTACGTCAACGCGATCAAAGAAATGTATTTTGCGATTTCACAAGGGAATCAAAATCTATAGGGTATCCCGTTGATCTAGAATCGTGTAATTTGGCAAGAAACAATGTCTTACAGCACTTGTAAAGGTAAAAATCTGAAAACCGTAAATGTGTAAGTAGTTTAATAACAAAATACCTATAATTTATACGGAATCCTCGGAGCGCGAGTCCAACTCGGACTTGGCCGGTTTTTTCCTCATGTCCATGCCTACATACATAAAGCAAGTAAACTGTCTGCCTCATTAGTCGACTGTTTTCGACTGTGCCCGGTCAGATAGTCGAACCCCAAGATCCCTTGCTCAGCTGCAGCATTTGCAACGACAGACCAAAAAGGCGGTCAGTCATCAGGAACTCCCCAGTAGTCAATTCATTTTCACGTCGAGTATTACTCGTAAACCGCTTTAATTCCAGAACTCTCGGAAACAGTTAAATATTTAAAATCGGAAGCACTTACACGGAATTGGAGATTAAATTCTTTGAAGCGACCGTTAGCAGGGAACACATAAACATTGGATTAAAACGAAACGAGTTAATTAAAGATCTTGAGCCACGTGCACACCGGTGGGGAACATTTGCAGTTTGCACACGCTTTAGTAGGGTTTCAGTCTTTTGTCTTCATTTTCTTCCGGCTTATTAGATATTTGAGAGAAAGACTGCAGATCTAGAAATCTAGAGGTATTTAATAAACCTAGCTGTGAAAACGGCTCCGTTCGCGTGGAATGATTACATAATTTAGTATCGCCTAACCCAGCTAGAAATTGTAGAAATCAGCCAATAAGCTCACTAACCGACAGCCAGAAAGACGATCCGATGTATTTTTGAAGGATATGGAACAAAGCCCAAGCTGCCCCATGTTTTCCCCCTTGTTTTTTGTTTTTTCACAAAAGATCTTCTTATAAGGTCTGAATAACATGCACGATGAGTCGATGACGTCAATCTATTCGTAAACACTTACTATGTTTGATAGAGAATTCAAGTTTAAAAATACGTCGGAAATAACATTTATCATGCCTTAAAAAGTTCAACGTAAAAGCTTCTTAAAAAGAAGCTTTCTTAGAATAAATGAATACCTACCAACACTAGGTGTGTCTGATTTTATAGTAACAGAATCAGTAAAGAAGATGTGAGCTTGTCGTGTCTGCTTAATTATGTTGTGTTGTATTTTCTAAATTATGCAACGAATTTTAATACAATAATAATTTAAACAAAATTTATTCGTTGGAGACATAAACCTATTTACATAATTGTACCTTAAATTAGACTACCTATAACTTAGTGGCAAGATACAAGTCAAGTGCAACTGGGCTTAAACTAGGAGGAAGTAACTGGTGCATATAGCTCAGGATTTCTCCTAGTTTAAGCCCAGTTGCACTTGACTGCACCACCGCGATCGAGCTGCCATTACAATTACAAGCGGTGTGCGGTGCAAATGTAAGTATTACAATATTATTAATTTGGTATTTACTATCGTGCGTGTGCGTATGAACATAATATTATTATTTGTGTATAGTGTGTTTTGTGGTGTGTTTGAGTGTATGAATGGGCCTGAGTGACTTTTATTTAATACTTTTTAGTATATTTTCAGTATATAAATAATTTTGAGAGAGAAGGAAGTTATCTATGGTAAGTTTTAGTTTTTTATCGGTAAGCTATGTAACTGTGAATTTTTACTTAGGTATTTTATTACAAAGGTATGGGACCCATGTAGCTCGGTTGAGTCGGTTGTCATGGTTGTTTGTTGTGACAACCAGTCTTATCAATGGGAATCGTATTACCCAGTACTAACTGGGTTGTGGAGGTCAAATAGGCAGTCTCTCCATGTAAAATACTGGTATTCAGCTGCATCCGGTTAGACTGGAAGCCGACCCCAACATAGTTGGAAAAGGCTAGGCAGATGAGAGTATTTATTCGGGAAGATTTACGTGTATAATACAATAATATATATTTAACTCGGTGTAATGGAGACATAGACTTCATTACCTACACCGCTCACAAAAAAAATTAAAACAATTCATATTCATGCATAATCATTACAGACATTAATTAATTATAATTATATTCAGCAACCCTAATAAACATGCAATGTACATACAATAATCGTAAATTTAAAAAATCTAAATTCATTACTAGTTAATTGCATTAATACTAGTTGGCTTTCGTCCACGGTTCTTGTTAGCCTTCGTAAAAGTGCAGACGCAAAGAGTTTGTAGAGTAAGAACGAACTAATAGACCTGTAGTTTGTGATCTGATTGGCATCGCCCTTTTTGTAGCGCAAGCTTATTTTAGCAACTGTCCATTGCCTCGGCAGTACTTTCTTCTCTATCTGGGCCTGGACTTTTTCCTGTTTAACTTTTTTTATGGAAAACTCTACTTCACTGGTATTGGTAAATAGTGGGAGGGTATCCGTATTTCATGGGGTCGTCTCTATTGGTTTTGTATGGTGCTCAGTTTCCTGGTTTTTGTAAAATTGTGTAGCTACTTGCTTGCATCAGATCGTGTCTATTGGTAACTGTGGAGCCCGAGGTTGATTTTAACTGTGTCATTAGTTGCTTTGTATTGTTGAGTTTCTTGTATGCCTTATTGACACCTCCGGTTTTCTCTAGGTACTCACCGCTCACTAGTTCGAATAAAAACAGAAATAACCGAGTATGAGCTATTTATATTTTCTTTACGGAAGTTTCATTAATAGACTAATGAGCTCATTTACGGAAGTATACTATTTGTAAATAGACTGACGAAAAAATTCATTCAGGAAGTTCACGTGTTTTGTTTATTAGTTAGGCTCACTAAAACTTTAATGTTCCCACGAATTGAATTCGTATCCGAAAACTCATTACTTATTGACAAGCCGAAAACCTAGCTTTGGATAACTTTATTTACGCTTATATTACAGTAGGTATTGTATATATTTCAAGTTTTTCGTAGCAATACGATCTATATATAATGTATGAGATTTATTGATGCTATCTTAATCAGAGATGTCAGCTTTGGCGATTTATTCCTGAAGCTTTTGTTGGCATCTCAGTTAGGAGGAAAATCTTGTGTTATACTTAGAACCCTTTCTCTGCATACTAGCCACCCGTCCGAACGCGCCTGCTTCGCACAGTTTTACGACTTGACAAAACATCGAGATTTCTTTATTGTAAGCATTTTCCGAATATATCTTCCGGAATACACTCTCTATGTCTAAGGCTTGAGTGATGAAAATATGGTGAAATGATGGCGAAGATTGCATCTAATCCGTTGTGTTGCGTACGAGAGGAAGGCGGTCACACAGATAGACAAGAAGAGCAACTATATTTTGTAATAGATGTGAGGAGATGTAGCTACTTAGATATGCTGTAGTATAAATAACAATAGATAGTATGTATAATGTATGAGGTTTATTGAGGATTTATTCCTCAAGGTTTTATGTGAACATAAGGAAAAGCTTGCGTTACAGAAGCCTTTTGGCATACGCATATTGTCTGTTTCCTTCTACAAATCAAAAATAACATCCAATTCAATTAAGTTAAACGAAAGCTTCCGGCATTCATTACCCTGCGACACACAAATAACCCCACAATTGGCGAAACAGCGGAAATCGGAAGCCGATGCGAACACATCGATTTCCCCGCGGCGACGGCCGGTGTGTCCTCGAGCTAAACAATCGATAATATCATCAGAAACGTATTAATGAAATGACACCGAGTACTGAAATACGCGGCCTTGACGTAAACGGCGACTGATTGTGGACGATTAGTTGATTGTTTGTGTTTGATTGGTAATTGATAGGGTGGTCGTAGGTTAAGTAAAAAGTTATTTATGGTGTCGGACATTTTATACTATACTAGCTGTAGCTGTTAGCCGCGTCTTCGTCTGCAAAAAGGTCGCAAATTATTCCTCGGGATCATTCTACCGCGAGGACGAGGAACTTGTGTCATATCCTGAGTCAGTCTTAGTACTCTGTGTCTTTTATTGAAATCGTGTCAGCAGTTACTAACAGCGTGAAATTATTATTACGTTATTTTTGCTTTTATAATGTTAAGTTGGATAATATAATATTTTTACATAGCTAGCTATTAGGTCCCTGTATAATGAAGATAGCTTCTAAAAGTATCACGTTAACTTTTCGGGTGGAATTGTTAGTGTTTCTATTTCCGGAGCTCGGTTATTAATTATTCGGTTGTTAATGGACTAAAATTATATTTATTCAGGTAGAGAAAAAAATAAACATAAATTAGGAGCTTTGAGTATGATTTTTGCTTTTAGAGGCACGAAAGGTCTTGTTCTAATTTTGGTCAGCTAGCATCCCAACCACAAGTAAGCAGATTGAATGCCTCGCAGTTTGTGGTTCATTGCACGTGGCTGTTACCGATTAGCCCTAAGCAGCGACATGGTCTTGTGACAGCGCCGACAGTGAAACCAATTGTTTGTGGCATGCCATGAGTTGCCGCGACGCGACATGCAGAGCGTTAGTACTCTCGGGAAGGATACAAGTGCCGCGCGTGATTATTTGCTTGGGGTCCATCGCCCGAGCCGTGAACGGGGCCTTAGAGCGGTTTCAGACTAGCGTATTTTGTAGCGCGTATAAGCTGGCACCGGCTTCCGCGCGTAGGTACAAGCACACCAAATTACGCGCTTCTTAAATCGAACGGGCTCGGATAATCGGACGGATTCGATTTGATAAAAATTACAGGTTCTGCTGCGACTCGCATTTTTACAAGCTTAAACGCGCGTCAATGCTCGTACGAGTTCTGCGAGAGGCAAAAGGCGCGCGTACACGTACCTACACGCGCGTCCAAAAAAGAGTTTATACGAGCCAAAAATACGCTAATCTGAAATCTTTGTTATTTTAACGCCTTATAAAAACTAACTATCTGACGCTGTAAAAAATAATTAAAAAGGTTTTACTAAATGAAACCCTTCGTCGTAACATAGTAGGGTAAGTAATGATGACGTAGCAGTGGGCTGGGCCGCCGGAAGTGGGCACGGGCACGGTGGCCGGTACTTCCGGCCGCCGACACAATACCAGCCATGGCTGTTATATGGCAAACCACGGCTAATGGGGAACTGTTTACACAATATTTTTCATTCTTACAATGTAAATGTTACGCACAGTCGGCCTGTGAAACCTTTATAATAAAAGAACTTTGATATATTACGATAAAAATGGCGACTAAGTTATTTAAAAAAGTACAAATGTGACGTTACGCCAAAAAACGTACATACCTTTGAAGACGATCCTCTAGCGGAGATGATACTAGCCGGAGCCGCTGCATCATCTCTCTACTTACCTTTAATAAGTCACCTGAACGGAACGATCACGCTAAGTTTCACCTTGCAGACAATCCATCGCCCGCAACATACATACTTACAGGACTAACTAAACAAAGGCTTTTAAAAACAACCTAGTACCGCCACCTACATTATTTGGGTAAAAGTTCAGTCTCAAGAATTTCCTTACCATCTGGCCATTGTACTCTATCGAGAAGTTAGAAGAGTCTGTGATCTGTTCAACCCTCAATAATGTTTTACACACGTGCTAAGTAATCTGTATTTACTAATAATAAAAAGTGCTGAAATGATCTTCTAAAAGGTAGGTAGAGTTACGTAAACTACCTTTTTTTAAAGTGCTCAAATGGATTTTACGTAAGTAGATATTAAAGTGAGTTGTGAAGTGTACCATAATAACATAGAGAATATAGAAAAATCGATATAAAAACTTTCAGTTTCACCATAATTACAAGCTTTTATTTCATTCTGTTTCGCAGAATTCCAACGGGTAGTTAAGTGGAGCATGTGAGTCTAAATTGATTATTTTAATTAAGGTTTCAATTACATTTAAGTGTCGGTGGCAACTTTATTTAATTTTTGGAAAACATTTAATTTCATAACTGATAGGCACGAGACTGCTGAAACCTCAAAGTCTGCTAAACGTGAGCTTCCACGTGTAACAGTTATGTTTAAAGAAATTTATTTCTCAATAAGAAATTTCAAGGATTTCACTTACTTTTGGAGCTTAAATATAGTTAGGAATACCTACGATACAACGCCAAAGGAACTTAAAATACCTATTTTAGTTTCAAATTCCCAGTTTTCTATAAGACCTACTAAGTAATACCAGGAGATGCCTATCTTCTACTTTAAAATCTTAGATTCATTGCCAGGCCGCCCAGTTTACGTTGCTGGGTACATATTGCCCAAAAGTTCCTTTTAAAACAAAAATGAGCACTATAAAATAAAGGTTTCTGAGAATTAATCCCGTAAGGAGAAAGGGGATGAAACTTTGTGTTGTTTGTAATTTGACGATGGGAAATCTCATCAAGGACACGACATGTCTATAATAGAAATTAGATATATATTTGCTAATTTAAAAATACTGTGGGCTCTAAGTTTCGACCTATTTCGAGGCGAAGTGCAACGGCAACCGACGTTAAAATCTGGTTTTTCATTTAAAGTTGATGGCAGTTTTTTATTGTGTTCTCGAATTAGTGCTGACGACCCGTCTGCGACTGTAATACTCGCGAGCAGTGGCCGGCGGGTTGGCGAGCCGCTCCCCAAGCCAGATTTGACCTTTCACTATCTACTGAAGACTAAAGGGAACGTTTGTTTGTCCAATAAACTTAATTGGTTACTATAAAAGCAAGACTGAAGAAAGGCCGACTTTTCATTACTTCCGGAGTAGGTGACATGATTGGTTGGAACGGTAGAAATTTCCAAACAGTTCATTGAAAAAGAGGGATCCTCCGACCAGACGGGTGTTGTGTGTGTTGGGCTAATGGCCCGTCAGTTGTTGTCGGGCTTCTGTATGTATGTTAAAACTGGTCGCGCGATGTAGGATTTATGTGCCTTCCGTCAAGTATGATGCGTAGTCCGCATGTGGCGTTGTAGATGCCGCCGCCACAACATTAGAATTAGAAGAAAAAGGTACCTTGCGACTATCGTTGATATAAGAACAAGATAACGTAGGTACTCAGCTCATTAATCTATGAGGAAAGTGAAAGAAAAATGAACGTCAATTTCCCAAGAATAGACTTCCACGGCAGGTAGGACAGAACTCAATCTAACTTTGTCCCGATCAAGTTATAAAATGTGAGTTGTCAAATTGCTTCTGTAACATAGTGCTACAAGGATCTTTTGGCGCTTGAATGGCATTGGCAGGGAACCGCTGTGGTTAACAAAGGATGTGCAATTAAATTACAAATACAAAATACATGGGCGTACTTCTGATTTTGATCACGCCTCAAAAGTCCCTTGTACTACTAAAAAATCATGTTTATACTAGGAAAACATACGTGCCACCGTAATGATCTGTCTAGTACTGTTGTCCTACTTATAAGAATTTGGATTTTTTCACAAATCTACATCCCTAAACTCACACTAAATGCCTACCCTGTATAAGGCTTGGCAAAATATTCGGAGCCTTTTTTTAAGGAATGTCACAAAACAAAACATGTATGGCGGTCAGCGAAGTGCGGACACTTCATAAATATTCCGAATGTTTCGTGCACGGAACGTCGGCGTCGTCGCGTGACGAGCCCTGCGTCACTTGAACCTCGACCTCCATTAAATGTGTCATTTTTGGGAAATGTAAACTGGTAGGGACGCGGACGGTAAACCAATTCACGTGAAATGTAAAATAACTTAGCATAAAGTAGGTATGCATTCTCCGAAGAGGAAAGTAGGTACTTGATCCTTTACCAGTTATTACTTAGATAATTCATTAAGTCCGTCTTTGTACTGTTTTACTTATGCAAATGTGCATAAAGTTTTAATAGATAAAATAAATAAATATGTATTAGAGGGCAAGCATTTTACTATGAACTGGTCCTAAATCTCGATTTTGGGGTACCTACTACTAAGAAATTTAGAAAGAAAATTCTCTCTGCCCAATTCGAACAAACCCAGGATACCACGCTAAGCTGTCACGATTGAGACTTAGATTAATGAGACGTTGTATTTTTGTATTAAGCAAGATATCGTGTATCGTAGTAGCAAGGCATCGTATGTAATCTATTAGTACCTACCTACATAGGACATTGAATATCAGAAGGTGTGTTCCCGAGGTTGTATCGTAAACTTACTGAAGCTTTCAGAACTATGTCAATAGTGAAGTTATTGTTTGGAGTAAAATGGTAACTTCCTATTTTTCAAAATGTCAGAGAATATCAAGGGCGCTGTGCTTGGGGCTGGGGCCGACATTTTTATTATGCTACGAAAGGCCACTCGGCAAACATTTTGTCATAAAACTGATGGCGTTTTCCAGCTATTTCTATGATTTTATACATAACTAGCTTTTGCCCGCGATCTTCCGCGTGAAATTATTATAAAAATTTGACTTCTTTATTTTTCACCGAACCCAATTCATTTTTCTAAAATAAAAGTAGCCTAAGTTACTCTTACTACTTGTAACAGCAGCTATCTCCCAGTAAAAGTCCCGTCAAAATCACTCCAGCCGTTTCGGAGATTAGCCGGAACAAACAGACCGATAGACCGACAGCTAGACAAAATTTTTAAAAAATGTTTTTTTTTGTTGTAAGTACCGAATGTAGGTAGGTAAGTATATACTTTCTTAGGCATTCAGTAAAAAACTGTAATTTTGAAATTACAAATTCAATTCAATTTATTTGTATGTACCTATAGATAGATTACGTATTAATTTTTTACGTGGCGTCATTTCAGTAAATAAATGCATGGAGTTCATCTTGGTAAAGTGGCTGTAAGCGCGGCTGCCAAAGCAGGTCCTAGATTGGATTATTTCATTTCATGCAGGTAATCGATGATGGCAATAGGGGCACACCCCATTATGGATCTTTAAATACATAATAGGTAGGTAAACTAATACCACTGAGTATCAATATTCTAACTTCTTACTTCAATCATGCAATAAAAAATGTTAGAGTAGTAACCTTGTAGGTATACATTACTCGATATGAAATTGTGGTCCTTGGGAACCCTTAGCTGAAAGCTTTTTCAAAGCTCTGAGATATAAAAAGAAAATCTTCAAGTGACTGAGATCTTAGGCGGCGCAATTGAAGCTACTTGGCCCCTAACTATGGCAAGATAAAAAGGAGATAAATCATTGAAGAGGCAAGAAAATGCACAAACTATGTTGCAAAGAGTTTTCCAGAATTCAATCATTACAATACAATACAAATACAAAAATACAAAAATGTTTATTCAAGAAAATTTGTTACAGTAATGGGCGGTTGTGTTTGGGGACTCCTTTTAAGCAATTTTTGCCTGTGTTAGGAGACCCCGCTCTTCCATAACAAAAATAATTACAACAGTAACAAATATGCTGATAATTAAACTTATACTAGATTACTTATTTCTAATATTATTATTATTTATTAATCATTTGTTTGTGAATATCGAATAAAATGATTTTTTAGCAGCTGTAGGTAACAGTTTTCAGTAATTACGTAGCACGTCACGATGCCCATTTCTTAGATAGAGCAGAACACGAAATGAGTGTAATTATATCCAGTACCTAATTTCACAGCTATTTCCATATTTAGGCTAGGCTCTGGGGAGTGCCGCGCTTACCACGCCATACCATAATTACGGAGAAGTTTTATAACTCATCCACTCGCATCGCGACATGATATCAGAACAAATAAAAACGGATTCAGATTGAACATAATCATTATTAGAGATAAACTCTTAGCATTTGATATGGAGAGCGATGACTAATAGAGAAGCATAGAAGAAGACATGCAGCGGGGACCCCAAATAAATCAAGGGTAAGAGAATAGTTTTAAATTTGAGACATCAACAACAGTATACTTATTAAATCTCCGTAAAGACACCTCTAGACACTCACGGAGGAGGAGGGGTAGGGGAAGACTCGACACGTGACGCTTCGATGCGTATAACGACATTATTTCTACACCAAATTAATTTACCGAGCTTCCGACAGGTGACGGGAGTTATTTAGTTATAAGAATCGAATTAGGTATGTACCTACCTCATAACTTTTCCTACCTCTTGACCTTTCGCAAACTTGTACATTATGATACTTACGCTGTGGTCAAAGCTAAGTAGCCTGAGAGTACCACACGAACTCCCTCCCTCCCTCTCTTATCCATCAACATTTCATCCATTTAATATTATAAATTCTAAAGTAACTCTGTTTGTTACCTTATCGGCTGAACAGATTGTGGATACCAGTAGAACATGACCTGCATTAGGAAATAATATACTTTTTATCGCGGTAGTTCGTTCCTGTGGGATTATTTTAGACCCACATGCGAGGTAAACCACGGGCGAAGCCGCGGGTTTAGTAAAATAAAGTAATCCATAAAGAAACCAGCTGATACTCTTGTCTAACTTCTAATCTAAGGCTAATTCAATAGGTAACAATTAAGCGCTAGCAGGGAGGCGTGGATACCGCTTGGGTTAATTAATGCAATATGCTGAAACGGGCGGGTCTTGCGTCTGTGTTTGTGTGTACCTGCCAGTGAGTACATTGATGTGGTGTGTTGAGCTACCTAGTAAGGCTATAATAGTAAGAGATTTTAGGATTTGTACAGATGAAGAAATTTTTGGTTGGTTAGCGCGCGTTTTGCGGTTCAATCGAAATTGGTCGAAGGGTGTTCGACTTTTTTACAGATTGGATGAAATAGAGTTTTTTTGCACAAGCGTCGATAAGTTTCATGAGCAGGTCGTGGCTAAAAATAGAGGAGCTCGTGGCTAAATAATAACAGCCGCTCGGGTCGATCGTCAGGTTAACACATTAAGCCGCGCTTGCCTAGGTTGGTTCGTAGATGGGTGACCACCCATTACATACCGAGTTTCCTCCGTGCCACGGAAAGCACGTTAAGCCGTTGGTCCCGGTTGTCATTTGTAGATCTTTGACAGTCGTTAAAGGTACCTAGTCAGTGGCCCGAAAGTCTGACAACTAGTCTTACCAATGGGTATCGTAACGTCTTACCTAGTACTAAGGGAGCATTCAAGTATTACGTAACGCAATTTTTGAAGATTTTAGACTCCCCCTCCCCCCCTTGTAACGCACCGTAACGTTTTTCTGTACCCCCCCTCCCCCTCTCTATACGTTACGTAACACTCAAGTGACCATTTTTACCCTAAAGGCGCTAAAAGTTATGTTATAGTTTTTGTCCTCGGTATAGTTTTAATTGCTTTTGCGGTAATCATACTAAATGAAACAAGAGATTTTTAATCAACTGCGTATTTTGTTTATTTTTCTATAAATTTTTGGCTTTACACACACACAATTGTTTTTCTCCGTCTTTTCTATCCTATTTTAGCTTTTTTTACTAATAAACTCTTAAAATGCATAACATGTTTATTTTAACCTTTGGGAATGCAATTATAAACAGAAACCCAACTGAAATTAAACATTTTACTCGAAATAAAATCGTATTCTTAACAAAATTAAAAAATAATCAACTATTAACCAGGGTTGCCAATTTGGGAGTTTTAATTCCCTAAATTTTTATTAAAAAAAAGAAACAATGTTACGTAACGTCTTGTAAGAAAGACCCCCTCCCGCCCCTGTAACGCATCGTAACGTTTTACGAGACCCCCCTCCCCCCCAAATTGCGTTACGTAATACTTGAATGCTCCCTAACTGGGTTGTGGAGGTCAGATAAGCAGTCGCTCCATGTAGTACAGGTATTCAGATACATCCGGTTAGACTGGGAGCCGACCTCAACATAGTTGGGAAAAGCCTAGATAGCCCGTCCAACATACGACCCGGGGCCTCCTACATCGACATCAATAATATTGCGCGAACATTGTTTAATAAATGTCCCTAAGTCAGTTAGTCCCGCGCCATATTTACCTACCCCCCCCCCCCACCTCACGTACCCGCGAACGCAGACCGCATCATCGCAGTCAATTGCGAGGTCACTTTTCATTTCTTGTGGCCCACTAACTGTTACAAAAATACTAAACTTGGCCCTCCATAAAATTTTATATAGGACACCCCAATTAGACAGATGATGATCGTTTGGTTGCATCCGGTTAGACTGGGTTCCGACCCCAATTTGAATAGAATTAATAGAGCAATGTGCTTAGAACGCTTCACAAAACTCAGAAGCAATTATACCTCTTGTACACAAAATTGTGGCAGCGTTATCTGAAAGAACCTATACACTGTAAGAGTTAATTTCATAAATTAATTTAATATGAATGGCAGTTCTTAACCGACTTTCCAAAAGGAGGTGTCTTTTTTTGTGTTCAGCGATATCTTCGCCAATTGTGAACCGATTTCAATGATTCTTCTTTTATTTGGAAGCATATTATTCCGCGGTGTCCCGTTTAAATTTGGTGAAGATCTGACGCTGATCTTCGGAGATACAATGGCACTCTTCAAAAATAGACAGGAAATCTGTCGTGATTGCTGCTATCGCTTGGATGTTTATTTTTAACTCAACATCATAACGAAACATCACGCCTGTATCCTCTGAGGGGGTACGCAGATGTGCACAGTACACCCAGATTTCGACAGTTACGTATGTTAAGTTTCATTTTATTGGGGATAAGCTTATTACCATGACATGTATTGTTATCGGTTCACTAATGTGTCACCAAAATACCTTTGACAATTTTTAAAAAATACAAAACTGAATAAATAGTTAGGTTTATGAACGAAAATAAAGGAGGGATTTATCGTATTAAAAAATAAAGGATAATAAAGGCTGCTTTTATATCACACCAAAAAATAACAATTAAAAACAAAGACTTACAGGTTTGCCTACATTCTCGATATGTTGACTTATGAGACGTCAGGTGCCTAGGTTGATTATTTGGTAAGCAGACCCCGAGGCTATTTGTGAACATCCATGCTATAGGTACAGGACACAATTTTACCAAAATACATTAAAAATTGTAAGTAGCTGTATTCAACGTTTTCACATAATTTCCATCAAGGGCAAGCAACTTAAACAGAATATGTATACCTATGCCTACGGCGATTCCATTAATTGTTAATAAGAAAAAAACCAAGCATTAACCATTTTAGGTATCTGAAGGACAACGCCGTGTAGGTATGTGAGTTAAGCATACTAGCACTTATCGTCGCTGAAGTTCTATCACCAAGTTAAAGTCCAAAATAGCAACTTTACATGACCGTGAAAAGACTGCGTAATTAAGTAATTATACCTAGGTAACAGTACAAAACCATTTTTAATTCGTGTTCACCTCAAATGAGGAGAAAAACTCAAAGGTCGACTTAGATGTCGCTAGCATCGACCCTACCTTGTCAGATAAATGTTGACGATTTAGTGAATTTGTTATTGCTGTTTTCGAATAATTTTATATTTAAAATGTATTCTTTTTGGACTGTTTCACAATTAAAAGTGGAGTTACGTAAAAGAAATGCATCAACAGCAGGGAAAAAAGCAGTTTTGATTGAAAGGTAATCAATAAATAATTTTAAGGTTATATTGATAAATAATCGATTTTCTCATCGAATCTATTATGATGTATGTTTTTGACTTTCAGATAAGAAGCATACGACCGAAATTTTAATTTTAATGTCAACCTAGAGCCTGGCACACTCTCAGTGACCCACAATATCGGTGCCCACCAACTTCTTCTTACAAAGACATCAATGCCGATTCGCCGATTCCTGCTCTAAATAGGCAAGAAATACAGTCGTACTTCGAAAGGTGAGTTCATTTATAAAATCTCTTGTAGCATCTCTTTAATGATACCTTTATATTTAGACCTTAGGACTAAAATTATAGGAGGTACCTTCTATGTTACATGATTTACCAAAGTGCCTAAAGTTCTATTCTATTTCTTTCAGATTCAATGCTCTGAATGCTCAGCCGAAAGGACAGGCTATGAAGCCAGGTGTTTGTTGACTGCACGGTATAGCACTGAAGGTGCATACACATACATACAGGGCCAATGCAAGGCCCAAATGAAAAAAGTTGTCTATATTGTAAATATTCTGTTGAGCAATGAACGCAACATTGAACAATGTAATTGAAGAAATTAAAGAAAAGATTGAAGGCACTGCAGTTTTCTTTAAGAATTTAGCCTTAGGCTCATACACTGAAATAAATAACATATTATCATTACTTTCTATGCAAAATGATCTACAATTATCCACGAGTTATTATGAATCAATCACACGTACCGGTATATTTACTTTGGCCAAAATAATCATCAGCTTTAAAATGAGCAGGGCACAACACAGAGTGCTCGGTTGCTTTAAAGTTTTTGATTCTCAACGCTTTTTCCCAGGCTTTTCGGCGTTTTGGATCCTTTGGAAATATATGTCTTCCTTGATTTTTGCAGTCTGGAGCACAACACTGCGTCATATTTATAGTATTTAATTATTTTCGATATTTGTTTATATAAAAATCGTAAATTAGTATGGATTTTGACAGGTGACAGAACACAATTAGGCAAAGTTGATTATGCGACATCTGGTGGAATAAAAAGGCAGTTTTTCACCTCATAAGAGCAGACGCGGCTAGTTTCTGACTAGCTCAAACAACGCGTCTTCCGATTCTCGAGCAAACGTCATAATGTCAAAACTGCCAAAAATAACGGTACTTACGATGTAACTGACATTGACATTTCAGAAGCCTGTCGGGGGCAGCCCTGACACACGCATAGGGTTGCCACCTTTTTTTTTTGCAAATAAAGTACATTGGTTATTATAGGTACGAAAAAAAAAGTACATAGTATCAAAATACCATATCGTACCGTATCATGTTTACCTTGTGGAACGCAAATAAATATGAATATGAATATGAAAATAAAGTACAATTTATTTTTCTTTATTATTATATTTAAAAACATATTTTTTATTGCTTTTTGCAGTTTGTATCAAATTAGGATCTCGACTAAACAATTGCACAGCATCTTTACAATCTATATTTAAATTTAAATAAGTAATTCATTTTTTATCAAATTCAGAGACGCTTAATTGTTTCTTTCGTCTCGCCATTTGCAATTCATTACAGAAAAACCTCGTTCTGTGAATGCTGACGTGGCGGGAATAGACAATAAAAATGAAATTACTTTATAAAGGTTAAAAAATTATCATCGCCCTTATTAAATACCTACCTACTTGCTGCCATTTTTGTGCAGTTGATAGTTCTGCAAAACCCTTAGAAATACTTATCTGCTGGTTATAAAGTTGGTTTAATAAAGCAATTTCTCCATAAAGGTCATCCATATCTACATTAAGTTTTTGCAGATTTAAACTTTCTATAATGTTAACAATATTATCAAATTCAATATTGCTCTTTAAATTTATATTACCAAGTGTAAATAACCAGTTTGTGTTATTAAAATAAAACCATTTATTCAGGTACTCTAAGGCTTTGTCAATAAATAATAAAAAAATAGTGTGAATTTTTCTAGTCAGTTCCGGTGATCTTGAAGATAACAGGTTAATTTTTTTGCCTGTTTCATAGCCAAAAAAGAGATCTCGTTTTCTTTGTGTTAATCCATCTCTAAGATTAACCATAATCCCATAAATATCTAAAATTGTTATGCAGTTGCCTTCCAGGCATTTAACAGCTTTATTAAATTTCATTTTTTTTCATTCATCGTTCATTCATATTAAATTTCATTATTTTTCATTCATCATTCAGATTCAGCACCAATCGATATATTTCGTTTAACGAAAAAATACTTACGACTAAACTTTTCAAAATCACAATGCCGAATATTTCCGAGTGTCGACTACCTCGCTCGTGTCGTATTGTCTGTGGGTCTGTGGTATCTGACACATGCATCCCTGGGGGTACGATGGATTAACATTATAATTTTTAACGAGGTTGAACATTTTCTGACCATTCGAAATGTATGAAAATTGCTGGAAATTCTCACCATCACAAGATCGTAAAAGGTCACTTCGATATTTGCCGATTAAAGGAGTCTGCCCACTACACCGTACCTTGGCTTGACTCATTTGTTACATAATACTTGACATCAAGTCCCGGAAAATGTCCGACCCGTAAAAAACGTGGAACGGATCTATGAAGGGCTGCCGGACTACAGCGTGATCTTAATGATAAACTTACTAACTTAATACAAGTTAATTTTATTCGTGAAGAAGTTTTTAAACTGAACATTATAATTAACACTAGAAACGGGATATTTACCATCAACAAACAGTGAACAACCGGGAACTCAAAACAAACAGTGAACATGGTAAATATTCCGTTTCTAGTGTTAGATACAATGGTGTTATGAATATAGTGATGTCTCACTATGTGCTGCAAGGCGTACAAATGTAGTGCAGGTTGTAGTTTGTATGAGTATAAAAATACTGATATTACAGTTTATGAGGTAAACAAGGCAGGCAGTGACTACCTCCAATGCACGCGCCTGGTGACCGGTGATTTAATCAGATGTGACCAGACCAATTTTATCTGTGTGTGACTACATTACGTAGTCCTTTAAATACCTATCTTTAATTTGAAATCCAATAACTAACTGTTGTTATTTGTTGTGTAAAAATATCAATATCAAACACGAAACAAAATTATTGAAACAAAAATATATTCAGTTAGCAGTTACACAGAGGCTTGATTGGCATTGAGTTGGGCAATGAATGTCCAGTTAGTTACACAAAAACCAGCTGACTGACTGCTACCTATGTGTAAATAAAATTTGGTATTACTCTATTAACTTAGTTTATTTCACACTGTTTCTATCTATTATTATTGTGCATTTGGCTTGTATACTGGCTAGCGTTAGTATGTTGAACAGTGTTACTAGTGACTAGTGTAGATAGACCAGTACCTAAACAACTAAATAAATACCTACAAGGCAATAGAGAAATCATCGTCAGAAAACGGCATGCACTAGATAGAATCAGAAATTCGAAGACGCGTGACATCTACCAACCCGCATTGGGCTTGCGGAGTGGATTACGGGCCACGCCCTCTCCCAGAGAGGCATGTGTCCCAATCATGGGAACACAGGCTGATTATGTTTATACGTTAAAGCAGGTCCCTACCCACCCCTCTAGGTAATATACTAGATTTAAAAAAAAAAGGTTAAGTACATTTAATTAAGGCACAGTCTCACTGGATTACATTTTTCAGTTTGACGTGATAGACGAGCTATGTCGTTTGCAGCACGCACCTAATTGTTGGTGGGACTTGATGAACTGGCCCGCTGGCCGGCCGCCCGGCAGTCAAAGGAGTGCCACGTGATTAATAGTAGACTGTGACCCAGTTACCTTCCCCTTTTCAGTTTATTAAAGTTTCCCTACCTACTACTTATTTCAGTGCCTGAAAAAACCTATTTCACAAATAGAAAGTCACAAAAGGATTTCATTTTTCACTGCCCTTGGATACACTTTTTCATTCTTTTTTTCGATGACGTTCGCTGGCTGTGAAAACTGATAATGAACACATTTTTTTTTTGTTTATAAGTAGGTATTCTACAGTTTGTTTACAACTAACCTACAGCAGGGTGCAAGGGGGTGCACTTGTCCACCCCTCTGTCGGGAAAGAAAATATATAGAAAACATTTATATCTTTTATTTATGTTACTGTGTTAATAAAAAATTAAACTTAAAACTGTTCATCAGCTTGTCAATCAATTTAGTGTCCAATACTCTTTTTCTATGAACACAGCATGCACACTGCACAGGTCGCTTACGCCTCGTATCTTTCATCGTCAGGGCCGTAGGCAAGGGGACGGTGCGAAATCTTGGACAACTATAGAGAAACCAATCGATCCGAGGCGGAAAGCAAAAATTTTCATACTTAGCTTTGTGGACAGTAATGACCTAATTTATCCGAGAATATCGTCAATTATTCCAGCTCGCTTCGCTCGTTCAGATATCTTATAATTACATAAAGTTTTTTTTATAGAGTTTCTTTTCATTATAAACAGGCAGAATTAGCCCTATTTCTATAATAAAGAACGATTTATATTCGGGCTTTTTTGTATATATCGACCAAATTACTCCTTGTTCGAATTGACAAACGAAAATCTTACGTATACGAGGTGGAGTACAAAAGGTTTCGAGCTGTTTTCATGGAACTGAAGATATGCGCTTCCCTGGAAGTAGTTTGGAAAAACAAAGGACGTCTTTAATCGGCGCGACCAATGCTATCTGGTTCGCCGAACAAAATTAACGCTTTAGTCGCGTATTTGCGCAATGATCGCTTTGGTTAAGATGTGGCCTGATAAAGGTAGGTACGGTGAGATAATAGGTAAGAACTTACATAGGCTCGTCCAAGGCTGCGTAGAATGCTGGATGTAGCGTCGGACT
The DNA here is from genome assembly GCA_950022335.1 of Eurois occulta. Classification (NCBI taxonomy): domain Eukaryota; kingdom Metazoa; phylum Arthropoda; class Insecta; order Lepidoptera; family Noctuidae; genus Eurois; species Eurois occulta. The sequence continues at coordinate 944,226 of OX465486.1, forward strand.
CTACGTGCTGTCCGAAGCACCAATCGAGCGACCGTTCGGCCTCTTTCTAGCCATTCTGCCGTCCTGGAAACTGGAACATTGAAGAGTCAGTTGGAAGAAGTTCAGTCTATATGTAGGTGCTTAGGTAGGTGCCTGGTGCTATTTCCTACAATATAACTTAAGTTTCATTTAACCTACTGCAAGTTAGAACCTAGGTTAACTTCCTAAATATTACTTAATAATTTGTATTTAAGCGATATGTTCGACTTCTACTGATGTCAAGTTGATCGTTCATTGTCCTCCACAGAATGATTCATTTCGCGAAGTAGTGCCCTTTACCTACTTATCGCAATCATATAACTATTGACATACACTTATGTAAACAAAATCCACTCAGTAAGTAGTGCTAGCTATCCCAGAACTGCCTAATTCACGTCAAATAACTGTAATAATTACCGGAACGACTAGAGCGCCATCTACCGAGAGTGTGTCTGCTGTAATTAGCTTGAAGCGGTTCAAGTGCTAATTAATTTACACAACAAATTGTTTAACCAGTTAGAGTAACATGAAGGTGCCTTATATGATGACCTAATTATTGTAGTTTTGATTTCCTTGTTATTGTTTTATGAGACTGCCGAGGCTTAGCCTGTTTTGTTGCGGCCATTGCCAACAAATCTGACATTCAGAAACAGTCTGACCTGAAACCACTGCTTATGGATTTGTAGGTCAAAAACAATGAGAAGCCTTCTCCCAAGCATCTTCTACTTCGAGTGCAACCTATTCGTATTTTTCAAGGAGCGATAAAGCTGCCTATAGTGCCTATCCGACCTTCACATCCCAGCTATGTACTGGGCAACAGGATACCCCATCCTTAGTCTTACCAAGCCTGGTTTTTAATTTGTAGGTCATTCAAATGCCAAACATTATTTTTAACCGGGCGGGAATCGAACTCGCGATGACACGTAACGTATCAAGAGCTGCATCAAATCTCTTAGCTGTTGCGTCTATTAGCATTACGCTCATAAGTAATCCTAATAATATATCTTGGGACAACCAACACACCGCCATCTCATCCCAAACTAGGCAGAGCCTGTACTATGGCAACCAGACAACTGATAAACATACTTCTTATATATTTCTATACATACATATTATAGATAAATTACACCCAGATACAGAACAAATAATCTTACTCATCGCACAAAGATTTGTCATGTGTGGGAATCGAAACCACGACCCGTCCTAGCAGTCAGGGTCAATCCTAACTAATTAAAGTCCCTAGGATCCCTATGACAGCAGGTACGCAAGTACCTACCAACGCCTAATTATTACCTCATGTTATGCCGGGGTAGCATAATCAGCCAATAATGTACCCACTGCTGGGACACACGGCCTCCTCTCTATGAGAGGGAATGGGCTATAATCCACCACGCGGGCCCAGTGCGGGTCTTCGATTTTTTTTGGTTCTACGACATTCTGGTTTCTTCACGATGTTTTCCTTCACCGTTTTTGAAAGCCGTGGTGATTAAATAAATTACACAAAGTAATGCGCCTGCCTGGGTTCGAACCCACGACTTACTGTTCGTAAGTCGTGGGCCCGCCACCACTGGCACACCGCTGCTCTCATGCCGGGGTAGTGGGCTCCTAACTGCCGTGAATCCCGACCGGTGGCGTAATCCTAGGGCCGGTCGCTACCTAACATTTGATTTCGCCATAATCGTAACTTGCAACAGTTATATATACACTTCTCATCAAAAAAATCGAAACACTTTCGTTTTTATTGTTTTTGTCCTAATTTTTTACAAAAGAGAATTAATTCCATGAAAAAAAAAACATTATTGTGTAGCTGGCAGTTTGGTCATTACAGTAAGAAGAAAAAAATCAAAATTCGAAATTAGAATTTCATTTGTTTATCTTATAAATGAAATTAATCACTGTTTTGAGACAAATGTGTATTTAGGATTGGAGTACGTTTCTCGTTTAAAAACTAAAAATTAGCGCTTGTCTTTAAACTTTTTGTTTCTTATTTCATTTACTGTGACTTTGGGACGTCTGAAAAAACTTTTTTTTCTAAAACATATGGATACTTCGCCCACAGAAGCCGCCCAAGTGGTGGCATTGCTGGATTCTGGACTTAGTCAGCGTGTTGTGGCTGCAAGATTGCATCTAAGCTTATCATCTGTTCATAGAGTCTACAAACGCTATCGGGAGACTGGTTCGTTCACGCGCCGTTCAGGATCTGGCAGGAATCGGGTCACTTCTGAGCGAGATGATCGATTTATTGTAACAACTTCTTTACGAAATCGACGCCTTAACGCTTTTCAACTGCAGCAGCAGCTTCGCGTTGTACGAAGAGTAGCTGTAAGTGACTCTACAATAAGAAGAAGGTTGAAGGAACGCGGATTGGCACCGCATAAGCCAGCGAATGGGCCGAAATTAACTGCAGACCATCGAAGAGCGCGCCTTAACTTTGCACGCGAGCACCTAACTTGGTCATACCTTCAGTGGAGCAAAGTACTGTTTTCTGATGAGTGTAAAATTATGCTGTATAGTAACGACGGAAGGAACAAGGTCTACAGAAGAGATGGAGAACGCTTTGCACAATGCTGCATTGAAGAAAAGGTCAGCTATGGTGGCGGTTCGTGGACGGTTTGGGGAGGAATCAGCGCCGACGGTAAGACAGAACTTGCCTTTGTGTCTGGGCCACGGCTGCCTGCACTAAACTCTCATCGGTACATCGAACAGTGTCTTGAACCTCATGTGATGCCCTATGCACATTTTATTGGCAACGACTTCATATTCATGCACGACAATGCTAGAGCTCACACCGCGGGCGTCGTACGAGATTATCTTACCGAAGTCGGTATCTCCATTATGGTATGGCCAGCAAGAAGCCCGGACATGAATCCCATTGAACATCTATAGGATGAATTAAAGAGACGAATTCGAGCAAGAGATCCAGCCCCAGAAACACTTAGCCAGCTGCAAAATGCAATCCAAGAGGAATGGGATAATAAGGTGGGTGGACCATGGAAGGCCACGCTCCTTTGAAGGCCAACTACTAAAAAGTCGTAGTTATTGACATGTAAAGACATATTCCTTCTATACACACTAAGATCCATCAAACTTAAGGCCACACACGCGGCGGCGAGTCGATCGCGCCGCTATTGTGGCAGCAGCGTTGCCAGACCGTACCAAAAAGTACGGTTTTCCGTACTATTCATCACACAATCGTACCACAACCGTACCTCAGTGTAGACCGTACCTTTTTCGTACCTTTTCTATACTAGTGATTTATTACAATTAAATTACTTAAATGGAATTTTCTTAGTTCCTAAAACATTATTTTCAAAAAAATTATCCGACTAAAGTACTTAATATTATTGCTATGTACATTATATACAGACTACAAATAGAACTAAAATAAATATAAAAAGAAGACTAAAATAAAGTACCTATATATATACAATGACGACAATAGGACACGTCTTAGGCGTCAAAGTACTCCTCCGCATCGCTATCATCTGGAAACGTGCCCAGAAGACTGGCAGCATTGCCACGTTGAATGGCAATGCTAATTCTTTGCCCAAAGAAAGAGCCAGCCCTCTGGTCACGCGAAGTGTCGACCAGTCGGCGAGACATTTCCTTGAAAAGGAGACGCGCACTCGGGCCCCATGACCCGAGCGTTTTGACCCCAAACGGCTCAAAACTGTAGTTACCAATAAGGTTACAGTATTTGCGCCGCTTGAGGATCTCAGCAGCCGCAGCAGCAGCGCCCGCACAGCCCGCCGTGCTTGAAACGTGAGATGGCGCAAGGGTGTCGACACAAGTTGCGTCCCAAACCAAAGGCCTACCCACCTTCCAAGGCACCAACGTCATGCCGTCTGGTCTCTTCCCATCGTCACGTACCAAGCCGTTTGGTTCTAAAACCGCTGGTACGCCGGCGCTGGCAAGAGCTCGACGAATCATGTCGTTAATGCTGGCGTGCCGTGCAATGCGACCTGCGCTCCTGTAGCAGGACAGGCCATGGTGTCCGAGGCTGTCGACAGCTTCACCGTAATGACACCGATGCGGAGCAAGGTGCGCCTAAGCGTATTTTCATATTTTTTTTGACAAACAACTGGTTTTCGCTGTAGAATATGAGTAGACTATAGCATTTTTCTAAATTCTAGCAAAACCGTACGGGTCGGAATACTTCTGCAAGAACTAGATGTTTTTTTTCTTCGAGTTGCGATTGATTCGAACTTCGATTTATAGTCTTTTTAGACCTAAAAATGTCAAATTACATCTAAATTTTTTTACCGGTATTATAATTCAATTAAACAAAATTATTGTAATTTCGTTTCAAGTTTCTGACAGGTATGTAAACAACAGAATATTGCACACTTGTTTAAAAACAATAAAATAAAACAATACTTTTTATTCCTTTAAATATAGAGAATAATATCGCTTCATATCTGAACTTCCTCATTACATTATTCCTATGATCTTATTATCAAAAAATTTTTTTATTCATTGCATCTTTAAGGAATTTAACGACTTTACTTCATTCTATAATTGATTTACAAATGAATTTGTTCAATATTGGCAATCGGTAATTAATGTTCTACTTTACCATATCCCTTTGAATATTCGATTCCCTATCGCTATTTTTCCAACCTATGGTCGCAGACAGCCAACTCGAAGAAGAAAAAAACTGATCTAGTTCTTGCAGAAGTATCCCGACCCAACCGTACCTTGAAGTTAAAAACCGTACCTTTTCTGTAAGACAACCGTCCTTTTTTGGGAAATCACACTGGCAACACTGTGTGGCAGTGCGATCTCACACTTCGTAGACTTCGGTCGTCGACGTTACAATTGTAATTCGCGCGCACAGCAAAACGTACGTTTTTAGTCAAAAACCTATTATTATCTCATATTTTTTTACTGTGAATTGTCGTATAAGGATATGTTTATGGTACTAAAGATAAAAAACATAGTTTTGCCTCAATTTAAGTTAAAATATTGGTAGTGTTCCTAGGAAAGCCGGTGGTTCCTTATAAGGCCAATCAAATATTTGACGGTTGGCCTTGCTATGGTACATGGGCCTTACAAGGAACATTTACAAACCATGAACATATGAACACTAACTTACTTACTTACAGTTAAAACAATGTTTTATATTTATAATATTTTTTTATAATTACAGTAGTCTGTAGTTTCTATTATTTAATTATAGGTACTTAATTAATATCAAACAGTATAGATTGTTAGTTTGGCCTTCTTAGGAACATTTTGGCCTTACAAAGAACGGACCCATAAGAAGGCCATTTTTGGTAAAAAAAAAAGTTTTTAATTTTATGATAAAACGCGTTGGCAAGTTATTTGATGCCATTATAATACTCATTACAACTATTGTTAAATAATTTCCATTAATATATTCTTAGTTACACGATGGTGTTCAAGTAATTTTCGTTGAGTTTTTTATAGATGATAAAACTATATTGAGCATTAATGTTTCGCTTAAATGATAGAGCTTATTATGTTGTTTTAGTAAAAGCGGATATATATAATATTACAACTCTATTTTTAAGTTTAACGACTGATGTATAAAATTGGCCTTGTTTGGAGCCGTGTTCCTTGCAAGGCCATTTGGAAGAGCTTAATAAAACTTAAGTTTTATAAATAGTGATTAAAGTTAAGTAAAAAAGAAGTGATTTATATGGTGCACAATGAAACAAAGTATTACTTTATAATTTGTTTCCTTCATTTATCCAGTAAATAAACGAATAAAAAGTGTTTACTCGTTAGAGTGGCCTTCCATGGTCCACCCACCTTATACCACAACATGTGATCGTGACTCTCATCCGATCGATGAAGAACCGTATGGAAGCAGTAATAAGAGCTCGCGGAGGGAATACAAGTTATTAAATAAACGTTTCTTACATTTTTTTTTCATTTACGCGTGTTGTTTTACCCATTTCCTTCATATTCCATACAGGGTAAAAATTACTCATTATACAAAATACGAAACCTATGAAGACTTAATTTGAATTTAGAACAATAACATTAGGATTTAAAAACCTCATACTACTCACTATTAAATGACATTTTACATTTATTCCTAAATATACACATTTTTCTGATAATCCTTATCAAATCATAAACTGCGAGGTGTTTCGATTTTTTTGATGAGAAGTGTATTTTAGTTGTAGTTTACTTTTATGCACTAATAATTATACAATTGTTTAGAAATAACACTACTGCACCTAAATGTACCTACACTTTTGTAATACCTACTCTTTTTTTTTTAATAAATTATTTTTCTTATTCTTAATTGTGATAGTATCGATAGACAGTGCACTACGCTCCTCCATTCGGTAAACAGTTTAACATTATTGATGATGCGATACCTAAAGTTAATCGGTTACTGATAAAGCGATAACGACATGCTTATTTGCTTTCTCACTGCGAAACACATTTTTAGAATCACTGTAACACATGATACGGGAATTTAAATTATGATAAGTGAGTAATCTTCGTAGTCTTAGTACCTACCTAACAGGAAGATTTCAGTTCACATTTTCAGTGTATAATTCAGCTTATCGTTCGCAATTTCGTCATTTCAGTGTTTGTGATTCAAAAAGTAATAAATGATTATAGGTCTGTTTCATGGATTGAATTTAATACTTGGATGCTGTAGAATTTTAATTTCACGCACTAGATAATAACAAAGGAGATTGTTAGATATAATGCTTTCGACGAAGAACCAGCGCATTCCTCATGAATATGATTTAGGAATCCGTAGTCCGTACGTAGGTATACCTACTGGTTAAACACACAAAGCCTCAATTTTGATTAAACCCATCTCATTTTTATGATGTTCTGCTTTTATCTTAGGTGGATTGCATCATTACTAATATTGTTTTATGTCAGCACGATTTCATGTGTAATCAGTAACTCTAGCCATGCGTGAAGGTCGAATGACTTCTAGAGAACCCTAATTTATCTAGAAATACGTAAAAAAAAAAAACTACTTAAGTACGACATTCAGATATTAACTGAATAAGGTCATGTTACACAGTAATTTACTGTACTGGCGTCTGCAGGAAACCGCGATAACGATTTCTATATTTAAATAAGACTTTTACATCCACCTACCTTCACCTAGGCCTTCGTAGTCCTGTCTCCTTCGGGTTCTACCATCCATGGTCACTAACACTTCGGTCACAATGTAAACACTGCGCGAAATATAAAAACACTCAATAGGTAAACAAATAACACTTATCAGTGACGCGGGCGGGGGCAGCGACACTACCAAACGCAGTCATGTCATCATTATCTATGTTCGTAACTTCGTATATTGTTTTCCTTTTCACTCAGCGCGAATTGAAACAGTTTTATTATTGTAAATTAAACTTTATTATCAATTTGTGAATCAACAAAGGACTTACTATTATGCTTTTATAATTTACAAACTTAAATGTTTAAGAATACTCGCGTTAATACTGTGTAAGAGCGATGTGGACATTATAACAATATGCAATACATGGTAATTTATTCTGATAATATTCGTAGGACTGACGTGTGAGGAAATGCAATCTAATAAATAACATTGAACTTGGTAGAAAATATCTTTGTTCTTGTAAATGATTAGATTTTACATAAACATAACATGCATTAATCTAAGAGTAGAAATATTATCACTCAATTCCTTTCAAGCAGGTACACCCATTGTCCTCTCCCGTCACCTAGTTTAACTTATTTATAATAAATTCTTTATTATTCAATTGTTACTCCTACTACATACATTTATTAGGAATGCTACCCTAATGTATTAAATTAACTAATAGAATTATTGTTAATTAGTGGTACTACATCTTCTGACTCCGACTTCTCACTTTCACTCGTCTCTGTAAAAGATAAAATATAAATTGCTTATGTATTTCTCAGACTGCTAAATTGTACAGTCGGTAAAAGAGTTAAGTATACAGGCCAGTAAACATGTATCCTTACACGTCAAATGTGTTTTAAACATGGTCAAATTAAACTGTCGAGCCAAATTCCGCTAAACTGGTGAGTATTGAACGCGATAAAATAAAAAACAATTCCTATCCTTTTATCTTTCCACACCGTAGGAGTTTCTAGAGCTAGTGTATTTTATTTTTATAGCGAACGTAACTAAATAATAAGACACTTAGTAGAAAACGAAACGAAACATGAAAGTTTTCTACTAAGTGTGCGCTGGCGCACTAGCGCATTTAAAAAAGAAGTAAATTCACTAGACAGCTAGATGGGGTCGCGGCAGACCGAGGAGAAGATGGCGGGACGTCTTGGATGGCTTCCTCGTGACTTGGCGAGAAGAAGCACACGATCGTGCGAAGTGGAAGGAATGGGGGAGGGCTTTGCTCAGGAGGGGGACAATACGGGCTAACTAAAAACAAAAATTCGCTGGCATGTACACTTGGCGCAGATTAATAAGCAATACATAGTCCGTATTTTTGCTTAGTTCTGTTCTCGTCTCTATCTTGTAGTTCGACAGTGACAGGAATAAACCTAAATACTTGTTTAGTATCGTATATTAATCGTGCCTTTATTCCTTTTCCGATCGTACTTTAGCAGCATATCACAAAAGGCATGTCAAATAATGGCTTAAAATCAGCGAGGGGGTTGAAACGGTCTGTGTAAGAATAGTAAACAAAAGGATTTCATTCCAATGTTGTAAGCAGATGTTTAACACAATCAGGTTAGTACTACAATCATGACAATGAAACAAGCTTTCAATAAATAAAAAAAGCCATATATAAAATAAAAAATCAAGCAAATAAAACCTGCAACATAAATTTAAACTGTACTATTTTGTGACAAAGTTTATATTTGAACAACAACACGAGCTCCACTGACCTTTGCGTCCGTATTGTAGCGTGTAGCAAATCTTTAATACTACGTGGTTCTGGTGGGTAGTGAAACTCAGGATATAGTGTAACTAGTAATTAGCGAAACATTAAATTTGAAATACATTCTGATAGCAAATAACTATTGATCATTTCACACAATAACAGGTACTCTAATAAAACAAGTATGATCAAAATGTACATTTGTTATATTTCACATAAAAAATACATTTAACAGTATATGATACAGCGGGCTTGCGTTTTGTGTAACATCAATAATTAACACATATTTACACACTTAGCGCTACAGCGGCTGTATAGCTACTCTTTGACCATTCACAATTTTGAGCTCCGATTATGTTATACCAATTAGTTGTGCACTAACTATTATATTAAATTCATTTAACCGACTAGATATGAAAGGACAGTACATAATTATTTTATTTCTCTAGCAGTTGCAAGCGTTCCTAGCACTTCATACATATAAGATATACTACAGCACATACATTACGAAGAAAAAGTATATTTATGTAAAGTTACTACGAGAGCGAAGATAAGATTAGTGGCAGCCATCACCGTTGTCTATCGGTTGTAGATGTTAGGTGACAGAGCGAAGATAGATGATGAATACATTCCAAACTTATTAGTAGGATATAATTTATTGATAGGCTATCTATATCGAGACGTTAAGACATGTTTCAATAACACTACTAGATGTTTATAAATGGAACGACAGAACATCTAAATGTCACAAACTTAGTATTGCCTAGGCTAGGGTATAAACAGTCGTTTTAACATTTTATAACAACATCTATTAAATAGTTGTGTAGGTTAATCATATTGCTATCTAGTTGGTTACAATCCTTGCCCGTCAGCCTCACTGCTGGCTGGTGGTCATAATTATCCATTTATGAAGTAACCATCTCTTAAATTTACAGACACTTTCCCAACTACTTACTACTATAAAAACTATTACCACATTTCCTTCTAATTAAATGGTGCTGATATTAACAGAAATCGTAATAAAACATACATTTGTTTAAACTAAATGTTTCCTCAAAGACTTGATGAATACTTTGCACTTTTAGCTATTTACATACTTAATCACAATCTATAATGTATTCGTTCTAGCTGACGTCTACCTGATCTAATAATCTAGCTGTTTAAAAACAACTAGTAATCATTTATTCAAGGTCGCATTCTGTTAAAAATAACTTATTAACATAGAGTTTAAATATTAGCACAAATTAGGCCCAAGTGACGCAAACGTCACCAAGGTAATTAGTACAGATTAACCCCTTACCGCATGGGTTTTTTATTTTTCCCGGAAAAAATATATTTGATAGTCCTTGGCACGTACTATTAAATTAGTTCAGGCAGTTTTCCAAAATCTGACGACTTTTCAAAATATGATAAAAAACTTCTATTTCCCATATATGGCATAATATGCAATAAAAGCAACTAAAACTAATTTGACATAAGTGGCATAATATGCATTGTAGTAAAGGCAACTGAAACTAATTGCCATATTTGGCATTGCATGCACTTAAAGATATTTTCAAATCAATCCTCAGTACAAAATAAGGTTTAAAAAATAAAACTCAGAACTAAATGAAAATTTAAGATAAATTTAATGAGATCTGTAATGTAGGAACTTCACATTTTACACTTAGTATCTAGGGTTGGGTTCATAGTCTTGATCATCCGGATCATCCCCCGCTAGTTCATCGTCATCATCTTCGCTTTCATTTGGTATATCAAGACCGTAAAATCACATTAGATCCATTTTTCTGAAAAAAAAAAACAAATAGTGCTTCACTGCATAAATTCCCACATCTGGCTGAATGCAAAAATAACTTGTAATGCATACAATGCCAAATATGGAAAACCAATTTATACGTTACTGCATAATATTCCATATTTGTCATGCTAAGGTTTTGCAAGATTGTCGCTAAACTATTATTTATTACTTACATGTTTTCAGTTTTTTGGGACCTTTGATAAGTCTTCTTAGCACCACGATATCAAGAACGAACGAAAAATCGACACAGTTCATAAAATAAATTTTTGAAAATTGCCACACACTAACGACAAATTTCAACGGCCGCCGACTGGTTTTGACAGGTTATAGTTTCGTTACGCGGTACACTAGATGGCTGCACTTGTATTTTTATTGAAGCTTGGACGTTGCCTGATATGTCTTGATATGCTGTAAAGGGTAAACTAACATCGTTTTTTTATTTCTGAACGTTTGAAAATAAGTGCCCATATCTGGGTAGCTATGCGGTAAGGGGTTAAAAAACAAATTAAAAATAAATAAATGTGCTATTTACATCAGACCGGCTCAGCAACGTTAATCACATATTCAACAGAATGTAACCTCGAAATGAATCGAAATAATTGTCATGTAATAGTGCGATTAAATTTGATAGTGTTAAGTTGACATGAATCAGTTGGGTTAGCAGAGAAATGCTTAAATTAACAGTCCACAGACAGTCGCGATGTTGACAGCATTCAAGCATTCAATGATGTTTAAGAATCAAGTAATTTTCATGTAAAGGACGTCCAAAAGTGCAAGTTAATTCCCTAAGTATGAAACAGTCACGCGTTTCCAAAGTTATGGCGATGTGACATCAACATCGCGTATGTCACACACGCCTCTGTTATGTACTAGGGTTATGTGGCAAGCCTCGTCCCTGACTTACTCGTCACAGCTTCCTATGTATATGTGATAACTTTTATCCAATAGTAGCGCCTCATCTACAACAATGATGCACAATATATGACTAGTGATGAGTGTTCCGGAGAGCAGTCTGACACCGAGAATGAATGTCCTGGATAAGAATTCAAAGTTACTTTTCTTGTAAGTTCTGTAATTCTTACAAATTTAAATTCCATGATCTATAATGCTGGGGTTCTTCATATTTTTATATTTTACAATGGTTTTTTTTTGTATTATTTCAACGTTATTATAACTTTTAGTTGAATAAAGCTGATACTTACAAAATTTGTCAGTTCATCTATTCGATTTGAAACCATTGCGTTTAATTGACAATGTTCTGTGAAAATTCTCAGTGAACGTTATAGAACATTCTCGATGCCGGAGTGATCTCTCGACCCCTCACTTTTATATGTGTCTTGTTAGTATCGGAAGGACCCAACACCTCGTCAAAGCGTTAGTAGATAGAGGGCATGCACTCGTGTTACCCCGCAATAGTTAAACCCGCCTGAAGAGTTTCAAAAAAGACTTATTTAGTATTTTTTCTTTAGTTAGGGAAAATACGCGTATGGTAGTAATTGCGACCGATTTATTTTAAATCAAACAAAATGTTAGTTAATTTTTATTTTTGAGGCTAAAAAAGAAAATTCTTTGATTAAATTAGAAAGCAAGTTTTACTGGCCCGCCGATCAAATTAAATATTATTCGTTTCATCTTGGATCCTAAGGATATTCCAACATCTTTCATTTTTAAACAGATTGTTTACGGCTTAAGGTAGAGTCAATAAGTTAAATTACTATTAATAGCTGTGTGGCAAACAATACAGCCCGTTTACATTTAACACAAAGCGTCACCAAAGTGAATGCTTAAAACAAGCGTTTGCTGGATTTAAACGCTCGACTCAGGACCAAGGGTTAAAGTTCCAATAGTGTTATCATAGGCATTAATGTAGATTCCACTTGGTGTCAGTGGAGAAGGGAATTTATTCGAGAGCTGGCGGCGGTCGCGATACCGCATCCCGCCGCCAACTTGAATTATTTATATACAATAAGTTACATGTTCAACGTTGATTTACACGATCCCGTTAAACTATCCTGGCACGCAAGTTACAGTAGCATGGTGTTACTAAGAGTCATTGGGTTTTAGAAAGAGATTGGTCACACAGGTATACGGGGTGGAAGGGACACCGACGCGAAAACGGTTACCACGTATTCAGAACATCATTCTGAGCCCTACACATAGAAATTTTTCATTGGTTATTATTAAAAAAAAAACAGCTTTTCCATACAATTTGATCGTGTAGGAAACAGCAGATTTTTTTCTCATTCATTTCTCAGAATTATATTCTGAATACGTGGTAACCGTTTTCGAGTCGGTGTCTCTTCCACCCCGTAATATGAGTGGAGATGTTTGATAAATCCAAACATTTTCTAAAATTCGATGCGCCATGTTTTTATGAAACTCTAATACCGTTTGTCAACATTTTTACGTCAACATAAGTTATTTTATGCGGAGTAGAAAATGCCATCTTATGTCGTTATTTTTTTGCTATATTTTGAAACATAAATTCCTTGTGTTTGGACGTCCTAAGTGTTCGCATATTGGTGTATTGTTAGAGTAGAAGTGACATTAGAACGGTGTGAGCACCGCAGCCTTACCCCATAACGTTATACATACCGAGCCTTGACTAATCAACAAATTAGATAAACAAAGTCCGTTTTGGACGCTGCCGACATCTTAAAAAGTACAACGAAATTTTTAAAACGAAATTTCACTGTACGTGTTAACTGAAACATTGTATTTTATACAAAATGATTACACTACCTTTAAGGCAGAAAATGTTTGAAAATCCTGATTTCTAGGTTTGATACATCTACACATGAAACAACTTAATACGACCACATTATTACTTGTCGCAGCAGCGTACAAAACTAAACGTATAAAGGGATATAGCAGACATGATACTTTTAACACTGGCGAACGGTGATATTGAAAAAGTTGATTTTCAACTCGTGTTCCTCAAGCACACCTGATGATCTTGTGATCAGCTGTTCCAACGCCCACATTATTCTCTCGTCCAAGAAACGTACAAAAGAATGTGGGAACCTTGTTAGCAAAAATATCAATAGTAGATTGCCGACTCAAAATATCAAATAGTTCGAGAACTCTGTCAAACAAACAACTCGTGTCAACAACAACTCGTTTAGTTACATTCTCGCTGATCGCCGGCGATAGGACAGATTAAGCCAAAGTATCACTCTGCGAATGGCATTTGAATTAATGCGGTCGAATGATCAGCTAACGACGAAATCGCTGATGTTGTATGCTAAAAGTATCGCATCTGCTATCCCATAAAGAAGCAACAAAAACAGAGGCGTAAGTATCGCCCGGGACGCTCTGGGCGCACTGGGCGCACTAGGAGTGGTGGTGCGAGTGGTGCGAGTGCTGGCGCTTGGCGCGGCGCGTACCGTTGGCGGCCGGCGCGGCGCCCGCGATGCGGAACAGCTGGATGCGCAGGTGCGCGCAGATCTCCAGGCAGATCTGGCCGCAGTACCGCACTAGGTCCACGCACACCCATATCTGAAACACAAACGAATCAATGTAATCCGACATACGTTTTTGTTAAACTTTATGAGGCGCTACTTGTAGAGAGCAGACATCAGAAATCTCTGTCAAATGCAGTACATTACATATTAGTTCTCTATTAGGTTACGGAAATGTGGCGGAACTATCATACAAGCCGAAAAGCCCGGCTTGCCTTACAATCAAACTAAATACAACAAATAAAAAATTAATTAAAAAATCTAACACAAACTAAAATTTACGTCAAACAATAATATAATAAGTTAATTCATCTGATTTTGCGCGAAACGAGCGCGCGAAAATAATGGTACCTACGGCCTACAGCCAGTGCTATTGCTATCTCTTTCACACGCACTGGCTTGCATTTGGCTTCTGACCTCTCGCTTGCTCCTAGCAAGTTGTGTCTGTTTTCGTCAGTTTTCGTAGGTACTTATTTGGACATTTTGTATTGAATTTAAAAAGCAGGGCTTTTTTTTTAATGTGTGCGTGTAAGTCAGTGTAGTTTGAGAGAGAATGTGTGTTCGCGGTTCGATGTTCGTTGTGTTTTGAGTGATTAGTGAACTAGTGCATTTTCTTTTTATTATTAGTTTTTTAACACTAAAATGAATTCGGAAACGCATGCAACTGTTCCTTGTGAAGGATTAGTGTGTGAAATTGATACTGGGCAATGTAAATACTCGAGTTTTACAGAAAAATATAAAGTCGTTACTTCACCTAAACCTACCCCTGATCAAATTTTTAATTGTGACAATTCTCGCGACAAGTTATAATATTCATAACTTACGACAATAATATTGCTATAGAAGAACAGCTGTTGGTAGAATTAAAACCTTCACCAACATTTTATGCTGATGTAATAAAATTATTTTTACAGAAAGATAGTGTTTTTGATTTAGAATACAGAAAGTAATTACATATAGTAATTTTATTATACATTTAAGTGTCATTTACTCAAACGAATTGTCATTGTTGATATTAATAAGTATGCAAGTATCTGTAAATCTATCTAGTAATACCATGCATTACTGTGTGCTTTGTTCTTTGTCATCTGTCCGTGGTAAAGAAGCGAAGATTGAAGAGTTATGGGTGTTCACACTGTGAGTAATAACAATAACACATTCATACATTTTCAACAATTTGCAGTCGTAGAAACCAATTTTTTATTTGAGCGCTCGCGAAAATAATTACTAATTGATTTGAAGAGTTCTGTTGTTACATTTATGTCAGTAGATGGCTCTTATATCATTTACTTCTTTTGTGAAGGGATGTAAAATACGAAATGTTAATCACCACTATTTGTATTTTTATATTTAGGCATATTTAAATAATAGGAAAAATAAAACCGGCGTTATTGAAAACCAATGTCAGAACTCAGAACAGAGAGTGAAACTTTATTTTTTCCTAAAATGTCGTCAGTTGGTTAATTGGGCTTTGCCTCTCTTTCATTGCGGGCACGCCACTGTACGGAATGTCCGTGGTTTATGATCTGTCTCGTACATACCAATTGCGTGCTACAATCGTCCACACGATAACGCCTCGAGTCATCACACATCTAATACACGCTTAGACGTGGAGTTGCGGACATCAGCCCGTTACACAATACCATACAACGCCTCGAGTCGTCATTCCTAGAGATGAGTTCATATCGTGAGTATACCAGCTGCTGCCGCAGCGCTACACCCTTATTCTAGTATATCTTGTGGAACAACAGAGAACTAAACAATCAATCCACTGAGGACCCAGATAGACCATTGTAAGCACAATCTAGCGAAGTGGAGGGTTATAGACTCCAATGCGGCCAGTGCGATTGAGGTACTCCTAACTCAAACCATATCGCATAAATATAGAAGTATCCAACTCCAAAAACCTGCACTTTTTGGGAACTGAAAATGCCACTGAAGCCGCGACTGGCGTGACCTATTTTGCGAACTCATTTAAAAAAATGATTTATTAGCCACCGATTCGAAAAAAACAAAAAGATCACAAGACATAATTGCTCATCCATTCTCTACAACGTTATAAATGTATAATATGCTTTATTTTTGTCAGCTATAGGTGTAACGTTACGTACCGTGCAGAGCCACAGCACGTAATACTCGGGCAGCGCGTGGTTGAAATACTGGTTGAGGAACAGCATGGCGGGCCCCAGCAGCGACCAGTCGTAGTAGTCCATCTCGCTCTTGGTCATGTGAGCCACCTGCAAACACCGATATATCATTAGTATAACATCCAAGTTTATAAAATCAAAGTAGATTAGCTAGAGAAACTCTGCAGTCGCGTTGTTTATACTTCTCTAAACACTAGCGACCCGCCCTTGCTTTGCACGACGCCACCTTTCGGGTCCAAAACTATATCTAATGTAGTCTATATTTTAAGTTAAGCATCTAGCAGTAGAGCGGTGAAAATTGTGTTCAAAACCATGCAGTAGTTTTTGCGTGATGCGAGTACATACAGACAGACAAAAATGCTAAAAACTGTTTTTTGCTTCGGTTGCTCTAATCATTTTTTTTTTTTCAATATGTTCAATGTACAGACATCAGCCAGTTACAATTTTATTATATGTATAGATAATGAGAGAAAAGAGATAGGATGTTTTTTTTTGGATCAACGACCACATGAAAACTTGTGCAGGCGGCAGTTGAGTTTGAAGTATGAGTTTAGGAAGTAATTTTTTCTGGTTTTATCGTGGTTAGATATCTCATTTCACTAGTTAATTTAATTTGACTCTGTGACCACCCTCATTTCACCTGTAGGGTTAATTATAAGTCTCATGTAGCGTGTGGCGAGTCATGGAGTTATGTCTGTGCCATCAGTCTGACAAAATTTAGTCTATGCGGGCAAAATCTATGGACAGTTTTCCCGACCCAGGGATCGAACCTAGTTAAAACCTTTCATAATATATGCGATGCTATTTGGAGGTGCATGACAAATGTACACACAGCGTCAGTAAGTGCTACTTAATCCATCAAGCTTTAACATTTTAAAGCTTGAGGGTAGTACTTACTGACGCTGTGCAAAATTCAAGACAATAAGTTCAAAATAAGCTCAAACGAAAGCATAAAAAATTCAACCGCACTAAAACACTCGAAAATTAGTTCAAATAAAATGTTCACTCACCACAAGTCTATTGGTGACTTTAGCAGCAACCATACCAAACGCCATGATGTACAGGGACGGGTGATGCTGGTACACATTGGATTCGCTCTTCTGGAAGATGATGAAGGCCGGCACTACCACCAGCGAGAACGGGATCACCGGTGACAGGATACTCGTGCCCTACGGAAATTACTGGGTGTACCGCGGCCTTTTGAGGACGAACACTGACATATGGCAGGCAGTTAAGGTAATTTTTTAATCAGCAAGATTTTTTTTTTTAACTAAAATTCTTGTAACATTTTAGTAGGTAATTTTAAGAAAAGGAAAGGTAATTTAAGTCTAAAAACGCAACATGCTAAGCTATTACTAACAAAATATCGTGCAACGTAAAACAAGCAACAGAAACAAACATGCGGTTAGTAAGCCATACAGTAGAGGGCATGCAATGAATGCCACACCCGTGCACTATGAGACACAGCACAACACTACAGGACGGACGGTACAACGGGACAACACTAGTGGCGAGCCAGTCATCGAGCATCGTCACGTGAGCGTGGCGCGGTGGTAGCGCATCGGCGCGTTGGCGTTAGTACAGTCTGTGCAGCATATCTTGTTGTTAAGTGTTATTCATACGGCACAATGCTAATCAAAAGGTCTTACTGCCACGGTGGAGCCGTTTTTCCCCACTCCACCCTTCATAATGACGGCTACGTAACCCACGACAAGGTACAGCGTGAGTAACACGACTGCGTAGTTCGATATCAGATTCAGACTGATGTTTATCGGTAACTGTAGTGTTAGACCGTGATATGCGATGATGTGATGACGTCATGCGGTTAGACCGGCGACGGGGCGGCGGGGCGCGGGACGGCGGCCATAACAGAAAGAGAAACACATACATGCCATTAATATCATTACATCAACTACGTAACGAAACGGACTGGAAGCGGACGACGTCCGTTACATTGTATGTGCTGTCTTCACTCATTTATGGTCGGGGTTATTTGTAAGTATTGTATTGAGTAGTTGTGACGTATGTGGTAGTAGATGGTGCTCACTGAGACCAGACTAGCTGATGGATCATGTACAAAAATATGTTTCTGACGTTTACATAAGTATAATGGTGCTTTACTAAAGGTGACTGCGACCGTAACACGCAGCAGCAACGCCGCCCTAACGAACTGCAGCGAGTCGGCTGGTTTCTATCCAGCTCTATGAAAACGCTTCAGTAGTTGTCGCCATTGCCGCCGGGTCACTGTTTTCGTCAAGATGTATAGGAACCACTCTGTCATTGCGATTGGGTGACGTTACCGCTGCGGTTTACAGTTGCTGTTCGTATGCGCACCTCAAATAAACAATTGGAAAGAGATTGCATGTTGCACCTAAACTTAGGTGCGTGTGTGTGAACCGCATCAGTGAACCTCTCAACACTATTATATTATTATTTTGTTAATTAAATAAAATGTATTTGGCATTAACGTTGAACTATATGAAAACCTAAAATGTACGTCCTACATGTATCCTCAAGAGTTAGGTTACAGAGTTTAATGATATTCAATCCATGGTTAAATAATTTAGTCTTTAAGATAAAAATAAACCAACATGAAAACCTTTGTAAAAAAGTGCTAATACTTAAATGAAATATATTGTGCGATCCCACGTTAGACTAAATTAAATATTATAATAATGTTTATGAGATTGAGTATAGAGTATAGAACCCCATGGTTACACAAAACAAAAAAAGTTTTTAGCGAGGCAGAGTCAGCACTATTTGAACGTTAAAGTTGCAAATAAGAGTTCCCCAAAACGTCTGCCATTCACCACTTCCTAATGTTCTAGCGGGGGTGAAGTAGTACCTAGCGGAGCAAACCACATCTGTCCGAGTCTTCTTTATATTCATATGGGTTTAAATAAATCGAATAAAATATACCTTAGCCCTTAGCCACGGGGCAGGTATGTCAGAGAGTTTCATTATAGTCAAGAATGTCTACTGCCATGGGCATTTATAGATACAAAATGTTGTTCATACTTAGAAGTTAGTATTAAACAGGTAGGCTGTTGATGTAAACCCATGTTGGCTATGATAATCACCGGTCCTGGTACACGCCTCCAAATAATATTTGCCTTTAACTTCTAGATAGTACAAAAAAAAACGTTTAGTAGAAACGTCACTTTATAAGACAAATATTTTTTTATGGACCATTCTTTTATACTGTGTCAGGTCAGACTATTAAATTAAACAACCGACAAAAAAAACAAGAAATCTAAAATAGGAAATAAACACTTAAAATAAATAAATAAATTAATTAATGAATGAATGAATGGCCTCACATAATATTTTTATGTAAATGAAGGTTCATTTAAATAATTCATTTTACCACAAGAATAATTGTAAACCAGTAATGAGACAAGTTAATAGACAATAACAATAATGTAGATCTCTCAGCTGTAGTGGCGCGGACGTCAGTGTTATTTACACGATACGAGTATGTTCCATGCAGCTTGGTTAAATCACGAAATGTGACGATTCAGCCGATTACTGGGTTTATTGTTCACGATTACTTGAAGGACAGACTCTGTAAGTGATAAGTGGATTTTTCATTATGAGACGGTTGATTTTTATCGCCTATTCTTTTGAAACTCAAATCATAAGGGAAACAAATATGGCGGCTTATTAGAACGACTGAATCGTCGCATTAAACCGACGTCCCACGAACGAATGTCCAAGTAATCAATATGCAATCTTACAGCGACGGTTGATCCGTTCTTGCCACATCCTCTAACACGGAATGTGGAAAAAAAGTTGGTGGCAAAGTAAAACTGTAGAGCGAAGCACATGGAGGTAACCTGCAGGCTCAGCGGCACGCCCAGCGGTGGGATCTGCGCATGAGGGGGCCGTTACACAAACGCATAAGATTCAACACACCCAACTACAGGGGTGGCAAACCTTGTAATGTAAGTATATTACTCACTACATTGCAATCGATGTCGAGCCCAGAATATTTTGTCTATAGGTTTACCATCCCTGTAATACTCCTACCATAAACCGCAAATACGTCATAGTCACCAATCATGTCGTGCTCAACAGTTTCTGTCAAACTTTTATCATATTTCGACTTCACTCGACAGCTGGTCGTCAGAACATAGCGCGCTATGTACACTGCATGAATACTTCAGAATGAGTGAAGACCCACATTTAAAGACAAAATAAAAGGGAGACGCACCAGCCACAATTGATAGTAAAATTAATTATGAAGGCTTTTCTACACATGTGCGATAAGATATACTATGCATTGATACATAGCCCAGGCCCAGTTTAGTTTTAAAAAGAGACATTCACATAGGTATCTCTTTAATATAACTTTTTCTTAAATCTTGATGTAACATGTTTCCGGCCGAGTAATGAAGTTAAATTCAGTTTTTCCGTCAAAGCAGTTTTTAACGCATTGTTGTATTGGTTAAAGGAACGTAAAAACAACAATACTCCAATAGACAGTATTAAGTACCGCATTTGTTTGTAAATATCGATCTACACCGCACATAATATGGAAAAATCTTCATGTTTTAAAACATGACTAACAAATCCTACACGGAAACAAAGACATTCTTAAATAATAATTTATCAAAGATCATGCTCCATGAAGGGACAGTAATATAATGTTATTTCCTGTTTAAAAAATCTGCAAATAAAATACTTAAAACATCGATTCTACAAAATACTTCCAACTTTAGTACAAATGTATCAAACTACTATGTAGTACTCCTTGGTCGTAACAGGGAGCATAATCTAGTTAGGTACATTAATTAATTGATTCATGCTATTAAAAAAACCCACATGATATAAGCGATGGAACCAAAAGTCATAGTTATACAGATCAAAGCTACGTATACTGTGGCACACACGAACGATATATCACTATTCAATTCTTTATTTGACTATTTGCTTACTTAACAACTGTATAATTAACTTTTAAGTCGACAAATTTTTATGAACCGACGATAGGACATAAGAAGAATGTACTCGAACCGACCATAAATATAATCGTCATATTATAAAAACCAAAGAGATCTTACGGCTTGTAGTCGCTTGACGGGTTAATGATTTACAGCTGTTGTTTACTTATTATTACTCAGACCTCAAATAGCAATATTATTTCAAAAAACATTCATAAATTATAACCATAGCTACACGTTTATTTATAAGTTTTGTTAGATTTCATGTTAAAGCAAAACAAAACCTTTCAATAGAAAATAACTGGAAGAACAAATTCTATACAATGAATATTATGTTTTATTTATAGTTACGGTACGAAAGATTATAAGCAAAAGTATTTAAAAAAACTGTATTGTGTTATAATCGCGTGAAAGTGCCGGATATCTATCTGCTGCAATCTCAAGCCGGGGCTACTGACCG
The DNA here is from genome assembly GCA_950022335.1 of Eurois occulta. NCBI lineage: Eukaryota > Metazoa > Arthropoda > Insecta > Lepidoptera > Noctuidae > Eurois > Eurois occulta. The sequence goes on from OX465486.1 coordinate 965,890, forward strand.
CGCTAGGTTATGCATACGAGTATCAACCGACGCTATACAGTACGATACAATTCAGATACCCAATCTGTAACCCAATCAGTGCCGGTGTGGGGGACTCATGCCAAACATAATCATTCGATGTCAAGATGACAGCACAAGAAAAGAAAATTAAAAAAGAAGTAAACACTTTTTTTTAAAGGACAAAGTGAAATGAACTTCTTTCTCAGAGTTCTGAATTCGAAAGAAAGCTCGCCTATTATTATAGACTTCATAAAACAAAACGTTCTGACAGAAATTATTTGTTCTAGAATTAACTGTCAAGATGGGGTCGCTCGTCAAGCTGTTTTTTGTGCTAGTCATTATCACGTTTGTGGGGACTTTGGTAATTCTAAAGTATCGGCGTCAACAGTTGATGAATAACTAAGTAACAATAATCTTTATTCTGCCATCTTGACATTTTGTTGGGAAAATCATAGTGAAAATTCAATTAGTCGAAAAAAAAAAAAAAAAATGTTTGGTCTCCCACACTGGGTGATTGAAAGTGGGACTGACTAAAGAGATGTCTCACAGCGACTGTGGAGCCGTTCTTGCCCACTCCGCCGGAGATGATGGCGGCGAGGAGTGCACCGACCGTGAGGACTGCGCCTCCCAGGGCCACCAGCGCCAGCGAGTAGCGAACCTCGAGGCCTCCGCCCACCTAGTGCACAGGTGCGTTACATGTGAGCCATGCCCAGCACGACCTGAGTGCGGCGCCTCACATGTACAAGTTCCACCAAATAGAAGCCACGCGCTCGCGACCAATACAGCCAACATTTTGGGGCAACAAAAGTGACTAAGGGTCACTATTTTACCAATTTCTTTGTAGTTCTGCTTAGAAAAAAATTGTCACCTTGAAAACAATAAAGTAACCTTATAAAAGATTCTAAATATTTTACAACAGCACAGTTTTGAATGACACGCTTCTAGTTGGCAGAACTGTGATCAGATTGAGCAATGATCGACTGGACAAAGGCGTTGTGGTAGTATTCAGTTCAGGTCGAGTCAAGTTGTACCTGTTGTTACGTGGAACACGGACAATCACGACAGCGGTCATGTGGGTATTTTTAAACAACGCCTAACAGTTGATAGCTGGTGGTTCATTTAATATGTGGTCATTTGTATAACAAATTGTTTGGTGCAACACAAAAGAATTATAGATAAAGATAATTCATCTCAAATTAGGTTTGCTTTCAACTTTATTATATGTGACGAATCTTCTGATAAAAATGTATAAAATATTAATGACTCCAGTAATTCTTTCGTGTACATAAAATATTTGTGAGACAACATCAATATAATCTCAAACAACTTGCTTCGTATAAGTGGTGTGTTATTCAAATGTTAGATAACTGAACATCGGACAACACTGAGCTAACATTACGATATAATTTGTGTTATACGAGGCTCGCTTGCGTACAAAATGACTTACACTCTGTTTTTGTTGGGATCGTTTGGACAGAAGTAGACGTAATTTATTTGAACATAAACTGCAATCGATGAAGGCAACATGTCGAATACGTTATGACGTTTTACATTTGTACCAGTATTTGAAAAACATGGCGTCTTTATCGAGCGATTTTGTTCGACGTCAATACTGGAAGTCATTTAGCATCGCAGGCCAGTGCAGTGTGCCCATACGCAGTGCAGAACAGTTGGAGGACGTTACCTGAGTGGCCCAGAAGCTGGGGCCCAGCGTGGCGGAGACCAGGTGGATGCCGATGATGGAGTACTGGGCCTCCGTCACGTCTATCCTGCCCATCTTGAGGGTCCCTGTGACGTAGGCCTGCCAGTGCGCGCAGTAGAATAGCGTCATGGCGCAGAAACACTGGAAAGTTACAAGGCAGTAATGAGAATAGGTGTATTGATTGTTTTTTACGTTGTTCAAAGAAATGTTCCGTAGCGTTTATATGTTTTGTAAATATAATATTTTTGTTAGCCTGTGATGTAGATCGAGATTCTTAATGGCGAGTCTGACCTATTTTTTTACAAACTTTTCTGTCCAATTTCAAGACTTTCATTTGTTGAATTTCAATTTGTTGACACAACGTCGGATGCATTTGAACTTGAATTTGCTTCTGCGAATGATAGCTAAATCATAAAATAGTCTCGGAGAAAACTTGCAATTTTCGAATAAATCACGTGGACTAGGTTTCGAGACATTTTGTCGGAAAATAAATTGCGCAAAGCGGTCACTGGGTTGCAACTGTTACAACAGCGAATTGAGTTAGCCTTTTGTTCAATATCGCCAATTAACAGGCGAGAAGGAAAAAAATATCATTACGAATAATCTCGGCCAAATTTAGGTAAAACTTAAAATAGTGAATCACAGAAATTGGCCAGTTTCCAGAGTTTGGCGGTATCTGGGCGCATTTGTTTGGCAGCACTCCCAAATAAGAATGTTGAGATAATGAGGGCCATGTCGCGAATACGGAAAAGTACATAGTCGTTACATCATTGAGAGTTATCTACGTGGACAGAGCTACTGAGTTCATTCACGACTGATTCTCTAATGTACTGGTCAGGGTTTAAAGGTCAAGATCACTGGAAGGCTGCAGCGAATATCTGAAATAGCTAAATTATGGGACTATCATCCGAATCTTCCTACACTGTATTTAAAGAGAAGCTGAAGCTTCTTGTCTTTCAAGCCTTTCTAAGTTTTTTCCGCCATTTGATTTTCTAAGCCGACCTTCCTTTTCTACTCTCACAACATCAATTTCGCGCGATATGGTAGCGGTCCGGAATATACTTTCACTTGGCAAGTTTCATTTAAATCTGTCTCGTAGTTTTTGCGTGATATGGTCAGGTTACATGAAGAAAAAATATTCAGCTTCTGTATCTACACTTATATGTATTATTAAATGTGAAAGTAACTGTCTGTCTGTAACCTTTCATGCTTCAACGGCTGACATAGGATATTCTTTATCCCGGTAGAACGTTCCACTGGGATAATTTTGAACCTCCCCACGGGCAAAGTCGCAGTCTAAAGTTATAAACAAGCGCGAAAATACTACGGAAATATTTTTTTTTTGGTTCATCAATTCTTGACAAACTTGCAATATTCTTTGGCAAGACCTATTCAACCTATTCAATAGCTTATTTATACCTCTCGCCATATTTATCTATAATGATTTATGTAATAGGAGAAAAACGAGTTGCTAATCTATCTAGTGCGCCATTTACATCGGTAAACACTCTCTTTACAGCCCATAACAAGCTTATATTATGGCTTTCCTAGCTATCGAAATAAACAATAACAGACTCATTGGCATTCGTCTAATAAATTGAATCAACGAACTATAGTAATTGTCACTCTTCGACCTTGATCCTAAGACACGTTTTCGTAATGAAAATAATAGTACTAATGGCATTACCAAGGAGGAACTATATGCTACACAAATAATACCCACACGGAATGCTCCCGGGACTTCACCATTAATTTCCATAGACTCCCAAAGGAATCGTGCGCGTTAATTACCAAGTACTTAGGTACAGTACTTATCTAAATTACGTTTTAATATTATACTAATTAGTCACAAGCATTCGCGACATATCGCAAATAATAATAATTATGAAGATTACCGATACCTACGTGATAGTCGTAGTAGACTGTTATGGATCGACTTTATTTCCTTCATGTCCTTTTACACAGACACTAAGCACTAATAAGTGCCTAAGCAAAAGCATACTGTAGGATTCTCAACGCTCGGCTGACCATTTAGAGTTGTAACTCTAACAGCGCAATAATTAATTGGCCATTTATCGATTAATTCCTAAGCATATGGTACCTACTACGGCATACCAATGAATGAATGCATCGGGGTTGGGTTTGGCTAAGGCCAGTTTTGGCCTTGCAGAACACGGCACATCATTCTTCTTAGAAGAGCCGATACTAAACGTTTAATTGAGCGTAGAATGTGATTTATACTATGTACTTCTTGTTAAGTTAAGATGTTGACAAGAGCGATAAACAGGACATTTTAGCCTGGAGGTGATCCAGGGCTGCGGGACTCCAGGGCTGCGGGACTGTTCGAAAGTGATACCGCGGCCCTGGAACATAAAGGGCCAACGAAGGAACATGGGTGTTTTTTAGTCAGTAAGAGTCTGACACTCCCTTCCGCTCCGCCCAGAGCGGGAGGAGTCATTTGATGATTTCTCACCCCCCAAAAAAAAAAAAAAAAAAAAAAAGCCTGGAGGTGATGGATGGATAGGCTTGCTTTTCAGGGTAAAACTATCAAATATGTGTGCCAAACATATTATAGTACAAGAGGTCTGTGTCGGCGCCTTTTGGCCGGAGGAGTTCATAATTGCTCTATATCATTGCATAAAAATAACTTACCTGGAAGAACATCCACGTAGGGTATTCTCCCAATTTGACAGCTATGCATGCTCCTAGAGCTATAAACACTGTTGATATGCTGTCACAGCCATGATCGAAGAGTTCTCCCAGCGGCGACTGGCTGTTGGTCCGGCGCGCCTGCTTGCCGTCGATGGCGTCCAGGCTCTGGTAGATGAAGACTCCTAGCGCGCATAGTGCGCACGCCCATCGCGGGGGCTCCTGCCTCGCGTCTGGACTGAACCTGCGGCGTCATATCATTGGTTATACAGGAGATAGAATAGCCAACATTTGTGTCCGGCTGAGCTCGCTCTCTATTACATGGGACTTCAACGTTAGTGGCGAAGTGTGATTATACTATAGGGTACACCTCTGCCCAACCCTTCGGGAATTACAAGCATGATGTTAGAATATACCAGGAATTGTTGACAAGTAGTTCTAGATAGACACCCAGTATACTGTAAAGAATACCTGCTGAAGGTAAGCTAAATGATGAGCAGAAGTGGACCTAATGCGCTGCCCTGCAGTACATCGTACGTCAATCACGATTTAAATCGATATGATTTCTTTTCAACCTAATATGGTTGGTTTTATCATGAGTTTTATTATCTCTATGGTCATTGACTACGATTCTGATCGACTAATAAAGCTTGAATAGGATCGCTCAGGCCGATAAGTTCTCCGCGTAGGTGTTAAACGCCTTACAGGTCAATACGCACCGAAGGCGGATAGGTCATCGCAGTATAGTATTATTAACTCCTGGTGGAATGTCTTGCCTATAAGCTTCATTGAACGCAAGCAGTACCTTCGTTAGTTTGACGATTGCTTTGGAAACACCATTATTGCCATTGCCGTATTGCGATGTACAGGCAAGCAAGGGTGCGTGACTGATTCAATGGCGTGTGACGCATGGGTAAGTACCAATGGGGTCGCATTCACTTAGTATTGGACGTTGTCATGCCGTAGAACAGGGAATAAGATGGCATGACGAATCGGTTACTTCTTTGCTTACTGGCGCCCATAAAATGATAACTAATTAATTTAAGTAAAGAATACGTTTGTGTGAGGATAGTAATTTGAAGCTAGAAGGAAAACATACACAATACATGATTGATTAATTTACTACAATTAACACTACGCATTTCACAAATTACTTGTAAAAAAAAGAACCAAGATTATCTTTACATGGTATAAAACAAAGTCACTCCCCCTGTCTGTACGCTTATATTTTTTAAACTCCGCAACGGATTTTAATACAGTTTTCAGCAATAGATACGAGAAATTCAAGAGGAAGGTTTATATGTATACACATTTCACCCATGCGAAGCCGGGGCGGGTCGCTAGTTTATTATATTTTTTAATGAGCCAGTAGAAAAAACGAAAGCTATACAGTTTTCAGCAGTAGATACGAGAAATTCAAGAGGAAGGTTTATATGTATTATGTATACCTACACATTTCACCCATGCGAAGCCGGGGCAGGTCGCTAGTTTATTATATTTTTGAATGAGCCAGTAGAAAAAACTAAAGCTATAAACCTTAGAGTCCTGTTCTTGATGGCTTATATCTCGGAAATGTGACGCTTTAGGAGATTTTGTCTCATTTTTATATTGATGCAAGCTATTGATTAATACAGGATTACCGTGTAGCCGCTATTGTGAAAATAAAATAAAATGGCGGAAGTTAGGCAAACCAATGACTTAATTTTTTTTTTCATTTTCAATCATTTTATTTCAGATATCATTTTCATCCATATTAATTGTTAGTAAACATGAACTTTAAAAACTAGGTTAGTAAAACATGTAGGTTAGAAAGGAAATGCATAAACGGGCAATCAAATTTCTCGCAATGACAAAGCCAAAGCCAGCAAGATTTTTAATAAAATCGATTTATGAAGTTCATTAGCCCAATTTCATCATTAATAGATTGCAAGTGGGAGCAGTAATCCAGATGAGGCCTTTTCGGATGGGAAATCATCAAATGACTCCTCCCGCTCTAGGAGGAGCGGAAGGGAGTGTCAGACTTTTACTGACTAAAAACCATCCATGTTCCTTCTTTTGCCCTTTATGTTCTAGGGCCGCGGTATCTCTTTCGAACAGTCCCGCAGCCCTGGCAGGCATCGGCCCTTGCGGGCCCCCTCCTGCTTGCTGACATCTCTTTGAGGCGCGAGTGGAACACGAACGCGCCGTCGACACGGCCTGTCGTCATAAGACGGACGGACGGCGAGCTAGCCCATTACTCACCGTCCACAGGCCCGCGATCCAGATGAGGCCTCAAAATAACATTTGGTAGGTATTCTTATTCATTCCTACCAAATGACATGTGTGATCTGTTTGTGTTTAAACACTACAGCCTCCTTTCTTAAAGGAATTTACAAATATTCAAATGAGGTTAATTAACATACCAAACCTACCCAACTACTATTAAACTATGTTTGATTAATTAGCATAATGATCAGGTGATATTTGACCTCTTTTCGAATCAAAAGAATATTCAAGTTTCAAGTTATTTCATAACACTATCAACATCATTACAGCAGAAAGACGTCCACTGCTGGACATAGGCCTCCCCAGTGTCACCACATTGACCGGTCCCGTGCGTCACGCATCCAACTTTCAATAGGTCATAGGTCTTCCAACGCAACGTCTTCCGGTTCGCGGTCGCCACTCCAGAACTTTTTCGGCCATCTTTTCTGCGAGCAATGTGCTCTGCCCATTGCCACTTAAGTTTGAAAATTCTTCGGGCTACGTCGGTAACCTTGGTTCTCTTCATTTCTGATTCGATCACGCAAGAAAACTCCGAGCATAGCCCTCTCCATTGCCGTTCGGGAGACTTTAAGCCTTCTGATGAGGCCCATTGTGAGCGACCACGGTACGGTCCCGTAAGTAATCTCTGGCAACACACTAGTCATCTAAGACGTTCGTTTTGAGACACTGCAGTGAGTTCGACGAGAAGATACCGCGCAACTTCCAGAACGCTGCCCAGCCAAGTAGGATTCGACGATTGACTTATTTCTCGAAGTTAGACCATAGTGTAGATTCTCCGATCTTGATTGGAGTGGGTGTTACATGGGCATTCAACATGACCTTGCTTTTGTCCATGTTCATTTTAAGACCCACACCAATCAAGATTGGAGACTCTCAGAGGTCATCAAGCATTGTACTGAGGTCCGCCATGGTCTCAACCATCATCATCTGCCTAGCCTTTTCCCAACTATGTTGGGGTCAGCTTCCAGTCTAACCGGATGCAGCTGAATACCAGTATTTTACATGGAGCGACTGCCTGTCGGACCTCCACAACCCAGTTAGTGCTAGGTAATACGACCCCTTGGTAAGACTGGTTGTCAGACTTTCGGGCCACTGCTGTAACGACTGTCAAAAATCTACAAATGACAGCCGGGACCAACGGCTTAACCTGCTTTCCGAGGCACGGAGGAAACTCGATATGTAATGGGTGGTCACCCATCCACGGACCAACCTAGGTAAGCACGGCTTAACTTAAAGATCGATCCGAGCGGCTGTTCTTATTTAGCCACGAGCGCCATGGTCTCAACCATGACCACTATATCATCAGCAAACTGAACGTGAGTGAAGTACTCGCCATTGACGTTGATGTCTAGCCCTCTCCAGTCCAAAACCCTGAAGACATCCTCCAGTGCATAAATTTATAGTAAAATTCTATTGTACAAATGCAAAATTGTTTTCTATGTTAAGAGTTTCAGCAAATAAGATACTAAAACCTGTTTCTTTTTTACAACTTAAATTAATTTAAGTTTACTTATTTAATTCTTTTTACTCTATACTGCAATTTCTGTTAACTAGTATCAAAAACGCTGAGACAATGAAGTTCAACAAAGTTCCAGATATACAAATTTAACAGTCTTGGATCCCACAGCAAAATTAATCAGAAAAGAATAGCAGAGTAGAAAAAACATTATTTCCTCTTCCCTCCTTATTAGCAGGAATTAGAACAAAACAAGGCCAATAGACACAAAGGGATGTTTACAACTGGGATATGCCCTGTTGCCTAGCTATAGTTGCCTGCCTATAAATATAATCATTAATATTAATGGGTCCTCTATTGTGAGCTGTATATTTTATTCCAAAAGTAAGCTGGGCTGGGAAGTAAACCATATATACATAAATTAATGCTCTTGACCTTAATTTAAAAAAAAAAACAATAATTCACTGACACACAATGCACAGCTTAAACCACTGGGTCTAACAAATGCAATACAATTTAGCACAAGAGTTCCTCAATAACAAAGAAGAATATTATTTTAGCTTGCTTTCGTACCCTAAAGGGGGTTAAATAGGGAATTAAAATTTGTTTGGAAATTCATTATTTTTGCTGTTGGGAAATCTGATTGGCCATGACTTGTTATCTAACAAATGTAAATTCAAATATCACACCCAGAAGTTTATTACTCTGATACAATGTAGGGAGGAGGTTAATACATTTATACATACCTGGATTAAAAATTGAGTTACTTTATCTTATCATAATATCAGCCCTGAGTTTGACAGTAACCCAAACCTGTGATAACATCTTGTACTTATCATCCTACATTTAACTTTACTTTAAAATTCAGCATTGTCATGATGATAGATGAAATAATTTTTTACCAAACCTTACTTACTACGAATTGTATTATAACAGTGCAATGGTAAAGCAAAATCATGCTCTTATGAAAGGTTAGCATGCTAGAAAAATCTTAATAATTACACCTTTACAATAAATTATTATTTTGACTTGTAGTTGTGAGTCAATTTATTTATCATGGCAAATTAATTTTGCACTTAACTGATTAATGTGATAACTTATCAGTATCACATAGGAAACTACAAGTGAAAAGGTTATGTGTCAAGTAAGAATTACCACAGATTCCAGACAGAAACCAAAGTCTGTACCTAACTGAAGATAGTTGAAGGTCCTCATTGATAAATGATAAGCCTGAAGAGACAACTATAATTCAATTCCGCCTATCTTATCGAAACATACTGTGGCGCGACTTCGCGTCGACCAATCGTAAGCCAGTTTTTTCAAGCATTACAATATGTAAACACGAGTGAAAATCTCATTTTATTGAATGGAAACTGCAATTGTTACAGAATTATTACGGTGCATCTATGTAGGACTAGTATTCAGACCGTTAGAAAGTCTTAGTGCCAGCAGAAAATGAAAGTCGTTACGGTCGGACGAGATCTGTGACACAGTTCCTCTATCGTATTGATATAACCTTCAAGGTACTTACCAAACTAGTATTAGTGTGGTGACTATATTTATTATTAAACCTAATATTGTGATGAGATTCGGCGCGAGCCATAACGGCGTTTTAGAAACTAGCCAGCACCACCACGGCTGGAGCCATGCATCCAATATACTGGCACTCGTACAAGAATATTTGTGTTCACTTAGTCTTTTTAACTGTGCAGCATTGAGTATTCTCTCTTTATAGAACTGCATTTTATTTCACTGTCACGACATTACAATGCACAACAAAATTCCACCACTAACTATGTTCACAAGTTAAAATTCGCAAAATTGCAATGCGAAATCACATTCACATCACAGTTCACACTAATTCTGACATGACACCATAAACAATGTGACCGATTTTTTTACGCAGCGATGTTCTGTCATCTAGCCACGCGTAAGCTATAGACAATATTATTGACAGTTCCAAATAATGTTGCCAAATGAATAAAATAAGTCACAATACTGGGGAAAACGAAGCAAACGCGAAACTTCTTCATTTGTCTTGTAAAAAAAAACAAAACTGTAAAACAAAAAACCTAACGATAGGGCTACTGGGTAATTTTGAGATTCTTACATATGTAATCTGAAATTTCTATAGAGAAGCTTCTAATGGAAACTGAATATAAGTTTAAAATAATAGCAGCGTTTTACCTGAAATAAAACGCATATTAAAATACTTACCTCACTGGAAGCTTTATTATGAGATGGCATTTCCGTTTCCCGCCGATTTCTTACCAGTTTTCGTACTTTTATCCCCTCTATACTTCCGGCTCAGTGGCGCCACCTGGTGGTTGCGGGCAGTTTTTAGGTTTCGTAAAAAGTGGCACGCTATTTTTGTTCATTGTCTCATAAAACCAGGCAGAAATAAAGTGAAAGCTTCCAGTGAGGTAAGTATTTTAATATGCGTTTTATTTCAGGTAAAACGCTGCTATTAAACTACTTGACCGTCACTGGAAGCTTTATTATGAGATCTGTTTGTTATCGCCTGGTGTCGCCACTTTGATGTATGTATACATATTATACTTGGAAGTATGTAATATTATATAATAGGCCAATGTGATAAGGCATGAAATTAAACAGAAGTGTAATTAATAACTATGCATTTATTTAAATAAATGTTTCTAATGATTCAATGAGAGTACCTAGGTGTACGTTAGCTCATAGATATAATTAGCATACGATTTTTAAAAATCAAATATGAAAAATCATAAATTCTAATCACAAACAATCAATTTAAGAATATCCGTTCTAGATAAACAAAATATTCGAAATATTTATTCAGCAACTTTAATCAATTGGATTGAACAATTGTGTGACGTTTTGTGAATCGGTACTCCTCATTATTTCTCGTCTATAAAACTGCTGGAATGTATTAGCTGATCGCCAATTTCCACGAGCCAAGATTTCGTCGAGGGGGTGATTTTGAAACCAGCTTTTGGAGGCTACAGCAGACCGGGTGCTACCTGGAGTGGCTGCAATGCCAGCTTCCCCAAACAGGGTCTTTACCCACCCTGCAATGACTGTACGTGAAGCAGGTTTAGCCACACCTCTTACCGTAATAAACAAATTAGTTGATTTTGCCTCATTACGTCTGTCATTTAATAATGCTATAGTTCTTTTTATCCAGAATATAGGGTCAAGGCTAGAACTATTGGTATTTAAAAGCAATTTCCAGCCGGACTGCCTGTAATTACTGCCGTCAGTTTTGGAGCCAAACCGTGGCCAAAATATTATACTGTTATCAGATCTTATGCAATGATTAGGATCAATATTAAGTAGAGTTAGATCGTGTATTCGCCTGCCAGAGCAAAGCAACAATAAAATTGCAGTATGACGTGACGTTTGAAATAGATTATTTGAATCAATATTGTAATTAGTCAAAAAGGAAATTAAATTACCAACATCCCAAACTGGAGGTTTAGTGACCTTTGGATTCTTTAGGGCAATTGATTTTAAAACATGTCTAACTAGAACGTGTGAACTTAACTGACTTGAAGTTTCAGCGTTACATAATGTAGATATTACAGATTTATGCAAAAGTATTGAATTATACGACAACTTATCAATTAAGTATAAGTCACATAAAAACTGCGCTAATTGTGAACCAGAGGGATTCATTAAGTCCAGGTTTTTATTGCGACACCACGACGTCCAGCGCTTCCAGGCTACCTCATAGGTTTTTAGAGTCGATTTTCGCCAAGAATTTTTAAGCAGTGATAGTTGTTGAGGGTTCCACGTCTTTATCGCATCGGACCACCCCCACATTTCCAAACCTCGAGAACAATGTTCTCGACCTTCGGTGGTGGGAGTCCCGTCGACGTGTCTATTAGGTATCTGTGCAGGTTTCTCAGAGTTAATGGGGCCGCGAGCGCTCGGGCTTTGAGATCCGGACGCCAGAATACCCTCTCCCATCGAGGTACTACTATTAGGAATATTCCTGTCGACTGGTTTAAGTGAGACAAGACTTTGGGGACTAGGAATGGTGGTGGAAATATCCATGCGAGCTGGTAATTCCATGGGACACTGAAGGCATCGTGGAACAGAGCTTGAGGATCTCTTTGATCTAGAGACACATAATTGTATACTACGTGAGCAGTTGCCGAGGCAAATAAATCTATTACTGGGGTTCCCCATTTTGCAAACACTATTTCTACACAAGTCGGTAGTAAGTGCCATTCTGGAGGTTGGCGAAGGCGCGATAAGTGGTCCGCATGATTGTTGTATTTGCCCGGAATGTAGTGTATGCTGAAATGTATCTGATGTTGGTCTAACAAATTCAGAATTCGATATGTTATTTCCAACAGGGATAATGTCCTCGTACCTCCTTCCTTTCGCAGGTAGGTGACCGCTGTTCTGTTGTCGCTTTGAATGAGGAGCGAACTTTGATGGAGCCAATGAACTTGGTTCTGAAGAGCGTATAATATTGCTAGCATTTCTTTTTGATTGCAATGCAGCGTTTTCTCTTCTTGCGACCAAGTTCCTGACAGAGCCAAATTGTTCAGTTGCGCCCCCCACGCTTGATCCGACGCATCTGTAGTCAGAAAGTTTATTGGTGGAGGGTACTGAAGAGGTGTTGACTTTTGACAATTTTGGGCCCACCAGTTTAGTTCCTCTAAGACACCTTGTGGTAGTGGGTAGGACTTTGGTGGCAGGACTGGCAGCGAATTCATTAACATTAATAACTGTCGATGATTCAGCCGACCCCGTGGGACAACAAAACTGGCAAAATTTAGAAGACCTACTATTTTCTGAAACTCCTTCAAGGTTAACTGCTCTTGTTCGAGAGCCTGATTTATCTTTGTGATGATGCCCTGAGCCTTTTCTTTTGGAAGGGATTTTTGATTTTCCCATGGCTTCCACAGTATCCCTAAATAAATTATACTCTTTTGAGGAGAAAGAATTGATTTTTCGAAATTTATTTGCCACCCCAGTTTCTGTAATGTATGTACAGTTATCTTGACATGCTCGCGAAGCGTGTGAACATTTTGGTGTACTAGCAAATAATCGTCCAGGTATACCAGGATCCTCATGTTCCATTTTTCCCGTAATGTTTGGGCTACCCAGTTCGTGAGCATGGAAAAGGTTTTTGGAGCAGTGCTCAGACCGAATGGAAGACAAGTCATTTCTAGCAACTCCTGGTTGTATATTAGGCGCAGAAAGCGTCTGTGTGATTTGTTTACGCTTACATGAAAATATGCTTGGGACAAATCTATTTTGCACATCCAGTCCTGAGATTGTAGGAAGTCCGGAATGCGATACATATTTATTAAATGAAACGGTTCGGTCCTCACATATTTGTTCAGTGATTTTAGATTGAATATGGGACGGGCAGATCCGTCGGATTTTGGAACCAGAAATAGAGGGGAAATAAAGCTTGGCGAGGGTAGCGCTTTCCTTAGAATTCCCTGCCGTTTCATTTTGTCTACAATTAAAGACATTTGTTTTGAAACAGGAGTTTGAAAAGGTCCCTTCGTTACATCTGGATAGATAAGTGGGGGCTTTTGAAAGAAAGGAATGCGATACCCTTGAATTAATCTTAGAACTATTTCTGTTGCTCCCATTTCCACCCATTGTGATTGGTAGTCTATCAACTGACCTGCCCGAAACGGTGTCTTGTCATTGTTTATACCTTTTTCCCCTGGAACTTTTTGAGGAGTTTGCACGTCCTCGTGTACTTCCACGTTCGGGCCGCGAGCCTCGGTTTTGAAATGAACTTCTGGTATTGAAGTGATCATAATGACTGGAGGAGTTACCTCTGGAAGAGGTATGTGTATGTTGGCACTGACCATGGTAATCACCCCGCGAGGGTGGGTTATGACAGGTATGCCTATGCGATCCTGGTTCGTGAAATGGAGTTCCACGCGATGGAACTGTTGATTTTCGTGCGCCTTGCCCCCGCGAGGGGCGGCTACTAGGTTGGTAAGCCTTTTGCGAAGACCTTTCAGTTTTTGGAGGCCAAAAAGCCTTACGGACCCCGCCAGCCTTCTCTAGAGTAGAGGTAAAGGGCTCGGCATTAAATATGTAAGTACTTGAAGGAGGTATTTTATTCAGGAATGCTTTCACTAATGGATCTCTAACTTGACTCGTTATAGTTTCCCTACGCATTTCAATACTTTCGGCTCTATGGCCGCAGGCTAATTGCAAAAGGTCTGAGGATATTTTATGAAATTCGCCCTTCTGAAATAATTCGTCAATCTTCCCATTTAAATTATCAAAACTGATACATTCAGTATTTTTTGCCCATGAAAGAAGATCACGAATACCTTCCTGCAATGATTGTCTTTGTTTTAATATGCAGTAGGTTAAGGCTGCGTACGATTTGTCAGCATGTGCCAGATGGCGTAAGGTGTCATATGCTTTTACCTCCTCATTTGTTTCCAGGTCTATAAAGCCAGGAGTATGGTTATATAATTTTTGCGTATCGGCGTATCTCACTTCTGACCAAGAAGTACTACCAAAACGCTGGATATCTACCAACTTCTTCAAAAAACTCTCAGGGGTTTTTGGAACTAATGGTTCTTTAAGCTTAGTATCAATGTCAAAAGTGAAATCTAAACTTGTATTTTGATGTTCTTGATTTGAACAATCCTCGTCACTAATTTGTTCATAAAGTTGACCACTAATTCCGGAATAAACAGAAGCGTTATCATAACAAGCTGTATCAATGTTACTTGTAGTATTAATTTGTTTGCGAAGCTCACTGATTTCCTTAAAAAGCTTGTCCATCTGACTGGAACGTCGAGCACGCTTACTTTTCTTATGGCGGCGGCGCCGGTTTTTGGATCGCGCTTGTTTGCTACCCGAAGTAGACGTACTTGAAGAACTAACACTTGTAGCACTACTGCTGCTGCTACTTCGATCTCGCTTGCGATTCAGTCCACTCGGACCAGCCACAGCCTGGGGCTGGGTATTGGAGTTGTGGTTATTACCCTCCATTACTGCAAACGAATTACGTTTGCAGTGGATTTATAACACTTTACACAGCACAGTTATAATTTAAATATTGATTACGAAAATTTACTGGTAAATTCAAAAGTAAAAAATGACAGTAGTGATCCGAACGGAAAAACCGTTAAAAACTTTGATCACGTACGAATTATTCATAAAAGTGTTACCTCTAAAAGAGGGTACTTACCGACGGTACAAGACTAATCCTCTTTGAAGAACACTTTACACTTAATTTATAAATTATGTATTCACTTAATATTCACTTCAACGTATTATGCAACTGTCGTGGATGCTACCACTGCGCACAAGTTGCTTCGACGGAGAATAAAAAGCCAATGAACAAAAATAGCGTGCCACTTTTTACGAAACCTAAAAACTGCCCGCAACCACCAGGTGGCGCCACTGAGCCGGAAGTATAGAGGGGATAAAAGTACGAAAACTGGTAAGAAATCGGCGGGAAACGGAAATGCCATCTCATAATAAAGCTTCCAGTGACGGTCAAGTAGTTTAATATAGTCAATGATAGCGCTAAGCCGAGCAGCTTTAGCTCTCATTCAGTCTATCTTATCACTACCTTTGTAATATTAACCTGTGTTTTTCTGAACTGAATAAAGTTTTTACTATTTATTATGGTCGTTGTAGCAATGGAGGTGTTTACTGTAACTAATGCACAACGTTCCGGCCAGTGATGAATTCGATCATGTAATCATGTTAATGTATCGCCTGGCAGGAATGAAACGAAAGATTACCTATACCTACATAGACGAAGGACTAGAAGCAGTAAACAAGATCGCTCTAGTTGAGTTCCAATAATTTTATTGTGATTGTTCTATGTCCATCTAGCTAGAACATATCGTATCTGCAGGTGACAAGGCCAAATATTGTACCTTATTTACAATATACTCTAACTGTTCAAAAATAAAAATAAGTCATTTTACAACACGATGCTTTATTTCAACAATAATTACATTACAATTATTACAAAGATATAATACTTTCCAGTCTAAAACTGCTTCATAGATGAGAATTATTGATAGAATTACAAAATGAAGACAAAATATATTTTGTTACAAAACCATTTATATCTCAGTTGTACTTGTTATTCTATTTACTTATCTACATAAAAGTTAATTTAGTACTTAAATTATTATATTATAAAATATCATCAAACTTCGTTACATCAAGGTATTTCAGCATGATAAAATTAAAGCCTTATAAAAATATTTGGAAAAATATTTTATTTTCTATAAATCAATTGTAATATAAACAGAGTAACTTGCTTACTCAATAAGTCAATAACAACTCTTTTAAAATTATGTTTTATTTAGAAAAATAATTAAACACACCATTCATCTGAATATTAAAATTATCTATTTTTCGCTTGATTCTTTCTGGCTTCAATTCTTTTTTGTAACGTTACCAACAAAGCACCAAGAACATTATGTCCGGGTAGTCGTTTTCCGAAAAGCAAACGCTTAACGGAGTCATCGTACGTGAGAAGAGCGACCATGTTTTGAAGTAGAAATCCCTGGCAGTATTCCAACAGTTGAGTAGCGCCGTAAACCTGCAACAAAACCACACAGATGCCAGAATTTAGCTTTGGGTTAAAATAATACCAAAAAAAACTAGAATCATTTCAACTTTATTAACCTTAAAATGGAGGACTGGTTATGTTGCGGTTTGTAAAGAAGATTATAAGCAAGAATTAAATGACTCATACCTTAGCATGAATATAGACTGAGACGAGGTTGTGTAAGTCTACAGACTTGGCCGCTCTTGCCTCGCAGTGCCTCTGTAGCGGCAGAAGCTGGAAGAAGGAGGCTGCGGCCAACACCTCCAACACGTCTATCTCAGGGACGTCTAGACCCGAGCAGCCACCCGAGTAAAGATACTTCATTACTTGCTGTTAGAATAAACAAAAAAAGGCATGTTATGTCGAGTGCTTAGAAAATATCAAGGCTGCCGATGCCAAAATAAAATCGCCAACCCTTCACTGTTTCTAATGTTATAGCTGGGAAAAAAGAGTGACACCGAACTATTAAGAAAAAAGTGAAGAGGAATCAGATAGGTAATTAAGTATTTCATAATCAAGTAGTAAAACGAACCTCAAATATATGATACCGGATATCGTTGATTTGAACGAGAGGTGGGGCAGCGTTGGCAACCGGTAAGGCTTCATTCGACGATCTCGCAGGAGCTAACATGGCTCGTAAGCGCGGTGACTCCGAGACAAGAACTATTTTGTGTCCATAGAACAATCGCCCTTCAACCCTGAGGAAGAAAACAGTTTTCATAATTTGTTGATAAGACTAAAATGATTGCAAGAAGTTAATCTTGCCTTCGATAATATTAGAAGTTACCTAAACGTGACGTCGGCTAGCGAGGGGTTGTTGACGTAGGAGGGGTCGACCCTGGCAGGCGCCGGCGCCACGGGCGGCGGAGGCTGCGCCACGCCCGGCACGGGCTCCCGTCCGTAGCACGCGCACAGGATATCAGCCAGCAGTAAGACTGTGCCTTCCTTCTAAACAAGAGGGGGATTTATAATTTCTGACGCTCTTTTCTAACAAAGGCCCTTTAAAGGATATATTTCAACCTCTTACTAGTTATTCGCCTATAGCCAAACTATCTGAACCAAAAATAAATTATTGGTCACATTACCTTGCTGTATCGTAAAATATTGAACAGCAGGGGGAGGCACTCGTAAATGAACTGTTTACTGTAGTGGCTGTCGTCTGATGGACACACCTGGAAATACACCAGAAAAACAAAGTTACGCATTTTCAGATCTTAAGGGTCTGGCAACAATTAAATTGAGCACGGCAATGATGAAATTATTATTTATCTATTTATCAGACTACAGAGATGTCCACTATGTTAGTAACAATATAACTTAGCCTATGTTAGTACTTAATAGCTAAAACAGATCGGGTGTGATTAGTTAGCGCCCACACTAGCGGGCTATCTGCCCGGGCTGCTATCGATTGCAGGATAGTGTTGGGACTGCCACACACACACCGTGTGGAGTAGCGAGGCCGATTTCTTACGCCACAACGCGTCAAAACTCTCAGACATAAAATGAAAAATGAAATGAATGAATGATGAATGAATGAAATGAGTGTTACCTGTAAAAAGTCTTGTAAAAGTTGGTCGATAACGCTATCAAGTGCTGCGTCTGCGGCGGCGGCCAGTGACAGAGTCCACGCATGCAGTGACCACGGCACGCCTAGCGCGTGTAGTTCTAATGTAATATCTGGGAAACATTATTAAGGGTAGATTAGTATTCCGATGCAGCAATATTATTAATCACATGATTGGTTCACAAATGAGCGATGTCTGTATGAATGAGTACCTACTTGATCCAACCTGTGACATTATAATGCTAATCTCCTAGCTAGTGGAACCAAAGTTCTTACATAGCCTGCCAGGAATCTGTCTTTAATTTCGATAATCCAGAAAAGCATTAAAGTCATCAAAATTTTACCCAAATGGTCAGTCTCAGCGGCACAGTACATGGCGTCATGAAGCGCCCTCTGCTGCTGTTTGGTGAATGTGGGGTGCCGTACAGACGGCGCTGCGGCACCCTCAGCCAGCACCTCCTCAAGTGAGAGCACAGCTTGGGCATTGCCTCGAGCTCCACCCCGCACTGCTGCGCGTAAGCATGCACGACGACCATGTGCACAGCAAACCGCCACAGCACTAGACATAACAAAATCTTTTACTAAATACCATTATATTAACGTGGACGACGCAAAAAGAGTAGGTTTGTGATGTTCTGTAGTTTCTGCCGAAGGCGTTTATGGTATGTATGAATGTAAATATCCAGCTAATCTAGCTTACACGAGAGGTGTAGGTACGGTAACAAAAAGGTGCGACGCGTGGAAAATCATGACCAGTCATTTACCAGTGTGGACCTTGATCTTTGGGCTTGACCGTCTGCATGAAATTCAACTACTTCAGGATTATATTGCCATATAAAAATAACAAAAAGATATGTTGGCTTTAAGATATTTTCTGCAGATTCCTCACCTGTAGCATCCATATTGTGCAGCAGCAGAGTAGCACAAGGCATCGTTAAGTTGCGTCGAGAGGAATGGATCTGCGCCATGTGACAGTAACAACTGCACGAGCTCCAAATTACCCACACCGCAGGCAACCTGAAACCACAAGAAATTAATGCCATTTACTTTATGAGAATCTTTTTTCCCAGGCTAACTACATAACTTGATGTGATAAGGTAATACAGTGCTGAATAGTTTTTAATGCGGTTGAATGACATTTTTAGGACGGCGCCAAAAATTTGTAAAATGATCTGTAGAAATTGTATTGAAAAAAGAATATGGCGGCGAAAGCACTGACTACGGCCATGCGCCAAAATTAAGAACTTTGCAGCATTCTAACATGCTACACAATTTTCAAATCAGTTGGTCACCAATAAGCTACTTATTTTACATTAACCACCTTACCTGTAGTGGCGTGAGAGTGCACACATCGTCACCCCGGGCTGGCGCTCCGTCTACCCTGGCACCCGCGGACAGCAGACGGCGTGCACACTCCACAGCGCCCCCGCCTCCTCCACTACACGCGTACACCAGTGCCGTCCAACCTGAGGGTAAATTCGTTTCTGAATGGGCAACCCTTTTATACACGGTGTTATAATTCTACGAAAATGGCGGGACTTCACCGACATAATGGATAATATCGGTAATAAAATAGTTCACGTAGTAATTTGAAATTATTTATTTAAATAAAAAGACAATTGCATTTTTAAATATACTTCTACTTTATAGTGCAATAAAAAGGCTTTACTTATTACATTAACTCTTTAGTGACTGTGCCTACTAGATATATGTAATTATGTCATGCTGTCATTAACCTGCAGTGGGTGGTGTGTATGTGGGGGTAGTTTGTTGTGTGGATGGCGAGCGCGGCGACAGCGGCAGCGCGCAGTGAGCTGCGCAGGCGCCCCCTGTCTCGATGTTGGGGTCCGCGCCCGCTTCGAGCAACATCTGAAATGAAATTGTACCATTTATTGCTGCACAAGGATATTTTGGGGCATGGTCAGGTTAATCGTAAGTAATAGCGTAAAAGTAATCTTGTTTTTTCAATGCATTTCACAATAGTACGCACGGCGGCCAATCAAGCTATACAAAACCAGATTAATGTGCCGCCGTGTGTAGGTACTTTTTGAAAGAAATGCTACCACTTTGATACCACTCACGAAGAAATAAATAAAAGAACGAAAACTATTTTTGGCATTAATTATGATGAAACTATGATTTAATTTGCTTTCTTTAGCGCGCTTTCCCTTCGCAGATTTATTTTATTTTATTTTATTATTTTCGGAAAACTTACAGCTATGCAGACACAATAGTTTCTTTAATAACAATAATGTGGCCAATTACAGGTTTTCACAAATAGCTATACAATAGTTTAATAAAACAGAAAGAATTAAACTTAAAGACAGTGGTAAGGATTAGTACACACAAAAGCAATAAAGAAAGAAAGAACACAAATTGACACAATACAATGGTTATGTGTTGTCGAAGAAGTGATTGCAAGGGGTCTTCTTCAATTTAGACACGCTTGTATTAAAGATGTCGATCTCAACCTCCTGGCAAGTCGCATTGTACACACGACTCGCTCTAATCATGTACGAGTTTTGTCTGTAATTAGTCCTTGTCGTTGGTATGTGCAACAAACGAGATTTACGCAGAAACGAACAAGGTACACGCAGCCCAATCTTGCTCAGCAACTCGGGGACATCATTGGATCCATTTGCAGTTTTAATTAGATAGGCCAAGTCGGAGATTTTTCTACGTTCATATAAAGCTTCATATGAAACTTTTTGCATCGTTTAAAATAATTTGGTAAGTAGATATGTTTTGGAACGAAATTGAATGTACCTGAAGAACTTTCTCTGTATGCCCTCCAATCGAGTGATATAGGTGTTGTATTTAGGGTTCCAGACTTGAGAGGCATACTCGAGGTGACTACGAACGAATGAGCAATATAAAACTTTGATAGTCTTGATGCTCCTGAACTCTGATGAGACCCTGCAGATGAAACCTAGAGCTTTCGACGCTTTGCTGACCATATTATTTATGTGTATGTCAAAAATAAGCTTCGAGTCAAAAGTAACCCCGAGGTCCCTGATGGTCAGTGTAACTAATAGAAATAGTTTTTGGATACCCTAATAGAAAGGGTCAGTGTAACTGACCCTTTCTATTGGGGTATCCAAAAGTTTGTAGGAAAAATATAAAGGGTGTGGTTTGCGGGTGAAAGTACCTACACACGTAGCATTTGGAGACGTTTAAGTCCAAGTTATTTAATTTACAGTAGGTTTGAAAAGAGTTTAGATCCGCCTGCAGTAAGAGAGCATCTGCCTGGCAAGTAACCTGTTTCATGATCTTCATGTCATCTGCATACAACAATATTTTACAGTGCTGAAAACAGGAAATTACGTCGTTGATGAAAATATTGAATAAGAGCGGCCCCAACAACGATCCCTGCCTGGGGAAATCCCGAAGGAATACGCATAGCTCTAGATGAGTAACCATTCAGCACCACGGTCTGGCATCTACCCTCAACATACGACTTGAACCACCTGTAGAGATTACCCCTAATAGCCATCGATAAAAGTTTGCGCATTAAGATTACATGATCTATTCTGTCAAAACACTTACTGTAATCGGTATAAATAACATCGACCTGGGACCGTTGTGACATAGACTCCGACAGAAATTCACTGCAGAGGATCAAATTGGACGTGGTAGACCGACCCCATAAGAAACCGTGCTGATGTTCGCTAAAACTATGTTGAAGAGCCGAATAAACTTGTTTATGGACTAGTTTCTCCAGAATTTTTGCAAACACGCACAATTTAGAGATCGGTCTTTAATTGTCAACAGAAGTTTAGATTGAAGGAGAAGCAAACGTATGAAGCCGCAAAACAGCCTATTATATTAATATAAAATTCTGCCTCGGCTGCAATGACAAAGTTTCCCCACTAGTATCAAAATGTACTACTGTAATTAATAATAAAAATCTCGTGTCACGGTGTTTGCGGTCGCACTCCTCCGATACGGCTCGACCGATTTTTATGATTTTTTTTTCATGTATGTTTGGTAGGTATGAGAATAGTTTGTAAATAGGTACATATATTTCACAGCGCTAAATTCACGCGGACGAAGGGCGCGGGGCTCAGCTAGTTTTTAATAAATTTATAATAGGTATATTTATTATATTCTATTTTAAAAACGCAATTTAAATATTCAAAAAAAATTATGGCTTTAAAGGTCGACTTGAAATTAAATTCTATGAAAAAAGTTTAATTACCATTGTTTTATTTTATCATTGTATCAAACATAATTCTAAAAATATTTACGATTCTAGAATACTAAAAATGTCGTGATGAGCAGTATCTACCAGACATGGTGAGGCACTTCATTCACCGCCGACGAAAAAGCGAGTAGGTACACCTCTTTGATGACATTAAAAAAGTTTGGACTTAGTTTATAGTTATCTGTGGAAATAAAACACTAGCAGAGATAAATAAGAAAACACGAGTGCGAAATACCCTGCATTCTGAACCTAATAGTAGTGCGATAAGAGCCAGTTTTCGAGGTGTATATTGAAAAATAATAAACACAGATATTTACCGAACAACGCTTCCCAGTCAACAACATTCGAGCGCAAAAGGTCCAATCAGAATTGTAATAATATTTGATAATTTGAAGACAGGCAAACCATTTATTTGTAAACAGAGTTTTAAATCTAGCTATTGGGGGACACAATGTCAATTGAACCCTATTCCTACAAAAATACGAGTGTATCTCTCCCGTATTGTCGATGGAGCCACCTTAAAATGGCGTGGTCTTCTTGGATCAAGTTCACAAAACCAACTTACAGCAACAATCTGTTCATCGCCAGCAAATGCCGCTTTCATGAGTGCCGTCAGACCCGACGCATCCGGTGCGTCAATGCCGGCCGGAGGTAACAGCGATCGCACGCCACCCACCAGCTCTGGTCTCCCGCTAAGGAGCGCCCGCTGAGCGACGCCGACGGCAGCCCGGCTGAGCTCGTCAGCCGTGCGTGCGCAGCGAGACCAAACGGGCTCTATGGCATCTTCTAAGCTGTGGATTTTAAAGTGTGATATGATATAACTAGTGAAGTGTGGGTGTTTCTATGCGTTACTGGGATAACAAGTGTGATTAGATGTGATATTCGCAACTATCCTCGCGTTTTAGACTTTATTTCGCAGGAAGTCATAATCACAATAGCAACCTGAGTGAGCCTCTGAGAACAGGCAATAGGATATCAGATCAGATTAAATATCCAAAAGCAAAGAGCCGACGACCGCGACATGGCGCCAATCATTTACAATTACGGGCATCGGCGTGCATGCTGTTGGATTTTCAACTTTCGGTGCACAGTCTAATGTTGCAATTGCAAATCCATCAATGTCCCTTATACCTATTTCGGTGGTGGTAAAGATAAAAATGGTAGTGTTACGTGATCGGTCTAGGAGGGCAGTCAGCATGCGGCAGCAGCAGCCTGGCAGCCTGCATGACGTCGTCAGCGTCGGGCACGGCGGGCGGCGGGCGCAGCGCGGCGTGCGCGCGCAGCACGCGCACCCACTCGCCCAGCGGCGGCAGCGCGCCCGCGCCGCGCTCGCCCCACAGCCCCGCGCCGCCGCAGCTGCCGCTCGTGCTCGAGTGCTCCAACTACAGAGGGGGTAAACTAGCATAGAGATTCGTGTGGAAACCATTCCAAAAACAAAATATAGTTTACTAGCTTTTCGCCCGCAGCTTCGCTCGCGTTCATTTAGAATTTGACAATCAATTTGGGTTGTAATCTACTTGTAAAACATTATTCAATCATGGTTCGAAAGACACTTGTCTCCATCTATTATCATAAGAACGTTATTGTAGTTTTTCTCGGGAACAGTCGTTTTTTCAGGATGAACGGTTCTCTACGTTCGTTTCTGTACACCTGACAACGTATATGCAAAATTTCAGAATTACCGGTTCAGTGGTTTAGGCGTGAAAAGGTAACAAACAAACTTACCTTTTTTATAACATTAGGTAGGATTCACCCCCTGCCCTCAGTCAGTCGCAAGTTGCTTCGCTATCTATCATAAGGCATGCTCTACACAAATGATTTTATATTTAGTTTCTATATTCGCAAAAGTCAGAGGTATCTATAGAACAAATCAGATATCAAAGTATAGTATCCACCAACCTGTGAGCATCTCATAAAATAATACAGAGCTCGTTCAGCAGCTGGTGAAAGTGGTGGGAGCCGCGGGTGTACTCTCCGCAACACAGCTCGCAATTCCGAAGCAGACCCAGCACATGTGGTCAAAAGTACTGACGCAGTAGACCCACCAGAACTGTTGTTAGACCCAGCTGAGTTCCCCGAACCACCTGCAGATAGTAAAATACTTGTAAATCTATTTCTTCTAAATATTCCAAATCCTGGTACTTCGGTAAGAATTAGAACTGATGATGCATACCAGAACCATTGGTAGTGATACCAGAATCGTGACTTAGTCCCAACGCTCTATGTTCAGGACGGGACACTCCTGATGATGACCCGGAACCCAACGAGCTCATAGATTCCCAACGAGATAATGATAATGCACCTGCAATGTAAAATAAGAAGTGATAATTTACTGGGGCCCTAACAACGAGTAAATTGCTATTAATAACTAAAGCATCTTAATGAAAGCATTTAAATATGAGAATGTACCCACAAGAAAGTAACTGATCGAGTTCACATGAAAATACTTCCATTGGTTACGCACGATGGAGTGCGGACTGCACTTGCCGGTTCTTAAGGAAGACATCCAATTTGTCCGACAATCTCTTACTTGGCCTACCAATGGTTGGTTAATGGACCTCGTATAAGTCACCAGATAGCAGCAGATCATCATAATTTTTACCTGAAGCAACTCTTCCAGCATTCAAATGGCTGTAAGGCTGTAACAGTCCCCAAAGGTCAGCGCAGTTAGCCACCGCGTGGTCCACCACAGCAGGTGTGATTGGCGAGTTGGCTGCGCTGCTGCCAGCTATCAGCGCGATCTCCTCTAGGAGTGTCTCCATACCAGCACAGAGGTAGATCGCTGCGTATCTGAACACAGAAATTATATTAGGCATTTCTCAGTAGCAGCTCTGAGTGTTGGTATTAGGACACACTTGTCACTCGAAAAGCCATTAATCCTGCGCCTAATTACCCGATTGTGTTGGGCGTAATGAAAAGAGATTGCATCTTTGTTTGCCTCTTGTAAGTGACCGTCATTCCTTCGGGTATATCCTATGCGGGATGAATTTTTCAAGCGGGCGTGGATGGCTATATCCGAAACTACGAGGAATAGCGAAAAATACTTATAGAAGTCTCGGGCCCGATTTCGATGAAAAACGAAAACTGCATCATTGGATTTTTGAAAAGTCAATATTCCTGGCCAGGAATAGAACCCGTTGAATTTGTTAAAAAAAAAACAATCCTGATTGAAAGTAGTGAAACGTTTGGCAAGGATACTGCACATTGGCTATCCACTGCGCTACGCTGCCGTGCAGTGTAAGAAGACGCGGAAACTGCAAAAGACAATCACAGGGAGCTTAACTTGATTTTCAAAGTCTTTGATTATAAAAACCACTTACTCGTGCACAAATGACGCGACACGAACATCCAGCATCCATCTTTGGAAACGCCCCGGTGCGAGACTGGTCCGGGCTCGGGCTGCTGAGCCCAGGCGTCTCGCCGCGCTGCCCGATGTCGCGTACATTGTTGCTGCTCGTTGGCAACCCTGGCAAGTTAAGGACCTATTGGTTTATGTTCGAAACAATGAGTAACATATACGTCGTTCAAATCCACTCTTCTCCATAATAGCTCAAAGAGCAAGTGCGCAAGCTTCTGCTAGTGCGACTCTATCGTTACATACACATTTTTAATATATTAGTGCATACGCACACTAAGTTGAATTGAAATAAAAACGCTTGGTACAAACTCTGCGCACCCTACCAGAAGATAAGTGGGCGCGTCTTCGTGGATTAAACAATCTTTAGCTGCTAAACGGGCATTAAAGCCTATACAGAAGAGTACGAATAATTATCTCACCTTGATGCACGCGTCAGCAAGCGGCGCGCTGAGTACTACCCTGAACGCACCAGCTACCTCATGCTTAGAGCAGAAGCCGAAGTTCTGGGAGAGACGCTGCGCTTCGCGGGCTATCCTTACAAGTGCCCTGAAATCACATGAAAATTATGATTTAATTAATTCTGCGATAGCTATGACGCTTTGTACGTTCATAATTTGCAAACGCAGACACGTATGCGCATGGAACGTTAACTAATTAAACGATATAGATGAAAAACTGAACGAACAGAAGAAAACTTTATGATGTGGTGGTCAAAAGTATTTTTTACCTTTGCAATAAATAGGCTAGCCTTGAAGGTGTGTCAGGTGCCATTCTAGGCGCGATATCTCTGCACCTCCCAGCTTGCAGCGCACGACTCACTTCGCTCGCAGTCCAGGGCACACACCGAAGTTCCACCAGCCTGCAACAAGTACCAGGTAGACTACAGACATGATTGCTCCTTATATTCTTGTCGGCTGGTTTTCTCAAAGATTAGACCTAGTCAAGTGCATATAACAAGCTCAGACAGATCATCAATAAAATTATAAAGAGATAAGTACAAATGTAACAGATGGGATATGGTCTTCTAACAACAACAGCCTCCTAACGACTGTCATAAATATCTTGTACGTCTTACAGCATACAAGATATTTATGACAGCGTTAGTTTACACAACACAAACATCATCGAATGACTTATCACTTTATCAGAGACCAGCTTTTGTCTACGGCTTCGTCCGCAGGGATTTCGGAAACTGAGAGGTCTATCCGCAATATCCTTATCTCTATTTTCATTGAAACCGTTTAGCCGCTGCAAAATGCACCTAGGTGACTTCAGGTTTCAAGGGTTCAGGTGAATCAAGTTTACGAAGGGTCATCTTCTGGCGACTTTCACATGTATGGTATTAGTATGGAACTATGTATGAGAGGACATACCTGTTGTGCGAGTCCACCCACACGAACTCATCGGCACTGGTAACGTTTGTGCAGACGGTATCAAGTGAAGGTTGCCGCACCAGCGGGGCTCGTCTTCTGCGAGCCTCTGCTGCACTGCCACTTTCTGGAAACCCAAAATCAACGCAGTTACATTACTTTGTACAAAATAAAGACGTCCTGATTTTTAATTTTGTCAACCGCACGGTGCGATTTATCTGCGAGGTTTAACCACTCTAACATGGTCTGTACTGATGGTTTAGATACTGCAAGGAACATCTGATCTACCGCAGTTATTCGTAACCCAGCTTAAAATGTATGTAAAGGTCAGCAATTGAATTGTAGCGGTCCGATGGCAGATTCTTTCAATATACTTATAAACAACAAATAAAGTTCGAAAAAAGCGAATGATTCGTCCCTTCTTAGTAAAGTATGCGCGTATAGATCAAGATCACGCCAATTATTTCAATTAGGCCAAAAGGCACTTTGGAATGACAATACTTATATGGAAATAGAAATGATTCATACCCTGAGCTCCATTATTGCTACCACCGCCAGCACTGGAAGCACTTGTGGCGGTGCTGCTGCTGTCCCTGGAGCGAAGTGTCAGCTGCTTGATAGCCGACCTGATGTCCTCCAGCCCTCCGCCTCCAGGCCATGGTGACTGTAACTTTTAGGAAAATATAAACTTTTGACAATATTTCTTTTCTTTACAATTTATGTATCTCCTGCTAGCGGCTAAAGCACAACCTCGGGCGATGCCGCGTGTCAAATTGCGATGCGTCAAGCGAGATGCACTTGTTTGATTTGTACTCTTGCTTGTGAGTACCGTCTCACATGGTCGCGCAGCAAGTTGCGTCGCGCGCCTTGAGCAATTTCTTTCAACCTTGTTTACTGGGCCATCGCTGTCGCATCTCGCGATTACCTCGTGCGTGTAGCTGGAGGCCGAGCGAACACAGCGAAGGGAAACATCGAGGCGAAACCTGGACTTATTGCTCTGAAACCGCTTACTTCCAATGGGCAATTCTGAATAACCAAAAGCTCATTTCTCTCATTCTCTCTGTTTCTGAAGAGGACTTAGCCTTGCAGTTGGAGAACCACAAGCTGCTAAAACTACTTACTTTATTATGTGGTCGATGCTTGGTCCGGGCGTGCGGCGGCTGGCGTGTCCGGCGTGGCTCCTCCCGCCCCGCCTCCCCGCCGCCTCCACTGTCCGACATGGACGCGTGCCCGGACGACCTGTTTTCGTCGGAACTGCTGTTGCATTCGCGTACACCATTCTGTGATGGAGAATAGACACTTTTACAATAATCTTTATACAAGAGGTTTAAAACTAAACTCCCGATATCCCGTAAGTGACAGTTTTAAAACTGCATCATTGGATTTTTGAAAAATTTATATTCCTAGCCAGGAATCGAACCAGTTGATTTTGAAAAAAGCACCCACTAACAATATTCGATAGTGTCGCTATTAACACGTTCGGTGCGGGATCGGGTTGATTATATCCGATGCTCATCTTTCCTCCGGTGCGGGGTAAAAATTACTGTGCCAACCGCTGGTGCGGGACAGATATCTTTGGTCTTCCCTATGAATATGAATGAGATAGTTAGTGTTTTGGAAATGCCTCTCGTAAATAGATAGGATAATATTGTATCGGGTTCTTACGACCCGATGCCGACTGAAGCAAATTTTTTTACGTCTAGTGCGTTCATCGGTTCTAAATGACCCAATACCCGATGACCCAATTGCCGCACTAGATTTCATGCTGGTTGAGCTAGTGTGGACGTGGGTTTTTAAGCTTAAGAGAAAATAATCGAATGAACACTACTATACTACCTATACACTACACTACTACTATACTTACTACACTATACTATTACTATTACACTACTGTATACCTGCTTTATTTAGTAATATGCGTACATTTTATGGCAATCATAATGGTTTATTTAGGCAACAATAGCGCATTAATTTGCTCAGTAAGATTTAGTGATCTTAGACTATTTTTGATGTTTAATATATTTTTTTGGTAAGAGATCTTAGGATCTCAAAGTATTTTTTGGTAGTCATTACATTTAATCCCTTTATTTTCACATGTCATTAAAGGTTACGTTAGGTAGGTTTGAAAAATATATTATGTATTTTATCGCTATCGATGAAAACTATCGATACTTTTACTAACCAGGGCCGGCAGTCTCGACATAGATACCGACAATGTCGCAAACTTTCGATCGCTTAATAATAACAGAAAAAAACAACGTACATAACGTTGCTTGCGAGAAATGCAAGTCTCAACATCCAAGATGCGTTTCTCGCAAGCAAGGTTATTGCAACCGATTTTTTCTGTTATTATTAAGCGATCGAAAGTTTGCGACAGTGTCGGTATCTATGTCGAGACTACCGGCCCAGTGCGGATAACGGGCCGTAAAGATCCGACAGGCAATCCCTTTATTTACAAATAAACCATTCAGTGCATTTACCTACGATTTCGGCCTGTTATTGGGTGTTTATTTGTCAACATATTGCTATAAAGGAATATGCTTTAATCATTATACCTATAAAGATTAGTCCTCCTAAACAGATGAAAGTCGAACGGGTCTTTTCGATCCTGCAACGCACCAGGAACAAATCGTGCTTCGGATATAATTAATAGACCCCATGCCGCACCAACTGAAAGTCATCAAATCTGACTAACGATAACGCAGTGAGCGTGTTGGAACAAATTCTGTGAAGTAATGACATACGGCAAACTTAAGAAAAAAATAAATTTTATGTTTTTCATAATTAATTTAAATGTCCTTGATTGATGAAATTAATGATGACACCCGCAGCTCAATCGATCTTCACAACATTATGTTCAAAATTTTATTGACTTTCCGCGGTTAAAGGTTACTGTGAAAGCAACAGAAAAAAAATCGTAAACGATTGTAATTCCTTGGAACTTACAAGTGAGTTAAGCCAATAGTGATTTTGTTCGACGTTTCGTTGATTACTACTATTATAACTATTTGTACACTGCTAGCATATTTTATTAAAAAAAAATAACAATAAACCTAAATTCAGTATAGGTAGATATTTTAGGGTAAAAAGACATCACACGTGACAACGTGACGTCGCGCGTCGTGTCGTGGAAACGCAAAAATTGCAAAACGACATCGTAACGTGAACAAAGCAATTCGGCGTTAAAGCATAATCAGCCTATAATGTTCCCACTGTTGGGACACACGGCCTAGTCTCTATGAGAAGGAATGGGCTATAATCCACCACGCGGGCCCAGTGCGGGTTGGTAGATGTCACATGTCTTCGAGTTTTTGCTTCTAGGACATGCCGGTTTCCTTCACCGTTTTTGAGAGCAGTGGTGATGAAATAAATTACACAAAGTAATGTGCCTGCCTGGGTTCGAACCCACGACTTATTGTTCGTAAGTCGGGGCCGCGACCTCTGGGCCACCGCTGCTCTGACCCGACACACAATACTGGTGATGCTGTTTCTTCTTTGATGCTTTCATCACACATCAATATCACCATCATAATTATCACGCTATGATATCGTGAATATTTACGATTTACGCTGTAGATTTCCACTCCACCACGGAGCTAAGTGCCATGCCCAACGAGACGTTTCGTGAATGTGTGTGTGCCCTTAGACGTAGTGACAAGTAATAAGTAAGAAGAGTTAGTACCTAGCCGATGGTTTCAAATCTGTAAGAGTTTTTTTTTGTGGGATTGACGAATTATTAATAATACATTTAATTAACATTATTTACAATATTATAAAATATGACATAACGAGCATTTTATATAATTTACCATTGACTTACATGTAAAAATAAATTCTAATTGATTAATCATTTAATAATAGTACGCTGAATTCACATTATTTATTCGAACTCCACTTTGTGTTACAGATACAGACATTTTACTAAAAAACTAATATTTGTACACCAATTAGATACATTGGTAGGACACAGAGCTCGACTAAAATGTATACATAAGACCTTTATTATAATTATAATACCTGTGTTCACAAATAAAGATTGATTTGTTTTTTTTTTATTTTGGATTTTCTTTTCATAATGAGGGTGTTAATCAGGCCGTATCAAGTCAAACATTGAGTCGACCAGTTGTTTACCCAGTAATACCCAGAGAGTCAACATTAGACACAGGTTTATCCAACCATGCACAGAGCTTAATTTCTCAGGTAAGTAACAAGTTCAGAGTGCCAAACTTTTACGCCACGTCGCGACATCTTGACAACATCAACGAATTAAATATCTGTCTCCATTAAGATAAAAAGAGCTCATCAGTCTTATGAAACACGCGCTGACGCATCTGCATGCACCCAACATGGCTGTCATTGTCGCTCATGCTTTCGCTTTCAACAATATTTAAAGCTTCCCACCGATTACGCTTTTCCCTATCAAGAGATCGTGGGAGTTTGTTTAAAACAATGGTAATTTATTTTTTCTGGCGGCAACACTTTCGCCGCGTAACGCTGGCTCGGATAATTATTGTAATGGTTACCGACGATGTGATCGCGACTAATTACTAATTAGCTTGTGATGAATGCAATACTGCAAGCGAAGTAGCTTTTCGGCTCTTCCCGGAAATCGGAATCATCCCTAAGGGATGATTCTCATTAGAGCGGGGCGGGCCGAGGCCGGGCGGGGACGGGCCGGAGCCCGTCCGTGCTGCACGATTAATATTACACCGTGTGTTAAACGGGTTAGGGATGATTTTCATTAGAGCGAACCTACAACCGTGGCGTCGTGCGGGCCCGGACGGGACTCGGAACCTGCACTGTGTAATATGAATTGCTTCATACAAAATGTATGTAACGTTTCAAATCCGTGCCCCGTCCGGGCCACTTACACGGCCCGCCCCGGGCACGGCCCGCTCTAATGAGAATCATCCCTTACTGGAGAGTCAAGCGCTAGATTGATTACTGGAATTAATCTAATTGATAACTACGTAGAGATGGTAGACGCATTATTAAGTCAAAATTATCCAACAAGAGTGACCCATCGTCATCCAAGCCAAGCCCACAACGATGTCGGGGTCGGCTCCCAGTCTAACCCCATGCAGCTCCTTGTAAAATGCTGCATTCAGTGCAGCATTTTACAAGGAGTGATTATACAACTTTCGCAACCTGGATCTGACTTAAAATACTACATATTATTACGTACACACAGCTCCACTAAGTGGTTGACAAATGGCATGTGCGTTCAAATTCGTGATATGTCCAAGTTGGTATTTATATTTTGCAAAAACATTTTATTATCACTACATAGTATAAAACAAAGTCGCTTTCTCTGTCCCTGTAACCCTATGTATGCTTAAATCTTTAAAACTACGCAACGGATTTTGATGCGTTTTTTTTAATAGATAGAGTGATTCAAGAGGAAGGTTTATATGTATAAACCATGCACCCGTGCGAAGCCGGGGCGGGTCGCTAGTAATTAATGTATTGTTTTGGTGAATACACTAAAACGTTAATACTTTTACTATCGCTTATGCATGCAAAGTAGATTGATCATTCATGGAATTATTGACTACCTATCTGGCTTAGTTGGTAAGTAAGAGCTCGCGGTAATCACAGGATAACCAATGATTCGATGGTTCAAATCGCGTCCGGGTATGGGAATACTTTTTATATTATTCATAAGGATGTATGTTATGTGTGAATTGCAAAGTTGTTGAAGCAAAATTAATTTTAATGCAACTGGGGTAATTTTGTCGTTTACATCAAACGTTGTAGTTATAACTTGAGGGCATGAATTAATTTTATAAAGAAACGTAAGTAAGAAAAAATTATGGATACCCTCAAATTATAACATCTAACGATTAGACAGAGACACATAGATAAAATGACTCTGACGATAGTAGACAACAATATCATCGTATTGCATTGGGCTCGCTGGCTAGTTCGTCAAACTGCGTATACATTCGGTGATGCGATGGTTCGAATCCAAGTCAAAACAATGCACTCTTTTTGAAGTAAGTATTCTTTAGATTATTCGTAACGAATTCAATGTTGTAGCAGTGTAACATTTTAAAGCTTGAGGAGTTAGCACTTACTGACGCTGTGTGTAGTAAGTACCTAAGAATTAGCAATTTCTTTTCCAAAAATTTTACCAGGTGCACAAGGTGTTGCGAATCAATTTTCACGCACGTAACTGATTTTTAATCTGTCCAATATCTGGATCCCGTAACTATAATGTCGTTTTCGCGTGCTCTTGCGCAGTTAACAAATCATTATTATTTTATCACTGGTCGAAATGACCCGCTGACATCGATTTAGTACTATGGTCTATCATTCTCGATATTCTTCTTCTTGTCGCTGGCACGAGAGTATTTTAGATGTTGATGGCTCAAAACTTCGTCACTTCCACGGCGTCGCTGGTGCCAGCGTAGAGGTTCCTTTAACTGCATGTTTTAGGTCTCTCGACGAACTAATATTCTACATCAGAGCTGCCAAGCTTCTTAGCTTTCAAAATTAAAAGCCTGTAGGTAGGACGGTTAAAGTTACAAGCAATAACATCACTATTATACACTGTGACTTTTTAGTCGTCTTACAAAGATGGTACACTCAATGTATCCGACATAAAATACCTATAGGCGCGATTTTTTTAACCTTTAATAATTATGACATTAGGTACAAAGAAAAATAAATAATACTTGCATTAGAATTATGAAACATCCTGTTAATAATGTTTGTGTCAAACGGTAGAACATACCTACCCAGCACTGAGGACACGAGTCGAGTAGATCATCGCTCGCAACAGGGTGTTTCAACAACGTCATGCGTCATAATACTGAATAATATTTTTATTTTTAAATTATTAAAATCACATAAATACGATTTTTTTTTTTCGTGAATGTTTAGTAGTCATTGGTTACATGAAGTGGGCTGCCGTTGTAAGACGACTAAAAAGTCACGGTGTATAGCCTACCTCCAAACAATACTTGCGTGTTAATATCGGTGTCAAAACCGTTACGAACATTGTGTCGGTAATTGAGTTTGGCAATTGTTTTGTTTTTAAATGTTGTAATACCGAAATTAATTGAAGAACTCATTTTACGAGTATTGTTGGGCAACCCAATTGACTAGGTACTTACTTGGCTTTCCGGAGGACATAAACATCGCATTGGCAAACTCACTTTCTGTAAATTGCACTGAAAGACTTTCTACGAAATGGTATTTGTATGAGGCAGTAATGTCAAGCCATGAAGATAAACTTTTTAATGTGACTGCGTAACTGGTTACAACATCAAAAAGCTTTAATTTAAAATAAAGAAGATAAAAGAGACAATAATATTGCATTGACAGCGTTAACGAATATGATCGGCTGCTGGCCAAGGCATGGCATGATATAGTCAAACTTGTGCTGGTTAAAATTTACGTAGGTATATCTACCTAAAATAAATGAAAGTAGGTTTAATAAAAGATGGAAAGTTCCCCAGGCCAGTAGTGTTTAACGACTAAAGTAAAAGACATGGAGCATTTAGATTTTACCATTTCAATATTTTGTATATTAAACAAGTTACAATTAGAATAGCTAACGAACCTCGAGACATGTGATGGGTATCAACATCTAAACAGTAGGTAGGTATAAAACAAAGCAAAAAATAATAATTTGATGATTAAACGCTTGAAAATTTGAGTATTTTAAGGTAAAACAACTTCTAAGATTTTCGTGCCTCATTAGGTATATCACGTTACCTCCAACATGAATTTATTTACAAGTGTAAGTTTCCCCGAAATCACTCCCATAACGAGTTTTTTGATCTGTTCTTAGTTACAAGTAACTGTACCTACGTGGTGTAATTACATCTAGTGAACTGTAAATTGTTGTGGTCCATCTTAACCACAAATAGATGTGTTTACAAATCGCGGCGTATGAGAGAGCATCAAAGTGATCAAACTATGTAGGTAGATGGAGATGAAACCGCAGAGGTCGACCCCGTCGTACCTACTAAACAGCTTTACTTTATGAGCTTAAGTCCCATTAGTCAACACAACTACCTACCAACATTATTTACTTATTTTGGAAGGTATGTAAAATGTAGGTTTTATTCCAGAAATAAAAACTGCCTGTTTGTAAATGGTCTAAGTATTATAGAGAACCTTAAATAAATATTCAAAGTAAATATTTACAAAAAAGGACTAAATCAAGATTAAAACTAAATAAATACCTACATAGGTATAGGCCACGTTGAATGGTAAAGCTAATTCTTTGGCCAAAGAAAGACCCAGCCGTCTGGACAATGGTCTAAGTATGTTCGGACTCGAAGTCAAAGGATACACATTAAAGGAAATTTAGAAAAAGTTCGGCTTTGCCACCGTCCGCGTCCGTGTCTAAAGCTTCACGTGTCTTATAAACACACGGGTGCTTGTGGTAAATGAATCTACCTAGTCAATAAGCTCTGTTGAAGATATAACTTGGAGATGCGTGGTATGTGATGGTAGTAAGTGATGATATTGTTGGCTTTTATGTGCTTCCTTACTTGTGAGCCAACCTGCACAGGCGGCGCTGGTTCAACCGGTCTGTGATGATGGTCGTGTTTGGCCGGTCGTCGCTCCAGTGCGTAGCTGTTCTGCGCGGGCGCACTGCGGACCGGCGCGCTGGCCACGGTCAGCTGGGACACCGCGCCCACTGCTTTCAGCTGGGCAGAGCTGGGGCCTTCTGTTGATGGCGGTGGGGGTTCTTGGATGGCTGAGGAGATATATACCGTATATATAGTATATAGATAGTTACCGTACGCAAAATACGCGCTTTGGACATGGAGTTGCGGACACCAGCCCGTTATACAATACAATAGTACTTAGTTAGTTTAACGAAAACCCAAGTTTCATTTCCTCGTAATTCTCATTCATCACCCCTTACCCTTACAACATCCCCAGCAGCACTTCTCCGCCGTGCGGCGTTGGCTCGTGCTCACGGAAGCATGATATATTTCAAGGCTTATTAAAATCTATCTATTTACTGAAAACTATCACAACAAGGTAGTTGCTAGTTCGAACTCAACCACATTTTTGAAAAAGTTCCGTTAGGATTTCATTATAATATGAATTCATGAGTAGCGGTACAGTCAATTAATGTGGACTTATGACTATGTTAATGTTATAGCACTTAATGCTATGCTAAAAGAATTTCATTTGATAGCCGTCCATACTTGTAGGGCCTGTACAATATTGTAGCTGGCCCAGTTTTTTAGGGTATCACCAGTTAGTACAACTTCAACAATTGAATTTCCGTTTTGAGTTGCTCAGCGAAACTTGAGTTCTGGAGATAAAGGTAATTAGTTTTGGTCTTGCAGCCGTTGCTGGCTCTACAATGAGGATAGAGTCAATCAAAGCAGATTCTACTGAGGAAGCCACATTATTATGCGGAAGACGTCTATAGCTGGATATAATCAATTAGCCCAGCCTATCACAGTCCACTGCTGGACATAGTCTGGTCTCTCCCAAGCTGTGCACAACACCCGGACCTCCGCCTATCGTATCTAGGCTATCCTTGTTACCTTTGAATGGTCGTTAGTTCACCTACCAGGGGTGTATCCGTATGTCCTAAACGGTTGCCGGTACTAGCCGGACATAAGCCGCCCAAATAATTTGAGATGATTACCGACAACGACCAATGATCAAAGGAGGTTGACGCATGATTTGTCATAATTTTTCCTTTTTCGATTTACCTATGTATAATTTCATAAAGTTCAACTTACGTTTATTGGTAGGTGAGGTAGGCCTAGGCGGCGTGGTGGCTCGGTGCGCGTGCGGCGGCGGCGAAAGGCGGCGCGCGTGCGCGGGCGCGGGCGCTGCCGCCGCCCCGCTTACGCGCAC
Source organism: Eurois occulta (assembly GCA_950022335.1). Lineage (NCBI taxonomy): Eukaryota > Metazoa > Arthropoda > Insecta > Lepidoptera > Noctuidae > Eurois > Eurois occulta. The sequence continues at coordinate 1,002,858 of OX465486.1, forward strand.
GCGCAACGCCCGCGCGCCCGACACGCCGCCGCACCACGCCCCCTCTTCTGATGGCCGGCAGCCGCTTGATGGCCTGGGACAAACAAAAAAAAATACATTTAAGGGATTTATGAATTAACGAATTCTTGAAACGTCGACTTCTCTTAAGAACCTACTCCCTAAAGACCAAGTTCCTGACCTGAATGCTGAAATAAATTCCTTGCAAGCCCAAATTACTTTAGTTAAGTAGTTTAAGTACTTAAATGCTATCTCGGATAAAGATAAATTTTATTTCCTTTTCCAAAGAGACTGAACCCAACGTATCTTGAATAGTGTAACTGTAAAAAAGATCAGAATAATGTTCAATATGCAGGCGAAAATAACTCGATCACATCTGATGGGAATTTCCTTGGAAAATGAATTCGCAATGTATAGATAAGGATGTTTATAAAGTTGTGATAGGCCGGAAACGATGTTTGATAACAGCTGGTCATGATTTCCGGTAAAATAGTTTATGGTTTCATAACAATTACAGTTAAATAAGCACCGTTTGTTTTTTAAATATTGTGACCAGACATATCCAGAAATAGCTGTTAAAGGTATTAAAATTCCGACTCAATAGTGTCGCGTGAACGTCTACCTCTACAGAGTTCATCATACCGCTTCTAACTGTCAACTGGCGCAAAAACATTAGAGCTGCACTCAATTTCCCAATAACCTGTGCCCCCTAGGCGTGGCTGGCGTGCTAACGGGCTGCCGCTGCCGGTCCGGTGTCAACGGAACGCTGATCCGGCGAGTGCGTGACTAAGGACCAGTCGCCACGCGGCCGCCGCCGGCAGGTGTACAGCCGCGACCAATCGCCCTAATGCCACAATGTGCTGTTACATCTTACTCCACATAGCAGCCGTGAGCTGTAATACTTCTCTGCACGAAGTTCCGATAAACGAGAATATAATTCTTCGGGGCCTGAATCCCCATCTACATTACTAGATGCGTTAACTTCGTGTAATACTTCTACGCATGTACTGTTTCCAGCAAAAGTACTTATGCCACTTTAGATCAAAAGGCTTAATCGTCGCAAGAAGTGCGCACGAGTTGTCCGCGACTGCATTCGGAGGCTGGAATGCGGAGAGCTAAGCATGCTGCGAGCCTATTGACCGAGTTGTCGGCTAACGTTAAGGACCCATTCTGGATTAGGTTACGTCTAGGGTCTATGTAACTGTAGGAATAAAATTTTAAAGACTGACTGAAAAGTTTTGTTTTAAAATCTCATAGGTTATTTAATAAGATTTCGGAAAGTCCGCTTATGTGTTTTACTACTTGCTACAAAAAAAAAGATTATTCGTTGGTATTTACATAACTGGTATAGGTACATAAATGTACATCTCTGCCGAACCATTCGGGGATTACAGTCGTGATGATATGTTACGTTATTAAGGCGAGATCCTGCCTTTCGACTTTGTTCAAATCTCAAAGCTGCTATTCAATAACTTGAATACGAATAGAAATGCTCCCATTTCAATGAAAAAACCGGTCACGCAATTCAGTATTTACCTTTTTTATGCTGCGGGAAAATGAGAATCAAAGTTTAACAAAAGATGATCACGTCTTCGATCTAAAGAGAGTACAATAGTCGTAATAGATTCACAAATAGAGGATCGCATCGACGAGGTGGCTACGCGTGACCGTGGCGTGACCGTGGAGCAGACGAGCATGCCCAATCGTATGATGATATTACAGGTGGAACTAAACAGTTTTTGTATCCACCAGCCATGTGAACTGATTTCCTTGGATTGTGATTTGTTATAGAGGGAAGTTGAATGTTGACAAGCTTCCGGTTGAACTGGGAACTGATGTCATAATAGGTGGAAATGGAAATTATAATAAAATTCAAGAACATGTCGTGTTCCAAATAAATATTGCCGATGAGAGGAAATGTAGATTGGTATCACTACGTGTGGCTATTACAGCTGAGGATGTCTGAATTACTGAATGAAATTGATTGCAAGATATATACCCACATATCCGACTAACCCTGGGAATTAATGGCGCCAATTATTAGAAAAATAGAGGAGGTAGAGTGCCTGATTAAATGTCCTAAAATCGTGAGGTTACTAACAACTACACACAAGAACATAATTGAGCAAACGAAAAAGCAAAATTGATCAATTCCTAAACTTTCATGTAAGGTGTCATAGTCAATTTGGAATTCCCGTTAACTAAGAATGGATTGACAGTAGATAATACTGAAGCCAATATCAAACGTGTATCAAAATCGTTTACTTCAATGTTGAAAATTAAAGACATTAATAAAATACATGAACTCAAAGAGGTGTTAACAACATAACGATAAAGGCTTTCCTTGGTCACGTTCAAGAACATTACAATTACGAAGCAATTTTGATCAACAATGCTAACAAGATAACGGCAAACTTGTTTCTTGAAAGAAATCTTACTTTTTATTACATCTATCAAAAAGTAAGGAAAGAGCAGGAAAATGTTATTGGAACAATTTTACCAGCTGCATTTGAAAATGAGCTATAAATACCTATAATATTCACAATTCTAGCTCAATTGTAAAACGTAGCCGGTTACAAAGATTTGCAATATCCCCGAAGTGGAGCAATGGTTTTGTTCATTGCAGTCACGAGACAGGAAGTGTTACCGCTAAGCTTAACCTGCTGAGTCTATAACAATGGTTCTCTACAGGGGTTTCCATAATGAATAATCAAATACAATTAAAAATGTCGTATTGAAAACCCATTCAGAAGATAAGTATACACGTTCAAAGTTTAGGCAGTCTGATAAAACGATGATAGTAAGGGAATAAGGGAAGAAAATCAATTGTCTTGCCCCTCTCGTAACTTACTAATTATGGTGTAGCGTAGTAATTAAATCAGTACGACTCGACTTTGTTCTTCCAACATTTTAATCAGGTTCACTTTCTTCCTAGCCGCACAAACCATTCATCTTGTCTCTGATCATTACTTAGCTACTAACCTGACAAGAAAGATCCCATAAAGTTATGGAACGTAAAATGCACAGTGTAACGAGAAACTTTACATTTCCATGCATAATATTTATGTAATTTATGAATAGGATACTAGTATGACAGACAGTTTCAAAGAAAAAGTGTCGATTTGTTGGTAAAAATGGTGATAACCATCATTTTGTTTTTCTGTTATTGTTCAAGGTCAACTTGAAAACTTTCAGTACAAATAACGTACGAATTGATTGGCTTAAGAAGAAGAATCTGGTCGGTTGTGGTGATTGATTCGTCTTGATTGTTATCTTCGAACACGGTTCGTTAAAGGTCTTTAACTTTTGCGAAGATCGTGTTATTGTCAGACTATTTGCGTCTGCACTTCCAGATTTGATACTGAAATGTTAGAATATGGAGAGAGGAATATTTTACCACTACCTATGTATATGTAAGGAGAACAAATTTGCTTGATGCAAACGTGAAGCTCTTACGTCATAAACGAGCTAGCGCGTAATAATTGTCGCCCAAGCATGAACACAATGCGATGCGCCCATAACAAATGACTGCGCACAGCAATACGAGGTCCAAGCGAATCACGACTATGTTGCCCTGAAAACTGTTCTTAATGAGCACAAAAATAGCATCACAGGGTATTGTGACATGCTGTCCTTGGTCACCCTTCATGGACACTTAACTGTTTTGATCACTTTGAATGTCATCATCATGGTATGTTCATGTGCGTAAACGAAGGCATTTCCTGTTGTTATTGACTAGTGACTAGCAAAAAAAATCAAGACAAGGAGTAATTTAGGCAAAGTGACATTCTATAGGAATGATAACGATAATCTTAAAAATATACAAAGTTCTGTTCAAAACCGTTGCAGAAATACGAGACGCTTCGAACACGATTGCACATATCAAGGCCTTAAGGATCCAAGTCTCATCATCTGCCTAGCCTTTTCCCAACTAAGTTGGGGTCGACTTCCAGTCTAACCGGATGCAGCTGAATACCAGTATTTTACATGGAGCGACTGCCTACCTGACCTCCATAACCCAGTTAGTGCTATGTATTACGATACCCCTTGGTAAGACTGGTTGTCAGACTTTCGGGACACTGACTACCTCAACTACCTGTAACGACTGCCAAAGATGTACAAATGACAGCCGGGACCAACGGCTTAACGTGCTTTCCGGGGCACGGAGGAAACTCGGTATGTAATGGGTGGTCACCCATCCACGGGCCAACCTAGGTAAACACGGCTTAACCTAAAGATCGACCCGAGCGGCTGTTCTTATTTAGCCACGAGCTCCTCCAAGTCTGTATATTATTTTTTATAATACAAAGCTAATCACGCAAAAGTGGAACGTAAAGTCCATCAGCATGCATCAATGGCTCAAAATGGTCGAATCGATTGAGGCAAGCAGGCGACAATACTCGTGAAGTCGTGACCGATAGATTAAGGTGCCAGTACAGTAGACAGCTAGGCTTTGGCACCAAATCGGGCGTGCCTCGAGTGCCGTGACACGGGGCAAGCACGACGTATTGACTAATGCAGCAGGCTATGGGCGCCGGATTGGCTAACGCACGTCTCAGGCTTAGCCAGCCTTGCAGTCTGGTATATTTATGTAAAGGCTGAGCGTACCCTACGTTGAGTCATTAGAAACAAACTTAAGTCAAAAGAGTATAACTTTAAATTACACATACCCAACTAGCTATTGTCTATTTAGCAAAAGCATACCAAATCAAAAGATGGTCCGTTGAACAAGGTGACAAATTTAAAGATTACCATTATGAAATCATCATTAATACTGAAATAATAAATAGTTGTGTGGTTTTATCTAATCGAAAGCTCAGCCTACTAAATACTGACGTTTCGTACGAAAATACCAATGCTAATAATTGTATTTTTCAGTAATGCACCGCTTTCTCCATTTCTCCAAAATCAAATACTTAATCGAAATATTAAAGGCACAATGTGTAAAACTTTCTCCAATTCAGTTTTGTATAAAAGTATAACAAATTCAACTTGAATAAGAACGTAATGATAATTAACTCCGAGATAAAAGATCGCGCCAGGTTATTACGAAACCGGCATTCATTTTTAAGAGCATCACTATTTTTAATTGAATTGTAAACAGTTTTAACGTTGATTGTGTTGAATTCTCAGGGAAGTAAGTAAAGGTGCCTGAAAAAATCTGACAATCCGATAAACAAGAAAATCTAAGAGACGGAACAAAAGATGATCTGAACAGTTCAGCGGAACCTTCGATGTTGATTGAAAGAGGGATGTGTCATTTGAAATTCGGTTGTGATGTGAGAGGATAAGGTCGAGAATGGAAGTGCGTGTGTCGGTGCGGTCTCGGCCGGATTGGTATCGCCACAAAGAAGCAGAAGCTCGCACGAGTTCGTCGACCAACAACACACGATTGTTATCGGTGGAATCGCTACGCAATTAACGCGAATGTCTTCCCGAACGCTCACACGTCGGAAAAATGTGGTGTATATGTCCGTTATGTAAGGAAATATAAGAATCATTGAATAATTAGAAGAAAACTCTGCAAACACTCGGTTGAAGTGAACGCTAGCTACGCTCTCTCTACGTGAAAACATAGCTCTTAAGTGACAGCGGCTATAAGTTAATTGAAACCAGTTGAAATTACGTACCAGGGATAATGATTTCTCAACGAGACACAAGTGCTGACAGATTTCTATTACGAATTAATGTAATTAATTATGGAAAAGCTACAAGTCAAGATGGATATCCATTATCCCGGTCTATGAGAACCTTCTAAAAATAATTGTGAGGCTTGTGACCTAAGAATCCAAATGACATGGTTTGAAGAATAAAGTCATAAAAACTGTAACAATATTTACACTACTTCGCCTGGCCTGCTTCCAACACAATTAACAATACTTGAGCTCTCAGGTCACACCGTAACTGTTAAAATTATGAATATTGCGATTATAAAACAAAGCAGATGGGATCGAGGTCATCTCGTCTGCAGCAGACATAACAGCATCTTTGTTACTTACCGCTTCCTCCAGTCTTGGATGAAGCTCCAGTCGCAGTGTTCATCTTCGTCGAGCACCGTAGCCTCGTGGTGGTCCACCCCGCCTCCATGCACTAACTCGACCAGCTGCCGAGCTCTTTCGAAATTACCCTCAAACTCCACCACTAGGAACCCATCAGAACTCATCGTCCCAAACACGTCCTTCTTGTACGTCGCATCATTAATCGTAACGACGTCTGGTGTATCTTTACTGTCATCAATCTTTATCTCAGAATAAATAGCTTCTGGAACCTGAATTTCAGATACCATCTGTGTATTGCCTCCGCCCCTATCCACTTCTCGACTTAGACCCAAGTTCCCCGTTTCTTCTAAAAGTCTATTGGCATAAATAACTTCTTCTTTAGCGGGCTCCTCTTTAAGTCGATATTCTTCTTTCTTTTGCTCATTATGTTTGCGAATTATGGAATCACCAAAATAAATGACTACTTTATTGTTATTCTGCGTGATCTTATTCGCTAATCCACCTTCCGTTAGAGGTACGTTAGTTTTTTTGTTCTTTTCCTGGGAAAGTCTCTGCGCTAATTCCTCGTAACACGGAAGACGGTTGCTGTAAACCTTTTTATCCGCAGAGCACTTGCTCAGCTCTTCCTTCCTCTTTTCCACACTCTGGTATACCGGAGGTCGACAACACTCGTCGAACTGGGCAGACTGCGGGTTCCTTATGGAGGGTCGGGGTTCACTATAAATATGTTCCGTGGGCGACGACACCTGCGGCAAAGGAATGTACTTTTCATGAACATTCTTCGAAGCTTCCGACTTTCTAAAATTCAGAACACTTCGACGTACTTTTAATTCCGAAGCATCACTGATGTTTGTTTTCTTGTTCCGGGAATTCCCGAGGAGTTTGAACAGAGCCTTGTGTTCGGACTGCGGCTTCACCCGGTCGGTGCTGGGCGCGCGCCGCATGCCGAACGGGCCCGACTCCTCCTCCGAGGGGTGCGGGTACAGCTGCTCGCAGCTGGTGGACTTGTGCGTCGCGATCCTCGTCTTGTTGGAGGTGAGCGGGTCCCTGCTCTGCCAGTGCCGGACGGACATGCGCGCGGCTCCGCGGATGAACTTCATGGGCTCCCACGCCTCCGCCTTCTTCAGTATGAAATTGTCGCACATGTTGTTTTTGTTGTTGGGTTTCCTGGCATCCGCGGCGCGGCAGGACTGCAGCTCGCGGCAGAGGAAGCACGAGCAACGCGCGGGGCACAGCATGTCTGCGCGGACGTGCCGGCCGCACTGAGCGCTGCGCCGGCGCCGCGGGCGTCACCCTCCAAGCAGCGTTGTCGCCGTCGCCGTCGCCCCGCTACAAAGTCTCGCGGTAATTGCCGACACACGTGTTATCCATGGATTAATGTTACCGTTTTGATGAAAGCTCTATGCGCTCGATCTTGAGAATTTTTAATTGCTCTCTCGTTGATTACTTATAAAACATCAGTTAATAAAATCGGTCGTTTGATATTTATAGACGGTTTAAATGGTTGTGCACATGGTCGGCCCTGGAGTGGTTTGTGAGATGTGTGGCGGAGCTCGGAGCCTGGAGTCTGGACGGTAACACTTGCATATGAAACTCGTCTATATTCAATGCGAGGTGAACGAAACCATAAGTTGTATAAGCTAAATATAGAGCACACTTCAAACAGAGGGGTTATTACTGAATCATTCGCAGCATAATGATATACCGAGCCTGTATGTATCGCCGGCTGTGCAGTTTGTTTCCTGAGATACTTATTTATTACGTCAGTATACAAAATAAACCAGGAAATACATTCGATAAAAGTTTTGCAATTCATAAATGCACGAATTCACATAAGCATTATATGTAAACATTACGTTACATAAATTAATAAAAACTAGTTGAAACAACTAAAAAACCCGACTGAAAAAACTGAAAAGTAAAAACAAGCACATTTTAAATTAAACAAAAGTATGGAAGCAGGCGGTGGCCCGTTCTAATATAAAATTATGAAAATGGAATGTGCTAGTTTTTTGCTTTTCAGTTTTCCGTCCGGTTTTTTAGTTGTTTTAACTACGTTTTTGTATCCACCTTTTTAGTTTAGTAACGTGACAGATTTCGAAATCGATTTAAATTTTTTTTCATACTCGTATACGATTTTTTCCCTTTTTAGGGTTCCGTACCGAAAGGGTAAAACGGTACCCTATTACTAAGACTCCGGTGTCTGTCTGTCTGTCTGACCGTCTGTCACCAGGCTGTATCTCATGAACCGTGATAGTGAGACAGTTGAAATTTCCACAGATCATGTATTTCTGTTGCTGCTATATAACAACTACTTAATACTAAAACAGAATAAAAAAATATTTAAGAAGGTCTCCCATATAACAGACATGATTTTTTTGCCGTTTTTATAGATATATAGTACGGAACCCTTCGTGCGCGAGTCCGACTAGCACTTGGCCGGTTTTTTATACGATTTGTCACTTCTAATTACTTTTAAACATACCTATAAGTTGCATATATTTTCCTAATCACCTTTTAAAACCCTTCATTTTGATACCTCACTCGATGGTATTGCAAGGAAAAAAAATCGAACTTCACAATAGTGCACCCCAAATAAGCCATTATTATTTTAATATTGCCAGTGACACTCGCGCCACCAAGACCAATCTAACGACGAATAATTTATCCAAATCCGTTCATTCGTTCAGGAGTTACGAGTTACGACTCGTGGGAACAAAGAAACAGACATACATACATCCCCTCATACATACATAAATACATACTTACATACAGGTCAAACACATAACCCTCCTTTTGGGCTTCGCCGCAGTCAGGTAAAAAGAAATATCTTGCCGATAAGATTTTTTAAACCAAATTGTAGTCAAGAAAGTGAAATCTCTATCAAATTAATTTACTGGCGGAACTAAAACCAAAACATTAGCTTTAGCACTAATTAGAAATAGCTGAAGAGCTTTCGTACAAAATCCCAGTATTAAGAACCAGGATATTTTGCAAATGTTTTTATTTAAAGAAATCTTCTGATAGGAGTCAACCAATGCGTACCAATAAGCTACTAATTAAAAAATATATATCTTACACTGTTTTAAGCTTTCACGGTTTAATACTAAACTTATACAGCTCAAAATCATGAACAATCACGAAAGATATCCCGTAAGTGAGAGTCATCATCTGCCTAGCCTTTTCCCAACTATGTTGGGGTCGGCTTCCAGTCTAACCGGATGCAGCTGAATATCAGTATTTTACATGGAGCGATTGCCTGTCGGACCTCCACAACCCAGTTAGTGCTAGGTAATACGATACCCCTTGGTAAGACTGGTTGTCAGACTTTCGGGCCACTGACTACCTGTAACGACTGTCAAAGATCTACAAATGACAGCCGGGACCAACGGCTTAACGTGCTTTCCGAGGCACGGAGGAAACTCGGTATGTAATGGGTGGTCACCCATCCACGGACCAACCTACGTAAGCACGGCTTAACCTAAAGATCGATCCGAGCGGCTGTTCTTATTTAGCCACGAGCTCCTCATCCCGTAAGTGAGAGTATACGTTTAAAAATAATCTTGTTCATAATTATAACAAAGATTATGACGATGATCCTAAAGTTGGGATGAAACTGACGAGGTCATTTATGTACAATTATTAATTATTAATAACGAGCAAATTAAATAGGCCAAGATTTGACGAAACGAGGAAAATGTAGGTAGGTTAGGAAAATGTAAGTTCTGTTAGCGTACTATGAAGCGAAGCTAATTTGATTCACACCAAAATACAATGTTTATTGCTCTTTCAAAAAACGCTCTCGACAACACACGATAAAGAAGCGAGGCTTTATCGAGTGTGTTGTGAATAGCGACCATCGGGTATGTTATGATGAGTCGTTCTATTATTATTATAATATAAGGCATAATATTATACGTTTCCGTTCCGGTATCAACACAATTAGAGCAACTATACATATGATTATAAATAATATCGGACGTATAGACAGACTTACGTACTTTCGTTTATAAATGTTTGAGTTATGCACGGATGACAATGATCTCATATTTCTTTTGTACAACATTAGAATCTCTTCGTTTGATAAGTCCGATCCGCTAAAATGAAATAATTGGCTAAGCTAAGTAAGACCTCTAGCTAGGTACGTGTAGGTTAGTCTGAAAATGAGAACGTCACGCGTCAGCGATAGTGAAAACTCTAGACTTCAGACTGAATTGAAGACCATTTGAATTGCAGATATAGGTACATAACAATTATGGTAGTTGGTAATTTTGAACATTTTTCTAAAATCGGTACCCACTCCAAAACGGCACGTTTTTTCCGTTCTTAGTTTACTATATAATATCACACCTGTAATCCCAGAAGGGTTAGGCAGAGGCAGGTACACCCACATTGTCATCACCATCATTCTCTGGCGCAGCGTGTCTTCTTCTTCCATACTTCTCTATTACTCGCAATCTCATTAGATACCTTTCTTGCCTTATCATCCTTTTACCATCCACATTTATAGTTAGGGTTTGGGTCCCGGGAAGTCTCGTGTCACGAAGTCCCGGGACTTTCGGGTCGAGACTCAAGACGAGACAAGATTATCGAAATTGTTACAAAACACGGACTTTTTTACCTCGAATATTAGTAAAACTGCACTACTTAATTGGCTTTGCGGAAGAACTTTATTGTAGGCTTTTCGAAAATATCCCTAGTATCCGGACACTAGATGTGGAAATAATGGGCGCTGCACCTAGCACCAGTAGCTCTCAAGAACACAACTAGCCTGACTTATAAATCAAATGGAACAAGCAATAAAAAATATCCAAGAAAATGTACCCGAGATTATGGAAAAAAACAAGAGCATCATTAAAAAGGAGTTTCAGTTGTTTGCAGCAACCGGAAAACGTACAGAAAGCTTGGAACTACATCTGTTGAAAACGAGAGAGTGTTCTCCTTGTCCGGTGGCATTATTACAAAAATCAGAAACAGATTGTCGGACAAAGCTGTTGACGCTCTGATTTTCTTAAAAGCCGTTTTTTTAAAGCAGCAAAGAAGTCTAATTAATGTGTTATAGGTACTTGATTATTTAAAAGACTGATTTATAAGTCTGTTTTATTTTTTATATTTAGATTATTTAATTATGAAACAAATTTGTGATTATAAGCATTAACAATGTTGTGATTATGACCAATGATTAGATACTAGAATTACTAGGTAATAGTAAAGTTATTAAGAATTAGTATGATTTTTAACTAAGTTCGTTTTATAACTATAAGATTTTGTGCTTAAAAGTCTCTTAAAGTAAAAGAATCTGTGAAAGAAATAACATAACAATTATTAAGACTGAAAGGACAATGACCAAAGTTGGTACCAAAAAGTCTCGCGCCTCAAAACCAAAATATTATAGTAATTAGTTTCATATTTTTTTAAGGCATTACGCGTCGGGGATTTGATTTTTGAACTGGAAATATACTTTTCGAGTTTAAAAGTATGAATATTGTTTTACTCCCTTTATATGATGTTCCGTTTCAATTGAACAAACCCTTGTCTGTCGAGCGGACTCTAAAATTAATTACAATTAAGTAAGATCAGTACACCAAATCTGAAATTTTGTTGCAAATAGCAATAAAACAAACTAAATCAGTTTGTTTTATTGCTATTTGCAACAAAATAGATTTTCTCAGCCTAAAGATTTTGATTTATCGTATCGTGTCGTCTCAATGTCGTATTAACTCCTACAAAAATAATTTTTGTAGGAGTTAATACGATCAGTGTAGTCTATAAAAAACAAGGTTTGATTTTGATGCAGCATGGTACGGGATTCCATACTTCCATGAGCATTCTCTTTTACGTTAAAGTTATTAAGATTTAATTTTCTGTTTAATGAATGTTGATGTTTACAAAAAAAAACTTTTTTTAATACGTTTAACCAGAAATTAACTTAATTAAAATTCTTAAAAATTAGGGGACCTTTCCCTTAAAAAAAAAAACAAAAAAAAAAAATTCGTATTATTTTCTTTATTCATTTTGTTCACAATTTTAATACATTTTTAAATATTTAAATATAAAACAATATAAAAAAAACATTTAAAAATATAAAAAAATTATTATTATTATTATTTTTTTTTTTTTGGTGGGTGGGATATCATCAAATGACCCCCCCCCCCGCTCTGGGCGGAGCGGAAGGGAGTGTCAGACTCTTACTGACTAAAAACCACCCATGTTCCTTCTTTGGCCCTTTATGTTCCAGGGCCGCGGTATCTCTTTCGAACAGTCCCGCAGCCCGGGCAGGCATCGGCCCTTGCGAGCCCTCCCGTTTGCTGACAACTCTTTGAGGCGCGCGTGGAACACGAACGCGCCGTCGACACGGTCTGCCCGTCGTGATACGACGGACGGACGGCGAGCTAGCCCATTACTCACCGTCCACAGGCCCGCGCCTACGGTGGCCGAGAGCCATCACGGTGTGGCCCCTGACGCCCGGTGCTTCTCCTCCCGCGGCGGCTGGGACGTGAGGCTCTCTCCCTCTCACGTTCCGCCGCCTCCTTCGCCCCGGACCATGGCTTGAACCAGGGCCGGGCGCGAGAGGTCGCCGCTACGAGGACTCGGCGGTGCTCCTCCCAAGCGGAGCAGACCTCGACCACGCTCCACCGTGTCCTCCGGGCGATCCTCGCAATAGTAGCACCCGGGCGTTTCCTCCCGCCCGATTCGGTGCAGGTACCTCCCGAAACATCCGTGTCCGGTGAGGACCTGCGTCAGGCGGAAGGTGAGGGCGCCGTGGCGCCTCTCAAACCACTCCTCAAAGAGGGGACTTATCGCCACTATCGTGGCGTGCCCTGTACGGGGTTGCGATAGTCGCTCTCTCCATGTCGCCATGAGATCACGGCGGAGGTCTGTCCGCTGCGCGACAATTTGCCGCGGCAGCGGAGTTACCCCCCGGCGCTGTACCTCCGCGCGCCACTCGTGCAGGCGCGCGAGGACTATGGCCTCCAGATCCCATGGCGGCAATCCAGAGATCTTGCGGTACCCACGGATCAGCCTTACGGCTACCACCTTTTGGGGCGCGTTCAGGTAGTGCTTGGCACGCAGCCTCAAGGAACGCGCCCACACCAGGGCCCCGTAAAGGGCCATGGACCGCAAGATCCCCGCATAGAGCCTCCGGCAGGAGGCGTTTGGCCTCCTCAGGTTGGGCAGGAGCCAAACCATTCCTTAAAACATTTTCCTCATTCCTCCGCATCACATGCCTATACCACGACAACCGATCACCACACAACTTTTCAGTCACCTTCTTTTCTTATGTACTCATTTCTTATTTTATCCATTCGTAACACCACTCGTCCTCCTTAGGATTCTCATCTCAGCCACATGCAAATGCCTATCATTCATCCCTTCTGTGTCCATACAAGACAGCAGGTCTAACCATTGTTTTATAAATCTTCCCCTTAAGTTTCTGAGGAACGCGGGAGTCGCATATTGTTCCCCCCAGAGGTACACCCACTTGTCGCCATTTCAGTAAGTCCCATCTAATACCCCTACCACATACATACCCCTATCCAAGATATTAAACACAGATCCAAACTCTGCGCAGTAACCTAAAAAAAAAAAACAATAACACAGGCCGAGCTGGGAATCGAACCCTAATCCTACGTAATCGATACCTCACCGCTAAGCGGTAGCGCTTGCTACCACTAAATCAGCGAGGTAGTCCAGTAGTTTACTACTTAGTCTGCAATACTTTAAAACATAGTGTAGATGTGAGATATTGCTTCTAGGTAAGATATTAATAGCATCAAAGACTCGTCCAAGTGTTCCTGACGGCTCACAGAGTAAATGAAAGTTTCAGTTTGTGAAACTTCAGGAAGTACTTCTTATTTACGATATGTACATTTTTCACTTCTACTTCTGTTGTTTCCTATTTCCGTGATCTGCTACGCGCACTGCTACGTGCAATGGGCGCTGATAAAACAGTGTTTTATTTTGTTATCTTTTGAACGTAATTAAGTAGGTTGTAAAAGTTTCACGCACTTTGGTCTACTATAACAAAAATAAGTGTAATTTGCTAGCACAAGTATTGAATTATATTAAGACGGTAAACGAACCAAAAACGCAAACCACTAGTTCCTTGAACCTTGCTGAAAAACTGAAATGCAAAACTATTTAGCCCATCGATTACGATGTGGGTTAGCCACGAACAGACTTATCTCAGGGTTATCTTCAGCTAAAACGACATAGGTACTATGTTACTTCAACTAAGTAACAACAAAACTGTGCCACAACTTCGGTAACTTTTGAACTCTTTTGAATTACAAAATTATAATAAATGTTACGAAAAAACCAAGTGAAAATAATAATAAAGCGAGCGAGCAAGTAACAGTTACTTTCATTGCATAAATACGGGTATTGTTCACTTCATAATCATAGTGAGATACAACACATATTTCCCATCCCAGCTGGAGAAAGTCCTTCGCTTTATATAAACTTTATTTAGCCATTGTTTTACTTAATGTTCACATGGAAAACTCTGTTTGTTATAGATGAGTACATAGGAGGTGTACACACATATTCGGCAACGTTTCGTTCGGCACAGCCGGGCCTCAAAATCAATATAATTATTTTCGGGAAAAGTTCACTCGTCTTAGCTCTGTAAAGAACTGTGCCAAGTTGACCCGAACGTGATTCAGCGATGAAAGAAGCCTGACGGGACTGGGTTTGCCGAACAACGTGAGCCGAATGTAACACAAAAAAAAATTGCTTTGGGTCTTCTTTAAGTTTGACAAATAGATCTCTACTGCCGATCTAGTGTGTAGAACCCCTAACACACTAGACAATGTCGTTATAAGAAGTTTTATGGTTTCGTTGACACCTGAGTAAGAGTCGACGAAAAAAATAATGTTTTAAATCATGAATAATTTGTCTAGAAACTAGTCTTTAACAGACTAGTTTTTAGTAGTACTACGAAAGAAAATACTAAAAACGGCACGTGCTAGCTATAATCTATTTTAGATAAATAAACTGGTTTCAATATGGTGCGAAATAAACTAAAGTTTATGAGGACATTTTAAAACGAATTTTAATATTATTTGTTAAACAAATTGACATGATATCTCAAATTGCCGAGTAATACCCAGTTAGTTAGTATGTATTAGTCAAATCTAGCAACTGAATATCAAACCAGTTCACCCCAACCGATTGGACCGAAATTTTGCACAAATCTTTGGTTCTGGTGACATCGCATGGTGTGCCATTGTTCTGAGTGCACAGGCGCAACCGCCTAACAGCTGCTAGTGAAGTTATATTGTTTTTCTGGGAGTTCGTCGAGATTCATTGTCTCGGCGCTTTTCTGGTGGTCGCCACTGTTGATTCAAGCTTTCAGGAGTTACAGTGGTTTGGAAATCGTGTGGCGGGCTTGTCCCAAATGAAAAAGAAAGTACAGACGCCAGCACTTCAAGCTACTACAGTCTGTCTTTCTTATCTGAGTATTCTCTATCTATCTATCTACTGTTAATCTTGTGATTTTACCCCTTTTTAGGGTTCCGTAGCCGAATGGCATAAATACATTATGTTGTTGTCCTATGGTGAATGCTGTGTATACCTATAATAGGCATACATACCAGCACTTTTATGTTATTTTTATTGTTTCACATTAATTCTTAGTATGTACTGCTGTTGGTGTTCCAAATAAATAAATAAATAAAACGGAACCCTTATAGATTCATGTCTGTCTGTCTGTCCGTCTGTATGTGACAGCCACTTTATTCCGAGACTATTAAGACTACTCAGTTGAAACTTGGTAGGTGATGTATAGATGTACCTATTCTGTGAACTGCTTTACGACTACACGACATACAAAAATTAAATAATAAACCTAAAAGATTAAGGGAATCCTATAAAAGGAAGTGAAACTAATTTTTTTTTCATCAAACCTATATATATATGTCTATAGATTTGTGGGGATGTCTATATGTAGGAAAAATGACATTGAGGTTCCTAAAACCATTTTTCTCAAAGTCAATCGTTTGAAAGATAGACACTTCCAAAGTGCTAAAATGAATGCCTCTAATTTCTAAAGTAAGATACAAGTAAAATTCTGAAATAATTTAGGATAGATCGTAAAATGCGTCTATAAGTCTACATCTAACAGTAAAAAGCAGAAGTTGCACGAAGATACAAATTACCTTCTGTTACAGTTACTCGAAAGAATGAAAGTATCCATTGATATTTGAGATAAAACCCATCTTCGCGTGAACAGAGTTAATTGTAGGTGTCGCCTATGTTATTATTTATGTAATGAATAGGCCGCTCCTGAGGTTTTTTGATAGCGAAACCTGTTATTGTAACGGATGAATGAACTGTTGTGTCTCTCAAGAGCTCAGACAAGCAGTGTAATTTATAAACATTTACAGCAAGCAAAGCAACATTAAAAAGTTGCTAAGAGTAATTTTGCTATGTAGCAAAACTTGTATAATACTCTGACTGCAATGAGCAATGCAAGAAGCAATTGATTTTTCGCAGGACCTAAATTATTACCAACCTCACTCAGAACCCTATCAAAGGACCTTCCTTTCTTGCTTTCCGAAAATCTTAATAAAAATCGAGCACAACTTCGCTTGTAACGATCCGACAGACATTGGTCAAACCCTAGCTACAATCCATCCAATGATATCACTATTGGTGCCAACCAGTGAATAAACTCTTCCATCATTACAGCAGCAAAAGCCTGCCACGTGTCCAACCTATTTAGTAATACCGATCAGTTAAACACCTCGTTTCACCATTGAGCCGTCAATCTTGTGTAGTTTACACAAGATTTGAACACTTGTAACCATTTATAAAAATAAATGAGGATTCCCCATGTGTAATGGAATTATAAAAGAGATACATTTGGGATGTCTTGTCGTATTCGTGGACATTGGCAGATTATTTCGTCATTTTTGTGCTGCGTCTGCGCATGATTGACGAATTTTGATGTCTGTAACCGGGAAACGCAACTTTGCTTCCTTATTGAATTTTGGTTTTCTATAGCTTTATGTCGTAAATTATCCCACAGGGTCGTACCTGCTACCGGAATATTACGCGAAGAAAAGGTAAAAGCCAGACAGACAGTTAATTTAATGTCTGTCTGGCTTGACCTTTAAAAACCATTCATATTGATGTAAAAACCATTAATACTTATGTATTGGTTTTATGGGTTTTACAGCGGTAAAAACCACCTGCGCTAATCTAATATGCTTGTATCCAAGTGGGTAGGTTAGTTATGGACTGATTGAAGATATTCCATCAAAAGAATCAATACAAAAACCTTAAACCAAATAAATCTTCGTACATACGTCATGATACACCTGCTTATTTCTGAATCCCACATAAGTAAAATGAATATATAATAATCGTCCAATTCAATTGAATCACCCAGCCCTGCCCCGCGGCTACCGTACGGCGATCACTCAGCAATGGCGTCGGAATTGAGAAACAGGAATTATCGGAGATGTGGAATGCCATCAGTATCCCCCTGTCCGGCCTATCGGGATCGGACAGTATCGCGCCAGAGGACAAATGTCCGCTAATTATGTTAACCCGGACATACCAAAGAGACGCATGATGCATTATCTCATATACGAAACAGATCATAATTTGAGCAAAGTAATTGTAAGCAGCCATTGTTGGATACGACGTTAGGTATTTATTACTTAACTCCCCTTAGATGATTTATAAGCTCAAGGTTTCTCAGGAATTATAAAGTTAGAATTACCATAGGAATGCGTGCCCTTCACAGTATTCAAATCGTTCAACAAATAACTGCAAAGTGGAACCAACCAACACGCAAAGGCAAAGGGTCGAAAACGTCATAGAAAATATTTGTATTGTGTAGCGACACCATTGGAGCCGTATCGAACAGAGCTACAAACATATCAACAGATGTTGAGCTCCGTTATGCATATCCGACAGCAAATAGTGTAACAGTCCTGTAGATCAGATCGGTGGAATGATTCCGTGTAAATTGTGGTAGAGAGCGCACGAAGCGGCAGCAAGGCAAGAAAGCCTTTTGTTGGAATGCTATTGAGAAGTATCATGATCAGACATGAGACAGAACTGTCATGCATCGAGTTTTGGTTTCTATGGTTTAGGTTTGGTCGTCATGCTGAGGTATGTCTCCTGAAAGAAATGAATGGATCGATATGCGGTCATTTAATGTCGCAAAAAGAGGATTTTGTTGGCCTTTACTTGTCTGTTAGCAACAGTTCCAATAAGGCATAGTCTGGATCTTGGATTCCCTTGAGGATTTCACGTTTCCAAAGATCATGCAGCTACGTTACAGTCTAGATATAATAATATTTTTTTTTAAATGCATTGTATCCAAAGAAAAGTCACTCTTTGCCCGTCACCGTGTTAAAGCAGGAATTCTAAATACGCGTCCAGCGGTCCACACGCCGGCCGTCGCCGTATGACGCACGGCCGGCGGCCGTCCGGCTAACGGCACGGCCGGCGGCCCGCCAACTTACGATACTGCCACATCTGCCCCATTTACCAGCACAAAACGATGCATTCATATTAAATGTTTGCGGTCTTTAATACGCATTTCTTGGACAAGTTATAATCTTGACGATATTTATTGTAACAGTAAGTAGAAAGCTATTTCCGTGGGGGAAAGCTTTGGTTAGCTGTGGGAAATTCGGATTAGAGAAAAATACGCTGAGTGTGGAAGTGATTAACAAGGGAAAGTAAATGCAATATAATAAAAACTATCTACAGTCAACACGACTGAGGAAGCTTTGCACCATTGCTTCATTAGAATAGCTGTTAATATTGGCATGCTGGTTTCCTCACGATGTTTTACTTCACTGAAGCAAGTGATAATTATACAATACGCACAAGGCCATCTTGTATCTAATATAGGTACTGTATCAACTCAACTAATTTTGAGTGGTGTATCGATACTGTTTCTAACGGATTAATCATACAAAATAATAATCGACAGACCACTATCGGAGTGACGACACATATCGGTCTGAGCCGGTCACAAATAAAAGCGAATAGTCCGACGTGGTGTCGAGTCCCACCAACACTGTAACGATGGATGACGACCATTTCGCTTTTATGAAATGGACATAAACATCTATCTGACTGGCTTGACCACCCCTCAATTCTTCGTCCAAGTGTCGCAGTGGCCATGTGATGGCACATGGCACAGTTTCGGGAGAGGCTCATTCTAAATTGTTTGTAGAGTGGAATTCGAGCCCCAGTAGAGAGAGACGAAATCGTTTTGACACTCTACGGCTTACGCCTTAGTACCAGCTGCAGTAGTCGTCACAGGAAGTGCCCAAGTGGGGATCGGCCTTTGTACTCAACAATGAAACGTCATTAGATTTGATCAGATTTGATGAAGAGAGATATGTGATCAAGAATGGAGGACGTTTAAGAACAAATAAGTTCAATCAGGACCTTTGGACTGCTTGTTAATACTCGCCAAAGACATTCAAATATTTACGAGCGACTCTTTGATGCTAGCCTTATTTTCTCTTGGATCTATTGGAACACCGGTACAGTCAGTCATTTAAGAAATCAAAACAATACTTTAGGTTAAATCTCAGAAGATCATTCAACACCCTTTTCTATCGTTTTCTCGAACTGCTAAATATTTTATTTTAACGGTGATATTCTAGATCATGCAAGTAAGCAAGCACTAATAAGTATTTGGCCTAACGTCTTGGCCACGATCTACACGCTGAAACAAGTTCATCGCAGCGACTTGCGGAGTGTCGAGCGGAGGAAACAAGGTGATGGGCGCGCTTAACTTAACTCTTTTGATTTTAACTCTTTTGATTTTTTGTAACCGGTAACCTGGTGGCCAGTGTGGGAAAAGGGTGGAGCTATACGCCCTGTACTCTATGCTAAGGTTCAACACGTACCTCCTAGGCTTGGGTCTCAGGATCTCGTGCGGCGCGGGCTGGCGGCGCGGGGTCCAGGCGGCGCAGGCGCAGGCGCGCTCGGTGCGCGGCTCCCCCGCGCTGGCGGGTGCGCCGCCGACGCTCAGCGCCGCCTCCTCCGCTCGCGGCGTGCACGCATCCTCACTGGAACAAGCAAAACTCATTCATCATCTGCCTAGCCTTTCCCCAACTTATGTGAGGTCTGCTTTTAGTCTAGAGACGAATACTGCAGAATACCAGTATTCTTTATGAGTCACAGCCTACCCTCGTCGGTACTCCTGGGTATGACAGTGCAACAACAAATTGCAATTAACGTGTTGTTCGTACCTATATTCGTTCACGCTACGGCATCGTTTGTTTCGTCGTCGCAACATTGAAACTCTACTTGAAAGAAACTCTACTTTTCAGCGATTCAGCAGTTTTTATTTTTAATATTATAAGGCTATAAATTACATGCATGTCATACTGTACTTCGATATGCACCTACACAATCACCTCATTGAAACGGTCTTCAACGAAATGAAAATCAAAACCATGACAGCATACACTAATTTAAGGGTAGTAATAAAAAAAAATTAGCGTACTCAAAATACGAAATTTACTACTTTATATACATATATACTAATTTTCCGACAGCTAAAAGGACAAAGAAACGACCAAATAAAATACTGAAAATTCCGAAAATCAATACCTACAGCATTTGCTGACGTAGGTATAATATTTTTCCACCAGCTTAAATTGCGTTTTACCGAAAACTACAGTTAGTCATTTTCATCGTAACTCACCTAATATAAATTTAGAATTAAACTATAAAATAAATAAAATCGGAATGAAATCAAAGTCAAGAAAAATATCAAAATGTAAGGTGGTATGCCTAATGTATAAAGCGTAGTCGACGTAGCCCCGCTGCGTGGGGCTCCTATTTCCGTCTGCAGGGTTTAAAGTCAGGGTGCCCCAAGTCCCGGGCTTGCTTCACTCGCTCTTGCATCCTAAGTTATCGATCATTTTAACAGAACCTTTTTTCGAAAATTTTGTATTTTTTTTTTTTGGAAATTTAGTTTATTATTTTTCGTAGAATTGTAATTTGAATAAGGTCATGTATGTTTGTTAAATACAACATTTTTTGCCGGTTAATTTTGAATTAATTTTTCGGTAAGTAATTTTTGTATAATATACTTAAACACTATAACACCAAGTGACCAAGCTTAGTTTATTATTTCCCGTTATTTAAGCTAACGGTCGGTTGTCCTTTTATACGACGGCAGTCGTTTGCGACGGCAAAAATTATCGGTTCTTAATTAATCGTAGCTACCGCTGAAATCAGAATCTTAGTATAACAAATAGCTGTAAAGAACAAATAATTGCCCTTTGCCACAAAACAAACAGACGTTATTCTACAGTTTCTGTAGTATCCCTAGGTAATGGTGCCAACAATAAGTTTTCTAAAATACATTCTATGTTTTCAGAAGATTATAAATATTGGCGTAAACTAATACTATTAGCAGAAAGGAACGGTTCGCTTTACTGTTAACTTAAGTTTATTAAATAAGATAGCCTTGTGGGCTTTGTAACAAACTGAGCTTTGGACTGCAGCTTTAAGCTCTTAGATCCGAATCTCACAAACGATTGTTAATTATTGTTTTGGACGCAAACAAGTTTGCCAGGAACACTGGTAAATGCTTGTGGTGTCACAGTGCACATTTGCTGGAATTCGCAGATTTAGCTTAGGGAAGTTTTTGAGAAAGATGCGTATCGTTGCAGACAATTATATTAGATTGGAAATAAGATTATTTAAACTGAAACGGGATATCAACTGGGTTTCTACTGTCGAGAGTCTGGAATCCAGTGGTTCAATTTTGTCAAAACCGCAGTGCCGGAAAAAGTTCGCGAGCGGACACAGTGGGTTTCATGTGGGGAACAGAATCGAGTTGTGAGTGACAATGGTAGCTGTACAAAGCGCAAAAAATGAACACGAAAGAGGGTAGACCGATTTGTCTGTTTTCTCATTGAAAAATCGCCGAAAATCGCCTCACGTCCCAGCCGTCGCGGGAGGAAAAGCACCGGGCGTCGGGGGCACCGCCGTGATGGCTCTCGGCCACCGTAGGCACGGGCCTGTGGACGGTGAGTAATGGGCTAGCTCGCCGTCCGTCCGTCGTATGACGACGGACAGGTCGTGTCGACGGCGCGTTCGTGTTCCACGCGCGCCTCAAAGAGTTGTCCGCAAACGGGAGAGGCCCGCAAGGGCCGGTGCCTGCCAGGGCTGCGGGACTGTTCGAAAGAGATACCGCGGCCCTGGAACATAAAGGGCCAAAGAAGGAACATGGGTGGTTTTTAGTCAGTAAGAGTCTGACACTCCCTTCCGCTCCGCCCAGAGCAGGGGGGGTCATTTGATGATTTCCCACCCACCAAAAAAAAAAAAAAAAAAAGGGGCCGTCTCCACGAGCGAGAGAATCGCGGCGATATTACATATTTGTATGGGATAATATCGCCGCGATTCTCTCGCTCGTGGAGACGGCCTCTAAGAGAGTGTATAGAAATACGTGGCAACGGCGATAATATCGTCGCGATTCTCTCGCTGGAGACAGGCCCTAAGACCTGAATAGGTAACCGATCATCTCGAGTCACTTTCACATTATAATATTAGTACCTACTACTTGGATAATATGGATTTGCCAGATAGATGGTCTGTTCTTTTGGTAAACTGTAATGTCAAACTGAAAAAAGGCCATAAGATTCTGACGCAAGAAATTGTGTTTACAATGCTTGTTTTCAACAACACAAGGCGTGCATATAAGCTCGCAGTTAGATTTGCAGCTTTCGACGCTTGAATATCCAACTGAGCGCTTCTACGGGTTAAAACGGCTCTAAGTGATGCAACAAGCTGACCAACGTCAGTCCACTCCCACATTCGCTCGGACTCCTAGGCTATGACACATAAGTGCAACCATGCACCCTCAAACATCGCGGAACTGCGATCCCATCACGAACATACATGGCTCGCAGACAGAGCCCCCGTTGTTGGTCGCACAATGAGCTCCCTGTGGGCGCGTGCTCCAGGCATGCGCTCGCGCAGGAACGTGCGTACTCGCGGGACTGCGGTACCGGTTCGTCGCTATTTGAACTAGATACGCGGCGCTGTTTGTAGGTGATGATAAGCTTTGGAGCGGCATATTTTTGCTTTGTTGGTTCTTTGGGATACAACTACGAGCTTTACCTATTTATTTATTGGTCTACTGTTATATTAACTTAACGTCATTTGTTGTTATTTTCTAAGGAAATGGTTAATTTAGAGGGCCAGAACTAGTGACAATCGTTTTCAAGCGTTTCGTATTTCTGCAACGTCTATCTACTTAGGATTGACATAAAGTTTTCGATAGTTTATGTCTCTAATTTCATTAAGAAGTAGGTAAGTAAGTCAAGCTTTTTTTAAATGTACACGATTCGCTAACATTAGTCTCAAAACTATAAATATAACCCAATCAATAGCCGTCAACGCAGCTCATGCTTGCTCTTGCTTTGAACCTTCAATGATGGAAGGTTTCGAGGGGTGAGCAAGGATGCCGCACCCACTTGTGCGATGGGCCGTGCTCCTAACAATAGTTGACGCAGTCACCGTGATGCCGATGCCGTGCCGTGCCATTTCACTCGGACTCTCAATGTTATGGAAATGAAAACTAATATCAAAGTTAACTAGGAAATCTTGACTTTAGGAATATACTCGTAGGATAGACAATGGTGGATAGATTTCGAAGTTTATCGAACGGCGTAGCTGTGACGATACGAGGTACCTATTGTTTAAATTGAAAATGAATTTTTCTAAGTTAGTCGTAAATCTTCAAGCCTTCTTCAACCTTACATAGCTGTAATCAATGAAACTGCATCTGGTTAGATACCTACAGTACCTGTAGTACAATCAGTTCCTACAAGAATGACAGTGTATATGCACTAAAAGTGACAACAGCCTATTGTATTTTCTACGCACACACATTTTGGTTCAAGAATTTGATATACCTGACGAGCAAAGTCTATAGTGACTCTGACATCCTGTCAACAATGGAATTATCAATAGATGATGATGACTGTTACTTGTCTGCCCTCTAAATTGGTAAACTCCCTACAAATTAAATTTAACATACAAAAGAAATATTTCAATCACTGTGGTTTCTGAAAGAATGCGTTGTTCGTGTATAAGTCGCATTTAATTTGATTCCCAAAATTCTCTTTGGTATCAATTTGGTTCAAAATTACCCTGTAATCATACAAAGGGACGACGACGTTGTCTTTTATTCCAGAACAACATTCCTGCGCATCTTTTCAAGAATTTTAACACTCAGATGCATGTAATAGTTAGTAAGTATGTTCATGTGTCTGAGAGATATTTTCTAGACTTGAAAACAGTTGAGGCGATGGGCAATAGACGGATTGCTAATAGAAAATGACAACAGAATACAATGAGGACATCATTGTATTCGTAGTTATTTCCCCCATTCAATTATAGTTAGTACTGAGGGTCTAAAATGGCCGCTTTAGCAGAATTATAATAGGATAATAATATGAATTACGTTTAAATTCGTAAAATGCCGGCCATTTTAGACCCCCAGCTCATATTTCTCGACACAAGCAGCAAATGTATTCTTTAAGTTATGCCAAATCTCATTCGTTGTCTTTCTCAATGTTAATCTCAGTACGAAGCAGCGTGCAGCGTGGTCACGTTGTACGTTAATAATAATTAGTGAGTCGTGGCCGGTTTGGCGGTATAATGTAACGCCTGCTGACCATCAATCATGGCGGACAGCTGCCGAAGTGCCAGGATGTTTGAGTTACTGACCCTCGCGGCTACTGGGCTTGGTCGAGTTTAAGCGATCGACAATAAGATTCGTTTATTGCTGTTAGTGCTACTGGAGAAATTGGACCAGTAAAATTAGTCGTACGTTCTCACGTCTCATCAAATGGCGTTAGTTGCCGTTGGTTATATAGAGTTACCAGTTTAGGACCACCAATTTTTGTTAAATACGAAGGTTCAAGAGCTTATTAGCTAAGCTTAACTTAGAGTAGAGCATCCAGACTAGCTAGATAATTATGCCCAGGTATGTTTGAAGTTTGTGTCACAATGTCCCCTATTTCTTAGGGTTCCGTACCCAAGGGTAACCAACGAGACCCGGACGGACAGCTAAGGCTTAGTAATAAGCCTTAGCTGTCCGTCCGTCGGTCTGTCAGCGGACTGTATCTCATGATCTGTAATAGGTACACAGTTGAAATCTCAGAATGTGTATTTCTGGTGCCCCTATAGGTAACAAAAAATATATACCTAATTAAAGACTAAAGAGGGATCCTCTACTACGATGGTACGGAACCCATCATGCGCGAGACCTCACACTTGACCCGTTTTTCAGCCTTTAAGAAAACCACTGTAGGACTGGTGTCAAGTTATAGGAATCGTTTACTTACTTACTTATTAGTATATTTGGTGTTAAAGCGTAATTGTGCGCACTGCACCTACTTGTATCGACAAGTTGCACAAACTTGTGACACGATAAAGCTCATATTGTACTGTAGACGAGAATATAATTAGAATTCACATTATTCATACTTAGTATCTACTTAAAGTCAACGTCTTGCTATTGGTAACTCATTAAATTAGACGTCCACATGATTGATACTGACGCGGCACGTTATTTGAACCTTAATGACATTTGCAACAGAGCTATTTTAAAATATTTTATGGTTATTTATTAGTGTAGCGTTAATAACTGTACGATATTTATATTGATGGGGGTTACGCAGTCACTTCTCAGTTTCTCACCCATTTTTTGGTCCTTTGTTCCACTTCCTTCCTAGCTGGGTTGTGGAGGTCAGTTAGATAGTCGCTCCATGTAAAATACTGGTATTCACCTGCATCCAGTTAGACTGGAAGCCGACCCCAACATAGTCGGGAAAACCCTAGGCAGATGATGACGTTCCCTATCCTTAAAAGTTATCAGGATCATAATCAGAGGAACAAACTTATAAGTTCTAAAAAAATAATAGGATAGGTTTAGAAAAACTGTATCTTATTTAGCATTAGCACGTACCACAGTCGTCCCTACTACTACCACTTTCGTTTTCTTGTTAAGTACGTCCATACGCACCACTTTGATAGAGCGCTATCAGTTAGGGACAAGTTAGTAATAAATATAGTTTTATCGCTAACTTAGTGCCCAGTTCATATCACAAAGATAATAGTGACAGCTTTAATAGCTGTCAAGCTTTTATAATAATATGGCAATTCAACAATATGTATCATTTTAAGGACATCAAGAGAGCCTTAATAACAAGTAAAATTGCTACTAACTGATAATATTTCATAGCAGTTCATCCTTCAAAAACGTAGTAAATGAACAAAGCTCTACAAAGCTGAGTTGTTCATCCGGTAGCGAACGTTCTGCTATTAATCACGGGAGGACGCGCGTGCGCAGCGCGGTGGCAACACCCCTGCGCGCTTCATTTTATTATCGACCAACAACATGAGGTTACGAAGCTTCACTTCAAAAGACCAGTAGCAGGAGAAATACGGGTCAAAACAGTAATACCTAGTAAATGATTGGAAAAGTCAAAATTAAGTAACTATTGCATAAGTCTGTTGTTTTCCTTGCTAAGTAACTTAACTACCACTAAGTACCTAACTACTTATGCTACTAACTTGACTTTAGCACAGTGCGGCTGTCCAACACTTTATCGTTCTGGTGTCCCGTCGAGTAGGTAACATTTATTGTATAAGTGAAACAGATTCCTGGCTACAGCCCTGACTTTGGCATGTAACCTATGCCAAGATACAAATAAGTACTCAAACCAGCTAGAACAACACCAAATAAGGCTCAAGGACTTAGGAGGAATAACTTTTTCACTGAATCCACTTCAATGACTCCGTCTTTTTAAACAAAACTCAGCAAAAGATAGCTCTAAAATAATCTAAATTAGCTATTAGCTTTTGTACCTAGTTTAATCCTTCAGGCAGGCTACCTAGACAGCAATAAATTGTAATTTGTTTGACTGAGTTTAATAGTAGGTACCTATTTGCATCGACCACAGAGAAAGCGTTCAATTATTTCTTTCTTCCAACCTGGCTTAGTTAAAGACTGGTCCTTCGGTACATTCTGCTTGATTCCGTTTCTTTATGACCCGGTAATTTGTCGTGGCGAGACAAACCGCATTGTTTTAACGTGAATAACGTCAAATATTTGTGCCCACCTCGCCATGTCATTTCTCATGAGGTATCTTAGCAAGATACGGAGAGGTGTCCGACAATTACTCAAGTAGATATTTTATACGCAAAGGTCACAACATGGATGATTTTACAAAATAAGTTACGTATTTTTTACAGAGTAAATGAAATAGTTATAGAAGAAATGCAAATGTAATATAAAAAATTGCATCTAGTAGTTTTTTTTTTCCTGAAACTAAGTATGTACCTACCTAATGATTTGTATGAATGTAGTGCCTTGCGCAAATAGTGTGACTTTTCTTCAGTGTCCAGAAGAACTCACAACAACGGTTATTTTCAGGAGATATGACCAACAAATTGACGCGAACTTTTCGTATCATTTACCTGTCTAGCAGCAGTTTACTGTTGTTCTTATCGATACGGTAAAGTTAGTTGTGTTCTTTTCTATTTATTTAATCTAACAATCTTTCCTCACAATTTGAATAACAATAAAATTCTACATGAATAGAATCTAAGATTATAGAAAACGGGTTACCTCGTAAAGATATGTAAAAAACATAGATTTTTTGATTACTTATATGAATAATTTACATATAATGACTCGTAAAGCTCCTTTATACGCTCATTAAATCCGATGAGCAGACAATCTAAATACGATCAGTAACATCGGGAATCAATTAACTATAACCTGATAACAGCAGATGTTACCCGACAAGGGTGCCTCTGTCATCCTCTATGCGAGGATTATTCAATGCAATATTTCCTAATGTTTGGTAATCAAAAACCTATAAAAACGTCGATGAATACATAATTAATCGACTTATTTTGATTACTTTATTCGACCAATAAAAGAACATAAATAATCTTCTTTTAAATTGTTCATTCATTTTATCTAAATTTTTATAAAATTCTTGTTAACGGTTTCGTAACATAAAGAACGTTGAACGAAAATATTGTTTTACACTGAACAATTTACACGCAGCGGGAGTTTTATCTCACTTCCAAATTATTTTGAAATCGGACAACATGTTACGTGTCCCGTGTGCCCGCGACGGTTGGCAAACCTACTGTATACCTGACACAATGGAATCCAAAAACGGACAAAAACTGGCTGAAGGAGGATTTATGTGGCCCGCTCGGATGCCACGCGTTCCTTCGTTTTATACCCTACGGCGATATTCCGCATACTACTGTGTATTTTGATGACATCAAATCCTTTTGTAAATGTCAAGTTTTCAAGCACCGAATAGCTGGTCATTGACCTGAATGAATTAAGTTTTTAATCGAGAGCGGTTACGTCGCGTGCTCTCGGATAGATTTGTTGGATGATTAGTTTCAATGTAAGTGCAGGGGCGTGCGTTCTGTAGAGATCATTTATTGTATTTGACATGTAGGGTCAAAAACCTTGAATCCTACAGAGAGGAATTACTTATAAAGACAATTTCTTGTTTGAATTAGGTAGGTACGACACAGAACAAACGATAGGGAAATCCAATCATCAGAGTATAAAAAAGGTAACACCGCACGCAAAATACGCGCTTTGGACGTGGATTTGCGGACACCAGCCCGTTATAGGTACAATACAATACAAAAAAGCTAACTGCATAACTTCATATTTCGCACGTAGTTGTTCTTTCTTGGTAGGTATGTCAACATCTTCTTACAAGTTATTACCATAATATGACTGTATTAAACGCATTATCTTAGCAACGAAACAATCTGTTGTGACAAACGAGTAGATACAACAACACATCATCGTAAATGTTCACTAACATTGCTTAACTTTCACTGTTCAGCTGCTAACGCGACGTCTTTCCCATGCTTTTTGCATTCGACATGGGATTCTCACATGAAAATATAATTGGTTATATTTTCTAAAAAATCAAGCATCGTGACTTGAGTTAAGCATGTTTTCTATATAGCTACAAGCTTCCACCCGCGACTTCGTCGGCGTAGAAGGTGACTGTAACTACTCACCATGAAACAGATCCTATATGATCATGGCTCCCAGCAATAGTGTAGCATTTAAGGAAGGGAAAGAATTTTTGAAATCGAATGAGTAGTAGATCCAAACTCCACCCTCCACCTTCAACTTCCTCTTTACAATAATGTACAGACGCCCGCACATCAAGCTACTACAATCTGTCAAATTTCTTTAATAGATTTTCAACTTTATCGCTAAAGCATTACCGTTCAAGGTTAATTGGGAAAATTTGACAGTTCCGGGTAGCTTGATGAGCTGAACCTAGATCAGAGATAAATAAAATGCAACAGGTGCTATCTCCGTTTTGACAGTTCTAAAGTAAAAAGTTGTGCTTGTATTCTATGGGGAACATTGTATTGTAAGCGTCTAGCGGGTATCGTTTTCGGTGATTTTTAAGCGTTTCGAACTTTTCCTACAGCATTTTGTTCTCCGTTCTGAAGTCAACGCAGTTGTCTATGGTTCAGTCATTTTTGATCCTCTTGACAAGATTCAAAGTAACTTTAGGGTTACGATAGGAGCAAAAATGTTTAGTCCTGTCACAATCCTGTACCAAAAGACTTCCCAGGTCTTCCCCCTAACCACCGCTATTCAAATCCCTATGAACATCGTCCTGAAAACCAGAATAAAACAACTTCAAATGAGACACCACACATCACATCACCCTTCATTTATCAGTTCTACAAGTCTCTTTAGCTATATCTTAACTGCTGCATGCAGCATGCACCATGCTGCACGTATGGACAAACAAATGAATTTGAATTTCGAATGGAGGTCGATTAAAATTAGCATAATAAGAGTTCGGTGTTCCTCCCGAGTGGTTTATGAAAATGTCCGCAGGAACATGTCGAGTGCACTCTGATGCGTGTTTAATTGCTTTTAACTTTGACATGACGCGGACGTTATCCAGGCGTGAGGCTTCTTGAGCCGAAATAATATATAAGATTGTGAACTGTCTGTTTGGGCTAAAAATGTGCATAAGAGCATGAGGATTTAAGAAATGCAGATCGAATTTGCTAAACAGAACAGTTATTTTCGTTTAGGTTATTCAACAATACAAAACAGTAGAATTTTACTAACCTTATCAGGTAAGTATTAGAAAATCCGTTCGTCGTTGGACGAAAGTCCTCTATAAGTAACTGAGCAACCTCGACGAAATATTGAGCATTTCATTTAATTAATTTGGAATAATTGTGATTATAAAACGGTCCGTAGTAAGTAAATAAGCAGGTGCAGTCTAACAACTAGGTATGTGCTAACTGCTAATAATTAGCTAATTCGTAAACAAAGCACTTATGTATGACTCACAATGCACATGTTTGATCGTAAACCTATGTATGATGTTATGGCTTTGATTTGATTAACCTGAAGACATAACAGATAAGTTCAGTAGCAGTCATGTACCTAAGTCAGTCAGTGGGTCCCATTCTCACTGAAACAAGCAACACCTAAAAGCGCACTGTTTAATTTTCAGCACTCTAGCTGTGTCAATGATAATGATTGAACATGGTGAATGAACGTTATTCAAATGATCATAGATTTTGTGCCCACCTCACTCATAACAGTCATAACATAACATAACCGTTAAAGAGCTTATAGTCAGTTAGAATCGTGATGTAATAATACCTATTAGCTGTAAGATCTGTGACAAAGAGAGGGCTTAATAAGTCTGTTGTAAATAACAGCCAGAAATGAACGCGAAATGCGACAGTATCGCACCGCCATCGACTGCAAATGAAGTAAAGTTTATAGTAAGTAGTACATTGCAGGCAGCAGGCTGGCCGGGCGAAGGGCGTGCCAAAGGCTTCTGACAGTAGCTCATTACTGCATAGAGAGTACATGGTAACACAGCTAATTTGCAGTAATGAGGACTTATTTGAGTGTGGCCCAGATATGTTTTCCTATAGGTATACTAAGTTTCTGTGTAAGCTAATTTTCCTCTTGGAAACAACGGAATGGAATCACAATAACAATTTTATTGTAAGGGGCCATACGATGAAAAAAAAACGGTGGATGGACTGTGTGAAAGATGACATGGCTAGAAAGGGCGACGGCATAACGAGGTGACGACTAATAGAGAAGTATGATGTGTGATGAGAAGTATAAGAAAACGTGTTGTCCCGGTCCAAAATAAATTGGGATAAGAAAAAGAGAATGATGATGAGTCCTGAATAAAAATTATTAGGCGTCTTCACTAACGTAGACGGGACCACTGTTATAGCCACTTCGCCCAAGTGTGATGAAGGGTCCCACCCCTGTCTACAGCCTCTACTATCTGGAGCAGAATCAAAGCTAAGTTATGTTAGCTACATTTTTACAGGTGTCGAAGAACAGAAGTCTGCTGTGACGTGTGTACCTATTCTAATAGAAATATATATTTTGATTTTTAATCTTTATATTAATTTAGGAACCTGAAGACATGACGGTTGCATCGAACCCTTACTTATTATTACATTTTTCAAAATCAAAATATTTTTTTTTTATTTCACATAGGCCTACATGGGCACTTATAAAACGTCGACAAAAATGTGCACGGTTCGGGTTGGTTGTTTCCTATGGAGAAGAACCGGCAAGAACTCCATGGTTACTCTTTTATCATTATTCATACATCTCTAAAACCTGAAGTTCAATTATTTTAGCTTCGTCAGATCCAGATCTGATAAAATACTCTGAAGTGAAAGTACATCTATTAAATTAAAATTGACACATTTATAGTTAGAAACAGAAACGTAATAGAACCATCATCGGCTTAGCCTTTCGCAGCTATGTTGGGGTCGGCTTCCCCTCGACCAGGAACTACCTCCTTCCATCCAGCTCACCAAGTGCAACTGAATGCCAGTATTTTCTTATTCTTCTGTTAATTTTTTTTAATAACTGATGACATTTGGGGCCTCTGACTTACCGTAACGACTGTCATAGATCAAAGATAAATGTGACTTCGGTTGTTTTTTGAAAACGGGAAGCATTATAAATCGCTAATTACGGACCTAAATTGAAAACCGGTGTAGCCCATAGCTACGAGGCGATGACATCGACATGCCCATTACATATAAATGGCGTCAACAGGGGACTCGTCAACATGATTATAATTTTAAAGAAACCTCTTAATAATTGTTGCATCTCTAATCACCTTTGAAGGCGACGTCATAAATACAGTTACGGGCAAAGATCTGTCCCTAGAAAATGGACAAAATTTATAACAAGTTTGAATTTATAGACAGTATCAAAATGTTACGTCAGTCAGCTTGGCGTGATCTCTTTCGGCTACTGTTCACAGTATTATCATCAATTGACTATATTTGCCGGACCCTCATCTTCATCCAGGGGCCCAATTCTGCTATTACAATAGACGACAATAGTGTCAGAATGGTCTGTCATTGATTTCATAATATTGTTGATTTTGACAAGTTTTGACAAGTCAAAATCAACAATTATGAAATCAATGACAGACCATTCTGACACTATTGTCGTCTATTGTAATAGCAGAATTGGGCCCCAGTTGCCTGCCTCTGCTTTAGCTTTACAATGATAAGCAAAGCTTGGACATTATCAATTTGAACTTTCATGATTATTCTTTAGACATTCTTTTGCATTGCAATGTCGTTTATGGAAACATTTAGCATTTAGTGTTCAACGTCTGTGTGTCGGACTGTGTCTCCTTCTTCATTTTACTTAGGAACTAATTCTTTTTTAACGTAATTTATTAAAGCTGTTTTGACTGTCCCTCCAAATTTCTTCTCCGTCTATCACTAGCTATCGCGGTACTTTTGGGTTGTTTAATTGTTTTCCATTTAATTAGTACTCTACTCAATTATTTAAATCAATCTCATTCTTAGGTATTTTCTTTATTGTCTTACATCATTGATCGTCTGTTTCTTATGATAATATTCTCAATTTCTAGTGTCATTGGGTTTCTTGCAACAATAATGCGTTACTGTTGTTTCTGTATCATTGATTTAATTACTGTAAAGTCTGTAGTAAGTATTTTATTTATGACAGTAGGAATATTTGTTGTGGGTATGTTTACGCGTTTCAGTAGGCAGGTGGTGCTTAGACACCTTCATTTCAGCAGTGCTGAGTTAATTTTTTGTTAATGGTTGTAATCTCTTTATTTGTAAATAATAATAAATATTTAGCCGTCATACTAATATAATTATTCCATTCAATAACATTTCGAACAGACCCAGTAACCGGTCTGCGTAGAACTCGGCTTCGCGACTGGCTCATACCACACTGGCCCAGCACGTTGCATTAACTTGTTACAACTAAAACTATGCACAGCACAACATCTACATAGTCCCAAGGCCCTATAAACATCGAATGAACTTTCGCTGTTCCACAATAGGCCAATTTCCCACAAGCGTGTGACTATTTTTTCCTCTAAATAAGATGGTGCATACCTAGCCATCCATTCCAGTACTCTCGTCTGTTTCACTACCACTGCACTGCACTGCACTGAAAACTTTTACTTTTCCCGGCGTACACTGGCGTGCACTGGCGTTCCGCGTACACTGGCGTGCGGACGGCGCGGGCGCAGTCGAGGCGCGCACGACACTGCCGCGACCCGCGCCCAGCTCTCCTATAAATTCTTTACAAGACTCGTGCCAGAGCTTGGCCCTGTACAGTCGGGTACGGTGCTTGGACTGCCCGCGCGCACGCCCTTGCAAGCTTTGCGAGCATTACTGAAAGCTCCCCTTGCGTAAGTTTGGACGGCTTGATACTTACACCTTCATAAGTCAAATAATAACAGTAGGAAAGGGTCGGGTATTAATGAATGGCTTACGTAGATACCTAGTAGTACTAGGTACTAGGCTAGTACCTACCTACCTAAGTAACAACATCGATGAGCTTCGTCTTAACTATTGTCAACAATTAAGATTAACCAGATATTATTTGAAGCTGAGCGCAAAGGCAAAATAATGAAGACAATAACAATTTGGAAGCTTCAAGTACTTTTAAAATGTTGACGCCAAAACCGAGCGAAATCTTTTCATTAAAGGAAAAGGCGAGAAAACACCCAAGGTGAGAGATAACACAGATTTTAAACTGCATATTTTCGCGTCAAGATATAATCTTGAGCGACCACGTGGGCTTTAATTATAAAATTAAGCACAGGATTGTACCTGCGGCCGGCGCGCGCGCAGCCTCCGGTCGTCGTTCGAGCAACCAGTCAGACCGCATACTCCTCCCCCGCCCGCACGCCTCTGTCCCAAACTTTCAACAGCACTTACTAAAATAGGCTATAACTCTGACAGACAAAGTCCAAATTGAGATGAATCCTATTGGTGTTTAATATCGTTTGATGTCGAGTCCAAATGCCTCTGCTATTTCGTACAAGACATGCCGTACAGGGTTCCCTACATATTTGTCCAAACCTGGTGGCTGGTGCACCGTATTGGGGCGGCATAAGGCCGCGTTTGTCCGCTCGGCTTGTAGAATGCACCTGCTTGCAGGACCATCACTATCATTGCATTTACTACAACATTGAGTGCGTTTGTTATAACCGCCGTATTTTGATTAAACACGTGATGCTCGAAGCTTAAATTCGAACTCATAATAGCATCACACGCATCGTTCATGCATCGGTGAGGCCTATGGTTCTGGCCTAAGGCTGAAATGATGATGATGATAAGTTCATTGGAGCGAACAGTTCACGAGTCCGAAATAGGAATACACTTAGGAATGTATGGAATTCCATCTCATAATTCAATTCAAATTATTCAGGAACAATTCACATTGTGTTTGAAATCATAAATTTATTAAAAATTACAACATTACATTACAAGCAAAACAAATAAATAACAATTTTAAAATGTGGATATGTAATCGTCTATCGAATAAGTACAGGAAGTCATTTCTGTAATAAGAATGCTTTGAGTCTTGACATAAAGGAGCTTTTATAAATTATAGTTTTTAAGTCCAATGGCAACCTGATAAAAATCCGCACTGCTTGATATTGAGGACTAGGTATGTTGCACAATATTAAGCTGGGGTATTATTTTATTTTTAAAATCTTTCCTGCGCGTACATCCCTCAACTGTCTCTCCTTATCTGTTTCAAAGTTATGCAGGTATTTTTTTTTTTAATTCACCAACAATATTAAAACAAAGAGGCTGGGCACAGTAAGAATTTTTAAATTTACAGTGTGGCCGACAGCTCTCTATTTGCGATATCCGGACCATGGTTCGTATGGCTCTCTTTTGGAATACAAAGGCTCTCTGGTAGTTATATTTAAAACTATTCCCCCGAAACTGAACACTATAACTCAACCTTGATTCTATTAGAGCATAATATACCATTGTAAGGTGTTTTATGTCTATTACATCCCTAAGTCTGCGTAAGGCATGACACGCTGAGGAAATATACGAATCAATGGCTTGCAATTCCCTTTTCCAATTTAAATGTTTGTCAATGTATATCCCTAGAAACTTTACCTCATTAACTAAATCAATTTTAACTTCATTAAGTGCGATCGTCATGTTGTCTATAATACAAGCTGTTGTAATAAATAACTTTATTTTGGTTTTTTCAGTTATAATTTAAAGCTTGTTACTTTCAAACCAAGATTTAAAAACTGCCAACACTGCATTAACCTTAGCGGAAAGCTCCTGTATGTCGTTAGCTTCAACTATTGCGTTGGTTTCATCTGCAAAAACTGTCAGCTGTATCTCGGGAAATACCTATTGAATTTATGTAATTAATTAAATCATTTGTAAATAATATAAACAAAATAGGCCAAAAAATCGGTCCTTGAGGTACGCCCGCTACTATATCTTGCATAGAAGATTTATTTTATTACCATTAGCTTGCATATTACTAATACATATCTACAACTACATACATTTGCCTAGGTATTTATTAAATATTAAGAGAAAAGTTGAATAGTTTTGCCTCTCACACCATAATGCTTCTGCAATGAGTAATTTGAGGTCAATTGTATCAAAGGCTGAGCTTAAGTCAAAGAAAATGCCAGCTACCCTCTTTCTCCTATTCAATTTACTAGTAATATCTTCCATTTATGAAAAAAAATATCCAAGGCATTTCTTCCAAATTATTAGAAATTGAATTGTTTTTAGAAAAAAATATGTTTGACATTATTTGTTTTACCGAACATTGGCTAAAAGATTACCAAATGCTGATTAATTATGAGAACTATACGGTTGGTAGCTGCTTTAACCGTAAATCTATGCTGCGTGGAGGTTCCCTAATACTTTTGAAAAATTGTGTTAAATATAAACAACGTATTGACATAGTAGGTCTCTCGGTTGAACATTGCGTCGAACTGTCCTGTGTTGAGCTAGATAAGCATGTAATTGTGTGTGTGTACAGACCCCCAAACTATCAAAACTTTTCCTTATTTGAATCAATAATGGAAGATGTCCTGGCAAAACTTGCAGCCAGTAATAAATCTACAATTATTTGTGGTGATTTCAATATCAATATTTTAGAAGACAATTCAAATAGCAGTCGGTTATTAAATCTTTTTAAGTCATTTGACTTGACCAACATTTTTATAGAACCTACTAGAGTCACTCCATCTTCTGCTACTTGTATAGATAATGTTTTCTGCGATTGCTATTACTTAGATAAAGCCATAGTAAATTGCCTGCCGTCTGACCACAGCGGACAAACTGTAACTTTTAGGTGTAACACACCATTGCAAAATGTTCAGATTAAATTTAGACCTATAACTACTAGCAAATTAAATAGGTATAATATTTCCCTGCAGAACAAGTTAAGTGTTATGAGCCATCATATGGACGATATTAATATAAATCAATTGTATGATCATTTCTTTTCAATAGTTCACACTGAATACAACAAAACTTTTGAAAAGAAGACAAAAAGTATTTGCCCTAAATTTATATTTAGTGATTGGGCAACTAGAGGTATCAGAAAAAGTAGGGAAAGACTATTTGAGCTTTATGACCTTAAATCTTATATAAACACTGAAACTTTTAATAAGTATGTTGCTAAGTATTCAAACATTTTTAGAAATACATGCAAGGTTGCCAAAGCCCTGCACATTAGCAACAAGATTAAAACAGCAGAAAATAAAATAAAGACAGTTTGGAAAGTCATAAATAACGAGACTAACAGGAAGAAAATACGTAACACTAGCTACACCTTAGATACAGCATGTGGTCCTAAAAGCTCTAATCAGGCAGTAGCTCAAGAATTTGTGAATTTTTTTACCGATATACCGTTAAAAACTACGGAGTCTCTTAATTCCTCTCCTGAAGTAGCAATTGGTTTATTAAAGGCGAATGTGTCTGGCTGCCCGGCTGAATTTAAATTTAAACACATAAACCCTATGATAGTTATTAAAGCTTTCCGGCAAATAAAAGTCAAACTGACCGAAGATCTTTGGGGAATGTCTATCAAAGTTTGTACATCCATAGTTGAGACTGTAGCACCATACTTAGCTTTAATTTTTAATTTGTGTGTAGACCAAGGAGTTTTCCCTGATTTAATGAAATACAGTAAAGTCATACCTCTTTTCAAATCCGGGGATAGTAAAGATACTAATAATTATAGACCTGTATCCGTGTTGCCAGTTTTTAGCAAGGTGTTTGAAAAAGTAATGCTTAATCAAATGCTCAATCATTTTAACACCAACAGAATCTTACACGACCAACAGTTTGGTTTCACTAAGGGACGTTGTACAACTGACGCCGGTGTAACCTTATTAAAGCACATATTTTCTGCGTGGGAAGCATCCCAAGACGCAATAGGAATATTTTGTGACCTCTCCAAAGCATTTGATTGCGTAAATCACGACACATTGCTTTTGAAACTTGAGCATTACGGACTAGGTAAACTTGCACTTAGTTTGGTAAAATCTTATTTAAGTGATAGACAACAATATGTTCAAATAAATGGTGTTAATTCACAGGGTTTAAAAGTAAAAATGGGGGTTCCGCAAGGCTCAATATTGGGTCCTTTCCTCTTTCTAGTATATATAAACGATCTACCCTATTTATTGAAAAACCAACCTCAAAATATGGTGTTATTTGCTGATGACACTTCTCTAATTTTTAAGATAAATAGACGGGCCCAAAATCTAGATGACGTAAATAATGCCCTACTTCAGGTCCATAATTGGTTCACAGCAAACAATTTAGTATTAAATGAAAAAAAAACGAAATGCATAAGATTTGCTTTACCAAATGTTAAAAGTAACGAGTGTGATATAGTATTGAATAAAGAGAAACTTGAATTCGTAGATAAAACCGTTTTCCTGGGGCTTACGCTTGATTCAAGGCTACAATGGGGTTCTCATTTGAAATCTCTTGCGGGGCGCCTAAGTTCAGCAGCATATGCTGTTAGAAAAATCCGTCAATTTTCTGATGTAGATACCGCTAGACTGGTCTATTTTAGTTACTTTCATAGTATAATGTCTTATGGCATTCTGTTATGGGGACGGGCTGCAGACATTGAGTCTATATTTATTCTGCAAAAAAGAGCCATCAGAGCCATATATAATCTTCGTAGGCGCGATTCTCTAAGGGAACTGTTTAAGGAAATCAAAATCATGACGGTACATTGTCAATACATCTACGAAAACATAATGTACGTTAGAAAAAATCTACATCTTTTCAATAAAAGAGGTGACAGACACAATTACAGTACGAGAACTAGAGACCAATTAGTTCAGCCGGGCTTCAGACTCGCTAAAGTAGACTCATCTTTCATGGGGTACTGTTTAAGATGCTATAATAAAATTCCACAAAGTATTCTTGAACTGAATGAGACGAAATTTAAATCATGCATTAAACGCACACTATG
Source organism: Eurois occulta (assembly GCA_950022335.1). Taxonomy (NCBI): domain Eukaryota; kingdom Metazoa; phylum Arthropoda; class Insecta; order Lepidoptera; family Noctuidae; genus Eurois; species Eurois occulta. Next base: position 1,041,732 of record OX465486.1, read on the forward strand.
TAAGCAAGCATATTACAAGTTGGACGATTATATCTCTGATAAAAATGCTTGGCTCAATGCCGGTCCTGCTCCACATGGACAGGGGCGCATAAACTGATTAATGGATAGCATTAAATAGTATTGTTGGAGCTGCTGAAGATTGTACAACTATCTTTGCATTGTATAGATTCAATTTCTTTTGGTATTATATAACCGCATAGCCCATATTATGTGAGTACTATGTAATAGAAAGCTATCCTTCGTTGGAAACCTACGTCATTTTTTTTTTTTTTGACTTGAATTTGCCCTGGCGGTTAAGTGTATGTCATGCTCACTCAAATGTCTCGCTGATGGTGGCGCGTGTGTCGGATCAGTTAGTTCCCTTCAAAATGGTTGAGTTGAATGGTGCTGATACATGCGTCATGTTCGTGAACGGGCGCTGTCAGTTGTGACTGGTCATCTCTTGGTTGCCACGGCTTATTTGAATTAATTATTTTATTTTTTGAATTGTTCTTTTCCTTGTTTTTACTATGGACACTTTTAACGTGCACATCTTGCTTCATCGCTCTCACATAATGTACCATCTAAACATGAATGATGTAACCAAGGTTTTGTAAAAATATTCTGATTTAAAAGAGTGTCCATGGAGTTTCTTGCCCGTTCTTCTCCATAGAGATCTACGTTAGGGAATGGGCAACTACAGTACTTTCACAGTTTTTATGCCTTGTGACTGGGACTGTAGCTAAATTTCATTGTTGTCTTTGTTTCGACAGTTCAAAAGTGCCTGTAACGGGCCTACTTGAAATAAATGCTTTGATTGATTGATTTTGATTGATTATGTATACAGGGTGTTTGGCGCATGGACCGACACAATTTTTCCAGGGATTTGGGAGGTCATTAGCTAGGTTCTACCCATACACCCTTTGTCCCAAATGTCACGGTTGGTTACATATGTTTTTTTTTTTTTTTAATGAAAAAAATGCCCAAAATATTTCCTTTAATTCGAAATAACGTGTAAAGTTGTAAAATTTCATTCATTAAATAAAAAAAAATACTTTGGAAGCTTGTAAGGAATTTTCTTGAAACCAATTGTATAAAACAAAGATGTTTTTAGATTTAAAAGACTTTGGAGAATGCAACAAAATTTGTTTTGTGCCACTACGCCCACAAACAAAAAAGTTATTTCGAATTAAAGGAAACATTTTGGGCATTTTTTTCATTAAAAAAAAAAAAAACATATGTAACCGACCGTGACATTTGGGACAAAGGGTGTATGGGTAGAACCTAGCTAATGACCTCCCAAATCCCTGGAAAAATTGTGTCGGTCCATGCGCCAAACACCCTGTATATGTATAGCGTAAGCTGTTCCGAAATTTTTTTGGTATCCAAACTGTCTCAAGTCAAATAATGGGAATATAAAAGTACCTTACTGTCCCAAATCAGGGCAAAGGCCTCTTCCCAAACAGAGAAGGTTCATGCATTGATCACCACGTTTCCTAAAAGCGGATTGGTGATTCCAGACTAAAATTAATTAAAAGTCCGGGTTTCTTCACGATGTTTTCCTTCACCGATTTCAGTGAAAACATAACAACACGCCTGTAATCTCCGAAGGGATACTCAGACGTGTACCTTACAAGTAGGCACACACACATTTCGCTAGTTACGTTTAAGTCCCATGTAATAGGGGGCGAGCCTATTGCCATCAACCGGGCACAATTCCAGACTCCGGCTATTACTGAGAAATTCCTGATGGAAAAACCCAATAAGACTGCCCGACCCGGGAATCGAACCCAGAACCTCATGCTCAGCAGTCACGCTGATTTCATTTATATCCAAGATAAACTTACCTACTTACATAAATGAATTGAAAAATACACATTGTTACTGTCCTGATTTGAAGCCCCAACGATGGTGCTGAGTGGTGGAGACTACTCAGCAACACCACATACTCTCTTACTCTCCGGCCTGGCCTACCAACTAGCATCCTCTTTTGTAAAATTATATCATTGTTCAGAGATAAAAGAGAAAAACTACTAAGTTTGACGTTCCTGTCTTGTATAAGTATTCTACTCTTTGCTCCTGTCTATGCCCTTACATCAACATAGCCCACAGAGCATTTTAAATAATACTACATAGCCTTACCATGGCTGGAATTTTACAAATACAAAGAAATTATACAATCTGAAATAATATTATGAATCGTTATTAATAAAACTACTTAAATTGTGTCGAACCAGAACTGAGCCACTAGTTTGGCGCCTTCAGTTGCGTCCTTCAGTTCCGTTTCGTTCTTCTATACTAAGGACGAATATGAATAGTAAGTTATGTGGACTAGTTTCATTATAAGTAGGAACCTAGACACGAACAAAAAACTAGTACATTTCACAACAAACCCACCTACCAAGTTACATAACACTATTGTAGCATTAGAAAGCCATAAGCATACAGTGCGTCTAGAACTCAGTCTAAGCCATTGTTTACTTAGGCATCGACATGTCATGCCATGTCTGCCACAGTTGGCCAGCCAGGAAAATACCGTGAGGAAACCTGGACAGTTAAAGATAAGACTGAACTCTCAAAACCTCCTTGAGCAAGCATGGCGAATGTGGTATCAATGCTCAATATTGCTTATGTAGGTATTCTCGGTATGAGAGAGGCATTTGCCCTGCAGTAGGGACTCGGGAGTGTCACAAAATGTTTACTGTTATTATGAATAGTTACTGTTACAACTTACAAGTCCCAAAGATTTATCTGGTATACCCTAAATATACCTACCTATATCAGTTCAAGTACCTACCAAGAGAGTTCACTTCTGAAAAAAAAACAGCTTTTAAAGCAAATCGACCATATCATAAGAACCTACCGACTACGATACATACTAACAGTCGAATAAGTCGATCGGATGTACCTACGATTAGTTACTATGATTCCGATGATAATGTCAATTTCAGACAGCCGGAGCAGGCCAGGGAGTGGATCGTCTAGGTCGAGCGGCCCTGCCGGGCCACGCAGGCCCGGCAGAGGCCACGACAACGTCCTGCCTGTTATCACCGGGGTCTTAGGCTCCAGTATCCTCGCTTTCTCGCTCTACGCATTAACCCAGAAGCCTGGGATTTGGGGAGACTATGGACAAGATCCAACCAGATGCAACGACGATCTCTCCTCATACGAGCCCGGCGACATCGACACCGTCCGAACAGATTCACATCCCAAGATTAAAAAGGAAAAGAAAAGGTGGCTATCAGTACTAGAAGAACAAATGCTTAAGGAACAACAAATAAGAGGAGAAATCTTGGAACACAAGCAAAAAGTAAAAGAACTCACTGAAAAGCTGCGACAGGCAAGCGAACGTAAGCAACAGCTGCAAAGAGAACACGACGCTAATCGCTCCTATTTCTGATCGCGATATCGAAATACCTTGGCGCAGAAGGGCTTCGATACTTTTAAAGTACTCTGCGTATCCAGGCAACTGTTGCTGATTAACCAGAACACAAGACAAACAATCGTCGGCCCCTGCATCCTTAGTATATAGCCTATCTACTACATTACAATAACCTTCCTGCAAGAATACTCCTGCCACCAGGGAACATACCTATTGCCTAGACCGCAGAACTTGAAAGCCATGATCCATGATCACCATTGCTGAAACTGAACTCGGTGTAAAGAGCACTAAAAATTATTTCAAGCCAAGTCGGTCCACACTGGAGGAACTTTTGGAAGATAAACAAAAAAGATGACGAATAAAGTAAAACTAATAGTGATAGATGGCTTAAAAAAATATATGAAAGGTGCCGCTGATGAAGTCTTTTATATTTCTTCAGGATATCTCCATAAATTCCTGTAAGGGAAATGCGAGTTTTCTGCGAAATTATTGGGGAGAACGCCGTCCTCAAGCATACAGGTGAATAATAGTAGAAATGGCCGGACCCAGACTTAGTTTAGAATTATTATTTCATTACCATTGATCTCAAAAAGGTAAAATAAAACATTGTGAGGAAACCGGCTTACCTATTCCAGAATCAAAAATTCAAAGAAAGGTAACATCCCCTTCTAATCGAGAGGTGGCCTTGTGTTCCAGCAGTGGTAACTTGTGAAAAAGCTACAACTATGACCCACTTTATCTCCTTGTCTAGAAGGTTCGCAAGTATGGTCTAGAACAGGGGTGTCCACCATAGTTTTATGGAGGTCCAAGTTTAGTAATTTTGTAACCGCAGTGGGCCAAAAGAAATGCAGTAAAAAAATAAATAAATAAATATCCCTGGACATTTTCACACAGCACCATCTAGCCCCAAGCTAAGCAACTTAATGCTTGTGTTATGGTAGCTAGATGGCTGATAAACTACATAATATACATTTTTTTTTGTAAATACATACATATTATAGATAGAAAAACACCCAGACCCGGAACAACTACTTGTAGGTCATACAAATATTTGTCCCGTACGGGAATCGAACCCGCGACATGCAGCGCAGCAGTTTAATCGCTTGACCACTGCGCCAACCGTGTCGTCAAAACAGCGACAAACAGCGTGTCGGCAGTGACAGTTAAATTTAAAAAAAAACAAGCTACGCAGGACTAAATAAAACTGCGATGATGCGGTCTGCATTCCCGTGTATGTGAGGTGGGGGGGGGGGTAGGTAAATATGGCGCGGGAATAACTGCTGACTTAGGGACATTTATTAAACAATGTTCGCGCAATATTATTGATGACTTATAGTTTTAAATATGTAGTTCGCGGCCCGGATGAAAGACCTTGGCGGGCCGTTAGGTGAATGATCGCAATGACGGGGAGAATAAGTGCCTTTCGACTTCTTTAAGGTTACTTATACACCCATTAGGCTTATGATATGCCGGTGACATCGCTATATGTAGGTATGGGCCAGTATCTTATAGAACACTGAACTAGTAATTATATCAGACCAAGTTTTCTGTGAAGACATGACAGGACAATCCTTGTTTCGCCAATTCAAAAGTGCCTGTAAGTGGCCTTCTTGAAATAAGCTCGCTCGTGTCTGCGTACGCGCGCTACATTTTGCGCTTCAAAAAAACAATCATATACGCGCCGAAATCGCCCAAAATGCGAAGACTTCTCTCACCTATTGCGAACCTCAGGAGATACAACTTGCGTCAAGCGACAAGCGCGTGCGTCACTTCACTTCTTCATTTGTGTTGCCTGCAGTCGCTCTTCTCAACGCTTTAGAAGAGTCCGGGCCTGATGGCTGGACTTGTGAGCTTAGGGTGTTTCCACCGAAACTCTGCAGAGATGTGTCCTGGCTAGCCCGAAAGGCAGACCGCTGCACGCTGCCTGCTTGGCCGCTGAGTGCGGAGGCAGACATATACAAATAAGAGACATGTCTCCTTGCCTCTCTGCTCCACCGCAGAGACAAGAAGAGTACATAACGAAATTCTATTGGTGGTTTACAACATATCTCCTTTCCACTCGTCTCTTTCCGCTTTGGCTGTCCTGTCATAATTACATAGTTCTCAGATAAAAGATATGCTGAAAAATCTGCCTAAAATAGATACGGAAAAATGTTGATCGGTGCGTGTAAGTTTCATATCACCCTAACAGATAATTTGAAAAACAGTGTACATACCTATGCACAAAATAAAACCACATGAAATAATAATACATGATATTGTATTTGGAACAATCTTTCTCTCTTACCGCATTATAATATAAATTATAGCTTGGTGAACGTCACTGATACAAAATATATAATAATTAATAGTAATTAATTAATAATAACTTATGTATAGTACACCCGTCGCCGCTCGCACGATCTTGCTACAAAACAATTTGTTTTTTACAAAAATGTCGCCGTCCGCTATAGAGTTACTTGCATTGATATTTGACTTGAAGACTCGAAACACTCGAAGGCAGAATTTTATCTAAGCCTTTAACACACACGTACAGAGATACAAGAATCTTATGGCGTTTGAGTGACACTGACAGGTAGCGTTAATGGATTTTGTGAACATTCGTGACCGTTGTACGACTTTAGCCATTCGCACGTCGATGGTTACCGCTGATAGAGGTACCATCGTCATTTTAGTTACAATAAGGTTAAAATAACTGAAAGGACTGTAGTATGCTTTGTCAATCTTTTGTGTTCTCAATATCGGTGGAAAATTGTACGTGTGAGTTAAGCCTAACCAGGATTGCCACAATTCAAAATACTTCTTAGTAAAGTTTTAGGGTTTACGAATGGTGTTCACAATTTTAGTATCCAGTCATCCTATTATCCTAGGTAGAACTTGTGCCTACGCATTGACATTTTATAAGCATTACAATTACAAGCCACAGCTTCGATCACACATTGATACGCCATTACAAAAAGCATTACGACTAACTGACCGACTCCTTGACAATTCAAAAGTGACTTTAAATAGTTTTAATAGAATAAATGCTTTGACTTAATGAAAATACTAAGGCTATCTATCAGGTGTGCTTCATTATATGTATGAGATATACTACTGATATTGTATTGCATAGTAGGGTGACTATTGAACTTCACCGCGAGAGAGACCGCCGAGTGTTTGTCAAAGTCGTCTTGAATGAAGAGCGACCAATCAAACTTGACAAGACAAACTTTTAGCGCCATAAGTATCAAACAAGGAACTCCATGAAAGTAACAAACACTCAGCGCCATCTACGCGGAACTAATGTGTCAGTTTTCTTCCTCATTAGGACTATAATACTGCATGATTCTTCTGGCGCCTGAATGACATTGCCAGGAGGGCGCTGGTAAACATTTGCGTAATTATCTGTGAAAATTGAATTGAAAAAACAAGATGGCGGCTGCTATGTATGGTCAGGGTCACGCGCCAATAGAACTATAACAGCTGTTTTTTTTTTTCAAACAAATAAATAAAACTATATAAATTAAGTGTAAAACATCACCGTAGCACTAGATGACAACTTGCTATATTTCAGCACAAAGGTTCACGTAATTCCGTCTTCTGTAAGCCGTGACGGTGTGACGGTGTATCGGCGACGACGTAAAATGCTAAAACTAATGGCGTTACATGTGACTATGTTATGTCTGTCCATCGCGCACGCACACACATCAAGCCTTCTTGTATCACGTGGCCACATCGGTTCTAGGCTGAAAGGGATAAATACATTTTAATATAATAACATGTTTAATTTTAGCTTATTTCTTTTTTTTATTAATATTTATTCAAAATGGTTTTGATCACAATTCATATGATTGAACTGTACTAATACTAGCTGTGCCCCGCGACCTTCGTCCGCTTGAAATTAGCGCTGTGAAATATACTTTGACCTATTCTACGACAACGATTGTTTGTGAATGTGTGAACAGTATAGGCCTTGTAGATTCCTAGAGGTGTGTTAACTTTTGTTAACCTCTTATTTTGTTTTCCGTTTTTCTTGTGTAGTAAGCCACGACTTATTGTCGGGCCTATGCTGTCCCCCCATACTTGAGTACTAATGCTGTAACATGATAATATTGTAAAATCTAATCATTTTAAAAGAGTAACCATGGAGTTTCTTGCCGGTTCTTCTCCATAGGAAACGACCAACCCGAACCGTGCACCTTTTTGTCGACGTTTCATAAGTGCCCATGTAGGCCTATGTGAAATAAAAATATTTTGATTTTTGATTTTGATTCTCATACCTACCCAATATAGATAAAAAAAAAACTCAAAAATCGGTAGAGCCGTTTCGGAGGAGTGGGACCACAAACACCGTGACACGAGATTTTTATATACATATGAGATTATAAAGAGGTAGTTTGTAAGTTGGTATGTAGGGGGTAATCTCCGGAACTAATGAATAACTAAAACATTTTTTCACTGGCAGAAAGCTACATTATTCTGCTGTAAATTATACATATTTATATCATGCGTAATGCTAAGCTATCACAATTTTTGCAGACAAAGTCGCGGACTAAGGGCTAGTTAACAATAAAGGTGCAAGAGCACCTTTCTACTGCAGTTTACGTTCGAGGCTATCTTCGGAAAGTATCTTTAAGTAAGGGACAGGAAGAAGTTTAGGTTGTTCAAACACTTACTCGCACAGACCTGCCGTTAGCTGCACGAGTATTACTCTTTTCATCACATATGTTTGGGTATCATTCGCTAGACTCGAGAGCTAGGAATCCCATCTACGTGGATGCTTGCAAGCAGACTTCTCCTTCGAGCGATTAATACCTGTTTGTGATGGAGAGCGACAACAGAAACAGGAAAATACCGATCTGTGTGCATCACGGTAGTCATGGCCTTTCGGGCTCCGGGTGGTTTAGCTCAAGGGTTATTTCAATACATTTCATAAGATAACCCTCAACGTCATTTAACCGTCACAACATTACGAACCGAATCAACTGAACTACCGAGAGGACTGGCTCAAATTATCAGAGGAAAGAATAAGTGAGAAAAGGAGATAATTTCACACTCACCATTTACAGGTGTTATTTTCTAGCCTGCAGCGCATTGGAGAGCCAGTCCATCGCCTGGTCGAGGCCTTCTCCGCGCACGGCAGAGGTCTTGAATATCTGGAAGGTGCGGTCACGCAGCGCGTCCAGCCCGAGCGCCTGGTGCACCTCGGCCACCGTCAGGCACCCGGCCATGTCCTGCTTGTTCGCCAGGACCACTAGTATTGCATTGGCTAGTTCTTCTTCCTGGAATTTGACCGAGGTTGCATTTAGGTGGTTTAAGAAATGTCTACGAGATGAACTAATTCAAGGAATAACAATACTTAGTTTTTTTTTAACTGGATGTAGAGTAAAATTTGTTTACGGATTGACAGACCCTTCACGAAGTCTCCAACCAAGCAACAGTACATCACACTAAGAACTAGAAGGTTTCCAGGTATAGTCTAATGTCAGAGACAAGTGCCTTTCGGCGTCGATAAGGTTCTTTTTACACCTATTATAATAATAATTATCCTTATTACACTTGCATATTAGCAAAATTGTTAATAAAGCGTACCAACTTTATGGATTTGTTATGCACTCGACATTAAATTTTAAGAAGCCTTTTTATATATTTGCCTATATGTCTCTCAAAAGTGCTCAACTGGAGTATGCCATGTCCATCTGGAGTCCATACTATAAAAAGTACATTGAGGTGATTGAGTGTTCAACAGAAATTCCTAGGCGCTATGCATTTTAGATGCTTCGGATATTTTACTTGCCATATCAGGATTTACTTAATAATGTACAAACTTATAACACTTAAAACTAGACTTACGTCTACTTTTTACTTGGAACCCTGAATCTTTATAACATTGTTAAGAATAGATTTGACTGCATTGAGTTAACCAACATGTTATGCTGTGTTGTCCCTCTAGAACAGTGTACAAGTGAAAAGTGCGCGCTGGCAGACTATTTTCCACACGAACCTGCCATTCTAACACTGGTTTGCGCTGACCTGTTCGCAGAATGATAGATGCCTACAATAGGACTTTTGTTCATATTGACATTTTAGCATGTTCTCCCAGTAAGTTCAAAGGTCTTATACTCAAGGAACTTTCTTGATTGATGTGTAAAAGTACAGATAAACATGATCGTTAAGTGAGTTTAGTTTTTAATATTATTATAAAAAGCATAGTATTTATTTAGCATAGCATTTAATTAATTGTATACACTTCTCATCAAAAAAATCGAAACACTTTCGTTTTTATTGTTTTTGTCCTAATTTTTTACAAAAGAGAATTAATTCCATGAAAAAAAAAACATTATTGTGTAGCTGGCAGTTTGGTCATTACAGTAAGAAGAAAAAAATCAAAATTCGAAATTAGAATTTCATTTGTTTATCCTATAAATGAAATTAATCACTGTTTTGAGACAAATGTGTATTTAGGGTTGGAGTACGTTTCTCGTTTAAAAACTAAAAATTAGCGCTTGTCTTTAAACTTTTTGTTTCTTATTTCATTTACTGTGACTTTGGGACGTCTGAAAAAACTTTTTTTGCTAAAACATATGGATACTTCGCCCGCAGAAGCCGCCCAAGTGGTGGCATTGCTGGATTCTGGACTTAGTCAGCGTGTTGTGGCTGCAAGATTGCATCTAAGCTTATAATCTGTTCATAGAGTCTACAAACGCTATCGGGAGACTGGTTCGTTCACGCGCCGTTCAGGATCTGGCAGGAATCGGGTCAATTCTGAGCGAGATGATCGATTTATTGTAACAACTTCTTTACGAAATCGACGCCTTAACGCTTTTCAACTGCAGCAGCAGCTTCGCGTTGTACGAAGAGTAGCTGTAAGTGACTCTACAATAAGAAGAAGGTTGAAGGAACGCGGATTGGCACCGCATAAGCCAGCGAATGGGCCGAAATTAACTGCAGACCATCGAAGAGCGCGCCTTAACTTTGCACGCGAGCACCTAACTTGGTCATACCTTCAGTGGAGCAATGTACTGTTTTCTGATGAGTGTAAAATTATGCTGTATGGTAACGACGGAAGGAACAAGGTCTACAGAAGAGATGGAGAACGCTTTGCACAATGCTGCATTGAAGAAAAGGTCAGCTATGGTGGCGGTTCGTGGACGGTTTGGGGAGGAATCAGCGCCGACGGTAAGACAGAACTTGCCTTTGTGTCTGGGCCACGGCTGCCTGCACTAAACTCTCATCGGTACATCGAACAGTGTCTTGAACCTCATGTGATGCCCTATGCACATTTTATTGGCAACGACTTCATATTCATGCACGACAATGCTAGAGCTCACACCGCGGGCGTCGTACGAGATTATCTTACCGAAGTCGGTATCTCCATTATGGTATGGCCAGCAAGAAGCCCGGACATGAATCCCATTGAACATGTATGGGATGAATTAAAGAGACGAATTCGAGCAAGAGATCCAGTCCCAGAAACACTTAGCCAGCTGCAAAATGCAATCCAAGAGGAATGGGATAATATACCACAACATGTGATCGTGACTCTCATCCGATCGATGAAGAACCGTATGGAAGCAGTAATAAGAGCTCGCGGAGGGAATACAAGTTATTAAATAAACGTTTCTTACATTTTTTTTTCATTTACGCGTGTTGTTTTACCCATTTCCTTCATATTCCATACAGGGTAAAAATTACTCATTATACAAAATACGAAACCTATGAAGACTTAATTTGAATTTAGAACAATAACATTAGGATTTAAAAACCTCATACTACTCACTATTAAATGACATTTTACATTTATTCCTAAATATACACATTTTTCTGATAATCCTTATCAAATCATAAACTGCGAGGTGTTTCGATTTTTTTGATGAGAAGTGTATTATATTCTAAAGTTAATCTATGAACAGCATTGTGGACTACAATATTGTTCACATGTTATGTGTTTCTCTTTTTATACTATATATTGTAGCTGTTTGCGTTTCCTCTTGTATAAAACAAAATAAAATATGAGGTAAACTTAGCTTACAATTTCAAGGTGAAACTAAAAAATGTGATTATTTTGATAAAATTAAGGCAAACTTAAAATGATAACATTGCGAGAGGAACAATTTTTGCTTATGTTTTAGCAAGGTTTTATGTGCAGGCTTGTAAAACATCTTTAAAACCATTTTAACCAACAGATATTTAATAGTGACAAGATAGTTTTTACAACATAAATTCATTTAGGAATTTGTTACGTATGTGAATAAAATTATGAGATATAAGATCAACTAGATACATGTAAGGATTGTAGCAGGTAGGCATCTGTAGTTTTACCTACCCCCGTGGGAATAAGGGGTGAGTTTATGTGTATGGAGTATCTACTAGATCAAGCTACCATTTAATAACATAATATCAAAAAAAATAAAGGTTTTGAGGAAATAACTACATTACTAGTAAGCAATTACAATTTCCTAAGCAAAACTGGAAATACAGTCAGGAAATGACACACATTTGATAACATTTAGTAGGTACTAGAAATTACTTTTAGACAAATTATCACTGTTTTTATCATTATTGAGAATCAGTTAAAATTAGTAATCATTTGATCTACAAGACTTGTTCATTAATATTGACACATTGTAATTTATAAATTTGTGTCAGGGTGCTTCTTTCTTCACTATTTTGTGTTTAGTGCCTAACCTGGTGTCAGTTTTTATGCTGCCCTTGCTTGGCTTCACATGCCATCGAGGAATATCTCTCAGGCATGCTGGTTTCCTACACCAAAGCAAGTGATAATTATAAATAAAGATTAGCATGCTTAAAGATTATGTAACATGTTCTAAATGTATCTATGGAAACTTGTTAAACCTAATAAAATTACCTTATAAATTATTAAACCTAAATATTTTTTATACTAGTGATGAGGAGTGAGGAGTCTTGGCACATAGTATAATAGTAAAATCACCCTATTATGTTCCCACTGCTGGGACACACATCCTCATCTCTAGGAGAGGGAATGGACTATAATCCACCACGCGGGCCCAGTGCGGGTTGGTAGATGTCACTTGTCTTCGAATTTTTGCTTCTAGGACATGCCGGTTTCCTCACGATGTTTTCCTTCACCGTTTTTAAGAGCAGTGGTGATGAAATAATTTACACAAAGTAATGCGGCTGCCTGGGTTCGAACCCACGACTTATTGTTCGTAAGTCGGGGCCGCCACTTCTGGGCCACCGCTGCTTTCCTTGGCAAATAATAGATGGTTAAGCATCCACATATTGACTTTGGTAAATGTAACTTAAACTTCAATTGACCTATTTAGCTGTTGCTAGACCCATACAGTTGTTAGTAGCCAGAGCCCATATTGATTTCTTAGAAGTTACCAAAACTTCAACTCATTAAAGCTAATTAATACAATGATTGTTGGGTATAATAAAATGCCACAGTGTAGTTAATTAGAAATACTCCACATCAAGTTTCTATTCTAGCAGTTCTAATTGATTATGGTTTTATAGTCTCTTATCAGCTTGTTCCATGGTCAACCTGTTTTTTTTATATTAAAAGTGGAAGAATGCTAGTTTAAGTTATAAGTATTGGATGTAGTGTGAACTTTGTTGAAAAGTGTAAATGCATACATTAGAAATTAAAGAAAACTCAACCAATCAAGATGATTCATAACACATAATATTGCATCTGTAATCCCGGAGGGTTATACTGAAGTGAACTGGATTGATTTGAGCAAAAATGTTCCAATCCACAAACCTCATTTCGAGATAATTGACTTTAAATTTTATTATGGTATTTCTCTGGCTTTGTAATGCTAAGTTTTGTGTTTTTAATTTTATGTAATTCTAAGTAATGTAATAAAAGTGATATTCAAGAAAACTTGCCCCTGGAACACAATTGGAATTAGCTGTGTAGACTGGGGAAAGAAAATTGCAAAAATGTTCCAAAGTATGACAAAAATAGAAACTCAAAAATGTTTTTCATTTTTTTTTATTAAAAAAAAATAAAAGTTAACCCTACTCCTTATCCAAATCAAAGTCAGGCTCATCACTATAACCATCTATATCGTCCTATTATTGCATTGGCTCCCTTCAGTTTTTTATGGTAATCAATGCAATCATTTATTTTGGTATAAGTTTAACCTAAACAATCCACACCACTTCAATTTTTTTTTCTAAACTTTAGTGTATTTAAAAAAGTTGTATGAGATAAAAAAAATTAGAATAAATTTTCATGCAAAACATACAAAAAATAGCAATTAAAATAGAATGTATTTATTATTTAAACTAAATAAATAAATGCCGATTTAATTAAAGTTTTCAGTATAGAAATAATATTCTGTTTACTTTATCGCAGAGATAATAATGATAATTTTATATTAAACCGAGAATGATTTTTAAATTTTTCGTAGGTATTTCTATAATTAAATAGATACATTCATGTGGCCTGAATCAGTATAGTTCTATAGTTGAATGTTATTTGGAATTGAGTTAAAATGATTCTAGATTATTGGAACATTTAAGAAGAATGAATTTTATAATATTTTCCATTATTGTATATATAAAAAGCATAATAATAAATTGTTTGAAGTAGTTTGAATCATTATAGCAAAAAAAAATTAACATGTCAGGGCAACCAGGAATATGAAAAAATTATTCTAATAGCTTGAAACACTATGCATTTTTTAAAATGGTCTTCGACATGACAACTTTGGGTTCGGTCATACAGATTTTTGTCAATTTATTAACATAGAGAGATCATAGGTCACAGAAACTCGAAATTGTCGATGTTGTGGGCTGGATCATTTTTGCTTAAATCGGTCCAACTTATTAAACCATCGACCCAGAGTCTCGACTCTGGGCTGTTACTGAGCAACACAAGTCATATTATAACAAAACTTACCCTCAACATGTGTACCAATTCATCTTTAGATATTCCTATTCGATCTCTATCTGCTGAATCTACTACATATATTATTGCATCTGTGTTCCCATAATAACATCGCCAGTAGGGCCTGAAAACAACAACAATAACACAACATTACTTACACAAGTATCAATGGCCTAACTGTATTGTGTACAGACACAGAAGGTCGCCAATGACACAAGAACAATAACCGTGTCTAAACAACACCTAACCTATAATACACTGCATTACATGGCACTAGCTCACCTAATACTGGTCTGTCCACCAAGATCCCACACTTGAAACTTTAAGTTTTTATATGTCACTTGTTCTACGTTAAAACCGATGGTAGGAATGGTCGTCACCACCTCCCCAACTTGCAGTTTGTACAATATCGTTGTCTTCCCGGCACCGTCCAAGCCGAGGATCAAAATCCGCATTTCTCGCGCCCCTAGCAACCCCCTGAAGTAACTGAATAGACCACCTGCAATATACCGATACAATGACTATGTTATCAAAGCGCAAAACACGATTAAAATACATTTTTATGACAATTAAAATCACGTACCCATTTTCTGATAAGCTTAGCCTATTTTAATGCATTAGTTGTTACGTCTAAGGAATGATAATGTATTATGTGTCCGCACCAAATGTCTCCAATGTTTTTCTTTTTGTTATCTACACTCTCAAATTATTTATTCAATCACTTTTAGCGATAAATACAGAACATTATATCCTAAAACCCAGCAAATCATTTGACGTGTAAGCAAGCACTCAACATCAGTTGCCAGCCTAATAAAATATTTAAACATGATAGATGACATTTCACAAACAAGATAGCTCAAAAATAAAAAATATACCCAAAAAACATAAAATTGCAAAGATAGTGCGTACTATACGATTACCACATTAAATACTAAACTTTTGAAACATTTTTACAAACAGAGGTTTTTCACAATAATTACGTTGTATCACTTATTGCCAAAAACGTGAAGCAAAAACCTTCATCCATACAGCCTATAACAAAAAAAAACAATCATAATATTTTTTTATATTACTTTATTATTTTTATTATAATGATTAGTAAATATTGAATTTGCTAAAATATTAAAGTCGACTTGCATCTTGTTATTGCACGCATTTTTCCCTTGTAAAACATAATAGCAAAGTGCTACACGTCGGTGACATTTTTAGGATGGTGAGACGACGGAAGGCGTATTACAATAATGTATCTAACAAATCTTTCGTTTTGCTTCTCCAAAATATTTAGAAAATAGGAAGAAGACTCCTCCAACGTTCTTTCAAGACTGTTCTGTCGGGTTTTATTGTGCTTCACTGCCCTAAAGATTTTAGCTTAGGTACTGGACAGACGTGTAAGCAAGCACTCAACATCAGTTGCCAGCCTAATAAAATATTTAAACATGATAGATGACATTTCACAAACAAGATAGCTCAAAAATAAAAAATATGCCCAAAAAACATAAAATTGCAAAGATAGTGCGTACTATACGATTACCACATTAAATACTAAACTTTTGAAACATTTTTACAAACAGAGGTTTTTCACAATAATTACGTTGTATCACTTATTGCCAAAAACGTGAAGCAAAAACCTTCATCCATACAGCCTATAACAAAAAAAAACAATCATAATATTTTTTTATATTACTTTATTATTTTTATTATAATGATTAGTAAATATTGAATTTGCTAAAATATTAAAGTCGACTTGCATCTTGTTATTGCACGCATTTTTCCCTTGTAAAACATAATAGCAAAGTGCTACACGTCGGTGACATTTTTAGGATGGTGAGACGACGGAAGGCGTATTACAATAATGTATCTAACAAATCTTTCGTTTTGCTTCTCCAAAATATTTAGAAAATAGGAAGAAGACTCCTCCAACGTTCTTTCAAGACTGTTCTGTCGGGTTTTATTGTGCTTCACTGCCCTAAAGATTTTAGCTTAGGTACTGGACAGAAAGGATAAGGAATAAGTCACTACTCTCTGCCCTGGGTAGGGCAGAGAGTAGTGACTTATCCAAAATACAACATGACATCCATTAATTACTGTTAATGAAAATGATTATTCCATTCGATGAAAACCTAATTAGAAATCGGCCATAAAATAATTATAGGTACATACATACCTTTTTTCTACCATTTTCAATCCACGGACTGTGTAGGTACCTACTTTCCAGTCCATTATTTATAATCGTTTCGTTTATTTCAGGCAATATGTAAGTGGCTATCTAGTTATAATAAAATTCAGGTAGTTATCACAAATTAAATATTCAAACAACCAGGACGTAGTATTACACAAAAAAGAGCATAAAATTATCTAAGCAGTTAGCTACCATAATTAGACATTGTATGATTTATTTGTCTAAAAAGTTGCTTATTTTAGATTGGCCTTGTGCTGATACTTGATTCATAAATAAATATACTAACATAGGGGTTTTCCAAGACGTTTAGTGTGCTACCTACTTATTACGTCCTTCTACTGCCTATTTTCTGCGAGTACTGCGTCCTCTTTGTCGTAAGACAAACGTGTCTACAAAAGAGATACCCTATATTTTCCCTTGAAGGGCTCTAGCAGTAAATAGAGTACTTATTAGGTACTCTTACTTTCGTTATGTCTTTATATAGTGGGAAATCTTATGCAGTTCATTGGGCACGGTTCCAAACACCTGGTTTCTACTGACTTTACCAGATCTGGAATCGAACCAGGAACTTGACACTTGGCTACCATTGACATGCGATTGACCGTACAGTAAAGGTAGACAACGCGCTCTCCACTGTTACGAGATAAGCGGACGTCACGCCCGCTGACGCAGCGCGACGTCATGCCGCGACCCCGCCTCCACTGAGCCACAGAATACACAATAGTTGACTGAGCTGAGATGCATGTGCGCATGGCTACACATTGGGATCGGGAAATCGACCAATCAGTCAATCTAGACATGCAGGCGTGACGAGAACGTGCACTTTTATGACAGGATCTTAGAACTACACTGGTTTGCAGGGAAAGATTTTCTAATGAAATGAGTGGTTGTAGCTGTTTCTGATAAGGTTTTCGAAGTAAGGATGAGGAAAATACACATTGCATGTTCTTCGAATTTGGTTTCAGGCTAACTGAAGAGTTGTAGACATTTACGTGACGTTTTTTCAGGAAGTTGCCAAATGCTGACATGACGTAGGTACTTTTCCATGGGAATTGGGAAATGGCAATTACCTACATAAAAAAAACATGTGCTACCGTTGTATCCCGTAGTTGTATCCTTTTATTGGGTAATTCTTTTGTTTCTTCCACCTTCATACTTTTCATCAAAGAGTCTGTCTGTCCGAAACAAACTCGAAAGATTAAATTTTAATTAGCAATGATATAGTATAGGCCTCATGATTTTTATCATACCCCGTGTAGGTACTTATTTTTTGTACGAATCATCAAAGTCAAAGTCAAAGCATTTATTTCAATTAGACCATTACAGGCACGTTTGAAAGTCAAAAACAAAAAAGCTAAGCTACAGTCACAGACACAAGGCATAATAACTTGCGAAAGTACAGTAGTTGCACATTCCAAATCGTAGATCTCTATGGAGAAGAATGGCAAGAAACTCCATGGACACTCTTTTAAATCAAAATATTGTTACAAAATCTTGGTTACATCATTCATGTTGAGATTATACATATATGTGAGAACGATGTACAAAGACGTGCACATTAAGAGCGTCCAGAGTAAAAGATTAAACCAACAATTTAAAAATAAAGTAATTAAAATAAACCGTGGCAGGTAAGAGATGACCAGTCCCAACAGACAACGCCCGTTCACGAACATGACGCATGGAGCAGCGCCATTCAACTCAACCATATTGAAGGGAACTAAATGACCCGACACACCCGCCACCATCAGCGAGACATTTGAGTGAGCATGACATTCTCTCAGCCACCAGGACACATCGTCAGGAGATTACAAAAAAGACGACATGTTTTTTTTTTGTATGGCCTCTCGCAGCGCAACAACTCGCTAAGGTTGAAGCTGCTTAACCGGACAATCCTGTGGTGGCCAAAAATTACTTTAAGGCCCCCAGCCAGGGCTTACAAACTAAGGATACACATTAAATGAACAGACACTAAGGGCACCCCCTGTGGGGTTCGGGCCTAGGCTTAGTGCGTCATTGAGGGGACAACTAGGGTCGGGCTGGGTCAAATTATTATTTGGGGGTTGATTTATTACTACAGGCTCAGCGGCGCGGGCTGGCTCGTCGAGCAAGGGTCGGGTAGTGATGTTACTGGGGGGTCGCGGAGGGCCTCGGCGGCGGGGCCGGAGTCGTGGTCGGTATTTGTTTTTGTGTTTCTTTAACGTGCTGGTATCCCTACTGCTCTCTTGAAGGAGGGTAATGGGGTCATCGGGTTCAAGGAGGGTGAGTCTGGGGCGTCTAATTTTCCCTATCCTAGTGGGAATGTATCGGGCGGCCGATGAAATTAGGGGGTTGGGATGTTTTTCAGCTGACTCTAAGAAACGCTTAGTGAGGCGTATCATGCACTGTTTGATGGTTGGGATTCTGAGATCGACATGCAGTCGTTCGTTCCTAAAGAACCACGGGGCTACCTACCACACAACTTTTCAGTCACCGGCGCCACTTTCAGACTTCCTCTTATGTACTCATTCCTTATTTTATCCATTCGTTTCGTTACACCAAACATCTCCCTTAGCATTCTCATCTCAGCCACATGCAATTGCCTTTTATTCATAATTATATCATATAGATATAATCATATCATATTCATTTAAGGGGAATGCGGGAGTCGCATATTGTTTCCGTGAATTGTAGCCATTTCATCCATTAAGTGTTAATTCACTCCGATCTATTTCTCCATCGCTTTGCACGAGTGAATCGAGATACCGAAAGTCGGAGCAGCGTGGAAGAAGCGCGCCATCTAGCGCTATGGCTCCAGAACTGGAGAGACCGCCGAAATCGCAGCACATGTATTTAGTTTTACTTCTGCTGATTTTTAAGCCAACATTCTCCAGCTTCTGTTGTCATCTCTCCAATCTGCTCTGGGTCTCAGGTCCATCTTCACTGACAAGAACCTCTTCCTTTATGTCCGACGTCAGAGCATCCATAATCAATAAGAAGAGGTAAGGACAGGCACGCCTACAGCCACACTGAAGTTGTCGGTCGGTTTTGTTTTCCCGGGTACGACGTTAAAATCTATGACGGACCAATCAGTGTTCTTCTCTACAGGAGTTAACAACCGAGCTGTCAATAGCGGATCTATCTACCCCTTTTCTATAATATAGATTATATTGTTATCATGCAGGAGTATAAGAAAATATTTTCAGTAAAAACAGGGCATTGCGCATTACGACCTACAAATGAAACGCAAATACCGAATTCTAGTTCAATAAACCGTGTAAATCTGACTTTAAAGGCATCTCGCGGCTGACATTTATGGAGGATGCCGACTTCCGACAAAACATTCCATGCAAAGAAAACAAAAATAATTTAAATGGATCAATGAATTGTTTTTCCACAATTCCACATATAGTTAAAGTATATTTTTAGTAAAGACAGAAAGACATATTTCAACTATTTATTAACTGCAAATCCATTTAAAAGTTAATTGCCAAACATCTGGTACAGTCGCAAACATAAACATTTTACATTGTTTTTTACAATGAGCCATGATTCAGAGAACTAATTCCGTAAAGATTCGGTATTTATAACGAGGATATTTTGGATTATTTTTAACATAAACCGATGATGATGAACGGTCTAAATATTAGAATAATATGTGTACAGATGTGCGCGCGACTTCGTTTGCCTGGAAATCGAATAAAGCCGTCGCCGTCGACGAGGCACACGTTTTCTATTACAATATTCTTAGAATCACTTTCCCGGTACCTACGAGTACCTAACTGACATTTCTGAGGTCAGTAGGTTACCTTTGCAAAAAACTACCTTTACTAAAAAAATCTTTAAAGCCGTAATGAGCTCACAGACAGTCAGACAGAAGAGCACACCTACTTCCTTAACTTCCTTTACAAAAATGATTCGACTTCAGTTTTGTTTGATGTCAAATCAAATCAAAGCATTTATTTCAAGTAGGCCAATTACAGGCACTTTTGAATTGTCGAAACAAAGACAACAATGAAATGTAGCTACAGTCCCAGTCACAAGGCATAAAAACTGTGAAAGTACTGTAGTTGCCCATTCCCTAACGTAGATCTCTATGGAGAAGAACGGGCAAGAAACTCCATGGACACTCTTTTAAATCAAAATATTGTTACAAAATCTGGTTACATCATTCATGTTGAGATTATACATATATGTGAGAACGATGTACAAAGACGTGCACATTAAGAGCGTCCAGAGTAAAAGGTAAAACCAACAATTTAAAAATAAAGTAATTAAAATAAACCGTGGCAGCTAAGAAATGACCAGTCCCAACTGACAGCGCCCGTTCACGAACATGACGCATGGATCAGCGCCATTCAACTCAACCATATTGAAGGGAATTAAATGACCCGACACACCCGCCACCATCAGCGAGACATTTGAGTGAGCATGACATTCTCTCAGCCACCAGGACACATTCAAGTCAATGAAAGATAACCCAATATAAATGGGAGCTTTACAGTACATAGTACTCACACATGTGTGTTATGCAATTATATAATTCTAGGAGATGGAATCTATACATTGCAAGGATATTTTTACAATCTTCAGCAGCTTCCACAATAATTGAAATGGTAATAAATTAGTTTGCACACGATGTGGAGATAAAACAGATAAGATATACAATTCAACCCCTAAGTTTCCAGAAGAGAAACAAGAAAGAAAATATGTATATATATGTAGGATCAGGAGTGCCGAGAGGTATATCTTCAGGGTTTGGAGTTCCCATTTTATTGGGATAAACAAGACTGTATATGCAATTACAGTATTTTTATTACAGTAGGTACACAACACACAATACAAAATGGTACACAACACAAAAAATGGTAAATAGTAAAAAAAGATAAATCAGATAAAAAGGTACACACAGTTAGGCGAACAGACCTTTTAAGGTCACAGTTCGTACAGTGGACAAGCCACCCAAACACAAAGTGTATCGCTATCAGAAAGCTAAATACAGCTATGTGCAATATACAGCAGCGCTGTACCAAGTAAACCGACAGTTTTGTCGGGAGCAGGGGAGCTCTGTAATGAGTCGAATCCGAAGACCGACTGACGAGCTTACTGAGAGCACGCTCTTTTATAGTACGATGCCCCCACTGTAATCCCTCCACAACTCTGTCCGTTGACGCACGGAGGTGCGTCACGCGTTTACAAGATACAAAATGTGCGCGAAATCTAATAAGATTTACGATACAGTAATCAAATAATACAAGAATAATTGTCGTAAATAAACAATGGTGAATTCACAAAGTAAATCATTTAAAAATTAAAATAACATGTCGTTAATTGTTTTGAACAAAACTTATCGGTCACACTTATCGAAATAAGTTGCCAAAAATCAATTACTAGCACGTAATAAATTATGTTTCGATTTATAAGACAATAATTGACCATAATTGATAGTAAAAATCACTTAAATTAATAATCAGAAAACAAAACAACTCATAATAAAATTTGGTGACTACCCACAATTGTAATAATTGACAACCAACTCCGACATATATATATAATTAAAGAATTAAAGGGGGAGCATCTCTTCCAAACAATAAAATCTTAGTTCGTGAGCCCAAGTGGCTGTGGAGCAGGACCAGCATTGAGCCATGCATTTTTATCTACGAGATAGTCTTCCAACGTATAATATGCTCGTTTACATAGTGTGCGTTTTATGCATGTTTTAAATTTCTTCTCATTAAGTTGTAGAATGTCAAGTGGTATTTTATTGTAAAATTTTACACAGTACCCCATAAAAGAAGTGCGTACTTTTGACAATCTGAAACGTGGCTGATCTAATTTGTCCTTATTTCTAGTATTGAAATTATGCCTGTCGCTTATTTTACTAAAAAGATGTCTATTTTTCCGAACATACATAATGTTTTCATAAATATATTGACAAGGTACCGTCATGATGTTAATTTTTTTAAACAATTCTCTTAGAGACTCGCGTCTGCGTAGGTTATAGATGGCTCTTACAGCCCTCTTTTGCAGAATAAATATTGAGTCAATATCTGCAGCCCGTCCCCACAGCAGAATACCGTAAGACATGATGCTGTGGAAGTAACTAAAATAGACCAGTCTCGCGGTATCCACGTCTGTTAATTGCCGTATTTTACGGACAGCGTAAGCGGCTGAACTTAGCCGCCCTGCAAGTGCTGTTAAGTGAGGACTCCATTGCAGTTTCGAGTCAAGCGTAATCCCCAAGAAAACCGTCTTATCGACGAATTGTAGTATTTCCTTGTTCAATACAACGTTACATTCGCTACTTCTTACATTCGGTAACGCGAATCTTATACATTTAGTTTTCTTCTCATTTAACACCAAATTATTTACAGTAAACCAGTTATGAATCTTAAGCATAGCGTTATTTACGTCATCAATATCTTGTGCACGTCTATCTACCTTAAAAATCAGTGATGTATCATCAGCAAATAACACCATTTGAGGTCGACTTTTCAGCAACTGAGGTAAATCATTTATGTATACTAGAAATAGGAAAGGACCCAATATTGAGCCTTGCGGTACCCCCATTTTTACTTTTAATCCTAATGAATTTACGCCATTTATTTGTACATGCTGCATTCGATCATTTAAATATGATTTCACCAAGCTAAGTGCTTGTTTTCCCAGTCCGTAATGCTCAAGTTTTAGCAACAGTGTGTCGTGATTCACGCAATCAAATGCCTTGGATAGATCGCAAAAGATGCCTATTGCATCCTTTGCCTCTTCCCATGCATTAAAGATGTGCTTTAGTAAGGTGACACCGGCGTCAGTAGTGCAACGACCTTTGGTGAAACCATACTGTTGATCATGCAGGATGTCATTCCGATTAAAATGATAGAGCATTTGATCCAGCATTACTTTTTCAAATATCTTGCTGAAAACCGGCAAAATAGATACGGGTCTATAATTATTTGTGTCCTTGCCGTCTCCAGATTTAAAAAGTGGTATAACTTTACTATACTTCATTAAATCTGGAAATAACCCTTGGTCTACACATAAATTAAATATTAAGGCTAAATATGGAGCTACTGTCTCAACAATTGATTGACAGACTTTAGTAGACATCCCCCAAAGGTCTTCAGTACTTTTTATTTTAAGTTGCTTAAAAGCCTTCATAACGACCACAGGGTTTATATGTTTAAATTTAAATTCAACATTACAGGTTGACACATTCTCTCTTAATAAATTAATGGCAAGGGATGGCGAAGAATTTAGCGTTTCTGTGGTTTTAATTGGAATATTGGTAAAGAAGGTAGCGAATTCCTGAGCAACATCGACATTAGCGCTAATGAGCCCTCGGGAAGAGTCCAGTGTGTAATCAGTGTTGTGTCTTTTGTTTCTATTTGTTTCATTATTTATAATTTTCCAAACAGTCTTAATCTTGTTTTCTGCAGATTTCAGCTTGTTGCTACTGAATAAGGCTTTAGCTGTCTTGCAGGTATATTTAAAAATTTTTGAATAAGTAGCAACATACTTATTAAAAGTTTCCGTATTAATATAAGGCTTAAGGCCATACAACTCAAAAAGTCTTTCCCGACTTTTTCTGATGCCTTTAGTTGCCCAGTCACTGAATAAAAACTTCGGGCATATAGTTTTAGATGATCATTTTATGTACAGACATAATGTCGTTAGAGTTTGATTTAGTATGTAGTATAGATTTAGATCGTTCATCATGGCATGGTATTTATAATGCGTGAAAACAATACACGTGAGAGAGGCATTTCTGGCTGGCTGCGTTACAATAGGCCCAAGAGATTTAAAAGATTTATACAGCTTGTAATATTTGAATGTCTTTGCAATTGACCATGCTTTGTTGTACAGATCTTAAAGACATAGATAGTTTATTTATTTATATCTAAAGTCTGTCTGTCTTGTTCGTTAGTAGGTAGTTGACGTTGGGTTGGATTTCCAGATCGGGCA
The DNA here is from genome assembly GCA_950022335.1 of Eurois occulta. NCBI lineage: Eukaryota > Metazoa > Arthropoda > Insecta > Lepidoptera > Noctuidae > Eurois > Eurois occulta. The sequence continues at coordinate 1,066,074 of OX465486.1, forward strand.
ATGTGATATTTCGTTTTCCCATCAGGGATTTTTCAGTAGCAGGACGGAAACCGAAATTGTACCCTCACTGTTGATTAACTTAACGACTGGCTGAATCTGCATGGGCGTTATCCCGCTGACTCGCATAACTCTTCACGGGGTATCTATTTACAGGGATTAATAATATGATTTTTTATAAGACTTAACAGCGCAGGACGGCGCGGCGGCGTTGGCGACGACGATGGCGTTGTGACGATCTTTTGTTATTTTTAAAGAAAATTTTAATTAAGTATAGGCACCTCCCACGACGTATTTCAATATTTAATTTCACCATTTTCTCTAAGAGCATGGGTGCATGCCTTTTTTTTTTTTTTTTTTTAGCGGGTGGGAAATCATCAAATGACCCCCCCCGCCCTGGGCGGAGCGGAAGGGAGTGTCAGACTCTTACTGACAAAAAACCACCCATGTTCCTTCTTTGGCCCTTTATGTTCCAGGGCCGCGGTATCTCTTTCGAACAGTCCCGCAGCCCTGGCAGGCATGGGTGCATGCCTGGATGAGGGAAAATACAGGTTGATAATAATTATTATTAAATTTTCAAAGATCGGTCGATCTTCGTCATTCATCATCATACAAGATGTTTTAACCACTAAAACTTTCGTTATTCAATGTAAACCAACGTAAAAACCTCTCATCTGTGGAGCAACAGTTTTTATTCCAACAAGACGGATGCAGATGCGGACCACAGCTAATTATCACAAGCAGAGCGAGGGCACGACGAATCGACGCTGTGCTGTTATCTTAGACCGATCTACGACCACAGAGCATTAGGAAATGGAGACACAGTGCAATCTGCAATGTGTTAATGGTTAGTAAGTAGGTATACAGGATGTAACAGAATAAGCACAATACCTCTAATGGTGTGATTTAGACCATCAAACTTAACAATTTTACCTAAAGAACATGTATCAACAATTAATATAAAAATTGGACTTCCCTTACAAAATATCGCATTGGCTGAAGTACTAAATAGGCTTTCGTTTGGCCGCAACTCGCCTGATGTGAAGCGATGGCCTTCCGTGGAACTTCAACCATTAACGATGATGCTTCGCCGTATCTTTGCTCGTGCGATTACAGAATGGGGATGGGGGTATTAGATTATGTAATTTCAAAACACACTCCCCGAAATGTAACCGACACCGTTAGCAAGCTGGGTGTTCTCGCACCTTTGCGAGAACACCCAGCTTGCTAGCGGCTAATTGGACTCAATACAGGACTTACAGTTGAGGGTCGAGGCCAAAGTAACACCAAGAAGCTCGAGATGGTCAATAATCGGGACGCATACATTTCTGAAAGTTGGCGCCAGGGCTGCCTGCCAGGGCTGCGGGACTGTTCGAAAGAGATACCGCGGCCCTGGAACATAAAGGGCAAAAGAAGGAACATGGATGGTTTTTAGTCAGTAAAAGTGTGACACTTCCTTCCGCTTCGCCCAGAGCGGGAGGAGTTACTTGATGATTTCCCATCCGAAAAAAAAAAGGTCAAAAGGGCTTCTTCTTGGCAAATTTTTTGGAAAGAAATGGGTATGAATAGTCCTCTTTTTATAGTACTTTTGAGTATGTCATCGCAATGGTTTGATTACAAAGATTTGTGGTCCAGTCCATTTAATAAAATACCTATATCTCCAGGTAGAGAAGACTCTCTAAAATGACTCCAATAAATATGTTTCTTATATTCAGCAGTAGGCGTCATTCAGCAGATATTATTGTGATGATGATGGTCATGATCAGTATCTACTAAACACACATTAGAGCGCCTGCGAAGTTAGCTAACAAGTACAAAATGATACTTAGCCTACATAAGGTTTCTTGCCTGACTTTTTCAACACGAGAATTTGTTTGGAATCACTCCATTTTGTAGTTACTCCGTGTCTACAAGTCGTTTGGGGCTTTCCACGGACATTGTGTTTTTATTGACGTAAGTACATAGTTAGTTAAATAATACTGTTATCTATGCTAATCGATTCCAGTGTAGGTGTAATCCTATTATAAAGATTTTCTTTGCATGGAATTAGACTTCTGTATTGCTGGGTAGGTATAGCAAGAATTAGAATGAAACGAGACAGAAATAAATATGAAGATCAAAATAGTTATGAAAAAGCGCTTTTTCTCACTGGTTTTGCATGTCTTCTGTTTAGGTGGTGATTTGGGAAAGTAGCGGAACGGAATGTAGTCAATTATATTTATAAACTTCTTTACCTACATATCTAATCTTATATATACTCTTGGAATTGATTTGTAAGTTAGTATCTTCATAGATACTTGCTTCACCCACCGCATCCACGTTCATCCCTACATCTGACACAGAAGCTTTATTAACTGGCAAACTGGCTGGGCTCCATTTCCATGTAAGAATGCCATAGTGGCATAGAATTATGTTGGCATTCTATAAAGAAAATGTGTCATCAAACAAATTGTAATTCCTGTTTTGTTTTAAATGGCTAAACAGTGAAGTTCAACAAAGATATTCTTCTTATCTCTATAAACATACCTCAGGTGCGACAACCACTGTTATAAATATATAATCTATGCGTTAACATTGCCATTTCATAATTTTATTTCATTTCAATTTTGTTAGTCATGTAAATTCTATTTGCTATATTGCCCACACACCTCGGCACGGCCGAGCTATGACGATACGGCTAGTGACGCGCTTCCCTAAATTGAGTTACGGGGTGTGATTGTGTTTATAGATGATTCTAACCGTGCGTGCAGGTTGAAAACATCACCATTTCGAAATATTATGATTCATTACAGGAGATAGACATACTGTTATAGTTCGTTTTGAAGCTGCTGAAGCTTCAAAACGAATTTCTGAAGGTCTTCTGCTAAATAAACTTACCTAACGTACGTAATTTTTTCAACGATTACCACTTACAGGTAAAAATAAGCATGTAAACTTATTTAGCATGTAAGGTGGGTAGGGTGGGCCAGTCGTTTTCAAAGCGGTCCGTATTTCTGCAACGGCTGCGATTACTTATGGTAGTTTTTTTTCTACTTTTTCAGGTACAACAAAAATTTGTCTAAGCCCTCATAGCAGTATGGAACCATGGTACGTTCTGCACGGGAAACTACTTGAGACTAGCACAATTTTTAACCGACTTCAAAAAAAAGGAGGAGGTTCTCAATTCGGCCGGTATATTTTTTTTTTTTTATGTATGTACACCGATTACGCCGAAGTTTCTGAACCGATTTACGTAATTCTTTTTTGTTTGATGCGGAATAGTTTCGAATTGGTCCCATAAAAATTTGATTCAGGTAGGCCCATTAGTTTTTATTTTATGAGCATTTGACTTTGAAGTCTGTTACTTGTTTGTTGTTGTGGCATTACTTTCGCATTTATAATATTAGTAAGGAAGTAAGAATAAGCCTATTACCATGAAATGTACCTATGGTTTACAATGTAAAATGAACGCATAGAAAATATTTGTATAGGATATTGCAACTAAAAATGAAAAAATAAAAAATACTTTTTTGCTAAAAATAAAACCGACTTCAAAATCACAAAAAAGTGAAAAATAATTTTAGCTTCAGAAGTCGGTGCCAAAAAACTGAATCAAACAAACTAAAGTCACCGACTTCTGAAGCTAAAATTATTTTTCACTTTTTTGTGATTTTGAAGTCGGTTTTATTTTTATCCAAAGATTCGAGTTTACTACATTATTTCTAGACCTTCAGCAAATATGGTCATCATTGGCTCTTTGACGCAACAGACATTACAAAAACAGCGAATATCCGCACGAAAGAATCTGCAATAGAAAGCGGGGAAATGAACTCCCAAAGTTCTAGGAAAATCAAGCTTGCAACTGTCAGTGATGTACGTCATTAATCAGGCTGTACGAGTATTTGCACAAAACCGGCATTTCCCTTTCCCGTCGCACCGCAACAAATTCTCGGTAAGTTCCACTTGAACTTAAGTGACGTAAGTGTAACATGCATTTCTTAGTATTAACCATCCAAACCATTGCTTGTTTGTGGCATGTGAGCACTTATCAATCTTCCTCAGCCAGCATAGGTACCCAGTAGACAATGAAAATAATGCAAGAATGAGGGAAGAGAGAGCGCACCTGTGTTTGCGTCTCTTCCCAAACATTTGTACGCTATAATACTCGTAACATACAGTGAAACCAGTTATTCAAAAATAGAGCTATGAAGCCGGAACTAGAAATACTTCGAGCAAATATATTTTCTGTGTAACTTTATAACAATAATAAACAAAGCATATAATAAAACGCACACTTTACGCACAACAACGGCCTGTAAAAACAATATTATAATTAATTCGTTGTACTATTAATGATGTAGGTACAGAGCAGTTAATGAGCTGCGAAATTATTAGCTAGATATGCTCCGGCGACTCCACCCGGATATTCTGGGAAATCCCCGGTCTGCTTACAATGTACAGTCGCGAGCGTAAATATCAACACAAAACAATGAGATTTTGGACTTTTATCTGGGGGTTTTCTCTAGAGCTTAAATCTGGTGTAGAACAGGAAGACCCGGATTTCACCAGACAGTGATCAGACGATCCGAGCGGAGCCCAGACCGATACAGAGTGCCTGTCCGGATTTATTGTCAGCAGAAGGTCTAAGCAGTTGGGTGTGTGGCTATCAACATCCGTAACGCGGGTAGCTTGACCAACAAGCTGGTGGAGATCTAGCGATATCGCAAACTAGCGCGCCTGTCTTCCAGCAAGGTCTTCTAGTACGGGAACAAATTAAACGGATGTTAGTGAATTGCACTTTTAGCATGAAGATGTGCCGCCGTTGTTTATCGTAATCCTTTTGTTTATTGGCTTCATGGGTTTAGAGAGTTTCAAAGGAATTTTATAGATAGCGAGGCGAGTCCAGTTTACTAAACAGCTCCCACGGGAAAAGCTCGACAGTAAGGGCCCGAACTCCCCCGAAGATGCCCGACGGGTCCTCCCTTCCAGTCGCCGACTGGCACGGGCGGGATTTTTCGCGAGGTGGCGGGGCAGCCTTTCACACGTGCTGGCGTGCTAGTTGGGCCCCCAACTTCCTGCGATCGGCCAACGGCAAGACCGTGCTTCGGATCCTTCCAAAGTGAGAAGCCATGACGAGGTTCACTCCTGGGCTGAGACTAGCCTTGGACAACGCAACAGCCTATTCTTATTCTTATTCTTTATTGCACATTGCTCAAAATTAAAAGATATACACACAACTTTACAATATATAGCTTATGTACAACGGCGAGCTTAACCCAAAATTGGGTTTTCTTACAGCAAACCTTACTTTGATTGCGAGATTAGCGATAGAGGATAACCTACGTGCACAATCAGTAAATTTAAAACTTAAACTAACTTATTTTATAAACTAAACTAATACTGTATGTATTAGTTTAGTTTATAAAATAAGTTAGTTACATACAATATGTGTAACGCATACAATACCTATATATAAAACTATACAATATTACACTATATATATATATATATATATATTTATATACTACTACTATTACATATACTATATATATATACATACTATCATCATGTTGACAAGAAATGTTCTCTTATTCCCCTCTTGAACACATCTAACGAAGGGCTATCCCGCAAGGAGTGTGGAAGCGAATTCCAAAGACGCACTGCACGAACAGTAAATGAACCATCATACCGACTTGAGGAGTGGGAAGGGAAACGAAGGAGAAGAGATGATGATGAGCGACAAGGTTTACCTCTAGGAACCAGATACTCGAAGCGTTCACGAAGATACGAAGGAGCTTTAGGATTGTGGAGAACAGAAAAGAGAGAGTGTGTGAATATCGACGCTGCCGAATAGTATCAAGAAGTTCTTCAGTCGCATCAAGAAAACAGACATCAGCATAGTCTAGAAGAGGAAGAAGAAGAGATTGAGCAAGAGTTATTTTAGTCTGAAATGGCAGGAACTTCTGAAGACGCTTAAGTGACCGATACGAGCTTTTGCTCCCTCCCTTCCCTCCCTCCTGCTACTGCAGCCTACTAACAGCCTACTGTCAGCCTACTAACAGCCTACTGTCGAATTCCATAAGGCACTGGAACTCCCACGCATCGACGAAACACAGGCTGCTTGACGCCGGATTCCGGTGGGTGGGTGGTATTGGAAAGTCAAGTTAAGGGAAGAATTGGCCAGTCATATACAATACCTTATATGACTGGCCAATTCTTCCCTTGAACCTGTCCAGGATGCGCCGAACGCTTGGTTCTTTTGAGTCACTGACGGAACAAACTGTGCTACACGAGGAGGCTTCTTCATGCATCCCTAAATATTACATCCCTTATTTGCTCGCAGTACTTCTTGCTAGTTTCAGATTCATCGGCACACGTTTCAGTGAAACCAGTCATTCAAAAATAGAGCTCTATTTTTGAATGACTGGTTTCACTGAAACTTATTCATCAAAACAATATGTAAGAGCCGTAAAGCTTCGACGCAGGAAATATTATTGTAGTGTACAATTAATTGGGTAGAGAAAGACGCAGACAGAAGTGCGCTCTCTCTTCCCTGATTCTTGCATTATTTTCATTCTCATAGTCGACTGCTTAGTAAAGCGCAAAGTGATTTTAACCAACTTCAAAAAAATGATATGTATTAAGCCGTCATTTTTTTTATGTAAAGGTACAGCACCATTTCTTACCATTTTCAGTGATAACCGGGCGGATTTACATGATTATTTTTTCATTTGGAAGACGATGCCCGTGCGGTGGTCCCATTTATTAATTTGATTAATTTTACGTTGTTTGTGCGTTATCTTCTTTAATACGTTTTTTTTTCTTTCCCTATGTTAATAATAATATGATAATCTCGTAATAACTTTTAGTGACAATATAAAATGTACATAGCAAGAATTGGTGTGGTATACAGGGTGGAAGGGACAGCAGATTTTTTTTAAATTACCGTCCGTCGGAAAGGGAGTCGTTGTCAATGAGGCTGATGAGTCCCTACTAGGCAGGTCTCCGAAACGTCCGGAAGGTAGGAAGGTAGGGAGTGACCTACCTTAACAAGGGTTTATTTACACTACGTACAAAAGTACATTGGTAAAGGACTGCAGGTGGAGAATCTCCATCAATATTATCGATCACGATTTAACGGAAACCATAGTATCTACTGGAACATTTCAGCAGTCAATAATTTAAGATAATTTTGCTATAGGTTTTTTGGCTCATTGAAATACAGGTACTCTAACCTAGCTCTGGAGCCAGGGTCTCACATTTTCTGTAGCCTGTTTTTATAGCAATAAAGAAATTTATTTATTATTATAGGTACATACAGTATAGACACACAGTACAGTGTCAGTGTGTGTGTGTGTACAGTGTAGTATAGTGGTAGTTATTTTTTTAGATATTTATCACAATGTTTTCTTATATAACCCAAAGGTTGGTAGAGAATGCCTTGTGGCATTAAGTCCGCCTATGTACTACTATTGTACATGAAGTTTAAATAAATAAATACAGTAGACCGCACGTAGTGGTATTAAAACCAGTATAAGCGGGCCTCATTCTGTTGACACTCCGCACTGTGCTATGTGAGCTCTAGGTCAAAGCGTAAGCAAAGTAAAACTACCACATGTCCTACTGTATATATTCTGATACTTACATATATAAACTCACGCCTTGTTCACATGAGGGTAGTCAGAAACTACACAACGCCACCTGGTACGATCCTTACAAACTTATTTTGCTGCGTCCACGTTCGTAAATTGGTATTTTTCGTATTTTTCAACAGTTGATTCATGGTTTCTAGCCGAAATTTATCCACTACTGACACCAACTTTTGAGGCTGACTCATTTCTTATGAATCCATACGGGGCATTCACCTGTAATGTAAAACTTTTTAATATTCAGTGACCAAGGTAACTAGATGACCACAGTCTATGAACAAATGTGTTGAAACTATTCGTTTATGGTAAGGTCAAATTATGATGACCAATATGACATGTGATAATAGGTCTTTTGCGCTAATTATGGTAAGGTTCTTGACCTGATAATGTTGAATTGAGTGACATTTTTTTTATTAACAGAAGGTAATAATTGTGCTAATTAAACCTACTTATTTAAATTTGTTACGGAGTAATTAAAGCTAAGTAGTTCATTAGGTATATGATAGATAAGTATCTGTTGCTTTTACGGAAAACTTTACTTTAGATAGTTACCTAAAACATACACAAATATTACCGACTTACGGACAGTTTTTTCCTACATGTAATGAGTGTAAAGACCCTTGACGAAGCCGAAAGGCACTTGTTCTCTCCGTCCATTGTGATAAATGCCATTTTTTTTTTGTTCGATATGTTTAACTTTTCTACACGTTGTTTTTAATAGACAAGTTTTTAATGTTATTTTACTTATATATATATATATAGATGACCTTTTTACTATTGGTTTACTATGCATCTATCAGCTCAATGTTTTGAGTACCTACGTCACATGGAGACCTACCGAAAACCGTGAGTTTTTACCCCCAAAAAAAGTGGATTCCCTGCAATATTTTTTGCGTAGAGTAACCTAATAGGTACTGTAGGTAACTACGTATTTTGAATTTTGATGCCAATAATGCTTGGTTGACGGCGGCGGCGCGCGGCGGTGTCATGTAGGGTCAGATTACACTTAGTCTTTTGTATTTACTTTTTATGGTTCCGTAAATATGAAAGTTAGTGTCTTCAAATTATTCCTTTTTAATTATTTTGAACGGAACCCTGAGATTCGTACGGTATTTTTTATTGCTAAAGTCAAATATTTTGGGAAAATCCTACAATTAACAAATCTAGTAAAAAGCAGTTATGTTACTATGTAATTAAATAAAATGAAAATATTTTAATTAAAGATAAAGTCATTTGCAGATTGTTATAATAATGTATTAGTACTTACATGTGATTAACTTTGCAATGGGGAATGCCCAAAACAAGCTTAATACGTTTAGAAAGTGAAATGTTTCATTAGTATCCAAAGGATTATACCGCACGATTTTAATACGTTTTATTTAAAGCCAAATTAATTTATTTATTTTAACTTCATGAAAAGAAGTGGTATATTAGGCAGAGTTGATGTCACAAGGCATTCTCTACAGGTCAACCATTGAGTAAAATAGGATAACATTGAGATAGGGTACAAAATAAATGAAAATAATCGTTTGGTTTTGATTGCAGATTAAATGAATTTGTTCGCTAAGAAATATTCAGATTTGGTAAACTAGCTAATCTGAATGAATTCTCAATGATCGTACTTAGGAAATCGGCATATGCTGGCACCAAAAACACAAACAATCATGTGACGTCCACGTCCCTTTCCCAAAGACTTGAGTCCCAGCAGTGGGAACGCTGATTATGCTTATCTATGCCTAGGTAGAGTAGTCTTAGGTCGTTTTAGGTTAGGCTTTAGAAGTTAAACTAAGTGGTTGTGTATCTAAGTGGCGAAAACTTAACTGTAACAAGAATTTGTGTGGTTATACTAACAAACCCAACAACTGAAAAACCAGTCTCTAATTAAATTCGAGGCTTACAAGGTAAAATCGACTCCTCCTATTGTTGAAGTCGGTTAAAATGTAGCCTATGTTACGTGGGCCATAGTAACCTTCATCATCTAGATAAATAGTTTAGGCTCTACGGAGGAACATACTTAAATACAAACATACATAACTGCTAAAATCATAACCCTTTCTTTAGGCTTCGCCGTAGTCGGGTAAGAACAATAAATTACGAGCTAACCGCAATTTATATAAAACTTGTGTTACATCATCATTACATACATACTAACCTATTGTTAACCACAAGATATAATAATTATAAAAATAAACTATAATTTGAGGAAAATTCTATTTCAGAGTTCATTCATTGCGCCATTTTAGATAAGAGTGAGTCAGTGAGTGTAAATAGGTATATTATAATGTACGTAAATCAATTAATTTACATTCCTTCGATACCGCTATCGTGGGAGAAAAATGCTCATAAACATAAAATATAGTGTACACTAGTTTTGCTTTGCACACGGCTCCGCCTGTGGAATTAGGAAATGGTTGGAAATGTCCACTGTTTACTTCAAACACGTGTAGTTTTTTTTATAATTTTATTGCTAGTTTTCGGTCCGATTTTAATATAATTTTATTAATGATTGTAATAATACTAATAATAGAGTGTGTGACTTGTGTATGTCGCGTTGGAATTGTCTAAACAATGAGTCATAGTTTTCCTGTCCGTGTCCAATTTTCCTATTAGTGCTCGGCCCAGCATGTCTTCTTCTTTAATCCTATAATTGTACATTTTATATTGTCGTTTCAACGCTTTCTAGCTTTGTCATCTTGTAGACAGTCCACACATTCGTTACCAAAACTTTCCTTACGACATTTTCCTCATTCAAAACAGCCAATCGATACTGTATCAGAACAATTCCATTTAAATGTGGTCTTAGAGGATTCGTCAGCCGAAAGGGCGGGGACATCGTGCGATCGTGGTGACACAGCGAGTGGAGGGGGCAACATATAAGCGGTGCACTCTCAGAGCGCGGACACTTTTGCTCGGGAGCTCGGAAGTGATGGACGTTATCGTGAACTATAGTTTTTATTATTTCTGTATCTAACGGTTTTTGTGATTGTGTTGATTTTGTGATTTGTTAAAAATAAATAGTTCTAGGTTGTTTTGCTTATTCTTTTTAAAAAATTAAATGAGCTTCTGTTCTATAAGATCAGAAGTTGGGATAAGTTTAAAAAATACACGCGACTTTGATCGTTCGCCATCTACATATATTTTTTTTTGTTTTACTGTGGATGTTTTAAAAATAATTTTGTAGTTTCGTTTAAAAAGTAATTCCAACCACGTGTTGTGTTTGAAGCCGTGTGTTGGTTAGTTTAAAAAAAATTTAAAAGTAACTCGCCTCGTGTTAATTATTTTATCGGTTTTTAGTGTTTGTGCGTTTTTAGGTTAACGCCCACGTGTTTGTTTTGGTTTACGTTTTTAGTTAACTGCTATTTAATCATGTCGGGTCGCGAGAGCACACCGCGTGGAAATTCGTCTAAACGTAATTCTCACGACCACCGTCGTAATAAGTCGCGTAGCCGTCGCGATGTTCATACGAGGCGTCGAGACCGTTATCGTGAAACACGTAGCAGATCCTCTAGGCGTCGTCGCGATAGATTAGCGAAAGTCCACGTAGGCGCCGTGATTGTTCTTATGGGCTTCGGGACAGCCCTCGCCGCAACCCTTTAAATGAAGTGCTTGATCGCTTGAACGCGGTTGGCTCCAAGCGTGATACAGGCGTCTACTCCAATGTTGTCGCACCCGTGCACGAGTAGCTACACGCTGGCGCCAGTATCAGCGACAACCAAGGAACCTGTTGCCAATATAGAAACGCGTGCTACGGGGACCGCGCCGCCTTCGAGGCATCGCGTGAGGCTGACGCTGCGGACAGGATTGTGGGTGCACTTTCATCCCTGATTCAAGTAAGATCGAACCATTATTATATTTCGAATTTTGGTCCCAGTGTACATGACTTTGACGTGTGGTGCGCTGAAGTAGATAAGGGGTGCGAATTAAGCCACTGGGGCGATTGGGAATGCCTGGGACGCATTGATAGCTGTTTACGTGGTGTTGCTATAACGTGGCTCAACGATTGGGTGACCAATGACCGAAGGTAGACTTTTAAAGTTGTTAGAATTTTAAAGCTGAATTTCGGTCATTGTGTCCGCGTGAAGTTAGTGAGGAGCTCGTGGCTAAAGAGGAGCTCGTGGCTAAATAAGAACAGCCGCTCGGGTCGATCTTTAGGTTAAGCCGTGCTTACCTAGGTTGGTCCGTGGATGGGTGACCACCCATTACATACCGAGTTTCCTCCGTGCCTCGGTAACGATGGTAAGCCATTGGTCCCGGCTGTCATTTGTAGCTGTTTGACAGTCGTTACAGGTAGACCCGAAAGTCTGACAACCAGTCTTACCAAGGGGTATCGTATTACCTAGCGCTAACTGGGTTGTGGAGGTCAAATAGGCAGTCGCTCCATGTAAAATACTTGTATTCAGCTGCATCCGGTTAGACTGGAAGCCGACCCCAACATAGTTGGGAAAAGGCTAGGCAGATGACGTGTCCGCGTGAAGTTGATATGGCCACTGTGTTGTACGACGTGATGAGTACGAATTCAAACAAATTCACCACGTATGCAGAATATGCCCAAAAGTCCTTGTTGCGGTTGATTATCGTCAAGGGGCTTCTATGTTCTATGTTAGGGATTTTGGTTTCCGCACTTAGTCCTTAAAGTGGACCATTGTGCGTGAGCCTTGGTGGCCGTTACTCCAACCAGCCCACCTTCCTCCAGAAGCAGATCAGACTTCCCGGTCTTCTCAGGGCATCCGCAAGAGATCCTGTCGTTCCAAGGGTCTCCTCGCGTATCTGGGTGACGCCAGTACACTCAAGGAGTACGTGCGCTATCGTTTCCTCAAGGTCCACCACTTCTCCGCTTGTGTTTGAGTGTGATCCTTTAGCCAACTTCTGAGCTGCTTGAAGGGTATGGGGACAATGGGTTCGGGTCCGAAAGCTTTTGTGCTGGATCCTCTTCTGGCGAGTTCGTCAGCTGCATCGTTTCCAAGCGATCCACTGTGTCCTTTGATCCATTGTGATGTCACCGTGTTGCGGTTTAGTACCGTTACTCGTTCTAGGGCATTATGGCATTCTAATATTAGTCTCGACGTGATCTGATTTCTCTTTAAGGATTGGAGGACTGAGGCACTGTCTGAAAGTATACGGATGTGAGTATCCGTAACTTCCCTGGCCTCTATGGCGTGTGCCGCTTGGATAATGCCTACGCACTCTGCTTGATATACAGAGTTGAGCATTCCCAGGGGTCTGGATATTTTGATGTTTAGATCGTCGGAGAAAACTCCGACACCTGTTCCATCGTCGGTTTTCGATCCATCAGTGTAGATCCTTAGCTCTTTTGGGCCTGAGTAGTCACACATCTCCGCTGTGAGCTCTATGTTGTAGTGCTTTTGGAAGCAGTGGGTCTTCAGGGTTCTGTCGCAGGGTGATGCCATCATGGGCTGTTGTTTGATTGCGTCGTCTTTTATGCGCGTATGTTTGATTCTGGAATCCTTACTTAGGGTGCCGGATATTTCGAGCCTGAAGGTCGCTAGGGCCGCCTCCTCTCTTACGACGAGGTGTAGAGGTGGTAACCCCAGCATTACCTGTAACGCGGCAGTGGGTGATGTTCTCATGCTGCCGGTGATTGCTACACAGGCCAATCTTTGTACCTTCTCGAGGTCCTTCTGGGCTGTGCTCAGATTGGTCCTGGGCCACCAAACTATGGAGCCATATGTAATGATTGGTCGGATGACGGTGGTGTATAGCCAGTAGGTGATTTTGGGGCTTAGGCCCCAATTCCTGCCAAGCAATCTTTTGCATTACCATAGGGCTATGCTGGCTTTTGTTGTGATGTAATCAGTATGTTTTGCCCAGTTCAGCTGTTTGTCCAAATAAATACCCAGGTATTTGGTTTCAGTCGACAGGCTTAGGGTGGTCTCAAAGAAACGTGGCAATTGTAGGTTTGCCAACTTCCTTTTCTTTGTGAAAAGGACGAGTTCGGTTTTGGTGGGGTTCACTGCTAGTTTGTACTCCTTGCACCAGTCTTCCACCACCTTCAAGGCTTGGCACATAAGGTTACATAGTGTGTTTTCATGTGTGCCATTTATTATTATGGTTATGTCATCTGCGTAGCCCACCGTGTAGTAGCCTCTGTCATTCAGACGTTTGATAAGGCTGTCCACCACGAGGTTCCATAGGAGTGGTGAGAGGACGCCCCCTTGAGGGCAGCCTTTCGCCACGATGGCTCTAGTGGTATCGTTCACCGTAACCTGTACGGCCCTGAGTCTTAGCATATTTGTGATCCATCCTCGCAGGGTCGAGTCCACACCGTGATTCTCGAGGGCTGCGTTGATGCTATGGAAAATAGTTTTGTCAAAAGCCCCTTCTATGTCAATAAAAACAGCTAGTGAGGAGCACTTGTGATCTACTGCACATTCGATCTTGGAGATCACAGTGTAGTGCGGATTCTGTTGATTTTCCTGTGGAGTAGGCGTGTTGGTTCTTGTGTAGTGGTAGCTCCCGAAGAGGTCCGTCCCGGATGTGTCGGTCACAGTCTCTCGAGGGTTTTCAGGAGGAATGATGTCAGGCTTATTGGTCAAGGGGCTTTCCGATGAACTGAAAGCCGCCATAGTGATTTGTGACATTTCTGATCACCAAGTTAAAGCCGCGACAACCAACGCTAAACTACAGTCAAAAGGTCTGGTAGAGACCATGGAGACGTGTGGGACTCTGCGTTCTTGAGGAACGTAGTATAACAAACAGGGGTTTGTTGGAGGGCATAAATGTTTCCCATAGGCCTTAGGTGTTGATTAGATGGATGAAGAGGTACTTGGTTGCTCTAGCATTTTAATTGACCTAATTGTTTGTTAGATCTGAAGTATGCCTACAAACATGTACACGGTAGGCTAAAGAAGATGCCAGCGGGTCACGTACCAGTCGATGTTGACAAGGATTTTGATGATGATGAGCAAGCTTAAGTGTTGTAGTAGAAGGTCGAGTAAAGCAGTCTATCGGCCGTTGTGTGTTCGACGTTCGTAGTCGTAGCCCGGTAGAAATCGGTATCTCTTGAGGCAACTCAATAGTCCGTGGGCACGCGATAGGCGTTTGACTCTGACGGAGGTTGGGATCTAGAAAGACCGTACTGTGTAGTCAGTGGGTGACCCATTGCACATGCACACGGGCGATCCATTTGATGGATGTGCGAGTTTTTGATCCATGCGCTGGATGTGTGAGAGCAATGAGATTGCTGGTCGGCTGGAGAGCCGTGGCGTTAGAGGTATTACTCGAAAGTTTCTATAAGCTTGGCAGTTTTGGTTGCAGTAGAGTTTAAAAGGTTGATTCGAACGACTATGGTACATGGCCCAAGGGTTGACCCATTCTCGATTATTCCCAATTTGACTGTGTTTGATTTAATCAAAGAGTAGAATTTGGTTAAAAAGAGTTAGTAGAGTTCTTTACCTTCACTGACCCGATGTATGTAAAGTTTGGTCAGGAGTGACCGAGTGGAACAAAATTCTGTCGTAGACTTGTTTGTTCGCAGAGTAACCATCACACCAGGACGTGTGGCCGTGTCTGAGACTGTCATTGGTACGGGCTTAAAATGAATCGCAAGTACGCCAGTGGTGACATCACGCGACCGAGTTACAAACCTGCGGTGCGAGTGGTGGGCCCTTGCCTGCTTTGACAGAGCCCTGTTGCTTCAGCTCGAGGCGACAGTGGACAGTGGAGTGTCAGATCGCAGCTGAGTTGAGACGTCCTGGAACTGTTTGCCCCGACATTGTGGCAATTTTATTTCGTATAAGCCCCGACATTGTGGCTGCTTGCCCCGACATTGTGGCAATTTTATTTCGTATAAGCCCCGACATTGTGGCTGCTTGCCCCGACATTGTGGCAATTTTATTTCGTATAAGCCCCGACATTGTGGCTGCTTGCCCCGACATTGTGGCAATTTTATTTCGTATAAGCCCCGACATTGTGGCTGCTTGCCCCGACATTGTGGCAATTTTGTTTTTATAGCCTCGACATTATGGCTATCTGATTGCCCCGACATTATGGCCATCTGGAACCCCCATGGTGGTTGCCAGGCGATGTTGTGGTTGTTTCAGTAATGATTGAGGTCCGGAACTCTTTCATTGGTGATACAATTTACAAACTGCTGCCTATTTTGGTGCAATTGCTAGTAATTTCATTACAATGGGCAGTTAATTGTTCAAACTTTCAGAATACCTCATACAAGTCTTTGCTTTGTTATGTTTTAGATGACGAGTCTACCAATGAGGTCCAAGCCAGTGAAGACCAGGCGCAAAACATTATTTGTAGAGGATGAAACAGTGCAGCAGGCAATGCCAGAGAGCCAAGCTGACGAGGTCGTTCAGCTGTCAGGAACGGCCGTCTTAGAGGATTCGTCAGCCGAAAGGGCGGGGACATCGTGCGATCGTGGTGACACAGCGAGTGGAGGGGGCAACATATAAGCGGTGCACTCTCAGAGCGCGGACACTTTTGCTCGGGAGCTCGGAAGTGATGGACGTTATCGTGAACTATAGTTTTTATTATTTCTGTATCTAACGGTTTTTGTGATTGTGTTGATTTTGTGATTTGTTAAAAATAAATAGTTCTAGGTTGTTTTGCTTATTCTTTTAAAAAAATTAAATGAGCTTCTGTTCTATAAGAGTGGTTTATTTCAAACATAATTAAATTATTTACAAACTTCAAAACTATAATAGTAATATATATGTACAAGTAGAAAAGGGTTACAGGGCGTCCAAAAATTCGTCTGCATCGCTGTCAACAGGAAAAGTGCCCAGAAGGCTGGCAGCACCCACACGCCACGTTGGATGGCAATGCTGATGTAAATTGCTCAATTAAAACGTTCAAAAAGTTATCTGTCAATATATTTTTCCACTACAGATTTATTAATAAAACCAAAACAAGGCAAAACCTCCCAGAACACTAGGTATCTTTAGCAGATACGGGTTGCTAGGCCACTTATCTCAATTCACAGTAGTTTTCTTACGTATTCAGTCAATGAAATGTAAATAACTAAATATTTCCGCCGAGACTGAAGGTTATCAGTGCATTACCTTATCCACGTATTTTATTATTAAATCCTTTCTGTGTCTACGTGGTAGCTGCACCCTTGCTTGAGGTTGGACTTTGACCAGAGACTGTCAGTCATTTTTCAGGCTGAGTACTTGTGTTAGATACGTAGCACGTGTTTTGACTTAGACATATTCCCGTCGTTATCTTGCACTAGTATATATGTACATGTACTTTACTACTTTGGCTGTTGCATGACAGTTACAAGAGTAAAACTCAGCTTATGTAAGTACGTACCTATTGGACTAAGTATTGTTTTAGAGTTCTGCTTGCTGACATGCTAGGTTAAAGATCACTGTTTTTTGGTTGGAGGTCTAACAAGAATAGTAAAACTACCAATCGTATAATAACAAATAAACGCATTCCTCTAAAGAGAGCTTTCTAACCATTCGTCTACTTACGATCTAGGTAACTGTGCTCTCTAGTAACTCTTTAGTCAAATTCCAAAACAAGATTTTAATGACCTAAGTACTAAGTTTCAATTGTGGAATGTAATTAAAAGTGTGATTTGATGAGTCCTGGAAATATAAGACATATAAAAACCCAAAAAAGGCACGTGATTTTAGACTGAATTTATCTACACTATCGAAATTCAGGAAAAACCAAGACTCCCTCTGTTATAAGCTGATACTAGTACTTACATTTCCTTCATTCTACCTACTGTCACACTGTTTCATAATTTCATAATTGTAAGCATTATATTTCCTCTATCACTGCGGAACTAGGGAAATCACTTTATCTAAAAGATTTCCTCATTTGGGTCATGGCCGCGTGAATCAGTGACCCACAATCGCACACGCCTAAGAAAGATCTATTTCAAGCCTGACGTGTTCCCACAAACATTTAGAAAATGTTCCCGTTTAAGAAATATTCGTGAATTTATGAACATTCCTCGTTTGATTTAGTAAAGTTGAGATTAATAATGAAAAGCTGTGTAAACTAACATTTGTTATGTGTTATGTGCCTCTCCTGTGTACATTCCTAATAACTATCCGACCCACATAATGTTTTAGGGTGTTGTTTTCTTCCTCCATTTATTTTGAAGTGACCTGGAAATTACAGCCGCATTATTTACAGTTGAAAACAAACTTTTGGAATGAGTTTGTCAAAGTCAATGTCGTTTATTTAAAAGAAGACTACTTTGAATGTCAAGAATAGTAAATATAATTGACTGGAGAGTTAAACAGTTAGCTGACTGTGTGTACCAATGTCGTGCTGTTAAAGTATCTCAAAAATAGAGCAATCTTTTGAGTCACCTGTAGGAGTAAATAACACCATTAACACCGAAGCAACCGGGGTGAATCAATTAAAATATGATAAAAAGGAGGAAAGGACCTAATATTGAACCCTGCGGAACTCTCGATGAGATTTGGTTCTTCAAGAATAATTGGTGATTTCTACAGCACGTTTCGTATGTACGAAAAACAATGGTCGTCATTACACGTTTTCTAGTATTTGAAATACCAAAATTAATCAAACTATGATAAGAGAAACGTGTAGCCAATCATGTTTCATCATGAAGTTTATTGATAACGACATTGTTCGCATAGTTCGCCAACGACTGACAGAAGGACTGAAACACTAGTTTATATCATATTAATATAAAGATAACTTATCGGTCATTGGTATTTAAAAAATGTTAATCATTTAAGATTTCCTATCACTTACGGAAAGCGTGCCAGATATTAATAGACCCCAAATAACTTCGCGGGTGATTAAAATATTTTAATAGATACTTCCATAATATTATAAGTATATAATATGTATTGAGCAACGATCGTCACTCACTGGACGCCTGTCCGAGGAAATCGCCGTCGAGGTAGACCGCGGCGGAGATGGTGTTCTTGTCTGCGGGGCGAATATAGCAGAGATAGCACAGGATAGAGAGGTTTGGAAGGAGAAATGGGAGGCCTTTGCCCAGCAGTGGGACACTCAATAGGATAATAGTTGTAAGGGACATTTTATTAAATAAATAAAAAAAATAAAAAAAAATGATTGATAATGCTATTTTAAGTTTTCACGGTTTAAAACCAAACTTATACTGTCACTTACGGGATATCTTCCGTGATTGTTCATGATTCCACCCGCATTCTCCAGTCAACCCGCGATCACGGCGCTTGCAACAGCGTCGAAATAAAGAAAAAATATATATAAAAAAACGTTTTTTGCAAAAATTAAAACCGACTTCAAAAACATGGAAAAAAGTTTTTTTATTTTTCCAGTTTTAGTTGTAATATCCTATACAAATATTTGCTATGCATTTCTTTACATTCTTTACAACACATTTCATGGTAATAAGCTTATACCCAGTAAAATGTAACTTAACATATCTAACTATCGGAATCTGGGTGTACTGTACACATCTACTTACCCCCTCAAAGCATAAAGCGTTATGTTATATTATGATATTGTGTAAACAATAAACATCCAAGCGATTGCAGAAATCACGACAGATTTGCTGTCTATTATTGAAGAGTTCCACTATAGATCTCCGAAGATCAGCATCAGATCCCGACTTATACCTTCCATCATCAGCTCAGCAACATGAGATAATGATTACCAGGCACAAATATCTGAATTGCTTTAGAAAGTACATATATGAAAAACTTTGTGTGCCAATATAAAATAAATTTTCAGGGTTGCGTCAATTTCGCTGGAATCCCATCATCAGATTCTGACTTGGTGACAATGGGACCACCTCAGGAGTATTGGCTTTCGAATAAAAAAAGAATTTTGAAAATGGGTCAACAATTGGCGGAGAAATCGGTGAACATACGTAAAAAAATACATACAGTCGAACATAGAACCTCCTCCTTTTATTGAAGTCTGTTAAAAATTGTCAGAGACATTTTGATGAAACATTAGTGAACCGCTAACCATGCATGTCATGGTAATAGGCTTAACCCCAGTAAAATTGAACTTAACTTATATACCTAACTGTCGAAATGTGGGTGTACTGGCACATCTGCATACCCCTCAGAGCATATAGGCGTGATGTTATGCTATGATGTGGGGTAAACAATAAACATCCAAGCGATTGCAGCAATCACGGCAGATTTGCTGTCTATTATTGAAGAGTTCCATTGCTTATCTCCGAAGATCAGCATCAAACCTTCACCAAATTTAAACGGGACCACCGCGAAGTACTATTCTTGAGATTCAATGAGATCTTAGAGCATAGCTAGATCATAACCTGGGTTAGACAAACCTATAGGTCGTTTATCCCAGTACTACGTTACCGTGGGATAATTTTCTCCGAAGTGTAGAACATTTTCGGACCGGTGAAACCGTGGCCAAAGGCTGGTTGTTACTAATTCGTTAGTTGACATTTAATAATGACAGTCTCAATGAATTATGCCTGTACGCCAGGCATATTTGTGTACTTGATAAAGAAGTACGGGATTATAACGAAAAAACATCCGATACAATTTTGAAGATTTATATGCAAAACACATGATGCCAATGAATGGTGTATGATTCGAGAATTATTATGTACGACGCTATGTGTCCAGCACATAAATAGTTTACTTTTTCAAATATTTGCAACCAGTTTTTAGAAACCAAACATCATGACTTGCTATAATATTGCAATTCATATAATACAGTTTGCTTGGACATACAGGACACGGAACGGTTTATTGACTGCCTCTTGGTCAAGTGGACGCGAATGCTACTATGCTTATGGTCCTGGGTTAGGTTCCTAGGTCGAGCAAAGTGTTACTGGGTTCCATCAGGAATTTCTCGGAGGCAGCCTAGAGTCTGTATCTGTGCTCGGTTGATGGCAATAAGCTCTCATGGGTTACATTACATGGGTACTTAAATAAAGCTGACGAAATGTTCTTCTATTAGTTTTACTTCTGCCTTATCCTTCAGGGATTACAGGTGCGATGTTATGAGTGTATCGATGAGATACTTCAGTGTCAACATCGACCATTTAGATCCGTTTGTTAGCTGTTATTTTTTTATTTGAAACCGAAGACTTCCTGATTAATTCAAAGATAGTCTTTATGAATTTCATAAGGTATTATCTGCTGCCGATGCAACTGCTTCAAGATACGAGTAGATAATAATTACTGGAACTCTCAAGTTTGCCGAAAAATGGCGCGCCGCGTTTTGAAGGCGCCCTAGGACTGTCATTGCAGAGGTTAGGTCACCAACGCGACGATAGATTAGCCTGCATTATCAAGAATTATATGGAAAAGTTTACGATGGTAAACAGTGATAAGTTTACGATGGTAATTGATTTACAAAGATTGAGTAATCTTTATTGCAACTATTATAATAATATGAGCCATAATTTAATGAGGTCTTTTCCTGAAATAATAGCTATTTGATTTGAATACTGGGTACACGGGATCGTCCCGGGCTTGTCAGTTTAAACCACCGCAAACCACTGATGATTGGTTTTCATATCTATATGATATTTATCTACAACCAGCACATCGTATTTGTTGCACGGAGTCGTGAAGCTCTTCAAGTTGGCGATCAATACATTTGCAATGTAGATGGCAACTGTAAAACTAATGGCGCTGGCAAAGGTGGTTCCAAGCAACTTCATTGGTTGAAAATCTGGTTATGTAATTGCATATTTCAACAACAAACATTCATTTCTTGTCAGGCAACTTTGGCCCAAAGATATATAACTTATTAAAAAGCCCTTAACATGTGTCCCATTAACAGGACATTGCCACCTTAACCCTTTAAATAAATTCTTCTTGCCATCTGTGACCAATCTTGTAAGTGCCTTGTACGTCTGCCCATCTCCTTTTTAGTCAGCAGCGTCATTGCATACTGTCTATTCGGCATTAACTGAAGCTCATCCGGCTATAACAGATGTCTATTCCATTTCGGTAACCTTACCAATCAGTAATGGCCGCAAAAAGTTAACAAGATTCCACTTCATCAATAATATTGTTATAAAAAGCATGTCTGATGTCATAACGGCTATCTAATCTCAATCTGTAACGTGTTACTCGATAGATATGATGGCGTCACGGCGTGGTGGACGGATGCCCAAGCGGATAAGTCGGCGAGATCAAGACTTTTGATACGTCATCGTTGTTACGCTGATTTTCATGACGAACATTTTAAGTATAACCAGATGAGATTAAACCCACGGTCATGAAACAAGTGAGGCGCTTCATGACGTTGCATTTCAGGCTGCTAGGCCTTATAGTCCGCGCACGAGTGGCGCGCGGAGGCACTACGCCGGGGGGAACTCCGCTGCCGCGGCAAATTGGCAGGGCACACCACGATAGTGGCGATAACTCCCCTCTTTGAGGAGTGGCTAGAGAGGCGCCACGGCGCCCTCACCTTTCGCCTGACGCAGGTCCTCACCGGACACGGTTGTTCCGGGAGGTACCTGCACCAAATCGGGCGGAAAACGTTCGGGTGCTATCATTGTGAGGATCGCCCGGAGGACACGGTGGAGCACACCGTGGAGGTCTGCTCCGCTTGGGCGGAGCACCGCCGTGTCCTCGTAGCGGCGATTAACGGCGGCCACCTCTCGCGTTCAAGCCATGGTTCGGGGCGAGAGGGAATGGGAAGCCATCTCCTCCTTCTGCGAAGCAGTCATGCTAGCGAAGGAGGTGGCGGAACGTGAGAGGGAGAGAACCTCACGTCCCAGCCGCCGCGGGAGAAGCACCGGGCGTCGGGGGCCACGTGGTGGCTCTCGGCCACCGTAGGCGCGGGCCTGTGGACGGTGAGTAATGGGCTAGCTCGCCGTCCGTCCGTCTTATGACGACAGGCCGTGTCGATGGCGCGTTCGTGTTCCACGCGCGCCTCAAAGAGATGTCAGCAAACATGAGGGGCCCGCAAGGGCCGATGCCTGCCAGGGCTGCTGGACTGTTCGAAAGAGATACCGCGGCCCTGGAACATAAAGGGCAAAAGAAGGAACATAAACATAAACAAAAGAAACATGGATGCGTTTTAGTCAGTAAAAGTCTGACACTCCCTTCCGCTCCGCCCAGAGCGGGAGGAGTCATTTGATGATTTCCCATCCCAAAAAAAAGGCTGCTAGGCCTTTATCGAAATGAGTTGAAGTGCTGAAATTCATTTAATTTCTCTGTATTTCTATACCTACTTATATTATAAACAGGTATTTGTTTGTTAATTTGTATGTAATAGGAGGTAATCTCACCACCATTATTCGTGGGTGCTATAAGCAAAAAATGCATATTAGCTGAGCTCGTGGTTAAATAATAACAGCCGCTCGGGTCGGTCTTTAGGTTAAGCCGTGCTTACCTTGGTTGATCTGTCGATCGACCCATTACGTACCGAGTTTCCTCCGTGCCTCGGAAGGTCCTGCTTTCATTTGTAGTTCTTTGACAGTCGTTACAGGTCGTCAGTGGCCCGCAAGGCTAACAACCAGTCTTACCAAGGATATCGTATTACCCAGTACAAACTAACTGGGTTGTGGAGGTCAGATAGGCGGACTGCCTATCCATGTAAAATACTGGAATTCAGCTGCATCCGGTTAGTCTAGGAGCTGACCCCAAGATAGTTGGGAAAAGGCTAGGCAGATGATGCATATTAGCCGAACTATCACATTTTTTTGCGGACGTAGTGCTAGTTTTAAATAATCTGCATTTATCATATTACATTTAGTTGACCTACAACTACTTAAAGATTGTGGAATTGATTTTGGTTTTTCTATGTTGATACATAAAACATAAATGATTGTACAACAAAAATTGTAATTCAGCGTAAGTAGGCTATGGTGCAATGTACCTACATTAAATAGCGAAGCGCTTATATTTCACCTGAAAACAAAATTAATATACTTTCTTCAAAATTATTTATTTTAAATAAGTACGATAAAGAAAATTTTCAAAATTTCGCCGATGCGGTTTAGCATTACAGAATTACAGCGCGTAGGTAAAGCAAATACCGCGAACATAATAAATTAATCATCTCTACCACCTAAACAGTATCGACAATTAACCCAATAAATTCCTACTGTTTATATCACTGATAGATTACGATTACACACAATAACAATATCACTGCAAATCGAAATACGACTGCCATCTGGCAGTGACACAACTTCATGTTTTGCTATCCATATTTTTCATCATGTAGCCTTTTCCCAAATATCTTGGGGTCGGCTTGCAGTCGACCAGTAACCGGATGCAGCCGAACACTAGGGTTTTCAAAAAATCAAATCATTTATTAAACAGATAATACAATCCAATCTTTTAAGAATAATATATACACATCTTAAACACCAGTGTTAGAACATAATTTTGGAAAATACATATAGAGCGACTGCTTATCTGACCTTCACAACTCAGTCACTCTTTGGTAAACCTGATTATCAGACTTGAAACTACTACTACTATCTTTTAAAAGACTGTCAATCGTCAATGATATAGGAATTCCAGCCGGTTTGCACGGAGGTGTCTCAGTCATCAGTAAGATGGTCCTAGTCAGCGGCACCCACGTTTTCGTAAACTTTTGGTCATGTTATATTTTGTTGTGCAATAAAGTAATAGGTGTATGTATTCAAATCTATACCTAATCACAGACATAGTTATTTCAATCCGATGACATGACAAGCCAAATTATGTGTGGTGACTCAATGACTACCTGTTGTAATCTTTTCTACATATTAAAGTTCAGAATATCCACGTAATTAAACATTTCGACTTTGCACAGGGGAGCTCATTAATTATCTTAGAAGGCTAAAGTCTATTAAATTGACTAATTACTGAAATAGATGTAATAAACAAATAATGACGAAAAGTTTATCGGTAGGTACACGTGTCTACATAACGTAGAAGTTTATATCTCCAAAGCGGTTTTTAAAGTATACGGAAGTCAAAAAACGGAAACTGAAAAAAAGTACGGTCATACTGGTCAACACATAGGTACTATAAGTCGACACTGATATCACAAATCACTGTACTCGACGTCATCTCAGGGGACCCCCATCTTCAAACATGCTCTCTCACACTTATTTCCGTTTCCTACAAGTTTTTCCTATTACCTTGGAAACTAGAACCACGTGTTTTCTACCACGGCGCGTGCGCACGGGGCTTTCTATACCTACCGGACAAGCGTAGGCAGGTAGAGGCATGTCTGTATTCACACCGTGGCCGTAGGGAGGTCAGGTATGAACTTAGATATGACGTCATTGATAAGAGCTACGTGTCAGACGCTGCGCATGCGACCGTTCATTCACTATCATGCGATCATTTCGTGAACGTTTCGTTTTCGAGGCCAATAGGTTGGGCACATAAAAGCGGGATTTTTCTATGAAGGCTGAGGTTATGTTCTTCTGAAAATACTTAAATTGTAAAGAATTCCCCAACGTTTCAAAGGTCAAAACGCTATCTACAAGAGATAGAGACTCGAATAGTGTCAGTATTTCCTTAATCGTATCTTGATCTTGAACTCCAGCCCTACCAAGGTGTAAAATTTGAACGGCTAAAGTAGCCACACAAATCAGGAACAAGTCAAAACTTAATTAGCGTTCAGTCACGGTTTGGGATGGGAATAGGTGAAGAACTAGTAGTCATAATTAGGTGCATATGTCCAAGAGCCAGAAATGAGGAAGGTGCTGTCCCGAACCTTGCGAAAAGACCTCTGGGTAAAATACATGCAGGGGGATCCATCTTACTCATTAAATTAATGTTTTATTACACAATTTAACTTGAAAAAACCGCTAGTGACCGCACGTGCGATAAGGCACGAGTACGTCACTTCGAAACCGACCTCCCAAAAAAAAAATGTTATTACAAAACACGTGTCGACTTGTCAAAGATATCTGTGAGTGAATCACGACTGATGTTGCCATGTGGACTGTGTCGTGATTGTTCAACTCTATAGAATAATAATTATGTCGTAGGTAGTCCCGTCGTAGGCCCGTAGCGGTTCTTTAGCACACGAAATCGGGAATTACACAGGATAGTTATGATTTTTTTGCGTTTTTTAAGAAATAAAAGAGATACCTAATTTAAGAAAGATTATACCAATATTCCTAAACATAATGTTTCGAAAATCAAGTCAAACAGCTTTCAGTATTTTAGTTAAGTGCTACAAGGACGGAAAAAACTTTTCAGTATTTTTTCTGTCGCAATTTTCTGTGTGGTACAGGTAGATAGTAGATACATAATAAAGAGCATATATATGGGCAAAATCCTCCCCTCTACCCCATGCACTTCGCTTTTTCTACTTTCCCCAAATTATGTTATTCATTCTTGTTCAAATAGTGGTGTAACAAAAGATAGTGTCGCGTGTCTTCCTCAAAAAAACGCAAGTCATCAATGTTGTCATCTTACTTACGAATGTGTAATCCGTGGACTGGAATTAAAAGTCGATAATTATGTAGATTTCATTCGCTGCCGACCTGCCGCATGCCGGCCGTGTTGTAGTGTCAAGTCGGGACTTGTAATTGAAGCGATCTTTAAACCTTAAATGATAAAATGATACGTGACTCGTTATCTACCTACTGCCATTTCAAACGGGTCAATACACCCAATTCCGATTTACTAACAAACAGATTGATCTAGTTACTGTTTATTGTCAGCTTGTATAGTGTCATTCCAGTTCTTTTGGTGGGAAAACGCGCTGGGAAAACACGCGACAAAACAAACCACCAGTGATCCACATTTGCAAAAGCTGAATTGATCCAGTTACTTTTATAAAAGAGAGTCCTACTCAAGAGTTTAGGTTAAAAACAAACTCGATCGAAATGTGGTGTTTCTCACCTATATTTAAAGTTGTCTTTAGTATTCATTATTTTCAGTAACTAGGTACCTCCTCTGGGTCCGATTAACCTGAGAGTGGGACCACTCAAACGTGTTGGAGTTTGTACATACATACCTTTGCTAATGATGTCGTGGGAAACAGTTTAATATTTTCATTCAGGTAATTGCAATTCTTCTGACAATACCGTCTACATCCGGCGAATTGCAAACGTGTGTCACATTTCATGAAACAGAGCCTTCTACAAACACTTTAGGCTTTATATCAATAGACAATAGACTTGAACCTACTTAAAAAATTGTCATTCAAAGTGTCGTTGCGTCATTGGAAAATTGTGTAAGAATTCTCAGAAGCAACGTATGATAAAAATGTTCAAGGCTTTGCTAAATATAGCTGTAACAGTAATTATTTTTAGATAAGTTTTATCTTTACTGTCGTCATGTCTTAATTAATTCGCTACTGTTTGCGGGGGAGCTGGGCAGAGCTGTAGGAGCTGTGGGTGTCTACGATGACATTCTGTACATTCTACAGAGTGTTACTAATATCTGTTATTTGTTACATCAACTTACATCACAAGATCATGAATCAGACTGATATAATATGGAAAATGTAATTTTATTAATATTGTCTGTTTGCATATTTGTTTTAAAAGGTAATTGGAAAACCACGTTAAAGGAAACTGCCACTCATACTGCAGGCAAAACGGCTAGGCAGATTATGATTATTTATTTATTTAATAAATAAATATAAAATCATAATCTGCCTAGCCGTTTCCCAATTATGTTGTGGTCGGCTTCCAGTCCAACCGAATGCAACTGAATGTGAATACCTGTATTTTGCTTTGAGCAACAGCCAATCTGACCGGCATAACCTAGCAATTGGGCAATATGATGCAAAGTGGAAAGGCTGGTGGACAGACATGCGGGCTTCTACACGTAAGGGCTGCCAAATATCTTCAAATGACCGCCGGGATCAACGGGCTTTCCGAGACACACAAGACCCCTCGATCTTGGTACGTAATGATTGATCACCAATTCAATGGTCATTCATCCACAAACTAACTGCGAAAAGCGTAGCTAATACTTCAATATGACCCGTGCGGGTGTTATTACTTGGCAACAAGCTACTAGAAAGTTTAAAGGCAACCACTATACAGGACAGGATATAGGAGAAATTCCGGCATTTAAATTGTTAATTACATTTAACTACATTTTATTGATAGCTTCTCAATCTTTACGAGCCTAAGCGGACAGTTAAGCCCTCATTTATTAAGATTCTTAATTACTAATTATTGTAAATTGGCACATACCTATTGTCATACAATCGTTGTTTTTTTTTTGTAATTTGTTTGTCCAGTGCAAAACATCAAATCTTAAAAATCAGGTAGTGCGCTATACCTGATTTTTAAGATCTTGTTTGTAACTATTACCTATGTTTACGAATAAATGATTCTGATTCAAGTGGAACAAAGCTCAAGCAAGATTCCTGTTCAGATTCGTTTGAAACCTGATGAATGAGTTATGAATTTTGATTTATGCTCGATCATCGTTCTCAGAATTTTCGCTACAGATTTCAGTTTATGTAAATGCTACCTAATATTATTGAACTTCCTTAAACATGATTCGTATTGAAGACACGTGTGGGTAGGAACCCCTATATAGTGAAAAGTTAGTAATTGACCATTAACATATAATTAAAATGACTATCAAAGTCATAGATGGTAGGTCAAACGATCTCATTAAAGTAAAGACACTGGATAGCCATGACACAAAAATTGTTAAAACTGGAGAGATTTGGAAGAGACCTACACTCAGCATTGGGTGGCCAAAGGTTCAAGTAGACGAAGAAATGGTCGGTATTTAGTTGGCATTAAGAATCATATTTTCAGAGAAGGGATTCGAATTTCTTTTCAAATTACAAATTGTATTTTCTAAAGAGATAATGAAGACCAAACCAGCTCCTGAAACGATCTATCATGACTTTTCATCCGGGAAACACCTTTCATCTGCCGTTTCAGTCTACCGCATGGGAACTCGGCGAGGTACATAAACATTTTCCTTAACTACACCTAGTCGAGACAATACACGATGCAATTACAAATAAGAACAAGCTAATAATAGCTGCGCCATTTTTCCTTATCGTTCGAGGTGAACTACTAACGACCCCGTCACCCGCCACTCTAACGACTGTAGTTGGTAAGTGGCAGAACATTTCGGAGAATAGCTTTCACTGGTCTGATGCAAGTCCGTCCAATATCGCATCAAGTTCAACTTCGTAGACAATGACGGATGTTAGTAGTGGTGTAACGGTACTTCGACGAAATTGTGTGAGTTGGTGTGACCGGAATACCGGCCTTGTTCACGACCTTTGGACGGTAGCGGTTACAACAAATTGTCTTGTGTGTCATCTTTTCAGGTATTTATACATCAGAAGAATGTCGATCTTAACTTATGATACAGGAAATTCATATTTTAAGAGACTCATTTTTAATAATGTAGGTATTTATTAGGTACTGCCACCGTACTTAAGTCTACCACTTAGCTACGTGGTTTTGAAGAGTATGATCATGTTATTAATGGCTATTCAGCTTTTTCTCTAAGACGTGCCTGACTTGATCACCTGACATTTAAAATAGCCAAGTTTTAAAAAACCGGAACCATTCTTGATCTAAGAAGATCATCATTGCCCTTATCCCAAAATATTTGTGATTGGCGCAGCATGTCTCCTTCTTCTTTACGGTCACCCATTTCCAGCCAGGTCTTGACAGACCTCTGTCTGTCCATCGTTTCTTTGTCTAGATCTACTCTTACCTCCACATTCCTACCCCAAAGTTTCATCACGATTAGGATAATTTTCTCTCCTTTACATTACACCTGCCAAAATCCGGATAATCCGGAGATCCGGCATTTCTCCGGCTTGAATGAGCAGTGTCGCGCCTGCGCACAATGTGCTGTGGAAGTGCGACCGGCACGCTGTCGCCACGTGCGCGCCGAGGTCGTGTCGACGACCCCAGACATAATAGCGTAAGTTATACGTATTTGCAGGCTAAATTCAACATTATAGTGTAAGATAGACGGATGAAAATGCAATGGCTTTGGAAAGAAAGCTCACATGATCTCCTTCAAATGAAACGTTAACTATAAATGTAGTGGTGTAGAGTTTGTTTTGGCTAAGCAGTGTACAGAGTTATAACAAAATGTATTGGCAGTTGTTTGAAGGAAGCGAACCACGGTATTTCATTCATGAAAGTGCAAACGAGGTCGTCGTAGTACTATGTGCGTAGTTTGCGTTCAGAGATAAACTAATCAGCGCTAGATAAGCGCGACGAGAGTTTAACTAACTCGAGTTAGTTTGCAGATTAGTACCTACTTAGTTATATTACTAAGGATTAGTTCGGATTACTTACTTGTGTTAATATGACTTTCTGTAATCTTATTATCTTAATGCATTAAGTCATTATTGTAATTAGGTGCTAACTACTTAATTTAATTTAATTTTTAATTGGGTATCAAAAAGATAAAGCTTGGCGCACTGGGGTAATTAATAACCTACTATTTTTCCAAGAACAACGAATTACTTGATTATGCATTAATTTACTTTCCAGAGAAATGATTGATTAACGGATTAGCAAAATGTTAAACTTTTCACTCCTACGATACGGAAGTGTAAGAATCTTAAGTTACACAATGTAAACATGTCTACTTGTTTGTATAGCACGACTGAGACAGTTCCAGTAAAAATGCACCAAAGACAAATAGCGCACCTCCCTTTTCGAAATCGAAAAAAAAAATGGCCACTGCAATCAATCCTATGTTTTACATCAGCTGGCACTCGAACTCAAGGCCCATTGTAACAATATAAAGGTCATTTGGTAACACTATTGCGTTAGACACAATACACCTATTACATACTTGATGTGTTCAAGTGTTTGCTCGGGAGAAAGTGCTGAATGTTTTGCTGATGGAGCTTTCACAATTTATCTTTGTGACGTCAGTTTCCGTCGGTCTACCTAACACTGCGAGTACTATAGTAGAAACACTTGACCTACAGTTGTTAAACTGCCTTAGTTGACAGAGACAAATGTTAAAATAGAAACGTAAATTGGCCAGAGACGAGACTTTGCATAATAAGCTTTCTTGTAGCGTATGACAAACCAATACAACTTTGACTTTTCTGTCATCAATTACTTGTCTAGGTCTTCTAAGCCTTGCTACATATTTACTAATATCTTTGACAAGTCATTAACTATTCTTAAACACAGGCAAGCCAATATGAGAAAGATGAACCATTAAGAGTCTTGCGTCGCCTGGAAACTCTACGAAAAACATATACTTACTTCCAGCAGTTACAGAACTCATCCATTGCTCACCACATCATAGGACGGATAGGTAGGTAGTCAATTAGGAAAGTCATACATAGTTAAGAATTATTTTCCTTTAATCAAAAAACCACGGCCGTCTATGGTTAAAATCCAATTTCATAAGTTTGAAATTGACCAAACTAGGCGTTTCGGAAAACGGTCACGCACATGCTAAGAATTAAAAGCAAGTTTATTACGTCACTCGTACAGTATACTATTACAGTGGAATGTATGTACCTGTAACAGGAAAAATATTATTACGTTAGTGCTTGCAGATAGAATCTAGCTAGGCCCAGTTAACGATCGTGCGTTGCATCTGTATTCAAGTGCGTAATAACTGGGGACTTACTCTTGTTTTTGTTGAAAGAACGCAACTGCAAGCTGGTTTTGCTACGTATGGACAAAGCTACTTAAGTACAACGTACATATATGGGTTATTATGTAAATTGAAGGAAAAACTGGTTTGGGGAGCTTATGTTCAATACTCATGAAGGATAAGTAACCCAGTAAATATTTCGTCGTTCAAATAATAATTATTCTTTGTTAGTGCTCCTACCCTGTACTACATAAACAAGTTTAGTGGCGATTGCTTCCAAAATAGTTCGTACTCTTCAAAGACTTCTCAACAAGATTTACTTATTTATCTGCCATATCAATCTAGTTATAGCGATAAATACAAGTAAAGAAAGCCACAGATAAAGCCAAGCTTAATATTAAGCTATCATAAGTCAATCGAATACGTAATTTACTATCTTTCTCATTATCTCTAATTTGGCATTTTGTCTAGGCCCTCTGGATTGGTGAACGATGGACTGTGTGAAGAATGATATGACTAGAAAGGACGTGACTGTTGAGATGACGAGTAATAGATAAGTATGGAAGAAGAAGACATGCTGCGTCGCCCCAAATAAGTTGGGATAAGGGCAGGAGAGAGATGATGTCTAGACTTTCTGGAAGGCATTCATACTGAAGTTTCAGGCTATGATTGAAGTTGCATAAGCTTGTGCAAAGTTTCGATTACCTGTAACCATAGATAGCATTCGAATAAAAAATCGTGAGTCACTGTGCCTACACTTTTTACTAAAGTTCAAAGCTATGACACTAATGACATGGATGAGCCATGAGTTGCGCAACTTTTTGAATAATAAGTAGTACCTAGATTTTTTAAAGTAGGTATTATACTACTTTATAAAAGTTTAAAGCCGAAGGGTATTTGTTGTTCCAGTCAGTTAATTAGACAATTACGGAGATATTGGAGATTGATAGAGATAAAGTTTCAACTTATAAACAAGTTTTTTTTAAATATAAGTTTTTAATGTTATAACTTTACTTGAAATACGTCCATGACCCCCGCACTACTCAACGCATCCATAATCACTTTTTTTGAGTGCGTTACATTGAGTCCCACCGTAAAACATAATTTTTCACACCAAAAAAAAATCGTTTCACAGCCATAATTTTTGCGTAGAATTACTTAAGTTG
Organism: Eurois occulta; assembly: GCA_950022335.1. Classification (NCBI taxonomy): domain Eukaryota; kingdom Metazoa; phylum Arthropoda; class Insecta; order Lepidoptera; family Noctuidae; genus Eurois; species Eurois occulta. Next base: position 1,098,300 of record OX465486.1, read on the forward strand.
CTTGGAGCTTCGTGAAATTAAGACTGAAATAATGTTGCTTCTATAAGAACCGTTGTCCATTAATGAATCAGTAACATCTACCGTCTGCTATAACCTTCCCCCAACTTTATTAGGGTTAACTTCCACTTCTCCATCCTCTTCTTCTTCATCTGAATACCAATATTTTACATTGCTCCCTATCTGACCTCCACAAACCTATTACCGGTTAAAAAGATAACCCCAGGTAAGGCTGGTAATGAATCAGCAACATCCCCACTACTAATTAGTCAAACAAGATACAATATGTGCCGACGACTCATTAATGCAGACAAAATATTCTTAGAAAACCGCAAAATACAGTAACTGCCATATTTGGTAAGACAACGTAATACAATGATAATACATGATAACATGACACAAGCCGACACCGCCGCGGGCCGCCGTAAGATAAATATAATAACAAATCGTAAAACGACTAAACACCACATTCGTACACATGTACACTTTTACGGTGACGTGCAGAAAATGCGTGAATCATAGAATTCGGAGTCTCGGTGCCACATGACGAAAATAAGAATGAGAACTAGATGACGTAGATACGGAGGTACTCGATGACATGAGCTAACATGTAGAGAGCAGAATTTTACAGGTTGTGTAATAGGAAAACACTGCGTTACATACTTTATCGGGTATCGAAGATGATGAACTCTTTTTTTTTGTTTTCATCAAAGATAAGTTCTAGCTTGTAGCTGTACCTAATCTGTTACTGAAAATATTCGAGAAAGTTCGAGATGTATGTTTCAGGAACATTCTCGAATATTTTCAGTGTCAAACGATTTTGATTGAATTAGGAACTTTGATTAAAGTGCCAATCAAATAAGGCGTGCCCTTTAGAACCACTTTAAGGCACTACGCTCTTTGAGTGGGAGTGTAATTTGAGGATCGATTAGACTCGTCAGATATACGTCATATTATTATGGCCGACGCACCCCTATTACCAAATTCTTCGCGTTCTTGCTTTGTGGAGCTTACAACTGACAACTAAGGGCCTTAGACCAACCGAAATCGTAGAACTTTTGGTGGTCTTATTCCGAGAAAATACGTGCGAAAATAACTGGTGCAAAAGAGCTGGTAAAATTGACTGGTGCTTATGATGACAGAAGTAACGCTAAACCAGAGTACATATGTGCTAAATAACATTTGTAGGCATCAACTTTAATGAGTGCGTTAATAGGTGTGAGTCTGGAGTGGCAACTACGATACGGTCTATGTTATAGCAGATGATACGGGCAGTGCAGATGAAGTGTACAACACCATGTGGTTGCCAGCAAGTGGACCTCTTGCTTGCTTGTTGCAGTGGAGTTTGTTCCGCTCACTTCTGCACTTCCTTCTGCCCAGCTAAACACGAAGAAGTGGTGAGCATTTTTGAGGGACTGTCTTAGGTAATGATGAGTTTCAAAATGTGTTTCTTCTTTTTTTAAGTTTTACGACGGTAATCTGTAATAAGTCGGCTCAGAACTTAATATTTGCTAGTTTGGATAGCAAAACGTGCGGATCAAACATTCTTAAAACATTAATCCGAAGGCTCGGAAGACTTCAAAAGAATGACTTACGATTTTGATGTAATTTGTCACCTAATCAAACATTTTTCAATAAGGTACCGATATTCGTAACTGGAAAATACACAATGGTAAAAAAGTTCCCAGAACTATGCGTGTCTGCGTGACCCCCCACTGTTAGGCAGCTGGTCAAAGGTAAACGTGCTTTTGGCTGTGAGTCAAGCTGTGTGCTGGTGATGTATAATATCTTGCAGCGGGGTCGTTCAGCTTTCCGGGAAACTGATTAATTCAGTCACCTGGCCCAGAGTAAGGTGGAGAAAACAGAGGCGGCAGTTTTTTGCTATCATCGTTTAAGATTTTAGTGCTAAAAGCAAAACTATAATTTTATATACCTAGCTCGTTAATATTACAAATTCACTAATAGTTTTCGGTTGATTGTTGGTACAATCAAAAGTGAACTTTTGAACAAACCATTCTGTCACTAAACCATAGGTTTTTTTAAACCCAATAACTGGGAAGTGAAATACAGATACGTATTTATAAGCTGCATTTAGTTACACTGGAAGCCGACCCTACCGTTGTTGCGAAAAGGCTAGGTAGACATGGGTACTTATGTGATAATAACGAGCTATTGATCAGAAAGCCAGATATAGACAATGAAAAATTATTATGACACTACTTAAGGAAAACATAACTTAAAACAACAATATTGTCACCATGCTTGCGGATACGACACGGCACCAAATCTTTTCCGCACATAATTAAAATGATTGCGACAGAGTTACAAAAGAACATTCGACGTACTTAATTAACTAAGTCATTATCAATGATTACATAGTTATCAGTATCCGTAAATTAATGTCATACTTGCTATTAAAAGCATATTGCGCGTCTTGCATTCAGTAATCGCTGATCTGTGAACGACACGTAGGTACCTACTCGGTCGATATCGAGTTGTGGTATCGGTATCAGTATCGATCTATACGTGAAAGGATTTTCCAGTCTAAATTATTAACAGGATATACCTATAGACAGTTCTTGTTAATACCTATAGAACCTTGGCTTTTCTTATAACTTTATAAGAGACTTAAAAGAATGGTGAAGGCCAGTCTTCAATGATTTATGACTAAGTTTTTAAGAAGAAATAACACTACCGTGTTATTATATGTCATGTAGAATGTTAATGTAAAATTCAGGATTTCCTTAACAATCGGGTATCGAGACTGAACAAACATTGAAATGTTGTATTCTATTTACATAACAACTATTCATAAATGGCGAAAACTTTCAAATCGCGAACTCCAAATTCACGGTTCGTGTTCTTAATATTTAACACTATCGTGAAATCACTTTCCTTGTAACGCATAAAGCTTAAGCAACTACAACCTCGTTTTTCAGGCATAAACACCTAAGCATGCCTGAAAAGCTGGAAATTGTTTACTATTTGTAAAATGAACGCATAAAAGATGATTTTCTTACGCATTAAACTTCTTTAAACATTCTACGAATAAGACAACGAAAAGATTACCTTTAAATTCTATTTGATTTGAGTCTCATTAAGGAAATCTTCCAAAAACCAACTAATGTGTATAATCTTGTATATGTACGTATTACGTAACGAAGGGTCAATTTTGTAAGAGGTAAGCCGGAGTACATATCTTATTTGTCCACAGAAAACTACTGACTGTGCCATTTTTCTACGGGAAGTCGGTACTTTGGTAGGAATCGAGTTGTAAGGAACCTTCGCCACTGGTACGTAGACAAACTCTCAGCTTGAAGAAATCATTTATTACCATAAGCAAAGTCATGTTTATTCTTATAAGTATTAAGTATGATGATTCTTTAAGATGGCCACCAACATTTTCATCATTTGCCCGTTATACAGAGCATCACTAAACGTGTGCATGTATTTTACATGTGACGTACACAGACGAAATCCTCACATAATATATTTGCTCACGAGAGCGACACTACTATGTACTAACGACACATGAATGACTGATAAGTGATAACGAGGTACACACATGACGAACTATCAATGACATAGCCGCGACGTAGTAAGCCACTCATGTACATTGATAGATCTGATTATGCTGTTTAGGTTTAGGAGATTATATCAGATTTATAAGTGTCGATAATTTATTAGATTCGCAAACGTTATGATAGCGTGTGTCGTCATTTTTGTTGTATGTTACTCCATGGAATGTGCCAGCCGGTATCAAGGGACACCGGTAATACCAAAAGATTTGATGATGTCTTACGGATACTGAGAAGTACTTGAAAATTTTCAAGTGATTGTAATTTTTACGGGTTTTTTAATAATTTTGTCGCATGTACGTTATTTCAAAGGTGACGGCAGACTAGAACCTGCCTCTACATCTGGCTATTTAGCATAATTGGCTATAACGGTACCACCGCTAGGATCCAGATCTCACCTCCGTGAGAGGGAGTTTGGCTTAATCTAAGGCCCAATGAGGGTTGCTGGATGGAACATCTTTTCGATTTTTTGGTTTTAGGTCACGGCGATTTGCTATCTAAACCGGCCAAATCCGACTGAAGCAAATGAGTTGAAGAACGCCATATGGTTTTCGCTAGTTCATGCAATAGGCATTCCTATTGCATGTACAGGTATGCAGGTATATAGCGTGGACCTGGCATTCTAGTCAGTGTTTTTCAGCGTACAGAAGTATTGTCTTCAAAGACACGTGGCCACAGCCCTTGTCAGCTAGTGCGGTGTACGGTAAGGCCATTTGTCAAAGATGGTAGACCGTCATCATTTGTTTAGTAGATGAAAGAGGGAGAAGATAGATCTAAATGTAATGTTCTGATTATAATGCCACTCCCTAATCTGAAATGTCGTCATGTATCGGTACATTGCAACTCGTCTACTTTGACCCCTACCATCGATATCGCGTGGAATGTGGCCACACGCCTACCCGTAGCGCGCGAACAAATATCATAAAGATAACTGAGGGTTCCTGACATAACGTGAAGACTGAACTGTTACTGTGAAATAACCCACTAAGTCAGCGTCACCGTCACCGACAGTTTCGTCAGTTAACGCAACAAATAACCGCCTACCTCCTAATATGGGCACCGGTATTTCAGAACCATGAAAGAACTTCCTTCAAGTAACACTCTTGTTTGATTTTACTCATCGTTTGATCGAAACCGCGACGCCGTCATCAGACAGGTGCGAAATGAATGACTTTTAGATCTTTACATTTTGATAAAAAGATAAACGTATTCGGATTTTCCGTAAAAATGATTCAGGGTTTGTGGATTGGTTTAGGGACTTTTGAACTCCCCTTCTTTTGATCGCGTGGCACTTAGGCCTCAGACATTGTTTAAAAAAAAGGCAGGCAACCGCTCAAGTTTTAAATATCTTATTTACAGAAACTTTATTAAAATAGTAACATGTGGGTGTATTTCATTTATGTAGATTGAACTAAATGCATAGTTAATAAAAGAGTTTATTAGACTTTTGTAACAGAATCCGCAACTGTCAATAGTACAGAGGAGATATGTTCATCTCTTTACGACGGAACTCCCACTCAATTTGTCCAAGTTTTAAAAAGATATTCTATTCCGAGCGATTTAAATTAGAGTAATTAATGAGGAAATCACTCAGCATTCCAATGGACTTATTGAAAACAGTTCCCCATAATCTGTTTACGGTCGATCGGCGTGGGAAATTCTGTGGAAAGCTGGTGTTTACGCAAAACTATATTAACTCGGCGGTAATCGCTGAGATATTCGAATTATGCGCATTACTCACATGTTCGTCGATCGTAACACTTATCATTGCATCAAAGAGACTGGTGTTTGTGCCAGACGGTTCTCAACTGCCCACTAATGACAGCATGTCGACAAATAAAAATATCGAAATAATTCATAGCAATTGAAGATATATTTTTACATCAAAAATGTGTGTTCGACGCTTGTAACGCTATTAATGGGATGACAGAGATAGTTTCGATGGTAATTGTCATTATGGGGTGACGCAGGTACTTTGTTTAAAGTTATATTTTCTGTAATTTTTCAAAAAAGACGCGAGATGTGTGCCACGAGTCTACGAAGACAATAAATATAGAGTGCAATAAAATAGCCTCCACCCTTCCCACGATGTGAGCTTTCCCAAACGAAACTAGGCACATGAAGCTGGGTCGCGATCATCCCGTTTCCTTTAATCATAAGTTGTGCGTTTAATCATTTAGCACTTAGCACGAGCTACCATTAACTCATTGATAATTAATTTAATTAGAATGATGTTAACTTACTACGTCTTAATCGTAATCTCGGCCACAGAACAAAGTTAATTAGACCAGGAAGTGATGGTTATCAGGAGGTTTGCTGTTATCGGGGACAGCAGTTCACAGGGGGCACGCTGATGCGCTATCAACCGGGCATAAGGTTCCGAGGCTACTAATAAGAAAATTCCTATAATACTTTGCCCAACCCGGGAATCGAACCCCATGCTTAGCAGTCGCGCTTGCGACCAACTCGCAAGTTTGATATACTATTATTATATACAATTATTAAGATATCCATCCATATGCCTGCTTATAACTCAGGGTTTTTGGGTTCGTTAATATCAGCCTCTATAATTTTCTCTGAGCCGTAATTGCTTGACCCAAGTGCGGGTTGCTGGTTGATTTCAGGAAATCTATGTAAATGTTAAAGGTAATTACATACCACCGAAAAGCAGTCTAGTCTAGGTGATGAAATATGTAAGTATTCTTAAATGCACTAATTAATTTTCTTTAATTAAATGTTTACTCCATGATAACATTATTTGACGCGAATATTAATAGGACAGTTATCTTACTACGCAATAAAAACATTAAGCTAAAAATAAAACTTGGATAACTTGTCACTTTCACAGCACTGCTGCGGCCGAATTGCTAACTTAGTTCAACATGATAAAACCAATAGCTGTGAAGCACCGATCAACTTAAAATTGGATGGACAAAATGCAGACGCGTCTCAAGACACGGACACTGACAGACAGGAACTTCAGTAAGTATTTGTATGGAAATGTCCACTGTCCTTGTCCGGAAACTCGTCAGCAATTTTGTCCAATCCTGTGTAAAGGAGACAGGATTGGATTTATATGATGAAACTTCTAGCGAATAATGCACATGAAAATTGTGAAATATGACCAATACCTAGGTACAAGAATCCGTCCAAAATTAATATCAAATCCGTTCCGCAAACGATGGAGCAGTTAATATCTCGTCCTGCAAGTCCTACCACTACCGGAACTGATAGACGGATGGATGCCACTAGGTGACTGTGCCCGACAGGACCTAATACTTCCCATAGGTTACCACCACTTCTGCCCTCACTCAATTTAAATTATCATCGACACGCTAAGAAGATCATGAAGGATATACTTATTGCGAGGAAACCGTTTAAGCTATCTATACAGCGGTGACCAATTATTATGAGGTTAATTGACCGCCCTAAAAATATTCTCATCTAAAATTGTTACAAGTCACAAATATTAATAATTTTATTTATGATGGCCGCCCACTAGTTGTGTACTGCGACATCGCCTCTATAATAAAAGTTGACGGAATTTGTTTTGTTCTAATTATATTTTCATCAATGTACGCATCAGTCTGTCCGCCTGCATAGAAATCTTAAATTGTGGAATAAACAAGAACATTTTCGTAAAGGTTGAAATGCTGATGACGTAGTTTCAAATTATTTGTGAACCATTCAGAAAGTGGTGCAATTAATACTTCACGCGATTTTTGTTGTCTACCAGGTAAGCGTAGGTATGTATGTATATCTTATCTTCGTAGCCAAAAACATAATTATTTATACAAGACTTTAATACTTCATGTTTAAACTTCTGACGCTGAAATCACATGAGAAAACGTAGCGACTCAATCCGATTTTCACTGGTTACGTTCAGATCTTTAACTTTTTAATAGAAAAACGGATCCCTTGCAATCTACCTGCCTAAAAGAAAATCAAAATGTATTCAGGGGTAATCCAAGAAATAACAGTTACGTTTGCTCTTATTACCAGGAAAACCGTCAGTGAGTGCATATCTATAGGGGACATCTGACGAACAGACAAAAGGCTTTACAGGAAAAGAGCGCAATTTTCGCGAAGTGTATTCCAACGTACGCAGGGAGGGAAGTACCTAACCCACAGCCTAGGGCGGAAAGTACTGAAAAAGTCATACAAGAAATTTCGAAATATAATAACTAAGGATAACACAGTTATGATGGCAGGAACTTCACGCTGTGTAATTTATTTCGCCAGCAGTGCTCTCGAAACGGTGAAGGAAAGTATCGTGAGCAAACTGGCAAGTCCCAGAGACAAGAAAAACGGAAAAGTTCGAAGCCTATTTAGTGTTATAGAAAGTTTGAAGACATGTGCCACCCACCAAACCGAACTGGGGTCGAATGGTGGATTATGGTGCCCTGACTGTCACAGGGAGGAGGCATGGGTTCACGTGTCCCAGGAGGAACATTTATGAACTTATTATGCTTAGGTATGCTTTCATACAGATTATGTCCAAGTTTTCCATAAGTATGACACGAATAGCGTGCATACCGATGACGCTACGAGACACTGAAGTCATAGTGATTACTGATTATGATTAATGTTTAAAATAACTTCCTCCGCTTATGTTGTTGCAGAGGTCATCGTGAGGCTTGCAGAAGACTCATGTTCACAGGGTGACAAGATGATAGGGTCGGCCTAATGTTTACTACGTGATGTCAGGATGATTATCACGCATCCACGTCGTATCATATGGTGCTTACAGCTGTCAGTACCATGCAAGGCCTATGGCGAGAACCCCGCATTTGCTTGGACATTCGTAAGTCGGCCGACACCTGAAATAAAATGCGAGGCTCGTGATGACCTATGTCAGTGTGACCATGGCATGTTTCTAAGGGGATGATAGGTTTCAGTGTAATGACTATTCCGGTATTCCAAGAAAATCCTTTTCATCTACTGGATTGTCTGTCCTCTTAGCCATTCTACTTCATAAAAATCTTAAATGCACAGACTGACAACGCACAGCTGTAGAGTCAGGAAGCATAGAATTTTGCACAAAGTTCCTCTTGTAACACAGGTGAACACTAAGCAAATAACATCTTCTAAAGGGGTTAAATACGGGATACAAGCATAAATAAAAGATCGTCGTATTTTTGTCGTTGGGAAGTTTCGAAATACACACGGCTTGTGTGTAAAATATCGCATAACACAAGTTAGCAACGTGCTGGTACTTAAGTAAATCCGTTTGGCTGCTAAAGTAGTGCAACTTTCTTAGCTTGGCTGCTAACGTCTGCTTCTAACGATATCATTGAGAATTTACAGGCGCTGTAGAAACCTACCTATAGTGATGACACCGTCTGTCATTTTTTCCATTTGTTTGACTCCCTGCAGAGGCTATTGACACGTTAAAGAACTCGAGATCTTTCTCCGCCAAAATCAGTATCATCCGAGGATCACTCTCAGCTTTGACCCCTTATCAGCTACGTGACTCATTCCGTCATATTTATTAATATTTGTGTCAATATATATATAGTCGGGTAACTGAATTAAAGTAATTGCTTGATACCTCGGACGTGCCGATGATAATGTTTTGTTTACGTGGGAACGCGAAACCTCGAGAGGTTACCGCCCTGTACTGTTGGCTAGATTGATTTACTAAGCAGTTGAATATGTGCATAAGTAGCCGGTTTAGTTGCGAAAAACAACGTATCCACTATTTACGTTAGAACCTTATTTGTATATTGGAATGCTCAATTGCTCATGTATCATTTCGTGCTGTTTTTTTTTCATTTTTCAGGGCATCTAAATTCCTGGTACGTCTAAGTAGGTAGTCATCATTGTCCTGCCCTTGTCCCATTTAACTTGGGGTAGATGCAATTTGTTTTTTCTTCCATTCCCCATTGTATCATTTACGCAATTTTTAGCTTGTTTGTGGTCTTCCTAGGTTATAGGCAGGTACATAATATTACTAAAATAAAGCTCACCTATTTTATTTTATTGTCCGTCAAATACAAGCTTTTCACAATAGTACAGAAAAGTTCTCAAAACCTTTTAAAATCCCCTTCGAGGCAACTTATCCGTGCTGCGGGACTGTTCGAAAGAGATACCGCGGCCCTGGAACATAAAGGGCCAATGAAGGAACATGGGTGTTTTTTAGTCAGTAAGAGTCTGACACTCCCTTCCGCTCCGCCCAGAGCGGGAGGAGTCATTTGATGATTTATCACTCCCAAAAAAAAAAAAAAAAGGCAACTTATCCGTATAGTTCATACGCTAAAATTAGACTTAATGACAGGTGTTTCAAACAGATAGTAATAATGATAGAATTTTAATCCTCGTTTTTACGTCATTGTAGGTATATCGTTAAATCATCGATAAATAAATAAAAAATTATGTCATACATAAGCGGATGCGCCGGCGCACCGGCCCACCTGGCGATAACTGTCCTAGCGACCACAAACAACAACAACAGGTGCAGGTGATTGAAATCATAAAATTCTTGGTTGCTAAGGTGGGCTAACAGATGGGTTGCTGGGGAGTCTGTTCCGCCACTTCTGCTCCCCAGCCTAACACTAGATAGCGGAGAAGTGCGAGCGTTTTTACTGTCTTATGAAATTTTAACGTACAAAAAGTTATTAATATTTTTATTTTGGCACCGGAATAATGTAAACTGGTAACGAATCCTCAACTCTCGACTGCTCGATCTCCATTGATCTCTCGATCGACTGATCGAGATTGTGCCGGTAGTACCTACAAAGGAAAAGGAAGAGGTCATGCTATGCAAACTTTCGTAAAGAAATTTGAAAAAAGGAACTGAAAAGTTACTCTGATTCTCTTTGGAGGACAAAATAACTTATTATAAAGAAACGAAAACATCGATTATTTTTAGAGAACGTAAATAACATTATATTTTAACAACAAAGGTTAATCCAGACAATTATATTTTATCTTAGAAGTTACGTGCAATGTACGATGGAGTCCTGGAAACCGCATATCCAAAAGAATATGAGACGCCCCCAGCTCGATAGACCGATAAATAATCTTGAAAAGGTGGCTGGATTAGACTGAATTCGGAATGCTGAGAACAGGGTGTTTGGGCTTGCCAATGGCTTAGCGAGCAGTACCGAGGTTTGCTGTGGCAAATCAGTATCGCATCCGCAAGGCATCACCAAGCCATGTGAAAGCATAAACCGTGCAAAACTACCGCTGAGCCGTGTAAATTTCAAACCCTATTAAGTTAATCAATCATTAATCTAAGTATTCTAAATTACCTAAGGTTACGATAATGAATGTTCAATGTTTTGTAATAGTAATGAATGATGAAAACCGGCGTTTAAAGACATGAACATTGAATAATTAAATATATTGTAAAATTTTCTCTAACATTAAATTTATTGTAAAATTTTGCATGACAGATATATCAGACTATGTATTAGGAAGCTCAAACTAACTTTGAGATCAAAATTTACCAATACTTATTGCAATTATATGATTATGATTAGGCCTGCATTCCTAAAAACTAATTAAGCATACCCAAAAAAACGAAAACTTTATCGACCAGCTCATTAATCACACCTGTTTATTTATTTTCCTTTGAAGATCATCAGATTATTGATTAGTTGATATCATTGACTGAAATGGATCACTGGTCACCCGATGAATAGCGTGACTTTAAGATTTTATCCTGAAAGTTGATAACTGCTTTATCAACTTTCAGGATTACGTGCTTTGATATTTTATTAGGTATGTTATGAAGTTACGATTCTTTGGGAAAATTAATTGGAAAGTAGGTATTTGAATCTAGGCTCTTAGTAGGGCTAAAGGTAAGCATTATTATTGTGTTAATTCTTATTCAGGTTGAAGCAGGCATAGGACGTGTTCCAGGGCCGCGGTATCTCTTTCGAACAGTCCCGTAGGAAGTAACCTGCCCTAGAACCAAAACTTTGTAGACGTGTCACATCCATCGACACGCACTCGTCTTGCATGGTGGATAACGACCCTCTCACAGGGAGGAGGTCTGTGTCAGCAGTTGAAACATTAAAGGTAATCCTGCGACTGCACTCACTTGAAAGTCAAAAAACTGGATGTTGTTGTAAGCACAATAGTAGAAGCCCCACAAACGCAAATTGTTTGTTTGTAAATAACAAAATAAAAGACTTGAAACTCCTGAAATGAGTTAAATAAGTGATCTGCCTTCTGTAAGTAACAATCTGAAAGCTAAAATAGGAGCAGCAAATTTTTTCAATCGTTCCGTTTATTTATGCTTCTTAGGAATCTAATGCAATCTTAAAAAGATCGAGGCCAAACCTATTTCAGGTACCACGGTAACTAGGCCACCTGTTTGTAACTCTACAATTAGAACTAATAACAATATGGAAGTAAAACACCATATTTGGTTGCAAACTTCCCATCAGCATAATGTGTTGCGTGAAAAACCTCTATTACCCTACATTCTTACTTTTTAGATCACAACATAGCATATCATCACGCCAGTATTTCCTCAAAGGCTAGCCCTTTTCAAAGCTTAGCTATAATACACCCACATTTCGTTACTTTTGTTGTAGTAGGGCTGAGCCTATTGCTGTCAACCGGGTACAAATCAAAACATTGTTGTCTAAGAGTTTAGGACTAGCCCATACAATCAGTCGTGAAACAAACGGTCTGTCACTCTAACTTTGGTAGTTAGTTACTTTACTGACTGAAAAGTTACGCTGTTTTATGTAACAGTGTAACTTTTCATTGCTTCATCCACTGTTTTAATCATTCACGGCCTAAGCCGTTAGTTATAAAACTAAACTTATACTGTCACAATACTCTCTGTAATAATTACAATATACGAGTATGTCACTGTCATAATTTAAAATCACTCACGGAAGATATCCCGTAAGTGACATTGTAAGTTTTTTTTTCATAGCTTGAATGCAAAGGATGTGTATATCTATGGGACAATACTATCATATTATTTTATTTAGTTGTATTTTTTTATGTATGTACATTTTTTGACAGAATAATATCTAATATTGACATTGAATATGTACTTTAATCTATATAATTGTTCTAAATATCTTCTATTGTATAAGTTATTAATTGAATTATTTAATTTTTTTATTTTATTATTATGGATTGTGTCTGAAATAAACGTTTTATTATTTTTATTATTAAAAGTCTATGGCCTACCAAATCACTGAGAAAACAGGTTACTAGACGATGACTAAAGCCTACATTCCAACATTCCAGATTGTGTACTGAAAAATGACGGCCTTCCGATTAAACGTGACTTGTTAAATTCATTCATGGCGTTTCAGTGAATACCGGTATGTTTGTATGGCGGTCTAGTTGTATCGTGGTACCGTGGCCCGGGCACCGCTCTACGGGGCGCTACGTCATGAATTCATGACTAGGCAATTTTTCGTATGTCAAGGTTGCACGATCGCCAAGCTTAAAGCGCAAGCGATTTCGATTGAGGCAAGCGACGATTTTTCCAGAAAGTTCCTTGCCGTGCTTCTGTGCTGTGGGTACTTGTGTAGTGTACTATGTATACTAAATTTACAGAAAATCAAATAAAGTTTTAAATTGTCTGTCTGTCTGTTACCTTTACGCGCGTTAACGACTGAAGTAGTCTGAACCTATTTGGATTACATTTGACATATGGATAAACCAGAAACAGGGACATTATTGAACCCGATAGTACGTTCCTGAGGGATATTTACCGGGCTAAGCCACGGTCAAAAGCTTTTAGATTAATAAGCACAAGCATAAACATGATCAGCCTAAACGTGAGAGGGATTAATAAAAGCGTTTTCAAAGCTCTCATAATAGCTTAAGAGATTAATCAACACAAAACGATTTCAATAAAGACTTTTTTTGCGGGTATGTTATGACATATTTATATCGCATAATATAACCTAAGACCCCATTGTGAGTCCACTATCTTGCTTAACTAAACTTTATTAAATACGACAATAAAAATAATGCTGAGTCATGACGAATCATCGTTTCTCCATACTTACAGAGCGAAGAAATTGTCATAAACTGACAGTCAATTGTGAATCATATGTAGATAAATGAAAGTCTACACATAACTCCGAGATAAGCAGATGATGAATATAATGATGGTATCTTTGCAGACGTTTCAGTCTTATCAGCCTAACTTGCAATAACTTTTAATCTTAAATGACAAACTTATTCAAGTAAGATAATACTTGAATTGAAAGTACACAAGCATGTGCTTATAACTTCATCGCCATTGCTCTCATGTTCTAGAACCAAAAGTTCCACGTCGTGACAACTTCCAATCCACGCTGACCCCGCGTGGTGGATTACTACTTCTTCTCATAATTAGAAAGGAGGCCCTGTGCCCCAACAGTTAGAACAGTGCCTATAATCTGATTATTATGCTAAGTAGTTGTAGGTAAGTTAATTATTTAGCAGTGCTAATTAATGCTTCGTTCCGAAAAATCTATACTGATACTATAAAGAGGTAAAATGTTTTAAGTTTGTATGTAGAGGGTAATCTCCGGAACGAATGTTCCAATTATAAAAATCTTTCACTGGCAGAAAGCTACATTATTCTTGGATGCTATAGGCTATAAATTATATTTATATCGTGCGTATTAGCCGAGCTATCACAATTTTTGCGGACTAAGTCGCGGGCGAAGTGCTAGAATTGTATTTTCTGGTGCTCGACACAAGGTAACTTGGGCTAGCTTTCTCTTCCAAGAAGAAAAACATGGAGTCGACCGAAGTAAAATTAAGAGCTTTCATATTAGACAAAAAAAAACACGTTTTCTCGTATCACTACAGTTTAGACATAATCCCGGATAATCACCATCTTTAGAGCACATTCACAAAAGTCGAGGCTACGAATACACACGATAGAATGACGGATCACGGAATATTGGCAATGTTACAAAACTGACCATTCTGAGGTACATTGTTTCACTAAGAACGAAGACTACAATGACAACCGATCGACGGCTGGCATCCGTTCAAACTGACAAAAAGTTAAACTAAGAGAAAAAATGGGCCAATGTTAAAATGGAAACTCATGAAAAGATAAGGTTCAAAGTCCAACCGGACATTGGCAAAGGAATTGATTGTACGGTCAGTTACGAGCCAAACATTGTGTGAGCTATTCTGTCGGTTTTTTTTTCGTTTTTTTTTTTTGCTTATCGTCGCTACCCATGATTAACCGGTTCTAAGAAATTTCATAATTATTGGAACTTTTAAAAACTCTTATGAAATAATCATGGCCGTTAAAATGAGTTGTTATATCTTATTGACATAAGTCTGACCAGTGTTACCAAAACGTAGGTGATGGGTGGTTCGTTACGCAGTTGTGGACGTCAGATAGGCAGTCGTTCCCTTAAAAGTATTGGTATTCAACTGTATCCGGTTAGACTGGAAGTCGGCCCTGACATATTTGAGAAAAAGGCTTGGCAGATGATGATTTCTTATTAACTTAGTTGGGTTTATTTAAAACGTGCACTCAAAACCGATCTTCTGGTGGTCAAGAAACTTTCAGTGTACCTAATAGATTTGGGTCACGGACAGAAAGTAATGAATGAAACACGCTGGACACGTCCTGCGGACGTGACATACACGTTACTGTAGTTGTAACAAGCAAAGGCTACCATTTAGAAGATGTACCACACCATACAAATTAAATGAAAAAAATAAAATCATGAACAATCACGGAAGATATCCCGTAAGTGACAGTATAAGTTTAGTTTTAAACCGAGAAAGCTTAAAACAGTGAAATTAAAAGAGTTCGGTCAGTGTTTACTGACCGAACTCTTTCCGACTCCGAACCGAAGTCAGAATCGCCGAAATCTGACAACCAGTCAGACCAATGGGTTTTGTGTTACCTAACTACTGGGTTGAGGAGGTCAGATAGGCAGCCGCTCCATGTACAATACTAGTATTCAGCTGTATCCGGTTATACTAGATGCCGATCCCAACATAATTGAGGAAAAATCTAGGCACTTGCCGATTTGATGGTCAGTATTCAATCGCTTGTGAATTGCACCATCACACTTCAGCACTTCTGAAAATCAAGCTCAATCCGCGAGTGGCCGGGGGTGGTTCACATTCCAACCAGTCACCACGGCATGTGACGTCATACTCAATCAAGCAATGACGTGTACCCTACATACACGCTTTCTCAGAAATATTTTCACACAACACTGCTTTAAATTAACCTTTCATAATGAATTCCTAGGAATAATTAGTAGCTGGAACCCTGGCACCTAGCAAACACATGCAAGTCTATTAGTTTGTCTTAATCCAGGAAAATGTTAGCGTTCGTAACGAGTTACTGTGAAAATATTCTTGAATTCATAAATTAATATTAAAACGTAAGTAAATAACAAGTATGTAAGTTCTATACAACGCAATGTATCATTCATCGTTACCTACCGTCAAGGAAGTGACATAACAGTATGTATAATGTCGGACTTTCAAGATTTCCTTCCGTATCCTTATTAAATTCTTTTTAATTGATGTAGCTCGTAACTCAAAGTCCTTTTATGATCTGCGTAATCGGATCAGGGGAAGCACAGGGCTAAAGACATCCGTACGGTGCCTTTGGGAATACTGGTATCAGAGGGTGTCTAGGGGAAAAACCCTGTCTCCCTTCGGAAATGAGAAAGTAAGAAACAGTACATTTATGAGCACTTAAGAACAGGTAAGCAAAATGGAATGGAACGTTAAAGTTCCGTAGCAGTCATTAGTATTCTGTAGAGCATTCAGAAGCAGGTGCAAGGAACCGAAAAACCGTCAGATAAGCTATCAGACGGCGCCGCTTTACGCGGAACGCGTGCGCACGTAAAGATTACAAATTAGATCATAGATCATTATCTTAAATAACAATATCGTAAATTGATCGAACACAATTATGCGATATTATATTATTCCATAATAGCCGCTTAGGAAATCCCCACGACATTTTTTTGTGTATTGGATCCGTCTAAGTCATTCTTTGGTATTTTAAGATGTTTAGGTAATTTGACATTAGTTTGTTAATCGTACCTACATTTCAATGTATTGCATGATTGTTCAGTCAAAATCAGTACTTGTAATACTCCGATTGAATTCCCAAATAGTATTTGTAAAATTTAATCAACGAAAAGAATGTAGGTTAGTGGCAAGTGTAGGCGCAACTGACAACTTGTCCGTCTAGTTCAAACACATCACACGCAACATTTACACTTGTTACATTATTTGCTCTGTAACCGTAGATATCACATACACAAGGTATCGCTGTCGTGTATCGCGCCTCCTAATCTGTTTACCCCATGTACAAAAAAGCAAGTCGGTAAGAATTGCACAATATTTTATAATCGAGTCTGCTTTCTTCTCGACTTTCTCATTTCTTGGACTGTCAAGGTTATTCTCATCAGGAGCTGGCGGATATTGGTCACGCTGGCTAGTGGGTGAACCCTACAACCGGTCTCCGACCTCAGTGACGGTGGAAACTGCATGTGACGTCATGAAATTACCGCTGCCGCCGACTTCTCAGTTTAGGGGTTTCCATACGCGCACTTGTCGCAATCTCAGCCAAATTATCAGGGAACTAACTTTTTCAATTAATTTTAAAGATAATAACTGTAGAAATAGGATTAAATAGATAAGTATTCATAATGAAATTCCATTGGATTATGACGTAGAGGCAGTATTCATCAACTCTCTAAAAAGTTTCTAGAATGTGACGGTCCATCTGCAAAGTTCCGTTCAAAGTTCCTGAAATTCGGGAACAGTAGCGCTTGGTGGCAATTTTTGGGTTGTCAGCGTGGTGACGTAGCATCAGCTGTGCTAACAGTGCACGTCGGCGATGACGCAAGGCGCTGCCGGCCGTGCCCTCCGCCGGTCCCACGTGTTGAGTCAGGCTGCTTTATAACAGCATACCGGCCCACCTCCGGGCATAAGCCAACTGAGCGCCGAGCAAGACACACGCAGTGACAGTGGACACGTGAACACAAGTGCTCATCGTAAATCGTGAATCAAAAAGTGACAATTAAAGTGAAAGGTGAAATAATAATAATGGCTAAAATCATAATATTGTGTGTGGTGTTGTTTGTGGTGGTTGCCGGACATAAGCACCACCCCAAGTTCCCCAAAAATGCTGAGGATTTTATCATACCGATGCCGAGGAAAGGTGAATGTTTATTTGATTTATTACTTTTTTTTCAGAAGGAGATTAACATTCAAATTAATTTAAAGTTGACTGATGTTTTCTAAAATACGTTTGGATGTGCCATTTGGACCCCAAAAAAATTGAGAAGTAGAAAAAAAATATGTCGTTATTTTAGTGCTAATCATTTTTTTTTTGTCCTCAGTGGCATGTTCTGGTGACAATGAACGTGAACGTGGAAACATTATTGAACAGTCCAAGTGCGGAGACCCTAAAGAGGTCTTCGAATACTTGAAGGTGAAGGCTGCGCATGAGCAGGTAAATATCACTCAACAAACTTAATTGGTGCATTATCCCCAATTTTATAATGATAGTTAGAAAACAATGGATTTTTAACTATGTGATTATGATTATGACACAATTAAGTTTTTTTAGCTGCCGATTTTAACGTGTCATTACAACTCATTATCTTATGACCTTATTAGCCAACAACTCGTGAGTATCGCGCAACTCCATCAATACGTGCCAATGACTCCCAAGATAATTATAGTTATTGGAAAACAAAAATTCCCATCCTCAAACCGTTTTTGGGCAAATATTTGCAATCAGATTACCTATCAATTGCTGCGATGCGGTAACGTCTCAAATTTCGTCATTAAATAAATCAGCAGCAATGCTAAATGGATTAACATTTACCCGATTAACAATCAAATTACTCATCGGCAAATATTATATATTATTATAAATGTACATCCGCGACCGTTTCGCGGTTACTAAACACGCCGTGATTAGCGTCGCGTGAGAACATCCTCGACTCAGTCGTCTGTCGTACAGTACAAGATTGTACTGTACGACAACTGACGAGTATGTGTTTCCCCAGATCAGTCCCCGCGCGGTGTGGGTGAAGCGCTGCGTCGGCCTCTGCGAGTACGACAACGAAGGCACCTGCGTGCCCACCGAAACCGTCGTCCGACATATTCCCGTAAGTACCTACATCACACACTATCTCTTATCTACACTCAGCTAATTCTGGTGTATCCTTGACCCGCTTACTATATTTGTACAAGAGTACGCCGAGTTGCGTAACTATGATTGTCCTTAATGATAATAGTGACATAACTGTGAAGACTATAACTGCTTCCATGAGTCAGCACATTTGTGCGGATATTTCTAGATGATCAGAAGTTCCGGGGTTGACGGAGATGTTAATGTTCATGTTGTTACAGATACGAATATACAACGCGAAGACCAATAAGGAGACGTGCGCGACGTATCCTATCGTGGAGCACGTGTCGTGCGGCTGCTGCTCGCTGTCGCCGGAGGAGTGCGCGGCACCGAGGGTGTACAATCCTCGTAAGTGCTCCTGTCAATGTCCCAACATGGAGGAACGCCGCAATTGTCTCAAAAAGGTTCGTAAGATAATGGATGTCTGTAGCAACACTAACGTATCGTCGGGCGCATGCCTCGCCCAGTCAGCGTCAGCACTTTCCTCTCCCGCCTTGTTAACACACGCTTCTTTTACTTCTCTCTCGATGTTGTTTATCCTTCACATGCTACCTGTGTGATCCGCGTGTCTAGCTGTGTTTGCGTACAATGAGGTCAAGTCAACATGGCTTATGCTCAAGTAGAAGAACAACATATTTGGTTAATGTCTGACGCCTGCTCTATGTCGACGCGTATTGTATTGACATCCATTGTCTTTCAATCTTTTGCTTTTGTGTGCACTCTTATTTTTTACTCGCATGTGCTTTGTCACTATTTTGTTGTTTTTGTTTTTATTCAATCAGTAGCAAATTATCATTGTTCAAAAAGAATCTTCTCATAATTTGGTTACAGTAACCCATTGTAATCAACAGCTGTCCCAACTTTCAATTTAATTTAAAAATCATAGTGACAAACTACTTTTTTCGCGACAAGGTTAGCAATGTTCCTTTTACTTTGTTACAGCGGAACCAGAATATGAGGTGGAATCGGTATAAATGCGCCTGCGAGCAGCGAAGGAGAGTCTAGTGGACTCGCACATAAGACATAACGTGGTCCGCAAATGGTGGGCCAGTGATACCTGAGTCCTGAGACAGTGTTGTGAAACTTAGAGACAGTAATGTGAACAGAGCATGAGAACATTGATAGTGAGGTGACATCGACAGACTTTCTGTGGAAGCTAGTGACGTGTGAAGTCAAGTCATGACTCAAACACAACATTTGGATGCGATAGTCACCGGTCACGAGTTGACAAACTAAAGTCTCGTGCAATCAGTATACGTAACGACTGAGAGAAGTGTCTTAATTATTCAGAATGTAACAGTATTATATTGTTGTAAGTTATTTATTTGTTTAGCTATAAGACCAAATGGGGCCAAAAGGTGCTGTGAGTAGGCATTGCTAATTTATTCCATGACTTTTTGGTTTGCTGTCTAATGTACTTAATATTGTAACTCAAACGCGTATTATTTGTAATTTATTATTGATTGTAACTAGTTGTAATGTTCCCTAAAGGAAAGTCTTCAATGGGAAGGTAATGGTGTGTCGGGGGATGCACATTGCTGCTCATCAAGCTCGTACAACAGCTTTCAGAGTAGTTGATTTCTCAGTTTCATCCAATTTCACTTTTGCCCGACCTTGGAACCGAACCTCGCACGTTAGTTGTAGTAGTTCTAAATTGACGAGGCTGATGTTCTTAGCTTATTAGTTATTTAGATATTTATTTTATGTTAATGTGCATTTTTCGCAATTCTCCGAGCGACATCACTGTTCAGTATTTTAGTAATTTTAGTGTTTAATGACGAGCGTGAAGCTGAATTTTGCGCAATTCCTAAATTGTGATAATAGGTATTCCATTTCTGATAGGTTAACTTTAGATTTGTTAAGTACTTAGAGGATAAATTAAACTAGATTCTGAAGTATTTGCTGTCTAGTCATGAATTAAGTTGCTATAAAATTGTGTATTTTAGTATTGCTCTCTTTTGTATGTTTACGTTAGATATAATTATTGAATTTCAGGCACCTCCTGTACTTATATTAGAACCTAGTCTTCTATTGTGCCAAAGGCATAGAATCTCGTAGGTTGTCTTATTTATTTGTTTTGTTATTACTGAACGGAGGGACTCGAGCTTTAAATGCTAAGCGACAGACATGATTAGGATTAAGCTTTTGTATTTTAGTGAATAAGTTATAAAATAAACAGTTTTTAGAAAAACAAAACCTAAAACTATCTTTTTAATTCAATCCCTAATGATACCTATACCTAATGATCTTATATCATTGTGTGGACACTTGGATATACATACAAAACCTAAAATAAAAGGAAAAGAAAAGAATTCTCGTGAAAACTTTCTATACTAGCCGCTAACGATCAATCGGAAGATCGGGAAATACCATTCCGTCTGAAGGTAGATGCCCGTCGTCGTCGCCGTACGAGTGTACGAAATATAGACATCCCATAAAAGACAAAAGTAGAGGAAATCTATATCCGTCGTCGTCATCCGCCTAGCCTTACCCAACTATGTTGGGGCCGACTTCCAGTAAGTACAACCGGATGCAGCTGAATTCTAGTACTTTACTTGGAGATTCGACTTATCTGAGCTCCACAACTCAGGGTTACCCCTCGATAAGACTGGTTGTTGGACTTTCAGGCTTCTAAATACATTTCCGTGTACATAACCTTTAAATGACAGCGTGTAAGACACGTGGCCGGGTCACATTATGGTAAGTGGAGTAGGTTCACTTACTGCTATGGTGATGGCCTACAAATTGAAAGACTGCAAAGTAAGTCGATGATACTTACAGTTACACTTGAACAAAATAAAATAAGCCTTCTCTTCATGAAGGTAGAAGGAACGCATTAGTATTACTAAATAAGTACTATTTGTTCTCCACTGTGTGTTTTAAAAGTGCATTGAATTACTGAAACGAGTTCCTACCGACCTTTCTACTTTTTCAAAGGCTATGTCAATCCTAACCATTTTGGACTTTTCCATCATGTCACTATATATGTAGTTTTATGGTTAACATACAATGTTACAAATACTCTGAATCCCTATAAGATAAATTTAATAATCTGATCCCTTATCACGCGACCATCACGAGATCGTTTAAAATATATAAATAGTTATGATTGTTTAATATATATGACACATTCATTACACTCAATATTATTATGCAATTTGTGGCATTACCTCGGCTAGAAATGTAAACTGACATTGGCACGCGTTAACACAATGATATTAATTAATCATTATAATAATACCTAGAATGCTCATTCTCTTATCTCATTTGCATTGAAATTCTAATAGTGAGGAAGGCGATAATTTGATTGACCGATTTTTCAATCTGCGTTTGTGATGGGCACTCTGTGGGTGAGTGTGTCTTTGATGTTCAATATATAGAGGAGGAGGTCCTCTCAGGTAAGGGGTGTATAGTTCTTCGTCCTGCATTGAAAAGTGAGGGTCCTCCGACCAGACAGCAGTTCTGTGTGGTTACAGCCTGGCGGTTGTAAAAACCTCTAAGTACGTCTCTTCTCAGTATATGGTACCTATGTACTCAAATATTATAATAATGTTATTTTCCTGTGTTGTCTACTATGTATACATAAATAGCAAAATATAAATATACATAATATATATATGGTATACAAACTAAGTCCGGTTCCGGTATTAATTTTCTGGATAATCATCATTCGTTTAGGCCAGGTCAGAAGAACGGAAAACTATTCCCAAAATCAATAGGGTCACCCAGTCACAGAGTTGTGAACTTGTGATAGCCAGAGGCAGTCGCTTCATGTAATGCACTGCTGTTCAGATTCATCTGGCTAGCTAGACTGGAAGCTGTTGCCAACAAAGTTACAAAAAACGCTAGGCAGATGATGAATCGAAGGGTCGGTGGCTGGATCACAGGTGTTTTGCATGCTCGAAATCTATATCTAATACTGATAACGTTGAAAGTCTTTGAAAAAGCCGAATTGATAACAGTAGATAACACATTGATCTGATCGCTGCTGGTGTAAATCACGATAAGCCTGTGTGTAGCACTTGCACTCTGCGTCAGTGCATTATAAGCTTTGATAGGTTGTTTCCAGACTACGTTACTAAACAGATTTTTTTGAGATCGCCTCTAAATACTTGGTTTCTTTTGTTATTTACCAAATTCTAGGCATTTTTCTTAATAATTATGTGTCGAGAACTTTTGCCCTCTGCCCCTACAACTACGCTCAGTCATTAACTTAGATTTGAGTGAAGATTAAGATCGGGATTCGATTCCGAATCTGGTGTATGTACACAAAGTTTGTCAAATAGGTAAAGAAGCACAGAGAAGCCCCTTTACCTGTACATGGACCAAAATAGCCCCATGTCAGGTATTCCCTATGAGTAGTACGAAACAATTGCAGAAGACAAACTAGAATTGCAAAAATTACCTGGAAAACGGCATTGTTACTGAAACATTTAATGCATTGGATTTACCGATCTAAGTGTACAACTATATCCTGCGTACACACACATATACTCACGCCTCTTTGCCATGAGGGTAAGCAGAATATACACGCAGCTTTACCTGGTAAACATGATCTTTCTGAAGAACATCATCAATAAGGTCAGTACGAGTGCATGTCCTTCTAACTAGGGCGTCCCCTCTCGGTGTTTCCACTTACATCTTTTATACTTATATCTCATCCTGTGTACCTATGTATATCATATGTTTTTGACAAGCCATTCACACTAAACCGGTTTTTTTTTATTAGCATCAGTTATGTGCTCGTGCGGGATGCCCCTAGCTTGTACCGGCTACTGCAGATCAAGGAAATTCCATGCCTTAAATGTTACTTTCAATATATTAAACGAGTTTGAATATTAATTTGATTATAACCACAGCATTTAGATTAATGGTCTGATTTACATTATTAAGTGTTGCGGTTTTAAAGATTTATTTGGTTTTGAGATAATTAAGTAAATATCAAGTGGTTGGAGAAATAAAATTCTGAAAACAACGGTACGGGTATATCCCTCTTAACTGAGAGGTATTTTGTTATTATTACTAGCGCCCTCCTGTCAAAGTCATTTGGGCGTCAAAAGATGCTTATAGCGCTTTGTAGTAGTTTTTTTCTACTACTTTTAATACTTAATAGATATTCTTTTATGCTTTTTCTAACAGAAATAGTGGAGTGTTCTTATCGAAAATATTATATGAATACTCCGGTATAACTTTAGAATAGTAGAGCAGGAGGGGGGGGCTGGTAGTTGGGGGGGAGGGGGGAGGTGACCCCCAACCCCCCGGTATCACTCCCGTGAAAAGGTAACTCACCGTTTTTGAGAAAAACAGATATTTGTAACCTAACCTCAAAACATTATTATCACCTATTTTGGTCGGGAAAAATCACGTACGGGTCTAAATTTGCTTCCAATCAATATTAGGAAAGGCGTCGTCGACGGAGCCCTGCTTCGCGGGGCTCCTACTTCTGGGTGGTTTTCAAAAAAAATGACCACGAAGGGTATGGCGGGGTCAAAGACCCCGCCATACCCTTCTAACCTAACCTGTCCGAGTCGGGGTGCCCCAAGTCCCGAGCTCGCTTCGCTCGCTCTTGCATACTAAAGAGTAACGGCGTCATCGACGGAGCCCCGCGAAGCGGGGCTCCATCCACCACGTCTTTCTAGGTTTCCACATCTTTCCACATCTCTCTAGGTTGTTATAAAAATAAACAACAATACAAATGCATACAATACAATCAAAACAAATGTCACGTGACGCAAATACCAGAGACAGTTTTTATCCTTTTTTTGCGTTCCTTTTCTCTAATTTGGTACGACATTGAACACCACAGACAATATACTATAAACATTCGGTTGTCAATCGCCCATTTTAACGTTCCGTTTCACCTAATAACGTAAACATTACGAATTTGAGGTTAGAAACAATTTTTGTAAATTTCTGGAAAAATACCCATTGCCTTGTAATAAGAGTGGTATCGGGGACCCAAGCCCTATCGGATTTGGCCCTTTTTAATCCCCATATCCTGCTCTACCAAACTAAGGTCAAGCCCCGTCTCCCCTGTCAGTGTCAACTGTCACACTTTTATTGACTAACTTTACTTTCATCAATCATCATTATCAGGAGCCTATCGTATGACGACGCACAGTGGGGTCTGCTCTATGGAGCGTTTGGTCAAAATTATTTAGTAACATTTTTCGACAGAAACTAATTTGTAGACGTGTGTTATGGCAATATAACTGCATTACTTTGATCTGTTGATTAAAATATTACCCTATTTTTTCTACGTTTACTACGGTCACTAGACTGAGCGAAGTTCTTCACCGGCCTACCTGGGCTGACTTTTTTCTGAAGATATTTTTTGAAAATGCACAAACCCTCTAACCATGACGAATTATTTTGAAAGAATCGTTTTCTGTCCCTATTCGACAACAACCACTTAGCCTTATATTGTTAAAAAAAAAATTGTAAGGTTTCTTTAAGTGCTGGTAGATCTGAAGTAGGACACTTGGTTTAAGCAATAATCATTTCCTCTAATTAATTCAATATAAAAAATTTGATAGCAAGTTTTTAAAATTTTAAAAACTTGCTATCAAATTTTTTTTATTGGAGTGAAAACGATCTTTCACACATTTCCCTTCTTGTTATTGGGTAGTCCATTCCTAATATCAGGGTAATATTAAAATAAATTGTACAGTCACCAAAAAGAAACGAAAATGAAATTCGTTACAAAAATGAAAAGTGTTACAAAAAGGAAACCAAAAGGAACTATTAGGACAATTTCACAATTAACAAAACAAAATAGGATTCCGTTTTTTTTTAATTATCATCAATCACAAATAATAACTGAACAACTTAGATACAACTTGGATAGGTTCATTTGAACTTTTAATAATACCAAATCAACTCTTGATAAAAAAAAAACTAAAAAATAAAACAGTAAAAACGATAAAACTTTTAAATATGATAATACTTTAAATCACAAAACAGGTCACAATGTCACATTTTTAATGGTTTCATATTTTTTCTATTCGAGATCAATTTATCAGTCTCATAATTCTTTCTTAAGTCATTCGTCATCATCATTTTCATAACTTTAGGTACTACACAATAAATACACACAAAATATGAAGATGAAACACAAAATTTTTTGGTAACCGGTGAAATTCAAATTTTCCCTTGTTTTTGCAAATTACGACCGTCAGGTTATATGTTGAGGAAAATATGATTTGCGACCATAGCTAAGACTAATTTTCACTATTGCTATCTACTAGTATTCCTACTATGGAAGGTGAAAGCATTGCTAGATTTTTTTTTGTAACAAAATAAACGTGTAAGAATTTTTCAGTAGGTAACTAGTATAAAATCACCCTTACTTCCTTTTTGTTAACTCATTTTTGTTACGTAACAAAAAAATGTAACAAATTATAACAAAAAGGAATGTAAAACACGTGTTGAATATAACCTCAAACGAATTAAAAATCAGTGAAGCTCCTTAGCTAAAATTGTTGTTTACTTTTGATTTGGGCGAGAGTAATACAATATTTAATGGTCTAATAGTAAAGAAACAACTTAACGGGTGATAAACAGACCACCGCACAAAAGGGAATGTAATATTGTTGAAAAAATTCATCACTGCTTTAGGCACATTGCTCTACCAAGAACGCACGTTGCAAAATGGCCGACTGTCACTAGTTAGAGCTACGTGATTGGCTACTCACAATAAACGCAGTGTTGCCAATTCTACATTTTAAAAACTACCAAATATTGATGTTACAAAATGGAATAACAAAAATGACGAAAATCGTGGACGAAGATTTGACATTAAGTTAAGTATCTATTTCTTTATTATTTTTAAGAAATAATGCAGGATCTAGATAGTCTTAACAATACTGAAGTTAATTTTAAACTTGAATTAATTAGATATGTAGCACCCAAAAAACTAGAGGCTTTTTTGTAACGCACAAGTCTTCGAGGACAGTATTATTTACATGGGAGAAATATGATATTCCCCAAAACAAAAATCTGTATTTTAATAACTATATGCTATAATCTGCTGTAAAAATCATATTATTCATCCATAATTCTGTATGTCTACGTCTAATAACTTGTTTTATAAAATTTTCGCATTATTTCGATAGAACCTGCCATGGACATTTCAGCACGTTAGAATGTACAATTATTTTTGATATTACCCATCAAAGAACATACAAAAAAGACTATAAAATCAGCTACAATTCATTATTTATGTGAATTAAATCATCCTAAATACGAACGGCTTAAATTGAGAATCCACTACCCCTTAACTTCCGAACCCTGTCATCCACAATCAGGGATTTTGCTCGAACTATTGAAGTCAAATTTGTATACTACTTTACCATAGGGGTCAGGAAAAAACAATATTTGTTACGGCAAAATCCCCCATATAGAAATATAAATAAAAACCAAAATTGCATCTTCAAAATAAAGTGATCTCTAAATAAGATTTTTTTGCCAAGTAATTAACTATCGTAAAGTGTTACATAAATATGTTTTAAATACTACATACCTTCATCGTCACTCATGATTTTTTAAATTAACTATGTATTCTTACTCGTAAAGAAATATTTGTTTCAAAGTCCGAACAAAACTTGGCTATCCGCAGTGAACAACAAAGAAAACAGATAACAGTTGACGTTTGATGTATTATAAAAATAATACTAGACGGCAAATACTAATTTGGTCATCTAAAACGAATGTAATATACCTTCAGTTTATTAAATCGAAAAACAATAATCATCTACCTACATTTTCATAATAATTCTTTTTGACCAAACGCCCCATAGTACAGAATCCACCGTGCGACGCCACGAGCAACGAAAAACGTTTTCATTTAGTGCAACTGTACCTATCTATAGTCATGTTTGACACAATCATACATATTTTTTTGCATATTCATAATGACAATGTGTTACACTGTGACAAACAGCAAATTATTTTAAACAACATTTTTTTGTACCTACATAAACATATTTTTGATAATTTTGGAGGTATTTAGCTAAACGATTACTTGAAATAGATATGTGTTTGCTTTGACCATGATCATAAGTATAACTACTAATAACTAGATTTCTTTCAAACATTCATTAACTAAAGAACTACAGTTCGTTCACGCTAATTTATAAATAAAGAGTACAATTACCTTCTGCTGATAGGTGGATATCAGTAGCGAAGGTTCAATTTTTATAAGAGGTAAGCCGGACTACATATCTTTAATCTGATTATATAATTTGTGTAAAGAATACTGACTGTGCCATTTTTCAAAGGGAAGCCGATAGGAATCGAGTTGTATAGAACCTTCGCCACTGGTAAATATATTATACTGAATGCAAATACTAGGTATTTAAGATATATATACAAAAAGGTTACTGGTCCATTGATTATTTGATATTACCCTTACTACCGAGAGCCCGCAGGTAGCTACGAGCTACGCGAGCGCCGCGGGCCGGCGCTACGGCGTAGCGGCGCGGGCCCGTAGCTGCTACGCAGAGCTTTCAGTATTTTGACTAAATTATAATACTGATTCGCTTCTGAAATCGTTTTGAGATTTACTGTTGCAATTATAAGTAACAATAGTTTTAGAAACTGTTGTTACAAATCTACAAAAAAGTACTTTTTGTAAAATACAAACTTTTTATTAAAACAATTAGGACTTTTTGGAACCTAAAGAACGATGGGCAACTATAGACGCTAGTCCCAATTTTTAAACTGATCCTATCTATACACATTTTGTCGCTCCTTTTGTGCCACTAAATTAAAAATACATAGTTTTTGTCAAAGTAAAATATCATTGCCACAAGAATTACTTATTATGTTCACATACACATTTTTTTGCAAGAGGAGAGGAGCTCATGGTTAAATAATAACAGCCGCTCGGATCGATCTTTAGGTTAAGCCGTGCTTGCCTAGGTTGGTCTGTGGATTGGTGACCGCCCATTACATACCGAGTTTCCTCCGTGCCTCGGAAAGCACGTTAAGCCGTTGGTCCCGGCTATCATTTGTAGATCTTTGACAGTCGTTACAGGTAGTCAGTGGCCTGAAAGTTTGACAACCAGTCTTACCAAGGATATCGTATTACCCAGTACTAACTGTGTTGTGGAAGTCAGATAGGCAGTCGCTCCATGTTAAATACTGGGAATTCAGCTGTATCCGGTTAGACTGGAAGCCAACCCCAAGATAGTTGGGTTGGCTAGGTAGATGATGACACGTTTATTTACAAGTTATATAAACATACCCAACACATACTTTATTAAAAACCGCAATACTAAGATGCAGTCTTTCTTAGAACCAGATAACATAATATGGTCTAGTCAGCTCATCTCTATTATTATACAAATATACATGATATGATAAATGTAAAATTTTTGTAACAAACCCGTTGCACAGCAACCGGAAACCACAAATGCATTAGTAAATATTATAACATAGTAAAATGCACGCAAATGTATTAAAGGTGCACGGGGTAAAAGACCCATAGATAGGTGCTCATGTTGCGGTAAAAGCCTGGAGATATAGGTAAATCTTAGGTTTTACAGGAACTTTAATCTTAGGACATACTAGGTAATAAATCTGTGTCAATACTTTCTACTTTGAGGCTATTATTATGATACAGGTTACCCAACCAGCTTAAACCCACAGCTAAGTCACAAAGCTAGCCTATACTATAACTATTTTGCATTTCAATTTTCATTATGCTCAAAATACTACTCCAAAACGAGACACGTACGTACGTATTTTACTAAAAGAAACTACATGCCCAAGCAACAGGTACCATAAAACACTTATAAGAATGAGTTAAATTGTAACAAGATCTGAGTGATTCCCCTACACATGTCATTCTATCGGTATGTAGATAAACAGCTTGAATGCAGTTAACTGAACACAAATAGACCGTTTATTAAGAAAGACGTTTATATTGTTAGGTTATAGGTTACAGGAAAATCAGTTATAGTTGTTCTGAAGGTGCGCAAATCGTTTCCCGTAGGGTTTCCCTTTATGTATCTTGATTTTTTCGTTTTCCCGTGACGGAATACTTGTTTGTATTTCATAATAAATATTTCACAATTGCCCTCAATATTTACTTGCCGGTTTACTTTTAATGTGTGAGAAGTGTTAGCAACAACACTTCTTAAATCGGAAGGCACTTCAAGCCGTTGCTCCCGGATGTCATTTTTTTTTATCTTTAGGAGTCATTTTCGACAGTCAGAAACCCAAAAGTATTACAATTCAACAAGTCTCCAAATCGCTCCACTTAAAATGATGTACTTCAGCTGCATCCGGTTAGACCAGAAGCCGACCCCAACATAGTTGGGAAAAGGCTTCTCAGATTGATAATGTGATGCTATCAATATGAGTACTCCCAATAAACCGTCATGTACATATGTAATATGTACAATAATCTAAAGTATCTTATTACAAAGGAGGTGATGAATATTGTTGAAAAAACATAGGAAACCCCACTTTTTATCGCGACACGTGAATCATAATTTACTGTTAGGATACCGTAGACGAGTCACT
Source organism: Eurois occulta (assembly GCA_950022335.1). Classification (NCBI taxonomy): domain Eukaryota; kingdom Metazoa; phylum Arthropoda; class Insecta; order Lepidoptera; family Noctuidae; genus Eurois; species Eurois occulta. Next base: position 1,128,522 of record OX465486.1, read on the forward strand.
AAAACGAATCGTTAGATACAGCTAGAGAAACGGAATGCCTGGGTTGTTGACATTACATTATTGATTATATTATCTTTCTAAAGGCTTACCGCCATTTTTTATAATATAACAGTAAGTTTTTTTTAAAATCTTTTAGGTCTTACACCTGACCATGTCAACCCCATGGTGACACAATCACATGATAACAAAAATACTTAACATTATAAACTGCTACTACTACTACTAGACTATTAACCAAACTTGTAAATTTTAATATCTTCAACAGGTATGATGCAAAAGAGCTTTATTCGTAATTTGCATAAAAACGAAGTATTCACTATAGGAACATGAGGAACCCAAAAAAGAACACCACACAAACTTGACCACTTTTTTATGTTTAGCTACTTAATTAACGCCAAATTTTATACAACACAAAGTGCGAAGATATTTCCCAGTAAAAAGTTAAACAGATTAGTTCGGGTATCGTTTTCTAATAACCTCGAAATAGCCATGATACATTGGTACTTAAGTCTGTTAAGTTTTTGTGAATTGAGAATACCCGGCGGAAGTGCATTTGGTAAACCCGTTGTTTGGCATCAAGGCCAAACCACTTGGTCACTTTTTGTGGGCAGCACGTGTAGCACTTTGTGCTGGTCATGGTGTAAGCCGGTACATGCTTAACTTTTAGTTAACTTAGTGGCTGATGGAGCGGATCTAGGTTAGGTCTTAGTTCTTGCCGGCCTAGTCTAGAGTTTTTGGATGAGACGCAGTGCTACATTTGCAATATTGAGAAAGAGCTTTAAATTAGAATATTGCTTTCGGTTTCACTGTAACAATTTTTCAAGTTTCATAAAGCTGAAAATTAAATGTTATATGCTAGTAAGAGTTACCTGGTAATTTACTGGTTTCTTAGAAACTACCTACGAGTAGGACATTAGGTTTACCTACGAAATGTATGTAAGTGAAAAAATCGCTATGATTTTTCCTTGACCTAAGCTTTTTTCTGTAACAAAATATTATGTAATTGGAATTCCGTAATTGAAGTAGATTTCCTTGAACTGTACTTTAAAAACTCGCACTTTGTACTCTTGGATTATATTCTGTTTTCACAGCTCTTACCGAATACACAGGCGCTAGTTTTACTAAACAAATATTTGATATTGCTGATTTCTTTAAGTAAATGTTTTTTATGTACTTGTACTTATAAGTGACACTACGTTGGGTGACGTCTTTCATATTTTTACGAACTTTGGAGTTTTGTTTGGATATTGTTATCATCTACTAACATAATGTAAACGTATGATTTAAAACAACATGATGACATTTTAAAACAGCTATGAAAATAAATACAAATAATGATAACATTTTAAAACAGCTATGAAAATAAATACAAATAATGATGACATTTTAAAATGGTTTTCGCTATATTGAGAATCTGAGTGTCTTCAAGTTCTAGATCTGTTAAAGGTCCTGACCCGCGACCATTATTAACCAAATCGATCGGTCGTGTGAAGACGCGATCGTGATGATCCTCAAACGGTAGTTTCCTATTGGGGAACCTATACCACGTTAAGTGAGTTTCGCTTGCGGCAAGCAGCCATTTACGTGGCGGTGTAAATACCCCCAAACTCGAAGTGCCGCCTTCTAAAAGCCGAAGTCACTTGCCACAGGTGACAGTTGACCTGCTGAAAGCAAGACACAGGTCCTTCTTCATTACCGTCTATCAGTCGCACGTAAGAAGTAAGGTTTATGTTCTTATACCTTTCAAACTTGCATAGACTGCGAATATAATATTTTATATTCGCAGTCCATGCAAGTTTGAAAGGTATAAAAACATAAACCCTTGCTGACTTACTACGGAACCGCAGAGAACCGCAGACAGGTGTTACGTCCATGTTACATTAAAGGTATGTGTTGATATGAATGAGACATTTTTATTAGAAATTCGATAAGATGTTATGTTAACATTACTCACCTATTACATCTAATCTGTCAAAACAATCTGTCAGCCCATGCTCCCCCGTCAGCCATCATCACTTCATTCATCATGCTGCCCTGTATCCTATGATAAACTAATCCTAGCTAACAAATGCTTCTATTTGACTGACGCGCAGACTTGTGGATACGTGCGGTGTTTTCCTGTGTGATTCACTCGTGTCTGATATCTGAGATGAGTATTTTAATACCAAGTTTATGAGTCTTTGAAAGTGACCTGAAATGTTTTGATAGTGAGTGTTGAATTAGCGAAACTGAAGTAAATAAACGAATTTACTTTTTGTTAGCGTGTCGATAACAATTTAAATTGAGTCAGACTAGAATTTGGTGCATGCGAATGAAACAACACATTCACTTTTAAGTTTACAAAGTTTTATCTACAAAAAAAACTTTAATTCGGATTAGACAGAAGAAAACTATAATTATCATCTTCATCTTTCTGGCCTTATCTAAGTTTTCTTCTTTCTTCTTCTCCCCTGTCAACACCATGGTGTCATTCACTCCCGTTTCAGTACTTACAATCTGCTCTGCAATGGAGTGCGCCTGCCCATACAGAGTAACGAACGCTCCACACGTTCGCACGTCAGATCCCTCGTGATGTGCTCTGTATTGTTAATGAGTCAATGTTTATGTTTCCCTTGTTCATAACATCGCTTTATTATGGTATTCAACGCAAAATGTCGGCATTCCTGAACCGTTACTCTTGCTGCAGTAACTAATATCTGTGGGTTTTGTGACGTACGATTAACGTCATAACAATGAGCATTTTTGAGGTTAAAGATGTGTGTTCACAACCTGGCTAAAACATCTATTATTAAACCTATATTTAAGTAAGAAGATAGGGAGCTGATGGAACATTATAGACCAATTTCACTCATACCGGTTATTTCAAAGATATTTGAGAAATACATCTACAGAGAATTAAAACACATTACTAAACAAACTAGAAGCCTACGGCATTAGAGGTAACGTGTTCGAACTTATTAAATCGTATTTAGAAAATAGAAAACAAATAACCGAAGTTAGCCGCATTAATGTTGTTAATAAACATGAAGAGATAGCAAGATCACGTGAACGTAAAATCTTATACGGTGTACCACAAGGCACCGTTATGGGCCCGTTGTTGTCCCTTGAACAACCTATAACAATGTTTGCTGACGATATGGCACTGTAACGATCCCTTGTATAAACGCAATTACGTATGAAAATGACATTAATAATTCTCTTAACTCATTAATTAAATGGCTAGACAATAATAATTTAAATATAAATTTAAATAAGATAAAGATAATGCACTTTAGACAGCGTACTCCTGGCGTAACCAATCTTCACATACATTACAAAAATAAAAATAGTAGGGAAGCGGGAGATACAAATTTTTTAGGTTTACAAATAGATTTTAGCTTAAATTGGAAAGCCCCTATAGAAATTATGTGTAAAAAAACTTCTGCATATATTTTACATAGATTATTCTCCATATACCAAAACACTTCTTACGGTGCATTACGGCAGGTATTAGTTGAACCTCACTTACGCTTCGGCATTATTTTCTGTGGGAACTCAACTGATGGAGACACAGCATATAAGACCCAAAAATGATGTCTCTGATCATTGTTTAAACTTAAAACTACAGACAGTTGTATTTTAAGCAATACAGTATCTTGGCACTTCCTTGTAATTATATTTTCGAAGTAGCTATGTTTGTAGAGCAAAATCCTAGTCGTTTTGAACGCCTAGCTGATGTATTCCCAAGGAATAGGCGTGTGACAATAGCAGACTTTGTCAAGTATCTCGTCAAACCACTTTGATGCGCAAAAGTATTTATTGCATGGCCCCAATTATTTTCAATTAATTATCAAGTGGCTGGAAAGTTTTAAATACGGCTCTGTTTAGGAGTAGACTACGTAAATTTTTAATCGACAAAGCGTACTACATTATAAATGAGTTTCTAACAGAGAAAAAAAAGATTTTTTTGATTAATTATAACGATAATTTATTCATTGAATAACATTTGTAATGAAAATGATAATTTATTGATTGATCTATTTAATAACAATTGTAATGAAAATCAAATATAATTTGTTAACTGATCTATTGAATGATAATTGTAATAATAATAATATAATCGATCTGCTCATTAAAATGTAAGTACATGTTTCATAAATAATGTAAATGTTTGCATGCTGAATGGTAAAATATGGCTGAGCTTTGATACCTACTTCATAACTATTGTGTATTACCCATATTTGCAAAATAAAGTTCTATTCTGTTCTAAGCTATCAGAATTACAGATAATAATATAACTTCACGCGGTCTCGCCTGACGCTACGAAGTATGTTCAGGCGCGGTCCCAGCCTAAGACTTTGGGGGGGGGGGGTCACACAGGGCCGTAGCCAGGAATTTGGTTGGAACGGGTTAATGAATTCAGAAAAATGATCAGTCGATCCCAGCCCGGGGCCCGGGGTGGTTATGACGCCAGGCCATAACCCCTCCCCCCTGGATCCGCTCTTGGTACTAATAGAATGCAAGAGCGAGAGAAGAGAACTTCAAAATTCAAGCAGTTCGCCTCCGCCCAGTGTCATCATCATCATTCTCCTGCCCTTATCCCAATTCATTTGTGGTCGGCGCAGCATGTCTTCTTCTTCCATACTTCTCTATTACTCGTCAAGTCGTCATCTCATCAGACACCTTCCTCTTTGCCTCCGCCCAGTGTATTAGGTCCTTTTTATTCATTCTTAGTATTTAACGATAATCATTTACTGAAATCCGAAAAAGGTTTTTAAAAAAAAATGTCAATTTGGCGTGTCTGATTTTGACTCCCCCCCCTGGGACTGCACCTGAGTATGTTATGTGATCTCGTGTAAAGGAAAAGGCCACCAAACCCACCGACATGTCGGCACATCTTGTTCGTGATCAGTTGATGTGCCGTCTGCAGGGTCCATATCTGCCACAATCCCACCCAGTCAGCAAAGGACAAGGTATCCCTGACTCCCTGAGAGTTCTTCAACTACAAAAGTCCGAGGCACTAGAGTACAAGTACGTCACGCTCCCCCAGCCCGGTAATAGACTGCAAACCTTATAACATGCAGAACTCGTCACTCGCGGCCGTAAACCGCGTACAGGGAAAAGTGTGAGCCACCGTCTCGGGTCTTGTCTGTTGGTGTCAGTAACAAGCTCCCTAAGTGCACCCGTAGGTTACATACACCCTATGGCGGCCGGGGAACCCAGGGTTTTAGGTCTAATTGGGTCAAATCCTTTGTCTCAGTGATTGATGATGAAGATGCGATACTACCTACCTACATAGAAAGTAAGTAGCAAGTCTGAAGCCAAGCCTTGCGACCAAAACAGGGCCAAGAGCAAGACTTTTCGTTTAGTTTTAGCGTCTTGATGCCAATATCAGAAATGAGTAGCTAAGTCCAGCCTTCTTGATGATATGTACCAACTTTAGTGTTGGTTCGGTTTCAAGTATCACCAACTAGACCCGTGTTAGAGCCACGTGAATCACGGCAACGAATGAACGACGCCATAGTGTGATAAAACAGGCTGTATTACAAAAAACGTAAATCAAGCGTCAGCAGTTCCGAACCAAAATTCTTCTGTATCCTGTGTCTGGTATTTAGGCCACTGAAAGTTAACACATCAGCAAAAGTCGGAAAACTAATTATATCCATCAGAAACACCCGAAGTTCCAAATACAGAAAGAGAGAATAGAAAATGACAACTATTGGCACGAGTTACACATATAGGAAACAGATTTATTAGTAATTTATGTGAACATGTTCGAGACGGTGTAATGCCCGTAAAAGGCTAAGCGTAGGTAAAGCACGCGGCCGGAGCGCGAATCTGGGCGGGTCGGGGCAGGTCGAGAGGCGGGTCGCGGCCGGCACGGGTCATTGCGTTAACCGCGGCGTACATGATGTTATTTTTACACTGCAGCTTCAGATTTAGTACAATCCACCGTTATAGCTCCTAGGAGTGTAAACACTAGGCTTTAATTAGGAACAGTTGAACGCATGCGCGTGGGCAAGCGTGGCAGACTGATGCGCGAGTGCCGCTTGTTTGTATATTGCGCGGGAAATAAGACGTGTTTGTTTTGCAACATTCAATTTAGTGAAAATTCACTAAGATCGCTGATAGACGAGACACTTTAGAGTATCATGTCGGCCTCAACACCTTACTTTATTTAAGGCATTCGGAGCTTAATATAACTCTCCGATATTTTTATTCGCCACCGAAATAGCTGGTGGAATTTGTAGAAATGAGGCTAATCGGTTTTCAACTATAAACGAAAGGCAAATAAATAATTAGGTATGGAAATAAGTAACGATTAGTTTATTAGTTTAGAGGTAAGTAACGACTGACTCGGTGGAAACTTCTGAAGTAGATGGAGCGGGATAGCGTCATGCTCGGAAATATGTTACATCAGTAAATCTATGAAGTAAGAATGTTTCTTACAATAAACAGCAGAGTCCAGCAGACATGCAGGAGCCCAATGATGTTGATCGAGTAATGTACAATTAAGAATTGTTAGAGCCACTTGCACAACTTTTAAGTAGCCACAAACATGTAAGGGTGGTCGGTTATGAGTTGACACATGGACATGACCTTTTTCGTAAAAATAACTAGTGAATCATGCGTACACTACAATCAATTTATTCGTGAAGACGGGAAGACACATAAATAAAAAAAATGAACCAAGTTTGACATATTGATGTATGTTTTCTTGACAAGAACCGCCACCTTAAACTGCAAACTTAAAGTGGTCATACTGTGCCGACCAACTAACACTTTCATTTTTAGGACTCCGTAATATATGGTAATCAACGGGACCCTCTTACTAAGCCTCCGCTGTGCTTCCGTCCGTCCGTCCGTCTGTCTGTCAGCGGGGTGTATCTCATGATCCGTAATAGGTAGACAGTTGAAATTTTCACAGAATGTGTAGGTATTTGCCGATGTATCATCGATGTATCAACAAAATAGTATTTTTTTTTTATATAAGTGGGGAAACTTTGTTATTGCATTCGAGGCGGAATTAACACCCGAGCTGCAGGCGAGACATATCATAGATAAACATGATAACAAAGACAAACAATGAAACAAATATTTACTTGTATGAACAAATTAACATTTATTTGTGTTGTAAATTCAAAAATATTTGAATTTTCTAATGTTCATATTAGGCTGTTTAGCGGCATCATGCCTTTGCTTCTTCTTTAACCTGGCGAAAGCAAAACGCGGAAAAAAAGCAAATTAAATCATAGTTTCCTAATAATTCATGACAAAAATACTTTCCGTTCTAATATTTTATTTCTTCGAAAGCGTATTGAAAAACGTCGTTTGATACGCGTGGGGATTTGTTACTGCAGTTCTCGGCTCCGTAACACCCTGCAGCTCGGGTGTTAATTCTGCCTCGAATGCAATAACAAAGTTTCCCCACTTATATCAAAATTTACTATTTCCTAATTAGGTTTTTACCAAATATACTTATGCAACTCCTGACCTAATGGTATTTTCTACAACTATAGCCGTGATCTGATTTCTAAGGACATCATCATCATCTCCTTTGACCTTTCTCAAAATATCGTTTTGGAGTTGCGGCATTTAGTTTCTTCCCTACACCTACAACCGTATCAATATTTCCCACCAATTTCCTATTCACCAGTTCCTAAGGGGTATAACCTTCCGGGCCTACTTGGAAGTTCCTGAATAGTAACTGAACATCGTGGTACCTTGATGAAATGACAACGGGGTGTGTAGCTGCTGCAAACTATAGTCCACAAGCAGTCAAAGTGGGCTGCCATCTACGACGCCGAGAAAGTGGCAATATTTTGAGCCAACAAAATTGTATTTCGGTTGGGCCAACGATATTAAAATAATAGAAGATCTTAATATCCCCCTTCTAGCCAGCCATCCATATTTCGCGGGTACCTACAGGTATCCATGGAAAATCCCCGATTGCACACGAAAGGTGTGAATTTGAGCACACGAAAAATACCTCTGTTATTACTCAGTACACCAGAAACGAATTCCACCAGGTAACACGCAAATACACGTTACACAAAATTAATTTTAACAGTTCGCCCACATACTCTTGGGCCGCGGGGTCGATCAAAACAACTAATTTTCTTTGTTGGGAAAAGTATAAAAATAAACCGTTATTTTTAAACGGTCATGTGAGGAAATAGGGCAATGAAATCGTTAATTGTTGAGGGTAAGGAATCTCGGGAAAACAAGCCGTTTGTCATTGTGGTTCAATAGGTCGCGACGTCAGTCCATCTAGTCTGTTATTTTTTCATTAGTAGGTACGTTCCCGACTCTTTACTGAGTCCTCAACCTCAATATTCATGAAGCAGGTAGGTATGTTCTTAATGTACCAAATATGGACCTTTTGGGGTAAATATTTACATAAGTAGGTAAAGAATGTAGTGCTCCTGATCGTTTTCGGTCACGGCGGTCAATCTCGGCAGACATTAGCCATCGGCGCGGGAGATATTATAGTAAGTACACAAGTGTATGCGCAGGCACAGGTGCACTCTCTCTTGCTTTACTGTCATAGTCCGATGGGATGGGACCGGTAATCTAACACGACCGGAGAGGGACCAGGCGCAGGACCAACGGCTTAACGTGTCATACCGCCAAGTTTCAAACTCCGGGCTGATAAAAGATAAACCCAAAAACACTTTTTACACGACCCGGGAATCAAACCCAGGACTCCACGCTCAGTAGTCACTCTTGCGACCTTGACACCAACGGAGCAGTTACGTAAAGTAAGTTAAACTACTGCTTCTGTAAAGCGTTTCTCGGAGTCAAGCCACAAATACATACTTATAGTTACGTAGAATATGACGTGCCGAGCCGTGCGAGAGCACTAGGGTGGCAAAATTTCCCAGATTGTAAAACGCTCTATCTAGTGTGCTGGTCAGAGCATTTCCTTCACAATATCGATGCTAACTGATAACTTGTCACTATCATCATGTTTACAATTACTCATTACTCCTCATTAGCCTTTATCTCCCAAACGACGTGGATTTGATTCGCCATTCGGTTTAATTAATTGCCTACTAATGTAGGTAATACCCACCAACTAATTGTAGATAAATCGATTGGCACAAGTTAGTTTCGTTTTGATTGATTGGTTTTGCGTGTTTTTATTTGATTTTTTCTTTGAATCCGTGACTGCTTCCCTAAGGCTCAGACGTATTGTCAAGTAAGAAAGACGTGTGAAGAGTCACGAGCCGAGCTAAAGTTGAGTTTGTCGAAGGTATCTTTGCTGGCGACGGTGCATACCAAGATTTTAAGCAGGTGTTCATATTGGACCCTGCCCAAGATGGAGGGTTCACTTACTTCAACCCAAGATTTAGGGTTGCTGTCAAGTTTCATAAGTACCTACAATTAAATAAATCATATTGACGTCGCCAGATTAAATAATTAGAGGGATTATGACCCGTGAGACTCCTAGGTCCGCACCTGGATATGCAACCACTTGCTACTGTCAGATGCTAAATACCTACGTTCCGTAGACCCTCGGCGAGAAGTCTTCTCTCCAAGTCTAGGGGAACAAACAATGTTACACCTTTTTTCCAAGGGGTAGGCAGCTGGCAGACACAACTGAAAGCCACGCCTAGGATAAAGGAACGTGAAACATAATTGCAACATTCGACATAGTGACAAAACTTAGCTTAGATCTCTGAACTTAATACCTAATATTTTAAAGTGACTAAGTTTCTAAACAAGGGGGAATATTCTGAATTATTGGCAAACATTCAACCGGAAACGGGCCGGATTGCGAGAGATCTTGCCGAACACATCACCGGGGTCGGGTTCAACGGGACGTGTGGCATTCGCTCCGGATGACTTTCTAATTGCGCACTAACAAGTGATTTTAAGCGCATTTTAAGGAAAAGAACAAACAAAAACAAACATCAACACAAACAAACATGCACGTCAACCTTTCCGGTCGAATGTGTACACCACTGTCACTGCGGGTAGGAAGCAATGTGGTCGAACAGGTGCAAGTCACCACATTTCTCGGCTTCGAACTGGACAGTTCTCTCACGTGGAGGCCTCATATTGATAAAATGTGCGGCAAACTCGGACGAGCATGCTTCGCTCTGGAGCGATTAGCGCAAACGCTCCCACGGAAGATGATGTGTTATTTCGCGTTGGTACACTCGGTTCTCCAGTATGGCGTTGAGTTTTGGGGCCGAGCTGCTGACTGGGAGCGAGCTTTCAGAATGCAGAAGCGTGCCGTGAGAGCCATTACGCGATCCCAATGGGATGCCACCGCAAGACCACTTTTTAAACGACTTAAAATATTGACTGTTCCCGCGATGGTGATATTACAGGCGGCAGTATACGTTAGGCAACATATAAATGATTATAATAAACGCGGAGATAGACATAACTACTGTACTCGTGGTAGAGACAAATTAGCTGGCTACCCACACACACTGTCTAAATCTGGAAGGTTGATTCATGTTATGGGTCCATCGGTGTACAACCGGCTACCGGATAGAATCTTGGGCGCGACATCTGACAATGCTTTTAAAGCCAAGCTCAAAAGCTGGCTAACCGACCAGGCATTATTTGACCTAAAAGAATGGTTTTGATTGATTGTTATAATATAATAGAATTTTTTATGTGATTATTATGTTATTTTATTTATTATTCCGTTTATTGTGTGTGTCTAATTTTTTATGATAAATTGTATTTGATGCTCTTTTTTAATTTAATGAATGATTTGTGTTTTTAATTATTTTTTTTTCAAAATCTGACATGTAATTTTTAATAATTATTAATAAATAAACTAAACTAAACTGAACCAAACAAGACCAACAACAAACAAAAACGTTAAGACCAATTGTAAAAGTAAAGATATCTTCTTTAAATTAAATTAGCGCTACTTAATTAAGATAGATTAGATGGTGGGTTCTGTAAGACAACCTACCTTAAACTATGCAGGCTGTCTAATTTATAGGCCTGGATGCATTCGGGCTCCCAACGGATTTTGAATAAAAACAATTTAGAAAAATATTTATTGATTGAATAAACATCGAGATTTTGTCTGCCTCCTTGGTCTGTCTAATGGTCGCAAGCGCCACTGCTGAGCATGAAGTCATGGGTTCGATCCCAGATTGGGCAGTATTACCTATTGGATTTTTCCATCAAGAATTTCTAAATGGCAGCCACGTAATCTGGATTTGTGGCTGGTTATTGGCAGTAGACTCGCCCTTTACTACATGCGACTTAAACATAACTAGCGAAACATGGGTAGGTGTATTAGTAGGTACCTACACCTCTGATAACCCTGCGAGGATTAAGTACATGTGTGATGTTATATAATGTTAAGGAAAAATAGTAAAGTATTTTGGTTTTAATCCGAAAGACATCCAAGCCTCCTCAAATGACTGCCAAGTAGCTCGAACTATCAGGCAGCCATAGGTACAAATTGCACCTAGGTATCAAGACAACGAAATACTACTGTCAGGCTTGCTGATTGGCTAATATTAATCACTAGCTTCCGCCCGCGGCTTCGCCCGCGTGGTGTGTTGATAAAAAGCAGCCTATATGTTAATCCAGGGTATAACCTATCTACATACCAAATTTCAACCAAATCGGTCCAGCCGTTTATGCGTGAAAGAGTAATAAACATCCACACATCCATTCTCACAAACTTTCACATTTATAATATTAGTAGGATATATGTGTCTACATATTTATTCATGAGCGGACTTAATGGTAAAAATATTATCTACAAGTCAACCTTTGGGCAATGCAGAGACCAACTGTAAATGAAAATGTAAATATTATCAAGGCATAATGATGTCCCGAAAAACCGGTGCCGACATACTCAACGTCAACTAAATCTTTTCAGGTTTTAAAAGGGGTTAAAATAAAACGATGCAGATAACAAGAAACTCATTTATTCTCTTGAAAGTTAACTATGATAAGTTACAAGTATTTACAATGTACAAAAGTATATAGACTCGTATATGTATAAACGATAACTATGTCTATCGGAAGCATAAACATTTGTATTAATTGTATGAATCACTGAAAGGAATCACAGATGAACATTTTCTCTGTTACAGAATAACTAACAAATACGAATAAGATTAATATAGTGCTCCATGGTTCCTTTGGCGTGTGAGCATAGATGGAACCAACGCGCCATCTTTTTTTTTTCAATGTAATTTCACAAGTGTTTATGTATTGAAAAAACAAGATAGCGACATTAGTTCCGATAAAGAGCACGCGCCAACCGCTCCATGTAACTTGATTAAAATGACAGCTGTCAGGATGTACAGACCAGGCGCGGTCCCAGCCTAAGACGTATTTACCTATAGTTTAATTTGCCCTAACTTGCATAAAGATGCATTTGTAATTATCAATTTCGATATGACTAAAGCTACTAGTCCCTTTAGTTTAGCACCTGTCATTTTAATCAAGTTAGATTTTACGGACCGACCACGACAATCAGACAAGTGAGTCCCGCTTCTCATCACGGATCGTCGCGACTAACAATAAGTCTAATTAACTTGGTCGGCTTTTATCAATATTTTGGAAGCAGTATATTTTTACAAAAAGTATTTAAAAAGTTTGAAAAAGGGGTTCGGTCTAACCGGACAGATAATGTCTGAAGTATCTATCAATGTCCGGTGTCCGCAACTGGTCCCTGCCGGTTTTACAGAACCTTACAAAAAAAACTTATGGGATACTTTTCCGATGTTTTTTGTTGGTAATGGCATATTGTCTTTGTCATGCAAAGTATTCCCACGAATCTAATGTCCGTTATTGTAGATCCGGTCTCATGTGAATTTATTAAGACAATCATTTTCGTTTAAATATAAAGTAAGGTAAAGCAAAATAGATTGAAAATAAACGACAAGTTTGGAAAAATATGAACCCAGTGCGTATGCATAGTGTGATTTGGATTACGGAGAATTCTCGGCATTAAGACTAGCCAATTTATGTTAAAGCACTGCTGAACCAGATCTGTGGCGAATCCCGGGACAAGCGCTTGATTAGGATGGCACAGAACTTACATTCGCGCCAGTTTGAACACCATCCATACCGGTTCATTGGGAATCAGCGCGACCTAACGCTAGTCCGCGTCCCGCGCGGGATACACCTCGGTTTGACCTGACCTTTAAAGCTTGTTGTAAACAGATTCGCCTTCTATTTTTGGGTATTAAGTACATATAACAGATAGGTGATTACCTATAAGGTTATGTTGTGTGTGCTTTTACAGACAAAAATCAATATGTTCAATTTTGACATTTCTTTGCTGTGCGTGTTATGTTTATGCCACAAAACTTTCGCATTGACTTTGTTTCATTAAGTTACTCAATGCAATCACACCTGACAAGCCCGCCACACTATTCCCAAACAACTGTAACTCCTGAAAGCCGGAATCTACAGTGGCAATCACCAGAAAAGCGCCGACACAATGAAGCTAGACGAAGTGTGAGAAACAATTTAACTGTCTTGGATCCCGCAACGAAATTAATCAGAAAAGTATAGCGGAGGAGTAGGAAAACCATAATTTCACTTCCCTCCATAGCAGCAGGAGACAGAACGAAACAAGGCCTGTAGTCACAAAGGGACGTTTACAACTGGGATAAGCCCAGTTGCCTAGCACCACGGATAAATATTATCATTAATGGGTCCTAAGTTGTGAGCTGTTATATTTGATTCCAATAAAAGGTATGGCAAAAACGCTTGAACGCACGGAAAGTTCTAGTTTCTACAAGGTCCGTATAGTAAATAACTCCGGATGTAACGTGTACACTATCCGACATAATATTGCGTTAATTCTGCCAAAGACTGCACTCCCATAAAATATGATATGCAGATAAACTTTACAGTAACTTTATTTTTAATATAAACTTTGTAAACTTCATCAATATTTTGTAGTGAAAAAGGATATTTTTTTATTAAGTATCTACCACACGAGTTTGCTCTGGTTTTGGAAGGCATTTATTTACTAACATGATTGTTTTCATTAGCAAAAGCGATAATTACTAATTGCGACATTAAATTATAATCTATTAATTGTCACATTTGTTAATTGCGTAATATCATCGCATTGGTTTGAACGCTCGCACAGTTATAACAAAATAAAAATTAAGTGTATTTTTAGTAGGTAAAAAGTTGCGCTTCAATGTTCCTTCCAACATGAAGATTTAACAATCAAAACATATACAGGGTTCGCTTATAAACAATCTTTATGGTAAGTCGGTGAGAGAAGTTGCCACAGAGGTCTCCGTTAAAAACATCAGCCTGTGTAGATTCAGTCATTGGCACTCTGTGAACTTTGACTTAACAATGTTGTTATACTCCGACATGGTTATTTCGGCGCGTGACCTTAGTCGGACATCAAGCCGCCATATTGTTTTTTTGAGTACAACGTCCACAGACTATTAAAATTTCTCAAATACCTTAGACCTTCCTAGCAATGTTTAGCAATAAGTAACAGGGTGTAAAGCTTCCCATACTCTTGAGAAAAGAGAGATTCCTCCGACCAGACGGGTGTTGTGTCTGGTGAGCTACTGCCCGACTGTTGTTGTCGGGTTTTACTACATGTTCTTATTTCGCGGAGAACTCTAATAGCGCGATGATGTATTTTCATTTTAGTTCTCTATTTGCGTCACAGATGTCGCTAGCGTTCTTTTCGTCACTTGAGTATGTCTGCTACAATGACATTCATGCGCCAAAACAACCATGCAGCATTACATAATTCACTATAAACCATTTATTACTTCATCGTTAAATTATGCATTAACTAATATTAGGTACGTTTAAGTTATACATAACATATATATCATTTTATTATAGCAAAAAATAAGAATTCAGTCTTTATTTCAGCACATTACTAGACTTATTATTTCAGGTTATTTACAGTACATTTTAGAGGTCACCTTTAGTTCATTATAAAGTAAATATTATCCATCTCGGTATTTGATCATTAACTTAGAACACATATAAATAGCAAATAACTATTTAATTTGACTATATTTCTATATCATCTACAACGGTTTACTTTAAAGGCCTTTTATTGGTTAGTACAAGTGATATGTCAGTTACAATCGAAAGCTTGTTATGAGGGATCCGTACATACACATGTTTCTTTCTTTCATGAACGTGTGACAATCTTACTGTATACCTTATTATCACAATGTAAGAATCACAATCACAAAACAGGGCCACCATCATTAATATAACTTGACGTTGTATTTCTGCTCTATCTAGTTACGTTTTCGCAACAGTAAACTTTATCATTATCATTTAGTGCAAAGCGCAATATTATGAATGTACGGGTACCCATCCTAGCAGTCCATGGATTTTAAAAGGTATCACTTGCATAACTAGAAAAAAAATAATGTTATTGCTGTGTTTTCGTTAAAGGCATCAAGTATATTAAAATTTACTATAGTTGCTGACAGTTAAGATCGTAATGGCGGTCATTGACCCACCTACATTTATTAAAGTTCTTAACTTTGAATTCGAAAAATAAGCCTGTGAATCGTCATCTATCGTGATCTTCAACATTTTTTCTAATGAAAAACGATACTTGTTTCTTTTGTTTTGGTTCGTACGAAGAGATAATAGGGTAAGGGCAATGACCGCTATTGCGATATTAATTGGCAGCAACTATAGAACCCCAAATTTAGTATATTTCGTGCGTTTTATTGCGAAAATGTGGCAGCATTACATTTATGGCTCATTCATCCATTATGATACGAACTATTATCACAAAAATATGTGGCCCTCCATACATGTAACGGAAGGTTTAATCATTTTAACATTGTTTTTCATTAGCATTGTATGAAAAACAAATTTTGCTATTGAATGTAATACTAATGTTTGCTGTCGAATGTAAATTGACCTATAAATGAGCGTTAAAAATATAATTATCATATTGTTTGGTGCTACGGAACCGTTTGTGCGCGAGTCCGACTCGCACTTGGCCGGTTTTTTTTTAAATTGATTAGTAACAAGCGCAGCAGGTACAATACTTTTATTAACTAAATCATTATAATATTGACCTAACTTGCGTAAGACCAGCGCCGATATAAAATACAAACAAAGCAGTACAAACTTATTCTAACATTTTATAAAATTTAACTTTATTATTTTGGTCCTAAGTTATAAGTTTGGATGCCACTAATCTCGCTGTTAGGCGCTACAAAGCCTCATGAAGATACCTTGTTTTAGCTTGATTATATTATTAAGCTTTTTTAGATACTTTTCAACAAAAAACCTGACATGGAAAATCGTATTTCATATTAGCAGTCTTTAAAATTTATAAGTCTTATGATACGAATTTGTATCTTCTATCTCAATTTTGCCTTTATTAAAAACGAGCAAAGTAGCGCCTGAACTTAGCAGCAATGTTTC
Organism: Eurois occulta; assembly: GCA_950022335.1. NCBI lineage: Eukaryota > Metazoa > Arthropoda > Insecta > Lepidoptera > Noctuidae > Eurois > Eurois occulta. The sequence goes on from OX465486.1 coordinate 1,144,896, forward strand.
TTTAATACTAACATTAAAATTGAAACTAGTAGTAGTAGCTATCACAGTTTCTCATACAGCGGGTATATTGTATAACGCTGTAAGTCTTTCAATGAAACCATTCTCGGTGGTTTCTCCGTGGATATCGTTCCTTACCTCTCGCTCTAAATGCCGCATGTCGCTGAGTGAAACTTGAGAATTAGGGACTATGGTGTTGTCCTTCTCTATGTGAGTGTACACTTGCATCTTCCCGTCAGTATTCTCTGTCCTGAACACAGTCTGGTCGGTCTCAACGGTGTCACATAACCCATTATTTCTAAACATCGGTCTGAGTATCGCGAAATCACTCTCCTGCGTTTGCTCGTCTTTGTATGACGTTATAATTTGCTTATTAAACGGGTTGTCTAAGTCCTGCTTGTAATTAGGGTCACTATACATCTTTTTAACTACGTTTAGTTTCCCGTAGGAATCCTGCCGCGTGTCGAACACTTCCACATTGTTTGTGTAGCTATCGTCTATCTGGTCTATGGTAACGTTGGGAGCACCTTTCTTTACGCTCTGGTTCTTTTTGTTAGGTTTTTTCTTGTCAGTGGTGAGAACAGTTCGGAGGATATTGGGAGATTTGGTCGTGGAAGCGAGGGCGATCTTCTTGATGTTTTTGGAAACTTGGACGTTTTCGATCTTGATGTTGGGATGTTTGTCTTCTTGCTTGACGACCGGTTTCTTGTCTTCGTGGTGGTCCTCGAGCTTGACGCTCTTGTGCTCGGCCAGCCGGCTGCGCAGCTTGTCGTGCGTGAGCATGTGGCGGCGCAGGTCGCCGGCCACGCGGAAGCACTTGTCGCACTGCGCGCACTTGTGCGGACGGTCGCCTAAGGGACGAGACACACATGTTAGTAAGGCCGCTCGTTACAAAACGCATTTGTATTCAAATTAGGAAGGTCTTGTTACAGTTCTACAGCTGTTTAAAGACTGAAAACAAATATTTCTTTGTGATGCGCCTGTATATGAGATGATAATATTACAAGTCTCATGTCAGTGGCGGCACCGTTTTCGAGGCAGCTTTGATTACTCAAAGGATCGTGCTTCGCTGTAATTTCCACAGGGCGCGCGGACGTCACTATTTTAGCGGATGAACTTAACTAAAGGATGTCCACTAAAGTAGTGATGTTCATTCACGTAGTGACGTCCTTAGTATGAAAGTGGACGGAGCCGAACAAGTGTGTATTTTTATTTTTTAATTGGGACAAGCCCGCCACACTATTCCCAAACCACTGTAACTCTTGAAAGCCAGAATCAACAGTGGCGACCACCAGAAAAGCGCCGACACAATGAAGCTAGACGAAGTCCCAGGGAAACAATTTAACTGTCTTGGATACCGCAACGAAATTAATCAGAAAAGTATAGCGGAGGAGTACGAAAACCATAATTTCCACTTCCCTCCATATCAGCAGGAGACAGAACAAGGCCAATAGGCACAAAGGGAATTTTACAACTGGGATAAGCCCAGTTGCCTAGCACCACGGATAAATAGAGTCCTAAGTTGTGAGCTGTTATATTTGATTCCAATAATAGGTATGGCAAAAACGCTTGAACGCACGGAAATTTGTTCTAGTTTCTACAAGGTCCGTATAGTAAATAACTCCGGATGTAACGTGTACACTATCCAACATAATATTGCGTTCATTCTGCCAAAGACTGCATTCCCATAACATATAATGTGCAGATTGTTCATATTCGCAGTCAGATGTAGAACATTGACAAAAAGGCGAGGCAACAAGCTTGAAGGCAAAGAATTTGCAATTAATTTGATTTTTTTTTAAAGTTACCATGACCCGTGAGAAATTGGGCAACACAGTGATCCACCTCCAGCCAAATCCTGGCCAGCCGCTCACGAACGGATGGAAAAAAACTGGTGGAGGTCTCGGCCCTTGATGGAATTATCCCACCTACATTGCCATTCAGACAAAAGTTCCTCCCAGACGTCAATCTGTGGTTTGAATAATCTAGTAATTTTAGCACGATCATGTTGGGTTAGAAAGACTGCGTCCGCGGTCTCTTGCGTAATAGTACATTGCAGCACGTCGCTGCACTTCAAGATCGACTGGAAGTACACCTGCAAGAACCGGTAAGGCTTCAGTACTAACCACCCTATACGCTTTGCATAAGAATATCAAAGCCAAACGTTGGTTTTGAAGTAATTTACCGTCGTTTTTTCGTCGTACCGCCCCTATGGTGGCCCTATCGGCCCAAACAGGTGCCCCGTAGCACATACACCTCAGGTAAGTCGCCCCATAAATAGTCTTTAAAGTTAGAAATGACAGACCCCACGTAGGTTTGGATATTCTCGTTATGGCATAAAAGTTCTTTTTAGCTTTTTCACCGACAGTTTTTATATGATCTATCAATTAAAAATTCCTCTCTGAAGACTGAAGACCAAAGGTAGCACACGGACTGCTTTCTTTTCACGGGAACGTTATTAAATTTAATACTAGGCCACGATTTAAGATTACCTTTTAAATTTAGTTGATAAGTTTTTTGCGGTGCAAAGGTCAAGCCAAAGCCAAGTGTCAGCCAAATTGTCGAGTCGAGCCCGAGTACTGGACTGAATGAGCAGGAGACAGTCGTCCGCGCAACCGGTTAGTGTGTAATAACAAGTGTGTGTCACAGCGGGCGGCGCTCTGTAGTGAGCTAGCACTAGGGCGTGCCGCGAGTACGTGAGTACAGTGGGACAGTTACCGGTGTGCGTCCTCATGTGGCTGAGCCGGTAGGAGGAGGCGCGGAAGGTCTTGTTGCAGTACTCGCACTTGTAGTTCCTCTCGCCGGTGTGGATGCGTCGGTGCACGTTCAGAGAGTACTTGCGCGCGAACTCCTTGCCACAGAACTCGCATTTGAACATTTTCTGGAACAATCGTATGCTTGTAATACTTATAGTTATTATAACTTTTTGATTAAGGACTTCCCCAAACTTCGCGTCGCCTGATCGACTGATACGAAAATCGGCTCCCGCTTATATAGTGCAGTCGGACGGACTATAAACCGTCGTCTTTCAGCTAATATCATTATGAAGATTATCAGATATTTGATTTAAAATATTTTCACAGAGTAAACATTTTACAGAGATTGCAGATATTGCAGCTATTGTGCCAACTGGAAGAGAGACATCGAGAAAAATCTATCATCAATCTTTTTTCAAGTGTGAGTAGTGTTACCTGGTCGGAATGTATGGACACCTTGTGGTACTTGAGGTCGCTCCACTGTCGGAAGTCCCGGCCGCAGACGTCGCACTTGTACGGCCGGTCGCCGTTGTGCACGCGTTTGTGTATCTGTAAGATAGATGGTCGTGATATAAATATTTCGGTGGAAGTTTGCATAATATAGCAGTTATTTGAAATTTTGATTTTACAAAGACGTAGTGAAAACTCTAAACATTTGAGTGTGTAAATGAATCAAAATGAATGATTTAAAACTAAAATAATTGACAGTATCCAGTAAAGCTTAGTAGTAGTTAGATATAACGCGAAAAAATGTTCACAATGAGCAGTGACCTCACACATCGCGCATGGAACCCGGTATTCAAATGATTAGTATTTGAATAATTTGAACATGTCGAAAACGAACATGTTCAACGCAACCGAAAAGTGATTTTCACGCGAATTTTAAGGGCGAATCTAATGATTTGAATAATTTATATTAGGCATTTCATCTGCCTCGTCGTTCCATCATTTCATTTCGGCTGTTTCATCGTGAAGCTCACCCATTGCTTTCCACTAAGCGGAAAACAATTATGTACTCCACAAATAGGTATGGCATTAGAGGACGTCACAGTAACTCCACACCACCGTAAGAGGTTAAGCTTCGCTTGCTGCGGTCGTTCCGCGGATGGGTGACCGGTACACTACCTTGAGCGCGGCGACGGTGTAGAAGCCCTTCCCGCACTCGCGACACATCTGCTGCTTGCCGCTGTGTGACAGCATGTGGTACAGCAGACTATTCCTATTGACAAAAGACATTTATTTGTAAGTTGCAGTTTCTCGATAACACGACACTATGTGTTATCCTGAAATTAAACAGGCTCAATGTTAGTACTATGTACACGTCTATCGGTGTTTGCTCCATACCATTGAGAAGAAGCGTTGAAACAAACTCAGAAAACGAGGTCTATTTAGTCTCTGGTAATGATCAGAACTATGCAGGTCTGAGACGGTCTCTTGAGGAAAGAACCATACAGATTAGAGTGGAGCTGTCCTAACATTTGGCATGCATGAGTCAGGGTCGGCACAGACCTGGCGAAGAGCAGCGTAGCGAGTATTTTACTGTGAAACATATACCAGTTGAAATAAAGCCGAACTTGATGCCCTAGCAGATCAGTGAAAGATTTTGTTTTCAAACTGTTTTAGTCATGATAAGATATATTTATTTCAGCAGTGCAACTAGGCTATGCAGTCATATTTGAGCCGGTCCTCAGTTATCGTGCTCAGACTTAAAGAGCTCAACCGCCCCACGAGCATTACCTGTGTTGAAACACTCGATTGCACTGCTGGCACTCAAACTTCTTCGGTTTCTTCTTGTCGTCCGACTTGTCGTCGGTCGCCGGCTCGTCGGGCGGCAGGTCGGGCGTGTCGACTGTGTCGGCCGTGTCGCCCGGGTCCGTCATCGTGTTGTCGGTGTAGTTCTGACTGTCGGACGTTACTACGTCCGTCTCAAGGATTCGTCGGAGAACTTCGTCTGGTGGATGGAATGAAAATGATGTATAAAGTCTACCGTTCAAGGTTTCAAATTCAAATTATTTATTAATTTTGTGAGGGTAGAAATATACAGATGGTATATAAATAAATGTTGGTCCGTACTATGTCCCGCCAGAAGGCATAGCAAGCAAGGTAGTATCATAGCAAGGTGTGCGCTTTTGTCGTCTGCTGCATTTTCAGTATCACTGATCTTCTTTCTGGCTTGCTTGAGCCGAATAAATGTTGAATATTTGTAATTATTTACCTCGGACATCAGTAACCCAATCGTTACCAAATTGTAAATTGAGTAAAGATTAGTGTGATTTTAACAGATATTAGTCCGTGGCAGCTACCTAACAGATTTCATGCAATTAAAACAAAGGTCACTTACAAATAACAAATAACTGTGAAGTGGCAGGAAGTTACCTTTAAGCAGCTTGAGGTGCTGCGGGTCGCACGCCGCGCAGCACGACGCGCCGCCCCCTGCCCCCGCCCCGCCCCCTGCCCCGCCCCCCGCCCCGCGACCGTACCTGACAACGTCATGTATTTGTTTACATTTTAAATTGGGCACTTCCCATCAGGAGAGTCAGTGTGTGCGTTTAAAGCAGGGATTGAATCAAATAAATCCAATAATTTTGATTTGATTTATTTCCTCATACGCAATGTATCGTTACCGTGGCAAAACGCACGCAGCGAGCGGCAACCGCGACGACGAGTTCGGTGAACTCTGTAGCTAGGCAGGAAGTGAACAGCTGATTTCACGCGTCGTTTGTTAGAATATTTCAACATCCATTGTTGGTTTTTTATTTTATTTTGTCCGTATTATGTACATAAATGGAGTGCTGCGCACAGAGAATGTAATTTTACATTGAAATAAAGGAATAGTATCTGAAAAAACGATAAAAAAAATGAATATGATTCAAAATTAGGAGTCGAATGCCCCCTGTCAGTTTGCGGTGGGCTGCCCCTTACACCCTGTATAATTACAATGCATAATTAAAAAGTCGCCTTTCTGGCACCTTTACCAGATCTATAACTGTTTTGTTCGATTAGGGAGTGTCCTTCTTCGACGTCCTTTTTGGTCGACATACAACTTATACCCATTCAAGCTAATTCCCCGATCCGAGTAAAAGTATGGTCGTGCCCTTATCGTTCAGGTCTTCAAACCCTCCTGAAGTACTCACCAGTGCCTCACGTTGTCCTGATGCGCATGACCGTTCTCCACAGTGAGGTGCGGCAGTAGGGAGTGCTCGTAGTGTTCGGGAGGCTCGTCTACCGCCACGTGGATGCCCTCCATCAGGTCTTCAGGCTCGCTAAACTCGCCCATATCCTCTAACTGCAAGGGTGACTGTAGTGTGTACTCATATAGTCAAGTCGTTGTTAGAAAAATCAAGAAAGAAAATATTTATTTTATAGTTTATGAACATCTACAATTCCATTTGGTATAAAAACGCAAAACACTGTCTAAAAGCTTTCACGGTTTAAACTACACTTACGAGATATGAGATATCTTCCGTGATTATCAATTGTTCTCAGTTCCCGATATTTGAACGATGTTGCAAGCGCGAATAATTGAAAATCACGGAAGATATCTCGTAAGTGACAGTGTAACTTTAAAAACTCAAAATATCTTAGGAATTCAACAAATCTTAAATTTTGGACGTCGGATCAATACACCCGCCCAGACATAGCGTTTACATGCACTCACGAGTACTCAGTGAATGAACTGCACTAGCACTTGTATGATCGGAATTGTTTGCGAAAAAGATTCAGTGGGGCTTGCCGTGCATCGGCGCTAGGACTCACTGCCAGCGGGTAGCGACAAGCGACCGGTCGTTCCGACGGTTGAGCGAAAAAATAGTCCATACCTTCGTCGGTTATAAGACAGGAGCCTCAAGTGAACTAGCAAAGATAGTTAAAACCAAAATCCCAATATTGTTAACGATGAATCCATGCATAAACAACACAAATACAGTAAACTTGGAAACAAAAAGTACCTTCATATTAGAATGCGCCTCCTTGATATGCGCTTCACATTGTTTCTGCTTTCTAAAAGACTTGTTACACTTCCCACAGCTATACAGATCCAGTTTATCCAGGGTATCATACAGATCCGCCTTCTCAGCCTCCTGAACTACCGTCGCCGGTTCCTTGTCCATACTCGCCATGGAATACTGGAGCTTATTGTTGGCATACGTGAACGTTTTGTCGCTTGTCGTGTATAGGACGTGTTTGTCCATAGATTGGTACATAGTTTTTGGTATAGAATTTTCAAGAGACAGTTCTACTATTGAGTCTGGAATCGTTGCTACGTTATCTACGATGCACGAGTTGGTTATCTGTGAAGAAATTTTGATGGAATAATATTTTATTCATTGAATTAAAATGAAACTCTGTGTCAATAAAAATGTTATTATCAAATAGTAGCTAGACACTTAAAGCGCCACCAAATGCTCCGATTTCAATTACGTTCAACACGTTTAGAAGTGGCTAGATATAGGAAATGTTTGTCTAGTTTTATTTGATGAACGGAGATCTTTTCACACGAGATTCCTGGAGATCTCGCAACAGAGAGCGCGTAGTACAATAAGCTTCGCCACAAGTGAGTGCCGACTGCTTGCCACTTGAATGGATAGCGACCAATCGGCAACAAGACAAATTTTTCAACAAGGCAATTCATGGCAGCGGAATGAATGTAACAAACACTAGCGTCACACAAAACTTATTTGAAAGTTGTCTGCCCCTTTCTGCAGTTTTTGTTATTAAATGACGTTTGATAAGTTAAAAGTAAAGTCATACCTTATCAATACCCAGATCTTGCACGGGGTTCTCGATGATGATGTGTGGCTCGTAGTGCTGCTTCAGATGCTGGAAGAACTTCAGCTGCTCGTCGCCGTAAAACTCGCCGCATAACTGGCAGATGAAGATCGGACGGACCTGGCCATGGGAAGATAAAAGATGTTACAACTGATGGGGAGATGAATGAAGATAGCTAAAAATAGGTGTTCCTGTTGGACTGTTACAGAAAAGTTGAAAATGTGTCATCTGTCTTGGTATTCGCATGTAATAAAGGAAGGTGTAATGGGTGTGACTAAAAGAGTGGGATGGAGAGGGAGGGGAAGACAAAAGAACAGATGGATCGATTGTGTCATCTGTCTAGACTTTTGAGGAAGGATGAGAAAGAAGTAAATGATAGTGCGACAGCTGACAGGGGAGAATGGAAGAACAAGGAAAAGAAGATGACTAGTGAGTAATGAGTTACAAAATGATGTCTCCGAAAACATCAGATATAATTTTTATCTTATGTTGTTACGTGTCCTTAATTTCTTGACAAGTTTACGAATATACCTCATGTGTAATATGATGCGTCTCGTCCGGCATGTGGTCCTGCTGCACAAAGTTGTCGGGCAGGATCTCCTGCTCCGTGCCGTGGTCGGCGCAGCTGATGCGACCCTCCTCGTCCCTGCAGCTGATCACCACTATTTCCTGCAAGCCCATGGATAATTAACATATGGTAGTGGCTCATTCATATCAATATTATTTATTTTGCCCGTAACTCTTGTGTGTACGAGTTTTCTAACGCTTTTGGAGCGAGAATTCGCTTCTGTGCAAAACTACTATTTCCTTTTTTATGACGTCACCCAGATAGTTAACACATTGGCTTATAATATCTTTGAGTGAAGAAGACATGAAAATAATTTGATAGTAGACATTATTAACTTCTTAGTTATCTTCAAAGCATTGCATATATTGCATAATACACAAATAATCGGTAGTTTGCCGCTTCGACATCTAGGTCATCGATAAACAGTATCTATTAGCTTAGTTTCCTAATTACTAGTCACTTTGTTATCATTTTTAACAAAGAAAAGTATATACAGCTGTAATAAAATGTATGTCGAACTACACAAACTAACGCTAGACGTCGCCGTCGTCGGCCGCTCTTTGTGCGACTTTAACACGGTTTGTCTAATAATGCTTACGGAAACCTCAAAAAACAAAGTTGCGGACTATATGATTATTGACGTCGCCAGTTTTAAAACCCTAGGCTTCATATTTTATCTAGCCACGTCCCTCTTATTACAATTTTCTTCACAAACTGACCTGCTGAGGAGTACAGTTCCCGTTATTCTTCTTTAGCTTCCTAGATATCCTCTTCTTGTGTGGAAGACTTTTCTTGCTTTGCAGTTTGTGCTGCCCCGGCGAAGCTCCCGCGCCAAGTTCTAACACAGGTCCATCAGAATCAATCATTGATGAATCATCCTATTAAAAAAAAAAAGTTATAAATAAACCAAAAATGGAGTGGATTTCAGTACTCTTCGTGTTTCTATTCATTAGATTAGTTTGATAACTTACTTTAAGCGATTGCTTATTTTTGTTGAACCAGTCAGTTTCCTGACACCTCTTCATGTCTTGCAGGGGAGGGAGGGGCGGCAGAGGGGGCACCTCCACCACTATTGGCTCTTGTGACTGATCCTGAAAAAGAAAATTATCATCATCATATTCCTGTTCTTTATCATCATTTCAGCCAAACAACATCCATGAAGTATCTTCTGCCTTTACTCCAATTTTTATTTTCATGGGTTATGGCCCAATCATTTCACAAAAAAGGCCAATATTCAAGGAGTGGGAATTAAATTCCTCGCTTTCTAGCCATACCATCTTTCACACTCGCATCCGCTTTTGTCTATAAGTATTTACTCACCATTGGCTGGCCATGGAAGAGTCTCATGGAACTATCAAGGATGATAGATGTGTCCACATCTCCCCTCACTGAGTGCACCTGTGGAACATAGTACTGGTTATCTGCGCCCACGTCACTGCCTGACAAGATGTCAGAAACCAGCGTAAATTTATAGATACAAAGCTGTAGCTAGAGTTACGGATTGACAAATCAAACTTATACGCACAGTACGGTAGTATCATGCTTTTGATTTGACGATCTATAAGTTTACATACAGTTTGTATTGAGTGCATTTTGATGCATTTTATCTAATTCAGTTTACGAGGCAACTCTTTGATACAAAAATGGTTTCATTGCATAGCATACCTTATGGTGCAGTTGTTGCTGCCCGCGTGACTGCTGGGCCGTGATATGTGCCATGAGTGCTGCCAGCCTGCCTTCTGGATCTATCATCTCATCACTCCATTGACCCTCAACCACTTGGTCACCCACTGACACTTGCCTGTTATACATTTGGATGTTAGAACAGAATCAGAAGTAAACAATATTGTAGTAACAGAAGCCCAGAAAAAAATTTATAATTAAAAATTTTAATTTTATTAACATAAATACATATTTTTTTGTTGTTGTTGTCCTTTGGTGTGTTGCAACAGGCATGTTTGTAGAAATATCAATTTATTTGATATTTAGTTATGGTCATCATAACTAAATATCAAATAAATTGATATTGCCTGTCACATTATTAATTTCAGGACACATTGAAAATCAAATTCAAAGTCCTAATATTATGGCAACAGTCTATATTATATTTATTAATTAAGCTCGAGACCTGGATTGATAACAGATATTTTAATAGTAATAAATCAGCCTGTAGTTATCTAAATTCTATATTTACACAGCCGGGCTTTGTGGTATACCTGCACAACGACGTGGAGTAGGTCTGTGAATGCATGATCGCCACCCTGCCGCCACCATCATCCTGCACATTGAGGGCCAGGGCATTGCCATCCACATGAACTGTCTGTGGGGTAATACACAACACTATTTAGAATATTAACTTCTTTTCTACTGATTCACAAGCAAAACTAACAAATAAATGGGTGTGTAATGTATGGCATAATAGCAGATATTATAATATAACTTGAAGTAACGTTCACATGATATAATTTTCAATGTTTTAGAAGAAATAACCTAATTTCATGTGATCTAATGTTATATTTTATATAACCTTCTTTTGTGCTAATAACACTTAGTTATAATAATGCACATTTAGTTAAGTTCATTTAATATAATTTTCAATTTCTACAATGCTGTTTTTTAACAAACAGTTAACCTAATTTTTATATTTGCTCATTTTCTGCCAAAATTCTGTAATTAATAAGTAAATATCAGGAAATATCACACTGTTCTAACCTACCCTATACCAAATGATTCAATATCTGTAAATGGTTTCTGACGCAGGTAATAGGTATACAAAATATACAAAACAAAGTAGATGTTTCTTAATTATATTAAATGTTATTTCCAGATTTTAGATATTATAGTAACTGAATATTATACTAATCGAATATTAATTCAAATGTGCATTATAGAAAATGTTTATTAAACCATATAAAATTAGGTAACATTTAATCAATTATATCAATAATTCTTAATATTATTTCACTGTTTTATTAAAAAAAGTATATTAAATGAAATTAGGTCATATGATCATTAGAACTGTTGTTATTATTTCAAACGTTACACACCCCAAATAAACATGGCATTGGCAACCGGAACAAAATTTAGTTTATATTATATCAAACGGGTAAAGTAAGAAGGCATTGTCTTTGTTAAAAATGGGTTGTATAAAACACTTATTGATAAAAAAGAGATCTAGAATTGAGGGCTGATTCAATGAAACAACAGCAAGCAATTAGACAAGATTGAAACTAATTTGTAAAGGCTAAGTGGCAATTTATACAATTTTATGTCAACATACCTGATCAGCTGGGTGGGAAGTTATATAGTGCGTGACGGTTTCGTCCATTGTAACAAAGGATTTGTACTTTCGCAGCCTACGCTACATACAACAAAAGTTCACAAGAACAACTTCTTTCATCTTTCGTTTACAAAAATCGTGGTTAGGTTATTAAATTTGACAGCTGTATTGCTTACGCTCAAGGTCACAAATTATTTACTTATTTTTAATGGTATAACGATAAATCTAGTAACTCTATATATTTTTTCATACAATAACTCAAAACTATATAAAACTATCTCGTAATTTATTGCGTTAGAATAACTAACAATATCTTATAATTCTATTCACTTTACAAACAAAGCCCTACCCTAAGCTAAGATTTTTTTTCTACAGTTTTTAGCGTTGGGAAAAGAGGTAGGGGAAATAAAACGAATTGTCTGGACTATTTGTGTGTGCTTAGTCGATTTACTAAATTAATATTTTAATCAGTCAGCAGCAGCAGTGCAGCATAACTTCTTCTTCTATAGAAAAAGCTTCTTTTATTGCTTTTATACTAACGTATACCTGGCGTGTGCAATTATTAATGATTAATTGTTCAAACTACAATGAAAACCAACTTTTTAAAATATTATTTTGATAGATGAGAGCAGAATTTAATAAATTGGTTTTGTCCTACTACTCTAATATATTTTTTGGCAACGGTGGGGATGCAATTTTAATTTATATTTGTGTGCGTTTTGTTTTTCTAATCTTCATCAACAGTCTAGACAAATTCTAGACTGTTCCCAACTCTGTTGGGGTGGGCTTCCAGTCTAACCGGATGCAGCTGAGTACTGGTATTATAAATGGAGCGACAACCCATCTAGTACTGGGTAATACTATACCCCTTGGTAAGACTGGTTGTCAGACTTTTTGGGGCACTGACTACCTGTTACGACTGTTAAAGATCTACAAATGACAGCCAGGACCAACGGCTTAGCGTGCTTTCCGAGGCACGGAGGAAACTCAGTATGTAATGGGTGGTCACCCATCCACAAACCAACCTAGGCAAGTACGGCAACCTAAAGATCGATCTCAGCGGCTGTTATTATTTTGCCATGAGACCCTCAATTTTTTTTTCTAATATACAGCAAAATTCAAAACATTGTTTTTACCCGGAAATTCTGTCTTCCAAGTATGACTTTAGTAATTCATATTCATTTTACTTTAACAAGCCCTGGTGCCACTGTGCCAGACCTTGTCGAACGCTTGCTGTACGTCCAGGAACACAGCCGAACAGTATTCTTTTCGTTCCAGCCCCTCTCGTATCTTATTTAATTATGATTCGTCCTCGAGATTCTACGACATACTGGCTGGAGTACTTCAGGGCTCCGTCTTGGGTCCAACCCTCTACCTCATATACACAGCAGACCTACCAACCTCCGAAAAAGTACTTTCTGACACCTCTGTTAATGATACGGCTACATTGTGAAAAACCTTATTATGGCTTTACAAACTCTACAAAAACACCTTGACAAAGTTCACAACTGGATGAGAAAATGGAAAACAAAGCTAGCGCCAACAAATCCACGCATGTGACGTTTACACTCAGAAAAGATGACTGCCCACCTGTAAACTTGGACATGACACACTTCCACACGGGTAAGTAGCTAAGTACCTCGGGTGTCCATCTCGATAGGAAACAAACATGGAGATACCACATTAAGAAAAAACGTGACGAGCTTAACATCCTGCTCCGAAAACTCACCTGGCTCTGAGGAAGAACATAACACGTTTTATTAGAAAACAAAGTGATCATCTATAAAGCAGCGGCATTGAGCTGTTGGGGCTCTGTAAGAAACTAAAATCTAGAAATTCTCCAGCGAATCCAAAATAAAGCTGTCAGAACTATCACACATGCTTGGTTTATGAAAAGTTGAAAACCTCAGAATTACACGAACATCTACATAATTATCAGAACCATAAAAGAGGAAGTATAACAGCGCCTAAAGATATACAAAAATCGAATAAAGTCACATACCAACATCTTATGTAAGTGAATAACTATGAAAAGGCTCAAACGCCACCACTTATGGGACTTAATAAAGCAAATAGTTTTGAGAGGCAGTTTCTTCGCTGGATGAATGAACCTCAGCAGTCAATAACCGCACAAAAAATCTGCTAAAGGTTTACAACCGATCGCAAGATGCACAAGGAGAAAAATTCAAAATGAGCGTTTATTAAGTCGATGGATAGTCGATTATTGGCTCTACCTTAAATATTCACGGCATCTCTTTACCAACTGACAGCCAGCTGACATTAGAACACAGAGTACTTTTATATATATGCATTAGAAATATTGTTGTTGTGCGGTGAATGAATGTCCGTGAAAAATGATGAAATTAAATTATGGTTTTTAGTGTAAATTACTGCATTGTGTTTAAGATTAATATCAAGATATAACCTTAGTATTCCTGTTAAAATGTTTCGCAACAAATTAAGGACTACTCTTATTTGTAAAAGTCATGACGTAAGTATCAAAATAACCTCTTTGACATCGAAATATTTTTCAGTTTTTATGCGTAGGGCCTGTTTTTTAAGTAGAATGCTCATGTAAGGTGTTCGAAGGGTTAAACTACAAGATTTAAAGACTATGCTAAATGCTAGAAACTGAATGTTACGAGCTTCAAGCAGTGCTCAGATGGAAACAGAATAAATTTATGTTTGTTTTATAGTTGCATGTATTTAAATATGTGACTATTTCTAGTTTCAGAGGTGCAAAAGCACGCAGCAGAGCACCAAACTCGATGCTATTCGTGAGAAACTTCGCGAAGGGCCCAGTCTCGCTGATTTTGTCTCTGAAGACCGTCCAAAGGACTGGGAGGAGTATGAGGGAAAGCTGAAGAGGGAGAAGGGTGAAACAGAGCGATTGAGGCTGCCTCCATGGTTGAAGACGACCATACCAACTGGTAATGGCTGTTATTTTTGTTTCAAGATAAAATGACTTCAAGGCCAAAACATTGACTATCCTAAATGTAGTACTGACAGTGGCGGCGCTAGGCGTCGGCGACGTCGGCCACCGCCGACGGCCTCGCACCTGAGGGGGCCTCGCAAAAGTTTTACAATTTTTTTTTTTTCATACACTTGCGTGAGTGAAGTGAGTGAGTAGCCCTTTAGGGGTATTATCCAGAGTCATCTGGCAACACTATGAAAGTTAGACAATTTCGCGCGCGAGTCTCGGGACGGGGAATCCCCGTGTCGTAGGTATATTTGTATTTCATTTGTCTGTGAGCGTAACGTAAACAATCATTCCTTCTGTGAATAGACTAGACTCGCATGCACAAAGTTTCTTTTTATTGTGTTATAAAGTCATTATCATTACCCCGGTGTGGATAAAAGTGTTAATTTAGATACTGATGTAGGTATTTCATATTTCTAAGGTAAGTCAAATAACGACATTAACGAAATGATTTTATCGAAATCGATAGATATAATATCTTTTATAAGTCGTAAATAAATACAATGTACTTGTTTCTCTATACAAACCGAAATAAAAAATATATAGTTACCTTGTTTTAAACCTGTGTAGTGTTTCTCTCGCGAAAACATAGAAATTTTTCACTTTTCGAGTATGTTTTTATACGCGTCCAAATTCGTAATAGGTAACTATATTATTTTCACCTAGTTCTTTTTTATATAGGTACGTACGTCTTGTGCGGTATTCTTTCAATACAAAATAATTTAGGTTCAATAAATTATCTCAATTTTCCATAAAAAGTATTGGCGTATCTATAGGGTTATTTATTATGAGGGGCCTGGGCATCTGCTACAAAAAATGACAGATCGGCAGATCTCGTTTCGTATTATTTAACTCTGAAGCTACTGAGCCTATTTTGAAAGCATCTAATAAAATAATTTCTCTAAGATTACAGGAATTTCTAGATCATCATGTCTGGAGGACCCACTAGAGACAGAGATGTAGGGAGGAAATGGGAATCTGGTGCATCAAAAAGAAAAAGAAAAGCTGAAACGGTTATATCCAACCAAGCTCAGAGTTCCAGTATGATGAAATTTCTTAAGAAACCTTCAAGGACTTCAAGTGTCACAGCTTCAGAGTCATCTGATGAAACTTTAGTTTCTGAACCAGCTTCAGAGTCAAATAAATCTTTTACTCAAACTGATACAGCTTTAACATCAACATCGGGTGAACCGTGAATCTGCTGTGATCCAAATGTCTGAACCCAATGAAGAGTTAGAAATTGAGAGGATGTGTGACTCGGAATATCAAGAGCAAGCAGTTAATTTAAAAGAGTCATTTATAGACTTAGATCCGGGGAAGTGGGTATTTCCAGTAAATGATTTGCAGCATCATGACTTAATTCAAAACGAACCCAATCCAGATCTAGAGAAATCTGATGAAAGTTACCCAAAAGACGCAAATAAAACACATTTTTCATTGTGTAATTTTTGTCATCATTTGATTAGCAATAAAACTCGTTTACACATAAGTACATTAGTTTCACTATAATTCGGCTCATGTAATCTAACGTTTTCTTTTTGACTGGGAAATAAAAAAGGCCTCGCGTACCTAATTTCGCCGACGTCCAAGTGTGGTCTAGCGCCGCCACTGAGTACTGATTTCTATATTATTATTGTATACAATACTAGAACTTATTGGTAACGAAATCGTTTAATTAGTAACACCATTATCATTGTAAAGTAGTTACATAAAATAACATTGTGTAATTGAAAATTTGTAAACAACTTCTCAGTGACCTTATCATATTTCTTTATCAGTGTTAAGCTAGAGCCAATATTATTATTGGGTGATAGGAAGCTCTGAGATGACTAGTTCAGCCTTCAATTTAAGATATCAGTTTTATTATTTAAAGATCAGCTTTCAAGCCAAAAAATGATCAAAAACCATGCACATTTGTGACAAGCATTTTAATCAATAAGGTTAAAATTTGATAAATTATGTCTTAATGCTAGTTTTAATTACAAAATGTGCAATTCATTTGATCTTAACTGTAGTATGTAGTTATATTTTTCAGACATTTTGGCAAAAAGATGTATTCTATGATGAGGACTAACAACTCCTCCTGTATTTCACACTGCCTTAAGTCGTTGTTGTGTTTTTTCAGGATCAAAGTTTTCAGAGATAAAGAAACAGCTCCGAGAGTTGAAACTGAGCACAGTATGTGAGGAGGCTCGCTGTCCTAACATTGGAGAGTGCTGGAGTGGGGGAAAACATGGCACTTCTACGGCAACTATTATGGTAATTTCACATTAACTACTTGTCTTTTCCAACTAAATCAAATCACAAATGATTCCATCAGTTTCTCTTCTGGGTGGAGCTACCACAACCACAATACTTATTGTAAGTAGTTAATTGTACTCTAACATTGCATGGAATAGATTAACAGTTGTATAAAAGGTCTATGGAGCTAGATGTAAATCTGTAGACAAGCTCACTACTCATGACTTAAACATGTAAACAATTTGACTTTGGCAGTGAAACATCAGTGTAGCCCTTAGCTGATGATGTTGCAGTTAGTGAGTGATCCACGTTAATGATTATTATTTACAAACAGAGAGATAGATCCATATGTCCTACAGCAGGCAAAGGCAGCGGCCACTTTCTTTTACAGTTATCTGGATGTAAGAACTAGTCTTTATTGAAGGAGGTTCGTGTGGGCCGCATATTAGTGATAACGCAGGTAATAATCAGCATTTGATCATTAAATACATCATTTATCTCGTATCACAGCTAATGGGCGACACATGCACCCGCGGCTGCATGTTCTGCTCGGTGAAGACGTCCCGCAAGCCGCCGCCGCTGGACCCCGCCGAGCCGCGCAACACCGCGCGCGCCATCGGACAGTGGGGGCTCGGGTACATCGTGCTCACTTCTGTGGATAGAGATGGTAATATAATGCCCAAATGACTTAACAAATTCGTAATCGCAGCTCAGCTACCTATATTCACTGTATTGAATAATTTGTAAATCCGTTGACATCTGCATTGATTTACACAGTTATGCTGTCAATATGAATTTGTGATATTCATTTTACAGATTTACCCGACGGCGGATCAAATCATCTTGCTGAAACTGTGAGAGAAATAAAAAAACAGTAAGTACTTAATAATATGATCTGCTCACAATGTTGGAAACTAATTATAACATACGACGACGACGATTGTAACTTGGCAAAGTGCGAGTTTGGCAAATCAAAAATTGACTTCTTAGGGTACGAGGTTTCCACGGAGGGCATTAAACCATTGGACGACAAGGTTAAGGCCATACTAGACTATCCTCGACCAGAAACGGTAGAGCAGCTCAGACAATTCCTAGGTACCCTCAAAATCGTATCTTCAAATGAAAATTTAGTTTTACTTACGAAAATTCAAGATCCAATTTTGGATGCGGGAAAGCGATACTGGTCTCTGCATCCAAGCCTGACTCTAGTATTTGCAGACTTAAAACTACAAATTATATAAAATTTTTGAATAGGTAACATTTTACTGTCAAGGATTTACACAAAATAACACCTGAATCCAAAACTTAAAATAAATGTATAACTCTTCAGAAACAAGGACATCTTAGTAGAATGCCTGGTGCCAGACTTCAGGGCAGACCGCGAGTGCATAGCGACCATCGCGACCAGCGGGCTGGAAGTGTTCGCGCACAACATCGAGACCGTCGAGCGACTCACGCCGTTTGTACGAGATCCTAGGGCTGGGTAATACTTGTGAACTTATTTGCTACTAGCTTATGCCCGCGTAGTGTTGAATGTCCCACGGGATCGTACTACCGGGATAAAAAGTATCCTACGTGCCAATCCAAATTTCATCCAAATCCGGTCAGTAGTTTTTACATGAAAGACTAACAAACATCCATCAATCCATCCATCCTCACAAAATTTCGCATTCATAATATTTTCAGTTTTGTCCTCAGACATGTTCAATTTGTTCCCACTCCTGGGACATAGGTAATAAAGCACTATACAGGCTCAATGGCTCTACCGGGTAATATCTTTTGTATGCAAAATTTCATCAAATCAGTCCAATTATTTGTGATTAGGATTACGTATAAACATCATCACAAACTATATCATTTTTTTAATATTGTTAGAGGTATTAAACAAAACATAATCTTTCCATTACTATACCAGGGACCGGACAACCCCGCTTAAGAGTTAAGCCTTTTGGCAGGGTAACCCGTACATGGGGTAACTCATATCGCAGTGTTATCTTTTGTTCGAGTTACATCTTCGAAACCCAGGGAAATGGTTAACCCCTTTAATGGCTTAAGCCTTTGAAGGGGTTACCTTCACGAAAAGCTTTTATTCGTGTTACCCTGAATCACTACATATTATAAAACAAAGTCGCTTTTCTGTCCCTATTTCCCTTTGACCGCTTAAATCTTTAAAACTACGCAACGGATTTTGATGCGGTTTTTTTTAATAGATAGAGTGATTCAAGAGGAAGGTTTATATGTATAATAACATGCTTAATATATTAGAGAACCACTGATAATTTCAAGATTTCTATTGTGAAGTCGTAAATAATTTCATTTTTTTCCGCTTACATTGCAAACGCAGGCTGAACCCTACGAGATTTATCAAAATAATGTACTAAGTATTGTACACATTAAAAAGGTCTACAGAAAACTCCGCGATGGTATATGTCTATCTCTTATGGATATCCCACAATAACATGTTTTTGTCATTTACTTTTTACGCCAAATAATGGCTAATTTCCGAAGCGATTTTAACCAATACGGCATTAATCCTTATCCAATTAAATACCTTAAATACATTGTTGATTTAATATAGATCTATATGGCCCTTTACAGCATATGATTTAAATGAATATTTTCGAAGATATTACAGATTTAAAAATTGCGGGACGTAGCATTTGCGCCGGCACCGGCCGGGCGGCGCGGCGAGGCAAATTTAACGCGTGCGGGCCACGGGCAGTAATGAATAAATCAAAACTACTGGATCAATTTTAATCATTTTTTCAGTGAGTGACATAGGCTATATATTTTACACCCGAAGCCGAAGTGGGCCGCTATGTTTTTATATACAACGTTCACAGTTTTTCTGTAGTGTATTTAGTATCAGCATTGCACCCGTGCGAAGCCGGGGCGGGTCGCTAGTTACCCAATAAACTTGAGTTGTATGTAGGTTGGGGGCTGCACCCAAGCGGCGCCTCATTGCCTTACCTACTATTTTTATTTAGTTACGAATTTGACAACGACGAGTTACGAATGACGAGACGACAAATAAGCGAGCTAATAATTAGCATGAGTAACACAGGTAGGTACGTAAGTATTATTTCAAGTACTGAGTTAGGTACCTTAATGTTAATATTGTGTCATGTTATTGTATTTTAATAATTATTGTTATTATATTAGGTTACAACTGAATTATTTGCCTAATTTTCTATAATATAATAAGGAAGTACGTACTAGAACACGCACTTAAACTGTAACACTGATTTACTTCCGTAGCTTCGTCCGACTTCCGATAGTCCGGTCAATTTAGACATTCGAAGGTACATAAAATCCCAACAAGCTGAAAATCAGTAAAATTGTTCAAAACATAAAATTTATAAATAATATTTAAAAGTTCCCCATCAGTCCCGTGTATGGAAAAAAAATATTCAACGTCAAAGGTCAAAAAAAAATATTTTTTTCGCGATTTTCAGCAAAACGGTAAGTTTTATCATAAAGTACCTTAGACAAAAATTTTAGATCATAAAATTATCTATAAAAATGTATCAATACTTTTTTTCATACGAGCCACCGAGCCATCTTCTTGGGTTGCACTGTCAACTGTCATCACGCATAGTCATGCTGTCTGAGAGTTAAAGTGATCTAGTGCATAAAACTTTGAGTTTGTGTTAAGAAACATTACTAAAGTGAACTTTAAGAAGTGATAATTGCGTACAATTATTAGTGGCTAAAAGCAATGAGTGATTCGTAACAAAAACAGTGATTAAATTACAAGAGTGACACTACAAATTGCAACTTTTCTTCTTCCACCCACATATTATTATTTCAGAAAAGTTTGAAATTAATAAACGTCAGATGTCAAAATGTCATTTGACATTTGGGAAAGTGTTACAATTGTAAGAAAATAATTACCACCATGAGTTGCAAAAATGATACCAATTTGACTAGAGTGGGAAATCAGGCTCAAAGTCAAACCAATGATACTGATGAAAATCAAAAGAACAAAACCTCACCTAAGAAATTTGTTCAACAAATCTTTCACCCAAGCCTCTTCAATAGACAAAGATCTAATTCACTGAGCGAGATGTCATTCAAGCAATCGGGTTCTTCTAATAATCCCATCCTGCTCGCCTGCGAGAAAGAATTGGATGAAGCAACAGAACTAGTGCCAGCCGCACAGCCTTCAACAGATGTAGCTCAACCTCCACAATGGCAACGGGTTCCCACATCTAAGAAAAGGAAAATATGCGACAACTCACCGCCAGCAATTGAGTCCGTAAACCGATTTTCCAATCTGCCGGTTGACCTAACGGAAGACACAAAAACTGAGCCTAAACCACCAAATAAGCCCCCTCCTATTGTTTTGTATGGGATTGAGGATTTAAACGAGCTCACTAAACTAATTGAGTCCGTAATTTGTCCAGAGGAATTTCGTTATAAAATAATAAATAAAAACCTACTACGCGTGATGGTTAGCACAGTCGATGATTACAAGCAAGTCATTGATCTGATACGACAGAAAGGACTAATCGGACACACATTCTCTCGTAAAGACACGAAATGCTATAGAATAGTAATAAAAGACCTCCATCATACTACTCCTCATGATGCAATCGTACAGGAGTTGGAAAAATCTGGTAACAAGGTCAGGGGAGAAATCATCAACCACCGCTATGGAGCAGAGAAAATTCCTACCTCTACATTTTTTGTTAATTTGGAACCCAGCCCAAATAATAAACTGGTTAAAAATATCCAGTATATCCATCACCAACGAATTAAAATCGAAGACCCACGAAAAACAAAGACCATAGTACAATGTCAAAGATGCCAACAATATGGCCACTGCAAAAACAACTGCATGAGGCCATACAGATGTGTCAAGTGTGGGGAGGGCCACAAAACTTCTGAGTGCCCCAAAAAAGACAGAAATACACCGGCCAAGTGTGCCCTCTGCTCTTGCGACCACCCTGCTAATTACAAAGGTTGTCAAGTTTACAAAGAAATACTCTCAAGAAAAACCAAACCAAGAATTTTCCCAACCGGCAACTTTCCTACTGACATACCACGCATCGACACAACTCCAGAAAGCTCCGCCCTACCCCAACGAAACACCCTTCGTAGATCAGAACGAAGCTACTCGGATGCTGTCACTGGACGTACTAAAGATCGTCCTCGAGACAACGCCGCTACATCTCGTCCCATAGACAACCCTCAACAAAACGTATCCGTTATGGAACAACTTCTAATCAAACAAAATGAAAAAATCGACTTACTCCTGCAACAAATAAGTACCCTAATGGGTCTATTAAGTACTGTAATTACAAAACTAGCAACATAAATGACTCCTCTACGAATTGCAATCTGGAACATCAATGGATTGGCTCCCAATATCCAAGAGCTGGAGACTTTAATAAAAACAAACAAACTGGACGTGGTACTAATCTCAGAATCGCATAGCACGTCCCGGAGCTTGTTCCGCATTAAGGGCTTCAACATTTATCATACTCCCCACCCCGACGGTAGTGCGCACGCTGGCTCAGCGCTGGCCATTCGAGAAAACCTGAGACATTCACAGATAGAACCGTATTCTACAGTGCATCTACAAGCAACCTCTGTTAGATTGGAGGACCGAGCAGGTCCTATTATCCTCTCCTCAATCTACTGCCCACCAAGACATAAAATAACTTCAGAGATGTTTAAAACCTACTTCAACACTCTTGGCCACAGGTTCATTGCAGGCGGTGACTGGAATGCCAAACATACATTTTGGGGATCCCGCTGTAACAGCACTCGTGGACGCGATCTGAAACGTTGTGTTGACGAAAATCATCTAAAATCGATCTCCACTGGTGAAGCCACCTACTGGCCTAGCGACCCAAGGAAACTACCGGACCTCTTGGACTTCTTCATAAATAAGGGCATAGACAGCTTACATACTACAATTGAATCGAGCCTAGACGGATCATCAGATCACACACCGGCGATCCTCACTATTAGCACTAGTGAGCTCACTCGAGAAATGACCGAGTCTCTGACAAATAGCCGAACTGACTGGGACGGTTTCAAGACTTACCTCACTGACAACTTTAATTCTACTATTCCTTTAATGGGTCAAAACGACGTAGATAACGCCTGCCGGTATCTCACAAATGCCATTCAAATAGCTGCCTGGATCAACACACCCATTCGATCCAGAAGTTCGACCAACCTCTCCCATCCACCAGATATCATGCAAAAAATCTTAGAAAAACGCAGACTTAGAAGAATTTGGCATCAGTCCCGTCATCCGCTTGATAAACACTTCTATAACAAGGCAGCTAAAGAGTTAAAGGCTATAAGTCCAGGAATCTATTAATTCAACGGTGGCAACAAACCTACAGATGTTGTCGCCTACGGGGGTTGGTGCAAACTCGCTCTGGATGGCAACCAAAAACCTAAATAAGCCTCAACAGTCTTATCCTCCAATTAGGTCACAAGCTTCCTGGGCAAGAACTGACTTGGAAAAGGCCGAAGTATTCGCAATGCATCTGAATTCTGTATTCAAACCCAACGAGAGCGATGCAGATGAGCGTGATATTGATGCAATATTAGAGCAAGATCTGCAGATGTGTCTGCCCATTAAACCAACAACACCTAAAGAAATTGCGAAGGAAATCAGACAATTGAACTCGAGAAAAGCCCCGGGGTTTGACCTGATCACACCCTCCATACTTAAAAATCTTCCCAGAAAATGCATTGCCTTCTTGGCTAGTCTGTTCAACGCAATCTTCCGAACATCTCACTTTCCTGACCTTTGGAAAATCTCCGAAGTTGTCATGATCCACAAATTAGGAAAACCTGAACATGAAGCGTCGTCTTATCGGCCGATAAGCCTAACTCCTGTACTGTCCAAACTGTGGGAGAGGATATTCCTTAATCGACTAAAACCATGCATGGACGTCAATGATGTTGTTCCACCTCATCAGTTTGGCTTTCGGAAATCCCATTCAACAATAGAACAGGTTCACCGTGTTTATCAAACAGGAAGACAGGCCTTTGAACGCAAAAAGTACTGCTCAGCGGCATTTCTTGATGTACAACAAGCCTTTGACCGTGTCTGGCACAAAGGATTACTCGCAAAAGTGAAGGAAAAACTTCCACACTCAATGTTCCTGCTCATCCGGTCGTACTTATCCGACCGCTGCTTCCAAGTTAAACAGGGCGAAGCAAGATCAAGATTGTTTGAAGTGGAAGCTGGAGTACCACAGGGTTCTGTTCTTGGCCCAGTGTTGTATAACATATTTACATCAGATTTACCCACATTAGATGACATAACAGTTGCAACATATGCTGACGACATAGCCTACTTATCAGTTGACGACAACCCCGAAATGGCCAGCAATAAACTACAAGATCAGTTAGACGAGACACATAAATGGCTCTGTAAGTGGCGGATACGTGCCAGTGCATCCAAGTCTAACCATATCACCTTCACGCTCAGGCACGGAAACACCCCTCCTGTTAGACTTGGACCTGATACCTTACCACACACAGACTGTGTTAAATATCTTGGCTTCCATTTAGATAGGCGCTTAACATGGAAGCATCACATAAAACAAAAAAGGGAGGAGATAAACCATAAGTTCCGCAACCTGTATTGGCTCATGGGAAGAAACTCGGTACTCTCTGTAGACAACAAACTACTCATCTACAACTCGGTCCTTAAACCAATATGGACGTACGGAATCCAATTGTGGGGCGTAGCCAGCAAATCTAATATTCTCTGCCTGCAAAGGGTTCAAAATGGTATCCTAAGAGCCATAGTAAATGCACCTTGGTTTGCTCGGAATAGCGAAATTCATGACTTCCTGCAGGTACCGCCCGTAAACTCTGAAATCGAGCGGTACAAACGCCAACATAAGGCACGCCTAACCATGCACCCAAATCCACTAGTGACTGAACTGTTAAACCCGACAGCGGTGGTAAAAAGGCTGAAGAGGAACCACCTTCTATAAGTGGGAGGCGCAGCACTGGCTGCTCCACCACAACGCCATGTAACTGCAACAAATTCGCTTATGGTCTGACGACCGATTGCAAATGAAAAGAAAGAGAAAAAAAAAAAAAAAAAAAAAAAAATACGAGCCACCGTTTCTGAGATGTAACGATTCAAAAAGTTATAAAAGTTGTTATAGTCATAATATGCACACGTTTCCACGCCACCTATGAGGTAGTGTACTTTGCGCGTTTTTTTTAAAGTGGTTTCCCCAGTAAGCCTACTCCACGGGTCAGTTGTGATCCTGTTTAATGTGAAACTATTGCAAAATAACGGAAATTTTCAAAGATTGGAAAAGATAAAAGCGATGTAAATTAAAAAAAAGTGGTGAAATTCATTCCTGCCTGATTTGTAAGTTTCAAATTCTTCTTGTTCTTCTTCTTGATCTTCTTCTTCTTCTTGTTCTTCTTCTCCTGCTTCTTCTTCATCTTCATTTTGGATGCAAGTAAATTGCGTCAATAGCGATGTATCGCATGACACTTCGTCGGAATCAAACGAATCCTCCATTGT
Source organism: Eurois occulta (assembly GCA_950022335.1). NCBI lineage: Eukaryota > Metazoa > Arthropoda > Insecta > Lepidoptera > Noctuidae > Eurois > Eurois occulta. Next base: position 1,170,009 of record OX465486.1, read on the forward strand.
TTGTGATTCAACATTAGAGCACAACCGGCCTTGACAATTTGTGCATACCAGAGAACAAAACAGTCTGACTTTTTTTGCAACCACATTTAGCACTGCATCCCTTTTTGCAGTTCCAAAAAATTGTGTTCAGCTGTTTTCCCGGCGCAGGTGGGAGTAAAGTTTGAACTGGCTCTAATATATTGTTGACCAACTTCCAACCCCAGTCTGTAGGGTTTAGCTGATAACCAAGCCACACTTGAACTTGGTAATATACCCGAAAAAGATGTTGATGAACAGCAACTGAGGTTGGAGGAAGACAAGCTAATTTAACTTGTTTTTTATTTTTAGTATTTTTAACGAAATATGCATATCGATGCTTATCTGGTAGTTTTTAATTTACATCGCTTTTATCTTTTCCAATCTTTGAAAATTTCCGTTATTTTGCAATAGTTTCACATTAAACAGGATCACAACTGACCCGTGAAGTAGGCTTACTGGGGAAACCACGTTAAAAAAACGCGCAAAGTACACTACCTGTACCTCATAGGTGGCGTGGAAACGTGTGCATATTATGACGATAACAACTTCTATAAACTCAAACACAAAAACTCAAACTCAAAGCATTTATTTCAATTAGACCATTACGGCACTTTTGAATGTCAAAAAAAAGCACTAAAAGAAGCGAAGCTACAGTCCCAGTCACAAGACATAATAACTTGAGAAAGTACTGCAATTGCACATTCCAAAGCGTAGATCTCTATGGAGAAGAATGGGCAAGAAACTCCATGGACACTCTTTTAAATCAAAAATATTGTTACAAAATCTTGGTTACATCATCATCATGAGATTATAGTACACAAAGCAAACTTAATCGGTTTGCAGGGCACACCACAAAGATGTTGGTGTGCGTAAAATCAACTGGTGTATTACTTCGCCTATTTGTTAGTGTTTGCTTCACTATAGTATATGTATAATATGAGGTAAAGAATATGAAGCATCAATTTAACCCTATGACTAACCGGTGTCGTGGCATAGATGTGTAATCATTCGGCTGGTAAATCAAGTGTCGTAGGATCGAATCTGCGCCGCTGGCGTCAACTTTTTGCATTATTAAAAAACTTTTATTTTCATTTTGTTGAATTTTTATTGTAATTTACCTGATAATAAGAACATTATTCGAAAAAAAATATGGAAGTAAAAATTAAACAATTTGTATTAAGAAATCAACAACATTTATTGACTAGGTTTTTTTTTATATTATAATCACAAATTAAAAATTTTGTGCATGACAAATATTCTAAGTCGGACAAGAAATAACGTTACTTTTCTTATTCAAGTGGGTAATTTATTTATTAGTGAAATGAATAAACATGTTAATAAGATAGATATTAAGATACAGGTATCCTAAATTGTTATCTCACTAACAATAACATCACTCACATAAAACAAATCGAATTACCCCCTGATATTTTTATTAATATCCTATTGGTGCGCCTTCGCTATCTATGACTTATTCATGCACGAAGTAAATGTCTCCACTAGACCTGCATGGAAGAATATTTTTTTTTATGATAGCGCTCACCATCTTTTCGCCACAATATTTTGCGACCGTCCTTGTCTGATTTAAAACATTTTTCATCTCTAAATATAACTATATTATTGCACCAATCAAAATCTAAATATTCTCTTGCGAAGCGTACCCGGTTTTGCCTGTGAATATCTGACATTCAAATTTTCTTGGCTGGCCTACAACATTTCACACCAGCTGCTCGCAAGTGGTTTCGTACAGTTTGTAATGTCACGTCATGTTTAGTTGCCGTGGAACGAGTAGTGAGGAAGGGCTCAGCGGTATGCGTAGCAACTATATCAGATGCCAATCTGTGAATGCACATCCAGCCTTTGGTCCCGGTCGGCAAGGATCAATGCTTCCCGAATCTGCATAACGATGGACCCACAATTGCACAGTCCTTCTCTGTGAACAATAATAAAATATTGTTACAAAAAACAACAATCAATAACATGTGGATTATTTAAACATATTAAACTTCTAAACATCATAATAACATTTTGTTACTCACCGATATCTTTAAACGTCTCGCAATTTCACTAATTGAAACATTTTGCTCATGCAAAAGAATTATTTCAGCTCATAAAAGTGTGGTTCAATGATTCATAATGATTCACAAATAAAAGCACTTCTCAAAAAACGCAGGGTATAATGTCTAAAAACGTAACGAAACCCCAATAGTCAATAGCATTATGACGATGAACTTAAACTACTAACTTAAACATGATTTGTCATTTTTAGAGGGTAGACAACTAATACATTCTAACCCAAATATAAAGAGACTTGCTAATAGTTAAGCAATAAATTGAACAAACAAATGTAAAATATTTTATTAAAACATACAAAAACATTATGCTGTTGGCAGTCGGATTCGATCCTACGGCGCCGGCGCAGTAAGTAATTATTTATCGCACGCTCGACTAATGCGCCACGGAGACGATTGTATGATAAGCTAAATTTATGCGTCATATTCCCTGCAACATTAGTGACAAGAAATTTTATTGTGTGTGCGTGGACAACGGGTAGCAAACACTAATAAATAGGCGAAGTAATACACCAGTTGATTTTACGCACACCAACATCTTTGTGGTGTGCCCTGCAAACCGATTAAGTTTGCCCCGTGTACATATGTGAGAACGATGTAGAAAGACGTGCAAAGTAAGAGCGTCCAGAGTAAAAGATAAACAATTAAAAAATAAAGTTGTGGAGCAGGACCAGCATTGAGCCAAGCATTTTTATCATCAATGTAATCCCCCAACTTATAATATGCTTGCCTACATAGTGTGCGTTTTATACAAGATTTAAATTTCGTCTCATTCAGTCGTAGAATGTGGGGAGGTATTTTATTGTAACATTTTAAACAGTACCCCATGAAAGATGAGTCTACTTTAGCTAGCCTGAAACCTGGTTGAGTTAGTTGGTCCCTATTTCTAGTATGATAGGGGTGTCGGTCACCTCTTTTACTAAATAAATGCATTTTTTTCCTAACGTACATGATATTTTCATAGATGTATTGACAAGGTACTGTCATGATGTTAATTTCCTCAAACAGTTCTCTTAGAGAATCGCGTCTTCGTAGATCATATAAGGCTCTGATAGCTCTTTTCTGCAGAATAAATATAGACTCAATGTCTGCAGCCCGTCTCCATAGTAAAATACCGTATGACATAATACTATGAAAATAACTAAAATAGACTAGCCTCGCGGTATCTACATCAGTAAATTGACGGACTTTTCTAACAGCATATGCTGCTGAACTCAGCCGTCCTGCAAGAGAAGTTATATGCGGACCCCATTGTAGCCTTGAATCGAGCGTGATCCCCAAGAAAACAGTTTTTTCGACGAATTCTAGTTTCTCTTAATTCAATACTATGTCACTATCACTACTTTTGACATTCGGTAGAGCAAATCTTATACATTTCGTTTTTTTTTCCATTTAATGCTAAATTATTCATCATCATCATCATCATCATCATCATCATCAGCCTATAGCAGTCCACTGCTGGACATAGGCCTCTTCAATCGCACGCCATTCAACTCGATTCTCAGCAACTCTCATCCAGTTGCTACCAGCCACCCCGCGAAGATCGTCACTCCACCGAGCCTGAGGGCGTCCCACCTTACGTTTGCCGATTCGTGGTCTCCACTCAAGAACACGTCTACCCCAACGGTCATCGGTCCTACGGATAATATGATCGGCCCATTGCCACTTCAGCTTACTTATTCTGTGGGCTATGTCGGCAACTCTGGTTATCTGTCGAATCACCTCGTTCCGAATGCGATCCCTCAGAGAAACTCCAAGCATAGCCCGTTCCATAGCTCGCTGAGCGACCTTAAATTTATGGACTAGCCGTACCGACAGTGTCCACGTTTCGGCTCCGTAAGTCATAACAGGCAGGACGCACTGATTGAAGACCTTAGTCTTTAGGCTCTGTGGAATACGCGACGAGAAGACCCGGCGAAGCTTCAGAAATGCCAAATGCTGCCCAGCCCAGCTGAATTCTTCTATTAGCCTCCCTCTCCAAGTTGTTCTTACCAAACTGCAGAGTTTGCCCGAGGTACACATATTCTCGAACAACCTCGAGAGGACCGCCATTGACAACAATAGGTCCTGGGGTGACGTGTTCGTTGAACATAACCTGGGTTTTGTCCAAGTTCACCCTGAGACCAATGCGTATAGAAGAATCAACTAGGCCATCCAGCATCTGCTGCAAGTCGTGCAGCGATTCAGCCAGTATGACGATGTCATCTGCAAATCTCAAGTGTGGGATGTACTCGCCGTTGATATTAATGAATTCTAGTTTCTCTTGATTCAATACTATGTCACTATCACTACTTTTGACATTCGGTAGAGCAAATCGTATACATTTCGTTTTTTTTTCCATTTAATACTAAATTATTCGCGGTGAACCAATTATGGACCAGCAGTAGGGCGTTATTTACGTCGTCAAGATTTGTGGCACGTCTGTTTATCTTAAATATTAAAGAGGTATCAGTAAACAACACTATTTGTGGTTGGGTTTTAAATAAATGGGGTAGATCATTTATATAGACTAAAAAGAGGAAAGGACCTAATATCGAACCTTGCGGTACACCCATACTTACTTTTAAACACATTGAATTGACACCATTTATTTGTGCTTGCTGATGTCTATCGTTTAAATACGATTTCACTAAACTGAGCACAAGTTTCCCTAAACCGTAATGTTCAAGTTTTAAGAGTAGGGTTTCGTGGTTTACGCAATCAAATGCTTTCGAGAAGTCATAGAAGATTCCTATGGCTACTTGTGCAAAAAAATGTTACAAAATCTTGGTTACATCATCATCATGAGATTATAGTACACAAAGCAAACTTAATCGGTTTGCAGGGCACAGATGAAGAAGAAGATGGTGAGCGCTATCATAAAAAAAAAATATTCTTCCATGCAGGTCTAGTGGAGACATTTACTTCGTGCATGAATAAGTCATAGATAGCGAAGGCGCACCAATAGGATATTAATAAAAATATCAGGGGGTAATTCGATTTGTTTTATGTGAGTGATGTTATTGTTAGTGAGATAACAATTTAGGATACCTGTATCTTAATATCTATCTTATTAACATGTTTATTCATTTCGCTAATAAATAAATTACCCACTTGAATAAGAAAAGTAACGTTATTTCTTGTCCGACTTAGAATATTTGTCATGCACAAAACTTTTTAATTTGTGATTATAATATAAAAAAAAACCTAGTCAATAAATGTTGTTGATTTCTTAATACAAATTGTTTAATTTTTACTTCCATATTTTTTTTCGAATAATGTTCTTATTATCAGGTAAATTACAATAAAAATTCAACAAAATGAAAATAAAAGTTTTTTAATAATGCAAAAAGTTGACGCCAGCGGCGCAGATTCGATCCTACGACACTTGATTTACCAGCCGAATGATTACACATCTATGCCACGACACCGGTTAGTCATAGGGTTAAATTGATGCTTCATATTCTTTACCTCATATTATACATATACTATAGTGAAGCAAACACTAATAAATAGGCGAAGTAATACACCAGTTGATTTTACGCACACCAACATCTTTGTGGTGTGCCCTGCAAACCGATTAAGTTTGCCCCGTGTACATATGTGAGAACGATGTAGAAAGACGTGCAAAGTAAGAGCGTCCAGAGTAAAAGATAAACAATTAAAAAATAAAGTTGTGGAGCAGGACCAGCATTGAGCCAAGCATTTTTATCATCAATGTAATCCCCCAACTTATAATATGCTTGCCTACATAGTGTGCGTTTTATACAAGATTTAAATTTCGTCTCATTCAGTCGTAGAATGTGGGGAGGTATTTTATTGTAACATTTTAAACAGTACCCCATGAAAGATGAGTCTACTTTAGCTAGCCTGAAACCTGGTTGAGTTAGTTGGTCCCTATTTCTAGTATGATAGGGGTGTCGGTCACCTCTTTTACTAAATAAATGCATTTTTTTCCTAACGTACATGATATTTTCATAGATGTATTGACAAGGTACTGTCATGATGTTAATTTCCTCAAACAGTTCTCTTAGAGAATCGCGTCTTCGTAGATCATATAAGGCTCTGATAGCTCTTTTCTGCAGAATAAATATAGACTCAATGTCTGCAGCCCGTCTCCATAGTAAAATACCGTATGACATAATACTATGAAAATAACTAAAATAGACTAGCCTCGCGGTATCTACATCAGTAAATTGACGGACTTTTCTAACAGCATATGCTGCTGAACTCAGCCGTCCTGCAAGAGAAGTTATATGCGGACCCCATTGTAGCCTTGAATCGAGCGTGATCCCCAAGAAAACAGTTTTTTCGACGAATTCTAGTTTCTCTTAATTCAATACTATGTCACTATCACTACTTTTGACATTCGGTAGAGCAAATCTTATACATTTCGTTTTTTTTTCCATTTAATGCTAAATTATTCATCATCATCATCATCATCATCATCATCATCAGCCTATAGCAGTCCACTGCTGGACATAGGCCTCTTCAATCGCACGCCATTCAACTCGATTCTCAGCAACTCTCATCCAGTTGCTACCAGCCACCCCGCGAAGATCGTCACTCCACCGAGCCTGAGGGCGTCCCACCTTACGTTTGCCGATTCGTGGTCTCCACTCAAGAACACGTCTACCCCAACGGTCATCGGTCCTACGGATAATATGATCGGCCCATTGCCACTTCAGCTTACTTATTCTGTGGGCTATGTCGGCAACTCTGGTTATCTGTCGAATCACCTCGTTCCGAATGCGATCCCTCAGAGAAACTCCAAGCATAGCCCGTTCCATAGCTCGCTGAGCGACCTTAAATTTATGGACTAGCCGTACCGACAGTGTCCACGTTTCGGCTCCGTAAGTCATAACAGGCAGGACGCACTGATTGAAGACCTTAGTCTTTAGGCTCTGTGGAATACGCGACGAGAAGACCCGGCGAAGCTTCAGAAATGCCAAATGCTGCCCAGCCCAGCTGAATTCTTCTATTAGCCTCCCTCTCCAAGTTGTTCTTACCAAACTGCAGAGTTTGCCCGAGGTACACATATTCTCGAACAACCTCGAGAGGACCGCCATTGACAACAATAGGTCCTGGGGTGACGTGTTCGTTGAACATAACCTGGGTTTTGTCCAAGTTCACCCTGAGACCAATGCGTATAGAAGAATCAACTAGGCCATCCAGCATCTGCTGCAAGTCGTGCAGCGATTCAGCCAGTATGACGATGTCATCTGCAAATCTCAAGTGTGGGATGTACTCGCCGTTGATATTAATGAATTCTAGTTTCTCTTGATTCAATACTATGTCACTATCACTACTTTTGACATTCGGTAGAGCAAATCGTATACATTTCGTTTTTTTTTCCATTTAATACTAAATTATTCGCGGTGAACCAATTATGGACCAGCAGTAGGGCGTTATTTACGTCGTCAAGATTTGTGGCACGTCTGTTTATCTTAAATATTAAAGAGGTATCAGTAAACAACACTATTTGTGGTTGGGTTTTAAATAAATGGGGTAGATCATTTATATAGACTAAAAAGAGGAAAGGACCTAATATCGAACCTTGCGGTACACCCATACTTACTTTTAAACACATTGAATTGACACCATTTATTTGTGCTTGCTGATGTCTATCGTTTAAATACGATTTCACTAAACTGAGCACAAGTTTCCCTAAACCGTAATGTTCAAGTTTTAAGAGTAGGGTTTCGTGGTTTACGCAATCAAATGCTTTCGAGAAGTCATAGAAGATTCCTATGGCTACTTGTGCAAAAAAATGTTACAAAATCTTGGTTACATCATCATCATGAGATTATAGTACACAAAGCAAACTTAATCGGTTTGCAGGGCACAGATGAAGAAGAAGATGGTGAGCGCTATCATAAAAAAAAAATATTCTTCCATGCAGGTCTAGTGGAGACATTTACTTCGTGCATGAATAAGTCATAGATAGCGAAGGCGCACCAATAGGATATTAATAAAAATATCAGGGGGTAATTCGATTTGTTTTATGTGAGTGATGTTATTGTTAGTGAGATAACAATTTAGGATACCTGTATCTTAATATCTATCTTATTAACATGTTTATTCATTTCACTAATAAATAAATTACCCACTTGAATAAGAAAAGTAACGTTATTTCTTGTCCGACTTAGAATATTTGTCATGCACAAAACTTTTTAATTTGTGATTATAATATAAAAAAAAACCTAGTCAATAAATGTTGTTGATTTCTTAATACAAATTGTTTAATTTTTACTTCCATATTTTTTTTCGAATAATGTTCTTATTATCAGGTAAATTACAATAAAAATTCAACAAAATGAAAATAAAAGTTTTTTAATAATGCAAAAAGTTGACGCCAGCGGCGCAGATTCGATCCTACGACACTTGATTTACCAGCCGAATGATTACACATCTATGCCACGACACCGGTTAGTCATAGGGTTAAATTGATGCTTCATATTCTTTACCTCATATTATACATATACTATAGTGAAGCAAACACTAATAAATAGGCGAAGTAATACACCAGTTGATTTTACGCACACCAACATCTTTGTGGTGTGCCCTGCAAACCGATTAAGTTTGCCCCGTGTACATATGTGAGAACGATGTAGAAAGACGTGCAAAGTAAGAGCGTCCAGAGTAAAAGATAAACAATTAAAAAATAAAGTTGTGGAGCAGGACCAGCATTGAGCCAAGCATTTTTATCATCAATGTAATCCCCCAACTTATAATATGCTTGCCTACATAGTGTGCGTTTTATACAAGATTTAAATTTCGTCTCATTCAGTCGTAGAATGTGGGGAGGTATTTTATTGTAACATTTTAAACAGTACCCCATGAAAGATGAGTCTACTTTAGCTAGCCTGAAACCTGGTTGAGTTAGTTGGTCCCTATTTCTAGTATGATAGGGGTGTCGGTCACCTCTTTTACTAAATAAATGCATTTTTTTCCTAACGTACATGATATTTTCATAGATGTATTGACAAGGTACTGTCATGATGTTAATTTCCTCAAACAGTTCTCTTAGAGAATCGCGTCTTCGTAGATCATATAAGGCTCTGATAGCTCTTTTCTGCAGAATAAATATAGACTCAATGTCTGCAGCCCGTCTCCATAGTAAAATACCGTATGACATAATACTATGAAAATAACTAAAATAGACTAGCCTCGCGGTATCTACATCAGTAAATTGACGGACTTTTCTAACAGCATATGCTGCTGAACTCAGCCGTCCTGCAAGAGAAGTTATATGCGGACCCCATTGTAGCCTTGAATCGAGCGTGATCCCCAAGAAAACAGTTTTTTCGACGAATTCTAGTTTCTCTTAATTCAATACTATGTCACTATCACTACTTTTGACATTCGGTAGAGCAAATCTTATACATTTCGTTTTTTTTTCCATTTAATGCTAAATTATTCATCATCATCATCATCATCATCATCATCATCAGCCTATAGCAGTCCACTGCTGGACATAGGCCTCTTCAATCGCACGCCATTCAACTCGATTCTCAGCAACTCTCATCCAGTTGCTACCAGCCACCCCGCGAAGATCGTCACTCCACCGAGCCTGAGGGCGTCCCACCTTACGTTTGCCGATTCGTGGTCTCCACTCAAGAACACGTCTACCCCAACGGTCATCGGTCCTACGGATAATATGATCGGCCCATTGCCACTTCAGCTTACTTATTCTGTGGGCTATGTCGGCAACTCTGGTTATCTGTCGAATCACCTCGTTCCGAATGCGATCCCTCAGAGAAACTCCAAGCATAGCCCGTTCCATAGCTCGCTGAGCGACCTTAAATTTATGGACTAGCCGTACCGACAGTGTCCACGTTTCGGCTCCGTAAGTCATAACAGGCAGGACGCACTGATTGAAGACCTTAGTCTTTAGGCTCTGTGGAATACGCGACGAGAAGACCCGGCGAAGCTTCAGAAATGCCAAATGCTGCCCAGCCCAGCTGAATTCTTCTATTAGCCTCCCTCTCCAAGTTGTTCTTACCAAACTGCAGAGTTTGCCCGAGGTACACATATTCTCGAACAACCTCGAGAGGACCGCCATTGACAACAATAGGTCCTGGGGTGACGTGTTCGTTGAACATAACCTGGGTTTTGTCCAAGTTCACCCTGAGACCAATGCGTATAGAAGAATCAACTAGGCCATCCAGCATCTGCTGCAAGTCGTGCAGCGATTCAGCCAGTATGACGATGTCATCTGCAAATCTCAAGTGTGGGATGTACTCGCCGTTGATATTAATGAATTCTAGTTTCTCTTGATTCAATACTATGTCACTATCACTACTTTTGACATTCGGTAGAGCAAATCGTATACATTTCGTTTTTTTTTCCATTTAATACTAAATTATTCGCGGTGAACCAATTATGGACCAGCAGTAGGGCGTTATTTACGTCGTCAAGATTTGTGGCACGTCTGTTTATCTTAAATATTAAAGAGGTATCAGTAAACAACACTATTTGTGGTTGGGTTTTAAATAAATGGGGTAGATCATTTATATAGACTAAAAAGAGGAAAGGACCTAATATCGAACCTTGCGGTACACCCATACTTACTTTTAAACACATTGAATTGACACCATTTATTTGTGCTTGCTGATGTCTATCGTTTAAATACGATTTCACTAAACTGAGCACAAGTTTCCCTAAACCGTAATGTTCAAGTTTTAAGAGTAGGGTTTCGTGGTTTACGCAATCAAATGCTTTCGAGTAGTCATAGAAGATTCCTATGGCATCTTGTGCCTCTTCCCACGCCGTAAATATGTGTTTTAATAAGGTGACACCGGCGTCAGTCGTGCAACGTCCTTTGGTGAAACCATATTGTTTCTCATGTAAGATTTTATTGGTGTTAAAGTGTGTGAGCATTTGATTAAGCATTACCTTTAGACCAGGGTAGAAGCCTTTAAAAATAATAAAAAGTGAAAAAAAATAATAGTAGGATGCAACCCATTAGAAAAGGAGGGGAATATTATAAAAATGAAGGGAAAAATAATTTACGGGCGATCTGAGGTCGGGAAGGGGATGGGGGTGAGTTTTTAAGGGTAAAAAACGGTTTTTCTCGATTTCCGGCAAAACTAAAAGTCCTATCGAAAAAAGTTAAATGGCAAAGTTGTAGGTAATAAAAAGATCTAAAACTTTTGTATTTACAATTTTTTCACATAACCTCAAAATTTATGTGAAAAATTCAAAAAACCAAGTTTTTGGTTTTTTATTTTTATCTTTTACAAAAATTTTATTTTTTTAACGAAATTTGGTGAAAACTTACCTTTTTATGTCTCAAATACGCTGTAATTTATTTGATTAAAAATATTTATTTTTTCACCTCATTTTGAATTAATATCGAAAAAGCACCCTAATTTTCAATCGAAAATTCACCCGTCAAAATATCAGCTTTTTTCAAAAAGTTGGTATGTTTTCTGTTCGTTGAAATCTCTACTTTCCGATGGTGAAAAAAAAAATATGTTACCATAGTAAATCTTCTCAGAAAATGCAAAAAATCGAAAAAAACTCGAATTCGATTTTTTTTTTAATTATTATATATAATTTTGAGCTATTTATTAAAATTTACACTTTAATTACTCGAAAAACGTTAGATTACATGCTCATTAATAAAAAAAAAAATGCAAATCAAAATATACTACTATAATTAACAAACAAAATAAGTTAATAAAATTAATACTTAATAAGACATCTACAATATTTGGAGAAAGTTGTCGAATCTTTTTTAAATTATATGCGTAGATGCCTATTTATAACTATTTTAAGATAAATTGTATTACAGGTAATACAATTCACTTCAATTCAGGTCACTCAGGAGTGACCTACGAAAAATTGTAGCCCATCAAAAGGTATTTCACGGAGAAGTGGGGAAGGGGCTAGGCGGGTTTGGGTCTTACTACTTACATACCTACTATTTCGTCATGTCAAAATGTATAAAAAATATATTATAAATATATTAAAAATCTATAATAAATGTACAAATATATAAAAAAAATTATAGTAAATATATATTTAATAACTATCTTTTGGCCGATTTTCATGTATATTTCATATATTTTAAATATATTTTAGATACATTCAAAATATATATTAAAAGACATAAAAAACATAGCTAAAAATATAAAAAATATATTTACGATATATATTTTGTATATTTTTTATATATTTTTTATGTATTTTGAAATATTTTTTTTTCATGGGATTAACTAAATTTGTTTGTGCAAAATTAAGGAGATTATTATTTTTTAATCTTGTACTAAAACATCATTTAATTTTAATCTTTAGGTTATGTTACGTTAAGCATACTATTTTTTAAAGAAAATATTACTATTTTAATGTTTGAGTTGATTGATACAGATAAAAATAGAGATAGTATTTACCTTGTATACTGTACTGTATTTCGAATACTGGCTAGGCTAACGGTTGTAACAGCTGCTACGAAATAGTAAGTATGTATGTAGTAAGACCCAGACCCGCCTAGCCCCTTCCCCACTTCTCCATGAAATACCTTTTGATGCGCTACAATTTTTCGTAGGTCACTCAGGTATATAATTTATCTTAAAATAGTTATAAATAGGCATCTACGCATATAATTTAAAAAAGATTCGACAACTTTCTCCAAATATTGTAGATGTCTTATTAAATATTAATTTTATTAACTTATTTTGTTTGTTAATTATAGTAGTATATTTTGATTTGCAATTTTTTTTTATTAATGTAGCATGTAATCTAACGTTTTTCGAGTAATTAAAGTGTAAATTTTAATAAATAGCTCAAAATTATTTATAAAAATTTAAAACAAAATTCGAATTTGAGTTTTTTTCGATTTTTTGCATTTTCTGAGAAGATTTACTATGGTAACATATTTTTTTTTTTCACCATCGGAAAGTAGAGATTTCAACGAACAGAAAACATACCAACTTTTTGAAAAAAGCTGATATTTTGACGGGTGAATTTTCGATTGAAAATTAGGGTGCTTTTTCGATATTAATTCAAAATGAGGTGAAAAAATAAGTATTTTTAATCAAATAAATTACAGCGTATTTGAGACATAAAAAAGTAAGTTTTCACCAAATTTCGTTAAAAAAATAAAATTTTTGTAAAAGATAAAAATAAAAAACCAAAAACTTGGTTTTTTGAATTTTTCACATAAATTTTGAGGTTATGTGAAAAAATTGTAAATACAAAAGTTTTAGATCTTTTTATTACCTACAACTTTGCCATTTAACTTTTTTCGATAGGACTTTTAGTTTTGCCGGAAATCGAGAAAAACCGTTTTTTACCCTTAAAAACTCACCCCCATCCCCTTCCCGACCTCAGATCACCCGTAAATTATTTTTCCCTTCATTTTTATAATATTCCCCTCCTTTTCTAATGGGTTTCATCCTACTATTATTTTTTTTGGTTTTAAAAATTATCGACCCTGGTCTACTTTTCAAACACCTTGCTGAAAACCGGCAACATAACTTTTTGAATCGTTATATCTCAGAAACGGTGGCTTGTAGGAAAAAAGTATTGATACATTTTTATAGATAATTTTATGATCTACAATTTCTGTCTAAAGTAACTTATCATTTTGCTGAAAATCGCGAAAAACTCATTTTTTTGACCTTTGACCTTGAATATTTTTTTCCATACATGGGAATGATGGGGAACTTTTAAATATTATTTATAATTATGTTTTGAACAATTTTACTGATTTTCAGCTTGTTGGGATTTTATGTACCTTCACTCTCATTTTTTGGTCTAAATTGACCGGACTACGAATTGAATGATGAATGATGAGACTAAACAAGTTTAAACACGATGTTTAGCTTGTGCGACAACCAAAATTGAACTGTAATATCATAATGACAATAATTATTATTCTATGTTTACAAATCGCTCTGTACATGCAACAATGGCGCCGCCGGGCGATACGATGACACATGTGGTCTCGGTTATGCAATTTTCAAACTTATGTCGATTGTAAAGAGTGCATTTTACAGTGTCATGGGTTGGAATGGGTTACCCTGTTACCGTGTTACAGGGTTTTGAAAGGGTAACCTGTTCGGAAGCGGTTACATGGCACCCGTTCGAGGGTGTAACACGTATCATAAGGTTTTTTTTTTTAAGCGCTTAAAAAAACCCCTTCAAAAACCCTTACAACGGGTACCCGGCCGGTCCCTGCTATATACACATACATAATACAATACAACACACAATTCACCATCATCACTACATATTATAAAACAAAGTCGCTTTTCTGTCCCTATTTCCCTTTGACCGCTTAAATCTTTAAAACTACGCAACGGATTTTGATGCGGTTTTTTTTAATAGATAGAGTGATTCAAGAGGAAGGTTTTTATGTATAACACATGCACCCGTGCGAAGCCGGGGCGGGTCGCTAGTATTTTTGTATGAAATCATTGCATCTTTTGTTTGTTTTTATAACAAATAACTATATTGAATATTCTCTACCATCAGCTACCGTCAAACCCTGAAGGTCCTGCAAACAGCCAAGGAAGTAAACCCTGACTTGATCACCAAGACATCAATCATGTTGGGGCTCGGCGAGACTGACGAGCAAGTGGAACAGACAATGAAAGGTAACACTGTTAACTCCTCGATGGTTTGTGTGGTATGTTAATGTTCTTTAAAATTGTTGTAAAAGTATTTATTGAATAATAAAAGATAAAAAAAAAACATTTTATCTAGTAGTCCACAGTTAACCATCTATAATACATAGTGGTCCATATTAAAATATAGTTTTCACTGGTGATTTAAATACACCACTTCTTAGAAATTGGTAATGAGTATACCTAGTTTAATTTTGCTAAACTCAGGTGATCCCTTTCCTTGTAAATACCATACTTGTCTTTTAGGTCTTTATCTGTAGTGTCCTTGTACTTAGATGAGCATTGTTTTTGTTACCGGCGATTCCGCTGAGTCGGAATCAGTAGAGTTCGGCTGCTGAAATGATAATGATAGTCATTAATTTATACCTGAAAAATAAGCTATATAGATTGGCGTATATTTGCACCCCGGAGGGTAACTACGTTTTTCATATCTTTAGACAAGACTTAACAAATAAATATTTTGTACACAGATCTACGCTCAGCCGGCGTCGACTGCCTAACCTTAGGTCAATACATGCAGCCAACCAAACGCCATCTCAAAGTGTTTGAATACGTCACACCCGCCAAGTTCAAAGAATGGGAGGAACGCGGCAACGAACTGGGATTCCTGTACACAGCCAGTGGACCACTGGTCCGGTCGTCCTATAGGGCCGGAGAATTCTTTATCACCAGCTTACTTAAAGATAAGAGGGCTAAGAGCTTGTGACCCGAAGCCTAAGAGATTTTATTTTGTGATAACTATTTAAGCAGCAAGAATTGTGCCTATTTTTCTTTTGCAAGTTAGATGTTGTTTTTAGCAGTGGTAAATTACATGTTAGAAAGAAAAGAACAGTATCAATAACAAACTGTGTAGAAATAAAGTAGCGAGCAAGCAACTTCTTAATACAAGTGTGTGTTTACAACTTCGACACACAAACACACGACACACATTGGCTTTTAAAGCGGTTGGCGATGCCGCACGCTTGATACATACTAAATTTTTAAGAATTCTACGCTATTTTGGAGTTAGTTCATATTGTTGTCAACACTATTAGGTATATGTAGTTAATAGTCAAACGATACTCTATTTTTGCTAGGTTGACCAAAGATTGACAAACGTACTTTGACATTATTTATTTGGAACGTCTATTTTGTTGTGTACGAGACCGGACCCACCCCTGCTTCGCACGGTTTTAATGACTTAACAAAACATAGAGATTGCTTTGTTAAACGGAAATTAAATATAATATTTTTCATACGCTTATACGTTTATACCTTCCAAAATAAATTAATAAATTAAAACTCTGTATTAAGTATGTATTTTAATTTGTAATACTTACAGAAAACTAAATTGCGAAGGCAGTATACGCCGTGTACGTTACCCCAGCAAGAAAGTGTCTCTTAGAGTTATATGAGTCGAACGTATAGTTGGTGTCTTATCTGCTGTAAATGTGCCCCCACATAAAAAATGTGTGCCCCCTGTCGTTTTGGAAAAAAACGGAAAAAACGATTCTTGCTAGGGTAACGTTTTTCTAGCAGGAAAATTCTAAACGAATGATCGGAGAGAGAAAAATTGTGCATGGCCAGAGAGCTTATATGTGTGCCTTAATGTGCCCCCAAAAATAAAATCTGTGCCCCTTCAGGTTTCCGAGATATTGCATTTCCTGCTGGAGTAACGTTTTGATGAATCGTATATCTCTAAAACCATTGCATGTGCCCCTGTATAATAAACATACACGAGTAGCTCTTAAGGGGCACACCTTAGTGCCCCATTTAGATTTAAGAAAATATTTATAGTTTTCAAGTTATCGCGGTTTTATGAAAACCCGAAAAAACATCGCAGCGCTTAAATGAGACAAGGTATAAGTTCGCTGAAAACTGTATTCGGTCCTTCTTGACGCTAATAATAACCATACATAAGTTTCAAAACTGTTCATGCATGCGTTTTTGAATAATCTTGCTAAAAGTCAAAACGACTTTTGACGGCAAAATACAAGGAACTGGCTCAATCCTAGATGTGTAGGTGTAAACCAAAATCATGTGCCTTTAGTCAAAAATATATGGTGAAAATATTCAGCTTGGAATGTTTCGCATTAAGTAAATATTAACAAAAAACCAAAATATGTGAACAACGGCTGGTTATCCGACCAAATTTGAATGACTACTAAAAAGCGACGGATTCATACATATCGATGACCTTCTTTACTTTACTCACTAACCGGTTCACACGTGTTGTGCCAGAGTACACTGAAGTAGAAAAGTAATAAAATAAAGTTGTTATTGGATTATAATATTCTACTAGCTGTTTCTATGACCTTACACATGATTAAGTACATTATAAATAGTAGCTATTCCAAGGTAAGCTATCTTCTCCATTCTAAATTTCATTAAAATACATCCAGTAATGTATGTGTGAACGAAAGAAATACATCCAGATATTTGCCATTTGCCAGGTCTTTGAACCAAAATTTGATGTTTAAAAAAATATAGTTCATGAAATGTGTGATGAATACCTACTAATAAAAAGAGGTAGCTCTTTTTTTGTATATAAATAAAAAACCTGTATTTGTCTTTTTTTTTATATATTTATTGATAAACCGTAGGTTAGATAAATTAACAGTAAGTTTTTCATCATTAAGGGGAATGTTCCAACCAGCCCACGAAATTCAAAATTTCTTGCGTTTTTTGCAATTTGCAGGCCAGTGCTAGGTTGTATGTTGATTAAAATATTATTCGCGGCTGTAAGACGTATGTAGTTACAGAATTATAATCATCAAATTAAGGGAATAAAAATAATAATTTCCACATCAACAAGCTGTTTCATTTATTATAGTCACAAAGTGCATTTAATATATTTTTAATTAGCCTCCAAAACTTTTGAACGCGACTGTACGGACAACAGCATAGGTATAATACGTCCAATAAAGAAGGTCATCGATATGTATGAATCCGTCGCTTTTTAGTAGTCATTCAAATTTGGTCGGATAACCAGCCGTTGTTCACATATTTTGGTTTTTTGTTAATATTTACTTAATGCGAAACATTCCAAGCTGAATATTTTCACCATATATTTTTGACTAAAGGCACATGATTTTGGTTTACACCTACACATCTGGGATTGAGCCAGTTCCTTGTATTTTGCCGTCAAAAGTCGTTTTGACTTTTAGCAAGATTATTCAAAAACGCATGCATGAACAGTTTTGAAACTTTGTATGGTTATTATTAGCGTCAAGAAGGACCGAATACAGTTTTCAGCGAACTTATACCTTGTCTCATTTAAGCGCTGCGATGTTTTTTCGGGTTTTCATAAAACCGCGATAACTTGAAAACTATAAATATTTTCTTAAATCTAATCGGGGCACTAAGGTGTGCCCCTTAAGAGCTACTCGTGTATGTTTATTCTACAGGGGCACACGCAATGGTTTTAGAGATATACGATTCATCAAAACGTTACTCCAGCAGGAAATGCAATATCTCGGAAACCTGAAGGGGCACAGATTTTATTTTTGGGGGCACATTAAGGCACACATATAAGCTCTCTGGCCATGCACAATTTTTCTCTCTCCGATCATTCGTTTAGAATTTTCCTGCTAGAAAAACGTTACCCCAGCAAGAATCGTTTTTTCCGTTTTTTTCCAAAACGACAGGGGGCACACATTTTTTATGTGGGGGCACATTTACAGCAGATAAGGCACCAACTATACGTTCGACTCATATAACTCTAGGAGACACTTTCTTGCTGGGGTAACGAACACGTATACGCCGCCTAAGCTTATAAACCCACACATAAAGTTTGTGCTACAACTCCAACATTTTTGCATTTTTCTAGTACTAGTAATCTACTTTATTTGTATTGTTTCCTCCTCACTAGCCTTGTATAACCACTGCTTCAGGCACCTATATTGTTTCATTTTGTGTATATTATGGATCTGTATAATAACTCTAGCGAAATCATTCATAAGCTATTTATTGTGAAACATACCTTTTGTCAATGTTAATAAATATATTTTGTCAATCGTTTTACAAGTTTTCTTAATTTACTTCGTAGTTATGTGAACAATTTCAACTACGACACACAACAATCCATACGAATGATATTAGAAGTTTAAAAATTGGCGTGTGTGTGGCCACCATTCAAGCTGCGTAGTGCATTCAGATTAAATAACATTACAATGTTATGTCAATTTGAACCTTAATCGCCTTTTGAAATGGTTATTTTTTTGTTGTTTTTTTGTACCGTATCCCAATTTTGTATACGAAGGTTGAGTGGTCATTGGGCCTTCAACAGACAGAGCCAGCTTACTGACTCTTCCTCTGCTTGCTAACTCTGCAAGCTATGTCGGAAACTCCAGTTCTTAATCGGGTCTCAATCTACAAAGAAATTGAGTAGGCACCTATTAGTTTGCAGAGCGATCTCAAATTCCTTCAGAAACTGTGGTTGAGCTAGAGGTAAATTTATGTCTGTGGACCCCGACCCTCTTGCCTTCAGGCAAAGAGTGCTTATACGTACTGTGACAGCTGATAGCATAAAAAAAAACTACCGTTGTCTAGCTGTCGCAAGCGCTATTGCAGAGCACGAGGTTCCGGGTTCGTTTCCCAGGTGAGGAGAAATAGGGTTTTTGGGGGTTTTCCCATCAGGAATTTCTCAGTAGGAGCCACGTAGTCTTTATTCAACGGTTGACACCTCTGCCTAACTGAGAGAGCAGCGGTGGCCCAGTGGTGGCAGCCCTGACTTACGAACAGGAAGTCGTGGGTTCGAACCTAGGCAGGCGCATTATTTTGTGTAAATTTATTTCATCACCACCGCTTTCAAAAACGGTGAAGGAAAACATCGTGAGGAAACCGGCATGTCCTAGAAGCAAAAACTCGAAGACATGTGACATCTACCAACCCGCACTGGGCCCGCGTGGTGTGTGCGTTACGATTGCTCCGCCAAGTAATCCAAACAAAAAAAAACTTCGCCAAAAAATTGTCGAAATTTGTCAAAATCGAAGGGAACAAACCAAAAATTTGTCAAAGTAGCATTATAAAAGATAAAAGGGTTTTAAGTTGGCCGCGCGAACGTAACGTGGAGGATTGCGCGGCCATAGATATCTCAGCAACTACATGGGTTAGAGATCTAATTCTTTTTGTCAATTGAAGACTGTATTTGTCAACAATTGTCGAAAAAAGAATTATAAGGTCTGGATCAATATTTTAAGAAATATTCACCTTGGAAGTTATGGCCGCGCAATCCTCCACTTGTCGTTTCTTTATTGTTGATTATTTCTTTGAAACTTAAGAGTTCATATAGTAAAACTATTACCAGAAGAAAGGTCTTAATTTGTCAAAACTAACGAAAGCAATAAATACTACTTAAGTTTAAGTTAAACAGACGAAACCTGTCCAAAACAAAAACTACTTGGCCGCGCAGTCGAAACGTTACTTTGTACGCTGATATCTCATTATCTATAATTGCTAGGATTTCGGTGTGAACATACATTTATTCGGCATTTTAACCTGATTAGAATGACATATCGTTTTACCCTCAGAACAGTTTCCAACGCGTGTAATCTTAAAAATGATGTTATCTCATACAATATTCGAGCAGGGTAACCATTATTTCGATTTGATTTGGGAATACCTCTAACTATTATAGAGACTAGCAATTAAATTGGACAACATGTAACTCAATTATTATTAAATAAAACCTTTTTAGTTCAAATGTAGTAGGTATTTTAAGAAACTAATTTGAATATTTTTGAAATTCAATGGCTAGTTTAATTTGTATTTAATTTTTAATTTAGCGTCAGCACAGGAAAAAAATTCTGTGCTCATTCAACGATTTAAATTGTACATAAGTGACACTCTATTGACAGTTGGTTTTTAGAAATACGCTTTCATGGTATTCCTTCTTGAGATGATCATTGAAGGTTAACCACATTTCTTCAAAAATATAAATTAATAGGGAGTATTTTTTTCATTTTAACGAGAAATAAATAATTAAAGACCTTATTGCTCGAAATGGTTTTGTAATTAGCACAATTTTCGAAAAATGGACAATCCCCATATATAGATATGTTTATTCATCACAGCTTGCAAAATTTTAAAAATGTTATGAATAAGTTGATTTTACCTATACCTTATCAAAAATAGTAACATTTGATTTAAATGGCACACAAATGATGTTGTTACATGACATACCTCAAAATATTATAATTAAACAAAATATTTATAATTTTTTAGGTGCTATTGAATATATTCCTCTAATCGAAACTACAAATGTAATTTTACAAGAAATGCCGGGATGCTTTGCTACGACAACAACGAAAGTAAATTATGTGAAAGTACAAAAGATCCTGTTTGCATCCATTTTCTCACATATGGTTTTGTAGAGGCGTAACCAGAATTATTATTTATATTATTTGATTTATTGATTTTTGTAACGTTACTTTGACTTACATTTATTTATTACCTATTTTAGCTGCATTGCTGGTCTAGTGGTCGCAAGCGCGACTGCTGAGCATGAGGCCCTGGGTTCTAATGCTAGATTTATATTTTCATAAAAAATATTCTGTAGAGGTTTTCAAAGAGTTTAATTCAGTATGTTGATTTTCTGTAATCTCTACATTTTTGTTAATTTTGCAAGCTGTGATGAATAAACATCTAATTATTAAAATATAACACCTTAGCTTTATGTGAATGCCATTAAACAACCAACTGTCAATGGAGTGTCACTTACGTAGGTACACTTTAAATCGTTAAATAAGCAAAGAAATCTTTTCCTGTGCTGACGCTAAATTCAAAATTAAATACAAATTAAACTAGCCATTGAATTTCAAAAATATTCAAATTAGTTTCTTAAAATACCTACTACATTTGAACTAAAAAGGTTTTATTTAATAATAATTGAGTTTCATGATTTCCAATACCTGTAATTGCTAGTCTATAGTTAGAGGTATTCCCAAATCAAATCGAAATGATGGTTACCCTGCTCGAACATTGTATGAGATAACATCATTTTTAAGATTACACGCGTTAAAAACTGTTCTGAGGGTAAAACGATATGTCATTCTAATCAGGTTAAAATGCCGAATAAATGTATGTTCACACCGAAATCCTAGCAATTATAGATAATGAGATATCAGCGTACAAAGTAACGTTTCGACTGCGCGGCCAAGTAGTTTTTGTTTTGGATTGATTTCATCTGTTTAACTAAACTTTAGTAGTATTTATTGCTTTCATTAGTTTTGACAAATTAAGACCTTTCTTCTGGTAATAGTTTTACTATATGAACTCTCAATTTTCAAAGAAATAATCAACAATAAAGAAACAACAAGTGGAGGATTGCGCGGCCATAACTTCCAAGGTAAATATTTCGTAAAATATTGATCCAGACCTTATAATTCTTTTTTCGACAATTGTTGACAAATACAGTCTTCAATTGACAAAAAGAATTAGATCTCTAACCCATGTAGTTGCTGAGATCTCTATGGCCGCGCAATCCTCCACGTTACGTTCGCGCGGCCAACTTAAAACCCTTATAACTTTTATAATGCTACTTTGACAAATTTTTGGTTTGTTCCCTTCGATTTTGACAAATTTCGACAATTTTTTTGGCGAAGTGTTTTTTTGTTTGCATAACTTGGCGGAGCAATCGTAACGCACACCGCGTGGTGGATTATAGCCCATTCCTTTTCATAGAGAGGAGGCTGTGTGTCCCAGCAGTGAGAACATTATAGGCTGATTATGCTGCCTTACCATTCGAGAATTACAGGTGTGTGTACTTTGTGTTTGTGTTATACCATTGTCGCATGTTTGTCGTACTGTAGCACTAACCAGGGCCAGATTTATGGGTGTGGAGGCCCTGGGGCAATCTAGAAGTGGAGGCACCGCATTTTTTTTTGGGACAGACGAAAAAAAAAATATAAAGAAGGTGTAATATAATAACCACACAACCCTCTTCGAACAAATTACGTTCTTTTTGCTCATTCATTCAGAAATGAGAAAAGGAGTAAATCTGTCAACTAATATTGAATTGAGATATGACGTGGACGTAAGTATTAGCGAGCGAAGCGAGCTAGAAAATTGTAGTATTCCGCCTGGGATAGGTAGATATCCGAGATTTCGGGAAGTGTTTGAACACTTTTTGATGAACTCTTGGACGCAAAGGATGTAATTTTTTCTTAACCAAGATGTGGAGGCCCGGGGCAAGGGCCCCTGTTGCACTGCCCTAAATCCGGCACTGGCACTAACACAAACTTGGAAAAATCTAAAAGCAATCAAAAGGAAATGTATTTAAGTAGTAGATTCTAATCTTTACATGGATGGTAATGCTTGTATTGATTTGTTCAATTACTTTGTACACGTTGTATTGTAGTGGGGTTTAATTTTCACGAAATCTCGAAGTTGAAACACTTGTAAGAAGAAGCCACGTCAGATAGCAAGCAGTATGGCCTAACTGCCTAACAATCACTACGCAGGAAGTATTAATTTTATTACCATCAGCGAATATTTTCAGAATATTATCTTATGTTAGTATGAATGAATGACAACTTTTTATCTTATTTTACTAATTCTTCTTTATTTATGTCTTTTTTATTCTTCTCATATAATTAGTTAGTTAAATTATAGCGATGCTGTTTTATTCTTGAATTTTATATTTCGTAAGCCAAATATGCTCTTAAGTTTAGGGAGTTTAATTGCGTAGTTGTTTATTTTAGTTTAGTTATTTCATTTCTAGAGCCACTCGGTTTCAATTTTATACTCTTTTGTGTTATTAACTTATCACTTTCTTTGTGAATGCTGGTTAACCTGTAATTGGCGACTGTGTAAGTCCAAGACTGTAAAACCTGTACTCAAGAAATTTTGTACACACAAGCTGTTGGTAAACCTTTATTAATAAATTAATAAATAAATAAATATTTTGCAGTTGTTACCTAACTTTGTATTTAAGTATTAAACAATATCAATATCGGCTGTTATCTGCGAAGAATTAGACAGAGGTGTAGTACGCCCATATTTTGCCATTTATGTTGTAAGTATAACTCCGACGGAACTACATATTCCTAAAAATCCAAATGACTGAAATAATTCAATATTTTAAATAGCGAAGGACTGCCTCGTAGTTTGTGGTCACAAGCGCGCCTGCTGAGCGGAGTCCGTTTCCTGGATGTTCTCAATATATATCAGAACGTTCGGCCAATCGAGATAGGGAGCTGGCTGCTACTCCAGTTTTTAGTGACGATTATGTGACGCATAATGATGCCAGCCAAAGAATTTGTGACAGAACAGTTCGAAAGTTGGAAACATTTATTTATGGCCGAACGACCTGATATCAGAACGTTCGGCCAACCTGAATCTCCATAACTGAGGACCTTAGAGAAACTGTTTCTGAATAAAGATTTACTGACGATTTGGTGACAGACAACCACTTCTTTACTTTTACTCGTAATGCCACCGGTTAAAAGTAAAATTAATTTTAGTTTCTGGAACATCAGGACGTTCGGCCAACGTAATCCTCGTAACTGAGGACCTGAGAGAAACCGTTAATGAATAAAGATTTAGTGACGAGACTGAAACGATGTTTACCTATTGCTTTATTTTTTTTTGTGACAGCCCCTTTATATAGTAAATTGAAAATTTAACATAAAACCTCAAAACATTGGAATTATCGATTCCTCCACAAGGAAGAAGCCTAGAAGACTCGTAAAACCCGTGATGTGTTATAGGTTTTCTGTGCAATGGTGTCAGTATTTTTGTTGATTCAAGATTTTATAAATGCATGGATTCCAACGAAACAAGTATTTATCGAGTACTTAATTACCTAACAAATGAAGCAAAACACGTCGTAATATTAAATCATATAGGTACAAGCAACGTTGAGCTTGTAGCCACCACCAGTCACAGCACATTACCACGTTTTTGACGCTCTGATAAGAAACATTGAAGCGAGCAGTTCTGATAAGAACTTTGGTATAACGTTTCTGACGTTCTGATAAGAAACATCGAAGCAAGCAGTTCTGAAAAGAACTATTTCAACGTTTTGACGATTCCGTAAAGAAATAGGAGTGTCGGGAGCTGTGAGGCCACTCTTCTAGCTTCAGTTCGACGTGTCTTCGATCTTCATCACTGCATCTTCAGTCTTCACTCGACGGAGGCCTGCCCGACACTAACGCGCGCGCGACATGGCACATATATTTATGCTTTCGTCGCGAGCGGCGAAATGGCGGGAAAAGTCGCCCGCCGCGCCGCCGCGCCGTGCCGCGCCGTGAGCACACCAGCGCCTCTTGTGGAAACAACACGACAACAGTGCCGTGACGTGATTGGTCAAAAATCCTTGGATTCTTATTGGATTTTTATTTTGTAAATAGTGTTTCAAATTTAATGTACATGTTTTAATTGGCTATTGTTAATTAGTAAAATTGTATAAAAGACGACCCTTTTTGTAAATAAATATACATTCAATATTCGTTCTTAAACGGAGTTTATCTTCAACATACCTTCTGATCTACAAGCAAGGACCCCAAACCATCAACTCCAAAGTGACGACTCCAAAAGCTGATGCCTGCATACCAGTGTCCACTTGTGAAGTTTTGGTTATATTAGTCGAGTCTATTTTGGCTAAAAGCAAACGAAAGTGGAAAGGTGACTGACATTGGAGATTGGGAAATTTGACTAAGTACGAGAATACTTAAATAAATAGGTACCTACACAAATTAACAAAAAAATGCTTTATTTGTAATCAATCCAAAAAAACGGTAGGTAGTTAGGTACACAATAATTTGTACTTTTTAGGATCGGGATCAAGATTGGAATTGAGATACATTATAGAAAGCGGCCGTAACCGAATGAAGTAAAACTAGTGGTGGCCTGTTGGTCGAAATTCGATCGATAGTTTCAATTATTTTTATTCATGTGACGAGGCCGCATCATAAATTCTAATGCATATTATATAAAATGTTAGTTATCTGCACTCCTTCTCATATTCCTCCGTCCGCGTATCTATTTATTTTGTTGCTATACCTACATCGTCACCTTATTTCAACTATTTCGACGTGGTTTGCTTCATTCAGTAGATAAATAGGTACCTCCAATAGGTACCTACTCGATAAATTCTTGTTTCGTTGGAATCCATGGTCACCCTATTTCAGTCGCCATCCGCCATAGTGCATTTATAAAATCTTGAATCAACAAAAATACTGACACCATTGCACAGAAAACCTATAACACATCACGGGTTTTACGAGTCTTCTAGGCTTCTTCGTTGTGGAGGAATCGATAATCCCAATGTTTAGAAGTTATAATGTAAAATTTTCAATTTACTATAAAAAGGGGACCGTCACAAAAAAAAAATAAAGCAATAAAAATACGTTTCAGTCTCGTCACTAAATCTTTATTCATTAACGGTTTCTCTCAGGTCCTCAGTTACGGAGATTACGTTGGCCGAACGTCCTGATGTTCCAGGAACTAAAATTAATTTTACTTTTAACCGGTGGCATTACGAGTAAAAGTAAAGAAGTGGTTGTCTGTCACTAGGGGTCGCAAACCGGGATCCCGGATACAGAAAATACCGGGATACGGGACCGAATAGAAGCCTTCACAATACCGGTATTAAATTTTTGAATACCGGTATTTACGATATTTTCGGTATTCATCACAAAACGATGCAAATCGAAAATCCTCCATGCGAGTGGTGGCGACACCGCCGCCGCTTTTCCTGTACGAGCTCTAACGTGTTGCTGCAATCGCGAGCAAACACGTTTCAAACACAACACAGCATTCATTTTCAACGTTATGGTTTTTAACACGTTTTTATGTTATTATATTATGAGTCTCTTATTTATAAAATGAAAGGATACTAACCTAAACAGCATAGGTTAAGGTTATTTCTACCCCTACAGTAAAAGTTTCACTAAATATAGTTGCTGCTTTCTATTCATGTGATATATGTATTATTTCCTTTATTAATTTTTTAACATATTATTACATTTTTAAATATTTTTACTAACAAAAATTATATAAAAAACATTTAAAAATATAGAAAATAGTAGCCCACTGGTATCGGGAACAGGGTCCTAGCTACCGCTGGTCAGGGCTCTTGAGTAAGGAACCTCCTAATACTATGCGCCGTGTCCAGAAGAACTGCCTTCTGAATTAAGCTCTTGATCCAGCTGCCCAGCGAAAGCCTCCTCAGATGTTGGTCGAGGCTATTGGCTATTAAGACATTGGCCGACACGACTATCGGCACAATGACTGCTGTACTCACGTCCCACATGTCGACAACGTCGTGAGCCAGATCTAGATATTTAAATTGTTTATCTTTCTCTGCTTTCACGAGGTTCTCCTCATGCGAAACCGTAATATCAACAATCAATGCGCAACGCTCCAATCGATCTATCACCATAATGTCAGGCTTATTGGCAACAATAGTTTTGTCAGTGACGATAGGTCGATCCCAATACAACGTGATATTACCAACATCGAGAACTGGGTCGGGCACATACTTATATTATGGCTCTTCTGATTCCACAAGGTTGTACTTCAAAGCAAGTTGCTGATGGATAATCCTGGCAACGAGGTTGTGTCTATGAAAGTACTCTCCGTTAGCCAGACGAGAACACCCAGAAAAAAATTGTCGGATTGATTTTCCCGGACGGTCGCATGCTTGACATATATCAACCGTGCCATCCTTCACAATGTATTTTCGGTACTTATTCGTTATCATAACTTCGTCCATTATTGCGCAGTTAAAACCTTCGGTTTCCCCGAATTGGTCACCGAAGCGCAGTCAAGATACGGACGCTAAGAAGTCTACATCGGGCCCATGTAGTACCCGGTAAAAGCGTTCGTGAAACTCCTTGCCATGCCATACCTCCTTGCGGTCATTAGTGTCTAATACTCTAGGCTTCCGCCAATTCTCGTTAGCCAGGGAGAGCGTGGTGAGGCCCTTGTGCACTGAAACCACATCTCGGTGCATCCCCACGTCGGCTTCTAGGAAGTATTCCCTGAAACTGCTTACCTCACGGTTGTGCAGGGTCTTAGCATTTAAGAAGACACGACCCCCGCACTTCCGCGGGATATACAGTTTCGATTCGATTTGCGGTCAGCAGTGCGCGGACCCTCCTATCCAAGGCAACCGGCGGGCCTCCTATCAAGTTCCGTCTGAGTCCATTTGAACCGAAAGAATACATCAAAACCGGCATGACCCAACTGTTGAAGGCGCGCACCTTGTTTCCGCCTGACAAAAGACTGTTTAGCACATTATTCAGGCGGCCAATGAAGCGCTCCCTTAACGATTGTTTCATGTCGACAGTATTGATACCTAATGCTTGCGACATACCCAAATACTTGTAGCATTCTTTTGAGGAGAGAGTTGAGTTCCCACGGATTTCATAATCTCCCCTTGCTTCACATGCATGACTGCACATTTGTCCACACCAAATTCCATTCTGAATAATCCTGATGGCGCTACTGAAACCTTCTTCTGTTACATTCAGTAGCTTCATCAGTTGCAAATTGATGGGGGCAAAAAGTTTATTATTATATTAAACTTATAATACCTTTTAAATTAGAGATTTCACTATATTATAATGACATAAACGGAAAGAAAAACTAATAAAACAAATATAATTTCTCTAAATATCGAAAATACCGGAAATACCGGAATCCCGGTATTCTCCTAGACTCAATACCGATAATACCGGTTTCGGAGAGAGGGACCGGTATTGCGAGTATTGCGACCCCTATCTGTCACCAAATCGTCACTAAATCTTTATTTAGTAACAGTTTCTCTAAGGTCCTCAGTTATGGAGATTCAGGTTGGCCGAACGTTCTGATATCAGGTCGTTCGGCCATTAATAAATGCTTCCAACTTGCGAACTGTTCTGTCACAAATTCTTTGGGTGGCATCTTTATGCGTCACATGATCGTCACTAAAAACTAGAGTAGCAGCCAGCTCCCTATCTCGACTGGCCGAACGTTCTGATATACATTGTTCTCAAGACGCTGCGAATGAACAGCAATGCTGTACTGGCATATTTTCGTTGAGAAAGTACCAAAGCCTTGAACAGGATAATTTTAGTTTTAAACCCAAAAGATTTTTCATTTCTTCTTCTTGATAGAACATAACATTTGAGTCGATTTATTTACAGTATCAGAGATAAAAGAGTTAAACTTTGTAAAGTCTAAAGTTACTCCCAGGTCACGGATTCCCGAAACCTCTTGCAAGTTAATGTACATACCTATTTTACTTTGTAAGGTGAAATTAAAACCCGTGACGGATCCAAAAACATCTCTCAATTAACATTAAGCAAAATGACGGGAAAACCTACTTAGGTATAGAACAATTTAATTGAACAAATCAATTATATTTGCACGTTCAATTGTATTGAAATTTACATGTATGTGTTGGTACAGGAGTCAAAGAGTTGGATTAATGAAGTTGTAAAAGTTTGGTGCGTCGAGTAGTCGCCCCCATGGTTCTAGTGGTCTGTGAGCCATGGAATCTCAAGGACTGTTTCTGCTCTGTGTCCTTCTCTTGTTGACGTGGGGTGCTCTTGGGGATTTATGGGAGTTCGGCGTGGATGCTCCAGGCAGCATTATAGTGGATCATAGAGATGATAGGTTTTCGCTCTTCGAGAAGACTAAAGAGATCAAGCTAAAGGTAAGTTACCTACTGCAAATTATACTGACTGATTAGACAACACGCCTCGATAACGGAATGAAACGAGTGCACGCGGCGTTTGGATTTATTGTCTATCTATACCCATCTAATCTTTAACATTTTAGAGATAACTGTGATGTTACATAGTCTAGCTCTATCCACGCAATTCCTGGTATCATAAATAAATAAATAATAATATCTATAATAATCTGTAATACGGCCCTGTCAAAAACAAGCGGGTGAACAAGCTCATATGAAATGATAAAAAATACATATTTTGTTCTGCTCCTATTGGGATATTGGGAAATCCTTCATAATTAGTAGGGATACAAATTACTCAAAAAAATTAACGTAAAAAAAACTTATTAAAAACAAACTTTTATAAAATGCACTAAAAAGAAGAAAATAAATAAAGTTTAAAGTTTATTGACTATTAAAAAGAACAACCTTACATAGAAATCCCAACAATCCTGTGATTTGTGTCTGCTACTTTACAATATAATCACGTATTATAAACCTTGGAGGCAATTTCTTTTAAGTAAGGTAAGTAATGTTAGTCCGTTACGTACGTGGCTTGTGAAATTCTATCCAGTGATTGGACCCTGACTGCAGTAGATGTTCCGCTATGGCAGATTTTTGCTCATCATTGTTTTTCACCGTCTTTATGTGTTCTTTGATGCGGCATGAGACAGTGCTTCGTTTGACCGATGTATGAACTGCCGCAACTGCAGCCGATTTGATACACCCCAGGATGTTCATACGGGATCTTATCCTTCGGGGAACGCAGACTGTGCAATTTTTTTTATAAGGAGTAAACACGGTCTTTATCGAGTATCGGCTTTCGATAAACTTAACCACACACTACTACTCAATAAAATTGCATACAATGGAATCAAAGGGGACTTATATGGTGATTTATATCTTACATTACTAACAGAACACAAAAGGTAGTTGTTAATGCTTTGAATCTGGCTCTTTTCGGGTCACCTCCAGTATACTACTTGAAATAAATGCTTTGATTTTGATTTTGATTTTGATACCACAAGGTTCCATTTTAGGCCCTTTATTATTAATTTTATACATAAATGATATAAAAAGCTGTTTTTAAAATTCAAAATTTCTTCTCTACGCGGACGATTTAAAGGTCTATAAAATTATTTCAGATAAAGTCGATTGTTTTAGCTTCCAGCAGGATCTAAACCGTTTCTTTTACTACTGCTCTTCCAATAAGCTTTACCTTAGTCTTCCAAAATGTCATGTTATAACATTTACCAAAAAGAAAAATATTATTGAGTTCGACTATCGTCTTGCCTATACGCCAATTAGCAAAGTCAGTTTTCTCCGTGATCTTGGTGTTGTGCTGGATTCGAAGCCCCATCTGGATGCTCACATAGAAAAAAATGTTAGCAATTGGCCTACCAAATGTTTGGTTTTGTTATGATATCATCCAGGGATTTTCGTCGACCTTCTACTTTTTGCACTTATATAGATCAATAATTAGGCCACAGTTAGAGTTTACAGTACCTATTTGGAACCCTTTTTACTTAAAATATACCCGCACGCAAAATACGCGCATTGGACGTTATACAATCCAATACTTAAAATATAGTGAAAGATTAGAACTAGTACAACGGAAATATCTTCAGGCTACGAACTTTAGATGTTAAAAAGTATGATCTTCTGACCTTAAAGTCAAGACGAAAACT
Organism: Eurois occulta; assembly: GCA_950022335.1. NCBI lineage: Eukaryota > Metazoa > Arthropoda > Insecta > Lepidoptera > Noctuidae > Eurois > Eurois occulta. Next base: position 1,201,042 of record OX465486.1, read on the forward strand.
TCTGGAAGGAGACTGTACAATGTGTGCCGCAACCATTTTGATTTTCCGGACTTAGTTGGGAGTCTCTGTTACCTGGTTCCTCGAACAGTTCATGTACGTGAGACACGCACTCGACGTCTATTTGCTACTAGCCTCTGTAAATCTAACGCTGGTTTGTACGTTTTGTTGTCACTGAGCAGAGATCTCATCTTCTCATCATACTCGGAAACATTCAACACAACCGCATTACCTTTGTCCGCTCCACCGAGTTCACGTAATGCAGTGCGCTCATCATAGACGTGATGTTGCTACTATATAGGAGGTTTAGCATGCCGTAACAGTACGGCAACATCTTGTCTTAGGGCGTCTGCGTCATAGGGTGGTAATTTATTTTTTCTTATAGTTTCCTCTATCCTGCCAATAACATCTTCGAAAGGCACACGCTACGGAGTGGGCGCAAAGTTCAAGCCTCTCTTCAGTGTGCTTATTGCAGGCACACTAAGTTCTTTACTCGGTCTGTTAATCACCGTCTGTACCTCGGAATTATTATCATCAAAACTCTTCGAGTTTTTATTCCGTAGTAGGGAAACATGTTGAAATAGCCAGCTCCTCGATGTGTTCCATCCAGAACTCCACTCCGTAGTCACCTCACTTACAAATCGCGCATTTGATCTGTGTGATTCTGAACATCTTACTGGTAATTTATCCTACGTACAAAAAGTAGAAGAATAAAAAGCATAAGAATGGCTGCAAAACCAATATTGGAGCAGTAACACCAAAAAGGATGCAAGCCGCCATATCTACAGAGGAGCGTCAACCAACTTTCTTGCCATATCTTAGAGCAGTAGATAACGGACAAAATAGGGCGTTTACTGAGTAAATACTCGATAAAGACCGTGTTTACTCCTCATAAGAAAATTGCCGAAAAGAGCCAGATTCAAAGCAACTACCTTTTGTGTTCTGTTAGTAATGTAAGATATAAATCACCTTAAAAGGTCCCCTTTGATTCCATTGTATGCAATTTTATTGAGTAGTAGTGTGTGGTTAAGTTTATCGAAAGCCGATACTCGATAAAGACCGTGTTTACTCCTTATAAAAAAATTGCACAGTCTGCGTTCCCCGAAGGATAAGATCCCGTATGAACATCCTGGGGTATATAAAATTGACTGCAGTTGCGGCAGTTCATACATCGGTCAAACGAAGGGAACTAACTGTCTCATGCCGCATCAAAGAAACTATAAAGACGGTGAAAAACAATGATCAGCAAAAATCTGCCATAGCGGAACATCTACTGCAGTCAGGGCCCAATCACTGGATAGAATTTCACAAGCCACGTATTTTGTCAACGGACTAATATTACTTACCAAGGTGGACAAGAGAAGCAATTGAAATCAGAAAACATAAAAATTTCAATCAAGAGGATGGCTTCAAATTGTCAAGTACAAAAGCAAAAGTAGCAGCTGGCATCGTAATAAGGAATCCATAAAACTTCATAATACTGTTGACACGAGTGTGTTTTGCCATGACTTAATGTCGTGTTCCAGTAGTGCTGTAGCCACCACCACCAGTCACAGCACATTACCACGTTTTTGACGCTCTGATAAGAAATATTGAAGCAAGCAGTTCTGATAAGAACTTTGGTATAACGTTTCTGACGCTCGCGCTCTGATAAGAAACATCGAAGCAAGCAGTTCTGAAAAGAACTATTTCAACGTTTTAGACGATTCCGTAAAGAAATAGGAGTGTCGGGAGCTGTGAGGCCACTCTTCTAGTCTTCGGTTCAACGTGTCATCGATCTTCAGTCAACACAACATCACTGCATCTTCACTCGACGCTGGCCCGCCCGACACTGACGCGCGTTTTTTTTTTGGGAGGGGCATCTCGCAGTTCAACCTAGGAGGTTGGCTTCTGCTTAACCGGGCAAGTCCTGTGGATGCCTTGTAGTAAGGCCTCCAGCCAGGGGCAAAAAACTTAAAAACTAAGCGACCACGCTAAGGGCACCCCCTGTGGGGTACGAGCCTCGGCTTAGGGCGTCGCTGGGAGGGCAGCAAGGGGACGGGCTGGATCTGGTTTAAATTATTTATGGGCTAATTTAAAGCTACTGGCTCAGCTCGCGGGCTGGCTCCGGCAAGGGACGGGGGGGGATCGTTACAAGGACGTCGCGACGGACCTCGGCGGCGAGGTTTGAAAGTTGACCGCGGTTTGTGTGGTCTGTGTTTTCTAAGAGTACTGGTTTCCCTACTACTTTCCTGAAGGAGGGTAATAGGGTCGTCGGGAGTGAGAAGAGCATGCCGAGGACGGCGGATGCTGCTGATGCGGGACGGATCGTATCGTGCTGCCGATGCGATCAGGGGGTTTCTGTGCTTGATAGCACGGTCAAAGAAGCGCTTTGAAAGGCGCTTCATGAATTGGGCAATGGTAGGCAACCTAAGGTCTAGGTGGAGGCTGTCATTACGGACATACAGGGGGGCTCCAGTGATTGACCGGAGAAACCGGTTCTGTAAGGTCTGCATCTTGTGGATATGTCGGGGATGAGAGTGGGCAAAGATGACGCAGGCGTACGTCATAATGGGGCGGATGACTGCGGTGAAAAGGCGCAATTTGCACTTGAGTGACAACTTGCTCTTTTTTGTAATAAGAAAGTAGAGCCTACCTACGGCAAAGGCCGCCCGTGACCGGGCTGCCTTTATGTGCGCCGCAAAGGACAGATGTTGGTCTAGGATGACTCCGAGATATTTGGCTTGCTTCTCCCAAGGGATAGGCTTGCCAAACATGGTGATGGGTTTGGGGGGAGAAACGTATTTCTTTCGGGATTTGTAGTAGAGGACCGCCTGACTTTTGTCAGGGTTGACCTCGATCCTCCACTTGCGGAACCAAGCGCCAAGAACGTTGGCAGCTTGCTGAAGGTTACTGGCGATGGCGTCGGGACCATGGCCGGTGTAATAGATGGCCGTATCGTCGGCAAACAGGGCTATGCGGGACTTTTTCCCTTTTGGGATATCGCTGGTGTACAGCGTAAACATGAGAGGGGACACTACGGAGCCCTGAGGGACTCCTGCGCGGATGGGGTGAGGGGAAGAAAGTGTGTTCCCTATTCGATAGCGAAAGGTGCGATTCGACAAAAAGTCTCGCAAGATGAGCACGAGACGGTCCGGCACTCCGAGTTGGTACAGCTTGTATAATAAGCCGTTGTGCCAGACTTTGTCGAAAGCTTTCGCTATGTCGAAGTAAAGTACACCTGTCATCGCACCACGTTGAAAGCCAGCGCTTACATGTTCTACGATGCGGTGAACTTGATGGACGCACGAGTGTTCGGTCCTAAAACCGTACTGCTCGTTGGGAATGAGGCTCTTAGCCTCGGCATAGTCCTTGAGACGCTTATAAATAAGCCTCTCGTAGATTTTGCCGAGTGCGCTAAGGAGACTGATCGGCCGGTAGCTGGAAGGCTCGGCTTTAGGTTTGCCCGGCTTGGGAATACCTATGACGGTGGCCTCTTTCCACACTTGAGGGAAGATGTTATTGCTTAAGGCGCCATTGAAGATGGCTGCCAGCAAGACAATGAGAGGGCCAGGGAGTATCTTAAACACCCTATTGGTGAAGCCATCGGCGCCAGGGGCTTTCCTAGGCTGAAGCTTATCTATAATATCCTTCACTTCCTCAGGGGAAACTGGAGGAAGGGGATCGTCGAGGTCTTCTACAGGGGGAAGAGAGGCTCTTCGTTCCACTTCAGCGTCCACCTCGGCGAGGTGGCGCGCGTCTACTGGTTGAGAGCTGGGGGTGCACTGAGCTTCCAGGCTGTCGGCTAGGCACTCAGCCTTTTCTGAGTCGTCAAAAGCGACGCTCTTGTCAGGACGGGTGAGGGGGGGCATCGAGGCCTCCTCTTTGGCACGCATCTTTCTTTGCAGTTGCCAGAAAGCTTGGTGGGTGGGCTCGAGTTCGCTTAGCGTCTTGTCCCATTGATTCGAACGATGCTCACTAGTGCGCTCCTTGACAGCACGCTGCAAGTTGCGCATGTGGGCTTTGTTCGCGTCGCAGGGAAAGCTGCTGTAGGCACGTATGGCCGCGTTCTTCTCGGTTATCAGAGCACGGACGTCATCGGGTAGTATCCAGCGACGATCACTCGTCTCTGGGACTTCCCGTGAACAATCCTTCAGTACGGATTGTACGTGCTCTGTAAACAAGTCGATGGCGGCCGTAGTGTCTGCGACTGAGACAATATGGTCGGGGATACCGTCCAGTAGCGGTGACATGTCAGAGTTCAGCTTATCGCTTACTTTCTTCCAGTCAGTGATCACTACCGTGGGAGGGGGCAGGCTCGGGTCAGAGATGCCCGAGCGTGGGATGAGGTGCATGAGCACTGGGCGGTGGTCGGAATCGAGCTCGTGTAGCGTCTCAATCAGATGCAACCTGAGGTTGATATTCTTGAGCAGCGCTATATCGAGCACGTCAGAACGATCATTGGGACTTGGAGGGTAATGTGTGTGCTCCATTGGAGCGATGGGGTCGAAATGAAGGGAGCTGCCTAGATTGTACAGGACTCGCCCTCTCGGGTTTGTCGTAATACTGTTCCAGGCAGGGTGTTTGGCGTTGAGGTCGCCCGCTATGATAACGGAGTCACTCAGGCCGAATAGGGAGGTGAGGTCTTTGACCAACAGCGAGTGGTCTTCATATGACTGGGCCGGGGGGATATAGGCCGATATAATGTGCACCGGTTGATGACCGGTCATGGCCAGCCGACAGACTGAAACCTCAAGGAGAGATTTCATGGGAGGTGGGTCGATAGGGATGCAGTGCAGCTCCTTACGGAAGTAGATGAGCGTGCCGCCCTTGTGACAGCGTGTCCGGTCGTTGCGAACTATGTGAAAGTTGGCAATTTTAGGGTCACGGTGACTGGGCTTGAGAAACGTCTCTTGTACGAGAAAGAGGTCAACTTGATGGTCGCGAAGGAAATCGGCGATCTCATCTCGTTGTCCTCTAATGCCATTGGCATTAAAAAAACCTACTTTTAGGGATCGGGGACGAGTACTCTTTATATTCCTACAATTCATATTGAGTTATTCTATTCGGATAAGGCGCGGAGGGCGGCATTGATCTTGGGATGCCTTTTGAAGGCTTCCCTGATCAATTTGAAGCTGTCTCCGGCCGCTGTGAGTTCGGCCGCTAAGCGGTCGGCCTCAGCCGACACGAAGATCTGGTATCGGGCTATGGTATCAAAGGAAGATTCTTCCTCTTCTACCGTGACAACCTCGGGGACGGGTGGCCTAGGCCGGGGGGCTAGGGGAGCGGCTGCAGGAGTAGCCGCTGGCTGAGGGCATGGGACAGGAATGTCCATTAACCCTGGCATGGGGGCGGCCTTGGCGAGGGCCGGGAAGGCGCGCTGGTGGTTTAGCGCGTTCCAGGGGCTAGGCCTCTGGGGGCTGAGACGCTCGGGAAGTTGAGCGGAGAGGGGTTTCACAGAGGGACTTTCCCTCTGCTGGCGTGCGCTAGCGCGTTTCGCCACTTTGGCGGAATGAAGCTTTGGGGCTTTGGGACAGCCCCTGTAGTTGGCCGGATGGCCGGATTGCCCACAGAGTACGCAGCTCGGCGGCTCCGTGCACAACGTCCTGTCCTTAGGACGTGAGCACTCGGCCGTCGAGTGCTTCTCCAAACATTTAACGCACCTGGCCGGTGCGAAACAATGCTTTTGTGAGTGCCCATACAATTGGCAGTTTTGACACTGCCCTATTGTGTGGGGCTTGTAGGGCTTCTCTATAGAGATGCCCGAAAGTGAACATAAGGTTTTCACCTTAAATATGGGATGGTGGCCCTCGACGGGGTCACAGACGACGAGTACCATATCGTACTCGTCGCCACCACGCGCTTTGTGGAGGCGGTGGACTGCCGAGACCGGGACGGACTGGGCAGTGAGGTCATCTAGGATCTCCTGGGACGGGATCTCCTTGGGAACGCGGCGGATGATGACCCTAGTGGGCTTCTCTTCCGGGAGGGCGTAGGTGTGGCAGGCGATCTGCCTACCACGAAGAAGGCGGACTAACTCCCTGTAGTCCGAAGACTTAGGGAGAGTGATCTTAATACCCTGGAGGGTTGAACGGGCGCTGGTATAGTTAATTCTGCGCTCGGCGCAGAGTCTGGACACTTCGGTCCATTTGGCCTTATCTTGTAGGAAGACAGGCGGGGGGGGTTTGGTCTTCCTGATAGAAGACGCGGGGGCGGTAGCCATAGGGCTTGCGGGACGGCTGGCTGGAGCCGAGCCCGAGGCTGTCATTGAGACCGGGGAGACGGGGCGGGGGGAAGCCTGAGTGGCTACAGGGGAGGCGGGGCGAGGGGAAGCGGCGGCGGGGACTGCCTTCTTGGCCTTGTTGGCCTTGGAAGACTTACCTTTCTTCCGCTTTCCCTTTCCCACAAGGGTGTATTCCTCCGACTCCGAGGAGTCAGAGGAAGCCTCCGATGACGAATCGGAGGTCTCTTGGGATGCAACTACAACATCCATGGCCTCAGGAGTTGCCTCCTGGGGCGATGGAATGTTAGACGAGGGGGCAAGGCTGGGAGTAGCCATGGTGGGGGGCTTGGTCATGAACACCGCGATGTCCGCGGCGTATTTCTCACGAATGTGAGGGTGGTCATCTTGTAGTAGTTTCCGAAGAAACTCTGCAAGATGGGACTCTAGTTCCTCCTTACGGGAGGACGACATCCTCTTAGAGGAGAGGGAACGGGGGGGCCAGAAGGGCCGTTTCCTAACACCTAACTCCCCGGGTGGGAATGCCCGGGGATGTGTACCCTCCCTGTTGGGTGCAACAGGGAGGTGAGTACCTAAGGGTGAGCCCTAAGCTTGTAAACCTGTCGCCAGTCTTAATGTGCGACAGGGCCCTATGCCCCAAGGGGCCTCTAGTGCGAAGGGTGTAGACACACCCAACCGACACTACGTGTGGCTGTGAACGAAATCAGAGTCTAGGTTTGACTAGGAGATCCCCCAAGGCCAAGATCCTAGCTCCCGACGCCAATGGGATGCCTCGCCCTGAAGGGGTCTGGCGGGTTGGATTGGGTCACCACCCTCTTGGTATCGTTATCACCGTTAGGTTTCCCACCAAGAACCACGAAACTGTGGATTTCACTCGGAAGGAGCCAAACACGATGCGCGACGCGGAAGTAGCAAGGCGGGAACCAGCTATACAGACTGAGTTTGACCGCTCTGCTACGACTTGACACTATGCACTATGCACTACTTGCACCCACGGGAGGGGCGGGGCCAGACGGACGGCGGCGAACACTGAGCGCTACGGGGAGCGCAAAGTGGAGGGGCGCGAGGCGCGGAGCTTGCGGACAGTAACGGAGCGCACGTGTGCACTCTGCGGCTGCCGAGAGCGGAATGATTTTGAAAAGACTGACGCGCGGGCTACGTGGCACATAATATTTATGCCTTCGCTGCGAGCGCCGAAATGCGCGGGAAACGTCGCGCCCCCGCGCCGTGAGCACACCAGCGCCTCCCGTGGAAGTAACACGACAACAGTGCTGTGACGCGATTGGTCAAAAATCCTTGGATTCTTATTGGATTTTTATTTTGTAAATAGTGTTTCTAATTTAATGTACATGTTTTTATTGGTCATTGCTAATTAGTAAAATTGTATAAAAGACGACCCATTTTGGAAAATAAATATTCATTCGATAATCGTTCTTACACGGAGTTTATCTTCAACCTACCTTCTGACCTACAAGCAACGTCCCCAAAGTGCCTATGGCAAAAGACAAAGAAAGAGAGTAGACAGATTTGTCTGCTCCTAACAATTTATTTTCCATCCACCCGCATTCTCCAGTCAACCCTTATGAGGAGACGATCCTGGCTGCAGAATCAGATCATGATAGAAATCATGTTTTTGTATCAAAATTAAACGCGTATACAAAGTTTCGTGTCCGAGCTATTGGCCGTTAAGGGGTTCTTGGCTGCAGGATCAAGTCATGTCAAACTGTATCGTCAACAAAACTAAACATGTCTGCAAAATTTCAGCTCAATCGGAACCCGGGATGTAGGCCAAATTTAACTTGCAAGATTTCTTTACTTACCTACTGACACCGGAACACGTAAAAGTAAATAAAAGCCTGTAATAAAACGGCTTTCTTCTTCCAGACACCACAATGCTACGTAATTGAGTACGTGCGAGTACAAGTCGACAACTATATATCGAACCCGACCGTGAGCTTCAACCAGACGCAGAACGTGGTGACGATCGCGTACAAGCCGCTGCAGTACAGCGTGGGTAGCTTCAACATCATCGCCAAGGCGGCTCGCACACCCGGCTGCTTCAACCAGTCCATGGAGATGAGGGACAAGTGCGGCAAGTGAGCACTTCACGTTTTGTTGATTTGTTTGTGACTACTGGTTTAGAATAAAGCTGCATTTTTGTAAACGTTGAGTTGTTTTATTGTTATAGCTGCGCTGTGTTCCTCCCGGTTTCGTTGACTAATTTATATACTTACGCGTGGAAAAAATAAAAACAAACGCCGCCATCTTGTTGTACATTGTACCACCGGACCTAAGATTGAACCCATGTCCGGTTGAGCCAATGTGAAAATGAAACAGAATTAGTACTTATGTTAACGTATACGTAACGTACGATCGTAGGATAAAGTTAATTTAAACTTCATTTCAGTAAGTACGTAGTAAGAACAAGAATAAGTATTTATTTATCTGCTTATGTAGTAATGGTACCACCACATAGCACATGTACAGTCATCGAAACTTGCGCATACATGTGCATACCAGCAAGAGACTAGGTGATTGTAATCACTCACACACATTCTTAAAATGGTCATAGACGTACCTACTATTATGAATTGGTAACTTGTGACCATTTCACGAATTTAAAAGTAATTCATATTATTATCCTATTATGATTTTGCTAAAGCGGCCATTTTAGACCCCCTGCTCATACATAGATTTGATTTACTGTAAGTTAATCTTAATTTACATAGCTTTAGCCCAAAAAATTATATGTTTTGCTTTTTGTATGACATAATTTGCTACGGAAGAGCGGACTCTCCTAACACAACTAGTATCTGCCTAAAAGGAGGATCCAATTACAAAAATTGAGTTGATTAGGTATCAACTAAATTTTTGTTTGTACTAACTTGTTCTACCAATAAACATTTTTTTTTTCTTTTTTAGACAATGTTTTATTCTGAGTATGACGCCCTTTGAGCTACTTAGGTGGTCGGACGACGTTAAAAGGTTTACAGGACAGCCGGAATGCGGAACGCAAAGAACTAGGTGTTGTTAAGGGGATATATGGCGCTATTGATTTATGCCAATGTGAGACTGATTACAACTGATAAAGATTTTACAGTTTCTTAAGGGCAATGCGAACTCCTTTTTCCTACAACGGAGTGCGCACAATTTATAAAAAATCCCTCGTCAGTCAGTCGATTTTCAAATTACTTTCAAATTGTTCGGGTGACTTTTCTTGTCAGAAATAATATTGAAATTGTATTAACGTTTATTAATTTGTTATTAATTATAAAAAAGCATTAAAAATAGAACCGGAATGAGAAGCAGCGGGTTGGTGTTATTTGCGTGTGCTGGTCTGCTGCTTGTGAGTATTTCGGCACTACTTACTTCATTTTCTTGACAGTGTTGACTTCCCTTGAGACTTTTGGATCTCAGCTTCAGAGTATGGAATGTAACAGATTCAATTGGTAGAATGGCTTGGTTTTTTGCACATAGTAAGCAAACCAGCATGTTCTAGAACTAAAAATTGGAAGTCGTGACATCCACCAACCCACACTGGGCTCGCTTGGTGCAATATGCCTCACTCTCTCTCTCTCTCTCACACATAGGAGAGGCCTGTGTATTTGCCGTGCGAATAATAATAATATATAATAGGCTAAAATGGATCCTCCGATCCATAAAAAGACAGAATAAATATAATGTGGTGGCACAGTACATTTTGTTAGGCAATCCCAATGTGTAGTAATTTTCTTAAGAGAGGTCTGGTTTCGAATAGTTGTTTGAATTATGATTCTACGAGACTCCAGTGTTTACTGTCAAACTGTATACTAAAATTGTGTTGCCGTTCAGAGCGGCGGCGCGATCCTCGGCGGGTCAGTAGTATGGAGTCTGCTGCGCATGTCCTACTACTTCTGGACGTCCGACCTGGGCGTGGAGCTGAGCTCCAGCGTGCTGTTCCTGGCCGGAGCCCTGCTCTGCCTGCCCGTGTGCTGGCTCTCGACCGTGGTCCCCTACCACACCAAGTCTTTGTCGCTGACAGCTACGGTAAGAGACTATTGTGTCGACGTCTATACCGCCACATACCAACTTAACAATATCTTACATCGCGATATTAAAAGTAATCCAGTAGCGCACACCATAGACACAACACCCATCTGATCGGAGGCTCCTTCCTTTTCTCTGGAGAATGAGGAACAAGGACGAGGACCAACGTTAACAACAACGACGTTGGGGAGAATGGAAGAAGAAAACGTGTTGCGCCGACCCCAAATAGAATGGGACAAGGGCTGGAAGATGCTGATGATGATGATGAAATATTTTTCACCTGAGAAAAATATTTTATTTCACTTATTTTAATGTAAACATGTTATCGGTGCTACAAACCTTTTCGAGTCGGCACTTTCGATTTGGTAGTATTTTTTTAACAACAAAAATTACCAAGAGTTACTAATAGGACGCACAGAACCGATTGGCAGAAAAAAGGGGAGGCCTATACCAGCAGTGGGTAATCTGGGCTGATATGATGATTATGAAACAAATAACGGCTTTCATTCGTGCCGGTCGGCATACGTACTCCGTTCAGCATCTACCATCGCGAATCACGTTAAGGATGTAGATACAAATTGAGCTAAGCAGAGCGACTTTTTCCCGAACGTATATCTACAATAAGCTACATATACCGACTTATTCGATTTTGCGGCCCGAACCAAGCGTACCTGAACGTGTATGTTACGTATTGCCTCTCAGCCATGATTCTCCGTTGCAGCTGATGGCTCTGGTGAGCGTGGCGATGGTCATGCTATCAGTGGGCGTGGGGTCGATCGCGGGGCTATCGCGGGCGGTTCGCGAGCCGGCCTCGCTCAACACCAGCATGCTGCGGGCTATGGCCATCGACGCCTTCGACCCCGCTGTTAGAAGCTCCTTCGCGGCTATGCAGATTGAGGTAAGACAAAATGGCAATGGCATTGTGCTGAGCTTGGCCCTTACCTTTTTTAGAATTTGATTACTTGAAAGATTTTTTATTTAGATTTTTTATGCCAATTAACGCACTTACGTCCTTTTACTACTTTGCTCTTCTGGTACGGAATTATTATATATTATGGCATTTCGTAAGGTAGGAAGGATGTCAGTGAACAAAACTTCAATATTAGCCCGTGCTTATAAGTAGGTATTATGCGTCTCATATCGAGTTTCATAGAAAGACTCCTGAGCGGCTCGCCTTCACCCGATGTTGATCTCGTGCAGTGCCTAATAACTGCGCGTTGACCTTTAAAATTTATAGCAGTCGCAGACATTTCTAAACCTATACGTATATCCTATATAGGTAGTAATCTGTAATAACTGTCGGCCTATGTTTCAGTTGAGATGCTGCGGCGTGCAGTCGTACTCCGACTGGTACGTGCACCGCCGCACCCTGCCGCCCGCCTGCTGCGGACGCATGTGGACTGGAAAGGTAATACATGTATGTACACACAGCGTCAGAATGTGCTAACTACTCAAGTTTTAAAATGTTACTCTGCTACAACATTGAATTCGTTACGAATACTCTAAAGAATACTTGAAAAAGAGTTGAATGTTTCGAATTGGATTGGAACCGTTGCATCACCGAATGTCCGTCATACTCATTTAAACGAACTAGCCAGCGAGCCCACATGAATGGGATGAAATTGTTATGATCTATCGTCCGAGTCACTTTATCTTTAGGTCTCTGTCTAATCGATAGATGTTATAAATGGAGGATATCCATTAATTTTACTTAGGTACTTACTTTTTCTTTATAAAATTAATCCATACCCTCAAATTATAACTACAATATTTATGTGTGTTCACTTAAAACCTCTTACCAACTAAGCTAGTTAGGTAGTTAATATATCGATGAATGATCAATCTACTTTGTTTGTCGTTATACACAATATGAAAGTATTAACGTTTTATTGAAAAAACAATATTCAAAACAGATGAAAAAACTAACTTAAACTTATTAATACACTAAAACAACATACATCCAATAATACCATATTAGGGATTCTTTATACCTACATTCTTTATATTTTATCGTTTAAATATTCGTTTATATAGGTACTATAATAGCATTATTTTTGTTAAAAATTGTTTTTTTTGACATTACATAGGGGTTTATTGAATTTATTTTTAGCCGAGAATGTGGAATGTTTAATTTTGACTTGTGTCAGTGTGTAACGTGGTTGTATGTCCTCGCGCTTACTATCAAATTCTTGATATTTACGAATATATTTGCAGGTTTCTAATATGTAGGTATATACTGGGTACTAATAGCTTACATACTTAGTAGCCCTTTCTATGCAGCGCTGGTTGACGACATCAGGCCAACGCCGGCTGTTGCTGAAAACTAGCGGTGTCACGTCAGTGAACAATTCTAGGACACAGATAGCAGTCAGTTTGATAAATTTATGGCCTACTTTTGTTAGTTTTCTGATTTCTGGACAAACGATCTATTTTTTCTGTCTGTAACTTGACAAAGGTCTATCCAGCATCGGGCTAAGAAATAAATGTATGCCGTATAATTAAAAATGATTTATTTGTAAATAAAATATCATAAATTAGAGCAAGTAAGGTGTTAAGTTTTAAACAATAGTCAACATGCTGTCCCATAGATCACATAACTTAATATCACGCCGATAATTGTCGAAGGTACATCCACCTTGCGCTAGTTATGTTCAAGTCCCATATGATAGGAGGCGAGCCTGTTTCAATCGACCAGACACAAATGCTGACCCCGGGCTGCTACTGGAATTTCTATTCTTGATGACAAAACTCATTATAATTTTGCCCAACTTGAGAATGGAACCAAAGACCTCATGATAATAAACATAAATAATAGTAAGTATAGGTACTATAGGTACCTATTACCTGAGTATAATAGTCAGAGAAATCTACTTAGTTAAATACTTCTGCACAGACATGAAGCTTTGTGACTGGTACTACTACATCTACTCACTACTACTACTTCACCTTTTTGTTTCGGACTGTTATCATTGAACTCAAAACATTTTGAATTTTCAAGAAGAATTCACAAGGTACTGAGTTTAAACGCGAGTTGTTAACAGAATCAGCATATGAATTTCAAGCGAGGAGAGACGTGCGAGGTGCCGCTGTACAGCATGGGCTGCCTGCGGCCCGCGCTGGCGGAACTGCGCTACTTCGCCAACTCGCTGTCGGCGCTGTCCTCCGGTATCGTCATCGTCATGGTAAGCCTTCAATTTGTTTTACGACACAGCTCCACTACCACACTCCGCTGCTGTTTCATTGAGGTAACCCCACTTTACGAAGTTGGAGTTACATCTTCCCACTTGAGTCCGGAGAGGGTTCAAGGACTTGTGAAGGACTGCCCCTGCTGATACACGGTTTCTTAGCTTATCGATGGCAAAAAGTTTAAATATGTTTAGCCCAAAACTGAGCCACACGAACCCCGCTCACTGATGCAGTAAATAAATCGTCAAGAGCGCAGGTGATAGCATGCGGTGCAAGATGGAAGGTGGGCCATTGTTTGTGGGATACGCGGTCTTCATTCTAGACGTCGGTTGCTCCATCGCAGTGGCAGCCGCGCGCCGGTCCTATAATGAATACCAGCCTATTGACTGTCCTACTGCATGCTGCAGACCACTGCTAACGTCTTATCATACAAAAAACACATGAACATTGAAGAACTACCTTTTATAAAGTTTATTTAAAACTAAAGTACACGTACATTTTCTGACATCATAGGTACCAGTGTTGCTGGGCCAGAAGCCATTGTTTCATCAGTTATTTTTATCTCCAATTTCAATCATTACCTAATAACGGGCTAGTTGTTTATCACTATAGGTTCTAAGGTTCCTGATGATCACTAATATGCCTTCTTGGCTAGAAACAGACTTTATCAGTTTACTTTTGTGTCTCAGGCTGTGACCCTATTCGCGGCGGCCTACACCCTGGTGACGGGCGTGGTGGAGGTGCGGGCTGCGCGCGTGCTCAAGACGCCGGCGTCGCTGCGCATCGCGTGCCTCACGCACCCGCCGCCGCCGCTGGTGGCGCTAACGTCGCCCGCCGCGATGCCGCACGACACCTCCATGTAAACGCTGCTGTCTAGTATGAGTACGCTACCGGAATCCCGCTCGAAACCTATTGTAAACGCTCTCTAAGCCCACCGGAACGGAGAGGAGACGTGTCGGATTCGACCAATCACAGGGTGCTGCTGTGCACGTGTTTCTTTATATGTGACCACATACAGAAAGTATGGGACTATTTTACCAGTACTGATTGGTAACGATCTGTCCCGACTTGTACGTGCTGGAAACGTGTATCTTTATGCAGCACCCTCACGTGAGACGAGATACGCGATGTTAGACTCCAACCAATGTGATTTGTCAATCTCCGCACGTCTCCTCTCCGCTCCGTTCGACTCAAATTTGGTGGAAATCGGGGCGTATACCACCGTGTACGCCATCGGAACGAACAGTATTCAGAAGAATGGTTGAACTCTGTGCTATATGAGCAGTCAACACCTACGTAAGTCCAGGAATGCATTATTTGTGAACGCGTTGCTTTGTACAGACTCCAGCACATCAAGCTACTACAATCTGTCAAATTTCCTTTAATACACTTTCAACTTTATCGCTGAATCATTAGGTTCACGGTTGATTGGGAAAATTTGTCAGTTCCGGTACACATCGCGGAAATCGTTTAAAAGGCGCAAGCGACGCTGTAGCACCTTGTGGACTGGAAGATGTCGGCGCTGTCTTGTTATAAATGTGTTGTTAAAATCATTATATGGTGTTCTGGTTTAAAAGACACAAAACAGATAATGAATACTAAACGTGTCTCAATAATAACAAGTTCGCAATTCCTGCCATTTATCTAACTAGCTCGAACGTTCCAACGCGTTCCCAAAAAATCTAGTCAATCGTTGTGTTAATAATGCGTGCTCTAAACTAAAACCCGATTCTAGTAAGCAAGGTATACCTACAATTTAATATCCCACGGCAACATTGCTCGATTAGTGCGGGTCAGATCAATAACAATGATAAGTACTTATTTTCTGAACTCGTTGCCTTTTTGCACATACACCTTCTGAATGCTGAGCTGTTCTGGTGGTGAGCTTCAGTAGAACATGAAGCTATCGATGTCTAGCTCAGTCTCAATATTTCGTCTAAAACCTAATGTGATGAAAGTGGCCTTTTATGCCTGTTCTATATTTATTTATCATACTGTGCAGACTACGTGAAAGTGTATTCCTATTGGAATGCGCATAGGAAAAAATCTTGGAACTTTATTTTTAAATGTCGTTTAAAATTGTTTAAAGTCTTATTTGAATGTGTAAAATAAATGTCTTTTATGACAATATGTATGTGTTTGCATTTCGACAAATTGGCTCGGGGCTCGAGCATCAAAAAATAAAACCAAAAATCGAGGATATCTTTTTAATCGTAATTTTTTGAACACAATACAACATGCAAGCATTAAAATGCTTTATGAAAATCAAAAACAATCATATCTTTTTCTATATTTGGTACCTATTTTTGGTTACTTTCAAATTATACAAGAAAAACGATCTCTATATAAAGTCAAACAAAAACTATAATATATTATGAAAAATTTGGTACAACAGGGCGCGGGCGCGCGGGCGCAGGCGGCCGAGCGAGCGGCCGCAGGGGCCCGGGGGCCTCACGTAACATACTACACTATACAAACGTACGCACTAATGATTCCACTCAGTCGCTCACTGCCGGCCCGCCGGCCCGCGCGGCCGCTCGCGCCAACACTATACAGCCGGCGACCCGCGCCCGCACCCGCGCCCCCCGCGCCTCGGCGCGCCCCGCCGCCGCAACAGCTAAGTACTCGACGAGTCTAAGATAATAATGTGAAGCGATCGACTTACGTTTAAATTTAGAATTGGAAGGGGCGGCGCGGGCTCGCGGGCGCTGCCGCGGTAACATTAGATCTATCTAGAATAAATAGAGGAGCCTCCGTGCGCTCGGGCTCAGGGCGGCTCTAGCGCCGCGCGCCGCGGTGCTTGCGGTGCGCCGCGCGGCCCCGGCCCCACCACAGCGCCAGCAGCGTCAGCAGCAGCACCGCCCGCCGCGCGCTGCACACACACTCCGCGTCACTACCCCCCCGGCCCTCCCGCCCGACCAGCGCGCCTGCTACGGCTAAGAAGTCAAGGATCCGCGCTCGCATGCGGTCCTAGTGTGTGTCCTGAGTGACGGCGCGTCGCGAATGAGAAATCCGCGGCAAAAACATGTTCGCACTGTCGTAGTAGCAGTGGTCGTAGTCCGGACAAGTTTAAAATTATCGAGCGTTCTATTCTAGTGTCGGGGATTCCGCATCCGTGATGCTCTGTCACTCAAGATGTACACGTAGTCTTACGAGTACAACCGCATGCGGAAAATATTGCACCGTGAAATCTTATTTTGGCCGGGACGCGCTGTTCGGTCAGGTCATCACACTCATAACCTAACTTTAATTTATTTCTCCAACTATCTATGACTAGCACTACTCTGTTCTGTACATCAATTTAATTTACAACTTTTATATTTATAGGGAAAGTATATTTCGAGAATGTAACTAATTCGATAATCTACTTCTATCTAGTTTCTAAACTAGTGAAAAATAACAGAAAATCGATTTTGTAACTTGTAGATGCAAAACTTACAAGGAATTACATTCTCAGCGTGACGCATTCAAGATGCTCAAATAATATCAAAGCAAGAGAAAACGAGATGTAGTTGATGAGTAAATGATAAAACATGCAACATAAAATGATTCTACAATGAATGTCCTCAATTTAATACATTTGGTATTCGTGAACATTGCAACCCCGTCCGTTACGGGCTAGAGTTGCCATGTTGGAGAATATGGTACAGGGTACAAACTACAATGTGACAGCTAATGACTCTGATACATTGATTCTAATTTGATTGATTAAGAAATAAAATTAATTGGAAAA
This sequence comes from Eurois occulta, assembly GCA_950022335.1. Taxonomy (NCBI): domain Eukaryota; kingdom Metazoa; phylum Arthropoda; class Insecta; order Lepidoptera; family Noctuidae; genus Eurois; species Eurois occulta. The sequence continues at coordinate 1,218,204 of OX465486.1, forward strand.
GTGTCCTTTTACAGCTATGTTCAGAAGTCTGTGTTTTGTTCCGTTTCGGCAGCGGTGGTAGACGCTGGCAATACAAGCAATAAGCAGTGACACTGACAACAATTCCTCTGTTCAATGAAAAAACGTTGTCAAAGTATTGAGCAATATTATCGTCCATAATTTGGTAACGCTACTTGATCATGCCAAACTTACAGAGGAACTATTCAATGCCTCCCTTAGCTGCATGTATCAAAATTAAAACCGATGTAATTAAATCAAGGACTCAAGCTAAGACAGGTGTTAATAGAGCAGATGTATGAATGAATAAGAAGAGTGGGAATGGTTACCGATGCACACAACACGCGAGATTGCTCACCAAAGTAGCACACTGGCTGCCCTGTAACAAGCATAATGCGGTCACTCTCCGACACGCGCCGGCCCGTCACATCACCAAGACCCTGCCAGCGGTGTCAGTGAGGAGTGCTCTACACGTTCAGGCCGGCATGATTCGGTGAAATCAAAATCAAAAGCCATTTATTCAAATTGGGTTGAGAAACAGCACTATTTAAACGTCAAAATTACTTTAGACAGTCCCCCCAAAATAGCCCTTCGACTAGTTCCGTTTAGTTAACATGGTTCAGCAAGAGTAAACGCCGATCGGAGTTCCCCACGGCGACAGCGCGAGCACAATGAAAGCCCAATCATCATCTGCTAGCCTTCTCCCAACTTTGTTGAGGTCAGCTTTTAGCCTAACCGAGCGGCTGCCTATCTGACCTCCAAAACCCAATAATTGAGTAACACGATACCTTGTGTCTGGTTATCATAGATTATCTCGCTCTGGCTTCTGACTACTCCGTAACGACTGTCAAAGAAAGATTTTCAAATGTCAGCCAGGATCAACGGCTTAATTGTTTTCCGATTCGCGGATGGTTTTCGGTATGAGAAAAATTAAAGCCGACTAGCGTTAGTAACTGCTGCGGATCGGCTTTGTTCTCACAATAAATACTGTTGATTCGAATATGCCGAGCTGCACATGTTTGAAGCACCCCTGGCAATGAATTTCCAATGATACCACCGGCTGTTAGTGATGTGGGGGCGCTAGCGTCGGGGTGTACGAAGCGATTAGTTCAAGCTAGCACAAAGACACTGGTGCTTCCTGAGGCTGGCAGGAGCGGACAAGCTCAAAAAAGGGCGTATGTTTTGAAATTCTACCGACTACAATTGGTGCCAATAGCAAACGTTTAGAGTTTTCTGGAGTGAAGTTACGGGTATATTTCTCTTGGAAAATCATGTTTAGATGTAGATGAGACTATAATAGGTTCCAGTCAGCATACGGTAGACATTATTGAAGAGGAAAGTTTTCGCTCGCTTTATCCTGCCAGCCTCATCAGCCGATGTGTCGCAGTGTATCAGATGGTATGTGACGCACCGTGCAGGCCGCGCAGTGCGGCGGCGCACACCCCCCCAGCTCCAGGCGCCGGGGGGGGCCCGCTCCCCCTCCCACCCCCCCTGCCCCGGCACTGCCACCTCCCCCGGCGCAGCAGCCCGCGCCCGACTCCCCGCACTCCGGCTCCCAGCAGTCTACCTCACCAAGCTGCAAGCAGACATTCACAAGTCAACACACAAATCCACGGAGACATCCAGGACAGGATCTAGGTACGAGAAGAGTCACACAACAGGCTATAACTTTGCTTTTATTTCGTGCCAAAAGTTCCCAAAGACATTCAAAAGAACAATGAAGTTAATTATGCAGTGAGGCAACAGACTGTGAAATTAAGATATCTAGTATAGTGGACTCGAAACATTTTGCGCTTCCTCAGCAGTGTCCAGCTCCGAAAAAAGCGACAGGCTTTTGAGCAAACTCAAACGCCGAGTTTGATATACATTACCTGGCCATATCGTATTACGCCCGGAGAGTGTTGAACGTGTTCAAGTCGTAGTCTATATCAATAAACATGGCAATACTAACGAGACACTCGCAGATCTGGCACTGGTAGAGCCAGCGCTCGCCGCTGCGGAAGGTGACGTGGTGCATCTCTTGGTGGCGGCAATGGAAGCGCGCCTCGCAGTGCGGGCAGCACGATGCCGGCGCCAGCGACGGCAGTGACGTACTCTGCAACTGTGTGATCAATAGATGGAATCTTGAGAATATAGTGGTGGGACCGTTTGTCGAAGGACTGATAGCAGATGTAATGGAGCAAATGAGTCCTAGAGTGCAGACCGTATATCGGTCCAAAAATCGGTTTAAAAGGAATCAGTTCAGCTGTTCAAAGGTTCAAAGAGCTATGTGTCTCTTTTAAGCTTTCAACACCCTGTCCTCCTTCGCCTTTAGCAGTCTGCTATCTTCAGCAGTGGATTGCGTTAGCCTGAGTGGATTGATTGAAAGGTGAAAGAGGAAGCCGTTTAAGTTGTTGAAAAATCTGGCTATAACATAGGATTTCATATTCCGTCCTAAGTATTATAATCACAATCATAGAGTTCATATTAACTTACAATCAGTCTAGTGCGAGCGATAGTTACCGCGGTGGTGTGGTTGTCGGCGAGGTCGCAGGCGCAGGCGGCGAGGTGGCAGGTGGCCACGCCGGCGGCGCACGCGCACGCGCGGCAGCCGCCCGCCTCCGACCACGACGCGCCGTCCGACATGATGCGTCCTTGCCATGAACAACCTGGAATTATGCGATTGTAATCATCACAATCTTCCTCCCTATGACCCATATTACTGGGGTTGGGAGCAACACCTTTTATTCTCCTCTGCTAGTCGTGACTCTACCTGTTACTCCTTTTGAAATGCTATTAGATATTGCTAAAAATTCACATTGTATCAGTTTTAATTCTGAACTCAATAGTTTGGCACATTATTTCTAGGGTCCAGCCATTTATTGGTTTCCAGACATAAATAGAATCTAGTCTTCCGAATCTTCTATAGCTTCCAGGTTCCTTCTTCTTCTCTAGCTAGCTATTTGCGCGCTAGATTTATAGATCTATCACTTGAGGTCCAGCCTAGAATATTGTTACAATCGAACTAAAGAGTTATCAAGTAATGCACCGGCATCATCCGGGCGTTATTGAATTTAAGAGGTTGATATACTCACTTAATTCACAATGTTCTTCCGAGTCACATTCACATCTGAAGCCGCCGTCGATGTTGACGCAGCGCGCGCTGGGGTGGCACGTGTGGAACCCCTCCACGCACTCGTCCACGTCTGTAATGTATCACAAGAAACATTAGAACTTGTCAAAGCTACTGTTTTACCCACATATGACCGCAAAAATAGGGTATAAGAGACCAAACAACATTGGACGTACGGGTGGGGGCCGCGAGCCGGGAAAATACTAATTCTGATGATCTTAAAAGATTTCATGGAATGTATGGTAAGGTCAGAATCTATTCAGACCTAATCGACCGTTACATACTTTCCTTCTCTCATATTCGCGATCTCCCTCTCATGGGTACTTGTTATTCTCGACAGCGGAGGCACAACGTGGTGGTCAACAATACCTTGGCATGTATCCAGCACAGCATCCCTCGTATACCCCGGCGCGCACACGCAGTAGTAGCTGCCGGGCGTGTTGACGCACAGCGCGTGCGGCGGGCAGGCGGGCGGCGCGGGGGGGGGCGCGGGCGCGCGGCACTCGTCCACGTCGCGCTCGCAGCGCGTGCCGCCGAAGCCGCGCGCGCACGAGCACAGCTCGCGGGACACGCACACGCCGCCGTTCAGGCATCCTCCCGTGCAGATCGCTGAGGGATGGATGAAATTTGGAAATGCCAGAATTAACAAGAAAACCTCCCATGGCCCCAAACAAAATGGGAGAAGCTGGCGCCATACCAGTCAAAGTAGAGCAGAAGATCGATATGAACAATGTACTGCTCTGTATGAAGATGTGGTACATACGGTTGCACTCGTATCCGTCTCCGGTGTAGCCCTCCCGACAGCGGCACGTGTACGAGCCGGGCGTGTTGGTGCACACGGCATGAGCGTGGCAGCCGTGCGTCTTTACCGAGCATTCGTCTACCTGGAAAACAAATGCAAATTATGACCAGCCAGGTGTTCTGTCAGGTAGGCTACTGCCTGGCGGTTGTCTTCGGTCTGTTGTATACAAACCCAGACTCGTAGTTAACTCTGCTTGCGCAAAATTAGATTTACGTGACGTCAGGTACAATTAATGCGCAGTTCGAATGAGACGTTTTTGATGTCACCACAATCTTAATAGAAGCAGAATGATTACTGAACTTACTTCAACACAATTGAACTTGTCTTTCCGGTTGTAGCCGGGCAGGCACTGGCACACGTACCCGCCCACCACGTTGACGCAGCGTGTGTTGGAGTGGCAGTGGTGGCCGTCCAGACCACCTGCACGCTGGCATTCGTCCACATCTAGGATGGGAGAAGAGAATCCTCAGTACACAAGTATTTTATGCAATGGCCTGTCGATATTAGCTATATCGATGAACATTGGGCTACCTTACTGGAGGGGTTACTGGAAATCGGTAAATGCAGTGCAGATGACTCGTATGCTAGGTAAATCGTGTGGATCATTGATCTTTACAAGATATGGATCGGTAACAGGTAGATGAAAATGGTCGACCATCGATCACGGTGGCGTGTGCATAAAGAGAAATAATTTTTTCAAACTTTCATTATAATCCATCGAATAACAAATCTTCCAAATTGACCGTTCATGTGGCGAACGATTTTCACTGAGTGGTGTTAGCACCTGGAGACGAGTGTTGAATGCAGTTCATTCAATAAACCCACCTATCACAATTCACTGCTAAACATAGACCTCACCCAAGCTGCATTGCAACACCCTGTCCTTCATATGACAATGGAATGAACTGTCTTCACAAAAAGCAGTGTTACCTTGACAAGAGAGTCCGTCGCCCTGGAAGCCCTGATTGCACTTGCACGTGTACTTGGTGTTCAGGTTCATGCACGTCGCGTTCTCGTCGCACGAGTGCCCCATGCTGCAGTAGTCCACGCCTGGTGACAAGTAATCATACTTATTATTTTACTTTTATTTAAAATTCGGAAATCATGTTAGACAGTCCAGTTTGTGTTCAATCGTTTCACTTGAACGATACCGAATGAAAGGCAAAGATGAAGAACCCGAAGCATAATATTATGATATCGGTTTTAGGCCTCGTTGTAAAACCCACCTGGACAGAACTTGCAGCACTCGCCGGGCACGGTGAACTGGTCGGCGATGTCGCAGGGCAGCGGCGGACAGGCGCGCTCCGGGTCGACGCGCGAGCACTGCATGTTGCCGTCGTGGCACACGCACTCGGCGCACTCCTTCGGGGCAAACCTCTCGCCGTGCTCGTATAGTGTTCCCTTTAGAAGGCACTGCCCTGTGAAAGATAGTGAACAAGTTCAAGTATACAGCACAGTTGGCGCCAGTCCTTGAGGATATGTTCCAATTGGTGCGTCTTGAATGACACACGTGGGGCTATAAAAAAACATTCTTCAAACAGCACGACATTAATAAGTAAATCTACAAGACACCACATCAATTACTACAGTAACGATAGCTGATGCCATGCTATGGATTCCTGGTGGCAGTAAGCATTCTTATAAAGGACCTTTTTGTCTTTTAAGTCGGTTAAAAAGCTATACTTACTCAAGCATGTTGGACAACACTCGCCCGGATGTAGGACCGGGTTCTTGCACTCTGCTCTATCGCACTCGACTGGCCTGCACGTTATCTCACCGTGCTGAAAAACAAAGAAATCCTTTTTTTAAACTTATAAGACAAATAAAAACTATTAAACACACAAGAATAAAAGAGTTCTTACTTAGCCAAGTATACAGCGGAGTAAAATTTGTTGTATCGTCATGGATGCAGGTTGAATGGACATAATTTATATATACGTTACGCTAGCAGGTGTTGGATAACTCAATATACTCCAAAAAAAAGTAATAATAGTGATTGCAGTACCACACAGGAGCAGCGATTGCAGTCCCGTTGCCACGAGGCGCCGTCGGCGTGCACCGTGCCGTTGGAGAAGCATGACTTCTGACAGTCGCACTGTTCCAGGCGCGCCAACCTTGCCTCCGTGCCAACCAACTGGAAGGAAACATTGTTAAGATCAACATTATTATAACCTTAACGTCAATTCGGTTAAGTAGGGACACCTCAACGAAGTGGCTAAAGGTTATGGGTGTGGATCTGCATCACCTCTTTTTCTGTCCTCTGAGCCCCAAAAGCTGCAGTCAAAGCGACCTTCCGACGATACCGTGGAATCTTGCTTGCCCTCTAATCTAATACTATCTGATAAGTTAAAAGAAACGGGGAGTTACCTTGAGTGATAAGTCATGGATATGTGTAGTGAGCTCCTGCACCGTGGCCTGCAGCAGCGCAAACTGCCCACATGTGGGACACTCGGAATCGAGCCCCGGGCACTGCGCCAGGTAGCCGTGGGGCCCGCTCACCAGTCTTACTTCTTGTAATGTACCCTTAAAACAGAGGCGGAAATTAGAATCGTCTGTGTGACTGAAATGAAATCAAAATATCATATTTAATTTTCTCAGTAGGTTGTGAAAACACATCACCATTTTTCATAAACTAAATGAGATTGATCAAATTCGCGTTTTTAAGCTGGTCTGTTCAAGAAAGAACTACACAGATTTGGACCTTTCCAGTGTCCAGTCAGTACAAGCATGTGTGACAGTATACGAGTAAGAGCTCAATGCCTGACGAACAATACCAAAGAATCTGTTAAGGTGGATTGACGAAAAGTTGGGACATACCTTAAATAAGGAATGTTTGCTATTCCTCTGGCCCAGCCAGAGCGCTAGCTGTGGCTGCGTGAAGTTGCGGTCGGGCGGCGGGATGAGGCGCCGGTACAGTGGGTGGCAGTCAACCAGCAGCGTGGCCTGCGCGCCTGACACGGCCAGCGCCAGCCGGTGCCAGGCGCCGTCCGCCAGCCGGAACGGGAAAGTCTCCACGCGCGCAGCAGCACCACCCGCCGCCACGTAGTGCAGCCGCACCTCGTCGCGCCGCCCGCTCGACTGCACCTCCAGGTACCTGCGCACACTCACTACACGTCAGCCACCGCACCCGACCGGCGACTCCGCCCCGCCTCGCATACTGTTCCGAGGTACACATAAACAAAGCAAACAACACACATATCGCGCGGCGACGGGGCGCACCGGCCGCGAGCGGACCTCGGCTCGCTCTACATCTCAATATCGCTCGGCCAGGATGGGGGACCATGTACCTCGGAACGAATTGCGTTCGGTGTCGACAGAGACGCAAGGTGTCTGTTAGTCGCTCCGGGTGCGCGGGCTCGGCCCGGCTCGCGGTGTCCGCTTACGTTGGTTAAGGGAGAATTTTTGACCGAACAGTTAATTACGAGTTAGCAAAGGCGCAGAGGCGGCCAGTGCGCCGCGCGAGGCTTTAGACACATACGAGACAAAAAGGATCCCCATGTCGCTTGGAATGCGTGTGCGGAACAGCTCGGCGTCCCCTCGAGTCGCGCGGGTAGCGCGTGGCGGCCGCGCGGCGCCCCTCTAACAACAACATCCAGGTAAAGAACATCGAACGGGGAGCGTGGGGGGGCGGACATATACAGAACACAAAACGTCAAGACACAGAACACAAGACGGACGGCGGCGGGGGAGCGCGGGGGGCGCGGGGCGCATGCAAGCCGGCCCGTCCGCGCACACAACATCCATGCAGATGTGACAGTGAGCGCAATCAGGTCAACGGATGGATCGAGGAGGACATTCCGAGGCACAGGACATTCCAAGATACATGATTCTCCCCTAGACGCGCGCACGCATGGCGCCGGTGGGTGAACATGGCGGGGGCATGCGTGCGCGCAGCGATGTTGAGATCTAGAACTCACCGTGCGGAGCGCGTCGGCCGCGGCGCCCGGCGCGCTCGCCGCCCGCCGCCGCCGCCTCGGCCGCGCTGCGCCCGCGCCGTCCACTTCCACTACTCGATACCAGATGAATATATAATTAAGTCGTGAAATCGGGACTTCAACAATTTAATTACCGAAACATCAAAACATTGTTAACTCCCAAGCCTATGGTCGCTACACGCTGTGCTACGCCGCGTAGCAGCCGCTACGACGGGTGCTACGAACTCTGTCATTGACGCTTCTAGGATTGAAATCGTTAAAAAATTTAACGATGGATGATCGACCCATCTTACCATAATAAAACCCATTAATACTTAATATCAAGGACTAAACAATAATACTTTTAAGCATAATATAAACGTGCTACTACCTTAAATAATTAAATACAACAACATCGAGTACACAGCGGGCAGGTTACCTGTTGTATCCATGTGAGAAGGACAGGATGGTGCCCGAGTTGGCGGGCTCTTGTCTCAGCGACGCGAGGACTGTGAACTCGGGGGATCGGCGCAGGAGTTCGGCTGCGCGCTCGAACACGGCGCCTTCCACTTGTAGTGAACGAGATTCTCCTGAGATACATATACACAATTGTACAGACACACATCATTTAAAACATAACATAAGAATACCTCTCCATTCCCCTTAGGTCTGTACCTGGAGTACACCCACACTGCGCCAGTTATTGTTATTGTAGCGACTACACATGATAAACTGTTATGAAATTCATGTAAAGTATTACATGGGTTTTGGGCCATCTTGTAATAACCTAAACGTTTTATAGTGTTTGTGTGTAGTGTCGTTAAATATCGTAGTATGGTCACACACCAATGAGAATTCTTGTAAAAGTGCATTATAATAGCTCATAAACTAAAAAAAATATCATTAACACTAGAAACGGGATATTTACCATGTTTACTGTTTGATTTGAGTTCCCGATATTTCGGAAAAAAAGCTAAAAAAAGCTTAAGAAAAAAACAAAAGCTTTTTATAAATACCTACAAAAAGTTTTCCTTAGCCATTTTGTAACGGTTCATGGCGTAATAAAACCTATTGCAGAGAAATAAAGCAGTCAGCTGTTAGCGTAGCGTAGTATATGCCTGTGTGTGTGTATGGTAGCCTACATGTTTGTGTATAGTCACGACCAATGAAATGTAAACGCTTAGAAAAAATCGAAAGTGATTTTCTTGTGAAATATCAATTTCTACTTTGAGATAAGACCTATTTCTTAATAGTTTGGCTTCCAAATTAATATGTTTGTGAAAACGTAAAACGTGAATCAATACAGTGGGAGAATATCACTTGTAAAAGTTTCTGCGTGTATACATGTCATTGCTGGTGAGTGTATATTGTGGCCTATATTCGTATGTGTGTACTATCGTGATCTTGGAGTCCTTGACTGGTAACGATCGCAGCGCCCTGGCGCTCTGCCAGATCTATTATCTTGATTCAGTGATTTCTCCGTAAAATTTCCCCTAGCTTGATTGCTTTTCAGATAATTCTAGAATTAATTTTCTCTATAGCCAGTGAAATTCTCGAACATCTGTCTTTGAATTGAGCGCGCCGATAGTGAAAGTTTGAATTTCAATTGGTCGAGTTTTAGCGGGCTTTGTGTTGGACTGAGACGAAACTTTGCTATACATAATGCTATTGAAAATTAATTGGAACAGGGTTGAATTATATATACACATAACATCACGCCTGTAATCCCAGAAGGGTTAGACAGAGTTGTACCTAATAGTACACCCATATTTTGCCAGTTAGGTTTAAGTCCCATGTAATAGGGGTCGAGCCTATTGCCATTAACCGAGCACAAATACAGACTCCGTGGCTGCTACTGATAAATCCCTGAAGGAAAAACCCAATAACACTTTGCCCGAACTGGGAATCAAACTTAGGATCTCATGCTTAGTAGTCGATGCTTGCGACTACTAGACCAATGAGGCAGTCGAGTGAATTACGTGGTAATTAAATAAATTCAGATTTCTCAAAATATTGTAGAGCTGACTCAAATCAAGTCTTTTCAGAATTAGAGGTTGCCAAGCGTTTGTCACGTTCATTGTAAGAAGAAAGCACGTCCTTTAACTGAATGGACACAGTTCCCTTTCAAACGTAACCAGCCAGCAAATAAGCCAGCTACGCCAATCTGTAACGATGAATCGATATTCACTACAAGTTGATATTCATAGCCATTGAATGGAAACTCGAACACATAACCTGTACAGTGTTCCTACACATGACATGCTAACTGTATGAATCGAACACTTGCTCGTATGCCTAGTTCTCGTGCCGCTTGAGCAAGCTGTCACAACACTCAGCACCACGCAAACATAGTACGCTAAACATGTGATTCTATTTCACTGTATCTACCACCATGTTTGCTACTAGGGGATGGTAGTTCCATAAAACATTTATCATGTAAGACTGGATTTAGTACCTGTCGATTTGTTTTCTTTGAAACTTTGATTGCAAGTTTCTGAATTCGTTTATTTACGTTACCATAACACAAGCATTAGGTTGCTTAGCTTGGGACTAGATGGTGCTGTGTGAAATGTCCAGGGATATTTATTTATTTATTTATTTTCAGTCTAGATGGAGTTCTTCAACTCCATCTAGAAAAGTTCAACGTTTGACTTTATTAGGATATTGATATAATTTTATCCACAATTGAGACAGTTAGGCGAAATTTTGATAATTTCTAAAACTCTTGAATGCACTTATTATAGCCAATATTTGAATGAACTTGGGATGAAAATGAAAAATGAGATATCGCTTCATGTGAACAAAGCAAAACATATACGAGGACACCACGCGTGTTTTGCAGCGTCTGCAATTCATTGCCACATTATACAAAATACTCTCCATATTTCTAAGAAAATCAGTTTGTTCGTAATTCTACAATCATACAATTTATAGTCATTGAAACTTTGGCCCGATCTCCACCAACTATAAATTCTCGTCTATAATTATAATAGAAACTCTATCAAATCGAGTTAGTGCTTTATCGGTATTTGGCAGAAACACCTACTTTAGTTACCTACTCGAGTACAAATGTTTGCCAAAACCGAGTTTACCGCAATTGTGACTGATTCGCAGTGTAATGCTGCAATGCACCACAAAACCCCGAGAGGAACTATAAACTAGTTCACTGTGATGCAGACTTATTGCAGATGCGATTCTCAAACCAGTATCTAGGTTACTTTATATTAAAAACAATGATAATACAGCGGCAAGCGTCTCATGTGTGAACGTGGACGAGGCAAAAGGAATATTTAAAATCGTAGCAAGTGCTGTTCTGTAGTTTCTGCCTGTCTGCCTGAAAAATCCGTGAGTTGATATATGCATCATGTACGATAATCTAGCGCAATAAACACAGCCATATCCAGCTCACAATTAATTAAGTGTAATCAATTGAAATCGGTCACAAACAAACCCTCAGATCTGTTCGTCGGAATGTGTCAGCAAAATCGCACTCAGAAATCACGAGCGGAAAATAAAGTGCGCAACACAGAGATTTAAATCACGGGGGGAGGAACGAGATGACGAAATAATATCGCGAATGAATGACGTGATGCCCCCTGCGGCGAGGGTGGTCGCACGGAAGGGTGGCACGCGACCCACCGCCGACCGACAATGTATTTTACGGTTTCAAATGAGAATCCAAACTAATAAATCTGTCATTCAATGTATCTCTACTGTTATTGATTCGAGAACAAATGATGCGTGTTTATTTCGATGATTTATTACCAAGATTTCAGCTTTAAGACGAATTCGTTCAATAATTCCTTGTTTTTTTTATTTGTTTGGTGCGTAACAAATGGCCGTCTGTAGCCGTGCGCGTGTACACGCGGCGTGACGGCGACGTTGCCGGTCACGTGACCTTCTGTCACGAAGAATCAGCCCGGGGGCGGCACGACCACGAGGGTAGTTTTTAACAAGCAACCATTCCATGATTAGTACCTAAAACGTGAGTAACATCGTTGCAGGTAATTAATTCCCTTCGCTTAACCCTTAGCAACGATGAGCAATTTCTAAAATTCAATGTTAACTTAGGCCCGAACTGTTCGAGAATCTGCTTCCTTTCTCTCGATTGAAAAGGAATTTGAATCAGGAATACAATAGAATATTCAATCGGGTAAACTCGGCAGCATCGTCTCAGTACCTCGTGTAGATACGCTAAGTGAGAAAGTTTTCCTCCCTCCACCGCCCCTGAGAGTTCGATGACTCCCGCCAGACACACCTACGATATTATTGATAAAGCCACATTCCCACTGACCGACTATTGTTGATGTTGCTCGAGATATAAGTAATGGTTTCCTGGAAATCCCTGGCCGTTGGAAAAGTTTTTCTATTGAGACGAGAATTGGTTCTATATGATTTTACGTTTTTTTTTCGATTCTAAATTAGAAGGTATAGTAGAACCTTAAACTTCGCCGTGTTTTAGTCAAGTAACTTATATTTCCTGAGATTTATCGCATACGTATGACCGCGAGCTCCACGTTCAAGCGACTTACGTCTTGTGACAGCGACTGCGGAAACAGCAAATAAAAAATTGGTTCTGGGCATCCTACGAGTCACCAAGATTCGACAGGTCGCATCACTAGAGACTGGATGACGCCTTAGTGAATATAAAGCTTTATAAACGCTTGTGTTATTATATAAGATTGAACAAAAACAATAGAGGGAGACAGTTGCCAGAACACTGAACAAGCGACGATTACGAAACCCTTTCGAGGAGCTGACGAATCCGCTAACGTAAGTGGATTAAATAATACAATGATATATTAACCAATGAATAAGATTGTACGGATTTGACTTCGTCGGATAATACAGTAGAATCTGTAAGTGTTTTCCGAAGAAAGTTATTGAAATACAAGCCGTATTAATCGTAAGCTCGATGGGATTTTATTATTTATTTTATTAAAACAAAGTATATAAAAATCTTAACTTAAGAACTATGCCCCACAAAACCGTTTTCACGGTTTGTCTCTGGGAACGGAAGAAACAGTATTAAAAATATGGTTTATTCGTTTATTTTCGGATAGAATTCTCAGGTGACTTAGCGGATTTTTAGAAAAACGTCCTGGTTTTCCGAAAAATAATAATACAACTAACTTTTAATCATAACATCTGCTTATGACTAAAACTTAGTTGTATTATTATTTTTCCATGTTCACAATCCCGCACACATACCTACTAACTTCCACGTAACAGTCAACTTCAATAATTACGACCTCCCAAACAAACTTCCATCCTCTATTTAACCTCTTAATAGGATTAATTTTCTTAAAATCCCTCCTTTATTCTCTTCATTATCTTCCGTTTAAAATTTCATGCTTGTAGACACAGCAGTTTGGGCTGTGAGTTGTCTGTCAGTAAATTTAAGATTTTAATTAAATCGAATAAGTGTTTCCAGCTTTAACAGCCGCTCGGGTCGATCTTAAGGTTAAGCCGCGCTTGCCTAGGTTGATCCGTGGATGCTCATAAACAGCACAAATATGTGGATGTCTCTAACTATTCTCAATCTAATTTTTTTTTTCTTTTCATTTTAATTTACAATGGTTTTTTTTTTTTTACAATGGTTATCACATCACTTAAACACCCTTTGTTCAGAATAGTTGCAGCACTGATGACAATATTTTTGTCACTTGTTTAATTTAGTCTTTTATAATATTTTCTTGCCTTTGTATAGATTCTTTTTAACGATTGTTTGTGAATGTGTGAACAGTGTAGGCCTTGAAGATTCCTTGATGTTTGTTAACTTTTGTTAACCTCTTATCTTGTTTTCCGTTTTTCTTGTGTAGTAAACAACGACTTATTGTCGGGCCTATGCTGTCCCCCCATACTTGAGTACTAGGTAATGCTGTAACATGATAATATTGTAAAACTAATCATTTTAAAAGAGTAACCATGGAGTTTCTTGCCGGTTCTTCTCCATAGGAAACGACCAACCCGAACCGTGCACCTTTTTGTCGACGTTTCATAAGTGCCCATGTAGGCCTATGTGAAATAAAAATATTTTGATTTTGATTTTGATGGGTGACCACCCATTACATACCGAGTTTCCTCCGTGCCTCGGAAAGCACGTTAAGCCATTGGTCCCGCCTGTCATTTGTAGATCTTTGACAGTCGTTAAGGTAGTCAGTGGCTCGAAAGTCTGACAACCAGTCTTACCAAAGGATATTGTGTTACCCAGTGCTAGCTGGGTTGTGGAGGTCAGATAGGCAGTCGCTCCATGTAAAATACTGGTATTCAGCTGCATCCGGTTGGACTGGAAGCCGACCCCAACATAGTTGGGAAAAGAATAGGCAGGTGATGATGAAGTGTTTCCAGCTTTCTCTTGAGAAATCATCATCATCGGCTCAGCCTTATCCCAAGTATGTTGTGGTATTCTTCCAGTATAAACTGATGCATCTACATACCAGTATTTTATATAGATCGAGCATATCTCTCCCCAAGAAAACGGTATATTTCTTTAAATTTTATTTTTATTTTTTATATTAAATGGGTCTACTCTTGACCTCAATCTAGTCCTGAGGACAGAGATGAGGTCGACGATGGAACGAGCTTACCCAGAAGAAGCCTATTAACTCGCGACTTAAATAGATTGGGGTCATATGAACTTGGGAACACTGACGAAGGCAGGGAATTCCACTCCTTGAAAAAACAAAAATATTCAAGTTTAAACATGTTTAAGTTGTAAGGTGTAAGGTGGCATGGTAACACCTTACTGTTCCAGGTGTGTGGGCGACGGTTACCGCTCTCCATTAGGTGCGACGGCGCTTGTTTGCTCACAGCCCACATTTACCACCCTTTACATAATATATCGTGAGCAATTTGTATATAAAGCTTACTTACGTACACGACCGTAATCTAGTTGAAATGAAAACTTGAAATTTTAGAAGCATCGTTTCGTTTCAGCCAACCAGAAATAATTTACTTTAAATGGTTGTTTAGCGTTAAATACATGCTTTAACATCGTGCCACAAACTTTTATCATGGGTTCAACATGATTCTAGACATAAAAGAGACTCTGAAAAAGTTTACTGTTCCATACATTTTGTAGATGACGCGCCATACATGTCATCATCATCTGCTTATCATTAACACTAGAAACCATGACAGTTTTAAAACTTATATCACCTACTTAGTTGTAAGTGTGTTGTCTTGTGTGTATTACTAACATAGTTTGTAAGTACTTTGTTACTAACACTATGAGTCTGGTTGCTCAAAATAAATGATGATTATGATTATTATTAGTTAGCCTTTTCCCAAGTATGTTGAGGTCGGCTTCCAGTCTAACCCGATGCAGCTGAATACCAGTATTTTACATGGAGCAACCGCCTATCTGACCTCCACAACCCAGTTAGTACTGGGTAATACTATACCCCTCGGTAAGACTGGACGCGCCATACGTGTTACAAATGTTGCAAGCTAAGCCAGTAACACTATCTTTTTATCACTAAAAAGGGCGTTGCTCTAAACGTTTCCACTCGTGTTAAAAGTAAATAACGAACACTTTTAAATGTTAGCTATCCGCTAACTGCAGCCTTATTTAAGCTGTCAGTAAACATGACGCGAAAATAACCGATGTTACATACGTGGCCCAAGTGAAGCAATTTACTTAATTGCTATATTTTCTGAAGAAAAACTTTCAGTGAACCTGTCGACGTGACGTAGTTTAGGGTTGCGTAAGAACAGAAATGATCTCAGTCTATTGTTTTTCCAAGAGGATGAACTTGGGGAACAAGGTTTTGAAAAGAAAGTATTATTATTTTATTATCAAAATTACACTAAAATAACATACAGAAAATACAACTACAACATATCAAGAGTCCTCTAAAAACAAAACGGAAAAACATCTGTTTCCACGAGGCTCGATTTCCACGAAAATATTAATAATGCATTTTTTCGGCCCCGCGTTTCCGTGGTGCCTTCCCCTACCTCAATTATTATTTAATATCAATTAGCTCACACTGCTGCAGTCAATAGACAGCTTAAGAATCAACCAGTTTCATAAGACCCTTAGATGTGTTTATATTAAAAAGATCTTGGTCCGAAAAAGAGGTCGTTGTAATCTGGTGCCAGCAACCCTAGTCCGGCTTACAGAGGGGTAAGCGAATCTATGCACGCTTCATATTTCATTTGTTTGTTGCTGAAATAACATAAGGGGAAGATTCCGTATAATGCAAAGGTTTTATTATTCATGTTGGTTTATTAAAATATTTTCAAAATACTTGAGATATTATGGAAATTGAATTGGTACGGTGTGTGTATTGTATGAGTTGCATAGATATGCAAGGTATACGATCATGATATGCCGTAGAGCCCTCAGTAGCACGTAGGCAATATTTTTACTGTTTTATGGTTGTATTACGACTGCAATGCTTTGAAGGTTGTAAATATTTCAAAAAGCCGACGTTTAAGGTTCGTGAATAGGTAATATGCAGCCCTCATAACTTATGACAGCCGTTTTACGTGGTTTCTCGCCGTGTGTGAAAAAATATATCGTAAATTTATATCATCTACTAAGACGGTATGTAAACACTTATCATTCGAAAAATTCTGGCCGTTTTAGGACTGATACAGACAATTTCTATTTACACGAATTGGGAAACGAACCCAATACCAAACAAACGATGTTGAAAAAATATTACCAGACTTACCACATTACAATTATAGGCTTTATACCGAGATTAAAGTTACATAAAGGTATTAAGGATGTCACAGATACATTTGGATTTAATTGTAATCGACCCTCGTGTCGGTGGTGTACAAACATGGAGTCTGCGTTGTGTAAACACTCATTGTGTGGCAATGGATATATTTTATTGGAAGTCGTTTGTCACTTCCCAGACGTGCCGGGGTTTGGCTGTCTATGTGGATAAATAGATTGTAGTTTTAATTAAAATTATTTTATAGGTGCAAATATTTCTAAGTTTCAGTACGAAATAATGGTCAATTATTATTTTGTCTGAAATGTTGACTTTTGGTTTAGTTTTAAAAATTTCCGAGTGTAAAAGTATAAGGTAAAACAAATTAAACCATTACATCAATTTTAGCTTTCCTTTTTAGGCTTTCTAACATGTTTCCCAAATCGAATAAGTAATATTACCTACCCTCGGAAAACATGTTAGATGCGGGCGAAGCAAGCTCCCAGCTAGTGTTACTAATGTGTAATGTAATGGATGTATAAGTTACAGTATACACTAGTGCCGAGTGAGACCGTGAGAACAGCTGTCTAAGATGCGAAAATCTTATATCACTGCCATATTAGACCTTTTTGGAAACAAGATTGAGAAAGAACACTCTTTGTCCAAGTTTAAAAAAAAAAAAACACAAGCTTTAATTAAATGTAAAGGAGACAATTAGGTTAGGTTAGGTTACGAAACTTTTTATACGCGTTCAATGTTGATAGACAACTATTAACATTGAACGCGTATAAAAAGTTTCGTGTCCGTGATATTATATATCCCCATAGCACAGCATCATGCTGAGTGATAAGTTGATAACCTGCTTGTCGCAGTCACGACGTGCAAGCTGTTAACTTTTTTTGTGTCTGTCCTGTTGTATTTATAATATTTGTTATGCGTTTTATGATTATTGTTATTTTTTTGTGCATACAATAAATATATTTTCTTTCTTTCTTTCTGTTAACCGTTGAGGAGTTCTCTCGTGAGGAGTCGATCTTGGCTGCAGGATTATGTCATGTCTGTCATGAAAATGTATTGTCACCAGAACCAATGGTGTGTACAAATATTCAGCTCAATCGGTTAGAGGGAACTGGTTTGAAAATCAGTTGCAAGATTTGACCAACAAAATAAAAGCTTATAAAAACGTTTTTTTTTGCAATGTGTAATTGTAACTTGCAACTTGGTTTTGACCGGAGTATTGAACCTTTATTAAGAACCTGAAAAGTCCCATTTTCGTACATACGGACTATATAAGAAAATACCTTACACTCGTGTCAAAATGTAGTTTAAGTGTTTTAATTTTTTAATCACCTAAAATTCCTTGTGACGTGGTGGCATTTAGTTCCGCACGAGACTTGTTACGGGCTTACGGCATCCTCATTACATCGTAAAATGTACACGCGAACCATGTGATTTACTACACACCTTTTTCTACATTCGGTATCTTTATGGGCACTTTGAAACATTTTCATTATGCTTTTATTGAACTAAACAGTTTAAAGTTGGTTAAGTCAAGGTCAATTAAATCTATATTTTTGAGTTAACCATGAACTAAACACCTTACAATCAGTTCATGTAAATAGATGGATAGTGTATGTTAACCTACACCAAAATTGTAACAAAGCTCATTTTCTAAACCATTAATATTCAAGGTACAACGACGATCTCATCACTAATAGAGATATCTACTAAGTAGCAGTTAAAAATGTCTACAAAACAGGGAAAGTTCAAAAGGTAGACGCCGCTGTTACTTGAAATAACTAGGCCAAGTTCAGATTAAAAGTGAATGTTTTCATAAATTAAGCACGCATTTTCACGTGATTGAGCTTCGAGCGCTGTCGCTCGGCTCGCTGAACAAATAAAGATCAGTGCACACCAGTGGCGCGGTAACATTATAATATGACCAATAAACAAAATATTTCTCTTAAGTTTGTAAAATTGTAGCAAGCGGCGTGGAGAGAAGGTGTTGGTACGTCAGCTGTCGCTAGCACTATAGCTGAGCATGAGGCCAGATATAACCGGGGAGGGAAATATTATCCTAATAAATCGTAATGGTACCTAATCTTGGGTCACCTTTCTTTATTAATTAGATCTCTATATAGATAGATGTCTTATTAATAAAGTGGTATAGACCACTGAAACATTTATCAAACTCAGAAGAGCCATATCAAAGACCTCACCACTCCGCACACCATGGCACGCACAATATACCTTACAAGAATCAAACGTATTAATATTTCTGATGTTTATGTGAATGTAAATCCTATGGTATCCACAGACCGCACTGCTACATCACACCACAATAATACCAGTGATTATTTATTTACCGGCTCTGTCCTTGACGTGACGACCTATGACGTGCATGCATATCATTCATAAGCCTAGCAGCCTGTCTGACACACGCCTGTCTGTCGGTGAAAGCTTTGTGTCATAGAACTGACGACCATTAGCAAAAAGTACGCTAAATTTTGGGGTTCCGTAATCAACAGGGGTTGTAAGGGTTCTTTCTTAAAGTTCTTCCATTTTCATCTGTATGTCACAGCGTTTTGCAAGTGGCAGAGTGCTGTAACGCCATTAATTAAATAAAATTAAGTTAATGTACCTCCACTATATGTGAAATGGAGGTAAGTGGCACTTAAAATTAAATTAAAAGGGGCATTAAACCAGCTAAATGGGCTAGTAGTTCACTAGTTAAATTAATGGAATAATAAAAGCTAAAACAATTCTAAAAACCTTTGAGCATTTAAAAACGCATTTAACCTAAGCCGAGTGATAGTGACTAAATCTATGTAGGTACAGATCCCCACACTGCACTTGGCACATCTCACACTTCGCCGCTATTGAACAGATTAGTTTTTTCGTCACCACTCTCAGTCAATGAGGCAAAGTGTTTTAATGAATGGTCCGTATTTACGACAATGTCGTCGCGTCCCTAATCCGACGCTTTTGGTGTTTGACACTTGAACCAGCACGAGTCGACGAGACAATACAGCGTAGGAGATCCCCACAGGGCTCACAATTAGGGTGAACACCCTCCAACAATTACTCGGTGCGCGCGAGTCGGTTAATGGCAGGGATTAGGTTACGCGTAAGTGAAATGCGAAAACGGGACGAACTAGTAGGGTTGCCCGGAACATGAGCCAACTATCTATTGTGACATATTTTTTAATTATAAAATTGTGTATTTTTAACAAGGGACTCGTGAAACGTATGGAAGGGTTTAGTTTTATTAGGGTGCTTGTGAGTGTCAAGCTTGGTCGTTCTTTTGATGTATAAAGGCTGTTGTATCTCTATTAGCAGTTTTTTTCTTTTCAGTTACTTAAAAACTATTATCATTGATTAAACCATTGCATTATTGGTTTTATATTAAAATCTTTCAAAGGTTCAGTATTATTGTAAAAATTGATTACCTTTGGCGACGTTTCAAACATTACATTTGAATCGAATAAAAATGCTGTTCTCGAAGCTGTTACCCACCCCAGAAACATTACTGTACACCTTTGACAGCCCTGTAGATTTATGCCAAAATCCGGGACGATTTAGAGGTCAGTTAATCACCGGTCGCGGCAGGGGAGCCGTACTGACCGCCGGTTATAGACCCCGCGTCGCCGGTAATAACCGGTCGTCCGGACCGGGCGGGCCACGCGTTACGGCCCGGGTTACAATCAATTAACATCATCAACTTTGAACCGGCTGAATCATTTTGGGACTAATGAATGCTTTGGTAAATACCGGGTATGTGGTGCAAAATTAATGCATAATGGAGCGGTAAATTTGGATGGTTACGCCATTAATAATCCAATTTGAAAACGGTCGGAACGAGGAAGTTTTGTTGCTTCTGCCCTTTTCTCTGCGGCAGAAAAGTGTGAGTTAAGTTATAGGTACATTTATTTTTATTTTTATTTACTCACTCCAATTTGATAAAATTCATTTACGTTCTGTTTATTGAGCAGTGGTGGACCAGTCGCAATGTCCGAGAATTATAGGTTTTGGATCGTAGGTTCCAATCCAGACAAGGTTCAAACTTTACTTTGTGTAAATTACTTCAGCACTTAAAACTATGAAGAAAAATACTATTAGGAAACCTGCACCACCTAGAACCAGAAATTAGAAGACATAACTACAGGTATAAGCTGATTATGATATTCTATTTGCTTATCCTTTGTCCAAAAACTGTGTCGAATTTGGAAGTGATTCAAACTATATTTGCCTTGTATGTTTATGACTTTATAATAAATCAAACTATAATATCTCGATCGATCAATCTCAGCATCTCAAAAGGAACAGGGGAGGCAGCATTGCTCCCCTAACAATAACAGTCACGGAAATAACATCTATTGTACACTCCCACCAAATCTACGAGTTTATCAATATTTTAGAAGAAGAATCAATATTCTGCGTAAAAACTTTTTGAAACCTGTTTTGTTTCTATTATTCTTTTTGATTATTTTCCTTCTTTGTATTGGTACACCCTACAGGTATTTTGCATAGATTCCTTTTTTACCACCTTTATTAGTCACCTACAACAACAATAAATGAATATTCTATTTCTTTGTTACTTCCCAAAGTAAATGGATAGGCTAACAAAACCAGCCAAATTCAATGGAGCGCCAGAGAGCCGGATGCTCTCTGGCGCTCCATTGAATTTGGCTAGTTTGAACCAAACCTGAAAGTGAACTAAACCAGACCTACATTGTAGTTAAGGAAAGGGTGTGAAACCATTAATTTTAATAATTCTAAAGTATCACAAAGTTCAATCAGGGCAACTATCTTCAACTTTTAGAATAACTGACCAACTACCTGACAGTTCGAAAGTGGCTCCATTCAAATAAATTTTAGTAGTTTTAACCCTTATTGCGATCATTTTCTACCCTCACAGTAAAAGCCACATGACAGCCTCAGTTTCAACTAAAACAAAGCAATTCAATCCATTAAAGACACGATGCAGTCTTTAACAAAATAAACTAACTACCACACACGATACCATTGAATCCATCGGTAATCAATGGAAACAGATACCGATTCCGCCCGTAAGTCTTGCCATACGTCGCGTCGGGTACATTAAAGAGGCGCACCTCTAGCCCTAATGGATGGCTGCTGGTGGAATGGAATTGCACCTGAAATGGATTGCATTCATACCTGACAGTGTTTACGCTATTACCGAGCCGTATGTTAGTGCCCGTGCACGGCCTCGGGCGATTCTACTTGAGTCAAGAAACAGGCTCGTGCCTCAGTTGTTTAATTCAAGTGATTACCGTCGTAAGCTCATTTGTTTTTTGCGCAGTCACTGTCGCAAGATAAATGTCGCTTGGGCATGTGTCTTGTAGGCGAACCTTATGCCGTCATATACAGTCGGCTAATGAGAAAGTTATCAGTTACAAGTCCTTCCTAAAGGTAGCTAATCGGACCCTATTACTAGTCTACATGACGAGTATGTCTGTTACAAGGCTGATTGTTTTAAATCGTTTTACAGGCTGGTTGGAATTTTATGATACAGAGGCTCTACCTATTTGTGGCTAGTAATAATAAAAGATAGATTTTCTGACTTTTTCTGTTTTCTCGCTGCAGAATTAAGTGCAGTATGTCACGTGCAAAACTCGGATCGTGTTTGCAGGTTCTTTGACCGCAGGCTGCTAGTACAACGCACTTGACCCTTTTGAAGGACGTCAAAAATAAGGTCAATGGAAGTCCTTTCCCGGCGTTTCCTTGCTTCCTTTTCTCATGATTAATCACTGAAACTGTTGTAAGTATGTATAGGTATCGTCACTATAAATGATCTCTTATTTTACCGATACAGCTCATCCAATTTATATAATTTCTTTTCGACGTGTATTTTTGTCAAATCTATTATTTTAACAGTCATTGTATCAGGTGATATTGCGTCTTTTTAGACAGGATTTAAAACTGGCAGATATTGAACGCTTTGTAGATGTGATGATAGTGTTCAACTGAATGGGTGATATACACTTTAAGTCGCCAGTGCGTGACAAACGAAGTGTTGAATTTAGCTAGTGAAATATTTGGTAGTACTGTAACTATGTAAAAGCATCCCCAAAGGTACACAACAGAATAACATATTCAGGGTTTGTGTAGCGAGCGCTAGTTTCCACCCCGCCCGTCTAACGAACCTATATTTGTTTAGTTCCGCCGCGACTACGCGACTACGCGACTACGCGTGGATCGGGGACACTGACATTATAAACTTGTGTGTACACAGAATGGAAACACTCATGTGGCCTTTTCACCATTCAACAATGTTCGTTGAAATATCTAAACATCTTTAGGCACTCATTTCTTAACAACGTTCTCGTTCTATTCTCGAAACCAACTCTTCAAGGTAAACTTCAGAAGGAGATAATTTAGTCATATTCTTGAACGTGTTCGGAGAATAACATATTTAAACCAGTATTTCGGGAAATCGCCAAGCGGTTGGTCGACTCTTCACGTGACCAGAGGGCGGGCCTATTTTTTGGCCAAAGAATCAGCATTGCTATCCAATGTAGCAATACTGCCAGCCTTCTGGGCACTTTTCCTGTTGACAGCTATGCGGAAGAATTTTTGGACGCCCTGTAACCCTGTTCTACTTGTACATATTTATTACTATTATAGTTTTGTTGTTTGTAAATAATTTAATTATCTTTCAAATAAGTAATGTCTAACCGATTAGGGGGCTTGGTCGCTATTAGCGGTTGCTGTTACATTACAATCGAAAGTGTACCTTTGCCGTGGTAAACCTGTGTTATTTTGTAGAAGAATCTTTTGCTAACGTAAAATTGGACATCATCGTCGGTCATCGTGTGTTCTTAATGCATTTTATCACTTAGGTGTGGTGATGTGAGGGTTTGTCGATACCTAGGTTTGGCTTACTGCAGAATAGACCACGTCATCATAAAAGTGTATTATTATGTAACTTTTAAGTGTTACCTTGTAACGTATATGCTGTGCGCTGCGGCTGCATCCCCTGCGCGGCGGTGACGCCTGCGCGAGACGTGTTGTGCAGCGACAAAGCGCCCAGCAGGTCTAGCTCGGTGGCTGCAACAAGAATTACATGATCAATGTTATGGATAACACAACACGACGAGTTTAATAGCCTTATAAATATGTCATTAATCGAATGTCAGGCAACTTGCATAGCAGTCGCTTAACCTATTGCGTAACTAATCACATTTTTTTTGTAGATGCAACCTAGTGTTGTACTCCGTCTAAACAGTTGGCCGAAGACCTAAAAAATATGGCTGGCATAGACTGGATGCAGAAGATGTAGGATAGGATGCTGTGGTGCAGCTTATTAGAAACCTAAGTCCAACAATGGTCTGCGATGTATAGAATTGATTTTTGATTAAATCAAAAATAAAGACTAGCTCTTGCTTTTAGTATGACTTAAATTAAGTGTAAGCTATTGTAACTTAACTGCTCTGATTAAAACCAAAACACGTTTTGAAAAATAGGTTAGACATTTCGCGTCTACATAATTATGTGCGCTCAAAACTCTATAAATAAGTACGGTTCGCCTCATACATATGGAAAGTCTGTAAACAGCTTATTGACTAGAAAATGTAATGTATGTTACTCTCGTAAAATATTGCTTCGTACATTATTTACTTTTCAGACGCAAGACACGTTTTCAATTACCATCGATACATCTTACATGCCACTACAATATGGAGTACGAGAATATTAAACCAACATTTTTACCAGTACCTAAGCGTTAATATGACATGTCGACCTTTAGAAAGAGATGTGATAGGCGCAACTCTTTCTTCAAAGCAAGTTTTTTTTTAGTCTATCTGACCGCTCCGAAGGTGGTGCGATGATGTGATCCTATTTGTTTAACATCGCCAGATATTGCACAGGATAGAGATATTTGGACGGAGAAAGGCGAGGCCTTTGCCCAACAGTGGGATACTCAAAGATACTAATAAAAATTACATAACCAAATTAGGCTGAAAGTCAGCACTTTCTGAACAAAAGACCCAAAACGCCAACCATTTACCGCTTCCTAGTGTTTTAGCTCGAAAGAGGTATCATTGAGGTTTTCTTTAGATTCTATGAAATAGTTTGCAAAGTCCGAAACTTAGCTACGGTTCCTACATTATTTTAAGCTCCGTGCAATATTTTATTTTGAAACTACACGTAAATCTCCCTTGTTCGGTTGTAAAATATCCTGAAATTCATGACAGAGGCTATAAAATCTCTACTACGTAAAATGATAGATCAATATACGTTATTGTTTTCTATATATAATGATTTTTTACGACCTAATAAAGTGGGACTGGCCTACATTCATACAATCAATAGGAAATACGGAATCCAAAATATTGAGGAGGCAGCCTCGAGTGTATCGATCTGTGTAAACACGTGGTTTTGTCAACAATAATGAAGTTGACGTAGCCTTGTTTGATAAGAAATAATTCAAATTAAAATATGTGTTGACAGTGACATATAGGTTAATATACAAATAAATAAAATTGAAGTATCTGTAATTTCAAAATAACAGGTTCTTACTTAATGTATATGAAACTATACACGGTACTTATAACAAAAGAAGTTTTTTTTTTACTTTGTTTTGAAACTGTTGTAAGTATGTATAGGTTAAGTTTTTTTTTACTTTTTGTCTGTCTGTTTGATCCGGCTAATCTCCGAAAGGGAAAAAATCAAAATTCCGTGCAAAAATTAAAACCCATTGAAATTGTTTACAAAATCCGATTCAAATTTTTTGTTATAACTTCACGCGGACGAAGGTGGCGGGTGGTCGCGCGGCACAGCTAGTCATAAAATAAGTTAATTACAATATGTAAGAGTTAAAAGCATGGTAGAATTCTTCACACTGATAACAAAAGCGTGTTGGAAGCCATCACTCAAAGCAATCAGCTGCCTATCACCCCGCGTCGGTAATTGCTTGAAGTTCACAGAAAGAGGGTTGTATTATAATGTAATTTCGCTAATAGTTAGTGATGGGTTGAATAATTTTCACATTAAAGTCCTGTCTCGGAACAGATACTATCAAATTAAAAGAGAATTTATATGAAATTATCTGTCAGATAAGTTACTGCAACAATCCGGTGGCTTTACAGACCATGAGTATGTAAACGGACCCTTCACGAAGCGTCAACCAAGCATTCTGTACATCAAACTAAGTAACTTTACGCAAAAATTATTGCTGGAAAAAGATTTTTTTTTAAACATTGTTTTAAGCTTTTACTGTTTAAAACTAAACTTGTTCTGTCACTGACGGGATATCTTCCCCAACTCTCTGTCCTCTGGTTTTCTTTTTTTGTCTTCAAAGAAAGAGGGTGGATAGATTTTTATGCTCCTAGCAATTTATTTTCCATCCACCTGCGTTCTCCAGTCAACCCGCGATCATGGCGGTTGTAACAGCGTCGAAATATCTGGAGCTCAAAATAACGAACAATCACGGAAGATATCCTGTAAGTGACAGTATAAGTTTGTGACTTTTTTGGGTGAAAAATCACGTTTTACGTTAGGACTCAATGTAACGCACTCAAAACTTTGTGCTGATGGATGCTTTGAATAGTACGGGGGTCGTGGAGGTATTTAAAGTAAAATTATAACATTAAAAACTTGTATTTTTTTTAAACTTGTGAAAATCTTGGAACTTTACGAACCACCAATATCTCCGTAACTAGAAGGTTTCCAGGTATGGTCTAGACAAAAGAAGATCATCTTAATAACGGGGAGAACGAATGCCTTTTGCTTCGTTAAGGGAACTTTAACACCCATTATGTATGTATATACCCTGAAACATATAGATTTGCTTTACCAAAACTTGTACAATTAAAAAGATCTCAAAAGAATTAAAAAAAAAAAGTTTTATTAAATTCATGTACCTATTCCCGTAACACCATACCACGTGCCCATAAATCTTCTTTATACATACTAAGGTAGTATTTAAGCAAATTCCTTCGTAGAATTCGCTAGCGCAGGTATTTCAGAGGTAGCAGCCAGCAGAGAGCCATCTATCACGCGGTAACCCGGTCACGTAGCGCTACACCGACCGGTTACAACTGCGCGCGGCGTAGCACCGTGCTACGAAACTAACTGGGCTACGAGATTTCGCATGATATGCAGTGACTATGAGATTTTAATACTGTAATGTTACGTTTATAGATGTTTGGTCTATATATGCTGCAGTATAGAGTTGGTCTAGTGGTCGCAATTGTGACTGCTGAGCATGAGGTCCTGAGTTTGATTTCCAGGTCGGGCAAATTTTTATTGGGATTTTTCCAACCGAAATTTCACAGTAGCAGCCATGGAGCCTTGATTTGTGTTCAGTTGATGACAATAGGCTCGTCCCCTATTACATGAGACTTAAACATAACTGGCGAAATGTGGGTGTCCTAAGACAGTGGCAGAGGTGTACCCTACACCTTTGCCTGACCCTTTGGGGATTACAGGTGTGATATTATATTATAGAGTAGTGGTGTTCCAGTGGTATTATCTTCAACTAACGAGTTGTGGTTTAAAACGCAAGCAGGGACTATGTGTAATATATTTCATCATCACTGCTCTCAAAACAGTGATAGAAAAAACCGTGAGGAATCCTATTTGTCCTAGAATAAAATATTCAAAGACATGACTCCAACCCGCACTGGGCCCACGTTGTGGATTGCAGCCCACTCCCTCTCTTAGAGAGGAGGATTATGCTACTTTTTAAAACCATTTTGCGTTTAAAATTAAAGCTGGTTGCCTCGTATAAGGCAAAGTTGGGACATAATAGGTATTGTCTTACCTTCCAAATATTAAATTAATTTTGTGCGAACAAAAACGGTTCCCCGGCTCTGTAACTGAACTTTTATGAAAAGGCAAAGTTGTTCGTTTGGGTATTCGTTACAAAGTTACGATAAGCCCCGTACCAAATTTTTGTTTAAACTTTAGACTTTTGATAATATATTGCGGTGGTTACCGTGAGCAGGGGGAGGCTATCAAGAGTTATACTTTGTAACAATAGCGATACAATATGGTCGAAGGCTATATTTTGCAATCAGTTAATTGCGATGAGTCGGTTTGTTTATACGGTACCACAACCGCAGATAGTACAAAAAATACGCTATAGATAAAATGAGAAATGGAATTATATTTTACTTTGTTTCGACTCCCAGGTCGGCAGTGTACAGCCGCGGTGACACGATCAAAGTATGCTCGGACCGAGTGGACTCCGCCAACCCATACTACGATCCGAATGCGCTCGGATTATGGGTTGCCACAATACGAGTTGCGTCCGGGTAGGTGTCCGAGTCCACTCGGTTCGAGCATTCTCTTAGGGTTTTTCCATCAAGAATTTCTCAGTCACAGCACAGTGTCCGGATTTATGCATAGTTGAAGGCAAAAGCCTCGCCTCATCAAACTTGTACATAATAACTGGCAAATTACACTACCAATACTACTAAGTGTAGCAGATTACCGGCATGATGTCATGTTATGTTCTGAAAATAATAATAATTTATTCACCAATAGATTTGTAATATATTTCTACCAACGTAACAGTATTGACATTACATTTCTGCATTGACAAGCAAGTGCCGTGTCAAAAGAGCTTAGTGCTACTACGCATGTCCCAAGCGCTGCTTCAAGTACCACTGACACTTGTGAAGTGGCAAACAGAAATTATGATTAAAAAAAAAAAAGATTAAGCATCAAATGGGCATCTGTATTTGATGAACGACCCAAAATAAAACTTATTAATTAATAAGAAATACTACATCAGGTAGTGAATAAAACGAGTTATTGAATTTTCTACTTGAGTGCGTTTTTACTATTGCCGATCATTTCTATTTTTTGCACAATGACATAACTATTTGAAAAGATACCATGGTTACTAGGAACCTTCTGTAAAAACTGTGAACCTAGTGAAATTCTGCAGACGTAATTTGACCACTCGACAGATATTCAAAGTCATAATAAAAGTTATGAATAAAATAACATTTTATTTAAAACACTGAATAATTTTGCAACATATCCACGTGAACACTCTCGGCTCTCTTAATTTGTTGTTGAATTAACAAGCGCCTCAGATTGTGTCAAGAGCCCTCTCTCCACAGAAGCTCCAATTTGCGACGCCTGTGACTCACAGCAGGTTTTGCATCACGCCAGTTTTTCACAGAGGGTAAGACAGAAATATATACTACCTTAACCCACATTGCACCAGTATTCAAGTTCAACGGGAGCCAGCCTTTTGCTCTCAAACAGGTACAAATCCCAATATCAATAACCAATCTGGGGATCGAACCCAGAACCCCTAGCTCAGCAATCACTCATGCGACCACCAGACCGAACACACCATTTCCAAACGCAGTCACAATTTCACAACTGAAACAGTGCAAGGTTGGAAATATGAGCAAACACTTCAAACAGAAAACACATCATTTGTGATATCTCCAGACCATTAGATATCTAAAGAGGAGAAACTAAAGACATTACCGGGAACAGTCGTAAATTGTAGGAAATGCCGACATCAACCAGGAAATATTAGTCTCAGGGAAAACTAGACTCTTTCAGTTAGCTCTGTATAGATGTCGGATAGATTCACTACATAAAGTCACGTCTGTGATCCCCGAAGGATTAGGCAGAAGTGTACCTAATAGTACACCCACATTTCACCAGTTATGTGTAATAGGGGGCGAGTCTATTAATAGATTCCTAATGGTGATTAATATACTGGGTGGAAGGGACACCGGCGCGAAAACGGTTACCTCGTATTCAGTACATCATTCTGAGCCCCTCTACATAACTGATGAAACATTTCTATGTGGGGGGCTCAGAATGATGTACTGAATACGTGGTAACCGTTTTCGCGTCGGTGTCCCTTCCACCCCGTATTTGAGTTTCCAAATAAAAGCTAATTTGCAATGCTGATACTGGAGATAGCATTATTCTAAAAGAAAAATCCACCAATCAACTGTGAGTCAGGCACGCGTACCGAGGTTTCTGTGAAATCACAGATCAAAACATTTGTCTAAGAAGTTTATTTATTTTGTAAGATATTATTGCCTGTCTCGAGTCCGATGTGTTTACCCATTGGCAACTTCTCAGAAGCATTTTAAGGGATTAAAACAATGACACAACTAACTTTTACTTGTAAACGGACGGCTAGTTTCCACGTTTCCAACCCCCAAAAATGACAGTCTGCAATACAAACTTTAAACCCTTCAGCTGATGAATTTTCATAAATTCTCTCCATTAGTACTCACTTTCGTTATAGAAGGTTCTAGACCAGTACCTAGATCGACTCTCTAGACAAGTTTTCTTCACTTTCTAGATTAACCAAGCCTATAGTCTACAAGACAACTACCTAAAATTCCTAGATCTTCTTTGAATAAATGTATCAATACTATGACACAGACAAGATCAACATTGTCTATATCGCGGTTCCGTCAAAACGCCAGCCACGTCTCCGAGCCGGGAGCGGGCGCCGGCGCGCCGTCGTGTCGCCGGCCCGTCTGCCCTGCCGCGCCGGCACAGTTACGGTCCACATAAAAAGAGCTGCTCCAGATTGCCTCGTAAACTGACGCTGTAGACTCTCCTTGTTTGCAGCCGAGGGCCGACTCATAACTGTTATTCATTTGTTTAGCCATCGAAATAAACGGCTTTTATCTTTTATCAATTCAAATAATAGACTTGCTTTCTGATTGTGGTGTCAACTGTTGGTCCAGATTTCTAGAACAAATGCATGTGTCCTAAGTTATTTCCTTTTTTCCTCTCGATAACCCAAGACTCTAGGCTCACGTCACCGAGGGTAAGCAGGGTAAAAGTAAGCATGAACTCTTAGATATATAGTTGGATTATGATTTGATTCGATTTCGTAATCAATTAATGAACAGTTTTCTACGGTATAGGAGCAATTAACACGAAAATACTCTCAACTACGTTTCATGTTCCTCAACAATGCTTTAGTTCCTAACACATACGGCTATACTCCGCTATCGTCTCCTACGGCTCGCTGAAACTGCTGAAAGCCGTAAAACGTATGTTCTAGGCGATCGTAAACACTTCGACTCCCACACTAGTTTATAGTACATCGCTACTAGATACAGTAACGACCAGATAATGCCACATAACATTTCCACAATGCCACAGAACTATCGCCCTTATCCTTAAAGCCTTAAGGAATGAGTTTGGTAGAAGGAAAAATTTTCGGTTTACGAGAAATGCAATTTCGTGCAACATCAAATGCATTTTATGAGTCGGAAATTGCGATTGGCATTAGTAGTTGTAAGTCTGGACGATAACGTTTTAATACACTTTAATTATGAGTCGTTTTGTTATATACGATTAGGTACTAGCTGAAGTATTTAGAATCTTTCTCGTCGGCTACGTCATGGGATGTCTCCATCAGATTTGTCTGAAAAATAGTTGTACAAACAACGAGACGAAGTAGAAATCAGTTTTCTCTGAAAACTTGAACAAATAGTCTGCTAGTTGTAAATTAATTACAATAAAACATCACGAACTACACCCACATTTTGCCAGTTACGCTCAAGGCCCATGTAATTACGGAGCGACCCTTTTGCCACCAACCAGGCAAAAATCCAAACTCTGTGCTACTATTGAGACATTCCTGATAGAAAAACGCAACAATAAACCTTCATCCCCAGTATTAAATAAACACGAAACTACTTAAAACTCGTCCTACGTGAAAAACTCTGACATATTTGATAGATAAAGAGAATGGTTAATTAATGATGGTCGTATAGCGTTTAGCGCTTAGCGGTAAATTTAGTCACGACTAACCCACGTAATGTAATTAGCAACACATTAAGATTTTCAACATTAAATTAAAAACGCGTCACATATTAAACGAAGCCCCGAGCATATTAATCAACGAAACTGTTACCGTCTTGGCCACTACCTCGACGTTCAAGCGACACGCGTCTTCCGTTGACCACTGCGAAGGTATCAAATGAAAGAAAAAACATGTATTCGCACTGCACATGATTACATGCAAAATAAACATTATTCTTGCTAACCCATAGTGTCCCAATGCTGGGCAAGAGCCTCCCTCCATTCCTTCCAACGGTCACGATTTTGTGCTGCTTCTTTCCAATTCTCAAGGATAAGGATTCTTCCAAATAAGATAATAAAACAAAAATAAACAATGACACAAATTACTTAGAGACACAACTTGTGGAGCGACGATAAGGTAACGCGAAAGAAACAAATGACGCGCGTGGGGGTCGCTTGACGCAAATCGCATCTTCCGAGGTTGCGAATGGGTCGTTATGAAAATTCCTTACGTGGAAACGTGAAAACCGTTCGGTATGCAGACAATATCAATTATTTTCATTAATCGGCCGCCATGTTACTGTTTCAGACCACGAACCAACGTTTAAGACCGCAGTGAAACTCCTAATTAATTAAAAAAGCTATATTTTGGGCCGTTAACTCGATTGTATGGATAAGATTAGCGGTAATGGTGCCCTAACTGAATGGAAGGGAGTCACGTAGGATGCGAGTTAGGATTTCTACGGAATTCTAAGGTCATTGCGTGACTTTAAAGAAGGTAATGCGTTTCAGGAGCTAAAAGCAAAGTAGTAGAAGCGTTAAAAGAGAAGTATTGATCGTCTGGCGACGAGATGGGCAGACGGCAATCTGGCCATCGCGGATAAAACCTTGATGTGGTTAGCACAGGAGCGTGGCGATGACCACCAACAACGAAAGGCCTCAACCCAGCAAGGGGTTAAGTTGGGCTGTGGATGATGATGGATGCGTTTCCAGTGTTCGAAACTTTTGGTAATCCCTGTATTTTTGGCTAATATTAAGAAATAAAATGACTTCATCCATAGGTATAGCAAACAATGTACCTTTGTCGCGACGTGACCCAGCCCTTGCCACTGAGATTCAAGCCTAGCATACACACCATAAAAATTAAATTGAAATGCTCTTGATCGAAATCGAATGTATTGAATTCGGCTGTAGGTAGGCTCGATAGAATTTCTGTGTCAGACACACAAACGCACTTCAGGAACTCAACCTAGACTCGTAGCGATTTGAACTGTACTATATTGACGCGCGTTTGAAGTTGTGATACTTGTTATCGACAATTCTTATAAGAAACTTGTCAAAAATATAACGTAACGTATGTAAAAAGGTTTATTTATTAATTAACACTTGACGTTGTTTCAGACACATTATTTAAATCTTTTTTCGCTTTATTGACAAGTTTCCTCTAAGTACATGTTATGACCTATAGGTACCGTCAACTAGTCTTCATGAAAAGGTGTTAACGAAAAACCAAGACCATAGACACAACATGTGGAATACATGTCTTAACCCTCGGCATAAACGCAGGGTCACAAACATATCCTAACATTACTGAAACCCAATCCCGCGGATAATATTTATCAACTAATTAATAAGCACTCGATCGGAAGGTGATTAATTAACGAAGTCCCTGGTAACCGGAGACGGCACGCGCTGCCAACCTGCCTGGCCATATGGCCAGTGGCAATACTGGAAGGATAATGGCCGTAATTATGTTAAACCTCAAAACACAAGGGGTGACATACACGGGTGCCTTGAAGGCATTTCTTGGAACACTTGTGGCCGGGCACGCGTCTTTTAAATTATTATTAGCGGTGGCCCGTGTCTGCGACTCCGTCCGAGTGGTACTTGCTTGTATTTTGCACCTTTACACTCTATATTGCATAACTTAATTGAAATGATGCAACAAAGTTCGCCGGTTTTAAAAATAAACGTGCAAGTATGATTTGTATGATTAGTAATGTACGAATTCTGTGTACAGCTAATCTGTAAACGACCAAGAAACTCAAAAGAAATACGAGTCTAAAACCGTTTCAAGGAATAAGGGACCTGTTCTGTGGAGCACACCAACAGACTTCCACAAAAAACGAATGACTTCACAGTATTGCACCGACAGTTTAAACTTAAAATTACGTAAGTTTAGCTGAGTCATCCACCATAAAACCCAAATATGACCAAATTACGGTAACGGTACAAAAAGTAAGGCTCGTGGGCTGTATAGTAAGGGCTAGACTGCGACATATGTCAGGTGACGCGGCGCGTGCCATGCGCCCCACGCTGTCATAAAGGGTGGCTTACATGGTCCGATACATGATTAACAATTAGAATAAAGTTTTTGAGTTTACTGCAACTTACATTCTGCAGGAGCAGCAATGATACGGGTCATGATGTCCATGCTAAACAATCAGCTATTTCAAAACTAAATATCGGGTTCTCAAAATGTTAACGTCTTCGGAATATCATCTGCCTAGCCTTTTCCCAACTATGTTGGGGTCTACTTCCAGTCTATTCGGATGCAGCTGAATACCAGCATTTTACATGGAGCGACCTATCTGCCTATCTTACCTCCACAACCCGCTTAGCGCTAGGTAATACGATACCCCTTGGTAAGACTCGTTGTCAGACTTTCAGGTCACTGGCTACTTGTAACGACTGTCAAAGATCTACAAATGACAGCCGGGACCTACGTGGCTTAACATGCTTTCCGAGGCACGGAGGAAATTCGGTATGTAATGGGTATTCACCCATCCACGGACCAACCTTGGTAAGCACGGCCTAACCTAAAGATCGACCCGAGCGGCTGTTCTTATTTAGCCACGAGCTCCTCAATAATATATATCATACATTTAATACCATGGGATTTTTAATAAAGCTAAGCAAGCGACAATATAACTGCCAAAAAGGGTAAGAAAAAAGAAACCCAGGAAGGGTTTCTTTTTTCTTACCCTTTTTGGCTTGTTTAGCATGGACATCTTTGTGGAGACCTAGGTCATGTCTAGACCACAAATGTTGTACCCACTTATTGCGTTAAATACGAGTATGCCCTCGTAACAGTCACTAAAATTACGGCAAAATCAAATCTTTTCAAGTGTCTTACTGCTTAAGAGTGTTATTAATGAACATCGTGCACATTTTTAGGGTTCCGTACCCGAAGGGTTACCGATGGGACACTATTACTAAGCCTCCGCTGTCCGTCCGTCCGTCCGTTCGTCCGTCCGGTCCGTCTGTCTGTCAGCGGGCTGTATCTCATGATCCGTAATACGTAGGCAGTTGAAATTTCACAGAATGTGAATTTCTGTGGCCGCTTTAACAACAAATAATAGAAATAAATTAAAGGGGGCTTCGCTACTACGATGTTACGGAACTCTTCATGCACGAGTCCGATTCGCACTTGGCGGGTTTTATTTCATGTAAACGTCGCTTATAAGTTTAATTTTGTATGTTTAACTAAGCTAGCAGTTGTAGTCACCCTCGTTTCACGCTAAACCTAAATAACAGCCCCTCTATAACTCTTTTATAAGCTCGAAACAGCCTTGACATTTAGTTTGGTATTTATTGATCAAAATAAGTCTACACTATCTATTGTCTAGCCTGCAATGTAGTAGATTAGTTGTACGTTCTACATAACCGATACATAGTAAATAGTTGTAGTAGTTTGTTCCAATAACGTAAGTGGTTGTGTTCTTGAATCAATCCATCAACACTTTATCAATTAATGACAGCTACAAAATTGTCCTGGGCCTGTAATAAACATGTCAGTATCTTCAGTAAGTAGGTATTTCATTACTATTTTAAGAATTAAAGCGAGCACAACTTACTTACATTCATACAAATAAAACCTTGTAAAAAAATAATATAATCATTTCATATCATAATAGTTCCGGGAAGATAATCTGGGACTTAATAAAATAGATTCCCTCAAAAGCAGACTTCAATGTTTACTAATGGTTTGAATAAAAAAAAATACCGAATACATTCGACCCATCACTTAACCTAATTAATGTTAGAACAAGTACTTTGCTGAAAATAAAACTGTCATAACAATAACTCATTACGAAACAGGCGATCAATCTCGAGATATCTTCATCAGCAGAACATGTATCGTATGATGTGTGATCACCTGATCACATATATCATACGATGTTTCTCACGTAAGCAAAATTATAAGTGACACCTGTGCAAAATACTTGTTATAAATATTAAGTAGTAAGTAAGAATAACTGATGACTTCATGAAATGTTGTCTAGTCAAAATAATAGGAAATCGTACGATTATGAATGACACATATTATAGAAACAAACTGAGATATTATACCTTTTTATTCTGCTAATATGTGTACATGGTAAATGGAGATTCGATGTGGAAAAACAGTCTTATCGTCCAAACATGTGAACATAGCGTTGTTTTATTCGTTGTGAAATAAAAACTCTTATTTATCTCAGCTAACAGCACCTACATCAAATTGATGAACTCAAAATTCTTGAGCTAATTTAGTGTATAAGGACAACACGCAGGATTTTGGAATACAAATTCAGTTGATAAGCCGGCCGTGGTCGAGGGGTGGCTTGGAATCGAACCGGTGCGCTGACAGGTGGCCGACACGCGCTGCTGCCCGCGCCCGGTGCGCCCGCGCAGGCTACCGTGCCCTACCCGCGCTGACACTTTGTAGGTGCAACAGTTTCTGGATCACTATGAATATTGTATTTTGAGGACCTTGAGTATAATTGACATGATTTGGATACATAGTATTTGTCGGCAATAGATGTAGCTTGGCTTTTCTTAATGCTTATTAAATTTAAGATACTGATAGGTGAAAACCGGGCAAAGTGTTATTGGGTTTTTCCATCAGGATTTTTTCAGTAGCAGTCACGGAGTCTGGATTTGTGCCCGGTTGCTGGCAATAGGCTCGGCAAAACTAGTGAACTGTGGGTGTCCTATTAGGTACACCTCTGACTAACCCTACGAGGATTATGCACGTGATGATATGTTATGATAGGAGAAGCTATAGAAAATCTGTTATTCTGTAACCCATAAAATCTTGGGCATGCCATGATGTCTTTGGGAACATTCTTTATAGACTTTTGTATAGAGTCGTTCAGTTAGTCAGAAAGATGAATCTAGTGAGTCCGTTCGAAAACGTATGAACATCTCTCTGGAAGAACGGGCAATAAATTCCGTGGACACTCTTTTAAATCGAATCAGTTATGCAATCTTTATCCAATATGAATCCTGGGTGAGTACATTAAACCTCATAAACAAAGAATAGACGTATCAAAGTGAAAGATTAAGATATTTTTTATTTTAATCACAACTTTCAGCTAACAATGCCTGCTGTTGCGCATGGAATCAGTTAAAGAATCTTAAAAAATGTAGCGAATGACATCATGTCTTGCAATTGCTCTTGAATTTCAGAATTTCAACGAAGTTCATTGATCCTGTTTTTTACAGAAAATCCGCAGTACAAACGATGTATGATGGACGAACCAGTCTGTATAGTGAAAAGGTAGGTATTACTTGACTCCTTAATATAATCAAATCATGGCGCCGTCCAGTATAATAATCTGTTAAAGTACATTCATAATTCACCACAATGTGTGTTTCCATAATTCTAACGCTGTATTTGAAATTCTGATATGGAGTGTCCTTCACGTACCCTTTGCAACGATGTACTCAAATGCTTACAAACAACATCCGGTGCGCTACTGAGCCAATATGTTATTCCCAGTGTTAGAATATGGATTTGATACCTAAGTCTAAGCTTTGATATCCTTTGTAAACATGCATGACATGCATGTGCAGAAAATGACATACCTACGATACATGTTTTGCTTTGAACATTTATTTTGATATTAATATCTATCGCCTTGACCGTCGTAAACCAACATGAATGTAACCAAGATAGGGTAAAAACTTTTTGATTAGAAAAAGTGTCCATGGAGTTTCCTGCTTATCATCTATTCTTCATAGAGATCTAAGCTTTGGAAAAGGAACAGTATTTAAAATAAATACCTACATACTTTGTTTTAAGAGTTCGAGACCGAAACCAGCATTGAGAACCTCGTAGAGTCCCTCAAATTTATACATTTTTAGGTGTTATAATCGGATTAGCCGTTAAAACATATATCACAAATAGTAAGTAATGCTTGGGTAATTTAACATTTTCTATTCTTAGAGGAACGCAGTCAACGTAATGACTCTTGTTTTCCACCAAACGTAATATTTAACACCAGCCCAGCCCAGTACCTGTCTGTTACCTTCCGCATCTTAGCAGCTGGCCGAATTTCAATGAATTCTGGCACACAAGGAGACCATGACCTGGGATAGGATATAGGGTACCTGCTTTTATCTACGCAGTAGGTATTTTCCCGTGGGATAATTTCCTAAACTCGCGCAAAGCCGCGAACTCAAGCTAATTTAAAATATCTGGTACATTAGCAATTAGTGTTGCTAATTCGCCAGCGCGTTAGACACACATAATTCGCGCGCCGCTGTTCATAAGTACGGGGATTATCGAGAGTAAAGCCTGCTCGCAATATAAACATATACCTACTCAAGTGTACACACACGATAACGAAAGTATGAATTAACCCGTAGGTACTATACTTACTAATACTATAGCCAGGTATGGTACAACCAGCAAAAGAGTACATTATACAGGTTCAATTAAAGTACGTTATTAAATATCAGTCTTCTTAGCGTGTCGAAGGTAATCTAAATAGAATTGGCCCAAAAATAAGCGACGAGTATGGCACCTTCAGTATCGTCCAATAGTGATAAATATCAAAGTGATTGTACTTTACAAGTTTAGACCACGGTTACAAAAGCAATATCAACATTTTGGCACAAGAATACATTGAAAAAGTTGACGCAAGTTATTTATTTTTTAATAGATGTAGGTAGCTAGCTACTATGCCTCTGGACCTATATCTTTTGTTGACTCTACTACCTTACATGTAACTCATGAAGTCATTTCATCATCTAATACACCTTATCCTGTGTTATTAACAATATTATTAGAACTTTACATAAACAGAACCTCATTGTACAACAAAAGCGAACTTGTGCAACTGATCGTAAAGTCTACTCTGCAATTTTGAACGTGCATCGTCCTATTTCGGATAACCTTCGATAAATTCGGAATGTCTTTGACATTTTGAACTTGACAGTGGTCGCGGGCGGGGCTCGGCGTGCCTCTAATCCTGAGTACACAGCACGAGAGATAAGAGCCCCGCACGTGTGTACAGGCCGCTATTATACGACGTGTACACACTGGTCGCTTCCTGCACCTTGATATCCACACACTGGGACATTCGACGCCTCATTCACACTGCCTTGAAGGCCCTTGTGGATGAAATCATAAAGGGATTTCGTCTGTCTGATGATTGTACCAGTTTTAACCTCTGATAGAAGCAACTCAATAGCATCCTTAATCCTATAGAAATAAAGTTCACGGTGATTTTGACAGACTAGTCAGTGTCCAACCTTATTGAAAAGACGACCAAGATCACTATGGTTTAGATGAAGCAGAATTAAGTAAAATAATGGTGAGAGGACTGTACGTGTACCACGCAAGTAACTTCTGGATAATATTGACATAACCAAGTGTTACCAAGCACGCAATTACGTCTACAAATGTTCTTTTTAGTCCAAATTAAAAAGGCTAAAGCAAACTATCAAAAGTATCGCGTGGCCGTCAGCTATAATACAGAGCTGTAACAGCAAATAAACTAACGTTCACAGATCGATACCGAGTTCAATGTTACTGTAAGCGATACTGTTTGCTTCGAGATCTTCGTTTGCAGAGTGTTTTTGTGTTACATGGACATTCCACGTATGATACTTCCGATTGATACTGCTTTTCGCGGTTCAATTATCCCAACGGAACATAATATCGGTATAAAAATTTCCTGTGTATAATATCCTAATCAAGTATTTCTTTAAGTATGTTCATACAAAACAGTAACAGATAGATAGATCGTTAGAAAGAAACACTGACAGAGATAGAGTTACTTCTGCATTTATAATATTAGTATGGATTTGTGGACCCCAGAGACCTATTAAACCATGATCATTATTGCTCAGTTTTATTGCCAGCCAAATAAAAATGTAGCGGTGTTGGTATTGAGCAAACATTTGATACGCACGGTCTGAGGTAAGTACCGCGGGTATACCGAGGGGTGGCGACAACCTGTCGATGTCGGCACGGCACTACAACCCTCTGTGAACAGGGGTACATTCC
Source organism: Eurois occulta (assembly GCA_950022335.1). NCBI lineage: Eukaryota > Metazoa > Arthropoda > Insecta > Lepidoptera > Noctuidae > Eurois > Eurois occulta. The sequence goes on from OX465486.1 coordinate 1,257,757, forward strand.
GACCCTCACCGCCGAGCCAATTGGCCGAACTCATTGCACGTAAAAGTAAATTTTACAAGTATAATAAATCACTTGGATACAATTACAGTCATTATCATTACGCAGACTCCCCTTCATATTTGCAAACTCATTTAGTTTTATAACTTCAAGGAAATATCGATTTACAGTAAAGCAAGTCTATTGCATCAAGAACATTTTTCAACAAATATACCGACACCGTAAATTAATTTGTTTTCTAGGAATGCAAGCCAGAGATACTCTTGTAAATTAATTAAAAAAAACACGCCGACCACACGTTGTAACCGTATTTAATTAAACAAAAGACGTTATAAACAGACGCCAGCTGTTTATCATCCTCTGAATCTTTGAGGAGTCAGAAAGGAGTATGTCCAACGGCATGTTCGCAACAAGAAATGATTTTGAATATAAATTATTGCATATTTGTAGCTACATTTTTTTCTGATCTTATCCCTGTTCTATGTCAACACTCCTTGGGAGATGGCTACTGTAATTAAAGACCACGGAGATGAAGAAATATATGAGCAAGATTCTTACGAATATACATTATTGGGTTTACTTAACCTACATATTCCCCTGAGGGAGAATCTCTCTGTCTGACATGTTGTTTTGGACCCTTTTCCCTTTTCATACGCTACGTAACAGTGAAGCTCAAGTTACGGCAATAAATTGAATATTAAGGGCCAATTTCGCCAACGACACTAAACGCTGTCAAACCATCTGAGCTCAGTTCAACAGCTATGTGGCATAATTGTTTTGGAATATGGACGTTGACAGGTCTTGACGGTGTTAATAGTCCTGATTGATTTCAGTTCTATTGGTGTTTGTAGCACTCATTGGTTTAAATGGAACTTGAAAAAAAACTGGCGAAATGTGGGTGTACCGTGTACTATAATAGATACAACTTTGTACCAACTGTGTAACCCTTCAAGGATTATAGGTGTGATTAAAAGTTTTTTTTTTAGAAAATGCTAGTTGCTGTCGACATAATATCATAACGTACATAAGCTTCTGTGCATTTCTGAAAAAAACATAATTAAAATACCTGCACAAATGAAATCCCTGCCGTAAAACCCTCGTATGGAAAAAGGACTCCATGTTCCTTTGAAACAGAATGTCTGGCATTTTCTCTTCAGAATTTTAATTAGCTACACCTTCACAGGCAGAGTTCCTAAACGCAACCAAATTAAACATTTCTAACATACATAGAGCGCCGGTGGCCCATGGGATCGGTCGCGACTTATGTGTTTTAGGTCGTGGGTTCGACTTCAAACCCAGGCAGAGCCAGTTTATACGTATGTGTAATTTATCACATCGTCATTATTCTCGAAGTGGTGGAGGAAAAGTGTTTCTGAAATGTTTACATCTTAACTTCTAATATCGGTTTCGTGTATATTCGCTTCATGTGTGCCTGATATACAAACGTCCTTAGATGAAATTTCCAATTTTTAGAACAATGTGGTTCTAAAACTTGCAGACAATAGGGGTGCGAACAACATTAACATTTAGCCACGGTGGCTATTATGGACATTATTATACAGACTGATATATAGCGGTGACGATACACCGGTAAAATTGTTACCACGTACACACATCATAAGCCATATCGATAGAACAGTATAGAGAACGACCCAAAATGGATTAATTTTTCGGCTGAATTCGAAAACGAATTTCGGCCTAATTTGTATTTTCCGCCAAAAACATACACACGAAAATTGACCTGCTTTTTCCGAAAGGTATATTTTGTTAATAAACGATCTACGATATTTCATATTAAGTTCTATGCCAGCAAAAGCAATTTCTCTGCATTTTCTCTGTTGTACTTTTTACTTATACCACGATAGTTGTAACGGTGGATTTTCCAAGAAAAACGTAATTTGCAAGAAGAGCATTTTTTTCGGCCTCTGCCGAAAATCATAGGTATTGCCGGCCGGCCGAAAACAAAAACCGCCGAAAATTGCCGAAAAACGAAAACGAAATTCGGTCGGAGTCTACAGGACAGACACAGACACATTGGGGAATACACGGGTTGGCCTTGAACCCTCTAGGGAGTAACACTCGCTCCATTTAGTGAGCGACGGCCAACGATTCAGTTTGTGGACTGTTCGCACATCATCGTATCGATCACCTTATGTGTGACGTCAGCTGATAAGATTAGCACGGAAGCTTTTGGGCCGTTTTTTGATAAGATAGTGCTAATTTACCTACAGGTATTTTATTTAAATCTAAACATTATAAATGCGAAACTAACGCCTGTCAGTCTGTATTAACCCTTACACGCCCTAAAGACTAAACAGATTTCTATGAGTTTTAGCTGACGGGTTTCTGAATGACGTGGTTACTTTTGGTCCCGGTGATCAAAGAATATCCCACAGGAACGTATCGATCTTCACGCGGACGAAGTTGCCGGCTAAAGTTAGTCAATAACTAAGCTCTAACAAATATACTTTTTTATAAATTTTCGCCTCTATTGCATCAGCATTGAATAATGTCCAACTTTCATAGCTTTTTCGCTAGGTGGTGCTGAAAAAGTGTGTATATTTTGTAATAGGGAATAAACATGCTCTATCTACAACTAGGTACCTATATTCATTTTGTGGTTAGGTACAGACAGAAAAAGAAAAAAATTCAGTAAGTATGGTGGACTCTATTAAACTATAATAAAGATAGAATATTCCAAGACAAAGGAGAATGGGCAAAATCGTACGGCACTTGGTCTATCAGCGGCCAGGAACATTTTATTTTTTTTTGGTTTAATATCACCCTACAATAACGGGTTCAAGAAGTTTTATATCTGTAGTGTCATTATTAATGGAACTAAATACATTTTTATTTTAGATATGTAAGCCTGTGATTTAGCGTATTAATTACTAAGATTTAGTCTTAAAAATAAGGAAATAAAATAAAATGACTTGTTTACTTCAATACATTTATTTTACATACATTTACATACATAAACTCACGCCCTTTTCCCATGGGGGTAGGCAGAAACCACAGAACGCCACTTGCTACGATCCTTACATACTCCTTTTGCCTCGTCCACATTCATACATTTAATGTACAATAATAGCACTGAGTTCTGATGCCGGTAATAAAATATCCTCGTCTTGATGTCTAGCCCATGCCAGATACCACACTACACACATAACGTGTGCGCAACAACCGATTGTGCGCCTTCCACTCAAACAACTGCAATAATAATGAGCAATTGCTTCTCTATTTTGTCTTTGTCGGTTAATTACAATATAAGAATAATATATTCTGGACCTTACATGTCTAGATTGTATTCGCACACGTAATAACCAAATATCTTCTTCTTCAATAAAATCTCTGAGCTGACTTATTTGTCGCTCCCGGTATACTTCGATATTGTATAAGCCTTCAATTAAGTGTTCAGCGTAGTAGCTGCGAGCCAACTTGATTTGGTATGTGCCAAGTGCAAACAGAATTAGGTCTTCTTCAGAAAAAACCGGAAAGTCTTCAAAAATAGGTTGGTCGCTGCTGAGTCTTTCAAATGATGCCCTCTGTCTATTTATGTTATGACGGATAACATAGTCCGCTAAGAGGTTCGGTATTTCAAAACGTTCATTAATTATATTTACGAACGATGATGCATGAATACTATCTTGTATTGGTGTTTGGAACGCATTGATGAGTGCCGCTGCGTTTTGAAAGTCCTCAAACATGTGACTTAAGGCGCGATTAAAATATTCTTGCCTAAACAAAATACTTTTGAAGACATAAACTAATGTTAATAAGTATTTTATAAAATGGGTTTGCACATTTTCTTGCACTTATTATCTAAGTATTTTACCTATATGTATTTTTTTTTCTAAATGAGCTGCAATGTTACGTTCATAGTAAAAGTTAGTCCTTAGTAATAGTACTTTCATTTAATACCTATTTCGTTGTTGGCCGCTCATAGACCATTTTGCTCTTTCTCCTTTGCATTAGATTACATAACGCAGCAATAAAGAAAATTGTTCAAGGTAGGTAAATAAAAGTAAAGTAAATAACGAGACAACTAGCAAGTAAGGTCGACCTAATTGTGGGCTCTACCCGTCCATAATTTAACTGTAGTTTGTCATATATTACCAACCGTCGCGTCGTGCCGTTTTACAACTACCCACCTGCTGTATGTATGAAAACTAAGTTTTAGTCATATAATTGGTTTATGCAAACAATTTATTTTCAGGCTGTAGTATGCGTATGATCAGCAGTAAACAAGATTTGGCTTAAAGTCAACTGTTAAGTTGCATCAATTTCATAACTTTGCATAAAATGTGGCGCCTATTTTTACGACGGTACGAAACCAATACGACTAATATGTTTAGGATACTACAATACAGTTAATTGCGTGTGGTTGGTCGATACTGTGCTTTTGGGTGGAAGCCGGTCGCCTGGTAACGGGATGGTAAATAAACGTAATTTTTCAAAATCGGAAATGAAGCTAAAGTTTCGAATTTCGTTACCATTTCTTTAGATTTTGATAAATGCGAGTTATATCATGCCGGGTACACATTGGTGTAACGCAACGTGTAATTTAACACGAATATGCCGTCCAGACAATGCAACATGAAATGTAACCCAACAACAAGGTGAATTTGTTGCAGCGTGTGCTAAATTTCATATTAAGTATTTCACCAATGTGTACCCAGCATAAGATTGCTTACACCCGACAACGTGAGAACAAAATGTTTGACAATTTTAAATAACAAACGCAAAAATCTGATTGAATTTCGTAACTGCAGTTCCTGGGTTGAGAATTCAAAAGCAGTTCTTTTTAATTGAAGTTTTTGGGGCCACGACCATATTCATCCTACAAATATTATAAAAAATAAAGCTAAAAAATCAGGCAATAAATAGGTCATTCGACTTGAAGGGAATGCAAAGTATTGCTTTGGATATTAATTTAGTTAAAATGCGAAACGGCTATGACTTTAAAAGTTGAAACTTTCCAAGATGGCCGTGAACTGAGGTCAAACTATAGATTTAGTAGAAGCGCCGCAATGCGCCCACTGCGCTGCCTGCAATCTCTCCCTGCGTTATCTTACTGCCAACAACACATTTTATAGTGTATTTATTCTAGTGTTAAAAAACAACAACATCCTTGAGATGCCAAAGAGTAAAGCCTATATAGAACCTTCTCCTCCACTCCACCGACCGCAAAATAATCTACTTCATCAAAATCTTAAACTCAATGAGTTACAGACAACTCTTGGCCTAACTCGATGATTTTAGTAGCATAGAATTTTGCCCAACGGTTCCTATCACAAGAAGGATTTTCAAAATTAACTTAAATAGGGATGAAATTGTCTGTATTACGTCATTTTCCACGTTCTCTAACACCGGAAAAGAATAACTCACAACCTTGAGATGGCAAAGCCTTAAAACTTTCTACTCCACCCCACCTACCTACTGATATTCAATGTTATATAAAAATTGTTTCCTTGTGAATTGAATCGCAGTCATAACCATAATTCGAACAGCCTGACAAATAAAAACAATTCCATAAAACAGCGAAGGTAACAGACACAATGATTACAGAACTTGAAGAAGCATTCAATATGCATGTAAATTGCTGTCGTCGAGTAGTTGCAGCCAGTCAAGGTCCCGTACTGACACCTGTCCCTCTCGCCTGTCGGAAATAGACCGCCATTACGTCACCGGTCAGTTTTTCCAAGAAAATTGTATTCACGGTGATTTTTCATGGAAATCTTAGGGAACGCCGCCGCAAGTATCAGAATTTCATGAAATATTAAAAGGCAAGTTCGCTACACTTAAATGTGTCAATGCCAAGGATTGAATAAAATAAACATACATGCATTAATACATATGGCAGATTATTATAATTTGCCCCAAGGGTTCAGTAGTTACGTTTAGTGCCAAACCACCGGGTACCAACCACTTTTGGGATTATGTTGTGGGTTTTAAGTAATCCCTGTAGGATTACACTGTGTTACCATGCAATTTATTAGCGGCAATCAGCCAATACTGTAACCCTTTTGGGCACAAATAGGCGGGGCAAGTGGCTAAAAATACAAGGGACAAACACCATTTGTTTTACATATCTTATAAATGTTACTGTATTTTTGTATTCGGAGTGCAACATATTTTATTTCAAAATCTAGATTTCAATAGAACACTTGCCTACACTAGACTTGGTGATACTCCTTGTGTCACAGAACCAATAGTAAAATAGGTCGACTTTAAAATGATAAAGTTTGGCAAGAACTGGAAAAGATGAAGAATGAATTTCAGAAGGATGTCTATCCACATAGGTCGAGTACAGCCATTGTGAAAATATACAATATGTTATAAAAACCCTGTCCGGTCCGTCAGGGTATTAGATATCGAGATTAAATTCTATTTATGTAATTCTTTTTGGAGAACAAGTTTAGTAAAAAAAGAATACCCCGATGAAAATTAAATAAAATGTTCTAAAATGAGGAAACTTCTATGGCAACACCCGGGCACTTCTCGGGGTCTCGGTTTCCGTGCGTCATAAAAAAACAATTAACGATCGAACACACTTATGCCGAAAATGGGGTTGTCTGTCAAGTTTTTAAAGTTTGTTTGAATTTAGGAAACCGGTGGTAATTAGGGACCAAAATCATGTATTTTAAAATTCATTGATATTTTTACTTTCATGAATATTTTATGTTTCTTATTCTATTTGGCAATGTCATCGGTATACCTATATGCCCCTTTCGGATTCGGCATGGTTTTTTCACAAGTTGTGTAAAAAAAAGTTTGGTACAGCACAAATATTATCTCATTTTTATTTTTATTATTATTACAAAATGGGCCTGCTCTTGACCTCGATCACGCCTGGTGAAAAGCGATGGATGAGGTCTATGATTAAACGAGCTTGCACAGAAGATGACTGTATACTAAATATTGCCATCTACTAGCACAACTTTCAAGGTTAACATAAATGAAGTAATCCATAACACCCATACATCCATAAATATTACTCAAGGAAATGAAAACAATTTCTTTTAAAGGTATTTCATACAGTAGCTACCGTTGATTAATTGATTGATACGACACCTTACTCTATTCACTCCCTTAAGTTTGGTGACCTACATTTGGGTAACAAACATGTCAATCATACATAAAAAACGCAGGAATAACCGAATATTCGACAGCAAGTGTTGGCCTAGCATGAACGCGGGAATAAACATAAAGTGTAGGTACCAGTTTAAATTTAAAAGTCGTATTTTCAATTGAAAATACATATTTCGTTCATTTTATTTGAAGAAATGGTAGGCACAAAGGAAATCTTAAAAAAACCAATAAGCTATAGGGTACAATAGCTATAGGATCGGTAGTTAGAATACAGTACGTCACGTTTACGTCGCACGTTCGTGTTAGGGTATCTGGTAATAAAGTCATGAAGGTACCAAACAGTAACTTGGTCAAACTGCCAAAGTTGCGTAACAAGAAAATTATAGTTGGTTGGTAACTTTGTAATGTCTGTAGACTCGGTACAGTTGGCCCGCCGGGCACGACCTACCCGCTGAATATTTTACTGGTTTCTTCGTAATAAATAAATTTCCGTGTAGGAACAGCAGTTAAATTTTCCGCGGTATAGAACTTGAGGAATTACTCGCATTATGGCATGTTTCACATTTGAAAGTAAAGCGCAAAGTTCGCGTAAATCATTTACGCGAACTTTACGGACATAGTTCTTCCGGAATTACTTTCAGATTTTGCGTCGAGTTTATAATAAAAAAATGCAACGCGTACCAACCTGTTAAGCACATGCCTTGGAAGAAGATAGGAGAATAGAATACTGCAAAAAAAAACGTTCATTCATTTTAAACCGTGCTACGGTGCTACGCGACGCCGGCGGGCGCTACAAACGAGACGCTATGAATTTCAGAGTCTACTTTCAAAAATATAGAGCGATACAGTTTTATTCTGACCTTAACAATGCTATGAAGAAAAAGATTCTCGTATGGAGTCTACCTGGGGCCAAATGTCGGTGCATACACAATCGATTTTGTTTCCAATAGTCACTTCTGAATCGGAGGCTGCACTCAATATTCTGATCGGAATATTTGAGCTCTTACATTTTAATCTACTATGTTTATTAAGTTCGTACACATACCATGTAAGTACAAAATATGTAGATTACAAGATAAGCTGAAAATTTGAAGTGAGCTGTTCACATAATTATTTAGCAGAACATTACCATAACGTAACGTAACGTACTGAGTGTAAAGTAAAATAGTTAGTGCAGGAACGTGTAAGCCACCAAATAAAAGCTACAAAAGGCCCTCTCATTTCAACCCCTATTAAATGATGCTATTTTACGTTAGTAGACGGGCTGACAGAGGGCCACCTCTTGCATAGCAAGACCCGTTTTCAACCCTTCTTCCATCGTAAATAATAAGAGGTCGATTAATTTTTTTTTTGCAACGCAAGAAAACTGTAAACGATAATCTTCCGCTACATTTTAGTGTATTGTATTTTATAATTCCTACATCTTTTATTGCTTCATGTAAACTAGGTACATATTCTGTTCGTATCTGTGCTATTGCGCGGACCGCAGACAGCGCGCGGCCATAGGGCGGGCGGCACGCGATCTCCACTTTTCATTTCATTATTCAACAAAAACGAACGATGAACTTTTCAAATTTTACTTTCTTTTTACTTTTCGTTTAGTTACTGTGACGTTCGAGACAGTCAGTGTACACAAATAGAATGTGCCATCAAGTTATCTGTGTTTTTAAACACGAACATGGATGGACAGCCATCACATTTTCTTCGTACAAACAATTTAATTAATTTAAAGTTCAAAAGAACGGGTTCAATGTTCGTAGAAAAAACTGAAACATTTGATTGATATGCTAAGGGCTGCGGTTTCGTCACCGTTACAAGACTTACAGGTTTGCGATGGCTCCAATTTAGCATTTTATTGATATTGAAGACATTACGGGTAGGGTTCTATATATAGGCATGCCGTAGATTCGGAAACAAGCCGAAGAAACGTTCCCTGTTTCTATAATAAATTATGAATATCTGACGCAATTTACTTTAGGAAAAGACAATAAAGGGAAATGGTAAAATGCGGAAATGGGCAAAAAGAACTCTACTATGAATATAATACTTAGATACACTGTTTAGATAAATTATATTTCTAAGACTTAGTAACACACACTTAGAGACAATAAATACTTCGTTTTAATACGGCAATAAAAACTATGACGATCTCTTATTCAGTGCGGGACGATGTTCCATCGATTAAGTTCGTTTTATGCTTCGATGGCTGTAAACACAAGTGAATTCTGACAAACCATGATTATTCAAATAAGCAATAACAACACAAGCGCGCTTAAAATCTGACTCATTTTTTTGTAATTATAAAGGGTGTAAAAGAGCCTGGTTGAAAGAAATCGTAAATTAAAACGTAACAGTTCCTTGTAAGAAAGGTAATTTAAAATACAGTTTAGAGATCCTTAATTTGCATACTACGTAATTCTGCCAAGTTGTGAATCATCTTAACACTAGGTATACAAAACATACAACCAGGATAAAAAGCTCGCTGTGTCCAGATCATGGTATATCCGTGTGCCTTATATCGATGAAATCCTTTGAAAAGGTTATCGACAGTCATAATTTTTTGTACAAATTATAATATTAATTAGCAAGGATTATGGATAGCTTATTTTTACAAAAACTTATGAATAGGCATTCATAAGTTTTTGTAACATTTCGATCCAGTTTAATGGCTTTACGGAGAGGGGTGACCTATCATGTGTCAATAAGCAAAGAGCGGTCAATACTGACACGTGTAAGTATTTGTTTTCGACAAATGTTCCCACGCCGAAAGTTTTCCGAGAAACATGTGTATTTTAAAACCTTTTCTTCAACTGAGATTATTATACTGTTTCAGAGTTTATGTAATGTGCAGAGTCTTTAAAGAAAAGGTAATTACTTTTCAATTGGTTGGTGTTTTGATAAAGGCAACGGAAAGATTTTTGATCACAAAAAGATGCAAATGAATCGTAAGTAATCCACTAATTCACTGACAGAGGTCCTTACCTCTGTCAGTCACTTTAGCAGGATTTTTGAAAATTCTTCTCTTATCAGGGTTATATCTATAGGAATAAATTTTGTATCGAAGTTCGTAATTTTTAACGATGGAAAATTGCTGCGTACATACGGGCGGCTGGTTTAAGAATAAAATAAAAAAATACTTTTCTTAACATAAATGTTACCAACAATTGGGCCATACATAAACAAATATTTAATTTAATTTAACTGCACTGACCTATCCGTCCTTGTGGATTTCCGAAAACTACCACTTCGGCCATTACCAGAAAAATAACGTACAGAAAACACCATATCTCCGGGATATGGTTTTTTCCCTATCCCGTGAAGACTACGAGAGTAACTACTAGGTAATTAATGAGAGATCAATTAACCGCAATAAAGTTCCTTATTTGTATGATGTGTTTTGAGAATAGGAAATAAAATCACCGTATCTTAAATATGCGGTTAAAGACGATAGGAAAAAAAAATGTAACTAGGCAACTCTTGATAACATAATTGAAATTCCCATCGCAAAAATTCCCTTACCTAAGCTACCATGCAACTTCAATGGGTTATTCCTAATCCATCGATAGCTAGCTACCTACACACATGCGATACATACATGCGATTTCTGGTAGATTACGTAGTTCCAAATATTTAGGTATTTACCACTCAATCCAATTCTAAATATTTACCACTCAATATCATAGGTAATGTTATTGAGAGGTAAGCAACGGCGCCGGCGGCCCATCGGGCGACCCGACCGATTTAACCGACTTCTAAAACAGGGAAATTATGTGATTCTTTTTTCATTTGGTAGAGGAAGCCCGCGCAGTGCGCCCATATTATTAATTTTGCTAGCTGGAGAAGTTTTATGAGTTAGCTCCTTTAATACGTATTCTTTCTTCTTGGGTTATGATGACGACATGATGGTCCCTTAATAACTTCTAGTTACAATATAAAGTAGATCCTTAACATGTGTTTTTTGGAAGTCGGTTTTTTTGCAAAAACTTTTTTTTATGAATATTAATGACGTTATTTTAAAGTAATGACGTTGTTTATTCTGTAATTTAATGCATTTATGTGATTTATTGGAAATAGTATTTTTAATGTTGTGGAGATCTGATGCCTTAATAAATAAATAGTAATAATTACATCCACGTGTACTCACGATTTTTTCGTCACTGACTTACGTCAGTCGTGCTTTACCGATCATATAATATATACGAGGAAGGAGGAAACATTTTACGAACTCATTCCTAAAATATTTAACTAACTAATACCTAACGGCAAGCCGCAAACTGGGCAAGTATTACTGTAATAGTATGTATTAATTATTATTAATTTGGCTATTTAATAGATAGAAATATACGTACATATTTGCATCTATTAAATAGCTCCCGTTTTGCGGCAGAACACAATACTGATAACGAAGGATTATTCTCTACAAACAGATTTAGTTGATAAGATAACTGGGCACATAGCAGCAGACTTTACTATTGCTACCATAACATTATTGATATCATTTTTTATTATGACTAGAGAATGGGAAGCAGCATGCGTCTAAAGATCCTGAAGGCTTCGATAAGTAACAATCGTCAAAGCGTTTCTACAACTTTCTACACGATTTAAAAATGCTTTTCGATAGCTTGTGTCAGTCCCGTACATGTTTGACTTTTCCATCATCGTTTTTGCTAATACAATGTCACTCTGTCTGGTAATAAGACTTACAAACATACTTAACTTTCAATCAAAATAATGGGTGTAAAAGTACTCTTAACGAAGCCGAAAGGCACTTGTTCTCCCCGTCATTGCGATATTTTATTTTCTAGACCTTCTAGTTACGTAGATATTGGAGTTCAAAGTTCCAACTTTATTCAAGTTTTTTTTTAATACAACACCTATACGACTCCATATTATTCAATGCCACCATCAGCACAATGTTTAGAGTTCGTTACATTGAGTCCTACCGTACAACATGACTTTTCACCCCTAAAAAAAGGTCGTTTCCCAGCAAAATTTTTGCGTAGAGTTACTTAGTTTGATGTACAGAATGCTTGATTGATGGCTCCGTGAAGGGTCCGTTTGCACCATGCCTTTTATTTCACATAGGCCTATATGGGCTCTTATAAAACGTCGAGAAAAAGTGCACGGTTCGGGTTGATCTCTCTTCCTATGAAGAAGAACCGGCAAGGAACTCCATTGTTAGTCTTTGAAATTATTTGGTTTGGTTTACAATGTTATTATATGTTACAGCGTTAGTTGTTAAGTAAGGGAATACAGCGTGGGCCCGACAAAGAGCCGTTGCTTACTTCACAGTAAAAAAACATGGAAAAATTATCAAAGACAAACACATCCTTAAATTCTTTCTATTGCTATAGGTCACCTTAGCAGTAACAGGGACAACATCTGATCTCAAGGAATCTTCACATCAAGCGCTTGGAAACTTGGCACAACTATTTAAATAAATGCGTGAGTGATTATTGATTGAATATAACATTGTTTTTAAATTGTCAAGAATTTAGCAAAGCGAATACCTATCCTAAAAGCAAGCCAGGCCAAAGAGAAGAAAAGTTTTTAAAAGTCAGTTTCAAAATAAAATTATGAAACATTCGCACCATGCTTGCTGTGCATTCATTTCAAGAAGTTGGCAACGGAACTTTGGCATAAATAAAATTACTCTTTGTTACATTTTAAATAGCTTATTGTCAACTTGTAACATACTTTGTACTCGTAGGTAATAGTCGTAACACCAGAGATTTTGACAAAGATGCATTACTGGGCAGTTTTCCGCTTGCAAACCTGCAAACTATCTAATCAAATAATCTCTACATTCTTTTACCATGAATGAGTTAACAATCATTTCTAAATGACCAGACTATGCTAACATGATTGATTTCCAAAAAGAACTCTAACATAAAGAAAATTAGAACAGTCTTAGTATTAAAAAAAAACTATCTCGTAGTAGATATCGATTTAAAACACTTATAGACTGTTAAAATCAAGACTTAGTCAATGAGAAATTAACGAGGCACGCATTTATTAACGCCTCTTTGTCAAACTACCGTTAAGTACAGCTTCATGAAAATCTAATTCAAATTGAATTACGAAAAATTCCTAACAGACTTCTGTTTCTTAAATAATCTTCAGCGAAAATTGCTACTCCTCCAACGAGGAGTAGGTATGGCCTACATCCTTGATTAGACGTGTTAGCACGAAGTTTTCTTACATAGCAATGAAAGTTGAATGAGATGGCTCGAGGCGGAGCAGGTGGGCCAGGAGGGGGCCACGAGATAGTGAAACTTCAATGAGAGGCTTACGTAACTGCAGCCTGAGAAACACAGGTGAGGTAACAACGCAGGGGTAATCTTATCAAAATTTAATAAGGAAATCTTGTTCAGGAGTATACTTAAGTGTGCTGTATAATACATTACAGGTGGAAAATTAAAGAGCTGTTTCACTCTCCGGGAGCTTTCCACTAGATAAAATGGAACAGAATTTGAATAAAATAATTAACCTGGCAGGTTATCCGGAATTCCGGGATTTCGGAACTTATCCAGGAAGGCAATAAATTATGTAAGTCAACGGAAGGGTGCATGCTGTGTATCCGGAAGTCGTGAACATCTGATTTTCATGATGGGTTGTTGACCTATGAATGACTAGTGTGCTGTGGATGAAATCGATATTTTTTTTATTTAGGAAATAAGGACTTTATTTAGACGGTTGCCTAACTTTCGGGTACTAATACTACTGTTACTAATTTAGAGTAATATGGTCTTCAGACCATATTACTGATTTCACTGACTAGTTGACTACCCATTTTCGGTTATATTTCGTAAAATAACGAAAAAACCAAATCTTACCACGACGAAATCTACACGATAGTTTATGTCGTGCTAAAATATACCAAAATTAAAATCAAATTATTTTAAATACATTAAAATAATTTGATTTTAATTTTGCACGTATGAAACGTGACAGATAGGTGCACGGTTTAGATTGGTCGTTTCCTATGGAGAAGAACAGGTTAGAAACTCCATGGTTACGCTTTAAAAAAATGTTTTTAGTCGGTAGACGAAGACAAACTCGGTCAATTTCAACGAAGATAAACGATGTGTTCAACCAAGAGTTTGACGTATCGGTCTTTTAACTTCGATAAAGTTTCTTTGGAAACTGGGTCGTTAATTTGAAAGTCGGGCAACTAACTTTTTATTAAAGAAACTTTATCTTTACATTCGCTGTATCACCAACTCTGCATGCTTGGAATTAAAATCAGGGCATCTTAGTAGGTACCTTGCAATATGCAGGTAGACTAGTACCTGCCATAAATGTATAAAATGTCATAAAGGGAACTACTGCTCTGTTTATTGATGAAAATACAACGCCATTTTTCATGTCAAACTAAAGTTAGTAATTCCATGATTCGCCTTTTTAACTTGCATAAAAATTTCTATTGAAAATGCAAAAACATTTTGAATTATATTTTCGGAGGTCACGCCTGACATTGATATAAACGATTATTGTGTATTTATTTATACTAAACTTCTTATTTCATGATATTCCCGCCCCGGTTTATCCTCAAGAAATGATCAGAAGATTTCACCTAAGTATGGATTAGGAATAATAAGTATTATTCGGTTATTCCGTTTACAAAAGCCATTCCTTTACAGTAGATATTTCGAATAATGATCGATGTAGTTCTTTTATTCTGTTTTGTCAAGGCAGCTAAAAGCTTTTCATCGCTACGATTGCTATGAAGCCCGATTTTGTCGAAGAACGAACTCTAAGGGAGGTTTCACACGGCGTCGGTCGGCACGATATTTCGAGTCACATGTTCGTTTAAACTTTTTAAATTTGTTTACAATGTTTTGAACAGTGGAATATTGATGTATAATTCCAACTTTTAACCGCCTTATAAATATCATTTCCGTGTGAACAGAGCTTAAGGCTACGTAGAAATTTATCAAACCTACCGATTTTTTGTTTAATTAATTTCAGCCATAGGTCTGTTATTTACTGGCACTCTACGAGAGTTTGTGGACTTGTCTGCTTGTCACTAATTCGAGTGTCATCTTATCGTAGTTTCAAAAACTACGATAAAACAGAGATTCATGTGGAGTTTGAATGATCAATATTAGCTACATTTCAAGCAGTTGCAACTTAGAAGAATTGATAAATATTTTTTGAAATGACCTCATTGTTAACGTAAATTTTTCAATTTGAAAATCTCAACTCTGATCTCATCATAAAAGTGCTTTCGTACTTCGCAAAGCGCACATAGAGTATGTAAGCTCGAACCGTTTTTTAATCGTTCGTTCAGTACTTCCAAAGCTCATATTTCATTGATAAATTGTTAAAAAAAAAGTTAATCGACTACACAAGTGCAACGTGCAACAAAATCAAAGATCTTGCATTAGGAAAGAATTTGAAGTGCAAGTTGATGAAATAATAATTTTAAAATTTTCATTTTAAGAAAATTACCTAAGCAATGACGAGTTTTTTCTTTTGCATACTAATCTTTTTTAACTTGAATATAAAAATATAAACGTCAATTGACTATCTAACTTGGTTTAGTTGAATAGAGCACCACCCAAAGTGATCCCATATTTTAAAATTTTAACTTACGCGTTGAAGTCTTTTTAAAAGGGATTAATAATTTTAAACATAAAATTAAAATATTTGCGTCATATTTTTAAACTAAACGTATGTCATAATAATACATCAAAAATATGTCCAATCTTGATAAGTGCGGCTGACAGTGTATTCAAAAGTGTCCCCTAAACTAGTAATAATAGTAGAAGTGTAGTCGACAGTGGGTGACTGTGGGCACCTGGGCAGGTGTCGGCTCGTCTCGCCTGCACTCTAATCCTGACTTCCTCCTCACAGTGGCGTGATCATGATCAATATTGACGCAGATGTGACACTGTTCGCCGCATTACGTAATAATATCAACGTTTGTTTAGCAGTGGTCGCAGCAAGGACGAGCAGCTCAGCAGTGCCGGCTGGCGATAACCCCGCCACTGCCGCCACTGTACGCGACAACACACTACCACATTATATAATAACCTTCTCCTTAATCAAATACTATTCTAAAATAAGCCTACATCAACCCCTCACTAACTTCCACCCGCAACGATTTAACATAACCTTAAGAAACTAAAAAATAGACACCTCAGACCACTTAAATTAACTTAATCGAAATTATGCATCGAACCTTCACGCAATCGTATTAAAAATTTACTATAGGGGATCGCTCGTTAATAAATCACACACAGAACACTACCGTACTCATGAAACTGCTACGAAAAGCATGTAACGTACGCAACACCGGGGGAAAATCGTGAAAAGTCATGTGTCGACGAAATCAGCCGTTCTGGAGGTCACGACGTGCGAAACAGCTGATCGGGTGCAAGGTCGAGCGAGGAGCGTGAGTAGAGTATGATGGGGAGTACTCACCGGCTGCGGTCATCAGCCACCACCAGCAGCAGCAGGCGGTGACGAGCGCCCGAGCGCCGGCCATCTCAGCGGCAGCGCATGACACGCGCGCTCTCGCCGGCCGCCCCGGCGGACTGAGCGCGGTTCGATCGATGCTCGCTCGCGCCTCTCGGACACGCACCCTCCGGCAGCAGCCCCGCCCCGCCCCCAGGCCCCCCTCCCGCGCCCCCCTCGCGCCCTCCCCCGCCCCCCGCCACCATTTCCCGAGTTTCCTCGGAGAGCGCGCGCGCTGCCCTCTTTTCTGGCGGATCGCTGACCGCCCCTAATTGATTGGGCCCGTTCACTTGCCGAACACGTTTTAGGTCAGTTCAGCCGCAGAGCCTCGCGCCCCGTTCTTAGGAGCTTCATCTTAGCTGTGGCTCGGTGAAGAGTTGTGATGGAGTACGGTGGAATCCGTACTGAAGGTGGAAGTTTCGAGCGCGTTGTTAACATATGATATTATGTAGAGAAAACTTCGAGCACAACCTGGATAGAATACAGTTTTAATGATTAATTACTGAGAATAATAAAATAGAACTTTTGGAAATAACAATTTTAAGCCGCACTGCCTTATCTCCGCTGCAGCATATTTCAACCAAAAACTTTTTTCGTCAAATAGGTTAAAACTATGTGCTCTGTTTTATAATCTAGTAGTTGACAACAATATTGTGCAATTGTTGTTGTTTCCTTTTTAATTATTATTATTTCCTTATTACTGTTTCCATATCTAATCGTGAAAAGCATTTTCCCTAAAATATTCATTTAGCTATTAATATTTTACTAAAGGTCACTGCATCGATAATGAGTAATGACTCATGCCTCCTAATCATTTTAAAATATCCAAAATTCCAATAGCTCGTAGCGTAGCTACTTACCTACGGGCAGCTTAGTTTGCGGGATTACAAGTATTTACGAGTTAACGTACCTGTGTAAATACCTACCGGTTACCTAACCTACTATGGGTAGCTTTAGGTGGCAGTCAGGAATTCAGGTTTCTGATCTTCCATTTCTTTATTCCTGTTAAATGGCAAAAAAACACAGGTCTTGGTGACCATCCATATTATGTATAGGGACGTGCTGCCTGCATATCAACATTCTTCTGCACTGTACTAATATTATAAAGAAGTTTGAATGTCTTGATAGTAGACTTGATAGTGATAGTACTTCTGAAGATTATCTCGTAGATAATCTTCAGAATTACTAATCGGATTTCAAAAAATATTTCACTGATGGTAAATTGCACTATTGCGTGTAATCGCGGGTAAAAGCTATCAAAACATAAGCCACGTAAGGTGGCGATAATTAGCAGTGAATAATCTCTAATCTAAAATTATTTAACAAACAGAACAGTGATACTGTGTTTTTTACGTCATTTGAGTGTTCTAGTAGTATTTAAAGAGAAGATAACCCTTCTACTACCGTGGAATACGAGAAAGGGGACTATTATCATGAATTAAAGATCCATTTGTAATGTAGCAGTTTCAATTGCATCTTAAAAGTAAGTACCATAATGCTCGTCCCGACTACCGGATGCCCAGCGGCGAGTGCATAACGCAAGCTTCGTCGAAGACTTCCATTGATTCCCAGCAGCTGTGGATTGTCAAAAAGGCCTTTCAAGCCAACTATTAGAAGTTGGTTCGAATAATTTTTCATCCATTGGATGGATGATTCTTAATCAACAGGATAAAACCGGCCAAGTGCGTATCGGGCCACGCACAATGTAGGTTACGTAGTTGCCCATCAAAATATGCAGACACTTCCTACGGTTCGATTTGCCTCCGAACGATGATTTTTATTCTAATAATAAAAAACAAACTTACATTTGCAGTTAAAAAACCCGTGCTCCCATATATTATGTTTAAAAAAATATGTTAACCAAGTATATTTTATAAGTTGGTCAACTATTACTCGTAAACTTGTAAAGCCTACTTAGCTGTGATAGTTTCCCTTTTAACTTCGTTATATTTACTATCACCGTAATTTTTTTCACTTACCCAAACACAACCGTTTAGCTGGTAGAGAGGGGGGACACTTGAGTCTAACAAAAAATGTGCTCTTTAAAGCTTCATATTTCACAAACGAATCCCTTAATCGAAAAGTTAAATGAACAAAGTCGCAGTATTTTTAACGACCTATCCAACGACATCCTACCCTATAAGGTACGCAAAAAAAAACCCGCTGTACGTGTAGATACCCTAAAAAAATATACTTTTCGAGATTTAATTTTACCACTTTGTTGGCGTAGCTAATCTATATATTCATGCCAAATTACAGCTTTCTAGTACTAAGAGTCTGTGATCTAAGCTGTGGCCAGACAGACAGACAGACAGACGGACATGGCGAAACTATAAGGGTTCCTTGTTTGTTGACTACGGAACCCTAAAAATTAAAAATAAAACAGAGTAAAACATTGGCACTTTTACGCAATATTTTATAGTCTGAAAATAGTAATTCTGAACCACCAGCCTCTGGTGTTCCTTTCAAAGCACCTCTGAGAACAGAATAACCGAAATAAACTCAGAGGTCAATGTCTCTTTTAAAGTCCAGACAAAAAGCATTATGTCATTGAGTTACGTTACGCGAGTACAAATGTATGTAGGGTAATGTCTCAAATGGATTTTAGAGCATTGCTATGCAGTTTTAAGCGGCCCTATCCCAACAGCTGGCTATATCTCTCGTCGCCGGGTGGCTAGACTCGATTCATGGTTACAAAACTGGCGATTATTTAAAAAAGAAAAACTGCAGTATCATAGATACCTACATATACACTACTGTTCACCAAGAACTACGATCCTTGCAAACCTTAATATACTTCCTTTGAGTCGTCCATATTCTGGTATATATACGGCTTGCGAGTACTACAATAAAGTCGAAAGGACATGGCCAATTTCTGTATGGGCGTTTGCATAGTTATCAAATTTAATGTA
Source organism: Eurois occulta (assembly GCA_950022335.1). Taxonomy (NCBI): domain Eukaryota; kingdom Metazoa; phylum Arthropoda; class Insecta; order Lepidoptera; family Noctuidae; genus Eurois; species Eurois occulta. Next base: position 1,277,220 of record OX465486.1, read on the forward strand.
CAACGATAATTTTTGGTGTTTCATATTCGTGAATATTGCCATATTAAATTGCAAAAAATAAAAAGCTCAAAGAACTTCTCATTACAAATAACTAGACGTAAACAGTTTCATGTTACCTTCTATCAGATTGCTTGCAAAGCGTATGATATAATGATTTTGCTATTAAAAACCTCAAGGCGTTTTAAAATAACGAAGTGCTGTGAATTATTAGGCATTTCAACAAGATCCAAAATCCTTATTTCAGGTGGTCATTCTACCTGAACTAAGGTTTTTTAACCATATATTGATTAACATTTACTGAACTGAGAAAGTCTGATAGAAAACTGAGACAAAGTATATGTTATTATTGTCACATTTATTCAGACTCCGAAAGTGACGTTTTTCTTCAACAGTTTAACTACTAATTAACAAGGGAAATACGAAATAAAACAAAAGATTATAAATAATTACTCATTTCTTGGTAAAAATAAGTAAAAATATTTTTTTCCGTAGAGATAAGCAGGAGTCAAAAATATTAGAAGATAATCGCAAAAAAAAACAAACAGTTCGTACGCAGCGGAGGATCTGTGCAATCGCAGTACCGCCATTTTGACATAACAATGACATTGTAAAACGCGTTCCGTTTTATGGTACGGTTACGTTATTACTATAATTGTGTGAAATAAATATATCTTACGTATCAACACTTCAAAATATAATTTAATTACATGTAAGAAATACCAATGAAAACAGTTTTGTTTAAATCAAATGTTTCAGGTAAGAGCATTTGTCGTTCATTTCACATACATATCTACAAGTAGTATGCGTGGTGTAGAACGTGTTCGTCTACGAACGGTCTATAGCGGCGAAAGTTGACAAATGAGACTTTGAATTCAACTTGCATTACTTATTATATTGTAATCAATACTGATAAGTGCAGAGAGGTTAAAAACTACGCAACAATTCACTTCTCTATTTTTCTTAATATAATATATTTACTATGTAAGTGTATATGGAATGTACTTTTTTGGCCATGTCCTTTAACTGCAAATCGTTCCTCTATGACCTACGTTTACTCCTCGCCTGGCCACGTACTCGTACATAAGTAGGTTGTTTCTTGTATGAGTATGTATGTCTTATTTAAATATTGTCCGGTTCCCATAACGGCAAACGAATCATTATTTTAATAGTTATTATTATACTATTATACTTACATTCCATTATATGTATTTTATTTACAAAAGGATTATTTATTAAGTTAAAAATTGTATCAATATAATTGTGAAAGCCATTTCAGCTGTAAAACTCTTGAGAATGAAGTCGTTCTGAAAGTTAGGCTATGAACACACTTTGATAGCTATTATACTAGAGCATATGAGTATCGGTATTAACCAATCTCAGTCTGTGTATGAAAAATTATTCCTGAAGAATACGGTAGTCAATCATTTAATTCAAAAAAATAAATAAATAAAATAAATAACATTGCACGATACTAAAGCGGACTCGCCAGCGTATGCCGTGCCGTGTCCTCCAGACAGTTGACGCAGTGATGACACAGGGTGTCCGGTTCCCTGCTTATGCGACACAGGTACTTCCCGAAGCAGCCGCGCCCCGAGAGCACCTGCGTCGCCCGAAACGTCAGGGAACCGTACTTCCTCCCGAGCCAGTCATCGAGTACTGGCTGGATCGCCTCGCCCGCTCTAGCCTCCCCCGCCATTCCGCCACCATGACCTGTCGGTGCTGAGACCGGTACAGCGTTATCTGTCGCTCCAGCAGCCTCTCGCCCCGATGCTTGGCCTCCTCGCGCCTCTGGTACAGCGTCGTGAGGGTCTCGGGCATACACACGCGTCTATCGCTGCGGCTTCTAGCGACGCCATGCTAAGCATATAATACGTTCAACAAACAAATTAAAGGGAGGAGGAGGAGTTTCAAACTGCCTCACGTGTCGTGAGATCGTCAAGGATCAGCATTGTCACAATGAATCTGCAGCAGGACGAATTTTACTTTACTATAAATTTTTAGGTAGTTACTGAACCAAGTAATCTTACTATACAAAGCGAAAGTTTGGATGTATGGATGTTTGTTACTCAAAAACGCCAGAACGACTGAACTCATCTGGATGAAATGGCACAGAGATAGATTATAGTCTGGAATAGTACATAGGTTCCTTTTTTTCTTACACGTACAAATCTAAACTTCTACACGAACGAATTCGGCAACAACTGGTTAATCATTTATGCTTAATCATTAAAGTATTAGTGATTTAGTACCAACTTATACCTATCATAAGTTATTAACCACCAGCTCGCCACAAAGTAAGGCAGTATAATATGAGTACGTACGTTATGTAAAAGTGGTAAAGAACGAATGGACGTAAACTTACATCAACTAAGGCTCATACTTCTGTCCTGGGTTGACTACGCGTTTACGCGACTCTTGAAGACAGGATGCGGTAACATCATGATGTGATAGGTCCGATACTTGACCCACAAGTGAGTACCTACTTAAACACACACACATTTAAACACAACACTTAAACTTCCAAAACCGCCCACATTGTATTGCTATCAAACAAATACGCTTTCAATGTGAAAATTGTTCTATAGGTAGGTACTATTCTGATTTTCTCTCTGGCAACGTTACCGATCATAGAGTAGAATACTTTTATACCAAACGGAAGTACTGATGCTATGACATAGTACCATGTTTTGTGTAGAGTGCAGGACACGTACGGTTGGTGTTGTTAGTTTATTCAAGATAGGTACTTTATTTGCATGAAGTTTGGTACATTATGGTCTTACTACGAGTAATAACAAATAAAAAGATTTCACATAATTCGCTTACTTCATTTAACATGCAAACTTAGTCTCAAACGATGTTACAATGAATGCCCGGTTGCCGGTTGCGGTTGGATTGCCTTTCTTGGTGGATACTTACTATTCACAAAGAATACAGGTTTCTCTCAAATTTCATGTCTTTAAGACCAGTGGTTTAGTCTGGGCGTTTAGGCTGGGCGTTGATACGAGTATATCAGTCAGTAAGCCAGGACTTTGAATTTTATATTGGGGGATGATTTTGGAAAAACTGTGATACACGTTTCTCATAATTTTAACAGAAGAGTATTTAGACTTTCAAGTCAATCGACACCTAGAGTAAAAAGTTTCACAGAAAATTCAACACCCCATTTTACCCTCTTAGGGGTGTAATTTCTAAAAACCCTTTCTTAGTGGATACCTACTCTTCACAAAGAATACACACTCCAAATTTTATTTCTCTAGGACCAGCGGTTTGTGCTGTGCGTTGATATCAGTCAATCAGTCAGGACTTTGAATTTTATATATTGTCTGTAACAGATAAAAAAACAGATAGTTTACTTCTACTTAATAAAAGATTATAACAAACACGATGGTATAACGTTACGAACTTAGACAACGGTTGTCTAAGTAAAATCAGTGAAGCCTCACTCACGATTGTCGCAATTTTAACTAGTCTTAGACTAAATGTCATCAGGTAACCCATTCGTTTATATATTTTTTTTTTTATGTATATTAAAAATATTTTTCACCCGGTAAACATATGGGGCCGAATTAGGCATTTATTCGGTACTAGACAGTCTTTATTTTGTTGGTTCCGTACCATTATCTATAAAAACGGCAAAAAAATCATATCTATTGTATGGGAGCCCCCCTTAATATTTTTTTTTTAATTTTTAGTATTTGTTGTTATAGCGGCAATAGTAATACATCATTTGTGAAAATTTCAGCTTTCTAGCTATCACGGTTTATGAGATATAGCCTGGAGACAGATAGACAGCGAAGTCTTAGTAATAGGGTCCCGTTTTACCCTTTGGGTACGGAACCCTAAAAATATCTGCCCATTATTTTAAAAATACAGTTACATAACTTACCGATAAAAAAAGGAAAACTCACCATAGATAACTTTCTTCTGTCTCCAAATTATGTGGATACTGAAAATTTATTAAAAACTATAAAATAAAAATAAATAAATGCCACTAAGTCCCATTCATACACGCAAACACTTACACACACAGACACGCACATAACACATACCACATTCACACACACACACACACTCATACACACATGCTCATACAAACTCGAACACACACGCACGATAGCAATTAGCATATTAATAATATTGTATAATACTTACCTTTGCACCGCACCACACTTGTAATTGTAATGGCAGCTCGATCGCGGTGGTGACGGAAGTAACTGGTGCTTATAGCACAGGAGTCCTCCTAGTTTAAGCCCAGTTATACACACTCGACTTGTATTTTGTACCTTACCCATTTTTTTTTGTACCTTCAATTAGACTATATTTTAGTGGTAAGCACTAAAATATAGTCTAATTTATGGTACAAAAAAAAATGGTAAATAGGTTTAAGCCTCAAACAAATAAATATTATTTATTGTTTAATTTAAGGGGGTTTGTGCATATTCTCACTTTTGATTTCCATCGGAGCTCGTTCCCACTTGTCTGGTATCGGGCCCGGATTTCAATCGGGTGTTGCAGTGGCAGAGCATTTTATATGAAGTTGTTCACACTTGTCCGGCACCGATTTTGTGTCGGCACCGACAAGAAATATCGGGTGTTTTGTGAGCCCTCTACACCCGGAAAAAAATCGCGGCGCGCAAGCAGAATTGTTCTATTTTGATTGTACGCATGTTTGGTCGTTGTTTGTAGTTATTGACATCCTAAAATAATTAACAAACTTAATTTCGTCACTTCTGTTGTTAAGTTCTGAAATGTTCCTAAATTAAATATCAGGATTTTCTTTCCTTAACTGTCTTTATTCGTTTTCTTCTCAAATAATAATACATCGACTAGTGTGAACAGAGGCGCCGACATCCGATTAAAATACGGCGCCCGACACCCGACAAGTGGTTACGAGCTATAAGGCCCGGCAGACTCTTAGGCCCGGCACCCACTATCGGCATCGGCACGGCTGAAGATTTTAGGTGATAAAAAGCATTATACATTAACTTCATGGCAATAAAGTAAGTTTAGTAGAAAACCGCGCTTCGGTAGGTATGCTTGAGCATACCGAAGCGGTATTTTTGTTACTACGATCATATATCATGGAAATTTCTACTTTATAGCCATGAAGTTAATGTATAATGCTTTTTATCACCTAAAATCCTCAGCCGTGCCGATGCTGATAGTGGGTGCCGGGCCTAAAAGTTGTTTTTTTTTAACGATACTCAGCGTTGGTTGGGACCTATGATAGATCATGAATTGCATCTATCTGCTTTGTTCATAAACCTCTTCTTAGCGTGTCGTTGACAATCTAAATTGATACCCCCAGAAATTGTCTACGAGTTCGTTTAGTAATTAAAACAAAGAGATGTACTAACAGGTTTTAGTTTAAATTAACAGTAAGTCAGTTTATTGTATTATTTTCTAGAGGATATTAGGAATATACTACCACTTCACGTTCCCATTTAATGTTCCCTGATAATGCCAAAAGCGAGCGAAGCCGCGGGTAAAGCTAGTTGTAGAATAATTTATTTGATAATGGTGCCGATTTTGTTGTGCATAAACTCCAGAATAAATTCCAGAATATCGAGTATTGTTTTTTTATTTCAGAAGCAACAAGACGGATTTAATAAAACTGCTTTTTTTTAATTATTTGCGTCTGAATGTGACTATTAAAATAGGGTGAAATTCCAGAAATAAATCAGTGGCTTTGTTATTAAAAAAATATGTTTTAATGTTAGTTAAATCAGTTTGTAAGCAAAAATATCAAATCAATACATTTTTTTTAAAGTATCGAAAACAAAGCAGTATATAAATATCGATACATCTAAATTTTTCACAGCCCCAATGCGTTGCCAAACTTTGACATTCAAAGTGTCAGATGTCAACTGATGTCAACCACAGATGGTGGTAGTCGGTAGCAAAACAAAATCTAAACTTGTAAACAGGTTTCGTTCATCATGTTACACAGATCTCACCAATTAATTTTTGATTATAACAAATATAATGTTTAGAAAAAATAGATAGGCTAAATTTTAACTTGGTCTATATCTAACTTAGAGATATTTTTACCAGGTAAAACATAAAGCAAGCCAATGAAAGTCAAGCGTGGTTATTACGATGTTTTCGTAAATACTTGTGCCAAATACCCATCCAGCATTGCCGTGAGACAATATGTGGATGATGTGTACAAGAACTACACTTACTCGGAGCTATACGGAGTATGCGAGTACATCTCCCAGCAGCTTCAGAATCGTCAATGCAACAAAGGCGTAATAGGATTAGTGTCGGAAAGAAACCTCATCATACCATGTGTAATAGCCGCGTGAGTATCACCAGACATCCTCCTGCAATTCCAATGAAATTAGGTAAGATTTTCTGTAGTTTATATCATGTTGTTTTCTTTACAGAGCTCACAAAAGTTGCACAACATTCATGTTCGTGGACCCGGCGCAGGATATAGAGGCCATAGCTAAAGATATTAATTTTACAATTATAATGACCATCAAGAACAGTACCAATGATTCTAAATCAGAGTTATGTGGTAAAAAGCCCGACCACACTGTTTCAGTTTTCGACTTGACAATAAATTTTTATGACTTTGATGGTACAAATGAAACGCACTACAAGCATGTGCCACAACACTCGTATATAGCTATGACTTCAGGTAGTACTGGGGAGCCTAAACATGTACAGGTCCCAATTCAATGCATACAGCCTAACATAGATGATTTAACCAAAATGTTTAACATTACATCAAAAGATGTCATATTCTTCTCAACACCCCTTACTTTCGATCCATCGATGATAGAAATACTATTAGCATGCATTAATGGAGCTTCCCTACTCATCGCACCAGATAGAGTAGATGTGTTGTTCCCTGGGAATAGCGCTAATGCTGTTACAGTTTGGCAAACAACACCATCAAAGTTTTTACAGTATTCAAATGCTGATATTAAAAACAAAATTTTATGTAAAAACTCAACCCTTAAGATATTAGCTCTGGGTGGAGAACCTTTCAATGGTATTAGGAGGTTGAGGGAACTGAAGCATGGGGAAAATAAAACTAGGATATTTACATTGTATGGAGTCACTGAAATGTCATGCTGGGCCTGTGTGGCTGAACTGAATGTGAACAAACTGCAGAGCGACAGAGAAGTACCACTAGGAAATTGTCTCTCAGAAACAGAAATTGTTGTTAAACACACAGATCATTCCAAAGAACACACTGGAAAGATTATGTTAAGTAAGTAACTTGCTTAAAGATGACCTAGGCAACAAGTCACTAGACACTCACTCTCTTTGTCTCATTCTATTTCAGTGAGCAAATCTAGAAAATGTGTTATTCTAAACAAGTCAAGTGGTCCAGAAGAACAAAATTCACTGAAATTTGTGGACACTGGTGACATTGGAGAAGTTAAAAGTGGTACTATATACTACAGAGGGCGCCAAGATGATGTTATCAAGAGATTTGGCCATAGAGTTAATTTGCTAGAGATTGAATCCACTATCATGGAATGTCCAAGGGTGAGAACTTGTTCATGTATATGGCTACCAAAGCCAATGCTCCTTGTTGTGTATTTCTCAGCAGAATGCCTCACCAGCCAAGAGTTATCAAACTTTCTGAAATGCAAACTTGATGATAAACATTGGCCTGATAAAATTGTTCGAGTAGATAATTTGCCCACAAATAGTCATGGGAAAATATCAAAACAAATACTAAAACAGATGTTTAAAATGGAAGAACCACAATCACTTGATTCTCTAAAAGATATCCTCTTGAAAGAGCTCAAGTATGCAATGTCTAAAAACTTCACATATGAGCAAATTAAAGCTCAAAACTTTTTTTCTTTGGGAGGAACCTCTTTCCTGGCTATATCAATATCCAACAAAATATCTCTGACATGCCCTCAATTTGGGCAGTTGATCCTGCCTCACCTGATGTCACATAAAAACACCATAGAAGAAATTATACAACTAGCCCAGAACAAAATATCTGGTCAGAATGGGAAAGGTAAGAAGAACATGAAAAGGCAGATGGTCAGCAATGTAGCACTGGCACGGGCTTCTGATGTTGTGTCCAGCAAGAGAACAAGTTTGTTGTCTTACAGCAACCCGGTCGAGTTCAATGTGCTGTGGAGCCATGATACTGGGAAGTGTGTTGATGCCTCACCGACATTGTTTCAGACAGGATTGTAAGTAATGATCTACAATCACTGAAATAAATTTGTCACTTTAGAACTAAGGGCGATCTTACACACAAACCAAATTTGACCAAAATCAAAATATTTTATTTCACATAGGCCTACATGGGCACTTATAAAACGTCGACAAAAAGGTGCATGGTTCGGGTTGGTCGTTTCGTATGAAGAAGAACCGGCAAGAAACTCCATGGTTACTCTTTTAAAATGATTTGATTTTACAATATTATCATGTTACCTACCTACCTGTATGAGTTACCTACCTAGATTTAGTTACGAACTTTATACCCGTTATACCAGCAGCATACCTGTTAAACAGCAGAAAATAATGTATTATTATGATTTCTATACTGAAAAAGTAATTTAACATTTTCCAGCAACCTGTATGTGACAGTGGGCAGTCACTCCGGCAAGATCATCATAGTGGATGCAATTAATGGTACACTTGAGAGCACTATTACACTGAACACCAGGATAGAAGCCCCCGTCCTGTGCTATCATGATGTGAACGTGATGCGCCCCTTCGGCGTGGTCGGAGGCTACGACGGCACTATCGTCTGCTTCTCGCTAGAAACCTACCAAGAAAAGTGGAGGGTCAACATCGGACACATGATCAAAAGCAAAGCTGTTTGCTGTAGGGGTCGTTTGTATGTCGCCGCGTACGACGGGAATGTGAGATGTATTTATGTCGTGGTACGTATTTTATTGAAAGTTTCTAGTAATTAGTTAGAATTAAATACCGGCGATACGGAACCTCTTTCTAGCAAAGACGGAGCCTGGTGATGGACTAGGTAAGGACGCAATAGAGAGACCACGTCAGCTTTTTCTCCTAGCCGGCTCGGGACTTATGAACATTGAAAAATTGTAAGGCCACTGGTACGAGTGCCGCCTCACTCTAACATAATAAGTCTATCTTTATATATATAATTCTTCTGTGAGTGTGTATGTCACTGAACTTCTCTCAAACGACTGGACCGATTTTGATGAAATTTTTTGTGTGTGTTCAAGGGGATCTGAGAATGGTTTAGATTCACAATTAGGTAGGGTAGGTAGAGTAGGTAGGGTAGTGAAAGTAGTAGGTAGGAAAACATGCATTGCAACGCATGCCGGGCACAGCTAGTATCTTTATATATATAATTCTTCTGTGAGTGTGTATGTCACTGAACTTCTCTCAAACGACTGGACCGATTTTGATGAAATTTTTTGTGTGTGTTCAAGGGGATCTGGGAATGGTTTAGATTCACAAAAAATTAGGGTAGGTAGGGTAGGTAGGGTAGGTATGGTAGGTAGCGTAGGTAGGGTAGGTAAGGTAGCAGGTAGGAAAACATGCATTGCAACGCATGCCGGGCACAGCTAGTACTAATATCATAAAGTTGAAGATTTTGTTTGTTTGAACGCGCTAATCTCTTGAAGTCGAATTTGAAAAATTCTTTTGCATTTTTTAGCCGTACAAATCGTCACGCCAGCGTTTCTTGACCCTGTCTCGGTGACGACCACCGTCTTCAGGAACCCACTGTGTGACGAATCTGGCCCATCTGTCCTGAGCCATCCTGCAAATGTGACCCGCCCAGTCCTATTTTAACCTTGCAGACTTATTACCAACATCGGCGATGCCTGTTTTGGAGCGTATTGTGGTGTTGTGTATTCGATCGGTGATTTTGATGTTTAAAAAAAATGTTACGCTCCATCGTTCTTTGGCAAACCTTCAGTTTGGACTTCTAAGCCTCCGTCAAAGACCAAGTCTGGGCGCCATAGGTTAGGATAGGCAGGATACACATGTCGGGAGAGTTGGAAAGGAATGGGGGAGGCCTTTGCCCAGCAGTGGGCTAATTACAAAAAAAATGTTACCTAACCCTATAACAGGGCACAGCTATTATTATAGTTGAAACAGCCAGATTTAGCCAAATACTTTTTGAGGTCCTATTGAAGTCCCAGTGGATGTCCTAGGATCCTGAGGTGGTTCCTATTAGGAGTCTAGTCAAAAACAAAACTAATCTACATCTACACTAGAGAGAGACAGTCCCCCAAAAACGCCCTTCACCGGTCACTCTTATCAACTAAAACCAAATAGTTTTCTTCCAGCCCTCTCAAGTTGGGGAGCGACTGTAGCACTTGCGCATGTTCTGTCGTTCCCTCAGCGGATATTGTCCTACTTATCTATTTCGATAAATCCTTTGAAATTATTTTCTAGCGTGTGCCTGTGTGCCCTAATGACGCCTGCCAGACAAAATTTAAGAGGTATAAATGCCTGGTCACAACAGCTAATACACTTGCCCGGCAGTGTTAATGGTATAGGTTTAGGACACCTTAGGTCTATTTTTACGTTCTCTGCGGGTATCTAGGTCTCGGTACTGGCCCGCCTGATGTTCGGGTGGACTTCGGCATTAGGTACTCGACACACACGATTCTCTTTTGTTATCTACAAACGCCCACACATTATGATCCCGAAACTATCTAATTTTCCCAATCAAGCTTCTAATGCTTTAGCGATAAACTTGAAAATGTATTAAAGAAATTTGACAGATTGTAGTAGCTTGATGCTTGATGGCTTCTGTACAACGTTAACGTCTCCTATACTACTGTCAATAATTGTATGTAGTTTACAATAAAAAATAATGATAAGTACTTAAGTACACAGGCTTCACACATAAAGATAATTAAATATGTTTTTCTATTACCATATGCGCTGTGACGCTGGCAGTTATCTCGTATCGTAATAAAAAAATATAACCAGTCATCACGATCAATTAGGTACCTAATATTATTACTGATAACTAACATAAATCTATACATATAATAAATCTGTAGAAGTGGCGTTTCTATACATTGAAAATATTTTGAAAAAAATAGTAGGGGTGTTAAAGGATCACGCACAGAACCCATTTCTACCATTTTTAGAATTTTTGTCTGTGTGTCTGCGGGGTCTTTTGTTATAGCATCACATGTATATTATAAAACCAATGTGGTTGGATTCAATGCACAAATATTGTGCTTAACTTAGAGGTTTCAGATTTTGTTGAATGAATAAATGAATGAATATTGAATGATACATTTATTTGCAAGAAGCTAGCTAACACAAGGTCTTAATATAGGTATATAATATGGGTTTCATTGTAATCGGTGCTCTCTATCTAAAGTATTCAAGAAGAACTTAGCATCAACATATAAGATACATGCAGCGACATCTATTGAACCAAAATGGTACTAATGGATAAAAATTTGCTGACAAGATAAGTTACAATCGACTGACCGGCTTTTAAAAAAAGTTATGATGGCAAAAGATACTCTAGATTAGTTTACATGACGCTGGCGCTGCTTTGTAAATCTACCTAGCCTATACCGTGTAGACTTGTAGAGTGTATGTTCTATCGCAGTTTCCTTACTCGAAAGATGGCGTTGTTCATTTCACTACATTTTCTGAATCGTGGTATTCGTGGTTAAGATTTTCCGTGAAATAATGACACACTTGAGGCAACTGACACGGTGCGACAGTAGTAGCCCTTATTTGGAAATAATAAATAGAATAAAATAAAATATGTAAAAAAAAACGATAAAAAAAAAAATCCTAAGATAAATGTCTGTGTTAAACGGAGTGGAAGGGACACCGACGCGAAAACAGTACATCATTCTGAGCCCCCTACAAAGAAAAATGTGACCGCTTATTTAAAAAAAATCTGCTGTTTCCTACAAAAGTGCAGGACCTACTTACACAATAAATAAGTATGACAAATTCTTAATTAATAATTGTATTCTTTCGGGTAATTAATAACTCCACTCGGGTTATTAATTACCCGAGATAATAAAACTCAGAAAATGAAAATGGATGTATCTTCCTTAGGGAATCAGAATAGCTACGTAAACTCGTAACACTGTCGCTGTTAACTCTAGCTGTGTCGATTTTACTTCGCTCCTTCAGAAAATTTGGTCACAGCACCCACCCATTCCATGATCTACCTACCGCCGTAATAACAAATTTTATTTTACAGTCTGGTATCCCGAAACTAACGATAAGCATCTGCAAGGAGCCTATATCTGCTGACCTTGTGATTGCTAAGAGGGAGTTTATCCTGCTGGGCACACTATCTGGTGTATGCGCATGCATCCACACCGTCACCAACATGATAGTGTGGCGCTGCGTGCTTGCCAGCCCGGTGTTCGCGAGCCCAATGCTATACGACGAAGATAAATACGTCGTGTTTGCCGAAGTCGCTGGTGATTTACACTGCAGAACTGTGGAGAAGGGTATCAAGGTAATCACAACTTATTACAGTAATACCTGTATAACAGATGTAATGTAACAGGTCCTGTTAGTAATTATGGCGCATCACTCGTATTGATAACTTAACTAGCATGCTCTACAAAACTGTACCTTATCTAAAACTCAATGCGTCATATTGACGGCACGGCCAGCTTTGATTGTGTATCTAATTGCGAAAAAGTTCAAAAACCTTTATCTATTTGTCTGCTTGATAAGAATAGCACAAATTTAACATATTTTGTTGTTTCAGATCTGGGAATATGCAGGTGCAAAAGGAAATATATTTTCTTCAATCTATGTAAAGCCAATTGATAGGCTGACATGGCACATGGTATTTGGTTGTCACGACAAAAGGGTGTATAACCTTAGTATTAAGAATTTTCAGCCAAATCTGCTTTGGAAGACTGATCTTTCTGCTCCAGTTTACTCAACCCCTTGTGGTCTGAATGACAAGCTGATATTAGCCGTATCAAATAATGGAATACTATGTGTCCTAGATGAAGAAAATGGAATTGTATTAGAAGAACTCAGTTTACCAAGCGAAGTATTTTCCTCACCAGCTGTATATGGCGACAACATATTTATTGGTTGTAGAAATGACCATCTGTATGCAATTAAATGTATTTTGAACTTGTAAGTTGTGATTTCATCTAGTCTAAAAAATAAATTGGTGAGATTAAAATTAATTAAAAGTTTAAGTATAAATTGCCTAATAAGCATAAGGAAAAATATTGCTTTGTTGTTATTGTTTTGTTTCAAAATAAAACACATCTCATTATTATTATAACTTTTATTCATGATCTTACACAACATATAGGTATAATGAGCATTCATAAATTTTGACTTGTTACAAGTATGATATGGTTACAGAATCAAATGAATACCAAATTGGAATGCATAACATCTGGTACAAATAACCTACCACTTGTGCAGATCACATAGCTTTGTATACTTAAAAAGCAGCTTTAAATAAAGTATAAATTCCTTTAAATAATATTTTATTTTTGGCAATAAAATGCATAAAATCAGTTTTGGAACCACTGGGAGCGTTGTACATACATTAATACTTGATCTACTGCCAATACACCTAAGCTCTTAAAATGAAAACCCAAAATCACCTAGAGTATCGTTATTGTTGCCAGAACAGTTCTTAAACAAATATAAAATTAACAAGCAATGTACATAAACATGATATTATCATTATAACATAATTCACTGTTCCTCTTCTCCAAGTTCAACTTTTACTTTGGAGAAGTCAAATTCTTCACCTGTTCCGTACTTGTATATCTTAATTACATCTAAACAAGTAGTCTCAAAGTGTGTGGTAGCATCATAAGACTCGGACACAAAGATCTGGCTCTGAGTGCCATCATCAAGGGGCTCATAGTAGTCTGTCACCGATACAAACTTCTGTCGGATAAGCCCAAGCAGATCCAAGCCTGGCTTGATCTCACTCTCTGGGTCATTGGTTTCAACAGTGGTGGACACCATGGCAATGAACCAGCCCTTAGCAGCGACTTGGTGTGTGTATGACACAACAGAGATATAGATGTCAGAATGCCTGCCTACTTGCTTCTGAGGAATGATAATCTGGGTGGACAAAGCATCCTTTGTGTTTGGTATAGGATGATCCAATAAACAAATGCAACGGATCACCTGAGCCTTCTTGCGGACACGGTCAGGAACGTAGCTAGGGTCGCAGTACACTTGTTTGCACTTGGCTATTTCATTGCCAGAGCGTACCCCAACTACTTTGCCACCTTCTCCAAGCACTATCTCATCTATAGGTTTATCCAGCATGTAGGTGCCTCCATAAATAGCAGAGAGGCGAGCAAAGCCTTGAGGCAACTCCCCCAATCCATACATAGGGTACAAGTATGGAGATTTGCCATATCTTGCGAGTGAGTCAGAGTACAATTTAATACGGCGGATGGTTTGTATAGCTGGTTGTTGGAGGTAGTTATCATTGAGGTAAAGGGCCAGAGCGTGCCCAGTAAAGTCTTGCGTGTTCTTATCAAGGCCAAACTTATCATACAGCGACTGCATGTTGGCCGTACTTGGGTCCAAATCCTTCCAGGTCTTCGAGTCATCCTCCTGGAAGTCTTGAACGTAAATAAGGAAGTTTCGAAAACGTCTCTTTTCGAACATGCCCATCAGATCCGATGCCAGTGCCTCTTTCTGGTCGACGGGCACTTTTGAAATCTTTCCACCTTTGTATACATAGCTGCCCTCCACAGACTTGAATTCCAGGTATCGTGTCACGCCCGTGTGAATGAGCAGTTTCACAAGAAGCCCATTTGCCATCAACAGCTTGGGAATCAAATCTACATTCCAGTCGCGACCTCGGCCGTATGTTTCGTCGGGAGCCGGTGCGTTGAACTTTGCGAACAATTCTTCTAACGGGGTAATTGACGCAGATTCACCACCGTAGTACTTATTACGATCAATGTGCAGTACCTTCTTTCCGGACACGGAGAGCATTCCACTTAGGATGCATTCCTTCAATCCTGTTCCCAGAACTATCGCGTCGTATTCTTCATCCATGTTGAAAGATTTAGAAGAAGATTTTCCAGTAAGAAATTACAACCGGGTGGTAATTGTCAAAATGTCGGAAAGAATATGGCCGACATCGATGATGACGACGTGTGAGCTAGTGTTGCGCAGGTAAATATTTTTTATTTTTTTTAGTTACTCCGAGGGGAAGGCTAAGGCTAGGATAATAGTCTTTCGACCATATTGCCTACTCTACTCTTACGTCTAGGTATTTTCTTTCGTGATTGGTTATAAAACTTATCTATAATATAAAAATGAATCACAAAATGTATTGGTAAGCGCATAACTCAACAACGCCTGGACCAATTTGGCCAATTCTTTTTTTTTAATGTTCGTTGAGGTCCAAGGATGGTTTTTACGGCGAGAAAAATTTAAAAAATTGCCTGGATAAGTCTAAAAACAACACTAGGATACTTTTTTTTTTTGGTAGGATTAGGGTAGGAGTAGGTTAAGAGTAGGGTAGGAGTAGTGTAGGAGTAGGGTAGGAGTAGGGTAGGAGTAGTGTAGGAGTAGGGTAGGAGTAGGATAAGAGTAGTGTAGGACTAGGATAAGAGTAGTGTAGGAGTAGGTTAGGAGTAGGGTAGGAGTAGTGTAGGAGTAGGGAAGGAGTAGGATAAGAGTAGTGTAGGAGTAGGTTAGGAGTAGGGTAGGAGTAGTGTAGGAGTAGGTTAGGAGTAGGGTAGGAGTAGGGTAGGAGTAGTGTAGGAGTAGGGTAGGAGTAGAGTAGGAGTAGTGTAGGAGTAGGTTAGGAGTAGGGTAGGAGTTAGGAGTAGGGTAGGGTAAGGGTTAGGACACCACGCGAACGAAGTAGCGCTGGGCAGCTAGTAAACAATAAATGTCTTTCGTATTAAATTTTCATATGGTATATAGTTGTTTAGTTTTCCTAAACTGTCTATAAGTCCATTAAAAGTTTGTCATATACATTTTTGTCAAATCCAGGGTAATTAATAATTATACGTCATTTTAATGTTAAGTCAACGACTTGAACGCAGAACATCATGGATTTTTTCAACGCACCTGGAGGGAAAGAACTGGAAATAGAAAATTTTACTCAAAGGAAACATTCCTTTATTTTTAAAAAGAACTAAATCTGCATTCAAGATTTTCGAAAATTCGCTTGCCACACTCGGGAATCGAACCGGCTAAATTCCAAAAAAAATTACATCCTGTACTTTTATGGCATTAATCGATAGGGTCAATCATAAGGATCAAATCTCTCAAGCAAACATGGTAAATTAAATGAAATCTCAACTTATGTTAATGGAACCAAAAAAGGGTAAACTAACTAATTATTTAAAATGAGCTCCATTTTGGTTGGATACACAAATTTCTCTTTTAAGGAACTCATTTCCTGTAACTTTTAATAGAAAAAAAAAATTGGGTCTGAACCCCAGTATGAACCAAAGCCAAAGATTTCAATATATTATAAGTTTTATTTGCTTTACTAATTATATGTTTGGTATAATTATTCCAGGTTAAATTATATGAAAAACCGGCCAAATGCGAGTCGTACTCACACGCACACAGGGTTCCGTAGCACCAAACAATATAATAAAAGTAAATTCATAAATGTTGTATTACATTCAACAGCAAAACTAAATTTGTTTTTCATAGCATGTTAATGAAAAACATAGTTACTACTGCAGTTTGATGCAAAAAAAATCCCATATCTCAAAAACTGAACATCAAATCTTATTCAAACCAATTTGTGTTGAAAGTTTTTTTACGTTCTACAATCCAAAATTTTGCCCTCGTCTTACTTTAGAAATAGACGGGGGAGGAGGGAGACACTCGTTTTACCACTTTGGAAGTGTCTATCTTTCAAACGATTGTTGTTGTTGTGATGTCTGCACAGTTTCAACTGTGCAGGCCTAATAGTTTCGGAATAAAGTGGCTTTGACTTACGGACAGACAGACGGACATGACAAATCTATCTATCTAAGCTCAAAATCATGAATAATCACGGAAGATATCTCGTAAGTGACATAATACAAAATTTTGAAATATTTTTAAAATAATTAATACTTGATTGTTAAATCATTTTTTTTTTGTAATTAATTAGAGAAAATTAGCAATATTAACGAGTAGTTTAAAGTACCTACCAAATATTTCAAGTGGTACAACCGTGCAATAAAAAGTTCCTTGTTTGCAAGATAGATGGCGAATTTCGCAACTAAAAAAAAAACGTTCTAAGTTAGCCAGGGCGTGTTTTACAAGGCACAGGACAAGACAAGACTTAAATAACAGCCTGTAATAAATTGGATCCAGTAGCTTAAACAACTGAATCATCTGCAAATTGTAAATTTTCTAATTGAGACCCTATAATTAATTTTTATCTACGTAGGTATATACAATAACAATCCGTCACATTATCTCCGGGTGTTCTCGTCTGGCTAACGGAGAGTACTTGCATAGACACAACCTTGTAGCCAGGATTATTCATCAGCAACTTGCTCTAAAATACAATCTTGTTGAATCGGAAGTTCCGTACTATAGGTATGTGCCCGACCCAGTTCTCGAAAATGGCAATATCACATTGTACTGGGATCAATCCATCATCACTGACAGGACTATTGTAGCCAATAAACCTGATATAGTGGTGGTGGATCGATCAGAGCGGCGCGCAATGATTGTTGACATTACGGTCCCGCATGACGAGAACCTCGTGAAAGCCGAGAAAGATAAGCAAATCAAGTATCTTGACTTGGCTCGCGAGGTTGTCGACATGTGGGATGTGGACTCAGCGATCATTGTGCCGATAGTCGTGTCAGCCCATGGCTTAATTGCCAAGAGCCTCGACCAATATCTAAGGAGGCTCTCGTTAGGCAGCTGGATCAAGGGCTTGATTCAGAAAGCGGTACTTCTGGACACGGCTCGTATAGTTAGGAGGTTCCTCTCTCTGGAGCCCTGACCGCCGGTAGCTTGGACCTTGTTCCCGATACCGGTGGGCTACAATTTTTATATTTTTAAATGTTTTTTATGTATTTTTTTTAATCAATATTTAAAAATGTAATAAATTTGTTTACAGATGAATAAAGGAAATAATAATATGATTAATAAAGGTGACAATTTACCTCCTTGAAAAACTCCTTTTGATGCAAGTCTAGACCATAAAGATGTCTATTTGTAGCAAATATTTATTTATTTATTTACACATAGATACTTAACAGGAGAATATATTAACATAGAAGAGCACAAAGGTACTGACAATACTTCTCTATTGCTCAGAAAATTTTACTGAGTAATATAATTCTACTGAGATTATCGAGCATTATAAATAATAAATATAAATAAATAAATTCTTTATTTCACCAAAAGCCATGACAGTACAGGATACACAGACTAAGAGCATATATGGCTTATAACTAGGTCACAATAATGTTAATACTCTGACTCCTAAACTAGGAGTACTTGTATGTGCCTGTGTCTTAGGAGTCAGAAAATTGTACCGAGTATATATTTCATGGGAATAGATATTATAATTAGGGTTAACAAATTAGTGACGAATCTAAACAAAAAATTGTTGCGGAAATTCGGCGATTCGCTTGTTGCTTTTTCCATAGCACTTTCCTCTATGACTGGCTCACATCGTGTAACATAAGCATAGGGTGCGGTACGAATAACATTGATGGTTTAAAAAAGAAGCATTTATTTTGTTATTGGCAAACCCAAATATGTTTTGTCATGTTTGGCGACCAAGCAAGCAATGAAATATCGAAATGTCATGTGTGTCAGTCAGTCATTGAGTTCAGTCGTTACTTGTCTCGTGTTTTTGCTTGTTTTTAAGTTTCGTACTCTGTCGTGTGTAAATGCTCTGTGGTGGTCAAATAATTATTTTGAAAGTTCTATGAATATGTATACACGGGCTCCTACAAAACTAATCTGTTCGTATAGTGACTATTAGAAATAATTAAGTTAGTGATGTGTGATTCTGTGAACGGATGACTTCTTACCATATGTTTGATTTCGTACGGTACATTCTCTCTATATCACGTTCAACAAAAACATCTAAACGGTGTGGCGAGACAATAGTTTTAAATGAAAGGTAACAGTGGGGTGAACACCATTCAAATGAATAAAAATGTCAACAGAAGGCAGTGGAGAGACACCTTCTATCGTGCCATGTTTACCCGGGGCACCGGAGCAGACTTACCTGTTTCCGAAAGCGAAAGGACACTCGAGGTCTGTAAGTCATGGAGGCACTCCTATGCTCGCGGGCAATCCCGGTGCGCCACGGCCATCACTCAAGTCGGCGATGCGCGGGCACCAGCGCGCGCTCTCGCACGGGCAGATCGGCGAGGGCGGGCGGCCCAGCAGTGGGCCCGGCCACAGCCGTGCCGGCAGCCGCACGGACTTCATCCTGCCGCCCGGGCACCGCGACCCGCCCGTACCCAGCGCTGCGCCGCGCCTGGGCTCTGTGCGCATCCACTCGCGCCAGGCCTCTCGCTCCGACTCCATCTACACCATCCGGCGCACGTCCACCGTGGGACCCTGGAGACGAGCTGCTTTCTGGCTACTGCGGCGCCAGCAGCCCAGCATTGATAACAGGCATCTCTCTGTCACCCCTAACCTCCTGGTACCAGATAAAACGCCACCCAAAGAACACCCCAATGGGAATAGATGCGACAATCAAATTAGGACTACAAAATATACTTTACTATCATTTTTACCCAAGAACTTGTTTGAACAATTCCATAGGATTGCAAATGTGTACTTTATATTCATAGTGTTGTTGAACTGGGTGCCTGCAATCAGTGCATTTGGTAAAGAGATTGCGATGCTGCCCGTGTTGTTTGTGCTTGGTGTGACGGCCATTAAAGACTTATTTGAAGATCGCAGAAGACACAATTCAGATAAAAGAATAAACAATTCATTTTGCAGAGTCTTCAAAAAGTAAGTTCTTTTATTTATATATAATCTTAATCCATGCACATAAAAATGGAGATTTTTTCTGTGAATTGGACATTGTTGATTACACTCTGAATGAAGATGATTGTATGAAACTCAAATTTTGATTTTATGTGGTTGAAGATAAGTTTTACCCGGTTACTTTTTCAGAAGATGACTGTCTTTCAGGTTAATACCTGATACCACAGTTTTATAGACTACTATGGTACTGTTTCTTATGAATTTAAGCTGTTGACCATGAATGTAAGTTAATTACTTGCAGGTCATTTTTATGAAAAATTACAATTGATGAAGAACTATACTTACTAATATTATTTATGAGATGGGTAAAATAACCTAATTCAAAAATGCTTATAATCTATTAAAGTATTTAGTATAATTAGAATAGAAGACTATGCTATAGTTAGGTATTACAATAGACACAATCATGATACAACACAAGTGCACAGCAAAAGTGATTGCGATAAAATGTGAGTTCCTTTGTTTTGAATTGTGCTGTTCATATTTCATTTTTCTAATATTATAGTGTGTTGTGAGAAATATATTTAAGAGTGAGGTAACAACCAGTCTATATCAAAAAGTGTTGTGTATTCAGTGACTGGGTTGTGGAGCTTGGCAGTTGCTTCATGTAAAATACTGGTATTCAGCTGTGCAGTAGTTAACAAAAACCAACAGCAGCCACCTTGGCCCATGTGATCTACTTGGATAACTATGTGTGGAAACCAATCCACATACAAATGTGCTTAAAAGGCTACATGAAGATTGGTTGTATGACATATTTTGCTGCATCTAATGTACAAACAACACAACACAATTGAAAGTTATAAATTATGCACAATAATAAACAAAATTTGTTTGCATCACAATTTAAAACTTAAACATGAAAACAAATAGTAAACTACACCTTTTTTGGGCAGTTGTGTAATCAGTGTTCATGGGTGTCAGTAAAAGTAGATTGTGTTGACTAATAATAACAGATTTAACAGTAATAATGTGGGAAGGTCCAACAGTGAGCAAAGGCATACCCACAAGTCTATTACATAGGCTTTAAGTCACTAGTGAATGGAATAGGTACTTCTAAAATGAAATGCGAACAAACCCGAAAATACCTTTTCGAGTTGGTTCGCGTTCAACGTTTCAAAAATCTCTTAATAACGTGCTTGGTCTATAAATTATTTTATTAGCCAGTAGGTTATGCCATCTACCCTACGTATTTTAATGGTAACCTGTCGTTGGTATAGTACCCACGTTCGCACGGGCTCTTTTTCTAACGCGACGTTTTTTTCAGCTCTGAATTTTCAACGCACGCAACACCGAGCGTTGAAAATCCAGGGCATTGTAAAAAAAAAACTTCGCGATATAGGTACCTACCTAGCGTCTGTGCGTATGCGAACTTAGCTATTGGTTTATTTTAATCGATTTTCAGATGGCAACAATGCAATACCTAAAGTTAGTACTCAAAATGAGCTGGAATTTGGTAGTTTGGTCAAATAATGTAAGCAAAGTGGTTTTCCTGCTGATATAACTGTTGTTAGGAAATCCTGTAACTATTTCCTTGCAAAAATTATCGCACGCACAAGGTACTGTAAATAATGCCGTCTTATCTTAAACATGGTTAATACCCGGTATTTATTAGGTTCCTACGACAAAAAATGTTCGATAACCTCGTAATAGTCGACATTTTCCTACTGATATGACTAACTCAAATGGAGTAGGTAGGTAGGTACCTATAATTTACCATAAATTGTCGACGCACATAGATTAATCGCTAGGTGTGTAGTAGTCAATCGCAAGCCGGTAGGATCTGAGAAAAAACGAAAAGAAAGGGAATACCAATCGGAACCATCGTACTGGAGAGCGAAAATTTGTACCCCAAATCATAGCCGACAAAGATACTACTTCTGCGTCTGATGCACCAATCACCATTAACATAGGTTCGGACACCAGCGACATCGATGAACGGTGGCTCGGATTCCTTTTCAATAGGCCCATAAAGCAGATTAAAAGCGGCGCGGCGGCACGGCTTCGCGATCTAACTGAAAAAAGCTAACAAAATAAAAGTTCTAATTAAAATTGGCAGAGTTTTGTAAAGCGTTTCTAGGAATTAATCAATCAAGGGGTCTATATCTCTGTTCTGTCCTTAAGCTTGTGAAGGTTTACGAGCTGATTTCGTTACAGGCGGTCGACATCAGTAGGGAATACATTCGATGACATGTCGAAGGACTAATAACCAATCAACTTATCTTGGGAGATAAGGTGGTTAGTAAAGCGGTAATAGATTTTGGCTACAGAGTCACAAACAATAGCGCTTGTCAACTTCTTCGTTGGAATTGGAATGCGGGAAAATACGGGGATAACCGCTAATGTACATGTCATTGTGTTTGTGTATTCAGATGGCAAACTACCACAATACAACATTTATTTAGAAGCTGTTAAGTTGTTAACGTAAAACACCATTCATCTTTCAATCATTGCTTATTTGAACTTATCAAAGTGAGCGCTTAACCGCTTATAATTCCATTTAACCTACGATTTAAGTGTGGCCATTAACTTAGTTGATATGTTGACATTTTGTTTGAATGTTTTTTAAGTTTTTTTGTTGGGAAACGAGCCGATGTCAAATGGTTTGCGGTACCTAAGGAGGTATTGCCCTCACACCCTATCCAATTGCACCATTTATATTTTTCGTTACCCAAATCTATCAGAAAGTTAGCTGACATAATTTTCTCCATTGACGGCACCAATCTAAGTTCTTCGGGTTCGTAGATAGATTCCGTTATCATACATACCTACATAAACTCACGACTTATACCCATGCGGGTAGGCAGAAGCTACAGACCGCCACCTGTTATGGTCCTTGCGTTCTCTTTATGCCCCCTACTATTCCATATTATAATTTGGGAAACACATAAATACCTTGACACTACATAATGTAAAAACTGTAATCTAAATACGGTGAATATGGCGCCTGCGTGTCGCAATTGAGCATAGGTTCTCAGTACCATGTCCATAGCGCAGCACATATGTAATTCATTCGACTTACAGTAAATTTCTTATGATGTTTGCTACAGCAAGCGGTTGGGCGGTTCGGCCACTCCGATTCATAAATTTGCCATTAATAATACACGCGTACCTATGATGGAAACTGAACATGTTTGCCGTAAATAATCGGATATCTATTTATTCTATTAGAGAGTTTATCGCTTTTCTCTTCCAAAATTTGTTCCATTTTCTTTTCGTTGAAGTGATTTTTACGAAAGAAAGTAATAAGATCCTAGGGAAACTTCTGCAGAATAATAATCCCACTAATTATCCACATACTGAAGCACAATTTGATCAAAAAGCACTTGTGTTTATGGCGGATAGAGCACTAATGAGGTTCGATTAAATTGATTTTCCACGAAGACTGTCTGTGTATAACAATGACCATATAAACATGATTCCTGGTGGCGTTCAGCAATAAATAAACATAGAATATCAATAAATTTCGTACAACAATGAATTTTTATGGACCAGTCCATATTTGCAGTCGCTCAACATGAAAATGTCAAATATGATGTGATATTTTAGTGATTGAGGTGAGCTTGGAACTTCCGTGTAATGTCATGGATAAACCAAAGCCCATGTAAGGCCAGACAGCTACAGCTAATTTGAAACACGTACTGTCTGATCGATGACACGTCAAAATATTTCATACACACATAAATATAAATAATATGTCCCATGCATTACGGGGCGAGTCTATTGCCACAAATCCAGCCTGCAGACTGCTACTGAGAAATTCCAGCCGGGAAAACCCAATAACACTACCCGTCATGATAATCCAGAACCTCAACGGTTGCGCTTGCGACCACTGGACTGGACTAACGAGGTTGTCAAAATATTTAATGTTCGACAAACATCGTTGAAGTTCAGACAGCTTTCAGGCGCGTACCTCGTTGACTGTAATTTCAATTGATTTTGTTGAGATTGCTCGACTGACAACCTCAAGGTCGCCACTCGCAATCATTATAGTTTATTATTTATGGCCTACACTTTGGTTAGCAAACGTTTCCTGATTTCTTGATACACAATATAAAATCATGTCAAAACTTACATAGTATAAGCAAAAATTCCATTAAACGTATTATTTCGTCGTAGATTATAGTGCTGCATAGTTATTTTGGCGCGTGGCCATAGTCGGAACTACCGGCGCCATCTTGTTTCTCAAAACAATTTCCACAGACTATTTCACTATATTGTTCAACAACAGCGCCCTCCTGACTATGTCACTCAGGCGCCAAAAGAAGCAGCAGTATAAATATAATATGTATAATTTTAAACGTAGAATTACAATGTCACTTAGTCAGTTACCTCACGACACTTTCACACCTACTCCGTGTTGATAACGATTGTCGGGAGTTAATTACTATTGACACGCAAATAATTGTTTTAAACACAAACCGAGGCTTTCGTCATCCATCACGCACCGACAAACAAAGAAAATTTACTAATACAATCATCGATTTCAATCTTTAGATGTTTATCGTACTTGTTCGTGTCATTATCATTCTCCTGCCCTTTTCCCAATTTATTTGGGGTCATTGCAGCATGTCTTCTTCCATACTTCTCTATTAGTCGTCATCCCAGCAGTCACTTTCTTTTTTCGTATTAAGTCTCGTGACATTGTTATGAAAAGAGTGTAGTTTTCGGTAAGTCAATTCAAATGGCATTTTCAACGAAAAGGAAACGGTATTTTTTATGAGATAAGAGACTGAATTTAACGATTACAAAATCATTGAATATAATACAATAAGCCAAAGCAAATCGTCTTTAGAAAACCTTCATTGTTATTAATGGCCACTCGTTAATTAAGATACGCTAATTTATTCTGTTTTCTCATTGCATCGGTGTATGTCACATCAAATTGATTAGATCGTATTTTCCATGATGGATCTGGGCGAAAAGTAATTTAGTCAGGGTTTAATTGACGAATCGACAATGACCTGTGTGGATTCGTGCTCTCTATGGTTCGGTCCTATAAAGATGTGTGCACTCGCATCGACGCAGGATCAATCACACCGCCAGCTAGCTAGCGAGCCGGGCGAGGCATCGTTTCACCGCTTTTCATACTTTGGTTCACACCGCGAACGTGCGAACGAAGTAGGAAAATAGGCTCGCCCGCCTCGCTCGCTCGCAAGCTGGCGGTGTGGCCTGCGCTAGTGCGCTTTTGCTAGCGCTAAGAAAGAGCTTCACTGTTTACGTCCTTGCAATAAAAGCGAAATGCCGTCCTTTATTATTTTTCGGTTCAGACAACGCGGCTGCGGGCTGGACACCCTGTCGAATATTGGCTTTTTTGCATAGAAAGCTCTTCCGCGTCGATATATTTTCAAAAGGTAATACTAATATTATGTTGACAGTATGCAAACATTTTAATTAGGTAACACGTTTCAATGATTAATTTTCCTCTTCAAACTGCAGAGTCCAATTCGATGGAGAGATATTTTGCACTAGAATTAGAATCGTTATTCATAGTCTAGTTACTGCAATGTGAAGTGAATGTTGTAACCCAGGAACATCCACGAATTACGTCACTCATGGAAAGATTTTTTCGCAAACTGCCTATTTAGGTACTTGTTATGCTTAATATTCACATAACATTCTTCCATAAAAGTAAACACAGTTGTTGCAATAACATCAAGACTGTAAACTGTAATCCTCGAAGGCTTAGTCTTAGACAGAGGTGTACCTGCCCTGTTAGTGCACACACATAAACCAGCTATGTTTAAATCCCATTTATTAAGGAACGAGTCTATTACTATCAATTATTGACAATACATCTAGTCTGCGGGTTGCTACCGAAAAACTGGCAGAAAAACCAATAACACTGCCGGACCCGGGAATAGAATGCAGGACCTCTGCACTGCAGTAGAGCTTGTGAGAACGAGACTAACGAGGCAGTTGCTGCAAACTGTTCTGTAATAAGAAAATGTTTAGGATCCACGATAAAACATACTCCAAAATATTACGCTACAGTTAACATTTGAGCAAATGCCCTGAATTCATGCACAGTCATTATCACATCCTTATTTTCTGACATTTATCTTGGTTCAGTTCAGGAAATAACTTACTGCATACCTTGTTGTAATGTCATGTTTCTAACTTTGCGCCCGTGAATAGCTACTGAGTTCGCAGATAGTGTACGTTTTTTGAAAAAAGAACATAAAGTTCAGTTGTTGCTACAACTTTTGACATTTTTATTATAACTTTCTTGCACTAGCCAGTCTGAAAACAATTTATTTACTCCAGCGTAAAGTTGATATTCG
Organism: Eurois occulta; assembly: GCA_950022335.1. Taxonomy (NCBI): domain Eukaryota; kingdom Metazoa; phylum Arthropoda; class Insecta; order Lepidoptera; family Noctuidae; genus Eurois; species Eurois occulta. Next base: position 1,303,424 of record OX465486.1, read on the forward strand.
TTTTAGTGGAAATAGCATGATTTAGAAATACAGATTTGCATAGACATTGGGAACAAAGCACTGTCTCAGGGTTTATAGACCTTAGGTAATAATTCTGACTGACTGATAGCAACATTATAAATCGTTTATTAGATCTTTCAATAACTCCCTTCAAATGGATAGATCATGATCGATAAAGGAACTATTATGTCCGGAGTACATTAGCGTCGAACTATGACTATTTTATGATGCAGTGGCATAAGTGGAAGCCTTCATGAATGCCCATTAGTGGAGGACAGTGATTACGCTCCGAGTGAATGTGGAATGAGGGTGTAGATATGTACAGTCGAACGCATAGAAAGGTGTACAGACGCTAGCTTGCGACAACTTGTAAATGTTGTGCATTTGTTCAATAGTCTCGTCATTCACACGTAAACAAGTGTGTTTTGCTTGTAAATATAATATTGAAATACTCAAAATGACTGTAGGACAGTTTGTACTATTATTATACTATTATCAGCAATTAACCTGCATGTATCTTGCATTATCTGTCAATATAAAATGCCTGCAAAACCCTGCCTGACCTCGTGAGTGTTTCTGTGTTCGATCTTTGAATTTACTCTTCTTTGTGTTCCATTTTTGTTTCCTACTACCTAATAAGATAGGAAAAACTGAACTTGTTTCATAGTTTTAACTCAATTAATTCGTAAAAATTGACAGAATATGTACATCTACTACTACATTACAGAGTATTTACAGCACAGTCTAAAATTAATCTGTGGTCCGTACACCTAACTCTTCTGTGGACTGTACTGTTTGCCCTGGACACGCAGCTCCTCTCTAACTGGGTCATTGGTCAAGGTCTACCGGGACGTGAACACAATGTCTTTCCCAAAGTCCTCGTAATGAAATGTCTATGGTGCGTGCTTCACGGGCATTATTACAGAAAAACCTGGTGTTGCGCTTAAAAAGGTTACAGTGAATACGTTTTTGACTGTGTATTTCCGAGTATGTATAATCTTTTAATTGAGTTGATACCGTTCGTTCGTACGAGATTTAAAGTTGACGTTGTTAATAATCAGAATGTACTTTTTGTATTATTTTCTCGCCTATAATTTATGAGTCAACTGGTATTTAGAGTGCTTAGGGGGAGGAGGTGATATGACATGTTTTTCCAGTTAAATTTTTAAACCTAAAGCAATCGGCTTGGTTCAAGATATGACGTATGATGTATGTTCTGATAACGCTATCATCTAGGCGATGGACGCAGATTATCTCAATGGGTTGATTCACTCCGTACGGTAACGTATTTTATCAATTATGATAGTATGATGGTACATGAAAATCAAGGTGAGATAAAACTTGTTGATTTAACTCGATGTGCTTCGAAGAAATCCCCGAGCGATGTATCTGTTTGAATTGTTGGAATGTTTAGTGAGCTCATACCGAATGTTTATTTTGTTGCAATTCTTCGATGTTTGCTCAGATGCATCTTATTCTTTAGTTTAATTGTTTATTTTACGGTTCTGATCTCATGCAAACGTTTAATGGGCACCATAAGGACGCTCAACATTTTAACCGACTTCTAAAAAGGAGGACGTTATGTTTCCTCCAGTATCTTTTGTTATGTTTGTTCACCGATTTTTCCGTGATTACTGTTTTGATTTACTTAAGTGATTCTTTTTTCATTTAGTAGAGGAAGCTCGCGCGGATCTCCATATAAATATTATTGCTTAAGCTTTGGTGGCTTTATTACTTAGGGTACCGAGACATGGACGCTCACAAAGGAGACTGTCCACCGAGTACGCGTGGCACAAAGGGCCATGGAGCGAGCCATGCTCGGCATAACCCTCTTAGATCGAGTTCGTAACACTGAAATTCGCCGTCGGAAGAAAGTCTGCGACGTCGGGGACCGGGCGGTGCGCCTCAAGTGGACCTGGGCAGGAAATCTGGCTAGACGCGGAGATGGCCGATGGAGCAACGCTTTGACCGAGAGGTGGCCAAAGCTCGTTGGGTTGACGATATCGTCAAAGCGGAAAACACCTGGATGAGGGACGCACAGAACCGGGAAGTATGGCAAAAAAGGGCAGGCCTGTACTAGCAGTGGGTGATTCCGGGGTGATATGATGATGATGATGATGATAATGAAGCCCTGCTTCGGTACTTTATGAGTTATCTATAATACTTATGGCGTGCGATTGAGGAGGCCTATGTCCAGCAGTGGACTGCTATAGGCTGATGATGATGATAATACTTATGCATTTTTTCTTCTTCGTTTCCGTGGATTATTTGTGCTAATAACTTCTAGTTACAATGTAAAATTGATACCTGACAAGGATTTGTGTGAGATACCATAAAGGGCGACTTCTTCTCCCAAGAGAGGAAGTCGGTGGCAAAAAATTAGTAAAACGAGCGAAAGTCACCGATTTCCGAAATTAAAGTTATTCTACACTTTTTGGTGTTTTTTTTTGTTTGGAAGTGTGATATTTCTTGCAAAAAAGTTTTTTATTGATCAGAGTATTCGAGACATTCACATAGGCACAAACTCAAAAAAAGAAATCGCGTTTAGAAAGTAATATTTCAACTGCTAATTAACTAAATTGGCAATGTATCTAATCGTTACGCAGTCGTTTGTTACATCTGGACATAGCAATAAATAGTGTTGTTTTATGTCCTTTACATGTGCAATTAAATCACCAGCCAAGTTTAATGTGGTATAAATAACGGAATCGGAAACTCTCAAGCTATACAAAACCAGTTTATGCGGATCTCTCATTGTACGGGAAATCGATTCAAAGCGAGGCCATGTTATATTGGAAATATATAGCTTGATGTGGTGCCGTGTGTACATACATACGGTAACAGCGAACCCAGGCATTCTCTATCTACGCCTTATGTATAGCCGGGTGTGCACTTTGCATGCCATAAGTATCGCGTGAGTGCCTTTTATATTTTTTTAAAATAGTCTTCATACCGATGCACGGTGCAGGTCATCCAGGTCACTTCATGAACACTTGAAGGCGATACAATCCATAACTGACGTGCCCTCATAGCTTTTTGTCCTCAACTGAGTGTTTCCTAACTTCTAAGAAATAATAATTACAAGTGGCACGTCAGCTTGTGTTAATTGCTCATGAATACATATAAGTATATGTACACGACACGTATACATAATAGGTACGTGCCAATTCTCGATATTAAGTACCTACTACTGTTTTGAAATTAAACCTTTGTCATTAATTTTAGATTTTTTTAAATTTTTTGAAAAAGGAATGAAAGGTAGGTTCAGGTACATGTTGGGCTCTGTTCCCAACATGTGCAACCGCACTCTTCGTGATAAATCGATATAAATGGCATGCTTCAAAGTAAACCCGAGTTATTGAACACAGATGCAATGTTCTTTATGATTTGAATTACATTAAATTTATTATGCGCACAGCCAAGGAGTGGAATTCCCTGCCTTCGTCGGTGTTCCCAAGTTCATTTATGACCCCAATCTATTTAAGTCGCGAGTTAATAGGCTTCTTTTGGGTTAGCTCGTTCCATCGTCGACCTCATCTCTGTCCTCAGGACTAGATTGAGGTCAAGAGTAGGCCCATCCACCTAAAAAAAAACATTTTCATTGTAATTTTTGGCGTTATAACAGCAGCGGACTGAACTTCCGTAAGACCAAATGAAAACTTGTTGTGAATTTTATTTTGATTTGTAAGGAACACCTCGGTATGTTTGTGTGACTCGCACTTGCCCGGTTTTTATTGTTTACGTGTATTTGTTTCCTACATAGAAATGTAGGTAGAAGTTTTTCTAGAAGTAGGTACCGGTCAATGCACTTGAGTTCTAGTAGCAATATATGAACACATACAAGTGCCTAACAGTTTACAAGGAAAAATACATATAACAGGAACATTTTGATTAAAACGTCACGCGTATTGCGGCTGGCTTTCCGTAAACAGGTCATTTTTAACCGCTACATACTTACTCCATTAGAGGATGTAATTGTAATAAACATAATTATTTAAATAAAATGTAGTTGTATGAGTGAACAGGAACTGTTTAGGTTTTATTGAAATTATTGGCCTTGCAAGTGTTAGTAAGAAGGTTGCAGTCTCGTAAAGGCTAGACAGACTAGAAATTCTGAGGAAACTTCTTCAAAATGTCTATCTTCGTGATAAAATTACTCGAATAAATATTTTAATACTAGGAGGGTGCGTCATCCACGCATAAAATAAAATACCTACTTAAAGCAAGTATGTACACAGTACGTGGGTAGTTTGGTGTGTCCACGCACGCAACACTTGTGCAAACTTCGTACTTGTGAACGTCACCTCATGACGACCGACACAATCTAAGGGTGTTGAAAAAGACTGATTTATAGAGTATCCGATAATTTTAAAAGAAACCCGGATATATTGTGAACCAGACGTTGGCTTGTTTTATACATGATGTTTCCTCCTCGTGGTAGATAATAAGTGTATGCCATAACATACTATTTATGTAACAAATAAACATTACAAAATAATAGCTCCTACGCTCCTAGTATTAACATATTATTACTCGTACATTCTGCGAATCGGAGCGTTCTACGAATCGGGCTTTTTTTCCAACATTGCTGATGAAGTTTAGTGAATTGGACATTCTGAAACTGACATTGTTGTAGACGCAACAATAATTTCAGTCCGGTATCGTTATCGTAAAACGTTTTAATAGTTACAAATGCATCCTCGCTGTTATTACATTAATCACTAAACTATAAGTTTATTTAGTACGGTTGCTAGATAGTGCTAAACAGTTATGTCTGTAAGTATGTAGGGCGTTTATCTACTTTACATTTTACGTGGAAGAAACATTCATTGCTTACTAATTGTTTGTTGATTATTTGGTATTTATTGTATTGTTCCATATTGGAGTTTTCCTTAATTGGTTCTCTTGTTCGCGGGTTTGCCACGAGCGCATGATGATATTGACGTATTTTTTATTTAAGTGCGTCGTGTCATTTTAGGCTTATGTCAAAGAATGCTTTACCAAAATCCACAAACTGGAATTACGTAGATTATTTGGGTTGTTTATCAAGCGGACAGGTGTCTGCAACTCCACGTCCAAAGCGCCTATTTTGCGAACTGCACTAGGCGGTTTAATCATGAACATAGCACACTATGCACTATGGGTACTTTTCCTTTTTTGCGGTCTTGTATTAATCCGCATTACACAGCAAGACTAAACTTTTCCAATAACTCATTAGGCTAATTGCGCTATATTCTTTAGCCTGCAGTTGTCGCATGTCCCCAATTTGTTTGTTGGTACATCTTCACAGGGTACTATAGGTTCAGGTACTTGTACTTTTCCAATTAACCGTTTTATAGATAAGGGTCGTTCGTTGTAGTGTTTGTCAACACTTAAAGGGACAACTTTGTAGGGCACGCTGTGATTACGCCAGTGGACAAATCGTTACTAAGAAAATTGACCGAGCAAAGAACCCATAAGTGGGTGCTCTAATACGTATTTGGTGTTTCACCGGCAATCATCGTATTCAATTTATTTTAAATCGACTTACTGAAACAATAGAATTAAGTATTTAAATTGTTTTTTCCAATCAATATTACTAATAACCGTATCGTCGATATGATATCGGTCATTCTCATTAACGACTTATTGAATAATCATGCCTGTTTAAACTATTAATTTGATGATTGTGGTAGATTCACCAGCAGAAAATTTCGGATAGTTAGGTAGGTACTAGTTTTGCTACAGAAAATTATTGTACACTTATTGTTACTGTACAGCCAAGACCTTGATAGTTGAGCAGATTGTAGGTACTATGCAATTTGCCGCAACTGAAATGCGCCTTTGTACGAAAAATGCGTTGATTTCGATTTTTGTTTGAGTCATTTACCTAAATAATATTTTAATGAAGAGCAGTAATAAAACTTGGAGTACCTAATAATTGGAGCCCTGACTGCCGGTAGCTTGGAGTCTTGGACCCTGTTCACGATACCGGTGGCTACAATTTTTTATATTTTTAAATGTGTTTTTATACATTTTTTTAAATTAATATTTAAAAATGTACCACGTTTGAAAAAATATGAATAAAGGGGATAATAACAGTAAAAACTTCATAATAATAGTAAGTAATAACTTCATAACATGATTATGATTCATTTAAAAAAATGTGGGAGGGGTGAGTGAATGTGAGTGAAATTGAAATGGTTCGTGTGAATTTGGTTTACGTTTTTAACATTTTTACACGAACTATTTCAAGCTGAAGGACGCGCGGGTTAGCGAACTTCTGAATATTCAAAAAAATATAAAAATACTAACTTTTTAACTACTAAATAATTCAATTTTTTATAACTGAAAAATGCCTAACACATTATACATACATAACACATGTAAATCTACTCGTAATTGGTTCTTACTACAACAAACTAAACCCACATGGTTACCGACTTGTGACAGACCCCCTTGACAAGTGACCCCTACGTCGTCTTTCATAAAGCCGTTTACCTCGATACCCAGATGTTTACAAGATCATTTCAATACAACCAGTTATGCTAAAACTGCATTTTCTATCATGCAAATTGAGCACAAAATTTCGGAATTCTACTTTTAATAATATTTTACCCGTTTTTGGAGGAAGGAAGACTAAATAAGTGTACAGTTGTTTTTGCTACTGAACTGGTGAGCCTTGTTAATATTAATATTATAATATCAGGCTTATTTATGTTTAGCAAGCTAAGCAGAATCATGCTCTCTTTCAGTCTTTACAGAACACATTTTAAAAAGAAAGTATGTAAAGATCATAGGTGACGTTCTGTTATTTCTGCTTATTCCCACATACGTTAGTTGATTTAGTGTATGTATGTATTTAAAACTTCAAATAACAATTAAAATCGTATCAATAACAGTCGATATTCAACCTCCAGTATACCTAATTGGTCGGTAACAATCATTCAAATTCAGACACTACGTAATTGTTATTGTAGTATCATGAAAAGTAATTGAAATAAGCGATGGGTGTTAATATGAAGCCTAACTAATGAAACCACTAATTGCGTGCTCCGCTCCGGCCTTGACTGCGTGACCTTAGCGGCCTACGAACTAAGGCCATTGGCATTTACTACGATATATGTAAAACAGTTTTTGTCATTACTACAACAAAAACATTGTGTGAACTGAATATTAGCCTTGATATGGAATATTAAACGCGTTTTGATTTACCGTTCATGCATTCTCAGGGATCCGCAACTTAACCCAACCCAGGTCTGACTTGTCTTGTTGCAGTGTTGCATCTTCCAAACCATAATAGGTTGATGACTCGTTGAAATACAATATCCGATAACTTGTCACCATACGACCTCTATAATCAGTGTGCTCCAATCGGAGAACGCGGGACTCCCCCAATCAAAAACAATTTTTCACATCCCTCTCGTTAGATTTTTGTGCCAGATTTTTATGAGCACTTTAAGACTTGAGTCTCACAGGGAACTGCCGTTTTTTAGGAGTCCCTCGGGTCTGAGTTAAGAATTAGCTATATGAATGTATGGACCATGCAATTTTATTATCCTGTAGTGACTTGATGGTATTCTGTACTAAGACTCCAGTTGTATTGTACGAGTATGTTAAAACATGGGGTAAATGAATTTCTACATAAATAAATTTCAATTAAATTTTAATTACTTTTGTGGGTGGATACACCCATATCCCAAGTTCCCAACCCACACACAGTTTCTCACACACATGCATAGCCACTACATTCATCAAGATGTCATTTATCTTTTTACTTTTATATTTCGGTTTTTGTTCAATTCTTTTCTATTCTTGTGCTAGAATGATAGAGGCTGGCCTCCACGACACAGGGAACCCTAGTGTGGAGACCAGAGACTTATTTTTGATGTATTTCTGAAAAAATAAAGTTATTTCTATTATTTATGATTATTTAATCATCGATGGTATGATTGAAAGGACCATCAGAATTTGACAATACAAATAAACATTTTTTTTTTAAATTGGTTAATTCGACAGTTCCGTGTGGTTAATTAACACTTTAAGTTGGTATTTATATTTTAAAACCTACCTATCTGTACCTCATACAGTATGATAGCCACGTTATTTTTACCTGCTGCTAATTGTGTATTGACTACATGTTAATTGTTTGTGCTCGCTCGTTGCTGCTAATCACTTCACATTCTCTTAATAACTTTCCGTTGAACACAACAGCTTCTACAGTTGCGTTAATTTGTAATAATCTTCAGGGTTGCATAGCAGTTTGTACTGACTAGAAAATTGATTGAAATGCAGTCAGACTTATCTTTAGAATTACTATCAAATGCAAATAAATATTTGTAAGTTCCTATGGACGCACTGGTTTGCTATGTTGACAGACAATTATTTAATTTTGAATTCTTTACTGAATTTGAATAGACGTTTGCTAAACAGACGTTATTTCCCTCACTGTGCTAAGTCTACCAAACAACAAGAAATTTGTGTAAACAACTAGCACCTTAATCTTGAGCATTTCTATGATTGTACGGCATCCATGACCCGGACAAGTCAATGACGTCACAATCGGATTGAAACCGGACGGTTCGACCCGAAGCTGTCTATAAGAACCCTGTCAAACTATTGTACCAAGTGTACATAGTCTGGGGCAATGTACTATAACATACACACAAAAATCGGAGCAAATACTTGTATGAATGCGTCATCGGTGAAATGTTCGTGTTAGTTACAAGGTGCGTCTAGTCCAAAAGCTAAAATTTAAAATATTTAAAGTGAAAACAGCTATAAACATCATCAGCACTCTCCACTCCCTTGATGAGTGTATGTATACGGCGACCTTTGTCGGAGCTATGTCTGTCTGGCTATAACTTTACCTTCCCGTGTGGCTGCGCCCGTGGGCATTTTGGGAAACAACATCGTGCTACTTAAAACTGATCGTAATGCAACGTAGCAGACTACGACTGACAAAAATAAGATCATCATCTGCCTAGCCTTTCCCCCAACTACGTTGGAGTCTGCTTAGAACTAGTATTTTACAAGGAGCGACTAGGTAGTGGGTATCAGGATATTCTGTGGCAAGACTGCACTGATAAAATATAAAAATACTAAACCAAAAAGTTGGGTAGTAAGAGAATATATGTCGAAACTGGCCAACACGACCCGTTAACTGCGCAAACGCGTTTGTTGCCCACGAAACTGTAGTACAGGAATTGGTTAACGATCCCTATGATCTTTTCAAAGGTTCTTAGCCTTGTTTGGGGTTGTTGCGATGACTCCCAAGTGAAGTTACCTTCAGATCAACTTACCTTACAAGCGGAGCGGGGCGGGGACGTGGAAGATTCGAAACAATCGAGTGCATTGTCGATTTCAACGAAAGTGATTGGTCGATTCCCGCATGTCTTGTCTCCGCTTTGGTGGAAACCGAGCCTAGTGATCCCCGTGCTCCTCAAAGATTCTTAGTCTTGTTTGGTGTTGTCGCGATGTCACCAGTATAACATTATCTTGATCAGATCAACATTACCTTCGCTAAGCCTTCCAAGTCCTTTGACCGTCCATCAAAGTCCGAGTCGTGATGTCCTGACGTCATGTCGCCGCGCCCATGTTGTTTTAAGTGTAGAAACATAATGCAATTAACGATAAGTTACTAACAAGTGGGCGTGGTACAAGGACCTCCATATAAGAAGAAATGGAAATTGCTCGAGGAGGCGATACCTTTTCGGTTGAATGAACGGCGTGTTACGTATGTTATGGAAGACAATATTTATATTATCATTTATGACTAGTGATAACAAAAGGTGACCGCTTCGGATCAACAATAAGTCGTGATCGAAGACTGCGGATATTCTTATAGATTCTTGTGTTGACTGTCTGCTGTGAAGTTACGTAGTTTTCCAAAATCCAGTTGGTCAATAGTTGATCGTTGACTGATGACAGTTACCTAGTAGTGGGTAGTAATTGTATGTTGGTATAGTAATGAATGATGATGACTCATGTGAGTATATTTTAGGGAGGTTTTGCTGTATTCCATCTTCAAAGCTGATGGTGTCGTCCATTACATAATAATTATTGCCTTACTTCCCTAGTTAATTTATTGTCACACTATCCATCCAAAAGGACAATGACCAAAGTTGGTACCAAAAAGTCTCGCGCCTCAAAACCAAAATATTATAGTAATTAGTTTCATATTTTTTTACGGCATTACGCGTCGGGGATTTGATTTTTGAACTGGAAATATACTTTTCGAGTTTAAAAGTATGAATATTGTTTTACTCCCTTTATATGACGTTCCGTTTCAACTGAATATAAATGACGTTCCGTTTCAATTGAACAAACCCTTGTCTGTCGAGCGGACTCTAAAATTAATTACAATTAAGTAAGATCAGTACACCAAATCGATTTAGTTTGGTTTATTGCTATTTGCAACAAAATAGATTTTCTCAGCCTAAAGATTTTGATTTATCGATTACATCCCTAAATCCCGACTAGTTTATAGCACTTACTATACTCTATGGTTTATAGTTATCTTATCTGTGGCATCTGACATTTGTACTGTACTGACTGACTATTGGCAATATAAAGGTCTAAAATAAAATCGAGTTTCAGTCAAGCATACTGTGGATGTTACTTTAACTCGTAATTCTTACTAATATTAGTGTATTACGCTGTTTTTAGAGCAATAATGTAATGTATGTGTGTTAAAATATGTCGTTGGTAGCGTCGAAAAAATAGACCTACTTTTTAGGTTAGTTTCGATTTTATAAAATAACTCTGAAACGCGGGTTTTTTTTTCAAAAATAATTTTTGTAGGAGTTAATACGATCAGTGTAGTCTATAAAAAACAAGGTTTGATTTTGATGCAGCATGGTACGGGATTCCATACTTCCATGAGCATTCTCTTTTGTCTGGTAAATATCGCTTTTACTAATACGATCGCTATTGTTTTAAATATGATGGCTTTTTAAATAAACTTTGGCATGATTTTGGTTAACAATAAAGCATATCCTATCCTATTCTATCTTTCTACGAAACTAAACTAATCAAAGTGATCACAGAATAGCCCAAGACTTCATGAAATTAACAGACAATTCGATCCAATTCCCTAACCACAACTTAGAGAAAATATACTCTCACCCAAAGTAGGTCATCCCCGTGATATGAAAAGACTATAAATAGAGGTAAATGTCCTTGCTCTAGTTCTAGATTATATAAATGTTACCGACCATTGTTCCATGCCGACCTATATGTACATGGTAAACCATACATATTGAATCTACTGGGGCTTATTATCAGAACCGAAAATATATGGCTGTTGGTTGGTTCTGACAGGTTTGAGTCAGTCAGAAATACGGCAAACTGCGAAAATTCGGATTTAGTAATGGTTCTTGGTGTGGTCTTTGGATTGGCCAGAGCTTTCCACCTGGTAAAAAAGATCTGTCAGCAGTGTGCATGACAAAAAGCATTGGTCAGTGGTCTTTACTAATATGATTTGAGACTTTGAAATCAGTTAAGTAGGTATGATTCAAATCAAGATGCTTGCTTGAGCATCGTTTAAAAATTTTAGACAAATAATGGTTTTGCAAAACGGACGAGGCCCATCTGTTCGTACTATCAGTTTCCGTCATAGGGAAATACCTACAACGGAAACAGCAATTATTGTAACAATATCATATTATGTAAACATCATTAATTAATCTGCGTCAAATAACAAATATCTGAGCGTAGGTAATGCCTTTACCCTTTAACAACATAATCCATTACGCTCATTTGTCTTTCTACTATATAAAATTCAGGACAAAGGAAATAGATATCATAATTAGTTAATTACTTCCAGAAATGATGCCCAAAACTAGTTACACTAAAATCGAAGTGGACACTAAAGTATTAATTTCTATTGGCCTTACAGCCACCATTGTCACGGAAAACTGAACCTTGAGCCAACCTAGATAGCACTGCTAATAGCAATTTTGTCCGTGTCTGTAGTTCTGTACATTATGAACAACTGATTAACGGAATTGATTGACTTTCTATCAGTATTGGGTATCTTAGTTAGTAGTGCACGCTAACCCGATAAGCAATGTATTTCGTTTGTAGTGTAATCTGAATAAATAAACAGCGATGACGAATTGTTTGTTCCTCGATTTGTAGCTAGCATGTCTGCTGAAAGCATTCACCTCTAACCTCCAGATAACGAAGTGACTCATTGTGTTTCCCTTTACGACTTTGATAGTATACGAGTTTAGTCTTCGCTTACACACGTGCTGTATGGGACCAAGTGGTGGTAAAGGGTTCACCAAGGGGCAAAGTATGTTGCCCAGGGTGTACCGGACGACATTCATCATTCATCTTTGATACACTGTTTAATATCAACATTTTAGCTTGCGTTAGGATAAGGATCATTATGTAGCACCCAAAACAAACCGAGTCTGCATTTGTTTATCCTGTAGGCCTCGAACTCTCGGCCTCGCCACAAAGCATGACGGTCATGTTCTGTCAAACAATTTTATCTTTACGGTCTAGATGCACTATAAACGTGATTGTGCCTATGCCTATTGTACGACTGTGAATGTCAAAAGTGCCTGTTCGGCATCAACTATAATATTAAACCTGACGACCTACTCAAGATAATAAGTCCGTTTGATAAGCAGTCGTCAGCTGCTTATCACGCCGGCGCTCATGAATGTTGCTTTTGTCATAACGAGATGTATTCAACCCATCCATTGAAAATATAACGTTAATAAAATTCATTAAAACATTACTCTGATAACGATTTGCACAGATTGCATTACAAAAAACGGTGATCTTCATCGTAGCGTACTAGACTAGAATATTCATGACAGTCGTCGCATGCGGCAAAGAGAATGGTGACCACGAATCACGATGCACGGTCAATGTCAATCGATACAGTTGCGTGTACAGCGAAGCCTGGCGACGACGCGCGACGCGACGTATCCGGGTCACCAAAAGCATTTTACTGTCCAGTTCATGTCCAATCAGAAAATAGGAGCGTAATTTGTCACAGCCGTCACTAATATTACCATTGTCAGAAACGCATTTCAACCTTGATCTTGTTAAACTAGACAATTCCGCAAGTTTTTCGTTTACTCGCTCAACATCATTGTGTGTTCCACTTTCGCTGAACTGCTAGTTTTGTAACGGTTTCCAATCACCGCGGTTAATAAAGTAGCTATTAACAGTAAACACTGGCTCCATTTGAATGAAGACCATCCATTAGCTCCTGTCTGCAAGTCAGATTCGATGCGCAAAACATTGTCTGAATTAAACATTGGCGCTAGATTCTGTCACGCCGAATTGCTTTAATTTAGTGCACAAGTTGTTGAAATGGTTCTTTAAATGGCATACTTTATATGAATAGTATATTAACGAGCTGAATGGCTGGCGAAGGTCTTCCGAGGCGGGGACGACACGGGGCAAACTAATAAAATGTATATTGACGCTTACGTTTATGACGCCATTGCCACTCACTGATTTTCATGTAACGACGGTCGGGATGGTACGACCTTCAATAAATTTGGTGCGATTATTAAAAACCAGAGGGATGCACACAATAGTGTCTTCGTGTTCAAGGAAAACAATTGGCCCAACTCCAATACTGAACTGAGATTGGTCAATCTATATGCAGATTCATTCATCATTGCTTGGAGCTAGAATGGGAATAAAAATCTCGCTGTCGAAAATAAACAAGCTTTGCATACAAACTTGTGTGGAGTACCTATTTTTATTCGTATAAAAAGTATGACTTTGGATTGAGTTTACCTAGTTATTGTTACACTTATAGCACAATCTCTATTGTAATAGTCGGAACTAGTTCCAAGTCCCTGAGGTGGCTGAAGGTTGGTCAGCATCCGGTTTAAGAGCGCGTTACAATAAGTCTCGCGAGGCATAGCTTGGAGCTGTTTTTTCCGCGGGTGCGACTTCGTGAGTCCGAGGCCAGTCGAGATGTCGACCAGCCTGTTACTTCCTGCTGGTTACTAAAGCTAAATGTTAACTGGTTGCTCTCCTCAACCTTAAAAGATACACGGATTTTGTGGCAATGAACGAGTAACATTTTACTTTGCACATAGGTCAGAGAGTTCGTCAAAGTGAACCAGCCAGCTTTTACCGCTTCTCAAACATTTGTCTAAAGCTTTGTTTAACGACAAGCTGAATTTATTGCTTCAATACGGGTTTTCGTGAAGAAAATTTCTTCGCTGACGTCCAGTTTACGTCAACAACGTTAACAATACACCTCTCCATTAATAGTGTCACAACGGAACATTAACTTTCGACTTCACTGAAGCTATTGTTCGCGGGGCAAAAACCTAAACCTGAATAATGGCTTAATCATTTATATCTGACTTTCCGTTTCATTTATCTTAACTCTTAGCATTTTCTACTCTTGGTTTAGTTCGTTACTGGAGGCAGTGTTTAAATTGTGCTAACTTAGGCTGAGGCCAAACGAGCATAATTTTTTGAGCTATGAGCCCCGGAATTTACGCTGCATTCGGTTTCATACTAAAGTCCTGTTTATACCACACAGCGACGCAAAATGCGTCGCCGTTTGGCCGTCATTTGGCCTCACCCTTATTGTGGAAGTGATAAAAATCTCGCGGCCTTAAAATTTTCCTTTAGGAATTTAATCTGCATACGCGGTTGTATTTTGTTGAGTGGTAAACCCAAAATTTACATTGATTTTATAATTTAAATAAAACATGTTTTCCTTTATTCACCATGTAGTAGTTCCGCGAAATCGTTCCGCATGTGTTTGGATCATGAATTTCTCCCGGCAGTGCGCACGCGCAGGCTCTCGTCAGAAAAGAAAGCGAATAGGTAACGGTACTGCGCGACTCAGCATAATTACCAGTACTTTGTTAAACCTATGGTGCTGTACCTTTTTACCTTATTATACCTTTTACTGATATCTTTTAGTAACGTGTAACGTGCCGTGATTCCGCATTTGTGAAGAAGAACCAATCGTAACTAATATTATAAATGTCGAAGTGAGTGTTTGTTTGTTTGAACCTAACAGATTCGGATCAAATTTACACACGGATAGACCATGAACTCTGTTACTTAGGATACTTTTATTCCAGTAGGACGTTCCTGTAGTATAATTTCTGACTTCACGCGGGCAAAGCCTCGGGAAAAGCTAGTTGGTACGTACACAAATCTGCTGCCTAGCCCTTTTCCAAAGTCAGGGTCGGCTTCCAGTCTAACCGTACGCAGCCGAATTTAGCTGCAAAAGCTAGTAAACAAAGAAATATGTAATCGTGATGTAATTTTGCCAAGTCTCATTAAAGGCATTAATTTTCCTCAAGTCCTTATTTTATTAGCTGTGTATGGACAAACGTGAGCGTTGGTTTAGTATGAAATCACGTCATCTAAGTTTAGAGTCAAGGTGCATGCCCAGTAAGAAGTCATCGTGTGGGCAGAAGGTTAATACGATCCAATTTTAATTAAGTCAGTTCATTTAATCAAGAGGACAATATCTTCTGCAGTATCACAAATAGAAATTTTGTGCGTATGGCACGTACTGTAGTGTACAGACCTTTGATTTTGTGTCACTGTCAAAATAACCTGTATTCTCGATACAATAAGTTTGCTGTTGGATTGTCTCTGTCAATTCTGACCAAATCACAATGTATTTCTGTTAAAATATTTGTCAAAAGGAAATTAGGTTGTAGCCACAGTTGTAGCTCTCAGACGTAAAACATCTGTAAAAATGTACATTGTACTGTAGACGCCGGGCACATCAAGGTACTATAATCTGTCAAATTTCTTTAATAGATTTGCTACTTTATGGCTAAAGTATTAGGTTCAAGGAAGATTGGGAAAATTTGATAGTTTCGGGTAGCTTGATGTGCTGGCGTCTGTACAATTGTCACTCCAGCATAAATCGTTTAATAAATTTCTTAGTGTTTGCTACAAATTACTGTCTGGCCAGCAATAAAAAGCTAAAAGCCATTAATTGAAATCGATGACGAGTGCAGAGTGACGTGACCGCATCCGTGCCATGTGACCCAATATGAGTGAAAGTGTCCAAAATTTGAGGCCCGGAAGCGCCGCGTACGCTTTTTGTCGTAAACTGTGTTCGTGTTAGTTTCAGTGTAAACTTTTCAATCATTGTAGGCATTCTGAAATCAACTTAATTTACACCTTCATAGAGTGAATATTCATTTAAGTATAAATATCATTTATTGGAAACATGGGCTTGAATAGACTTTAGAAGATTTGTGCGATGGATTTGCGCGCTGATCGTGCGCCGCGCCTCAGCATAGGTATTAGGTTGCTAACTATTCATGAACAATCAGGGAAATAGATATTTTGTCAAATCGACTAATAATCTTAGAGTTGTTCATGTATTCTTACCACAATGCCCCTTCTTTATCGCTCTTTAACTATAACAGATAATTGTAGTCTATTAATATGCTAAACAATCTATTTCATTGACTGTACGTTTTATTATAAAATACACAATTATTCTTAGTGTAGTTTATTATATTCGTGTGGTGGCCGTACACCTAACAACTAGGTTGGTGTTCATAAGTTCATACAACTTAAATCTTGTGTTAGTTCATGTCTAACATTCATGTCCTCAATACAAAATACCTACCTGTATTATTTTAGATATTTTATGTCAATTCGAAAACGGTGAACCTACTTTATCTGTCTCGCGTGATCGATTCCGAAACCAGTTTGTTTGAAGCTTCATTACAATTTTATTACGCACAGCGAACGTCATAGAATTATCGATTGTACAAATTTGTTTATATTCCAACCAGAGCTATTACAATCAGATCCAGCTGTTGATTGATTGCCAATTCGTCTAAATCGTTTTGTTGACAAACATTTGCCTTGTATTTTTTTCGACAATTATTCAAAAACATCATATTTTATAGATCAATCATGAGGTTTGTTGACTTAATTACGAGTATTGCTAGCTTTTGTGGCTGCTCGTTTGGTCGTCTTACTGGGATAGAAAATCCAGGTCATACTCTATTCGTAAGCCAAATTTCATTGAAATCTCTCAGCTGTTTAAAGGCGTGTCAAACAAATACACAAATAAGCTTACTTTCAAAAGAGAATGCTCATGGAAGTATGGAATCCCGTACCATGCTGCATCAAAATCAAACCTTGTTTTTTATAGACTACACTGATCGTAATAACTCCTACAAAAATTATTTTTGAAAAAAAAACCCGCGTCTCAGAGTTATTTTATAAAATCGAAACTAACCTAAAAAGTAGGTCTATTTTTTCGACGCTACCAACGACGTATTTTAACACACATACATTACATTATTGCTCTAAAAACAGCGTAATACACTAATATTAGTAAGAATTACGAGTTAAAGTAACATCCACAGTATGCTTAACTGAAACTCGATTTTATTTTAGACCTTTACATTGCCAATAGTCAGTCAGTACAGTACAAATGTCAGATGCCACAGATAAGATAACTATAAACCATAGAGTATAGTAAGTGCTATAAACTAGTCGGGATTTAGGGATGTAATCGATAAATCAAAATCTTTAGGCTGAGAAAATCTATTTTGTTGCAAATAGCAATAAACCAAACTAAATCGATTTGGTGTACTGATCTTACTTAATTGTAATTAATTTTAGAGTCCGCTCGACAGACAAGGGTTTGTTCAATTGAAACGGAACGTCATTTATATTCAGTTGAAACGGAACGTCATATAAAGGGAGTAAAACAATATTCGTACTTTTAAACTCGAAAAGTATATTTCCAGTTCAAAAATCATATCCCCGACGCGTAATGCCGTAAAAAAATATGAAACTAATTACTATAATATTTTGGTTTTGAGGCGCGAGACTTTTTGGTACCAACTTTGGTCATTGTCCTTTATAATATTAGTTAGGATTAGTATAAACGCTTAGGCCGCAGTCAAATACTAGACAATTTAGATTAAAAAAACACGTTCAATGTCGCAGTGCCCTAGAGTCCCCCTGCTCACAACAATATTTGCAGTTGTCTATTGAAACTCAATTAATTTAATAAACCTTCACGCGCTGGTGTCATGGTGGGTATAATATGTATAGCCATAGTTCACATTAGCAATTTGTACAGAGAGCTAGTGAAAAATGACGTCATAAGCTGATTTCTTTTCGTTGGTTGCAGTTTGTTTAGCAGTAAAAGGCTAGTTTGATGCTTGGCCAGAATAAGAACTAACGCCGCTGCCATCTTGTTTTCTCAATTCACAAAAGAATTTCACAAATGTTTACCAACAACGTTCCTCTGTGAATGTCATTTGAACGCCAAAAACTTCGTGTAGCTCTGTATTTGCTATTGTTTGTAACTTTGATATATTTTTTATCTGCATGGTCGTTTAGTTTCTTGTCCAACCACATGAACAGGGTTTTACTGCCGTTTGTCTTGCCCTTAAATGTTTGTTTACGCTCTCACTCAAGTAATCTTGTTATTTTACTAAAACATTCGCCTGAGATTAATCGCTTGCTAAATCGGTCAAATTGGTTACATCAGATAACCCATACACGTTACCGCGGATCGTTCAACACATAACTTTCTAATGGTGGAAAGTAAAAGTGAACCATACAGCCGAACCTCAAATGGAATGATAAAAAATGATGTCGAATGACATCAGCATGGTATATGGCCCAAGACAAAAATATCGCTCCATTTTAAGAACGAATAAATTGAAAAAAGAGACTAAAGGCGACTGCGAAATTAAGGCTGTCTAGACTTCTAAAGTCATAAACGAATTCGGAAAGGTGACAAACTGTTAACTTCTAAACATACTACATGGTCAAACTCGTCACCTGGTACTCTCAGAGTAAGGACTCTGTTAGACTTAGAATACCTCAAGTCGCCAAAATCCTTGTAATAAGAGCTATTACAATTTTAGTGCACATTAAAGTACATTGTATCTACCTGTCTATCTTGTGGTGGCGACTGGCGATGGTACGGGTGTTGTCGATTCTCCAAAATGCTTGAGTTCAATGATGCCGATAAACTCGTCAAGTTCGTGAACGCTATCAGTTTTTGATTGTACCTTGACTACGACCATGAGTCATATAAATGCTCAAGTTCAGCAACAGTAATTGATTTATTGAGGACAAGCCGTGTGCACGGTGGGATTTCCCATTGGCCAACACGATGGAATAACATCAAAATTTTTAGCCCTTTAGAAGAAATTTCCGTTTTGATCACCTTCGTTATTTATGTGCGTAATGTTGTCTGTCAAGGAGTGAATTAATTAAAAAATACAATTTTCTGTCCTGAAAGCCAAGATCTTTCTCCAAAGTACTCAAATGGTGGAGGTACTGCAGTTATACGTTTACTGTCAATAACAATTGCGTTAAAAACAGTCTCAAGCCAACAACGGCTTTACAGCGTTCATCTCAAAACAACTTATCTTTACCATCTTAGATTAACCTCCAATAAAACTATCCTATAGAAATGCCATTATTGTGAGAAAGAGCAACTTCAATGAAATGTGTTCTTTTCTCTTCTCTATGTGGGGCCATTGAAATATTGGAAAACTGGGTGCCGTTTTAGCCTGAATCGCAATTTAATGTTTCAAGAATAATTATCGTGTAGTTCTCAGTATTAGCGGCAAGGCTAGTAATAGATAATTTAATTAAGTAAAATAAATGAGGCTGAACGTACCTATTACAACACGTGCACTGATGGAAATGAAACGAGCGCGTTGTTCTTTATTTATTGTTCTTTAGAATGTTTAACTTGCATGTCCTTGCCAAATCTCCGATATTGGAGTCTAGCACGTTTTCTGTATCAACAAAACTTATAATGAACAAGTTCATTGTATTCTGTTGAAGCACATTCAAAGTATTTTCTTGAAAAAGAAACCTCTGTAGGTTTTGTCGCATTTAGGACTTGAAGAAAGGTACAATCTTTGAAGACCTTAAGCATCAGTTTAGGACACAGACAGCTTCACAGTTTATTTTTTTTAATACCACACATTGAACGTTATACTTGCCTGCAAATATTGACAGTGAACAAAGTAGGTCCAAACTTATCGTCGCTTTCACAATAATAATGCACTTTAGTAATTATTGGTATGTAGGTGCAGCGATGCCGTCAATCATGAGTTTTATTGCTACTCAGTTATTCATAGCAATTTTCTATAATTGTTTTGATGACTAATTCTTTACCATGACCATTACATTTAAGTTGTTGTCATCGATATTGTTTAAACTAAGTAAGCTATAAGAATAAACGATCATTCAATAACTTCTTAAAAAAGTAAAGAGATTTGTAAATTATGCAAATATTTACTCACTGTCTATAATTAGCTATTAGCTGAAGACAAAAACTCGTCCAATTCCTTGCGCAATAAGTGTTGGAGCTCTCCGGTGACAACTGACGAACAAAGCTTACACTAGTGCGTATTTAAAAAAGCGATCTTTACTAATGCCGCTGTAAGAGGCAGACTGATGGTAAAATATGGAAATATTGTCTGACAGACGCTAATGATGATGTGGTTAGGAAGGAGGCAAATACTAAGATAACGGTTAAACGAGATGTATTATGGAAGAAAATCGTATGCTTGACTGCGCCAATTTCAAATATATTACATTGTACAATTGAAATACGGGCAAGAGGATGATAAATCGAACACAATCAAAACAATATATTTCCTCGCGGTTTTACCCTATTAATTTTTATGTGTCATAACATATTTAGGTACGTACTTGTTTTAATTAATCTTTTCAAAGAACTGTAATAATATAACGATTAATCATTCTATTACAATATTTGAAACGTGTGCCAAGCTGCTGGAAAATGTAGCTGTGTAGGTTATCTCAGATTTGCATGCATGGAGGCATTGATCGGTCGACATTGAGTTTAGACAGACCGAGGCCGCTTTCTTTTAAAAATATAGAAGGATAAACAGACGATAATATCAGCGCAACTGGTAGACATGGAAATACCGGCCTCGTGAGGTTATAATCCCGGAAAATAAATATTTAGCAGCATTCGGTGAGTTAATAGGGGTCGTTGAAACAGTATTTTCTGTGATCGGTAAATTTGTAGGTCTACTGGCGTGTAACAAACATAATACGTCATCTACTCTGTTATGGAAAAGGATTCCGCAAGGCACTATCTTTGACCCCGTTAGAACCCATTTAATTCTTATGAACAGACTGCAGGAGTGCATTATGTGGCGTTTGAGAAACTTCTGTACAGATAAGTCTTGGTACTCAGGTGTATTAAAATTCGTCTTAGTAAGGTACTTGATTTAGCACAGATTTTAACAATGCGATGACTTCTTACGCATTGTGTATTCGACTTAAGCCTTTGATACCTTTTACAAGTATGTAATTTGTAAATAAAATAGCAAAAATAGACCGGTCAATTTAGACTAACTAGTAAGTCCTTATCGATACCTGGAAAAAACTTTACTCGGGGTCACAAAAACGAGATTTTCGCGATTTTCAGCAAAACGCGGGTATGTTTTACCGTACAATTAGTTCCAACAAAAATTGTAGATCAGAATCTATAAATAATGTCTAACATCTTTTTTTCCTTTTTCACCAACTTTGAGCTGGGTGCGAATTATTGTACCTTCACTCCTATTTTTTGGTGTAATTTGACCGGACTAATATAGAATGTAGGTAGTTCATACATTTTTTCCTTTACAAACGACATAAGCAAATTGTTTCGCCAAATTGACGTAACTCTATACAGTATGTAACAATCAAACCATTTAATTAAGCTTGCAAGAATCATAAAGTTTATTTTCAATCGGAAATGATCAATTAGCGTTTGAACGCTTGCACGCGTTCACGAATATTTCGACTTTTTGTAAAATTAAGCGACATCATTTTCAAAGAGTACGTTTTGTAATTACACGAGATTACCGACAGGTTGTTAAGGCCAATAGTGAACGTTTCGACCTTCACATTGCCTGTACTGACCAGCCATGTCGTCACTAAGGCTTTCACAGACTTAACCGACTGTGGAATCTTGAAGATTTAAAGAATACTTAACTAGTTTACGCCTTGTCCTATAAAACTTTATTAGAAAATAACCTATCGACCTAGCACGTTTGGGAGGTTTCATAAAAAATAACAAGGTTGTTTAAACAAAGAATAATGAATCCGATTATTCTGTAGACACAAAATCGTCCGATAAAGATTTTTGCATGGATATTAAACTAACAGGATTACAGTCGGTACGCTTACTTTTCGATGATATGTAAATAGTGGGCCTCTGTTTGGCCAATATCTCATGTATTTACTTTGAGAGCAAAGTAAACGCTTTATATTATAACGGCCTACATTGCATACGGCTATTACTTTGAAATCTTTTATTCGAATATCTGATTAATAGTATCAGATTGTTCCTATTATAGTGATTGATCTTAGTGTTCACTTGTCGTCATTATCTAATAGAAATACAACCGCGGTGCATTTTCTCAGCATCAATTTTCTAAGATAAACTATGCGAAGAATCCTTGGCATTATAATAGCTTTGATTGTCGGCACCTGAAGACGGTGGGCAGACATGTTTCGTTCAGTGGGGAGAGATAAATCGTTCATCTTACGAGACAGTCGCCGCACGCCATCCTATCACAACGTTATTGAGCTGTTATACAATCATTTTTATTATGTTTATTACAGAATTTTCCTGTATAGGGTTTTATCTTACATGTTTTATCCTTGTGTTTGTGCAGACTTTATCAAATGTTGGTTAGGATTTGATGCTCTTAACGCGGAAACTGATAACATACATAAAAGAGATATCATGAGATCTGTAAAAGGACTTATCTCTTTCGTTGAGTATATGAATCTATACTGTGATGCACTACTCATTCTACAGGCTTAATTTAACGCAGTGTCATGTTTCTGGGGGTTAAAGTTTTCTGCTGTGTCATGCTAAACTGCAACACTACCCAATAAAAACGCTTTCTTATTCGCTGTTTCAGAGTTGGTCTCATAGTAAAAGTTGTTCATGTACATGAGTGCTTTCAACCCCTAAATGATAGCAAAATTATTCAGTGTCAGCTTGTACCTCTTGCTGTAGCACTACGGGACATGTCACAAAGCAAAAAGTCAATTTGATGGATTATAGGGATGATAATAGTAGTGTTCGGTAGCTGACTTATCTCTGAGTCAGACTAGCCCATCCTCTTAGGGCTTGGCTGATTCATCCATATCGTTGATAACGTCCCGTTTTAGAATTGTTACGTTAAATTCTTTTTTCTTTATCGGCTGACTAAATTGAGATATCTTATAGATTTTGACGAAACTTTCCTTGATTCAAAACTTTAAATACATTTTATTTTAAATCTCATAAAGCAATCATTGTTTAGCCGAAAATATATTGGGAAAAAATCTATAATGTAGCAACCATAAAATAAATAGTAGCAAGTGTGTTTAGAATAAGACGTAACGACGTAAGCCCCTTGGCTTTGTTTTTCACGAAGTCTTGGAACTGCTGTGCAAACACTTGTAATTTTCGTACGATGATTCATGTCTGTACCTTTTAGTAGTTTACGAATTCGTTTAACGAGGTTTACATCATTGATAAGACAAAATTCGATAAACAAGCAACTTTTACAATTTCCGCCTACCATCTGAGATTGATATTTTTGTACCCATCTGTCAATATTAAATACGATACGTATCGTATACACTACAACTTTATTTGTAGTGTATAATATCAGTGACTTTGTTGTTATTTGTAAACACATCAGTCAGCAAGTATGTCTGATCGTATACTATGGAATCATATTATAATTGTTTTCAATACAGTCTTTTCTATAGATGACATTATAGGACATCAGCTGCAAAATCAATGCTATAATAATATGCTTCATTGACTCGCTGTTAATATTTTAATATTTTTTGCAAGACACATTTCGGTTTTTTTCTGGAATGCCCACAAGCGCTTTCTCTGATATTGACTTCGGTGAACATTGGTCGATGCTCTGCTGCTGTATCAGCATCGATTTACTTGTAACTCTAGAACCATTGCATCCACTGTCTAGTTGTTTTATAAAGCTGTAACGGCACTACAAAAAGTACTTCACCAACATAGAAAAAAGGACTACAGCGCCATCTATGACACAGATTATGCACTAAACAACGAAATACATCTAAATCCTACATCGCGCAAGTAAAGTTATCCACGACATAGGACTTCATAGACTATAACTATACAGGGTTACTGGTAACTCGACGTATTCCTTGCAGGACGTCATAGTAGGGTTAAAATGCAACAAATTAAGCCACCAAATGTTGTACCGTTGTTGTATTATGTGCATTGCCATACTCTGACTATTTACTTGATGAAGAGAATGATTATATTTCTGGTATAAATAACCTGATGCATATTTTATCATGTCGTCATAGTGACCGTTTATTGTTTTTTGATACTAACAATTTTGTTAGAGATTTTGTTTTGATTCGGGAACATATGTTTCTTCCCAAAAAAAGTCAACATTTGCTGGCTACATTGTTAGCTTATAATATACACGCAGTTATTGATAATTTAACTGAGAGTAGGTTAAGTGATGACACAGTATTATCTCGTATTGCTGATAATACTGTAGTAGATTCTTTAAACTATTAGAGCCGACAAAAGAGAAGATGAATAGTAATATTTTACTTTATCATCAGAATATAAATCGCTTCTCCGGCAAAATTTTAGACGTGGAAATGTTAGTAGACAAATACCACATGGATATTTTATGTTTTTGTGAAACTTGGCTTAAACCAGATAGGATGTTGTTTAATGTGAATAATTTTTCAGTTGCCAGTGCGTACAACAGATCCACCGTGGGTGGTGGTACCCTAATACTTTGTAATAGCTGTCTTAGATATAAGGAAAGGAAGGATATCACTGCTTACTCTGTTGATCGCTTATGTGAGGTAGCATGTGCAGAGGTTGAAGGGCATACTTTCTTATGTGTCTATAGACCACCAGCATCAAACTTGTCATTGTTTTTAATCACAATGGAAGAAATATTAAGTAAACTTTTCAGAGATAATAAATTAGTTTTTGTTTGTGGAGACTTAAATATTGATCTATTGGTCAATTCACCAGAAAGATGTAAGCTCATCTCATTGTTCAAATCATTCAATTTAAAATATTTATTTAATGAAGCAACCAGAATAACAGCAACTTCAGCTTCATGCATAGATAATGTATTTACTAATTGTAAAGTAAAAGATTCGTCCTTAATTAGTGGTGTTAGGTCAGACCATACTGGTCAACTTGTATCTTTTGAGTTAGACAAAAAGTTAACCTTAGCCAAAACAATTCGATTAAGACCTCTTACTAAAAATAAATTAAAATCGTTTAAAAATAATGTTCTTTGCAATCTATCTAACGCTAGTTTTGATTCAAAAGACCCCAATATAAATTACGGTACATTATTTTCTACAGTTTGTCAAGAATTTAATAAAACGTGTCCTGTAAAAACAGTTAAAGTTAATTCCAAATCTAAATTTAGTGAATGGGCCACTACGGGAATAAGGATAAGCAGAGATATTCTATATAATTTATACCACGAAAAATCTCTGACTTCAGATCAAGCTTTTCACACTTATGTTAGAAGCTATTCAAAAATATTCAAAAGTGTCTGCGCTCAAACAAAATCTCAATTAATAGTCAACAAAATTGGTACCTCTAATAATAAAATAAAAACCGTGTGGCAGGTGATTAATAGAGAAACCGGAAAGACACAACAACGAGATCAGAATGAATTGTCTTTGAAAATAAATAATCAAACTATTTCTGATAAGCTAGAAGTCGCTGAGACTCTAGAAAATTTCTTTACCAATATTCCGTTAGAGGTTACGAAATCTCTCCCCTCTTCATCTAAATTAGCTGAAGCACTTCTTAAAGAAAACTTTACTAAGGACATTCCAAACTTTAAATTTAAACCAATATGTATTGATACAATTATAAATGCATTCAAAAGTCTAAACATAAAAAATACTGAAGACTTATGGGGGATATCCGTCAAAGTTCTTGGGGATATTATTGACTCTATTGCTCCTCTCCTAACTGGCATATTCAATCAATGTTTGGATAGCGGCAAGTTTCCTGACTTAATGAAACATAGTAAAGTAATACCAATATTCAAATCGGGTTGTAAGGGTGACCCCTCTAATTATAGACCTATATCTGTGCTTCCAGCATTGAGTAAAATCTATGAAAAAATAATGCTGGACCAGATGCTGTCTCACTTCAACTCAAATGGGATTCTGCATAGTCAACAGTTTGGTTTCACGAAGGGTAGGTCGACAACAGACGCGGGAGTAAAACTCATCAGTCACATTCTGGAATCCTGGGAGAAGTCCCAGGATGCCATTGGTATTTTCTGTGACCTCTCAAAAGCGTTTGACTGCGTCGACCACAACACACTGATCTGTAAATTACACCACTACGGAATTCGTGGACAAGCTGCTGATCTTGTTCTCTCATATTTATCAAACAGGCAGCAAAAAGTAAATGTAAATGGGGCGACGTCCTCCGGGTCTCTAGTAAAGATGGGCGTGCCCCAAGGTTCAATTCTCGGGCCTTTCCTATTTCTTGTTTACATTAATGATCTCCCTTACATGATGGCCAAATTATCGGATATAATTCTATTTGCTGATGACACTTCGCTAATTTTTAAAATAGATAGAAAGGATACGGATGTCTTACATGCCAACGAAAGTCTAACTGTTCTCTCGAAATGGTTCGCAGCTAACAATCTTTTACTGAATGCGAACAAAACAAAATGTCTAAAATTCTCTTTACCAAATGTACCTCAACGGGATATAAATTTAAATCTTGACGGCAAAAAACTTGATGTTATAGCGGAAACTGTATTCCTAGGGATTACTATCGATTCGAAATTGCAGTGGGGACCGCACATTAGAACTCTTTCGGGTAGGTTAAGCTCAGCTGCATATGCAGTAAGGAAAATAAGGCAGTTAACTGATGCAGCTACAGCTAGGTTAATATACTATGCTTATTTCCACAGTATTATGTCTTATGGCATTCTGCTGTGGGGATCGGCGGCAGACGTTGACTCAATTTTCATTTTACAAAAGCGGGCAGTCCGCGCGATCTATAAAATGGGTCCTCGCGAGTCCCTCAGAGAAAAATTTAAAGAGATCGATGTACTGACTCTGCCTTCCCTTTATATCCTAGAATGTATTTTATATGTCCGCAAAAACCGAGGGCTTTTCAAAATTAGAAGCGACTTCCACAATATTAATACACGCAGTAAACACGAAATTGTAATACCCAAATTCAGGTTAACAAAAACTAGTAAGTCTTTTCTTATTAACAGTATACGTTTTTATAACAAATTACCTAAGTCAGTTATAGAACTGACCGATGGAAAGTTCAAAAATTACATTAAACGTGTCCTTATTAAAAAAGCATATTACAAAATCAAGGACTACGTTGAAGATAAAGAGGTTTGGCTTTAGTTCCTTCTGCGCATGCGGCTTCCCTGGTAGCTCATAAACAGCACAAATATGTGGATGTCTCTAACTATTCTCAATCAATTTTTTTTCTTTTCATTTTAATTTACAATGGTTTTTTTTTCTTTTTTTACAATGGTTATCACATCACTTAAACACCCTTTGTTCAGAATAGTTGCAGCACTGATGACAATATTTTTGTCACTTGTTTAATTTAGTCTTTTATAATATTTTCCTGCCTTTGTATAGATTCTTTTTAACGATTGTTTGTGAATGTGTGAACAGTGTAGGCCTTGTAGATTCCTAGATGTGTGTTAACTTTTGTTAACCTCTTATCTTGCTTTCCGTTTTTCTTGTGTAGTAAGCAACGACTTATTGTCGGGCCTATGCTGTCCCCCCATACTTGAGTACTAATGCTGTAACATGATAATATTGTAAAACTAATCATTTTAAAAGAGTAACCATGGAGTTTCTTGCCGGTTCTTCTCCATAGGAAACGACCAACCCGAACCGTGCACCTTTTTGTCGACGTTTCATAAGTGCCCATGTAGGCCTATGTGAAATAAAAATATTTTGATTTTGATTTTGACCGAAGTTCAATAGTTTTTGAGTTAGTTAGATTTTTAGTTTTTTTTTTATGAAAAGTTCCAGATTAAATCATTTGGAGCCAATTTAAAAATAATTTACGGCGCGACTGAAACACGCGTATTGAAATTTAAGTTAATAATTATCATAGTTTAGTAGTCATTTTAACCCTACTATGACGTCCTGCAAGAAATACATCGAGTTACCAGTAACTCTGTATAGAACCAGACAACATCTGTCGGGCAGTAGCCCACCAGACATAACACCCGTCTGGTCGGAGGATCCTCCCTTTTCTATGGGAGATGAAGAACTTTACACCCTGTTTTCCATACTCCCATAAAGCCAACAATGCTTTGTTTTATCATCTAAATAAGCATCAAGCTCAGTTAATAGTTGCATTGTGTCGATGACACAGATTCCCAGGCGGCACTCGTTACACCACCGAGTACGCCGCCACACTTCAAATATTATTGTTTATAATTCATAATGGTATTTATTACAGTATTGTTTCATTTCGCTCTAACGTCTCCCAGAACTACGGTACTTTTAGCGGTAGAAGAAGGTCTTTGTCAAGGGGAATTACAGTTCATATTTCCACTATTGCTGTGTTCCAATTTAAAGGCTGTGCATTGTATAATTCCATGCTTCCATGAAGCTCCTTTTCACACGCGTCGGATGCATAACTGGCGCCAGCGACAGGAAGCCGGTGGCTAATGTACCTATAGATAGATCATCGTCATTATCGGCATTTACTTCATGTTCCACTCTTTGCTGAGTATAAGCGTTCTCTCTTTTCTCATGCTGCCTTAGTTTCGCTTTTAGTCTCATTTAGATCTTATCCTTATATCCTTAATTATTTTTTTTGTTTCCAACCGATCTGGTTGTTGAACCGTCAGCACTGATTCAACGGTCTCTAAGCAAAAATTCTTTTGCAAAATTTGTACCTACCTACCGTGAAACTTCCTAATACTTGGTAGGACTTTGTTAAAGGGGGCTTACCCGGATCTCCTCGGCTCCGTTCTGCCACTCAGCATTATTTATTATTTAGTTTTGTCTACGGCATTTGAGACGAGCTCTATGGAGTATTGTTTTGGAGTGCTATGATGACTCATGTTACGGGTCACGGCATCGGCCACACTTTCCAATGTTACCTCATTGTTGTTTGGCCACAACAATCATTTTTGAAGATTTGTTACTATTGTGTTACTACCGCCTTCAGCAATAGAAAATAATGTAGCATACAGTTTTCGTGAAAACTAAGTGCTAAACCATAATTATACTGAAATAATTATGTTATTGCTGCGTCAAGCAAAGGTGTTGAAGAAGTCTATTCTGCTACCTAATATATATATTGTATCCGTTCAAATTGAAAGTGTAAACTTTATAGATTTTTATAAAAACTCGCAAGTGAGGCGTTACAGAAAGTAAGACATCTTCAGCTATACTACTGCTATACTACAATAAATAATAATTGAATGAGTGTACGCGTGACTGTCAGCAGTAAACTCATTGTTATTCTAACAAATAACTACATAAAGAAAGACAGTAATGTCGGACGTCAACATTTATCGCGAAATGATCTGTAAAGTTCATTCAAACCGTAGAAAGTATTGCTCGAAGCGGTATCGTGCCACAATCTCTAATCGCGACCTGTTGCTTGCCTCACGAAATTGGCCGAACGACTTGCAAGTAGTTGGAGTTACTTGGACTGTCAGACAGTTAGCTAGTTCCCACTGGTACATTCACTACAACGACGTTGTTGAAAATGATTGTATAGTAAAGTTCGAGAAATATCTCTGTTAATTTTATGGCGACGCTCTAGCTAGGGGGAGCTGTCAGAAACCTGATAATTCTATTTCATCCTATAGAGCTACAAGGATATTTCGACGCTTGCATTACAATTACATTGACAGAGGACCGCTGTTGCTGTTGCTGAGAGATGAGAACTTGTATTGAAAACACAAGATCGTCGAGAAGCGTCAAAAGATCCTTGTACATAGTTCATCTACGGTTCTGTTTTTCGCCATGTGCCCCAATAGGTGTGTCGATGTTGATACACGTATACTTTTTCAACGCTCTTTGGCAAATAGCATGTGGAATTTACGCACTCTAACAGGTGTGCCAACACTAACTGTACTTACAACCGACGTACACACAGCTCCATTACCCCCCTTCCCCAAAAGACGTGCGTTCAAATCCGTGATAGGCCCAAGTTGGTTTGTGTATTTTGCTAAAACATTTTATTATAATTAATGTATTGTTTTGGTGAATTAAATATAATAACTTTATATTTTATTCACCAAAATAATGTGTATTTATATGTTAAAAGTTTTAATATTTTTCTTTCAATAAAACGTCAATACTTTTATTATTGTTTAAACGACAAGCAGTAATAGGGTTAACGGACACAAACGGGTCCCTAGACAGTGACATCCCATTTACGCAAATGATAAAATAGGAAGCCCTAGAAATATTTTAGATTGACATAAGCTAACGAAACGACACGTGACCTGTTATGTCGTCTTCATACAAATTTGACATTTGACAGTCTGACAAGCGATATCGAAAGAGACAAGTTTTGAACCGTTTGCAACTTGTCTAGGACCTAGAAGTTAGTTTGGCGGGATTACAATCATGAGCATAATAAGTGAATAAACATGTTATCAATAGATAAATAATAATCAATTATTAACAACTCATGATGTACTTAGAATATTTCGCTATACCAAATAAAATAGTGGGATAAAATGAGTCCAATGTCTTCGTTGTCGTAGTCGTCAGTTACACATGTCAGTCTGTGTAGTGACTTAGTGAGCCATTCCATCACTACGCGAACGATGGACCGTACAATTATCTTGAACAAAATAGATCTGTCCTTCTGGGTAAGCTACTCGCACTGTTGGCACCATAACATCTTGCAAAATTTGACGATAGGTCTGGCCGTTCATGCGCAAACTTGCTGTTACTAATTCTCCCGGTCCCGTGGACAACATCACCCCCAATACTCTGAAAATAACAACCGGTTTAATTTTGTTTTTATACATTATAATCATCGTTCAAAATAGAATAAAATATATAATACTGTGTATAAAAACTTAATAATAAGTATATAAAATATATAATACTACTGAATTGTATAAAGTATTATAAATAATAATATAGGCAATTAGGCAATGTTACATTTCTATTTGTTAAATCATCATCATCTGCCTAGCCTTTTCCCAACTATGTTGGGGTCGGCTTCCAGTCTAACCGGATGCAGCTGAATACCAGTATTTTACATGGAGCGACTGCCTGTCGGACCTCCACAACCCAGTTAGTGCTAGGTAATACGATACCCCTTGGTAAGACTGGTTGTCAGACTTTCGGGCTACTGACTACCTGTAACGACTGTCAAAGATCTACAAATAACAGCCGGGACCAACGGCTTAACGTGCTTTCCGAGGCACGGAGGAAACTCGGTATGTAATGGGTGGTCACCCATCCACGGACCAACCTGGGTAAGCACGGCTTAACCTAAAGATCGATCCGAGCGGCTGTTCTTATTTAGCCACGAGCTCCTCTATTTGTTAAATATATCAGGTAATTAAAGGGGGTGGAATATTATACATATTAATTTACTTATTGAAAGGTAACTTACCCAATGTTAATCTACCACTGGCTCTGTTAGGTAAAACATTTCGAGGTTGGTATCGTTCATTAGCTTTCCTCCACAATATTTTTCGACCGTCACAGTCTGACCTGAAGGTTTTTTCGTCATTGAAGATAACGATATTGTTTTCCAAACCAAAAGTAATCGGGCCGATAGTGAATGTTCGCTGCGTGTAAATGTCTTCGAACCGTGGACAGAGATATTCCATGCCGTTGCGAACTGTAACGAGTGGATGTGAACGGCGATGTAGTCTGTGTGAACCTTAACAATATCCCTATGACGTTCAGATTTGTCCGAAATAGTCCGTATAGATCCCAGTAGTCCTCAACCCATGGAAACCTAAAGATAAAGTGACTTGGACGATAGTAGCTAACAATTTCATCGAAATTCATAATTATGCACTCGCTGGCTAGTTCGTCAAACTGCCGATATGGGTATGACGACGATCGGTGATGCGAATGGTTCGAATCCAAGCCAATGTCAATGTTGTAGCACTGGAACATTTTAAAACTTGAGGGGTTAGCGCATGCTGACGCTGTGTGCAGTGTGTGTACTTATGTGCGTCAATGACGTACTTGAGCGTAATCACATTTCACTACTTCTCCCCGGTATCACGGTAATACGCGACATTATAGACTGTTAAGCTGCAAAGTAAATTGTCTACGCGTCCAGTTAGT
This sequence comes from Eurois occulta, assembly GCA_950022335.1. Taxonomy (NCBI): domain Eukaryota; kingdom Metazoa; phylum Arthropoda; class Insecta; order Lepidoptera; family Noctuidae; genus Eurois; species Eurois occulta. The sequence goes on from OX465486.1 coordinate 1,335,743, forward strand.
TGCGTAAAAGCAATTTCAGTAACATTGATGTAAACCGATTGCATTGCGTAATGCGTGGATATTGACGTGCGTGACGATGACGATAAATGATGTAATTTACCTTTGAGAATTTGTCTCGCACGGTAGTTCTACATCTTGACGTAATCGCAATTGTCGTTGACTCAAAATACTGAGTCTTGGGACATGATTGCACCAGCTGCAACTCAAAAAGAACCCTATTGACATGAATAGGACTGATCACTGTGATCACTGTGATTTTGACGGACTTGTCTATGATAGCATCTCAAAAACTAACTTATTGCTGCTAAAATAATGTTTACTGTGATTTTAAAAGAGATGCTAAATCTGAGGTAAAATAACTATAATCGAGCTCTAGTGAGTATTGTGAGAAGGTCACCGATATAAATATTGGGAAGTAGGTAAACATAATTGACGGTGATACTTCTGATTTGTTCGCTATTTCTAATACGGAGGCGTGAAAAGAGAACAACAACTCACAAGTCAAGCGAAAAACACGTGTTGAATAAACTGATTACCTACTGCATCGCACGAAAATCTGTTGAGCTGTCCATAAAACATTATTGATTGTTTCTATTTCTGTCGGGCAGATCATCGGAGCGGTACGTGCGAGTGAAATGGCGAGATGTGCGCGTCGGGGACCTGGTCCACCTGTCGAACAACGAGGCGGTGCCGGCAGATATCGTTTTGCTCCGCAGCTCCAACCCCTACGGTCTCTGCTACTTGGAGACGTGCAATCTAGACGGGGAGACGAATCTTAAGCAGAGGCTAGTTGCGCCGGGGTTTAAGGAAAGGGTAACAAAGACTGACTGAATCTCCTATATTTCTTAGAATTAACAGGCGGTGCAACGTAATAGTAAGATGAATCTTTCATCGCCTTGTAAACTTGATTGTTGAAACAATTTTATACGGTTAGTTTTCATCAGATATCCTCCCAATGGAACCCGAAGGTTACACTTTAACCTACTACAGAACCACTGAGCAAAACGGATATTGCTGTAGTTATTTTAAAGATTGAAAAGTTTGTTAGTAGTAATTCAAGTTTGTTTGTTTCGTTTCTGCTCCCAGATGTGATTGCGAAATTCAATAGCTCCAATCTGTTGAATTCGTCCGAATGTCTATAGTGTCACTGGGTCGACTGTTTTATAATCGGATGAGCATCATAATACTGTTTTTAGTTTTCTGTTTGCTATGCGTGTAATGCAAACCAACAAACAGAGCGTGGGAACACTTTCTCCAATACTTGTGGAAGACGACAAAAGCCGTTGTAGTACCGCGTCCCAGTTTACAAAATCGTCTGTTTGGACTAAAATACATTTAGGTATAATAAGTGAATTATATTTTTCAGCAATCAGAGTTCAATCCAATGAAGTTCAAAAGTACTGTAGAAGTGGAGCGACCATCTACAAAAATATATAGATTTACGGGTAGCATCTCACACCCTAACGGAGCGCAAGTGCCGCTGACCTCGGATAATCTTCTGCTGAGAGACTGCACCATCAAGAACACCGACTATGTGGAGGGCATCGTCGTGTACGCCGGACACGAGACCAAGGCGATGCTCAACAACGGAGGACCAAGATATAAGGCTTCATCCTTAGAGAAGAAAATGAACACAGATGTGATATGGTGTGTCATAGTGTTACTGTTTCTTTGTTGCGCCGGCGCCGTCGGCTGCAAGATGTGGTTGGACCACTATTATATTAACTCGTCATACAAGTTTTCCCCGTTCATAACCTTGGTGAACAAGCCGGCTTTCGAGGGGCTGCTCATATTCTGGACTTACATCATAGCGCTGCAAGTGATGATACCCGTGTCCTTATACGTGACGATAGAGATGACGAAACTGTTACAAGTGTATCACATACACCAAGACATTCAGCTGTACGATCCCGACACGAACATGCGGACGCAATGCCGCGCGTTGAACATTACAGAGGAGTTGGGTCAGGTGGCGTACCTGTTCAGTGACAAGACGGGGACGCTGACTGAAAACAAGATGGAGTTCCGTCGGTGTGTGGTGAACGGCGTCGACTATGACCACCCCACGGGCCCGCCCGCCGAGCCCTCGCCTGAATTGCCACCTCTGGTCACTCCCATCACCAGCGTGTCACCGAACAGACGGATGCTGCAACACATAGTCGACAACAACGACATTGAACACTCGCAGAAGGTAAGCCACGATTCATTCAAATCATGGAGAAGGCAACTGTGAAACTAATGGCACGGCTCTAGCATAGCTAGTTCCAAGCATCATCATTGGTTGAAAATCTACTAAATTCGTTTGATATTTCAAAATAGATAGACCTCATTGTTCGAATTGGAACTTAGCAATACTCACTTCAGCTACCTTTGACTGGCCTTTCCCTAATGTGCAAGATATGTTTTCGTTCGTTTACCGTAATAAAATTCCAGGTTCGCGAATTCCTGTTAATCCTGGCCGTATGCAACACAGTCGTGGTGAGCCAACCACATGTAGACACCTCGCAACTGAGCGCGTCTACGTCGGGCGAGCACATCCCTTCGGAGAGGCCGACCAAGACCAACGGAACCCTGCGAACGAACGACAAGTAAGTAACTAGTAAGTCAAACATCTTAACCTTCTCATTAATATATTGTAGTGTGTTTCAGTAAAGACTAGTTTTAAAATTGAGTTATCTGCCTGGTTGCAGTGTGCCATACTTATCGATGTGATCAGGTTGAGCCGGTCAGTAGGAAAAAAGACGCCACGCCTTGTTTCGTTTCGGACGACGCGACACGACTTCGCTTCGGACTATTCAATTTTATTGCGTGGACATTACGCACTTCCTGGCCGGCTCGAGCACATTCCGCCTGTGTGGTCACTCCTTTAATGGGTAAAAATACCCTTAATGAAGCCGAAAGGCACTGGTTCTCCCCGTCATTGAGATCATTTGTTTTTGATCTGTACCATACCTGGGAAGCTTCTGGTTACGGAGATATTGAAAGGCAAAGTTTCAACATTTTCCCCACTTTTTTTTAAATATAAGTATTTAATGTTATAACTTAACTTTCAATACCTAGATGAGACCCGTACTATTCAATGCATCCATCAGCACAGTGTTTTGAGTTACATTGAGTCCTACCGTAAAACGTGATTTTTCACCAAAAAAAAAAGTCGTTTACCAGCAATAATTTTTGCGTAGATTTACTTAATTTTATGTACAGAATGCTTAGTAGACGGCTTCGTGAAGGATGCGTTTACTATATGAACTGCTGACCATAACTGCTTAAAGCCTGCGGGTGCGGCAGTAGACGGTATTTGTGTTACTACCTATCTTTGATTGATAATTGCAGCGTGGTCATTATTACAAAGAAGAATGCTTAGCATCCCTCTTGAAACCATCCTTTAGTAGCAAGACCCCTTCGCCCTGTTCTTTGCTGACCACCTAACGGCGCCTAACACCTAACCAAAGATTTCACCGTAAGTCACATCGCGCCTGAAATCATCACGTTTCTTTTCCGCTGACAATGACATCTGAAGAGTATAACTCGATGTGGGATCTCACTCTTATCAGTGTCACTACAATACTGTATACAGGTCAGTTTTTCGCACGACCTAAATACGGTAAGGGCATCTAATGATTTAAATCTTTCCTTCTAACGAAGTAACAATTAAAAAGAAGTGGTTAGTTGTTAATTAGTTTCCATTTACATAATCCTTGGCTTGTGCTACTGAATACTTTAATGGCCTTTTAATAAAATAAATTGATAATAAAATTGTGTGTTTATCTCAGTAAAGGTTTGCTACTAATTACCTGTCAGGTATCGGGTACCGTAAATAAGTTGCTTGTAAAAATTATAAATCGCTTATTTTAATACAGCAACACACGAGGTTCCAGATCCTAGACTATAGAGCCTTCAGCCTGGATACAAGGAAATATTAAAAACTCTCAGGAAAGTCAAAGTCAGTCTATACGTGAGGATTTGTAATTGGCTTTATGGTGACTATGGTTCCCTTTTTCTTTGTTTTTATTAGCTGTAGGTCCTCTATGTACTAAAATATATAAATAAAAACTTCATGACTTGCTGACGATAACCTGATCAATCTTAGTAGGAGAACCTGCGCCAGATCAATCTGACCGGTGTCATTGCAAAAAACGAATTTATGTTTGTTTAGTTTCTACGATTTGTTTTTAATGGGTAGAAAACTAACAAATTAGTTCCTCGTAGACTGCGCTAGTGTTGTCGCCGTTTGTTTTCTTTGCATTGAAGACGACTTTACAAGATTTTACATTTTCATACGTCATCAACAGCTATGCTCGTCTGACGGAGTCCCGGTCTACCACGCCGTCCCCGCCGCCTACCACCGGCTCCCCCCTCAAGATACGAATGCCGAAACTCATCAGAGGTAACAGGGAAAGCACCTATCACGAAACGCCGAGCACTTCTGTGGAACAGCCTGTGAGTATCCTATCACCAAGTCTGCAATGCTTCATCATCAATCGTCATCCAATCTGACCTTATTTATTTGTCGGTGGATCGTGTCTACTTCTTTTCATTCATCCCAGTAGACCTTTCCAGTCTTGTCATATTCAACTCCATCTATTTACGGCTTATTTGGTTTAAAATTTCCCCCGTACCTATATTCCTCATTTTTCCGCATCATATCTATAGTATATTCAACCGATTTCCGCACAAGCTTTAAGTCACCGCCGCTAGTTTCAGAATTGATCTTTGAAAACCATTTCTAATTTGATCAATTCCTCTTGGAGCATACCATTTTATCATCATTAAACTGACCAAGTTTTCTTGCACCTTATAAAATGTTCATCACTTGAGCTGAGTCAAGCTTTGCCATTGTCAGATTAATCTAGTCACTTGACCGTCACATATTTGACGTCGCCCTTGCCATCGTATAATATGTCCTGGTTCTAAATATGGTATATGTTTTCGTAAGTCAACAGTATTATGCACCATTTCCTCTTGGTCTTAATCTTATATTGTTTGTGCAGCTGATTCGCTACGAGGCGGAGAGCCCGGACGAGCTAGCTATGGCGGAGGCGGCGCTAGCCTACGGCTACGAGCTCCGGAACCGCACCCCTGAGGACGTGGAGGTGGGCATCCGGGGAGAGCTCACCAAGCTGCAGGTGCTGAGGGTGCAGCAGTTCGACGCCAACAGGAAATGCATGTCGGTGGCCATGAAGATGTCTACTGGACAGGTAAACATTAAATACTTATTACTACTAGTTTTAGTTTTGGGTTGACCTCGAAGAAGACGGCGGGACGAGCTGGATAAAACCAACTACAAGTGCTGGATTGAAAGAACTGGAAGTCATAAAGAAGAAGCCTTTGCCCAGCGTCAGCAGTGGGATCCCACAGGCTAACAGTATCACTATAGTTTTTTGTTGCGTTATACTTATTACACCATCTGAATGTGCATATTTTAGCAGGCGGGAGGGCGGTGCTGCATTTTGCATTCAAGCCTGGATCTAGTTTAAGTGGAATTAAAACTAAATATTTGTGCACAACGTTCTTCTGCCATCGATTTCCGCAACTTTTCCGTTACTTACTACTTCCATAACTTACTAATGTACTTTAAATATTATTTTACCTCTGATTTTGGAGTATAATAATCTTTATTGTCGTTGGCATAAGGTAAGGTCAGAGATAAATAACTGTGAAAGGACTCTAACATGTTTACTTCCAAAAAGCGTCATTAAGGGGCAACTAAATACAGCAGGTATTTAGTTGTCAATCGATGCTATCGTGATTGTGTAAACTGACATGTTTTGAGACAATAATTATGATTGAGGTAACACATTTGAGGCGATCAATATGCTAGTCGTCGTCGAACTACTGCAATCTGGAGGTAGCACATATTATACAAATGCAACGTCTATCATCTGTTCGTTAGTGATTTATTTTTATTAAAATGCTTTGTTTATTGTATCAGCGAACGCAGTATGATAATTAAGGTTCCCCGACCTTAGTTCATCAATTGAAGAACCTCAATTATCAATAAACAAAACAGTTTTTAAGAATTTTAATTTAATTTCAAAATACGTACCTACTTATAGCATCAAAATAAACAACATCACACATGTTGATGACATTAAAATAATAGAGCAACACACAAATATTACTCTAGTTTCGCCATTGCCTCGACCTTTGCGGGAATTGGCAAAAAAGTATTTTTTTGGCTGAGCAGTACGAATGTGACACGTTTATAATGTAATAGTTTCGATGTCACGGACACACAGACAATTCTGCTGGCGTGAGAGCGTGCTGGCAATTTTGTACTGATGCCGTAACTACATAATGAAGTAGGACTGTGTAACCACACGATTTTAAGGCAATTTTGCATCAATGGCATGAAAATGGCTATAGGTTAACAGCGATTTTCTTTTCCATCTATCTTTTTTCGCAAAGCTTATAATGTTGTCAAGAGGTACGTATCATCAGCTTTAGCAACAATACTAAAGCACTTGCGCTGTGAATGTAGAAGTTCCCCTAATGTGCATAACCTGTGTACAGATGTAGTCAAGTATGAAAGGTACACCAATTTATGTTATTAATCAATTTGAAAAAAACAACAACTTGTATTAACTCTAAAGCTCTCAAGGGGTCACTTGTATTAATAGGACAACTGTTTTTATTTCTTTCAGATTTCAGAGTTGTTCCCGTAGTAAAAGTTGTTTTAAATAATCATGAGTACAATAACCACTTACGAACTTTATTTTAATTAAAAATTGGCTTGTGTGTACTTTCAAATATAAATCAAAAGTCACTTATTCAAATTAAGCTGATAACCAATTCAGAAACAGTCCCCCAAAATGGTCACCCTTTACCGCTTGCTAGTGTTGTAGCTGGGAACACGTGGCATTATTATAAAAAGTATTTGTACCTATATCAATGTACCCCCCATCCTTCAGGTCGTAATATACGTGAAAGGCGCCGACTCCACAGTCCTCAGTGCGCTGACGCCGGTGCGCGCCGGCTCGGCCGAGGCCGCGGCGCTGGAGCGCACCAAGGCGCTGGTGCTGGAGTACTCGCGCGCCGGCCTGAGGACGCTGATCATGGCCAAGCGGACCATGCAGCCCTACTTGTGGGAGGAGTGGCTCGCGGGACACAACCGGGCCATGGAGATGGGAGATGGTATGTTCTTTGAAAGTTCGGATTGCAGTTGAAGCAACGAAATGCTTGAGTGGACACTTCAGATCGGCAAGCTCTACACAGGGTACATTTTTCAAGGGGGTGTGAATGACCAAATCCGAAACTATGAGGAATAGCGAAAAATTCACAAAGCTCGAGTCGAGTCTCGAGCCCGATTTTAATGAAAACTAAAACTACATAATTAGATTTTTGGAAAATCAATATTCAGAGCCAGGAATTGAACCGGTTGATTTTGAAAAAAAAAAAACACACACTGTATTATAACTTCATTTGATAGTGTCGCTAATAGGGATCAAATTCTGGGAAGTAATGACATGCGGCAAATTTAAGGAAAAGGTTAAAAATGTTTATTTTACATTTTAAATAAATGTCTTTGATTGATGACACCCGCAGTGCAGTCATCTTCATAACATTATGTTCTAATTTCAATTTTGTTGACTCTTTGCGGTAAAAGGCCACAGTTAGAGAAAAAAAATCGTAAACAATTGAAATTAGAACTTAAAAATGAGTTGGTTCTCAAAAAAAAAACAAGTTCCTCATAGTTTCGGATTTGGCCATCCACGCCCACTTGAAAAATTCAACCTATATACAAGCATTAGCAATCTTCGTTTCGAAAATAGAAATAAACTAATGACATTTAATTATTTGGATTGATGTCTATCGTGGTCACCATTTCGCAAGTCCCTGTATAGTGTATATAGGTACCAACTTTAGTCTTTCGAATGAAAAAGAATACTAAGTTCAGATTCCGGCAAAGAGTTCTGACTATGACCACTGTTACCACCTTACACACCAACTACAAACTAATGATTCCAGGTCGAGACAAACGAATCCGCGAGTCCATAGCCCGCCTGGAGAGCGCCCTGACGCTGGTGGGCGCCACGGGCGTGGAGGACCGGCTGCAGGACGGCGTGCCGCGCACCGTGCGCGCGCTGCTGGACGCCGGCATCGTGGTGTGGGTGCTGACGGGAGACAAGCCGGAGACCGCCATCAACATCGCCTACTCCGCCGCGCTGTTCTCGCAGAGCGACCGCCTGCTCTACCTTATATCGAGGGACAAGGTACGTTAACAACCCAACGATATACAATAGTACATTACGATATTAGTGCGTTATGATGGTTATAACATGCGAGGCGGAATTTCAGCCCGAGCCGAAGGCGAGGGCGTAATTGAGCCGAGCATGTTATAACCAATACGCACGTATATCGTACGACGTTTTTTAACACATTTGCGAGGAAACAGAAAAAAAGATATTCACAATACAAGTACACAAAGCAAACTTAATCGGTTTGCAGGGCACACCACAAAGATGTTGGTGTGCGTAAAATCAACTGGTGTATTACTTCGCCTATTTGTTAGTGTTTGCTTCACTATAGTATATGTATAATATGAGGTAAAGAATATGAAGCATCAATTTAACCCTATGACTAACCGGTGTCGTGGCATAGATGTGTAATCATTCGGCTGGTAAATCAAGTGTCGTAGGATCGAATCTGCGCCGCTGGCGTCAACTTTTTGCATTATTAAAAAACTTTTATTTTCATTTTGTTGAATTTTTATTGTAATTTACCTGATAATAAGAACATTATTCGAAAAAAAATATGGAAGTAAAAATTAAACAATTTGTATTAAGAAATCAACAACATTTATTGACTAGGTTTTTTTTTATATTATAATCACAAATTAAAAAGTTTTGTGCATGACAAATATTTTAAGTCGGACAAGAAATAACGTTACTTTTCTTATTCAAGTGGGTAATTTATTTATTAGTGAAATGAATAAACATGTTAATAAGATAGATATTAAGATACAGGTATCCTAAATTGTTATCTCACTAACAATAACATCACTCACATAAAACAAATCGAATTACCCCCTGATATTTTTATTAATATCCTATTGGTGCGCCTTCGCTATCTATGACTTATTCATGCACGAAGTAAATGTCTCCACTAGACCTGCATGGAAGAATATTTTTTTTTATGATAGCGCTCACCATCTTTTCGCCACAATATTTTGCGACCGTCCTTGTCTGATTTAAAACATTTTTCATCTCTAAATATAACTATATTATTGCACCAATCAAAATCTAAATATTCTCTTGCGAAGCGTACCCGGTTTTGCCTGTGAATATCTGACATTCAAATTTTCTTGGCTGGCCTACAACATTTCACACCAGCTGCTCGCAAGTGGTTTCGTACAGTTTGTAATGTCACGTCATGTTTAGTTGCCGTGGAACGAGTAGTGAGGAAGGGCTCAGCGGTATGCGTAGCAACTATATCAGATGCCAATCTGTGAATGCAAATCCAGCCTTTGGTCCCGGTCGGCAAGGATCAATGCTTCCCGAATCTGCATAACGATGGACCCACAATTGCACAGTCCTTCTCTGTGAACAATAATAAAATATTGTTACAAAAAACAACAATCAATAACATGTGGATTATTTAAACATATTAAACTTCTAAACATCATAATAACATTTTGTTACTCACCGATATCTTTAAACGTCTCGCAATTTCACTAATTGAAACATTTTGCTCATGCAAAAGAATTATTTCAGCTCATAAAAGTGTGGTTCAATGATTCATATTGATTCACAAATAAAAGCACTTCTCAAAAAACGCAGGGTATAATGTCTAAAAACGTAACGAAACCCCAATAGTCAATAGCATTATGACGATGAACTTAAACTACTAACTTAAACATGATTTGTCATTTTTAGAGGGTAGACAACTAATACATTCTAACCCAAATATAAAGAGACTTGCTAATAGTTAAGCAATAAATTGAACAAACAAATGTAAAATATTTTATTAAAACATACAAAAACATTATGCTGTTGGCAGTCGGATTCGATCCTACGGCGCCGGCGCAGTAAGTAATTATTTATCGCACGCTCGACTAATGCGCCACGGAGACGATTGTATGATAAGCTAAATTTATGCGTCATATTCCCTGCAACATTAGTGACAAGAAATTTTATTGTGTGTGCGTGGACAACGGGTAGCAAACACTAATAAATAGGCGAAGTAATACACCAGTTGATTTTACGCACACCAACATCTTTGTGGTGTGCCCTGCAAACCGATTAAGTTTGCCCCGTGTACAAAGAAAAGAAAATTTGAGAAAAATGGCGCGAGGATTATTTTCTGCCGTGGCTGCGTGAAAATGTTGGCAAAGACGCTAGAGCATGCAGCCAAGTTATTAAATTACCGAATGAACTGTTTTTTTTTTTAATAAACTCAATCTGTGAATGCACACTGTTGCTTTCCCGCCATTTTAACAGCGCGCTAGCGCTGCCTACTGACTGGCGCCGCGCGGCGATTAGTTCGGAATAGCAACAGCGCGCTGCTCACTAGCTGGAGTGGCGGGGGCGCGCCGCCGCACGACTCCAGCTCTAAAAATAATGCTGTTATGGAATTTATATGGACTATAACTTAACTATTTGCTTTAATAACACACGCGTTTTTTATGACCCGCTTTACATATTTAAAACCGGTGGAATTACATGAGCTTTACGAGCAAGGGTGTTAAAAAGCTTTTTACAATCAACACTTGGGACTTCACAGAGTGAATTTTCGCCAATGAATTAAAAAGGCAGTCCAAATGTCATAACATCACGCATGTAAACCATGAACAGTTAAGCTCACGTGTAAGTATGGTACATTCTCGTTCAGTTATGTTTAAGGGGGAAGCACCAGAGTAGTCCTTAGCATTAACTTAGCATTTAATCCCATTCAATGACTAATTCACGAAACAGTCCTTCAATGCGATTACATGAACTAGAGGACTGATTTGATGATTTTAAGTACAAAAACTCTGTAAAGCCATTTTGTTTCGGGTGCGAATCATATTTTCATCAACATACAACCTGACACCAGGCCCGAAGGCACCTAAGATACCGATTCCTACCGGCTACCCTTCGGTAACACAACGCACTCTACGTAGTGAAGTGGTGTCTACTGTAGTTAAATAGTACATCAACATAGTCTCATAAACCTTTCACGTGTGATTACAGTACATTTAATACATCATAGGATTGAAATCATTACAAAAATGCCAAAATTTTTCATGCCTACAAAAAAAGCAATAGGTAGCGCCAAATCAGCCGGAGCAAGGTTGTCAGAATTCAGAACTAAAATCGTATGTACGCTAACATGCGACTTCGTGGCTGGCAGAACCGTTTTGTAGGGAATTAGGTAAGCCTAAGATCATCGAGTTACGACAGGGGCAGAAATAGAAGATAAAAGGGGTCGATATCGTTTTTGGTACCAACTAGATTTTTTATTTTATTGTATAATGGGTGTAAAAATACTCATTGCGATCATTTTTTTGTTCTAGACCATACCTGGAAAGTAGGGAACCTTCTAGTTACGGAGATATTTGGGGTCAAAGTTCCAACTTTTTCACAAGTTTTTTTAAGTACATGTATTTTTTAAAGACTAGTATTTTTTAAATACAAGTTTTTAATGTTAAAAGTCACGACTTTTAACCCCAAAAATTCAAGTCGTTTCCCAGCAAGATTATTTTTTTATCAATTTTTTTTTTTAATAATTTGTGTAGAGTTACTTCGTTTGATGCACAGAATGCTTGGTTGACTTCGTGAAGGGTTCGTTTACACCTGGTTGTGCCATTCTTTAGCTTTTTTCTGTTTAATTTTCGAGTTTTTTCATCATGGGTGTCTTTTTCATGGTTCTCGGGGTCGTTGATAACGAAAATGAAGTTTGCCTGACATTTAATTTCGCGGGATGCCCTGGTGCTTCCACCTTAAGTCCAATGTAACAGGGGGTGCGTCTAAGCGTTAGCGCACGGACCACTCTATCAAAAGGCATTTAAAAAATATAGTTAGTAATTTAGTTTATATGTACAGGAGCACGCCGAAGCCACGATCAAGAACTACCTGGAGGGTGGTCCCGGGCCCGCGGGGGGGGGCGGCGCTCTCGTGGTGGATGGACGCACCCTCACCTACATCCTGGACAGGAGGTCCGGGCTCGTGGCGCCCTTCCTGTCGCTAGCGCGCCGCTGCAGCGCCGTGCTGTGCTGCCGCGCCACGCCGCTGCAGAAGGCCTACATCGTCAAGGTACCATCACACCCTCACCTACATCCTGGACAGGAGGTCCGGGCTCGTGGCGCCCTTCCTGTCGCTAGCGCGCCGCTGCAGCGCCGTGCTGTGCTGCCGCGCCACGCCGCTGCAGAAGGCCTACATCGTCAAGGTACCATCACACCCTCACCTACATCCTGGACAGGAGGTCCGGGCTCGTGGCGCCCTTCCTGTCGCTAGCGCGCCGCTGCAGCGCCGTGCTGTGCTGCCGCGCCACGCCGCTGCAGAAGGCCTACATCGTCAAGGTACCATCACACCCTCACCTACATCCTGGACAGGAGGTCCGGGCTCGTGGCGCCCTTCCTGTCGCTAGCGCGCCGCTGCAGCGCCGTGCTGTGCTGCCGCGCCACGCCGCTGCAGAAGGCCTACATCGTCAAGGTACCATCACACCCTCACCTACATCCTGGACAGGAGGTCCGGGCTCGTGGCGCCCTTCCTGTCGCTAGCGCGCCGCTGCAGCGCCGTGCTGTGCTGCCGCGCCACGCCGCTGCAGAAGGCCTACATCGTCAAGGTACCATCACACCCTCACCTACATCCTGGACAGGAGGTCCGGGCTCGTGGCGCCCTTCCTGTCGCTAGCGCGCCGCTGCAGCGCCGTGCTGTGCTGCCGCGCCACGCCGCTGCAGAAGGCCTACATCGTCAAGGTACCATCACACCCTCACCTACATCCTGGACAGGAGGTCCGGGCTCGTGGCGCCCTTCCTGTCGCTAGCGCGCCGCTGCAGCGCCGTGCTGTGCTGCCGCGCCACGCCGCTGCAGAAGGCCTACATCGTCAAGGTACCATCACACCCTCACCTACATCCTGGACAGGAGGTCCGGGCTCGTGGCGCCCTTCCTGTCGCTAGCGCGCCGCTGCAGCGCCGTGCTGTGCTGCCGCGCCACGCCGCTGCAGAAGGCCTACATCGTCAAGGTACCATCACACCCTCACCTACATCCTGGACAGGAGGTCCGGGCTCGTGGCGCCCTTCCTGTCGCTAGCGCGCCGCTGCAGCGCCGTGCTGTGCTGCCGCGCCACGCCGCTGCAGAAGGCCTACATCGTCAAGGTACCATCACACCCTCACCTACATCCTGGACAGGAGGTCCGTCAAGGTACCATCATCCGCCGCGGGAGGAGAAGCACCGGGCGTCGGGGGCCACGCCGTGATGGCTCTCGGCCACCGTAGGCGCGGGCCTGTGGACGGTGAGTAATGGGCTAGCTCGCCGTCCGTCCGTCGTATGACGACGGGCAGGCCGTGTTGACGGCGCGTTCGTGTTCCACGCGCGCCTCAAAGAGTTGTCAGCAAACAGAAGGGGCCCGCAAGGGCCGGTGCCTGCCAGGGCTGCGGGACTGTTCGAAAGAGATACCGCGGCCCTGGAACATAAAGGGCCAATGAAGGAACATGGGTGGTTTTTAGTCAGTAAGAGTCTGACACTCCCTTCCGCTCCGCCCAGAGCGGGGGGGGGGGTCATTTGATGATTTCCCACCCACCAAAAAAAAAAAAAAAGGCATGCTGGTTTCTTCACGATATTTTCCTTCACCGAAACAAGTGATTATACAATACGCACATGAATCCGAAAAATTTGAGGTGCGTACCTTGGGTTCGAACTCGAGACCTATGACTTGGCAGTCCGACGGTCACACCACTGCCCATCACTGCCCATCACTGCTTTATGAGCTAAACTGTCAGTTTCGCTTGTCACATGCCAAAACGAAAATAAAATTACTGGTGATTTTTAATAATTAATGACCGTAGTTACAGTGATTGCTCGAAACTTTTTGTTTTGTGTTAACCTCACAGACGAGATGAGTATCGATATCTTAATGTAATGAAACTCATACTTCAAGTCACTACACTGCCTGCTACTAAAAATGTTTCAATTGTATGTTGTTTATCCTCAGGCGGTGAAGGAAGAGCTGGGCGTCACGACGCTGGCCATCGGCGACGGCGCCAACGACGTCTCCATGATACAGACCGCGGACGTCGGCGTCGGTGAGCACACACATTCCACTGTCTTTGCTGTAGATTAGAACACTAGCTGTGTGTTACTTTCATTCGTAGCGGTGCACGGTTTATTTGGCTCCTGGCCGTACTCAAAACGGACTTTAACATCTGGTTTTTAGAATACAATTTCCCCAGATAATTCACAAATATTTACTAAAAGTGCACTCTTGAAATTGTCATTCAAACGATACAAGAACCCTGTAGGTACATATCGTTAGGAAAACAGCTTGTCCTTAAGGTAAAAACGCCAGTGTAGCCCGCGAAATTCCGTAATTAATACACCTGCACAACAAATATGGCTTTACAGAAATACAGAGTTAAAATCATTAATACAACCCACAAGTTCATTTAATTCCATGGAATGAATTTTTCATGAAATAGTGATTGATTGGGATTAAACGAACTTAGAGGGTTGTATTGATGATTTTAATGACTATAATTCTGTAACTACATAAGTGTTACGGTCGCGAATGTCCGTGGGCTACTGGATGCTTTCCCCTTAAACCAAAAAATCGAAAACATGTTATCCACCAACACGGACTGGGACGGCGTGGTGGATTTGTACGGCCCACTCCTCCATCTTCAGAAAGGACTCCTGTGTCCCAGCACGAGGAATGCTCTAGACAGATAATGGTGCAAAATACAGTGTTTACGTCCAGTACCCTTGTCCACACATGACGACCAATTAATATTTCAATCACTTCATCTACTTCAATCAAAATTGTCTATTTACTTCGTTAAAATATCTGTCTTTAAAATCTGCGATGACGTGCGTTTCAGTTAACACATCAAGAGACTTGAAGTCAATGATTTAATTCAATATCGTTGTATGTGCGTGCCACTGTGCCAGTTACTCGACGCAATAAAATTAATGAGATAGAATTGTGGCAATGATCCCGTAACCTTGACTAAAGTGGATATAATAAACTGAGGCAATTTATTTAGGGCATTTTTTACATGTGTCTTGTTATAAAATCACCAATGAGTTCACAGATGGTAACAGCACTACAGTTTTTTCGCAGTAGTTTTACTTCTAATTTTAAATCACTATCAAAATTACTTTGATCTTTAAGTTTGTTGTAATAACGTTGCTGTTGGGTTGCAAATAAAGAAAAAGAAACAAAAATGACGTACTAATTTGATGCTTATTCGTAAAGAAACCGTACTGTATACCTGCGAAAACAGAGGACCGACGCGAAATCGACGTGGTAACCGTACCACGTATTCAGTACATCATTCTGAGCCCCCCACATATAGAAATTTTTCATCGGTTATTACAAAAAAACAGCTGTTCCATACATTTTGACCGTATTGCACTTTTGTGGGAAACAGCAATTTTTTTTCTCAGAATTATTTACTGAATACGTGGTAACCGTTTTCGCGTCGGTGTCCCTTCCACCCCGTATACATGCATACTTGTGTTAAGTTTACTATTTTTAATATTGTGTGTCCCCCAGGTATATCCGGGCAGGAGGGCATGCAGGCGGTCATGTCGTCCGACTTCGCCGTGTCGCGGTTCAAGTACATCGAGAGGCTCCTACTGGTGCACGGACACTGGTGCAACGATAGACTAGCTAGGATGATATTATACTTCTTTTTAAAAAATGCCGTAAGTCTTCTTTACTGTTATTTCATTTTATTTTATCAACTAACACGCTCGCTCAATAGGCTTTGAAACCGAAAATAATATAATAATATTTTAATTTTGTCACTGTAACTCAAAAACGGGGCGGACTACGATGAGTCCTAGAACTAAACAAATTAAGTAATGCAAGTAAATGTTGTTTGTGTCCACAGACGTTTGTGTTCCTGGTGTTCTGGTTCCAGCTGTATTGCGGCTTCTCGTCGAGCGTGATGATCGACCAGGTGCACCTCATGACCTACAACCTCATGTTCACCGCGCTGCCGCCCATCGTCATCGGTGAGTTATAGATTACTTTAAAACGCCTTTAAGGGGGAGCGGCAGGGTGACCTACGAAATTGTATTTTTTTTGCAATGAGCATGTGAGTGTCAGGTTGGGGCGTAACTCGTGTGTGTTGCGCAGGCGTGTACGACCGCATGGCGCCGGCCGCGCTGCTGCTGGAGCGGCCGGGGCTGTACGCGGCGGCGCGGCGCGGGCTGGCGTACCGCGCGCACTCGTTCTGGGCGGTGCTGGCCGAGAGCGTGTACGTCAGCGTCGTGCTGTTCTTCACGGCCGCCTACGCCTACTGGGACTCCACGGCCGACATGAACGTCTTCGGCCTCAGCTGCATGACCAACTGTCTCGTCGTCATGACGCTGTATGTCGCTATCGAGACTAGGAGTTGGGTGAGTTTATTTTTTAACATTACCTATTTATTATTGGTTTAAATGAGAAAGCGAATGAGATTTATTTTAATTATTTATATGGTCGACAGTCGATAAGTCCAAAGTTTTTCTTTACATTTTATCCTATATAAAACGGCATCTATCGTAAAAATTAATCAAATATCATTATTTGTCAAATGTTTGCCATTACTAGTTATATTATAAAGGGCCGAAGTATATTTGTGTATTCGATGGATAATTTCAGCCTTAAAGTTTCAATTTACTGGGAATCGTTGTCAAATGTTGTAAACAATTTAAGTACAAAATGGACTTTATTTATTTATAATATATATATATGTGTGTGTTACGGCTACGGATGGGTGTGAACATAATCTATATAATATAACCTAACCTAAGTTTAGCCAGCTAATCTTAAGTTTATGTTCACAACCATCTTTAGCCCTAACATTTACATACTTATTCATCACACATAAATTGATTACATGCAGCGTTTTAATTACACATTCGTAAGTTTAGACTAAAGTGTGTGTGTGAATGCATGGAATGAGAAGTTAGGCAGTAGTCGTTCTAGTATTATAGTCCTTCACAGTCATTTTATCTCTGATAGCGGCAACCCAACGACGCCCTTATTGTAACAGAATAAAGATCACTATGATCTTGACAACTTTTTTTGCAATTAAAATAAAAATCAATGTCATTTTGTCAGTGAGGCTATTTCAGAGGTAATTAATATAACGATGAAAGGACAGTACAGTAAATCGCACGTCTGTGGTACTAAATTTGACATCGACAGCGCCTTTATATCGTAGCAGCAAGGGAAATTTTAGTAGTGAACTTACTTCTGATATGCGGTTGTCTGTACGATTTTATAGAATACGCTAACACGAGTGAAAGTTAATAACAGTACTTGCAAGAAAGAGTGTGGTAAATTCAATTTGTATATAATATATTCCAATACACGACATTTTTCGACTCAGGTGGGTTTTTAATCCTCAGATAAACTTTAACCTAAGGGAGAGAAATGATGGTTTGACAGATTCTGTACAGTAAAGGCTAGCGCAGATTTGGGCGGGCCACACCGCATTGCAAAAATGCTTCTTCATCGCTTTAGTATCTTTTTATGAACATCACACATTACAGGCGCGCCACAACGCATTTTTTCGTATGCAAATGCGCTGCACTCAGCACTGCAGCTCATTTACTGCGGCCCTTGCTAAATAATGTACAGTTAAAAGTAATCTGACGATTGAAAATTCAGCCCAATTAAAAAGTACAACAAATAAAGGACAATGCCCATTTCCCAGACGGTGATCCACCTGTTGGCGCTGTCGGGCTCGTTGCTGGCGTTCTTCATCCTGACGCTCATATACCAGGCCATCACGCCCAACCCGCTGAACCTGCCCTCCACGTACCACGTCATGCTTCACACCGTTCGCGAGCCGGTCTACTGGCTCGTGCTTCTAGTCTCTACTGTGGCTGCGTTGGCGCCTAGGTCAGTATCACTTAGCCAAATGTAATAAAACTTTTATATTTTTAACTCTTAATCTATGATACTAATATTATGAAGAAGTAAATTTTTTTTGTAAGTTTGTATGCTCCGGAACTAATGATCCAATTCTAAAAATTCTTTCACTGGCAGAAATCTACATTATTCGTGGGTGATATAGGCTATAAATTATATTTATATCATGCGAATTAGCCGAGCTATCACAATTTTTGCGCAGCCGAAATAACATTAAAATTTTAATCTGTTGACTGATTTACTAATTTACGTTTCATTGTTTGAGAATTCTACAATATTTCTACATAATATAACTGTTATGCATAGAATCATAACAGGTGTTATGTAGAACAAAACACAGCAATGAGATGAAGAAGCGGTCTTTATGATTTTGTGAAAATACGAGAATATCCTCCCAAATCGGTAGGAATATGGAGAATACCTACGTATTTCTGGCACCTGAGGGCGCCGTTTTACACTTTACCGCGATATTAGCTGTCAAGCGTCATTGCAGTCTTCATCATCAGCAAGCTCCTTGCTTCATGGCTGTGTTTTCTCCAACATAAATTATGATACACTACTACTACTAGTTTTGTTTTTGTGCAAAACAGTCATATTGTGTGTATTCGAAAACACAGCAATGAGATGAAGACCTGTTTGATATCTGCTGGTGAACAGAAATAATGACACACAAGAATACAAAGTATATGAAAAACATTACAGCAACAGAGCCTATAAAATATGAGGGTTGCCCTCGATTTCCCTGGGATCCCATCATCAGATTCTGACTTAGTGACAATGGGACCACCTCAGGAGTATAGGTATGTGAATGCAAATTGTTAAATTAATCCAAAAATTCAAACAATTTTTCTTTTCTTAATTGAACTTAAAAATATTTATAACTTTTAAGATCTCATCCCTGTGGGTTAGTAAGTACTCGCCCCGTCAACAATACACTGTAATCCTGACCTTAAAATTTGCCTCTGTGTTACACTTTATTGGACAAGCCAGCTTGTACGAGCCAATAATGCTCATACAGCAAAAGTACGTTTCTGCGCACGTAATGAATTACGCTAAACGTACTTTATTAATTATATTTTAACTAAAATTCAGTTGTCACTTAAACTGAGCGGGTCGATCAATAATAACATTGTATCAAGTGCGGCTCAGATAACCAAACAATCGTAACTTATTAAACTATTGAACCTAACAGTGGTTTGGTGCGAGTTAACTACCTTCCTACAACAACTACCGGGGTAACGACGAGAATACCCCAATACAGCTAAAAATAATTCAGTTGAAGCTAGATAGTCTTTGCTCTTATTAAAGTGGCATAACGTCATAACACATAATTAATATGAAGGCGTATAAAACCTGAAGTCGCTAAGCAGCCCTACAGGGCCAGCTTGTATCTTATGGCCTTCCATGCCTGAGAGTTGAATTGCTGCAGCTTATTCAATTCACTAAACCTCTCCCTATCACTAGTTGGGATAGTGTTTTTATCGGACATGTCTCGGAAGGAACCCCAAATGAGACACATTGGGTCGGGCTGAGTAAGTATAGTTATAAAATGATCCGAACTACCTTCATTACCGTTATTGTTGATTTGTTGTGTTGCGCACTTGTACTAGGAATATACTGACTGATAGAGACAGACTATAACATTAACACTGCCCCGCTTTACTTTTATAACACCGGATATTGGCATAAATAATGGATAATATTTTTGTGTTCACCAAAAATCTAAAGGTACATCTATGTATGCATTTCTAAAATATTTATTCTTCCCCGAAAAATACTGATCGTGCACCAAATATTCCTGAATGTTACACAAAATATTTAGTATGCATCCTAGAGACGGTCGACGTCAGGGGCACCCCGAGGTTCGGTTAATTAGGTTCCTGTAAACCCTGCAGACAGAAATAGGAGCCCCGCGCAGCGGGGCTCCGTCGACCTGCTGGCGGAAATTAGATATAATTTAAAATTATATCATTGGTGTTTGATTCAAATACATTTTGCAGTGCATTATCTGAAGTAAAACTAAAAAAACAAATGCTTGTTTTTAAAATTAGGTGTATTACCTACTATTTTTACAAATTTGCAACAGTTGTTAAATAGATGCTCGTTATGACATATTTTAATGAACATATTTTGGTGCACATTCAGTATATTTGGTGGAGCACAGGCAAAATTAGGTAAATGAAATGGGAATAAATTGAAGTACTTTTAAATACCATCCATAAATAATTGGAAATATACAACACTTGTGACCATAGACTAATCTATATATATAAAATTCAAAGTCCTGACTGACTGACTGAGATATCAACGCACAGCCCAAACCGCTGGTCCTAGTATATTATAATATGAGATAGACTGGCAAATGTCAGTTTGATTATTTCTTGGCATTGAGCGACATCTGGACGCCAGACCCGAGAACTAAATACAATATATCAATATCTACGTATAGATAGGTTCTCAGCTAGTTCTCGAAATGTCAAATGTACTGATGCAACCGATTTACAATAAAATATTAAATACTTTATTTTCTGTGATAAAGTATTTAATCTTTTATTGCAAATCGATCGAATCAGTACATTTGACATTTCGAGAACTATTCGTCAAAATAATATTTAGTTAGGAATAAGTAGAGATAAACAGTCAGGAAATAATACAAAATTATGATATTTAATTTATTTATTTTCTTAAACATTCAATAATACTCCAGTTTGCCTTTCTCGTTTCCTACCCTTTCTTTTATTAAAATGCTCACGAGCCTGTAGGATAATGCAGTCCATCTCATTACAATCTGCTTCAGTACAATTATAAAAGCTCTTGCCAGTGAGAACATTGCTGACTTCTCTGCACCAATTCAAAATGAAGAACACAACACTTTTACAAAGTAGTCTATACTGGAATTTCAGTATTTCTGGAATATACGGAGCAACTAAAGCTTAACTTAAACATATACGTTATACCTATTATAACAAAATAACCAATAATTACAAGAAAAATGCGCACGAGCATGTAGTCACACCAGTGGAAAAATTCTTGTGACGTTCAGAGTTAGTGTTGCTAACTTTGGTATTAGAAAACTAGTCCTAAGATTCTATCATTGTAAATGTAAATATCACTTAAAATACAAACTTTTAAACAACTATTTTATAAATAAATTCTACTACGTTGTTAAATCATACATTTGGTGCAACTGGACACTGATTAAAAAAAATAGCAAAATTAACAGTTAGTTAAAGTACCAAATATTTCAAGCAAAAAAAGTGGTTACACTGCAAAATCAAAATCAAAGCATTTATTTCAAGTAGGCCCGTTACAGGCACTTTTGAACTGTCGAAACAAAGACAACAATGAAATTTAGCTACAGTCCCAGTCACAAGGCATAAAAACTGTGAAAGTACTGTAGTTGCCCATTCCCTAACGTAGATCTCTATGGAGAAGAACGGGCAAGAAACTCCATGGACACTCTTTTAAATCAGAATATTTTTACAAAACCTTGGTTACATCATTCATGTTTAGATGGTACATTATGTGAGAGCGATGTAGCAAGATGTGCACGTTAAAAGTGTCCATAGTAAAAACAAGGAAAAGAACAATTCAAAAAATAAAATAATTAATTCAAATAAGCCGTGGCAACCAAGAGATGACCAGTCACAACTGACAGCGCCCGTTCACGAACATGACGCATGTATCAGCACCATTCAACTCAACCATTTTGAAGGGAACTAACTGATCCGACACACGCGCCACCATCAGCGAGACATTTGAGTGAGCATGACATACACTTAACCGCCAGGGCAAATTTAAGTCAAAAAAAAAAAAAAAATGACGTAGGTTTCCAACGAAGGATAGCTTTCTATTACATAGTACTCACATAATATGGGCTATGCGGTTATATAATACCAAAAGAAATTGAATCTATACAATGCAAAGATAGCTGTACAATCTTCAGCAGCTCCAACAATACTATTTAATGCTATCCATTAATCAGTTTATGCGCCCCTGTCCATGTGGAGCAGGACCGGCATCGAGCCAAGCATTTTTATCAGAGATATAATCGTCCAACTTGTAATATACTTGCTTACATAGTGTGCGTTTAATGCATGATTTAAATTTCGTCTCATTCAGTTCAAGAATACTTTGTGGAATTTTATTATAGCATCTTAAACAGTACCCCATGAAAGATGAGTCTACTTTAGCGAGTCTGAAGCCCGGCTGAACTAATTGGTCTCTAGTTCTCGTACTGTAATTGTGTCTGTCACCTCTTTTATTAAAAAGATGTAGATTTTTTCTAACGTACATTATGTTTTCGTAGATGTATTGACAATGTACCGTCATGATTTTGATTTCCTTAAACAGTTCCCTTAGAGAATCGCGCCTACGAAGATTATATATGGCTCTGATGGCTCTTTTTTGCAGAATAAATATAGACTCAATGTCTGCAGCCCGTCCCCATAACAGAATGCCATAAGACATTATACTATGAAAGTAACTAAAATAGACCAGTCTAGCGGTATCTACATCAGAAAATTGACGGATTTTTCTAACAGCATATGCTGCTGAACTTAGGCGCCCCGCAAGAGATTTCAAATGAGAACCCCATTGTAGCCTTGAATCAAGCGTAAGCCCCAGGAAAACGGTTTTATCTACGAATTCAAGTTTCTCTTTATTCAATACTATATCACACTCGTTACTTTTAACATTTGGTAAAGCAAATCTTATGCATTTCGTTTTTTTTTTCATTTAATACTAAATTGTTTGCTGTGAACCAATTATGGACCTGAAGTAGGGCATTATTTACGTCATCTAGATTTTGGGCCCGTCTATTTATCTTAAAAATTAGAGAAGTGTCATCAGCAAATAACACCATATTTTGAGGTTGGTTTTTCAATAAATAGGGTAGATCGTTTATATATACTAGAAAGAGGAAAGGACCCAATATTGAGCCTTGCGGAACCCCCATTTTTACTTTTAAACCCTGTGAATTAACACCATTTATTTGAACATATTATTGTCTATCACTTAAATAAGATTTTACCAAACTAAGTGCAAGTTTACCTAGTCCGTAATGCTCAAGTTTCAAAAGCAATGTGTCGTGATTTACGCAATCAAATGCTTTGGAGAGGTCACAAAATATTCCTATTGCGTCTTGGGATGCTTCCCACGCAGAAAATATGTGCTTTAATAAGGTTACACCGGCGTCAGTTGTACAACGTCCCTTAGTGAAACCAAACTGTTGGTCGTGTAAGATTCTGTTGGTGTTAAAATGATTGAGCATTTGATTAAGCATTACTTTTTCAAACACCTTGCTAAAAACTGGCAACACAGATACAGGTCTATAATTATTAGTATCTTTACTATCCCCGGATTTGAAAAGAGGTATGACTTTACTGTATTTCATTAAATCAGGGAAAACTCCTTGGTCTACACACAAATTAAAAATTAAAGCTAAGTATGGTGCTACAGTCTCAACTATGGATGTACGAACTTTGATAGACATTCCCCAAAGATCTTCGGTCAGTTTGACTTTTATTTGCCGGAAAGCTTTAATAACTATCATAGGGTTTATGTGTTTAAATTTAAATTCAGCCGGGCAGCCAGACACATTCGCCTTTAATAAATCAATTGCTACTTCAGGAGAGGAATTAAGAGACTCCGTAGTTTTTAACGGTATATCGGTAAAAAAATTCACAAATTCTTGAGCTACTTCCTGATTAGAGCTTTTAGGACCACATGCTGTATCTAAGGTGTAGCTAGTGTTACGTATTTTCTTCCTGTTAGTCTCGTTATTTATGACTTTCCAAACTGTCTTTATTTTATTTTCTGCTGTTTTGATCTTGTTGCTAATGTGCAGGGCTTTGGCAACCTTGCATGTATTTCTAAAAATGTTTGAATACTTAGCAACATACTTATTAAAAGTTTCAGTGTTTATATAAGATTTAAGGTCATAAAGCTCAAATAGTCTTTCCCTACTTTTTCTGATACCTCTGCTATAAAAAGTTCCAGGTCTGGCAGATAGATGGCACTATTCACAATAAAAAAATAATTCTAAGTTACCAGGGCATGCTTGTGACATTAAGTTTAAATTCGGGGATCGGTGCGAACCAATCTCGATCTGTACTTACGGTATCGCGTCGCGGTACAAACGGTGATGTGGTGCCCTCCTAAAACTCCGAGGATGTGGAAGAGCGGTTTTCCGATGTCTCAGAGTTGTTGCTGGTAATTGTTTTTCCGCCTCGCTGTGTACTCGTTACCATTACGGGATCTATTTTTCTAAAATACACTGATGTGTTTCGCAAAAAGGCACTAAAACACACAACACTTATTTATCACCTTTTTTCCTGGTTAAAAGACAGTTTTTCTCCTCTTCGAAGTTCACTCAGAATCACAAGCAAAGAGTTGAATACCAAAAGATAACATTGTCGCTTGACAGTTAAAATGGTGGTAAAGTGCGAAACGGCGCCCTCAAGTAAGTAAGGCCCGTATTAATAAACGTTACTCAGCCCAAGATACCTCACTTGATATGAATGTTGAGATCCTGATCGTATTAATAAACGTGATTATTTATGTTCTCAAGTTGCGAATTAGGTTTACGTCATCAACTGAGTGATGGACTGATTAATAAACGAAACTCGACCCTTAAGTATACAACGAGCGCGGGTTGCTGAGATACTATATCGTGAGTGTAGACCGTCCGTGACTTGAGGAGTGATTAGCGTTGCGTAAAACATGGAGTTTGAAAATATTTTGAGTGATATGAATTATTACAGTGAAATAGATTACTATGACGATATTTTGTAGCCTTCGCGATTTCGTTTACCAAAAGTTTATCTAAAAGGATGCTCAAATCCTTTTGAGGTACCTAGGCCCGTATTAATAAACGGCTCTCAACAACGTACACAAGTGCGTTATCATTTGATACGCCATTATGACGTCATCAGCATCTCAAGTTTGTTGCTAATTAATAGACACATAAATACAGTATCTCAGTAACCAAGATCGGTTCCTCACCTAGCCGTACTTGATGGCTCGATCTCGTGAACGATGACGTCACATTGACCGAAGTTTTGAATGAGACTTGTCGCATTTCGTTATTGCTATGTCAAAAGATGTAAAACTTTTGATTGAAATACTTTTATTTCATTAAATCTTTAATGATTAGCGCTAATACACATTATAAAGTTGGTTGCTACCCAAGGAAGCGTTAAATTATTGAAAAAGTTGTGTATTTATTTCCCAATACGACATAATTGTTTACTACAAATTGTTTACATAATAAGCCTAAACAACATAACGCAATGAAGCATCAGTGTCAAAAAAAAAGGAACGCCAAACATAAAAATCTGTTTGTTTACCAGTCAATTTATCAATTATCTTGCATATTTTGTAAAATTGTTTAAAAATTGAAAATAGGAAGCATTCTTTTACTCCAACTAAGAATAAGTACTTTTTAGAGATTTAAACACATAAGGACACCGATGTTGCGTCTCTACGCAGTAAAAATGAGACCGTTCGTATTAGGTAGTTAATTACTTACAATATTACATACATTTGAATGTCTTTGTTACTTAGGAACATGAAATGATTGTGTTGCATAAAACCTTAAAATTAAAAGGACGGCTATTTCCGGGGAACTTGGAAGACCTCTGTTATTATATTTTACGAATCAGTTTTTGATTAATTAAGGAGCTGACGGCTAAATAATAACAGCCGCTCGGGTCGATCTTCGGGTTAAGCCGCGCTTGCCTAGGTTGGTCCGTGGATGGGTGACCACCCATTACATACCGAGTTTCCTCCGTGCTGTTACAGGAAGTCAGTGGCCCGAAAGTCTGGCAACCAGCCTTACCAAGAGGTATCATATTACCCAATACTAATTGGGTTGTGGAGGTCAGATAGGCAGTCGCCCCATGTAAAATACTGGTATTCAGCTGCATGTTGGGGTCGACTTCCAGTCTAACCGGACTGGAAGCCAAACCCAACATAGTTGGGAAAAGGCTAGGCAAATGATGAGTTTTTTATTAATGTTATTATATAGGTACAACACTGACTCTTGAACAAATCTGAATCGTTTTATTTTTATTTTCTCTAGGTAACTCAAAAGGATTTGAGCATCCTTTTAGATACACTTTTGGTAAACGAAATCGCAAAGGCTACAAAATATCGTCATAGTAATCTATTTCACTGTAATAAATTCATATCACTCAAAATATTTTCAAACTCCATGTTTTACGCAACGCTAATCACTCCTCAAGTCACGGACGGTCTACACTCACGATATAGTATCTCAGCAACCCGCACTCGTTGTATACTTAAGGGTCGAGTTTCGTTTATTAATCAGTCCATCACTCGGTTGATGACGTAAACCTAATTCGCAACTTGAGAACATAAATAATCACGTTTATTAATACGATCAGGATCTCAACATTCATATCAAGTGAGGTATCTTGGGCTGAGTAACGTTTATTAATACGGGCCCTAGAGAAAATAAAAAAAACCATTCAGATTTGTTCAAGAGTCAGTGTTGTATTATATAGTAACATTAATCAAAAACTCATCATTTGCCTAGCCTTTTCCCAACTATGTTGCGTTCGGCTTCCAGCCCAGTTAGAGAAGTCGACCCCAACATGCAGCTGAATACCAGTATTTTACATGGGGCGACTGCCTATCTGACCTCCACAACCCAATTAGTATTGGGTAATATGATACCTCTTGGTAAGGCTGGTTGTCAGACTTTTGGACCACTGACTTCCTGTAACAGCACGGAGGAAACTCGGTATGTAATGGGTGGTCACCCATCCACGGACCAACCTAGGCAAGCGCGGCTTAACCCGAAGATCGACCCGAGCGGCTGTTATTATTTAGCCGTCAGCTCCTTAATTAATCAAAAACTGATTCGTAAAATGTAATAACAGAGGTCTTCCAATTTCCCCGGAAATAGCCGTCCTTTTAATTTTAAGGTTTTATGCAACAGCATCATTTCATGTTCCTATGTAACAAAGACATTCAAATGTAGGTATGTAATATTGTAAGTAATTAACTACCTAATACGAACGGTCTCATTTTTATTGCGTAGAGACGCACCATCGGTGTCCTTATGTTTTTAAATCTCTAAAAAGTACTTTTTCTCAGTTGGAGTAAAAGAATGCTTCCTATTTTCAATTTTTAAACAATTTTACAAAATATGCGAGATAATTGATAAATTGACTGGTAAACAAACAGAGTTTTATGTTTGGCGTTCCTTTTTTTTTGACACTGATGCTTCATTGCGTTATGTTGTTTAGGCTTATTATGTAAACAATTTGTAGAAAACAATTATGTCGTATTGGGAAATAAATACACAACTTTTTCAATAATTTAACGCTTCCTAGGGTAGCAACCAACTTTATAATGTGTATTAGCGCTAATCATTAAAGATTTAATGAAATAAAAGTATTTCAATCAAAAGTTTTACATCTTTTGACATAGCAATAACGAAATGCGACAAGTCTCATTCAAAACTTCGGTCAATGTGACGTCATCGTTCACGAGATCAAGCCATCAAGTACGGCTAGGTGAGGAACCGATCTTGGTTACTGAGATACTGTATTTATGTGTCTATTAATTAGCAACAAACTTGAGATGCTCATGACGTCATAATGGCGTATCAAATGATAACGCACTTGTGTACGTTGTTGAGAGCCGTTTATTAATACGGGCCTAGGTAAGTCAGTAAGTCATAAGTAAGTCATTTATTTCTTAACAAAATACATTGTGTAGAAACTTAAAATAAGATTAATAGGATTAGTAATAGTAATAAAAATTAACAATAACTCATTTTTTACAATAATAAAATTAATAGTCACTTAATAAAGAAATATAATATCAAAACAAAATAAAAATTTAAATAATAAAATTAAAAGTCACTTAATAAAGAAATATAATGTCAAAAAAATAAAAATAATGTAATAAAATTAATAGGCACTGAATTACGTAATTATCATTTGTCAACTACCGAATTCATCAATACTGTAATAGCCCTGCCTCAATAAATATGTCCTTAATTTGTTTTTTAAATAAATTTGCACTGGATATGCTTTTAAATTCCAACGGTAACTTGTTGTATAGCAAGACGGATTGATATCTGGGACTATGTCGAACCACTTTCAATTTTCAGGGTTCAAGGTGTCAGAAATAAGAAGATATTCTCGATATTCCTACCGTTTGGGAGGATATTCTGGTTTTTTCACAGAATCATAAAGACTGCTTCTTCATCTCATTGCAGTTTTTTAATACATATTATAATTATTTCTTTTTCGGCCGATCGTGCCGGATCTCGCCGACCCGGACATGTGTGTGGCACCTGTCACTCGAGTTCTCTTCGTATAAGCTGACGTGTGTTTGGTCTGCAGGGTACTGTACCACGGCATCCGCAACACGGTGCACCCGGGCACGCTGGGCCGCGCGGTGGCGTCCCGCCGGCGCGCGCGCTCCTACGCCGCGCACTACCGCTCTGCGCCGGCGCACGCTACGCTCTACCGGTACGTATGTATACAGTGCACCCGGGCACGTCCCGCCGGCGCGCGCGCTCCTACGCCGCGCACTACCGCTCTGCGCCGGCGCACGCTACGCTCTACCGGTACGTATGTATACAGTGCACCCGGGCACGTCCCGCCGGCGCGCGCGCTCCTACGCCGCGCACTACCGCTCTGCGCCGGCGCACGCTACGCTCTACCGGTACGTATGTATACAGTGCACCCGGGCACGTCCCGCCGGCGCGCGCGCTCCTACGCCGCGCACTACCGCTCCGGTACGTCACAAATATATGATTTGATTTGACGTCATTATCATCTTCCTGCCCTTGCCTCATTTCATATCATTTCTCACACATTCTATCCATCATTTCATTAGTCTTCCTCTCCCTCTCCCTCTCCTCAACATTTATATTCATCACTCATTTAATCACATGCGATTCGTCCTTCCTCATTACGTGTCCATACCCAAGACGCTCTTCCGGTACGTATACAACAAGAAACAAAGAAAAAATCTTTATTCATACACACAGGCGAGATCTTAACTCTAGCCCTTACACGCGAGATCGTGATTTAGTTGATATATATAATCTCAATCCCCCCTCACCCCTCTCCCACCACTTATGTACTTAATCCACTGACTGACTTGTAACTAAATTTTCGACTAACGATGCATGTAACTCCTCAGGGCGCGAGACGAGGACGGTCTGCAGAAGCCTACGCCGGAAGTAGCCGCCATCACCTGAGCTCTGCGCAACACCTCCACTCGTTACACTGAACTAGGCTGTGATCTGTCGATAGACCTATTGTATTACATGTAGACTATATTGTGCTTTTATACTGCAAAGCGGGACCAACGCGTCCTCAGACGCGGCCGGCGCGTCCGCGAGACGCAGCCGACACGTCCGAGGGACACACGAGGCACGTCCGAGGGACGCACGAGGCACGTCCGAGGGACACAAGGCACGTCCGAGGGACGCATCCGGCACGCCGCAGCCACGTGCGCTCGGCGAGATTTGCTAGCATTTATCTTGGCTCACATTTTTGCAAATTGAGTGAATTTTTGTCGTTTCTCACATAGTGCAAAAATAGTTTTCAGTGAGTCAAGAAAATAATTATATTATACTACACAACTTGAATCTGAATTCTAAATACACTATTCTTGTTTCTTTGTAAATATTTCATCGCAAGTGTTCAAAACGATAACGTATAACCTACCATATCATCGAAACTACTTCCGATGTTGTTAGTTACCATAATTGTATGTATAACATTATTATTTGTAGTATTTATAGTACATAGTACTTACGCGCCGCATCTCGCGGTATTCTCATAGATCTGCCAACGTTAGTGACGATACACTTGGTGCTGCTGACTAACTATCAAACCACGGATTCTTAAGAGCGTACGGTCTACGACCTACCCTGACCAGATAGCAAGGAAACACACTTTCGACGACCCTTCGCCTAGGAGGATGAGTGAAATTAATACATTCTTAAAAGATTTATATTTTTTAAGTATTTTTTTTTAGATAGGCACTTGATTATTATTTTATTATAGTTAAGCCTGTACTGCCCCGGGGCAAACGCACTTTGTTTAAATTAATTCATTAGCTTTCAAAGCGGTGAAGGAAAACATCGTAAGGAAACCGGCATGTCTTAGAACCGGAAATTCAAAGACATGTGACATCTGCCAACCCGCACTGAGCCCGCGTGGTGTATTACAGCCCACTCCCTCCAACAGAGAGGAGTCCTGTGTCCCACCAGTGGATACTGGGTGGTGTTAAAAGCTGATCACGAATATATTTTTGAGGTTTACACTCACTCAGCACCACCAAGTATTTCGTTTATTAATTTAAATCAGTATTTTGCATGTCGATGTTTTGGACTATGGATTTAGAACCGAAAGACGCTATTGGTACATTATTTATCTCATGATCAATACCATAAGCATTGAGGTAATTCCGTATCGTATAAATTGCCTTAAACAAGTTTCAGCGTATTTTAAATCTATGGCACACCTAATTATACTAGAATGTGAACCTATATCATGTCAGTGATTTCAATCTAAACCTTAAGGCAATAGTCATAAGACTTGCGCTCGTGACTCACAACGACTATAACCGCTTCGTGTTACTATTAAGACAGCAATATGTTACGCTGCTTACCATTTTCAACAAAATGTGTTCAGGCAGAATCTTGAAATTTAACAAACTAAATATTTGAATGTTGTATTCTGATTAAAATCGCGTGCGTGCTGGTATAACTATTTTAGACACGTGGCAGTTGCAGTCATGAAATGTGCAAGAAGTATGGTGAGTATTTAGTATGGGAAAGTCTCATGTCGTTTCTTTCCCACGATATGTGACCGCACCTACCACAAACGTTGGCATATAGTTAAGTGCGCTGTACAATAATATTAATTATAGATCGATCTTCGGTTTACTACGTCTAACCATGAAGATCCCTTAGTGGAAGAGAGCGCACAATGTGTGTTTTTTCCACATTTGATCACATTTCGTGCAGCAAGGTTTTGACCAGAATATAGTACAGCCGTCACCCATGTTATAAGGTTTTGCATCTGTGTAAGTGGCCATCCAGAATTTGGTAAGAAAAAATGACATTGACAATAATAACTCTTCTCAAATAAATTCTCAGCCCACTGTGAAAATTATTCTTACATACATACACAAATGCAAACCTTGCGACTATTCAAGAACGCAGCAAGTATTTATTGTAGTTAACACGTTGACTAACATAGGGAAGCGTCAAGTGGCTCTCGTTAGTTCTTAGTCAATGTTGAACTGTACTAAACGCCAACGTACATGTAAGTTGCGGTCATGGAACGTGCGAGTAGGCCAGCTTACACAGAGCTGTCGTCTCGCTCCCTCTTTTTATGACCGCGGCCTTGGCGTTTAGTAAATAGACGTTATTGTTTGTATGTCTGTTTATTATTTACCTGATATGTAGTACCGTGTTTTGTGGCAACGTACGACACAATTGTGATTGTTGATGAAATCTTGTATTTTAGTAGGTTACTAGTGTGTGATAACGGTTGACTTCCTTCTCAGAATATTTATATTTATTTATAGAGAAACGCTGCCTTGCCTGAGACTGCACCCGTTATTGGGGCAAACATTAATCGTAGCGGGGAATGCACACGGCGGAGTAGCGCGTTCACGTTCAAATGTCCGTTATGACATTGTGACTAGTCCTAACATTAGCGAGAATGCCGGAGATTTATGTTAATAAAGAGTATCTATCCGCGACGTGGATCGACAACTTCTTGATCCTGACTTCTGATAGGATCTTCGAGTCTTGGACTATCAGACATCCTACATAAGGTCCGAGTCGTCACCGGCGTCCTTATCTTACGTTTAAGCAAGCATTTAGACATATTTTTAAATGAATTCATATTCAATACGTTGAATTGAGGTATAATTAATAAACCTACCTATTTCCCATTGATCCCGCGCAAACGTCAATTCAATTTAGTTAATACTACAAGTGCCTTGAGCGCGTTTGCCGCGTGCATTCCTCGCCATGAACCGACGTCGTGTAGATGATTCCTAAAGATTTAACTATTTTTACTATCGTTTCTAGAGGTTTTTGTAC
This sequence comes from Eurois occulta, assembly GCA_950022335.1. NCBI lineage: Eukaryota > Metazoa > Arthropoda > Insecta > Lepidoptera > Noctuidae > Eurois > Eurois occulta. The sequence goes on from OX465486.1 coordinate 1,367,925, forward strand.
ATAGAAACAAATATATTTCTATATGAATGAGATGATTGTTACGTGCACAATAGGGTATTTTTATATGAAACAAATCTTTGTGTAAATAACTTGTATGTTCTAAGACTGTTGTTTATTTTAGAGCTTTTCGTTTGTTCAGTTAAATTTAACTATGTAATAGGCTATTGTGATGAACACATGTATTTTCCAGTCATTTTGTTATCATGCTGACCAACTTTGAGTAGTACCGTTCTGATTTTCTTTCTTGCCATGATGTTTACAAGGTTTAGTACAATTTCTGTATTGTATGTTAGTACTTGAATGTTTCCTTAGTACTTTCTCGGTTCTAGAGTGGTATGAATTTAAGCAGTGCGTTTATATTGCCAGTTAAAAATGATCAGTACTTATTGTTATTGGAGATATTATATTAATAAAGGTCTGTTTTACATTTTCCGGGTAGAGACTATGAAATTACCTACCAAATAACTGGAACTCGGGAGGTGAAACAAGCCATTATAGTTTAAATTTTACTAGTCTTATCATCGAAATATAGATTTTGTTAGAAACTTTTTAGTATTATAAAATTAAATCTTCCATGAATGTATTTAAAGGCATTTTATCCAATGTAAAGTACTACGAAACTAATTACGCGCCTCGACAATATTCCACTTTCCAAAATTCGTACAACAAAATAATGCTACAATCATCCTACATTCGAATTTTAAAACCAAATGAATAATAGCGGTGATCTAGCTTAGTTACGTAATACTTTACGCATTTAATATGTTGCTTATTCCATTATATTATAAATCATGTTGATTCTTACTTATACTAATATCGTGCATTTAGTTTTTGTGATATTATCAAAACAAAAATCTGTTTTAAAGTCGCTATATCAAAATGTAAGCACGGCAATGACTAGAAAATACATCATATAGATGTGTTGTTTTATAATAATAACAAATTATTTAATTTCATTACAAATATTGTTTTATTTTTGTCCTCGTCATACAATCATGTCTTTTGAATTTGTCACCATTTAATTATAATAGTGGTTTGTGCAGTTAACATTGCTACAACAGTTTTTATAAGCGAGTGTAGAAAACATTTAAAAACGTCAATTTCATGTATACATGAAGTTCTACATATTTACAAAAGTTACACAAATAATGGACACAAGCGAATCAGGTATATTTTTTGCACTCCCGACAGAGTGACTGGAATATACAAAGTTCTGCATTATACAAATATGTCGCAGGGTGTTTTCACCAAAGTTTGAAATTAATAGAAATTGCGCTTGCTCATAGAATTGCAAGTGTTGTACTTTCAAACACAAAAATCTCGTCTCTATTTAACCCTTAAAAACATTTCTAACAAAAATATAATTATGTCTTTGTCTTAGAGAACAATATAACAAAATAACAACGATAAGCTTTAGGGAAATATAAAACAGATAATGTGTTGAGAGCAAAATGAAATGAAGTTGTTTCAGAATCAACAATAACAAATTTCAATATTCAAGGAAACTGGGCAATTTTGTGCAAACAACAGAGATATGACTATGCCATAGGTTCTCACCTAAGATGACTATGAAATACTTATAAATATACAATAAGTAAATCTACTAAGTAGAATAGAAAATGCCGAGGAAAGAGTTAGACTCATCTAGCTTTGATTATAAGCTGTATACCCCACTTGTAACATGTTCGTGAATACAACTTTCTTTTGGCGCTTGGGCATAGTCGGAACTCGGAACGAACACCGCCATTTTGTTTTTCAATACAATTTCACAGATGTTTAGCAGCACATTTGCTTTCGTTTTTAAAAAACGTTGCTCAAATTGCTTGTGGCGTCGCGGTGACCAAAAATAGAACGTCAGCGCATTTAAAACGAATATATTATACCTCCTGACATTGTCATCCAAGCGCCAAAAGATGTTTGCCGCACTTGATTGTAGTTTGGCGGTTCGCTGAGAAATATCGCACATCATGCGGAACATTTTGGTCACTTTGTTGAGACAGTCGTTAGCGTGTTTTTTACAAGTGGGGCAGCTTTAAGCATACATGTATGTATAAGAGAGGTCTATGACCTTTGATAAGATACAAACAAGCCGCAATTCATGGTTCACAATGAAGCTGCTTAATTAAAACCTGAGAGTAATTATTATCAAAAATATTTCAATAGTTTGTCGCATTTTAGCCAGACCCAAAGTTCGTTAATCTTTCAGTCGTCAGCTTGCACATTTTACTCACTGAATAGCTTTGTAAAAAAAAGGCTCGAATAATTTACTAGATATTAATATTATTTTGATCAAAAAATTAGTGTTCAAAAATACTGCTTCACAAAACAAAGAAAATAAAAGTGAAATAAAGGCAGCACAGAACAATTTGACCATGTTTTTATGTATAAATAAAATATTTTACTCTCTAAGTAAGATAGGTCTGGCTGATCTACATAACAAATAAAGAACAATTACTACATAAAAAAAAAACAATTTCCTAACAAAATGTTGTCACTAACAATAAATTATTATTCACACCCAATTTCTGAACAATTACTCAATAAAATTAAGTAACTGACATCAGTAATTCCAGAAACCGGGTGTAAGTTTGGTTATCTACGATCACAATATAAAATCACAGTATAAATTGCAGTATGGCGTTGACGACGTCGACCGAAGGTTCGTTCACGAGTACTATGTCGAATTTGTTGAGGTAGTTTTTCAGGTTGCCTTCTGCGTTGTTTCCTAGGAAGCCTACTTTGACGACGACGTCGCAATGCTCCATGCCCTCGGCCATGCCCGCGTCGCCGATGTTGTCGCCCATCAGAATGACGTTGGAGCGCTGCTGCACCATGTCATAGTACTCTGTGTGTTTAATCGCTGTCTCGTTCTTGTTGTAAGTGTGAATGACCTCGCCTTTGATGCCAACTATGAAGTCGTTTTCGTCCATGGCTAGGAAGTTTGAAACCACCTAAAAGTTTAAATTGGGTGCGTTAATGAGAGCTGGAGCTTAACAATGAAAAGAGCTATCACTATTTCCAGTTACAAGATTCCATACGTTTCTGGATTGAATGGAGAAAATGACAATGATCTAAGTCTGAACTGGGTAGTTGCACCATTAAACAATAATTCCAAGCCACAACTCCCAAAAAACTTTTTATTTAGATTTGGAAACCCAATTAATTTTCAATTTACTGTAAAATTAGATTTTAATTGGCTTTGAAATCAATGAATAGTCGAGTCACTAGGTTGGTAAATAAGCGAAGTGACGTCACAGGTTACTATTGCCAAACAAAATTTATGGGGAACCATGTTTTGACAGTCACACCGTATTGGGATATTAAATAAATAATTATACAAGCTATTTTAACACCCAAAGTTCTATCCTTACGCAATTCTTTGTAATACATGTACAGTATTATGTAGTTGCCTGGTCAAACTAGGGGCCACTGAGTATGAGGTTCACTGTATCGCTTTTAAGGCATTATGAGTCTGGATTTGATTTCCAGGTCAGGTAGAGACAATAGCAACCCAGAGTATACATTAGATTAGTGCACAGTCAAAGGCAATAGGCTCGCCCCCTATCAGATGCAACTCAATCATAACTGGTGAAACGTACGTAAACATCGAGAGCTATACCCCTATAGGCACACCTCTCGATGTATAATATGTGGTTACCTTGACGTGAGGCAACAAGAAGTTGGCCGCTTTCATAGCAGCCAGCACTGACTCCCCGAGCCCTGCTGAGAAAACCAGGATTGGCACCTGCTGAGTCTTGCTCCATTTTATCATGTCATCCACACCCTTCCTGTAAAAATATCTGTTAGCTGTATCATATGAACACACTCTAACTAAATTATAAGATTATCTGACGCACCAAGTATAGCATAATAATAAAGCATTAAGTCCACCATGTTTATTTTTGTTTGTGCACTAGTGACCTCATTTGCGTGGAAATTTTGATGTGTATGTTTGAGAAAAAAACCGGCCAAGTGCGAGTCGTACTCACACGCACACAGGGTTACGTAGCACCAATCTTACTCTACGATCACTTCTCAATATACTAAAAATATTTGGAAGGCTCATAATTATGTTGTATTCAAAAACTACATTGTTGTTGATGAAAAACAAAGTTACTGCTGCAGTTTGATGAAAAAGTCCCATATATCAGAAACTAAACGTCATTCAAACCAATTTTCGTTGAAAGTTTTTTTACGTTCTACAATCCTACATTTTTTCAGAATTTTACCACTTTGGAAGTGTCTATCTTTCAGAGGATTGACTTTGAGAAAAAATGGGTTTAGTTGTTGAGGCTTCATGAAAAAAAATCCCTTAAGCTTTTAATTTTTTTTTTTGTATAAAAATCGTAAAGCGGTTCCCAGAATACATCTACTTACCAAGTTTCAACTGTGTACCTAGTCCTAATAGTTTCGGAATAAAGTGGCTGTGACATACGGACGGACAGACAGACATGACGAATCTATAAGGGTTCCGTTTTTTGCCATTCGGCTACGGAATCCTAAAAAGGAGCCTATGAGCTATTCCAGACTGTATGCACCGGGACTTACTGCTTAGGCCGGCGTTACTCCAAGTACGTACGATGTGGCTACGTTTTGAGACAATTGAGCCTGGTTCGTACCTAAGACCCGACTGACTATAAACCTAGCCCAACAGTAACTACCTAGCACCCTAGTTATCCTAGCCCTATAGTAATTACCTACTTAGTCACCATACGTCTAGTTTAAGTTGACCTAACGCCCTAGCCTACCATACAAACCATACCAAACGTAAGTTACGCTGGTTTTACGTCTGTTACCTACGGTAACAGACGGAACTTGGGTAGGAATAGGGGTTTGTGTACGTCGTGCAATGTATGAAATGGTTTTCTCACTGCCGATCCCACAGACTCATAGGACCGATGATGGCTAAAGGTGTCTTGGCCACAGTGAGAGGAGGTATAGGAGATGAGAATCACACTCGACTCCAGCTTGATGACTAATTTATTACAAATAATGAACTTAATTATATACACATTTTGTGGTAAATACACATTGATAGCTATTTACATGTGTGTTGTGTGTGTATCGAGCCGATGAAGCGAAGAGCTCAGTAGGCCACTTATTAGCGCTGACGGTGTGCTGGTGTTGCCGGCGCGTGGAACGAATGTATGTCGCTCTTAATGCTGACACTGTGATGCTGTTGTTGGCGCGTGTAACTATGATATGTTCACGGTTGAACACAGACTATAATCTATCTCTGTTCCAAATTTCATCCAGATCCACAAATATCCATCCATCCATTCAAAGTTTCGCATTTATAATAGTAAGTAAGATTCTTGTCTTTGTATTGTTCAAGTAAGTAAGTAAAGTAGTAATTAGGTAACTAAGGTAAGGTGGGGTAAGGGTCTATGTGTATGATATGCTGGTTCAGATGGCCCTATGCATATGTACATTAACATTATGCAAATAAGGTTCATTTTCAGATGAAGTGTGAATGAGCTAAGCTTGACTTAAGACTAAGTTCATTCTAGAATCTAATATTTAAACACAAAATATAATGTGTTTGTTCTTGTAATTCAAACATTTATTTTACCTGAAACACTCTACCATCCTGTGAGCTCTATCCATTAACTCATTCCTTGGGAACTTCACACCTCTGAAAAAATACGAGAAAAGCAATGTTTATCAGGTAGTTAGTATGTACAAGTAAGTAGCTAGTTGTTGAGTATTCCTAATTTCCAAATTAGACTACATTTGGCTGTGACGATGCATGGAGGGACTGTGTGAAGGATGATTTGGCTAGGCTGTGATGATGCGTGGACGGACTGTGTGAAGGAAGATTTATGCCTAGAAAGAACTACTGACATGATGAATAATAGACAAGTATGAAAGAAGAAGACATGCTGCGCCAACTCCAAATAAAGTGTGATAAGGGCAAGAGAATGATGAGACTAGATTTAAGTAAATGTTAGTCACAGCGATTGTCACTATAGTAACCAAATATTGATTAAACATACAATTTTTATAAAAATGCCCCAAAAGACTTTATCAATTAACATCACTCATCAGATTACTTAAATACATTATTTAACATTGTAGAGTAATTTGTTATCTTCACCCTTGGGCCTTGTTGCCCTCAGCAACTGTGTTGCTTTATCACAACCCACAACCACCAACAAACATATTATCAAGCCTTCTTGTTTTACATAACGATATTATATTGTATTGAAACTGTGTTGTGGAGGTCAAATAGGCAGTCCCTACCAGTAAATAAATAGTAAGACTAGAAGTGACTAGTAGAGTTAGGTAGTTAGACTAGAAACTGACCCGAACATTGTTAATATAGTTGGAAAAAGGGTAGGTTTATGATAAAAAAGAAATTCAAGGGGTACTAACTTGAGCAACGCATGTGCAGCCACGTACCAATCAATCATGTGTTTGGTTTTCTCCTCTATGCTCATGACCGGGTCACATTCGATAGGCTTGTAGATGCCCGAGAGCCGGTTATCTTCATCTTTGTAGTGCTGTGGTATTGAGGGACATTCACGGAACATACCTACAATTGAAAATATTGAATATGTAAACAACATCCCAAGTAAATCACATATATTCAGCACCAGATTGTATCAGTTACAGTTGATAGGAAACGATAAAAATCAAGATTCTTCAAATCTCATTCAGATTCTATTAGGAAGTTGATTTAAAAATGTATCAACTTACCAAAACTTGTGAGCACAGTGTTTCCATTGTCCAGAGTGTGCCTTGTCAGAGTGTGATCGAAATCTGTTACGATCTGTAGCTTTGCATGTCCATCCTTTATCATCTTATTTAATTTTTTTAACAATTCGGTCTCATCCCTGATGTGGACGTTCTCTTTCTTGAGTTCGGGAACATCGCCCAAACTTGTCAGAAACTTCATAGCTACAACAAAGACTTAATCAGTAAGCGATAGCAGCTGTTACGTTAATATTTTGTCAACTACTTGTATCAACAAATTCATGTTCAATACACGATACAGCAGTAGTTGATTTTTGTGTATCGTGTATTGGCTACTGCCAAAGCAAACGATTTTTAAATGCTTACCTACCTAAAGGATAGGTTACTGGAATCTGTCACAATAATTTCGAGTGACAATATTTTTATTTAATGCTAACGCTAAGTTATAAGTAGCGTTATTATTAGAATAATAATAGGAAAATGAGACGATCAGCCCACGTACGACCTTGACGACGTAAAGAGAAAACTGGGGTGTTGACATTTGACTGACTTCTGTCAAACTATCAAAGTGTCGCCGGTCACCTATCTGTCAGCTGTCATTTCATTGTAGTCTACGGCCATATGTCAGTGATGGTCAGTTATTATCCCAATTTTGGATTTGTAGGGCATCCCTAGGCCCAATCCAGTGCGACACGGATCATTAAAACCGGCGCCATAAAGAAGGAGTCTCACCTGCGACACGGTATGACTGTGTCTTTTGTATCGCCCAGCATGGCAAAGACTGCCGCAGAATCCTATTGGAACGTTATTTCCAAGATTTGATGATATTAAAATAAGATTCAAAATAATGTGCATTTATTTGTGATAAATAAGTAGTATCTCTTTTCTTTGTATTTCCACCAACAAAAATCCTTTGCCTAGCCGTTAGCCAACGCGGATTGCCGGACTGACTGGGGACACGTCTGAATAATAAGTCGTTTGCTACCCAAGACAACATTTGCGTATATGATAGATTTAGGTATTATACATACGTAAAATCACGCCGTTTTCCCATGGTGGTAGGTAGAAACCACAGATCGCCACCTGCTACAATCCTTAGCCCGCGTCCACAGTGCGAGCCTAGCGCGGTTGCGACGACGAACGCGACATATGAAACCGCTGTTTACGTCCATAGTGGTGACTAAGGCGGGCACCTGGCGCGACGAACATGAGTGAGATAGCGCCCGTATAGTTTTCAAACGTTCCTATCCGCGCGTTATGGCCACACTACGGGCCTATTTTAGTCCGCAAGCGACCCAATGCGCGCGTGCGGGGGTAGGATAACAAACCAATTCGGCCTTGTCGCTGGACGTAAGCGCGTCTTCAATTTTTTTTGTTAAATAGCAATAAATACTAGTGTTTATTTCTGTTTTTATTTATTTCTCCATTCTCTAATTTTCTAGGGTACAATCACAATTGTTCATACAAAGTAAACAATTCAGCATTTATTTATCTGTTTTTATTTATTTCGTGCACAGGGAGTGCTCTTATGTTCAACACCTCCCATCTCAGAATCGGACTGTCTAGTTCAGTTTTTGTTCAGAATAGTTGCAGCACTGATGACAATATTTTTGTCACATGTTTAATTTAGTCTTTTATAATATTTTCTTGGCTTTGTACAGATTCTTTTTAACGATTGTATGTTAATGTGTGAACAGTGTAGGCCTTGTAGATTCCTAGAGGTGTGTTAACTTTTGTTAACTTCTTATCTTGTTTTCCGTTTTTTTGTGTAGTAAGCAACGACTTATTGTCGGGCCTATGCTGTCCCCCCATACTTGAGTACCAATGCTGTAACATGATATGAATATTGTAAAATCTAACCATTTTAAAAGAGTAACCATGGAGTTTCTTGCCGGTTCTTCTCCATAGGAAACGACCAACCCGAACCGTGCACCTTTTTGTCGACGTTTCATAAGTGCCCATGTAGGCCTATGTGAAATAAAAATATTTTGATTGATTGATAGTAAAAATACTAAATTCTGGCCCATAGTTTGCAACACCTGAAATACGTCTAAGCACTACAACAGCTCGCTCGTCACTGTGGCCACCGCACGCGCCCGTATTAGGCCCTAGTCACTGCATATTCACTGTGGACGGACACTAACATACTCCTTTTGCCTCGTCCATGATCATACATCTGGTTATAATAATAATAATAATAATAATAATGCTCGTCGACGGGGAGGACGCCGGCCGCCGGATTGCTTAGGACCTCGAGGCCCACCGGCTTCTGATAGGGTCCCAGCTCCCGGCGGAAGTGTGCAGCGCATGCGATGGACGCAAGCCATTAATGAAAACGTCATGCGCTCATACTATGGGGCTACAGAGGGAGGAAACAACCTGACCGCGTACCGTGTTCGGATGCTCTCTCTGTTCCAGGTGCTTGAGCCAGCTGTCAACGTGTCGGCGCAACGACTGTCGGATCAGGTGCGAGTCATCCAGCGTAATCGTATGTTGGATGACACTGTACTTGATCGCCTGCGAACTGAAATGCAGAGTAGCCATGTCATTACTCCGTTGGCGCAGACTGTGGTACCACCACAGCCTAGCACAATACCGAATCGCGCTAATGACGTGAGTAATGACATGGTTACTAATGTAAGTACCCAGTGCAATGAAGAAATGAGGAGTGCTTTGGAGGGTGCGATTCGAGAATATCGGTTCGTGCAACCCGATCTTAGACCACGCATACCTCGTTTGCCCATGCTTAACAAAAATAGGGCGCTGGTGGCTGTTCTGGATTCACAGTTGTCAAACTATTTTGATAACTGCGAAGACCTCACCGATGCTCACTCAATCCTGTATTGTGCAGCTGTAGCGGCATGTCGTGTAGCTCACGTCAAATTTTCTGATGACAGGGCTACACGACCTAAACCAGCCGTACCGGCATGGCAGTACAGGATTGAACGACGTATTGGTGGGGCCAGAGCACTCATCGGCAAACTGATCTGCTTCAGGGAGGGCAATACTCGCCCTAGAGTGATGCGTTTTGTGAGGCGGGCGTTCTTGGGGACTGATATCAGTCCTCGAGACTACATGTCCCGTGTCACTGAGCGCATCGACTTCCTGAAGCAGAAAGTGTATGCATGGGCAAACCGTATACGTAGGTATAAGCGGCGGGTGGATCGATACACTCAGAATCGCACATTCCAAAGAGATGAAAGGTGGGTTTATAGGGCTTGGGAGCGACCGGACCAAGGTGTGGCTGACGCGCACCTGCCGGATGATGATGCCATGTGTTCGTTCTGGCGCAGCATCTGGTCGGTGCCTGTTAGCCATACCGAGGGTGAATGGACCCGGGGGGTCGAGCGAGCGTGCGATCCGGTACCAGAAATGGGGGCAATCACTATCAGCCCCCAAGACGTAGTTCGTGCAGTCCGTCCGTTGCCTAACTGGAAATCCCCAGGGCCGGATGGGCTGCACAACTTCTGGATTAAATGGTTTACTAGGTCGCACGCTCGCCTGGCGACCCTGTTCCAGTCAGCCTTAGAGTCAGGGTCGCTGCCCGAGTTCCTAACAACAGGTATAACCCACCTGCTCCATAAATCGGGTAGTACTGCGGAACCCAAAAATTATAGACCTATTACCTGTCTCCCGACAGTATATAAAGTTTTTACATCCATTTTGAGAGCTAAAATTAGCAAACATATTGATGACAATTCTATCATGTCCGCTTCTCAAAATGGATGTAGGAACGGGTCCCGCGGTACTAAGGAGCTACTCCTCATTGATATGGCCATTAGTCAACAGGCTCGTCGTTCCCGAAGGGATCTGTCGACATGTTGGATAGACTATAAGAAGGCCTATGATTCGGTGCCTCATACATGGCTCATGAGGGTGCTAGAGTTGTATAAAGTTGATGCAACTCTGCGCACCTTCCTGATGTCATGTATGGGGCAATGGAGGACAGTCCTTCGCTATCCAGGATGTCGGCAAATCCAGAGGAATAGCGAGCCGATAAGGATCGAGCGAGGTATATTTCAGGGCGATAGTTTGAGTCCACTTTGGTTCTGCTTGGCCTTGAATCCCCTTAGCACGCTGCTGGAGGATTCAGGTCTAGGCTATCGGTTGAGGAGAGGTGGTCAAGTTATATCTCACCTCCTTTACATGGATGACCTGAAACTCTTTGCCCCCAACGATTTGCAACTGATGGAGCTACTGAAGGTAACTGAGACTTTCAGTAGCGCCATCAGGATGGAATTCGGTGTGGACAAATGTGCGGTTATGCATGTAAAGCGAGGGGAGATTGTGGAGTCTGTGAGAACCCAGCTCTCGGATTCCATAAATCTTAGATCCCTCTCAGCAACCGAAACCTATAAGTATTTGGGTATGTCGGAAGCGCTGGGCATCAATGTTGCTGACATGAAACAATCGTTGAAGGAGCGCTTCTTTGGCCGCCTGAAAAAAGTATTTAATAGTCTTTTATCAGGCGGAAATAAGGTGCGTGCTTTCAACGGTTGGGTCATGCCGGTTTTGATGTACTCTTTCGGCATACTCAAATGGACTCAAACAGAACTAGACGCCCTGGATAGGAAGGTCCGTACATTGTTGACGGCATATCGAATGCATCACCCGCGTTCTTCGGTTATGAGACTGTATATCCCGCGGAGGTGTGGGGGTCGAGGTTTTTTAAACGCCAAGACTCTCCACAATCGCGAGATATGCAGTCTCAGGGAATATTTCCTAGAAACCGACGTGGGGATGCATCGAGATGTAGTCGCGGTGGACAAGGGCCTCACCCCGCTCTCCTTGGCTAAAGAGAACTGGCGCAAACCTGTAGTACTTGATACTAACGACCGCAGGGAGGTATGGCAGAGTAAGGAGCTTCACGGGCGCTTTTTCCGGGCCCTGCATGGGCCCGATGTAGACCTATCAGCGTCCGTAGCCTGGCTACGTTCCGGGGAGCTCTTTGGGGAAACTGAAGGTTTTGTCTGTGCAATTATGGATGAAGTTATGATGACGAATAACTACCGGAGATTTATTGTGAAGGACGGCACGGTTGACATATGTCGGGCATGCCACCGTCCAGGTGAATCAATCCGTCACATTATCTCCGGGTGTTCTCGTCTGGCTAATGGAGAGTACTTGCATAGACACAACCTTGTAGCCAGGATTATCCATCAGCAACTTGCTCTTAAATACAATCTTGTCGAATCGGAAGTTCCGTACTATAGGTATGTGCCCGACCCAGTTCTCGAAAATGGCAATATCACATTGTATTGGGATCAATCCATCATCACTGACAGGACTATTATAGCCAATAAGCCTGATATAGTGGTGATGGATCGATCAGAGCGGCGCGCAATGATTGTTGACATTACGGTCCCGCATGACGAGAACCTCGTGAAAGCCGAGAAAGATAAGCAAATCAAGTATCTTGACTTGGCTCGCGAGGTTGTCGACATGTGGGATGTGGACTCAGCGATCATTGTGCCGATAGTCGTGTCAGCCCATGGCTTAATTGCCAAGAGCCTCGACCAACATCTCAGGAGGCTCTCGTTAGGCAGCTGGATCAAGGGCTTGATTCAGAAAGCGGTACTCCTGGACACGGCTCGTATTGTTAGGAGGTTCCTCTCTCTGGAGCCCTGACCGCCGGTAGCTTGGACCCTGTTCCCGATACCGGTGGGCTACAATTTTTTTTTTTTTTTATATTTTTAAATGTTTTTTTATATTGTTTTATATTTAAATATTTAAAAATGTATTGAAATTATGAAAAAATGAATAAAGGGAATAATAATAAATCTGTGGCTCGAGTGTCAAACTGAAGTGTCGAAAATTTTTTCTAACCGATTTAAATTTAATTTTTTATCACATTACGTTTACAAAATCTGATCAATCACAAATAATGAAAAAGAAGAAAAAAAACCAGTTACCGACTGATATCAAAGTCGACTACATTTAATGAAAATGCAAAACAATATAAATCTAAATTTCATCATCAATTCCGTAATGATATGTCACCGATGCTAACCAGACGCCGGGCCAAATTGCAAGAGACACACCCACCATCTCCGGGCTCGTCGCTCAGCTCCGCCTCGCAGCCGCCGGGACGCGCCACACCCGTGAACACCGTGTCGCCGGTCGCTGCAGTTGCGTCGAGCTCAAGCGACGAGTTTTTCTCCCCGCCGTCGACTCCATCACCACCACGACGACGAGGAAGAGGACGGCCACCAGCGGGCTTGGGACCTCGAGGCCAACCGGCCCCGAACAGGGTCCCCGCTGCCGGTGGAAATGTGTCGCGCATGCGATGGACTCAGTCCATTAATGAGAACGTTATGCGCGCATATTATGGGGCTACTGAGGGGGGAAGCAACTTGACTGCGTACCGTGGTCGGATGCTCTCTCTGTTTCAGGTGCTTGAGCCAGGTGTCAGCGTGTCGGCGCAACGACTGTCGGATCAAGTGCGGGTCATCCAGCGTAACCATATGTTGGATGACACCGTACTTGATCGACTACGCTCCGAATCACGGAGTAACCTAGTTACGCCTGCTTCACCTATGATCGCGGTACAGCTACAAAATGTTACCAGTACTTCGCCGCGATCCGACCGCGGTGGTGAAGAGGATGATGATGAAGTTATATCCGTGAGTACCCAGTGCAACACACAATTGAGGAGTGCTTTGGAGGGTGCATTCCGGGAGTACCGTTCCACACCGCCTGAACTTAGACCACGACTACCTCGTTTGCCTATGCACAAGAAAAACAAGGCGCTGGTGTGTGCTCTAGATTCGCAACTGTCAAACTGCTTTGATAGCAGCAAAGACCTCGCCGATACTCACTCAATATTGTACTGTGGAGCTGTAGCGGCATGTCGTGTAGCTCACGTCAAATTTCCTAACAATGACGGAGCTACACGACCAAAATTAGCTGTTCCAGCTTGGCAGTGCAGGATTGAGCGGCGCATCGGTGAGGCTAGAGCACTCATCGGCAAATTAATCTGCTTCAGGGAGGGCAACACTCGTCCTAGAGTGATGCGCTTTGTGAGGCGGGCGTTCTCGGGGACTGATATTAGTTTTCGAGACTACTTAGCCCGCGTCACAGAGCGTATCGACTTCCTGAAGCAGAAGATCTGTGCATGGGCAAGCCGTATTCGCCGGTACAAGCGGCGAGTGGAACGATACACTCAGAATCGCACTTTCCAAAGCGATGAAAGGTGGGTATATAGGGCTTGGGAACGACCGGACCAAGGTGTGACTGACACGCGTTTGCCGGATGATGACGCCACGTGTTCGTTCTGGCGCAGCATCTGGTCGGTGCCTGTCAGTCACACTGAGGGCGATTGGACACGGGAGGTTGAACGAGCGTGTGATCCAATACCAGAAATGGGGGCAATCACCATCAGCCCCCAAGACGTAGCTCGTGCTGTCCGTCCGTTGCCTAACTGGAAATCTCCAGGGCCGGATGGACTGCACAACTTCTGGATCAAATGGTTTAAGGGATCGCACGTTCGCTTGGCGTCCCAGTTTCAATCAGCCTTAGAGTCAGGGTCGCTGCCCCAGTTCTTGACGACAGGAATTACCCACCTGCTCCATAAATCAGGTAGTACTGCGGAGCCCAAAAATTATAGACCCATCACTTGTCTACCAACAGTCTATAAAGTTCTTACATCCATTTTGAGAGCTAAAATCAACCAACATATTGACAGTAATTGTATCATGTCTGCCTCTCAAAATGGATGTAGGAACGGGTCCCGCGGTACTAAGGAGCTGCTCCTCATAGATATGGCCATTAGCCAGCAGGTTCGCCGCTCCCGAAGGGATCTGTCTACATGTTGGATAGATTATAAGAAGGCCTATGATTCTGTGCCTCATACATGGCTCATGAGGGTGCTGGAGTTGTATAAAGTTGATGCAACTCTGCGTACCTTCCTGATGTCATGTATGGGACACTGGAGAACGGTCCTTCGCTATCCAGGATGTCGACAGATCCAGGGGAACAGCGAACCAATAAGGATAGAGCGCGGTATATTCCAGGGTGATAGTCTGAGTCCATTGTGGTTTTGTCTAGCCTTGAACCCTCTCAGTACACTGCTGGAAGGTTCAGGCCTAGGCTATCGGTTGAGGAGAGGTGGTCAGGTCATATCTCACCTTCTTTACATGGATGATCTGAAACTCTTTGCCCCCAACAATTTGCAACTGATGAAGCTACTGAAGGTAACAGAAACTTTCAGTAGCGCCATCAGGATGGAATTTGGTGTGGACAAATGTGCAGTCATGCATGTGAAGCGAGGGGAGATTATGGAATCCGTGGGAACTCAACTCTCGGATTCCATACACCTTAGATCCCTCTCCTCAACAGAAACCTACAAGTATTTGGGTATGTCGGAAGCATTAGGTATCAACACTGCTGACATGAAACAATCGTTGAGGGAGCGCTTTTTTGGTCGCCTGAATAAGGTTCTAAACAGTCTTTTGTCAGGCGGAAACAAGATGCGCGCCTTCAACGGTTGGGTCATGCCGGTTTTGATGTATTCTTTCGGCATACTCAGATGGACTCAGACGGAACTTGATGCCCTGGATAGGAGGGTCCGCTCACTGCTGACCGCAAATCGGATGCATCACCCACGGTCGTCGGTGATGAGACTGTATATCCCGCGGAAGTGCGGGGGTCGTGGCTTCTTAAATGCTAAGACCCTGCACAACCGTGAGGTATGCAGTCTCAGGGAATACTTCCTAGAAGCAGACGTGGGTATGCACCGAGATGTGGTCTCAGTGGATAAGGGCCTTACCCCGCTCTCCCTGGCTAACGAGAACTGGCGCAAGCCTAGAGTATTAGACACTAATGACCGCATGGAGGTATGGCAGAGCAAGGAGCTACACGGGCGCTTCTACCGGGCCCTACATGGGCCCGATGTAGACTTCTTAGCGTCCGTATCTTGGCTGCGTTTCGGTGACCTCTTCGGGGAAACCGAAGGTTTTGTCTGTGCAATAATGGACGAAGTTATGATGACGAATAACTACCGGAAATACATTGTGAAGGATGGCACGGTTGACATATGTCGGGCATGCCACCGTCCAGGAGAATCGATTCGACACATTATTTCTGGGTGTTCTCATCTAGCTAACGGAGAGTACTTGCATAGACACAACCTCGTTGCCAGGATTATCCACCAGCAACTTGCTTTGAAGTACAACCTTGTGGAATCAGAAGTGCCATACTATAAGTATGCGCCCGACCCAGTTCTCGATGATGGTAATATCACGTTGTACTGGGATCGACCTATCGTCACTGACAGGACTATTGTTGCCAATAAGCCTGACATTGTGGTGATAGATCGATTGGAGCGTCGCGCAATGATTGTTGATATAACGGTCCCGCATGACGAGAACCTCGTGAAAGCAGAGAAAGATAAACAATTCAAATATCTGGATCTGGCTCGCGAGGTTGTCGACATGTGGGACGTGACTACAGCAGTCATTGTGCCGATAGTCGTGTCAGCCAATGGCTTAATAGCCAATAGCCTCGACCAACACCTGAGGAGGCTCTCGCTGGGCAGCTGGATCAAGCGCTTGATTCAGAAGGCAGTTCTTCTGGACACGGCACGTATTGTTAGGAGGTTCCTCTCTCAAGAGCCCTGACCGCCGGTAGCTCGGACCCTGTTCCCGATGCCGGTGGGCTACTATTTTTTATATTTTTAAATGTTTTTTTATATGGTTTTATATTCTAATATTTAAAAATATAATTAATGTGTGTAAAGATAAATAAAGAATAATAATATTCTTTATTCTTCAGACAACAAAGATCCATAGTGTTAGTAAAACAATAAAATTACTTATTTCTAGTGTTAGTAGCTAATATATTACAGGTATGGAAGACAGAGTAAATAGTATTGTGAGAAGGACCTCCCCGAACTAATGTTCAGTGATTATCCTTCTCACAAAACTTTTAACTATCGGAGAGTCGACACTCTCCACAACAATTTTTAGAATGCTGTTGCCACTCGCCCGCAACCGTGACAGCAGCGACGCGGTTTTCTTCCGAATGACGGCGTGGAATCCGTCAGTTCGGTTTTGTGCAAACATAGCAGAAGCGCTGCACCAACGCGGCAGCCCCAACAGCATCCTAAAAATATTATTATATTGTATGCGTAGGTCATCCAGCGCTCTTTTGGTATAGTTGACCCATAGATTCCCCGTGTAAAAGCACTGGCAATATGCCTTAAACAGTGTTATCTTCACTAAGGTGCTACACCGGGCGAATCTTCGGGCCAACATGTTACCTCGGACCGCCAGAGCCCTACGCTCCCTTTCAACATCAAAATTGTCCTTAAGGTCGTCTGTGAGAATATGACCTAGATATTTAAATGTTGTCACTCTTTTGACGTTCAAGCCATTTAGGGTAATGTCAGGTATAGTATCTGGACATTTACCGCCGGCCTTAAAGACAATGTATTCACACTTCTTTACATTATATACAAGTCCGTGCGAGGCAGCATACGTCTGACAAACCCGCAGCATTTCATTTACAGCACCAGCCGTCGGCGCCAGCAACGCCATGTCATCAGCGTAACTGATAGTGTTTATTTTAACCCCATGGACGCTACATCCCACCCGCATATTGCTGAGGTTCACGATTAGGTCATTTATATAAGCACTAAAAAGCCTTGGAGATGTCAGACCACCCTGCCTCACACCGCATTCCAATTTGTACGTTCCGGAGAGAGCATTGGACCACCTTATAACATTATCTTGGTTCCCATACCAATACTGTAGGATCCTGAGCACTCCTGCCGGTACACCCCTGTCCTCAAGCTCCCTCCAGAGCACATCATAATTGACCAGATCGAATGCTCTGGAGAGATCCAGAAAACAGGCATATACCGGCGTCCTACGATCAGTGTAATACTGGACGGTATGTTTGAGACTTACTATGGCGCTTTCCGTTGACAGTCCAGGTTGAAACCCGAACTGTGAGTCATGCACGGATAGAAATTCTTTCAATTTGGAATCAATCATACCGTCCAGCACTTTTGCCAATGTGGTTGCGAGAGATATAGGTCGATAGTTCGACTTATCGGATATGTCGCCCGTCCTGTTCTTAACTATGGGAACCACCAGTGTCTTCATTAGTTCCGCCGGCAAATAAGAGTGACTGAGGCACATGGAATAGAACAACGATAAAACCCTCGGCAGATGCACCCCAGCAAACTTGAAATGCTCAATACTGAGCCCGTCATGTCCGGGAGACTTGCCTCTGCTCATATTTTTGATTAATGTGGCAACCTGTTTGGCCGGAAAGTACATTAATGACTTATCTCCCTGAATTCCAGGCCCAGCACTGACCACACCTACTGAGGGACCCAGAGGAGACTGCACTGTAAAATGTTCCTTGAACATATTCGCAATATCCCTCGGATCACTCCTCCCATCGACGTTCACCGATAGGCCAGGCTTAATATCAAGCTTACTCGTGGACTTCCAAAACTTGGGGAAATTATTTGTTGCCCTTGCTTTTGCTATCATGTCCATCTTGATTTGCTCCTGGTTCTTTTGACACCATTTTAACCGAGCTTTAAAGGTGTTACGAGCTACTCGCATTTGGTCAAAAATAACTCCAGAGGTTGGCCGATTGTGTAAAACCCACATTTCGAATTTAAACCTGGCCTCTCGGTGTGCATCCCTAACATGGTAATTCCACCCGCACAATGTCTTGTGGTTCCTACCTCTACCAACTGTCCCTGCCCTTTCATGAGTTTGCTCGGCTGCATCACTTAATGCCTGTGTTATTCTATCATACAATGCATCTAAAATGGCTCTGTGCTGGCCTAAATCACAAAAACCATGGCTACACTCTTGAAATTCTAGAGGGAAATCAATTTCACGCAGTCTACTGTTACATAGCTCACGGTACCTATCAATTTGCGATTCATTTCGTTCCCCCCAAATTACCTTACTGCAAGGAGTTGGAGTTGTTACTACCTTAGGTCTTACTATATTTAAGTCGCACTCAATACAAAGTGGTAAATGATCTGACGTATATACGTCCTCTTTTATCGTAACCTTGTTCACTGCAGCCCAAGCCGACTCAGAGACTATACAGTGATCAAGCCACCTCGTACATCCATGTGCCTCACTCATAAAAGTATAGGTACTAGAGTTTATTGACGGCACGGTTGGCGCAGTGGTCAAGCGATTGACTGCTGCGCTGCATGTCGCGGGTTCGATTCCCGTACGGAACAAATATTTGTATGACCTACAAGTAGTTGTTCCGGGTCTGGGTGTTTTTCTATCTATAATATGTATGTATTTACAAAAAAAAAATGTATATATGTAGTTTATCAGCCATCTAGTTACCATAACACAAGCATTAGGTTGCTTAGCTTGGGACTAGATGGTGCTGTGTGAAATGTCCAGGGATATTTATTTATTTATTATTTATTTATTTATTCCCAACTTTTCAGTATCAGCACATACAAACGACTGATCTGTGCAGAAACTTACTAACTCCCTAAAGAACAGTTCGTTTGGATGTGCGTTATTCACGCACGCTGGTTGCAAGTACTACGAACCTGACCTTTCTGAAGAACCTCACCAATAAGGCCAGTGTATGTCCTACTTTCGTGTAGAATATTACCTCTAAGGCCCGGTATCCACCAAAGCGGAGAGGAGACGAGACGAGAGGAGATGTGTTTGAATAAACCAATCCGATTTCGTTATTTCCACATCTCTTCTCCGCTTAGCTTTGGTGGAAATGGGTCAAGCGGAGAGGAGCGGAGATGTCTCATTTTTCTATAGAATTTTGTGCAGCGAGCGAGCAAGCGGCGCGGCAGAGCGGAGAAGTGTCTAGTCGGGCGGCCGGGCGGCGCACGCGCTCGCGCACCCCTCACCGCGCTGCCTTCTCCGCGCGCCTCACACGTCCCGAAAGCGTCATTCGACTGGCTTTGAATGCAAGCGTGTGTCGTCCATATTTTATATTTTCAGTTTGCAAAATGGATGACGAACATTTCATTGAAGTGGTTAAAAAATATCCGTGTCTTTGGAATACACTTTTAAGCAC
This sequence comes from Eurois occulta, assembly GCA_950022335.1. Lineage (NCBI taxonomy): Eukaryota > Metazoa > Arthropoda > Insecta > Lepidoptera > Noctuidae > Eurois > Eurois occulta. The sequence goes on from OX465486.1 coordinate 1,387,656, forward strand.
TTATAAATGCAATTCAGATATAACTTTTGTAACGACATGACGTCTTCCTTTCGTAGACAGCACTTGACTGTTTTCGATCTCTCACAGCTCACATCTCTGCTACACACAGCTCACATCTCCTCTCCGCAACGCATCTCCTCTCCGCTTTGGTGGAAATAACCTGCCAGCTTCGCGGCACATCTCCTCTCGTCTCCTCTCCTCTCCGCTTTGGTGGATACCGGGCCTAAGTGTTCTACGGCTGTATACCAACTGTGGCAACTATTATCGTATACGTATTCAATTAGGTATCACTTAGTGCTCGTGAAAACGGGCATTAGGCTTTGAGTTAGGTGTCACTGAATGTTGGTGAAAACGGGTATTAGGCATTGAGTTGAATGTGACTTAGTGTTGGTGAAAACGAGCATTAGGCATTGAGTTAGGTGTTACTGAATGTTGGTAAAAACGGGCATTAGGCATCGTGTCAGGTGTTATTGTTGGTAAAAACGAGCATTAATAGGCATTGAGTTGGGTGTCATTGAGTTTTGGTGAAAACGGGCATTAAATTAAGCATTCAGTTATGTGTGTCACATAGTGCTGGTGAAAAGGGGCAAAATGCATGCAAAAAAAAATAAAACGAGTGAGTTTCTTTATTCCACCATAACTTCTAAACGGCTTAACCGATTTCAATGTATCGAAATGTATTGGTTTTCATAAAACTGAAAACCAATCTATCCATTGCAGTCGGGGGACGGTTCCTTGGAATAGTTCTTTACAGGTCCCCCGACTTCGATGAAAAGATTGGTTTCCAGTTTTCCACTTTTGGGCATAATGGCGTTTTAATTGCACAGAAAATATTATAATCTATAATTTAGTGCCTACCAACATTCAACACTAAAATCATGTAACTTGTTTTTAATTTTTTAGTTCACTTTTTGATATGGCAGACGTTTTTATTTTTTTAATTATCAATGAAAATTTTCTATGTGATGCTCAGAATGATGTACTGAATAAGTGGTAACTGTTTTCGCGTCGGTGTCCCTTCCATCCCGTATAATATAACATCCACCAACCCGTACTGGCCCACTCCAATAATTTTATTTCATTTAGTTTATTGTCTCCAACAGATTATAAATATAGGTACACCATTATTAGGTCGTTCTGGAACCGAATACCATTAACTCGATCATCGAACTCGCAACGATTGGGACTATTTTAACCGACTTCTTTTTCAAAAAGTAACAATAAAAAAAAACACGAAAGAATAAATTTAATGTTTTTTTTTGTGAAATAATGAGAATCGATCGATGAATGAATCTTTCAATGGGTATCGTTCGCATGTGTTGCCGATCCTGGATACGTTTTACACACACATATGTATTTGAGTTCTCATTATTTAAAAAAAATTCTTTCGTGTTTTTTTTTATTGTTATTTTTTGAAAAAAATAGTCCCAATCGTTTCGAGTTCGATGATCGAGTTCATGGTGTTCGGTTCCAGAACGACCTAAAAATAATGGTGTATTTATTCCTTTAAAAAGACTTATATGTCATTGTATGTGTGGAATGACTACAATAAAATTCCCATTCCTTTGTTTTAGGACCATTTGCTCGTAGGACCAAACCAAGGAGGAGCTTAGACAGTTTAGCAGCTAGTGTGTTTTGGTCGTTTTGCTACTAGGACAATTTGCATAGAGAACGTTTCGATACGGAGCCGAATCTTTCAAATTTCAACCCCAGTCCCCAGTACTTTTATAGTCACGATAAAGAAATTAGACATACATTGGCTATAGTCTAAGCTCGTGGTTAAAATATAATAACATCCACTCGGATCGATCTTTAGATTAAACCGTGCTTGCCTAAGTTGGTCTGTGGATGGGCGACCGTATTACACACCGGGTTTCCTCCGTGCCTCGGAAAGGACGTTAAGCCGTTGGTCCTATCATTAATTGTAGATCTTTGACAGTCGTTACATACAGGTATGTAGTCAGTGGCCTGAGTCTGACAACCGGGTTGTGGGTTGTGGATGTCAGATAGGCAGTCGCTCCAATAAAATACTGGTATTCAGCTGCATCCGGTTAGACTGGGAGCCAACATAGGTGAGAAAAGGCTAGGCAGATCTGGCAGATGATGATGCTCTAGTCTAAAAGTACAGATACTCAAAGCTTTTGCCCATGGGTGGGATTTTATATTTGGTTACATTATGATTACAACTACAGAGAGCTCTTCAGCTTTGATTGATGTACTAAGGAATTTTGGGGGGACGGCGCGAACGCAGTCCCCACTACCAAAAATTACGCATCCGAGTTATCCACATTAGGGATAATCGCAGGGGTCAACCTAACCGCAGTGCAATGGGAAGGTCTCGCCCTGGGGGAACCGCCTATTTGATCACGGTTTCCCCTATGCCAGGTAAGTATGATTTCGCCACTGTGCCGCGCGAGGGTCGTTCGCCGACGGAGAATCTTAACACCGCCATTCAGAATCGTGACGTAATTATAAAGCGCCATCTAGTTTGGTTTTTGGAACTAAAACTTACGTGTGATGCAGAGATAAGCAGTGGTAGGTGTATATCTGAAAATAATTTAATTAATACTAAGAGAAACTACAAGGATATGTAAAATAATAAATATATATAAAATACTATAAATATATATCAAAAACTAGGTACTACTACCTACTTATCGCGTTTGAAACAACATTAATCATTCTAAATCCTTGTTTTTCATCATTCTTAGCTCAGAATTAGCTTTACTTGTATACCTACCTGTATCCTAATGGCAGTAAACTTATTTATAATAGGTAAAACAAGCTTACTGGGTACCTAGATTTTCTCCACAAGACCTAGATTACAAGTTATTATCCTAATAATAATATCTTGTGATGTGACAACGCATTACCTACTAGTAAATAAAAGCAATTAATGAACATAAGTAATTACAAAAAATAGAAATGCTTATGGGTCGTTATGAATGAACCTTTACGGCCGCTTTCTATGTATATTCAATCCCAATCCATAATTTGCTGGTCGTGATTGTTAAGTAGGTATTTGAATCCATTTCCTACTTTTAGTAGGTAACTCAATAACCGATCGATGAATTGTCATCCCGATCTTTTTTCAATCCATCTAGGAGGGCGGATCAGATTTTTACATTGGTACAGCCCGCGCCAAACTTTGTGACCGCCTTGAATATAGTCGCGAGTAGTACATTTTGTGTTCTGCGCAATACAATGAGCCTAGTTTCGGGGCGGCCACAAAGTTTGGCGCGGGCTGTATTTGTATGTAAGTGACAGATAAGCGTATTCTATTAACCGATCTCTGATTTTGAAAAATCGATTTTTGAACGTTACTGATATTTATTTGCGATCCTCATTTTTTGACAGATTGTACTGATAAAGGCGTAAAATAAAAATATTTTCAAGTGATAGTTCACAGAGTACTTTTATATATAGGTAGTGATAGTTATATATAATACTACACACACAGCAACGCACCGCGTCTCGCTTGACAGTCAAACAGAGATAGCACTATTCCGTCTGATTTTCACACTCGCCTCAAATTATAATTGCGGGCCCGCTTAGAGGCTGTCTCCACGAGCGAGAGAATCGCGGCGATAATATCGTCGTGCCCCGTATTTCTATACACTCTCTATGAACGCGTCTCCACACGGCGCGGCGGCGATGTTATCGCGGCGATGCGACGAGTGGCAAATTGGCAATGTGCGTACGTAACGTCGTCGTATCGCCGCGCGCTCGCCGCAGAACGTGGCGCTCTCGCAGCGAGCGCGCCGCGGGCGCGCTGTCAATTTCGCTCTCGTCTGGCTCTTTCAATTCAACAAAACTATTGCACAACGCCTCGTCGCGGACACGCGGCGATTCCGTTACCAGTCGGACTCGGGACGATACGCTGGCGGAATAATCGCTCGTTCGTGGAGACGACACGACGATAGAAGCGCGGATCCGTCGCGATTCTCTCGCTCAGTGGAGATAGCCCCTAAGGACTCATAAATATGATTCAGCGAGGGTAGATACCGACAGCCATGCCTCTCTGCATGAGCCTTTGGAGTTGATGGTTTGGGGTCCTTGCTTGTAGATCAGAAGGTATGTTGAAGATAAACTCCGTTTAAGAACGAATATTGAATGTATATATTTTCCAAAATGGGTCGTCTTTTATATTATTTTACAAACTAACAATAACCAATAAAAACACGTACATTAAATTAGAAACACTATTTACAAAATAAAAATCCAATAAGAATCCAAGGATTTTTGACCAATCACGTCACGGCACTGTTGTCGTGTTGTTTCCACAAGAGGCGCTGGTGTGCTCACGGCGCGGCACGGCGCGGCGGCGCGGCGGGCGACTTTTCCCGCCATTTCGCCGCTCGCGACGAAAGCATAAATATATGTGCCATGTCGCGCGCGCGTTAGTGTCGGGCAGGCCTCCGTCGAGTGAAGACTGAAGATGCAGTGATGAAAATCGAAGACACGTCGAACCGAAGCTAGAAGAGTGGCCTCACAGCTCCCGACACTCCTATTTCTTCACGGAATCGTCTAAAACGTTGAAATAGTTCTTTTCAGAACTGCCTGCTTCGATGTTTCTTATCAGAACGTCAAAAACGTGGTAATGTGCAGTGACTGGTGCATGGTGGCTACAGTACTCCCCCTCAAGCGAAGCGTACCGGCAGCTTGACGACACGGCCTGAGCGCGTTGACCTGTTGATGGCGGGCTGTGACGTCACGTTGACCGTAGGTACTTGTTGCTTGGTAACAGCTGATGTGGTACTGGTTTTCTTGGTAATGGTTGGTGTGGTACTGGTTTCCTTGGTAATGGTTGGTGTGGTACTGGTTTCCTTGGTAATGGTTGGTGTGGTAACAGCTTGGGTTAACTTGGTAATGGTAAACTTGTTTGGAGGTAAGGTACAGGTATTCTCTGAAATGACATATGCAGGCTTAAGTCGATCAATGGAAATGTTGGCTTGCCGATTCGGTAGCTGCACAGAGTACACTTTATCTGTTCGGCTTATGACTCGATATGGGCCTTCATATGGAGCTTGGAGTGGTTTCTTGACTGCATCGGTTCTAACAAACACGTGACTGCACTTGCGTAAATCTTGATGCACGAATACGCGTTTGTTGTTGCTGTGATGCTCTGTGACGGCTTGCGGTTTGTTCGTTTGTATGACGTCACGAAGTTTTTCCACGTAATTATAGTCCATTGTAGGTGCGTAGGTATTTGGTGTGAAGAAATCGCCTGGCAGACGTAAGTTGTATCCGTAGGTAAGTTCGGCTGCGCTCACGCCGGTGTCGGTGCGTAAGGCGGCACGTAGACCAAGTAACACGGTAGGTAGCTCGTCGATCCATGTACTCGTGTCGGATAGTTTGGCGCGTAATGCTGTTTTGAGCGAGCGATGCCACCGTTCGACCATCCCGTTGCTTTGAGGATGATACGGTGTTGTGCGATTTTTCTTAATACCCATTTGTTTCATTAGGTTTTGAAACAGCTGACTCTCAAACTGGCGACCTTGGTCGCTTGTGAGTGTAGTCGGGCATCCAAATCTTGATATCCAGTGTTGGTAGACGATATCGGCGATTCGATCAGCTGATATTTCGTCGGTCGGTATTGCTTCAGGCCATTTCGTGAGTCGGTCGATCATTGTTACTAAGTAGCGATGTCCTTGAGCTGTTGTAGGTAAAGGTCCTACAATGTCCACATGTAGATGTTGAAAACGATCGCTTGGCGGGAAAGCAGAGATGTTCGAGAATGTGTGACGTTGTATCTTGCTTTTCTGACAATGTAAACAAGTTCGGGTCAAACGGCTGATGTCGGAGTTCATCGATGGCCAGAAGTATTTTTGAGTTATAAGTTTTCGAGTCGTTCGCGTACCAGGATGACTGATGTTGTGCACGCTGTTGAAAACTTCTTGTCTATGTTTTTCTGGTATATAAGGGCGTATATAAGACGTAGATGTTTCGCAGTATAACTCGACGTCAGTGTTTGGTATTATTATTTTCTTGAGATTGATGTTTGTTTCTTGCAATAATTGTTGAATGTTGCTGTCCTTTTCTTGTGCGCTGGCTATTTCCTTGAAGTTTATTGTAGATGGGCATGAGATAGTTTCGATGCGGCTGAGTGTGTCGGCGACGATATTTTGTTGACCGCTCACGTGACGTATGTCGGTGGTGAATTCACTGATAAACAAGAGTTGTCTCGTTCGTCTCGGTGTTTCAGTACTCGATTGAGTTTTAGACATAACATATGTTAACGGCTTATGGTCGGTGAATATAATAAGGTGACGTCCTTCAAATGTCTTGCGGAAATGTTTGACTGCCATGTAGATTGCAAGTAGCTCTCGGTCGTAGGTAGAATACTTCTTTTGTGCGTCGTTGAATTTCTTGGAAAAATATCCGAGCGGTTGCCACGTGTCATCGATGTATTGTTGTAAGACGGCGCCAGCAGAGTTGTCGGATGCGTCGCAGAATAAAGCAAGTGTAGCATGATGTGATGGGTGGGCGAGTAGAGCTGCGTTTATGATGCTAGCTTTACATTGCTGGAATGCTTGAGTTGCTTCGTCGGACAACGTGATTGCAGTTTTGTCTCGCTTCTTTACGTTATGTAGGTATGAATTCAGCGGGGCTTGTAGTGCTGCGGCGTTAGGTATATGATCGCGATAAAAGTTGATCATTCCAAGAAATCTTCGTAATTCTTCGATTGTGGTAGGTATTGGATAATCGGTGATTGCTTGAATTTTATGTTGCGGAGGTTTGATGCCTTCTTTTGATACGGTGTAACCTAGGAACTGGGCTTCTGACTTGCCTAGATTGCATTTGGCGGGGTTGATAGTGATGCCATTGTCTTCTAATCTCTTTAGTACGATGTGGAGGTGTTCTCTGTGTTGGTCTTCGCTTTCTGATGCTAATAATAAGTCGTCTATGAATGGGAAGACGAAATCTAATCCTCGTAGTACTTCATGAATGTAGCGTTGAAACGTTTGTCCCGCGTTCTTCAAACCAGGGCACATACGTGGGAATTCAAACAATCCCATTGGGGTGATGATAGCTGTCTTCTCAATGTCTTCTTCTCTTACGCTCAGCTGTTGATAGGCGCGGTTGAGGTCTATTGTTGAGAAGATAGTTTTTCCGGATAGGTGATGTGTGAAGTCTTTGATGCGTGGAACAGGGTAGCGATCTGGTATGGTGATGGAGTTTAGTCGGCGATAGTCACCACAAACTCTTATGTCGCCATTCTTCTTAGGGACGATGTGTAGAGGTGATGACCATGGGCTTTTACTAGGTCGACATAGTCCTTGTTCGATCATGTTTTCAAATTCTTTCTTCACTATTTCGAAACGATGTGGTGGAATTGGTCGAGCTCGGCTGTGTATCGGTGGTCCTTTTGTTTCGATGAAATGTTGCACTTGGATATCGGAGTTTAGTTTCATCGATGTTAATCTCGTTATGCCGGGATATTGGGCTAAAATGTCGTGGTAGGATTGCGACATGTCGATGCTGCGTATGGTAGGTACGTTCGATACTCGTACCGGGGCATTGACCTTTAAACTCGTAACACCGTCGATTAATCTTCGGTTTTTCAGGTCGACGATGAGTTGATGATGTTTGAGGAAATCGGCTCCGAGTATGGGTTTTGAGACGTCAGCTACTATGAATTTCCATAAGTATGGGCGACGTAGATTGAGGTCAAGGGATAATGTTTTCTCGCCATACGTAGCTATAGTTGTGTTGTTCGCTGCGTATAGCTGAAATGGTAGCGGTGTTGGTACTTGTCCCTTACTTCTCGGTAGCACGGATATGTTGGCTCCAGTGTCGACTAGGAATGATAATTTCGAGTTTCTGTCGGTGATATACAGGCGGTGGGATTTTTCTTGAACGCCGGTGTCCGCCACGGCCAACGTTCCGTCTAGTTTTCCGTGTTCTGTTTCTGTTGCTTGCTGAATGAGCAAGGTGATGTACAGCGTCTAGCTTGCTCCTTGAAACGGCGGTGATAATAACAAAATGGTGATGGAGAAACATCGTGGCTTCGTTGACGTGATGTGCTGCGGTGACGAGATGAGTGACGACTACGACGATAATTGTTGTTGTGATATCGATCTGACTTCAATTCTGCTATTTCTAGTGATAATTTCCTGATTTCGCTGATTAGGTACTGCGTGTCAGCTTGAGGTGCGGCTATTGAAACTGGTGCGGGTGCATGAACGGCTGCGACTTCTGTTGGTGCTGTCTGCTCCATGATTTTGTCGGCGAGTAGCGCGAGTTCGTCGAGCGATGTCTTGGTGGTGAATGTTTCGCTGACTGCGAGGACTGACCGGACGTGTGATGGGAGGTGATTCGTCCACACAAGTCGCAAGGTGGAGTCGGGAACCTTGTCTCTGGCGAGATTTCGCATGCGGCGGAGTAGTTGCGTTGGCTTTTGATCGCCGAGTTCCATGTCGGACAGTAGTTTCTGGAATTGACGGCTGTCGGATTCCTCGTAGGCAGATATGAGCCTATTCTTGATCGCGTTGTACTGATCAGTCTCTGGTGGGTTGTAGAGTAGGTCCATAATCTGCTCGATGTCCTGTCGCTCGAGCTGTGCGATGACCATCTGTGCGAGTTGAGCTTGGCCTTTCTTGAGATCGTTGGTTGCTGTTTCGAAACTGATGAACCAGAGCCGTGGTCGATCACGCCAGAAAGGTGGAATACGCATGGTGAGCGATATTCCAGCTGCTTCGGCCTTCTGGACTGGATTTGGGCTTGATTGTGGTTCTTCAATTTGGCAGGGATTCGACATCTTGATAATTATTTTGCTGGAGACTGGCAGAGCTTCGTTTGGCGATATTGGCAGGGCTTCGTTTGGCGATACTGGCAGAGCTTCGTTCTTGATCTTCAGTGTTCTGGCAGGAGAGGGTCACCACTTTGGAGTTGATGGTTTGGGGTCCTTGCTTGTAGATCAGAAGGTATGTTGAAGATAAACTCCGTTTAAGAACGAATATTGAATGTATATATTTTCCAAAATGGGTCGTCTTTTATATTATTTTACAAACTAACAATAACCAATAAAAACACGTACATTAAATTAGAAACACTATTTACAAAATAAAAATCCAATAAGAATCCAAGGATTTTTGACCAATCACGTCACGGCACTGTTGTCGTGTTGTTTCCACAAGAGGCGCTGGTGTGCTCACGGCGCGGCACGGCGCGGCGGCGCGGCGGGCGACTTTTCCCGCCATTTCGCCGCTCGCGACGAAAGCATAAATATATGTGCCATGTCGCGCGCGCGTTAGTGTCGGGCAGGCCTCCGTCGAGTGAAGACTGAAGATGCAGTGATGAAAATCGAAGACACGTCGAACCGAAGCTAGAAGAGTGGCCTCACAGCTCCCGACACTCCTATTTCTTCACGGAATCGTCTAAAACGTTGAAATAGTTCTTTTCAGAACTGCCTGCTTCGATGTTTCTTATCAGAACGTCAAAAACGTGGTAATGTGCAGTGACTGGTGCATGGTGGCTACAAGCCGAATGAAAGCCAAATGTACCTACCTACCTCTAGTAATTCAAGTTGACTTTTTTGTTCATCAAATAATCCCGAATTGAAACCGTGACCCAAACAAATACCTAGGTACCTACCTCTAACCAACTAGGTTTGCAAACCTAACTATAAATACGCCAATGAGATACAAAAGATTCAAATTCTGATTCATACTAGTTTTACGCATTATACTAACAAATTAACTGCTTCCTAACTGCAGTTTACTAGAAAGTCTACACAACACGTGACAATCTTTTCACTTCAGCGCCGATATATGGTTACCACAGTACCTGGACTCTGGCTACGAATATAGACTAGCTTCGTCAGTCTAGTTGTAGTAGTTCGAGATGAAAAACATTAAGTAAAAAGCTTTTTCTTGGCAATATCTTTCACAGTGTTCTCACCATTATTATTTTAATAAAATAAGTAAGTAGGTAGGTACCTACTCAAATTATGTGGTAGTAATTGTAACTTAGATCGCATATAACTACAGGTTGGTACTGATACTCTATGCACGAACCGATTTCCACGGTTTTGCATTCGTTGGAAAGGTCTCGGGCTCCGTGAGGTTTATAGCAAAGAAAATTCAGGAAAATTAGGGTAGGTAGGGTAGTACCTAGGTAGGAAAACATGCATTGCAACGCATGCCGGGCACAGCTAGTTATTATTAAAAATGTCGTGATCTCCCATAATATTTTCAATAGTCAATAAAAGCGATATAAAGTGGTGTTTGCTGTTCCCGGTACTTCTCAATTATCAACTCTGGGGTATGTATGTATGTACACAGTTGAGAAGAGAACCCTTTTCTAAAACCAGCTTGTCCGGTGACCTGACTTGTCGTTGTGCTTATTCTCTGATTTAAAAGTGTTGCAAAGAGTTTCAGTAGGCTTATGGGCCTGTAGATTTCTTTAGCTCCTTATGATCTTCTTTGAAGGTCAAAGCAGAATTCTACTCTTTTGATCAAAGTAATGGGATCCAGACTACTGAGAAAGTGTTTCTAACGTTTCTGTTATTTTATTATATAATTTTGCTAATGGGTCAGCTAGTATGACTAGTTGCTACTATTGGAGAAAAAAACTAAACCTAACTTTTAATACATTATAAATGAGCAACATTTTGCATTAGGTAGTTTTATTTCTATAATTTTAAGAAAGAAGAATCAGAAATGTGGACAGAATTGCCAAACTTAAGTGGCAGTGGGCAGGGCACATTGCTGCAACGGATGGCCGATGGGGCCGAAAAGTTCTGGAGTGGCGACCGCAAACCAGAATATTGCGTTGGAAGGTCTCCCACTAGGTGAACCGATGACCTGGTGAAGGTTGCGGGGATCCGCTGGATGTGAGATGCACGGGACCGGTCAATGTGGCGACACTTGGGGGAGGCCGTCGACGTCTTTTATCTCAAATAATGATGATGAATTTAGACAAAAATTGTTACATGCCCTTAAAATTGTAGCTTGTTAAAGGAAATAAAAAGGCTTCCTATTTATTTACTATGTCCTTCTAGGGCGTCCCCTCCCGGCGTTACCACTCACATCTGCATTGTAAATACCTTTTGTTAGTCGCCTTTCACTTATCCTGACCACATGACTATTAACCATCTAAGCACACTCCTTTTAATTTTAAGTCTAATGTCGCGTAAAATATTTTTGGCTGCTCAGTTTTTTTTAACTTTATAACTAGATAGAAATAAACATTATTAAGTTTTCAAGATGTTTTATGTGTGAGTTCGTCTGTGGGAACGACAGTACCAACTTTTCTGATCATCTACCTACGCACGGATGCAATTATGTCTGATAACGACATTGAAACTTCTTCGAGCAAGATCATTGCTGTAGGATTGCCAAATTAAAACATTCTTTTCAAAATATTCATATAATGTATTTATATTTTTGTTACTTTTTTCATCTTCAGTATCACAAAAGTATACAAGATTTACATTCCATTATGTTACAATAATTATGCTTTCATAGTGTTGTATATTAATAAGGTTCATACACGAGACGAATAATCAACCCTCGAATGCGGTTATCGTATTGTCGACCTCGCAATTAGTTCAGTTTGTTTTTCTCTTGCCTGCAAGTCATAAAACGTCAAGGCTAATTTGTGTGTTACAGTTAGAAAGTTTCAATTTACTCAGAATTGTTGTGGAGAAAGTCAAGGTCACCATACTTACGCGCTGTTAACTCGAGTCAATTTTTCATCTCCTATTAAGATTATCGATTACATATAATAAAATACATATTTACCAACTTTAGAAGTACGGCCACACAGGTCAGGCCACTATGGGAATGTCTAAATTAAAAGATGTAAAATCCACCACAGTGAACTTAGTCACTGCAGTCATTTCACCTTTGACAGCAGCAACGTTATTGTGGCAAGAATAAAAAACCACTTGGTTTGGAAAGTGATGTCAAGTCAGATAACTTCTGAGAAAGGTCTACTGCGCTGCGAGGTTCTATTGGCACTTGAAGGACACTGACAGGAGAGCGCTTTAGTCAAGAAATTGTCAGTGGAAAATTTATTTAAAACAAAATCAAGATTATGGCCCCCAATAGGATTTTATCCTGTATCGTGGGTGCGTTTACAACCATTTAAACTCACATACACTAACAGCCAGACCCGGAACAACTATCTGTGGACCATACTAATATATTAGTTCCCGCGACACGCAGCGCAGCAGTTAATCGCTCAATAACTCTTCAGTGGTGTTTGTTTTTTATTTGACACTGCATGTAAATAACTATAAACTATAATTGTCTCCCTCGATCACAACATAGTGCTATAGTAAAGTATTATATTGGGGCAAGATCGATCTAGGATTTTGGTGTGCCTTAATGCCTTTTCAAATTATTTTTTTACTGTAAATTGTTTTTCTACTATTCATCTAAGGTTTGACTTTCCGATTCTGAATAATTAAAACACTATATAATTAATATTAGGAAAATATAATTTTAACTAATGACTCATGTCCACCACTAGTGGTGATGCCGTGAATGTGTGGTTGTGAATGGTTCGTGTGGAGTTACCCTATGGTGTTGTGATGTGGCGTTCATTGCAAAAACGCAGTATATTCCAATTAAGAACTTATAAAAATACTATAAAGTGCAAAGAAAAAAGGATCTTACAACAGTATGAAACAACAGACTTCAAACATGAAACATAATATATGCAAATGAACTAACACTGTAACCATCACTAGAATTAATGTAATAACTCAAAGTTACTAAAACTAATAAAATATAAATTAATCAATTCATTATTTAACAACCTAATATTATAAGACAACCCTAGTTGATTCATTTGTGGTAAATATACATCGTTTTCATTTTAATCTAGATAGAAAAAAACAATATTAAGCAAGATGTAAAAAAAAACTATCCAATTAAAGTCCTTGACACATTAATTTTATATTTGTTTATTCAAATTAACTAGTCCGAATAACCCAACTACCGCAACTTGGTAGTGGAGCTACAACTCATACATTTAGTAACAAAAATGAACAAACTGTAAACACAAATATTTCAGTATTGTGGTAAAGTTGTCTATTACACAATTTATAGGTAGAATAAATCTGTTTTACATTCAAAATTATGTAAATATTGATATTCTAGTATCAGCTTGAATTACAAAAAATGGGAGATGGGCTAAATACCTAGGGTAGAGTGCAATGTAATTTAATTATCTATAGATAATTATTAGAATGTGTTGTAAATAAATCTTAACAAATAAACTCCATTGTGAAAGTTAAACATCAATGCTTATTAAAGTTATTACAGTAAAAAAGCATGCAAAATGTACATACAATAACATGAGCGAAAAGTGTTATTCATTAACTCAAAAAACTAATTCACTTTATACAAATAATTTTAATGTACAGGTAACTATTTGAAATAAGACTATATCTGTTATTGGGAGACAATCAGTTGCAAATATAATTGTTCAACAATTAATTGAGTTTAATTGATCCCTTGTAAAACATGACTACATTTAAAATACCGTGTAGTGTAATTAATCAATCGCAAATGATTGTCTTCTAATGGTCAGGGATCGCAAGCCGGTCATCAGTTCGTCGTCGGTCAATCATCGCTGATACGTCGCCCTTTTTTATTAGGTTTTTTCTTCTGCATAGCCTCCATTCTCATGTCTTCTAAGTCTTCCATAATACCTGGACGAAAGACAACATTATATTTAGAAGGTTTACATATCATTTATGTAACAGTAATCCAAATAATAAAAATAAAAGAGACAATTATAACACATTAAAAACAAAATAACAAATCATCAAGCCTATAAATCCTTGAAGGTGAGAAGACGTGTACTTAATAGTAAATACACTTTTCGCCAGTTATGTTTAAGACCCATGTAATAAGGGGCGAGCCTATTGCCATATATCAACCGGGCGCAAATCCAGACTCCGTGGCTGCTACTGAGAAATTCCTGATGGAAATACCCAATAGCCCTTTGGCCATCCTGGGAATGAAGTGGCGTTGCCGATTAGTACTTCAATAGACCGACGAAGATTTGTAGATTTGTTTTAAAAATTTTCAGGACCTTGTACCCAGGCATGCTTCCTAGTTGTACAGCACAATATTCCTATCGTGAGATAATGAAGCCTTACCAATCTTTTTGCTGATGTACTCCTCCCGCTGCTGCCGCGCGAAGCTCGACTCCATCATCGGATCATCATCGTCGTCCATGTCCCGATATCTGAAATGTTTATTCAAGCGCATCAAAGATGAGACTAAAAATCTGCTTCATAATGGGACTTTTTACTTTCGAACTTCACCAGTTGGTCTGTCTATTTTGACCGTGTGAATGACTTCCAATATCCGGTTAGTATTCCAGAAATTTAAATATTAAAACCCAATAACACTATGTCCGAATCTGTAACCTTATTCTGAGCAGTCGTGCTCTCGCTGTGGCGCTATATCGACGAAATTAAATACAAAAAATTGCTCATTTTACCATCGACCGCCCATGGCTAAATCTAAATTCCTAGTTAAATATTACTGAAACATAGAGCGTATGATATTAATACTCAGATTTTGCAAAAACATTTTGACAAGGATCCAGAACCATGAAATCTGCGCATGTAATCTCTAAATTTTCTAATTAAACCGAAAACATAAGACAAGTAAAGAGCAAAATACATTACTAACTTAGACTTGTCGTAGCCGAAGATCTCCTTGATGTGTCTGGAGTAGTCCATTTCATCATCACCATCATCAATGAAGTCATCGAGCTCAGAGTCGTACTCCGAATCTGAAGCTAGGGCTCGACCTGTGAAACGAATATCATTATTACCAAGAACCATCATTACCACACCAATAATAATGTCGCTCCTACAGAAAATATTTATCAGTATCTTCTACTTAACTAATATCGTAAATTCATTCAGTTACTGACGGGCAGCACACTGTCTAATCCACTGGGTCTACAACCTTGAAATTTTGCACAAGTTATTCTTATACAGGATGTGATAGAATAACCGCAAAACATCTGAGGTTGGGGTTCACATTCAATTTTTTTTTCGACCTTTGTTCTTTTGGGAAAGTTCTCCGGTTTGATGGTCTACTGATGCAGATTAGGAGGTGATCCTCGTAAGGTAAGGAAGTAATGCGTTTAGTCTGGTAAACCCTGTATAGGTAACGAAAAAAAATAGGGGATGTTTTTATGGAAGTTCGTAATTTTTGCCGACGGGGCATCCGATTGCGAGGAATAGTCCAAGCTAAACAAAGTAAAGTAAGTATAGAACTCTCCTCTAAAATCTCTCTTGAAGGTATGTAACCATCTTTAATCAAACTCTTGGCAGTTCGATCCGAAGAAGCATTATCCAATCGCTTTGTTAAATAAGAACTAAGGCTAGTTGTGGAGGACAACTAATACAAATTAAAATACATTTTTCCAACTTTAGCTACCTACCAATGTATAACTTCTTTACGGAATGATTTATAAGAACGTAATAAAGTATGGCATTACATGATAAACAGATATCAAGGTTACCTTGGGGACTTTAGCTACATTTTCGTTCAGCCACTATCAGTCCATCGCATTGTAATACTTTTTCTTTAATAGATTAAAATAACACTTACGTTTCTTATTCTTCTGATCCGGCTGTCCTTTTCTCTTCACGTCGCCGGGCGGGAACTGCCGGGACCCGTCTTGCTTTCTCGCGCCATTCTTGCCCAAACAATTAATGTGTTTATCAAAATCAAACGTATTCGTTACCTTCGACTTACTTGGCCCTGCTTTGTCATTAGATGCACCCACTTTTCTATCATCAGGTCTTTTAGAAGGCACTCCTTTACTTTCAGGCATTCGTTTACCGTTTTGTTTCTGAGATCCTTCGCCAGATGCCCTCTGTTTCGCTAGTAATGCTCTATCCTTAAAATCGCTCTGTTGCTCTCTCGGCTTTGGCACAGGTTTACCTTGGCTGCTGTGGCCATTCAAGTGTTTACTATCAGACTGCTTACTTGCTAGAGATAATTTCCTTTCATTAGAATTCTTATCTATCCTGTATGTGTTTTGGCTTTTTAAGTCTATGTTTTTATTAACATCTTGCTTTAAGCTCTCTTTAGAATTTAGTTTTGATCTATCTACTGATTTGTTAGCCTTGTCAGAAGGTCTACTGCTACTTTCTAATTTAGATTTTGCCTTTTCTAATTTTTCTTTGTCCCTGTTGAGTCTGTCTATATCTCTTTCGATGCGTTCTCTCTCTGCTTTCAACTTGTCAAGTCTCTCTCTGTCTGTTCTTTCCTTTTCACGTTCAGCCTTATCTTTGTCTAGTCTTAATCTATCTCTTTCTTTCTGTAGTTTTTCAATTTTCTCTCTCTCAATTCTCTCCCTGTCAGCGAGCCTGTCGGAAGGTCTTTCTGGTCTTTCAGGTCTGTCTGTCCTGTCAGATGGTCTGTCCGGTCTGGAAGGGCTGTCGTTTCTAGAGTTAGAGTTGTTCAATTTGTCGGAGACTTTCGGGATGCGGCCGAAACCAGTACTTGGTTCAGGCCTTCTCTCTCGTTCTACGTCTCGATGTCTATCATCTTTTGGAACTGAAATACACAATCAAAAATTTTGAATTTTGAGGTTATCTCCACAGAATAGTTTTATCAAAGTAAAATAATGCAGTTCTAATAGACGCTTCTTAACGCGACGTGGATCAAAGCACACGTTCGCACCTAAATCCCTCGGTAAACATGTCCGACGGCGACGCTTCTCTAATTTGATCGTTTTTACGTACCTTTCTTACCGCCTCCTTTATCTGCATCCAGTCTCTCCTGTCGCCGTTGTCGTCTGGCCATTTCCTCTTCATAGTCCTTCTTCTGTTTTTTAGTCATTGGTCTTTCAGCTCCTGGTTCCATCTCAGCTACAACATCCTTCTTTTTACCAATTTCTATCGGCTCACTTTTCTTTTGTTCAGCCAGCTTCAACAGTTGGTTAAAGTCCATGGGTGGCGGGAGTGGTTTCCGGAATTTTGGCTTATCAGGTTTAGTGTCTTTTTTCTCAGGTTCATATTTTGTTGGGGGGCTGGACTCTCGTTCTGGCAACAAAAACTCGAGTTTTAACGATTTTGATAAGATAGGTTATGAAATCAAGCGTACTTTGCGGGAATTCACAATATAATTTTAAACAAGAATATTTAGTTTTAATTCCGCTAATAGATTCAGGCTTAGATGCAAAAAATACGGACATGAAGGTGACACTCGACGTGTCAAAAATCAGGAGATGTTGGCCATTTGGACAACCGAATCTAATGCATATCAATTTTTTGATTTTCAGTGTTACTTTATTCATTTCTACAACCTGATGTGATACTCGAACAATTTAACAAAACATTATACCTTCATTACTGACTGTTGTTGCACAACATGTTGTGTTGACATGTGTGTACTGATTGTTGGCTATGAAATGTATTTTGGTGAGTGATGAGTGTGATGACTGAATTGTAGATAAACTTATTAGGTAGAGTTTATTGTGAACTTGCTTTTGCCTGAGGTCGGAAATTATCCAACAGGCACATATTACTAATGGGATGAATAGTATCCTATGCATTTATCCAAATTATGGTCTATCTAGCCGAAATTTTAGTAGCCGTTAAGGTGTCAAAAGGTACCAGGCAAAATTTAGCAATTACTTTAGCATCAAAAGAAAAAAATGAAAAACAAAAAAATATATTATAAATAATTTTCTTTACCTGTATTTTCACCTTTCCGCCGTCTCTTGTGCGGCACCGGATCATCCTCGTGTCTCAGGGCGTGCTTCACCCTCTCTCTCGTGCCATTGAGATCCTTTTTCACAGAATTGTCTAGAAAAATTAAATAATAATATATTTAATCATTCAATAAAAATATAATGTCTTTTCTTTGGTATTGATTGTTGTGCCATTGAGCTCCTTGAGTTATCGAGTCAAGCTACACAATAACTGACAAATGCTTGCACTGGCTCGACAGGTCGGCTAAAATTTGTGTGGTTCTTTCTTCTAAAGAACATTTCAGACAGTAATCTGCATGGTCCTCATGTGAGTTGACCAAGATTATTTATGTCTGGACCTTAAAAGAGACTCTGACCTCTGAGTTTGTAAAAACAGATAAAAAACAGCATCAACTTAAAAACAATCTGTGAATATGTTTGTGCTTCACTCAATCACAATTCACAAAATCTTGCAATTTCATCAAACGAAAATGGACTTCAGTAAAATTAATTTCAGTGATTCTTATGGATGTAGATTGTTATTTTGGGTCAATAGGAAAAAATATTTAAGTACCTACAATAATAATTGATAGCATGAAAAATAGATGGTAAGGAAAGTTTTGAGTATTAATGTGGATGGCTGTAAGACTAGTGAAAGGCTAAAGAAACAATGGATACTATGGACAGACTGTGTGAAGGATGATATGGCTAGAAAAGGGGGTGTGACTGCTGAGATGACGAGTAATGGAGGAACCATACCAAATGACCAAACAAAATGCACTAAACCGAAATCATCATCATCTAGCCTTTTCCCAACTATGGTGGGGTCGGCTTCCAGTCTAACCGGATGCAACTGAATATCAGTATTTTACATGAAGCGACTGCCGCTCCAACCTCCACAATCCAATTTAGTTTATTTTCTGGGGGAACTCAACTGATAGAGACACTGCATCTAAGGCCCAAAAAAGATGTCTCCGATCATTGTTTAAACTTAAAACTACAGACAGTTGCAAGCCCTATTTTAAGCAATACAGTATCTTGACACTTCCTCATATTTATATTTTCGAAGTAGCTATGTTTGTAGAGCAAAATCCAAGTCGTTTTGAACGCCTAGCTGATGTTATTCCCAAGGAGTAGGCGTGACAATGGAAAACTTTGTCAAGTATCATGTCAAACCACTTTGATGTACAGAAGTATATATTGCATGGCCACAATTATTTTCAATTAATTACAAAGTGGCTGGAAAGTTTTAAATACAGTGCTGTTTAGGAGTAGCCTAAAAAATGTTAAAATGTTTAGGAGTAGAAAAATATATTTATGATTAATTTTAATGAGAATTCATTAAAATTAATCAACAAATATATTTTTCTCTTAAATAATAATTTAAAAAGGTAATTTATTAATTGATCTACTGAATGATAATTATAAACGAAAATGGTAATTTCTTAATGAAACTTCATTAATAAATTACCATTACCATTTTCATTATATAATTAGATATAATTTACTTATTAACTGATCTATTTAAGGATAATTCTAATAATAAATTGTATGGTCATTAAAATGTAAGTACATGTTTCATAAATATTGTAATTTTTGCATGCCCAATGGTAAAATATGGCTGACCTTTGATAACAACTATTGTGTATTACCCATATTTGCAAAATAGAAGACTATTCTATTCTATTAAGTACTGGGTAATACAATACCCCTTAGCAAGACTGGTTGTCAGACTTTCTGGAACAATCCAGTCCTGCACCAACTCCAAATAAATTGGGATAACGGCAGGGGAATGATAATGGTATGAAAATATCCACAACAAGTCCAGAGAGCGAGCGGTCATTTGATGATTTCCCACCTGGAAAAAAAAGGCTTATGCCCAAAGACAATCTGTTGATCTTTTCCAATTGCTGACAGTAAATAAGTAGAAATAAGAAATCGTTCATTCAAAAATAAATAAAATTCAATGTTTTCTTTACAAACCTGATGCAGCAAAAAGGGCTTTCTATTTGAATAATTGATTTAAAAATTTGTGTACAATAATGGTCAATACAATACTGTGGACAAACGGTGCCGTAATATGGAAGTGTGGGCCTTCATTATTAACAACAATAATGATTTACTTGAAAAGCATTCAATTTCAGTCCCAGCTCGAAAATTAAGGATATTTTTTGACACCAATTAAAATAATTCATAATAAAAATTTCATTACCATTTACTAAACTAGATGACTAATTAGACTAAATTTAAAAAACTATGATAATCTATTTATTAAGCTTATCATAGACAATAATATTGAATGTTATGATAGAACAGCCCATCCAAAAACAAATAAATTAGAGGAAGCTTAACTCTAATGATGTATTTACTAAAGACCTATGTGAAATGAAAATCATAGTTTTTTGTGATTCCTGTTATACCTATTTGTTGACCTACATACATATTACTAGAAATAGAATGCATATCCACTTACTTCCAACAGGGAATTTGGGAACATCAGGCATTTTACTATATTTTTCCATCATTTTTTCATATATAGCGGCTGCCTCCTGGGACTCATAGCCATAGTCATCCTGATCTGGCTGATCTGGCCCCTCACGTGTCACTGCAGTGTTGTCCCGGTCAATGGCATCCGCTATGACCGACTTGTTGGCTGACTTGATGACCTTTAGCGTCTTCTGGATTTTCCTTAACGCCTTTGGATCTCTCAAGGCACTCAGCTCATCGCGTTTCTTCTGGGCATCCACTCTCTTTTGCTTTTCTTCCTCATCTTTCTTTGCCAAAAACTTTTGTATATTAGCTGACAACCTATCTCTTTGCTTCTGCTCCTTTTTCGGAGGATCGAAGCGAGCCTTGTAATAAGCATTGTCCTGAAATCAAATCAGATAGTTGGTACCTACATATTGACAATAACAACAAAGTACAAGTAGGTAACATGTTCATGTTCAAGTCTGTAAAAAGAACCCATAAGTGTTAATTCTGATTATTACTCGTATTATCATCAAATGACTTATCTGATCAAAAATGTATGCGCATAATATTTCGCAAATTATGTACTGAAAACTCACAGATGACTTTTGTTGTTGATTTCGTTGAGCAGCTAATAACGTCTCGCGGAACTCCATTTTCTCGCAATATCACAATTTTACCGAGTTAAACTTTTACGAACGTAACAACATAGCAAAATTTTCACAAATTATTTTATAAAAATCGTAAAATACGTGTCATGCCCGATTTTGATACACAATCCCACCATTTTCTGGAAACGTACTGACCGGTGTTGCCACTTGCTCGGCGACCAGAGACCAAAGACCTCTCCGCCAAAATTATTGCCAGACCTATGCTACTTTAAACAAGTCCAAGAATGGGCAAACTAACCAAGATTAATTTAGTAGTAATAATATTTTACGTAACTGTGTGGTTTGGTTGTTTTTAGTACATATTATTTCCATATAGCTTAGGAGAGGCCCATGGATTTTTTAGGTACACTACAACCCTCTAAGTTTATTAAACCCCATTGAATGAACGTAGAGGGTTGTATTAATGATTATAATTATGTAATATTTTACTATTAAGTTAACAATCTCTTTGTATGGTTTAGTGTTTAACAGCAAAATTTTGTTTTGTGTTGAGTTGAGTATATTAAACTTAGAAACACACTTGGTCACCTAATTTATTTTGGAATTACATCTATTCATTAAGTTTGCATGCCAATTTTATGGCGAAATGTGTCATTGCACTACATATTATTTTTACCATCTGTTGTATATACCACATTTCTTTCATTTTTTTACTTTAACGACATACCTTTTATTGGCGTGCGTGACTCATTTCTCATCAACTGGCCAACTCATTTTTCATCAACTGAGCATTGGCTGGACATCAAATTAGTGTTACTCGATCAATTAACCAATGGTTTAAGGTCTCTGCGATTCATTTTAAACCAGATCTATCATTTCAATATGATTAAAATTAAGGTTAAATTAATCGACTATGTTACAGAGTAGCAGCACTAGTTAGTTTCTGCCGTAGACAAGACTGTGTTGTGACAGTGACAGATTGTACCATCTCTTTTTCTCTTTTCAAAACTTGACGGAAGACGAAAATATGGTTCGTGTGGATTTCTACGATTTTTATCTGAATATTTCAACAAAATCATTTAATAAATTTGTTAATTTAAGCGTGGCTTCTATGTTATAAGTGATATCAGTGTTATACAGCACATTATTTTAGTTATGATGTGGAAACATATTTGTAAATCATATCTGTTGTTCCGCTGCAGGCCACCTCCAAGAAGAAGACCAGGAAGCTACGAGGACACGTGAGCCATGGCCACGGTCGTATCGGTAAGTTCTTTAACTTATTTATCTAATTATTGTTATGAATAAAAACATCACAAGCAATAATCCCCCTAACCTATAAATTGTGTCTATTTGACCGGGCTCAACATGCCTGCTAAAACCCTATTTTAAGGGGTCCTAACAATTCCTGCACTTGCATAAACTAGTGCTATTGATTAGTTCCTTGTTTAAGAATGTTGGCTTTACTCATGGCTTTTGTTATTCCCATTCAGTTGGTGTACCATGATGTATTCTGGTAAACAATGATTGAATGAATTGAATTGATTATTTCAAATGAACTATGTGGAAAGATGAGTCCAATCCATATACTGAATTTGAATACAACTTGTGATTCCATGATTCCCATTTTGAAGTTATGGATATTCAGGTAACAATGTTATTGTATCATTCTAGGTAAGCACCGCAAGCATCCTGGAGGTCGTGGTAACGCTGGTGGAGAGCACCATCACAGAATCAACATGGACAAGTACCACCCTGGGTACTTCGGCAAAGTAAGTCAATGACATGCCATTTACATGTCTAAGCAAAGCACATTGTGCAACCTGTAACTATTAATATGTATGTAGTAGTACATGATTTTAGCCCCACAAGCTTTCATATATTATCGTCGTCTGCCTGGCCTTTTCCCAACTATTTTGGGGTCGGCTTCCAATCTAACTGGATGCAGCTGAATACCAGTATAAGCTTTCATATATTATATTGTAAAATATTAAAAAAAAAACAGCTGACCCATAAAATTTGTTGTATGAAACAAATAGCTGCAATGTACCTACTTTACTCTATTTACCAGTTATTGTTCAAGTGGTATTCAGTGAACAGTGTAACATTATGAGAAACTTATTATGTTTTAGGACAGGTGGGGTGGATTCACATAATTGTAGGATAATCAGAATCTTGAATCATCTTGATTAAAAATCTTTCCTCTGTAACTTTATTCAACTAGTTACACTTTAATCCAGCTGAAACATAGTTTTTTTTTTGAGGTTCCCCTGTTTACCAAACATTATGTTCAATATTCAAGTGTATATGATTCACTTTTCATTAATATAAAATATAAGAACAGGGTGTACCTTTTCAGATTTATCTAGAAACAGACCAATGATAAATTAAATTAGTCAATGAATTTTAATGGCTAACAAGTAGCTGCAGTTGTGTGTGCATTTGATTTTGTTTAGCAACATATATTCATTTCGAGACTAGCTGAAAATTGTTTCTTAAAAATATTAATTTTCGATGTTTATTTCAGCTTGGTATGAGGAATTACCACGAGAGAAAGAACAAGCTATTCAACCCCGTGCTGAACCTGGACAAGCTATGGACCCTGGTGTCTGAGCAGTCCAGGCTGAAGTACGCCTCAGCTACCGACGGCAAGGTGCCCGTTATCAACATTGTCAAGGCTGTAAGTATACTGAAAAATTAGTCACAAGAATTATAATGCCTAAAACCCCTTAGTATGTACTTTAGTACACAACCTTTTATTCCTGTGATAGTTTGTCAATCTTTGTTTAATACAACAAAAAAGAAAATATGCCTGTATCAAACATTATCATTCTGGGGGGGACACAGAAACTACAAAATGCCACTTCCTTATAAAAACTATTTTATTTTTTACCTTACCTATTTGTGTACTTGTAAAGTATGAAGAGGAGAATGTTTGCAAGAAAATTATAAAAAACTGTCTTCCATTATGAAAAACTGTCTCCACTGTAAAAATCTGTCTTGCGGTCGGCACATTCGTTCTAAGGCAGCTCATCCCTCATGTAGTTAGAAGAGGCGTGCCGAACTTTTGCAATCTGCTCTAATCGACTTCATTTCTATTTCAGGGTTACTACAAGTTGCTAGGCAAAGGCAATCTCCCCAAGCAGCCCGTCATAGTTAAGGCAAAATTTTTCTCCAAGACAGCCGAGAGGAAGATCAAAGCTGTGGGTGGTGTCTGCGTTTTGTCTGCATAATTTAAGTATACAATAAAAAAGTGAAAATCATTATTGCCATTATTATTTTATTGTTCCTGATCCCGAACTGACTGACTTTACATAAACATACATTTTCAGTCGACTTAAAACGTACGCTAAAACGCGCGGAATTTTTGAGTTAGGACCGATTCACACCGGTTATGCAGTGGCCAGCAGCGGCGCGGCGAGCACTTTCAGTGTGAAATAATTTTAAACTTAATCTACATAATTATTATTAAAAGACCATTATCGCTTGAAAAAATGGAAAAGGTAGCGTGGTGCCGCTCGCATCGTCCCGAGCAGCCACGCGCGTCTTGTCAACGGTACTGCCCGCGGCCGGCTCCGGCCAGTCTCGTCGCGTCGTCTGGGTCAGGATGACTGGACCAAGAGTGATTTTTGAAGTTTGAGCAATATCAAGTTTTAGTACCTACTAGCTGTGCCCGCGACTTCGTTCGCGTGGATGTCGGAACTTAACAATGTTTTTTTTTGTGCGAAGCGCTGTTGGAGGATTCCGATACAAATCATTTTTTTTTATTTATGCTAGTGCTTCTTTATAAACAACATTAGCTGTGGAACCATCTGGAGCGTACACAAAAAGGTTATTGGGGTTGTTTACGCGAGAAAGAGCTACGTATAGTTGACCATGGGAAAAGCATCCAATACTTAGGTCCACCCCCGCAACGGATAATGTCTGGCCCTGAGCTTTATTAATCGTCATGGCATAACAGAGACTGACTGGGAATTGCACTCGTTTGAAAGAGAAAGGAAAGTTGTTAGGAATTATAGGTATTCTTGGAATAAAAACAATATCACCAGCGCCGCAACCGGTTAATATTTCAGCTTCGATTATGTTTTGCTGCAGATTTGTGACTTTGAGCCGTGCCGTTACAAAGTTTGGAGGACATCAATTTCTGAGGAGAATTATTGGTACACCGATTTTTAAAACTATTTTGTGGGCTGGAAGTCCGGGTGTGTTGAGGGAATCCAAAAATTGTACCGGGTAGTGCGTGGCGTCATCTTCTTCCATAACTGTATTTATAGAGGTGTATTCTCTACTATTCCCGGACACATGAATCAATATTTTTAAATTAATTGCCGTAGCTTGGACATTGCGAGGAGTCAAAATAGCTCGCTGACATAGCCAAGAACCGGCTTGATTTCCCATGTTTGTGGAATCTCCGTACACAGAATAAATTAGCTCCTGTTGTGATGTAACGCAAGAACAGAGATTATCAACCAAAATAACTTTGCCATCTTCTTGTACGGGGTATGTGCCATCGCCTATTTGTAACAATAAATTGGGAAACTCCTGTGCATTTTCGCAGCCTCGCAACTGTGCACGCATATGTACACTCAGGTGTGTAGATGATTATTGCGCCATAAAACAGAACTCTTCAGACAGGCAGCAATTTCTTCGGCTCTCGTTCCTCGGGGTACTATCGGGAGTGTCTGCCGAAAATCACCGCAGAACAGCACCGTGATGGCTCCCATCGGCCGGTCATTTTGCCTTATGTCCTGTAAAGTTCTATTCACTGCTTCTACAGCTTTGCGGTTTGCCATAGTGCACTCGTTCCAAAAAATTAAAACACAATCGCATAAAACCCTTGCTTTATCGCTATTTCGCGATATGTTGCAAACCGGGCTTTCCGTGCGGTCTAAGTCGATAGGAATTATAAATGTTGTGTCTGCCGTTTTTCCTCCAGGCAATAATGTGGCTGCTATCCCTGAAGAGGCGACAGCAAGGAAAATTTTATTTTGGTTCTGTAGCAGCACTACAAAAAGTACTTCAGCAACATAGAACAAAAAGTACTACAGCGCCATCTATGACGCAGAGGATGAACTAAAACTCGAAATATATCTAAATTCTGCATCGCGCAAGTAAAGTTATTTGTGACTTAAGACTATACAGAAGAACCCGACAACAACTGTTGGGCAGTAGCCCACCAGACATAACACCCGTCTGATCGGAGGATCCTCCCTTTTCAATGGTGGTTGAAGAGCTTTACACCCTGTTCTCCATACCCCCAAATTGGTGACCCCGAAATGGACGTCAGCGCAGCCTTCGAGCAACGTGACGTCATCAACATCACTTCCTCAAGTTTTCGAGCAGCGAGTCATATAGCCAGCCAGCTTCAAAATGGGTATTCCTGACCACCAGCATGCAGCGCAAGCACATTCCTGGTCAGCACCCTCAGCCTTATAAAGCTACCTTGGCACTGCACTTTCGGCCGGTTGAGAGCTGTACCTCCCGGTCGATGCGAGCAGTCAGCCACATCGCGGCGCTGTACCACGTCCGACGCAACGGAGCACATGCAGTGCCGACCCCGACTAAAGGGGTTCGCACTACGCAGACAGTTCCGACTCACCGTGAACAATGCGGCAACGACTTTCCACTGGCCTGGCAATCAACGACTCATTCTACTACCGACCCTAGTCTCCGCGGGGGAGTGATGTAGCGGCACTACAAAAAGTACTACAGCGCCATCTATGACGCAGAAGATAAACTAAAAATCTAAATATATCTAAATTCTGCATAGCGCAAGTAAAGTTATTCGCGACTTAAGACTATATAGAAGAACACGACAACAACTGTAGGGCAATAGCCCACCAGATATAACACCCGTCTGGTCGGAGGATCCTCCCTTTTCAATGGGGGTTGAAGAGCTTTACACTCTGTTCTTCATACTCCCAAAGTTCCTTATTCGAGCCAAAATAACTTTGGTTAGGAAAGTTTTACCTGTTCCGCCAATCCGCCCCGTGCGTCTAAAAACAGGATTTCACCCGAGGCGTTTTCTACACTGCAGCATACCCTATCAAACGTCTGGCGCTGATTCTCTGTCTTTGCGCAGCCATTTTGTATAATTTCTGATACGTACTCTCTGTTAATACGTTCCCCATCGACTGTCGGTGTGGGCAAACCGTATTGACTGATCGGGTTCCCTGGTATACTTATTACTATCTCTTTAATAGCCAATAAGGACCTGTTGTGACAAATTTCACGTACCCTATAGGTCAGGAATTTCTCCATCAGTATTTAGTTAAACATGCCTCAATCAGAAAATAACGTCACACGCACAATGCCATCTATCGAATATCTATATTCAATGCTGCACGCAGTTGATGTCTAGATATAGTCCAGTCTGAGTTCGATAGATGGCGCCATGATGGCGCTGTTTTAATATTTTACTTCGGAAACACTATTATAATTTTATTAATTTACATTTTTCTTTCTTTCCATTTATAAGGTGTGAACTGATTACGATGAAACAAAAAACCTAATGTTCAATTACTTTAATTTACGCACATATTGTTGTGTATAAAAGTTACGGGAAGTTGTGAGACCAACTGCACATAACCCTAATTTTACTTCTGTAACACTTTAAATTCAAATATCTTTTGATAGACTGAACCGATTGCAATGCAACAAAAACTAAATGTTACTCCAAGTTACGCTCAATCGTTGTGTATAAAAGTTATCTACATTGCTTTTGTACATTTTACGTGATGCCCGAACAAATACACAGACAAACAGACAAACAGACAAAAATTCGAAAAATGCTGGAAATGGGTTCTATTGGTTGTCCTTTAACACCCTGGCTATTTTTTTGGAATTTTTTTCGATGTACAAAAACGACTTTTCTACAGTTTTATTATATGTATAGATTTGGTACCAGACATCAAGTAATTGGTACCTCGCTATAGAGGGAAAACTATTACGAGGAAAGTGGCCAGCCATTCTGACTTAAGAATGGCTGGAGCAAGTCGACTTCACCTAGTTGTAGGTGTTATAACTAGTTCATCTTTTCGTTAAAATTTAGTACCTCATTGGTACCGCAACATGTTTTTCTTAATTTTTTTCGAAAAGCCTTAAAAAAGTTACACCTACAAGAAGTTTAGCATATATAATAATGTTTATTTTTGGACTAAGAAAATGACCGAAAATAAATCATAACACATAAATATTACGTATATTTATTCATTGATTGACACATAATCTCTCTTGGTCTTGGTCCAGTCATCCTGACCCAGACGTCGTCGCGTCGCTGTCGGCTTTACCGTTCCGGTGTGAATCGGCTCTTACCCGCGCGAATTTTAGCGGACGGCCTGTTTTTTTTTCCTTAGAAAACTCGTAGCACGCAAACAAGGTAAGGTATTACAGCGGTGGCGACGCCCGGCAGCAGCCGCTGAGACGTCTCTATCTCTCTAGGCTCTGATCAGCTGGGTCTGGGTTCGATTCCCATCTCGATTGGCAGCTCAGTCGCATAGTTACGGACACTGCAACATTTCGGACAGTTTACGTCTTACATTTTGTTGCATCTCAAAATTTTACTGCAACTATGTTGTTATACTTATAACTTTTGTTACAACGAATCTATATCTATACACATAATAAAATCGTAAAAATCCAAATCGATGTTCCGACTTCACTCAAAAACTACTGCATAGATCCTGTTCAAATTTTGCACAAATATTCCTTACAAGCTTCTTCAAATGTTAGGCTAAATAAATCACGTTACTTGCTTAACCGTTGGGGCCCAGGATAGATGTAGTTGCATCTATGTTTTTCGTTCATAAACTTTGACAATGACAAAAGAATAGGTACGCGGTCACGTGAGTCAAGCCGCGGGCACAATTTGGTAACAAATAGACTGTGAAATAAATTAGACTCAGGTCGGCCACTACAAGGAAAACCTGCTCATGTAGAGATTACTCTGTCTGGAGTGTATTATTATGTTATCCCACTAACTGCGATAGCTGTTTTGTGGTGGTGCACGAAAAGCGTACCTGGAATGATATGGGGCAGGCCTTTGCTCAGCAGCGGGAATTAACAGTGGCTAAACAAAAACAAGACATTTAGGGTTGAACCTCATCTGGCAACACGGAATCGCACTTTCCCATGCTCCTATCCTTTTCTGTCGTTCAGAACCGTCATTTGCTAGGGCAAGAAACAGCGGGAGTGCAATAGCATGGGGCACCATTGACGATACCCTCGGACCTCGGCAGCACGCTAGGGTAGGACCATAGAAAAACGCAATTCCGTGCTGATAGATGAGGTTCTAACTTCTCTAAAAGTATAGGTAGAAATAAATAAAATCATGTAGGTATATCAGAACGTTCGGCCAGTCGAGATAGGGAGCTGGCTGCTACTCCAGTTTTTAGTGACGCATAAAGTTGCCAGCCAAAGAATTTGTGACAGAAGTCACAGAAGTACAGAACAGTTCGAAAGTTGGAAGCATTTATTTATGGCCGAACGACCTGATAGATATCAGAACGTTCGGCCAACCTGAATCTCCATAACTGAGGACGTTAGAGAAACTGTTAAATACTGAATAAAGATTTTGTGACGACTTAGTGACAAACAACCACTGCTTTACTTTTACTCGTGATGCCACCGGTTAACAGTAAAATTTTATTTCCTGGAACATCAGGCCGTTCGGCCAACGTAAAATCTCCGTACCTAACTGAGGATCTGATAGAAAAGATTTAGTGACGAGACTGAACGAATTTTTATTGTTTTATTTTTTGTTGTGACGGCCCCTTTTTATAGTAAATTGAAAATTTAACATGTAACCTCAACACATTGGGATTATCGATTCCTCCACAAGGAAGAAGCCCAGAGAAACCGTTAATCAATAAAGATTTAGTGACGACACAGAAACGAACTTTTATTGTTTTTTTTTTTTGGTGACGGCCCCAAATCGTCACAAAATCTTTATGCAGTAACAGTTTCTCTAAGGTCCTCAGTTATGGAGATTCAGGTTGGCCGAACGTTCTGATATCAGGTCGTTCGGCCATAAATAAATGCTTCAAACTTTCGAACTGTTCTGTCACAAATTCTTTGGCTGGCATCTAGTCATAATCGTCACTAAAAACTGGAGTAGCAGCCAGCTCCCTATCTCGACTGGCCGAACGTTCTGATATACATTATAAAATCGAAGTGTCCGTTGGTAATACCTAAATAACAGCTTTTTTCTGAATGCTATGAAAATATAAACGACACACTAATCGCTAACGGCTATGACTCCGAATTAAGATGGACCGATTTTGACGAGACTTTTACTGGCAGATAGCTGATGTTGAATGGAGTAACTAAGGCTACTTTTATTTAGAATAAGAATTAGGGATTCGGTCAAAAAAATTAAAATCCTTGAAATTGGTAACGAAATCAGATTCAAAAAGGGAAATAATAATTTTTTTAATAATAATTTCACGCGAACGACGCGGTGGCGGGGGCAACAGCTAGTAGGTAATAAAACAAGTGTTATATAGCGTCATTATGTAATAATACTTAATATTATGCTTGCTTAAGTAAACTTAAGGGTAAGCACAATACATTACTATCGGTCTTGCAAGACTCGATACATTAAAACTCAAATGATTAGTGAATTCATTCATGGGATTCTTAAATATATTCAAATGATAAACTATAAGCGGCATTTTAAATGCAATTTCGTGTAAAAGCAACACAACATCGTGTAGGTATTAAATTAAAATTATAAAAATGAGTATGGACATTACTCATGATAATAATGAGTACACACTAGCATTTCCATGTAGTTAACCACTCCGCAGTGATGTGGCCGAGCCCTTACAGTGAAGTAAATGCTCAATGTGTCTTCATCATTAAATATTGTACCTATTAATTATAAGCACTGGGTTTCGAATTATAAAGCAAATTATACCATGAGATCAGTAAAACAATATCCTTCAGATTTTCCTTATTCTGTACTTAAATTATAGAGATTTTTAGCAGTAGCAATGCAATGACAATATATAAAACATTACAAAAGATTATTCTTTTCTATTTCATGGCCTACAAAATCTATTACTATAGCATTAATTTAACTGTATGTCCTTAAATTACCAACCTTTCTCCTTTGTTTTGTTTTTATTGGAACATTTATGTTTCCATTCTATGTGCCGAATAAATTGGTATCATTCAGAAGAATGATGATAATGCTGAATTTATTTATAAGGCTTGTAGACATATCTTAATCATCTTAAAGCCAAGGATACACTAGGGGACAAATGTCGTGCAACACGTGTCGCCAGCGACGTTGGGTGAAGTAGCACGACGTTGCCGGACTTCGGTCGACATGTCTGGCAACATCGCGCGACACGGGTCGCCAGCGACGTCAGATGAGGTAGCGCGACGTTGCCGGACTTAGTTCGACATGTCTGGCAACATCGCGCGACACGTGTCGCCAACTACATCGAGTGAAGTAGCGCGCCTGACGTTGCTACGGACATAAGTCGCGCGATGTCGCCAGATACGTCAGGCGAAATCGGCCGGCTTCGCTTGACATGTCGCCGATACATGTCGTGGCCGTGGCACATTTGTCCTCTAGTGTAACTTGGCTTAATAAAAAAAAAAAACACATAATTGTAAAATTTTCAAGCTGAAAATTTCCATCATGAAACAAATGGCAACTGCTTTGTGTATGTGAAATATATGTATACACGGAGAATGTTTCAATAGCGAAAAATACTCAAAGAAGTCTCGAGCCCAATTTGGATGAAAACTAAAACTGCATCATAACATTTTTGAAAAATCTATATTCCTAGCCAGGAATCCAACCCATTGATTTTGGAAAAAAAATACACACTGTATAATTACACCATTCGATAGTGTCGCTGACAAGGAGCTAAATCTGGGAAGTAATGACATGCTGTTATATAGTGTTTTTTTTTTCCAAAATGTAATGATCAGTTTTAGTATTAATCAAAATCGAGCTCGAGACTCCTTTAGGGTATTTTGCGCTATTCCTCAGGGGCCGTCTCCACGAGCGAGAGAATCGCGGCGATATTATCGTCGTCCCACGTCGCTCGTGGAGACGGCCCCTTATAGTTTCAGATTTGGTCATCCACATCCACTTCAAAAACTTAACTGTATAAATGGGTTCTCTCTAAGCAAATATTTTGTTCCATGTCTTCATTTAATTTATATGGCATGTTTTTGGCCTTGTATACATTTATTACAATTTTGTTATAAGTTGTAGAAGTCACATCTACTGTGTAATAAATTGTGATAATTATAGTTCAGTCAAAAATATTGTGTCATCCTTGTGTTAAGTGTATATTGTTACAGTGTGGGTCTGCCTCATCTGTGGGACTTGCTCTGGGGGAGCTTGTGTCTGGACTATGTCTGCAGGCCGTGCCTGCTTGGCCTTCTTGCGAGCAGCATCACTTTCAGCATAATACATCCCCAGTCTAGTTTTAATAGCTGCCAAAGCTGCTCCGTTGATTTCATCATGGAAAATATTTGTGTATCTCCACTGTTTCACCATAGGACCCCTTTTCCGTTCTTTCTTAATTTTCTTTTCTGGTTTTGGCTCAATGTGATGATGCATTTGCAGCTCTGTAGCATGTCCATAAGGATTGTCTATAGTGATGGTGTGCTGTTGGGGCTCAGGTTTAGCTTGCAGCACAATGAATGCTGTTGTGGGCTGTGTGGGTCTGGGTGCAGCTGACTGAAGTAAGATCCCCATACTCTGTCCTCCATTAGGGGTTTGATAAAAGTTAGTAGCAGTGCTTGTAGCCAATGTAGCAGTTTGATATTGGTTTTGGAAGTAATTCTCCGCTATGTTGACAAGATGACCGCTTCCTGGATATGCAATGGTCCCCAGAGGATCTTGTGAAGTTTGTGTTTGTTGCTGAGGGGGTTCCACCTGTGGCACAAGATCCATGCTCCTCTTAGATTTCGGCATAGTTGCTGATATGTTATCTGGGTCAAAAGTTTTGATGTAGTCTTTCCACATTTTGGAAATATTAATTTCTAAACCAGCAATCTTATCTAACCTGATAAAATCTTTTAAACGGTGAGTGTGTACAATAGAATATATGTGATTTCTTATTTGATCTAGCATTCCAGATGGTAAGCGAACCTCTCCAGAGCGACGGTGACTATTCTTTCCACGATTGTCACTGGGGAACATAACACCATCATCCATTTTCTTACAAAGAACTCTGACTTTTCTCTCTGTTATGGCATGAATATTTTTGAAAGCTGTTTGGCACACCTGAGTCTCTCTTCCCTTCACTCGCACAAAGTATTCAAACGTGCATGTGCGGCGACTGCTTGATTTCACCCTTTTTCTTTTAACATCCACTTGCCTCATAAGTCCAAATAAATATGCATTTTGTTCATCATGAGTTTTCATGGAATAGAAACCTTGAAAAGTTTTTAATCGTATTTCTTCTGGAACCTTTTCGAAGCATCGTCTTCGGCAGTTACAGTCTGAGCCGGGCTGCTTAGGTGGTACCACTTTTCCATTTGCGTTTATGTACTCTAGTCCTGCAATTCTTAAACGCTTTTGTTTTTGTTTGTGCCATTCTGCAAATAAAAATAATGTAAATGAAATGTCAGTAGGACATATATTTACATATTATACAAAGACTACCTATGTATTAATGAAACATCTAGTACATTGTACATATTGTGCTAGACCTATGTGGTACCGGTACTTGCACTGTTTATTGAGCGCAAATAAAGTCAAAGCAAGCAGTTTCAGAACAATCAACAACTAGTTACACAAAAATGTAGTAAGGTAATAAGAGTCAAGAACTGGTTGAAGTAATGAAGACCTAACAATGAGAACAATGTATAAGAAAAACTTAAGAGACGACCTATGTGCCTATAACTTGATAATAATATAAAGATAAAACTGACCTTCTGGATTCCTCAGACGTCTTTTAATGATTTTCCCGTTTTTAGTTAGTTTTACTTTTCGTTCACTATTTGAGACATCAGCCATTTTCATATCAAAGCATAATGTTCCTGCGTTTAGCTCACATCCAAATGATCATAACAACCACAACTCACGAGAAAACAAAACGCAGAAACAACAAAACGTAAGTACGTAACCAATATTTTGTCTAATGTTTTTAGTTTAATTATGGCCTGGACATGGATAAGCATTAAATTATAAAAAATCGAATATTTAAAGCCATTTAAATATTGTTCTCAAAAACCAATATATTATTATTGTCCGAAACTTAAGCCCCACCGAAACTCGGTATTCGTGAATGACTGATTTTTAAAGCGGTGCTAAATAATACGGAGTGGAAGGGAAAACGGTTACCACGTAATCAGTACATCATTCTGAGCGGGGCCATGGTAGAATCTTATTTTATTTATTTATGTACACACAGATACTTAATCTTAATTCAGGGCTAGATAGAAATTTCTCATCAGTTATTAAAAAAAAACAGCAGATCCTTACATTTTGACTGAAACAGCTAATTTTTTTTAAACTAACCGATGTAAAATTTCTATTTAGGGAGCTCAGAATAACATACTGAATACGTGGTAACCGTATTCGTGTCGGTGTCCCTTCCATATAATAACTAGCAATCGCCCGCGACTTAGTCCGCAAAAAATGTGATAGCTCGGCTAATAATATGCTCGATATAAATATAAATTATAGCTTGCAGCACTCACGAACAATGTAGCTTTCTGCCAGGAAAAGAATTTTTAAGTAGATTGATTATTAATTTTGGAGATAACCCCATACATACAAACTTTCAAACAAATTTTGACTCTTTTTAACATTAGTATAGATAATTTTAATATAATCTGGATGGCCCATTCCTTTGTTCTTCTGCGTCACGGCCAATCTTTATTGTCATAGTCATTTTTTACAGTACAGCTTGGCAAAAAAGAGTCTGACGCGGTGACAGTTGGAACTAATATCGATGATTGTGGTTACTTGTCAACTGCTAGTACATTATGTGTCAACAGTGCGTATATCCTAATGGTGTTTCATAGATTTTTAAAAATTATCAACTTTCCTTGCGTAATTAATTTGTAGGGGTTAGATAGCGCATACAATACACACACTGTAATAGCGTAAGCCTATAAATATGTAACCGCAAGGCGCGCGGTACACACTCGTTGCCTGTACATCATAGTGTCAATATAATAACAGTGCAGTCCAGTGACCATCTCTTTTATTTATCTCCGATTACCACATCACCTAAAGTGGTGACCCCGACGTGATATTATTCAAAATGAATAAAACTATTCGAAGCAGTGGCAGTGGCGACCTCATTTATTCCACACTCTTTTTTGCCAAGCTGTACGTTACACCATTACACAATCTACACCCACCATCCACTCACGGAGTATGCACTTGGTTACAAAGAACAGTTTTTTGGCTTTAAATAAATTCTGAAGTTTCTTTTTCAATTATTATTTAGAATGAAATAAGTAATTTTATGTGAATGTGACAATCACAGTCATAATTGTAGCTGTGCGTGCATTCGTTCGTTATTTAGCCATCCGACAATTTTTACGTAATGGCAACAAGATTAACGTCAAAGTCACTGTCATGAGAAATGAGCGGTATGACATCATCCATTCAGATCTGACAGTGTCACTGTGTTAGGCAGGCAATAATTGGTTGCCTACGCGTATTACGATAGTGATAAACTTGTTTTATCTTAAAAGAAAATAGAAACGCCACTACAAACGACATTACGCTGTTTATTTTAGAAATAAGCATTGATTGCACTTTATTTTGAGTTTTTTGAGCAGTACCTTAATCGTGATTTAAGTGCTACACAGCGGTAAAACCAACAGGTGAGTGAGTCAACAGTACAATATGGAGTGCTTAGAAAAAATTAGAGAATGTAGTTTTCCGACACATGCGCCTCGTTTTTTCATAATAAAAAAATATAGATCAATCAACACTCTATTGTCAATTTATTGTCCTTTCTTTATGGATATTATTATTGGATTCCCTATTAAGACTGTATGTTATTAGTTTTTGTATTACATCTGGCTGTTTCTGTTGACTAGAAATTAGGTATTTTTTTCTACATTGTTCATCTATTATGTTCTATTTATTCATTCGTACATATGCATAGCATATTACCTACCTATATTATTCTAATGAAAGCTTGGAAACTGCAGATCTAGGCCCAGGTATCCTAGCTTATGGAGTGAATAGGTATAAGAAATCTAGATATTTGTTAATGTGTATGGATTGAGCGGGTCTTAGTTGTAACAAGTTTATTTCAAATCACAATTTGCAAATAACAACATTTTTAAATTATTGTTCTTGATAATAATTAAGTTTTAGCCTCTTCCAAAATATCTAATAAAAAGGTAAAAATTATGGATCGGAAAACATACCAGTGGCTGCCACTTATAAATATATTGCTTTGATTTGAAATAAGTACCTCAACATTCTAATTTTTTTAATCAGTTCAAAGATGTTCTATACCACATCATAGTATCTCTTATTTCCAGAACAAGATGACATTCCAATCTGTTATGCCGAGCCGGGAGTTCCTCTGGGATGTATTTAGGAGGTAAAACTTAATTTTATTAACTCTTTGTATTAGGCATTTGTTTGGAGAATAATTTTATTGAATTGTGACTCAGCTTGTACTTCATTTAATAATTGTTGCACCATATAAACTCAATGTGAAATGTGTGTCATCTCACTTTAACCTTTGGTATGGCTGGAATGTGAATCCACAAACAAAATTTATCTAAAAAAAAATCGAAGGATGTCGTTTGTGGTGGATCCACGTTTGTGCAGTATAACAAGATTAAGCGGGTCCACATTGTAGCATACCAAAGGTTAAGCAATTTATTCATATAATGATAGAGTTGTTATTTTATTTTATATAATATAACTTTAGCTTGTGGTTTCACAGTTAAATACAGGTGGAAGGGACACCAACGCACAAATGGTTACCCCATATTCAGTACATCATTCTGAAGCCCCCACATAGTTTTTTTTTTAAAGTCTACTGTCCTCTAGAAGTACAATACTTATATGTCAAATGAATGGAGCAGCTCAGAATGATGTACTGAATAAGTTGTAACCTACCACCCTTTATAGCATATGACACTCGGAGAAAATGTATCTTCCCTTAAGTGAAAAAAAATCTGGAATCGGGATCAGTAGGTCCAAAATTATCCCTCACATCCCAACATCACCTCTTTAAAAAATTAGTGTAGAAGACCAGCTCAATAATTATGACATTCATTCAACATTGGATTAAAATAGTAACTGGGAAAGATATTACATTACTAGTTATGTAAACACAATTAGGTATATAAGTAACAGGTTGTGGTTTTGTGTTTGATGTCAGATTTGATCTTTGATGAAGCAACTGTTTGTTTAATGGTGGATCCATCACCATGTGTTAAGTCCAATGCAAATGTATATCAATCCTTGTTGTGAAATCAATGTCGATAAGCAAAACTAAGTTTTCAATGTTTTTTTTATCTCTATGCAACAACGAACATTGTGTTGTAAAAATACAAGGTCAAAATATAATTATGCCGATTGGTTAAAATTAAACTTTTTTTATTTAAACTAGGTGATTCATGATGTTGATGTTTTTTCATTGACTACTCTGAAAAGGAACCTTGAAACAAAATCAGAGTTCATGGTCCCGTCCTCCATATAATTACATTTTGATTTTCTTTTATCACTATTTCAAGTTTCTGCACTTGCAGCAACTATTATTGATTCCGTTATCACCTGTCACTTGAAATTATGAGTTAAATATTTTTTGTACAGATAATCTTATGAGGTTTTTTAAACTTACAGAGTTGACAAGGACCGCAGTGGGTATATATCAGCTGACGAGCTGCAACAGGCTCTCTCCAACGGCACATGGAATGCATTCAATCCTGAAACTGTGCGTCTCATGATAGGTAAGTTTAATTTTTTAATAAATTTCAGCATATTTTATAAACATAACATCACTCCTGGTGTTTCCTGAATGTTGAGGCAAAAGTAACCGATAGGACATCCACATTTCACCAGTTATGTTTTAGTCCCATGTGAGTTTGCATAGCTTGGAAGTGGTCGCAATCCTCGGCATTGAGGGAACAACAAATGAAAGAAGAATAAGGGTTGATCCTATTGCCATCATCATCATTTCAGCCGAAAGACGTCCACTGCTGAACATAGGCCTCCCCCAAGTGTCGCCACATTGACCAACCCGGTCCCAGTTGCCATCAACTGGGTAGAAATCCAGACTGGACTGTTACTGAGAAACTCTTGATGGAAAAGCAAATTAACACGGAACTGATGAACTGGGTTCGATTCCCAGGTCGTCCAACAATGCAGTCATTACTTCTTAATACACTGTTTACCTAATTGAACTGGGTGGGGCACTATGATTATAATATCATACTTGATTGTGACCTTCAAAAACTATTCTCGGAAAGTGTGCCGCGTATAATATTGATAAGGAGTTATAAAATTTTACATTTCTAATGGGTTCATTTTTGTACCAAGAGTCAGTTAACGTTAATTAATTAATTTCCGGAATGTGATCACGTGGACTGAGCTAATTATTTTTAAAATACGTTTGAAAATTTTCCTGTAGCAGTCAATCCTATAGTTTAGGATTTCCCAAACCTACATACATAAACCTGGAAGACTTTTCCTTCAACATTCGAAAAATATTTTCAGTTGACCTAATCATTTAATTTTTTCAGGGATGTTTGACAAACAAAGCAGAGGTGTAATCAATTTTGAAGACTTTGGTGCCCTATGGAAATACGTTACCGACTGGCAAAATTGTTTCCGGTCGTTCGACCAAGATAACTCCGGCAACATTGATAAGACGGAGTTGAAGAATGCGCTCACAGCATTCGGATACAGATTGTCAGATGAAGTGGTGAACATCATGGTCCAGAAGTTCGACAGATTTGGCCGTGGCACTATCTTGTTTGATGATTTTATCCAGTGTTGTGTCACTTTATACGTAAGTTAATAACTTGGATTTTGAGCTAGAGCTGTACAGTTATCATGTATTGCTATAGTTTATGGGTGAAATCAGATTTACATGCACATATCAGGGGGCCTAAAATGGCGCTTTCGCGGAATCATAACTGAACAATTATTCAGCTGAAGCGGCCATTTTAGGCCCCCAGTATTTTCTTGCATCTTTTTCTCGTTCTGGCACATAGTGACTTGTCCAATCGCATGTTAAAGTGCTTCCCATGCGAATGAATGCGGATGCACGTAATCGAACTTCTCACTCCACCAAATGACGCCTTTACGTGAGAGAATGAGATATAGTCGAAAACGCTGATCCGTGCGTGTAAATGTGAGTCCAGTAGTCCACCCAAATAAGTTACAAGATTCATAGCCAAAATTGTGCCAATTTTCACTAATACTAAGCAACACTTAAATCAATGCCTAAATAAAAGCCCTCAGTCGTGTGTATAAAGAATTGGAATTCCAACAGTGCCAATTTAACATTTAGGCATAGGTTTAATTTCCGTATACGGCAGTGACCAATTTGTGTTTTTTTGTTTTTAGACTCTGACGTCAGCATTCCGCCATTACGACACGGATCAAGATGGCGTCATAACTATTCACTACGAACAATTCCTTAAAATGGTGTTTGGATTAAAGGTAAAAGTATAAAATGAGTCTTTACTGACTATGCGGCTTTTGGAACAATAGAAACTACCCATCAATCTCTTTATACTCTGTCAATCACTCTTGTAGTCCTGTTGGTTGGGTGATTGTGAAATATACGCCTCGCATTGTTCGTCCTCACTAGGCTCATGTGTACATAGTGTGGACGAGCCTCAAAGTCATGTATTAATCTGTAGCAAGTGCTACCTGATTTAGTTATCCCTCACGATTCAGATAATTTAAAACGATATCGCGCATTCAAATAGTGTACACATGTTTTATCGAAGGCTGATTTTTTATAACATTTGAGACCAAACGAGATGCATTTTCTTACTAGAAACTTCCTACCTCTACCATTTAGCACAGCTTCTATACATGTAGAGCTAAATATCCCTTCTTCACTTTTGCACAGACGATACCTTGGTTTTTCTGCATGGTATAATATCATCTGTGGTAGACATTTTTTTTTTATTACAATATGGGCCTGCTCTTGACCTCGATCACGCTTGGTGGAAAGCGATGGATGAGGTCTATGATGAAACATAATGCTTTCATCGTAGAATTTAGAAGGGCGTATCTTCTGCAGTCATCGCTAATTTATCACAATCACCTTTATTGTATTAATGTTTGTGAACAAAGACGAAAGTTAAACTTTTCAGAAAAGTTTTATGACATGAGTGTGATAGTGTGTTTTATAAAGTTTAAGATTAAGACGTTATTTACTTTTAAATTCTGATTGTATTTTGTAAAACTGTATAGGTCTGAATATTTCTAAATGTAATTGGATATAATTGTATGCTATATGTAAAGAAACGCTACTGGTCTTCCAACTTAGCTTATTTTTGTTGACAAGATGTGAGAAAATCTAGCTCAATATACTCAACCTTTCTTTGCTGCATGCACGGCGCTCTATTTCCGAGGCATGAAAACTCAACATTACTTTTGATTAGTTGGCAAGATTTCAAAAACGTGCTTTGAGTAACTCGTAAACATAATAAAACATGTTTCTTACATTCCTGTTCCTGTTTTATGATGTTTAGAAATCGATATCCATCCATTGATATATAATATAAAAAACTCAAGACAGTGTGTCTTAAAAACGTCCGCAGTAAAAGTATGTAATTTCGAATTATGAGATCTTTTCAGTGTTTGTGACAGTCATTGTTTTTCGGGAATTGATAGAAACGTGAAATAACGTGTGCTACTCGCGTTTAAAAAAATAAACAACTATTATGCTGTCGGTGAAAGTTCGAACTTGTGATTTCTTTGGTTTTATTTTATAGTTTAATTTATCGATGACACTTTCTAATAGTCTAGGTATTTTATATTTAATTAATTATATCAATTTATCCAATATCCATCATGTCTGTTTTTTTTCCGACTTATTGAAAGTTCAGTCATCCACTTATCACTGGTAACTTGCAAGACGAAAATAGTCCTTATTGCCACGACATAAATGCGCCGTCAATGTCAAATTGTTATACTGGTGACCAGTTGATGGTACGTTGTAATAAATTCATCCAACACATATATTAAGGGTTCATAGGTTCCTGCCGAGTGCCTGATATATTTTTTTCATAAGATAAGTCCTTTTAATGTTTATTTAGTAAATGTGGCTCGTTCGCTGACTACTTGCACTACAACAATGCTACTTCATTTACACACGTATCAAATAGATTTCCTACATGCAATCATAAAAACGTAGTAACTTATCAATCATTTCACTTTAACATCTAAGCTTGGAAACGTTGAGTATTGTTGATATTTTTTAAACGCTCGTTTGTGGCAGGCGCGGTCATAAAACGCGGAAGAGAGACGACACAAGCGTCAGTATTAGAAATCCCTTACTAAATATGCACCATCCTTTTCGCACGTTTTATGACCCTGATTGCCGCGAGTTTTGGCGTTGCTTAGTCTTATTGTAACGATGTTAGCTGTTCAATAATGTTTATTACTATAAGAATATACTTTTATTAATAACTTTTTCGGAATTAAATTGCTGAATATTCGTGTCTCGATGCACTAATAGGAAAATTTCTCTTTCGTCCAGTGTGTGCCGTAAACATCGCAGTTGAAACGGTCCCGGGAGAATGCTTTCAGACCAACTGATACCCACCAATTTAAAATAAAATTGTAAAAGGTAATAATCCAATAAGAAATATTATATTTTGACGAATCTTTGAACAAATAAATACCTGGTTATCGTGTAATAGTACTCAAGTACTCAAATGTTTCCGTGGGTCTATAGTTTCTTGTAGCTATTGTAATGATTGCATAAATTAGGGGTATTCCCCTATAATATCTGATTATCTAGCTAGCTCTGCCTGCGGCTCTCAATTTAATATGCTCAAACTTAAACAAACTCAAAATTATACTAAATTAGTACCTATTTGGAATAAGATCTTTCTTGTGGCCAGATTTATATAATAAGACAACTTGCACACGAAAACGTGTTCAAGAGTCGCCTTGCCAAGTGATTTAAATTAGATCTTATTTTTTTGGTTTATATAACTATTCGGATTTTTACCTTGATGAAAGAGCTCAAGAAATGTTTCTATTTATCACCGCAAATTGTAAAAGCTTGGTATATACTTACAATGCATATAAGAATAGTACATTTACAACTACATCATTTACGATTTATTCTGTGTATATGCTATCAGTGTACATATTGATAAATAAAGTATCAAATTTGAAGTAATTGGCTTTGTGTAACTGATAAAATTGAAATAAAACAAATAAACGTTATTTTTAGTATAGTGGAAAGTTCGACTATATTAAAATTTACGTTGTTCATGTATATGTCTATATGTAAAATATATTAACGAAATCTTTAAAAGTACATCTTTAAAAAATAGAAAACGTAAGTTACAAAAAAGCAAATAATTATTTTTTCCTATTGTAATAATATATAGATATAAAAATTTAAGCTTTGGATCACTTCAAAAATTTTGCAGATGTAAATAAAAAACTTAGATACTATGACTTTATCAATAGGATAAATAATATTTTGTAATTTCAAAGAAATTGCAACCAAGGTTCATAAAATTATTAATTTCTTTTTAAATGTGTAAAATTTTATTATTATAGCTTACTAAGAAAGATCACATGTGCGAACTATATCTTTTATGTTTAAGATACAAACACTTTTCAATAAATGTTTTAAAAATTTAAATTGTTGATATTAATGAATAGTTAACATAACATGCTTTCCCGAAGGGTTAGGCTATAGTGTACACTCACATTCAAGTAAATCTTATGTTTAAATATTGTATTAACAAATGCGTACGTTAGGAATCTCCTAAGAATACACCAACTCAATTGGTATCAAGAGTTATAAAATTGGAAGAGGCATCAATCGTTTTATAAGGCAGGTGCCGTCCATCATGTCATTCATACTAATTGCTCAAAGTAGTTTTTAATAGAAGCCCTTATAGCCTAGTTTGATATAACAAAAAGTTTAAAAAGGTCTAGTCTGCCTTCCTACTCTTTATCTTCCAAGCTCCGATGGTGTACTTGAGCCAGATAAGCCCTAGGTCGGCGCCCATCTGTAGCCAGGACAGCACTGGGGTCACTTTGGATCCCTCTATTTCCGTCCACCTGACTGGAATCTCGGCAATTGGAATGTTTAGTTTTTGTGCTATGTACAGTAACTCGACGTCAAACGCCCTGAAATAAACGACGAATTTAAGTATCGATTCATAATTATATATTTTAAGTAATTCATTTGTAGTGCACATATACAGACAGATTGTACTTTATTGTACATCAAAATTGATACACAGCTATTTGTCAATATTGCTAATTCTATGGGTACAATAGCGGTCTTATCGCTGATACTGCTTAACGAACTTTAAATAAAAGGGGGGTAGTCAATGGTGCACTGCTAATAAATAAGGTACACGATACAAATAAAATAAAGCTATTTAGGTACACGGGGTGGAAAGGGCACCGACGCGAAAACGGTTACCACGAAGTCAGTACATCATTCTGAGCAGAGAAAATGTATGGAACAGCTGATTTTGACCGTGTAGGACTGTAGGTATTGCACTTTTGTAGGAAACAGCAGATTTCTTTTTCAATAACTGATGTATAATTAAGAATGATGTACTGAAAAGGTGGTCACCGTTTTCGCGTCGGTTCTACCCCGTATAAAATCTATAAATAATGATGCACATTGAATATATAAATACAAGTAGGTAATATGATGTACCTACTTATTAAGGAAATGATTAAAAAAGTAAGTTTATCTCCAATTATAGGGAAAAATGCTAAATTTGGGATTGCCACAATAGCGACATGTTATTGAATGAATTTCAACTATTTTAATGCATTTAGTAGACCTAAACAAATCTAGAACATCGTTCCGTGCCTGC
The DNA here is from genome assembly GCA_950022335.1 of Eurois occulta. Taxonomy (NCBI): domain Eukaryota; kingdom Metazoa; phylum Arthropoda; class Insecta; order Lepidoptera; family Noctuidae; genus Eurois; species Eurois occulta. Next base: position 1,431,431 of record OX465486.1, read on the forward strand.
CAATCGTTTGAAGATGACTGTTATGTTTTACATATTTATTTCCTCCATCTTAAGACTATCATTACGGGGTTACCTAATGTGATAGTGTACACAATAACAATATTAACTGTTGTAACTTATTACAATGCAATGCATATTTTGTGAACTCACTCATAGACCAATGGAATAAATCAACGTCCTAGCCATGAGGTTGCAAGTACAGAGTGCACGCGTCGGCGACTCGGCTAACAGATGCGCGCGCGCGGCTGTCAGCGTCGCCATACGTATCTGTCCGGAACTTACAAACCTATCTGCACTAAAATATCCGCATTATGTACCTTCCCTCTAAGTACCTTGAATATGTACGAGATGAGTGTGTACGAGTGTGTAATATGTTTGACTCTAGACGCAGTTAGTGATATAGTGGTGCAAGTGGGCTTACTTATGTTTTTAATAAACTTACCATCTATTTACATGTAGACTTTTAAAACAGGTATCTGCAGCTTTCCTAGTGAACAGCTTGAAGCCGCACTGTGTGTCCTTAATGCCCTTGACAGTGAACAGCCATACCAGGAAATGGAATCCATACATCAGAATATTCCTGAAATATTACAAGTAACATTGAGGTAGGATAGACATGCTGAAGAAGAAGACATGTTGAAGAAGAAGACATGCTGCGCCGACCCCAAATAAATTGGGACAAGAGCAACAGTATGATGATGATATAGAATAGGATGTTTGAATGTGTTGGCAATCTCCTAGGGAGCGAAAGTACTCATAGGTATGGAACTTTTATCTGATCGGTCTCATTGCAAGCCCGACAGCTGAGCCTGGAGTCTTGGGTTCGATTCCCGGGTCATGCAAGTGCTACTGGATTTTTCCATTAGGGATTTCTCAGTGACAGATCGGAGTTCGGAAATTGGTGCTGTGACATCTCCGTGCACGTTAAGTCAGCCGTTGGTCCTGCGCTTCATGTCCCGTGTCGTGTCGGATTGCACTTGTGTTTGCTCGCACTCTTGTACATTATAATATTATATGTATTTCCTCTACATTTGGCTTATCACCGTTGAGATAGGCCGCCGTAACGGAAAATCGGTCAAGAGGATAATACTACTACAATACGAAAAAGAAATCTGCAACATCCTAACATAGTGTAAGGTATCGCGTAATTCTGTAATCAGATTTCTGTTTTAATGTTCAAGTTTTCTTCAAAGTATCTACATAGTAGGCACATCAGTTTCACAAATCTTACGTCAATCTTTATCACAAAGAGGAGTGTATGAAGTAGTACTTATTATGACGTCATTTTTAGGGTTCCGTACCCTACGGGTAACCAACGGGACGCTGTTACTAAACCTCTGCTATCCAGAGGCGTATTTAAAGATATGGCGCCCCAGGCCAGTTAGCTTTGCCGCCCCATTCATTTAAGAAAAAAAACCTGTTATTGGTGTGGTGTGAATTAATAAATGAAAAAAAATATTAAAGATGAACCATTTATTCACTATAAATAGGTAATAGTGTGATTGCTGCAATCGCTTGGATGTTTATTGTTTACACAACATCACGCCTATATGCTCTGAGGGGCACGCAGATGTGCCAGTACACCCACATTTCGACAGTTAGATATGTTAAGTTCCATTTTATTGGGGACTAGCTGTTGCCCGCGACTTCGTTCGCGTGGAAAAGAGAATGCTCATGGAAGTATGGAATCCCGTACCATGCTGCATCAAAATCAAACCTTGTTTTTTATAGACTACACTGATCGTATTAACTCCTACAAAAATTATTTTTGAAAAAAAAACCCGCGTTTCAGAGTTATTTTATAAAATCGAAACTAACCTAAAAAGTAGGTCTATTTTTTCGACGCTACCAACGACGTATTTTAACATACATACATTACATTATTGCTCTAAAAACAGCGTAATACACTAATATTAGTAAGAATTACGAGTTAAAGTAACATCCACAGTATGCTTGACTGAAACACGATTTTATTTTAGACCTTTACATTGCCAATAGTCAGTCAGTACAGTACAAATGTCAGATGCCACAGATAAGATAACTATAAACCATAGAGTATAGTAAGTGCTATAAACTAGTCGGGATTTAGGGATGTAATCGATAAATCAAAATCTTTAGGCTGAGAAATTCTATTTTGTTGCAAATAGCAATAAACCAAACTAAATCGATTTGGTGTACTGATCTTACTTAATTGTAATTAATTTTAGAGTCCGCTCGACAGACAAGGGTTTATTCAATTGAAACGGAACGTCATTTATATTCAGTTGAAACGGAACGTCATATAAAGGGAGTAAAACAATATTCGTACTTTTAAACTCGAAAAGTATATTTCCAGTTCAAAAATCAAATCCCCGACGCGTAATGCCGTAAAAAAATATGAAACTAATTACTATAATATTTTGGTTTTGAGGCGCGAGACTTTTTGGTACCAACTTTGGTCATTGTCCTTTTGTATGTATGTGAGAGACTGCCTCGTTGGTCGAGTGAGTCGAGTGGTCGCAAGTACGACTATTAAGCATGAGGTCCTGTGCTAAATTTATTTTTTATTTTAATTACATAAAGCTATATCGCACATTATTTAGAGATCACCTTTTGAGCAAGGTGATGCTTGTGTGACTCCGCTCTTCCACTTAACATTAAACAATGTATGCAATTGAAAAAAATACTATAAATAATAGTGTTATTGGGTTATTCCATCAGGAATTTTGCAATAGCAGCCACGGAATCTGGATTTGTACCCAGTTGGTGGAAATAGGCTCGGCCCCTATCACATAGGAGTTCAACATAACTGGCGAAATGTGGCTGTACGATTAGGTACACTTCTGCCTAAACCTTTGGGGATTACATGGCGTGATGTGTGAGAACTGACTGGCTGATCAAAATGTGATAATGTGGGTGATGACTACAAAAAGAAGTCCCAAACAAAATTAAAACCGTTTATTTTAGCGCTATACAACTTTATTTTCAAAGTGAACCATCACACGCCTTGTTGGGCACTATTTATTCTAGTACCGTTTTGTATACAACATTAAATGACTTATTATTTTCCGCAAGCACGTGCAAATTTTAGGCACTGAACAACCAACACATAATTGACCGTCTGAAAAGCATGGAGTGCACAATTGAATGCCGGTCACTTTTTCACGGTTTTTTGGTTTGGCCCTGGGATCTGTTGATCGGTTGCATCAAGGTTTCGCATCACCAGAACTGGAACGACAACTTTAAGCTCCAACTGATGGGACACTTCGCCTTTTAACTCCACGGAGTTGAGAAATTCAACGGGGTAGGCAGTACTATCGTCATTAGCCATTACAGTGTCTAGTGTGTCAGTGGTCTGTCGTCATAAGAAGGTCGGACGGCGAGCTAGCCCATTACTCACCGTCCAGGCGTCCGCACTTCCACAGGGTCTAAAGCGGCCGAACGACGCCACCCATCAGCGCCTGGTTGCCGCGGATGTCCTGCAAGCTGCGGTTCAACGCCTCTAATGCATGCTTCTGCGACATTGTGCACTCGTCCTATAGGCCGTTTTTGGTGATGTTGCATGTTGGAGTATCTTCGCTTGCAAGATTCAGCGGCAATTTGAAAATTGATTGTGCAGTCCGGCCACCCTTAAGCAAAGTTGCATCAATGCCCGACGAAGTCACAACCACAGTTATGTGACGGCACGGTTTGCGCAGTGGCTGAGCAATTGACTGCGGCGCTGCACACACACAACGTCGTGGATTTTATCAAATTTTAATTTTGTTTTAATTTTTAGAGATTTTTTTTCGTAATGGGTTGTACGTAGTACTTATTACTACCATGCAAAGAGTAAACACAAAAGGAAAAATAAAACCAAATTCATTATCAGCCATTCCGACTACACTTCGACTAAAACCTACTTACATAAATACAAAATTATCATAGAAATCGCGTGTTGAGATTACTAACTAAATTTTAAACATTAATATCTTTTGCGTCTGTTGGTCGATTTTGATGAAATAAACACTAAATGTTACTCGGAACAATGCTTCTTATGTTTCAATATTTCGATTTTGAATATAATGAGGGATTTTTACGTGATGCGCGCACAAACATACAGACAAACCGACAAACAGACAAACCGACAAACAGACAAAAATTCTAAAAATGGTAGAAATAGGTTCTGTTAGTGCTCCTTTAACACCCCTACTCCTTTTTTTCTAAATATTTTCAATGTACAGAAACGCCAAGTCTACAGATTTATTATATGTATAGATAAGCCTACTACCATGACATGCATGGTTAGCGGTTCACTAATGTTTCACCAAAACTCCTTTGTCAATTATTAATCGACTTCAAAAAAGGAGGAGGTTCTATGTTCGACTTTATGTATTTTTTTACGTATGTTAACCGATTTCTCCGCCAATTGTGGACCAGTAAATAAAGTAATTTAACCACAAACCGCAAAGTTCCTAATCATGTATTAAACTATAACTAAGTACTGGTAGATAAGTTTTCACCGAGACAAATTAAAACATAGGTAATATTTCGTAAGGTACGGTAGGTAAGGTACCTTAATCATGAATACGGAAAAAACTAAGGCCATGACGAACGGGCACCAGAACCTATTTGCGTGAACAATAACACAATTGACTATGTAGACGAATATATCTATACCTACCTACCTATCTCTTCCTACCTCTTACAATCTCGCCCACAGACCTTACCTCCAAAGAAATTAATAGTCGCATAGGAAATGCATGGAAACAATCCTACTGGAGTTTAAAAGAGATCATGAAAAACCCAGAAATGAGCATGGCTATTAAGCGTAATCTGACTCACTGCCACTCTGAATATTGATTTCAAGCTGGAGCGAACCCGTTTGATGAAGTCTAGGCTCCGTCCAAATATGCTCCAAACCATGCTAGGGTCTGAAGCGTTCCAGTCAGATCTGGAGAACCGATTCGCGGCCGTGGAAACCACAAATGACGTTGACCAGGCGCTCGAACAAATGGTGGAAATCCTCAGGGAGGAAGGGACGCGCTTTTGTAAAATGTGGCGTAAGGGCAGGAAGTCCGCGGGCCTGTGGACGGTGAGTAATGGGCTAGCTCGCCGTCCGTCCGTCGTGTGACGACGGGCAGGCCGTGTCGACGGCGCGTTCGTGTTCCACGCGCGCCTCAAAGAGTTGTCAGCAAACGGGAGGGGCCCGCAAGGGCCGGTGCCTGCCAGGGCTGCGGGACTGTTCGAAAGAGATACCGCGGCCCTGGAACATAAAGGGCCAATGAAGGAACATGGGTGGTTTTTAGTCAGTAAGTCTGACACTCCCTTCCGCTCCGCCCAGAGCGGGAGGAGTCATTTGATGATTTCCCACCCTCCAAAAAAAAAAAAAAAGGGCAGGAAGTCCAAACTTTCGGAGGAGACTCTGGAGCTTATGACGGAACGACGTGAAAACCTACCCTTCAACTACACACACATAAAACAACACACACACATGACACATGTCATAGAACTACAGGCACTCAATAAAAGAATATTATTTGAGAATTAGAAAATTGGTACGACGCGACCTTCGATGCTCCAACACACGCTCAATAGAAAAAGCGATTGAGCAAAATCGGGGGTCGAAAGTGTTCGTCCAATCACTTGGGAGGAGCCACCTGACGAAGTTGACCAAATCTGGTGGGGATATCGTCGTTTCGAAGCCGGAGATTCTTTCGGAAGTCGACCTTAACCCGCCATTTCACAGAAGACCTGCCAGAAGTCAGCCAAGACGAAATCGAGGCGGCTCTTAGACAGCTTAAGAATGGAAAAGCCCCTGGCGAAGATGGGATAACGACTGAGCTCCTGAAAGCGGGAGGACTTCCTGTATTAAGGGAGCTTTTCAACTTGGTCCTGTTCTCTGGGAGAACTACAGAAGCGTGGAGGAGTGTGGTCGTTCTTTTCTTTAAAAAGGGGAACAAAACCCTACTAAAGAATTACAGACCCATTTCGCTCCTTAGCCACGTGTATAAGCTGTTCTCAAGAGTCGTCACGAATCGTCTAGCGCTAAGGCTCGACGACTTCCAGCCACCGGAGCAGGCCGGGTTTCGAGGAGGATATAGCACCATAGACCACATCCACACAGTGCGGCAGATCATACAGAAGTCCGAAGAGTATAATCGGCCGCTGTGTCTTGCATTTGTGGACTATGAGAAGGCTTTTGACTCTGTCGAAACCTAGTCAGTTCTGGAGTCTCTGCAGCGATGCCAAGTCGACTGGCGATACATCCAAGTGTTGAGAAATCTTTATGAGAACGCCACAATGACCGTCCAAACTCAAAACCAGCAAACGGAGCATATCCCATTACGTCGGGGGGTAAGACAAGGGGACGTAATTTCCCCGAAATTGTTCACCAACGCACTGGAGGATGTGCTTAAGACGCTGGAATGAGAAGGACGTGGCATTAAGATCAACGGCGAGTACATCTCACACTTGAGATTTGCAGATCATTCTGGCTGAATCGCTGCACGACTTGCAGCAGATGCTGGATGGCCTAGTTGATTCTTCTATACGTATTGGTCTCAGGGTGAACTTGGACAAAACCCAGGTTATGTTCAACGAACACGTCACCCCAGGACCTAATGTTGTCTGGGGTGCTTGGTCAGAAAACCTCCTCGTGGGCCCAGTGGCTGCCGGTCCTTCTCGATACGTCTGGAGGGAACAGCAGCTGCTGTGGACGGTGCACCCTGGGCGCGACAGTATCCTTCCCCGAGGAATGGGAAGAGATTCTTATTCCTCGGGGAATGTTACTGTCGTGGCCAATATTCTGACATGGGAGGGGGTCCAATTTGGACTGCGCTGTTCCGCGTGACCCTCTGAAAAGCAGAGGGCACAGCGGAGGAGTAAGGGCGGGCTCGGTGTGCACTCACCCTGCCTCCGAGCAGACAGTGAAGGATTCCATCCTTCACTGTCTCCGCCGATCTCGTAATCCCATCATCGAAGTGTCGTGGATCACGTCTCGCGGCTTCGATAGGGACCGAGGGTCTTGGCTTAACCGCCCGGACCGCGAGGTAGAAAACCTCTTTAAAAAGTTACCCCGAATCTCAAGCGGCGGCGCACCGCGAGGGGATGTATGGCTGACGGGTGTTCCAAGGGAACAATCAGTCGTTAGTGCGACCCTCGCCAGGGTACCTGCAGACCCCCTGGCGAGTAATAAATATTCAAAATCTGCTTATCCGTGGTACAGGGGTCTCTGCCCGGATGGACGTATATATCCCCCATAATCGTGGGAACAAAATGGATAAAACAAATTTTAATATAGATGTAGTGGAGAAGGCGGATGCAGTGTCAGACTCTGGCGCTGCGTCACTGAGGACGGGAGCAGACGCTCCAGCGGAAATACACGTGGTTATGGAGAGGGTGTGTACGCCAGACTCCGAAAACACACCGCAAGTAGTTGCGGCCGCTCCCTCCAAGTATTGGGGGAAGCGGTCGGCCGCGTGGTCGGCGGGTCTGTCCTCAAGCGAGGAGAACCTGCCGGCTGCCAAGGTGCCGACAGCAAGGAGGGGTAGAGGTCGCGGGACTTCCGGAGCAAACACTCCGGCAGCTTCACGCGACACCCGGGGTCGCTTTCTAAAGCGCCGTGATACTCCGGTGGCCAGCGGAGCGAGTGACTCCGATCGCGTCTCATCCGCGGTCTCGATTGACGAGCTCGGAGGGGTCACCCTTGTGGGCACAAAGGCGGAGGCCAACGCCGCGAAGCGTGCGCAGAGCAGAGCAGTTGCGGCTGATGAGGTCGCAGAAATGGCCCGTCAGGCCCGGGAGCGGCGGTCTGCTCAGGCGGCCAATGGGGAGAGCCTGACAGCAGAGGCTCTCAGCCGCCAGGTGACGGACGGCGTGGACATTGTCCTGAAGGTTGCCACCAAGTCCGGCAACCTGAAGGGCTCGTTCACGCGTGCCCTCAAAGAGGCGGCAGAGGGGATCAGGGAGGCGGTGGAGGTTCTCCAAAACCGCACGACCTCGGAGGAGACTGCGAGGTTGTGGGCGGAGAACAACCGTCTTCGATCCGAGCTGGAGGACCTCAAGCGACAGTTTGCCGCTCTGCAAAGTGTCGGGCAGCAGCAGGCGACTCCCTCGTCGGCCCCTGCACCTGCGGCGCCACCACCTCAATGTCTGTCGGACTACGACATAGAGAGGGTGGCGAGAATCTGCATGGTGCAGTGTGGGGGCATGGTGAGTGCCCGCCTGGAGGCAATCGAGTCTCGGCTGCCTCCAGCTGAGATCCTCCGGCCCCCGCTTGCAGCGGATAGGCGAAGGATGGAGGAGTCCTCAAGGACGAAGCCAGCGCAGGTCGCACCGAATCATGAAGGGGGCAGAAAACCCACGGCGGGGCCTGGGAGGGCTGTAAGTGGGCAGGGTGCGTCCGCGCCCCTCGTCCGGACGTCTCAGCCCCCAGTGACCGCTTCTTCCACCCAAGTCATGGTGGGTGGAGAAGGCCGCCGCAAAAAGAACGCTGCGGGTGCGACCGCGCCCCCCATTACCTCCCAAGAGGCCGCACTCCTGGCGACCACACCTCCCACCAGGGTGACGGTGGGTGGCGAGGGCCACCGTAGGAAGAAGGCGGTGGGTGTGACCGCGCCCTCTACCTCCCAACAGGCCGCGCTTCCGGCGACTGCACCCCCCACCCAAGAGTCCTGGACGACGGTGGTGAAGAGGGGGCGCAAAAAGAGGGCTCCGCAGCCGACACCTCCCCAGGTACCGACTCGACCAGAGGGCGCGAGACCACCCAGGGTCACTACCCCTCGCTCCGAGGCTGTAGTCATCACACTGCAGCCCGAAGCCGTAAGCAGGGGAGTGACCTACAAGTCGGTCCTGGCGGAGATGAAGCAGAAGCTTCAATTTAGCGAGTTTGGCACCCCGGCTGGTTTCGTCTTCAGGACGGCAGCCACGGGTGCCAAGATGTTTCGCGTGTCGGGTGCCGCAAGGCAGGAGAGGGCGGACAAGTTGGCCGCCAAACTCCGGGAAGTCCTCAAGCCGGAGGACGTCCGAGTGTCCAGGCCCACAGTCACGGCTGAATTGCGCGTGGAAGGGCTGGACGACTCGGTGACCCCGGAGGAAGTAGTGGCGGCCATTGCCCAAAACGGTGGGTGTCCGCCAGACAATGTGGTGGCAGGCGAAATTCGCAGCGGCGCGGATGGGCTGGGCACTGTTTGGGTGCGGTGCCCGGTCGCGGCTGCGAATAAGGCTGCAGATGGCGGGCGACTTCTGGTGGGCTGGGTGTCTGCCAGGGTCAAACTCCTGCCCAGGCGGGCTGTGCAGTGCTTCCGGTGCCTGGAAAAGGGGCATGTCCGGGCACAATGTACTGCACAAATCGACCGCAGCGAACTATGTTTCCGCTGCGGTCGACCCGGCCACAGGGCGGCCCAGTGCTCCGAAGCGCCAAACTGCAGCCTTTGCGCAGCTGCAGGGAAACGCTCGGAGCACAGACTTGGCGGGAAGGCCTGTAAGGCACCCAAGGCCAAGAAGAGGAGGTCTAGGGCTGTCGGAGAAACTGCGCCTCTCCCACAGCCCGACTCCCGACCCAGGGATGGAGGAGCCGGGGAAATGGAATGCCATTAATGGCACAATTCCGTTTCCTCCAGGCGAACATCAACCACGCCGCCAGAGCTCAGGATCTATTGCTCCAGAGCATGGCGGAGTGGTTGATCAACGTGGCAGTGGTCGCCGAGCCGTATTTTGTCCCCCCCCGCGATAACTGGGCTGGGGACCTAGACGGTTTGGTGGCCATCATTAGCGGGACTCTTGACAGTCCGTCCCGAGGACACGGCTGGGTGGCCGCCCTCGTGGACGGCATAGTCACAATTGGGGCGTATTTCTCCCCTAACAAGAGTCTCGCTGACTTCGAGGAGTTCCTTGTCGAGCTAGGTGCGGTCGTGAGCCGGTTCCACCCTCGCCCGGTGCTGTTGCTCGGGGATCTCAATGCCAAGTCTGCGGCGTGGGGATCCCCGATCACCGATCCTAGGGGTGAGGTGTTGGAGGAGTGGGCGGTCGAGACCGGCCTGGCCGTCCTGAATCGGGGCTCGGAGTACACGTGTGTGCGGCAGCGGGGCGGGTCCATAGTGGACGTGTCGTTCGCTAGCTCCGCTATTGCGGGCCGTGTACGCGACTGGCGAGTCGCCGTAGAGGTGGAGACGCTGTCGGACCACCGATATATTCGGTTTGACGTCTCCACCCAGACTGCGGGTGGCGGTCGCCCGTTAGCCCCGCAAATGGACGGTCCCCGTTGGTCGCACAAGCGCATCGACAGGGAACTTCTCGAGGAAGCCGCAATCTTCCAGGCCTGGGTCCGGGAGTCACCGACGAACGAACCCGTCGACGTCGAAGCGGAGGCGCAGTGGTTCCGCGGGGCGATGACGCAAATTTGCGATGCGTCTATGCCCCGTGTTACCCAACCCACAAGGCGCCAGCTGTACTGGTGGTCCGCCGTCATCGCGCAGTTGCGCGAGACGTGCGTGGAGGTGAGACGCCAGTACACCAGATACCGAAGGAGACGTCGTCGGGTTCCGGAGGAGGAGGCCGCGCTGTATGAGGTGTACCGCGCGGCCAAGGAGGCTCTGTGGCTGGCCGTCGGCGAGGCTAAGACTCGAGCTAGGGAAGAGATGTTGTCGGCTCTCGACGTGAATCCGTGGGGGCGCCCTTATCGTGCGGTCCGAGGGAAACTTCGTGCCTGGGCACCCCCACTCACTGAGAGTCTGCAGCCTCAGCTGCTGCAGGAAGTGGTCGCAACGCTCTTCCCTGCTAGAGAAGAGCATGTACCGCCGCCGATGGCTCTGCCCACAGCCACAGAGTCAATGGATGAGGAGGACGTCAGCGTCCCAGAGGTGACACAACCAGAGATGAGGGCGGCCATAACGCGGCTTCGGGCCAAGACCGTTGCCCCGGGGCCCGACGGAGTTCCCGGCGTTGCGCTTGCCCTCGCTCTGAAAGAGCTAGAGCCCCAGCTGAGAGGACTCTACTCAGCATGCCTTGAACAGGGCCAATTCCCTAGTGAGTGGAAAAAGGGTCGTCTGGTCCTGCTCAAGAAGGCAGGGCGCCCAGCGGACTCGCCGTCCGCATACCGGCCCATAGTGCTGCTGGACGAGGTGGGTAAGCTTTTCGAACGGATTATTGCTGCCCGCCTCGCCGGCCACTTGTACAGAGAGGGGCCGGATCTGGACGATAGCCAGTTCGGCTTTCGGCATGGGCGCTCCACTGTGGACGCCATAATGCGGGTAAGAGTCCTGGCGGAGGAAGCAGTGTCCCGGGGCGGGGTGATGTTGGCGGTGTCCTTGGACATCTCCAACGCTTTTAACACCCTGCCCTGGAGCTGTATTCGGGAGGCGCTGTGTTACCACAGGGTGCCCCCGTACCTCCGCCGCATCATTGGGGCTTATTTATCGGAAAGGTGTGTCACCTATAGGGGACGCGACGGCCGAGGCCGGCGCGACATGTCGTGCGGTGTTCCACAGGGTTCGGTCGTTGGCCCACCCCTGTGGAACATCGGGTACGACTGGGTGCTGAGAGGCGAGCTCCAACCGGGGGTGGCCCTGGTGTGTTACGCGGACGACACACTGGTCACGGCCCGGGGGAGCTCCTACAGGGAGGCAGCGTTGCTGGCGACCTCTGCGGTCTCACAGGTGGTGGGCCGCATACGGCGCCTGGGCCTGGAGGTGGCTCTCAACAAGTCGGAGGCCGTGGTCTTTCACGGCCCCCGGCGGGCGCCGCCGCCCGGATCACATATTGTGGTCGGTGGGACCCCAATTGCTGTCGAGTCCACCATGAAGTATCTGGGATTGGTGCTCGACAGCCGATGGGACTTTGGACCCCACTTCCAGCGGTTGGCGCCCAAGTTGAAGGGCGCGGCGGGTGCGCTCGCAACGCTGCTTCCCAATCTGGGGGGCCCGAGCACCGCCTGTAGGAGATTGTACCTGGGGGTTTTGCGATCCATGGCCCTGTACGGGGCCCCGGTGTGGGCCTCTGACCTGACGGCCGGCAGCATCGCGATTCTGCGGAAACCGCAGAGGGCGATGGCCGTCAGGTCTATCAGGGGGTATCGCACAATCTCCTACGAGGCGGCTTGTGCACTGGCCGGGTCGCCACCCTGGGACCTAGAGGCGAGAGTCCTCGCGTCACTGTACCGGTGGCGCGAGGAGGCGCGGGCGCGGGGCGGTGAACCGATGCAGCGAGAGATCGATCTGCGTCGGTCCCAGCTCCGCGAGGTCTTGGTGGCGGAGTGGCGGCAGAGGCTTTTGCGCCCTACCGCCGGCTTCGCTACCATCGAGGCGATCCGACCAGTGCTCGAGGAATGGCTCGAGAGGAGGCACGGCTCCCTGTCATTTCGGGCGACGCAGGTATTCTCGGGGCATGGTTGTTTCGGGAAGTACCTGTGTCGCATAAACAGAGAGCCGGACGCTCGGTGTCATCACTGCGTCCATTGTCTGGAGGACACGGCGCGGCATACGCTGACAGAGTGTGCCGCATGGGAGGAGCCACGCCGTGCCCTCGTGACAGTAGTGGGAACCGACCTGTCGCTGCCGGCCGTCGCTCGCGCGATGGTCGGGAGCACAGAGTCGTGGGATGCGGTGATCTCCTTCTGTGAAACGGTCATCTCACAGAAGGAGGCTGCGGAGAGGTTGAGGGAGGTCGAGACCACTCTCCCGATCCGTAGCAGACGTACCGGGCGTCGGCGGAGGGCGGATAACGCCCTCTTCCGGCCCCCCTAAACGGGTCCAGAGGGACGGCGGACTTGGGGACGTCCGCTGCCCCCCCCGTATAACTGGACCCGAGGTGGTGGCGCGTAGTGTTCCGCGCGCCCCCCTAATGGCGTACCAGGGGGAGGACACCTCACTCCCCCCGCAGACTTGAGGAGGCCCGCGGAAGCGGGCCGGCACTAGCCGGGGATCGTGGAAGGCGCACTAGTTCCCATGATCCCCGGTGCAAGTGTGGGAAGGGAACACCGGGGTGGTTTTTAGTCGGTTAGAGTCCGACAGACCCCTCCGCCCGCCCCAGGGCGGAGGACATCCGTGTGGATTTTCCACCCCGGAAACAAAAAAAAAAAAAAAAAAAAAAGGACCTAATGTTGTCAATGGCGGTCCTCTCGAGGTTGTTCGAGAATATGTCTACCTCGGGCAAACTTTGCAGTTTGGTAAGAACAACTTGGAGAGGGAGGCTAATAGAAGAATTCAACTGCGCTGGGCAGCGTTTGGGAAGCTTTGCCGGGTCTTCTCGTCGCGTGTTCCACAGAGCCTAAAGATGTCTTCAATCGGTGCGTGCCTGTTATGACTTACGGAGCCGAAACGTGGACACTGTCGGTACCTACGGCTATGGAACGGGCTATGCTTGGAGTTTCTCTGAGGGATCGCATTCGGAACGAGGTGATTCGACAGAGAACCAGAGTTGTCGACATAGCCCACAGAATAAGTAAGCTGAAGTGGCAATGGGCCGGTCATATTAGCCGTAGGACCGATGACCGTTGGGGTAGGCGTTTTCTTGAGTGGAGACCGCGAATCGGCAAACGTAACGTGGGACGCCCTCAGGCTCGGTGGAGTGACGATCTTCGTGGGGTGGCTGGTAGCAACTGGATGAGAGTAGCTGAGAATCGAGTTGAATGGCGTGCGATTGAGGAGGCTTATGTCCAGCAGTGGACTGCTATAGGCTGATGATGATGATTAAGCGTAAACTATTCGACACTTGTATTTAGTCTGTCTTTACACATGGCTGTCAAACCTGGGCACTAAATAAATCCCATGTTAAGAAACTCGAAACATGTCAAAACGCTATGGAAAGGAGCATGATGGGGAAGAGACTTTCGAATAGATTAAGAACCACCAATACAAAGAAACGTACTAGAACAAAGGAGGTCACGGTAACTATCAGAAAGCTCAAATGGAAATGGACAGGACATCATGCCGTTTGTTTTTAATTAAATGTGAAATAAAATATAAGATAAAATATTTATTGTAGTTAAGCTTGACAATAAAAGGCGCACAGAGAAGTCCGCGAGGGGCGGCAAAGCCGCCCCTCGCATCCTGCCGCCCCGGGCCATGGCCCCCTTGGCCCTATGGTAAATACGCCTCTGCTGCTATCCGTCCGTCTGTCTGTCTGTCAGCGGGCTCGCCTACTACGATGGTACGGAAACCTTCATGCGCGAGTCCGACTCGCACTTGGCCGGTTTTTATGTAATCCGTTATAAACCGGAGCATATGAATGGCAACGAGTAAATATTGTTTACTAAACGATCACGATCAGGATGTCAAATATTGTTATCAACGGATTTAGAAGATTGGAATAGTACTTAGATTGTATTGATTGTTTTTACAGGGTTAAAAATTAGTTACCTATCATAGATTTGTAATCTGACTCAATTAGGTATAGCTAACTTATTAGTTCCGTTCATAGAAATTAAATACAAGTTCAGATTATCGCGGGCGTTTTTTAAAAGAGGTAGGCCGCAACGTGCTATGGCCACGTCATGCATCTGTTCATACATACACGTGCGCCGGTTACGAGTCATACGTACGGGCCAGATATTTTTGAAGGGCATTGTCAATAGCACTAGTTTGACGAGACAGTTTTGTACATTTAAACTAGAGATGTTACGGAGGTTCGATACCGAGTCCGAAAGTTCGAAGCTTCTGATTGATTTTGCACCTTCGATTCCGATAAATTTTAATCGGAAGTTACACTGTTTAAGATTTGAAATTCGATCGTTTTTATTTTCAACACCCAGGTATACCTGTATTATTTTTTGAACTGATAATAAGAATATAACTGATGAATAATGTGTGTAATTTTATTTTATTAGACCTGCCCCATTAACACATCTCTCTTTTGCCTCCGCCTCAGACTCCGGTTCCGACAAACCAAATTTAAAAACTCCTACTTTAAACTATTGTCTGCTGAACAAAATAATAATTTCCTTTGTTCATCCTTCCATCTTACATTCCTTGGGCTGTTATGTTGTGTTTGATCTAAGCATTTACTTCTTAATTAAGTATTTGCACCTCCTATCCTAACCGCAAAAGAAAGAATGAAAAATTCTCTTACCTAAATACGCTACGCGTCGCCAATGATTCTTTTTCTAGATGCGCCCTAGATCCAATCACAATGGCTATGCACTCGCTTACATCCTGCGGTTGAGAGAATGGATCACACTTTGTAAGGCTTTTCAATGCAACTTCTAGTTTAGCTAAGTCTTCGAATTTCGATGCTCCATCTGCATCAGCAAACAATATACTAGCCCCTCTACAGCTTTCAATACCCTGAAACATGGAAGTATTCATGATAAAAGTGGCTTTTGCCAGTAGCTTCGCCTACAAGGAGGTGGGAAATAATCCCATGGGAGCATACTACTAGGGTAAAAAGCCATTAAAGTGCATAGGGAACAGACAAACATACTTTCCTATTTATAATATGAGTATGGACCTTGGTTACATTTAACAGCACATAACATCATGCCTGTAATCCCCAAAGTGTTAGGCAGTAGTGTACCTAATAGTACACCCCCATTTCGCCAGTTTTGTTTTAAGTACCACGCAATAGAGGGCGAGCCTATTGCCATCAGCCGGGCACAATATCAGACTAAGTGGCAGCTACTGATAATTTTTTGATGGAATAACCCAACCCAATAACACTTTGTCCGACACGGGATTCAAATCCAGCACCTCATGCTCGGCAGTCGTGCTTGCAATCACTTGACCAACGAGGCAGTAAAAACTGGAATTGGTTATATCACTAGTAAATGAACTAATACACCTGAAAGTAAGAGGTCTCTACTGCCTAAGAGCATGAAATACCAGAGAAATACCATCCTGGATACAATGCTTTCGTCTTTTCATTAGTAATTGAAAAAAAATTGCTGTTTCTAACAAAAGTGCAATACCTACACCATTAGAATGTATGCAACATCAGATGTTTTAAAAAAAGGCAGAGGAAAAATTTTGGAAAAAAAATTGTTTCGAATGATGTATAGAATACATGGTAACCCTGTTTATTTCTAAATTAATTTTGGAACTTACCAGGCGTACAGCACCACCTTTTCCTCTATTCTTGATAAGCTCAAGGCACCTCACTTTCTCACTGCCATACTTTATAGAGTAACCCTCGGTCACTTGCACCGTGTCGTCTCTACTGCCATCACTTACTACAATTATTTCATATTTGTATGAAGGCTCTTCTTTTATTCTTCCTTCTAAAAATTCTATGGCTTCATCAAGCATGGGTGGCACTAGAAACAGGACAATAATTATTTTTACAGGACACATTATTGAAAGATGTTATCCCCAAAGACCCATGTAATAGGGGGCAAACCTATTGCCAGCAACTTAAACCAGGCTCCATAATGCTACAGAGAAATTCCAGGGAACTAGCAGTCTGGAGTGGAGATAACAATATAAAACAGTAAACTTACATCTCTCTTCCTCATTATAAGCAGGCACTATTACACTTAGGTGTACAGTTTGCGGCTCTGCAATGTTTGGGAACTTAGCTTTACTCTTGCTCTTAACATCATTGAATGTAGTCTCTTCTTGAAACCGTTCCACCACTGGATATGGGTTTGTTATCATGTATAATATGATTGATATCTACAAAATATATTGCAATAATTTTAGGTTATCACTGTTTATTTGCCAACAAGACACACACGCTCTACGTATTTTTTTGAATTTTGTTGTTTTACTCACCGAAACAAGTAAGGTTACAGCGGTCGCAAAACCGTATAAAATAATTGTCCAAATAAATATTAATAGAGCCATTGTACCGTTTCTAGCTTCTTTATTTGTAATCTTTTAATTGTTTCTTCTTCCTTGTTCAAACACAATTTGCTGAAGTTCAAAATTATTCAGAGCTAAGAGAAATAGCTGAAAACAAAATGAAAATATAACTATCTGTCACTGACTGATGCATGTGTGACGTTTAATTAATGACGTTGACACTCAACGTTTAGTTAACGTAGTTTTGTGCGTTTAGTAACCAGCAGTGTCACCAGATCTAAGATGTTTTATTTGACGCCTCACTTCGTCCGCTCTTCTCATGTGAACTCGCGCTGAGCTCACTTGTTGCAAAAGTGGGCTCACTTCGCTCAGTCGTTTTTAAAGTTTACTTTACTCGTTTGCGTTGTTTCAAAAATCCAATTTTTTTATTTCACATAGGCCAAAGAGATATAAAGACTTATGTAGCTCGTAATATTTGAATGTCTGTGGCACTGACTTATAAAACGTCGAAAAAAAGTGCACGATCCGGGTTGGTCGTTTCCTATGGAGAAGAACCGGCAAGAAACTCCGTGGTTAAACTTTTGTAGTCAGGTTGTTAGTAGGGTTTAGAATTATTGTAGTCTATCTATTCTATTATACACACATCAACACTGTCTAGGGATATATTGGATTTACTCAATTTATTAAAAATAACATACAAAATGTATAATGTATATTTTTATAAAGCCTATTCTACCCTCCAGAATAAAAGAAAACTATTTTTTATACACTTGAGAGCAATGAATCCGGGTCACTTAAAGAATGTTAAAAATCTCGGAAACTAAAAATGATAGGTTAATGCAATAAATTGTATTTAATAGACAATGTAATACTCCTTAAATGAAAGTAAAAAAAATATGAGTCGCCATACATTTTATTAACACAAAATTACATAAAGAAAAAAACTGCTGATCTCTCGTTAAAACAAAAATAGGAAACATGAAATTTTTGAACTATATTACGATTTTCTTGAATTTTAATACTTCGTATTGCCTCCTCGTCCTTCCATTACTGCGTTTACGCGGTTTGGCATGCTGTACACCAAGTTCCTTATACGATTTTGGGGAATATTCTCCCATTCCTCTGTGAGAGCAATTTTGAGCTCACGAAGCGTGATTGGGGGAGGGTTTCGTTGTTTTACGCATCTGCCTAGCTCGTCCCAAGCATGCTCGATCGGGTTGATATCCGGGCTGCGCGCTGGCCACTCCATACGAGTAATGTTCATCTCTTGAAGGTAGTCATTCACAATCCTACCTGTATGAGGTCGGGCATTGTCATGCATAAATATAGCATCCTCACCTAAATTGACCATAAATGGACCAACGCGATCATTGAGGATTTCTTCCACATATCTTACGCTAGTTAAAGAGCCGTTTTCTATGATCACCAGCTCTGTGCGACTTTCAGAAGAAATTCCGGCCCACACAAGTACAGACCCACCACCGTAGGCTACTTTTTCTTCGATGCATGCTTGCTTGAATCTTTCCCCTGGTCTTCGATACACTCTGTGTCTTCCATCGTGCTTGTAGAGCATAAATTTTGATTCGTCGGAGAACATAACTTTTGACCAATCTTCAATACTCCAATTTACGTGGCTCTGGGCATATCTTAGTCTTGAAATACGATGCCCACGCTCCAGTTTAGGGCCGTTTGCAGGTCTAAGGGGTTTTAAGTTAGATTCAGCAAGCCGACGTCTTACTGTCCATGCACTTGGGTTACTTCCTCCGAGGCGTCGAAACTGATTTGTGAGTTCAGTTCCTGTGAGAAAGCGATTTCGAAGCATGGTGTTCACCAAGTATCGGTCTTCTCGTGCTGTGGTACACCTGGTTCTGCCCGTTCCTGGTCTGCGTAGGTTAGAACCAGTTTCTTCGTAACGTCGGAGAACTCTTTGTACTGTTGACAGCGACACACCGACAGTCCTGGCTGTATCGCGCTGACTCCGGCCGGTTTCCAGCATTGTAAGTATTCTGGTGCATTCTTCAGGCGTAAGCGACATAATTTCAGCTTGAATAATGAATATAGAGCACTATCAACATGGTTTATGTACCCACATAAATGACAGATTACAAACAAAAGCAAAACCAAATGCTGTAATTTCGTAGTTCCATCTTCGAAAGTGGCCCTTTTTCAAATTTGATTTTTTTATGATATAACTTTACAATAACTAAGAAGTTTTAACACCTTCATTTAAGGAGTATTACATTGTCTATTAAATACAATTTATTGCATTAAACTAGCATTTTTAGTTTCCGAGCTTTTTAGGATTCTTTAAGTGACCCGGATTCATTGCTCTCGAGTGTATTTGCGTTAACAAATTTTTATTTAAGTAAAGAAAAAACGTGAAATAATGGTAAAACTAACAATGAATGTGATTACATGAAAAAGTAAAAAATAAGGAAAAATTAATCTGTTTTTAACAGTTATGTGAAAAATCAGTAGTCAGTAAAACCACCCATGACGTTAATAACGGTCCTGCAACGGTTTTTCATGCTTTGGATTCAGTTATCCAAGTCTCCAGTCCAGTCAAGGTCCGGCTATGATGCAAAAAAAGTAGCTCTTTCGTCGCAATGTTTGCAGGGAAATTCCTCAAAGCCCTTCTTTGGAGCATATCCCACGCATGTTCCGTGGCCAGCCTAAGACCGATACGTCGTGCTATTGCAACCAGCTCGTCACCACTCTCACTGTGTGCGAACGGGCGTTATCGTGCATGAGCGTGAATTCTTGGCCCATTTTTAGTCGATGGGGGTAGATTATTGGTACTAGCACCTCGTTACGGCATTTTTCAGCCGTCATGGTGTTTCCGATCCAAACAAGGTCTGTTCTTCCACCAACATGAATTCCCGCCCAAACCATGATTGTCCCGCCGTGGTATGGATTGACTTCCTGAGGATGTTGCAGACGGCTCTCACGACCAGGAACCCGCCAAACACGTACTCTACGTGTATCGGGATGGAAACCGAACCGGGACTCATCGGTAAACAGCACTACAGGCCACTTGTTATCTTCCCAGAGCAAATGTTCACGAGCCCACTCTAGTCGTCGTCCACGATTTCCTCGGCGTAGTGCTGGAGTACGAAGCGGTCTACGAGCATGAAGGTTAGCTTCATGCAGCCTTCTCCACACAGTTTGGTCACTCACAAGCAACTGGTGCTCTGACTGGAGCCTCTGAACCAACTGCATGGCCGTAACATTCGGTTGTCTTCTCGCGGCAACTTGCAAAAATCCCTCTTGTCGTTGAGTGGTTATGCGCTTCCCGCCTGGGTGTCTTTCAGCCGCTTCACCAGTAGCACGATAATGTGACCATAACCTTGATATGCGTTTTGTCTTGTTCCAACGTCCTCAGCAATACTCCGTTGAGTACCCCCAGCTCGGAGCATGCCTACTGCCCTTAACATTTCCTCTCTTGTTTAATGGCGCCGCTGCATGATGCACACAATAGCATTTATTTGTTGACCGCTACTTCGTTCGCGTGGAAATCTTGGTGTGTATGTGAGAGTGAGAGACTGCCTCGTTGGTCGAGTGGTCGCAATTGCAACTACTAAGTATGACGTCCTGGGATCGATGCCCGGGTCGGGTAGTGGTAAAAAAAAAATTAAGTACATAATTACATAAAGTTATAACGCACATGATTTAAAGATCACCTTTTAAGCAAGGAGATGCTTGTGTGACTCCGCTCTTCCACTTAACATTAAAAAATGTATGCTATTGAAAAAAAAATACTATAAATAATAGTGTCATTGAGTTATTCCATCAGGAATTTCTCAATAGCAGCCACGGAATCTGGATTTGTACCCAGTTGGTGGAAATTGGCTCGCATATCACATGGACGATAGAAAATGAATTTATACGTGACTTAGCGTTTTTGGGAATTCTACGCCCGAAGGGTTGAAAAGGGGGATGCGATATAGATATAAATTAGGATAGTTACGATACGAACAGAATACAACCACTTATAAGGAATATCCATGCAAAATTTTAACAAAATCTATCCGGTAAATTTTATGTCATACCAATAGACATAAAGAAAGTTGCCCGGAAGCTCGATAGATGGCAGCAGTGGAAAAAATAGAAGTCGCTATGGTTTCGTTACCGCGCGTTGTATAAGTACCCCAGCACTCCGTACCTTCGGTACGATTTTATTCCTGATAAGTAGGATTACGACGAAGATAAAATAATTAGATAGCTTAAGCAGCTTAAGAAAGTCGGAGCAGATTTATGTATTTTTTTTTTTATATTTTATTATAATATTAGGATACGATTTTTTTCTTTTAGGTAGCTGAAAAAATAATTAGTCTTTTTTTCTTTTTATATAGATTTTAAAGTATATTATTTTTAGATTTTAGTTTATTTTTACTTTTAGTAAGACTAAGAAAATTGTATGTCATTTACATACAATTTTCTTAGTCTTGGTAGTTTAAATTATAAATATTGATGGGCAGACGGAGCTTGCCTTTTTAGGTCTCTTTCTTTTTTGATGCACGGAAATGAAGAAATTAATGGCATTCGAAGTACGTGAACAAATTGTTGATCCAATCTCTGTAAAGGCAGCGTAATGCTATAGTACATTACGATATTAGTGCGTTATGATGGTTATAACATGCGAGGCGGAATTTCAGCCCGAGCCGAAGGCGAGGGCGTAATTGAGCCGAGCATGTTATAACCAATACGCACGTATATCGTACGACGTTTTTTAACACATTTGCGAGGAAACAGAAAAAAAGATATTCACAATACAAGTACAAAGAAAAGAAAATTTGAGAAAAATGGCGCGAGGATTATTTTCTGCCGTGGCTGCGTGAAAATGTTGGCAAAGACGCTAGAGCATGCAGCCAAGTTATTAAATTACCGAATGAACTGTTTTTTTTTTTAATAAACTCAATCTGTGAATGCACACTGTTGCTTTCCCGCCATTTTAACAGCGCGCTAGCGCTGCCTACTGACTGGCGCCGCGCGGCGATTAGTTCGGAATAGCAACAGCGCGCTGCTCACTAGCTGGAGTCGTGCGGCGGCGCGCCGCCGCACGACTCCAGCTAGTGATATTGATATTACGATATTTAAAATGGCAAATAATGCTGTTATGGAATTTATATGGACTATAACTTAATTATTTGCTTTCATAACACACGCGTTTTTTATGACCCGCTTTACATATTTAAAACCGGTGGAATTACATCAGCTTTACGAGCAAGGGTGTTAAAAAGAAAATTACCTCCAGACGTGTTGAAGTAGTTGATATTTTATCTGTGTCATCAATTGATTCAGCATCTTCTATGGACTTTTCTTCCAAACAGCCGGTTAATATTTCTATTTCTAAGTCGACTTGCTCGATACCTCAAAAAAAAATAAGAAGTGTAGAGCTAGTTACACAGCAGCAACGAGAAAAACTCAACTAAAACAGGCACAAAAAAGTACTCAAGAAGTAACCGTACACCTTTTCGGAAAGCGGCTTCTAAATATATAAATAAAACTCAGAAGTGCACAGGCAAGATGCTGCTAATTACCAGCAGGCACATCCTGAAGTGCACAAGCGAGCTGCTGCCAATTACCAGCAGGCACATCCTGAAGTGCACAAGCGAGCTGCTGCCAATTACCAGCAGGCACATCCTGAAGTGCACAAGCGAGCTGCTGCCAATTACCAGCAGGCACATCCTGAAGTACATAGACCGGCTCAGTCACAATACAACACGCGGGCAACTGCAAGTCCATGGAATACAAAGTACCTTTCAGGTTTGTCTTACAATCCAGGAATGGCTTACGACAACGATTGTATGGTAAGTATAGGCAATATGAATTATACGTGTCAGTGGTGCAATGCACTCAAATGGAAGGACGAGACTCTTGGAATGTGTTGTGGTAGTGGAAAGGTGCAACTCGAAGCATTACATAATCGTCCTGATCCTCTATACAGTTTGGTAATAGATCTGCACCCTGACCATAAGCATTTTATGAGTAATATTCGTAAACAACAATTGTTTCCAGATTACATTTTTTGGCGCAAAGCAGGTGGTGGGGGATGGTTTTATGCCAACATTTAATACAGGGTCAGGTCTATCATTTGGTTGGAAGCATTTTACCGGAACCTGGTGAGAAAGCTTAATTCTTGCAGATTTATTTCGTTGGAGAAGACGATAGAGAAGTAAGTCTAAGGTGCTCAAATTATCAAGGATTGAAACCAAGTTTGGTTAAACAGTTACAAAAAATACTTCATGATGTTAATTAACGCTTACATTAAAGACCTCAAAAGCACCATTGATAAAATTCCCCCCACCTGTGAATGAAGTAGTCATTCATGCCGAAAAGAAACCACTTGAAGGTCATAGAGGACGTTTTAACGCCCCAACGACTAACGAACTTGCTTTGGTGATGGTTGATCAGCAATTTGAGAAACGGGACATTATATTGGAAAGCCGCTAGCTAATCTAGCTATCATTGTTAAACTTGACAAAAATAATAAAGACTTTGAAACGGACATAATCAATGCATTACAACAAGCCGTTAACTGGTTAGAACATAACAACTTAATTATACATTTGAAGAAAACAAAAATTATGAATTTTCGTCAACGAGTAGCTAATCGGAACTAAATGTAAGCTTTAATAATGAAAAAAAAATGAAGAAGTTGCAAATACAAAATTTTTAAATCAGTAAGTTTGCTTTTGCTTTGTATAAACTAAAGAAAGTAGTCAATCAAGTAGCGTCAGTCACTGCATACTATGGATATGTCGATTCTATACTACGCTACGGAGTCATGTTTTGGGGTAACTCCTGCAATAAGGACATGGTGTTCAAATCGCAAAAAAGATGCATTAGAGCTATTACAGGTATAAAAATAAGTGATGGCTGCAAACCTTATTTTGTATTGTTAAAAATAAAGACTTTACCTTGCTTGTACATATTTGAGACTGCTTTATTTGTTAAAAAGAACATGCATCTATTCCGAAAAGCATCTGAACATCGCTATAAAATGATTAGACAAGAATATAGACATGAATTATGCGTTCCATCATCAAGGACCGCCTTGATGCACAAAAGCATACTTTGCATGGCCCCGAAAATATTTAATAAATTACCAAATAGAATTAAGGACTTAAATATTATTCAATTTAAAAACAAATTAGGACATCTATTATTGGAAAAATGTTATTATACTATTGACGAATTCCTTAATGATAAATTGTAAGTTATTTGACATTGATAATCTATTTAATTTTGACATTGATATTTATTTAATTTTGATTTGTTTAATTTGGACATTGACTTTTATTTTATTTTGACATTGATATTTATTTAATTTTGACATTGTAATCTATCTTTATTTCCATTCATTGTGTTCCATGTTTACTCAATTGTTATGCTTTGCTTGCATTTTCTGTCTTAAGTTATGTTGTGTTTTGTTGTAATTATGTTGTTTTAATATGTTGATTTAATTATTCTTTTTTTTTAATAATATGCAAGAGTGTACACCTCTAAGGTAGATTTTTGAGGATCTAATTATTTATTATTAAGATGTCATGCAAAATGCACCAAAAATCACACCAATAAATGAATTTGAATTTGCCGTAGTACTTCTTTACGTCGGATAAGTGAACTGCATCGGTCATACGATGCCTTGCAATATCCCATAATATTTTGTTATGGCGACGATGGTTATTCTGTTAACTTGCGTCAACACGATCCTATAACAAAAATGTCTGTAAAAAAATGGTTTCGGCAGCCAGTTTCTATTCCTTCCGTATAATGATAAGAGACGGTGAAGATAACATTCTCCTGAGTTTTATCGCTCTTTTTAGTCAGTATTTAGTGGATCAATACGATAAAATAGAAACCGAGAGACTCGATTATATACGACATAATCAGGCAAAGTTACGTGCAGATAATTACATACATCTTAAGGATGCAGTTAGACAACAAGATGCTGATGCCAATCAATTCGGGCAAATGGTAGTACTACCATCCTCTTTCACTGGTGGTCCGAGGTACATGCACGAGCGTACCCAGGATGCGATGACATATGTGCGCAACTACGGTCGCCCAGATCTCTTTGTGACGTTTACATGCAACCCTCGCTGGGAGGACATCACCAAAGTTTTACTTACTGGACAAGAGTCTTGTGATCGTCACGATATAATTGCTCGAGTGTTTCATACAAAAGTAAATAAAACTGATTAATATAGGGTAAAACCCGGATAGATGCCGCAGTTGGATAGGTGCCCCATTTTCTAAGAACCTAACTTCCCAAAATCGCAACACAGATTTAATAATCTAAAAATAGAGCACACGTGCCCCACAGCTATGTGCCCTGTAGACCATCGCACGGGATTGACGTGTTTAGCTAGTGCATGCGTTCATCTCCGCGACGAACAGGACGAACGCTTCAAAGTTTCAAACGTAAGAATTTACTGTTACATATCTTTTTATATAGTAAGAAATTCTGTTCTATTTTAATTATATCCATACATTGGTTAGTTAACTTTATAACTACATCATAATAATTGCACTTTTTTATTTAGGTACGTCAAAAAATAAAAGGGCATCTATCCATAGCAAAAAGGATAGTCGCCCCGATTTTTTGCAGTATAGGTGCCCTTAGGGGCTATCCCCCGTACGCTGTATGCATGTTAGCATATTTTTAAAATGATTATTTTTATTTTGATAAAATTTTTATTATTGCATAGAATGCTTTGATAACTATCAAAATACGAAGTCAAAATCTGATTGGATTCGGTGCATATCATGCCAGAAGTGGCTGCACGAAGTATGTATGTACACTTTTTAGAAATTATTGCTCAAGATGTGGCAAACTGAAAGCACTTTCCAATTCAACCTAAAATAAGGACAACATTTAATTGTGGTTGATTTTTTGAAAATTTTAAAAATTGGCATCTTGCCTGCCATACCTATTATGTTCAATTAGTTACGATTATGCACATTAAAATTTAGAAGTTATTTTTTGTTAAACAAATGTTTAAGTTTAACTAATAATTTTTAAGAGTACCGTTAATACTATTACCTAAAGATTACAAATAAAACGTATCAAAACTATGTATTGTACTTATTTTAATCTATAGGGCGTCTATCCTACATCACAGGCATCTATCCTCCTTAGCATTTTCATAGTGAGGCATCTATCCATATAGGTAGGCATCTATCCTCAAAAAAAAAGGGTTTGCAAAAACTCAATTTATGCAGAATCAAATAATGTTAGATCAACAAAAACGAGTCGTATTGCTAGTACAAAGATCCAACTAATTACATTCATGGAAATTCTTCATGAAAAACGTACAGTTTGAAAATTAGGAGGCTTTTTCAAAAAGTGGGGCATCTATCCTGGTTTTACTTGATTAAAGGACAAATATTCGGAGAAATTCGTTGCTATATGTATTCGGTTGAATGGCAAAAACGTGGTCTTCCACATGTCCACATTCGTCTATGGCTGAAAAGTAGCATAACGCCAAACTCTATCGACAAAGTAATCTGCGCTGAAATACCTGACCCTGCACTTGACCCAAAACTTCACGAAATAGTAAAGTCGAACATGATTCATCGTCCTTGTGGAAGCTTTAATCATAAATCACCTTGTATGAAGGACAACAGCTGCACTAAAAGATATCCCCGACCTCTATTGAGGGAAACACAAACAGGTGATGATGGCTGTCCACATTATCGGAGACGATCCCCTAGCGAAGGCGGTGTTACCGTTAATATTCATGGTGTAGATCTAGATAACCGTTGGGTAGTTCCTTTTAACCCTGTCCTATTTAATGGTACTTATCATATATAGTGATGCGGACACGACGTGTAGGAGGAATAGAAAAAAAAAGGTAGTTGTCACCATGTCACCATAGAGTATGCTGTCACTAATGTCAACTGTCAGTCACCACGAATGGCGGGAAGTTTTGGAAGGTGATTAGGTGAATTAAGCGTACCATGGACTGGGACTTGGTGGTGCTGGTGACGTGAGCCTGAGGTTCTGTTAGTAAATTGCGGTATCAACCTATCATCTGTGCCGCTCTACCAACAGATACTACAGGTAAGTCCGGCTCGCGTCGCTCCCGCTCTGCTTCGTGCCGTCTGTGGGTTCGATTCTTTCGCTCTTCTCAAAACTTTGCTGGGCTGAATTAGGGAACCTCATCGTTCAGTCAGCTTCATTTGATGTGACTGACTGACTACCTTGTATATTATTTACCCATTCGTTAGGATGGAGCAAACTTGGCACGATAGTGGCCTGTGGCAGAGAATTTGATCAATGTGATCACCGACAGTTTAGGGAACTCCCAGAACTACATATAATAGAACAATTATATAAAACACTTGGTGTGAACATAGAAGTCACTGATGAAGGACTGTTATTAAATGACATAACTTTTTAGCACCTTCTAAAGTTGGTTGGGATAAAATTGATTGTATTTAAGATAAGATAAGATAATATTTATTTGCTTAAACATGTGTCATACATACAAGTAAATACATGCATGCAAGATGGCAACAACATTATTAGGTACAGGCATGTTTGCCACATGGTGTGACGTGCAAATATAAAAAAAAAAATATTAATTAAAGCATTCTCTTAAAATAACAATAAATTAAATCATTAAAGAATAATAATAATATTGTAATAAATTTAAAGTAACTAAAATCACATAGAATCTCAAAAACAAAAATAAATTATTAGGATTGTTACACAATTATCATGTCAATACTTACACAATAAAAAAATAAAATAAAATAAAAATAGAAATCATTAAACTAAAAAATTGTAAATTAACAAACACATTATAATCAAATCAAATAAGCTATTATGTCAATACAAATCTTTCCTCTAGGAACTCGTTAATATAATAGTATGCTTTATTAACTAAATGTGTCTTAAGTTTTCTTTTCAAGTGTACATTATTAAGCTCCTTCCAACTTTTAGGCAACTTATTGTAAACTATTGGAGCCATATGAAAAACACTTTTGCGCATAAGTGCCGTCCTACAGGGAGGTACACTTAATTGGGTTCGATCACGCCTATTCCTAGGAAATTGATCTGCTTTGCGCGGAAATAATTTAGGGTTGTTCCTGACAAACATAACGGCTTCCAGAATATAAATGGATGGCAATGTTAAAATTTTATGCATTATAAAAAAGGGTTTGCAGCTGTCCGTGGTTTTTAAATGAAACATTGCTCTAAGGCACCTCTTTTGGGCTTTAAATGCTACTTCTCTATTTGTGGAGTTACCCCAAAAGATAACACCATATCTGAGAACGGATTCAGCCAGACCGTAGTAAGCTGTTAATAGCGCCTCCCTATTGACATTTCGTGATAGCAAGTACAATGCATAGGCACTACTACTAATTCTCTTACTCAGGAGAATCTATGTGTTCCTTCCAATTTAAATGTCGATCAATAGTTAGTCCCAGAAACTTAGTTGTATTAACCGTGTCAATTGTTATATTATTATACATTATGTCAAGATTGGAAAATGTCAATAAACGCTGACTAAAATGCATAATTACTGTCTTACTTAAATTAATTTTTAAATTATTATTGTCTAACCATTGTATAGTATTGATCAATGTATTATTAATGTCATATTCATATAGGTCTTTATTATTACAGGGTATAGTTATAGTACTGTCGTCCGCGAAAAGTGTTACAGGATGGTCAATTGACTTTGGAAAGTCATTTATGTATAATGTAAAAAGTGGAGGCCCTAAAACACTTCCTTGCGGAACTCCATAGGTAACGGTTCGTTCCTCCGATAGAATGTTTTCTTGATGTTTGGTTTTAGTGTTTAGTCTACTTATTTCGGTTATTTGTTTTCTGCCGTGCAAATATGATTTTATAAGTTCAAGAACATTCCCTCTAACACCGTACGCATCAAGTTTTTTTAGTAAAATATCATGTTGGACATAATCAAATGCCTGAGTCATGTCACAAAATAAAGCACAGACTGGAGTATTTTTATCCATATTTGACATAACCGAGTGCAAAAAGTCATAAACTGCCATATTTATTGTTTTCTTTTTTCTAAATCCTTTTTGTTCGTCACAGAGTATATTGTTCACTTCTAAATAAAGACTAAGTTGATTATAAATATAGTATTCAATTACCTTTGAGAACATCGGTATTAATGCAATCGGCCTGTAACATTCCATTAGTTCCTTGTCTTGTTTTTTAAACAATGGCTTTATCACCGATTTTTTCAATGCGTCTGGAAAAATACCTTCACCTATACACAAATTTATAATATGGCTGAGCGGGTAACTTATTACATCAGCTACTGTTTTTAGTATTTTGGTACTGATTCCGTCATAACCCACACTATTTGTGTTATTTAACGCTAGAATGATTTTCGATATGTCATTCGGACAACTTGGAGCGATAAACATAGAATCCTTTCTGTTCAAAATATTTTTTGTTACTCTATGCCCTGAATTTATCGAGGGTTGAATTTTGTCAATAAAATAATCGTTAAATAAATTAGAAATATGGTTTGGATCCGAGATAATTTCACTATTAATTCTAATTTTGGCGATATTATTCTTTGGTATATTTAATTTTGATTCGTTTATAATTTGCCAGGTAGTTTTGGATTTATTTATTGATGTCTTTATTTTGTAATTATTTTGTGCTCTCTGTGTTAAATTTATTATTCTTTTAAATAGTTTTGAGTAATTTTTAAATCGCGTTTTATTCTGTTGAGTGGGTTTTATTCTATACTGCCACAATAATTGACGTTTCTTCTCACTACATTTCTTAAAGCCGCGCGAAACCCATTATATTAATCCTACGTTAAGCCTATTTAATCGAATTCTCTCAAAAGTGACTCCCTCTCGCGCCTGTTGCGGACACAGTCCATCAGCAGATGCTGCACGTCCTCAATCTGATTACATTCTCTGCAATTCGGTGAATCTATATTTTCATGGAATGCAAACTTCGTAGTCTTAAAATTAATTTAACATAATTTCTACTAAATTGATCGATATCGAACCCAAGGCACACACGAGGAGGCCTTGTATGCTAAGGTTGACTCACACTCTCTCTAACTGTCTTTCTCTCTCTTATGTGACGCAGACGAAGCTGCGCGGGTCAGCTAGTCATGAATATATAGAATATACTAGTACCTACTGATACTGATATATAATTTAAACTTTTCTTTGTAAGTATATTCTAGTCTTAAGTTATTTTGCTGCGCCGTAACAGGGTAATGTATTCATTTGTTTTTAAGCCAAGCTTGTAACGGTGTATACATTGTGCAATAAATAAATAAATAAATAAATATAAGTAAAAATACGTGATAAAAAAGCGCGCAATGCGCGAACACTATGGCATCTGACATTTTTGAAGACCTTACTCTACACGAACGCCTCTTGCGGCGAATTCATGCAGGATAAGACCCCTTGGTCAGACGTGTCGACCCCGCCACGTACTTGTAGGTTCATACCTAAAATGCGGAGTGCGCATGGCCTGGTAATTAACTGGGTTGTGGACGTCAGTTATGCAGTCACTCCACGTAAAATACAGCTGCATCCGGGTAGACTGGAAGGCGACTCCAACGTATGTAGTTGGGAAAAGGCTAGGCAGATGACGAGAACGGAACAGTACCTACATACTATTAAAAAAAGTTTTATAAATAAGTAGTTGAAGTGGTTTCGGTAATGATAAAGTGTTTTTAGTTTCAGTTCATGTTTGCTGGAAATACTTACAGATATTGTGATCAGCAATTTAATTTTGTTCAGGAAATAAAACACTCTTGTGACTTGCTTTTTCTCATTTATTAATTTGTTGCTTTCGTTGATTCATTCGAAATAGAAATTCTATCACATAAATAAATAGAGCAAACAATCGTATTACAAGCAATAATAAAAATATTACCGATGTGCGAATGAATGGTTTTCAAATAGGTTTATAAGCGGTAATCTGCAATAAATTTTCATTCCTTTCTTACATACATACATACATAGATGCCGATCACATTACAAGGTAGTAAGTAAGGTAAATACAAAACAAAACAAAAACATAACAATCTGCGAATTGAGTATTACTATCTTTATGGTAAAAAAAAACATACTTGACAAATAACTCATAACATACAAAGTGTAAACGGACCCTTTTCGAAGCCGCGCCAAGCAAAAATAATTTCTGGGTATTAACTTTTTTTGGGGTGAAAAATCACGTTTTTCGGTAGGACTCACTGTAACGCACTCAAAACCTGAGCGTATAAAACTAAAGTTATAACATAAAAAACTTGTATTTAAAAAAAACTTGTGAAAAAGTTGGAACTTTGGCCCCTATATCTCCGTAACTAGAACGTTCCCAGGAATAGTTTAGGACAAAGAAATGATCGCAATGACGGGGAGAAGAAGTGCTTTCGGCTTTGTTAAGGGTACTTTTACAGCTATTAGACTTAGGTACTACAATTTTAAGCTTAGATAACAATAAAATAACACTATGGGTTAATATTTAATGTGCTATAGGAAAACCTCGCTAAGATAGTTCAAAATGTTGAAAACATGGTTGACAACTTGACATTGACAACATGCAGTTAGAACGTAGTCTAATCGTCTTACTACTAGGGGCGTACATAAATTAAACGTAATTCTTTAAGACATAATATATGCAATAGAAGGTTTTAATCATCAAAGTATACCTCTTCATCGCTCGCGCAGTCAGAAGACAGGCAGCATTGCCACGTATTTTTTAATAGGAACGTCAGCCCGTGTACGCCCTGGTCAGACAATACTATAGTGTAACCAGACAGACTGAAGCAACTATAGGTAAAGATTTACATGGAGTGGCTATGCTTATAAGCATTTTAACAGGAAATGTATTTGACTCCCCATTTATCGAAGAAGTGCACGGGTTAAAAATCGTTATCCGATAAACATCCGCACAAAATAAAGTCATCTGAATAGTGTTTATATCCGCGCGTAGGTTAATGTTTGCATTTCTTTGCTTTGCTCCGCCAACCTCCAGAAGAGAGGCAAACTTTTGAAAGAGAGACTAGCGTTACAAAATTCCTATAAATTCAGCAACCCACCCTGTGCCGCCATTATTCATGGTAGTGACAAACACTATCTTCACAAAGTTATCGTCACTCGTGTAGTCGGCAGGCGTGTCCTCACAGAACGTCCGAACTACTACTCCCTTACTGTCCACGAGCTGCACATAATTCTGATCGCAAGTAATGCCCAAGTCGAACGTAGCGAAGTGTAGCAGTAAACGTGTTCCTAAGGGAGTCTCGAGCTCCCACTCGCAGCTCGACACCTGCCGGTGCACGTTAGGATACTGGGGACTGGTGACTTTACCGACCTCGCTTTGCAGTTTTCCACCGCAACCAGGACCTTTATCCGATGTTACGTAAACCAAATCAAACGTGACACGATCACCAGCATTTTCATGATTGTGTAACAGCAAATATCTACCCGTTGAGAAGATAGGATGATTATTATCATATTCGGTTTGAATTTTAGAAAGTCTGGGCGCACTAGCGTTGTTTCCGTCGAATATTTCTAGATAACAGTCTGCGTTCCAATAACTTGGGTAGGCGTACAAGAAATACGCGGATATCGTGTAGTTAACAGGAGCAGTTATTAGCGTGTAACAGTCATGATTGGGGTTACCGTCAAAGTCATTTACATAAATAGCTTGTACTCGTCCGTGAGGCTCCGTATAATTTCTGCCACAAAATCCTGTGAACACTGCCTCTATTTCCACACCTTTGTATACATTAGAATCTGAATCTGCCGATGTGATTAAGTTTATAGATGTAGTTCCATATACGTAAAAGTCCGTAGGCTCCTTACGCCCGCATAATTCAAAACGATCGGGGAAGTGTAAAGTGCTGTCGTAAAAGGAATTACGGCTAAAGAAGTCGTCCATCCGTTGGTTTAAGACAAAATCTTTCCCGAGCGTAGTATTCTGTTGGCTTGGATTGCTGGATATAATCAGCTTGTCTCTATTGCAGCGCTTTACGCCTGTAGCATCAGCTAAGGGGGGTTGTAAGTCCAGATCTTTAACAGTGATACGTAGTAAAATGTATGGAGAGGCGCTTACATCCAACCGATATAGGCAATGTATCCCTCGAGGAACGGACCCCATATCATAACCGGGAGATTTCAAGGTTTGTGGCGTATAGCTCACCGTAATGATGGAGGTGCCACATACAGACCGCAGAGCTGTTAATGTGGACACAAAGCCTTGACTTTCTATTTCGCCATCCGTGGCCAGCCTGACGCTCATCACATTACCAGAAGACATTAATTGCGGTGGGAGGCTGTGACCACAGTAGGTCCCTATTACTAAGCTATTAGGATTTAATCCATCTTTTATTTCAACTAAATCGCAATCGCACTTGCTGTATCCTATGGCAGTTTGATTGATATTCTGGCAAGGGGCTACGTGGAACGAGGTGAATTCGATTCTAATGATGGTGTCAGGAGGTGATATTATCGACCAATGACAGTCTAAGAAATCTTCGTATACAGTATGACCCATGAAAGGAGACTTAAGAACATGCGATGAAGCGGTTGTTAAATTTATCAGTCCACCACATTGAGCTGCTTCAGAATAGCTGAAGTAAACTTGAACTTTGAAACCTTTTAAGTTTACACTCGAGTCTGATACGAACTGTAACAAAGCCGTGCTCCCTTTGCTTCTAAGTGTTGTTGTTGAGTTAATATTACCACACATTAACGCTAAGCGCTTATCAGCATCAATTTCAAGTCCATCATATACTGCGATGTAATCATTATAACAATCGGATTGGCTTTCTACGTCAATGTAGAGGAATTTAAGCACAACCAGCTTGGTAGGTGGTGCTTTAATAAACCAAGTGCAGTTCATATTTATTTCGTAAGTGTCAGAAAGCGATGATGTGAGTACAGTACTTTCATTTACATTGCCTCCACATGAATATATAGAATAAGCAATTCTAAAACCTTTCCTCTGTACATATCTATCACTTTTAAATATCAACGATACTTTTTCGGGCTGGACTGTGACGGGAGGAATTTTGTCACCGCAGTAAATTTCATAGAGATAGATATAATCTGACTGACCTGTTACTGTTAAATTATCAAATGCACAGTCAGGAGTAGAATCTTCTAGTACAAAATCAAGGAACTTGAGTACAACTTTGTTGTTTGGAGCAGATATTTCATATTCACAACTCATTCGTGGGTGGTAACTATGTGGAAAACCAGGACTATACAAAACTTGATCTTTTTGTGTTGCTAAATAGTTTCCACCGCAGATAGAATCCCATTCAGCTTTGAATCCGTCGAGATTTTTATCAGCATCTGTACGTAAGACTACTTTCATGCGATTAAAAGTTGAATTATATACAGGTGGTGTGTTTCGTCCACATACCCTTGCTATCTCCGTGTAAGCTTCGTCCTTCCAGTCATAAATTATGACAACATCTTTAGTGCAATTAGCTGTTTCCTCAATAAAAAACCGTTCCACAAATTTAAGAGAAACTCTGAAGCCTACATCAGCCTGTATCTCCCAGGAGCATTCCTGGTTAGGTAAATAATTTTTAGGGTAATTTGGCGATGCAAACGTAGTTTGATATGAACGAAGATATCCGCCACATTGTTCAGTAACCGATCTGGCCATAAGTTTTACATTTGTATTGTTCTTCACATTCGAGTGATACTCAATATACATGAGTGTAAAATGCGTAACTAACGGACTATCTAAAAGTGATGTCTGGCAATATTTACCAATTTCAGGAGCATTTGGTCTTAAGTTTGATTTTAGTATCAAATACTCATCGTCACAATTTAACTTAAAATACCCTTCCATTTTAATTTCAACCCTATTTGTTGGGCCAGTCAGAATCCAAGCACAGTCTAAAGTATCGTTATATGAATCAGGTACGTTTAAAATATTAACAGGATTGTCTCCTACTTGAATAACACCACCACATGGTTGAAGTTTCCATTCTAAGTGGAAGTTTAACAAACTATGTGTGGTTTGAGATGCAGTCACATCAATTATTGGTGATGGTATTCTGTATGATACTTCGACGTTCCCACAAATATTTCGCATATATCTATTTTTAATAGGTGATCTAATAATTATTTGAGAATCAAAGTACTTACAACGAGTTCGGGCTACCGACGAATTTAATTTGGCGGTTAAATATATCGAATTGTAAGTAACGTTACTTGAAAGACCATTATAATCATCATTTGTTTTTGCTTGACTATTATAATGCCATTGACAAGAATAAGACTGATTGAATTCCGGTGATCGGAGAACCTGGTTAAAGTCAGTTAGATCACCGCCACATAGTGCTTCTTCGTCAGAGCTAAACTTAGCTTTGAAGCGGTGTGAAGTAAATGTACGGTTAAGCCATATATAAATCCCCATTTTGTTTCCAGTAGACTCAAAAACGTTTGTTCCAGGAATGTAAGTATCACTTGGGATTAATTGTAAAACATTGACTAAGGTAACGTCATTGAAAATACCAATTCTGTGTTTTTCTGTGTTCAAATCTATAATTTCTAAACGGACTCTTCGAGACTTATTCGGCACTATTACTTGCCATTGGCAGTACCTTAATGTGGTTTCTTGAGGATAGCTTGGAGTAGTTAAGTAACCGTCTGAAGCTGTTATTACGCCACCACACATAGGTCGGGAAGAGTTAAAGCTTATTCGAAATCCTCTATTCTCCGATATTTGAGCCCATGAGTCCGGTTTACCGACATAAAGTTTAATACTAAACTCGTTTGTTGAAGTTTCAATCGGCTCAAGGGAGTGTTCCTCATTACACACGGTCCTTAGTACGGTGATAGTGTTATTGGTGAGCATAGTTTCTTCGATTGTTACTTTGGTTCCACAAGATAACTCAGATTCGGGCAAGTCAATATCATCGGATTTAATTAGAAAAACGTGTCTTGGAGGTCCTATTATGTGCCACTCACAGACTGTTCCGTAAGGAATCATTTGCATGTGCGGGTATCCAGGCGATGTCAGTTCGCCGGCATCGGTGACAATGGTCCCACCACACGTCTCAATGGACACATTGGCTTTAAAACCATTGCGCGGGGTTTGTATCTGAGTCATGTATTTAATATACATTGTATTACCAGTGCTTTTAATGGTTCCAGGTCTGTCATTGCCACAATATTGTTGGTGTAGAGGAGAAAATTTCGATGATCCATATCGTATTTCGACGAATTCAGTTTCGCAATCACCTTTTTTCTCCAAATCAAATCTATCAATAAAGTCTATCCTAATAATTTCTCCAGGAGGTCCGGTAAATACCCACTCACATTCTGAATACGGAACTGGTACTGATGGATAATTTGGTGAATTTATTACTTCCCAATTGTGGTCAGAAGTTAGAGATGTTGTTGAACCACATTCGTAATTTTTCTCTTCGTAATTAACCACAAAGCTTTGGAACGTGAATGATCCCTTAGTGAAACTTATGAATAAACTATTACTAGAAGTGATTATATCTGCTTTATTTTCGTGGTCGTAACCGCAATACTTCCCGCTTGCCAAAAGGGGAGCTTCCTCAGAATCACCATTCCTTAATACAACGTAAGTCGCACAATCGTCATTTTTATTCGTGATATTAAAATTATTGAACTGTAATTTAATAGTCCTGCCGGGGCGCACTTTCACGACCCAGTTACATTTAACTTTGGACCTATACGGATATTCCCCATGTACGTCCCACCAAGTCGGACCAACTTCACCGGACAAACTAGTCACGAGTCCTCCACATCTAGAGTTGACCCGACCGAGAAAACCTTTCTTAGTAATGGATGAATCGGTTTTGAATTTAATTTTCATGTATGTGGATGCATTAAAGCCTATTTTAGCTGATTCTGTTGTACAAATATTTTCATTTACGGGCTTCCAATTTCCAGGACTGTCAGAAGAATAAATAGAAACTTTATCTGCAAAACAAGTATTGGTGTCTTCAATACTAAAATCTACGAAATTTACGCTTAGATGACGTCCCATTTGTGATTTGTAAACCCATTCACAATTTAAATTGTCCGAATATTCCTGTGGATAATTCGGCGATTTAAAAGTAATGGTGCCGTTTTCAGGTAAAACCGTTACAGTCTCATTCGATCCGCAGTTTATTCTCTCTCCAGTTTCGGGTTCAGAAACTCGAGAAGTTTTAGTCCAACTCATGTGAAACATCGAACCCGTATTTGACTCATCTGTTGTAAGTGTCATGTACACTACACTGGAGGAGCTCTGAATGACTTTCGTATCAACCAGAACACCGCTTAGTTCCTCTAAAATTAGAGCAGTTGAATCATATCCATCATAAATAGTTAATTTGTTATAGTTTACTTCGCTGTGTGAATAAATTTGTAAGACATCCAGTGTAATAGATATGGTATCTGAATCGGTAAGGAGCACACGCCAACTATATTCGCCAGTTCCAAGATATCGAGTAGGGTACAATGGTGAAGATATCTCACCGCTATCTCCTGTAATATCATTTTCATGCTGATATCCATAATGCAAGAGAAAACCTTGACCACTGGTCTTTGAATCACTGTGGAACTTAATATATATTTGTGACGCAGTGCTGTGATTGCTGGGAGTTTCACTACTACAATATGCACCCAGTAGCCGACCAGCACCGTTATTTTCGCGAACTTCTACGTAGTCATCGTTACAACCTTCAGAGAATTCTAAATCAAAGCGCTCGAATTGGACGTATGCAGTGTTTCCAGGGGATGATTTTAGTACCCATTCACAATCAGTGTTTACTGGATACGGACCGGGGTAGTTTGGAGACGCGATGCTTCCTTCTTCTGAAGTTAATGCGCCCCCGCATGTGTTACTAAGTGGCGAATAGTGAGCTGCGAACATTCCAGTAGCTCTACCAGTGTAACTGCCGAATTCTATCGTCAAGGCACTGCCGCGGCTGACTATCATAGGTGGAACTTTTCGTCCACAATACTCTCCGATTAGTGGAGCATTACTATCATCTCCATCGAGAACTCTTAGGAAAGAGGAGGGACATGTTCTATTTGTGATTACATTACTGTCTTTCGGTAATGACAATAGAGTTAACGTTAGATATAATTTTAGATCGGGCGAATCTGCAAGAATAGTCCAAACACAGCTTTTGTTAGTATGTTGAATTAAATTATCGCTATGAATGATACCGTCATGTGTAGCCCTTATAAGAGCACCACACGTAACAGTAAAGTTAGCTTTGAAGCCTTTGGCCGTTCCATCAGAATCGGTTTTGAATTGCACAATTATTTTATTGTTTTTGCTTACGAATTGTGTTTCATTTGAATTTGGACATATACGGTACGTGTAATTTGAAGAAGGTGTATAATTGTTATCATAATCATAAATTAGAATCGAGTCTCCACAGACAGGATCCCAAGATGTAGAGTAAAGATCAAGATCCATGAAGTTAAGTTCAATACGATGATGTGCGGGGACAGAAATGTACCAATTACAATCCATATTATTGTCGTAATTCTTTGGGTAGTTCTTAGAGTAAATGAGTCCAGATTTGGAAGTCATGGAACCTCCACATTTGGAATTCGGAGACCGAAATTGTGACGAGAAGTGAACATCCCTGAGTGTAGACCGTTTTGACAAACGCACCAACATGAAGTTGCTATCAGACTGCACGGATGCTAAATCTCGATGGCAAAATTTCGTTAGTAGTGGAGCCATTGTATTTTGACCGTTATATATTTCAATAGCATCGGTAGTACAATTAGCCGTATCTGTCATATAAACCTCTGTAAATGAGATTGCGATACTTTTACCTACTTGTGTTTCTATCAGCCACTCACAGACAAGTTCTTGGTCGTTAGTTTTACTTTTATCAAGGGTTATAGTGCCAGAGGATTTTTTAATGTGTCCTCCACATCCATAACTGATCCATTCTAAACGGAACCCGGAGCGGGACATATAAATACCCGAGGAAAATTTGATTAGTAATGTATTACTATGCGTATGTATTGGAGGCGGAGATGTACTGCCACAAAGTTTACTCGAATAACTTGGATCGGACAACTCTTTCGTTTGGAAATAATCTAGATGGCAATCGTCGTTATTCATTCTATGACGAGTTCTCATCCAACTACTATAAAATCGGTGGGATTTATAAATATCAAAGTGTGTAAACGTGGCATTAATTTTATTTCCTTTGGGAACTGTGATGCTCCATATACAGTTTAAGTTCAGCGGGTAATTACTTGGATAGCCCGGGCTCTCAATAACTCCGTATCTTCCGGTTATATTATTATTACATAGAGTTTGATAATTAAACAGGAATCCCTTACCACCCTGGTATATGTCAGATCTGAATTTAACGTACGCATAATTAGTCGATGTCTCGATACTACTTAGCTCCGGTGACATGTAACAATGTTTACCTAAACTGGTGGCACTCGTATCGCGACCGTCAAAAATCTCAACGTAATCGTCTCTACAATTAAGAGTTCTTTCAAGATCAAGCTCTGTGAATGTAATACGGATCCTTGAACCTTCACTGGTGACTATTCTATAGAAACATTCGGCATTTTCGTTGTAATCATTGGGATAGTTCGGCGAAGTAACCGAGCCAGAAGGGCTCGTCAGTGTCCCCCCGCATCCTGTTATAGTACCATCCCATTCAATTTTGAACCCAGTTCCAGATAAATAGAAATCTGAATGAAAATGGAGATGCACAGCATTAGATAATGATACGATTCGTTTTGATTGGAACATCCCACAATACTGGCCGATCAACGGTGAATTCTCGTTGCCACCATTTCTTATTTCTAAATAGTCACCGAGAG
The DNA here is from genome assembly GCA_950022335.1 of Eurois occulta. Lineage (NCBI taxonomy): Eukaryota > Metazoa > Arthropoda > Insecta > Lepidoptera > Noctuidae > Eurois > Eurois occulta. The sequence continues at coordinate 1,470,943 of OX465486.1, forward strand.
TACACTTGTCTCGTATGGGACGTTCTAGATTAAACTGTGATATGTTGAGCATGATCTGTTGGCCCACCGGCACTGTGATGATCCATGTGCAGTCGCGATTGGGTTCGTATGACCCTGGCCAGCCAGGAGAGTATATGAAGCCATGAGTTTTAATAAACGATCCGCCACAGTGAGTTTTTTCATCTAAAAATGTGTATGATAAAGAAAAACCAGAAGACCGAATACTACCATCAGATTCAAAATTTAACATGAGCCGATTAGTGGATGTGGTCAAGGCGGGAGGTGCGTGAGAACCACAGAACTTGCCCAATACATTATTTTCATTGTTATCGTCTATCTCTACAAGCTCCAGGTAGTCGCTGCCGCAGCTGGGCATGTCCTCAATGTCAAATCTGTTCCAAGTCAACTTTATGTGCATTCCTTCAGGAGCGATCAGCATCCACTTGCAGGTCTGATAGTTCTTGTAAGTGGTAGCATCTCCGGAAGGATGATTTATTAATCCAGTGGTATCTCTGTGAATACCTCCACACTCTGTATCGATGGTAGTGTAGTTAGCGTAGAACCCCGTGCCCGAAATACTTAAATCTGATGTAAATGTAATGTACATATAATTGAGGGTGGATGTTTGAACGGGCGGCGTGTGTACAGCCCCGCCGCAGTATCTGCCTAGTAAAGTAGCATTCTGGTCGTGACCGTCCCTGACCTCAACGCTATCGTACCGGCAATCGTAGTGCCGGTTGTCTTCTATATCAAAATCTTGAAATGTTAATTGAATCGCTTTGCCGGGAACAGTTTTGATGATATAAACACAGACTTTGTTTTCAGGATAACTGAAGGGATAACCGGGTGATTTGATAACTCCACTATCACCTTCTATAGTTTTCTCGCATATGGCCTCGTATGTGATACGAAAACCTTCGGCGGGCATACTCCGATCAGTTTTAAATTTAAAATAAAGTTTATTAGACGATGATTTATATGTTTTTGGAAAAGTAGTTCCACAAAATTTCCCGACGAGTCGTGAATCCGATGACGGACCATCATAAATTTTCAAATAATCGTATTGACATCTAAAAGATCGTTCAAGCTTGAATAATTTAAAGTCGATTTTTATCTTGGTATCCAGGCTAGTTTTAATTTTAAACTCGCATAATAAGTTACTCAGGTAAAGGCTATTGTAAGTAGGAGAAACAAGCTCTCCCTTATCGGCAGTGTAGTAACCTCCGCAGCCAGGAACGCCTTCGACAGGCGCGTAAGCAATTTGGAAACCATGTCCCGCACCGTAAGCGTCTGAATGAAAGTGTATTAACATGACAGAGCCTGCCGACTGCACGGGCGCGGGCTGAGTCGTATTACAATACCTATTGATCAGCGGATCTGTCATATGTTCACCGTCATAAATTGCTAAGTAGTCGAAACTGCAGTTTGAATGTGACTCAATATCGAGCGCAAAGAAATGTAAGTTAATCCTTTTACCGAGAGTTGTCGTTAAGTGCCAATAGCAATCACGGTTAGGAGGGTACGGCCCGGGAGAACCCGGAGAGCTGATGTGGCCGTGCGTGGTGGCGTCAACCTCACCGCCGCACACTGGCTCTATGCTTGTCCAATGTAACGCAAACCCGTCTTTAGCTACTGTTTTATCGGAGTGGAACCAGAGATATAAATTATTATGACTTGATACAATGTTACCGCCTTTGGGATAATTATTTCCACAAAATCTTCCTATGAGTTGACTAGAAGACTTTCGACCATCGTGAATTTGTAGGAAATCGTACATACATTCGGGACTGTTTTCTAAATTAAATTTACTGAATGTAATATTAATTACTTTATCAGGAGCTGTGTGTATTACCCAAGCACATTGAGCATTATGACTGTACGTCGTATTAGTCAAAGGATAAACAATGCTGCCTTCTTCGTTATCTAGAACACCACCACAAGACTTTGTCCTTACCTGACACAAGGCGCCCGAGTACTGCGCCGCGCACTCACAATGGAAGCCCCCAATCGCAATTTCGTCTGGCCTACAGATTCCTCCGTTGTGGCAAGGATTCACTCCGCAAACGTCAGTGGGCAATTCACAGTGAGCGCCGCCGTAGCCCTTCAAACAGATACAGGTGTAGCCGGTACGTAGGGAATGGCATTGTCCGTGGGCGCCGCATGGATTGATTGCACAACCATCAGTGTAGTTTCCGCCTGTTGCAACGTAGCAGCCACTGATTCCTACTCCATCGCCTTCCATACCGTCGGGGCATATACATTGTGCTGATTGTCCAGTTGGCGATGTGCTCTCTATGCACTGCGCGGACGGGTGGCACCCTCCATGACCGATGTTGCACGTACCTCTCCAAGAACAGGTGACTCCGTCTCCTTGATAGCCAGGCGGACAAGAACCACAAATTCGTGAGCCGATTGTGTTGTGACATGTCACTATAGGACTGCAGCCTCCGTTGGGAATAGTGGTGCATTCGTCGATATCGTAACAGGTGTAACCGTCGCCTTCATAACCAGAAGGGCACTGTCCACATCGGAATGAGCCCGGCAGATTGATACAGTCAACCTTGGGGTTTACGGAACACCGAGGACCTTGATAGGATTCACATTCGTTAATATCGGTTAAGCAAGCGACACCGGTGCCATTCGTTGTCCATCCCTGGCGGCACATACATTGAACACCCTCTCCTGAAGTTACTTGTACACAGGTACCATGGCCGCACATTTCATAATCACCACCGGAACAATCCTTGGCCTTCCTAGTACAATGTAAGCCGAACCAGCCAGATTTGCACAAACACTCATACGATCCTGGTCTGTTGATGCACGTAGCTCCATTTTGACATCCGAGGTCTGTTCCAGCAAAATTCCGGCACTCGTTTACATCGACGTCACAATCTCTGCCTTCCCAATTGGAAGGGCAAAGACAATGGTAGCCATTCACCAAGTTGAGGCAAGTTCCACCGTGCTCGCAAGGATGAGATTGACATTCGTCTTTCCCTCTACTATTTAATTGATTCTGTAGATTTAACACTTTCCTGTGAATATTATTAACTTTCCGCCAAAGCATTGATATATTGAAAAGAATGTCATTTGGAAGCGCAGACTCCTTGCTCTCCAATCTCTCAAGTCTTTCTAATATACCGTTTATGTTCTTGTCAGTGTTTGCATTACTCGATGGCTGGTACTGCGTCCCGTCGCTCGGGATGTTTGGTTTGAGTACGTTGATATCACCAACAAAGATGCTCGATTTCGGTCCATTGGGGCGTAGATATACATTTTTATCGAATGCTGGTTCTAGAATGAGATCACCTCCCGAAGTTTTGATTTTTGGACGGTCCTGGTAGAGTTCACAATCAAGAGGAACAACACAAAGTACGCCAAGCAAGAAGAGGCATTGTCCGAGTGCGCTGGACATGGTCCATGTGTATTGGTAGACGGCTGTGTTAGTACTGTGTGCTGCGCTGGGGTTTCCACTGCCACTATGACTTGTATTATCTCTGGGGGCGTATTGCTGTACGCCCCTAGCGATGATTGTTTGGTTATGATTAACAAATTGGGGCCATCTGGCGTATTCGATGATATGAAATAACGTGTTTTCTAGTATACTGTAAGATTATAGTAGGTGTTTTGAATTTAATTGATATTTTGTTAACGCCTCATTTTATTTGCTTTTTCTCCGCATAGTAATTTTGTGATGTGTCGCATGTGACTAAAAGAGTGATGAATATAAACGTTGATGGATGGAGAGGGAGAGGAAGACCAAAGAAACGATGGATGGATTGTGTGAGGAATGATATGAAATATAAAGAAGTAAATGATAGCGTGACGGTTGACAAAGGAGAATGGAGGAAAAAAACGTGTTGCGTCGACCCCAAATAACATGGGACAAGGGCAGGAAGATGATGATGATTTTGTGATGTGTACAAAATCGTTTGGATATAAATGTAGGACGAATTTTTAAAGAAATTTCTCGCCGACTGGTTGACACTTCGCGTGACCAGAGGGCTGGCTCTTTCTTGACCAAAGAACTTTTGTTTTTTTTTTGGGATGGGAAATCATCAACCATCATGACCCCTCCCCACCCAGGCCTGCACGATCAAGGCTTCCAGGAGGAGCTCCCGGTCCAGCTGCTTCAGCGCCCATCGCGAACCACTCGTGGCCTGTAGGACCGGCGCGCTGGAGGTCTGGGCGGAGACATCGAACCGGATGTACCGGTGGTCGGAATAGGTCTGCACCCCCTCCATAACGCGCCAGTCAACGACACGCAGTGACAGAGCGGAGCTAGCGAACGAGGTGTCCACCACCGACTCGCCCCACACCCGCACACACGTAGGGACAGAACCCCAATTTAGGACGACCAGGCCTATCTCCAGAGCCCAGTCCTCCACGATCCTACCCCGCGCGTCTGTGTTCTTGGCATTGAAGTTCCCGAGCACAAGCACGGGGAGGGAATGGCTTCCGATGACGACACTCAGCTCCGTGAGGGAGTTGTGGAACTCGGCGAGAGTTCGGCTCGGGGAAAAGTGGACTCGAACCGTGCTGCTGCGCACCCCTGACCCTTCCTTACACTCTCAAGGGTCGGGGTACCGGCGGCGGCCGACGAAATGATGGCCACTGAGCCGCTAAGGTCCTCCACCCAGTCTTCCCTGGTAGGGACAAAGTACGGCTCAGCGACCATGGCGATGTTAATCGACCACTGCACCATGCTCTGGAGCAACAGATCCTGAGCGCAGGCGCAGTGGTTGATGTTCGCCTGGAGATGGCGTAATGGGGCCATTATTGGCACTCCATTTCAGCCCCCTCCCGGGCCCTCACAGGGGTGTGAGGGCCCCGCTGCAGAAGTTGCAGCAGCGGCGGTGGCGGCGGCTCTCCACGATTGTTCTCGCCGCCGTCATAGGGCAGCTTACCGTAATGGTTCGCATTCCCGTGAGGTCCGGACGTAAGGTGCCTGCCTATACCTGCTCGGCAGGGCACCCACCGGTCCTGGTGACGGCGGCCACCACCTCCTCCTCGGTGATCGAGTCGTCCAGACCCAGGATGCGCAGGTCTGCGCATCTGACGGGCCTGGAAACTTGGGCCTCGTCCGCATTTAAGGACGCTCTGAGCTTTTCAGCCAGAGCATCAGTGGACGAGCCACTGGTTTCACCGGGGATCTCCAACACGCGAGCCCCTGTAGCGGTGACTTTAAGCCGGACGCCCCCGGTGATCCCTAGCTCCCCGAGATCGACCGTCGCGTTCGCCTTTGCGAGCATGTCGCGGTAGGACACGCCCCTCTTTTCCGCGTCCGGCTGTAGTGTGATCACTACAGCTGCGGTTTTCGGGACACGGACACCTAGCCGCGAAGTTTCGCGCTTTGTGCTGGTGGTTCCGCTCCTCATTCCTTGCCTTTTTGCCCGCCTTTCGCCCCTTACCCTTTTCGGTGCGGTGGCGGCGGCACTTTCGCCTGTACAGCCGCCTTGCCATTCTTCTGGGCCGCCGCCTTTTTAGCTGGCGTCGGTTTCACCGGAGCCGGATTTTCGGGGGCCGACACAGGCTGGCTGGACCGTCCCGATCTGGAGGCGGCAGTCGCAGCAGCATATGAGGCCGCCCTCGAGCCCGGGGTGGTGTTGTTTGCCGCCAGGGGGGGGGGGGGGCGCAGGACAATGCCCTCCAGGACGGAGAACCACGCCTGGAAGGCAGCCAGCTCCTGCCGAACCAGGTTCAGGACCTTGTTCTCCATCGGCACGGGCTGGCTTGGTACTGCTGGCCCCCATTTTGGGGCGCCTCGCGGGAGCCAGGCTCGCGCAGACCGTCAGAGGTCTGCTCGGAGCTTCTCATTCTCCTTTTGAAGAAACTCCATGGCGGCCGTCAGGCGGGCGACCTCCACCCGCAGTTTGGCCACTTCGCCTGGTGGAGGCCCCGCATAGTTGGCCTCCACTGTCGCCAAGATGGAGGCGGAAGCCGCAGGTATGGCCGTGAGTTTTGACGATGTCAACCTTTTCTGGGCCACGACCTTTATCGCGGCTTCCACCTCCTCCGCAAACCTGGCGTTACGCTCCGCGTCGAAGCCGTCAGCTGAGAGAGGTGCCCGAACGGGCCAACCCCGGGTGGCGCCCCGCCTCGGCAATCCGCGCCGAGCTCTCGGCCGTTGAGAACCCCCTCCCCTTGCCTCGGATCCCTCCACGCTTGCTGGTGGGGATCTTGCTTGGCCAAAGAACTAAAGAACTGCCAGTCTTCTCACCTTTCCGGATGAAAGCGATACGGAGGAGTACTTTGACGTCTAAGTGTCCTATTGTCGTCGTTGTATATAATTATCAGTGATCGGAATAGGCTGAGTATATTTGCCTAAACTTCGGAGAACAGAGACAGAAAGTGGAGACTTCCTTACAACTATATTTTTTTTTCCCGTGAGTCGGGAAAAATCTTCAATAAGTTGAAAATAAGCTTTATTTAAGATGTGTAAAGGCTATTTTTAACGAAACTTGCAATTAACAGATCTTAGGAATTTTCACTAAAACTAATCTAACTTAAATCATGTATTAGAATAATTTGATACAACGGTTAGTTAAAGGATCGTAAATATAATTCGAATACATGAATTAAAGTTACGATTATTTATTTCGGGATTTTACGTGAAAATTTCGAAATTTGGTAATTGCAAGTTTAGTTAAAAATAGCCTTTACACATTTTAAATAAAGCTTATTTTCAACTTATTGAAGATTTTTCCCGAATCACGGGAAAAAAAAATATAGTCGTAAGGAAGTCTCCACTTTCTGTCTCTGTTCTCCGAAGTTTAGGCAAATATACTCAGCCTATTCCGATCACTGATAATTATGTAAGTACGTAGGTACTTACTTGGGCCTTAATATTTATTATTATTTTAGTTCTATTTTTAATTAGAATTTAGTAATTTGTACATCAGGCGTAGTATTTTTATGCACTAGGCAACATTTTTATGAAGTAATAGCAAAAATTACAAAAAAAAAAATATGTTTGATTAGTGATCTTTGCTTTTCAACCTTACTATGACGTCCTGCCAGGAGTACGTTGAGTTACTAGTAACCCTTTATAATTTACATAATAACCTAACTTAAAAAAAAAAACTTATATACAAAAATTGATCCGACGAAAACACGACCTGAAAAGCGAAACATAAAACAAAACAAAGGACTGTCTAGCTAAGGTCCAAAGTTAAAGAAAGTAATTAATTTCACGTCGACGCCAATCAAACAAACAAGAAAATGAATTACGTAAAGCTTGAAATGATGGTAGCTTGATTGTTCTTTGCTTGTTGTTTGTTGGCGCTGCGTCGAATAGTACATTTTGATATAAGTGGGGAAACTTTGTTATTGCATTCGAGGCGGAATTAACATCCGAGCTGTAGGCGAGGGTGTTATGCAGCCGAGAACTGCATTAATAAATCTCCACGCGTATCAAATGACATTTTTCGATACACTTTCGAAGAATTCAAATATTAGAGCGGAAAGTATTTTTGTCAGGAATTATTTAGATTTAATTTGCTTTTTTCGGCGCTTTGGTTTCGCCAGATTGAAAAAGAAGCAAAGGTATGATGCCGCTAAACATCTTAATATGAAAAATAGAAAATTTAAATATTTTTGAATTTAGAACACAAATAAATGTTAATTTGATCATGAAAGTTAATATTTGTTTTAAATAATCATGTTTATCTATGATATTCTATTTATAAACACAATTTAAATACTCAAAAAATATTTACGCTGTAAAGACGCATAACTCTTTGCCGTGATTTAAAAATAACAATCACCGCCGACTGTAGTCATTGAACCCATTTGCCCGTAGTATAAGTGGCCTTATCTATGGAAATTTTCATTTCCACACGTGTGCGGAAAAATATTGAAAATCCACGCCTGTGATATAAATTGCATATTGAACCTAATCGTAGTGCGATAAATACTTCTGGGCATTCCTTACATGATTGGTTTACCAATTCATCATCTATGATTTCATTGAGTTTTCTTTGCGTTATCTTTAAAGCGCGCATCCACTCTCGTCGTAACAGGGCCGCGCCCCACAATTAATAATTATTACCTATTCCTAATTATTGTTATTATTTTATTCTACTTTTTGCGACCAATCTGACTTAAGTATGACTATGTGTGTTATTGTATACTGTTTATTACTGTTAACTGTACATCTTAACGACTTCTTGACATATTATATTTCTGAAATGTATTGTATTGTACTGTTTTTTTGATAAGTTTTGACTCAATTTATTATGTTAAACTTACATTGGTACTAGGGCATGCAAACCGGATACCCGGATAACCGATTTTTTAGGATAGCTAAACCGGCTTTTTCGGTTATGCTTCTCCTATGTTATTGATTTAATAATACTTTAATTTTCCCAAAAAAATATTCTGCAGTTCTACATCAAGCTTACGGAACCACTTGCACAGTAAACACTCAATATATTTAAAAGAAAATGTTAAATCTACAACAGAACCAACACCAAGCACAAGTGCAGTAGACACATATATTTTCAAATATAGTCAAGACATCCAAACAGATCCGTCAAAGCAAAAAAAAAAACAAAAAATGACAGATTTTTTCACAAAATTACATTCATATCATTAACACTAGAAACGGGATATTTACTATGTTTACTGTTTGTTTAACGAACAAGAAAGAGGATAGACCGATTTGTCTGCTCATAAACAGTTAGTTAGTAGTTATTGCGGGTGGGCCACAATAACTACAGTTTATCCGTGATCATGGTGCTTGCAACAGCGACGAAATATCGGGAACTCAAAACAAACAATAAACATGGTAAATATCCCATTTTTAGTGTTAATGATAATGTTAGTGACCATGAAAGTTTAACTCCTCTTCTTCGTTAGCGTGCCACGTTTTTAATGGAAACGCCAGCCCAAGAACCCTTTTGGTAAGACAATGGTGTCGTGTAACCAGATAGACCATGCTCGAAGCTGAAGCAGCTCTAGTTAAAGATTTACATGGAGTGGCTATGCCCATTTTATTTTAACTTCATTTGACTCCCCATTTATCGAAGAAGTGCACGGGTGAGAAATCGTTATCCGATAAACATCCGCACAAAATAAAGTCATCCGAATAATGTTTAGTATCCGCCCGTAAATATGACAGATCGGCCTTTAGCACGAGACTGTCGCACAGCTTTAAGATTTAGAATTCTATTGGTTAATGTTTGCATTTCTTTGCTTTGCTCCGCCAACCTCCAGAAGAGAGGCAAACTTTTGAAAGAGAGACTAGCGTTACAAAATTCCTATAAATTCAGCAACCCACCCTGTGCCGCCATTATTCATGGTAGTGACAAACACTATCTTCACAAAGTTATCGTCACTCGTGTAGTCGGCAGGCGTGTCCTCACAGAACGTCCGAACTACTACTCCCTTACTGTCCACGAGCTGCACATAATTCTGATCGCAAGTAATGCCCAAGTCGAACGTAGCGAAGTGTAGCAGTAAACGTGTTCCTAAGGGAGTCTCGAGCTCCCACTCGCAGCTCGACACCTGCCGGTGCACGTTAGGATACTGGGGACTGGTGACTTTACCGACCTCGCTTTGCAGTTTTCCACCGCAACCAGGACCTTTATCCGATGTTACGTAAACCAAATCAAACGTGACACCATCACCAGCATTTTCATGATTGTGTAACAGCAAATATCTACCCGTTGAGAAGATAGGGTGATTATTATCATATTCGGTTTGAATTTTAGAAAGTCTGGGCGCACTAGCGTTGTTTCCGTCGAATATTTCTAGATAACAGTCTGCGTTCCAATAACTTGGGTAGGCGTACAAGAAATACGCGGATATCGTGTAGTTAACTGGAGCAGTTATTAGCGTGTAACAGTCATGGTTGGGGTTACCGTCAAAGTCATTTACATAAATAGCTTGTACTCGTCCGTGAGGCTCCGTATAATTTCTGCCACAAAATCCTGTGAACACTGCCTCTATTTCCACACCTTTGTATACATTAGAATCTGAATCTGCCGATGTGATTAAGTTTATAGATGTAGTTCCATATACGTAAAAGTCCGTAGGCTCCTTACGCCCGCATAACTCAAAACGATCGGGGAAGTGCAAAGTGCTGTCGTAAAAGGAATTACGGCTAAAGAAGTCGTCCATCCGTTGGTTTAAGACAAAATCTTTCCCGAGCGTAGTATTCTGTTGGCTTGGATTGCTGGATATAATCAGCTTGTCTCTATTGCAGCGCTTTACGCCTGTAGCATCAGCTAAGGGGGGTTGTAAGTCCAAATCTTTAACAGTGATACGTAGTAAAATGTATGGAGAGGCGCTTACATCCAACCGATATAGGCAATGTATCCCTCGAGGAACGGACCTCATATCATAACCGGGAGATTTCAAGGTTTGTGGCGTGCTGCTCACCGTAATGACGGAGGTGCCACATACAGACCGCAGAGCTGTTAATGTGGACACAAAGCCTTGACTTTCTATTTCGCCATCCGTGGCCAGCCTGACGCTCATCACATTACCAGAAGACATTAATTGCGGTGGGAGGCTGTGACCACAGTAGGTCCCTATTACTAAGCTATTAGGATTTAATCCATCTTTTATTTCAACTAAATCGCAATCGCACTTGCTGTATCCTATGGCAGTTTGATTGATATTCTGGCAAGGGGCTACGTGGAACGAGGTGAATTCGATTCTAATGATGGTGTCAGGAGGTGATATTATCGACCAATGACAGTCTAAGAAATCTTCGTATACAGTATGACCCATGAAAGGAGACTTAAGAACATGCGATGAAGCGGTTGTTAAATTTATCAGTCCACCACATTGAGCTGCTTCAGAATAGCTGAAGTAAACTTGAACTTTGAAACCTTTTAAGTTTACACTCGAGTCTGATACGAACTGTAACAAAGCCGTGCTCCCTTTGCTTCTAAGTGTTGTTGTTGAGTTAATATTACCACACATTAACGCTAAGCGCTTATCAGCATCAATTTCAAGTCCATCATATACTGCGATGTAATCATTATAACAATCTGATTGGCTTTCTACGTCAATGTAGAGGAATTTAAGCACAACCAGCTTGGTAGGTGGTGCTTCAATAAACCAAGTGCAGTTCATATTTATTTCGTAAGTGTCAGAAAGCGATGATGTGAGTACAGTACTTTCGTTTACATTGCCTCCACATGAATATATAGAATAAGCAATTCTAAAACCTTTCCTCTGTACATATCTATCACTTTTAAATATCAACGATATTTTTTCGGGCTGGACTGTGACGGGAGGAATTTTGTCACCGCAGTAAATTTCATAGAGATAGATATAATCTGACTGACCTGTTACTGTTAAATTATCAAATGCGCAGTCAGGAGTAGAATCTTCTAGTTCAAAATCAAGGAACTTGAGTACAACTTTGTTGTTTGGAGCAGATATTTCATATTCACAACTCATTCGTGGGTTGTAATAAAATGGAAAGCGAGGACTATATAAAATTTGATCTTTTTGAGTTGCTACATAGTTTCCACCGCAAATAGAATCCCATTCGGCTCTGAAACCATCAAGATTTTTATCAGCATCTGTACGTAAGACTACTTTCATGCGATTAAAAGTTGAATTATATACAGGTGGTATGTTTCGTCCACATACCCTTGCTATCTCCGTGTAAGCTTCGTCCTTCCAGTCATAAATTATGACAACATCTTTAGTGCAATTAGTTGTTTCCTCAATAAAAAACCGTTCCACAAATTTAAGAGAAACTCTGAAGCCTACATCAGCCTCTATCTCCCAGGAGCATTCCTGGTTAGGTAAATAATTTTTAGGGTAATTTGGCGATGCAAACGTAGTTTGATATGAACGAAGATATCCGCCACATTGTTCAGTAACTGATCTGGCCATAAGTTTTACATTTGTATTGTTCTTCACATTCGAGTGATACTCAATATACATGAGTGTAAAATGCGTAACTAACGGACTATCTAAAAGTGATGTCTGGCAATATTTACCAATTTCAGGAGCATTTGGTCTTAAGTTTGATTTTAGTATCAAATACTCATCGTCACAATTTAACTTAAAATACCCTTCCATTTTAATTTCAACCCTATTTGTTGGGCCAGTCAGAATCCAAGCACAGTCTAAAGTATCGTTATATGAATCAGGTACGTTTAAAATATTAACAGGATTGTCTCCTACTTGAATAACACCACCACATGGTTGAAGTTTCCATTCTAAGTGGAAGTATAACAAACTATCTTTAGTTTGAGATGCAGTCACATCTATTATTGGTGATGGTATTCTGTATGATACTTCGATGTTACCGCAAATATCTCGCATAAATCTATATTTCATAGTTGATTTAATAATGACTTTAGAATCAAAAAGTTTACAACGAGTTCGGGCTACCGACGAATTTAGCTTGGCGGTTAAAAATATCGAATTATAAGTAACGTTACTTGAAAGACCATTATAATCATCATTTGTTTTTGCTTGACTATTATAATGCCATTGACAAGAATAAGACTGATTGAATTCCGGTGATCGGAGAACCTGGTTAAAGTCAGTTAGATCACCGCCACATAGTGCTTCTTCGTCAGAGCTAAACTTAGCTTTGAAGCGGTGTGAAGTAAATGTACGGTTAAGCCATATATAAATCCCCATTTTGTTCCCATTAGACTCAAAAACGTTGGTTCCAGGAATGTAAGTATCACTTGGGATTAATTGTAAAACATTGGAAAAGGTAACGTCATTGAAAATACCAATTCCGTGTTTTTCTGTGTCCAAATCTATAATTTCTAAACGGACTCTTCGAGACTTATTCGGCACTATTACTTGCCATTGGCAGTACCTTAATGTGGTTTCTTGAGGATAGCTTGGAGTAGTTAAGTAACCGTCTGAAGCTGTTATTACGCCACCACACATAGGTCGGGAAGAGTTAAAGCTTATTCGAAATCCTCTATTCTCCGATATTTGAGCCCATGAGTCCGGTTTACCGACATAAAGTTTAATACTAAACTCGTTTGTTGATGTTTCAATCGGCTCAAGGGAGTGTTCCTCATCATTACACACGGTCCTTAGTACGGTGATAGTGTTATTGGTGAGCATAGTTTCTTCGATTGTTACTTTGGTTCCACAAGATAACTCAGATTCGGGCAAGTCAATATCATCGGATATAATTAGAAAAACGTGTCTTGGAGGTCCTATTATGTGCCACTCACAGACTGTTCCGTAAGGAATCATTTGCATGTGCGGGTATCCAGGCGATGTCAGTTCGCCGGCATCGGTGACAATGGTTCCACCACACGTCTCAATGGACACATTGGCTTTAAAACCATTGCGCGGGGTTTGTATCTGAGTCATGTATTTAATATACATTGTATTACCAGTGCTTTTAATGGTTCCAGGTCTGTCATTGCCACAATATTGTTGGTGTAGAGGAGAAAATTTCGATGATCCATATCGTATTTCGACGAATTCAGTTTCGCAATCACCTTTTTTCTCCAAATCAAATCTATCAATAAAGTCTATCCTAATAATTTCTCCAGGAGGTCCGGTAAATACCCACTCACATTCTGAATACGGAACTGGTACTGATGGATAATTTGGTGAATTTATTACTTCCCAATTGTGGTCAGAAGTTAGAGATGTTGTTGAACCACATTCGTAATTTTTCTCTTCGTAATTAACCACAAAGCTTTGGAACGTGAATGATCCCTTAGTGAAACTTATGAATAAACTATTACTAGAAGTGATTATATCTGCTTTATTTTCGTGGTCGTAACCGCAATACTTCCCGCTTGCCAAAAGGGGAGCTTCCTCAGAATCACCATTCCTTAATACAACGTAAGTCGCACAATCGTCATTTTTATTCGTGATATTAAAATTATTGAACTGTAATTTAATAGTCCTGCCGGGGCGCACTTTCACGACCCAGTTACATTTAACTTTGGACCTATACGGATATTCCCCATGTACGTCCCACCAAGTCGGACCAACTTCACCGGACAAACTAGTCACGAGTCCTCCACATCTAGAGTTGACCCGACCGAGAAAACCTTTCTTAGTAATGGATGAATCGGTTTTGAATTTCATTTTCATGTATGTGGATGCATTAAAGCCTATTTTAGCTGATTCTGTTGTACAAATATTTTCATTTACGGGCTTCCAATTTCCAGGACTGTCAGAAGAATAAATAGAAACTTTATCTGCGAAACAAGTATTGGTGTCTTCAATACTAAAATCTATGAAATTTACGCTTAGACGACGTCCCATTTGTGATTTGTAAACCCATTCACAATTTAAATTGTCCGAATATTCCTGTGGATAATTCGGCGATTTAAAAGTAATGGTGCCGTTTTCAGGTAAAACCATTACAGTCTCATTCGATCCGCAGTTTATTCTCTCTCCAGTTTCGGGTTCAGAAACTCTAGAAGTTTTGGTCCAACTCATATGAAACATCGAACCCGTATTTGATTCATCTGTTGTAAGTGTCATGTACACTACACTGGAGGAGCTCTGAATGACTTTCGTATCAACCAGTACACCGCTTAGTTCCTCTAAAATTAGAGCAGTTGAATCATATCCATCATAAATAGTTAATTTGTTATAGTTTACTTCGCTGTGTGAATAAATTTGTAAGACATCCAGTGTAATAGATATGGTATCTGAATCGGTAAGGAGCACGCGCCAACTATATTCGCCAGATCCAAGATATCGAGTAGGGTACAATGGTGAAGATATCTCACCGCTATCTCCTGTAATATCATTTTCACGCTGATATCCATAATGCAAGAGAAAACCTCGACCGCTGGTCTTGGAATCACTGTGGAACTTAATATATATTTGTGACGCAGTGCTGTGATTGCTGGGAGTTTCACTACTACAATATGCACCCAGTAGCCGACCAGCACCGTTATTTTCGCGAACTTCTACGTAGTCATCGTTACAACCTTCAGAGAATTCTAAATCAAAGCGCTCGAATTGGACGTATGCAGTGTTTCCAGGGGATGATTTTAGTACCCATTCACAATCAGTGTTTACTGGATACGGACCGGGGTAGTTAGGAGACGCGATGCTTCCTTCTTCTGAAGTTAATGCGCCCCCGCATGTGTTACTAAGTGGTGAATAGTGAGCTGCGAACATTCCCGTAGCTCTACCAGTGTAACTGCCGAATTCTATCGTCAAGGCACTGCCGCGGCTGACTATCATAGGTGGAACTTTTCGTCCACAATACTCTCCGATTAGTGGAGCATTACTATCATCTCCGTCGAGAACTCTTAGGAAAGAGGAGGGACATGTTCTATTTGTGATTACATTACTGTCTTTCGGTAATGACAATAGAGTTAACGTTAGATATAATTTTAGATCGGGCGAATCCGCAAGAATAGTCCAAACACAGCTTTTGTTGTTATGTTGAACAAAATTATCGCTATGAATGATACCCTCATATGTAGCTCTTATTAGAGCACCACACGTAACAGTGAAGTTAGCTTTGAAGCCTTTGGCCGTTCCATAAGAATCGGTT
Organism: Eurois occulta; assembly: GCA_950022335.1. NCBI lineage: Eukaryota > Metazoa > Arthropoda > Insecta > Lepidoptera > Noctuidae > Eurois > Eurois occulta. The sequence goes on from OX465486.1 coordinate 1,486,421, forward strand.
TTGAATTGTACAATTATGTTATTGTTTTTGCTAACGATTTGTGTTTCATTTGAATTTGGACATATACGGTACGTGTAATTTGAAGAAGGTGTATAATTGTTATCATAATCATAAATTAGAATCGAGTCTCCACAGACAGGATCCCAAGATGTAGAGTAAAGATCAAGATCCATGAAGTTAAGTTCAATACGATGATGTGCGGGGACAGAAATGTACCAATTACAATCCATATTATTGTCGTAATTCTTTGGGTAGTTCTTAGAGTAAATGAGTCCAGATTTGGAAGTCATAGAACCTCCACATTTGGAATTGGGAGACCGAAATTGTGACGAGAAGTGAACATCCCTGAGTGTAGACCGTTTTGACAAACGCACCAACATGAAGTTGCTATCAGACTGCACGGATGCTAAATCTCGATGGCAAAATTTCGTTAGTAGTGGAGCCATTGTATTTTGACCGTTATATATTTCAATAGCATCGGTAGTACAATTAGCGGTATCTGTCATATAAACCTCTGTAAATGAGATTGCGATACTCTTACCTACTTGAGTTTCTATCAGCCACTCACAGTCAAGTTCTTGGTCGTTAGTTTTACTTTTGTCAAGGGTTATAGTGCCAGAGGATTTTTTAATGTGTCCTCCACATCCATAACTGATCCATTCTAAACGGAACCCGGAGCGGGACATATAAATACCCGAGGAAAATTTGATTAGTAATGTATTACTATGCGTATGTATTGGAGGCGCAGATGTACTGCCACAAAGTTTACTCGAATAACTTGGATCGGACAACTCTTTCGTTTGGAAATAATCTAGATGGCAATCGTCGTTATTCATTCTATGACGAGTTCTCATCCAACTACTATAAAATCGGTGGGATTTATAAATATCAAAGTGTGTAAACGTGGCATTAATTTTATTTCCTTTGGGAACTGTGATGCTCCATATACAGTTTAAGTTCAGCGGGTAATTACTTGGATAGCCCGGGCTCTCAATAACTCCGTATCTTCCGGTTATATTATTATTACATAGAGTTTGATAATTAAACAGGAATCCCTTACCACCCTGGTATATGTCAGATCTGAATTTAACGTACGCATAATTAGTCGATGTCTCGATACTACCTAGCTCCGGTGACATGTAACAATGTTTACCTAAACTGGTGGCACTCGTATCGCGACCGTCAAAAATCTCAACATAATCGTCTCTACAATTAGGAGTTCTTTCAAGATCAAGCTCTGTGAATGTAATACGGATCCTTGAACCTTCACTGGTGACTATTCTATAGAAACATTCGGCATTTTCGTTGTAATCATTGGGATAGTTCGGTGAAGTGACCGAGCCAGAAGGGCTCGTCAGTGTCCCCCCGCATCCTGTTATAGTACCATCCCATTCAATTTTGAACCCAGTTCCAGATAAATAGAAATCTGAATGAAAATGGAGATGCACAGCATTAGATAATGATACGATTCGTTTTGATTGGAACATCCCACAATACTGGCCGATCAACGGTGAATTCTCGTTGCCACCATTTCTTATTTCTAAATAGTCACCGAGAGTACACTTGTCTCGTATGGGACGTTCTAGATTAAACTGTGATATGTTGAGCATGATCTGTTGGCCCACCGGCACTGTGATGATCCATGTGCAGTCGCGATTGGGTTCGTATGACCCTGGCCAGCCAGGAGAGTATATGAAGCCATGAGTTTTAATAAACGATCCGCCACAGTGAGTTTTTTCATCTAAAAATGTGTATGATAAAGAAAAACCAGAAGACCGAATACTACCATCAGATTCAAAATTTAACATGAGCCGATTAGTGGATGTGGTCAAGGCGGGAGGTGCGTGAGAACCACAGAACTTGCCCAATATATTATTTTCATTGTTATCGTCTATCTCTACAAGCTCCAGGTAGTCGCTGCCGCAGCTGGGCATGTCCTCAATGTCAAATCTGTTCCAAGTCAACTTTATGTGCATTCCTTCAGGAGCGATCAGCATCCACTTGCAGGTCTGATAGTTCTTGTAAGTGGTAGCATCTCCGGAAGGATGATTTATTAATCCAGTGGTATCTCTGTGAATACCTCCACACTCTGTATCGATGGTAGTGTAGTTAGCGTAGAACCCCGTGCCCGAAATACTTAAATCTGATGTAAATGTAATGTACATATAATTGAGGGTGGATGTTTGAACGGGCGGCGTGTGTACAGCCCCGCCGCAGTATCTGCCTAGTAAAGTAGCATTCTGGTCGTGACCGTCCCTGACCTCAACGCTATCGTACCGGCAATCGTAGTACCGACTGTCTTCGATATCAAAATCTTGAAATGTTAATTGAATCGCTTTGCCAGGAACAGTTTTGATGATATAAACACAGACTTTGTGTTCAGGATAACTGAAGGGATAACCGGGTGATTTGATAACTCCACTATCACCTTCTATAGTTTTCTCGCATATGGCCTCGTATGTGATACGAAAACCTTCGGCGGGCATACTCCGATCAGTTTTAAATTTAAAATAAAGTTCATTAGACGATGATTTATATGTTTTTGGAAAAGTAGTTCCACAAAATTTCCCGACGAGTCGTGAATCCGATGACGGACCATCATAAATTTTCAAATAATCGTATTGACATCTAAAAGATCGTTCAAGCTTGAATAATTTAAAGTCGATTTTTATCTTGGTATCCAGGCTAGTTTTAATTTTAAACTCGCATAATAAGTTACTCAGGTAAAGGCTATTGTAAGTAGGAGAAACAAGCTCTCCCTTATCGGCAGTGTAGTAACCTCCGCAGCCAGGAACGCCTTCGACAGGCGCGTAAGCAATTTGGAAACCATGTCCCGCACCGTAAGCGTCTGAATGAAAGTGTATTAACATGACAGAGCCTGCCGACTGCACGGGCGCGGGCTGAGTCGTATTACAATACCTATTGATCAGCGGATCTGTCATATGTTCACCGTCATAAATTGCTAAATAGTCGAAACTGCAGTTTGAATGTGATTCAATATCGAGCGCAAAGAAATGTAAGTTAATCCTTTTACCGACAGTTGTCGTTAAGTGCCAATAGCAATCGCGGTTAGGAGGGTACGGCCCGGGAGAACCCGGAGAGCTGATGTGGCCGTGCATGGTGGCGTCAACCTCACCGCCGCACACTGGCTCTATGCTTGTCCAATGTAACGCAAACCCGTCTTTAGCTACTGTTTTATCGGAGTGGAACCAGAGATATAAATTATTATGACTTGATACAATGTTACCGCCTTTGGGATAATTATTTCCACAAAATCTTCCTATGAGTTGACTAGAAGACTTTCGACCATCGTGAATTTGTAGGAAATCGTACATACATTCCGGACTGTTTTCTAAATTAAATTTACTGAATGTAACATTAATTACTTTATCAGGAGCTGTGTGTATTACCCAAGCACATTGAGCATTATGACTGTACGTCGTATTAGTCAAAGGATAAACAATGCTGCCTTCTTCGTTATCTAGAATACCACCACAAGACTTTGTCCTTACCTGACACAAGGCGCCCGAGTACTGCGCCGCGCACTCACAACGGAAGCCCTCAATTGCATTTTCGTCTGGCCTACAGATTCCTCCGTTGTGGCAAGGATTCACTCCGCAAACGTCAGTGGGCAATTCACAGTGAGCGCCGCCGTAGCCCTTCAAACAGATACAGGTGTAGCCGGTACGTAGGGAATGGCATTGTCCGTGGGCGCCGCATGGATTGATTGCACAACCATCAGTGTAGTTTCCGCCTGTTGCAACGTAGCAGCCACTGATTCCTACTCCATCGCCTTCCATACCGTCGGGGCATATACATTGTGCTGATTGTCCAGTTGGCGATGTGCTCTCTATGCACTGCGCGGACGGGTGGCACCCTCCATGACCGATGTTGCACGTACCTCTCCAAGAACAGGTGACTCCGTCTCCTTGATAGCCAGGCGGACAAGAACCACATATTCGTGAGCCGATTGTGTTGTGACATGTCACTATAGGACTGCAGCCTCCGTTGGGAATAGTGGTGCATTCGTCGATATCGTAACAGGTGTAACCGTCGCCTTCATAACCAGAAGGGCACTGTCCACATCGGAATGAGCCCGGCAGATTGATACAGTCAACCTTGGGGTTTACGGAACACCGAGGACCTTGATAGGATTCACATTCGTTAATATCGGTTAAGCAAGCGACACCGGTGCCATTCGTTGTCCATCCCTGGCGGCACATACATTGAACACCCTCTCCTGAAGTTACTTGTACACAGGTACCATGGCCGCACATTTCATAATCACCACCGAAACAATCCTTGGCCTTCCTAGTACAATGTAAGCCGAACCAGCCAGATTTGCACAAACACTCATACGATCCTGGTCTGTTGATGCACGTAGCTCCATTTTGACATCCGAGGTCTGTTCCAGCAAAATTCCGGCACTCGTTTACATCGACGTCACAATCTCTGCCTTCCCAATTGGAAGGGCAAAGACAATGGTAGCCATTCACCAAGTTGAGGCAAGTTCCACCGTGCTCGCAAGGATGAGATTGACATTCGTCTTTCCCTCTACTATTTAATTGATTCTGTAGATTTAACACTTTCCTGTGAATATTATTAACTTTCCGCCAAAGCATTGATATATTGAAAAGAATGTCATTTGGAAGCGCAGACTCCTTGCTCTCCAATCTCTCAAGTCTTTCTAATATACCGTTTATGTTCTTGTCAGTGTTTGCATTACTCGATGGCTGGTACTGCGTCCCGTCGCTCGGGATGTTTGGTTTGAGTACGTTGATATCACCAACAAAGATGCTCGATTTCGGTCCATTGGGGCGTAGATATACATTTTTATCGAATGCTGGTTCTAGAATGAGATCACCTCCCGACGTTTTGATTTTTGGACGGTCCTGGTAGAGTTCACAATCAAGAGGAAAAACACAAAGTACGCCTAGCAAGAAGAGGCATTGTCCGAGTGCGCTGGACATGGTCCATGTGTATTGGTAGACGGCTGTGTTAGTACTGTGTGCTGCGCTGGGGTTTCCACTGCCACTATGACTTGTATTATCTCTGGGGGCGTATTGCTGTACGCCCCTAGCGATGATTGTTTGGTGATGATTAACAAATTACAAATACACATCTGGTGTATTCGATGAAATGAAATGATGTGTTTTCTAGAATGCTGTAAGACTTTGAATTTAATTGATTTTTTGTTAACTTCTCAATTTAATTTCGGGAACGTGTATGACGTTGGCTAATTGATGGTGTCTGTGTTTTCAATCTGTTTGGGCTATTGACTTGCACGCGCCTGTGATATATTGAATTGTCTCAGGTACTGCATCTTCTACATGTGTCATTATTTAAATTCTTTATACTATATTTTCTGTAGTTTTTGGTTTCAATTCTTGGTCCTGTATAGCAAGCATGAACCCTTCAGTCTCTGGGAAGAGTTCGGCTCGATTTAACCACGCGTTCGACGCTTCTTTGGCGACATTTTTGTGGCATAAGTCTTAGCGATGTCTCCCGTTTCTGGGCCCATTCTAGGAGCTTAGTTCTTTCGCCGGTAATTTTTTCATTTTTCTGTTCAGACTTACGAGTATCTTTTAAATTCAGGGGTGTCAACTGTTGATCGTTTTGAGCAACAACTTTGTGGAGGATAGAGGTTTTACTTTTTGAAAAAAGAATTGTCTGAGTGCTTTTGTCTGTCTTTTGTGTAGGTTAAGAATGTCAATTAGACCTCTACCTCCCTCTTTCCGTGGCAGTGTTAATCACTGCACACAGGATCGTGGATGGTGTTTGCGGAATTTGGTCATAGTGGTGTTAATTTTTCGTTGAAGGTTTTTGCGGTCGGTTTTGGTCCAATTGATTATCCCAAAAGAATATGTAAGAACAGGTATAGCGAAGGTGTTAATCTCTTTAATTTTATTTCGGGAATATAATTGTGTTTTCAGAATTATTATTATGATGAGTTACTATGAAAAACGCTGTTAAAAGCAAGACAGATATTCACACAATGTTCATTGATTACCAAAAGGCTTTCGACTCAGTTCCGTACAGCTGGTTATTAAACGTCTTAAGTCTATATAATTCACCCAACACTAAAGCAATTTTTAGATACTTCCATGCAGAATTGGCAAACCGTTCTTAAAATTAATTTCTCCTCCTCAACTGTAGCTACTGAACCAATCCACATAAAACGTGGAATTTTCCAAGGAGATGTTCTAAATCCGCTGTGGTTTTTTTATGGCACTCAATCCACTCTCACACCTTCTAGATAAAACAGACGCAGGATACACTCTAACAAACATTAACACACACTATACGCTTACACACCTCATGTACATGGACGATATCAAGTTATATGCAGCTGACAAAACGCCCTTTTTGTCTTAGGCAAATACATCAAAAGATGACAAAACAAGAACTGGTCAATAGATTCTCGCACCGCTTAAACCTTATCTTGAAAAACAACCTTAGCTCAAAAACACTATTAAAGCAATTAACACATTCGCGATACCCATCTTCACATACTCTTTGGGAATTATACGCTGGTCAAACACGTATCAAAAACTACAACGCACTCTTAACACATCTCTTACCAAACACAGAAAACACCATCCAAAATCAAACATACGACGACTTACTCTACTCCGCCAAAAAGGGGGAAGAGGTCTAATCGACATACACAACTTACATAAGAAACAGTTACATTCACTCAGAGCATACCTACTTTCATAACAAATGCGAAGATTCATCACTACACTGTAAGAGCAGCCTTTACACTTAATGTTGAATGTTAATAAAATAAAAATGTTAATGTTCAAAAAGGTATTTAATACGAAATTGCACTAAAATAATATTATAAGAAAATAATAGAAAATGTTACAAAATGTTGGATGTTGCGCGAGCTCGATATTAAACCGAAGACTGAAATCTGATTCGGGATGATAATACTACATTTTATTAATTAACAAAATTTGCAGTATTTTACTAGGCCAAAGTACATCTAGGCGAGGCAAAAGTAATATTTAAGATAACTTATAAATTGTAGAATATTTTATCAATGTATTGTATCAATGTGCTTAAATAAAAATCATGAAATGAAAACAATGTGAATAAAAATGATTAAAGTTAAATGTTAAAAGAATGAGGTGTCGCGTAGTTAAGTTCTATGTTTTCAGTGGATGCTGCAGCTTTTGGTGGCTTCCGTGGCGGTAATCAGGTGGACGCGCCGGCGCCGCTGACGGTGACCTTGCCGCTGCGTTTGTAGTACACGTACCTACACGTAGGCTCCTCCCGCGACGACTATTGACAAGATCAGAAGTCCCATCGTAGATTATGAAACGATGTATTGGTGCACATCGTGTTGCGACATTTCAGTCTGTCTTGTTTGATCTTCCAATTCTTTCAACGAATTATGAACTTTTTCATAATAATTTCTAACAAATTGCGTGTTCTGTTGACCAGTTGATAAATCAAGCGGCTGGACAGATGTTAAATTGTTGATGTCATCCAGATCTATCAGTGGTATTTCCTGGCTGACATAAATCTTGTTTGTGTAGTCAACTTGTGTGTTCTTTCTTTCTTCGTTGTTTCTGATTGTACATCCTTCTTTGGCTTCTATAATTCCCGTTAAATGTATTGCTTTAGTAGTCATACGACCTTCACGGATGATTTGCAGTTGGCAATCCGTGCAGCAGACATAGAGCCAGGTGTTAGGTTTTTGTAATGGTGTCCATTTATTGTTGCAGGATTCGGATGTGTAGATACATTTTGATAATGTAATGTTGTATTGCTCCGATTTCGCATGGAATTTGATGATTTCTCATGTTACGTGTTGGTTTGTTTAGTGAACATACAAATGTACTTGGTTCCAGGTCACTGTCTCTGAGCTGCATACATATCTCTTTTCTTATATTGACTGCAACATATTCTGAATTTGTTTTTATTGTAAGTGAATGTTTGTTATTTTTTATCATCGGAATAGGAATTGTTTTATACACAGTAAATGGAGTGTCGCCTTTTAATGGTAATGTAATATCGATGATAAAATATTTATCAATTAATCTAGATTTTAATCAGAATCAGAATCAGAATGTTTATTTGTCAACATAGGTAATTACAGAGTGTGTGAGATGTTACATTTTCGTATGTGCTCTATGTTTTGCCATTTAGCGTACAAATATTATTATCATTTTAAATCAAATTCAGTTAATTACTTGCAACAAATACCTGCATTATATAAAATTATAACAATACATTACTTAATTAAAATTACAAAAATCAAAGCAAGTCGATGAATAAATATTCTCAGAATGTCAACAATAAAATTTAAGAAATAACAAATGATAAATGTCAGAAGATAGTGTCAATTATTAATAAAATTTAAAATTAAGAAAGGAATGTCAAAGAAATTAATACAAATCAATAAACTATTTCTACAATGTTAACAAAAAAATCTAAGGAAGTACTTAGATGTTAAATGTCAATAAAAGTACATGGGAATAATGTCAACTGATTGCAATGTCAATTATGTATTAATTACCAAATAATTACAGACATGTCAAAACAGATATGATGACCTAATGCTTATTGTCTGAAGGAGGGATTATAGAACTGTCATCCAAATAATCCTTTAGCGAGTAGTAACATTTATCGATTAATATTTTCAGAAGTACACTTTTGAATTTGTCCAGATTTAACGATTTCAATGTCTCGGGTAGCTTGTTAAATATTTTTGTGGCCATACAGAAAGTGCTTTTATTCATTAAGGCTGTTTTGCCATGTGTGTTTTCGAGTTCGAATTTATTTTTGTCACGTAGTTTTCTATAGTGACTTTTGAAAGCTACTTTGTACTGCGAGATGTGTATTTTGACAAATATGTTAGTTTCGTAGATGTACAATGACGGTAGGGTAAGAATGTTTAGGCTTTTAAAGAACGGTTGACAACTGTCGGTGCTATTTAGGCCACACATAGATCTTATACATTTTTTTTGAGCTCTAAATACAAAATCTCTATCGACTGAGTTGCCCCAATACATTATGCCATACCTTAGTGTTGATGCAACATAACCATGATACGCCGTTAGTACTGATTCTAGATTGACAATCTTTGACAGTTTGTAGAGAACAAAGGTTTTATTCATTTTTTTACAAATTTCGTCTGTCTGGGATCTCCAGGTCAGATTATTATCTATTACGATGCCAAGGAATTTGGCGACCGTAGCTGGCTCTATTTGAGTTCCTAAATACTGAATTTCGGGAACCTTACTTGGAAGTCTCTGGTAAAAATGCATAATTTTAGTTTTATTGAGATTTATAACAAGATTATTATTGTCAAACCATGATATAATTGTATTTAATGTCATATTTATTTCATTTTCGTAAGTCATATAATCGTCACATTTGACCACTACTGTGCTGTCATCAGCAAACAGTACCATGGGATGGTTTATGTGTCCGGGAAGGTCATTGATGTATACTAAGAAAAGGGGTGGGCCTAGTACACTGCCTCCAGTAGTTTGTTTATGTCAGCTAATTGGTTTTGAATATTGTCAACGGGTATCGATAATTGTTGTGCAATTGTTGATATAATGTTGAGCTCCTGAAAGAGCTGATTGTTGTGCTGAATGTTAATGGCTGTGTCTAAAAGCATGTGTTGGATATGGCGCAGTTTAGATAGAATTGTTGAACTGGTCAGAGCCATGATGTTAAAGTAGTTCAAAGCTTCTTCTTGCTCAACATCCTTACTCAATTTCTGTAAATAGTTCTCTGTAGCGTTAAGATGTTGACCTAAGAGATTGAACTGAGTGTTCATCGCCTCTTCATTTCTCTTTAAAATGTTGTTATATGCCTGTATGATTGATGTTTGATCTTTTATCAGGTTTAATAAGTGGTCTCTGTTATTTTGCAATGTTTCTATGTCCTTTTTATATTGTATTGCGAATTTCATCTAGCACGCCGAATAGGCTATTTGCAAGGTAACCTATTCCATTGACAAGACCTCGGGAAACGCGCCCCCTTGTCTGCCCATGATGTGTTTCCAACATGTAATTGTTATGATCAAGTTCGTTAAGTTCCTGTTCGAATTCAGTCATAATGGTTTTGCACATCGTTTGGTATGCAAATTGCTCACACCTTTCTCCCAGATGTTCCACAACTCTATGAATGTTTTCCATGCCTTGCCAGTAAGATGTCATGTTATAGTATGTGACAATCTTCCAGTCATCATATACGCTTTGCAAATTGCGGATTTTGTCAAAGTACACTGCTCTATTTGGTTCAAACGGTGTGATATTAATGGCGTCACTGCCTTGCTTTGTGGGCTGAAATAACGTTAGTAGTGTTAAGAGTATAGGTACATAGCAGGCTGGAACTTATATTCCTTGATTTAAATCGTAGTTGCCTGTTAGTGTTATTTATTGTAGATTTTTGATTTTCAGTACAAATTTTGTCATTGGAGGTGGTGGTGTCCGGCTCGAAGGACCAAAATGTAAGGGCAAGAGCCTTTACACTTAATGTTGAATGTTAATAAAATAAATGTTAATGTTCAAAAAGGTATTTAATACGAAATTGCACTAAAATAATATTATAAGAAAATAGTAGAAAATGTTACAAAAAGTTACAAAATGTTGGATGTTGCGCGAGCTCGATATTAAACCGAAGACTAACGTACTTGCGTACGTGATGATAATATTACATTTTATAAATAAAAAAAAAATTGCACTATTTTCCTAGGCCAAAGTACAATGTGCGGTTGCTGACCGTACAACACAAACATGTAACGGAAAATGATAAGAAACGTACACCACTTAACCTACACAATAGGAACACTCAGCCTAACGAACAACTCATAAACATACAAGAAAAAATTGCAGCATGGCCTGCCAAAGCGTTCCACGGAAGACACCGAGCTTTTTTGAGCCAGCCACAAGTCGACAAAGCTAAGTCGAACGAATGGCTCAAACGAGGTGAACTGTGTCCTGAGACGAAAGGATTTATGCTGGCGATTCAAGACCAAATAATAGCTACTCGTAATTATAGGAAATATATAATTAAAGACATCAGCCGACTGACTTATGCAGACATTGCAATACTGCCTCTGAGACCATACGACATATTACAGGAGCTTGTAAATCACTTGCTCCGACTGACTACAAGCACCGACATGACCAAGTGACCGCAATTATACACCAACAATTATCATTCAAATATAAACTTAGTGAGATGAAACCGAAACGAAATTGTAATACCCAAATTCAGGTTAACAAAAACTAGTAAGTCTTTTCTTATAAAAAGTATACGTTTTTATAACAAATTACCTAAGTCAGTTATAGGACTGACCGATGGAAAGTTCAAAAACTACATTAAACGTGTCCTTATTAAAAAAGCATATTACAAAATCAAGGACTACGTTGAAGATAAAGAGGTTTGGCTTTAGTTCCTTCTGCGCATGCGGCTTCTTCCCTGGTATCTCATAAACGGCACAAATATGTGGATGTCTCTAAAGACTCTAACTATTCTTAATCTCATTTTTTCTTTTCCTTTTAATTTACAATGTTTTTTTTTGGAACAAAGTTCCTTATGGCGCGTTGCGAAAGGAGGCTAGACGGAAAAAATTCAGACGAAAAGTTGTAACGACACTTTTACCCGACTGCGCGACGCAAAGGAGGGTAGTGTGTTTTTGCTATAGTAAGCTATTGTAAGTCGTGCGGCGTGCGCATGTTTCTCTGTCTGTCTCTCTCTCTCTCTCTCTTATAGAAAGCAAGCCACGCAACGGCGGTTAAGCAACGACTGCCAAGGCCTGTCTGTGGATGGGTGATCCAAGTTAAGCAACGATTGCCAAGGTTGGTCTGTGGATGGGTGATCAAGGTTAAGCAACGACTGCCAAGGTCTGTCTGTGGATGGGTGATCCAAGTTAAGCAACGGTTGCCGAGATCTGTCTGTGGATGGGTGATCAAGGTTAAGCAACGACTGCCAAGGTCTGTCTGTGGATGGGTAATTAAGGTTAAGCAACGACTGCCAAGGTCTGTCTGTGGGTGGGTGATCCAAGTTAAGCAACGGTTGCCAAGGTTGGTCTGTGGATGGGTGATCAAGGTTAAGCAACGACTGCCAAGGTCTGTCTGTGGATGGGTGATCCAAGTTAAGCAACGGTTGCCAAGGTTAGTCTGTGGATGGGTGATCAAGGTTAAGCAACGACTGCCAAGGTCTGTCTGTGGATGGGTGATCCAAGTTAAGCAACAGTTGCCAAGGTTGGTCTGTGGATGGGTGATCAAGGTTAAGCAACGACTGCCAAGGTCTGTCTGTGGATGGGTGATCCAAGTTAAGCAACGGTTGCCAAGGTTAGTCTGTGGATGGGTGATCAAGGTTAAGCAACGACTGCCAAGGTCTGTCTGTGGATGGGTGATCCAAGTTAAGCAACAGTTGCCAAGGTTGGTCTGTGGATGGGTTATCAAGGTTAAGCAACGACTGCCAAGGTCTGTCTGTGGATGGGTGATCCAAGTTAAGCAACGGTTGCCAAGGTTAGTCTGTGGATGGGTGATCAAGGTTAAGCAACGACTGCCAAGGTCTGTCTGTGGATGGGTGATCCAAGTTAAGCAACAGTTGCCAAGGTTGGTCTGTGAATGGGTGATCAAGGCTAAGCAACGACTGCCAAGGTCTGTCTGTGGATGGGTGATCCAAGTTAATACATACACATACATCATAATAGTTACTATGCTCCAACCAGTTTTTAATTAAAAATAATAGTACCTAACTTCTTTTTTTTTTTACAATGGTTCTCAAATCATTTAAACACCTTTTGTTCAGAATAGTTGCAGCACTGATGACAATATTTTTGTCACATGTTTAATTTAGTCTTTTATAATATTTTCCTGCCTTTGTATAGATTCTTTTTAACGATTGTTTGTGAATGTGTGAACAGTGTAGGCCTTGTAGATTCCTAGAGGTGTGTTAACTTTTGTTAACCTCTTATCTTGTTTTCCATTTTTTTTTTGTGTAGTAAGCAACGACTTATTGTCGGGCCTATGCTGTCCCCCCATACTTGAGTACTAATGCTGTAACATGATAATATTGTAAAATCTACTTAATCATTTTAAAAGAGTAACCATGGAGTTTCTTGCCGGTTCTTCTCCATAGGAAACGACCAACCCGAACCGTGCACCTTTTTGTCGACGTTTCATAAGTGCCCATGTAGGCCTATGTGAAATAAAAATATTTTGATTTTGATTGATTTTGAACCTTATCATAAATATAAATCCGAAATAACACTAATAGAAATATATAATAGAAAAAAAAATCTTTCATTTATTTATCTGATTCTGATAGGAATCTGAAAATCTATTGGGATCGGACTATAATAACAGACAAAACCATATGTTTAAATATACCAGATATAACCCGTCACGACAAAGCCAATAAAACAGTTTACCAAAGAAATAAAAATCCAGAGGGAAGCACAAACCGTCTACATCGTCCCTATAGTGCTCTCTTCCACTGGTATCGTACCAAAATCTCTTATGCAAAGCCTAAGCACTTTACACATGCCGCCCCGCACACTTCATCTGCTACAAAAAGCCACAATTCTTAACACCTGGCGCATTACCCGGAAATTCCTAACTTCTTCTACAATATTATCAACATTCTCCATTTGAACTCCCCCCTACAAACTTGGCTCCGGCCCGTAGGGTTTTTATACTCTCTTACGAGAGAAGAAAATGAAAGAACAAGAAATTATAAAACTCTGCGTATTATGATACAGTATGACTTGACTAGTCGAGGAATTCAGATAGGGTCGCTCCGTGTTATTAAAACACATGATTTGCTGTTTACCATTTATTTTTTCTGTTTATTTTTTCTCGATTACCTACTCATTCAAAATACAATTCTTTTACTTCAAAATGAGAACATTCACATAAAGACAAAATAAAAAATACTATGTATAAAAAAACTTGTTTAACAATTTCGCCAATCAGTAATAAATAACTTGTAGGTAGGTCTTGTACTTAATCTTCATTCCACTGTACAATTTTAGTTAAACTGTCTTATTAGTTCTATCAAAAATCAAATCAAATCATTTATTACCCAGATAATACAATCCAATTTGTTAGTAAAATAAACCACTAGTGTTAGTACATAATTATATTTGGAAAATTTTGGTAAAAGTTACTAACAATGTCAAAATCACCATTAATCATGTCAAAATTAATAATAATACAATAATCAGAAGATAAAAAGAAATAAGTAAAGCACAATAATCAAATGAGCAATAATATTAAAATAAACATTATTTCAAGGGACGATTTGACGGCAATACTTGTGTTGTGGTCCAGTGCCTGAGTATTAGACCTTCCGCCCTGTCGGCCACAGTGACCAAGGGGCTGTTGGCGCTGCCCCGCACCCGCCGCATCAAGGAGGCGACACGCTTTCGCATGATTGCGTAAAAGTCGTATATATGCGTGCCTCTGTGAACATCCCCGATGCGCTTCAGCATCGTGGCAACCCCAACAACGCCCTGTATACGTTATTGTACTGGACGCGTAAGGCACTGTTAGCCTTTTGCGTGTAGTCGACCCATAGACTGCTGGTGTTAAAAGATTGGCAGTATGCCCTAAATAGTGTAGTTTTTACATCCCTCGAGCACTTTGCAAACCTACGGATCAACATATTGCTCCTGACTGACAGGGCCTTACGCTCCCTCTCCATGTCAACATTGTCCGTCTGCGTTGCAGTGACCCAGTGCCCCAGATATTTAAAAGATTTGACCCATTGCAGCTTAGTCCCACCGAGTGTGACAGGCGGCACTTCGCGATAGTCTTTAGTGCCTGCCTTGAACAACAGACACTCGCTCTTTTTTTAATTACATCTGAGACCTTGGTCTTCCGCATATCGCTCACAAACAGACATGAGTTTCTTGAGGGCGCTGATCGATGGGGCCAGCAGCACCATGTCACCGGCGTAACTGATACTATTGACAAGTGTACCGTCAATGGAACAGCCTACCAATGTACCGCTGAGCACGAATCAGCCGATCCACGTACAAACAGAAGAGTTTTGGCGAGGTCAGACCCCCCTGCCTGACTCCGCACTCCAGCCCGTACGGATCGCATAGCGAGCCTGCCCACTTCATCATATTTGTCTAGCAACTCAATCACGCTTATTTAGCCCTGACTGAGCACCACGGTCAAACTCACAGTGAACCTTATTCTCGTAACCATACGGTTGCTGCTACGTTACTGGCTAAAATAATCATGAAAGGACTGTAACAAGGTTGCTACCGACTATACAAGGTAGGTAGATAGATCTACTTTTACAAAAGTCTAACAATTTTATGGCCCATATCACAGTCTAAACATAACTGGAATAAAAATGGTACACACTTTACGAATAACTTATTACGTAATTTAGTCTCCTTTTTTGTCAATATTCAGTTTTTAAACACTATTATATGTACTTGGTGGAAGGGGCAACGACGCACAAACGGTTACCACGTATTCACTACATCATTCTGAACCACATAACAAAATTACCGATGAAAAATGTAGTAGTACAGACGCCAGTAAATCAAGCTATTACAATATTTACAATCTGTCAAGTTGCTTTCATCGATTTTACCGCTTTCGACTTTATCGCTAAAGCATTAGTTTCAAGGTCGATTGGGAAAATTTTACAGTTTCGGGTAGCTTGATGTGGTGGCATAGAAATGTTTCATCAGTAATCTAAAAAACAAAACAGTTATTTCATACAAAGTACAATTGTTGATTTTTGTTTAAATTACGATAATGAAGAATGTGCGCGGGGTCCCATCCACCCTTTATATTCTAAAAAAAACCTATTACTTAAGTAGTTACAATCTGCAGTTATCCACTATCTACGGGTAATATTTAATGCTAAAGAAAAGTTATTATGCCTTGTGACTGGGACTGTAGCTTCGCTTCGTAATGGTGCCGTAATGGTCTAATTGAAATAAATGCTTTGAGTTTTTTTTTTCTAAAAGAAAAGAAAACTGTTAAAAAGTGGTCGAAATCTTTCGTTATAGTGTCGTGTGAAGCTTGAATTATAACGCCCGATACTGTCTTACACCCTACAGCTGGGTACCTATCTTCACTACATAGTATAAAACAAAATCGCTTTCTCTGTCCCTATATCCCTATGTATGCTTAAATCTTTAAAACTACGCAACGGATTTTGATGCGGTTTTTTTTAATAGATAGAGTGATTGAAGATGAAGGTTTTATATGTATAATACAATCATGCACCCGTGCGAAGCCGGGGCGGGTCGCTAGTTTACAATAAAACGTAATAATACTTACAATAACATAAAGGTTCTAATTTATTATCCAAGTTCTCCTCTTCATCGTTAGCGTGATCAGAAGGCAGGCAGCATTGCCACGTTTTTAATAGAAACCCTGGTCAGACAATGCTGTCGTGTAACCAGATAGACCATGCTCAAAGCTGAAGCAGCTCTAGTTAAAGATTTACATGGAGTGGCTATGCCCATTTTATTTTAACTTCATTTGACTCCCCATTTATCGAAGAAGTGCACGGGTGAGAAATCGTTATCCGATAAACATCCGCACAAAATAAAGTCATCCGAATAATGTTTAGTATCCGCCCGTAAATATGACAGATCGGCCTTTAGCACGAGACTGTCGCACAGCTTTAAGATTTAGAATTCTATTGGTTAATGTTTGCATTTCTTTGCTTTGCTCCGCCAACCTCCAGAAGAGAGGCAAACTTTTGAAAGAGAGACTAGCGTTACAAAATTCCTATAAATTCAGCAACCCACCCTGTGCCGCCATTATTCATGGTAGTGACAAACACTATCTTCACAAAGTTATCGTCACTCGTGTAGTCGGCAGGCGTGTCCTCACAGAACGTCCGAACTACTACTCCCTTACTGTCCACGAGCTGCACATAATTCTGATCGCAAGTAATGCCCAAGTCGAACGTAGCGAAGTGTAGCAGTAAACGTGTTCCTAAGGGAGTCTCGAGCTCCCACTCGCAGCTCGACACCTGCCGGTGCACGTTAGGATACTGGGGACTGGTGACTTTACCGACCTCGCTTTGCAGTTTTCCACCGCAACCAGGACCTTTATCCGATGTTACGTAAACCAAATCAAACGTGACACCATCACCAGCATTTTCATGATTGTGTAACAGCAAATATCTACCCGTTGAGAAGATAGGGTGATTATTATCATATTCGGTTTGAATTTTAGAAAGTCTGGGCGCACTAGCGTTGTTTCCGTCGAATATTTCTAGATAACAGTCTGCGTTCCAATAACTTGGGTAGGCGTACAAGAAATACGCGGATATCGTGTAGTTAACTGGAGCAGTTATTAGCGTGTAACAGTCATGGTTGGGGTTACCGTCAAAGTCATTTACATAAATAGCTTGTACTCGTCCGTGAGGTTCCGTATAATTTCTGCCACAAAATCCTGTGAACACTGCCTCTATTTCCACACCTTTGTATACATTAGAATTTGAATCTGCCGATGTGATTAAGTTTATAGATGTAGTTCCATATACGTAAAAGTCCGTAGGCTCCTTACGCCCGCATAACTCAAAACGATCGGGGAAGTGCAAAGTGCTGTCGTAAAAGGAATTACGGCTAAAGAAGTCGTCCATCCGTTGGTTTAAGACAAAATCTTTCCCGAGCGTAGTATTCTGTTGGCTTGGATTGCTGGATATAATCAGCTTGTCTCTATTGCAGCGCTTTACGCCTGTAGCATCAGCTAAGGGGGGTTGTAAGTCCAAATCTTTAACAGTGATACGTAGTAAAATGTAAGGAGAGGCGCTTACATCCAACCGATATAGGCAATGTATCCCTCGAGGAACGGACCCCATATCATAACCGGGAGATTTCAAGGTTTGTGGCGTATTGCTCACCGTAATGACGGAGGTGCCACATACAGACCGCAGAGCTGTTAATGTGGACACAAAGCCTTGACTTTCTATTTCGCCATCCGTGGCCAGCCTGACGCTCATCACATTACCAGAAGACATTAGTTGCGGTGGGAGGCTGTGACCACAGTAGGTCCCTATTACTAAGCTATTCGGATTTAAACCATCTTTTATTTCAACTAAATCGCAATCGCACTTGCTGTATCCTATGGCAGTTTGATTGATATTCTGGCAAGGGGCTACGTGGAACGAGGTGAATTCGATTCTAATGATGGTGTCAGGAGGTGATATTATCGACCAATGACAGTCTAAGAAATCTTCGTATACAGTATGACCCATGAAAGGAGACTTAAGAACATGCGATGAAGCGGTTGTTAAATTTATCAGTCCACCACATTGAGCTGCTTCAGAATAGCTGAAGTAAACTTGAACTTTGAAACCTTTTAAGTTTACACTCGAGTCTGATACGAACTGTAACAAAGCCGTGCTCCCTTTGCTTCTAAGTGTTGTTGTTGAGTTAATATTACCACACATTAACGCTAAGCGCTTATCAGCATCAATTTCAAGTCCATCATATACTGCGATGTAATCATTATAACAATCGGATTGGCTTTCTACGTCAATGTAGAGGAATTTAAGCACAACCAGCTTGGTAGGTGGTGCTTCAATAAACCAAGTGCAGTTCATATTTATTTCGTAAGTGTCAGAAAGCGATGATGTGAGTACAGTACTTTCGTTTACTTTGCCTCCACATGAATATATAGAATAAGCAATTCTAAAACCTTTCCTCTGTACATATCTATCACTTTTAAATATCAACGATATTTTTTCGGATTGGACTGTGACGGGAGGAATTTTGTCACCGCAGTAAATTTCATAGAGATAGATATAATCTGACTGACCTGTTACTGTTAAATTATCAAATGAACAGTCAGGAGTAGAATCTTCTAGTTCAAAATCAAGGAACTTGAGTACAACTTTGTTGTTTGGAGCAGATATTTCATATTCACAACTCATTCGTGGGTGGTAACTATATGGAAAACCAGGACTATACAAAACTTGATCTTTTTGTGTTGCTAAATAGTTTCCACCGCAGATAGAATCCCATTCAGCTTTGAATCCGTCGAGATTTTTATCAGCATCTGTACGTAAGACTACTTTCATGCGATTAAAAGTTGAATTATATACAGGTGGTATGTTTCGTCCACATACCCTTGCTATCTCCGTGTAAGCTTCGTCCTTCCAGTCATAAATTATGACAACATCTTTAGTGCAATTAGTTGTTTCCTCAATAAAAAACCGTTCCACAAATTTAAGAGAAACTCTGAAGCCTACATCAGCCTGTATCTCCCAGGAGCATTCCTGGTTAGGTAAATATTTTTTAGGATAATTTGGCGATGCAAACGTAGTTAGATGTGAACGAAGATATCCGCCACATTGTTCAGTAACCGATCTGGCCATAAGTTTTATGTTTGTATTGTTTTTCACATTCGAGTGATACTCAATATAAATTTGATTGAAATGCGTAACTAATGGGCTATCTAAAGATGTGGCCTGGCAATATTTACCAATTTCAGGAGCATTTGGTCTTAAGTTTGATTTTAGTATCAAATACTCGTCGTCACAATTTAACGTAAAATACCCTTCCATTTTAATTTCAACCCTATTTGTTGAGCCAGGCAGAATCCAAGCACAGTCTAAAGTATCGTTATATGAATCAGGTAAATTTAAAATATTAACAGGATTGTCTCCTACTTGAATAACACCACCACATGGTTGAAGTTTCCATTCTAAGTGGAAGTTTAACAAACTATCTTTAGTTTGAAATGCACTAACGTCAATTGTTGGTGACGGTATTCTGTATGATACTTCGACGTGCCCACAAATGTGTTCAAGAAATCCATTTTCTGATTTAATATTGACTTGAGAATCAAAGTATTTACAACGACTACGGGCTACCGACGAATTTAGCTTGGCGGTTAAAAATATTGAATTGTAAGTAAGGTTAGTTGGAAGAGCATTATAATCATTGCTTGTTTTTGCTTGACTGTTATAATGCCATTGACAAGAATAAGACTGATTCAATTCTGGTGATAGGAGGACCTGGTTAAAGTCAGTTAGATCACCGCCACATAGTGCTTCTTCGTCAGAGCTAAACTTGGCCATGAAGCGATGCGAAGTAAAGGAACTGTCGAGTAATATATAAACTGACATGGTGTTTTCAGTAGACTCAAACACGTTTGTTCCAGGAATGTAATCATCGCTAGGGATTGTTTGTATTTTACTGCGAAAGATAAAGTCATTGTAAACACCAATTTTGTGTTTTTCTGTGTCCAAATCTATAATTTCTAAATGCACTCTTCGAGACATATTTGGCACTTTTATTCGCCAATCACAGTACCTTAATGTGGTTTCTTGAGGATAACTTGGAGTAGTTAAGTAACCGTCTGGAGCCGTTATTACGCCACCACAAGTAGGTTGGGACGAGTTAAAGCTGATTCGAAATCCTCTATTCTCCGAAATTTGATCCCATGAGTCCGGTTTACCGATATAAAGTTTAATACTAAACTCGTTTGTTGAAGTTTCAATCGGCTCAAGGGAGTGTTCCTCATCATTACACGCGGTCCTTAGTACGGTGATAGTGTTATTGATGAGCATAGTTTCTTCGATAGTTACTTTGGTTCCACAAGATATCTGAGATTGGGGCAACTCGATATCATCGGATTTAATTAGAAAAACGTGTCTTGGAGGTCCTATTATGTGCCACTCACAGACTGTTCCGTAAGGAATCATTTGCATGTGCGGGTATCCAGGCGATGTCAGTTCGCCGGCATCGGTGACAATGGTTCCACCACACGTCTCAATGGACACATTGGCTTTAAAACCATTGCGCGGTGTTGGTATCTGAGTCATGTATTTAATATACATTATATTGCTAGTACTCTTAATGGTTCCAGGTCTGTCATTGCCACAATATTGTTGGTGTAGAGGAGAAAATTTTGATGATCCATATCGTATTTCAACGGATTCAGTTTCGCAATTATCTACATGGTCTAAATCAAATCTATCAATAAAGTCTATCCTAATAATTTCTCCAGGAGGTCCGGTAAATACCCACTCACATTCTGAATACGGAACTGGTACTGATGGATAATTTGGTGAATTTATTACTTCCCAATTGTGGTCAGAAGTTAGAGATGTTGTTGAACCACATTCATAATTTTTCTCTTCGTAATTAACCACAAAGCTTTGGAAAGTGAATGATCCCTTAGTGTAACTTATGAATAAACTATTACTAGAAGTGATTATATCTGCTTTATTTTCGTGGTCGTAACCGCAATACTTCCCGCTTGCCAAAAGGGGAGCTTCCTCAGAATCACCATTCCTCAATACAACGTAAGTCGCACAATCGTCATTTTTATTCGTGATATTAAAATTATTGAACTGTAATTTAATAGTCCTGCCGGGGCGCACTTTCACGACCCAGTTACATTTAACTTTGGACCTATACGGATATTCCCCATGTACGTCCCACCAAGTCGGACCAACTTCACCGGACAAACTAGTCACGAGTCCTCCACATCTAGAGTTGACCCGACCGAGAAAACCTCTCTTAGTAATGGATGAATCGGTTTTGAATTTAATTTTCATGTATGTGGATGCATTAAAGCCTATTTTAGCTGATTCTGTTGTACAAATATTTTCATTTACGGGCTTCCAATTTCCAGGACTGTCAGAAGAATAAATAGAAACTTTATCTGCAAAACAAGTATTGGTGTCTTCAATACTAAAATCTATGAAATTTACGCTTAAACGACGTCCCATTTGTGATTTGTAAACCCATTCACAATTTAAATTGTCCGAATATTCCTGTGGATAATTCGGCGATTTAAAAGTAATGGTGCCGTTTTCAGGTAAAACCGTTACAGTCTCATTCGATCCGCAGTTTATTCTCTCTCCTGTTTCGGGTTCAGAAACTCTAGAAGTTTTAGTCCAACTCATGTGAAACATCGAACCCGTATTTGATTCATCTGTTGTAAGTGTAATGTACACTACACTAGAGGAGCTCTGAATGACTTTCGTATCAACCAGTACACCGCTTAGTTCCTCTAAAATTAGAGCAGTTGAATCATATCCATCATAAATAGTTAATTTGTTATAGTTTACTTCGCTGTGTGAATAAATTTGTAAGACATCCAGTGTAATAGATATGGTATCTGAATCGGTAAGGAGCACGCGCCAACTATATTCGCCAGATCCAAGATATCGAGTAGGGTACAATGGTGAAGATATCTCACCGCTATCTCCTGTAATATCATTTTCACGCTGATATCCATAATGCAAGAGAAAACCTCGACCGCTGGTCTTGGAATCACTGTGGAACTTAATATATATTTGTGACGCAGTGCTGTGATTGCTGGGAGTTTCACTACTACAATATGCACCCAGTAGCCGACCAGCACCATTATTTTCACGAACTTCTACGTAGTCATCGTTACAACTTTCAGAGAATTCTAAATCAAAGCGCTCGAATTGGACGTATGCAGTGTTTCCAGGGGATGATTTTAGTACCCATTCACAATCAGTGTTTACTGGATACGGACCGGGGTAGTTTGGAGACGCGATGCTTCCTTCTTCTGAAGTTAATGCGCCCCCGCATGTGTTACTAAGTGGTGAATAGTGAGCTGCGAACATTCCAGTAGCTCTACCAGTGTAACTGCCGAATTCTATCGTCAAGGCACTGCCGCGGCTGACTATCATAGGTGGAACTTTTCGTCCACAAAACTCTCCGATTAGTGGAGCATTACTATCATCTCCGTCGAGAACTCTTAGGAAAGAGGAGGGACATGTTCTATTTGTGATTACATTACTGTCTTTCGGTAATGACAATAGAGTTAACGTTAGATATAATTTTAGATCGGGCGAATCCGCAAGAATAGTCCAAACACAGCTTTTGTTGGTATGTTGAACAAAATTATCGCTATGAATGATACCCTCATATGTAGCTCTTATTAGAGCACCACACGTAACAGTAAAGTTAGCTTTGAAGCCTTTGGCCGTTCCATAAGAATCGGTTTTGAATTGTACAATTATGTTATTGTTTTTGCTAACGATTTGTGTTTCATTTGAATTTGGACATATACGGTACGTGTAATTTGAAGAAGGTGTATAATTGTTATCATAATCATAAATTAGAATCGAGTCTCCACAGACAGGATCCCAAGATGTAGAGTAAAGATCAAGATCCATGAAGTTAAGTTCAATACGATGCTGTGCGGGGACAGAAATGTACCAATTACAATCCATATTATTATCGTAATTCTTTGGGTAGTTCTTAGAGTAAATGAGTCCAGATTTGGAAGTCATAGAACCTCCACATTTGGAATTGGGAGACCAAAATTGTGATGAGAAGTGAACATCCCTAAGTGTAGACCGTTTTGACAAACGCACCAACATGAAGTTGCTATCAGACTGCACGGATGCGAAATCTCGATGGCAAAATTTCGTTAGTAGTGGAGCCATTGTATTTTGACCGTTATATATTTCAATAGCATCGGTAGTACAATTAGCGGTATCTGTCATATAAACCTCTGTAAATGAGATTGCGATACTCTTACCTACTTGTGTTTCTATCAGCCACTCACAGTCAAGTTCTTGGTCGTTAGTTTTACTTTTATCAAGGGTTATAGTGCCAGAGGGTTTTTTAATGTGTCCTCCACATCCATAACTGATCCATTCTAAACGGAACCCGGAGCGGGGCATATAAATACCCGAGGAAAATTTGATTAGTAATGTATTACTATGCGTATGTATTGGAGGCGGAGATGTACTGCCACAAAGTTTACTCGAATAACTTGGATCGGACAACTCTTTCGTTTGGAAATAATCTAGATGGCAATCGTCGTTATTCATTCTATGACGAGTTCTCATCCAACTACTATAAAATCGGTGGGATTTATAAATATCAAAATGTGTAAACGTGGCATTAATTTTATTTCCTTTGGGAACTGTGATGCTCCATATACAGTTTAAGTTCAGCAGGTAATTACTTGGGTAGCCCGGGCTCTCAATAACTCCGTATCTTCCGGTTATATTATTATTACATAGAGTTTGATAATTAAACAGGAAGCCCTTACCACCCTGGTATATGTCAGATCTGAATTTAACGTACGCATAATTAGTCGATGTCTCGATACTACCTAGCTCCGGTGACATGTAACAATGTTTACCTAAACTGGTGGCACTCGTATCGCGACCGTCAAAAATCTCAACGTAATCGTCCCTACAATTAAGAGTTCTTTCAAGATCAAGCTCTGTGAATGTAATACGGATCCTTGAACCTTCACTGGTGACTATTCTATAGAAACATTCGGCATTTTCGTTGTAATCATTGGGATAGTTCGGCGAAGTAACCGAGCCAGAAGGGCTCGTCAGTGTCCCCCCGCATCCTGTTATAGTACCATCCCATTCAATTTTGAACCCAGATCCGGATATATAGGAATCTGAATGAAAATGGAGATGCACAGCATTAGATAATGATACGATTCGTTTTGATTGGAACATCCCACAGTACTGGCCGCTCAATGGTGAATTCTCGTTGGCACCATTTCTTATTTCTAAATAGTCGCCGATAGTACACTTGTCTCGTATGGGACGTTCTAGATTAAACTGTGATATGTTTAGCATGATCTGTTGGCCCACCGGCACTGTGATGATCCATGTGCAGTCGCGATTGGGTTCGTATGACCCTGGCCAGCCAGGAGAGTATATGAAGCCATGAGTTTTAATAAACGATCCGCCACAGTGAGTTTTTTCATCTAAAAATGTGTATGATAAAGAAAAACCAGAAGACCGAATACTACCATCAGATTTAAAATTTAACATGAGCCGATTAGTGGATGTGGTCAAGGCGGGAGGTGCGTGAGAACCACAGAACTTGCCCAATATATTATTTTCATTGTTATCGTCTATCTCTACAAGCTCCAGGTAGTCGCTGCCGCAGCTGGGCATGTCCTCAATGTCAAATCTGTTCCAAGTCAACTTTATGTGCATTCCTTCAGGAGCGATCAGCATCCACTTGCAGGTCTGATAGTTCTTGTAAGTGGTAGCATCTCCGGAAGGATGATTTATTAATCCAGTGGTATCTCTGTGAATACCTCCACACTCTGTATCGATGGTAGTGTAGTTAGCGTAGAACCCCGTGCCCGAAATACTTAAATCTGATGTAAATGTAATGTACATATAATTGAGGGTGGATGTTTGAACGGGCGGCGTGTGTACAGCCCCGCCGCAGTATCTGCCTAGTAAAGTAGCATTCTGGTCGTGACCGTCCCTGACCTCAACGCTATCGTACCGGCAATCGTAGTACCGACTGTCTTCGATATCAAAATCTTGAAATGTTAATTGAATCGCTTTGCCGGGAACAGTTTTGATGATATAAACACAGACTTTGTTTTCAGGATAACTGAAGGGATAACCGGGTGATTTGATAACTCCACTATCACCTTCTATAGTTTTCTCGCATATGGCCTCGTATGTGATACGAAAACCTTCGGCGGGCATACTCCGATCAGTTTTAAATTTAAAATAAAGTTCATTAGACGATGATTTATATGTTTTTGGAAAAGTAGTTCCACAAAATTTCCCGACGAGTCGTGAATCCGATGACGGACCATCATAAATTTTCAAATAATCGTATTGACATCTAAAAGATCGTTCAAGCTTGAATAATTTAAAGTCGATTTTTATCTTGGTATCCAGGCTAGTTTTAATTTTAAACTCGCATAATAAGTTACTCAGGTAAAGGCTATTGTAAGTAGGAGAAACAAGCTCTCCCTTATCGGCAGTGTAGTAACCTCCGCAGCCAGGAACGCCTTCGACAGGCGCGTAAGCAATTTGGAAACCATGTCCCGCACCGTAAGCATCTGAATGAAAGTGTATTAACATGACAGAGCCTGCCGACTGCACGGGCGCGGGCTGAGTCGTATTACAATACCTATTGATCAGCGGATCTGTCATATGTTCACCGTCATAAATTGCTAAATAGTCGAAACTGCAGTTTGAATGTGATTCAATATCGAGCGCAAAGAAATGTAGGTTAATCCTTTTACCGAGAGTTGTCGTTAAGTGCCAATAGCAATCGCGGTTAGGAGGGTACGGCCCGGGAGAACCCGGAGAGCTGATGTGGCCGTGCATGGTGGCGTCAACCTCACCGCCGCACACTGGCTCTATGCTTGTCCAATGTAACGCAAACCCGTCTTTAGCTACTGTTTTATCGGAGTGGAACCAGAGATATAAATTATTATGACTTGATACAATGTTACCGCCTTTGGGATAATTATTTCCACAAAATCTTCCTATGAGTTGACTAGAAGACTTTCGACCATCGTGAATTTGTAGGAAATCATACATACATTCGGGACTGTTTTCTAAATTAAATTTACTGAATGTAACATTAATTACTTTATCAGGAGCTGTGTGTATTACCCAAGCACATTGAGCACTATGACTGTACGTCGTATTAGTCAAAGGATAAACTATGCTGCCTTCTTCATTATCTAGAACACCACCACAAGACTTTGTCCTTACCTGACACAAGGCGCCCGAGTACTGCGCCGCGCACTCACAACGGAAGCCCCCAATTGCACTTTCGTCTGGCCTACAGATTCCTCCGTTGTGGCAAGGATTCACTCCGCAAACGTCTGTGGGCAATTCACAGTGAGCGCCGCCGTAGCCCTTCAAACAGATACAGGTGTAGCCGGTACGTAGGGAATGGCATTGTCCGTGGGCGCCGCATGGATTGATTGCACAACCATCAGTGTAGTTTCCGCCTGTTGCAACGTAGCAGCCACTGATTCCTACTCCATCGCCTTCCATACCGTCGGGGCATATACATTGTGCTGATTGTCCAGTTGGCGATGTGCTCTCTATGCACTGCGCGGACGGGTGGCACCCTCCATGACCGATGTTGCACGTACCTCTCCAAGAACAGGTGACTCCGTCTCCTTGATAGCCAGGCGGACAAGAACCACATATTCGTGAGCCGATGGTGTTGTGACATGTCACTATAGGACTGCAGCCTCCGTTGGGAATAGTGGTGCATTCGTCGATATCGTAACAGGTGTAACCGTCGCCTTCATAACCAGAAGGGCACTGTCCACATCGGAATGAGCCCGGCAGATTGATACAGTCAACCTTGGGGTTTACGGAACACCGAGGACCTTGATAGGATTCACATTCGTTAATATCGGTTAAGCAAGCGACACCGGTGCCATTCGTTGTCCATCCCTGGCGGCACATACATTGAACACCCTCTCCTGAAGTTACTTGTACACAGGTACCATGGCCGCACATTTCATAATCACCACCGGAACAATCCTTGGCCTTCCTAGTGCAATGTAAGCCGAACCAGCCAGATTTGCACAAACACTCATAAGATCCTGGTCTGTTGATGCACGTAGCTCCATTTTGACATCCGAGGTCTGTTCCAGCAAAATTCCGGCACTCGTTTACATCGACGTCACAATCTTTGCCTTCCCAATTGGAAGGGCAAAGACAATGGTAGCCATTCACCAAGTTGAGGCAAGTTCCACCGTGCTCGCAAGGATGAGATTGACATTCGTCTTTCCCTCTACTATTTAATTGATTCTGTAGATTTAACACTTTCCTGTGAATATTATTAACTTTCCGCCAAAGCATTGATATATTGAAAAGAATGTCATTTGGAAGCGTAGACTCCTTGCTCTCCAATCTCTCAAGTCTTTCTAATATACCGTTTATGTTCTTGTCGGTGTTTTCATTACTCGATGGCTGGTACTGCGTCCCGTCGCTCGGGATGTTTGGTTTGAGTACGTTGATATCACCAACAAAGATGCTCGATTTCGGTCCATTGGGGCGTAGATATATATTTTTATTAAATGCCGGTTCTAGAACGAGATCACCTCCCGAAGTTTTGATTTTTGGACGGTCCTGGTAGAGTTCACAATCAAGAGGAACAACACAAAGTACGCTTAGCAGGAAGAGGCAACCGAGTGCGCTGGACATGGTCCATGTGTCTTGGTAGACGATTGTGCTCAGACTGTATGCTGCACTGGTGTTTTGTCTGACACTAAAACTTGTATTATCTCTGGGGGCGTATTGCTGTACGCCCCTAGCGATGATTGTTTGTTTATAATTAACCAATACGGGCCATGTGGTGCAATCGATGACATAAAATAAAGTGTTTTCTAAAATACTGTAAAATTATTATTAAATCTTATTATTAAGAACTAGCTGTGCCCGTGACTTCGCCCTCGTGGACTTAGATCTTTCTCAGCCTGTTACTTGTACATCAGGTACTTTGTTATGGGTCTATTTGATATAAATGCTGATTGATGGCAGGTTATAGACTTGATTGAACTAAAAGCATTTTTTAGTTTGAATCTAGTCTATAACCTGCCCAATCAACAAACACCAAAACAATAGTGTAAATTGTCATCGTAACGAACAGACAACGTCATGTGTCGTTTTATAATAACAGGCTGAGAAAGATCCTGAGAAAGATCTAAGTCCACGCGGACGAAGCCGCGGGTACAGCTAGTTTTATTTTATAATGTGGTGATGATTGTGAGGCAGAAAATAGTCTATAAGAGTTATGTATTACAATATTTCTTGATACTTTAATGACTTCTTCAGGATAAGAACCAAATAAGAACCTAACTATTAAGTTTTGATATTATACGTGCCAGAAACGTTCAATTGATTGTGTGAAAAATATTGAACAGTTATGGCAATCCAGGCGACGTTCAATGTCTGGAGTCATTTGAACTCAAAAGGCAAGTCCGTGGGTATTATTGGTAGTCGGGATTTTAGTAAATAAATGATAGTGCATTGTGATGCAATAATAAACGCGATCGACTTGCTCATTCGTTTGCGACGAAAGGCCTGTCCTGGACGAACTATGTGACTTCGTCGATGTGTTCTCAATATCTAACGTATTTGGAACCGAAACAAAGTTACTAGTAAGATTTATTTTACCATTTGAGTTTAAGCAAGACGCTTAAACTCCCCTTTTCTTTTGTTTAGCCAATATTTCCCCACTTCTGAGCAAATACCTACCTCGATTCCTTCTAAGTAAAAGAAGACACTTTTGAACATCAAACTTTATCAGGGAATAGAATTGAATCTAGTTGTTTATCCCCAAGGGAGTTCTTGTACAACTGGCAAGATTTGTCGAAAGTCTCCAGAAAATCAAACCGTACAGCCAGCCAGCCACCCATATTCTTCGTCCAGGTCTGAGCCCCGTAGGTTAGGACTAATGGTTTCGTCCGTGGCTAAGTAATATCTGATAGTACGGAATTACGGATCGGTTATAGTGAATTGATAAAATTACCAAGCCTTTTTGTGCCGATTCCGATGCCGAAAATCATTATTTAAAATGGTTATTGTTAGTCAACCTTAAAAAATAGGCATATGCTGTCGCGGACTTTTTTTTAGACCTTTTTAAGAGAAATAATTCCCTCGTACATTATTTTCGTGTAAGTTTAACCGTTTACGGAGCGCACGCAACGGAAACTCAAAAACAATTTTCCCCGTTTTTGCAATATTTTTCATTGACGCTCCTATTGGTTGTAGCGTGATGATAGCGAGATGAAGCCTTCCTCGATAAATGGGCTATCCAACACTAAAATATTTTTTAATTCGAACCAGTAATTCCTGAGATTAGCGAGTTCAACCAAACTCTTCAGTTTTATAATATTAGTAAAGATTTATATTACGTCTACATCATCTGCCTATGATGACGTTACGTCAACGACCGCCGATATCACAAAACAACTGTTTTGGTTCTGTCCAATTTGTCTCTCGAAAACCAGCACAATGTCGTCGTCAAACAGTACCTACACACCAGAGGGGAGCCTCTTCTTGCGTGTCCGACGCAAGTGTCCATTATCATCAGGAAGAGGTGAGGGCTTAGATCGACCTTTTGATGCAGGCCGAAAGCGACATTGAAGTTGCCGGTAGTGCTGGCTGTAGACCGGAATTTGGTACTACATTGACAGTACAATGTAGGTACATCGTTTGGATCAACAGAACTGATACTTCCCCGGCCCACCTTTTTCTTTCAGGGCCCACCACAAAACCTTACGCGGTACGGTTGTATGCCTTTTCATTACATAACATCACGCCTTTAACCCCCGAAGGGTAAGGCAGAGGTGTACCAAATAGTCCACCCACATTTCGCTAGTTATGCTTAAGTCCCATATAAAAGGCGGAGCCTATTGCCATCAACCGGGCACAAATCCAGACTCCGTGGCTGGTACTAAAAAAATCCTGATGGAAAGCCGAATAACAATTTGCGCGGCCCGGGAATCGAACCCTAAGACCTCAAGCTACAGCAGTCGCGATTGCGACCATTAGACCAATCTGTCTTTTAGAGGTAGATAAACACCATGTGCAAGTTTTTATGCGCTCCTCTGTATTTCTCGCACTGCTAGCAGAAAGCAAAATGGCATCCGTGTTTCTTCGACCAGACATAAAACCAAATTGTTTTCTTTAAATTTCGCTATCTTCCCTCAGTCGCCTTTCAAAAGCTTTCTCCACAACTTTTATACTATGTGACATTAGTTTTATTCCTATATAATTATTGCACTCCAGCACATCACCTTTGTTTGAGAAAGAAAGATGAGCACTAACGAACTGTTACACCATTCGTCAGGTCCTAATGCTTTACCATTCTTCGTGCTATTTACTGCTATTCTTACCTCATCTATACTAACCTTTCTAACTAATTCATCATTCACTGTTTCACAATTGTCAAGCATCCCACTCCAGTCATTTTCCTCATTCAGGATACACTCAGTACATACACTCAGACACTCAGTCCTTCCACCTACTACTATACTATATATTTATTTAGTACTGGGTGATACAATACCCCTTGGTAAGCCTGGTTGTCAGACTTTCTCTCCCTGTAACAACTGTTAAACATCTACAAATGACAGCCGGGACCAACAGCATAACGTGCTTTCCAAGGCACGGAGGAATCACGTCTTAACCTTGAAGATCAACCTGTGCGGCGGTTATTATTTAGTCACGAGCTGCTCCTTAGAAGTCCACTCAATAAATTGTGTAATCATGCTCCAGAAGATTATCAAGGGCGACATAAAACTTGTTCTGGACTTATCGCAATGGCCACAGGTTTCTTAGAAGCATCATACTACACACACACAACACCACACCACATACACCTTCCACTTCACACTCACACTTCACACACTTAAAACACACACACACGATTTTTATTTTATTTCATTAGTACCTTTTCTTGTTATTCTTTTCTTACTATAGTCCTACGTTCTACAATTGTCATAATCCCAATATCGGCGAGGAGGGGCCAGGACTCCATAGCACAGAGTTTCCTAGTTTGGATTCCTGACCCCCACATACCTTTGTACCTCCAATATTTAGAACACAACTATATTATAATTTTACTTTGTGGGAGAAAATAAATCTCCTATATTATCCTATCCTATTTTTCACACACAGTTTTCTTATCTAACACATTTTTAAATATTTTAAAAACAAAAGTAAACAAAACATTTAACATATAAAAAATAGATGGCCTATCGGCATTAGGAACAAGGTCCAGGCTGCCGGTGGTCAGGGCTCCAGAGAGAGGAACCGCCTCACTATGCGTGCCGTGTCCAGTATTGTTTTTCTGTTAGTAGTTTCTGAATCAAGCCCTTGTCCCAGCCGCGCAATCAGAGCCTCCTAAGGTGTAGGTCGAGGCTCTTTGCTATTAGTCCATTAACCGTAACTACTATCGGTACAATGATTGCAGAGTTTTCACGAGATTCTCATCAAGAGGGACAGTGATGTAAACAATCATTCCACGGCGCTCTGGGCGATCTATCACCACAATAACAGGTTTATTTGCTAAAATAGTCCTGTCCGTGATGATAGATTGACCCTAATACCATATGGCATGAACTTTCTCGAGAACTGGGTCGGGCACATACTTGTAGTATGGTATTTCAGAACCCACAACGTTGTATTGCAAGGCAAGTTGTTGGTGGAAATGGTGGATAATCCTAGCTACTAGATTGTGTCTGTGCAACAGTGAGTACCGTTAGCAAGATGAGAACAACCGGATACAATATGTCGGATCGATTCACCGGGACGGTGGCATCCCGACAGATGTTAACCGTACCGTCGTAGACAATATATTTTCGATAATTGTTCGTCATGATAACTTCATCCATAATCGCACAGACGAGACCGGTTCTCCAAGAGAGAGTCACCTAATTGTAGCCAAGATACGGACGCCAAGAAGTCTACATCAGGCCCATGTAGGGCCCGGAAAAAGCGACCGTGCAGCTCCTTGCTCTGCCGTACCTCCCTGCGGTCATTAATATCCAATACCACAGGTTTCACAGTCGTGAGGCAAGGAGAGCGGGGTGAGGCTCTTGTCCACTGAGACCATATATCGGTGCATCGCCTCGTCGGTTTCGGGAAAGATTTCCCTGACTGCATACCTCGTGGTTGTGCAAGGTCTTAGCATTTAAGAAGCCACGACCTTCGCACTTCCGCGGGATCTACAGTCTTATCACCGATGACCGTGGGTGATGCATCCGGTTTGCGGTCAGTAGCGTGCGGACCCTATCCAGGGCGTCAAGTTCCGTCTGAGTCCATTTGAGTATGCCGTAAAATACATCAATGTAGAAAATGTAGAATGATGAAATGACTCAACCATTAAAGGCGCGCACCTTGTTTCCGCCTGATAAAAGACTTTAAACACTTTATTCAGGCGGCCAAAGAAGCGCTCCTTCAATGATTGTTTCATGTCGGCAGCATTGATACCTAATGCTTCCGACATACCCAAATGTTAGGTCTCGGTTGGGGAGAGGGATCTAAGGAATATGGAATCTGAGGGTTGAGTTCAAACGGATTCTACAATCTCCCCTCGCTTTACATGCATGACCGCACATTTGTCCACACCAAATTCCATCCTGATGGCGCTACTAAAAGTTTCAGTCACTTTTAGTAGCTCTATCAGTTGTAAATTGCTGAGAGCAAATATTTTCAAATCATCCATGTAAAGGAGGTGAGATATAACCTGTCCACCTCTCCTCAACCGGTAGCCTAGAACTGAATCCTCCAGCAGTGTGCTCAGAGGATTCAAGGCCAAGCAAAACTAAAGCGGACTCAAACTGTCACCCTGAAATATTCCTCGCTCAATCCTGATCGGTTCATCGTTCTCAAGAACCTGCCGACATCCTGCATAGAGAAGGACCGACCTCCACTGCCCCATACAAGACACCAAGAAGGTGCGAAGAGTTGCATCTATTTTGTACATCAACTCCAGCACCCTCATCAGTCATGTATGTGGCACCGAGTCATAGGCCTTCTTATAATCTATCCAACACGTCGACAGATCCCGCCGGGATCGACGAACCCCCACAGGTTCGTCGATCCCGGTTATGGTCATGTCAATAAGGAGCAGCTCCTTAGTACCGCTCTACATCCATTCTGAGACAGACATAATTGAATTGCTATGTATATGACTTTTGAATTTTAATTTTGGCTCTGAGAATGAATGTAAAAACTTTAGAAAAACTATTACCTATTATGTGTTTATAATCTATAGTTTTTAGGTTCCGCAGTACTACCCGATTTAGGGAGCAGGATTTATTATTATTATACTCACTCTTCTTTTCAGCTTTCAAACTAACACTTTCAACTTCAACACTGGCATTTTTTCATTTTCTCTTTTTTTCCTACAACACATTCTGAATTTGTGTTAAGCACCACCATGTAGCCCTATCTATCGTAACTTTCTTTTGTCTCTCCTAAAATATGCTTTGCTACACTCCTAATACACCCCAGCGTTCATTACATATATATTATAGTATTGTCAATGTCAAACATCTTGACTGATGTCGGAAAAATAATATTATAGAAAAATATTTATTAAAATTTTGTAAATCGGTCGCCGACTTGTGCGTTAAAAATGTCTGTGAACAGTATAAATACGGTCAAGTGTACCAGTTGTAATGTTGTTATCTCGGAGGTCCTTGCCTTCATACGAAACAGGCATGATGTATTGGACAACGAAAGTTTAATAAAAATATGCTCATCGGCTTTTTCCGAGGAAGATATTGATGAGGCAAAAAAGTTATTGTTTGTTTCTTCGAAGACAAGCCAAAAACTCGTGTCGAGGCGTAAGAACAAAAGCAAAAAGACCTGGAAGACATGATTACGGTGTTTAAAACCATGGATCCCGAACAAATCCCGGTTTTTGTGGCATATGACCTTCACAAATTGCCACCAGTTTGCTTTGATCACGTAGACGTGACGAAGTTGTTGAAGGATTTATTGGTTCTACGGTCAGATGTTAACGCAATCAAAAGTGACTATGTGACTAAAGATCAGCTGGAAAACATGAAATTGAATACAAGCAGTTCGACGCCGGCGCCGTTACCAAGTTTAAATGTGAATGTTATACCTGTCTTGCCCGCCCCACAGCGCCCCACCGGTTTTGCAAACGCAGAGAAACAGCTGACAGCAGCAGAGATTGTTAGCAATGGCAAGTGGAAAGAAAATAAAAGAGAGGATGGTTGGAC
The DNA here is from genome assembly GCA_950022335.1 of Eurois occulta. Classification (NCBI taxonomy): domain Eukaryota; kingdom Metazoa; phylum Arthropoda; class Insecta; order Lepidoptera; family Noctuidae; genus Eurois; species Eurois occulta. The sequence goes on from OX465486.1 coordinate 1,520,908, forward strand.
ACTGGTGCAGAAATCAAAACATAGAAATCGTTTTACCGGTTTGACAGGGAAGGCTGTGTCAAATGTATCAATTAAGTTTCGCGCTGCAGATATGAAAATACCTTTGTTTATATCATATGTAAATAAAGAAACTACAGAAAAGGATTTAAGTGACTATATTCTAAGTAAAGTTAACGAAGTGGTGACTTTGGAAAGAATTCATATGAAGGTTGATAGGCAATATAATGCTTTCAAGTTGTTTGTTCCTAAGAACAAAATAAATACGTTTTTAGACGACAACTTGTGGCCAGAGGGTATTGCTTTTAGAAGATTTATACATTTTAAGAATAGGATAGACAATACTATTCAATACTAACATTGGTTTTTTTAAGTACATTGATATGGACCACCTGGTCTGAAATAAATGTTTATTATTATTATTATTTCTTTATTCATTTTTTTTTACACATACATTTTTAAATATTGGAATATAAAATAATATAAAAACATTTAAAAATATAAAAAATAGTAGCCCACCGGTATCGGGAATTATTATTACACTTCGATTGTTCATATCTTCCATCGCTACCATTTTATTCACCATTCTTTCGCACATAAATCCGTAATTAATATAATGCCATTTCTTTTTTTTTTTGAGAGATAATCTTTGCTTTTTCCGACTTTTATTTGTACGTTGTCTGTTCTTGTCCCGGTAAGATTTTGCAATTTTTGATGTATTTTAAATTGTTTTGTCGGACTAAATTATTTATTAAAACTATAAGCACAAGTAAAACTGTACAAATGCGGCCTGAATGCCTTGGGCATTTTCTACCGATCGACATTAGGGTGATGCAGACAAAACACGGTAGGTGCAATAACTAAAAAAAAACTCGAAAAAATTTAAAATTCAAATACAAGAATAAATACATACAAGGTGTAAACGGACCCTTTTCCAATCAAGCATTCTGTACATCAAACTAAGTAATTCTATCTAAGCAAGTAGTTAAGACCTTGTACTACTAATAGTGACCGTTTTTACTATTGTAATATTTATCAAATAGCCGGTTTATGTTCAAATAAAATGAATTTTATCATAGGCTCACCCCGTTTTCTTGTCTCGTCCGCTGGCCGCTGAGGCTCGTGCTTTGCGGTCGTAAAGTATTCAGTCTCTTTACTTGGGACTTTTTGATAGCGAAATGTTTGTTTCAAAGCTAAAATTATAACTTTTACACATCACTCTGTACAATTTTTGCTTTCGGTTCAATAATTTAATCATGAAGAAAAAAATGCTGTTTCTCATTTTTTTGGTTCAATCTAAACCTTTTTTAAAAGGAAAACATCGTAAGGGAATCGTAACAACATAGAGAAAAACAAAGTTGTAACAGGTACAAAAGTTTATTACAAAAATCTCACAATCAGTCAGTTTTAGTTTTAATAAGAATCGAAATATAATTAACTAATCAAGCTTTTTTACATAATATAATATAAATGCAAATATAAATGGCAACTGCAAAAATCACAAATAATTTTCTTTTTATAAATTATTTTACATTATTTTCAACTGTTACAGACTAAGTTGTTGGTTAGTTTGATGGATAAAAAAAATTGGTTAGGTTAATCCTGTTGTTTATAATAGTGTTGTTTTATTCATCAAAATGATGTTTTGTAGTTATTTTGTGTTCGGTATACTGAAATATCTTTGTTAGGTACAGATTATACAGCGTGTATCAGTAAAGTGCTTGTATATGTAAAGGCGACAAGTACTCGCTGCTCGGAAAATAGTTTTTGATAAAAATTGCTTAGCCACAGTCGCAAGCGTGTACGTGTATCAGAGAGGGGTAACATTAATGGGTGTGACTCAGACCATCGAACTAAACAACTTGTCCATAGAACCAACCTTGGTTTGAGTGGATAAGGTAAGGTTTGTATGGAACCGATGAATATTTTTTTGCGAGTACCATGTTGATTTTAAGAGTAAAAAGTTGTTCTGTGCCATGTTCTGAATCTCACTCTTAAATATGAGCATACCTTTCAGATACACGTTGTATACGCTTGCGACAGCGGCTAAGTAATTTTGATAAAAAAAAAACGAGTTGGGAGTATTTCTCGCCTTTACAGTACGAAGTCAAATAGGAACATAAATCTCATGCATGATACAAGAACTTTCCTTATGGCGGTTAACATTTTCATTCCCCGACTGTCTATTAATTTCTTGTAAACTGAGTAACATCCAATATTTCGTATTTTGTAGAATTGTTATAATTTTCTTGTTTCAAAATTCGTGCAAATCTTTAAAAATAAACAATCATTTTTAAATCACGGTTTACATCAATGGGCTAAACGAATTGCATGATTTTTGAAACACTTAAGTTATGCAATTCAACAACAGAGTTGATTCATGTGTTTGCCAAGTAAGCGAAAATTAGAGTATTACTATTTTTTGATGAAAAGAAAATGCATGTAACGTTTCAGAGCTGCCAAACTAGTTTTAATCTTAAACTTCATAGTGTTTTACGTTTTACTTTAAGTTCTATCATTATTACGTACTAATTTGAAGGACTTTGAAAATACTTCAAGATGAATTTGTCCATTTTTAAGTCATCCCGTTTTTGCTTAATTTTCTAAACTTAAATAGTTTACTACGCACAGCAGAATCAACGATTTTAATGTCACTTAAGTCAGCGTAGTAAGAACAGTTACACAATCAAGATTTAGAATGAGGCTATCACACTCGTATGACTGGGTTGTGGACTTCAGATATACAGTCGCTCCAATTAAAATACTTGTATTCCGCTGTATCCGGATTTCCCAACTGTCTTAGGGTCGACTAGGCAAATGTGACTCAATGGAATTAATGAAAGAGCCAACGTTCTACAAAAATTCGAACTGTTTTGTAAAAATAGATGTGCAATATTTACGGCCAGGTACTGAATTATCGTTGGTAAAAATAGTTGGTATGCCTTTTAATTAACAATGGGTCGATGTAACTTTTAACAAGACATTAACATACGTGGGACAAAAGATAGCTGCCTGTAACTTAAATCGCTGAGATACAGGTCTTAGTTTATTTGTGATTACGTCATTTTCAATAGTTACAGCACAAATTGTCGCAAATAAATATTTTCAGGTCAAGTTTGTGTTTTATCAATTTCAACATTTAACTAAGTAGTTTGATAACGACAAAATTTTACTAAGCACGTTAACAAAGAACATACGTCCGTAGGTATAGTAACATACTAATAGTTATATATATATATATATGTAGTTAATTTCTATTATGTATATTATCTAATAAAAACTTGTTTACAATAGTCTATTTACAATATAAGGAGAAACACATAAAAATCTATATTTTAAGAACAACTGTGAATGCGTGAGTGTAGTCTGTAAAACTGATAGCTTAGTAAATTGACTAATAAACGAGTAGAGTAGTTGTTTATCAGACCTATGCAATAGTGTCCATTCAGCTAAACTATACATTTCTCTGACTGAACGTGGTATATGAAGAGGTGCGTTGATGTTTAAGAGTGAGATTGTTCATAGTGATGGCGAATCGACTGATATTTGATAACGTTCCCTGTGAAGCTCATGTCCAATTTGTGAAAATGAAAAAAACTTTTCGGTAATGCAGACAATAAAAATTTACTGTCTAGAATTTTTCCCACGAGTATAAAGACCTACAGCGCCTACATGTGTTTGCTTAAATGTAATGTTCAGTTTAGTATTTTCATTGTAATTTATACCTACACAAGTTTCTTTATGCGTTTCTCCTCAACTTATTTTGTTTAACTACACTATATAATACAAATAATAGAGATTTTATACTTATAACGATTATTGAGGCACGAACAGTGAAATAGCACCAAGTAGTTATTTCACACTTTAATAACTAAATATCCAGATCAGGCGTCTTCCAGCACCGCTTAAAACAGTAATATTTTAATCCCACTTTAGTGTGGGAAAGAGATGGCGCTATGCAGAACTAAGTTGCTCTCTTACCCGCACTGAAGAAAGATGAAAAAGGATTTTTGTTATAAGAGGCGGTGGTAGGCACCCAGCGTCAATCGCGCATGCAGTGTGCGTTTTATATTTATTCTGAATTATTTCTAAATAGCCTTTATTAAGAATATTTTGAGACTAGAAAACTAAATTAGTGTAAATGGTGCATCCAGTTTTTACACCAAACATTTTTTTATAAAACTTGTCGAAAACCAGTATGCATTATCAAGCTTGTTTTATAAAAAATGTAAACTTGTATTTGCGTTGTTTCAGACATGAGTTGTTTCCTATTTTGTTCTTTTACTTTCAGCAAGTATTGTTTGAAACTAGACTTTAAAACTTGTTTTAGGTGCAAACAATACAAGACAACACAACGTACAGATTGCTTGTTTTATATTGTGTTGTAAACGTGGGGTTAGTAATAAATATGGCATGACGTCTGATGCGTATAAAAACGGTAATGTGAAACAACTGTAATAATGTGTACATACAGCAATATTAATATAAACAGCTAGGCCAAGTAACTGTCATGAGAAGTCATGAACTGCACATTGGAGTATTGGCGTTTGTCGAACATTTTTAAAGCTACCATGTTCTTTTGTTTAATTGGGTAGGTGTCCGGTAGCACTTGTGTTAATGTGAGGGGTTCACTAGTGCTAATGAGACATTCTAGAAGTGGAGGCCGAGTGCCGAGTGCTCCGTTGTGACACGTCAGATGTGGACGCGGCTGTAGGACTGAACAGCTCCGGGGGCGGGGCCGGCCCAGCAAGGGGCGGCGCAGGCATAAGGAAGGCGCCCCGCACAGCTAACTAGACTAGAACTAACCCATGCGGCCGGCACAGCTCAGTAGAGGCGCGGCGCGGGCGAGTCGGGGGGCGGGGGCCGGCACAGCTCAGTAGAGGCGCGGCGCGGGCGAGTCGGGGGGCGGGGGCCGGCACAGCTCAGTAGAGGCGCGGCGCGGGCGAGTCGGGGGGCGGGGGCCGGCACAGCTCAGTAGAGGCGCGGCGCGGGCGTGTCGGGGGCCGGGGGCCGGCACAGCTCAGTAGAGGCGCGGCGCGGGCGTGTCGGGGGGCGGGGGCCGGCACAGCTCAGTAGAGGCGCGGCGCGGGCGAGGGCGGCGGCGCGCGCGCGGCGGGTTCGGGCTCGGACTCGCACGCGTCCGTGGAGGCGGGCGTGGGGGGCGGGGGGCGGTTGCAGGCGCGGTAGTGCCGGTAGGCGCGCCGGCGCGGGGCCGCGTCGCCGCCGTCGCTGCCCGTGGCGGGGCTGGGCGGCGGGTTGGCCGTGGGCCGCGGGTAGCGCGCGCAGTTGCTGTCCAATGTGCTGCAACAATAATTTTGTAGGTACGTTGCTTTATGATGTTTTTTTGCAAGTGTAATTTTGGAGATCAGAAAACTCATTTTAAAGCAAACCATGTTTAATCTTTCACAGTTTAAAACCAAACTTATACTGATACCGGATATCTTCCGTGATTGTTCATGATTTTCCAGTCAACTCGCGATCATAGCGCTTGCACCAGCGTCGAAATATTGGGAGCTCAAAATTTATTTATTTAGGACTTACAGCTAATAAAAACAAACAAAAAGGGAACCATAGTCACCAGAAAGCCAATTACAAATCCTCACGTATATACACGACTTAAAATTATGGTGAGAGCACAAACACAGGAAACACACCGCTTAAATCAAAGCAAGAAGAATACAAATACTTGGTTTGCAATTAAATGCCTAAAATAAAATAATCAAAACATAATACAACCTAAGTAAAGGCTTAAGCACCTTCTGGCCGAATTCACACTAACTGTGATTGGATCAAAATCAAATTTCTGGCATAATTATGTCATTGAAGTTTCTGCTTGCGCGCACAATATAATGTTCTGCCTATAATTCGAAGATGAATGAGGTACACGTATGGGTGGATTAAAACGAAATGTTTTACTTGGCACATTAAAATAAAACTTTGACAATAATTCAGGGTCATCAATATTGTTGTTGAGGATTTTGAGCAAGAATAAACAGTCAGCAATTTTATGTCGTTCTACCAGTGGTAGCAGATGATACTTCTTACAGAATCCAAAATAATCGGTTGACTGATGTGGTATCTTTTGATGGAAACAAAGATATTTAATGAAACGTCTTTGGATGTTCTCAATGCGGTCAATGTATTTATGATATCGTGGATTCCATATCTGAGACGCATACTCTAGTTGACCTTTTACAAAGGTGCAGTACAATATTTTTAGTGTTTTAGCATCTGTAAAACACTTAGAGAGACGTATTATAAACCCAAGCAGTTTAGAAGCTTTTTTGACAATTGCATCAATATGTGTGTCAAAAACTAGCTTACTGTCTTGATGGACGCCCAAGTCACGAATAGTACTGCACCTTGGCAAGATCTGGCCCGCCAGAGTATAAGTAGTGGTTAGGACTGCACGTTTTCTAGTGTAAGTGATCACCGAACACTTGGATGGGTTGAGCCCGACAATACTCATCAAACCGATACAAGTCAGCCTGAAGTGCTAGTACATCTTCGAGCGTTGAAAAAGTGGCAAAGATTTTCATGTCATCGGCATAACAGTTTGGATGAATGGAGGCACTGATCGATGTCGTTCACATAGACTACAAATAAAAAAGGACCGAGCAAGGAACCCTGAGGCACCCCGCTGGGCACGTTTACCCAACTAGACAAACATATAGTTATTGAGTACTACTGCTTGTGACCTATTATCAATGTAGGAAGAAAAACACCTCAAGAGGTCCCCACGTATGCCAATGTAGCTTAGCTTCTTTATCAGGGTATCGTGGTCGATCCGGTCAAAGGCCTTGCTATAATCTGTGTAAACCACATCGACCTGGACCTGCCTACCATTATAAATATCTAAATAAATAAATAAATATCTTGGGACAACCAACACACCGCCATCTGATCCCAAACTAGGCAGAGCCTGTACTATGGCAACCAGACAACTGATAAACATACATATATATTTCTAAATACATACATATTATAGATAAATTACACACCCAGATACAGAACAAATAATCGTACTCATCGCACAAAAATTTATCCTGTGTGGGAATCGAACCCACGACCTCCGTCCTAGCAGTCAGGGTCACTAACCACTAGACCAACAGGCTAATCAAATCCATTATCCATAGCATCCGTGATGAAATCGTTGAATAAAATCAAGTTAGAAGTGGTAGACCGTCCTTGTAAAAATCCGTGCTGAAAGGAGTTCAACGAGCCAGCAAGGGCGGGATATAACTGGTTATAGACAATCCTCTCAAATGTTTTAGCTATAATACACAGTTTCGAAATACGCCTATATCCCCTTCTAATGCACGGGTGTAATAAAAGCAGATTTCCATACTTTGGGGACAACACCTTGAGTCAAAGACTTTGAAAACAAGATTGAGATAGGTAGGGCAATGGAAGGCGCGCATTTAACTAGAAGTTTAGATGATATGTTATAAGGGCCAGCACCTTTAGCGGGATCCAAGTTACGAAGTAAACCAGTCACAACATCAACACTCACTTCTTTGTGACAAATGTCAGAAGAAGTTCAGTTAGTATCAGCAGGGAAAACAGGAGGTGGACTGGCAGTATTAGATGAAGTGGGGTTGAGGAAAGTCGACATGAAATAAGACGAAAAAGCTTCACAAATAGAATCTACGGTGAGTAATAATTCATCGTTTTATTTTAATGTATTAGGTATAGTATTCGAGTTGTAGCGATTTTTAACAAAGGACCAAAAGTGTTTAGGGTAATAGATTTTTCAGTTTGATTAAGATAACATTTATAACATGACGCTTCCATAGTCTTGACTCTGTCACGCAAGTATTTAAAAGTTAACTCGTCAGATTTATTGCCGTAAATCTTGAATTTTTTTAGATATTTATATTTTACTTTAATTGTTTTGACGAGTGATGGGCTGTACCAGACCGGGTATTTTTTATTACGTACTAGCTTTTGTGGTATATACTTGTTTTGAAACTGTTTTATGGTGTTTATAAAGTACTCAACCGACTCATCCAGCGATCGGATTGAAAACTCATGTTCCCAATTACTGCCTGAAATCTCGTTATTTATAAAATCAAAATCGCCTTTGTTATAGATATAGCGCAACCGCGGCGCATGGTCAAAATCATGAACAATTACGAAAGATATCTCGTAAGTGACAGTGTAAGTTACATTTTAAAGCAATTCTTCGTATTCATATCTGAAAACATAAAAACGTAAATATACTCACTCGGTATAAGTGGTGGTGAGGGCAGGAAGAGCCGTGATGTCACGTTTATGTAGTGGCACGAACTGGCGAGCAGCGGGCGGGGGGGCGGACTGCAGGGGGCGGGGCCGCGGGGCGGGGGCGCGGCCGGCGCGGCGCACGCGGCGCAGTGCGGCCCAGGCCACGCCCAGCGCGCCCGCTGCGCCCGCGATGCAACCGCACACTACGAAAGCGTTGGAACGTTTTGTTCCGGGTGCAGTAGGTTCTTTGGCTCCCGCGAAGCCGCACGTGGCTGCGGATTCGTCGGACCCATCTTCACAGTGGTGGTGACCGTCGCATAGTAGTCGTGGCGCGAGACAGAGACGTTCGTCGCAGCTACCGAGAAAACGAAACTTGAGAAGTCGGTTAACAGTAAGTGGTTGTTGATATGGCGCTCAGTAAATACGTCAGATATTGATAAGAGTCTGTGAGTCGGGAGCAGTGCGCAGTGAGCAGTAGCGTAGACACGTACCGGAAGGCGTCTGGCAGCGGCGCGCGCTCGCAGTAGGCGCCGGCGTCGCAGGCGCCCAGCGCGGCGGCGCAGGCGCCGTCGGCGCAGCGCAGGCCGGCCGCGCACGCGCCGCACTCCGCCTCGTCCGCGCCGTTCTCACAGTCCTTTTGGCCGTCGCATCTGTCACAACGACATTTACGTCAAATAGAAATAACATAACACCACTCATGTTTTCCGCGAAGGGTTACACAAAGATTTTCAGTGCACTCTTCTTCTCTTCTCGTGAAGAGCTCAAAGAAGTGACCAGTAGCGAAATTGTCAGGGGAAGCCGAAGAAAAACATGAGAATTGTAATATTGCTTCAAGAAGGCCATTCGCAGCGTTATGTGGCGTTGCAGCTGGGTTTTTCCCGGCGAGCGATCCAGAATGCTTTGAATAGATTTCAAGAGACTGGGAGACTAACCAGGAGACGGGGATCTGGCAGAGTTCGAGCAACTACCGCACAGGAGGACCGCTACGTGCTCTTGACTGCGCGTAGAGAACGCTGCATCACAGCCCGCTCCTTACAAAACCGTTTGCGACAGGCGACGGGTACACGCGTAAGTGATCAAACCATTAGAAATCGGTTACACGAGGGCCAGCAATTCTCCAGGAGACGTGAAGGTGAACGATTTTCCGATGCTTGTATCCATGAAAGTGACAGATTTGGGGGACCGAATGTTATGGTGTAGGGAGCAATCTCTATATCAGGTAGAACCGTGTTGGTAATTCTCAACGAAGGTACAATTACAGCTCAGCGTTATATCGAAGAGGTCCTAAGACCCCATGTGGTCTCATACGCATAGAGAATCGGCGCAAGATTCCATCTGATGCACGACAATGCTCGCGCTCATACAGCTAGAGCCACCAGAGAAAGCCCTAGAGGAGGCTGGTATACAGGTTTTGCCCTGGCCTGCAAACAGTCCGGATCTCAATCCCATTGAACACATGTGGGATTTACTGAAACGCAGTGTTCGAAGCACAAACCAACCCGTACACAATGAAAGACAGCTAATAAACGTTCTGAAATCAAGCTGGGAACAAATTCCTCAAGAAACAGTGCTACACCTGGTGGAGAGTGTACCTTCCAGGCTTCAAGAGTGCATTAGAAAATGAGGAGGGCACACCAGATAGTGAGGAAAGTCACAAATCAATCCGTGTTGGTTGATTCGTTGGTTGGTTGATTCTTTTTGTTCACTTAATATTTTTTTCAAAAATGTTAATTTTTAGAAAAAGTAGTGTAATCTTTTTTTTTAAATTGTTTCCATCTTTATTTTATGCTGTTTATAATAAAAATCAATTAATTTATCCAATCTAATCATTAATCAACCCTTGAACCTCAAGAATTCATGAGAATACTGTAAAAACGTGGTGGCCCTTATTTTGTTTTGACTAGGTATACCTTCTACTTCCATATTCAGTAAATATTTTTTCAGTAGTCAACTACGCGAAAACACAATAGCAAGAGAACTAAACACCACTAACATAAGCGTCGCGAAAAAAGACGATTAGAGGCGATTGCAACATGACTGAGTTCCGACTGACTTTACAACAATGAGCAAGAGCGAGTAGCAGTTTTATGGCGGCAATTGTCAGATTGGTTATCTAACTTGAACAAAAATGGTTTAAAGGCGAACTTATTGTTTTTGACTTTTGACCGGTTTTATCACGCTCTCTTCTGTGCCATCGGCTTACTTGGCGCTACCTGTTGCAATCTTTGTTGACATAAAAAATGTTGGCATTTTTGTAATGTTTTCAATCCTGGGATGTATTAAATGTCTGTACCCACAGATTTACATACACATCTCATCATATACTACGAGTATTTGACTACAGTAGACCTATACTATGAACAGTGCCTTTTTCTCAAGGGAAGCCAACAGGAATCGGCTTCTTAGATGCCTTCGGGCCTGGCGGATACTAACTTCCAGTGGTGCGGGATGCAGCGCGGCTCGGGCGCGGTGGTGTCGCACAGGAAGCGCTGCGGGTGGCAGGGCGCCGCCCGCCCACAGCGCAGCGCGCAGCCGCACACGCCGCCCGCCCCGCACGCGCCCGGCGCGCCCCCGCACGCGCCGCCGCGCCAGCACACGTGCGTGCGGTCCACCTGCGCATAACAAGGAACATGGTAGTTATCTACTGAAGTTGTAACAATTTTTAAAGTCCTTTTTTCCTGTTGATATACAATGTTTTCCTACCCGATCCATTTGTGCCACCTGCCTAAATCCTAGACGCGATGAGCCATTGCTAACCTGGAAGTCTTTAAATCGATTTCTGAGTGGAAAACGGGCCAGCCGCCCACACGCGCTACACACTACAGTACCTTGTGCACGGCGCGCGCCGCCACGAGGCGCGGCACGTGCGGCACGGGCGCGGCGGGCGCGTCGCGCCGGGTGAGCGCCACGCGCATGGCGCCGCCCGCGCCCGAGAAGTACGCCCAGCCGCCCACACGCGCTACACACTACAGTACCTTGTGCACGGCGCGCGCCGCCACGAGGCGCGGCACGTGCGGCACGGGCGCGGCGGGCGCGTCGCGCCGGGTGAGCGCCACGCGCATGGCGCCGCCCGCGCCCGAGAAGTACGCCCAGCCGCCCACACGCGCTACACACTACAGTACCTTGTGCACGGCGCGCGCCGCCACGAGGCGCGGCACGTGCGGCACGGGCGCGGCGGGCGCGTCGCGCCGGGTGAGCGCCACGCGCATGGCGCCGCCCGCGCCCGAGAAGTACGCCCAGCCGCCCACACGCGCTACACACTACAGTACCTTGTGCACGGCGCGCGCCGCCACGAGGCGCGGCACGTGCGGCACGGGCGCGGCGGGCGCGTCGCGCCGGGTGAGCGCCACGCGCATGGCGCCGCCCGCGCCCGAGAAGTACGCCCAGCCGCCCACACGCGCTACACACTACAGTACCTTGTGCACGGCGCGCGCCGCCACGAGGCGCGGCACGTGCGGCACGGGCGCGGCGGGCGCGTCGCGCCGGGTGAGCGCCACGCGCATGGCGCCGCCCGCGCCCGAGAAGTACGCCCAGCCGCCCACACGCGCTACACACTACAGTACCTTGTGCACGGCGCGCGCCGCCACGAGGCGCGGCACGTGCGGCACGGGCGCGGCGGGCGCGTCGCGCCGGGTGAGCGCCACGCGCATGGCGCCGCCCGCGCCCGAGAAGTACGCCCAGCCGCCCACACGCGCTACACACTACAGTACCTTGTGCACGGCGCGCGCCGCCACGAGGCGCGGCACGTGCGGCACGGGCGCGGCGGGCGCGTCGCGCCGGGTGAGCGCCACGCGCATGGCGCCGCCCGCGCCCGAGAAGTACGCCCAGCCGCCCACACGCGCTACACACTACAGTACCTTGTGCACGGCGCGCGCCGCCACGAGGCGCGGCACGTGCGGCACGGGCGCGGCGGGCGCGTCGCGCCGGGTGAGCGCCACGCGCATGGCGCCGCCCGCGCCCGAGAAGTACGCCCAGCCGCCCACACGCGCTACACACTACAGTACCTTGTGCACGGCGCGCGCCGCCACGAGGCGCGGCACGTGCGGCACGGGCGCGGCGGGCGCGTCGCGCCGGGTGAGCGCCACGCGCATGGCGCCGCCCGCGCCCGAGAAGTACGCCCAGCCGCCCACACGCGCTACACACTACAGTACCTTGTGCACGGCGCGCGCCGCCACGAGGCGCGGCACGTGCGGCACGGGCGCGGCGGGCGCGTCGCGCCGGGTGAGCGCCACGCGCATGGCGCCGCCCGCGCCCGAGAAGTACGCCCAGCCGCCCACACGCGCTACACACTACAGTACCTTGTGCACGGCGCGCGCCGCCACGAGGCGCGGCACGTGCGGCACGGGCGCGGCGGGCGCGTCGCGCCGGGTGAGCGCCACGCGCATGGCGCCGCCCGCGCCCGAGAAGTACGCCCAGCCGCCCACACGCGCTACACACTACAGTACCTTGTGCACGGCGCGCGCCGCCACGAGGCGCGGCACGTGCGGCACGGGCGCGGCGGGCGCGTCGCGCCGGGTGAGCGCCACGCGCATGGCGCCGCCCGCGCCCGAGAAGTACGCCCAGCCGCCCCACACACACAGCGCCGTGGCCCAGCCGCCCTGCCAGATCACGCGTCTGTAGGAAAATACAAGCTAGATACTAACAGTCATACAAGAATAACTACAAGTAATATTTTTGCCCTTATCATCATTTCCCAGGCTTTGTCCAATGTTACTTGGAATCGACGCAACACTTGTTATTCTTCTTGTCTACCCTGTCAGCCGCATATCACTCTACCATTCATTTCTTTGTCATTCGTCACACAATCCATTTACTTTTTCTTCTCCCTTCCCTGTACATCCACTAACAATTACATTTAGCATAACTCTGTGAGTGACCTGAATTACATTCCTCAATAAGATGGTACTTTCACCCTCAACGAGTTTAAAATTATAACGCTGTAAATATCGGTATGTTATACTCCGAACGAAAAACTGTAAGGTTGCAAAAATTCTTCGGAAATACGCCGAATACTATTTGCACTCCATTCAAGAAAGTGTCTCAGATAATACGTTCGCCGAAAGACAACTTTCCGCTAAAAAAGCCCAATGTTTTTATAATAGACTGCAGTTCATCTCGACAGAACGTTTTTCGGGGATTTCCATGCCCACTTGAAAAATTCACCCCGTTTGCCAAGGCTGGTAAGAGACGCAATTGAGATTACCAAATATAAGATTTCCGACCGGCAGGATGGGTTTCAACTGTCAAGGGCCAGTGGTTCGGTTGTGTAAAAACCGAAGAAGTTAGTTCTGTTCCTGACACACGAAATACACTCACTCACTTGTCGGGAAAAGAATCGAGTTGACATCGATTTATGTGACAGTGGTAGCGGCAACAAACGCACAAAACATAATAAGGAAGAGGGTAATTGTTTTGTCTGCTTATAAACACTCACCTGCAACAACTTTATTCTACCCGTGATCATAGCGCTTGCAACAGTGCCGAAATATCGGAAACTTGAAACAAATAATAAACATGGTAATAGATATCCCGTTCTTAGTGCTAATGACAGTATTAGCTACCAAGTTGATCTGCTCTGAAAATGATTAGAGTAGGTGAAGACTAACTTGTTAGAACCATCCATGTCGACGGCATGAATCTGCCGATTAACAGCCCAGTAGACTGTGCCAGTAGTGTGGTCCACTGTGAGCGACGTCACATTGCTCGCCCGAGCTAACTCCACGCGTGATGTGCCGTCCACGTTCGCGCGCATGATCACTCCCAGGGCAGCGTCGTTCCAGATCAGAAATCTGAAAAGGTCAAACCATTTGGTTGCAGTGTAGCCTTAAGGGTAAGCGCGCTAAGGTACATTTTTTTGAAATGTCCCCCTTTTAAGGCAGTATGGGGTTAACCTTGTCTATAGAAACCATTTAGCTTCCTAAAAGTATGACCGTACGTTTCCGAAAAATAGAGCTTCCAATATTTTTTAACTTATAATATCTCGAAAACAGACAGACAGAGAAATCGACCGACGTTTATAAATTGTATAAAGCCTCCGCTGTCCGTCCGTCCATCCGTCTGTCAATCAGCGGGATGTATCTCATGATTCGAAATTTTCACGAATGTGTATTTCTCCCACTTGCATTTGGCTCGTTTTTTTTTACATTATCTCATGGTTTTCGACTAGACCAACAATTTCTTCGAGCCGAGCTACCATTTTGGAAATATAGACCGTTTTACATACAAATTAAAAAAAAAATATTGAAGGCCCATATCTCGGAAACGATGCATCGTAGGGCCATGGTTCTTAGATTGTAAATATTTTCTATGGACAAGGTCAATCCGATCCTGCATTAAAATTCAAAGATTTCAGAAAAAAAACCGGACAAGTGCGTGTCGGACTCGCGCACGAAGGGTTCCGTACCATTATCATAATAAAAACGGCAAAAAAATCATGCCTGTTGCATGCGAGCCCGACTTAAATATTTTTTATTCGGTTGTTTAGTATTTGTTGTTATAGCGGCAACAGAAAAACATCATCTGTGAACATTTCAACTGTCTAACTATCACGGTTCATGAGATACAGCCTGGTGACAGTCGGACGGTCAGACAGAGGAGTCTTAGTAATAGGGTCCCGTTTTACCCTTTGGGTACGGAACCCTAAAAACGGAAAATGTGCTGTCCCAATATTGTTTTTTGTTTTCTTTGCTGCTCATATGATAGTGCCTCTAAGCGTACATTCCGACTCCTACAATTCCGCCCACTGACCGTCTATTCGGTCGAATTTGAGCCTGCCACATCACAAGCCTAGTCAGTTATTACGCTCGACGCACTAACATAGGTATCGCTACTTTTAACCATGTTTTAGACATTTTAATGTCTGATGAAAAATGGCGATTGTGATTTTATGAAAAAAAAATCAGCTGTTCCCTACATTTTGACGAGTTAATCGATCATAAATGTAGGGAACAGCTGATTTTTTTTCGCGATTTCAGGTTTGTTCCCATAGTAAAAGTTGTTCATAATGATGAGTACAATGACCTCTTAAGAGGTTGCTGGTGTTTTTACAAATAACCCTGTATAAGATTTATTGACAAAAAATTAAATCAAATAAACAGAGTTTAGCAAAAATACTGTTGTTTTTTTAAAAAATTGACGTTATAATTTCTGCTTACTAGCGGAATTCAGCAAACATCAATAAAAAAAGAAACAAAGGAACCAGCCAAGTGCGAGTCGGACTCGCACAGGAAGGGTGCCGTACCATCGTAGTAGGGGAGCCCCCATTAAATTTTAATTTATTTTTATTATTTATTGTTATAGCAGCAACAGAAATGACATTATGTGAAAATTTCAACTGTCTATCTGTTACTGATCATGAGATACAGCCCGCTGACAGACAGACGGACCGACAGCGGAGGCTTAATAATAGGGTCCCGTTGGCTACCCTCCGGGTACGGAACAATATAAAGTAAAAGATAGAAGTTTTTAAACTGTCATGGTCACTAACATTATAATTAACACTAGAAACGGGATATCGGGAACTCAAAACAAACAGTGGACATGGTAAATATCCCGTTTCTAGTGTTAATTATAATATAAAGTAAACTACAGAATGTCTTAACTAAATTAAACACAATAGAAGCTCACCTCTTAGTCTGATGAAAAGCCAAAAATCTCGGCATCATATTATCTCCTCTCAGAATTACTCCGGATGACGAATTGTTATCAATAGAAGTCGCATTGATCGAGTCTGTGTCCGCACAGGTCCAGTACAAGGCTCGTCCTAATATGTCCAGGACCATGTGGAAAGGCTGGCTGAGTCCTGAGACCACAGTTACTGACTCTGTAATGGCTGAGGTGACGGAGTACGAGATAGCGACTCGACGAATTGAGTGCGAGTCTTCGTCCATCCAGTAGAAGTGTCTGGGGAAGATTGAGTAAGGGTTCAGTTTCTTTTTAGATCTTAGACTTATAATCTTGGATAGGTACTAAAAGGTAAGATTCCTGGCAGACATAAATGTCTGTGCTGAGATCGTTGGCGTATGCTATCATAAGTTTGTAAAGGTCAGTTAAAGATAACAGAATGCAAATTAAATATTTTAGGTATAGTTTATCATGGTACGTTAGAAAACTTTCTTGGGATTATCATTAGAATAGTTACGTGTTATTCGAATTTGTATTTTATATAAAAAAAATATTATATGGAAACTAAAATATATGATGTCAACAAAGTGGGCAATACTTACTTGTTTACAGGGTCGTATTCGATGGCTTTAACGTTTCTCAATAAGGTGAGAGGTATGTAAGCATCGTTGCATTCGCCGTTGGCAACTACTATCCGTCCGATAGCATTCTTTTGAGCGAATATCAGGAATTCTTCAGGTTCTGTAAACAGGTAATCAACATTTCAAAGGCCCGTTTTTCGAGATGCTGCTATATCCGTATACGGCTCCAAATAAATTAGCTAGCGAAACTCTGCAGGCGTGTATTCACCCCATCAGTCTGCAGAGGGCTGTCCCTTACACCCTGTATATTATTTGTAATCACATTCTCGAAAACGGCCCTAACGGCCTGCACGCCCCATGTGGCAGAACGTGATGAAACCATTTATTAATTTAAGACCATGTATTGTATGTACCATATTCGGGAAAATAAACGAATTTGAATTTGAATGATTTCCAGAACTGGGTCGCCCAGGTACTAATATCTAAGATACCGATTTTATGATATTTTTTTGGGGTCGGAGACCGCGGTTAGTTTGGGCACGTCGGCGGCGTCTCGCTAGCTTGTTAAATTTGACCTTGTAGTAGGTATTATTTATAATTTTCCCTTCACATGACGACAATCATGTCCAGCCCGTACCTGCACAAGTGAGGTTGTCCTTGTTGAGCCGGTAGTGCTGCGGACAGGCACAGCGGTAGTCGGGCGGCGCGGCCAGGCACAGGTGCGCGCACCCGCCGTTGTCGGCCGCGCACTGGCTGCCCGCGCCGCGACTCGAGCGGTCGAATACTTTCAGTTCCGAGATGTATTCAACACCGGAGTGGATCACCTTGCGAGAGTCACCTAAGGTTTTTGATGCAGATTCTACGATGCCTGTAGATAAAGTAAAACGCTGCTGTTAAATTAGTAAACAAAACAATGTTGTATGTCCCTCAAAGCAAAAAAAGGAACGTTTACCACTCCGCACTAGGTCCACCAGCTCGTATTCACAAAAGGCTTCGATTCGGGAAATCTATGTCTGTTCCGCTTGCTATACCAAAAAAGCTAGACATTTATTTATTTATTTATTTAAATGCCTTAAAACTATCATTACAGGTACGCAGGTCTACAACCTAATGCAATAGCTAAGTCACACACACTAAATTAAAATTAAAGCACCAAATACCTCTCAAGGTCCTGGTTTGTAACACAATGTATACAAAAGTACTTTTGCGAATTCACTCCAGTGACATGTAAAAATATCAATTTCAACTTGAATGCAATTGATGGTGCGAATTGCTCGAGTCAGAGGACATGGACTTTTCGAATTGAAATCTCGGAGCGGGCGTTTGTGAATACGAGGACTGGTGTACTTGAGCTCACTCTCTCTCACCGAGAAGAGGCCTGACCGCTAGCCGTGAGAATCATCATCATTTGTCTAGCCTTTTTCCATGTTGAGGTCGGCTCCCAGTCTAACCAGATGCAGCTAAAATGTTGCTAGTTTATGTATGTGTATAAAAAAATCAGTTGCTTTCGAACTGGACTGTACTTTTACGACTCTAGTTTACTGATTCATAGACTGCTGAACAAATTAGGGTCGAATGAAATTGGCTAGCCAAGTTCGGCAGATATGATGGATAACGATACCTAACCAAGATAATAGAAGATTATGCACAGAGGGGATAAAGCAGTGTCTTACTTCACGGGCGCTATTTCAAATCCCGAACGCAACGAAGTAATCTAGCTCTGAATTAAATCCTGAGCGGAGCGAGGGCGTTAATACTATAATCCTTAGAGCAATGAGGGATTTAAGCTCACCCAAGAAAAATACAATTTATTCCTGAGGAGCAGACTATACGTTTCGTACCTACTGCAGCCGCAGCTGCAGGATATAATGTAATAACAGCGAAGCGCGAGTCAAATGTTCAATAACAGACTTGACCGTATGCAGTAAACAATGGTTTTTATTATTGTAGTAATGTTTTGCTGCTTTGCCTTTTAAATTAATTTACATTATTGGTTCGTAATATTCCACATAATATTAGTCATTGCGTATTTTAATATTTTTGTTCGTCGGCAGCAAATAAAATCTATGAATTGAAAACTCTTTGGTAAAAGTTTACAGTCAAGGTACCAATTTTTATTTGAGGTTCCAAATTCAAATCATATTATTGACCAGCAGCAGCAGGTAATAATATAATAATAAGGTTTGCATGTATAATTTGAAATTTGCGAGCAGGTGGTGTGAAAAAATTTTTTTTTGGGTGGTCAATGACCCAATATTACATGTTAGCTTTACGTATGATACCGAAGAAATAAACATGTATGAAGAAAAAAAAACAAAACACATACCTGTATTCCAATCCCCCCAAAATATCTTGTCATTATGCAGCGCCAGCGTATAGGGCATGGACACATTATTCACAAGAACCTTCCTTCCGGTTCCGTTCAGGAACGCGAACTCTATGGCGGGCGGGTCGAGCGCGGCCCAGTAGATGGCGCGACGCTCGTAGTCGATGGCTAGGGAGTGCACCTTGCCCACTTGTTCAATAAGTATGGTCGGTGATGAGCCGTCCATGCCGGCGCGTTTGATGCTCTTGGAGCCCAGTTCTGACCAGTACATGTAGCTGGAACAATGAAGAAGTTTTTTTTTACTAAGGTTTAGTGATCTAAAATTAAAATTAAATCCCTTATTAAAACGGGCCTTAAGTTCGAATTCTTAAATGCAATTCAATGACGAGAGATTATGGTGGAAGCGGGGATCCCTTCTTTTCGCATAATGTTCTTTGTCCTAATATACTTCGGCATGACGATTTTGGCACTATTTGTTTTGGCATAATAATACTTCGGCATAATTTTTTTAGGCATACATTTTATGTTGGCATAATCATCTTAAAGACTAATTTGTTTTGGCATAAATTTGATTCGCGTAACGTTAGTAGGCCTAATGACTATTAGCATAATAATATTTATGCATACAATTAATATAAATAACGTCAGGGGCACCCCGAGGTTCGGTTAGTTAGGTTCCTGTAAACCCTGCAGCCAGAAATAGGAGCCCCGCGCAGCGGGGTTCCGTCGACCTGCTGACGGAAACCCTAACCCTAGACGGTTGAAGTCAGGGGCACCCTGAGGTTCGGTAAGTTAGGTTCCTGTAAACCCTGTTATTTTTGAATATTATGCTTAAAAAAGTTATGCTTTAGAACTTCATGCTTAATAACTTTTTGCTTTAGAATATTATGCTTCATCATTATTATGGTTAGAGAAATTATGCTTAAAAAAATTATACGTAAGCTTATTTATGCGTAATTATATTATGCGAAAATATAATTATGCCAAACACAATTATGCTAAGTTATATTAGGTCTTAAAATTTTATGCAAATGGATAGTGAACCGTGGAAGCGCCAGGGTAACCAGCGAAATTCAATTTTTTCACAAGTTTGTTTTTGGAATTTGCAGGTTAGTGTCAAGTTGTATGTTGTTAAAATATGATTCGCGACCGTAACCGTGACCATTCTATTTACGCCAGCCTTTTCAAGTTTATGTTATTCGATAGAAAATACACCAGGGCTAGTGGTTCTACTTACCCTTTCTTAGGATCCAGAGCGATGCTCTTGGGTTTCTTGAGTCCCTGCCACACGAGTGCCCTCCGACTGGAGCCGTCAAGTCGCGCCACTTCGATACGTTGCGTCGCCGTGTCCGTCCAGTAAATGTTCTGACCAGACCAGTCTATGGCTAAGCCTAGTAAGAAAGAAATGGAGTTTAAATTAAAATAGTCGTCATAATCGCAAAATACATTCACTTTCATTACCAAACATGCATTTTTCGTTTTCTCTGTAATCCAGCTCATGTCTTTTTTACCCTTTTTCTATATAGAACATAGGTTAGTTATCGCATTAAAGTCCCATCTCAACAACGAACCCTGCATTTTTTCTTACCAAATTAAAGCGAGTAGTCGGCACAGTACCTCTACAAACACAGGTCTCAACTCACGACTCGTAAAGATGTATGACAAACTTAATTCAATTAATAAGTTCATACCCGAAGCAGATAACATATTTAATGACCGTAAGGTAAAGTTTCGTCAAGAATATTGGCCTCCCTGACACGCCAATGAAACGTAGTCAAAATTTTTCTGTACTGTTAATGAATAAATTACTCTGTTTATTTTCATTTTCTTTGTAACAAAATCGATAAACCCTTTCTAAATCGATTGTACACCTGACTTAAGTTAGTAACCAAGCGGTAATCAGGCGTCTTTGTTGTCAATGTTGTATTTACTTGTAATTGGCATATATATTAGAATATTACCGTATGATTTAGTATATTGTATGTGCTGTGGGTGAACCTTGAGTAAATAAATAAATAGTACAAAAGTGAATAATGAAGCACATACCTTCAACCAAGCCCATCCATTCTAGCACCTTCTCCATGTTAGCTCCGTTGACAGAACATCGGTTGATAGTCTTAGTTTTACTGTCTGACCAGTACAGCTTGTTACCAGATACGTGCACAGCTAAGGCACTGAAACAACGATACAATACTATTATTATACAACATAAAATCACGAATGTATTCCATGAAACACATGAATATAGTACATTACGATATTAGTGCGTTAAGATGGTTATAACATGCGAGGCGGAATTTCAGCCCGAGCCGTAGGCGAGGGCGTAATTGAGCCGAGCATGTTATAACCAATACGCACGTATATCGTACGACGTTTTTTAACACATTTGCGAGGAAACAGAAAAAAAAAAGATATTCACAATACAAGTAAGTACAAAGAAAAGAAAATTTGAAAAAAATGGCGCGAGGATTATTTTCTGCCGTGGCTGCGTGAAAATGTTGGCAAAGACGCTAGAGCATGCAGCCAAGTTATTAAATTACCGAATACACTGTTTTTTTATTTTAAATAAACTCAATCTGTGAATGCACACTGTTGCTTTCCCGCCATTTTAACAGCGCGCTAGCGCTGCCTACTGACTGGCGCCGCGCGGCGATTAGTTCGAAATTTGAATAGCAACAGCGCGCTGCTCACTAGCTGGAGTCGTGCGGCGGCGATCAGTTCCATATTTGAAATGGCAAATAATATTGTTATGGAATTTGTATGGACTATAACTTAACTATTTGCTTTGGTAACACACGCGTTTTTTATGACCCGCTTTACATATTTAAAACCGGTGGAATTACATCAGCTTTACGAGCAAGGGTGTTAAAAAATAATAAATAGATGTATTTGTATTACATGGGATTTTAACATAACTGACGAGAGGTGGGTGTACTATAAGGTACACCTCTGTCTAACCCTTCAGGAATTACAGGCGTGATGTTATGTTATGTATTCCCTAAGAGATGTGCAGCTTATTGTCATTTATTGGATACAAACCCAGACTCCGGCTGCAACACAGAAAGTCCTTTTAGTAAAACCCAGATACACTTTGACCAGGGGAAACCAGAAACGAAATCCCCATGCTGAGCAGAGCCACATGGCCACTCGATGAGGCACAAACTCACGCGTTTTATCCATGTTTATAAGAAGAAACTTTTTAACTTTATGAGTTAATATAAAATATAAACAATATGAGATGCTTACCTGACTTCTTTCAAGTCTTTGAGAGGCAGTACGACATCGTTCTCCTCGTTCTCAATACTGATGTGGCCGATGACATTCTTGCGACTGTACACTAAAAACGCTTCAGGTTCCACGCAAGTCTTCCTGTCTTTGCTTAGTTCTAGACCTGTAGATGAAGAAAGAATGCATTCTAGTGTAAAGATCTAAATTATTGAGGAAAGTGTTTTCTAAACACTGCAAGTGTGCAACAGATAATAAGTCTATTTCCAATATTGATTCAAAGTAACAATCCGCCTAATTTTACATCGCTATTGCTCCTGAGGCGAAGCAAAGCAATAATGTAGTCGACAATGTGCAAGTGCACGCTTGCTTCGGGCCAGCGCACACCGGACGGCACGGCAGAGCAATTTATCTTTACCCAACATAAATTCACACGTAGCTAGTAGTAATAAGATACAGATTCCAAAGTTCAATGCCGCGAAGGGAAATCCCCTTTGATGCCTTGGGTCGATATTTAAACATTGGAATCTGTATCTTGTTACCACTAGCTACGTATGAATTTACGTTGGGTAAAGACAAAATACTCTTTCCGGCCGTCACAAGTGTGCGCTGGCTTTTAGACGTACCCTAATCCATATAATATATCCATAGATAACTAGCCAAATTACCTATACTTAGCTTTTATGTTGCCAAGCTGAGTTTACTTGTACTTACCAAGTGGACAACTGCACACATAGTGTTCTGGAGTGTTGAGACAAAGATGAGAGCAGCCGCCATTGTTGTCGGCGCATTGGTTCCATCCTAACGACTCTCCGAGACGGAACGCCTTCACGCCCATCATGTTTGCCATCTGCTCTACAACCGCTTGACGTTCTAGACCTGTGGATTAAAATAAAGAGAATAGAATAGATTTAATTGGCATAAGCATAGCATAATCAGCCTATAATGTTCCCACTGCTGGGACACACGGCCTCCTGACTATGAGAGGGAATGTGCTATAATCCACCACGCGGGCCCTGCGGGGGTGGATAGATGTCACATGGCTTCGAATTATGGTTCTAGAACATGCCGGTTTCCTCACGATGTTTTCCTTCACCGTTTTTTAGAGCAGAGATGATGAAATAAATTATACAAAGTAATGCGCGCCTGCCTGGGTTCGAACCCACGACTTACTGTTCGTAAGTCGGGCCCGCCACCACTGGCCCACCGCCGCTCTCATACAGATGTACTTATTTGCGATAAATGTAGGTACAAAAGTAGTGCACGTAGTAAGGGACCGTATAACAACACACTGTGGACTTAAAACTGAAGGCAATAAGATAGGGTTGCAGAAGGCCATGCAGGAGGTGGTGGGACGAATTAGAGTAGGTTGGATTCTTCAAAGTTTGTTTAAAGGACTGCGAGGAATGGAGAAAAGGAGGGAAGAATTTCTTTTGGCCAGGAATAAGACAGAACATAATACATAATGTCCACTGTATTATGAACTATTTCTATTATCAAAATAAGATAAAAGAATAAGTATAATTTATTGTTTAACCAATCGTATTCCGAGTATATAGACATAATAAAAAAGCATTGTGTCTCGCGTAGATCTACGTTCTGGCACACGAAAGGTGAAAGATTAAGAAATTACATTCAAAGCATTGATTCCTAAAACTTACACTAGCTAAGATTCCCTGTGTCGTGAGTTCCAGGCTCCTTCGTACCGTTTACATTTTTATTGTTACACTAGCTTCTGCCCGCGACTTCGTACGCGGATCCCGTTGCTTATGCCAGCGACAACGGGGTCGTCAAAATCGAAAATTTGAAACGTCTGATGTAGAATTCTAAGGCCCGGGGACGGGAAAACAACGGGATGAGCGAGACGATTGGAGTCGTTCCAGATCATTCATTTTTGTATGTCAACAGGAAATGCCCATCAGACTAAATAACTTTTGCTAAGACGTCATTCCTTAATTTGTTATAGCGCTGCCATGGGCTTTGGAGTTCCACAGCAGGTGTTCCAGATCTTCAAATTTATTCTCACAGCAGAAAATGCTCTTCACGTGGAATATTTTTAGCAATGGCACCATTTTTATATCTCTTATACTGTAGCTGGACTGTTGCGGTTCTGCATCAGGTATTAATTTTCCAAAATAAATTATAGCCTTTATGTTGCCCAGACTATACAACAAAAAACTTTTCTTCCCGTTACTCCGCAGCAGATCCCAAGGGTACACTGAATTAACTTCTGTCTCTTCATGCCGTACTCCAGCAATCCTTTCTCTCTCACTTTCTAACTGATTATGAATATTTTGTTGTGTGCGTGTTCGGGACAATGTATGATAATCTCAAGCAGCAGTTAGTCGCGCATCACGTTCATCACTCGTTTCAAAAGACCTGTTAGTAGATGTGCGAATTCGCTGAGAACTCAAGCGTCATTCTGTATCGGTAAACGTTTCTGACTCGCGAGACAATGCATGTCGCTCACGATCAGCAGACAGTCGCGCATCACGTACTGCACTTGTCTCTAGAGACCTAGCAGCAGATGCGTAAATACGCTGAGAACTCAAGCGCAATTCTCTATCCGTGAACGTCTCCGACTCGCGAGACAATGCGTGACGTTCACGATCAGCGGACAGTCGCGCATCATGTTCCGCACTTGTTTCTAGAGACCTAGCAGCAGATGCGTAGATACGCTGAGAACTCAAGCGCAATTCTCTATCCGTGAACGTCTCCGACTCCCGAGACAATGCGTGACGTTCACGATCAGCGGACAGTCGCGCATCATGTTCCTTACTTGTCTCTAGAGACCTTGAAGCAGATTCGTAGATACGTTGAGAACTCAAGCGCAATTCTCTATCCGTGAACGTCTCCGACTCGCGAGACAATGCGTGACGTTTACGATCAGCGGACAGTCGCGCATCATGTTCCTTACTTGTCTCTAGAGACCTTGAAGCAGATGCGTAGATACGTTGAGAACTCAAGCGCAATTCTCTATCCGTGAACGTCTCCGACTCGCGAGACAATGCGTGACGTTCACGATCAGCGGACATTCGCGCATCATGTTCCTTACTTGTCTCTAGATACCTTGAAGCAGATGCGTAGATACGCTGAGAACTCAAGCGCAATTCTCTATCCGTGAATGTCTCCGACTCGCGAGACAATGCATGACGTTCACGATCAGCGGAGAGTTGCGCATCATATTCTTCACTGGTCTCTAGAGACCTGGATGTAGATGCATAAATACGCTGAGAACGCAAGCGAGCTTCGCGACCCGAAGAGGTTTCTACAGAGCGAGTTGCAGCCTGATGTTCTCGAACAGCATCAAGTCTACCCTGACGCTCTTCGTTAGATTCTTGGGATCTTATGATCCTCAATCTTTTAGCTCCTTTGGAACGTTGGGAAAGATTTGACCTCTTTCTAGGCATGGTTATAGTTTTATTCTGAAAATACCTGATCAATTAAAATCTAAGTGACTGCTCCCCTGCGTTACCGGGTAGGCTACCGTGTCACGAAGATAAATGGAAAAGGAAATAAATGGGAGTTTTAGCCAGTAGAGTCAAATTTTCAATGATTCATAGAATTTTCATCGAAAATCAGTCCTAAACTGTTACCGCCTCACCGCGTGTAGGTACTCCCAGCTTATGTTATTTTATAATTACACAGTGAACTCTTGGAGTTCCACAACAGGTGTTCCAGATCTACAATCTTTATACGTCAACAGAGAGTGCTCATCAGGCTGAACAACTCTTGCTAAGACGTCATTCCTATATAGGTTATAGTGTAGCTGGGCTCTTGAAGTTCCATATCAGCTGTTCCAGATCTTCAAATTTTATACGACAACAGAGAGTGTTCATTAGGCTGAGCAACTCTTGCTAAGACGTCATTCCTATATATGTTATAGTGTAGTTAGGCTCTTGGAGTTCCACATAAGCTGTTCCAGATCTTCAAATTTTATACGACAACAGAGAGTACTCATCAGGCTGAACAACTCTTGCTAAGACGTCATTCCTATATATGTTATAGTGTAGCTGGGCTCTTGGAGTTCCACATCAGGTGTTCCAGATCTTCAAATTTATTCTCTTAGCAGAAAATGCTCATCACGTGAAACAATTTTTGCTAAGGTACCATTTTTGTATCTCTTATAGTTTAGCTGGTCTGTTGCGGTTATGCATCAGGTGTTCAAGTTTCCAAGATAAATTATAGCCTATGTGTTGCTCAGACTTTATACCTATACAACAAAACAAAAATCATTCAAATCCGTCAAGTAGTTCCGAAGATTAGCGTGTACAAACAAACAGACAAACAGACAAACAGACAAACAGACAGAATTTTTTTTTTGGTTTCGTGCTCTATTACTGTTTCTAAACCCCCCTCAATTATTTTTTTTTTAATATATCAATGTACAGACACAGTTTTTTTACTGTTTTATTATATGTATATAGATAAATAATACATCCTTATAAGAAACCATGAATAAAACAAACAATAGTGTTGGTTATCGATATCCAAATGACCAGTTTTGTCGCCTCTACATAGAAAGAAACAACAAGGTGTTTACCTGTGTTTTTGTTAATCCTGTCTAAAGTCCGTTTCTGCATGTCGGTCCAGTACAGATGTTCGCCCAGTAAGGTGACACCGAAGATGTGTAAGATTTCACTGCTGTGGAGTTCTTTCCTCTCTGTTCCATCCATGTTGCATACCTGTAGGAGTTGGAGAATTTATAAGTTAAAATATGTCCAGAATGAAGACTCATCAATATTAGAATTCAGGTGGCGAAAACAAACTAATATTTATTTTCAGGGAAAATAGAGTATATTTTGTATTAACATTTGACACAGGTGGTCGTAGGTGTAAAATTAACAGATCGTGTTCGAAACACCACACTGCACTCCAAAACGCAAATCGCTGACGTGGCTCAAAAGGCTGCCCAACTTAAATGGGACTCGGCAGGACATGTCTGTCGCATGCCGAATGAACTGTGCGCCCGTCAAGCTCAGGATTGGTGCCCTGACACTGTGGCACGGGGTCGCGGCAGACCACGAAGGAGATGGCGGGACGAACTGGATGTCTTCCTTGAGAATTGGAAAGTAGTAGCACAGAATCGTGACCGTTGGAGGGAATGGAGGGAGGCCTTTGCCCAGCAGTGGGACAATATGGGCTAACTATAATAATAATAAAAATTTGACACACAAATGTTTTAACAAAAACTGTGAGTGAAGTACGAACATATTATTATCACAATGTACAGTAGCACGATATTTCACAGAAATCGAAACTAGTACTGAACACTTTAGAATAGAATTGAGTGATGAGTAATGGGGGCGTATCATGCGCTCCAAATGCGTTACGATTTCGTGCGTATCACACGGCTGGTTTTACTTTATTTACCTCAATTTTATGCGTCCTGGCATCTCCCCAGTAGAGCTTGTTCCTCACGGTGTCGAGCGCGATGCCGTTGGGCCAGGTCAGCTTCTCGTACACCAGCAGCACTCGGCCGCTGCCGTCCAGGTTGGCGCGCTCGATCTTCGGTTTCTTGTCGTTCCAGTCTGACCAGAACATCCAGCCAGCTGTCGGGTGGAGGGCTATGGCGCGGGGGTCGTACAGCTCGTCGTGGATTATCACCTACAATTACGTAATAAAATAGCTGTTTGCTTGTGTTCTACGAAGGCCTTTACGGAGAGTCGCAGAATCGGCTTGAGCAGGTCCCAAAGAGTCACCTATGTCAATGGATTAAACACGAGTGGTGCGACGCGCTGTCAAGTCGCGTCGTCCGAACCGCAACGAGGCGTAAGTCGCCTATATCAATTATATGCTTTGAGTTCATGCAGACTTAAAGCTCTTTCCGAACAACTCGAGCCGAAACAAGACAATAAGTGTGGCCACTGCCATAAGCCAAATACAGAGGTGTTGTTTTTGTTAGGATTGTCATCAATAAGGCAGAAATCTGCACTCCGTGATACTACTGAGATATTCCTACAGAAAAACCTAAACACACTCTCCAATTTAGGAATCGAAGTAAGGACTTCTCGCTTAGCAGGCACACTTGCAAACACTAGCCCAACGAAGCAGTCATTAATACGCGCGATTTTCGATTGGTTGTAAGTCGAGATTATCTATAGATATTTTGAAAATGATACCTTTTTAGAGGTGCCATCGAGCCGGGCCACGTTGATAGTGTCAGTGACAGGGTCTGTCCAGTAGATGTTCCTGGCCAACGGGTCGATAGCAATGCTGTCAGGCACTCCACTGCTGTGTATCACGACTGTCTGTTCGCTCCCGTCTAGACGCGCTCTCGATATTGTCCTTGCCTGAGTTATAAAAAAAAGTCGATAAACATTCAATAGCGTGCGTGAATGCCAGCAAAAGCATCTTTAAACCAAATAGGAGCGCTGAGAATAATATCCGACTTTTTTCTTCTTCTTTATCGTGTGGTTAGTGCCTAACCTGGTGTCAGTTTTATGCCGCCCATGGGCCTCTGACTTGGCTTTACATGCCGTCGAGAAATATCTCTCAGCCATGCTGGTTTTTTCACGATGGTTTCCTTCACCGAAGCAAGTGATAATTATACAATACGCACATGGATCCGAAAAATCAGAGGTCTTTGGTTCGAACTTGAGACCTATGACTTGGCAGTCCGACGGTCATATCACTAGGCTATCCGACATTGAAAAAATAAAAATATTTTAATTTCAGATAAAGCCTAAAATGTGGCCTTTGCTCAGACGTGGAACAGAACAGGCTAGAATGATAAAGTTGTACCAACTTCGACGCAAACATCAACCCACTTCCTTCAGTCATTTCGAGGCTTACGCGTTAAACTACTAACAATAAGGTTTATTATTCAACGTCAGACACTGTGTTCCTCATTTACTAACTCCTTACTCACCAAACTATCAGCCCAGTAGATGTACTCAAACTTGGGATCGAAGTCCACAGTCAGAGCCCTCTTCAGATCTTTGAGTGGCAGCGTGTAAGGGGTGAAGTCGGGAGAGTCCAGCGATATCTTGGATATGGCGGAGCGCTGGGCCACGATCAGGAGTGACTGCGGACTGTTGTAGCAGGTCGTGTTGCTGTTCTCTCGGAGTTTTGAGCCCGTTGGACAAGCACACTGGTAACCTGGGTGAAGAGAAAGAAGATAGGTATGAATATGTAAAGATTGTGTGTAGTGGTCGCAAGCGCGACTGCTGAGCATGTGGTCCTGGTTTCGATTCCCAGGTCTAGCAAAGTGTTATAGGGTTTTTACATCGTGATTTTTCAGAAACAGCCAGGCAGACTGTACTTATTCCCGGTTGATGGTAATAGGCTCGCCCTCTTTTAAATGGGACTTGAACATAAATGCCGAAATGTGGGTGTACCGTCGTACGCCTCTGCTTAACCTTTCGGGGATTACAGGTGTGATGTTATATTATGTAAAGATTTAAGTCCAGCTGTGGACACATTTCATATGAAATGATGACTTCAAGTCCAAAGCATCAATTACTTGTCAAGTAGTTCGCCAAACACAGGTACCTACAATATTGCATAGAGATGTTCAAGAGATGTGTAATACTAGGTCTTGTTTTATTTTATCAGACTGAGTCTTAGTTTTACACTTGTTTTTAATGTGAGATGAAATTTGATGCAATACTTTTATGCAATTTCAACAACAACATTCATTTATAGGCAGGCAACTTTGACCCATGGATATAGTACAGGGTGACTGGTAATTAGTGACCGATACTGGTAATTAGTAACCGATACTTATACACGTGATTGTACTCATGATAACAAAAAACTTTTCCAAAGAAACATTTTTTTTATACTCATTCATTTTTATCACAATAACACAACAGCCGTATGAAATTCGCGCGCGCGCGCCTATGACCTATCAGCTGTTAGCCACGTGACACCGATCTGTCTAATTACTATCGTACGGTGCAACAGTGGGTAGGCAGAGCACCCACGCGGCTCGCAAGCTCGTTCCGTAAGCGGCGCCCGCGCCACAGACCGGCCGCCACAAAAGTATACCTATGTGTATAAAAAAAATGGGAAAATTGTATTTAAGTATCGGTTACTTATTACCAGTCACTCTATATGCCTACAGACTAACATAAATATGATAAAATACAAATTGTGTTAGTAAATAGACCCTTAAAACTACATAATTATGTAACAACCAGTACTCTTAAATTGTGTAGTATAACTTTAACGGCACTGTTGGCGCAGTGGCTGAGCGATTGGCTGCTGCGCTGCGTGTCGCGGGTTCAATCCCTGCACGGTACAAATATTTGTATGACCTACGGTAGTTGTTCCGGGCTTTTGTGAGTTTAAGTGTTTGTAAACACTCCCATGATACAGGAGAGATATTCCTAGTGTGCAGCTAAGTTTAAAAAAAACCTATAAATAATACTTAATCAATGAAAAACGTTTACCTGGCG
Organism: Eurois occulta; assembly: GCA_950022335.1. NCBI lineage: Eukaryota > Metazoa > Arthropoda > Insecta > Lepidoptera > Noctuidae > Eurois > Eurois occulta. Next base: position 1,551,285 of record OX465486.1, read on the forward strand.
GCGTGGGTGCTAAAAGACACAAATGTGAGCATCCTCCATTGTTCTCCTTACATGGATAGTCGCCTGAGGGCATCACTTGTCGACTTCCGTCATACACCTTTAAATCTACAGGCACTGGATCGGATTTTATTAACTCCTTCATTGGTCCCGTTGTTGCTATGTCCCATGTGTGAATTGACCTTGAACAGGAATATTTAAATTTGAGTATCTTGGCAAATAAGGGAATGACCACGTATCACCTTATTTGGTGTTTAATTCGGCACGTCGTTCTCCGAAATGAGGCAAATGACGTCTTTTCGCTTTTATTGCAAGTTTAAGCTCTTTCTGAACGGCTCAAGCCGATTTCATGTAGATAATACAGGTTATTAAGGATAATTTCAGGTACATAAAAAGGGGCACAAGAATGAAATAATTAATTACAGACCTATTTCCAAACTGTGCATATTAGCTAAAGTCTTTGAGAGGGTTATTTACGACCAGGTTTATGCAGCACTGAGTCAATCTTTTAGCCCCTCTCAGCACGGTTTTCTTAAGGGACGCTCAACTGTATCTAACCTGGCTTTGCTCAATGACTTTTTAACGGATAGAATGGATAATGGAACACAGGTCGACGTTGTTTACACGGACTACAGTAAGGCTTTCGATAGAATCGACCACAACATTCTAAAAACCAAGCTTTTCAACAGTGGTATCAGAGGAGATCTACTCCGTTGGTTTACCTCATACCTAGAAAATAGATCTCAAGCTGTCGTTATCAGTAACTACATATCGAGCTGGGTTTCAGCTCCCAGTGGGGTTCCTCAAGGTTCCTTGATGGGTTCGTTACTTTTTATTATTTATGTTAGCGACATTGACTCGTGTTTCCACAACTCAAATCTACTATGTTTCGCTGATGATATGAAGATTTTCTCTGCAATATCATCGGACGATGACATGGATGCTCTTCAATGTGACCTGGCGCGTCTTGATGATTATTGTCTAACTAATAAGCTTGATTTGAACCCTGCTAAATGTTCAGTACTCTCATTTAGCAGGAAACGCGTCCCTCACCCTACGTCGTATATACTTAAAGGGCAGCTATTGCAGAGATGTGACGGTGTACGCGACCTAGGTGTTTTTCACGATTCTAAACTTTTATTTAACGTACACATTGAGCAAATAGTAGCAAAAGCTTCAAAGTCACTGGGTTTTGTCATGAGACTCGCTGGGTGTTTCAAGAAGGCCAAAACCCTCAAGATTCTCTATTGCTCTTTTGTCAGAAGTCATCTTGAATATGCGTCACAAATTTGGAACCCGTGTTATGGCAAATACATTAATCGTATTGAGAGTATACAAAAAAGATTTATTCGTTTTCTTTGTTTTCGCCTACGTATACCATATCATTCTGATAATTACATAAATCTCTGCAAGAAATTCCATTTACAGCCACTTATTGATCGTCGTCGACTTGCAGATTGCACTTTTCTTTTAAAAAATTTAAATAACGAGATTGACTGCTCGGATCTCCTGAATAAACTGCACTTCAATGTCCCCCAAAGATCAGTTCGATTTAATCCACCTATCTCCATTCCTTTTTCCTCATCTAACTACAGGCAAAACTCATACTTAGTGCGAGCGTGTAAGGACTTTAATATACTTTGTAAAGAGTTCTCATTTGACCCATTTACCACCAAAACCTATTCTGCACGCACTCGGCTGAATGCCAATTTTTTTGGAACCGCGTAGTGCTTTATTTTAATTTCTTTTTTATTATTGTTTTTTTCCTCTGTGTCATTAATGCCTAAACAAGTGTCAAGTGTACAATAATATAGTACCTACTTACTATATTTTATTTTATATCGTGCTTGTTAACTAGTGATCCTAAGATTTCTATTACCTTTTCTGTGTTTACTCGTGGGAACCTGTAATTGGCTCTGTGTTGCATATTCAATTGTTACTCATTTATTATAGCTGTTGGTTCTCCTACTTTTAAATAAATAAATAAATAATAAATAATTAGGGTTCAGTGCAGCAGATATTGTAACAGTTGAAGATTTATATGATTATGAAATACCTACATGATTTATGAAAAGTATTTCAAACTCTTAATTTGTATTGGAACATTTATTTAGAAGAACTACAACCTTTGTTAAAATATTTTTTTTGTGCTGCATTTCATGCTGCTTAATGTGGTGTTGGTGTAAACTGACAATTATAGTAATATAGCATCTAAAAGCTTACCATGTTTTCCAATCAGTCCAATACAGCTTAGAGCTAAAAAACGTTAGTGCATATGGATACACAAGATCCTCTTTAACAACACTTTTTCTCTTCTCTCCATTAAAATCAATAACATCAACAAAATGCAGCTTTGCATCCACCCAGTATATGAGGCTGTTGTCATAATCTATTGTGATGCCGTTTGGCCAGAATATGTTATCTTTGACTATAATTTTACGTGTGGCTGGATCACCGTTCATTCCAGCTCTCTCTATTTTGGGTACTTCGCCCCAATCTGTCCAGAACATGAGACTAGAAGAAAAGGAAATTAAATACATATATTTGAAATTAATATGAAATAATTTGAAAGGTCTGTTTGCCTTAATCATAACTTAATGCATAACTTAATCTAAAACATTATTTTGTCTATGTCATCTTCAGTAAATTGACAGAAACAGAATATTTCAATACAGTTCAACAAACACTAAACACTTTTATTGACTTTCCATGCAAGCGAGCATAAGTGTCATTTAGAGTTCACTACACCAAAAAATCAATAGTAATTTATTAAGATTGGGCTGAAAATCAGCTGTCAAACTGACTAATGATAATTCCCCAAAATGTCTGTATTTCTGTAATTTGGCTACTTCCTAGTGTTATAGCTGTGGAGTAGTGACAGAACAAATTGTCTAAATTAAATAAATCATGCCAATTCGAAATTGGTTTAGGAATCAAAACTCTGTAAGCAATATTCTCAGTGAGATAAAACGAATACAGTACAATTAGAAAAAAAGCAATTAATGCATACCAACAAATTAATTACTTAATGTTATCTTACCCTTCTTTAGGAACAACGGCAATAGCTCGAGCAAGATCTACTTCTGACCAGAACAATACTTTTCTGTACCTCTGCTCTATGCTAATGACTTCAATTTTATTGGTCTCACCATCTGTCCAGTATATTTTGTCTGTGTACCAGTCTATTGCTATACCAGTTGGGGTTATTAATCCTTCTGATACTATTCTAACCTGAAAATAGTCAATACATATTTATTGTTACTTTGGGTAGGCAGAAGTCTACTCATATTTCACCAATTACGTTAAGGAGAATATATTTTATGTTATTACTTGCAGTCATTTGCAATTTGCAGCAACAGAAAAACATTAGTGTTTTAAAAATAAAAGTTAATTAATTTAGCTTTTATATAACGATTGGCTTATTTTTACTGAAAATTTGTTTTATTTTCTTACCTTATCTCCTACATGGGTTTCATTATAACTCATACATTGTATCAACTCTGCGGTCTGATCCGACCAGCATATAAGATCCTTACTGTGAAGGAAGTCAACTGCCGAACCTTGTTCCAAGTCCTTTACAATAGTGTTCACTTTATTTAGTCTCGACGTGTTCACTACTCGTATGTCGGCTGCCGTTGAGTATAATAATATTGGGTTACTAACTACTGCATAGAAACCTGAAACAATGGTTTATATAATTAAAATATGTACGTAACAACACTTAAAATCACACCTACACAGGGTGGAAGGGACACCAACGCACAAACAGTTACCACATACTCAGTACATCATTTTGAACTCCCCCACATAGAAATTTTTCATTGGTAATAAAAGAAAACAGCTCTTTCATACAAAAGTGCAATACCTACATGGGCAAAATGTATGGAAGAGCTGTTTTTTTTAATTTCTTCAGAATTATGTACTGAGTACCTATACGTAATATACGAATATGCAGTAAGCGTTTGTGCTTCGGTGTCCGTTACACCCTGAATACTTCTCTGTAGGTGTTCCTAAATATCAGATCTGTTTAAGTCCCATATAATAAGGGGTTAGATTATTGCCATCAACTGGGCCCAAATAAACAAATATAAATCCCAACTTTGGTCTGCTGTGTGATGAATAGTTTCGGAGGTTGGGAGTTTCAATAGAGCTATGAAATTGACATCATTTTTGTCACATTATGTTTCTGTTCATTTAATTGTTATCTTTGATAAATTAATATAGTTATGTTGAGATTATCTTAGTACATCAGAAAACAGGAGGATATTTGATTATTTGAGGATAATTGACTATTATTTATTTATATCATCATTTTGATGGTGTGCAGTGTGAAATATAATATTGAAAAAATGTTTGGTGAACACTATGATCCCAAATAGCATACTTACACAATGATAATATTTCAAAAAATAAAACAACACAAGGAACTATCATTGTTATATTATCTTTAACCACCACTACCACAACTTGCTGGTTTAATTTTAGTTCTCAAATTTTAATGATGTAAGTAAATTATTAACAAATTTACTTTAATCAAAGAATAAACAAAATAATCGTTTGTAAATTATGGTTGATACAAGAGCTTTTTGTATAAACAATGGAAATATTTCGATATTACTTAATATTATCTTTCGAGATGGTGTCAAGAAGTTCACATCTTTGGTGATAAGTATGCAATTGCAATGTAATGCGTAAACAGTAATTAGAAAGAATAATGACTAACCTTTTAGCTGCAGGAACATTAACAAACAAAACACATTCATAATGTTTTGAATTATTTTGTCCGCGTGAAGTATTCTTCGGCGTTTTGTCATAATGAAAACAAATGCATATCAATCGTCCAATTTTTCATGTGTTTATTTCACTTTGACACTAAATTATTTAGAACGTAAATTAATTAAGGCACGGTTAAAAATCATCAGGCTTCATTTTTGTCTAATTTAGAGACTAGGAAATAACTTTCATGAATTTTGGTTAGGGATAACAATTTCTCAGACAATGAGTTTGAGAGATCAACAAACGCAGCGGTGTTGCCAGCTCAGAAAGTTGATTTAAGACGGTAGATAAAAAGCAACCCGAGTAAGGAGTCAAAAAGATGAAAAATATTTGTTGTTTCATGCTTTATTTGACGGTTTCTTTAATTTATTTCAATATTTAATTTGAGTCTTTCATTAACTACATACTATAATAAAGAAATCAAAATTTTGTACATCATTAATCTACAAGATGGCGCTAGTTGTACGAACTTCAATGCTTTTGGTGGTCAGCAGACAGGTCGACACTGTCTGAAACCAAAGATCCGTACATGTCGTTGAAATCGGTTCAGTAGTTTTGACTCTGAGAATTGAGAATACAAACTAAACTACTAATCTCACGAGGAGATTCATAGATACTTGTTAGGTGTTTACGCATTGTGATAGCTTCTATTCTACGTTTTACTGCTATAGTCTGATTATCTGGTAAAAAGTATTTCTAAATAAAATGATTCCTGTTTCCATTTAAGAAGGCGGAGTAAACTACGCTTACACTACAAGCGGGATTAGGTAGGTACCTACGCCTTCACGACAAAAGTGTTAGGTAGGTATCCTGTAGGGATTGAACTTACATTCTATCGATCACCAGTTCGCGCTTTAACCGTTGGGCATAATTGGCAGCTACTTCATTTTTTTTTTGGAAGGAACGGTCAATCGCAAGTCAGGGATGAAATATGAAATCAGTAATAATTTCGAACGCCCTAATAGGGATTATTCCAGAGGAAAAAAAAATGATTCTATTGAGTCCGTCAGTTCGATTTCGATTAGCGAAAAATGTTGTATACGTACTTACTTTTAGTTTTAGGTTTCAAATCAATAAAAAATTACGAAGATAAAACGCATCAAAGATCAGTCAATAAGATCAGTGGGACTTGTGACGTCAATTTCCTGTAAAAAGTGTACCGAAATGTGACGTCACACGAGTTTTCGACACGACACGTGTAAAATATTTTATGGAAATTTATCTGACTGAGTAATTAGATTGTTTGGTCATCTACCCTATTGCAATAGGAACTGCTGCGGAATTAAGCCTTTGTCTAAGTCCTATTATCTGTTTCGAAGTGGAATGTTTAGGTATATGCCCTATATTTTGCATCGACAGACGAGCTTGGTTATGTTATGGGTTCGATTTCCTGGTTCGACAGATTCTGATTGGGTGTTTCTTTCAGGCATGTTTAGGTAAGTAGTCACGTGAAGTGGCGTCAGGTTTCTAGTACCTACATGGGACCTCAATAGGTATAAGTAGATAAGGTTATAGCTGGCGAAGTATGGCCGTTTATAAATCGTCGGGAAATACAGGCCCGCAGTTATGTTAATTTGTCGAGTAAATTCTCTCACAAGAGCTCTACCACTATTACATAAACGCCAGCTAAACAAGATTCCAAAATAGCTCCCCGAAACAATAACGCTTACTGCACCAAACATACTAAGCGTTTTAAGCGCTCAATTATCTCCACAACACGCGATGTTCGTATAGAACAATACTAAATCTGCCGTGCTAATTAGAAACGCAGTAAGGAAGGATTTTTGGAAAATTGAGTTTTTCATATATTCGGAATCCTCGTAATGAGCTCTGTATGGTAATTTAATCCTTATTTTGATAGCTGTCCCAGAAGTGGGACTTTTAGTAAGCCAAACTGCAGTATGTTTCTTGCTGAGAAGTAAATTACTAAGCACAACTGCAGTAAGACACATTACTGCTCTTTGCCTTCCAGTATTTTTTTGAACATAATTTATTTCACTAGTAAGAAGCGCAGTAAGGAACACTTGCTGATGTTATGATTTGTTAGTAATAATGATAAATAATAATGTTTAGTGAATAATTTTAGATAACAAACGCGACAAAGATCACGTTATTTTGTGGATGGATAAATTGTTCAGCCCAAAACAAAAATTGGGTGATATTGTCTTTCTTAGTTAACATAATTAACAGCAACTTGATTTCCGCACACTTAAATGTATGTCTGCTGACAGTTTTCATCACAGAGTCGACCAATATTTAAAAAAGAAAGGAAAGTTTACGACTTTAAAGATTTTATTTAATGTTTTCTGTTTTAAGATTTAATTGGAATACATTTTATTAATAAAATAGTTGTATCATTTACCTCTTTTTGATATTATTATAGATATAACCAAGTTATTGTGGTTTTTTTACGTATGTACACGAATTGAAAAGCTATAAGTCACTCTTTTACTGCAGTTATGGTTTGTAGTCAGTCTAAGCATAGCTTTAAGAAAATATTATGTCACTAGTAAAAAATGCAGTAATTGTGTATGATTAAGAAAGTATTATTTGTCATTTCAAATAACGTATTTTTTAATATTCATGTCGTTATACTAAATTAGGAAATGGTTAGGATAAATATAACCAAATAAGTGTACTTTTGTATACTTAAATACTATTTTTAATAGCTTTTTCTCACTACTGCACTGCGTTTTTAATTTGTAGTCGAAGTGATAATAATAATTGAATTAAATGAAATAAGCGCAGTAATCTGTATTTGCTAGTAGAAAGCGCAGTAACTCCTAACTTACTGCTGTTATAGCTTGTAATACTGGGTTTAGTCATGAAGACCCTGCTAAGCATAAATAGTTCTTTTTGTTTTAAGATAGTTGTATTAAACTTATAGAAAATAGGGTTAGTTCTTATGAAACAATGCATATTCAGCTATACATGTAACTAAAAACATTTTTGCAAAACTTCAAAATCATACCTAAAAAAGCCAAATAAAAGTAAAAATGTTTAGGCGCCATTTACTCGAAACTACTAATAACCTCCTTACTGCACTTCTAATTAGCACGGCAGAAATAGTGGTTGTTTCGATTTGGCTCGCTGCGAAATTGACTCGATTCTCGATCACCAACAATAACAACTAAGCACCGCACTATTCAATGCAGCCGTACCGCGATTGGCCGCTGTAAATGTTAAACTTGTTCCAACACTGCCAATGAATAGTTTAGCGTTGAATTTTAGAATAATTTTGGATAGACTATGATCTAAACTCATTTCTGGTTTCTGAAAATGCTTTACTCGATCACTGAAGTCTAGAAAATAACCTCCTTTTTTGAAGTCGGTTCAAAAGGCAAAAATACGGCGCGAAAAATACCTATGATACAGAGTAATATCTACTTACCTAAGCATTTCAAATTAGGAATGCAAGTCCTGACTATACTGGCGAGGTGTCAAACACGCAAGCAGGTAAACTTTGCCCCGACATCATCCGACAACACCCGACAGTAGCCGTCATCAGCCGGAGGAGCCATGTCACACTTCGTGCAAATTAGTGTCGGCCTCGGTCGTGATGCCACCGCAGGCAAACTGGCTGCGTTCCTGTGGACTCAATGTGATTTCAATGTCAAAGGACCTCTAAACTGAACATGCCTAGATGCCTACTGTTGATGTTACAGCTATCCAGCTTGGGGCTTAGCAATAGGTAGGCTGCCTAGCATTTATTTTGTAAATAATTAAGAAAACTTTGATGAAAAAATACAATATAACTTTAAACACTGTTATAAGCTTTCGCGGTTTAAAACTTATACTGTCACTTACGGGATATCTTCCGTGATTGTTCATGATTTGAGCTCCCGATATTTCGACGCTGTTGCAAGCGCCATGATCGCGAGTTGGCGTTAGCTATGTAAGAAAATAAATACCTAGATAAAACATCACAAACTTGTGAATTGGAGTTAAGTAAAACTGTAATTTAATTTAATCATGTTTTTTTTCGATTCCTTCATCTAATTGAAAGTTTCTGTTTAATCTATATTTAATAGGTTTGACCAAAATTTTAAGACAATCCGCCTGTGTGCGTGTGAGACAGCGTGCAGCGGCTGCGGAGGGAATACATAAAAGTGTTTAGAGCATGCAGTGACTTGCCACAGTTGCCACGACCGCGAAGCGATTTGCGACACGACGACGGTACATAATCACCAGAGAACGGATTAAATGCAACTGAAAATCGTCGAAATTTAAGCATCATTAATGTTTGAAATAATTATACACATAAAATCACAGATATGTGTTGAAAACTGAGTAGGTACTGCTCCAAATAATAAGAGCATTCTATTAATTAAAATCAATCGTTCGGATCGTAATACATCTAATAAATATCACCTCTGTAGCTAGATACAGTTATAATTAAAAGAAGTATGCCCAAAAAATGCACGAAATACCGATTTATAGCTGAATGTTTCAGCTATAAACGGGATTTCGTGTATTATCTTGCCATGATTTGCAAATGCATAGGCAAATAAGCATTTGCATATAATGAATAATCCGGTGTCTAGTAATTACACACGAAGGAAACACGTGAACTTCGCGCGTGTCGCATGACGCAAGCGGCCACAGAGTACATTGTATATACTGAATGTGCACAGGGCGTAAGACAAGGTTGGTCCAGAAGTTGAACGGTGGTGTGTGGCAACCCTAACTCTTACCCTTACGCGCCCCTGTTTTTTATTTAACGTACCTCCAACTTGTGCTGTTATTAAATCTAATTGTGTAGACTTTGTCGACGTCGTTTGTTAAACACGAATTTCATTGTTGGCTGCGGCAGATTCGTTGGGGGCGTGACTTTTTATTCTTTGTACGGAAATAGGAATTTCTGAAAACATTAGAGGCTTAAATTGCTTGTACGTTTGTGCTTTTATCGAGTTAGGAATAGCTTTTGCCGGAGGCTTCGCTCGCGTTAATATATAATTTGACAATTAAACTCTTATCACACTACTAAGTTTCAATAATAATATTAATACATGATTCAATCATGATTTAATAGACACGTGGCGCCATCTGTTCCCATAAGGAAGTTGTTGTTGTTTTCCTCGGGAACAGTACTTTTCTTCGGGATGAAAGGTACTCTATGTCCGTTTCTTTACACCAATGTTTATGCGAAATTTCAGGTTGATCGGTTCAGTGGTATACCTAGGCGTGAAAAAGTAACAAACAAACTTACTTTTGCATTTATAATATTAGTTAGGATGTTAAAAAGTATTGGATAAGGTACTAAAATTGTCTTAGAATTAAAGTGTTTTGAAGGTCATTGAAGTTTGAAGCTTAGTCTAGTTGATGAATTAAATACATATTTATTACAGATTAATAATCCAATTTGGTCTAGTGGTCGCAAGCGCGATTGCTGAGCATGAGCTAGGTCATGCCCGAATCCTAGATCGGGAAAAGTGTTATTGAGTTTTTCCGTAAATAATTTCTTAGTTGCAGTACGGAGTCTGGATTTGTGACCGATTGATGGCTATTAAATAGGTTCTCCCCCTATTACGTAGAACTTAAACATAACTGGTGAAATGTTGGTGTAGTGTAGGTACTATTACGTAGATCTCTGCCTAATCCTTCAGGTTTTACAGGCGTGATATTTTGTTGTTATGTATGGCTGTTGAAGCCAATAACATCTTGGTCTCTCCAGCTTTACATAAATAAATTAGAATAATGAAATACAATTTCAGTACTTATTCCCTATTATCAACTAAGAGTACAAAGCTTGGGCTACCTTTATTTTAAGCGACATTAAACTCATACTGAAGTGCCTCACCGAATTAATTAATTAAGCTATATTATACAGGTTGAAGTTTTTAGCAGAGTACCAATGAGAGCTACCTGCAAATATTTGACAGGTAGTATTTCAAGCATGTAACTACATTTTAGTATTTTAGTTTTTTTTTGACAAAATTCACGTTTTTTACCCAATGCCGATTTATAAAATATAACCTGTGGTTTTATTTACAATTTATTTGTGTCGTCAATTTTTTTAATAAATAGGTTTCTAACCAACGCACTGTTTCCTATAGTAACAGTTAGAGCTGTCTATAACGCCAGTTAAACAACTCACCCTGTACCTATATTGAAATGTAGATTTATAAACATACAGAATCTGCAATTTTTTCAAAATTTGTTGCAATTATGAAACAAGTTTGTAGAATTCTAACAACGAACTCTGCCTTCCCTACAATAACGGTTAGAGCTGTCAGTTAACCAACTCACCCTGTATATTGAAAGGTTCATGAAGTGTGTAATGGCCGTTGACAAAATTAATAATCTCGAAGAGGGTGTGAGCGTTTCAAATGATATCATTATACGCTATTATTCGGATGATGAAATTAATTACGTACCTACATAAAATTTACATATTTTCTGCTGTGCCGTGCAAATCTCTATCGTATTGAACAAGGTGGAGGTAATCTGTTTAGAGGTGCTTTGTCAAGCAATAATGTTGCCAGTTAAACTTAATATTTTATTTTGATTCTGCCTTGACAGCATTATTTGTTTTGTTTTCGTTTGTATTTTTTTTTTGTTTGTCCAGTAGTAAAACTTTTGCCTAAGTAGAAAGGTTCTTTGTTTAAATATTTATAGTTCAGACTATCCCCATGTACCTATGATTTCTCTACTGGTAAGTACCTATTTGGTACCATTAGACAAAAGCCGGGTGGTACGGTCAGCAACAAAAGCCTGTGAACACTTTAGTTTTTTAATTCTTGATTTTTGAGTAAAATATTCAATCGAAACAGAAGTTACATTTTAATAATATGTACCTATTAACATTTAGCTATTAAATGAAATGCTGAAAATCAGATATTGATGTCGGTATTTATGTGAATTATGTGTAACTGTTACGAACTTTTGTCGCTAACAGTACCTAGTTCCACAAAATAGATGCAGAGCCATAAACAAGTTAGGTACATCGCAGATACGCCATAATGTGTACCAGCTAAGTAATAGTTGGCGCTCGTTTGCGCTACCATTGTCAAAATAATGGCGGCCCCCGCCATTTGGCGACTGGATACGGGGTCACATTACACCAAATGGTTAATTAAAATATCTACGGTTATTAGTGCGTGTTTCCGAACTGTGAAATCATTCTGGTGAAATGGAGCAATGAAAGGGCGTAAACGGCTGGCCGTTGAATGAGCCTACTCATTATGTTAGAGTAATGCATTTTATAGACTGATAAAGACTTTTTAATGTGAAAGCGAGAGTTAACAACATTTTCTGAAATACAGGTTTAAGAATGTTGACCACTCTGTGAAAAAAACCTCACTTGTTACTCTAAAATGATCTCAACAACGTAGGTTCGTTATAAATCAATGGATCTACAAGACTGTGAAACTCGACTTACCTATTTCTGGACTGAAATAAGAACAGTTAATCATATCAGTTTGATATCAGAGACTATTAGCTTTAGATTTTTTGTTTTCAATCTCCTCTTTAACCAAATTAAAAACAAAAGGGGATTTTGGCACTCCTCGGAATTTTTAAATTACGGCATCCTTTACTACTTACGCTTATATGTTACTAGCTTTTGCCCGCGGCTTTGCTCGCGTTAATTTAAAATTTGAAACAAATCAATTCGGTTTGGTTCTGTAATAATATAATTCAATCATGATTCAAAAGACACGTGGCGCCATCTACCTAATGAACGTTATTGTTATTTTCCTCGGGAACACAATTTTTTTCGGGATGAAAGATACCCTATGTCCGTTTCTGTACACCTGACAACGTATATTCAAAATTTCTGGATGTTCAGTGGTTTAGGCGTGAAAGGTAACAAACAAAGTTACTTTTACATTTAGTAGAATATTACAATGTTAAGTAAGTATGGATGATGTGTACGGTTCAAATTGAAAAAGCATTACTCAAGTGTTATGTTATGTCACGTAGAAACTTAATAACATTACGCTTAAGAACTTAAGTGGGGATAATAGATGTCTTTACACTCGAGGCCATAAAACACTTAGCGTAAGTTCTTCAACATGGAACTTGAATTAAGTGAGCGGATAGCGGTAATGAAATCCAGCCGTGATTACAGGAGAGTATTAGAATCGTAATTTATAGTGTGCCTATAAGATCATTTGTAATTTCTAATTTGTTTTCAGGTAAGTTCATATGTAGTTGTGGCGATAGGATTACCTAATTTATAGGCCTCTTAGCTGAAACGGTGCCTAAGGTAGCTGCGCGGTGCAGGAGTGGTGTGGTCACGTGAACGTGACTCGAGAGCTCTGGGGCCCGATTCTGCTATTACAATAGTGTCAGAATGGTCCGTCATTGATTTCATAATTGTTGATTTTGACCAGTTTGGTAATCTACTAATATAATGGCGTCATTATGACTTTCCAATGGTCAACCACTGACAGTCCATTGAAAGAAATGGCATAGAATGGTAATCTTGTACATAATGACAAATGAATGACTGACTTAGGCGGTAATCTGCTAAAATTTTGACAGTTCCTTTGATCACTGACCTACCATTAGAACGTCATCGTGCAGTCATTGCTTTTATTTAGTTACGAGTAAAGTGTTTGTGGAATATTGAATGGAGACAATGTATTCTCGAGCTAGCCAACGCAGTGGATGTTAGATAAAGAAGATGGGTGGAATGCAGAAGACGTCGTCGAGCCCATAACTTGACGAGAATGAATACGAACCCATGATATACCCGAGGCGGAATTTGTAAAAACTTTTCGCCTTTGAAAGGATTCAGTAAGGGGGTTAATTAAAGAACTCATTCCCCTTATGGCCAGACCGCGCCGAAACGATAGCGTAACGGCAGAAATGAAGGTGAGAAAACTGAATTTGACATTGATTTATTATTCTATAGCTATATACACGAAATAGGTTGATTAATGTTGATATTTTTTATTGCAGATTCTAATAGCACTTGCATTTTATGCATCAGGGTCCTACCAAAATTTGATTGGACAGATTGCCCTCCATAATGTTTCACAAATTACTGTATCAGGAGCAATTAATGAAGTAACAGGCATTAGAGAGGTATTGAATGAATTTCTTGTTATAGAACTTTAGATGCAACAGTTCTTGTACCTATATGTCAAGAACAGTGAGTATATAAAAAAAAGTGAAAAATAATTTTAGCTTCAGAAGTCGGTGACTTTTGTATATTTGATTCAGTTTTTTGTCACCGACTTCTGAAGCTAAAATTATTTTTCACTTTTTTTGTTTTTGGAGTCGGTTTTATTTTTTGCAAAAAAGTTTTTTTATTTTTTTATTTTTAGTTGCAATATTCCATAGAAATATTTTTCATCATCAGACCTGTAATGGCACTTGTAACCCAGATGGGTGCAAAGTTTTGATCAATATACATGAATTAAGTCCAAACGCAAGGTAGCTACTCTAAACATGAGGAGTTCCCTTAACTGTCCTTCGTCTTCATCATCAGACCCCTTATGACAGTCACAACCCATCTAGGTGTAAATTTCTCATCAATACAAATTAATCAAACCCAAACACAAGGTGACTGCTGTAAACCGTTGAGGAGTTCCCTCGACTGTCTTTCGGTTCCATCATCAGAGCGACTCCAGACCTTCTTTAAATTGTAGTGCTTTAAAATACTTAATCAAAAAATTTACAAACGCACTAGTCGCCACTACAATTTTTGATAGCTCCCCTCAATTTCTCTTGGATGCCATCATCAGATCCCGGTTTCCTTATCATGGGACCACCCTTGAAGTATCTCCTTTCCAACAAAAAAAATAATATCAAAATCGGTTCATAAACGACGGAGTTATCCGCGAACACACATAAAAAAAAAAAAAAAAAAAACATATATACGGTCGAATTGAGAAACCTCCTCCTTTTTTGAAGTCGGTTTAAAAAGTAATAAGACGTTCAGTAAAATGGGGTTGTATAAAAGTAAATTTATTTTTTGCAGGTGTTTGCTTGCAGCGTTGCAGTACATGCTTTACGTTATAGTCCAACAACTGCAGGCAAGATTGTGAATGCATGTTGCATATTGCACAATATTGCAAACATGGCAAGAGCACCGTTGCCACCTGCCTGATGAAGTTTATGCAGAAGCACTTGGCTTGCAATAGGTATGTGATTTCTATTTCATTATTTTGGAATATAATGAAGTTGGAATTTTAAATGATACTACTACTATGTTAAAAAATCAACATTTAAATTACTTTTTATTTATCATAAACTAAATATTTATTTAACAATATTTAAGTTGACTTTCAAGCCAATTGAAAAATGTGAAAATCATTTAAATAATAAAACAAATCCAAGTTAAATTATCATAATATTTTAATCATCATTTCAAAAACAAATAACAAATTTTACCATATATAATGAAAATAATAACAGTCATGTCATTAATCACTAATCAGTCTTTTAATTTAGGAGGAAAATAATTAAGCAGCACCTAATCATCAAGACCATCAAAGGGTGAATCGGGATCTTCTTGAAGGTCGGGCACTGCAGCAGGCTCTTGTTGACAGACTGTGGAGAAATACATAAATTAAATTAGCAGATATGTAATGTAAACCCACCTCAATATTCTAGTGAAGTGCGAAAATGCTCTAATTATTATTAAAATGATTTAATTCTTTTTTACAGATCCACAGTATTGTACTAAATATGATTTAAAATAAATTAATACTATTTTTATAAACACTGTTTCATTTAATCATTTATCATTACAGCCATTTGGAATCCACTGCTGGACATAGACTCCTCCTTAAATAGATTTCATTTATCTTTTAATAATCTGACAAAACCTCTTGCATACTTTAGAAAACATTAGTCAGACTCAGAATCTGATGACATTATAATTCTGCGGAGTTTCTATGAAAACAAATTTAACTTTAATACAATAGTTACAACACTTCAATAGGATGTGTAACCTAGCGCTCAGTATCTGATCTGAGTTACAATCAAGATGTCAAATTCTGCCCAATGTACTACCACTGATGTGAGTCTACACCTAACAAAGGTTTTAAGCTTAGCTGGAGGGGTTATATTAATTTTTATTGTATTGTTTTCAATGCTCCTTAATACTTATTGTGGGTATGTTTGTAGGTACATACAATGAGTAACCTGTTGCACTTATGTGACTCTTCTGTGATTTAATTTTCTAGATAAGATAAGATAAGATAAGATAATATTTATTTGCTTAAACATGTGTCATACATACAAGTAAATACATGCATGCAAGATGGCAACAACATTATTAGGTACAGGCATGTTTGCCACATGATGTGACGTGCAAATATATTTTAAAAAAAATATTAATTAAAGCATTCTCTTAAAATAACAATAAATTAAATCATTAAAGAATAATAATAATATTGTAATAAATTTAAAGTAACTAAAATCACATATAATCTCAAAAACAAAAATAAGTTATTAGGATTGTTACACAATTATCATGTCAATACTTACACAATAAAAAAATAAAATAAAATAAAAATAGAAATCATTAAACTAACAAATTGTAAATTAACAAACACATTATAATCAAATCAAATAAGCTATTATGTCAATACAAATCTTTCCTCTAGGAACTCGTTAATATTATAGTATGCTTTATTAACTAAATGTGTCTTAAGTTTTCTTTTCAAGTGTACATTGTTAAGCTCCTTCCAACTTTTAGGCAACTTATTGTAAACTGTTGGAGCCATATGAAAAACACTTTTGCGCATAAGTGCCGTCCTACAGGGAGGTACACTTAATTGGGTTTGATCACGCCTATTCCTAGGAAATTGATCTGCTTTGCGCGGAAATAATTTAGGGTTGTTCCTGACAAACATAACGGCTTCCAGAATATAAATGGATGGCAATGTTAAAATTTTATGAGTTATAAAAAAGGGTTTGCAGCTGTCCGTGGTTTTTAAATGAAACATTGCTCTAAGGCACCTCTTTTGGGCTTTAAATGCTACTTCTCTATTTGTGGAGTTACCCCAAAAGATAACACCATATCTGAGAACGGATTCAGCCAGACCGTAGTAAGCTGTTAATAGCGCCTCCCTATTGACATTTCGTGATAGCAAGTACAATGCATAGGCACTACTACTAATTCTCTTACTCAGAGAATCTATGTGTTCCTTCCAATTGTATTCTTTAACATTTTACTCTTATATTCATTGTACTTAGAACTAAAAAAAGTGTAAATATTACAATAATGATACATTTTATAATGCATACCTAATTATACTGTATTTAGGTACTCACTGTGCGCCACTCTGCCGGCGTTTTATTGGGGCAGTCCACCGATACCCAATTTAAAAATTGGGCGCACTTCATACAATATCGTTTCGATGAACTTCGCCCTCCAAGAGTCGAAATTTGCTCAATTAGCACCATTTTGTATAAAATCAATAAATATAGGCTTCTCTGTAAAGGGAATTTAAATATACAAACAAAAATCTAATAAAAACACTTAAATGTAAAAACATAACAAAACACCGGCTGCTAGAAATAAATAAACAGATAAACGTCAAAGTAATGTCACATTTGACTTTGACAGCTAAACATGACATAAATTTAATGTTTTTTTGCTATTTACGAACTTCTTACTACTTCAGATTGCTTATAATACTAATAAATAATATGTAAAAATATATATAAATAAAATCTCACATGAATAGATGTTCAAATTTAGTAGTAGTTTTTCGAAAATCATTTCTACCAAGGAATTTTATAATAATGGCAATACTACAATGTCATTATAACACAATTCTATTACGAGACCACTGACCGACCAATGATCGACCATTATGAATTTAGCAGATTACGAACTTTAAGCAAAATGACAATGGGATCGTGTTGGAATGTCGAATTTTATAAAAATAGCAGAATTGAGGCCCTGTCCAGGTGCGGTCAAACCGACGGACTAGCTTCGGACACTGGACTTTGCCAGATAATTCTGTACATTAACTGACTAAGTCCGGTGTTCGTAGCTAGTCCGGATTCCAGTCCAGTCAGTTTGACCAAACACTCACACTCCTGTCTTACCAGGTTGTAATCTCAGGCGGGCATAGTCTCAGTTAACTGGTGGGCCGGTAGGAGTAAAGTTGCTCATCGCCCGGGTAAGAAGAACCACCATTATTTCACAAAGTTATTAAATTTTAATAAAGCACATTTTTCTTTGCGGCTTAGTTCCTGTAGTGCGTCAACCTTGAATCCTGAAAGAAATCTATCCAAACACATCTTTTTCTAAAAGTGCAGTGCTACAATTACCATCATAAACCATATTTTCCATCTTTAAAACCTCCTTTTTAATTCCCGTGTATAAAATTAATGAGTGCTTTACAGCGATACAGCGGTTCACGGCCGATGTGCTCTAAGTGGACCAGACAGGTAACTCTGCTACGCTGGCTACAATTTTACGCCACATTGCCACCAACATATGGTACTACTGAGACTTTAAAATGAGTCCTCACTGCGGAATACTGAAATAGTAGGCTGTTTTGAGAACAACTTTAGTTGTTTTTGGTCCCTGGCATTGTGTAGACTGTAAATTTCGTAGGGTGGGTTTATTTCTAAGTTGTTAGATTAGCGGAAGCTTTGAGATTTTGGTTAAAGAACTGGCTGATCGTTTATCTACTTTTTTTAAGAACACACAGTGCTTTAGCTTTATACACTGTGACTTTTTAGTCGTCTTACAAAGATGGTACACTCAATGTATCCGACATAAAATACCTATAGGCGCGATTTTTTTGTAACCTTTAATAATTATGACATTAGGTACAAAGAAAAATAAATAATACTTACATTAGAATTATGAAACATCCTGTTAATAATGTTTGTGTCACACGGTAGAACATACCTACCCAGCACTGAGGACACGAGTCGAGTAGATCATCGCTCGCAACAGGGTGTTTCAACAACGTCATGCGTCATAATATTGAATAATATTTTTATTTTTAAATTATTAAAATCACATAAATACGAATTTTTTTTTTCGTGAATGTTTAGTAGTCATTGGTTACATGAAGTGGGCTGCCGTTGTAAGACGACTAAAAAGTCACGGTGTATAGTATAGTACTTACTATACTATATAAAAAAATACAAGATGACGATTTAAGCTCCGATTTTGGCCAAGTGTTAAAAGATCCTTGTGCAAAATAATCAATATTTTCTATCAATGTAGAACCAAAATTCCAATATTTTTTTTTTAATAGTTTTTGTTTTGTCAGTTTTTTATTTTGTTGGCACGTCAAATTAAATTAACTGATGATAATGACTGGTTTTCAAACGACATAATGTAATAACAATTTACCTTTTGTTCCCAACTATGACTCCTAGCTAGCCGGAGATTTCCGTCTTCTATTATAACTGGGTTAATAAACAACGCCACGACAATGCTAACAAGATCAAAGTATTTATACAGGGCGCTTAAATTAGAGTTAATCTTATTACTGCGTTAATATAAATTAAATTACGCGATTTACATGATGTTTGACTAAAACAATGTTGCAAGCGGCAGCCGGGTACGAAACAACGGACTTCGGGCTTAGCCGGGTAGTTTGTTAAGGTTTACATTTTTAAAACAAGTATGGTGCTGTTCATACTAGTTAATAGTTGTTAAAGTAGGATAATGAGACTGTGAATAGATATTTACATGTTGTTTCCGGATCGTTTGAATTGTTAAACCATAAGGAAGAAAATTACAACAATCAGTCTCACCAAGGGATATCGTATTGCCTGTGGACGGTGAGTAATGGGCTAGCTCGCCGTCCGTCCGTCGTATGACGACGGGCAGGCCGTGTCGACGGCGCGTTCGTGTTCCACGCGCGCCTCAAAGAGATGTCAGCAAACGGGAAGGGCCCGCAAGGGCCGATGCCTGCCAGGGCTGCGGGACTGTTCGAAAGAGATACTGCGGCCCTGGAACATAAAGGGCCAAAGAAGGAACATGGGTGGTTTTTAGTCAGTAAGATTCTGACACTCCCTTCCGCTCCGCCCAGAGCGGGAGGGGTCATTTGATGATTTCCCACCCACCAAAAAAAAAGAAAAAAAAAAGAAGGGGTATCGTATTACCCTGTAACTGGGCTGTGAACGTCAGATAGGCAGTCGTTCCTTATAAAATACTAGTGTTCAGCTGCATCCGGTAAGACAGGAAGGCAACACCAACATGGTTGGAAACAGGATAGGTAAGATGATGAAGCAAAAAAGTAAAATCAAAATCAAGAGTCATTTATTCAAATTAGGCTGATAATCAGCACTTTTTGAACGTCCAAATTTTCAAGACAGTCTCCCAAAATGCCCGCCAGTTATGGTTGCCGTGCCAAAACATAAGTAGATCTCTATTCCTTTCGGGAAACACGGAAAAGATGAGATGAGACTAATACTCTATCGTTCTATTAATGATAACTACCAATAAGGCTGTTAGACCAGAGACTATTAGTAGAATTTAAACGGTCAGTTCCGCTATCGTTCGTACGTTCGGTTTTCATTCGATGATCACCCCCTCCCGAACGGTATTTGTGGAGCGGTTATCGCTTCGTTTATGTCCACACAAACTGTCATGGAAGATTATTATCGCCACTTTAAGTATCAATCGCGGTGTGAGCTTTCAGATTACGGTCTTAGAAATTGTTTGGATAGCGTTAGTTGGTCTTGTAGTTAATATACGTCGCTGTTATCTGATTTTTCTCGCTTATGTTATTGTACTTACACGTCTTTTACGTGTTAATTAATGACTAAAATGTTTAAGTGGTCGTTCCGTTCCTTAAAGGTACAGAAACTTGACTAACTTGATTTCTTCTGCATCTTCGGTATCGAAGCTACGTCTTGTCTAATTCCTTGGGCCTCGTTGGTGGCTCTACGTTAATCGCACCATCAGTGGTGTTTTTTAAGTCTTCTAAACAGCAGTACGGAAGTTTTAGTCACTCCAGCAAAGTGGACCTTGGTTTAATCGGCAGCACCGTATCACACTGAGTTTCAGAAGGATCTTAAATTCCCCATTTTGCCAAATTGTGTGTCCGCAGCCGCTTATTTCGACGCGCAATCGATTGACTAACGTAACTTTTACGGTTTAATTATTGTCTGTAAGCATAAGCAGTAGGTAGATGAAAACGCTGCTTTGTTAAAGAGGGTAGTATTATATCAACTACTTATAGTCTATTCTACGAACCTAAAGGACCTCCAAGTACCTGTGTCACTTAGAAATCTCTAGTTATGTTCTAGATGGCAGTTATTTGTCACTGTCTTCAACAATTGATACTGTCATAACTCACAACACACTCGGGCTCTACGGCCTCCACGCAGTAGTTACACGTAAGATATGTCCTGTCACAAACGTGTCCACGTCCCAAAAATGGGACGGATCCAAAAAGTTCAATCTCATCCTCAGTCTTCCATCACAATAATGTAAGCCGACTTTTATTACAACAACAAAAAGCCCGTAATGCTCGCAAAAAAATGATAGTTCGCGAGATACGTGGCGTGTGTGCGGCCACAACTCAGTAGAAATGACCCAGACATCGTGTACGAATACTAACAATATTTACAGCGGCTATTACTAGCCTTTTATGTGACACAAATGCTGGTCGCTATAATCTGGGACAGTTTTTACGAGCATTTTAAATAATGTCTAGTGGTTGCAGGTATAAATCACAGGCACAATAGTTGCAACATTTGCATTAAACGACGCTTTGTATCCCAAATTGCTGTCATTTTAATTTAATATTAAACGTGTCCCACTTAATTTATTTTAAAGCGTTCCGCAGTCGGCGTAAAAAAATGCTTTAGCGCGACTTTGTTAAGCGATAGCTGGATTAATTTGATCAGGTTAAAGCTTTACTGTTGTCAGTGAATGCGACTAAATAATTAAGGCTAAAGTCTGCATGTGCAAAACTAGATAATGTACTGCAAACACAAAAACAAATCGTTTGGGCGGGGAGCTCCCCTTTGACATTCTGCCCTACTCAAATAATCATAATTATCAGATTAAAGAGCCTCGACGCTGTTGTCCGTACAAAATATTCGCGGCGCGAGAGACTTCTTTTCATCGTCTATTTACCCAACAAGAGGGAGTTATAAGAACTTTTAAAAATGAGATGATGATGCTTAGCCTGCCTAGCCTTTTCCCAACTATGTTGGGGTCGGCTTCCAGGTGCACCGGCTGCAAACCGGATGCAGGTGAATTACTTGCATTTTACGTACAGTGGTACTTTGGTATGGTAAACCAAGACTGGTTGTTAGACTTTCGGGCCACTGACTACCTGTAACGTCTGTGAAAGATCTACAGCAGCCGGGACCAACGGCTTAACGTGCTTTCCGAGGCACGGAGGGAACTCGGTATGTAATGGGTTAATCTGAAGATTGATCCGATTGGCCGCGAGTTCCTCTGGCTTACTTTACGTAGTTATTAAGCATACCTAAAAATTATTGAAAGTAATAAAAGAATTTAATAAAAAAAAAAACATGTAAACCTACGCGAATATCTTGACGGGCTGTCAATTTTACTAGTGTTCCATTTTATGGCTGCAGTAATTATTTCAGTCTCATAATAGTTTATTTAATTTTTTAAGTACCAGATTTATGAAATTAGAAACACCAGTGCATCAGTTTCAACGGCTGACGTTATTTGTGGATAGGAACCCAACTCGTAATGTTGAATAATAATTTTGACGTCATAAAAGTACCTTATCACCTCACTTCTTCACCAAAGACACATCGTCTTTCCCTCAAAAAAGTAATATACCTAATTACACGAATTAATTACTCTCCTCTCATAAAACTCACTTGGAAAACAACGAGCTTAGAGAATATTGGGCGCAATGATAACATACATGGCAGCGAAGGGCTTCAATTAAGAGCACTACCTCTATTAGCCGGCAAGACGCGCTTTACTGGCAATAACCGGCTATAACCGGCTGTAACCGGCTGTAACCGGCCCCGGCCGCCGTCGACAAGGCTAATCCGGATAAATGAGACGCGAAAGATGACATCCACTTGCTAATTGGAGGGCGGAATTAAGTGTGCACCTTGAGAAAATGTTATTAATTTGGTTTTTCTGACCTATCTTGTATGATGCTCAGATGTTTTTAGATAGGAAAAGGGTATGTCCATGTACAGTTCACGGAATTTGAAGTTATAATTCGTGGTCTAGCATTACACGTCTTTCGGCTGATCTGATGAAGGAAGAACTAATTCGATCTTCCACCACTCTCATCAAGCTAGGATAGCAATCCTGCTTCATCATTGGCTCCTAATATTCATAGGTATTGTTGACGTTCGATATCTAATATTTTTAAGATACTAATTACGTAAGTTTTTTTTTAAATAAGTCATTTTCGAATACAACTAGAGTTAATTTCATTTATTTTTAGAAGAGACGCTGACCTACGACGCTACCCTGTGGCCATTTTTATAATTAACTGCATCAAAATCTATAAAGCTTTAACCTATCTTCAATATTGTAAGTCACTAAGTACGGCAAACAATTCATTTCTTCCTCCAATCTTATAATATCGCCCTCTTCCTCATAACATATGAAACTTCTCACGCTGTTTACTTGCAAACTACTTAGAAACCGCTGAAAGGCTCCGAGGTATCGTCGCAAGTGGATAACTTAACTTGCTAGGTAAGTCAGCTGTTTGTTAAAAGTTGTGATGTATGCTTGCCTACTTTGACAATGACTGGTGTGAGACTTTAATTATGCGTGTTTTAACCATTCTTAAATATTAAACTAAAAAGACGTGTACAATATTACGTGTAAGAAGTAGCCCTTTTACTGGTCAACCATATCATGTAGATAGATTTATTTATTTTTTTATTTATAATTACGTAAATAACACCTTAACAGCTAGAACGCCAATGCGATGTTACTACCACCAAATTTTATAACAAAAAAAAACATTAGAAACAAAAATAATAATAATAAGAATACACTTAAAAACACCTCAAACATTTTCAATGCACTTCAGTGCTACTCCTGTGAACTTCTTCAGGCTACAGTGAAAGATAAGTCTACGATCACGACTTAATAACCTGAAGTGCGAGATAGAGGTACACACCCACATTTTACCATTGTTATTGGTATTTCCATTAATAGGGGAGAGCCTATTGCCACCAACTAATCACTTGACTTCAGGCTACAGGACAGTAATTCTTAGCTGAAAAACCCAATAGCACTTTCCTTTGTCTGACCTGGGAAACGAATCCAAGACCTCTTGCCAGCGAAAAATGTAAAACAATACTTTAGACCCGAATGACTGTTTTACATTCTGTGTGATTTCACGTGAAGTCTTTGTCGATTTAACTTGGAAACAGAAATGTGTGATAAAGTTTCGAACTTGTACTTTCTACCAAGTTTCAGTCATACACGCGTACGTACGACTTTACACGGGTCATTAGTTCCAAATATCTTGTTTTCACTGAACATTGTTGAAGAAATAAGACACTTTAGCCTCTTTGGTTGAGTTAAAGAAAATGGTGTAATATGGTCTGAAAATAGAATATTTTTTTTTTTGCGAAATCTACCCTCTAGTTGCACTGATAAGTCATATGTCATTTATTTCGAAACAATATACATTGTGTAGAAATTTTGTAAAATAAAATGTAAAATAAAAAAGTACCATTAAAACATAACAATCGGAAAATATGTCAAAGATAATACATATAGAATAACAAATTCAAAACGATAATAATCCACATTGTAGTAGTTAATACAATTGTAGTAACACAATTAGAGGGAATCGGCACTGTAACTTCTTAATACAGGCTAGTTCATGGCCTAGCGCGGAGAACGGCATGTCACCTACTTGATTGTGAGAGATTTAATACTACCTACTTTGTGAAATCTGTTACATCAATCTGTCAATCTGTTTTTGTATAAATAAAGATTGTATTTATTAAATTA
Organism: Eurois occulta; assembly: GCA_950022335.1. Classification (NCBI taxonomy): domain Eukaryota; kingdom Metazoa; phylum Arthropoda; class Insecta; order Lepidoptera; family Noctuidae; genus Eurois; species Eurois occulta. The sequence continues at coordinate 1,575,928 of OX465486.1, forward strand.
CATTCAATTTAAAATAATTAATAATACAATAAATAAACAAAAGGTAAAAAAGGAAAAACGAAAATCAAATTATTATAAAAATAATTATTATAAAAAACTGTAATGATGTTGAAAAATACGGTTTCTGAATTGTCATTCTATTTATTCCTGTCAGTCACAATCCTCGATCACACTCGACATCGTGTTTGGAATTTCCACCATTGAGAAATCTCGAAACAAACACGTAAAGAAATCTTAAACATAACGCAATGTTCCTTCACTTTACTTTTTTTTTGTGTGTTTGAACCGAGGATGAGTTTAATTTTTGTTAAACATATGATTATCGGGTTGCTTTTCTCTATTTAGCTACGATAGATTTTTCAAAAGAGGAAAAGAAAAACGTTACAGATCCCTTGTCAACCATTTCAATATATCTATACTATATATTATATTATTATTATATAATATTATAAAGCTGAAGAGTTTGTTTGTTTGCTTGAACGCGCTAATCTCAGGAACTACTGTCCGATTTGAAAAATTCTTTCAGTGTTAGTTAACGAGGAAGGCTATAGGCTATATATCATCACGCTAAGACCGGAGCGGAGCACTAATGAAGAATGTTTCAAATTCGGGGTTTTTTTTTCCTATTGAGAGCTGTGTGCAGTCTGCTACTGCAAAACGGCTGCGCCTTCTGCGCAGATTTGAAAAGAAATGAATTCAATTTCCAGTGAAGGTATCGTTTGCGGTAACAATCAATAAGGCCCAGGGGCAAACATTTAAGCACGTTGGAATACCTAGATTTACGCCAAGATTTGCCTTTGTTTTTCGCACGGGCAATTATGTGTTGCCCCATCGAGATCTGGTTCTGGTGAAAATCAATATCTACTTGTGCCGGACGAAAACAAAAATAAAAATATCGTGTACGCAGAAGTACTTTAAAATACCATTAGTTTAGTTTTTTTGAGAATAATCTACAGTCTACATGATATAAGATTATAAGATCCAGTACTTACTCACCTATAAAAAGGAAGTCGCGGGTTAAAGTTAGCGTTAGTCCAATGTAACTATTCCAAGCGGACGAAGTCGCGGGAGGAAGCTAGTTTTTAATAAAGAGAAACCCCAATCCACAAACTACCACCATACACAACTTAAAACAAAATCTATTTTAAGGGTCCAGTGTAAGGCATTAAGATAAAAAACAAAGATAAACATCAGTGCGACTTTATTATACGAGTATGTCGCGATATCCGTGTAACAACCTCATGGCTTGACCACGAGCCACATTCAAGCGACTCGCGTGTTGTGACAGCTATTACGAAGAAAACAAAAGAAAGACTGTCTTCGCGTCGCAAGTCGTGTTGCAGTAACTCCTGACTTGCCCTAATAAACAGAATGTAACAGAATAGACGCAAGACCTCTTAGGTGTTGATCCGGACTATTAATCTGGACAACTTTTCCTAAGGGGCATACTAATTGCATCAGCCGATGTGATATATTGTATAGGAAGCTCAACATTTTTTTCTTCCACCGTTTGCCTCATGGACAGTGGTCCAATTTGATGGTCAGAATTACCACCTAACAGGTATTGCGTTTATTCTGTTACACCCTGTATATTTTTTTTTAACAATTAAGGTTATTATTTCAAAGATAATTAAATTATTTACAAACTACAAAACTATAATAGTAATAAATATGTACAAGTAGAAAAGGGTTACAGGACGTCCAAAAATTCGTCCGCATCGCTGTCAACAGGAAAAGTGCCCAGAAGGCTGGCAGCATTACCACGTTGGATGCCAATGCTATTTCTTTGGCCAAAAAATAGGCCCGCCCTCTGGTCACGTGATGAGTCGAGTATATAAATGACAGAAACTTCTTACAGCATGCCGCGAATTGAACAACTTGCGACGCGCTGCTCTTTCACTTGTTTTTTGCCGTAGTCAGTGTCGCTTGAGCGCATAGGTCGTGGCCTAGCGGTAAGAGCGTGGCTACATGAAGGGGCCCCGAGACGACACTTGTTCATAAATTAAGAAGAGCCCCACTCATTCCCGTCTTATCTTTATGAGGGTCCCTGCCCACTAGCCGTGGAATTAAGTAATCACACAACATACTACTGAAATTGATCTTGAGAGGCGAAAAGAGACTCTAAAGACGTCGTTTTGCTGTAAACGGTTTGGGAACTGAAATTGAATTTACTTAATTAATATTTATGATTAGTTGAGTTAGTCAATCCTTTTTCGGAGAGGCTAAGAAGGAATTCTGAACCTGTATACCCTATTATTAAAGGGTCAATTACGTTTAGCTAGGCGTATATCTAATTTGCGCCAAAACCCTAGTTTTTCCTACCCTTATCTTATTTATTTAGAGTCAGTATATTTTCCTTCCACTCTTTTCTTTTTTCTTTAGCCGATATTTCAGCTAGTTTTTCACATAAGACATCTCCACTTATCTTTTCTTTGGTCTGACAATTTTCACACGTTCATACTAACTGTGTTCTTGTCACATTTTCCTTATTCCTCCGCATCAAAAGTCCTACCACCACCATTGAATGTTCCATTTTTAAACTAAAACCCTATGACGTCACATATTATGTTCCTCATTCAATTTCAATGTTTTTTTCGTAAAAGTGAGTCGTGTATGTGGTCGGTGTGCATGTTTGATCATGTCACTGGTATGGGGGTATCGTAAACATGTTCACCACGAGTTCTGTTTGAGTTCGATGCTGGAACTCTGTCCCTGGAACGTGAAACGAGGGTAGATAGTGAAGATACACGTTAGTCGTCGTTTTAATATGCACAGAATACGCATAGAATTGCCAAGCCAAGCCAACTATAGCATAAGTCGCTAAGAAGCATTACCATCTATTAATTTATTTCAGATTTGTCTAAACAAATATTAAAACATGGACGATGAGGGGCAGCCGTGAGCCGTGAGTCGAGCCACTTGAAGCGTGAAGAGTAAGGCCCACTTCATTCCATAGCAAAACGCACTGGAAAAGCTTGATGGACTATGTCCTACTTTCCCTCACAGAGAGTAGTCCCGTGTCAGCAGAAAGAACGGTATATGCTGATTATAGTACTCCAAGGTCGAAGTACGTCGGGCAACTCGACATGATCATGAGCTTAGCTCAAGAGCTCAGTCACTACAGAGACCTGACGTATAATAGTGGATGACGTATCCAAACTGTTTCTTATTTCTATGCTCCTCGCTCCACCCACTTAGTCTCCTTGTAAGTTTGTTGTTGTCTTTATTTTAATTGAAATGCTGTGTTCTTTCGCCGGCTTGTATCACAATGGCGATCGAAAGTTTCAAGTTATTATAATATGGAAAGTTTCTGCTAAACAGCAGCAGATAATATTATGTAACCTAACTATATTTTCAGTCTGTTCTTGGACTAGTTTAGTTAGAGAGTCCAGGTTCATAATTGTTTTCTATAATTGCACCTCAGTCTTACCAAGGTGGGTTGCGAAGGTCAGAAGGCAGGATCTCCATGTATAATATTGGTATTTAGTTGCATCCACTGGAAGTCAACCTCAACACAGTTGGGAAAAGACTAGGCAGATGATGAACTGCTAGCTGCTACTGATGAACGGCCTCATATCTCAGTTAAAGCATTATTAAAGTTATTGTAATCACAAAACCGTTTCCATCATCGCTTAGACTTTTCAGAAGTGTAGACTGCCTTGTAAAGCTTTGGCGGGAAGTAAATTTGGCAAAACAGCATGGCGGCCGGCCCGTAAACACTATGATAACGGTCACATTACGTGCTATTTGCCTGCATCATTAATGTACGGCCCATTCTACGGTAATAGAACTGCTGGTTTTCCTGGTCTTCCAATATTTAATGATGTTAGGATTATTCGCTACCTTTGTGGATTTAAAAATAGTCTAAAGGCAAATACAGGATATGCAAAGCTTGTGTTGTAAAACTGCGCGCTTCCGTTATTTCAAGGTAGTTTTTTAACAATTTCGATTCTAGCTGAATCGCCAGTAGTTTCAGTTGCAGTACATAACGTTGAAACTGCTTAGAATCGGAAACTGAAACATAAAACGTTTTGCGTTTAGAAAAGCACGTTTTTCTTAAACATGCTTATGAATGAAAGGGGAAACGATAATAATTGTCTAACCATCCACTGATATCAAGGATCGAGGCAAAAATAACACGTAGAACAGTAGCTAGGTTTTTCTAAAAACAAATGAGTTCTTGGTAAAGGCAAACAAACAAAAGGAAAACAGTTAAACACAGCAGCATATCCAACAAATCCCACAATATAAGCCCAGACCCACAACCAATCTAACAAACAGCAAACTAATTGCCAACAACGTATTTACATTTACACAAACTACGAACGAAATCAATAAACAAAAAGCTGCGGCCACTGTTAAATAGCACCGATAACTAAAACGCCTTGTTTGAAAACCCGTGAATCTGAGCTGAGAGTTATTGGGGTTCAGTTGCCATAAGATGGGGGACACAACTCAGAGTCCCTTGTCAATTTACCGGCCGTATTTATGTCCAGCGGTGTCAAGTGATTTAAAAGTTTGCTCCACCACTATTATTGTAATAAATCTGGTGGAGGCGCCGAGAGTGGTCGTTTGACAGTATTGGATCAAATTGGATGATGATTAATGGTATTTGTTATGATTTGATTCTACTGGATTCAATAGCTTAACCCAAATCAATTATAATCAGATGAAATCCTTGTTTGACAATTCCTTACTTCGAAATTTTTTCTTCATCTTAAACTCAAACCATTTATTTAACACAAATGGTCCATCCATTTGTTTGTGGGTACTTTGCCGGATTAACTAGTGCTTTTCAAATAACTTGGACAGAGGCAGTATATCTCTCTTTTTGCGGTGATATAGAAATATTAAATACATAATAAGCTGGTCGGAGAGCAGCAGTGGCCCAGAGAGTAGCGGTGGCCCAGTGGTGGCGGCCCCAACTTACAAGCAGTAAGTCGTGGGTTCGAACCCAGGCAGGCGCATTACTTTGTGTAATTTATTTCATCACCACTGCTCTCAAAAACGGTGAAGGAAAACATCGCGAGGAAACCGGCAAGTACTAAAACCAAAACAAACCCCGCGTGAGTGGTGGATTATAGCCCATTCCCTCTCATAGAGAAGAGGCCGTGTGTCCCAGCAGTGGGAACATTATAGGCTGATTATGCATGCTGGTCGAACTTAACAATTCTTATTTAAACTCTTATTACGCTACCATTTTCTATTATTTATCTTAAATTGACTTGAATGTGCCCTGGTGGCTGAAAGAATGTCATGCTCATTCAAATGTCTCGCGATGGTGGCGGTGTGTCGGGTCATTTAATATCAACATGAATGATGTTACCAAGATTTTGTAACAATACTTTGATTTAAAAGAGTGTCCATGTAGTTTCTTGCCCATTCTTCTCCATAGAAATACTATGCTTTGGAATGTGCAACTATAGTACTTTCTCAAGTTATTATGCCCTGTGACTGGGACTGTAGCTTTGCTTCTTTTTGTTTTTTTTTGACATTCAAAAGTGCCGTAATGGTCTAATTTAAATAAATGCTTTGTCTTAATTTTTTTTTTAATTTAGACAATCACTAACCGAACTGTAATCAATAATTTATGATATAGAAATATTATTGATTTCAGATCGGTTATTGGTTGTCTAAATTAAAAACCATAAGAGTTTAAATAAGAATTCATAAGTTCGACCAGCATTAAATGTATTTTTTCACATTGAAAGCTCATAAACATGTACATGTGAACATGTGTTGCGTGTGTGTGTGTTGTCTAAGCAATTTATGACTAACATAGTATTAAGATAATGTTAATAACAACTTATGGACATTTTATTAATCTGACACAAGCGTATTTTTTTATACATATACATCTTGCTCATACCGGGGCCGGACAAATTGATTGATGGTGGACAAGACAAAGATTTATTTGATTGAAATAAGTCAATATAGTTGTAAGTCGTTATGGAAATAAGAATGCGATTTTTACTTGCCTAGGCCGTGGGGATCGAGCGAGACCGTATACTGAGCTCAGCACTCGCATCGCCTACTAAACCAACGGCAGAACGACAGTTTCTGCCAACGGTTTTTGGAGATTATTGGTTTAATGGTCTACGGTGTTACCATGACGCGTTTAAATTGTTTTGGCGGTTATGTCATTGTCCCATGGGGGTGGTGAAGGAGGATTAATGAGCGAGAGCATGGGCATTGGGCAGTGTCCACCTGTGAACTAATAGCTACGGGGAGGCGGCATGGTCATTTGTCATTGTTATGTTAATATTCTATTACTTTCGTGGGGTCTGTTGTTTTTATTTACAGTATACAGCTGGCCATAGACGATAGGTGTGTTGGAGAAGACTGTACAGGTATCCTTGGAATGGAAATCGGTTTTGCATAAAGGTTTTGCATGCACTTTTAAAACTGTCATGCATAACCAAGCGGGTGTGGAGCATCGATGCGCAATAGCCTGCACCCTGCAGCATATCGTGTATTATTTTGTATGATGCGCTAATTTGATGGAGCGATGCCTAGGAGTGCATACATAGTAGAATAGGAAAAATAAAAGAGTCATAACGTTGTTCATACTCTTTTTATTTTGTTTAAATTGAAAATCACAAGATCATTTAAGTTCGAGTTAGCCCATTTTTCTTTACATTTTCTACTTCATGTACAATTCTCGTTTCAATTCACCCCTGCATTTCCATGGACTTGTACTATTAAATAAATATAAACAAATGAATTCCGAACACAATAATCTATCTAGAACATTTCAAGTCAACATTCCTCACAAATTACAGCCGAATCTGAATCGCCTCTCTGAAATCACCGAGAATCCGCAGTTATTTAAATGTTGACCCAAGAGCGTTGTCACTTGAAGCGAAGTGGTGTGCCATATTGTCTTAAATCCGGATCACACGAGTTCCGGAGGTCCGTGGTGACAAGGGGCCTCTCACGTCCGTGGATGAGCAAACACAATGGGGCCAACGTGGCGAGGAATACTGCAGCCTGGCTTGGCTTGCAGCCTGCCAGAATGTGTTGTTAGGAAGTGAATATTGACTTATGAAGTAATTTGTTTGATTGTAACTGGTCAAGAGGTGTTATGGCGCAGATACAGAAATATCAACAAATAATCTGCTATTTTATACTAAAATGCAAGAACTCCCAAATCAAAATGTTAAACAGATGACAGATGATGTGAGACTTTTTGCTAAGTATGAATAAATTGGTCCAATTATAAAACTTGTGCAATTATGCTCGATTCGCCGTAAAAAATCAAAGTAAAATAAAATTCACAATAACCTGTAAGAAAACTCGAATAATGGTGTTAAAAAGCCCATCGATCAAGACCTGATCAAACCTCAAGAAAATAAAGAGGATCTTTGTATGTAGGCATGTTTACAGTCTGTTCATGGACTCAAGGACTCAAGCAATCCCATTGAAATCCCGCAATGGTCCCGCTTGGCTTATTCTATAAGAGAAAACCGGTAGCGACGCAACTACTCGGATATGCGCACACTGCAGCCATATTGTCTTACGACTAACTGAAACATAAAATGCATAATTCTAACAGAAGTTTGAATATTCTCAAAACACCACAGAGACGATTATTTATTTTCTTCCAGTCATTTGTCAGTTTGAGAAATGTACGCGGTTCATACAATGAAGCATAATTTTCTTATGTACGCATTAAAATCACGAAATATCATTAATTACAACACCGAAGTCAATATATTAGTGCTAACGAGCGACCATTATCGCGCCTAAATCACGGCTAAATAGCTGGCAAAATAACAAAACTAACTAAACGCAATATATTACGGAACAATAGGAGTTAAACAATTCTAACCGAAATTAGAGACTTCATTTAACAATCGTTTAAATTTAGTGCGCCATTAGCGATCAACTGCGCGGAACATGGCCGCCCAAGTGTTGCCGCGGAAAAACAGAAAATACCAATTCACCCAATATTTACTTTAAAATGTTTAAAACGTAGCGCGCCGCTCAATTTACTACTTTGAAACGACCAAATTTCGTTCTGATACCAATTTGTGCGGGATACGTACACATAAATGTCGGATAACTGCGCTATATTATAGTTATGATTGAAATTCGCAAAATTATATACACAGAATTAAAACTTCATATAGCGAATATGGTTTGGAGTTCCCGCAGTTAAGTACAAATGTTACAATCGCATTCCCTATTATTGCCTTCGGACCAGCGGTGTACAGAACATTCCAACTGTTGCCCGCTCCAACAAATACCGCGTTGCTGCACTATTACCGATACATTACTACTTGACACACATTACAAACTAAACTAGTCCTTAACACGACGCCATAGAGATTAGCGTGTGTGTCTTCCAGTGAATAGATGTCCTAAGTCATTGTTCAAACTGGATTGTTTTGGAGCTGCGTTGTTACATAACTTAAGATAAGTCCTGTACACAAATAGTTTCATGAGCTACTGTAATTAAGGGTAAATTTTGTTTTATGACAGTCTGGGGACGTGGAGCCTGAATTACGAACTGTTAGCAGAGATAGTGGAAATGTTGGGAATTGGTTAATGCCTAAGTTTTGCGTAATTTTACAGCGCTGTAAAATTATTTAATGTTTATTGTGAGTTTATGACTGGGTTCGGAATTAGGTTTAGTACACTGGTGTTCGTTCGTTCGGCTAGTTTTCTTTCTTATCTTATTTACGTAATATTCGCATTTTTTTTTATTAGCTTGATCGTATAGAAGGATTTGTGCGATGTCATTTAAATTCTCTCAAGAACATCTTGTCACCAAGAAAGCAATTATTTTTGCAATTGACCTAATAATAAATTCATACCTATGCAAAATGAAATGTGTTTTTTGTTTACACCTAACTGCTACTATGAAATTCTTGATGGAGAAACCCAGTAACCTTTTGCCCCACATAATTATCGAACCGAGGACCCTATGCTCAGCAGTGCCTAGTCTCATCATCTTCCAGCCCTTCTCTCATCCTACTTGGGGTCGGCGCAACACGTTATATTCTTCCATTCTCCCGTCTCAGACGTCACGGCATCATTAATGAAACGTTAATTCAGTCTATTGCAGTGCATTCCTGGACAGAGGCCACAAAACCCTTCCGGCTGTCTTCTGCATCTAGCGTGACCTAGCCACCTTTTGATGTTCGTCGCTGGACCTATCTAGGGGCCGTCCCAGAATACGTTTGCCAATGCACCTGGCACCTAGGTCTCCACCTGAAGACTCGTTTGATCCAACGGCTGTCTGTCTGAAATTCAATAGATATTTAGGATGTATGTACATATTTCTATATAATAAGGCCACAGGGAAACACCATTACGAGCCAAAACTAGAGCATTTTAATGAAGGCGGCATCGATAGTGCCGCGGCCTGTGTCCACGCGCTCGCGCCGCTGCTAACCCCCATTTATCATACAGGTTTAAGCCGATCCCCTGTATATTATTTTTATTCGTCCCTCGAGGCGAATTGCGTCCGTTTGCCGGACAACGGCTGTTTATTATTATTTGTGCGGTGATTTTTCAGGGTGTGTTGTTTCTTGGTTAGAGAAAGATTATGGTGGACACATGTGGAAGCTTAAGGATCCCCGCGTGTAAGACTAGCTGGTTTTTGCGACTTTGTTTGTGATCATATCCACATAAAATACGTCCAGTTGACATATATGTATCTACAAAATGTCTAATTTGTTACTCTAGCACACAGGTTGAGACACACGGACGACACAAGGAACCCTAGTAGGGAGACCAGAGACCTATTTTTGATGTAATGTGCTTCTGAAGCAATAAAGTTATTTGTATTTGTACACTGCGTTGAAAGGCGGAACTGTGATTTTATCCTTAGGTAACGTTTGCTTGTCGGATTAGAAAATATGGGTAAGTAAAACCATGTAAATAGAACGATGTGCATCACCATATCTTTATTATTTCATTCATAAGCTACTTTGAATACTAGCCAATGCCTCGTTCGTGTAGCAATGAACACACACATTTAAAGTATAAGCTCGCGAGTACTTACTGAAGAAGCTGGCAGATTAATCTCAAAATTAAATTGTTGATATTTCTTCTCGATGTACGTATTTTTATCTCTCTTTACTTTGTTTGTTTTTTTTATCGTTATATTTTATTTGTAACTGTTTTCCTGAAATTTTCTGTTATGCTGTGCCCACTATGTTTTCTTTCTGCATCACCCTAAGGCAGGCTGGTAGAAAATTATCAAGGCATTAAGTGCGCCTTTTTGCAGTGTTTTTATACTTGTGCAGAAGGTTTTAATAAATAAATAAATGAATGAGAAGAATTTCTCAGTAGCAGCACGGTCTGTAGGCTCGCCCCTATAACATGAGCCCTAAATTTAATATAACTTCCGAAATTTGGGTTTACTGTAGGTCGCCTCTGCCTGACCCGTCGGAAAAACCGATAAAATAAATAAAACGACCATGACAGAGATATCGACAGCTAATCATACGAGTTCCGTTTTATCCTTTTACCAACAGAACCCCTAAAAGTGGGATCACAGGACTTATAAAAACTACCTACTAAATCTACCTCCTAGGTAGTGGTTTTGGGAGTTCGTTAATCCCGCCGAAATACACACGGTTGGAAATAAGAATCTTCGTTTTGGTGAACGAGTTAAAATTCTCGTTCGACTATATTTTTTAGTGGATAGGTATGTCAGCTACTGCGGTGGATACTTGGTTGCGAATAACGCTGATTCAGACAACACTTTTCAAATAATTATCAAACTTTAATTATTATTTTTGTTTGATATCCTTATAGTGTACTGTCCTGCCAGTTTTCATAAACTGCTGGCGTTTCTTTGTTAGTAAGTTTACCGATTATAAAGTCCTACCCAACCCATTTGTATCGGTCCATCAATGTCCTTCCCTGTTGGGTCATAGACGTCCATTGTTAGAACTTTTCCTAGCAATGCCACATCGACCACTCCTGTGTTATTCTCTCGGCCGATTGCGACCTTTTTTTTTTAAGGAAACGGTGAAAAATTCCTACGCATCCACTTGGTAGGGCTTGCACCCACTAAAAACACCGCTGTCAGCCAACGGTCGCCTTTGCGGATGAGCCGCGAGAACTGCTACGCATGAAGTTCGACGACCCATCCAGCGCAGCCGGCCTCCGGGCACCAAGCTCTATTGGCGATGTTCGGGCTCACCTGAGATGTCAGCTACGTCTCAGGTGAGCGATTTGATTGCGATCTGCACCAGGTCAACCGTAAAAATATTTGAAATGCTTCTCTCTTTATTTACATTTGTTTTTCACTTTTTCGTTGTTTTGTATTACTAAACAGAACTTGAAAAACTATTTTTTTTCAGTGTTATAACGCACAAACATTTTTACTTATAGTTGGTAGATAGGGCTACCTATCTAGTACGGAATCACGGAACATATTTGTCAACAAAAAATACAGCCTTCAGTCTTTTCCTACACGACACCTCCACTTTACCTTTAATTCCCCTCACTAAAGAAACTACCAGCGCAAAAGGGTGTGGTATTAAACAATATTTTAAAAGCTGCTAATCTGCAGCTCATAATTCATGTGTGGAGTATTTTAAACCGTGCTTTATTATGGGAAAGCAAAAAGTTGTAGCTGGATGCGAGGCTCGATGGCATGCCGTGTTGTTATGACTCCTTCGTCCATAATGGTGCATTAATCACGTGGTTTTCGACGAGGATTATTTAATGGCGGGTTTCGGGCTTCAGGTTTAATATTTTAGAAAGATTTAACGTGGAAGTGCCCGGGTAGCCCGCGAAATTCAAATTTTCTTAGGTTATTTGCAATTTACAGGTCAGTGTCAGGTCGTATGTTGATGAAAAATGAGTCGCGCTTGTAAAACTTATGTAGTTATAATTAACACTAGAAACGGGATATTTACCATGTCCACTGTTTTTTGTCTTCAGTTTATCCGTGATCATGGTGCTTGCAACAGCGCCGAAATATCGGGAACTCAAAACAAACAGTGGGCATGGTAAATATCCCGTTTCTAGTGGTTAGTGACCATGACAGTTTAAAAACTTATATCGTATGTAGTTACAGAATTATGATACCTAATTAAAATCATCAATACAACCCTCTAAGTACATTTAACTCCATTCAATAACTATTTCATGAAAAAGACATTCAGACCTGCAAATTGCAAAAAACCTAAGAAAATTTGAATTTCGCGGGCTACCCTGGTGCTTCCACCTGAACGGTCTAGTTTTGGTTAAATCTTTTTTTTCTGTCCGTACTGTTGACGACCAAAGATAGATGATTAGTGTAAAGAATGATATAAAAAAGTTCTTAATACGAAGTGACTTCTGACGGGCATAAAGAAGTATGTGTGGCGATGTGGTGATAATTATGATGAATGTTGCTACGTTTGTGATGTGTGGAATTAGAGCAAAACAATAACTTGGGCTTCTTCAAAACTAAACTTAAATAAAGATGATTCTCCTATGTACGCTAGGTTTCTCAAAAATATTTCAATAGATATGTGGAAAAGCAACTTTCCAAGATACGGAACCAGCAACGACAAAACTACCTCATAAAACGTACCTATAACATAGCTCTAGGTTAAACCTAAATAGAATTTGAGCTGGACAGCTCACGTGATGTGCGATGTAACATTACCAAAATAACTTCGTGTAATAGAGCCTCCAGGCTCGGGTTGTTGTTGAGACAATTTCGGCCTTCCAAATTGTCTCTAAATTATTCGAAATTAAGGCAGCAAGATGCCTGGCAGGAGTTGCTTAGATGCGGAATTTGTATGTTGCTATAATATTTGTGGAGCTCATAAAGACTACGTATTTTAAAACCGTCGTACCTCCGTTTTGAAAATGTTCAGTATTTAAATGCATAAAGAAATGCGTTGTCATGAACTTGATAGTTATTCAGTTCCTTACTCATACGAGCTCTAATTTGAGCAGGCAAAGAAAACCCAATCAGAAAACTACATATTTAGCCATGAGTCACTATTAAAAATGAAAGTACCAATAAGTAATTTCGCCAACAAAACTTTCTTCGGGTTCAAGTCACACTCATTTTATCTCGCCCCTCGATCTCCCCTGTGAGACGGATGGCTACACTACACCATAGACCGTACAAAGGCATCTTAAGCCGAAGCAACAGAGCACAAATCCAAGCGGACAAATTGAAAAACCACTGAAACACCGACACGATGCGTACCGTTATAACCACTACGTATTACGGCCGAATTCCCGCTTCGGTCGTCCGTGTACGGCCCGGAATAACACAGATCGGTAACGAAACACAATGGCCGCTGTTCCGGAGAATCTATTCCGCCCCCTAATCCAGAAAGGTCGCTGGAAGCTATTCGATAACCACTTAGAGTGGGCACGATTGTACCGCGCTGATAACGGCTGATAACGCCCGGCGTCCGCGCGCCGTACGCTTTATTATGATTAGAATATGAAGAAGTACGTGTACCGGCTGATTTTATTACTGCACAGGTTGTAAGGATCAGGGACTCAGGTATTTTTATAGATAAACAAATAATTTAATCAAAGTTTTTCGCTCAGGGTGTTGAAGACGTGAAGCTAGCTGTCTTGGCGCCGAAGATTAGGTTGTGTGTTGTCAGCATAACACTAAGGTTTATTGCTCAAACCTTGGTTACATAGTAATAAAACGAAATTATACGTGGCAAACATCTTTACAACGTTAATACCTTCATATGCACAACTCACAGCAAAAGAACTTACGCAACTGAAACAACGGTACGAACGAAGTCTACTTAATCTGCAAACGGGAGGACTTCAAAACGTCTGTTTAATACGTTGTCTAACAAGACGGTAAGCCTCGAAACAAAGTTTCCTTCATAAACGCTTCTCTTTATGCAATGGCTTCGGTCTATTTTGTAGAATTTATTCGAACCATTGGACTGTTAATGAGGACCTTTCCAACGCTTGCATTTCCTCTTTATAGATCCTCTGTATTAAATGCGCAGCTTTTTTTTATGGGTTTAAGTCCATTTTCTAGAAAGTTGCTCAGGCGTGAATATCGATCTGGAAATTAGATTTGTATCAAATCTCTTAGATTTTAATTTTATCAGGTGGTAATAAGCAACCTATATTAAGTACATAATTATGGTGGATACTAAAGTATACTGTAGGTATTATGCATCAAAATTGTTACACTGCTCTTTTAGAATATTCTTAAATCTGAAACCTTAATCTTCCGGAGGATAATAAATTATGAGGTTGGTCCCGGCTGTCGTTTGTAGATCCTTGACAGTCGTTACAGCTAGTCAGTGCCCCAAAAAGTCCAGTCCTTACCAAGGGATATAGCCCAGTACTAACTAGTAACCCAGTACTAACTGGGTTGTGGAGGTCAGATAGGCAGTCGCTCCATATAAAATACTGGTATTCAGCTGCTTCCGCTTAGTCTGGAAGCCGACCCCAACGGAGTTGGGAAAAGGCAAGGCAGACGTTGATGATGACAATGAAAAAGATGGTTTTCCAAGAACACGATTTAATGAACACAGGATATTTGTTAATTTGATAAACAATATCAATTAGTAAACCATCAAATATCACTCCTTTCCCAAGACAATGTTAATAAAATTAATAACATTGCAACTAATACGAGGCGACTTAGCAGCGAGTTCGCCAAACTTTTATCTTTTATTAGCCCCGCTAGGAAAACTGCCATATTGGTGGCGAACTTTCGATATTAATACCGCACAAACTAGCGATCCTGGCCGTTCAATCATGTTTTCTATTGTTGTGTACGAAAGATTCATAAATGTATTGCGGATATTACGTATTTAATCTTTTATCTTTGTTTCCGTCGGGATTTGGGAGGACATTGGATTAGCTCGTTATTTCTCGGAGATGTTTTCTTTGTTTTTGTTGTTAATTGGGTTGTTGCCGGCAGGGATGGTCTCTATAAGCTGCTTTGTGAACGACAGAAGTCTGATGCTGTCTTATGGGTTAAGAAAAAACTTTGTCAAGTTCCATTAAGAACTCTGTTAGTAGGAACTATCAGAAAAAACGCCGGGCGATGTATACCTGTGAGCTATTGTGGCTGCGACTGGCCTGTTACTGGCAAGAGTAGCGTAATGAGTAAGCTTTTAAGCAGGTATTCAGTATAGTAAGTTTATTTTGTTCCCTAGGCAAGTAGACCGCGTAGTCGGTCTAGCAATTGCAAACGCTACTGCGCAGTCAGAGGTCCTAGATTTGATTTCCAGGTTGCCCAAAAAATGTTACTGGGTTTTTCCATCAGTAATTTCTCAGGCACTGCTCTAAGTCTGGATTGGTGCTAATGCCAGCAGTTGGCACGACCCCTATTACATGGGCCTCGACTTCAGGTGAAATGTGGTGCTCCTTTGCGTGTTTGCGTGTGGAAATCATCAATGGATGTCCTCCGCCGTGGGCCGGCGGCGGGGTCTGTCAGACTTATATTGACTAAAACCACACGGTGTTCAATAGTTAATTACGTCATTATCATTTTCCAGTCTCCCAATACATTTAGGTCTAACAAGCAGCCGCTGAATGGAACCGATCCGTAATGTTCTGTGTTGCCAGCCATCAAATTAACCGAAGATATTAATTACTATCAACCGTATTGTGGTAACGTTAATTGTAGTAAATAATCCCACTTACTCTAAGAGTGCTTAAATGATTTTGTGGTTTTGTTAATTATAATATTACTTACAGAGTTAAGTAGGTTTAATGATACCTGAAGTTTGTTGACTAAGATTTCTTATTTTTTTGGTATTTCAGGTTTGAGGTAGTAGTAATGAATGAAGAAAAAAACGTATTGCGCCAACATAAAATGGGATAAGGGCATAAAGATGATGATGGTGTGGTTGTGCAAAGAAACGTATGGACTCTAGGTACACTTACAAATGCGATAAAATAATTCAGTTCAAAAGTAATTAATTTCTAATTACCTGATTGTTATTGATGTACTCACTTTTTTAAGTATTTCAGCTATCAATTTATAAAAGTTCAGCGTGCGAGTAGATCAAATATGGCCGCTATCTATATACATATAATAAAACAGTAAAAAAACTGTGTCTGTACATTGAATATATTAAAAAAATAATAATTGAGGGGGGTTTAGAAACAGTAATAGAGCTCGAAACCAAAAAAAAAAATCTGTCTGTTTGTCTGTTTGTTTGTACACGCTAATCTTCGGAACTACTTGACGGATTTGAATGATTTTTGTTTTGTTGTATATGTATAAGGTCGGAGCAACATATAGGCTATAATTTATCTTGGAAACTTGAACACCTGATGCAGAACCGCAACAGACCAGCTAAACTATAAGAGATACAAAAATAGTACCTTAGCAAAAATTGTTTCACGTGATGAGCATTTTCTGCTAAGAGAATAAATTTGAAGATCTGGAACACCTGATGTGGAACTCCAAGAGCCCAGCTACACTATAACATATATAGGAATGACGTCTTAGCAAGAGTTGTGCAGCCTGATGAGCACTCTCTGTTGACGTATAAAGATTGTAGATCTGGAACACCTGTTGTGGAACTCCAAGAGTTCACTGTATAATTATAAAATAACATAAGCTGGGAGTACCTCCACGCGGTGAAGGCGGTAACAGTTTAGGACTGATTTTCGATGAAAATTCTATGAATCATTGAAAATTTGACTCTACTGGCTAAAACTCCCATTTATTTCCTTTTCCATTTATCTTCGTGACACGGTAGCCTACCCGGTAACGCAGGGGAGCAGTCACTTAGATTTTAATTGATCAGGTATTTTCAGAATAAAACTATAACCATGCCTAGAAAGAGGTCAAATCTTTCCCAACGTTCCAAAGGAGCTAAAAGATTGAGGATCATAAGATTCCAAGAATCTAACGAAGAGCGTCAGGATAGACTTGATGCTGTTCGAGAACATCAGGCTGCAACTTGCTCTGTAGAAACCTCTTCGGATCGCGAAGCTCGCTTGCGTTCTCAGCGTATTTATGCATGTACATCCAGGTCTCTAGAGACCAGTGAAGAATATGATGCGCGACTCTCCGCTGATCGTGAACGTCACGCATTGTCTCGCGAGTCGGAGACGTTCACGGATACAGAATTGCGCTTGAGTTCTCAGCGTATCTACGAATCTGCTTCAAGGTCTCTAGAGACAAGTAAGGAACATGATGCGCGACTGTCCGCTGATCGTGAATGTCACGCATTGTCTCGCGAGTCGGAGACCTTCACGGATAGAGAATTGCGCTTGAGTTCTCAGCGTACCTACGCATCTGCTTATAGGTCTCTAGAGACAAGTGAGGAACATGATGCGCGACTGTCCGCTGATCGTGAACGTCACGCATTGTCTCGCGAGTCGGAGACGTTCACGGATACAGAATTGCGCTTGAGTTCTCAGCGTATCTACGCATCTGCTTCAAGGTCTCTAGAGACAAGTAAGGAACATGATGCGCGACTGTCCGCTGATCGTGAATGTCACGCATTGTCTCGCGAGTCGGAGACCTTCACGGATAGAGAATTGCGTTTGAGTTCTCAGCGTACCTACGCATCTGCTTATAGGTCTCTAGAGACAAGTGAGGAACATGATGCGCGACTGTCCGCTGATCGTGAACGTCACGCATTGTCTCGCGAGTCGGAGAAGTTTCACGGATAGAGAATTGCGCTTGAGTTCTCAGCGTATCTACGCATCTGCTGCTAGGTCTCTAGAGACAAGTGCGGAACATGATGCGCGACTGTCCACTGATCGTGAACGTCACGCATTGTCTCGCGAGTCAGAGAAGTTTCATGGATAGAGAATTGCGTTTGAGTTCTCAGCGTATCTACGCATCTGCTGCTAGGTCTCTAGAAACAAGTGCGGAACATGATGCGCGACTGTCCGCTGATCGTGAACGTCACGCATTGTCTCGCGAGTCGGAGACGTTCACGGATAGAGAATTGCGCTTGAGTTCTCAGCGTATCTACGCATCTGCTTATAGGTCTCTAGAGACAAGTGCGGAACATGATGCGCGACTGTCCACTGATCGTGAACGTCACGCATTGTCTCGCGAGTCGAAGACGTTCACGGATAGAGAATTGCGCTTGAGTTCTCAGCGTATCTACGCATCTGCTGCTAGGTCTCTAGAGACAAGTGAGGAACATGATGCGCGACTGTCCGCTGATCGTGAACGTCACGCATTGTCTCGCGAGTCGGAGACGTTCACGGATAGAGAATTGCGCTTGAGTTCTCAGCGTATCTACGCATCTGCTGCTAGGTCTCTAGAGACAAGTGTAGTACGTGAAGCGCGACTGTCTGCTGATCGTGAGCGACATGCATTGTCTCGCGAGTCAGAAACGTTTACCGATACAGAATCACGCTTGGTTCTCAGCGAATTCGCACATCTACTAACAGGTCTTTTGAAACGAGTGATGAACGTGATGCGCGACTAACTGCTGATCGAGATTATCATACATTGTCCTGGACACGCACACAACAAAATATTCATAATCAGTTAGAAAGTGAGAGAGAAAGGATTGCTGGAGTACGGCATGAAGAGACAGAAGTTAATTCAGTGTACACTTGGGATCTGCTGCGGAGTAACGGGAATAAAAGTTTTTTGTTGTATAGTCTGGGCAACATAAAGGCTATAATTTATTTTAGAAAATTAACACCTGATGCAGAACCGCAACAGACCAGCTACAGTATAACAGATATAAAAATGGTGCCATAGCTAAAAATATTCCACGTGAAGAGCATTTTCTGCTGTGAGAATAAATTTGAAGATCTGGAACAGCTGCTGTGGAACTCCAAAGCCCATGGCAGCGCTATAACATATTAAGGAATGACGTCTTAGCAAAAGTTATTTAGTCTGATGGGCATTTCCTGTTGACATACAAAAATGAATGATCTGGAACGACTCCAATCGTCTCGCTCATCCCGTTGTTTTCCCGTCCCCGGGCCTCAGAATTCTACATAAGACGTTTCAGCTTTTCGATTTTGACGACCCCGTTGTCGCTGGCATAAGCAACGGGATCCGCGTACGAAGTCGCGGGCAGAAGCTAGTACATTAATAATTCCCGCGCAAATCTTGCTGCCTCATTGTTTAGCGGCCGCCATCAGTTGCGTTGCCAAGCGGTTTGCTGTGTTCCTCAAACTGCCGATGTAATCTTGTTGTGCACTTTGTTTGTTAAACAATTTCTTGATTATTGATAAATGGTGTTGAGGGTTTTATGAAATTAATTTGGTAGGGCATGCTCGAAAGGTTATTTCAGAATTCTGAAGCGGGAAATTATTTGAAATCGCGTGATAAAGCTACTGAACGTAGCCTAAGTGACGAACGTCAGCTATGAAACTGGACACGATGAGCATAGACCAGATCGTTTATCCTAGTGTGTAAGCCCAGCTTCATCATTTGAGGTCACCAAAGTATGGTCCGGTTGAGCAACCTTATCGAGTTGACCACCGAGTGGCCCTACCTAAAAAAAAAAACAAAAATAGATCAGATCAAAGCAGTCGGTGTCAATATTCTATTGCAATGATGACACTGATCGTACTTAACTCCACTTTTTTGAAAAAATCTATAAAACAATGTCTTGCCTGCCTTGTTTGTTTAGCTGGTACGTGGTCTTGCGTTCGATCCAAAGTCTCTTTTTTCTTCGATGGTATGTCTCGTCAAAAAAATTCTCTTCTTCCTCGTAGGGTAGACCCAAGTGAATTAATTGCGGCATTAGTGAGTTATGGGCATCATAGTGTTATTTTTTTTAAACGTTGCCCCATATTAGAATTTTTTCTGGTATCGTGGGTGCGTGTACCAACATTTAAACTCAAATATACACAAACAGCCAGACACGGAACGACTACCTGTAAACCATACAAATATTTGTTCCGTGCAGGGATCGAACCCGCGACTCGCAGCGCAGCAGCCGGTCGCTCAGCCACTGCGCCAACCGTGTCGGCCGTCGTTATTGGAATTTTATTTTAGAAATTCTCACTCAACTCAACGTATAATTTCAGTGTTCGTCTTGTGTGAAATCGAATACTAGGTAATTTTGCTGACACATTTTAAAGTTTTTAATACGCGTACACGTCCAATAACTTCCTAATGTGAGCTTCAAACCTAATAATCAAACTTCAAAACTTGACTTTTCAGAATTCACAGCAATTTCCGAACATCGACGAGGCATAATGACACAAAACACATAAAAACAGCCGTATAACACATAAACGCTGTTATTATGAGCACGGGAGTATCATATACGTCATGATAATAATAAAAAGGACGGCCGAAGTAAACAATCAAAAACATTTTAGTACTGAACATTGAAAAGTGTGGTGTTGCCGTAAAAACTCACATTCCAACTTCTTTTTGTTTTAGGTGACAGCTGTTCCGATATTAGGGGGTTGCTCTTTATGGTGTCATTTAAATAAAGAGCCTCTTAAAGTGTACTACGTATGGATGTTATGGTATGTATTATGTTCTTCCATAATGGACGGCTGTGTTTGTATATTATGATGAGGTTTTGGCGACTAGTTGCTAGATCTGGTAGATCAACAATAAATCTCTTTTTTAGGGATCTGTTGCCAAATAGCAAATACGGAACCCTTATAAAGGGTGTAACAAGACCCTTAACGAAGCCGAGAGGCACTTGTTCTCCCCGTTATTACGATCATTTTTTTGTTGTAGAAAATGCCTGAGAACCTTCTAGAAAGTTCCAACTTTTTCACAAGTATTTTTTTAAATACATGTTTTTAATGTAAGATCTTTAAACACCTCCACGACCCCCGTACTAATCAATACATCCATCAGCACAATGTTTTTAGTGCGTTGCATTGAGTTAAGAAAAAAGTCGTTTCCATTATCTGTGTTTCCCAGCAATATTTTTTGCGTAAAGGTACTTAGTATGATGTTGTACGTTAAAGTTACTTGGTTGACGGCTTTGTTAAGGGTATTTTTACACCCCTGTTGATTCGTCCTGTACTGACAGACGGATAGACGTCTCTCTGAATGTTTCCATATCTGAGACTGTTGGCCCCACACAGTTGAAATTTGGAGAGCAGGTGTCTTCGATGAACCGCTTCACAAAAATTACGTGAAATTACGAATAAAAAAAAATAGAGGTGGCCGCCATACATTTTACTCAAGTTTGGAAATAAAATTCTACGTATGAATATGAATGCATAGGTCTTTTTATCCCAGCAGTACGTTCTCATGTGATAATTTCCAAACTACGCAGACGAAGCCGCGGGCAAAAGCTTGTCTTAGTCCCATATTTATAACGTTGAACCAATTGAACTATTAGATTTATAACTATAGGGCATTACGTTCCAAGAAAGTCACACATCAAAGGACGGAATGATTTGTAGTAATCTCTGATCTCTGCCGTCTTTGATGTCCGTTTTGACGTATTTCCGTATCTCCGGAAACAACTTGTATCTATGGGAAAAGCATTTATGATTACGAGTTATGTATGTACGTCAAATAAATACGATCAGAAAATAGCCCGTGCAATAAAGTTATCGGCGGTCGGTTTTGTAATATAATGTAGATAATACTTGTTATAATAAATATGGTTTTATCCCAGTGTTTTATCACTGCTGAGCATGAGGTCGTCTGTTCGATTCCCAGGTAAGGCAAAGTGTTATTGGGGTTTTTCATCAGGAGTTTGGTAGTGACAACCAGGAGTCTAGATTTGTGCCTGGTTGATGGAATTATGCTCGCCCCCTATAACATGGGACTTGAACATAACTGGCGATATGTCATGTTTTAAAAGTACCTACATATTTGTCTAGTCCCTCAGAGATTACAGGCGTGATGTTATGTCATGTATTTTACTCATAAAATATACTTGTATTTTAAAACATCTCCTCGTAACATAAGATAATAATGAAGATACCAAGTTATTAAAATTCCTACGCAAATGGAATGTGACGAAAGATAATTTCAAATCTTGGAGCTTAGATACTTTATTAATATTTGTTTTCCTTTATGAGCATAATACAGAAAAAGGAAGTCGAAAAAGAATCGTATATACCATAGTGAAGATCCAACGACACAGTCTCTTAAAGTGGCGTTAGGAGGCCTGTGGGCTTTGCCCAGCAGTTAAAATGATTGTTTATTTTACTATATCTAGTAGCAAAAATAACCTCATGTAAAAACCTACCCATTTTCTTAAAAACACGACTACGGTAAAGAAGACTCCAAGTGTCTCGCTCAGTATAATTGTATTGCCAATCATGATACTAACACATTCACAGAAAATATGAAATTTTTCGATAGCAACTCCACCACAATTCAAACACCCGCGTCCTTCCATCGAGCGAATAAAAAAGAAACTAAATTACGTAAACCGCCACCCAAAAGTACGTGGTGAACTGGCAAATGTATTCTGATTTAAATATGGCGACCTTTGGAACTCTTCGTAATATTAGAGACACGATGGGCAAAAAGTATTGATAGTATATAGTAATGCGCTAGGGATTTCTGAAAGGTCCGGGCCGACAGCAAAACGTGTTAGTTCGCCTTATTGAATATCGGGAATATGACGGGGTCCCACTGGACCCCAATATCGAAGGTCGGCAGAGTTTGGCATACGTTGCATTCTCAGCGGGTTTAGGGATGACTTTTACACGTCCAGGTAATGGATTTCGGATGGTTATTGCTGTTACGGAAATAAAAATTTAAGTGCGTTATATAAAAAGTTCAGTTTTCTTTTAGAAAGTATTATGGAGTTTTTCTTCATGAAAACAAAACTTTTTTTACGTAGGTCAATACTCAAAAACTCGTTCCAGAATTACACATAAATGTTTCCGCGACCGAACTTTTATCATGAGAGAATGCACTAGTTAATCACAGCGGTAATAATAAGGTCCTCAACTTCACGGTCAACGTACAGTTGGGATTTCTAGCACAAGACAACTCCTTCATTATCAGCATCTCTGTAAACACAATGTTGCTTTCCACCAGGTCGTTCTCTTGAACAATAAACAAACCGTTAACAAAAACTTAAAACTCGAAGCCCGTTTAATTTCCCCAATCAGCGCAAACAATCAACAAATTGATTTACACAAACTGCAATTCTAAATACAAAACTTAAGTTTGTATTTCAGCCGAAAACAATTGCACGAACCCAATATCGGGGAACTAAGGGCTTGTACAGACAAGACACGACAACAATCGCAACAAAAGTTTGAAGATGTGGCTGGGCAGTGAATTGTATCAAAACATTCAATAATTTTTGTAGGCACGTTCAATGAAGATGTGGGCAACCCCGATAATATAGCGGCCACAAACCACACATGAAGCCTATAAGCTCAATTCCTTTGTGAATGCCTTTTATCTTGCAGTAACATATGATTCAGTCCTGATGCTGCTGCTCACCACTACCACCACACAGATTTTTTGGGTGCCACATCGCAATTTCATGCTGCTGTAATGATACCCCAGTATCACTAGCCAATGCCCGGTTACATTTTAGCACTCAGAAGTCAATGTCAAAAGATTAAAAATCAGCACTTTTTGAACGTCAAAAATTACACACAAGACAGTGTCCCAAGACGACTGTCCTTCACCATTTTGCAGTGTTTTAGCTGGGAATCATCTATCAGCAAGCATCGGAAGCATCTATCTGTTAATTCTGGTGTCGTGTAGTGCGGTTCTGGCCCGTCTGCACTCGCCCTAAGTGGGCGAAACTTGGTGAAACAATAACGGTAGTAATATTTCATTGTTTTCTCGTATCGAAGTCGCGCGGCCTACGTCCCAGATATTTGAGCAGAACACATTTGTATTAGTTAGTAAGTTTAATGCGGACGTACAGACGCGATGCAGATGCTACGCCCGTGTTTTATTACCGATTTACTTGTTTATAATGTGTTTAAAGAGATATCAAGTGTTGGTGTAATGTGTGAAAATAGGAGCTATGTCAACTATACATTTATGTAGTTAATTATAGAACTAGGTATTCAAGGGTTACGCAGTCACTCCGTGTAAAATACTGTAATTCAGCTGCATCCGGTTAGATTACAAGCCAAACCGACCTCAGTGTAGTTGGGAAAAAGTAAAGCTACGATTATAGCCCTAGGTATAAATAAAATAAAATAAATATCCCTGGACAATTTCACACAGCACCATCTAGCCCCAAGCTAAGCAACTTAATGCTTGTGTTATGGTAGCTAGATGGCTGATAAACTACATATATATTTTTTTTTTTTTTTGTAAATACATACATATTATAGATAGAAAAACACCCAGACCCGGAACAACTACTTGTAGGTCATACAAATATTTGTCCCGTACGGGAATCGAACCCGCGACATGCAGCGCAGCAGTCAATCGCTTGACCACTGCGCCAACCGTGTCGTCAATATGGTATGATTCAATAGGTACTGGATATAGGTAATTTTCTCATGTTACTTTCACAAAATCACGAGATCCGTCCTTACGTAGCACATAAACATTTTCGACAAAAATTCCTTGTACAAAGATGTAGGCAATTAAGATAAAGCCCCCATAGTGACCGGTAGATGGCGACACTAGCGCCGCGCGGCCCACGGCCTCTGGTTCTTCATTATTAATGGTACTTCCCTAACTCAATATAATAACTGTATCGGATTACAGGATATTGGAAGTTGGTAGATTATGATATTACGACGAAATAATGTATTTTTATTTTATTTTTGTTGTTTCAGTTATTGGATTTTCTTTTTGGAAAATGTTGAGCATTTAATTAAAGCTGTTGTCTGTGTTTATGTTTGCCGATTATTACGTTGGCATTTTGTTATTGGACAAAACGCTGTTTTTTATATAGAAAATTGTTAATAACGTAACAAACAACACTTTTAGAAAGAAAAAGAACATATATTTCATCTCTGGTCGTATTTTACAATACAAGGGGTCTTTTCTTATTTTTTTTTTTTGGGTGGGAAATCATCATATGACTCCTCCCACTCTGGGCGGAGCGGAAGGGAGTGTCAGACTTTTACTGACTAAAAACCACCCATGTTCCTACTTTTGCCCTCTATGTTCCAGGGCCGCGGTATCTCTTTCGAACAGTCCCGCAGCCCTGGCAGGCATCGGCCCTTGCGGGCCCTTCCTGTTTGCTGACATCTCTTTGAGGCGCGCGTGGAACACGAACGCGCCGTCAACACGGCTTGTCGTCATAAGGCGGACGGACGGCGAGCCAACCCATTACTCACCGTGCACAGGCCCGCGCCTATGGTGGCCGATACCCATCACGACGTGGCCCCCGACGCCCGGTGCGTCTCCCGCGGCGGCTGGGACGTGAGGTTCTGACCCTCTCACGTTCCGCCACCTCCTTCGCTAGCATGACTGCTTCGCAGAAGGATACAAGGGGAGTCTGCGTTTTACGAGTAATTTTGAAGTCTAAACTAAGCCAGTATAACCAACTTAAATACACATCGTATAATTCAAGAGTTACATTTACTAAAGACCACTAAAGTGTGTGTGTGTGTGTGACAGACTGGAAAACGGAAGACAGGATGTTATGGTGTAGCTGTAGACAGGGCTTTATACAGAATGTGCAGCAGTAGACCGCGTTAGGCTGAGTTTAGTGACACTTACCGACAACAGAGTACTTATTACTTACACACATATCATCACATCTGATTACTTTGCTGAAAGTTGCTAGAAATCATGTCTGATTTCAAACAATACCTAGGCTAGCGATATTCGTGAACTCGTGGTTAAATAATAACAGTCGCACGGGTCGATCTTCAAGCTTAAGTAACTGCCCAAGGTCAGTAAGTAGATGGGTGACCATTACATTCCGTGGGTCGGAAAGCACGTTAAGCCGTTGATCCAGGCTGTAATTTGTAGATATTTGAATGGTTCAGTTAACCTGTCTTCCAAGGAGTATAGTATTATCCGGTACTAACTGGGTTGTGGAACTAAGATACGCAGTTGCTCCATGTAAAACACTGGTATTCAGCTGCATCCGGTTAGACTGGAAGCCGACACCAACATAGTTGGGAAAAGGCTAGACAGATGATGATGACCCAGGCTAGCCAAATTACTCGTACTAACTGTAATTTTGCGGTCAAAGTGTTTTTAGTGCACCGTCCAGCCGTAAATGGCGGAGTGACATATGCGGCTAATGCAACTTTGTATTTTATGACAATTACTATTATGTAAAGGTCATTTCATGTTGCAGTTCAGGTAGGGTCTTTCAAAATTGCGTCAGTACGTGTTTTCGTCTGGGAAAGTAAATCACTATAGAATGGAATAGAATTTCTCTTTATTCGAGTATCCATGACTCAAAAAACTGTTAGTGAAACTTACGACTATGTTAGTAAGCACATAAAAAACAAACAACACAACAAATAAACGTGGATCACTGCTGCGACAACCCATGAGTAATTGCACAACAGCGACCCACATAAACACAGTCCAGGCACTGGAACAGCGACCCACATAAACACAGTCCAGGCACTGGAACAGCGACCAACATAAACACAGTCCAGGCACTGGAACAGCGACCCACATAAACACAGTCCAGGCACTGGAACAGCAACCCACATAAACACAGTCCAGGTACTGGCTATCGTGCTAAGGATACTGTTGGTGCTGCCCCACACCCTGCGCACTAGGGAAGCGCACCTTTTACGCACTATAAATCTGTTACATTTGCCAAGCATGTTTTGGGAAAACAGTAGAAAACAAAACATGTTAATCAGTGTGTCAAAGTGACTTCTGCACTGAGCCCCACAACGCCGTGGCAAGTTTTGGGCTAACATCTGAAATTATACTGTCGTGCCAACGACACGAAAAAGTTGAAGTCGCATGGCAGTGTTCCTGTGTGTTTATTATTTAGGGCTGGAGTAATTACAAGCTCATTAGCCATTTCAGTTTTATTAGCTATATCCGCTAGCTAGCTATATCTCTGACACAGTAGGCTTAGGGCCTAAACATGAAATGCTTTGAAACTGACGCTCAGATGTCCAAAAGTGGCAGTGACTATACTGACAATCAGGTGAGAGGTCAAAACGATGCTAATAAAGCAATGTTTTGACCTCCACGCAAAAAATAAATCGATGAAATAACAATGAAAATCCCACCTAATAATGCTTATATAGTCATAATGTTGTACTACGTCACAAAGGAACGAAATTGTTGTTGGGAAAAAATTCTTCCCCATAATATTTTTAATTTGAATATGATAAACGCTCGCGGCTAATAAAGATAAATACCTCGAAGCCTTGATAAACTCAGAGGTTCTACATTTTCTTTGGTGTTGTACAGTATATGAGCGAGATATTTTCGACGTTTTAAATAATAATTTTACTAAGATTCAACGATAGGGACAGACAAGGGAGAATGAAAGAAACATTTTACGTCGAACTCAAATATTGTAGGGCAAGGGCAGGTCTATTTTTGACATACTGCATTGTTAATAATATTATAGTTTAAAAGCCCGCTTTAGAGTGACCTCATTTTATTTATCGTATTCTTCACAGCAAACCCTTTCATTTGACACCCATATCATGGGAATGCATAACGAGGAGCTCGCGGCTAAATAAGAACAGCCGCTCGGGTCAATCTTTAGGTTAAGCCGTGCTTACCTAGGTTGGTCCGTGGATGGGTGACCACACATTACATACCGAGTTTCCTCCGTGCCTCGGAAAGCACGTTAAACCGTTGGTCCCGGCTGTCATTTGTAGATCTTTGACAGTCGTTACAGGTAGTCAGTGGCACGAAAGTCTGACAACCAGTCTTACCAATGGGTATCGTATTACCTAACACTAACTGGGTTGTGGAGGTCAGATAGGCAGTCGCTCCATGTAAAATACTGGTATTCAGCTGCATCCGGTTGGACTGGAAGCCGACCCCAAGATAGTTGGGAAAAGGCTAGGCAGATGATGATGATCATGGGAATGCATAAAAAATAACTAGTCCACCATCTTTGGGAGTCCGCCATATTGGATTTAGAATAACGCCTATTAGTTTACCATACATTAACCTCCAAACTAAACATGTATGCAAAATTTCTCCTCAATCAGAAACCGGGAAGAGGGTCAAATTAAACTTCTAAGATTCTCTTTCATACTTGGTTAAGTACAGGTGTTAAAAATAGAAAACTTAAAAACTGCCTAAAAACTTATTCTCCATTTCATTTTATAGTATTATAATCAAAGAATTAAAATACCATTTTAAACCTGGCAACATAACATACTTGTCCAGACTCTGGCAGTACCTCAAATACTAAAAAGAATGCTAACATAACTTTGTATCGATACAATAGGAGCGATTTCAAGGACTTGTCATAAATATCTTTTGGGCGAAAACATAAAGGTTCAGAAAACTTAGCCACAGCTAAAATATTTGGTGAGAGATTAAGGGAGAACTTGAAGAATTTAGAAAAGGTCCGACCCTCCAAATGGTTCATAAAAATGTTGGTGCTCTTTATTGGATACTAGTTTCTTCGTCGGCTTTGCCTTTGCAGTTGGAAATAAACCCACGGGTTAAAATAATCTTATGTCTTCAAGTTCCAAATCAGGTCATGGTGTATCCGAACGCTAAATTAATGTCATCCTGATAGCCGTTAAGATGTCAAAAAGTAAGAAACAAACAGCTAGATAATCACTTTTTGCGTTTATAATATTTGTGTGGTTAAGAAAATGAGGTTGGTTTCTCTTTTTACTGTCTGAAGGAGTTTTAAAGCGTTCATTTACTTTATTTCCCAGTCGTATGGTGTGTGGTGGAGAGTTTCAAATAAGCGGGGTCCGAATCCGAACTTTGGTTGCAGTGTTCAGTTTGTTGGTAAAACTCATTTTGTTTTAGAGAGTGTAGAACGTTTTAATTAACGTATCATTTTATGAAAATACAAAAAAATAAGTAGGTACCTATACTTGAAATACTGCTGACCTGTACCAGTGACCGATTTCGGTGCAAATATTTGGAGAAAAAATACCGGCTGAGTATTTTCCCACGAAAGAGCAAAGATGTGCCATATTTATAATCAAGTCAGAACACAGGCCATCAGTGAATGTAGGTTTATCGTGAAGTTTCCACAACATGGAGTATCTGCCTGTGAAATGAGCCGAAGAAAATGTTCATTGTGTACTCGTATTACAGTACGTAAGTAGGTATAAGACTAGATCTCTCAGAATCTGCTCGTCTTGACTAGAAGGATAAAAATACTGCGACGCCAAATATTGATGTTGAATGTTTCGCCGTTATATTTAATACACGTTCACACAAGCGCTTATTTTAGCGCGCTGATATTTTACTGCGGTGCGGTTGGCGCAGTGGTTGAGCGGCTAGCTGCTACACTGCGTGTCGCGAATTCGATCCGCACGGAACCAATATTTGTATGGCCTACAGGTAGTTCCGGGTCTGGCTGTTTGTGTGTGTAAATTTAAATGTTTATAAACGCACCCACTATACAGGAGAAATTCCTAGTGTAGGCCAACGTTTAAAAACAAAAAGATTTGAAAATCCGACAGTGTGCTTTTTAACGCATTAGGCCGATTAATTTTGTGTTGAAAATCCATAGGGCGGTAAATAAATATTGCGTTAAAAACGCCCTTGTGGACATTGGCTTACTGACAAAAAATTAATGAGGCTATCAAACTCAGTTTATTAAACAAAGAAGTATTGAGAACGTCAGCGTATCTGATGAAACTTGACGGACTCTACAAATTCATCCAAAGACACTTGAGATTCTTGCTAGACAACAAAATGATAAATTAACCAAGTTTCTGGACTCAATCATTATACGAATCCTGTTATGATACGACAATTTTGTTTAGATATTCGAAAATATAATTCGCTTTGAAATATTTGAATTTGACACCCACAGCTAAGTATTAAGGGGTAAGTTTATTGATTAATTAATGCTTTTTGTGATAGTACTGAAAGAAAATCTAAGACAAAACTGAACGCTACACAAATCTATATACTAATATAATTATGTAGGTATAGTTTTAACTTTAGAATCAGAATTTTAGATATCCACTAAAAGTAACTTTAAGGCCCACTTGCACTACTATATTATTATAGTCACTGAATGTGTTTAGTGCTAGAGATATTTAAGTTATCGTTCTGTCTCTGTTATCTTCAAGAGATTGACAGAAACAGAACGATGTATAAAATGTGTTTAGCGTGTGGATCTAGATGAAATACAAAACAATTTTTCCAACATGACAAAAAGGGTTGATTTCATTGTAAACAAAACGCGTTTAATAAAACGTAGTTTTGCACACTAATCACGTAATACACAACTCTCTTTTTCAGTTATCAGTGTCAGTAATAATAATGATCTCAATACAAAAGTTCCGAACGTCTTCCGTAGTTCCCCCGTCAGCAAAAGGAACTTCATCATTATTCTAACAAAAAGTTGTGAAATGCATACATTCTCTCAAAGGCGTGAAAGACAATACGTATCACAAAGTAGAGGAACGCGAAGTAAGAGCGTTTGCTTGCCAAGTACCAGGAATGCAAACATGAGCTGGAGGTAAAGCGAGCAAGAGACGCCATACCCACCACAAAACGTCATAATAATAACGAACAGCCTAAAGAAACCCCTACCCTAAACATGACAGGATAAAGTCGAAATTTGAACTACGTAATAAGAAGGTCGGATGCTCACATTTATTCGCGCAGTTGGAATGCGGCTGTTCCGTGATATGCTAAGCAAAAGCCAAGCAAACAAATTGGAAGCGACACATGAGAGGTGCACGAATAAAATGTTTCTTAAGAGAAAATACAGAGCAGAAAATTTAAAAACTATTCGCGAAAAAATAAACATTATAGACTGCTTTAGATATTCAGGAAGATAAGAGCAACGTAAACAATATCAAGTTGGAGTTCCTCTATATTTGTTTTGCTAGGTGGAAATAATATTAAGGATACTTTGAATTCTCCGTGGATATTTACACATAATTTTTTTACTCAGCTCTGTTGAGGTTGGAATCTAAGTAGGTGAGGTTTGTAATTATTTTGCACTTTCCTTTAAGTGAAAACTAAACAGTTATGAGAGACTGGAACCTTAATTCTATGTTTTCCCGTAGAAAGATTGAACATATTATTTTAAAGAATACGTGGTTTTATTGATTGAAAGAAATATACTTTTGGCTAATCGTCTTTTATTGTATTTGTAGATATGTTATTCTCTTCTTACATAAAAAAATTTGTTCGTTACGTAATGAGCGACTTGCTACAACAGGCTTAGTTAGCATTTTCCCCCCACGGAGCTAATCAGGGATTGAGGCGAGTCAACAAAAGGTGTGTTGTTCTGTCGCTCGTGTCAGCCGAGCTCCAAACCACAAGCACGAGGCGATATTTAAACTTCACAATGTTGCCATGAATTAACGAAGATTCTAGAGTACTTATTTATGTAGCCACAAAATATGTAGGTCAAAGATAAATAGTGCTTTATAATAGAATAGAATAGAATAATCTTTATTTGCGTGAAATATGGTATATAATGTTGAAGGGAAAATTCATTTTTTAATAGAAAGATTAATTATTGTAGGTCATTCCTATTTTGAGTTATAGGCCTGTTGCATTAACTCATAATAATAAGGTACATTCACAGTAGAGAAGAAAATAGAGGAGGCATTTTAATTTTGCATAGGAGATAATGAATACTTGCTTGTTTAAATAATAGTCTTAAGAACAGAAGTCTATCATAGCATAGAATAGTTTCCCTAAAACACAATGCTGGTACACAGGTGCCCTCTCTGAGAGTGAGTAGGACAAACGGGCCCAGTATGGGTTGTCACATGTCTTTGTTTGGTTATAAATTTTTTCACACTTAATAAATTGTTAGTTTATTTTAAGAGAACTAAACTATGGTTTAAAATAATAATAAATATCCCTGGACATTTCACACAGCACCATCTAGTCCCAAGCTAAGCAACCTAATGCTTGTGTTATGGTAGCTAGATGGCTGATAAACTACATATATACATATTTTATTTAAATACATACATATTATAGATAGAAAAACACCCAGACCCGGAACAACTACTTGTAGGTCATACAAATATTTGTTCCGTACGGGAATCGAACCCGCGACATGCAGCGCAGCAGTCAATCGCTTGACCACTACGCCAACCATGCCGTCAAACAAAATACAGTCACACACAAATGTTTTAACCAAATAATGGAAGTTTTAAGCGTTGCAAGTGCGTTCGTAGATAACATTTCATCATCATCTTCCTGCCCTTGTCCCTTTCTACTTGGGGTCGGCGCAACACGTTTTCTTCTTCCATTCTCCTATGTTAACCGTAATGTTCAGTCGTCCGTCACATCACCATCTCAGGTCCAGTTGAAAACCACTGCACTAGTTGCTCGGCAGTTTGCTGAACTGGGTCTATTTGGCACAGCCGTGAGACACACAAGCCGTGAGACACACAACACAATTTCTTATTTATGTTTAGATTTAAGTTTTTATTGCATAGATTTATGTTTTTTTCTTTATGTTGTGTGCACTTGTGGCCTGTGCCAAGTATTTTATGTTTTCTTTCTCTTTCTTTCTTTCATGTTATCATTTATTCGTTTAGGTTTCAAATCATTACTCACACAATCATCCATCGTTTCGTACGTAGGTATCACTTGGCGGTTAAAAAACATTCCCCCACTAGAAAAACTGAGAGGATAATATATTTTATCCAATAATGTATCGTGTATGTTGTTTTATTTTCAGCGGCGGCAGTAATAGTATCGGCGGAAGTGACCTCAATCCTCTGATGTGGAAAGTGCTCTCCAATCCGACTTTTTAGAGTTTTTTTCCGAACGGTAAAGCGGAGATTATTGTTATATTTATTATGTTCTCTATTGAGTTTGCCTGTTATCGTTTCTTTTAATTCGATATCGTGTTTTAAGTTTATTTGTTTTCCTGTTGTGTTGTGATATGAGTGGAATATGAATCCTCTTTATTTTTATCTTTAACTTTGCAGCTTTGTATGCTATGCACTCGGAGCGATGGGTAAAGATCGTCATCCACTGGATTCTTGATGGATGGCGTCGCCGTAGTGGAAGAGGCGGTGGTGTGACGATCTGATCTTGTTTGTGAGGCAAACATGGGCTGAGATAGAGATGTTTGGAAGTTTCACCTTGATAAAAACTTTTACCACAAGTATCATTTTTCATCCTTTTACAATTTTTTCTCATGCTTCCACCATAATTGTTTGTTAACGTCAATAGTAATCCTATCATATATATCATTCAATGAGCAATATATGTTTATTTGTAGTCAAATTTTCAAAAACAACAAACGATTTCGATGAAACTTGTAATAAAGGTGTTTACGGAGGCGAAAAATCGATCTAGCTAGGTTTCATATCTAGGCAAATTGGTTTTCTCTATTTTCACCCAAGCAGAGCTTGGTCGCCCAGGTACTATTACTTAGTGAAACTTCAAAGATTTCTTCCGTCGTGCGCTCCTAATATTATAATTACGTTACCATTTTAGTATCTGAAACCAACATATTTTATAAGCAAGCTGATTTTAAAAAGATCCATCGATAAATAATCTCCCTATTACATATTGAAAAGTTTAATTAAATACCAAAAAATCTTGCCAAACAAGAACAATGGCGGCATTAAAACATAGATCCATCAAGTCACCAACAAGCGCCAGCTATCGAGATCCCGGTATGTGTCAGCGGAATCACTGCGGAAGTTCCCCCGCAGATTTATTCATGACTAGGCCAAATATTTGATTGATTAACGTGTCTGAGGCAGTCCGGGCCCTCGATAAACTTGCCGACCACTTCATTTAGCGAAAAAGGCTCTTGTTTAAACTTGCCAAAGTGATGCTGCGCTTTCTTTTTTCTTTTTAGCATGGAATCACGCCTGTGCACCATTGTACATCTTGTATACGATTTGTCAGTTACGTTTAACTCCCTATAGCCCGGGACTGGTGGTGTATTGGTAAACATAAGTATTATAATATAACGCCTGTATTTCTTTGAAGGAATTGGTAGATGTGCACCTTAGTACTTAAACATAACTGGCGAAATATGCGTACACTTTTTGAAATAGGGGCTGGGCCTATTGCCATCCACCGGGCATGAATTCTAACTCTGGGCTTCTGGAACATTCTTGTTGGAAAAACCCAATAATACTTTTCCCGACATAGAAATCGAACCCAGAACTACATGCTCATTAGTAGCGCTTGTGACCACTAGACCAATAAGGCATATATTCTTTTTATAGACAAAAAAAATACACCAAAAACTTCATTCAATTTCGTTAAAATAACGCGTGGATGGCATTATTGCAACGTAACACACAATCCGGTGGGATTTCTTTACACCTGATATACCCATAAGTAATACATAATATCACGCCTGTAGTCCTCAAAAGGTTAGGCAGTGGTACAGTTATGAACACCAATATGTATACACTTTCCTAAATTTAAAAGCAATTTTCACGAGAAATAAGATTGTGACTTGGGAACATTTTCATAAAATATGAGTTCCAGAATGCTATGTTCGTAACAACATGAAATTTTAATCAGAACTGTAGGAGAAAAACACTTTTAAGAGTTGTTAAGTGTTTACATGTTGGTGCTCGTGACTGTACACCATTGTTCACTTACTTAAATTTCTTCAGTTATATTTAAGTCCCATTCAATAGGGGTGAGCCCATTGGCACGAATCTGGGCTCCAGGCTGCTACTGAAAAATCCCTGATGGAAATTCCCATTAATAATTCGCCCGACCAGGGAATCAAACCTAGGACCTCATGTTCAGCAGTGGTGCCTGCAACCACTAGACCAATGAGGCAGTTTTTACCCGACTGATGCAAATTCAACAAGAATGGTAATGGTTTTAGCAGTCAATGTGTGTGTTTGTTTCTTTTTATATACCAAGAAAACATAAATTCCATTCAATTTCGTTAAAATAACGCTGGGAAATGAAGGAGAGTTTATTGCAACGTACATAAACTCCGGCGGGATTCCATTACACCTGATACATAAGTAATACAATAACGGCTTAATGTATTTGTTGATAACACTGATGTTTCTCGAACGTTTTTCATGTATTTACAGACTTATTTGCAAGCTGCCAATAAATGATTATGTCGATAAAGTAGGTAGGTACCTACATATTTTTTGTTTACATTGCTTCAATAGAAAGATCGGTTTATGTGTATGTATATTATTTTTTTGGTTTATGAAAGCTGATTCATATTGTTCATTTTATATTTTCCCCGATTCTTTTCCGATTTAGAAACTTCATATCAACATTGGGTTAGTACATAATTAATCATAATCTGCCAAGCCCTTTCCAAACTATGTTGGGGTTTCCTGTCTAACCGGATTCAGCTGAGTGTTTTTCATCAACTGTGTTTTTCATGACGCGACTACCTATTAGACCTCCATATAATTTACTAATCCTAACTTAATATTATAAATTCGAAAGTAAGTTTGTTTGTTACCATTTCACGCCTAAACCACTGAACTGATCATCTTGAAATTTTGCATATATGCTGTCAGGTGTACAGAAACAGATTTATGGCACTTTTCATTCCGAAAAAAATGTTCCCGAATAAAACAATAATAAGGTTCTTATGACAATAGATGGCGCTACGTGTCTTTCGAATCATGATTGAATAGTATTATTAGTTTATTACATGCAGTCCGAATTGATTGTCAAATTCTAAATAAACGAAAGCGAAGCCGCGGGCATAAGCTAGTGAATTAATAAAAATACATAATTTAGAAGAAAAATAACTCCTTGAAAATTAAAAAGCTTCATATAATGCCGATTCAAAGATACACGTTAGATAATAAAGTAGATAAAGAAACTCAAACGTTAGAGAGTTCCAAAGAAAATAAGTTGTTGCTTTTTAGGATTCTTAGTAAATTGCGAAGGAAAAGTTTGCAAGATGAATCTTTAGGTTGGAGCAAAAAAGATCTTCGCTCACTCAACGTCTGGGAACTTATATTAACAAGGAAATTATTACGAATTTTGCTGGTTATTGCGTTGAAATTCTGAAAATTTGGTTCGCCTTCGTCTAATGGACTAGCAAGGCCATTAAAGTGGCCATGTTTCTTATCTCATTAAATTTAATGATAAGGATTTGCCTGCTTGACTGTCCGTTGGTCTAGTGGTCATAAGCGCTACTGCTGAACAAGAAGTCTTGGGTTCAATTCTCAGGTCAACAAAAGTGTTATTGGGCTTTTTCCAAACGGATTTTGCATTTAAACACAACTGGAGAAGTGTTTGTCCTATTTTTTATATGTACATATTTGCAAATTTCTAGTCAAAAAATTTTAGGTCTCTTTTTTTTGTTTTTAACGATAGGTCCCTTTAGCACACTACTGAGTAATTCCTCCCCCAACTTCATCTAAGTTCGCCTTTTCACCGCCACCGTGAACTCCTGCGGCGCGCGTTAGGCATACTTTATAATTTCTAAATTCACGTGTTTACAACTTTACATACATAAAGAAACTGTTTAAGTTTTACTCTCCAAGGAAAAGAATTTGTAGACGTAAGAGCTTATTTGTGTCGAATATTCTTCAATATTACTCAAATTTCGCAATAGAATTACATACATAATGTATAATATCTGAAATATATTTCAAGTTACCATCGATCATTTGAAAGTTATCTGGAACGTACCTTAGGAAAATATCAGGTTTCATAGGCACTTTATTGTGAAACCTTCTAAACACATCCTTTATTAACTTAGCTTTATGTAAGTACAGAACATCTGGTAACATGCAATACTATACAGGGTGGAAGGGACACCGACATCAAAACGGTTACCACGTATTCATATAATTTCGAACTTATTACACATAGAAATTTTTCATCGGTAATCATTCGTTCCATAGATTTTGCAGTTTCAGTTTTGCAAATCGATGAACGCCGGCTGCATGCACGAAAAAGGATGACTCATTGTCCCGTTACGTTTATTGTCCCGTTACGCTCATTGTACGCTTGCGCCGCATCTATCTCTCTTCCACTCGATTGGCCTATGCGACGTTGTCACGTTAAACTATTGTCCGTAAACCAACTTTACAGACAACCCATTTTTTTTTAAAACCCGTCGAATTTCTATGTGGGGTTTCACAATGATGTACTTTAGTAGCTTCTTGCTTGATATATGTAATGCAATATCAATATTTAACCTTATCTTCATCATGTTGCATATATTTTAGATAATTATCACATTTTCTGCAGTTGAATACTTTCGCGGGTGGAGGGCGGTACTGCATTCGGTAGCGAAACCTGGATCTAGTGGTTTGGTTTAATACAAAACAAATATTGAAAAAAAAAACAAACGTTGAAACGTCATAATATTTGTACTATAGTAAAGTTTCGCAACGAAACGCCTGGTTCCATAACTTAGCATCTGGTCCAAGATCGTAAAAACGTATGCATATCTGTTAGCTCGCGCCGACGACGGCCAATTTTAGCTGCTAGTAGATATGCATACGTTTACAGTTTACACTACTCGATCCCGCACAATTTGTTATTCAGAAAATATGTAAGGTCTGAGGGCCTGGGATCTGACTCTAACTCTAATCTAGCGTGTTAGTATCTTTTTATGAATTCGAACGGTGTCAAAGTATGAAGCGAAAACAAATGAGCAACGATTTCTATTTCTATGCGGTCATTTGAACGAGGTTCGAAGTGAACACTCATAGATTTGTCGACGTCTTCAAAATGTCTTTCAATACAGAGTTCCCAAGACACGAATACTCAGTATCGAAGGCTCCCAACTGAAGGGTATTACCATTTGACGTGTGTTGTCAGCGACGACAGATGACATGAACTCGCTTTAATCGCTAGCTGGGGAGATAGAAGTGATACGGATGCTTTGAATGGAAATGTGGCTCTGTAGTCTATAGTGAAGATTTGCGATGTAATAATATTTCGTAAGTAGTATCACCTAGGTACCGATATTCAGGTAATTTTTAAGGTTGAGAAGATTTTTTCAGAATATTAGCCCGATTCTTTGTTTCCACCTTTTGTTTTTCCTGAAAATTTATTTCCGCCAAAGAAATTATTAAAAATGTTGTATCCATTGTATGTAGCTATTTCATACATCTGTGAAAGAACGAAAGTTGTGCTTTGAACATACGGATTACTTAAGTTGGTAGCAAATTTGCTTGAGAGTTAATTTCCCTGAGTTTTATATCCATCGGACCCTGAGAAGTGGGCAGTTACCACTTCGTCAGCCTTAGTCGCTACCACTTACGATAGTAAGACGTTCTACACCAGATTCTAAATGCGTATAACATTGTTGACCACATCATCGCTTACCTGAAAGTGTATTATTCTCCTGCCCTTACTTAAATTTGTTGCTGGGGTCGGTATACCATGTCTTCTTTCATACTATTGTATGTTCACTTTTAGGGTGCAGTTCTAGGTGGCGCTGGTAGTCAAGCAAAAATGCATCGATATGTCAAACTAGGCACATTTATTTTAGTTCTGTGTTTTTCCGCCTGCACAGATAAGTTGGTAGAAGTGTACTTATAGTCGTCATGCCAGTAGTTACTCTCTACTCATCATTTCCCTACTCTATAGCTATGCACTTGTTAGGTTCATTAATTGTCTTTATTTTTAAATCGACTAAACAATCATTATCGATTATTCAAACCGATTATTATCTAAGTGGCAGCAATAAGCGGTGACGGTTAACGGTTGGTAATCTTCGATCCCTTGGTTTTGGAGAGTGCTGCGGGTCGGACGAATACAGTAGTAGGTTGATTGTAGTAGGAACTGCTTGTATAATTGTATACTGGCGAAAATAAATAATGTAATTGTCTACCCAAGGAGTTTTCTTAAACACATTAATACTAGAAGTATTTCAAAACATTTGTTAATTTTGGTAAAGCCCATCTAGTGGCAACCACTGATCTTAAAATATGTTTTATCTGTGGAAAATGCAGTGGACATTACTACTTAGTTTTGTTAATCTTATGTTTTATATGTTGTAGTTGTTTATTATGCCTCAAAACTTCCATACTTCTTATTATCTTTGTCATATTATCTAAATAAAAAAAGAATTCCAGTTTTTCCCAAATCCACACGGCTTAAATTATTAGTGAAAGAAAAGGGTCCTACATTTAAGAAGAAGCCTCTTATATTCTCAATACATAGGTACAGGCGGCCACATCTCTTCCTCACGTCCGTGTCCCCGCTCGATACCCGGCTTAGAGAAAATCCCACTAATACATTATTTTTATACCTACCCTCACGACGGCTATTAACCGATGTTTACGCTAACTATAAATAATATTATGTTTTCTAAAGCTTTAAGTTCTAAAAGCTGTTATTTTGCCATATTAAAATGTGTATCCAAACTAGGCTATAGACATAACATCACCATTATCACGTCTGTAATCCCCAAAAGGTTAGGCAGAGGTGTAGGTACCTTATAAATACACCCACATTTCACCAGTTATGTTTAAGTCCCATGTAATAGAGGGCGAGCCTATTACCATCAACCGGGCACAAATCCACACTCCGTAGTCGCTACTGTAAATTCTTGATTGAAAAACCCAATAACGCTGCCCGGGAATCGAACCCAGGACCACATGCTCAGCAGTCGTACTTGCGACCACTCGACCAACAAGGCAGCTATAAACTAATATTAGAAATGTGAGAGTAGCTGTCTGCCGGTCTGTTTGTTTGACACCTTGTCAGACCTTGACGGCTGAACGGATTCGAATGAAATTTGGTGTGAAAATAGACCATTTCGAACCATGGCCTGTAGACAAGACTTTCATCCTTATAGTACATTACTGAGGCATAATTTACATCTGTTATTTTAGCAAGCAAAGCTACGGAAAAATATATACATATATTATATATATATATATTTCGAAAAGCACCTAGTTCGAATACACAGTGAAAAACTGTGGTCTACAGTGTGCATTGGTCCATTATTTTGAGTTGAAATTAAATGGAAACCCTCCTCGAATGAAAGTGGAAATTCAACTATCATCATGAATTGATGATCCTTAGTCATAAATCAGCGGTGAAGCCCTTCGTGGAACAATAATCATTAATTGATGATTTTCATACAGAATTCAGAGCAAAATGCACTCGTTCTAAAATTTTACAGTTTTGGCTACATTATTCATCATACATGATTTAATTACAAGTAGCAGCAGCCTTGTCATCGCTTGTATTAATTAGTAGCTGAACAATAGAGGAGTATGGACTGATTTGATCCATTGTCCAGCTATCAACATGTAGATGTTACCTATAATGATTGTGAATGTTCCGATTGATTAACAATGCCAACTCAGCCGCTGGCCACTATTCGTTGATCGTATTACCTTACAAGCCGATTATAACGTTAACTAGTTGTATTATGGAATACTGGCTTTTCCTTGCGATTTTGTCTGGTCAGAATTAATGTTTTTTTTTGTCAATACGCTTTTTTTTGTGTTTTTCCTGAAAAATGAAAACTTTCTTTGTCCGTGGTTTTACTCCTATTTGATAGAGATCCTATTAGATACGTGTGATAGTTATTAATCTTAACTAGTAACAGTCAGCTGCCAGACATGAGTTTTTTTTTTAAACCACCCCAATTTTCAGTTACCTAAATATTTAGTTCAGCTCACGTTTGTACTCTATCTTAGTGAGGAGGCAGTCGCCGAGTTAAGTTTGCCCAGACGCAATCTTAGACTTGATACTTCGAATGTATTGTCAAGCTAAACAAATAACTTAATCTGAATTTCCAAGTTGTATAGCACACATATTTGTACAAATTGTGCAATAAACTTGCACTTAACTAAACAAGTATATGTTCAAGCTGGGCTCGTATTCCGTTAAAAGCCCGTGCTAGGCAAGCTCAATGCCAAAGCATTACCATCGACACTATCGGCTGTAACATCTTAAGTAAGATAGTTTTACCTGGAAGCCCTGGAACCAATCTGGTATTCCAACATACTTACAGTAAAAGAAGGAAAGCTTGTTAGAGCCAAGGAAATTATACTAGATACTAGGAATCATTTGCCAAGACCAGTTACCTAGTGCAAAGGAAGCTTATGTTGTCCGTACATTTATGAATGAAATAAATTTTCATATACATAGGACAAAATCATAGGTACCTACTTGAGTCCTTTGAAGTCATCTTGAGAGACTGTCACGGGATATCTTCCGTGATTTTCAACTATTCTGAGCTCCCGATATTTCGATGCTGTTGCAAACGACATGATCGCGTGACTGACTGACTGTGACCTGACTGTGACTGGAGAATTCGAGTGGATGGTAAATAAATTATTAGGCGCAGACAAATCTGTCTACCCTATTTCTTAGTCTTTTGCTATGCGTACTATTGGAACTCGGTATAGAGTCACAAAGTATTAGTTATAAACCGTGAAAACTTTAAACAGCATTGTGAGAGAAAATTGAAACTGAAATATTGACCCTGAAAACTCGTATATAGGTATACGAGTTTTCAGGGTTCTAACTTTTCAATGCTTTATATGTGGGAGAGAGTGGCATTTGTCTCCTTAATCCATAATTTCTCGTAACTTCAGTAAACTGCGTCAAAGAAATACAAATGTGGTATAATTATGTAGTATCCATTAATACACCCAAAACTTATGCTTAGGATAGATTTAAAAAAAATAAGCTTCATAACTACAAATCATTTCATTTTTTCTAAAATGAGAGACATTTTGATTTCGCTTGTTTCGTTTTGGCGAAACTAAGCTCAATTAATCCTATAATTTTACAGTATTCAATGACTCAGTTGAGTTTTGGTATATCCTTGGCTAAGAAAAGACTTCACTCCCCGCGGGTGTAATAAGACACGACTAAGGGCTTACGTCGGCGGGATGGATCGCAGCCATTTAACAGCAGCTTTTCATCCCACATACATTGTAAAACTCAACTTAAAGGAATGTTTTAGTAAGAGAACAGACATGTTCAGTGCTATAGTTGCCTGAAAGGAACTTCTTTACCCAATTAACATCACCTATGCAATAGCATAGAGAAGTGCAAAGAAGTAGCATAGAATCGTGACTGTCCATTCCTCCCGGACAAGCGCAGAAAGGTCATAGTGTGCGAAATACAGTCGCATTAAACTGCTCTCGCCAGTAGAAATTTTATATAAATAGTTCTCGTCTTTACAACCGTATTAACAAATAGCGTACATACATAACTTAACAAAAAATAAGTGCAAAAAAGAACTACAAATCCTCTTACTAAAGTTAAATTACCAGGAGACTGAAGATCTTCTCAAACCAATCCAATATCTATTGATATGCCTATTTGAAAAACGGACGCATACATACACTCACACTTACACTCATTCATACACTAACACCAGCAGAAACACTCACCCGTGCACTCTCGGGCATGCACACGCACAAATGTTCAACTGTAAATAAGTAGTATTAATTGTTGATTATTATTTTTAAATTACTTTTATTTTATTTTTAAATTATTTTA
This sequence comes from Eurois occulta, assembly GCA_950022335.1. NCBI lineage: Eukaryota > Metazoa > Arthropoda > Insecta > Lepidoptera > Noctuidae > Eurois > Eurois occulta. Next base: position 1,618,238 of record OX465486.1, read on the forward strand.
TTACCATATATTTTTACTACTAGATTAGTTCACTTTGTACCACGTTCGATAAATAAATATAAAAAATAAATTAAATATCAAACTAGGTGCGCTGATGACGACGACTGGCACGATGTTTTCTTTCACCGAACTTGCCTAGGTTCGAACCTACAACCTATGATACGATAGTCGGGGCCGTTACCATTTGCCCGCATATTATTTGCAAAGTATGTTCAGATTTTCTGACAAATAACTTTGTTACTATAATTTCTGATTCCTTGACTGGTATAGCGTGACATATACGTTAAAGATAGGTGTATAATTTTTAGCTAGATACATAATAATAATGTGACTTGATTAAAATGTCAAGGAGACACATTGGATATGTGGAAGTTTGCTGAGACCAAAATTATAGTTCATACATATTTATTTACTTAGAAACGTGTGTATATATTTCCTATAATATTTCATAGACTTACCTATTCAATGGAGGAGCTAGCAGTTATATAATAACAGCCGCTCGGGTCGATCTTCTCTATGAGGTCTTTGGCAGCTTCAGTCGTCGTGGTGGCTACAACGTCTTTCTCTGCATCGAAGTGTTTCACCACCCAGGTTGTCTTGCCGCAACCCGGAACTCCGTTTTCCCACCTGATATTGGGTACAGTCCAACGGTCCTGCAATGCTATGTTATCCGGGATCCCCGAAATGGACTGTGCCATGTCAAGGATCTTATCGTCCAGCATGATCTTGGTACATTTGGCGGTAACCACTCTCGGGTTGTCGTTTGGTGTTCTGAATTTCAGTTTTCCCACGCGCTCCGTTTCCTCCTCGTCCAGGGTCACAAACCAGTTCATCGCGCTATAGGCTGCCATGTACGACCCCACCATTTCCCCTTTGATGACTTGGGATCTGGCGTTGTCTTACACGGCTGCCTCTGCCTCCTCGAGTAGTACACCTAACAGTCCTTCTGTATTCCTTTGGAAGGTCTGCAGGATCTTCCTGCATGTCATAAGATTGTCCTCTCTGGTCGCCCTTACGATTGCTACGTACTCGAGGAAAGCGCTCTTCACGTGGTCGTCACGTGGTCTGTGGTGCCAGAGTTTACTGCGAGGACAGGCGGGCTGACTTGCCCTTTATCGGCTCTCGTTGGCGTAGGCTTACGTTGTGCTGGTTCTGTAGGTGTTTTTCTAAAGAACCTCTCCACTGCTGCTTCCAAAAAAAAATACTGGTATTCAGCTGCATTCGGTTAGAATCGAAGCAACATAGTTGGGAAAAGGTTAGGCAGCTGACGATGACCTATTCAACAAGCTTGGGAAATTATTCATTAGCCGCAAAGGGAAGGAAAAAAATAAATACAATAAAAATATCTTTGAAAACTTTATTCACTAAAATGTTGTGACAGTGAATTCACATTACGAGTTTTTATTTCACTTGTCACAAGCTCCCATTTGTATTTTATTCCATTTTATTACTCGCGAAATACAGTGCGCAAATTGTTCACGATATATTTTTTAACATTTATTTTCGTTCCATTATTGTTGTATACAGGATGTGCAAATTACTGTGTTTCGTTAATGTACTAATAGATGCGTTTTTATTGTAAACAAGCATTAACAAACTGCTTTCACTTAAACATGCAGGAGTATTTAATTAAAGAATTTTAAACTATAGCACTTATAACTCTTAAATGTTTTTTGTACTAATATTGTAAAGCATTTCTGTGACATATTTTTTTAGTGGTAACATTTTCCTATTCATAAACTTAACATTTTTATATTTCTGAACTTAGGTATAACAGAGCTGTTGAAAGCGAGTCGTTTTTATTTATATTTCTTTTAGTGTACCTAAAAGAATCGACGAACTACATATTGTATAGCCACCTCAAAGGCTGGACGACAACAAAACCAATCAATAAAGGCACATAACGCTGCATAAATCATTATGATGACTTACGTTTGGTGTCATTCAGCCGTCATTCTTATTAGTTTATAAAATTAATAAAAAAATGGCCGTTACGGGACGCCCGGCAGATGTGAAACATCTATTGTTAATATTAGAAATTATAATTTAAAGAAAAAACCTATAACGAAATATGGAGTAAAATAAAGAATAGAAATTACATTAAAGTTTTTTTTTTATCGATATCTATCGATCAAATCTGCATACGACCTAACTCCATCACTAATTGAGTACCTAGCGTGGAACTTTTGAAAACGGAATATGTAGATCAATGATCGTTCTAAAACAAACTTTATTTTAATCGGAAAAGGTTGATTTTACTTGGCATAGAGGAGGCATCACGCCATGACAGCGTCATGCCATTTTGCGTTACGGCATACGAGTTGATTTTACTGCTAGGCGCGCATAGATGTTTCACATCATACACGGAACAACACAAATAAAACCATTCTTAATCTATGAAGGATAAGGAAAACTGTGTAATGGTCAGATATTACGTATTTATTTGGGCTGTTTTGTCACTAAGGTGATTTTCCCTGTGGGCGGTTTCTTGTGTTTGTCTCGCAGTAATTTCTTTTGGTAGCCGTAGACGGAGTAGTATGGCAGAGGCATCACGGTTGATGATACTGGCAACAGATCTGGAACAAGACGTTTTTTCTGTTACTCATTTAGTTGTATAAATCGGCTGTGGTCATTACTAGAACCGCATTATATTATGTAACTTAAAATGGTCGTCATAAGCGATCGAAATATGCAAAAAATAAATAAAAATAAGTGCTACTAAATAAATTATTTTTGACTAATAAAAATCGGAACCCAAAACAGACAGTGAACATGGTAAATACCCCGTTTCTAGTGTTAATGATCATAAAAATCAGCATACTTTCAAACTAAATAATTATATTATTAGAACAAACGACTCTACTACTACTTTTAGACTGGATATTATCATTAAAAAACAATTAAAACATTTTAATTATTTGTAAAAGATTACTTGTGTAAAATTTAGGTTCATTAATTGCTCTTTAATTCTTCTTTTTTTCGTTAGGCACAAATTTTTGCTAGAATCAGAAAAAATAAGGAAATATATTATGCATAACTAACGCAGGATCAGCCGATTACTGCAAAATCTTAAAAAATAAAATTGGAAAGAAAAAGTCAAAACACGGACAGATTACGTACTGGATACAAATATCGAACACTGACTGACACTATATTATTTGCCAGTCCTTGTCCGGAGTCACTTCCGCATGTTGTTTGTATTGACTAACTCTTTATTAATACCTATAAAATCATATTTTTGTTATTTCGATAGGTATTTTGCGCTACGATATAGATTACTGACCCTATCCAGTTAATTTTCAAACGTAACACCACAATTTTAGGAATTAACCCAATATAATGGTAGATAGTAGTTATCGCTCCAAACAGGCGCGATGCCGCCGCGAATAGTTCACATTGTCGTCGGTAGGCACTCGGAAATCCAAATAAGCGAAATAGATGTCTGCGTGCAGTTAGTGCGTGAATGCCTGGTATACCTACGCGGAAATGCGCTGCTGTGGATGAAAGGGTCGGGTAGGGTCGGTTAGGCAGTTTATAATGAACATACTTTACTGGGACCAGGCCTCCTCTCTGTAAAGCCCGCCATAGACTACCTATATTATATATTGATTGACCCTTTGCTAAAAAACTAAAATGAGAGTGGGCAGGACACGTAGCGAGGCTAACAGACGAGAGGTTGACCGGAAGGGTAACTAAATGGAAGGGCCCACAGGGTAAGCGCCTCAGAGGCAGACCTTATACGAGATGGGAAGACGAAATAGTCAGAAACGCTGGCCCCTGCTGGCCGCAAATAGCACAGAGATAAATGGATTTCTTTAGAGGAGGCCTTCACCTTCACCTGAGGAGGGGTTCTTGCAAATAACAATAGTATTAAGATATAGATTGTAAAAACTAGCATAATATATTAATTTTTCTTTTCCAAACAACTTTTAATCTATTATTAAGCTGTAATTTTTTTTATTATGCAAGAAATAAAAGGCTTTTTATTTTATTTATATATTGATTGATTTGATTTGGTTTTGCACATCCCGTTTTGCCTGCACAGCCAAACTGTACAGACATGCATGATCGTGTGTAAGAGAAAACATTACAGTTGGCCGCTGGGTTAGGCATAACCGAGCGTGTGTTGCAGGTCGCATGCACAGCTCTCAGTTATTTTTTTTTAACAAGTTATAAACCCGATGAAGCAACCATATCGTTGTGTGTTGCCGGTGATGCCATGCTTGTAAATGATCCAACTGACAGGCTTGGAGTAACGTGTGTGTTCTTTATGGAAGTCGATTTTGCATCAAGGTTTTCAACTGTCATGCATAACCTAACCTGTATGGCTGGCTAAAGAGGATGTGAGCCTAGTGCAACTAGGTAGATGTCACATGTCTCCGATTTTTTGGTTCTTACTATCAGTTTCCTTCATAATTTTCATCTTCATAATTTGTACGAAATTCATGTCATAAGTGACAGTAGTCGTTACCAATAATCCGATTACGAAAATTCTTTCACTGATTATAATATAAAAGCCTTTATTCTACCACAATTCAACAATTATTAGAACAAAACTTTTAAATAATAACAATTAATAAATATATTTAGTAAATTTTAATTTAATTTTTAAAATATTTTTTGCATAAAAATTTATTATTTTCATGCATTACTTATTATAATTACTATATATTTTTCTTTTATTTAGTTTGTGGCAGTCGCCTCTTTGGCGTAGGCCTAGGGCCAGCTTCCTCCAGTTGTCTCTGTCCCTAGTCTGTCTGTCTTCTTTCAATAATAGGAAGCTAAATTATTCCCGAGTGTTATAGGCTATATTTAAATTAATGGATATTTACAACCTTAAGGCGAGCGAAGCCGTGGACAAAATTTAGTGTGTTATAAAATTATAATTTAAAAAGTATTTCCATAAACTTGTATACTGATAACAATCAGAAACAAATCAATTACTGTCTGGCGTTCAGATATCAAAACAGGACAATTACTTATACTGACCGTGAACCCATGACAGCTAAACACCGTAGGCCAATAGCGTACGACGACATAGGTACATTAGTCATCGAATCCCACACGCGAGAATAGTCCGATGACTGACGATTTAAATAGGTACTGTACGATGACTAAAGACCGTCTGGTCCACATCTTTATGGCGTGGCGCCATAGACCCTTTGGGTAGGTATTCACCTGCCTTTTGCGCCGTGCTTCCTTGGTCTGTGCTTGTCTCAACCAGAGAGCTTTGATATACAATATAACATTTTATAAGTAGTTACGATGTTGGAATAGTCAAAAATGTATTGGATTAGTATTGAAAATATTTTTTTAAACGGTTGCCATTTGATAGCCCTCGGGTCGCATGATGTTGGTCGCACAAAATATTAGCGATTAAAACGACAAGAAGAGAGAACAGCTGATTATTTTCGCGATTTTTAAATCCTTCCTACTAATGTTATAAATGCGGAAGTTTGTGAGGATGGATGGATGGATGGATGAATGTTTGTTACTCTTTCACGCAAAAACTACTGACCGGATTTGGATGAAATTTGACACACAGATAGTTTATAACCTGGGTTAACACGTAAGATACTTTTTATCCCGGTAGTACGATCCCGTGGGATAATTACGGACCTCCACGCAGGCGAAGCCGCGGGCATATGTTAGTTGACTCTATAGAAATTCCCGCACACTAGGAATTTCTCCTGTATAGTGGGTGCGTTTACAAACATTTAAACTCACATACACAAACAGCCAGACCCGGAACAACTACATGTACTCGTAGGCCATACAGATATTTGTTCCGTGCGTTTATCGAAATCGTGTATGTGTGAGGAAATATATGAAAGATAAAGAATTAAATGCTAGCGTGACGGTTGACAGAGGAGAGTGGAAGAAACGTGTTGCGCCGACCCCAAGTAACATGGGACAAGGACAGGAAAGCAGCCAATCGCTCAGCCACTACGCCAACCGTGCCGCCGTATATGTCAAAGCTATAAAATATCATAATACTCATATCAATTTCTCGTAAAACGAACAAACTTATAGCTCGTAGTTTATGTTGAGCCACGAGAATAAGTACGTATAAGTAGTAACCGCTTTATTCTCAGCAATAGAACATAAGTACTAGATCTAAAGTCCCAGTATACTGTGGTGAGAGGTGGCTTGCTACGTGCGCCGTTACTAACTCGCTTCACTACTAGACTTTAAAAGGTTACATACTAGTACTGTTACATGCTATTCTGATACCATGTTAGGTTCCTTTTGCATTTTATGTTAAATACAAGAATTAAATAATTCATCTTTTTCGTGTGTTTAGTGCCTAAACTGGTGTCAGAGTTTTTATGCCGCCCATGGGCATTTAACTTGGCTTTACATGCCGTCGAGAAATATCTCCCAGGTATGCAGGTTTCCTCACGATGTTTTCCTTCACCCAGGCAAGTGATAATAATTATACAATATGCACCTGAAAAAATCAGAGGTGTCTTGTGTTTGAACTTGAGACCTATGACATGGAAGTCCGATGGTCACACCATTTAACACATAAACTTGCAGACATAATTGTGCAGTCACATTTTGAACCTAAGTCATATAAATTTAGAGATGCAATAAATGCGTTGTCTGAGTTATTTATGCAATACTTCTGAGTAAAACATTTATGATTTCATACAGGTGACAATCTAATAGCTCGTTTTAAGGACTGGCTTATCATCATCTGCTTAGGCTTTTCCCAACTAGGTATGTCGGGGGCTGATTCCAGTCTTGTTACATGCCGTCCACAATTCAGTAATTGAATTTAGTACTGATCCGAACATCGAGGTTTAGAAGTTCTTTTAGAATTTGATTTAAATTCTTTCAATGATTTCCCACTACTATACAATATAGAAGAAGAAAATATGCTGGATCGTCTCCTAAAATACACTGGAATAAGGACAGGAGAATCTTGATGATGCCCACAACAGGGCCTCATATTTCTCTTTCGCTATATTCACGTGATAATTTTCTCAGCAAAAGGTTTGTGCTAAGTCAAGTCTTATCTCCATTATCCGATCGTAGAGGATGTTCGTTATCTCTCCATAGAAATAAAATCCCAGTACCTTTCTGCGTGGTACTCTCACATTTCAGGTATAAAGAGGGTCCAAATTGCAATAAAGGTTACCTTATATTTCGTGTATGAGGTTATGTTTAGCAGCAAACATTATTTTATTTTGGCTTACTTTAACATATTCTTGTAATTTGGTCCAGACGGGTCTAAAAGTAATAATCCGTTGTTTTATTGATAGGTCACAATCAAATGCTTTATACCGCAGGTCGGACGCCACTTTGTAACTAGTACCTATACATTTTTGACATGATAAAAAAAACAGGCCATTTCGTTTAAGCTGTCGAGACTTTGATAACCTTGTGTTAGTAGTTGTTTTACTCTTTACATAAAGTCAAGTCTGTCTTGCATAAGGCATTATCATAAAAGTGAAAAAGGAATACTGTAGTTTTTGGAACGTAGTTCCTTATCGCGCGTTGCGGGGCTAGACGGAAAAAATTCAGACGAAAAGTGTATACATACGACACTTTTACCCGACTGCGCGACGCAAAGGAGGGTAATGTGTTTTTGCTATAGTAAGCTATTGGTGGTGGTGGTGGTGGTGGTGTTGGTGGTGGTTGGTGGTTTTTTTTTGTGCCAATTTTTTTTTTTACTGTTCCTTCACTACTTAATCGAAAGGAACTTCGTTCCATCCGGGTGTCCCTTGACACCTCTCTAGTTTTTTTTATTGTCCTTTTCACTTACATAAAGATTTAGATAATGTTTGTATTTTTTTATTGAGCGGCACAACGTCGAAATAAATATTGATTGAATGACTCTAACCAATCTAGCATTAATTAATTTGTAAGTTTTTCATTTGTATTTGATAAACGGATTTATGTAACACTTAACAATTAACTGTCTAAATAAGTAAAATCTGTTTTGTAATTGCATTTCCTACTCCTATGTTCAATACATGGCAGCCTTTAATTGAGGCTACACTATAAGCCTGCCAGGGCTGCGGGACTGTTTCAAAAAGATACCGCGGCCCTGGAACACAAAGGGCAAAAGAAGGAACATGGATGGGTTTTATTCAGTAAAAGTCTGACACTCCTTTCCGCTCCACCCAGAGCGAGGAGTCATTTGATGATTTCCCATCCCAAAAAAAGGCTACACTACAAAATGTAAAAATAACATGAGTACTTTAACATGCATTTTTGGTGTATGCTTTGTTGGTTGTCCTTAAATAAATAAACCTTATAACTGCATTCAGTGGGAGTTTGTGTAGCTGAATTTTGGGACGAACTTTTTGTCATCGATACGCTAAGAATTTAAGTTCACTTATGTACAAAGCCGTCCACATATTGTTGTAACATTGATTTTGTAATGAACTTTGTCCGCAATGAAGAACAAGAACACAGCCTAATCATCTGCCTAGCCTTTTCCCAACTATGTTGGGGTCGGCTTCCAGTCTAACCGGATGCAGCTGAATACCAGTATTTTACATGGAGCGACTACCTATCTGACCTCCACAACCCAGTTAGTGCTGGGTAATACGATACCCCTTGGTAACAAGAACACTGCCTAATATATAAAAAAATACTGATTCCCCGTTGTCTCGAGTTTGTATGGAAGTTCTTAATTTTTGCCAATGCGAAATACAATCTGGCCTCCAGCATATCGTTGGATAAATTGAAATAGCAAAGTTAACTTAACTTTCAACCATTAACAGGTTAACTAAAGCGTTATCTCACAAGTTAAACTCTTGACCGTGGCCCGGCGCCAGCGCAAGGCCGCTCACTTCGCGACCGCTTACTCCGCTATATGGACTGCTTGAATATGCATTGTGCTTATGTAACGCACTTGCCAATATTTACCTCTTATATGTTCCAAGATGATCGGAAGAGACTTTCGAATTATAGCTGCTCATCTAATAGTGAAATGTGTTAAAAATATTGGATGCAAATTGTAAGCAGATGGATTCATCATGTGCCTTGTGTTTTCCCAATTATATTGTAGTCGGCTTCTAGTCTTAACGGGTTCAGCTAAACAGGTGGATTATGCAAAAGAAATTGTAAACCTTACTTGTATTCTTAAACGGGTCTTTCGCAAAATTTGTTAATTAGTAGATTTTTTTATACAGATAAGCAGTATGTTTGAAGGTCAGGTGGGTGGTACACACAACCGTGTCGCGTGTGTGTATGGCCAGAAATACCTCCTTTTTTAAGTCGGTTAAAAAAGAGGGTGACGTTCTGCAGTTTCTGACTACCTGCACGAGAAAAAGGCGTGTATCTATGTTTGAAGGTTTAAATTTTGATAAAGTGTAGCAATAAATAGGCATACCTGGTAAAGGCAGCAAACAACAATAGAAATACTTGGACATACACAGCCTGCGGTCATCACTATATTTCGAAATTAATGTGTAAAACCTGTGGTTATAAACGTTGTGAATCCTCGCTTTAAAAGCATGTGTTGCGCACTTTTATTAAACACTCAAGTGCCTTGCAAACTTGGTAGCTTTGTGTGAAGCAAGGCTTGCTACCAAATCGGACGAACTACATTGACCCTTGATATTTTCAATAACATACACGTGTCGGGTATTGCTGATTTTTGTTTTGTGCAAATATGTGTATTATTGTGTATAGGTGGTATATAGGTGGAGTCTAAACATAGGTGTAGATTAGCCATCGTAAAAAAGTTAACAGTATAATCAGCATTTATATTTCCATTGCTACTGGATCAGGTCTCATCTCCGAGAAAGGGGACGGGGGTCGTATTCTACCACGCGTGGCCAGGCGTTCATGGATTGTCTTCGAAAGGACATCCACGTTTTCACACGACACGACGGTTTTTTTCGCCATTTTATGAGCAGCATTGGTGAAATCATTTTCAACAAAGTAATGTGCCTGCCCGTGTCCGAGCAGTCCACCGCTTACTCAGGCAGGAGATTATGTACGTACATAACATACACAAATCGGGCCCTAATGTGGACAGTATGGCCCGATTTGTAAGTTCGAATTCAGGCAGGTGCTTGAGTTCGAACCTACAACTTATAAGATACGGCCGTTTTCTGTAGTAAAAGTAAGCAGGAGCTAAATATCACTAAAATAATGTAAAGTGCCTAGAACCAATAGCCAACGACCAAGACAGGACGGAGCCACAAAAACACCATTCGAAAGTGCACCATTCTCGTATCGTGCGCAGTTGCCTGATCAAGGTAACGCAGTGCAACCTGCGCCCGCCTCGCACTATCAACACATTTACATATTTTTGTCTGACCTTCTGTTTCCGTCTCTTTCTACCCTACTGCTTTACACGTGGTGATAGAGATGGAAGTTCTTATCTATCTCGGAGATTTCGCTCTAATTTGGCATGTGTTTTGTTACATGTCAGTTTCCGGATTGGAACTGTCAATCAGATGAAATGGAAATGGAAAAATAATGTTTAGAATTATTCTGCCAGATATTATGTTTGCTGGAGAAGGTAGAAATCAAATGGAAATGATGTTGGTCCATAGCGTGACTATCTAGAGGCGTTTGCCCAGCTTTTTGGAAGATGCGCAATAGTAAATTGAAGTGATTGTAGCGCATCGAAAGTGCATCATGAGCAACACAACATGACGTAATCTGTACCAGTACTGCACTGGTGTGCTGTATTTTGTTATGTTTACCAAAGGAACGGTACTTATTTACTACTTAATGGTATAGATCTAAATTAAAATATAAAACTTGAAATGTTTAGTTGATATTATTTACTGATTAATTGGCTTTTATTATTATTGTAGTATCAAATGCATTGTTTGTTCAAAAGCTTACTCTTGTAACGATAAAAAAATAAGTCCAGTTTATTCTGTTAGCGGTGTCAATAATAATTTCTCTACCAATTCATAGAATTTGGTTAAAAATAAGTAATTTGAAATAGCTTCATTAATTAGTGATAGTTTGAATAAATAGTATCACTAACTAAGTAAATAAACATTGGATGTTTAATATAAATCACAAAAATATCCTAGTATTTTAACAATAAACTACGTGAATAAACAATATGCTTGATAAAATAAAATTAAAGCAATACGATCGGCTAAAAGATAAGGAAACAGAGACAACATTGAAATGGGAAAAGGAGAGAATTTTCAAAATCAAACTACTTAGAGATGTTTAAAAAAAAAAAAAAAGTACCCACCAGGTTTCAAAACATTGTCAGAGTCCCGCCGGTACAACATGCCAGCACTCCATGTGAAAAAACAGCAGAACAACACGAAAACCAAACAAAAATTCATCGTTTAAATGGCACGTATATACCAGGATCACAGTACGCGACAGGAGATATATTTCAACCTGTATTTATTTGACACTCTTCCGTGTCGCGGCGGGCGTTCTCGAGCTCACTCGAATAAAGTATCGAATGTATCGGTGACATTCTCGATACGGCCGACTGGCATTGGGAGCTCGGAAATCTAATATGAATACGCTTTTGGTAAATACGTTCTCGAGTCGGAGGCGTATACCGTTGGCCGGGATCACCGACTCTACTGTAAATAATGTGAGACATGTGCTTAATAAAATCGGGATGTTTGAATTCGGAGGTGCATTTTATATGTATTCGCTCCTGTTTGCGTAAGCACTAAAATGTGCCTTATTGTACAACAAATAAGCACGTAAACAGCAGTGGGGGTAGCCCCCTCCTTACACAAGGTAGACGTACGATCTAGTGAAGGTTGCCGGACAACAGGATGTGGGTAGCGCATGACCGGATGTTGTACCTATTCTTGGGGATGCCTATGTCCTGCTGTAGACGCCTTTGGATGGGATGGTGATGATTGTTATTTTACAAAATCAAGTCAAAATTGTTTTACTACCCGTAGCTGTCTGACTGCGTAGTTCTTTGAAACCGATTTTGATGCGAATTCTATCATTATTTAGATAATTTATTGCGGAATATGAATGATACATTAATATTAAATTGATTGCAGAAGATTTTTAGTTTTATTTTAGCTTCATAATATCACTTTATAATTAAGGAATGTGGTTATACGAGAACGATGTGGTTTAAAATAAGATGTACCTAGTGACAAAAATTTAAAAGAGTATGCTTAGAGTTAGATGGTCTGGTTATGTGGAGAGAATGAGTGAAAGGCGACTAACAAAACGTATTTACAAGCCAGATGTGAGTATATAGGGTGACTGGTAATTAGTGACCGATACTTATACACGTGATTGTACTCATGATAACAAGCAATTTTCCCAAAGTAACATTTTTGTTTTAATACTCATTCACTTTTATTATAAATACACCGATAACGGCACGTGACGGCCGGATTAGGGTGCGGGCGCCGCATACGGAGCGGGCTTGCAAGCCGTGCGGGTGCTCTGCCTACCCACTGTTCCACGGTACGATAGTAATGAGACAGAGCGGCGTCACGCGGCTAACAGCTGATAGGCCAAAAGCGCGCGCGCGCGTATTTCATACGGCCACGGCAGTTGTATTATTGTGATAAAAATGAATGAGTATTAAAAAATGTTACTTTGGGAAAGTTGTTTGTTATCATGAGGACAATCATGTGTATAAGTATCGGTCACTAATTATCAGTCACCCTATATGTAATATCCCATGAGAACGAGGGGCGGGTTGCAAGTAGAATTACGTGATTACCGGCTCAGATTTAACTATATAATGTTACGAGGGAAAGACGGAATAGTAAGAGGTTTTTCAGTTGCAGAACCTTCTTTACTTCAAGTCCTCATTGCCGCATTTAAACTGATTGGTTTTATTTAATAACAGAAAATAATAATAATCGCATCTTTACTTATTATAAGTCGCAATAATATTCTTTCTGACTAACCGTTAGTGCTCTTATAATCTTATGCTCTTATAATTTGTAGTCTATTCAGTCCTATTCTTGGGACACTCTTTTGTAATATCTTGTTTATTTGTTTTTTTCAGGTTGGTTTTAATATACCTATTCTATTTATCCACGCGAACGGAGCCAGGAGCAAAACTGCTACTAATATCCACAAATCGTTATTTTATAAATATAAATGCACAATATTACTATTGCTAAACTCAAAACCTTGTTACTAACCACACTGTAATTTAGTTTAATTTTGTAATTTTATTGTTCTATATATAATACAGATGATAAACTGTGATAGAATTTTACTGTATTGCAATAAACCAAAAAATATTATTATTGGTAATGGTTTTGATTCACATCGCAAACATTACCTAATGTTTTTTAGGGTTCCGTACCCGAACCCTTATAGGATCACTTTGTTGTCCGTCCGTGGCTGTCTGTCTGTCAAGACACTTATCTTGGAAACGTGTAGAGGTATCGAGTTGAAATTAAAACCATATACTCAAATCTACAGTCCCTTGAAGCTGTGAAAAAATCAAACTTCTACGTTACCGTGAAAAAAAGATATAGCCGTTTATGCCGCAAAAAAAGTATGTACGACACTGTCAAGGGAATTAAAATTTAAAGGATACTTCCCATTGTCCTAGAATCATGAAATTTGGCAAGAAGCAATGTCTTACAACACATTTATAGAAAAAATCTGAAAACCGTAAATATGTAGTTTAATGACAAAATACCTACAAGTTTGTAGGGAACCCCCAGTGCGCTAGTCCGACTCGCACTTGGCCGGTTTTGTTTTGTTGGTCAATCATAGTTACATTGATAGGCCAATCGGTCTGGAAACATGACAGTGTGCACATGGGTGCCTTTTGGAAAGTACTGAACTGGTAAATAGATGATGGAGGAGAGTTTGAATGGAAGATCCTCATTTTTGCCTATGGGGATCTCCAACGGCCTCACAGCTTTTACTAGATAAAAGCCCAATGTTAGTTGTATCGAGATTTATTAAGAACAATGACTGACACATAGGACATTCTACAAAGCCAAACTTTTTTAAACAGTGGCATTATTAATTATGGTAGAAGGACGTCTATACCCAACAGTGGGTGATTCCAGGCTAGATCATGATGGTGAACACAATCACACCAAGGGTACTTATGTATGCATATATGTACATCATCTTGGCTAGGCAGATGATGATATATCTATCTATCTTGTCTGCCTGGCCTTTTCCCAACTATGTGGGGTCGGATTCCAGTCTTACTGGATGCAGCTGAATACCGGTACTTTACATGGAGCAACTGCCTAACTGACCTCTACAGAAGAAAGATAATTCGCGGCGAGAACTGAACTCAATTCCGGAAAAAGCGTTTAAAAAATGTTTTGATGATTGGATTATTCGTTGGCGTAAGTGTATCGTTTCTGAAGGAGCATACTTTGAAGGCGATAAAATAACTTTAGATGAATAACTTCATTCATTTTGTGTCTTATAGATCGTTTCCTGGAACTTTCTTGACAGAGTAGTACATTCTCTCAAATAACACATTGTCCTTGTAAATGTAATGTATCTATGATGCTGCATCTAAGGCATCTAAGACACAAGACACGTGATGTGTCTACTTTGCTCCGTGCCAATACCAATAGCTGGCTTTTCTTATCCCATACGGGAATAAACGAAAGACAAAGGTATTTTCGTACTGGAGCTATTCGATTTTCTAAAATTATCTTTCTACGTGAAAACTACTATTGAATTGAACGTCGCCAGTTTATGTTGATTTAATTGAGCTGCTGTTTTTAAGATTAGTTGATTCTGATCCTTTACTATTTTTACCCGACTGCGGCGAAGGTCAAAAGGAGGTTATGTGACCTTATATGTATGTATGTGGGTATATATGTCCGGTTCTATGTTCCCTCGTAAATCTTAAACGTTAGTTAGTTTCTCGTTGGTGGCGCGAGTCACTGGCTACATTGAAATAAAAAACAAAGAAAAATGGCGGATTTCGGTTGCACCCATTTCAAGGAATGCACCCAATTACCAACCATCCTGTATAACTTTGTCGGGTGCAAAGAACTTATAATAAGTTCCTTGGTCGGGTGTTTAACTGTTTTTCGACAGCTCTTGAAAATCATATCGAGGTTTCTAATTTTTGCTGCAACGGAACCCTTTGTGCCCCAGGCCGAGTCGCGATTGGCCGGTTTATGTCAAATTGCACCCGACTTTTAGCCGTAAACGTGATTTCCGGTGCAAGCCTTAATTTCGTAAGTTAAAGTATACATGATTATGTATATTTATAGGTGTTGTAAACAATTGAGATAATTACGATCAATCATTTCCGAATGCAGTAAGTAGGTAATCGATGTTTTAAATGTTAGATGCTCAGCCTGATAGTACTTATAAATATCAGGTACAACAGACATTTTGTTTTATATTAGAAACGGTTGGATTACGGTCGTGTGGAATTTTGTTTGTTAATTTTTTTGCAATGAGCTATTATACTAAAACGTGTCTCTGTCTGTTCGTGTTTCACTTTGTAGTGCACAACTATCTAGTAAGTTAATTTAAAAATGGGTATTGTATTCTGTAATTTGGAATTCGTTTAGGGACCAGATTTGAAGTTAATTTTCTTACTTTAAGCGTTTTGTCTAGGGATAAACTTATAGCAATATAACGGATTCGGAACATTTGCACGAAGGTCACTTGCGCATCCCACTAGCACGAAAAGATATTTCCGCGCATGGACTTTTGTGCTATTGAACTTTTGTGTGAACGGACATTTGCGGGCATGGACACTCGCGCGAATGGGCATTACGCGCGAATATAATATATTTGCGCGACTTAACCCTTAAATTGGCAAATGAATTTATTCCTACAATTTAATGATTTTTTGTTTTTTCCTGATTTATTATGATCCCAGAGGACTGAAAAAAAATGTGAAAAAAATCTACTTATAACAGTTTTCGCGAAAATCTATGTACTCCGGGGAGTACATTGCCAAATATAGTGTAAAGTATGTCTTCTTGTGTTTGTACTACGTGGAGCACGGTGCCAAGATATCAATTAAACACATCTTAGTTAATTATTTGCTTTTTAATCATAATTCTTACTAAACAATATTAATTGATTGTAAAATTGACGAAAGCAATTTCTTTTGTTACTTTCTCCTACCACAAAACACAGATGCATATTGCACTTCACGCAAAGGACTTTGGTTCTTCCCTCTTTGCAAAACCTACAGCGTGATTGCTTATTTGCCCATTCTGGATAATGTCCTACAGCATTGTACCTGACGTCCACCTGCCTTTCAGAAGTAGGTTTCTGAATTGTTCTCACCTTCATCTCCACATGATGACATGACATGACATGACGATTTTACCAGGCCGACAGAGTCCTTCAAATAAATCAAGCCTAAACTCTTTTAGAGACTTTAGTCTCTCATCTCGGATGTAAATAAGCCAGCCGTTGTTTATGCATTATGTATATCCAGCAATTGCGAAAATATAGCTAAATACCACCGTCGGGCCTTGAACGGGGTCCGGTACAAAGATATAAGCATATCTGCTGAATCAACGCCCCCCATATGCTTAACAGACTTATGCAAAACAATAAAAAAGAAACCATCTATTATTTACGCGGATATATTCCTTACTCGACCAAATGGTGGAAATCATCAGGGAGGAAGGGACGCGTTTTTGTAAAATGTACGGGCAAGAAGTTCAAACTTTCGGAGGAGACTCTGGAGCTTATGACGGAACGACGTGAAAACCTACCCATCACTTCGTCAGAAATACAGGCACTCAATAAAAGAATTAGGAAATTGGTACGATTCGACCTTCGATGCTCCAACACACGCTCAGTAGAAAAAGCGATTGAGCAAAATCGGGGGTCGAAAGTGTTCGTCCAATCACTTGGGAGGAGCCACCTGACAAAGTTGACCAAATCTAGTTGGGATATCGTCGTTTCAAAGCCGGAGATTCTTTCGGAAGTCGATAACTTCTACGGCCAGTTGTACGCATCGCATGCATCTCGACCTGATCCCGAAAATGAGGATTCCAGAGCCACCTTAACCCGCCATTTCACAGAAGACCTGCCAGAAGTCAGCCAAGACGAAATCGAGGCGGCTCTTAGACAGCTTAAGAATGGAAAAGCCCCTGGCGAGGATGGAATAACGACCGAGCTCCTGAAAGCGGGAGGACGTCCGGTATTAAGAGAGCTTCGGGAGCTTTTCAACTCAGTCCTGTTCTCTGGGAGATTCTCTTTAAAAAGGGGAACAAGACCCTATTAAAGAATTACAGACCCATTTCGCTCCTTAGCCACGTGTATAAGCTGTTTTCAAGAGTCGTTACGAATCGTTTAGCGCGAAGACTTGACGACTTCCAGCCACCGGAGCAGGCCGGGTTCGAGGAAGATATAGCACCATAGACCACATTCACACAGTGCGGCAGATCATGCAGAAGTCCGAAGAGTATAATCGGCCACTGTGTCTTGCATTTGTGGACTATGAGAAGGTTTTTGACTCTGTCGAGACTTGTTCAGTTCTGGAGTCTCTGCAGCGATGCCAAGTCGACTGGCGGTACATCCAAGTGTTGAGAAATCTTTATGAGAACGCCACAATGACCGTCCAAACACAAAACCAGCAAACGGAGCATATCCCATTGTGTCGGGGGGTGAGGCAGGGGGACGTTATTTCCCCGAAATTGTTCACCAACGCACTGGAGGATGTGTTTAAGACGCTAAAAATGGGAAGGACGTGGCATTAACATCAACGGCGAGTACATCTCACACTTGAGATTTGCAGATGACATCGTCATACTGGCTGAATCGCTGCACTTGCAGCAGATGCTGGATGGCCTAGTTGATTCTTCTATACGCATTGGTCTCAGGGTGAACTTGGACAAAACCCAGGTTATGTTCAACGATCATGTCGCCCCAGGACCTATTGTTGTAAATGGCGATCCTCTCGAGGTTGTTCGAGAATATGTTTACCTCGGGCAAACTCTGCAGTTTGGTAAGAACAACTTTGAGAGGGAGGCTAATAGAAGAATCCAGCTGGGCTGGGCAGCGTTTGGGAAGCTTCGCCAGATCTTCTCGTTGCGTATTCCACAGAGCCTAAAGACTAAGGTCTTCAATCAGTGCGTCCTGCCTGTTATGACATACGGAGCCGAAACGTGGACACTGACGGTACGGCCGGTCCATAAATTTAAGGTCGCTCAGCGAGCTATGGAACGGGCTATGCTTGGAGTCTCTCTGAGGCATCGCATCCGGTACGAGGTGATCCGACAGAGAACCAGAGTTGTCGACATAGCCCACAGAATAAGTAAGCTGAAGTGGCAATAGGCCGGTCATATTAGTCGCAGGACCGATTACCGTTGGGGTAGACGTGTTCTTGAGTGGAGACCGCGAATTAGCAAACGTAAGGCTCAGGGCTCGGTGGAGTGACGATCTCCGCGGGGTGGCTGGTAGCAACTGGAAGAGAGTTGCTGAGAATCGAATTGAATGGCGTGCGATTGAGGAGGCCTATGTCCAGCAGTGGACTGCTATAGGCTGATGATGATGATGATGATGATTCCTTACTTCTCCAAAGCTTATTTAGGTGCTTGCTGCGGGAAGAATATGGAATAATATGCCTAGGAACAATAAGAACAAACCGGCTCAGGAGTTGTCAAGATCTGTTACCCACTGAAAAATAATTAAAAAAAGAAAAGGAGAGGATACAGTACCCAAGTTGTGTCTAATAGCAACAAGTTAGCTTTCGTGAAGTGGAACGATAACAAGCTGGCTATTGAAAAGATAAGGAGATACTCGAAGGAAGACAAACGCAAGGTCGATGTTGACTGCCCTCAACTTGCAAACATCGACCTTACGTTTTTCTTCCTTTTGTTCTTATTGTTCCTAGGCTAATTATTCCATATTCTTCCCGCAACAAGAAAATAAGCTTTGGAGAAGTAAAAAAGTTATCCGTGTAAATAATAGATGGTTTATTTTTTATTGTTTTGCATAATGCTGATACCACCACGCTACGCAGAAGCCACGTTCAAGCACTGCAGAAAAAGAAAAAAGAACATGCTATACGACATAGTACCATCTACACCTCAACCGATGTTATTTTATGTCAAAACAAACAAAAAAAGCCCGTTTGCTTTTCTCTGTGTATTTGGCAATGTACTACGTGTATTCCGAAGTCTATTTTGCGTATTTTCCTACGTACTTTGCAACGGTATTCACGGAGTACACACCTAGTTTCGAACTACTAAAATTACGATTACGTAGTTTACACATAAAATTACGCACGATTATATTGTTGATAATGTCTCTTTGCAATGTAAAGCCTAATAACCACAAGTCCCATCCAAAAAAACATAGAAAAACTTAAAAAGCTTTCCCATGACGCAGAGACGTCAGACCGCTTCGAAGACATTTTGAATTACACGCATAATTTTCGATGGTACCACATCCGAATATTTTGTCTACCAAAATACACAATTATTGCAAACTAAAAATAATAATAAAGGGTATTTTTTTTAGATTACTACTACAATCGATTTTTTCAAAGTTTTTGGTGGAGTACACTGCCAATTTAAGGGGCCAGTGACTTACAGAGTATACATAACAATATGACACCTGTTATTACTTATATGGTGGGCTGAGTTGTGATTGTTAGTGGGAAGTCTCAGACAGACTAGAAGGGAATCTAAGATCGTTGTTTTTTATTAATTTTAGTGAGTTTTATTTTCGTTATTAGCGACCTTGAAAATCACGTAAACGATACCCATGACGGAAAAACGAAAATTTTCCTCGGCGCCATCTTGGATTTTCATTTTGACAAACACTGAAAATTAAACCCGTTAAATTAAGAATAAAAAACAGCGATCGTAACTATTTCCTACCAGTCCGTCTGAGACTTACCATGCACAATCACAACTCAGCCCACTCTTCAAGTAATATCAAGCGTGATATAATGTTTTGTCTGTCAGGCCCCTGGCCATTAAGTCACGCAGTCCAGTCGCAGAAATAAGTTCGCGCAAGTATCTATCGCTCAAGTTGATTCGCGTAAGTATCGTTCGCGCAAATGTCTATTCGCGCATAAGTCTTTTCGCGCAATTGTGTTCGCGCAAGTGTCTCTCGCGCAAATGCTTTTTGCGCAAATGTACTGATACCCAATATAACTCTGATGCAATTGTTTATTTAATATAGATTCTTCACAAATATTGTACATTTAAAAACTATAGCTAGGATAGCTTGCTAGAACTTTAAAATGAAAATCTTAATCTTAACTAATATTATAAATGCGAGGGTAAGTTTGTTTGTTATCTTTTCACGCCTAAACCACTGTCCGTTTCTGTACCCGTTCATCTCGAAAAAAGTACTGTTCCCAAGGAAAACCACACTAACGTTCTTTTGATAATAGATGGCACCACAAGTCTTTCGAATCATGATTGAATTATATCATCACAAGCAGACAACCCAAATTGATTGTCAAATTTTAAATTAACGCGAGCGAAGCCGCGGTCAAAAGCTAGTAGAACTATAAACATAATGTCCATGCCCAAGCATGTAAATTAATGAAAAAAGAAGCAGTAAGGGAGTTCCTTAAATAATATAAACTATTTTTGCTATTTTTTAGTGCCTCAAACTCGTCCCAGAACGCGTTAAAGTTACTCATTATGATAAAAGCTATATTGAAGACTCTGTAATATTCAACGTGAGACGTTACAACCGAAAAGGAGATTATTTTTTAAACTTGTATTTTGAAAATAAGATAGTTTTAGGCAGCGGTATGTCGGTAAGATATTCCAGTATTTTGAGTTTGCATCTCCACTAATAATTCCTGACAGTCTGATCAAAATCTTTGCACGTAATTCTTAGAATAATCTTGAGTAATGATCAGATTCAGGCCCACTGAATGATGATGAAAATCGCATCAAAATCAACGAAAGCGAGACGCTATAATCGAAAAGGAGATTATTATATAAATGTTTTTTTTTGAAAATAATATAGTTTTAGGCAACGAAATTTCGGTAAGATATTCCAGTATTCTGAATTAGCATCTCCAATAAGGAAACTTTTGCATATAATTTCTGACAGTCTGATTCAAATCTTTGCGTTTCATTCTGAGAATAAACTTGAGAAATGGTCAAATTCAGGGCCACTGCATGATGATAATAATAGCATTAAAATCGATCCAGTCGTTTCAAAGCCCCACATTTTATTTTTTTAGCTACCATTCTAGCAACAAATAAGATATTTTAAATCATCATTCTCTTGCCCTTGTCCCAATTCACTTGGGGTCGCCGCAGCAAATAAGATATTTTAAATATGACGAGAAATTGCCAGCCGATATTATAATTATAATATGTGTAGATAGTTGAAATTACTAAGTATCAGAACGATTGAGTCCTGCTCGTCTGCTCAAATAGCTTATCGTGTTACCCAAAAACTGAGTTGTAGAGGTCGGTCGGGCAGTCGTCCTATTTAAAATGTTGATATCCTGCCGCGTGCGGCTAGACTGGAAGTGGACCCCCATAGTTGAACAAAAGGCTACATAGATGACAATGCTCTGGTACACCAGTTTGATGGAAATTGACAATGTGGAGTTTTTGTAGGTGGATATCATCTTCTACGAATATCTTCACAATGAGTTCAGAAGGTCATTTCCCGAATTGCACATCAAACTATGCGATCTCATTAACAATGATCCCTATCTTGGTAAATCCCTAAGAGCAGCAGGCTTCGCTTGCCCTGTTTTACTGGTAAGATTTTCGTTGTTAAATTATGTATTTTATACCTTTTGTATGACAAATATAGTATCCACACTTTTAAAGGTGACATCGCGGCAAGATAGAAGAATTCGACTCCTCGTCCCGAATTCGACTCCTACTATAAGTGGACTGTTCTGTATTTTACTAGCGCCTAGCAAAATTGTGCAGCCTAAGGCAAATCCGCGAAAAAGTTATTAAGTTAAGCTTTATTTGCGTTTCAGGGCAAACATGCTGTAAGTAACTTAACGTTCAACTATAATATCCCATCGTTGTGGCCGTTTGAAAGAGGCATGGTCGAGATTATCATCAAGAATGAGAGTAATGTGTTGATAGCAAGTGGCGAAGTAGTAGTGACGTTCAAAGAAAACCTACCCAAACATAAAATATGACTTTGTAGTATTTTTTATTAGAATATTATAAATTACTATCCAAACTGCAGTGTTTTATTTTATAGATTAAGAAACTTCTCTGTCTTTTCACAGTTCATTTATCTCTGCCAGCTGCAATCTAACAATAATCTTATTAGGCTACTGTCTAGCCTTGCAACTTGCTTTTTAGAGAAAAAACATAAAAACCGGCCAAGTGCGAGTTGGACTCGCGCACCGAGGGTTCCGTATAAACTTGTAGGTATTTTGTTATTAAACTACATATTTACGGTTTTCCGATTTTTGCCTTTACTTGTACTGTAACTGTAATACAAAGTTTCTTGCAAAATTTCATGATTCCAGGTCAACGGGAAGTACCCTATAGATTTTGATTCCTTTGAGAGTAACGTTGAGTATATACGTTTTTGCGGCATAAGCAGCCGTATCTTTTTTACGTTAACTTAGAAGTTTGATTTTTTTCACAGCTTCAAGGGACTGTAAACTTGAGTATATCGTGTTAATTTCAACTCGATACCTCTACGCGTACGGTGAGTAATGGGCTAGCTCGCCGTCCGTCCGTCGTATGACGACGGGCAGGCCGTGTCGACGGCGCGTTCGTGTTCCACGCGCGCCTCAAAGAGTTGTCAGCAAACGGGAGGGGCCCGCAAGGGCCGGTGCCTGCCAGGGCTGCGGGACTGTTCGAAAGAGATACCGCGGCCCTGGAACATAAAGGGCCATTGAAGGAACATGGGTGGTTTTTAGTCAGTAAGAGTCTGACACTCCCTTCCGCTCCGCCCAGAGCGGGAGGAGTCATATGACGATTTCCCACCCCCCAAAAAAAAAAAAATACCTCTACGCGTACCCGAGATAAAGGGTCTTGACAGACGGATGGACCGTGGACGGACGGACGGACAACGTTTTTTCTTTTTGAGGTACAGAACCCTATAAATCACTAAGATCTTGACAGTGTTGCAAAGTCTGTACCTACTAACAAAGAGACATTATTACTCGACTACGGCGAAGCAGAAAGGAGGTTTATGATTTTGACCGGTATGTTTGTATGTTTATATTTATATATTATGTTCATCTATTGGAAGGCGCCTTGATTGTCCGCTGGTGTTAGGGTATGTGACGTCACATTAAATATTCTATTAAATAACTAACTTACACGTTATACATTTTAATGTATTTAATAAATATCCATAGTGATGATCGGAGGATAGCCGTGGTCGTATGCCACCTACCCTAAAAACAATACATTCTAACTTTCTTTAGGCCAAAGTGTCATACCACTGAAAACTGGCGGATTTTGCTGCTGATCCGTTGTAGTTGTATTTTTTTAACCCTTGTCACGGGTCACTTAATTTTATGTCTATATATTTTTTGTTTTTAACTTAAAGCTTTGAGATTCTGTGTATTCTTCTAAGACGACCATAGCCCTCGAACACGCGGGAAGAGAGGCGTACGCGAGTGCAAGTTTGGAGATACACTCGCAACCCGGTGTTTTATACCCGTAGTAGTTTTAGTGGGCTACTCGTTTACATCGTAAGTGAAAAACTTGAATGTTAAACGTTTTATTTGTACATCATTATTTTTTTCAGAGTATGACTCAAGTGACAAGCCACGAGATTGAAGCAAATTGCTGAGAGCACCTATTTTGTGTACAGCGTTTACGTTAACTGCAGTAAATAACGTTTTCAAAATTATTAATGATTTTGTAACAAAATTATTAAAATTATTAGTTGTGAATCATCATAGTCATTAATCATTATTATTATCACAATGTGTTGTTTGTTTTGGATGCAAATGAAAAAACAAACAACTCATTGTCCTTTGGCAGTAGTGCCCATCAACCAGGGTGCCAACTGTTGGAAGTGCGTTCCCAAGTCAAAACTCTTTGTAAAAATATTTAAAAATGTAAATATTATGTAAAAAAAAATACAATACATTCAATTACAGTTACTAATAATTACAAATAAAATAATTTTTGTTAACTTTTAGGTATGCTACTTAAAATTAAACACATTTTGTGTGGGCCGCACTTAAATAATTCTAGCGCTAACTGTTAGCTGCGCCATCACATTACTGCTCACAGTCCTCTCCCCATGACATCCAGTTCTTTCGATGTAGGGCTACTGTGAAGCACTGTTCATTGGTTTTGCCCAGCATATACCTCCATCTCCTACGAGACCTGCCGCGATGACTGCAGGTTGTGTTCATGCTCCACATAGTGACCATTTCGGCCACAGCCACGTTTTCAAATCATCGTCCTACAGGACAACAAGACGACAGTTACAACTGTCGTCTTGAAATCTTCTTTATGGTGTGGTTAGTGCCTACTAGGTGTCAGAGTTTTTACGCCCCCCATGGGCCTCTGACTTGGCTTTACATGCCGTCGAGAAATATCTTTCAGGCATGCTAGTTTCCTCACAATGTTTTCCTTCACCGAAGCAAGTGATAATTATACAATACGCACATGAATCCGGAAAATCAGAGGTGCGTGCCTTGGATTCGAATTTCAAATCTTCAAATGATTGACAGAAACAGAATTATTGATGTATATAATTTATTTAGCCGTCAACATGTTTAGCTATCTGTGATGGAATTTTACAAATTAAGGTAACTAATTGTTAACAATTGAGATAGCATAAGCATAATCAGCCTATAATGTTCCCACTGCTGGGACACACGGCCTCCTCTCTAGAGAGGGAATGGGCTATAATCCACCACGCGGGCCCAGTAGATGTAACATGTCTTCGAATTTTTGGTTCTAGGACATGTATGCCGGTTTCCTCACGATGTTTTCCTTCACCGTTTTTGAGAGCAGTGGTGATGAAATAAATTACACAAAGTAATGCGCCTGCCTGGGTTCGAACCCACGACTTACTATTCGTAAGTCGGGGCCGCCACCACTGGGCCACCGCTGCTCTCTCTCAATTGAGATAGTTATGGTCATTTCCGAATTGAGTTAGATAGAGTAACCGATGTTTTAAATGTTAGATGCACAGCCTGATAGTACTAATAAATATCGGTTACAACAGATAGTTTGCCATTTTGTTTTATATTAGAAAATATTTACGGTCGTGTGGATTTTGTTCGTTAAGTTTTTAGCAATGAGCTATTGTACTAAAACGTGTCTCTGTCTGTTCGTGTTTTACTTTATAATGCACAACTATTTAGTGAGTTAATTTATAAATGTATGTATATTGTATTCTGTACTTTGGGATTCGTTCAGGGACCAGATATGAAGACTTCTAGGGTTTCATCTAGGTATAAGTTTCATCTTCCTAGCACAGTGGGCTGCGCTGGGGCGGGTGCTGCAGGTGCTGAAAACCTCAAACGGCGCAAATACAATAATTTAATTGGTAGTTATGTGTTTAAGCCGTTTGGGGTTGAAACACTAGGGCCATGGGGTCCGAGTGCCCATCTAGTATTTCGGGAAATCGCCAAGCGGTTGGTCGACTCTTCACGTGACCAGAGGGCGGGCCTATTTTTTGGCCAAAGAATCAGCATTGCCACCCAACGTCGCATTGCTGTCAGCCTTTTGGGCACTTTTCCTGTTGACAGCGATCCGCACGAATTTTTGGACGCCCTGTAACACTTTTCTACTTGTACATATTTGTTACTATTATAGTTTTGTAGTATGGTATAAAGTTATATAGCGTTGAATGAGCATTATAAATCTGATACAATTGTTTTTAGTTAGTTACTTTTGGTAATTGTTTATTTATCGTAGAATCTTTACAATTATTGTACATTTAAAAAAAAATGTAAAAAAAGTGAAGATAGAACTATAAACTTAGTGCCCATGTCCAACCACGTGAACATGCAATCGTAAACCTATTGTACGTGATACGTGTGTTACGCATACGGAGTAAATGATGGCGAGTGGGGCCAACTTTTCTAATTTTTTTAAATGAATAAATGAATGAAAAAAGAAGCAGTAATTTAGGAGTTCCTTAAATAATGAAAACTATTTTTGCTATTTTTTTAGTGCCTCAAAGTCATCCCAGAACGCGCTGAAGCTACTCATTTTGATAAAAACTACTTTGAAGACTCTGTAATATTCAACGTGAGACGTTACAAGCGAAAAGGAGATTATTTTTTAAACTTGTATTTTGAAAATAAGATAGTTTTAGGCAGCGGTATGTCGGTAAGATATTCCAGTATTTTGAGTTTGCATCTCCACTAATAATTCCTGACAGTCTGATCCAAATCTTTGCATGTAATTCTTAGAATAATCTTGAGTAATGATCAGATTCAGGCCCACTGAATGATGATAAAAATCGCATCAAAATCAATCCAATATTTTAAAGCCTTCAAGCTATTATTCTAAAAACAAAATATATGTTTTAAATATGATGAGAATGCCAGACGAAACTACTAAGTACATCATCTGTGTGCTCAAACAGGCCATCGTGTTATCCAGCCACTGAGTTGTAGTAGGCAGGCGTAGGCAGTCGTTCCATGTAAAATCTTGCCGCGTACGGGTAGGCTGGAAGTGGACCCCAACATACTTGAACAAAAGGCTACATAGGTGGCAATGCTCTGGTACACCAGTTTGCAGGAGAATGACAATGTGGAGTTTTTGCAGGTGGATTTCATCTTCTACGAATATCTTCACAACGAGTTCAGAAGGTCATTTCCTGAAATGCACTTCAAACTATGCGGTCTCATCAACAATGATCCCTATGTTGGTAAATCCCTAAGAGACGCAGGCTTCCCTTGCCCTGTTTTACTGGTAAGATTTTCGTTCTTAAATTATATATTTTTTACTTATTGTGCGACAATTTTAGTATCCACATTTAAAATGACATCGCGGCAAAATAAAAGAATTAAGAATTCGTCCCGAATTCGACTCCTACCATAAGTGGACTGTTCTGTATTTTACTAGCGCCTAGCAAAATACAGTAAAACAATCTTATTACTTATGTTTTTTTTTTTATTTTGGTTCTTATTTTATTTTTTGTAATATTTTTTTAGGGTTCCGTACCCAAAGGGTAAAACGGGACCCTATTACTAAGACTTCGCTGTCTGTCTGTCTGTCTGTCTCCAGGCTGTATCTCATAAACCGTGATAGCTAGAAAGCTGAAATTTTCACAAATGATGTATTACTATTGCCGCTATAACAACAAATACTAAAAATTTAAAAAAAATATATTAAGAGGGGCTCCCATACAACAGATATGATTTTTTTGCCGTTTTTATAGATAATGGTACGGAACCCTTCGTGCGCGAGTCCGACTCGCACTTGGCCGGTTTTTTTTTCTTTAATCTCTGTGTTAACACTAGGTGTTAACACAATTCTGTAATTGAATGGAACACACTTAAAAGAACCTTTATATAACTGTGACTTGTATTGTATCTGTGTGTGTTTTGTTGGAGATCTAAATAGATAAATAAATTAAGAATTTATCCCAAATTCGATTCCTAACACTTATGGCAGAATAGAGCAAATCCGCGAAAAAGTCAAACTTTATTTGTGTTTCAGGGCAAACATGATGTAAGTAACATGAGTTTCAATTATATGATTCCATCGTGGCCGTTTGAAAAAGGTATGGTCGAGGTTCTCGTCAAGAATGAGAAAGATCTGTTGATAGCAAGTGGCGAAATAGTACTGACGTTCAAACAAGACCTACCCAAACATAAAATATGACTTCTGTATTTTATTTGAATATTATAAATAACTATCCAAACTGCAGTATTTTATTTTATAGACTTAGAAACTTGTCTATCTTTTCCCAGTTCATTTATCTCTGCACATCTGCAATCTCTGCACATCTGCAGGATCACTGTAGTTTTACCAGCCTTGCAACTTGCTTTTTACTAGAGAAAAGAACATCAAAATCACCAAGATTTTGACAGTGTTGCAAAGTCTTTACTAACATAGAAGCATATCTACAAAGGCTGTAACTAAATCTTTTGCAATAATATAAGGAAGTGTAAGTTTTAAAGCAACCAATTTCTAGACAATTTTCAGTACCAACTTGGAGTTCTTAAAATTGGCAAATCATCTCTACAATTCTTCCTTCTCCTTGGAGGTGTACAGACGTAATATTTTGGGATGAATAACGGCTGATATACGCACAAACACCCTTGAACATAATGGAAGCATTGTTAGGGAATTGCACAGCTACGATATTATCAAGCTCGTTTTACAAAAGACAAAAAAATCAACAAGAAGCTCATACTGAAAGCTCTCTTTATTTACTCGCGAAAATGTTTAATCGATTTAGTAAACAACGTGCATAAATCATTAGGGAGGCTGAGAGTTGTTTATGTAGTTTTCCATCAAGGTGCATCCGATTTGTTTTTTAAATTATATACTCGGAGGGTGTATATATGCGGGACGAGCTGGACAGAACCAACGGCCAGTGAGCAACGAATGATTTGGAGGTCATGGGGGAGGCCTTTGCCCAGCAGTGGGTTGACACAGGCTAACAGTAACCGTAAAGGGTGGATTAAACGAGGTTTGGCTAGGATACTAAAAGTTCTCTGTCATTTGTATCAGGTGTAACAAGTAGGTTCCCCCCTATAGTAGCCCCCTATAAGTATCTCCCTCGTTTGTCTTAACCTTAGCGATTTCGGTAACGGCGACTCATTGAAGCTATTTCGTTTCGTGTGTTATATGACTGGCCAGACCGAATTTGCTCTTAAATACCCAGTCACAACTAAAGCAGTAGAGCTCACCGGTCGAGTTATAGGTGTAAATCTAGAAGGGCTTAGGTCTCTCTTTCCGTATTGGCGCTTTCCGTTCAATGTATCGAGTCGCTGTTTTTCGAAGGTTTTTTTACATTTTTACCCTGTAAATAAGAGGTTCTGGAACTTCTCACTGTTGAGGTTTTGATCTTGAGTGCTTCAATCAATTCAGCCCATTGCAGTCCAATGCTGAACATAGGCGTCTCCCAAATCGCACCACAGCAACCAGTCTTCACATATCCATTCTGTCCCAGCCACCTTTTTAAGGCCGACAGTTCATTTAAAAGATTAAAAAAAAACAGCCACAACAAACAACGACAACAATTACTCATCAACAACAACAATTTAATCACATTTTTTAGAATTGTTTTTTTTTTGTTTTTGTTTTTTTTATATGATTAGATATTATTGGATTTAATTTTTAAAAGATTAAGCGTTATTTTTAATTATAATAGTTTTGATGAATGCATTAGGAAATAAATAGAATAAAATTGTTTTTTTTTATTTAGCTAGATGACGTCTCACACCTCGCTTGCGGATACGTAGGTACTTGTGTGCTCACGTCAGGAAATTTTAAATTGTTTTTCAGCAGTAAGATCAAATGGCATGTTTGGCGCCGTGACAGATCGATTGATTGCTGCGCTGCGTGTCGCGGGTTCGATTCCCGCACGGAACAAATGTATGGCCTACATATAGTAGTTCCAGGTCTGGCTGTGTGGGTATGTGAGTTTAAATGTTTGTCAATGTACCCACGATTCAAGAGAATTTCCTAGTGTGGGGTAAAATACTGACCTTGCCGACAAACTATGTATTTGGCAAAGATGAAAAAAAAAACACTTAAAATGAAGAAGCATCATTAATTTCCAATGCTACAAGTCCATTTTTGTCTCTCGTGGTAAATAGTTGTTTAAAGCTCCATCCTTGCTAAAAACAAACACGCTTACATTAATTACTTATCCTTTTTAAATTCAAGATTAATACAAAAACACATAAAAACAAGTTTCCTTATAAAGCTGGATGAGATCATACCATGATCTTTGTCGTAAGTGCGATGAGTCAAAGCGGGGGCGGGAAAGATGATGCGAACGTAACCCGCTTTCCATATAGAGACACTGTGTTAACTTCTTAATGTTGTGTGTCATATTTTAATTACCGTTTGAGGACAGTGTTACACCGTGTCGATGGTTGGAGAACTTCCTATAAGTTGGTGTTTTTATTAATCTCGGAAATTAGTCCTTACATACACTTATATAGATGTGTTTTGTATTAAAATAGCCTCTGAGAGGATAAAATATGTCCGTTTCTTATTACTATTTATTTACATTCAAGAATGGCAGGTATTCTTATAAACTAAGCCCCACAAAACCGTAGTTAATGGTTTGACTGTGGGGTCAGCGAGTCTCTATTAAACGTACTTAAAACTAGTTATTATTTTTAAGTAGCACTTGTTCACATTTCTAAATAATATCTTTTTCATTTATTTTTAAAACTATTTTTATTCGTTTCACTCCTTATGTATGCCGGCAGACTGTTCAATAGATATGGTATTCGTTTATTTAAGGTTCTGTCACCAAAGTAATTAGCGACTCTGGGTACATTGAATCTGCCGGCAGCCATAGATCGTGTGTTATGGTTATTGTTTACGTGAATTAAGTTATGCTTTTGGGCACCATGGTAGTTAACTGCTAAAAGATACTTATGTTTGTAACTGATCGGTAGAATTTTACATATTTTAAATAGTTCCCTATAATCTCCTTTACAATTGTAACACAGTACTTATGTACAGTATTTCCTGCTACGACCGTGCTGGCTGGCTAATATTCTTGGTACGATGTAAGCAGTGTAGATGTAACAGTCTACACGTGGTGGGAGCTAACAGTGACAGCGCAGCCTAGCCCGGTCACTCAGGCTCAGGAAAATAATAGATACCTGGGCAAAATTGCCGGAGCTCTTACATAGTAGTGGAACAGTGTCTAAAAGATTATTAAGCAGCATAAATTACCTATCGATTTACCATCTCAAGATTCATTGAAATCCATGTAGTTTATACGAGATTTATGTTCCAGTGCACGAGTAAGACATATTGTGTTGTTACATAGATGTATAAGTTCACAATTGTAACGGTTTACTAAACGGTGTTTGTTACTGGCAAGATGGTAGGTACACGGACACGTAAAGTTTTACTGCTCCTAAAAAAATACTTACCTCCATATATATAAATTAAAAGTACCAAAACAACAGCTATTTTTGCTATAATGTCCTCTAAGAACGGTACTACGCCTTTATATGTAAAGTTGTCTCAGACATATTTCCTTATTGAAGCCTTCTCGCGTCATGGACATACAAATGATGAAATTAAATACGAATAGCACTTTAATAATACAAGCAAGTATTATTAATACGGACTATAATATTATACAGCCATAGAGTCAGTTAGAACTAAACAATAACAGCCGATCGGATCAATCTTCAGGTTAAGCCGCGCTTGCTTAGGTTGGTCTGTGGATGGGTGACCACCCATTACATACCTAGTTTCCTTCGTGTCTCGGAAAGTAAGTTAAGCCGTTGGTCCCGGCTGTCATATTTTATGTAGATCTTTGAGAGTCGTTACAGGTAGTCAGTGGCCCGAAAGTCTGACAACCAGTGTTACCAAGGGGTATCGTATTACACAGTACTAGCTGGGTTGTGGAGATGAGATACGTAGTGGCTCCATGTAAAATATTAGTATTCAGCTGCACCCGGTTAGACTGAAAGCCGACCCCAACATAGTTGGGAAAAAGTTAGGCAGATGATGATGATAGAGTCAGTTAGATCTAGGGGTCGCTAGCGCGACTTCTAAGCGTGGGGTCCTTGAGGTTCATCCCTGGGTTAAGTATTGTAGTTAGGTATGTACCTATTTCACATTTGTAGCAGGAGAAAACCTCACAGCACAGACGACATGCTTACCATCTGCCTCTGCCTAGCCTTTTCCCAACTACGTTGGGGTCGGCTTCCAGTCTAACCGGATGCAGCTGAGTACCAGTATTTTACATGGAGCGACTGCCTATCTGACCTCCACAACCCAATTAGTACTGGGTTATACGATATCCTTTAGTCAGGCTGGTTGTCTGACTTTCGGGCCACTGACTACCTGTAACGACTGTCAAAGATCTACAAATGACAGCCGGGACTAACGGCTTAACGTCCTTTCCGAGGCACGGAAACTCAGGAAACTCGGTATGTAATGGGTGGTCACCCATCCACGGACCAACCTAGGTAAGGACGGCTTAACCTAAAGATCGACCCCGAGCGGCTGTTCTTATTTTGCCACGAGTTCGATATGCATACCAACTCTGAATAATCTGAGAAAACAAATAGGTATGATGTTTTGTTATCAGTATTGTAATCCAGAACTAAATTTACCGTAGCAGGCAGATCTGTGATGTTTGGACACATCTAATGAAGAGCAGACAAACCCATAATAATCTCGAACTGAATTATCATAAGTCGTAATAGTGAAAGCTCTTTTGATGAATAAGTTCATGCTTGTGACTAAACATTAAAAGACGATCAAATACTTCATATCCCACATTAAGGCTTTTGATATGCATTTATGAATCTTATAACTTTATCAAGAAGTTATAATATAAATGAACAAAGAGCCCGACGTTTTTATTCAATGTCATTCAACTAGAAATAATTAAGGATTTATGCTCCAGTAATTACGTTCGAAGAAACGCCTGTTTATTACGTTTTGGAATTAGTTATCGTACCTATCAAGATTAGTGTTACATTATGCTCCAATTAATAAAGATGTTTGGCTCATAATTCATACTTACAAATGAGAAATTAAGCTTGTCTGTCTATTACCTTTTCACGCCAAAATAACAGAACAGATCGGAATGTCTGACATTAGGATAAACTTTAATCTTGGTGAGGATATGGATTTTACTTTAAATTCTTGTGATATACTCCCATGGGATAATTTCTAACCTAAAAGCCAGCAAAGTTGTGGAAAAAAACTATTAAGGATTATTAATAAAGACAGTGATCATAGCAACTAGATAAAAGACAGAGCTCTTTTCAACCGTATGGCAACATCTCCCAGTGTTCCAATTTAGAAATCTACCAATTATCATAATTCGCTTCGTTCTACAACGACCTCAGGTACCAAGACTGGACTCACAAATTTAGCAAAACATCATTTTCAATTTTATGTTAATAAGTTTAAGGTTCAAATTCTATTGTAGAGACACCAGACAAATTCTAATTTGGAACTGTATCACAGATAAGTATTACGTATAATTAGCATTGTATAATTAAGTCTCTGGGTACTTACGTATTTAGAATTCAAGTGTCCCGCCTGTCTCATCGTCTAATTTTGTCTTTGAAGTTTGTATAGCTCAATAACAAATTAGGAGACGACCTACGTCAACGAGTTGCCACGTTGGGGTGCCCACTTCATTATGAAGAGCTGGTTTTAGGCTACCTGTCCATTTCAACTGAGATGAGCGAGTCTTTTGAGCTAGGCAGTCTAGTTAAATAGATAATAAATATCTGGCCTATCCCGTAACTTTTCAAGACTAAATTCTTCGGCAAGTGCGTCCTGCCCGTTATGACATTCAGTGCCGAAACGTGGACATTGACTAGCGAGTTTTTCGTTCAGCGTACTATTGAGTCGCGAGGTCCTTTGAAGGCTACGATCCGAGATTAAATTATCCGGAAAAGAAACGGGGTTACTGAAATACTGACATAGCTTGCAGAGTAAGGAAGCTGAAGTGAGTGTGGGCTAGTCTCGTTTGTCGAAGGACCGATAGTCGACGCATCAAACGGCCAGCGTAGTGTGGGATGACCGGACGACGAGACGATAAGCTGGCGAGCGGATGTACCTTAAAAAGGTTGCTGGGTAAGACTTGTTGAGGAGTGTGGCGTAGCTTGGGCGAGGTTTATGTTTATGACTGGACTCTTATAGCTCTGCACATCTGCGGTCCATCCCGTTGTAACGGATTGTAAATGTGGCAGTACAAAACGCACTACAGCAACATAGTACAAAAAACTACTTTAGCGCCTACTATGTCACACAAATGTAGAACTAACGTCGATTTCCTAAATAGGGTTAAACTCCGCGGCGATAAACTCGGGGTAGTAGCCCACCAGACACCACTGACACCCGTCTGGTCGGAGGATCCTCCCTTTTTATGGAGGATGATGAATTTTACACCCTGTTCTTCATACCCCTATATACACTGCGCGAAATTTTACCGAATGTTTAATTTCCAAACATTTGCCGGATTGTTCCTGGAGAACCAAACCGTCGGGTCGTAAAATTCGTGTAGTGCACAAGTACCTTTAAGGGTAGGTTGTTTGACTTGTCTGTTCCACAAGATACTTGACTAAGACCGACGAGATGAGAACTTAAATACATAATCCAAATTAGGGTTTATAGATTAGGAGTTAGTGGGACGAATAATTGAATGGTTTTTATTGACGGGCATAATCTATTGATGAAAGTAAAAACTCGGTCGGCCCGGTTTATGGGAGTAGGGCTCGCCTCCTGTTTCAGGCGAATTAAGATAGCTGCCCAAATGTGGCCTATAGGCCAAATACATATACCTATATAGCATATAGGTACACCTCCGCCGATTATCTGCCGAAACATCCGCCAAATACATGCATGATATTTATGTTCAAAGATATATCGTAATTTTTGAA
Source organism: Eurois occulta (assembly GCA_950022335.1). Taxonomy (NCBI): domain Eukaryota; kingdom Metazoa; phylum Arthropoda; class Insecta; order Lepidoptera; family Noctuidae; genus Eurois; species Eurois occulta. Next base: position 1,652,610 of record OX465486.1, read on the forward strand.
ATACGCATAAATTATGATGTTTCTAATTTGCATTTTCAATTGTTGTGATAACAATTGAAACTAGTTCTAAAGTGTCATTACAATGAAAATAACAAATTATATTAAAATGGTCATCAGCGTTCTGGCTATTAGTATTAATATGTGGGCGGCTATTTTCCAGAATGTGTATTGTTTGTTTTCATTGACATTGATTTCAATCTCATTTTGATGGCTGCAACAATGAATTAGTATTATTTACACATGGCAATGCTACCAGCCTTCTGGGCACTTTCCCCACACAGAGAGGCGGATATTTTTTTTGGCCGTCTTTTATTCTCTTCTGCTTTTATTATATTTGCATATTTTTATTATTATTTGAAGTCTGTATAGTTACTAAATAATATATTATGTGTGTAAGTAACGTTATGATTTTTTTTGTATACCTAATTTAAAATATTACAGACTGATAAAAGTCGTTTCTTCTTTTTCGTCGTGTCGATGATATCCCTTTTTTTTAATTAAATTAGTTTTGATTCGCTCTTGCCAGCAGAGGCTCGGTTCCCCACATCATTACTATCCTCTTTCCTCCTCATTTGTTTAATGTTCACGCTGCATGTCTTCTTCTTTTTGCATAACCACTATCAGCTTTCATTTTACTTTCTGGCAACAATATACAAAATCAAAGCCGACACGTAGGTATACAAAACAGTTCAGTTTTCACATCACGCCCACTATCAAGTAACACAAATTTTCTCACATAATATCAGTGGCTACAGGTGCAAACTATAATCCGTAGGGAAAGCAGGACCCTCGGATCATGTTACCAACTACAAATGAGCCCTCCAAACATGCCTAAGTACAGCTAAGGGTATATTTTTGAAGTTTCTCGAAGGTCAGAGTATATTGGTAGTAAGTTGCAGTAATACGGCTGTCAAGGGAAATAACTGGGGCTTGTGAGCGAAGGGATATGCCGCGTAAGATACTTCGTAACTATACAAACTGCTACTTTTGACATTAATTTTGATTTTGTTGCTGGTTTACAGTTTCTGGTGTTATTTATTGAGGTTAGGCGTTTATTAAGTGTGTAAAAGTGTTTTATTTGTAAATTTTACTAATTTCTTTATTTATTTTTAGGTAATCTCTAGACCTTATTAATTTGTTGTAAATTATTTTCAAAATAAAATTATGTTCGTACAGGTCTCTTAATTCCAGTCTTTAACGAATGATATTGTATTTTGGGACTTCATGGAAGACAGGAATTTATCTGGTAGATAGTGCATAAATAAATGTTACCGGCAATCTGTATAATCCGGTATTCTTTACAATACGTAGGCAATGTATAGAATACCGAAACGTGTAGCTAACTATATGAAATATAATTTATTTTATACTTTGCTTAGGTATTCTACACAATACTTAAATTCAGGAAAGTCAAGTAATCTAAATATACAAAATCTATTTATTTTTCACATTCCTTGTGGACCACAGAATTGTATTCATAACCTAGGTAAAGTATGTAATGGACAATAATATTCATAATATTTCATACATTGCCTGGACGCCCTAGGTATTCTATACATTGCCTAGGTATTGTATAGAATACCTGAATTAAACAGATTGCCGGTAAAATATACATAGATACTTGCAAAACGTGGTTATACATTGTCCTGATACCCAAGTCTACTAATAAGATTGTGCCAGAATGGCCGATCAAAGACACAGTGATTGTTGATTTTGACAGTTTTGATAATTTCTGACGCCAGACGAGTATGGCGTCATTATGGTTTTCCAATGACCTAGCTGTTACTAACAAGTCATTGGTCAAACTGAAAGTCAAAGTCAAAACATTTATTGGTCTGGCTTAAGCATAATTGTTCGGTAAAGTGCTCTTTTAGCATTTAGCTCTTTTGTCCGCCATTGTGATTTCGTGACCTTTTTGTAAGCTTTTATTACCTTGCTTCATTCGTATGTACAAAACCAACACAGCACTATTAAGTGACCATTACGACACAATGTTAATATTGTTGACTTGATAACGAAGTTACGATGGCCGTCATCATCATTGCCCTTATCCCAATTTATTTGAGGACGGTGCAGCATGATGTCTTCTTCTTTCATACTTCTCAATTTGGTCAATATAATGGCCAATATTTGAAAAGAGTAGACTTAGTTTTGAGCATTTATGTAATTCTGTTACCTTCTAAACCCTGACTTCAACAACGCATAATTAATTTGATAAGTAAGAACAATTACTTAATGCCCTGCATAAAGCTCCCTACAGACCTGTTTCCCCTTTCTTTGTATTTAAATGCGATATAATGTACAACATCGAGTTCATAATAGGATTCTCTTCGTTCATTTCTATTCAGTGAAAGTAGCCGAGTTGTTAAGAAATACTGAATAGAAGATTACTTTGATTATTTTATGCTTACGTTTCCATTTACATTTTCCATCATCTATTCATCTTAAGCGAGCTTGTGGCTAAATACTAACAGACCAAGAGGTACTTTATAATTCAGCCACTGGGTTATGGAGTAATGTAAAAAAATGGTATTCAGCATCCAGTTAGCCTGAAAACCTGGAAGCCTGTTGGAAAAGAGTCGACAGATGATGATTTTCACTTCGAGTAGATAAAAATGTCCAAATAGAAAAACATACTCGAAAATTATTGATTTTTTTGAGTTCGGAAAGCACATAGTACCTCAAAATGTAAACAAAAAAAGTCGACTTACACACACCACCTAAGTAGGTATGGATACTTAGCAAATCATACGAAACACTCAGTATCGAGTTCTCCAAATCCAAACACACAACTTGTCTACTCAGCAGGCCTCGGTAATCAATCTTACGGTCTATATGTTGACACCAAGATAAGACGTCTTAAATCCGCTACTCATGTCAGACTTAAAACTATTGGAATCGCGACACGGCCGTAACAGAAACAAAGTAAATACCGAGAGAGAGGGTTATCCACAAGGAATATATCGGACGTTTTGGGAAAATAAATTTCACACACTACAAACAAAAACCAACTTTATGCTGCCAAAGGTAAGGTGTAGTTTCAGTTGTGGCAGCTCAAAATCGCGTACCAGAATATAATGAAAGGCAGGCTAACATTTTTATAGGGGTTTCAACGACTCTCGGAGTACCACCGTTTTACATTTAAGGAATCCTCATTGTATTATGTGTCGGGTAACACATCGTCCTTTATGGTGACAACTATCTTTATGCCATGTTTATCTCTCGCTGTTTAATGTTTGTTCATTTAAAGTTTCGCATTAAAACTCTGGTGTCTGTCGCATTTAATTTTCTGGTAAAGTGAGACTCTGAAAGCTGTTTTCGAAAGCTAATAGTTGACTAAAGGTAGGGTCGTCCACAGTCCGGAGGTGACGTTAAAATGCTGATGATTTTGAAAGTAGTGTTTCATTCTTCAGTTTTCCTCTTAATTTCAAACTACGCAACTTCAAGTGTTTCGCAAGACTCCTTACTATGAATACGGCTGCGTACCTATCTATACAATTTGCTAAGGATACAGCACCTCACCTAGCTATTTGTACAATTTTGCACATTCCACCCATCACAAATGGTTCAGTGGCTTCTAAGATTAGGCTGCTGTAACGTAAGATTAATTGGTTGGCGAAACAGTATGTGTGTTAATCTTATTAATAGATTACGGATGATGCATATGAATGGTCCTTTGACCTTGATTAATCTTGGTTCGAAATTTATGCATATGGATTGGTGTCGTAGTTTAGAAACAAAACATTTTGAGGGAAATCAGTAGACAGTGGAGTTTTTTTGGGTATCGTGTTACCCAGCAACTGAGGAGTCGAGGTCATAGGCATTCGTTTCATCTTACCTTATAACTATAATGTTATGAATGGTCAAAAAGCCACTAAGCTGAAGTGAGTGAAGCAGTGGGCCCAAATAGCCACTTTCTGGAGCCCTGACAGAGCCAGAAGGCGCGGCAGACCTCGTAGAAGATGGCGGGACGAGCTGGACAAAACCAACGACCAGTGCCCACATTAGCCCTGGATCGAAACAACTGAAAGTCATGGGGAGAGGCCTTTGCCCATCAGTGTTATTTATTTATTTATAAATAGGAGAACCAACAGCTATAACAAATGAGTAAAAATTGTATAATATGCAACACAGAGCCAATTACAGGTTCCCACGAGTAAACACAGAAAAGGTACACAGTACTTGATGACGCAGCCTAACAGTATCAGTTTTATAAATGAGAAAGTTTGTGAGGATGGTTGGATGGATGGATCTTTGTTACTGTTTTACGCAACTAGGTACTACAGAACGGATTTGGATGTTTAGCACACAGATAGTTTAAAGCCTGGATTAACACATACAACACATTTTATATCTTGGCAGTGCGATGCCGTGGGACTATACCCGAACTCCACGCTGGCGACGCCGCGGGCATAAGCTAGTGTAAATTACTGGTATAAGTGTGTACCACCCCTTCACTAAGCGCTTTTTACCTAAATTAAATGTAAAGAGACTGCCAGTTGAAACCCAGTATAACACAGAACACAGGTAAAGTTGCAATACCGCTGCAATAACCCGCATTTGTCTTTGCATAGTGAACGGATCAAACATGGAGCCGCATTGCAATAAACTCTTTGTGTGCGTTGCGTTTGAAAAGATTGTGGGAATATTCGAGTTGCATCACTGAAGACACAGTGCAGATAGTTCAGAAAATCTGTTTAAAGAAATCTTTCATGACACAGCCTCATATTCTCAGTAACCAGTATACCGCAGTCACTATGGTGCAGGATATGCATTTGAGTCAGCTATCTATGTCAAAGTACAAGTCGCACGCATAAGTACCGATACGCGATCTTCAGAGTTACACAAGTGGTTATTGTTATATTGGCGAATGAACTTAAAACTCCTCAGGATGACCATCGTGTCCATTTCTGTGCAAAGACCCTCTTATAAATCAAGATGTACAATTCAGTTGAACCTTCTAGTCCTGATTACTTTGCGCCGCAACCAAGTATTTGATAGTGTTTTAACTGACCAAATTGACGGCCGTACGTTTTTATTGCGCGTAGAGAATTTTATTGTATTTCTGGACGTAGTTTTTGTTGGTTGTAACAATTCACAGCCAATTGGGAGCCTCTGTGATCTATAGGATAACGACTAACAGGTTGGTGTTAACATAAAACAATGTGTTACTAATTGAGATATACGTTTTAGGTCTGTTTTTAGTGATATTACCTATCATGTTGTGGTTAGTCAAGAGAGGAACGGCTTATTCAAGAGAGATATTATTCACTGCAACTAATAATAATGGAGAAAGGAGCGGGACGCGTGATGTTGGCAAAAGAAAAAATCTTGTTTAAGAAACATTTGTGAATAGACCAGAGTCGCGAAATATGCTGAGCAATTGCAAATGACAAAGGACAAGTAATTATAAAGGAAAAACTATTTTTCTCCTACAGACAGACGCTGTAATCTATCCTATTCATACCTCTTCTAAATCTAAAACAGTACCTATTTTAAGTTTAGTTTAGTAAAATTTGCCATTTTTAAATAATCGTGGGAAGTTATAACCTCCACAGTACCTACTTACATAAATACTATGCATTCAAGAACGAAACGACTACAGAATGATCCAATTGGGATTGGATATTTTATCTTTCCTTCTTTCCTTAGAGTTATAGTTAGACGGACGGTCGGCAATACTGGACATCAAGTATTTTATTGCGACCCTGATTTAGGTGGTGTCGACGATAAAATAAAATAGTGGTTTGAAGAGTTAGGCGTAGTGTTATACAACGTGTAAAAGCGGTGAACTGCAAATCTTGTAAGATCTTTACCTATTTTAGAATTAACGACTGAACTTATTTTGGTCAGTTATTCAGCAACATCATAGTAATTAATATTTAGTATTTATAAAATTAGTATTTAGTTGTAGTTATAAGAATGTTTTTGGAGTATGTATTAATACATTGTATCTTGGATTTGAAGAAATATATATATTATTCTATTTAATCTAAATATAAACATCCTGTTTTTAAACATATTTGCAGTAGATACCTTCATTTTGTGGTCCTTCGAGCCGGATCCGATGAAGTGATGGATATATGTTTTGACCTCGATCTGTAGGATCTGGGCTACTTAAAACGTTGCCTAGCAACTGACAACTAAGAATGACAAAGTAAATCATCCTTAAGCCGAGCTTAACTTATGTTTAGGGAAAAGAAAGATATTCGTACAAACGTGTAATCCCATATTACATTGCTGTTGTTTGTTATATTTTAGTTAACGCTCGCTTGCGACCAGGAACAAATAGTATTATGTATTTATCCGTTTGAAGGACAGAAAGCTGCTTGCTTATAAAACAACAACCTATCTAGGTAGGTTTAAGACATTTTTTTCATCATTACATTAAAATCATTGCCCTTATTGTGAAAACGTCAAGATATTGAAAAGCCAAATGAGTTTTCCCGTTCAATATTTCTCTACGAAAACTTAAACAGTCAACACAATAATGAAGTTTAATTTACAACTCCATCAAAGTTCCATCAATGCCATCGAACGCTTAATGGATTAACTTCACAGTTCAACTGAGCAACAAACATTTAATTACACAACAGCAAAAAAAAAACTGAAACACGCAACAAAATCCTCGTTCAACCATTTAAACTTGCGTTACACAAATGAGAGCAACTTTAAATATTGCTTTACAACGAACGGTTTTAAATTGAGCTGTGTGGGCTTAGAAAGGGACGAGCAAGCGGGCTTAACGTGAAGACAAACGACCGAAAAAAGAGCATTGAAATGACGCAGCGTTGCAAAACAGCCGCTCAGACGCGTCCACGGAACTGTTGCAAAGGAAACTTTGTGTTGTACGGAAAACGCGCCACTTCGCCCACTGTCGTGGTTCTGTTTTCATAGCTGTTCTATTATCTGGCATTCTTGGTATTAAAACGTAAAGTTTGGTTTTAGAGCAGTCTATTTGTGCTGGTTGTCAGCAAATGTGGCATGTGACATTTTATTACATACCTTTGCGAGCAGAACATTAAGGATCAGAGAGCATCAGATCACTTGTTTCGCTGTCGATGTGTTTCGAATTTTACAACGAATTTCAACAGGATTGATTGTAATCTATGTCCATGAAATAAATTTTTGACTTTTCCATCATTGTTATCGCTGTTATGTAATGTCACTTTGCATTGGACCTTCATAGTTACTGCAGAATTTTATCGATAAAACTCACTTCAATTGTATGGTAATTGGTAGTCATGTGTTTGAGCCGTTTGGGGTTGAAACACTAGGGCCATGGGGTCCGAGTGCCCACCTAGTTTTTCGGGAAATCGCCAAGCGGTTGGTCGACTCTTCACGTGACCAGAGGGCGGGCCTATTTTTTGGCCACAGAATCAGCATTGCCATCCAACGTGGTAATGCTTCCAGCCTTCTGGGCATTTTTCCTGTTGACAGCGATGCGGACGAATTTTTGGACGCCCTGTAACCCTTTTATACTTGTACATATTTATTTCTATTATAGTTTTGTAGTTTGTAAATAATTAATATTTTTCTTCAAATGTTAATCTTCTTCTTCTACGCGAGTCGATGGACTCCAATAATACCCGACCAGTAATAAAGCCACCTACACATTTCCCTCGTTGGCTGCGAATCTTAATCACCTGACCTCACAAAATCATTTGTGTAGGTTCACGAAACTCACAACTCAACCAACACATTGAACAGAAACAGACTGTGTTCCCGCATCTTGGCCCGCGTGTAAAGTTTTCAAACTCAGTGACGAGAATAACTCAGCCCTTTTTAAAGCGGAAAGCTGTTTTCTTTCGTATCAGTGAAACGCTGTTTGTGCTGTATGAAACTTGATATTAAGATTAGAAAGGGGGTGACTCATTTAATGACGAGTAATGGAGAAGTACCTAAAGAAAAATACTTGCTTCTGATCCATAGTCAATTAAATACCTATAGCGCTTTTTTTTTTTTTTGGAGGGTGCGAAATCATCAAATGACCCCTTCCGCTCTGGGCGGAGCGGAAGGGAGTGTCAGACTCTTACTGACTAAAAACCACCCATGTTCCTTCTTTGGCCCTTTATGTTCCAGGGCCGCGGTATCTCTTTCGAACAGTCCCGCAGCCCTGGCAGGCATCGGCCCTTGCGGGCCCCTCCCGTTTGCTGACATCTCTTTGAGGCGCGCGTGGAACACGAACGCGCCGTTGACACGGCCTGCCCGTCGTCATACGACGGACGGACGGCGAGCTAGCCCATTACTCACCGTCCACAGGCCCGCGCCTACGGTGGCCGAGAGCCATCACGGCGTGGCCCCCGACGCCCGGTGCTTCTCCTCCCGCGGCGGCTGGGACGTGAGGCTCTCTCCCTCTCACGTTCCGCCGCCTCCTTCGCTAGCATGACTGCTTCGCAGAAGAAGGCGACGGCTTCCCATTCCCTCTCGCCCCGGACCATGGCTTGAACCAGGGCCGGAAATACCTATAGCTACGAGCTAACTTACTAGCTTAACGTACTTCTAAGGAAGAAGACATTATCTCAACAGTGTGTGAAACAAGGCTGCAAATCGTGATGATAATGAAGTACATGAGAATGATGATAATTAAACATACAAAGTAATCCCTGAAGGCAGAGGTACCTAATAGCACACCCGCCAGTTATGTTTTTAGTCCCATGTAATACGTAGGGGCGATCCTATTGCCATCATCATCATTTGCCTAGCCTTTTCCCAACTATGTTGGGGTCGACTAACAGTCTAACCGGGTGCAGCTGAATACCAGTATTTTTCATGGAGCGACTGCCTATCTGACCTCCACAACCCAGTTGGCGCTAGGTAATACGATACACCCCTTGGTAAGACTGGTTGTCAGACTTTCGGGTCACTGACTACCTGTAACGACTGTCAAAGATCTACAAATGACAGCCTATTGCCATCATCCAGGCACAAATCCACACTCCGTGGCGGCTACTGAGAAATTCCTGATGGGCAAACCCAATAAAACTTTGCCGGACCCGAGAATCGAACCCAGGACACTGAGCTCATCAGTCGCGCTTGCGACCTCTCGACCAACGAGGCAGTCCAACAACGTATTAAAAACAGTAACTTGAGCCTATTCTCTAAAATTAATAAGCGTATATTTTGAAGGGTAGCTATAAACTAGCGGCCGGGTAATAACTTAAATTCCTATTAGATTCAATATAAATTGTTTCGTAATAAGCAAGTTCCTACATTGTTTAAGGTTAGAGCAGAATTAAGTCAGAGTCAGAGGTTGGTAGGTATTTTCTTTGTTTTTATTAAGATTGAGTTATTAATTTCCTCATGAATCTAGTAGCTCTGCAAGCGCAACTGCTTAGCACGGGGCCGTACCCTGGGTTGGATTCCATTGACAAAAAAACAAAGTTTTAATTTCGGAGGTTTTCCATTCGAGTAGTCTCAGCAGCAAGAAGTTTGATGTTGTGCCTGGATAATGACAATAGACTGACTCACTTTTTAGGTTTCCGTACCAAAAGGGTAAAACGGGACCCTATTACTAAGACTTCGCTGTCTGTCTGTCTGTCTGTCTGTCTGTCTCCAGGCTGTATCTCATAAACCGTGATAGCTAGAAAGCTGAAATTTTCACAAATGATGTATTACTATTGCCGCTATAACAACAAATACTAAAAATTAAAAAAAAAATATTAAGGGGGGCTCCCATACAACAGATATGATTTTTTTTGCCGTTTTTATAGATAATGGTACGGAACCCTTCGTGCGCGAGTCCGACTCGCACTTGGCCGGTTTTTTAAATACAGACCTCTACCCACTTTTTCACGGAAAACAATACTAAACATCATGTTTTATTTCCTTTTTTAAATTCCTATACACAAAGCTAAACAGAAAACTTATACTCATAGCTGCCAGACAGACAGAAATGCTGTAAAAGAGTACAAAAACACATTACCGAAATAGACAGACTGGCACTCGTAATTTTTTTGCTTTAAAATGGCTACAGAAGTTCATTACATTCAACATTAACTTAAAAGGTAAAAAAGTATTTCCAGCGTTACATTTATATTCGGCGCTACATATCTGTCGACATTTTTCAGCTGCAGTATTGCTATTTTGATTTCTTTTTTGTTCTAATTTTGCAGGAAAGAGGAAGTATTCACAATGACAAAGGACGTTAGAGCAAATTGGTGCGCAGTAATTGTTTTGATCTGGATCAGCTACTAAAATGAGGCGAGATAATACCTATTCAGTCTACTGCTTAAACGTATTTAAGCTTTACATGATACGTATGTTTACTGTCGCTGTTATTATTGATACACAAGCACGTCCATGTCAACATTGTAACAGTAGCGATGCTTGTCAAACACAAGTGTGACGTAAGATTTAATTAAAACTTTATGTTCTGCAACTAATACCCTGTATCACTTAGTTAATTACCATTAATTAAAAGCTTCGTAAACACGTTTGATTCTAATATAATACTGACATGGGCCTACTTGGGATTTTGATCTTGGGACTTTGACACCTACTTGGGATAAGGGACGACTGTATTTCCGGTGTACGTCTCTCTGCATGTGATAAGTGATAAGGACACTGTAGTACGAGTAGTTTGACTTCGCATTCAAGTAGTCATTTATTTTTTCGGAAAATCGTAAGTCGCTAAACACATTTAAGGGTATGAAGAACAGGGTGTAAAGTTCTTCAACCCCCATAGAAAAGGGAGGATCCTCCGACCGGGTGTTGTGTCTGGCGGTCTACTACCCGACATTTGTTGTCAGGTTTTTTATATAGACAAGTCGCGGATAACTTTAACTGCGTGATTTAGATTTTTGATGTTTCTTTTTTCATTTGTGACACATATTTACTTTTTTATTTGTTACTTTAAAAAAATCCAAAGCTTTGTTCCAAAAACCTGCAATGTCTCGACACATTAAACAACAATGCGCGCTATAATTAATAGGCACGGTACCCGCTATAGCCACTAACTAACCCGTACACACACATACCGCACTCAGATTATTGAGTGCTCTAGGGATTCCCCTGAACAGACATACGTGTACCCTGGCATGGGGTAATTTAGGCCATTTAACTGGCATGTCCACCACGCCTTAGTAATTACTGAATTAATTCAAACATGGCGCGGTAACTGCATTTTTTTAAAATTGGATGTTTACAGACAACATCATTACTATGGTAAATGGTTTGAGTGATAACTTGAATTCATGTTTTATGAGCACAGCAGAACTATGAATAATGAATTTTACATTATTTGGATACAATTGAATCAGAAAAATACTTAAAATCCATGCCCTACATTAATCTTTGCCCTCAATCAGTTAATTTGTACCAATTTTATAAATAAGTGTGCATACAATTTTAACGGAATTTGAAAAGAACAAAAATCTGTTCAGTAGGGTGTGATGATAGTACTCAGGGTCTAATATGGCCGCTTTAGCAGAATTATATCTATATACATATAATAAAACAGTAAAAAAACTGTGTCTGTACATTGAATATATTAAAAAAAAAAATTGAGGGGGGTTTAGAAACAGTAATAGAGCACGAAACCAAAAAAAAAATTCTGTCTGTTTGTCTGTTTGTCTGTTTGTCTGTTTGTTTGTACACGCTAATCTTCGGAACTACTTGACGGATTTGAATGATTTTTGTTTTGTTGTATAGGTATAAAGTCTGAGCAACACATAGGCTATAATTTATCTTGGAAACTTGAACACCTGATGCAGAACCGCAACAGACCAGCTAAACTATAAGAGATACAAAAATGGTACCATAGCAAAAATTGTTTCACGTGATGAGCATTTTCTGCTAAGAGAATAAATTTGAAGATCTGGAACACCTGATGTGGAACTCCAAGAGCCCAGCTACACTATAACATATATAGGAATGACGTCTTAGCAAGAGTTGTTCAGCCTGATGAGTACTCTCTGTTGTCGTATAAAATTTGAAGATCTGGAATAGCTTATGTGGAACTCCAAGAGCCTAGTTACACTATAACATATATAGGAATGACGTCTTAGCAAGAGTTGCTCAGCCTGATGAACACTCTGTGTTGTCGTATAAAATTTGAAGATCTGGAACAGCTGATATGGAACTCCAAGAGCCCAGCTACACTATAAGCTATATAGGAATGACGTCTTAGCAAGAGTTGTTAAGCCTGATGAGCACTCTCTGTTGACGTATACAATTTGAAGATCTGGAATAGCTTATGTGGAACTCCAAGAGCCTAGCTACACTATAACATATATAGGAATGACGTCTTAGCAAGAGTTGCTCAGCCTAATGAACACTCTCTGTTGTCGTATAAAATTTGAAGATCTGGAACAGCTGATATGGAACTCCAAGAGCCCAGCTACACTATAACCTATATAGGAATGACGTCTTAGCAAGAGTTGTTAAGCCTGATGAGCACTCTCTGTTGACGTATACAATTTGAAGATCTGGAATAGCTTATGTGGAACTCCAAGAGCCTAGCTACACTATAACATATATAGGAATGACGTCTTAGCAAGAGTTGTTCAGCCTGATGAGCACTCTCTGTTGACGTATAAAGATTGTAGATCTGGAACACCTGTTGTGGAACTCCAAGAGTTCACTGTGTAATTATAAAATAACATAAGCTGGGAGTACCTCCACGCGGTGAGGCGGTAACAGTTTAGGACTGATTTTCGATGAAAATTCTATGAATAATTGAAAATTTGACTCTACTGGCTAAAACTCCCATTTATTTCCTTTTCCATTTATCTTCGCGACACGGTAGCCTACCCGGCAACGCAGGGGAGCAGTCACTTAGATTTTAATTGATCAGGTATTTTCAGAATAAAACTATAACCATGCCTAGAAAGAGGTCAAATCTTTCCCAACGTTCCAAAGGAGCTAAAAGATTGAGGATCATAAGATCCCAAGAATCTAACGAAGAGCGTCAGGATAGACTTGATGCTGTTCGAGAACATCAGGCTGCAACTCGCTCTGTAGAAACCTCTTCGGGTCGCGAAGCTCGCTTGCGTTCTCAGCGTATTTATGCATCTACATCCAGGTCTCTAGAGACCAGTGAAGAATATGATGCGCGACTCTCCGCTGATTGTGAACGTCATGCATTGTCTCGCGAGTCGGGGACATTCACGGATAGAGAATTGCGCTTGAGTTCTCAACGTATCTACGCATCTGCTTCAAGGTCTCTAGAGACAAGTAAGGAACATGATGCGCGACTGTCCGCTGACCGTGAACGTCACGCATTGTCTCGCGAGTCGGAGACGTTCACGGATAGAGAATTGCGCTTGAGTTCTCAGCGTATCTACGCATCTGCTTATAGGTCTCTAGAGACAAGTAAGGAACATGATGCGCGACTGTCCGCTGATCGTAAACGTCACGCATTGTCTCGCGAGTCGGAGACGTTCACGGATAGAGAATTGCGCTTGAGTTCTCAACGTATCTACGCATCTGCTTCAAGGTCTCTAGAGACAAGTGCGGAACATGATGCGCGACTGTTCGCTGATCGTGAATGTCACGCATTGTCTCGCGAGTCGGAGACGTTCACGGATAGAGAATTGCGCTTGAATTCTCAGCGTATCTAAGCATCTGCTGCTAGGTCTCTAGAGACAAGTGAGGAACATGATGCGCGACTGTCCGCTGATCGTGAACGTCACGCATTGTCTCGCGAGTCGGAGACGTTCACGGATAGAGAATTGCGCTTGAGTTCTCAGCGTATCTACGCATCTGCTGCTAGGTCTCTAGAGACAAGTGCAGTACGTGATGCGCGACTGTCTGCTGATCGTGAGCGACATGCATTGTCTCGCGAGTCAGAAACGTTTACCGATACAGAATCACGCTTGAGTTCTCAGCGAATTCGCACATCTACTAACAGGTCTTTTGAAACGAGTGATGAACGTGATGCGCGACTAACTGCTGCTCGAGATTATCATACATTGTCCCGAACACGCACACAACAAAATATTCATAATCAGTTAGAAAGTGAGAGAGAAAGGAATGCTGGAGTACGGCATGAAGAGACAGAAGTTAATTCAGTGTACCCTTGGGATCTGCTGCGGAGTAACGGGTAGAAAAGCTTTTTGTTGTATAGTCTGGGCAACATAAAGGCTATAATTTATTTTGGAAAATTAATACCTGATGCAGAACCGCAACAGACCAGCTACAGTATAAGAGATATAAAAATGGTGCCATAGCTAAAAATATTCCACGTGAAGAGCATTTTCTGCTGTGAGAATAAATTTGAAGATCTGGAACACCTGCTGTGGAACTCCAAAGCCCATGGCAGCGCTATAACAAATTAAGGAATTACGTCTTAGCAAAAGTTATTTAGTCTGATGGGCATTTCCTGTTGACATACAAAAATGAATGATCTGGAACGACTCCAATCGTCTCGCTCATCCCGTTGTTTTCCCGTCCCCGGGCCTTAGAATTCTACATTAGACGTTTCAAATTTTCGATTTTGACGACCCCGTTGTCGCTGGCATAAGCAACGGGATCCGCGTACGAAGTCGCGGGCAGAAGCTAGTAGGATAATAAAATGAATGAAGTCTCAATTCGTAAAATGGTCACAAAGTGACAATTCATAACATTAACTGCGTCTATGACCATTTTATGAATTTTAACATGATTCTAATTCAAATTCAAAATCATTTCTTTGCTAAATATGGGTAATTACATAAAGTTGTTCAAAAAAAGAGAATAGTTCAACCATATTACGCCTTGAGGCATGCAAATGTCAAGCTTTGACTGTAGGTATCACAAACATTATTATAATTATAATTACTCGAAACAATAATTTAAAATTAATATCACAATTTTAGTAATTTCACCGAGTCAAAAAATTATAAAATATTAGCAAAAGATAATGTCACTGGAATAATTAAAAATTAAAATCTCATGTATTAAATGAGATAATCAAGATATATTTGTAAATCAATGTTAAAATAATAATAATAGATAATTAATTAGTGTATTAATCACATGTCACATCAACAGCAATATTTCTGTCAACAATATGTCCTTACATCCTCTTTTAAATAATCCTGAATACTATAATAACATTTAAATAGCACGAATCTTTTTAATTTCTTTTTAAATTCATCGATGGATGGAGTTTCTAGAATAGACTTTGGTAAGTAATTGTTTAAACGCGGTGCCATACTCAAAATGCTTCTGGTATATAAGGCAGTCTTGCTAGATTTGCAAAAAAATATATCACTATGTTGCTTACTTCTGAACTTATCAAAAAGATGTATGTTAGTTCTTGCGAAGCTAGCTATCTCATAAATGTAAAAACATGTCAATATATTATATTTGATAAAATATGGTCTGTAGCTATTAGTCTGGTTGAAATTAAACATATTATATTGGTATCCTATCATGATTATGTTACAGCTATTTTAGACCCTTGACTCCCTTGACTGGATAAGCTTTTTCACATTAGCCTACAAAGATTCAATAACAATTTCGAAAAAAAGAAACTGCACCCTCTACCTCCACATTTTAAAATAAAAAACTAATGCACGTACTCACTTGTTAACAAATAAACTGACGTTGAAACAAACAAAATTGAACGTTAAAAGATAATATTACACTAAATAATAATATAAACAAACAATAAATACCACACTAATATTATACTACTAATGTAAACTAATAATATCAGTAAATACGTCTCAGATTAATTATTGTGGGTCCGAGTGTCGAAGGACAATGATTAGTTTATATATCTAAATTTGTTCTCATGTAAGTGAAATGTAATTTCTTTATGAGAATTAAATGTCTGTAAGCAGAATATTTATTTTAGAAACTATATAAAAATACCGAAGTGTTTCCTCGATTTGTTTCATTTAATAACGACAATTGAATCCTTTAGGGTGTGACCAGGGTAAGTTATGGCCTCTGTGATGTATTTATGTGCGAGAAACAAAAGTTTCAGAGGGTAAATGTGGGGTGCATTTATTTATTTGTTTCATTAATTTTCCAGCCCTTGTCTTTTGCGATGGTTATTGGCTTCAGAAGTTCATGGTCCTTCATAGTACAGTAGTGTAGTAGTTTTTTTAATTGGTTCATTTCGGTTAATTGTGTGTTTGTCTCCAATTATGTAGTTACAGTTAAACAGTATCACGAAATAAATTGAAACTAATTTATAATTGCCTTGCAAAGGTGAAAATAGAGTACAAGTGAAGTCATATTTTGCAATGGTTATAGACTAGACCGGCAAATTATCCCTTCTTATACAATATGTTAAAAAACCCTGTCCGATTCGAAAGAGGCATAAAAGAAACATAAAATATTCATGAAAGTAAAAATATTAATGAATGTTAAAATGCATGATTTTTGTCCTTTATTCCCACCCTTTCCCTAAACTCTAACAAACTTTTAAAACGTGACAACACCATCTTCGGCATAAGTATGTTCGATCGTCGTTTTTTTATGACGTCACTACCTGACCCCTCGCGCTCGTGTGTGGCCCTAGAAGTTTCCTCATTTTGGTACATTTTATTTAATTTTCATCGGGGTATTTTTTTACTTGTTCTCCAAAAAAGATTACATTATATAGAATCTAATCTTGATATCTAATAATATCACGGATCGCACAGGATTTTTTTAACATATTTTATTCACTGAAAACTCATTGTACAGACGCCAGGTCAACCTACCCGAAACTGTCAGATTTTCCCAACCAACCTTGAACCTAATGCTTTAAAGATAAAGTTGAAAATCTATTAAAGAAATTTGACAGATTGTAGTAGCTTGATGGGCTGGCGTCTGTACTTGAGAGGTAATTCCCGTATTGATAAGAATGATCACATTCTAATATGAGTCTGAATGTGTTACAAAGCCTTTAGTTCACTACATTGACAAGTTTTGATACCGATTGTCGCTAAAATGAGATTGTTATTTGATTTTGAATATTTATTTAAAACTGTATACGTTATCACAATTAAAAACGATTAAATGAACTAAACTAATATTAAAATGTAAAAGGGCACAAAAAATCTCCTCAATTTTTTTACGTTTGTAAAGATAAAGATTTTAAAAGAGTAACCATGGAGTATCTTGCCAGTTCTTCTCCATAGGAATCGACTAGCCCGTACCGTGCAACTTTTCTCGACGTTTTTCCCCATGTAGGCCAATGTGAAATAAAATGTTATTATTTAGATTTACAGTCATGTAAATCTGAAATCAATCATTCAATTAACTTACGGTTCCAAAATACCATGTAACTTAACACTCTCTACTCGTATTGCCTGTCATCCGGGATGAATACGTTTAATTCCTGTAAACATTTACGTTTTATTTTGAAAAATAATAATATTTAATCATCGTCAGATTACAGTCAAGATCTTGTTTGTTGAAAACACTTCAGTCGTTTTCAGCGTAATTATTGGATTTAATTAAACATTTTGATATAAACGATGTGTTTCTTCGGAAGAATTAAATAAATAAATTAGTGTTTGTTTGTTGAGTTTAACACAAAGGATCCTATTACTCGTGTTTTTTTATTTATTTAGGGGATTTGAGCCCTGGACGTGCCAATGGCGTAGTATATGAAATTCACTTGGATTCACTGATTTCTCACATTACCTATATACTCGTATGTCCTGAAATGTTCTACAATGAAACTTATCAAACTTTGTATAAAAAGATATTTTTTATTTCATAAATAGGTTTTACAATGCAATACAGCACAACCTTTGGAAGAACCATAAGCAATATTTATTAAATCAAAATCAAAATCAAAGCATTTATTTCAAGTAGGCCCGTTACAGGCACTTTTGAACTGTCGAAACAAAGACAACAATGAAATTTAGCTACAGTCCCAGTCACAAGGCATAAAAACTGTGAAAGTACTGTAGTTGCCCATTCCCTAACGTAGATCTCTATGGAGAAGAACGGGCAAGAAACTCCATGGACACTCTTTTAAATCAGAATATTTTTACAAAACCTTGGTTACATCATTCATGTTTAGATGGTACATTATGTGAGAGCGATGTAGCAAGATGTGCACGTTAAAAGTGTCCATAGTAAAAACAAGGAAAAGAACAATTCAAAAAATAAAATAATTAATTCAAATAAGCCGTGGCAACCAAGAGATGACCAGTCACAACTGACAGCGCCCGTTCACGAACATGACGCATGTATCAGCACCATTCAACTCAACCATTTTGAAGGGAACTAACTGATCCGACACACGCGCCACCATCAGCGAGACATTTGAGTGAGCATGACATACACTTAACCGCCAGGGCAAATTCAAGTCAAAAAAAAAAAAATGACGTAGGTTTCCAACGAAGGATAGCTTTCTATTACATAGTACTCACATAATATGGGCTATGCGGTTATATAATACCAAAAGAAATTGAATCTATACAATGCAAAGATAGTTGTACAATCTTCAGCAGCTCCAACAATACTATTTAATGCTATCCATTAATCAGTTTATGCGCCCCTGTCCATGTGGAGCAGGACCGGCATTGAGCCAAGCATTTTTATCAGAGATATAATCGTCCAACTTGTAATATGCTTGCTTACATAGTGTGCGTTTAATGCATGATTTAAATTTCGTCTCATTCAGTTCAAGAATACTTTGTGGAATTTTATTATAGCATCTTAAACAGTACCCCATGAAAGATGAGTCTACTTTAGCGAGTCTGAAGCCCGGCTGAACTAAATGGTCTCTAGTTCTCGTACTGTAATTGTGTCTGTCACCTCTTTTATTAAAAAGATGTAGATTTTTTCTAACGTACATTATGTTTTCGTAGATGTATTGACAATGTACCGTCATGATTTTGATTTCCATAAACAGTTCCCTTAGAGAATCGCGCCTACGAAGATTATATATGGCTCTGATGGCTCTTTTTTGCAGAATAAATATAGACTCAATGTCTGCAGCCCGTCCCCATAACAGAATGCCATAAGACATTATACTATGAAAGTAACTAAAATAGACCAGTCTAGCGGTATCTACATCAGAAAATTGACGGATTTTTCTAACAGCATATGCTGCTGGACTTAGGCGCCCCGCAAGAGATTTCAAATGAGAACCCCATTGTAGCCTTGAATCAAGCGTAAGCCCCAGGAAAACGGTTTTATCTACGAATTCAAGTTTCTCTTTATTCAATACTATATCACACTCGTTACTTTTAACATTTGGTAAAGCAAATCTTATGCATTTCGTTTTTTTTTCATTTAATACTAAATTGTTTGCTGTGAACCAATTATGGACCTGAAGTAGGGCATTATTTACGTCATCTAGATTTTGGGCCCGTCTATTTATCTTAAAAATTAGAGATTAATTAAGTAAAATAAAAATAAACCCTGTATCATCAGAATTCATATAAAAATAAAACACGAGTTAACCCTAGCACGCTTCCGCTGCCGCGCCCGCAATGAATCGCTCCTTTATCGAGAGGGTTATAAATTGACGGTTCGAAAGTACGTTTTTAAACGCAGAAAATGGGGAAATTTAAAAGTGGCCTCTTTAGGTAAGTGTTAAGTATGGGAGAACCGTTTTTTTAGGCTTCGCTTGTAAATTGGTTTTCCTTATTGATAGGCTTTTGTATTCCATTCGAGTCGTAAATTGTTTTTTTTGTTTATAGGGTGTCATTGTCTTCTCTCCTGTCCGTCGTGGACCACTAATGCATCCTCTAGAACTTGAATGAGGTAAAACATCGAGCTGTCCAGGTCACAACGTACCTACTGGTCGGACAAAATCTGGGTCATTCGATTCGAGAAGAAAAAGAAGATCTCTCGTCGAATTTAGGAGCAGAACTTTTATCTCATCCTAAAATAAGGAATGTGTTTAATAGAGGTAGTTTGAAAGTTGCACCAGTTACAGAAAAGTTGAAAGGGAATCGACTGTCTAGGTATGGACATCTGATGAGGTGGGACGAATCGCATGTGACTAAAAGAGTGATGAATATAAATGTTGATGGATGGAGATTGAGAAGAAGACCAAGGGAACGATGGATGGATTGTGTGAGGAACGATATGGAGAAAAAAGGTGTAAATGATAGCGTGACAGTTGACAGGGGAGAATGGAAGAAAAAAACGTGTTGCGCCGACCCCAAGCAACATGGGACAAGGGCAGGCAGATGATGACTTTTGTCTCATCATACCTGGCCATAGCTTGCCTTCTCTTCTATACCCCTTTCTACAGTTTGCCTTTTTTCTTCTTTCTTTATGATAACGCATCATATTCATAACCAGTCCTTAAATAATTTTGCCTTTGACTAGCAAAAAAAAAATAGGAAAAAAGAAATAGTTACGATGAAATTGCCTATATGGTTTGATATTGATTGGTACACAGGTACGTACTTACCAAAAGAAATAAAACGAAAAATTATGTTTTTGTATTTAAATCCAGTAACGCAACTCAGTGCCATGAACGTTTCATGTGAAACCAACACCCATGAGCCCTCTGTTCCCCCTTTTTTCCACCTAATTCAGTGAGACACTTCAGTTGAAACTGAATTAAACGGAGTATTATACGACCAACGTTTTGGGTGCAGTCATGCTAACTACTCGAAAACTGCATGTTAACCGCATTTTTACTACCCATTTACGACTCCGACTACCCGAATGCCAGATTCCGTATTCTTTCTTAGTTTTTTTTTTTGGTGAAAAAAGTTTTATGTTCTTGTTTTCTGGAATCTTAGGTACGAGTTTTATGAAAATGGTATGTGGTTTAAATAACTTATCACTAAAACTTTCAAGGATTCATAATTGTTCTGCCCTTAACCTAATTTATTTGGGAGAGCTCTTCTGCTTCTATACTTCTCTATAAATCGTGATCTCAGTCATCACCTTTTTCGCCAGATCGTCTTTCATATGATTCAAGGGAAAACACCTCATCTCATGAACTCAGCAGATTAAAATCTATTCATCATAATCCAGTCGTAGCTATTAGTCAATTGCTCTTTGTTAACTGGTTGCGCTCAGATGCTATGTGCAAAATATAGTGCTAATTCTAAACGCGCAGCAATTAAATATACTACGGTTTTAACCATCACAGCCAGGAAGAGACCTAACGTATCATAGTACATTTTCTTTTCAGTAGGATTAATCGCTACCTTTCTAAGACGTTTTAAGTATAGCTTTTAAAATATCTCCACGACCTATAACCAAAATAATCAAACCCAAAACAGCCAAACATTAATAACCCCGTCGGACTCAAATAATCATAGTGCGCATATCTATAAGAGATAACAGTATAACGGAACTATAGAGGCATTAATCAACCCGGTCCAAGGTAGTCGGAGCCAATAAGGTTGTATATAACTCACTGAATCTAATTTGGCTCGCCCGACCCCCGTCGCTGCGAAAGGGTTAAATGTATTATACGTAGGTGCTAATATCGGGCGGTGCTATCGTTTGCTACTGCGGAATTCTAATGATTGGCTTGTCGAAATGTTTCTGCTTAGGTTTGGGATGTTGATGAGTTTTGAGAAGTTTTTCTCGTATAAAATCTTGAGTGTACTTAGGTCATGGTAATTATGTGATGGATTTTGATGATAAGATGTAAATAAATACTCATCGTTGACTTAATACTTATGGGAAAAGAGCTTTCTGTGTAATTGACAAGATAACAAGTTTAATTTGAGAAAATCCAATTTCGCATTGTAATTGAGAGCTTTTAAGTAAATAGTTGAAACGTCGAAATTTTCAAAACATAATTAAGTCTTATTTATCCAGTCTGTGTTTTGTTTGGGCTCAACACTATCTAGATTGTAAGTTTTTAATAAACAATTTCATTCTAGGTTTTTACTTTTACATAGGCTAACGTTTCATTCATTTCACGAAAGTTGCAAGATATGTATAAGGGGTGAGTAGATGACACAAAGGTTGATAAAACGGTTTCTTTTCCTTGTTACCTCTAGCTTGACAAAGGGGCTGACACCACACCCGAAGGGAAGAAGTTACCGTCGCTTATTGACACCTGGGATGTCGACGATGTATTGCCACCCTTAGAGACAACGTAGATATTATGTCACGTGACTGTAATTTCACCGACACCCTTCAAACTGGAACACTACTGTTTGGTGGTAGGAATTGATAAGTATGGATACTAATATGGAATATATATAATAACAAACTATACACGGTGTAAGGAATTTCGATGCGAAAATTCTTACCGTGAATTTAGTACATGAATTTCAACCGGGTGTCTACCATTTTTCATTGGTTCTTTAGAAAAAATAACAATTCCATACATTTTGTCTGTGTACCTTTTTTTTAAAATAACCGACGAAATAGTTTGCGCGTTGATGTCTCCCTGTATGTGTGTATAAAATTATTGTTGGTAAATCACATAAAAATGGTTGACGGCTCAGTTTCATGAATTTCATCATAATTATTTAGAACCTAAAGTTTATGAATATCAAACTCTACAAATAACAGATTCTTGTGGTTATTCATGCAGATTTTTTTACAAAATAAGTACTTAGCAAGACATTACTGATCCCCAACAACTTTCTCTTTGGACTGTGCATTCTGAAAATAAGCAATACGCAAAATGACTGCCAAACATTTCGCTGTTTTGATTATTTTGTATTGTGCTCTAAAATGTTAATTACGAATTGCTATAACAATTTTGGATTAGGGGTTGAAATAGTTTATTTATTTATTTATGTACACAGATACTTAACAGGACCATATATTAACATAGAAGAGCACATAGATACTGCTTATTTCATAAGAAATTTCTTCCAGCAGACCTGTGAGAGGAAAGATGGATTAGAAATGTAGACACAAAAGAACAAAACAAAATGTAAAAAACAAAAAACATTTGGAAATTTTCCAAAAGGTTTTTACACTGAAAATCAAATAATATTCAGCGCTACAACAATAATAATGATTGTAATATTGCACATGTTTTTGAAATAATATAGGTAAAACCTATTTCTCGAGGAAACCTAACTAAGTAAGACGAAGAAGATTATCGGATCACCATACATCACGTGCATTGACGGGAGTATTCACCTGTTCACTGATAACGTCATATTGAGGGGATTGGGACCATTACGTCACGGGGCTAAGAATCTTGTGGAAAAACAGAGAAAATTACTATGGATAATGTGTTCTTCAATAGAAGAGTAAAATGAAGTGAACACATAATTTATTTTTGCTAAATCAACACACTGACATTTTAATTAACTGATGACTAAATTAATATAATGGGAATGGCTTTTATTATCTGACATCACCCCTGTAATCTCCAAAGGGTTAGGCAGAGGTGTAGGTAACTAGGACATCCTTATTCGTTTCAACCTATTGTCATTAATGGCGCAATTCTTGATGGGAAAACCTGATAATACTTTGGTCAACATTGGTATCGAAGCAGTCCCGATACTCAGCAGTACTGGTTGCGATCACTACCAATCGAGGCATTCGATGTTCAATAGAAAAGTAATATGAAAATAAACAAAAACGTACACAGACATTTGACATGATATATCACTGAATGAATAGAATGTAAACATACTTAAAACATACTTAAAAGCAATGTTTATTTTTGACAAAAATAGGGTACGTTTCGCAGCCAAACATTTACGCCACCCAGTGTACTACTAATTAACTGGCATCAAAACCTCCTTTGTATATCCATTATATGGGTCCCACCTCACGGGCCTACGACATCAACGCCAATTAGAAATTCAGACCAAATTCTCTAGCAGACAAGCTTCATAATTGCTTGTGTTAAATCAAATTTCTTTCCGACTTCACACTTGACTTTATTATAAGTACACTTGAGTACAAATTAAGGAAGTTCGACTTTGTTGTTGAAGTAATCGGAGCCCGTGTTGGTCTTTTATAAATGACTTTGAGAGAAACGGAACGGGAACGTGTTGTTGACGCGAGACTTCGATAATTAAAAGCATTATTTTCTGTTTATCCGCGCTTTAACGTTTATTTAGAGAGACTATTATATAATTGTTGGAAAATGGAACGTTGATAGCGTTGTGTTGCTCGCGTTTCTCGCATTTGAGCACGCAAGAAGGCGTTGTTGGATCTGTCTAACTCATTGTCAAAATATTTTTTTTTTACTGTTGTACTGACAAGACTACATTGTATTCTAATATACCCCTTGATGTTCCCAGTTCTGTCAGACATGTCAATTACGTTCGTGGATCAGAAATAATGTAATGAATCCTAGTAGAAGTTTATGTCACAATACCCAAAACAAACACTGTGTATAAAAAGAAAAGTCGTAATTAAACCACTGATTGACTCATCAACGCCTAACTCAAATTTTTAATCGTCAAAAAAAATTTTTTACAAAGGAGCTCCAAAAAGGCCGCAGTTTTCAAAATCTCCACGAGATCGGGAACTAGGGTGGACAAAGTGTTTTAGAATAACTTACTTTAAACCACGAATACATAACATTACACCTGTAATTCCTGAAGGGTTAGGCAGAGGTGTAGGTACCTAATTGTACACCCACATTTTGCTATGTTATGTTTAAGTCCCATTTAATAGAGGGCGAGTCTATTGCCATCAACCGGGTACAGATCCAGACGCCATGGCTGCTACTGAGAACTTCCTGATGGAAAAACCCATTAACAATTAGCCCGACTCGGGAGTCGAACCCAGGATTTAACCAACGAGGCAGTCCATGAATTCCTAACTATGTTTTCAGTAGGTATATTTGTATTCAAGTAATCTTCCACTGACAGTAGAGATCAAAGCTAAACTACCGTCCTGTCATCCGGACCTTAATAAAGGGTAACCCACATTTAATTATCGATATAAACGCCCATCCCTAATGCTTTCTGACAGCTGATGTCACCTCACTAAACCTATAAGTTAATATTAATACGGAGATATTGCAATGTTCCATTGAGTTCGGTTAACTTTCCCCTGAGCAAGTTTCCTTGATATCCCAAAAGTATACTCGACTTCGATATTCGATATTGTGCAGTAAACATGAGTAGAGCTAATGAGATTATTTCTGTAGATATTTTATATATTGCTTCATAGCTAAGCGTCAGACTTTCGCGATGTTCTTGTGGTTGCAAACGCTACTGCTGAAAATAAGTCTTCGTCAAAGTTTTGTTGGGTTTAACCACCAAGATTTTTTCAGTAAGTGTCCGATGTCTGCAGCTGTACCCGGTTGATGTCATTAGGCTCGCCCTTTATTATTACATGGGACGAAAGACGTAATCCTTCGGAGATTTCAAGCGTAATGTTATATGATATAGCTATGTATTGGATTTGGATTCTGACAACCAGTCTTACCAAGAGTTGTATCGTATTACCCAGTACTAACTGGGTTGTGGAGGTCAGATAGTCAGTCACTCCATGTCAAATTCTGGTATTCAACTGCATCCGGTTAGACTAGAAGCCGACCTCAACATAGTTGGGAAAAGGCTAAACAGATGATGATGTAGTCACAAGACAAACTAACACAATGTTATTGAATTTTTCGCTGTATGGCCGTCCCTACAGGAGCGAAAAATTCAATAACATTGTGTATCCCCACTTGAAAAGTTAAAATAAATAACTGATCAGGAATTTCACTCACGAATTTCATTGCTTGATTAGATCCGACCGTGACGACTCACAATCGTACACCAGTGCTGATTTTATGAGGATTATTAATCGCCAGATGACATCACATGAAATTGTGAAATAAGCCAGTGTTACAAACAAAATGAATTTATATTCATTCATTACTTAAATTTTCATCCGATGAAATTGATATCGAAAATCGCGTAGGAACGGTCTTTAAAAATGGCTGATTCTTTAATTAAGTGCATGTTTTGAATGCTGATGCGAAACGGCTGTCGAGTTGCCTGACGATGTTAAATCGAATTTTCGAAATTGTGTCATTTCGATATTTATAACTGGTGCGTTACAATAAATTCGTAAAAGAAAAGAGAATGCTCATGGAAGTATGGAATCCCGTACCATGCTGCATCAAAATCAAACCTTGTTTTTTATAGACTACACTGATCGTATTAACTCCTACAAAAATTATTTTTGAAAAAAAAACCCGCGTTTCAGAGTTATTTTATAAAATCGAAACTAACCTAAAAAGTAGGTCTATTTTTCGACGCTACCAACGACGTATTTTAACACACATACATTACATTATTGCTCTAAAAACAGCGTAATACACTAATATTAGTAAGAATTACGAGTTAAAGTACCATCCACAGTATGCTTGACTGAAACTCGATTTTATTTTAGACCTTTATATTGCCAATAGTCACTCAGTACAGTACAAATGTCAGATGCCACAGATAAGATAACTATAAACCATAGAGTATAGTAAGTGCTATAAACTAGTCGGGATTAGGGATGTAATCGATAAATCAA
The DNA here is from genome assembly GCA_950022335.1 of Eurois occulta. NCBI lineage: Eukaryota > Metazoa > Arthropoda > Insecta > Lepidoptera > Noctuidae > Eurois > Eurois occulta. The sequence goes on from OX465486.1 coordinate 1,678,914, forward strand.
AATCTTTAGGCTGAGAAAATCTATTTTGTTGCAAATAGCAATAAACCAAACTAAATCGATTTGGTGTACTGATCTTACTTAATTGTAATTAATTTTAGAGTCCGCTCGACAGACAAGGGTTTGTTCAATTGAAACGGAACGTCATTTATATTCAGTTGAAACGGAACGTCATATAAAGGGAGTAAAACAATATTCATACTTTTAAACTCGAAAAGTATATTTCCAGTTCAAAAATCAAATCCCCGACGCGTAATGCCGTAAAAAAATATGAAACTAATTACTATAATATTTTGGTTTTGAGGCGCGAGACTTTTTGGTACCAACTTTGGTCATTGTCCTTTACGAATTGAAGCGCTTTACATCGATTATAGTCAAACTGATTAAAGAATCTTGTGCTTATCCAAGACATTGAGCATTGCCGTCTGTTTAGACAAGTAAGTACGTAGCGACTCAGACATGTCTTCAGAAGCATATTCATCACAATGATACTTTTTAATTTGCTCTAAAAACTTCCCATGTACAAAAATATTTAAAACTAGCTGTTGCCCGCGACTGACGTTCGCGTAAAATTATTATTAAAAAACAAATGTTACTTACTTTCGTTTTTGTATCGGATTCTGTTACCAATTTCAAGGGTTTTATTTTTTTTGCACGAAACCCTAATTAAAATTCCAAAATAAAGTTAGACCTTATAACATCAGCTATCTGGCAGTAAAAGTCCCATCAAAATCGGTCCAGTCGTTTTAGAGATTAGCGGGAACAAACAGACAGACAGAAAGACAGGCAAAAATTGAAAAAATGTGTTTTTATTATAAGTACCGTATATACTTTTATATGCATTCAGTAAAAAGCTGTTATTTTGATATTATAAACTGACACTTCAATTTTATTTATTTGTAGTATGTAGCATGTATTGTTTGTATGTATAGATTATCTCAAAACCACAAATACAAGACCTGAATAGCTCAAATCTAAAAAACTCAAGAATTTCAGAGAACCACAGCAGTGTAGTCAAAACAATACGCTCTAAGTACGCCGTCCCTTTCGCGAGCTCATTCATTCCGTATTCAGATAGTTTAATTGCGATCTGTCTTGCATTTAGAATGCAAGCAACGTCTTACTTCGGTAAAACGCGAGCTCGCGATTGGCGGAATGGAGAAGACTTGATTAGGCTCGAAAACTTTTGTTTATAATTTTCGAAATCGGATTATATGGGTTTGTGTATTGTCTTCTGAATTGAATTGTGTGTGTTTATTGGTGTAGTTCGGTTATTTTGTTTCTTTTTATTGAAGGTTTTCGCTTTTTTTGGTAGAACTGAGTACACAACATAATTTTAACATAACATAACGCCTGTAATCCCCGAAGGGTTAGGTAGAAATGTACCTAATAGCATACCCACATTTCGCCAGTTATGTTTTAAGTCCTATGTAATAGGGGGGCGAGCCTATTGCCATTAACTGGGCACAAATCCGACGCCGTGATTGCTGTTACTGGGAAACTCCTGATGGAAAAAACCAATAACACTTTGCCTGATTCGGAAATCGAACCCAGGACCTCGATGCTCAGCAGTCAATCCACTCGACCCACGAGGCAGTCTAGTCTAGTGGACAAAACTTAATGGAAGAAAAGAATAAATTATCAGCACAGAGCCCACGACTGAACGAACAGACCATCCCGAAAGTACACGAACTCGACATTTTGCCAAATTCTTGACGAGCGAAACCTAAAAACGTATTTTGTTGGGCAAAAATGAAATTAGTTGGCAGCACAAATGTAAATTAATTAGCAGTATTTACGTACAGGGGTCGTTGTAGAAAATTGCGAACGTTCCACGCTTGCGTTTACTGCTTTGCACGTTACTATAGTTTGTGAAAAAAATATTTTTGTACACGTTGTGGATATTAACATTTTATGTTAGCTATACGCACGTATAGGTCGCAAAGCTAATCTTGTTGTGTAAACAATTTATGATTTTCTTAATAATTGGAGGGTATTACAGGTCGTTAAGTAGGTGGATACTTATTAGGTTTTCTGTGAGTCTTTTTTAGGTGGAGGTCACATGTGGTCCATTACATTAATTAAGTTATTAAGTTAGTCTAACTTAATAACTTATTTAATTGGTTAACGTGAATGAGAGTTAGTCACATTTATTTTGTATTAATACTAAATAGTAACGTGGCTAAAACAGCCGCATTGGTCGCTCTTCAAGATTGGGCAGCGCTTTCCTGGGTTGATCCATGGATGGGTGACCATCGATAACATACCGAGTTTCCTCCATGCCACCGAAATAAAGCCGTTGATCTCGGCTGTCATTTGTAAATCTTTCACCGTCGTTACGGGCTGACAACCAGTCTTACCAAATCTAGCACTAACTGGGTTGTGGAGGTCATATAGGCAGTCGCTCCGTATAAATACTGGTATTCAGCTACATCCGGTTAGACTGGAAACCAATAATAACACAGTTGGGAACAGGCTAGGCAGATGATGATCAACATTTTTATAATAACGACTGTTTTGTATATCCTGGGTTTGGAATTGCAATCCCGCAAGTTCGAGAAGCCAATGGGACTATCATCATCGTGCCAAGCCTTTTCTCAACAATGTTGGGGTCACCTTTTAGCAGATATAGACCTAGTGCCAAATGATTCTGGGATATTTTTTACCAAAAAAACACAAACTATACCAACCTGAAAGAGACTGTTTATTTCCTTTATCCTGCAACCCAAAAATAACCAAAGACTCCGCGAGACATAATCGAGGTGCGCGCGCCTGTTCGGTAATGGACGTTTATGGGGTCCCATGATATATTATGAGTAATATTCACTTATGAGGCTCATCCGTGGACATGCCCATGGCTGTGGCTCCTACCTTTTGCAAAGAAAGTTGACTTTGTTTGTTTATTTTTTCCCTTTTCATAGTTGTTGTTGTTAGATAATCAACTTGTTCAAATCATTACATGAAAATATCAAGACGTATTGGAGAACGTCTAGGTTACAAATAACGTCTGATACAATTGGCTCAGTATCCTTTTTAGGGTTCCGTTGCCAAATGGCAGAGGACGTTCGTCCTGTCCGTCTGTCTGTCTATCTGTCCGTCCGTGAACCGCTACACAAAAGTGATGTGAAATTACGAATAATTATGGGTGGCCCAGGGCCCTCCATGCATGTAAGGGAGCGTTAAATTTTTTTTTCTAATAATATAACCGTATTTAAGAGATACCGAGATTCCTAAATTTTTTTTTCTTAAGTCAAAGGTTGATGAATATTCGCTAAAACCGTAAATATAGTGTCCACCCATCTAACTTTTAAAGTAAGAAAATTTTAAAAAAATGTGGATGTGTACCTTTCAACGAATTCGTCGTTATTATATTGTTTAGTGCTACGGAACCCTTTGTGTGCGAGTTCGACTCGCACGTGGCCGGTTTTAATTAATGGATTTTAATTAAAAACACTTCTACCTAAATATTTTATTTTAGTGTACAAGCCTTTTGTACAACACTCTTTGCAAGTTGACTGTAAAATAAAAAAAAAAACATCGATTCATTGCGCATACAAATTCCCACCGAATAAAAATTCATTTCACACTAAAGTTGATGAAATGTGCCAACAGTGTACGATCGCCGTCACTCCGACGTCAGAGGTGTCATCATGAAACTCGAGGTGAACCGATAGTGCCCAAGTGCCAGTATGACTGGCAAAGCTGCCATTTTCGGTCACACGTAAAAACATGCCCGTAGTTTTAATAGGGTTATAGAGGAAATGGATAAATTGCACTTTGATGCGGTTTCAGTTTCCTGTCGACGTGAAAATATGATTGGATGTAAAATTTTACGTAAAAATGAAAATATCGTAGTTATTAGATTCTCTGGTAAAGTAAATCAACAGAAGCTTAGCCACGTTTAAAATCAAAACAACAAATAACAAAGGATATCACAGCTGCCCTTTCAAAATTTAATACAAAATTCAATCACGTCACCCTGCAGACATTTTAATGAAAAAGCCGCAGGTAGGTTACAGTCAATTCAAATACGGAGCAAATTAGAAACACGATCATTATTTCAGCGGTGCTATAAATCATAATCTACGGCATGTCGCAGCTCTCGGCGCGGGACGACGCCGACACGACGCGGCGGTGGTGTACGGACGCTTGCAATATTAAATTCAATTTAGTCGCCTTGATTAGTTTTGTGGTCATAATGCTCTACTTGGGTGCAGCCTCTTCCTTCATTGTCGTATTAATTTTGATATTTCTCATCTAGACCGGTTTGCAACGTGATTTTCGGTGCATTTATGTTTCCGAACCAATTTTGGATCTCCTGTGTTGGTTGTGTTATAATGTTAATGGCGTTTCGGGTTGGGAATTAAATAGCAATTTCTGGAGCACTGCTGCACTGGCTGTAAATATTAGATGCAGTGATAGTGCGTTAGCGTGAACTACCTGTAAAAAATAGTTAATAGTTACATATTTTAGATTTGCAAAAATAACACACAAGCCACAGGAGGAAAACGAGTCGCTTTTCTGAAGTTGGGTTTAGTCAACACCTCGCTTTCTTATTGCTCATGAGCTGTTTCTTGCTTAAAGCATACGGACACGTTACCTTATTTTCATAGGTCAGTCACCAGCGCACCTTCCTGTTGGCTCATGAGAGAAAGTCTTTACTGACGCCACTCTTACCGACCCATCGTTTTTATTACAGTTAGGGGACCGGGAGATACCTTTTTCCAACTATTATAAGCCCACCATGCCTAGCGGGCTCCACCATCAAATGCGGCTGGTTCTGCGATTCTCCTATAAAAGCGCGTGTAGAACACTACCCACAATCTCTTTGGTGCGCTATCTTCTTACATCCCTCTATGACAAGGTGACCTAACCTGAAAGCTAAGCACCTATTTCACCGCTAATTATTCAATTAGTAAGGAATTGTCTAGCGGAGCAGAAGTTCGGTTGATCTAATCGAGCCACTGACTCGTGAAGACAACGTCAGGAAGCGAGCCAATCAAGTGTGCTAATATGATGGCTTGTCACCTAGTAATTAGGTATTGCTTACATGATGTGTTTAATACATAAACCATGAATGTGCAGTATAGCGTATACGAACTCGTCCCTCCTGACATACCTCTGTGGCGAGCTGACACTAATAGTGACAACTTGACAAGCAAGAACTATCCATAGTTCCACATGTATAGGTACTTCATCCATACGGTCTAAAGTAGACTATCAGTAATAACGATAGTGGATAAGTCAAATATGTAAGTGACTGACTTAAAGAACCTATCAAGCAATCGAAGCGCTTTAAAGTGATGGCCACGTGTCTAGCTCAGAAGTAGTGGCCTGATGCTGTGTGGGCGACGTTAACTCTTCGCTCCCCATTTGATGTCCATTACGCATGAATGGCCGGAGAGCTCATGAAATTTCGAAATTAAGTGAAATCTCGTGTGTTATTCGTATTTGTGTTATTTTCAACGCTCAAGGAGGCGGCGCCGAGGATTTTGAGATATGTGCAACCTTCCTTTTATGCGCTTTGTTGTTAATTCAAGTGTTCCAAATCAATGCGCGTCTTTCATCGTTTAAGCAAAACGTTCTAGTTTTCAAAATTTAATCGCATTATTAGCTAAACCGCGCAAACAGAGTGTGCATACACACTCTCGGAATTGCGTCTATACGCAAATACTAAAACATGCAAACAACCCAAATATTTCTTCCGGAATCTGACCCTTGATTCCTATATCATCATCATCATCATTCTCTTGCCCTTGTCCCAATTCATTTGGGGTCGGCGCAGCATGTCTTCTTCTTCCATACTCCTCTGTTACTCGTCATCTCATCAGACACCAGGTTTGGCACTAACCACACGATAAAGAAAGAATCAGACACCTCCTTTCTTGCCACATCATCTTTCACACAGTTCATCCATATCATCCACATTCGTTCATTCTTGATTCCTTAAATAGAAACCAATAAGATACTGCTTCAAAAACGCTACAAATATATTTAAATAACTTTTATTTGACTAAAATACAGTTATTTACCGCTTGTCAACCACCGTGTCAAGTACTGCCTTTAGAGGAATTAAGAGAACTGCCTCCTCGTGAAATTAAAAGGTTTTTCTAACAGGTGGTTGGTGTTTGTGTGGATTGATGGTCCCAGCATTGGATGATCTAAACAAGGAATCATAACAGAATTATGACTCTATTACTGATTAGAGTCATAATTAAAAAAAAAAAGATAAAAGAGAGATGATAAATGACGATGATAGATGTGGTGTTAGATTAAAATGCTTTTTTTACATTGGTATACTTATTAGCAAAAATATATTTGTTTTATTCTAAGTTAAGCAAAGACGACTTCAATTTCATCTTTTGATCCTGGCCTAGACGACGTGGCAATCTTGCCGATGATAGAAAAGTCAAAAGTGTATTGGATCATCATCTGCCTAGCCTTTTCCCAACTATGCTGGGGCTGGCTTCCAGTCTAAAGCAGCTGAGCGACTTCCTTTCTGACCTCCACAACTCAGTTAGTACTGGGTAATATGATACCTCTTGGTAAGACTGGTTAAAAGACTTTCAGGCCACTGACTCCCTGTACGACTGTCAAAAATCTGCAAATGACAGCCGGGACCAACGGCATTACGTATTTCCGAGAAAAATCTGTGTGTAATAGCTGGTCACCCATCCAATTTCACAGACTAACCTAGGCAAGCGCGGCTTAACCTGTTATTGTTTAATCCACGAGCTTCGCTCTAAAGTGTATTGGATAAGCGACCGAAAAAATATGTCAATCATCTTGAAAGTCATTGCAAAAATACGAAACGCTAAGCTATTGTAACGTCTGTAGGCTTTCTGGAATCGATAGATAAGCCTTCTCTTTCTGAAAAGAGGAGCAGCAAGCAGCTTTTTCTTTGCCCAGCCGTGAAAAAACTACAGGTTAGTAAAGAAAACTAAAAATACGTTTTCTACTCCTTCGCATTAAAAGGAAATCTAGGCGGGTCTACAAGGCTGCGGGGCTGTTCGAAAAATACCGCGGCCCTGGAACACAAAGGGTAAAAGAAGGAACATGGATGGTTTTTAGTCAGTAAAAGTCTGACACTCCCTTCCGCTCCGCCCAGAGCGGGAGGAGTCATTTGATGATTTCCCATCCGAAAAAAAAGGCGGGTCTACAAAAACTAAGTAAACAAATATTATCTGATTAAGGCATCCTTTAAGGTAAGGGAAAGCTCCATTAGCTGCCTTTGTATGGAACAGTCTTACAGTTCAGCTCAGAGAGCGTAGCACGAACGCGCGACGTAAACATAAAGAAAATTCAAACGATTCTTGAATCGAAAACACGACTAAGGCGATACTCATTCGACACTGCTAGATGGGTCGTCCGAACAGCCGGGCCGTCGCATTAGCTTGTATGAAATTCGTTGATGCACAGGTAACCACCCGACCGCGCGGACGACCAGCGCTGACCACATCTCCGCGCGCGGTACGTTTGCTGAGCCGCCTCTGCCGGACCGCGTGGACTAGCGGCGTCACGTGAGAATCGCTTAACTTCTTGAATACTCAAACCCAAAACGTTTCCGCTGCTAAAAAATAGGTCTTACTTAAGAGAGGGAGTGGGCTGTAATCCACCACGCGGCCCAGTGCGGGTTAGTAAAAGCCACATGACTGTGTTTGTATGTTTAGTTCTGGACACGCCATGACATGAAAATCTTTTCCTGCACCTCCAACTTGTTAAAAGCAACTTATCTATTAGTATCAGCCATAAAAATGTGAATAAATTTTTTGAACAAGTTAAAATCTTTCGTTTTCTCTGCGAGGTCGTGTTAGGCCGACAAATATGAAACTACAGCATTTTTTAACGAGTTGCTGTAGAAACTTTTTTTTTGGAGTCTTGGTTCCTATTAAAAGATAAAAGAAATACTTGGATTAATACAAGTAGCGAAGCGAAAAAGAGTCCTGTTACAATATAGTTATGAAACACTGATAAGCTTATTTAAAAGGTTCAGTTGCTCAGTACAAATGTTATGCAAAACAAAAGGTTTTTTTTTTCTTATTAAACTTTCAAGATTTCCAGTTACTGAAGATAACAAGAGTAAGACGGTCAAAGTTAACCTACATTTGGAAATCAGATGCCGAGATCTTTTAGACAACAAAGATGAGATGCTGTTGAGTGTCCCTGTCTTTAAAACATGACTGTAATGAAGATGCATCAGATGTAACTAAACACCAATAGGGGTACACAGAAAATAAGGAATTACCATGGTAGCATGTTAAAACTAACATGGTTAAGATCATTCCGATCTCATTTTTCGTTTTCTACATCCAGTTTTATCAAAATAAAATAAAAATAAACAAGTTAATACGTCGGTAAAACCTGAGTAAAAAACTAAACGTAAACAAGCCTCAGGTAATATAGAGAGATTTCTCATACACAAGTAAAGAAATGCTCCGTCCATTCATTTCAGAGTTGAGGAAAAAACACAAAAAAATGTATTAAACTTTTAACAAGGTTGCTAATAACCTTACATCATTAATATTCATCTGAATTACCATTCATGAACTTACCTTTGACGGCTGAAGCCAAAGATGATTGGATTTTTCTTCTGTCTGTGTTTTAATTTAACGGAGGAATCAATTAATTTGAAATTGCTGAACGATTCTGAAGAAATTTGAGGGGCATAGATGCAGCGGAAGGTAAATTAAAATTACATCTATCACACAGATATAATTAAATTATCTTTGGGGCAACCTGGACCATAGAAATTATATTTTATGACTGAAAATATTTTAGCTACAAGGTTTTTTCACGGGTAATAATTAAAAAGTGTTATTTTCACTACTGAGATTGATCGAGGAAAGATCAATGTCAGTAGTGAAAATAACACTTTTTCCTGTATTGTTTTCACTTTCCTACGAAAATGACTGCAGACGCATATTATTACAGATCCGTATACATTATTTCAATTTTTTTATCGAATTATCTTTTACAGTACTTTCTGGTAAACTTATTATATGTCTAGAACTTATTTAACTGTTGTTTAACCTTTTACCTACCATATTCCGCGAATTAAAAATATAAATATTTGTCTAACACACAACAAGGGCATAAAAGTATTTTTTACTTTTATGATTATTGAAGGTCTTACCCTGAGTGTATAATATAGCTATTTGGGGTTGGGTGTCCATCGAAAATCACACATTCGTCATCAAAGGGCTGTGATGAACTGCCGAACACACCCAAATCACCCTCCATGGATCATAGGTATAAATTACCTTTTTTACGAAGTCTTTTACGAACGAATCAATTAAATGGAATTAATGAAACGTTTCGAGTAGCAGGTATAATGTATTTTCGTAAAAGGTTGAGTTCAGTAAACTCATCTGCATAATTACTCGCACATCGTAGGAGTTTTACAAATGGAAAATTAATTGCTTTTTTTTTCGACTGTATATTATATCTTTCCTACCTATATTAAATTGGCTGTGATACGAAGACTCAAGACCAGAGGGCGTAGCACGAATTTCGACATTTTGCGTAACGTAACTACGTCGATTTTTGAAAATACAAATTATCCTAGAGTACTTTAGTTAAATTATTTGCAACAATTACAATCAGTTTCATTCAAAACACATGAATATGTCGGATTGTCCGAATTTATTCCGTTAGGCACGTGTTTGAGGTAGTGTGGATTTCAAAATGAAACTTGTACTTGCTGCTACACCTTATTTAATTGTACAGCTTACAGATGGATATTACAGAGTACTTTCGAATTAGACTAGTTTACAGAGCAACGTTGGGTTGAGTTCCCCGTGTGGCCACACGCAGACGACTAGTTTCTCTCTGCCGGCGGCGGGTCGCGCGCTCGCTTGCTAAGGCGGGCGCGCAACCGTAGTGCGTGCGCGTCGTAGGTTGGGCGTTAACATCCTCCCGCGCCTTGAAACGTCCGGTTTCAAGCTTACATGAGGGGACATATACGATTCACAGCTCTACGCAGCGTGCCTTTTGTTGGTTTGATATCAGCAACTCTGCATGCTCCATCCGACCCTGGGTACACGGCCTCTATTCGTCCCAAGGGCCACTTCAGGGGTGGAGACATCTCCTCCATGATGAGTACCAGCTGGCCAGGGGTTACGTCTGGTTGGCGCTTCTGCCACTTGGTGCGCTGTTGGAGCTCGCAGACGTACTCCCGGGTCCATCTAGCCCAGAACTGCTGACGGGCTGGCTCGACCTTCGCGTACCGGTGCAGGCGGCTTGGTTTGTCTTCCGTCAGGTTCGGCGCTGGCGGCGATGTCATCGGTCTTCCGATCAGGAAGTGCCCTGGGGTGAGAGGAGACAGGTCGTGAGGGTTGGAAAACAGAGGGGAAAGGGGCCGTGAGGTGATAATTGCCTCAATCTGAGTGAACAGAGTTGCGAGCTCTTCATATATGTTAGATGGCAATTTCCCAAGGCCCTTTTCATGTGATATTTTGCTGATTTTACAGCTGCTTCATGGAGTCCGCCAAAATTAGGAGATATGCAGGTGAGAATTTAAATTTAATACTTTCCTCTGCAATAGGCTCTGACACAGAGGTCTAGCTAGACTCTAGAAACATACTTAATTGACGGTGAGATGAAATTATTTTAAATTATCTTGATTACAGCTAGTTGTGTTTAAAATAGAATTTAAGAATTGAGTGGAGTTACTTTTGCTTATTTTTTCAAATTAGGAAAGCTTTCTTGTTGAGAAAGGTATGCCAGCTTACTTCCGGCTATTGCTAATTCTTCTACAGTTAAATTGTCTTTGTTTTGATTGTTTACATTTTTAATATTATTACAGAACCGGAATATATAAGCTACTATACGATGTAATTTTGAAAAAACTAGAATATTATGTGATATCAATCACCAAATTAATTGATTGTGACGTGTCAACACATGAAGTGTTGACAAGTAACTCAGGTATTGTTGTGTGGGTTACCGGAATACTTTGAGATGGCCAATGTTTCTCCCCTTTTTGTATGAATGTGGGTCCTTGCCACCATAACGATAATGCTTTGGTTTGTCTGGCAGCTCCTCTAGCTCCCAGAATTGTTTCTGTTGATTTCGTATAGTTTGACTGAAATTACAGCATATTTCCCTATTAGGTACATTCGTTGGACATATGATAGGCCCTACCATCAACCAACCAAACTGGGAGTTTTGTAATACAGGTTTATTGTTTCCCAATTTATTCTGATTAGTAGGACAAATGACATCCCAAAAAACGTCAGCTCCCAACAACATATCTACTGTTGATGGATTATAGAATTTAGGATCTGCAAGTGTGATATTTTTTGGTATATCCAGTGTCTCGATGTCAACTTTAGAACTAGGTATGTTACTTGTTATTTGTGGGATAACAAACAGCTTTACATCTTTACAGTAAGAACTAGTGCATGATTTAACAGTGAGATTACAGCACTCTAGAGTTGAAAATGACATATTATTTATGCCCATTACAGATAATGAATTTATAGTGTCACTGTTTACACCTAGCTTAGCTTTTAGTGATGCAGAGATGAATGATGATTGACTGCCACAGTCCAGCAGGCACCGTATTTCATGGCATTTATTGTTTACATGCAATTTTACTATTGCTGTTGGTAGTAGAACTTGGTTCTCGATACAGGATGATAGTACAATAGGATTACAGGTACTACTAGTATTAGGATTATTTTCTACAGTAACCGGTGTGGACACTTTTGCTTAGTGAAGCAAAGTGTTATGTTTGCGCTTGCAAAATCTACATGGACCATACTTGCACTGATGAGCAAAATTACCACCCCGTAAGCAGTTTATGCAAACTCTCAATTTAGCAACTTCTGTGTTCCTATCCTCTGGAGACATACTATTAAATTTTTCACAATAGTAAATTAAATGATCTCCTTCACAAATGCGGCATGCATGAGACTTTGATTTAATTTCTTTATTGTCACAAGCAGCAGCAACAAACGTTTTATGTTGCTTGTCAACGGATTTATCTGACTTTTCATTTTCTCTCCGAGGCTTGTCACTGACACCGGCATTCACCATTTCAAGCACATCAGCCCTACTTCTCAGAAATTCAAAAAAGTCCACTAGTGTGGGTTCGTTTACTAAGATATTTCTATGTTCTTCCCATTTAGTATTTGTTACTGGATCTAACTTTTGACTGAACATAAAAATAATCAATGTATCCCAATTATCCGTTTTCTTCTCCAAACTGTTTAGTGCCCGAATGTGTTTTGAAATGTGATCAATTACAAATCTTAGAGATTTTTCAGACTCTTTTACAGTGGGTATATTAAATAATGATTTTAAATGATTATGAACTAATTGCCGTTTGTTGTTGTAACGATCACATATCAATTTCCAGGCAACTGCATAATTACTTGAGGAAATTTCGAGTGATTCTATTACAGAAGCTGCCTGCCCCGTCAATGATACCCTCAAATACTGAAATTTATTAATCTCATTTAAACCAACATTGTTATGAATAAGCGAGTTGAAGGTATCATGAAACTCTAACCACTTATTGTAATTGCCGTCAAAGATGGGTAGCTTTACAGTAGGCAACTTAACACTCTGGAAATTATTTCCGCAGCAGTGGGTTGATCTTTGACTATTATGAGATTTAACACTCTCATAGGGATCTTTACTTTCCTGAATTTCAATTAGTTCTTGAGCAGAACTAATTACAAAATAGAATAAGTTTTCAGTTACATTCCTCTCCGAACTTTTTCCAGGTTCATCAGAGGTTCCTTGAGTCAATTCACTTGAAATTTCATCTTGTAAAATCTCAATCTTACATTGAATTGTATCATACTCATTAAACAATACTTCTATTCTGCTCAAACGGACTTTTAACTCATTGACTTGTTGCTTCGAAACGTCTTCAATTTTACGAAAATCTGCTAGGTAATTATTAAAATTAGTTAGTCTACCTTTTAATGAAGCTCGTTTCCTAATCAATTCCTTGACCTCCATGTCAGACATAATGGAGGAAAACTTAGTAAAAGATTAATAATGCAATTTATAAATACCTGCACTCCATGCAAACCTTTATGAAGCAGCTACACTATCAACTGGCACTCCTAACACGCGGCCACCACGTAACCAGTAGGCCCTCGCGCCGTGCGCTCTGAACACGCGGCTACCACGTGGCTAGTAAGTAGGCCTTCGTGCCGGGACTGCCGGGCACCGCCGCCGGCGGGCTCGTGTGCAAGCCGCGCGCGGTATATCTCTGCGCTTGGTTGATGGTATGTAGATATATTTGAGCTGAAAATGCAGAAATTATGCGTCAATCCCCAAGCAAAGCAAGCGTGCAAGAGAAAAACCGCTATGCATGTGCCTAAAGCGGATTGCAAAGGTCAAGAAACTCACACGACCTTCTTCAACAAGTCAAGGTTAAATTATTTTCTTAGCCAACTCTGATAGTTTTGCAGTGAAGTTAGATTATAGACAGATAGTTTAGAATTTACAGAAAGATAGGTAGATTATTTAGCATGAACTCGCAACAAAATTCACTCAGTTGAAAACAAAAGATTGTAGGACAAAGAAATAGGTAAGGTTAGGATTGGGTGGAATATGGAACGGGCAAACTTCCCTTGCGTGAAGTCGACGTGCTGCCAAGCCACTGGATTCCAAACACCAAGCGCCAATCACCCACGCCACGTGTAGGTACGTGCTTCTAGAATCTTCGAATGTCCTTCAACCAGCCACGCACGCCCTCGCCGCGTGCTTCTCTGCTCCGTAGAATGGCAGTCCAACGAGCCAATTCTTCGCTTCGTTGCGTGATTCTTCTAGATTCTTCTGTACTTCAGCCAGTCACGCCTTCGCCACGTGCTTCTAGCTCCTTCGATGGTACTCGTTCGTCGTGTAGTCGAGTAGGTATCTGTGCTTCCCGCACAAAAGGTCCTGTCACGGTCGCCAAATTGTTTGAGGTAGTGTGGATTTCAAAATGAAACTTGTACTTGCTGCTACACCTTATTTAATTGTACAGCTTACAGATGGATATTACAGAGTACTTTCGAATTAGACTAGTTTACAGAGCAACGTTGGGTTGAGTTCCCCGTGTGGCCACACGCAGACGACTAGTTTCTCTCTGCCGGCGGCGGGTCGCGCGCTCGCTTGCTATGGCGGGCGCGCAACCGTAGTGTGTGTGCGTCGTCGGCGGCTGTTGATGTGTGCGTGCGCGTCGTAGGTTGGGCGTTAACAGCACGTAAATCATGTGGGCAGACGATGGGTTTCGTGCAATAAATATACACTGGGTGCAAAACACTGTTTCTATTATACTAACAAATAACATGACATTACAACTTAACACGATAACACGGGGCACAATGAATCGGGGTAGGTACAGTTCCAAGACGTCTAAACTCCGCTGTGATCAGACCTTCCACTGTTCTCGTCGCCACGAGCTGTCAACATAAGGGCTCTGTAGAAGTACGCTGTGGTATGGGCAGACTTGTAACTAGCTCGTGTGATGTCACTGGCGTACTTGCGATTTATTGTAAGGCCGTACCAATGACAGGATCCGACAAATATTTTTTTAAAATTATGAAAATATTTTTTGTGAAACGAGTATTTTTTTCTTACAAGCTTTTATTTAACTTGCAATGTATGTTTGTCCGGGTGGAATCTTGCAACTCAATTTTGAAGCAAATATCTTCAACCGATTGAGCTGAAATTTTGCACACACCTTTGTTTCTAGTGACAATACAATTTTATGATAGACATTACTTCATCCTGCAGACAGGATCGTCTCCTCAACGGTTAGAAGCGAGGACACGAAACTTTATATACGTGTTCAATTTTGATAGATAAGGTGATTTATATCATGACCTTAACCTGCAGCCAGAATTGTCTTCTCACGAGGGAACTCCTCAACGGTTAGTTACGCAAACACGAAACTTTGTATACGCGTTCACTTTTGATAGATAAACATGATTTCTATAATGACCTCATCCTGCAGCCAGGATTGTCTTCTTACGAGGGAACTCCTCAACGGTCAATAGCTTTAATAGCAGGGATCCGAAGTAGATGCGTTAATGTTTGATGAATGAAAAAGAAAAAGCTTGTCGCGAGATTTACCTGTGTAGATAAACAAGTAAATTAAATAACTAGATCGGATTGATTTTAATGTTTAAAATTTTCAAACTTAGTAAAGACGATTACTTAAATCTCGCGACAAGCTTTTATATCATATAAATTGTGTAATGACGTTATAAGTTGATAGTTAATGTTTTGTAGGATTTTTTTTAGCGAATTTAAATAAAAGCTTGTTTATTAAAGTTTTTTATTGGTTTTTAAACTGTCATGGTCACTAACATTATAATGAACACTAGAAAGGGGATATAAACAAACAGTGGATATGGTAAATATCCCGTTTTTAGTGTTAAATACAGTTTTTTTATTAATTTCAAAATCAACGAATTTACGTTACGTTTACACTGGGCGTTCGTGCTAGCGCCTCAGATATCCACCGCTACATGTGGTATTGCATTCGGTTAAACTGGAAGCCGACCCTAACACAGTTGGGAAAGGGCTAGGTAGGGCATGATGTTCAAAATCAAAATATTTTATTTCACATAGGCCTATCAACACTTGCAAACATCAAAAGTGCACCGTTTAGGAGAAGAACCGGCCAGAAACTCAATGGGTACTCTTTTAAAAATTACGGTTTTACAACGTAAAGTTTGTTTTACAGCGTCATACCTAAGTACGAGAGGACTGACGTAAAGTGGTTGCATATTTCACAACGATGAAGAACACTCAAGACAACATAATTGTTTGAAACTTGTATTGAAAACGTACTGTTGAAGTTAACTAGAACTATATCTTGAATCGAGAGGCTAATAAGACTGAATCCAACTCATGATGCTAATGACAAACAGGATTGAAAATAATGGTACTTAAAAACCTCGCATATGTGACGTCTCCTTACAAAATACTGATCTCCGGTTCCAGTTTTAATTGGCAGTGTCATCGGGAAATGTTGCTAGTTTTCCATGAGTGCATTTGCACAATGAAAGATTTTTCTTTTCTTTTTTTAGGTTGCGAGGTATTCATTAATTACGAATTTTCCAGCTGACATTCATTTGAAATTTTTGAAATAGGTTTTTTTTTTGTCGATGTGTATATCTACTTAGCCCAGATAGTATTTTTCGAAAAGACGCTAATGAGGGTTGAATTACTGATCTCCCTGGAGCGCAAACCCATTGGCATGTGCATCCTGCCCGTCCGGTACAGTGCTCGGAACTGGTCATCGAGTCGCATAATTTCCGCCTTGGGGTCTGCCAAAGGACCATTGAACGAAGCATTCTGGACGTTAAAAGAGAAGACCGACTTCGAAATACCAAGCTGCACGCTGCAATAACCGCTGGGCAAACGTCTCACTCAGTTTAAATACGTTTACGATTTACGTCAGTGGTTTCCCCTTGGTTCTTATAAAAAACAAAGTTGAACAAAACTTACTTAGTTCAAGTCAACAACATCTAAGAACGCTTTTCAAACACCACACTTACTACGAATTATTTCAACAGTGCTCGTTTATACAGGGGTGCTGTGAAAACGACGAGCGAGCTGAAAATTCAATTTGAGGCCATAATAACATGTGCCCGCACTCACTATGTGGAACGGTATTATTAAGGTGAAGCCAATAGGTGGGACATGACACATTTACTTGGTACTTCGAAACTGGGTTTAAGGAACAAAATTTTTGGAACATGACATGCCATGTGATGAGCAGGGATGAAACGCATATGACTAAAAGAGTGATGGATGGAGAGGGAGAGGAAGGCCAAAGAAAAGATTAATGGACGGATGTGACGAATGATGTGAAAGAAAAAGGAGTAAATGATGCCTGATAGGGGAGAATTTAAGATGAAAACGTATTGCGCCGACCCAATAAAATTGGACTAGGCCAGGAAGATGATTTTTAAAACATGAAATAAAAATATTTACTGTGATATTTATACAGTTACGTACATACACACACACACACATACACATACACATACATCCACACAGTTATATACACAAAGCTACACACACACAGTTATATACATACAGTCCTTTGACGAAAATTTTATCTTTAACAGCCGCAGCTGAACATCCACCTTATCATAACGACAATAAACATTACTGTGATTTTGACAGACTTATTAGAAAGGACAACATCGAGAGAAGTAGAAGGAATGGGGTTTGCTCAGTTCAGGTTTATAAATAAATAGATATATGTCCATGGCGGCAACCCGATAGAAAACTTATATTAGCGAGAATAAATATCATTGTGATTTTGGCATTGATGTCAAATCAGAGGTAAAATAATTGTGAAAGGGCTGTAAGGGACCTCGTGCACTACGCGGCCACGACCACGACTTTTAGCCGCAGAAGCGTCTTTTCGCCGAACCCTGGAAGAAAGTAGGATCGTACGACCGGGTGGTGCGGCGGCTCATGCGGCAAGTCGTGGTAGTGGCCGCGTTCCTAAGTGCAATAGCACAAACATCCCCGACTCAACCAAAGCACAGACGGACGGAGCGGAGAAGACACGTGTAAAATTCGACCTATCACAGTAGAGACAAGAGACGCGTTGTGGATTTCAACCTAAGTGATTGGTCGATTTCCGCCAATCTCCTTTCCTCGCGACTCCGCTTCCGCTTTGGTGGAGTCCGGCCCTAAGACGCTATTCCCAACAGTCCACGGCCAAGCTACGCACATGCATTTATTTCACTTAGATTTCAATGAAAATGTGGTCGTTGTTATGGTGCAATTACATTATTTTGGTCGTTCGCATGAATTCGATTGCTTGCGGAATTTGGGCGAACGACCCAGTAAATGAACGGGGTCGAGCATCTAGGCCCGTCTTCGGACAATCTCGTCCAGCTTCATCGTTTCGGGTACCTGATTTCAGATACTCGACGCCAATTTTCCTTTCGCGTCAGAGGACTTCATTCAAACTACTCGTAGTCTGTAGCTCGTATTCGTGTAATACATGCATCGGATGTCCGAATTCGAGTAAAGTCATTCGAATACCCGAATACGGGTTAACGACCAAGCGCCTTTAAGCCTTTAGCTATCCTACGTGATGTCTCGAAGCTTATCTGTTCTGTTTATCCTGACTATGTCTATCCTACAAATAAAAATCTAGGCCGTCGTACCATTGACTCAACGGCGATGTCCTCCCTCAGGCATTCAGAGAGTGACATCCTTGGCTCACCTGCCCGGCTGCATTCGAGTTACATGGCTAGCCCATTTATACGTTATTTTATACGTTACTTTATAATAAAAATCGAAATTTGTTATAATGATATTGTGAAACGAGAACAACTGCCGACAAACTGTTTTGCAGTTTGGCACATGTTTTATATGTTATAGTTAATCAGACTGAATAAAAAAAAAGTATAAGTACACGAGATGGAACTTCCGACAGTTACTAAAATCACCCTTACTTTTTTGAAGTGAAAACTTCTTTAGCGGCGTTGAGCACTTTTTCTGTAATGGGTATAAAATCTTAAACTCGCGTCAGGACACGTGACCTGATCGAAAAAGCGTAAGACGGAGGGAGTTCTGAAGTGTTAAATTTTTAATGTAATATAAATTGTCATGTTTGTGTCCGATAGCGCAATAAATGAATATTGTATTTTACCACATAAATGATAGTACTTTTATATTGATAATTAAAGCAATTCGTGCAAAATTATTCCCTAACCATTTCAAAATATCAAAAATGCACAACGTTAATATTCAAGTTTTCACTTCTGCCGGCACTCCCGGAGTGCAACCCGTTGTTGTTTTTTTTTTTTGGAGGGTGGGAAATCATCAAATGACCCCCCCCGCCCTGGGCGGAGCGGAAGGGAGTGTCAGACTCTTACTGACTAAAAACCACCCATGTTCCTTCATTGGCCCTTTATGTTCCAGGGCTGCGGTATCTCTTTCGAACAGTCCCGCAGCCCTGGCAGGCACCGGCCCTTGCGGGCCCCTCCCGTTGCTGACAACTCTTTGAGGCGCGCGTGGAACACGAACGCGCCGTCGACACGGCCTGCCCGTCGTCATACGACGGACGGACGGCGAGCTAGCCCATTACTCACCGTCCACAGGCCCGCGCCTACGGTGGCCGAGAGCCATCACGGCGTGGCCCCCGACGCCCGGTGCTTCTCCCGCGGCGGCTGGGACGTGAGGAGGTTCTCTCCCTCTCACGTTCCGCCGCCTCCTTCGCTAGCATGACTGCTTCGCAGAAGGAGGCGACGGCTTCCCATTCCCTCTCGCCCCAGACCATGGCTTGAACCAGGGCCGGGCGTGAGAGGTCGCCGCCGCCAATCGCCGCTACGAGGACACGGCGGTGCTCCTCCCAAGCGGAGCAGACCTCGACGGTGTGCTCCACCGTGTCCTCCGGGCGATCCTCACAATAGTAGCACCCCCGGGCGTTTCCTCCCGCCCGATTCGGTGCAGGTACCTCCCGAAACATCCGTGTCCGGTGAGGACCTGCGTCAGGCGGAAGGTGAGGGCGCCGTGGCGCCTCTCAAGCTACTCCTCAAAGAGGGGACTTATTGCCACTATCGTGGCATGCCCTGCACGGGGTTGCGATAGTCGCTCCCTCCATGTCGCCATGAGATCACGGCGGAGGTCTGTCCGCCGCGCGACAATATGCCGCGGCAGCGGAGTTACCCCCCGGCTCTGTACCTCCGCGCGCCACTCGTGCAGGCGCGCGAGGACTATGGCCTCCAGATCCCATGGCGGCAATCCGGCAAGGAGGCTCGCCGCCTCGCGGGAGATCGTGCGGTACCCCCGGATCAGCCTTACGGCTACCACCTTTTGGGGCGCGTTCAGGTAGTGCTTTGCACGCAACCTCAACGAACGCGCCCACACCGGGGCCCCGTAAAGGGCCATGGACCGCAAGATCCCCGCATAGAGCCTCCGGCAGGAGGCGTTTGGCCCCCTCAGGTTGGGCAGGAGCCGCTTGAAAGCAGCCCCGGCGTTTTCCAGTCTGGGAGCCAAACGTCGGAAATGCTCCACGAAGTAAAATCACCCTTACTTAACTCATTAACATTAAGTAGGACACTACTTCATGGAACATTTTCTATTTAAAACTGGTAACTAGCTAGGTGTGTTAAATGATTTTATCGTTACTACGTTTTGTAACCCAGCTTTATTTCACCTTAGACCGAATTCAATAAGCAATTCGGATTTTGTTTCAGAGGAATGCACTAAGGATACCTAGGTACTGAGCTGCATACTACAAAAACCTAAAGGATTTAAATTTCGTGGATTACCCTTGCGCTTTGGTCTTAAAGCAATACATTTCCTGTTACGTCATCAATGTAACAATTCAAACACGTCACAGCGAGATTAAATTCTTAATCAAAATAACTTCAATCCTTGAGACAACCCTAAGGACGTCACATTCACGCACACACTCACAAATTCAATAACTAAACGACCAATATGGAATTCGCGGGCCTTAATCAAATGCTAAGGTTGTGAAAATGAACATTTCACCCGGAATATCGACGACAGAAGTTGTCAGATCTGTCAGCAATCAAAGTTGGTTGGCTGATTAACATAGTTTTCACATCAAACTTGCTCCGATTAACTTCTGTAGGTATTCGTCGGCGGAACTTTGAGCAAGACTCGGGTTCTCGTCGCGGTGTTCTAGAATGTATTGAACGTGAACTTGCATGGTGTAATTAAGCGGAGTTGCTCTTTTTCTCGGTTTCCGTGGAAAGGTATTTTTTAAAATTTGTCGTTGTAGAGTTGCTCATTTGGGATGCTGCAGCCAGGAGTGTCGGTCTTGTGCGCATCCTCAAACCACTGGAGCAGATCTTGAAATAATGATTTTCCTAATAATTTTAAATTAAAATACAAGGGATAAATACTGGGCTGGCCAAATTAGAACGGATGTGCATTGGGGCAGACGTGATCTTGAGTGGAGACCGCGAATCGGCAAGCTTAAGGTGGGACGCCCTCAGGCTCTGTGGAGCGAAGATCTACGCACGGTGGCTGGTAGCAACTGGACGAGAGTTGTCGAACATCGAGTAAGTGCCGTGTGATTGAAGAGGCCTATGTCCAGCAGTGGACTGTTGTGGGCTGATGATGATGATGACAAGGGAACATATATTATCAGAATTAATAGGAATCTGTTCCGGGTCTGGCTGTTTGTGTCTTTAAATGTTTGTAAACGCACCCACGATATATCAGAAATAATTGTAGAGCAATATAAAAAACCAGGAAAGTCATTATTATTGAACGGTCTGTGGACTCAATAGAATAAAAAAATAAGTTAAAATAAATCGGCAAAAATAAATCCACACAGCTACCTGTCAAAACTTTTTGCTAAATAAAACAGCAAATGGACAGATCAAACGTTGCCATAAAAAACCTTCGATATTTTTGTTTTGCAGAGTTCCAATTTAAAATACTGTAGATATGTCTAGACATACTCGTACAACACCGGCACGGGGTGCCTTTAGCGAAACTCAATTTTCTTTTCCACGACAATCAAACTCCAACTAGAAAGCCCTACAGCAGAAGCGGGGAAACTTTCCTCTTCTTAACGCGAGTAACTGAAGATATAATATCATTTAATTTATGAAGAATATGTGCGAATCTTTGGCAACATATAAATGCGTGGGCAATTCCCTCTCGAGTTACAAACTCCTCACAATCAATATGGCAGGATCCTGACGAAATTGGAAACGTATAAAATATTGCCGGAGTCATGCCTCACAAAGAACTTTGGGTGACTTCGAAAGAGACAATTTCGGTTTTATGTAATAAGTTTTTCGCTTTGGAATATTGTAATTTTAAGAAATTTCCATAATTCCTTACTCGGGAGAAGGTTTCATCTTATTTGTAGTTTAAATTGAACATGGTATGTCATGTAATTTTTACAATCCTAGTGAACGTGATTCTTTATCTTTCTTTCCGTATTTTCTTCATTTTGTTGTTAAAGTAATCACTTTAAAATCACATCGTCTCTTTCATTCGCATTTCTTTTAAAATAACTTCTCCATTTAGTCATCAGAGTGGGCCAATAGGGAGCGCTTCTTAATTTAGAATTACATTATAATTTCCTTGACCTTTTTTCGCGTATTTTCTACGAAGGTGACAAGAAACACTTAGAGTCTTTTAAGAAACTGTTTAAGAATAAAAACATTAGAAAATCAATGATAAGTATGACCGATGGCAGACGGAGCAAGAGAGTCATGTAAAGGGTAACGCGTATATGCAAGCGTTGCGTAGTGCACCCTCAGCTAGATGGGCCGAGTGTTGGACAGGATACGAAAGGCGAAGTACAAGATGTTGTGGCGCAACTTGAGAGGCTAAGAAGAGACCTATGCCTAGCAATGGAGTGCGAAACGTTGAGTGGATGGCCAGTATAAAACTCCTGCTCTATGTTCATTTTATACTGCACTGGAGAATCTGGACATGGGGTTTTATGTGTTTGACTCATGTTATAAAATACTAGTACAGTCAGCTTAGCGCTAAATATTTTTGATTTACCATCTTTTCTCGGCACAAATTTTATTAAATACAGTTTATGGCTCAGTTAACATATATATTAGACAGTCAGCAAGGTAGTAACGAATTGACTGCCTGTGATCCGAGCCCAAATAAATGTATGTATAACTGACAATATATATATCCCTACTGACATATCCCCGCTGGTAGGGATACTTGGAGATTTTTCTAATTATCTAATAAACTCAAACTCTTTATTGCATTCATGTGTACATTTAGTTGTTACATAATATGTGAGTAAGTTTCAACATGAAACCCGGTGAGGGCACGGCAACATAATAGATTGGACAAAACAAGAATCCAGTGAGGTATACTGGATTGCAAGCAAAAAACAACAAGATTTTCGTATTCTTCTCTTCAAACCCTTTTAATTGATACCGATATTATGCATAAAAAATCTTTGGGAGTCCGCCATATTGGATTTCGAATGACGTCACTTACCTAACCATTAATTTGTTGTCATCCGAACTAAATGTGTATGCGATCAGCTCAATCGCTTCGGGATAACTCTTTTAAAATTCAGTTGTTCAGTAATTCAGTTTCAAACAAAAAAAAACATACAAACATTGTAAGATAATAAAAGCTACAAGCTTTTATTATATAAAAATGACATCTGTCAATTTTTTTTTAATTATTGGAATTTCACCTGAGTATTTTATTAAATAGACTTAAATAGGACCCTGATCGTACCTACATTTAAGTATCACTGGTGGAAGTTATTTCAATGCACAAATGCCAGATACAGTCTCGCAAAGGACACCTAATAGTAGGATGTCTTAGAGAATACCTCATCATTTCAGCCGAAAGACGTCCACTGTTGGACATAGGCCTCCCCCAAGTGTCGCCACATTGACCGGTCCCGTGTGACTCGCATCCAGCAGATCCCCGCAACCTTCACCAGGTCATCGGTCCACCTCTATCTGTAATAATAAATAATATGAGAATTCCTCTATCTGTAATAATTAATTTGGTTTCATGAAGGCATGGCTATTGATTTGTGATTAATCCTCAGACGGCGGCACTGCACTAATTCAATCGCATTAGCATAGCAACACAATGATTGTTGTCAATGGAAGCGGTAACGATCTGCTGTGATAATATATAGTACACCTTCGACATAATTTAGTCATAAGCAGACTATTTACGGCCTTAACGGTGCGGACAAATAGCGGACGTGGCTCCGGACACTGATAGATATGTACAGAAGTGTCCGTGAGAGTCCCGTGTCTGAAGTCTATCTAACTCGTTCGTACCGATTTGACCAGAACTTCAGGCTAGCTTCCATCACACCTCACTTAACGCATAAAGCGCCAAACTAATTTTGTTTTAAATTAGTTTCATCATTAATTCATTCCATTTCTGCCAATCGTTTGAAGATGACAATATGTTTGAAAAAGGTTTAAGTTACGTGGTAGTAAGTGGGCCTCAATGCGTTGAGAAATACTAATGTCAACACAACTTACGGCAACCCACAAAAACTTAGCCTTTAGACGAAATGTAACTCTAAACCAAATCTTTTTCCCGTTGATCGGCTTCCGTAAAGAATATTTAGCAAACGTTCCAATTTTAATCCCAACTAACGAATGCACCGAAAGCGAATCCTGTGTACAACAAGCTAAGCCATTTCCGACTGATGTTTTACGTTTATCTCCAATCCCCAGTCACCAAGCGTGTTCCGAATGTCCGAAAGATTCCGACAGATTCCGAACGTCAAATGAAAATACTGCTTTAGCACTTCTCCACGAACGTATGAGGATAAAAGCTTTAAGTGAGAGAGGAACGTTTAATGGCGTGCCGCAGAAATCTGTAATCCGTTTTCCATTTTCAAAGAGGATTAATCAGAATATTATTTTGCACGGAACTGACGAAGAAGGTTGAACTGCATGACTGCTGCGAACTGCTTTTGTGACTTTAGATACTTTTACTGTTTTTCAATATTTACATGTATAATTGAGCTGTTGATTTCGGGAATTTTGAGATATATACAGCATTGGTAGACGATGAAAATCAAGATAAACAAAAGGCTTTTATTTTTCTTGTCACTGAATTTTTTTTGGTTCCACTTCTATCTATGTAAACAAAAAGGTTATAACAATAAGGAAGGCGTTTTTGCTACCCAAAGTTATCCTTAAACACCTATCTTCGCTGAGTGTAGTTTTATAGCGCTCTTAGGATGTTTATATTTAGTGCCACTTAACAAAAGTAGTATAATAAAGCTGGTTTGACGTGTTTTCGGACTCATCAGTCACAAACATCTAATCTGCGGACGGGACTAATCTTCCTTTTCATTCTTGGGTCCAATCTTTCTTTATTTATCTTATGGAGTGAGCGAGTAAACCTATTTCATTCATTTATTCTATAGTGAAAATGTTTAAGTGGTCACATTACGTCCACTGAAAAGTAAATTAAAACTCCTGAGGATTTAATTTAGCGCTGCATCTGCCAGAAGAATAAGTTCTTGTTTTTATTCTAAAACAATGTTGTCCTTATTCCGAGCAGGGATACAAGAGACAGGAAGCTAGTGACACAAAGAGCGTTGTACCAGGAGCGCAGAACGTGCTAGGAAACGTTAACTGAGACAAACAAGCTCATTACCCGTGCGGTCGACCGACAGGGGTGCGGCGCGCGACTCATCAGATTGGCTGTGCTGCTTCTATCTGTAAAGATTTATGTGTCCCTGGTACACACTTGGAATTATTCATACCTGTGTTTCACGTGTTTGAATATCGTTTGTTTGACTCTCCTCAGCTCCGTTTAAGGTTAAATAAATGTCGTCTCCGAAATAACGTGTTTTCTATTGCGCGAAAACGATTTCCCTAAATATTACAATTATTTGCGATGTTGGAACGGAATAAGACATAAAAGTTTACGAAACCGAAAAAAAGATGGGGTGGGGTGGGATCATTTGCCTTTTGTCTGTCGCACTCTGTCAATGTACAAAGGAAACAATATTCGTAAAATTTACGCGAAAAGTCGCGGTATTGTTCAACTCCCCAATACGGATCGGATATCTAAAACAACAGAAAATCAACTCCAAATTAATGTTGGTCCCATTGTACGCGCTGGCAAATTACACGTCTATGTAATTGACTACAATGGTTCATGGTATTCAATATTATTGCATTTCAAGCAATAGTCTATCACGATGTATCTCTATCACATAATGTTGCTTTCGTTCGATTTAAAATAAAATGAAAATCATTGTTACTAAGTTGTCAGTTTGTTTCACATTAGCCCGTTATTTCATGAACTTGATCAAGACAAACGAGACATTACATCGCGGTCAGAGTACTCAAATTGTTTGTCCTCATTATTGTGGTTAGAATTCTTCCCGGTAAAAAAAAGCTCAAAGAATGGAAAATTACACATTTAATTTTTATTTACGTTCTTTGTGAAGGAAAACTCAGCCATCTACCCACTGTCGTTGATTTACTGTTTCGTTTCCACTTGGTGAACTCTCAAAAAACGAACCAAGGATGTTTGTTTGATAGCAATCATGCTATTTTGTGTACACAAAGAACTCATTTTGTCCTTTACAAAGTAACTTCGCCGACCTACAGCGTTGATCTGTGATTCCTTGAGCACATTCTCTGAAGCGTGGTAATAAAGGTCTTCACGACTTAATATGAGATTTGGTGTAATTATTTTGAACATCTTTATTTAGATGATTCGTGTAGAATGAGTAGGTGGGGGCTGCTATACGTCATAATTCATGTACGTACCCATGTTTATTTAAGATAACAAAGCGTTCGATCAGTATTTTGCAAGAATGTACTCGTAATATGTTAGCAGTTATACAGGGGGTCTAAAATGGCTGCTTCAGCAGAGTCATAATAGGATAATAATATGAATTACGTTTAAATTCGTAAAAAGGTCACAAGGTGACAATTCATAATAGTAGTTACGTCTATGACCATTTTAAGAATTGAAACGTAATTCATATTATTATCCTAATGATTCTGCTAAAGCGGCCATTTTTGCTGGAATGTCTGGCTTTATTACTAACATAGAACTTTTTGGTACAACCGTGAGCCACATTCTACTAGCCATCTATACAATATGAATAACTAATTAGCTATAAACAGTAATTAATTTTTAATTTCTATTAAGACCAACATACCAAAAATAAGCCAAAACATTTAGTTCTCAACATTTATTTTAAATCGCAGAACCAGAAACACAGGTAAGCTTTTATGAAGACTACAACGCGAGCGCTCGGCGGCAATTAGTCGTAATATTCCAAGCACAGCATTCCGTACGTTTTGTCCCTGGTAGAAACATTTGAATAGTTTCTCAAATAGGTGAATTTCACGTAGTTTATTGTGTTTGAGCTGTCGCTTCGGACGGTCTTGAACAATTGTCATTCTGGCGTACGGTACGCTACACGTTTGTGCAATTGCGAATTCCGACGGCGGCGGTGAGGTAATATCAATATGTCGCGAGGGGTCGACTACACGAAACTTGCCGGGAATATTCACTATCCCGTCACTTTTAGCCGAACCCTCTGAACAATGTATTACTTACGTTTAAACGCGACTGAAATTGAATTTTGTTTAGTTTTCAGAAGTACGTGCATAGATCTTTCAATGTCAGAGAAATTCTCATGAAAATAAAGTTCAAATAATTTGTATTTGATTCAAGAATCTTGACAAAAATGTATAGTTTAATCCTAATACCAAGCAAATAGTTCTCTCTAGAAGATCGGTTTATCTCAAGAACAATTGAGTATTTATCACGAAATAACTTCAAAGACATTAAAACTTGAAATGAATGAGTTCAACATAAAATTATTTAGAACTAGCTGTTGCCCGCGACCTTCGTTAGCTTGAAATTATTATAAAAAAAAATGTTACTTCCCTTTTTGAATCGGATTTTATTAACAATTTCAAGGGTTCTAGAATAGAATAGAATAACTACCTGTCGTCAAAATCGGTTCAGCCGTTTCGGAGATTAGCCGGAACAAACAGACAGACAGACATACTGACATAAAATGAATGAAGTGCCGTATATATTTGCTTATGTATTCAGTAAAACGATGTTATTTTGGTATTACAAACAGAAAGAATTTTATTTATTTGTATAGATAAATAATAGATGATTTAATAAATGAAACTATGCAACTCCGAATACTTTGAAGACCAATTAAATCCTCCTACGAAAGCACTACAAGTCAAAATAATATTGAGAGCATGTCTCTCCAAGTTTCGAGACAGCCCTCACATAGTTGATTAATTACAAGATTTTACGTGTTCCATTGTACCGAGGGCTGGTAAACAAGGAGGTAGAACGGAGTACCTTCACTCCTACAGCCAGATTAAAACGAAGGCGAACCCATTGCCATTGCGGTGTAATTTCAAATTCCACTTGGTGCGAACGTCGACACATAGCTCTGAGGTCTTACGTCAAGTGACGTATACGTACAGCTATTAAGTTTAAAGCCACGTAATTTGGTGGATGCACCTGCCCGTATTTTCACGGCGCCGCTGTTACACTAGATTCGGAGCTAAGCACTGAATTATTCTGACGTCGACTGTATTTTGATTTAGTTCTGTCGACTAATTCGATTAGTGCTTTTTGAAGTAGTCGTAGCTTAGTCTCTGTCGGTGTTCGTTTTGAGGATTACTTGGTGATGTTTTTGGCTTTATAGTTTGTTTTATATTAGGTTCTTTAGATTGGGACTGTTGGTACGTTTTGGGGTTTACGATATATGTCGTAAATACTTTCATTAGGTACTTTATGGTCAGTGTCCGGAGTCATAAAAATATTTTAGGGATGTGTTCGCACTTATATGTTCATACAGGTACCTATATCGCAGGATTACTGCATGATGTTTTGGTGGAATTAGTTTCCAATAATTCAGTTTTCCAATTATCTTGCGACATAATACTTTTGTTTTGACCTTGACTTGCTGAAAACATCAACATATTTCAAAATTTACTTCCAAATTAAACCAAAGCAAACCTCAAATGAAAGCCTACCAACCTACCAAACAGACAAAGCATCGCTCACATGCCCATCGATGCGCGATATTTGCTACGCATTCGAATCATGGCCGTCCATCTGCCAGAAATTTTTGTCATACGTGTTACTAAGAACGTACAGTTAGCAATATCAGAGAGTATCGGTGTGTGAAATTGCATACCGGTCCGACGGGCGAAGGATGCTTGAGTGACTATTGAATCGGTTAAGTCGCCAGACGCATGTGGACGGATTAAATGTTAATGATTCTCCAGAGTGGCTGGTATTACTGAGATTGTAATCGATTTTGATGGTGTAGTGCATCTCATCTGTAGTGATATTTCGCCAAGTTCACTTGAGAATTTGATCTAATGGTCTTTTGGCGCTTGCTCTCTCTACTTGATCTTGATGTTTGTCTGGAGGACAGTGGAAATTGTATTAAAAAATCAAGATGATATAGACCAAAAGAACCAGGCAGCAGAATAATGAAATTTCGATATTAAATTAATTTGTTTTTATAGAAAAATGAAGCAGGTTCCATCTTCGACAAAGTTCGAATTTCAAAGTGAAGTTTTGAACAACGCTATGGAGAAACAGTTTGAATTTCGAATAGATTTTAGGTTTTTGTTAATGTTCTAGAATGTGTGTCCGTTTTGTGTAAGGAATTAATAAGTACTTTGGTTCAACAGACAGCTGTTGAACAATAGTACTCATCAATTCCTTAGCATTCCAGAATGCTGACTAGCAAAGGTAATACATAGGTGCAAGGGTGGGTGGATTAGGAGTATATAGATTAGTTAGTTATAAGTCAGTTAAACTTTATGTTCAACGCATACAGTTTGTTTCCAATTACAATTTCAAGTGTACTTCAAATAAAATTGTAAAGCACTTCATATTTTTTTGTGTGGATTTCTTTTTATTTCAAAGATAATTAAATTATTTACAAACTAAAAAACTATAATAACTTCATATTAGTTTAAGTTATATAACTTAATCAGTTATTTCCTAGCACTTATACTACTCGTATGTACATACCAACAACGTTCGTGCAATAGTAGTTTTATCCGAATATTTAAATTACATTTTGCTTACAACGCAGCAAAATAATACTTCAGCTTAATCTGAAAAATACTCGCAGTTACTAATTGCCTATTTCAGCTTTCTGGAAATCAGGCGGAGCAACTTGAAACTGCAATTATGATAGCAAAGTAAAACTTTCGGGTTTGGGCAAATAAAAAGAAAATAATAATTCGTTATTAATTTATTCAGCTGGTAACATTTATGGGAATTGTACTTTTTACACTGTAAAAAATTGGATAGCAATATTAAGATTATTCAGATTCAGATTATTTTTCTATTAATTTATTCGTTACTCATCATCATCTGCCTAACCTTTTCCCAACTATGTTGGGGTCGGCTTCCAGTCTAACCGGATGCAGCTGAATACCAGTATTTTACGTGGAGCGACTGCCTATCTGACCTCCACAACCCAATTAGTTCTGGGTAATACGAGGTACCCTTTGGTAAGACTGGTTGTCAGACTTTCGGGCCACTGACTACCTAATTCATTCATTAGTAACAATTCATTTTAAAAGTATTCATAAATATAAAATTATTTTGATTTAGGTTATGGAACTGCACATAACCAGCCAGGTACACGATACTCAGTCTATAAACTCACACTCGTGTTTTAGTAACCCATCTTCACCGCAAAGAGGTTTACTTTGTGTAGTATTCACTTTAACTGAGTATAAAATATGCACATTTACCAACACTAATAGTTGTCTCGCCAACACACTACCACTCAGGCCGACAGTCCGACAACGACTGCCCGCCCCACCACTCGGAGCGGTATTTATAACCGAGCGACGTGCGCGCCCGAGGCAACGTCACAATACTACATACACTACATCCCTTCCTTGTTTTAACCAGAAATATTAATAAGACATTTAGTTTATTATTATTTTTTAATAATAATATATTGACATTTCTGGCATAACAGAATCACATCACAATAATATCTAAAAATCATTTTATGGTTTAATTTAGTGTTTCCTTTTACCCTTCCTCTTCTTCTATTTCATTTTTTGATTCATTTTTATCTTCTCCTATGTTATATATTCTTTCTTTTCTTGGTCTCGTGTCTCTTACATCTAAATCTTCTGGTTTATATGTCTCCTGCCATAGGTATATTATCATGATATTGCAGTTTCAAAAAATAATTCTGCAGGAGTTTTACCTGTAACACTATGCGGGGTACTGTTATACATAGCCAAATACTCTAAAAAAGCTTCTGATGGTTTCTGCCCCGTAACCGAACGTGGGGTTAAATTTATACAACATGAGATATTCAAAAAAAAAATCTCTGCGAATATCTCACTGTAACATTTTTGTGTTTTAGCTCTAATATAACTCTATTTTGTCGCTCAACTTTTCTTTCGTCTGGGCCGATAGGTAACCGTATTAATATTACAGCACCGTCGAATGTTACATTCTTTACAAAACGTCTAAAATTCCTTGCTAACTAATTGTCATCCCATTGTCAGCGGTCATCAACCCGGCACAAGTTTTAGACTACTAAGGACATTTAACTAAAACTCCAATATTTTGTGATCGGTAATCAAATCAAATTGCAAAATAAAGATGTTTCAATGATCGATAGCCCAGACAAGAGCAAAGGCATCTTCCTTCTCTATCTGGCTATATCTTTGTACATCATCTGAAGTTTCCAACTATACCAATACTGTAAGCTGAAGAGCTTGTTTGTATGAATGCGCTAGTCTCTGGAACCACCAATACATACAACATGTTTACATTTTGGTTATTAATTTCGAATGTTTTTTTTTTATATTTTGTACGCCGTTGACGGCAAGACATAACATTCATTTTATTAGTTTTGAGATCTGTACTTTTTGTTTACCTACTTATGTATGATCTTCGATAAAATATTGAAATGAAATTTGATAGCACAATTCTTGAAAAAGGCCGTAGGCCACTCAACATCACGCAACGACCCTAAGGAGCCGGAAAGAGAAACGGTGGGTGAAACCACGGACTACAACTAGTTTGCTAGAATTCTGGAACCAGTTCAGTTGAGTTTGTACTAGTACTGCTTCAACCCCAACTGTTTACATTCTTTACAAAACGTTTTATATAACCCCAAAAGTTTTATTCGGTTCTTTAACCTCTTTACAACAACTTCCGTTGTTACATTTCAAATAGTTCAAAACTTCGTCAGATATCTAATTTAATTTACAACCCCAATCAATTAACATCTTTCATTTCACTCCTGAACATCACATTCTACCTCCGTATCATCGTTAATTATACTTCCTCTTTTTCTAAAGAATTTAACTGCGTTTCCTTGACGTGGTCGTTTACTATTTAGTTAGTTCCTACAGTTTTTTGTTTGAGTTTCCGTTAGTTTTGAGGTTTCCCTACAATCGTGACACTTTTCCCTTTAGCCGGACAAATCTTGAGGTCTGTGTGCACTACTCCCACATTTAGTCTACTTAATTAATTGTTTGTCGTATCTGAATTCTTCTCTAATCTTTTTTTATGTTTGATGGCCTGCTCTTGACCTCAATCTAGTCCTGAGGACCGAGATGAGGTCGACGATGGAACGAGCTAAACCAAAAGAAGCCTATTAACTCGCGACTTAAATAGATTGGGGTCATATGAACTTGGGAACACCGTCGAAGGCAGGGAATTCCACTCCTTGGCTGTGCGCATAATAAACGATGTAGCAAAGTGCTTCGTGCGAATGTGTGGAACATCGACAAGGAATGGGTGATAACCCGCAGTACGTCTGGACTCCCGATGGAAGAAGCGAGATGGTGGAATGATCTCGTGGAGCTCTTGGGCACACTCACCGAAGTACAACCTGTAAAAGACCGACAGACAAGCAACCTTACGCCGCGCGCCGGTGGGCCAGGCTATGAAGCTTGGCACCCACCAGCTTATCGTCACCAATGAGCCTCTTGGCTCTGCGCTCAACAGAGTCGAGTGTGGCTAATTGGTATCTGGCTGAGTCATCCCGAAGGTGACAGCAATACTCCATGCTGGACCGAACTTGAGCTTTATATAAGACTAAAAGCTGTCCTGGCTTGAAGTAACGCTTAACCCTATTTAGGATACCCAGCTATTTTGCCGCTGTTTGAGCTTTCGACTCAATGTAGGCACCGAAGTTGAGATTCGCACTCAACTTCGTACCAAGAAGCTCTAGTCTCCAAAATCATAATACTCTGCCTCACACAGGCCCACATAGCCACCCACAAAACGCCGAGAAAAGGTGCACAGTTCGCGCTAGTCCGCGCATCCTACGGAGAAGAACCGGCGAGAAGCTCCACTGTTACTGGTTTCTCAATTCGTCTAATTTAATGGTTGTTCAATTCGTCCAATTTAAAGGTTGTTCAATTCGTCCAATTTAATGGATGTCTAGTGCTTCCAATTTAATGGATGCCCAATTGAATGGATGACCAATGCTTCCAATTTAATGGATGCCCAATGCTTCCAATTTAATGGATGCCCAATGCTTCCAATTTAATGGATGCCCACTTCGTCCAATTTAATGGATAACCAATACTTCCAATTTAATGGATGCCCATCGCTCCCAATTTAATGGAGCCCATAGCTTCCAACTTAATGGAGCCCATAGCTTCCAACTTAATGGAGCCCATAGCTTCCAACTTAATGGAGCCCATTGCTTCCAATTTAATGGAGCCCTTTGCTTCCAATTTAATGGAGCCCATAGCTTTCAACTTAATGGAGCCCATATCCTACCACGCGAAAACAGTGCGTGGTAGATGTCACATGTCCTCGAATTATTGGTTCTCGGACATGCCGGTTTCCTCATGATGTTTTCCTTCACCATTTCAGAGTACCTATTGGTGATGAGTGTCACACAAATAGCCTGCCTGGTTTCGAACCCACGACCTAAGTCGGGCTAGGTGGTGAGTGTCAACACAAAATGCCTGCCTGGTTTCAAACCCACGACCTAAGTCGGGCTAGGCCATCACCACTCTGATTAAATTTAATATTAATGAGATACATACATATGTGTTATTGCTACTTATTATATTTTAAGTTAACCTATATTTTGTTTTTTTTTTTTTTTTTTTTTTTACAAAATGGGCCTGCTCTTGACCTCGATCACGCCTGGTGGAAAGCGATGGATGAGGTCTATGATGAAACGAGCGTGCCCAGAAGATGCCTGTTCACTCTAAAATTAACTAATTATTTACCTTTAATTTGTGTAATAATATAATACATATACATTAGCTCCACATTAAAGTTACATAGTACCTACTTGTAACTTAGTGACCTGTATAACCATATTCATTTATTCATTAATTAACAGGCCTCTTCACTTAGTCCAACTTATTAATCCAATTAAAAATTGCAATTTTGTCAAACAGTACTCAGGTATCTTTGATATTATTTAAGCACTTATTTTCTGTATGAAAAGAGACTCTTGCCCATCAGTGAAACAGTAACAGGCTGGTATTATAATTTAACACTAAGCTGTGGCGAGGTAGTGCATCCTTACCATCCCATTCATTCCGTCTACTGAAAATCTCCCACCTAAACATGAGTTGCCATAGCTGACCTGGCAGTCTTTGAATAGTCTCCGGACCCAGATTGGTTGCAACACGAAAACTTGCTCAGGTGGAGATTCATAGTAAATGTGGTGCTGTTCTACAACCGATGGGGGCACTTAATATTGGATCCGGTTGTTTGTTCACTACAGGAACCGATGGACGCTACTGAAAACGCTAAACTAGTAGCTCAGTCCTGGCTGACACAATTTAGATTGCCATCAACATGCTAAGAAGAAGATTAGACACACAAAGTCTTAGTAGCTAACTAACTACTTACTTTACTACTACTACTACTTTTTAGGTATTTTGTAGGACATGAAGTCACTACTTTACTTTTCCCTTCTTTTTTTTTACTTTTGTATGGTAACAAATAACCACCAACATTTAAACTAAAACTAAATTTAGATTGTACTCCTAATGACTACACAAAATAAATTCAATCAAACCAGTCAGCTTATTTTACAGCTAATGTCTGTAATTTCTTAGTTGGATAGACACTGTCTGAAGTGAATTGTCAAACAATATAATCATACCAACAAAAGAATAAGTAGGTTACCAATAATTCATACAGTCCAAGTTATTACAACTGATTAAAGGAACTAGTAGAAATTATCTTTTAAAAGTAAATATGACTTATTTTGTACTGGTCTTGTTAAAACGAAGCACTTGATGATTGTTATACAAATACTTACCTACTAGTTAGTTCAACATGTTCACAAGCAATTGTAGTTCAACACTGTTGCCATCTATCTGGTAATAACGGTGAAGTGAAATTCAAAACCATTTCATATAGAAATATTTTAGATCCTGTATCTAATAATTTAATGTCTATGAATACAAATAATAAATCATCAACTTGCCCTTATTCTAGCGATTAAGGGCCTACCTATTATCTATTTTGATGTGCAGATAAGTATGCTTAATTAATTAAGTTCAATAATAACCTGATGAATGTAGACCTACTTATGTAACATGTTGACATATTTACCTGTGTAGGTTCTTTATTATATTGCATATCAAATTAGTTTTATCAAGATGATAAAAACGCCATGCATGCGTTGTATTATGAATTCATTAATTGTACTGTGGGATCTATCTCATCTATCTCTTCCAATAGTTCCAATGCAACCCATAGTTTACAATGCAACAATTGGTTACAATGCATGATAAAACAAAACAGAATTGTTCCTTCAGCTTGAAATACTTAATACCAGTAGGTATATAATAATTTACATGAATTATGTTTCAGCATAGTCCGCTATCTGTACTTACATTTTTTTTTTTTTTTTGTCGACTACTTGTGAACTTCCACTAAGTATAATTATTTGAATTTCTGACCTTTATCCTCGTCGCCACTTGTAGTATTCACTTTAACTGAGTATAAAATATGCACATTTACCAACACTAATAGTTGTCTCGCCAACACACTACCACTCAGGCCGCCAGTCCGACAACGACTGCCCGCCCCACCACTCGGAGCGGTATTTATAACCGAGCGACGTGCGCGCCCGAGGCAACGTCACAATACTACATACACTACACTTTGCATTATGGTAAAAAAAATCTAAATTAGAACATCTTTGAAAATGGAACAGCTTCAAAATGTTTAAAAGGAGGGACAAAGAAACACAATTTTATTGCAATGCCTACCTACTGCTGCCTGTTTAGCTAGGAAGGCGAGGATACAAGCTCAGCAACTGTAGTCAAGCCTTCTGCATTGTTAGTGCCTCGTACTCACACCGTGTTTCCTTCTGAAACATTCAAATTATCGTTCGTGTTTTAGATTATGCGTTCTCGGAATACAATAATATTGCAACAATCTACGTTAAAATTATCAAATAACACTCCTTTTTTGGGAAGTCATGTAAAACTATGTTTTCTTGGTACCATACCTTTGAGCTTCGATTTCACTTTAATGTGATTGGTATCAAGATCTTCTCTATAAGCAAAGAAAGGTCAGATGAAAGACTATTTAAAAACTTAGTGTAGGTAATTTATTTCATCACTATTACTCGTAGAACGGTGAATGAAAATATATTATGGTGAACAGACATGGTGACTGCGACCAGCTCGTATTAGGCCCTCGTGCTGGACTACGGCCCACTTCCTCTCGAACGTCCGCTGTGGGCACGTTACAGGCTGATTGTGATTATACTTTACTATGCTCCTTTATAACGTTTATGACAACAGAATCAACCACCGCTCAAAGTCACCGTCACAACAAAACTTTAATTTTGTAAATGTGTCAAGCTTGGAGCTCTTAATTAAGCACAAGCTTTGCACTAAAACTAGTCAATAAGACGGCGTCTGTAACACGCGCTCCTTTGAACGTGTGTGTGTCTTTGTTTCCATCCCCTACTGTGAGGTAAGCAACAGACATGCTACTTTTAGCATCCTCAATTTTGTGACTTTATCAGTGCTATTTGAGCAGTTAGAAGCTAGACGGTCTTACAACTAGTCTTATCAAAGGGTATTTGTATTATCTAGTACCTAACTGGGTTGTGGCGGTCAGAAAAACTGTCGCTCCATGTAAAGTTCTGGTATTCAGCTGCCTCCGGTAAGACTATGAGTATTTTAGAATGAGCCGACTCTTTGTATTCAGTCGCGGTAGCAAAGCAGCGCGTTCTTGCGATTCCTCGATGTTGCATTTCTTCGATTTTGCATAACGGTTTGGCACCTGAAAAGCTGATTGCTAATGCTAAAAATATGCGGTGCTTGAGAGCTCAGTCGCTGTATTTGGTATAATGCGACAGAGTCGCTGTTCTCCGGTGATAAAGTAGCAAGTCTACAAGTGTCTTACGCGCTAACAACCCCGAATCGCGCAAAAGGGAGACTTAGCACGGATTGCGATTCGTGTCTCGTGACTTCATTCTTTTTTGTCGTTCCACCTTTGTCTGTTTTCGTGAAAACGACTTTATCACGTGTTACAACGCTTGTTTTGTTATTGAAAGAACACGTTACGTACGTATTTGGAAGGTAATGGGTTACGTTTCGATTACGTTGTGTTTGAATCGGTTTTATGAGTCGATTGAGTTTATGGTGATCGATTTGGCTAATGCATCGAATCTAAAATGTTTATGGAAGTTTACTGATATTATTTAAATAGATGAGAGAGAATATTATATTGTTTTTTTTTTAATTATCCACATATACATAGGCAAATACACAAGTTATCTAAAAAACCTTTTTTTTTAATTTTGCGCTAGACTAAGAATTTTTCCTGTATGGTGGGTGCGTTTACAAACATTCAAACTCACAAACACAAGCAGCAGTTGATATACATTGTATCATTTTGATTTAAATACAGCTTCCAATGAGGCCTAGTTGGTCTGTATCTTTAGAATCAGTTTGAATAAAATTCTTATTTGTGTTTTTCGTATGCATAAACGGTCTAGAACATAAGTATACTCTTTTTCAGTTCGGTAAGCCAAAAAACCATAAACTTATTATATAAAAACACAACCCACAAAGCGGCTACTATATTCTCAACTTAAACTATTACTTATTTCACATTCATAGCTCGTAATATAAACTTATTTTCAAAGGAAAAAACCTTGATGGAACTTTCTATAAACTAGCCTTCGTGGCCGCAACAGCAACTTAGCTTATCTTAACTATAGTTTAAAACCAGTCTCGCATCTTTTATTTTTAATCCCTCGGCAAACGCTATCCGAGTTAAAATTACTTTGTTCTTAAGCAAAGATCGAATATCAGCGCTCATTTTTCAATACTTTATAATGGTTTAGCCCGGAACTTTGGTAATTAGTTGTCTACTTAAACTTCGTTTTTGTAGACGTGTTAGGTTTAATCGAATTTGGATGGCGTTGGAGATTATTTAATTTAGATTAAGGTGGTGGTATTAATAATTATGATTATTAGTTAGGCATGTTATGGTGTGTGGGTTTTGAACATGGTGTGATAATCTATTATTCACCATCACTTCATTGCCATTAACTGAATCTATTAAAGACCAATAAATCATTATTTTTCTTCGATATTGATATAATCTAGTACCAGTTTTTTAAAGCTAGTTGGAACATATTTGGGAAAACCTCACGCATCCACATTATTTTACAAAATGTTACCCTCATCTGTAATCTAAACTTCTCTCTATTTTGTGCCAAATAATGAATCATAAGTTACTTGATCATGAATTAATACTCTCTTCCAGTGGTATCGTACCAAAATCTCTTATGCAAAGCTCATGCCACACACTTCATCTGCTACAAAAAGCCACAATTCTTAACACCTGGCGCATTACCCGGAAATTCCTAACTTCTTCTACAATATCATCAACATTCTCCATATAAACTCCCCACTACAAACTTGGCTCCAGCCCGTGGGTAGAGTTTTTGTACTCTCTTACGAGAGAAGAAAATGAAAGAACAAGAAATAATAGTAATAAAAGCAAGTGGTCGTACCTATATTTCTACAAAGATGCCAAGTAAGCTAAATCGGCACTAATCACACCATCTCGTTGCTTTAATTATCATCTGCTTGGTAAAGCTGGTTGTCAGACTATCAGGCCACTGACTACCTGTAACGACTATCAAAGATCTACAATTGACAGGCGGGACCAATGGCTTCACGTGCTTTCGTAATTGGTGGTCACCCATCCACGGACTAACCCAGAGCAAACGCGGCTTAACCTGAAGATCAACCCTACCGGCTGGTATTATTCGGCCAGGAGCTCCACGAGCTCTCGTTGCTTCAATAAAACTCGAAACAAGTTCACGAATGTTCACTAACAACGCAATGCCAATGTCATTGGAGCGACAAAAGATCCCCGTAACTCTGTACACATCATCATCTTTTCAAGAAAGCTCAAGCTTCAAGAAAACATACAAACACAAAGAAACCAACCGGTTTTTCCTGCCAAGTGCCCCACGGAACACTAAAAGAGTTTTAATAAACACAGCAACAACTTTAAATTGGTTTCCCGACGCTTTGACGAGCGGGAGTTTTATTCTTTAGAGGCTCACTGCTGACTAACAAGTACTGAACATTGGCTTCCACTTACGATGTAGATTGCACTGTGTATATTGATGTAGTGTTATAAGTTTTAGTTGGTCAAGGTAGATGATTAATTTATTCTTAGCATGTTCATCACTGCCTAGGTTATGCAGGGTCAATTATGCAATTATGCTAGGGTCGGCTTCCAGTCTAACCGGATACAGCTGAATACCAGTATTTTAAATAGAACGACGGCCTATTTGACATCCACAACCCAGTAAGTACTGGGTAAATCCTCTTCGTAAGACTGGTTGTTAAACTTTCGGGCCACTGACTACCTGTAATGACTGTCAAAGATCTACAAATGCCAGCCGCGACTAACGCCTTAACGTGCTTTCCGAGGCACGGAGGAAACTCGGTATGTAATGGATGGTCACCCATCCACAGACCAACCTAGGCAAGTGCAGCTTAACCTGGAGATTGTGTTATTATTTACCCACGAGCTCGTTTTATTCTTAGTATGATCAAGGGTGAAAATAGCAAAAAAGGGAAAAAACAGAATCTTGGAAAACTGACTGCATTTCCTTTTGAAAGTCAGAAATAAGCTAGGTCAGATCAAGGTATGGTGTTACCACCGACCGATGTGTTGTGCCATGGAGAAAATTGGAAAAGAGGGATCCTAGAAAATAAGCACTTTTTTTCTAAACAAAGATAGAAGTTCCTTATTTAGTGTAATTAACTACTTTGTCAAGAAACTACCGGGAAACGATCAAAAATACACAAAATGTTAGTTATTCATCCAAAGTTATTTTATCGCCTTCAAAGTATGCTCCTTCAGAAACGATACACTTACGCCAACGAATAATCCTATCATCAAAACATTTTTAAACGCTTTTTCCGGAATTGAGTTCAGTCCTCGCCGGGAATTCTCCTTTATGTCTTCTACCGAATGAAAACGGGTGCCACAAAGTGGTAATTTGAGTTTAGAAAAAAGAAAGAAGTCGGCTGGAGCCATAACTGGTGAATAAGGTGGTTGCTTGATGGTATTTTTTGAGTTTTTGGTAATAAATTCGTTCACTATGATGGCCTTGTGCGAAGGCGCAATATCGTGGTGAAATACCAAGAATTTTCGAATATTTAAAATGGTACGGATCAACTCGTGAGACACAGAAAATTCAGCGGCTATCTCTCTCAAACTTGAATGAGGATTTTCAGTCACTATTTCCTTCACTTTTGCGATGTTAACTTCAGTTGAAGACGTTGATTGCCTACCAGGGTGAGGCAAATCTTCTTTTGAACGCTTTGTATCACTCATAAGCAAAAAGTCGATTCACCGTAAGCCTTCTGTAACATTTTCAGGGACTCGGAACACGAAATTCCATTGGCGTTGCAAAATTTAAGACAAACTCTTTGTTCGATATTTTCGTCGATTATGAAATTCGCAATACACACTAGATATTATCTAACTAAAAACAGCACTGTATTTAATCTAAATAACAGATGCAACTCAAACTCCGCGCCAAAATGGAAAACAGTTGTACCAATCTAACAAAAAAATAATAATTATGGAACCATAGACAAATCATCCATTCCCGATACTTTTTTGACTCAATGTATAGTGATCTTAGAAGTAGCAACAATCAACAAACATCTCTGCTAGAGAACTATGTGATTTAAAACGATTTATAATATCGTAGTCTGAGCTACCTTATTAAATTATTAATGAAAAAAATGTTTAACATCACAAAAAAGTAAAAATAAGTCCCATCATTTGTTTATTTAAATAAATAATAAATGCAAAAATATTCCATTCCATTCCTGTCAATTGTACGAAGATGGCAGAAAAATAATAATGTTTTGATTTATTTCATGGTTCGTGGTGCAAGCTAAAAATATGGGTGAAATAAAATGATGATCCATCTTACTGCCTTATCATCTTTTGACCTCAAATTCTTTTACCTCAAGAAATAAAAAGAAAAAGATTACCTATTCCAAAATTTAAATAGGACGGTCCGTCCACTCCATTATATTTTGTTTATTCATATTTATTTGAGATCAATCAATCTTTGCTGGATACTACGCGGGCCGGTTTGACGGAATAAAATAAATCTTTTGTAAAACTTTCCTCAGGATAGGTGTTATTCATGAGGCGTCAAAGTGTTGATTGATCGCGTTGTTTGTGATACAGGGTGATGTTGTGGGCTGTAGCGATTGTTCAGTAATTGGTAAGGTAATAGATTTTTTCGGTGTTACAAAGGTAGTAAGAGGGCTTAGAAAACGTGAAATTTTATCAGCGATAGAAATGATAAAAGTTAAAACTATTCTTGAATTGGCATATCGAAAAGCATAGTATCGGTCAAAGTCGTTGTTGGAATATGAAAAACTTTGTAAGAGATTACCAATTACCTAGAACTTAGTTAACAACTGCATTTTTCATGTTATCAGTTTCAGTGAGCAATATGAATCACAAAATGTTTGTGCCCGACAGGGTCCATGTGAACTTAATTATTATTTTTAAGATCTTGTAAAACACATGTGATATGCAATAAAGAATTGAATTGAATTGAAACTAAATATTCAACAACTGGAAATTGTACAAGGCTTTTTCCTCAAATTTTCCAACCTTAGTAACTGATAAAATATGTAGTCTAGTTTATGTCTATAACAACGATGAGACTTATATGTAGAGGCTTAAACATACTCCGGTTCATATATATCTACGTCTTCTTTAACTTAAACCAAACATTCTAAAAACAAATCATGTTCCTACCTGGATACAAGGTATGTTTCAGTTGAAGATTAACAGTATCTTGAACCAAAAATAAAAATAAATCAGGTTTTCATATCTAAGAAGTATTGTTGTTTATAATATAAAAGAAAAACTGATACACAACATAACATCACGCCTGTAATCACCGAAGGGTTAGGCACATTTGGCCATTTATGTTCAAGTCCCATGTAATAGGGGGTAAACCCATCAACCGAGCACAAATCCAGACTCCGTGGCTACTACTGAGAAATTCCAAATTAAAAAACTCAATAACACTTTGCCCGACCTGGGAATCGAAATAAGGACCTCATGCCCAGCCGTCGCGCTTGACCACTCGACCAAGGGGACCACCGAGGCGAAGATTGGTACAGTAATCAATCTTTCTTATTTTTGCCTAGGCAGGTACAAAATATTAAAACGTTGTGTCTGCTTACCCACTCATAAAATGGCAGACAGTTATATCAAAACAAAAGCGTAACAGTCTAGACAGGTTTCATTAAAGTTAGACAATTTATAGTTAGAACTAGTTGTTGCCCGCGACCTCCGTTCGAGTGATAATTATAAAAAATAATATTACTAGGACCCTTTGAATTGAATTTTGTTTCCAATTTCAAGGGTTTTAATCTTTTTGCACGGAACCCTAATTATATATTTAAAATAAAAGTAGGCTTAGTGACTCCTTATAACATCAGCTATCTGCCAGTAAAAGTTTCGTCAAAATCAGCCCAGCCGTTTCGGAGATTAGCCGGAACAAACAGACAGACATACAGACCTACAGACATACAAAAACTGAAAAAAAAATGTGTATTAGTTATAAGTGTCGTATATATTTTCATATGCATTTAGTAGAAAGATGTTATTTTGATATTACAAACAGACACTTCAATTTATATAGATACATCTGTCCCTCCTACGTAAGATTAAAAATTTGACTGAGGTAAATGTATTTATTGTAGGTTTCAATATAAGCTTAGAAATATTCACAAAACTAAAGATTATCTTTAAAAGATAATCATTTTCAGTCGTATTCTTTAAAACATCAACATAAAGCGTTTCTCCAGGCAGGCTATGGCTAAGTTACGCAAGTGTATTCGCTTTGTATGAAAATATAATTGGGATCGTCTACTCCAGCCTACGGTCACGCTGCGCACGAATGCTTTGCTGGCTAGCAAATGAACAACGCAGCTGACGTGACAAACCTCTCCGTGGACAGTCGACTTCAGACTGAGCGTTGCCACTCCGCGATTCGCGGAACTGTTTTACATAAATGTATGGATGAGACGACATGTCCCTATTCGTAAACTCAGTTCCAGCTGAAAACATTCGGGCTTTAACGATGCTTGCATTTGTT
The DNA here is from genome assembly GCA_950022335.1 of Eurois occulta. Taxonomy (NCBI): domain Eukaryota; kingdom Metazoa; phylum Arthropoda; class Insecta; order Lepidoptera; family Noctuidae; genus Eurois; species Eurois occulta. The sequence goes on from OX465486.1 coordinate 1,722,049, forward strand.
ACGCGTATCAACCTTTAGGGCCTTTGCGAAAATTATGATCTTTCGTTATACAACGTGTTGGGAAAATTTATTTCGACATTCGCGCGTGCTTGGTCCGCCGCAAATTGTAGGAGTTTTAAATATTCACTTGTAAGCGGCGTATGCGTAATACATTCCTCATCTACATAATGTAATATTTTTCGCGAAACACCAACCAAATGTACAATAATATTCTTATTTTTTTCTCCCTGCGAAAATGTAATTTTGTTACACGAAGTCGGTTTAAAACTTTGTATTATACAATGTCTGACCATAGTAAGGTAAAATATTTTAACGTGTGGTATTATTTTAACGAGTGCCCGCGGCTTTGCGCGCGTGGATTTCGATATTATTCCTTGGGATCGTACTACCGAGATAAAAAGTTTTGCTATGTGTTAATCCAGGTTATAAACTATCTGTCTGAAAAATTTCATCTAAATCCAGTCAGTAGTTTTTGCGTGAAAGAGTAACACATCCATATATCCCTACATCTATCATCATATTCGTTGGACTTTAAGATTTTTTGCTTTGGCCTTTGGCTAAACTCTGAAATTGAGCTGAAATAAGTATTTATAGGCAAAAATGGCCAACTTTTCAAATTATGTCATATTATTCACATTGTACCGCCTTTGAACTGTGATGTTTAAAAGAGTGTTTATTCAGAGGTCACATTCTTTTCATTTATTTTATTCCCACAAGGTAGGTTGCAATCGAAGTTGAGAGTTTCGGAGTGCGGTGCCTCCTACAGAGTTTCATTAAATAAATATGAATATTCAGATACGTGAAGTGTATGTTCAAAGAGAGCTTTTATTAATTTTTATTACTATTTTTATTATTCTTTATATTTTATGAAAGTCTTTGATAAAATAAAAATCTTGTTAGCTACTTTAGTTACTGAAGCAATCGGTTTGTGTCATTGACCCACGGCAACGACTTTTGCTACGATATGTCTACGAAACTGCTACGTAACCGCTACGCTTTTGCTACGAATTTAATCAGAGTAGTGTGCTTATAAAGCTTCTTCTAGCAATAATTATGGGACAATATTATTAATCAATCCTCTAAAATCTAACTGATCTATTGAATTAAATGAGCAATTTTAAAAATAAATGATGCATTTTTTGTGTTTTATCTTTGTTAGTTAGTTGATATGCGGATAAATTATAAATGAACTGTCAAGGTAACATATACGGTCATGGTTTTAGCATCACAATCTAATAAGGTAGGTATGCATTTATTTACATATACATCCAAAACGATCTACTAACTATCCTGCATTGCATTACACGGTGACTGCACTACTAAGGCGGCCCATTCAACCGCAGACGTATCGCAGGTGCGCTGCAATCGTCAACAGATCTTACGACGTGCGGCGGTCGTAACATGAATAGGAACCATTACTTGCTATCTTTATTACGTTCACATAAAGTCGATTCTTAGTTTGCGTCTATAACGTCCGATAGTGCAGCTTTAATAGAACCGTACTAAGTCATGGTTAAAATTTGAGTGTTATGATTCTCGTTTATGAGGTTTTTATGGGTTATGATTTAGTTGTTTTGTGGATCAATGGGATATTATTTTTCCGTAATAGCTTTGCAGAAGAATTTTGTAGAAAGACTATTTCAAGTCTATTTATCGTGACACCGTGACTTTTGAGTCGTCTTACAAAGGTAGACTACTCAATTTATACGACACAAAATACCTCTAGGTGCGATTATTTCTATTTTACCATCAATTAAGATGAAGAAGGTAGGTAAGTATATAGAAGGATAAAGAAGTAAGGAAGAGAAGAGGTACAAAAAATACATTAGAATTATGAAACGTCCTGTATGTTTACGTGTCAAATGGTAGAACATACCTATCCAGCGCACGAGTTGAGTCGATCATTGCTCGCAACAGGATGTTTCAAATACGTTATGCGTCATATTTTTATTTTTAAACTAGCTGTGCGTTGCAATGCACTTTTTTACCATACCCTAGCTACCTACCCTTCCTACCCTTCCTACCCCACCTACCTATCCTATCCACCCTAGCTACCTACCCTACCCTACCTTACCCTACCCTACCTACCTACCTACCTACCTACCTACCTACCCTACCAAACTACCCTACCTACGTACCTACCCTACCCTACCTACCTACCTACCCTACCTACCTACCTATCCTACTTACCTAACCTCCTTACCTACCCTACCTACCTACCCCCTTATCACTTAGGGGTATGAAAAATAGATAGTAGCCGATTCTCAAACCTACTGAATGTGCATATTAAATTTCATAAAAATCGGTAAAGCAGTTTCGGAGGAGTATGGTAACTAACATTGTGACACGAGAATTTTATATCTTTATATATATAATTCTTCTGTGAGTGTGTATGTCACTGAACTTCTCTCAAACGACTGGACCAATTTTGATGAAATTTTTTGTGTGTGTTCAAGGGGATCTGGGAATGGTTTAGATTCACAAAAATTAGGGTAGGTAGGGTAGTAGGTAGGAAAACATGCATTGCAACGCATGCCGGGCACAGCTAGTAATATATAAAATTCTCGTATATGAAGATATAAGAATAAGATAAGATTATTCACATCTCATGAATACTTTTTTTTATGAATATTTAGTAGTTCATTGGACAAATGAAGTGGGCTTCCGATCATGGTGTATTGACATTTATTTAATTCAATAATACAATTTTAATGGGATTATCTGTTTAATGAATGCATGATTATGATCAATAATTTAATAAAATAAAATTAAAGGCAGAATAAGAGAACAATTATGTGCATTTTACCAACCTTCTGTACAGTGGCGTGCCCGCAATGAAAGAGAGGCAAAGCCCAACCACCAACTGACGACATTTGGGGAAAAAATAAAGTTTCACTCTCTGTTCTGAGTTCTGACATTGGTTTTTAATAACGCCGGTTTTATTTTTCCTATTATTTAAATATGCCTAAATATAAAATACAAATAGTTGTATTTTATATCCCTTCACAAAAGAAGTGAATGATATAAGAGCCATCTACTGACATAAACGTAACAACAGAACTCTTCAAATCAATTCGTAATTATTTTCGCGAGAGATGGCGCTCAAATAAAAAATTGGTTTCTACGACTGCAAATTGTTGAAAATGTATGAATGTGTTATTCTTATTACTCACAGTGTGAACACCCATAACTCTTCAATCTTCGCCTCTTTACCACGGACAGATGACAAAGAGCAAAGCACACAGTAATGCATGGTATTACCTACTAGATAGATTTACAGATACTTACATACTTATTAATATCAACAATGACAATTCGTTTGAGTAAATGACACTTAAATGTATAATCAAATTACTTTAATTACTTTCTGTATTCTAAATCAAAAACACTATCTTTCTGTAAAAATAATTTTATTACATCAGCATAATATGTTGGTGAAGGTTTTAATTCTACCAACAGCTGTTTTTCTATAGCAATTGTCACAATTACGAACGTGATTATATTTTTCTGTAAAACTCAAAGTATTTACCTTGCCCAGTATCAATTTCACACACTAATCCTTCACAAATCACAAGGAACAGATGCATGCGTATCCGAATTCATTTTAGTGTTAAAAAACTATAATAATAAAAAGAAAATGCACTAGTATTCACTAATCACTCAAAACACAACGAACATCGAACCGCGAACACATATTCTCTCTCAAACTAGACTGACTTACACGCACACATTCAAAAAAAAGCCCCGCTTTATATTCAATACAAATTGTCCAAATAAGTACCTACGAAAAGTGACGAAAACAGACACAACTTGCTAGGAGTAAGCGAGAGGTCAGAAGCCAGATGTATTTGGCTTCCAGCCAGTACGTGTGAAAAAGATGGCAATAGCACTGACTGTAGGCCGTAGGTACGATTAGTTTCGCGCGCTCGTTTCTCGCAAAATCAGATGAATTAACATAATTATTATATTATTGTTTGACGTAAATTTTAGTTTGTGTTAGATTTATTTATTTATTTTTTATTTGTTGTATTTAGTTTGATTGTAAGGCAAGCCGGGCTTTTCGGCTTGTATGATAGTTCCGCCACTGCTTCTGTACCTTATTTATGCAAATAAATAAGTTTAATTTTTTTTAAATTTTATTTGAGTCTTGGACCGGAAGAGTTTGTTAATATTTGTTGCAAGCTGGTCTAAATTGCTAACTAAGTCCAAATTTTACTGTCAGCCCAGGTCACCACCCACTGCTGGGCAGGCTCCCTACAAACAGGGCTAGTGTGGGCACTGCTTCAAATGAAAACGTATTAACAGTATCTACACAGCAACGTACTCTTAAAACTGAAAAACTGACTGATTGATTTGTTTGACTTGCGAGTAACTACTAAATTCTCGTAGAAAAAAAAAAACCATATAAGGACCAGGTACGGTTAACAGCTTATGTGTGTATCCTTTATTGACCCAATACTGGGCAATAGGTCTCCCCCATAACCTTCCACTCTTCTCTATATGCGGATCTCTCCAGCCAATCTCTCATAAATGCCTCTAAGTCGTTTAGAAAATTAAAACTAATTTTAAACAAGTACACTTTCTTAAAACACATCTCTTCTGTTCACGTAATTAATGTTTTCTTTTCTTCTTGAGTATGATGTAAAACATCGTAGCACCTAATGATTACTTTTCACCTTTATTTGTTGCTACAGCATCTTATATTTACACTAGACTGCATCTAAAATTACTAAACACAGTGCAGTCATCTCATCTCCCTTGCATTGGATCCAAGCCGGGATCGCTCCGGATTACCAGCTCGTCGTATTAATATTGCAGGTTATTTCTAGTTATTATTATCTGCCAGTACCTAGGTTGAAATGTAGATTATAGTTGAGAATTTTAATAATATTCAAAGTTTTTGAGAGATAAATAATAATAGGGATTTTGATACGATTCCAATGAATGTCTATTGTTTTCTATCACACATAAAGTAAACATTACGTCTACATTTTTAGAAGGGGTAGTAAAAATGCTCGCTTCAGTCATAATTGTGACCATTAGACCACTCAAGCAAGCACTTAAGAAATTTTATGATGTAAAGGACATGTTGGTACTTCCCAAGGATTCAGCGCATGATACTAGACCTACCAGCATTCAATCTAGATCTCTTTCAAAATATTTGGGGGTTCTAGAATCGTGTTATCAAATAAGGAAAAGATTGTGTCATAATTTCACTTACACCGTCTATATAATGTGTGAAAACGCCCTAAACATTTTTTTAAAAATAATATAAACTTTATTTCCATTAAATTTAGCCCATGTTTAACATTGAGGCTTACATAAGGTAGGTTCTACACAGTCGCTAATGAAAATAGAGCGGAAATACACGAAGTGTCGCGGAGATGTTACGTCGCCTTGCCGACCACCAGCTTACCCATGTGAATAAATAACAGATAGGGGTGGAATGCTAGTTACCATCTTCTGAGAGTGTTAATTTAATTAGGAAATGTATTTTAATATCATTGTATAGTTATATTATCAGTGAATAAAAGAGCAAGAGAGTTATTATTATTATCACGAAACGTTGATTTTGATGAGTTTCTATGTATTATATTAATTTTTAGATAATGATCAAACATACATGGTTTTGGTGAGATTTATTATTATTATTTAGCACGCTAGTGCTAAAAATCGCAAGCGCGACTGCTGAACATGAGGTTCTGTGTTCGATTCCCGTGTTCAGCAAAGTATTATTCAGTTTTTTCCGTAAGGAATTTCTCACGGAGTCTGGATTTGTGGCTGGTTGGTGGCAATAGGCTCGCGCTCTACAACATGGGACCTAAACATAACTGGCGAAATGTGGGTGTACTATTAGGTACACCTCTGCCTAACCCTTCGGGGATTATAGGTGTGATGTTATGTTAGCACGCCTCCCAAAGGTGAAACAGTTTTGGTTCTAGGGATACAAATACATACATATAAGAACAAAAGCTTTTACGAGCCCATTACTCCTAGAGACCAGAACCCAAAAATTCCAAAAAGTTGGTTTTCACAAAACAGTGTTTACAGAAAATCTAGAGCCCCTATTTGTCTGTTTGTACTACAGGACATAAATCGCGCCCGGCTCGCGCTTGCCTACTTTTATTTTATAGGCGTAAAACCGGCCGATTGTAAACATAATGCGTTGGAGACCATAAATAATGGCGCATTAAATTCCCTCGGCTTTAGCGGTACGTACCGAAGTTGTTACCACCTGAACCAATTATGTATCTACCGGTGTGTTCCGTTTAATAGTTACTCACTTGATGATTTCTGGGATGGAACAGCTTGAAGGCAAATTCACGTAGTTACCATCATCATCTTCCTGCCCTTGTCCCATGTTATTTTGGAGCCGGCTCAACACGTTTTTGCTTCCATTCTCCCCTGTCAATCGTCACGCTATTATTTACTTCTTTCTGCTTCATATCATTCGTCACGCAATCCGTCAATCTTTTCTTTGGTCTTCTTCTCCCTCTGGCATCAAAATTTATATTCATGACTCTTTTAGTCACATGCGATTTGTCCCTCTTCATCACATGCCCATACCAAGACAGTCGATTCCCTTTCAACTTTTCGGTAGCTCCATAGCTCCGTTTTCAAACTTCGTCTTATATACTCATTCCTTACTTTATCTATTCTTGTCGCACCACACATCCTTCACTGCGTGTGTGTTCGCGCAGCGGAATGTTGTTGAATTAAAAGATTTTAATTATGCAGATATTTAGTGTATGACGTCGTATAATTGTGTATGGTAAAAAAAAAATTGTGCACGCAGCCATTGTGGAGAAATTCACCAAAAACTGATTCCGCTGGGCGAACGTTGTCCTGGCGGAACTTTTTTTAATCCATAGACTTTAGAAGAAAAGAGATGTGTCCAAAAATCAGTGTGTATTTGTGTGTAATTGTGTATGTACGAATAAAATTATTGCATGCAGACAAATACAAACAAATACATTTATAAAGAAGTATAAAAAGATAAATGACCTATAAATTATATCTACATAACAATTGTGTTATCGCCTATACCAATTCAATACCGGTATTATACTATAAATTTTGGGATGTTACCTAAATATATTGCAGGGCCGCTTTTTTGTAGCCATCCGAACTTGGTCGGGTTATGTAGGTTTTCGATGCTTCGTCAGTATTATAATTGTTTTTCTTTAATTACTGAATTTAATGACATGAAATTTTGCATGTGAATAGTTGAATGAATAAGCTAATTATTGGCATACATATTACCATGCAATTCCTTTAGAACGTCGTGATATTTGACTGCTTTGTAAACAGTGATCTATTCATGGTAAATTTGTCCTATAACTCTTTAATTACTAACGAAACATCATTGATACTTGGCAACATGTTGCAGACACTTACAAGGTTTGTATAAACGTGAAAATCTAGACCCCAAAGTGCATACTTTAAGAACTAAGACCTAATAAGCGTATTTTACGTTTATATTTTTATCTTTTAAGCCCTACGATTTTTTCTAAATCTGTTTTTTAAACAAATTTAAACAAATTCAAAACAACTTATGTAAAAATCTACAGCTCTCTATGTAAGCGCTTTGTATGAAAACTAGCTAATGGCCAAACGTTCGCGCAGCGGAAACTTGAATTTCTCCGAAGTTTATGCATGCAATAATTTTATTCGTACATACACAATTACACACAAATACACACTGATTTTTGGACACATCTCTTTTCTTCTAAAGTCTATGGATTAAAAAAAGTTCCGCCAGGACAACGTTCGCCCAGCGGAATCAGTTTTTGGTGAATTTCTCCACAATGGCTGCGTGCACAAATTTTTTTTTACCATACACAATTATACGACGTCATACACTAAATATCTGCATAATTAAAATCTTTTAATTCAACAACATTCCGCTGCGCGAACACACACCTTCACTGTTTCGTTACTGCTTCAAAAATAAAATAAATACGAAAGGGTGTGTGTCAAAACCTTGTCAAAAACATGATAAAATATAATTATATTGTTGACAGAATGCAAATGTTCTTAAAATACGGAAATCGCCCGGAATACAGAAAATGTATTTCACTTCTTCTTAGCGTGTCGATGGCAAATCATTAATAATATTTCTCTGTGATACTTGGATTAGAATTTTTTCAAGAATCATAACTATTCTACCGTCAATATTCACACAATCAAAATTTCATTTTGTAATTAGTTAATTATGTACAGCAAAGAGTATTCTATCCATAGCAGTTAAACCATGAAAATATAGAAATTCACTTAAGAAGTGGAAACTTACTTCTTATTCAAATCAGGCTTCCCAGCAACACCGCCACTTCTCCATCCATAAATGTTTAAACCACCCATCCTAGACAAGTTCAAAACGACGGTTTAACCTCGCAGAACGATCGATTCTGCGCTAGCCGTTTATCCAAGAACCCTTGAGCTGTACTACTTGAGTAGCTGAAAATAAATTGGTATTTCCATTTTCAGTAACAGTATCGACTTCGTTAAATCGGCCGTTGATTTCGAGTTTGCACTTAAAGAAATTAGTAACAATTTGTAGCTGCCAGGGACCGTAACTTCGAAAAGTTTAGTAGGGAATTTGTCAATGCATTAATTTGTTTTACGATGAAGTAACTTGTGGACTTCGGTATTATGAACTTAATGATCCCGTTTTAATATTAAATTATAATGGAATTTGGAAGTGGGGGCTTTAAGAGCACCTACATTTTAGGAGCGATTTTTGATACTTGGTTATTACGTTAATACTTTGAAAAAATATAAAATCGTATGGAAATAAAATATTATTTTCTTTATTCATAATTTTTCTAATTCTATACATTTTTAAATATTTTTAAAAACAAAAGTAAACAAAACATTTAAAAATATAAAAAATAGATGGCCCATCGACATCATTTTTTATTTATTTTTACGTATAGATGTACAAAACAAGCAAAAGAAACTGACAAATATTGTACGCACGTGGCGGTACGTAATTTTTCCATGGGAGAAAAGCGAAACCAAAAAACCCTTAAAATATACACGAAAATCCTTTAAAAAAGTACCCACCATATCCTGAACCACTATCACATGCACGTTCTATAAATATAATGTCGGTAACTATTTATAAAGAGGGTAAGTGGGGTGCGTCATAAGAATAAACGAGGCGCATTAGGGCCATACGTTGCGACCACACAGCGGCCCATTTTATAAAAATGTGCCAGGCACTGTGTGTAACAACAATACTGGGAGTTTAAGGTATGTTCTCAAGTATTTATGGGTATAATTTGGTGCTATGTGTACAGAAAAAGGATATGAGGGAAATGAATTAACGTAACATATAACATAACATCACAACTGTAATCTCCGAAGGGTTTTGATTTTTGTTTAGTTGGGACAAGCCCGCCACACTATTCCCAAACAACTGTAACTCCTGAAAGCCAGAATCAACAGTGGCGACCACCAGAAAAGCGCCGAGACAATGAAGCTCAACGAAGTCCCAGAGAAACAATTTAACTGTCTCGGATACCGCAACGAAATTAATCAGAAAAGTATAGAGGAGAAGTAGGAAAACTATAATTTCCACTTCTCTCCATATCAGCAGGAGACAGAACGAAACAAGGCCAATAGGCACAAAGGGTTAATGGGTAATCCAATAATAGGTATGGCAAAAACGCTTGAACGCATGGAAATTTGTTCTAGTTCTAGTTGATAGGCAGAGGTGTATCTACATAATACACCCGCATTTCGAAAGTTATGTTTAAGTCCCATATAATAGGGGCGAGCCTATTGTCATCAACCGGGTATAAATTTAGACTCCGTGGCTGCTACTGAGAAATTCCTGATGGAAAAACCCAATATCACATTACCCGCCCCGGGAATCGAACCCAGTACCTCATGCTCAGCAGTCGCGCGACCACTAGTCCAACGAGGCAGTCCGAAAATGAATTAACTACCTACCTATAAATGTTCGATGTAGAGGAGTTAAGTAATAACTGCCGCACTGACCGACCACGTTAAAGCGAACGTTTGCCGAAGTCAGTTCGTGGAATGACATAGGTACTGTAGAGACCTTAACCTTTGTGGTCATTATTTTAAGAGTTAACTCTGGCACGTTGTAAAGAAAAAGGAAATAAACAATAAGGTTCAAAAAACCCGACTGCGTAAAAAAATAACTAATAATAACCAACTAATAACTTTAAATAGAATTTGAAATGAAAAAAAAATACGCACTTCTGGACTGAACTTGTTTTTTTCAATTCAGTTTCTATTTAAAGTTATTAGTTGGTTATTATTAGTTATTTTTACGCAGTCGGTTACGATTATTTAATTTAAAATATGGCCATTATATATTATTTTAAAATCCTCATGATGAACCCTTTCATTTGATACTCATACTGCGGTTTCCAAAAAAAAATTGTTTTACTTTAATCTATAGCACCTTACAGTCGTCATGTTGTTTTTAGGGTTCCGTACCCAAAGGGTAAAACGGGACCCTATTACTAAGACTCCGCTGTCTGTCTGTCTGTCTCCAGGCTGTATCTCATAAACCGTGATAGCTAGAAAGCTGAAATTTTCACAAATGATGTATTAATATTGCCGCTATAACAACAAAATACTAAAAATTAAAAATATATATATTAAGGGGGGCTCCCATACAACAGATATGACTTTTTTGCCGTTTTTATAGATAATGGTACGGAACCCTTCGTGCGCGAGTCCGACTCGCACTTGGCCGGTTTTCTTTTTTCGCTTCACTTAAGAACACTTGGGTTACCAAGACGAATCTAACGATATGTTAATTAAATAAATCCGTGTAGCGGTTTGGAAGATATGAGGTAATAAAGAATATTATAAGGAAGGGTTATATGTTTTTCGCGTGTATCTTGTATGCATAAACAAGATACGCGCGAAAAACATAACCCTTCCGTGGCAGTTGGGTTATTAGAATAACAAAAGAGAAGACAGCTTAGGTGTGCGTCAAAAGAATGACTTGTAAAAAATATGGTTTTATTTCTTATTTAAATAAGTATAGAAATTAGTGCTAAAACGCATTTTATTTATTACAGTAAGCACTAAAACAACATACAAACGATTTCGACAGTACCGAGGCTCACTGTGCCACGGGAAGAACGTTAAGCTGTTGGTCCTGGATGTCATTCGTAAATTGCTGACTGTCGTTACAGGAAGCACGAGGACTGCACCTGAAGAGAACACTGGCCATAAATGCACTAGAAAATCTAGATCTTAAATGACCTAAATTGCAAGCAAAACATTGTAGAATAACTATAAATTGGGATCAATGTAACTGAAATCCCTAATAACCTATAATATCTTGTTAATGTCTAAATATCCTGTGAATTTTTACAACGTGTTCGAATCGGATAACTTATTATATATTGCAAGTAAAAGTCTATTGATCCGATCATAGAACCGACATTAGCGGGTAGCACCCCAGAATTTCATTCGAATATGTTTTATTACCAAAGTGAAGGCAATATCGGGACTATGTGGTTTCTTAGAGCTCTGTGCTCGAATATTAAAGTCGACCTTCCACTGCCATGAAGGCGGAAAAGACTGCTATTTTCAACGGCTGTCTTTTTAAAATTGAACGTAGATGGATAGAGAGGGAGAGGAAGGTCAAAAAAGATGGATGAATTGTGTGAGATAGGAAAAGAATAAGGAGTAAACCATTGCGTACAGACTGATATGGGAGAATGGATGAAAAATCCTGGTTCACCGACCCCAAATAAAATGGAACAAGGTCAGGAATAGTATGGTCACTATAAAAACCATACTAAGACAACGCCATTACTACTAATATTGTGCCAAAAGTTCTGGTCTCCTAAATTCATGGTCGTTCGATAATGTGTTGGAGCTATACGAACGAAGCTTGAAGCTTGAAAAAACCATGCACAGTAGAGCATCGCGGGGGCCATCAAATAATAGGAGATTATGGAACAATTACGCCTGTCAATTAGAAGATTAAAAACCGTCAAATATAACAATTAGGGTCTCAATCATCGGCCGTTCGGGCAGGTTTTCATTAACAGAAAGTTTGCCATATTTGCGGTGAGGCTTATTGGTTTGTCAGCTGTGCATCTGTGCGTAGTGGGGTCGTGGGTCTGTCAGTGGCCCCTTACAGTTTCATATAAGCAAAACTGGGATAATTAATATCGTGTCATTCATGTCCTGTTGCTTGAATAGTGCAAGAGCTGATGGACGCTACCGAAAGTGCCAAACTCGTCGCCAATTAGACCTGTTACATTTAGATTGATTAGATTGCAGAATATTATGCAATAATATTCTGTAATATCTCTTCCTGGAATAGGGTACTAGCTCTTGTAACACACTTATATCACCTAGCACAGGAGTCAAGACTTCACACCATTTGTACCCACCTTCTTGTGTAATAAAGAATATTGATTATTATTGCCATCGAGACGCTAAGAACAAGAAAGCAAATCTAAATTCCCGAGCGTAGCTTAGCCGAGGACTGCTGTGGACCACCACTTTATACCGTGTGCGGGTTATACGGACGTCTACGGAATACATTTGCTTCGTAAAAGTTATTTTTCGTCATAAACTGGTCGTGTTCAATGTCTTAGCGTATTGAATTATTGGTAGCGATGATATCGACGTGTATATGTAGGTATTATATCTACTTCAAGGTTATACCTCTTCAAAGTGAATGTATGACTTTTGTGTTAATCCCAAAACAAGCAAAAGTTAATACCGTTATACCACCAATAGTATGACTAGATTTCCAACGTTTAAAAACGCCTTATCAATAGGTATTGTTTTATTAATTTAGTATTTTATAGCACGACAAACAAGTCGTGAGCTCAATGACTATGCAAACTATGGCTCACTTTCTGTTCTGTACTATGTGTGGTTCCACGTGCACTTTGAGGGACCTGTCCGAGGCCACCTCCAACGCCGTCGAGGTGTCAGAGTTCTTGCCAAAACTAATTTAATTAAAAAAAGGGAAATCATCGACACGACGAAGAAGAATAAGGTATTATTTCTCATCGTCAAGAATGACGATATTCCATATAAACTAACATTTCATTTATGGCTCATAAATGAAATGTTAGTTTCTTTCAGAGTCGTTTTTTAATTCTACGAGTATAAGCAACTCTGTGCATAATTTTAGATTTAGTTCTTCTTATTTTTAATTTAGTTCTGTATAGTTTCTAGACCTAGCGGTTGAGGTTGTGCGATGTCTGACAGCGAAATATTTAAAAAAATGGGTAAGTAGATTTTATAGTAGAAGGTCATGATAAACAAATCTACATCACCTGAGCAAAATAAAAAATATAGGTATTCAAATATCCGTTTGCTCGGCTCCAAACGTTTGTAGAAACACAACGCACGTACTGGGGGCAGTGAGATGGGTCTCTGTTATTAACCAAATTCTGGGGATGTTTTCTAAGCAAACGGTCCGTGTCGTCATTCTCAAGCAATCCCTCGCATTGTTTTGTTAAATTTTCAGAATTATTATGTTAAGAAATGCAGCAGGTCTGTTGTAAATATAGCACATCGTTTTAAAAGAAGTTCGACTACTTGTGTGGCAGTTTCGTTTTTAACTGATGGCTTAGGTAGGTAATGTTATTTCTTTTATCTGTTATCAGTCATGTTGACAAAGCAGTTCCAGTTTGTGCTATTTATTGCGATATGTCACAGGCTTTTGATTATGTAGATCATAATATACTAATCAGTAAACTTGACGCATACGGCATAAGAGGCAATATTTTAAATTTAATTACATCCTATTTGACGAATCGACAACAGATAACAGTAATAACTAAAGTGAATCCTATAACAAAAAAAGAAGAAACATTCAGCTCCGTGAGGAAAAATGTCACATATGGTGTTCCTCAAGGCAGTGTGCTAGGGCCGCCGTTGTTTATTATCTATATCAACGACTTGCCAAAGGCAACGACTCAACCTATGACATTATTTGCTGATGACAGTACAGTTTCGATTGCATGTAAGGACATTAATAATTATAAATCTGACATAAATAATTCACTGACATCTATAATTTCCTGGCTGGATAATAATAATTTAAAAATAAATTTATCAAAAACAAATATAATGCACTTTGGACAAAGATTGCATAATCCGTTAAATATAAATTTGGTTCATGATAATTACACTATAAATGAAGTATCTAATGCCCGTTTTCTCGGCTTAATTATAGACAGTAAACTAAACTGGAAAGAACACATCGACGCACTATGTAAAAAAATCAGTAGTCAAGCATATGCTTTGTACCAACTTGCTCCATCTATCAACATTGATGTGTTGCTCTCGGCTTATTATGGACTTGTTGAATCGGTCCTCAGATATGGCATTATCTTTTGGGGCAACTCATCAAATTCAGATATGGCATTTAGAATGCAAAAGCGATGCATACGTGCTATGTTTGGTCTCCAAAGTACTGAGAGCTGTAAGCCACTTTTTACAAAGCATAAAATCCTCACACTGCCGTCACTTTATATTTTAGAAATCGCCACATTTGTTAGAAATAACCCCCATTTGTTTCCTCGAATATCGGACATTGTAATACGTAATCGCCGGGATAATAGTAAACTTCGTGTTCAGCCATCTAAGACAGCCCTACTATATAAAAGCGTTGTATGCCGAGCGCCGATAATTTATAATAATATCCCTAAATGTGTCAAAAAACTAAACACCGACCAATTTAAGAAAACATTGAAAAAAGTCCTGACAGAAAAAGCCTATTATGATGTTAATGAATTTTTAAATGACAAATCTCTCTAAATATACTCACTGAATGAATCGCATGACTATTTACCTAATGTTTTAATTTAATATTAATGTTAATTGTTGACTTATTTAAATTATTATTCTTTGTATTTTAATTTATTTTTTTGAAATCTATTGGTCTTTCGACCTAATTTGTACACCAGCCATGGTCAAACATGTTGAGCCAAAGAACACCTTGTAACACCTATAATAAACATCATACCATGTATATTATCTACACATGTTTTTGCAAATAAATGAATTGAATTGAATTGAATTGAATTTTATGGGGAGAAATACTAAGATCCACTAGGGACGATCTTTAAGTTAAGCCATGCTTGCCTAGGTTGGTTTGTGGATAGGTGACCATTACATACCGAGTTTCTTCCGTGCCTCGGAAAGCACGTTAAGCCGTTAGTCCCGGCTGTCATTTGTAGATCTTTGACAGTCGTTACAGGTAGTCAGTGGCCCAAAAAGTCTTATCAAGGATATCGTATTACCCAGTGGCAACTGGGTTGTGGAGGTCAGATAGGCAGTCGCTCCATATAAAATACTGGTATTCACCTGCATTTGGTTAGACTGGACGCCGACCTCAACATAGTTGGGAAAAGGCCAGGCAAATGACTCTGAAGATAGGTCAAGCACAGGAAAATGTAATTTTGGTAACACTAACTTTGAGTTAAATAAATGATTCGTTTCAATGTGTTGTGGACACACACACAGCGGCATAAAGGCCCGCATGCATCGCTAATAATTAAACGTATTGCACGTACTTACTATTTTGTCTCTGTCATTTTCAAACGGCAGACGGAAACAGAAAGATGTTTAATGTTGAATGCATTAGACTCGGTTTCTGGACTGACAAATTAAAGATGATAGATAGTCGAACTCTATTTAAGCATTCATTTATGAATTTCAAAAGAATATTGAAAATGCCTCGTTGGTCTAGTAGTCGCGACCGCTGAGCATGAGGTCCTGGGTTCGATTCCCAGGTCGGGCAAAGTGTTATTGGGTTTTTGCTTTAGGAGTTTCTCAGTAGCAGCCACGGAGTCTATTATATGGGACTTAAACGTAACTGGTGAAATGTGGGTGTACTATTAGGTCAACTTCTGCCTAACCCTTTAGGGATAACAGTTGTGATGTTATGTTATGTAATCGCTAATGCCTTAAGCACAGTTTGACAAGTTCTCAAATTCAAACTCAGAAACACAGTTAGTGATTACCGGCCCAAGGATAAAAGTTGTCGAGTCCATAAACACAGTACCTTCTGTTGATAACCTATGACTTGGAACTTCCTCTTATAAAGGACGACAAATAGCCTGCTTGAAATCATGTGGTGTCACGGTGCCACGAACGAAATTACGCCATCAATTCGATAACCGCTAGCGGGAAAGGAGACGAGCCAAGGGATTTAATCACAGTGAAAGGCTGAAGTTTTTAAAGACTGGTTGGTTCCGTGGTGCTTGTCAAATCATTATCATATAAGTTAAACAATGTTTTGAATACTGCTTACCCCCTAATTGGTCGCGTGGGGTTACATAACACAGCGCATCTATGAAGATTTAGAACTTTTTAAATTCTGAATTTTGCGCGCTGAGGTTTCCTTTAGCTTCATAAAACCACCATCCACGTGTCAACTCACCGCCAATCAACTCCAACCCAAATTTTGCATGTATTTTGTATTTTATTTGTAGTACCTACCTACTGTAGAGAAATAAAATTCCAAATCCACCACATGCTAAACACTTTAATTTAAAAAAATATGAATAAAAATATAAAAATAGATATTAATTTTAAAAAGTATAAAAAAATGACAATTCGTTTACACACAGTTTCGCTCCGGCTTTCGGTATCTTGGTTCACTCGTGCAAAGCGATGGCGAAATAGATCATAGTGTAAAGTACAGAATAAACACAGGATAGATGAAGTAGCGGCAGGTCACGGGAACAATCTGCGACTCCCGTATTCCCCTTAAACTTAAAGGGAAGATTTATAAAACAATGGTTAGACCTGCTGTCTTGTATGGATCAGAATGTTGGGCCACAAAAGGGATGAATGAAAGGCATTTGCATGTGGCTGAGATGAGAATGCTAAGGGGGACGTGTGGTGTTTCATGAATGGATAAAATAAGAAATGACTAAATACGAGGAAGTCTGAAAGTGGCGCCGGTGACTGAAAAATTGTGTGGTGTGGTTATCGTGGTATGGGCATGTGATGCGGAGGAATGAGGAAAATGTCGTGAGGAAAGTTTTGAGTATGACTGTGGATGGGTATAAGAGTAGAGGAAGACCAAAGAAAAGATGGATGGACTGTGTGAAGAATGATATGGCACGAAAAGAGGTGTCTGATGAGATGACGAGTAATGGAGAAGTATGGCAGAAGAAGACATGCTGCGCCGATCACAAATGAATTGAGATATGGGCAAGAGAATGAGGATGATGAAGTCACGAAAAGCAAACTGTTGACTAGGATATTTCGACTTCCTTAAATATTCCACAGCAACTTATTATTACTGATAGCACGCACATAATATCCACTGTTTTGCAGGTCAAATAATCTCTGTAAAATTTTTAATCAATTTAAATTTCAACTTTACGGTTCAGTATAATTTTCACGAATGACAATTTTCGCCCATAGAATGACTAACTTTTTTAATTACTCTTCAAATTTCAAATTTGATGGTATAAAAAACACATAAGGCTTTAAGGTTCCAAGCATACAGGCTTAAATGAAGGGAAATACTGCACTACCTAGGCGACCAAGCTCTGCTCGGGTGAAAATAGAGAAAACGATTTTTCCCAGATATTATGAGAAGCACATTGTCATTTAAAGAATTTTTTAGGAGAGCCCAATTGACGGTTAATTGACTACCAGAGAGCCTAGACAAAGTGAATTTCTATGAGTGACGACGATGACGGAAAAGCAAAAGTCAAAAATGTATTGGACTAACAAAGGCTACCGAAAAACTTATACATAAATGTCAATCTTGTTGAAAGTTGTTCTGAAAATACTAAAGTTGTTGCCACGTGTAATGGCTCTCTACACACATGTAACTACTAAATAAGTAATGTTAAACTCTATTTTCCCAAGCAACTATTTCAGTTTGTGTTTAAAACAAAACACAAACTCAATTACGAAGCGCTTACCTCACGGCGCACACCGGGAAGCGGCACACAATATCACCATACACTAAACACTTGACTCACAAATGCCTTGTAAGAAACCTTTCATACATTTTAAATAAGAATTACCCGGCCAAGTGAAGGAGACACCGCGAGGAAGTTATCCTCTGGCGTCTAACCATTACTCCGAGAAATGCCAATTTAAACTTGTAACGAGGTTTCCCGCGAGTGGCTGCGGAACGAAATTAAAAAGTCTACTGAGCCAACGCTCGAATAGCTTCAGTGACTGGATGCGGCCTGTAACCGGCCTAACTTTCATCCTCACTTTGTTACGTACCTCCCTCACGGTATTTTCAGCCTTTTCAACGAGAGATCAGGCTTCAAAATGTGTGCCAACTAGTTTTTGCCCCGTTTCCTGTACGTAATGCCTGGTTTACTAGAAACTAGAACTTTCTATGGATTAAAAGAGCAAGGCGATATTAAAATTTTATGGTCGTCTTCGGGATACCGAATATCTGCGATATCGGTGGAATGCTTTGTGGCTACGACATAAAGTGCAAGGGCAGCAGACGTAAGGTATAGAAGCTGAACTCTCATTTATATCTTAAACCTATAGCTATAGCTTATCTTGTGACGTAGTAAAATAGTGATGTGGACTTCATCGATTGTCTGACTTAGAGACAATTTTATCATTCTACAATAATTTACATGATATAATTGGATTGTTTACAATCAAAGTCATCTAATTTACGCAGATTTATCCCAAATATCTTTTCTATGGAAATCATTCGTACTTATAATTACTTAATTGAAAAATAACTGATAAACAAAGCCTGCCGGCGGCGTAGACTATAAAAAGTCAGCAGGTAATATTTTAGTTACAAATTCCCAACTGCTAAACGTGAAAACCGCACACAACTTCGAAACATCGCAAATGTAGCTTAAAATACACCGGCATCAGCTCCAACATTTTAAAGTACCGTAGTTCAAAGTTCAAAGTAAATACCACCGAATAAGTTTCAAAAAGTGCGACCAGACAGATGTCAGTTTAAAAACAAAGTTCAAGACGCTACAGCATGTTGCAAAACAATCCAGATGTTAAGACAGCGGCGTACGTGATCCGAATGGGAACACCCTTTACATTCCCGTCTCCAATAGTTGTGTATAAACGCGGTTATTGAATATTAAACTCACGAAATGGGATATTATGGGCGCGTGGAAAGTTAAGAGTTTACTATGGATTTTTTTCCGGAGCTATACTTTTTTTTTATTTTGTGTGCGGAGGCTTACTTTTAGTAGTGCTCATTTTGTGGAGCGGATTTTAGGGGTATTACTTTTGTGTTGACTTAGAATTAGGTTACTTTACTTTTCACAATTTACTCCATTTTAGTCCTTAGGTAACACATCACGCCTGTAATCTCCGAATGTTTAGGCAGAGGTGTACCTAAATATTAGATACACCCACATTTTGCCAGTTATGTTCAAGTCTTGTAATAGGGGACGAGCCTATTGCTATCAACCGGGCACAAATTCAAACTACGTGGGAGCTACTGAGAAATTTCTGATGGAAAAACCTAATAGCACTTTGCTCGACCTGGGAATCGAACCCAGTACCTCAAGCTCAGCAGTCGCGCTTGCGACCACTCGACCAACGAGGCAGTCAGGGAAATTAACTGTTAAACAATTTGACCACCAACTTAAATAGTCCGTTTATTCAAATTATAAGTCAGTCTTTGACAGTTGTATGTAAAGGCTATAACACGGCAAATTGACGTGGGTAAACTTGTCTAACAATCAGTCTCCTTGACGTCATTTTTTAAAAATATTAATAATTTTTTTAATTAACTTTATTTTCTGGCCATATTTTATTAATCACTTTAGATAAAGTATGACTAGCTAAGTGTATAAAGGTCGTTGTATTCCTAGTTTGAAAAAAAGCTAACGACTTACCTTAGGCTTACACAAGGGAGACCGATTGCCGCCGTCTATGAACACCTGCTACTAAGGAGACAAGGTGACAAACTTAGACAAGGCTACCGTCTACACGTGTCTGATATTTTACTGAAAAATTGGAGATTCTTAGCGAACGAGGACCTATAGAGGTGGCACTTCCCCGAACCAACACTTTGACATGACGTTCTAATACTGTCACTGGAAGATGGAAGGAATAATCAAATTATTACATGGTTTACGTGGAAGACTTTATTAGTTATTTGGCTCTCCATCACCCATGCTTTTGCTTCAGTTATGAGAGGATTTCCTGTCCATCACGCAGGCTGTAGCCTGCTAACATAACATATAACGTCATGATTTTTCCCCGATTGCCAGTTACATTGAAGTCCCGTGTAATAGGGCACAATGCAGATATTTAGGGACTGTTATCAAAGGATTCCTGGTGAAAAACCCCAATAACACTTTGTCGAACTTGGGAATAGAACCTTGGGAAGCGACCACTGGATCAATGAGGCAATCACTTGCCTAAACGCTGAAAAACTAAGACGGCTAAGCCAAACTAATCTTAAGTGCGTAATCACAGAAATAGTTACCAAATTCTTATAAATTTTTAAATTCAAATCACTAAGTTATCCAATTGCCGTCTCTAATTCGGAGTTGGCAATAAAAACTCACATAAAACACACGTCCGAAGACACAACATCAGTTTGCTTAGCTCAAAAGGGTCGTTTCATACGTCCGGCGAGCGTGTTCTCGCAAGGAAGATGGTCGGCGTACGTGTCCGGCATTCCGTCCGCCCGTCCGCCTGCCCGACTGTCCGGGTTTAACCCTTAACGGTTTTAGATTAGCCCGTATTCTTGGAGTGTGACGAGAAACATAACTGTGTACGAGTGTTATGAATTTCGACGTAAGCGATTTTTCTTTCATTCAATTTAACGGCTGGTTGGGTTGTTTCGTTTTTTGTTTTATGTGAGAGCTGTTAAATATTTTTTGGTGTTTTGGAATGATTAGATTTTTTTACTGTTTGTACGGGACTTGGGTTGCGCTGTTGTCAACTTCTGGTCATTTTAACACCCGTATCTGTAAGACAAGTCACGTGAGGGGCTCGTGGCTAAATAAGAACAGCCGCTCGGATCGATCTTTAGGTTAAGCCGTGCTTACCTAGGTTGGTCCGTGGATGGGTGACCACCCATTGCATACCGAGTTTCCTTCGTGCCTCGGAAAGCACGTTAAGCCGTTGGTCCCGGCTGTCATTTGGAGATCTTTGTCAGTCGTTACAGGTAGTCAGTGGCCCGAAAGTCTGACAACCAGTCTTACCAAGGGGTATCGTATTACCTAGCACTAACTGGGTTGTGGAGGTCCGACAGGCAGTCGCTCTGTTACATCCCCAGAATACACCCTTATGTGCCTAATCAGCACCACATCATCATTCAGTTATGGACTTAGTGTATCGGTCAGGCTATAGCGTCAGTTCGGGTTCAGACTCCTTCCGGATAGGTCGCAAGTCAGAGTATTGACCAAGTTTCCCTTTTGACACTGTATTTGTGCCTTTTAACCAATATATTTAATTAACCTTCTAAAATAGTTTTTTTTAAAAAGGGATTTCTAAAACGTGTCCTAACATTGGTGGCAGCGGTGGGATTTATATTCCATAGAACGTCTCGCGAAGTGTTATCTGGTGAAAGTGTCCCTGTGCCAAGTGTATCTTGTGTGCTTCATAAACCTACGACCCGAACTCAAGACCTATCCGCGGCCTATAAGAGGCCAACCTTGGCTAAAACAGCCAGCTCCAGCGGCCTAAGTCAGGCCAGCTCCAGTAGCCTACGAGAGGCTAATCCCAGCTCAAGAGGCCAAATCCAGGGCCCCTTTGAGGTTCATCCAAGTCGTCACCTGTCTACCTTGCAGTGGTACTGGGCAGCGCGCTGCAGGCGCATTCTACGGACCTGCTCGTATCCAGCACCGACCAGGATCAGACGTCTTCCGTGTCTCCACAAAATGAAGTGTTTTTGTGTCCTGTGAGTCAGTTCAGTGTTCTTAATTTTAATTCTATTTATAGATTCGCCTTATTAACAAAGCATAAGTTACTTTATATTCCTAGTACTTTGTATCCGTCGATTTATCACTGTGCCGAGACCGTAGTCTAAACATCCTTCGCCCACACATTCGGTTACTTAGTACTCAGAATACTGATAAGCCGTCTAAAACCAGTTGACAAAAGTTTTAATATCGTGAACCTAGCTATCATATTTTATTTCACAGCAAGTTATTTTAGTTAGATAAAATGAGTAAATCAGATTCAAAAAAAGACATTAGAGAGGTAAAAGATGAGGAAATACCTCTTAATGTTATCTTAAAATTTATCAAGCCATTTGATGGTTCCAGAGAAAAATTAAATGCTTTCTTAGTAAATTGTGATAATGCGATATCCTTATCGTCATCATCTCAAGAAGATATTATCCTCAAATTTATTATCAGCCAACTAGATGGTAAAGCACAAAGCGCGTGCTCCATCAAAGACTTTGACAACTGGTCATCTCTCAAAGAATTTTTAAAAAATCAATTCGGTGAGAGAAAACATTACGCACATTTACTAACCGAGCTTCAAGAGTGTCATCAAACCAACCAGGAGACGGTTAGCCAATTTCACCTGCGAGTCGAAACTTGCTTATCCAGATTACTTACGGAAGTAACAATTTCCAACACAAAAAAAAGTGAACTTGTTGGTAGAGTGGCTGCGATGGAGGATCTAGCGCTTCATACATTTAACATAGGGTTACATCCTCGTATAGCTAACATTGTAAGATGCAGAGATCCAAAAAACTTGAACGAGGCTGTCAACTATGCAATCTCTGAAGAAAAGATTCAGCAACACTCATTCAAACAGAATGTTAATCTTAAGAAAGACAATAATAGACCTTCACCTAGGCCACATCTACCTAATAATAACAGTCAACCTTCTTCCTCTAGCGATTCATCAATATGCAGATACTGCAAGAAGGAGGGTCACACCTTAGCCGAATGTAAATTGCGCGAATATAATAATAAAAAATATAATAATAAATTCAACTCTCCCCCGCAACAATATTCGTCTAAGCCCAAAAATCCTCATGTAAACTTCGTGAACAACGAAGAAAATTCTCTTACAAACGACTTAGAATCTGATCAGGACAATTTAAATTATTAAACGTCTCGACAGGGTGTCGCACGAGACGTACTTCAAAAGACGACGCCGTTAATCCTATATCCAACCACCATTCATCCTCTAGAGCTATACGACAGGGTAACCAGCCCCAAACTGGCAGCTCTCATAATGTCACGCGACAGGGTAACCAGCCCCAAACTGAAGACATTCTCCCTCGAGCTATACGACAGGGTAATCAGCCCCAAACTGGCAGCTCTCATAATGTCACGCGACAGGGTAACCAGCCCCAAACTGAAGACATTCTCAATCCTTCTCAAACTAGATTTATCCCTGAAAAAGAAAACAACAATGATTATAAAGTATACGAAATAAATACTAACCTAAAAACATGCTTACCCAAAACCCCAGAGTTAGGGGATGACATTGTCAAAATAAAAGGTATTGATTCTAAAGACCCCATTACAAGTCACGGTAACCTTACCCTGGACTTAAGCCTATCACCTGAATACACTGTATTACACAAATTTCACATATTTGATAACTTAGGCTTTCCATACGATGGTATTATAGGTAATGACCTATTCATTAAAAACAGCTGCCGAATAAATTATGATTCAGGTACGCTGGAAATCGCACATCATCATATAAAGTTGTCGTTTAATCATCCATCTTACATAATAGAACCACGAACCGAAACCATCATAGAATGTTCGGTTAAAAATCCAGAAGTTCAAGAAGGTATAATCTTGGACCAACATATTTCTGATAAATTATTAGTAGCTAATTCAATAGTGACAATAAAAAGTAATAATCGAATAAATGTATCGGTCCTGAACATATCTGAAAAACCTATTTCAATAAATCCTAATCTCTCTTTGACTTTAATCCCAATAACTGAAAACGTAATATGCCTATCTCAACCTAATGCCAATTGCTATGAGAGAACAAAAGAGGTCCTTAAACAGCTACGAACTTCCCATTTAAACTCTGAAGAGTCTGAAGCACTTTATGACATCTGTAGTCATTACGCAGACATATTCCACCTTCCCGACGATGAACTCACTTCAACTAGCGCGATCAAGCACGAAATTAAAACAAGCTCCTCGCAACCTATAAATGTAAAATCTTACAGATTTCCAGAAGTTCATAAAGACGAGGTCAGAACCCAGATTAGTAAGATGCTGGAACAAAATATAATTAAACCATCTACCTCTCCATGGTCATCTCCTATTTGGATAGTGCCCAAAAAGGTTGATGCTTCAGGAAAAAAGAAATGGCGCATAGTGATTGACTATCGCAAGCTCAACGACATCACTATTGGTGAGAGCTATCCAATTCCTCAAATTAACGAGATTCTAGACCAGTTAGGTAAGAGTAAATATTTTACAACTCTTGATTTAGCGTCAGGTTTCCACCAAATAGAGATTTCAGTTGAAGACGTCCCTAAAACTGCTTTTAGTGTACCTGAAGGTCACTACGAATTTATCAGAATGCCGTTTGGCCTTAAAAATGCCCCTGCAACTTTTCAGAGGCTCATGAACACAGTCCTATCAGGCCTACAAGGTATACATTGCTATGTCTACTTAGATGATATCGTAATATATTCCTACGATCTAACGTCCCATGTCCAGAAATTATCCTACACGTTTGAGAGATTGAGAAAATTCAACCTCAAATTGCAACCGGACAAGTGTGAGTTTCTCCGCAAAGAAGTTACTTATCTTGGCCACATTATTAGTGAAGCAGGTTTAAAACCTAACCCCGAGAAAATAAAAGCTGTAAGTGAATTCCCTATCCCAAAATGTCCGAAAGACGTAAAATCATTCCTAGGTTTGGTGTCCTATTACCGTCGGTTCCTACAGGATTTTTCTAAATTAGCTAAACCTCTTACATCCTTGTTAAAAAAGGATACACCATTTGATTGGACTAATAGTCAACAACTTGCCTTTGAAACACTAAAAAATAAGTTAATCTCAGCTCCCGTCCTAATATACCCTGACTTTACTAAACCTTTCATCCTGACGTGTGATGCGTCAAATTACGCTATTTCAGCTATACTCTCTCAAGGTGAGGTGGGAAAAGACCGCCCAATCGCGTTCGCCTCCCGCACGCTAAATAAAGCTGAAACGAATTACAGCGTAACTGAAAAAGAATGTCTGGCTATTATTTTTGGAACAAAAATATTTCGCCCATATCTTTATGGTTACAAATTTAAAATTATAACTGATCATAAACCACTTAGGTGGCTATTCAATTGCAAAGAACCAGGTTCCAAGCTAGTTAGATGGAGATTAAAACTCGAGGAATACGATTATGAGATCGAATATAAAAAAGGTAAGACCAATAGTAATGCTGATGCTCTTTCCCGTTACCCTGTGAAATCCATTCGATCATCAAACACCGCTCACGTACTTACCGACGAAGTACCACCCGTGAGTGTTCCACCTCCACCTCAGCAGCCTGAAATCCCTCCGGTTAATCCTGAAAGTCCGGGTATACCTGAAATTCCGGACTTACCTGACTTTATTGACTTACCTGAAAATATTGAGTTACCCGATGACTTCGAACTCCCTGAAGATTTTGACATCCCAACTCCTCCTGAAGTCCAAAACGACGACGATACTTACTCTGAGTGCCTGAAAAAAATAAGTAATAAATTAAATCAATTTGATACTATAATTCATGAACATAATGAAACCTTATTAAAAACAAAATTAAAAACTATTATTATACCAACTTCCATCGACCTTGACGAGTCGAATCCCTATATTTCGGAAGTCCTTGATAAACTTCCGGAACCAAAGGATATCCTTGAAAAAGAAAAAACATTACATTCCTTCCTTTCTTTCGAAATTAATAATGTGGAATTCTACTTACTTTTCGTGAAAGTCCATCACTTCGATCAGTGTAACTATGAGGACATTTTTAAGAGCCTTAAAAACCTAAAACTTAAATTAATTAATAATAACGCAACTGAATTCGCTATAACGGACTTCCGCAATCCATTCGACGCACACAGTTTCATGAAGATTAATAATATAATTACATACTTATTTCACACTACTTCAATCACTGTCCATGTTTTCAAAAACCTCATAATTTATCCTTCTCCAACCGAAATCTCAAAAATCCTAAAGGAGAACCACGACATCCCCATATCGGGTCATTTAGGCTCAAATAGAATGTTAGGTAGAATCCAAGAAAAATACTATTGGCGTAATATGCGCAGAGATGTCGAAAACTATGTCCGAAAATGCGAACAGTGTCAAACCAATAAAGCTCTGCGTAGAACCAACCGAGCTCCCATGCAGATCACAACGACATCTACACAACCTTTTGAACGCGTGTCACTTGACATTGTCGGACCATTGCCCGAATCAGGCACGGCCAAGCTCAGGTTCATTTTAACAATTCAGGATGACCTTACGAAATTTTCAGCAGGCTATCCTATCCGAAATGCTACGGCAGAAGAAACTGCTGAATGTTTACTCCACTTCATATCCCAGTTTGGTATCCCCAAGACTATCCTTACAGATCAAGGAACTAATTTCACAGCAGAACTATTCAAACAAACCTGTACCTTTTTGAAAATTAAGCAGTTATGGTCCAGCCCTTATCATCCACAAACTCAAGGTGCCTTAGAGAGAAGTCACGCGACTCTAAAGGAATATCTAAAATCTTTCGTCGATGACAATCAAAATGACTGGCCTAGATACGTTTACACGGCCATGTTAACCTATAATACCACAGTCCATTGCACCACAAATTACACACCATACGAGTTACTATTCGGTTGCAAACCATTTATACCCACTTCTATTTACGATACAGTATTAGAACCTACATATCCCAGTTATGTCCGTATACTCCAACAAAGAATGAAACTCTCCAGAGAGAAAGCCGTAGAAAACATTCTTAAATCTAAGGTCACATCAAAAGACTATTACGATAAAAGAACTAG
Source organism: Eurois occulta (assembly GCA_950022335.1). Classification (NCBI taxonomy): domain Eukaryota; kingdom Metazoa; phylum Arthropoda; class Insecta; order Lepidoptera; family Noctuidae; genus Eurois; species Eurois occulta. Next base: position 1,748,999 of record OX465486.1, read on the forward strand.
GCCTATGAAATACAAAACGGGCGATATGGTGTATATCAAACACCATCCGCGACAGAATAAAGCTCTGTCACCTATCTGGAAAGGGCCACATAAGGTCATAAAAATTAATGGCAACAATACGTTGACCCTTCTCGTTAATCGCCGCCACGTCAAGTATCACTATGACGAATTAAAGCTGGCGGAAACAACTAATATTTAGTTTTATCTTGATAAACCTAGTTTTATATTTATATTTAAAAAAATAACATTAGTTAAATATTTTTGTCTAATGTATTTCAGAATATCTACACTCCTGTCCCTTGCAACATCTGATATCGTCGAACAAGTCACTGAAAGCCCTGGCATATACTTCGACCCAATAGGAATCATGAAAAAGACTAGAGATCATATTCACTTACTTGTACCTATAGATATCACGTACATAAAACCCCATATAGATAATATAAACAATGCATTAAAAACTTCTACGCTCTTGTGTCAACAAAATACAGTACTTAAAGAACCCGAATGTACAAATATACTACAGCCTCTGGCTTTGCGACTTATTGATATTCTGAAAGACTACAGTGCCATATCTCATTTAATATCTGGGCGAGAAAAGAGATCCGCTTGGTTAGCAGGAATTGGCTCTCTTTTCAAACAAGTCATTGGCACAATGGATGAAGACGACGCTATAAGATATAATAACGCCATTCAAACCCTAAATACTAATAACATTAAGCTTGCATCTATTCTAAAAGATAACATCCTTGTAACAAACACAGCTCTTTCCCGTTACAACAAAACTCTTGAAACTATAACCACAAACGAAGTCCGTTTGAATGACGTCATTACTAATCTATCTAATACTTTTAGTAATCTGTCAATTATATCCGATAAGTTGTACATAAAATCAAGAATGAATGATGTCTATACTGAACTATCGTCCTGTCTACTTACCTTGTCATTTAAATTAGACGACCTTGTAAATGCAATGTTATTCGCTAAAACTAATATTCTTCACCCCTCAGTAATGACACCAAATCAGTTGTATTATGAACTAGTAAGTAACGTTAGAAAATTACCCAATTATGAAGAATTGCCTTTAGATTTAGATTTAGATACTATTCATGCTTTGATTGATATATCAAAGTTGTCGTGTTATTATGTAAACAATAAGTTAGTCTTTGTCATCAAAATCCCCCTTGTACACTCTTTTGAGTTAGATCTATTTAAAGCTATTTCAGTACCTATACCGCACAACATGGAAAAACCAAATTCCTATGCTATGATTGTACCATCTTGTAATTATGTTGGTATTAGTAAAGATAAACTAACATACACCTGCATAAGTAACCTAAAATCCTGTATTGAGCCCGTAAACAGAATTTATATTTGTGATGATATTGACACACTCTCAATTCAAGAAACACCAACCTGTGAAACCGATATACTAACAAAAATTGTTACAAAAATACCTATGTACTGTCAAACTAAATTAATGTATGGTCAGATAGATATTTGGCAACAATTGCAAGGAAACAAATGGATGTTTGTCCAATCTGAACCGACTAAACTTTCCATCCAGTGTAAATCCGATTTAACAGAGATCAAAATATTAGGTACTGGTGTCCTTAATATTAGACCTCATTGTACGGCTTATTGTAGAAATAAACAGTTATTTGGAAAAAACAACATTGAAATAAATGTCAAAACTATAGATTCCGATTTTAGTCTAATTAACGAAGCCTGTTGTAATTTTGAAAAGTTTAATATATCGAAACCCAAATTGTTACCTTCTAAATTGTCGAATATAAACTTAGAAAAACTCCCTAGTGTTATCAACAACCAATTGTTGTCAGATGTTGATAAAATCATAAACAATCCTAGTCCTAATCTAATTGAATATAGTTCTCACTATCCACTTTTGACTTATATTGTATTCATTCTAATTTTAATTTTCATTAGTTATAAACTTTGTAAGAAGTTTGGAAAATACTCTGGCTGCAAAACAAAACCTGAATTACAGAACGATAATATCGCAGATAACGATCCGGAACCCGAGATAATTCCTCTTCCAAGACTAAGAATAAATTCGTAACTTTCCATGAAAACCGTAAAGTTCCTCTTAAAGGGGGGGTTGTTACATCCCCAGAATACACCCTTATGTGCCTAATCAGCACCACATCATCATTCAGTTATGGACTTAGTGTATCGGTCAGGCTATAGCGTCAGTTCGGGTTCAGACTCCTTCCGGATAGGTCGCAAGTCAGAGTATTGACCAAGTTTCCCTTTTGACACTGTATTTGTGCCTTTTAACCAATATATTTAATTAACCTTCTAAAATAGTTTTTTTTAAAAAGGGATTTCTAAAACGTGTCCTAACAGCTCCATGTAAAATACTGGTATTCAGCTGCATCCGGTTAGACTGGAAGCCGACCCCAACATAGTTGGGAAAAGGCTAGGCAGATGATGATCTGTAAGACAAGTCACGGTGATTACTTGAGTAAAAGTAATCACTTATAATACGACAACAACAACAACAACACAACAACAACTATTGTGTATTACCCATGTTTGCAAAATAAAATTCTATTCTATTCTACGATTTTTATTCTGTAGTGTAGTAATAATAATTGCTTGAAGTTAGAACTGTCTTAGCTTTGCTTTCTTTTTACTTACTACGTTCAAATTCTTGTCTATTTCATAAACATGGTTGCATAATGCTTGGTTAACTTGTATAAAGTGTAAGGATATAATTATACCTACCTTCTACCTATTTATGTTATCTTTTTATTTTGAACCTTATTTTAAAAAGTCGTGTGTGTTTAATTGATTATGGTGTGTAGTAGATGAGTGTAGTATTTTCAAAAACATTACCTGGCCTTAGTCACGAAACTTGACTTATTTTATTCTGGGCAAAGTTTATTCAAGAAAAATATTTCATATCCCACCCACATTTAAGCAAACAAATAATAACCTGCATTCGCGCGAAAAGCTACAGTCCACATTCAACGATTAATTTACCTTGCAACATTATGGTAATAATGTCACACTGCAAATTTTCACATTATCGAAACATTTTCACGTACATTGCCGAGGTTATCGCGCCTCGTCATGCGAAACACAGAACTTGGGGGGAAACAGGCAACGCCGTCGTGTATATAACCGATCTTGATATGGCGTTTGTTGGTGTGAAAGGAAAATTGTTCTAATGAATGTTGGTGCGGAATTTTAGCGGGCTGTTGTATGGGTAGAGGCTGTATGATAATGTGATATTTATAGTTTGACACACTTTCGATTGAATACTTTTAAAGTTTTTTGAATAACCTTGTATATACGTAATAGGCATAAATACCAGCACTTTTATTTTATTTTTATTATTTCCTATTAATTCTTAGTATGTTATGCTGTTGCCGTACTAAATAAATAAACGTCTTGAAAGACCAATGGTTGCAACCCACATTTTTAGCAGCCGAACATCGGTTTAAAGCCTACGGTCGATCCACAATCATGATCAAGTGATTGTTGAAGAGGGCCTGTGGACGGTGAGTAATGGGCTAGCTCGCCGTCCGTCCGTCTTATGACGACAGGCCGTGTCGACGGCGCGTTCGTGTTCCGCGCGCGCCTCAAAGAGATGTCAGCAAAAAGGAGGGGCCCGCAAGGGCTGATGCCTGCCAGGGTTGCGGGACTGTTCGAAAGAGATACCGCGGCCCTGGAACATAAAGGGCAAAAGAAGGAACATGGATGGTTTTTAGTCTGACTTCCGCTCTGCCCAGTGCGGGAGGAGTAATTTGATGATTTCCCATCCGAAAAAAAAAAGTTATTGTTGAAGCAAATATTATAATTATTTGTCTAGATACTCCTAAAAAAAGCCTGAATATAGTAAATGGAGCGGTGGGGAACCCTTATTATATAAGTAAGTATGACTCGCAGTTGTTTCATTTCACTAAGTAAATACGCTGTCTTGATAGCTGACTAAACGAAATAAATTAATAACCACAGCTTCTGAGTAGAAAGCGCACTTTACACAGGATCTGATATTCTAGACATTTCTCGAGAGTGAATTCCAGCATGAAAAATCGTAAGAATTCAAAGCACGGTCTTATTTCTGTTTAATTTCTCCATCAAAGAACATAAAAAAGATTAAGAAATGCAAAATGGAGCAACAAAACATCACAAGATGCATTCCGCATTTTAACGGACCAGAGAAAATATTAAAAAGGAGATTTAATGCAAAACAGGCAGGCGACAAACGAGACGGGATGCAATCAACATCTCATTAGCGGAGTTCTTAATTCCTGTGTCTCTCGGGACTCCCTCTGATTTCTTCGATAAATCGTTTATTACAATTCCCGTTTTTTCCCCTCCCTGCCGTTCTTGTCTCGCGAATATCAGCGTTATCCGATCGGTGATTATGTTAAAAAATTGAACGAATTTAGATTGGATTCGATAGAAAGTAAATTGGGGAGTCGAGGAAAAAAGTTTAATGAACTCACGCTTCGCGAGTTTGAAAAATTCCGATTTGTCTGACATTTTTGGATAGCTACATAGTTGTTAAAGTTACGGAATGGGGACTTTTTGGTATTGTAATGTCACTGGAATTCTGACCTATATGGACAAAACACGTAGTTGTATGAAATTGCTGTAGATACTATTCTAGAGGGATCCAACTAACTAAAAGCCCCTTTTCGTAATCCCTGACTCACCTCTTTAGAGTCATACGAGAGATAAGGGTCACCTATTCCTATTAGCAACATAACATCACGCTTGTAATCCCCGAAGGGTTAGGCAGAGGTGTACCTAATATTACACCCACATTTCGTCAGTTATGTTTCCATGTATAAGGGGGCGAGCCTATTGCCATCAACCGGGCGCAAATCCAGACTCCGTGGCAGCTACTGAGAAATTGGTGATAAAAAACCCAATAACACTTTGCCCGACCTGGGAATCGAACCCAGGACCTCATGCTCAGCAGTCGCGCTTGCGACCACTAGACCAACTAGGCAGTCCTAGTTCCGATTAGCAGTCGGCAATAAACTGTGTAGTCACATAATACTGTTTATAATACTTAAAATCAACATGGCAATATTACGACGGGAGTACCAGGCTGGTAGAGCCAGTGCGGAGTAATTTAATGAGTTGACCCGTTAATTGGCAAACAGCTGGTTCCTACAGCCAATGTTTAAATTAACTGCCTTTTGTGTAGGGCTGTTAAGTTCTGACGGTTCTAAATACATGGCGTGTGATGGGGGATGTTATTTATAGAAATCACTAGCTGTGCACATGCGTTGCAATGCACCTTTTTTAACAGTTTTTTTTTTTGGGATGGGGAATTATTAAAATTAAATGACTCCTCCCGCTCTGGGCGGGGCGGAAGGGAGTGTCAGACTTTTACTGACTAAAACCAATCCATGTTCCGTCTTTTGCCCTTTGTGTTCCAGGGCCGCGGTATCTCTTTCGAACAGTCCCGCAGCCCTGGCCGGCATCGGCCCTTGCGGGCCCCTCCTGTTTGCTGACAGCTCTTTGAGGGCTACCTACCCCTAGTGAAATGTACTTTTCCACCAATTATCATACCTACCAAATATACATGCACAATTTTTTTCGGAGGAGTGCGACTACAAACACCGTGACACGAGATTTTTTATATATACTCTGTCAAGAAACCGGAAAACGATCAATAATACACAAAATGTTAGTTATTTATCCAAAGTTATTTTATCGCCTTCAAAGTATGCTCCTTCAGAAACGATACACTACGCCGATAATAATCCAATCACAAATAATATAATCCAATCGCCGATAATAATCCAATCATCAAAACATTTTTTTAACGCTTTTTCCGGAATTGAGTTCAGTTCTCGCCGCGAATTCTCCTTTATGTCTTCTACCGAAAGAAAACGGGTGCCACGAAGAGGTAACTTGAGTTTTGGAAAAAGAAAGAAATCGGCTGGAGCCATATCTGGCGAATAAGGTGGTTGCTCGATGGTATTTTTTGAGTTTTTGGTCAAAAAATCGTTCACTATAATGGTCTTTTGCGAAGGCCAAAAAAGGCCAAAAAAGGTGGTGCAAAATTCAAGAATTTTCTTTCCACAAATCGGGCCTTTTTCGTCGAATTTGCTTTCGTAAACGCCGCATATACCGCGATAGTCAAAGAAAACGGTCAACATGACTTTGACTTTTAGTCGACTTTGGCGTGGTCTGGTTTCGGTTCAGTTGGAAGGCGCCAATCCGAAGCTTGTTGACTAGTTTGCATGTCAAACTCGTAAACTCACGTCTCGTCACCAGTAACAATGCGTTTTATGAATGTTGAGTCGGAATTGACTCGTTCTAGTAGGTTTATTCCCATCTCGGCACCTTCCCATCTCGGCACCCATGAATTTATTTATCTTGTCTACGAAAAATTCCCATTTCGGCACCCTCTCATGAATCATTTTAAGGTACACAAAAAGAAACGGAAACACAGTATCAGTATAGTAAGTAAATCAACTTTATTATTTATTAAATCATTTTTGTTTCTTTTTTAATTACCATTTTCACAGACAAGCCCTTGAATCGCTTTTTAGAGGCTCCATTATCTCTGCCTTGCCAGTAACATAACAAATTTTAAAATATATGAAAAATTCACGGTTCGTAGGAATAATTGTTTTAAAATCTTTCCAGCAATTATGTAAAAACATATTACAAAAATCAACAGTTATTATGTACAATTAACGTTTAATCAGTATAACCGGGACGTAGGCAAAAGGGCGTCCATACTTTGAAGACTTTCATACTGGTACTAAATGATACGAGTAGGCTTGATTACGCGTTCACTGTACAGTCATAGCAATTAGCTGATCCCCCTTTGCAATTCTTTTATATTTTATTTACTTCGCTCAAATAAATAAAATATAAAATAATTGCAAAGGGGGTCAGCTAATTGCTATAACTCGCTGTACATTCATTTTCAGTCTTAATTATCACGTTGGGACTTCACATAATTTAGCACTGATCTCCCATTACTTGGTCCTGCACTCATTATTATTTCGTAACTCACTTGAACTTAAAACGTGACGATCCGTTTATCTCTAAAAAACTGGAAATACTGATAAAATGACTGAAGAGTAAACACAGTATGCATAACGAATGTAATTGTACATTAAACTGGCTTGGCACCGGCCGCATTGCTAATTGTCTCTACACCGTGACTTTTTAGTCGTCTTACAACGGCAGCCCACTTCATGTAACCAATGACTACTAAACATTCACGAAAAAAAAAATCGTATTTATGTGATTTTAATAATTTAAAAATAAAAATATTATTCAGTATTATGACGCATGACGTTGTTGAAACACCCTGTTGCGAGCGATGATCTACTCGACTCGTGTCCTCAGTGCTGGGTAGGTATGTTCTACCGTTTGACACAAACATTATTAACAGGATGTTTCATAATTCTAATGTAAGTATTATTTATTTTTCTTTGTACCTAATGTCATAATTATTAAAGGTTAAAAAAAATCGCGCCTGTAGGTATTTTATGTCGGATACATTGAGTGTACCATCTTTGTAAGACGACTAAAAAGTCACAGTGTATATTTTATAGGTACTTTTTTTACATTTTTTAGTTTTGAGTCAATTTGATTTACTCACTATACTGATACAGTGTATCCATTTTTTGATGACTGTACTTAGCAACGACTAATGACGGAGTGCCGAGATGGGAATTTTTCGTAAAGATGATAAATTAATTCATGGGTGCCGAGATGGGAAGGTGCCGAGATGGGACTAAACCTTCTAGTATGTCCTCGGCGACTCTTATGCGATTGAGTTTTTGGAGAAAATTCGGGTCTTTCATTCGGGCTACATGTTTCATACCTAAGATTATTTAAAACGGTACGGATACGGAACGGGAGACACAGAAAGTTTAGCGGCTATCTTTCTAAAACTTAAATGAGGATTTTCAGTCACTATTTCCTTCACTTTTGCGATGTTAACTTCAGTTGAGGACGTTGATGGCCTACCAGAGCCAGGCAAATCTTCCATCACATCTCGACCGCTTTTAAACTCTTTGTATCACTCATATGCACGTGTTTTTGATAATTAAAGTCGATTCACCGTAAGTCTTCTGTCACATTTTCAGGGACTCCGAATAAAAAAAACCATTGTTTAAGACAAACTCTTTGTTCGATGTTTTTGTCCATTATGAGATTGGCAATATGATCTGACTAAACACAGCACTGTATTTAATCTAGATAAAGTTAGCAGCTAGAAACAACTCAAACTCCGCTCCAAAAAGGAAAAAAGTTGTGCCAATCTAACAAAAAAAAAAAAAAATTAGAACTATAAACAAATCATCCATTCCCGACACTTTTTTGACTGAATGTAGATTTAACACTTCTTAATTAGTTAATTTTGTCTAAGAGAACTAACTCACTAAAGGTGTTAAGGAGACGTGGGACAGCTGGACAAATCCAACGATCAGAGTTCCACGTTCTCGGTTGGATGGCAAGTACTGGATGAATTGTGGAGGAACCTTTCCCCAAGAGTGAACTGACGTGCGTTATAATTACAGCTGCTATTGGTAGGCAAGTATCGTATACTTGCACTTACTCCTTTATATTTTAGACAGTGACAACCCTATTTTAATCGCGCTCTTCCGATGTTACGGTTTCCCAACTATCGCGTAAAATTTCCGTTTGTTTTTACAATAAAACTACGAATAACTACGAAGTTATTGAAATGTGGTAACCGAAATATTATCTAGTAATATTTCGTCATAGCTAGCTATGGGTAGCTTCAAAGTATTTATTTTTGTTCGAAATAATGTTAACTAATGTGTTAATGTTAATATTGTTGTAAAACTTTCTCAACCGTAATATTTGTTATGTATTTTGTATTAATTTAAAATGTGACATTCTATCATCAGCTTCTGTCCAGCTTTTTCCTGACTATGTTAAGGTCGGCGTACTGTCTTACTGAATACCTTCTGACCTTCACAGCCTAGTAACTTGATAACACTAAAACCCCTTGGCAAGAGTGCTTGTGAGAGGCCCTTGACTGCCTGTTACGAGTAAGTACAGAACCAATGAAGAATTCTTCATCGGTTCTATGCGATTTATTTGCATTGGTCGTTTTAGTCGGCAACGATTTATTGTTGCTAATCATACCTATTATTCAGTAATAAACGACTAACTGTAATAACTCGAAAATGATTATAATACTACATTAAAAAAGGGATCCGGCATCACCACAATATCGCAAAGTCAACCAAAACATTAATTCTTAATTAAATCCATGGATAAATTCGGTCAAAGTAAATAAATAGTAATATTTATGCTGTATTGAAAATAAATCAATCAATAAACAAACAGACTGTTTATTTATTTCATGACAACATTTGAAATAAACACACATTATACGTGTGTATTGCAGCCATAGAATCCTTTGACAGCACGGTTGGCGCAGTGGCTGAGCAATTGGCTGCTGCACTGCGTGTCGCTCCATACAAATTTTTGTTCCCGCAAGGAACAAAAGTTTGTATGGCTTACAAATAGTTATTCCGGGTCTAGCTCTTTGCGTATGTGAGTTTAGATGTTTGTAAACGCTCCCACGATACAGGAGAAATTCCTAGTGCCCCCCACACTAGGAATTTCTCCACACCAACAACGTATTTTAAAGGAAAAAAAAAATCTTGAAACAAGATCGGATTTTCATTGTCTGTCTTTTTTACTGGTTGCTAGGTAAGCTTATTCCATTCTATATTCTTTCTCTCCAACCACGGGATAATAACCACTTTTTCTTCCACTTCTAGCTTACTAAACTTCACAAATCACGCCTGTAATCCCTGCAGAGTTTAAGCAGAAGTGTAGGTACACATATATTTCGCCAGTTACATTCAAGCCTTTTTTTTCCGTTGGGAAATCATCAAATGACTCCTCCCGCTCTGGGCGGAGCGGAAGGGAGTGTCAGACTTTTACTGACTAAAAACCACCCATGTTCCTTCTTTTGCCCTTTATGTTCCAGGGCCGCGGTATCTCTTTCGAACAGTCCCGTAGCCCTGGCAGGCATCGGCCCTTGCGGGCTCTTGTTTGCTGATATCTCTTTGAGGCGTGCGTGGAACACGAACGCGCCGTCGACACGGCCTGTCGTCATAAGACGGACGGACGGCGAGCTAACCCATTACTCACCGTCCACAGGCCCGCGAGTTATATTCAAGCCTCAGGTAGCCTATTGGAACCAACCGGGCACAACTACACATACTCGTACATCACCCAAAAACCTATATAAACGAAACATATTATTTAAAATAATAATAATCTTCATTCATCACAAAATCCACTTACATAATAGCGTCCCTCAATTGTAAACTCCACGATCTTATTGTCAACATAATTTGCTCTAAACAGTATTATCAATCGAAAATTTCTGGAGGGATCATGAATAATTCGGCGAACAAGTAAACTGACGCAAAACTTTGCTCCCCAAGCGTCTCCGCTGTAATGAATATACATCCTTAAAACATTTTGCAAACTCTATTGAATGGACTGAACGAATGAACTTTAATTTTGATGAAGTATTATGTACCGCAATTTGGGAGCGGGATCGGTTTTTGCTCGGTTATAGCACTCAAATAGGTAAGTTTGTTTGTTTTAAACAATAGATTGTGTTGTTTTGTTTAGGGTAAAGCATTGTTTTTTTATATGTGATGGTTTGGCTTATCTGTTATTTATTCTACTATGGATTTGAGGATGCTGACTAGTTCCAGAAACTGTTCCATATATTTTGACCGTGTAGGTATTGCGCTTTTATATGGAACAGCTGTATTTTTTTTTTTAAACCGATGAAAAATTTACACGTGTGGGGGCTCAGAATGATGTACTGAATAAGTGGTTACCGTTTTCGCGTCTGCGTCGGTGTGCCGTCCACCCTGTATTTATATGAATAGAGGCACGTTATCGTTTGTAGTTATACATGTCTGTAAATTCGTAAACACCGTTAGATTTTAATCTATCTCGCGAGATTGTAAATTGTCGAAAGATTGTGAATCGTAACATACTGCTTATAATTTAACGCATAATTTTTTTGTAGATTATAATCTATCGAAGTGATCACAATCTGTTACGCGTTTAATTTTCTACTGTCCGAAGGCTGTCCCTAATTAGTCGGTCTTACAGTAGGTCTAGGAAGAGATGACCAGTCCCAATCGACAGCACCCGTAAAATGAAGATTATAGAGAAATAGAAGAAGCAGACATGCTGCGCTGACCCTAAATACATTGGGATAAGGGTAGGAGAATGGGAATGATGAATGATAAGTATGATCCGTAAACAAAGGCAGTAGCCGAAGTGACGTTGCAATAACATCACATATTACTCTTCGACTGACAAAGGTTCTATGTGACTTCAATGAAATAAATACATAAAGCCATTCAGAAACCGTCAAACACACAAACTATAGGCAGTTCGAATAGATTGATCAATACCAAAGCAGTTTCCACGAACTATAATGTTCGAAAATGCATATGTACAGGCATAACGCTTAATTAAACGCCCACGATTACACCACGCGATTATGAAAGGCATTCTGATAATATGCTGATTCTCCAAAGGCTAGCTTATTTGCAATGTAGCTGATAGCTCATTGGAGCCGAATGGAATGAGGAACCGTTTGTTATTGGCCGAGTGTCCTAACTCATAAGGATTTCGATCATGTAAACAGTGTTTAACTCTGTATCAAAGACATGGCGTTGTCAGTTTTATTTGTATTGAAGTGACATTATTAAATACATAGTTCCATTTCCTTTTCTTTTGTAACAAGATTTTCTCTCCGAAAATCTGACGGCACGGTTGGCGCAGTGGCTGAGCGATTGGCTGCTAGGCTGCATGCATGTCGCGGGTTCGATCCCCGACAAATATTTGCATGAAGTACAGGTAGTTGTTCCGGGTCTGGATGTTGTGTATATGAGTTTAAAGAGAAGAAATTTGAAGTATGGGGTAACATTTTGGTGCTGTGGTAGTAAGATTTTATTAGAATACAAAAAAAAAGGTAAGTGATGCGAATGGATTCCCAGGAAGGCATGCCAGAAAAACGCTTCGTGTTATCAGTCGTTTTTGAGGCCTTATTATAACGCATCTAATTTCTGTTTCCTTTAAATCTATAATAGTGTCTTCAAAATCAAATAAATCCTCAATGCATTTACAACGTTCCAAAATCCAAGTAACACAGTAATAACACGCCTCTTCCTAAAAACCAGCTTCCAAAGGTTAAAGAGACCACGACAGAAACCAACTTAATAACTATATGCGCATAATTCGACAACCCTGTGCCATAGGCGGATTTTTTTGCATAGTCGACAAGACAAACTCATCCAGTATGCGAAGTGTTTCATATTGAATAAAATTTGCATGTGACGCCGTGTTAGGATCGTGCCAAAAGTATGTCCGCACATTAAGTAAGGTGACCTACGACCCGTTAGCGATTTGGAACCGGGCCAGAGCAGTCCACGTAAATTTTGTTTCCCGAGTTCAACATTAGGGGTGAGGGGTTAAGAAGTTAAATATGAACCCTGTTACATCTCTCGTGACGAGGTAAGTTATTAATTTACACGGCAGCTGAAGGTTAATCCCAGAATTTGTATCTTAACACGTGGCTAAGCTTAGAAATACGTGTTAGGGGATTTGTTACCCGACTGTTTTTATGGTATGAAGGTTCATGTCATGCGCGGTTCGGAACGAATACCGTGAAGAAGTGGGGGTAAATAAAATATTGACGTTCGATATACAGATTGAAGTTCCGAAACAGAAAATGCATCCTCTATACATCAGCAAACCTTTATAAGATTGAAGTGACATTACAGTTCATTGAATAATAAGAAAATTCCATATATTCGAAACATCTTCATAAAACACAGCCAATCATAATTCAGAACATCCCACTTGTCGTATATTTTATTCAGAGCAAAATCCGAAAGTGAACACATAGTTTTACGACGATGAGCGATGGCTTACAATCTTAGATAAAAAGAGTTACACAATAGTGATATCATAAAGTTGGCCTCATCCCGCGAACATAAACGGACAGCGGAAAATAAATCGAAAAGGCCATAAAAGCTCAACGATCGGGCCGAAATATCGGTCGTAATAACAGTACTGTCGTTAAAACAGAAAAAGAAAAAAGCCATTGGCGGCGTTATCAAACCAAAAACTAATTCCAAGTTCTGTCATTGTTTGCCGTCGGGGAGCGGAGTGAAGGAATAAAAAGCATCTTGTCGCCAAACGATATCGAGTTTCTTGAAGCAATTAAGATAAAACTGACGACAAAAGCCGCTGGGTTGCTCACAGGGCCTTTGTTATACCGCGGTGGTAATTAACGGGAGGTCTAGCTGCCCGCATGGCCGCATGGCCGGCGCGGATTCCACCTACGGCCCCGCTCATTTGTAACTCGCCCAATTAAATTTGTCCTCTTTTTAAACTTTTGCATTAATTTGTACCGAAATACCTACGAGTAAATACAAATAAATTAAGGTGTGTTTGCAGTTAAATGTGTTTTAAAGTTGGAGAGTTCAGGGGCGCGACGCGCGGCGGTTTTATGTCGGTTACGAAAGGTATTTGGTTCATTTATTTGGGAATTGTTTTTCATTACAATTGAGATCAGACTTTAAGACATATTTTTGGGAAGATAATTAGAATCTTTGACAAGTTGATAAGAACGGCAGATGGGTTATAGGAGATAAATCTTACTACTATTATAAATTTGAATGTTTGGATGGATGGATGGATGTTTGTCACTCAATCACGCCAGAACGTATGCACGGATCTGCCACAGAGATAGATTATAGTCTGGAATAGTACATAGGCTACTTTTTTTTCTACTCACCCATTCACATCAAAATTTCCACGCGAACGGAGACGCGGGCAACATCTATTCTAGTAGACACATAAAATCTCAATAACATGTTGTATTAATTCTAACGCATTTTTAATCAATCTAATAAAGCTCATAATATACTTATACTTTTGGGATACAGGCATCCACTCAGTAAGCCCTCTTACGGGCCCTTACTAAGCATTACTGTAAAACACATACATAGGTACGAGTAGTTTGTCACAGCCGCTAAAGAATGGCCCCATCCAACACATTTATGAGAAATAACAACACAACATTACTCGTGGCCTGAACTTAAATAATAGAAACAGTTAGATTCACAATAAGCCCTACTGTAATCGGGGTAGTGATCTCTTACAGCATGAATAATATGAGGCAATTATATCAGATGACACAGTAAGCAGGCGGCTGAAATGTACCGCGCGATTTACAGCTGCAACCTCGTTCACACTATGTTACATATGCCAGGCGAGCCCAATGCGGCATTGCACAAGTCTAAGGCCATGTGCTTTCATGGGCCTCGGAATGCGCCACCGTCGGGATCCATACTGACGGTAGGAGGGGTTCCCATCAGCGTCGAGTCGACGTTGAAGTACCTAGGACTCGTCCTTGACAGCCGGTGGAACTTCGTGGAGCACTCCCGACGTTTGGCTCCCAAACTGGAACGGGTCGGGGCTGCCTTCAAGCGGCTCTTGCCCAACCTGAGGGGTCCAAACGCCTCCTGCCGGACGCTCTACGCGGGGATCGTGCGGTCCATGGCCCTTTACGGGGCCCCGGTGTGGGCGCGTTCGTTGAGGCTGCGAGCCGCGCACTACCTGAACGCATCATTCAATGAGTCATTTGATGATTTCCCATCCGAAAAAAAAAGGCGAGCCCAATGCGGGGGTTGGGTGTTCCATGTCTTCTTGTCGACTTTTTTGATTCTTTGGCAAACTATTTCTTTCACCATTACGTTTTCTTTCACAGTTTTGAGAGCAGTGTTGATGAAATAATACAGTCAAAGTTCAGTGCCTGTCCAGGATTGAAGGTAGGACCTTCAACTCGTCAGACGTTCTCCATTCAACTCGTCAGACGTTCTCCAGACCTCTGTTCATTTAATCGCTCGTGTCCTTATATAAAGAAAATAAAATAGACCTAAGGGATGTGACCTCGACTTTATAACCCTCAAATAGTTTTCAATGTTACAAAATACAAAATTCAGCTTTAAATTGATTCTGAAACAAACATAAAAGGGGTCCTTTCCGTACTCCTGAGGACGTTCACATTCTTATCTCAGTCCTCTTCTGTACCTCAGCAAAGTAAAATAAGATTGCGATTAGATTTTGAACATTTGTAATTACGACAATTACCGAAATTACACTGACCTTATTGGTGAGATTCTTCAGAAAGATCAGGTACGTAGTACTCGCAACCGGTGTGCGTGTATGACCAGATGTATGAACGTGGACGAGGTAAAAGGAGTATGTCAAGATCGGAGCAGGTGGCGCTCTGTAAAAAGCCGTGAGTTTGTGTAACATAAACTACGTATGGTTTTAAAATCTGGATCCCACAACTCATGCCACGCAACATTTGTCACAAGTTCTAGCGCAGTGTGTCCCAAGCTTTAAAGTGGCACACAAAATGTTGCATTATATTGTAAACAATGTGGGTCTCAGACAAAAAGATACCCACTACAGTTAATGGGTAGTCATATAGCGGTGCTCAAACTAAGTGATGCCGCTAAACATTTTCGAAGCTATTTCAGGTACCCGGAAGATATTTAAGTGGTTATATGGTAGTGTGTATGGATATTAGTTTTCAGTTAATAGGTTCTGTCGCTTAGGACAGAAAACGTATAGTTTTTTAGGGTTCCGTACCCAAAGGGTAAAACGGGACCCTATTACTAAGACTTCGCTGTCTGTCTGTCTCCAGGCTGTATCTCATAAACCGTGATAGCTAGAAAGCTGAAATTTTCACAAATGATGTATTACTATTGCCGCTATGACAACAAATACTAAAAATTAAAAAAAAAATATTAAGGGGGGCTCCCATACAACAGATATGATTTTTTTGCCGTTTTTATAGATAATGGTACGGAACCCTTCGTGCGCGAGTCCGACTCGCACTTGGCCGGTTTTTTTAAATACTCGTAAGACAATTTTTTCAATGTCGTTCGTTTAGCGCTAAAATGACATTGACAAAAGCCATGCAGCTTTTCGCGATTTCGATGGTGGTCTTATGGAGAAAGTTGTTCAGTTTAATATTATTAGAATCAAACCCTGAAAAATGAGCACAAGTATTTGGTACATTACATGCTGAATCATATTTTTTTGATATCAGATGACGGATGAGATTCAACTTCGTGACTGTGATGTAGAAATCGATATTTTAAATTATAAGATATCAGACACTACTTATTTAAAAAGAATCTAAGAATAAATGAACCTCAAACATTTCTCCAACAGATAAAACGAAAAGATTAAGTATTGTCGTCAGTTTTAGAACCACTCCACAATCCGCCTAAAGCCGCCATTTTGTATTTTAATTGTTTACCATAAACAACAGTCGTCACACTTTTTTGTAAATGAGGTCGTTATAATATTTGTTTGTGGCTGCCGTGGAGTCAAAATTACCGGGGCCAGGGTGATGACCTCTGGACCCTAATTGCGTAATACAGTAATGCTCTTGCAGGTTATTTATTTCACAATGTACGCACAGTAATGGGCTTTGATATATTAAACTAACATAACATGTTAGGGTACAGCTAGCAGTAACAATCATAATTAAATTATATGGGTGAATTTCAACAAATGCCATTTTTTTTATCATATCGGTGAACTTTTTCATTTATATTTTTTTTGCATATTTTTCAGGTTTTATGTAATCTTTAGGATATCAAATATCCCCAAATTTAATATCATCAACGTATCATTTAAGACTAAGGAGAAAATTCAGTTTGAATTCTGGTTTCCACCGTTATGACAAACCGGCACCGATTATTTTTTCTGTACACCGATATGATAAGTTTATCCACCGAAATGATGTACATATCCAGCGATATGAAAATCTATCCACCTTTGAACATCAAAAATGAAATAGTTAGTAGGTACCTATATATTTTTACAAGGGTGACTTAGAACTGAAGACCTGATATGAGGGTCTTATGTAAGTATATCACATCCAAAGAGAACTGAGTTCTTAGAAATCCAATTAATTTTTTTTTTTTAAATGATGTGCCTATTTTATTATATTTACTATAGGTATGTACTAAGCATTTAACAGAAGAATGTTTATTTTTAATATCATTTTCTTTATTAATGCGTTCAATTGCTCCACCTCACCATCATCATCTCAGCCTATAGACGTCCATTACCGAATACAGACCCCCCTAATGATACATTCATACATCTTCTACTACCCACTGGTATCGTGGTAATGATTTTGGCAGTCTATGTAGGTAAGTATGTACGAATGAATGTTTTTATGCATGTATATAATGTATGTGTTGTATGTATGTTCCATTGTTTCTTTGTATACTTAACGAAATGACACGGGATCTAACGATATCATAAAACGACTCACCGAGATGATAAAATGATCTACCGATATGATAAAGCAATCCACCGATGTGACAAAACTGTGCGTTGATCATGAATCAAAACACCGATATTAGATATAAGACACCGATTGATTTTTTCTTTTCATTTCGGTGTAAATTATCACATCCGTGGTAATAAAGACCACCGATTACAGCGATATGAGAACAGCGACGTGAGGAATAACACACTTTTTAGAAAATTAGAAAAAATGCATAATATCTAGGATAAATTCAATAACAGTCAATGAAGCTAATTCACTTACTACCTCTGTTAGAACCAAACAACAGTAATAAAACTACTCATTACACTAGAAAAATGCAACCACCGATGATATAAAATAATTGTCCGGGAGCAACTGACATGGCGTATTTACGTTATTGGCGGGTATATGCAGCGATTAAATCCTATCTCTTAATGGAGAAACATTGTTTATACACTGGGGACAGCTAAACCTACCCATTTTATTAGCTCGATAGCACATCGATTAGCATCGACATGCAGCAATAGCCTACTGCTGTGACCGTCGGACTGCCAAGTCATAGGTCTCGAGTTCGAACCCAAAACACGCACCACCAATTTTTCTGATTCATGATGTGTATTGTATAATTATCACTCGCTTCGGTGAAGGAAAACATCGTGAGGAAACCAGCATGCCTGAGAGATACTTTTCGACGGCCTGTAAAGCCAAGTCAAAGGTTGTGCGGCATAGAAACTCTGACGCCAGGTTAGGCACTAACCACACAATAGAGAAAATAGGAATTAGGTCGATGAAACCACTACATCAACACGATTTCGAGTGAACAGCAATTTAATTAAACGAAAAAAACAAAAGAGGAGCGTCTAGGATATTTTCTTACGGCATGTATTTAAATCGATATCTGTATATTCCCTTTTTTCGATCAAAATATTTCAAAGTTAAACCAAAAATACTGACTTGCACTCAAATTATGCACACTAAATAAATCAAATTCGATATACTGTTTAATGGTATTTGCAGAACTGTTTTACTGAACGAATAACTATTATCAAAATAGTATATCTAACAATTCTATAATTCAACAAACATATTAAACCTTTTTTAAGGAAAACCATCACCTAATTTACTTTTAGGAACATCGTCTATTCTAAATAAAACCCAATTTAATCAGTCATCTTTATATAATTAGGTACACAAAAAAATTATCAAGTGCTCACTTAACATGCACCAAACATTGGCACACTGAGTGGTAACTCAGTTTAGAAAAAACACTTTAGAAACAATACTGAGGTACAGTCAGCATCAAAAGTCGATGACCACATTCAGATTTTCAAAATCACTGTACATTATATCACCCATAAATCGCTCAACAAGAAGGGCACCAGTATTGAATGAACATCATTAAAGTTCAAAATTAACTGAACACCATTTTGTCAAAAATCGCTGATCGTTATAGTATCCGAAAACATCATAACATTAAGTTTAACAAAAGTCGCTGAACAATATAAAATGCTTGTTTTGGTTATCTAGTGTAATCACGACAACGTCCAAAAATAACTTAACATCTTAAATAACAAAAGTTACTGAACATTAGTTTGTTTCGGATACGTAGCGTGTAAACTTATACTATCAAAAGTAGCTGAACTGCAAACTTAAAAAGTGCTCGTTACTATCTTCAGAGTTATAAATCCAATCTTGTCCTATCCAAACAAAATCATGTCAAAAAAAATATGGATGTAAATTTCGAATGTAACTTTCCAAAATAATTTTGTTTTTGTGTCATAGTATCAACGAGAAATATTAGAAGTGGGTGCATAAGCATATTCCGCTTAAAAATTATTCCATCGACGTCATCTAAGCTTTCTGTATTATGATTGATTAGTAACCTTATTTGTATAGCTATAAGACTCACTATCAAAAATCACGCAGATTCTGTTTGAATTTATACCATCGACGTAATTAATGATTTTTTTTAGTTCGATTGAATTATAACCTTATTCGTAAAGCAATAAGACTCATTTTCAAAAATCACGCAGATTCTGTTCAAATTCATACCGTCGACTTAGTTTATAATTTTTATAGTTACGATTGAATTAGAACCTAATCTGTATACATATGACTCATTTTCAAAATTCACACAAATTCCGTTTTATTTCAATTCTTTGGGAAACATAGTTGTGGGTATTTGTAAAACTGTTTACCCTTTAATGTAAAAATAATATTTCTGTATCGGATGTAGACCATTGCGGTTGCAATTATTTATCATTTACATCACATCATCACACGAATGTTTGTCCTAAGTAGGGGTGGGGTGGGTATGTAATGGGTAGACGGCTTAACCTAAAGATCGACTATTTAATTTAATTTTGTTGATAATAAATAAAACGGTGGCGATTTACATGTGCATGTGTCTACTTAATTTACCAAACACATATACCTACCGAAAAAAAATACACACACATATTAAACTCAAAAAACATTTCATTTTATTCAGGGACTTTAGAGATGAACGATGGTATGCTATTTTTGTCAAAAATTTGTTCAGAGACTTTAGAGGACGAAGAATGTTATGTTTTTTTTACTATAACTTTGTATAGCGACTTTTGAAAAGTGATGGTCACCTACTTATGCCCTTTTATTATAATCATTCATTTCTGGCGCTTGTCATGTTCAGCGATTTAGGTATAATACGGTGTACAGCGATTTTAAAAATCTAAATGTGGTCATCAACTTTTGATGCTGACTGTACCTAGTAATAATTTTTATTCAATTATTAGGGCTGGTCTTGCTTTACCAGGACGGCCGCGTTTACGCTTGATGCCGATAGGAATGTTTTAGCCTCTACAGGCGGTGTGGCATATATTAGGAAAGGCGTCGTCGACGGAGCCCCGCTTCGCGGGGCTCCTACTTCTGGGTGGTTTTCAAAAAAAATAACCACGAAGGGTATGGCGGGGTCTTTGACCCCGCCATACCCTTCTAACCTAACCTGTCCGAGTCGGGGTGCCCCAAGTCCCGAGCTCGCTTCGCTCGCTCTTGCAGGTTTAATTCCATATTAATTGACCGTAGAAACAGCCACTAGTAAAAGTTCAAGTTTCACTAATTAAATTACCTAATTTGCAATTAAACACGAGCGAGATCACTCCGAGCGCATCCGACGTCATAGATAAACAATAACAAATGCATGCGCTGCCGCCGGCCCCCACCCGCCACCGCACCGTCTGCTTACTTCGCATCGCTCGGTCTCCCTCGCACTCGCGTTAGATGCTAAAGAGCGAGCGCGAAGGAGCGAGCGCGGCGCTAGATGTGCAGGCGCCAACATGTTTTTCAGTAAAACAGAGAAACAAAAAGCAAATAAAGTTAGGTATAATGTATTTTAGTTGCACGACTAGTCGATTTGTAGAGCTTTTTTGATAATGGAAACTTACTTTAATGTGGTGCACCTTTAGATATCAGTTTTAGAAATTCCGTAGTAAGAAAGTACAATTTAGAGTGCAAGTTAGTATTTTTGATAAGCAATTCGTATTTTTGTTTTATAAATCATATATCCGATGTACGAACCACATTTTTGGTGTGAATTCGATAAAAAAGGTCATCTCGTTTTGTGTTATTTTTTAGTTTTTTTTGCAGTACTTGTTTAGTTAATCAATTGTTTTTTTTGCACAGCATTCATTTTTCTGGTATGCATTCAGTTAATTAGTGGAGTTACCTAGTGTGCTGAAAAAATATACAGATGTGCATTTAAAAATATCCCTTTTCTTACTAGTAGAAATACTGGAATGTGAAAAGTAATCGTCAAAGAGGCTGTATTTGTTAAATTTAGATAAAAGGAATTGATACATGATTTGAGAAGCTTGTGTTGCTATGAAACTAATTTCAGAGCAAGTGGGCCGTTCCTAAGTTACAGATTATAATCAATTGTAATATAACTTGAAGGAATTAGTTCGATATTGCCTACTAATCGAAGTGACTTAGCAACTACTATATCTCAAAATAAGCAGATAACTGAAAGGAAAGTCTTGAATATTTTTAGATGTCTAAGTTTTTCTTAATGTAGAAATAATAGAAAATTTAACGTTTTTTTGTCTTTTACTTTCGTTTTACATAAAATATCAAACTTTTTGGTCATTGAAGAAAGAAATGTTATCCAAATAGCAATTACAATATTTCATTGAACACTTTTTGACTAAATTCGCTTGGAAATGGTGATGGAAGGTACTGTGTGTACTATGTTCTGATACAGAATTTTGTTATTCCTTAAGTGATTTTTTTTATGACAGTCCAGCGATTTAATATTATTGAAATTATTTAATAATTAAAGTAGTTGACATTATTTTGTGCTGAATCTAAACTTGTTAAAATATTTAATTAGCATTGTAATCATTTTTATTATTTGATAATTATAATCATAATAATATTATATATTATTTATTGATATTGACATTACTTGTAAAATTTTGCATGCCAAAACTCAGGCTTAATGTACCCGGCTCACTATATTTTAAAACAACTTTATTGTACAATACCTACATTCTATGCGAACGAATAAATGATTTGATTTGTGGTGTCTGGGGTTCTAGCTATGTAAAATAATTAACAACATTTTCATTTAAAATTAATTTTTCATGACTGTTTTACCTAGTACACTTCTGCCAGTCATCGTGGCTGTCTATTCTTTCTTAAATACGAATAGTAGGTATATTTTAAAAAGAATAACCATTAATTTAATTAAATATTGGTGACAGTCGGAGGCAAAGCCATCGATACAAAACCTGTACAGTTACTACGAAACCTATAAGAATAGAATATTTATTTATTTATTGTAAAACATGAGTATACATTAAATGATATGTGCAAGGTCTTAAAATAACAGGTAGATCTAAATGTTTTGCCATTTATGGCGTACAAAACAACATATTTTGTCTTAGTATTAACCATAAAAAATAATAATAAACAAATGAGTCTACACAGCAAACTATGAAAAAATCAAAATACTCATTTCAATCAAATCTCACAGAGAATAAACAGATGTAAACTCCTAACCAACAAACCATACTGTTTTACTTCAAAATAATATTCATAGATAGGTACTTGTTAACATTTCCGTAGAAAATAACATCTAAAAAATACATCCTGTAATTTCTTGCCTCTAACATTTACTTGTTCGTTCGCCTGCGGTATCTCCGCAATAAGTTTGGTACAAGGAGTTTAACTACAAGCAGGTATATATACACAAGTATGTACATGTATGTATATGGTACACTTTAAGAAGAACCTCAAAGTTTTCGCCCTGTATTTTGAGAAGGAACGGAACGGCCGCACGGGGAAAATAGCCGTACGAAACCGGAACGGACATGATTGTGTTTGAACTTATGCATTACAAGCTTTCGCCCGCGGCGTCGCCCGCGTGGAAGTCTAAAATTATTCCAAGGGGATATAGTACGGGTACAAAGAAAAACATTACATTGTGTCCTAACCCCGGTCATGATCCACCTGTGCGCCAAAGGTCATTGAAATACGTTCATTCATTTAAGCGTGAAAAGGTGACAGAGTTAGTTTAAATTTTTAGTACTCATGTACTAATCATGCCATCTCACTCTCACATAGCCCTTCGCCGCAGTAATTTATTATTTTAGGTCAAAATAAAATCACTTTAATAAGTGTTGTTTTTGCTTGGATATCTTTGGCTAGACGTACTGAACGCTGTGTTAAAATTTATCCATCTATTTTAATGGGACCTTATATTTTCAGCTTGGTTAAAACTCAAACTCAAAGCATTTATTTCAATTAGACCATTACGGCACTTTTGAATGTCAAAAAAAGAACAAAAAGAAGCGAAGCTACAGTCTCAGTCACAAGGCATAATAACTTTAGAGAGTACTGTAGTTGCACATTCCAAAGCGTAGATCTCTATGGAGAAGAATGGGCAAGAAACTTCATGGACACTCTATTAAATCAACATATTGTTACAAAACATAACATCACATCTGTAATCCCCGAAGAGTTAGGCAAAGGTGTACCTAATAATATATCCACATTTCGCTGGTTATGTTTCAAGTTCCATGTAATAGGGGGCGAGCCTATTGCCATCAACCGGGCTAAATCCAGACTCCGTGGCTGGTACCTACTGAAAAATTCCCGATGGAAAACTCAATAACGACCCGGGAATCGAATCCAAGACCTCATGCTCAGAAGGTGCTATTGCGGTCACTAGACTTACGAGGCAGTATTTTTTTAATATTACTTTGGATATTACCGCATTGGTCTCGTGGAGGTATGTACATTGGTCACGCGGCTACTGAGCGTCAGGACCCCGGGTGGATCTGGTGCAGAAAAAGTTTTACTTTTGGATTATCCAATTTTCTGTAACACCACTCTGACTGCAGAACAGTGACGAATCGGGAATAAGCCCTTCAGCGCTTAATGACAAATTAATTGTATTGTGCAGTTTTTTTTTATTTTCCTTGCGACAATTTTTTTTTTTTTTTATAATTTTTTTCTTGCTTTTGTCCTTAATTCCCATGAGAAACGGAGTGGCAACACATGGGAGCTAAAACATAGCTGAAGAGCTATGGTGGATTACAGTACATGCACTTTTGGAGGTGGATGTCACCTCTGTCTACCCTTTTAGGAGAACAAGCGTGATGTTATATAACGTAATAAACACAAACGTTTACCAATCCCATTATTTCAATATAAATGTCACCTAGTAGGACCTTTTTACCCTATTTATACTTTAAAACAGATCTTTGTTGAAAATCTTTTTCGCTATCAAAGTGAGATATCTCTTTGTAATCTCCATGAATAATATTGGATTAACAAGACTTTGTTACTAATCCAGTTCCTTGGGCCGAATCCCTTTTATCCTATTGCTTGGTTCCAGCCGACCCAGTTGTTCGCTCCCGAAGGTTAATTTAGAGACATCTTTTATCTTTAAAAAACGTTTGTCAATAATGAGCGTCTGTTTTGTTCCGACGCATTCGTTTCGCGAGATGCGGCGGCCATTTTGAATAAACTTTTTTGAACAAACGGATAAATGAGGTTTCAGAAAATAGTTGACTCAAAACGTATGATTGTTAATTAGTTTTCAAACACACATAAAACTGAAAATGTACAACATAATGTCTGTAGTTGGTAATTCCAAACATAAAATGTGTATACAAGGACACCAAAAAGACATCTTATTGCGACTGTCTAATAGCACCCCACATCGGTACACCCGTATTAACACATACCAGCCAACTCATTTAATTCAAATCTATGTGCATATACATAAAGTCTGGTATTGCCCGAACAATCTGCGTACAAGCCTTTAAAGATGTTCACACACTGGCAACTCGTGGAGGGATTTTGTATTAAAACATTATGACAAAATTATAGCACACACTTGGGGAAAGCGAGAGCTTAAAATGTCCGGGACGTGACATTTTAGTTCCAGCCCGTACTAACGACGAGTATTTGACTCTACTTAAACGACACAGTTAAGTTACACTTCGTACGTACTCCTAAGCTACGAAATTATTATATGTCGAAAGAGTTTTGCTGCGAAAAGTGCTTTGTGAAAGGGCATTTGTTGGAATGGATTGAACTAGGTTATAAACGCGAGCTGAAAGACGACGAAATCAATAAATTGAATAGTCTTAAAAATTTTCAATGTTCAATGTTAACTAATAGTGTAATAAATCTCATTGAAAATATCATTAACGTGAACAAATCAAGCTTAAATTATCTTATAGGGACGAGTAAGTGTTAGTAATAATAACTCGAAGCCTTTTCAGAATATTACAAGTTGAAGATTTACACAAATCATTCTATTTTTATTCATTAATGTCTCTGGAATTATTTTGACCCGTCCTCGTGGGGCACCGTTAAAAATAAACCGCTAACAAAATGTTTGAATTCCAAGTATTTGGAACTTTTTGATTCATTGACTTTGGTGGGTAATAGAATAAAATATTTAATCAACATCTTTATTTTTTTTGTTTATCCTATTACTGTTGCTATAACTGCTTAAAGCATTTGTGAACTATAAAAAAATTGCCGAGAATCCACTCAAAATGCAAAATTAACCAGACTGAAAAAATTTTAAGCTTAGATCCGTTAAACGAGTACTCACAAAAACTCACAAAATTACACAATGGTTTTAAAACTGTACGCTCAACATACCAGCACGCGACCTAGCCAGTTTTTAACATTCTGAACACCATTCAACGAGATAACAAGGAATTTTGACATTTCAGCTGTTAGCAGAATGTCCTTTGTAGTTCCCATTCCACTTTGCCCGTCATTTGTGTACCGGATCCCAAGCATCTGTTCAGCTTTTAATTTTCTGAATGTCTGTAAAACAAACTGCCCTACCCCAGGGATATGAAAGTAAATGAAACACTGATGGCTCCTTAAATATGCCAAGTTTAGCGTTGATCGTTAATTTCCTCGGAGAATCTTGAGTACTAAATGGCGTCAGGGAATTAATACGGAAAAACTTTGCGTTTCGACTTATCTTTGAGGAATTGTTTACTGCTCTTAAGCAAGTGAAGTGCTTTGCGCGTTATTATTCTAAGCTGTAGTACCGCTCTTGCTATATTCTTACTGTCGTAACTTCAAGGGAATAATTCATCTAATTAAAGTCTCGTAAACTTGCCAAACGAAGCGTTGATAACGTCATTTCGTGTCTTTATTAATGGAATATGCCCTGTGAATAGTACAACAAGTCAGTTCAAATAGGCAGTTATGTTAGGTCAACTTTAGTTAATCTCCAAAACCGAGGTACACAAAAGATTGTTGTCCCACATAAGCACACACCACGAATTTTGGGACAGTTGATAAAAGTATACGGTAATACTTTTATCAACTATCCCAAAATCCGAAATGATGACAGGAATGACTCTTAAGTCTTAAAACTTTGCTATTTTCCTCACGAAGGGTTCCGGTCTCGGGAGGTTTTGTCGCACTAACGCTAAAAGATTCAGGAGTTGTGAGTCCCCAATCAAGAAGTTTTCTATATACGTCGATCCTCGAATCTGGCTTAGTTGGAAATCGGTTTCTTCGATTTCAACACGAGTTTGCTTTCTGACATCATTATTATGAAACGGTGACAACAAATCTTGCCAATTCTGTTCTTTTTCCGAAATGTTCCTTTAAAGTTTCATCATCGTCTAAATTATTAATTTCTACTTTATCATCATAATTTTTCACCAATTTTATCGCTATTATCTGTGCCTTGCGTCCTTCTTCTAAAGAATCATCTAATACAGTGTTAGGGACGGTGGGACACGATAGTATATTGTGTGGCGATTACGTCACGCTCTTTAGGGACGAGCTCGTTACTGCGAATTGTTACATCTTACTTTAGTGCTGTAAGCGTTATTAGTGTTTACTATTTATCGGTGTGTCGTGGAGCTTGGAGATAGCTTTTTTTAGCAGGATTTGCTTTTTTCCCTCCTTGATTTTTGTCTGGAATATACGATAAAAATGGTCTTTGCTTCTTTTAGAAAAAATGTTTCTGCCTACGGTCTTTTTTGACTGTGATTAACGAGAACATGCTATATTTTTTTATTACAGTACACATTAGAAATGAATCATGAACATACTCATAACTACCAAAATAATGTTGCATGTTAACATTTAAATATAAAAACACAAACAAGCCCCAAAAACCTACTAAACGCGGTACCCAGAACCGAAACAAGTGTGCCTCCCAAAAAATTCGACTTCCCTTCTTTCCTTCAAATATCCGGGTCAGCCATTGTTCCTTTGTCACCGCGCCGGACAGTCTTCAGACAAAGTTAACTTTGCATTCACTGCAGCCTGTATTGCACCGCTGAAACAGTCAAACTCCTCCTTTCTGACTGCGCCAACCAATTGTAAAGAAACACAAAAGATATCTGACGTTCGCTTCGGTGGAATTCTCTCCTGTTTTTCGTTTGTTGCTCTCTTGGACCTGGAAAAGTATTGACCAGGAATGAGTAATCTTCTTGATGGATTCGTGTCTTAGTCTTTATTAAAAGTTGAAATAGTGGCTTTAAAATAATTATTGTTTAGCTGTAGAGTTCTTACTTTGATTAATAGTTATAAGTAGATGGGTTCTATTATTTTAACCATAGTGCTTCTTGTCGGTTTTTCTCCATTGAAAAGTTGTCTTTCTTAAGACGTTTCACAAGTGTCCATGTAAGTTTAATTTAAATAAAATATGTTGAATTTGATTTACAGTGTCCTGTTGGGAACCAAATCCTCCTAATCAGTGGGGGTACCTACCCCCACTGATTAGGAGGATTTGTTTGTGTACCTATTGGTTTTCATGTGTAGTCATAATGTTTATGTCAAAACCCACTGCACTTAAGTCTGTTATTGCAATCGTTTCGCTTTTACTGGTTCACTTTATAAGGAAGTGTCCATAAATGATGGCGAATAAACTTAGACATATTTGATTGCAGTTGCATTCACTTACAATAAACAATTGATGACATCATATTTCCAAAAACATAAAATGCCATCTTACGAATCCGGTTTCACGCAGGTTTATGTCTTTTGTAATCTAAAATGGGATATAGTGGTCATAGCACCAACTGCGAATCTAAGTGCATGCTATTCCGAGACTGTCTTACGTGGGGCCGTTGAGCTCACCGAAATAGGGTTACACGATGACTGATGCAAGCGCTTGCGATCTGCCGGGAGAGGTCGACTCAAAGCTATTTTCTCAAAAGACTGTTTGGGTGGTTTCCTGAATTGCTACACGATTCTAGTCTCTATTGCGTTGGCATTACATTTAAAGTTTTCTCATTATCATGATAAGCATCTTCTTGCCCGTATCCTAAATTATTTGGGGTGAGCGTAGTCTTCTTTTTCCATACATCTATATTAGCCGTCATCTTTACAGGCACCTCTTCTAATCTTCACCTTTGACACTATTTTGTTTCTTACCAGTAATCATAATCAGCCTATGTTATGTTTCCACTACTGGGACAAGTGGGACACTAGCCTCCTCTCTGTAAGAGAGAGCGGGGTGAAATATACAATACGGGCCCATGACCCCGTAAGTTCAGCAACCATAGAGAGCAGGCCACATCGCTAGCTAGCAAGCGAGGCGGGCGAGCAACGTTTCACCTCTTTACTTCGGTTCTCACTGCATACCTACTACCAAAACTGCCGAACCGAACAATAAAAAGAGGAGAAACGATGCTCACCCGGCTCGCTCGCTCGCTCGCTAGCTAGCGGTGTGGTCTGCTCTCTATGGTTGCTGGACTTACGGGGTCATGGGCCCGTATTGTATATTTCACCCCGCTCTCTCTTACAGAGAGGAGGCTAGTGTCCCACTTGTCACGGTAGTGGAAATATATAGGCTGATTTTAATTACTGGTAAGAAACAAAATAGTGTCAAAGGTGAAGATTAGAAGAGCCTGTAAAGATGACGGCTAATATAGATGTATGGAAAAAGAAGACTACGCTTACCCCAAATAATTTAGGATACGGGCAAGAAGATGCTCGCTAGCGGTGTGGCCTGTCAGCCACTATACGGCTGACCATTTACCCAGCCACAGAACAAAGGAGGTAAAGTACCTACATGTTTTATTTAATACAACAACAATAAATTGACCTTTATTCTTAAATTCGCGTGTTGAATGTAGTACAAGCACGCTCCACGAAAGGTAATTAAGTTTACTTTAACATTCACTCGTTGTGGAACAAAAGCGAATGATACTCCCACACTTCATTATTATAATACTTTACCTATAAAATAACATGTTTTATTCAAATAGTTTGAATTGTTTCATTCAATATTATATATCATCGTATGGTACAATAAAAGACAGGTCGTTTAGTCTATTTGAGATAATTTTAGTAGTTTGTATTTTCTGATAGAAGTATAATTATCTAAACATCAGTAGATATTATAATATTTTTTTGAGTTACCTTACCTTTTACCAAAAAAGGTAAGGTAACTCAGGTAAAAGGTAAGGTTGGTCTGTTTTCTTTTCAATGGATTTTTAATGAATTTTGCCACTCAGGTAGACCATGACCTGGGTCGGAACATAATACTTTTATGAGTTTTAATTTTACTGTAATAAAAGATGTAAGTTTATAAATAAATAAAATGTTGGTACCATTTTATAAAAATCCAATTACTCATTCAATGGCAGCTTTCACCTATTTTGCTAAAATTTTCTCCGTACGTTATCCATCCATGCTCATAAATTAGCGTAATGCAAGCTACCTGCCTATTTTAAACTAAAATACTTGAAAGATAAACCCGAGTCAAGGGAAGCAGAAACGAATTTCCAATCTAGACTCCTAAATCCAGACTTTTGACTGAATAAAATAATTTATCAAAGCTGCTGGCTTTGACCATCCGACTAGCAAAATCTGAGCTAAACGAAATCAGCTCGTTTTATCCCACGTACGTACACCGACTAGTTAAAAATAAACGTTGATATAACAACAACGAATAACCCATTCGTAACTCGTATTCTCTCAAGGGGCAAATTGAAAAATTCCTAAAATAAAGCGGCTCGGAGAGCTAGAAAATCCTAGACAGGGGCCAGTCCGTGCCTCGGACATTAATCTTACCGTTCCGCACACGTCCCCGTTTGCTAAGTAACGTACGACTCGTCTCAGTTTTTCCGAAAGGGAAGATATAATATCGCATTAACAGGAGACAGATGGCAACATTACGCAGTATACCATTCCTCGGAGGACGTTTAAGTTGTGAGACACGTAAAGTGTTGCCATTTGTTCACTTGTAAGTTGTGTTTATTCTTTTTCTCTTCCGTATCCTTTTCGGTTGGTTATGAGTAATGGAGGGTTAGACCCCGAGTGACGTGAACGGGCAGCCCTTGACGTGAAATACGTTCACAATGCGACAGGGATTGTTGCACTCTATTGTAAGATTTCTCTTTGGTGACGCTACACACGTTCCATTAGACATTATGTGATCTCTTAATTGTGTTAGTTTGTGCTTTTGTGCGTAGTGTCTGAGTTGAAAAGATACAGAGTGTGTTGTATGACGCACTCTTACGAACGCTTGTAATAAATGAAAAGCGATTATTCGGAACATTCTGTATTTACTTGTCTTTGTTGTCTCTATATAAGATAAAGCTAGTCATGTTCTGATACCTACATCTCAAACTGAAATTCAGTTAAAACGATTGATTTTGACAGTCATAAATTAATCTTGGTTTTTGCACCATCCGTATTGTACCCATGTATGTTTAAGCTTGTTATGTGCTGCAATCCGAGCTTACCCACAGCTCGCAACCCGGATTAAATGTTAGGAGATGTTTTTAGGAATTACTAAAATTTTGTTTGCGTATCTCTGAACGAACATATTCAGCAAAAGCTGGATGTGACAGATAAATGTTCACGCCCTCGCATCAGATGTTGGATAACTATTTCCTTACGGATTTTTAATAAAATAAATATGTCATGTTGATTTTGCGTTATGTTCCAACAATTTTAAATACGTCTCTTGGTAAATTATTAAACGCTGAAAGGACAAGTTTATTTTGGTTAGTTTTTTATTAAAAATTAAACCGCTCCAAAAAATCAGTACGATTTAGAGAAAGCAGCCAATAAAATAATTCAGAAAAATAATTTGAACTAGGTATTGGAAAAATTGGAGGCGAACTGTGAACACATTGCCCGAAATCCGGCCTCGCTGTTCCAATAATGCGCACTACACATTGATTAGGATCCGGCCCGAATACAAACAGAGAGAGAATTAAATAAAAACGTGTAATAAAAAGTTTATCTTAGTATGGACCTAATGCTATTCCGGGAGAGGGTTTTAACCCTGAAGACGTTGACGATATCCATTACCATTCAGCAGTAACCCCAATAAGAATAAAGAAGCTCGAAAAATAAAAGACTGGGTAATTGAATCCCCATAATGGCATGGGTAGAGAAATATATGTAGATTACGGTATTCGGATGCGAGAACATTGGGCGCTATACTGAGATTTTACACTTCGCCGATAGCTGCCAATCCCTCTAATATTATTATGGTAATACGGCCAATTTCAATAAAAGCGTTCGTCGCAAAAGACATTTTCTTTTAGACGCTATGTATAAATCCAGTAGACATGTGCCGGTTCTGCAGACATGGGTCTGAATTTGTAGCTCATATACGTTTCACGGTTTTGGGGTACCGTATTTTTAATGGACCGATAAATTAATTGGTGGAATATGTTTTCGCTGATGTTGGTATCGGGCACTTATTTCTTTGTGTTCGCGCTCGTTTTACCTTTTCCGATAAACACAATTCGATGTATATTTACATAATTATAGATTGGGATTAAGTTCGAATCCGACATTGAAAACACATCTACATAAATGTAGGTAGGTAGTGTTCTAATAGAAGTTTGTTTTAATAATTGCTTGAAATAATTGGGGTATTGCTTTGCTGTAAAATACACTTTAAAGGTTTGGTGAAACCGGACACTGACAGATACAGCCGATCCGGGTAAATTGTCCAAACTGGTTTGACCAACGAAGCACACGTAACTTAAAACGTACATATTCGAATTAATTTGTTTTTAAAACAATACAAAACTTAAGTTGTTTAAGTGTGTTGTTGTGTGTGTTGTTTTGTTGTTGTAAGGTTATCACGGATTAAAACCTCGTGAAACCCGTTCGAATTTCAAAACAAACAAAAAAAAACAAATGGTTCTAATTCTGAAAGCAATGTTTAAAGAAAACACTACCTACAGATATTTAAAACAAAATATACCTACAAGCATACTTTTTAAATCCTTTTCAGAAATTAAATTAAACTTAAAATTAGCTTTTGTAAAGTAAACAACGTAAAGTTCTCAAGTAAACATAAAGAGGGGTAGTTAATAAAGTGTTTATTGCCGGAGGCTCCGTATCGCGTGTCGTGTACTGCGATACGTCCCACGGGGCTCGTACCGCATTGGCGACACTTCTAGTTTTAATCTAATTATCTTTGATGGCGCGATTAGTGGATTTGATTGTCAACAAATATTTTGTATTATTACAACAAAAATAAATAATTAAAAAGATTAAAAAACACGCCTGTCATAACAAAAAGTGAACTAAAAAATTAAAAACAAATTACATGATATTAGTGTTTAATGGCCACAATGTAGGTATTTAAATAGATTGTAATAGTTACTGTGCAATTAAAATCTTCAATAAGAGCGTTATAAGTAGACTCTAAGTGACAATTCTCTTATAAAGTGCACCTAAAATCTACAGTTGTTTGTAAGTATGCTAAAATAGTAAAAAATATAGGTTTTGGGATATTGGTAAGTTAAAATTTTGCTCGTTGGAATTTTTAAGAAAACAATATTACGCAAAAGATAACTTATTTAATTTCTTTTTTTATTAGTGAACGAATGCATATTGAATATTACTGTTACATATTTTTGTTATTTACTTAGCAAGCTCAAGATGATGATAGTATACGTAGTCAAATTTTCATGAAAACATCAAAATATTTCCGTTTTTCCCCTGAACCATGGCTCCCCCTTTATATTTTTTAAAATGTTCATATCTAGCCTAACTCACGCTTCTAATGATACCCCATACATTGAAATCGGTTCAGCTGTTTAGAAGTTATAGTGGAATAAAGAAACTCACAAACATACATACATGCATACATAGATGAACCCTGATAAAATAACACTCCTTTTTTTGGGCAGTCGTGTAATAAAAATAGCTTCACCCGCGACTTCACGCGTGTCAAAATCATATTCTATGGCACGCGGCAATAGCGTAGCTTTCCAACAGTGAAAGAACTTTTGCAATTGGTCTCGATTAGTTTCAAAGATAACTCCTACATCTAAACTTACCAACTTTATGATATTAGTACATATAAATTCGTTTCATTCATTTTCTTCCTTATTTTTTACATTTTTAAATATTCTCTTGTAAAATCATTATAAAAATCATTTAAAAACATAAATTATTGTAGCCCACCGGTATCGGGAACAGGGTCCAAGCTACCGGCGCGGCGGTCAGGGCTCTAGAGAGAGGAACCTTCTAACAATACGAGCCGTGACCAGGAGTACCGCTTTCTGAATCAAGCCCTTGATCCAGCTACCTAACGAGAACTGGCCGATACGCTTGGTAATTAACCCATTAACTGATTGATACGACTATCGGCACAATAATCGCTGAGTTCACATCCCACATGTCGACAACGGCATGAATTTATAACATTAGAATTTTCAAGAAAAGTTAATCTACCGTTTTTCCGGCGTGATTTTGTCAAGCTCATCAGATTAGTTAAACCGAGTTTAGTAAGCGAAGTTCTAACCAAAATTATCGTGAAAGTACACGAATTTTTTTTTTCAAAAAAAATTTCGTCGAGACGCGTAATGAATTTGTAGATATTATTCTTACAGATGTTTAAGCAGCAATAAACATTTCTTTTTGATAGGTCAAGGACCTTTTTGTCAAGAAAAATAAAACTCTATTCCAATAACGGGATAAAACCTCATTCGCCTGAACTATTCATGTATTCAGCGAAATATTTGAAATGGGTCATATTCCATTCGGCATGATTGAGTTTCCGAATAATCAAATGGTATATTAACGAAGTCCTTACATGAATGCACGTAATGGGAATAGTTATGGAATTCGGAGACGTAAAGGCCCGCCCATATTACGAATGGGAATATCATATTGAAGTTGTTTTTAGGCTTTTATTAAGAATTATTCCTTTATTCATCTTTTCACAAACTTTTTACATTTTTAAGTATTAATTAAAAAAAATGTATACAAAAAACATT
This sequence comes from Eurois occulta, assembly GCA_950022335.1. NCBI lineage: Eukaryota > Metazoa > Arthropoda > Insecta > Lepidoptera > Noctuidae > Eurois > Eurois occulta. Next base: position 1,783,145 of record OX465486.1, read on the forward strand.
TAAAAATTATTAAGAATATTGTTACTGAGAGAAACTCTTAGCTAAATACTCGTAATAACATACACACCGGTTGATCTTGAAGGCTTGACAGGGTGAGTCCGTGGATGGGTGACCATCATTACATACTGAGTTTCATCCGTGCCTCGAAAAGCACGTTTAGGTCCTGGCCATCATTTGTAGATCTTTGAAAGTCGTTACGCCCGAAAGTCTGACAACTAGTCTTACCATATGTAGGGGGGTATTCAGGGTTGTGGAGGTCAGATTGGCAGTCGCTCCATGTAAAATACTGGTATTTAGCTGCATCCGGTCAGACCGTAAGCTGACCTCAACATAGTTGGGAAATGGCTAGGCATGTGATAACTTAGAATATTGTTATAACGAATTAATCAATGTAAAAAAAGAAAAAATATTTGAAAAATACAAAAAAAAAAATGATAATCCAAAAAACCTTTTAAGAAACGATAAAAAGGAGTGTGAACACGACACTATCTTAGAACGATATTGTTAGCTGGAATGGCGTAGCATGCGCAGCATGGCACCTATGATATGCGTCGTAGTTTGCACAGCTTAGCACCTACGACATGCGGCATAGCTTGCGCAGCGTTGCACCTACGGCATGCGGCATAACATGCGCGGCGAGTTCAGCAGCATATGCTGTTAGAAAAATCCGTCAATTTACTGATGTAGATACCGCGAGGCTAGTCTATTTTAGTTATTTTCATAGTATTATGTCATACGGTATTTTACTATGGGGACGGGCTGCAGACATTGAGTCTATATTTATTCTGCAGAAAAGAGCTATCAGAGCCTTATATGATCTACGTAGACGCGATTCTCTAAGAGAACTGTTTAAGGAAATTAACATCATGACAGTACCTTGTCAATACATCTATGAAAACATCATGTACGTTAGGAAAAATTTGCATTTATTTAGTAAAAGAGGTGACCGACACCACTATCATACTAGAAATAGGGACCAACTAACTCAACCAGGTTTCAGGCTAGCTAAAGTAGACTCATCTTTCATGGGGTACTGTTTAAAATGTTACAATAAAATACCTCCCCACATTCTACAACTGAATGAGACGAAATTTAAATCTTGTATAAAACGCACACTATGTAGGCAAGCATATTATAAGTTGGGGGATTACATTGATGATAAAAATGCTTGGCTCAATGCTGGTCCTGCTCCACAACCATAGGGGCAAACTAATTGATTGCCATGTGAAGTTATTGTGGAAGCTGCAGAAGATTGTAAAAATATCTTTGAATTGTATAGATTCAATCTCTTAGTATTATATAATCGCATAGCACATGTGTGAGTACTATGTACGGTAAAGCTACCATTTACATTTAGTTATCTTCATTGACTTGAATGTGCCCTGGTAGCTGAGAGAATGTCATGCTCACACAAATGTCTCGCTGATGGTGGCGGGTGTGTCGGGTCATTTAGTTCCCTTCAATGTGGTTGAGTTGAATGGCGCTGATCCATGCGTCATGTTCGTGAACGGGCGCTGTCAGTTGGGACTGGTCATCTCTTAGCTGTCACGGTTTATTTTAATTACTTTATTTTTAAATTGTTAGTTTAATCTTTTACTCTGGACGCTCTTAATGTGCACGTCTTTGTACATCGTTCTCACATACTTATATGTACCTATAATCTCAACATGAATGATGTAACCAAGATTTTGTAACAATATTTTGATTAAAAAGAGTGTCCATGGAGTTTCTTGCCCATTCTTCTCCATAGAGATCTACGATTTGGAATGTGCAACTACAGTACTTTCGCAAGTTATTATGCCTTGTGAATGTGACTGTAGCTTAGCTTTTTTGTTTTTGACTTTCAAAAGTGCCTGTAATGGTCTAATTGAAATAAATGCTTTGAGTTTGAGTTTGAGTTTGGCGTGCCACCTACAGCATGCAGCGTTACATACCTTCACAGCGTAGCACCTACGCATGCGGCGTGATATGTGCAGCGTGGTACCGACGGCATGTGGCGTAACATGCACAGTGTAGCTCCTGCGACATGCGGCGTAACACGATACACGCGTTTGTATCTTCTTAGGGTTATACAGTTTTTCTTGTATAGCACTATGAATTTAGATGAGGCTACGATTGCGGCTAGATTAATTATTAACATCAACGATTTCTGATTCAGAGTATATTATTGTCAACACGTTCCGAAAGTAAAAAATTTCCGCCGTCAAAAATCCACAATATTTCCACTTCTTACACTAGATATTGTAGCTGCCACAGGAAATAAAAGAATAATACAAAGTGCAACCGGCTCATTTTCCAGCGCAAGTCTTCAGTCATTTAAGCAAATGGCTTTTTGAGAAAGCTTATGTATCTGACATCTAGCCTGTTTGTACTGTATTGCAATGACACAATGACCAGCTCTTTGTTTTGAGTGATAGGTATTTTATTCATTTATACCACCATTTTTTTTTTACTCTCACCTCTTGAGGGGTTATTGTATTTATCTATACGAACAAATTTTCATTATAGGACCATTCTTAAAAAAAATCCTGTTGCAACATACATTTTGTGTGAAAAAAAAAACTGTGTAATAAAAATAAATATAAAAGAGCTGACTTTTTCTGTCCTTAATTAACACTTTTGTTTTGTATTTGTAGGTGCACATTTATATTAAAACACGATCGAATTAAATCACGATCGAAGAATAAGCAAATAGCATAATAACATTTTTTTAACTGTACAACATTTTGCCAAACAAACTCATTTTACTATATCGACTGCGAAGCCTATGAAGCACAGCAGAGAAGCAGCTGGAGCCAAGAATACTTAATCTTATGGAATATCAATTTCCCTTTGAATGCTTTCATGAGTCTATCGTAATGAAGCCATAGAACGTTACTAGCACAGGCACATAACTGAGAGCTTGGAAATTACTGATAATGTAGTAACATAATATATCAGTAAATTCCAAAGGGAAATACAATAGCACTTCCCATCATGTTTGCTTTCTCGAAGGGGTAGGCAGAGGTCTGTAAACACTCATTCTTTGCTTGTTACATAATATAACATCACGCCTGTAATCCCCGAAGGGTTAGGCAGAGGTGTATCTAATAGTACATCCACATTTCGCCAGTTATGTTAAAATCCCATATAATACGGGACGAGACTATTTCCATCAAAAGGGCACAAATCCTGACTCTGTGGCTGCTACTGATAAATTCGTAATGGGAAACATAAATAACACTGCCCGATTTGGAAATCGAACCAACGACCTCATGCTCAGCAGTCGCGCTTGTTATACAAGGTTGTTATTTATTTATTTATTGCATTTGGAAAACAAAACAGTAGTATATTGCACATAAACAAAAAAAAAAAAAAATTAGTCTTAACAAATATACTACCCACAACATTTTCCACAGATTACTATGATAAATAATAAAAACAAACTGTTAACAACGTGTACTGTAACTAACTAGTTATCTACAACAACTTCTTCTTCTTTACGTGCTGATGAACTCAGATTGTGTTAGACCAGTAATTACTGTATGTAGCAAGCTGCACAGCTCTAACATTAGCCTCGATTAAATCCTGATAGGTGCAAGTGGTTGTATTTACAATTATTCATGGTCACATAAACATCATCAATTTAAAAACGGACTCATTTTCATGTCTCTTTCATCTGAATGGGACGTTTAAATTAAATCGTCTCAACGACGAAAATAATTCTGTTATGCATGACTCCACTCGGCAGTAACGCTTGCCTCCACTAGACCAATGAGACAATCATTTATACCATAATGAATTAAAATGTAATGTTATGAGCTCGTGGATAATAATAGCAGCCGCTCGAATCTGGGTTCGATCTTCAGGTTAAGCCGCACTTGCCTAGTTTGGTCCGTGGATGGATGACCACCCATTACATACCGAGTTTCCTCCGTGCCTCGGAAAGCACGTTAAGCCGTTGGTCCCAGCTGTAGTTTGTAGATCTTTGACAGTCGTTAAGGTAGTCAGTGGCTCGAAAGTCTGACAACCAGTCTTACCAAAGGGTTACCCAGTGCTAGCTAGGTTGTGGAGTCAGATAGGCAGTCGTTCCATGTAAAATACTGATATTCAGCTGCATTCGGTTAGACTAGAAGCCGACCCTAACATAGTTGGGAAAAGGCTAGGCAGATGATGATGATGAATTAAAATGTATTAATTTCATTAAACAATCTAATAAAGCCAAAGCACCAGATTAACACCACATAGTTTCTATGATCTGAGGTAGAAACTACTCGACATATGTTTGTGTTAGTGTGTTTGAAACACTTGCATCATAGCGTGGAGTTCTGTCTGTGTGCAAACTTTATTAATTTAATCAAATATCACAGAATATTGTTCGACTACACGTATTGCACGAGGACAACTTGTAGCATTCACTTATACACGTACTCGTACATTAAGTCACGCCGAAACAGAAACTCCAAAATGTTATATCCTAATTCTTATTCTTTATTGCACACAAAATTAAAAGATATACACAAAGTTACAATATATAACTTATGTACAACGGCGAGCGTAACCCAAATTACAACAACAACAAGACAACTTGTATCATTCATATATTCTCATATTATATTTGTATCTATCATTATATCACATTGTATGTTATATTTTGCTACTTCTTTTACAACATAACATAACATCACACCTGTAATCCCCGAAGGGTTAGGCAGAGGTGTACCTAAATTAAATAGTACACCCACATTTCGAAAGTTATGTTTTAAGTCCCATGTAATAGAGGGCGAACCTATTGTCATAACCGGGCACAAATCCAGACTCCGTGGCTGCTACTGAGAAATTCCTGAAGACCGAAAAACAATTTGCCCGACCCAGGAATCGAACCCAGGACGTCATGCTCAGTAGTCGCGATTGAAACACTAGACCAACAAGGCAATTTTTTTCACAAATCTGTTAGTATTCTCAGTACCTATTCATTCTCTTTTACAAACACATTCAATTGTTAGTTAGAAGAAAATATAGCGTTTGAAAACATTTTAGTTCCTAATCACTCACTGTATTTATTTATTTTATTTATTTATTTTCATTTATTTAAATTTTATTTATTTCGATTCGATGATACTGACGTTTAGTTTATACTAGATTAATTTTGGCTCAGTAGGCACCACTTTGATTGCAGCTTAACAAGCGTTCTTTCTGTCCTGAAATGTGCAAGAGTATGGACACTTCAACAAATGGACCATAGTGTGGTCAGGAACATCACACTCCGAACTTCTTAAAATGGTAACACATAAAGAAGAACATCATCATCATCTACCGAGTCTTTTAATAAACTATGTTGGGGTCGGCTTCCAATCTAGCCAGATGCAGCTGAATACCAGTATTTTACATGAAGCGGCTGCCTATCTGACCTCCACAACCCAGTAACTGGGTAACACGATAACCCTTGGTAAGACTGGATGCACAATAAAGATCAATCTCACAAAATCTCATAAATGCTTAAAGCTAAACTCACATAAATAACTGCTGAAAAACCCGTTGAAAGTACCTACTATACAATAATGAGCTTAGTAGGCTATACTTCCAGTATTATACAAGCACCTATTTTAGTTGAAGCGTGCTGCCGCATAAAAAGCTTTTGCAGCATTGCTACCGATTTCAATATTTGCATTCCATTTCTGGGTTTGAATTTCACCGTACGGTTCGAAGGCAATTCTTGGCAAGTTTCTTATTGTTTCGCTCGTCTTTTGTACGCTCTGTTATTATGTATTGCGTACATTTGTATAGTTTAAGCAGAAGTTGCAGCTGTGTTGCTAGTTAATTTAATATCTTTGTTTATTGTTGGCGTTGGTAAATAAATTCAAGTTCTGTGTGTAGTGTTTTGTTTTAATTGTATTAGTTCGTCTTGTGTTTGCATGGTGTTGGGCGAAACTTGCTGCATACACGTCTTAAATAATCATGTCTTAATTATTAACATGTAAGCGTCCAGTGCGGAGTTATGGATTATAATTAAACTGATATTGAAATGCTTTGGGTAAATGTAATAATCATCAGGCCTGATATTCTTCTTCTCTATCGTGTGGTTAGTGCCAAACCTGGTGTCAGAGCCGCCCATGATCCTCTGACTGGGCTCTCTTACGCAGAATTAAAATAAAAACCGGCCAAGTGCGAGTCGGACTCGCGCACGAAGGGTTCCGTACCATTATCTATAAAAACGGCAAAAAAATCATATCTGTTGTATGGAAGCCCCCCTTAATATTTTAATTTCAAATTCTAATTAAGTACCTTTTCATACACACACATGTATACCTTATTAGTAACACATACACAATACACCTTTTTGTACACAAACTTATTCTATTTAAGTACCTATTCACACACATACACACCCTAATAGTAAACAAAGTACAAAACTGTTTTATGTCCGTCACATCACCATCTCAGGTCCAGTTGAAAACCAGCGTCGGGCACCAGCTGCTCGGCAGTTTGCTGAACTGGGTCTATTTGGCGCAGCCGTGAGACACACAACTTCTCCTTTTTTTTTCTTTTTTTTTCCTGTTTAGATTTAAGTTTTTATTGTGGAGATTTAAGTTTTATTTTATTTTTTATTTTATTTTATGTTGTGTGCATTTGTGGCATGTGCCAAATAAATGTGTTTTCTTTCTTTCTTTCTTTAATATTTTTATTTTTTTTATTTTTAGTATTTGTTGTTATAGCGGCAATAGTAATACACTCGAGAGCAATGAATCCGGGTCACTTATAGAATCCTAAAAATCTCGGAAACTAAAAATGCTAGGTTAATGCAATAAATTGTATTTAATAGACAATGTAATACTCCTTAAATGAAGGTATTAAAACTTCTTAGTTATTGTAAAGTTATATCATAAAAAAATCAAATTTGAAAAAGGGCCACTTTCGAAGATGGAACTACGAAATTACAGCATTTGGTTTTGCTTTTGTTTGTAATCTGTCATTTATGTGGGTACATAAACCATGTTGATAGTGCTCTATATTCATTATTCAAGCTGAAATTATGTCGCTTACGCCTGAAGAATGCACCAGAATACTTACAATGCTGGAAACCGGCCGGAGTCAGCGCGATACAGCCAGGACTGTCGGTGTGTCGCTGTCAACAGTACAAAGAGTTCTCCGACGTTACGAAGAAACTGGTTCTAACCTACGCAGACCAGGAACGGGCAGAACCAGGTGTATCACAGCACGAGAAGACCGATACTTGGTGAACACCATGCTTCGAAATCGCTTTCTCACAGGAACTGAACTCACAAATCAGTTTCGACGCCTCGGAGGAAGTAACCCAAGTGCATGGACAGTAAGACGTCGGCTTGCTGAATCTAACTTAAAACCCCTTAGACCTGCAAACGGCCCTAAACTGGAGCGTGGGCATCGTATTTCAAGACTAAGATATGCCCAGAGCCACGTAAATTGGAGTATTGAAGATTGGTCAAAAGTTATGTTCTCCGACGAATCAAAATTTATGCTCTACAAGCACGATGGAAGACACAGAGTGTATCGAAGACCAGGGGAAAGATTCAAGCAAGCATGCATCGAAGAAAAAGTAGCCTACGGTGGTGGGTCTGTACTTGTGTGGGCCGGAATTTCTTCTGAAAGTCGCACAGAGCTGGTGATCATAGAAAACGGCTCTTTAACTAGCGTAAGATATGTGGAAGAAATCCTCAATGATCACGTTGGTCCATTTATGGTCAATTTAGGTGAGGATGCTATATTTATGCATGACAATGCCCGACCTCATACAGGTAGGATTGTGAATGACTACCTTCAAGAGATGAACATTACTCGTATGGAGTGGCCAGCGCGCAGCCCGGATATCAACCCGATCGAGCATGCTTGGGACGAGCTAGGCAGATGCGTAAAACAACGAAACCCTCCCCCAATCACGCTTCGTGAGCTCAAAATTGCTCTCACAGAGGAATGGGAGAATATTCCCCAAAATTGTATAAGGAACTTGGTGTACAGCATGCCAAACCGCGTAAACGCAGTAATGGAAGCACGAGGAGGCAATACGAAGTATTAAAATTCAAGAAAATCGTAATAAAGTTCAAAAATTTCATGTTTCCTATTTTTGTTTTAAGGAGAGATCAGCAGTTTTTTTCTTTATGTAATTTTGTGTTAATAAAATGTATGGCGACTCATATTTTTTTTACTTTCATATAGGGAGTATTACATTGTCTATTAAATACAATTTATTGCATTAACCTATCATTTTTAGTTTCCGAGATTTTTAACATTCTTTAAGTGACCCGGATTCATTGCTCTCGAGTGTACATCATTCGTGAAAATTTCAGCTTTCTAGCTATCACGGTTTATGAGATACAGCCTGGAGACAGACAGACAGACAGATAGACAGACAGACAGCGAAGTCTTAGTAATAGGGTCCCGTTTTACCCTTTGGGTACGGAACCCTAAAAAAGAATTTATTACCTTCAAATAATGTACAGGAAACACTTATCTAAGTACTATGCAGCGTTACTAGGGAGAGGAGTGTTTACGATGAGCTCTGGCACCCAATGTACGATTTAACTTGTGTTTAGGGTGCCACACAGAACTGTGCCAGAGAACAGGCATGCTGGTTTCCTCACGATGTTTTCCTTCACCGAACCAAGTGATAAATTATACAATACGCACATGAACCCGAAAAATCAGACGTGCGTCGCTAGGGTTCGAACTCGAGACCCATGATGTGGCAGTCCGACGGTCACACCACTAGACTATCACTGCTATTGCCTGATTTTTAATCATACGAAACGCTTTGAAAGTAATTGCTACTTGTCTAGATATTCTTGCCAAAAGGATAATATGCTCTCAATTTGTTGTTTTTTATTAAAATTGAAAGTGCTGTGTCGCACCTCATCAGGTGTTAACCGAACACTAGACCAGACTAAAACAAAACAAAAAAAGAAACCTCTCCCCCGCGACACGACCACCGCCGTTAAAATCTTTTGTACATAATACTTGTTCTCAAATATGTATTAATATCCTTTGTGCCCATAAAAAGGGTTGAACATTAATGAGTTTTGTGTCGTGACCACGTCGTGCGGTAACCCTATGCCACCCTGGGGAGGTCATTAAAAACTTCGCTTAGGTAGGATAATATGGCCGTGTAGACATTTAACGGGCAATGCCTGAAGATTTTTACACATTTTGCAAGGTTATTTTTAGTGTAAATACTAACTATTTTATTCAGAATCACCAGGAGACTGCTTTTACTACTATAATCTATATATATAAAATTCAAAGTCCTGACTGACTGACAGAGATATCAACGCACAGCCCAAACCGCTGGTCCTAGAGCAATGAAATTTGGAGTGTGTATTCTTTGTGAAGAGTAGGTATCCACTAAGAAAGGGTTTTTCGAAATTCTACCCCTAAGAGGGTAAAATGGGGTGTTGACTTTTCTATGAAACTTTTTATTCTCGCGGTCGATGGACTTGAAAATTTGTGTACCTACTCTGCAGTTACAATTATGAGAATCGTGTATCAAAGTTTTTCCAAAATCATCCCTCAATATGAAATTCAAAGTCCTGACTGACTGACTGATATATCAACTTACAGCCTAAGCTGTTGGTGTTAAAGACATGAAATTTAAAGGGTGTATTCTTTGTGAAGAGTAGGTATCCACTAAGAAAGGGTTTTTCGAAATTCCACCCCTAAAGGGGAGAAATGGGGTGTTGAATTTTCGGTAAAACTTTTTATTCTCGGGTCGATTGACTTAAAAGTCTACATACTCTTCAGTTAAAACTATGAGAAATGTATATCACAGTTTTTCCAAAATCATCCCCCAATATAAAATTCAAAGTCCTGACTGACTGATATATAAATGCACAGCCCAAACCACTGGCCCTAGAGAAATGAAATTTGGAGGGTGTATTCTTTGTGAAGAGTAGATATCTAATAAGAAAAGGTTCTTCGAAATTCCACCCCTAAGAGGGTAAATTGGGGTGTTGAATTTTCTGTGAAACTTTTTATTCTCGGGGTCGATTGACTTGAAAGTTTGTGTACATACTCTGCAGTTAAAATTGTGAGAGATGTGTATCACAGTTTTTCCAAAATCATCCCCCAATATAAAATTCAAAGTCCTGGCTGACTGATATATCAACGCAGAGCCCAAACCGCTGGTCCTAGAGAAATGAAATTTGGAGGGCGTATTCTTTGTGAAGAGTAGGTATCCACTATGAAAAGGTTTTTCGAAATTCTACCCCTAAGAGGGTAAAAATGGGTGTTGAGTTTTCTATGAAACTTTTTATACTCGAGGTCGATTGAATTGAAAATTGGTGTACATACTCTTCAGTTAAGAAGAGATTAATTATGAGAAACGTGTATCACAGTTTTTCCAAAATCATCCCCCAGTATGAAATTCAGTCCTGTTTTTTTTCGGTTTTTTCGTCATGGGTGTCATTTTCGTGGTTTTTGGGGCCGCCAATGACGAAAATGAGGTCAAAATATAAAAATTCAAGACGACGCCCATGAAGATTTTAGGTTTTTTCGTCATGGGTGTCATTTTCATGGCTTTTGGGGTCGCTGATAACGAAAATGTGGCCAAACTGAAAATAGATGATGGCGCCAGCAAAAAAATTCAGTTATTTCGTCATGAGTGTCATTTTCGTGGTTTTTGGGGTCGCTGATAACGAAAATTAGGTCAAAATTAAATTCAGGATGGCGCCGATGAAAATTTTTGGTTTTTCGTCATCGATGTCATTTTCATGGTTTTCAGGGTCGCTGATATCGAAAATTAGGTCAAAATGAAAATTCTAAATGGCACCAACCATTTTTTTTAGATTTTTCATCAGGGTTATCATTTTCATAGTTTTTGAGGTCACTGATAACGAAAATGAGGTCCAAATAAACATAGGAAAAAAAAACAATTCTCATTTTTTTCTTCGGTTTCCCCTGACTCAATTTTCACTCTTCGCCACTGGTACCGACTAGTGGCAAAGGGTCCACTTAGAAAGGGTTTTTCACCCCTTTTTAAAATACCACCCCTTTTTTTCTGTTTTTTTGGAGGGTGGGAAATCGGCAAATGACCCCTCCCGCTCTGGGCGGAGCGGAAGGGAGTGTCAGACTCTTACTGACTAAAAACCACCCATGTTCCTTCTTTGGCCCTTTATGTTCCAGGGCCGCGGTATCTCTTTCGAACAATCCCGCAGCCCTGGCAGGCATCGGCCCTCCCGTTTGCTGACATCTCTTTGAGGCGCGCGTGGAACACGAACGCGCCGTCGACACGGCCTGTCGTCATACGACGGACGGACATAGATGGTGTCGATAGACTTGAAAGTCTACATACTCTACTTACAGTTTTTCCAAAATCATCCCGCAATATAAAATCAAAGTCCTGACTGACTGACTGATATATCAACCACTGGTCTTAATGACATGAAATTTGAAGGATGTATTCTTTGTTTTGAAATGGGGGTTGAATTTTCTGTGAAACTTAATATTCTCTGGGTCGGTTGACTCAAAACTTAATGTACACATCACTCTTCAATTAAAATTATGAGACACGTGTATCACAGTTTTTGATATAACACGATGTAGTTCAGAAATATTTTTATTTTCATTTTTTAATTTACGACCCAAAAGTGGCTCCCCTGGCGCGGGCCTGTGGACGGCGAGTAATGGGCTAGCTCGCCGTCCGTCCGTCGTATGACGACGGGCAGGCCGTGTCGACGGCGCGTTCGTGTTCCACGCGCGCCTCAAAGAGATGTCAGCAAACGGGAGGGGCCCGCAAGGGCCGGTGCCTGCCAGGGCTGCGGGACTGTTCGAAAGAGATACCGCGGCCCTGGAACATAAAGGGCCAATGAAGGAACATGGGTGTTTTTTAGTCAGTAAGAGTCTGACACTCCCTTCCGCTCCGCCCAGAGCGGGAGGAGTCATTTGATGATTTCTCACCCCCCAAAAAAAAAAAAAAAAAAAAAGTGGCTCAAAAAAAAAAATTAATTTATACGTCCGTCTTTGAATCAATGACTTACATATATGTACCAAATTTCAACTCCATCGGTCCGGTAGTTTCAGAGTAAATTGGCTGTGACAGACGGACAGGCAGACAGACAGACACGCGAGTGATCCTATAAGGGTTCCGTTTTTCCCTTTGAGGTGCGGAACCCTAAATACTAATATTACATATATATCTTACATAAACTATTTATTAATGCGAAAGTTTGGATGTATGGATCTTTGTTACTCAATCACGCCAGAACAGCTGATCAGATCTGGATGAAACTTGGCACAGAGATAGATTATAGTCTGATACAAATAGATGTAGATTACTTATTATCCCAGAAGTAGGCAAGATCCCGTGGGCAATTCCCGAACTGCACGCGGGCGAAGCCGCGGGCAAAAGCTAGTGCTTAATATTCTACTTGAGTACAGAAGATAAATATATTCGTAAATCAGTGAGACTTTAATAGGTATCTTGAGACCCGTAGGTCTAGCCTTTAGTGCTAACTTAGCGTTCGGTTCAGTGAGATTTTGTGTATTGAAGACAATCCTTTTATAGCCTTACTGATGAAATCGCGGCAAATTAAAGATTTTCGCTTAGATGCAAAGAAATGTGCTTATGCTTTGTCTACTGTCTCGGTTATTGTGTATATTAATGTTTATGACGTTGTTATTCGCGTAAGCGATAGTAAAGATAAGTTGTATAATGGCCTGGTGTCCGAAACTCTACTCCCCAGAATCCCAACTCCCCGAGAAAGGCTTGCAGCGCCTTGGTGTTGCTGACAATCTCGCGGAGAGTACCTGGGTTACCGAATTACTTTGCCCTGTATGTTGCAACCACTGGGCAGTGCAGAAGCACGTGTCCGTATAAAAACACGCGAAATTACGAAAGGTGAAATATTAAACTGTGCTAAGACCTAAAATTTACCTGGAAACAAATATTTTGGAAACCCTGAATACGAAGTAACTTGGTACCTCCACAAACAGCACAACAACACTACAAATTATTCTACCACTCATCGCTTACCAGCATAGTAACAGATTTGTAAGAACTTCTCTGCCAGAGCCGAATAACAAGTGTATTAAACCACCTAACAAGCACTAAGAGAAATGTATTAATTCAAATTGCAACTTAAAACATCCGTTTCAGATCTGCAAACTTCAATGCGGATGCAAATACGGATCTCAAACGCTCCGTGATCGTGACTGTGAATGCAGACGTCTGTTACATCCTCGGATTTCGAGTTACGTTGGCGACGTAGTTGAAATACGATTTCCAGAGGCATTAGGACGTCAGAAACTAGGTATAAGAGTGCTTAAATTGTAAGGTTTTAGAATGGAGGAACTGTTTTAGTTGTGTTTTAGGGGTTCGGATTATAAATCCTTTTTCATAGGCATACATAGTGGTACTACTTGTATGTTACTCGGAAATTATCTCAAAGAAACGTGCTAGTTGGTCTAGTGATCGCAAGCGCGATTGCTGAACAAGAGGTCCAGGGTTCGATTACCGGGTCCGGCAAAGCGTTATATGGGTTTTCCATCAGGAATTTCTCAGTAGCAGTCATGTTGTTTGGATCCGATTACAGTAGGCTCGCCTACATGGGAAATAAAACGTAAATGGCGAAATGTTGGTCTATTATTAGTAACATCTCTGCCTAACACATCGGGGATTTACGGGCGTAACCTTATATTCATATTCGTGGAGGTCGGCGGGGAAGCCAACCAGACAAAATCTCTACAGTGCCTCTAGTAATATGCCAAAAGACAATATCACGTGACGTCATAATTTTCTTCTGCTGTTAACTTTCCAGACGTGCTTATTAGCCAACCCTTCTAAGGATAATAACCATTAAAATTGTATTAATTATCATACTGTAACTAAGACCCAACTAAAAGTGTTTCATCTTAGTTTCACATGTTTACTAAAGTATAGGGCTTCAAAACTTAGGCACTAGTGATGTGGGGTCTGTAACTAGGTTCTAATTAAGCAACTTTGGACTTTATTCTCGAGGGGTAGAGTGGAAAGCTAGTTAGTAGTTCTTGTGTTTATTTTTTCTCTGAGACTTGAAGGTATCAGAAGAATTTGATTAATGAAGAGGCAGACGATTGAGAGTAGCTGCAAACCTTTTTGAGAAGTTTAGTACCTGAGAGAACAGCCACTTTTGTTTTGACTAAAAACTAATGTTGATTTGGTTTAAAACTAACTGGTTCTAGGTGGCGCACAAAAAAGTATCTGGAAAGATATGAAGGAGACTTTTGTCAGCAGCGGGACATTAAGGGCCAATAAAAAAGGTGCGTACCAGTAAAAATAAATTGCTTTCACTAGATATTATTATGAGTCGAGTAACTAGTGACATTGACAGGCACGTGTATACTAGGCACGAGTTTGTACTCCTGGGAGAAGTCCGATAAATGGTGATTATTTGTGTAGGTAACTAGTACTTCGCTCGCGACTTTGTCCGCAAAAATTGTGAAAGCTTGGCTAATTTGCATGATATAAATATAATCTGTAGCCTATGTTACTTCCTGATAATTTAGCTTTTTATTGGTGTAAAAATGATTAAAGTCGGTCAGTAGTTTTGGAGCTTATTCGATACAAACAAACAAAAAAATCTTTCCCCATCAGTAAAAACCAGTGAAAATGTTTACCGCCCACTTCGCTGGGCGGTAAACATTTTTACTTGTGATGAAATTAAATTAAACCTAACCTAACCCAATAACTAATAGTAACTAACCGAACCACACATGAGTGTTAGTTACTAGGTAGTTTAGTACTGAGTGCTGTGCGATCGCGTAGGCCGAATATTAATAAAATTGAATGCTAAGGGGGGATTTTTAATGATAAAAATCGTCATCGTCATTGATCTCCGTAGTGCGTTCTTGTAGGATAATTTCCGACCTTCAAACGAAGTCACGCGCCAAATCTAGTAGTACGTATTACTAGCTATAAATATTCATAAATTCATTTCAGAATGTTCAAACTTGTGACGTATCATTAAACTTCGTTTTATGTTAAGAGCTTTATGTATAAGCAGCTTAGACATAAATAGTTTTGAATATAATTTCAGACTTGGGTAGGCTCATTCAACGGATAATTTTCTCGAGCCTTTCTGATACTATCGTTGTTGTCCAAATAATCTTCTGAGAAATTATACTTGAATAGAGTATTATAAGAAATATTAATAATGGTAGAAAGTCCAGCATCGAGTCCAGAATCGAGTAGAAAGTCGGCTTGTGTACTTGAAAGGCTCTTACACACGAGTATTAAGGTTCAGAACCTTTAAGTGGACTTTTCGGAAATCTAATTATAATCAATTTCTTGGTACCCAGTACCGGGCAATATTAATAAGCTCCTGAGATTATGCTAGAAATGTGCTTTCAAATAAAACATTGAAATATATATTAGTCAATGAATTATCCATTTAGTTCAAACTCCTTAAAGATATTACCCCATTTTTGTTAGTACTTTGGTTATCTACATACCTTCGTACCCTCAACCGTAAACAGTTTTTGAGACCCACCACAACTTTAATGAGTAAAAAACAAAACTAACAGTTGGCAACTCAAAACAAGACAGTCTTCAGGCATTCGTAGTTATGAACTCATAACACCAATAAAGCTACCATTACAGTCCAACTAGCCCCCTAAGTGGGGTCACGTTAAATCTGGAAACTTTGCCTCAACTCCTTCTGTGCGAATCGTTTGAACGCCAAGAAATGCGCCGTATGATCTTGTAAAGGTCTGTGCGACATTTAATTAGTGTAGACACTGTTGCAAAAGCGACGTCCTCAAAACCGCCGGGTTATAGGAATGTCTCGAGACACTGGGAGACACCCTTAAAGGACGAAACAAGACGGTTGAATATCAACTTTAGTTCGTAGCTTCTAGGTTGGTTTTTATTCGTGGTAATTTATATAAAGAAAAGGAGTGAAAAGTGAAGCAATTCATCAAATTGTAGTCACAATCACGGTCGAGTGACGAAACGTCTGAGGACGCGCTTTCTCGCAACGCTTTGTGGGATTCAGCGGGATTTGCTGAATTTGTGGAAGGCAAGCTCGTTAAGTGCGAGTTGGCGATGAATACAAATCCTTCATGGTGTCATAATGAGGACACGAGCATGGCTTTATCTTGAGAGTACGTCGCCCTAATTATACACGCATTATTTTATAATTACTGAGCTTTAAAATGTTGATAGCGTGAAATGACGTATATTTGTGACTTGTTTTAGATGTTAAGCAACGGTACTGATCTTACTTGTGAGAGAAATTAAAGAAGTGAAGTCATAACTACATGAATAATAACTTTTTGAAAGGAGTTTCGTATAAATGTTACGTTTTAGACAACACTTAAATATACCAGATGTTAAAGTGACATTGTGAATACTAGGTACATTTTAGCATTAGAAATTTGGGAGTTCGAGAGTCAGTTTTTATACAACAACATACAAAAATTGTACGAATGCAATGCTGAAAACTTTCCCTGAAAATTAAGACCATGCGATAATGATATCGTGCTAGTTACAGAACCTAAGTAACTATGAAGGTACTTAGTTTTCGTTCGGTAAAATACCAAAACTTAATTTGAAGTTTGAAATTAACTCATTTTAAGTTCGGGTAGACGATGTATGTTGCTTCATATAAGGTTCGCATATAAATGAGAGTACGTGTGTGTAAAACCACCTATATTTATATACGTGTTAACAAATATATCCACTTAAAGTTTGAAGGTGAGCCAAAACAAATATCGAATTACGAGAAAGGGCCCTCTGTTCGAGGATTCATTAAAAGTTTCAATTACCGAATATATACGCGTTCCGACATTAAATGATTGGTCAGGCAATGTGAAACCACCTGAGTCTTTTTTACAATATCAAGAACTTCAATGACAACAAATAGTTTTCCAAATACATTACGTAATGAGACTAAACATAAAAAACCGGCCAAGTGCGAGTCGGACTCGCGCACGAAGGGTTCCGTACCATTATCTATAAAAACGGCAAAAAAAATCATATCTGATGTATGGGAGCCCCCCTTAATATTTTTTTTTAATTTTTATTATTTGTTGTTATAGCGGCAATAGTAATACATCATTTGTGAAAATTTCAGCTTTCTAGCTATCACGGTTTATGAGATACAGCCTGGAGACAGACAGACAGCGAAGTCTTAGTAATAGGGTCCCGTTTTACCCTTTGGGTACGGAACCCTAAAAACAAACAGAGTTTTTGTATTGGACGGCTGATACAATTACTTTTATTTGTATAAAACATGTTGTATATTTATATCTAAGAATCATTTGCCGTCCTATCTTCTAGCACGGTGGGCTGCGCTGGGGCAGCTGCTGCAGGTGCTGAAAACCTCAAACAGCGCAAATATACCTCTATATTACCTCAGTGATAGCTATGTGTTTGCGCCGTTTGGGGTTGAAACACTAGGACCATGGGGTTCGAGTGCCCACGTAGTCTTTCGGGACATTACCAAGCGGTTGGTTGACTCTTCTCGTGACCAGAAGGCTAGCCTATTTTTTGGTCAAAGAATCAGCATTGCCATCCAACGTGGCAATGCTGCCAGCCTTCTGGGCACTATTCATGTTGACAGTGATGTGGACGAACTGTTTCGACGCCCTTTAATGCTTTTCTTCTTTTCTATATATATAAGTACGTAGTTTTACTATTATTTTAAGATTCATCAATAAAATTGAAGTGTCTGTTTGTAATATCAAAACACAGCCTTTTACTGAATGCATATAAGAATATATATACGGCACTAATAACAAATACATTTTTTTTTTCAATTTTTGTCCGTCTGTCTATCTGTTCTGGCTAATCTCCGAAACGGCTGAACTGATTTTGACGGGACTTGACAGGCAGATAGCTGATGTTATAAGGTCTATTATACCCTTTTATTTTAGAAAAATAATAATGGG
Source organism: Eurois occulta (assembly GCA_950022335.1). Classification (NCBI taxonomy): domain Eukaryota; kingdom Metazoa; phylum Arthropoda; class Insecta; order Lepidoptera; family Noctuidae; genus Eurois; species Eurois occulta. The sequence continues at coordinate 1,801,019 of OX465486.1, forward strand.
TTCCGTGCAAAAAAAACAAAACCCTTGAAATTGGTAACATAATCTGATTCAAAGCTAAGTAAATTTTTTTTTAAATAATTTCACGGGAACGACGGTCGCGAGCAACATCTAGTTATACATAATTATGAGAATCATTTGGCATTCTAAATTGCTACGTGTATGTCCAACAGGTTCCTTAGTTACTTGCAAACTACCTACTGTCCGTTCTGTTAGATAACTAGTAAAAACAAACACTATACTAGCAGCATAAGCTCTAACATGCCATAAAATTAAAAACAAATAAAAATAAATTAAAAGTGCCGCATACAATCAGTCACGCTTAATCCCATGTGAGCTAATTAATCATTGCTGTACTTTTAACTACCCAGTACTCATCAGCGGGGTTTAAATTGCAGTTGTGTAGCCACGGCACTAATTACAGACATGTACTAGCGCAAATAAAACTATACATTTGTAGTGGTATTTGCTTTTCGCGTCGGGCTAATGTTATTTTGGACAATCTATTTAAATCGCGAGTTAATAGGCTTCTTTTGGGTTAGCTCGTTCCATCGTCGACCTCATCTCTGTCCTCAGGACTAGTTTGAGGTCAAGAGTAGGCCAATCAAACATAAAAAAAATAAAAGTTCAAAAAATTGTTGAAATATTATTATAAATGATCTGTTAAAAAATCTGCTCATCTAAAAGATGAATAAGATGATGACAAACATTAATTAATAAAAATACTGCCCTTCACATGTGATAGACAAAGATCATACGATATTGCACACCAATATTGAGGGTGTTGTACTTGAAATAACATATCCCCGGAGGATTCGGCAGAGGTGCACCTAATAGTACACCCAGTTATGTTTAACACATTTCGCAAGTTAGGTTTAAGTCCCATGTAATAGGGGGCGAGCCATCACCACAAATCCATACTCTATGGCTGCTACTAAGAAATTCTAGATGGAAAAAATCAACAACACTGCCCGACCTGGGAATCAAACCCTGAACCTCATGCTAAGCAGTCGCGCTAGTAACCACTAGCCCAACGAGGTAGTCTTGAAATTTAAAATTATAAAACTATTACAACACCCTGAATTCAACGCAGGATTTCCCAGTTTTAACAGAGAGGAAACTCGAGTCTCCAACATGTCTGCCGTAAAAGAATCAATAAAAAGCGCCAACTAACATTGTACCTAAATGAACAAAAATTCGCTACAAAGAAAAATTCCGGTACATTTTTTCAAAAACACCAGCCCGTACTTACCCACACATTTTGCCTGTTTGTACAGTTCGGTTCTCCTGAAACGTGCTCGCAACGACATCAAAGTTAAAATGCTAGCTTCTCCATTTTCAAACGTAGTCAGTAGAGAAACAGCAATTTCTGATACATTGCCAAGAAATTCTTCTAAAACAACGAATCGGAAAGCTCTGGAAATTTCGAAAGAATTCTTAGTAAGCACCTTATTTAGAACCCCCGGTTTATTTGCTGCCAGGTTATTTATTGTATTGTATTGCTTTATCTTATCTGGAAATAGGAGCAGCTATTCTAAAATTTCAGCAATAGGTACTTCGTAACTAAACATTTCATTCTGTTTAAACGGTTTATTGCTGAAAATAAGCCGCCTTTTAAAAGAAATTACTTTTTCCGAAACGTAGTAGTCAATCGAATAATGTAGTGGACTGCAAAAGTGTTTCTAATGTGAACGCTATGTTTTAGGTGTTATGTTGTAACTGTTTATTATCCCGTAATAAAAATATTATAGATTACGAGTGTTTGTTTATATTAATAATTTGAGTAACATAACCTAAACCAATCCTAAACTCAGTAACACAAATGCCGAAAACAAATGACTAAACACTTCTAGATGAGATATTTATTTCAATACGCACATGAAACTCGACTCATCGTTCTGAATTAATTTAACACAGTCGTCAAACCGCTAGTCAAAAGAATAAAAATGGCGTTTTTAATAAAATCAGAAGTAGTTTACATCGAAACTTTACTACATTGAATAGCATTCGTAGAAAGCACTACGTTGCAAAAGCAAGCTGCATTCCTAAAGTGATCGAAATTTACTATTCGCAATAAAATGCCAAAAACACGAACAGGAGTCCAATAAAGTTATTTACATCAATATTATGCCTTTCTTCGCTCGTCCTCGGAATTTATTGTCCAAAAGGAAGGGAATAAAATATGTAGATTTAGTACCAAGTACAGCGAAGCACTTATTGAAATTGGTTGATTTACTTTAATCACATTATCTAAAAGCGTAAAAAGGATTGGGTCGTTTGGTTCGGCCCGGGGTGTATGTATTTTGCGAACGCTATAGGTACCGTATCTGGGATGTGTGATTTTTTTTGTTGATAAAGGACAATACCATTGTATCTGGGTACTTTTAACAATGTTTAATGCGAGAGGAGGCACAAAGGGCTGATAAGATAGGTTAATAGTTAGGAAGCTAGGATTGCTCAAGTTTGCTACAAAACTTGAACAATCCTAACTTCACAACTTAATATTATAAATGCGAAAGTAAGTTTGTTTGTTACCTTTTCCTAAACCACTGAACCGATAATCCTGAAATTTTACATATACGTTGTCAGGTGTACGGAAACGGACGTAGGGTACTTTTCAACCCGAAAAAAAGTACTGTTCGCGAGAAAACAACAATAACGTTCTTTTGACAATAGATGGCGCCACGTGTCTTTCGAATCATCGATAGTCAAATTCCAAATTAACGAGAGCGAAGCCGCGGGAAAAAGCTAGTGTATCATAACATTATTAACCGACTCCCCGAATAGTTAGGCGGAGCTGTGCCTATAGCACATCAACATTTTACCAGCTATGTTTTAGCAATGTCATAGCAGATACTCTTCCTTTATTTTTCAACTTTACAACAATAGTTTCATTTCGCTCTTTATGTTTTCAACAAAATTGCTACGCAGAAACTAATATTCGACAACCTAATTACTTTATTTTCTACAAAAGAATATTTAAATTACGTAATACAGTCAGGAATTCCACGTAATCTTCAGTTTCTCGCGGAGTTTCCACAGGTCTATAAATTGCCTAAGGTATGGGACGAACGCCCCGCTTTCTCGATTTAAGTAGATATCCGAGTGACTTAACTAAGCTGTAAGTCTAGTGGGTGTGCTAGTGCCTCTGTCAAGCTTGAGGTCTTGAGATACGTATATGTATACATCTAGATCTAATCTCTACATTACTAGAGAATAAGTCCGTAAGTAAGCACTTGGAAAAATAACTTCTATTGTGGGCTAGGGGGTGTAGGGACTGCACTTTTGTAGGAAACATCTGTTTTTAGGGTTCCGTACCTCAAAAGGAAAAAACGGAACCCTTACAGGATTACTCGTGTGTGTGTCTGTCTGTCCGTCTATCACAGCCTATTTACTCCGAAACTACTGAACAGATTGAGTTGAAATTTGGTACACATAGTAAGTCGGTGACCCAAAGACGGTCGTGTAACGTAAATTACTGAATTTTAAACATGGGGACCATTTTGGAGGGTAAAATAGAAAATGAAAAAAAAAGTTTTGCAAACTATATCGTTTTACATATCAAATGAAAGGGCTCATTGTGAGCATCTTACATTTTTTATAATTTTTTAGATATCATTTTGAAGTTATTTACGAAAATAGGTGAAAATCGACCATTCTCCCCCGCTCTCCTTAACTCCGAAACTAGGACCGAAAATTTTGAAAAAAATATAAAACATAGTTCTTTGCCTAGATTACAGGAAAACCTATAAGAAATCTAGAGTAACAAATTTGGGTCAGATTTAAAACAACTTACGGGTACTTATAATTTACATAATTAACGTACGGAACCCTCTCCACGCGAGTCGAACTCGCACTTGTCCGGTTTTTTTAGCACAAATCAATATTGTGATTCATGTTTTTTTTGACATTTTCAATTTTATTATTACCTCTTGTCGTTTTGCTATGCAAGAATTTTTAGCAGAATTCTGGATATTTTCCAAATGTTAGTCTAGAATGGTATGTCATTACAGACTACTAAAACAGAATATATTTTTTGCCTAACCTAAAACCAAACAACAACAGCAATAATAGGCTCGTCCCTTGTAATCATGGGACTTAAACATAAGTTTCGAAAAATGGGAATACTAAGTAAACCTCTCCCCAATCAAACGCGGAAAATAGGGGTATTGTTACCAATTAAAACCCCCACACTCATATCCACAACTAACAGTGTCGGCAAGTCACACATTCTCAAAGTGAAAAGCAATACGACATCAATCACCAACGCCGGTGACTGAAAACTAACACAAAATTAATAACAAGCATTCACCGCAGCCAAACTCTACCTATTAATTACACGGCCTATACCTACTGCTACGTATACAGTGCAATACCGCCAAAGAGGAAACTTCAGAAGGCTTCCGAACCGAAATAAAGTGATAAAAAATAAATAAATAAACCCTTTTCGACTTGTACATATTCATTACTATTATAGTTTTGTAGTTTATAAATAATGTAATAATCTTTTAAAGAAATAAAGAAATAAATAATCATTTCAGGTATAACAAGCCAAGGGTGGTTGTAAGTAGGGTATTTGAAAAAAATCATATCGTTGTAATTATGTATTTGTATACAAAACAAGAGATTCTTAATATAATATTACTGGCGACCCGCCCCTGGCTTGTATGATTTTACAACTTGATAAAACACAGATATTCTTAATTATTTATGTCAGTTTAATGTCAATTTACTATGCAATAATAAACTGTTCAGTTCAGTTCATGAAATCAGCTGTTCACTTCCTGCCTAGTTACAGAGTTCATCAAACTCGTCGTCGCGCTTGTCGTTCGCTACGTGCGTTTTGCTACGGTAACGATACATTGCGTATGAGGAGATTATAAAAATCGAATTTATTGCATTCCCATAACATTCCTGAAATAATTTCTTGTACCGGTCATCTTAGTATGATAATTATACTGAATTCACCATCAGTCTGCGGAGGGCTGTCCCTTACACCCTATATTCCAAGAAAAGGTAGGTACCTTCTATATATCTACGGTACGGGTACGGTTACGGATGAAACCCATCAGCAATTACTTGAGTACAACATTGGATCGGGAACCAATTATTTTAGAAAAACTTCCATCGTTGTTATGTTCAACTTGTGATAATCAAACTACCCTCAATTAAGGTGGATTTCTTGATATTCAATCTGTCCATTTTTAATCAAGTTTCAAAAAAAGAGGAAGTTAGGTATTCAACTTTCAAAAATATCTAAATCATATCTAAATCATATATTAATCTTTTTTTTTACGTGATTATTTTTTAATTTTGTAGAAAAAGCTTGCTCGGTGGTCCCGTATAAATTTTATTAACTTTGCTTCGGTAATTTGAGTAATCTTTTATACGCAGTCTGCACTAAAAGTATCGGGAATGGAATATTTCCACTGTTCCTGTCATATTAAAATGTTTTTAATTGAAAACTCCTTGGTTTTAAAAATCGAATACCATTTATTTATTTATAAAAAGATTCTCGGTCTTGTCACAAGGTTTTGTCAAACTTGTTTAGTCGTTGAGAAAATGGAATTGACTCGAGAAAATTCAAGAGCGACGATTTATTATGACTTTCGAAGTGGTTTAACACAAAAACAGTGGGTTGACCGGATGATTTCTGCATTTGGTGATGAAGCCCCATCCAAAACCACAATTTATCGGTGGTTTGCTGAATTTCAATGTGGACGTGTCAAGCTCAGTGATAATCCCCGTCAAGGTCGTCCAAAAACTGCAGTCACCCAAGAAAACGTTGATGCTGTGCGTAAGCTGATTGAGGAAGATAGACATGATACCGCGAAATTCAGGCAACTTTAGACATTGGCATGAGTCAAACACAAATAATCTTACATGAACAATTAGGTGTAAAAAAGTTGTTTTCCCGATGGATACCGCATTCGCTCTGTGAAGAGCAAAAAGCGGCTCGCGTTACTTGGTGCGTCAGAACTCTCGAAAGATTCCACGCAGGATCCTCAAATGCTGTATACAACATCGTATCAGGTGACGAATCCTGGATATACGCGTACAAACCCGAAACAAAAACCAGTCACGAGTTTGGGTGTTCGAAAATGAGTTAAAGCCAACAAAAATTGTTCGTTCACGGAGTGTTGCAAAAAAAATGGTGGCCACGTTTGTCTCCAAAACCGGCCATGTTGCGACTATTCCTCTTGAGGGACAAAGAACGGTTAATGCAGAATGGTATGCTAGCATTTGTTTGCCACAGGTCGTTTCTGAACTCTGTAAAGAGAACTGCAACCGCCGCATCATCCTCCATCACGACAATGCGAGTTCTCACACCGCGCACAGAGCAAAAGAGTTTTTAGAGCAAGAAAACATAGAATTATTAGACCATCCGCCGTGCAGCCCCGACCTAAGCCCTAATGATTTCTATACTTTCCCTAAAATAAAGAATAAATTGCGTGGTCAGAGATTTTCATCACCTGAAGAAGCTGTGGACGCCTACAAAACGGCCATTTTGGAGACCCCAACTTCCGAATGGAATGGTTGCTTCAATGATTGGTTCCATCGTATGGAAAAATGTGTCAAATTTCGCGGAGAATACTTCGAAAAGCAATAAATATATTTTTAAATAGTAATGTTGTGTCACTTCCTTGATTCCCGAAATTTTCAGTGCCGCCCTCGTAATACGTATGTTTTCTTCTTCCTCTATGTTCATGATCTTTCTTAATATCCTCTAGTTACAATGTAAAATCAAAACATAACATGAATTTGTATGGAATGCTTCAAATTCTCCTTCTTCTCGAATCAGAATGGAAGTCGCTGCTTCTTTGTACCCAATTCCATAAACAAAGAGCCAATACTCGTGGGTCTTCTCCATTTATCTTCTACGTAACACCGCCGACAACTTCGCGTAATGTAGCGCCAGAACCGGGATAAACCCGTAAACGCCTCCGCGGTAATTCCGACCGACAGTTCGCACTGTTCGCGGGGAATTATCATAAACACAACCGACATCGGCCAGGGTCGATAAGACCCACGAAGTCAGTACTATATTTGGTACAACTATCTCCGTTCCCTCTGTGTTCTGTTGATTTAAATTGAGTCAGGTTCAACTTGCTCTAAATATGGCGAAGTTTTGGTTGTAAGAAAGTTCTGAGGTCGGGGGAAATGTACATTGTGTACCTAACTAATCATATTATACCATACGTACCGCAACTATCTGTGAAGTTTGTTCCTTATAAGCGCTTTATGGCGACGAATATGAATTAAGATAATCATTTTATTTAACAGACATTATGGCCCATCTTAACTCGGAGAAAACATCAGACGTTGAACAACATCCAACTCCTTGACCTCTTCAAACCCTTTATTACTCCACCAAGAAATTAAAACAATCCTACAAATATACACTCACCTTAAAACTTTAGAGCTGCTCAACATTTTACCCACTTTAAAGTATTTATTCTTGTTTACCTTTCACAACTCCTGACGCACCATCAGAACGCTTTCCCGACGAATTAACTCATAATTATTAGATGAGGACGTAATTAAAGTGGGACTTGGCAAGTTTTTACAAAGTGGAGTGCATTAAGTGAGAGATTATGGGAGAAGGTGTTTGTTTGCCAAGACCCACTAGTTCGGAGCTCATTAAGACGTTTTCTGACTAGGGATGCGTCGCCATATAATTAGTTTGGAGACGTAATTCAAATAAGACTCATGTTTTTAGCGAATGCAATTAGAAGGCGATTAATTTTATTTGTACTCTGTAAAGACTGGACAGCTACATGCATTGTGAGACGAAGCTGCAATGTTTAACACGCTGTTAAACCATATAATTGCAATGTTTAATGTGAGCATTAGTAACATTATATAAGGTGTAAAAAAATTAACTGCAAGAACTTCGTCCACATACTCGACATCGAAAAACAAACACATTACAAAAAAAAAATTTTTTTTTGAGCACTTTCTATATTTTCACATTAATAACAATTTACTATCATATTTTTTTGTGCACTGTACGCAGGGCTGCGCTAACGGCTCGCTCCAATACCGCGCGCGAGCGTCGTACCCCCGCCGCCCGCTACTATTCCCTCCCGCAGCCCTGCGTACAGTGCACAAAAAAATATGATAGTAAATTGTTATTAATGTGAAAATATAGAAAGTGCTCAAAAAAAAAAACTTTTTTTGTAATGTGTTTGTTTTTCGATGTCGAGTATGTGGACGAAGTTCTTGCAGTTAATTTTTTTACACCTTATATATATCGCAATCCATCATCAGCATTCTCTTGCCCATATTTCAATTCATTTGGGGTCGGCACAGCATGTCTTCTTCTTCCATACTTCTCTATTACTCATCATATCATCAGTGTGCGCGCCCCTCACTAGGGCGAGCGAGGAAAGACAGCGGGACGAGGGGCGAGACGGAGCGCAGGCGACGCCACGCCGCGCGCCGACCGACACTCCGCGAACGACGACCGACCGCATCACAATTACGATTCATAGTTTTAAGAATTTAAGTTAATTAATATAGACATCAAGTTTTACCTAACTGATGAAGTTTGTTTAATCTATATATATAAAATTCAAAGTCCTGACTGACTGACAGAGATATCAACGCACAGCCCAAACCGCTGGTCCTAGAGCAATGAAATTTGGAGTGTGTATTCTTTGTGAAGAGTAGGTATCCACTAAGAAAGGGTTTTTCGAAATTCTACCCCTACGAGGGTAAAATGGGGTGTTGAGTTTTCTATGAAACTTTTTATTCTCGCGGTCGATGGACTTGAAAATTTGTGTACCTACTCTGCAGTTACAATTATGAGAAGCGTGTATCAAAGTTTTTCCAAAATCATCCCTCAATATGAAATTCAAAGTCCTGACTGACTGATATATCAACTTACAGCCTAAGCTGTTGGTGTTAAAGACATGAAATTTGTGTATTCTTTGTGAAGAGTAGGTATCCACTAAGAAAGGGTTTTTCGAAATTCCACCCCTAAAGGGGAGAAATGGGGTGTTGAATTTTCGGTAAAACTTTTTATTCTCGAGTCGATTGACTTAAAAGTCTACATACTCTTCAGTTAAAACTATGAGAAATGTATATCACAGTTTTTCCAAAATCATCCCCCAATATAAAATTCAAAGTCCTGGCTGACTGATATATCAACGCAGAGCCCAAACCGCTGGTCCTAGAGAAATGAAATTTGGAGGGCGTATTCTTTGTGAAGAGTAGGTATCCACTATGAAAAGGTTTTTCGAAATTCTACCCCTAAGAGGGTAAAAATGGGTATTGAGTTTTCTATGAAACTTTTTATTCTCGCGGTCGATGGACTTGAAAATTTGTGTACATACTCTTCAGTTATGAAGAGATTAATTATGAGAAACGTGTATCACAGTTTTTCCAAAATCATCCCCCAGTATGAAATTCAGTCCTGTTTTTTTTCGGTTTTTTCGTCATGGGTGTCATTTTCGTAGTTTTTGGGGTCGCCAATGACGAAAATGAGGTCAAAATATAAATATTCAAGACTACGCCCATGAAGATTTCAGGTTTTTTCGTCATGGGTGTCATTTTCATGGCTTTTGGGGTCGCTGATAACGAAAATGTTGCCAAAATGTAAATCGATGATGACGCCAGCAAAAAAAATCAGTTATTTCGTCATGAGTGTCATTTTCGTGGTTTTTGGGGTCGCTGATAACGAAAATTAGGTCAAAATGAAATTCAGGATGGCGCCGATGAAAATTTTTGGTTTTTCTTCATGAATGTCATTTTCGTGGTTTTTGGGGTCGTTGATAACGAAAATGTGGTCAAAATGAAAATCCAAGATGGTGCGGACGAAAATATTTGGTTTTTTCGTCATGGATGTCATTTTCATGGTTTTCAGGGTCGCTGATATCGAAAATTAGGTCAAAATGAAAATTCTAAATGGCACCAACCATTTTTTTTTGATTTTTCATCAGGGTTATCATTTTCATAGTTTTTGAGGTCACTGATAACGAAAATGAGGTCCAAATAAACATAGGAAAAAAAAACAATTCTCATTTTTTTCTTCGGTTTCCCCTGACTCAATTTTCACTCTTCGCCACTGGTACCTACCAGTGGCAAAGGGTCCACTTAGAAAGGGTTTTTCGAAATTCCACCCCTTTTTTTTGTTTTTTTGGAGGGTGGGAAATCAACAAATGACCCCTCCCGCTCTGGGCGGAGCGGAAGGGAGTGTCAGACTCTTACTGACTAAAAACCACCCATGTTCCTTCTTTGGCCCTTTATGTTCCAGGGCCGCGGTATCTCTTTCGAACAGTCCCGCAGCCCTGGCAGGCATCGGCCCTTGCGGGCCCCTCCCGTTTGCTGACATCTCTTTGAGGCGCGCGTGGAACACGAACGCGCCGTCGACACGGCCTGTCGTCATATGACGGACGGACGGCGAGCTAACCCATTACTCACCGTCCACAGGCCTACGGTGGCCGAGACCCATCACGGCGTGGCCCCCGACGCCCGGTGCTTCTCCTTCCGCGGCGGCTGGGACGTGAGGCTCTCTCCCTCTCACGTTCCGCCGCCTCCTTCGCTAGCATGACTGCTTCGCAGGAGGAGGCGACGGCTTTCGATTCCCTCTCGCCCCGGACCATGGCTTGAACCAGGGCCGGACGCGAGAGGTCGTCGCCGCTAATCGCCGCTACGAGGACACGGCGGTGCTCCGCCCAAGCGGAGCAGACCTCCACGGTGTGCTCCACCGTGTCCTCCGGGCGATCCTCGCAATGATAGCACCGAAATTCCACCCCTAAGAGGACAAAATGGGGTGCTGAGTTTTCTGTGAAACTTTCTATTCTACTTACAGTTTTTCCAAAATCATCCCGCAATATAAAATCAAAGTCCTGACTGACTGACTGATATATCAACCACTGGTCTTAATGACATGAAATTTGAAGGATGTATTCTTTGTTTTGAAATGGGGGTTGAATTTTCTGTGAAACTTAATATTCTCTGGGTCGGTTGACTCAAAACTTAATGTACACATCACTCTTCAATTAAAATTATGAGACACGTGTATCACAGTTTTTAATATAACACGATGTAGTTTAGAAATATTTTTATTTTCATTTTTTAATTTACGACCCAAAAGTGGCTCTCCTGTTTAAAATTAATTTATACGTCCGTCTTTGAATCAATGACTTACATATATGTACCAAATTTCAACTCCATCGGTCCGGTAGTTTCAGAGTCTTACATAAACTATTTATTAATGCGAAAGTTTGGATGAATGGATCTTTGTTACTCAATCACGCCAGAACGGCTGATCAGATCTGGATGAAACTTGGCACAGAGATAGATTATAGTCTGATACAAATAGATGTAGATTACTTATTATCCCAGAAGTAGGCAAGATCCCGTGGGCAATTCCCGAACTGCACGCGGGCGAAGCCGCGGGCAAAAGCTAGTTTCTAAACAAAAGTGGCGACCGTGACAGGACGCGTTTTTCTTGTGATTTATTTGAATGATTGCAGAGTGTCCTGTACGGGGCAGCACGCGCCCACGCTTTTGCACGCAATTTCACCCTATTTAACAGAATAGGTTATAGGTTAGTCTCATACCATGCTATGACAATTGGCTAGCCTGCCTAACTCGATCTATTTTTTATAAAACAGCACATAGGTTGCCTAATAAGCTACCTACACCTGTGCCAAAGGGATAATACCGTTATTTCAATACCGCACGCCGACTATTTCAGCGAATCTCCGTGAAGAGGAGCGCATCGGTGTTGCCGCCACGTGGCCGGTTCGTCGCGTGCCCCCTACGTGCGCACTGCTAGCCTAAGCTGTCTGCTCGGCGCGAGCTGCCCTGAGCACCGCGTCGTGCTGTAGCACTAGCACGAGCGACTGGACCTGAGCTTTTCGGCTCTTTTTACAGGTTTGAGTGCACATTCATTGTTTCGTTGTTGGTTCTCCTGGTATTGGTGACTATTAATTATCTATAAAAATGAATGAAGCAGAGCTCAAAGTAGAAATAACTAAATTAGTTAAAGAACGCGGTATTATTAAGGGCCGTATTACAAGATTTTCAGACTATTTAATTTAAATAATTTAATTGAGTTAAAAGAAATTTCTTCCATTCAATACAGAGAATTAGAAATAAAAGTAAATAAAATTCAATTGCTAATGGATGAGTTTGAGGCCATTCAAGGTAAGATAGATATGTTGCATTCTGATGGTACAGAGCAAATTAAAGAAAGGGATACTATAGAAGGCCAGTTTATTAACTTAATAGCAAGAAGCCAAGATATTTTATCTAATTCTCCCCAGAAAAGGGCTGAGATAGCAAGTTTTGATAAAGAAAATAGTAACCATACATCTACTAGTATCTGCCATTCCTTTAATGGCATAAAATTACCCACAATCAAACTTCCTACATTTGATGGGAATTACCTAAACTGGTTAGAATTTAAGGACACATTTCAGTCAAACACATTGATCACAAACCTAGGGTGACCACCCAATCCAAAAGTTTTATTGCATCAGTTGATAAGAAAGAAAATAAGAGTTGTGTTTTATGCAATGAAAATCATCACTTGTATGAATGTCATAAATTCAAAAGTATGAATGTAGATGAGCGACTACATGAAGTAAATAAGTTAAAGTTATGTAAGAATTGCTTCCATAGTGGCCACAATGCCTTTCAATGTCAGCTGAGAGCTGTATGTCGCCAATGCAAAAAGAAACACAACACATTAATACATATAACAAAAGGTAACCCCACACACTCTACTGATACTGAACAACCCTCTACATCTTCCTCTCTCCCTGTGTCACTGTCGGTGGCATCCAATGAACAGGTATTGTTATGTACGGCGCTTGTCCAAATTGCAATGAACAATAAGATATATACAGCCCGTGCGCTGCTGGACACAGGTAGTCAATCTTCTTTCATCACTAACAATTTTAAAAGGAAGATAGGGCTAGTAATCAACCCCGGTAGTTCAGTGAATGTTTGTGGGATCAATAATGCTACATGTAATGTTACTGAAAGTTGTTTTATTAAAATTAAATCTAGATGTATGCCATTCGAATTTAATGTTAAGTGTCTAGTAGTACCTCGAATAACGGGAATCTTACCAAATTCTATAGTTAATACTGAACTGTTAAAATTACCTAGAAATATTACCCTAGCTGATCCTAACTATTTTTCCCCAGCTGAGGTTGACATCCTCTTAGGAGCAGATGTATATTGGGATATAGTTGGCTCTAATTTAATCAAGTTAGGCAGTAATAAACCAGTTTTACAGGAGTCCATGCTCGGATGGCTCATTAGTGGCCCTATACAAGGTAGTCAGTCCACTTCAAAAGTTTATTGTAACTTCACTCAAGAGATAAAGGACTCTTTAGAAAAATTTTGGAAAATTGATGACTTACCTGCCACAAAAACGTATTCTAACGAAGAGCAATGTTGTGAGGATCATTTCGTACAAAATGTATCTCGCCTAAATAATGGTAGATTCTCTGTGTTAATGCCCATGAAAGAGGCACCTGAAAAGGCACTTGGGGATTCTCACTATGTTGCTAAAAAATGTTTAGAGAGTTTGGAAAGAAAATTTAAAAAATATCCTGAATTAAGGAACGACTACAAGGCATTTATAGATGAATATGCCAATTTAGGGCATTTAACTAAAATTACTAGACCAAAATTTGGGTACTATATGCCTCATCACGCAGTAATTCGTGAAAAGAGCGAAACCACAAAGCTCCGCGTGGTATTCAATGCGTCTTCTAAAACAAGCTCTGGAAAATCACTTAATCAAATTCAAATGATTGGTCCAGTAGTGCAGAGTGATTTATTCTCTATTTTGTTACGATTTCGCAGCCATAAGTTCATTCTCACAGCCGATATTGAGAAAATGTACCGGCAAATTGAAGTCGGGCAACAGCAGCGCCATCTGCAGCTTATTTTGTGGCGTGACGATAAGTCACAATCGATAGATGTTTTACAACTCAATACAGTAACCTATGGTACTGCCTCTGCACCATTTCTAAGTACCCGATGCCTCTTACAACTAGCAAATGAGTGTAAGGATGGGTCTATTGCTAGTAGTATATAGAATTACATTGTTTTGTTGATGCCTCTCAACAAGCCTATGCAGCTTGTATTTACCTGCGTTCTGTAAATTATAATAAGATAGTTACAGTCAGGTTGTTGTGTGCTAAGGCACGAGTCGCACCGATGAACCCAACCACTATACCTCGATTGGAGTTATGTGGCTTCTTGTTAGGTGCACGATTATGTTCAAAGGTATTAGAGTCATTAAATTGTAATATCAATCGCAAATTCATATGGACTGATTCAATGGTTGTGTTAGGGTGGGTGAATACCACACCCAGGGATCTTAAAATATTTGTTTGTAACCGAGTGAATGAAATCAATCAACTTACGAATGGATTCACCTTCTGTCATGTTCCTACTGATCAAACCCTGCATATATTGCGTCTAGAGGGGTGACTCCTAATCACTTACAGTCCTGTCTCCTCTGGTGGGAAGGGCCATCGTTCCTCGGTAACGACACATCTTGTTGGCCTACACAAAAACACTTACAAATCCCTAATAACTTACCTGAAGTCAAACACTTGCAAACCATTGAATGCTGTGTTGCTGTTACAAATCCAATAATTAATTTTGAGCATCATTCTAATTTAAATAGATTAAAGAGAATATATGTCTATGTACAACGTTTCCTAAATAACTGTAAAAATAAAGGTGCTAAAATTAATGGACCATTAGATATTAAGGAATTGAATGATTCATTAGTTATGTTAGTTAAGTTTAGTCAATTAGAAAGCTACGAAGAGGAAATTAAATTAATTAGAAATAATAAAACTCTTAATCGTAAGTCAAAATTATTGCCTCTAAATCCTTTTATTGATTCAGATGGCATATTAAGAGTTGGGGGTCGAATTCAAAACTCAGAATTCGCTTATGATAAAAAACACCCCATTATCTTAGATGGAAAACATCATCTAACTAAATTAATATTAAGGAACGAACATGAACGTTTATTTCATGCTGGTCCTCAACATCTGTTAGCCTCAATAAGAGAACGATTTTGGCCCATTGGTGGCAGGCACTTAGCACGTACCACGACAAAGCAGTGTATAGTTTGTATTCGCCTATGTGGGAAGACAATACAACCTATAATGGGAAACTTACCTGCCGAAAGAAGCTCTTCAATGTTTCCTTTCTACTCGTCTGGTGTTGATTTTGCTGGTCCGTTTATGATCTCTAGCCGCAAAGGAAAAGGCAATCGTATTTCAAAATGTTACCTATGTTTGTTTGTGTGCCTCTCGTCCAAAGCGATTCATTTAGAATTAGTAAGCGATATGAGCACTGATGCATTCATTTTGTCCTTGCGAAGGTTCGTCTCTAGGAGAGGCAAACCTAATGTTATTTATTGCGATAATGGTACCAATTTCAGGGGTGCAAACAATGAGATACGAAGGATACTCAGGTCCAGTCGTGAGTCAGCTATTAATTATGCCAACAACGAAGGCATTAAGTTCATGTTCAGTCCCGCATACTCACCTCATTTTGGAGGCATATGGGAGGCGGGCGTGAAATCCGCAAAGTTTCATTTAAAGCGTGTAGCGGGAAATGCTTACCTGACATTCGAGGAACTCGCGACGCTATTCACACAAGTCGAAGCTATTTTAAATTCTCGTCCCCTAACTCCTCTCTCATCTGATCCAACCGACCCCACTCCTTTGACCCCAGGGCACTTTCTCATTGGGCGACCTCTCACCTCAGTACCATCGCTGCCTATCACCTGCAAGCATCCCAACAGATACCAATACATTGAGCAGCTGCGACAGCAATTCTGGGAAAGATGGCGCCGAGAGTTTGTTGCCGAACTACAAGAGCGCTCCAAATGGAAAACACGGCAATGTGAGCTCCGTGTGGGCGATCTAGTGATCCTGAAAGAAGACTATCTTCCCCCACTGCAGTGGAAGCTTGGCCGTATATCTCAGTTATATCCTGGCACAGACGGCATCAGCAGGGTTGCCGACGTGTTTACGTCAAAGGGCACACTAAGGAGGGCTATTAATAAATTATGTATCATTCCAGCCACTGCTGGTGAAAAAGTTTCCACAGCCAACGGCGAAGCAGATCATTGAAAGCGACTTTCAAGGCCCGGGAAGATGTGCGCGCCCCTCACTAGGGCGAGCGAGGAAAGACAGCGGGACGAGGGGCGAGACGGAGCGCAGGCGACGCCACGCCGCGTGCCGACCGACACTCCGCGAACGACGACCGACCGCATCACAATTACGATTCATAGTTTTAAGAATTTAAGTTAATTAATATAGACATCAAGTTTTACCTAATTGATGAAGTTTGTTTAATTTCTAAACAATCAGACACCAGGAGGTGCCTCTCTGTTCTTGCCATATCATCCTTTTCACAGTACATCCTACGTTTCTTTGGTCTTCCTCTACTCTTATCCACTTCCACTATCCACTTTAATACTCAAAACTGTCCTTACGACATTTTTCGCATATACAGGGTGGATTAATCGCCCTATATCGAGGGCGATAGTAATTGGGGTTATCAGGGTGATGTTTGATAGAACATTTTTTACAAGAATTTGCACTTTAAAGATTAATATTTCACAAACAAATCCGTTAATCGAAAAATTATTTGAAAAAACTCGCAACATTTTTTAAATACCTATTCAACGACATCCCACACTATGGGATATGCGGGAAGAAAAAATCCCCACTTTACGTGTAGGTAATGGAGATACCCTTAAAAAAAATACTTTTCGAGATTATAATATTTCACCACTTTGTCGGCGTAACTAATCTGTATATTCATGCCAAATTACACCTTTCTAGTACTTAGAGTCTTTGAGCTAAGCTGCGGACAGACAGACAGACAGGCGGACGGACATGGCGAAACTTTATGGGTTCCTTGTTTGTTGACTACAGAACCCTAAAAAGTGCCAATACTCATAAATTATAGTACCCACTGTGATAAAAGCACTTTTGTATTGATGATACACACACATACATTACTACTACTATTTATTACTTCTTTAGCTTTCAAACAACAAAATAATCAGTTTAGTAATATCGATGGCAAAAGACAGAAACATATTAACAAGTTATAATTCCTCTTAGATTATATTATAGATTATGTACAACACCGAAAAGTGATTAACACATAAATTACGGATAAATGTTGCCTGAAATAATAAATACTTTCAGTTCTTTTAGACATCAAGTGACATAAATATCGACGAATGTCGTGAATGTCAGAATTTGGGTCACTTTCGCTCAAAATAATTTTCGTTTGAAGCTATAGAGAATATTTAATGAGCCCCAAGTGATGAGAAATTAATTAAATTCATTTCGTTTGATCGTTTTTCTTATTGTCTTTAATATTATAATTATAATAGAACTGATCCCGGTAGGTACAAGCAGAAATTATTCCCGGTTCTTTTGTCCTTCTAACTAATTATAATGTTTTATAAAATTATGATTATATATTAATCGTCCTTTTAAAACGTGAAAAGGCTATTTTTCTGTATAGCAAGAACGTATAATTTTAGTTGAACCAAAAAACCTCTATTACATATAAGTATTAAAGTTTTAAACACTTTTAAATACACAAGCAGATATTCATATCATTTTAGAGAAGTCATTTGCATGAAAGTGTTAAAACATAATTATTAACAACACGCGAGTGTTAATTATTAATGAAAGTAATATTAATAAGGTCTCACGAAATGCGGTGCTTTCATTATGCGCTAATGTTTTTTTTAGTAAATATTCATGCATTAAGAACTGTGCTTAATCTAGACAATTTAATAACCTACTTGAATAAAAGTACAGACAGACTACAAATAGAACTAAAATAATAATAACAAGACTAAAACGACGACAATAGGACACTTAGGCGTCAAAGTATTCCTCCGCATCGCGGTCATCCGGAAAAGTGCCCAGAAGATGGCAGCATAGTTAACAAAATAAAGAAAAAACGTTGTAGAGGTAAGGTCATAATTAAGCCAAGAAAAAGGGATGTAACGTCAGCCATTTTACCGGAGGGTTGAATCGGAAGCAGAAGAAGAATAAATAATTTATTAGCTTAGCAAAAATAAAACTTATTGGTAAGGGGCATCCCTACTTATAAGCAAATGAACCAGTACACGAAAAAACACTGATGCTTATTACTAAACATCGCGTTATTGAAAACTCGAAAACTGTGCAGGGTGCAATCCGCGAAACTCCCAGAGCTGTTAACAAACAAATAATCAGAAAATACTTCAAAAACCCAATCAGATAAGCCATCCACACATTCGCATTACATCCACAACACCGCTTGCATTCCTTACTTTACGTCAGTCGTTCAATCAACACGCCAGCGGAGTCCGGCTCGAGAAGTCGAGATAGGTGGCCGGCTTACAAGCAATCCCCATCTCGGAGTCGAGAGCACGGTAAGCCTTTTGGCTTCCATTCGTGTCACTTGGCTTCAGACATTAAGACATGTCGGCTGATGTCGGCGGGACTTCTTAGAGAAGACGTTTCACGGTTTAGTTTGGAAGTAACGAGGTTGGTTAAGTGGTGGTGAGTAATTGTGGATTAATCTTTGGTGTACGGAGATGGAAATTGGTGTGAATTTAAGGTGATGTAAATTACTGCATTGCAAGGGATTGCACTGTAACTAATTCACCTTAAAGACTTATTGATCTCTGCGTAACTTACGGTATAAGTTTTTTTGCAATTTGTGTTCCGGTACCTCGGTACCCTAAGCCTAGTTATTCAAAAGAAGGTTTTTTTTATCCTGATATGAATCTGCATCGATTGGCTGTATAAAATAAAATGTGTTTATTTTTCGTTGACACTACCATTTTTCAAAAATCAGCGCATGCTGTTAATGAATAATAACAAAATTAAGGACAGTCTGATAATGCATCTTTTTGTTGCTGTAACGATTATGGTACCCTGCCTTTACTGCCCCGATTCAAAAATTCCACGTCGTGATGCAAACAAACGACTCATCATAGCTTTATTTGTGAATTGGGACGAAACATAAAACAAAAATGTCACCTAAATACTCATCATATTCTGCCTAGCCTTTTTCCAACTATGTTGGGGTCGGCTCCCAGTCTAACCGCATTGGGCTGACTGCCAGTATTTTACGTGCAACGACTGCCTATCAGACCTCCACAACTGACACACAATTGACTGTTAGTATTAAGTAATACGATACCCCTTGATAACACTGATATTGTCTTGTCAGACTTTTGGGCAACTCACTACTTGCAACGACCGTTAAAGATCTACAAATGACAGCTGGGATCAACGACTTAACGTGCTTTCCGAGGCACGAAGGAACCTTGGTATGTAATGGGTGGTCACCCATCCACGGGCCAACCTAGGTAAGCATGGCTTAACCTGAAATCGACCCAAGCGTCTGTTGTTATTAAGCAACGAGCTCTAAATACTAAAAAAAATAAAAAATAAGTACAAATAAAAACAAACACTTAAAAACGTCATCATAATTTCCTAAAGCGGTTGTAAGACCGCTTGCTATATTATGGCGGTCAGTATTACAACCTCTTTAGGAAATCCGGAGAGCAAATAAGCCATGTAAGCTAGCCATATGGCTGGTATACGAATAAAAAACCAGGTTAAAACAACAGAGCTGTACAGAGGCACTACCACTAACTCGTAAGCTTTTAATGGAGGGAAACGTACATCCAGGTTATAGCTTGTACCAAAAATATGTTAGACTAGTGTTGCACGCGACACCCGGTCGCGTGAAATTATAAAAAAAATATTATTTCCCTTTTTGAATCGGATTTTGTTACCAATTTCAATGGTTTTAATTTTTTTGCACGGAACTTAATTATTTTTTTTTTTAATAAAAGTAGCCTATATTAAACTTTATAACATCAGCTATCTGCCAGTAAAAGTTGCGTCAAAATCGGTTCAGCCATTTCGGAGATTAGCCGGAACGAACAGACAGACAGACAGATAGACAAAAATTGAAAAAAATGTGTTTTTGTTATAAGTGACGTATTTATGTTTTCATATGAATTCAGTAAAAAGCTGTTATTTTGATATTACCAACAGACACTTCAATTTTATTTATTTGTATAGATATAGATGTATAGATGAGATTTGGAGGCAAACGGTCGCAAGCGCGACTGTTGAGCGTTAGGCCCTGGGTTCCATTCCCGGGTCAAGCAAAGTGTTATTGGGTTTTCCCATGAGAAATTTCTCAGTAGTTAGGCAATAGGGGGTGGCCCTATTACATTGGACTTAAACATAACTGGTGAAATGTGGATGTACTATTAGGTTCACATATGCCTAATTCTTCGGGGATCAGAGGAACCAAAGTCGATCAGTTTCATGGTCTAGCGCTTATTGTATTAAGTGGCAATATTACCTATCTAAAGAGTGGGAGAGATGTAATTATGTTGTACAAGAAAATCAGAGAACGGAATCTTTGATTCGGTGACTTGCTTTGAAGATTAAGTACCAATATCCAATGCAAGCTCAAGGTGCTTGCGTTCTCTGAAGCTGTAGGTACTCATTATGGGGTTCTTGATGCCATCCCGTTTCAAAACCGCTCCGTTCCGTCATCAAAATCATGGGGATATCGCCGTTTGCTGTGGTTAGCGACCGTTACTGAGAATTCTCCTTTGTAGCAGTATGGTCTTCATACAGTACAGGATACCCTTTTAGTGGAGTAAGCAAAAGTAGTATGTAAGAAAGAAAGAAAAAATATTCATTTGTCACAGGGACATGACGTGCATACAAAAAAAGAAATAACAGTAATCATAATGCACATCAAATATTATAAATACAACAGGACAGAAACAGAAAAAGAAAAGTTAACAGCTTGCACGTCGTGACTGCGACAAGCAGGCTACCACTCAGCATGATGCTGTGCTATGGAGGGCCCACAGCACAGCGCTGGTTTTCTGTGTAAGGATGCCGTAGCACGTGGTATTTTATAGTTTATGCCTACACCCATTGCAAAGAGGCGATGTTCGATAGTAGTTAAAAATAATACATAGCTCCTTTGTCTGCTTTCAGTGAAGCGTAATAATCGAACGTAAACAATCGGTGTTTGTCGGACAGTTTGCCTATGTTGTCAACAATTAATCGTTGAAATTATAGTGCACGCTATAACAAAACAGCAAATAAACAGTATTATCGCGTACTGTTATAATTGAGGTATCACTAACATTTACACGAAACAAATCAAACGAAAGCATGATTATTATCGTAACAGCCAAGCTAACATTATGTTTTATGTCATTTTTTGTAATGGACATTACCTACTACTACTACTACTCCGCAAAATTTCTAGTATAAGCTTACCGGCGTTCCTGTCCTCTGTCCACAGCACTGAAAAGCTAACCAGGAAAATTTTAGCTCTCTCCCTGGTTGACTCGGAAGTGCCGTGCTTGACCGACGCAGAGGTCGCCTGGAAAGTGACTTGCCCGGATACGGATCGGCCCGAGAACCCGTTTTCCCAGAGACAGTGGGATGAGCCGCTCTGCAGGTTGGTACGGAATAAACTTATTAATACGTCTACCAATACTGCTGAGCGTGCCCGCCTACTGGCTGTGGGTGAGTGGGAGTCGGGCCTCTGGCTTCAGGCACTACCGTCACCTAATTTAGGCACTATGTTAGGTGACACAACCTTCCGGCTCGCTACGTGTTTGCGATTGGGCGCTCCTTGTGGGGCTCCACATCGCTGTCAATGTGGTGAAGCAGTCGACTGCCTCGGACACCATGGCCTTTCATGCAGTAAGAGTGCAGGTCGGATTGCGCGGCACGCTAGCATTAATGATCTCATCCGTCGTGCTCTTGCCACCGCCGGGGTGCCAGCTGTCTTAGAACCCAATGGCTTGGCACGCGTCGATGGGAAGAGACCAGATGGTATGACCATAATGCCATGGAAGTTGGGTAGGCCTTTGGTGTGGGACGCAACTTGCGTCGACACCCTTGCGCCATCCCATCTTCCTAGCACAGTGGGCTGCGCTGGGGCGGCTGCTGCAGGTGCTGAAAACCTCAAACGGCGCAAATACAACAATTTAATTGGTAATTATGTGTTTGAGCCGTTTGGGGTTGAAACACTAGGGCCATGGGGTCCGAGTGCCCACCTAGTTTTTCGAGAAATCGCCAAGCGGTTGGTCGACTCTTCACGTGACCAGAGGGCGGGCCTATTTTTTGGCCAAAGAATCAGCATTGCCATCCAACGTGGTAATGCTGCCAGCCTTCTGGGCACTTTTCCTGTTGACAGCGATGCGGACGAATTTTTGGATGCCCTGTAACCCTTTTATACTTGTACATATTTATTTCTATTATAGTTTTGTAGTTTGTAAATAATTAATATTTCGATTAAAGAATTTCAGATTCTACTACTAATAAATAAATTCTGTATTTCACTAAAAGCCATTACAGTACACACAGACTAAGAGCATATAAGGCTTATAACTAGGTCACAATAATGTTAATACTCTGACTCCTAAACTAGGTGTACGGGCCGGTGTCTTAGCAGTCAGGGTAGTAGAAGGTTTCCACCTTTTGGTTACGGATATAATTGAAGGTCAAAGTTCCAACTTTTTCCACACGGTTTTATACCTACAAATTTTAAAATTTTCTAACTTTATTGTACATACCTTTACGACCCCAACGACTACCTTTACGATCAATGCGGGCTGCATTGAAAAGCACAATGTTTTGTGTGCCACTACCGTAGAACAATTATACGGTTTTAAATACTCGTACTATAAACATTCTTCGCTTGAAAAAATTAAGGAATATAATGAAAAATCATGTGATGAAACGATTAGTTACAATCAGTTTACCACAACATGATCTTTCATTCTTTAACAAGACTTTCATTATTTCCTGACAATATTCTTATAAGATTTTTAGTCATCATAATTTGTTTTTTTTATATAAAATGTTTATGTTATTGTACTTACTGCCAAACACTAACCACAAGATGTATCGAACAAATTCATATTCAAGACCAAAACAAAACAATACAGACACTAAATTGCATAGCATATAACCCCATACACGCTCCATTAGAGTCACGCAAATAAACCAAACTATATCATAACGGAGGAACATGAAAAACCTTTCTGTAGCTAAAATGTCAGCAGGCGGAGTGAGACAATAGAAACTAAAATCGCACGAAACGCGAGTAAGATAGCGTAATGAGGGTTGACAAATTAGTGCCGAGTTCCGTAGTTGGCAAACACTCGCCGGCCGGTCTGAAAGACCTATTCCGAGGATAACGTTGGACTAATCGAGCGAGATAATTCGGTTTTTAAGGGTTGAATTATTAACAACTGTTCTTTTTTTAATGGTCCCTTTGTTTTGGTGGAATGTATGTGAAGGAAGAAGGTTTCGTGATAAAGTGGGCTGAAGTGTTGGTGTGTGTTTTTTTATCAGCAGTTTTAAATATAAGTATTTTAATTGAGGGGATATACAATAGAAAAATTCGGGAAAACGTACAGACGCCAGCACATCAAGCTTCTACAATCTGACAAATTTCTTTAATAGATTTCAACTTATTACTAAATCATTAGGTTTATAGGTTTATAGGAAAATTTGATAGTTTCAGGTAGCTTGATGAGCTGGCGTCTGTACATTTTTTTTGTGCTCTAGTAGGCTTATCAATGTAATGCTTTCATGTTTAATATTTGACATGCATTGAAAGACGAAGGCGCCATGTTGATATTGATTTTTGTTATGGGACGCCAAAGACAGCTTCCCAAAAAACCAGTTCCCGCACACCCTCGAAGGTATTCGTCACTCAGTATTCAAATTGGATCCCGTCACAATTCAATAATATATTCTAATAACGAATTGCTTACATAGACGGGCCGTTTATACCAGATATGAACGATACCTATTGCGGAAAGGTAGCTAAAGAAGGTCAAGCGGATAAAGTTAATGAAAGGTAAGAGATACGATTGGATATAGATAGGTGGTAGCTAGAAACATATGCAAGAAGAAGCAATGATGCGCCAACCCCATCTAAGTAAGGGCAGGATGATGAACACACGTAAGGTAAAGAATATGGACCATCAGTTTCATCGGTAACAGTCCGTTAAAGATAGGTCAATAAATGACCACGAAAAATAATACCATATTATGTGCCTAAAGGTGGACACGCACCAGGAGCCGTACGCGATGCAGTCATCGCATTTTATAAGCTTTATACGAAATATTATACAATGTCGCGCACCTATCCGCGCCGAACGACCCGTATTTCAGTAAAATGCTGTGAGGTATACGGACTCCGCCCGCGCGCGCGGACGACGTCATTAAATTCGTTAGTCGTTCGTAGCGCTTGCGGCGAGTGCCGAACAGAAATACTGTTGAAATTATGGTTGCGATTCGGCGCGTACGGCACGATGCGGATCACGGGACCATACGAAAATGCGATGACTGCGGCGCGTACGGTTCCTAGGGCACATCTATGTGCCTTCCATTACTGACGATTGCTTTGTAAAGGCAATTGTTCCATTTGATAGAACATATTTTTTTGAAAATAAAGTCCGTCTAAATAGAATATCTCGGTTAATAATATTGTGACACAACTAAAAAAACTTGATATCGTTCCGTGAAAAGCTGATCCACTTTGAGTGGTGCTTCAAAGGTTCTACCAGAAACCAAAATTCATTAGGACCAGTATTACTTAAAACCTTTTTTCTATGAATCTATATTCCGCTTTGGTAAAAGTGGGTCTTTTATCACCTTAAATTTATGGTATAAGATTAAATAACTCCGTTATCTGTTTGCAACACCATCGACAATTTTTGACGTACAAATAATTTAGATTCCGCGAATCCCACTTGTTTATTTTTCTGCCCTTTAATCTTTAACGAATTTTTACGTGGTGACACCAAAAGAGATTTATTTCCAACGGGAATTGAGATATTCGTAGTATTTATTTTACGCAAAATGTTGTGGTGCCCAGATGTTTAAGGTTTCTGAAGCATGAAGTTGCTAATTTGAATACAGTTGGCAATAAATTACAATGTTTTTCAATGTCAAGTACAACAATGTATTGGAATGCTTACTTAATGAGGTTACAGAATTTTGTACAGGGAGATTCTGTGACTGTAAGGGATGATAAGTGTGGAAGAGGAAAGTAAAATGAATTTAAAAAAAAATTCAGCAACCATGATTCCGGACACAGTTTTCAACTTTTTCTAGTTTAAGTAACTAATTAAATTAAAAGAATTACAGATAATTTTTAGCGTTTCAACTCTTTCGCGTTTATTTTCGGTCGTCAACAAAAATTAACAAACTCAAGTTCTGTTCTTGACAACTTGTTACAAAGATTTTTTTGCTAAAAATACTTCAGCTGCTCAATTAAAAATGTTGAGGAGTGAAACAACCAGAAACATCAATTTATTAATGAGTGGATTGTGACATTTAATTTTACAAGATCAAGTGCAGACTTGCTCGTAATTTGGGGCATCTTGGAAGCATGGTTCCAAGAAAAAAATTGAAAAGGATGACCGAGAATTGACCGCAATATTGTTATTCTATTTTAACTGTTACTCTTTTCTTAAGGTTTTCATATTTACTGTTCAAATACGTTTGGAGTAACCAATTAAAGGTTGCAGACACCAGGCACATACAGATACGTCAGTACATTATCTGTCATAGTCCGGTGTCCGGAGCCGTGTCCGCATTTTGTACCTTAATGCCTGCATCAAGAGGATAAAGAGACAAAGAGAAAATAAACATTGACATGCACCTGGTTTCTGATCAAAACCCTTTTGTTTCTTTTTATTTTTGATTACGACTGCTGGAACTATTTTCATTTGTCCTAAATTATAAATGGAAAAAATACGCAGGCTAGCCTACATTTATCTGTAAAATAAAATCCACCCACGACGGATTGCGATCGGATTTTCGAGCAGGCATTATATTATTTGTTCAGCCTCTTTATAGTACTCAGTTTTTGATTACGGGATGGTAATCAAAAACTGATTGAACTACGAGAGTGTGGGAAGAGAGTGCATGGGTATTATAATATCTTATCTTCGTGGTCGATTGTTATTCTCCGTCGAGACAAAATCGAGTCAACAAGTTTTCAGTTGATCGAGGAGCGAAAAATATAAAACTACAATTGTATTTGTTTCAGCTAAGAGTCTCGACTGTCAAAACTCGTTCGTTGTACGTGCATGTGAATTCATATCTCCGTCTTTGCAATAAGCTGAACTACGTAAAGACTACCAATGACTATCCCAACTACCAACAGCCATCCGTAAGCAAGTAGGTACCTATTGTTAGTCGACGAACGTACCGAACGTTTCGTGCGATTCCGAGTACTCTCCAGAATAAGACGCTTGCTCTTAATTTTAGAACAGAGTTAAATATTTAATTAAGAACACTAACTTGAGACGGTTGTTTAGATTGAGATGCTGAATTTATATAAATGATGTAGTTTCAGTTAGTTGATATAGGTGCATTTTAGCAATAATTAATTTATGCATTTTCAGTTCATATCATGACATCATGACTGCTCAATAGGCTGTCAATTGTAAATCTTTGACAGTCGTTACAGGTAGTCAGTGGCCTGAAAGTCTGACAACCAGTAACCAATGGGTACATTATTACCCAGTACTAACTGGGTGGTGTTGGTCAGATAGGTAGTCGCTTCATGTAAAATACTGGTATTCAGCTGGACTGGACCTGGTAAGAGTGGAAGCCAACCCCACATAGTTGGGAAAAGGCTAGGCAGATGATGATAATAACATCATTACATAATCCCTGAAGATTTAGGCAGAGGTGTACTCAGTCAGTGATGGGTAATATTACACCCACATTTCATCAGTTATGTTTAAGTCCTATGTAATAGGTAGGAGGCATTTGGCAAATCCAGACTACACGGCTGCTATTGAGAAATTTCTGATATGAAAACCCACCAACACTTTGCCCGACCAGGGAATCGAACCCGGGACCTTGTGCTTAACAGTCGTGCTTACGACCACAAGAACAACGAGGCAGTTAATTTGACTTTGATTTATTTAGGTATCTTAGGTTACTTATGAGAAAATTCACATTGTTGCCTGCCCAGATTTGAACCCTCGTCTATGAGGCGAGGTGAAAAAGCCCCATGGGCTATCATGAAGACTTCGTGGCAAAAAAAGTTGAAATTATGTACACGGTTATTTCTTAGGAAAGTGTCAAAGTCACTAGTGTTAGGTTCGAAATAAACTTTACGAAATAGTAAAGGTATCGACTGGATTATAAATAGTATAGAAATGTTATTTATAATTACAGCTATGTGAAATATGGATTTATTTTTCAAATAAATCGTGCTTTGTGGATCTATTTTTCTGCTTATTATGCTGCGAGTAGTATTACGGAAGTCGACTTTGCTTCGGGCGATAACGTGTGGAGTTCAGATATCTATAGAGTAGAGTATAGAGTATGGTATGGATTCATATCGTATAGGTACAAGAGGGGGGCTCGATGGGCCTGTCGAGTTTCCTTTTCCGCTTTTAAAGTAAATAAAAAGGGACGTTTTAATATTGCTGGAGTTTGATTTCATTTTTGTTGCACATGTTGGTGGCAACTTGGGTTACAGTATTCATTGAATATGATGAAAAACATAATCGTAAAACAATCTTTAAATGAAAGATTAAAAGATATGAATAAAAAGATAATTAATCAATTTACGACTTCATAGCACGATAATATTTGAAAGATAAAAAAGTAATAGGATGTTACCTATTTAAATACTAGTCATCATCTGCCTAGCCTTTTCTCAATTAAGTTGGGGTCGGCTTCCAGACTTATCAGATGCAGGTGAATACCAGTATTTTAAATGGGGTGAATGTCTGTCTGACCTTCACTACCCAATTAATATCGGGTAATACTTGGCGTGTCGGTTATTCGATAGATGGCATCTGTCTCAACAACATTAGCTACGCGGATGACATGGTGCTGTTGAGTCCGACGGCTAGGGGTCTTGGGGAGCTGTTAAGGGTATGTGAGTCCTATGCTGCTGCACATGGTCTTATATACAATGTCCAGAAATCCGAATATATGGTCTTTAGGGCCACCGGTGAATGCCCTGAGTTTTCACATAATATTACCCTTAATGGCTTGTGCATAAACCGTGTCACGAAATTTAAATATCTGGGGCATTTAATTACCGAGGGTCTTCATGATGATATGGACATTGAGAGGGAGCGCAGGGCTTTAGCGGTCAGGGGTAACATGCTGGTCCGCAGATTTTTCCGCTGCTCTGAACAAGTAAAAATAACATTGTTTAAAGCGTATTGTCAAAGCTTTTATACGGGAAATCTGTGGGTCAAGCACACCAAAAGATCGCTGGATGTCCTGCGCGTCCAGTATAACAACATCTTCAGGATGATGTTGGGGTTGCCTCGCTTCTGTAGTGCATCGGGGATGTTCGCGCTATATCGAACTGATGGCTTTCATGCCGTCATACGCAAGAAAACTGTTTCCCTGATCTGCAGAATGCGTGGCAGCTGCAACGGAATTCTAAAAACTGTAGCTGACAGGATCTCTTCTCCGATATGGGTGTCTTTCATTAAGCGGGTAATTTGAATGTTTGTCTAAATTTTTTTATTTTAACTTTATTTTATTTTCTTTTGTTTATTTCTTTTTTGGCTTTATGTTAATTTATTTTATTTTAATACTGATTTTAATTGCACTGTATGGGTCATGTTATCTGAATGAATTTTAAATTTTATCTTATTTTGATTCTGATTTTAATGTTAATTTTATTTTTTTTGTTTATTTATTTTTTGGTTTTATGTTAATTTATTTTATTTTAATACTGATTTTAATTGCACTGTATGGATCATGTTATCTGAATTAAATGAATTTTATTTTATTTATTTATTTATAATACGATACCCTTCGGTAAGACCGGTGGTTAGACTATCGGACTACAAACTACCTGTAATAATTGTCAAAGATCTACAAAAATGACAGCCGAGACCAACGGCTTAACGTGGTTTCCGAGGCACGGAGGAAACTCGATATGTAATGGATGGTCACCCATTCACGAAAAAACCTAGAACCTGTTATTTAGCCACTAAGATTACTAAAAAAAAACTTTTATGCAAAAAATAAAACCGACTCCAAAAACACTGACTTTTGTTTGTTTGATTCAGTTTTTTGTCACCGACTTCTGAAGCTAAAATTATTTTTCATTTTTTTTTGTGTTTTTGGAGTCGGTTTTATTTTTTGCAAAAAAGTTTTTTTATTTTTATTTTCGGATGATGAAAAATATTTTTCATCATCAGACCTGTAATGGCACTTGTAACCCAGATGGGTGCAAAGTATTGATCAATATATGAATTAAGTCCAAACGCAAGGTAAACAGTTGAGGAGTTCCCTTAACTGTCCTTCGTCTTCATCATCAGACCCCTTATGACAGTCACAACCCATCTAGGTGTAAATTTCTCATCAATACAAATTAATCAAACCCAAACACAAGGTGACTGCTGTAAACCGTTGAGGAGTTCCCACGACTGTCTTTCGGTTCCATCATCAGAGCGAGTCCAGACCTTCTTTAAATTATAGTGCTTTAAAAAACTTAATCAAAAAATTTACAAACGCGCTAGTCGCCACTACAATTTTTGAAAGCTCCCCTCAATTTCTCTTGGATGCCATCATCAGATCCCGGTTTAAAAGAAAAAAAGAAGCATCATGCAACAAGTTTCAGTGGAACTACAACGAACTTTCACAGTATGTATTACAATGTTGTTCAAGCAGCCGATGAAAACAAACAGATACTGCATAATTTCAACATAACATCTATGTCAGACACCGAGGTGTCGTTCAGTAAATTTTTCTCATAAAAATGTTCCGTGTAATGCCTTCCTTTAGTCGATGAGAAGAAATTTATTGTTAGTCGTAAAAAGTACATTGCTCAAGCAACCGCGCGAATTTCGGAAACTCACAGCCGCCGTTCTCACGTCGTCACTTTGTCTTGAGAAGAAATTTTTGACACAAAATAGATAGGTCGATTCCATATAGCGAGGAAAATGCACGCACACATAATCACGCTTCACATTACATTTAGCGAGAGCAAGCGAACTCTCGATCGCCATTTGTTTGAGATTGCCGTAAATATTCGTACATGTCGTCGCGTTGTTCTATGTAATCAGTAGCCTGAAAGTCCGATAAGGGGGCTTACCAAAGGATACCGTCGTGATACTTAGTGAGTAAGTCGTGGAGGTCACAAAAGCAGCTATTTCACGTTAAATACTGGTATTTAGCTGCATCCGGTTAGTCCAAAAGCCAACAGAATAGTTGGGAAAATTCTGCGCAGAGCTCTGGATGTGTCTTTATGTGAGTGTGCGGTAGTGTAAATAATATCTACTGAAGATCATAGATCTAGAACTTCATAATGTACCATATGTATAGATATGTAGGTAGGTAGTGTTATATTGTACAATTTGTGGTTTGAATGGCGAGTGCGCTTCTGCAAGTCTTGTCACGTTCTTTGAACTGGCTGTCTTGGAAGCTGTGAGGCAGTGTCTTTGGTCATGTTAGTGTAGTGTAAGGCTGTGGCTTATGTGTGTGCGACGTGCGTGTTTATAAAATGTCGGTATAGTACGAAGCTCGTCCCAGTTCTAGGGTGTTTAATTAAAAATAATTGAAAATGTTGAAAAACTCTTACTCCTGAAGAAAGGCCGTTGTACATAAGCTATATATTGCAATTTGTGTGCATCTCTTTTAGTTTTGTGTGCAATATAGAATAAGAAATTCGCGCCTAAGACTTTTATTTGTAATCTGAGCGGTCTAGTTATCTGGAAGACGACCCGAACATAGTTGAGAAAAGGCTAGGCAGATGATGATAAGCGGTCTAGTTATCGGTCTAGAAATTGTTTATATTTCAAGAAAATGTATTCAAACTGCTTAAATACCTATACAAAATACCCTTGCTATAATTCAAAATAGACGATGCGCAATTCTAAAGTAAGAAAATGCCTTGAATGTGCAAGTTCGATTACAAAATAGAGGTAGCGGTAACAACATGAATAGATCACATCACACTGAAAGCTCCGTATCTATTGACGTGCTATCAACTCAAGATCGAAAATACCTTGACTAAATAAAGGTAAGATATTTATACTGCGGCATGCACCTTACAATTTGCTTTTCAAAGATATGTAAAGTCGAACTTTCTAACATACGACCACGGCAACGAATACCAACCCCTGGCCTTATGCGGTCTATACAACGAATTTAGTACAGAAATTCTTTGGAGTTTTTAGCAGATTCAAGGATCTTATTAGGAAGCATTTCCTCTTTTGATAAGACCTGAAATCTTGTCATATCTAAACTACAAAATGAATAATCGTCTCACTTTTCACCAATTCAGAATCAGCTCAACATTCTAGACAAAAATCCCACCCGTATTTATTCAGATGGTTTGAGCCAAGATTCATATCTGAGCTGGATGCATTTCCCTATAGTGTGAAGCAAAATTAAAATTTTATTACTAGCACACCGCCATCTTCCCTGACTTGCGCACTGATGTAAACTTTGAGAAAGTTTCTTTGGCCATTAATAATTCTTCCGCGGCATCCGGGACCCCTGAAAAGAATATTTCACTCTTTTGAAGCTGCAAACTGGGTACAATCAAATTACCATTTGAAAGAGCCCCTTGTATTGCTATTTAAGACGTTGAACGATTTTCGTGAGCTTTGTTTGTGTCTTATCGTTGAAACCGTTTGTAATAAATCTCTTTACAGATGTTTACAAGTACAAGAAGGCCGAATTATGATGAAAAATTCAGATTTTCTTTTGCGTCAAAGGGCTGAGAAAATTGTTGTGTATTTTCGTGATTATTCGGTAAAGATACTTATCTTTGTAACCAGCCGGAATTGTCAAACTCAGATCATGATTATCGCACTCTTCATTCTGTTCGTCGATGTAGTGATCGCAGACGTTACCTATTAATGATCATGATCTTGGATTAAATTCCCTGGTTGGAAAAGCGTTACTGGTTTTCTTCATCAGGGATTTGTGCTTAGTTGATGACAACAGGCCCTACTACATGGAACTAAAATGAAGTAGGAAAATGTGCGTGTGCTGTAGTAACACCTGTGCCTAACTAAATTACAGGTACGATGTTATATAATATAGAATACACACAAAAATATAATGATTTTAAATAACAGTAATTTTAATATATCCATTATTAAGGGTGTGTAATTTATCTATAATATGTATGTATTTAGAAATATATAAGTATGTTTATCAGTTGTCTGGTTGCCATAGTACAGGCTCTGTCTAGTTTGGGATTAGATGGCGGTGTGTTGATTGTTCCAAAATATTATATTATATGTATTATTATATTATATCTCTTTGTCCTAATTGCAAAGCTTTGTAGGAGGAGAGAACAAAAATAATAAAGATATATTCGCCTAGCGATCATAACCGTAGGCGTTCGATCTTATTTGCTTACCTTGCACAAAAGAGAGTGCACTTTTATGTCGTGTAAAATGAGTCCATTACGGAGCGAGAAGAATTTACTTCTATTTTAAAAATACTGGCAATATCACGTTAATGATAATTGCTCTTGATATAACTCATTCAGAGAGAGAGAAGGAAGTAAGGATGTTTTTTTTTTACATCGCAGTTTAACCTAAGACGTTATCACCTGCACCTGGTTTACCAGCCTATCCTGTGGCTGCCTTGAGTGTAACACCCCTAGACAGGGCATGGTAAAATATTTACTGGTCGGCAAGGATTTTAACACGTTACTAGCCATACTTACAGACTCGTGGGGACTCCTAAATAATTTCCTGACCTTATTTACCCATGGCATCGGTTCAGCATATTTCCTACTTCCAGACATCTGTAGCCGTAATCTCAGTACTAATTCTCTTTCAAGCTACATCATCTGACAAACCATTACGTACTGACTAAGCTGCAACCAAAGTCCATTTGTGGATAAACAAACACCGCCTAACCAATAAAACCGTATCAATATAATTTTTTAATCGAAACTCACAGGAGTAGATTACATTATCCCAATACGAATAATTTATAATGCAAATCGAGCCCAGAGGCAGCTTTACGCTTCAATAATGGAATAGATTGCTAAACACCTAGCCATGGGTAATTTAGTTGTTAGTGAGGGTCGTTGATTGTTTCCTGCCCATTATTAACCATGATTTTTTAGTGTTGTAATCCCTTGCAACTACACAACTAGTATATAGATTTGAGGGAGGCCTTGGGCCGCGACACTAGCGGACTTCCAGTCTTACTAAGTTTATTTGTATTACAGTATTTTACATGGAGCGACAGAATATATGGTACCATTAAATAGAAAAAACACTGATTAAAGTGGTTTTATTTTCACCTAAAATAATAAATTGCCGCCACTCTAGAATAAACACATCCACAAAACGGTCAAAACAAAATCACTTTAATCAGTGTTTTTGGATATCTTTGGTTAGACTTACTGACCGCTGTGTTAAAATTTGTCCATCTATTTTAATGGGACCTTATAATTATTATGACCGCCACACCAGTGACTGGGTCACACGATTATATACCCCTTGGTACTATATAACATCATTTCCCCTTGGTGAGACTGGTTGTCAGACTCTTAGGAATCTAATTGCAGCCGTGCTCGACGGTTTGCGTCACCATCCTAGAGAGCTAGAAGATTAATATTATATATGATTCGGATACAGGATGTCTGGTTTTAAACTGCTGCATTGTGCAAGAAGTCCAAAACAAATGAGTAATCACATTCTATCTTGTTTAATAAACACGTTACTTTGTTCAACTTAAATGACTCATCATCATCTGCCATAATGAGTCAGATGATGATGAGTCTTTCATCAACTTAAATGACTAGCAGAAATAAAAAGTAGGTCAGTTTTCTACTCAGATTACCTAAGCAAGGATTGAAAAACAATTGAAACAAAATGCTTAACTCAAAACAAAGCAATATTTTATACAGAGAATAGAAAACTAGCGTTCAACCTTACCTACAGACGTCTAAAAGTTTTATAGCCGGAGCGAAAATTACATTTACCATTTTTACGTTCTATTACTGCACCTCGCATTGCACTCAGCTCGGATATAACTCAAAATTATGAAATAAAGTGAAATGTACTTTAAAACGTTTCTAAGAGGGTGCAACAGCTGAAACAAATCGCGGCCAACGTTGGCCTGTTCTAATGGAAATAATGGAATGGCTGACTATTGGCCCGCTTACCTTAAGTGGGTACGCGACTTGCAAAGAAATGGCCGAGTATTGGTACCGTACCTTATTGAGTTCAGTAAGTGTATTTAATGGAGATGTAGTGCGGTGGCCGGTGATAGGGCGTTTAGATAAGCTCTTTAAAAATAAAGAGGGGATCGAGACATCTTCATAATTATTTTTGGGGATGTCTCAATGGTTTTCTTAAAAATATCTTAATGAGAGTTTTATTTCGTTGTTAAGAGGTATTTTAAGGTCATTGAATGACGATCCACACTTCTAGAGCTGATGGAGTTGAATCGTTCTTTCCATACCTGCTGTTAATGGGTGATTACCCGTGATCGGAATAGGTAGAGCTAATTTACCTAAACTTCGAGGAACAGAAGCATAAAGTGGAGACTTCCTTAGGACAATATTTTTTTTTCCGGGACAGTTGTCCCGGGACTTCAATGTATGTTTATTAAAAATTTATGATATTAAGAATTTAATTGAATTCCTGTTTTTGTTTCCCAGAATTGTCAAAGATTCAGTGGGCACGTTTTTTAACGTAGAAAACATATAAATGTAAAATAAAAGTTGTTATCTTAGATTGAACTCTATTATTTTTTCATATCTGACGATGTAGGAAAGTTCAGTACCTAGCTAATAATTTCTGTAAAATAAAATCAGGAATTCAAATCTATTTTTATCTCTATTAATAGCATTCCTTTTTAATGTATTCAAAGCGATGTACCGAAAACCGAGACGATTGTCCCGGAAAAAAAATGTGCCAAGGAAGTCTCCACTTTATGTCTCTGTTCCTCGAAGTTTAGGTAAATTAGCTCTAACTATTCCGATCACTGGTGATTCATACAGAGTCATACAGAGAAAATTATATGACGATGCCCGAAATGCTGTAAAACGTCTCCAATTGAAAAGAAGATTTCGCATTTTAAAACAATCGTTAGACAATATTTACGAGCATTTAAATAAGAGCCAGTTTATTAGTACAGCAGAATAGTGTCCAATGTAAAACGCCTTTTTACTCGGGATAAACTTATTTGTTCTTCGTTGACATTGAACCTGAGACTATTAGCTGCGTTTAGTCTAAATCGAATATTCTCGTGTAATATTTAGCTATTAAAATAAAATAAGAAGACTACTAAGGTCCTTGAGCATTCAGTAAATAATTGCCCCATAGCGACTGCAAATTCTCAGTAAAACAGTATTTATTAAAAGCTACTTAGCAGCATATTACACGTTATTAAGTTTCTGTGACCCAGTTCTAGCAGCCAGCCTCCTTTTATTCGACCCGGGGAGACTTTAATATTTTAGTTGCAGACTATTCCTTAGTTCTACGCTCAATTAATCACTTGGAATTCTGTTTAAAAATTGACTCAGGGAAAGAAAAACAGAAAGCAAAAAATCTTTTGGGTTATGCTCGTCGTTGTACATAAGCTACTTACTGTAATTTTGTGTATATACCTATCTTTTAATTTTGTGTGCAATAAAGAATAAGAATAAGAATGTGCAGATGTTTTATAATAAGCCGGGCGCTCCAAATTGATAAAATTCCATACAAACGTTAATCCTGTATTGATGCTCTTTTTAGGGTTCCGTACCCAAAGGGTAAAACCGGACCCTATTACGAAGACTTCGCTGTCTGTCTGTCTGTCTGTCTGTCTCCTCTAC
Organism: Eurois occulta; assembly: GCA_950022335.1. Classification (NCBI taxonomy): domain Eukaryota; kingdom Metazoa; phylum Arthropoda; class Insecta; order Lepidoptera; family Noctuidae; genus Eurois; species Eurois occulta. The sequence goes on from OX465486.1 coordinate 1,836,911, forward strand.
TCTCCACTGGCTGTATCTCATAAACCGTGATAGTTAGAAAGCTGAAATTTTCACAAATGATGTATTACTACTGCCGCTATAACAAAAAATACTAAAAATAAAAAAATAAAAACATTAAGGGGGGGCTCCCATACAACAGATATGATTTTTTTGCCGTTTTTATAGATAATGGTACGGAACCCTTCGTGCGCGAGTCCGACTCGCACTTGGCCGGTCTGCTACCCAGGGTGACTGAGGTCGGTAAACAACACGACGACTTTTTAGAACAATTACTGAATATAATTAAAACTTTTACAAGCAAGCATGTGTAATGGTTATGGTAGTAAGTTGGCGATACGAAGATGGCGCAAGGGGTTCTCACGCTACTTGGCTTGGGGTTCTCGTTGCACGGACGTGCGGGGAAGGATGGTGGAGGACTGGGCTCTGGAGTCAGGCCTGGTCGTCCTAAATCGGGGTTCTGTCCCCACGTGTGTGCGGATGCGGGGCGAGTCGGTGGTGGACATATCGTTCGCTAGCCCCGCTCTGTCACCGCGTGTGCTTGACTGGCGCGTAATGGAGGGGGTGGAGACCTATTCCGACCACCGGTATATCCGGTTCGATGTCTCTGCCCCCTCAAGCGCGCCGGTCCAACAGGCCCCGAGTGGTCCGCGATGGGCGCTGAAGCAGCTGGACCGGGAGCTCCTCCTGGAAGCCTCGATCGTGCAGGCCTGGGTGACACCACCGGGCAGGCCTGCCGATGTCAACAGCGAGGCGGGTTGGTTCCAGGAGGCCATGTCCGAGATCTGTGACGTGGCAATGCCCCGAGTTCGGCCAGGAAGCGCCCGGCGTCAGGTGCACTGGTGGTCGCCAGAGCTCACGTCTCTGCGCGAGGCGTGCGTCGCCGCGCGGCACCTGTACGCCAGGCATCGCAGGCTCCGCATCCGTCCTGCGGATGCGGCAGCCATTGAGGCGGAGCTGTACGAGGGGTACAGAGCAGCGAAGACCGCCCTCCAAGAGGCTGTCCAGCGGGCCAAGGATTTGGCCCGCGAGGAGATGCTGGGGACTCTCGACAGAGATCCGTGGGGGCGCCCTTACCAGATGGTGCGGAACAAACTCCGCACCTGGGCCCCCCCGCTGACGCAGAGTCTCCGGCCACAGCTCGTGGAGGACGTGGTGAGCGCTCTGTTCCCTTCGCGAGGGGAACATCCTCCCCCGCCTATGGCTCCGCCGCTTGCGGTGCCGGAAGCGGACCACGATGACGATGACGACACTCCGGAGGTGACTGGGGTAGACCTGAGAGTGGCGGTAAACCGGCTTAAGGCCAGGAATACCGCCCCGGGACCCGATGGCTTACCTGGCAAAGCCTGGGTCCTGGCCTTGCAGGCTCTCGGGCCCCGACTGGAGGGGCTCCTAAGCGCATGCTTGGAGAGAGGCCAGTTCCCGCTTCGTTGGAAGACAGGGAAGCTGGTCCTCATCCGGAAGCCGGGGCGCCCTGCGGACTCTCCGTCCGCATACCGGCCCATTGTGTTGCTCGACGAGGTGGGCAAGCTCTTCGAAAGAGTAATTGCAAACCGCCTCGCCGGGCACCTTGCGGGGATTGGGCCGGATCTTGCGGACAACCAGTTTGGTTTCCGCAAGGGGCGCTCGACGGTGGACGCCATCATGCGCGTGAGAGCCCTCACGACGGGGGATGCGGTGTCCAGGGGTGGGGTCGTCTTGGCGGTGTCTCTCGACATCGCCAACGCCTTCAACTCCATGCCCTGGAGCTGCATTAGGGAGGCACTCCGGTATCACCGGGTGCCGACCTACCTTCGTCGTGTGGTCGGGGACTACTTGACGGACAGGTCCGTCATCTATCCTGGTCACAGCGGAGAATGGAACCGGCGAGAGATGTCGTGCGGTGTTCCACAGGGATCGGTTCTGGGGCCGCCCTTGTGGAACATCGGTTACGACTGGGTGCTGCGTGCCGACCTCCCTAGCGGCGTCAGCGTAGTTTGCTACGCGGACGACACTCTGGTGCTGGCGCAGGGGAGGTCGCACGAGGCGGCGGCCGAACTGATGACACGCGGGGTTGCGATAGTCGTTGAGAGGATCCGGCAATTGGGTCTCGAGGTGGCATTGCACAAGTCCGAGGCCATGTGCTTTCATGGGCCTCGGAGCGCGCCACCGTCGGGATCCATACTCACGGTAGGAGGGGTTCCCGTCGGCGTCGAGTCGACGTTGAGGTACCTCGGACTCGTCCTCGACAGCCGATGGAACTTCGTGGAGCATTTCCGACGTTTGGCTCCCAGACTGGAAAAGGCCGGGGCTGCCTTCAAGCGGCTCCTGCCCAACCTGAGGGGGCCAAACGCCTCCTGCCGGAGGCTCTATGCGGGGATCTTGCGGTCCATGGCCCTTTACGGGGCCCCGGTGTGGGCGCGTTCGCTGAGGTTGCGTGCAAAGCACTACCTGAACGCGCCCCAAAAGGTGGTAGCCGTAAGGCTCATCCGTGGATACCGCACGATCTCCCGCGAGGCGGCGAGCCTCCTTGCCGGATTGCCGCCATGGGATCTGGAGGCCATAGTCCTCGCGCGCCTGCACGAGTGGCGCGCGGAGGTACAGAGCCGGGGGGTAACTCCGCTGCCGCGGCATATTGTCGCGCGGCGGACAGACCTCCGCCGTGATCTCATGGCGACATGGAGAGAGCGACTATCGCAACCCCGTTCAGGGCACGCCACGATAGTGGCGGTAAGTCCCCTCTTTGAGGAGTGGCTAGGGAGGCGCCACGGCGCCCTCACCTTCCGCCTGACGCAGGTCCTCACCGGACATGGATGTTTCGGGAGGTACCTGTACCGAATCGGGCGGGAGGAAACGCCCGGATGCTACAATTGCGAGGATCGACCGGAGGACACGGTGGAGCACACCGTGGAGGTCTGCTCTGCTTGGGCGGAGCACCGCCGTGTCCTCGTAGCGGCGATTGGCGGCGGCGACCTCTCGCGTCCGGCCCTGGTTCAAGCCATGGTCCGGGGCGAGAGGGAATGGGAAGCCGTCGCCTCCTTCTGCGAAGCAGTCATGCTAGCGAAGGAGGCGGCGGAACGTGAGAGGGAGAGAACCTCCTCACGTCCCAGCCGCCGCGGGAGAAGCACCGGGCGTCGGGGGCCACGCCGTGATGGCTCTCGGCCACCGTAGGCGCGGGCCTGTGGACGGCGAGTAATGGGCTAGCTCGCCGTCCGTCCGTCGTATGACGACGGGCAGGCCGTGTCGACGGCGCGTTCGTGTTCCACGCGCGCCTCAAAGAGATGTCAGCAAACGGGAGGGGCCCGCAAGGGCCGGTGCCTGCCAGGGCTGCGGGACTGTTCGAAAGAGATACCGCGGCCCTGGAACATAAAGGGCCAATGAAGGAACATGGGTGTTTTTTAGTCAGTAAGAGTCTGACACTCCCTTCCGCTCTGCCCAGGGCGGGAGGAGTCATTTGATGATTTCTCACCCTCCAAAAAAAAAAAAAAAAAAAAAAAAAAAAAAAAAAAAAAAAAAAAAAAAAAAAAAAAAAAAGGGGTTCTCACGCTACGGGAGGGGCCCGCAAGGGCCGGTGCCTGCCAGGGCTGCGGGACTGTTCGAAAGAGATACCGCGGCCGGCCCTGGAACATAAAGGGCCAATGAAGGAACATGGGTGTTTTTTAGTCAGTAAGAGTCTGACACTCCCTTCCGCTCTGCCCAGGGCGGGAGGAGTCATTTGATGATTTCTCACCCTCCAAAAAAAAAAAAAAAAAAAAAAAAAGGGGTTCTCACGCTGTTCGCATCGCTGTCCGTTGATTGGCTCGCCGGCCGTCGCGTGATCACAGCGCAGCCAATTGCACCGGTTGACTAGTGATGTCTTTTTAGTAACCTTTAGTATCTTTAGTTCAAAATTTCAACCTTCTAGATTTCTAGACCCAGCAGTTTGGGCTACACGTTAATGTAATTGAGTGAGATTAAGATTTTAGTAGATTATAGAATCTGTTGCTTTGTTGGCCTCGTGGCAAATGTAAGAACTAAGGTGCGATGCTGTCAGTGTAATTCCTGAACTCCAGAAGTGTTATAAGGTTTTTCCCGCAGAAAATTTCATAGAACCAAGCAACCAGTGGGATTTTGTCCGAAAAAAATGAATTTTCAACGTAAAAATGTTTGCATACCAATACTGGGAACCGGGGAGCTCACATTACACGGAATGTAAATGTGATGATGGGGTATTGTGATGTGTTGATAATGTGTGTTGTGAGTGTGTGATGTGTGTGTGGTGTGTGTGTGTGTGTATTTGTGTTGTTGTAGCAATACAATGAATACAGATTACTCCTCTACTTAACAGCTTTCACAGACACCATAGTTTGATGTGGTCAGCTAAATAAGTCCAATCTACCCAGTTTCCATTTACCTTTTATTATGGCTGTCATTAAAAACAAACAAGTAGTCATAAGGGCTTATGCGACAAAAATAAATGAATAGATACTTATGTAGTTTTTAATATTGTTGCTTCACATGTTGCATTTTACTCCGTATAGTGTTCATTCGCGTTTTTAGTTTCCAATATATAGTTAAACATAATATCACGTCCGTGTAGTTCCCCAAGGGTTAGGCAGAGGTGTGACTAAAAGTAAACTCACATTTTGTCAATTATGTTTCCGTCCCCTATCAGGTGGAGGGGGTGGGAACTATTGCCATCAACCGCACACAAAGTCATACTCCGGACTGTCACTGAGAATTTCCTGAAAGAAAAACCTAAAAACACCTTACCCGACCTGGGAATCAAACCCAAAATTCCATGCTCAGCCGCAGCATTCTGCAACCGCTAGACCAACGAGGCAGTTTCCGATAGTTTAGTCTTGCAAACTTATTAACCGAAACACGCGTACGGAGAATCAACTTTGATTCTTCTTATCGGCAAGAATCTCATGTACAAGGCAAAGTTGTTCGCTGTTAGCTCCAAGCGTATTGTTAATATTTTAGAAGTTTACTCTATGGTTAATATGATGTAGAAAGGTACCCATATTGTGTACCTACACTGGATTCATGGAATTCTTCGTTGGCTTCACACCATAGGACCTTTAAGTTTACCTACCTACTATTCAGAAGTAACAAGGTTTTCGACCTTGTTAACTATACATTTTTCACTAGTTTTTGTTTTTGTGCACGGTGGTCATCATCTGAATTTGTTAAAATATTAACTAGCTACACGATATGTATGTTCATTTACATTTTAGAAACATGGAACTTCACTGATGGTAATTCTTTAAACAGTATCAGAAAGTCATTCACCAATTTCAAATTATTTATTCACTTACTTATCGACAAGCTCAATTAGCTCAATTGTGCCAATCTTCCCCTTCAAAATAGAAAAACGAATGACTTTAATAATGTGATTGTGCGCTCAATTGCTCGCCAATCGCCTGCATTACGCCCTCTCTAATATTTGCATGAAAAATACTCATTGCTCAGGGCGCTGAAGTGCGAACATAAATAATGAGGGCCCAGGTTTCCGGAGTATTATTGTCGTCTATCATCGAAGACTGCGAACCGTATTCTTTTACGTCCAAGCGTTTTGTCAGAGGAGAATATTTCACAAGTTATTTGTATCAATTTGCTTCGAGTGGAAAAAGTTGGCCCCTTAACGTTCTCTTTTTGTGAGCGACGTATCCGCGCATTGGTTTTCGTAATGGCTTTTTGAATCGTATCGATGTTTATGATGTGAAGTGAACTTTGTTATTGCTTTACTGTATCTTGGGACCCACAATGTAAAGGGTCTTAAATGGTTGAGCATTTCCTTAATATAAGTATATTTCATACAGTAATAAGTTACCACAATAACAACTACTTATCCTAGTTTCTTTCGTGACTTCCAACTATGTCTCAATCATCTTATAGATAACTATTTAAAACATTAATTACATGAAATATCATAATTATTAGCTTCATGTTTCTAAATAGCGATCATTATACAAGTTTTCCAATTTCATTTTGAATTCAGCTCCATAGGTCAACAGTCGGCGGAAACTTTTAAAACACCATTCTACAATCCTTGAAAACGAAAAATTTCGTTCCGTAATTTTGCAGCTAAAAGCATCTTTGCTTTCAATTGTGATTTATTTTGCTAGTCTCAAATATTCTCATAATATTTCCGTTCTTGGTATCAACAATGTCTAGATTGTTTGCTTTAAACATTCTTTGCGAATATTCTGCGCAGTAGACGAACTTGGGCAGTATTCGCCGTACATTGCGAACTAGGGTACGTGAAAACCTTTACTGTCCACCAAGAATAGTTTCTGAAACATTAAAGGCGGATTGTTGGGCCAATTTTTGTTATGTTCTACTTTATTTCTGTATATTATATTTCTTTTGGAACTACCTACTCTAACAATACGTACTACCTCTTAAATGTTGTTCTTGGCGTTGTTGGTACATAGATTGAGATAATTTTGCGATTACTCTTTCAATTGAAACAAACTATGTGGAAGAGACATCGACACGCAAACGGTTACCTCGTATTTAGTACATCATACCGAAACCCCCAGAAATTTTCCATAGGAAAAAAAAATGCTTTCCGATTAAAAATATCATTATGATGATGATATGCTGTACTGAAAATGTTGCCATTTGTTCGTCGATGTCCCTTCAACCTTAAATAACAATGACTCGACTAGGTCGGCCAAAAAGACGAGTGACTATTAAAGTATTTATCAAAAAATTATGAACTCAATCTCTGTTCACAATGCTTACTAGTCGTTTGATCTAAGCTACTTAGAAAAAAAGCAAAAGAGAATACAATTTTTCCTCTCCAACATTTGAATTCAGCCATGAATTAATGTGCATAATATATTCGTTAAGACCGGAATCGAATTACCGACTAGACCTCTGAAAAGGGATCCTTTTCATTAGGCTTTCATAAAAAACGCGTTAAGAAAAACAAGGAAAAGAGATACGTATGCAATCATTTATCGTTTATGTTGCTCTCTGCTGGCCCCATTATGTGAACAGTAGCCAGAGGCTAAAAATAAATGCTTTGGTGCAAACATTTTGTTTTGTAAAGAAATTAAGTAAATGATTATTATTTTCAATACTCAGCCTATTTACTTAAGAAATATGTATTTTATTCTTGGGTCAGTAAAATTGTGTACCGGATTTTAGCATAACTATATAAATTGAAAGAAAAAGTTTTGTTTAGTATTTTAGTTCCCATTTCATTAATATCTATGGATACCTAAAGCCATTCACCATAAATAAATATAGATATTTTTCTAAAACCGTCGCTTTAAGATCTTACATTGTTACACTTAAAAATCTAAAACGTGTTTCCCTACGTTAAAATTCAAGAACATTCACTCGGAGTTCAGTTGCCTCCGTATTCTGGTAATCTGCGTTATAAATGATATAACTACTATAACCTAAACATCGCTCCATCAACACAGCAAATCTTGTGGAACGTAATTTAAAAACGAGAAGCGATTGGTGCTTTTATTTAGAAAACTGAAAACTACAACAAAAACAATGTGACTATATCAGCATTCACGATAACGCAGAAGTCAAAAATGTATTAGATTGACTTGCTATTAAAATAAATGGATTTTTGTTGAAAGACGCTGTAGAAATACAAAACACTTTTAAAATTACAACAATTGCCACCTTGTCTGTCTAGGCCCTCAAAGCAATAACATTAGAATCCAAGGTGTAATTACTGATCAGATATCAAAATAAACACTATTAATTGGTGCTGCATATTTTATGAGTTCTCGAAGGCCATCGACTGCTTTCACTATAATTTGAAATCCTGTAAAACAACCATTATTCTATTAATAATCACTAGATGTAATATGAAAGATGATCTGGTTTATTAAGTCTTTGTTTGTTCTTCTTTGTTTGAACAACAAAAGTCATCAATGTCTGCAAAACTGATGTTAGTAAGAAATGCCCAAAATGTGCAATCCGGAGTGATTTCACGGTGTACCTAAGGGTGCAGCTTTTGGTCCAGCTATGTTTAGTCACTTATTTTTCGGAATGTGTTAAAGTGAATCAAGTTTATTCGAGCTTTTTGTCACAAGGTTTGTTAGCATGTGAAATTATTTCGAAATCCCAAAACAACAAGTCAAGTTATGAAAGTCACTCGTATTTTCTTCAAAATGGTTTCAGGTTCATTCTTCCAGCCCCCGCAATACGCTCCTGACTTCAACCGCACAGAACCACGTCGCGTTCCCTCCGCCGCTCTCTAATTTTGTATGCTCTGTTGTTTCACCGCATTTATTTTTCTTCGCGGTCTAATTCTCTTTGTTGTCTCAGTCGTTTCGCAACCAAATTTCGCGGAATGAGGTCCGTGGTTGAAATGAAATTGGTATTCGGAATGAATTGGGCTCCTCCGTAAGTTTTGCGGACCCTTGATTTTTAATTCGATTTGTGCTTCGCACGGATGCTGAATATTAACCCAGTTTACAATGCGATGGCAAAACAATGACAAGTATATACAGGAACAATATACCTAATTTGTTTAAAAACTCCAAGATCTACTCCCAGCTCGTTCAACATTAAAGTACATTACGTAGGCAAATATTTCTAATATAAATAACGTATATTCTAGCATCTTTAATCAAGTCATCTCATTAACGTTAAATAACAGTGAACTAATTTCAACCAATATGCAAGTCATCACCACGGCTTACTAATTAAGCTAGCGCTCTCAACTTGAATACGTTTCTTCAAATGCTTTTAGCAGCGTGGAAATCTTTTCATTGGAACATATTTTATGAAACGTCTATTTTAGTACAGGATTTGCAGTTTCTAAAAAACTTTTAAAATAGCTTGACGTTTTAATAGTAAACTACAATAAATCATAACTTTTATTTTAGGTAGCTTCTGGATTAAGAACTCCATAAACACTGAATAGGATAAAAAAAAGCAGTAGCAGCTAAAATTATTTATTCAAATACATCGTACACACGTCTATAATATTTTGTGTAATATATCTCCATGACAACTCGAATCTAGGTCAATCCCCAACTCGAGGAGGTTCCAACTCGACGATTTTTGGATGACATGCAAATAAGATCAACAACAACTGACAGCTCTCCATCCGCATCGAATTATTCCAAAACAGAGATGAGAAACATTATAATATTATTGTTAGAGACATCAACAAGACAGATGGGGCGGTCAACGCATGAATATTTCAAGAGCGGCATTAGGACATGGGAAAATAAATATGGCCGACTTGACTGGACGCATTTGTACATAAATCGTAGTACCGGCCGTGTTTGAATTACCAATGAAAGGGACCGAGCTGGGGTTATTTATCAGTTAACCGTATATCCATCTCGCTGGGTAACACGCTGAATTTTTATTGAAAACTCACGGAAGTCATGATTCGTTGATTGCGAGTTTAGAGTAACGTGAGGGGCTGCTATTGATTTAGAGTTGGATAAATAATAGAATACGAGCTAATACCCAGCTTTGCCCGCATGGAGTTCAGTAATTACCGGGATAAAAGTATCCTATGTGTTAATTGGCGCAGTCGTTAGTCACATAGTGTTACATTTCATGTTTAGATTTAAATAATTTTTTAAGTTATTTATCACTATTTTTATTTCCTTGTTGTTATATTATTTTTGTTTCTATTGTGTGGACTTGTGGCATGTGCCAAATAAATGTATTTTCTTTCTTTCTTTCTAATCCTGATACGTAATCGTAATTCTAATACCGGATTTGGTTGCAATTTGGCACACAGATAGTTCATAACCAAACTATCTGTGTGCCAAATTGCAATCAAATCCGGTCAGTAGTTTTTGCGTGAAAGAGTAACAAACATCTAGACATCCATACACTTACGCATTTATAATAGTAAATATAGAATTTGCAATTGAATCTAAATTATTCTTTGTGCAGTAGATAATTGAGAACCTCGTTATGGAATTAAAAAGGTAAAAGCATTTATATAACGAAGAGATAGTATGGTCATGGATATCTATTTTAGGCACCAAGGACAGATGAAAGGCTTACTTTGAAGAATTACCGAACTGAAAGAGACTAAAATCGGACTGTAATACTTGACCACTTCGGGAAAACTCAAGTAATCTTATTACATCATTTTACTTTCCATAAAGATAAAGTATTCATTTTTAGACATTTATTTATTTAACAGTTTATGAACACACTATATAAAGAAAAGAAGAACAGAAAAATAGGTACTAAGGACAAAGGACATCTATAATATGGTCACTCAAAATACATACTTATGTAAGGGCTCTATATCTAGATATTAGAGCATAAAGTCAGCTGGTGCTAATTGCTTATTTCGTCAAAATAAAACATTAACAGATAATCATTCTCCTGCCCTTATACCAATTTATTTGGGGTCAGCGCAATTGCATGTCTTCTTCCGTACATTAACGGATACATCAACTTAATTTTCAAAAACAATAATTCATCAAACACTTCTAAAAAAATATGGTAAACATTGAACATGCAAAGCTCACATGATATCCGATAGACATATTAGATTTCAATAATATAAGAAGTAGTTACGCGATAAGACTGTGTTATTAATATTAAGTCGCGAGTTATTACGTGACTTCTGGGTTAGCTCGGTCCATGGTTGACCTCATCTCTGTCCTCAGGACTAGATTGAGGTCAAGAGTAGGCCCATTAAATATAAAAAAATTAACCCTACAATGTATGATACAATTTAATCGTAGCTCTATTCCTAGTGGTGGCTAGTGGTTTATTTGATACTAGCTTCTGCCCGCGACTTCGTACGCGGATCCCGTTACTTATGCCAGCGACAACGGGGTCGTCAAAATTGAAAATTTGAAATGTCTGATGTAGAATTCTAAGGCCCGGGGACGGAAAAACAACGGGATGAGCGAGACGATTGGAGTCGTTCCAGATCATTCATTTTTGTATGTCAACAGGAAATGCCCATCAGACTAAATAACTTTTGCTAAGACGTCATTCCTTAATATGTTATAGCGCTGCCATGGGCTTTGGAGCTCCACAGCAGGTGTTCCAGATCTTCAAATTTATTCTCACAGCAGAAAATGGTCTTCATGTGGAATATTTTTAGCTGTGGCACCATTTTTATATCTCTTATACTGTAGCTGGTCTGTTGCGGTTCTGCATCAGGTGTTAATTTTCCAAAATAAATTATATCCTTTATGTTGCCCAGACTATACAACAAAAAACATTTTTCTTCCCGTTACTCCGCAGCAGATCCCAAGGGTACACTGTATTAACTTCTGCCTCTTCATGCCGTACTCCAGCAATCCTTTCTCTCTCACTTTATAACTGATTATGAATATTTTGTTGTGTGCGTGTTCGGGACAATGTATGATAATCTCGATCAGCAGTTAGTCGCGCATCACGTTCATCACTCGTTTCAAAAGACCTGTTAGTAGATGTGCGAATTCGCTGAGAACTTAAGCGTGATTCTGTATCGGTAAACGTTTCTGACTCGCGAGACAATGCATGTCGCTCACGATCAGCAGACAGTCGCGCATCACGTACTGCACTTGTCTCTAGAGACCTAGCAGCAGATACGTAGATACGCTGAGAACTCAAGCGCAATTCGCTATCCGTGAACGTCTCCGACTCGCGAGACAATGCGTGACGTTCACGATCAGCGGACAGTCGCGCATCATGTTCCGCACTTGTCTCTAGAGACCTAGCAGCAGATGCGTAAATATGCTGAGAACTCCAGCGCAATTCTCTATCCGTGAACGTCTCCGACTCGCGAGACAATGCGTGACGTTTACGATCAGCGGACAGTCGCGCATCATGTTCCTTACTTGTCTCTAGAGACCTATAAGCAGATGCGTAGATACGCTGAGAACTCAAGCGCAATTCTCTATCCGTGAACGTCTCCGACTCGCGAGACGATGCATGACGTTCACGATCAGCGGAGAGTCGCGCATCATATTCTTCACTGGTCTCTAGAGACCTGGATGTAGATGCATAAATACAATGAGAACGCAAGCGAGCTTCGCGACCCGAAGAGGTTTCTACAGAGCGAGTTGCAGCCTGATGTTCTCGAACAGCATCAAGTCTATCCTGACGCTCTTCGTTAGATTCTTGGGATCTTATGATCCTCAATCTTTTAGCTCCTTTGGAACGTTGGGACCTCTTTCTAGGCATGGTTATAGTTTTATTCTGAAAATACCTGATTAATGAAAATCTAAGTGACTGCTCCCCTGCGTTACCGGGTAGGCTACCGTGTCGCGAAGATAAATGGAAAAGGAAATAAATGGGAGTTTTAGCCAGTAGAGTCAAATTTTCAATGATTCATAGAATTTTCATCGAAAATCAGTCCTAAACTGTTACCGCCTCACCGCGTGGAGGTACTCCCAGCTTATGTTATTTTATAATTACACAGTGAACTCTTGGAGTTCCACAACAGGTGTTCCAGATCTACAATCTTTATACGTCAACAGAGAGTGCTCATCAGGCTGAGCAACTCTTGCTAAGACGTCATTCCTATGTAGGTTATAGTGTAGCTGGGCTCTTGGAGTTCCATATCAGCTGTTCCAGATCTTCAAATTTTATACGACAACAGAGAGTGTTCATTAGGCTGAGCAACTCTTGCTAAGACGTCATTCCTATATATGTTATAGTGTAGCTAGGCTCTTGGAGTTCCACATAAGCTATTCCAGATCTTCAAATTTTATACGACAACAGAGAGTGTTCATCAGGCTAAGCAACTCTTGCTAAGACGTCATTCCTATATATGTTATAGTGTAGCTAGGCTCTTGGAGTTCCACATAAGCTGTTCCAGATCTTCAAATTTTATACGACAATAGAGAGTACTCATCAGGCTGAACAACTCTTGCTAAGACGTCATTCCTATATATGTTATAGTGTAGCTGGGCTCTTGGAGTTCCACATCAGGTGTTCCAGATCTTCAAATTTATTCTCTTAGCAGAAAATGCTCATCACGTGAACCAATTTTTGCTAAGGTACCATTTTTGTATCTCTTATAGTTTAGCTGGTCTGTTGCGGTTCTGCATCAGGTGTTCAAGTTTCCAAGATAAATTATAGCCTATATGTTGCTCAGACTTTATACCTATACAACAAAACAAAAATCATTCAAATCCGTCAAGTAGTTCCGAAGATTAGCGTGTACAAACAAACAGACAAACAGACAGATTTTTTTTTTTGGTTTCGTGCTCTATTACTGTTTCTAAACGCCCCTCAATTTTTTTTTTTAATATATTCAATGTACAGACACAGTTTTTTTACTGTTTTATTATATGTATATATATAGATGGAGAAGCTTTTATAAGTACTGTGCAGCTGTTCAATATTACAGTCATCATCAGCATCATACACAGCCCGCCTTCACCCACTGCTGGGTATAGGCCTCTCTTGGCTTATTATATTATTATTATATATTTATTTGCATCAGTCCCACGATCCATAGTTTAGTTAGTAAGTATACTTAAAAATAATGTTAGTAAATAATCAGAGACAAAGTGCACACCAAAAAATACTATTTTCATTAAGTTGAACACAAAATAAAATTTAAATTTAATTAATACAATCATTTTTTGTCAGATAAAATATAAAATTTAGAATGTCCGCAATCAAATATAAAAATAAAATAAGTTAATTTCAATACAATGTCAAATATTATTTTAAAATCAAAATTCGTTAAATTCAATACATAATTAATATTACAGTAGTTGCAGTAAATTACAAAAAACCGGCCAAGTGCGAGTCGGATTCGCGCATGAAGGGTTCCGTACCAAGGTGGTAGGGAAGCCCCCTTTAATTTTTAATTTATTATTTGTTGCTGTAGCGGCAACAGACATTCTGTGAAAATTTCAACTGTCTACTTATTACGGATCATGAGATACAGCCCGCTGGCAGACAGACGAACGGGTGGACGGACAGCGGAGGCTTAGTAATAGGGTCCTGTTGGTTACCGTTCAGGTACGGAACCCTAAAAAGAAAACATAAAAACTCCATTGCCCTGACGTGTAAAATACCTTTGGGCTAACTAAGTATTATTTTAAGGATATATTTATTATAGCTCTACATAATTATGATTGTTTTATCACAACAAGTATTTAATTATCTTACTGAAGGATTTATATTACATAGTTAATAAGCCATTCTTTGTAAAATGTTTTAGAAAGAATGGTTTATTAACAAATTTGTGTATGGAGTTGCCGACACAATAAATATTCAACTAGTATGATTTTAATAACAGACAGTTTGTAAACTGGCAAACAAAATGTAGCTATCGGAATGTTCATTTAGCACGAAGCGGAACTCCCCAAGACATACAACTGCGTGATTTGGTCCCAAAACGGCCACACATGTACATCCTTATGAAAACCTTTACCGCGCAAGGCTCAATATTCTGTTAGACGACGAAAAAAGCTAATTCTTATAACTAGTCGCTCACGTCCTTACCCGAGAGGAGACAAATAAAGCAGGACGTAGCCAAACCAGCCCCTAAAATAATAACCGAAACCCTGGCCACATGTCGGCCTAATACCAACCGGCGTTTGCTCGTAAAAAATAAGAAAAGAACCCTGCAAAATACTCTCTATTACAACCCACCGTACGTCGAAAAAATTGGAAATACATTTGTTCGTGAACGAATCGGACTACGTACACTCGTATAGCCAGATCGGTGTCAGACATTCAGATATCATTTTGTATCTCACACGCGTGCCACGTTACCCGCAGATTTAGAATTCTTTTATGAATAACATATTCAAAGATGATGGCCGTGTTAGTTCCTTGAATAGGAGCCGTTTGGTAATAAAATTGTGTTTCCTACCAGATGTCGCAATCGAAAATAAATATGGTTTCTCGTTCATGAAAAATGGAACGAAAGTGCAGTATGTTAGTTGTGAGAGGCTTTTGCATTGTTGAATATGAGTCTGCGCTGCTGCAACGAATTCAAGACAAATAATCGTGCAAGTGCAACGTATTTACAAGGCAACAGTGATGTGGTGATGTTCTTCGGAGAGGTCAGGTGCGTAGTACTTGCAACATGTGCGTGTAGGACCAGATAGATGTATGAAAGTGGACAAAGATACATACAACCTGTAATCCCCAAAGGGTTAGGCAGAGGTGCACTTAATAGTCACCCACATTTCGCCAGCTATGTTTTAAGTCCCATGTAGGAGGTGAGCCTATTGCCATCAACCTAACACAAATCTAGACTCCGGGGGCTGCTACTGAGAAATTCCTGGTGGAAAACCTCAATAACAATTTGCCCAACCCGGGAATCGAACTCAGGACGTCATGCTCAGCAGTCGCGATTGTGACCGCTAGTTGTACGAAGCAATTAGAGGATAAAAATCCTAGGATGTGGCGTAGTGTATAACTACTCCCATGTGGAAAAGGCCAAGGTAATGGAAAAGACGGCGATCATGAAACATCTTACATTCGGCTTTTAAGTTTAATAGCGGTTTACTTATTTATCAAAGTAAAATATTAATTTATAGAAACTTAATCACAAGAAAATTGATCTTAAACCACAGGAAGCCAGACCTTCCGAGAAGATCAGAGTAACTATATTAATGACACAAAGAACAAAGTTTTCTTTGAAATACGATATTGAGAGAGTTTGAAGGAAGTGGTACTGAAAACATTTCTTAGGATATGAATGAAAATATATTCAAAATAAAAGAGTGTCGACAGATGATCCTCAGAAAAGGTAATATCACCTGTTTTACCAAAAATATTAGAAAAAGAACATGAATGGCACGATACTATACACCTTTAGTTTTAGGTCGTTCTGGAACCGAATACCATTAACTCGATCATCGAACTCGAAACGATTGGGCCTATTTTTTTAAAAAGTAACAATAAAAAAAACACAAAAGAATAAATTTAATGTTTTTTTTTTGTGAAATAATGAGAATCGATCGATAAATGAATTTTTCAATGGGTATCGTTCGCATGTGTTGCCGATCGTGGATACGTTTTACACACACATATGCATTTGAGTTCTCATTATTTCACAAAAAAAACATTAAATTTATTCATTCGTGTTTTTTTTTAATTGTTACTTTTTGAAAAAAATAGTCCCAATCGTTTCGAGTTCGATGATCGAGTGAATGGTATTCGGTTCCAGAACGACCTAAAAATAATGGTGTATGTATATTCTATCTGTGTATCAAGCAGGGTCATCATTTTTATTACGGGTATACCTTCTTACAGGGTCGTCAGCATCATTCTCTTGTCCTTATCCCAATTTATTTTGGGGACGGCGCAGCATGTCTTCGTCCATACTTCTCTATTACTCGTCTTCACATCAGATATCTCCCTTCTGGCCATATAATCCATCACACAGTCCATCCATCGTTTCTTTAGTCTTCCTCTACTCTTACACCTACCCACATTCATACTGAAAGCTTTTCTCACGACATTTTCCTCATTCCTCCTCATCACATGCCCATACCACGATAACCGATAACCACACAACTTTTCAGTAACCAGTGCCACTTTCAGACTTCCCCTTATGTACTCATTTCTTATTTTACCCATTCGCGTAACACCACACATCCTCTTAGCATTCTCATCTCTATCACATCAAATACCTTCTTACAGGATATGGAGTTTAAAAACGACGTGGACGGATCTAACGTCAACGTTTCAACGTTTCGTGGTCAACGTTTTTATAAAAGAAAATCTTAGAGGCCGTCTCCACGAGCGAGAGAATCGCGACGATATTATCCCATACAAATACGTAATATCGCCGCGATTCTCTCGCTCGTGGAGACGGCCCCTTACAGCTATTCGGCTATAGTCATACTACTATTATTAACTTTATATCTTTGTTTAGCGGTTGATGTATCCTTGTTATTGATGGAAAAGTACCTACGAGTAGTTACATAAAAGTATATGTCATATTGTATAACGGAGCTACATCTGCCAACAAACTGCTTCACAGTTAGGCAGTAGTAACATTTTTTGTAATGCTTAGGATGTCAGCACGAATAAACGCTTTTTATTTTATTTTTTCATGTATTTGTTATTAAGTATAACTAAAAACAAAAATAAAACTAAAAAAGTCGTTTCTAATCAAGATCTTTGATTCAAGAATGAGTTGTTTATTTCTAAACACGAAGTCAGTCGTCACAGTTCCCAACGAAGGGTTGCGAGCTAAAACTTGAGAGTTTCATTAGAAACTTGATTAAGTATGTAAATGTACCTACAAGTTTCCTCCCTGGTTCGCAGTGGACGCTGAAAATATAACTCTTACGTAAATATTTTCTTTGACAATTTTATTATTATGTTGAGGCAGTTTTATTGTTGTCTATTTTTGGGTCATATGGCCTAGACGAGTATTTATAGATTTTAAAGCGTTTAGTATTTAAGACTTTTGACAGGATGCACTTAAGCTTTTTCGTTCGCTTTCTTTTTGTTAGACTATAATGTCCCACTTCTGGGCTATACCACTCCCGGTGTTGTGCCTCTTCGCGCCAGTTATGAGGAAGCCATCCAAAGTGACCCGCCATCTTCTTCCGGTCGCTTATTTCAAATAAATACTTTTTTACCATCATTATCCGCTAATACAATGACGCTCATTGCTTAGGTTACCTGGTGTTACTTTTATATACCTAATTATTTTTATATAATAGATAACCTATATTTCTTATCATCACTGTCTATCATTACCACGTCTTCAAAGCGACTCAACCGGGTTGAATTTTGCGTGATGAGTGGAAAGTTTAAGGATTCGGGGCATTGTATACAATTCAATGGATAAAATAGACTTTATTCGTGTTACTAAGCCAAGAATAAATTCAGCTAAACATTTTCCTTTTATGATCAGAATTACTGAACAAACGTTACGCAATTTATCAAGGTTAAACAAAGGTCGTTTTAATCCGTAGAAAATCACCTGAAACTGTCCTCTTAACGTTAATTGTCTGGCCCCTGCTCTTTGTACATTTCAAATCCCTAACAAGATCTCAAGAAAAGTCATTAGAAAACACGTTCACGGGGCTTTTATTTTCGATTTTAGCCCACTCACTGTTCCACTCAGTTGAACGGCGAGGTAGATTCATTGTTAGCGCCCACTTTCATACAAAAAACCACTTGAGCGGCATTCCCTAATGAAATAAAATCTCAACTACAAAACGCCCCAGTATTGTGTTTTTCGTTATGGATATAACTGGCTCTTCCTGCGGTTTTACTCGCGTGATTTACGATGTTTGTGGGGAGAGTAAAAATACGGTAGTATTCTAGGAAAATACGACCAGTTACCAAAAAAATAAACTGGTTGTAGTTACAAACATTCAGCTATGATACAGACCAGAGAAACAGAACTGTGGCCTATCGACTGACAACATGAAATATTCGAAGATGATAACCTAGATTCAGTCATTGGAGAGGCACCGAAACAAAGGAAGAACAAAATAATAACACGTTCACAGCATCGGCCGGTACAGCTCGGTAAAGCTGAAAGATGACATGATTATAACAAATACTGTAACGCCATTCACTCACACACACATTCACACATACACACACTACATACACATTCACTGAAGGAGATCATCTGAAGAGGAGATAAACATCAATATCAGGATCAACTGATGGGACTCTGCACCTGATGAAGGAAAATATTCTGGATGAGGTACGAAAATTGGAGATTTCAAATTTACTAAATAGTCAAACAGTATTATAGGTATTGTGGATCTGTAATTATTAAAATAATGACAAGACACATTAGGATACGACCGTCTCGCGTTCTGTACTTAAAAATAAACGAAACAGAAAAATATTTATGTTGTTATTCTTCAGAAAAATCAGTTGCGTAGAACTCGCAGCTGGCGTGCGACGTGCGTGTATGACACGATGTATGGCCGTGGACGATACAAAAGGAGAATTTACAAATCGTAGTAGGCAACGTTTTGTAGGTTCTTGCTCCCCTATGGAAAAAAGGCACGATTATAAGAAGTTTTATATAATAAAATAATAATAATAAATATCTTGGGACAACCAACACACCGCCATCTGATCCCAAACTAGGCAGAGCCTGTACTATGGCAACCAGACAACTGATAAACATACTTATATATTTCTAAATACATACATATAAATTACCACCCAGACACAGAACAAATAATCGTACTCATCGCACAAAGATTTGTCCTGTGTGGGAATCGAACCCACGACCTCCGTCCTAGCAGTGAGGGTCAACTAACCACTAGAGCAACAGGCCAGTCAAATGTTTCAGTTGTTTGTGTCATATGTTTAAACTAACGCACTTAATAAATAATCATTCTCTTTCACAGAAAAGTAACATCAATAGCAACCCATTTACGAAGATGCATGTGTCCTAAAATAGCAACCATGAATTTAAAACGAATATTTCAGGAATACTCTTTGTTATATCGAGTTCGTTCAAGAGCGTTTGGCAATAACTTGCAGCCGCTTCTATTTACACGTTACATTATATAAGCTAGGTACTCCGAAGTGGTAATTAAATTAGTCTTGTCAATTAGTTTTCAGTTGCTTTACTAAAGGTTGTGTCATGTGTTTGTTATTCTATCTTGTGTTTAACCGTATATGCATTATTTTAAACTTGTAAGTGATAAAAAAAGTTCCCTGTACTCAGAAAATATGTATTTCTGTCGTTTTTTTTAGAGTTCCGTACAAAAATGACAAATCAAGACCACTTTTCTTTCTTTATCGTGTGGTTAGTGCTTAACCTGGTGTCAGAGATTCTATGCCTCCCATGGGCCTCTGACTTGGCTTTACATGCTGTTGAGAAATATCTCTCATGTTTGCTGGTTTCCTCGTGATTATTTCCTTCGGCTAAGCAACTGACAATTATACAATACGCACATGAATCCTAAAAATCGGTGGTGCGTGTCTTGGGTTCGAACTCGAGACCTATGACTTGGCAGTTCGAGGGTCACATCACTAGACTATCGTTTTTTCAGACCACTACGCTGCAACTTCGTCTGTTTGTCAGTCATCTGTCTTTAATCTTAATCAAATTAATCTCTACTTGATTACATCCAAATCAATACTATTTCTCGGAGAAACCGTAAGATTCTTAATAAATAAAATCACACGGGGTTCAATCCAATAACAATAACATAGGGGGCGATGATTTTCTCATGTGTTCTCTGCACCCCTTGTTTAATAAAATCTTGACCCGCTACTTGTTTTGGTGGTCCCCGTCACCCCATAAACGTCGGCATTCGTCGATGTTCGATGGGGTAACCGACCAACCCAAGGCCAGATGGTATCTGCAAATTGTCCATTTCCAAGGAAGGGAGAAGGGACTAAGGAGATCTTTCATTTTCGGCATTACATGTACATTTATTGAAAAAGAGGAAAAAATACCACGAACTTAGGAAATATATTCTTTCGTGAATTTAGGCCTGATTTGCTGTGCGCAAAAAGTAATAGCTTTTCAATTATTGCCATATTCTATTCAACATGTCGTCTTCAGTTTGGACAGTCTGCTTTCGTTCTGAAATCATGTCACATAAAAGCATGATATAACGTCGACGTTAAATATGAAAAGTATGTGTTCATGTAATTTATTATTATTATTATTCTCTTAAACATCATTTTCAACTAATTATATACAGTGTGATGATTTCATCGTTAAAAATATAATAGGTACTAATTTTCTGGAGTGTACTTGTGAACGAAAAATTCAAAAATACATTTTGTTCCGTTTTGTTCTGACAAAACCCATCAGTGTCAGTCAAGATAACAATTTCTAGGTTATGTAAACGTCATCTCTACAACCTGGCATGGCTGTCATAACTCTCACGACAAACGTCAAACATTTTTAATTTTTAATGTCCGCATAAAAACCATAATTATATAATTATGTAAAAAATGTTACTTTATTCTATTCAGGGTTTGTTTCCCAGCTTTTCTGAAAGGTACAGGTTATGGCCGGAGTCCCATACAAAAATGAAACATCTCCTTTGATTGTTCTGTCTCCTTCTGTAGTAAAAGAAGATAAAAATGTATTAAAAAACTGTGGGGAAAAAAATATTTGAGCTCAACACCACAATTATAATGGTTATGACATCAAAGATTCTAGGGCTATAAAATGTGACTAGACTTCTTCGTTGTCCTAGTGATCTCAAGTGCTACTGCTGATCATGAAGTTCTCAGGTTCGTTCCCGGAGTCGGGAAAGGTGTAATTAGGTCACCTCTCTCTATTTAACCCTTCAGGGCAAACAGGGATGAGGTTATGTGTCATGATTTTTTTTACAACGAGTAAAAAAAGTTGTGTGATCTTGAACTCGAATTCACAATATCAAGGATTCTAAAGCCTATTCTAAAGAAGTGATCATTTACACCCCAGTTAAACGAATTATACAAACCAACAGATCTTAGTTTGTTTTCGTCTGCGAACTTGCATAGAGGTTTTGACCTGTTATTCTTTGATTATGGGCCTCTGTTGAGATGCGGGCGCAGTGCCGCCTCCGGCCGCTTGCCTTTGATCCCAACTCAACTGCGTCTAATTTTACTTACTAGGTCACCTTTGGCGCAGACTCACATTCCTTTTTTCAGACAGTCGACAAAACATTTTAAAACAAATCCTAACCTTGTTTTAAGGGATTTAGAAGATGGCTCTGAAACTACCCAGTTGATATTAAGATTACATTTCTGTGTATGTTCATACACTAATTTGAAGATTCTAAAAAAAAAACAAATAAAAATATTTTCAGAAACTTCAGCAAAATCATGACGTAAAAAGCTCTGTAACTATTTTAGTCCACAATAAAGTATCTATATGTTTATGGATAAGTGTAACAAACAGTAGCCCTTCATAATATTAATGAAAATCTGTGGAAATCAGACTTTCCAGAGATAATTAGCAGAAATAATATTCTCCTCTCGAACAGTTCCTGGAACGCAATTATTACACAAAACATGCTCCAGAATGAAATAATAATCAGATTCGCGATCTTCCTAAGCTCTTCTAATTCCCAGAAACGTTCGAACAAACATCATAATCTTATAGGCCATTCAAAGAAATCCAAACGTCACATAATAGTAGAGCATTATGTACCTACGTACGACGATAATTAATAATCGAACGAGTTATGAGGAAATCCATTTAAAAAAAAATAGTTTATTTTCCTAAGTCTAATTTTAATTACTTTTGTTTAGGTGCGTGTTTTGCGCACATTATTATCATCGTCTACTTAGCCGAATACCTACCATGTCTGGATTACTCTATATCCAGTCTAAGCAGATGCAGCTTAATACTAAAATAAAATAAAATATACAAACAGTCTTGACTTTTATTCAAATCAACCAATGCTATATTTTCTGGTCAAAGAATCAGCATCGCCAGCCAACGTGGCAATGCTGCCAGCCTGGCACTATTCCTGTTGACAGCAAAGTGGATAAATTTTTCGACGCCTTTTAATGCTTTTCTTCTTTTCCATACGTACATATTTATTTTTATTATTTTGATTTTGGTAATAGATAATTGTGCGAATTGGAAAAATAAAAATACACACCATTGCTTACGATTAATTTCTAATATCATTCGCGTAAATATTTTAAACATAGGCGAAAGTTTAAGCCCAAATCCTGGTACAAGCTCGCGGGTAAATAAATAATAAAACAGTTTACTTGAAAATAACGGATCATGAAACTTTCATTGAGCCGAAGCTAACAATCGTGTTTATTAAACATCATTATCGTTTATTAGCTCCATAGCTTCCAGTGGACGCTCAGCGGGTACTTAGGGGAACGCAATTACGAAGGGGATAAAAATGTAGTATAACAGGTTTTTAAATTATTTTTACTATGGTACTTGACAATTATGCAACTTGATTATGATGACGAGTAAAAATAGGATGGAAGAAGAAGACTTGACGGAGAATGATGATGTTGAATGATAATGTGTGGTTGTAACAATTTTTGATTTAAAAGAGTGTCCATGGAGTTTCTTGCCCATTCTTCTCCATAGAGATCTACGCTTTGGAATGTGCAACTACAGTACTTTCGCAAGTTGTTATGCCTTGTGACTGTGACTGTTGCTTAGCCTTTTGTTTTTGACTTTCAAAAGTGCCTGTAATGGTTTAATTAAAATAAATGCTTTGACTTTTACTTTGATGACTAGATATGCAACCTATGGAAAAATTTAATGACAGAAGCATTCAAACTTTCCATAGATGGCTAATCCCAGGAGGAAGCCAGTCTCAATACAGGTGGGGGAGGCTAGGCAGATGATGATGAAGTAGATGTTAATTTTATATTGACGAATTCTTACTCACTTGAGGTGGTTATAATTGACACGCGCATGGTGTTATATACAATCATCATCATCATCTGCCTAGCCTTTTCTCAACTATGTTTGGGTCGGCTTCCAGTCTAAACGGATGCAGCTGACTACCAGTACTTTACATGGAGCGACTGCCTACCTGTAATGACTGTCATAGATCTACAATTGACAGCCGGGACCAACGGCTTAACGTGATTTCCGAGGCACGGAGGAAACTCCGAATTACAATCATACTCCTTATTTCACATGTTTTTGGTATGCATCATTTATATTGTTTAGTGCAAATGAATGAATTTTTTGTTTTTCTTTCTTTAGGTACCTAATATTCTCCTACTGTGAAGCAGTCATGCTAGTGAAGGAGGTGGCGGAACGTGAGAGGGAAATAACCTCACGTCCCAGCCGCCGCGGGAGACGCACCGGGCATCGGGGACCACGTGGTGGCTCTCGGCCACCGTAGGCGCGCGCCTGTGGACGGTGAGTTATGGGCTAGCTTGCCGTCCGTCCGTCTTATGACGACAGGCCGTGTCGACGGCGCGTTCGTGTTCCACGCGCGCCTCAAAGAGATGTCAGCAAACAGGAGGGGCAAGGGCCGATGCCTGCCAGGGTTGCGGGACTGTTCGAAAGAGATACCGCGGCCCTGGAACACAAAGGGCAAAGGAAGGAACATGGATAGGTTTTAGTCAGTAAAAGTCTGACACTCCCTTCCGCTCCGCCCAGAGCGGGAGGAGGCATTTGATGATTTCCCATCCCAAAAAAAGATACCTAATATTCTATTCTTTAGTTTTATGCACAGTTATATATGTATTTTAGTCCCATATCCCCTTACTAGAACTGAAACTCCTACCCGAAACTGTAACTCGAATATATCAAAATATCACCATAGTTTATTAATTGACTTAGAATCGCGAACAACGCGAAAACTTGATCAGCCGTTCTCGCAAACCTCGTACCAACGCATTATACAGAGCAAGTTGAATTAGTTCGGTTTACGGCCACCGGACGCTGCCGGACGATGCCGTACCATGCCATACTTGAGAATGGCTAGTTATGCTAAAATCTGATCTACTGGCAACCAAAATACTGTTGTATAACAAAATATTATGATAGTTAGGAGTCGATTTAGTTAATGGCTGGTCCGACTTCGAAAGGCCCATAGACTGATTTATTATTTACTAGCTGTTGCGCGCGACTTTCGTTCGCGTGAAATTATTGTATAAAAAATTATTAAACTCATTTTTTTTAATCGGATTTTATTACCAAAAAATTTCAAGGGTTTAAATTTTTTTGCACGGAAGCTTAATTTTATTAAAATAGAAGTAGCCTAAGTTACCTTATTACATCAGCTACCTGCCAGTGAAAGTCCCGTCAAAATTGGTCCAGCCGTTCCAGATATTAGCCGGAACAAAAAGTCAGACAGACTAAAATTGTAAAATGTAAAATTCATAATGCATGTAGTTAAACGCGGTTATTTTAATATTACAAACAGACAATTCAATTTTATTTATTTATATGTAGTATGTATAATTGTATAGATTTCCTGTTGCATTGCAGGCCTCGTGAAATTATTATAAAAATATGTCTTCCCTATTTGAATTCGATTTTGATAACAATTTCAAGGGTTTTAATGTGCACGGAACCATAAAACTTTGTCTAAAATAAACGGACAAATCAAAAAGTGTATGTAAGGATCGTAGCAGATGGACGAACTGTTGTTTCTGCCTGTCCCAATAGCAAAAAGGCTTGAAATTATGTAAGTATGAACGTATTTATTTTAAATCTCGGTATTAAAAGTATTATAAAATATTCACAAGTAGGTAGAAGTACCAAGTAGGCCACAACTAATAGTTAACTGCTGGCAACTTAGTGGCTCAGTCTCAGTTGCATCGTTAATAACGTAGTACATAGCCAATGTTTCTCAACCTTCTTGTTTATGCAATGTAGATAAAACTGAACGGTAGATATATCTCGCTGTTAAAAAACACAACCAAACTCATCTTTAGTTGTGGTTTTAATCCAAGTCCATGCTTTCCACACTTCTCAATCTATTGTTTTTTATTTATTTCATTCATCAAACAATTAACATTGTGTTCGAATTTTACAAGATAATTACATTTCAAATCACAACAGAGTCAATAAATAATCAAATACATATAAAGCAAACAAAAATAAAAAACAAAAATAAAACTGTCATCAATCAAAAATCGTTTACATGGCAAACCATAAAAAGCACAAAACAACCATGTCTGATATCGCTGTCTGTGATTTTACGTAAATCAACGGAGAATTTTAATGTCAATTAAGTTAGGTACTGTTTATATGTCCAACCATAAAAAGCTCAAAACAGAACCATGTCGATTCCCATGTTAGGTAAACTTAATGAGAATTAAATGTAAATTAAATGGCACTTAGATGTAAACTATTAAATGTCAACTAAATTTAATTAAATGAAAATGAAATGCCAAATAGAATGATATGAATTAAATGTCAATTGAATTACCATTTACATAATTATTCAACCACACAAACATAACCATGTCTATTCCTTGTTTCTCAAATAAAAAGATAATTAACTGTAAATTAAATGTCAGTTAAAATTAATTAAATGTCAATTAAATGAAAATCAAAAGCTAATTAAATGTCAATCAAATTAAATGTCAATTAAATCAAATGTCAACTAAAATAAATGCCCACTGTCAATTAAAATAAAAGTCAATTAAAATAAATGCCAACTTGTGAGCAAGCGTGGTGATAATACTCATCGTTACTTAGTACAAAAAAGAGGAGCTCACGGCTAAGTAATAACAGCAGCTCGGGACGATCTTAAGGTTAAGCTGTGCTTGCCTAGGTTGGTCCGCTGATGGGTGACCACCCATTACATACCGATTTTACTCCGTGTCTCAGAAAGCATGTTAAGACGTCGGTTCCCGCTATCGTTTGTAGATCTTTGACAGTCGTTACAAGTTACAAGTTACAAGTAGTCAGTGGCCCGATAGCCTGACAACCAGTTTAACCAAGGGGTATATTACCCACTACTAACTCGGTTGTGGAGGTTGGATAGGCAATCGCTCCATGTAAAATACTGGTATTCAGTAGCATCCGGTAAGACTAAAGCCGACCCCAACATAGTTGGGAACAGCGTTAGGCAGATGATGACTTAGAACAAGAAGAAACCACGGAATATTAGCTGTCGTAGGTAAACAAAACCTTGACAACCACACTCAAGGCATGCACTGGCCATCCATGCACTATTACGTTAAGAACACACTTTATTTGCCAGAGTTTATCGTACGGAACAAACAGCTCAGGGACCTACCTAAAAGAATCCTCGGGGAAATTTATGTATATGATGAAATTAAGGTATATACCACAACCACGTTTCTCGGAGATTCTTGCCCTAATATTGACGGGTATAAAGGAAGTGCAACGTCGCATAAATTAAGCTGTGAGCTCACGAAATAGCAAGAAATAGCTTGTCGTTGGTATGAGATAAGTAGTTTCGCTAGAATATAGCGTTTACGGTTGCTCGAGGTATTAGAGCTTAGATTTAGATGTGAAATAATGTCGAGCATGTTTACTGGAGGAGACTGGATTTTAGCTGTGGGAAATTTGTAGCTAAATATGTAGTTTGTGAGTCGTGTTTTCTAAGCTTAATGTGGCTACAAAGCAGTTGCGAAGGGTCGATTTTTGTAAGAGGTAAGCCGGACTACATATCTTTAATGTGATTATATTATTTTGTCTATAGAATACTGACTGTGCCATTTTTCAAAGGGAAGCCGGTAGGAATCGAGTTGTATGGAACCTTCGCCACTGCTACAAAGACCAATATCTGTAATTAGAAGCGTTCCACCATTTAAGTTCAGCGAAAATGTATGTAGTAAACTTGTCAAGAATACAGGTACAGAGCGGTTAATTACAAGTATTTTTGACAGATTAAAACTGAGATTTGACTGCCTTCGTTTATCTAGTGGTCGCAAGCACGACTGCTGAGCATGAGGCCCTTGGTTCGATTCCCAAGTCGGGCTAAGTGTTATTAGGTTTTTGCATTAGGAAGTTATCAGTAGCAGCCACGGAGTCTAGATTTATGCCCGGTTGATGGCAATAGGACGCTCCCTGTTACATGGGACTTAAACATAACTCGAAATGGGGGTGTACTATTAGGTACACCTCTGCATAACCCTTCGGGGACTACGGGCGTAATGTTATGTTATGAAACTGGGGTTAAAAGACGAATGTCGTTTAGTCGACATTTGACAGATTCTACTTTTGACATCATAGTCTACTATTGACAGATTCTACATATGACAGATTCTACATATGACAGATTCTACGTATGACAGATTCTACATATGACAGATTCTACATATGACAGATCCTACGTATGACAGATTCTGTATTTGACAGATTTTGAACAAGTGAGACAAGTAACGGACATCTTGTGGAATCAAAAATAATACTGCTAAATAGTAATCACTATATTTATTGATAAGCATAATTTGTTTTTATAACTAGTATTAAATGTTTGTATTATAGTACTAATATTTTTAGAAACAGTCACAATTACCAAATTAACGTTAAAATTATTTTTTTGTTAACATAATTACGTATAAACAATCATTGGAAATAATTATTTGTATTGGTAATTTGTAAAGTATTCACGACTATGATATCAAAAGTAGAATCTGTCAAAATTAAATGTTGACTAAACGCAATAATTAACAATTTAGACTTAGCTTTAAAGTAAGTACCTACTTACCACAGACCATAAGAGTATTAGACTACAAAGATAACTCACAAACGAATTTAAAAATTACGTTTGATTGGTCACGCGGTATTTCTTCGACATGCTACCCTTAAAAGTTATTTCACAAACATCTGGTAGCAAAATGTTGGAATGGTATACTACAAAATGGTAGCACGCACTCGTTTAAGGCGACTAATAGTTTAAGTCACTGCCTAGAGTTTTTAGCGTCCGCTGGTTCGACTGCTGGGCTTGATATTTTGGGTTCTGCTGAGCATGAGGTCCTGGGTTCTGTTCCCAGGTCGGGCAAAGTGTTATTGGGTTTTCCAATATGAATTTCTCAGTAGCAGCCACAGAGTCTGGTTTTGTGCCCGGTTGATGTCAATAGGTTTGCCCCCTATTACATGGGACTTAAACATTACTGGCAAACTGTGAGTGTACTGTTAAGTACACCTCTGCCTTACCCTTCGGGGATTACAGGCTTGATGTTATGTTTATGTTATGTATATTTTGACACAATGCGTCATATTAAACACATCTGCATACCCTTTAAGTATTTTCTAGTAGTGGTAGTCTCCAGGGGTATAATTTTTAGGGTTCCGTACCCAAAAGGTAAAACGGGACCCTATTACTAAGACTTCGCTGTCTGTCTGTGCGTCTTTTACCAGGCTGTATCTCATGAACCGTAATAGTTAGACAGTCAACATTTTCTTTTATAATGTATTTCTGTTGCTGCTATAAAAACAAATATTAAAAAACAGAATAAAAAAAATAAAAAATAAGTGGGGTAAACATACCCATACAACAGACATGATTTTTTTGCCGTTTTTATATATAAAATCAAAAATCAAAATCAAATCAAAGCATTTATTTCAAGTAGGCCCGTTACAGGCACTTTTGAACTGTCGAAACAAAGACAACAATGAAATTTAGCTACAGTCCCAGTCACAAGGCATAAAAACTGTGAAAGTACTGTAGTTGCCCATTCCCTAACGTAGATCTCTATGGAGAAGAACGGGCAAGAAACTCCATGGACACTCTTTTAAATCAGAATATTTTTACAAAACCTTGGTTACATCATTCATGTTTAGATGGTACATTATGTGAGAGCGATGTAGCAAGTTGTGCACGTTAAAAGTGTCCATAGTAAAAACAAGGAAAAGAACAATTCAAAAAATAAAATAATTAATTCAAATAAGCCGTGGCAACCAAGAGATGACCAGTCACAACTGACAGCGCCCGTTCACGAACATGACGCATGTATCAGCACCATTCAACTCAACCATAATGGTACGGAACCCTTCGTGCGCGAGTCCGATTCGCACTTGGCCGGTTTTTTATAGTGTAACGTTATTATTATTATACGACGAATCTGCTGACCAAATCGCCTGGGCTCAGCAAAACAAAACTCAGCGGAAACACGAAAGCATTCCTACTTACGGCTTACTACGTCCGACGTAGGGTTGACGACATCATCACACGTCGCATTTTACGGCTTTATCAAAATCCATTGAATTATTCCGATGCAACTTTGGCACGAATGTAACGACTCTGCCTTTATTAGTCTCACGCCAGTCATAAAAAGACGTCGCGTAAAAAGAACTTTATAGGAAAAACTGTTCTGTTTTTAGTGATCCGTGTCTCAAAAAAAACCGGAACGCTTATAGTATCACTTTGTTGTCCGTATGTCAAGACCCTTTATCGCGGGAACGCGTGCAGGTATCGAGTTGAAATTAAAACCATATACTCAGGTCTACAGTTCCTTGAAGCTGGGAAAAAATCATACTACTAAGTCAACATAAAAAGATACGGCCGTTTATGCCGCAAAAAACGTATATTTCGACTCAACTCACTCGGGAATCAAAATTTGTAGTTTACTTCCCGTTGACCTAGAATCATGAAATTTGGCAAGAAGCAATGTCTTACAGCACATGTAAAGGAAAAAATCTGAAAATCGTTAATATGTAATTTAATAACAAACTACTTACAAGTATATACGGAACCCTCAGTGCGCAAGTCCGACTCGCAAGTGGCCGGTTTTTTTTTAAATATATAAACCAAGGTTTCAGCAGATAAATCTAGACTTCAATTTTGTGTAAAGATGGAAAAAATATGATCGATGGTTTTGTATTGATGATTGGATCGATTATAATTATTGCCATCTGGAACTATAAATTTAGTACAGTTCCCAGGAACGCTAAATAGGTACCTAAGGAAAAACCAATATTATGTTACCTACACCTAGATGATGATGAGAGTTGAATAATAAAAAAAAAACGGACAAGTGCGAGTTCGACTCGCGTGGAGAGGGTTCCGTACGTTAATTATCTAAATTCCGTAAGTTGTTTTAAATCTAGATTTATAGGTTTTGCTGTAATCTGTAGGCAATGAACTATTTTTTGTACTTTTTTCAAAATTTTCGACCCTGTAGTTTCGGAGTTAAGGGGGGTCAATTTTCTCCTATTTTCTTAAATAACTTCAAAACTGTTAGTCTTAAAATTATAAAAAATATATTTGAGATTCTCACAATAAATTCTTTCAATTGATATGTTACACAATATGGTTTGCAAAACCTTTTTTATTCATTTTCTAATTTACCTCCCAAAAGTGGCCCCAATGTTTAAAATTCACTAACTTATGTTAAAAGTCCGTATTATTATGGTTACTAATTTACATAATGTGTACCAAATTTCAACTCAATCGGTCCAGTAGTTTCGGAGTAAATTGGCTGTGACGGACGGACAGACAGACACGCGAGTGATCAAAGGGTTTTGTTTTTCCTTTTGAGGTACGGAACCCTAAAAACACTTTTGGAAGTCGGTTAAAAAGAATATGAGTCAGAAAGGTTGTAAGTAACAAATACCATTCTAACTCATATTCTTCAGTTATATTCACAGTGTTTCTTCACAAAGTTGTGTTTTCTTTTATAAACAAAAATGTTTCCACCCCTATTGGACCCAGACTACAGCCCATAACTAGATCCACATTTGCCCGGTTCATCGATTCCCATGGTAATATCGTGCTACCAATGTTTCGTAACGTACCATTGCATTCCCGTAATCCATTAGCAACCATGTAAGCATTGCATTATATGTGGCATGTAGATACAACCTCATTTATTTGTTAACGGTAAATAGAAGTCACTATTGCCTGTGCTATTGCTATTGTTTATTCAAACTTCTGTACCAATCACACATACTCATTTTTTCTCTCGCTCTTGAATGTTAATTGCACGCCAAAGACATTTGATTATATTCACATATTGTGTGAGTACTATGTACTGTAAAACTACCATTTATATTTAGTTATCTTTCATTGACTTGAATGTGCCCTGGCCCTGAGAATGTTATGTTCACTCAAATGTCTCGATGGTGGCGGGTATGTCGGGTCATTCAGTACCCTTCAATATGGTTGAGCTGAATGGGGCTGATACATGCGTCATGTTCGTGAACGGGCGCTGTCAGTTGGGACATCTCTTAGCTGTCACGGTTTATTTTAATTACTTTATTTCTTATTTTTAAATTGTTGGTTTAGTCTTTTACTCTGGACGCTCTTAATGTGCACGTCTTTGTACATAGTTCTCACATATATGTATAATCTCAACATGAATGATGTAACCAAGATTTAGTAACAATATTTTGATTTAAAAGAGTGTCCATGGAGTTTCTTGCCCATTCTTCTCCATAGAGATCTACGCTTTGGAATGTGCAACTGCAGCACTTTCTCAAGATATTATGCCTTGTGACTGGGACTGTAGCTTCGCTTCTTTTTGTTTTGACATTCAAAAGTGCCGTAATGGTCTAATTGAAATAAATGCTTTGAGTTTGAGTTTTTTTAATTTTTTTCGTGTAAATCAAATACCAAAAAATTACTGTCTATTTGCTAGAGACGATAAATTATAATAAAATAACGATCATTGTTGTCAAAAGTGCTAAAGTACCTAATGAATTGGTCGAGTTTAGGCACTGTGGTAGACGAGTATGATTTTCCAGTTTATATTTTGGACAACAGCTTCGAGAACCATATTTTTTTAAAATTACGTGAAACTTCACTATTA
Source organism: Eurois occulta (assembly GCA_950022335.1). Classification (NCBI taxonomy): domain Eukaryota; kingdom Metazoa; phylum Arthropoda; class Insecta; order Lepidoptera; family Noctuidae; genus Eurois; species Eurois occulta. The sequence goes on from OX465486.1 coordinate 1,868,921, forward strand.
ATGTTTGGATTTATTTTATAAAAGGTTAAAAACATAGTCTAAAAACATTGAATATGTATCAGGGTTCAGGGCTCAGCTTAAAACCAACTAAACTCTTTGTTGTACAAACATACTTGTTATTATTTTAGTCAATAGTTTACGTAAACCGCTGAAGTTTGTATTTATAACCTTTAAACTAACTGTTGCTACAAAATAGAGTGGCCTGACAATATGGCGGAAAAACAAAAGATATGAAAATAACATAGTTAGCAACATTTCGAATAACATTTGTATAGGTGTGTTCAGTTATGTTGCGAAAAAATGTTGACCCACATTCGCTCCATACTTTATCATTCCCAAAATGAAAATATTGAGGCATACGTTTATCAAAATTTAAATTTTCGATCACGAGTATAATGTAGGTCATACGTTTAAATTCTAAAATGCAATTTGTGCCGGCAGAGGGCAGAGTGGGTGAGGTCTGAACTCCATTAGAATTTATGATACATGTAGGGGCCGACAGTAATTAAAAGAGCCCGCAGAGGGAAATAACACACCGAAATACTGTAAAGTTATGGTATTATACTGCTCGAGCTGCTTGATAAATGGACATGTTTGTTTTGAAGAGGTCGATGACCAACTTCTGTATTGGTGAAACTGTTTTGTCTATGATTTTAGTGGTTAAATAGGTGTGGGCCATTCATTTTCAAGGAGGTTTGTATCGTACATAATTATATACTGTGGCTTCAAATCGATTACGTTTACAAATTATACAGATTTTTAAACAACAACGTATCATTACGCTTGTTTTTACGAAAGGTAAGGCAGATACGTACCTCATAGTAACTACACCCGCATTTGGCCAGTTATGTTTCAGTCTCAAATAATAGACACCAACTGGACAAATATACAGTATATTATACACTACTACTGAGAAATTCCTGAATTGCAAAATCACTAATATTCATGTTGTCCGCCTGGGAATTGAACCCAGGACCTGGCCCTATTCAGTACCTAACACTTGCGACTATGAGCGACGAGGCAGATTTTAAAAATCATTTCATGAATTGAAAACACACTGTGTTTAATATAGACAATGGAAAGTCTGGTTTAACGCTTGCTGCGTTTTGTAGCAACCGACTGCATTATATGCACGTCTATTGTCTGTTTGTAACAGCCCTGGTGTCTAGACGTTCCTCGTAGGTAGTTATACACCTTTGTATCATTTTCGTTAATTTCAACATTGTATCCGTAAATCCGTGATCTTCACACAATTTCAGATATATTTTAGCAAAACCGTATCGTGCGAAAAGAAATCTGGTCCATAGCACTTCTATGCGCAATTAAGAGGCTTTTATAGGCAGCCGTATGGCCTTTTTTATTACGGAACGTTTAAATAATTTTATGAGATTGCGTTCCCGAAATTACCCCATTAACTTTTTTAAACAATCTCATTTTGAATTTTACTTTCGCACGAGATTTTGTTTAAATGCAAAGTGTCTAGTAGGATTGTTTAGGCGAAAATTTTTGTGCTAGATCTAGGCAATTAAACCCATAATAATTGTATTAATTTATAGTTGCCAACAAGCCTCGGGCCGCTCATAGAAACGACAGGCTCACCGGAACACCGACAGAAAATCAACGATCTGAAATTTAATAAGTCCTTTATGTCTTTGCTTAAAACAGCACTTGTCGTAAAATTGTGACAATTTTCTAATTACTTGACATACATGTCAGCTATATTGAGTGCACTACGTGAGGTCGACATACGGATGTGATACAAACCTGTAGAGTACTGCGTGCACACCAGCCCGACAAACTGTATACTTACAGTTTGTCGGGCTGGTGTGCCCCAGATTACCCAGTGTTGCGCAATGTTACTAAGTTTGAGGTACAGAATGCTTCGTTGACGGCTTGTTAAGAGTCCTTTAACACCCTATATAGACAGCAGGCTGTGTCGCATATGCGTTAGTAGGGTAGTGTTGAACTACAGTCGCACAAGCAAATGTCGCACTAGCGTGATGTCGAGCTTCAATTTGCCGCACTTGCGTATTCGAACACAGAAACGAATACAGTGAGTCGCAGTACAGTTTTGTCGCACAAGCGTTAGTCGCACATCCGTTTGTCGACCCCACGTAGTGCACTCAGTTATAGTACCTAATCTATAGAATCCTGACCAAACAATTGTCTTTATTAGACCTACACAATAGCCAAAAGGTCAATCAAATTCGTACACAGAACCAATATTTGTGTGGTGTTAGTGTATGTGAGACTTGTAAACACACCCACGATTCAGGAGAAATTATTAGTGTCTTGGTCAATAGCCTACCCCACCTGAGGGCCTACACTACACACAAAGTGATATTCTATGAGCGATACCTGGACATAGAACGATGATGGAAAAGTAAAAATGTATGAGATTGGTACACGGGGCAAATTAGATCGGTTTGCAGGGCACACCACAAAGATGTTGGTGTGCGTAAAATCAACTGGTGTATTACTTCGCCTATTTGTTAGTGTTTGCTTCACTATAGTATATGTATAATATGAGGTAAAGAATATGAAGCATCAATTTAACCCTATGACTAACTGGTGTCGTGGCATAGATGTGTAATCATTCGGCTGGTAAATCAAGTGTCGTAGGATCGAATCTGCGCCGCTGGCGTCAACTTTTTGCATTATTAAAAAACTTTTATTTTCATTTTGTTGAATTTTTATTGTAATTTACCTGATAATAAGAACATTATTCGAAAAAAAATATGGAAGTAAAAATTAAACAATTTGTATTAAGAAATCAACAACATTTATTGACTAGGTTTTTTTTATATTATAATTACAAATTAAAAAGTTTTGTGCATGACAAATATTCTAAGTCGGACAAGAAATAACGTTACTTTTCTTATTCAAGTGGGTAATTTATTTATTAGTGAAATGAATAAACATGTTAATAAGATAGATATTAAGATACAGGTATCCTAAATTGTTATCTCACTAACAATAACATCACTCACATAAAACAAATCGAATTACCCCCTGATATTTTTATTAATATCCTATTGGTGCGCCTTCGCTATCTATGACTTATTCATGCACGAAGTAAATGTCTCCACTAGACCTGCATGGAAGAATATTTTTTTTTATGATAGCGCTCACCATCTTTTCGCCACAATATTTTGCGACCGTCCTTGTCTGATTTAAAACATTTTTCATCTCTAAATATAACTATATTATTGCACCAATCAAAATCCAAATATTCTCTTGCGAAGCGTACCCGGTTTTGCCTGTGAATATCTGACATTCAAATTTTCTTGGCTGGCCTACAACATTTCACACCAGCTGCTCGCAAGTGGTTTCGTACAGTTTGTAATGTCACGTCATGTTTAGTTGCCGTGGAACGAGTAGTGAGGAAGGGCTCAGCGGTATGCGTAGCAACTATATCAGATGCCAATCTGTGAATGCAAATCCAGCCTTTGGTCCCGGTCGGCAAGGATCAATGCTTCCCGAATCTGCATAACGATGGACCCACAATTGCACAGTCCTTCTCTGTGAACAATAATAAAATATTGTTACAAAAAACAACAATCAATAACATGTGGATTATTTAAACATATTAAACTTCTAAACATCATAATAACATTTTGTTACTCACCGATATCTTTAAACGTCTCGCAATTTCACTAATTGAAACATTTTGCTCATGCAAAAGAATTATTTCAGCTCATAAAAGTGTGGTTCAATGATTCATATTGATTCACAAATAAAAGCACTTCTCAAAAAACGCAGGGTATAATGTCTAAAAACGTAACGAAAGCCCGATAGTCAATAGCATTATGACGATGAACTTAAACTACTAACTTAAACATGATTTGTCATTTTTAGAGGGTAGACAACTAATACATTCTAACCCAAATATAAAGAGACTTGCTAATAGTTAAGCAATGAATTGAACAAACAAATGTAAAATATTTTATTAAAACATACAAAAACATTAAGCTGTTGGCAGTCGGATTCGATCTTACGGCGCCGGCGCAGTAAGTAATTATTCATCGCACGCTCGACTAATGCGCCACGGAGACGATTGTATCATAAGCTAAATTTATGCGTCATATTCCCTGCAACATTAGTGACAAGAAATTTTATTGTGTGTGCGTGGACAACGGGTTATTGTGAAGCAAACACTAATAAATAGGCGAAGTCAGACGGCCGTTGATTTTACGCACACCAACATCTTTGTGGTGTGCCCTGCAAACCGATCTAGTTTGCCCCGTGTACATAAGCTTACGGTCTTATGTCTATCGCGTTAAAAGTCATTTTAGAAAAACAAAACGCTTCCTAAGCCTTGTGTAGACTACTACGGATCTATTATCGAAATAAAAAAAAGCAGTGATAGCCTAGTGGTGTGACTGTCGGACTGCTTAGTACACAGTGCAGTGGTCTCAAGTTCGAACCCATGACAAATACCTCTGATTTTTCGGATCCATGTACGTATTTTGTAATTATCACTTGCTTTGTTGAAAGAAAACATCGTGAGGAAACCATCATGCCTGAGAAATAGTCCTCGACGGCATGTAAAGCAAAGTCAGAGGCCCATGGGTGGCATACAAACTCTGACACCAGGTTAGGCACCAACCACACGATAAAAGAGAAGAAGATAAAAAAAAATGTCGCTAGAAAGATTCCTTAAATGATTTATTGGCTTCTTCTTCTTCATATTTTTACAAAAAATGCTGGTGTTCAAGTCAACCAAACTACTTTTAATCAAATTGTTCAAAACATAATAGTTTATACTACAGAATTAAATTAGTTGTGGAGGTCAGATAGGCTGCTGCTCCATGTAAAATACTGGTATTCAGCTGCATCCGGTTGGACTGGAAGCGGACCAACTTTTTTGGGAACAGGCTAGGCAGATGATGTTGACTCCAGAATTCGATTAGTGACCGTGACATAGTAAAACAAGGAGTTTAATAATTATACTCTTACACATTCCGTTATAAACTCCATCAATAATGGCGTAAGTAAACTGAATCAAAATCTGTTGCGTAGTTGTAGAAGAACACCGCAATCACAAAGGCGAACATGAAAAGCAACTTCAATTGATAAAATGTGTTGAAACAGATACGTACAAGGTATTACGAGTAATAATTTTCGTAACTGTAAAACTTTATCTTTTTTCGACATATTTATAGAGCACAAAGACACAAAACCTGTTGAAATTAATGAGCGGCGTCATTAACGCTTCCCTCTTATGAATCGAAATATTTATTAATGATGGATGGCGCAATTATAGATTTTTATGTGATGTTAACCAAGTGCAAAGTGGGGTTTTAAAGATTTTTCTTCAGATCAATAAAGCTTATAGTAATAAAATATCATGAGAATCTCATGAAACTAAAGAGAAGTCAGAAGTTCCTGCCATTTGAAACTAAAATTATTCTTGCTCAGTCTCTCCTTCTAGACTATGCGGATGTCTGTTTTCTTGATGCAACTGAGGAACTTCATAATAAGCTCAAACGTCTGCAGAATTTTTGTATCCGCTTCATTTTCGGGCTTCGTAAATACGACCATGTGTCGGATTTTAGAAAGCAGCTGAAGTGGCTACCTATTCGGCAGCGTCGAGACTGTCATACTCTTTCTTTTCTCTTTTCCATTCTTCACAATTCTAAAGCTCTTTCGTATCTTCGGGAACGCTTTGAGTACCTTGTTCCTCGAGGTAAACCTTGCCGCTCATCTTCATCTCTTCTGCTTCGTTTCCCTCCACACTCCTCAAGTCGGTATGATGAATCATTCACTGTTCGTGCTGTGCGCCTTTGGAATTCACTTCCACACTCCTTGCGGGATAGTTCATCGTTAGAGGCGTTCAAGAAAGGAATAAAGGAACATTTCCTGTCAACATGAATGTATGTATATATATATATATAGGATTTTATAGGTATGTATATGCGTATGTATTGTATGTATTACGTATATTATATTTTATGTACGTAGTTTAGTTTGTAAAATTAATTAATTTGTTAATGTTATTGCACCATAAGTATACCCTCTTCTGCAAATCTCGCAGTCAAAATTTGATTTGCTGTAAGAAAACCCAATTCTGGGTTAAGCTCGCCATTGTACATAAGCTATATTATTGCAATTTGTATCCAAATTTGTTATTTTGTGTGCAATAAAGAATAAGAATAAGAATGAAACTAAAGATTTTAAATATTACCTTGACACTTAAAATCAATGAGTTAACTTATCAATATCACAGAGACATTTGAGCATGACAAAATATATGTGCACCGACTACACCTCTACCTAACCCTTAGGGAAAACACGCGACATGTTATGTTAGGTCTGATAATAATGAGAAGATGGCCGTACAATAATCACACTAGTAACAAATCCAATCATATAAGTTTTTAAACTGTCATGGTCACTAACATTATCATTAACACTAGAAACGGGATATTTACCATGTGTGTGTGTGATATTGTGTATTGCTGTTTATTTAACATGGTAAATATCCCGTTTCTAGTATTAATGTTAAATCCAATCATATTTAAGTCCACACGACAGGCATTGCAAATCACAGAAAACGCTTACTCCAAAACCCTCATAATTTGTTTAACAGTTCAAACGCTCCATAAACTAACAAAAAAGGAATAGAAACGAAAGTATAGGCCGATATTGCGGTTCTGCACAATCGTAAGGAGGCACACATGACGATCGTAAAAAATGTGAATGGCATATTGAAATATTTCTCGCGACCCTTTTTCTGGCCAATTTTCCTTAAGGCTCTATGTAACGCCGATATAAATCTGACTCGCAGCCCGTTACAGCTTCTATTTGTGTGTTTATGGTAAGATGGGGGCTCCGTTTTTGGTAATACTTGAAGATCGAACTGTGGTGTTGTGGGATACCTGATATTATTGGTAGGGAGCGTTAGATGTTACATAATATTGTTATATTTGTCAAGAAGGTAAGTAACTATTTTAAGGCCTAGACGAAGTCACATTCTTTAAGCGATATCGATAATAGAGAAGTCAAGTGTTGACATGTATCGGCGCAGGATGGCCTCTACCAGAATTGGTCATTATAAGCTGGACTATACCAGTTCTTCCTGGGACGAGGTTACGACAGGGCGGCTCCTATTTGTGATCTGTCCTCTGATGGCAGGCGCCACGTCAACAAATGTTACAATGCTCCGCTAAAGTGACAGTCATCAGCCAGTGTCACTGACTCTTATTCGACCTTCTTTGGTATTTCCTAGTAACTCCGCAACAAACATTGCGCCACTTCATATGTATTGGATTGACATTATGACACTAAAAAATTACGTCGATCCTGTTGACATTCAACGTTGTAGAAAAAAGCGGCCAAGTGCGAGTCGGACTCGCCCATGAAGGGGTCCGTAGCAGCAAGTAACATAATGTAAAAGTTCTTGTAGTTCGTTGTAACTTTGATCGATGTTTTTTTTTATATTTGAGTTGATTGAATGAAAGGTAAATTGCGGTTTACGATTTATGACGTATTAAAAAAGAATTACTTACTAGATCTCGTTTAAACCAATTTTCGGTGGAAGTTTGCATAGATCACATCATATATTTTTTTTTAGTTTTATCATTCTCTTATTTTAGAACTTACAGGGCGGGGAGCACACATTTTGCCACTTTGGAAGTGTCTCTCGCGCAAACTATTCAGTTTAGAAAAAAATGATCCTGATGACCTATCCATAGATAACCCACACGTATGAGTTTGATGAAAAAAAAATTGAGTTTCAGTTGTAAGTATGGGGAACCCCCAAAATTTATTGTAGATCCTAGGTATCGGAGTAAGCAAAAGAATGTGAAAATATAAAGGGATTATTTTGATGCTAATATTAAGCAAAATTAGAACCTACTTCTTACTAACGTCTTTAAAATTTGTTTTACAGCTCTTAAGCATCTAATGATCTTCTGAACTTCAGTTAATTACATTTAAATTAATAATGACAAACTTGACAAGCTCAAAGTTTTTGACGTTTCTTGATACTTAGGAGTGTCGCTAATAGACTTGGATGGGTTTCATAATATTTTTCATCATTTAGTCGAGGTTAACGGGTTTATCCATAACTGTTATGTGGCTGGTTAGATGAAACAAATATTTGCGTGACCTTTATATGGCTTTTCCGTGTTTAAGAGACAGTTGTCTTGTGTTTGGAGATTTTGCAGAGCCTTTTCCCAACTAATAATGTATGGGTCGGCTTCCAGCCAACCGGGTGCACCTAAAGACCAGTTTAACATAGAGCGACTGCTAATCTGAACGAGACATCCCAGTAACTGGGCAATACGATGACCATTGATTTTGGGGGCTTGATCATTTGTAAAGACTGTGAATGAAATGACAGCTGGGACCAACGGACTAGATCGTATTGTGCGTTTCCATGATAGGCGACACATTAAGGGTGTAAAAAGACCCATAACGAAGTCGAAAGGTACTTGTTCTCACCGTCATTAATTTTTTTTTGTTCTGAAACATATCTGGGAACCTTCTAGTTACGCAGATATTAGGGGTCAAAGATCCAACTTTTTTTTAAATCCAAGTATTTATTTTTATAAGTTTATATACCTCAATGTCTCCTGTACTATTCAATTCATCCATCTACACAATGATTTGAGTGCGTTACATTGAGTTTTACCGTAAAACGTGATTTTTCATCCCAAAAAATAGTCATTTCCCAGCAATCATTTTTACGTAGAGTTACTTAGTTTTGATGTACATAATGCTTGGTTAGCGTGCTTCGTGAAGGGTCCGTTTAAACCTTATATGAAACACCATAGTTAAAGCATTCGAAGCAGAATTTTTAAATCCCGTACAAATTTTATGCATTATCCAAAGTCCAATACAGTTCCCTACCAATCCTGCAGTTTTCCATTGCCAATTTACTTCAATCCATTTCACGGAGCTTTATTTCAACTGTGTCCGACCAAGATATTCCGTAGCACGTCGGTATATGAGGAAATTTTGCATTTTATACAATTGCAATTTTACCGAACAGTTGTAGTTTATGAATAAGATTTGATTTAGTTTTGCTGTACTATGTGATTTAAATTGAAGATCTATTTGCTGGATACAATGTAGGTTGCTAAAGCTTATTTGTTAGGATATTTCAATATCCCTACATGGTCCAAATGTATGAAACAGCCATTTGTTTTAAAATTACCGATGAAAAATTACAATAGGTTCAGATTGATGTAGGTACTTGTTTATAATAATAGAATATAATAATAAAATAAATCATCAATCATCATCCCTTCCGCTCCGCCCAGAGCGGAGGGGTCATTTGATGATTTCTCACCCAAAAAAAAAAAAATACTAAAAAGGTATCACACGATATCGTAAAGGTATCTAGTGCTAGCTTAGACTTGACCATCAGACTAACAATGATCATTTCAAACACAAAACAAGCCAAATCCCTTAGCACATTCTTAATCAATGCCAAAAGCAAGTTGAGCGTTAATAAACGTCCAACCAGTGAGTGTTCGACCGAGATACAGCCGTTTAATGGACCGCTGTGGCAAAAACAACGCTGTTGCAACCCAAATTATAATATTGGAGTTCCAATTGCATAAGTTTGTGCTGCTACTTCGCACTATCGTGGACGCGGGTGCCCGGGCTCGCTGTAATGGGACTGTGTTTTGGTACTGTGTAGAAATTGGTTTATTTTGGACGACGATTCTATGTAAAGAAAAGACAAGCCGTGTAGAACCAATAGTTGTAAGCACCGCACGTTATCACTTTACACAGAGTTAAGTGTAAAGTATTTTCTTTGCCGTTTTTATAGATCGTTTTTATAGATAATGATACCTTCGCGCGCGAGTCCGACTCGCACTTGGCCGGTTTAAGTTATATTCATATTTTTTATATATTTTATGGTATACTAGCATTTGCCCGCGGCTTCGCCCGCGTGGATGTCGAAAAATATCCGACGGGAACGTACTACCGGGATTAAAAAGTAACCTATAGGTTGATCCAGGTTACGGTAACAAACATAGTTGCATGACTTCATCCCCCTTTTTAACCCTTCGGGGGTAGAATTCACAAAAACGCTCAGACACGTATAAAATAATTTTTAATCGACAGCCTAAACACAAAATTTGAAGATCCATAAACTCAAACTTCAAAACTGATGGACTTTCATATAAACTTCCATCCCCTATTTTACCCCTTTAGGAGTGGAATTACCAAAAATCCTTTCTTAGTGGATAGTGACTCTTCACAAAGAATACACCCTCTAAGTTTCATGTCTCTAGGACCAGCGTTCTGGGGTGTGTGCAAAGTAAATGTATGATGTAATGATTTTCCCCTATTGAAAATGACAAACACGTATCCTATTTTTGCTTAACTTCTTTATATGTTTAGAGGAGGACTTGATTTGAAAATAAATATTATGCGTGTAGCATTTTCAAAAGCTTTTCATCAATATTTTCTCGCTAGGATTTTGGCTGTGCTTGTAATGAATCAATTTGTTTGTCCGTTTCACATTTGAAAAAAAAAAATTACAATAGTGTCATTCTTTGGGTGAGTTAGACTTTGAAGTACTTGTCATTCGTAGGTTGGGCGAAATATAATATTCATATTTAGAAAATGCAAAATATTGATCGCGTGACATCGAAAGAAAATGTTACCCTTCTACGCCTGGCCGGTTGAACTAATTGTCTTATATTTTCTTTTAACTTGAGCAGCTGCTTACTATTGGGTATCAAAAGCTAAGCTTCCGATTAATTTTCACGCTCTAATAGAAAAAAATGGTAGATTCTATTTTAATAAGTTCGCTTTCCAGATAGTGATCTATAAAGCAAATCCCCGGTGAGCGTGGCTCTAATCTAGAACTAATTAAAACTGCGAAGAATCTCCTCCTTTTCTTTCGTTTTAATTTTGCATATTGTATCCTCCTCACGGGTTCATTATTAAACCATTAATATAGGAAAGTTAATAACATTAATTATTAATCGTTTCATCGGTTTAATATGTCCACTTTTCATTGTTAGGCTTCCAAGTAACTATAGATTGAAGACTTCAGGTACGTTCACTACTTTGATATTTACGTAATATTATTATGTTTTTAAATCAGACATATTTTAGGTGATGCTTATGAGAGACTGCCAAAAATTGAGACATTTGGAAGAGACCTATACTTAGCATTGCATAACCAAAAGCCGAAGAAGAAGAAGTATGGTCGACATAAAGAGTTTTTGACTACAACCGGTTTCTAGTCCAGTCAACAGTTATACGAAGCACTGCGCTATCAAGTAAGTCAATATATAAGCGCTTGTTCACGAAGCCGGACGCATGCAAGGCGCATACTAACAATGTAAATAAAATCGCATCTCTTACCAGCTAGAAACCGGAAACCTGAACAAGGTTAACCCGACACCGGGCCGGGTCAAAATTGGTCGGGGAAAAGAGCCCTTAAAGTGTCACGACTAACCAATACCTAATCAAAATGAAAAAAATAGACCAGACAAATTTCTTCATTTTGCAATAAAATCGACATTTAATATGATTTGTGCTAGTTATGCTGAAAATTTACAGATGAAGAATACATTAATTTATTTTATAGTAGGCCTATTAGTAGTATTATGGTAGTCCAAAATCGGCAGTGATAGTCTAGTGGTGTGAACGTCAGACTGCAAAGTTATTGGTCTCGAGTTCGACCACAACACATGCACCTCTGATTTATCGGATTCATGTGCGTATTGTATACGTATTATATATTGTATATTTATCACTTGCTTCTGTGAAGAAAAACATCTTGAGGAAACCAGCATGCCTGAGAGATATTTTTTGACGGCATGTAAAGCCAAGTCAGAGGTCCATGAGCGGCATAAAAACTCTGACACCAGGTTAGGCACAAACCATACTATAAAGAAAAAGTCCAAAATCGTCACTTACAATAACGAGCATCAAACGCGGCTACCATAACCCCACATAATCATCTGCTCTCGACACTGGCACTGAGAACTTTGACAAATTAGTTCATGCTTTATGGCTGCTCCAAACTTTGTTTAAATGTAACACAGGAATAGCATTTCAAGCCTCGTAACTCTCATCATACCGACATTCCCGCAGAGTTTTTAGTTAACTGTTTAATTGTCTGACTGAGAACTCTTTGTTATAGATTTTTTTAAAAGCATTATCCGAAATGATGGTCGATAATGGTGGAAAATAATGATGAAAGTATTTTCATTGGCAGCATCGTTTCTAAGATCTCATAGACTGTATCCTGTTAAACTAATCATTTTTAGGGTTTCGTTGCCGAAAACGGAAACCTTATAGATTCGTCCTTGTCGTCTGTCGTGCAGCTAAATAAAAAACAATTAAATGGAAAGAAAAACCCCGTAATTTCTTTATTATAATGTACATACTTTCATTGATGCACGCTTCTACAATTAAGTGGCCTCCAGTTACATTGTCTTTTAATTAAGGACCTTTCATTTGACAACCTTGTTTATATACCCACGTGACCTTTCTTTCTGATACGCCAAAATCGCTTTTTTTCGTTTTCCATGAAGCTTAAGGCCATTTTTTAATTCACCTCTTTGTACCTACAGCCACTAAATAACTACTCATAACTAAGTGCTCACTCAACTTAGAATATTTTTTTTTCATAGTTTTCTGGGAAAGTGAGAAGCTCGTGGTTTAATATTAACAGGCGCTCGGGTCGATCTTTAGGTTAAGCCGTGCTTGCCTAGGTTGGTCTGTGGATAGGTGACCGTATTACGTACCGAGTTTCCTCCGTGTCTCGGAAAGTACGGTAAGCCGTTGGTCCCGGCTGTCATTTGTAAATCTTTGACTGTCGTTACGGGTAGTCAGTGGCCCGAAAGTCTGACAACCGGTCTTACCAAGGATATCGTATTACCCAGTGGACCAACTGGGTTGTGGAGGTCAGATAGGTAGTCGCTCTACGTAAAATATTGGTATTCAGCTGCATCCGGTTAGACAGGGAGCCGACCCCAAGATAGTTGGGAAAAGGCTAGGCAAATGAATGAGTTTTCTGAGAAAGTGACGAAGTGACATTATTTTTTTGCCTGAAACTAAAACTAGGTAGTTATTATGTTTTTACGGTCTGATATTTGATAATTATATCGATTTCCTTGGTTATAGAATTAGCATTGCCATTCAACGTGGCAACGCTGCCAGTCTTCTTAGCACGTTTCCAGATGAAAGCGATGTGGAGGAGTACTTTGACGCGTAAGCGTCCTACTGTTTATTTAGTTAGCATTTATTTTAATTACTTAGTTTATTTTACATTATTTATCTATACATACAACTAAATAAAATTGAAGTGTCTGTTTGTACTCGTAATATCAAAATAACCGCTTTTTCTGAATATACATAATATGAAAGTATATACGGTACTTATAACAAAACACATTTTTTGTCTGTCTGTCTGTTTGTTCCGGCTAATCTCCGAAACGGCTCGACCGGACTGACGGGATATTACTGACAGATAGCTGATGTTATAAGGTCTAACATAGGCTACTTTTATTTTAGAAAAATAATTAGGGTTACGTGCAAAAAAAATAAAACCCTTGAAATTGTATGAAAAAGGGAATTAAGTAACATATTTTTAATAATAACTTTACCCGAACGTAGGTCGCGGGCAACAGCTAGTATAAAATAAGTAATTAAAATAAAAACTAACTAAAGCTAGCCATTACCATTACCCATTGCCATTTGCCATTAGCTAGCTAGTAATTATTGTAAATATTTAGTTTCGAAACACGAATAATAAAAACCGTTGTTTTATTTACAAAAATAAAACGAATACTGTTAGTATAACACATGTCTCTATTTCAGCCTGAAATGGCAATGCTAGGCAATATTCTGAGAATAGCCGTTTCATTTAGTTAAATCAATATGAACATCTATAGTCTCCTTGAGACGAAATTTTAATTACTGTCTTCGATTAATTGGTTTTATTTTTTACTAACTGACTAGATCCGCTGTTTGAATTTAGAAACGACTTTTCTGACTGAAAAACCACTTTGACCTGATCATACATAATATCATGTAAGTGGTCACCGAAAGTTTATGTCTCTACATAAACGCAACCTGTAATTCACTAACACCTACTTTGGTCGTCCCATGTAATAGATGGCGGAATATTCAGACTCTAGGCTAGGCTGACACTGAAAAAATCCCGATGTGACAATAATAACACTTTGTCCGTCCAGAGAATAAAACTTTAAACCCCATGTTCAGCAGTGGAGCTTGTGATCACTACACCAACCAGGCAATCAACCAAGCACCATAATAGTTGAATACCTCGAAATCAATTTACGACACGTACCTATCGAAGGGGTGACTTCAAATGTCACGAACTTATAATATCGTAATCAAAATCAATCAAAATCAAAATATTTTTATTTCACATAGGCCTACATGGGCACTTATGAAACGTCGACAAAAAGGTGGACGGTTCGGGTTGGTCGTTTCCTATGGAAAAGAACCGGCAAGAAACTCCATGGTTACTCTTTTAAAATGATTTAATTTTACAATATTATCATGTTACAGCATTAGTACTCAAGTATGGGGGGACAGCATAGGCCCGACAATAAGTCGTTGCTTACTACACAAGAAAAACGGAAAACAAGATAAGAGGTTAACAAAAGTTAACACACCTCTAGGAATCTACAAGGCCTATCGTAATCTATTAGAAGGATAGTGGCTAAGTTAGAGCTATACTTCAGTTTAAAAAAACTACTGTTACTGTTAGTATGTGTCACCCCACTGCTGGGGCAAAAGCGTCACCCCATGATCTCGAAATCTTTCGATCCAGGACCAATGTTGACCACTGGTGGTTGGTTCTGTCCAGCTCGTCACGCCATCTACCGCGTTGCCTTCTGGCTGTGTCAAGGCTCCAAAACGTCGAGCCTGTGGACGGTGAGTAATGGGTTAGCTCGCCGTCCGTCCGTCTTATGAAGACAGGCCGTGTCGACGGTGCGTTCGTGTTCCACGCGCGCCTCAAAGAGATGTCAGCAATGATGAGGGGCCCGTAAGGGCCGATGCCTGCCAGGGCCGCGGTATCTGGGCAAAAGAAGGAACATGGATGGTTTGTAGTCAGTAAAAGTCTGACACTCCCTTCCGCTCCGCCCAGAGCGGGAGGAGTCATTTGATTGACCCATCCGAAAAAAATAAGGATCCAAAACGTGGTTATTTTAAAAATAACTAAGAACTAGAAATGTAATACCATGAAGACAAAAGAAGATATTAAAAAAACAACCATTTGGATTCTGACGACAGACACAACAGTAATCGTAACTGCTATTGTCCATCTGTTTGACAGTGTAATAAAAAGGCAAACAAAAAACTAAGTAATGTTTTCTTTTATCGTTAAAAAATAATTAGAATTCTTTGCCCTCATTAAAATTCAACGTCGTGACATCAAAAAGCCTATGAAATGATACACAGTTACACCGTTCATTCAAAAGACATCGTTTTTATTTCAACAAATTGACATTGTACCTACATACCTACCGAAAAAAAGGAAAATGATAATTGATGTCATTTTTATTTGTCTCTTTGCTTTTTTCTAGATAAAAACACTTTTGTTCATGGACTTTAGTGTTGTTGAATGTTTGATCCTTGGACATTCTCCTTGAAGTTTATCTATACCGTCTTCTAAACAAATAAATAAAAGAGATGGCTAAACGACTGCCCCAACATGACTAGCACAAATAGGAACCTCACACTAACCAGTAATGTTTAAATATTAATTCATGAATTATTTAGTGTTTAATAATTTCTTATAACTTTCGTGAACTAATAAACATAAAAAAGTTTCTTAATTGTATTTTTATGCTTTGTTTTGGTTTGACATGACAAGGTCAAGGCATACTGACAGCTAGGGAAGAGACATATTGCATTACCAAAATGTATCAAGTTTTTTTTGCTGCAATTACCCCTATGTAGATATTTACTTCAAGTACCTTAGTGCAAAATCGCCAGTCAAAAACACAATTATCAATAAAAATCGTCGCAGACACATTAAAACGCCTAGATAAAAGTTTATAGCAATGTCATTGTTTGAAGTTTTTGTACCTTTGTCGTAGGAGTTGCGCGATTTTGTTTTTAGGATTGTGCAAATATTAAAAGTTCCTGAAACTTTTTAAATTACAAAATACTAATTTACATATTGCTAGGTACCATGTTTATACATGCGTTTTCATTGCGGGGGCAGTCGTCCATACTTCAATTTAGCCATGTCCTTTGAAGTGTTTGTTTGTAATTTCAAAAGAACATCTTTTTACTGAATGCATAATTATGAAAGTACGAGTATATACGGTACTTATAACAAAAATATATTTTTTAAATTTTGTTTGTCTGTCTGTCTGTTTGATCCGACTAATCTCCGAACCGCCTAGACCGACTTTTAATAGCTGATGTTATAAGGAGTAACCTAGGCTGGGCTATTATTTTAGAAAAAGGATTAAGGTTCCGAGCTTAAAAATTAAAACCCTTGAAATTTCCTCTTAACAAAATCCGATTCAGAAAGAAATATTTTAATTAATCACGTGAACGAAGTTCGCGGTCTAGTAGGTTATTAAAATACAGGTTTGTAAAAGCTTCGAGGTTTTGTGACTTGTCAGCCTAAAACTAAACAAATAAAACAGTTTTGTGAGTTGTTAACTGACAAAAAGTGCATTTTGAAAGGATTTTTCATAACTACAACTTTGAAAGCCAACGCAAAGCTAGTTAGGAAAAGTCTAACCGCTCGATGACTGCACTAACCCCATTAGAAATGCAGCACATTTCCATTCCATTACTCCGTGTTCAACAAATGTTCAGCTCCAAAATTACCGGCTCTAAATAACGCAACTTAACGCTAGCGTTTGCACGCGTTAATCGCGCCAAACCCATAACAGTGACAAGTAAGCCTCAACGACGTATTGGTGCAGTTAGGCCGATGTAGATCAACGGTGGCCGTGCACGGGATTTGTTGAATTTATTTGCTGGAGCCTGATGCCTCTCTGTATCCTTGGTCAGTTGAAGATGTAGAGTGACTGGAATAGGCAGCCAACAAGTAATGGTTACCTCTTCTGCGGTAACATGGACAAGCGTACCTAACCACTTTTAGTGGTAACTATTCTATTCCCGGAACCACTATTTTCGACTCATAATATTTATACAAATAAATAAAATTGAAGTGTCTGTTTGTATTATTAAAATTACAGCTTTTTACTGAATGCATAAGAAAGTATAATAGAAATAGAAATCATTTATTTGCCAATAATAAATAAATAAATAAATAAAATTCATTTATTTCAGACAACAGTGATCCATATTTTGTTAGTATTACACACAGCTTATATTCTAGTGTTAGTAACATTGATAAAAATATATTATTAAAACAAAGGATGACTAGGCAGAAAAACACATTCCCTACCTAATCAACCTCCGCACGAAATGTCTGATATTAGGAGTATAGCTCTCCGCCACAGCTCTCAGGATATAGTTGCGACTACTCCGCACTCTGCACAGCATCGAAGCCGTTTTTTTGCGCAATATGGCATGAATGCCATCTGTGTGGGCCTCAGCAAACATTCCTGAAGCGCTACAAAAACGAGGCAGTCGCAACAACATCCTGAAAGCATTATTATATTGAATGCGCAGGACATCCAGCGATCTCTTAGTGTAGTTGACCCATAGATTGCTCGTGTAAAAGCTCTGACAATAGGCCTTAAAAAGAGTAATTTTTACTAGGTCAGAACACCGAGCAAATCTACGGGCCAGCATGTTACCTCTGACCGCCAGTGCCCTACGCTCCCTCTCAATATCTAAATCATCCTTAAGATCGTCGGTGATGAAATGTCCAAGGTACTTGAAATTGGAGACTCTGTTTAAATGGAGCCCATTCAGCTTTATAATTTCAGGTACAGAGTCTGGACATCTACCAGCGGCCCTAAAGAGCATATATTCACTCTTGGTGACATTATAAATAAGTCCATGTGAGGCAGCATAAGTCTCACAAACTTTGAGCAATTCCCTGATTGCCCCAGCAGTCGGGCCCAGCAGCACCATATCGTCTGCGTAACTGATGTTATTGACGCTTACTCCATTTATTCGACAACCAACTGTCATGCTGCTGAGCTCAGTGATGAGGCCATCAACATACAGGTTAAAGAGCCTAGGGGATGTTAACCCCCCCTGTCTCACACCGCATTCCAATCCGTATGCTGGCGAGAGAGTGTTAGACCACTTAACCTGGTTCTTTTGATTGGCATACCAGAACTGGAAGATATTCAGTATTTCAGCAGGGGTACCCCTGTTCCTCAACTTGTCCCAAAGCAGTCTTGCGCTGCGCGCCATTGAACGCGGACGCGTAAATATCGTTATTCGGTGACTCATGTGCGAGGGCGAAAAAATGTCTTCGAATATAGTAAAGTGTGTGAACTGTAATGTGGTTATAAACGAACTCTTGGCGTTCCTGAGCAACGTTATGGATTTCATGGATGAAGAGAGCATTCATCAGCTGTGTACTACGTCCTTTTCTGATGCAGAAATTGTGAAGGCCAAAACATTGCTCGCTGACTCGGTGCCGAGTGTGAAAAAGATGCCTACACGTCGGAAACAGGGGAAGAAGAAAATGTCTAGAGATCTTGATGACATTATTTGCCTGATGAAAAGTGCTGATCCAGAAATTTTTCCGGTTTTCGTAGCAAAAGAACTACATAAACTACCACCGGTCACCTTTGACCATGTTGACGTGACACGTCTATTAAGGGATATCTTGTGCCTTAAAAATCAACTGTGTGTTCTTGAAGAGAGAATGGTGTCGCCTGAGGAGTTTAATCAACTCAAATCTGAGATTGAGCATATGAAGAACGCATCGATTATCGATGATTTTGCATCAAGTGCAAATGTAAACAAAAAGCGTGGTGCTCGCCTACAAAATAGCTTTGAGTTTGATAGTGGACCCATAGGTCTTAATTATGTGCCCCAATATGTACCTATAAAATCAGCTGGTTCAAATGTTAACGGACGGCCTTCACTTGCGAGGCATTCGTCACCAAAGACTCTGTCAAAATTAAGCGGTGATTCCTCTGTCTCTTTCGCTCGCGTACGAAACAAAGCGACGGACGCAGTAGCACATGTGACACAGACCGCGGAGGCGACTTCAAGCATTGTATCTTCGGATGGTGCAAGGGAGACCGACTGCCAGGCGAGCCGAACGTACGGCGGTAGTGCAAGCGTAAGCGAGACAGAGCATCCGGTGGAGAACTCGCGTGGGGTCACAGTAAGCTGCGTGGTTACGCCGTTACCTACGAATCCTACGATGTTGACGCCGAGTGTCGAGCCGAGCTGCGCCGACGCATTAGACCCGCCCGCTACTAGTGTCACTCGATCGCCGGTTTTAATGAAAACAAACTCGAACGCGACCACTCAACAGCTCAGTGCTCGCGTTAGTAGTGTGCCAGTGCCGCGGTTGAGTGAGAACAATAAACAAGTGGTAAGGGATAGTGATTCTGAGTGGCAAATAGTGAGAAAGAAAGCGTCTAAACGTAATTATAAGCTTTTAGGGCAGAGAGGTTGTGCTGTTGCGCCTGAAAGTAAATTTAAAGCGGCTGATATAAAAGTCCCACTGTTTATCTCAAATGTTAGCAAAGATACGTGTGAAAATGACATTATTACCTATATTAAGGACAAAACAGATGTTATTGTATCTCTAAAAAAGATAAACATGATGCAGACTAAAAAGTATAATGCCTATAAATTGTTTGTCTCCAGGTCTAATTTAGAATTATTCTTGGATGATAATTTTTGGCCTAACGGAATAACGTTCAGGCGTTTTGTGCATTTTATGTACAAAACAAAAACGGGAGCCAGTTAATTAGTGTACAAATATGGATTTAAATGTTAAACAATATCTTAATTTGATTAGTTTTAATTGTAAATCAGTAAAGAGGTCTATTGACAATATAAGAGACATTTGTGAAAAGGCTGATCTCGTAGCACTCCAGGAGACGTGGCTGCTTCCCCATGAAATATCATTATTGGGGACTATTTCGAATAATTTTGAATATACAGGTAAGTCTGCTATAGATACGTCTGTGGGCTTGCTGAAGGGGAGACCTCATGGGGGAGTTGCCATACTCTGGAGAAAGGGTATGTTTGATAGTGTTACTGTTGTGCCGTGTGCCAGCACTCGACTGACGGCTATACGAGCCAATGTTGACGGCCGCTCTATTATTGTTTTTTCTGTGTATATGCCGACTGACTCACCGGATAATCTACCAATTATGACTGAGGTTTTTGGTGAAATAAGTGCAATAGTGGCTAGTGAGAACATTGAAACTTTGTTTATTTTGGGTGATTTTAATGCTCACCCTCACGAATTATTTTGTAATGAAATGATTAACTTTTGTTCGGATCAGGCCTGGATCTGTGCCGACTTGGAAAAGTTAGGCACACAGAATAATACTTACACGTTTGTTAGCGAGGCTCATGGCTGTAGGCGATGGCTGGACCACTGTGTCGTATCGTTGTCGGCCTGGCGAACCGTGGTTGGGGTATGTGTCATAGAAGATGTTTACATGTCGGATCATTTACCTTTACTTGTTAGTTGTGACATAACTGTGGTTAGGCCTAAGTTGATGACGAGCGACACGCGGCGTGACTCGGTTGTTTGGGGGGGGAGAGATGAAGCACAGATAAAAACTTACCATGAACTATGTAACAACGCTTTTAGAGTCATTGATTTTCCCCCTGAGTTCGCTGAATGCAGTCATGGGACTTGCAGCTTGGATGTTCACAAAGTTGTTTTGGATAGGTTATATAATAATATTGTGGAAACCCTGAGTAACGCCGCTGTGGGTTCTAGCGGGAAGCGTGACCCTAAATTAAATAAATGTAGGCACTTGTGTGGCTGGAATAAGCATGTCCGCGAAGCTCATAGAGTGGCCAGGCTTAGGTTCGAAACATGGATAGCTTGCAACCGGCCCACTTCAGGCATTATTTATGACGAAATGCTCGAGTCACGTAAAATATTCAAAAGTCGCTTGAAGTGGTGTCAGAATAATCAAGACCAGCTTAAGATGGACATTCTGGCTAAACACAGATCGGCAAAGGACTTTTCTAAGCTCTGGAAAGCTACTGGAAAGTATGAAGTCAAGCCTGGCCTCCCGGTGAGCGTGAACGGAGAAAGCGAAGCAGTCCATATTGCGAATATGTTCAGAGAACACTTTATGGTGCGCTCCCCGCTGGGCCCTTCAGTGTCATTTGTTAGGTCTGAGCCCGGATATGAGGGGGAGGAGTCGCCTGTACATTTTACGGCTAGCCAAGTGAGAAGCGTTTTAAAGAGAATGTCGGGCGGTAAATCTCCTGGTCACGATGGGCTTAGTGTGGAGCATCTGCGGCATGCTGGGGTTCACCTGCCGAGGGTCCTGGCCGTGTTCTTCACGATGTGCTGGAGTCACTCATACTTACCACATGACTTAATGAAAACCATCGTAGTGCCTATTGTGAAGAACAGGACTGGTGATATTTCGGACAGAGGGAACTACCGGCCCATATCGCTAGCAACGATAATTGCTAAAGTGCTGGACGGTGTGCTTGATTCCTACATAGATAAATACATAAAATTACACGATGCGCAGTTTGGGTTTAGACCCGGGCTATCCACGGAGGCTGCCATCGTGGGACTCAAGCATACTGTCCAATACTATATGGACCGCAGGACACCGGTGTATGCGTGTTTCCTTGACCTCTCCAGAGCTTTTGATCTTGTCTCATACGATGTGCTCTGGAGAAAGTTGGGGAGCGCGGGTATACCGGTGGGGGTGCTCAATTTGCTCCGATATTGGTATTCCCACCAAACCAATTTTGTGAGGTGGAATAATACGCTCTCTGAAGCGTATAGGTTGGAAAGCGGGGTGAGACAGGGGGGGTTGACCTCACCCAAGCTTTTCAACTTATACATAAATGACCTCATCGTCGAGCTCAGTAGCAAGCGTGTCGGTTGTTCGATAGATGGCATCTGTCTCAACAACATTAGCTACGCGGATGACATGGTGCTGTTGAGTCCGACGGCTAGGGGTCTTGGGGAGTTGTTAAGGGTATGTGAGTCCTATGCTGCTGCACATGGTCTTATATACAATGTCCAGAAATCCGAGTATATGGTCTTTAGGGCCACCGGTGGATGCCCTGAGTATTCACATAATATTACCCTTAATGGCTTGTGCATAAACCGTGTCACAAAATTTAAATATCTGGGGCATTTAATTACCGAGGGTCTTGATGATGATATGGACATTGAGAGGGAGCGCAAGGCTTTAGCGGTCAGGGGTAACATGCTGGTCCGCAGATTTTTCCGCTGCTCAGAACAAGTAAAAATAACATTGTTTAAAGCGTATTGTCAAAGCTTTTATACGGGAAATCTGTGGGTCAAGCACACCAAAAGATCGCTGGATGCCCTGCGCGTCCAGTATAACAACATCTTCAGGATGATGTTGGGGTTGCCTCGCTTCTGTAGTGCATCGGGGATGTTCGCGCTATATCGAACTGATGGCTTTCATGCCGTCATACGCAAGAAAACTGTTTCCCTGATCTGCAGAATGCGTGGCAGCTGCAACGGAATTCTAAAAACTGTAGCTGACAGGATCTCTTCTCCGATATGGGTGTCTTTCATTAGGCGGGTAATTTGAATGTTTGTCTCTTATTATAAATTTGAATGTTTTATTTTATCTTATTGTACTAATTTTGATTGAATTTTAAATTGTATCTTATTTTGATTCTGATTTTAATGTTAATTTTAATTTTGATTGTAATTTATTCTGATTTTAATGTTAATTTTAATTTTGATGGTAATTTATTTTTAATTTTTTTGTTTATTTATTTTTTGGTTTTATGTTAATTTATTCTATTTTACTGATTTTAATTGCACTGTATGGATCATGTTATCTGAATTAAATGAATTTTATTTTATTTTTATTTTTATTTAAAGCACATCATAGGAGACGAGATCGAAGGCCTTTGAGAGGTCAAGGAAACAGGCGTACACCGGCGTCTTACGATCGGTATAATATTGAACAGTATGCTTGAGACTCAAGATAGCAGTTTCAGTTGATAGTCCAGGCTGGAACCCAAACTGTGCTTCATGAAGATTTAAAATAGTTTTCAAACATGAGTCAAGCATACTGTCCAACACCTTAGCCATGATCGTAGCCAAGGAAATCGGACGATAATTCCCCTTATTAGATATGTCCCCTACCCTGTTCTTAACGATGGGAACCACAAGTGTTTTCATGAATTTTTCCGGCAAATACGAATGGCGCAGACACATCGTATAAAACAATGACAAGACCCTCGGCATGTGGACTCCTGCATATTTCAAGTGCTCAATGCTGAGCCCATCATGACCTGGAGACTTGCCTCTGCTCATTCCCTGTATGACTCTTTTGACTTGCTTGGCAGAGAAGTGCAAAAATGTCTCCTTTGCCTGACAACAATATTCGGCATCTTCAGAAGGAACTGAGGGACCAAGGGGAGACCGCACCTGGAAATGTTTCATAGACAGGTTTGCAATATCCCCGTGATCACTCTTTCCCTCCACATTCACCGCAAGGCCAGGCTTAACGTCCAACTTACCTGTGGATTTCCAGAATTTGCCAAAGTTCTTAGTAGCTCGTTGTTCTGCTATTATGTCCATTTTTATATGTTCTTGGTTATTCTGGCACCATTTCAAGCGACTTTTGAAAACTTTGCGAGCTTCTCGCATTTGTTCATATACATAACCATAAGTTGGTCGTCTATGATCTATCCAGGTTTGAAATTTAAGCCTAGCCTCGCTGTGAGCATCACGAACATGTTTATTCCAGCCACACAGAGACCGACGTTTTCTGTGAGGCCCAAAGTCACTTGTCTCTTTAGATTGCTCAGCTGCCCCACTAAGAATGTTCACAATTCGATCATACAACTTATCTAAAACTACTCTATGTTCAGTCAAGCTGCATGACCCATGACTGCACTCCGTAAATTCTTGGGGGAAATCGATATCTCGCAACTTACTATTACATAAAAACCGGTATCTGTCAATTTCAGAACCGTTTCTTTCTCCCCATATAATCGCACTACGGGGCACTGTCTGAGTCACCAGTTTTGACCTTACTATACTCAAATCACAAACAATATAGATGGGTAAATGATCAGAGTTATACATATCCTCCTTAATACCTACATCTACAACAGTATGCCAAGCTGATAAAGATACCACACAGTGATCGAGCCATCTCCTACACCCATGGGCATCACTAATAAATGTGTAGTGATTTTGCTCAGCACCTAGGATTTCAATATCGGCACAAACCCATGACTGGTCTGTACAGAAGTTCGCCAATTCGTTATAAAAGTTTTGTTTGGGGTGCGCGTTAAAGTCTCCCAACATAAAAACATTTTCAACATCATAACTTTCTACAATAGCATTTATCTCACTCAATATATCAGTAAACATAGTCAAATTCTCTGGCAAGTCCGTAGGCATGTAGACAGAAAAAACCAGAATGGAACGCTCGCCTATGGCTGCCTTTATGGCTACAATCCGTTCACTAACACAGTCCAAAACAGAGACTGACTCAAACATACCTTTCCTCCAGAGAATGGCCACTCCCCCATACGGCCTTCCTCTTAACGGCCCGACGGTTGTATCAACCGCTGACTTCCCTGTAAATTCAAAGTCTTGACTTATGGTTCCTAACATCAATATATCATGGGGAAGAAGCCATGTCTCTTGGAGGGCTACAAGATCTGACCAAGCACAAATTGCTCGAATGTTATCAATGGAGCGTTTAGCTGACTGGCAATTAAAACTAGTAAACGTTGAGTACTTGTTGGTGTTACTTAACATAGTAAAAACATTTAATCAACTTTAACTCGAGACTCCTGCTTGGTTCGATACATGAAGTGTACAAACCGCCTAAAAGTAATGCCTTCCGGCCACAGCTGATCATTAAGAAATATATCAACTTTATGTTTTGAAACAAATACTTTATAAGCATTGTACTTTTTAAAAGACTTAATGTTAATCTTTTTTAAAGACACACTCTCATTTGTTTTAGTCTTAATGTAACTAATAATATCATTTTCTTGTGTTTCAGTACTAACATTTGAGATTAACAATGGCACTTTAACATCGGCTGCTCGAAAATTAACATTAGGCTCAGTGAAAGCACGACCCTGCTGACTAGTTAACCTCTTTTGTTTTGATGATTTGTATTGTACTAACTTCCAATCCTTATTACGATCCACTACCATTTGCTCACTATTCACATTAGATTTACACAAACTCGAACTGTCCACTGTTTGTAGTTCACTCGATTCTGTTCCAGTCGACATCGCAGTAACATACGTAACGATGGTAGGGGACTCGATCGGCCCAAGCGCACACGTTGTCGGCGCCGTGATTGGTTCGTTCAAAGTCACACCAGCCGCGTTACTTGTTTCTGTCTCTGCAAACGTCATACTCTTGCGTGTGCTTCTTTTTGATGTTTCGCTCTCGCTCACATCCTTCACTATCGCTGCGTCCATCTGTTTAAGTTTTATCGGGTCACCGTCATTAACGCGATCCACTGCGATTGTTGGCAAATTCCCCATGACTGAGTCATTCGCTCTTGTATCAGCTGTTAATCGCGTTGCCGATACCGGCACATACTGCATACCTATAGGGCCACTCTTATCTAATATGACACTATTCTCCAGACAAGCACCTCGTCTTTTATTAATATTAATATTAGGCGTGCAACAATTGTCTACTAACGATGCACATTTCACATTTTGTACCTCAAACTTAAGCACATCAAACTGTTCTTGGGTTACCATACTATCTTCCAAAACCTTGCACCTATTTTGTAATATCAGAATGTCCTTTAAAAGTCGGGTCGCATCCACATGATCAAAGGTTACAGGTGGAAGTTTATGTAACTCCTTGGCCACAAATATAGGGAATAAGTCCGGATCCGTTGCTTTCATTAGACTTATTATGTCATCTAAGTCAAAATCAAAATCAAAATCAAAGCATTTATTTCAAGTAGGCCCGTTACAGGCACTTTTGAACTGTCGAAACAAAGACAACAATGAAATTTAGCTACAGTCCCAGTCACAAGGCATAAAAACTGTGAAAGTACTGTAGTTGCCCATTCCCTAACGTAGATCTCTATGGAGAAGAACGGGCAAGAAACTCCATGGACACTCTTTTAAATCAGAATATTTTTACAAAACCTTGGTTACATCATTCATGTTTAGATGGTACATTATGTGAGAGCGATGTAGCAAGATGTGCACGTTAAAAGTGTCCATAGTAAAAACAAGGAAAAGAACAATTCAAAAAATAAAATAATTAATTCAAATAAGCCGTGGCAACCAAGAGATGACCAGTCACAACTGACAGCGCCCGTTCACGAACATGACGCATGTATCAGCACCATTCAACTCAACCATTTTGAAGGGAACTAACTGATCCGACACACGCGCCACCATCAGCGAGACATTTGAGTGAGCATGACATACACTTAACCGCCAGGGCAAATTCAAGTCATAAAAAAAAAGAAAAATGACGTAGGTTATCAACGAAGGATAGCTTTCTATTACATAGTACTCACATAATATGGGCTATGCGGTTATATAATACCAAAAGAAATTGAATCTATACAATGCAAAGATAGTTGTACAATCTTCAGCAGCTCCAACAATACTATTTAATGCTATCCATTAATCAGTTTATGCGCCCCTGTCCATGTGGAGCAGGACCGGCATTGAGCCAAGCATTTTTATCAGAGATATAATCGTCCAACTTGTAATATGCTTGCTTACATAGTGTGCGTTTAATGCATGATTTAAATTTCGTCTCATTCAGTTCAAGAATACTTTGTGGAATTTTATTATAGCATCTTAAACAGTACCCCATGAAAGATGAGTCTACTTTAGCGAGTCTGAAGCCCGGCTGAACTAATTGGTCTCTAGTTCTCGTACTGTAATTGTGTCTGTCACCTCTTTTATTAAAAAGATGTAGATTTTTTCTAACGTACATTATGTTTTCGTAGATGTATTGACAATGTACCGTCATGATTTTGATTTCCTTAAACAGTTCCCTTAGAGAATCGCGCCTACGAAGATTATATATGGCTCTGATGGCTCTTTTTTGCAGAATAAATATAGACTTAATGTCTGCAGCCCGTCCCCATAACAGAATGCCATAAGACATTATACTATGAAAGTAACTAAAATAGACCAGTCTAGCGGTATCTACATCAGAAAATTGACGGATTTTTCTAACAGCATATGCTGCTGAACTTAGGCGCCCCGCAAGAGATTTCAAATGAGAACCCCATTGTAGCCTTGAATCAAGCGTAAGCCCCAGGAAAACGGTTTTATCTACGAATTCAAGTTTCTCTTTATTCAATACTATATCACACTCGTTACTTTTAACATTTGGTAAAGCAAATCTTATGCATTTCGTTTTTTTTTCATTTAATACTAAATTGTTTGCTGTGAACCAATTATGGACCTGAAGTAGGGCATTATTTACGTCATCTAGATTTTGGGCCCGTCTATTTATCTTAAAAATTAGAGAAGTGTCATCAGCAAATAACACCATATTTTGAGGTTGGTTTTTCAATAAATAGGGTAGATCGTTTATATATACTAGAAAGAGGAAAGGACCCAATATTGAGCCTTGCGGAACCCCCATTTTTACTTTTAAACCCTGTGAATTAACACCATTTATTTGAACATATTGTTGTCTATCACTTAAATAAGATTTTACCAAACTAAGTGCAAGTTTACCTAGTCCGTAATGCTCAAGTTTCAAAAGCAATGTGTCGTGATTTACGCAATCAAATGCTTTGGAGAGGTCACAAAATATTCCTATTGCGTCTTGGGATGCTTCCCACGCAGAAAATATGTGCTTTAATAAGGTTACACCGGCGTCAGTTGTACAACGTCCCTTAGTGAAACCAAACTGTTGGTCGTGTAAGATTCTGTTGGTGTTAAAATGATTGAGCATTTGAT
The DNA here is from genome assembly GCA_950022335.1 of Eurois occulta. Lineage (NCBI taxonomy): Eukaryota > Metazoa > Arthropoda > Insecta > Lepidoptera > Noctuidae > Eurois > Eurois occulta. Next base: position 1,896,926 of record OX465486.1, read on the forward strand.
TAAGCATTACTTTTTCAAACACCTTGCTAAAAACTGGCAACACGGATACAGGTCTATAATTATTAGTATCTTTACTATCCCCGGATTTGAAAAGAGGTATGACTTTACTGTATTTCATTAAATCAGGGAAAACTCCTTGGTCTACACACAAATTAAAAATTAAAGCTAAGTATGGTGCTACAGTCTCAACTATGGATGTACAAACTTTGATAGACATTCCCCAAAGATCTTCGGTCAGTTTGACTTTTATTTGCCGGAAAGCTTTAATAACTATCATAGGGTTTATGTGTTTAAAGGACAATGACCAAAGTTGGTACCAAAAAGTCTCGCGCCTCAAAACCAAAATATTATAGTAATTAGTTTCATATTTTTTTACGGCATTACGCATCGGGGATTTGATTTTTGAACTGGAAATATACTTTTCGAGTTTAAAAGTACGAATATTGTTTTACTCCCTTTATATGACGTTCCGTTTCAACTGAATATAAATGACGTTCCGTTTCAATTGAACAAACCCTTGTCTGTCGAGCGGACTCTAAAATTAATTACAATTAAGTAAGATCAGTACACCAAATCGATTTAGTTTGGTTTATTGCTATTTGCAACAAAATAGATTTTCTCAGCCTAAAGATTTTGATTTATCGATTACATCCCTAAATCCCGACTAGTTTATAGCACTTACTATCTATGGTTTATAGTTATCTTATCTGTGGCATCTGACATTTGTACTGTACTGACTGACTATTGGCAATGTAAAGGTCTAAAATAAAATCCGAGTTTCAGTCAAGCATACTGTGGATGTTACTTTAACTCGTAATTCTTACTAATATTAGTGTATTACGCTGTTTTTAGAGCAATAATGTAATGTATGTGTGTTAAAATACGTCGTTGGTAGCGTCGAAAAAATAGACCTACTTTTTAGGTTAGTTTCGATTTTATAAAATAACTCTGAAACGCGGGTTTTTTTTTTCAAAAATAATTTTTGTAGGAGTTAATACGATCAGTGTAGTCTATAAAAAACAAGGTTTGATTTTGATGCAGCATGGTACGGGATTCCATACTTCCATGAGCATTCTCTTTTAAATTCAGCCGGGCAGCCAGACACATTCGCCTTTAATAAACCAATTGCTACTTCAGGAGAGGAATTAAGAGACTCCGTAGTTTTTAACGGTATATCGGTAAAAAAAAAAATCACAAATTCTTGAGCTACTGCCTGATTAGAGCTTTTAGGACCACATGCTGTATCTAAGGTGTAGCTAGTGTTACGTATTTTCTTCCTGTTAGTCTCGTTATTTATGACTTTCCAAACTGTCTTTATTTTATTTTCTGCTGTTTTGATCTTGTTGCTAATGTGCAGGGCTTTGGCAACCTTGCATGTATTTCTAAAAATGTTTGAATACTTAGCAACATACTTATTAAAAGTTTCAGTGTTTATATAAGATTTAAGGTCATAAAGCTCAAATAGTCTTTCCCTACTTTTTCTGATACCTCTAGTTGCCCAATCACTAAATATAAATTTAGGGCAAATACTTTTTGTCTTCTTTTCAAAAGTTTTGTTGTATTCAGTGTGAACTATTGAAAAGAAATGATCATACAATTGATTTATATTAATATCGTCCATATGATGGCTCATAACACTTAACTTGTTCTGCAGGGAAATATTATACCTATTTAATTTGCTAGTAGTTATAGGTCTAAATTGAATCTGAACATTTTGCAATGGTGTGTTACACCTAAAAGTTACAGTTTGTCCGCTGTGGTCAGACGGCAGGCAATTTACTATGGCTTTATCTAAGTAATCGCAATCGCAGAAAACATTATCTATACAAGTAGCAGAAGATGGAGTGACTCTAGTAGGTTCTATAAAAATGTTGGTCAAGTCAAATGACTTAAAAAGATTTAATAACCGACTGCTATTTGAATTGTCAAAAAAAAAGTCTCTGGACATTTTCTTTTTGCCGTCTTTTCGACGAATTGGCATCTTCTTCGAGGTAGCAAGCGATTCAAATAGAAGTGTTTTAGCGTTCACAATATCATCAGCTGTGAAGGATGATGTACACAACTGATGAATGCTCACTTCATCCATAAATTCCAACACATTTCTTAGAAACGCCAGAAGTTCGTTAATCACAACATTGCAATTTACACATTTGACAGTTCTTGACGACATTATTCTCGCGATGAGTCACTTGTCACTTCGGCAAGCAATACGCGTCCGTGCTCAGTTGAGACCGACCCGAGACTGTGACAATAATGTAGGTGTACAGATATGATGGTAATTTTTATGAGAGTCCCGATACATTTTGCCGTACGGCATGCAAAATTATTTAACATAAAACATTCAGTAAACAACTAACACACACAAAAAAAAAAAAATACACGGATAAGACGAGAAAAAATACGTAACGTACGTGTAGTAAATATACGGATATAATAATTATATGTATAATAAACGTACTTGTAACAAAAAAAACAGGTATTTTTTTTAAATTTTGTCAATCTGTTTGTTTATTTCGGCTAATCTCCGAAACGCCTAGACCGATTTTGTCGTGACATTTACTGGCAGTTAGCTGATGTTATAAGGAGTAACTTAGGCTTTTAGCTGGGATCTATTACATGAGACTTTGAAATAACGGTCGAAATGTGGGTATACTATTAGGTACACCTCTGCCTAACCCTTCGGGGATTTATAATAATAATTTATTAAGGTACATAAAAGTTTTGTAGTACATGAGCGACTTACACAAGTATGCATTAATTATTACATGTGGTAGGTCCAATCAATTATTGCTGGGTGAATCGCTGGTCTCCTAGCAAGATTGATGAGCAATCTGTATTTAGGAGAGACAGTTCCGACTCCGTATTTGAGTATCACAATAATCATGTACATAAAGTACTTTTTTGAAGACCTATCCATAGACACCCCACCACGTATGGCTTTGATGAAAAAAAAATTTTTGAGTTTCTGTTCTAAGTTTGGGGAACCCCCAAAATTTATTGTTTATTTTTCTATTGTTGTGTAAAAATCTTAATGCGGTTCACAGAATAAATCTACTTAATAAGTTTCAACAGTATAGTTCTTATATTTTCGGAAAAAAGTGGCTGTGACATACGGACGGACAGACAAACAGATATGACGGATCTATAAGGGTTCCGTTTTTTGCCATTTGGCTACGGAACCCTAACAAAACACAAAACCAAAAATCAAAATTTTAAAATTTAAATTATTTATAAAACAAATCAAAACAAGTAGTGGTGAGCCGAGTGACTGCGTGTGTGCTTGTGTATGTGTTTGTGAATGTGTGTGAAATAGGACTACTTCAGGTAAGTGTTACTAAGTACTTTTCAGATTTTCTTTTGATTATAGGCTTGATCTTATGTTGTTTCTTTTCTCTGTCCGAGTACATCTCACCACCTTACCCCTTGCCACATCCATCCTCTCTAACTCCTCGGCCGCGTCCCCTGGCAACCATTCGCTGCTCCCGGTACCCGTTTCGATTACATTGACGTCACGATCTCACAGCAAAAAGATAAGTTTTCGCTCTAATGTAAGGGTTGCGACACACGCAAGGGACCCGGGATAAGGATGCGCACATAACTTACTGATGGCTAATAGGCTAGGTCTGAACGTAGGTCTATTTTTCGGTAAGTAGGCAGTTATTTTCCTTTTTTTGGAATTAAGGCTGTGTTTTTAGCTGTGAGTGTGATAATCTGGGATGGATGATGGCACAGTGAAATTTTTTAGATTAGGTTTATTAATGGTTATACTCTGCTATAATCGAGGTCGGTACGTCCTGGACGAAAGAGTTAGTCCTTTGGTTCCTGCAAGTAATCATGTTATGTCAAACTGTTGATAAAAGTACAGGGTGGAAGGGACACCGACGCGAAAACGGTTACCACGCATTATAGATTAAATAGAAAACTAAGTATATTTAAGTTAAATTATTTTAGCTGTAAAGAGTCTATAATTTCTTTTTTACAAATCTTATTTTATGCACAGACAGAAGACTTACTTGTTGTCTGCAAGTAAACTGCTGGCACGCTGTTTTTTTTATTTTTATTTAATGTAAGTTTTAATTTTACTTTACTCTTCATTGAACGTTAATTTATTTATTTTAAGTAGAAATGTATGCACCTTGTAGCCTGAAACACAGGTTCAACCTAGTTCAGGCAATAATCAACTGTGCTCTATTTTATTTGTTAAGATATTTCATTGTAAATGTGCCCTTTTTTATAAATAAACGATTATTATTATATTATTCAGTACATCATTTTGCCCCCCCCCCCCCGCCCCCCAGATAGAAAATTTTCATCGGTTACTAACAAAAAACAGTTGTTTCCTACAAAACTGCAATACCTACACGGTCAAAATGTATGGAAAAGCTGTTTTTTTTTAATAACCAATTAAAATCTTCAAAATGATGTACTGAATACGTGGTAACCGTTTTCGCTTCGGTGTCCGTTCCATCCCGTATAAATAAGGTTCAAGAATTGTATCGTGGATAACGATAGCATAGCTTATGTTGATGCTGTTGAAAGTTGCTACAGATACATACAACGCAAGCGGTTATCGCTTGTCTAGACCCACCCAATGGTGTTTATGAACACCGTTTATAAACATTGATGTGGTAAGTGTACTTTCTGGGCCAAACGACGAATTTGAATTTTTGTTACAATAAAAAACTAAATTTACATAATATTCACACATTCCTTTCAAAAACATTGGGATGGGATACGTATTAGTTTTTCAGACAACATCCTAGCAACCAGTTCAACACAAATAATGGCTGAAGCATAGCATTCTGTAGGTAAATCACCACACTCCTGCACTCTGCAGACTGCAGTCAGATAGCAATCAGCGTTCCTGAACAACTTTGGTTTCCAAAGATTGAAACCCTTAGATGTGCTCTACACACAATAGTGTGTTTATGCTGTGCTTAGTCTGTACACCACGGCCTAACCCCCTCGATAGTTAATTATAGTCACTCCCTGTCCATTCAAAGGTGGTTTCAGGTAGATGGCGATAAGACCGGCGCCATTGTATCCTGAATATTTTGGAAATATGATTTGTAAAAGTTATGGAGTACTTAGCAAATTGCTCCTTAAACCTATCTCCTGTTACCATACTAAGGTTACCCGGAAAAGTTATTACACTTAAAGAACAGTGATCTCGCACTTTTCATGAAAACGAAACAATATTAATCAAATGCCTGATTGTGTTATGACGTGGTGGGGCTAATCTATTTATCAAAATCTTCGTTCTAAACCCCGAAATTGCAGTGTAAAGGCAAAAACACCGACCCGTTCGGTGATTAATTTTAATTGCCGAACTTAGCGGTGCCGAGTTGTAGTCGATACTTGAAACTACAAATATTATGCGAGTTCTGTTACTTTAGAGTGCCATAGTTGTTTGAGTTTCGCTTTTTTGGTAAAATGATATTGTTTACATACGAAAATTTTATGGCGATCTTGTTCGTTTCCAAACTGATGAGTAACGGGACAGCTAGGGCTCTTGCGAATGCGATAGGATCACTTGATTGATATTATACGTATTTAGCGTAGAATTTTTTTGCGACTGTTCTGCCAGTGTCATGTAGTGAACTTAGATAATCATCGTTTTTATATTTACTGTCAGAAAACTTAATTCTGAGTTCAAAATCCCTTTGTATCCCAATCATAAAGATTTTGTAAGTAAAATACAGGAACAAGATTATTACAAGGTGCTAAAAATGAAAAAACTCACCCACATTCAAATATCAAATTACTTTAGAAAAAGACAGAGAATAAAAAAGCAATAAATTACAAGTAACACAGGGGTATTAACATTCCTATTTCTGGGCATACCTCGTTAAAACAACAATAGAATTAGCGGTGAAATGTTTTATGTTGTTTTAATATACGGCTGCGTTAGACTAGACTACCCGTATTTTATGTAAATACTTTGGAAACAGAAATAGGTGATGTTGGTTTATTTATTTATGTCCTGCACTGTAATGTATGGAGGTCTGTTAAATAGGAACAGAAACTTTTGATATATTACACTGTAAGTTATTGTTTTACAATGTTTTGCTGAATACTTCTTCTTTCTTTTTCGTGTGGTTAGTGCCTAACCTGGTGTCAGAATGTTTAAGCCCATAGGCCTGTTTTTTTTTGGGATGGGAAATCATCAAATGACCCCTCCCGCTCTGGGCAGAGCGGAAGGGAGTGTCAGACTTTTACTGACTTAAACCCATCCATGTTCCTCCTTTTGTGTTCCAGGGCCGCGGTATCTCTTTCGAACAGTCCCGCAGCCCTGGCAGGCATCGGCCCTTGCGGGCCCCTCCTGTTTGCTGATATCTCTTTGAGGCGCGCGTGGAACACGAACGCGCCGTCGACACGGCCTGTCGGCATAAGACGGACGGACGGCGAGCTAGCCCATTACTCACCGTCCACAGGCCCGCGCCTACGGCGGCCGAGCGAGAGCCACCACGTGGCCCCCGACGCCCGGGGCGTCTCTCGCTGCGGCTGAGACGTGAGGTTCTCTCCTTCTCATGTTCCGCCACCTCTTTCGCTAGCATGACTGCTTCGCATCCGAAAAAAAAAGGTATTTGACGATATCGTCGAACCAACAAGCTTTAGGACGACCCTGGTTTCTCTGACCCAAACTTGGCCACCACTCTGTCAAAGCCTTGATCCGTACAGAAAATAAATTCCAGTCAAAGTTATGTCTATCGTTTTGTCTTGAATAAGTCCTTACTCTTCGTTGAATACTGATAAAGTTCTAGACAAAAGACGTTTGTCGTAATCAAAACTAGTAAAGGACTTATTAATTAGTTCATTTAATGTTAAGTGGCTATCGCTATCGAAGCGGTTTGTCTTTCTACAGCGACTTTCCACAATATTGATAAACCTTTCGGTAGCTATTCGGTAGCTATGCAATTTTGACTTCTCCGTCATGATTAAAACTGTTTAAATGTCTCTTTGTCTAGACAGACAGGCTGAAAAAAAAGTGTTAGGTACAGAGGTGCACGGATAGTCATTAGCACTAATTAATATGTATACACGAAGCAACTTTTAAAAGTGATTTTATCCTGCTTGTATTGATTTACGACGATTAAAATTTTACACTTTCACGAACATAGTATTTTGGAAGCCGTTTTATGAAATAGGTCTTAGCTCAAAGCATGAGAAAATCGCTTTTGTATTTTTCTAAGTCAGTGCTTGTGACTGTACAGAATTAAAACTTTTTAAAACTCATCATTCAAGGGGCCAACCAGGGGATAATGCAAAATAATTAGCGGCCAACTACTAATTACCCATTTTAGTCCAATTCCACAAAACCATTACAAAATTACGAGTAATAAATAGTAATTTATAGACAATAAACTTGAATGTTAAATTAATTTCCACATCGTATTGGGCGTTTGGGAGCGCACCGCTGATTCACTATCGAACCATGACAAATTGGAACTGTTTCGCTTACATTTCTGCCCGCGCTTTGAATATCGCGGCAACCAAATTTAATTTACAAATTACATTAATATTTAACAATGTGTGGAGTAAGCTAATTTGTGGAAATAAAAATTTGGGAATATTGCATGACAATGCAACGATTTGGTTAGTTAACCTTTTAGGCGGAAAATGACGAACAAGAATGAAAATGGCATTAATTTTTTAACATTTTGAGATGAATAATTGGATGACATTGACAGCTAGGCGCTATATATCCACCAAGCCGCACTGAGTCTGAGTGGCAGAATATGGCTCTTTTTTTCTTAAACTTTGAACCACACTAAGCATGTCTTCTGTATCGTGGGTGGTATTTAAACTCAATAACACAAACAGCCTCCTTTGCCCCCTCACACATATGGCCGCCTTTCTATAAGAGAGAAAAGGCTGTCCCAGCTTTGGAAACCTCATAGATAAATTTTGTGATCATCCTCAGATATAAATAATAATCTTCTTCTTAGCGTATCGATGACAGTTTATATCGAGTCAGCCCAAAATTTGGCGACGAGTTTGGCACTTTTAATAGCGTTCATCAGTTCCTGTGATGTGCAAACAACAGGACAGGTAGAACACGGTATCAAGTATTCCATCGTTTGTGGTGCAACACCATATTTACACTCCAGAGCAAAGTCATAATATGAATCTTCATCTGAACAATAGGTTTAATTTACTAATTATAGTCCAAAGTCCACTTTAAAATACAGACAGTCAGTTACATAGCTCCGGACAGCAAAAAAGTGATTAAAACTACAACCTGTATATTATTTTGAACTACGCAACAACACCCAAATAGCGCATCCTTTGTTTTACCTTTTTTAAACCCCTGATTCCCTCTCTGATTTATAAATGCAATTAATCAAGCTGAAATATCATCCCAATTATCTCAGTGGCTCCTACCGCTTTTTTCGCCTGTTGTTAGTCTGGTAAGGGAACTTGTGAAATAATAATTAAATGATTGGGTTAATACTGTAAGCATCTTGTTTTAAAACGTGGATTATGAGGGTATACGGTAAGTATGTAATTACCTACAGAGTTACTAGAATGCTCAAAGTTTCAACAAAATGAAGTCGTTTATACGGGGTGGAAGCGACACCGACACGAAAACGGTTACCACGTATTCAGCACATCATTCTGAGCCCCTCACATAGAAATTATTTATCGGTTATTTAAAAAAAAAACAGTTGTCTCCTACTAAAGTGCAATACATATACGGTCAAAATGTATGGAATACCCGATTTTTTTTTGGCTCAGATTGATGTACTGAATACATGGTGTCCCTTCCGCCCCGTATTTGGGATAAGATTTTTCATTGCAGGTAAATTATAACTTAATAAGTCATGAACAAAATTTTAAGACTTTTAATGCATTTATAAAAACTAAGGATGTGGATAACCTCAGCGATTTTCAACGCCTACGATACCAACATAATTTAAAAATATAAAATCTGTTACTCTTTTCAGACTTTTTTGACTCTTTTATCCAGGATTTAAACGAAGTTATATTTGGAACGTTATGTGGCTTTACTACATATCATATGTTCGTTAAATCATTTTTTTTTTAAACTCCTTAGCCCTTTTCAAACGACCTTCCTATTCCAAAACATGTTACATTAAGTTGATTGCAGTCACATCTCAGCTGCATCGATACGAGTTGCCAAAGGTAATCGATTACAGAACGATTCGAGTGGTAAATCAAAACCTGTAGTGAACATGATAGACTGAAGACCGTGACGCGGCACGCATTGCGGTTGACATGGCCATTTGTTCCCACAGAGTAACATATTTACATGTCACGATACGATCACGCTGCGTGAAATGCTGTCTTAGTTTCAGTTGCGGTAGTTAGTCTGTGGATGGCGTAAGATTGGAGTGTCAGATTATATAGGTGTAATGATGAGTATTTAAGAAGTGTTAAATATTTTAAATTTTAGAAGTGTTTAATATTTAAAAAGTTGCAGAATAAACTTAAGATGTGTATTATCTTGGATGAGGCTAGCACAGGTGCACAATGTGGAGCTTGGCAAGCCAAGAGATGCCGCTACCCTGCAGTTAGTGAAGTCGGGGTTCCTACTTTCCTTCCTTGTCCCATTTTACCTGCGTTCGGCGCAACGTTTTTTTCTTCGCTACTCTCCTGTTAACAGTCATGCTATCATTTACTCTTTTTCCTTCTATATACATAATTATTCACAAAATCAACAATGCTGCCTCGTTGGACTAGTGGTCGACAGCGCGACAGCTAAGCATGAGGTCCTGTGTCCGATTCCTAGGCCGGCAAAGTGCTCCATGGCTCGCCCCCTATTACATGGGACTTTAACATAACTTGCGAAATGTGGGCCTACTATTAGGTACACCTCTGCCTAACCCTTCGTGGATTCCAGGCGTAATGGTATGATGCTAGAATCAATAATTTATATTCATCACATTAATCAATATTTTATATTTATCGCATTATTCTCCATTAATTTTATTAGTTGCATACTAATTAAAACTTTATTACTTAATTTTTAATTCTTCATCAATCCAGTACAGTCTAAACAGCCCCGTCCGTTCACTCGCGCGGTTCAAAGGAGCTTGTGTTACGTTACGGCTCCGCTGAATATCATCATTTTTCCTTGTTACCAACAAGGTGGGTGTTCTCTTGTAAAGTTGCCGGGATTTCCCCTGATGGTGACAGATCATACATAGTATTACCCGGGAATATAAAGAAATTCATACTGTACCGTTACGACGATGAAACATTACGTCTGCATGCGATCGTTACCCAAGCTTTTATACTTGCTTTTATACTTTTTGAATGAAGTAGTTTATTGTGTGCGTGTTTAGGGGGATGAGAGATAAGGATGGAAATAGAGGGTTTTGTTGGGGTGCAGACATAATATTCCGTTTATGACGAGTAGTTACATACACACATGCCGACTGCGCATTTTATCTACTATCCAAAAACGTTTTTATTTTGGCGCGAGTTATTTGAAACGTCATGATGACATTTAAAACGTCAACGCGTTTTTTTGTTACGATATCGTTTCGTGTAAAAAGGATTAATTCTTTTATCAATTAAATGTAATTCCAAACGAACCTAAAAGCTTTCTTAAAATGAGCATCTCAAGCAGCTGTGTATCTACCTAATAGTCTTTTTTCTAAAACTCAACTCATTAAATAGACCAATCTAACTTTATTCCTTAGAGACGCAGTAAATGGGGTTGTTTTTTTGGGGTTGCACTGTACAAAATCAAAATAAGTTGGTTTAAAAGTCATTAAACTCCATATAGAAGAAAAAGGAATGCAAACAAAAAGGAACTGTGAATGAGAATGAATAATAATACAATTATAAGCATAATCAGCCTATAATGTTCCCACTGTTGGGACACAGGTCTCCTCTCTATGAGAAGGAATGGGTAGTAATCCACCCTGGCGGGTTGGTAGATATCACATATCTTCTTATGTTCTAGGAAATGCCTATTAACTCCAATGTTTTTCCTTCACCGTTTTTAGAGCAGCGATGATGATATAAATACAAAGTAATGTTTGACTGGGTTCGAACACACGACTCATAAGTCGAGGCTATTACCACTGCGCCACCACTGCACTCATAATGGATATGATTCACCAAGAGTGTTCTGTGTGTGCATCTTAACATCATATTAAAATCCTAACCTACCAAGGTCAATGACATCCCTAATCCGAAGCTCCCAACTAAGCAATAAGCAAAATAGGCAATAACAATTTGGGTTACTTTCGACGCCAGTAAAACGTCGAGTGTATCTTTAATTTGAATTTTGATAGAGTTCTAATGAAGTCGTAACGAACTTACTAAGTTTTGTACTTTGGACGTTGCGCGTGGAAAGGAACTTTGTTAAGGGGGATCTGTCAATGTAGCTAGCGACATTTAAAATATTTTATGATTTTTGAAACGCGAAGTACATTGTGTCATCATCTGCCTAGTCTTCTCCGAACTATGTTTAGATCGGGTTCTAGCTGAATACTAGTATTATTTCAGCGTTACATTGAATGTTATTATTTTTTTGTTAGTTATTTTTTAGATATTTATTTTGTACCCTATCACAATGTTTTCTTATTTAACCCAAAAGCTAATTCCGCCCATGTACCACTATTGTACATGAAGTATAAATAAATAAATAATGTTGACTAAAATTTTATAGGTGGCAAATACGTTAAAATAATAACAAAATTTTAATAATTTAAAATATCAACACAGCTCTCGAAATTATATTGACTACTTAGTGCATACGAGGATTTGCAAAAAAAAACGCAAGTTTGAACGCGAGCTACATCGATGACATCACCTTAAGACAAAAATGTATTTGTTCTGCCTTCATCCTTGACAAATATTAATATTCCCAAGTTAAGGAGGCGTTGCTTCAATTAAGTCCCTAACTTAGTTTGCCGCTTAGACTTGTTATCTTAGTTCTTCAGACGCTCAACAATTATTTATTTAGCAGCGAATGGCTGCACAGAATTTGAATGTTTTGCTAGTTCTTCTTCTAAGCATATTATTACTAAGATTTTGTTAATTGTCGCCGTGAAGGGATTAGAAATTGTCTATAGAAACTTTTGACTAGATTATTTTCAGTTTCTCACCTTTTATAGTTTGGGTCTGAATTTTAGAGATATTTGTTATCAACATTATAAGTTTCAGTTTAAATCACAAATCAAAGGAGTTTAGATGGATTTTCTGCGAAAACTAATTTGTTTCTTTAATCCTGTACTCAAAACGAGTTTATAACAAAGCAAAGATATTTATTTATTTAATAGTTATTATAAACTGTACTGTATGGATCGGAATGCTGGGCTGTGAAGAAGATGGATGAAAAAAGATTGCATGTAGCGGAGATGAGAATGTTGAGGTGGATGTGTGGTATGACAAGAATGGATAAAGTAAGGAACAAGTATATTAGAGGAAGTTTAAAAGTTGCGCCAGTTACAGAAAAGTTGAAAGGGAATAGACTGTCTTGGTATGGAAATGTGATGAGGAGGGACGAATTGCATGTTACTAAAAGACTGATGAATATAAACGTTGAAGAAAGGAGAGGGAGAGGAAGACCAAAGAAACGATGGATGGATTGTGTGAGGAATGATATGAAAGATAAAGAAGTAAATGATAGCATGACGGTTGACAGAGGAGAATGGAAGAAAAAAACGTGTTGCGCCGACCCCAAATAACATGGGACAAGGGCAGGAAGATGATGAATAGTTATTATAAACAGTTATCAGCAGATAAGACAAAGGGAACAGAAAATACGCACAGGTGATGTTATGTCTAAAGGAATCTATTCCAGCGAACTAGTGGCAAGAGATGTAGAAAAAAGAGATGTAGAAACAGCGTGCAGAGCGAGAGAAAACATAATAAAACCACATAACATCAAGCCTGTAATCCCCGAAATGTTAGGCAGAGGTGTAGGTACCTACACCCATATTTCGCTAGTAACGTTTAAGTCGTATATAATAGGGGGCCTACCTATTGCCATCAACCGGGCACAAATCCAAACTCCGTGGCTGCTACTGAGAAATTCCTGATGGAAAAACCCAATAACACTTTGCCCGACCTGGGAATGGAACCTTTTTAAATTTTTTATTTATGAATAACACTAGAAACGGGATATTAACCATGTCCACTGTTTGTTTTGAGTTCCACACCCACCCGCAGTAACTTCAGTTTATCCGTGATCATGGAGCTTGCAAAAGCGCCGAAATATCGGGAACTCAAAATAAACAGTGGACATGGCAAATTTCCCATTTCTAGTGTTAATTATAATGTTAGTGACCATGACAGCTTAAAAACTTATACATATTATTATAGAGTTTATTTTAATAGTAACTCTTATGTAGGTTCAAATAAGCCAACAGCGAATTCTTCACTGAGAAAGACTTTATTATGCCACTTCATTACAATAAATATATATTAATTATTTACAAACTACAAAACTATAATAGAAATAAATATGTAAAAGTATAAAAGGGTTACAGGGCATCCAAAAATTCGTCCGCATCGCTGTCAACAGGAAAAGTGCCCAGAAGGCTGGCAGCATTACCACGTTGGATGGCAATGCTGATTCTTTGGCCAAAAAATAGGCCCGCCCTCTGGTCACGTGAAGAGTCGACCAACCGCTTGGCGATTTCCCGAAAAACTAGGTGGGCACTCGGACCCCATGGCCCTAGTGTTTCAACCCCAAACGGCTCAAACACATAACTACCAATTAAATTATTGTATTTGCGCCGGTTTTCAGCACCTGCAGCAGCCGCCCCAGCGCAGCCCACTGTGCTAGGAAGATGGGATGGCGCAAGGGTGTCGACGCAAGTTGCGTCCCACACCAAAGGCCTACCCAACTTCCATGGCATTATGGTCATACCATCTGGTCTCTTCCCATCGACGCGTGCCAAGCCATTGGGTTCTAAGACAGCTGGCACCCCGGCGGTGGCAAGAGCACGACGGATGAGATCATTAATGCTAGCGTGCCGCGCAATCCGACCTGCACTCTTACTGCAATAAGCCAACAAGAATAACATCCCCATGCCCCATCAGAAGGGCAGATCCTCAAAACACTTAAAATTTAGAATTCCCACACATCGCAAACACATTTCCTCACCATCATCGTTCTGAATATTAAAAGCAGAACACATTACAATAAGCTCTCATTTCAACACGAAACCGTTGTTTCTAACTAATCCTTATCCAAAGGTGTTCCGTATGAAATAACATGCACCGCTGTTTTAAGGCGGGTGCAGACGACAGACTTTTCCTGGTTGCGACAATCTTCCAACGATTAATAACCGTTTGGCTCACTTAACATATTTGAAACATTGGTCTGTCACTGTCAGAAACTGAACAGTGTTATAGATATGTTTACCGTTATATGCGTTTAGTGATTTCTGATAATTTCGTCGTAGACATAATCTGGACGAGAATTTGTCTGCGATGACTGCGGGGGAATGTCCAGGATAAATGCAGCAAAGGTCAGTCTTCGGACCATAAATATCTGATGCAAATAATTACATCGAACTGTCGTTCAAATAAATCCGGAAATAACCTTCCGCATTTATGGCAGTAATTGTATTATAAAATAAAAATAAAATATTTGCAAATTTTTTTTTGGAATTTCGCTTTGATGGATTGATACTTGTAGATCAGTGTGTCTAGTCGTTGCCGACTTTACATCGACAGTCGAATGTCGGCTGTCTGCAACTCACCTTAGGGGTATCTGCCATTAACGTAATTGCCACTTGAATATTCAAGATGTTGGATTAGACGGGATGCTGTGATCGTCTGAACGCCTCATTTGTATGCCGTTCGGAAATTTTGCATGAGTACAACATCAGAGGTGATGGTAGTTGTTTTTAGCCAATTATGTTGTGAGAGCAGGGATGTGAGGTCGACAGTGTATTGCCTGATGTGTTCGTGTATTCATATTTTCTTAAGCTTTTGGAGCACTTTTAAAAACATGTTCAAAAAGCTGTGGTCAAAATTAATTGTCAGATTTGTTTTATTGAGTTTTATTGAAACACTTTCGAGTAACATTTAATAAAAACCATCCAAGTGCGAGTCGGACTCGCGCACGAAGGGTTCCGTACCATTATCTATAAAAACGGCAAAAAAATCATATCTGTTGTATGGGAGCCCCCCTTAATTTTTTTTTTTAATTTTTAGTATTTATTGTTATAGCGGCAATAGTAATACATCATTTGTGAAAATTTCAGCTTTCTAGCTATCACGGTTTATGAGATACAGCCTGGAGACAGACAGACAGACAGACAGACAGCGAAGTCTTAGTAATAGGGTCCCGTATTACCCTTTGGGTACGGAACCCTAAAAACTTGGTCTGCCGTAGTTCCAGGACACACGAAATTTTTTGAAAGTAAAATCCTACTCCTGATTATCCTCACCACAAACTATTTCATTCTATTACATACCACAATCCAATTCCCCTCAAATATTACCTCCAAGTTAAGAATAATCGATTAGAAATTCTACTCAAATAGCATTGAGCAATTATCGCAAACGGATCGCAACCGGCAAATATTTGCCGTTGTCGTATTAAACGCACACAGTTGCACCGTGCAGATGGTCAACATTCATTTGTCGAAATGATTCCACGGTGGAGTTAAGCCAGTGTGCCCAGTGTAATGGCTGGTTATAATAATCCGATTTGTTTGTGAAAGCGTTCTTATTAAACGGTCGATTATTGGTTTTAGCTGAGTTTGGTGGAATTGGTGAGCTGTTTGAAATCTGGATGAAGTTTTTGTCTCAAGGCACTTTTAAGTAGAGAAGGCCCGGACTGATGTTTACTCACAATAGGTAAACTTAACCCAGATTAGTAAACGTTTAGTTGGGTGGCAGAAATGTTTTCTTTGTTTCAACCATAGTTACTTTTTTGGAGATTTTGATCTCGCGTCTTACTTAGAAATTTTAAGATTGTCATGCATTTTCAAATAGAATTCATTTGCATGCTTTTCCGTACTTTAGAATTAAACTCTTACCTATAAGACACGCCAATGAAGAATCATTAATATTTAATAACGTTTCCGAAATCGCCCTTAGATTTCGTGTAACATAACTTGACGCCTGTTATATCCGAAGGACTAGGCAGACGTGTACTAACTTTTAAGGCGCGATTCCATTAGGCAATTTACTTGTACTTGTATGCAAGTTGCTAATTGCATACAACTTCTACAAACCTGCATACAAGCTACAACTTGTATGAGGTAGTTTTAACTTGTAGTTTTTATTCAAGTGACGCGCAAACGTTAGTTTCACGTTTCAAGCAATCACTGATCACAGCAGCACGTCTTCCCCCATGATGTCCGACTCGATTGTTGAACATCTCCACTTGTATGTAAGTAAAACCTGCATGCAATTTGCACACTCTCGAAAGCATGTTTCCAATACAAGCAGCTTGTACGCAAATGTGACGTCATACTTGCATGTAAAACTTGTTTAATGGAATCGCGCCTTTAAGCTCCTGTAATAGTAGACAAGCCTAGACTATGTAATAGAAAAAAAAAATAAACAAATGACAGTGTACCGTTCAAAACAAAAACACGGTAAATACAGTAGCGAACGTTCCAATCAGGGTGACCGTCCCAGTGATTGGACGCAATCGGACGCTTTACACGGCACCCTAGCAAACGGCCTTTTCGAACCGCTCTGACTGTAGCTTAGTTGTGAGTGAGTGCTTTGATCGGGATCGAATACCTGAGCGGTTGGTGATAAGGGATCTTGAATAAGGTTTGTATGCTAAGAGATTTTGTAATAAAAAGAGTTGATGATCCATCCACATACCGTCGCCTTAAGTGAAAACCTTGGGAATGCAATTTTGGCCATTTTAGACCTTTTTGAAAAGAAAACACATAGGTTTAAAATTATTTAGATAAAAATGTTGATGCCTTGTAAGATTTTGCTTAAACCCTGAAATTTTGCATGCTGTGTTTTATCTTAGCTGAACATGTTTCAACCATCCTAATTTTATTTAACACAATTATTGTATACCACGTTTTATGCAAATAAATGATTAATGTTTATGTTTAACGCATACCGTAGTGTCACACAGAAAAGTAGCCTGTAAACGTCATAGATGGCGAATGACGTTTAATCCAAGCCGCGCAAAAGCTTGTGAGCGTAGGTAATGCGATAAACTCGGGAGTTCGCGTCGGTGTTCGTATTGATAACCTTATAACGGCCAATAGCAAACCGTGTTTTCTATACGAAAAGCTCGCAAGTAAGCATATAAAATGCTTTGAGAAATATGCTGCTAAGCAAAGGGCGCCCCCGTATTTTTCCAGGTTTTTTTAGGTGCACCACTTCGAACCAGCAATCGCAGTGTGCGTCCAGGTCTTCTTACCTCGTGTTTCTGGGCCATCCTCTACGACTACGTCCATCCTCAGGCACCAGTGGCGAAGGTTCCATACAACTCGATTTCTACCGGCTTCCCTTTTAAAAATGGGACAGTCAGACCAACAAACACAAAAACACTAACAAACAACAAACATAGACAAATAATATAATCACATTAAAAATATGTAGTCCGGCTTACCTCTTACAAAAATTGACCCTTCGCTACTGTCAGGCACCCATTGCGTCGAGACTTTTTATCGATGTAGGTATGGTATAGTAACCAAAAAAAAAGGATTAAAAATATTTGACGTCCATACTTAAAGGTTAAGACAAGTAATAACTAAAGACTGTTTTAAGCTTTCACGGTTTAAAACTAAACTTATACGTAAGTTATCGTCCGTGAATGTTCATGATTTTGAGCCACCGATATTTCAATGATGTTGTAAGCGCCCATGATCGCGGGTTGGTCAAGTACGTGGAATGCAGTTTTGAGTATGCTCAAAAGTAGCAGCCGGCATCGTAATAAGGAATCCATAAAACCTGGTGATACTGTGAGTGTGTTTTGCCGTGACTTAGTGTCGAGTTCCAGTAGTGCGCGTAGCAAAAGGCAAAGAAAGAGGGTAGACAGATTTGTCTGCTCCTAATAATTTATTTTCCATCCACCCGCATTCTCCTGTCAACCCGCAATCATGAAACGATCATCACGAAATCTGGATTTGTGACTGTTTGATGGCAATCGGCTCGCCCCCTATTACATGGAACTTAAAAACATAACTGGCGAAGTGTGGATGTACTATTAGGTACACCTCTGCCCAACCATTCGGGAATAACAGGCGTGGTGTTATGGTGCTTTTTAACGAGCACAGTAAAGGTTGAAATTCTTATAAAGTTAAGCAGTGAAATACTTTACAATGGTGACCATCAATCTTCATATCATCGGTCTTAAGCTCTTAATACTTACGGATCGTTTTCAATTTATTGCAATCGTAACTGATAAAAGTCCTTTGAATCCTGAAGAAAGGCAATATTTGAAAATCCATCGTTAATAAAATTTTGTGAGGTATGTACCTGCCTGTATAAAACAAAGTACTCATTCGAAAAACTTTTTTATCATAGGTAGGCGTTAAATCAGAATCCACGCCACCATATTCATATCATTCTATTTCAAAATACACCTTCTCAAATGTTTGTAAACAGTGCCCCTTTATCAACTTCATTTGACCGCCCCAAAATCCTCTTAGCACTGTCATTAGAAATCAATCAAAAACAAACACTTCTAAGATAGTATTTATTTTGACATGGTGTGGAAAATTCTTCACTCCGAGGAATCTCCGCAGCCTGTGTTTCGACACGTTTCTCCTACTTACATGAAGATAAACAAGGAAAAATAAATCAAACCACGCTTGTAAATAAAGAGAAACGTGGGGGAAACGAAGCTACGAATTAATTTTGTGTGAAATTGGATTTTTTCTAATGTTTACATATATACTATTTCCTACAAAGTCTTAAACGGCGTCTATGGACATCTTTTGGACCAACGGATTTTAATATTTGCTTTTATGTTCAACCAATAACTTGGTGTGAACTGTAACTATAAGTTGGTTTAAAATAAATAAAAATAGAAGTGTTACCGAGCCTTTCAATAAAATGACAAATTACCATCATTTTTCATTAAGACTAAGCGACTACTACTAAACGAATGCCTATACATAAAATGTCACTGTCGATTAACGAATGTTGTTGAAAATATCGTCGAGTCTGTATTTGCGTCCAAAGTGTGTCGATAAACATTTTTTATTATCTCAGAACAAATGACAATGAAAAATAAAGGTACTTATTTATTTGATGTAAAACATAATTATATTCAATTGCTATGTACGTGGAAAAAACACAGTACCTATGAAAAATCATTTTCCAACACATTCCTAAATGCCACAATTACCGAACCCTAGTAATTACCTATCGTGCCGTCACAGACAGACAGAAACTAAACAATGATTTACCTACGAAATAATAATTAAAAGGTCCACAATAAGTCTTTCACGCAGCCCGTCGATAAGCTTCTGTCACAATGGACTAGGAGACAAAAACAAGAGAGGAGCAGAAGCCTATTGTTCAACGGCAACAATAAGGTAAGTGAAAAAGACTGAATCGACAGGGAGGCAGAATTCACTGGATCTGTATGAGGCAACGTGATGCCCATGTAGAAAACGATCAATGGAATTATTGTATTTATCGTTTCAATGATGGGGACAGGCGCTTTTGAACTATCTGATAGTGTTGTACTATGTTTAGAACTTTCATGAGTTAAATTTGTATATTTGTTAGAATTATTCACTGCTAAAAGATCAATTTTATTGTGAGCAGTGGTGCCTCAGATTATGAGCTACAATTTAGTTTACTAAACACACCATGGTACAGGCAAAACATATAGCCGTAATGGGCAATGTTAGACACAACAGAATACGACATAGTAGTAGAGAGTAGGTATGTTTCTAAAATGTAAAGATATCTCTGTTTTGCATTTACATTTTTAGAACGACTTCAGTTTTTTTTTTCATATAGCCACTCGGTGACATAGACGTTTCACGAAAACGGCCGTGTGCCCCGTCACAGGCCCACCCGATTTATTCTACTTACGTTATCGTCCATCGCTGTCTATTTCTAAATGAGTAGAGCCATCAACATCAACAGCCCGCCAGTTTCACTCCCACTCCACTCCACGCTGCGCCAACCCCAAACAAATTGGAATAAGGGCCAGTATATCTTTTTCTTCTTCGAAAAAGAAGAGCGAGAGACTTTATTGAGCCGTTGTCATTTAGGATTTAAAGACCAAAATGCAAATGAACAAATAAAATAGTATAAAAAAATAAAACAACAGACGAAAACCTGCTAATCCCCCTCTTTATCTAAGCGATTGAAACGATCCAATTCAAAATTCGAAAGCAATCAGCCGCTTTCCTCAAACGGTAGTCGTTCAAGCGCAAAAACGCCCGGGGTCTCTCCGTCCGGCGCGATCTTGTAATAACCGACGCAAACCGGTTCCGACCGGTAATATCTCGCTTCAACCAGTTTTGCTCGAATTAGCCAACGGTCCGGGTGGCAGCGTTGCGTGCCCCGACCTCTGGGCCAGTGTGCATATGTAATTGATGTGCTTTTCCCTTCAATTTAACCCTACACGTAAGCGTAGCACTAAACGTATTTCACTATCGCATCGAGTTAGCGCTCACTTTTATTCGTTTGAGAGCAAAATGTACGTGAAATATTAATTATTGGATACCGGATATTACTGTTTTTTCGGAGAGATACTGTTTGATTCGTTAATAATAAAAATTGTGTTTGAACGAATCATTTTGTTTGAAGCATTTTTGAGTAAATAGAACCGTGGACAAACAAAACGTACTAATATCAATCAAGTACCTAGAGGAATTCATTTTGATGAAATTAATTTGCAACCGGCGTGCGTGTATGATCAGATGTATGAACGTGGACAAGGCAAAAGGAGTATGTAAGGATCGTAGCAGGTGGCGTTCTTTGGTTTCTGCCTACCCCCATGGGAAAAAGGTTTATACATGTATAATCTATAATAATTTTAAGCTTAAGTAACATCAACTATCAATATAAATTGTATTTATGTAATAATATTATACACATTTATAAATTTAAATAACCTCAACTAACTTAACAATAAATTTAAAAAACCGGCCAAGTGCGAGTCGGACTCGCGCACGAAGGGTTCCGTACCATTATCTATAAAAACGGCAAAAAAATCATATCTGTTGTATGGGAGCCCCCTTATTTTTTTTTTTTAATTTTTTGTATTTGTTGTTATAGCGGCAATAGTAATACATCATCATAGCTATCACGGTTTATGAGATACAGCCTGGAGACAGACAGACAGACAGACAGACAGACAGACAGACCGACAGACAGACAGCGAAGTCTTTGTAATAGGGTCCCGTTTTACCCTTTGGGTACGGAACCCTAAAAAATGGCGTCAAAAAACTCTTCCTCAACTCTGTCAACTGGTAATATCCCCAAGAGACTGGCGGCTTTGTCACGTTGTATGGCAACGCTAAGCCTTTGGCCAAGGTGAAAGTCCGCCCTTGGTTCACGGGAAGTGTCAACTAAACACGTTTTCAAGTTTTGAAATTTCCTTGAAAAGGCTGTGAGCACTCGATACAACCCCAAATGACTCGAAAATAGTTACCAATAAGGTTACTATATTTACGCCGCTTGAGGTTCTCCGCAACAGCAGCGGCAGCCCCGGAACAGCTAGAAGATCAACTATCTACTTTAAAACACTCAAAGTGGATGTTTTCCTGGAATTACTAAGGGTACCTAAGAATCCAAAAATATAAAATTAATGGTTTTTATTTATTTATCCAAATCCTTACTTCCTAACTAATATTATTAATGCGAAAGTAAGTTTGTTTGTTACCTTTTTACGCCTAAACCACTGAACCGATCATCCAGAAATTTTGCATACCTTTACGTTGTCAGGAGTCTCAGGAGTACAGACGCACATAAGGTACCTGTAAAAAAAGTACTGTTCCCGAAGAAAACAACAATAACGTTCTTACGATAATAGATGGCGCCACGTGTCTTTCGAATCATGATTGAATTATAATATTATAGAAACTTTAGTAGTGTGTTGAGAGTTAAATTTTCAAATTCTAAATAAACACGGGCGAAGCCACGGGCAAAACCTAGTTATAATTCTGAGATAGCGGTAATTATTCAGATCACCTTTGGTTTATTGCAATAGGGATTTTTCAGTAGAAACTAGGAATCTCTTTCTCGCTCCTATTTATTGGGACTAAAACATACTGTTTATTAACAACCAGACCTATTAAATCAAATCAAATCAAAGCATTTATTTCAAGTAGGCCCGTTACAGGCACTTTTGAACTGTCGAAACAAAGACAACAATGAAATTTAGCTACAGTCCCAGTCACAAGGCATAAAAACTGTGAAAGTACTGTAGTTGCCCATTCCCTAACGTAGATCTCTATGGAGAAGAACGGGCAAGAAACTCCATGGACACTCTTTTAAATCAGAATATTTTTACAAAACCTTGGTTACATCATTCATGTTTAGATGGTACATTATGTGAGAGCGATGTAGCAAGATGTGCACGTTAAAAGTGTCCATAGTAAAAACAAGGAAAAGAACAATTCAAAAAATAAAATAATTAATTCAAATAAGCCGTGGCAACCAAGAGATGACCAGTCACAACTGACAGCGCCCGTTCACGAACATGACGCATGTA
Organism: Eurois occulta; assembly: GCA_950022335.1. NCBI lineage: Eukaryota > Metazoa > Arthropoda > Insecta > Lepidoptera > Noctuidae > Eurois > Eurois occulta. The sequence goes on from OX465486.1 coordinate 1,919,532, forward strand.
TCAGCACCATTCAACTCAACCATTTTGAAGGGAACTAACTGATCCGACACACGCGCCACCATCAGCGAGACATTTGAGTGAGCATGACATACACTTAACCGCCAGGGCAAATTCAAGTCAAAAAAAAAAAAAAAAAAAAAAAATTACGTAGGTTATCAACGAAGGATAGCTTTCTATTACATAGTACTCACATAATATGGGCTATGCGGTTATATAATACCAAAAGAAATTGAATCTATACAATGCAAAGATAGTTGTACAATCTTCAGCAGCTCCAACAATACTATTTAATGCTATCCATTAATCAGTTTATGCGCCCCTGTCCATGTGGAGCAGGACCGGCATTGAGCCAAGCATTTTTATCAGAGATATAATCGTCCAACTTGTAATATGCTTGCTTACATAGTGTGCGTTTAATGCATGATTTAAATTTCGTCTCATTCAGTTCAAGAATACTTTGTGGAATTTTATTATAGCATCTTAAACAGTACCCCATGAAAGATGAGTCTACTTTAGCGAGTCTGAAGCCCGGCTGAACTAATTGGTCTCTAGTTCTCGTACTGTAATTGTGTCTGTCACCTCTTTTATTAAAAAGATGTAGATTTTTTCTAACGTACATTATGTTTTCGTAGATGTATTGACAATGTACCGTCATGATTTTGATTTCCTTAAACAGTTCCCTTAGAGAATCGCGCCTACGAAGATTATATATGGCTCTGATGGCTCTTTTTTGCAGAATAAATATAGACTCAATGTCTGCAGCCCGTCCCCATAACAGAATGCCATAAGACATTATACTATGAAAGTAACTAAAATAGACCAGTCTAGCGGTATCTACATCAGAAAATTGACGGATTTTTCTAACAGCATATGCTGCTGAACTTAGGCGCCCCGCAAGAGATTTCAAATGAGAACCCCATTGTAGCCTTGAATCAAGCGTAAGCCCCAGGAAAACGGTTTTACGAAAGGTTCTATGAAGGTCGGGTTAAGCTTCTAGTTAACCTTTCTAGCTTACAATCATGCTTTATACTGCATAATTTTCACTCACTGTCAAACAATGCATAGCCTGAACCTAGAAGTACTGATCAGGATTTTTTTTATAACAAGTTTTCACTAAGGAAGGATTTTTGAAAAATCATCCTCCAACGGGGTTATCGAACTTGGATAATAAAGCTTGTTATTGAAATAAACTCCGCTCCAAGCAATATTAGAGTTTATCTTTTTACCTCTAACAAAGGCTTAGTCGAAGAAGAACGTCTTTCTCTTCTTCTTCCGTGTTTGAAAATGTCCTTCAATCCATGTGCACAGTCATATTTTTGTGTCTTGAAATAAATTAACGCGTCTCCTCATTTAGAATAAAAACTTCCTAAAATGTTTAGACAGCATTTTAAAAAACTGCTTGTACTGTTATAATTGCCAGAAACATAATATACGTTTAACAAAACACTGTATCAGTATTTTATTTTTTATCAACAAAAACAAAGCTGAAGTCCAAACAACAATTCAGAACCGAAATATAATTGGCCACATCTGAATAGCGATCTCCATTCCGATTGGTCGATCGCGCGCCGGGGCCCCGTGAGATTCATTTAGGTAATTGATACATACGCCCCGTCAATTTAACGATGGACTGTTACGGGTGCATTTACCTTACGTGCGAGCTATCGGAAGCCAATTGCGGATAGTTTTCGCCTTACTAGTTACGCTAGAAGTAAAAGATTTTTCTTTTCCTTTTTATAGCTTAAGTCGAGCAGCTTGTGGCTAAATAATAACTTAAGTTAAGCTGCGCTTGCCTAGGTTGGTCTATGGATGGGTGACCACCCATTACGTACAGAGTTTCCTCCGTGAGCGGAAAGCACGTTAAGCTGTTGGTCCCGGCTGTAATTTGTTGATCTTTGACGTTACAGGTAGTCAGTGGCCCGAAAGTCTGACTACCAGTCTTATCAAGGGGTACTCATTACTAACTTGGTTGTGGAGGTTAGATAGGCAGTCAAATAAAAAAATTGTAAAATATTGGTATCAGCTGCATCCGGCTAGACTGGAAGCCGATCCCAACATAGTTGGGAAAAAACTCTTAACCTATAACATTAATCTGCCTAGATTAATGTTATAGGTTAAGTTAAGAGTTTGGTAACTGGTGGGTTTGGACTATGTAATTATATTTTATTGTAGTCTTCATTAATATATTTTTAATTATGAAAAACTTTTTTGCAAAAAATAAAACCGACTTCAAAATCACAAAAAAGTGAAAAATAATTTTAGCTTCAGAAGTCGGTGACTTTAGTTTGTTTGATTCAGTTTTTTGGCACCGACTTCTGAAGCTAAAATTATTTTTCACTTTTTTGTGATTTTGAAGTCGGTTTTATTTTTTGCAATTTCACATTGTAAACCATACATTTCATGGTAATAGGCTTATTCTTACTTCCTTAATAATATTATAAATGCGAAAATAACTCAACAAAAACAAACAAGTAACAGACTTCAGAGTCAAATGCTCATAAAATAAAAACTAATGGGCCTACCTGAATCAAATTTTTATGGGACCAATTCGAAACTATTCCGCATCAAACAAAAAAAGAATTACGTAAATCGGTTCAGAAACTTCGGCGTAATCGGTGTACATACATAAAAAAAAAAAAAAAAAAAAAAATACCGGCCGAATTGAGAACCTCCTCCTTTTTTTTGAAGTCAGTTAAAAACCATTACACATTATCGATTGCCACTCAATATAACAAGCAGAGAGAGCAGCAATAGAAGTCATGTGTAATACTTAATCTTAGGTAATCATTTACAAAATTATAATATTTCTAAGTGTTTGACTATCTACAGATACATGTTGAAATGTAACTTCAGTAATTGTCGATTTACTTTTATTTGGTAGACCAGGAAAAATTGTTTTACATAAATCTGTACTGTTCCACTGCTGCCCAAAGACCTCCCCTATAGTTTACCATTCTTCCTTTAGTGTGACCTTCTCTGTTAATAACAACTTATTACTGTAAATTCGCGTCGCCAAGGAAAATGCTGAATTTGATGGAAAAAGGATTGCAGCCATCCTTCCCCTGAACATCACTTAATTCTCTTCCTTCACCACCAAATGATAACAAAACTCCTGAAATTAAAGCTCTTGTACAAAAAAAACCACAAAGCTGCCTGTAATCATATCTAAACACCATTATTAACGGTCTCCCATTGTTTTTACGAACAAATAAAAACAAAAAGATCCTGCCTCTAAGCTGTAGTCATTGTTACAAAGATTACGCGTTTCACTCACCTCTGTTAGGGTCTGGTTTTATGTAAAGAAGCCCCCAACTTAGCTAAATTACTTTTACCTACCTAGAATTTTATGAAAGTCGGTTGAACCTTAATCATTCTGATTAAGTGTGTAATTCACTTAGCATCGATGGTAAAATGATTTGTTTGAAATATACGAAATCAAGTTTAAAACCAATACAAAAAAAACGGCCAAGTGCGAGTCGGACTCGCGCACGAAGGGTTCCGTACCATTATCTATAAAAAACGGCAAAAAAAATCATATCTGTTGTATGGGAGCCCCCCTTAATATTTTTTTTTTTAATTTTTAGTATTTGTTGTTATAGCGGCAATAGTAATACATCATTTGTGAAAATTTCAGCTTTATAGCTATCACGGTTTATGAGATACAGCCTGGAGACAGACAGACAGACAGACAGCGAAGTCTTAGTAAAGGGTCCCGTTTTACCCTTTGGGTACGGAACCCTAAAAATGGTTTCTTCTTGGTTATGGAGATGCTTTCTTAGGCTGAGATCTACTAAAGACGTGACTTAGCACGTAGTTTGGGTAAGAGCCATTACTGTCGTAACTGTAAAACTGAAAGTGAAGAGCCCGGAACAAGTCTGATTCAAAGCACGTGTTGAGTAAATTTATAGCTTTCTGCTTAAGACTATCTCAAAGACAAAGACTTATAATCTTTGTTTTCTCTCACAAAGTAAAGAACAAATAGTTAAATCGATTCTTTGTCTACCAAAACAAACACATAATCATCTGCCTAGCCTTTTCCCACATATGTTTAGGGTCGGTTTCGTGTCCAATCGGATGCAGCTGAATACCAGTATTTTACATGGAGTGACTGACTGCCTATCTGACCTCTACAACCCAGTTAGTACTGAGTAATACGATACCTTGACAGTTTTTAACTCAAAAATAATACCTGACTGTTATTTAGGTACGTACAATGTCATGAAATAGGAGACAGTTCTTGTCAAAATTTTCATTCGACCTACAATTTTCACTTTCACGAGTTTACAAGCAATATAGAAAATCCACTATATTTTCCACACCATAAAAAACTAAAGTAGTAAAACTGATCCACACGCCACAATCTCTAGTGGGATCGCCCCTTACTAGACCATAAACAGCAAAATTGTACTATGAAGGAGCTGCATTTTACACGCCATCTTTATACCAAACAAAAGCAAACTTCGAATAAAAATTCTTATCACAACGACAATCAGGTGGAGTAGGCAATCTCTTCGAATAGCTCCAACGCTGGAAGAAGTTCAACTTCGATCAAAAATTTTAAATTGAAGCACCTAAATGGGAAAGGATTTTTGGTGTTCGATGTTTGAAATTGTGTGGAGTTGTAATTGAGTCTTCTCATTGGTGTTTTGGCAAAGTCGGTTGGAACTTAGATAGTGGGAGTGTTGTTTCTGAATTGGAATGGACAATCAGGTATTCTCAATTCAAAAGTTTTTTTATAACACACCGAATCGTTTGATTTCTTTGTGACCAGCTCTTGTCCGCGGCTTCGCCCACGTCGAGGTCAGAAAATATCTCACGCGAGTCCGAGAAAATAAGTATTATTTATGTATTATGCATTTTTTTCACAAGATATACAGGTGTGCAGTAGGTAAATCCATGCACATTTCATTACTAGTGTGTCATCCGGGGGAGTCTTATTATCCGGTTCCGGTTGTACAAAAGTAGGTTCTTCGAACAAACACGACATGTTTGTGCTACTGTTGTGTTTTTGTCGTCACTTTTTCTAGGCTGCAACTGTGAGTTACCTGATGAAAAAAACCGGTCAAGTGCGTGTCGGGCCACGCACAATGTAGGGTTCCGGAGTCGAGGAGTTAATTTAATCCACTCCCTACGGTCCGATTTACCTCCAAATTATGATTTTATTGTAATAATAAAAAAACAAGCTTGCATTTGAAGTTGAATTCCATACATTATGTTTAGGAAAATATGTTATCCAAGTACATTTTATAAGTTGGTCGACTATTACTCGTAAACTTGTAAAGCCTACTTTGCTGTGATAATTTTTCTTTTAGCTTCGTTGTATATACTATCACAGTTATTTTTTTCACGCACCCAAACACAACCGTTTAGCTGGTAGAGGGGGGGGGGACACTCGAGTCTAACAAAAACTTGGGGGAGCATATCTTCCAAACATTAAAATCTTAGTTCGTGAGCCCAAGTGACTGTGGAGCAGGACCATCATTGAGACAAGCATTTTTATCTACGAGATAGTCTTCCAACTTATATGCTCGTTTACATAGTGTGCGTTTTATGCATGTTTTTTAAATTTCTTCTCATTAAGTTGTAGAATGTCAAGTGGTATTTTATTGTAACATTTTACTCAGTACCCCATAAAAGAAGTGCGTACTTTTGACTTTCTGAAACGTGGCTGATCTAATTTGTCCTTATTTCTAGTATTGACATTATGCCTGTCGCTTATTTTACTAAAAAGATGTATATTTTTCCGAACATACATAATGTTTTCATAAATATATTGACAAGGTACCGTCATGATGTTAATTTTTTTAAACAACTCTCTTAGAGACTCGCGTCTGCCTAGGTTATAGATGGCTCTTACAGCCCTCTTTTGCAGAATAAATATTCGGTTAATATCTGCAGCTCGTCTCCACAGCAGAATACCGTAAGACATGATGCTATGGAAGTAACTAAAATAGACCAGTCTCGCGGTATCCACGTCTGTTAATTGCCGTATTTTACGGACAGCTTAAGCGGCTGAACTTAGCCGCCCTGCAAGTGCTGTTAAGTGAGGACTCCGTTGCAGTTTCGAGTCAAGCGTAATCCCCAAGAAAACCGTCTTATCGACGAATTCTAGTATTTCCTTGTTCAATACAACTAATAACAATACCCGAACTGGTAGTGTTTGTAGATACTTAAAATAGCTATGGAACAGTTCGAGTACTCATTGAAACTGAACTCCATCTTCCAACTTGGCCAGAGTCTTTAGTAAGTCAGGCAGACGGCCGATCAATTTCCAAGTAAATGTCACTGATACTAACACAACTAATAATTTCTCATTATCCGCTTACCTTTCCACGAGGCGCCTCAATAGCCTACAATTACGCCATACATCTGATGTATCTGCCATTTAGCGATGACCTTGTTTAGGCGGAATTTATTTTATTACCACTCAAAGAACTTGTACGAAGTTGCGTGTTTATGAGTGTTTTGGGGCGCGTCTTTTGTCTATGTATGTGCCGTATTTAGACATTTTGTTTGAATTATTACTCTTTTTTGTGTTTTGATCAAGAGTTTATAAAAAGCTTTGTTAAAAGTTTGTTGTCATATATTAAAAGTTACGATACATTATGGCAGCTTTGGTAGACTCTCCTTTGTACTCAACTCATATGACATAATGATCATACAGTCCTGGTTAATTCCCCTGATTTATCATGATTGCCAAAATCAGTGATGTTTATTTTCATTGCCATAAGGTTATAGATACGTTGCTGCTTGGTTTGCTGTTAGGTAACATACCTGTAAAAATAATGTAGTACTGAGTTCATTAACGGTCAGCCACATTTCACCCTTATGCCTTAAGTAATAAGGTGGACCGTCAGTGAACTTGGGAGTACTGTAAAGTGGGTGAATGAGAAAATATCGAGAAACCCATATTGCATGACATCACGCCTGTAATCCCCGAAGGGTTAGGCAGAGGTGTACCTAATAGTACACCTACATTTTGACTGTTATGTTTAAGTCCCATGTAATAGGGGTCGAACCTATTGCCATCAACCGGGCAAAAATCCTGATGGAAAAACCCAATGTCACTTTGTCCAACCCGGGAATCGGACCTCATGACTAGACCAACGAGGCACACCCACTACAGTCCACATTATATTAATGCTATAGGTTCTGATTAAACCAACTTAAACTTTAGTTCAAATTCCAGATCAATCGCCGCTCAGTACCTACACAAACACATCTTACTTAGTTCACAACCGACGCGCGACGCTCAGACAGAAACAGTAGTACACTTTAGTACATTTGTAGCCAATGAGTCATTTAAAGCAAGATTAATTGGATGGCTTGAAGCGTTGTCGTCGAGTGCATAACTGCCAGAGTGCCGTAGTACTAGAGTCCCGTAGTGCCAGAATGCCGTAGTGTCGTGTTGCCGTAGTGCCCGCTTGCAGTCCGTCCTAACCGCACTTGACAGCTTCGAACAAATCAAACGATCCACTAAACGACCTCAGTTGACCGGCTTGAATGGAGCAACTGGACTATTTATGTTACCCAGATATTGCTTGGTGGTTGGTCTAAGATTACAGGTATTTAAAAAAATTGTTTATTGTTGTTTTTGTCGTTTCAGTCCGCTTTTTACAAAAAAGGAGACGAGTGGATATCGAACATTGGTGGAAATCCAAGTCACGTTTCTCATGTATCTTGTGATGAAGAGACGTCTCTTTTCCGCCCCATTCGTCTGCGCCTTTGGTGGAAATAAGGCCTAACTTATGGCAAAAAAGATGTCTTGAGATTCCTCTGACCTCCGAAATTGCAAATGGTCATAAGACCCGGTGACCATCTTACTGGCTTACCATCTGGTTGCTATTTTGTAAATTTTTAACATAGTAGTATATACGCTTTATGAATGTTGAAACTATCATATCAGTCAATAAACTCTTTATTTTATAATTCTCTAGAGATCATCAAAAGCAGCCTAAGGAAATTCTGCTGACATGATTTAAAACTTTTCACGTTAGGCTGCAAGTGTGACAGTGTGTTGGTAGGTACCGTACAACACCGATTTTATAATGCTACTGAAGTAAAAAACGATAACTTATTTCTAAACAACCGTTGTCTCTAAATATCTGTTAAGATAAAGGTTTGGTTTATCCAAAAATATTTCCATAAAAGAGCATGGTTTCCTGTAGTATTACCCGGGGAATCGCACTTGTCACTCACCATGCACGTCGGGTGCATATGAAGTGTGAGTGCAAAATGAAACTCAAAGGGCTTGCCGGGAAAGCAAACAATTACTTCACACTTCGGAAGGTGTCGTTTTGAGTTTTATCGGAAACAAGGATGGAAGTCTGTGATACAATATGTTAAAAAAACTCTGTCCGATCCGTGAAGGTATTATTAAGTATCGAGATTAGATTCAAAGTGTGAAGCGTGAAGCTCAAGACCGATCGCGATGGAGGACATCTGTGGACGCCCTCTGCCCCATCTAGGGGACATAGGACATTAAGTCAAGTAAGTCAAGAGATTAGATTCTATTTATGTAATCCTTTTTGGATAATAAGTAAAAAAATACCATGTAATTTTTTTATAAAATGTACTAAAATGAGGAAATTTACATGGCAATACAGGGGCCCGGGCGGCGACACTCCGGCCGCTTCACGGGTACTAACGTTATAGACAAACAATTGACGACCGTACATACTAATATGGAGGATAGTGTTGTCACATTTTAAAAGTTTGTTAGATTTTAGGAAAATGGTGGTAATAGTAAATAGTGGTAATTTGGGCACAAAAATCGTGCATTTAAAAATTCATTATTTACTTCATTCTTACTTTCATAAGTTTACTTTCATGTATATTTTATGTTTCGCATTTTATTTGATAATGTCATTGGTCCTATAAGCCCCTTTAGGATCGGACAAGGATTTTTTTAACATATTGTATAGGTCCACTCATAGTTATTTTGCCTCTGAGAGCAGCAACTCAACACATCTTTTTTATAACAAAAGACTTATCAGTAGTCAACCTCATTATGATGAGAATAAACTTTACTGTTAAGCGATTATAGTGATGCTAGATCAGATTTCAGACCACCGCGCAAGGACTTTAACATGAGTCTGGTTTATCCTGTTAAGAAAATGAGCTTACCAGGTTTTCGTGAGTTGTTTCATTTGGTAACTTACCAATTGAATAAAATATCACGCCTGTAAGCCCCTAAGGGTAAGGCACAGGTGTAACTAATACAGTATGCAAATTTACAGTACACCCACATTTTGCCAGTTATGTTAAAGTTCCATGTAATAGGGGGCGACCTGTGGCTGCTGCTGAGAAATTTCTGATGAAAAAACCCACTTCTACTGCCCGACCTGGGAATCGAACCCAGGACCTCATGTTCAGCAGTCACGCTTGCAACCACTAGATCACTGAGGCACCAATTAAATGTTCCTGATAAAGGTGAAATCAGTCAGTAAAACACCAAAATGATTTGCCGATAAGCAAATTTATTTCAAGAAGTATTACACATATCTTAATAATTACGATATGTCAAGAAGTCTTTGAAAAATCACCGAAATTATACGTATTTATACAAACTTAACTGTTTTGTAGAGAAATGTGTAAACAAATATACATTTTAAAATATTTAAAAGACAATATAGAAACAACATGTCGCCTTTAATAGTTCACAATATTTTGTATCAATGTGGTGTATATGATAGCCATACATTTTATGGCTCGAATAAAACGAGGAAACTATCTATTCATGCAAAGCTTCTACATAATTATATGTATAATAGAATGCACTTTATCAACCTGTAAGTGATGTGCTCGTAACCACATTATGTCGTCAGGTAACGAAAAAGCTATTACAGTTTTTAACATGAAACTTTTATTTGATATGTGGACACATTTTACTTTCAGTTTAATGTTACTTTTAAATTGTTTAAAATTGACATTGTTTCCTGCGAGAAACGGTTTCAAGTTCTCGTATAAAATTGCAGTAATAAAAGTACCTTTATGAAATATTTGGTTTGCATTTAATATTGGTAAGTCGTCATTCAGTTTGTATCGCTGTTGCCTGATATTTTTTCTTTATAATATAATATATTATAATAATTCAGTAACACGGTTTGATTAAATATTGTGGACTCTTCAAATATTATAAAAAAAATATGAAATGTCAACGCATATTCCAATAATAATATCTTGGTACAATCAGAAACAAAATTTCTGTAGGCCTTTTTATTTTTTACTGCAGATGAATCCTAGCTTAATAATTCGTTTTATGTAAATTCTGTTGTACTCGTATTTATTATGAAAACTTTACATGTTACAAAGTTATCCAAATATACATATTTTTTGTTGACTTCCTCTCTGATTGCACTGAACATACCTACTAATAAAATATAAATAAAAACAAATAACAATAAAAATAGTAATTACAAAGTAGAAACTACCTTTCGACTTTACAAAAGAATAATATTGCAAATAAACTAGCGGATTTGATTAACATTCAATTGTTTTTATTTATAATATTCCTTCACATATAAGTTAATACTATTTACAATACACAAAATTTCTAAAGTATTTCCCTAGGGTAATTTTCATAATACCCTAGAACCGACAACACTTTCATATTATTATTATTATTTACACTTATATAATTATTATGAATGTAATTCATAATATAGAGAGTTATAAATTTTATAGCATCACAGTGTATTCATTTTTATTTAATTTAATTTATAGAAATTCAAAGTCAATTATAATTAATTCTTTACTTATCAGCTACTTTCATGTTGCGATGTATATATACTTGAAGGAAAAAATACTTCATGATTTGCATATTAAACAATACAATTTTAATTTAGAAGTTAAATATAAATAGGATAAAATAAAATAAAAATACAAAACTGCCTTGCATTTTAGCCATTAGGCCATTATTAATTTAAAAATCTTGTATAAATTATTGAAAACAATAAACATTTAAGGTAAGTAAATCCGATCTTATCAAATAAGCAAGTTACAAAAAAAATACTAAAATGAAACTAAGAGTGCAATTAACATCTTTTAATATAATATTTCGAGAAGATTTTATAAATTTTAAATATTTTAACATAAGTCAAAAGAGTAAACTATGAGTGGACACGTAGATACGAGGAAATATTTCTTTATATACTATGTCTCTCCCTACATATTTACATTCTGTATCGTGTTAGTGACATGTGCAGAGGCGGAATAACTTCCGTAAGAAAATATGGTTAAGATCCTTGGGAAGTCCGAATAGCCCATAAGTAGGTAGGGTATGTTTACTTGGATTCTACGTTCTTGAACATAATATGGTAATTTTACCATTTTTACCCTTCGTTAATAAAGCAAGTCATCTTGACGTTTTAAATATGTATAAACAATTAAACATTCATTGTTAAGTATATAATAATTTGCGGGTTAGTTATTTTACCTAAGATCAGCGTATATCTTTTGCTATATAATTGTTTTTTATATATTTATAAATGAAATAACTTCAGTTTTCATTTAAACTCTAGATTTATAGCGAAACGTATCCACGCAGCTATTGTACCAAATGTACTTCCTCGAAATCTACCAACCATTGTCCAGTACAGTCACGAGCACCAACATGTAAACACTTAACAACTTTTAAAAGTATTTTTCTCCTTCTGTTCTGATTAAAATTTCATGTTGATATGATTTGAACATAGTATAATGGAACTCATATTTTTATGAAAAAAAAAACCTATCTCCAAGTTACAATCGTTATTTCTCGCGAAAATTGCTTTTAAATTTAGGGAAGTGTATACATATTAGTGCTCGTGACTGTATACCTAAAAGCTTTTAAAAAACAATAAAAACGAAACAATAACGTGTTTTAAATTTATTGTCTACTTTCCATTCAAACTATTTTAAATCTATTAACAGGGGTATTTCATATAAATAAATACAAACCTCATATTCGTAAACAATTACCTTCCCAGCAACATTTAAAACTTTATAATGATATTTTTATAATAACATTATTGAGCCAGTTTCAGAAAATATAAATATATTTACAATTTGAAACTTTTCATTTACAAAATCTTCGATTTATAAAAATTATCAATAAAAATATTTATAAATTATACTTATAACAAAAAAGTAATAAGTAAACAGTCGTTTATAAATCACAGAAGAAATGTTTTATTAGAGTTTTTTTTTATAAAATAACAGATATTTGCTAAAAACCAATTTAACTTTATATACTTACAATATTACAATATTTTCTAATATCTGTCTAACAAAACACATGGACTATAAGGAACATTAGGGTGAATGTCCGTAAAATTAAATAAAATTGAAACTACTGATACTTTAAGAAGGACACTTAGTTTTAGGGGAAACGGAAATAATGAACACATGTACTATGTAGGTATATGTATAGAGTTTGCTTACGCGTCTAGTCACCTGAGATATGTTTTATTCCTTCTTTTAAGACTACATTATTATTAATTAAAAAAAAATGGAATCATCAAGTCGTTGTTACAAATAGATTAAATTGTTATTATTTTCCACGTTTAACCAAACAATAGAAGTAAAATTACTATCCAAGGTAGTTAGAATAACTTCGGAAAACGGAAATAATTTTGACTGGTATGTAGTCAATCACCCTTCCTCTTTGTTGTAGTAAATAATTTGATGCGCAATCTGCGACAGGATTTCTTTCCGTAAACTGATCAGTGGGAATTGGAACAGTGCCCAATAAATGAATGGCGGTGGGTTTGCTTGCCGCTTCGGTTCGCTTTAATACAGTTGGCACATCTGGTTGTCGTTTTAGGGACTAAAGTCATGGCAGTTAATATTATAATTAGTGAGTGTTAGTTGCAAAGTTGTGCAACATTGTGTGGCAATATGTTATTGTTTTGCAGGAAACATGTCGCTGGCAACATTCAATGTTGCATAATTCTTGGCAATAATATTTATACTACTCAAATGTAAAATAACATCACGCCTGTTCTGTCCTCAAAGGGTGAGGCAGAGATGTGCTTATAAAACACTCGCATTGTGACGTTTCATTAAGTCCAATGATATAGACGGCGTGTTTATTTCCATCAACTGGATACAAATTCAGATTCCCAGTTGATAGCAATATTCATGACGAAAAAACTCGATAACACTTTGTCCGGTCAGAAAATCGAAGATACCACTTCATGCTTAGCAGTAGCGCTTGCAACCACTAGACCAACGTATTCTCACATACCATTATTCCATATTAATGGTAAACAAAAGTTTTACAACATATTTTTGGGATGTGGGAAACAATGTCGCGCAACAGGTCTCAACTTTGTTTCCAATGAGTGAGTACAGGACATTAACCTCATGATTTTGAATAGCGTTACGTCCTACGCGCCTCCCTTTACGTATAAAACGGTAAGTTCCCAAAGGATAATCTCGTTTTTGTATGTGGGTGTTAGACAAGGCAAGAAAGATGTCACATTAATCCCTGATGTTGATATTATTCCCTGAAAACTATTTTATAAAATATCTTCATTTGAATTAAAAATGTAACTCTACCTTTAGGAAGTAGTTGATGACGTTTAAGACATAATATTGGGGAGGCCTATGTCCAGCAGTGGATGTCTTTCGGCGAAATGATATTGATGATTTCTGAAAAAGTATAAGAATACTGTGAAGACTTCTAGAAATTCTGATAAGTTACTTAGACTACCCTTTTTTGTAGACCTTTTTTGTTTTTGAAGACGAAACTTCGGCACATAGCTTAAATATTACAAAGGAATAAAACATACCCCAAGTCATGTATATGTACATAATTTATAATGTATACCGTCAGATCATTAGTATGTATAGCCTATTACAGAATAGTGCCAGTTTCCATAACATTAATTACACTTATATTTACTTAGATTGATATATCTCTTTTTGAAAGTGAATATTGACTATAAAACAAATGTTTTACCTAATTTACATTCGTGTTTGCGTCAAAGGGATCATGTTTTAACAGTCTTTCACAATTTACTTCGATGTATATTTACAAAAATATCGATCGTTATAACTTTGAAAATGTCTTAAAACAATATAAAAAGATAAATAAGTTTTGAACACCTCTTGAAAAATAAACTTTGCTAAATATTTCTACACCAAATATTATGAAACACACTAAAATCATTTACAAAAATTAATCCATTCCACAACTCAAAACACGTTAAGCCGTATCACAGACCTAAACCTAGAAAGTAAAAAATATTCTAAAAAATAAACGTGTAACATGATCCCTTTGGCCCAAATTCTTACAAATAGTAGTTTCAGACTAGACACAACTTTCTCTCGCATTTGCTAGTAATGGTGTTCTGGTTGTGACTACTTCTCTCCGCCTAGAAAAAGTCCCACTCGTCACGCTTCGACGATCTTCTGCTAGTGTTCCGATGCTCTGGGTTAAAAAAAAAGTAACATCAGCTTAGAAAACACATGAATAATTTGGGTGAAGATTATAAACGTCATCGGTTGTACGCATCTTACAAAAAAATCCATGCCTTCAGCTGTGTACGCCTCAAGATTTAGGTAATCTCCTTTATAAAACACGGTTGGTAATTCGCGTCGCCAGTTCCTTTTTTCGAACTTGGCTTGACATACTGCCGTGTATTTCGATACGAAATACACGGCAGACGCTGGCACCAGATGTTCCCTAGGTATAGACCTAGGGAACATTTGGTGCCAGCGTAAACTTCATAGAATATTTTATAACACTCAGTGAGCGTTACAAAGAGACCACATCAGCTAATTACCATCTTAACTTCGCGACGCTGAAGAGACACTTTAATGTAGCCAATGACGTACAAGTATGGGATACTTCACCTCATTAATTTAAAATGACGCAGTTAAAAAACGCGATAATTCAAATGTCGAAACCTAATTAGCTGCTACGACCTTTACGTTAACCAACTTAGTTGGATCGATGATGAAAATTATTCATTGTGTAGGTATTCTGTGTTAAAAATAAGCCACTAATTAGGGTACTGAACTCCCAAAGTAAGGCTGACAATGAAACTAATAAATATGATCAAAACTAGCTAAGTGAGCTCATTTTAATAAATTTTCTAGAAGATATAAGGTCTATGCAGTACATAAACTCATAAAGTGTTCTCAATCAAATATTGATAAACTTCAAACGCTCAAATGCATAGACTCGTCCTTCTATGATCCGATTGGCCTAGTTTAATCACATAAGCGTTGCAATTCGACTACATTCAAATCTGTTTCAGAAATCGTCTATCCCACCCTGTCAGCTGACGATAAATTTACTGTTCAGCAATATAACTGGTACATGTCATAAGTTAATATTTAAACAGCCTGGTCTGTTAAGAAAAAACAGTGAACCTTCAGTACTCAGTCCTCAAATAATTTCTAAATACTAACATTAAGAATGAAAGATTCAGTGTCATAATCACACAATATTTACACAGAGATCTTGACCGCCGTTTAGATTCGTATTTAGTCTAAATGTTTTCATCTCTCAGACGTATACAGGTATCAAAATCTATCGGTATATACTTACATGACCATCAGACGCAGGAGTGATCGGCGTATGCGGTGTGACAGGCCTCACGTCATGATGATGAAGGCTGTTAGAACTCCTCGAAGACCCCACAGGAGGAGACATGACAGCCCCATAAGGTGGCGGCTCCGGGGGCCGTTCTAAGTCTCGCGCACTGTTGAAATCTAGCAAAAAACAAAATGATAAGCATAAATAGGTACCCTTATAATCAACCTATGAAGTGCACACTGCTAAGACTCAAGCCTCTTGTCTGTAAGAGGAAATAGGCAGCACATATCCACCAGTTCACGAGGGCCCAGTGCGGGTTGGTGGTTCTCACGTGTCTCCGAATTTACCCAAAAATCACTAAACAAAAGTGATTGATCAAACCAAATTAGCAAAGTTTTAAAACTCAATAAAATAAGTAACACAGCAAGAAAAAAATAAGAAAAGAAACAGTTTTTGTGGTTAAAGTGGTCAGCGATCAATCTTAACTTAAAAATTACATTAAAACTTTCATTTTTGACGTGGACTTATAGCTGTGTAGTCCAACACACTTGAAAATAAATGGCGTTGAAAAGACAAAGTAACAATATTTCTGAACAGTGACTGCGTTTATTTGTTTAGTAACGTGCCAAGCATAGAGCAAAGACTTGCACCGATCAAATAAAGGGAACAAAACATTTTGTGATAAATAAAAATCGATCTACCTATATTACCTTTACCCAGAGGCACCACATCAGGATTTTTATCGTCAGGCTGAACCGGGGAATGGTTGGTGCTTTGTATAGCGCCTTTGTATGCCTTCACCGTCTGCATAGGAGCTAAAAATAAAGTAAAATAAATTACACAGTATACATCGCACGTCCAAAGGTGAACTATGAACGTGGAATTGGTTTTAAAATATTAAATTTGACGTGTACATCCATCATTCTATATGGTGTGAAGACTTTGCGATGTTAAGGTTTCAGTTTTACACCGTCTTTTGTGATGTTTTGAGCGCCAAGACTGAGGTAAAGTTAGGGTCAAGCGGGTACGTTTCAGAGTGCATCTAGGATAGATTACACAAGTCCATCAACTCAAAGCTGAACTGGATCTTTTGACGGTCACGAATTGAAAACATTCGAAAGTTCTACCCGTTTCGAGTAAAGTACTGAAGATTGCTTTGGGTTAGCATGTGACAAGTCTTTGCGATACCTAATATTTTTACTGGTAAAATGGGGATCCTGCCGTTTTGCCGAAAAGATTTTGCCAAATTTTCATTACCCAAACAAATTTTAGCAACCTTTTTTTATGCCAATGTAATATTTGGAATAATTTTAGTACGCACATTTTCATTTGGTCAAATGTTTACATGGCAGATTATTACTAAGGATAATGTCATTAAGACTTTTGGTCTTTAGTCAAATGATTTATTACAGCAAACAAAATTAAGACAATAAACGTTTAGTCAAATGATTTGTTATGACAAAAAATATAAAGGCAAAAATTTTGGAATGAAGACATAACACAAATTGATTTAATATAACGTAATTGAAATTTAACAGATGCTGACAGAAACCCTAACCCTAGACGGTCGACGTCAGGGGCACCCCGAGGTTCGGTTAGTTAGGTTCCTGTAAACCTTGCAGACAGAAATAGGAGCCCCGCGCAGCGGGGATCCGTCGACCTGCTGACGGAAACGCTAACCCTAGACGGTCGACGTCAGGGGCACCCCGAGGTTCGGTTAGTTAGGTTCCTGTAAACCTTGCAGACAGAAATAGGAGCCCCGCGCAGCGGGGATCCGTCGACCTGCTGACGGAAACGCTAACCCTAGACGGTCGACGTCAGGGGCACCCCGAGTTTCGGTTAGTTAGGTTCCTGTAAACCTTGCAGACAGAAATAGGAGCCCCGCGCAGCGGGAATCCGTCGACCTGCTGACGGAAACGCTAACCCTAGACGGTCGACGTCAGGGGCACCCCGAGGTTCGTTTAGTTAGGTGCCTGTAAACCCTGCAGACAGAAATAGGAGCCCCAACCGAATCCAAATAGGAGATTCCAGCTAGTTAATAGTGCTTTTGACTGAAACGGTAAGTTTAAAATTGACGACACCAAATATTTGGCTTATTTAATTTTGCGTAAAATATGTTATACCAACTGAAATATTTGACTAGATAAAAAATGGTAAAAGTACTAGTTGGTGAACAAGTTATTGTTCAAACGTTCACTTGCCAAACATAGGTTTTCGTAACAATTATTTGTAAAGAGATTTTTTGGTAAGTAATAATTTGGCAAATGAAATTATGCGAAAATTTGTTTGGGAAGTGATAATTTGGCAATTTCTTTTCGGTCAAACAAGGGAGACCCGGTAAAATGACCTCGATGTAGTTCAGTAACTTAGGCCTCAACCTAAATTAGGTCTCATTTTTAATACATCTAGTGTAGTGAACAAAAAAAGTTAAATCGATATCGATGATTTCAGTGTCGATATAACGATATGATTGTCTGACACGACATTCACGATTCAGGTCCTATATTCACCTGGCACTGGGCTGGCACAAGGAATGTTTTTCTCGATATGGGTAAATGTTTTTATTGCACCATATTTCTGAAAGGCTATTATTTCTGTGAAACCGTTTGTTGCTTTCAAAGTTTTTGATACATAACTTCTCATGCTCGCGAATTCCAACAATAGCAGCCTTTTGTACTAAATCTTAATGTCTATAGGCAAGGAAAGGAATAAATCATTCTGATTATTGTAAAAGTAGGTTGGAGAAATCGAATGCTAATAAGTTGATACAGTCACGGGCATAAATATGTAAACACTTAGCAAGCTTAAAAAGCAATTTTACTTCTAAAGTATTGATTGAAATTATAAGGAGTTCGTGACTGCACCTATTTAGTGTTTTCTGTGTATAAATGAGAAAGCTATTTCTGTAAGTGAAATAGTTTTCTGAGAATGTGTTCTATTAAGCACATTCCCCGAATTATAATACATAAATGTAGTTAGAGCTTCTGTTCTGTTTTGACAATAATTCAATAAGCTATTGAATTATTTTCACGGATATACCTCTGGAGGCCGTTTCCATGTTACGCTTCTAACACTCACTCTCGTCGTCTAAACAATTTCTATAAATATAAGCTTATCTGACCTGTGTTGACAAATTTAGTGTTGACTAACTGTTGCCCGCGACTTTCGATCGCGTGAAATTATTACAAAAAAAAATATTACTGTCCTTTTTTAATCGGATTTTGTTTGTAATTTCAAGGGTTTTAATTTTTTTTGCACAGAACCCTAATTCGTGTTGAAAAGTAATAACAGTTTAAGTTACTCCTTATACATCTGGTGTGTGCCAGTAAAAATACCGTCAAAATCGGTCCAGCCGTTTCAGAGATTAGCCGGAACAAACAGACAGACAGCCAAAATTGAAAAAATGTTCATATCGTTATAAGTGCCGTACATATTTTCATATGCGATCAGTAAAAAGCTGTTATTTTGATATTAAAAACATACACTTCAATTTTATCTGTTTTGTATAGATTTTTGTAGTTGGTAGTCGTATTGTCGCTTGAGCTCTATGGTGCTTTTTCTATAAACATCAATTCTAAAGACTAAAGGCACCGAAATCATTTAAAAAAAGAACACTTTAGTTTGTAATCGTTTAAAGAGAATTTTGAAATAACAACACAGAAAAACATGAAAAATTGCTCCAGAAAACTGCTAGTTAAACACCAACCCTATTTCCGTCAACCGAACAGAAAATTCAAAACCAAACACGTCTCCAAGATTCACGTTATGAAAATTACATTACGCGTCACGTCACTGTTATTTACCGTCAAACCTTCCTTCTCTCGTGTTTGTCTCCATTAATATTATTACTAACGGGACGAACGAAGTGGTTGCATGACATTCTAACCATCTTGGAGCCGTCGGTTCGTCACCGTTCGTCACTGCTCGGCTGTTGACGGAGCGGTTAGAATATTTGTTCACATAACACGCTGCTGCTCTGATGTTGCCATAGTCAAGGTTGCCATTCTACGCGTGTTTGTAAAGGGGATATATGCTGAGTTTATGCTCCGAAGTAGCTGTCGACGTTTCAATTTTCGGATGATAGGATATTCTGTTGGAGTATCGGATAGTATGTTTTGTATTACTTAAGGTAACACACGGATTGTTGTCTTCGATGTTATAGCTATCCTTACGTTCAGCTTATCGTCTTTTTGTTCAGACAAAGTTATTTCTGCACGATCTTTAACAAAGTTCGATAGTTAATGTGATTTATTAAGAGGATTAGCCTTTTCTTCAAGTAAGCCAGGCTTACTATCTTTAACTTTAATCAATTCTGACTTCGTTTCAATACTTTTTGGAGAGATTTATGAGTGCAACCCGATTATTCAGGGATACTAATATAATTAATCTCGAGTATGGGAAAACAATTTCCTATTTATTGGTACCACAGCCATCACTACGGTTGGATGTGTTTAGGAATACTCCTATTTATGTAACGTACATACGAAAGCCACTGAAAGCAAGCTGTCCGAAAGAGTCAATCCTAGATTGCCAAAAATGTTTCACACTTTTTTATTTTACGTATTAATCGTCTCCCACCAATATCATAATCGCCATCCTCAATAACAACAAAATAGAGAATTGGCAAAATCACGTAAAAGTATCATTACGTGGCGCAAACAGACAGACGTCTAAAAGACAATTCATTTAATAATATGGAAACTTAATAAAGATGTCGCCCTCGTCGTCCATCGACAGACGGAACATCTGCAATTTCATTCCAAATGCAAAAGGACATAAATCACATTTCAAATGCAGTGAAGCCCACAGCCGGGCCGGCCGAGGCGTTCAAAAATTCCAGTCACGCGACAGAATCCAACGCTATTCGCCAGTAAACCTGCCCAGCGAAGCAATTTCGATTTATTTGTGGTCGAAGGTACGAACCTCTATATTGCTTTTATATTACCCTCAAAATAATTACCTATCCAAGACATCGATAATAAAAAGGTATTAGGCACGTCACTATAACTTATACCAGAGTTGCCAACTTAAAAATAAAAATGTTATTGTAATACTGTTTTAAACTTTCACGGCATAAAACTAAACTTATACTGTCACTTACGGGATATCTTCCGTGATTGTTCATAATTTTGAGCTCCCGATATTCCTAACCTAATAGTTCCATGTTTTCAAGTTATAATTGTTAGGTTTCACAACGTATTATTTTAAGGTGTTACGTATTAAATTATAGTCACATTACGTGAGAATGGCTAAAGAAAATTACTTTGGCACTATCTGGCGACAATTTCACAGTAAAATTCAAACTTGTGTCGTTTATATTCTAAGTTATAGGCGTTGCACACGCCATGGCTCGGTTAAATACTGTTATTTGGGTAGATTCATAGCATCTATCAAAATTGGACACGCTACGATCATGTACACAGAAATGATTCATCGACCTTTGTCAATTTGAGTAATCATACTTTATGTGAAATATTTTTTATGCTAAGTTGCATTCCAATTTTCACTCTGTGAGTTACGGCGCATAAGCTTTAAATATTTTCTCTCATCCCTTTCCGTGATATTTCGTTGGTTACGTTTTGTGCTACCTGGTGAAATGTTGGCTACTATTTACAGAAAAATGCTAGAATCATAAGATTTTTCTTTTTCGTATAAGTTTACTGGGTATACAAATTCGAACGCAAAGAGTTTGTATCATGTAATACCTTGGCTAATAAGTGGATGTCGTTTCAATACAATTTTTCCCATTTCGTTTCCATTTTTTTGTACCTACTGTTACAACAATACTTTATGCACATGCATAGGTACCCATATCAAACGGTTCCAATCGAGGGAAGCGTCCTGCCCATACTTAATAGGGTTTACTTCAGTATTGCTTATAATGAAATGCTCTAAATTTCATTCTTAACAACTTTTTAGATTTATATCAAATCTATGGAATAAACAGGGTTTTTCAACTCCTCAAGTAACAGGATGTTCAAGATTCTCTTACCTTCATACTGCATAGGAGGATGCTGCCTTCTCCTAGCAATGAGAGCAATTACCACAATTGCCACCAGAGTCCCGGCAATACCAGCTATTACTCCTAACGCCCAACTAGCGTCTACGCCCACTGCTTTACCAGATTTTGGTTCTGTTGATAAAAAATATTGTAAGAACTCATAACACATAATAAATATAATATGTTAAGGTTTCCCAAGTTTCGTTAGATAGAAAATCGATGCAAAAAAATATTTTCCCTTGTTAAATATTTGGTGTGCCTTATCCAATATTTTAAACATCAAAATTTGAAATAATTAGGAATAATAAAACGCTACAACTATTTTTGCTCCTAGGCAGTTTTCATTAATTGGAAAAAAGCTCACCGAAATTTTTTTTGGTAAAGTACAAAGGTAGGATCAGAGGATTAATAAATTCAATTAACATGACAACTTGACAACTGTATTAAAGTTTTAAAACATCAAAGTTTAAAATTACATCTAGCAATTACGTCTAGTTGTCAATCCAATTTGTCGGCAGATAGAATTTAACAAAAAGCTAGCTCCTAACCTAATTTGGTATTCGACACGAAAAACTACGCGATTCTTTTCACAATCGTGATTATTCCGTTTTCTAATTATTACTGAAAACCCAAAAGGAAACAAAACGAAAACAGTATTTTGTATTCAGAAATGAATAATTGAGGATGTAACTCCTAACAACTTAATTAACGCTTTTCGTTTGTTTCGGCGAAAGTTCAAAACATTGAACGATAGAGTGTAAAATGATGGATTTTACTTTAAGTTTGGAAGCATGTTTGAGGTATATTTTCAACCAGTAGGTCTGTAAACCATTTTGAGTGTGATAACTTATTTGAGAAATAAAGTTACAGGCCTAATCATAACTGAGACGGTGCCTGCGATACTGCGGGGCGTGATGATGTATTGCCCAGCTCAACTGACATGTCATACGGTCACAAACGGATGATAAAAACTCAGTTACCCCAGAAATCGTCTCAGTTAAACGGTAGGCCTGTAGTTACCACATTTTATATTGTATGGAAGTATTTGCACACTTAATATAACATTCATATCATTAAATCCTACTAACACATTCACATATAACTGAACTATGATCTAAATAGGTACACACCTGTATGTAAAGCAAGTCTTGTCAAGGTATTGATCCTCATGACAACGGTCTCCGACCTTCCCCTGGCGTTAGCCGCGTAGAACGCCAGTTTCAGACTCTTCTCCGATCCAAGACCTCGCAGTATCCATGCTGGTAGCGCAGTGGATACATTTGCTACTAAATTCTTAGATTCCCATACTTCCACGAAGTATGATGTTTGAAGACCTCCGTCATATCCTAGAAAAAAAAAATATTTTGACATATTTGCACTTTTGGTATTAAAAATGAAACAGCTGTTTTACACAAAAGTGCAATACTGCCAAAATGTATGAAAAAGCTGTTTTTTTAAATAACCGACAAAAATTTTTGTCGCTGGGGTATCACGTCGTTGTGAGGAAATTTTATAAGAGTAGAGGAAGACAAAGGTAACGATGGATACAATGTGTGAAAGGTGATATGGCAAGTGACGAGTAGATGTGGATGGAGTGGAAGTGGATGGAGAAGAATGGAAGAAGAAGCCATACTGCTTCTACACAAAATACATTGGGATAGGGGCTGATGATGAACTTGTATACTGGTTTTTAGTAGCATCTCGTTAGTCTGGGAGCCGACCCCAATATAATAGGGAAAAATATAGGTATACTCTATCCGTTTAGGTAGTTAACTAAAGGTAAACAATCTTGATGTGTCTTTTTATACAAATTCATATTAAACAAATAAACTACTTTTCAAACTTACGGTTCAATTGATTTAGTATTCGTTACTGTTGTATTTACTTTGGTTTTTACTTGCATTTTATTTTTAAACTGAGTTTTTAAGTAAAAAGTTACATCAAGATTGTTTACCTTTAGTTAACTACCTAAACGGATAGAGTATAGATATTGATATTATAGCTTGAAATGTATTGCACAGGGTACTGACGACTGGTATGCTTCCAGCAAATTTTTTTCCGTGCACACTTGTTGTAAGCTAACTGACAGGTTAAATCCAGACTATGCCGTTGTGTAGGTCACAAAGAAGCGGTTCACTTTCAAAATTGTAGGTACTTTTGGTATGAATATTGACATACGTTTTACTTATTGGCTTGCGAGCTTGCTTTAGGGTTGTTCTCATATTATTGAACGTGTATAAAACTTGCTTTGTTTTTTGTGATAACGAGTGAGAATAACAAAAACAAGATGGCGGTCTATTACTACATTGTAAAGAACATCGTAACGAAGTCACAATAAAACTGAAAATGAAGCAGACAAAACAGAGTCTTTATTTTCTCGCCAGTTTGTCGCCCAGGTGATTGGAATAACTTGATTTCCTCTGCCATTAAATCTTACGGTGTTTCATAAAAACGCGACAAAACTTAATTTACTCGAAGATGACGGGAGGCGATTATTATTTTTGACATACGCGTAAGATTTTCATGACTGATTATATTTTAGACTACAGGAAACAGAACGACAGTTAAATGCATATTTTCAAACTGGCAAAGAGACATAAAAGGTACGGATGAACAAAAAAGCGGCCAAGTGCACGAAGGGTTCCGTACCATTATCTATAAAAAACACGTTTATTGAATGGGGACCCCCCTTAATTTTTTTTTTTAATTTTTAGTATTTGTTGTTATAGCGGCAACGGAAATACATCATTTGTGAAAATTTCAGCTTTCTAGCTATCATGGTTTATGAGATACATCCTGGAGACAGACAGACAGGCAGACAGCGGAGGCTTAGTAATAGGGTCCCGTTTTACCCTTTGGGTATGGAACCCTAAAAAGAATGAAACTAAATTATACTCATCACACACTGCTGAACAGTTACATAATTAAAAATATATGAATGAAAAGAACTTACCAGAAACACATCTTATTTCCGCCGAATCATCAGTAAGATTGACAGCAGAACAGTTAGCCAGAGGATCTGGTCTCACGGCTGGCAGCAAGGAGTACCGACACGGTTCCACCTGCTGCCCTGCAAGGTTGGTAGCTCTGCAAGCTAAAGACCCATAGTCCTTCTCTGATGCTGGAGTGTAGAACAACACTGATCTTCCAACTCCATTCAAAGAGTATTTTTCCTGTTGGATAAAAACGTAGTTGTGATTATAACGTACCTACTGCTGGTATTAAACCTTATCTGAAGGGACAATGACCACCAGCCCACGGCCTAAATCACTGGGTCTTTTTTTTTTTTTGGTGTGTGGGAAATCATCAAATGACCCCCCCCGCCCTGGGCGGAGCGGAAGGGAGTGTCAGACTCTTACTGACTAAAAACCACCCATGTTCCTTCATTGGCCCTTTATGTTCCAGGGCCGCGGTATCTCTTTCGAACAGTCCCGCAGCCCTGGCAGGAAATCACTGGGTCTTGGAGCATACATTTTGCACTAGAGTTACTTATAACATTAAATCACACCTGTGATCCCAGAAGGATTAAGCAGAAGTGTAGGTACTTAATAGTATACCTACATTTCGACAGTTATGTTTAAGTAACTGGGCACAAATCCAAACTCCGTGGCTACTACTGAGAAATTCCATATTAAAACTCAACAACACTTTGCTCGACCCGGGAATCGAACCCAGGACCTAATTTTAGTATTCGCGCTTTCGTCCACTAGACCAACGATGCCTTCTACATAATGTAACGTTAGTTACAGGTAGGTTAACATAGGTAGGTAGCTTTAATAGATGATGAAAGTTTGCCAATGGAAAAACTCCTTAGGGCACACTGCTTGTAAAGCTATAATTCCCAAAAAGTTATACTCATACAAATAAAAATGCTAATGTAATAAAACTGCCTTTCAAATCGAAATTATAAGTTGCCAACACATGAATTTGTTTAACTCCCATGGCAACACTTATGGACCGTTCTGTAATCTCGCAAAAAAAAAAGGCGAGACTCGTTGAAAATGTTTGAAAAAAATATACTCATAAAACAAAGGATTATTCATGACGAGCGTTGTTCGCATGTCCATAAAAGCGAATGACAAGGACCGTACGTGTATTTATAAAAGGCTATGTTTGTAGGGACAAAACAACGGGAGGAACAAAATGGATTCATTTTGGTAGTGTTAGATCTCAAGAGGAGTAACTGTTACTATAATGGTAATCTTTAGTTGATCGTGAACTTGAAGATGATCAACTTAATTTAATTTATTAGATCTGGTATTATCAAATAGATTATGACTTAGGTTTATTGGAATAAATCTAACTGTAAAATAGTGATGTTCAATCAATACTATAACATACTCACACACCCATTTTTGCAACTCCTCAGGCACACTCCTACACACTCATCCACGCTGTACACTTAGCAATGTATTGTATAACTATTAAATTGTAAATCCGTAATTGGCTGTAGGATTAGTTATATATTTTAACATAATATAATTTCAAAGAGCTGTGGATTTTGTGATTAATAAATAAATAGTTGGTCTTTGAGATCCATCGGGGTAAAAAGACCAGCTAAGGACTTGTCGGTAATTAATTTCATTAATGAAATTAATTATTTTTAGAAGCGTCTTTTCATAATCTATTTAGATCATGAAAATATACTTCTTATAAAGGGATTCTTATTCTAAGTCGATCATGATAATTTTTTTATCATGCGTTTATGAAATGCCTTAGAAATTTTTTTGGGGGATTTGACCTGTAAAATTATCTGAAAGTGATCAGCACTTTCAAAGTCAAAGTCAAAGTCAAAGCATTTATTTCAACAAACATAACGCATGGATCAGCGCCATTCAACTCAAACTACAACTATTGAAGGGAACTGAATGACCCGACACACCCGCCACCATCAGCGAGACATTTGAGTGAGCATGACAATCTCTCAGCCACCAGGACACATTCAAGTCAATGAAAGATAACAAAATATAAATGGTAGCTTTACAGTACATAGTACTCACACATGTGCTATGCAATTATATAATACTAAGAGATGGAATCTATACAATGCAAAGATATTTTACAATCTTCTGCAGCTTCCACAATAACTTCACATGATAATCAATTAGTTTGCACTCACAATGTTGATATAAAATATACAATTTCGAATTGCGTTCAGTGTTATCATAACTATGAAATATTGATACTATTGAACGCAGCTTACATAGTCATTAAAATTTTAGTTTTATACATAGGTACTGCTACAGAATACATTATTTAATTTGTAACTTGCAATACTTCTCCTGCACAACTTGGCTCACGTTCACATTACCATTCCGTTTGAGACTTAAGTTCCCAAACTATAAAACGTTTACCCAAATTCGAGAACAGACACATCAATTATTCTGTTTAGCTCACAATGCACATTCACCTCCATAATAAACTTTGTTGTACTCACCGGCTCAATTTCTGAAGTTCCCATGGAATTATTTAGCGTCCATTGGAAATTCTTGGGTGGTGGGAAGCCGTCGACTTCGCATGTTACTTTGGTTGGTTCATTGATTGCAGCGCCTACTATTGCTACTGCATTTGCCAGACACACTGGCTTATCTGGAAAGAAAGCACTCAATTAAAATGTTACTTATGGTTGAATTTATGGACTAACAGCTGTTGTTTCCGTCTATTTTGTATTTATTCATTTTATTTATTGTCACCATAACATCACGCCTCTAATCCTTAAAGCGGTGAGCAAAATTGAACCTAGTATAAGACCCACATTTCGTCAGTTATGTTTAAGTCCCATATAATTGGCGGCGAGCCTATTGCCATCAACCGGGCCAAAATTCAGACTCCGTGGCTGCTACTGAAAAATTCCTAACGGAAAAACCCAGACCATTAGCCCAACGAGGCAGTTTCATAAACAAATAATCAAGATGAATAGCACCCTACATGCTTCTCCAAGTCCCAGGCTACCTATCTGTCAAATTTCAATGTTAAACCGTTCTATTCAGTAGTTTAGACGTGAAAAGGTAGCACACAGTCAGAGTTACTTTAGAGTTACTTTAGCATTTATACTATCACAATTGAGTCTGAAGTATTTTGCTACATTAAAGGACCTAGCACGACCGTAACGTAAATACGTTGATTTTTAAATCTAAAATATAATAATCCTCCAGATTGTTTGCTATATTGTGTGTAACAAGCACATACAATATCATCCGATGAATAAATTATGAAAATATTATCAATAATATTTTCAAGTATTTTTAATTTTAAGAGCGACATCTTAGCTATACATTTACACCGCGCGCGTTGTTTTTGGATGAGAAATCGTTAAATGACTCGAATGAGCGGAAGGGAGGGTCAGACTTGTACTGACTAAAACCCATCCATAGTCCTTCTTTGCCCTTTGTGTTCCAGGGCCGCGGTATCTCTTTCGAACAGTCCCGCAGCCGTGCTAGGGCCTCAGTTGCAAATAATTTCAATTCTAGGTCGTCGAAACAACTATTGAAAGTAAGAAATTTTAAATGTAGTCGTTTTTTATCCGAGTGTTCTACGACCTTTCTTTCACACAATAAATCTGCCTTCGTGAGTGACATTTAATTTAAGAGTATAGACATTTTTACTCATGAGGATTTATCGGGGTTCCTTAACTAGATTTTTACTCAATCGAAAGCTATAATCATGAGTTGGTCCCGGCGCGGCTAAGTTGCGAGCCGAAGTAACCACTTCGGTCGGAACTAATCAGCGAACCTAGATAAAATTCACGTAAGTTTTTCCGGACATGGGTAGTCCTTGGGTATCGTAGAGGTTTTGTATGTTGCTAAACCAACTTATACAAATGTTTGGTATATTAATGGCATTATAACGAGATATACAGTTATTCATATTTAGAATAGGAAAGGGTAAATAGTTGTTTGCAACAGTTGACAGGGCGATGTATTTTAAATTAAAAGTGAAATATTAAATCTTGTAACAAACTCAAACACAAAGCATTTATTTCAATTAAATCATAACAGGCACTTTTGAATGTCAAAAAAAACAAAAAAAAGCGAAGCTACCATCCCAGTCACAAGGCATAATAACTTGTGTAAGTACTATAGTATATACTACGCTTTGGAATGGTCCAAAGCGTAGATCTCTACGGAGAAGAATGGGGAAGGAACTCCATTGCCACTTTTGGCATACCACTGTTAAACCCATGATGGTTTGTGTGGTATGTTAGAGTTTTGAAATAGTGTAAAAGTGTGTTTTGATTAATAAAAAAAAAAAAAACATATTTTTACAAAATCTTACACTAAACACTATATTGGAGTTGAACTCTAGAAGCTTAGAGTAAGGATCCCGAAGAGTCTATTTGTGTTTTCTACAGTACTGTTACTATATCTAATCAGATGTTTTAGCTTAAAAAGTTGCAAAACAAAATTGTCTACAAGAATATTAAATCCCTTAATTTAAATAGAAAGATTCAGAAAGCCTGTTTTCACCATCAAATTGTAACGGAGTTTAGCCTTATTAATACATATTAAATATATTGCTAGGTACCAATAGGAATCCAACTTCCTATTACCCAAAAGCCAAGTAATATAAACTACCCACCACTATCCATCAATACAACTCCACCATACATGCTCAATCATTTGATTTGGAAACCAGTAGCATGGGTGACTAATACATGCACTCCATCACATTTAGGAGTTGGGCTCATACAGATGATCACGGCCTATCGTCGCCTGCATATCGGTCATTGGAGTCGTTACTCAAGTTTAGCGGTCCCAGTTGATTTTTGGTCAACTAACACCATTTTGATTGATGGTCTGAAATGTGGAAAGTTTAATCGAGTTTGTGATAGAGTGCAAATTTTTTGATCGGGTGATTGGATGATAAAATAGCGGTTGTTTGTAGTCTAGCTAGAATATTAACTTGCGCACCTTATGATTATGATGCTTAATTCATTGCATTATAAACTTTTGGTGTAATCAGCGTTTTATTTATTTTAATTTTGATATATTCAAAGTAGACGGTTACTTTAATTACCTACATTCTTATTTTCTATGTGATGCATTGGGTTTATTTTTGCATGGATTGAGGAGATATATTTTTAAAAGTGGTTACAACCATTTTTTTATTGTTATTTATATTTTGTAGGTCCTATTCAATAATTTATAATAAAACGAAATCAATAAGCGCTTATTAATTAAAAATGACCAAATTGAATGGTAATTTTTTCCACTCTAAATTCTTGCGTACGCTAAATATACATAACATGTTAAGTGCGTAACTTAACACATACAAAACACACTTTCGTCAATATTTTCTAAATTAAGCTAAACAAACTGTCATTCCGCCCTGTTATTCTAGCGAAAAACAAACAAAAAAGATGTTTCATTTATTTATTTTTACGCCGACACGGACCTGTTCGAGTTTCAAACTACATACCAAAGCTGGTTACGTTTTTATTTTTATTTTAAATAAATTTTTAGGGAATCAACTTTTTTATTATTTGTAGTTCCTATAAAGTTTTCAATTTGTTTTTTGATTGTGTGAATAGTTTTCAGTTTAGCTTTGCTCTATGTACGGGCAGCAGCTCCGCACACTGAGATGTAATATGTAGGTGGACGAATCACACGGGATGTGTACAGGAAATAAAATCACTGTTTTGTGTCCGTTAATGATTGACAGTTTATTAGGTAAAACATAAACATATATAATACCTAAAGTGGGTGACTTGTGGCGGGCGTAATAGCATGGTCAGCGAATGTACATAAATCGGTGAATTAGCAACCGCTTGTTCAGTTAAAAACTAAAACAATTGATATCATGTGGCGATGCTCGTACACTCTATTTGGCTTAACCCTTTTACCAGCAGAAGGATCCAAGTGTAGCAGTAAAATAAAATTTGGGGTATGGTTTAACAAAATTAAACTTTAATTAAACCAATTTTTTTTTTTTTTAAGTTCACATTTACTATAAAAAAACATGGTGGCAATATGGTTGCCACTGCTAGCTTGGACATTACCAGCTTGGGCATCAAAAAATTGTCTTAGTAACAATAGAAAAAAGAATCTTAGCATTAATAAAATCTTAGGTACAAAATCAATGTAAAAATTATCAGTCTGAATAATCAGTGAACATTACTAGCTTGAACATCAAAAATTAGTCTTAGTAGCAATAGAAAAAATTGTATTACTAATAATAAAATCTTAGGTACAAAATCAGTCTAAAAATTATCAGTCTGGATAATCAGTGAACATTACTAGCTTGAACATCAAAACTTAGTCTTAGTAGCAATAGAACAATTAGTCTTTGTAATAATCAAATCTTAGTTACAAAATCAATATAAAAATAATAATCAGTCTGTGAAATTACAATTAGTCAACTCAATCAAAATGAAATTGTCGAAAACAGGGACTTATACATAAAGGAACTTCGCATCTTTCACATATTATTTTTGATCTCTTGTTATTTGTCTTAGTGCTGCATAATCTACAACGTTTGTATGTTTCTATTTCCACTGGATAATGTTCTCCCAACTGCTCAGTCCTCAGTCCATCTGGAACATTGTGTACTGTTTTCTGTCTCTCATTACTCTGCTTACTTTTCTTGATGTTGTATTTGGGCATTGAATGAAAGCTTCTCTTTCGAAATGATAGGTTATTGATAAGTTCTTTTGATAGTGTAATCCGGAAATACTTTTGGTCATTACGTTATGGACTCGTGAATTACTCTTATATAGTATATAAGCATTTGTGATCGCGAGATCAATAAGAAAATAGAAAATTCTCTTCCACCATTTTTTGCTTTTCCTACCCACAGCATATGGAGTCCTTTTCTGATCAAACCTGTCTACACCACCCATCCGCTTCGTGTACTCAGGTATCATCTGAGGACAATTGTAGGTTTTCTTTGACCCATCTTTTTGGGTGCGCGAGCAAGTCCTTCTTTCTTTTGGGTGAAAAGCAGTACTCAAAACAGTTACTTGTTTCGTGTCTCTCCATACAGCAAACGCGACATTCCTTTTCACTCTCCACTTCCATTTACCCCTCTTCATCTTTTTCACCCGTGCACTTTGTCTTTTAGAAGCCTCTGCAGTTTTGCTGTCTGCCTCCTTGTCTCCAGTAAGTTTCGGCTTCTTTACTAAAAGAGGTAAGTCTTGCCTGTCACTTCTTACCGTTGCTGTTGAATATATTCCATGATCGAACAAATACTGTAACAAATCAGTACTCGAAAAAAAGTTATCAAATGCTAAATGACCACGATAACTTGTTCTGATCAAAGGCTCACACAATGACTTGATTACATTGCTTCCTAATCCTGTCTCCGTCGTATCAGTCTTTCCAGTATAAATCCGAAACATGTAAACGTAACCTGTAGAGCTGTCTGCCCTAACCCAAACCTTATAGCCACGCTTCACCGGCTTCATAGGCATATACTGTTTGAGGCTACTACGGCCTTTGAATTTGATCATGCACTCGTCTATTGATTGAGAATTTGTTGTAATAGCATTTTCTTGGCACTTCTCATTCAATTTTTCAAGCAGAGGCCTTATCTTTAGTCAGTAAGAGTCTGACACTCCCTTCCGCTCTGCCCAGGGCGGGAGGAGTCATTTGATGATTTCTCACCCCCCAAAAAAAAAAAAAAGGCCTTATCTTGTAGAGTTTATCATAGTCATTACTATCTCTGGCTGGCATCTGCGAATTATTGTTGAGATGCAAATGCTTCATGATGTGCTGAAATCTCTTTAGGGTCATTGTTTCAGCTATTTCTGGCACTTGCAGTACAGGGTCACTTGACCAATAGTCCTCAATACTCGGCAAAACATGAATACCCATTTGAATGAGAACGCCAAGAAAAGCCTTGATCTCTTCAATAGTGGTTGGTGTCCAACTCCTGTTACCTACTTGCGAAGCGTATAAATTAGTTTGATCTACAATGATCTGTAGTACATCATCACTAAAAAATAAACCAAAGTAGGTCAGTGGTTTCGTCCTGTTTGGAAGTTGTTTTGAAGAGTGAATGTGCGGAGTGAGACTTTAGAAGATAGTTGGAGATATTTTATTTTTTGGGAAGATTTCTGGACGTTTGTCTAAATAACGAATATCTTCTAAAGTATAGCTCGCAGAAAGTCGAAATTTTGGATTTGTAAGGTACATAATAGTATCAAGCTCCTAATGCTATTGTATGATATAAAAGACTAATATTTAAAAAAGGGGCCCGCTGGCTGGACGTTTGTCTAAATAACGAATATCTTCTAAAGTATAGCTCACAGAAAGTCGAAATTTTGGATTTGTAAAGTACATAATAGTTGGTAACTTCGAGCACTATTATCAATCAATCAATCAATCAATCAAAGCATTTATTTCAAGTAGGCCCGTTACAGGCACTTTTGAACTGTCGAAACAAAGACAACAATGAAATTTAGCTACAGTCCCAGTCACAAGGCATAAAAACTGTGAAAGTACTGTAGTTGCCCATTCCCTAACGTAGATCTCTATGGAGAAGAACGGGCAAGAAACTCCATGGACACTCTTTTAAATCAGAATATTTTTACAAAACCTTGGTTACATCATTCGTGTTAGGCGATCTGAAAGTATAGTAACAAAAAAAAATATCATAAGGGGCCCGCTAGCTAGACACTTCATGGAAACGTCATTAAATCAAAAACTGTCAAGGTACAAAATATATCTTATTTATTTTCTTAAGGTGCAAAATACTGTCTTTATGAAAAGCTATCATCTGTTGATAAATCTCGTTGGGGCCTGCTAGATAGACTCACACATTTTGAAATTGGCTTATTGTATGAGAAGACAGCGAAAACTGAACAATTAAACAATTGAAATCGAATATATGGGGTTTTATTTTGTGTTACAGTTAATTCTTTTGCAAATCAATTCTACATGATAGAATAGCAATAAAGCAAAATCATATATAGCGACGCGTTATTCTGAAAAAAAAAAACATTGTTCGTGATAAAAATAGCGATATTGACACATTTTTAAAATAACTTCCTTTCAAATTACGAAGTTCAAAGGTCGAATATAAATGTTGAGTCTATTTTAACTTGTTTCTAGAATTACTTACTTAAATGTTGTTCAGAAATTGTAGCCTTATTAATTACTAGCTGATTCCTGCGACCTTCGCTCGCGTAATTATTATATATAAAAAAATATTACTTCCCTTTTAGAATCGGATTTTGTTACCAATTTCAAGGGTTTTAATTTTTTACACGGAACCCTAATTATTATTCTTAAATGGACCTTATAACATCAGCTATCTACCGGTATAAGTCCCGTTAAAATCGGTCCAGCCGTTTCGGAGATTAGCCGTTTGAATCGGATTTTGTTAACAATTTCAAGGGCTTTGCACGGAAACCTAACAATTTTTTCTAAAATAAACGTAACCTATGTTAGATCTTATAAAATCAGCTATTTTCCAGTAAAATCCCGTCAAAATCGGCCTAGTCGGAGATTAGCCGGAACAAACAGACAGACAGACAGACAAAAATAAAATATGTTTTTGTTATATAAAAATCTGTTATTTTGGTATTACAAACAAACTCTTCAATTTTATTTATTTGTATAGATGTATAGATAAGGTCAACGTTCAAACAAATTATTGAATAAAAATAGTTCATAAATATAAATTCGATGATTGTATTGGATTAAGCTGCTTACGGTCTTATACTTACTTCAATTTTAATCAGTTGTAATAAATAAACATCGACTTTCCTGCTGCCTAATTGTCTATGCTTCTTGGTTGTGGTGTTGCATAGACATAGGACTTTAAAAAAAACTTGTTTTCATTTATCGTTATCACCTAAAACCAATTATAAAGGCAAGTTTTACCTACACAAAAAAATAATAAAACCTGTCGAAAATGTGAACAGAATAGTAAACAAACATGGCTGAATGATGATGATGTTTGACACATTCATTTAACCATGTTTGTTTAATAATTTGTTATTTGTTTACTACACGTATGTATGATGTTATAAAACATGTTGTAGGTACTTAACAACTTTTTTTTAGGGTTCCGTACCCAAAGGGTAAAACGGGACCCTATTACTAAGACTTCGCTGTCTGTCTGTCTCCAGGCTGTATCTCATAAACCGTGATAGCTAGAAAGCTGAAATTTTCACAAACGATGTATTACTATTGCCGCTATAACAACAAATACAAAAAATTAAAAAAAAATTAAGGGGGGCTCCCATACAACAGTTTTGTTTTTTTTGCCGTTTTTATAGATAATGGTACGGAACCCTTCGTGCGCGAGTCCGACTCGCACTTGGCCGGTTTTTTGAGCCTGATGTGTCCCGCTGCGTGGCAAAGACCTTCCTTCTCTCTTTCCATCTCGTCACGCTATCTCCTTCCTTCCACGAAAACAAGTATCACACAACTAAACGTAATCAGTTTCCATGAACATATTTACCATTTGACCACTTCATACAATGTTCAGAACACAGCTTTGAATCATAAACAGTGGCCCACAAAGCTTTGCATATAAAATCAAATCAATCCGATGTTATTCAATGAATTTGCAAGTTATGCGTTACACGCAAGGTGCAAATTCAATTTGCTTTGCCTATGGTGTGTGCGACATGGTTGAGTTGACTTATTACACATTCGGATGCAAATGAAGGTTGGGGCGAGTTGGGTTTGTTAATCTGAAGTTAAGATGAGTGAAGTCTACTGAAAGAGTCGGTGTACTTAGTAACTATTTAGTTTTAGAAGAAGAAAACATAATATCTTGCCTCTTTACTGGAAATGGGTAAGCAGACCTGGTTTTTACACACACATACACATACATTAATTTGATTAACGAGCTGCTACTAAAAATGTATTAAAATAAGTCACAAAAACACGTCTCTCGACCCTTTTTTTTGGGATGGGAAATCATCAAAATGACTCCTCCCGCTCTGGACAGAGCGGAAAGCAGTGTCAGATTTTTACTGACGCGGTATCTCTTTCGAACAGTCCCGCAGCTCTGGCATCGGCCCTTGCGGGCCCCTCCTGTTTGCTGACAACTCTTTGAGGCGCGCGTGGAACACGAACGCACTGTCGTCATAAGACGGACGGACAGCGAACTAGCCCATTACTCACCGTCCACAGGCCCGCGCCTACGTCGGCCGAGAGCCACCACGTGGCACCCGATGCCCGGGGCGTCTCCCACGTCTCCCGACCCTGAGATTGATTTTATCATCCCAGGTATCTTTTGTGATACTAAGCAGCCCTTCAAGCAACTATTTAATCGATGAAGCAGTACATAGCGCTGTGCTGTGGGCCTCCATAGCAGAGCATCGTGATGAGTGGTAACCCGCTTGTAGCACTTAGGACGTGCAAGCTGTCAAATTTTTTTGTTCCGTCCTGTATTTTTGTTTTTTTTTTTAACAGCCTTTGCAGTCCCACTTCTGGGCAAAGGCCTCCCTAAATATCCTCCATGTGCTCTTTTCCCGTGCCTCCTCGGACCAGCCCTCATTTTATTTATAAATATTTGTGATGAATTGTAAGTTTATTGTGTTTTTTTTTGTCATTTTGTGTGCGCGTTATGTCTCTGCTATTAATAAATGTTTTTGCTTTATGTCTTCTTTGTTTCTACGAATTGTATCTTCTTCTTCTTTCTAGTTATTTTAATTGCAAAAATGAGACTTAAACACGATTAAATAAGAAAAACTGTTTAAACGTTTACATACGAAATTTAAACACGTAGCGACACAAAAGAATGAAAATGTTTTTCAGTTAAAAAATGTTGTAAAATTGCTTTTAAACACGCGAATAAAAATCAACGCTTAATTCATGACTGTCAATATCTGAAACACAAATGGAATGGGTCTTCCCGTGATATATTGTTCTGTGTTGCCAATAAACTGCGTATCATTGAATGCCATAATGTTTAATACATATATTTATTGTTGTGAATTTAAAAATAAATAAAGCAGAAATATGATCAATGACGTAGGTACCTTAGGCTTTTTAAAATGAGGTTTGATAAAATTATTTTAAAAAGAAAGGTGTTCATTTCCATTCATGTGTAGGTCCCTAGTTGTAGCCAGAATTCATAGATTTAATTAAAATTATAATTTGTAAGGCCAGCACATTTTTTAAAGGTTCAAACATTGTATAGAGATTTACGAAAATTATTATTTTTCGTAGACATACAGATATTAATATTTATTTTTGAAACGAAGTATTTTCATCTAATAATGTGTTGTAATGTGAAGATTTTATTAAGTGATCACAATATGGGTGGAATTTTTCCACGATAAATATGATATATTTTATCCTCAAGAAAATATTATGAGCTTGGAATAGTCTATTGTACGGTGGTACATAATTTGATAAGTGAGTAGAGGCAAATAATATGATTACGAGTGCCGGGTATCCGACCGTTTATCGTAATTTCATATAACCGAGTTTAAGAAACGTGTAATAATTATTTTTGTGCAAGTATCCAATTCGATTGAATAGGAAACCCTTTGGCTACGCTGTAGTATGAACATGCCTATTCATGTTAATAATATTAGAATAACCGTGAGTGTGGACGTACTATAGCACAACTTCGCCTTACCCTTCGGGGAAAATTGGCGTGATGTTATGTTATAGGTACTGGAAAAAAATTTCAAGTGGGCGTTGGCCAAATTCAGTATATATGTAGAATAGATTAAACTACTCAAAGGAGTTTCTGTCCCAATTTTGATGAATAATAAAAATGCATCACTGGCTTTTTGAAAAATCAGTTTTCTTAGCCAGGAGTCGATCCCGTTGCTTTTGGAAAAAAACACCTCACTATAATTAATACATCATTCGATACTAAGTACCACTAATTAGAATCACCAATTCTAGGAAATAATGACATAGCGCAAAAAATTGACAATCAATTCTAATGGATATATAATGTGATAGACTGGAAGCCGACCCCTACATAGTCGGGAATAGGCTTATGACTATTGTTTTTTTTTTGTGCGGGCATAACAAACACGACTGAAAGTTCAGATAAAAGAGTACACAATCAACCGTACACACAGCACACATCAAATTGACCAATCCGCATGTAACAAAAAGCGCCAGCGCAAAAGTAATTCCCTTTCTTCATTTTGGCCGTGCGGCGCCGAGCGACTAAAATTCACCGTGTAAATTGTCAGTCATTGACTCGGTCATCATATAAAGGGATCAGAACAGCAGTTTTTTCTGCTATAAAATGAATCGATTTGTAAAGACTGAATAGGAAATTGTGGGGCTATGTTATTTTTCTTATCAAGCAACTAGCCACGAGGAGAACGGAGTGGTGGTGGAAGGTGTTCTAGTGGCAACCACAATGACTTACAATTTGTAGGTTGTCGGTTCGAGACTCAGGACTATAGGTACTTTGTGTAAATTACGTCATCACCACTTCTTAGGAAACGGTGACGTAAAGAAACGCCCTCGAACAAGATTCAAAGACATGTTACTTCCACCTGCCGCCGTGGGCCCGCATGTATATGTAGAATAGAAGAAAGAGTGACCGCAAACTGCAGATTTTCTGTCGGCCGATAGTTTAGTCGGGTTGGGCTGCTAGCGCGCACACTATGCCAACTAAACTGTTGGGTTGGTGACTACTGCACAAACCAGACCGACAGTCGGTCGACTGCGCTCGAACAATTTGCTAGTTAGAACTACGAGTATCATCCCGAGTTGGTCGATTGAACAATCGGCGAGTGTGCGCGCGGGGAGCACCATACTGATCTAGTAGTTGGCCAATAGTTTCGTTTGAAGGCAATCGTGTAGCCCATCAAAATGATTTATCGGCCGATATCGAAACGTTACAATTTGCGCACTAGGATACATGTTTATATGGAGGAGCTTGTGGTTTAATAATAACAACCCCTCGGGTCAATCTTCAGGTTAAATATAGCAAAAACAGCTGTTGATTCCGGTTGTCATTATTTTGTAGATCTTTGACAGTCGTTACAGGCAGTCAGTGGCCAGAAAGTGTGCCAACCAGTCTTAGCAAAGGGTATCGTATTACTTCATTAAGTAGATAAGTAGTGATGTTTTCTTTTACCAACCTTCTATGAACGCTGCTTGTCTGAAATAAATGTTTTATTTTTTTTATTTTTTACCCAGCACTAACTGAGTTGCGAAGGTCAGATAAACATTAGCTCCATGTAAAATACTGGTATTGAGCTGCAGACGGTTGGATTGAAAGCCGACCCCAATGTAGCTAGGTAGATGATACATGTTCATACTGATTAAGAGTCGGCGAAACTGTCGGTCGATAGAAAGTCTAAAGTCTGCGGGAAATCCAACGGCAAAATCTCTCTCTCACAGAGGGCTTCCTGTGTCCTATACATAAGCTGCAAGGCGAAAATCAACCCAAGTAAAGCCCCTATAATATTAAGAGAAGACCAACTCTAAGTTAATATAGGAAACGAAGAGCGCTCGGGCAGCGATTAAATCAACACGTTAACTTTCTCGTCTAGGTTCGGACATGGCTCCGTTCACAGTAATAACGTATGGGTAGTTTAATAACTGAGCAAATGATGGTAGATACTGTTTAGTGGTTCGGAAGGCTTTATTGGGCAAATAGGTATTGATAGCTGGGTAGCTTGAATTTATTTAGAGAAAGTATTATTTGGAAAAATAAGAGCTGTTTAGTTCCCGGCGCCATATTGTTTTTCACCACATTTCATAAAGCAATTTTATAAATGTTCACCCCTCTCGCTCTCTCTGTCAACTATTACTTTGCCAAAGATTATTGTATCAATGTACTTAAACACAGGTTTTGTAAAATGACTCATCAAAAAGATCTAAACACATCTATCTCTACAGTTTCTTGCTTGCCTAGTAAATGGCGC
This sequence comes from Eurois occulta, assembly GCA_950022335.1. Taxonomy (NCBI): domain Eukaryota; kingdom Metazoa; phylum Arthropoda; class Insecta; order Lepidoptera; family Noctuidae; genus Eurois; species Eurois occulta. The sequence goes on from OX465486.1 coordinate 1,958,871, forward strand.
TATTTTTCCGTCGCTCAAGCCTCTGTTACCGGATGTTATATTTCAATATTTCACACGATATTTCAATATTTACGCTCAATCTAGTTTGAAGAGGGTCATATTTTTCATAGGCTGTCGATTTGCTGTCACATCTACAGGTAGGCATTTCTTAAGGTTTGGGGCCTTTCCATTGACACTTAGGGTCTTCCCATTGACACGTGTGGCAATGATGATGGCTAAACACCGTAACAGGTGGTTTTGTATAGCGGCAGCCATTTTTTGGGGCTCACCCTTTTTAGTGGGCAATGAGTTGCTAAATTTGAGGCAACAATGGGTAAAGGGTAAAGGTAAAGTCCCTTCGTATCGTCGATTAAAGAAAGATACAATATGGTACTGGTAAGAGGTATCTGAAATCTTATTCAATTCTAACAGATTAAATTAGTTCGAATTCTGATGCATTCGGTTAAACTGGATGCCGATTAGTGAAAAGGCTAGGCAGATCTCATCTGTCTAGCCGGCAGCTAGAAGCCGGCTAGCAGTTTTACCGGATCCAGCTGAATACCAGTAATTTACATGGATCGACTGCCTATCTAACTTCCACAACCCTGTTAGTACCGGGTAATACGATACCACTTGGAAAGACTGATTGTTAGACATTCGAGCCACTACCTGTAACGAATGACAAAGACCTACAAATAACGCCAGGACTAACGGCTTAACGTGCTTCCCAAGGCACGAACGAAACTCGGTGTGAAAAGGCCAGGCAGATGATGAATAAACAACAGAAATTTATTAATAATATAATTAGGACTTTCTGATACATAAAATTGCTAGCATTTTTAGTGATGTCAGTTGTATTAACGTAGATAAGGACCATATCAATACATGAATAAGCAACCAATTCACTTCAAATACTGCGACTTATCAATACGTATATACTATCTACATTGCAATTACTGCTCTACTAGATTGAAAACAAAACATAAATGCAGTAGGCTCGTTGTTTTACAATCCAAAATCGAACTGCAACAGTACTATTTGAAAAATTTCATCAATGGGTGTGACTCGGCCTGTGATTTTAACCCGTATGTGGTTTTAAACTATTTATTAACAAAGTGAATTGGCCATTGATGTGGGAATATAGCAGTGTTACCAATAATAAATTGAAAATAGCCTTTCTAGTAAAGCTTCTTTATCAAGAAGCTAAAATATAATGAAAGGTACGTAAAATATTGTTGCCTTTTAATTGTTGGTGGATTACTAAAGCAATCTTAATAATACCTTCTAGCTGGAATTATTAAAACTAATATTACTTTACCGATAAGTATTGTCAAGATCAGGGGATCCCAGGGGGTGCCGTAGAGAGTAAAGAGGGACGTCGTGAGGCGCTTCTATTTACTATTCTCCGAAAACTAATCTTAAGTATTCGATAAAAGTCTAATGAGCTTGTTTTCTCACAAGAGTTAATGTCTATTTTCACGGAAAATCTTTCGAAGCTGACTTAATGGTTTTAAAATACTTTGCCAAAGACGACGTCGAAAAAATTTCGTGAATCCAAAATCCTTTCCATGCACAAGATCCCCCAGAACTCACTTCTTAAGAACAAGAGAGTCTCATTGAACTCTTGCAACAGCAGCCTCAAAACATGGTTCACCTGTTCCGCTTTGGTGGAGTTTTGGGTATTGGTCCAAAATGAATATCAAACTTTAAATTCCAAACCTCTAAAATTCTCATTCCTCTTGCAACATCTTATTTAAGTGAAAACGGATTTTCAAATGTATTCTTGTGTGTCAACACTATTATAAAAACTCTTCTTTTTCGACTGGCTTGGGCGCTGAGGCAAAATGTTAAACCTGTTAATGCGCCGCGAACTGTGAAAGTTTGGGTCTAGACCGTTGTTAGAAGAAACTCGAAGCTTGAACTTGATATTCGCAAGGTGCTATGCTAGGCCCGCCAATACTAAAAAAATATTATCCCCATGTAGTGTCTTATCTGAGGAGAAGCTCGTGGCTAAATAATAACAGCCACTCAAGTCGACCTTCAGGATAAGCCGCGCTTGCCTAGGTAATTTCTTCCGTGCCTCGCAAAGCATGTTAAGCTGTTGGTCCCAGCTGTCATTTGTAGATCGTTGACAGTCGTTACAGGTAGTGGTAGTGACCCGAAAGTCTTACCAGTCTTACCAAGGGGTATCGTATTAACCAGTACTAACTGGGTTGTGGAGGTCAGATAGGCAGTGGCTCCATGTAAAATACTGGTATTCAGCTGCATCTGGTAAGACTAGAAGCTGGTTCCAACATAGTTTTGAAAAGGCTAGGCAGTTGATGCCTTATCTAAATTAACTTTGTGAACTAAATTTGTACTTACAGATAACTTGCAGGTTGACTGGTAGCGACTTGCCATCGCCTTCCACATTGGACGCTGTACACGCGTACTTCCCTGCTTGACTTCTATTGACACCTTGTAGAGCTAGATTTGCTGAACCTGCTATGACTCCAGCGCGTTGATTGTGTGTCATTAGTTGACCCTGTAATTTTCAGATCTGGTTAAGAGCGTTCATCCAAAAAGTTGGCAACGTCGCATTTAGCTGTCAAATATTTATCTGTTTTAATTAATTTGGCAATATTACTGTATGGAAATAAAAAAATATGGCGAACTAGTGTGCTAGAATATTAATAATGAATTGCAATTAAAACACTGAATTTTATTTTGTAACCGTTTTAGGTGTAAAAAAGGCATTTGGAAAGTTTTCATATACTTTTTTACATCTAAAACTAAATATTCGGAATTACGATGTTAATTATTGCATTTCATAATCAATATTTTACTTTACTAGTTAGCCATATTTCTTCCATACAGCCATATTGTCAAATTAATCAAAAAAACTAAGTATTTGACAGCCATTTGCGACGTTGCCCACTTTCTGTACAAACGCGCTTAATACAGATATTTGTTGGATTCAGAAATAGAATGAAAGATAAAATTATTTTTCATTCTATTTCGTTTCGTTTTTTAATCCAGGCGTCTGGAGAATGGAAGGATTTTCTCCATGAAAAAAGGCACACATAATTACTGGGTGGCGTCGACAATAGAACAATACATGAAAACACTGGTAATACTAGTTTATCAATCAAATCAAATTCGAGAACCGCACCTCTAATTTTTCAGCATGCCTGAGAGATATTTCTCGACGGCATGTAAAGCCAAGTCAGAGGCCCTTGGGCGACATAAAAACTCTGACGCCAGGTTAGCCACTAACCACACGATAAAGAAACAATAAAGAATCAAATCATAATTCATTCTAAAAAGATCATAGACCTTTAAATATACATACTAAGTTGTTTACAACACCCAAAAATACTAAGACGAAGATTGGAACCCAATACCGACATACCAAATATGACATTCCGAGAATCACGTTTCAGAGGTGACACAATTTGATTGATAAAATGAAATTATCTACATCCAATATGGAAACTATTTCCTAATTTATTTTTAAACTTTGTATGTCGGATTATTTTTCAGTCAGTAACAAACTGTTTTGTTTTTGTTCATAACTGGCCCACAATTTTTTGTTTCATTAGGTATATTCTGGTCTACAAATTTTGACTTTGAAAAAGTATTCTTCAAGTTAAGTCGTTTTTTTTTATCAATTTGTTCATTCTGAATATGAAACGAATAATAATATTTGAAAATTAGTTTCAGTTTGGTAGAAAAAAACAGACCAATTTTAAAAGTTTATGGAAATCATGCTTTCTTGTACTGAGTAGCAGAATTGAATTACTACGTGTTTTTGTCACTGCCGACTTAAATTCTACTTCTAGAACATCTCGACAGTTCCAGCAAATTATCATCGTTGAAGCAGTAATAATAATCTTTTTTTGGCGAAGCATTATTAGAACACTTTTGTCTACCGAATATCGCCTCAGCACAAATGTAACAAACAAAAAAAAAATAATAACGAGACTACACATTTTTAGGATATTTTGCTATAAAATAAGATTAAAATGTTTCTTAACATTTGACAACTAAGGACAAAGACACATCAACATAGCCACTTGAATGAGAGTACTTAATCATTAATTAAATCCGAAAGACACCAGATATTGAAAACTTAAACTAATAAATGACTTCTACATATCAACGTGTATTCAGCATGCATAGACGAACAAAATTTTGTTTAAATTACTTCGGATAGTTTTCAACTATAGACAAAATTATTAATCTGTGTCTATGTTTTTAAATCATAAGTATGGTCATATCAATGGTGTTTTGACATGTCCGCTTTTTTTGTGTTCGGAGTTTTTTGCCCAAAGGGTGATGTGCTAGTCTTTTGAGAGCACATGAAAGAGCACACCAAAGCTCTCAACAACCACCATAGAAAGTTATCGAATGCAGTTGCTGTGTCTGAAACTGGCTAAACGGCATCATCATCATTATTAAGGTTGAAAAGTAGCATTTGTAGCCTCTTATCCCAGGCTTTTTGTTATCTCTTGTCAGACTTCGTAACGGTATTTATATAGTTTAGTCGTTATGAGAAATCAAACAAGGTTTTAAGATTTTAACCTTATTATTCGAAAACTTGTATTTTTTTGACAAACAAATTGCAAATGAGGGAAAGTCGAGTTACTTTCAGTAAAGATCATGATGTCTTCTGAATATAATTATTGTACAATACTTACATTGTGTTCCCAAACAACTTTATAAGCTGGAGGGTTTGACCGCACCATGCATTCGAAGTATACGTCATCGCCTTCTTCTATGTCGTTGGGATTCATCTTTGAGCCGAGTTGCAGCGTCACTATCGGCATATCTGCGAAGCAAAACATTGTTGTAAGCTTAGAACTAGGATTTAGGCAATTAGTTTATTGAAAAATATTATGACACAGGCCATGTGTACAATGAGATTTCCCAATATCAAAAATGAAGAACTTCCATACGAACTTTCATCCCCTATTAAACCCCCTTTTTTTCGGATGGGAAATCACCAAATGACCCCTCCCGTTCTAGGCAGAGCGGAAGTGTCAGACTCATACTGACTAAAACCCATCCATGTTCCTTCTTTGGCCTTTGTGTTCCAGAGCCGCGGTATCTCTTTAGAACCCCTATTAAACCCCCAAAGGGGACGATTTTTCATAAATTAATTCTTATTACTAACTTCAGTTTTATGTAAGAAATTATATTGCTAAAAATCATACTTCTAGGCCTAGTTGTTAAGGTCGCGCGTTGCCTATCTGTGTATTTAGAAGATTTATAAAATAAAAATTAGTTTTATTTTTCATACAATAACTGATAACAACTAGAATTTTCTTTATAAAAATATAAGTAAAATTCCCTTCGGCCGGGGTTTCGTAACTGGTTTCCATGAAGCCTTTTTTTACGTCTACGTAACTGGTTTCAATGAAGGTTTAATTTATACTTCTGCGTAACTTACATAAACTCTTTCGTATGTCTAGCCACTTATCATTCAGAAAGACTTCATTTATCAGATAATAAAGTTGCACTAAATTATCCAGTTGTACCAATAATAATTTTAGCTGATTAGACATAATCAGTTTTAGTATTAGTAAAAGAATGAGTCAATCCATTTAAAAATTGAAATCAGCACTTATTTCAAAACAAAATGTCAGTTTCGTAGTTTATTAGTTATTGACAGGCAACCCTGCCAGCGAGTTTCGGCTGCAAATTGGTAACTGTAAACCAATTTCAACCAAAATAAACATTAGGTATTCCACAATGAAATAAAATTTAAAGGAGAATGGGGAAAAATGTATGGGAGTCGGTCTACCTACTCAACACTATGGCGTTAGTGTTGAGTGGATATTAGTAGTTAATAAGGAGTTCATCAAATTACCGACAGCTTTTATGCCGAAATCTATGGGAGATTTACAAAAATAAATGACTAAGATATTTATACAAAACCTATTTATTTACTATTCTTTGCATTTATAGAAGACTGTCGTCGAGTATGATATGACTGAGATGGGCCGCAGGCAGTGAAAAACCATCTTCAACCAACCCAACGCAAATACCATAAAATCGGTATCACATGTGCACATGTACTGATTGTGCCGCGTCCTGTTAAATACTTGTAATAATAATATTTAAACGCTTCTCGTCCTTTCACACCCCTATTTATTAATATATACGTGCAGTACTACATAGCTTTGCTATGACGCGACTGGATCCGTGCCCTCAGTGGTCCGATAAACACACCAAGATCAAAAAGTGTAGCAAAACTCAAAAGTCCGATAACACGCCAGTCAAAGTAAATTGGTTTAATTAATAATAATGGTTAATGGAGGAATACACAGTACAAGCGAATGTGGTCTGCGCCTGCGCTGGCGTGGGGTAGCCTCCCCCTTCCCCCTCCCCCACCCTCTCAGGAGTGGGCTCCGTCAGTTCGACACGATAGCTGGTCACTTATTTAGTTATAGTTAATGAAGAATTGCATTATTGTTCTGTTCGGCGTAATTATTTTGCTTTAACTTGTTTTGGGAAATGTCTCTGGAACCCCATTGCCTACACCTTAACGGCTATATTTCAAAATGTAGCACACACAATAACCTTTTCAACGACGTATGTTACATTACTGTTGAGCAGGTAGACCACGTTGCTCATTCTCCTTTGTGTGACCCAATTAATAATGTAAATGTTTATTTGAAGAATATTAATCAATATTAGAATAGTTGCGTTTGAGCTGCAAGAATCTTTTAGCACTTCAGTAACATAGATTGTAAAGTTTCACAGATAATGCTGTTGAAAAACAAGATGTCGGAGTTTGGTTTGATCTTCACCACGCGCCAAAAGATCCTTGTTCGTGTTTAACTTTAAGCACAGTGTAAACAATACCATGACACCAAGGATTCAGAATATATTTTGATCCCTAAGCATTGAAGCTTTAATTTGGTTGTTAAAAATAGCTTTACCATACAATATGTCAAAACACACGGTGTAAATGCGTGGCACAACAGATTTTGTTTATAAGTGACGGAATATTTAAATTCTGGTTAGTCTAGTATCATGTTCTGAATCCATGAGTAAATGTTTATGTCAAAATGTTCTATACGCCGACTAGAAATTAACATAATACAAGTATCATCTCTCTCGTTACCAAAATAATATAATTCTAGGAACTTTCATCGATCAGGTAATTTTGCCATGGTAACGTAACAGACACAGACTCAAATTTCCAGCAGTTCTCTTTTTAAATCGTTCTACAAATAGTATAAACAAAATCCTTCTTCTATGTATTTTATTAACTTATTATTATTAGTTCATTTATTCCAGACATAGTCGGATACACTACATAAAAATCACATAAAACACATGTAGGTACATTAAAATAATCAATAAAAAATAAAATTACACATACACATTAGAATTACATAATATGTTCATACATTGAATTTTCTTGAAAAAGGTTGCGGTATTTATATTGACCCTGTCTTGGTAATGCTTTTTTGTTTAGGGTGGAAGCGCTAGGGTAGCGCACGAAATTCTAATTTTCTTACGTTTTGTGTAATTTGCAGGTAAGTGTCAGGTTGTATGTTGCTGAAAAATGTGTCGCGCATGTAACACGTATGTCGTTAAAGAATTAAAATCATTAATACAACTCTCTAAGTTCATTTAACCCCATTCAATAACTATTTCATGAAAAAGTCATACAATGACACAGACTTGCAAATTGCAATTTGAATTTCGCGGCCTACCCTGGCGCGCCTTAAAATTCAAAATCAAAATATATATAATTAAAACAGAGTGCAGAAACGCGTCCGCGGCTGTCGCTGCTATATGCGGCACTGTCCAACAATTTTATACCAATCAAGCGTGTCACCGTTAATTCGCAATTCGACACAAATTACGTACAGAAACTGTCAACTTGGAACGTTGGTTGTGCCAGAAGTTGTGCCCTCAACCCACTTTTGGCACCATGGATTTTATAACTACAGCCATTTCTAGACGCTGCTGCTTATACGATTTAATGCTTTGTGACTAACTCCAGCACAAATACCTTTTCAGAACCTCACTGGCTATAAATCTACAAAAAAGATTGCCTTTCACCTATTCAAAAAAGAAAAGAAAAGGGAACTTACAGTGCAAATTGAGCGTGACACTGGTTTCTATTGTGGTGTGCTCGAGTTTGACGTGGGCCGCTCGGCATGTGAGCGTCCGGCCATCTTGATCCATGCGGGGCGTCCAGCGGAGAAACGATACGGTCTCGTTTTTGTCATCAGAGTGCTGGATAAAAAGATCGGTAATAGGTATACTTCATAGGTTGAAACCTTTTGTCTTTCGACGGTGGAACCAGGATTAAAGATTCGAGTACTATTGCGAATCATAGGCATTTTCTAGACCAATATTTACTCAGTAACTTTTAGTTTGTCTCGTTTATGAATTGCACTATTTCGAAGAGCAGTATTATTAATTATTTAATATTATGAATGCGATGGGACACTTGACATCGTGTCCATGTCCTGTTGCTTGCAAATCACTGGAGCTGATAGACGCTACTGAAAGTGCCAAACTCGTTAATGAAGGTATGCTAGATACTGTATTATCTTATCAATATCTACAAGATACCTAATAATTATTGTATTCATATTGTCCAAGACAATATTTGATGATTATTATTGATTCAATGGTCAATACCTTGTATAATAGCTTATATTATTAATTATGCCACTGATTATGTACTAGATATGTTGAAATAACGTTTGCTCTGACTGTAAAGGGTAAACAAAATATAATTACCTGTATAGGTAAATTAAATTCTGTTTAGTAGGTAATAACCAGATATGAACGACACCTAGGTAGTTATTTATTCTGCCTATTACCTCATGACTAAGTTAAGACATCAATCAATCAATATCAATCAAAAATCATTTATTTTATAAACATATTTTACAAAAACATAATAACCGATTGGAGCCATATATATAGTGATTGGAACATAATGATGAAGTGTGTTGATAATTTTGTTACGCCAAATCTTATTTCCTAAGAAATAATAGGAAGTTGCGGGCGATATGGGGGATTGTCTAATATAATTTTCGTTCAAAAAGAGCTGATTTTTACTATAACTTGAGAAAAACGTTTTCGATTTAGACTTGATATTGTTACCTTCTGTATCGCCGTGACTGACATCTGTCTGTCATCCATCCACCAGGTTATGACAGCTGGAGGCCTGGCCCCCACAGCCTTGCAGGCCAGCTCCGCAGCCTGACCCACTGACAGCGGCTGTTCTCGGGCTAGGATCTCCACGAATAGTGGTCGCACTGTAGGAAAAGTCTTGGTTAAATATTTCATACTGCTAAGAACAATAATGAATCTTGTTAGGGCACAGAACATAATTGTATTGAAATTTTATACAATTCAGATTTATTATTATAACATAATGATAGCAACAATAATTTGTTGTTATCACTATGTTATAATAATAAATCAGGTTAGGGTTAATACCCTGAATCTAAAAATTTGGAAGTCATAGGGAGAGGCTTTTGCCCAGCAGTGGGATGACAGGCTCAGTTACACACCTCCTTATAATAAATTACCTAATGTATTAACAATATTAAATTGCAGGTTATTCAAAATTAAATTATATAAATGGCTAAATAAAAAACATTTCTATAGTATTAAGGATTTTTTTGAGCATAAATTATAATGTTTGTCAATTCAAATTTGTTTATTCGTGTAAGTTTGCATGCTTTAATTTTAAGCAAAACATGTATACTTAATCTCATATGCTTTAATAATACCTCTGTATACCTACTTTGTTTTACGCAAATATATTATCTTATCTTATATCAGCTTATTTGCTGGGAATAGACTTGCCACTTTGATTTCATTATGATACCATTTTGGCTCACAGCTAATTATGTCCCGTCATTAACGTAAATGGAACACTGTCGTTTCTAAAAGTCTTGCTTCAAGCGAAACAAGATGACATTCAAAATCAAAATGGCGTTAAAAATACTTTATTCACAAAAAATGACAAACGCAGTACCCTTATCATCATTAGGGTTCCGTGAGGACCGCCAAATTTTGTTATATGACAGCCTGGCTAACCAGTTCCCAACCATTACTATTATTAAACTTCAGTCCACAAAATGGAAGTCTATTTAGTAAGCCTCTACCACTGTAGTATATAAATTATGTTAGTTATTTTATGAAATTTTGGTAGGAATTCAACACTTTGTGTTTAACATAGAGCTGAAAATAATTTAGATTGGTAGGAATATATTTGCGGCCTATTTTTGCATTCAAGGGTTCGAGTTCATAGCACACGCATAAAAACTTTGAACACTTAATTAGGTACCACCTTTTTAAGTATAATATAGTATTTCTAAAAAAATTTATTTCTCAAAGGATTGGCCTACAATCGCACTTGATCGCGAAATGTGGAAGGAGTGAAGCGAAGCGTTTGCCCTGCAGAGGAACTATAATATTATAGTTCCTCTGCAGGGCAAACGCTTCAACAAGAAATGTCACAAAAACAAAAAGTTGTGTAATTAGCATTTTAATATTTAAAAGTTAACAAGTTTCATATGTATCACTTTAACTTATAACCAAATAATACAAACTTAACTTTAGCTTTTAAAGTCTTCATTTTAGGAACAAAAAGTAGTTTTATGAAAATAAAAAATAATTAAATATTTAAAAAATTAAAATAGTTCACTTTTGGAACATACAAAAACTGGGAATGTCCATTGTGTTCCATACAAATACAAGGAATGTCCAAATGAAATAATTGCTTAATTATTAGACATGGGGAATGCCTTCAAATTCAAAGTAGGATCGGGCCCCCTCAGAACAAAATCTTTTTAAATCCATTAAGTCCTTGTACTTTTCTGCACTAATAGGTAGAAAATTTTGGTAGGCAGTTATGGACCTTCCCTGTTTTATTCCTGTACGTGGTTTTGAAATTTAAGTGATACATCTGACTATTCTTGTTTTTACGCTTTTGTATACTGCTAAATAAAAATACGCGGGAAAATGAAAATGTTGTCATCATAAATTAAATATTGGGTTTTTAGTGACATTCCTGGTTTTGCCCCTGTACCCTTCATATAGTCCCAATCATGGTTGTATCCATTATCCTAACTTCGCATTGGAATATTTTCATCAGACTGACTCTGAACAACATGAACATGAAATCATGACTGTATTAAATAATTTATCTGTTAAAAACAAAAATATTATTTCACACACCCACGATGGACTATCCATTAAAGTTGATCTGTACTTCAATATTTCCAGCATTTTAAGCCGGGGCTTATTTTTATTGGGAATTTGTTACTACACGCCTACCCCGGAACAGATGAGAAATTGTACCTACCGTTAAAAACGACGGTAATCCATCAATGCGGATGAGAGCACGCACCGAAAAACACTCACTTAAATATTGACCTTTTAACTCTCATCGTAAAATAAACCGAACGTGGTCATAAATGTCAAATTATGACCCTGTTGTCGATACCAGAAATTATTACATCCATAAATCCGTTGCAAGAATTAAATCGAAGCAGTTCGAACAATAGGAAACTAAAACGCTAATGGACGCCATTAACGGCATAGATAGTTGAAAAAGTGTTAAAAACAAAAATAAGATCGTCCACTAAAAGCTTTGTTGGAAAAAGGTGAGCTTAACGTGCATTACTGAACGAATGACATCATGGGTTATTATAATGGAGAATAATTTCCTGTTCGCCGACGTGGCAATGGCGTCACGACAGGACAATGCTACACAAATAAAAACTAATGGCCCCTTAGGGGTGAGCGGTGACAAAAGAATCCTGTCGGCGACGAACCGTCATATTCCGAGATAATCCGGGAGACTAGCGCGGTTGATATAGGTTAATCGCACGGATTTACGTGGATTCAGTCTTGCAATAACAGAAAATGAACGTTTGTCCTCGCGTAATGCGGATGTTATGAAACTTTCTAACTATTTTGCGGCAACCAATGTTATTTTTCCTTGAAACTGTTGCTCGAGGCAGATTGGGTAACAACTGGGAAAAGGGTAGCACTAGATTTGATTAAATAAAGTGTCCTTATATCTTTTTATAGTGGCGTTTATTTTTCTTTGAGATAAAGTAAAATATTTTTGTGGTAGAAGTCAAGCTTTTGATACAACAAGGCACTATTTGTTTTCGTAGGAAAGACAATAAGCGTAATATAAGCGCCATTTTATATTTTTCAAATGTGCATTGTTTTTATTTCGCGAATACGACTAGACTAAATGCTAGGGATTTGAATTGTACAATGATTTTAATATTTTTCAGTTAATCGGATTTTCGAATTTGGTTTATTTTTGGCGTATAAAACATGATTTTCATGACAAAGCAAATAACGAGGTATTTCTCGACTAAACTGTGGAACTAAGTCATCATTATTTTTATCAGGCTTGTGCGAATTTTGATTAAATTTTCCCGAATTACGGCACGATTGGCTGCTGCGCTGTGTGTCTTGGGTTCTATTCCCGCACAGAACAAATATTTGTATGACCTACAGGTGGTTCGAGGTTTGGCTGTTTGTGTAGGTATATGGAATTAAATGATTGTAAACGCACCAATGATACAGGAGAATATTCAAGTGATTGGTAAAGTTAAAAAATGCAAGCATTTTGTAATGTATATTTGGTCTCCAAATTGCTAACTAGATTAATATATAAGATTTTACAGAATTGAAAATTCAGCTACAAACGTTTTCATCCCCTTTTTATACTCCAACCCCAAACAAAAATAAACTCACAGCTTCCGCGAATCTTAAGTCACGTATACGTCTTACTTTTTCGTATGTTTATGTGTTTATCCTCATATATTACTATCACGTACGATGACGAACTGCGCTGTCAACGTTCATAATGTCCCGACGCGTTTAGTCAGACAAATGATGGAATATTAGTAAGGAGACACGTCGTTGTACGAATATCTAGATAAATTGGAGACCTGTGCTTGGGACTGTCTACTACATACATAACATCACGCCTGTAATCCCCGAAGGGTTAGGCAGAGGTGTACCTGATAGTATACACACATCGCATTTCGCCGGATATGTTTAAGTCCCATGTAATAGGGCGCGAGTTTATTGTCATCAACCGGGCACAAATCCAGATATGGCTGCTACTGAGAAATTCCTGATAGAAAACCCCAATAACACTTTGCCCGACCCAGGAATCGAACACAGGACCTCATGCCTGCATTGATGTGAAAACATAGATATTTGATTTACTCAGTTTGTATATATTTTACTTGGCACAAATCACCATAGAAACCGAATGCGACCAAGAGTAACGTTATAGAGCTGTAAGTGTTATTCTTGCTTTGCAGTATATCAACACTAGCTTTTGCACGCGGCTTCGCTCGTGTTAATTAAAAAAAAACTCTAAACACACAACTAAAGTTTTTATGATAATATAATTCAATCATGATTTGAAAGACACGCGGCGCCATCTATTAGCACAAGAACGTTATTGTTGTTTTCCTCGGGAACAGTACTTATTTTCGGGATATATCTTTCATCCCGAAAATAAGTCCTAAAGTTAGCCCTATGTCCTTTTCCGTACACCTGACAACGTTTATGGAAAATTTCACGATGATTAGTTCAGTGGTTTAGGCGTGAAAAGGTAACAAACAAACAAACTTACTTTCGCATTTATAATATTACTAGTTTTCCGCCCGCGGCTTCGCCCGCGTCGAGTTCGGTTATATCGTGTTTCCCTTCAAAAGTCCGGGATAAAAACTATCCTATATTCTTTCTCAAGGTCTACTCTATCTCTGTACCAAATTTTATTAAAATCAGTTCAGTGGTTTAGACGTAAAAGCGTAACAGACAGACAGACAGAGTTACTTTCGCATTTATAATATTAGTAGGGATAGTTAGGAAGTTAGGATTGCAATCATGTACTGGTTGTTTGTAACGGAAGGAGTTTGAATGTTTCCAACTTAGTGAATATGCATGTGTCTAGCTTTGCGCTTTAAGATGCTTTATTAAGCAGCTTTTTAATTGATGAACGGATTTGGATGTTGGGCCCACAGGTAGATAGTGATCAAACTGAATTATTTAAAAGATACTGTTTTATCCAAGTGCATGTAAGAGAACATATTTTTATAAAGGAGTTTACAAATCACAATTGTAATTTTTAGCAGTTGCATGAAATGGCAAAATGAATTAGAGTGGCAATTATTTTTTCTATCTAAAGTATTTATTAGGTCTCCAAAAATGCAAATGAATCCACGGCCAACAACTAGTTTTGGACTAAAAGCAAAGTTTACGACTATAACTTTGTGTGACCTTTCCAAGTTATGTTTTTGTATTATAACGAAACTGAGCGTTTTGTTGTATAAATTCGGTAGGGGAGGTAGCCTGTGAAATTGTGTATGCTTGGATAAAACTTAGGCATTAGCATAATTGTTTTATTAAGATCTAGAAAGTTCGCAAGCACTGCTATATTTCTCTAAGTTACTGCGTGTCGTTTTTTTTTTCATATCTTTACTAAATTTATTTTCAGCAATCCACGAAAATAAAATTAATGAATAAATAGAAAACAAGTATTAAAAAAACATATGAGTGCCTATAACCCCTGTCTAAAAAACAGAGTAAGCACAGACATGAACAAAGGTATATAATACCTCTCATATGGATGACGCTAATTGTGCTTGTCGCAAAATTAAAACCATATATTTTGAGACAAGCACATTTATGTCAGTTGTGTTTTCGATTGATTCGAGTTTCGATTGCACGTTTGCTTTACGCCACGGACTCATATACATTGTAATATATATTTATAACTTGAACTAGAAAATCTGGAAACAGCCAAAATTCTTTCAAAATACTTACAATAAATCTGAATCTGCACATTGACCCTCAAAGGCGGTACCAGAACGGTATTATCAGCAGTACAAGTGTACACTGCCTCGAAGTAGTCCCTGGACAGCTTGGGTATCCTCAGCTCAAGAAGACTGAGCCGGGACTCGTCGTCTACTGGCGCAAGCGTCGCTATGACCTTGTCGTCGCGCCACCAGCGGATACGAGGCATGGGTTTACCTGGGAAAATATTGCAAATTATAAAAAGCACATAACATTACTTAAGTAATCTCCAAAGATATGTGTACTTTTAGTACACCAAAGTTGATAAGAGAGCCAATTAAAATTGCATATATTTTAAGAAAGAAAATTAAATTCTTCCGTGCACTAAGTTCATATAAATTGCAGTAAATTTTTAGTATTTTTCGATCCATATTATTCCACGTCTTGAAAGTATCCATACCCAGTAACAATTTTGAAATTGCTAATAAGTAGCCGGAATGTTACAGTATTTGTGGTTCAATAGTGGTCAGCGCAAGACGCAACCAATCACAAACTAGTTAGTACCGCATTACTAGGTCGCGCCACGCCGTGTAGGAATCGCCATATTGAAATACTAGTGCTGAGACATTTTCACTCCTTTGTGATTTGAGATTACAATACATAGATACGTATAATAAGTAACTTTTGAGTAGCGTTGTGGACGTTGGGTCTAATATACTCTACACACAGAAGCCGCCTGGTATATCGGCCATCTTTCGTACGAGTTCATTTGACACGCCGCTGACATTCGGTGGCTTTGGTGTGTAGAGACCATTACGGTTGCCTGGCAGAGATCAGGCTTCATAGGACCACCTATTGTAAATTATTATGTACCTAATTACGTTCCAGTTTCTTACAACTATGAACGTATAATGAGCAGACACTGTTACGAGCTAATATGATCTTGAAACAAAATCGTCTTTACCATTTTTAGAAAATTGTGAAAGAAATATTGGTTGCTAGGGATCTTCCACTCAATTGAATTCACGGAGTATTATATTATATTGTACTAAAAAAAACCAGCGGCTTTTTCCAATATAGTTTCTCAGTGAAGCCCTTGTAGTAAAAGCCTTCGCTATTCAATAAAATCAAAAAAAAAATATTGATTTTGTTTGGTAACACATTTGGTCACTTACGTAAGTCCCATGTAACTTGGGATCCCATGTATAAGGGACCGAGCCCATTGCCAATCAATCGGGTACAAATCCGAGCTTCTAATGAAAGATTCCTAATTGCAAAACCCAATACCACGATTCGCGATCCGGGAACCGAACCCAGCATTGCATGCTCAATAGTGGTAAGGAAACCAGAAAATCATACCCACATTTCCGTAGAAAACCAAAAATATCACACTTATTTCATAATCAGCCCGAAAATCTAAGTATTACCAAATCAAATATTAATAAAGGCAAATTGGAGAAATTGCTGATTAGCAAATCTTAAGGCTGTTTGAACTCTCTTCAGTAATTTATAACCGAATTTGTTTCAATTATAAAATGAGGCAGATCTTCCACTTAAATAATTTATTAGACTACTTTACAGTTTAGACGGAGAAATTTTAATACAGCGGTAATACTTTATTTAATTTCGGCACGATGGCAATGACAAATAAAATTTATAGTAAATTGTAAAGTTTTTGGACTGCCCCGTTGGTCAAGTGGTCGCAAGCACGACTTCTGAGCACGAGGTCCTGGGTTCAATTCCCAGGTCAGGCATAGTGTTATTGGATATTTCCATCAAGAATTTCTCAGTAGCAGCCACGGAGTCTGGATTTAGAGCCCGGTTGCTGGCAATAAGTTCGCCCCGAATTACTTAGAACTTAAACATAACTGGCGGAATGTGGTTGTACTATAGGTAACTCTGCCTAACCCTTCGGGGATTACAGGCGTGATGTTATGTTGTGAAGTTTTGTAATGTTTTTATAATTATTAACACCCAATACATAATAAGCAGCATAATAAGTTTATAATGTCCCCACTGCTGGGACACCGACATCATCTTTAATAATATCTATAATATCTTGGGACAACCAACACACTGCCATCTGATCCCAAACTAGGCAGAGCCTGAGCAACCAAACAACTGATAAACATACTTATATATTTCTAAAGACATACAGATTATAGATAAATTACACACACACCCAGATACAGAACAAGTAATCGTACTCATCGCACAAAGATTTGTCCTGTGTGGGAATCGAACCCACACCTCCGTCCTAGCAGTCAGGGTCACTAACCACTAGACCAACAGGCCAATCTTTGAGAGAGAGTGAGCCATAAAACTCAACGCGGGCCTTGCGCTGGTGGCTTGATGTCACATATTTCAATTTTTTGGTTCTACTTACGACATGCTGGTTTTCTTACGTTGTCAAATCAAAATGGTAATGTAAACTATACCATTTTTATTTGACTAGTAGAATAATTAACAAAAAGGTTTAAACCAGCGACCTAGAAACTCGTTTAGTCACAACATAAGAAGGCTCCCAATTAGGAAGTAGGATTACAAACTGACAAAGCCTTTACATTATAACAAAAGCCACTGAAAAACTTACAACAAAGATTGTTCATTTTTCCGTAGAGCTCAAAACAAGATAATTCACCTTCTTTCTACCAAATTATAGCCCGTTCTTTTACGTTCATGGTACACGGACTCGGGTTCCGTAGCTCAAAGGCTAGAGCATTTTATTCTTTCTCCGCTGTACCCTATTTCAGCGAGTTAGTCTTCGACGGTCGACTGCAAACTTTAGTTCTGCCGGTACAAAGGTAACTAGTTTAATTTGAACTTCTACTGGGCAGCGTCACTTTTACCGTAAAATGTCAATGTTTAACTTTCTACTTTATTGTGTTTGTGGAAAGTTACCGGGTTTTGACACTCGATCTTGTTGATATGGCGTAAAATCGTGGTACAAAACATTGTTTATAATTTTTTTTAAACTACTTTTTGGGACATTAATGTAGCACACCCACTGTCTCTTAAGATACAGGATACCCTAGTTTAAGAGACAGAGTTTAATCTATTGTGTACAGATTTCCGAAGCATCCAAATATTTAGTATAGTGTTCTCTAACATGAATTCAAAATTGTAAACTTATTATCTGTATTTTTGGGAAACAAAGAAATTTATATAATTTTTCAATCGCTAGAAGAATAGAGAAAAACAAGCTATAGGTTACGTCCTATGTAAGTTCAGAATACATGACACTTATCCAATGAACCCTTGTAATATCATCATTTCCATTTCACAAATGAAATTCTAAACACCTAGCAATCCTAATTTATACTTTTCAGACTACCACACAATTATTTATGACTTATTTTGAGAGAAAACTGGTCTAAGAAGGCCAATTCTTCACTACGTAGAGAAAATTATATATGTTGTCAAAATTTACCTCCACTTACAACGCAGGTGAGCTTCAAACTTGTGTCTTCTATGTAAGGGCCGGCCACACCGACCACCTCTTTATCGAACTCGTCGAAAATCTTCGGTTTTTCGGGTAGTTCTGTAACAAAACAAAAACATCATCATCATCTGCCTAGCCTTTTCCTGACGCATCCCCCGTACCTCCTCCATAACATGTTGGGTTATACTTCCAGTGTGGCCCGAAGCAATTGGAAACCGAATCATCGTCATCAAACTTCCTTTTCCCAACTATGTTGGGGTCGGCTTCCAGTCTAACCGGATGCAGCTAAATACCAGTATTTTACATGGAGAGATAATATGGAGGGTTATACGATACGCCTTGGTAAGACTGGTTGTCAGACTTTCAGGCCACTGACTACCTGTAATGACTGTCAAAGATCTACCAATGAGACCCGGGACCAACGGCTTAACGTGCTTTCCGAGGCACGGAGGATATTCGGTATCTAATGAATGGTCAACCATCCACGGACCAACCTAAGCAAGCGCGGCTTAATCTAAGAGTTGACTCGAGCCGCTGTTATTATTTAGCTTCTCCACGAACGAGAAACTAAGTAATTCAATAAATAAAAAACTATAGTAAGAGGTCATCGTACTGCTACTACTACATTATGATCAACTTTCACACGGGACCAATCCTGAAGTCGTGAAAAAAAAACCAGCTGTTCCCTACATGTTGCCTTGGAGCAGATTTTTTATCGACTGAACTGAGCTTCTTCGTTATTGTACTCACAATAAAACATAAAGGTTAATATTTTCATTGTTACATCATCGTGCTAGGAACAAAATGTTTTTACTGGTCTCTGCATTTGGCAGTTGTTGTTTTCCTTCATTATTATTAACAATTTAATGTTTGCTAAGAAAACTTACAATTTATGATAAGCAAACTTTCTGTGTACAGGCTATGACGAAAACCAGATCGGCCTAGTTTCAAACAACATTAATTATCCTGGTGTACAACAAATCAAGTAAAACTTTATTAAAACATTGTTTCGTCAGAATACTGCTACTGACGGATTTGTTGATTGGCTGGCTGACAGGTAATATTCCTCCTGATCACATTACGGCGATGGCTGTTCTAGCTACCGCCGCGGGAGAATTTATTCTGCACGAGTGTGTTTTCCGACACAGGTGAAGCACTCAACAACCGGGAAGAGAATCAACGTAGGACCATGCTAGCTTATTGATATATTATGGACATAAAAATAACAAAGTAGGTACCAAAACATAAATATTCTAAATATGTTTTCATTGAACCTAAGAAAATTAATGTTCCATTTCCTGAATAATATAATCATCAAATTCATCTCTTTGAAAAACAATAGGTTCCCAAACAAAGCATCGCAATGATTAAATTTTCCATCACTTGCTATTTAATTTGCTTTGTAATCAAGTCGCTTAAAGCAAAGGAAAATTAATAATTAAATAATGAACCAAGCCAAGAATTATCAACAGAAGTTCTGAATGTAGAAACAAAGTTTGAAACATACGGTATGAATTTAACATTGCTACAGATCACATGAGATTGACTAAAGAATTTATAATGTATTCGTATGAGCTTAAAACAGATAATTGAACTTCATTATTTATTATGCCTAAGTAGGATGGAACCTAAAATAATTCTACGGTAGTTTGTCAAGTAACGGCACATTTTTTCGCCACGAAAGTCGAAACTGACTGAGACATACATATAAGTCGAAGACGGTCATTGGTACGGACTTAAAATGGTGGTGACATCACGACAAGATTACCCCATCTCTGCGTGCTTTTACAGAGCCCTGATGTCTTCAGCTCAGAGTTCAGATATCTTGGCACTGTACCCGATTCATTGTGCCCGTGTTGTTGTGTTAAGTTGTGATCTCAAGTAAATCGTTTGTTTTGCTACAAACGGTGTATCGCACCCAGTGTGTTTGCATGGCACGACACCCATGTTCTGCCCACAAGATGTACGAGCCTAACGGAATAAATCCTGACAACCCGACATATAGATATGTTACATATGCGAGCGCCTACTAAGAAAGCTAAAGTCACTTGTCTTAGACCCTCTGCTGGTATAACAAAGAAGGCAGGGTGCAAGTCGCAATCTTAGCCTTCTGGTACCGTCTTGTGCCAAAATAAGGCAGCGTCATCTGCCTAGACTTTTCCCTTTAACGTTGGGGTCAGCTTCCAGTCTAACCGGATGCAGCTGAATACCAGTATTTTACATGAAGCGACTGCCTTTCTCCTTTCTGACCTCCACAACTCAGTATCGTGACGGGTACCGTGTGTGGGTAATGTGTTATTCAATGCTGACTGAATAACACGTTACCCCTTGGTAAAACGGGTTGTAAGAAGTTCGGGCCACTGACTAACTGTAACGACTTTCAAAGATCTACAAATGACAGCCGTGACTAACGGGTTAACTAGCTTTTTTATTTAGCCAACGAGCTCTTCTGCAAATATGCCAAAGTACTACTCCTAATGTTTTTAGCCAGATTCGTGTTTATCCTATCGACTTTTCTCAGAATTCTGTTAATCTTTACCCATTCAGTGACTTAAAAAATATTTCTTAACCTGTTTTCCCCATTTTACACCTTAACCGATCCGTATTAAACTTAAAATTGTTTAACAACCGCTACGCAACCTTATTTGTTTCAAAAAGGTCAAGACTCCTGCCTTATAAAACTCAGATACTTTCAATATTGAACGTGGTTTTTCAAAAGGAGTACTTGATTTTAAATGCCTTTGCCTTCGCATCTAGACATCAAACAGGGCACGTCTAAATCTGGAGTCAGAAACACAAAAATCTTCAGCTTTCTTTACAAAGGTAAGAAGGGAGATCCAAAGTGGCTTGGTAGCTTAAGAATTGGCTAAGTATCATCGAACTTCACTTACAGTGACAGACCGAATAACTCATAGTACTTTATATTGGAAATTGAAGATGTTTAAAAACGATGAATGATAATGACAGATTTTGTGTGTATAAAAGAGATTTAAAAGACTTATAGAGCGGACATTGGTAATATGGTTTTGTCGAATAATGCCCAATTCGTAAATTGCATTGGGAATATTGTCACACATTGATTTTAACACATGAATGATACCTGATAAGCGAGCGTATGACACTAGACAGACCAACCTGTTAGTAACTAAGTAACCTAAACTTGTTTTTATGTAGTAATACGATTACGATTTACTTCATTTTGTCCCGTCTATTGCTCGTAGTATTTGGTAACATCCAAATATTACGAGTGGTCTGTATTTTTGAAATTGTTTTTTTTTTTGTAATAACGATAAGTAGCTTTTTTCTAAGAAGTTATTAAATCTAGAAGCGGTGGAGTCTATCATTATGAAATAAAAATTCAAAGTGACGAAATGATGATGAAAATTAATGGGTATAAAATTAATATTTCGCGCGATACCTTTCTTATAACATAAAATATTCAATCAGAAATAATGATATTGTTGCGATAATTTCGAAAGAACGTACTTTTGTACGAGTAACTAAGCTAGTTCATTTGTAGGTCTCACTTTACATCATGAAGTAGCTATGTTATAAAAAAGCGCGACTTAGAACGAGATTCTTTTATTCCATTTATGATTACGATTTGTGTTGACTAGCGGGCTATTACATTGCTTGCATCAGAAACTATAAAAAAATATATACATATAAAATACCTTATGACCGGTTTCTCGTCAAAGCTTATGGGTTAAAATTGTATCATTGGCTACTTCTAAAAAAATGATGCAAACACAATTTTTAGCCATTCCGCTCCCCGCCACCGCTTACAGCACTCTACCCTAGGCCTTAAACGGATATTGGCTTACATAAAACCAACACGAGGTAAAGCTAAGCTAGTATAATATTAAAAATCTTTCCAAGCTTACAATACTGAACTGAAACTTGGGTATTAAATATTTAATTTGTACCTATCTCCTTCGCTATATGAATATTTGTATCTCATATAACGTTGGTAATTAATATATAAGGTACCGTGTATCACATATTTGTACATAAACATTACGTTTACTGAGAAGTTGGAATGTTGTTTGCTTGCCGTTTAAGCGTTGTGAACAGGTAAGTTTATCAATCCTATACATATAACAGCTATGCCAGCAGATGCTTACACATCACTACACATATCTCGAGTTCTAACTAAAACGACCAGTCATGTGGAAACTTGATCGCGTTTATTCAAGGTGTAAACGGGGGGTCCGTTTACACCTTGAATGGTGTAAACGGACCCCTCACGAAGCTGTCAACCAAGAATTCTGTACATCAAATTAAGTAACTATACGCAAAAAATATTACTGGGAAAAGAGTTTGTTTTATTGGTGAAACATTACTTTTTACCGTAGGACTCAATGTAACACATTCAAAACATTGTGCTGGTGGATGCATTGAATAGTGCGTAGTCAAGGAGGTATTTAATGTCAACTTATAACATTGAAAAGTTGTAATAAAAAAAAACATGTGGAAACGTTGGAACTTTGACCAACAATATCTGCGTAACTGGAAGGTTCCCGAGTATGTTCCAGGACAAAAAAAAATCGCATTGACGGGGAATACAAGTGCCTTTTAGTTTCCTTAAGGATATTTGATACCCGTTACAATTATATCACATACCACACATTCGCGTTGACCGAATAAAATGAACATGTATTTGCACGACGAACACTTTCGTTAGGACGCCGCTTCAGAAACTTGTATTTAGGCGTTGGTTGTGAACAGGTGGATATATTTATGTACCTTACAAACAAAGTAGCTAGGCTAACACTTTGGCACATTAAGAGCTGCTACTTTAAATCCTTTTAGAATTTTCAAACGCATATTTAAAGAATACTAAGAGTATTAAGTTACAGGTTGTCAGTGGCCTGAAAATCTGACAACTAGTCTTATCAAGTGGTTATCGTATTACCCAGTACTAACTGGGTTGTGGAGGTCAGATAGGCAATCGTTCCATTGTAGTGTATAAGCATGGCAGCCTTATTTAAAATGCTTCTTCAGCAATACTGGTATATAATAAATTGTAAGTATTGTTAACACACATTCAACCGGACCATGAAACCAAACAGACGTATCATTTCAACTTTTCCAACCTAACGACCTGATCACACTACAATCATGTATTATAATGGTATTCAACTGCATCTGGTTTGACTGGAAACCGACACCAGTATAGTTGCGAAAAACACTAGGCAGACTAAATGTAGAAGTATGTTTCCGGATTAAATTAGAAAAAAAGGTCAGAAAGGTCGCTGAGCAATTATATCTCATGGCGTTTCATTCGTTGATTAGACACTGTGCTTTGTGAATCGTATGGTTTGTTTTACATTGAATTGAATTGACGTCATACGACATGAGTTCCTAAGCTCATCGAATCGAAATCGTCTAAAATACGAGTATTATACACCATTATTTTTAGGTCGTTCTGGAACCGAATACCATTAACTCGATCATCGAACTCAAAACGAGTGGGACTATTTTTTTCAAAAAGTAACAATAAAAAAAACACGAAAGAATAAATTTAATGTTTTTTTTTTTGTGAAATAATGAGAACTCAAATGCATATATATGTATGTGTGTAAAACATATCCAAGATCGGCAACACATGCGACCGATACCCATTGAAAAATTCATTCATCGATCGATTCTCATTATATCACAAAAAAAAAACAATATTCTTTCGTGTTTTTTTATTGTTTTTTTTTTTTAAATATAGTCCCAATCGTTTCGAGTTCGATGATCGAGTTAATGGTATTCGGTTCCAGAACGACCTAAAAATAATGGTGTATACTAAGAAATTATATTAATCATAAATAATCGATTCAATTCGATATTGAAAGCTTTTTAATCGAGAGGCTTTTACAGAAAGGGGCTGCCAATTCTTTGAAAGAAAACCACACAAAAATAACGTGTTAATAAACATCAATAGAGGCTCCCCCCATAATAACCATCAACCCTCATTCCAAGTCTTCGCGTGAGAAAACCAGCAGCTGACCGTTTTCCCATTTACTTCTACAGATTGAAAATGTTACATCGAAGGGGCAGATGGGGCCGTGTGACGAAAAAAGACACGCACTCCCAAGTACCTCCTATAATTGAGTTACCCTACATTAAACTTACCCTCGGACCGTATATTGCTAAAATAAAAGCCTTGGAAGACATCGTTGATGCAAATTACTTTCTCCCAAACTGCCCAAAGCAATCTTTTCATCGTTTGTGTATTTTCAGATATAATACTTGGGGAGCACGATTATGATGTAAGAAATCAAATAACAATACAATAGAACGAGAATAAGGGTCTCGTAATGGATTTAAGGTTTTTTTGTTTATTCGTAATTTCATGTTTTGTTATATGAAAGTTAATATCGAAGTATTGTACCGAGACATTTTGTTGTATGTAAAGCAAAACATGAATATTAAAATATGGAAAAACTCCATTAGTATCATGAAATTTTGATAAAATATAACTTTATTAAAAAAACTAGACCAAAATGGATGTTCGTTACATTATTATTTTTGCTTTTAAAATCATGAGGAAACAGTGCTACGCCGTAGCTGACGGCTACGTCTGCTACGCGATCGTACCAGATCGTTTCATAATAAATTAATCCCGTGTTAATTACGCTCTTAGTTCACTACCCCACACATTATAATGATCTAGTTTTATTTTTAGTATCAATTTAAAATTATATTTAAATTGTCGAACATTATCAGGTATCGTTAAATAATCCGTTAAACGACGTCACAAAGTAAAATATTCGCAGAAAATCTACCGATAGTTTTTCTTCATATTAAATTACAGTTTCAATCTGTGGTCGGTGAATGTACGGCAATATTTCAGCTAGCCTTGGTTTTATATCAACACATTGTTTAAGAATAGTTTGGCTTGTAGTGGAAGTAAATTGCTGGTAATGTTTCAACGTTAGACTGAAAGTAAACGAAAAAGTAATCTCACCTACTTGCTTACTACAGCGGGGCGTGGTCCTTCACAAGTAAGATAGGTTGATTTAGTTTTGTTTAAAATCTGGTCAACCTATTATAATATGCCTATCTTGAAATCTTAATCAAACTATTGTTTTGGTTATCAATGTGATATATAACTATGAAATGGTGCACAAATAAGTATATTCAATAGCACTACACTACTACACACCCTACACACTACTAAGATTGACGCAGACGTAAATCCACTGTGCCATTGCTGAAATCAATTTCAGATTGGTATTCATATTTATTCATAGATAAGTCAATAATATCATCGAAATTTTTATAGGTTGTTAAAAAAAAATAGCTGTTCCATACATTTTGACCGTATTACGAGGTATTGCACTTTTATAATAAACAGCTGTTTTTGGAACGAAGTTCCTTATCGCGCGTTGCGAAAGGGGACTAGACGGAAAAAATTAAGACGAAAAGTTGTAACGACACTTTTTGCTGTAGTAAGCTATTGTAAACCGTGCGGCGTGCGCATGTTTCTCTGTCTGTCTCTCTCTCTCTCTTACAGAAAGCAAGCCAGATATTTTCGTTTTGTCTTTGGTCTGTGGATGGGTGATCAAGGTTAAGCAACGACTGCTTAACCTTGATCACCCATCCACAGACCAACCTTGGCAACCGCTGCTTAACTTGGATCACCCATCCACAGACAGACCTTGGCAGTCGGTGCTTAACCTTGATCACCCATCCACAGACAGACCTCGGCAACCGTTGCTTAACTTGGATCACCCATCCACAGACAGACCTTGGCAGTCGTTGCTTACCCTTGATCACCCATCCACAGACAGACCTCGGCAACCGGTGCTTAACTTGGATCACCCATCCACAGACAGACCTTGGCAGTCGGTGCTTAACCTTGATCACCCATCCACAGACAGACCTTGGCAGTCGTTGCTTAACCTTGATCACCCATCCACATACAGACCTCGGCAACCGTTGCTTAACTTGGATCACCCATGCACAGAACAACCTATTAATAACCGTATTACCTATATAAATATATAATAAGGTAAGTAAGAAAAATTATGAAAAATTCTATGACCTACTGAAAACGTGGTAACCGTTTTCGCGTCGGTGTCCTTTCCACCCCGTAAAGCGATTACATAATTCGACACAGTAATAAAACTAAAAGACTTATTAGCCAATAAAACTGAGATTGGCTCATTGCCAGAATGCAATATGCAGCCACAGACGGTCGAGTAAAATGGCTACTTTATTGAGCCACACTTTTTTGCTGCGTCTCGATATCATAGTTTGAGTTCACGGTGGATGTTGAACTGGGTATAGACAAGACATATAGAAAAAGTAACTGGCCTGTTTATTCTCAAAGAGGCGGGATCCTATTACCCAATAAGTGGTTTTCTACAAAATTCTGTCTTCCTAGTGCTGGCTGGTCCCTTCTCTAGAAGTCAAGCCGGTCCAGTCATCTTCGATAAAGCCAAGGCACCAAAATATAGGGATTAAAAATGGGCTTTGCCAGGGAATAGCCATAATGGTATATTTCCACTACCAAGCAGCATTGCTCTATACTGGTTAGAAGGTATCATTATTATCGTGTATTTATTTTCAAACACATTTCATACATTTTTAATATTCCTTCGAACACAATCTAAAAACTAAAAAAATCTATAAAAATTAGTAGCCAAATAGGAGCAGGGTCCAAGCTACCGGCGGTAGTTAGGGCTCCAGAGAGAGAGAAAGCTCCTAACAATACGAGCGGCGTCCAGGAGTACCGCTTTCTGCCCTTAAGCTTGATCCAGCTGCCTAACGAGAGCTTCCTTAGGTATTGGTTGAGGCCCTTGGTAATAAAGCTATTGGCTGAAACTACTATCGGCACAGTGATCGCTGAGTTCACACCACACATGTCGACAAACTCGTGGGCCAAGTCAAGATACTTGATTTGCTTATCTTTATTGGCTTTCACGAGGTTCTCGTCATGCGGGACTGATACGAGTATGTCAACAATCATTGCGCGCCGTTCTAATCGACCCACCCCCACTATATCAGGCTTATTGGCTGAAGGTCCTTCCAGTCATCATTCTGCCAATTTACTGCTGAATACCTAATGCACTTACTGAACCCAATTATAATAATTTTACCAATAATAGCGCATCCTAAACAACTAGTCCCACCCAATATAATATTTCATAACTCCTAAAACGCAACTTCATCATCTGTAGCAAGATGCCTGCCAATAAACCGATACTATTTGGCTACGTTCCTATACCACACATAAATTTATAACGGACATGGGAGCCAGGTGACTTGAACAGTCATAAAATATTGATACACGGACATTTTGTGGTAAATAAAGCCTTATTGATAGGCGAAGAGGCGAGCATAGTGAATATTACGGAAACTGGATGTTGAATAATTTTGTTGGCAGTTTTCATCATTTAGGTAAATAATTTAATAGTTGAAGTGTTGACTGTCATGACGAAATCGGAATAGATCCTATCATAATCTGCCTAGCCTTTTCTTAACTATTTTGGGGTCGGCTTCCAGTCTAACCGGATGCACCTGAATACCAGTATTTTAGGTGGAGCGACTACCTATCTGACCTGCACAACCCAGTTCGTTCTGGATAATACAATACCCTTTAGTAAGACTGGTTGTCAGAGTTTCCGGCCACTGACTACCTGTAAGGACTGTCAAAGATCTACAAATGACAGCCGGGACCAACGGCTTTATTTGCTTTCCGAGGCACGGAGGAAACTCTGTATGTAATGGGTGGTCACCCATCCACGGACCAACCTAGGCAAGCGCAGCTTAACCAAAAGATCGACCTGAGCGGCATTTATTCTTTAGCCACGAGGTCCTACCGGAATAGATCCTATATATAGTTGATGCAAAAACACCCATAACGAAGTCGAGATGATATTTTTTTTTGTACTGGACCATACCTCGGAACCTTTTAGTAACGGTGATATTGAAGATGAAAGTTCCAATTTTTCAACACGTTTTTTGTTTTTAATACAGGTTTTAAATGTCATAACTTTACTTTAAATGCCCCTATGCTATTAAATGCAACCATCAGCACAATGTTTTGAGTGCGTTTCATTCGAGCGCTCCCGTAGACCATGATTTTTCTCAGAAAAAAAATTGTTTCCCAGCAAAACAAAAATTGTGCAGTGTTACTTAGTTACAGTACAGAATTTTTGGTCGTCAACCAAAAATTCTGTACTGTAACTAAGTAACACTGCACAATTGCAGTTTGCTTCATGAAGGGGCCTTTTACACCCTGTATACATAATTTTATATGCAGTCTTTGTTTAAACACATTGCATTTATGGGTGATGATTTGTAGGTAACACGACGACGACTTTGTTTCATCTTTTTTATATTTGACGCCTGCTCGATATTACTCCTTTAGTTTGCTTTGTACATATTAATTGGTTTTAGCTAATCACAAACTGTAGATTAGACATTTGAAACAGTAGAAACCTTTTCTGATTATAGCCTATGTACCTACCTGAAATCCTATTTTAAATACAACATGGAGTGAAATTAAAAAAAAAAATTCAAAGAGACACCGAAATTCTATCTTTTCTTTTTGTTCCCCGTGAACAGTCCGCAAAATAAAAAGTTCTCAAAAGTTACAAACTTGTTTCACAAAATGGCTTCACATTTGCACTCTCTGGTTGGATTGAAAAAATTCGTTCTTTGAACTTTTTCTTCGACTTCATTTGGCATTGGCAAACATCATGATTACTTTGTGCTATTTTTGTACATTTCAAATGAGACTTACTCAAATTGTTCAGATTAAAAACGTAAAATTGCGCCTGTAATTCCCGAAGGGTTAGGCAGAGGTATACCTTTGGTATACCCAAATTTTACCGTCTGTTTTAATCCCTGCAGTAATACAAAGTATAAACGGGGTTACAAGAACAAGCATTATGTACATTAAACTAAGTAACTCTCCGCAAAATTTATTGCTGGGAACCGACTTTATTTTTTTGGAGGTTTAAAAATCACGTTTTACGGTAGAACTTAATTTATTGTACTCAAAAGTTTGTGCTGTTGAATGCATTGAATAGCGCAGGGGCCATGGTGGTATTTAAAGTAAAGTTATAACATTGATACTTCTAAATTGATTGATATTTCTAAAAAAAACTCGTGTTTTATTTCGACCTAGGGAACGAGGTATGGGTCTAGAACAAAGTAAGCATCTCAATGACATAACGTGGAAAACAAGTCTTCTTACACCTATTAGAAGGCAAACCTTTTGTTATCGACCAGACACAAATTCAGATCTCAGGTTGCTACTGAGAAATTTTTAAGGGAAATATCCATCAAAACTTTGTTCGCACTGGGTATGGTTATGATCTACGGTAACTCTTGCGACCACTAGGCCAAGAAGGCAGTCATTTATTGTTTGTTGAAAATGGAGAAATCGAGTACAAATGTCTGTCCGTAAAATAACATCAATGAATCCACTAACATTGCGAACGCAATTGAAGTCAGTCCATCTCATTGATGGCCGTAATGACTTAACAGCTATATAATTATAAAAGCTTTAACACAACTGCAATAACCACAAATTAACTGTAGAATATTAAAGCCGTACTCAGACAAGCGCAGTGGAACTTTGCATTCGAATGCGAATTTGAAATAGTCCCTATAAATTTTAAATGAAGTATCCTAGACAGTGCCGGGGCAAAGTGATAGCTATAGTGATAGGCTATGAATATTGTACAATAACTGTCTACCTAAAAGTGTCGCGGACTCTAACCTGCACTTAGTAACGCAGTGTTATTTGAAATGGTGTTATTACATTAAATAGCGATCTAGTTTGGGAGCGCTACATCTTTTGTTATTCTGTGCCATTTGTCATTGTCCGTCAGTGTTTAAAATAGCCTTCGGAAGAATGCAAAAGCGGCACATCTTGGGCAGTCAGCTCATTTTAAAATATAATTTTATTTTTAAATCGGTATAAACGTTTTTTATAGTTTGTGTGGATTTGACAGAAGTGGCTGTCACATTTTGTTGTTAATGTAGACTGTGGAAAACATCATGCAGACAACCTCAAAACAAAACATGAAATCCAAAAGTTTGTTTTATAGTTCACATCTTCTCATTTACAGGCGCCATTATCGTTGTCTAGTGACAAGACATTCATGGTTGGATGGACTAGATCATTTATAATAATAATATTCTTTGTTTTTGGACAACAATGATCCAGCATTTGGGGTCTATTGCCATTCAGTACCTACTAAAAAAAACATTTTTTTTGCCATCCAACGTGGCAACGCTGATTATTTGGCCAAAAAATTGGCCCGCCCTCTGGTCACGTGAAGAGTCGACAAGCCGCTTGGGGATTTCCCGAAATACTAGGTGGGCACTCGAACCCCATGGCCCTAGTGTTTTTGTACCTTGCTTCTATCATAATAAAATATCGAAATCAAGCGCAAGTAGACATATAGGTGGAACGAAGTTTATAGTGGTCGGATTTTCATGGGACTTTTTTATTGAGTTCATA
This sequence comes from Eurois occulta, assembly GCA_950022335.1. Classification (NCBI taxonomy): domain Eukaryota; kingdom Metazoa; phylum Arthropoda; class Insecta; order Lepidoptera; family Noctuidae; genus Eurois; species Eurois occulta. Next base: position 1,989,575 of record OX465486.1, read on the forward strand.
TAATAACATAATAGGTGTGAAGATATTGTGCATCCATTAAACGCCAATTTGTTCTGATTACTTGTTAACCGTTGTCGATGCAATGCATATTTCCAATATTTTTTTTTAATTTCCTGTTTTCTTCAATTATTTCCAAAATAGGTACCTAATGTTAAGACAAAGATTTCTGTTGTCTTTGATAACTGATATTTTTTCACAGATAACGGGCATACAAAACTTAAAAAAAAAACACATTTTTATGAGTGAAGTGACGAAAAATTCATTAGAAAATATCAGCCGTCTCTCATAGAAAAAGGATTAGAAATTTTCTAAAGTCACTCAAACAGAGGTTTCTAGTTTGTATGCGAATGAATCAACGGACAAAATAGTCAGCTAAACATAAACGCAGTTCTAATAAACAGGATTACGTAGCGTTGATCGTCAAATGTTTAGTTTTGCGAGCGCATCGCGAATGTCTATTAGGACATATTCAACAGCAGTACGTTTCAGTGTTTGATCGTGTATTAATGAACAACCAGCAGGTAACGCGGAATTGTGTTCTGTTTAAATGACGTCATTGACTGAATAATATTATAATATAACATCACTTCTGCAGTACTAGGTTAAGGTGTTTATGTCAGGCTTTAACAGTCATATTCTAATACCATGAGATGTGGTGTATGGAGTGTATTAACTGGATAGGACTGCCTCATCAGTATAGTGCTCACAAGTGCAACCGTGCCGTCAAGATACTGAAACATCAACTACTGTTACGGTGCCAATAAAGTTTATAAATCTTTATCGGGTTATCCGAATCGCATGTGACTAAAAGAGTGATGAATATAAACGTTGATGGATGGAGAGGGAGAGGAAGACCAAAGAAACGATGGATGGATTGTGTGAGGAATGATATGAAAGATAAAGAAGTAAATGACAGCGTGACGGTTGACAGAGGAGAATGCAAGAAAAAAACGTGTTGCGCCAACCCCAAATAACATGGGACAAGGGCAGGAAGATGTTGATCGGGTTATCCTCATTTTCATATAAAAGAACCATTCATGTTTATTTTTAAAGATTATTTCTTTCAAATGTCCGTAACTGCGGTTAACATGGTTCATTTTGCAGTTACAATTTTCGATGACGCGTTCGAGCATTTCGAGTGGTATTTGGTGAATAATGTTGGCTACCACTTGCTCAACCGTACGCAGTTTATCCATATAGACTTTGAACAAAGGAAAAAGTCTAGGAGTGTGATGTCACAGGATTTAGGCGGCCAATTCCGTGCGAAGCGCGAAATTAACTGTTTACCAAATTTTTCTCGCAAAAGAGCAATGGGTTTACGTGCTGTGAGGCAAGAAGGCTTTAAGACTTTTCGATGGTATAGCGAATCGTGCATCTGGTAGACCGATTATGTTGTCCATAAGTTGCTTTAAGTGCACGAAACAACCTCCTCGTAGAACGCTGATTTTCGTAATTCAGCTGAATAATTTAAAGACGCAGTGCCGGGATGGAAACACTTAGTTTCATTATGAAATTTTAAACTATACTGAACAAAAATACCATGATAGATTAACACGATTCACGCTTCCTCTGTCCAAAAATACATAGGTATTCAAAAAAGTACCACGAAATGAATTACCCATTATATATTAGTATAGAAATTATAGTTATTTTTTCAATTAAATGATAAGCATTATGAAAAGAACATTTATATGTCAAAACTAAAATGTATTTTAAAACAAAATAAGTTCGATGTTTCATTTCCGACTAATTACTCTGATGACAAACTCACCATTAATATCCAACAGAATCTTATGGTTCCTAGTTGGCGATGTTTTGAAGTCTGCCCTGCAGCTGTACATGGCACGGTCAATGAGTGTGACGTCACCTATCCTCAGGGAGTAGGGTGTGGCCGCGGCCTCTAAACCTCGAGCCTGGTTGTGAGACTTTCGGCCTTCTGATTACCTGTGACGACTGTCAATGATCTATGCATGACCGCCGGTACTTACGGCGTAACGTGCTTTTAAAGGCACGGACGGGTCCTTGGTATGTTATGAATAGTTTTTGTAACCCATCCTCGGATCGACCTAGGCAGATGTTGTTTAACCTAAAAAAATCGACCCGTGTGGCTGTTATTATTTAGTCACTAACACCCACTGGTCGAGTTCACGTACACCCAGTGTGAAAAGAATAAATATCGAGTACTCACCAATAACATCCAAGAGAATCTTATGGTTCCTCGTCGGTGATATCTTGAAGTCTACCCTGCAGCGATACATGGCACGGTCAGTGGGTATGACGTCACGTATCCTCAGGGAGGACGGCGTGGCCGCGTGCCACCGCGCCCGGCCGCCGAGCACGTCGTCCGCCCAGTGCGCCGACGGACCCTTTATGCGCCCGTCGTAACTGTGGACAAACGGAAAAATGCTTGAGCATGAGAAACTATTGAGGTAAATTAACTTTCTTATGAATATCTAAGTATGTACGTATATAGGTATAATAGGTGCCTAGGTATTGTTCTTCGTATAAGTCATGTGTCTGTTTTTGTAAAATGAACGATGAATACAGAAACGAGAAGCAAAACATAGTGAGGAAATCGGCATGTTCAAGAACCCGCACTGGGCCCACGTCGTGGTAACAACTCACTCCTTCTTAAAGATTTTATTTTTATTTTCACTAAATCATTCATCATTAAATATATACTATTTCAACAGCTTTGTGGTGAATTCGTCACTTATAGGTGTGCACAGCACTTGTATAATCAATAATATAAAATAAAATGGAAGAGGATTGGATAGGAAGAAATTGAGATATCAGTTTCACAGCGCTGGGAACGTTATAGGCGCAGTTTATACAATAGAGACGTGGCGAGGACTCGGATAATCAAAGAAACCTAAAATGAACCTAATAGTTATGACGCATTGCGTCGTTTTTGTCTGGAAGAGATTTGCATCCGCACTTGCAGGCGACGCGCGACGTGACGTCACCGCCACCAGCACGCATATGACCACTTCGTCGAGTTTTGTCGACGGAAGAATCCATAGACAAAACCCGTAACTCGCTCGCGCCTTACGCTAAAGCTAATGCTACAGAAACAAGGGACAATATTAAACACGGCTGCGACTTTAAATCGACCTCAATCGATCTTTAAATTATATACAATTGATACGTATCATAATGATTAAGATCTCAAAGAAATAAGATTAATAATTCCATAATACTCTGAAATCCTAACCTCAAACTTTGAACTCTGAAAAATTCAATGCGTTGCCAACGTGCTCCGAAATGAAAACGTTTTTACTCATTAATATTTCATAAGCGCGGCCAGCTTAAGGCCAGTTCAGCCCTGCCCTATTCTTTTATACAGTCACCAACATAAATCAAAATGGGGGATCAAAGTGTAAGAGGGACGATTTTTATAAATTGCATAATTATGCAGTTTTATACGTAGAAAAATCTCGCGACAAATTTTTATACCTCGCGTTTTTAGAGGGAGTATCTAAAGCATGAAATAAAAATGGTAAGGAAAGTTTTGTGGAGGGTTAAGGAAGGAAGGAACCTTTGAAATGGAGAACTTTGGTTGGGAAATAACGAAAATTAATTAGATATTTCCCACAAAACTGCTTCGTTGGTCTAGTGGTTGCAAGCGCGACTGCTGAAAAGAGGTCCTGGGTTCAATTCCAGCGGGAAAATTGTTATTGGGTTTTTGCACTCGGAATTTCTCAGTAGCAGCCACGGCATCTGTATTTGTGCCCAGTTGATGACAATATGCTCGCCCTTTATAACGTGAGACTACAAACGTAACTGGAGGCGAAATGTGGAATTACAATTCACCCCTCGGGGATTACAGGCGTGATGATATGTACAATGTAATTAGATTTTTCCCACAAAAATATTGTTTATCTCTTCACAAACGCGAGTCACAAAATGTAATACGAGTATTTTTTCCAGGAACATATAGTTATAGGCACGTTCATATTACGTTTGAAACATGTCGATATGTTCGCCTAGTCCCAAGAGATCTGACACTGTTATCGTGTCTACTAACTATCGGATGGCATGTCATGTATAACATAAAATAATATCTGACTAACCGTCTGTTATTGATCTGCGAAGGACGAGCCCATTTCAATTTCAAAGCTTTATATTTTACTAGCTTATGCCCGCGGCTTCGCCCGTGTGGAGTACGGTAATTGTCCCACGAGATCGTACTGCCGGGAGTAAAGTATCCTATGTGTTAATTCAGGTTAAAAACTATATGTCTGCCAAATTTTATCCAAATCCATTTAGTGGTTTTTGCGTGAAAGAGTTACAAACATCAATCCGTCCTCACAAACTTTCGCATTTAAAATGTAATATTAGTAAGATTTCATCGATGGCCAAAATGATTAAAAATGTCAGATAAAAGTTTGCATACTCGTAGCATGACAATTTATTTTTTGCTCAAGAAATAAAACCATGTTTTTGTTGGTTACGAGGCCAAACACTTCACTACTGTACAGCTCTTACAAAGTTATATAAAAATTCCAAAAAATAAACTACTTATCATAATTTATCGTTATCATTAGAATGACACATACATTCCGCACGCAAAATACGCGCATTGGACGTGGAGTTGCGGACACCAGCCCGTTATACAATACATACATTACACACACACACACACACACATCATATTATTAATATTTTCTAGTCTATTATTTATTCACCCACAATCATTATTATGTTATATTACACCACAATAATTGCAACCGATACGCAATAAACAATGAAAACAATCAAATCTCCACTTTACCAGTTAAATAAATTAATCGCATTAATTTGACATTTAAAACTGACAAACAGGTTTTACACCGGTCAAATAAATACGGATGAAACTGTATGATTGTTTTGTTTTACAATTTATTTTAATTGTGTCACAGTAATCGCTTTAATGACTTTAACGATATTGTGTTTAACAAGGTATTTCCTGTGACAAACTACATCTTTTAGTCGATGTTTTACGTTCGAAATAATACTTTCTTCGCACTAATCTACATGCTCTACCCGTATCTATAAGCAAGTCCAAGTGATACTTGAGTAAAAGTAATTATATAAGTAATACGACTTTTATTCTGTAGTTTTGTAATTACTTGAAGTTAGAACTGTCAAAAGTTATAATTCTTAGCTTTGCTTCCTTTGACGGTTCTTACTTCGTTTAAATTCTTGTCTTTTGTATAAAAATGTTTGTATGAGTAATTACCAGTGATCGGAATAGGCTGACTATTATTTGCCTAAACTTCGGAGAACAGAGACAGAAAGTGGAGACTTCCTTACGACTACATTTTTTTCCCGGGATTCGGGAAAAATCTTCAGTAAGTTGAAAATAAGCTTTATTTAAGATGGCTATTTTTAACTAAACTTGCAATTAACAAATCTTAGGAATTTTCACTAAAACTAATCTAACTTAAATCATGTATTAGAATTTGGTAGATGTCACATTTCTTCGAATCAATGGTTGAAATATATTCATTCTGTTTCTGTCAATCCTTTCAAGATGACAGTCACCGAATTATATTTCAAATAAGGCTAGTGTTAAAAGCCTACCTTAATTATTTATATTTAATACTACTAGATGTTGCCCGCGAAATTCGTTCGCTTGAAATTATTATAAAATATTACTTCCTTATCGGACTCGGAATCGGACTTCGAAACTTATTTAATTTTATAACATAAAAGAAGCCTAACTTACTCCTTATGACATCACATATCTGCCAGTAAAAGTCCTGTCAAAATTAACCCAACCGTTTCGGAGATTATACGGAACAAAAAGCCGGAAAGCCAAAAAAAAACGTGGTTATAAGTACCGTAATGCTTTCATATGCATTAAATAAAAAGCTATTATTTTGAAATTACAAACAGACACATCTATACATACTTATACAGTAGCAATAGTGTCCCAATACAATCAACATCGATACATTCGGATATCAGTAGAAAATACATATAAATACATCATAATCCGTCATGCAGACGTGAGAAATTTATCCGAAAGGGAATTTTCTTCAGGCTAGTTGGCGGTTCAGATCAATCTTCAGATAGCATTTGTATCGAATTCTCGGAGTTATATCTAGCGTTGTTTTTGTATGTATTCAGTTTCTTTACACATGTTGGAGCATAATAGCACTTTAGGGTTGATAGACACGGCTCGTGTCCATGTATCGTGTTGACAAAAATTACTTCTTTCTTTTATTTTGGGAAAAATAATACAACATGAAACAGATATTCAGATGACATTACAATGTAACTCCCTAGTATGATAATAAAATGTTAGCTTCCTAGGGAACAAATCTTTTTTTTTAGGAACGTTCGCATTTTAATTAATCTTAGGATCAATTTGACACCATCTTAACATTATTTACGGTCATTTTTGGCAAGCTTTTGATATTGAATAGTAGATTTTGACGTTGACGTTTTTAATTACGAGAATTGGCCTTCAGATATGCCACGGACTATCCATAATCAGAAGTTATACCCATTCAATGGCAATCTATTATTAAACGCAACTTGATAACAAATTGATCTCTGATTATACCTCTGGGGAAAACAGGCATCTTGCAATTCCGCCATTATAATTAGTTACATCTGTAAGCTCTTGTTAATGATTTCCATACACAATCAAACCAATTGACACACTTTTCGAGTAGTAGTAGTTTTTCAGAACTAAAATACACAGAAGCACTTTGTTTCGACTTTATTCGCACACCAGTAGTTTTCTATTCGCTTTGAATACATGATTGATAGTGCAAAGACTAGAATTTATGTTGATACCATCGCTTCTGCGTTGTCTATGGTAGTTAAAAATAAACGACGCAGTTTTCGTATAAACCCGCAGTTGCAATTGCCTTACAAAAACGTTGATTACTCGTCGACTGTATGGCATTACACCCGTACATGTGTTTCACATTGCTGATGTTACAGAGGAGCTCTTGGCTAAATATTAACGGGATCAATCTTCAGGTTAAGCCGCGCTTGCTTAGGTTGGTCTGTGGATGGGTGACCACCCATTAAATACCGAGTTTCCTCCGTGCCTTGGAAAGCACGTTAAGCCGTTATTTACACGTTACGTTACACGTTACGTACGTCCCAGCTGTCATTTGTAGATCTTTGGCATTGGCCACAGGTATATTACTCGATATTAACTGGGTTGTGGAGGTCAGATAGGCAGTCGCTCCATGTAAAATACTGATATTCAGCTGCATCCGGTTTGACTGGAAGCCGACCCCAATATAATTGGGAATAGGCTTGGCAGATGATGATTGCTAATCTTATAATTGCGATAGAATTGTAGGTGATACCTACATGGGGGGCTTAGATAAGTGGCTATCGTCTTCAAAGCGTTTTTTTTTTCTACAACGACTGTCAATAGAATTGACAAACTCTATCGCTACCTTATGTCAATCTAAAGCATGTTTGAGTTTTATCACAATTGTCGCTGATTGAACGGCACTTTGTCTCGTTTTTGGCCTCGGGTTCTGAATATGGTTAAAGTAGAGCTATCATTGGTGTAAAAGTAAATAGCGTTCCTAATGATTACAGTGAACATGATGAAATCTACAATTTATAAGTTGTTGCTCTGAACACAGATTTATTCGAATGTAATAAGTAAATTAGTTACTGCCTCTTTGGTTTAGTGGTCGCAGGCGCAACTGCTGAGCATGAGGGCCTGGGTTGATTCCTAGGTCAGGCAAAGGTGAGGTTTTCCATCAAGAATTTCTCAGTAGCAGCCACGGAATCTGGTTTGAGTTTAGACTTGAACATGACCGGCGAAATGCGGGTGTACTATTAGATACACCTCTGCCTAACCCTTCCAGGATTAAAGGTGTTATGTTAAATAAAAAGTTAGTTTTAAAGAGAACCTCCTGTTAAAATATCGTCAAGTTAGAATTTTAAAGGCATTGACATAAAAACCCTCGACGCAAACACTGTACATATATGAATGTACGTATAGAGGAACCCGCCCGTATTATGAACAGCATCAGATAAAAGTAACTGCCCATTCTGTTTAATCAGATCACATTTTGGTGACGCTTATTTCTGTACCGTTACGCCAGAGGATAGTAGCTTATTCAAAACATAAGTACAACTAAGCATGCAATAGTGCTTGTAATTTTCTGGCAGGGGATAAATGCTTCTTGTCTTATAGAGAAAGACTGACCACTAATAACCACTGAAGACTAAAGAGGTCCCAACTTATTCAGACTTTAAAAGTATTTGAACTAATATTGGATAACTAATACTGCTAAGTCTTATTTAACTTCAGACATCCATGTAAGTCGTATTTGGATGTCTGAAGTTGAGAAAGACTTATAGCGATATCGACCCATTGACGACCCAGAAAATTCATCTTTGGAGAAGAATGATTAGGAAAGCCGACCCCAAATAAAGATGGGATAAGGCCACTAGAAGAAGATTGGACGTTATGGTTGTTAGTCAATACATAAATTGCTGAACTGATTTGGATATGGTACGGAAGACACAAAGACCATCACAAGCTGAATATTATGTTATATTAGTTTTTAAACTGTCATGGTCACTAACATTATAATTAACACTAGAAACGGGATATTTACCATGTCCACTGTTTGTTTTGAGTTCCCGATATTCACAAACAAACAGTGGACATGGTAAATATCCCGTTTCTAGTGTTAATTATTATGTTATATTATTGCTACACGATTACGGGTAATCAGAAGCCTGAAAGTCTTACCAAGGGATACTGTATTACCCAGTAACTAGGTTAAGGAGGTCAAATAGGCGACCACACCACACCATACCACACCATACCACCACTCCACACCACCATACCATAGTTGTAAAGGGCTAGGTAGACGGTGATGATGAAAACAATTAAAAGGGGTTCGTGTGTCCTCCAATTTTAGTAATTTTCCAACGAGAGTTGTAATATAGTACTTGAATATCTAAATTACACTGCCAAACCCAGATTATCAGTGTCAAATTACCAGCAGAGTGCTGTATTAATAGCTACCAGATAAAATTTGTCAGGGTTACCCAAACTCCGTTTAATCTGATCACATTTCGGCATCCCTAACCTCGCGTGGAAACTAATTTGAGTCTCGCATTCACACCGACAGGAGTATGCATAACAAATGCTTGGTTTGAGCGATTTATAAAATATGTACGCGGTGTCAGATTGCGATTTAGTCATGAATCTTAGGTGATTCAGTGACGTATTCTACTCTTGGAATTCGCTGTGTTATCACTTTTGTTAAGACTTAGGTGAGAATTTGTCGAGTAATATGTCTTACACAAAATCAAACATACTAGTGTGAGTTTGTATACCGTATTTTATATCATACTGAGCCCGCCCCCCCACATATAAATTTTTCATCGGTTATTTAAAAAAAAACAGCTGTTTCCTACAAAAGTGCAATACCTACACGGTCCATCTGATTTGATTATAATGATTCGAGGGACTGTTCGAAAGAGATACCGCGGCCCTGGAACATAAAGGGCAAAAGAAGGAACATGGATGGTTTTTAGTCAGTAAAAGTCTGACACTCCCTTCCACACCACCCAGAGTGGGAGGAGTCATTTGATGATTTCCCATCCCAAAAAAAAGGACTAACACTGCTCTCTATAATAATTATAATAGCTCATGCCCGCGGCTTCGCACGCGTGAAGTACGGTAATTTATCGTTTTTCTTTCCTCTTCTTTGTCGTCACACTCTTGAGAGAGTAGTCGTGGTCGTCACATCAGGGGTGGTGGCAAAGATCGTTCTATCGGGATTAAAAGCATCCTTTGCGTTAATCTTCTTTATAAACTATCTGTGTCAAATTTAATCAATTCCCTTTAGTAGTTTTTGCGTGAAAGAGTAACAGACATACATCTATCCTCACAAATTGTCGACTTTCTTAAAATAAAAGATTTGTTCATGCATGTATGATGACTTTTTTTTTACAAGGCGTGCTCAATAATAATGTCTTGTTAGTTTTCTTTACGGTATTTAAAGTTTCCTCCAACATAAATTAAAGGTAATCGAATAGAGAGTATCGTTTTCAAGTCGTATTAATTATTCATTTTTAATAAGTACTAAGTAAGGATCATTAATTTGGATTCAGGTTAATTACTGTCACTACAGTAATTAACTTCGTCCAAATTGATGATAAAGATTTATAATTAAAAACGATAATATCATTAAACTGGCCACTATCATAAATAAAACGAATTTGAAATTCTGGCTCGTATTATTAAATCTCTAAATTAGATCTTTTAAAATTATAATACCAATTATTAATGATGCTACTATACAAATACTTTTATCTTAAAATTAAATTTTTGACCCTAATTAAAATACTAAATGAAAGGACAAAATAAACAAACTTAAAACTTATTATTTTCATTTAGTTAGTCTAGCAAAAAGAAACGGATGATAATTAAATTTTATGGAACTTAAACAAACCCATTTATATCACTTGAAATTGTTTTAAAGTTTTTTTTTAATGAGGGTTCTCTTTATTTTTTAAACTATTTTTTTATATCTACGTATTTGTTCTATACTGAATTGACGTAGTGCTCATTACCACTGCAATTAAAAACCTTGTTTGTAGCAGTTTAGCATAATCAGCCTATAATGTTCCCACTGCTGGGACACACGGTCTCCTCTCTATGAGAGGAAATGGGCTATAATCCACCACGCGGGCAGTGCGGGTTGGTAGATGTCACATATCTTCGAATTTTTGGTACTAGGACATGCCGATGCCGGTTTTCTCACGATGTTTTCCTTCGCCGTTTTTGATAGCAGTGGTGATGAAATAAATTACACAATGTAGTGCGCCTAGCTGGGTTCGAACCCACGAAGTCTTACTGTTTGTAAGTTGGGGCCGCCACCACCGCTCTCCCACCACTGGGCCACCACCGCAGCAGTAGTAATTTAAAAATGACAAAATAATGTTAGAAATCTGTTTTTTGTTTTTTTTTTCACACCGTTTTGTAATCACATACTTTCAGTGCGTAACACAGGCCTTGTCTGAGTGACTTGTCAACAAATCTCTCCCGTGAGACAATGTCGGGTGAAAAGTTCTCTTCACTTACTGTTACTCAACAGATAATGAACACATAGTAGCGGCAACCGGGTCGTTGTGCCGGCGCCGCACGCGACCTACCCTTATTACAGGCAAAAAAGAAAAACAAATGCCAACAAGCTACTAGCTACCTCCTACGTGCCCCAATACAGAAAGGCAATTTACATTTCTCCAACAAAAACTCGACAAAACAAACGTAGTGCTGAGGTTTTAATAAGAACCGACTGAAAACTTAAAGATCCTTTCAAATACGATTGTTCTACTTAGCTGGATAATAGCCCCTCTAATCCAAAATGCGTTAATTCCCAGCCCAATACCAACTCTATTACTCGATCGTTAGAGTTCATTGTTTCACGACTTACAATCGAGTTAGGACTTTCTGTCAAAATGAAATAGAATTAAAGTAGCAGGTGGAATTATTTCTATTCTCATTTCTACAAGGTTTGAATTAAAATAATAATACAAATCGTTTCCTAGGAAGAATGTTACACTATTCGAGTTTAATAACTACGAAATAATTTCATTACTTTATTTTGGTAATTATAGTAGGCCGTCCCTGTAATTAATTACAGCGAAGTCGCTGCTTTGGATATAATTTCGATTTCGGATCACGAAAAAGAAAGAAAAAGTTTTATTTCACTGTTTGTCTTCAGTCTTGTAATTAAATATTCGAGATTGTTCGGAAATGGAGACAGAGTAAATAATGATGTTTCTGTACTGAACATCAGCTCCGTATTGTTTTGTTTTAATAAACAAGTCAGTTTTTTTGGTGAATAATAAAGAACAATGGACGAAGCGCAAGGAGTGTGTAAGTGTGTTTATGAATGTATGTATACATCAACGGTTACACGGTTGGCGCAATGGTTGAGCGATTGACTGCAGCGCTGCGTGCCGCGGATTCGATTCCAACACGGAACAAATATTTGTATGGTCTACAGGTAGTTGTTCCGGGCTTGGCTGTTTTTGTATGTGAGCTTAAATGTTTGTAAAACGCACCCATGATACAAGAAAAATCCCAATGTAGGTAGATTTCGAGTGTCCCACTCCTGGGCAAAGGCCTCGCGCATTTCTTCCACTTAATACTGATTAAATAATCAAAACAGCTAAATATTTCACAGCTATTTGACGTTGTCAATTCTCCGAATGCACAGCAAAGAAGAATATAAAACATCAATCAACTTTAAAGTACGGAGAAGGAACCACCTCTAATCTGATAGTCTTTTACAAAGTAGCCACAAGCCCCTCAATGGAGGTAGAAGAATATCAAATGATAACGTAGAACGATTTCCCTGTAAGCTCACCATATAAGTTATCGGAACTCTTATCCCTACTAAATCACATGTATTCATTTTGTCGATATTCGCAGAATTATTCCCGATCCAATTTCGAGCTTATTTATTTTCCTTATACCTGGCTGGTGCAGTGATCTGTTTGAACATATCGGTATTAGTTTTATTTATTTTTATCAAACCGGTACGGATATTATGCGGACTAGCTGCGGACAGTAGACACTGACAGATACTTCAGGACATTATTCGTCAGAGTCCGGTATTCAGAGACGCGTACCCAATTTGCCTGTACCAATTTGATCGAACCTTGTATAATAATAATCAGCCTATAATGTTCCCACTGTTGGGACACACGGCCTCCTCTCTATGAGAGAGAATGGGCTATAATACACCACGCGGGCCCAATGCGGGTTGGTAGATGTCACATGTCTTCGAATTTTTGGTTCTAGGACATGCCGGTTTCCTCACGATGTTTTCCTTCACCGTTTTTAAGTACGAACCTTGTAGTTTTTGTAAATGTGTACTTTTGAAATCGTTCATACTGCGCTGAAATAACCCAAAAAAACATTTTTGTTTTCTCAGAAGCTATTATAATATTTCATTCGCTTTTAAGTAAGTAAATCAATCTTAGTTTACCCACATGCTTTTAGACTGTTTAAAATACATTCCTAAAATACATAGTTTCGATTCTAGGACAATAGGCTTTTCATAGTTCGGGCTAGCATAAAAACATTAAATAACTCACCTATATAACGGTACATCATTCTTGTACCACACGACGAGGAGCAGCGTATCCGAGGCCTGTGTGGAGCGAGTGTCACACGGCAGTGTCGCGTCACCACCCGACACCGCTGACACTTTCACTATGTCTAGAGACTCCGCTATGACACTCGGCGTCGGCCGGAGACCTGTTGACAATTTACCGTTTGTGAGGTTATAATGTCTGTCTAGGAATGCTTAAAAATATTTTAGTCGTTCGATGTGTCGCGTGAAAAACTGTTTGCTTAGACGAGTAACCTCACACATTCCCAAGGCATGATAATTCAAATTATCAGTGTGAGTGAGCGTGGTAATACTATTCGGATGACATTATTGTCAATGAAATAGAAGTATGACCATTTGATGACACAGTGGGTCCAACGATACAAATCCTCTGAAATTGAAAAAAGATAAAAAAGTATATTTCCTGAGTGTTATATTATCTACACTTGAAAACAAATTTGTACATAATTATAGTGATGCAGAATGGGAAGCAAGGACAACACAGAAAGTAATTAAAACAGTAAAAATACAGCACTGTGAGTCAAATAAAACTGGATAAAACAGTTGTCGGTTGTATCTCCATTGCGAACAATTTACAAATAAAAGATACGCTGTCATACTCGTATCATTGGACTTGACAGAGATGCTTTAACTAATAGGGCAACAATTTTTTTTGCGTGATGTTATGTTATAACAAAATATTCCTGTATTCCATTATGATTGGAAAAGAAAACATTGTTATACGACCACGAAAAAGTAATGAAATGTCAGCAAGACAATGCAGTATTAACTGTACTAGTATGAAACGCAGAACGAATAGAAATACGAGTACTTTCATACCGGTCCGATCGAAACTTGGCACAGCACACCGCAGGTTTACGTCACCCTAGTTAATAACTCTATTATTTTTCTGTCGAAAATGAAGCAAAGCCGATACGGAACCCTGATAAACTTTTATTCCAGTAATAGAAAAATTTCACGTTGTTAAGTTTGGTTGTAACTTTCTGGTTGGAAAATAAATATTGTTATGAACGGAACTTGCATGTCATTGTGTGTTATTAGTTGGTCTGTAATTATTGTTCTACCGTGTTGTGTTAATGTGAATTGATTAGGTCTGTTTTTTATGAATGGTAGCTTCACAGCTAACAGTACATTCATCATCATCATCCACAGCCCGATTTCACCCACTGCTGGGTATAGGCCTCTCTTTGCTTGTGCCAACCTCCACGCTCCTGTGCCAGCCTCATCCAGGCTATTCCCGCAGTGGCAACAATGTCGTCTGCCCATCTCGACGCCGGACGACCAACACTCCTCTTTCCATTTCTTGGACGCCACTCGGTCACAGCTTTACTCCACCTGCCATCAGCGCGCCTGGCTAGGTGTCCTGCCCAACTCCATTTGAGTTCCATAACGCAATTTCCAATATCGAAGACCTTCGTGCGTCTCCGGATTTCGACGTTTGGAACTCGGTCTATTAGTTTTATGCCGAGCATGGAACGTTCCATGGCTCTTTGTGCTACTCTGAGTCTGTACACAGCCTCCTGTGTGAGCGTCCACGTCTCAGCACCGTACGTCATGGTGGGCAGAACACACTGATTATAGAGACGGGACTTCAGGCAGCGTACAGTACATTACCATCAAATAATTATGTCAAACATTACGCAAATTACGAAGTACACAAAAAAAAAATTGATTAGCCGAGAGTGGCTCGAATTCATTGGTATTAAAATTTGTAGTGTGTGCTTGTGTGCGTGCGGACCCATCCGTACGGTGTGGATGTCTGTGAATATGTGTGATGATATGTGTATGTCCATATACTATGACTAACTGGCACAAAATAATGGTGTGACTGAGAATTCTGCGCTTGATCCAGGATTGTAATTACTATGTGGTATTAAAGGGCTCGAGTGTTGGGAACTTATCATTGTATAATGCGGGTAGACGCAAAATAGGCGACATCTTCGTATAATTAGTGGAGGCCGAAGGAACTGCTAACAGAACTGTAAATTATATAGGACGTCCCATCCGTATAAATAGACATAATAAATAGTACCTACTACCTACATACATTGTATCTATTTTAAATCGGTTTATTTTTAAAGCAGTTAAAGGTCAAGTGCTTTAACCCAGACAAGTACTTTACTTTATCACGACTGTTCTTCGAAACGTTGAAGGAAAATATCGTTCTTATTATGTATTTATAACTCCCTTGCTGGTCTAGTGGTCCCAATCGCGACTGCTGAGCATGAGGTCCTTGATTAGATTCCCGGGTCGGGCAATTGTTATTGCATTTTTCACTCAGCGATTTCTCATTAGCACACAATGACTGTGGATTTGTGCCCAGTTAATGGCAATATAGTCTCGCTTACTCTTACATGGGACTTAAACATAACTGGCGATATGTGGGTGTACTATAAGGTACACCTCTGTCTAACTCTTCGGGGATTACAGGCGTGATATTATGTTAAATGTATTTATTATCAGACAGGCAGTTAAGACAACTGATAGCTGTCTGTATCTTGTTGTTTCTTTTTGCAGTATAAATATATTTTAGTCTAGTCGATTTTTAAATTGGTTTTACATTTTGGGCTAAGCCTACATCTTCTGGGAGATTATTCCTATGCCATGTCTTAGAACTAGACTTTTTAAACATATCCTAAAACGGGCACTGGGCCAGCCATTAAAGCCTACTTCATCTCGCACGGAACGGCCTATTTCCCATCAGTGGGAATGTATAGGTTGATTAATTATGAATGCACTTTTAAACCAGCTTGGTTGGCTACAAATGCTCAATACACGTCATGATTTCATTGTTCCAAAAAGGCTTGCACGAAAGAAAAATATGCAAATATGGCATCCTGACTTCAAACAAACGCGAATCATGATCAGCCAGTAAGAATTTCGCGACTCGATTTCCTTTAGAAATCGTTCGCGAAATTCGAATTGTTCGTTCCCAGTGAATACCAAGCGCGATCGTGACAAATGGCCCGATTAACAATCCTGGGACCCGAAGAAGAGATGGTGCGACTAACGATGCAATATATCAAAGGATTTTTCTTAACGCTGACGAGTCTCTCCAGTTATTTGCTTGTTAAATATTAATGTGATCATAACCGTAATGCCTTGAAGATCTTGCTGACGTGGGGTTGTGGAGACAGTTTATTATTTGAGTTTGTTTGAGTCGAGTCGCGTTTTATTTGATCAAACATTTATTTAATTGACGTTTAACTGTTTCACTACATACATAAACAAAAAATATGTGTATTCTTTAAAAAAAAAAACAGATAACTCCTTCTTTGAACATCTTGAAAGTTTAAGATTTTAATCAATTTATTCGATTAATTTTGAAGGTACTTCAAGTACTCGATGATAAAATAGTTAATAACTAGGTAGTTAAGTTAATGACTTCACCCATCTGCCCAACTTCTACACTCCTACTCAACTGTTTTAGAGTCAGTTTAACCAGCCAGTCAGCCGAATGCAGCTACATGGGCGAATACCGTTATGACCGTTCTGGCCAGTTATTGGGTAACACGACAGTCAAATTAACTTTAGAATAGAATACAATAATACTCGTATTTATTTGCTTAAAAATATGGTATAAAGAAATGATATATGTTTTTGCTTAACAGTGAAAAAAATTCAGGACAATATTTAACATATATTGTCAAAGAAGTCTTTGACACTATAAAAACTATGACTACACAACCACTCCACTCCTCCACTCCTTTACTCGATAAACTGTGATTGAAGTAACCACATTTTGATGTTCCAGGCCACATTAACTAAGCAAATACCAAAATTGTCGTTAATAACTTGATAAAAGACAACTACAACACTTGTGATAACTACGCCAGTTTAATGCGTCATCTCCACCAAAACATTTCATTACACTTAACAGCTCCGTTTTGATGAACGAAACATACTAAATAGTAATAAATAACACCAATTACATTAGCGGCTTCAGTACCGTCAAAACGCCGTAGTTTTCGCCCGAAACGCCACCTCTAAAGGAAAATACGAGAACCATGCGTACATACATAAAAGCCGACAACCTATTAATAGTCTTAATGGAGTTTCTGTCTATAAATGTCTGTTCTCCTCGATAAACTGGTGATATATATCTGCCTTGTAAAACAGTACCTATCCATGTATCTATAAAATAAGTAGGTGTATCAATTTAGTGTGGGAACCTCGAGGATTACTGCCAGGTCTGCGATTGTCTGAATCTTCGTCGCGTGTTAGTGGGGTGTAACATTAGCAGCTGTGCTTTGGATGGAAAATATACGTATTAATATAACTAGACCAATATACATGAACCTGGTTTAAGGTTCTTCTCTATTTTTGACGCATATACAGGGTTATTTGTAAAACACCAGAAACCTCTTAAGAGGTCATTGTACTCATCACTATGAACAACTTTTACTATGGGACCAAACCTGAAATCGCGAAAAAAAGTCCCATAGTAAAAGTTGTTCATAGTGATGAGTACAATGACCTCTTAAGAGGTTTCTGGTGTTTTACAAATAAC
The DNA here is from genome assembly GCA_950022335.1 of Eurois occulta. Classification (NCBI taxonomy): domain Eukaryota; kingdom Metazoa; phylum Arthropoda; class Insecta; order Lepidoptera; family Noctuidae; genus Eurois; species Eurois occulta. The sequence goes on from OX465486.1 coordinate 2,007,221, forward strand.
CCTGTATAAGGTTAGTCCAAAATGTTTCTTCTTTAAAATTTCTTAGTAACACCAGGAGTTTTTATGTGCCTGGTTGATGGTATTAAGTGACATTTGGATGCAATATTACTGTAGATACTCACCATCATAATTCTCATGCCCTTATCTCAATTTGTATATTTTATTTGGGGTCGGCACAGCGTGTTTTCTTCTTCCATACATCTCTATTACTCCTTATCTCAGCAGTCTCCTCCTTTCTCTAGATTTTACACTAAAGCTCAAATTTGTCTCATTTTGTATCCATCAAGAACGTCAACATTCTCTTTGATATCTGTGATTATTTTGATGACAACAAAGTTAATCAAGCAACAAAATTTAGTTCAGCCATTACCTTTAAATAAGCTTTCAAACCAGATGATTGTATCTCTATAAATTTATCTTGACGTAACCCAGATTGTACCGGCCTACATCTATATTTAGACTAAGTGGATTTTGATGAATGTTCTGCCAAACGATTTGTCATGTTCCGTAAGTAAGTTTGACTGCAAGCTTTATATACTTCATGTTGTTATTTAGAGCTATATCGCTAAAGCAGTCTAGGCAAACTGACGTTCTATCAGTGCTGACAGGATATGAGACTACGCTTGGTCTTCGTCGATTGGTCATCTGAGACGGTGACAAGAGCTACCGAAAAATTAAAATATAATTATATTATTGAAAACCGTGGTAAACAGAGAAAGGAGTAAATGAAGCCGTGACGTCTGACAGGGGGGAATGGAAGCAGAAAATGTGTTGCGCCGTCCCGAATGGGATAAGGTCAGGGCCGGCAGTCTCGACATAGATACCGACATTGTCGCAAACTTTCGATCGCTTATTAAGAACGAAAAAATTCGGTTGCAATAGCGATGCTTGCGAGAAACTCATCTTGGATGTTTAGAGTTGCATTTCTCGCTAGCAACGTTATTGCAACCGAATTTTTTTGAATTTTTGAAGGCGATGATTGAAAACCATGGTAGAAGTACGAAACACTTTTTTAAGTGATTGCTCTTTTGTCCAGGGCCTCCTGTATATAAAACTGAATAAGCATGTGTTATGTCACAGTTGCTCAAATGTACCATAAAAATAGAGTAGTCTCGACAAAGAAAATATACAAAAACGAGATAATATGGTTTTAGTTCGCATAAATGAAATTTAATGAGCCTTACTCGATTTAAAAATAAAGAGCCAGAATATCGTGCATAAAAATCTGCAAATATACACGTTTATGGTTTTAAAAATATAATAGTTAATTTAATAAGCATCCCTTAAAAATTAATTTGAATAGCCCTCTTACAAACGCTAAACATAATACCTATAGAAACAACTCATCAAGTAAGCACTATAGTACCATGTTCCATTTAAAACGAACGAATTCATTGAGTACAGCGGCTCCCGTGAGAGTCGACCTTATTTCCACTACATAAGTACCTACATGTCATGGCGAGAATCATGTCATGAACTGACGTTAACTCCAACCGATTGCTGTATAAAATGGACAAATTGTAGTTGAGTTATTTGATATTACATTTCCTTGCTAAATCTATATTTCTTGGATTCATTTGTTGTGTTTACTGTTTATGACAGTGTTATTTTGCTTGATAATAGAGTATTGGCGAACGTATGATCTACTGATATTGGATATCTGGCTACTGAAATGAGTTTAATGTCACAGAATCATGACAATGCTTATAAAAAGGATAGTAAAACAAAATCTATAATTACAAACACGACACAGAATAGTCGACAGTAGCTTGTCATGGGTCTGATGAGAAGGCTCAGCATGATGTTGTGTCATGGACCCTTACCACAACGCTTATTTTCAGTAATCTCCCAAATATTACGTATGGGAACTAAATGAGGTTTTCACAATACAGATGGAGGGACATAATTTATTAATAGTGGCGTTTTTAGATGACCAATAAATTATACACTCCAGATCTGAATGCTTTACTTTTAAAAATTGATATTCTTATTTTTACCTAAGTATACAAACGATAAACAGTTTCATGGTTTATGAAACTGAAGACTCTTCAATATTCCAAAGAATTTTAATAAAGTAACTCTGCTATCGGACCCTTAAAACAAAACTACCTACTAAGATCTTCTCCAAACTGTCCAAGACTGTGTCCGTTCTAAAAAACTCGAAGCACCTTCGCAGGTATGTCACAAAATTTATTCTGTCACATTTATTTCTAACATAAAAACGTTATTGGAAAAACGTGTCGAAGTTATGAACCTACGTAAGCACAAAGTGAAATCCGGATCCGGATCCGATATTCAGTGCGTACCGAATTCCGGCGCTAATCGCCTCGTTAGTCACAACGCCACACGGATTATCTCCGGTGGTATAATACCGGATACCGGAATACATGCTTTTATGCAATACAAAGTCTTTCTTTGGACCATTTCCTGATTGTATTTGAAGCAATTTTCGTTTTTAGAGCATTTTATTGTGGGTTTAGTCCGTCGTGAGACAGGTTAGTTTTATCGTACTGATGGCTTCTCGTTGCGATAGTAATACAGCTCAGTACGAGAGGAACCGCAGTTTCGGAAAGTTAGCAAATACTTAATGTTGCTTAAATTATTCCATCAAAATAGCACAGAATAACATCGTGGGGACACCGACAAGTCCGAGAACAGAGTACAGTTCGAAGACATGTGACATCTACCAACCCACGCTAGGTCCTCGTGGTGGATTACAGCCCTCCCTCTCATAGAGAAGAAACCTTTTATCCCAGCAGTGGGAACATAACATAGGCTGATTGATTATGTTTAGTTTATTTTTAAACCAACAGTCTGATCCATTATTTTTTAATGTCAATGTTCATTTTTCGGATATATTTTATTTCGGATATCTTTCGACAACCTTCCACTGTTTTCGGCTGTTATTGACAGATTGTTCGGGAGTGTGTTTTGAATTTTCAATTATTGAGGATAGCAAAAATGTGGTTTTTGTTTTTAGATTTATAAATAATATCTACAACGTTCAAAAACGCTTTTTGGGTTTGTCATGTAAAGATATTATGCTATGTATACTTTTCAAGTGACAGTTGACAGATAGAGGTTATTGACGTAACAACATGGCGCGATTGCAGTCCTGTTCTCATTTGAAACCCATTATACATATTATGTATTTTTATAATACACACTTATATTTAGTTTAGGTAAAAGTTTCTGAGAGATTGGTCGGAGAAAACCGCACGGAGAGAAGAGTGGATATCCATGGGGGAGGCCTTTGCCCAGCAGTGGGATATCATAGGCTTAGAAAATAATAATAATTAGGATTTAAAAGATGATATTTTGTAAAGTCGTAACAACCGCGCGAAGCAAGGGAGGGACACGACTTATTTTATGAAATGTTGTTCCAGAAATATACCGGCCGAAGGCTTGACAGAAATCCGGCAATGGTAAGAGCATTGGCGCAGTGGTTGAGCTCTTGGCTTACTGCGTTGTGGAATGCTGTAAATATGTAGTGTTCAAACTTTTTGTTTCTCTAACAACTAATTTATGTTGATATTATTTTAAACCATATAAAAATAATAGTTACAGTTATATAGATTATATCAAGGTTTTCAGAGTTTCAAAAGATTTTGAAATTAAAGGAAAAATGTGATAATTTGATCGGACAAAGTGAACGATTCGAATTTATAAACTTCGTTAAATGATTTGTATGCTAACTCTTGAAAATTTTTAAACGTGTGTGTAATACTAACTCAAATCAAACACAAAAATTCAAACGATATTCTCTCTTCAAATAATTTTTATCTTTATTTTAGTTCCTTTCCACTTGTCCGACAGTATTTTCAAATGATTCGCCGTATATTCATAAAAAAAACCCGGTACCATACGTATTCAGATAATATCAAAAAGCTTTAAAAAATATTAGTTTTTCCATTAACGCAGAGTCTACGGTGCCTACAAAATGGAGGATATAGTGAATGAACTTCGAAATTTGAATTTTATGACCGTTAAAAGCTAGCGGCCATATTTATTCATAAAGCAGTAATGTATTTCAACTTAGCGAGTTAATATTGAGAGTGGGTTCATAACATTCTGTCACTTAAAAGCGTTTATGTCAGCCGTTTATGATTCGAAATAAAATGGAGTCACAATAGCCAATGGATCGACGGAGAAACTAAAATCTTCACCCTTGTTCTTTTCGAAGAGCCGAGCAAAGGTAATTTTATGCATAATTTTATGCCTACGCAGTACCTATAATGAGAACGGTATTGAATTTTATTATGTTAAACGATATTCTTTTATTTTACTTTGCTGTTAAGTTCCTAAAAACTTCTGAGGAGCCTTCAAGGTACCTAAACTGGTTGGTTTAATAATTAATTAACATAGGTGGCACCTGCATTTTTTGGAGAGATGGGCATAAAAGAAAGAAAGAAAAAAAAAAAACTTAACAAAAAAAAAAGATAATACATAAATAAATGTGTACAACACATAGTACATTCGCCATGTTCGAAGACAGATTCTCAAATAACCGCAATATAATACCTACTTTTCACAATCCCATATTGGATCCAGAAAACTTGTATTCTCTACGGATAAAAGTTGTATTTTCTACCTTTTGAGCCAGGGAAAGTATTATATTTATAACATTTCGTGAAAGAGAACTTCATGAAAAGCAATTAATATATATTTTTTATACTTTCTGCAACTAAAATGCTTTGACGACGACAAATGCAAAGAGCATTAAATTGTATTATGCATGTAACTGTATTTATATTAAAGTACAGCATTTTATTTTTAAACAGAACTTTTGTGAACAACGGCTTGGAGTAAAATGTGAACAAGACAAAGATACACAGGTCTTTGTAAATACCTGCTGGCTTATTTAAAAATAATTTGTATTGTGGAGAGAGTTCATGTACGTATTAAGGGCCAGAATAACCCCTAATTGTGAAAATTTAATGGCTCCTATTTCAATATTACTGCAGCATTCACTTTGTGATTAAGACATAGCAAAGTTGAGGACTACTTCTAAGTCTAGCATACTCACATTACTTTTAGTTTCAAAGTCGTACCTAAACGTCATGCGTGCGTGGTAATGCCTTATTTTCTGCTAGCATTTTTTCTAGACTAATTCTACCGACTACCACCTACTCACACAAAAACGCCAGTATCTAAAAACTGATTAGCATAACCAGTTTTATTTTAACACAAATTCGATTCCACCAGTGTGGAGGCCTTACAAGTTCGCGTGCGGAATTCGCCGGCTTTTTCTCACAAGTACCTATGTATCGTGATACGTGACGAGGCCAAATTGGAGGGGAAAATTTGCCAAGAACACGTAATGTCTGAATTGTGACTTTGACGTTCGTAATATGGAGCGAAGTTTCAAGTGTTGGTTGTCCGGGAGAAATCGATGGCTCTCGACGTCGAGAATGATCCTTGAATTCCGTGTGCGCGGATCTTTACTAGCTTAACTGTAGCTACATTCCCAGGGCTTGGTTTATTTTGAGCGACGTAAAAAACTGAACCTTTCGCTTATTCTACTCTGTTTTCATGTCAAGTGTTTCGGTGAAGACTTCAGGCTTTATCTTGAATTTAATGTCAAGTACTTATGTCAATAACGGTACGAGTATCATGTTCCTCTCGGAGCGTAATACAATATTTTTATATACAACATGTGTCTCTCCCATCACAACCTACTTTCCGTTTTGACTAAGAATTATTTGACTCCAAGGTTAGGACGGGGAAATTAAATAAAATACAATGTTTAGGGTTCCGTACCCAAAGGGTAAAACGGGACCCTATTATTAAAACTCCGCTGTTTGTCTGTCTGTCCGTCTGTCACCAGGCTGTATCTCATGAACCGTGATAGACAGTTGAAATTTTAATGGATGATGTGTTTCTGTTGCCGCTATAACAACAAATACTAACACAGAATAAAAAAATATTTAAGTGGGTCTCCCATAAAACAGACATGTTTTTTTTCCGTTATTCTAGATAATGGTACGGAACCCTACGTGCGCGAGTTCGACTCGCACTTAGCCGGTTTTTATTGTTTTTATCAGTTACCTGCAGAAGCATTAAGTGACCGCAACGCACACTTGAAGGACAAGGAAGGTGTACGGGTTAGTATTTTTATATCTGAAAACGCTGTTGCGAATAACAAACTAATTTGAAAGAACTGGACTTAATGGTAACTGAATAGTTGGGGCAAGTTTCAGCAGCACCCTGAGGGCATTCGCGTAGGGCTGTATGGGCGATGTACTTACTAATAAGCAATCTAAGTTTATTGATGTTGGTGTGAAGCCTTTTTTTCAATATTTTATTTCTTTCACTTTTATTTGAAGCGAAATAAACGCCTATTTGAATTATTATAAAACACGATCCCACCCTATGAAATATTATTATTAGACTATTATATTACCATTATTGTACGCTTTTAATATCATCTACATAATTGGATATCTGTGTATAACCAGATATTGCTGTGCCATCGCTGTCAACCCATCAGCTGCCAATTTCGAACGTGAAATGTTTTGACAAACGGAAACAATGGCTTAGACATCAATCTACTTGGATATAGATTTCTGAAATATTTGATTAATAAAAATATTTTAACTCTGTTTTCGGATTTGATTTTTTATAAAAAAAACTCGTTAATTTAGGAGTTGTAAAGCGCTACTGAGCTAAAGGTCTTAGGTTCAATAAACAGTTCGGACAAAGCGTTATTTGGTTTTTCCATACAAGGAAATATTCTGTAATAGCCCGCAGAGTCTGTAATTGTATCCCGTTGATGGTAATAGACCTGCCCACCTATTACATCGCTCCTATCATAACTGGAAAAATAAGGATCCACATTACTTCAATTCTTGTGTTGAGGTACAAGATTTGTGGTCATTCCCATCATCATGCACGAGCATGACAATGAAGACAATGCTAGCCTGGCATTATTTTTATTAGCCGTCATCTCTACTCAACTTATTCTTAACCTTCTATCGAGCCATATCACCATCAGCTAAACCAAAACAAATCCGTCGTAATCCGATAACAAAACAAAATATTATTGGTAAAAAGAAAACAAACCTTTCTTGTTACACCAAACAAAACCCTATATGCCATAAAAACAATGTAGGAAAACCATGTCCTGATACTTAGAAAAAAAGTACAAGAAGTTCTCATTAAAAATGACGGGAAAGGACCTGGGAAGTCATTCAAGCAGGGAGGAATTGGACGCAAGGGGAACGTAAAACGCAGACTGCAGACAAAGAGTGGGTTTCCTACATTTTTTATTACACAATGAATCTTAGAAACGTGCTGCACGCTAAACAACAGTTCCGACTCATTGTTATTGTCGCGTTGCTATAAATTACTAAGTATTTTAAGATAACCTAACAATTTAGTGGATAAGGTCAATTGCGGACATGATGTCTTTTTTATGGAGGCATTCATGTCCGGAGCCTTGCCAGTAATTTGTCCGTACTGGTTTATCCGAGCCTTAAATACAGCATCATTCATAAAAAAAATCAAAACTTAGTTGTTTTTCATTCCGTGCCAGAAATATTGGACGATTTAAAGTAAAAATAAGCACCCGGAACGTTAACTACCAGAGATAATCGAGAAACGTCCTTACTTAAAACAATAGTAGCGTTGTTGATAATTAAAACTGTGCTGACCTATGTATCTAAGTTTATATAAAAGTGCAGATTCTACCAAAAACCTCACCTCAAGGAACTAGACATCCCCATACACCAAGCTGCCTGTTCAATTACATTTCAAAGTGAAGTGAATTCCCTCTCTGGAAAGGTAAAAGGCAATATTTAACGTAAACCATTCAGCCACCCGGCTAAGCCGGTGTGCAAAAGAGAAAAATCCACTGGAACATTTTACTCCCCCTGTATAGTAGCCGCGTATATTTTAACCCGTTCAATAGATCCATGTCGGGGCTGGTACTGGATAAAAAATCGTGGTACGGTGCTGTGTGATAGTGTCCTAATGTGTCCTAGGTAGTATGATGTTGTAGAAGTTGATATGAAATTGGTGGTCTGAAATTCGAGATGTTAATATTCTTATGTCAGCTTTGAATTTTGCTAAATAACTTAGATACACAACGCCTGTGATCCCCGAAGGGTTGGGCAGAGGTGTCTAACAGTACACCCACAATTCGCCAGTTATGTTTTTTTTTAAGTCCCACGTAATAGGAGGCGAGCCTATTGCCATCAACCGGGCACAAATCCAGACTCCGTAGCTGCTACTGAAAAAATTCTGATGGAAAAACCCAATAACACTTTGCCCGACCCGTGAATCGAACCCAGGAAGTCATGCTCAGCAGTCGCGCTTTGGACCACTCGACCAACGAGGCAGCCTACTTAGACAATAATTATGAATAATTCACTTTAACAGGAATGAAATAGCTATGAATGAAATAACGCTGTTTCTATAATAAATGCCTGGATATTATTTTGCATGGTCACTTATTGAATTTATCTTTGACTTTCGGTGTTGACTCTACTCTCCTTAGTTTAATGTCTTACTGACATTAAACTGATCACAGTATCTATGGTCCTGAATTATTGTAGGCATCTTGTAAACATAACTTCAAAATAATGTTTCATAATCTTACTGAAGGAACCAATACACTACCGAAGTACTATTTTAAAAATCAGGCTTTCCTTTTTCTCGTAACATTAAACCGGTTTAGCTGATCCACACACGTAAAAAGGTGCCCAAAATCCGTGCGGCAACGAATTGACACTTTTTATCTTGGGAGAGTAGGTACTGCAATCACTCGGTCCACTGAACGGGTTAATTAATGAAATCTATTAACTTCTCTCTACTCCTTAGGGACGGGAATTGCTTGCGGATTTTTTTTGCTCCGTCATCCTATCTAGCCAATTTCCAACTGTTCGCAGCTGTGTCGGTTTTCATTTTAAAAGTCCCGTACGTAGTGACACAGTGCAACACGGTAACGATTGCGTCTACCAATGAGAAGGCTTAGATTTTATTCTGTTGCGATTTCAGTAACTGAGGTTTAGTTTGGATCGGTCCGGAATTGATTGCGGATTTATTTGATACGGTATTTTTAGAAGGATACTAAACTGGACTGGGTAAAAATGCTTTTACTTTTTACACATCGATGGATATTTATCCAATCGAACAAGGTTTTTTTTACAAAACGTAATTCAGCAGAATGGTCTCGTTGCTCGTTCAACAAAAATATTATTTGGAAATAATGTCTCCAATATATTTTTGTGATGGATAGATAATATTTTTATTTTAGAGTAGTTGAACTGAAATACCGTCCATTTTTTTTGTATTTTAAGTGTGTTTGTCTTTCTTGTTTTACATGGTGTATTTTGAGGTAAGCTAGTTAAGATAAGCTAATATTTGCCTATTACGATCATCTACATATAAATGACTGAATAAGTATATAAACATCTAAAATAAACCACACTTTCATTCTCATCACACTTAAAAATATATTTCCCGACTTAATCTCACCCCCACGCGACTTCAGATTTCCTCCCGAATTATTTAGTATTCCAACTCCGTACCAAGATAACATGTAGGTGCTCAAAAGGCGTACAAAAGTGTAATGTAAACAAGATAAGATTCGCAATTAAAAATAAAGGTTCCTCGTTAAATGTAACAGTACATTGATGCGACAGTGATATAAATATTCATGGAAGAGTTCTGAACACGCGCTGCGGCATGTTACCGTGCTGGTGTAAACGCTTTTGGTACGTGGTGCAATGACTTTGTGAAAGCGGAAAAATGAAAATAAATTTCTACAGGTGACAAAAAATTCGATTGCAGCAATTTTAAATCATTTAAAAAATCTTTACGCTAGTTTCAGACTATGGAGTACACTACATTCAATTGTTTCATTTAAGTACATGATTATTTAATTTTATAAGTTTTCGTACCTCAGTCCACAAAAACGGAACCCTTCTAGAATCGCTTTGTTATCCGTCGGTCTGTCTGTCTGTCTGTCTGTCCGTCTGTCCGTCTATCACGAACTTTTTTCTCAGGAACGCGTGAAGGTATCAAGTTGATATTAATATCAAATTAATTTTCAAGTCTTCTACCCCTTGGAGCAGTGAAACAATGAAACTTGTAAATCAAAGCGATCAAAATAATGATTGTTTATGTCACATATTTTGCAATTTCCCAATGGAATCAAAACCTATACGGATCCTGTATCCCGTTGACCTAGAATCATGAATTTTGGCAAGAAGAAATGTCTTACAGCACATGTAGAGGGAAATATCTGTAAACCGTAAATAAATGAAAAATACCTACAAGTTTATAAGGAACCCTCGATGCGCGAGTCTAACTTGCACTTGGTCGGTTTTTCTCCTTATTTTACCTTATATTTCGACACCGCAGTATCATAAATAAGAAATTTTCTGTTTAGGATATTAACAGCCAATGCCCAAATTCGTGGAATTCGTGGCCACACGCTTTGGCAGTGACAATATTTTATATCACAAAAAAAAAACACTTTGTATCGTTGTTAAGCTCACTTTCCGCTAAAACCTTTTAACTTAAAATAACACCAAAGTAAAGAACAGTAACACTTCTACGCCACTTACACTACACCGGCTGCTCGATTACAAAGTATATAATATACCAGTACATACTTATTATTCCATAAACACCGAACAAAAAATCATAGTTTTAAAGTTACGTTTGTGCGATTTGTGAGCGAGTGTGACTTATTTACGTAATGGTATCTTTGGAAGGTTTTTAAAGACTCTTTGGTACAGCCATGTGCTATAGTGTCGGTCAAATGAAACCGGTCAATAGTGAAATAGAGATTAAAAAACTAGGACAAATAAGTTTTATAAAATCGGTTTCACATGATTTTATAAAGTTGATTAAATACACATGACAGGAATAGAATAGATTAACTTTGATTTGTGTAATACATGGCATATTAGGGTCTTATAAACAGAGTTATGATCTTACATGTTTCACCATGGACCGTATTTTTAATACGATACATGAATTTGTAAAAAAATATTATTAAATGATGTGACACGACAATTATTCCCCGTTTGGTGGAAATTATCCTTTACAATATCACGTTCGTTTGTGTGCACTTTGCTGTAACATTCAGTTTATCTTGATACCTCCGTCGCTATTATCTTCCAACTCCGAGAAGCGTGGATTTACAAAGAAATAATCAGTATAATTAATTAATACCTACCAGTTACCACGTGATCAGTCTTGTGGTTTCCGGCTTAGTTAATATCAATGACGACGATCGCTTGTACAATTTGAACATAGGCTAACAAAGAGCACGGGGTCTACAGAAATATTTTGATTGTTATGTCGAAATAGGATTTTCAGCAGATTTTCGTAAATTTCGACTGTGAGACTGTTTTATTCGGTGTGAACCATCACTACTTGTACTGTTCCTTCGTCACCATCTGCTTGCCTTCTCAACTACGTTGGGGTCGGCTTCCAGTCTAAACGGATGCAGCTGAATACCAGTATTTTACACGGAGCGACTGCCTATCTGACCTCCACAACCTAGTTAGCACTGAGTAATACAATACCCCTTGGTAAGATTGCTTATCAGACTTTCGGGCCAGTGACTACATGTCAACGACGACGACGGGCGACTGTCAAAGATCTCCAAATGACAGCCGGGGCCAACCGTAAGGGTTAAAAAGTAATATAATAATAAGATTTAATAATAATAATAAGATTTATTTTCTCCCACAAAGTACAATTATTACAATATACGGGTGTTCCAAATATTGGAGGTACAAAGGTTTGTGGGAGTCAGGAATCCAAACTAGGATACCCTGTGCTATGGACTCCTGGCAATGGTAATGGGTGGTCATCCATCCATCGGACCAACCTAGGCACGCACGGTTTAACCTGAAGATTCATAATGTTATCAATCAAACTCAAAAGTCATTCATTCAAATTGAACTCAGAGTCAAGACAGAGAGTCAGAGGTTACTTATGATTGTTTTTAAAACGCCCGACCTTAATGCCACTACCTAATGTTTTAGCTGTTTTGAAGAAGTAGCGGAACAAACTACACAGCAACACAATACATCCCCGGGCCAGATTAGAAGAACAATGGTCTAAGTAATAGGTAGTTAGGTTATATTCAGTCTGCTTAGGTAAAATATAAACTTTACAACGTGGGCTATATCAAAAGACTGTCACACATGAAAAACAAAACAAAGTGAAAAACTAACCGCCCACATTTTTAAAATTCTCAGACCACTGTATAATTAAAACATACCACGCAATAAAAATTATGATCATTTAAAAACAGAAACTTAATTCAGCTTCGTGATAATGTACGTTATTCGCGTGGCTCACGTGCTGGCGGATAAACGCGATGATTCGCTTATTTCACCCGCAATTTGTTGTTCCCTACAGCCGAGAACATTGTGCACGTATCAGATAAACTGAGCCCAATTTACGTGGGAAGAGATCTCTATACAGTAACTAAGGGAGAAAACTGAGGGTGGAAACACAATGAGTTGCGGATCTGTAGCTGTTATTCTTCTTTGAACATCACTTCGAAATTCGAACGGTGTCGAAGTGTGAGGCCCTTGCAGCACTATAGTCACTGAATACGTCTAACGCTAGAAGTTTTTAAAATTTCATTCTGTCTCCATCGGCTTCAAGTGACTGACAGAAATGGCACGTTAGCCTATTTCTTAATTAATATTATAAATGCGAAAGTTTGTGAGGATGGATGGATGGATGTTTGTAACTCTTTCACGCAAAACTACTGAAAGAATTTTTATGAAATTTAGCACACGGATAGTTTATAACATGGATTAATATAATGGATTATTTTATCCCGGTACTATGATCTCGTGGGACAGTACCGAACACCAGGCGGGCGGTCCAGTGATAAGTGGACCTGGATATTTAAATACGACGGTCACTTACGCGTTTGTGGTTATATTTAGTAAGGGAAAAAAACTGATTTTCCTCATTATTAATGAGGGAAAGTTCGGCTAGTTCGATTTTCACACTGTACAAAATAATGGTTGTATGTAGAACAAATTGATTCGGGCATCGATGGTCGGATATGTCAGTATCAAACACATTTTCATTATAATGGAAATGTTAGTGCATTGGATTTTCACAAAGATCTACATACAATAGACTAACATAACATAAGACGACTGTAATCTCCGAAGGATTAGGTAAAGGCACCTGCACTTGCACCTGTACCTAGTGTAACCTGATGTCGTTTTGTGTGAGCTTCCCGTACGATGAAAGTTCAGCTTAATTTGGATTTTCATACCATGATTGGTAGTCATGCGTACATTCACTTTACGCCAGTTAAAACACAATAGTAACAAAACAGTTTCAGAAACAATTAAGAATAAACCGCCAGAACCTGCCAAAGCAGTCCCAAAAGAAAAAAAAACCTGTCTGATCTACGTGTTGAGCAATATGCGACTTTCCGCTGCAGTTTGCACCGACATACAATTTTATCGTTGCGTGACCGTTACCCGCTGATGTGTGTCTTCGCCCTAAGGAACAATTTTCTTGATATACAGTAAACGTGCTTGCAATGTGCTGTTATAAAATAAAATAAATATAAACGATGTTTTATGTAACTGTAGCTAGAAGGAGTGGATTTTATTTTAACTTTTCTTGGTTATTGTTACTTTGTATCGTGTTTCTTCCTGTGGAGGTTTTTCCCTAAAAGGTGCGGTGTAGAATTACGTAGGTATCTTTTGTATTTAAGTAAAAGAATACTAAATAAAAGGTATAGGTAAGAATACTAAACATACAGTCGTATACAATTTCGAAAATGTCATTCTTAATCGTCGCCAAATTTTGGGCCGACTCAATTTAGATTGCATCGACATGCGAAAAATAAATGTATTTGTAATTTTACTGGTCCAGAATCATGATATTACATACTTAAAACATGATACAAGCATTTATAACTACACTAGCTTTTGTCCGCGGCTTCGCCCGTGTGGATGTCGAAAAACATCCGACTGGAACGAACTACCGGGATAAAAAGTAACCTATGGTTAATCCAGGTTACGGTAACAAACTTAGTTACATACCTTCATCTCGCTTTTTAACCCTTCGAGGGTAGAATTATCAAAAACGCTGAGACACGTATAAATTAATTTTAAATTTTCAGCCTAAACACAAAATTTGAAGATCGTAACTTCAAAACTGACCGACTTCAATAGGTATAAACTTTCATCCCCTATTTTACCTCTTTTGGGGTGGAATTTCCAAAAACCCTTTCTTAATGGATACTCACTATTCACAAAGAACACACCCTTCAAGTTTCATGTCTCTAGGACCAGCGGTTTGGGCTGTGTGTTGATATATATCACCCAGTCAGTCAGTCAGTTTACCATTTTATATAATTTATTTTTATACTAGCTGTTGCCCGCGACTTCGTTCGCGTGGAAATTTTGTATGTATGTGAGAGACTGCCTCGTTGGTCGAGTGGTCGCAAGTGCGACTATTAAGCATGAGGTCCTGTGTTAAAAAAAATGGATATTTTAATTACATAAAGCTATATCGCACATGATTTAGAGATCACCTTTTGAGCAAGGCGATGCTTGTGTGACTCCGCTCTTCCACTTAACATTAAACAATGTATGCAATTGGAAAAAATACTATAAATAATAGTGTTATTGGTTTATTCCATCAGGAATTTCGCAATAGCAGCCACGGAATCTGAATTTGTACCCAGTTGGTGGAAATAGGCTCGGCCCCTATCACATGGGAGTTCATTATAACTGGCGAAATGTGGGTGTACGATTAGGTACACTTCTGCCTAAACCTTTGGGGATTACATGGCGTGATGTGTGAGAACTGACTGGCTGATCAAAATGTGATAATGTGGTTGATGACTACAAAAAGAAGTCCCAAACAAAATTAAAAACCGTTTATTTTAGCGCTATACAACTTTATTTTCAAAGTGAACCATCACACGCCTTGTTGGGCACTATTTATTCTAATACCGTTTTGTATACAACAATAATGACTTATTATTTTCCGCAAGCACGTGCAAATTTTGGGCACTGAACAACCAACACATAATTAACCGTCTGAAAAGCATGGAGTGCACAATTGAATGCCGGTCACTTTTATGGTTTGGCCCTGGGATCTGTTGATCGTCATTATAAAAACCAATTTTAAGGGAAATTGTAACCTCTTAAATTGAAATGGCAAGTTATTTGAAATGTGGGCATGCGGGGAATTAAGACGCTCTGTCCTTTAGCAGCTCCGTTTTTATAATGTTTCTGCCCAGCTCTGTGATACGAAGCCTGGTGTCGTTGCACAGTCTGGTTGCATCAAGGTTTCGCATCACCAGAACTGGAACGCCAACTTTAAGCTCCAGCTGATGGGACGCCACGCCTTTTAACTCCACGGAGTTCAGAAATTCAACGGGGTAGGCAGTACTATCGTCCTTAGCCATCACAGTGGCTAGTGTGTCAGTGTTTTGTCGTCATAAGACGGTCGGACGGCGAGCCCATTACTCACCATCCACAGGGTCTAAAGCGGCCGAACGACGCCACCCATCAGCGCCTGGTTGCCGCGGATGTCCTGCAAGCTGCGGTTCAACGCCTCTAATGCATGCTTCTGCGACATTGTGCACTCGTCCTATAGGCTTAACTTCCACTTCTGCAAAAGGACTCCCCCGTTTTTGGTGATGTTGCATGTTGGGGTATCTTTGCTTGCAAGATTCAGCGGCAATTTGAAAATTGAATGTGCAGTCCGGCCACCCTTAAGCAAAGTTGCATCAATGCCCGGCGAAGTCACAACCACAGTTATGTGACGGCACGGTTTGCGCAGTGGCTGAGCAATTGACTGCGGCGCTGCACACACACAACGTCGCGCGTCGTGGATTTTATCATTTTTTTTTTTTTAATTTTTAGAGATTTTTTTTCGTAGTGGGTTATACGTAGTACTTATTACTTCCATGCAAAGAGTAAACACAAAAGGAAAAATAAAACAAAATTCATTATCAGCCATTCCGACTACACTTCGACTAAAACCTATTTACATAAATACTTAAATTTATCATAGAAATCGCGTATGAGGTTACTAACTAAATTTTAAACATTAATATCTTTTGCGTCTGTTTGTCGATTTTGATGAAATAAACACTAAATGTTATTCGAAACAATGCTTCTTATGTTTCAATATTTAGATTTTGAATATAATGAGGAGTTTTTACGTGATGCGCGCACAAACATACAGACAAACCGACAAACCGACAAACAGACAAAAATTCTAAAAATGGTAGAAATGGGTTCTGTTAGTGCTCCTTTAACACCCCTACTACTTTTTTTCTAAATATTTTCAATGTACAGAAACGCCACGTCTACAGATTTATTATATGTATAGATATTTTTATTTTTATGTATAAAGATTATCAAAACCAAATCTATTCTTATTTCAAACAAGAGTTTTTTTTTTTCAATTTAATTATTACCGAGCAGACACGATTATCAGAAAGCCTTAAAACCCAGTTACCCATTCCATCTCCAGTGAAAATCCAATAAAATCTAATATTCTATTTATATTCGTAAATTTATTGTAAAAACGGAATCCCTTGAGCGATTCAAGTGGGCTTGACCCAAACCTTCATTATTTTTCTAGTTATTCCAACTTTGCCAGTTAGCTGTTCTAAGGGTTTTTGAGCATTTTACAAGTATTTGACCTTCTTGTTACTTTTGAAATTTAGCTGGGGTTGAAAATGGTTTGAAGAAGAAAATGGAATGAATTTGTTTATGTTATGGAGTGGCTAAGCCGGCTCACTGATCTCGACTAAGCTTTTTGCGATTTTTTGGCACTGACAAACTTATTCGATCACGTAAAATTAAACTTCAATTTGTATATAATAATTGTGTTTCCCTTCAAATGGTATCGTATTACCCGGTGCTATCTGGGTTGTGGAGAACCGATAAGCAGTCGCTCCATGTAAAATATATTCAGCTGCATCCGGTTAGACTGAACGCTAAACCCAACTTTTGAGAAAAATCTTAGCAGATGATGATGAATTGAGTGTCCCATCTTTGTCACCAAATATCACACTACTTTACATAAATACAAATTGAATTTGACTTAAACAATAGAATAGATATAAAACTTCCACTAGCGCCCTCTGATGGTATATTTATTTAAACTTCATGTACAATAGTAGTACATAGGTGGACTTAATGCCACAAGGCATTCTCTACCAGTCAACCTTTGGGTTAAATAAGAAAACATTGTGATAGGGTACAATTAAATAAATATCTAAAAAATAACTTCTTGTTTTCGAAAATTTATATACATATTGAGATACTTATAGAGGTATAGTGCCACTGCATTTACACATCTCCAATACCAGGTGCACTGCAAGCGTCCACTCCAGAAACAAAGTTTAAACATTTCAAAATCTTTAAAATTTCCGGCACTCTTTAAACCAGAACAGAGCAGTTCACAGCAATGTTGGTTACCGGCGAAGAAGTAGTTTGGTACATAGATAACACTCCCCGGACGAAGTTTTTCACTAAAGCTACTAGCGGCTCTCCCACGACTAATTAAAAGTAAACCACAATGTTCAAGCAAGTATAATTTCTCTTGAACAATCTTAACAAGTTGTAACACGGGATTGTAGAATTATGTTTCAAGAAACAGTTATATCTTGATTATGAACCTTATGTATATCATCATCTGCCACTGTGTTGGGGTCGGCTTCCAGTCTTACCAGATTTAGCTCAATACCAGTATTTTACATGTAGCGACTACCTATCTGACATTCACAACCCAGTTACTACTGGTAATACCCCTTGGTAAGACTGTTTGTCAGCCTTTCGGGCCACCGACTACTTAGGGATCTACAATTGACAGGCGGGGCCAATGGCTTAACGTGCTTTCCTAGGCACGGAGGAAACTAGGTCAGTCATAGGTGGTCACCCATACAACGACCAACCTAGACAAACGTGGCTTAACCAGAAGACCGTCCCGAGTGTCTGTTATTATTTATTTATTTATTTAACACTTCAAGCACAAAGTACAGAGGCGGACTTAATGCCACAGGCATTTTCTACCAGTCAACCTTTGGGTGATGCAGAGACAAGCAGTCGTAGGTGTATTCTGAAGAAGATTTAATCCCAAGTCATGTATATGAAGTGCTATTGCAAATTCCAATTAAATTCAAATTATTTATTAATAATCAAGTACATTAAACAAAGCAATTTGAACGGTGATCCCAAACTAGACTAATATTGTTTCATTAAGAGCTTACGTAAGTAGTTGGCTGCAACTCATGTTTCTAAGTTATGGTGACAATGTTGCAGAATTTCTCGAAAATTATGAAACACGATTTTATTTTTTTTATCAGGGATATTAAAAAGTTCATGCTACAGACAATACAAAAAAAATCCTTAAATGCTAAAAATCACAAACATGTAACCCACAGCAATATTACATAGATTTTACAGAATACAGAGCCTTCTGTGACAGCTGTATTTCATGTATTACAAATTAATTAAGCCTTAATTGGTCGCGCCTAAAAAGTTATGCAAACGGTCACGTGAGGTACGTGATACCCCAATCATATAAATCAAATACAAAATACATCCAAATCACGATTATGCTCGATACTTGTTCATAAAGAACACGTGTTTTTATGAAGCTAACGGGAACTTCAGCGCTCATAATTCAGAATTTAAAAAGTTCTAAGCCTTTACCCCAGCGCATCCTGCTGGGGTTTGTAACACCCCACGCGACCAATTAAGGGTTAATTAGGATATGCGCCTTCATTATCATCTTCCTGCTATCTAATTTATATTTGAAGTAGGCTCAGTTTTACGTCTTCTTACTGATGCCTCTATCACAGTGCAGTTACTTCTTGTAGTGATATAACATCTTTCACCCAATTCAAGAAGATTATGTCTGGTCCTTAAAAGAGAATACCTCTGAGTTTTTTCAACCTTTTTTTTATCAGAGTAGTTACGTATGAAACAATGGCCTCACCTACATTTAAAAAAAATTGACAAAAATCCATCCATATATCCTCATGAACTTTCGCAATTATACTTATTAGTAGTTTTCAGAACCTCTGTTTACATTACTAGGTATTTACTTACCAAAACAACAGACCACCAAATTACAAAACCATACCAATACCTACTCAGGGAACACAAAGCTCCCAACAAACCATTCAACATATTCAATTTCAATTAAAACTAAATCTTACATGCCGACGTTCCTCCAATATTGAATTAATCGTATAGACTACAATACTGAAGGGGCTGACTATTCACCTAATAAAGATCGATACCCGTTCCCGATGAGTACCTGTTACAGGATTGTTAATTTATTCGGGACCAGGAAATTAGCATCGATACCGATACCACCCAACGTTATAATTGGGACCTTTTGTTTATTTTCATCGGCTAGGGATGTGCCTCGGTTTGGGAGGAGCTTACCGAGCAACTAATACCGACGTTGGACGTATGTGATTGAAAATGCACGTGATGGTTTTATAATGAAGTCAAATGATTGGTTGTTCCGATTTTCAATGTTGTGGGGCCACAATTGGGAATGACCCCGTTTTTCTTGTTGACTGCCTCATTTGTCGAGTGGTCGCAAGCACGACTACTGAGCATGAGGTCCTGGTTCAATTACCGGGTCGGGCTAAGTGTTATTGGGATTTTCCATCAGGAATTTTCTCATTAGCAGACACAGTCTCGATTTGTGCCCGGATGATGGCAATAGGCTCGCCCCCTATTACATTTGGCTTAAACATAACTGGCGAAATGTGGGTGTACTATAATTGGGTACACCTCTGCCTAACCCTTCGGGGATTACAGTCGTGATCTTGTGTTTGTATCTTCTTGTCGCCCAGCCGGTAAAAAGTCAAAGGTCAGATTCAGCCTGAATTCAGCAAATCTGCGAACTAGGTTTATCCTTAGCACTTATGAAGCCCGAAACGGTGTCAGGCCCAACGAACTGCAGCTAAGTTCTGATTTTAATTGTACATCCCCAAAAATACTTTAAACTTTTTAACTTTATACAAAAGGTGTAAAATTAAAAAGCCTAAAGTATTTTACTTTCTTCAGCAAAATGCTCTTTTTGTCTACGAAAGCGGCTTACAAGCTGTGACAACAAGAACTTCCTAATTAAGTAAACAAAGTGACAATCTTTATCAAAATAACAAGTCCGAAATGAATGACTGCTCATCGTAATCGCTATCTCTTCTATAGGAGCCACAGTCTAAACGTTTGTCGAATGTAGCTTTTGAATAATGGATTTGACGGTTGACACAGCGAAGCTTGGCTCCATGATTGACAACTGAGATTGTGAAATTGATTGGAGTTTTGCGACAACAAGCGTGTTTTCCGCACCAACTCCTAAAAAGCTGATGAGCCTGCTCAACAGTCATCAATCAATTTATTTACTTAAATAACCAACAAAGAAACTCTATTACTTTACACTTTTTAACTCAGATAAGGCCGTATTCTAAAGAATTTCTCGTAAAATACGGTCTCAGTACAAAATCCATTCACTTTAAAATTTATATTATGTTGCTTACAAATTGTCACCGCGCTTAAGCTGCGGTCTCACACGGCGATAAATTTAAGGCGTAGCTTCCGTAGATATATTGGGATTAGTGACGTCAAGCTATCAGCAAAAGCAGCTTTCAGAGCCCGGGATAAGCAACAATGGATTTTTTCCTCTATTTTCTTCAAGGTAAAGTCGGAAATACTGTGCAATGAACTTTGCTATTCCCGTTGCTTCCTTAAAGGAAAATGTGCGAATAATATTATTGTTATATATTAATCTAATATTACGGGAATGGTAATTAGTACGTCTTTACATTGAGTAGGATGTCTCGTCGACTGTATAAAATTGCTTATTCAACAATTGTTATTACTTCTCCTTGGAGGATTTAGCTGGATCTTCATTTTAAATTAAATAAATGTTAAACAAAAATTAGGTTTACGTCGCTTTTTCGCTTTATCCTTAACTCTTATTCGAGACGGGCTGCCCTCGCCTGAATACACGTCGAAGGAAATTATAAGTATAGTTTAGGATGAATAATTCAACCATTTTATTTCTTGCTATGTTCTTGTCAAATATTCGCCCACCACAAAGAATGGCAAAAGCATTCTTTCTTTCTGCATTCAAATAAAAATAATTACATAACATAACATCACGCCTGTAATTCCGAATGGGTTAGGCAGAGGTGTAGCTAATAGTACTCCTGCATATTGCCAGTTATGTTTGAGTCCCATGTAGGGGGAGAGCCGATTAACATCAACCGGGCACAAATCCAGACTCCGCCGCTACTACTGAGAAATTCCTAATGGTAAAACCCAATAAAACTTTGTCCACACCGGGAATCGAACCCAAGACCTCATGCTCAGCAGTCGAACTTGCAACTAGATCAATGAGACAAAAAAAAGAAAACGAGTTTAAAAATAATTAATTCTTCTATATTTTCTGGCTAGATTCATGATCTCAAAATTAATTGCAAAACGAGTTCATCTTAGCTTGCCCGAGTCGCCTTACGGTAAATCTGAATAATAGATCAGACTATTTTTCCTTTACATTTCCATCGTCACAATTGACATGACCAAGTCGCCTACATAATGAAATCAAATTACAAAGAAAACGAAATATTTCTATTATAAATGCGAAAGCTTGTGACAATCGATGGACGGATATATTATTATGTTTGTTATTCTCACACGCAAAACTACTGAACAGATTTTCATGAAACTTTATACTTAGCAATATGGGGTGGAAAGGACACCGACGCGAAAACGGTTACCACGTATCCAGTACTTACATCATTCTGAGCCCGCCACATAGAAATTTTTCATCGGTTATTTAAAAAAATCTTTAAAGCATTTTATTGCACATACGAGTACCAATTTCCACTCAATTTCTCAATGACGTGAACACAGAACATATCAATGCTCTTCCAATTAAGCCAGCATCATTAGGGCTCCGATACACACGCGTTTATCCTACGATGCAGGTTGTTCCAATGATCTTCTGTGTGAATACCGCATTATTCTGCGATGCGTACTCTGGAATGCGGTCGCAATGTGCCAGTAATTTAACAGTACAATTAATTTGTGTATACGTGCAGGCCTAGGCTCGTATTCTGTGTAGAAATTGGTTGTATGGTACTCAAATGAGGAGCTCGGTGCTAAATAATAACAGCCGGTCGGGTCGATCTTTGGGTTGCCTATTTTGTGCCGTAGATAGATGACTACTCATACATACCGAGTTTCTTCCGTGACTCGGCAAGCACGTTAACCCTTTGGTCCCGGTTGGCATTTGTAGATCTTTGACAGTCGTTAAAGGAAGTCAGTGGCCCGTATTACCCAGTACTAACTGGGTTGTGGAGGTCAGATAGGCAGTCACTCCATGTCGAATACTGGTATTCAGCTGCATCTGGAAAGACTGGCAGCCGACTTCAACGTAGTTGGGAAAAGGCTAGGCAGATGATGATGGTGCCTAAACACAAGGAGGTTTTAATAAGGAACAAATAGCCAGTTTTAGTGATGATTTGGTGTGAATATTTTTATGGTTGGAGATACATAGATATTATTCATGTAAAGCCAACTAAACTGTGCTGCCTGTATATAAAAAATTTGAAACAAATGATGGAAATGGGAAAAGTAATGTTTAATTTAGGTGAGTTAGTTTTTAATATGGCCTGAAACACAGGTTTAATTAAATTAACCTAAATCACGTAGGTCGCTAGTCGCTACCAAACATCTGAATTGAACATTAGCATTACTTGTTACTGTTAAATATATTTTAGTTATAGTTTACTTATCTATAAATCTTCTATACAAATAAATAAAATTGAAGTGTCTGTTTTTAATATTAAAATAACCGCCTTTTACTACATGTACATATACCAACTAATATTTTTTATACAATTTTTGTCTGTCTGTCTGTCTGTTTGTTCCGGCTAATCTCTAAAACGGCTGGACCGATTTCGACGGGACTTTCACTGGCAGAAATCTGATGTAATAATGAGTAACTTAGGCTACTTCAATTTTACGAAAACTAATTAGGGTTCCGTGCAAACAAATTAAAACCCTTGAAATTTTGGTAATAAAATCCGATTAAAAAAAAGGGTGTTATATTTTTTATATTCAATAATTTCACGCGAATTAAGATCGCGGGCAACAGCTAGTAAGTACTTATTAAACTATTGTACGACAAATAACACACTGCGCCTAAATGTACAGTTTTTGTACTTAATCCTTTTTTTAAATAAATTATTCTTAATAATAATTAATTATTCTTAAAAAAATATAAGTGAATTTTCAGGAACATGTTTTTAGACCATGTTAGCAGTGTTCGATGCAATAATTGCAATCGACCACGTTTTGCTGACCTAGCGATACGATACGGCCGCACTAAGCGCGCCGCGAGCTCAGTGCATAACGGACAGCAACCGGGTGCATTCATTTCCATCATTTTAGCGATAACTTAGCCTAAACGTTACTTTAATAAACCCTTTAAAGTGTTTGAGTGTTTAACTTAGTAGCGTAGCGAATCCCACCAGGTACCACTTAGTCGCGTCCCCTACAAGCAGAATAGACTATCTCGCAAAGGCGATGCGTTAGACTTCGCAGGAGATGGCGGTACGTGCTGGAGCTCTTCTCCATGACATTCATTGGGCAAATTCTTATGACAACTATAAAAAAAAGCTAGTCATTTTTTCAACGTACCTAAAACTACCAACAGGCCGTAAAATAGGGTGAATTTAACGTTTATAATATGAAAACACACACAGAAATCCCGGCGGACTATTTTGCTAGCTATCATTGGTCTGTGAATGTCAATATTATCTTGGGCTGCCAATATTCCAGTGTTCATATTACGGAACATATGAGTACCACCTAACATTAGGATTTGTATACAAAAAAGTAAACTGGTTCGGTAACTTTTGTACTATTTAGCGCATGTTCGCGGTAATTGAGCCACGGGATCTTACTACCAGGATAAAAAGGATTATATCTGTAAATCTTGTTAATAAACTATATGTGTGCTAAATGTCGTCCAAGTCCGTTTAGTAGTTTTTGCGTATAAGAGTAACAAATACCCATACATCCCCATAAACTTTAGCATTTAAAATAGTAAGTAAGAAATGAAATAAGACTTATAAGAATAGTTCTACAAATAGATCCAACTACTGTGAATGGTCACTAATAATAACAAGATTATCGATCACTTTTAGTTGCAATTAAGAGCCTCCAATAACCTTCCAACCGAATTCAGGTCACCGCGGCCAATCTCAACGAAGATTAGCTGTAGACTCACTGTTTGCGTAGACACAGGTGTATTTCTATCACCCTCTCTTCCATAGCCCGAATAGATGCTGAACCGACCTAAAAAAGCCGGCCAAGTACGACTCGGAAACGCGCACGAAAGGTTCCGTATCTATAAAAACAGCAAAAATGTCTGTTGTATGTTTTTTAGTATTTGTTGTTATAGAGGCAACAGAAATACATCATCTGTGAAAATTTTAACTGTCTAACTATCACCGTTCATGAGATACAGCCTCTTGACAGACGGACAGACAGACAAACAGCGGATTCTTTGGGTACGGAACCTTAAAACGATATATAAATATCACACAGCCCCCGGGACAGCCGGTCGTTTTATTGTTGTATTATCAGTCTTATGTGTAGACAATTATGTCAAAATAGAGATGATTTGTAGACCCGTCGATATAGCCTTAAAACATATTAAATAAATCACACGATTCTGCGAAACTTCCCCGTTATCAAACCTCTCAATCTAACAGGACTTATCGAATAAAACTCAGTGTACACTGGCTATAAATTTGGTCGCGAATCTTACAAAGATCACGCACCTTTTCGCCGTTCGAAGTAGCTCTTTCTCATGCAAAATACATATAGAACGCACGCAACGGCTCGGAGCAGTGACGACAAGAAAAATTTGCAGAAGTTCCACTTATTAAATAGAATATGAGCTCTTTGTCTATATCTTTAATGACAAAGAGCTCGATACAACAGACTGATTATTTTGTAAATAAGAGCAACTTCTTAAACGTCGTTCAAGCATTGATCCTTGTCAAAAGCAGTTCCATTCTTTAATAGTAAAAACGAATCGAAACTACGTTCAACTAACGAAACAAAGTTAAACCAAAACAAGTAAATTTCTACTGAAATCTAGTTTTGAAATTGAAGCATTGTTCGAAAATTTGAGCCGTCACAAGTTTTCACGGAATATCAAAAATTGTAATTAGAGCCTTTTCAGGTTTCATGTTTCTCAAGCAACTAACTTATTTACAAGAATTCACTCACAGACTCTACTTGCTACTGTTCTGAAATGACACCGGTTTCCAAATCACGAGATCTCCGCGAGCCCGATTTCAGTTTGCTGAACCTATTTGGCGCAGCCGTGAGACACACAATATCATCTCTTTCTCTTTTTTCTGTATAGATCTAAGTTAATTTTTTACAAGCAATTCGCCCGCGACTTTGTCCGCAAAAATTGTGATAGTTCGGCTAATATGCATGATCTAATATTACGCACGATTACCCCCTACATACAAACTTACATTACAAGTTTTACCTCTTTGTAATCTTATTTATAAAAATCTCGTGTCACGGTGTTTTTGGTCGCACTCCTCCGAAACGGCTCGACCGATTTTTATGTTTTTTTTTAATGTATATTTGGTAGGTATGAGAATAGGTCGTAAAGTATATTTCACATCGCTAATTGCACGCGGACGAAGGTTGCGAGGCACAGCTAGTATTATTATAGATGTTTTGTTGTGTGTACTTGTGGTATGTGCCAAATATACATGTTTTCTTTCTTTAATTTCTTACATTTTCATAACACATGCAAAGCGGACCTTTTCCTCGTACCTTTTGTATTCTTTGGTGTCGATTTATTTTCAAAAGGAACAATGCTAAACAATAAAAAGTGTGGAACGTGCGAACGCCTATCGCGTGACCTTTGTGTAATAAGAGCGGCCTAGCTCCACTCCGATATTTATTATTGTATATCATTTCTGTTTTTCTTCTATATTTTTCTGTTCTATATTAGGTTATTCAAAATATGTGCTAAACTGTGAAAGAAGAAGATGAAGTGTATGTATGCTCTCTAATAGTGCACAACGTAGTAGGTACGCTCCTTTAGAATATTAGTATAATTTTAAGCTAAGTAAGCACTTACTATATTCCCATTTATTCAGTGATTAAAGCACATTCGATCGAGCTGGTTGTCTGAATTACTAGACCCTAGGACCCCCAATATTTCATGGCGACCCTGCCTTAGGGTCTGCCAAGGAGCAGATTAAGCATAGTTTTGTTGCGCAGTGATTGTCATAATGTGTAACTCCAAGATAGAAAAGAACGAAATATTCCTAAATCAAAATGCTGCTGCCGGAAACAATGACACTCTTTTGAAGGACACCAGAGGACACATGGAGAGGCTGAGCACGATCACTATAATGATTCTCACTGTCATAACTCTCCTGGTAATTTACTTTTTTCTGAAATACTACCCTACTGATTTACTAGACCCTAGGACCCCCAACATTTCATAGACATGCTGCACCAATCCCAAAATAAATGGGATAAGGGCAAGGAATAAAAATAACGTCATTACAGAACAACTCGCCTGTAATCCCCGAAGGGTTAGGCAGAGGTGTACCTAATAGTACACCGACATTTAGCGAAATATGTTTAAGTCCAATGTAATAGGGGGCGAGTCTATTACCATCAACCGGGCACAAATCCAGACTCCGTGGCGGCAACTGAAAATTCCTGATGGAAAAATCCAATAACACTGCCCGACCTGGGAATCTAACCTCGAAACTCTGCTCAACAGTCGCGCTTGCGACCACAGGACCAACAAAGCAATTAGAAAAATGTGTTAAAGCCCGTTATACTTGTTCCCAGCTGTCATTCATAGATATTTGACAGTTGTTACCGGTGATCACTGCAGTCAGAAGCCTGAAAGCCTGACAACCAGTTTCAACAAGGAATTACTCAGTAACTGCGTTATGGAGATCAGTTAAGCAGTCGCTCCGTCTAATATACTGACTGGAATTCAGCTGCATTCGTTTACATCGTTCGTAAAAGGATAATAACTTAAAATGTGCTCTGTCGAAATTAGCTCACGATTGGTATTTGTTTGATCGCTATGTAATAAGCAATTTGGTTGATTTCTGATGCTGTAGATAATATTCCTAGCTGGTATTAATAACAAATATTAGTATCGTATGTTAAATCAACATAATATCGACCTAATTAAAGACGGGGCAATATACGAGTACAACATACTTCGTCTTGACATTAGACTTTTATATCAACTACCTGAATACATAATCAGCCTTTAATGTTCCCACTGCTGGGACACACGGCCTCCTCTCCGTTTTCCTTCCTTCACCGTTTTTGCAGTGGTGATGAAATAAATTACACAAAGAAATGCGTCTGCCTGGTTTCGAACCCACGACTTACTGTTCGTAAGTCGGGGCCGCCACCACTGGGCCACCGCTGCTCTCTACTACCTGATTTTTTTTTTTTTTTTTTTTTTAAAAACGTTGCCCCATTCTAGGAATTTCTCCTATATCGTGGGTGCGTTTACAAACATTTAAAGTCACATACACAAACAGCCAGACCCGAAACAACTATCAGTAGGCCATACAAATATTTGTTCCGTGCGGGAATCGAACGCGCAACACGAAGCACAGCAGTCAATCGCTCAGCCACTGCGCCAACCGTGTCGTCAAAAAATGTATTCAAGGATTATATCCGTCCTGCAAAAATGTGTATGGAGTCCATAAGCAGTTTTAAATACACAGAGGAAAGTACCACGATCTTTTCGCCTTCTTTTTTAGGTACCTTTTAACTCGTTTATGGAGTGCATGTGGCGTTTGTGCTGCGTTACGCAGTAGAAACACTAGTATCAAGAGACTTAATCTATACTATTTAGTCTTATAAAGAGATATTTGTTTGTAAGTTTGTGTGTAATCTTCGACCTACTGATCCGATTCTGAAAATTCTTTCACGTACGGGAAGCAATATTACCCCCGAGTGTCATTGGCAACATTTAAAACATTCCCGTTGGTTAATTTCCGTACTGTTCATCGGGAGCGAAGCCGCTAGCAAAAGCTAGTGATGACTAAAGTTCTTTCCTCACTGAATTACTTATCAGTATTTGCCCTTGAAGCAAAACAATATTCTAAACTGATATTAAAAGAACAGAATTAAATTAAACAATTTAACCCTAGAGTAGTCGCGTGTTCTACTTACTTAATATCAAACTTTACTTAATATCAAAGTATCCACCATTCACGGTCGTATGTAAACAAACAAACATACTTAAAATAAATATTCATTCATAACAGAGACGATGACATGTTCACAGTAAACTGAGCAAGATTCCGCGAAATTGTAATTTATGGCAGATAGGTTATATCCAGATGACTGGCTGCTTGCATTTCATGACCATTGTTGTTATTGGAAGCTGCTCGTCTACCGCCATTGTGGAATATCTGACATGGCGGAGTGGGATGATTTCACGTAGTTGTGTTAATAGTGATAATAAACATAACATCACTCGTGTTATCTACGAAAATATAGGCAAAGAATTACTTATAGCATACCTATTTTTAGCCAGGGGGGAGTCTACTGCCAATACTTTCATTAACCGACCAAAATTCCGAGACCGAGAAATTTCCTAAGGAAAACCCAGTAACACTTTGCACGACCTTTAATTGCATAATATTTCAAAGTAAATTAAAAGTGATGTGATTTGTATATCTCATGTCGAAAACACCTCATATTATTAGTACTTTTTGCCCGCGGTTTCGCTCTCGTTAATTTAGAATTTTTCAATCAATTCGGGTTGTACTCTGCTTGTAATAATATCATTCAATCATGATTCGAAAGACACGTGGCGCCATCTATTATCATAAGAACGTTGTTATTGTTTTCCTCGGGAACAGTATTTTTTTCGGGATGACAGGTACTCTATGTCCACTGTATTTGCAAAATTGCTTGATGATCGGTTCTGTTGTTTAGGCGTGAAAAGGTAACAACCAGGCATACTTTGCATTTTAATATTAGTTATAGCTAGTTTGGATAGTAGTAGTTTAGGATTAGGATAGTTAGGATTCGAAACATTGAAAAATTCGAAACAATAATCTAGGAGTTTGCGTTCTTTTTAATCATGGAGTTTCTTGCTGATTCTTCTCCAATAAGAAACAATTAAGCCGAACCGTGCGCCTTTTTGTCGACTTTTTATATACATGCCCATGTAGGCCTATGTGAAATAAAATATTTTGATTTTGATTTCATTTTACTTTTGATAAGACAGTAAATATTTAGCTCAATAATTAAGACTAAAACACCTGAAGTGTTAATTGACTGTTGTCTCTGAAAACACTTTCTTTTAAACTAAATTATTATCTATACAAACAAAACTTTTCATCAAATCCTCCGAGAAATATCCTTTTATTGTAATAAATAATTATCTTAACCAATATTAAGAAACTATTTTTCGCGCAGAACATTAATAACCCAGATGTTCGCGATTCAACATAAATTCTAGATAAACGTTTTAAGTAAATTAAAAATGTTTCAAGGAAATAAATAAATAAAAATAATAAATGCGAATAATTTCAAATTTATTACTGTTAGTGAGCTCAACATTTACACCTTTTAGTGTATTATAGTATCTTACTCTTCACCATAGTAAAAGTATAACTCTGAAAGTGACCGCAACAGCAAACCGCACCGACAGTCCACAGCAACATGACTGGTTTGTAAACACGACGACACATCAAACTTTACATTTCCAGTATAACAGAAACCTATAGAAAGCGATTCTATAGGTTTCTGGTTCA
Organism: Eurois occulta; assembly: GCA_950022335.1. Classification (NCBI taxonomy): domain Eukaryota; kingdom Metazoa; phylum Arthropoda; class Insecta; order Lepidoptera; family Noctuidae; genus Eurois; species Eurois occulta. Next base: position 2,037,084 of record OX465486.1, read on the forward strand.
ATGAGAGATCCGCATAAACTGGGTTTGTATAGCTGGATTGGACGTCGCCGCGTCGTGCATAGGTATGTACCTCCATGAAAATGCTTCAGATGATGTTCCCGCTTTCATAGAACCAACTCGTTGCGTTTGAACGTATTTGTCGCTGCGGTCTGTGGCGCTTGTCTTCGGAATCGTATCGTATCTAAAAACTGCTCAAAACATAAAATATTCAAAATCACAAAAATATATAAAAAAATAAAAATGCTATTTTGTTGTTTTATTTCTAGGTACGTTTGATAGAATAAAATAACACAATAAAAAACTAAAAGGTGTTTCCGTCAACGATTTTCGAACTAAACAAAACACAATATTTTTTTGGCAGATTTTCGAGTTGTTCACAGACGGCTGGACTCATTCACTGGTCAGTGCTCAGCGCAGATGGCTCACATGAAAACCAATTGATGCCAATATATTCATCGCTTTTTTATTCAACTAGCTGTTGCCCGTGCCTTTGTGAGCATTCAAACTTTAATCCGATAGTAAACCCACATGACGTATTATTGACCTAAACACACTGCCTACAATACGTAATTTAACTTATAGTTATAATACATCATCTTCCTGTTCCATTGTCCCATGTTACTTGGGGTCGGCGCAACACTTGTTTTTCTTCCATTCTCCTCTGTCAACCGTCACGCTATCATTTACTTGTATTTGCAAAAATGAAACCAGAATTGCCCTTGCCTGGCCTCCATAACCCAAGTAAGTAGTTAGGCTAACAGGCTCGAAAACAAGAAGTTATTTTTTAGATATTTATTTTGTACACTATGACAATGTTTTCTTATTAAACCCAAAGGTTGACTGGTAGAGAATGCTTTGTGGGATTAAGTCCGCCTATGTACCACTATTGTACATGAAGTTTAAATAAATAAATAAATACTGTCTTCAGCTGAATACGCTTAGGCTGGTAGTCGACCCTAACATAGGTGAGAAATTAGGATAGACAGATGTTGAAGAACTTCAGAACAGATCTTTTGATGGACTGGTCGATCAAACGGCTCCAAGAAACAGAAAAATATAAAACGGGCTATACTACATATTATATACCATATCGTACACGGTGGAAATAATATGTGGTTAAATCATAAAATGTAAAAAGCATGGTAGCCATAAAAGGGTGTTTACATTTTTATGGCCTAATGAGCTTAGTACGCCTTACGGCATCAAATATTAAAATGTACAACCACCTCTTCAAACTGCTTGAAATATAAAACAGGTGCTGGTGGAAAAAAAAACTTGGGGTTTTTTCACTTTGTTGTTCGGTCACGGACGTGAAGTAATGACTGCCTCGTTGGTCTAATAATCGCAAGAACTGCTGACCATGACATGACAGTGGTTGAGTTGAATGGCGCTGATCCATGCGTCATGTTCGTGAACGGGTGCTGTCAGTTGGGACTGGTCATCTCTTAGCTGTCACGGTTTATTTTAATTACTTTATTTTTAAATTGTTAGTTTAATCTTTTACTCTGGACGCTCTTAATGTGCACGTCTTTGTACATCGTTCTCACATATATATGTATAATCTCAACATTAATGATGTAACCAAGATTTTGTAACAATATTTTGATTAAAAAGAGTGTCCATGGAGTTTCTTGCCCATTCTTCTCCATAGAGATCTACGATTTGGAATGTGCAACTACAGTACTTTCGCAAGTTATTATGCCTTGTGACTGTCAATCAATCAATCAATCATTCAATCAACTTTATTTTCTCACCACAATATACATAAATTATTTTACATTGGTCAGATTCGACAATGATACACAATTCAGGTAAGTATAATTATATTGTGGGAGACTGGTGCCTAAGCTAGGCTCGTGGCCTGTGTTTCAGGACACCAGGATCCCACCCCTCTACATTTTCATTTTATAAATTATGTACTAAGCGCGTTGACAGAATGTAAGGAATTATACGACATTTTGTAGTTTATTTATTATGCTTAAAATCTAGGTTAAGTATGCGAGACGAATGTTAGTAGATGTGTAGTATGGGTGACTGTGTGGGTGTGTGAGTGTGTGGGTGTGTGGGTGTGTGAGTGTGCTTGATTGTGTGTTTAGGTCATTATAAGGAAGTTTTCAGTATCATTATAGTTTAATTTTAATAGCCAGTCAATTAGCCTCTTTTTGCATTCACTCTTTGTGAGGCTAAAGATATGTAGCACCTTGTGAGTTTTATTGTATAAGCAGCCACCCAGATAGCAAAAGAAACGTCTTGCAAAAATAGTTTTGTGACGTAGATGCTGGCGCTCTACTGGGTCATATCGCCTTTTCCCCCTGGACAGCGATGGATTATAAGCCAAGAGAGTATGCTGTTTCAGCAGAGTGTGCAATATAAACAGTTGACGCACTGTCAGGACTTCGTTTTCTTTATATAACTGTTCAGTAGGGTAGCGATACGGTCGAAAGGACGACACCTTCAGTATAGCTCTTTGGGTTCTTTCAACTTCTATTAGGGTAGTTTTTGGAGCTCCACCCCAAGAGGTGATGCAGTAGCATATTATAGATTGTGCAAGTGTATAATACACTAATTTCATAGTATTTTTATCGACTACATGTCTCAGAGTTTTGAATACATATATTAGCTTCCGTAATCTGTTACTAAGAGTGGTTATGTGATCTTGAAATCTAAGGTTTTTATCGATTGTTATTCCCAGGTATTTTACATTCTCAGCCTTGGTGAGTGGTTCGCAGCTACAGCTACGAGTGAGTGGGTTTGTGCAAGAGTGAGCTACAATAGTATTAGGTAACGTTTGGTAGGATCCGTTGTTTTTTATGGAGAATGCTATGTAATTAGTTTTGGCTATATTAAGGGTCAACAGATTGTCGCGTAACCAGTTAGATACAGTATTAAAGCCTAGTTGTGCACGCTCGTAGACATCCTCCCACGAGCTCGCGCTGAACAAGAGGGCAGTGTCATCAGCAAAGCTAATAATTTTGCCATTGGGGATAGTGAGCATACCCAGATCGTTGATATAGATGAGGAAAAGTAAAGGTCCGAGGACACTGCCTTGAGGCGTGCCGTAGTTGATTATTTGTTCCTCACTGATGAATTCATCTATCTTTACTCTCTGGGTACGCTCACTCAAATAGTCTTTAAAGAGGTCCAGTGGAAGTCCTCTGATTCCCAAGGTTTCCAACTTACGTACAAGAATTGGGACAGAAACCGTGTCGAAAGCCTTGGCAAGATCTAGAAATATGGCGATAACTTTATCCCCACTATCCATGTTTGTGACGACATAGTGTGTTAGCTCATGGACTGCGTCAGAGGTGGATTTGCCTGAGCGAAACCCAAACTGTGCTGTTGCAATAAGATTATTGTTTTCCAAGTAGCTCACAAGTCTGCTGTTCATTATCCGTTCCGTATTTTGGAAAAAGCAGTCAGCACAGAAATAGGTCTGTAGTTATCAACACGGCTCCTGTCCCCACTCTTGTAGATCGGATGAATTATGGCTTTTTTAAACACGTTAGGAAATTTACCCGTGGAAAGAGCAAGGTTGCATACGTACGTTAACGGAGGCACAATCACGCCTGCATGCTTTTTCAACAGGTCACCGGAAATCCCATCCCATCCCGCGGCACAGTTATTGCGGAGCGACATTAGTATTCCGGCTACCTCTTCCTCATCGGTTGGGAGCATTACCATGGATTGCGCCCCGTTAGATAGGTTTCCTTTTGTAGCTGTTAGATTTTGTGCGTTTTTACTCTTTATATTTTTAGCTAGTTTCTCACCTATTTTGGCAAAAAAATCATTGACATGGTTTACAGTTTTGTGGTGTACTTGATGAGGCTAAAAATTGTGATGATGTGTTTGATGTGTTACTGTGACTGTAGCTTAGCTTTTTTGTTTTTGACTTTCAAAAGTGCCTGTAATGGTCTAATTGAAATAAATGCTTTGAGTTTGAGTTTGAGTTTGCGACCTAGATGTGTGTTAACTTTTGTTAACCTCTTATCTTGTTTTCCGTTTTTTGTGTAATAAGCAACGACTTATTGTCGGGCCTCTGCTGTTCCCCCATACTTAAGTAATAATGCTGTTACATGATAATATTGTAAAATCATATCATTTTAAAAGGCACTAGTTGTCCGGCATTTTGCTGAACTGGGCGGTGTATTTGGCGCAGCCGTGAGGCACACAGTGTCACATTATTTTATTTTTTTGTTTAGATTTAAGTTTTTATTTTTTTGGTTTTCTTTTATTATTATTTTTATACTGTATCAGTAGCGAAGGTTCTATGCAACTCGATTCCTACCGGCTTCCCTTTGTAATATAATCACATTAAAGATATGTACTTCGGCTTACCTCTTACAAAAATTAACCCTTCGCTACTGTACAGTACTGTATGCACTTGTGGCATGTGCCAAATAAATATATTTTCTTTCTGTCTTCTTATTTCTTTAAACAATGAATCATAGGCAGTTCAGGCTAAGGTGGGTGTGACCTAGAAGGTATTTGCTGTACCTAGTAAGTATACCGAAATTATCCGATAATATCAAATATGACTGTACATTGACCGTTATATCATCATTATTTATTGTCAGTCTAAATGATACGAGAGAGTGAACATACACATCACTGGTGACACATTTGCGAACGAAAACACTTCAATTCTTTTAAAACATTTATTTTCTGTCAATAAATAACTCTTCTATTTTCTTTTGATGTGAGGCAATCATAGTTCTTGATTTATTGTATTTAAATAGAATTCTTTCGAAGACATATTTGGTTCAAATAAAGTTCATACTGAAACATTTTAATGAAGGTGAATTACTCGTAAGTCAAAAGATCGAAAATGTAAACGTAAAGTTCAAAGTTGAAAGTTGTTTGGTAATCATATCTTATACTACAAATCATCAATAAGTATTTGTAAAGATCAGTATTTTTCATACTTTGTGGAATTTAGCACTGCCTCGTTGGTGGAGCGGTCGCAAGCTTGACTGCTGAGCATGAGGTCCTGGGTTCGATTCCCAGGTCGGGCAAATTTTCATTTTGTTTTCCATTAGGAAATTCTCAGTAGCAGCCTGGAGTCTTTGTGCCCGGTTGATGGCAATAGGCGCCCTAAACATAACTAGCGAAATGTGGGTGTACTATTAGGTACACCTCTGCCTAACCCTTCGGGGATTACATGCGTATTGGCGTGATATTATGTTATGAAGAATTTTTCAATGGTTTACAAAATTACTACTTTCAGCGACAAAGAAAGATGTTTTTTCCTAAAGATACTTACAAATCCGTGGGAAACACTCACCCTTTCTACGTATTTGTATCGCTAAGCAGTGTTATTGTGTTAGGACTTGTAGGATATCCTTCCCAGTAATATCGGCAGAAATATTATTATAGGAACATGAGATATTTTTGCTTTATCTTTTGGGTTGTGAGCAAAGCTCCTGCAATGATTCTGCTTTAGGGGTTTGAAGAACACAGTGTAAAGTTCTTCATCCCTCATTGAAAAGGGAGGATCCTCCGACCAGACGTGTGGTGGGCTACTGCCCGAAATTTGCTGTCGGGTTCTTCTCAAGTCGCGGATAACTTTGACTGCGCGAACCAGAATTTTTATATTAGTACTTCATTTGCTGAGAGAGCAGCGGTGACCCAGTGGTGGCAACCTCGACTTACGAACAGTTAGTCGTGGGTTCGAACCCAGGCAGACGCATTACTTTGAGTAATATATTTCATCACCACTACTCTCAAAAACGGTGAAGGAAAACATCGTGAGGAAACTAGCATGTCCTAGAACCAAAAAATCGATGACATGTGACATCTACCAACCCACACTGTTCCCGTGTAGTGGATTACAGCCCATTCCCTCTCTAGAGAGGAGGCCGTGTGTCCCAGCAGTGGGAACATTATTGGCTGATTATGCTTATGCTTATGCTTGTGTCATAGATGGCGCTGTAGTACTTTTTGTAGTGCCGCTACACTGCTATAGGTGAACACGGTTACCATTGACCAATAGGCCGTTAGTTTGATTTTCTATCAACGCGTAAAGCATTGTGAAGTGTAGCGTACTCGTACACATTTTGAGGAAAAGCCATTACCGTTACTAGCCTTTCTTTTAGAACCATTATAAAAACAATACAATACACGTCTCCGTTATCTTACCCTTGTGAGGCTAGATAAGCCGTGATGTATTATGTTTTCCTTATATCCTGAAATGGGAATGAAAATTACGAAAAAAAAGGCAAAGAAGTATGTTGGTACCAAAATTTTTGGCAAATACGAAGTTACCTTAACCTGACCGTGGTAAAATTGTGTAGTTTTTTTGTTGCATCACTTGAATGGCTTTCGCACAAAAAAATTGAAGAGCTTATTTTAAAGTAAAAGGATTCATTGTTTGCTTTTATTTATTTTAGACTTTTTTTCTTATCGCAACAGTGAGCTCTTTCCGGAATGGTTCCGCCGGTGCGGTGGCCTCTACATTGCCATCCAATGCTGCCAGCCTTCTGGGCACTTTTCCTGTTGACAGTGATGCTGACGAATTTTTGGACGCCCTGTAACCCTTTTTTACCTCTAATTATTTATTACTATTATAGTTTTGTAGTTTGTAAATAATTTAATTATCTTTTAAATAATTTTAGACTTGTAGAAAGATCTATATTTTACACCCATTAATGTAGCTAACAAGGTACCTAGTCTGAATAAAATGTCTTGTTTCGAAGTGGTGGAAAACCTTTTATCCGGTCCACTCATTGAGGTTCCCATCACACTGATTCGTACGGTCCACGGGTTATATTGTGTAAAAGTTATTCTTGTAACCGCTAGAATTCCTGAAGTCCGTTTGAGTTTGGTGTCAAAAGTGTAATTGAGTTTCTCTGTTCGGGAATTCCCTAAAGGCTCGAACTCATGGGATTTGGCACTGTGCTAGATTGTAGATATGTACTTGAGTATCCCAGGGGATTCAGACAGATTGGAAATGTCCTTGGTAAAGTGTGTGTTCATATTGGCAGTTGGGCAGTGGTAGTTTTTTAAGACTTGCTGTAAAAATGCATTGACCTGATTTTTGTCGTTTTGTTTTGAACTTTATGAAGTTTAGACTTATGCATTTTCATGATCATTTGTAATTTTATTGTGAACTAACACGTATTGAACAAGCGAGGCTAATTGTTCAATTTATTTTACGAAAAGAGCCGTTTGCAATGTGTACACTCTCACTTTCAGAAACAACATTCTGAACAAAATACCGACAAAAATATGAAATCCAATTCATAAAACCTGTAGAAAAGCAAGCGCAATAATGAAATATCATAAGCTTTCGTGATGTAAGTGCCAATTAAGCGGGAACCAGGGTCTAAATGTTGATTGCGTGCTGTTGGCGCGTTACTGAAGGCACGGTCGTGAGTGTACGGTACTCTCACATGCGATCGTGTGGTGAGGTTCATTTATTTATCTGCGATTGTATTTAATCAAATGATTACATAATTATTAACATCACGCCTGTGATCCCAGTAGGGTTAGGCAGCGGTCTAGTAAAGGGCGAGTGCGAGAGTGTACATGTACAGCCAACCGAGGAACACCGAGGCTAGACGAGCGCTGCAGTATTCACTCTCGCGCGCACCATGCTTCGAAGTATCTCGGTGAGAGTGCTTAGACATCATTATTAATAGTTTTTCGTCAGTTAGGTTTTAAGTCTCAACTACCAAAATAACCTTCAATTTAATTAATAAAAGGTGCGGTACCTAAGTTAAGGAATCAGTGTTGTTGTTTAATACCAATTAAGAATATTATCATTAGATACTCTTGGAATAAAAACGAGATATTCTTACTTGAATGACTGTATCTAATACAAAAGCCAAGTTTACTAGAATTTTTTGGCAGTTAAAAATAAATTTTACTAACGACTCTTAATTGTCTTTATAGAACGGTACTAATAGGTACCTTTCTTAAAAAATCTAACTAAATAACTTGGCCTAAGTAAAACGAACTTTGGTAAAAGCAAAATCTTCCTCAAAGTATTCTCGAAGGAAAATGCAAGGCAAAATATTTTGTATGTCAGAATTCTAACCAAATACTCGCGAAGTAAAGTAGTTTATGCCTCTTTTGCGACGCAAACTTTGACTTGGAAAGTTTCGTAGCTGCCTCTGAATAGCAAACAAACAATTAGACTTTTATGCTTATTAGGTTTCATATTTTTTGTTGGCTTCGCTTTGTAGCCTTTTGTGTCTGGAGTTTTTCATCGGGTCTTTCATGGAAGAGTTATCGTCATAGTATTTTTTGCAGATTACCCGACGTCATATACGTGATGTGTTATATCATATCAATTATTATTTGTTCGTAACTCTGGAAAGCGCCCTCTTTCGACGCGAGCAGCGTTCGGTGTTGTGTGTTCGCCTGACGATCGCTTTAGTTAGAACGCGGCGTTTAAACTTGAAGGTCATACACTTGAGATATTTCAGTTTTGTTCTTCAGCCGAGCTTCTGATATTCTGACAATTCATTGAACTGAAAAACAAAGTAGAACCTGTGCAAAAATATTTTTAAAAATATGAAAGCGAGATATTTTACATGAAAATATCCCAGAGTGTTTCTGAAACCATTTTTAGTGTATTCGTTAGCGCCAGGCACATAGACGAATCTGGATTATTTGAATAAAAAGATAAACCTTCGAGTTTCGCCGGACGTGACTTTTTGGGATACTTTTATCCCCTGAACTATTAAAAATCTGGCAAAACTTTAAACTTGGAACCTGTAACGTGAGGCCTAACGTGTTACAAAGTCCAATCACCTAGGCGTACCTTTTGATTAGATACTGAGTGTTTCATGGCAACCTGTACACGGCATGATTTACTAACTTTTTACCAACTAGTTTCTTATCGATTGCATCGTTACTTTTTTAGTTAGTCGTTCTTAATACGAGTATCTGAAAATCGCTTCATCATCATCTACCTACCCTTGTCCTATTATATTTGGGGTCGGTGCAAGAAGTTTTCTTCTTCCATTCTCCCCTATCATAAGTCACGGCATCATTTACTCCTTTCCCTTTCATATCAGTCTACACACAATCCATCCATCTTTTCTTTGGCCTTCCTCTCCCTCGTCATCCATCAACATTCATGTCCATCACTCTTATATTCACATGCGTTTAAAAAACTAATGCGTCTAAAAACCACTTCAAATTCGAAATATGTAGGAGTGTGAATCCATATGGTAGGAGCCCAGACAGATTTTCATCAAGCATAGTTGTTAGCTTGTGGCCCTTTTTTGAAAACCGAGAGTGGGCCCCTACCCGAAGTGTTCTTGAAATTTTTCATAGTGTAATTTTAACGTGTTCTCATCAGCTGTCAAGTTTTCATGCTGAATATGCTTGCTGAAAACCCTCTGGGCTCGCCGACTAGCAATGATTACTGATAAACAAATGAGTTCGCTTTCAAATTGTATGTGGTCACTTGGCCTTGTAGAGAAAAACAAGAAGTGAACTTAGATAATAACGCTGCCACCAGCTATCCACCTGAATCAATGTCTTGTTTTCAAACTTGTTTCGGTCTATCTCGCAAGGATGGAAGAACTAAGAAACAAATACGGGAATGTAACCACGAAAAAGTTTTGACTACACGACTTGTGCGGTGGCCGAGCAAAATTTTGTTGCTAGGGTTCTTGGTTTAAAACTCGTACCGAAGAAATATTGGGTTCTTTAACATCGTATTTAAATTTTGTGTATAATTTAAAAAGACGAAGTTCTGCGTAGTAGTTGTGGTACAAGGATAGAACGAACAAAGGACAAAACATACTTTTAGGTGGATAAACTATGTTTGAAGCTTGTATACACCGTGACTTTTTAGTCGTCTAACAAAAGTGGTCCATTTAATATATCCGACATGTAATACCTCTAGGCACAATTTTTTTTTAACCATTATTTAAGATAATAGGTACAAAGAAAAATAAATAATACATTAGAATTATGAACCATCCTGTTGATAATGTTTACGTTTCAAATGTACCCAATGTAATGTATGTATGTACATACCTACCCAGGGCACGAGTAGAGTAGCAACAGGGTGTTTCAACTACGTCATGCGTCATAGTAATGAATCATTTTTTTTTAATAATTCATATCTCATGAATAACTATTATTTTTAATGATTTTTGGTACTCGTTGGATTACTAAATATTCATTAAAAATACAGTAAGTACAACATTAGTGCAAAAAAAGGCTCCCGTTATGAGACGACCAAAATATCAAGGTTGATTTATTTACACTAAGCAAGCGAATGCACATTCGTACTCTTCGACTAAATTGTTTTGTTGGGCTATTCGTGGATTACAAGTGTCTATAAAATCTGTAAAATAATGCTCGTATTCACGTACACGGGGCAAATTAGATCGGTTTGCAGGGCACACCAACATAAATGTTAGTGTGCGTAAAATCAACGGCCGTCTGACTTCGCCTATTTATTAGTGTTTGCTTCACAATAACCCGTTGTCCACGCACACACACACAATTTCTTGTCACTAATGTTGCAGGGAATATGACGCATAAATTTAGCGTAGGATTCTATCGTCTCCGTGGCGCATTAGTCGAGCGTGCGATAAACAGTGTTTTACTCCGCCGGCGCCGTAAGATCAAATCCGACTGCTAACAGATTAATGTTTTTGTATGTTTCAATAAAATATTTTAGATTTGTTTGTTCAATTCATTGCTTAACTATTAGCAAGTTTCTTTATATTTGGGTTAGAATATATTAGTTGTCTACCCTCTAACAATGACAAATCATGTTTAAGTTAGTAGTTTAAGTTCATCGTCATAATGCTATTGACTATCGGGCTTTCGTTACGTTTTTAGACATTATACCCTGCGTTTTTTGAGAAGTGCTTTTATTTGTGAATCAATATGAATCATTTAACCACACTTTTAAGAGCTGAAATAATTATTTTGCATGAGCAAAATGTTTCAATTAGTGAAATTGCGAGACGTTTGAAGATATCGGTGAGTAACAAAATGTTATTATTATGTTTAGAAGTTTAATATGTTTAAATAATCCACATGTTATTGATTGTTGTTTTTTTGTAACAATATTTTATTATTGTTCACAGAGAAGGACTGTGCAATTGTGGGTCCATCGTTATGCAGATTCGGGAAGCATTGATCCTTGCCGACCGGGACCAAAGGCTGGATTTGCATTCACAGATGCCAATGCGCGGCACCATGATATAGTTGCTGCGCATACCGCTGAGCCCTTCCTCACTACTCGTTCCACGGCGACTAAACATGACGTGACATTACAAACCGTACGAAACCACTTGCGAGCAGCTGGTGTGAAATGTCGTAGGCCAGCCAAGAAAATTTTAATGTCCGATGTTCACAGGCAAAACCGGGTACGCTTCGCAAGAGAATATTTGGATTTTGATTGGTGCAATAATATAGTTATATTTAGCGATGAAAAATGTTTTAAATCAGACAAGGACGGTCGCAAAATATTGTGGCGAAAAGATGGTGAGCGCTATCATAAAAAAAATATTCTTCCATGCAGGTCTAGTGGCCGCATTACTTTGGGATATTGGGGATGGATGTCGTCAATGGGTCCCGGTGAATTAGTGCAGGTAGGGGGTCGCAATACCAGTCAAGGTTACTTGGACGTTTTACAAAACGTGATGCTACCAACTGTGCGCGTTGCATACCCGCAAGAACACATTTACTTCGTGCATGATAACTGCGCTGTGCATCGCGCGCGACTTGTGCAAAGTTGGTTAAACGTCCAAGAAAACTTTACTGTGATTGAATGGCCACCAAAAAGTCCTGACCTGAACCCCATTGAAAACCTATGGGGTCATATGGTGCTAAACTGGGACTCATCTGAAATCAGGTCTAAATCAAATTTAGATGATGTCGTTACCTCGACATGGGAATCGTTTCGTGGCACTGACTTGTGTTGTAATATGGTTGCTAGCATGAGGAGACGATTGGAACAAGTCATAGATAGCGAAGGCGCACCAATCGGCTATTAATAAAATTACCAGGGGGTAATTCTATTTGTTTTATGTGAGTGATGTTATTGTTAGTGAGATAACAATTTAGGATACCTGTATCTTAATATCTATCTTGTTAACATGTTTATTCATTTCACTAATAAATAAATTACCCACTTGAATAAGAAAAGTAACGTTATTTCTTGTCCGACTTAGAATATTTGTCATGAACAAAACTTTATAATTTGTAATTATAATTAAAAAAAACCTAGTCAATAAATATTGTTGATTTCTTAATACAAATTGTTTAATTTTTACTTCCATATTTTTTTTCGAATAATGGTCTTATTATCAGGTAAATTACAAAAATAAAAATTCAACAAAATGAAAATAAAAGTTTTTTAATAATGCAAAAAGTTGACGCCATCGGCGCAGATTCGATCCTACGACACTTGATTTACCAGCCGAATGCTTATACACCTATGCCACGAGACCGGTTAGTCATAGTGTTAAATTGATGCTTCATATTCTTTACCTCATATTATACATATACTATAGTGAAGCAAACACTAACAAATAGGCGAAGTAATACACCAGTTGATTTTACGCACACCAACATCTATGTGGTGTGCCCTGCAAATCGATCTAATTTGCTGCGTGTACTACGTTAGAACCGGACCTAAAACGTTATTTTCTTGGAGTTTGGTCGAAACCTGATGAGTGATAAATGTTACCTAGGCATGCATAATAGCCCTCAATATGAGATTTACAAATCTCGTAGTGAGTCTGTTCAGAGGAGGTTTTTGCAGTACTTGGACTTCAAGGCTGGGCAATCCTCAGTCGACTATGAACACCATTGTAAGCGATATCATTTCTTTCTGTTGGAAGTAAGACGTTATATCAATGACTAGCTTTTGCCCGCGGCTTCGCCCGCGTGCAGTTCGGGAATTGCCCACGGGATTTTGCCTACTTCTGGGATGATAAGTAATCTATATCTATTTGTATCAGACTATAATCTATCTCTGTGCCAAGTTTCATCCAGATCTGATCAGCCGTTCTGGCGTGATTGAGTAACAAACATCCTGAATGGATGTTTGTTACTCAATCACGCCAAACTTTCGCATTAATACATAGTTTATGTAAGATATATATGTAATATTAGTATTTAGGGTTCCGCACCTCAAAGGGAATAACGGAACCCTTATAGGATCACTCGCGTGTCTGTCTGTCTGCCTGTCCGTCTGTCACAGCCAATTTACTCTGAAACTACCGGACCGATGGAGTTGAAATTTGGTACATATATGTAAGTCATTGATTCAAAGACGGACGTATAAATTAATTTTAAACAGGGGAGCCACTTTTGGGTCGTAAATTAAAAAATGAAAATAAAAATATTTCTAAACTACATCGTGTTATATCAAAAACTGTGATACACGTGTCTCATAATTTTAATTGAAGAGTGATGTGTACATTAAGTTTTGAGTCAACCGACCCAGAGAATATTAAGTTTCACAGAAAATTCAACCCCCATTTCAAAACAAAGAATACATCCTTCAAATTTCATGTCATTAAGACCAGTGGTTGATATATCAGTCAGTCAGTCAGGACTTTGATTTTATATTGCGGGATGATTTTGGAAAAACTGTAAGTAGAGTAGGTATGTAGACTTTCAAGTGTATCGACACCTAGAATAGAAAGTTTCACAGAAAACTCAGCACCCCATTTTGTCCTCTTAGGGGTGGAATTTCGAAAAACCCTTTCTAAGTGGACCCTTTGCCACTGGTAGGTACCAGTGGCGAAGGGTGAAAATTGAGTCAGGGGAAACCGAAGAAAAAAATGAGAATTGTTTTTTTTTCCTATGTTTATTTGGACGTCATTTTCGTTATCAGTAACTATGAAAATGATAACCCTGATGAAAAATCTAAAAAAAATGGTTGGCGCCATTTAGAATTTTCATTTTGACCTAATTTTCGTTATCAGCGACCCCAAAAACCACGAAAATGACACTCATGACGAAATAACTGAAGTTTTTTGCTGGCGCCATTACATTTTGGCCACATTTTCGTTATCAGCGACCCCAAAAGCCACGAAAATGACACCCATGACGAAAAAACCTAAAATCTTCATGGGCGTCGTCTTGAATTTTTATATTTTGACCTCATTTTCATCATTGGCGACCCCAAAAACCACGAAAATGACACTCATGACGAAAAAACCGAAAAAACAGGACTGAATTTCATCTTGGGGGATGATTTTGGAAAAACTGTGATACACGTTTCTCATAATTAATCTCTTCTTAACTGAACAGTATGTACACAAATTTTCAATTCAATCGACCTCGAGAATAAAAAGTTTCATAGAAAACTCAACACCCATTTTTACCCTCTTAAGCTAGCTTCCCACGGTCCGTGATATCGCGGACGGACGCGGACCAGCTCGCACGACATCCCGTGGGAAGGGTCTCGTCCGTGGTAGCGCAGAACGTCTGCGGCGGTGCGCCGGTATCCGTCGCGAGGCGGTAACTTCAAAGGTGCGGTGCGACGGAATCCGAGCGCGTACGCGCGTCGCTGACACGAGTAGTAGTGTTGTGTTGTTGGTTGCGGAGAAATAGAGTGGACAAACGAACTTATTTTTGAATCTTTATCAAAATTAACCAATTTTATGGAATTCTACGGCGCCGGAACATAAGAACAAAACTGATGCATACGATGCTATAAAAGATCTACACAGACCGACACGCACCGTTGAAAGAGCCCTGTCTGTGTGCGTTGCCGTCCGTGATCGTCGGCTGTGCGTGATGATCCGCAGAATCACGCACCGTGGGAACCCAGCTTTAGGGGTAGAATTTCGAAATACCTTTTCATAGTGGATACCTACTCTTTACAAAGAATACGCCCTCCAAATTTGATTTCTCTACCAGGACCAGCGGTTTGGGCCTTGGGCTCTGCGTTGATATATCAGTCAGCCAGGACTTTGAATTTTATATTGGGGGATGATTTTGGAAAAACTGTGATACACATCTCTCAGAATTTTAACTGCAGAGTAAGTACACAAACTTTCAAGTCAATCGACCCCGAGAATAAAAAGTTTCACAGAAAATTCAACACCCCAATTTACCCTCTTAGGGGTGGAATTTCGAAGAACCTTTTCTTATTAGATATTTACTCTTCACAAAGAATACATCCTCCAAATTTCATTTCTCTAGGGCCAGTGGTTTGGGCTGTGCGTTGATATATCAGTCAGTCAGGACTTTGAATTTTATATTGGGGGATGATTTTGGAAAAACTGTGATACACATTTCTCATAGTTTTAACTGAAGAGTATGTAGACTTTCAAGTCAATCGACCCGAGAATAAAAAGTTTTACCGAAAATTCAACACCCCATTTCGCCCCTTTAGGGGTGGAATTTCGAAAAACCCTTTCTTAGTGGATACCTACTCTTCACAAAGAATACACCCTTTAAATTTCATGTCTTTAACACCAGCAGCTTAGGCTGTAAGTTGATATATCAGTCAGTCAGTCAGGACTTTGAATATCATATTGGGGGATGATTTTGGAAAAACTTTGATACACGTTTCTCATAATTGTAACTGCAGAGTAGGTACACAAATTTTCAAGTCCATCGACCGCGAGAATAAAAAGTTTGATAGAAAACTCAACACCCCATTTTACCCTCTTAGGGGTAGAATTTCGAAAAACCCTTTCTTAGTGGATACCTACTCTTCACAAAGAATACACACTCCAAATTTCATTGCTCTAGGACCAGTGGTTTGGGCTGTGCGTTGATATCTCAGTCAGTCAGTCAGGACTTTGAATTTTATAAATATAGATATCTGTTTTTAGTGAAAATCGCAAACGGCTCTGTTGATTGTCCCGAACTACTCAGCAAAATACTTCTTCGCAATAATATAAACAACTTGAGAAAACGGCCTCTACTCCATGTACCATTCGCATCGACAAAGTACAAGCGCAACGCCTTCTGCATACGTAGTGTTATAGCTCTCAATAGTTTACCATCACATCTGGAAATTGATTTATTTTGCACCAGCGCACACAAAATTAGAAATATTCTGAACAAGGAGTATTTTGGTGACAGCCTTAAATAGCTTTTAATTTTGATTTTGATGTTGCATGACTTGATATACCTAATATATTATCTCGACATAATTATAAACCAATACCTATGTCTACATTGTAATCTGTTTACTTACTCAATTCGCTGTAACTGGTCAACGCATGTACTCATAACCTATGCTCATAACTAACTAGATATATGTGTATGTGGAAGCTTGTAATTAGCAAATGTCACTATTTATGCATAATATTTATAATTTTTATTAGTCTTTAGGTAAGCTTTCTTTAAAATTAAATCCTACTAATATTATAAATGCGAAAGTTTGTGAGTATGGATGGATGGATGTTTGTTTGGATGAAATTTGGCACGCAGATTGTTTATAACCTGGATTAACACATAGGATACTTTTTATCCCGGTAGTGCGATCCCGTGGGACAATTACCGAACTTATGCGGGTGAAGCCGCGGGCATGAGCTAGTAAATAAATAAACCCTGAAGTACCGTCATACATTCGTCAGTTCGCCACCCTGCGCTTAGCTTTACAAACTCAATAATAAGCCTAGCAGTTCCGTCAAGGTTCTATGTATCGCGTGTTTATAATAATGTAATAACGCAACACAGCGTTCATTTCTAAGGGCTTTCCCGGCTAATGAGTTCAAACGCCGTGGAAGTCTTATCTGGCAATTAATATTATGGAAACTCTTGACTAAAGGTAAATGCAATTCTGTAAACGTGTTTTGTTGATGTGATTTATGTTAATTTGTTGAAGTGAGACGTTTTATTTGTGAAATTTTAGTTACTTTTGTACTATGTATAGGGTTTTAATGCGGAAGTACGTACATCGTCATTTGCTAGCCTTTTCTTTTCTTTTTCTTTTTTAGGCTATGTGTGACTAAAAAGTTGTGTGATAATCAGTATCGTGGTATGGGCATTGTGTGTGTGAGGAATGATGATAATGTCGTGAGGACAGTTTTGAGTATGAATGTTGATAGCTATAAGCGTCGACGAAGACCAAAGAAACGATGGATGGACTGTGTGAAGGATGATATGGCTAGAAAGGAGGTGACTGCTGAGATGACGAGTAATAGAGAAATATGTAAAAAGAAGACATGCTGCGCCGACCCCAAATAAATTGGGATTAGGGCAGGAGGAATAATGTTCAGTTTCCAGTCTCACCAGATGTAGTTGAATAATCTAGGAGCGATTGCCTATCTGATCTCTTTAAACCAGTTACTGAGTCATACTCATAAATTAATGTCAATCTCATTGAAAGTCTTTGTAGAAAAACTTCGAAAACGTTTGCTACTTCTCGACCCTCTAAAGTTTAGGCAAACCATCTGTCGATTCAAGTATACACATCGGAACAGACTTTCCCAAAGTTCTCGTAGTTCAAAATAATTTGCCACTACAGAAGTTATGAACATTCTGAACCGAGCAGGAAATGTCGTTAACTGACGGAAACCACATGTTTTTACTGTTAAATTGTGGTGTTTTTATGGGCATTGTAGGCATGGGTAACGGCCAGCAAATAAGGACTATTTTTGCTACAGTTTTTATGTTTAGAAGGTAACGGTTTAAGATTATAATAAGTCATGCAATCAGGCTTAGCAACATGATTCCGAATGTGATATCAATCTTTTCGTAAAGTATTTGTTCCGGACAGGACTTCCATAACTACGATTATACTAATATTATTACTTTTTTATTTCTTAAAATAAAAAAGTAATAATATTAGTATAATTAACATTAAACATTACATTACATTCTCTAACTTATTAGAGAATGTAATGTAATGTGTAATGTACAACATAATAAGCATATCCTCTTCTGCAAATCACGCAGTCAAAATTAGGTTTACTGTAAGAGAACCCAATTCTGCGTTAAGCTCGCCATTGTACATAAGCTGTATTATTGCAATTTATATGTACCTATGTTTGTTATTTTGTGTGCAATAAATAATAAGAATTATAAAGCTGAAGAGTTAGTTTGGTTAAACGCGCTAATCTCAGGAACTACTAGTTCGTATTGAAAAATATTTTATTGTTGGTTAGCCATTTATCGAGGAAGGCTTTAAACTATATAACATCACATCTACGACCACAAACATGTTGCAAAAACGGGGAAAATTGTATTTTTATAATAACTTCACGCGAACGTAGGTTCAGGGCACCAGCCCAGACATGTTTTTGTGTTTTAAAGAATAAGCAAGCCAACCTCAGATGTTCCTTTGTTATCAATCTGTCTGAAAGTGGTAATTATTTAATTATCTTCAGCAATTAATCGTTATGAAGTCGCAAGGGTATTACTATTTGTATTATGCTACAACAAGCAAAATAAAACTTAATTAATCTTACGGTATGTTATGTTGTTCTTATGTTATTTCCTTTTTTTATGTAAGTAAATTATGTTAGTTCCATGTTTATGTAAGTAATTATTTTATGCTATGGTTTGTGTTATATTATAATGGTATTGTAATTTAATTATGTTGTTAGGTTTAATTTTTCTAATTTAGTATTTTATTGTAAGTCTATAGATTAGTTTATTAGTCTAAGTTCTTAACTGTCGCATTAGGGTAATCCCTGTAGTGATAGTATAAGCTGTTATAAATAAATTAATCGTTGACGGACGATTGGATAAGGACGAGATAAAATAACTTTCAAAAATATGGCGTAATCAGCTTATAGCGTTCCCACAGCTGGACATAGGCATCAGTGAGAGGGAATGGACTCTAATCCTCAATGAGGGTTTGTAGTTGACATAATATTTGATGGCTTATTTTTTTGTTTGTCTCGTTGGACAAGCGGTCGCAATCGCGACTTTAAGCATGTGGTCCTAGATTCGATTCCCGGTTCAGACAAATTGCTTTTGGGTTTTTTGAATTTCTCATTAGCAGTCATGGAATCTGTATTTGCGTTCGATTGATGGCAATAAAGTCGCCCACTATTACATGGGACTTAAACTTACTGGTGAAATGTGGGTGTACTAGATATACAACTACCTAACTCTTCGGGAATTACTGGCGTGAAGCTATATTATGTTTTATTTTTCTAGTCTACATAGGTATCTAGCCACGTTATCGAACATTTAAATCTATATTTTTACAACTGCATAGCCAATGCTATGGTTAAAATACTAGCCAGAATATATTCTCACACAAAGTCGCATATTGCACGCACCGACACCAAAGACAAGACGGTATCTTAATTTCGTCCAAATACGGTACACTTGCTCATTTTCTTAAGAAGTAATTTTCTCTACATAATACAGGAAGTACAATATCGTATAAGGTGGTTGGCAGACACTAAATTAACATAAATAAGCTCAACCCCCAAGGGATGAGTTTCACGAAACATACTGCCGCTGTAGGGGAGCAATGAATAAGACATTTGTATACTGTTGTTTTGAACCTGACGTTTTATGGACTGACGTTCTAGACTGACGTAATGTGGACTGGCGGTTTTGGGACTATAATAATTGAATCGGTCTAGTTTTATTTTAGGCATGACTTTTGTGTGTTGCTGTGAGTTCATGGAAAAAGTGTTATTGGGAACACGTTAAAAAAATCCGGTATTCTAGTTCTTTTAATTCTACGCGTGAAATTAAAAATAATTTATGTTGAACCACCACCACCACTACCACCACCTACTTTGACCACCTGGAAGTTACGTATTACGAATCTGAATTTTGATATAAGTACTTCATTTGTGTCATAGAGAGAGCAGCGGTGGCCCACAGTGGCGGCGGCCCCGACTTACGAAGAATAAGTCGTGGGTTCGAACCCAGGCAGGTGCATTACTTTGTATAATTTATTTCATTACCACTGCCACCACCTACTTTGACCACCTTGAAGTTACGTACTATCCCAAGGCACGCGGCAATAAAAGTTTTACTTTCTAATAGCGAAATATTTTTTGTATTCGAACCAGCACTTCCAGAGATTACCTTCTACAAACAAACATACAATTTTAACCCTTCATAATATTAGCTTAAGTAAGTAGATACGGAAATTAGTTCGCTAAGTAATAAATTATTCGTTATCATAATTATCTGATAGGCCTGTTGGTCTAGTGGTTATTGACCCTGACTGCTAAAGGACGGAGGTCGTGGGTTCGATTCCCACACAGGACAAATCTTTGTGCGATGACTACGATTATTTTTTCTGTATCTGGGTGTGTAATTTATCTATAACATGTGTTTATTTAGAAATATATAAGTATGTTTATCAGTTGTCTGGTTGCCATAGTACAGGCTCTGCCTAGTTTGGGAGCAGATGGCGGTGTGTTGGTTGTCCCAAGATATTATTATAATTTGAGAAATCCTTTTTCCTCACCATTGTATATACAATCGGAGCTCAATGCCCCAACGTGCATCTAAACAATTTACCGATCCAGTTCAACTGGTAATACTAGTACTGAGTGTAATATCATAATAACTTTAACCAGAATTGCTATACTAAGTAAGTGTTATAATACTCCAGTTTCGTGATATTGGGTACTGTAAACTAAGTCTGTTTATAGTTTGGTTTTGAAACTCAGAGTTTGGTATACAGTTTCTTGCGCTGGGTAGTGTAATCTGTAATGTATAGTATAAAAATGAAGACAAAAAAAAGTTATTTTAGACCTGTAAAAATATTTAAACTACTTGGCTATCAAGACGTTACAGGGATGAATAATTTGGCTTCGTATGGGGTGCATAATATTATATTATGAAGCCAGTCAGTTAGTAAATAAACGGGCGTGCTGACTGCGCAATCTTTTTACCTCGACATTCATTATTTTATCATTTCATAATTCTCATGATAACACGATGGAAGCGGATGGTTCCGATAAAACCCTTAAATTGGCCTTTATTTTAGCTTTAAGATTGTAGTTTGCTGCGTGGTTACTTTTTTAGTACAACAATTAAAATTAAATATTTCAGTGTAAAAAAAATTAAAGATAATGGCTGTGTTTACTTCATTTTTATTATGTTTAGTTCAAATTGAAACAAGTAAACTTTACGTGACATTGCGTGTCAAGTTACCTTCGTGTAACATTCATCAACACGAAAATGAGAAACTTTTTAAAATTAATCTTGTAGACCAGGAGACAGCCACTTTTTTATAATGTTACGTTTTGTTTAGAAACAGTAGTTGACTTTTAATATATTAATTAATAAACAAGCAGTAGCAAGGTGAGGTATGCAGATGTTGAGTTAGATAACTAAGACGATCTATTTAATTTTAACAAAATTTTAACCTATTATTTTTAAACAGTGATGTTTAAAAATAATAATTAAATAATGATTAAAGGCGTATAGTGATATACGCCTTTAATAATTGAAGGGTTAGGCAAAAGTATATCTTAAAGTACACTCACATTTAGTCTGTTGAGGCTAGCTTCTGGCCATCAACTTGTCAAAAATACTAACTTCTGCTACTTGCCGGATCTGGGAATTAAATTCAAAACCTAATACCCAGCAGTAACACTTACGACCAACGAAGCTGATTATGCATTTTTACACAAAGGAAATCGCAACACTAACACCACATTTTTCACTGTAAATATAGTGAAAATTGTTCACTATATTTATAGTGTGAAATGTGGTGTTGCGTGATTTATCAGAAACAAACCAAGGTAGTAATTATAATGTGTACGCAGAAAAGCTTATATTACTCACCATCTTCAAGGAAGTTTAATTATTCTGTTCAATTTCCCGCATCTAGTTACTCTGTTAGTTTATGTAGCTTCCTAACTAACTACAGCAAAATATCGGATACACTAACATAAGGCACAGCCACATGAGTAAATAACTGGACAGAGACAAAGCTTTCGAAGAAAATGTTGTCGTATCAGGGGCGGAAATTGAAGAGACATTAAGCGTGCTGTTGGATTTTCAACTTTTGGTATTAAGTCGATCGTTGAAAAACGACTACATTTTTACATAAATGAGTTAAAATTCAAAAAGCGATGCGCAGACCCTGAGCCCAAAAATTCACCACGGTGTCATCGGTGCAGCAGTGCTAAGGTAACTTAGATTACGTGTTTTGCGACCCAGAGGGATAGGAAGTAGAACATACGTTGCAACACAGCAAATCCAACAACATTTGAAATACGTTGAGCAAGACGCTCTCTGTTGGGTTGTCTACTCCGTGGTCACACACGCTATAGATAAAGTGCTCGCAAACATAGATGGCTCTTAAACTATACGCAGCGTTGTTTTAGGTACGTAATTATTTTTGATTACGCGTGTTTTGTTACGAGTAGTTTCAAAACGGATAATAAAGAAATTATGATACGCAGATTAAAATATAAGTCGTGTATGATATTTCTGGAACTTGAACAAGAAGTAACGTAAACTACGTTTGTTTAAAAAAATATAGATACTTTATACATGAATTATTCTGACTGCCTCGTTGGTCTAATGGTCGCAAGCGTGACTACTGAGCATGAGGTCCTGGGTTGGATTCCCAGGTCGAGTAAAGTGTTACTGGGTTTTTTCTATCAGAATTTCTCAGTAACAGCCACGGAGTCTGGAATTGTCCCCGATTGATGAATCGGGGACAATTCCAGACTCCGTGGCTGTTACTGAGAAATTGATGATGATGATGATTGATGAATCGGGGACAATTCCAGACTCCGTGGCTGTTACTGAGAAATTCTGATAGAAAAAACCCAGTAACACTTTACTCGACCAAAAAAAAAATCAAAATCAAAATATTTTTATTTCACATAGGCCTACATGGGCACTTATGAAACGTCGACAAAAAGGTGCACGGTTCGGGTTGGTCGTTTCCTATGGAGAAGAACCGGCAAGAAACTCCATGGTTACTCTTTTAAAATGATTAGTTTTGGCAACAAGCTCGACCCCTATTACTTGGGACTTAAACATAACTGACGAAATATGGGTGTACTTTTAGGAACACCTCTGCCTAACCATTCAGGAATTACAGGCGTAATGTTATGTTATGTTTTATGAATTATTCTATTTGGTCAAACCGGTAGCTAGTGGTTACTGGGCACTGGCAGATACTACACGCCGGAGCCGTGCCCGTAATTTGTTTGTACCGAATCTGCAGTTATTTCTGAACTGTACTTATTAAGGCTCATTTAAATATTAAGCAAGCTGCTGCAAATATCTAAGCTTGTTTATTTTATTCGCTAGTTTATTTGTATTACTAGTGTTTTATAACATCGTATTAAAGAGTGTAATGTTACATAGTAGTTTTTATGGCAAAATAAAATCAACCAACAACTTAATTGGACGTAGTAAGTTACAGTTCCTACATTCGTACAATACAAAACATATCTTAACACAAAACTAGAAATACGAAACAATACAGCCACCCCTTATCCGAACCCAATCGTTACAAAATCGCGTTCGTAACAAAATTAGAACACAAAGAAAAATCATGCACGGAATACTGAATGCAGGGAAATAATCGAAAAATGTAAATTGAAAAACCGAGGAAAGTTTTCCTACGCATAAAATAGTGGGATCACCTGGCGACGATGTTATGTTAGAGCTGGCCAAACATATCTTGTTATTACGTGATACCAATGAAGATCGGGTAACATCGGGTGACCTCGGCTAAGCTCGGAGAGACCGACTGCTTTAAATTGGCTGTTATACTGAGTGTGTAAGTTTTTAGTGGTTTTGCGAATACTAGGCTTAATAGTGAATTTATTTTTTATTTTTTTCTGTTTTCTGTCATTATAGTGTGTTGGGTAGGTATTTGGGTAGCCAGCTCCTGGAGTTCATTACGGTAAAAAAAAAAATTCAAAACTTCGAATTAAATTTTATGTGATGATGAAAGCCCAATTAGTTAGGTATTGTTTATATTAATTATATTGAATAGGAAACTTATACCTGACTGCGAAGAAACGAAATCGATAAAAAATTTGCAGGAACCATTTTACTAGTAAGTATCTATCTAAAAATCAATTTATTTAATTCTATAAAATTCATATCAGCTGCAAAATTCTATTTGAATTTACGTATAACACGAAAACTTTATCCAGAACCAAATATGTCGCCAAAGAGTTTACAGAACCAACTATGAAGCCGTTGCTATTACCGCCTGTATTTGTTACGGACAATTTCAACTCGAACTATAGTTGTCGCACTTCATTCGGTACTGTGTAAAAGAGAGAACATTCTGTCGAATATGAAAACGTTTGTGAACATTCTGTCGAATATGAAAACGTTGGCTAATACATACGTGCCCCTGTATTTGCTAAGTAAAATTGTTATATACTTGTCTCGCTCTATTACATGTTATGTGAAAGAGAGGACTGTATGGCCTCTGTCGAATATGATCGGAATTTTGGTAACACGATAAGACGAAGTTGTACACCCACATGTAATTTTGAATATATCAAACGTATGTAGAATTAATTCGTGGAAACTTAAGTTTATCGGGACGTGTCGTGTCAGTTTCCAACTGTTGGCATTGAGGGAATTATACCTAGGTACTTGTACCTACTTGTATTGCGTGGAATAAAACTGTTTACTGAGGTTGATTACTGGGAAAGATATTAATGTAATAAAATCTTATTTGAAGAACCTAATTTTGATACTAAGAAATTATAAAGTCAGACCATTTATTTTGAATAATAATTATTTTATTTTAAACAGGACGCTTTTTTGTTAAGACCATAAAAATGTTAAAGATTATTATGATGTCTAGACGATTCGGAGAAAGATGGAACAAACATTGTCGAGGTAGGAATTCCTGGAACCGATAATTTACTTCCTCGTTATTACTTCTAATTTTTCATTTATTTTTACGGTTATAAGGCTCATTATTTATAATCATTTTATTTTATAATAATTTTATTATGCTATCATTAATATTTCCCCAATCCAAGAATCCTCTTTTATTAAACTATTTTGTTAATTTTGCTGAGCATTTGAGGGATGCTTTCAGATCTTGAAATTATATCAGGAACATTCCATCGAATGTCAAGCAATCAACATAGTAGGTATCTCAGAGGCTCTTAATTAATTACTGCCGCTCCGATCATTTGAGGGAGCGCGGCCGTAACACACTTACTTGTTAATCGATGGGGCGGATTGATTTAGTCACCCGGCATCGTTTCAATTAATTTCGAATTTAACGTTGGTGATTATTTTTTGCCATTTTGTAAAAATCTGCCTAAATATAATCTTACTTACTACTTTATTTATGCGAAAATTTGTGAGGATGGATGATTGTTATTCTTTCACGCAAAAACCACTGAATGGATTTGGATGAAATTTGGCACTCAGATAGTTTATAACAGATTTTTCTCCCGGTATGGTAGTCCGATTTGCCACCTATAATTTTCCACTGCAATTACCAAACACCATTTTTGATTCTGGAGTATTATTCCTTTTACATTTGCAAGTTTCTCACATATTTAAGGCACTCCTTTTTATTAGGAAATTCTCATATTGGTCCTCCTACCTACTAAAACCTCACTGTTCATACTACTACCATGATGAGTAAAAGTCCAGGAGATTCTCGTACGATCCATGCACCCATATTAAAATTTTGGGCCCTTACTCCAACAATAGTCCGTGATACAAACCAAACATAGTTTTTGTACAATGTTTTATAAACTAAAACAGCAAATTATCAACAATGTTAGCTACATAATTGACGAGCGACTCTACAGTACTTACTGCATTGCGGATCCGTAGACCTACTAATGTGATTGTGTGTCACATTTTTTCTAAACGCGCTGTGGACCTGTGGTGCGGTCGTAACTTAGTTTGATTATACCGTTTATGATGGAGTTAGTTAGCTCTGTGAAGCATTTGTTGGACCTTTTCAGAGTTCTGTTGCCAAATGGCAAAAAACAGAACCCTTATAAATTCGCCCTGTCCGTCTGTTTGTCTGTCCGTCCGTATGCCACAGCCATTTTACTCCGAGAATGTTGGTAACATATAAATGTAGTTGAAATTTGAAAAGCAGGTGGCAAAGGTTTGAGGTGCAAAATTTCATCCAAATCTGTTCATTCGTTTTTGAGTGAAAGAGTAACTAATATCCATCCATCCATCCTTACAAACTTTCGCATTTATAATAATAGTAAGATTAAATATTGAAGTTACTTCGCATACCCTCCCACAATCTTGCCTTTCTGAACACAAACACAAAATGCAATATTCAAAGAATCAAACAGTCACCTCCAGCAAGCTTGAAAATCAAATAAATACTTCTTTCAATAATCCCCGAATTATCTTTAAAGTCAAGCTGACAATATCGGATTTTATATTCCAAAGTCGGCTTTAACAGTATGGTTCAGCGATTTCATTAAATTTTATACGGGACCAACTAAACCTATCTCGGTACTTTTATTAAGTTAGTTATTCGAAACTTAACTACAAGTATGGCAGGTTAACGCTCCGAAAGTTTCAGATTTTATGTTTTCTCACGGGGAGCTGCTGGAAAAATATGCGCAGTATCTACGCTTGAGAACGGTGCAAAAATAAAGTTAGAATTTAGAAACTTGCATGTGCTAGCTTTATATTATTGAGTAGTTTAGTTTAAATTGTGATTTTCTGGTCCTGATTCCAGTTTGCATAGCGGTGCGGTGTTGAGAGTTTTTGCTTCAGTTTTATTTTTTGTTGCAATGTGTTTTGATTTTGTATTCTTTTCCACAGATAACAAGGTAAAAAAAAATAATGTATAGTATCTGGATGCATGCGCATTTAATCACAACATCAGTAGCAAACTAACCGACCATGTACTCAACACCACACTACGCTCCAAAATACAAATTACTGACGTTGCTAAAAAAGCCGCTAAGCTGAAGTGGGACTGGACTGGCCACGTTTGCCGCATGCCCAATGAGCTGTGGGCCAAAATAACCACTTTCTGGAGCCCTGCCACAGCCAGAAGGCGTCGCGGCAGACCTCGTAGAAGATGGCGGGACGAGCTGGACAAAACCAACGACCAGTGGCCCACATTAGCCCTGGAATGAAACAACTGGAAGTCATGGGGAGAGGCCTTTGCCCAGCAGTGGGATGACACAGGCTAACAGTATCAGTATCAGTGGCATATTTTTTACGTATATTTATATTATATTTTTTTTATTTTTTTATATTATTATATTTTATTATTATATTTATTTTAAATATTTATTATATATTATTATATTTATTATTCTATACAAATAAATAAAATTGAAGTGTCTGTTTGTAATATCAAAATAATAGCCTTTTACTGAATGCATATTAAAATATATGCGGTACTTATAACAAAAACTCGATTTTTTTTCATTTTTTTTTTATATTAATCTCCGAAACGGCTGGACCGATATTGACCGGACTTTTACTGGCAGATAGCTGATGGTATAAAGTCTAACATAGGCTTTTAAGGTTCCGTGCAAAAAATAAAAACCCTTGAAATTGGTAACAAAATTCGATTCGAAAAGGCAAGTGCCTATAATAATGGGGATTTTATTATAACAAATTCTCGCATGAATTTTGCGGACAAGAGCTAGCTAGTATTTAAATAAAAACATGATTGGATGTTATACAAGTGTTGGAGTTTAAAATATTTACTATAAAATGTGTGTGCCTTCTTCGTAGGTACTAAAACAGCAAGAAACCACATTCTAACGCTGAAAACATTTACAAGCATGCTCTTGGCACGTTGCCTAATCAAAATTTTAGAAATATTTTCCACCCAGTTCATATTCTCTATGATTATAAACTTTGTTACTACAAAATTTAATACAGTAGTTTTATTATTTTTGTATGAACAGTTTGAAAGTTTTGTATCAAAAACTTACAAACTTGGGGCGATAATAACATAACATAACATCACGCCTGTAATCCCCGCAAGGTTAAGCAGAGGTGTACCTAATAGTACACCACCCACATTTCGCCAGTTATGTTTAAGTTCCATGTAATAGGGGGCGAGTCTATTGTCATCAACCTGGCACGTATCCAGACTCCGTTTCGAAAGTTCTGATGGACAAACCTAATATCACTGCCCGGGAATCGATCTCTGGACCTCATGCTCATACTCACTAGACCAACGAGGCAGTCGGTCTAAAATGTTCCTACTGCTGGGCTGAGGGCCTCCACTCTGTGAGATACAGAGTAGACTGTAATACACCACTAAATAATTATACATAAAATGTATGGAGCAAACAAAATCCTCATTTCGGACTGGATAAAACAATATACACAAATTGAAGCCTTTTTTTTGGGATGGGAAATCATCAAATAACTCCTCCCGCTCTGGGCGGAGCGGAAGGGAGTGTCAGACTTTTACTGACTAAAACCTATCCATGTTCCTTCTTTTGCCCTTTGTGTTCCAGGGCCGCGGTATCTATTTCGAACAGTCCCGCAGCCCTGGCAGGCATTGGCCCTTGCGGGCTCCTCCTGTTTGCTGACATCTCTTTGAGGCGCGCGTGGAACACGAACGCGCCGTCGACACGGCCTGTCGTCATAACACGGACGGACGGCGAGCTAACAAATTGAAGCCTGTGTTCAAACCCACGAGCTTCACTGCTCTAAATATTTTTAAATGTACGGATTTACTTACGTACCTAATAATAATAAGGATTACCCAAATAGTTTTGGAAACAATAGAGCCAATGTTATGAAGCATTGTTTGGTTCGGTTGATATCGAAATAGCCAGACAGCACCAATATATAACTAAACATACACATTTTGTACTTTACTAATTATACTAGTTTCAATATCTCCAATATTTGATTTCAAAATTCCTATTTCAACTTCATACGAAGTTTCAGTATGAAATATTTGCTAGTATAAATTGTTTAATTTGACATGAACAAATTGCGTAGATCATTTCAAAACTGACTGCTATGTTTTTCTTCGTATTTAATTTTATGTTTTCATCCAAAGTAATTTAATATTTTATGCTGTCTACGGTAATCGGTACGTTAAGTCTGACGAAGATAAAGTAAGCACCACTTCATCTAATCACAAAGTCTAGTCAGAATTTTCTAGCTCAAAGAAAGGTTAACCTTACCTAAGTTTCTGTGTAATAAGACTAAATAATCTGAGTGATCCGAGTAAACCAGTTGGTTTGCCGAAGCATTACCTACACTAAAACTAAATGATTAGTTGAAGAAACATAAAAATCTCATTCCCTTTAGATAAAATCAGGTTACGTAGGTACAGATTTTTATACTTTAATACAATTGCGAAATATTAAAATAAGAATATTAATAAAAAAATGTTTATTTCAATTACATAAGGCTTTACAAACATGATTTGGAGATCACCTTTTAAGCACGAAGATGTTGGTTTTAGGTGACTCTGCTCCTCCACTTAGCAGTATAGTGTATTCAATTGAAAACAAAATAAAAAGAAAAGGAAATATAAAAATTCAAAGAAAAAAATTAAAATTAAATTAAAGCTAAAGAGGTTTAAGTAAAACGTTAAAATTAAAAACTACACAAAACTAGCAATCAAGTCTCGTTAAAGGATTTGAAGATTTTTAGGCGCACTGAGGTTGTGTCTAATCTTAATTTCTATCTAATTTCTACGATAGTGGAATACTTTTTTGCTCGGATTTGGACTTCAAAGTGATGAACAGAATGGATAATAATGTTCAGTGGGCCGAAAGTCTGACAACCAGTCATACCATGGGGTACCATATTACCCAGTAAAAACTGAGTTGTGGAGGTCAGACAGGCAGTCGCTCCATGTAAAATACCAGTATTCAGTTGCATCCGGTTACACTGGTAGCCGGCCCCGACATAGTTGGGAAAAGGCTAGGCAAATGATGATGAGTATTGTGTCGCTCAGTAAATTACGAGTACTAAAAACTACATGACTCCTTTGCAAAACATTCTCTATCGCCTTTCTTCGTCTATTTCAATATCATTTAAACACTTAACAAAGATAAATAGTAATTGTAACTCAGTTAAGAAAATTACAAACCATTTAAGTCTATAATGTAAAATCTAGATAGAATAATTTATAGTGTAATAGATTGCTACTTCAACGGCATTCTAGTACTTTAAATGATAATTATGAACTACCTATAACGACTTAAATGCCTAGTTTTAAGGCATAATTTATTCAGGATCATAGGCCTTGTGCGTAATGTTCTATTTCATAAAGCCTATGAAATATTTAAATGTCTAGACTTTATATCGTTAGCGGCCTTTGTTATTGAACATTTGGTTAATGATGTCTATTTCAGGTGTAGTTTTACGGGGTAATTTTGTAGTAAAACAATAGGTCATCGTATAGTCCAGGGCTTTTTTTTTTTTTTTTGAGGGTGGGAAATCATCAAATGACCCCCCCCCCCGCCCTGGGCGGAGCGGAAGGGAGTGTCAGACTCTTACTGACTAAAAACCACCCATGTTCCTTCATTGGCCCTTTATGTTCCAGGGCCGCGGTATCTCTTTCGAACAGTCCCGCAGCACTGGCAGGCACCGGCCCTTGCGGGCCCCTCCCGTTTGCTGACATCTCTTTGAGGCGCGCGTGGAACACGAACGCGCCGTCGACACGGCCTGCCCGTCGTCATACGACGGACGGACGGCGAGCTAGCCCATTACTCACCGTCCACAGGCCCGATACCGTCCACAGGCCCGATAGTCCAGGGCTGCGGGACTGTTCGAAAGAGATACTGCGGCCCTGGAACATAAAGGACAAAAGAAGGAACATGGATGGTTTTTAGTCAGTAAAAGTCTGACACTCCCTTCCGCTCCGCCCAGAGCGGGAGGGGTCATTTGATGAGATGATTAAAACGTCACGCTGGTCAGTGTCTTGGCCAGTGTTTCGTCACAGCCTCGTTCGTCATTAAGCAGGGGCACCGCTGCTTATTTGGTGTTGGTCGTCCGGCGGCGAGATGGGCAGACGACATTGTTGCCATCGCGGGAATATCCTGGATGAGGCTGGCACAGGGGCGTGGAGCTTGGCACAAGCAAAGAGAGGCCTATACCCAGTAGTGGGTGAAGTCGGGCTGTCGATGATGATGATGACTAATTTGTGCGTAATAAGCGTCCAAATGACGTCCTAACCAAAGTGATCAGTCGAGCGAAAACGCGATCATCGCTTTTGATCAGAATAACGGGAGGTTCCTTTCAGCCCAATCACGCGTTCGGGTTTGCAACAAATTAAAATATAAGCAAAGGTCACGTGTTCGCGAGTCAATCGCTTCGGTTAAGTTGCGGTCTAAATCTAACCTTGTTTTTTTAATAATGTAAAATAGTTTCATAGAGTAAAAAATCTATTAATTTATTAAATTTCACAACTAGTACTGACCAGCAGCCATTAATTCATTGGACTGTTTTTACCAGTGATATTTGTTCAAATAAAATAGGTATTATTTTTCATTCTATTTTACTCCAACATCAGCCAATTCATTAACTTTACAAAGACAACAACCAACAAAAAAGCTGAGTGCACTCTCCGTCCATTCACTCGAAAATTCACAAACAACCAACTAAAAACTAAAAGCAAAAACGTTAAAATAAGCTACTATTATAATAAGGTGTGCTGTTAAGATTTCCGCAAAAACACAAATATTCATTTTAACTTAGCTGTTGAAGTAAGCACCTACTTCCATTCATTACGAGACTGGCCTGATGCAATCAAGGTAATGAAAACAAGCCACGGTCTGCTTTATAGTAAATATTCAGTGAAATTGTAACAGCTGCTACACACGGAGTTGGGGTTTAACGAACCGTTCGTCATGGTGTGAAATGCGGGTGAAGTTGATGGTATTAATTGTTTTGTTTTGTGAGAAAAGAAGGTTATGGACCACCAGAATCTTCTTTTAATACTACCCTTTTCGGGGTAAGATACTATGTAAAAAAAACCTCAAAAAAAAGGCAAAATACCACAAAAATATTTTGTTATAATTTATAAACGATGTCCATGCACAGATACAATGATATTACATATGCTCAGGCACACCTGTAGACTTATTTTTGTTCTTTTATAACATCAAAGACACTTTTATATCCGTAAATACTTATTTTCTATATTTGTAATTTAAAAAGCAAAAATAAATCTTTATATCTGTCATCTTCTCACGCCTCTACGACAGGATGCAGGTCAGGCAATGATATTTGGCTAACAGCTGGAAGACCATTAGGTTACTGCAATATACAACACAGGATACTGTATTATGTATTTCTATTTTCACCCCTTTAGTACATTCCTGTAGAATATTATTTATTTAAACTTCATGTACAATAGTGGTACATAGGCGGACTTAATGCCACAAGGCATTCTCTACCAGTCAACCTTTAGGTTAATTAAGAAAACATTGTGATAGGGTACAAAATAAATATCTAAGAAATAACTTCTTGTTTTTAAAATTTATATACTTATATTGATACTAATACACATATATATTTATATAAAATAAACTACTAAATAATATATATTATCTAGATTTTAATTTATTTTTTGTTATTTTGTCTACTTAGAGAATCTTCGCTCTATGGTATTTTTCTTGACAGTTAAGTAGTCAAAAAACTGCCGCAGATAACAAATTCAAAAGCACTCGTACCTTTGCTTGACTAAAAAACTGTGAGTGAATGCATACAAGTATTACCATACTGAAAAACTCCGTGCAGAAAAAATATTCACAGCCATCATTTCGTTAACAACTGAACATATTGAAATAATCATTATGAACATCAAGTTGTAGTACTTTTTTCACTGAAGATTTTTTCAACGTTGTATCGTGTCGTATATTTATTTATTTAATCGAAAGGGATGTAATACGAAACGTGTAGTCGATTATACACATCACGTAGTAGATGGAGAGCTTACAGTGATTTAATCGACACGGTAACATAATCTAAGTATCGTTATAGACCTGACGTTAAAGATGGTTTTGATCTGATTAAGATAGCCCTGACTGACGTTAAAGGAAACTTGGATTAAAAACCTGAAATAGCATCCAATGAGTAAAACTGGTGATTAAGGGCAGTTTCAGATTAGCGTATTTTCGGCGCGTATAAGTTCGTGTTAGGACGCGCGTGTAAGCGCGTATACGTGTGACTTTTGCCACATCCAAACTCGTTCGAGCGTTGACGCGCGTATAAGCTCAAGCGCGAGTCGCGAGATAAGTCGCCACTTTTAGTGACAGCTGTCATTTTAATCAAGCGAACATGCCGAAATAAGCGCTTGAAATCGCGTAAACACAAACTCAAAGCATTAAATTCAATTAGACCATTAAAGGCACTTTTGAATGTCAAAAAATCATCACAGTCGCAAGGCATAATAACTTGAGAAAGTAAAAATACACTAGTCTAAAGCCGCTCTTACACTTTCTCCTTGAGTATAATAACCACAACCTAGCTGAAGAGAGCAACAGGCCGGTATAACATTTTTAAACTCGGAAATATTTCACAACACACAAAAATTATAGCTTCCTTGTTTTGCAGTTCGGACACAGTCTTTGGGGTAGTCATTTAAATACTAGATTTTATTAGAACAAGTGCATACTTCTACCTTTCTTCTGAATAATAAATTATTCCTCCGTTGCAGTTTACGACACCCTCGGGGCGTAGTGTTATATTAGTTCAAATTCATAGTCGACATCACAAAGTAAATAAAATAAATATTGTTACAGATAAGTTCTTGATGCAACTTTTCTTCTAAGCAAAGTTACAGAAAAGTTATGAAATAGTTCGGTGCAAATTGCGAGCTGGTACTTCTTCCTTAACTTTCTACAGCAAGCATATTCGGCACACGCGATTTATTCTGAACAAAAGTTTAAGGGGTACTTTTTGTCGGTGCGGCAAATTAAATTACATGATAATTAACATATCCGGATGTTCTTGGTCTAATCCCTTAAGAAATAGACGTAACAGAAACCACCAGGCGCTTTTTAACCTAACTGCGACCCTCTGTGACTGAGTGGTTGCGGGCTCGATCGTCACTAAACTCAGCTGGCGCCGAGTAGGTAAAGCTAGTCACCTGCGCTAGGACCTGCGCAGTTGAGCGCCGTAAGCGGGGATGAAGGAGTCCTGGAGGGTTGAGCCGAGCGGCGCTGGCGGTTATGCGTCCGTGAGGCAACACGCCCTCTTTGGTCTGGATTTCAAGCGAAACGGTGGCCCTACCCAATAGCCACGGGTAGGGAAATGGCCACAGTGTCCCGTCAGAGGGCCACGGCGAGGGGCGGGGGGTCCGCGGAGGTCGTCCTCGGACGGCCGAAGCGGTGGGTTAAGGTCATGCTGACGGTGTAAGTGAGGGTTGATAAGACCCGATCAAGCACCCGATGTCGCACTGTAAGCCAGCCTCACGCCCCTATATCTCGATGGTAGTCCTAACGGTTGAGCTAGTTTGTAGCGAGACGTTCCCAGATGCGGGCTCCAAGGAGGGTGGGAAGCCGGAGAGACGAATTTTATACACTTTAACCATGGACAATTTAAAAAAGACCAGCAACACACACACACACACACCACACACAGCAACCAGACCCACACACACACCAACAACACACAATACACACACACCAACCACACACACATCACCCACTAAACAGGAACACACCGGAGTGGAAACTCCCAAGGGGGGTGCTCGCAGCACCTCTCTCGCCCCTGGGTGCTCTGCTGCCAACGCAGCAAGCTCCAGCGCGGGTATCGGTCCGGCAGTGGCGAAAACCGCTGCTCAGACCAAAACCAAGTCCCGTAATAAACGGAGGACACCGGCGCTGACTGGGACCAGTACCGATCCTTCTTCCCTTCCAGGTACACAGCCCCCCACGACGGTTACATCCGGTGGTCGGAGCTCTACAACACATCCCCCCCCGCCTATGGCTCTTCAAGCTGCCCCTCCCCTGCAGGCCGTCACCGGTCAACAGGAGGAGACTAGCACCACCGGCGATGCGTTCGCGCTCACCTGGCAGGTGCAGAGGAACAGGCGGCAGGACAGGAGGGATAGAAACGCGCAGGACAGGCAACCTCGCGCAGACCCCTCTGGACAGGCTGCTCCAGCTCCTCCCTCGGCAGGTAATGCTAGTAGGAGGAACAGGCCGTCCAAGAAGGAGCGGCGTCAGAAACGGTGGAAGGGTAAGGTTCCACAAGGGTCACAGGCCAACGCCACGGGTCCGGTTAAACCGACCAGTGGCAAAATCAACTTCTCCGCAGGGAAGCGCTCGCAGGACCTGGCCGGCACGAGCCGACCGGGACCTAGCCAGCTGCCAACCAGCGCGGAGGAGGGACCGGCCCAGCACACAGTTCAGCGACCTGCTCGGATGGATCAGGCCGCGGCCAAGCGAGCTCTCAATGAGACATCCTCACCTCGTGGGGAGCGCAAGCGGCCGCGACTTGATAAATCCAAGCGGGACGCTAACCGTAGCTACGCCCAAGCTGCAAGCTCCGAGCTAGACGTCGCAATCACCTGCGACCGCACGGGGCTGATCAGCAAAGAGGTGTCGGAACAGATTCTCGCGGCTCTCCAGAGGAAGATAGTCGTCGAGTGCTCTTCTCCTAAACAGGATTCACCCGCACCAACCTTCAATGGAAGGCCGGTGTTTACCAACGGGGTCCTCAAACTGTGGTGCGGCAACGACCACACCTTAGCTTGGCTGAGGACAGTTATCTCCGAGTTGCCTCCCTCCACCAGCAGCTCGCTGGTGGTCAGGAGGCAAGCGGAGATTCAAAGACGAGTAAGATGCGGCATACTCATCCCTGATGAGCAAGATATCTTCGCAGAGGCGGCCATTATTGGGCGTGCTCTGTGCTACCAAAATCCCTGGGTGGACGTCAGGGGATGGGGTTTGCTGCACATAAATAAACAGGCCGGTGCATGGTTTGTGGTGGTCGGGGTCCCTGAGGACCAAATTCCGACCCTGATGAAGGCTGGACGCCGTCTCTCCTTTGGGGTAGGGACGGTGTACCTGAAGTTTCAGGGTCCGAACGGCAAGTATGTCGATGTCCCTCAGGGATGGGATCCGGCCACGGAAACCATCACCGTGACACAGGTGGAGGAAGCAGCTCCCCCTACCAACATCGCGGCTACACCCGCGGATGTTCCTGCAGCAGCAGCGCCGGCTGTCCCTACAGCCGCCGGCGTGGGCGCCATCCTCTCCTCGGGTGACGAGCTCGACGGCGACATCTTGTCGTCGGCCTCGGATCCGGAGGGGGATGGTTTCGACGCGGGCGACCTGTTTGCCGGGCTGCGACTGGCGGGCGACGACGAGGGTACGACCAGCGATGGCGTCCCTTTCGTCGACCTGTAAGGTTCTGCAGGCCAACCTCCACCACAGTCAGACCGCGACGGCTCAGATGCGGAAGTGGCTGGAGGTTGAGCAAACGGCCATTGCTCTGATCCAGGAGCCGTGGATCAGGGCCGGCCAAATACAAGGACTCTCCAATCTCGGAGGTAAGCTCATGGTCTGCACAGATCACGATCGACCAAGATCGTGTATCTACACGACACGTAACATTAAAGTACAGCCACTAACAGACTTCTGTTGCAGGGACCTCTCTGCAGCTAGGCTAACTATACAGCGTGGGGATACGGAGGTGGCTGTAGTCGTTGCCTCGGCATACATGCCCGATGCAGAGGAGCCGCCCCCGCATGAACTCGCCCGCCTCGTGAGACACTGCGAGAGCACAGGGCTGGAGGTCATCATAGGCGCCGACGCAAACGCCCATCATCCTCTGTGGGGCATGGACACGCAGAATGCAAGGGGTAAGGCTTTAGTTGATTACTTATTCACCACAAACTTAACCCTACTGAATACAGGTTCCGAACCAACCTTCGTAAACAGACGAAGCCAAACAATCATAGACCTCACTCTGGCATCGGAGGGTGCAGCGGCTATCACCACCGGCTGGCAGGTCTCCAAGGAGGCCTCCTGCTCCGACCACAGGTGGATCCGCTTCGACATCAAGGTCTGTATTACACCAACGCTGCCACGACGCAACCCGCGTAACACAGACCGTGCAGCCTACACGCGCAGCCTAGAGACCAAGCTTGCGCCAACAAACTACTGGATGACCTTCGAGGACACGTCACAGATTGACGGGCGTGTTAGTCATCTCACGAAATCAATGCTAGACAGCTACCATTCCTCCTGCCCGGAAACCAATCCACCCACAACACCAGGGAAGCAACCATGGTGGGGAGCGGATTTGGAGCGCAAGCGCGGGAAGGTAAGGGCAGCCCTAAACAGAGCCATGAACACCTGCGCCGACAGGGATTGGGACGCGTATTATGCGGCCAAATCCAGCTACAAAAAATGCATCAGGTTCAGGAGCTCTACCGGATGGCGAAAATACTGTGGCAGCATCGAATCATGCCAACAAGCAAACAGGGTAAGGAAAATACTGGCACAGCAGAACTCGACTGGGCCCGATGTTCTCCGAAAACCCGACAACACACTTACCACTACACCAGAAGAGGCGAGGCGCGTCCTTATTGAGACTCACTTCCCAGGTTGCGCCTTCGTACAGACTGTTGACTGGACAGAGGTAATTAATATACCATCAGAAAACGACTGGAACTACGCACACAAAGTGATAACGCTGGAGAAACTCCAGTGGGCGATCCGGTGCTTCCATCCTTTTAAGGCGGCCGGTCCAGACGGAATCTTTCCCGCCCTACTTCAGTGGGGTGGGGCCTCCGTCGCCAGCAGACTGTTGCCTATAATGAGAGCGTGCCTGGCCTTCCGATACGTTCCAAAAGGATGGAGGGAAGTGAAAGTCATATTCATCCCTAAGCCAGGTAAGAGTGATTACACAAACGCCAAAGCCCACCGACCGATCAGCCTGACCTCCTTTCTCCTCAAGACCATGGAGAGAATTTGCGAGAGAGAGCTAAGAGATGGAGCTTTGAAAACGATCCCACTCCATGCAAACCAACATGCATACAGCTCAGGTAAGTCCACTGAATCAGCTCTTCATCTAGTGGTCAGCCGGATAGAAGAAGCAATACATCAGAAGGGTACCTGCCTGGGCACCTTCATTGACATCGAGGGGGCCTTCGATAAAACAAACTTCTCCAGCATTGGCACCGCCCTCTCCCGGCACGGAGTGGAACAGGTGCTGATAGATTGGATCACCAACATGTTAAGCAAACGAGTGGTTCGCCTTGCAGAAGAGCAGCAGACGGCTATGATAGCCAGAGGCTGCCCCCAAGGAGGAGTACTATCACCCCTCCTTTGGAATCTGGTGATAAATGATCTTATCACTAAGCTCAATGCCAACCACTACTACACTATCGGGTACGCGGATGACCTCGCCATCCTCATTTCGGGGAAAGTGACGGGGACAATCTGCAGTCTCACTCAACAGGCGCTACGCATCGTTGAACGGTGGTGTAGGGAATACGACCTTTCAGTGAACCCCACGAAAACTGAATTAGTCATGTTTACCCAAAAAAGGGCACTAGGCCCTTATCGCCTACCCAAACTATTCGACACAGATCTCCAGTTGGCTGACGAAGTTAAGTACCTGGGAGTCATCCTGGACAGTAAGTTGAACTGGAGCAATCACTTAGACAACAAAATAAACAGGGCCTGCATAACCTTTTGGCAATGCAGGAGGATGATAGGTAAGAAGTGGGGCCTATCCCCTAAAATAATACTCTGGTTATACTGCGCGGTGATCCGACCCATGATTACTTACGGGGCAGTGGTCTGGTGGCCCCGCAAGTAAACTAGCTACAGCCTCCATCAAACTGCAACGCATGCAGAGACTTGCCTGCATGGCGACTACAGGTTGCATGCGTACTACCCCGACCGCGGCTCTGGAGGCCATGTTGGGGCTCCCACCGCTTGATCTGTTCATACAGCAGGAAGCGACGATGGCGGCAGTACGTCTTGAGACACTTCAACTTTGGGGTAAGAAGTACACACAACACACCGCGATACTGGAGGGATTTTATAACGAGTTCCCCCTAGCGAAAGCTATCAACGATCGGATACCCAAGCAATTCGTATTCGACAAAAAGTACAAAATCCAACTCCACGAGGATCACCGCTGCGAGGGTCTAAGCCCCGCGGAAGTACGGATCTTCACGGATGGATCTAAGACAGGTACCGGCACTGGAGCTGGAGTCTTCTCGGAAGACCTCAACATCCACATAGCCGCACCATTGGGGGTCCATAACACGGTATTTCAGGCAGAATGTATGGGCATTGCCCTGGCGGCATCGGCCATTTTAGCCAGGGAAGTTGTGGACCACTCAATTCGCATACTTTCTGACAGCATGGCTGTACTACTAGCATTAAACAACCACACAGTCAACTCTGGGTTAATATACGAGTGTCATCAACGTCTGAACCAGGTTGGTAATCTCAATAATATAACCATTCAATGGATAAAAGGACACAGCGAGTCCCGAGGCAACGATGCAGCGGATGAACTCGCTAGAAGGGGATCGAGCATGGCAGCAGTGGGACCTGAACCCATAGTGCCACTCCCCTTCGGGTACCTACGCACACTGGTAAGGAAACGAACCAGTGAACAACACCACAAACTGTGGCTAAACCATGGTGAGTGTAGGCAGGCCAAGGATGCACTTCCTACCATCGACGGCCGCTTCACGAAAAAAGCGCTTCGGCTGACCAAGCTACAGCTGCGCACTGTTACAGCCGCCATCACTGGACACGGCTCTTTTAACAAACACCTCTTTGCCATAGGAGTCACAGACAGTCCCCTGTGCCGAGCCTGCATGGAGGAAGATGAGACAGCAGCCCACGTGCTTCTGCACTGCCCAGAGGTTGCATCATACAGGGCAAAGTACTTCGGTAACCCAGGTACTCTCCGCGAGACTGTCAGCGACATCAAGGCGTTGCTGGCTTTTCTCGGGGAGCTGAGGTGGATCGAATAGATTTCCCACCCGCACGCAAAATACGCGCATTGGACGTGGAGTTGCGGACACCAGCCCGTTATACAATACAATACAATACAACATATCCGGACCAAACTTTACTTTCCAATATTTACCCGTAATTCCCGATTCTATCCGCATAACCATCGTTGAATCATGATTAGATCGGTTCGTCACAATTCCCACTAGGCCGGGTGGTTTCTTCCCGAAAGGAGATCTATTCAATTTTTTCACACGAAAATGACATTTGTGAGACACACATGTCATTTTCGTGTGAAAAAATTACCCTCTGACGTAAGTAACGAAATGATAATATTTCAATTATTCTCAAGTGTATTTAGAAACGTGTTTCCATTGTTTTTATTCCAAAATGCAAGCCCTGTTTTTTGTCTGAAGTTGCTGGTGTTGTTACTTGGTTACGTCTGTCTTTGCAGTTATAACATTCCCATACCCAACCTATAACAATTCCATATTGCTAGGACACCGGCCTCCTGTCTGTGATAGGAAGAGACCTTTATCCATCAAGCGCGCCGAGTGCGAGTTGGTGGCCGTAACATGTTCTCAAAGTAAAATGTCTGCCTGGATTTGAAATAACCACCTACGACTTGTGAACCGGAACTGTTACCACTGGGCCGTCGCTGCTCAAAAAGAAACTTTGCTTTTCCATAAAGATCCTGGTACCACAAAAAACTCGAAGAAAGAAAATAATGGCATTATTAGTAACAATGACAGAATAGAAAGAAAAGCTCGGGAGTTGATTGTGACATTTTTTCTTTTCAGTTAAGTTACAAGCAGGGGTGGGTGTTTTTAGAGACTATTACATCCCCCTTTTAAACTCAGAAGTTATGACGACTCAACAAGTGTAAAGTTGAATTGACTGTAGTGAAGTCTTGTGGTCTTAATTTATGTTTGAATTGAGGACTTTTTAAATCTTGTACTTAGCATGTCCATGACAATTTAAATTGAGTCAACCCAAAATTTGGCGACGATTTTGGCACTTTCAGTATAGCGTCCATTAGCTCCTGTGATGTGCATTCAAACAGCAGGACAGACAGGACACGAAGTGTGCCATCGTTTGAGGGGCAACACCACATTTACACTACAGGGCAGAGTCAAAGCACTCAACTAAATGAAGAGTTCTTCATATTTCTCGCATCATTGAATCTTTTTGAATTTCGAACAAATATTCGTTCAAGTAGGAAACCATATCTTGATAAATACTATTAGAAACATTGCCTCTGATTGCATGGCTGCAATGGTTGGAAAATTAGAAAAGTCTACATTTTGGACATTGAAGTTTATACCTACCCGTATCAGCAGTTAACTTCTTGTGCAAAATCATATTTTGATAATTATCTACTAAAATTATTTACTTTGTCGAGGGCGCACAAATATCGTCTGACCGACTCCAATATAAGTTAAGGTTAACTGGAAAAGCGTACGAAGGGGCCATGTTTAACTTCTGTTACGGTGCCAATAAAGTGTTTATAAAAATCTTAGTATACTTCAGTCAGTGCGACTGCTGAGTATTGAGTCTTGAGTTCCATTCCCAGGTCGGGTAAAGTGTAATTGGATTTTCCATCAGGAAATTAGAATACGGTTGATGGATATAGGCTCGCCCCTGTTACGTGGGGCTCAAACATAACTGGCGAAATGTGACTGCAAGGTGAAGGGATAGCACGGTACACCTCTGCTTATACCTTTAGCGACTACAGTCGTGATCTTATATTATATGCCACACAAGAGTGTCAAATTTCAAGTGCGAGACATATACAAGAATAAGTTTTAAACGGCAAAGCATGAGCGGAGTATATTTAGTTCTGTTATCATAATAATTAATAGTCGTCATTTTACGTTACTATCTACAAAATAAATTACTCGAAATTCCCCACGCGTAACGCAGAAACAGATACAATACACAGAACATGTCATAACAATACTTAATGTGATTATAATCGAGCTGAGTGTATTGATTTCAATAATACAATACGTACGATATCGTCCACAATTAAATTCGAATCAAACCATCATGAGGTTTCAGTAATGAATTATTTATTCAACATAAATGTCAGTGTGGATTACAACTGTTTCCTAATCATCATAATTAAAATATTATGCTGATTCACTGTTTAAGCGGCGTTCAAGTTATATAATTAGATACAGGGGAATGTGTTTCGATCTCATGACGTGAATGTAGATTTGAACGTTTTCTTTTTAAGAAGATCCACTCATAAATAGCACTTATAGTAGTAGCATGTAACTATGTAAAAAAGTAATGTAGAAGATTCTTGTTACACATTGCGGCCTGCTTAATACTGCGCCTTAAAACAGCACAACACACAACTCACACAACACACACACACAACACACATAACTCAACAACACACACACACACAACACACACCCACACACACACACACAACTCACACACACACACACACACACATAACTCTATAATAACTGCAATTCTGTAAGTTACTTTACATGTATAAACCAGAAGTATTTGGCTGCACCCTTTACATTGAAATATATCATTTCCACTTACAAAGTAGTGTTCCAGAACGAGCTCTTTCGCTAAGAGCATTACTACCTTTAGATAATATTGAATGAAAATGAGTATATATATAACGTACTCCGTTAATGGCCTATAATAAAATATGGAAGTGATTCTGAAATAAATGTATGTGTGTTATTTATGTATTTTTCATTGATGCTCCGCTCCTATTGGTCGTAGCGTAATTTTATATAGCTTACAGCCTTATTCGATAAATGGGCAATCCAACACTAATATAAGTTTTCAATTCAAACCAGTCGATTCTGAGATTAGCGCGTTCAACCAAACAAAGTCTTCAGCTTTATAATATTAGTATAGATAGTAGGATACTGCTTATCTGACTTCTTTGAACCTTAGTTTCTGGGTAACACGTTACCTCATGGTATGACTGGTTGTCACACTGCCGGGCTTCTGCCGGGACGACCGGCTTTACTAGTTTTCCACCACTTCTTTATGCCCGCGGCTTTGGTTGCGTGGAGTGTTAATACAGGTCATTTTATAAACTATATATTACGTGCTACTTTACATGTATAAACGTATGTATGTACTGTATATGTGTGTTAACACTAAATCTGTTCACTACTTTTCCCGTGAAAGTGTAACAAACAGCCATCCACTTATCCTCACAAACAAACACATTTAAATTACACACACACACACACACATTCACATTTTTCTAATCTCTCCGAAATTGACATCAAATCGAAACTGCAATTCACATCATGAGGACAGTGTAAAGTGGCATCCCCGTAAAAATATGCATGAATAAGGCTTTGAGCACGTCATGTAGGTCAGGTCAGAGTTCTGGATATAATATGTAGGCAATAAGCTAATTAGTCCAGTTGCCTTTCAATAGCATTGTTTTAAATTATTATTTATGTGAAATTGATTCCAACCACCTAATAACATACATAATTAAATTTTAGCTCGTAAAGAGAGAATTCATTGATTCATACTTAAAAATCTCGCTGTGATTTTTTGAGATCAAAAAGTGATAAAAAGTGGCTTTTCCGAGACAGAAGTCTTTACAAGAACACGACAGCTTCAAGAAAATATAGAATAGAGCCTTATTCAAAAACAGTAGTACATTTTGTTTTCGCCAAAACAATTAGACAATTGAAACATGTTTTTACCTAAATAACCCAAGCTTTATTTTAAATACACAGACTGAAAAATCTAATTAAATATTAGTTAGA
Organism: Eurois occulta; assembly: GCA_950022335.1. Lineage (NCBI taxonomy): Eukaryota > Metazoa > Arthropoda > Insecta > Lepidoptera > Noctuidae > Eurois > Eurois occulta. The sequence continues at coordinate 2,080,603 of OX465486.1, forward strand.
GAATTAGGCTGGATCTGTTTCGCGGAATTTAAACTAAATATTTTGCTTATCATTTAAATCAAATTTAGCTTGTTTCGTCTATTTATAGTATTCACGTCAACATCGCCTCGCATCGCTATTCGTGTTTAACATCGCCTTTCAATTCGATTACTACCTACATGGCTTATCTGGATTACTTAACCTAAATCGAAAATTAGTAGAACATAAATAAATTTAGCAGTTATCAATGTCGCAAATTGAATAAATCAACCTCTGAAATGATGTACATCCGAAAAAGAACCTTTTTCTCTCAGACATTATTTTTAGATTTTTAGTTAATTTCCGTTGTAAAGGTCAATGCTTTTGAACTAAGTAGGTATTATATCTAATTTTATAAGAAAACTAAGCATTAAAAGTTTAATATGAGGGATTCAAACACTGTTTTAAGCTTTCACGGTTTAAAACTAAACTTATACTCTCACTTACCGGATACAAAATAAATCCTACTAATATTATAAATGTGAAAGTTTGTGAGAATGGATGTGTGGACGTTTGTTACTCTTTCACGCATAAACGGCTGGACCGATTTGGTTGAAATTTGGTATGTAGATAGGTTATACCCTGGATTAACATACCTACTAATATTATAAATGTGAAAGTTTGTGAGAATGGATGTGTGGATGTTTGTTACTCTTTCACGCATAAACGGCTGGACCGATTTGGTTGAAATTTGGTATGTAGATAGGTTCTACCCTGGATTAACATATAGGCTGCTTTTTATCAACACACCACGCGGGCGAAGCCGCGTGCGGAAGCTAGTAATAAATAATATCGAGAGCTCAAAATAATGAACAGTCACGGAAGATATCCCGTAAGTGACAGTAAGTGTGAAAGATTCAAGTCTGAAATATACATTTATTTTTAGAAGTCATGATTTCTTTAAAAAATTAGGATAGGAAAATGCCGTAATATTTTTAGACTTTTCTTGTTGACTGTATCTACTTGCCTTAGTACTAATTATTTACTGCTATTAAAGAAATAAGGTATTCGATTTAGGCTCAAGGTTTATTCATTTTTAATTAAACCCTAAAATAGAATTAAGGGCAGCTTCTAGTCTCTATTTAAAGTTATCCTTCTTTTTTTTTTTGGAGGGTGGGAAATCATCAAATGACTCCTCCCGCTCTGGGCGGAGCGGAAGGGAGTGTCAGACTCTTACTGACTAAAAACCACCCATGTTCCTTCATTGGCCCTTTATGTTCCAGGGCCGCGGTATCTCTTTCGAACAGTCCCGCAGCCCTGGCAGGCACCGGCCCTTGTGGGCCCCTCCCGTTTGCTGACAACTCTTTGAGCCGCGCGTGGAACACGAACGCGCCGTCGACACGGCCTGCCCGTCGTCATACGACGGACGGACGGCGAGCTAGCCCATTACTCACCGTCCACAGGCCCGCGCCTACGGTGGCCGAGAGCCATCACGGCGTGATTTAAAGTTATCCTTAGTTTAAGTAAATTCACATAATATTCAATTACTCATAGCTTGAGCGTGTTGTAGAAACATGGAAATGTCGGGCCGTATTCAAATTTGTATCTACAGTTGAATACTAATATTTAATCTAAAAACCTAATAAAAAGCTATAGGCACATAGAGGGTGTAACAAGACACTTAACGAAGCCGTAAAGCACTTGTTCTCCACGTCATTACATTAATTTTTTTGTTCTAGACAATACCATTGGATCAAAGTTCCAACACTTTCACTTTTTTTTTTAAATACGTGTTAGTTCCGTAAAACGTGATTTTTCACCCAAAAAAAAGTCATCTCCCAGCATTAATTTTTGCGTAAAGTTACTTAGTTTGATGTACATAATGCTTGGTTGACGGTTTCCTGATGGGCCCGTTTACACCGTGTATAAGCTATGACATAGGACAAAATTAATATAAGCATAAAACAAAACCGGCCAAGTGCGAGTCGGACTCGCGCACGAAGGGTTCCGTACCATTATCTATAAAAACGGCAAAAAAATCATATCTGTTGTATGGGAGCCCCCCTTAATATTTTTAGTATTTGTTGTTATAGCGGCAATAGTAATACACCATTTGTGAAAATTTCAGCTTTCTAGCTATCACGGTTTATGAGATACAGCCTGGAGACAGACAGACAGACAGACAGACGGACAGACAGACAGACAGACAGACAGACCGACAGACAGACAGCGAAGTCTTAGTAATAGGGTCCCGTTTTACCCTTTGGGTATGGAACCCTAAAAATGAAATCAACAGTCCTGTTTTCCCATTTACTCATAGTAATCTTAGCCTGTTTCTCAGAACCATTAATTTAATAAACACCTATTATATTATGAAATCACATAAAACACCTGAACTCTAAGGTCACAACGGGTCACAAAAGTTCCACGAATACACGTCGCTTATAATAATTTGTCAACTTTTAACATATTCACAAGACAAGAAGCCCTTCATTTGGCTAAAGACATACGAGTATCTTTGAAAACTTATTCGACTTTACATCGTCTTCATCTTGTTTGAACTCCGACTTTGAATTAATGGTCTTTGAAGCAAGTTCAATCTTCTTTTGAACACGTGTTCTAGTTGAGCAAAAACTGATTTATTATTATACGTTGCTGCTTAGGTTGTTATTTTAAATAAATGTTAAGGTTGAGAGAGTTAATGTGGAATTCAGACGAATGATTTGACTTACAGAGAAACAGGTATTTACAAAGTCTTATTTTGATTACCTTATATCATAGAATTTAATATATTTTGCTTTACTGCCTCGTGTCTGCGTCGTTGGTCTAGTGGTGGTGGTGGTGGTGGTGGTTGGTTGGTGGTGGTGGTAAGAAATGTGACATCTATCAACCTGCACTGAGACAGCTTAGTGGATTGTAGCCCATTACCTATCATAGACAGTAGGAATGTGTTCCAGCAGTGGGCAAATTATACGCTTATTATTCTATGCTGCCTGAGGGGCTCGTGGCAAAATAATAACAGTCGCTCAGATCGATTTTTAGGTTAAGCCGTGCTTGCCTAGGTTAGTCTGTGGATGGGTGGTGTGGGACCCATTACATACCGAGACAAAAATCAAAATCAAAATATTTTTATTTCATATGTAGGCCACATGGGCACTAATAAAACGTCGACAAAAAGGTGCGAGTAAAGAGTTTCCTCCGTATCTCGGAAAGCACATTAAGCCGTCGGTCCCGGCTGTCATTTGTAGATCTTTGACAGTCGTTACAGGTAGTCAGTGACCCAAAAACTCTGACAACCAGTCTTACCAAAGGGTATCATGTTACCCAGTGCTAGCTGGGTTGTGGAGGTCAGATAGGCAGTCGCTCCATGTAAAATACTGGTATTCAGCTGCATCTGGTTAGACTGGAAGCCGACTCCAACAGAGTTGGGAAAAGGCTAGGCAGATGATAATATTTTATGCTGCCTAACCCTTCGGGGATTACAGGCATGATGTTATATTATATTGTTTTGTTTTCAGACACACGCACGCCTTTATAAAACCTGTAGTATTTTGCACGCCCTTACAAAATCATTAAAATAAATCATCGTTCGGGTTCATAAATATACATCTTATTTAATTAAGTTGGTTCTTCCACACCTTATATTGATGTCACTTATAGCCCTTTTCACTTAATTATAGAGTAATAGCGAGAAAGTTCCCACGAAATAATTATTTTTCATATACGTAAAATTTAATAAAGTACAACCTTGACGTGAAATCAGTGAGCGGCCTGTATACTACGTAGTAATTAAATAACTATAGAGTTTTCATTCTAATAATTACGTGTACCTTTTTGCGGTATGATTTATTAGTTTTGAACGTAGCTTCGTTTAGGTTTCTATTTTCTTGGTCTTTGCGTTTCTTGGTATTTTTACAGGCTTTCATTTATGTTGCACTATTTCGTATTTAAGTTGTCCACTTCAAAATTCGCAAACCATTTTTCTACCAATTTTGTATCTATAAATATCACGTGTTTTCTGTATAAATACTAGATTTTCTGCTTTACCACGAAAGTAGCAATGTATAATTATACAATAGACTCGTGAAGTTTTCCAATATTTCGCTTCTGTGTATCCACGCTTTTATTTTTCTCGCGATTGTGATTTTATTCCTGAGAGCTTTTTGACGATATTTCCTTTTGCAAAGTCACTTTATATTTTCAGTTTTATTTGTCTTAAATAATGTACTTTGCTTAGGCTATTTTCTGTATTTTGTTTTGCAGCCGCTTGGCAGTCAATCTATGGCAGCTTTGTAAATTAAGTTGAAAATGCGAAGCCTGACACGTTAGTCTAGTGGACACAAGCGCTGCTGCACGGCAACACTGTTGCTAGATATATTTATTAGGAATGTCTCAGTAGGTGCGCACAGTCTGGATTTATGGCAATACGCTCGGGTCCATAATCGGCATATACCACTGGAATTGGAACGTAACTGGCAAATTATGGGTACATTATCCACCATTTTTTTTTTTTTTTTTTGGATGGTGGGAAATCATCAAATGACTCCTCCCGCTCTGGGCGGAGCGGAAGGGAGTGTCAGACTCTTACTGACTAAAAACCACCCATGTTCCTTCATTGGCCCTTTATGATCCAGGGCCGCGGTATCTCTTTCGAACAGTCCCGCAGCCCTGGCAGGCACAGGCCCTTGCGGGCCCCTCCCGTTTGCTGACAACTCTATGAGGCGCGCGTGGAACACGAACGCGCCGTCGACACAGCCTGCCCGTCGTCATACGACGGACGGACGGCGAGCTAGCCCATTACTCGCCGTCCACAGGCCCGCGCCTACGGTGGCCGAGAGCCATCACGGCGTGAGAGCCATCACGGCGTGTACACTATCCACCATAACACAAGCATTAGGTTGCTTAGCTTGGGACTAGATGGTGCTGTGTGAAATGTCCAGGGATATTTATTTATTTATTTACTATAGATACACTTTTGCCTAACCTTTAAGGGTTTACGGGAGTCATGGTATTTGTGAATGTGAGATGAAAATGACCGAAGTTTATCATCCATTTGTTGAAAATTTCTCGATGTTGACCTACAAAACCTTTTGTTTTTCATGTTCTCTACCGTAATTTAAAACAGAGGTTTATATTCCATAATTTGTTATTTTTAGAAATGTAATAATGTATTTATATGGGTAGTGTATGTTTCTAATATTTTGTATTTTGACCTTTAAAAGGTAAATTAAGGTGAACTTTTATTCATATTTAGGCTGTGGGCAATATTGTTGTATTTATGTACAGAAAATTTCTTGTACAATTATGTTCATAGTACTTCCACGGTTGTTTGGGTGAAGTACGTAATGATTACTTATATATCTATTTTTATTATATTCGAATATTTTTATGTCGAAGGTTCGAGCACTTTTATTTAGGCATGCATTTAGACACTGTTTTAAAGCTTTCACGGTTTAAAACTAAACTTATCAACAAAAACAGCAACAGTAACAGCCTCGAAATATCAGGAGCTCAAAATTATAAAAAATCACGGAAGATATCCCGTAAGTGACAGAATAAGTTTGTTCATTTAGACGTAGGTTAATGTAAATAGCAGAGGGGCACTCACATCCGAAATAATCCCCAGTAGACAGTAACCACAGTCGGCCCAATCTTTTAGACTTGGACATTCTCGAATTTGTAGAGATAGAGGAGGCTGTGGGAATGATGGCAGCCGCACACGTCGATCTTCAAGGTTAAACCGCGCTTGCCTAGGTCGATCTGTGAATGGGTGACCATCATTACATACCGGGTTTACTCCGTGCCGCGGATATCCCTTTAAGCCGTTGGGCTCGGCTGTCATTTGTAGGTAGATCTTTGGCAGTCGTTTCAGTTATTCAATGTCCCGAAAGTCTGACAACCAGTCTTACCAAGGGGTACTGTATTGTGGAGGACAGATATGCAGTCGCTCCATGTAAAATACTGATATTCAGCTGCATCTGGTTAGACTGAAAGCCGACCCCATCATATGTAGCTGGGAAAAAGCTAGGTTGATTATGATTAAATTATTAGTGACGACGGGCAATAAAAATCTAATTACCGATCGCAGAGTCGACCGTGAAAGTTCTTTGAAGACATCAGCTTTTGCTGGGTTAGAAATTTAGAATTGTACTTTAATAATATTATGAAAACAGAAAAATAACTGACAACATTGAAGTGTTTAATTTCCACTAACCATATTTTCTTGTCTTTCTTTCCACAAGATACTAATTAATAATAACAGCTACACTAAAATGACAATAAAGTAAGTCATATTAATACTTAATTCATTTCATTTGAATGGCATCAAATATGGCGTACTCTGAATGAACCACGGTCTTAAGAAGCTTATAGTTTCTCAATACTGCTCCTCATATTCTCATAAATTTAACAATGACATCCCGAACCCTGAAACCATTTGTTGGTCGCGAATGAATACGAATAACCTTGCATAATAATAGCCGAACCCGAATAGTGGTCGGCCGTGGTTCGACCCAAGATTACAAGGATCCTACAAAGCCTTAATATTGTATCACTACGTATTAATATGGTTGTAATATTAATCCAATAGCGTTGTCAATTTATTATGCTGTTAGAGTAAAATTGTTATTCCGCTGATATGAGCTTACGTTATGAGAGTTTTTGTTGTGTCTGTATTTAAAATACGAAGTGGTAATATTAAGTTTCTTTGACGGTATATCGTTTCATAGAGAGCTACGTATTAAATGTAATCCGCTACGGCGTAGGTTGCTACGGCTTAGGTTGCTACGGCGTAGTGTGCTACGGCGTAGCGTGCTACGTCTTTAGTGTATGTATTTAGTGAGCAGTTTTGGATTGTTTTATATCATGCGATGAATCTCCTTTGAGTGTAGGCCTGCCCTTTCTTCTATAATATTTCACGGTTCTGTGCGTCCCTCATCCATCTGTTTCCCGTGATTTTGACAATATCGTCAACTCAACGCGCTTTTGGACAATAGTTTTGATACTGCATACGAAATTATAGAACATAACGCAAACCGAACATAATAATGTAGGCAGCAAAGAGCAGCATCAGCGTTGATTTTAAAAATATCACCGCAAAATGCACATCACTGTGTCAACGTAACAAGATTAATTTAATTACGATCCTGAACTACAACACAAATAAACGCGCCAACAATAGTAAAAACGATCTTCTCCCTATAATGCCAGGAATCAACAATAAATTTAACTTTCTCATTACACTAATAACTTGAATGAAAGTTCTTTAATGTTTCGCGGCCCACAAATTATTGCCACAGGTGTCAGGAGACTAACGAACTTCACGAACTTCGAACTTTCGCGAAAGTTCTGCCCTAAACAACGCCTTAAGTAGGCTGGTTTTTATTATCTCAGCTGTCTTGAGGCTTTTTGGTATTGTGAGCATGTGCTCTTAAGCTTTGGCCACATTGCGGCAAATCCCGCACGGGACGTGGAACGCGAAGCTTTAATTCTGAAAGTGACTGTGTCTCTGCTCGAGATGTCGTGGCTCAAGTACCATTTTTAAAACAAATGTAGTTATTTATGTACTGAAGAGCTCATCATCTGCCTAGTATTTCCCCAACTATGTTCGGGTCGACTTCCAGTCTAACCGGATGCAGCTGAATACCAGTATTTTCCATGGAACGAATGCCTATCTGACCTCCACAACTCAGTTAGTGCTATACCCCTTGGTAAGACTGGTTGTCTACGTGTAACGAATGTAAAAGATCTACAAATGACAGCCGGGAGCAACGGCTTAGCGTGCTTTCCGAGGCAAGGAGGAAACTCAGTATGTAATGGGTGGTCACCCATCCAGGGATGGGAACAGACCGAGTTTCCTCCGTGCCTCGGAAAGCACGCTAAGCCGTTGGTTTCGGCTGTCATTTGTAGACCTAGAAGCGTATGCAGAAATTAACAAGGGCGTCAACACCCTTGATAATGATGAAGGAAACATGAAACACAAATAATTAATAACACCCCAAAAAACATTGCCTTCCATCAAACTTAATATATGTACCATAACATCACGCCAGTAATCCCCAAAGGGTTAGGCAGAGGTGTACCTAATAGTACACCCATATTTTACCTGTTATGTTTATGTCCTGTATGTAATAGGGGGAGAGCCTATTACCGTCAACCGGGCGCAACTCCTGACTCCGTGACTGCTACTGAGAAATTTCTGATGGAAAAACCCAATGACACTGCCCGACCTGGGAATCGAACCCAGGACCTCATGCTCAACATCCTTACTTGAGACCACTAGACCAACGAAGCAGTCAACTTATAAGTAAAACAGTAAATATAATATTAAGTCACAAAGAGACTAAGATATAATTAATAACTACGCTTTGTGTTGAATAATTAATATTAGTAATTGTAGCTTGACCTCGAACACGTGTGACCTGAGTGACCTTTTACGTTATCAAACATTCTCCGGTCACAGCTTAACTAAGGGCAGTGTTATTAACATCGACACTGAGTTATTATAATGGAATAATAGATGCCATTAATCTTTGGTGAATGACTGTGACCTTTGGTAGAAGACATTGCATGGTAGGCTGCGGTAGGCCTAGTTTTTTTGGGGAAAAAATATGGTGGGAAAGTTGAATCGCTTTTCCGATGCATGAAATTACTTTAGATCATTCATTCAAATTTTTGTTTGATCCAGTTTGATATTATTTTGATTTCTTTGTTATCAAAAAAACACATCATAGTGTAATTCCCACTGAGACATTGGTCGAACAAAAGCCGAAAACCAAATAACAAAGAAAATAAAATCGAAATGTAACTAACTTTTTGCCAGTATAATTTTCAATTGACATATTTGCTGCACAGTTTGACAAAATGGCGTTAATCATTAATAACAAAACACATCACATTTTATTTTAAACGAAATAACTTTGTCTCATAATCACCATTTCACCGAAGCTTAGGCGTGTCACAAATTCATTTAGGAGCTAAACTCGTCTAACAGATGGATTGCTGCCGCAACAATAATCCGACCCTTTGGCTACGGAACTGGAAACCGTAAGACGTAACAGGTAGATCTAGTCACGAGTAATCCTTAAGTGTGAAGGAGGAACGATCAAAGGGTTTCGCTTTTTGATTCCTGTGTTTTTGATTATTTGATTTCTGTATTGTTGAAAGTCAGAGGACTAAGAAGAGGTTTAAGATGAATTTCAATAGTTCCGACCCAATGGATGGATGGAATACACCGGCGATTACTGATTACCACGTATTCAGAGCACACCATTCTGAGCCAACAAGTGAAGGCTGGCTCAGAATGGTGTACAATACGAGTACGTGTACTATACATTTTTCATTGGTGGTTAAAAAAAAAACTTCTTTTCCGTTCTTTTTAACGTGTAGCTGTAGGTATTGCACTTTTGAAGAAAACAGCAGATTAAAAAAAAAATTATTACGCGGTAGCGTTTGTGCGTCGGTGTCCCATCCACCCTTTATATTTGGGAAAATGATGATGAATGGCATATCATCATCATCATCTCCTACCCTTATGCTGATTTTTTTGGGCGTAAAATGTTCTTTCAAACTTATCTTTTAAAATAAGGAGCTGAATCAGCAAATGCAATATAAATTACAATACCTTAACGTAATGTTTCTAAAAAATCACAAGCTTGTAGAGCAATCGTCAGTTTCTTTCTTATGCCATTTTTTCACGGGTTTTATTTTAGTATGCGATCTTTCGAGAGAGCAGCGGTGGCCCAGTGGTAGCGGCCCCAACTTACGAACAGTAAGTGGGTTCGAACCCAGGCAGGCGCATTACTTTGTGTAATTTATTTCATCACCACTGCTCTCAAATACGGTGAAGGAAAACATCGTGATTAAACCAGTATGTCCTAGAACCAAAAATTCGTAGACATGTGACTTCTACCAACCCGCACTGGGCCCGCGTGGTGGATTATAGCCCTTTCGCTCTCTAGAGAGGAGGCCGTGTGTCCCAGCAGTGGGAACATTATAGGCTATTATGCTATGCGATCTTTTTATCCATAAATCCAAAAATTTACTTTTTTTACAAAATATTACCTACATTTTACACCATTTCCACACGCACCCATATTTTATCTCCAGCACATAATTAACTAACCTAATAAAACGCATTATCAGCATCGTACGTTGTAACTAAATTACGTTCTCTTCCGTTATCGAACGTGTAATATAATTTGGCGTAATAAGTGTTAGTATGCATCGCCTGACGTACATGGAAATATATTGTTTAAAGGAATTTCCTCCTACCAGAATGTCCTTTGAAGTTTGGTGTAAGTTATTAGAGGTTAGCGACTAAATCAAAACTAGTGTTACAGACAGGGTTATCTGATCAAAAGATCTTAGCAAACTGATATTCTATATCCGATAATGATGATGGAGAAGATAAAGATAAAGAAAAAGGTAAAGAAGAGATTAAAAAATGTGATCATCTTCCTGCCCTTGTCACCATGTTACTTGGGGTCGGCGCAGACGTATTTTTTCCATTCTCCCCTGTCAACCGTCTCCCAATCATTTATACCCTTTTCTGTCGTATCATTCCTCACACAATTCATCCATCGTTTCCTTGGTCTTCCTCTCCCTCTCCATCCAACAGTATTAATATTCATAACTCTTTTAGTCACATGCCATTCGTCTCTCCTCATCACATGTACGATAGGAGAAGTAAAAAATGTATTGGATCCAAATAAGTTCATTTTTGAGGAAAGTTCACGCCGACTGCTTAATATTTGGCATAACCAGAGGGCTGGCTCTTTCTTTGGCCAAATAAGAAGCATTGCCATTGAACGTGACAATGCTGCCAGTCTTTTAGACACGTTCCCTGATGCCAGCGTTGCGGAGTGACCTGATATTGTCGATACCGTGACCGTGACCTGATTTGTTCATAATTATATGCACTTAGTCTTAGTTAAAAAAAAAAGACACTAATCTAAGAGTTAGGTTAGAGTTTCTTTTTTGTGAATAGCTTATCTTATTTATTTAAGGTTTATAAGCTCCCAAAAAGCTATTGTTAATCACGTTGAAGATTGACACTGTAGAAAGACGCTTGGAAAGCGATTGTCAATTGTCTAAACTATCACATGACTTTGCGCCAAACATCAACATTTTGTTGAGGTAAAATCCAGATTTTGCGCCGGTGCGAAACTGGCTTATGACAGTCAAATAAAACTAAAATAATAAAACAAAGTGGGCAGGTATATGCCATTTGTAACTTTGAACGAACCGACAGAACAGTATGTCAAGCATAGAGTTCGCTTTTGAGTGGAAAATATCATTTACATAAAGATAAAAAACCAGTAGAAAGTAATAATATCAACCTACGCGTTGGTGTGTTCACAAAGTGAAATTTGGAGTATTTCATTTTACACCTTACCTTGCGTCCTAATCAAAGCGATCAGTCGCACGCAGTCGTGATCGCAGCGTTCAAATGTTACTCGTTGGTTCGGAAAACTGGAAGGAGCCCGATGATTGAAGATTTTCCGAACAAAATGAACGCGACGGTCGCGTGTTTGCCGCTATGGTTAATACGTGATCTTATACAACTTCTACTACTCTTGCAACGTAGTTCTTACGATTTCGTTCTGCTCACGTATACAGGGTGTAAACGGACCCTTCATGAAGCCGTCAACCAAGCTTTATGTACATCAAACTAAGTAACTTTATGCAAATGATATTGCTCAAAAAATCACGTTTTGCAGTAGGACCCAATGTGAAAATCTTACATTAGAAATATATATGTATAAGGTCCCATTAAAATAGATGAACAAATTTAAAGTAAAAAAATTAAAATGTTAATGTAAAGTTAGCTAATACCTACACTAAGCAAGAAAAACTACGATTTCTGTGTTGTCAACCGTAAACGGTTCCTTTATATAAGGTCTCATTAAAATAGATTAAAAAAATTTGACACAGCGTTCAGTACGTCTAAGCAAAGATGTCCAAGCAAAAAAAAACACTGATTAAAGTGATTTTATTTTGACCTAAAATAATAAATTGCCGGCACTCTAGAGTAAACACATTAACAAAACGGTCAAAACAATATCACTATGTATCGATATCTTTGGTTAGACGTACTGAACGCTGTGTTAAAATTTGTCCATATTGTAATGGGACCTTATAATATAATTAAAAAAAAAAACTTGTGGAAAAGTTGGAACTTTGACCCTCAATATCTCCGTAACTAGACGGAACCTTCTAGAGTCAAGGTATGATCTAGAACAAAAAAAAGGTTTTTGTTTGTTCTAGACCATAAAACCGTCAATAAAACCAACATTTTTGCGTTCAACCAAGTGGCCATTTGACATTCAAACACCCTACACAATTTTTCCATCATTTAATGATGTTATTACATGTACATTCACCATCTCCCGTTCTACTTAATACCTACATTTACAATTTTACGTGTACTAACCTGCAATATTACAGCATCCGAGGAGCAGTGTCCACAGGGACAGCACGCGAGTTGGGCTCGCGTGGAAAGAACCCTCCATTTTACATTTTCCGAGGCACGACACGAATATTCCGACACCTCACAAAATCTTCAGGATTACATTTAGAATGAAATTTTCGTTTAAGCCATCACGTTTTCGTGTTCTGTAACAAAATAAAATTCAATGTTACGAAATGTTGCACTTTTCTTTGGTGTAATACAATGGGAGTGTATTTAGGTACACTTGAAGTAACGTGTTGTACTCAAACTTAATCATTAGAGTTTTCATTGGAAAGCTAACATTTCATTACGCTGTTTTAAGCTTTCTCGGTTTAAAACTGAACTTATACTGTCAGTTACGGGATATCTTCCGTGATTGTTCATGATTGAGTCAACCCGCGATCATGGCACTTGCAACAGCGTGCAGCGTCAAAATATCGGGAGCTCAAAATCATGAACAATCACGGAAGATATCCCGTAAGTGACAGTATAAGTTTATGTTCATTACGTTGATCTAGCAGTCTGAACTATTTTCGGAATTCCTTTTACTAGAAGGGTGTCAGTACTAAAAGCAATGAATACAGTTGAATTGTCCTATCAAAAGATAGTAGTACATAGTTATAGATTAACCAATCGGTAATCAGGTTTTGAATTATCCTAAACATGTGGATGGGCAACAAAATTCCTTGTATTTTCGCAAAAAAAAAAATACAATTCTTCTAATCCAGCGACATTTACATTCATGTTTTATTTCAAAAAGTTCATTATAATAAAATACATCTAGTTGTTAATTAATTTCAATTAGCTGCAACAGTTCTGACACTGAAAGTTAATTTTAGATTGTTTTTCATACAATAGCATGGCGAGGGCGACGAAATGGCGAGCGAGACCTCGTAACTTTGAACCACGCCTGTAACTCTATTGACCTGAATAAAATTTAACCCTGTTGCAAGTCTTTAGCTGAGTAAAGGAAGTAAACACAAACGCCTGACTAAAGTCTACGAACACTATGCACACTAAGTTTTCTGTGGCATACAAATAAAAAAAAAATCGAAACAACGATCGAGTTGTGATTAATTTTTGGTTAGATTTAAGTAAGTTTAGATTTATGGCGGATGATGGCAATAGGCTCGCCCCCTATTACTAGGGACTTTAACATAACTGGCAGCATGTGGATGTTGGTGTACAAATGTTACTTCTGCCTAGCTCTTCGGAGAAACTCAGGCGTGATGTTATATTATTTCAGTATTATATTAATAATTACTAGCAAAGCAGTAAACAAAGTAGAAACTAACGTTATTTATTCAACTTTATTCTCTACATCAAACAGCCTTATGCAAGGTTGTACTATAACTAGAAAAAATAAATAAAACCAAGGCTAGCTCGGCCTTTCTACTTTAAATTCATTATTCCAGTTATAATCCTATTTTCAGTAATGACTCAGGGACCCTTGAAAGTCATTGTCGTAAATTAAAAGGCTCGATAATTAACTGCGAGACTGAATCAACTACGCATTGAGAATTAAAATTGAAACCGTAATTTTTTGTACTGAGTTTTTTCTTTAATTGATATTTCAACTCTTGGACCCTTTGTGTTATTATGCTTTTTTTTTGTTTTGATTCTATGTCATTGTATTGTATGCGAGTCCCTTTACATTAAGGGTTAATTTTACCAACGAAACGAAATGAAATTCGATTAGCACACCTGAACTTCGTTCAAGAACTACCGGTGTCAGGTATGGATTTATTGGTAGTTAGGCACTTAAATCATTGGAGAAATTCGCCCAAAAGGATTATAATATGTACCACTGGACAGGATCACTAAAATTTCTGAGGTTCTCTCCTTAAAAATTTATCGAGTCTTAAAAGGAGACTGTGACCTCTGAGTTCAAATCGCAAAAAAATTTGCAAAGCAAGTGGGTCGCTAGTAGAAAATAAATTAAAATTCACACGAACGAACAAAACCGCGAGATTCACTAGTCCAAATTATAATTTTATACAACCGCTGCCCAAGCTAGTCCTGTTGACGATGAGGACAATATGCATAAAATTTTCATTATCCCGGTTTGAGCAGCATCTTTGCTCCGGGGATCAATAGATAGGGCATGCTCCCAACCATCCATCTTCATATTTCCTGAAGACCCTCTGACAATATCCATTCGTCTTACTAAATTGCTGGCCATGTACCGATTTCTGTGGAACTTTCGGTTTCTATAGCGATGGGTAATTTGGCTGACAATAAAGTATTGGTAAAATAACTTACAGGTGTGCTTGTGGCGTTTTGGTCGAACTTGTACCTATAAGTGCAAGTATGTTTCTTGCATGAACCGTAAAGATAGCTAATACCTACACTAAGCAAGAAAAACTACGATTTCTGATTTAAGGTCTCATTAAAATACTTGGAAAAATTTTAACACAGCTCAGTACGTCTAACCAAAGATATCCAAGCAAAAAAACACTGATTAAAGCGATTTTATTTTGATCGTTTTGTGGATGTGTTTATTCTAGAGTGCCGGCAATTTATTACTTTAGGTCGAAATAAAAATCACTTTAATCAGTGTTTTTTTGCTTGGATATCTTTGGTTAGATGTATTGAACGCTATGTTATTAATTTGTCCATCTATTTTAATGGGACCTTATATAGGTCCTTCCTAGCTATTAAGTAGATCAACTGAAGATATTATTATAGATTAAAACACAACAATGCCGATGCCAATGCAAATGACCTAAGAAAAGTTACATTCAAGAATGTACTAGTTTGATATTAGCCAACGAAAAGGTATTTAGTAAAACGAAACGAAATTGCCACTGTTTTAGACCTGATTATTTATTCGTAATAACTAAAAAAAATATCACTAAACGCTTCATAAATACTGTATTTTTCTAGTCATTGTCACATTTAAATATCAATGAACTGAAAGTTCTTTAAGGCCATTTGAATAAGCGTGTTTGAGTTATATTTCAAGGTTCGTTTTAATTTTAATCATATTTTATGAAAATAAGGTTGACACGTGTAAGAAATAACTACCAACCTATTAGATGTATAAGATAGGTAGTCATTTATTCCACGCGCTGCCAGTTATTTTAAAATAATACTTAAAAATTTCCACCTTCTGCTACCAAATGTGAGACAAAATGTATTGTAATGAATGTAACACATAGTGTGGTAAATAAACACGCTCGTTAAGTTTCAGGGAGACAGGCAGAAACCACAAAGTTCTACACAGGTCGTACTGACCCCTTTATTCGTGAACAAGGCAACGTGCAAACAATTCCAGCAAAACATTTACTAGAAAAACTATTAATAAACACTAACAGAATCTAATAAAAACGAAACATAAAAAAACTGGTAAGTTGTAAAAATATGCAGCGGCACGCCACAGTTTTTAATTGAATAAATTAATGTTTTATAATATTTTAAAATATTACTACAATGGAAACTACATCTCTTTTGAACTCAAAAAACGTTTCGCTTTGTTAGTAGGTTTTGTTTTAATTTTAGGGTCGTTTGTTTTTATTCAGTTATCGAGAAGGTTCTAGTAAAACTTTATTTAAAAAAAACCGATGAAGAAATGATTAATGGTTACTGACAAATAATATACGTTTGGTAACTAGACTTAAGATCTGATATGAATATCAACTAGAAAACATTATTATGTGGTGACCAATTATGGTTGTTCTATCTGACAGATAATTTTACTATGACATCAACAGAACTGAACGCATGCTAATGCTGTTGTGCACAAAATCGATATGACCGTTTAATAAAGTTAAGGTAAGCCGATTAATTGTGTACCTTCTTATAAGTAGGTGGAAACGGATTGGTGTATAATACCAACCTTTTGTAATACGACCTTTTTTAATTAGTACCACGAACTGCGAACGGGACGAACTGCGAACAGGACGAACTGCGAATGGGACTAACTGCGAATGGGACCGACTGCAAATAAGACCAACTGCGAATGGAATGATTTTTGAATACGGGACGAAATTCGCATAACACGTTTTACAACATCAATAGTTCACTAAAGGTTTCGTATTACTACAATTAACAACTTTAAATAAATTTCTCATTAGTTTTTCGATAGCATAAGTCAATTCAACGTATTGTTTACTTTCCAACAGAATTATCGCATTAAAGAATGTCACATAGCCCAGGCCTTTAGATAAATTTCTACCGTATTCTCTCGCACACACCACCTGACTCCTCTACACGCAGCTTTAAGCGGAAAGATTCACATAATGCTTGCAAAGCCGGCCAATTTCTCAAACGTCATTGGCCGTTGTTTCCTTTAGTTCATTAAGTATTTTCATCACAGTTTCAGCGGCGTCGCGTTAAGAGTACCCCCGGGCCACAGTTGGGAACGCCGCTTTTTCTTGAATTTTTAACAGCGCTGTAGTGCTCTGGTACTATTCATAAGCGCCGATGCCATTTAATAATGCACTATATATACTCGTGTCTTAAGTGCAAATTGCAGCGTCTGGTCGTTTCTAAGACGCTGCTTACGACTTTGTTGGTGAGGTAGTAATGCGGTAAGTTTTTGATGGCGCTTTTAATGGAAAATTACTGTTGGAGCATTCATTGTGCAATTAAGTCTACCTGGGAAATGAAGTCATCAAAGAATTATTGCTTTGATATTACCAACTTCATTTCTTGTTTGTGTTTAAGCCAAGTTACTTTTCAATTAATCATCTATACATCTTCTATTCCATATATATATAAATATACAATATACATGTACAAATAAATAAAATTGAAGTGTCTGTTTGTAATATCAAAATAACAGGTTTTTACTGAATGCATATGAAAAAATGTAAAGCACTTATAACAAAAACACATTTTTTTAATTTTTGTCTGTCTGTCGGTTTGTCTGTTTGTTCCGGCTAATCTCCGAAATGGCTTGACCGATTTTGACGGGACTTCTACTGGCAGATAGCTGATATTATCAGGTCTAACATAGGCTACTTTTATTTTAGAATTTGAATCAGGGTTCCGTGCAAAAAAACTAAAACCCTTGAAATTGGTAACAAAATCCGATTCAGAAAGGAAAGTCATATTTTTTTTAATTATTTCACGCGAACGAAGGTCGCGAGCAACAGCTAGTTTAAAATAAAAAGCACTTTTTTTAATGGAGTGTTTTCATCTATTAGGTTAAAACGTTCGGACAAAAAGTTAAAAAATATATAGTTTTGAATACTATTTATCTTTTTTCTCTTTCCCCGCTACAACCTTATGACTTGTCCCACCAAGACTCCGGTGCTGTAGATATACATAATGTAAAGATGATGTACTTTGTAAGTAAGATAATGGCCTGTTGTTCGTTGTAATGATTTCTTACGTGAAAATGGACCTGGGAAATATATTATGACAGATATGCTCAGGATCGCTTAGAACCTTTTTGAGGGCTTTTAAACAAACATAATGCTGTTTTACAGAACATTGTTCCGCACTTTTATTTATGAATGTTCTAATTTTGATTTATAGGTTACATTTCGGTTGAAATAAATTCATGTTTTTGTTTTATTATTGGTTGATTTGACGTGCCGTGCGTTTGAAAATCATTATTTACTTAACACAAACATTATTGATTGGCCATCGTAAACACAAAAATAAAAGAAGTTCGCAGTATTTTAACACCATATTTATTTTATGAATCCAAAAATTCGCATAACTGCATTGTACAAACAAAAGGAGAATTAGAAAAACTAAAAATTGAAACTCGAATAAAAAATTCAATTAACGCAAGCAGATATCTTTGTCTGCATTATTGAATCGTGGAAATGCTGAAATGCATTGCAAGTTCTATGCAGGGAACTGCATTTTGAAGGCGAATAATTGCGTCACGGCCTCAAGAGAGAATACGAAATTTAATGTGCACTCAGCAAAAATATTGGAGTCTGAAATTCACTAACAATGGAATAAAGCTTTAATATCGATGTGAATGTTGAATAATCCAGTTTCGTTATACCCTTCTGTGATTGATTTGTCTTTGGAGAAACGTGATTGTACGTCTTCTTGTAAATTATTTTTAGGAACGAGTATGTTTTATAGAGGTGATTTACACTTGTTCGTGTCGGTATGGTTTGTCGAAATTTAATAGTTTTAGTAGTTTTTTATATACATGCGTAAAAAGCTCTCGTCTTAGCTCAAACTGTGCCAAATCGAACCAAACATGATTCACTGATGGTAGATACCGATCGGCATAATAAACAGAATAAAGTGCGAGCCGAATATGTGTGAAGTACCCCTTATAAATTATTTTGGAGTATGTTTCTTAGTGCTGAGATTCTGTTTCTTTATTTGACATCTCTTTTTTATTCGAGCGTATCTTTCACTCTTTTTTTTTTGTAATGAAATTGTGTTCAAATAATCGAATTGTTTCGTTGATTTGAAAAATGTAGGTACTGGTTCGAATTTATGTTTGCTTTATTTTAGAATCCTTCTGTTTTTTGTAATATTTTTGGAAGTTATCTGCCTCGTTATTTCTATATGTAATGTTTTATATTTTTCATGAAACCATGTTTCGTTGAAATAAGCTAAGTTAAAACATACTAAGATAGGTTAAATAAAGATAATTTCACATTTTCCATAATATTTATAAATTGATTAAAGACAAGGATTTGGGCACCCACAAAGCGGACACAAGTCATTGTTATATTATAATCTGATCTTGAGGATTACCTTGTAGTAAAAATCTTTGATTAAATAAATATGATAAAGGTAGATTAAAAATAGCATGACCTTTACTTTTAAGTTGTTCAACAATAACATCTGTGTTGTTTAGTATCTTTGCTTAAACCTTTCTCTCAACGTTATGTTGTCCAAGAAATCTACACTTTAGAGCCTCAAAAATAAGATGGGCTACCGTAAAATTTATCTTAATAGGCACCTGCATAAAAATACATTGGAGTAAAACCTTTTTTAGATAGCAAACACAGTGCTCGCCGCCGTCTTCTCAGTATTATCACTGAGTAGAATCTCTTTATGGGAGGCAGCTATCTATGCGTTTAATCCACTTTCTCTTTTTATCTTAAGACAAGTGGAATGGGTCGCCGTCCTTTGTCCACGACCCCTGATAACAGGGTGACCTTTTTTCGTCTAAGGTTTATTAAACAAAAATACACCTGTGCAGTCTTGAGACAATTGTGGAGATTTCATTAAATTCAATGGAGGGCGGCGTAATTGGAATTTTTGTCAAGTTTTTCGTTTTTTTTTTATTATTTTGATGGAAATTAGTTTTTCCCCGTAGACCTGTAAGCTCAATGAGACGCCAAGATGATAACGGTGTTAGTTTTAACTTTCGTACTTCGGTTTAATGTTTTTGTTTTTTGGGAACAAGAAGCGAACTGTCATTAAGAACGATTAGCCAAGGACTGTACCAATCCTTTTGTTTTTTTTACGTTGTAAAACCGTTAATCCAGATTGATTTTCTGTTTAAC
The DNA here is from genome assembly GCA_950022335.1 of Eurois occulta. Lineage (NCBI taxonomy): Eukaryota > Metazoa > Arthropoda > Insecta > Lepidoptera > Noctuidae > Eurois > Eurois occulta. The sequence goes on from OX465486.1 coordinate 2,100,451, forward strand.
CTTTTTAGAAACTATATTCTCAAAACAGTTGGGGGTTGTTACTCTGGTTCCATGGAGTGCTCACAACCTTTTTAAGGAAATTTCGAAACGCCTAGTTGACGCTTACCGTGAGGCTGAGAAGCTAGAGGGGCAGAGGCGCCATACAACATGGCAACGCCGCCAGTCTCTTGGGCACATTATCAGCTGACAGCGTCGAGGAGGAGTTTTTTGTTTTTTTTTTATAGTTTGTTGGTAGTTTATTTATTTGAGTTTATTTAATAGTTTTAACTGTAGTAATGTATGTATACAGTTAGTTTATTAAATCAAGGTTTCTATTTCACTTTCATCCTTAAAAATCTTTAATACGATTTCCATTGAAACTAATTCAGAAAAATAATATTCCATTTTATCAAATAACTTCAACTTCTCACCAAAAAACCAACCAAGATGAAGTCAACACCGAAATACGTAGAAATTATTCAGGTTGCGAATTAATTTAAGCAAAACACACAAGCTTTATGTCTTCGTATATAACTTGAGAAATAAACGCAGCGGTACTATTGAAGTAATTAATTACTTATGTACCAACATGACGGCTACGAGACAGTGTCAATTAACCTAGGTTGGGGTGAGGACACACTGCAGGTTTTGTGGCAGAAAGTCAGTGTACATTATTTTGTGTGTATTAAACGCTTCCCAAAAGTATCTTATGCTAGCTTTTGATCGCGGCTTCACTCTTGTTATGTACGGAAATTAACCTATAGGAACGTAGCGTAACTTTTTAAATGTAGCCCATGACTTTTGGGGATAATGTAGCTTCTTATTAATGAAAGAATTTTCATAATCGGATCAGGAATTCTGAAGATAACCCCATACATACAGACATACAGATTTGAAAACGTACCCGTTAAGGGAAATTCGTAGAGTCACTTACGAATTGAGTTCTTAGATGTGATTTCTTGAATTAAGGTTATTTCTATAACCTCATTTTTGGTATGTGATCCTTAATTTTAAGATAGTTTAATTAAAGACCACGCTACCGTATTAGAAATTTTCTTTTAACGAGAACAGTGTTTGTGTTATTATTTTTTTTTTTTGGAATCTGTAGTGAGATATAAAATTGAAACCTTCTTAATAATAGAATTAGTATTTGGATTTGTTGAAGAACATAGAAATGTACCTTGAACATGCCTTTTCAATTCGTTGACTTCTGATCCCAGTAATCAGTTTTACATAGTTTAAGAAAAAGAAGATATGTTTATTTTATCTTCTAAGCTCATTTCGAGAGCGGCTTGTATATTGATAAGATATTTTCTGAAAAAGTTATTCAAGAAAATTGTAGTTTTATTGTTTAATTTGTCGATTGTCTATTTCTCGAAACCTATTTATGAAGTACATTATGTACAGGGGTGTCAAAAATGTCGTGAATCGCTTCGAGAAAAGGATGGTACTGCCGTGCCTTTTTTTTTTGCTCGACTTGGCGGGGGCACTGTCGTGCCCCCAGAACTTATTTGCTATGGTTTTATTCGCATTTTAAGTAGTTTATTTCTACTTCAAATACCCAGATAATAATTAGGTTCGTATATGTGTGTGGTGGTGTTACCGATTATCGAAAATGTTTTTTTTATTTGTTGTTTTGATTTTTGAACATACAGTAAATATTCTACTACCAGCCAGATGTATATTGAAAACCATAAATAAATAAAATCCAGTTATAGTAATTAGAAAATAATTACCGAAAATGTTATACATAATGAATGTTTAAACTTCAAAGAGATGAATGAAAGTAATTATTGTGATTGTTTGATAGTATCTACCTTACTCGTGTTTACTATCATTGTATATAATCAACTTTACTATATGATGTTTATGTGCTTACTATTGATTTATAACATCATTAGTGGGCCATTGTTTCGTTTTAAAAATGTCCTGCTGTAGGACAATGACCTTGTTTCATGTTCAAAGAGACTGTTTTATATAAATGTAATGAGGGTAAGTATTCGGCAAGTGTCTCGTCGAGTGGATCGTCAACCTTCGGACTATACGTACATTTATTAGTACTGAACTCTTTTTCAACTATTTAGTGCTGTGCTTCCCGTCAGGAGCTAATGCTTTTACCTAAGTAACAATCACTGATTAGTTTTCTTATAATATTAATATACCAGCCTTTTACTGTCCCACTGCTGGGCATGCTCCCACTGCTGGTGCGTTCTCAAACAGACAAGGCACGAGCATTGATCACCACACTTGCTCACGGGGTGGTGATTTCAGACTTATATTAATTACTAGCTTATGCCCGCGGCTTCGCCCGCGTATAGTTCGGGAATTTCCCTCGGGGACGTGCTACCGGGATAATAAGTACCCTATGTACAATTCCAGATTGTATTCCCTTTCTTAGTGGATACCTTCTCTTCACATAGAATACAACCATATAATTTCATGTCTCTAAGACCAGCGGTTTCGGCTGTGCGTTGATGTAGGGACTTATATCAGTCAGTCAGTGAGAACTTAGAATTTTATATTGAGGGATGATTTTGGAAAAACTGTGATTCACGTGTCTCATAATTTTGACTGAACTGAAGAGTATATACACAAATTTTCAAGTCAATCGAACCCGAAAATAAAAAGTTTCACAGAAAATTCAAACCCCCATTTCACCCTCTTAGAGGTGAAATTTCAAAAAACCCTTTCTTATTGGATACCTACCTACTCTTTACAAAGAACACATCTTCCAAATTTCATGTCTCTAGGATTAGCGGTTTGGGCTGTGCATTGATGTATCAGTCATTCAGTCAGTCAGGACTTTGAATTTTATATGTATAGATAAGTCTAGGTTTTCTAACGATATTTTCTTTGACTGATGTCTGTGTGTTTAGTTATATATTTTTAATATATCTACGGTGAAAAATCACAGTACCTACGTAGGTATATCATCCGTAATATTTCGACTCTTAACAAAAATGTCAAGCCCTAAAATTGTCAAAATTATGCCAACTTAAAACGGAATTCCAAATACAGAGCACTTGTCTCACAAAATAATGACGTGACCTTCTTTCATCGCAACCTAACAGTGTGTCGCAATCCTTAGGAATTACGCGAAAATTCGTTACGTGAACGCACGTCACGGCAAAGACGCACCTGTGGTTGACAGCCTCATTTGTTTGCCAGCGTTGAAAGCCTCAGTCTGTGTACACAGATATCAGACGATAGTACCCGACTCCGCGTAAATTCTGCGTAAATTGGTTCCGCGTGTCTACGCAGTGTGTACGCACTACATCTGTTACTGAAATTGAGGGTAATGGGGTGAAGTGTCTTGTGGCGTCTTAGGGTGATTGAGAGATCTTTCGTTATAAATGTTAAAATTTTTCGTAAAATTATGACGTCTTACTTTTCTGAGGGGTAGTTTATAATTTTTGTGAATTACGAAGTAATTAAGCACGTGGTAGAAATAGCGATGCACACAACGAATTTAAAATGTAATTGGGTATTATAGATTTAAAAATTAAAAAAAAGATTGGTATCTCAAAACTTTCTTTTTTATAAGAGAGTTAAGATTTCAATCGAGAATCTATCTTTACTGAGATACGGACCTTCGACTACCTATCTACCTAAATATCTCTAAAACCAAGTGATCAGACAGGAACATTCCCCACAACAATAATCATCATTATACTGAGCGAATCGCCTCATTCAGAGAGTCAGAGCACCGTGACGGAACCCGTACATTGGCTCACCCGGATTTACGTACCTACCCACTTTACGATACGCTGGACGGTGCAACAAATTAGTGGAATTGCCGGATTGTGTCCGATAAATAGTCACGATATGTGCACCTTTTATCCTGTTGTTTATCAACTAAATTGAATGTCCACTAGCTCTCTAGATATATAGGTATAGTAGTTGAGTTTATAATTGACCCTTATCTGAGGAGCTCGTGGTTTAATATTAACAGGCGCTCGGGTCGATCTTTAGGTTAAGCCGTGCTTGCCTAGGTTGGTCTGTGGATGGGTGACCGTATTACGTATCGAGTTTCCTCCGTGCCTCGGAAAGCACGTTAAGCTGTTGGTCCTGGCTGTCATTTGTAAATCTTTGACAGTCGTTACGGGTAGTCAGTGCCCGAAAGTCTAACAACCAGTCTTACCAAGGATATCGTATTACTCAGTGGACCAACTGGGTTGTGGAGGTCAGATAGGCAGTCGCTCCATGTAAAATATTGGTATTCAGCTGCATCCGGTTAGACAGGGAGCCGACCCCAAGATAGTTGGGAAAAGGCTAGGCAAATGATGATCTGTGGACACAGTAGCCGTCTAGCAGCTAAGACATTTCAACTTTGTATTTGCAATAGCAATGCACCCATATGCCTCTAGTACTGCAAATTTCTACAGGGTGTAACAAAATAAACTCAAGATTTCTCGTGTTGTGACTCACACCATTAAACTGAACGACTCTTTGTATGACTTTTGGAAGTTCATAACTTTTCTTTTTATTTTATCATACACTAGCTGACGCTCGCGGCTTCGCCTTGGATGTCGCGACCAAAAGTAATCATAAAATTTTAATCCCATTCCCGCAACCCATGGAAACCTATTACAGGGATAAAAAGTAGCCTATGTCTTATTCTTATGTATCCCTGTAGGTACCAAATTTCAGCCAATTTTCGGCGTTTTTAAAGTATTAAAATGTATATAGTATGGTATCCTTAAGAGATAGACATATGCCATCATTTTTTTGTAGACCTTTATAAGATACGCAATTCCATCATACATTATTTTGTTATATCTCAAAGGGTTTAGGCAGCGTTTTCGTTGAAAACTCCCAGACGGCATATTTTTTTCCGACACCTCCAACAAATATCATTATATTTTAGCCAATATATACAAAAACTTGACAAATGATAATTATACTAATACCTTCCTCGAGAACCACTCTATCTATCGGTGAAAACAACATGAAAATCGGTGCAGTTGTTTTTGAGTTTACCGCGAACAGACAGAAAGACAAACGCGGCGGAGGACTTTGTTTTATAATAGTGATGATAATGATGTTGATCAGCTGATCGCATCAATTCCAAAATTTTTTTTTTGCACATTTCAAGCACTTGCAGAACAGTTAGCTGTACCTCACTAGTTTTAGTTTTTTTGAAACTATGTACTTATTTGTCTCATTATTACCCTGCCGGTGCCATGTGAAAACTAAGGCCTCATTTTAGAATTAGTTTGAAAAAAAAAAATTAAATGTAAATAAATTCTACAATGATTAATGTTTACTATAAGTAAATATGTTGAGATTATGTTTGTTGATCTTATGATGATCCCGATAAGACTATGCCCTAGCTGCTACATTGTTCCAGGTCTCCGTCTTTCTGCAGCCTTGAGTAATGAGGATCTTAGCAACACATACACATGCCCATTTAATGTTATTTATAAAACGTGGAAACTCCGTGAAAGCTCAATATTTGTGTACTGTGCTGATGTCTATAAACATCAGATTAATAAAGATTGCTTATCATTTCTTTTCAAACATAACCCCGAGTTTAATAACAAAGTAAATACTTCTTTAATAATTCAACACAAAAAATGAATGAGTAAAACGCTAACGTTTCTTCAAAAGGATTGTAGTTCAAACTGTGGGTTAAGTGGTTCGATAGGCAGTGAATAATTTATTAAATGTTTCGATACTTGGTTTATGGGAAAATGCTTTATCGATAGTATCGATATAAATTACTTGTTATATCGATTATTATAAGGGTCAAGGTCATATTAAATTAGCTAGTGAAATTCGCTTGAAAAAGATGGTTTTGGGTTTTCTTGAGTTTTGAAGTCATCGCTGGAAATATCAGTTTTAAAACAATGTTTTTGTTATGTAAACTCAACAGATGTAATTGTTGTATCAATATTTAAACACGATAACACAAAAAGAAACTTTTTTCTTAATCATTCTTCAAGTAGATGATTATTAGCTGCGGTCACTGACGTCACAAGATGTCCTGTTTTCCATTAGTCGAAAGGTTTTTAAGTCAGGGGAGAGACCTGTGCCCAGCACCAGGAAGACGCAGGCACTATCAAAGTTAATGTTTAGATGGGATGCGAAACCCGGTTTCGGTCCCATAGTAAATCCCGGGAAAAACCGGTTTTGCTATGGGAACGAAACCCGGTTCCACATATTATCTATTATCTCTAATAGTCTTATTATCCCTAGCCGTAGCTCTAGTTTAAAATTTAACCATGTCGATGAAACTTCGATATGCAAAGAAGACATGTCATATTGTTTCGTAAACACGTTCACAGGAACAATCATAATGATATCAATACTATCGAAACAAATTACTCGTAACATCGATTTTAGTTTACATAAGTAACTTTAAAACAAGACTGTTAACTTAAGTCATTAAGTTGTTGGATGGCGTGCGAATTACAATGACAGATCGAAGCTAGCAAGTTGAAATATCTTACGTTTGATATATTGAGTACCGTATCTCAAATTGGTCGTCTGATTTATGTGAATTATCGATTTCTTGTCAGATTTTCAAGTCTAGCACGCAATTCAGTAACTAGTTTAAACTGTACGTGACATACTTAATGGAGAGTGCTATTAGGAGAATGAAAAAGATCTTAAGTGTTTAAAACGAAACTGCTAAGGTGTAACAAAAACCGTACAACCTCACACAGTGCTGACATTTTCGCTGGTTATTAAAAACAAAATCTCGACCGCCTCGTTGGTCCAGTAGTTGAAAGCGCGGTTGCTGTGCATGAGGTCCTGGGTTCGATTCCCAGGTCGGGCAAAGTGTTATTTTTTTTTTCCATTAGGAATTATTCAGTAGCAGCCATGGAGTCTGCATGTGTGCTAGGTTGATGGCCATAGGCTCGCCCCCTATTATATGAGACTTAAACATAACTGGCGAAATGTGGGTGTAGGTACTATTAGGTACACCTCTGCCTAACCTTTCGGGGATTACAGGCGTGATGTCATGTATTTAAAAACAAAATCACATTTATTTCCACTCATTTTAATCGTGTAGGTATCGCTTTTTGTTGAAACAGCAGATTCACCCATTACTTTCTATATTGGAGGTAGAGAATCATGAAATCAGCAGGCAATAGTTCATGCATCATACCTTACACAGTGTAAATTTTATTAACTTAATAAACGGCTGTACCGGAACCGACGCATCTGATTTCCTACCTCTGTCGCACTTCTACGCCATCACGTAATCGTATCGGTTGTAATTTTGTATTAATTACGACGACAGGTTTCGTTTAGAAGTATCAGATATCAGATATTTGAAAGCTACTGTGTTTTGTTAAAGCTCTGTGATTGTGAGGCAGAATAACAAATATATTAGGAGCTCAAAAAAACGTGTTTGGTTCGAGTCCAGCCCAACTAGGTTATTTCCAAATTCACTTAGGTGCTCCCAGATTTTTATGGTAAACGAGGCGTACTTTTGTCACTGAATTCAATTTACCCGAATGACTAAACAGAAACCTTGCTTTCCACCAAACCAAACAAAACAAAAATCTCAAAACGCTATTTGTTGTTACGCACTCAATCCATTCCCGTAACAAGCCGATATCTTAATCCACTCAATCTCACGCATTCCTCTCAAAAAGTTACTCAGCTCCGCTCGAGCAATTTATCGATTTATTCCAAAAGCTACGACATATTTCGCAGCCATTAGGTAACCTCCACTTAAACCGGTGTTATCCTGTCTCAAAGCTTTCTCATTTCGCAAAATACCGTCGAACGTTCGGTTGGCAGTCCCGACTTCTCGAGACAAATGGGCGTGTCACCCGCAGTCTTCCCTTGACGAGCGTAAATTGCTTTGATTTTCTAACAAATCCTCCGGAGAAACTGTTGCCGCTTTTATATTTAGATTGGTGAGATTAAGCGTGTTTAGTTCCCTTCAAGCGGGAATTTGTTGAGATGATAATATTTGGGAGGGGCTCGCGGCTTAGTAACAGTCGTACAGGTATATCGATTAAAGCTAAGCGGGCTTTGTCGCAGTCTGACCGTATACGAGTCCACCAGTTTCAAACTGACTCTTCCGTGCCTTAGAAAGCACGTTAGGTCGCTGCGCTGTCGGTTTTGGCTGCGGGTTGTTTTAACAGATGTTACTCAAAAGTCTTCTTTTTCACATTTGCAGCTAAGCTAGCTATGTGATTGGTTAGTTTCAGACATAGTCATAGTCATAGTCATTTATTTCAAAACAATATACATTGTGTAGAAATTCCATAAAATAAAATCTAAAATAAAACAAAACAGCAGCACTAACATTACGATTGAAAAAACATAATACAAATAGAATAACAAATTCAAAAAACAAATCCGGATGGGTGGAAACGCAGCCTAAATCAGTCTTACCAATGGCTATTGTCATGCCCAGTCGATTGCTGTGTTCAGACAAACAGTAGCTCATGTATGCATGTATAGTGAGCTGGTATTCAACTCTAATCAGTTAGACTAAAGGCCATAGTTGGGAAAAGACAACGCAGATGACGATGGAGATCCGATATACCAATGCTATGCCTCTTAAAAACAAAGCGCGCGGGTTTTCCAAATCCGAGTGCTACCAATAGTGTCACGAGATTGCATTGTAGGATTTTATTTACGCTTGTTAGTGTTACAAAAATATTGGTTTGACTTTTTGAGTGAGCTGCGGAAGCGAGTCATGACGAATCGGTACGGTTTAAAGTTTTATACCGGGGATAGGACGATTGATTTTGGTGTGTTAAAAGGCTTTACTGAACATGAAGTCAGTAAGAGTACCTACAGTGCGTATGTAATTTACCAAACCACATCAAAATGTATGCCACGTCTGAATTAATTGCTATGATTTCACATAGTAAACGCGGATTAATTGTAAAACTATTGAAAGCATATGTTTTGTTCATATGAGACACTAATATACCACACTGAAGGCCCCTTTGGTCTAGTGGTTGCAAGCGCGACTGCTGAGCACGAGGTACTGGGTTCGATTCCCGGGTCGGGCAAAGTGTTATTAGGTTTTCCATCAGGAATTTCTCAGTAGCAACCACAGAGCCTGGATTTGTGCCCGGTTGGTGGCCCCTATTACATGGACTTAAAACATAACTAAATGCGGGTGTACGGCGTGGCGAAATGTGGGTGTACTATTTTAGGGACACCTCTACCTAACCCTTCCGGGATAATAGGCGTGATATTATGTAATATAAGATTGTGGGTAAGCTCATTTTCACGTCCAAATACCAATATTATGATTTTCTCGTAGAGTAACGATCGCAACTTTAACATCAGACTTTTTTTCATGATAGTTTTGGTGCCAAAAACAGTAGGAGAAAATCTCTTTTTAAAGCAGATAGGTATATACATATTAGTACCCGTGACTTGACTCCTACCTTTACTCGTTAACGTTAAGTTTTTCTAAGAAGCTCCTTTGTTTCTCAGCCCTTATCTAAATAAGGCAACGAAGAAACATTTTTTATCTAGTGTAATTCAGGTTAACATTTTCTCTTCTTTGTTTTAAGACAAGAGGTGCTGTTCTCGAGATAAGTGAATGAAAATAACCTTTTATGAGTAAAATTAATATTTTTTTTCCTACATTTTTAGTAATAATATGTTTTATTAACGGAAGATACCATAGCCATACATAAAATTATAACAGTATTCCTCGCAGAGTTAAACAAAGGTGTACGTGTACTCTGTAGTAGTAATACCCACATTTTGCCAGTTTAAATTCGGTTCAAACCTTTTGGCCGCTCGGAAGATAGCTGCAGATAGATAGTGATGGTCTGCGCATTATACAGTTAAGACGATGCGTCATCTGCGCCCCACTAATAACTTTTTTTTTTTCGGATGGGAAATCATCAAATGACTCCTCCCGCTCTGGGCGGAGTGGAAGGGAGTGTCAGACTTTTATTGACTGAAAACCATCCATATTCCTTCTTTTGCCCTTTATGTTCCAGGGCCGCGGTATCTCTTTCGAACAGTCCCGCAGCCCTAGCAGGCATCGGCCCGCGGGCCCCTCATGTTTGCTGACATCTCTTTGAGGCGCGCGTGAAACACGGACGTGCCGTCAACACGGCCTGTCGTCTACGGTGGCCGAGAGCCATCACGGCGTGGCCCCCGACGCCCGGTGCTTCTCCCGCGGCGCCTGGGACGTGAGGTCCTCTCCCTCACACGTTCCGCCACCTCCTTCGCTAGCATGACTGCTATTTATTTATTTTAAAACATGAGTATACATCAAATGATAAGTGTAAGCACTTAAAATAACAGGTAGATCTACATGTTTTGCCATTTATGGCATACAAAACAACATATTTTTGGCTTAGTATGAACCATAAAAATAATAATAAACAATTGAGTCTACACAGCAAACTATGAAATTTAAATAATTAATCCCAATGCTAATTAAAAAATAAAGTATTCTTTTACAAATGTGGGGGTCAAATTGTGAAAATAAGACAACAGTTATATCTGCGCTGACCGTCACTCGCAGCTCAAAATCAATCAAAATCAAAATATTTTTATTTCACATAGGCCTACATGGGCACTTATGAAACGTCGACAAAAAGGTGCACGGTTCGGGTTGGTCGTTTCCTATGGAGAAGAACCGGCAAGAAACTCCATGGTTACTCTTTTAAAATGATTAGTTTTACACTATTATCATGTTACAGCATTAGTACTCAAGTATGGGGGGACAGCATAGGCCCGACAATAAGTCGTTGCTTACTACACATGAAAAACGGAAAACAAGATAAGAGGTTAACAAAGTTAACACACATCTAGGAATCTACAAGGCCTAGCTAACTTCCGAGCCGCCATAAAGTATGAACAGAACTATACCTATGGTGCCACACCTATTATTCTTTGCCTGTTACCATTAATAGGTACAAACTCAGTCTCCAGGCTTCTACCTGAGAAATTCCTGATGAAAAACCCCACTAACATTTTACCCGACCTGGGAACCGAAACAAGGACCTCATGTTTAGCGGTAGCGCTTGCGACAATCAGACTAACGTGGCAGTCCTAATAAAATATTGTCTGTTGAATGATTAATGTTATTTCCAAATTGTTTTTGTTGTTGGTCACTTTATTATTCTTTGACGTGGCTATCGAAAATAATAATCTGTATATTCCAATATTTATGTAGGTAAGACTGGGCTAGATGATTGTAGGCAGAATAAGATAGTCCAACATTCATCAGTCGAAAATAGTACCTATGTTTAGTAGTAGACAATGGACATTAAACTACTCACGAGTACATCTCTCCAGACACAGCACATGCATCTAAAGTTTAAAACATAATTCTCTCCTTTACCCACTAAATTAAGTTCAGTTAAAATGAACTTTAATCCTCAGAGTTACAGTGCATATTACGCTAAAACTTAATCAAATTACAGTGCGTGCATCACAAAATGATACTTAGCACGAACGGACGGGGATTGGCGCTTTCACACATAGTACTTCAGTTCAAAGGTACTTATTAGGAACACTATATAATAAAGGAAAGCGTGTCGGCACGGATTGTAGGAGAATAAATTAAGCTGTTCGTAATTGATTAATTAGTCGCCATTAAGGGCTGAAGGTAAAAGAGAAAAACCTAGACTTACCTGTAGGTAATAGACTGAAACTGCTTTAACAAGGCAAGCGTAATGATTCATGTTTGTTCCTTGGAGTAACTTTGGCTATAAAAAGAATGCTTATCACAATTAAAATCAGAATCCAAAGTAAAAAGTTTGAAGAAAACTCTTAATCTTAAAAATGATCTGCGTGAACGTAAATAATATAGTAAATATTGTTGAATTGCCAAAATGTAAATCATTATCATAGTATTTCTATTCAGTTCCGGGTAGGTCGTAGGTAATGCCACAGTATAATATCATAAGATTAATAGAGAAATTAAATCTGTACGCTATTACGCAGAACTTACAGATTTCATTCACTAAACAGCCTCACTAAAATAATAGTTAAAAAAACACGTTTTAGAGTGACGTCATTTTATTTCTCGTATTCTTCACAGCAAACCCTTTCATTTGATACCCATATCATGGAAATGCATAAAAAATTATTAGCGCTCCAGCTGTGAAAGTCAGCCATATTGGTTTTAGAATGACGTCATCTCGCTAACCATGCATTGTCATCCAAACTAAACATGTATGCAACATTTCAGCTTAATCAGAAACCGGAAAGTGAAAAAAGAGAATGCTCATGGAAGTATGGAATCCCGTACCATGCTGCATCAAAATCAAACCTTGTTTTTTATAGACTACACTGATCGTATTAACTCCTACAAAAATTATTTTTGAAAAAAAAACCCGCGTTTCAGAGTTATTTTATAAAATCGAAACTAACCTAAAAAGTAGGTCTATTTTTTCGACGCTACCAACGACGTATTTTAACACACATACATTACATTATTGCTCTAAAAACAGCGTAATACACTAATATAAGTAAGAATTACGAGTTAAAGTAACATCCACAGTATGCTTGACTGAAACTCGATTTTATCTTAGACCTTTACATTGCCAATAGTCAGTCAGTACAGTACAAATGTCAGATGCCACAGATAAGATAACTATAAACCATAGAGTATAGTAAGTGCTATAAACTAGTCGGGATTTAGGGATGTAATCGATAAATCAAAATCTTTAGGCTGAGAAAATCTATTTTGTTGCAAATAGCAATAAACCAAACTAAATCGATTTGGTGTACTGATCTTACTTAATTGTAATTAATTTTAGAGTCCGCTCGACAGACAAGGGTTTGTTCAATTGAAACGGAACGTCATTTATATTCAGTTGAAACGGAACGTCATATAAAGGGAGTAAAACAATATTCGTACTTTTAAACTCGAAAAGTATATTTCCAGTTCAAAAATCAAATCCCCGACGCGTAATGCCGTAAAAAAATATGAAACTAATTACTATAATATTTTGGTTTTGAGGCGCGAGACTTTTTGGTACCAACTTTGGTCATTGTCCTTTAACTTCAAAATTTTTTTTACATAGTTGCTTATTGACAGGTGAATCGTGTTCAAAACTTACCATATATCTATTACGTTGACAATTACACTTGAATAGTATTGTCTCATCCACTCATATAGAAAAGTGTTAGCTAACTCTTTTCAGTCTAATATTTTTTTCACGCGACCTTAGTGAGTTGAGGAAACATTTAACAATTAAAATCTTTGACCGCATAGCAACCTTTCGTGCTTGAAAGCCCTCCATGTCAATCAACACACTTTTATAAATTATTATTTAGATATAAACAATACACAGATAACTCCTTCGAATAACACAACCCATCATTATAACGTCAACATTAAACCTAAGTAACATATGAATGAGAGCTACATTCGACATTGATATATTGATTTTTTGTAGCATCATGTTATTATGGTAATAGGGGATGATAATGATGTTACAGGTAGATTAGTATCAAAATGGTCTTATCGGAATATAAGTTTGAAGTAATATTATGTACCTAAAGTATTATTTAGAACGTATGTTACCAATATACACGATAGATGTTATTGAGTCTCAGACACAACTTGTAATGTATTCGAAAATAGTTTTAAATTTGAAATGTTTTGTATTTTGCTTGTCTCTTTTTAATAACAAGGATTACAAGGATAACATTAATACGTAATTCATAGAATTACTTATGTGTACCTGTGTTCCCAAGTTCATATGGCCCCAATCTATTTAAGTCGCGAGTTAATAGGCTTCTTCTAGGTAAGCTCGTCCCATCGTCGACCTCATCTCTGTCCTCAGGACTAAATTGAGGTCAAGAGTAGACCCATTTAATCTAAAAAAAAACTAGTTTGTAAGTACACAGTTAAATCTCGCGACTAGCTTTTATGTAATTTAATCAATTTTGTAATTAATATACTAAATTGATTGAAATAATTGATTGATTGATTTTAATTGATTGATTGAATTTTGTAATTAATATATTAAATTGATTGGTTTGATTTAATTTAAAGTTTATTTTATTATTTTTAACGCATTTAAATAAAAGCTTTTTATTAAAAAGTTTTTCAAGTAATAATTTTATTTTCAAATTTTTCGATTTGTCATAATCATTTCTGAACGCATAATTATCTCAAAACTTATTTCATATACGTCCTATTAACCGTTGAGGAGTTACCTCGTGAGAAGATGACCCTGGCTGTAGGTTGAGTTCATGATAGAAATCCTCTTCATCCATCAAATATGAACGCATCTACAAATTTTCGAATCCATACTATTAACCGTTGAGGAGTTCCTTTGTAAGAAAACGATCCTAGTTGCAGGATGAGGTCATGATATAAAATCATCTTTATCTATCAAAATTGAACACGTATACAAAATTTCGTGTTCGCGCTATTAAGCGTTGAGGAGTTCTCTCGTCAGGAGACGATCCTGGCTGCAAGATGAAGTAATGTCTGTCATAAAAGTGTATTGTCACCAAAAGCAAAGGTGTGTGCAAAATTTCAGGTCAATGGGTTGAAAATAACTGAATTAAAATTGAGTTGCAAGATTCCACCCGGACAAACATACATACATTGCAAATTAAATAAAAGTTTGAAAAAATAGTTTTTACTAATGATTATATAATTATATAATAAATAAATATTCTAAGCTGTACGCCTGTAATCTTCAAACGCAGAGGTGTACCTAATAGTACACCCACATTTCACCAGTTATAATGACTAGTCAAAGACTCTCAACTTTGTCCTCTACGGAACCAATTCTTACCAGAGAATGTCTTGTCTTAGTTACAAGCGTTACAGGGGTCAACAGTGAGCGATTACAGGGAGGACTTGATTGGCACTGTGGCTAAGCAATCTGCCTAACAAATATTGGCTGACCCTTAGACGTGTAGGTGTACTGCTTTGTTCTGTGTCTAGTGTGAGATTTAAGGCTCTCCCACATAGGCGCGTTATTATCGGTCGATAATACCGGATGCGTTATTGCGATAATGCGTCCCGATTGTTCGCACACAACTGCGTTTTTATCGTCCAGTAATTATATTTCGTAGTCGTATTTTTGGCAGGTGTTTCCATAATTGCATTTTTATTTCTCTTCTCACATGAACACAACAAAATAGTAAAACAAAGCTAACACGCTTGGAATTATACCACAGACATCTTTCAGAAAATTACATGTGTCAAAAAACGAACGAATCAGAAGACCGCAATTAGGTAATGGAAACCTACCTAAACCAAAAAATAAAATTTGTATATAAAACATGTCCGTTATATTATATTTAATTGGACACAAAAATAAAAAAAGAAGAGAAACAAAGCGAACATACTGTAAAAGAACTCATATTATCGGAATATCGCAGGACGGAGAAACGCATACGTCCTACTTCTATTGCGTCGTTATTATCAGTGTGTAACTTCGTAGCCATTCTAATTCACAGTGTACTAAAAGCACAATTATATCGCAATATCGGATTCGGTATTATCGACCGATAATAACGCGCCTATGTGGGAGAGCCTTTATGTTTGTACTGTTTTGAGTTTTTCTACGGCCTACAGGTAGTTGTTCCGGGTCTGGCTGTTGTGTTTGCGAGTTTAAATGTTTGTAAACACACCCACGATACAGGACAAATTTCTAGTGTGAGGCAACGTTTAAAAAAAAAACATTTTTGCTGTATGTTGCGGTCCTTGCGGAGTTCGGCCAGCTGATGATTCAGCACAAATGCCGTGACGGCACAGTTGACGCACTGGCCAAGCAATTGACTGCGGTGCTGCGTGTCGTGGGTTCGATCCCCGCACACAACAAATTTTAATTTTGTTTTCTTTTTTAAACTTTTTAGAGATTTGTTTTCGTACTTTAATTTATGATTACCTGTCTTTTGAATGGTTAAAAAACCTCGAAGTATAAGTACATAAATAAATGTAATGATTTCAAAATCATAAAGCATTAAAATAAAACAAAATACATGAAACTTACAAAAAGTGAAAACCGGTTGGGGATCAAACTCGCAAACCATATTTATTATTTTTGGTAATCTAACAGCATTAAAATCAAAAACAAAATAATCACAAAAAGTAAATACTGACTGCGATTCGAACTTGCTAACCCTGGTTTTCAGGGCGATCGCTGAACCGATAGACTACTTATGCCTGTGACAAGTGGTCTAAAATAGCCGTTCTATTCTAATGCATGTTATGTCAGTTATCAGTTGTCAAACAGTTGAAGAATATGGACATAATGCACTATTGCTCATCTCCTTAAGTTATTAGCGCGATAACATATAGCCTATGTGCTATTCCAGAGTATAACCTATCTCTGTGCCAAGTTTCATCCAGATACGTTCAGCCGTTCTGGTGTGATTGAGTAACAAACATCCATCCATCCATGCATACATCCATACTTTCGCATTTATAATAATAAGTAAGTATAGTATAAGGAAGGAAGTACGATTTTGTTTTTGGTACTGAATACTCAAATTCACATTGTAAACAGTTAAAACAAAAGCTTTAGCTAGTTCCTAATATCAATTGTAGGCCCTTTAAAAACCACCCCAGTGCGTTACGCACAAACTTTTAAATACCTACCTATTTTGATTTTAAACTACATATTTATGGTTTTCAGATTTTTTTCCTTTAATGTGCTGTAAGACATTGTTTCTTGCCAAAGTTTATGATTCTTGGTCAACGGGAAGTACCCTATAGGTTTCGATTCCCTTGTGAAATCGCAAAATATTCGACATAAACGGTCATTTCTTATGGTCGTGTTGACGTACAAGTTTGATATAAACAACTCCACGCGTTCCGGAGAAAAACCGTCTTGATAGACAGACGTTACGGACAATAAAGTGTTCCTACAAGGGTTCCTTTTTTTTTCAAGGCACGGTATCCTAAAAATAGCTATCACTGTCAAAATTTAATTCTATCATCACAAGCCAAACAAAATAAAAAATAACATGCCACATATACAATAACAACTGTTAAAATAATTGTGTTGCCTTAATAAAGATAAAAGGGACAACTGTACGTGTGTTTATAATTCCTCCCTCATTATCCAACGTACACACCTCTCCTCCTAAGGGAAAACAATATAAATACATGGCGGTTGAACGTCATTATGTATGTTTATCCATGTATGTTGTTCATTAACAAAATTTTTGATTAAAACACTTTTGGACTTCGAAATGGATAGGATGAATTAGCAACTTAACGCATGTTTTTGTTAATTATTTTACTATAATTATCTGTTTTAGGTAAATAAGTGAACCACCATTAACAATATCAGCCTTCTTGTTTATTTTAAAATCGTTTAGTCCATCCAAAGATTGTCTGGAATAAATCGCTATCAGCGATAAGATCGCTTGCTTACCAGTATATATTTATTTTTGCAGGTCGAGTGGTTCTGTATTTTTCATCTAAACTTGAATCTTGTCTTAGGTGCAATCTATATTTATACAAATAAATAAAATTGAAGTGTCGGTTTGTAATATCAAAATAATAGCTTTTTACTGAATGCATATGAAAATAATATACGGCATTTAGAACAAAAACAATTTTTTTTCAGTTTTTGTCTGTCTGTTTGATCCGGCTAATCTCCGAAACGGCTGGACTCATTTTGAAGAAAGTTTTACTGGTAGGATAGCTGATGTTATAAGGTCTAACATAAGCTACTTTTATTTTAGAAAAATAATTAGGGTTCTTTCAAAACGGTGAGTAATATTTTTTATAATAATTGCACGCGAACAAAGGTCACGGGCAACCGCTAGTTAAAAGTATATATTGGAACTATATGGATTTCGCAATGTAACACTTTATTCCATAATTCAAAAATATACTTCTTACGAAAACTACAAAAATATCATTCGTTTCACTAAAAACTCATATATCAAAACTACCTCTAAAATAATTCAGTTCGATATTCCGTGCGAGCGCAAAGAGAATAAATTAAAAACTCTACTACTGCCTTTATTGGTACACGATAGATGGCGCTTTAGGTCCGTACTAAATCACGTCGAGCAACGCGAAAATCCATACGCAAGGAAAACCGTTTGATTTATTTGAAATTAGTTTCAGCGTAATTTCTGAATCTGTTCCACGCGAATCAAAATGTTCGTTCACAGTGACTTTGGTTCGAGTTCGCCTTGCCGTGAACATAATTTTATGGTAAATGGTATTTTGGGTGAAAATTATGCGAATTGCTATGGGAGTCAATTTGTGACATTGTACGCTCATAACTGTCGCGCATGGAACATTATGAACGAAAGGGAACATTATGTCAATGAGAATCGGTTGGATGTTTGCATAAGCTACGAGGTTATTTGATTGTAAATTTTAACAGAATAATAAATAAAATACGTCGGGATTGGTCTGAAAAATATATTTATTTCTAATAGCTGATCAATGTTCAACAAAGTAGGCAGTAAACAATTTCTGTTCTGAATTTTAAAAAATCCTGATTTTCGTGGCTGAATATTGCTGACCAATCTCCAGGTAGCCTACAATGACGTCTTAAAGCATGACTAATTCCAGTGTGGGAAAGAGATGGCGCTAGACGACCTGTATAGCTCTGTCTCTTTCTCACACTGGAATTACTCCTGCTTTAAGAAGTAACCTCCCAGTTTTCAAACACGTTTATAAGAATCTTTTGGCAATTTAAATGTAAGATTGGGCTGTCAGCCAGTCTTAAAAAAAACTTATTTATTTGCTAAATCAAAAAAAAACAACCTTGTACGGTTCAAGTAATTTACAAATAAGCAGTAGAGGTAGTTACAATGTCTGTTTGTGTGTATGTTTCGGTACATATTATGGTTGTAAGCACGGAACTAATTCACTCTGTTCCCCGTGCTAGTATAGATTGTGTTACTCGTACGGTGGAATAGTTTTCTTCGTTATCTGTGATTGTACAGTTTATGGTAGCAGACTTGTAGAAAAATAAATCATTATAATAGGTTAAAGAATTTTAGTTATTATTGCCAATAACAAAGCAAAGTACAGTATGAGTTAAACTAGGGTAGTCTTACCTCAGGTCTGCGCACAGCCTTACATAGATGCGATAAGGTGTCAAAGTGACAACTTAGCTGCTATTACGAGTTGCGGTTTTGTAATTAATAAACCAAATGGCAAATTGGTTTCAAGTAGTCATCAAGTAGAGTTTAACTGCCATTAAATGGTACTTACTGAAACTGATGTGCATGACGAGCGTTCTACGTAGGTATCGGTTGAATGCGGATTTTAAAATGGTGCATTCTGAAAGTTGGCAACGTCGGTAATAGCTGTCAAATATTTTGTTGTTTTGATAAATTCCTCAATAATAATGATTATATTCATCTTGATTAATCATAAACACAATAAGCTTATATTTATGCAACGTGCCGTAACTACAGCGTAAATATAATATTTTAAAATATGGTACCAGACCGGGAGTCAAATTTTTGAAATCATAAACTGTTAATTCAGCTTACGATATCCGCGGTATGTGTTTGTTATTAAATTAAAAATAATTTAATAAATTAAAACCATGAGATTTCGAATGGTCAAAAAATTATTAGAAAGACACACACCCTCCTACACCCGACATACCCTCCACGTATTGCTAAAAGGAAAAAAAAAAAACTCTTACCAATTCAATAAACAAATCAAGCGAAAGTTCTGCAATACAAACATTTTTTTATCCATTTAGAAATTCTAATAACGCTACACTGTACATGAGGTTATGGTGGATATTTAATGGGGTCACTCCAATCATGCTAATGAAAACAAGCCATGCGATAGAGCGTTGTTTAGCTTCTGAATATTCAACGGGGTTATTTTCTTAACGGCACTCCAGATTTCAACCCGCGGTCGAAATTAAACCTCATGTACACTGGCGAGTGTGCACGACCTTACCCGACTATAACCGACGGCTGTAGTATTTACCATAGAATAGATAGGTTGAACAGAAGCTCATCTCATCATTCTCTTGCTCTTATACCAAACTATTTAGGATCGGCACAGGTTTTTTATTGTGATGTACGTGATAATAGATAATTTATATACCCACTGCAATTTTTGTGCAGTTTTAAATTATCTTGCTGGGCCCTAACTATGAGTTACTATGATTGTGTACATTGAGCATTAAATAAATAAATGTTTTCTTCTTTCATACTTCTTCTTGTTAAAAGTTGTCATCTCAGTAGTCAATTTCTTACTCCGTCTTCCGTCCATACCTTCTTTCACGCAGACTACCCTTTTCTTTGGACTTACTCTTAAAGCAGTTTATATCGATACTTAAAGCTTACTTCACAAAATTTTCTTCTATACTCTACATCACGTCATGCTCACAACCGATTTCCACAATATTTTTCAGTCGCGTGATTCCTCCGATATTTATGTTTCATTCTATCTAAGCTTCACACACAAGGAGTGCTTAAGTATCCGCGACCGTCGCCGTCGTTTGATTGAGATTTCAGTACACAGGCACGCGTCTATGTGTGCGTGAGTCCGTTTTCGCTTGCTTTTTGTACCTGTCCTTCTGTACACTACCTACTCTCTGGTACAGGCGTAGTACCTACGCTACTTAGATTGGATCGAGCTTTTGTGATTGCGGAATTGGCACGACGGAACTGCAGTTAGTGGTCGGAATTTAGAAATTTAGTATTTCAGGTGTTAAGTTGTGGTGATTTGTCAAAGAGTTATTGCTGTACAATATAGTTGGGGGTTATTTGGTTTAAACCAACAATCGGATACGTTGCTTTAACTTTTATTTGCTACGAAGTTTTTAATTTACGATATTGTTTTGTCATAGTTTTTATTTCATGTTATCTTGATTTACTCTATTTCCTGGAATTTATTAATGTTGGCAGTTATAAATAATTATGATAAAGGTACATACATACAAACCATACCCATGCACACATTTACACTTTTATGAAAAACTAGGTGTTCCCCGCGGTGTCACACGCTGCGCGGCTCCTAAGGGTCCTAGTGTAATGTTATATAGCCTATAGCCTTCCTCGATAAATGGACTATCCAACACAAAAAGATTTTTTCAATTCGAACCAGCAGTTCCTAAGATTAGCGCGTTCAAGCAAACAAACAAACTCTTCAGCTTTATAATATTAATATAAAAATAAATAATAACTAGCGACCGCCCGACTTCGCACGGACGCAATAAGTACATATAAACCTTCCTCTTGAATCACTCTATCTATTAAAAAAAACCGCATCAAAATCCGTTGCGTACTTTTAAAGATTTAAGCATACATAGGGATATAGGGACAAAGAAAGCGACTTTGTTTTTACTATGTAGTGATATAATAAATAAATAATAATATATATAAGTATGGATTTAGCTGATTCTGCTAACAAAATTTCTTGAAAATGACCAATCTATTAGTGAACACTAAGCCTCAAAACCTCGTAAACTACTTTCCTACTTCACTTAGCAAAAAAATCTAGGTTAACTGTTCAGCAAATACGCCGGATACATCGGCAGACCTAAACAGTAACGTTAATTAAAAACTTTTTGCTTTTGTTTCAAATTAAGCCGTTAAGTCTGCGGAACAATCGTGTTGATGGATGGTAAAAAATAATTAAAATAAATAACAAAAGCGGTGAAGCCTAATGGATGGTAAATATGACGTTGGTAGTGGTTTGAATCATGCCTGTTACCAGGAAAATGCACATAACATCATTACTACATTTCTTAAAGGGGTAGGCAGAAGGAAATAGACCATTCACCTAATAAATTGCTACTTCTAAGGAAAACTTTTACTATTAGGAAATGACATTGCTATGGAAAAAACATCTCTTAATCGCAATGAAAATAATGAAACGAAATTTTAAAACCTCTTAATCATGACATCGACGGCTGATAGAAAGATACTAATCCAAATCTCGAACAAATAGGCCATAGAATTGTTTTTAGGGTTCCGTATTCGTTTCTCCGCTCTGTTCCGAAGGGTAACCAACGGGATCTTATTACTAAGCTCTCCATCCGTCCTTCCGTCCGTCCGTCTGTCTGTCAGCAGGCTGTATCTCATGATCCGTAATTAATAGGTAACAGTTGAAATTTTCACAGGGGGTTCCTCTACTACGTCGGTACCTTTCATGCGCAAGTTTGACTCGCACTTGGCTGGTTTTTTTTTGTAATTACAAATGCACGTGACACAATTACGAAATCCCCATGATTTTGAGGTGTTCATTAAAAGGTATATGTTGGGCTTTAACGTGATGCCTAACAGATAGGCAAGCTTAATCTGTGGGTTACTCCGGATAAACCCTTGTACAGTGCTCCCAAAAGAAAGATAAATATACACTCATTTATGACGGTATAACCTCCGGACTTCACAAGGAAAACTCGTGAATATTACATGTTGGGAAACGCAAGACGCCAATTAGCTATATAGCTAGCTATTTTTGGCTTTTTGGCTATATGGCTAAATGTTACTTATCTCAACAACATCAGCTCCGTTATGTTATCGTTAAAATTAACGATATTTCAACGAAACGAAATTGAATACACGATTGCTAATTAAAATTTCTGTTTGAAAATTTAAATAATATAGCGAAATTAGGCGATTTGACTCGTTACAATACGCATTATTTATTTATTGAGAGATTAAATTTTATGAAATGGTCATGAATTTGCTTGATTCGGAAAGTTAATTAAAATTTTCTGTTATTTTAATGAGGTACTTCACGAGTTCGTATTTGAGAGACTCTTGGCTTAGTTACAGCTACGGAGATCATCAAACCGGCCTTACTGATTTAAATTTTTCGACTTTTGTTAACATTGCATAAAAAAATCGTAGACGTCATTACGAGTAGGTAGACAGACATCGGCTCTTATAAGACTGACTTTCATGTTCAGACTGTAAAATTTTAGACATTATTGAATCTTAGAATAACGCTATTAGTTAATCAAACATAGGTACAAACTATCACGAAGTGCTTCGTTTCATCCTCTTGTTTCTTGTAGAATATAATTAAGTCTTACCATACAAGTATGTCGGATCCGGTCTTTAGTACGGATATAAAATGAATCGCAAGCGCGCCAGTGGTAACATCACGCAACCCGCTTACCAGTCTACCCACACCGACAGCGTGCTTCTACAGAGTCGTGGTATTTAAAGCTACTAGCTTAAAACGAAGAGGGCTTTCAGTGTCTGATCGCAGTGGAGTTAAGACGTCCAGGAACTGTATTTGATTCATTGTGCTCAGTGCTAATGCGTTAAATTGTAATTTTGAGTAATTTGTTAGTTTAATAAAATTATACGGCACGAAAGGAGGTGTCTGATGAGATGATTAGTAATAGAGAATGTATGGAAGAAGAAGACATGGTGCGTCGTCCCCAAATGAATTGGGATAAGGGCAAGAGACTGATGTTGACTGTTAGTTTAATAAAAGCAGTGTATCGCACCCAGTGTATTTTGGTTGCACGAAACCAATCTTCTACCCACATGATGTCCGAGTCTATCGGAATAAATCCTGACATTCCGACTAGTATAATACTTACTAATTTTTGTAATAGTTTTCATTTTGTAAAAGATATTATTGTAATGCGACTTGTTGGTACTTAATCCAAAAAAAAAATAACCACTGGAATCGATTACGGATAAATATGATTTTTAACAACCAACGCCCTTTAATATTTATGTTCATTAATGAAACAGTAAACTTTATTTCCTAACAAATATTTCCATTTATTTTACGGAATGCGGTTATTTAATAAATAAAAAAAAAAAAATAAAAAAAAAAAAAAAAAAAAAAAGCCTTTTATTTCCTCCAGAAAAATTCACGCTTACAAAAATTAATTGTTTTTTAGTATCAAAAGTTTTAATTCTACAATGAAAGTTTTAATTTAAAAAGTTAGATAAGTTAATAAGTTTTAAAGTTTTTAAGTTAATAGTTACCGTTATTTTATGCAAGTCTTTAATACTAAATATTAAGTATATTATTCTGTAGGAACCCCTCTGCAGGTAAAGGCCTCCTCCAAATGTAGCCAATTTTCTCTGGATTGCGCTATTTGCATCCAGTTTGGACCCGCTATTCGTTTTATCTCGTCCTCCCATCTGTTGCAAGGTCTCCCTTTCTTTCTTTTGCCCACTGGCCCCCTCCATTCTGACACTTTTCTTGTCCATCTGTGATCTTGCAGGCGTGCTATGTGTCCGGCCCACTTCCATTTTAACGCCAGAGCTTGTGCTAAACCGTCTGTTGCTTTTGTGATGTTGCGTATTTTTGTATGTCTTATTTTGTTTATTCTCTTTATGTTTAGCATACTCCGCTCCATTCCTCGTTGGCACGTTATAATTTTTTCTTTGACATTTTTGTTAAACTTCCATGTCTGACAAGCATAGGTTAGGCATGGTATAAGGCAGGAATTCATAACCTTAGTCTTCAGTTTGATTGGCATGTTGCTCTTAAATATTTCTTTAAAGCTCCAGTACTTATTCCATGTCAACTGGGCTCTGCGCTCAATCTCCTGGTAGTTGTTTTGTCTGTCGAAGCTTATTTGTTTGCCTAGGTAAATGTATTTTTCCGTATATGGGAGAGGCACGTTGTCGACGTAAATTGGTACCTTGATGTTGTTGGTCATTACCATAGTTTTGGTGAGGTTCATTTCTAGCCCGGCGACCTTGCTCGCTTGGTTTAGTAACTCTACCATGTGTTGTAGTTCTTTTACTGTCTCTGATATCAGTACCAAGTCGTCAGCAAAACGTAGGTGGCTTAAATGCTTTGATTTAACTTTTATACCACATTTATTCCAGTTAAGCTTGCTTATTATCGCCTCTAATGTGGCTATAAATAGTATAGGTGACAGTGGGTCACCCTGTCTCACGCCTCTCTTTATAGGAAACCAAGAACCCGCTGTCTCTAGTTTAACTCTACTTTTGCTCTTCCTGTATATGCTTTTGATAACTCTTATAAACTCATTTTCCACATTCTGTGTTGCTAGAGTTTCCCAGATATAGCTGTGTGACACCGAATCGAATGCTTTTTTGTAATCGATGTAAGCCAAGTACAATGGTCTACTTCTCTCTTGATATTTCTCGATGATAAGTTCGAGTGTGTGGATGTGGTCGATGGTGGAGAAGCCTTTTCTGAATCCTGCCTGTTCGACGGGTTGACTTGTTTCCAATGTAGAACTAATTCTTTTGGTCAGGATTGTAGAAAATAGCTTGTATGTACTCGGCAGCAAACTTATTGGTCTATAATTCCCTATATCATTCGGGTTTCCTTTTTTGTATAAAAGAATTATGTTAGATTCAGACCATTGCGTGGGTGTCTCACCAGATTCTAGGATAGAGTTAAACAAATTTGTAAAAGGTGTAGCTAGTATTGGGGCGGCTATCTTTAGAGTCTCGTTTGCTAGGTTATCCGAGCCCGGGCTTTTGTCTAGTTTCAGTTTGTTCAATGCTTCAATGACGTCATTTTCAGCGAATTGTATGTTACCGTCGATGTTGTAATTTGGGTTTTCGTGGCTAGTGTCTTCTGGTTCTTTTGTGCTGTAGAGATCTCTGTAGAACTCTGTCGCTATGCTGATGATGTCGCCACGATTGTTTTTGGCTATTTCACCTCGTTTTAGCTCTTCTATCCAAGTTTTATTTGGTTTCAGCTCTTTATATGCTTTTTTCGTGCTTCCAGTTTGGCGTAGATGTTTTTCAATTGTTTTGTATCTGTAGTTGGCGTAGTCTTTTTTTATGTATTTGTTTACAAGCTTGTAAAGCGCCGAGATTTCGTTTTTTGTTGCTCTAGTTTTATTTGAACTTTTTTGCAGGTGTTGTCTTCTTCTAAAAAGTTTTAATGTACGCTCTGAAAATATTTTGTGGACTTTCTTTGGGTTTTGTGCTGCTCGGGCATTTTGCAAGCTTGAGGTGATGATTTTAATTAAGTTGTCGTAATATTTCTGGACTGGGACAATAGTCTGAGCGAACATTTGGTCTTTCGATATGTAAGAATTTAGATATTCTTTGAACTTGGAGATTTCTTCTTCACTTTTTATTATACTATGTTGACAGTTAGCAAACTTTGTTCTACTTTTTTTGAAAAGTGTATCATGTGATATTGTAGCTCTTACTGGCCTGTGATCTGAAGGGTAGTTAATGTTCAGTACTTCTATATTTTTGAATAAATGTGGTCGGTTTGATAGTATAAAGTCGATTTCGTTTTTGTTCGCTCCATCCGGTGATCGCCAGGTCCATTTGTTTTTTGGTTTTTTCTTGAAGAAGGTGTTCAAAATTGACAGTTTGTTTTCACTGGCGAAATCAATTAATCTTTGTCCTCTTTCGTTTCTAATTCCATATCCGTGTGCTTTCATGATTAAATACTCCTCTTTTTTTGGTATCCCAATTTTAGCATTTAGGTCACCCATCAGTATGAAGTCTTTATGTGCTAGTTCCATTGCCCTATTTACTGTCGCATAAAAGTTATCGATCTCATTCTCGCTTGCTTGTGCAGTAGGGGCGTAGACTTGAATTATGGATAAGCTAGTACTCTCAAATTTCAAGTTCAATATGGCTACTCTTTCAGAAATGCCAAGGTAGCTTTCAATATTATTTTTAAGGTGGTGTTTAACTATAAAACCTATTCCATGTCTTCCAGGTGTGTGACCAGTGTAGCAGAAAATGAAGTTTTCGTACTCTTCGATATTGTTTCCAGTCATTCTTGTTTCTGCTAAACCTAAAACGTCGTATTTAATTTCTTTGAAAGCTTCATTTAGCTCTATCAAACGTTCATATGATGAAAGTGTTCTAACGTTATATGTCAGAATGTATAACGTTTTTTGTGGGGTTTCATTTTTTGGAGGGTTGTTTGGAGGGTTTTGGTCATGATCTTCCACGGTGACCAGCCGGCTTGGAAGATGAGTTTGGTTTTCTGATAATTGTTGTTTTATGTTGACGTTGCGAGAGGGGAGCGGTCGTTGCTATATATTAACTTTGTTATTTTGTTGTGAATCTGATGAGTTGTTTGTGTTCCTGTTGACCAGGTAATTCAGCATGCCCGGTTTTAAAATGCTTTCCGATAGGCTTGAAGTTCTTCTTATTTGCGTTTGAGATTTATTCTTCTTATTAGCCTGTGTATTTGTTTCAGCTCCTTTTGTAGTTTTGTTTTCAGGTGAAGTTGAAAGCATTCTTTTGTTATTTCCAGCTGTTTTGTTTTTTTCGCTTATGACAAGCTTATCGTATTTTATTTTTACTAGGTTTCCCTTCTCCCTTTCGATTTTTGCTTGTTCTTGAAGCTCTTTCCTCTTCTCCAGAATATTTTGTGGGAAATCTTCCGTTATATAGTAACCGGTATTTTTTAGTGCGTTTCTATTTTTAAATAGATTTATTTTTGTGCCAAGTGTACAAAAAGTGACAGTTATCGGTCGAGGTCTTTCTCCTTTCTTGCCTATTCTTCTAACTTCTTGAATATCCCTGCGATCCAGTTCTTGAGAAAAATGTTCTTTGATAAAGTTCAATATGAGAATTTCAAGGTTAAAATATGTCGTTTCTATTTCTTTTATTCCGAAAAAGACGATGTTGTTTTTTCTTGCCTGTTTTTCCAGAAAATACAGTCGCTTTTCTTGGTTTTCACATTTTTCCTTTAGATCTTCGTATTTTTCATTGAATAGTTTAAACTTATCTTCCAATATGCTGTTTATATTTTGTGTAACTTTTTCCGTCACTTTTTCTCCACTTTTTTCTATTGCGGTTTTCTGTTTATCCAAATCTCTTCGAATTTTACGAAGCTCGTGCATAATTTCCTCCATCTCTTAGCTCGTTCTATGTAGTGTACTACAGTTATTCAAATGATTATTTGTTTATGCTAGCGCCCTCTTGAGTTCCTGTGTCAACTTGCTAAGGTTAATGGATCGCTCGTAGATCGAAGATGGATCTGACTTGTATTAGTGATACGGGTAGATTATCACAGGTGTCGCTAGTGTCTTTGTTGATCTCTCTACTCGCTTGACAGATCGATCATAGATTGAAGATGGTTTCGACCTGTGTTAGTGGTACGAATAGCTTTCCACAGATGTCGCTAGTGTCTTTGTACAATTGTGCCACTCTCTTGACAGATCGATCATAGATCGAAGATGGTTCGGACTTGTATTGATGATACAGGTAGCTTTCCACAGATGTCGCTAGTCTCTTTGCTTCTAATTAGTGCAAGGAGTGCAAGTCATCCCGGTATTGATGAAGTAGGGTTATTTATATCACTTTTATTTTGAAAAACGATTTCCAGAATTATGAAAGTTCACGATTTACTTCAGTTTTTGTTAGTCCTTCACTTCAAATGTCTAAACTATGGGAGATATAACTGTTTATACACGTAATACGGGTAGTTCACATTCGAGTTATTTTCACTGATTAAAGAGTTTTCACACAATTTAAGACGTTGTCCACAATAAATGTTGTAAGTCACTTGTTTGTTTCTTCACTTTTGTCTTTTCCACTGAGTAAATGCACTTATTTTTATTTTGAGATCACTTTTAGTACGGAGCCGAAGTAAACATTGGCACAGGAGCGCCCTCTCCAATGCGGTTATTTATTGAAATTAATTCACGCGAAAATCATACAAGGAAAATATTTCACTGTTGAAAAAGCATTACTTACCGCATGTTATATTTCAGTAATAAAAAAACTGAATTTTGTTTTAATCTAAACTAAAATGTAAGCGGAATATTTCTATTTATAATACTGACAGGAACATCCTATAAAATAAAAACTAAAAGCTAAAATAATAGCTAGAAATTAGGTCGAACTGTGATCGATTAGATTAAAGCCTGGTAAACAAGAAAGTAGGTCTCGGAGTTTTAGAGATGATGGTAATCCTCGGAGTTTGAAAAACATTAAATTGGTAATTGTTGGAAAACGCTCGTAATTGCTTTACTCTAAGGTTGAATATCACTTGCGTGCCATAAAACGTCATTTGCATAGGGTATACTTCTGATTTAAAGCCTTTCGTCCAAGACGCTACTCAAAAGTTATGTTACAAATTCGAAGCACAAAATGAGTTGCCAGAATTTCGTTAGACTATTAGCTTTGTAGTTTTTAATGGTTGTGGTGGGCTTAAGTCCAATGTTTTTTTTTTTATTAAATGGCCCTACTCTTGACTTCAATCTTGTCCTGAGGACATGAGGTTGACGATGGAATAAGCTAACCCAAAAGAATCCTATTAACGCGCGACTGTTTGATCATTAATGTGAGGCAGTTTCAACTTTACGGAACTATAAATTTGTCAAAGGTGAAAATACGTCCACGATACAAACCAATATTTATTTTGATCTCATGAAAGAGAAACCTAAACTGGACCGCAAAGAAATCTTACCAAAGAAAAAAGCAAGATAAATATACAGATAAGGCATCTTAAAAAGAATTTCAATTCAACTTATCTGACAAAATAAAAAAAAATCTATAGCCCCACAAATAAGAACCACAAAAAATTTAGCACAACACTAAAACAAAATAAATAAAAATATATTTTACAAAGAAAGACGGCTCTATAAAAACCCCTGGCATTGGTCGTTGAAAAAGTGGTTTATTAGCGTACAGGGGAGGCGGATATAATAAATATGAAGCCAGGGAATGACGTCCCGGGTTCCCCTGCCGTGTACTCTGGCCCTTATTGCGTGATAACGTAAATACAACAGTTAGTAGGAAAAAATTGAGGTAAATAATTTGGTTTACTCAATATCGTTTATGAGGAATTGTGAGTAAAATTGTCTGGCTTGTGTTGAAGCTTTTTATATTAGGACTTACCGCTCACGCTTCAAATTTATGCGACTAGAAACACATTGAAATTTCTTTACTATCTGTAAGTTTAATATCAAGGTATGAACTGTCCGGAATTAATAAATGTTATTTAAAAAACAATGCGGTCAAACAAACTGATTTAAAAATCAGCATAAAATTTAAATATTTGTGGAGATTTATATTATTTTTACCGCTCTGCTAAACATAAGAATAAAATTTTCATATCGCATATTATGTACTCGTCTTTGTACCGGTAACTAGAACGGTTCTGGCATTCGACTGTCAAAGTTTGAATATTCGACTGATCTCCACACAACGTATCTGATGGGTTTCGAATCCTAACATCAGTGGGTTCTGGAAGGCAAACTTGAATAAGTCATTAGCAGCGGTGACATGGCACGATGACTAGTTGAGGCATTGGACCCAACGGACGACGAACGAGATTCACTGGATACATCTCAACTAGGGTAGTTTGACCAGGAATGTTGGCTTCGAAAATGACATAGATAGATAACCGGTACCAAGGGTTGTCACCTGAAATTATGCTGAATAAAAGCCTTTTTGCCTTGCGCGTGTTAAATCTATAAATTTAATAAAATTGTAACAGCCCGATGTCTGTACACTGAGTATATTGAAAAAAAAATGGGGGCTCTTTTTTAAAGCAACAGAAGACAAAGCAACAGTTTTTAGAATGTTTGTCTGTCTGTCTGTCTTTGTCCGTATGTTTGTACGCTCATCACGCAAAAACTTCAGCATGGATTTGAACGCAGTTTTCACCGCTCTACTGCTATGCTTAAATTATAAATATAAGCTACATTAGATTGAGTTTTGGACCCGATAGGTGGCGCTGTGCGAAACAAGGACGGGTCACTAGTTAAACAATAAACTAAAATATTACTCTTCCTTTAAACAATCTGATATTCACTCCACTCTTATTCCTCATCTACTACCAGGTAGTGATGAGATGTGAGTCAGAAGAGACTTCAACACGAGCGCGCGGTGTGAACCTAGATTTTTAAAAATACTCGCTTTACATAATATTTTCATGATGGATGATACTGATTGTACTTGATGCAAACAATTTAACTAATATGCTGTAAAATAATTGTATTTTCGATAAAAAAAATCGTCATATTTACGTTACGATTACACCGCCTGTGTTATAGGTAGTAAACGAGTGTGTTCGAACACACTCGTTTACTATAACACTTTCTGTGTCAATGGCTCCTCTCCGCTAAAATTGGTCGCCATGACCGCAAAAGAAGGACTACTATTTCACATCTCCGTAGAATTCGAAAAGTATCCATAAAAATAAGGAAACCCATGGCAGTCATAGCCATAGCCTTCCAAAAGTTCTGATCCCCGGTACTTCAAAAAATCCCTACGGATGATAAAATGCAAAAATCAAAGCCGAAGCCGCGGTCAAAACTAAAGATAAGGAGAACCTTTGAAACCTTGAAAATGTGTTCGTAAAGATTGTACCGACGGGTTCCAAACATGTCTTCACCGTATCGGAATGCCTATCTCCTATGAAAACAGTAACCCTTTTCCTTCATAACTTATGCGGGAAGATAAACATCAAAGAATTTAGCTTCCTTCCCAAGTCGACATGAAGATAGTTTACGATATTATATGTAGGTATTGCTAACAAAGTTCTGCTGTGTATAAACTGTATCGTCGGATTCCATCTTTATTATATCGTTTATGTTTCGGCATGTTCTTAAAAATGTCTGGAAAATATTGGTTGTAATGATAAGGATCTCAAATACATGATCTGCTTTTGATTCACTTTCCTCAAGATTGTTACAAAGTATCTGTTTGAGATTAGACGAAAATATGGCGCTGCGGTTGGTTTTTATTTCATGAAACTTTGTGAAATTATGTTAGTGACTAGAACAACGATGACAGTCAATACCCTAATAAATATTAGCTATTCAAGCTATCCCTGTTGTTCACAGTTACTATTGTTTTATCATCAAGTTTATTTAACCTTAACGCAAACAAAACTTGAAAGTAGCGTCTCATAATCAAGTTTTTTGTGCTGCCAATCTTAGCTTCAACAATAGCTAACACACCGCACTTTCTTTCCATTTAAATAGGTCTCTAAAACCTTGACCTGACCAGACCAAATCACGCGATGACTAGCTGATATAGAGCTACTAAGAATTAATTAACCCTTTGTTACCCCGTCATTGTAAAATTCTGCCGATGTCATGATGTAGTTAATAAAACGAAGTTCGAAGCGTGGTTTATGGGGTAATATGAAAATGAAGGAAGATTGCTTTGTCTACTACGATAAAAAAGGCTTATGAACAAGCTTGGTTACTTTGTTGCGAACTAGGTTACTTTATTAGAGGGTAAACAAGCAGACAATAACAGCCAGATAGAGATAGATGGGTGGGTGACATTCAAAAGATCATGAGTAAGACCTGAATGTGACTCGCTCATACCAGGGAAGCATGGCGCAAAAGAGAGAAAGAAGAAGAAAGAAAAAATATTTATTTGTCGCAAGGACATGACGTGCATACAAAAAAAAATATCATCAATAATCTTATGGCGCATCAAATATTATAAATACAACAGGACAGAAACAGAAAAAGAAAAGTTAACAGACTGCACGTCGTGACTGCGACAAGCTGGTTACCACTCAGCATGATGCTGTGCTATGGAGGGCCCACAGCACAGCGTTAGTTTTCAGTGGTCACCCGTGAGAAAAAAACGTACTTCCGTGCGTTTTTGTGTTTTCCGTGCGTTTGAGAGGAAGCCTGTTACTTAACGTGGGTGGAGCAAAGTTGCTAATGATAATGATAACCAGCATGATGATATCATCGATGCTAATGGCGGTACTTTTACACAAGCCTAAAAGCTTAGTTTGCCCATATAACCTTCTACTCTTCATGATGTTAGGGTTTTTAAATAGTCTGCTTGCCTTATGGGTGATTATTCGATGTATTCCCGTTGTCCCCATAGGCCCTGTCCCCATTAATGGGGACAGAGGGAATTTAATAAAATAATTAAAATTACTGCCCGTTGTCCCCATAGGCCATGTCCCGTTAAAGGGGACAGAGGGAATTTAATAAAATAATTAAAATTACTGCCCGTTGTCCCCATACGCTGTCCCCGTTAATTTCTTGTAATCTATGCTTCTCAAAATATGCCCGTTGTCCCCGTTGAGTTCAAATTAGAAGTGAGAGTGCCTTAATACAGAGAATATTGTACCAATACAAAATGGAACTAATGACTACATTTAAAATTAAAAAAACACATTCTATCTAAATAATAGCTACACATGTGATTGCCACACAAGTATTTATAATTTACGAATGTATTTGTTTAAATATATATAGTTTTATATGTATGAATATATAATAGTAATGAAATATGTGCGTTTGAAAAGGATGCGCCGCCGCACCGAGCGGCAATGCAGCCGCAGAACAAAAGCACAGATATCATTGGTTTTTTTTGTTTTTGTCATTGTTTTTTTTTTAATTGTAAGGATTCATCAACTATTTAGTTCTGTTTGATGATAATTATATTAATTGTAATACTCGTAAAATTATGTTTTAACTTATAAAATGGCTATCTAAATAATTGTAGAAAAATAACTTTACGCAGAAATTTTGCTAATGACAATCGGTTATCGCTTATCTTTTTTAACAATTTTTTTATATTGTTCATCAAAATATTAATAATATTAAATATAATATTTAATATAATATTATTATTTATATTATTAATTATATTTAAATATACGAACCAAACGGTGCCTCAAACTTTGTCTTCGAAATAGTCGCTAAGTGCCTAGAAATAAGAATTGAAACAACTAGTTATATAAGAAATTAACCACTGTACAACTTAACTTATGTTACACACCAAAAAAAAACATACTTCTTATTACAAATAATAAAACACGTGAAAAAAATTTCTTATATTTCTTAGTTGTTTCAATTCTTATTTCTAGGCACTTAGTGATTATTTCGAAGACAAAGTTTGAGGCACCGTTTGGTTCGTATATTTAAATTATATTGAAGATTTAGGGGTGCCAGTTCAATATAGAATTGTTATAGAATTATTTGATACTATATATTTGCAAATACTATGAATAGTAATAGAAATATCATGGTGGTTTCGCTGGGAAGGATACTCTGCAGCGCAACCACTTTAAATAAAAGTTTACGTCGAAACTAGAGATAACGACTTTTTTTTAATAGGACCAGAATTTAATAGACATTCCATAGAATTTTTCATGTAACTTATACTTGTTACAGCAAAGGTGGTTCCGCCAGGGAGCATGACGTGAATTAATTACTGGCGAAATATCAGTTGGATACGCATTAGAAATGTTAAGATAGTTTATGAGTCATAAGTCATTAGTGTATCGGTTTATGAATTCATTATTTTCAATATATGTAGTTCTGGTATGAGTATGTTTTTGTTCCCAAGGATGGAATTATTATTTTTTTGAGTAAACTATATTGTATGTAACTGATGGTTTTCATTTTTTATCGATATAGTCAGAAGTCCGGGAGCAATCCCTAATGCCATGGAACCACGGGTAATTAAAATTACCCATGGACCCGGTAATGGGTCAACCCACCGGGACTACGGGTAACGAGTGTATTTAGTTATTCTCATTTGTTGCTCTATTGTGTGCTATAAATAATTTTAATCATTTCAACATACCAACCACAAACAATTTTATTTATTACTTTATGGGTAGCTGCTATGTTGATTGTGTGAACTAAATACTTAATTTTTTTATTACTTTATGGGTAGCTGCTATGTTGATTGTGTGAACTAAATACTTAACGTTTGTTGCCTTCCATTTAAAAATCTAGATGTGTTTTGTGTGTAAACATGTCTTATTTCTTCCTATATTTTGGATTAAAATCTATTATGTACAAAATATCTTTCATTTTAGTTTTAGACTTGCCGCGCTAAATAACCCACGTTTAAAAAATAACTAAACATTTAAAGTGGACAACGATACGTGAAATCTTAACTGTCCGTTGTCCCCATTGCCCATATGTACATAACGGGGACAACGGTAAGGATCAGATGTACCCGTGATGGGGACACAGATTATGGGGACAACGGTAAGTAATTATGTGACGTACCGTTGTCCCCATGATGGGGACACCGATTATGGGGACAACGGGAATACACCGATTATTCGATGCCTGTGTTAATTTACAATTCTGGTGATAGTTTGGCCATCTTCCTTCATATCTTCTAACATAGACACCGTCATCTGCCTAGCCATTTCCCGACTATATTGGGGTCGGCTTCCAGTCTAACCGGATGCAGCTGAATTTTACATGGAGTGACTGCCTATCTAACCTCCACAACCCAGTTAGCGCTAGGTAATACGACACCCCTTGGTAAGACTGGTTGTCAGACTTTCGGGTCACTGACTACCTGTAACGACTGTCAAAGATCTAGAAATGACAGCCGGAACCAACGGCTTAACGTGCTTTCCGAGGCACGGAGGACACTCGGTATGTAATGGGTGGTCACCCATCCACGGACCAACCTAGATAAGCACGGCTTAACCTAAAGATCGACCCGAGCGGCTGTTCTTATTTAGCCACGAGCTCCTCCTCTCCTCCGAGATCTAGTAACATACACAAACCTAAAATAATTATGTGATGTACCAAGTGTGCCTGTAATTAAATTTACCGCATTCCACGACGGAAAAATAAAATGATATAAGCCGTGATAAAGAGACATTATTTCAGGTTTATCGATGATAGAAAAGTATTGTTAATAGTGATAGCTTATGTCAAACTGTTAAAAGCCATTACAGCTTCGCAAACGATTGCTACTCGACTAGCTTCCGTGGCAAAACTGTCCTGGAAAACCACCATCACAAAGAGCTTACGTCCCACGAAAATTACGTAAAGACACATTTACGTGGCATTAGATCCTATCATATACTTACCCAAATAAACGATCGCAGAGGGAAGGAGGGGTGAACAAGGGGCGCATAAACTTTTATTAATAAAAGAATAAGTAACTGTAGGCGCAGAAATGCCTGAAACATCCGCACCTTCGGCGTAGCTATAATAAAAAAAGTAAGAGAAATTGATGAGCCAAGCGTGGCGGGCTGGTTAAACTTTGCGCTCAATATTCGGAGTCGGAGGGAGAAATATTGCAAGTAAACGGAGATTACGATTATGCTTGCGATATTAATACTCAGTTACCGTCTAAGTAGTAAGCATAATTTAATAACTCGACATGATTTTCATGGCAAATAAGGGGACTTTGACTCTCTCTCGTCGACACGTTTGTTTTTATAACGCGACTGCCCAAAAAAGGAGTGTTATGTTTTTTACACTAGCTGTTACTCCTGAAGTCCTGACCTTCGTTCGCGTGAAATTATTATAAATAATTACTTTCCTATTTGAATCGGATTATCTTAACAATTGCATGGGTTTTTTTTGTATGGAATACTTAAACTGTTTTCTGCAATAAAAGTAAGCCAAAGTTACTCCTTATAATATCAGCTATCTGCCAGGTAAAGTCGGTCCAGCCGTATTGGAGATAAGCCGGAAAAAAGAGACGAAAAAAAATTTTTTTTTTTATAAGTACCTACAGTAAGTTCGAAGAGACACTTGAGTCTATGTGGGGGCTTCATAATGATGTAATCAAAACATAGGAATCGTTTTAGCGACGGTATTCCTTCCACCATGTAGGTATATATTTTCATAATAATATCAAAGTTATTATGCTGTGCTGTTATTTTGAAATTACAAACAGAAACTTCAATTTTATTTATTTGTATGGAAAATCGTTTCATTGTACTGTAATATTGGTCTATGGTTAACTTTAAGACACATATACCCTGCTGTTTTGCCCTATCAGACTAGACATAGACGGTCTCCCCTAAAAATGCGCCGCCTTTCGTCTGAAGCCGTTTTCGAGACTCAAAGTGCACTCCTTGCGCATAACTTTTTCTTTTTGCTCAAGCTCGAGTTTCAAAACAATCACCACGGAGAATATAAATTCTCAATTTTTGTTGCCGCTGCAAAAATACTGGATGCATTTTTCAGAACTGTTATTTTAGCGAATTGTATTTCTTTCTGGTTCATCTCGACGCGCGACGTAATCGAAATTTTCAATGTAATATTTTTACGTAAATATTTTGTGTTACAAATTTTTGAAAACCGATATTACTTTTCCGATCATCATAAATATTCTTTACTGTAATGATATTGTTATTACTTTTCTTTTCTCTTTAGAAAACAAAACAATAAAATTAAGTACTCCAGCGTAAGAATATACCAATAACAATGACATACCAACTTTATCATCAACTAGCTTTTGCCCGCGGCTTCGCCCGCGTGGATGTCGAAAAATATCCTATGGGAACGTACTACCGGGATTCTAAAGTTACTAAAGGTTACTTTTTAATCCAGGTTAATCCAGGTTACGGTAACAAACATAGCTACATACCTTCATCTCCCTTTTTAACCTTACTGGGGTAGAATTATCAAAAACGCTGAGACACAGCTAGTTGTGTCATTGTGTCCACAGCTAGTTTTGCATCTGCGGACAATAGCAACTTTCCATATGTGTAAAACGTGTTTCTTTCTGTAAACTCACTTCTCTTATTTTATACGTTATTTTATGATAAAAATCGAAATTTGTTATAACGATTATGTTGAAACGAGAACAACTGCCTACAAACTGTTTTGCAGTTTGGCAGACTTTTTATATGTTATTGTTAATCAGATTTTGAATAAAATAAATAAAATATAACGTATAAATCAATTTTCAATCGTCAGCCTAAACACATAATTTGAAGATCCTAACTTCAAAACTGACGGACTTTCATATAAACTTCTATCCCTATTTTACCCCTTTAGGGGTGGAATACTCAAAAATCCTTTCTTAGTGGATACCTGCTTTTCACAAAGAACACACCCTCCAAGTTTCATGTCTCTAGGACCAGCGGTTTGTGCTGTGTGTTGATATATCACCCAGTTAGTCAGTCAGTCAGTTTACCATTTTATTTATACAGAAGATAAAAAGTTTACCATTACCAAGTAAGGTCTAATCTACATAAGTGTATGACAGAACTTTTTCTCTTTAGAAAACGTAACATTAAAATTAAGTACTCAAGCGTAAGAATATGCCAATTACATACCAACTTTATTATCAATGAAAAGTTTTCCATTATCAAGTAAGGTCTAATCAACTTAAGTGTATGACAGAAGGTAGGTTGAGAATATCAAATTTAATTACAATTTTTTACGAGGATTTAAATATTAGTATTTCATTAGATGTATACAATACATGAAGGTAACAATACCCACACCAAAATCATAATCTTCATAATAAAATAAGCAACAGTTTACACCAAAACATTTAATACAACTTTACATTCCCCAATAAACTTTCAACTTCACATAGTATAAAACAACTTGTTAACCCTCTAAAAGGTTTTTAAAACCATCGCAAAAACGCCAGACTTTATTAGGTATCGCACGTAGCAATGTAAGGTTAAAAGAGCGCTATTATTAAAATTCCCATAGCCGACAAGAACCATAACAATATTTCAGGCCAGTAAGCTGAGAAGAAAAACTGCGCTTAAATGGATTTAGCATATTTTATGATAATATTAAGACGTCCAAACGGTCTTGGGAATTTTGGAGGTACGGTCTAATCATCTAGTCTGACACCGCTTCACTGAAAATATTATACCTACGGAAATCCTCCGGATTATTAATGTTCCGTTTTTCATAAGTTTGAAGGGAATTTTCAGGAAAGTTTTGGTTAAATAATTATTTTAAGGTCAACATTTTGTAGAGCTTTTATTTATCATACTTATTATAATATTGTGTGTGCATTCTTCCCATTTCAACGTATCCAGACTTGGTCTTTGACAAACATTCAAAAGTCCAAGCTCAAGGTTTGCCAACGTGCAATGGAGCGCAGTATCTACCATGTCCGTAACACCACACTGCGCTCCAAAACACAAATTACTGACGATGCTCAAAAAGCCGCTAAGATAAAGTGAGACTAGGCTGGCCATGTATACCGTATGCCCGAAGAGCTGTGGGCCAAAGTAACCACGTTGATAAGTCCTGATACAGTCAGAAGGCGACGCGGTAGACCTCACAGGAGATGGCGGGACGAGCTGGACAAAACCAACGACCAGTGGTCCACATTGGCCCTGGATCGAAGAATTTGGAAGTCATGTGTGCCCAGCAGTGGGATGACACACGTTAACAGTAACAGTAATTATAATATAGTAAGGATTTTTTTTAAATGTCTGTTTTACATATTTTTTTAATTAATATTTAAAAATTTATATCTAGATGAATAAAGGAAGTAATGAAAATTGCTTGATCGAGTGTCGCTTCTTGTCACTTTGCTGACTTGCTAATATTTTGTCACTTTGCTGAGCTGCTGTTCTAACATTTATAGCTGGTTCCGATACAAGAGAAAACGTACATAAATAAACAATGTGTACCCGTATAACGGTTACCGATACTTTAAGGACATATAATATAATAATTTCCAACGATAGGAGTATTTAATTTTATTTAATGTTAGGAGTACAACACCCTGCGAACGTACGCCATCTTGTTTTTTTAATCAGCTGAGCTTTTGTATGTTCAATGAAATGCATTTGAATATAAGAGACCTAGTAACATGTAAATGAGCTTATTGCAAGGGTAAACGCTGAGGCTATCGAATTACTAAATAAAATTTCCTGTATAATAAGCAAAACTTTTCTACTCTAGCACACAATTAACCCCTGAATGTTGCACATAACTATATTGATATCCCTTACTCCCACTTGTAAAGGAGATGGAAAACGGTGGGCCCAAATGTAATAAGTTGAGATAATGATCTAAAAAATTAGTCATATTTTTGTATCTTAGAATATGAAAAATCACCTCAATTCTCAATCTGGAAGCGGAGAAATATGAGAAAATAGTTTTCGTGAGATTATCGATTGAGTCATCGATTACATAGTTACGAAATAAAACATTTGCAGTAAATAATTAACTCAAAGTAATTAAATGCACTATATATATACTTACATGCGATATAGTCCATATAATTACAGTCATATTATTAAATCAAATATCAATTAATTACTGAAAAACCAATATTAATGATTATCGATTTCATATCGATTCAAATCTCTCTTATTTTTAGTCTATGTCACTGACATGACAGCTGACTGACATTGACACTAGACAGTTGCCGAATGTTTTTGTTTGCTCACTCGTTTCGTGTTTTCCGATGCGTTTTGAGTGCTTTCCCGATTATTCGTCATTTTTACGACCACTGCTTTGTATTTTACGGATTCTGACCCTGCCTACCTTGTACGACCCTTGCTTTCACCTTGGACACCGAAGATCGCTCACACGTTTGACTTGGAATTGTGATTTTGAATTTTACCGCCGGCTTGTGGATTGGATATTATTGAAACTATGGATCGCTGTGTGAATTGTGGGATATCCACTGGTCACTGCAATACACTGGGCCGACGACCCAATAAAACAATTCTGTCAGTGATTCGGCAATGGCTTGCACCTCAGTCTGTAAGTAAATATAACCTCATCTAACCAGCTACCATCCTGGCAGGTTTAAAATACATATAATTAGAAGGCCTATGGAGATTTTTTTATTTTATTTTAGACATCCTTTCCCTATCTCCT
This sequence comes from Eurois occulta, assembly GCA_950022335.1. Lineage (NCBI taxonomy): Eukaryota > Metazoa > Arthropoda > Insecta > Lepidoptera > Noctuidae > Eurois > Eurois occulta. The sequence continues at coordinate 2,140,764 of OX465486.1, forward strand.
TACCTGTTACCTACCTATCGCTTGAAGTCGTTGACGTTCATTCATATGATTTTTCAAACATTTTCTAGTAAATATAATAACTATTAGTGCAAAAGAACACATTTTGCACTTCAGGAATCAGCTGTTAGTTAAAGATTGTAACATAAACTTTTACATAATTTCTTATATCTCTGTTCTCAGAATGACAAAATCCGCAGAATTTTCAGTGAAAGGTTGATAATATATAAGCTATTAATTGACACCACTTTCATCTTCTTACAACTAGGCCCAAGATTGTATGTAATCATTTCAGTCTCCTTTGGTGCCTTATCTACTTGGTCAAGCTAATACCTGTGACATTGTGATGTCTGTACCTGTGACATGGATCAAATAGTTTTCTATGATATTTCTTCTTCTGTCTCGCTTTTGTACATTTAATATGTTTGGTACTTAATGATCTCTATCTACTCACAAATTTACCTACTTCTTAAGACTAAGATGTCGTTATAAACACAGAGTATACACAGCAGCGAAGAAAATAAATTATACAAGGACATTATGTATGCATGAGTGTAGCTGTTCATTATACGGCTCGGTGCTCCTCAGGTAGAAAGACGAATAATTTTGATTATTTTATTAGTCTTACAATTAATTGAATAAGCGGAAGCAAGGTTCAATGAAGGTTGTGATAATATTCTATTTTTAAATGTTTTGAAATATTTAAAAAAGTAATTAATGTGTACAAAAGTAAATAATTGAAATATTATCTATACAAAATTTTCACTAATTGATGCTGAAAAAATTCTACTAATTGAATTAATTCCGTCGTGCTCTTGGCACCGCCGGGTGCCAGCTGTCTTAGAACCCAATGGCTTGGCACGCGTCGATGGGAAGAGACCAGATGGTATGACCATAATGCCATGGAAGTTGGGTAGGCCTTTGGTGTGGGACGCAACTTGCGTCGACACCCTTGCGCCATCCCATCTTCCTAGCACAGTGGGCTGCGCTGGGGCGGCTGCTGCAGGTGCTGAAAACCTCAAACGGCGCAAATACAATAATTTAATTGGTAGTTATGTGTTTGAACCGTTTGGGGTTGAAACACTAGGGCCATGGGCTCCGAGTGCCCACCTAGTTTTTCGGGAAATCGCCAAGCGGTTGGTCGACTCTTCACGTGACCAGAGGGCGGGCCTATTTTTTGGCCATAGAATCAGCATTCCCATCCAACGTGGTAATGCTGCCAGCCTTCTGGGCACTTTTCCTGTTGACAGCGATGCGGACAAATTTTTGGACGCCCTGTAACCCTTTTCTACTTGTACATATTTATTTCTATTATAGTTTTGTAGTTTGTAAATAATTAATATTTTAAATAAAAATTAAAAGTTATCTGTAAAAAAAACTAATTGAATTGCCTCGTTGGTCAAGTTACCGCAATCGCGACTGCTGAGCATGAGGTCTTGGGTACGGTTGAGATCGGGCAAATTGTTATTGGGTTTTTCCATAAGGAATTTCTCAGTAGCAGCCACGGAGTTTGGATCTGTGCCCGGTTGATGGCAATAAGCTCGCCCCCAATTACACGGGACTTAAACATAACTGGCGAAATGTGGGTGTACTATTAAGTAAACCTCAGTGTTATGCATCTGTGTTACGTTATGTTAATTGATGATTTATGTGTGATTGCGCTGACCTTTGAAAACTACGTGACGGATTCTGATCGGTTTTGACTATCATTATCAATTTATTTCGCAAGTACTATGTGTATGTACCTCCACCATTAATTAAGTACGCTAACGTATGATAAAGAAATCACGAGTAATTGAACTCGTAAAAACGTGCAAAGCTAGATATTTATCTTAGGACAACCAACACACCGCCATCTGATCCCAAACTAGGCAGAGCCTGTACTATGGCAACCAGACAACTGATAAACATACTTATATATTTCTAAATACATACATATTATAGACAAATTACACACCCAGATACAGAACAAATAATCGTACTCATCGCACAAAGATTTGTCCTGTGTGGGAATCGAACCCACGACCTCCGTCCTAGCAGTCAGTGTCACTACCCACTAGACCAACAGGCCAGTCACTAGATCTAGGACTAGATGGTAGATAATTAAAAATAATATGTTTTTGTTTGAACAACACAATATAATAAATTGTGATAGAAATAAACGGAGAAGTATTAATTATATACGGTTCTATTCCCACCGCCATCATTAGTTTGTTCCGGTTTGAAGGTAATTGCTAGCTAATTATCGGTATAATATCAGACACGTGAGACTCCAAAGTTTCCAACTAATACTGTAACCGCTTCGCTTCGACCTACACGCGCAAGTGACATGCGTTTTGCGACATCGACCGAATGATAAAAAATGAAAAATCTTGTTGAGAGCGTGCTTCAGGTGATGGCATCATCATCCGGGGTCATCATGGGGTCCGCGATGGACCTGAATACCAGTACTTTACATGGAGCGACTGCCTATCTGATCTCCACAATCCAGTTAGTACTGGGTAATACTGTTACGAGTTGGGTATGGGATACATTAAATACTACCGATTAAACACGAAATAACTTTATTCATTACAAAACACTTTAAAATTCATCACAACTACAGTACTGATCACTATGTACTTGGATATCGCACTTCTAGTTCACTTCGATTCACTTCCCTGTGTAGCCAAAATCAAACACGACGGCTATTAATATGACGACCGATCCTTCGAGAGAGTTCTACAACATTTCTAGACAGCTCTATAGTAGAACATTGTCCTTCGAGAAAGTTCCACAACTTTCTCGATTCTTCTAGACAGCTCCATAGTAGAACATTGTCCTTCGAGAAAGTTCTACAACTATCACGAATCTTCTAGACAGTTCTATAGTGGAACATTCACACGTAATCTAGAATGTTCTCGTAAAGCAACAGACGTAACAATACGAGACCCCTTGGTAAGACAGGTTGTCAGACTTTCGGGCCATTGACTACCTGTAACGACTGTCAAAGATCTACAACTAACATAGTTTTAAGAAAAAAATATAATAAAATAAATTTAGTACTTAGAAACTTACCTAGAAATAAGCAATATTACTCGTATTTAGAAATAATGTATGGAAGATGGCTGATCTCACCTTTTAACAAAATTTAATTCCATAAATTTTGTTTTAATATTTGTACGCCGTTGACGGCAAAACATAGCGATCTCTGATCTTTATATTTTTACCTTTTACACCTATGTTTAGCAAATAAAAACTCTGACTTTGACTTTGAAGACGGATGTCGCCATCGGAACATTGCCATAAAAAACCTCAAAGTATGCTGGCAGGAAAGTTTTCTTAAATTTCTTCCAGAGTTTCACCGCAATACCTAGTCAGTCATCCCTAATTAATTCGCTGCGTTCTTTACGTTGTTTGATCGACCAAGTGAACGCAATTAATGAAACACCTAATCTGAAAAATATTAGGTGTTTCATTATTTGCTTAATTGAGTATGTAGCAAATAATAAACAAACGGTTCACTTCTACTCTTAAATGATCTCATTTCCACCACGGACACTTATTTTGTTCCTGTAAATAAATCCCAGTGGCAGTGTTTAACTAAAAAAATATAATCGCCTATGATGAAAACTAAATTCTCCACACCGATAAGCGACCAGTCATCTCAGTAAGAAACTAACGTCACTAATAGTTGAAAAACGTAATACTGATTTTACTCCCATCTTATGAAATATTTCCCGAAAACTGTACCTAATACGGCCATCTCTCGACAAAAAAAAAATTTAGAAGATAAATGGAAGAATCCATTTTAAAAATACAGCGACCAGTGTTTTTATCGTTCCACTCCCATCGTGACATCTTAACTAAAGGTAGGTCTCGCAAAAAACTTGTCGAGGACCTTGTAAGTCACAAAAATACGATATAATACGATTATTTTCCTCTTGTCCCTACTCAGATTAAATTTCTCCGAGTCGAGTAGGGAGCCGACGTGTAAACTCGAGGGCACTCGAACCCGGCTTGCCTTGGAGTGAGATCTTGACGCGAGATGTCATTACTATATGTCACTCACACGACATTCGACCGGGTTTCGATGGCGACATCACTTTATTAACATAAGAGTGGCAGTGTCGGGTTGTTTTAAATTTAATTTTCGGTGCGAGGGCGTTAGTGTCAGCAGTCGTTTTAGAACTCTTTGATTTAATGTAAATTACATAACACAATATCACGCCTGTGATCTCCAAAGGGATAGGCTGTGGTGTACCTAATAGTACACTCAAATTTCACCGGTTATGTTTTAGGCGTGCCTATTGCCATCAACCGGGTAGAAATCCAGACTTCGTGGCTGGTACTAAAAAAATCCTGATGGAAAATCCCACTAACAATTTGTTCGAACCGGAAATCGAACCCAGGACCTCATCACTGATCCCCCATCACCCAGCTCATCGGCTCAGCAGTTGCGAATGAAACCACTAGAGCAACTATCTCATGTTAAGAGAATCCCTATCAATTTTGCGGGCTAAAAACACTTTTTACAAACTACTTTTTCAGAGCAAAGATTTGCTTGTAATACGGTAACGGACCAAGATTGTTTGCTCCCACTGCACTATTTCGAACACTCACACGCACACATTTCTCCGGAATTACCTAAACTAGTACTGCGACGAAATTGATAGGGACTCTTAACGAATTGTTATTTTACTCATAAGATGTCATTACTCGGATGGAGCCTAAAACGAATTGAATGTCAATTAGTGAGTCATCTTAATTTAGATTGAATCGAAGTTTGGTAGGTAATATATAATACCCACAACGATTCCAATTTTAGGTCAACGTGGATTAATTTCAAAGAAAAGCAATTGCTTTCTTTAAAATTTTACGTACATTGCGGTACTGCGGTACGGTAGCTAAGGTCAATCTAGTTTTTTTTAATTTATTTTTCCATCAACATTATCTAGATTCTCATAACAATATAATTATCATCATCCATGTCGTTGAAATAAATGTTATTTATTTAAAATTCCTATCGAGTAGCGATACATAGGCGTTCTAAAATGGAATAATGGTGTAAAAGACTAATTTTCTGATTAATAATACCCTGAAAAGATTTATTTATAACAGTATAAATTGAAATTGTGAGCTCTCCAGAATTGACAGCATAAGCTAGCAACTGGAGACAAGATAATCCGTCTGAAATTAATTATTTTGTCACTATTTGAAGCAATCATGACGGTTCAGAGGTTCATTTCTTGAATGCGAGGTTACAGGTTCGTGGTCAGTAAGTTTTAGTTTATCTAGGAAACCAATTAGGTATTTATAGTAAAAGATATTAGTAAGTCGTGTGAAAACCTTAAACTGAAAATGAAATTAATAGGCCTCAGAATATAACACATTAGGTAGTTGTTAAATATAACCCGGTGTTCCTAAAATTGTTTATATCCGGAAATCAATCGAAAATCCATTCTAAATTAATACTAATTACTACATTAATTGCCACATACATTTACATGATAATGGCACTTGAGTTTTAACAATATGCAGTGCGTATATTGTAAAATCACTGGACACGGTAATTATTATAGTACCTATTGATTAATTACTGTGCATGAATGGCTACGGTTAGCCGAATAAATTAACTGTAACCAAGTAGGTATTAAAATGTTGCTAAATAGTTGTATTGAATTAGTGAAATTTGAACGTTTTTTGATATTGCACATTGGATAGATAATATAATAAATCTTTACTAATATTATGGATCTGGTTGGTCGCAGTAAGGAAAACCGGCTCAGGTGGAGATTCATTAATGTCTCTGCTCTGGAGTGTAAATGTGGTGCTGTTCTACAAACGGGGCACTTAATATCGTGTCCTGCGTGTCCTGTTGTTGGTTCGCTACAGGAACTGATGGACGCTACTGAAAGCGCCAAATTAGTAGCTCAGTTCTGGGCTGATACAATTTAGATTGCCATCGATACGCTAAGAAGAAGAAGAATCTGAAAGTAGCTCAGTCTTTCTGCCTAATGATGCACTAATGATGGAACAGATCTTGATGAAATTATGGAGACAGGTAAACAATGACCCAGGTCAAGTCTTTGAAATGGTTTTGTCAAATCGGAAAAACAAATATGAAACAGGGGTCACCCATTAATATAGAAAATGTACTTTGCAAAGCCATAACGCACCCATCATCATAACAGGACCCCAATATGTTAATCATACGACACCCCGCCCCACGTATCTTCAAGCGTCACATTTTTCATAACCTGTGCTTACCGCCGAGGTCAGGTCGTCACCAAAGCGTCCAACCGAAGGACCTTTTAATTTTACGATCCCAACTTTCTTGATAAACTTGTTCGAGTGTCGCTCGCTAGTCAGTAATTCGTTCCCCTCCTTATGGTTAGTTATAGAATTTGCGGGCTGCCGACCTGTAGGGCTGTGGCCCAATTTTGTGGGAGCTCAACCCGTGTGCGTGACCTTTAGATGTAATGGCCAGTCCTCAACGCGTTTTCTTATTCAACAATCTCGTATTTTGCCAACGTTTTAGTTAAGTTGCCAACAACACGTGGTGTTAGAAGTTCGCTTTTTCCTGTAAGTTGTGGAAGGTTTTAAGGGTGGGTTGTGGTGTAAATATTTAAACGTACATAAATGTTATGCGGTATGTATTTTCTTAAGTGTGGAGCGTGTGTTGTATGGAGATGGTTAAGGAAGTTATATCATACTTGTTTGTCCGCTTTTGAATTTCAGATTCCCGTATCTGTTTTCACCTTAAATATGTTTTAGTTTTGTGTAACCAGTGAACTTCTTCATTCAAATGAAGATGTAAAAGAACACTCAAATATCTATTGAAAAATTGTGAAAAATTATTCATTCTATTCACTTTCCCAGTATTATCTATCTACTGATAATTTTCTACGAAAAATACAAATTAATGCAATTTATTTGACGTTATAAATCCACCATTTAGATTCCAGTGTATTCAGAATGTCTGAAAATCATGACTATTTGGTGATCGGGCTGTCAATAAGTAATATAACCGCAACATTAATATCGCCGTTGTCATTTTGTACGATTGTGGTACCATTATTGTGGTTTATCTCGCGTTTTAGGGAAATAATATTCGATTGGCGAATAATAGAACAATAATATCAGTGTGTTATTTTAGTATATTGTTATTTCGTTTATTCATTTATCTACACATTTTTTTATATTTTTTTAAAAACATATTTACGATTTGCGCCAGTATTGGAAGCAGGGTTCAAGCCAAGGGTTAGGGCCCCAAAGCCAAGTAACTCCTCACAATGCGAGCCGTATCGAGGAGAGCCTCGAAAGCTGTTCGTCGAGGCTCTTGGCCATAACACATTGTAAAAAATGTGTGGCCATTAGCCGTTACGACAATCAACACAATGATAGCCGAGTTCAAATTCCACATGTCGACAAACTCGTGTGCCAAGTTGAGAAATTTTATTTGTTTCTCTTTCTCAGCTTTCACGAGGTTCTCATCATGCAAGATGGTAACATCGACTATCATTACGCGGCGTGGTGATCGGTCTATCACCACTATTTCAGGCTTATTGGCGACAATAGTAATAGCAGTAATGATAGTACATTTATTTTTAAATAGCCCATACCATACCACCCCTATACCATAAGCACCCCAATTGCGTAATGCATTTTCAATCTTAATCTTCGAAATAAGAATTAATATAAAAATATGAAAACAGACCGTCTTCATCATAGAGGAAGTAAACTTGTGCTTTTTTTATAGACTTCAAAATTTTAGCTTTATGGATTGAGAACATAAATAAAGAACAATTAAAGAACTGTTATAGTTGTGTCAAAAAAGAGCCAGCAAAGCGAAAAAGGAAAAGAAAGAAAAAATAAATTTGTTTATTGCAAGGATAACATAATATAGTTCTAATTTTTATGCTGTGTCTGATTCGGTCATTGGTACGGACATAAAATGAATTGCAGGCGCGCCAGTGGTAACATCACGCGACCTACTGACAAGTCTACCCACACCACAGCGTGCTTTTACAGAGCCCTGATGTTTACAACTCAAGGTGAGAACGACATTGAGGGTCTGATCGCAGTGGAGTTAAGACGTCCTGAAACTGTTTGTACCCGATTCATTGTGCCCCGTGTTATTGTGTTAAATTGTAATTTCTAGTAATTTCTTAGTTTAATAGAAACAGTGTATCGCACCCAGTGTATTTTCATTACACAAAACCCATCTGCTGCCCACTAATTTACGTGCCTAACGGAATAAATCCTGAAAATTCGACTATGTCCTGTTTCCGTTTTCAGTAGGAACGTCCATTACTTTTTAAGATTCTGGGTAAAGTAACTTTAATTGAACATTGATATGCAAGCAATGCTCGTTTCCCAAGAAACGCTTCTAATAACTGGTAGCCAAAGCAAATACTTGCAACTGAATCTCTTTCGTTTCAAAGGAAAATGAATTTTCCTTTGAAACAGAATGTGTTCTAGAATAATAACTACGGATGGAAATCAGTTACATATTGTTTTGTTTAAATGCATCTGAGTCTGTGTTAAGGAGGATGCGCCAAAGTAGCCTGCGAAATTTAAATTTCTTACATTTTTTGCAATTTGTAGGTCCGTATCATGTTGTATGTTGATTAAAATATTATGCGCAACTGCGACAAATATGCTTTTACAGAGTTATAATCATTAAAATCATCAATACAATCCTCTAAGTTTATTTAATCCCATTGAATGACTTTTTCATGTCATTTAATGGGATTTTAATGATCTTGATTTTGAATTTCGCGGGCTAGAGTATTATAGTATAACCATAACCAACGCATAACGTTTTCAATGCATGGACAACGTCATGACAATCCTCTTTTCCATTAGAAAGAGTGGAACCATGTCACATGTTTGCGAAATGTTTAGTTCTAAGATATAAATACTTACGATGTTTTTGGTCACCGTTTTGAGAGTAATGATTAAGAAAAACCCTGAATAAAGTGACCACCTGAGTTCGACCTGCAACTTGTTAGGTTCGATGCCATTGGGTCATCATTGCTCATTTATGTCTTTAGAGGTACTTATTTTATTTTATTTTTATTTGGCACACCAACAGCAGTCAATAAAATAATTTAGAAGTGCTGGTATGTATGCCTGTTAGAGGTACCTATGCAGCATTCACCACAGTGACAACTACACTGAAACCTTGCTAATACAATCATAGAATGTGATTACTATATAAAATTCAATGAAATTATATGAATTAAGATGATCATAATTAGTGTATTATGAATGTGATGTTTATTTACATTTTTGTTAACAAATTGCGCAGTTGCAACTAAATTGAATTGTAATCAATTTGTTGTTTACTTACTTTACTTGAAAAAGTTTAGTAGTATTGGAGCTATAAGTATGTAACTATGATTATAGAACGCTGTTGATTATTTAAGTAAATAAAACTAGTTCTGTAGTTTATTATGAGGTACAAAATGTAACACTACAAAACTGCAGAAAATAGGCCTAAGCAAGAAAAACTCACGCGACAAATCTGCAATAGTATCTGTGCAGACAATATTGTCAGGACCTACTCATCTACACACACACACATACACAAATCGTAATTCCAAAGTTAGTAAGTAATCCACAAACACATCTTGCACAAAGTACGCCTCACTTGTCAGAACAAGATCCGTGCGTCTGACACCAACTACGAATATAACAGGTTAAGATGTTAGAAACATTTCTCAAAGACCACGATCATCGTCCTTTGATATCATTGCATTGGATATGAGGCCTGTCTGTACAAGTTGTCGGCGGTAGAGGGTTACTTATGCGGAACTAACCCTTCCTTAATCCTGTTTGTATGTTCGCTTAAGAGCTTGTGATCTCGAGTGTGCCTTTGAATGTATCTGTGTAGTTTCGGTTTTTTAATCCTCGAGATTAGAGTGGCGTTTGCAGGGTTAAGTGTTATTGATGTGACGAGGATGTTCAAGAAGTTTGCGATACATAATAACACAACATTACGCCTGTAATCCTCGAAGGGTTAGGCAGAGGTGTACCTAATCGTACACCCACATTTGGTCAGTTATATTTAAGTCCCATGTGTGGCTGCTTGGAAAAAAACTTTGCCCGACCCGGGAATCGAACCCAGGACCTCATGCTCAGTACTCGCGTTTGCGACTTCTATACCAACGACTCGAGGCAGTCGATAGTAGGGAGAAGAAGTTTGGCATATGAATATTAAATTGACAGTGTAATTATGTATGCTCTTTGTATTAGCTCATACAAGAGACTAGAGTTTTTTTCAAAAATCTCAGAACCTGGTAAAATGAGAATCACTTAATAGATAAGAATAGCCTGGCTCTTGTACTATGTACAATAGGTATATACAGGAAGAAATGCAATCTCGTTTATTTTCTGCAAGAGAAATCCAATTAAGTACATTCATGTTTTAGCTTGCTTTGACTTGAGGGGACCTGTTTGTGTCGTTTTTCTTTTATTTAGTTATTTATTATTAATGAATTTAAGATTTATTTACCTTCAATCTCGCCTGGCTGGTCTAGTGGTCAAATTCAACTGCTGGGCATGAGATCTGGGTTCAACTCCCAAGTCGGATAAAGTGTTATTGGGTATTTCCATCAGGAATTTCTCAGTAGAAGCTACGAGGTCTGGACTTGTGCCCTGATGGCGATAAGTTCGCCCTTTATTACATGAGACTTAAACATAACTGGCCAAATGTGGGTGTACTATTAGGTACACCTCTGCCTAACTCTTCGGGGATTACAGGCGTGATGTTATGTCATGTGTTACTTAAAATCATTTTCTAATTTTCATAGATTTCTGACTGATTGACAGACTGCAAACGTCCTATCTTTTGAAGTAAGGGGTGCTACATTTGTTCAGGCTGGCACATACTACTTGGCTGTATTTGTTTAACAACAGGAATTCCGAAGCAATAACTGCAGATATTCGGCTTCCATTCGGCACGTACAAACGTCAAACTTCAGTTATCTCTGAAGCATGTTCAAAGTAGGCAGAATTCAATTCACATATGCTTTATAGTCTGTCGAAATCTGTTTCCGTAGTTTTCACATATTAAAAAATCAACGTAGAAAACTGTTATTAGTCAAACAAAGGTGTTTATTTAATAACAGATATACGTTAATCGTCGGCAATTAACCTAAACTTTTAACAGTTCGAACCAAAGAAAATAATTCCCATTTAAATACCAGTTAATTTCCCCAAGACAGCGTGGAGTGGGGCCATTAAAACCAATTTCGTCGCTCGCTACACGCGGGTGACGTGACGAACTCAAGTGACTGTCCGTGACAAACAAGTTCTGCCACAATATCCGGCTGTGAAACGGTAACTGAATTTTAATGGCCCGACAACATACGGGACGTATTGATTGTTTGTTTGGTTCCTATAATTTCTGGTTTATTAAATGTCAGGATAAAAGGTACAAAATGTCCTATTTGATCCAAAAGTCGGCTGATAGAGAATGTCTTGTGTCGTTAAGTCCGCCTATGTACCAGTTGTACATGAATTTTAAATAAATAAAATGGTTCAAATTTAATAAAAAAAAAAAACAATAAAACAACAGAAGGTCAAGTAGGGCTTTGTTATTCAGAAAATTATCATGCAGCATCACATTTTTGCTGATGAAAGCAAACTAAACAAGCTTCTTTTAAAGCCCACAAAAAAAAACAAACAAACCCAGTCAACGCGTACATATTTAATTTAAAATAACTCTTTTATCACCACAATACTTCAAAATACAAAAAAAAAGTCCATCGTGTTTAAAAACAAAGGAGTTCTAAGTGCTCGCATGATAAAACTAAAAAAAAAAACATTCTCTTTACGAGTCCACACGCAAATTTCAAATTACGAACTGTCCCCAACAAAGGTACGGTGACATTGTATACGAAACCACAGAACATTTAAAATGACAGAGAGACACTCAACCAAAACTTTACTGTTTGCCTTTTTCAGAGTAGAAAAAGGTATTCCACCTTTTTGGTACGTGATTTTACGTACCTACCTACACTGTGATGTGCGCCTGACGGATTGTTTGTTCTAATATAGGCAGAGAATTAGCGCGTTCTTTTTTTACGCGGTCCCATTAATGTTTTATTTTTGTTTGCAAGATTTTCGAGTGAATACAAATACAGGCTTTACGGTGGCTTATCACGCCGTAAAAGTAAAAGGGTTCGTATAAAAATCGTGTGGGTGATGAAAGGTTACTTTACGTAGTTAGAGTATATCTTTTGTTTGTTTTTTTTATAGAAGAGGAGCTAGATAAAGTGACATTATTCTCGTATAATAAACTAGCTCTGGCCTGCGACCTTCGTTCGCATGAAATTATAAAAAAAATATTACTGCCCTTTTCGAATCGAATTTTGTTACCAATTTCAAGCGTTTTAATTTTTTTGTACTGAACCGTAATTATTTTTCTACAATATAAGTATTTATGTATGATATCAGCTGCCTGACAGTAAAAGTAAGTAAGTTCACAATTTGTAAGTTAAGTTTTGTTTTTTTTTTTTTTAATGGAAGTGTTTTACATAATAATACGCATGCTAGATTCACATCTAGTATCAGAATTATTGTTTTGTACAAAAAAAGTGCCGTCAAAATCGGTCCAGCCGTTTCGGAGATTAGCCGGAACAAACAGACAGACAACTGACATTTTAAAACATATATGGTACTTATAACAAAAACTGAAAAAAAAGCGTTATTGTTATAAGTACCATATATGTTTTAAAATGCATTCAGTAAATAGCTGTTATTTTGATATTACAAACAGACACTTCAATATTTATTTTTATAGATAAAATGGATGGTTGAAAAGTCTATAATGTTTTGGATTAACTTATGCTACCCAAAACTGTGTATCAATCATGTTGAGATTCGATTTAGAACCCCCGCAGACTGCAGATTTTCTATTGGCCGATAGTTTAGTCGGGTTGGGCTGCTAGCTCGCACATTAGGCACACAAGTAAACGTTCGTGTTGGTGACGACTGCGCAAACCAGACCAACAGTCGGTCAACTGTGCTCGAATACATATACAACAGTTTGGTAGTCGGCCGATTAAACAATCGGCGAGTGTGCGCGCGGGATAAGAACGCCATACGAAAACGATAAACTAAACTATCGGCCAACAGATAGATCAGCTGTTGGCCGATAGTTTCGTTTGAAGGTAATCGCATCAAACTGATTTGTCAGCCGATACCGAAACGTTGTAATATGCGCACTAGCATATAATTTCATACTGATTAAGAGCCCAACTAACCGACCGGCTGATAGAAAGTCTATAGTCTGCGGGGATTCTTAAGAATACAGAAAAAAAATCATGGACTCGTGTCATGTTTTAAGCAAAGTTGATTCTTGTAATTTTTTTTTTATCTGATTGTAAAAATATTTTATGTGCCTTGATCAACTCTCGAAATTAATTGGACTTATTTGGAAATTGTTATTATTCAGATCCTTCCTTAAGGAAAGATTTTCATAATAATTATCCATGTTATGTGATAGCAAACGTTTCTTGTTTGAATACATAATGTTCTTTAGAATGTAATTAAATGTTAACGAAGACTGTGGAATGTTCTAGACGAGTACCGACATTTATATTTTTATGATCGCTTTAAATATTAATGACATACAGAAAAATTATAAATTGTTTAACCTACATATCTGTGGCAGCTTCATATACATCGTGTATTAGAAATGCGTGTTCAAATCTAAGGGTGTGCTACAGACAATCAAATTAAACAACTCCACAGAACCATTACCGTCCTAAAATATACTGTAAGCCTGTGTCATCCCACTGCTGGGCCAAGGCCTCTCCCCATGACTTCCAAATCATTCCATCTAAGGCTAATGTACACCACTGGCCCTTGGTTCTGTCCAGCTCGTCTCACCATCTCCTGAGAGGTCAACCACGTAGCCTTCTGGCTGTGTCAGGGCTCTACATCGTGTTTTTTTTGGCCCACAGCTCGTCGTGCATAAAATATAACAATACAATATTGAAACGCGCTGTAGATACAATTGACATTATTCGTTCTAGAATATTATTGATTCTACGCCCCACTTATGTATCCTACATTATTAACACATCAATCATATCGTTTATCCCACATTTACGTGCCCAACCTTCGGAAAACGACACATCATTACATAAATACGATACACACATACAACATTCGACAAAAATCCGTATTGTATATCTCCCGTCTTTGTGACAAAACAAAAAACCATCGGATAATGAAGTGTCCCCATATTGGGGTCGGTCCAACCTGTCATTAGGCCACGTTTTTAACAGCTGGCTTAACCAAAAGAGGCCAGTGTTTTTCATTGTTCTAAACGACAAAGGGATGCCTATGAAAACCCTATCTGTATTTACAACGACCATTTAAATACAGCACTGTATCAGCCGATTACGAAACACTTCGGTTTAACTCCTCATACAAAATTGCTCCTAACTCTGCAAAGTATAAAGTTGAAAATTCCATTCACATACGGGAAATTTTTCTTATCAAATTAATAATGAGAAATAATAGGGTCTTTCTGTGTCGCGGTGTTTGTATTGAAAATTGAACCTTATCTTGGAAGTGTTAGGGTGGGTTTTGTGTGGCGATTGTAGGTAAGTATATCATTTTCAGCGGACGCTATAGTTTCGAGTATAGGGCAGTTAAGATTTCACGATAACTGTTTTAATATGAGCCGGAAGTACTGGGGCACGGCTCCCAATAGCCTACTAAGGAAAATAGTGCAATTTGTTTTCTTTCATTTTTCGTTAAAATTTCCCGTAAAGCGTTGAATGAAAGTCGCAACTTGTTTATATCATGAAGTTTTTATTAAAACTAGCTGTTGCCCGTATCTTCGTTCGTGTAAAATTATTTAAAAAAAAATACTTTTCTTTTGACGTGACAACGTCTAGTAAATCAATGAACGCCGGCTGCATGCACGAAAAATGATGACTCATTGTCTCGTTACGCTCATTGTCCCGTTACGCTCATTGTACGCTTTTTATTCATAAAAGTATGCAATCATTTCATGAATGTTTTGTTATGACGTTGTCACGTTAAACTATCGTCCGTCAACCAACTTTACAGACAAACAATTTTTTATTCGGATTTTATAAACAATTTCAAGGGTTTTTTTTTTGCACGGAACCCTAATTATTTTTCTAAAAAATACTTATAATTTAGCCAGTTTCATAGCAGAGTAAAATTTAAAAACTTAAATTAAACTAACATAGTTTTAAATGAATTAATTTCTAAATTAAAATACACGAGAAGCCAAGTACATTCACTGGTAAAACCATTGAATTTAGTCAAGCTTCAACGTCATGGGGGTTTATAAAAAAATCATCATAAAGAAGCGTTATTGATAAAAAATTTACTGAATAAATATTATTTATCAAACAAAGTTTCAGTTGGTTTCTATCGTTATTTATTTTATTAACTGATGTCAAGTCAAGTCAAAGCATTTATTTCAATTAGACTCTTACAGGCACTTTTGAAAGTCAAAAACAAAAAGCTAAGCTACAGTCACAAGGCATAATAAGTTGCGAAAGTACTGTAGTTGCACATTCCAAATCGTAGATCTCTATGGAGAAGAATGGGCAAGAAACTCCATGGACACTCTTTTAAATCAAAATATTGTTACAAAATCTTGGTTACATCATTCATGTTTAGATTATACATATATGTGAGAACAATGTACAAAGACGTGCACATTAAGAACATGTGTAACGAAGATAATTTTCAACTTAAACTAAAAGTATAATTGTGGAATTTTAAACTGCAATCTGAACGTTAATAAAACAAAGAATATTTTGTTTACTCACTCGTTAATAATCAAAATTCTTTCTTTACTTTTATGAGCCTGTACAGACAGAGTAAAAAAATAAGATAATTGTCAACTAAACGGTCACTCGTAGCTACGGCGTAGCTGTTGTGAGCGCTACGTTTGCTACGCGTGCTACGCTGTCGTATCCGATAACTGCGGTGCTACGCGTCTAGTCAATCGTGGTCAACTAATTGTGACGTATTTTTTATAGCTGAAAATATAGTCAATGGATTTTGTATTTTAATATTTTTAACAATCATCAAAATGCTTGAAGTGGTTTCATTGTTAAACCTCGGACATTAGAAATTTTCGTGTCCTATCGTATATTTCAAGCTGATTTAATTGAAATCGGTTGGGTAGTTTTGGCGATGTGTATACGAACATAGTGACACGTGATTTTTTGACAAAATGTATGGGAGGACTTTTTTGGAATTTCGGACTTTTATAATACTTCAACCTGGGTTGGTCCCTTAGCAGTTTTTGATCAGTTTTAGAAACAGAATCGATTGGAATCAATAAAATGTTTTGTGTAAAATGGCCGTTTTCTTGCTGACTGAAAAGGTTTTTGAAAATCTGTGAATGGGGATCAATATTTCACAAAAAAATCATGGACCGTCTCCTTAATCTATTTTTGTGTATCTACAACGGTCAAAGAAGGTCCCCTTACTGCCCCACTGAAAGTTTCCACCCTGTATATTAGATTTAAAAAAGTATGAAAAGCTCGCAAAACCTGATAATATTTTCAAACCAACGAAAACTTACTAAGAGAGCATAAAATATAGAACATCTTTATTCACAAGAAAAGGAACGAAGGAGTTTTCTCAACGCTTTATTAGTACAGAATAATGTTTGTTCTGTCTCGCTACATAAATATCATGTTATACTGAACAAGGCGGTTACACACGAGTGTAATTTACGTGTAAAAATACGTTTTTGCCAACATTCTTATGATGTATCGTTGGGCTTATGTTAACGTATTAAACTGAGTATTCGTATCAAGATCCTGGAAATGACAGTAGAGGTTTTCAATACTTTTAATATTCGTACTGAGAATATCTCGTCTGTATAACTATAAATCAATATGGTGCTTTCGGGGGTGGACAGCGAATACTTAAAAAAACATATTTATTGGTTCTATTCCCGGGTCGGTAAAATTGGTATTAGGTTTATCCATCAGGAGTTGCTCAGTAGCAGCCACAGAGTCTGGATTTGTGCCCAGTTGAAGGCAATAGGCTCGCCCCCTATTACATGGGACTTAAACATAACTGGCGAAATGTGGGTGTACTATTAGGTACACCTCTGCCTAACCCTTCGGGTATTCCAGACGTGATTGATGATTATGATGCATTATGCCAGTTTTTGTAATTTATTTCATTGCCACTGCTCCCAAAACGTGAAGCAAGCGTCAAGTCGTCGCGAAGAAACCGTTGAAAGAGAAACGCTCTATTACCAAAAATTCAAAGATTTGTGCAATCCATCAAGTCGCACTGGGTCCGTGTGGTGGAGTACGGCAGCGGACTGGCATTTTGACAGAACAGAGGCTTGTATCCCAGTAGGGGGAATACACTAGGCTGCAAAAGTATGGTTTTCTATACCATTTTATAGAAAAAGTTACTTGTATTTTGAATTTTCCGAAATAGCTTTTGAACCTGCGTTGAATTTCTAGCTGGTGTTCAAAAAAGCGTAACAAAAATATAGCTTACCTATTGGTTTTTGATCGGTCAATTTAAAAATACAACCAAACTGGAATACCAAAACTGTTCTATATTTTTTAGTACAATAAAATGCAATACTGACATTTGACAATAAATACCGCAGTGGAAAAATTTGACAGTCATATTGTGTTATCCTTATTATTTTGTTCTAGAGGACAGTTCAAAACCGACCCTACTATGGGTCGACTTTGAATTGTCGACCCACACATGATGAAATCGTTATCTGCCTCGCCTTTTCCCAACTATGTTGGGGTCAGTTTCCAGTCTAACCGGATGCAGCTGAATACCAGTATTTTACATGGAGTGACTGCCTGAATGTCATACACACATAACATAACATCACGCCTGTACTCTCTGAAGAGTTGGGCAGAGGTGTACCTAATAGTACACCAACATTTTGCTAGTTATTTTTAAGTTCCTATTTTAGTGCCTATTGCCATAAACTGGACACCAGGCTCCGTGGCTGCTACTGAGATAACCCAAAAACTTTTTGCCGGACCTGGGAACCGAACCCAGGCCCTCATGCACAGCAGCCGCGCTTGCGACCACTAGATCAACGAGGTAAGTATTAATTAAACATATTAAACTTTATTTGGCTTGTGTTCATCGACATCATTCGTTACAGTTACCTAGCATCTCATGATTGTGACTATACGTTCCCATTAATTTCAAATGCCAATGAAATCCACAGCTTATAATAATAAGTCAGTTTTATTTATCTATTTAACAGTTTATGTGCACAATAAATACAGAAAAGAAGAAAGGAACAGAAATGTAGGTACAAAGGTGATGCTTATTTCTAAAGAAGTCTCTTCCATCATATGCGAAAGTAGAGTAGATATAAAGAGATAAAGACACAGTGTGTAATAGAAAAAGAGAAAATAGAATAAATAAAACAGATTTTAATTGAGGTTATATGGTTTAATGCCTTTGTACAATACTAGGTCAATTACAATACTGCACTCTAATGATAATCTTTTAATTTCATTCAGAAAATATTACGCAAGCTTTTATGAAAAAAAAAACTGTTAATTAAATTATATTTTTAACTTCGTTGGGCACGGTTTTCAGGGAAATCATTATTATTTCGTACGAGGACTGGATTACGGGAAGGCCATTTTGTTTAATAGCATTTTAAAAGGACCATATTTATAACGGCATCAATTAATTTAATTGGTGTGAGATAAGAATCCACATCTTACTTTTTAGAGGTCATAATTTGGACTGCAATGGTAAGGTCTATTGGACATGGCCAGTACATCCAAATTGCACTCTATTTCTAACAATTTGCCCAATAATTGTAATTATTTGCTTTCAGTGGACCTTGTGATATTTATGGGTGATTAACTCATGCCCGCGGCTTCGCCCGTGTTGAGTTCAGTAATTGTCCCACGGGCTCATACTACCGAGCCATGTGTCAGTCCAGGTTAAAAACTGTGAAAGAGTGACAAACATAGTCCATCCATCCTCACAAACTTTCGCATAATTAGTATTGTGTAAAAAAATATTTTTCACATCATCTCAAGCATCCAGTTTGAGGCAATGAACTTATGCCAGCATAGATTAATGGCATAAGTTATAGCCTCAGACTTTTCATTTACACCTAAGTAATCATCCCACTCTTTCACGCAGACCTTTATATATTTTTTACTAATCCAGTAAACTAAATACCTCTTTTTTTTCGGATGGGAAATCATCAAATGAGGAGTAATTTGATGATTTCCCATCCCGCAATCCCGCTCTGGGTGGAGCGGAAGGGAGTGTCAGACTTTTACTGACTAAAAACCATCCATGTTCCTTCTTTTGCCCTTTATGTTCCAGGGCCGCGGTATCTCTTTCGAACAGTCCCGCAGCCCTGGAAACTAAATACCCCTGAAATAACAGATGAGCATCACATCGTGCTATAAATCTTTAAAATATATTACTAGAATGCCTTGTTGGCTCTCAACGGAATGCTCATTTAAACTACTGAAAAATATTATAAAGAAACTTCTTAAACCTCTAAGGGATCAGTTCTAGGGATGCCTTCTGAGTTATGATCTCCTAGTACATATTTTTGAATTTATACTTTTTGTAGCTTACAATTTTAGAAAAAAAAACATTGCTTATTTTTATCGTACAAAGGGTAAATAAAATGCCTGAATGACACCTTGTGCAGATTCTGGTTATCTTTTGAGGGTTGAGCCACGTCTACCATACGGAACCGCATTTTTTTCATTCTCCTATTACTTTTCCGTGGTTCAGAACCAGCGGTGGTGTTAGAGGTAACTATAATAAAAGGTGTAAATGGAGTCACGAAGCCGTTAACAAAGTATTCTGTACTAGGTTTCCGCCCGCGGCTTCGCCCGCGTCGAGTTCGGTTATATCGCGTAATTTTCAGTACTGAATTGATGCTCACTCTTGACCAATAGATGGCGCTGTATGTCCGGAATAAATTTTATTTTTTATTTTATTTTTTTTGTAATAAAAACTATCCTATGTCCTTTCTCAAGTTCCAAACTATGTCTGTACCAAATTTCACACAAATCGGTTCAGTAGATTAGGCGTGAAGCAAAGACAGACAGACAGAGTTACTTTCGCATTTATAATATTAATAGTTTGGATATCAAACTAAGTAATTCTACGCAAAAAAGATTGCTGGGAAACGGCTTCTTTTTTGGGGTGAGAAATCACGTTTTACGGTAGGGCTCAATGTAACGCACTCAAAACATTGTGCTAATGATCGCATTGAATAGTAAAGAGGTCATGGAGGTATTTAAAGAGAGTTTAAGGAGAGTTATAATATTAAAAAATAAAACTTTGTAAATGTTGTAACTTTGATCTATAATATCTCCGTTACTAGAAGGTTCCCAGTTATGATCCAAAACAAAAAAAAAAGCCACGACAAGGACAACAAGTACCGTTCGGTTGTTCTTCGTTGAAGGGTACGTATGTTACGTCATTTATACTACTTGTGAAAAAAATTAATAACATTTTCTTTTTGCATGAAAAGTGATACCTAGAAATGCCACATTTTTGTCAGAAAAGTGTCATATTTTTAGTTTTGATCTCAATGGATGCCGTGTTGAGTAGGCACAATTTTATTACACTGTAGTGTACCCAATAGAACCAGAATCACAGCTTTTTATGGCAATTTAAGAACCGTGGCACATTTTCCACCTACTCACAAATTATGACGCGAATTTAATCAGCTTATCTACAAAGCCCAAAGTAGGTTCAGAATATATTAACTAAAAATACACAAGTTCGTAAAAATAGGTTTTACTTCATAAGCCCGGAAGATGTGCGCCATAAAGCTAAAAACATAAATAAACATTTTAGTACCAGTCAGTAAGAAAGTGTACTAAAAATAAAAATGAACTTTATTTATATTCACGCCGCGTAAATCACGGGCGCGAACAGAGAAAATGACTATGCTATTAATCTTCTTTTCGCGCCAGCATTTTCTCTTCTTCGGATTTAAAAAAAAAAACAAGCATTTATTTTAAACAAGTTTCATTTAGACCTGCTGTGTTGTGGATGCAGTGGCAGCGCTTATGCCGAATAAACAAATATTTGTGAGTGGAGTCTGTAGGGCATACAAATATTTATTTTGCAGGGATGTAACATGCGAAATCAAGTGGTAAACCAATGCGTCAATAGATTCGTTGAAAAACATTTTAGTTTTCATTTTCTTTACATCTGACGTCCTGAAAACATCATATTTTTTATCTGTATAGTGGTAACTAGTTTTTGCCAACGGTTTCGCCTACGTGGAAGGTCGAAAATGATTCTTGAGGGACTGGGATAAAGAATCCTATTTAGTAACCTGGGTAATTTTGAAATACGGGTAATAGTCAGGCAGAGTTACATGTGTAAGTTGCATTTATTACATAAATATTACGTCGTTGCTGCCAATCAGAAGTAAACCTATCATGATGTCAAGTCTTAATTGACATTAAAAGCAAAGATTCAAGTTGGGTTAAAAAGTAATTTTACCAATAATTATGGGAAAGTTAATCCGGGGAAGCACTACTAGCAAAAAAAAAAAACTCTGGAAAATTTTCTGCAAGCAATATTACCATGCTATGGTAAACAACACAATCACGAAATAGCCGCGTTCGCAAACTTTTCGGAATTTTAAATAAAATTATAATTACAAAATTTAGGTCAACGGCTCCCCCCTGAAGTTTGTAACAGAAAGCAAAAACGTCTAAAAACAGTTGTGAAGTTAGTAATTAAGTGCGGAAGTGGGCCTGTTATACCGTTAAGAGTTCACTTGTTGGTTTTCTCTGCCTCTGTCACTTTCATTATAATTTTCTCTTTAGCTGTTTTAGACAAGTTTTGATATTAACCCTAAAACAAAGCCGTCAGTTAATAATTGAGGGAAATCAACTAACAAATTTTGTTGCTAAAATGTTCATTATAATTTTATCAAAATAGGGAGGGAATTTTGATGTTTCATTGCAATACTGATATTATATTTAAAATTTTGCACTTACTCGTATCAGCAATCATGTTGTTGGTTAATTAGGATAAAATAAATGACAGAAGGTAATGTTGAGCTTTAAATAGGTTGGGAGTTATTATATTCTGCAGAGTAAAGAATAATACTCTCCAAAAATGGCTTACTTATCGGATAGGATCGCCTTACACGCAAGAAGTAAGCATTTGCAAGAGACGATTCTTACGAATAGTTTATAGTTAGATCAGAAAAGAATACATTTATTCAATCCATTTTACCTTGGAGTTGACCAAAGTTATATAAAATCGAACGCTTTATATCACATAATATGAATAATATATACTGTGCGTATATATCACAATCCATTCGATTTTGCGTTCGGATAAAACTGTGAAACGAGTTGTCAAACCTACATCAGAATAAATTATTGTTATTCTTTTGGAAATTTAAATGATTGACAACATTATTGTCATGATTCTTTTTTCACATTTATTTATTTTTTTATTTAAGTCTTGCAGAATTTTATTCAAATATTAATTCGTTCTGGACACTAATCAATCATCTGAAGAATTGCATTATACGAGTATTAAACGAAATTATTAAGTATATAAGTTATTTTGTTTCCGTGAAGTATCTTTGTGTACTCCGGACCGAACTGCGGACACTTGAAATATCTGTTGGAGTGCGGTCCACTCGGTTTGACGGGTCTATCCCTTCTGAGATAAAAAGACATGATATTTTTAATGATTTTAATGTTTTACAAAGTAGATACTCGATCTTCTTCTTAACGTGTGGATGGCAATCTAAATTGTGTCGGCCCAGAACTGAGCTGCTCTACTAATTTGGCGCTTTCAGAAACTTGATAGTAACTCTAGATTAATCAAGGTGCAGGCCATCATGGCAGGATGAACTGGTCTTCTCTATAGGACTAGCCTCAGCAGTTCACAGTAGAGGTTTTTATATTAGTAAAAAAATATAGGTTTATCAATCAATTATCACCAGAATCAAAGGTGTGTGCTTGTGTAATTTCAGCTCAATGAGTGGGGGGAAACTGGTTTGAAATTCAGTTGCAAGATTTGGACAATACAGTCATACTAACTATAACTAACCAACTTACAAGGCAAGACAAATTATTAAAGCTTTTAATAACAAGTAACATTTAATTAAAAGTATCAAAAAACCGGACTACAAATCGTATTATGTACCTATATATCTCTTTTTAATTTCCTTCATTTTGATACCCTACTCGATAGGTTTCGTTGAAAAAAAATATATTCCAAAAATCCGCCATGTTGTTTTTTTTAAACACCTATTTAGGGACACTTGAGTTTTTGAGACAAATCTAATGATACCTTAATTGTCGAAATCCATACAGCCATTTGGAACATACGAGGTAATAAAGAAATTTACATAGAAACATACAATCATAATATAATTCGCGCGAAAGACATAACCCTTCCTTGGTCGGACTAAAAAAGCCTTTGCTCTATGGTGTGACTCCATTTGCTTAAATATACTGATTACAGGTCAAAATGTAAGAGGGAAACACATTAGTCAAGGCCACAAATAAAAACTAAACGACAGCCGTACAAAAGTAAAAGAAAAATAAGTCAGTATCGTGCGAAACAGTATTGTTGTAGCCAAGTGCCACGTACTTATTCTTCGGCAATGCCAGTAGCCGGCCAGTTTGCGTGTCGCCAGTACTGGCCCGTTTACTACCTAATATTTTGTATGAACACGCACCAACCAACAAAATTTAGGGCGGGGCTGACCAACAGACGGTTTCAAGGGCGTAGGGAAAATAATAATATATTATTGCGACTAAAAGGGCCGGAAACTGGCAAATCAGTCGGTTATTCATGTGATAATGTATGTCGCGAATTATTTTTTTGATTGTGGAGGGGTTAAGTTAAGGTATGTGTAGTAGTGAAATTGTTACAATAATTTTGAATGGCTCATTTTAAGTTATTAAAAATGATAGTTTTTATTTGTTTAAACACATATTAGACTTATGTGTCCAATGGGTGTAGAGTGAAAGGCCCATAAAATATTATACAAAACAATAATTCAGTATACACCTACCACTGCTTGTCTCTGCATCACCCAAAGGTTGACTGGTAGAAAATGCCTATGGCATTAAGTCTGCCTCTGTACTCTGTGCTGTGAAGTGTTACATAAATAAATAAATAAATAATCTAAGTATTTGACCACTACGTATCGTTGACTTGAGGCCTTCCGTTATGCATCAACGTCTGCCTAGCCTTTTCCCTACAATTATATTGGGATCGACTTCCAGTCTAACCGGATGCAGCTGACTACCAACCAGAATTTTACATAGAGCGATTGCCTATCTCTGACCTCCACAACCCAGTTAGTACAAGTTTATACGAAACCCATTGGTAAGGCTGACTGTCAGAATTTCGGGTCACTGACTACCTATAACGACTGTCAAAGATTTACAATTGACAGCCGGGACCAACGGCTTTCCGAGGCATGGAAGAAACTCGGTATATAATTTGTGGTCACCCATCCACGGACCAACCTATGCAAGCGCGGCTTATCCTGAAGATCAACCCGAGCGGCTGTTATTATTTATCCACAACCTCTTTCCGCTGAACATGTAGTGATATTAAGATTTATTTGAAGAGTAAAAAACCCTACCCTTTAAACACTAATACAAAACCAGAGAAATCCAAACAAGTCACATCCCTGTCTACCCTTTTTATACTAATAAAACGCACAAAAAAGCCATTACGCAGTCAACCAGTTACGTAACAGACAGATAACGGGAAACAAAGATTTAAAAAAATGCAAAGAGGTCAGAAACCTTTATACCAAAGAGAGCTGTAACTCCATTTTATTCTAGTTCGCATAAATAATAGAATATTCAAGTTCATTGTATTTTCAAGCAGACTAAATGGGCACTTACTGCAATTGTTATGTGGTTTAAAATAAGAGAATTTGTATTTTATTTAAATACATGTTTACTTAAGAACACGCTTAGTCTTAATTGTAAAAGCAAAGCCTATGGATTCATTAATTATTCAACTAACTAAATGGTTATTTTTATTAATCCAACGAATAAATGAATTTTTAATTTACTCAACTCGACCCGTTCACGACCTCGATCAATGTGACATCATGCCGTGCCACGACCCGTTACTGGCGACAGCGATTTGTCAGACGGCCCTTGCCGGTCACACCTGCTCTAGAGCCGTGGCCGCTCCGTTATTACCGTTTGTCATCTGTTTACTGTAAGACTAGCCAGAGCAAAAGAGAAATAAAAACCTTGCATTAGAACAGATAAGCATGATTTATTTACTGGGTATCAGACCATCAAAAATAAGCACAAAATAATGAACTACAACATTACATTTATAATTATATTATTACAATTCACTGTACTTACACACGTATTACAGAGCTCATTACACTTCCACAGTTCAACCACTACTCCCTTGCTAAAATGGCGCTGCCTCGAACTTCTAAAATCCCCCTCTACCAGACAAATAGTCAAGCGACATCGCAATATCCGTTAGCGCCATTTTAGCATTTTAAACAAGTCAAATAACTTACTAATTTTACCTAATACATTTGTGTAATTTAAAAAAATACTGTAAATATCTTAAAAATACATAAACTTATAGTATTTAGAGTTTAAATAGCTAACATTACTAGTTTAATTTTTTGATTTCTCAACAGAGGTTCACACAAGATGTGAGTCGCTTAAGCCTGTTGGTCATGGCCAAGGAGTTAGACGCGTTTTGTAAATAACTATAACATGGTTTACACAGTGCGTCAATATTAAACAGTTCATTTGTTGTGTTAGTTATATTTCGTATGCGTCAGCAAGAAACTTACGTCTTGAAAATGAAGCTTACGGTAGATATTTACGCTATAAACGCACATACAATAAAATATTATAAAATAACACAAGAAACGGGATATTTACCATGTCCACTTTTTGTTTTAATTTCCCGATATTTCGGCGCTATTGCAAGCAGTTGTTGTTGTGTTAATTATAATGTTAGTGACCATGACAGTTTAAAAACTTATATTAAAATAAAATAGTGAATCAAACGGCCGTAATTTCAGCTACTCAGTTTGCCCAGCGTAAATTACTCTGAGTTACGCTCATGCGTATTTTCACGTTAGTCAACAAAAATATCTAGTACAAAAATCTGACGCGGTTGTGGATCGATGCCTAGCTTCCACCTATCACCGAAATGGAAACCTCTCTAAGGGCTCGTATCACTAAGATTTCCACTACCACCTGTACCCTGAAAGCCTTCTTTGAGCACTAGACTAGTTTGAAACCTAAGTTGTGTAAGTCCGACGGGAGTTGCGTTTCTCTACGTCTAAAGTAGCGGTAGTATTGTAGAGATTTGAGGAAAAATTGTTACCTGAGTCCATAGAACCTAACCTTGTATTGACGCTTTAGCCTGGGAGGAGTTTGTCCAGCAGGGGACGACGTTCAATTGAATATGGTGGTGGATGCTGAAAGGTAGGCATAATGGAAGCTCACAAAAAATAATGGTGATGATGTCTTTAGCGATAGTAGTTTCCAGAAAGAGGAAACAATACTTGACCTAACTTTTAAGCATCTTTTTCTTCTATTGGAAAAGATGTCTTACAGTTTTTTTTATAAGATGATTTGATACGTTTAATTATTAGATAGCTGTTCAAATATTAATAAAACCATCCAAACTAATTCTAAAGAGAAGCTAGGGAAGTATTATATTCATTCTGGATTTTGTAATACAATTTTTAATAATTAATTTATTCAGCTTACTAATAAATTATCAAAGCTGTACAAATGATTAAGCATTGGTTGAATGTCGTCGCTTACAAAAGGAAACCTTAGATCGATGTTCAATAATTTCTATTATGGCGTCTGTTCATGATTGACTGTTGTAATAATTAATGGTATAAATCAATACTGTTAATATTGGTCTTTGTTTCAGAATAATTGATAAGGTAGGTATGATAATGTAGGTCAATATGGGGAATTAGTATGCTTTAATAGTGTATTTATTAGGTTTAGAAGCGATGACAAGCTATGGTATTTTTTTTTCTGATGGGAAATCATCAAATGACTCCTCCCGCTCTGGGCGGAGCGGAAGGGAGTGTCAGACTTTTACTGACTAAAAACCATCCATGTTCCTTCTTTTGCCCTTTATGTTCCAGGGCCGCGGTATCTCTTTCGAACAGTCCCGCAGCCAGGTATGGTATTCAGTTGCATTCGGTTAGACAGGAAGCTGACCCCAAAATAGTTTGGAAAAGCAGATGATAAAAAGCGATGAAACAACAATGGAAAAACGAAAGCTTGGAAACAAGTTCGACTATTGAGTTGAAAAAAAAACCGGCCAAGTGCGAGTCAGACTCGCGCACGAAGGGTTCCGTACTACTATCTATAAAAACGGCAAAAAAATCATATCTGTTGTATGGGAGCCCCCCTTAATATATATATTTTTTTAAATTTTTAGTATTTGTTGTTATAGCGGCAATAGTAATACACCATTTGTGAAAATTTCAGCTTTCTAGCTATCACGGTTTATGAGATACAGCCTGGAGACAGACAGACAGACAGACAGACAGACAGACAGCGGAGTCTTAGTAATAGGGTCCCGTTTTACCCTTTGGGTACGGAACCCTAGAAATGAAATCGTTTTACCATCATCTGTGTAGCTTTTTCCCAACTATGTTGGGGTCAGCTTCTAGACCACCCGAATTATTTTTTAATGAAGAGACTGCTGGTAGATCTGACCAATCATTATCTTTATGCTATCTGAAATCTTGTTAAAAGGAACAGATAAGTGCTTCGAGTGTTTCGATTTTGACAAAACTCGTAATTCAGAAGCTGATGTCTTAGGAAATTAGGATTTATTGGATCTATGTTAGGCACTTCTAATTAACTTTGTTTATTGCTAACAATGAAACAAACAATAGTTTAGAAATAGAGAATCTCTTGAATAAGCCCTATTGTTTCTTTTAGGACGTAATTATATCCACATAAAACCGAGGCTTCCACTATCCTCGACTACTTTATGAAGTACCAATTTAAACTGATTAAAAAAAGTCATTCAAGTGGCCAATTGCATACCAACTAATGAGAAAAAAGTAGAGAGGAATGGCAACGTCGCGCCGCATTGCATTAGTTATTGAAAAAATGTTAATGTAGGTAATTAAATGCGCATCACTGATGGTTAGCGCCGTTGCCGTTTTGGCAGGGCTTAACCCGAATTAAAATAATTGTTTTAAACAGCGGGATTATTTAAAGATAAAACCATTTGTTGTTATAGAATTTAAACATTAGCCCACATATTTAATGATGCAATATCCACTAGGATTAAAACAAATTTTACGCTGGTAGGGTAATTAATACTAGGCTTAATGTCTAGGCAATTTTACTATGGATTAGATCGATTTAACTATGGATTTATTATTACATAATTGTTTTCTAATATTAAAATTGTTCCATTTAGATTTTGAAGTTAGACTATTTATTTTTACCAGGATTTATTAATATATTACGGCAAAGTTCCTCATTTACAAAAAACTGGGCGACCAAAACTATTGATCATGCTGCATGGACGTGTAGATGGAAAATTGTATAATTATTTTTAACACGGCCCTTTATCATATTTTTTTACAAATATCGCGATTTCTATATAAACGTTACTAGGAGATAAGACACTCTTGTCACAGACTCTTGTCAAAAAAAACCGGCTAAGTGCGAGTCGGACTCGCGCACGAAGGGTTCCGTACCATTATCTATAAAAACGGCAACAAATCATATCTGTTGTATGGGAGCCCCCTTAATATTTTTTATTTTTTTATTTTTAGTACTTGTTGTTATAGCGGCAATAGTAATACATCATTTGTGAAAATTTCAGCTTTCTAGCTATCACGGTTTATGAGATACAGCCTGGAGACAGACAGACAGACAGCGAAGTCTTAGTAATAGGGTCCCGTTGTACCCTTTGGGTACGGAACCCTAAAAATGATAACCAGACGTTCATCATTACATAATTTTAATCTGCGTTTATAAATAAATTGTGCGTTATCAAAATCTGCTTCTTAAACTTTTACTGTTAAACATGGTTCACCCTTAATCCACTACAGAGATAAACCTAAGAGCAAATCGCCGCAGTCACCGTGCTTATCAGATGGAATGGTAATCGCAGCTTGTTGTTATTAGCAGGCAGGAGGTCGGTGCAGCCACTCCTCGCGACAACATAATCCTTTAGTCCCTTTTAACGGCACCCACAAGGAGGGAGTGGCTTTTAGGACTAGACTGGCCATAAATAAATACTGTTACTAATTAAAATTGATGTTGAGCCATGTAATGTGAGGAGCTCGTGGCTAAATAATAACTGCCGCTAGGGTCGATCTTTAGGTTAAGCTGCGCTTGTCTAGGTTGGTCCATGGATGGGTGACCACCCATTACATAACGAGTTTCCTCCGTGTCTCGGAAAGCACGTTAAGCCGTTGGTCCCGGATGTCATTTCTAGATCTTTGACAGTCGTTACAGGTAGTCAGTGGCCCGAAAGTCTGACAACCAGTCTTACCGGATTCGCAGAGGACCCTGAATTGTCATCGTAGTCAGCGTATAGCACGTTCCCACTAACCGAGAAAGAACGGAGTGTAATGTAAATGTAAGCACGACGCGGAACTAGTGCGAACTTGTGGAATAATTGTTTCAAAGACATGCCGGTTTCCTCAACAAGTCCTCTTACACTGCACCGTTTTGAGAGAAGTCTTATTAATCATCATTATTCTAATGCCCTTATGCAATTTATTTGGGGTCAGCGCAGCATTCATTTTCCATACTTGTCTATTGCTCTTCATCTCAGGAGTTAACTCCTTTCTAACCATGTCATCCTTTTGAGAGCAGTCGTGACGAAATAATTGACACCAAATAAAGCAACTACGACGTCGAACTATACGGCCTATAAACACTACTGCTTACTGAAACGAGCTCTCTAGAAAAATTAAGCAATTAACATGCAACAGTAACTTATGGTCACACCAGCCAAGTACATGTAAAATCTATGCAGCGTTATAAGTACATCAAGTTATACGTTTGCTACCGTAGAGTGGAACTACGCCGCTTGGAAACTTGTTGCATAATGTATAGGATTTAAAGTTTGTGACTACATGTTCTGATAGGTTACTGGTCCAATGCCTCCGAGCGTCATACTAACCTATTTTCTGTAGCTTACGGCAGACTAGAGGTCAAAGGGTGAAATATGTATTTGTTAAGAAAGTTATTTGGAAAAGTTTTATTTAGTGACTTTGGTTTTTTACAGAAACTACTGTCTGATTTACAAAAAAATGTTTTAATTTTGAGTGGTGTCTGAACTGTGGTGTGACGGCAAGGCTGACGCAGTGGCTGAGCGATTGGCTACTGCGCTCTGGTCTAGCTGTTTGTGTTTGCTAGTTTAAATGTTTGTAAACGCTTGTACAATACAGGTGAAATTGCTAGTATTGATTAACGTTATTCAAAAAAGAGACTTGAGAAAATAATTCTTTCACAAAAAAAAAAATTATTGTATGTGTACTACTGAATAAATAAATAAATAAATAACCCGCTCCTGCTTCGCACGGGTACATTATACATATAAACCTTCCTCTTGAAGTACTCTATCTGTTTCTGAAAACTGCATTAAAATCCGTTGCGTTGTTTAAAAGATCTAAGCGTACAAACAGCGGGAGGAGATATCAGAAGATGTTGAACCAACTTATGCATTTTAATTTTTGGCAAGGAACAACGTTTTTTTCAAAGGTTGTTATAAGATTGATTTTAAGAAACCCTTGTGAAAAATCTAGAATCAATCTCAAAGTGTATTCAAATTGTATGCAACAGATTTTATATTGCTGAACTAGTACTAAGATGGAGCAATACTACACGGCTCAATAAAAATGTTTAAACATTATGAATATTTAAATCAAGTGTGCAGCAGAATGCATAGATATGCATTTTGAATAATACACGGCAAAGCTTTTTATGCTGAAAATAACTAAACACCGGTTCCCGTGTTAAACTAAGTTTAGCCGTTTTTACGGTCAAAACTTGTTATTTATCTGCACGTTTCCTATTGAATATTCATTGGTACGAAAATATGTTTTAGGGATTTTCGTGGGTATTGGTCGAATTTTGCGGGATATTTGTGTTTAGGCCGAAGTTTGGAGAAATATTTGTCTGCTAAATAGACAGTGGAAGGGACATCGTGGTGCCTCGTACTTACTTATGATGTACATAATTCTAGACCCTTAAGTGCCTCAATTTTTCATCGGATATTTAATAAAAAATAATTTTTCAACTGTTTCATACATTTTGACAGTGTATGCACTTTTGCACACCCACATATCGTCGGTTAGGTGTGTTTTAAGTAGCATCATGCCATGTCATAGAAGACGAGTCTTTTTTTATTGGGACAAGCCCGCCACACTACTCCCAAACCACTGCAACTCCTAAAAGACAGAATCAACAGTGGCGATCATCATAATAGCGCCGAGACAATGAACCGCGTAGTCCCAGATAAACAATTTAACTGTCTTGGATTCCGCAACGAAATTAATCAGAAAAAAATAGCGGAGGAGTAGGAAAAACATAATTTCTACTTCCACAGAACTTTCTTTTCACAGGTTGCGAGCCTATTGCCATCAACTGGGCACATATCCAGACTCCGTGGCTGCTACTTTGCCCGACCCGGGAATCGAAATCAGGACCTCATGCTCAGCAGTCGCTTGCGACCACTCGACCAACGAGGCTATCAAGAATCGAGGGATCTAGAATCATGTACTTGATAGAAAAACTTGTCACGTCTTTAGTTGTTTTCTGTTGCACAACACGAACACATTAGTAGCCGCACTAAAGCCCGCCGACTGATACTTAAGTACCTACGTTCGGTTGCGCGCACCCTGAGCAGTCAGTTTCGCAACCAACGTTGCTGTCCAGCTTATACTTCCATGAACATTGAACTTAAGTACTTACTATTAATAATGGCGGACCAAGAGAAATAGAAGTTAAGTTAGTACTTCATCAGCGCTCCTGAATTTGTGGAAATAATCTTTTACCAATGAGATAATTATTTTTAAAACAATTAATTTAGTCAGAAATCAATGTAACTTTAGCGTAATCATTTTGAAAAAAAAACCGGTCTGGACCAGCTTGTGTTAGAACTAAATGTTCGAAGAGATTTAACATCCTCTAACTCGACATTGGGCATCTCATGAAGAGGACACGGGCCTCGTCTCATAGAAGGAACGAGTCCCAGAAGTGGAAATGGTGTAGGTTGATTACGTTGAGTATCTAAAGCCGTTTTATAACAAAACTAGCTTATGCCCGTGGTTTCACCGGCAGATCCTACTACAGCATAAAAAGTATCTTATGTGTTAAATTCATTTTAAAAACTATATGTGTGCCAAATTTCATCCACATCAGTTTTGTAGTTTTTGCGTGAAAGAGTTACAAACATCCATCCGTCCATCCGCACAAACTTTCGCATTTTATAATCTATATCTATATACATATAATAAAACAGTAAAAAAACTGTGTCTGTACATTGAATATATTAAAAAAATAATAATTGAGGGGGGTTTAGAAACAGTAATAGAGCACGAAACCAAAAAAAAAAATCTGTCTGTTTGTCTGTTTGTCTGTTTGTCTGTTTGTTTGTACACGCTAATCTTCGGAACTACTTGACAGATTTGAATGATTTTTGTTTTGTTGTATAGGTATAAAGTCTGAGCAACACATAGGCTATAATTTATCTTGGAAACTTGAACACCTGATGCAGAACCGCAACAGACCAGCTAAACTATAAGAGATACAAAAATGGTACCAAAGCAAAAATTGTTTCACGTGATGAGCATTTTCTGCTAAGAGAATAAATTTGAAGATCTGGAACACCTGATGTGGAACTCCAAGAGCCCAGCTACACTATAACATATATAGGAATGATGTCTTAGCAAGAGTTGTTCAGCCTGATGAGTACTCTGTGTTGTCGTATAAAATTTGAAGATCTGGAACAGCTTATGTGGAACTCCAAGAGCCTAGCTACACTATAACATATATAGGAATGACGTCTTAGCAAGAGTTGCTCAGCCTAATGAACACTCTCTGTTGTCGTATAAAATTTGAAGATCTGGAACAGCTGATATGGAACTCCAAGAGCCCAGCTACACTATAACCTATATAGGAATGACGTCTTAGCAAGAGTTGTTCAGCCTGATGAGCACTCTCTGTTGACGTATAAAGATTGTAGATCTGGAACACCTGTTGTGGAACTCCAAGAGTTCACTGTGTAATTATAAAATAACATAAGCTGGGAGTACCTCCACGCGGGGAGGCGGTAACAGTTTAGGACTGATTTTCGATGAAAATTCTATGAATCATTGAAAATTTGACTCTACTGGCTAAAACTCCCATTTATTTCCTTTTCCATTTATCTTCGTGACACGGTAGCCTACCCGGTAACGCAGGGGAGCAGTCACTTAGATTTTAATTGATCAAGTATTTTCAGAATAAAACTATAACCATGCCTAGAAAGAGGTCAAATCTTTCCCAACGTTCCAAAGGAGCTAAAAGATTGAGGATCATAAGATCCCAAGAATCTAACGAAGAGCGTCAGGATAGACTTGATGCTGTTCGAGAACATCAGGCTGCAACTCGCTCTGTAGAAACCTCTTCGGGTCGCGAAGCTCGCTTGCGTTCTCAGCGTATTTATGCATCTACATCAAGGTCTCTAGAGACAAGTAAGGAACATGATGCGCGACTGTCCGCTGATCGTAAACGTCACGCATTGTCTCGCGAGTCGGAGACGTCCACGGATAGAGAATTGCGCTTGAGTTCTCAACGTATCTACGCATCTGCTTCAAGGTCTCTAGAGACAAGTAAGGAACATGATGCGCGACTGTCCGCTGATCGTGAACGTCACGCATTGTCTCGCGAGTCGGAGACGT
Organism: Eurois occulta; assembly: GCA_950022335.1. Classification (NCBI taxonomy): domain Eukaryota; kingdom Metazoa; phylum Arthropoda; class Insecta; order Lepidoptera; family Noctuidae; genus Eurois; species Eurois occulta. Next base: position 2,174,707 of record OX465486.1, read on the forward strand.
TCACGGATAGAGAATTGCGCTTGAGTTCTCAGCGTATCTACGCATCTGCTTATAGGTCTCTAGAGACAAGTGCGGAACATGATGCGCGACTGTCCGCTGATCGTGAACGTCACGCATTGTCTCGCGAGTCGGAGACGTTCACGGATAGAGAATTGCGCTTGAGTTCTCAGCGTATCTACGCATCTGCTGCTAGGTCTCTAGAAACAAGTGCGGAACATGATGCGCGACTGGTCCGCTGATCGTGAACGTCACGCATTGTCTCGCGAGTCGGAGACGTTCACGGATAGAGAATTGCGCTTGCGTTCTCAGCGTATCTACGCATCTGCTTCAAGGTCTCTAGAGACAAGTAAGGAACATGATGCGCGACTGTCCGCTGATCGTGAACGTCACGCATTGTCTCGCGAGTCGGAGACGTTCACGGATAGAGAATTGCGCTTGAGTTCTCAGCGTATCTACGCATCTGCTTATAGGTCTCTAGAGACAAGTGCGGAACATGATGCGCGACTGTCCGCTGATCGTGAACGTCACGCATTGTCTCGCGAGTCGGAGACGTTCACGGATAGAGAATTGCGCTTGAGTTCTCAGCGTATCTACGCATCTGCTGCTAGGTCTCTAGAAACAAGTGCGGAACATGATGCGCGACTGTCCGCTGATCGTGAACGTCACGCATTGTCTCGCGAGTCGGAGACGTTCACGGATAGAGAATTGCGCTTGAGTTCTCAGCGTATCTACGCATCTGCTGCTAGGTCTCTAGAAACAAGTGCGGAACATGATGCGCGACTGTCCGCTGATCGTGAACGTCACGCATTGTCTCGCGAGTCGGAGACGTTCACGGATAGAGAATTGCGCTTGCGTTCTCAGCGTATCTACGCGTCTGCTGCTAGGTCTCTAGAGACAAGTACAGTACGTGATGCGCGACTGTCTGCTGATCGTGAGCGACATGCATTGTCTCGCGAGTCAGAAACGTTTACCGATACAGAATCACGCTTGAGTTCTCAGCGAATTCGTACATCTACTAACAGGTCTTTTGAAACGAGTGATGAACGTGATGCGCGACTAACTGCTGATCGAGATTATCATACATTGTCCCGAACACGCACACAACAAAATATTCATAATCAGTTAGAAAGTGAGAGAGAAAGGATTGCTGGAGTACGGCATGAAGAGACAGAAGTTAATTCAGTGTACCCTTGGGATCTGCTGCGGAGTAACGGGAAGAAAAGTTTTTTGTTGTATAGTCTGGGCAACATAAAGGCTATAATTTATTTTGGAAAATTAATACCTGATGCAGAACCGCAACAGACCAGCTACAGTATAAGAGATATAAAAATGGTGCCATAGCTAAAAATATTCCACGTGAAGAGCATTTTCTGCTGTGAGAATAAATTTGAAGATCTGGAACACCTGCTGTGGAACTCCAAAGCCCATGGCAGCGCTATAACAAATTAAGGAATGACGTCTTAGCAAAAGTTATTTAGTCTGATGGGCATTTCCTGTTGACATACAAAAATGAATGATCTGGAACGACTCCAATCGTCTCGCTCATCCCGTTGTTTTCCCGTCGAAACAACGGGAAATCGAAATTTTGAAACGTCTGATGTAGAATTCTAAGGCCCGGGCCTTAGAATTCTACATCAGACGTTAGACAGACAGTTGACCAGACGTTGTCGCTGGCATAAGCAACGGGATCCGCGTACGAAGTCGCGGGCAGAAGCTAGTAATAAAATAAGATATGAAATAGAAAATGTCCAACAATTCGGTTCAAATATAAATCGACCTTTTATACATAATAATATAGGTACAAAGATTGTACGATAATGTCATCAAAGCTGGGTTGCATGACAGTATGAAATTGCAAGTGTTTAGCTATGTAAAGTGATGCCCCTCGCGTGTGATATAGCACGCGATACGTTGATACTTTATAGATAAATAGTTTTGTGTTTGATTGGGGACTAACTGGGTCTGAACAATGGTTTAATAACTTGAAGAATGAGTCGTCTGATTCCTGTTTAGGTTCTCAGTTTATAAATAACTAGCCGTTGCCAGCGACTTCGTTCGCGTGAAAATAAATAAATAAATATCCCTGGACATTTCACACAGCACCATCTAGTCCCAAGCTAAGCAACCTAATGCTTGTGTTATGGTAACTAGATGGCTGATAAACTACATATATACATTTTTTTTTTTGTAAATACATACATATTATAGATAGAAAAACACCCAGACTCGGAACAACTACTTGTAGGTCATACAAATATTTGTTCCGTACGGGAATCGAACCCGCGACATGCTGCGCAGCAGTCAATCGCTTGACCACTGCGCCAACCGTGCCGTCAAAATGTTGATGTGTATGATTTGTGACAAAAAAAGAAAGAGTTATCCTTCCGTAGGATATAATATATCTCCTTGTTAAATTTCATTGCGATCCGATCAGCCGTTTAGTTGTGAAAAGGTAACAAACAAACAAACAGTTACTTTCACATCCAAAATATTAAGTATGGACGGATATGGATTAAAAGTCAGAGAAATCAATTGGTTAACAGTGGGACACGTCAATACCATTTTCGACTTTCAAAGACTGTGTCGAAGACAATTGTGATTTAATTGTTCATTTATTTATTTATTTAACAGTTTATGTACACACTAAATACAGAAAACAAGAAAGGAACAGAAAAAATAGGAACAAAGGTGATGCTTATTTCTAAAGAAATCTCTTCCAGCATACCTGCGAAAGGAGAGTAGAAAAAAAAATATGTTGAGATGTGATGTTATTTGTGGTGTTGATTGTTCTATGGATTTTCATTTTTATTTGATTGTCAATTTGATAAGCAATCATTTTTCCTGGCCATTCACCAGAAATGTTTACCATACACACGATTCGCATTAGATATTGACGCCTAATGAAACTGTTTAAACACGTGGGTATTTTTTTTTTCAAACATGTGCAGTAAGCTATTTAAAAATAGTTAAGTAAATTAACTATAACTAGCGAACTAACCTCTGTAGTACCAATCACTACATCTATATATATATACATATAATAAAACAGTAAAAAAACTGTGTCTGTACATTGAATATATTAAAAAAATAATAATTGAGGGGGGTTTAGAAACAGTAATAGAGCACGAAACCAAAAAAAAAAATCTGTCTGTTTGTCTGTTTGTCTGTTTGTTTGTACACGCTAATCTTCGGAACTACTTGACAGATTTGAATGATTTTTGTTTTGTTGTATAGGTATAAAGTCTGAGCAACACATAGGCTATAATTTATCTTGGAAACTTGAACACCTGATGCAGAACCGCAACAGACCAGCTAAACTATAAGAGATACAAAAATGGTACCAAAGCAAAAATTGTTTCACGTGATGAGCATTTTCTGCTAAGAGAATAAATTTGAAGATCTGGAACACCTGATGTGGAACTCCAAGAGCCCAGCTACACTATAACATATATAGGAATGATGTCTTAGCAAGAGTTGTTCAGCCTGATGAGTACTCTGTGTTGTCGTATAAAATTTGAAGATCTGGAACAGCTTATGTGGAACTCCAAGAGCCTAGCTACACTATAACATATATAGGAATGACGTCTTAGCAAGAGTTGCTCAGCCTAATGAACACTCTCTGTTGTCGTATAAAATTTGAAGATCTGGAACAGCTGATATGGAACTCCAAGAGCCCAGCTACACTATAACCTATATAGGAATGACGTCTTAGCAAGAGTTGTTCAGCCTGATGAGCACTCTCTGTTGACGTATAAAGATTGTAGATCTGGAACACCTGTTGTGGAACTCCAAGAGTTCACTGTGTAATTATAAAATAACATAAGCTGGGAGTACCTCCACGCGGGGAGGCGGTAACAGTTTAGGACTGATTTTCGATGAAAATTCTATGAATCATTGAAAATTTGACTCTACTGGCTAAAACTCCCATTTATTTCCTTTTCCATTTATCTTCGTGACACGGTAGCCTACCCGGTAACGCAGGGGAGCAGTCACTTAGATTTTAATTGATCAAGTATTTTCAGAATAAAACTATAACCATGCCTAGAAAGAGGTCAAATCTTTCCCAACGTTCCAAAGGAGCTAAAAGATTGAGGATCATAAGATCCCAAGAATCTAACGAAGAGCGTCAGGATAGACTTGATGCTGTTCGAGAACATCAGGCTGCAACTCGCTCTGTAGAAACCTCTTCGGGTCGCGAAGCTCGCTTGCGTTCTCAGCGTATTTATGCATCTACATCAAGGTCTCTAGAGACAAGTAAGGAACATGATGCGCGACTGTCCGCTGATCGTAAACGTCACGCATTGTCTCGCGAGTCGGAGACGTCCACGGATAGAGAATTGCGCTTGAGTTCTCAACGTATCTACGCATCTGCTTCAAGGTCTCTAGAGACAAGTAAGGAACATGATGCGCGACTGTCCGCTGATCGTGAACGTCACGCATTGTCTCGCGAGTCGGAGACGTTCACGGATAGAGAATTGCGCTTGAGTTCTCAGCGTATCTACGCATCTGCTTATAGGTCTCTAGAGACAAGTGCGGAACATGATGCGCGACTGTCCGCTGATCGTGAACGTCACGCATTGTCTCGCGAGTCGGAGACGTTCACGGATAGAGAATTGCGCTTGAGTTCTCAGCGTATCTACGCATCTGCTGCTAGGTCTCTAGAAACAAGTGCGGAACATGATGCGCGACTGGTCCGCTGATCGTGAACGTCACGCATTGTCTCGCGAGTCGGAGACGTTCACGGATAGAGAATTGCGCTTGCGTTCTCAGCGTATCTACGCATCTGCTTCAAGGTCTCTAGAGACAAGTAAGGAACATGATGCGCGACTGTCCGCTGATCGTGAACGTCACGCATTGTCTCGCGAGTCGGAGACGTTCACGGATAGAGAATTGCGCTTGAGTTCTCAGCGTATCTACGCATCTGCTTATAGGTCTCTAGAGACAAGTGCGGAACATGATGCGCGACTGTCCGCTGATCGTGAACGTCACGCATTGTCTCGCGAGTCGGAGACGTTCACGGATAGAGAATTGCGCTTGAGTTCTCAGCGTATCTACGCATCTGCTGCTAGGTCTCTAGAAACAAGTGCGGAACATGATGCGCGACTGTCCGCTGATCGTGAACGTCACGCATTGTCTCGCGAGTCGGAGACGTTCACGGATAGAGAATTGCGCTTGAGTTCTCAGCGTATCTACGCATCTGCTGCTAGGTCTCTAGAAACAAGTGCGGAACATGATGCGCGACTGTCCGCTGATCGTGAACGTCACGCATTGTCTCGCGAGTCGGAGACGTTCACGGATAGAGAATTGCGCTTGCGTTCTCAGCGTATCTACGCGTCTGCTGCTAGGTCTCTAGAGACAAGTACAGTACGTGATGCGCGACTGTCTGCTGATCGTGAGCGACATGCATTGTCTCGCGAGTCAGAAACGTTTACCGATACAGAATCACGCTTGAGTTCTCAGCGAATTCGTACATCTACTAACAGGTCTTTTGAAACGAGTGATGAACGTGATGCGCGACTAACTGCTGATCGAGATTATCATACATTGTCCCGAACACGCACACAACAAAATATTCATAATCAGTTAGAAAGTGAGAGAGAAAGGATTGCTGGAGTACGGCATGAAGAGACAGAAGTTAATTCAGTGTACCCTTGGGATCTGCTGCGGAGTAACGGGAAGAAAAGTTTTTTGTTGTATAGTCTGGGCAACATAAAGGCTATAATTTATTTTGGAAAATTAATACCTGATGCAGAACCGCAACAGACCAGCTACAGTATAAGAGATATAAAAATGGTGCCATAGCTAAAAATATTCCACGTGAAGAGCATTTTCTGCTGTGAGAATAAATTTGAAGATCTGGAACACCTGCTGTGGAACTCCAAAGCCCATGGCAGCGCTATAACAAATTAAGGAATGACGTCTTAGCAAAAGTTATTTAGTCTGATGGGCATTTCCTGTTGACATACAAAAATGAATGATCTGGAACGACTCCAATCGTCTCGCTCATCCCGTTGTTTTCCCGTCGAAACAACGGGAAATCGAAATTTTGAAACGTCTGATGTAGAATTCTAAGGCCCGGGCCTTAGAATTCTACATCAGACGTTAGACAGACAGTTGACCAGACGTTGTCGCTGGCATAAGCAACGGGATCCGCGTACGAAGTCGCGGGCAGAAGCTAGTTAAAAATAAAACATTAAGAAGTAAGATAGAAGCAATCGGAACTAAATTATTTAACGTGGTCACGACTCTGTCCAGGATTACCTATAATGGATATTGTTAGCCCACAAATCAAATTAAACTATACTAGCTTCTCCTACGACTTTGTCGACATCGATTCTTCGGAAATAGAGAAAGTTCTATTTTTCCAATACAAAGTTTTAGAAAATCTTTTCTTGGTGCACCTCGGAAAATACAGTTTTTTTTTCTTTTATTTTGTGGCTTTCAGTTGTTGATGGTGTGCGTTTAAAAATAGTTTTTAATTAAAATAACACAAGGTTTAAACGTGCACTGTAACAAATACTTTAAAGGATTTTGTGAGTGACTGACAGAAATGCACGGCTACAAGAAGGTGGAAAGGAGCAGCATGAAAGAAAAATAAATTGTTTTCAGTGGTCGAGGTGAATGCTAAGAAAAGAGCGTTAATGATTATGCATTTTTCTAGTGGTTCAGGATATTAATTTGTTGCGAAAGAATACTTTATATTATGCGTTAGCAATTTTGATGTCAAAATAAGTAAATAAGTATGTGTTTTGAAACAATAACCCACAAATAAAGTTCAGTTTATGTTACAACTCCTAAACATTTTTATGACTTTTAAATAGAAGGTATTAGTCATTCTGAAAGCAACCTAATAAACATTAGCTTAAAGGTGATATTCCTTTGAATATAATTAACATCCATTGAAAATGAGAATTTGAATAGACTTTAGGTATTTTTTATAACCCAAAAAACTGTACCAAGATGAACAAGAAACTTATCACCAATTCGTCGACTAAACACAAAACTATAAATAGCCAAAAACTGTATCTACCAACTTCTGATGAAAATCAGTCTTCAAAGAAAAACATTATTAAGTTCCGTACATTAGTAAGTGATCAACCTAATTACTCAATAGCTTAGCAGTTTCGATGGTAGACCATTAATCGAATTAACTTGGTACCAATCAGCTAACATTTATATACTGCTTTATTAGTTCCAAGGCGGGCTGGGATCTCGATCAAAATTGAATTCCAATAAATTTCATGAGCGCTATGCTTTATTAATTAAAATGAAAATTAGTTTGATATTGAAATGGAGTTTCCTGTTTGAGTTTCTGTGTCAACTGCGTATTTTGACCTTTGGATTTCAATTGTAAGAGTTTGAAGGCGTTGGAAATATTTCAATGTACTGCACATAAATGTAAAAGTATTTGAATGGACGAAAACAACAAGATAATATTTAAAAAACAAAAGTCACAAATTAAAATAGGAAATACAAAATTGTTTATAGTATTTAAGCAGTATGATATTCACAATACACAAATGGTAAAAAATAATGGTTACTTTTACAATATTTGTGTTAAAACTAAAGCTTCTGTCCAACCGGTATGGACATAAATCGGACGCGGTTCCAGATACGGACAACTCCATGAAAATACTTGGTACATACTGGAGTATCTGCCAGAGTCCAGTGTATACAGTTTATCCAACAGTTTGGTTTATGTTCAGAGAAGCAGTAGAAATTCCGGACTAATATTTTGACATAATACGGAATCCATTGTATAAATTTAATGACATGGAACGATTAATTCAGTATTGTTTTTTTTTATTTATAGGTTCAAATGAATGTTATGCATGCCTGTAAGTGATATAATTTACAAAGCATTGAAGACTAGTGAAACCTTTTGAGACAAGTCTTGTAAATAGGTCATTCATTGGAGTGCCTTTTTTTTTTTTTTTTTTTTTGGGGGGTGAGAAATCATCAAATGACTCCTCCCGCTCTGGGCGGAGCGGAAGGGAGTGTCAGACTCTTACTGACTAAAAAACACCCATGTTCCTTCATTGGCCCTTTATGTTCCAGGGCCGCGGTATCTCTTTCGAACAGTCCCGCAGCCTCATTGGTGTGCCTTACTTAATAAATATGTCGGGTTGTCAAGGTTTATTCCGTAGGCACGTACATCATGTGGGTAGACGATGGGTTTTGTGCAATGAAAATACACTGGGTGTGGTACTTGAGATTACAACTTAACACTGGGCACGATGAATCGGGGTACAGTTCCAAGACGTCTTAACTCCGTTGCGATCAGACCTTCAACTCTCCACTGTCGTCTCCAAGCTGTAAACACGGCTCTGTACAAATACGCAGTGGTGGAGGAAGACTTGTCAGTAGGTCGCGTGATGTCACCACTGGCGTACTTGCGATTCATTTTAAACCCATACCAATGACCGGATCCGACAAATAAATAAATCCATTTTCATCAGCATAACAACAAGTTATAGACAACAACATAAAAACAGAAGGAACAAAAAACGCAGAAAAGGAGAAAGTTAAGAACATAAGTCGTGGATAAAATGGCGTAAAAGACGGTCTTTAAAGCTATTTTTACTTTTCTAAAAATATACAATACATTGAAGTACCAAGAAACATGTGGCTTACTTAACTTAAAGACTTTACACAAGTATCTTTCAAATCTTATTTATTTACCTCCACAAAAACATCTACAGCTATTAAATAAATGATACCACAAAGTGGAAAAATAAGATTATTGCTTCAGTCAGTTTATGTATTTTCTGTTCAGTATTGTTTTTTCCAATTATAAAGACAAAACAAACTTAAGTATGGCGTAATTGGATTTTCTTCTTTACTAAAATTTTCCAAGTACTTTAAGTTGAACTAAGAAACTGTAGTATCAAAATAGTTCTCTCGTTATAATTTTACAAGGAATTTTCGATATTGTTTGAAAACTTTCAGGATCTATAATAATTTTATTTATGTTACTAGTTGCTACGGACTTCATAAATTTGAAATTCAAAAACTTATTATTTTGAGAAATTTTCGATAAGTTGAAATTCACTTGGAGGTTTGACATTTAACTGTTTAATTTCGTTTTAGATAAAGATCCGAAATTAAATACACTGGAAAAGAACTAGAGTTACTGACATCACAGAGTAATAAGCTCTCAGCTGGCCGGAGTGGCAATGGGGTTCGCCATGGAGACGTTATGTCTCCTATGAAGTGGAAACCACGTATCGGCCTAGCTTGTGAAGCCACCCAGCTAGTTGGATCAACGACCTTAAAAATAGTTGGGACAGATTGAATTCCAAAGGCGGAGAACATTGGGTTGTGCCGTAGCTTAAGAAAGTCCTATGTACTGGACTGTCATAGACTCAGTTGACAGTTCTTGTCACTTTATTAAAGAAGACAACTTAAACATTCTTTTCTTTGTCACTTCTTCTTTATACAACCATAAACCATGGTCACACACACTGAGTGGAACTTAACCTCCTTGCCATAGCTATGAACTAAAAAACAAATCGGGTAACTTTAATGAAATTCAGGTATGTGTGACGTCTTTCGTATCAGTTGAAACAAAGAAGACATTAGTGAAACGCTAGTGTCTTTCCGTCTACTAAAATGTATCCGCTGTAGACGTTTTAAACTATCTATGTAATTTAGAAAATGGTGTTGCAGAATTTTATCACGCTATGTGTACTTTGTAGGCTTATTTTATGCTCAAAAATTCGGTACAAATACGGGTGGTTTGTTTGTAGGAAATTGTATTATAAAAAAATCGCATAAACCTCTTTGGTCACAAGCGCTACTGCTAACTCTCAGGTCGAGCCAAGTGTTATCGGGTTATTCAACCAAGAATGTCAAAGTATCAGCCTGCAGCCTATTCTCGTGCCTCTATTGAGGGCGCGGAGAGTTAGTGGCTCTGTATATCAAGCAAAATTTGCACCTCTACCTAACCTTTCGGAGATTGCAGGCGTGATGATGGTATGCATGTACGAAGGGAATTTTAGAAAAAAAAAGTACTAATGCCAATTTAAGCGCCCTGCACGCGTAGCATGACCACCGTAGAAACGGGTTTCGTCGACGGAAGAATCGACAAAATGACAGATTTTGTTCTCACAATCTGTCATTTTGTCGATTTTTTGTGCTGTAATTATCTCTCTACAGGGCAAATTCCTCATCTCATAAAGAGATGAAACGAGCATTAACACGAGTTATGGCGCGTTAACGATTTCAGATCATTAAAACCTGGTTTTCTCACGACACTTAACAGTTAGTGTTTGGTTAACGTTGAAAGTATATTATTTGAACAAACTTACATTGGTTAGATACCTTGGTGTTTTATTACTTATGGAACTCGTAACAAGGTTTATGTCATTAGGACCTTTCAAACTGGTCACACACACTCTCTATAAATAACAATCGAGTCGATCTTCAGGTTAAGCCGCACTTGCCAAGGTCGGTCCGTGGATGGGTGACCTTTCAGAACATACGGAGTTTGGTCCGTGCCTCGGAAAGCACGTTTAAATGATGGTCCCGGCTGGCATTTGTGATTTTTTTACAGTTAGTCAGTGGCCCGAAAGTCTGACAACTAGTCATACCAAAGGGTGTCGTTTTCCCCAGTACTAACAGAAATTTAATTCAGCTGCATTCGGTTAGACTCGAAGCCGAACCCAACAGATGATCTCTATTACAGAGAATAGGCTGTATTCAGTCATTAAATACATTCAATGATTGAGTACACTCTCACTACTGGTCAAAAGATTCCCCACTCCACCTTTTGATTCCATTGCATTCGCTAACTCTCTGTCGAACGTACCGGTCTGGTGTCAAAGTATTATTATTTGTGCGCTAACTACCGCCTACTCTAATGAAAATAACCAAGTGCAATAATTGCAATAAAGGAATAACCAGCAGATCGCCAGGACTGGAATGCAGGTCATGTGCTAAAACTGTTCATGCTAATAAAGCCTGCTCTGGTCTTACCGCGAAACAACTATCTGCACTTCGTAATGCGGAAAGCCTGGACTGGATATGTGATGAATGCAACCACAACTCGCCTAACAGAAAATCATCCTTCTTTATCCCGGACGAGGAAGACGAAGAAGAAGTCGCGAGCTGCAATAGAAACCTAGGTAACTGCAACATAGACAGTGACAAATTTCTGAAGGACGTCACAGCCGAACTAAAAAAAGTCTTAAAGAAAGAATTACAACCAATTGAAATTTCAGTAAGCCTCTGCAGCAAAAAAGTAGACGAACTAACAAAAACTGTGGAAAACCAAAATAAGCACATTCAGGAGTTGGAGAAGAAGTACACTCACCTCAGCAACGAAAAAACTCATCTTGAACTAGAAATCAGCTCACTAAAACAATACGTGCGTAATGTAGAACAACAGCGTCTGGATAACGTGCTAGAAGTGATAGGAATCCCTAAAGCTCAAAACGAAGACCTTGAATTGATATCTGACAAGCTGGCTGAAACACTCAACGTGGATAAATCACAAATACTAAATGTTAAACGTGTGGAAGATCGAAATGAACGTAAAGGAAATATCCAGATAGAGTTGAAACAAGCAGAACAGGCACAGTCATGGGTGCGTGCATCCAAAAAGGAAGAAGTACTGCTAGAACAAGTTGTGTCGGAAGCCCCTATAGAAATGTCCAAGTCAAAAGTGATCCTGCGTCGAGCCCTTACAAAATCTAATAAATCGCTATTGTGGCTGGCCCAACAAAAATTGCGTCCAGCATATAAATATGTATGGTTCCAGGATGGAAAGGTGTTGCTACGTAAAGAAGAACAAGATAAGCCCACAGTCGTACGGAGTGAAATTGACATCGATCGGCTGTCGACCACAACGCAGGCAGGACGTCAAAAAACATATCGGTAATAGTTTTTAAAATAAGTTATCCCGGATCTCTCTCCCGATCACCAAGAACTATTCGACTGTGCAAATATTAATGTTTTTAGTAAGCTTATACCCTCCCATAGTAAAAGTAATCTGAATATTGTTCACATAAATATTCGATCATTAATTAAAAATTTTGGTTGTGTCACACAATTAATTAGCTCATCAAGCGAAACTATTGATGTCTTAATCTTAACAGAAGTTAATATAAATGAAAACACTGTTCATATGTACAACATCGATGGCTATGAAATGCACAGAAAGTTGCGTAAACACAGAAAAGGCGGTGGAATAATAATTTATGTCAGAGATGGCTACTTATTCACACCAATGAATCACTCGTTAATATACTGTGAATGTATTATTGGTCAAATTTTAACACCTCACAACTATCACGCATATATTTGTGCAATTTATAGACCACCAAGCGAAAGTAAACATCTATTCGTAAAAGAAATAAGCAGTGTCTTATCCAATTCTTCTATTAAATCAGACGACACTTATTTGCTAGGAGACGTAAACATAGACCTAAAGACATACGACAACATCCGAGAATACTATGTAAATAGCATGTCCGAGTGTGGTCTAACGAGCGCGATATCTGACTACACGCGAATTGAAACACGCGGAAATAACACTACACGTAGCTGTATAGATCACATCTTTGTAAGAACGCGTTCGTTAGATCTGTACTCGGCCGCACTCGGAACTGTAATGGCTGATCACCGCATGTTAATACTGTCGTGCGTAGGACTTGACCCAACACGAATACAGGTTGATACAAAAACAATACAACAATTAGACAACGTTAAACTTAAATCTTTACTTAACAACTTAAAATGGAGCGAAATGGATGATACACAGTGTCCAAACAAAATTTACGATTACATAAAAAATAAATTTCATAAATGTTACGAGGAATCAAAGCATACCAGAAAAATTAATAAAAATAGTAAAAGAAATAAACAACCTTGGATAAATAATAAAATTAATAACATGTGTAAAAAAAAAGACCAATTATTTTTAAAATGGAAAAATGATTCAACGAATAAAATACTGCGATTGGAATATAATAATATAAGAAACAGAACTCATAAAATTATTGAAAAATCTAGAAATAATCATTATTTAGAAGAAATAAATAATAACAAAACGAACCCTAAAAAGCTATGGCAAATACTAAATAATCTGTCAGGCCGCAATAAAAAGTCGGTCGACGAAACCATTCTGAGAGCCTTCAAAAACAATAACTTGGAAACAAAATCAATAGCTGACAAGTTTGCCATAGAATTTAGAAATAGTGTCAAAAAGATATTGCCCAAGTGTAACCGCCGTCTATTGAACGAATCAGAATATACGTTTCCTCATAACACATCCATGTACTTCAGGAAAGCTACAAATAACAGTGTGAGTAAAATAATTAGAAACCTTAATACAAATAAAGCCCCTGGAGTAGATAACATTAGGTGTATTGACATAAAATCCATTTGTGACAAGATGACAGGCGTTATTGTCAAATTGATCAATACTAGTGTCAGACAAGGCAAATACCCGGATGTATTGAAAACTGGTGTAGTCCGCCCAATACATAAAAAAGGCAGTTTTTCTGACTATGGAAATTATAGACCGATCACTATTCTACCCGTTATCGACAAAATAGTAGAAAAATATGTCTGTAACCAGATACAAGACTTCTATGTAAAAAATGACGTGATATCCAGCACACAATACGGTTTTCAACCCAATAAGTCTACCTCACAGTTATTATCTAAATTCACGGATGAGGTCTACGAATCTCTTAATGATAAAAATAATGTAATCTTACTATTTATCGACTTCAGCAAGGCGTTCGATACGCTTAGACACGACACGTTGCTGACAAAATTAGATAATTCTGGAATTCGAGGACCAATACTCAAATGGTGTGAGGACTACCTTAATAACCGTAAATACAATGTCAAGATCTGTAGTGAAACCAGTGAAACCATTGAAGTCACCGAAGGAACAGCCCAAGGTTCAGTACTGGGACCCTTGCACTATCTGACATATGTTAACGACATGGAACATGAGGTCAATCACTGTTCTGTTTATCAATATGCAGACGACACATGCCTTGTAGCTACCCACAGAGACGTAAAAGTAGCAGCTCAATGGTTACAGGACGATTTTACTCGAGTTTCCAAGTGGGCACATGATGCTGGACTGGTCCTCAACGCAAGTAAGACCAAAATCATCCATGTCCACTCCAGCCACCTAAAGCACATTACTCCTTTTACTATAATCGCACACAATCACAGTTGTCTTCACTCCACTCTGCTGGGTGCTTCATGCCGATGTGAGGCAATAGACCAAGTAACGCACCACACCTACCTTGGATTAGTCGTGGACAATCGTTTTAGCTGGACCTTCCACGTGGACTCAGTCTGTGATAAGTTGCGGGCTGTGCTGGCAAAGTTCTACATTTTGAAACCTAAAGTCCCGTTCAAAATACTGCTCAAAATGTACGTTGCCTTAGCGGAATCAATTATAGCTTACGGAATTACGAGCTATGGGCGAACGTTTAAATCATACATTGAAAGAATCTCCAATCTGCAAGTGAGACTTTTAAAACTCATCGTACCCAGAAAGATAAAGCACCAATGTAAAGATAATGTCGTTGAATTATTTAAATATTGTAAAATTTTGCCAGTACAGACTAGACTCGACATGGCCCTCTTAATTGAGCAATTTAATAACAAGAGCATTCAAATACCCATATCACATAAAATATTAACAAGAAGTATCACCAAAAATAAGCTAATAGTACCTCAGGCTAGAAATTACTATGGTAGGCGAACAGTAAAATTTCTAATTCCCACAATAATTAATGAAATACCAAAATCCATAAAAGACGAAATAAACGCGAAAAATTTTAAGCAAAAATACAAAAAATACTATTACAACTGCATAAACAACTTAGTCTAAGGAAATACTTTGTAAAACACTAATACAAAAAAAAAAAAAATATATAAAAACGGAGCAACCTGTATAGGATACGTTAGATGTTTACGGCTAAAATAGTTACGTGCGAAATATTTATTTATCATGTACCTTCATTTTTTTTTTACTTTTGTTAAATAGTATTAAGCAGTGTTGTTTTAGCGAATGTGAGTACCAATACAAACCATCTCTGGTTTAATGGTACAAAACAAACGTGAAACTGTATTATAACTGTATGTATAAAATAAATAAATAATAATAATAAAATAAAATGTTACCTTTTAAAGTAATTAATTTACCAACAAAAACACTACTTCGATTTAAAATAATAGTGCTCAGGATAGTAAAAAGATAGATAGAAAAGATAGGATAGATGATCCTCAGTAATATGAGCCGCTGCTCTCCGCTGAACGCTCGCCCAAAGAAAATGAGATTTTTCTTTTACACTTTTTCCAATCAACTTGCAAATTAAATTTATAAAAAAAAGTCTCATTACTTTATAGTAAGCAATTACATTATTTGCAGTGTTGTGGTTACTATAAATGATAAATCTAATAGTATCAGGTGATAGGGTCAAAATAACTAAATAATTGAACATTATTATGTCTACATAATAATGTATGCGCTCACTGACGGTCGATCATTTTGCACCTTATACTCTGAGTCATACGGTTCAAAACTCGACCGTCAGTGAGCGCTTACATGCACTTTTATAACTTACATAATTGTACCTACATCAAAATTCATTGGAATTATTTTACAAGTTCTTATGATCAGTTTCTTCGCAGTGTATATTATAGAACTTTCAAATACATCAATTTGAAAATTCTACAAAACATATACTTTACTGGTCTATCGACTGGCCCACTCAATTTTGACAATTTTAAATTAGGGGTCGGCAAGTTCTACTGAACTAAGTTCTAATTCTAATTCCAATTCATTTATTTGTACGAATATGGTACAATACATGGTCTAAAATTAATAAATGGTCTCATCACATTCTGCCACATGGGGCGCGCAAATATAAGTACACAAATAAAATAATAATATACAATACAAAAATAAAATATTGAATAAATAAGTACGAATTAATCTTACAAAATCGCAAACGCGCAGAACATAAGCGATCAGTGTTATAAGCAAGTGTGGTTATTCATTTTGATCCACATCGCAATGTAACAGATCGTTTCACAATTATTAGGGAATCATTATAATATTAGTACATATACCGTACTAACCTATTTTTCTTTTGAAACAAAGGCGTAAGTACAAAATTGTTTGTTATGGGGACATAATATGACCTAGTTTACAATACAATGCACGGAAAATATATAAAAGTGCATACGCTATAAGCACGAGGACGATCGATGTTCTAATTTTAACTTACTAACAACTTGTGGAAGTATTGCATAAAAAATGAACCTAAATCTAGTAGATTTTTTTATATGGCAACTGGCCAGTCACAACTGCATTGTAAGGTTGCAATAGTAACATGTCAAAACATCATCATCATCTGCCGAGCCTTTTCCCAACTATGTTGGGGTTGGCTTCCAGTCTAACCGGATTCAGCTGAATACCAGTATTTCACATGGAGCGATTGCCTATCTGAAATCTACAACCCAGTTAGTACTGAATACGATACACCTTGGTAAGACTGGTTGTCATGCTTTCGGGCCATTGACTACCTATAACGACTGTCAAAGACCTACAACAGACAGCCGGGACCAACGGCTTATCGTGCTTTCCGAGGCACGGAGAAAATTCGGTATGTAATGGGTGGTCACCCATCCACGGACCAACCTAGGTAAGCGCGGCTTGAAGATCGACCCGAGTGGCAGTTATTATTTAGCCACGAGCACCTCTAAATTATTAAGAAATGTAATATACCAAAACATATGTTTCTTTTTTAATTTAATGTACTTTTGATTTTTGTGTAATAAAATTTAGTAATTTCTGGGATAAATTCTCTATAAAATAGTGAAGATTGCATCAACATTCGTCGCGTAACTTCGTAAAGTTATGATTAAATCCCTTAAACATACATGCCTACATGTGATTTGAACAAAAGGGCGCTAGCCTATTACCATCAACCGGTGGGCATAACACGAATGCGCGCTCGTGAATTCTAATTGAGAGATTTTTAATTCTGATTTCAGAATATCCTTATTATATCGCCATCTTCTTTGGTTTTAAAAGAAAATGAGCTTAAGATTATAAATTAGTTCGAAATTCAATCAAAGATTTATTTATTTTATACATCACAAACACTGCTAACATTACAGGAAATTCCTAATGCGGTAGCGTTGTCCTTAATTAAACTATCTTAAACAACTAAGATAAACAACTAAGACAGATGAATACGCAAAACTCGTTACGAAGATAACTGTTTGTATGTTGCTGCTGTATTTGAATAACTATAAGATTTTAGTTTAATTAAATTTATTTATTTGATAAAAGATCTTCATAAACGACGGTCAGCACAACATAATTATTATTTTTAGGGTTCCGTACCCAAAGGGTAAAACGGGACCCTATTACTAAGACTTCGCTGTCTGTCTGTCTGTCTGTCTCCAGGCTGTATCTCATAAACCGTAATAGCTAGAAAGCTGAAATTTTCACAAATGATGTATTACTATTGCCGCTATAACAACAAATACTAAAATACTAAATATTAAATATTAAGGGGGGCTCCCATACAACAGATATGATTTTTTTGCCGTTTTTATAGATAATGGTACGGAACCCTTCGTGCGCGAGTCCGACTCGCACTTGGCCGGTTTTTAATACAACGCCAACAACGAAGTATGCAAACAAATAAGTTGGTCCATTTTTACAAAACCTCTTTTTACTGATCTCAAGTGTTTGTTAAGGCCAGTTGGCGGGTACGTGAAACGGGACTTAGTGCTGTTCGGAAGTTTCAACTCTTCCTGTTTGATCCATTTGTCAATATAATTATAAACAAGTTGTGTTTTGTTGTCCCATGTATAATTGTACAGTGCATTATACAATAATATATGTCATGTATAATTGTACAGTGCATTATACAATAATATATGTTAAAAACACCCTGTCCGATCCGAAACGTGCATATAGGTATACCAATGACATTGCCAAACAAAATACTCGTAAGAAAAATAAAATATTCATGAAAGTAAAAATATTAATGAATTTTAAAATGCATGATTTTTGACCCAAGTTACCACCGTTTTCCTATATTCTTACAAACTTTTAAAACGTGACAACACCATCTTCGGCATAAGTATATTCGATCGTTAACTGCTTTTTTAAGAGCACGAGCAGAGTAGTGACGACT
This sequence comes from Eurois occulta, assembly GCA_950022335.1. Lineage (NCBI taxonomy): Eukaryota > Metazoa > Arthropoda > Insecta > Lepidoptera > Noctuidae > Eurois > Eurois occulta. The sequence goes on from OX465486.1 coordinate 2,192,898, forward strand.
ACCCGCGAAGCGACCGCTCGCGCCCGTATGTTGCCATATAAGTTTCCTCATTTTAGTGCATTCGGGGTATTTTTTATTTGTTCTCCAAAATTTATTACATAAAACAGAATCAGAAAAGAATCTAATCTCGATACCTAATAATATTCACGGATCGGACACGGTTTTTTTTTTGAATATATTGAATACACGCATATGCGATAAAAAATGACACACATTTCACATGGTTACCACAGTGGAAATGTGATTATGTGACTGATTATTTTTCTATTCTATATCAACCAACACAAACTTCCAAGTCTTTTTTTCATTTAAATAATAATAGTTATAATTTTGGTCATGAATTTGAGAAAGGTCAGATGATCGGGATACGTGAATGTGGACGACGCAAAAGAAGTACGTAAGCATCCCAGTAGGTTATATAGTTTCTGCTTACCACAGTTATGGGGAAAAGCCGTGAGTTAATGTATTTTCGTAATAAATTTCACCTACCTCATCATCTGCCTAGCCTTTTCTCAACTCCGCTGAGGTCGGCTTCCAGTCTACACGGGATGCAGCTGAATACCAGTATTTTACATGCTGCGACTGCCTGACCTCCACAACCCAGTTAGTACAAGTTAATACGATACCCCTTGGTAAACTGCCTACAAACTGAGAGGTCTCCGAAATATTTTTATTTACCCACTCCGTATTGTCCTTGATGTTACATCATGCAAATAATATAATTCTTCAAGCGTCAGCGGGATCCTTTACAAATATGGGAGCTTTTCACCCTCTGATGTCAAATATTGGTCAGGAGAATTAAAGTCCAAAATACAGGGACTACGTGTTTTGTAATCGCACACAATATAGACACGTATGTGACGAGGAGTTTTGTTCATTATATTTTTGTTTTGTTGAACAAAGAATATTTTACCTATTTATTAAGGAGATTTCTCTGTATTTTTTTTAATAATAATTGTAATTTAGTTAGACGATCGCATGCCTCATAACAAGTGCAAATACTTTTATGAGTTATACGTAATAACTGGATTTATTAAAACATAAATTGAATTAAAAATAATTATAAAACAAGGTTTAGTAGTTATAAAATAGTTGCGTACAATTATTTTTGTATTCTACCAAACATTCGACATTAATTAAATCATTCATATATTAGAATATCATGTAGAAACTCAGATATTTTTGTAAAAAAATCAACTCACCTGTAATTTTAAAATCCATTTACAAACTAATCACTTACACTTTATTATTTACAAAGTTATCAAGCAACTACTACATACAACAATCATTAAGTTAAACTAACAAGAAACAAACATCAAAGTTTACAAGACACTCACTTATATTAATGTTTTATTCCGTACATAATAATTATTTTATATACAAGGTGTATTACACTTTTAAACGTATCGTTGACAGTTCGTCACGCGCGCGCGAAATGCCAAAAGAGGCAGCGAAAACCAGTAGCAACCGGTTCAAGCTGGACGGCGTACGGCCAATTACTGAGGACTGCACGCAAGCCCGCGCTAAACGCGGCACTGCGCATGCTCCAACCCGATTGACACCGCCAAGCTTATACACTAATACAACAGGAGAGAATATTCATAAGTTAGTTTTTAGTTTTGTTTAGAATGTTCCTCGCGGGATCCGAATGGGCCGTCGAGTTTCCGAAATCAAAACAAACGATAAACTGAAAGGGAATAAGCCCGATTGGGGCCTGTTTGTATTTATGCCTTCATTTATTATTTTAACGATATTTTGTTTACGTTTATAAAGAAAAGGTCCTCTGAAGGTTTTAAAAATCTCTTATAAAGTTATTTTAATGTTATTTTCTAACTTCTTTAAAAGATGGCTGCATTATGATAATTGTTTTGTAATTGTTAATTGCATCGTTTGCGTAAAAATGTACGTATTTTATAAAACTTGAAAATACACCTGTTGGGCAATTTAACATATTGTAAAATAAAAATGCCAAATTCAATCTTATTTTAAAAAGCGCAACATTCAACAAAGAACACCATCAAGAAAGACCGCTTAATTCATTGACTTCCCCAAATCGGTATTAATACACCCGATGGGACATCTTCAAATCGCTAAAAGCTTAACATCCATCCCCTTTTATCAGAACGATTGTAGAAAACCACTCAACCCTTTTAAACCCCAATCTGAAGTGCGTCCGGTCGTTAGTAGACATTAATGGAATTCAACCGGTTACTCTGCCGTGAAAATAACAAGGAGGTAGGATTTTATAAGCTCAATCTGTTGTTCTCGCAGCGATAACAATGTAAGGCGACAACATGCAAATTGTATGGAACTTTCGTTTTACAATCAAACGACCGGATTTGAAGGTTGGAGTGTTTTGGTGGAAGTGGATTAATGATTAACTGTACCTGATTAGTCACTCGTTGGAAAATGAAAACGTTATAGCATACATGCTTTAAATAGGTTTTGTAATCAGCCTGTATACATGATGTTCGGATTTGAAAAAAAAAAAGATAAACATCTGCGTGCAGAAATCTTTGAAATGTTTTTTTTTAATTTATAAACGTTTTTGTCGTTTTTCACAATACTTAGGAAGTATTAAAAATAATACACATTTAACTAAAAAAATTACATTATTTTTTTGTTAAGAAATTCTCTGTCAACTTCAAGGTCAAACGTCATCTTCTGACATGATTTCATTTATAAATCAACTTAACGGACATCGACCGGTAATCATTAAAAAAAAAGACGAATTGAACTAGAAAATTCGCATTTTCCTAGACCTAATTCTAGTTAATCCATCACAACCTTAAATAAAACTGTTTAAAACAACAATAAGCTACTAAGTTTAAATATTGCAATAGCCTAAACGTGAGAAATTGCAGGCTGTCGGGGGCGCACACCATACTCATTCATATTACTTACTCCATTCTTACAGCTCTAACGGATAAGGTAGCTTTTCTTTATTTTTATGGTGTACGGCAGTGGTGTTTAGTATCTTACAGTTGCTAACGTATTTTTTTTTTGAGTTAGACAAAAGTACATTTAAAACATTTATCACCTGACACTTTACGGAGCATAATCAGATAAGCCTCGACATTTTTTCAATTTTTTGTGATAAATTCTCTAATGTTTTTCACTTTATTAACCAGTATTTGGCGTGAAAATGTGTCATTTTTGACGTCTTTTTTACAAATATGTTAACAGTTAGGTGGATGAAAATGGGTGTCCAGACATAAACCACTTTAAGTGGATGCAAGCCACAGGCGAAGAATATTTTGGCGTGAATTGACACGGATATACTGGTCTACTCATTTCACACAATAAATCGAGTTGATTTTGTATGAAAAAAATTGTTAATGCGTGTTTCTTCTGAGAAAGAGGATTTGGGTAAAATAAAATAACTCCAAACTCATAATAACTAAAAATGGTGTTAACAGGCCGTCAACTGTCATGTAAAAAACGTTGCTCCCTGTCTAACGAACGTCAAAAAGTTAAATTTTAACGAGCGTTACTTACAGATAAACTGGAAATGATTTGCGAGCTATTAAGAGGTTCTGTATACATATTATAAAAACCACAATATTTAGAATCTAAACATAAGTCACAGTATTTAAGTTTGCGAAATGAATAAGGGTTTTGTACTTTTCAGAGAAAATTAATTCAATTGCACTTCACGTAATATCACGTTTCCATGAAGGCGTAGAGGCATGAGGCGTTGAACCTAGTACACCCACTTTTTACCAATTCTGGTTCATCGCCTAGCCTGTTCCCACCTATGTTGGGGTCGGCTTCCAGTCTAACCGGATGCAGCTAAATACCAGTATTTTACATGGAGCGACTGCCAATCTTACCAATTCTGGTTAGGTAAGTCCCATGTAATAAGGGTGAGTCTATTGTCATTAAACGGGCACATGATTAGACTCTGAGCTGCTTTCTAAAACACCGTGTACACTTTACTGAATCCTCAAATCGAAAATTTAGAGTAATCACACTAAACTTGCGAACAATAAGGCATTTGGTTAGTTGTTTCAAAGTTTTTGAGTTTTTAAATAGACTTAATTGTATACCTAACGAAAATTATACAAACATTAATCATTATTTATTTTCTATCTTGGCAACACAACTCACTTAATTCCATTTCTTTGTCACCAGAACATCTGTTAATTTTTGTGACATAAATAAAAATACTGAGAAAAAAAACATCCATTCTTATTATCTCGGAAAACGTCAACTGCTGAACTTGGCCCCTGAAGACTGGACAAAAAGGAAAATTAATAATTACGATAAAGAAATAAAATATTAATAAAATATTAATTCAACCTTATTGTATTGGAAATAATATGTACATCATGATTGAAGTAAGAACAAGGAGCTTGTGGCTAAATAATAACAGCTAAACGGGTCGATCTTTAGGTTAAGCCGTGCTTGCCTAGATTGGTCTGTGGATGGGTGACCACCCATTACATGCCGAATTTCCTCCGTGCCTCGGAAAGCACGTTAAGCAGTTGGTCCCGGCTGTCATTTGTATATCTTTGACAGTCGTTACAGGTAGTCAGTGGCCCAAAAAGTCTGAAAACCAGTCTTACCAAGGGGTATCGTATTAGTACTGTGACTAACTGGGTTGTAGTGTGGATGCAATGGACCACCAGGACTCAATATATAGGTACCTAGAGCTCATAGTGCTCTCTTTAATTTGTTTTCTTCAGTGACACAGGGCTAGTAATAGCCTTTTAGCTAAAGAAGATGCTAATCGACGTAATAGGGTATTACGTCAATACCTAATTGATTGCTTAGCAAACAGATTCCTGTTTCTTCAACATAAAAACATATGTACGTAAAATATACTCATAAAACAATAGCTTGATTGATCGATTATATATTCCAAGGGTTTTTCCTTGTGTCGTTTCCATTTACATAATACATATTTAATTCGATGAAAAGGTATACATACATTACCCAAAGGTTCCAGACAGGAAAAACCGAAAAATTTTTTAAATATTTTGTTCTGAATTTGGATAATTATTAAAATGGAAAATTGAAATTGGGCTGTAATTAACATATATGAAAATGTATTTATTAATTAATAATTAAAATAAACATTGGGTTTCTGGAAGAGGTGGTTTTTATGAAGTTGTTTCTTTGTTTCGGTATTTATTTGATATACTTAACATATTAAACTCAAATAATGTCGCAGTAATATTTGTACATACAGAAAATAACTGTTCCTGTTACCGAAAACAAAAGAGAGTGTGCATATTGGTCCCACGGACTCCCACCTACTTTCCGGTTGGCTTCCAGTCTAACCACATATAGCTGAATGCCAACATTTTACGTATACACTGGACAGCCAATCTGACCTTCACAATCCAGTTACTACGGATCACGATATGCTTTGGTAAGACTGGTTGTCAGACTTACAGGCTTCTGACTGCCCATAACGACGGTCAAAGATCAACCAATGACAGCCGAAACCAACAGTTTAATATGCTTTCAGAGTCACGGAGGGTCTACCGCCACCCATCTACCTATGGCTATTATTATTAATTTAACCAGGAGCTCAGTAGAAAACATAAAATTACTTCTTAATATATTAGATCACAACAAGCCATGTATCTCTGGATATGCCACGGCAATGATACTAAATCTGTAAGTATTATCTAGACAAAGAAGAAATTACCGTTAACACTGAAGTGACAGAGTATTGCAAAGCTTAAATTATCATCTCATTCTTCCTGCCCTTGTCCCATGTTACTTGGGGTCGGCGAAACACGTTTTTCTCTTCCATAACAAAGCTTATAATGAGAAGAGCTCGTGACTAAAATAATAGCAGCCACTCGGGTCGATCTTCAGATGGGTGACGACCCATTACATACCGATTTTCCTCCGTGCCTTGGAAAGCACGTTAAGCTGTTGGTCCCGGCTGTCATTTGTAGATCTTTGACAGTCGTTAAGGTAGTCAATGGCTCGAAAATCTGACAACCAGTCTTACCAAAGGGTATCGTGTTACCCAGTCCTAGTTGGGTTGTGGAAGTCAGATAGGCAGTTGCTCCATGTAAAATACTAGTATTCAGCTGCCGGTTAGACTGGAAGCCGACCCCAACACAGTTGGGAAAAGGCTAGGCAGATGATGATGACAAAGGTTATAATGAAACCTCAAACACACGACCGATTTGCGAATAACTTTTCAGTCTTACGATTGTGCATTAATTTCACGGACTCACCTCTTAAACTGACTCGCAGAACGAATGGCTTATGGCGCCCAAATTTTCTGCAGTGTCAACCACGTAGGTACCGGAAGGCGAAGAGTTGGATGATCTTCCATAAGATGGATCTGATGACCTGGTGAAGGCCGCAGGCATACACTGGATGCAAGAAACACAGACGAGCGATATGACGTCGGTTGGGGTATAGTTTTGTCCACTATTGGACGGGAAAATATAGTAAATAACTTTGCAGATTCAAAAACAAAATATAACTGGATTTCTGCTTCACTAGCTTCTTTTAAATGTCGCCTGTCTGTGCTAAACCTTGTTATTGAAGCACTAGAAGCTAAATGTACCACTCATTAACAAGTTAAGTGTAAGACGTACTTTCTGTACTCGTGTGTTAGTACAAGATTATAAGCAGCACAGCCTCATAGAGACCTAATTTTATGGGAGCGAGCGTTACATGCGTGCCTTGATAAACAGAATAAGGAGAAAATGTTAAGGTTTGTTGCGAAGTTTCTATTTGCACAACAAATAAGACGCCTGTGTGTTTCCGTTTTAATATTTCAGATTTACCTTGTTGGTGTAGTAGTCCCAAGCGCCACTGCTGAGTATATGATCCTGTCCTGGGTGTGATTGCCAGGTCGGGCAATATGTTATTGGATTTTTTCACTCGAAATTTCTCAGTAGCAGTCACGGAGACTAGATTTGTTTTCGGTTGATGGCAATAGGCTCGCCCTCAATGTGATAGGGGTCGAGCCTACGGAACTAAAACCTAACTGGCGAAATGAGGGTGTACTATTGATGATACACAGCTGCCTTACCCACGGGGAATACAGGCGTGATGTTATATTATGTAATACTACGACTGTATAAATAAAACTTTTTGTTGGAGGATGGAACCATGTTTTGAAAATCCATCAATGTTTGTCCGGCTTAAGTTTTAATAAAATACAAGAGAAAGCGTTGGTTTTGCGTAGGGTTTATTTTTCCATCCAATATTTTCATGTTTTATTTTTTTTTACCTCCTCCGCATTATACTAAGAGTTAATTCTTTCCTTATCCTATTTCCTGCTTACTTCGCCGTACTACGTAACCGCCTTTTCGTTGAAGCTGTTTTACTCAGTTCTGTTCTATTCTGATATTATACTGTCTTAAAATTACTACTAAGTATTATATTTTTCTTACTATTATTACAAGTGAAAAGTTTGTGAGGATGGATAGATGTTTTTTACTCTTTTACGTAAAAAATCCTGTATGGATTTGGATGAAATTCGACACAGATGGTTTGTAACCTGGATAGGATAGTTTTTAGGATAGGATACTGCCTCGTTGGTCTAGTGGACGCAATCGCGACTGCTGAGCTTGAGGTCCTAAGTTCGATTCCAGGGTCAGGCAAATTATTATTGGGTTTTTCCATCAGGAATTTGTCAGTATAAGCCACGGAGGAGGGGACACATGGGAGATAAACATAACCGGCAAAATGTGGGTGTACTATTAGGTACACCTCTGTCTAACTAATACTTTTTATTCCGGTAGTATAATCCCGTGGGATATTTACCGAACTACTGATAATTAGGATTTTCAATCACCTCCAACTTGCTCTTATTAACTGTTTAAGACGGATATGAATATACTTCAAGCCACGTTCTAACCATATTGTCAGTCGGCGGACTGCATTGCCAAGCCAGCAATCCTAGATCGATTATACGACGGCAGGCTTTTTAGTCAAGACCCCGTGGGTTACCACGACTTTCGTAGCCCCGTAGCAATGTCTACGAATTTCGTAGGCACGAATTTCCAAGAATTGAATAAACTTCTTTGTCCGTAAAATAATAATTCACCAAATAGCTGCCCACGTTATGTTTTGCGTATAATAACCTTGAACAATACTAGATGTACATTTTCATTTCCTTGTAACTACATTTTCTTAAAAAATTATCTATTACAACATCGAACGGTCGTCGAATTAAGTAATTATTTTCTTATTTAATTAATAAATAATTAATTTATGATTGTACTTATGTTATTATGTACATTTTATACAGACTAAAAATAGAACTAAAAATTAATTATAAAACTATTTTCGGAAAGTTGACATACAAATTTGTAGTATTTGGAACTTGAACGATTACTAAGTTTTTTGTTCTTACTTCATTAATTTGTATCTAATAACTATTTAATGAAAGGTATTTTATGGCCTGTTGTAAGTTCCTAAATTAGATATTATAATCCTCTATTGACATAGGATATTATAATCCTCACTTGACAGAGGAGAATGGAAGAAAAAAACGTGTTGCGCCGACCCCAAATAACATGGGACAAGGAGGGCAGGAAGATGAGATGATGAATCCTCTCTTGCATGAGTATTTCTTGCTTAGAAAATAAAAGGTCTAGGCTCACATGGGACTTAAACTAGCTAACCTGGCGAAATTTGGACACACCTCTGCCCAATCCTTTAGAGATATTAGGCGTGATGTTACTTGTGTGTATTAAATATTTTTAAAACAATTGTATCGATGACTCGAAAAACAGGCTCCACAGTAAAAACTAAATTCCACACTGCAAGAAAGCACATTCATCCGACGACACATCCAAAATCGACATCTCCAAACTAGGGTTGCCACACAATCTTAAAATAAAGCAATAAAATATTCAAACATGTGAACAAGGGAGATCTTTCCGTTTAACCAAGTGTTGAGTTCGAAACGATATGTTATTTTAGGCTGGAGCTACCCCTACCGACTGAAGTACTTACCGACCGAGGCGCGATACGGAAAATTGGATTTAGAGACCCTCTGTGCACTGCAATTGGATTACCATCGCCTGCTGCGGCGCTTTGATGTAATATTATCATATAATATAATAATGTCATGTAATTTTTGGTGTTAACTGCTACGGTATGTGATGTTTTGATTGACAGGTTGTTTCATAAAATTCACAACTCATGATATAGACTAAATATAAACCTAGATCGCTAACTATCTAGGCTTTCCTGTTCACACATTTACCCGATACCAAAAGATTTATTTTTGTTTTTTTGCTGAACGTAGTTTATCTAAATAAATTGCAAAATGTTGACTGGATCCACAGTTGACTATGTTCTAACACGGTACGCGAAATGAATGTAAATATTCGGTTAGGTTTCATGCCAAAACGAGAGAAAAACTAAAAAAATAACTTTTTTGGTTGTTTCTTTGATGTTGCGAAAAAAATGATGATTGATATGCTGATGCTGGCTAATGGTAATGATTATTTTCCAGTTCACAACTAGTTGACCAAATTAACAAAACTAAAAAAAAAATGAAAATGTTTGGATGTCTATTTTCTAACCAAAGGCATATTATAAAATAGAAAAGTTGAATTACTTCTATATAAGTTATAATCAAAACTTGATAAAGAAAAATAACTTAGCTTACACCAATAAGATCAAAAAAAAAAATGAGAAACACTGTAACCCCATCGTCGCTCGCTTACATTTTTCGATTACAGTATATATTACAGAATATTTCTGAATTATATAAAACTTTAGGAGCCATGACCGAAGCAATCGCTTTATGAAAGTAAACTTGACGAAATCAATCCTATACAATGCAATTTTGGAAGGAAACGATATTTTAAAGCCGCGTTGACACGATCAGAGTATGCTCGGACTCGGACCCAACCCGTATTGTGGCAACCTATAATCCGAGCGCACTCGGATCGGTTGTTATGGGTTGCCACAATACGAGTTGTGTCCGAGTAGGTATCCGAGTCCACTCGGTCCGAGCATACTATGATGGTGTTAACGCGAAATAACTTTTTCAGTGTAAATTAACCAGTTGTGATTTAATGGAAACGTATTAACTGTTTGTGTAAAGTAAAATTAAATTAATGGAAAAACTGGCCGATACCGATGTACTAGTATTCAGACTTTCAGGCTTTTGTCTTCGCGCAACGAGTGCGAATTTGCCGACCATCAAATTTGTGTCTGCTACGGCGTAGCTCAGTACTACGTCGTAGCACGAAGTTACGTAGTAGCAATTATTGTTCAAAACCTTCTACGAATATTTTGACCCTCATAATGTTGGGTTGCAACTGCATGCCTTAGAGGAAGGAAGTCGCCGTCGATGCAGTCCGGAAGGTGCTAGCAAGGCAACTTAGATGCTTTTCTCAGAGATTTGTCGGGTAGTTGAACGGAACGGACGGTACAGAATATTATTTTCTTGCACTTGCATGAATCTATACTATATACTAGCTTCTGCCCGCGACTTCGTACGCGGATCCCGTTGCTTATGCCAGCGACAACGGGGTCGTCAAAATCGAAAATTTGAAAACGTCTGATGTAGAATTTTAAGGCCCGGGGACGGGAAAACAACGGGATGAGCGAGACGATTGGAGTCATTCCAGATCATTCATTTTTGTATGACAACAGGAAATGCCCATCAGACTAAATAACTTTTGCTAAAATGTCATTCCTTAATATGTTATGCGCTGCCATGGGCTTTGGAGTTCTACAGCAGGTGTTCCAGATCTTCAAATTTATTCTCACAGCAGAAAATGTTTTTCACGTGGAATATTTTTAGCTATGGTACCATTTTTATATCTCTTATACTGTAGCTGGTCTGTTGCAGTTCTGCATCAGGTGTTAATTTTCCAAAATAAATTATAGCATTTATGTTGCCCAGACTATACAACAAAAAACTTTTCTTCCCGTTACTCCGCAGCAGATCCCAAGGGTACACTGAATTAACTTCTGTCTCTTCATGCCGTACTCCAGCAATCCTTTCTCTCTCACTTTCTAACTGATTATGAATATTTTGTTGCGTGCGTGTTCGGGACAATGTATGATAATCTCGATCAGCAGTTAGTCGCGCATCACGTTCATTACTCGTTTCAAAAGACCTGTTAGTAGATGTGCGAATTCGCTGAGAACTCAAGCGTGATTCTGTTTCGGTAAACGTTTCTGACTCGCGAGACAATGCATGTCGCTCACGATCAGCAATAAGTCGCGCATCACGTACTGCACTTGTCTCTAGAGACCTAGCAGCAGATGCGTAGATACGCTGAGAACTCAAGCGCAATTCTCTATCCGTGAACGTCTCCGACTCGCGAGACAATGCGTGACGTTCACGATCAGCGGACAGTCGCGCATCATGTTCTTCACTTGTGTCTAGAGACCTTGAAGCAGATGCGTAGATACGCTGAGAGCTCAAGCGCAATTCTCTATCCGTGAACGTCTCCGACTCGCGAGACAATGCATGACATTCACGATCAGCGGAGAGTCGCGCATCATGTTCCGCACTAGTTTCTAGAGACCTAGCAGCAGATGCGTAGATACGCTGAGAACTCAAGCGCAATTCTCTATCCGTGAACGTCTCCAACTCGCGAGACGATGCGTGACGTTCACGATCAGCGGACAGTCGCGCATCATGTTCCGCACTTGTCTCTAGAGACCTATAAGCAGATGCGTAGATACGCTGAGAACTCAAGCGCAATTCTCTATTCGTGAACGTCTCCGACTCGCGAGACAATGCGTGACGTTCACGATCAGCGGACAGTCGCGCATCATGTTCCGCACTTGTTTCTAGAGACCTAGCAGCAGATGCGTAGATACGCTGAGAACTCAAGCGCAATTCTCTATCCGTGAACGTCTGCGACTCGCGAGACAATGCATGACGTTCACGATCAGCGGACAGTCGCGCATCATATTCCTCACTTGTCTCTAGAGACCTAGCAGCAGATGCGTAGATACGCTGAGAACTCAAGCGCAATTCTCTATCCGTGAACGTCTCCGACTTGCGAGACAATGCGTGACGTTCACGATCAGCGGACAGTCGCGCATCATGTTCTTCACTTGTGTCTAGAGACCTTGAAGCAGATGCGTAGATACGCTGAGAGCTCAAGCGCAATTCTCTATCCGTGAACGTCTCCGACTCGCGAGACAATGCATGACATTCACGATCAGCGGAGAGTCGCGCATCATGTTCCGCACTTGTTTCTAGAGACCTAGCAGCAGATGCGTAGATACGCTGAGAACTCAAGCGCAATTCTCTATCCGTGAACGTCTCCAACTCGCGAGACGATGCGTGACGTTCACGATCAGCGGACAGTCGCGCATCATGTTCCGCACTTGTCTCTAGAGACCTATAAGCAGATGCGTAGATACGCTGAGAACTCAAGCGCAATTCTCTATCCGTGAACGTCTGCCACTCGCGAGACAATGCATGACGTTCACGATCAGCGGACAGTCGCGCATCATATTCCTCACTTGTCTCTAGAGACCTAGCAGCAGATGCGTAGATACGCTGAGAACTCAAGCGCAATTCTCTATCCGTGAACGTCTCCGACTCGCGAGACAATGCGTGACGTTCACGATCAGCGGACAGTCGCGCATCATGTTCTTCACTTGTGTCTAGAGACCTTGAAGCAGATGCGTAGATACGCTGAGAGCTCAAGCGCAATTCTCTATCCGTGAACGTCTCCGACTCGCGAGACAATGCATGACATTCACGATCAGCGGAGAGTCGCGCATCATGTTCCGCACTTGTTTCTAGAGACCTAGCAGCAGATGCGTAGATACGCTGAGAACTCAAGCGCAATTCTCTATCCGTGAACGTCTCCAACTCGCGAGACGATGCATGACATTCACGATCAGCGGACAGTCGCGCATCATGTTCCGCACTTGTTTCTAGAGACCTAGCAGCAGATGCGTAGATACGCTGGGAGCTCAAGCGCAATTCTCTATCCGTGAACGTCTCCGACTCGCGAGACAATGCATGACATTCACGATCAGCGGAGAGTCGCGCATCATATTCTTCACTGGTCTCTAGAGACCTGGATGTAGATGCATAAATACGCTGAGAACGCAAGCGAGCTTCGCGATCCAAAGAGGTTTCTACAGAGCGAGTTGCAGCCTGATGTTCTCGAACAGTATCAAGTCTATCCTGACGCTCTTATTAAGATTCTTGGGATCTTATGATCCTCAATCTTTTAGCTCCTTTGGAACGTTGGGAAAGATTTGACCTCTTTCTAGGCATGGTTATAGTTTTATTCTGAAAATACATGTTCAATTAAAATCGAAGTGACTGCTCCCCTGCGTTACCGGGTAGGCTACCGTGTCACGAAGATAAATGGAAAAGGAAATAAATGGGAGTTTTAGCCAGTAGAGTCAAATTTTCAATGATTCATAGAATTTTCATCGAAAATCAGTCCTAAACTGTTACCGCCTTCACCGCGTGGAGGTACTCCCAGCTTATGATATTTTATAATTATACAGTGAACTCTTGGAGTTCCACAATAGGTTTTCCAGATCTAAAATCTTCTCATCAGGCTGAACAACTCTTGCTAAAACGTCATTCCTATATAGGTTATAGTGTAGCTGGGCTCTTGGAGTTCCATATCAGCTGTTCCAGATCTTCAAATTTTATACGACAACAGAGAGTACTCATCAGGCTGAACAACTCTTGCTAAGACGTCATTCCTATATATGTTATAGTGTAGCTGGGCTCTTGGAGTTCCACATCAGGTGTTCCAGATCTTCAAATTTATTCTCTTAGCAGAAAATGCTCATCACGTGAAACAATTTTTGCTAAGGTACCATTTTTGTATCTCTTATAGTTTAGCTGGTCTGTTGCGGTTCTGCATCAGGTGTTCAAGTTTCCAAGATAAATTATAGCCTATATGTTGCTCAGACTTTATACCTATACAGCAAAACAAAAATCATTCAAATCCGTCAAGTAGTTCCGAAGATTAGCGTGTACAAACAAACAGACAAACAGACAGAATTTTTTTTTTTGTTTCGTGCTCTATTACTGTTTCTAAACCCCCCTCAATTATTATTTTTTTAATATATTCAATGTACAGACACAGTTTTTTTACTGTTTTATTATATGTATAGATATATGTTGCTCAGACTTTATACCTATACAGCAAAACAAAAATCATTCAAATCCGTCAAGTAGTTCCGAAGATTAGCGTGTACAAACAAACAGACAAACAGACAAACAGACAGAATTTTTTTTTTTGTTTCGTGCTCTATTACTGTTTCTAAACCCCCCTCAATTATTATTTTTTTAATATATTCAATGTACAGACACAGTTTTTTTACTGTTTTATTATATGTATAGATTAATATGATATAAAATTGCATTTATACTGTTTCATATTTTTTTTTGTCTCAGATAGAAAATTCTTTGAATGGTAAAAATGTAATATCAATCTATCAAATACCGCTAAACATAGATATAATATTTATGAATAGAGTGATACATAAGCCATTAACTTACCACATACTGCTCACAATACAAACTTATCGCATTGAAAGTTACTATTAGTTTAATTAATTTATCTAATGGACTCTTACATTATTTTTATCAAGTAAATAACTTGGGGAATGTAAATGAATACAATGTACCTAAAAGAATAAAATATGATGTGTATACCACAATTATGCAATCACAACTGTAACTATTTCATGACAGTCATACAATGGGGTTAACCGCCGCTTCCATCTTTATTAAATCTGCTATATCGAAAGCTGACTAAAGCTCCCAGAACAACATCACTACCGTGCTCATTATTGCAAACTTACAAACGACGACTTCCAAGTTCTTACTATAGAAACTGATGTAAACCTTTGTCAATGTTTTTAAAAACTTCATGTCTGTCAAAATAAACTTAATAAAAAAAAAAACAATAAATGGCTGGAAGGTTTGGTATTAGGCTAAAACTTATAACGCATTTTGTAATAAGGAAAAAATGTTGATCAAAACTTGCTACCCAAGTACCCATTCGATACCGCAAGTCAAGTTTGTATTTACCGTCTCCCGATTGAAGTTGCAAAAGTTTGACGAAAATACATTTTGATGGTGTTCAATATTGAGTCACTAACTATATTTATGGAAAATATTAACGGTACGGACAGACCCCGAACTGAATTCTTCTTCTTACGTTTATACTCACACACACTACGTTAGTCTTGACTTTAAATACATATAATACAGTTTGGGGCCGTAACTGGCCACGTTTATTACGGCGTCAGAGGCATTGTTCAGATCATCATTCATAATGGTGCAGGTAAACGGACAACTGAGGCACTCCAGCATGTGGGACATAGTTTGATACGGGGCGTGGTCAGAAACTTCAGTGCATTATTTGTAAAACTTCGGTGTCTGCAGCTGGTACAAAATTTTTCAGAACCAGTTTAATTGATCATTAATACGAAACTAAAGCAGATGTTAGCCTAGTGGTGTGACCGTCGGGCTACTAAGTCATAGGTCTCTAGTTCGAACCCAAGGCATACATATAATACCGCGGCCCTGGAACACAAAGGACAAAGAAGGAACATGGATAGGTTTTAGTCAGTAAAAGTCTGACACTCCCTCCCGCTTCGCCCAGAGTGGGACCCGTCATTTGATGATTTACCATCCGAAAAAAAAAGGCACGCACTTCTGATTTTTTGGGATTCATGTGCGTATTATATGATTATCACTTGCTTCGGTGAAGGAAAACCAGCATTCCAAGTATATTTCTTGACGGCATGTAAAGCCAATTCAGAGGCCTATGGGTGGCATAAAAACTCTGATTCCAGGTTAGGCAGGTTACGCAATAAAGAAAGAAAAATACGGAAAGCAGCAATTCAGTAACAGTTCCAATGTTAAATTTAACAGCTCCTCCGAACACACAAGAACGGGTGTGTCTTTTTTTAACTTTCAGCGTTTTCTTTAGTTACACTTCTGTTCCGAACTTACCTACACTCAATACGACGGGATACCACCTGCAGCTGAAATACAACCTTATTTTAAGTGGCATTAAGTTCAGAACCTATTACAGTTGTGTGCTTCTTTGATACATAGAGTACTTTTGTGAATTCGAGAACACGGACTTGGCGAAAAGTTAAAAGTTACAAAGTTTATTCGACTTAGAAAATTATCTTCGTATTATGTTACGTAGGAGCTTACTTAAACGTGTTTGTTATCGGCTGTGACACAAGGCACGATGTATTATAAGGTGCTGAAGAACATAGTGTTGGATTTGTTGTATTTTCCAAGAACTTTATTATTAGTTTCCAGGTCGTCTGGAAGAAATTGCCCCGAGAGATAAGACTTTGTAAATTCGAAGTTTGGTAATTTGTTTAATTGTATTGTTTGCAGTGATTATACTAACTGAGAGCCTAATTGAACATCTACGACTTAGTTGCTAACTTAGCAGGTAAATACCTAAAAATATGTTCCGTTTTTCGGTGATCAGTGGCTATTCAGAAATTATGAAACTCTGGCCTAAACAAATAACAACGAACATAGCATAACATCACGCCTGTAATCCCCAAAGGGTTAGGCAGAGGTGCACCCACATTTCACCAGTTATATTATAACGGAACGTTATATGAATAATCATGTTTGTGTATGGTAGGTATGACAATAGATTTTAAATTAATGCTTTGATTGCGTACGACTGGATCACGCTGGGTACCTGCGACGCGGGACGAGTGTTCGCATAAAAGTTTGAGGAGAACGACATGGCGCTCGCGCAGTCCATGCCAGTCGCTTCTAGGCTGATGTGAGACTGCGCGTATTGCTTTACGAAGTATCAAGCACCCTAGCAGATACGAACGTTAATTTTTAAATTACAAATATTCTTTTAAATTTACAACTGATTTAAGTGCCAATTAAATTAACGTGTAATCCCGATTTAGGATAAGTTTTGAATAGCACACAAATTACGCACATTATAATCAGGAGTCATTTTCTTGCCAATCATTATTCTGTGTACCACTTTATTTATTTCTTGCTATAACTCATTTTCTATTGCTTATTTCATTACATTCAATCAGTACCATTTAAGAATAGCTTCAAAAAATGCCAATAATGCTGCATCATGCTTAATTTCTTTCTACTTTCAACTACAATATTAATTTCAAAATTTTTATTCTTAACGTTTTAACCGATTCATAATATTTGTTTTTCATTGTTTATTTTTACTCAGCTTGCTCAATATGTAAACTCCGTTCTGGTCAGTACCACCAGGTCAATACTACTACAATAAAATAGGTATTTTCTCCTAGTTGCCATCGGTGGTACCCCAGCATGGAAGTTATTAGGCCGAGTTCTAATTAGTTGGAACGGTGATTTCCAGGTTACACGTCTTTATTGTAAAGCCAGCCACGGCATAAGCTTCGCGCCCGGCTCTCCACGATCCGTGGACCTTTTCGACGCTTCGCCATTGGTGTGCTAAGCAAGTTGGACGGCCGTGCCGCGCGTCGTTTTACCTACAAGCGACATCACTGTTGCAGTACCTCACGAGTGTGTAGTGAGTGTTAGACTTTTACTGACTAAAAACCATCCATGTTCCTTCTTTTGCCCTTTATGTTCCAGGGCTGCGGTATCTCTTTCGAACAGTCCCGCAGCCCTGGCAGGCATCGGCCCTTGCGGGCCCCTCATGTTTGCAAACGCGCCGTCGACACGGCCTGTCGTCATAAGACGGACGGACGGCGAGCTAGCCCATTACTCACCGTCCACAGGCACGTGGTCCCCGACGCCCGGTGCTGCTCCCGCGGCGGCAGGGACGTGAGGTTTGTCTAGTACCTCAGAACCTCATTGTGTTTGGTTCTTAAATTCTAGCATGTTAAAAAGCACTTGGCAATCCTACTAATATTATAAATGTGAAAGTTTGTGAGGATAGATGTTTGTTACTCTTTCACGCAAAAGCTACGAAACGGACTTTGATGAAATTTGGCAAACAGATAGCTTATAACCTGAATTAACACATACACAATGGGATATTTTTTATCCCGGTAGTACGACTCCGTGGGAGAATTATTGAACTACACGCGCGCGAAGCCACGGGCATTCACAAGCGCAACAAGTCTATGTAATTATAATTCGATGTTTGGAAGAAGAAAACGGTAAGATCATCTGTGTTTTCTTTTCACAAACATGTTTAAAGTTTTAAAAGTTAGTCCAGAACTTACGTAAAGGACACGCTCAGTAGGTAGATAAGTGTGTACATATGTAGGCAAGATGACTGTGTTACTTTGGAGGTCATTTATGTAATACTCGTAGCTGATTCTGGGCGGTCGGGGAACAAAATAGGATTGTTAGATTAATCACTACATAGTATGACGCAGTCAAACGCTTTTGACAGGTCACAGAAAATGCCAATGGCATCCTGGGACTTCTCCCAGGATTCACAAAACAAAGTTGCTTTCTCTGTCCCTATATCCCTATGTATGCTTAAATCTTTAAAACTACGCAACGGATTTTGAAGAGGGTTTTTTTAATAGATAGAGTGATTGAAGAGAAAGGTTTATATGTATAATACATGCACCCGTGCGAAGCCGGGGCGGGTCGCTAGTTAACAATGAAAGAAGTATTATCTATACAAATAAATAAAATTGAAGTGTCTGTATTTAATATCAAAATGACAGCTTTAACGGAATGCATATGAAAATATATACATCACTTATAACAAAAACTCATTTTTTTCAATTTTTGTCTGTCTGTCTGTTTGTTCTGGCTAATTTTTTAAACGGCTGGACCGTTTTGACGGCACTTTTACTGGCAGATAACTGATTTCTGATCTAACATAGGCAACTTTTATTTTAGAATAAGAATTAGGGTTCCGTGCAAAAAAATTAAAACCCATGAAATTGTTAACAAAATCCGATTCAAAAAAGATCTTTTTTTAAAGTAATTTCACGCGAACGAAGGTTGCGGGCTACAGCTAGTCCTTACTAATATTATAAATGCGAAAGTAAGTTTGTTTGTTACCTTTTCACGCCTAACCTACCACTGCACCGATCCTCCTATTTTGCATATACGTTGTCAGGTGTACAGAAACAGACATAGGGTACCTTTCATGCCGAAAAAAAGTATTGTTCCCGAGGAAAACAACAATAACGTTCTTACGTTAATAGATGGCGCCACGTATCTTTCGAATCATGATTGAATAATGTTATTACAAGCAGATTACAACCCGAATTGATTGTCAAATTCTAAATTAACGCGAGCGAAGCCGCGGGCAAAAGCTAGTAAGTTATAAAAAACTTGAAATAGGTATAAATATTTATTAGACACCCAATTTGTTTATCTTCAGCAAATGAAAATACCTAGAAAAATTAATTAAATAAGTATTTGTATCTATATCCAAATTTTACAAAAAAAATGCTATTTAAATATTCTCTGAAACAGAAAACGAACACAAATATTCTATGATGTATTATTTTAAAACTTGTAAGGATCGTCACGAAGCCAGCAACAGCTCAACATCTACACCTTTTATCCGTGAGCTATCCTTATAAACTTTTAACTCGGTAACCTCAAGCGAGCCTCGTAAACGCTCCCCAACATGTTTTAAACTTTTTAATAAAGCAACAAAAAGGAAATTTTAGTAGTTTCACTTTAATAAAGAAACTGCTATCCGTCGGCTTTATATATTTTTTCATCTTTCCTTTAATTATTAATTAAGGCTGTGGTGGAATAAGGAAGAATGGAGGTGGTGAAAGAAAGATTTAAATAATCGTGAAAGTCTGACATTATGAATGAAGTTTAGTAACTTAATATTTTATTAAGCCGTAACATAAAGGGTGTAATAAGACCCTTAACGAAACCGAGGTACTCGTTTTCCCCGTCACTGCAATCATTTTTTTGTTCTAGACCATACCTGGGAACCTTCTAGTTACGGAGATATTTGGGGTTTAAGTTCCAAGTTTTCCACAAGTTTTTTTTTTGTGCGTAACATTCAGTCCTAAAGTAAAACGTGATTTTACACCCAAAAAAAAGTCGTTTTTTAGCAATATTTTTTGCGTAAAGTTACTTAGTTTGATGTATACAATGTATGGTCGACGGCTTCGTGAAGGGGTCCGTTTACACCCTGTATATTTATGACAGTTTCACACGAAGGCGTAGGCAAACGTATAGCTATAGTAAATGTACACTCATAGCTTGACAATCATTATACCATTTCTGTGAACAAGGACCAGCCCATTTCCATTTAGTTCACATCCAGACACCGTATTGCTACTCAGTTGTAAAGCGAACAATTTCTGACTGTACGGTACGACTGCACATTGGCAAGGTAAGGGCCAGGCAAGGGGTTGGCCTCCCTGGGATATCCAAGGTTTCTCGGACATGTGAGAAACCTAGAAAAACTCCAATTTCTGCGACCAACTGTAAGAATTTAGTTTACGTAAAGCCCAAGTGATCACTACACCAAGGTGGGAGTGTTACCAAACTAAATTATCAATTAATTTAACTATTCACTTAATAACAGTCCACTGCTGGACGTAGGCCTCTCCCAAGCTGGGCCATAACACCTGGTCTTTCGTCTCTCGCATCCATTCGAACCCCCATTTAGTTGGGAGGCTTTGCATGTTACAATGAATTTGTAACATGCAAAGCTTCCCCTCAATTCATTTATTGTTAGTCACAGGTGTAATATCAGTTCTTATGATTATTATAAAGGATCGCTGTAACATACCTATAAGGTGTACAATATTTAATTCTGGCTCCATATTTATTTAACATAACAATCATTATTCGTCCTAAGTCAACATCCATCATTCATCATGCATTAATATATGAAGTTGTTCATTCACAAAGTCAGATTAATGAAAATTAAGTAATAGGTATATTGATTTCATTAAAATTTAATTACTCATTGATATCGCTCATCGGTACGCTTGCTGAAAATATGAAAATATTCATTTTGAGTGAAATAAAGTATCATAATACCGTTTATGCGGTCTAAGCCTAAATTAAAATTTAACAAAAGTAAACAAAAACCGAAATGTTTTATCTACACGTTTCAACATTGACACTAAACTAAAATCCCGTTTGACATTAATTCAGCCAACAAAATTAGTATTAATGCAATATCGAATACCGATTTAGATCGAGATTTAGGTGTTATTTGTGTTTGCGAAGATAATTGGTTCAGCAACACTGTATGCGGTCAGAATTTCCAATGAATGGTCAGTTTCACAATTCTGTTGACGGCTAAACATATAACGTTTGGAACTAATAATAGATTTGATCTTTACTGCAAATATTGCAATTGTGTGGTGTAGAATCTTATTAATATTATAGCTGGAATTGTATTGTGTTGATTATATACTGAGTTTTGCGTTGGAAACTGGCCGTTAATGCGTAATGAAGTTGCTGTGGTCAGCACAC
The DNA here is from genome assembly GCA_950022335.1 of Eurois occulta. Taxonomy (NCBI): domain Eukaryota; kingdom Metazoa; phylum Arthropoda; class Insecta; order Lepidoptera; family Noctuidae; genus Eurois; species Eurois occulta. The sequence goes on from OX465486.1 coordinate 2,214,238, forward strand.
TATGTTTAAAAAAAAACTGCAATCTGGCAGCATGTTTTAGACATAAAGAAATGTCTTCAATAACGGAGTTTAATATTACGTGACTCTTTACACCCAAAAATCTTTAGTCTTCAAAATATCCTTACGTCTTAATCCAAGCAACTGTCATTCTCCACTCGCCGTCTATCGTTTTCCCTCTCCCTTTCATACTATGTTTCTCTCACTCACACCGCATCGTTCCATTCCACATATTTTCATTGGTTCTTTTTAATCCTATCCTACAGTTCATAAGATATATCAGGAATTATTAGACACAGTGAATTACCATGATTTATGTTCTGGATGCAAATCTTTAGCCAATAAGAGCATTTTTGACAAAGTAACCAAAAAACATTTTTTTTTAAGATAAAATGACATCCAATGAGTCTACTCGGTGGATAACGGTATACTCTTTTTTATACACAAAAACCGAGTATTGCTTAACAAACCTTTCAGCATCATGTCGGCCCAGAACCTGAGCTAATAGTTTCGCACTTACGGTAGCGTCCATCAGTTCCTGTAGTGAATAAACAACAGGACACGCAGGACACGATGTTAAGTGCCCCATAGTTTGTAGAACAGCACCACATCTACACTCCAGGTCAGAGTCATTAATGAATCCGATTATCTTATCTACTTAAACGTTCCAAAAACCGAAATTTTATAAACAATACAATATGTTAAAAAAGCATGAATTTCGTGCTCAAATTGCCGCCATTTCCCTAAAATTAAAAAAAAAAATAAAACGTGCCAACACCTTATTAGCATTAGTATGTTCGATCGTCAATTGTTTGTTCATGACGTCACTACCTTCCCTAAGTTTCCTCATTTTAGTACATTTTATTTAATTTTATCGGGGTAATTTTTTCACTTGTTATCCAAAAAGGATTACATTATATAGAATCTGATCTCGTTATCTAATATTACCCTGGTTTTTTACATATTGCATAGTGTCTTCCAAAAAAAAGTATTGTGACAATATAAAACAACTTGTATCTTCTTAAAGACTCATATAAAAATATTGTAATACTGAATACAGAACAATATAAATCAGATTACATCGTAGACGAATGAAATCGTCATTGAATGTTCTAATATACGATGGAGCCTGGCGAGGGAATTCTAATGTATTTTTTGTTGAGTACCTACAAGAAAAGCAGATTTGGAGTGGTGCCAGTCAACTTGCCTTGTTATAGGTAGGTATTTACAATCGTATGGTGTATCATCATCATCTGCCTAGCCTTTTTCTAACTATTTTGGGATCGGCTTCCAGTCTAACCGGATGCAGCTGAATACCAGTATTTTACATGGAGCGACTGTGTAAGAAACATCATTTTATCTACATGCACGGGGTAATTTGCGAGATTATATTTAACTAGCTTCAGCTCGCGGCTTCACCCACGTGGAGGAAGTATCTCAATGGACGTCCTCCTGCGCTAAAAAGCATTATGCACTACCCATCTTTCTGTGTGCCAAATTATAATGCCATCTAAGTACATTAAAATTAAATGTTATACAAAATATTTAAAAAAGTATGAAGTGTGGATGTAAAGAAAAATATGAATGCAGACCAATTATTTGATATATTGCACGCTTTATACGTTTAGTTACAGTATTCATTTTATTGTCAGTTTTAAGTTTTTGGATATAAAAAGTAGTAACCGTACTATTGCTGTCTTTTCTGTACGAACGAAAATCTGGAACTGGTTACTCAAAAATCTAAGCTAACATGCTCTTAACTAACTATCAATCCCACATATCCGAAATGACTGACTTTTCCGTACACTGAAATCGAGATCCGAAAATCCGGATATCAGTATCCGCCTATATTTTGGTTGCAAAGGTCGGGTTGTGGCATAAAATATGACACCCACATATTTTTTCTTGTAGAAATATAACAGAGAAGTCTGAGAAAATCCTTAAACACAAAATAGCATATTATTTGTTTCTCAGAAAATACTTATAGAGCACTTTCTGTCTTCAAGGCACCATCAATCCATTTTCTTTATTTCTCACATCACTTCAGTTGCCGTTTTACAGTGTCTAACAAAAACATACCCACCGGGCTTAGACAAAATGGAATTCTAACAGCGATTATGACGGTTGAAAATTCAAAAATCACTACATGAGCTGCCGAAAGCTCATGTAGTGATTTTTGAATTTTCAACCGTCATAGCGATGTTAATCTCGTTGCAAAACCGTAGTAGAAATTCGAAACGCTTGCCATTTCTCTAGGCTTTCAGTTATTTAATCAAATTTCAATTTCACCTCCAGTAATTAAAGGTGTTTGGTTATGTAAAAAAACAGTACGTTAATATGAAACGTTTCAAATATCATCGGACTTTGTACTTTACTTACCAGCCGATAAAGCACGTTCACACTAGTTTATTTCATTTCTGTCTGACTAAAAGGGATGGTTATTATTGCCATTACGACGCCTCGGTTGGGTACCCGGCCTTATGCCTCTCCAGAGCCAGGAAAATCATTTCCATTTCGTGTATTGTATGTTCGTTATTTTACCAACCCAAATTGTTGTGTATTGAACAAAATACACAGAAAAATTGTTGAGATAACAAAGGATCATTTACGTTTTTAATCCTTTAACGTAATATTGTGGGCGGAGTACCTAAATAGAAGGTTTTTACGTACAAAGGTAAATAATGGAGTTAATTTTATGTCCTGTGCGCAGATTTTCATAAATCACTAGATGTGCCCTCCGGCTTAACCCACGTGTAAAGTTTTTTAATTTTCCGGTATGAACAGTAACTCCCTAGGAAATATCATTAAAGTCGTGACCGAAACACAATGACGCCTTCGCATTTTATAATCACATTATTTTATCGAAAATTATAAAGAGTAAAAGAGGTTGAGTATAAAACATGATTCTTTTTGATGAAAAATTTAGACCCAGTCACTTAGTACATTTACTTGTATAACGCTTCCTCATTCATTAAAGAAATGTTTTATATATAATCTTCCAAATTCCTTGTTTTTATCTTCGTAGTCTTTCAATCAGCGAGTCAAGAACTGCTTGGCCACAACTTACACTCTTAATAACCGGTACGTGTGTTACGACAGCAGCTACGGAGAAAACATAAGAATAAAATGGTTTACAGCATGCCAGGAGTATAACCCTTCTAGATGGAGTGCGTAACACCGAAATCCGCCGTCAGACGAAAGTCTACGATGTCAGAGACCGGGGGGTGCGCCTCAAGTGGACCTGGGTAGGACATCTGGCTAGACGCGGAGATGGCCGATGGAGCAAGGATTTGACCGAGTGGTGGCCAAGGTTATGCCAAAGAAACCAGGGCCGTCCTAAAGCTCGTTGGGTCAACGATGGCGTCAAAATCGCGTGAAAAACCCCTGGATGAGGGAGACACAGAACCGGGAAGTGTGGTAGTAGAAAGTGGAGGAATATACTCAGCAGTGGGTAATTTCGGGCATCATCCTCATCATCATATCAATGATGATGAGGATGATGGTGCCACGAGTCACCCTGACGTGACTTTTGACGCGAGTCTACTTACGCGGAGAAAGCATGTAATACACGCAAGTGTCGAGTGAGGTAATTGGCTTCTCCTGAAATTGTGAACAGTATCCGGGCGCACAACAAGACACATCAAGTTGTAGAACCAGACTATCATGCAGATTTGAATGAGCTCCATGGGAAATTCTGGTAATCAGTTGCAACCGGATGCCGACCACACATTACGGCATATAGATAGACGATAATTTACAAAACCAAAGTTTTTAAAAAGCCTGATTTACATTGGTTAAGGGCAGTGGCGAGCAACGTCTCCAAGAACATTGGGGTTTGACTAAAACCCAGGCAGTACTTGACTCGCTACTGTCTGATCGCTTTACATCACTGTCCTTACTTCATGTCCTACCTCTGACCAACGCACACATCGAGTGAACTTTGATTAAGTTACGTCATCCAACACCATCATCATCGTCAACAACGACAACTGGAAGGTCAGCGAGTGCAGGTCGCGGTCTAAGGTACGTACGCTGCACATATCTTTACTGCAGTCTGCAAAGAACAATTGTGAACCTCGTCTTGACGAAATTTGTAACACTTTTAAGGCGGTTTTCCCAGGGAACAGCAGCAGCAACAGTTTTAGCGGGAAACTATCAAACCCATTTCGGCTGATGCGCATGCTACATTTTTAATAAACCTTACTTAATGTTTCGGCCCATAATACATGATGTCAATGGGGCCATCAGAGGTGGTGGGTTTAATATCCTTAACCACTGTGTACTTATCTACTTCCCTAAATATTTGACCAATTTGAATCAGACTAAACTCTAAATTCCGTAATAAACAGCCTAGTAACCTCATCATTTCAGCCGAAAGACGTCCATTGCTGGACATAGGCCTCCCCAAGTGTCACCACATTGACCGGTCTCGTGCGTCTTGCATCCAGTAGATGCCCACAACCTTCACCAGGCCATCGGTCCACCTAGTTGCAGGACCTCCAACGCAACGTCTTCCAGTTCGCGGTCGTCACTCCAGAACTTTTCGGCCCCATCGGCCATCCATTCTGCGAGCAATGTACCTAGAAACCTGCAAGAAACATATCCCAAGTTACCGCCTCCACAATTCGTGCGTCATGTCCCCTTACTACTTTATTGCATATAAGCCAACCGACGCAGATGTCCCCGCGCTCTGTAATTGCCACTGTTCCTGTCCACACTGTAGACGCGCCAGATGTTTACAAGTACTGTCTTGTAAGACGCCCAGCCAGTTTAGTGCTGTGTGTTTTTTTCTCGAGAAAGGATTTATTGAGCTTCATATCTGTTGGTTTGTGTTTGGTGGTTTTTTTTTTGGAGAGATTTTTTGATGATTGTGGCGTTTAAATGTGGTTTTTAATGACAGTCTCCATAATTTCACGTGTAGAAAAAGGATTTGGAATTGGATAAGGACATTCGAAGGTTTTGATAATATTGTAAAACTAATCATTTTAAAAGAGTAACCATGGAGATTCTGGCCGGTTCTTCTCCATAGGAAACGACCAACCCGAACCGTGCACCTTTTTGTCGACGTTTCATAAGTGCCCATGTGAAATAAAAATATTTTGATTTGATTTGATTTGAAGGTTGGTTATTAGAAAATGCCTATTGGATTAACATCGCCTACATACATTTGTACGAGAAGTTTTTTTTTAGCTGCTCTGTCCCAATCCTGGGCAAACGCCTCGCTTCACTCCTTTCATTTCTTGTAGTGAATTATTTAAATATGTTTTTAATAATTTATTTATTTATAGGCACAAACAAGCAGTGGCGAAGGTTCCAAACAACTCGATTCCTACCGGATTCCCTTTGAAAAATGCCACAGTCAGTATTCAATAGACAAATAATATAATCGAATTAAAGATTTATATACTCCGGCCTAATAATGTAATGTAATTGACCCTTTGCTACTGCAAACAAGCATGTTTTATAGTTGAGAATCACTGGTGCCTGTGGTAAGCAGTAAAACACCTGTATTTGCGGTCACCAAACTATAAACCGTTTTACTATTATCATGGTTTTGGAAAATAACCTCCTCTTTTTGGAAGTCGGTTAATAAATATGCATCCGACCGCTGCCGCTGTAATGTTTAAAGATCACTTAAAAATAATATAAAAAAACTGTATATTATGAACAATAACTTTTGCCAGCGGCTTCACCCGCGTGTTTTGCTGAAGCTATCCCACGGGAATGTCTTGCCTGGGTAAAGGGCATATTTTTAAGTTAAATTATTTATTTTACTTCAACATAAAACTGCTAGTAGCCTAACCACCTAACCTATAATATGTCTGCCTTTGAGTCAAATTTGATCAAAATCCGTTCAGGCATTAAGACATGGAAAGGTAACTTAAGGACAGATAAGAGTTACTTTCGCATATTAATATAACATCAATCATCGAAGGGTTAGGCAGATGTGTACCTAATAGTATACCCGAATTTCGACAGTTATGTTTCAAGTCCCATGTAATTAGGGGGCGAGCCTATTGCAATCAACCGGGCAAATACAGACTCCGTGGCTGCTACTGAGAAATTCCTGATGGAAAAACCCAATCACACTTTGCCCGACCTGGGAATCGAACCCAAGACAGCTCAGCAGTCGCGCTTGCGACCACTAGCTAGACCAACGATGCAGTCATTTACTTACCAGGAGTTACATGCGCATTTAATATTATATGTACGTTTGAATATTGAAATATCATAGGAAACTCTAACTCCAAAATTGAATTGCCAGTCCATTCCTACATATTTAGTTTATAAAACCCAGCAATTTAGGTCCTTTGAATCCAGGCGTCGGAAGCCAACTGCTCTAAATCCGACTGCGATTGAAACCTCAGGGGAGAAACGTTTGCTGCCACCAACGGTTACAAAATCCCTGTCGTGGAACTAAATAATATATTATGAATGAAATTCACCTAGTTTGACAGTGAAGATGCACGTGTTGTTAGTGGATAAGACTTAAGTCTCACTTGATTTTGCAATGTTTTGAATTTAGATTGCCGTTTTAAATAGATAACTTGCTACTTTTGTTTAAATATGTATAAATAAACATCGTTTGTAATGTATAGATGCTGATGTTGCTGCGTACCGTAAGTTCTATTGTTGAGTTAAGCGACTCGAGCACAACTCACAGCCAGTTTTGAAAGCGATTTTGTCTTTCTACAAGGAGTGCATTGAATATTAGGTGTAATACACTGAAACCTGTAATAAGAAAAAGTTGAAACTTTGACCTCCAATATCTCCGTAACCAGAAGGTTCCCAGGATAGTCTACAACAAAAAATGATCACAATGATGGGAAAAACAAATTCTCTTTGGCTTCGTTAAGAATATTTTTACACCCATTATAGATAATATTGATAGATTATATTGATGGTAATTAACCCATTATATTGAGGAAAATGTCGTGCGGAAAGTATTGAATATGACTGGGGATGGGTATAAGAGTAGAGGAAGACCAAAGAAACGATGGATGGACTGTGTGAAGTATGATAGAGCACGAATTGAGGTATCTGATGAGATGACGAGTAATGGAAAAGTATGGAAGAAGATATGCTGAGCCGACCCCAAATGAATTGGGACAAGGGCAAGAGAATGATGATCTTGATGGTAATTTTGTGTTGTTCTTGACATAGTGTTCAAGCCAAGATATAATAGTTACAGCACGAGAAAATCGGTTTTGAACTTAAGCATAAACTTGTTAATGCTCGTGACTACACGATACACAGGTACTAACTTAAACAAACTTCGGAAGATTTACTTACAACGAAACAAAAAGTTGAAACCTTATCAATTCCCAATGCACGTATTCATGTACGTAAAATTTAGCATGAATAACGGCTTCAATCTTCTTTCCACTTTCTGCACAGTTTTTGGTAATATCAAGAGATTTTGAGCAACAGGCATAATGAAGTACTACGTAAGTTCACAATCAAGTCTTTAATGTAGTAAAGTTATAGAAAATTCACCTAACTTAATATTTAATCATTTTGAACGAAGTTTATTGTTAGGAAATTCAAGTCTTAAGAGGGAAGTTCCGAATATTTAGTTATAACAATGGGGGCCAACTTTGTATAGGTACTTTTATGTGAATTTTAATAATGTTGTAGGAAATTTTGTATTGGAAAATGTTTCGCTGGAATTAGCATTTTTTTTAGCAAAAGAAACGGTTACGAAGGCTATTAACGATTTTAAAATGAAAATAATTTGGTTCTGGTTTCTTGCAACAAATAAATTTAATTAAAGGAGTACCCAGTACACCGTACCATAGCATGACCGGGCTATGAACGTATAAGGCATGGAAATAACATGACACAGACTACTATGCCCACTGAAAGTATCAACAGAGCGTATCATACCTGTTTATAACGGGTATAGAACGGTCATCACATGCGGTTAAACCCTATATTATTTGTTATGAGAAGTATGAGATTCATTAGACCGTCCCGTCACCGTCGCGTACCATGCACGGAGCGTCAATATTGTGGGCGAGAATATTTTGCCGGTGCCGATACACGCGCATGGCACGCGACGGTGTTGGTCGGTGACGGAACGGTCAAATTTTTTTTTACCTGTTGCTTTCATAACAATATCAAGGTACGGTATAGTGAGCAGAATTCTAAAAATATAATTATTTGATGAATTTCTCTATTCTAACGAAACAAAAGGTTTTTGTCAGGATTGCAGCATTGGCTTTCAGCACTTACTACCTACCACGGGAAAAAGACGTTAGTTTTTGTATGAATTATATCAGTTTCTGTTCTTTTTCAACAAAATTCATAATGTATAATCGGTAATCCAATTCCAAGACCTGCGTCAACTTGTAATGTCCCAGTCTAGATATAATGACAGTCTGTTCACCTACTTTACACCATACGAGTCGTGAAGACATCCGCTTCTATTTGAAGCGCTCGTTATATCGGTAGAAATAGAAACTCGAGAGAAATGTTCTGTCGCATTTTGTCGTAAGTACTACGACTTTAGTTTGATTTACGTAATATTGTTATTGCGTGTTTTGCGAATGGATAAAATAAGAAATGAGTACATAAGAAGAAGTCTGAATGTGGAGCCGGTGTCTGAAGAGTTGTGTGGTAATCGGTTATCGTGGTATAGGCATGTGATGCGGAGGAATGTGGAAAATGTCGTGGGGAAAGTTTTGAGTATGACTGTGGATGGGTATAAGAGTAGAGGAAGACCAAAGAAAAGATGGATGGACTGTGTGAAGAGTGATATGGCACGAAAAGAGGTGTCTGATGAGATGACGAGTAATAGAGATGTCTGGAAGAAGAAGACTTGCTGCGCCGACCCCAAATGAATTAGGACAGGGGCAAGAGAATGACGATGTAATTGCGTTTTTTATGTTTTGCATTTTTTACCCGAAAAGAGGAGCTCCTGGCTAAATAAGAACAGCCGCTCGGGTCGATCTTTAGGTTATGCCGTGCTTACCTAGGTTGGTCCGTGGACGGGTGACCACCCATTACATACCGAGTGTCCTCCGTGCCTCGGAAAACACGTTAAGCCGTTGGTCCCGGCTGTCATTTGTACATCTTTGGCAGTCGTTACAGGTAGTCAGTGTCCCGAAAGTGTGACAACCAGTCTTACCAAGGGGTATCGTATTACCTAGCACTAACTGGGTTGTGCAGGTCAGATAGGCAGTCGCTCCATGTAAAATACTGGTATTCAGCTGCATCCGGTTAGACTGGAAGCCGAACCCAACGTAGTTGGTAAAAGGCTAGGCAGACGATGCATTTTTTACCCGAATTATTGCTTCGTCTGTAATTTTATAAAAGTGTGAATAAAATTATGTACACAATGCAGCTTGTTCTACGTTCTTCAGCAGCTTACTTTGGGGTTAAATATTAAAAAATATATATGTTGCTGTCATGTCGCGATTTTCTGTTACGATTTCAATAAACTGTTCTGTAGAACTTATTTTAAAAAGTCCAATAGCGTTCTGAGAAAAATTAATATAAAAATTAATTTACGTAAATTCATATTTCCATCATGATGTTAAAACATCATGATGGAAATCATGAATCCGAAAGTATTTTTTTGCATGTCGATAACCTTTAAACGCCCTAACGGCTGAAATTTGGCATATAAAGACCATAACCTGGATATTTTTAATGCCGTTAATTATGTTCTCGTGGGATTATTTCTGAATTACACGTGAACGAAGCCACGGACAAAAACAAGTACCCAAGTAAATGCTCCCAAGAGACCAACTAAATAACTAGTGCGTAGTACATAGCGGAAAGTAGCAAACAATCATTAATTAGTAGCTTGTACCAGTCGCAGACGTACCTGAGGGTGTGGCGACCATTAATCACTTGTAGACTGATAGCTTGATATACCGATAGTCCGATGGCTAATAGGAGCAACTCTTTGCGATCTCTGTGAGCTCTCGGGTGATTGATTGAGAGGAGTTTGGACGAGTGTTTATCGATACTTAGCGATGATTATTGTAATAATTTTTGCAGCATTAATTGCAGCTTATTTGGTAAACAACGCGGAGACTTACAATTATTAAGGCAAGGAAATTAATTATGTCCTTGGATCGATGTTTTTGAAATCGATAAGTATAACGTATTTGTTTTGTCAGACGGGTTGAATTACTATAACGTTTTACTTTTTGAAAACAGCCCTGGAATAAATTATACCGCATATTTAAATTAGTAAACAGCAATAGGTTTGTTACGAACCTTTTTTTTGGGAAAACATCAAAATTCCTGTTAAAACAACAGGTCAAAATCACAATTTGTCGGCACGGTTATTGCAGTGGCTGAGTAATTGGCTGCTGCGGGTTTGATACCCGCACGGAACAAATATTTGTATGACCTACAGGTTACAGTTGTTCCGAGTCTAGCTGTTTGTGTATGTTAGTTTAGATATTTGTAAACGCACTCACGATACAGGATAAATGTTATGGGGCAACAATAAAAATAAGAAAACTACAACGTGATTTTAAAACCATCCAAATAGACAGTCAGACATGAAGCCTAAGGTAGCTACAGATCTTCCCGCCTTGAATGTTTTAATTTAATGAAAGTACTCCCTATTCAACCTTTGATAGGTAAGTACTGGCAAGGTAATTAATTAATTCTCTATTGCACTCAGATATACCGAGAAAGGAATTATCGTATTCGTAGAAGACAGTAATTATTATGATCAAGATTAGTTCCGCGAAAAGGAATAATTACTTAGACTTAAGCTTCTACGGAAATGTTCAATGAAATATTTATAAGTTTCTCATATGGGGGCGGAGGGATCTATTAAATAAATGAAAGGCACTTTTGAATTTCAAATTACATGGGGATAGAATTGATTCTAGGCGTGGTCATGGGTGTCATGTCGCGAAAGATGTTTTCCGCTATTCTTTTCTGATTAATTTCGTTGCAGGATCCAAGATAGATTGTTTCTCTGGGACTTCGTCGAGCTTCATTGTCTCGGCGCTTTTCTGGTGGTCGCCACTGTTGATTCTGGTTTTCAGGAGTTTCAGTGGTTTGGGAATAGTTCGTCACAAAAAAAAATGTCGGGAATGATAAGACAGTCGCCCTCTAATGGTTGTCAAGACTCGTCCTTCACCACGCAGCTGCCTCAGGCACCTTTTTAGCTAAGAGCTAAGAAAATTAGTCTTACAAAATGAAATATTTTACTTTACAGTCCAAAACAAGATAGTTACCTAACATTCGAGGTTGTTTTATTATTTTTTTTTTCCTAAAAAGTTTCAATTGGAAACGGTCAAGTTTTAAAAACGTTAAAGTTCTAAAGATTCTATCGTGTCTAATTAGTTTTTTCCATTCCGCGAAAATACATACACAAGATCATTCAAAACATTTTCCATCGCAATTTCCATTACTTCTACCTCAATTCACTTACGAGACATCCATATTATTGAGTCATAAAAACATCCATAACGGACAATTTTCTTCATTACCGCTACATCAGTATTTCTTTAATACCGACGGAGAAATATCGCTCCTCAGTCCTCAGTGCCCACCCAACTGTGAGAGCGTACATTAATCCTAAATCACCCACATTATGGACTGCAAGACAGAACGATCGATCTGTCACCGGTTTATCCCTAAAGCAACTGTAAATAATGATAATGGATTACTTTGTTTTCTCTTTTTATTAACTGGAGCAGATTAGGAGGGAAAAAACGATATCCAGTTGTTTTTACACCGGCGCAATGGTTGAATCCCTATTAAACGAAGATTTAAATCGTGAGATCCACCCGACTGCGTCAAAAAATCGCCATGATTATATTTCAATGACATTTGAGTACTTTAGGCTCCCCTCCAAGTATACTGGAAATTGTAGCTATCGGTCCAAGCGACATATATGACTCTTTCAGGGAAAATTTCACCTTAGAAACTGCACGCAATCCAGTACATATTTTAAACCGCGTTCAAGCGTTATCGTAAAAATATGACAGTGGCAGTTCTTGAATGCGGTTTAGATGTCCTAATTGCGTTCAGTTACAATGGTGAAATTGATCCTTAGTGTTGTAATTTTTTCGCACGTATAGTGAATGATTGTATAACAGGCTGGTGTCCGTAACTCCACGTCCAAAGCGCATATTTTTCGTTTGGGACAATCACGTATACAGTAAGCTAGGTAAGGCATCTAATGTTTTAAATCTTTAACCATTAACATTTTCTGTCGAGAACCGACCCTCGACATGACCCACCCTTTTCCAATATTGTTAACCTTAATTTTTTTTAAACGAGTGCCCCGGCCCTATTCGACGAGATAATCGTCTCACTCGCATTATTTTTTATTGACTGTGTTTAAAGTACAGTTCTGGTAATGGTTAATCCAACCTATTTCCTTCTGAAAGAAGATGGTTTTAATGTCGATCTTTAAAGTGTTAGGTCAGTACTGGATTCTAAAAATGATTACAATGGAGACACAAAGTGTTTGGACAAGAAAACAAATTAATTATAATGTTACTCGCATTGAAAAGAAACAACGTAGGTTTTCGTAATACCTATTATTTTGTTTGTATAAATAGATTAATTGTTGTTTTAAAAACTATTATTTTCAATATTTTTAGGAACATATTATAATAATAACCCATATTTTTTCAAAAAAAATATCATACCTGCCTAAAGAATGTATATGGCCTATAATCTGTTTGACAACCAAGCTCATTTAAAGTACCTACTATTATATTTACTTACTTCCGCCTCTTTATTTACCAGAAATGAGAATGTTCTGTACACAATAATCGTCGGAATCCAACAGTATGACAACCATTACCCTAATCTGCAAATTAGAATCTAAATTCTGCATATAATTTTAAAAGCAACATTCAAAAGCGCCACGCATTGTGATAAGAATTTACGAGAACCACCCATACATAAGGAAGTTATGTACTAACATTTCCCTAAGCTACACGACGCGACGTAAATGTAGGAAATTCAGAGTGCGTGTTCACCACTGGCCCGACCGATAAGAATCTGACCTTGACCTCGAAACGTCCTAATAAACCGGTTTTTTATCGTTCAGAGTACTAGAAAACTTTTAGTACGTAGTTGTAGATAACGAATTGATATGATGGAAAGTGGTACTAGGTTAGTTTGATGGTACTAATTATAGTATTCGTTCTTTGAAACTACTTCGTATTTAATTTATTGGTCTTAAAAATAATGGCCGAGAAGTAAACGCTTTTATTTTAAATCACCTTTCAGTTAGGTCATTCTTTTAAATCTTAAACGATTATAATGAAACCATTTTAACTGTTGTTAGTTTTGTAGGTTCATTTTAAAATGGTAAGTTTGTTGCGTTTCATTATTTTAATGATGTTACACTGAAATTCGCAGGTTTTATGATTATATATTATTATTGCATACTTTTAAGTACCGAAAATTGCTTAAAACTTTAACTGATATTTCGTGTTCAACCTCACATTATTTTAAGTAATTTCGAACAAAAAACCTTTTTCGCTTCCACGAATTTCGAACTTACCTTTTATAACGTCGCAAAAATGTAATTTTCATGAATTTAAACCAACAAAATCATTCAGAATTTTTGTAACTTATATATTCACCTTCGTACATATCAATTTAATTTCAAATAAAAGGTATCACTACGTAATAATTACGTAAGAAATCAGATATGTAGAAAATCTTATTTTGCAAGGCTCAAACAATTTTCGCCTCTTATGTATGGACATAAGAAGCGAAAAATGTAATGTAAATGTAATGTAATATGTACTAATGGTAGTATTATAATATCCTATCCATCAACAAATATACTCCGTCAAAACTTATTGGTAAAACTTTTTCCTGAATTCTTTTTGCATTGGTTTTCTCGATACATTTATTTAAACCTGGCAATTGAAAATAGAATTTCGAAAGCTTGTGTAGTGTTCAGTCTTTTGTGTATTCCACCTCATCACTATAAGCTACCGCATCGTAGGTGCTCAAAAGGGAATAAAGTTGAATATTTTTTATTGTTCCCTATTGAACACCAAGCTATTAAAACGGTTGATAAATAAATAAATATCCCTTGACATTTCACACAGCACCATCTAGTCCCAAGCTAAGCAACCTAATGCTTGTGTTATGGTGGCTAGATGGCCGATAAACAACATAAATACAATTTTTTTTTTTGTAAATACATACATATTATAGATAGAAAAACACCCAGACCCGGAACAACTACTTGTAAGGTCATACAAATATTTGTTCCGTACGGGAATCGAACCCGCGACATGCAGCGCAGCAGTCAATCGCTTGACCACTGCGCCAACCGTGCCGTCGTTGATGGTCAAATGGGAATACCTTTGGTGCTCAATGTATAGGTGCCGAAAAAATAGGTGCTCAAACGGGAATACTTCTTTACAAGCTGTACATGGTTGCATACTCTATGTACTTGTATGTCTTGCATACGCCTGTGTGTCATGCGTACTTTTTATTGACAACGACGATCGAATATCAGAATTGTAACAATACATATTGGACAAAAGTGACGCAAAAAAGGAGCTAGTGACATACAAGACAGGAGGCACGTGCCGCTGTTTCTGAAAGACTATGGTGGTAGAATGACAATGTCCTGCAATTGTGAGTGATTTTTTAGTAATGCAGGCACAATTGTAATGCTGTTAGATATCCTTCCTCAACTTTCACTGTATAACCCGAGCTTCATTTGCCAGATCCAGTACGTATTTTCTTGGATGACCACATTGACCACTGTTAACCAGCGCTGTGCTCTAGACCTCCCATAGCACAGTATCATGCTGAGAGGTTACCAGCTTGTCGCAGTCACAACGTGTAAGCTGCCAACTTTTTTTGCTGCGTCCTGTTGTATTTATAAATATTTGTTTTGCGTTGTATGTTTTTTTTGTCATTTTGTACGCACGTCATGTCTCTGCGACAACAAAATATTTTTTCTTACCATATTTCTTTATTTCAGTCAGCAGTCCCCATAGTCTTCAAACCCCTTACATACATGTGTACAAATTACAACACAAATAAAAATCATGACCGCAAAGCCTTGCTTGCTCACATTTCGCCTAATTCTGTAACAAACTAGCGATAGCAATTAATAAAAAAATTACGACCACTCTGGCCTTAACAGCACATACATCTACACTCCGGAAAACCTTGAATATTTTTTGTTCAAAAATAAAGGCGACTTAGAGACCCTTCATTAAAATAATTCATTTCGTTAGTCCAGTTAGACACGCAAGGGTGTTTTTAAAAATTTAATTACAGCGAACTCAGTTCGTCGCTGGACAAAAACAGTGAAACAATTTCAGAATTAAGTTAAAATTTTCACGTCAAATGTTCACTATATTTTCTCTTTTCGCTTCTTCGTCTGAGATTATGTAGATTATGCTGTGGAAGGAAATATTTTTAGCGCACTACTGTCGTGACAAAAACTAAGCTGTTTTGAGTTATTTTCTAGTGTGTTTTGTTTAAGTATAACTGGCTGGACAGAAAGTGGCTTTACCACACATAATTATATTTTAAATCATAAAGAGGAAAGAAAAATTAGCTCTCTAGTTGGTCTCTCACGTATTTTCTCCAGTGCAAGTGTCCATTTTAATTTTAATTGAAGCAATCAGCCATAATAATCGTCTTACCTCGTGCGCGAAGACTTACATAAATCTGTCCTATGTCGTTCTGTCTAGGTTAAAGCACAACTTTAATACCATAATATTGCATCAACGTAATAATTACTTTGTTTTTTTCCTGCTTAGGGAAAAGTTATTTTCCTATTACTTATGTCTTAAATATAATTATTATGATAATGAAGCCACAAATAAAACTGACTCAGATTTGGCCCGCACTGCAACGCTACATCACTTTTGCATATTCGTGGGTTGCATTTTGTATTGAGATTTTTGTATTGTATTTAAGTTGTTAGATTCGGTCTTTCGTTGACAATGACAATTGAATAGTGTTATCTCGCTCACACATAATTAAAATCGTATCTGTCTTTCCATGCAAGATGTGTGAGCTCATTATTCTCAAGTAAAGATTTTTTGCGGATAATTATGTAACCTGTACGATGGGGGCACTTCTAACATTTTAATTCTTTGATGGGAATGCGATGTGCGGTAATGCCTTTATTGTAACCGGAAACCAACAACTTCTGTTACAGAATCAACATCCCTACCTATTCATTTCCAAAACTTCGCAATACATATTACGTCATCATCTGCTTAGCCTTTTCCCAACTATTTGGTGTAGGCGGTGTTTTACATGGAGCGACTGCCTATCTGACCCCCACAACCCAGTTAGTGCTAGGTAACGTATACCCCTTGGTAAGACCGGTTGTCAGACTCAGGTCACTGACTACCTGTACCTACTGTCAAAGATCTACAAATGACAGTCAGGAACAACGGCTTGACGTGCTTTCCGAGGCACGGAGGAAACTCGGTATGTAATGGGTGGTCACCCATCCACGGACGAACCTAGATAAGCAGGGCTTAACCTAAAGATCGACCCGAGCGGCTGTTCTTATTAAACCACGAGCTCCTCTACATATTACGTATGTACATATAAAACAGTTTCCATCTTTGCCTAGGAAGAGAAAACCAGTCTTAGTATCAGGTGTCCTAGTTTAAGTCAGGTAAAATAAATAGGTCAGAGCTACGATAGTACCACCCACCTTAGTCGAGTTAACTTTGGAATTGGAGATGTAACAGAAGCAACTATTTGGACGTTTTTAGTTGTTTCCTGTGTCTTAAGAGCTTTTCTTACAACAGGATTACTTAACATAACGTAATCTCTGATAGGTTAGGTAGAGTTGTACCTATTAGTACACCCATATTTCAACAGTTGTGTTTAGGTTCCATGTAATATGAGGCAAGCCTATTGCCATCAACCTGGCAAAAATCCGTGGTTGCTACTGATGGAAAATCCCAATAACACTTTGCCCGACCTGGGAATCGAACCCAGGACCTCGTGCTCAGCAGCCCCGCTTACGATCACTAGACTAACGAGGTATAGTTACATATTATCATGTAAACTAGACTCTGTTTACAACTCAGTCTTGCCTGCAACGTTGTATCGCCTACCCGCATTGATCCAGTAATTTGTTCAGAAGGTCTAAAATGGCCGCTTCAGCAGAATCATATTAGAATAATAATATGAATTACGTTTAAATTTTGTGTTTATTATTATGTTACTCTGTATGGTTGTCTTAAATTCGTGAATAAATATGATTATGAAATTCTTAAAATGGTATGGTGGTGGTAAATAGACGTACCTACCGTTAAGAATTGTCACCTTGTGACCATTTTACGAATTTAAACGTTTAATTCATATTATTATCCTATTATGATTCTGCTAAAGCGGCCATTTTACACCCCCCAGAACCGCAATATCTAAGCTCGGATGCTTCGGAGAAATTAATTGACACGATTCAATCCTATAGATAGTCTGTAGTGACAAGGAAGACATTCACCTGGCAACGTGCCGAAGGATCGACTATTTAGAAGATAAATGTCCAATTTCACTAACACTAGGTGACATCATAATTAATGCTTAAATAAAAGCGTCCTGTTGGAATTTCGAGGCTCAGTGCAGAGTAATTCAAATTCCAACAGTGCAAACTGCTTTGTTAGTCTACTAGTCGCAACCTCGACTCCTGAGCATGAGGTCCTGGGTTCGATTCCAAGGCTGGGTAAAGTGTTATTGGGTTTTTCCATCAGAGATTTTTCAGTAGCAGTCACGAAGTCTGGATTTGTGCCTGATTGCTGCCAATAAGCTAGCCCCTAGCATGGTACATAGACATAACTGGCGAAATGTGGGTCTACAATTAGTTACACCTCTGCTTAACCTTGCGGGGATTAAAGGCGTGATGATATATGTTATGTTAAGAACAAACTGTTTCTTAACACAGTTTACTTGATGCACTCAAAATGGCGAAACGATCATTGTATTTGTAAACACAAACAAGTTAGGGAAATGTTAACTATGATTTTCAATAATAATTATTGACATTATGATTTATTAACGTTTTCTGTAAACTGAAAACAGTTAATAAATCATAATGTCAACTATAATACCGTGGGTCACAGTGCACACGGGTCGCCAATTAGCTACATACGCTTATGGCTGATGATTCATGTGGCCACAAATAACCATATTGCATCAGGTACCACATCAGCAGTAGATTCTATTGCTGAACAAGAAGATTCCAATAATCAATACAACAGGGTAGTTGACACCATTAAACAATAATTCCAAGACACAACTTCCCTAAAAAAAACATTTTGTATTAAAACTGAAAACCCAATTAATTTTCAATTCATTGCAAATTGAGGTTTTTAGTTGCTTTGAAATAAATAAATAAATCGTCATTAAGTTGACTAAATAGTGACGTCACAAAGTGCTATTGCCAAACAAAATCTTTGGGGGAATCGCCTTTTGACAGTTCATAAAAAGTTTTTTTTATTTATTTATTTTACTATTTATGTACACACAGTAGACAACACAGGAAAATAATATTATAATACGTGAGTACAAAGGTACTGCTTATTTCTCAAGAAATTTCTGCCAGCAGACCTGCAAAAGGAGAAATGAAAAAGAAATGTAGACAATAGTGTGTGAGAAAAGGAAGAGAAAAATGTGTTTATGTGCCTTATCTAACTTAGCCTAAAATATTAAGTATAAATACACATGAGTAAATATAAATATATAATGGTAAGATATATAAACTAATAAAAATATATATGTATATAATAAATTATAATTGAGAGGAAAGGTAATGCTCTTTCTTTTGTCTTTCTTTTGTAAGTATGTCAATTGATTGTTGTGTCAATTACTCTATCGCTAAATTTTACTAGCCCCACTCATCATCTGCCCACCCTTTTCACAAACTACTCGTATGTTGCGGTCGGTTTCCAGTCTAGTTTTCACGTCTTCTAGTCTCCAGATGCAGCCGAATACCACCTGCTTATCTGATGTCCAGAACTCAGCCAGGTCACTTTCACCTTGCCACTGCACTTAAAGATCGACTTTAACCTTGAAGATCGACCAGCACGGCTGTTTTTATTTAACCACTGTTAGACAACGCTCATGGAGATCGAAAATACCCAGATACATCACTCATGCCATCTTAGAGTTTATAGATGCTGCTACACAGCGGGCCACAGCACCCATCAAACATAAAGTAGCAGTGGACGGTCGACTTAACCTGATGTCTTATATACTTGTAATTTTAACCTCTCATAGATAGGGTTCTTATTAACGACAGGGATAAGCTGCTCTTTCACAGACAATTTTTTTTACTCAACATTTAGGTAAATCTTGAGCTTTTGTGCCACAAACCTATTAACTTGAAAAGTATTATATAACAAATAAATATATACTTACTTGACTCTACGCTGAACACATTTAGTGATTTTCGGTGCAACTGGAACTAGAAATAATTTTAAATTTGGACCTCTTTTTGAATTTTCCAAACATTTGTTTGATAGTTTGTTAAATCGAAGTAGGTAATAGATTTTACGGCCATTGACTTTACTAATCGGACGTTCTGCGATAGCCCTTAACTGAGCCAGTCGTACGTGCTAATTGCCTATTAATTAGGATCGCTACCATTTTTTATGTTGTCAATCTGGATCAGTGACAATGGTACTATCAGCGTTGCGCACAATCGGAGAACATTAATTTAAGTGTATTGACAGTATCTGGACTTCTGTTCTAGTCCTTACTATGTTACTCACACGACAGTTTTTAGGGTTCTTCAGCATTTTTTTTTGTAGTGAGACCACAAGTACAATTACGATTACGAACAATTACGAAAAATTACGAACAATTATTAATTAATTATAATATTTAAAATACATGATGACACTTTTGGAATTTAAAAGTATCACATATCGGTATACATCAGAAGTGGGATATGGCTTAATTATGTCCAAACTGTTTCGATTCTGTGTGATCCTATCCTCTATCTGAACCTAAAAAAAAAATGTTTGCTATAAAGTCAGGCGGCAGGCCACGAAGGAGATGGCGGGACGAACTTGACAAGTTCCGTCCAAACTGGAAACACAGGACGCACAGGTTCGCGAGAAGTGGATAGAGTGGTGGCCTTCACCCAGGAGTTAAAAAAAGATACCGTTCGTACGCCACGCTTTTGTTTTTAGGGTTCCGTACCCAAAGGGTAAAACGGGACCCTATTACTAAGACTTCGCTATCTGTCTGTCTGTCTGTCTGTCTGTCTGTCTGTCTGTCTGTCTCCAGGCTGTATCTCATAAACCGTAGTAGCTAGAAAGCTGAAATTTTCACAAACGATGTATTACTATTGCCGCTATAACAACAAATACTAAAAATTAAAAAATATATATATATTAAGGGGGGCTCCCATACAACAGATATGATTTTTTTGCCGTTTTTATAGATAATGGTACGGAACCCTTCGTGCGCGAGTCCGACTCGCACTTGGCCGGTTTTTTAATTACCACTTTTACCGTTTCGAACATAAATTGAAACATAGTGAATATTTTCATCGTTATTTTAGTAGTAATAAGTAACAATATTCATCATGAACGGTCACGTTTCGGTACATAGCATAACCGACACTGATACCGAATGCTTACTAAATATTGAAAATTTAAATATACGTAAAGAAATGCTCACATTCAAAAGTTACCCGATATTGGCACGCGTGTCGATAAAGACAGATCAAAAACAGACTTACCTATAGTAGCACATTGCGTTTTGTAGTTTCAGCTTGGTTCACGACAAAAATACGTGAGTTTATATTAATCTCATTGGTAACCTTGTTCTAATCACTGCTAAATAAGGGCCTCATCACTATTGTGCCATTTTTTTCTGATCTGTGCTAGTATCATCCAGGTATTTTCCACGATCTTCTTTAGGTTGTCCACCCATCAATCTAGCTATTGGTCTACCTTAACTTCTGTTGTCTCTCGACATCTTTTTATATTTCAGCAGTAATCATCACAGTCATTATTTTCTTGCTCTATCCTAATTTATTTGAGGTTGGCGCAGCATGTCTTCTTCTTCTTCCATTTTTCTCCAGTCGTTATCTCAATAGTCATCCCTTTCTAGCCATATCAACTTTGACACAGTCCTTCCGTTGTTTCTTTACCCTACCCGTACTCGTATAGACATACACATTCATACTGAAACTTCTATGTTCAGTTCTAAGGTCATAAAAAATATGAATTATTGTGTAAGAAGTTCCACGAATCCATTGATATCTGCACTAAAGCCACTACTTATAAGAATCTTTTCAACTATTCTCCAAGAACTATGATTAATTTTCTCCTCAAGTCCCCGTTTAATGAGCTTCACTAGTCAAAGTTGGTGCTAGAGTTCGGATAAAAGGTTCCAGAACCGAACTTCGACGAATGTTTGGACTTCACTTCGATTTTCTCATTTAGATGAAATGGTTTTAAAAGTAATGGTGTAGGTATCAGTTTCATTCAATTCTGGAAAGTCTGTAGAGGAATACGATAGGTATTATACTTTTGTAGTAGGTGTAACCAAGGACGTGTTTTATTACTTGAGATGAAAGAAAATGAAATGTCAAATATAAATACATCATCCAAAGATTATAGTCGATTAGATACACAAAATGGTTAAAATTGGCAACTACACTTAATAATTAATTAATATTTGCTTTCAAAATCTACCTACTTTGATTACTAAAAAAGTAGATAAGACACCAATATAAGCTTAATCAGTCTATACAGATCCCACGAAAAGATTCAAAACGATGTTTTGAAAGCAATGGTGATAGAATAAATAACTTTAAGTAAAATGCCTCCCTAAGTACCACGATACGTAAGTAGGGGTTGTAACCACTGCACCATCACGACACCTACCTTAATCAAAATATTATTACTATCTCTGTAGGTTACACGGGGTGTAAGGAACAATGGCCGCTCCAGTAATTTCTACAGCTATCCTAAGAAAACAGTCGGCATGGACCATAGTGGTTATTTCTGTGCTATTATTGTATTAGATAGAAAACGATCCTAGTGTTTTGACAATATAACGAGATAGGTTACGGTCTAGCTTTTGTAATATAAAATAAGACGGGTTTTTGAGGACGAAAGTCTTAAATTTGCACTTTTATATAAATAACAGTTTATATACAAGTGCAAATTTATAGCGCAAAACTATTGGGTGTTTTTCTATCTATAATATGTATCTATTTACAAAAAAAAAATGTATATATGTAGTTTATCAGCCATCTAGCTATCATAACACAAGCATTAGGTTGCTTAGCTTGGGACTAGATGGTGATGTGTGAAATGTCCAAGGGATATTTATTTTTATTTTTTATATTTATTTCCGAATTTAACGTTACGTCTTAACGACCAGCCACGTCGTGCATGGGTCGCTCAAAGTGAGACACTGAAATTACGTAGCGTTCGGTTCACATTTTTGCTGTTTTCATAAATAAAAACGAGCAGCATTTTAAACGACGAAAAATCTTATTAATTTTCATATTTTGTGCGACATATTTTTCATTTTTCTTCATAGAAATCTAAAACATTTTGAATGGTTAACTTCATCTTAATGACTGATCGACTCCTTAAAAGTGCATATATACGGTCTAACAGAAATAAATGATTAACTTTGCCTGTCCAATATTGGCCCGGTTCTGGTCCAACTTATCCGTTCTCAAACATAGAAGTTGGACGCTCTACTACGTTAGTCGTACATATCAAACGTAGCAGAATATTTGTTTAAATCCAATATAGAGTTGATGTTTAGTTACCAATGAAGTCTCTACGATAATCTCGGTAAATCTGTTGGAAGCCGATAAGCCGGTCAGATGTGGGATTGTAGGACTTCACCCTGTATTACACCACGGTTTGCTGCAACCTGTATTATTTTTCAAGTTTATGTGCATGAAACGTACCAAAGTTGAATGAACTTTCAGTTTTACTAGATAACTTTATACTATTTCCATTACGATTGGTCAGCTTGACATAGACCAAGTCCAATCGCACCAACGCTTGCCAATTTATAGTCTGCGCCTAAGAACATCGGATCTAGATTAATATGGTTAATTCCGGGGCAAAACTGGCAACACAACCTTGTAATTAACACTAGAAACGGGATATTTACCATGTCCACTGTTTGTTTTGAGTTCCCGATATTTCGGCGCTGTTGTAAGCACCATGATCACGGATAAATATATGAGTTTATCCGTGATCATGGTCCGGGATCCCGTTTCTAGTGTTAACTATAATGTTAGTGACCATGACAGTTTAAAAACTTATAACACAACCTTGTGTTGCCAGTTTTGCCACCAGAAGGGGCACTTATGCACGACGTAAATCATTTTGTACCCCCCACATAAATTATTTATACAAAGACAATTAAAAAAAAGATCAGCTGTTCTATACTTTGTCCGTCTAGGCATTATTACACTTTTGTAGGAACCATCTGTTTTTTTCATCTACTAATGAAAAATTTCAGTTTCCACCCTGCGTAAGTACATTAAGTAAAAGTAAATTAGCAACAGATTAA
The DNA here is from genome assembly GCA_950022335.1 of Eurois occulta. Classification (NCBI taxonomy): domain Eukaryota; kingdom Metazoa; phylum Arthropoda; class Insecta; order Lepidoptera; family Noctuidae; genus Eurois; species Eurois occulta. Next base: position 2,237,743 of record OX465486.1, read on the forward strand.
CTTAAATAATTTTAGAGAAATCGGAGCTTGGGTATTCACTTTATTAGACAGACGCTAGTGCAATTTATGCAAACACCAAGAACTGAATAGTACATACACATTCCATAGCATGCACTTGACCACAGCCCAGCTAAATAGCTAAGCCTAAATGACGGTAGGTAAACCTGACAGCTTAGCTGGTACAAAACATATGTCACAGGATAAAAGAGTAGCAACGGGTCGCCGTAAATCTGACTAGCCGAAAGCGTTAGCCCAACAATATTGAAAAGAATGGGCAATACGGTAACGTTCAAAAATAGAGAGGTGTATTTCGTACATTTCTTTCATGAAATTTAAGGTGTTTTTTGATTAGAGGAGATAGTTGGTATACTTGATGGGCTTTGTAGCTAAGAAATGATAGCCGCACGGGACGGTCGAAAGCTAAGCTACGCTTGTCGAGTTCGGTTCGTGGATGGGTGAATTATTAATAATAATGGATTCATTAATTATCATGACTCCTCACTGGAGCCAATTTAACTTTTCACAGAATATGCGTTACTGCCATTATCTCCGCAAATAATATAGTTTTAGTCCATGATTCTAACTCACAGTGGTCTGGTTTTTGTAAAAAAATAAAGCTTGCAACACTAGTTCAATGAACAACCAAATGCTTAAAAGTCGTAGCTATCAGCACTACCAAAAAATACTCCCTAAAAATAGTAGGCCCATCACAGTTGTCAGAACGAGCAGATAGTGGATCGTTCGGTGTCTGTACAAAAACATAGGCCGTGCAATTTGTACGTTACGCGCTGGTTGATTGACTGACTCTCTTTTACTTTATTTTCATACCACAATTCGACAGCAAAACAAAACTACTGCACGGCACACACAACAAAAAGTTGGCACAAAATTACGAATATGGTGGGACGTTGAGGATTAAAGTTTTCAAAAATAAATTGGAATTTCCATGCATTTCCAGAGAAGTTCCAGATGGCTGCGAAAGCCAACATAAGACATATTTTATATTTTTGGTAACGGTGGTTATTTTATGAAAGTATTTTAAACTGAAATTCGCAGCACAATAAAACGACATCGGCACTAATTTGCTTTATAACTGACTTAGTAGGTAACAGTAAACTAAAACATGAATAAGCAATATTACAGATGAACGTACACGTATGACATGCACTACATCAGCATTGGCGCATCTCGAAGGTTGTGTTGACGCCTGGTTGAAGACGAACCGATGAGGTGAGGTGTACTCATGTACCTCAAGCTTTAGAATGAACTGTCATGCCCACATAGCACGAATACAGCAGTCGAAGCAGTCCAGACTTTCCAAAGCCAGAGACAGACAAGGCCAAGCGTGTCACCATTCTATCTCTCCACCCCGAGACTCTTTTGTCGATAGCCATCAGTTTCAATAGATCTGGCCAACCCACTAGCATTCCACCTTTCTTACTCTGCAAGCTATGTCGGCTATTCCAGATCTTTTCTAGCTGTTGATCTGTCACGCGCCAATCATAATGAAGTATCGTCATTGGACCACTCTCTTTACATTATGAACTCCAAATTGACTGTAACCGTTCGTTCTGTACGGTATAAAAATATTATAGATATTTAGTACACAGAACTGTAATTTCGTTCCATGTTTTACACATCCACTCTGTGAAAATGATAAAATAGTTGTTACAAACATTGTGGTCAAACGTCACAGGATCCAATACTACCCGGTCGTTACTATGAAATACTGTCTACCAATTTTTAACAATACAGGAGGAGCTAGGACGAACAAGCAACGTGAATAAAGCACAATCGCTTTGAGGGACTGTGTCGCGTAATATTGACGTATCGACTACCATTTTGATAAATATATATTTGCGACAAGTACAATAAAATATCACGCATAAATATGAATAAAATAATATACCTATTAAAATTACGGAAATATTAATGTGTAAAACGAGTATTTCATAAACATAATAACAGCCGCTCGAGTCAATCTTTAAGTTAAGTCGTGCTTGCCAACGTTAGTCCGTGGATGGGTGACCTCCGTGCCTGTCCGGTCCCGGCTGTCATTTGTAGAAATCTTAGACAGTCGTTTCAGGTAGTCAGTGGCCTGAAAGTCCGACAACCAGTCTTAACTAGGTGTAAGGACAGCCTTTGCTGATCTCCATTAAGACAGTCGTCGGTCCAATAACATGTCACGATTCGCAAGCAAAGCATTAATATTCTAGTAACTAAGTAATTTAAGTTAGCAATATGATTCGTATGTTATAATTGAACATTAATAAAAGGAACTTTGGAATGAACAGTTGTTTCCATCAGCCACCCATCCTTATGGATACACTTCAAAGGGATATTGTATTACCCAGTACTAACTGGGAGAAGGCTAGACAGATGATGATGAAACGAGAATTTCAATTAAACCTATGTTTATAGTAAAACTCGGTTTGTTTGTGCTAGGTCCACAATATAATCAAAAGTTTTTACTTGTTGTTTTTAATAGTAGTGAATCCAACAGCAGTTGCGACGCCAAATGATTTTCACACTGCAATGTCCGTTGAGTTTAGCCGTAAAACTTTTGTTTCATGCAAGCCAAAACGAACTTTTGTTTGCACACAATGTTGATTTTACATTTTACAATATAGAGGGCAGCTGCCGTATTTCAAATATTATATTGGTTACGTTGGCATTATTTGTTTGAAATCTCAAATATTTTTACGGCGCCGAACTGTCCATTCTAGAATATGCTGTCTTGCTGAAGTGACGTTTTTTAATGTAATGTACATGAACCCAATGTTCTGCTATTTTTCTGTCTGAATAAAAGTAAGTAAACTATTTTCTACAAACTTTACTACAAAGGTTCGCTTCCTATAGTGTTTTTAAACACAATCACGAATCGAGACCATTAATAATTATTTAAAATATTGTCTCGCTTTGATAACAATCACACAATCAATGTTAACCAATTTAAACCATCTGCATATTTGCAAAAACAATCTATTATACAATTTTTCAAAATAATCCTATTCAATTTACCTTTCAAAACAGGTTCAAATAAAACCAATATTATTACCCAGGTAAGCGCATCACGTCTATAACACCGAGAAGACAGGAAGTACAATCACGAGCAAAAATACCTCACACTGTATGCAAAATTTAAAAATAAATTTCTCGTGGAATCTCTATTACCAGTTACAGAAAGTACTTTTTTCATTATAAAATCATTTCTAAAAACTTTTTATCGTAACACAACAACACTACTTCAAGAGAAAATCGCTTTAGAATCTTACATATTTCTGCTCGTAACTGTACTAACACATACAAAGCACGCCCCAAATAAATGAAACCAATAAGGTGCTTCACCTCCAATCTTTGTATCTCAGGCCTATATGTCTCCGGTAATGCCCAATATGTCTCGGTAGGAAGTCGGTGCGACTTCGACTTCCACCGACTTCCATTTAATGATACAACGAAGCGTCACTCGTTACGGTATTGTTCGAGCGTGTGGAGAATTCGGATTGCTTTGACAAAAGACACGAGAAGGTATGTCACACCCTTAAGTGGAAGACGAGGGGGTATTATTTGGTAGTAAATTGTCTACAATCAGTCTTTTGTTTGTTAAACAGTTCCGTGTGTGACTGGTTGACAAGTAACAGCCTTAAACACTAAAAAACTTTAATTAAAAACGATTTCCTCTCCACATGTTATTGCCCCGATGTTTATTATATTACTCACATCACACTATGATGATTATTATTTAATTATTTGCAGTAATGACCCCAATTAAGGAGTGGTGGGTTGTGAGCACCTACTTCATCTAATTTATCACCACTGATCTCAAAACTCTGAAGTAAAACATCAAGAGGAAAGCAGCTCGTCTTCGAACCGAAATTCAAAGACATGTGACATCTACCAACCCCCAGAAAGGAGGTCTGTGAATCTGGGCCCAGCTGTGGCAACGTTATAGGCAGATTATGGATGTCGGATCCGGTCATTAGTACGGACATAAAACGCATTGCAAGCGCGCCAGTGTGACATCACGCGGCCTACTTACCAGTGTACCTACACCTACAGCGCGCTGCTACGGAGTCGTGATGTTTTAGGCTCGCAGCGAGGACGGCATGCAGTGTCTGATCGCAGCGGAGTGGAACTGTACCCGATTCATTGTGCCCAGTATTATTGTGTTAGTTTAATAAAAGCAATGTGTTTTCGTTGCACATAAATCCGGACAATACGACATGCATATTTTGTATACCAAGATTAAAAGGAACAATCTATGGGTTTTGTTAGCAATAAGTTATTTATCCCAGTCAAAACTGGTATAAAACGTTAAAACATCAAAGTTTCGGTCAAAAGTAGGTGTTTTAGTTCGAAAACCGATTGGATTCTGTGTGAAGGTTCAGCAAAAATATGTGTTTTGCAGTTCTATCTCGACTCTGAACATGAAACACTATTTTTATGGCATGTTTCCTTTTTTGGGGTTTAGTGAACACCATGTCACGCGTGTTTGGCTTTATGATACCTGAATACAAAGAGAATTCGAGTTAGCAAAAGCCTTGTAGGATGCTAGGTATACTAAAAGGTAATAGCTTAGAACCAAACTAAGCACCAAGGCTTCGTGTAAAATTTCATGAATTGATATTCTACCTCATTATCTGCCTAGGCTTGTTCTCAACTAGGCAGGCCAGTTAGGTAGGTTAGCCTAGCCCGCCACTCTAGGCCCAAACCACTGCAACTCCTGAAAGCCAAAATCAACAGTCGCGATGCACCAGAAAAGCGCCGAGACAATGGAGCTCGACCCAAAAGTCGCAGAGAAACATTTTCTTTCTTCTACGTATGTATTAGTACAGGGGTTGGTTTCCTATTGAACTGAGTGCAGTTGGATACCAGTATGTTACATAGAAGACTGCTTATCTGACCAACACAACTGGGCTAATGGGTAACAATGACTCCCTTTTCTAAGCCAGGTTGTATTTTATCTAATACTTGGTCGCAAGCGCGACTTCTGAACATGAGGTCCTGGATTCCATTCCCGGGTCAGGCAAAATGTTATGAGGTTTTTTCAACAGTTTTGTTTTTGAGTTTTTGAATTTCTCAGTAGCAGCCACAGAGTCTGGATTTGTTCCCGGTTGAGGGCAATAGGCTCGCCCCCTATTAAAATCAGCTTAACTGCCACTGGTTTGGTACACCTCTGCCTAACCTTCGGAGATTACAAGGCGTGATATAATGTCATGTTACTATCCTTATACAGCGTGTAACGGAAGGGGGGTATCAACCCTGAAGGAGGTGAATGTGCTCATGAAACTCAACAACTTTCCCCAAAGAACATAGGTCGAAATATGAAAATAAAAATTTGGCCCTCCCATAGTAAATCAATCAGCTGGTAGTCAGTTTTGTAAGGGAGGGCCAAATTTTTTTTCATATTTCGACCTATGTTCTTTGGGGAAAGTTGTTGAGTTTCATGAGCACATTCACCTCCTTCAGGGTTGATGGGCCCCTTCCGTTACACGCTGTATAAAGCAAACTTGAAACCTAAAACAAGAATATTATGTACAAACATAATGTACATGCATAAGTACATTCACTTCTAGTTCCATTGTACACCCGTAAGCGAAAGCGTACGTACTTGGTAGCTGCAATAGTACTTACATTAAGAAGAAATGGCTCGCTAGTCCACTTACGAGCAATGCGGTGAACTGTTTTCCTTCCAGCTTTAAGAGTAAATATTATAAATTGTGGTATTCTGCCGTTCCTGTATGTGTTTAAAAGCTGCTTGCACACATAAATTCTATCTGCATACTATCTTTACTGAAATGTTCTGATGATGATGTGAACTGTCAAGGAATCACATGATTTTAGGACGTAGCTTCAATAAAAATGATTAAAGACAATGCTATTGTAATTTTTTACAGACTCTAAGGAATGGCCATAATGTGGTGTTTTTATATCCTAAATAATACCTACATTCCTCTGATAGCACCAACATAAAATATATTTTTTACAACCTTCGACTCTGCCTTCAGTAATTTACGAACTGGTTCATGTAATTCCTATTAGTAAACAATCTTAACTTTTTAAGGAAATCTCTCGCCGACTGGTCGACACTTCGCGTGACCAGAGAGGTGGCTCTTTCTTTGGGCAAAGAATTAGCATTGCCATTCAACGTGGCAATGCTGCCAGTCTTCTGGGCACGTTTCCAGATGACAGCGATGCGGAGGAGTACTTTGACGCCTAAGACGTGTCCTATTGTCGTCGTTGTATATTTATAGGTACTTTCTTTAGTCTTCTTTTTATCTTTATTTTAGTTCTATTTGTAGTCTGTATATAATGTTCATTGTTTATTTCCAATATAAAAAAAACGATTATGAATGATGTAAAAAAAAGTTAACAATTACAAACATAAGAAAATACGGTTAACAACTATACAAAGTAATCCGAAGGCAACATAACACTACTAGCTTTTTCACTCATAACTTTTTCGAACTATATACCTACATTTAAATACATATTCGAATTAAGAAAAGGCAGAATCATATTCGGTCAACGATTCACGAATCGGATTCTCGGCGGGAACGCCCGAAGAACCCCGAGGGAGATCGGGCGCCATCGCAACTGCAACCGCCACAGAACAAATTCAATTTTGTTCGTTGTCGTATTTGCCCAGTCCATTTTGGTATTGCCAGATAGTCAAGACTGATAGGACGAAAGTAGATTTATTCTGCGACACAAAGAGATTTCTCGCAATGATTTTAAGTACCATGTTTTATTTCAAGAGATATAGCTTAGGGAGCACTCTAGGTAATCTATGCGTACCATAGGCTGCGCTTTTTCAAATAAACTGAATTTTACTTTACATGGATGAGCACTTTGTCTAGTAAAAGCCTATCAGGGGAGTACGGTGCTAGAATAAAATGTAGAACTTATCCTGAAGCAAGTAATGTGTTTTTGAAACTAGAAACGTGAATGCTTTCTCGGGAACTTATAAGTACTATGTTTTTCTATCACAATACAAGGCGTTGTATATAATACTAACAGATAAAATTACTAATGAAACTGACAGATTTAACAGAACCAAACCAGAAACTTAATATACTGAAATCTTATAATACGGAGACTGTTAGCCTATGTCATCCCACTGCTGGGCAAAGGCCTCTTCCCATGGCTTCCAGTTGTTTCGATCCAAGGCTAAAGTGCACCACTGGTCGTTGGTTTTGTCCAGCTCGTCCCGCTATCTTCTACGAGGTCTGCGACGCATTCTGAAACAATAAACCTTATAATTATTAGAACACCCAATTCTTTGATGCATTTACTCCAGTATGGAACAATCTATTCTAACGGACGCATCTCCATATGCCATCATACTTGGACATTAACACACGAGTTAGCTTCTCAGGTACTGCATAAGTGATGAAAGTGCCACCGTTATGTCACACAAGAGATTGAGCCTCCATAATAAACATCTGACACTAACTTGACCAAAGCATAAGGTGTTATAACTTGTTCCAGTTGACACATTCTGTAGTATTTGTTAAATATGAAAGCCGAATCGAAACAATTACCTTAACTGCATATATGTATATTCGGCTTTGACGTGCCAATCAGCAAACTCCGTTCGGCATCTATCATTACTGAATTATTTTTGGCTTAGTTTGACACAGTATGGGACTTGACTACCTTTATTCGATTTGGCCACATGTCTGTGTCAAATCATTTCTCAATATGCTGCACATAGCTATCTTCAATCGCACGCCACTCTATTCGATTTTCAGCAACGCTCATCCAGTTGCTATTAGCCACCCTGCGAAGATCGTCGCTCCACCGAGCCTTAGGGAGTCTCACCTTACGTTTTCCGATTCGGTCTCCACTCAAGAACACGTCTACCCCAACGGACATCGGTTCTATGGCTAATATGGCCTGTTCATTGCCACCTCAGCTTACTTATTCTGTGAGCTTTCTCTTTCAGAAAAATGCGTCTAGCACCTCTAAAAAACCTATATGAAAAGTATTAAAACCTCATTTTAGAAAAACAAATGAATATTCAAAGAACAGAACGAAAGTAAAATCTTCATTTTTAATGTAAATAACGAGGACTATAGCCAAGCCTCCGCTTTGTGGTGGCATTAAAAATAGAAAAGAAATCAGTCGACATCTGCAAATAAGGAAATTATAAAACCGCAGCAAAACGTCGGCATTCACCCTTTGTTTCTTCAACACCTTTTATTCAACGCTCCGGAGTTTTTAATCAAAAACTCATATTTTATTTTTTGAGAACATTCATTTTAATTGCGTTTTTGCTATTAAGATGTGTTGGAAATGATGATTGTGTTGTTTTAACATATTGGGTACCTCTTAAGTGCATAAGTAAAAATAATATATCAAGAGTTTGCGGGTTAAATAAAATGTATTTATTTCTAAATAAGGAATTTTTATGAAATATGAATGAAAATTTATGAATTTTGGATGTAATGACCTCACCAAATCAATGCATAAACGTGCTCGGTCTGGAACAGATTTTTGCGCAAAAATACCAGAATCACCGAAAAAGAGTTTTGTTTTTAAATAGAATCGAGGTAAACACATAAATTGAACGTAAGCATGGTGTAGTGTATTGGGGGATTGTTATGGCAATTAAATTTCATTTATTCTTAACTAGCTTATTCCCGCGGCTCCGCCCGCGCCGTGTTCGGTAATTATCCCACAGGATCGCACTACCGGGATAAAAAGTATATGAATCCAGACGAGCCATTACCGCCGTCTTATCGTAAGCGACATTTTTACCTAAACAGCGTTTTTTATCGCAGACGACATTTTAAACTATAACGGACTCGGTTCGTCGACATTTCCCGCCAAAAGACAACCAATTAGAAAGTTATAGCAAATGCTAAGTTTATCGTTAGCACAACAGTTTTCTATATTTTACAGTAACCGACATAATCAAAATATATCGTAAGTTGCGCAATTATCTAAGAATTGCAGCGTAAGCGACCCTACTTGTTATCGTAACCGACACAGTACATCAAAAATTTGTCGTTTACTATAAACAAAGAGGCAAAAAAAAATTTTTTGAAAATTTTAGCCGTTACACATAAGGTTTCAAAAATCATTATTATATGTCAAATTTCAATTTAATAGCGCAATTATTTATAAAAATATTGAAAAAATACCTTCTGCAGTAAAATTTGGTTTTTGTCGGTTACACTAGGTAAGTCGGCGGTAAGGGCTCGAGATTATAAAGTGTCATCTTCATTTTTGCGTGAAAGAGGAACAAACATCCATATATCTTTACAAACTTTCGCATTTATAATAGTAAGTAGTAAGATTATAAAGATTTTAATTTCTCACTAAGTGGTCAAATAACTTTACAATCTCACTCACCCATTAAACCAACATAACGCTGCAACTCATTGCTTAGTGGACCAATGTAATCTTAATCTGTTTTGCATAAGCTCTCTCACTGCTTCGTGCGGCGTAAACACAGCAATGTGGATTAGAGCTTAAATAAACACACACATGATAGGATTTCAATTGAAGCAACATTAACTGAGTACAACTTCCATTGGAAAATACCGTTTACAGTTTAAGCCTGATGAAGTTTTTAATTGGTACAAGGAAATCGGATGAGACTGCGTGATTATTTTGTTTGTTCTAGCTTCTGAGATTTTATGGAGAGACTGCTGAATAAGACTGTATTTATTTAGCCAACTTCTTAGAAAAGGAGGAGGTTATGTATTCCACCATTATCTTTTTTTTTATGTATGTAGACTGATTTATCTGTGATTAATGGTTCGAATTTTGTGTTTTTTTTTTCATTTGGTAAAGGAAGCTTGTGCGGTGAAAATTTACATATGACAAGAGTGTGTAGGATATCTCAATTAAAAGGGTCAAAAAAATAAAAATTGGGTTCGATTCCCGGGTCGGACAAAGTGTTATTGGATTTTTCCATCAAGAATTTCTTAGTAGTAGCCACGTGAGTCTGGATTTGTGCCCGGTTGATGGCAATAGGCTCGCCCCTACTATATGAGAGGTAAACGTAACTGGCGAAATGTGAGACTAATATGAGGTACACCTCTGCTCAAACCATGGGGGATTGCAGGCATGATGTTATGTAACATTTTTTTTTATGTGTAGCAAATAAAAGTGATTAGCGTGTGTTTATTAAAACTGGTTTTCTTGTCCACGAACATCTTACTTAATTAAATTGTAAACTGACTGACTGACTGGGTGATATATCAACGCTCAGCCCAAACCGCTGGTCCTAGAGACATGAAACTTGGAGGGTGTGTTCTTTGTGAAAAGTAAGTATCCACTAAGAAAGGATTTTTGGGAATTCCACCCTTAAAGGGATAAAATAGGGGATGGAAGTTTATATGAAAGTCCGTCAGTTTTGAAGTTAGGATCTTCAAATTTTGTGTTTAGGCTGACGATTGAAAATTTATTTATACGTGTCCCCGTTTTTGATAATTCTACCCTCGAAGGGTTAAAAAGTGGGATGAAGACGTAACTATATTTGTTAACGTAACCCTGGATTAACCTATAGGTTATTTTTCTTTTTTTTTCGGATATATTTCGACATCTACGCGGGCGAAGCCGCGGGCAAAAGCTAGTTGTACATATTTTGAAAGCCATACAATCACGAAACAGGTCTTATGTCAAAGTAGACACCGCTATATTACGAGAAAATCGCTTCTAAAGCTAAGTGTTAACATTTCCTTGCTCGTTACTGTACATCTCTGCCTAACCCTTCAGGAGAACTCAAGCTTACGCTTAAAAATTGTATCGTCACCAACAATTGTTCCATCGTAGCAAGACACCTTACATTACATCAACCAGCTTGTTAATTATATGTTGCTGTCGGTTAGTCTGTTAAACTAAATTGGAAGGCCTGAGTGGACAGTGACATTGTAATCCCATTGCTCTGATTATCACCGACGTTGATGCGAATTAGTAACTGGATAGTATGGTACTAGTTATCGCATGAATTAAACGGTTGTTTAACTTTGAATCAGGCTTGGTTGTGAAATGGTTTTGGTATGGATTCTGGCTCGTAATTTATACTGGTTTTGAAACAAAACGATGTGCACTTGCGAAGGAAATTAATAACACGCTTATAATAATTATGTTATGGTGTATTTATAATGTCCTTTATATAAATTATTTCATTTCATTAATTTATTGCAGAATCCAAAATCCAAAATAATTAAAATTAATTAATAAATTATAATTACTAAAAATAATAATTATGATTAATTAAATTAATTAATTATCATTGTACTATTATTGTTATCTGAGAAAACAAAATGGCTACCTTTCAGAAAATTTGATATTTTTACGCACTTAAAAGTTCCACAGCCTAATCTGTTTAATCTTATCTTACTAATAAATAGGTACGAAAGTTTGTGAGGATGGATTGATGGATGGATGTATGTTATTCTTTCACGCAAAAACTACTGAACGAATTTGGATAAATTTAGCATACAGATAGTTTATAACCTGAATTAACACATATGATACTTTTTATCCCGGTAGTGTGATCCCTTGGGACAATTATCGAACTCCACGCGGGCAAAACCGCGGGCTAGTCACTCTGTAATGGGTGATGTCAATTAATTTTCAGCCCTAGATACTTTCATAGGACTAATTTATAGTCTTACTTGTGATTTTAGTTTAGTGAAACCACTGCTTAAAACCGTCACCAGTCCTCTATTTCTATATTTTCGTAGCCCGGCCTAAATTCGTAAAGTGCACAAAACCGTTCAGGGTGCCTTGATTTTCTCAGCCGTGCAACTGTGGATACTGTTTATACTGCTCTGTGGCTTTCATTCACGGCCGAACGAAGACTTCTGGTAAGGTTTGGCTATTGCATTTTAGAAATGTGTGTCATTGTTGGAATTTAAACCTTATGTAAATGTAATAAAGTGAAACGGTGCTGGCTCGTGTTTTCCAATGACTGGTATATTGGTAAACCATTGACTACGTGGTGTTTTGTCGGTCAACTTTGGACTTTGTGTAGTCATTTTTTACTGCTAAATAGATTGACATAGATTTAAACATTAAAGGGAACAGAAAACCTGTATCATAGATTATATTAGAATCCCCAGCTCTAGTGGCTTTTTGATCTGCCCACGTGCAGTTATAATTTTTCTATTGCCAAAAATAATAAATATTATATACCTACCTAACATGAAATCACCTATTATCCCAAATTTCGCCAGTTATGTTTAAGTCTCATGTAATAAACGGCGAGCCTATTGCCAAACATTGAAATATAAAGTATTTTACTGATATTTAAATTTTTAACAGAATTAAAATAGTTATGCTTCGTTCGTTTTGCTGAAAAATACCCGTGATGAGAAACGTCACAAAAATCATGGCTAAAAATACCTCACAACTTTTGCCCTGAATAACTGTTCACCTGTTATTGAAAACCATCAACCTCATCCCCTACCGTGATCCCAATTTATTTAGGGTCGACGCAATACGCCTTTTTTCATCTATCTTTATAAGCCGTCATCCGAACGTTTACTTACTTCGGAGCTCAATCCATGCGGTGCTGAGCGGAGCGGAGCGGAATGGAGCACTGTAGATTCACTTTTTATTTCGAGTAAGGTGCGTTTACTATACCTGCCTGGATGTCACCTTTGTATTCATAGGAACATATTACCAAATAAAAACAAATGCATGTCAACTGAGCAACAACACACTGAAAGCAGCAATTATATAATATACAATCTTGAAATAATTCTCGTGTCGCAATATTGAACAGGATACACAATGCTAAGAAACACACAACTACTTAGTCATTTGGAATCCAATCCTGTCGTCTGGTCGCTACATGAAGCCCAGTACAAACTAATGGTAAAACGTATCAGATTCCTGTTCTTAAGGTTGTATGGTGTGTATCCAGGGTATCCACTGCTATATCCTAATCTATTTGTGCTGGGCATGGTAGGCTATTATAAACTGGAAGTAAGAAGGGAAGTAGCTCTCGCCACTTACTTATTTAAGATTATGCGTGGTAAAATACACAACCCAGGCGTTCTAGGCATGGTTGGGTTGTGTGTACCTGATGGGTACGTGGGGCGACGGAGGCGGCCGCCGCTGCTGTGGGTGCCACCCGCTCGCACCAACCTGCTGCAGTACGCGCCGCTGACGCACGCGCTTCGTACACTCAATATGGGGTCACAGCAGATTGACTGCTTCAATTGTACGCTGAGTGAATTCACACGGGCCGCATTTTATAAAATTACTCTTGGTTGTTAAACAATATCTATAATTGTAAGTAAAATCTTTGGAAGAACTTTAACTACAACTACACTGTCGTATTAGATAAACCTGTGACGTGAACGTGAACGTAACGGAGTAGGTACCTAAGTTAAGTTTAAATAAAATATTAGTTAACCTGAAAAAAAGAAAACCATGCTTATCGCTACGCTCTCAAAATACCTTTCATTAATTCACTTGTCCCCGAGTGTATGAAAATGAGCTGCTCACGCAAAGTAGGCCACGTTTTAAATGGTTGCATTAAATAAAAACACGATACGGGCAATGCCGTCGCATTTGTATCGTACGCACGATTAAACTGTCGCTGCCGTGTACAGATACAACAAATTGTGATTCTGTTGCATGTACTGTCAACAAAATTGAATTGTGACCCCACCTTAACTTCATTTTTATTCGATGAAATAGAATTTTGCTTAAATATTATGTTTGTCAAGTTATCTACTTACTGTATGAAAATTATTTATTTTGTTCTTCTTCATCCTCTGTAATTACTGAAGGACATCAACTTGGATTATTTATCCTTGTGTTTTGCAAGAAAACAGCTCAGCAACACTCGTGATTTCAGTCCATTCCCGAATGTTTATCAGCCAAGACTATTTTCTCCGGCCAACACCGCGTTTTCCCGCTACTTTCCCATCATTATCAGTTGCAACCTTTCTTTGCTTCACGTTCTGCATGAGATTGATAATATAACTCAATAAATTAACTAGGTAATTAAAATTAGCTCCTACAGCTGCCTTTTACAAGCTTACTCTCTTACTAGGTCATCTCAATGGCATGACACCATTTTAATCCTAGAAAATTTTAATGTTTTATCGGTCTAATGGGTGTTGATGATTCAATTTTGCTGATAGTACCTACCAAAAATAATGCATCTGACAGTGGGGTGGTGAACGTTTGGAAATCGAAATTTTAATTTGTACCTGAATAGATGCGACTAAAATTAAAACCTGTTGTCGTACTCATAGCGTCAGAAATTGCTAACCCCTCAAGCTTTAAAATATTTTAACTTTTTAAAGCTTGAGAGGTTAGCACTTACACTGTGTGTACTAGTATAAAATTGCAAATAGGTTTTTTCAGACTGATCATTTACAGAGATGTTCTTAAAAACTGCCTCGTTGGTCTAGTAATCACCAGCACGACTGCTGAGCATGAGCTCCTGGGTTCGATTCCCGGGTCGGGTAAAGTGTCGCTGGATTTTTCCATCAGGAATTTCTCACTAGCGGCCAAAGAGTCTGGATTCGTATTATGGCAATTGGCTCGCCCCCATATAACTGGCCAAATGTGGGTACACCTCTGCCTAAACATACGAGGATTACAGGCGTGATGTTATGTTACATTTCTAGGCTTTTTAGTTAAAGTTAGTTCTTGATTAACTGTCATTAAGTAAATCATTGTAATTAACACTAGAAACGGGATATTTACCATGTCCACTGTTTGTTTTGAGTTCCCGATATTTCGACGCTGTTGCAAGCACCATGATCACTGATAAACTGAAATTATTGCGGGTGGGTGTTTATGAGCAGAAAAATCGGTCTACCCTCTTTCTTGTTCGTTTTATGTTAGTGACCATGACAGTTTAAAAATTTATAATATGTAAATCATCAGTTACAAAAAGGATAATAAATATTAAAATGGAAACTGGCTTTAATCTCTTTGAGGTTTCATTTTACCCTATACGTACATGATGGTTTTATTTTGGTCTCAAGTTTTTTTCACCCACTCAGTTACACGTGCTGAAAAGGATCGATATGTGACTTTTTTCTTTCGTGGTTTGAGCGCTACAAATGTTGAGAGATGATCAGAATAACTCGCGTCGCTATACAACTCGATTCACTTTTCTAACTGCCTCTTTGTTTAGCGCGACTGCTGAGCATGAGGTACCGGATTCGATTGACAGATCGGGAAAAGTGTTATTGTGTTTTTCGTCAGGAGTGTCTCAGTGGAATATAAGGAGCATGGAGGGTGGGTTTGCGTCCGGTGGTTGGCAATAGGCTTGCCTCCTATTGCACTGGACTAAAACATAAGTGGTGCAATCTGGGTATACTATGAGGTACACTTCCGCCCAATCCTTTAAGAAATAGAGGCGTGATGTTATGTTATGTCCATTTGCGTTGAAAATCGAAATACGCTTAACAACAATTGTCTTTTAAATTGTGGACATACTTTATCTTCAGTTGTTGAGGTTGAGATTGTGGGTATTTTTATACAAATAAATAAAAGATTGCATGTAGCGGAGATGAGAATGTTGAGGTGGATGTGTGGTGTGACAAGAATGGATAAAGTAAGGAACGAGTATATTAGAGGAAGTTTAAAAGTTGCGCCAGTTACAGAAAAGTTGAAAGGGAATCGACTGTCTTGGTATGGACATGTGATGAGGAGGGACGAATCGCATGTGAATAAAAAAGTGATGAATATAGACGCTGATGGCTGGAGAGGGAGAGGAAGACCAAAGAAACAATGGATGGATTGTGTGAGGAATGATATGAAAGATAAAGAAGTAAATGATAGCATGACGGTTGACTGAGGAGACTGGAAGAAAAAAACGTGTTGCGCCGACCCCAAATAACATGGGACAAGGGCAGGAAGATGATGATGAAATAAAATTGAAGAGTCTCTTTGCAATTTCAAAATAACTGCTTTTTAGTGAATGTATATGAAAATATATACGGTACTTATAACAAAAAAAAAAACATATATTATTTTTTTTTGTCTTACGGTCTGTTTGTCTGTTTGTTTGTTCCGGGTCATCACCGAAACGGGTGAACCGATTTTTACGGGACTTTTAATGGCAGATTGCTGATGTTTTAAGGAGTAACTTAGCCTACTTTTATTTTAGAAAAAAGATTAGGGTTCTGTTAAAAAAAAGCCCTTGAAATTGTCAACAAAATCTGATTCAAATATGGAAACTTTTATAATACTATAATTATAACTATTTCATGCGGACGAAGATTGCAGGGCCCAGCTAGTTAAGAATAAGATTTGTCATACAATTCGGTTTACAAAGGTGAATAAAAAAATCAAATAAAATCTCCAAAGAGGTGAGTAAGGCTTTATCTCCCGTGGATTATTTTTTAATGGAAATCTATTATCTTTTCTTTGACGGCACTTTCTTTTATCATGGAAAATTGAATAATAACTTATACATTAATTTCCTTTGTCATTAATTTCCGTTATATTAACTTTCATATTATTAAATATTCTCTATGAATATTATTCCAAGCGGACGGTAACTTTCTATAAGCTTCGTAAAGATTTTGAGAATATATTACTTTCCTAGAAGAACAATATTATTACAACCCATCTCTAAAATTAAATATTCTTTGATAATCTAAAGAAAGACTAATCTTTGCTGGAAAACAGAATTGGGTCTTTGAATTCGTGTTAAAAACACGAAAAAACAAAAATCATATTTGACTTAGAAAATTATTCTGGGTTGGTATTACTTGATTATTTTTACAAATAACTTAAAAATAGTATCAAAATGATGCAGACGAATTCCTTGAATTGTTTTACAATATGCAGACTTTTATCAGACATCAAAGATACTGCCAACAATAAATTCTTTGAATGTTCATAGTAGCGCAGTATACGAAATAACTTGTGTTTTGTGTTTTGACCTTGCTCGTTTGACTGTCTCATATTTATAAAAAGTTATTATACACAATTGTTTTCTTCAAAACGAATCTTATCTGGCCTGCACTCCTAGGGATACCATTTCAGAGTTTGAAAAAGTCCTAACCAATAACTGGATATTTGCAAGAGTCCGAAAATTTTACTTCTGAATGTCTGTTTTGAGGCACACACTTTTTCAGTCACCGGCTCCACTTTCAGTCTCCTTCTTCTTCTCTTCTTCTTCTTTCGTTTCTTATTTTATCCCCCTTAGCATTGTCATCTCACATGCAAAATGCCTTTCATTCATCCCTTTTGTGGCCCAACATTCTGATCCATATACAAGGCAGCTGGTCTAACCATTGTTTTATAAATCTTAAGTTTACATCATCATCATCATCTGCCTAGCCCAACTATCTTGGGGTCGGCTCCCAGTCTAACTGGATGCAGCTGAATACCAGTATTTTACGAGGAGCGACTGCCTATCTGACCTCCACGACCCTTTTAGTACTGGATAATACGGTTTACTCATAGTCATTAAATTCATACTCAAAACTTTCCTCACGATATTTTCTCCATTCCTCCGCATCATGTGCTTTTGCCATGACAATCGATTACCAAGGAACTTTTCAGTCCCCGGTGCCACTTTTCGACTTCACTTTCATGCAATAGGAATTAATAAGTATAATACACAAATAATTAACGGTCGTTATTATTTGTGCAATTGTTATCACCATAATAATTATTATGTGGCCCAGGAACAGATTTAATATTATGCCTTCTCTGTTAGTGGAATTCTTGGTTAGAACAATGTAGAATGCGTTTGCAGTAATTAATTCCGTGCTACAATTCAGTTCTCAGAGAGTGTAATTATGGAATTTTAACCTAATTAGAACGTGAATTAATCAACGTGTTCCAGTAACTTGGTTTATGACATTTCATGGAGAAGGTACTTACTGGTGCAACAGTTGGGCAATTCCTGTATTATTACGAATATTTACATTTTAACGTCAGGCTCAATCTGTGAGAAATATTTCTAATTTTTTTACTAGTTTTAGATATGGCCTATCTCTGAAATGAGAACGTGACTAAATTTTGAATATAGATTTTGAACCGGACTGACATTCATCACCTAGATTTTTTATTTTTTTTGGCTGAAAATGAACTCTGTGTTGTTTGTGCCTTATCAAGCGTAGTATTACGATTCCTTTTTGTATGAAATTTTGGGTTTTTTTTACATTCAAACATAAACTCATGCATAAGCCACAGTACGCTACCTACTACAATCCTTTAAATACTCCTTTCGCTTCAATATCTAGTCAAACAAGCACGCCGGTTGCGAGTAGACACTTTTTTGTTTTTCTTTGCCCGCAATCTTCCATTCCTAGGTAAAGCCGTCCCTCCACACATTTCATTTCTTGCAAACCCGCGCGTCCTCAGATTTTCAGATACTTTTACCTGTAAAATATTGATTTGCATAATTCGATCACATTAAAATTAGATAAAATATTTGACAATTGAAAAGGTCACCTGTCTCGGTATTTTTTACATCTGAATAATTATCCCTTATTTATATTATGTACTTCGTACGCTTTACAGTACGCGTCATTGAATATCTTTTCATCTAATATCGATGTGGGTCGAAGACATCTCAATTAATTAACGAAAATAACTCCCGACTGTTGATGCCTTCTAACCAGTTTAATTATATTATTATCAGACACTTTTAGACATTTAAGGATGAAACGATGAATACCTAATTCTGATTTAAGAGAAATTATTTAGCGCAATTCTAATTACTATAGACAATTTGTTTTCAAATATTCTTTGAACATTTAGTTTTAACAGACCTTTTTTAACAGTTTTATAGCAAAGAGTATTTGAGCAAGAATTTGAAATTACTAAGAATTATACAGTTGAAACGATTGTATACAAAATTTGAGAGAAACTAATCAACGGTATATTGGGTAAAAATGAAAATAAACTAAATTAAAAATATTAACCTAGAAAGTACGAATTCGAAATACTATTCAAGTAAACTTACTACTATCCATCTATAGCTAATATTGAGTTAACAGCAAATGCACTATTAATTTGGTTTTTAGTTTATTTAAGGGTCAACCAGTGATACCTTAAAAGGAAAATCTGAACTTTTATAATCTCAATCTTTTGTTCGTTTGTGATAGAAGTTTTTCTCAAGATTTATGTATGCCATGTAGGGATTTGAATGTTGGCACACAGGTAGGACTCTATGATTTTCCACATAGATCTGGTTGACGACATCAACAGGGGTATAAGGACACTTGCGCGAAAGACATTTGCGCGAAAGACACTCGCGCGAACTCACTTACCTACGTGAAACATAACCAACAAAAATAAAACTAAGTCGGCGCCTTCTTGGATTTTCATTTTGACAAACACTGAAAAAAACACTCATTCAAATTAAGAATAAAAAAACAGCGATCCTAACTATTTTCTTAAACTCAGTAAACCTTCAAGTAATAGCAGGCGTGATGTTATGTTTACTCTACAGAGTAAACCTCTGTGGCCATTAAGTCGCGCAAAAGTCCAATAGTGCAAATGTCCATTCGCGCAAAAGTCCAATCACGTAAGTGTCCTTCGCGCAAATGTATTTCGCTCAAATTTCCCAGATCCATCGAAAGGTAGGCAACAAAGAAAAACTATTAGTGTCGCAGACAATGGTTTCACAGATATTACCTACCGGTTATTTTGTAGCTAGCAACGTTATCCGGCAACAACACAACCTGAAGCTAAAAATAAAATAAATAAACACTAACAAAGACTTACCTATAGCGGACATTGAATAATATTTCAGGGAAATTAGAACAGGCCGCTTCGATCCCACATTCGCAGGGAAAGGTTAAGATAACAAAAGTTCCCGTTGAACTCGAAACACCTACAGGCTTGTATCAAGTTGTTGAGATAGTAAACTTTCTAACAAGTCGGCTCTAAACAATAAATTAAACAGTTACTGTTATAGATGAATAATAATTTTGTCTCGTTTATTTTGAACCCTTAGTTATACAAGTTAAGGTTTGATTAAAAATAATGAATACGAGATCATGGCTTTTCATACAATTATAAAAAAAAAACCTTGCTCCACAAAAAAAAAAAAAAAAACTCCTGTATCGTGGGTGCACAAACAGCCAGGCCTGCAACAACTACCTTTAGGCGATACAAGTATTTGTTCCCTTCAGAAATCGAATCCGCGACACGCAGCGCACCAGCCAATCACTCAACCACTGCGCCAACGGTGCCATTTAAGCGAGGCAGTTATAATCTTAATTATAACATAGGACTTATCCCATGTTATAGGAGTGACCCAAATACCAGCAACCGGACTCGAATCTAGACTACAGACATCATTCGTTACCAGATAATTCTGTCCATTGGCAAGTTAAAAGGTGTATGGTGGGCTATGAAGAGTGGATACAAAAACCCAAGGTTGAATACAGGAAAACAAGCTGAAAGACGGATCATATAGTCCAAAACATTGTTGAATATAGCTGAATGAGCCTTTGGGCTATGAGACTTTCATCCAGTTAGTCTAGAATCTAGGCAGTAGGTAGATAGACACTACTGTGTGTTTAATCTAATTTAATTTAATGTAACATTAGATTAAACAATACCAGTACATTCACACTCAAAACGCAAGTAAACCTCAAACGCATCAGCCTGCACACATTGAGCGCACACGATGCTGCCACCAAGGTTTATTAAATCGTGTCTGTGTCTTAGGCGGGTTTCAATGCCTCGCCGACCTTCGCGTGTTGGAGCGTGCGTTGGACGCGTTTGTCATTTCTATGGAAAGTCATTTCGCTCATATTACAAAGCTGCATCGACTATACGCACGAGCGCGATACGTACGTCGGTCGATCCTAGCGCTACGCGAATAATAAAGTCAAGGGACCATGTATTGTATAAATGTCTGTACCAATTCGCGCTGTTTGTCGGTCAGCAAAGCAAGGAATGCTATAAACTGATAGTTGGTCAATGTCTATCATCAGGACTAATGCTGCGCACTGATGGTCGGTAAGGCACTGCAAGCGGTATTAAGCACCTTATGGCTTATTGACCAACATAAGTATTTAAAATCTTTAACGCTTTTGGTTGTTTGAGAATTTTTACCACACCAAAACTATTTCTGTTTAAACCTATGTCTATAGATGTTGCGGTCGCTAACGAATAAAACTTAAGGTTAAAACAATCCTGTCGGTACATCTATCAGCGACCGACACACAATTGTAACCAACTTGTACCTCGACAGATCGTGACGTCTATAGGGCGCTTAAAGCGTAGTCACGCTGGTGGTAAATACAGAGCGCTTAATTTCTACGGATTTGCTGAGAAACGAACACGGAAATCATGTGTGAACAGCAGTTGTTCGCTGCCATTAGTTTTCAAAGAGCTTTGCAAATGAAACGGTTGAGTACTTAGCTTGTTTCTTCAAATACATAGTTCGTAGGTAAAAGGATTGACTATGATTACCTACCTTACAGTGTATAATTTTGTGAGAAAAATTGAGCTGGTATTTTTTTTTGTAAACTGTTTTTGCTGCCCACCGATAATTCATACCTGATTTTGCCTGACAATTTTATTATTATCTTACTCTCGTAAAAAAAAGGGTAATGTAACGTTGATGCCACAGATAAAATAAGAATATTAACTGTAGTAGTAACTGTATTTCAATGCCACTTCTTTGATTCAGAAAATTTTCACAAACAACTTCACAAATACATTTCTGTGACACGTTTCTAGAGTAGCATTTGAGCCAAGCATTGAGTGAACGCACCCATCCGAGTATTTTGTACCATCGACTTGCAACCTTATTGGCGTAGCGTTTGTATAAAATGTTTATTTTATTTTAGTTCACAATACCGTGTTGTTTTTAGAATTTATTGCAGGTTTATAGGGAAAGTAACCAGTGGATTTTATAGAGAAACTAATCGTTTCGAAAGATCGTGGAGGAGCAGAAGCAAATAGAGTAAACTGTATCAACCCTTGTTGGTCTTGAACTAACTCGGTTCTCTCGAGGTCGTAAGTATTCATTCTGATCATTAATAAGGTTCTTTTTCCAGGGAGCTGCATGGCTAGAGAAAAGCAGCCTAGTCTAGGTGCTCCTAGGTACTTACCTTACCTCGGCAACCAGGGCAGAGGACAGTTTTTATGCCAAGCTTTAGCTTTTGAGTGTTTATGAACTAAATGGGGAGACTTACGACTATGTATAAGCAAATATTTCAGGCCAATTATCTTTTTCTTCTTCTGTTGCCTCTCTAATTACTGAAGTTTGTCCATTAACTATGAATATTTCTCTGTGTCTTTTACAAAGTGGAACAGGTTAATAATTAGCTGGCCCAATCCAAAGTCCTTACTATTTTACACAAACAAAGAACCACACCAAAAATAAACAAAAACAAAATATTCCACTAGGATTATTCTCCCGCCAATTTATTCCGCCATGACATCAACGTAACTGAAGGGATCCTGAAACATTTAAACATTTTTTTTCTCGAATGATCTGAGAGGAAATTACTTTGCCCGTTTAGTGGCTACTTGACTGTCACCGGAGCTACTAGCGACTCCTTCATTTCCTGTCTTCAATGTAGAGATCATTCTTTTGTGAAATATTATTTTAACTTTACTTTTATGAATGAAGCTGAAATATGGTTTGCGTTTGCTGTTTTAAAGGGTAGATTTTCGTAATTTCAACGCCTTATATTTGAAAACTGTGAAACATATTTTTTTTTTTAATTGAAATAACTTATATTTTTAATTAATTCAGGAAGGTAGGACTCCCGAGATATTATAGATAAGAAATAAATTTCCTCTCATTATTTAATGCATGAACGTTTAGCCCTGATTACTTGCTTTAGTTAAGTAGCGAGCTGTCCAAGTTACCTTGAACCTGTAACAAAAATCAGGTAGAAGCCATATTCCTCTGACTTGGTGGTCAAATGTAAAGAGAGACTTTTTAAGCTTAGGCTTAAAAAGTCTCTCAGTCGGACAAGTCGGAAAAGTCTGTCAGTTTAGACTGACAACCCAAGTTTTGGTGCAGCAAAGTGAGGAGACGCAACCCAAAATAATAGAAAAGTAGACGGAAGAACAAGATATAGACTCTTGAGTCCCTAGACGTCTATACGTGATAGTTCACAATGAGAAACTGACACTTTATGACTGATGTTTTGACAACTTTTGCTATTTGAACTAAACTAGCTATATATCTGATGCAAATCAATTAAGACCCGCCAATTTACTTTCCGAAGACTTGATCATTATTTTAGAAGGAGGGCGGATGGAGACCTTATTAAAACATCCTAAATCTACTAAAATTAAGTTACAATATCTATTACCTTTATACTTCAATTACTCGTAAATGTCAGGGAAAAGTACTTGCCTATATAGAAATAGAGCGTCTATAAAGGTCAAAAAGACTTGTAACCTAAACACTAAACATGGGTTACGTTCAATATTTTCATAAAATAACGTAATTATATTAGAGGAAGTTTGAAAGTTGCGGCCGTTACAGAAAAGTTGAAAGGTCTTGGTATGGACATGTGATGAGGAGGGACGAATCGCATGTGACTAGTAATACACTTCTCATCAAAAAAATCGAAACACCTCGCAGTTTATGATTTGATAAGGATTGTCAGAAAAATGTGTATATTTAGGAATAAATGTAAAATGTCATTTAATAGTGAGTAGTATGAGGTTTTTAAATCCTAATATTATTGTTCTAAATTCAAATTAAGTCTTCATAGGTTTCTTATTTTGTATAATGAGTAATTTTTACCCTGTATGGAATATGAAGGAAATGGGTAAAACAACACGCGTAAATGAAAAAAAAATGTAAGAAACGTTTATTTAATAACTTGTATTCCCTCCGCGAGCTCTTATTACTGCTTCCATACGGTTCTTCATCGATCGGATGAGAGTCACGATCACATGTTGTGGTATATTATCCCATTCCTCTTGGATTGCATTTTGCAGCTGGCTAAGTGTTTCTGGGGCTGGATCTCTTGCTCGAATTCGTCTCTTTAATTCATCCCATAGATGTTCAATGGGATTCATGTCCGGGCTTCTTGCTGGCCATACCATAATGGAGATACCGACTTCGGTAAGATAATCTCGTACGACGCCCGCGGTGTGAGCTCTAGCATTGTCGTGCATGAATATGAAGTCGTTGCCAATAAAATGTGCATAGGGCATCACATGAGGTTTAAGACACTGTTCGATGTACCGATGAGAGTTTAGTGCAGGCAGCCGTGGCCCAGACACAAAGGCAAGTTCTGTCTTACCGTCGGCGCTGATTCCTCCCCAAACCGTCCACGAACCGCCACCATAGCTGACCTTTTCTTCAATGCAGCATTGTGCAAAGCGTTCTCCATCTCTTCTGTAGACCTTGTTCCTTCCGTCGTTACCATACAGCATAATTTTACACTCATCAGAAAACAGTACTTTGCTCCACTGAAGGTATGACCAAGTTAGGTGCTCGCGTGCAAAGTTAAGGCGCGCTCTTCGATGGTCTGCAGTTAATTTCGGCCCATTCGCTGGCTTATGCGGTGCCAATCCGCGTTCCTTCAACCTTCTTCTTATTGTAGAGTCACTTACAGCTACTCTTTGTACAACGCGAAGCTGCTGCTGCAGTTGAAAAGCGTTAAGGCGTCGATTTCGTAAAGAAGTTGTTACAATAAATCGATCATCTCGCTCAGAAGTGACCCGATTCCTGCCAGATCCTGAACGGCGCGTGAACGAACCAGTCTCCCGATAGCGTTTGTAGACTCTATGAACAGATGATAAGCTTAGATGCAATCTTGCAGCCACAACACGCTGACTAAGTCCAGAATCCAGCAATGCCACCACTTGGGCGGCTTCTGCGGGCGAAGTATCCATATGTTTTAGAAAAAAAAGTTTTTTCAGACGTCCCAAAGTCACAGTAAATGAAATAAGAAACAAAAAGTTTAAAGACAAGCGCTAATTTTTAGTTTTTAAACGAGAAACGTACTCCAACCCTAAATACACATTTGTCTCAAAACAGTGATTAATTTCATTTATAGGATAAACAAATGAAATTCTAATTTCGAATTTTGATTTTTTTCTTCTTACTGTAATGACCAAACTGCCAGCTACACAATAATGTTTTTTTTTTCATGGATTTAATTCTCTTTTGTAAAAAATTAGGACAACAACAATAAAAACGAAAGTGTTTCGATTTTTTTGATGAGAAGTGTAGTAGAGTTAAGGCCCCTTACCTCCGAATCTACAGAGCCGAAATGGGTAAATTTTGCCCTATTTTCTTAAATTAACATTAAAACTAAAATTATAAAAAAAATATAATTTAGCTCTTTCATTTGAAAATGTAAAACAAAATAGTTTGCAATTTTTTTTTCAAATTTACTTTACACGTCCGTCTTTGGGTCACAGTCTTACATAATTATTATGTGTACCAAATTTCATCTCAATCGGTCCAGTAGTACCGGAGTAAATTGGCAGTGACAGACAGACAGACACTCGAGTGATCCTATAAGGGTTCCGTTTTTTCCTTTTGAGGTACGGAACCCTAAAAAGAAGTAAATGATAGCGGGACGATTGATATGGGAAAAAAACGTCGACGCAACCATCATTCCCAATTAACATGGGACAAGAGCAGAAATATGATGATGAAATGTATTAAAAAATATCTAATATGTACATAGATATCGTTGAACAATATCTGGTTTTATCACAAACAGTAACAGTTTATTTTAGAATACCCAGCTTCCAACATCCTGCATTGGTTTACTTGTTAACCTTCATACGGTCTTCAAAGTTACCAACGTAACTGGACTTTGGGTCTAATTTGACCCAGTACTATATTTCCAGAAGTTATGTATAATATTTTATTAATTACTATTTTTGGGATTTGTATTTTAATAAACTATATAATTTCAATGAAAAGAGAAGCTACTGAAATGTGTATTCATTAGATTTTTTTATAATTCCGAACATTTTTTTTACCCAAAACTTTATTCCGTACTTCGCGGGCTTTGATGGCATGTACAGCCGAAATAGGCACCTTACTCTGATTGCTACCAGCTGTTCATCTACTGTCATATTTTCGGAAGGGTTGTAAAGCTTCAGTAGTATCTCAACCCACCGATCCGACCGAACTCACATATCGGAGCTAGGTCTAACAAACGCCGTTCGCATCGAGTTTCTCTGTTGTCCGACCTTATAACTCTTGATATTTTCTTGAAAATCTTCACTGACATAGTAGCTGCGAATATTGGTCTTCCTTTATGAAAATCCCATAAACTTTTAGAACTTTCGTTATTTGATCGAAATACAAGCCAACAAAAGTAATCCAATGAATTCATACAATCCAGTACTGTCAATATCAGTCCATTCTTTGTCATATATGCGACTACTCTCAATATTACTGTAATTCAAAATAACATGTACCAAAGGAGGTGGAAAAAATTATACAAAGCTTGAAATTTCTACTTCTGTGTGTGTGTCCAAATGGATAATGATGGAAATTTTTTGAATAAGTTATTTGGCAATTTATTGACGCCATTATTTCGGTTGGAACAAGTGCAGTTTCACTCTCACAAGAACTGCTGTCCGATGAATCAGCTTCCTCAACATGATCTTCGAATTCAGAACACGATCCTTCCTCATCCGACACGTCGTCCAAAAATAATTCAATCTCACTATATCTCAATTCAAATAGGAAATAATTAGTCCTATCTTCAAATTATCACACATTCTGTTCACTCAATATTTATTGTAAGACTATATCAGGGCGTTGACAAGAAGAATGCAACCATACAATACAATGTGGGTACTTTATAACGTATAAAATAACAAATGATGTTCGTTTAATACGTATGGTCAAATTTGACCCGAGGACCTTGAACGTAGAAAAAGTTGTAGGTCGAAAAATTAAAGATATTTTTATAAAATGATATACTGAATATATCAAGCTCAACACTTGGGTAAAAGTCATGAAACATGAAATCTCAAAAGAAATTAGCTATAGAGAAAACTTTATTTCATTCCTTAAATGGGTCAAAATTGACCCGTACGAAGGTTAATAGAATAACACTGCTCTTCCGCTACATACAATATTGAACTTGGTTCTCGTTCAAATAGCGGCCATTTTAGCCCCAGTTCATACCTTTAGTTTTAAAATAACTCCGTGGACGTGTGTAAATAATATATTCATTTTAGCTTGATTGTAAATTTGTTTATTTGGATTTAATTTTAACTTTTTATCATCGTAGATATCCGACTAATATTATAAATGCAGAATTTTGTGAGGATGGATGGATGGATGGATGTCTGTTACTCTTTCACACAAAAACTTCTGGCCTGATTTGGATGAAATTTGGCACACAGATAGATTATAACCTGGATTAACACATAAGATACTTTTTATCCCGGTAGTACGGTCCTGTGGTATCCCACAGGACCGTACTACCGGGATAAAAAGTATCTTATGTGTTGCTAGGTGCCAGTTTTATGCCTGTATAATATCTTATACAGGCTTAAAACTGGCACAAAACATTTGCCGACGGTGAAAAATGACTGACTTTGACAATTAATGTCATAACCACAGACAAATTTATGACGGCCAGTGTTGCATTTTTTTAAGGCAGATATTCTCGATAGTTCAAGTAAAAAATAGAAAACCGATCCTAAACACAGAGGAATGAAGGTAGAAGCAATAATATGGCGACGCGGCACTATTGCCACTATATAGGCTATGACCGGCCAACGGCTTAAAAATTCTGTCTTTTAATCGGTCGCGAGCACTCAAGCGGATAAGCTAGTATTAATATTAACGATAAAAGCGGTGCTGGTTACTTCTTTATGACACTAAAAAGGTTATAGGTACGATACGAGCATTATGTCACATCATGTGTCAATCATCAAGGAAAATGTCAAATAAACATTTTTAGATGACCTTTTGAATGTCGTTTAAATTTTTTTCGTTTTAATTTGAATAGATATGTTTTTTAATCGAATTTTAAGATACGTTTTTTCTGGCGCCCTCTGCCTGCTTCTTTTGAAATTATACTCTTGACCTTATTTCATACTTCGTGCTCTTTGATCTTACTTGGTATGGTTGATTTAACACTGCCCTGGCCCCATTCTAGTTTTTATTCAATCCATCCATCCTTCAAAAATTTTGTTATGGATATATCGGTAAACATGTTTGGTTTTAAAAGACACAATGTAGGTATGCGATTCGAAATAAAATGGAAAGTGGAATAGCAAAAAAATGTTTTAAACATAATAAATTCGAGATGGCTTTTGAATTTCGTTTAATATTTTTTTGTTTGAATTTGAATAGATACTTATGTTTTTTAATCGAATTTTAAGATACGTTTTTTTCTGGCGCCCTCTACCTGCTTCTTTTGAAATTATACTCTTGACCTTATTTCATACTTCGTGCTCTTCGATCTTACTTGGTATGGTTGATTTAACACTGCCCTGGCCCCATTCTAGTTTTTATTCAATCCATCCATCCTTCAAAAATTTTGTTATGGATATATCGGTAAACATGTTTGGTTTTAAAAGACACAATGTAGGTATGCGATTCGAAATAAAATGGAAAGTGGAATAGCAAAAAAATGTTTTAAACATAATAAATTCGAGATGGCTTTTGAATTTCGTTTAATATTTTTTTGTTTGAATTTGAATAGATACTTATGTTTTTTAATCGAATTTTAAGATACGTTTTTTCTGGCGCCCTCTACCTGCTTCTTTTGAAATTATACTCTTGACCTTATTTCATACTTCGTGCTCTTCGATCTTACTTAGTATGGTTGATTTAACACTGCCCTGGCCCCATTCTAGTTTTTATTCAATCCATCCATCCTTCAAAAATTTTGTTATGGATATATCGGTAAACATGTTTGGTTTTAAAAGACACAATGTAGGTATGCGATTCGAAATAAAATGGAAAGTGGAATAGCAAAAAAATGTTTTAAACATAATAAATTCGTGATGGCTACATGAAGATTTTGACCTAATCATGAAGTTTTTCCCGATTCTGGACACAGCAGTTTTGGCTGTACGTAAAGAAAAAAAAAATTAAGAATGAATTTAGTTTTTTAATAATTAAGGTTACTAATTTGTAAGTGTTAAGAATTTCTTAGTAGCAGTCACGGACTCTGGATATATGCCCGGTTGATGGCAATAGGCTCACTCCCCATTACGTGCGACTTAAAACATAACTGGTGAAATGTGGATGTACTATTAGGTACACCTCTAACTAATCTTCGGGTATTAAAGGCGTGAAGTTATGTCATTATCTTTACCTTATCTATTTTATAATTGTGGACAGCGAACATTGATTATACGCTTAAAG
Source organism: Eurois occulta (assembly GCA_950022335.1). NCBI lineage: Eukaryota > Metazoa > Arthropoda > Insecta > Lepidoptera > Noctuidae > Eurois > Eurois occulta. Next base: position 2,266,997 of record OX465486.1, read on the forward strand.
ATTTCTTATCAATATCATCTTGTACGTAACCGTGCTATGGAAAGAAAATTAAAAGGTAGTGTTCCGTACGTAGGAGCACCATTATTTAAATTTAAATAGAATATTATCGTAGACTAAAACAACTTTAAATGATGTTTTGTAATTTAATTAAACGTTTATTTTTAGCTAATTCTATTCCCAGGTCGGGCAAAAGTGTTATTGGAATTTTCCTTCAGGGATGTTTCAGTACCCATAGAGTCTAGATTTGTGCGCAGTTGATGGCAATAGGCTCGCCCCTTATTACATGGGACTTAAACATAACTGGCGAAATGTGGGTGTACTATATTAGGTACACCTCTGCCTGTTATAGAAAAGTTAAAAGGGAATCGCCTGTCTTGGTATGGACATGTGTTGAGGAAGGACGAATCGCATGTGACTAAAAGAGTGATGAATATAAACGTTGATGGATGGAGAAGGAGAGGAAGATCAAAGAAACGATGGTTGGATTGCGTGAGGAATGATATGAAAGATAAAGAAGTAATTGATAGCGTGACGGTTGACAGAGGAGAATGGAAGGAAAAAACGTGACATGGAACAAGGGTAGGAAGATGATGACGAAATATATTTTTAGTACCAACTAAACCGTTTAGAGTAAACTGGAACAAGTAACATTCTACCAGTAATAACGTTGATGTAATTTCAAAAATACATTGAGCTTGAGTTAGCTTGTTGTAAGGGTTTCGAAAAACTTATGTCCATCCTGTCGAAAATTATTGTAGAAAGCAGCGGAGTAGAAGAAAGGAGCGATTTTCGCTTTTAAAGACCCACATGGACAGTTATATGGAATGAAATAAAAACGATGTTTATTCACATACCTACATACAGGATGATTGGTTTAACATGAGCAAAAATTTATGGGAGTGAAGTGCTCGTAAATATGAGCAACTTTTACTAAGGAACTAACTATGAAATATGGTGAAAAAAATATCAGCTGCTCTATACATTTATTGGTCACATAACACGAAATAATGTAGGCAACATTATTTCGTGTTATGTGACCAATAAATGTATAGATCAGCTGATATTTTTTTCGCGATTTCAAGTCGGTCCCATAATAAAAGTTGTTCATTTTCATGAGAACCACACGACACGAGCCTAAAGTATTGTCAACGTTTACTAAATCACCCAGTCTAACATGTGACACGTCATTTATTGCTGACTGATTGATCCTTAAAAAGAAATGGCGAATCTAACTCTATTTAATGGCCTATTTTTTACATCAAATGGGCCTACTCTTGACCTCAATCTAGTCCTGAGGACAGAGATGAGGTCGACGATGGAACGAGCTAACCCAAAAGAAGCCTATTAACTCGCGACTTAAATAGATTGGGGTCATATGAACTTGGGAACACCGACGAAGGCAGGGAATTCCACTCCTTGGCTGTGCGCATAATAACCGATGTAGCAAAGTGCTTCGTTTTGTGAATACGTGGAACATCGACAAGGAATGGGTGAAAACTTTTAAACTCTCTATATTTTAATATAAAATATTATGTGTCTCAATATAGTAAATGTCATGAAAAAATTTAGGATATCAAATATAAATCATTCATCAGATTACCAAAAGATTCAACAAAACAGTTGAAATCCTGGCGACACTTTTAAAGTTAATAAAAATTGCAAGCCGAATCAGTTTTCACTTCGACGAACTTCGGAAAAGTCGATCGTGTGCATACACCTTAACCGAAATTGAAGGTTTTAATTTCGGGAAACGATGCCGTAGTTTGGCGTGTGTGGCTTTACCTGTGCAGTATAAAAGCGATACATTTTGGTCGGAAGTATTGGAACTTTTAATTGGGCTTCTTTCTCGAAGCATGTTTGTTTGTCTAGAGTTATTGGGGTAAGCGGAATAGTAGGTTAGATTTAGAAGTTAAAAATAGTTAATTTTTTTAACAAAAAGCTAATGATGATTATAATTCAGCCTGTCTTGTCCCATGCTCTGCTGGGTTAACGGAAAGGCAGACTCTTTTTCTACGCAACTCGATTCAGTACCTTTTTAAACAAATCCAGCCTGGATACATATCAAGCTCATAAAAAAGCGCAAAAATGGTAATCGAAAATGTATACTTGATTAAAGTTTACTATAATTAACACTAGAAACGGGATATTTACCATGTCCACTGTTTGTTTTGAGTTCCCGATATATTTTTTTTAATAATGTTAGTGACCATGACAGTTTCAAAACTTATAAAGTTTACTAGATTTATTAATATATCTCTACCTACATACTAAAATACACCTTCGTTTTAGTTTTCCATAATTATGAAATAGTCACACGAATCATTTTGGGAGTATACTAATATTTCCAAATACTGTATCCGAAACCGGTGTAACTACCAAGTTAACTTGTTTGACGAATTTGAATCGTGCGGGTGACCCTAACTTTATTACTTTGTTATCGTGCTACGACGCGCTACGCTGCAGCCTATGGGCGGCTACGCCGTAGCGGTTCGAATGTATGTAATGAAATATGCGAATGATAGATGACAGAAGTGTGCCAACTTTGCAGCAGATATGTTATATTTAAACGTTTGTATGATAGTTGTAACAGACTTGCTGTTGTTGCTATAATACTTACAAAATATAGAAACTTGTAAAATCCGGCCTAACATTCCTTCGTTTTGTAATTATTACTACTGTTGAAAAGAGTGTCCATGGAGTTTCTTGCCCATTCTTCTCCATAGAGATCTACGCTTTGGAATATGCAACTACAGTACTCTCTCAAGTTATTATGCCTTGTGACTGGGACTGTAGCTTCGTTTTTTTGTGACATTCAAAAGTACCGTAATGGTCTAATTGAAATAAATGCTTTGAGTTTGAGTTTGTTATTCAATTTATATCTGGTTTTATCAAAATAAATAATAATTAAATTACTTCATTTTCTCTGATATCATAAACGGAATTGAGTCAAAGTATCACTAGATAGTTACTGGTGTCTGTTTTACATAAAACCTGTGTACAGATCACACGGCGAACATTTAACTTATTACAAAAATATAATAGTTTCATTACCTTCGGGTATTTTTACGTTACGTATTTTTTTAGACTTTGTATTATTATTGTTTAATTTCAAATCTCACCATCAAGTATTGGCCGTGCCTAACTATAGTTGCTGCCAGTTAAGATCGCAATGGCGGTCATTGACCCACCTACATTTATTAAAATTCTTAACTTTGAAATCCAAAAAAAAAGCCAGTTCATGTCTTGAATCGTCATCTATCGTGGTTCATTTGTTTTGGTTCGTACGAAGAGAAAATAGGGAAAGGGCAATGACCGCTATTGCGATCTTATTTGGCAGTAACTATAGTCACAACACACAGTAGCAATTGCAAACAAAAGAGACACAGCTCAAAATAACGAAACCTTCCGGCATATTCCCCAACATTTGTAGGCCCACCACACTGCAAGTAGGTGTAAGACCGAAAGTTAGACGGAACAGCTAAGACGCTCGGTCTTTGAGCAAACACCGACTCAGCTTCTTTGTAAAATTTAAGAAGATTCACACGCCTACTGTGTGCCTTCTATGCAAAGATTTAAACCTCTAGATTCCCTCTACGTTACGTTTCTACTCCACTGACATTTGAAAGTATCGTCTCACTCACTCATAGTAAAAAATCGAATTAATCGTCCCATGTGGAAAATGTGAGCTCACTCCTATCAGTTTAATCACTTTTTACCACGACCTATAGACGCTAGGGGCACATCATTTTTTATTTCTTTAATAGCCAGGAATGGAATAATATTTATTCCATTCCTGGCCAAAGGGGTCCCCCATTCCTTGCACTACTCTCGATGGTGTACTTCTTACCACCAATTCACGAGGAAGCCATCCTCGGCGTCCCGCCATCTCCTCCTCCATCTGCTGTAACCCCCCCCTTCAGCAAACAAGCCCTTCAGCCCTCCAACTATTGGAGTCTCAGCACATCGCTCGAGTCTGGAGTCTTGTGATATTCGCGCCCATATCATTCTGTGCACATCTGACGATTTATATATTTCCTTCTATATGCCTATACGGTCTTGTGCATACAGTTTCTTCATGCCGACTGTGTTAGATCGTTCAAATAGGTTAGGAGATTACCTGTCTGTATGTCTTTAGACGACTTACTATGACGCTGAGTTGTGAAATGGAGTTATTTACTCAGTAATTCTGTTATTAGTTAAGAACTTCTTTATTAATAAAAGCCAAGTTGACTTTCTGTAAGTCAAAGTAAATGAAATGAAAATGTCTGTTTGTTATTCCAAAATAATAGCTTTTTACTGAATGCATAATGAAAGCATAAACAGTACTTTTTGGTCTGTCTGTTTTTCGGTCTTTTTGTTTGTTCCGGCTAATCTCCGTAACGACTGGACCGATTTTGAAGGGACTTGGACTTTTACTGGCAGATATCTGATGTTATAAGGAGTAACTAAGACTTCTTTTGTTACAGAAAACGGATAAGTGTTCCGTGCAAAAAAAACAAGTCAAGTCTTTGGAAACTTTAGAAAATAGCGTTAAACTAATACATTTACAAATGCTGTGATATTTTTTTTTATAGCATCTTAGAACTTGTTTAGAATTTCGTTAATACGTTATTTGTTTTAGATAGATACCTACTCATCAATATTCCTTGGAGACAGTACTAGAAAAACAATTGATGTCTTAACCATATTCAATAGACGTGTCTTCGAAGAATTCAGGTGAACTATCGACTGTTCCAAGAAACAATTTAATAATTTTAGCTCGAGAGAGATCTTGAGAACACGATATCATTAAAGGTAGGCTCTAGCCGTTGAGATCCAAGGGCTCTTACAGCCACACACAATGACACTCTGTTCAAGAGCTCCAACGGAGAGAAAAATGAAATCGTTTTGTATTTATAGGTATTTTTTTTTCAGGTTGAATGGTTTTATGATGTTGAGGCGGCCGGTGTGTTTAGTTCTTCGATTTAATTAATTTTATGAAACTAATTATAAAATCCCAAATAAAAAAAATTGTAGTGTCTTCTTGTAATTTCAAAATAACAGCCTTTCACTGAATGCATATAAAAGTACATTTAAACAGTACTTATAACAAAAAAAAAACCTCTTTTAAAATTTTGTTCTGTCTGTCTGTTTGTTCTGGCTAATCTGCGAAACAGCTGGAACGATTTTGGCGGGACTTTTAGTGGCAGATAGTTAATGTTCTAAGGAGCAACTTAGGTTACTTTTATTTTAGAAAAAGAATTAGGATTCCGCGAAAAAAGAAACCCTTGAAATTGTGAACAATATCCGATTCAAATAGGGAAGTCCATTTTTTATAATCATTTCATGCAGACGACGTTCACGGGCAACAGTTAGTCTCACACTTTTTTTTTTTTGGGATGTGACATCATCAAATGACTCCTCCCGTTTTGGGCGGAATGGAAGGGAGTGTCAGACTTTTACTGACTAAAACCCATCCATGTTCCTTCTTTTGCCCTTTGTGTTCCAGGGCCGCGGTATCTCTTTCGAACAGTCCCGCAGCCAGCTAGTCTCACCCTGAAACGGCACTTTACTGATAGTTGCATTCCCAATGAAAGCTAGATTAATATTTAATTCGAACACTTCACTAATCTAACTTATTATGTTTTATGTGCACATAACTCTCTAGTCCTTTAATATTCATCAGATACTAAGAAGCTTAAAATACTTGTATTAACATAATTATCATTATTATATTAAAATATTATTATCTTTCTTTATACAAACAGCTTTTTATCTAAAAATAAAGATTATTATTTCTAAGACTCGATTAACTAACCAAGCACATAAATCTAATTAATTTAACGGCTTAAAAAATCTTACAGGGAAAATAAAAACGGTAAAGAATATCTTGGGGTCTCCGGTACCTACATCCTGGTCCCGAAAATTTCGGGACTCTTGAAAGCGGGACCTCGAGAAAGAAAACTCAATGATTGCTATGGTTACGAAGTTAATAAAGGCATCATTAAATTTATAATCTTTTTTGTTGTATATAACGGCGCGCGATGATTTAGTTGATTTATTGCAAAACTTTTTATAAGTTGGAATCGATTATTTTTATTCTGTGGTTTAACATTTATTTTAGAGTGGTTAACACCAAATGAAGTTGTGAATGTCATGGCGGCGGTGACAGTGCTTTTTGATGTGACTATCACCCGGTGGTCACGCACAAGTCTAATAATTATTGTAATTTGGATTTAATCAGTAATTATCGTTGTAATCTCAAACCATTTTGATAATGTTCTGTTGAAATCTTAGTAATTATAATATCAAGTGAATTATTCTGCACGTATTATTTTTCAACCACCTGCACGTACACGCCCATAATGGAGGACCAACAATTAATAACGAATAAACAGCGACACGTGGTGTCTCGGACGCTCGAAAATCCGATATATATTATGTAGATTAAAATGTTAAAAACCGAATAGTTCCCATATTTAGGGACTGTCCGAAAAATAACATAATTCCTAGGATTACAAATAAAGATCAGATCGAATTCTCTGGAAATAGGTACCTATCTGAAAAAAACCAACTCAACAGAATATACGAGCGACTGGACAAACATCGTAAAATAAAATGGCGAACACTTATTTGGGGAAGCAAGTTTATTGGCTTTATCATGACATAGCTGATCCCTCATAAAAATATGTATCGGTATTGTAAGAAAAATATTACTTGAAACTTATGTTCACGACCTCTGGCGAGCTACACGCGAATATGAACATTCAATTCGCACGTTTTATGGGTGCGATAGGGGCAATATCGCGTGGCGTGCTGACTCAGGGATATTGAATACAGGACATTGTGTAAAGTACAGGTGTGTTCGAGGGCGTCATAATTTTGTTTGCTGGTCGGTTTTGGTGTCAGGAAGTCTAAGGGACGGCTTGGGCATTCAGGAGCATGTAATTCAAATAACCTCAGGTCAATGGAGCATTCAGCGATAAATAAAGGGATCTTGTGACGCAATATGGAGTCTTGTCTTAGATTCATGTTTGGTCAAACAATATTCATTTACGCTGCTTTTTATTTAATTATTTAAACTTCATTTACAAGAGTGGTACAGTTTATTGTTACATCCAGTTTGCTACTCTAATAGCAGATGAGTCAATCCTGAATGATGCACGACCTGCCAAAAAAAAAATACGTTTTATAAGACCACCCGATATAAATTATCTCAGAAATTGAAATAGTCACAATTCATCACGTCAGTAATACCCGTTGTGTTAGGTAGAGGTGCACACAGTTATGTTCAAGTTAGTAAAATTGGCTCTCAGTGGAAAGTTTAAATAAAACATACTGAATGTTTTACATCAGCACCTCCACCACTAGCAATGAAAACTCTCACGACCAATAGTCGATAAAAAAATCGTATCATTCGCAATAGTGACGAATAACTGCAGCACGCCGTTCACACGTCGAGCTATTCGATGCGAGCTGACAAAACATTCTACCAAAAGCAAACAGCCAGCCGTCTCGAAAACGAGTGTTGTAAATAATTCCATCAGTTTGGATTCGGTTCATACTCTAAACGTTTGGAAAACACGTTCAAGTTTTGCATTTTTGACGGCTATAATACTCGTATATTTCAAAACAGCATCTGTCAAAAGAAGTGGACATGAGGAAATGCATACTTTTTTTTAATTAAAAAAAAATCTTATTTAAGGTTATATTTTCGTAATTTTTGTGACATTATAAACATGATTTGTGAGGGGAGAGAGTTGCGGGGAGGGAAGCCCCCCCCTCCTACGCCACTCAATGTGGTGCAGTCGATGGAAGCCCGGTCGACGGAACCCTACTTCTGAATGGTTTAAAAAAACCAAGTTTAGTTGCCCCAAGACCCGAGCTCGCTTCGCTCGCTCTTGTATACAGGGTTATTTGTAAAACACCAGTAAATGTAGGGAACAGCTGATTTTTTTTTCGCGATTTCAGGTTTGGTCCCATAGTAAAAGTTGTTCATAATGATGAGTACAATGATCTCTTAAGAGGTTACTGGTGTTTTACAAATAACCCTGTATAAGTTATCTGTATATTTTTACTAGGTAAAGGCATGTGGCAAGACTTGGGACAGGTTATTTTAGTAAAACAGATTTAGACTTGTACATTAAACAGCTTTGTGTATTATATAAAGGAATATAAAAAAATGTCTGTCAAAATGAGTACAGGTTTCGTTTCACATATAGCAGATACCATCTAGATAAAAATAATAATTTTGAATTGTCAGAAAAACAAAATTTTCGTAGTTATTCACCCAAAAAAAGCTTAAATCAATATAAAATTGTTCAACCTTAATAGAATAACAAAAACTAATATGAATTAAAAAGTGCTAATTATTTGAAAACGCAAAACTCCATAAAGTAGCAACACTTACTGTCAAAATACTTCAAAAGAAATATAAATAGTACAATATTTGAGATTAATTTAGCAAAGTTTGATATTTTTTATTTCAGAAAGTATGCACAAAAAAAAAATTGAAGACTACTCGGTATCCCCTATATAAAAGCCGAGCCAATTACATTTACAATCCTTTGCCAACCAACCGAGATATTTATATTGAAAGCAAATGCCTGCGGGTACGTTCGTAAACAAAGCCCGTATATTCCTTTATCGAACTATTTCGCGAAACGGCTCGTCCGGTGAGGATCCGGTAAATATTTGAACGATCCACGTTTTACAATTTACGCCCATCTGAGGTATTCGAACGTTGCTTTATGTTCTATCAAACAGCATGGAATCCTTTAATTAGAACTTGTTTGGCCGTCCGATAGATGGCGCTGACTTCAAATGTAGTGATTTGGTGTGACGAACTCGTAGGTATACCTAATAATGACTTGTTGTTATTTATACTGTCGAAAGTTTTAATTATGCTAAATTATTAAATAATTCATTGAACTATAGGTAGGTGCCGATTTTCAAAACCAGTACATTTGCTGGAGATTTGTAGTCATGTCAGTAAGTACCAAATTCTAGACTGATGGCCTTTAAAGGTACGTTAAGGTGCGTTGAGAAGGTATGGCAAAGAAAGAACGATATTTTTTAATATATTTTTAACTATCGGTTTTTTAGCTTGAAGCGCATTATTGCCTAATGCATGTAGGCTTTAGTCTATATCTTACAGCTCGAGCGGTAGGAAAAATATTAAAACAGTATCTGTTTACTTGGCCCTGACTGACGCCTTACTTCCCAAGCCAAGCAATCAACAACAAAGCAATAACAACAACAACTTGTGGTCAAATAAAGCTGTAGACAACAACAAAATAAGCCTTTACCCATTAATCTAAGAGACTTACGCATAAATTGGACTATCTGTGGCGAAACTTTCCTAGTTTGAACATTTGTTATTCAGATATCCTGTTCCTAATGGAGATTTATGAGTGTCTCATTATTTTATGTAACAGATTCAATTTTGAGACTTCTCTGTTAAGATTTTGTTGATAATTACTGCGACGTTTTTGGCGTGAAATATGAACTGTTGTTACAATAGTTTTAAATGCGGATAATTTGACGAGTATCTTTTGTTTCAGTTTTAAGTCTGACGACGAGTCGGAGTACGGAGTATCGTATTACCCAGTAACTGTGCCCAGAGCACAGTGGTGACGACCCCAAAGAGCAGTAAGTCATGGGATCGATCCCAGGCAGGCATAATTTCATTACCACTGCTCTCAAAACAGTGAAGGAAAACATCGTGTGGAAACCAGCATGTCCTGAAACCAAAGATTCGAAAACATTAGACATCTACCAACCCGCAGTGGGCTCGGGTGGTCGATTTTAGCCCATTCCCTCTCACAGGGAGGAGGCCTGTGTCCCAACAGTGGAAACATTATAGGTTAATCATACTATACTTATGCAGTAAACTGGCTTGTAAAGGTCAGATAGGCAGTCGCTCCATGTAAAACACTGATACTCAGATGCAGTTGGTAAGACCGGAACGCCCACCCGACATGGCTGGGAAAAAGCTAGGCTGATGATGATGCTTCAGTTTCAATGGAATATGTTTTCATCTTCTGTAGTACTAGTTACTTGTGTGATACTTACTTAAAAGGAAGAAATAAGTAAAAGCGAAATGGAAGTTACATTTTATTGGGTAGTAATAAAAACTCCGAAAAATAAATGATGACTGCCTTATATACAAAATTTCAACAACTGAAAGGACAAAGAAAGGAGCAAATAAGATACTGAAAATTCCGAAAATCAATACAGTATTTTGTTGACGTAATATTTTTCCACCAGTTTAAATTGTTTACCAAAAACTGCAGTTAGTCATTTTCATCGTAACTCAACTATTATAAATTTAGAAATATCCCATAAAATAAATAAAACAGGAATAAAACCAACGTCTAGATAAATGTTGTAATATAGCGTAGTCGACATAGCCCTACTACGCGGGGTTCCTATTTCTGTTTGCAGGGTTTAAATTAACCTAACATGAAAGGGACTAGACACCGCCGTTCCCTTCGAAGCTAACCTGGCCGGAGTTGAGGTGCCTCTAGTCCCAAGCTCGCTTCGCTCGCTCGTGCATCTTACGTTGTAGGGCTTGAGAAAATGATTACTTACTTTTTTAACAGAACGTGTTTTTGGAAACTTTAGTATTATTTTTGGAAATTTTGTTAATTATTGTTCGTGGAATTGTAATTTGAATAACCGCATGTTTTTTTGTTAAATACAACTTTTTACTTTTTTGTCGGTTAATTTTGTATTAATTTTTCGGTAATTCATTTTAACCATGGTTAGTACTACAGTCAACCACAGTTCGTTGGAAGTTAATTTCTTTTTACGTATCTTGGTTGATTGTCAGTGGTACTTACTCATACAACCAAGAGGCTATTCATAAACAAAGACACCACAACCAACAAAAAGTATCTGAACATTTCCCAAAGGTTGACTGGTAGAGAATGCCTTGTGGCATTAAGTCCGCCTATGTACCAATATTGTACATGAAGTTTAAATAAATAAATAAATAAATAAACATTTAATTTTATTTCTTCTATTGCTTTTACAGCTGCCAAAGTATTTTTTTTTAGTCAAATTATTATTAATGCTAGTTTTAAATAATAAGGCAAGGTTTAAGTAACAAATTAACTACGACATTATAACTACGATGTAGAACATAAACCACTTCAAAACTCGTACGATGTTGCCAAACTTCTGCAACTGGAACATTTTAATTGCCGCAATTAATTAGGATTGAGTTAGGTTTCCTTCATACACGACCCACGCATAATGAGAAAAATACTTCCCTATGATGAGAAGTTAATTTGTTAAATTATGAGCTAAAAATAATAAGGGGCTTTTTGGTGAATTTTAATTTCGTTTTGTATCATATTGGATGTTAATATGAAAGGTAATAATAAAATTCTGTTAATTAAGAGTTACCATCAAATATTAATATAAACTGGGTTTCTGTAGTCTATATCTGAAATCAAAACAAATATTGAAATTGCGAAGCATTTTGAAGTAGTAAGTTTATTTATGTACTTATATTTCATATACGCACCAAATTCTAAAATAAGGATTATCGCATTTTATCTGTATTCCATAAATATATATGCGTAATAATATAATTGCGAGAGTAATCTGTCTGTCACCTTTTCACTCCTTAGCGGCTGAATGGATAGACCATGACCTGGCTTCACATTCCCTTGTGATAATTTCTGAATACAAGCAAAACAATGAACAAAACCCAGTTATCCTGAAGTTATAAACAGAATAAGTATTTTAAGCACTATTAAAATAACACAACTAACTAACTAATATAATCCAGCAACCTGTACAGGAGTAAACATCAAAGAATTAAGACTAACAGAGGATCGAACATTTCAATCAAAGTGGTTATGCATAATTCAGTGAGACGCCCCGAAGGATCCTAATTGAAATACGCGAAGCCGTCGGCTGGCCACTTCGATGTTAATCGGTGACACCTAACGTAAATCACTATCCCTTTTAATAGTGTTATTAGTTGTCGTGATGGTAGACGTTATTTTGATGTGGATTTTGTTAACTGAATGTTTGTTTTTCTTGTATTAATTGGTTTAAGCTTAGATATTCGTTTAAGCTTATAGCTTAGCTTTTGGTTTAAGTTAAGCTTGGATTTCTTTGAGTTTATGGTAAAGATCTATAATTATCTTTAGGTTTGCTTTCACCGAACTAAGCGGCGGCAAAAGTGTTCATAATGTAAAGATGACACGTTCCGTATGGAACGATAGATATGATTTTCAATATGAACCAGCAAGATATAACTTTGAAATGCCAGTGACCATATTTTAAACGCTGTCGGTGTCGCTGCTGAATCTAACAATTGTAATCAATGTTTTATGGGCCCACGTTCAACTAATTGCACAGTGATCGTTGTGTTGGTCAAGATTTTTCACGCAATGAGTGCCTAAGTGGGAATTAAGTGACTTAAACACGAAACAAACACAACAGGAAAAAAGCTGGTCCTGAAAGGACTTGTGAGGAACAGAATGTGATAAAGAATAGTTCCAGTTTTTCATTTCATCTGCGTTCCAAACCACACTCGTCAAGAAGTCTTTTTCTTCTTTTTCTTTCGTGTGGATGATGCAATTTGTTTAAATTCCTTGGATTAAGCATGTGGCCTCGTTAATCGCGGCGTCTTTTAGGTCCTCTAAATTGCCAGTGTTGGGACACTTCGGACACTCCAGTAAGTGGGACATCGTTTGATCAGGAGCAACGCATTCACATTTCACACAGTACATTGGAAGGATCTTTGATTCCACATTTTCCCAAATTGTGTCAAGAAGTAACCTCATCATTGGTGTATTGATTACTTACCTTATTGATACCTACGTAACAGTGTAAAATAGAATATATTTTTCTCTAAAGCGTACCAGACCAGACCTACCATATAGGTCTGAAACTAACGGATTTCTCTAGAAAAACGAAGCACCCAAGTAAAGTGGGTACTTACGTTTAAATTTATCGTACCTGCCTTTACTTAGTGATTGATATATTGCCACAAACAAGTGGTTGTAGTACCTAGTAGATCGTTGAATATTTCCTGGAACTATTGATTAGTTCTTTATGTTTGTTAGTTTAGTTATACATTTTATAGTGCATGCTGTGGTCTCCTGTAAGTGAAGGAGTACGCTTTACTTGATACTTTTTCGTTCATTATTTACTTCGTGTGTTTGTGTACATATTTTGTTGGAGATCCTAAACAAATAAATAAATAGAATGGATGAAGTATGTTTAATGTTGATTTAGTCTAAAACGCTCATATTTACAGGTCAATTTCTGGAATGGCTTCCACTTCCACTTCAAGATGTTCAATGTTTTTCTGAGAAACGTTATGAAAATTTCGTTTAATATACGAGCTCTAACATAAGAAACGATAGAACACTGAAACTGAACCACTTTTGTTATAACAAAACTATTGTCAGGAACCAAAAAAATAATAGTTATTAAAGTTACACGTCCTTGTTTAGATCACAAAAACGTGTACTACATTATAATCAGTCCAGTAGATTTGGAGGAAATTGGTTGTGACAGACGGACAGACACACGAGTGATCCTATAAGGGTTACGTTTTTTCATTGAGACATCCGGAACCTTAAAAAAAACAGTGGTTGTCCAGTCGTAACGGCCACGACTTAAGATTGATAAGACCGGGTTTCGAACCCAGCGAGACGCATTATTTTATGTTATTTATTTCATCACGGAGAAGAAATAACATCGTTGAGGAAACCGGCATGTCGTAGAACCAACAATTTGAAGACGTGTGACATCTACCAACCCGCACTTGCCGCAGCGTGGTGGATTATATCCCACTCCCTCTCTAAGAGGGAAGGTCGAAGTCCCAGCAGTGGGAACATTTTAGACTGATTATGATAAGGAACCCAATAGTCCAATATATTGAAAAAAATATTATACGAATTTAAAAGATAACATTGTATGTAAGTAATTAAATTAACATTTTCACAGCAAATTAACGAATAAATCACATTTTAAGTATATAATGCTCCATTCACATAGGAAACATTGCTGATCTCTCAATAATTAGCCGTTTTTAAACAAGAATGAAATTGAACCAACAATTGGGAATTAATTTTCGCCATTCCTATTTTAACTACTGGTTTGAGGCTTTCGGGCACTTTGTTAACTGAACATCGAAAATGGTCGTAATAAATAATTTTCAATGAACACGTTATTTTGGCTGTGTGACTATTAAAGTGTAAAATGAAATGCCGCTTGAATTATAATTACTAGTGGACGATAGATGGAAAAGCAGGTCGGTGGTAAAAAGTTGTGGTAGTTCACGTAGACCATAATTATAATATAATTAGTTAGTCTGTTTGACGAGCTGGATCTGGAGTTTATCAATTCTTATTTTTTTTACTTTGAATCACTATCACTAAAGGATTAAAGATTTTAGTCATAATGTTGGCAGTTTTTGTTTCAGTTGGTTCCTAAATATTTGGCTGTTAATATTTAGTTATCGAGATATTCTCTATGATAAAGCCGTTCCTGAAACACTCGCATTACTTAGATTCTACCCGAAACTGCTACAAGCTCCATCTATTGAATTAACATTTACTTCAATGGTATAATTTTACAACCATTTGTGTATCCAATAAAATCATCCCGAATATTCCTTTGTTTTATTTAATGGAAAAGCTCACATTCATCAAAACTTCAAACAGCGCCATCTATCCACAGTTTTTCGAACTCGCAACACAAACGGCTGAGCAAATAACGCAGCCTCGTCTATACAATACGCAAGTAGTTATCCTGTTGTACAGATAGAGGTATCGCCATGTACCGTTTGGGGGATGACATCGCTAAATTGATAATAAATTGGTTTCTTGTGCCAAAGCCGAGAATTTACGAGTGTATTTCGCATGACATCATTTTATCATACTGAAACCTTATTTTGAGTCAGTTGAGGTGCTTTTATAAAGGAAACAATCGTAGTTCTCTGTCATATTCTAGGAAAAATCACTCCACAAAATATTGACCGATTTCGTCATCATTAGCAAGTTACGTCAGTCCAGTGCTCCATTTGAGGGACTAATACTCCATCTAAGTGGGGATTGCTTTCAAAGCTGACCGTACTCCTGCAACGACGTTCAACAGGACTGACACGATGTTTTCGGTGGTTTATGTCAATACAATACATTTTTGATATTAAAATTTCCACTATCTATAACCATATAATTTTATTCGATCCACACTTCTTTAAGAGCTCACTATGGTGTGTAGCTCAACATAATCAGCTTAGATCGTTCCCATTGCTGGGACAACGGCCTCCTCTTTATGAGGGGAAGGGTACGTTTACTTCGTGGGTTTAGCCCTTGTTGGTGGATGTAATTTTGAGTTGAAATTCAACAACACTAACCTAACACCCCAATGCCATAAAACCCCATTAAATCGACAAACACTTTGAATGAACATAATTTAACACAACAGCTCATGGCGAAAGAACATTAATAATCTATTAACCGAAGGCTAATTAATACATGGACTGAATGAATACCTGATGATTGTATTGTTAGTTAATAGGGGTATTATTGCGGTGACGTGGCGCATTATTCCCCTATAATCGGTTTGTGTTGATGCATAATACGAAGATTGGGAAATGCGTATGAGGCGATCTGTGGTAAAACAATTCCGTTTAAAAATATTATTAGATACCCGTTCCAGTTTTGACATCAGTAATAATATAATTATTAGCGACCGGGTTATATGCATTCGGTCGTGAATATTTCGGGAATTTTCCTTTTAATTGTAACTGTATCTAACTGGAAATTAAATAAACCAACTTAACTCAAATAGTCCCCAT
The DNA here is from genome assembly GCA_950022335.1 of Eurois occulta. Lineage (NCBI taxonomy): Eukaryota > Metazoa > Arthropoda > Insecta > Lepidoptera > Noctuidae > Eurois > Eurois occulta. The sequence continues at coordinate 2,282,811 of OX465486.1, forward strand.
TGACCTCAGTTGATGTAAAACGATTGTTTTCCAGTCATAAACATATTGTAAAAAATACATGGCTTAATCGTACTATTAATAACTTGGAACAGTACTTGATTATTAAAGGTTACAAAAACAAAAATGATAATATGAGGTTGAAAATGAAAAAAAAAATGTAGGTACACTTACTTCAATTTTTATGTTACATTTTTGGCACTTATATTGTATATTTCAAGTATTTGTGAGGCATTTCGACGGCTTCAAGTTGCATAATAATATAATTCAGTCTCTAATAATTATGATACTCATTATACGAGCCGAATGGCATCTACTTCTGAACCAAGGTTACCACAGCGACCGATCCTGTGTTCCTCACTTTGAGTGAATTCCCGCGACTTTTACCAAGTTCTTGATCTATCCTGTACTACGCTGCATCTTCCAGATGTGTTGCTCTTCGTGGATATTTTGGCTTCATTACCCAACAGCAACCAGATAATTACAAGATATCAGCATTATTTTCTAAAGAAACAACTATTGGACCTCTCTCAAAAGTTTTAAATGAATACACCAGAAAAACGAAGTAGCAAAGATCTTGCAAACTTTCTGCAGTGCAAGCTCTCATATTTTCCGTAACATCAAATACCACAAAAGACTTGGGAGTTACTTCTTAGTTTACAGTAGAATCAACACTGAACCCGTAGTAACTTCTGACGATTCGGAACTTCTTGCTACATCCTAATTGAATGAAAACATTTGGACTTACAACTACGTTAGTATTTTGCGGATGCTAGTTTGTGAATAATGATCTTTCTAGTTTGTGGGACTCGGGTTAAATTCCAGTGAAGATTTTATTTTCTTGAAAGGGTTTGGTGCTAATTTTATGGTCCTTGACGTTTATGTAATTAATATGTTGAGAGAGGTTTTGCTTCAGTAGGGATTTATTTGTATTTCGAGTACTATATGATTATGCTGTGGGGAAAAGCGGTAAGAAATCAAACTTATTCAAAGAAAAGGGAAAGTTATTACGATTGTGCTGACTGGTATCTTGTTATTTTTTATGGTAAGTCATCATTTTGTAACGGATAAGTGAGACAAATGTTTAAATTTTGAAAACTTTTTTTAAATGTTAAAACATTAGTTGGTAATAATATACACTAATGCTGGAATATATTATTAATTTATGTATATAAACTGCACATGATAAAGAGAATTTTGTTATCAATTATGAACTTTTCTATGTATTTTTTAATTAAGATTTCGTTTACATACGTAAATGCCGCATAAATTTAGTAAAGCAAAATATTATTCCAAAGAATATTTCGACGTTAATTTCCTACGTTTTCTTTTATCACCCTGCGTTAGAAGTCCTGTTAATTATGCGTCATTTAAATTACCGATACCGTAAAACCCAGTTGCTTTCGGGTGCTGCGGGTAATGTTAGATATCGATGGCATTGCAGAAAGATGTGCAGTATTATTACTAAGAAAAAAATTCTGAATGTGGGAGCTTTTCATACGACCCTTGAAAAGTAAGATCACGTCTCTTCACGAGTAATAATATGCATTTTACAATATATTTTAATGTTTATTACTAATACAAAATCATCATCATCATCTGCTTGGTCTTGTCCCATATTAATTGGGCAGTGCATCACATTTTTTCCATTCCATGATCATTTAGTCCTTTATTTGAACGACAGTTTATTTTGGAAACACAAACAGTGTGCTGTTTTGATATAAGCCCCATTAGAGAGGCCATATTCAACTACGGCACACTCAAATATGGTCATCATTTTATTTTACATCTCTTCTTTCTGTCTTTTTCGTGTGGTTAGTGGCTAACCTGGTGTCAGAGTTTTTATGCCGCCCAAGGGTAAGATTTGGCTTTACATGCTGTTTAGAAATATCTCTCAGGCATGCTGGTTTCCTCACGATGTTTTCCTTCACTGAAGCAAGTGATAATTATACAATACGCAAATAAATCCGAAAATTCAGAGATGCGTGTTTTAGGTTCGAACTTTAGACATTTAACCCGTCTGCATTCAAAGCAAAAGTGAACAAGCATCTTGTGGGCACGCTCGTTTTATCATACACCCCATCCATCGCTTTCCACCAGGCGTGATCGAGGTCAAGAGCAGGCAGGCCCATTTTGTAATAAAAAAAAGACATATGACTTGGCAGTCCGACGGTCACACCATTAGGCTACAGTGGCGAAGGTACCATACAACTCGATTCCTACCGGATTTCCTTTGAAAAATGGCACAGTCAGTATTTTATAGACAAGTAATATAATATCATTAAAGATATGTACTCCGGCTTATATCTTACAATAAATTACCCTTCGCTACTGCTAGACTATCACTGTTTACAACTCTGAAATGAAGATTGGTTGGTTTTTCTAGTGTGGTGGCAGATAGATCACCAAAATGTTAGCTCACAAGGCGACATGCAAAATATAACGTAAAATTCTAACTTGTTATGATCAGGTCAGAAAAAAAACTTGACCCAAAGAAGAAGCTGTACTCATACCACAAAACAATACCGATAACCTTGACATGTCATCTACAACAACCTCAGAACTTAGAATTCTGACAATAAGTTCGACTGGGACGTAAAACAGGTTTGAGTACGGATGGATCAAGTGCCCGCCCATCGTGTGGAGTGCTCCTTATGATCGCTGTGTAGTGGCTTTGGCATTCGGAATTAATTCGGGTATTGCTATGAGTGGATCGATTCGATAGTTAAAAATATAGGCATGATGTGAAAATGCTTTGTTTTGGACCTTGTATTAAACGTTTGGTTTTATTTGTATTGGGAATTACTGACGTAATAATATTAATGTTGTTTTAAGCAGTACAAATCTGAAAAACACTAAAGTAAAAAAAAAAATTGACTTTAAAAAATAAGGTTGATAATGCGTAGTTTCATTTTATTTAACACATTTTTGTACACCACTTAACACAAAAAGGACTAACATTATTTTTAAAACTAAGTGTATATTGGCCACACCAGGCGATTTCAGATAACCTTTAAATATTATCATTAACCCTGAAAACGGTATATTTACCATGTTTCGATTTGTTTTCAGTGTTAATGTTAAGGTTAATGACCATGTAAGTTTAAAAACTTATGATCTTTAGATGAACTCAAAGAAATTAATGAGAGACTGGACTGTCAGTAAGTTATTTTTCAAAGTTACTGAAAAATAACACAGCTCGAAAAATAATCGGATAAAAAACTCAAACAGATTTTGCAATAGAAGAAAGGGGTCCAAAAAACTCAATAAGCATTAAAATAAGCGAAACAAAGCCTAACAGAAGGGTTTGTAATAATTAAACTGGACTGATTTTTAGACTTTATTTCACGGCTGGCCTTTTGTGCTGAGACAAAGCTTTCAGTTAACAATAGAGGCCGCCACCTGTACCTGGTGGATTACTTATGTCACCATGATTTAGAAAAACACAGGACACTTTATATAAAAACTTTACTGAAATAGACTCATATGAGATGTCAGACACAGGTTCTACAGGTTCAATTTGGTAAGAATGTAGTCGTTTATTTATTTTACATGCATACATAGTTTTTCGAAAAAAGCGATAGATAGATGTTAACTTTAAATAATAATAAAATAATTATGTAAAAGTATCACTATGGGAAAAGAAGTACAAGGCGTCAAAAAATTCGTCCACATTACGGTCGATATTCCTATCGACCGTAATGTGGACGAATTTTTTGAAGAGCCCAATAGGCTGGCAGCACTGCCACGTTGGATGCAAATGCTGAATCTTTGTCCAAAAAAAAAGCTAATCCTCTGGTCACGTGAAGAGTCCACCAACCGCTTGGCGATATGCCAAAATACGATTCACGATAATATTTACATAATTTATTAAAAAAAGTAATTAATTTTAAATTTGTGGTCACTGTATACTTAAATATCCCTTTGCCCTGAGAACAATAGTAATTCGAAGTGCACGTGATGAGCCCTTGACTGAGACAATCTCGTCAGATTATTTTGAGAAAACAATTTTATTTATTGTTTGCTCAGTACCTATTCTTATTTATTTTCCCAGTTATAAAAAAAAATATTATCTTCCGTGTTGTTCCATCAAGGCGTATGAATGAATGTTTGAAATGAAGGACTTATTTTTATCGGGGTCGGCATAGCATGTCTTCTTCATTCATAATTCTCTAAAAATGTGTAAAATCCTGGATATTCTAAAAAATATTTACTTTCAAAACAAACGACCAACTTTAAAAAATTAAAAAAAATTAAAAATTAAAAATTATTTATTAATAATCAAGTATAATAACATAGCAATTTGAACGGTGATCCCCAAACTAGACGTTAGTCTGTATCTTGGGGATCAGAGTTGTACATTTTCGTTATTATCAAAAGTGGACGTTTATGGTGATTATTAACAAAATTAAAAGTAAAATTAAATTTAAGTAAAACAAGGAGCATATAATTAAGAGTAGGCAAATAAAAAATAAAATTTGGTAACAAATAAAAGAAAAAAAATCGTACAAAACGATTATATTATATTTACCAAATCACCACATAGGTGAGAAATATATGAATTCATTGCGCTTGTTGTTTTAATCAGTTCTCTCATGCTCAAAATATGTGTAGTAAAAATTACTACACATATTTTAACTATCTAAACAGGTAGTGTGTAATTTGTAATTATAACATTCTATTGACCTCGTATGCATTGACCTCAAAATAATTGATTAGTTAATCAAAACACAATCAAACACTAACCAATATTTATTTAACAATCATTTAATCAATCAATGTGCATAAACTTCATGTAGCCTAAGGCTATGCGTAGATCCAGTCAAAACAATAATAATTATAATGGTATAACATCACGCCTGTAATCTCCGAAGGGTAAAGCTGAGGTATACTTAAAATTACACCCTCATTTCGCCAGTTATGTTTAAGTCCCATGTATTAGGGGCTTCCATATGAACAAAGTAAAACAACTAAAATGACTCTCGACTTCTAAAGCTGCACACTTCTTTCAATAAGTGGTTGAAAATAGACTCTTAGGAAAGCTTATGCCCGATTCGTTAGGAAAGCTTATGCCCGATTCGTCACTGTTCTGATTTGTCATTGAAAAACAAAAGATCACGATTGACAACTGTTACAAAAAAAATTGTTTTCATCAAAATTCATTTATTTTCATAAGATGACGAATCGGACTTCTGGTATGGAAAAAAGTTTGGTGACCAATCGGAACAGTGACGATTCGGGTATAAGCTCTTAGGAAGACCACAGCAAATAACTTACTTTACAGTTTTCAAAATTTTGTTTATTCCACATGAATGCAAATACATTAATATTCGAACACTGGTTATAAAAATTACAATTATTATGTTACTTCAGACAACATTATGATGTTCAGCAATGGTCATCAAATTTTACCACCGGACACCAAGTAGGTATAACTCACATACCATCAAATACACAGTATTTGCCATTGTTAACGTAACATAGCATTCACTGACGACAATGCATAGGCTGAACCCGATGGATCTGAAAGCATGAAATTTGGCAAAAAAGAGATTTTTTTTTGAAGATGAAAGTTCTTTTTGAGTTTATAAACACCGGGCACATGTCTAGTAGGACAAAAATATTATAACAGTGTTATTTTTTTGTATACTCTAGCATGACAACACAATGTAAATAAAAATAAAAAAGTGTTTATTAATTATGACATCATTTTACAAAAAATATTACTTCTGCCAGACAGTATAGCAGTCATTAGCAGAAATAGCTCCCATATTCAATTTTATAGTTATGTAACTAATTGTAGTTGTTCAACAATAAAAAGGTACTCTACTTCCATTCATCAACACAATTTTTTTTTTGCCTGTACTTTCCTGCAACTGGACAAAGGCCTCCTCAATTCCTTCCACGTGCTCTTTTCCCGTGCCTCCTCGAACCAGCCCTCGCGGTACGCGTCCAGATCGTCTCGCCACCTCTTTCTGGGCCAGCTTCGGCGGAGCCGTCCGTCTCCCGGCAACCATCGTGTTTAGTTAAGCTAAACATTACCTGTAATTAATAATATAAAGGCTGACTATTGCGTAATACTAATAACATTGTTCAACTGCGACAACAAAACAAATAACTCCACAGCTCATTATTGTTTGATAGAGCCCACTTGACCACCACAATGCACACAGTCAAATGTCACAACGCAGATATTTCACCATTCATCAAATGGGAAATTGGATGACATGAACCAGTCAAGTATTTCACTCATTTATTGAGTGTTTTGTACGATTTCAGTCCTGAGGTCCAATAAAACTTGTATTCTTCTGTCTACCTTTGTCATTAACATGGAGTGGATTTGAGAGAAAATCTAAGCTGAGTTGTATGTAATGTGTGATTGTTGAATTGATATACGATATTTGACATGACACATTCGCAAAATTTTCCGTAATTCTGGAATTTTCATTGCTAATATGTAGAAAAAAAAAACACTATCCTCCATTTTGTTTGAACAAAACGAAACACACTAGGAAAATCTTCCCGTATAACATGCATTATGCTTAAAAACACTCGTATCTCCACATAATTTCCCAAAAGCATTACTCCAGATAGTTTGATATTTCATTCCATTCCGAAAACTGCAAGCCAGGTTTCTGACAAGGCTTTTGTTACATCATAGCTAAATAACTTTGCTGAAGCACGTACTGGATTACCACGCTCTCTCGTGATATCTGAGCTGGCAACTCCTTTCCCTAAGGATGTATAAACTTTAAATGTAATATTATATGCATCATCTTCAGGCAGGCCCTAAATTACTGAAGCATTTCTTGGTTGCTTCTTAGCTGGGCCAACTGGGAGAAGAGCTGATCTTTTGAAGCTATCATGTCAAACGGTCAAAGAGATGATTACCCAGAGCTAAGCAAGGTAGCATAGCGGAAAAAGTTTACAGTGAAAAGACGTTTCAGTCCTCCTTTTACTATTCTTCCTTGAATTCCTCTTTACTGAGTATCGTGATTCTCCCGACAAAGTTGTGCTTTACGGGTATGTAAAAAACTTAGCTTCATTTGACGCTGTTCGGAAGCGAAACCATGGTTTTAAAATCAAACGATCCTATTGGTTGATATCATACGCATCATAGCTGCGCAACTTAGTAGAAAGGTAACGTTATAATTGATCCGTAAAGGACTGTTAATGTCATGGTGTACTTTCTGTGATTGGCAGACTTAAATTAAAACAGCCAATCAAATTACTTATCATCAAAAATAGCGGACATTTTTGTGGTCGAAACACAAAAGAAAAATTAACTGAAAACGTGTGTTGTTTTGTAAATAAACTTCGTTCTTTAAATAGCTTTTTCATTTTTTCAAGAAAATAATAGTTTCTGCCAATCGTTGCTGAGGATACCAATATCTATCAGCAATAATTTATTGGAGCTTGTAGTGAAAACTTTACAAATTGAATTAATTGAACGTGTTACGTACTATTAGAAGTTCATTACGTTGTAACGATGACAGCGACGGCTTTTAGGCCTCGAGTATGATAGCCAGTTATCGTTAAGTTTAAGTACCTTTGTTGTTTTAAGGGAAATATTCTTAAATTACTTAAGTAAAATAGGCAATTGTGGTAGGGACAGCTTTGCCGAAACATTTTTGTCGTAACCATATTTTTTAATTTTATGTCAAATGCCAACTGACAAAGGTTACTCGATCATTAACCAAGCAAATATATTAAATTTCCAAAATAAAAACGACGAAATCCTGGAAACCCTGACAAAATGAACAGTGATAATAATGATGGAAATGCTGTTTTTTTTTAAACAGTACCCCACTATGAATTCCTCCTGTATCGTGGCTACGTTTATAAACCTTTAAACTCACGCAAATAAACAGCCAGACCTGAAACTGACTGTTCAGCATGCAAACCCGCGACACGCAGCCTAGCAGCCAATAGTTCAGCCGCTGCGACAACCGTGCCGTCCATATAGAAGGTTACTAAACTACATTAAAGCATCAGTTTTGTTTATAGTCATTAAAGAAATACGAAACATTTCAAAAACGATTGCCACTTGTTTCGCTGTCTAATCACACTCGGCAGCTCAGACCTAGCTAGTCATCAACAGAATGCGTGAACCAGTTTAAACTGGAATTGTTTTCGCTGACTTCACGCAATGCAGACTGACGGCAGGTAACCGCAAGCTTGCCACTGCGCTGTTCCCACTACGGGCATTGAAAACATGCCAACATAACCAACGTAAGCCACGAACTGAGTTTTAGTAATGTGAGGTATTCAAGCGGGTTGTTGTGATGGTCCGGAGATTAAGGTATTCTCGAGCTAACAGATTGTGTGTTCCGAACTGGCAAGTAGGTAATCTAGAACTACACTGGACAGTGAAGAAAAACATCGAGGGTAACCAGGATTTATAATGGTCTAAAATTGCTTGCACTGAGCAAACGTGATGACCAGGGAGTACTACTAGTTTATGTTCATTCTATCAGATTGCTAGTTCTGAAATCGGACAACAAATAATGTTCTCTTGTTTAAACTGCCATTATCCTGAATTATGACAATATGGCTAAAATCGAGTAAACCATGAATGAACTTGGCACTTTTGGCCCAACGTTAAGGTCTAGGACGTTCAGGAGGCGTTTGCTTTTCGGCTATTGTCATGAGATATTTGTTATGCGGAGTATTTCAGTAAAACACTTACAGGCCCTTTCGTTTGACAATTTAATGGCATTCATTGCATTGTTGACCTTGCTGATCAGTCAAACTTTTCTAAAATATTAAGAGCTAAATAGTTTAGGATGAAAAATCCTTTGGATTATAATAATTAGTGACTGCCTCGTTGGTATAGGTACCTAGTGGTCGTAATCGCGACTGCTGAGCATGAGGTCCTGGGTGCGATTGCCGGGTAGGGCAAAGTGTTATTGTGTGTTCCATCAGAAATTTCTCAGTAGCAGCCACAGAGTCTGGATTTGTGCCCGGTTGATGTCAATAGGCTGGGCCCCTATTACATGGGACTTAAACATAACTGGCGAAATGTGAGTGTACTATTAGGTACACCTCTGCCTAACCCTTCGGGGATTACAGGTATGATGTTATGTTATGTTTATGTAAGTAACCTAATCAATTCGCTGTAATGCGACAGTAAACTTTTCAGTCCAAATTTTTGCTACCGTCGCTGATGCCATTTACTGCAACAGAACATCTAAATTAACTTTTATTACCATCGAGAAGATTTAAAACACTTCCCTCCAACTTTGGCCGAAGAGCTCGGCTGCTCGGGTGTCGGTAATCCCCACGTTGGCACGTTGTCAACGCTACAGTTTGTGGTCAGCGGTCCCTGTTTGCGGTCACCGGTGTTGGGTGTGCTCTGTCCCTTATAGTAGTGGTATAATAGATATCTGTATGATACTTCTTGGATAAGTTTTTATTTGTTCATGTATGTGTCTGTCTAGCCTATAAAAGAGTCGAAGACTTCTTTCATTATTTCTTTTCTGTGGAGTAAAACAAAATATTCGAATGATCTCAGTTCACTGCATAATATAGATATCTGGAAAGTTGTGCTTCTTCAGTAATAGTCTTCATCATCAATATTTTGCTGCCTTTATCCCAATTTATTTGGGATCAGCGCAGCATGTCTTTTTCTTCTATACTTCTCGATTATTACTTATTCTTCTTCAGTAACAGTTATTGGTCTCGTTCATTATTTGAGCTGTTGCGTGTTTCGTTCGTCACTTGTTTTGCTGATTTTCAGCTTCAAAGCTGATGGAATTCTATGTTTAAATAAATATCCATTTTTTATGCCATGTTTAAAGAAGACTTAGGTACGTTACTTTAAACAAAGAAAATCAGCCATTACGTCTTGCTAACACTGCAACTTATGATAATGCAACATCCGAAGTAACAAAGCTATTCGCTTTTCAACACTACTTGAGGCAAGTGTCTAAGTCGCAGCAACCAGGCGTGTCCGTCCGATCGTCACGTCGACTACGTGAGAGGGAAACTCTACTGATATTGTATTATGTTTCTATATCAGATATAAGAAATATCCACCAGCTTGGATGATAGTAAAATTCAATTTTGCAGCTCTTGGTGTGAAAGTGTTGAGGGTTGAACGAAAGTGGCGCAGCTCTTTGAGTGGATGTGACGTTGCCGTTGGTCCTTAAGCGTTGCTGCACTTTGGTCTGATAAGGAAGATTATTTAATTTAAAGCCTTCAAACAGCGTAAAGTATTTAATATCACGCCTGATTCTTCCGAAGATGTTAGGCAGATGTGTAAGTCAGAGATAGCGGGTGCTAACTACCTCGCGCTGATGGTGCTTAAAGGGTTGGTTTTTATTCAGCCAAGAATCCCACACATGATTTTACGGGTTTTTATTATGGGCGTTTTGTTTTTCACGGGGTTTGCCATAGAAAACACTATCTAAAAAAAAGGTTTAAACATTATTATGAAGCTCTATAAATTAAATTATTGTAGGAGCTTGTAGGCGTCAATACGGTCGTGGAGAGAAATGAAAAGGGCGGGTAAGACACTGCAAAAAAAATGATTTTAATTTGGGCCTCATTAAAATTTCTAAAAGTAGCTTTGTAGTATCTTGTATCAGAATGCAAATTCGCCTAGTTAACAACTTTCAGTATATAGTCTGTTTTGGTGATAAGGTTGACTTTCCTTTGCACTGTGTCAATGTATTTTAAAATGAAAGTCGACTGTTCTGTACGAGGTTTATTGGCAACTAAAAATTACATGGGTAGTGTGTATCCTTATAAACATTAAATTGGCGTTAACATAAGCCGCCCACCAAAGGACTATGATAGTCCTTTAAAAACAATATTAAAATGAAGTAAACATGCATGCAAAATAGATACGTTAATCAATCATATCGTCTGGTAAATTATCGATTGGCAAAGCACACAACTTTGTGACACATCGCTTGGTTATACTGTCACCGCTCTTTACGCTATACACTCTGGTTAAACCGTCGGGGCCGGGGTGCTTGTCAGTGATACGTCCCATCGACCATTTTCCCGGTGGGAGATTATCTTGCTTGATCAGCACTATATCTCCCTTCTTAAACTCTTCTTCATGTTTTAACCATTTTGGTCTTTGCTGCAGTCTCGTTAGGTATTCCCTTTGCCATCTCGACCAGAAGTCACTTAATAGCTTTTGCGTATATTGCCAGCGTGTCAGATTACTTAATTTAGCGTCCTTTAGGTTTGAGTTTGGGACGGTGACTGGCGCTTCCGTTATCAAAAAATGACCAGGTGTTAGCGCTTGCATGGTGTCGTCGTTCATTGGGCATAACGGACGCGAGTTTAAACATGCTTCTATTTCGCAGAGAACCGTCGTCATCTCTTCAAATGTCAAGTTTGTAGTGAGAACCCTCTTCATGTGGTATTTTATGGATTTTACTCCGGCCTCCCATAGTCCTCCGAAGTTAGGTGAATATGCCGGTATAAAATGCCACTGAGTTCCGTCATTGGCAAGTAATTCTGCGATTTTGCCATCAAATTGCAAACCAGCTGCTTTCCAAGCTTCATACAATTGTTTGTTGGCGCCAATAAAATTTCGTCCTTGGTCGCTCCACAGATTTATGCATTTTCCTCTGCGGCTGCAAAACCTTTTGAAGGCACCTATGAAGGCTGCTGTACTTAGGTCACCAACCAATTCTAAATGAAGCGCCTTTGTGGACATGCAAACAAATATGGCTATATAGGCCTTGCTAGTTCTGGCTCCTCTGCCCTTACTCATCAATACTTGGAATGGTCCCGCAAAGTCGACACCTGAATTGAGGAATGCTCGTGTTGGTTTCACTCGTACACTTGGTAAGTCACCCATTACTTGTGTTCTCACTTTAGCATTGAGTTTAGCGCATACCAAACAACGATGGATGTATTGTTTGACCAGCGTCTTTGCTCGCAGTATCCAATACTTGGATCTGAGGTAAGTAAGCATCAACTGTATACCTCCATGCAACGTCTTCGAGTGAGCTTCTGCTATTATAAGGTAAGTAAGTTTGCTGTCTCGACCCAGAATGATCGGATGCTTACATTCATCACTCAACTCGGAGTTCCTGAGCCGGCCGCCCACCTTGAGGACACCATTCTCGTCAAGGTAAGGATTTAATGATTTTAATTTGCTTGATTTTTTTACTGTTTTCTTTCTTTTTAAGCTTTCTATCTCTTCTTTAAATTCTTTCACTTGTTCTATTTTTATACAGGTTTGCAAGGCGCGTTGGAGTTCTTCAGTTGTGATTGTACTATCTATGTTTTCTTTTAATTTCTTTTGTTTCAGGAATCTTCGGCAGTAGGTGATTGTTCTCAGTAGTTCAATCAGTGTATCAAAGTCGGTGAGTTGTGCGGACAAACTATTATTTTCTTCGTTGTCGTTTTTTGTTGTTTTCAGAGCTAGTATAGTGCTTTTCTTTCTCTCTAGTTCTGTTGGTGTTGTGTTTGGTCTAGTGAACTGTATCTTCTGGTGCAATAACCACCGTGGTCCGTTCCACCATAGGTCGCAACCTTTTAAGTTAGCTACTAACATACCCCTTGATGCAATATCAGCTGGATTATCGTGATATTGGACATGGCACCACTGACTGCAACTTACATTGGTTGTGATCTCGACAACGCGGTTTGCCACAAACGTCTTCCATTTGTTCGGATCTCCATTTAGCCAGGAGAGAACAATAGATGAGTCTGTCCAAGCATAGATTTGTGTTGTAGGTATCCTCATTGCTTGCCTTATTTGCTTTAGTAGTTTGGATAGAAGCAAAGCTCCACACAGTTCTAATCGAGGCAATGAAATAGTTTTCAAAGGAGCTACTCTTGTCCTTGCAGCAATGATTGTGCTTTTTACTGTGCCATCAGAGTTTGTGACTCGGCAGTATGCCACAGCACCATATGCTTGTACAGAAGCATCGCAAAATCCGTGGATTTCGATAGAATCCTTTCTTGAGCTAAACGTTCCCATCCATCTATTTATGTAGATTCCGTTTACATTTTCAAGATCAGAACGTATTGTAGCCCATTTTTCAGCCAGTGTCGTACTCAAGATTTCGTCCCAATCAATCTTTTCTTGCCAGAGTTGTTGAATTAAAATCTTCGCCATTACAAGGCAAGGTGCAATCCATCCGAGTGGGTCGAATAACTTTTGAATGTCGGACAGAATGCTTCGCTTCGTGATTGCTTTCCCGATAACTGGTAAGTTCAGGTTATATTCGAAATGGTCTTTACCCAAATTCCATTGTATGCCCAGGGCTTTAACCGTTCCATCAATCATTAGTTCTAGATGGGCATTGGATGATCTTTCGCTTGGTTCAATAGTCTCCATGAAATCGCGGTTGTTAGAAGACCATTTTTTTAGTTCGAAGCCACCTAGACGTAGTAACTTTTTGAGATCTTGACTGATTCTTATAGCTTGTTCCAGATCATCGTGTCCGGACATAACGTCGTCGACGTAAAAGTCTTCACGCAGTATCTTTGCAGCTTCAGGATATTTGATACCTTCGTCATCGGCCAATTGCATTAGTGTCTTTACGGCGAGATAGGGTGCGGACGCCGTTCCGAATGTCACAGTCAAAAGTCTGTAGTCTTTGATGTCTTCTAATCCATTATCTCTCCATAGAATTCTTTGATAATCTATGTCTTCTTTATTTGTCCAGATCATTCTGTACATCTTGTGAATGTCAGAAACATAACAAACAGCATGAACTCTCCATCTAATGATTATGCTTCTCAAGTCATCTTGTAACATTGGACCCAACAAGAGTTCATCGTTTAGTGAAGTACCGTTGGAGCCCTTGCACGAAGCGTCGAATACTACACGTGTCTTCGTGGTTTCCTTGTCACTACGGATCACCGCGTGGTGAGGTAAGTATACTGATTTATTATTTATTTCTTGTTTAGGTATTTCTTCTATATGTTTTAATTCTTTATATTCGTTAATCACTTTTGTATATTCTTGCTTTAGTTCTGTGTTCTGATTAAATCTTCTTTCTAGTTGAAGGAGTCTTCTTTTTGCTATTTCTCTTGTGTTGCCTTCAACTGATTTTGGTTGTTCGGTTTTAAACGGTAGCTTGACTATGTATTTGCCGTCTATATCTCGCTTGTGTGTCTCCTTGTATATGTCTTCACATAGTTGTTCAGTTAAGGTAAATTTTCTTTTCATGTCCGTATCGACTTCCCATATTGTAGTCAGTAAATCTTCGATGTTAACCTCTTGTTTCATGGCCGTCAAGGATTTTTCTCGTGCGTTCAGTTTAATTGTTATTCCACCCATTAAGATCCATCCCAGGTAGGTATTTTGGGCGCAGGGTGTATCTGGCGGACCTTTTATTAGCCCTTGCTTGAGAATTGCGGCATATTCGTTCACACCCAACAACAGATCAATAGGTCCTGAAGCATAATAATTTGTATCTGCTAGTTGTAGGTTTGCTATATGCGGCCAATCAGTCCCCATCGTGGTGTTTATCGGTATGTTGGAGGTCAAGTGCTTGGACATCACGTAGGCTCTGATAGGTAAGTTGAATTGGTTTTCCCATCGTGACAATACTTGAAATTTGACCTCATGCTTGACTCTGACTTTCATGGATTCCATTCCGGAGACGATTAAATTTACCGAAGATTTTTCTAGGTTCAGGATCTGAGTTGCCTTCTCGCTTATGAAACATGCTTGAGATCCTGAGTCTATCAGCGCTCTTAGAACAGTTGTGTGTCCGTGTTTACTCTTCAAAATTACTACTGCGGTAGCCAATAGTGATATCTTCTGCCCCGCGGTATAATGAGACGCAATCATTGTATGAACTCTCTTCTCTTCTACATCTGCTTGGCTAGATGAAGTCGGTTGCTTGGTGTCTACATTTGGAGCCGCTTCATCAATCTTCTTGGGTTGATGTAAAAGTGTGTGATGTCGTCTCTTACAGATGCGGCAAGACATTGGCACACGGCACTTGAATACTAAATGCCCCGCCCCGAGGCAGTTGAAACATAGTTTGTTTGATTTAACATGTTCGCTTCTTTCATCAATCGT
The DNA here is from genome assembly GCA_950022335.1 of Eurois occulta. NCBI lineage: Eukaryota > Metazoa > Arthropoda > Insecta > Lepidoptera > Noctuidae > Eurois > Eurois occulta. The sequence goes on from OX465486.1 coordinate 2,297,818, forward strand.
CATTTTATTGAACTTGTTACAGTGACACAGTGTGTGCGTTTCTTTACATAAAGCACATGGTTTTTGTTTATCATTTTCGGTTGCTGTTACATGAAGAACACGCTCCTTGGTAGGTTTAGTGGTAGTTGTCGGGGCAACCATTTCAAGCGTCCGGAATTTGGCTTCTAAAAACTCGCGCAATTCTTTCCATGTAGGCAGCTCTTGAGAGTTTACCGAGTAGGCAGTTTGTTCCCATTCCTTGTGCGACTCCGGGTCCAACTTCTGCACAACCAGAAATATAATTACTGGATCCCAGGAATCGGTATGCACCTTCACGTTTTCTAGACTGTTAATAACCTCAGTGGTGCAATCCAGGAGGGCCTTCAGTTGTGCTGCCGTTTGATTGGTAAGTTTTTTCTGATAAAATAATCGCTTCATTAATGCGTTGACTATTATGCGCCTATTATCGTATCGGTGATTCAGCGTTTCCCAAGCTTGAACATAATTAGCACCCGTCACCTGAATGTGCTTCAATAATGATGCCGCTTCGCCCGTGATACTGGTTTTCAGATAGTGTAATTTCTCAACTTCACTTAGTGTACTGCATTCATGAATCAATGACACATACAAGTCCTTAAATGTAGGCCATTCTTCGTAGTTACCGGAAAACGGAGGGAGTTGTATATTAGGTAGAATCACCTTTGCCCGTAATTTTCCATCACACGACGTATTGCTGCATGAAGGTTGGTCAGTCGTCTCCGAAGTACACGAAGCCAACATATCTCTAAGATCTCCTAACATACATAGATATAAGTCTTCATGAAGGAGGAATTCTTCATTCACGTAGTACGGAATAACTCCACGTTGTTCCCGAGTTGTACTTTTCAACAGATCATGGTGTGCATTCTTAAAAGCTACCCAGTATTCTTCAATCGTTTGAATACGAGTTTGTAAATATCCCCGTTTCGATAACCGTTCTTTTGGGCACTTTTTAAGGTTTATTTGAGTCTTCTTGAGTATTGACGCCAAATCTTCTAGTACACTTAACGCTTGGTCTGCTTGACTTGCCATTGTTTACGTGTAATCACAAGAATCTTCAAAAATTATAGTCCATTTGCTAAGTTATTATGTTCAAATGATACACCGATAGTCCGATACCACACCGATACACTTGTACACACACTAATTTAGCATTTCTAAGAAATCCGTGCAAAACAACACCAGGTGGTCTCTTATCTGAATGGAATGCGCTTCTTTGTTCTCACGGCGACACTTCGTCAATGCTTAAAAAGGTTTGATCCGGCTCGTATTCGACCATATGTTTTGGTGATAAGGTTGACTTTCCTTTGCACTGTGTCAATGTATTTTAAAATGAAAGTCGACTGTTCTGTACGAGGTTTATTGGCAACTAAAAATTACATGGGTAGTGTGTATCCTTATAAACATTAAATTGGCGTTAACATAGTCTCAATCTCTTTTCAGTGACAATCAATGTCTAAAACTTGTCACAATAACGTAGATCAATTCGAGATATTTTTGAAAGATGCAGCCTGAGATTTAAATTTAATCGTTCTTTAAAATGGGAACTAATTTTTTGAACTGTTATTTTAACATTCGAGGGGTTATGATGATCAGTTGAAAAAAATAATGGGCAGTTATTTTTTTTTATCGGCGGTTGGTTTTGTGCGACGGTAAAACATAGATATTTCGTCTTACAATTTCAGAACTAAAAATACGTAGGCAGACTAATAAATAAATGACCAGTAAAATGATGGAATGGGCAGTTAGATAAATAGTTCGGCAGTTCATATGGAGTGGAGACACCCGGACTTGGGGCACCCCGACTCGGACTCCTTTGTGTTAGGTTACTGTAAACCCTGCAGACTGAAATAGGAGCCCCGCGTAGCGGGGTTACGCTGACTACACTTTTTAGGTGAATATATAGTGTTTTGAGATTTCTTACTGACTAATTCGGATTTGTCAACTGCCAACTTGTAACTGGCCATTTAGTTATTTTACTGCTCAGTATTTATTTAATGATCCATTTCATTATTTTTTACGACTCATTTTTGTTTACTTTACTGCTAAGTTTTAACTGCCGAACTTGTTAATAAATTTTATAATTTTTAACTTGCCAAAACTACTATACCTATACATGCCGCTTTAAATCAGTGCCCTTTAAAATACGGATAGTGCCCACTTATATGTTGACAAGAAAATAGCTGCTTACCTGCAGAAGTAACTTTTTCTGCTTATATTTAGAAAGACTAAGGTAACATTGTGATCAAAATAGTGCAGTCATTCGATACGGCGTTGCTTGTCTACTTCTGCGGCTACTTACCGTTCCTATTTCTGTTCTATTTATTGGCTCTCTGCGGTTTTTGTTACTTCAGGAGTTTGTTCACGTACAGTAAGTAAATATATCTGTACCTACTTAATACATTTATATTTTTTAATGTTGCTCTACACTAGGAATTTCTCCTGTATCCGTGGGTGCGTTTACAAACATTTAAACTCACACACACAACAGCCAGACCCGGAACAACTATCTGTAGGCCATACAAATATTTGTTCTGTGCGCGAATTGAACCCGCAACACGAAGCACAGCAGTCAATCGCTCAGCCACTGCGCCAACGGTGCCGTCATATAACTGTGGTTGGGGCTTCCTCAGGCATTGCTGCAACTTTGCTTATGGGTGGTCGGACTGCACATTCCATTTTCAAATGTGTATAGGTTAGTATCACCACCAAGATCGTTAATTGTTGATAACAGGTAGTACAATGATGGTTAGTGTTTGTACGTTTCGATTCCCAGGTCGAACAAATTCCAGGGCTGCGGGATTGTTCGAAAGAGATACCGCGGCCCTTTTTTTTTTTTTTTTTTGCGTGCCCCTCCCGTTTGCTGACATCTCTTTGAGGTGCGCGTGGAACACGAACGCGCCGTCGACACGGCCTGCCCGTCGTCATACGACGGACGTACGGCGAGCTAGCCCATTACTCACCGTACACAGGCCCGCGCCTACGGTGGCCGAGAGCCATCACGGCGTGGCCCCCGACGCCCGGTGCTTCTCCTCCCGCGGCGGCTGGGACGTGAGGCTATCTCCCTCTCACGTTCCGCCGCCTCCTTCGCTAGCATGACTGCTTCGCAGAAGGAGGCGACGGCTTCCCATTCCCTCTCGCCGGACGGACCATGGCTTGAACCAGGGCCGGACGCGAGAGGTCGCCGCCGCCAATCGCCGCTACGAGGACACGGCGGTGCTCCGCCCAAGCGGAGCAGACCTCCACGGTGTGCTCCACCGTGTCCTCCGGGATACCGCGGCCCTGGAACACAAAGGGCAAAAGAAGGAACATGGATGGGTTTTAGTCAGTAAAAGTCTGACACTCCCTTCCGCTCTGCCCAGAGCGGGAGGAGTCATTTGATGATTTCCCATCCAAAGAAAAAAAAGTTCGTACAAATTGTTATCGTGTCTTTTACATCGGGAATTTCTCAGTACGATGATGGTCATCATCTACCTAGCCTTTTCCGAACTATCTTGGGGTCGGCTCCCAGTCTAACCCGATGCAGCTGAATACCAGTATTTTACATGGAGCGACTGCCTATCTGACCTCCACAACCCAGTTAGTACTAGGTAATACGATATTCTTTGGTAAGACTGCTTGTCAGACTTTTTGGGCCACTGACTACCTGTAACGACTGTCAAAGATCTACAAATGACAGCCGAGACCAACGGCTTAACGTGCTTTTCGAGGCACGGAGGAAACTGGGTATGTAATGGGTGGTCACCCATTCACAGACCAACCTAGGCAAGCACGGCTTAACCTAAAGATCGACCCGAGCGGTTGTTATTATTTAGCCACGAACTCCTCTCTCAGTAAGATGATGGTGTGAGATGGTAATAGTCTCACCGCTTTTTTTTTCAATAGCCTTGTATGTCCCACTGCTGGACAAAGGCCTCCCCCATATCCATCCAGGAACTCTTCTCCTGCGCCACCTCTAACCAGCATCGTGAAGCGCGTCTAGATCGTCTCGCCACCTTTTTATTACAAAAATAAAAAAGTCGCTCATTCATTAGATCATAATCGAAATAATTTTTCATGTTGCCCATTAAAACTTATAGAAATACAGTATTTTAACTGTAAAATTAGGTAAATATAAATAATACGGCCTCTTAACTAGTAAAATGTGGGCGTACTTAAGGTAAATCTCTGCCTTACGATTCCGTAAGCACAAGCGTGATGATATTATGTTAAAAAATTACTCAACAAAAACAGGGATGAAGACAGGCAGTAGAGAAAGCCCCATGTGATAAGAGAAAATTTAGTACCTACCTACTCCGTTTAGAAAATAAGCGTTAAGATATAAAACGCTGTAATACCGTATCATAAACGTTCCGTAAAACAACTACATTGTTAAAATTATACATTAAAGGGATTTGTTAATTTAAAATTCTCCGAAAGGGCCCGTATTCATATTGGTACACCTTTGAATTACACCATTCATTTTCCACCGCTGTTAAATATGTATGAGAATATGTCAAAAGTTTTGTATGAGAACCGAAGTAGAAACTTAAAGTATCACTTGGAAGTTGCAAGCTTAAGTATACGAGGTAGGAGTGAGGCACCGTTCATGGCTTCGGGTGACGCGACTTTGCGTCAAATGAAACGCGCGCGCGTCTATCATTTTCTTTGCGCGAGTGCCGACGCCCCCCAAGTCTGGTCGCGGTAACTCGTGGCATTCGAAATATAAATGCGAGCGACTGCGATAAAAACAAATGAAAGAAGTCGGTATGGAAAGGCGTATTGTTGCATGACCGGTCGATCGAAGGTAGTGCGTCATCTTCCTGGTTGAAGCTTCTGCAGCCAAAAGTTTTGATCATGGCCGCGTTCAAGGTCCCTTAGAGCATGCTACGAATCACCGCGGCGCGCATGCGAAGCTACAGATATACAAAGTTGTCGCGCGATTGAGGCAAGTCTTGGCTAAAATCTTATCGCCGGAGGTTATAAATGGGGCCTAAGAAGTAAAGAGCGTTCGCTATTAAGATTCTGTGACATAGTATAGTCAAATACAATATTCAGGAAAAGCTATTGTGGATGAAAATGTCTCTTTGTTCGTGGGTCTATTGTTGGCCGCGTTCGCTACTTGCTAATGGTGGCTGCATTGTCTTAAACTGTAGTGAATCAGCGTCTGCCAGCTTGATTTGGTTCTCGTTTAATTGTATTGCAACCGATTGTTGCGATAAAAGCGATTATGTTTTGCTTTATCGATATTATTTTGGGAGTACTGTTTGACTTCTGTTTGTGTTTGGATGTTAATAGTTTTAATATTAGTTTTACATAGGACATGATTTTAATATCAGAACTTATACTTCTACTGATAATAATTCGTAGTTATATTTAGCTATATTCGTTACTACATATTTCATATTTAGCATTTAGTTTGTGCAATTGGGCATTATTTGTAACTGTTGGTAATACGTAATATATAATCAGCCAGCACTACCAAACAAGTCCATAATTATCAGTATCTTAAGTTTAACAAGTATCTAACTGTAGCAAAGTTTATCTTATAGAAATATTTCAGTCCTTTTCACGGTATTTCAGCGAAGAACGGGAGTTATTTAACTGTCTGTTCGGTCGATAAGCAAGGCTGCATTTTATGGCCCTTCAGAGTACCAGTCTGAAGATAATTTGTGTTGGTATTTTTTTCTGCATTTTATATGTTAAGTAATAGCTGTCTCTCGACTGGTAGATTATCATAAAAGTGCCGCTGAAGTTTATATGGATTGTAGCGTTCGAATTTTTTCTTGCCGAGGTGACGGCGCTCCCTTTATATTTTTGTTTTTGTGACTTTTCGTATGAAGCGGAGTGAGGATATTATGTTAATTCTGTGAAGGGGAATTTGAGTATTATAATATCTCGCTTTTGTTTCGCTTCTGATTCAAATGCGAACATAAAAGGTAGGTAGTATTTTGATAGTCCGAAATCTGAGCTCACTCATAACTATGCAAGTCAGACAAGAATCATTTTGCTTAAAACACGAAACTAGCAGTGCTGTAACTGAGATTCCTGGTTAAAACGAAGATATTTCAATTCATCAAAATTATAGTTCCAAAAACGGCCTCGTACATATAGTGGTCGTAAATGATACTGCTGAACATGAGGTTTTCGGTTCGATACGGGTCGAGCATAGTGTTATTCGGTTTATCCATAAGGTTCAGTTCTAGCAAAGCTACATTGCGGATTTGCTTCGTGTATTTCTCAGTAGTAGCCTGATCTCCGGTGAGGTCTTCACGACGCGACATCTTATGTTCAAACTTAATATGCAAAATATTGGTAGTATGTATTGTATTGTCTCGTTGTGTGTGTTGTTGTTTGTGTTGTGTCGTTGTGTTGTTGTTGTTTGTATTGTTTTGTTGTGTTGATAGTATTGTATAGCTATTAAATTGTAAATCCGTAATTGACTGTAGGATTAGTTATACATTTTAAGATATAATTTCAAAGAGCTATGGATTTTGTAATTAATAAATAAATAAATATTAGAATTACCTCTTCGTATTCGGATTCACAAGCTTGATTACAATGTGGTTCGAAAATATTTTTCAAATCAAACAAAAAAACCTTTCATAACTGCACATAAAACCTAAGGAGCTCTTATAAGTTCAAATGAAGTTATTAAACGAGAGATTTCAATGACACCGTAGTTTAACGTGGATTCAATGGGGCCGTTTACCTTGTTCGGCCAGTCTTATTCATACAAAGGTGTCTGAACTCGAGATGTCGGGAATGCGGGCTTGGCATCCAAACTGCTTAATCAACTTTAGAGCGATATTCTTGTGGTGCACGATACGTTTTGGGGTGTTATTCTGTCGGTTAGTTGCTGTAAGTAAAGGGAACTTTTTCTGCGGGATATTATCGTTTTTGGTTCTTTGGAGAGTTTGTTAAAATGCATTGATGATTAAGTGTTTTTTTTTTTAAGAACCTAGACTTAGATGGAACGATAAGTGAAATAGACAGGTACTGTTTTTAATGTTTCTATTTTGTTTTGTTTTTTTAGGGTTCCGTACCCAAAGGGTAAAACGGGACCCTATTACTAAGACTTCGCTGTCTGTCTGTCTCCAGGCTGTATCTCATAAACCGTGATAGCTAGAAAGCTGAAATTTTCACAAATGATGTATTACTATTGCCGCTATAACAACAAATACTAAAATTAAAAAAAAATTACATATTAAGGGGGGCTCCCATACAACAGATATGATTTTTTTGCCGTTTTTATAGATAATGGTACGGAACCCATCGTGCGCGAGTCCGGCTCGCACTTGGCCGGTTTTAATTAGATTTAGGTAAGTTCTGCTCTATTTTTAAAATTGGGGGTCTAAAATGTAACTGTCATAGATGTACCTACTATTATAAATCGTCACCTTGTGACCATTTTACGAATTTAAATGTAATTCATATTAATAACCTATTATGATTCTGCTAAAGTGGCCATTTCAGACCCCTAGATATCTGGTAAATAGTGTCATTTAAACTATCAGTATCGCGACTGCTGAGCATAAGATCCTGGGTTGGTTTCCCGGGTCGGGCGTATTGTTATAGGGTTTTTCCATCAGGAATATCTCAGTAACAGCCACTGAGTCTCAATTTGTGCCCGGCTCATGGCAATTGGCTTCCCGCTATTGCATAGGACTTAAACATAACTGGCGAAATGTGGGTATAGTATTAGGTACACCTCTATTTAACCCTTTACCTTACCTACTTACCTTGGAATTACAGGCGATAAGTTATGGCAAACTATGGGCGGCACTAATTGCAGGGTGTTGAAGATGGCAGACAGGGTGATGTGGAGTGGCTTGAGAGAAACCAATGTGCATTAGTGGACTATCAGATGCTGAGTTAATTAGCCCTTTAAGATAGAATAATGCCCAAAACTAAAAAAAATGTCTAAAAAATCATATAAAAAATATCCCTTTACAAAACCATATTTACGTTAATTTACAATCCAGACCCTAATTCTATATTTATCAAAGAATGTTGTAAACCAATAGCTTTGCAGATAAGTTAGCTCCTCGTGTTTATTTTGGATCCCAAGTAAATAGGACTCGGGTCCTGATCATTTTTATAAATACAAAGATGGCCACTGCTTATTATAGCCAATCTATTCATGCCAGTTTGTGAATGTCCTTATGGGAGCGATCATTGACCTGTCCTCGACCTAAAATATAATACGTCTATATGTTTCATACCTATGTACAGTCACGAGCATCAATATGTATACACGTAGCAACGTTTAAAATGTGATTTTCATCTATTCTATTGATTAACGTTTTCACAAATATAGTATTTTGGCAGCCATATTGTTACGAAATAGGTCTTATCTAAATGGAGAAACCGTTATTTCACGAGAAAAACGCTTTTGAATTTTCCTAAGTGTATACATATTGGTGCTCGTGACTGTACATGTTTTTTTACTTGGAAAATTTCAAGGCTTCCCACTTCATTCAAATCTAAATAAAATTCACAAAGAGACAATGCACAGCCCTGGGTCTAGAGTTATGAAATACTCTTGTGCACAATTTTATACTTCATAATTTATATCATAGCGGATGAAAATTTTTGAGGGAAGTTGGTCATGTTTATCGATGGGGAGCCCATCGACACACAGTTTTACTTAAAACTCATCGAATCAATAATCTCCTATTTGAAAACGGTTTTTGGATCTTTCCAATATTAAAGCGTTTGTTTTGAAGCTTAAATAGGAGAGTCTAAGTAGTGCTGCTTGACAGTACGTACCATTTTAATCGACAAAAAGTTTCAATCCCCAGTCAAAAATGCCTTATTTGATTCTCCTTTATACTAACTTCTACTAAAGGGGCAAACCAGTTTTGTTAAATTCTTTCTATTTTTAATTCAAAACCCTTACACTCCTGCATTGAATGGTAGTCAGTTCCATAAACCTGACTGTGATGTGTTCACAAATGGAAGATGCTTTTGTCGATATCTTTAGAGTATTGAGTGAGAATGTGAGCGTATGATTGTAATGTGCTCTGTGAGTTATGTTTTTGAGCTTTGGATTTTTTTTTAACAATGTAAAATAGATCTCTATTTAAAATCAGGAACGAAGTAAGTTGTGCTTGGGTACTTTTTTGAAGTCAGAAATGTTTTGGTGTAATGATAATAACTTTTGACTAGAAACATAGTCATTTAAATAAAACGCTAAGCATAAGGATTGCTGTAAAAGAAAACCAAAATAAGATGACGAACTAGTGATGAGGTGAAATATTAGTTTTTAAAAATAGTTCCAAATCTCTTGCGATGTTGACCGGGCCGCTACGGCCCGGTTTATTGTGATAAGTGTGTAAACTAAACATTATTATAAATTTACAACCTCAAGGTCTAAGCGTTCGTGTAAACCTAAACATTAGTTTATTCGGAACGCGGCATGTGGTCACGTGACGTCACATGACGTAATTTTTATTGTTATGCTTTTTTTGTTTTTTTTTTTAACTATAATAATCCATATAATAGGTAATCTGTTAACTAACTGAACGTTTTTAAATTAACGTTTCCAACGACATAAACTTATAGCGATTAGCGAGCCATCTATCGTAACTTAAGAGAAAAAACGTTTAAAAAGACGCACAGTAATCGCGCGTGAAGTGCTTCACAGTTATGACAGATGTCAGATATATACGTCACAGATCAAGAGTGCTGTCACGCACGTATCCGTAAGCGTTCCACGTTTGAAATTAAATAGCGAAAGAGGTCGCAATGTGTCTTTGTGTCCAGTTTGAGTATCCAAGTATCCACTGAAAAAAAAACCTTTAGTGGTTGTCGACATTGAAACTTGGCCCACAAATTCATTCCTTACGGGACTTGATTCGAACGTGACGCGAATTCTCATCCAGTGATGTTTTGGGTCGGTTAATGTCGTTTTACTGCTCAATCTCCTACGGGGATCGGACAGAATTTGATACGAGAACTCTTTCTACTAGGTATATCCTTTTTATATAAAAGTGGAAGGGTGAGTGTGGAATAAATAAAGGATTTGAATGGGATGTGAATATTGTGGTGTCATTTGATGTGGTCGTGATTTTGGTTTGAAAATTTCCAAGGTCACAAAATCTATTCCTGTGTTCTTTGCATTCACAGTTTTCAATTATTCTGATTATCTAGTTGACTGCCTTTTTGGTCTAGTAGTCGCAAGTGCGACTGCTGGACATGAGGTCCTGAGTTCGATTCACCGGTAGGGCAGTGTTATTGGGTTTTTCAATCATGGAGTCTGCATTTGTGCCCGGTTGATGGCAATAGGCTCGCCCCCTATTACATGGAACTTATATTAAATGAAAATGAAATGTGGGTGTACTAATGGGTACACCTCTGCCTGACCCTTCGGGGATTACAGGCGTAATGTTATGTTTTAACTAGTAAAAAACATAAAATATAGTTTACTTAACACGTACATTAGAATTTATTCTCAAGGATCGTCAAACACTTTGATAATTCTTTAAAACTGCAATAACACCAATCAATTTCACAAAGTAATTTCATCACTGCACCCTCAATCCAAAACACGATAACATTCATCTTTAATTTGCAACACGATGCTAAAATTCAGCCAAACATGATCGGACAAATCCGCTTTCGGCCGCTTCTGGGCGGATTATACCAGTTTTAACCGGATTCAGGCGGGTGCCACCGACACCGGGGCATTGTAACAAATACATATTAATTCTTGTCCACAATCCACGCTTAATTGAAACGACAATATCGGTTAACATGGGGCTAATATAAACTGTTTTTGATTGTTAACCTATTTTAATGATGTCACTGATTTATGAATGGAGACAATTGTTTCGGATAGTTGCACGAATGGTTTAGCGGGGATTTGCTGAATATTATGAGGTGAACTGTTAATTGAATTTAATTATTCAGTTGTAACTTAAGGCTGCTTATGATAGTCGGGTAGTTCTTATGCAACGTGCCTTTTACGAAAAGGGCTAGGCAGAAACTCTCTGATGGTAGTTGAACAGAATCTATAAAAAGTGATTCAGTTTCGTATTAAAAAAAAACAACTCATTTTGTTGTCGTACCCCTATAATGCCTTCTATAATCTTTGACCACGAATTTTGACAAACAGTCCTACTAATGGGCTTTGTGTTACCTAGCAACTGACATGTGGAGATCAGATTGACTAAAATACTATAGCTGCATCCAGTTAGACTAAAATCGACCCTAACATAGCCGGAAAAAGGTCGCTAAATTAAAAAAGGCAGTCATAAAAAAATCAGGAAACGCACAAAGAAACGTAATATTTACTTTATCAAATAATAAAATACTGCGAAGGCAACATAATATTATCATTACATAAGGAGGGACAGATGTAATGGTAATCTCAATAGAGGAAATAGATTAGTTGCTGAGATCAAGAAAGGGACGGAAACTAGATAATTTTGTATCGGGGGTCGCTCGGGTGATTGTGTGATAGGACAGAATTAGGTATGATAAGGGTGGATGTTTGTACGAAGTAAACTTGTGAATACCAATATCGGTTTCGATATTTTCATTAAATATAAAATGAGAACCCGAATGTTCAGTAAAAACGTACTGGCTTTTTGCTTATCTTGGGTTGTCAATGTTTTCTTCAAATAACAACAATACCTTCGCTAGCTGATCCCACAAAAAGAAATCTTCCAATTTTTTTTCTGTTCAAAATTCGATAGTCGTCTCTGAGCAGTTTCGCTAGCAAATTTTATTGGACTTTTTAAAACAATGAAAGCAATTCAATTTTAAATGAAAAAGTCGTGATATTTTGACACTTTTTCATTCATTTCTGTTTAGCGAATAGGTACTGACGTAATTCAGAAAGTTCCTGTCACACACGCTACAGTAGTTATAAACTAAAATTAACTACTACGCCACCAGTTCAGACCCCTACAGTTAATATTACTTCTTGTTCTTGTTAAAAATGTATGAGTACGTGGGTTAATTTATGTATGTTTACATGTAGGTGACGGATGAAGGGAGTTTCATAGTTGAAGTTTATAACAGGGTGCATTAAAAGAGCTTTTATGAGTGACCACATTGGTGCTTAAAAATACCATACATTGCCAGTCATTTCCGTGATCCGTCTGGACAATATTAGGGGGGATGAGGAAAAGTCGTGAGGAAGAATGAAATGAGAGAGGTGGAAGACAAAACAAAAACGATGGGTGGACTTTGTGACTTAACTGAGATGAGATCTAATAGATAAGTATGTAAGTGTGTGTATGTTGGGTTGACGCACATGACGTACATGTTTCCCACATGTGCGTCAACCCGAAACGATAATTTTTTGAACTGCTTATTTAATGCTCGGTTCTTGAACAAACCCCCTACCCTAAACCACCCTAGCCCCTAGACCCTAGACCCTAGACCCTAGCTACCTATATTCTTGCAAATAAATGTCTCATTCATTCATTCATTCATTCATTCATTCAAAAATCAACATTTTTAACACAATAGAATTAGCTAACGAATTGTCAAGCGCATGCCACCTGACTGGTAGACAGAGTTATTAACTGTTATTCGGATTTAATTGTGTTATATTTTGACACGTCTAATTTTTTTTGAGGTTAGTTTTTCCAAGACCTTTATTTATCGTAGACTTTAAGTGGACGATGAACTGTCAGTGTAGCTACCAAACAAACCTCCTTGAACTTTTTTAATGGAAAAAAATGTGTACAATAATAAAAAAAAACTTCAACAAAAAAAAAACTTCAAATTTCTCAAAATTAAACAAGACTGCACCCCATTTAAAAGGTGATTAAAGTAGCGAAATAACCCAGCAGTAACTTAATTCTACCTCCATACAACGTGCTTGAGTATTCCTGATATTAAGGCAGGTTCATACTTACATCTACAGCCCGGTAGTTAACGTAGTCTATAACACGAAAGGGGCGGTCTCAACGAGCAGTGTATACACTGTCGCAACCTTCCGGCCGGCGGTGTGTACAGGCTTTATTGTTGTGTATGCTAGTGTATACACTGTCTTAGTTGAGCTAGTGTAATTGATGGGTTGCGTTTAATTCGTTGGGAATTATACTCGTAGTTATCGGGTGGAGCAGTAATTATTAATATATTAATTTGTTTAAGTGAATAATAAGTAGTGGCTGACAAATTGAATTTTAATTGCACGCTGCCATGGTTCTTTTTTGGAGAGGACATTTTTTTCGTACAATCTGTTGAAATTACTAAGCTTGCTATTTAATGTTTAAAAAAAAATAATTATACCATAACACCTGTGTCTAATGACGACAACATAATTTTCGTACAACACCTATCAATAAAACCAGAAAATAGTAAAAAATAACAATTCTTTATACACGATTAGTTTTATTAATAAAAGGTAGAATAGAATAATATACTTTATTGTACACCAAAATAGATTTTTTCTTTTTACCAAAAACCAAATTTAAAAAAATCCATTTTCACTTATTATAATTTCAGTGTTCACCTACATCAATTCCAGGTACTTGTATAATATTTGGCAGCAAATAATGGTAACATCGTGAATAAAATATAAGACGTTACAGCCTACTGAAGTTGAGGCAAAAATGCGAGAGCAATTTCCCTTCATGACGTAACTTTATATCATCGAGTGAGGTTTATGTTGTCTACTTAACAAGGATATACTCGATCGTTATGTTTATTTAAATTCTTATAACGGGGTCATTTTGTTTTTGTATTCTTTGGCTCAAGACGTAGGTTGAAACACTAGGGCCATGGGGTCCGAGTGCCCACCTAGTATTTCGAGAAATCGCCAAGCGGTTGGTCGACTCTTCACGTGACCATAGGGCGGGCCTATTTTTTGGCCAAAGAATCAGCATTGCCATCCAACGTGGTAATGCTGCCAGCCTTCTGGGCACTTTTCCTGTTGACAGCGATGCGGACGAATTTTTGGACGCCCTGTAACCCTTTTCTACTTGTACATATTTATTAGGTACTATTATAGTTTTGTAGTTTGTAAATAATTTAATTATCTTTGAAATAAACATAGTTCCTGAGACGTAGGTGTAAATAAAGGAAAGCCTTATTAGGGACCAGTCGTGTACCCGATAGCATCAGCCATCATCACAAACGCTGAACTTTTATACAAGCTTTCAACTTCTATACAGGGTGGTCCAAATAGTGACGTCATAAAAAAGAGATTCCTCACGCCCAGGGGTACCCGAAAATACCTCATGTATGTTCCACGATTCTTGATAGTTTTCGAGTTATAGATTCTTGAAAACAACTGTATGGGAACTGCTTTAAATAAATTCTGTCTTTATTTTTACACAGTTTTTTCAGTCTTTAACGTTAACTAGAAGCACTTACCAATCTCATTAGCAAGAGCAAGAGTAACAGATAGCCCTGTAAAAATAAAGATCGTTTAATTTAAAGCGGTTACATAACCATACAAATTTCAAGACGTAAGAACTCGAAAACTATAAAGAATCCGGGAAAATACATGGCGTATTTTCGGATACCCCTGGGCGTGAGGTATCAATTTATTTGTTTATGACTTCGCTATTTGTACCACCCAGTATGAAACCCTTAAGGGACGAATTTTCAAATATCCTTCCTGCTCAACTTCGTTATAAAAGGAACACTTGTGCAAAAAAATTACAAACAAAAGAGTATTCATTTTAATCCCAAGTCATTGCATGTGGTTTAAAATTATTAAAAATAATGTAACTACGATTACAAAATCCTCCTACATCATTTTAAAACGAATAGCATTGCAACGTTGCGGCTGATCTTTTCTGAAGTATCACTAGAAATTGCTGCAATAACTAAACTAGATATTTCTGTACCTACCCAAGAAAAGTACCTGTACAAACAATCTGACTCACAGTTATAAACAAGAACGCAAAAATAAGCAGCGCTAGCCTTTTTTTTTTGGGATGGCAAATCATCAAATTTTAATGACTCCTCCCGCTCTGGGCGGAGCGGAAGGAGTGTCAGACTTTTACTGACTAAAACACATCCATGTTCCTTCTTTTGCCTTTTGTGTTCCAGGGCCTCGGTATCTCTTTTGAACAGTCCCGCAGCCCTGGCAGAAGCAGTGCTAGCCTGGTGTGACCGTCGGACTGTCAAGTTATTATTATAGATCTCGAGCTCCAACCGAAAATACGCACCCCTGAATTTAATATGCGTACTGTGTGTATAGATAATTATTTCTCGGCATGTAAATTCAAGTCAGAGGCCCTTGGGTGGCATAAAAACTCTGAGACTACATTAAGCACTAACCAAACGAAAAAATTTGAAAAATAAGAACGAAACTTAGTTAATCACTCGTCATAATAGGTCGAAAAGTCGTTGAATAAAAATGTTCCAGCACAGTCCCTTCCTTAGAACTAAAGAAAACTATCAAATTGTTCATATTCCTGCTTCAGAAAAACAACAAACCCAAATGGCATACAATTTCCGAGCTGCATATAAAAATAATTTCGACAAATTCTTTTCATGAAATAACTTCGGTATTATCAACAGTGTTTTATTCAATCTACGTCAGAGGGGTTAAGCCGGGTCTCCATTTGTGGGTTTAAAGCCAAGCTCAAGCTATTTTGTCAGCGACAGTGTGCTTCTGACAGGCTACAAGCTATGCCGGGTGTTAGTGTGGCTGTATGTCACACCGGAGCGTAATGTTCACATGGGTGCGGGCAATGTGAAGTGGCTTGTGGGGGGGAGTCATTTGTGAAGTGGTTTTGTTTTGTTTCTTGGTAGTCTTGTAATTTTTTTTATTGTTATCAATATTAGTCAGTTTCTTAGATTGTAGTATGCAAATGGTTGGACACAGCTTGACTAAACCACTTGCAATGCCAATACTATATGAAACGAATAGCTGGTAAGTTTAGTAACATATTTATTTATTAAAAAAAAAGATATCTTAAATCAAAAGACTTGCTAGCCTTGCCATTAGAATATACTCGTAGTATAATATAGGTACATTTTTTGGGTGGAATTAAATAATATTCTCAGAATAATTACGACTACAACGGTGTAGAAGACGACCAGACCTTTTCTCATAGTTGTAGAACAAGTTAATTCTTTACCCGACTCTGATATATGCATATTTGAAGTTGTTTTTTGAATATTTCCTATTTTCTTCTGTCATTTATTTCATTTAGGTGTAATTTTTCAGCATAAAGTGAAAGGCTATAAGACTGTGTATACATTTTGTGCATGTACTACGTCATCACGACAATAATCAGAAAACGTTTAAGCAGGTATACTTACATTTCTTTTTTTTTAGGAGCTCGTGGCTAAATAATAACTGCCGCTCGGGTCGATCTTTAGGTTAAGCTGCGCTTGCCTAGGCTGGTCCGTGGATAGGTGACCACCCATTATATAAGCGTGCCTCGGAAAGCACGTTAAGCCGTTGGTCCCGGCTATCATTTGTAGATCTTTGACAGTCGTTACAGGTAGTCAGTGGCCCGAAAGTCGGACAACCAGTCTTACCAAAGGGTATCGTATTACCTAGAAGTAACTGGGTTGTGGAGGTCAGATAGGCAGTCGCTCCACGTAAATTACTGGTATTCAGCTGCATCCGGTTAGACTGGAAGGCGACCCCAAAATAATTAGGAAAAAGCTAGGCAGATGATGTCTTACATTTCTTTTTTTTATTGGATAAAGGGATTTGTCGCTTAGCGACCACATCTCCCACTTACATTTCTATATTCACGTTTTGTTAGCCTACTGATATCAACCGGGCCTGATTCCAGATTAAGGGCAGCTACTGAGAAATTCCTTATAAGAAAGCCCAGTAACACTTTGCCCCACTATGGCCAGCGAGGTAGTTTTTGTATATATTTTTTTTCGTCCAGCCTCACACTTACCTGGTGTCATATGTTTTTATGTCGCCTACGGGCCTCTGACTTGGCTTTTACATGCCGTCGAGAAATATCTCTCAGGCATGCTGGTTTGGTTTTCTCACGATGTTTTAAACGAATACAAAGGTGATAAATGAAACTTCAGGTAAACGTGCGGTTTCCATATAAGGGGAAGACCCATAAAATGAAATACCTACTATGCCTTTATTTATTATTATTTCCTTTTGAATAAAGATTTACTAGCATTTCTTTTGATATTAAGAAATAATCCTCAAAAGGATTGTTTCTTTATAGAACTTATTTTGGGACAAGAGAGAAAGTTATTAAGTCAATTGGATTCATTTTCTTTTGTTACTATTTTCCTTGTTTTTTCTCTTGTAATATCTTAGTACGTTACTTTCTATTTACTATTGTTGTATACCGATAACAATCATGTTTTAAATCTAAAAGAAGTTTAACCCTTAATTGGGCGCGCTTAAAAAGTTACGCAAACGGCCACGTGGGATACGTGACACCCCGGTCATATAAATCAAATACAAAATCGCGATTATGTTCGATACTTTATCATAAACGACACGTGTTTTTATGAAGCTAACGGGAACTTCAGCGTTCAAAATTTGAATTTAAAAACCTTTAAGAATGCGCTAG
The DNA here is from genome assembly GCA_950022335.1 of Eurois occulta. Lineage (NCBI taxonomy): Eukaryota > Metazoa > Arthropoda > Insecta > Lepidoptera > Noctuidae > Eurois > Eurois occulta. The sequence continues at coordinate 2,315,298 of OX465486.1, forward strand.
GGTGTGTAACACCCCACGCGACTAATTAAGGGTTAATAATTTGTCAAACTGTGGTTAGTTATAAACTTTCTAACAGAGCAAGAATCATTTGGCACTTGAGTTCCAGTGCTAATTCCGATTTTGACAACGTATTAAAGTCATGACAATCTACGTATAACAATAATTTCAATGAGTGTAACGATTTGGTCACAGATATAGATATACTAATAAAACAATGCGTGCCATTTTTTGAATACCTACTATGACGTCATAAGCACTATTTAGTTACCATACGGGTCCCGTATGGTAACTAAATAGTATAGTAACTCCCGTAATAAGGGAGTTACTAAACAAAATAGACCACGTTTTTCTTCTATAAATGTCTAGAATTAAGTTCTTGAGTTGTAACGTTTTTATTATTAACACTAGAATCGGGATATTTACCACGCCCACTGTTTGTTTTGAGTTCCCGATATTTTAAAACAAACAGTGGACATAGTAAATATCCCGTTTCTAGTATTCATAATAATGTTAGTGACCTTGACAGTTTAAAAACTTATGTAACGTTTCTGTTTAAGACAAATTAGCTTGTTGCGACAGTATAATCCACGTTAAGCATAAAATGCTTAAGCCGGGCACGCGAAGTAGGTGCTTTTCCGTTATCTAGGTATGTCTACATATATGTGGGTTCCACCAATTAGGTTTTGTTTACTAACTTTGCAATCTGTAATTCAGTCGCTGTCTCTCTATTGCACAAAACAAACTATCTATCAAAATGGCATCCTATTTAAATAAAATTCAAATTCCATTGCATGACAATATGAAGGAAGCTATCCGCTGGCGTATGTCCAAAAATTGCTTCATTCACCATCCTGTAAACCACGTTTCAGTTCCATTCATGTGTAAAGATACTATTTGAACTAGATCGGGGCCAGCTTTATCTGGAAAATGTAGGTTTAGCACGTGAAAAGAGCTATTGAGCTGGATGGAGCTTCGTTACGGTCATATTTAGAGAGATTTTTCTGAAATTTTCACGATATGGATGATGGAAAATTGTCAGTCTAGACTTTTCTCGAATATCTTGAATTAGCTATAAATTCTTCAAGGGATACTGAAAAAAGTGGTTATGGAAATGAAAACTATCGTAACGGCTATTGATACTGTTGATAAAATATAGGGACACACAGGGACACTTTTTTGCCATCCACTGAATGCGGAGGAAAATCTTTAGACTAGAAAGTCAACCAGGACGTTCTCAACTATAACTGCAAAAACAGAATAAGACAAACACTTAAAACTTTCTTCTTACCGCAATTCACATGATCCAGGTCACATACAGGAGAAGCTTAGCCGAAAATCGTGGCACATCAAAACAGGCTTCAAAAACGGGCAGGTCTCAAAATCGGGCCTAACGTTTGAATACGTCAATTCCCGGGGGTCATTACCAAAATAACCATGTTCTTTCATCAAAATTGCTACACCCACCGGAGAATCTGTCGGTGCCTCAAAGGACCAAGCGAAATGACAGGCTCAAGTGTTAATGACTGATGCTTATCTACATTTTCGTGGAGCAGACATTACCAAACGCCTCCAACGCCCTTTTGTTAACTTCCAAAACCTTTAGTTTTGATGATATGAACGCTTCAGGTGATTAAACGAGAAATTTTTGATTTTGTGTTTTGAAATTGGGTTTATCTATATTAAAAGGGATAATGAAGCTCACGATTATATTATTTGTCGTTGATTAAATAGCGCTGTGAAAGAGGTGTGAAATCTGATTACGGTATTTTCTGATGTGAATTTCAAAATGTATTTTTCCTAAACGCTGTATTTCAAAACATTAAAGTCTAAAATGTAATCTCAATGTCCTCTTTTACAGCGCAGCCGGTAAAACTTGGGGCCACCGATGATGAGTTCTGAACTTTGGGAAACTTGTTCGTTGAGATAGTTTTTGAGAACCTGCACATTGTAACACAAGCGTGCCGACGGTTACTCACGAAGAAGATTGATCAATATGTCCTTCAAAGTAAGAAGTTACATAGATTTGGTACTCTATTATACGTAAAACTCGTAAAAGTTTTACGGGTCTGTGTATGTACGAGTACCTACGTGGAATATTTGAGTATTGAATAATAATATTTTATCAGTTATACCTATGTGACAAAGTTTTAACCGACTGCGCTAATAGAAAAGATTGGCTTATGTTTTTGGAAGTAGTCGTAGAATTCCGATTATCCACAATTACGAAAAATAAAATATGAAAATATAAACAACTTAGGTAGGTTGTACCTATACTGCAATATTCCGACTTCGCAAACCCAAGGTACAATCAATACCTCCTTTTTAACATGATTATTTCTCATGCTAATCAATAAAGGAAAATCCAATGTTTTGAAAGTCAACTTTGTCTTAACGAGGTTATATGCAAAATAGCTTAATTTCCAACGGCTAGATTCCTAAAATAGCTATCGTATTCGCTTATTATTAGTTTAGCACCAATTAACACGATTGAACTATTTGCTATGTTCTAAGATATTACGGGCACTAGTTTGAGTTGGCCATACTTTACAATGTTACCAGAAACATAAAACATTTTGAGGCGTCACTCAAACAGTGCTGTAAAAGGCAAAATCTGATTTGAAACTGAAGAAAGTGTTTTATCCCGTGGTAACGAGCTAGAAGCTCAAGCGAGAGACGCTTTGCAATGACTGCAGAGAACACGAAGAAACGAGACGAGAATTTGTTTACAGCATCACCGACAAGAATCACCGATGTGACGATAGTGACGCTAGAATATACCACTTGACGCAATGCGCGTCACAAGTGGTATCGGCCAAAGTCGTGAACGAGGTCTAGAATATGAAGTTAAATTGTTCTTACAAGTCTATTAGTCACCATAATTACTTACTATCCTAAGACAATAAAGTGAACTTCTGCAAAAAAAATAAGGATTAATATTAAAATTGGATTTACACTCGTAGCTGCCGAATTACGGAACAAATTCTGAACATAATTTTACTATCATCTTCCAGCCCTTCTTGTCCCATTCTCCTTGGGATCGGTGCAACATGTTTTCTTCATTCATTCTCCCCTGTCAGACTTCACGGCATCATTTTACTCCTTTCTCTTTCATTTTATTCCTCACACAATCCAACCAACTTGTCTTTAGCTTTCCTCTCTCTCTCTCCAATCATCAAAATTCATATCCATCACTCTTTTAGTCACATGCGTTTTATCCTTCCTCATAATCATGTCCATAAACACAATCTTATAAACATAATCGTACCAACGTAACATTAATATCTACCTAATTACTCAGTCCACGTAATCCTCGTTCATACATAAAACCTTCCCCTCATGAATACATAGGAAGTGACTAGTTGTGATGAAGCCCTTAAAAGCTTTCTGCAAATGGAGCCCAAACGTGAGATCGTTTTGGCCGACCACTTATCACATAGATTGATTGCAATAGGAGGTGATTGGGTTCTTATATGTAGTGACGCTACATAGTGGTAGACAATTTCTGGCATTTTGTGGTCTGTTTGGAAATTTATTGAGACATAAAAATGACGACAACTAAAACTTTCTATAAATCCTTTAACAGGTTTTTCTATAATTTTATTAAATACAGTTGGTATATTAAAGCTGATCGGAGATATTTTGTATAGAGGTCGTTTTTAGGGTTCCGTACTCTTTTTTTTTTTTTTTTTTTTGGAGGGTGGGAAATCATCAAATGACTAATCCCGCTCTGGGCGGAGCGGAAGAGAGTGTCAGACTCTTACTGACTAAAAACCACCCATGTTCCTTCATTGGCCCTTTATGTTCCAGGGCCGCGGTATCTCTTTCGAACAGTCCCGCAGCCCTGGCAGGCACCGGCCCTTGCGGGCCCCTCTCGTTTGCTGACAACTCTTTGAGGCGCGCGTGGAACACGAACGCGCCAGCTAGGGTTCCGTACCTCAAAAGGAAAAAACGGAACCCATGACCCTTTGGTTGTAACGTATATATTTGATATCTGTCATAGTTGTTGGGCACTTCACTTCACTTCACAACTATGACAGATGTCCGATAAATACGTCACAACCAAAGGGGCCGCAAAAAACGTATATTTCGACATTCAAAGGAATCAAAATTTAAATGGTACTTCCCGTTGACCTAGAATCATGAAATTTGGTAATAAGCATTGCCTTATAGCACAAGTAAAGGGTGTCACCCGCGGTGCGTGAGTCCAACTCGCACTTGGCCGGTTTTTTTACTCCGACGGGCTTCAAACGTGGGTAGAATCTATGCATATTGAAGGCACGACAAGCACCAGTCATTATATACCGAACCTTTATCAACTATGTTGGGATCGGCTTCTAGTCTAACCATGCATCAGCAGATGTCATGAATCATGATGCAGCAAGCCAGTATTTTACACGGAGCGCCAGCCAATCTGACCTCCACAACCCGGTTAGTACTGGGTAATACGATATCCCTTGGTAAGAACGGACGACAAGCACCTATACTAGTAAGCACTTATTTTATTTCATGAGCGCTGTAGGCTATTTTTATTTTATTTATTTTCTGTAATGATGGATCTAAAAAGTAATTTACTTTGTAAGAAATAGTGTTCATACCAAACGGTCACATACTTTACTAGTTTTCAGCCAGTTATTCCATGAAATACCAGTTTGCGGTTTCTGGTTTATTTTACACAGTAAAATAAGAGTCTTGCATAGTGCAGCTTTGTCGGCTGGCTGTGTTATTGCACACTTTAACACTTCAGCGACTAGACTTATGTGCAGATTACCTGAGTAAAACGTGGAGCGCCATAATTTTTAAGAAAATTTTCCACTTTACAAAATCCCCGTAAAGTGCGGTTTTATTCTACTGCCGCTACTGTTTTGAAATGTAAAGTTTAGTTTGTTTGCTATTCAGTCACGATTACGCGAATAAAAGACTAGCTTAACAGTAAATTGTCACAAGTTTGCAAATACACAGAAATTCGTTTCAAAATGCTTTAACTATTGCTATACAATGGGTATTCATTAATTACTTATCTTGTCGAATCGTCCGAAACGAAATAAATAATGCCTCTTTTAGCTTTTGTTTCTTACCGTCTCGTCGATCGATAAGTTGGATCACTCTCTTCAAAGACAAAGAAGTGACGAGATAGCACTATTCTTTGTAATCAACTTACACGGTTAGGGATATAAGCATATTTTTTATTAATAAATATCAAAGGCGGTAGATTTTTATGAACTCATGAACGGTAGCAACTTATTGTTTATATAAATAAAAACCGGACAAGTGCGAGTTCGTCTCGAGTGGAGAGGGTTCTGTACGTTAATTACGTATATTCCGTAAGTTGTTTTAAATCAAAGATTTCTTATAGGTTTTCCTGAAATCTATAGGCAAAGAAGTATGTTTTGTATTTTTTTTCGAAATTTTCGGCCCTGTAGTTTCGAAGTTAAGGGGGGGGGGCGGTCAATTTTCGCCTATTTAAATAACTTCAAAACTATTCGTCTTAAAATTCCAAAAAGGAAATATTTGACATGCTCACAATTAGCCCTTTCATTTGATAATTATGTAAAACAATATATGTAGTTTGCAATTTTTTTTTTCATTTTATAATTTACCCCTATAATATGTGGCCCCCATGTTTAAAATTCAGTCATTTACACGTTACACGTCTGTCTTTGGGTCACCGACTTACATATGTGTACCAAATTTCAACTCAATTGGTCCAGTAGTTTCAGAGTAAATTGGCTGTGATAGACGGGCAGACAGACAGCTACTCGAGTGATGCAATAAGGGCTCCGTTTTTTCCTTTTGAGGTACGGAACCCTAAAAATACATTCTAAGAGAAACTACGACGCCTATTAAAAGATACTTCAGAAACACAAGTTCAAGTTTCGTTTAGCTTCTGCAAAATCCTTATTCCATTCTCAAGTATACAAGTGATATAATTCCACCTCGTAGAATGCTGTAATAAAATTATTTCCTTCCGTCTCCACTACTAGGATAAATTAATGCCTCTAATAAATTAAGGGCTTTTGTCTGTTTCTATTTTGTTTCAGTAATTTGCAGGTAAGATAAAGATGGCGGATATACATAGTTTTAGCTGGTTTTAATGTTTATTATTATGAGCGTTTTAACAGTGAATTTTAGCCATGTATTCTGTCGTCCAAAAATATTCTGTAACGTGGAGAGTCAGTAGAAATTAATTTATATAAGAAAGCAAAAAGATCAGCTTAGTACGTACCAAAACAAAGGATGGAGCACTTAATATCGTGTCCTGTTGTTTGTCCACTACAGGAACTGATGGACGCTATCGAAAGCGCCAAATCAGTGGCTCAGTCGTAGACCGACACAATTTAGATTGCCATCGACATGCCAAGAAGACGAATAAATTTATTAGGGAATCTAGAAAAACTAGATTTGGTAATTCTTTGACGAAATAGTAAACCTCATTTCCCATAGGGCCCAAAGTCAACGAAACCTTGAGGTCGACTGGAGCGGCTGTTGTTTAGCCTCAAGCTCCTCTATACTATATCTAAATAGGCTGTATTGTGCCTCGTGATTACCAATAGGCTCGCTCCAAGTTACATGGGATTTAGATATTACTGGTGAAATGTGGATGTACTGGTGGAGGCTTACCTTACTGTGGGGAAAACAGACGATATATGCTGGCTGGTTTCAAAGCCGTGTTTGTGCATGATGTGTAACTAGCCGACAATACCGAGGACCTTCATAGCATGTTTCCGAGAATCTCTGACAGTACCCATTTGTAGTAAGGTAGAATTTTCAGTGAAAACCAGAACTACACTGTTGCTATCTAATAAGTGAATGTAGTTCGCAATGTAGATAGAAATATGGCTGTTACTATTAGCTTGCGTTATCTCGTGATTGGGCAAAGCCCAGTGATTTCCAGTGCTTTAGATCCAAGGCTAATGTGGACCCCTGTTTGTTATTCTGACTGTGCTCCATAATGTAGTTTTTTTGGCCCACAGTCCATTGGGTAAAGACCAGATGTGGCCAGCAGACTCAATACAGCTTTGCAGCTCTTTTATCAATGTCAGTAATTAGATTTTTGGCACTTAATGAGAAAAAGTCGCAAGATTCACTTGATTTGACGTTGGTCTAGTGGTCGCGTTTGCGACTGCTGAGCATTAGGTCCTTGATTCGATTCCCAGGTCGGGTGGATTTTTATTGGGTTTTTCCATAAGGAATTTCTCAGTATCGGCCACGGAGTCTGGATTTGCCCAGTTGATGGAAATAGGCTCGCCCTTATTACATGGTACACCTCTGCCTAACCCTTCGAGGATTACAGGCATGATGTTATGTTATGTTACTCAGACACTTATCGACAAAATGTCGCGTGCTTTCGACATTTGTCGAAAAAACACAACTACCCAGTTTTATCGACAAAATCTTTCTCAGTACGAATCAGGAAGCCAGGAAAACAAATACAATGGAACTTGGTAAAACAAAGGTCTAAGGTAAAGAACAAACGGCACGGGGTCACAAAACGAGCGGACATAAGCAGCTGCTTATGTCCGCCCGCTCTGCGTATGTGTATTGTAAGAAATTCAAGCAAATCCGGTGAAAATCTCTAGATTTTTCTTTTACTTGGATCGACGTTGGGTGATATTTTAATGCCGGCAGTGTACTACTGGGTAGTTATGTTAAAATTTAAAATTGTGAAGAAAATTCAAAAATGTGGTGGATTGACGAAAACTACCGAAAACCTGATGTTAATACTGTTGTAATACGTTGCGAAAATACGATACGCGTCGATTGTCACTTTATAAAACAATATCAATCTAAAAAAATATTACAGGTACGCTTATGAGAAAACCTACCACGGTTGACAAAACTGAAAAGCGACACAGCCAAAAATATATTATGTCATATTTTATTCACTTCCAAACCAACATCACAATACGTCGAGAATTCATAACAAAGCAGTATGTACAAACGTTTCCAATCAGTAAATGGAAACCACAATAAGTTCTAGTGCTGTTAAGGTGCATATGTCACCTTTAGCGCGAAGTTTTGGCGTTCCAATGGGTGAACCGTCCCGATTCTCATCAACCGCGTGGATAAGGTAGCGAGTATAGTGATTGTGAAACTGGAATGCTCCTGTGTTAGGTTAATTTTGGAACATTAGTACCGATTGTTGTCAAGAGATGGCGTTGTTAGTTGAGCGGCGGTTTCTGAATCGCGGTGTTAAGATTTTCCGTCGTTCAACTAGGTCAACGATATTATATTTTTTTTGGGTGTGAGCAGCAAGCACTGTGATTAGTTATATTATACGCGCTTAATTGTACAGTCCAGTGTTTCATTATCCACCCTCTCCAAGTCGATCTTGTTCATGGTCCTTCGAGAGCCGGGTGTGGTCGGGAGTGTTTTTGGTGGTTTCCGGTGGTGGTAGAAATTACCACCCTTCGCTTCGTTACTGGGCACTCTGGGCAGTGGATCGCTGTCCAGAGCATCCCTTCAGTGGGTACCAGGTGAGAGGTACCAGGAGCTGGAGGTGGAAGACTTGTTGGCGCAGGGAGCAGCCAGTGGAGCGTGGTGCAGCACTACTGGTGGCAGCAGCAGCCGGGAGGAACGAGGCAAGGGAGGAGCAGAAACTCAACAGTTCGTGGTCAAGCAGGCAGGGGGCGCCACCTGTGTGGTGCAGTACATCGCGGCTTGACGTTGCCGTCGGTCTGTGTCAGTGAGTGTATCTGGTGAAAAAATCGTGAGTACTTTCAACCTTATTAAATCAGGAAGAATCCAAGAGAAAAAGTGCATTAGAAATTGAACTTTATTCTCATTAGAAAATTAACTTAGCTGTTGTGTGTGATTTCGGACTTGTGAAATTGTCAAGAAAAAGTGGTGGCACACGGGGAACCTATGCCCGTTTTGCCATAGAAAATAAACGTTAAAAAGACTTGTAAAATTTTCATTGGTTTTAAATTCTGAGTTGGAACAAGTGCAAGAAGACTGTTTTTAGTGGACATTAAGTAGAATAATTATATTTTCCACTCTTTATTGTTTAAAGTTGTTTATTGTGCTGTAGTTAGAAATTTATTATTTTTGTTATTTTTAATTGTGTTTACGTATAATTCGTGTTATTTTTTGATTTTGTGTATACTTAAAATTCGTGTTTTCAAAATGGATTCATTTATCGATATCCAAGAAGATGTGAAAACAAAAATAGAAAAGTCTTGGATTAACTTAAAGAAATGCCCAAAAGATAGGCTTACAATATCGTATATAGAAACACGTTTAGAAAGTTTAGAACAACAATGGCAACTTTTCTATAATACGCATGTTAGGATAATCAGCGAGGTTAAGAAATCGGAATTGCATAGCTCCAATTACCATAAAGATTGTTTTTATGACGAGGTTGAAGAATTATATATTCAATTAAAAAGCACTTTAAAAGAGCTAATAAGGCAAGATAAATTTGTATCTAGTGGAGAGAATAGTAGTAGCTCGGGACTTAGCGGTAACAAAGATTTTCATAACTTTCGGTTACCAGAAGTGAAAATACCAATGTTTTCTGGTAAATATCGCGAATGGGTAACCTTTAGAGATTTGTTTATGGGTTTAATACACAAAAATAGTAGCCTAGATGATGCACAAAAATTGTATTATTTAAAAGGGTATTTAACCGGAGAAGCGGAACTGTTGTTAAAAAATGTAAAAGTTACATCGGAAAATTATAGTACAAGTTGGGAAAAATTAGAGTCCATGTACAATAATAAACGATTCTTAGCAAATGGTATTGTAAAATCTTTATTCAATCAAAGAACATTAACAGGAGAATCCGCATCAGAGATTAAAAACCTTTTAAGTACAACTACTGATTGTCTAGAGTCAATAAAAAATTTAGAGATCGATCTTGCATCATTTTTAATCGTTCATATTGTAACCGAAAAACTGGATAAGGCTACTAGAAGGGCTTGGGAATTAAAGTTAGCATCGGATCCAAGCGATGATCTTCCTACTTTTGATCAACTAAAAGATTTTTTGATTAATCGATTCAGGGGGTTAGAAAATTTAGATATTAAGGTAGATAGGGTCCAAAGGACAACACAGGCACTACACGTAATGAAAGATAGAAAGGGATCTTGTGCATTTTGTGCAGGTGAACATAAAATAAGTGCATGTAAAAAATTCATAAACGAAAGTATTGCTAATCGGAGAGACTTTGTTCTCAAGAAAAAATTATGTTTCGTTTGCTTGCTTGATAACCACTCTGTTAGATTTTGCAAGAACACTCTCAAGTGCCAGGTGTGCAAACGCCGCCACCATTCATTGCTACACCCACCGGGTGGTGTAGGGTCGGAAGTTGGTGAGGGTAGTAGTGCTGCTCGCGCGGAAACCTCATCGAATGGGGAGAATACAGCCGCTAATCAAGCGGAGGGGTCCAATACTCCGGTAGTCTCATGTCTTGCGAAAGGGAGTAGGAAAACGGTATTACTAACGACGGCGTTAGTTAAGGCGGAGTCGAAGAATGGGACTTACCACGTGGTTAGGGCATTGCTGGATCAGGGATCACAGGGTTCCTTTGTTACGGAATCCCTGGTTCAGTATTTGGGATTAAAGAAAATACCTTCAAAAAATACGGTGCTCGGTGTGGGAGACAAAGGTACAACGTCGACGGCTATAGTGGTTATAAATCTTAGGTCAAGAGTAAATCCTTCTTTTAAAATAAAGGTGAATGCCTACGTTTTAAAGTCAGTAACGTCTCTTCTCCCATCCTCTAAAGTAGCTAGAGTAGAATGGGTAGAATTGAACGAGAATGATTTGGCTGATCCGGATTACTTCAGACCTAATAAAATCGATATTTTATTGGGCGCTGAAGTATACAGTCAGGTCATTCAGCACGGTGTTAAGAAGAATGCAAACGGGACTCTATTGGCGCAAGAAACCACTTTAGGATGGGTATTGTCGGGTGCGTTTGAAGTTGACCAAGGTATAAGTTCTCCCTCAAAAATAACTGTGATGCATACCAGCGTCCAAGATGATGAATTATTGAGAAAATTCTGGGAACTGGAAGAAACATCTGGAACAAAAAGGATGCTCACAGAAGAGGAAATTAAATGTGAAGAATTGTTTAAAACTACAACTACAAGAGATAAGGACGGCAGATATATAGTAAGATTGCCGTTACGGGATACAAACCTGGTTGGTAGTGGCGGTGAATCCAAAGGGATAGCTGAAAAAAGACTTAAAGGATTAGAAACAAGGTTAGCAAAAAATGATAAATTAAAGGCTGACTACGCTAAGGTGATACAGGAATATTTAAGTCTTAACCACATGGTAGAAATAAAAGAAAAGGAAAAAGATAATAAAAGGGGTGTTTACTTACCTCATCATGCTGTCGTCCGGGAGGATAAAGACACAACCAAAGTGCGTGTTGTGTTCGATGCGTCCTGCAAGCGCAGCAACGGGAGGTCACTTAATGATGACCTAATGGTGGGTCCGTCTTTGCAAGACGAACTCCGTCATATTATTATGCGTTGGAGGGCGCATAAGATTTGTGTAGTGGCTGATATTATAAAAATGTACCGGCAAGTTTTAGTGAACAGACAAGATACTCAAATGCAACGAATCCTTTGGCGGGACAGTCCTGAAAAGGAAATAAAGGAGTACGAATTGATAACCGTTACATTCGGGACAGCCTCGGCACCATACTTAGCTGTACGGGCTCTTCAACAGCTTGCAGTTGACGAATGCGGTGATAATGTAGATATAGCTAAAATAATCGTAAATGATTTTTATATGGACGATTTGATGTCAGGAGCTGAAACTAAAGAAGATGCGTTAAAAATATATATGGAAATAACAAAGGTGTTAGCTAAAGGCGGATTTCAACTACAAAAATGGAAAAGCAATAGCGAAGAATTAATAAAGAGCATTAAGGATGGGAATGATGAAGCATTACAGATAAAAATAGACGATGTTACAAAAATTTTAGGACTTACCTGGAATTCACGCGATGATTGTTTCCAATACTCTCTGGTACTTCAGCAGATAACTGGACCTGTAACAAAAAGAAAAATTATATCCGATATTGCAAGATTATTCGATCCATTGGGGTGGCTAGCACCAAGCATAATCATAGCAAAGGTGTTAATACAAAAGCTGTGGTTGGCAGGGTTAGAATGGGATCAAGAAGTTCCTAATAATTTAGTACATGAATGGGCGACTTACCGTCGCAACTTATCTTCTTTGGTGGAGGTTAGAATCCCACGATGGCTGCATACTGCTACTAACGTAAAGAAGGAACTGCATGGCTTCTCGGATGCTTCCAAAATGGCGTATGCAGCTGTCATTTACCTCAGAGTTGTGGATCACGAAGGAAATATTCACATTTCTTTAGTAGCGTCAAAAACGAAGGTGGCACCCATTAGACAAGTGTCCATACCTAGACTAGAACTTTGTGGGAGTGTTCTTTTAGCCAAATTAATGGCTGAAGTAGGAGAAGTAATGGGTGTACAGAAGCTTGATTGGCATGCATGGACAGATAGTGAGGTGGTACTAGCTTGGCTCAATAGCCATCCTAGTCGCTGGAAAACTTTTGTAGCCAATAGAGTTTCAGATATTTTAAACACCTTGGATACATACCACTGGTCTCACGTATCGTCTAAGCAAAATCCCGCAGATTGTGCTTCCCGCGGTGTGTGCCCAGCTGAATTGAAATCTACGGCTATATGGTGGAATGGTCCAGACCTGTTGCGACAGCAGGTAATTGACTATAAAAGGCCGAAGCATCTCGTAACATATTTGGAAGAGGTCAAGGCGCACACGACTGCGGTCGACACAATTAACATTTGGAATAAGTTTTCTAGGTTGTCGAAATTAATAAGAGTTGTCGCTTACTGTCGGCGGTTTTTGAATTTAAGAAAACAGGCAACAACACAACATTGTACGCGGGAATTAACGAAACAGGAGCTTGACGAGGCCACAGACACATGCATAAAGAAATGCCAAGAGGAGTTTTCAGAAGAATTGAAGGAATTAAAAAATAGTACGTTATTAAAGAAAAAGGGGAATCTAAAATCGTTAAATGCTTTTATTGACTCAAATGGAATTGTAAGAGTTGGAGGAAGACTTGAAATGTCTCAATTGGATTATAATCGCGTGCACCCAATCCTCTTGCCAAAGGAATCTTTTTTGAGCGAACTTGTGATCGCTGACGCTCATTCAAAAACCATGCATGGTGGCCCGCAGCTTATGGTCACATATATACGATCCAAATACTGGATCATAGGAGTTAAGTTGCTAGCCAAAAAATATGTAAGAAACTGCGTTAAATGCATAAGGTATTCAGCCAAAACTCGACCCCAACTTATGGGGCAACTACCATCGTCACGTGTGACGCCAAATAAACCCTTTTTGTGCACAGGAGTGGATTATGCAGGACCCTTAAACATACGGGTGTCAAAGGGTCGCGGGAACAAGTCATATAAGGGTTACATTGCACTCTTTATATGCATGTCCACTCGAGCAGTACACATAGAGGCAGTTAGTGAGTTGAGTACCAAAGGTTTCCTGGCTGCGTACAAAAGATTTGTGGCTAGGCGTGGTCGCTGCGCCGAGTTGTACAGCGACAACGGTACTAATTTTGTAGGGGCTGCACGGGAATTGCTTCATTTATATAATGAAGATAAATCGAATTTTAATACAGAATTAGCTGAGTATCTCGCTACAAGTGGCACGGAGTGGCACTTTATTCCTCCTCATGCGCCAAATTTTGGGGGACTTTGGGAGGCAGGGATAAAGTCTACCAAATACCATTTAAAGAGGGTCATAGGAAACACTACTCTGACATATGAAGAGATGGCTACAGTCCTGGCTCAAATTGAAGCGTGCCTCAATTCGAGGCCGTTATCGTATGTGGAGGATCAGGACAAATTAACCATCCTAACTCCAGGGCATTTTCTGATAGGTGAGCCATTAGTTTTATCTCCCGATTTAAATTATGAAAGGGCAAATGTTAGCACGTTAAAGCGATGGCAACTTCATCAGAGAATGATGCAGGATTTCTGGCGACGTTGGTCGCACGACTACCTTCACCAATTCTTGCAACGACATAAGTGGCAATATAAAATTCCGGAACCATCTGTCGGTGATGTAGTTTTGGTTAAAGAGGACGATATGCCTCCTGTCAAGTGGTTACTAGGCAGGATTGAACAAAAACATCCTGGGTCTGACGGTCTTACTCGTGTCGTAACTCTACGCACACAATCGTCTAAGATAAAAAGACCGACGTCTAAATTATGTTTACTGCCTGTGTCCAATTGAACGTGATTTGTTAGATGTAAGTATAATGTTGAACTCATTGTGTTAACCGTTTGTCAAGTAGTTTTAATTTTAATAGTCATAAGGATTTAAATTGTAACCAAAACCTGTCAAGGATAAAAAACGAATGTAATTGCTTCTCACCAAGGGTAAGAGTTAAGTTCAGGGCATTCGAGACACTTTACCTTATCGAAAAATGGAGCCTTATTGAAAGACATTCTGCAATAATGTCCTTGGTGGGCGGTATGTTAGGTTAATTTTGGAACATTAGTACCGATTGTTGTCAAGAGATGGCGTTGTTAGTTGAGCGGCGGTTTCTGAATCGCGGTGTTAAGATTTTCCGTCGTTCAACTAGGTCAACGATATTATATTTTTTTTGGGTGTGAGCAGCAAGCACTGTGATTAGTTATATTATACGCGCTTAATTGTACAGTCCAGTGTTTCATTATCCACCCTCTCCAAGTCGATCTTGTTCACCTGAAAACATTATATTTAAAAAATATATAAACTTTAATCGATTTGGAGTTTTAAGTAAGTCACTATAAAACCTAAATTTAAGGCATAGGAGAAAGCTGTTTTTTAAGTCGACAACACATATAATAATAGGTATTTGGAAATCAAATCTTAAAATTCGATAATTCGAAGTTATTCAATTTCGTAGAGTAAACAAGCTCAAAGTATTTTCAGTTATTTGAAGACAGAAGGAACACCAAGATATTTTAATGGCCAATAATTACCAACATTTGAAAAACAATTATTTTGTATTCCAATTTCCACCCAATTACTAAACAAGACCTTAGAAATTGGTTATAAGATTGATTAATTCAACGACACTTAACACATACCTACCTACGCTAGATTACCCACACGTACGAATATGCTTGAGGTTAAACTAATACTACTCCACCTTCCATGTGTTGATAAATTCATAACCTCTCTCGCTTGCTCCTAAATCGGATAATAAAGCTTAACAGGGGAAACGGAACACCGTATGGAGCATTGTAAACCACAAATCTCTGTAAGGTGTACCGGGGATATTTCGAAATATCAGATAAATGGTGAAAGATTATGTTTTGGACTTAAAACGAGAAAATATGCCTGGAAGCAAAAATAATTCTCATGGAAGATGCTTTCTAATCTGATTCCAGTTTCTAGAGAAAACTCTTGGAAAAATGGTTGCTTAGATTTGTAATGGAAAAGATTTAAATCGTTAGATGCTACCATACTTAAAATCTGAAATGGAATTTGAGGTCATTCATGTAAAAAAAGATGTCGCCTATTCAAAAAATCGAAATGTACTAAAATTAATATTAAACGTTTTAAAATTGAACGCACGTCTTAATTCTCAAAACTAATATTGCACACAGATTTCAGGTTTAAAGTGTCATGAAATACTTGAACTGTTATATCGAAATGCTATGATCTCGAATTCAAGGGGTTTCGTAACACCCAACCCTAACTGGGTTGTGGAGGTCAGATAGGCAGTCGCTACATGTAAATTCAGCTGCGTCCGGTTAGACTGGAAGTCGATTCCAACATAGATGGGAAAAGCCGAATGATGATAGTTTGTTCGCATTGCGCCAAAAAGTCTTCATACTGAGAAGAGTGAGCGTACATCCCATAGAACGATAAAACACTCACTCTAGCACACCCTTGTCAGAGTAAGTGTCAACGAAACATAAACGTACGAGCATCTAATAATTTTTTGACGCGGTAGGGCGAATTCAACGATTTAAATCTTTGTTTCCAACAAAAAAATTGATGTATTGTTCATTGAAGTTATAGAAATAAATTTATTTATTTATTTTTATAGTGAAAGTTTTCTTCTGCCTAGATCCATATTTCATTTTTAGGGTTCTGTACCCAAAGGGTAAAACGTGACCCTATTACTAAGACTCCGCTGTCTGTCTGTCTGTCTCCAGGCTGTATCTCATAAACCGTGATAGCTAGAAAGCCGAAATTTTCACAAATGATGTATTACTATTGCCGCTATAACAACAAATACTAAAAATTTAAAAAAAATAAATATTAAGGGGGCTCCCATACAACAGATATGATTATTTTTTGCCGTTTTCATAGATAATGGTACGGAACCCTTCGTGCGCGAGTCCGACTCGCACTTGGCCGGTTTTTTATTACATAATCAAGTAAACGCGAATAGGAGAACTGTTTCCGCTCCGGGGTATAATAAAAAACATGACACAGTAACTATGACTTCCTTTTATATAAGAACTTATGCAACAACGGTCCCTCGCGAACGATTAATACCATACAATATTCCATAGTTATGAGTTCGTACTTTATAATTTATTTGAAATTGTTCTAAAAAGTAGGTCTTATTAAATAGAAAAATTGACTGAAACTGGGTATATTACTCGTATTATGTTTTCTTACTTCAAAATTCCATGAATTTTTTAATTAAAGATCTACTACGCTAGGGGGGCGTTTTAGCAGGCGTGCTCTAATAGATACGCCGCACAAATAAGCGCTCGTCACTATCATAACATAACACAACATCACGCTCGTAATCCGCGAAGGGTTAGGCAGAGGTGTACCTAATAGTACACCTACATTACGTCAGTTATGTTTAAGTCCCATATAATAGGGGGCGAGCCTATTACCATGAACCGGGCACAAATCCAGATTCCGTGGCTCCTACTGAGAAATTCCTGCTAGAGAAAACCAATAACACTTTGCCCGACCTTGAAATTGAACCCAAGACCTCTTAGCTCGGCAGTTGAACTTGTGACCACTAGACCAACGAGGCAGTCGTCATGATCACTTTGTTCAGAAAACCAGAAGGCTCCCTCTGCTGGTGCGAGGAAGCACTTGCGTTTGCCAAATAGAATATACTCCAATGATCACGTTTCCACGTGATGGTCGCCAATATAAGGAGATGGAACAGAGTGAAGTAATCCTTTTTTATCGAAACCTTTCACAGATCACTGAAACCCCGAAATCAAACCGAGAGACTAAAGAAAAAAAAAACCTAAACGTTTTAAAAATTCGCCACTAAAACCTCACCTGTATCTAGCGCCTGTTCTCTTTTCCGCCTTTATTGGACCGTATTGAGCCTCTGTGAAATGTGTAAAATTGCCAACAGTAGGATTCTAGGGGAACTTTTTGAAACGAGTTTGCTAAGAACGGCAGCTAAAGAAAACTAAACATCGGAATGGAAGCGTTCTTCTCGTAATGTTTGACGGCGGAAGTTTTTGTGGTTACATTCTAAGAGTTTTACTGGGATTGTCTTAGTCGTTGACATGCAGTTAGGACTTAGCAGTGTGTTGGTCTTGTTTGAACAGTTGAATAACAGCGATAATCGAAATAATTGATACAATTTATATTTTAGCAAGGTACTCATCCATGAGAGGGGATGGGAAGCCGTCACCTCCTGCGAAGCAGTCATGCTAGCAAAGGAGATGGCGGAACGTGAGAGGGAGATAACCTCACGTTCCAGCCGCCGCGGGAGACGCCCCGGGCGTCGGGATACACGTGGTGGCTTTCTGCCACCGTCGGCGTGGGCCTGTGGACAGTGAGTAATGGGCTAGCTCGCCGTCCGTCCGTCTTATGACGACAGGCCGTGACGACGGCGCGTTCGTGTTCTACGCGCGCCTCAAAGAGGTCAGCAACAGGAGGGGCCTGCAAGGGCCGATACCTGCCAGGGCTGCGGGACTGTTCGAAAGAGATAACTGAGCAAAAGAAGGAACATGGATGGGTTTTAGTCAGTAAAAGTCTGACACTCCCTTCCGCTCCACCCAGAGCGGGAGGAGATTAATTGATGATTTCTCATCCCAAAAAAAAAAGGTACTCATCCATACTAATATTGTAGGTGTGTATTTAGGGAGACATCTTCGGATCTCCTGATCTGGTTCCAAAAATTCTTTCAATAACGGGAAACTACATTATCCCCAAGTGTCATAGGTTAGATTTTAAATGTTCTCTCGGGTTAACTTCCTTGAGAGCGAAGCCGCGAGCATAAGCTAGTACAAAACAATTTGGATTCGACGGATAAAACTCGCGATCTATGCCACGAGTAGTCAAATTGATCTATTTTTATGTCCAGATATATGCAAGTTCTTCCATAGGAAAATCCATACCTTCCAGCCATGATTCTGCTTTCGTTATACATATTTCACTGACAGCTTTGTTATTTTATCAACAGCGCAAGCTGAAGTGCGTTTGTCAAGAACGAATTGTGCAGCAAGATTGCTTGCCCACTTGAGATTTATTTACGACAAGTCGATTTCCCCGACGACAAATAACAAGCATTGCATACAAAATTACGTTATTACTGTTACTGCTAGTCTGCAACATCCCATTGCTGCCCAAAATCCTCTCCCTAAGACTTCCAACTTTCACGATCGAGCGTTTTAGTTTGTTTAGATGTCATCCGCCATCTTCTACGGGGTCTGCCGCGACGCTTTCAATTCACCTTCTGTGCATTATAAATAAATAAATAAATATCCCTGGACATTTCACACAGCACCATCTAGTCCCAAGCTAAGCAACCTAATGTTTGTGTTATGGTAGCTAGATGGCTGATAAACTGCATATATACTTTTTTTTTTTGTAAATACATACATATTATAGATAGAAAAACACCCAGACCCGGAACAACTACTTGTAGGTCATACAAATATTTGTTCCGTACGGGAATCGAACCCGCGACATGCAGCGCAGCAGTCAATCGCTTAACCACTGCGCCAACCGTGCCGTCAACGGATTATGTTGTACTTTTACTTTTTTTACAACTGCTAAATTTTGTACTAGGTTTAAAGATTAATGTACGAAAAATTATTTAGGTTCCCGTATCTAAATCTACCTCAGAACTCAAGGCGTCACTGTTGATGATATAATTGCAATAACTGCCTCTTGGGTCTAGCGGTCGCAAGCACAACTGCTGAGCATGAGGAACTGAGTTCGATTCCCAGGTCAGGCAAAGTTATTGGGTAGCGACGGAGTCTGGATTTGTGCCCGGTTGATGGAACTAGGCTCGCCCATACAACTGGCGAAATGTGGGTGTCCTGTTAGGTGAATCTCTGCCTAACCCTTCGGGGATTACAGGCGTGATGTTATGTTATGATCAATAAAGAATCACCCTTTCTTAAATCCAGCATTTCATTGATTTAAATCACTTCAGAAACTCCCCAAGTATTCACATTACTACCAGTCCAGGCAGTAGAATTTTTATTGCCCATAACTGGAGGGTCAGTCTAAAATTTTACTGAAGCTTTCGTTATAACCTTCGAAACTATGTGAGTTTATTAGCACTACTATGAAGATTAAAGCTGAACTGAGTGAGGGTCAGACCTTTAATTAAGGGACCTTGAATTTGAGCTGTACCTTGGTCCAGATTTATAGTGGGCTGTCGAATTTCACAGATTGTTTAGGGTGGGTTAGTTTCACATTTTGTAACTGCTGGAACTTGAGGTTTGGTTTGTGTCAGAATGATGGTGAGTTTTGTGAACTCTACTTTGGAGTTTTTGGTATTTTAAAATAGGTTTCTTGAAAATCCATAAAATTTTGTAAGTTAAAAATGCGACTGCTGAGCACGTTATTGGGTTTTTCCGTCAGGAATTTCTTCAGTAGCTGCCACGGAGTCTGGATTTGTGCCCGGTTGATGGCAATAGGTTCGCCCCCTATTACATAGGACTTTAACATAACTAGCGAAATGTGCGTGTAGGTACTATTACGTTCATCCTTCGGGGATTACAGGCGTGATGTTCTGTGTAAAAAAATCTATAGCACTTTAAAATTCAACGAAAAAAATACCCTATAGAACTTTAGAGTGGCTCAAATAGTGTGGATACAAGTGGCAAAACTATTTCAGCTCGTCAAAACAATTGAAATAAATGCTCATTCACATCCAACAACAAGCAACCTTCAACATAAAAAATCTAATCAACGCCAAACGCATAAGAATTTTATACAAACAATTTTTCATAACAACCCGAAGCAATGTTCCGGGCTGTCAGTTACAAAGTACTGACGAGGTGCGAGCCCTGGTCTCGGTTTAATCAAAGCTCTAACTTGTTCCGACAACGTCGCGGCACAGAATAGATAGCGTCAGAAGGCCAGCTTCATGCAACGAGCGCGTCTAAGTGAGCTGAGCAGAACGCTTAGACAGCGAGTGCAAGCTCACTCGCGAATCTAACGACGTTTGTTTTGTTGGCCGAGGAAGAGCTCGTGGGTAATTAATAACAGCCGTACGGGTCGCTTGCCGAGCTAGGTTCATGGGTGACCATCCATTACAAACCAGAATCCCTCTGTAAATAGAAAAGCATGTCATGCAGATGGTCTTGGCTGTCGAACTGGAAAAGCGGCAGTCGTTACGATTGGTAGGAAGCCTGAAAGTCGAACAACCAGACAACATCCAACGATGGGCAGTTGTCTCGTTGCCCAGCTATCGGCGGTTTACACTAACTGACAACCGACCGATAAACGATCCCTGATAAAAAATGCCCGCGCCTTCTGTTTCACCAGATCCGACTAAATAAATATTTTACATTTTGCCAAATCCTACACGTCTTTTTCCACAAGTCCGGCCTAGTAATTAATTATAATTTGCTCGTGGTCTTTTGGCAACCTTCTGGACTTATCTATTCTGTGGTCCCAGGGTAATTGTTTCAACGAAACTAGCTTTAACAGTCGCCAGAGAATTAGCTGTTAAGGATTTGCTGGCGACTTGACGGATTAGCGGACGTTTTAATTTAGAGTTCGTCAATTTCTGGTTTCAGTTAATATTTTGGTTGAGAATCGCTTGATACCCTTAGAGATTTAAGATATTATAAAGAGGCTATCAGAAGAAATATCAAAGCGGAACAGTTCGTCTAAGAGAGACCATTAATAGCAAAATGACATTATTGACATGTTAGACACCTTCCACTTCTACCGATATAAACCGGTTAATTTATTACAAGTATATGTATAGATTACGACGATGTTCACTTTGCCCATGTTTAGTAAAAAAGTATAATTGTATTTTTACAATCGCTTTGGCAATGCAGAGCTTTGTGTGGGAAGTGGCCTATGAAGCAATCACTATATTGCTTCATAGGCCACTTCCCACACAAAGCTCTTCAAGGTTAATTTGACAGTAGATAGTTACTGTCAAAAACCGCCATTACTGATCAGTAACACAAAGGTTGCACGTCGATTCAAATCCTTCTTTCCAATTTATTGATGTTATATTATACAGGAACATACTTTTTACATTTTTGAAAATTCAATTGCGCATGCAGAAAACATACTTTTTGTTTTGTGAAAATCAGTGAGTCAATTACGAAAAAAAAAAAAACATAATGTCGTTTGTTGTGTTGATTGATATTATTTTTCAAGACTTGTTCCATATAGAGAATAATGTAAACGAAACAAACTTAAATTAATTTTACATAATCTGTTTTGTGTGTAACTAGACCTTGTACATAAGATTTAGTTGCTTAAGTTTTAATAACGTTTCACATTATTATGTGTCTTTCTTTAAGTTTACGTGTACCTATGAATTGTGTGTGTGTGTCAAAGTTAATCAAATGCTCGTAACAGAAGAGTGTGGTCCAAGTTATAAAATGATGTTGTGGCTAAAGATATACAAGTAGATTTAAGTTCACGTGCAGTTTATTACTGAAAATTAATCTAATCTCAACAAATACTATAAAGAGTAAAATTATTTGTTTGTTTGAAGCAATCATTCCGTTACAATCTTTCCTTTGCTGATAAAAATTTGGTGGAGTGTAGGCACGCAGACGAGTATGGGATCGACCGTTCTAATAAAAGCAAAATGATGATCGGTTACCGAAGTTAAACGACTGTTACCGATTTATTAGATGAACGAACGGTACGTCCCATTCATATTCGCTTATCAATTTCTTACGAATGTATAATAGAATTTACGTTTCAACATTGGCAAAAAAAAAACAATTACACAGAGCGAGTACGTAGTTTGAAGTAAACGTCTCTTACTTGAAAACTAAAAACTTCAACAATGTTTTTATATATTGTATTTTTCCATTAAATATTAAATTTACTGCTCGAGGACTGAACGCTATTTACGTCTTGATCTCAGTCCTCAGAATACCAATTCATAAAACTACAAAACTCACACAATTCTTCGAATCATGCAAGACCAACCACAACTACTGTGCATAATAGCATAATCAGCCTATAATGTTCCCACTGCTGGGACACACGGCTTCCTCTTTAGAGAGGGAATGGGCTATAATCCACCACGCGGGCCCAGTACGGTTTGGCAGATGTCACATGTCTTCGAATTTTTGGTTCTAGAACATACCGGTTTCCTCACGATGTTTTCTTTCACCGTTTTTGAGAGCAGTGGTGATGAAATAAATTACACAAACTAATGCGCCTGGCTGGGTTCGAACCCACGACTTACTTTTCGTAAGTCGGGGCCGCTACCACTGGGCCACCGCTGCTCCACCACTGTGTAAACGGCCCAATTTCTCATAATTCCTGACTTACTCAGAGACCTACAGTAATTGTTCTAGTTCTCCCTTTACAGTTTGACATGTAATTACGACTGGATAGCCCTGTTTGTTGTTCTATGCAAATACTGTGTTCCCCTCTGTGTCAATAGAGACTTAGAGATTTGTTAGTGTGACCTTGCTGTGTTCTGGGCTTATTTGGTTTATTAATATTTAGTTGGTTAGGTCTTTCTTAGGATATGCCTTGTTATTGAAGTTAGTTGACGGGCCTAGAGCAGTTCCCACGGTTTTAGCTTTATAAATAATCAGCCAATGTTTCCATTGTTGAATGTCAGGCCTCCTTTTTGCGAGTAAGTAGTGGAGTACACCACGTGGATGGCGTGCGGCTCGGTATTTACAACAAACTTTTAATTTTTTCCAAACCCTTACCGCTTACGAGTATCCCACGATGTGTAGCTTTAAACCCCACTTATTCGCTATTGGTTGTTACCGGAGCCCCGCCGAGTGTTTTAGACTTATCTAACATAACATCACGCCTCTAATCCCCGAAGGATTAGGCAGAGGTGTACCTAATAGTACTCCTAGATTACCATTAAAGTGCCATGGAATAAGGGGCGAGTCTATGGCCATCATCCGGGCCCAAATCTAGACTCCGTGGCTGGTACTGAGAAATTCCTGATGAAAAAATCCATTTCTGACCTGGGAATCGAATCCAGGACCTCATACTCAGCAGTCGCTCTTGTAACCACTAGACCAACAAGACATCTACTTGTTCATAATCACGTTTGAAGTGGAATATCCTTATTTACCCACAGATGCGCAAAAACCAAAAAATTAAAGACCGCCTATTTCGTTTTGTCCACTCCTGTCTATTGAAGTTAAGGTACGTACACACCGTACAGTAATTGGATGGGTCAACAACTTTACTGAATAGCGTTCCAGTCGTCTCGTGCACGACGAGCATAAGTGGATTGAACTCTGTTGTATTTTGTATTGCAATATGCAAGCGTGTGTCGGTGACCGCATCATAGCTTAGCATCCAGTGAGGTCATGGCAGAACGAAAACCTGTAAAATAAAACACTTTAATAAAAACATTAATCCCATAATAATAAAGGCGGGATAGTGCTACAACTAGAATAAAATTCTCATTTACCATAAATCCGGGTTTATGTTTTACATAACTTTACTCGTTTAGTTAAGAGTTAAAACATACCGTAAGAAAAACACGCAAATAAAGAAACAAGTGCGAGTCGGTCTCGCGCACGAAGGGTTCCGTACGTATGGGAGTCCCACTTAAATATTTTAATTCTGTTTTAGGCTTTATTGTTATAGCGGTAACAGAAATACATAAATTGTGAAAATTTCAACTGTCTAACTATCACGGTTCATGAGATACAGCCTGGTGAAAGACGGACAGATAGACAGACCGACAGCGGAGTCTTAGTAATAGGCTCCCGTTTTACCCTTTGGGTACGGAACCCTAAAAATCTCTTTCATAGATTTCCTAAACGAGAGATTAGAAGAAAGAATTAATAGCAAATAATCAGAATTTACTAGATTATTTAGCAATTCCAATGAAATCATAAATAATTAGAAACCTAGAAAAAAATACACTACTTAAAGAAGTAAAAATATATTTAACGAAAAAAAAACAGCTTTGGTAAGCTAAGGTTTTTAAGATAACCATTTATTAAACTTTTTCACTAAAAACTCCACGGTTGAACCAATAAACGATCGACTGGTTTACAAAAACTATTTTTATTACAAAACCGTGAAATGTTGTGAAGTTTTTGTCCCATCCGATGTGATTTGAATTCAATAAACGGGACCGACTCAGATCGTTTTCCATGGAAATGAAGGGAGTGACTTTTATTTTGTGAGATAGAATAATTCTATTGGCAAGTAATCGTTCCTGAGATTGGAGGTAGATATTAAAAATCCACTGGGAAGCTATTCAGGCATCCGATGGCTTACCGTTTTCATTGTCGGAAAATTTATGCTCAATTTTTTTTTGTATTTCTTTTTTGCATTTGCATTTTTGTGCTTTTTTCGTTTTGGTAGGGAATTTGCAATTTTTTGTGAGAATTTAAGAAAGAAAGTGTTTGTGCACTTTATTCAAATTTTGTAGTTTGTGAGACGTGTGAGCAAAATGCATATCGTTTAGTAGCAGTAAACGATTCCAAGCAGTTCTCTGTAAACGAACTGCGACCAACTACGATCATATTACGATTTAAAATATTATTTTCTTGCCTTTGTATAGATTCTTTTTAACGATTGTTTGTAAATGTGTGAACAGTATAGGCCTTGTAGATTCCTAGAGGTGTGTTAACTTTTGTTAACTTCTTATCTTGTTTTCCGTTTTTTTTGTGTAGTAAGCAACGACTTATTGTCGGGCCTATGCTGTCCCCTCATACTTGAGTACTAAATAATGCTGTAACATGATAATATTGTAAAATCTAATCATTTTAAAAGAGTAACCATGGAGTTTCTTGCCGGTTCTTCTTCATAGGAAACGACCAACCCGAACCGTGCACCTTTTTGTCGACGTTTCATAAGTGCCCATGTAGGCCTATGTGAAATAAAAAAAAAATTGATTTTGATTTTGATTTTTAACTTTATGATTTATGTAGGTACCCTACTTATTTACGAATATGTAATACTAGAGACCTACCTCTTTACACAGTTTTATGACCATGATAAAACATCGAGATTTCATTATTTCGTGTCGGTTTAAATTTAACATTTTATACAGGAACACTTTATAGATTTAATCCTCAATTTAAAATACTGCGTAGTTTAACCACACACACATGAAAAAACTAGTTTATTTCATAAGTTCCTAATATTGATATGTGTAGTTATTTTTGTGTAAATATACATTTCTTGTGATGCCAATATCAACCAGTTTAACTTACAGTAAAGCTCTAGTTGCTATCCTTCGGAGGTAAAACATCCCGAGAAAATATGGAGTGATATCTCAGTTACTACTTATTTTTGTAACATGGCAACACCATTTTAAAATCCGGAAATTCCCAGACCTTGCATGATCACGCGTGCCCAATAAATAATATCTCTCTCAAACAGAGAAACTGAATGCTCAAACAATGGCCGCTGATTTAAACACGCCGAACTTACTGTATCTGATGGAAATCGACATAATTCAGCCTTTCATGAAAATCCAATTGAATTTGTCCATTTTAATAAGTTTAATTAATAGATAGAGGTGAATTGTAGCGCCTTTTACGTTATCAATTGACGTATTTGCATATTTCACACAATTGATATATGCTTTTTGATTTAATTAACCTGATATTACCATATTTGGGGCACTATTAATTCTATTATGGTAAAGATAGATGGTGACGTATTTCCATTATTATAGCGTTGGGGCAATTCTTTTTAATGTTATGTCCGTATTCTTAATGGTCTATGTATATAAATGTTTTGAACTGCAACGTTGCGTTTCGGTTTCAGCATTGACTTCGACTGTACTGAGTGGAGCTATATTGAGCTCAGGGGCTAGAAAAAATAACATTAAATCATCGTTATCAATAGTGGTAATGTAATGTCAAAAATGTATTGAAATGAATAAGGTACCGAGACATAAGGCGTCTGGGTCGACTAAATACAGAATATATTGGACATTGTACAACAGTTTGTTGTTTTTAAAAAAACATGCTGCTACTTATCATTACAATAAAGCGACTGCCGAGTGTCTATACGTATATTCTCAAGGACTGACAAAGTACTATTTGTTTTCTTGCAGGCTATTCTCAGCTGCGTATATTTGACGAAATGTGGGTGAACTATAAACATCAGCCCACCCTTCTGAAAATACAGCAGTAGTCATATTGGATAGTAATGTTTTCCTTCAATTCCATCTTCACAACACAATGTTAGTACCCCTCATCTAACAGTATGATCCAACAACAAATCAAACTACTGTGGGCCTTGTATTGACATTGTTATTCTGTTTATGTTGCTCCAACTCCTAGTTATTCTCTAAACATCAATATGGAGTTGCTAATTCCAGTTTGCGGCAATAGTTTAGTATTTACAACCATTGTGGGGTATTGACATGGTGGCGGAATTGATTGGATTAAGTTAGTGCAGGCTGGATAAAGTATGTATTTACTATTTTGTAGACAAATATGAACGGTTTATTTTCTGGCATTAATCGATAGGTCTTTTGCTAATTAAATTAAATTAGCGTTGGACGTAAAATACTTGTAAAAAATTGTGCACAGCAAAATGGGATCCCGTAGACGTCACTTCCGGTGTTGCGTGTATTCGCATCAATAAGTTGTTTGATAAACTATATTTATGCCAATCAGTAAAAGCGTAGATAACAGTAAAATAATGTTTTCTTGTAATAGATTAGTATTTTTAGAGATAAACAATTAATTAAAATATTATAGAATAAGGTCTAGTAAGGTCTATTGGTCGCACACACGACTGCTGTATGAAGTCCTGGGTTCCATTCCCGGGTCGGGTAAAGTTTTATTGGGTTTTCCATCAGAAATTTTTCCATAGCAGTCAGATCGTCTAGATTTGTGCACGGCTGATGGCAATAGGCTCGCTGTGAACTAACCTAACCGGCAAAATGTGGGTGTACTATTAGGTACACCTCTGCCTAACCCTTCGGGGATTACAACCGTGATATAATGTTGCCATCAACTAGGCACAAATCCAGATCACGGGGTGCAGTTGAGTAATTGCTCATGAAAAAAATCAATAAGTTTTCAGCCAACCTGAGAATCAATAAAACCTAGGACTTAAAAGATGTAGATTATAAAATACGTCACCTGCATCACTACCATTCGTTTCGTAATTTACGAGTTAAAGTTTAAATCTCACGTGTGCCAGTAATTACTGGCAGCCAAACCGGCTGGCAATGTTTTACGAATGGCAGAATTAGGAATAGTGTTAGTAATTACTCGGACGAGTCCCGTCACAAAGCGCTCTTTACTACTGCTAATTTCAAGCTTACAGCAGACGCTAGCAGAATAATTACTTACTACGGCTACACCAAACAGAAATAAAAACTGTCACATATAGGGCGTTTTACTTAGTGATCGCGCTTAGCACATTTAAACCGCGTTCAAGAACTATCACCTCTAAGAATTATTAGGTTTCGATGCGCTGCAAATTTACCTTAAAGTTAAGATTCGAGGCTTTAAAGCTACTTTTTATGTTGCATACCTATATAAGAATTGGGTAGATAGCGCCTCAGCGCCTTAAGCATTAAAGCTATATAAGAAAAGAGGGTCCCCAACTTTTGCTGTTAACGCCACAATCATGAACTTATAATTCGACTAGCTGTTGTCCATGACCTTCGTTCGCGTCAACTTATCATACTAAAATATTATCACCGTTTTTTAATCGAATTTTGTTACCAATTTCAATGGTTTTAATTTTTTTTGTGCGGAACCCTAACATTTTTTCTTAAATAAAAGTTAAAGCCTATGTTAGACCTTATAACATCAGCTATCTGCCAGTAAAAGTCACGTCAAAATCGGTCCAGCCATTACGGAGATTATCCGGATCAAACAGACAGGCAGAAAGACAAAAATTGAAAAATATGTGTTATAATAATATATATACTTTCATATGCATTCATTAAAAAGCTGTTATTTTGGTTTTACAAACAGACACTTCATTTTTATTTGTTTGTATGTATGTATGTATTATGTATATGTAAGATAGGTAAGTTAAGATCAGTTGTTTGAATCTGAAATTTACTTTTGTTCATAAGCAAGCCTTAAATATTGCCAGCAAGTATAAGAAAATCCTAATAAACAAATAGCAGAATACACTAATTTTATTAACTCAAACAATTTAAGCGAAGTAACAAAAAAATAAGTGCAAAGTCGGATAAGTGAAATATTCGCGCTCACTGCAGTAAACTGACAAAATGAACATCGCAAATAAAAAGTCGCAGCATGTTCACACGGAATTATCTCTCACACAAAAAGAGGAATTCTCTAAATGTAGCGAAGCCATTGTTTCACAGAATAATGCGCAGTTGTACAATATTATTTATGCGTCCATTACGACAGGTCATGCCGATAGTTCCAGCAATAACCGTACTAACATTAATTTAAATTGAATTATTAAGTTTACTAACGAACCTACCAATTTTAATAGAACCCCTTTCGATAACACATGTGAGATTTTGTACAAGACAACGATCGCAAAAGCGGGAGATGAGGGAGGTCTTGCTACGCTGGCTGTAATTCATTAGATGGGTTCTTGGTCTTGAGATTATGTCCCAGCTAAAGGCCCTGATAACAAAATTGGAACCTCTTGGGCCCAATTCGGTGATTAAAAGCTACATGATAGGTGTACCCCAAAAGACAGTGTTTCGGAAGGTGTTAAGTTCTAACTTAATGGAACTTAAGTTAATGTCTTGTCCCAAGACACTGCTGGGAGTAATTTTAAGGTTTTTTGAAGTTTTCACAAAATATTGCAGTTTTAAGAAATATTGCAGTTTTAATTATTTTCTGTTTAAGAAGTTACCAATAAATTATATTAGATAAATTCAGCTGATGGCAGGTGGAGTAAAGCAGTGACCGAGTGGCGTCCAAGGAATGGATAGAGGAGTGTTGGTCGTCCGGCGTCGAGATGGGCAGACGACATGGTTGCCATTGCGGGAATATCCTGGATGAGGCTGGCACAGGAGAGTGGAGCTTAGCACAAGCAAAGAGAGGCCTATACCCAGCAGTGGGTGAAGTCGGGCTGTGGATTATGATGATGACAGAAGATAGAAACTATTTCTGAAATAGTTGCCAATAGGGATTGTTCAGGGTATTTCTGTCGTTGTTAGCTCTATCGAAAGCAATACTTAATTATTATAAGCTATTACACAGTGAATAACAGATATTTAATAAGTAAAATAACAAAAATAAATTATGCTATTGTACTTACTCATATACACACAATAATTTATACTAAAACACTTATATAAAAACTATACTACAGTAATAATAATGAACAATTTTTAATTCAGCGCTGTTCCTCTCACTATTTATTTTAAAAAATTGCTGTGCCCGCAGGGTCCATAATTGTTTTTTTTTTATTTAGCACCTGTATTTTGTACATTATGAATATAGCAATAAACGATTTTGATTTGATTTGATCGATAGTTGCGGTATTTGACTGTCAATTACATTCTGTCATTATTTTAGATCTATACTTAGAATTGCGTCACTTTTAATACAGCACACATTTCGGCAGCCACGACTGCTACTGGAACCACACGCTCGGACCAACCTTTTAGGAGAGTCGCCACCGACGGGTGAACTCCGCACGCTGAACTTCATAGCGAGTGAGACGGACTTATTTTGTGGTTCTCTAGGTGAATTCACAAGGAATGTCCGTCTCTGTACTTTGTGCTTGAAGTATTAAATAAATAAAAGCTTTGTTTGTTTTAAGTTATAGATATTATTTATTCGTATCAATTAAGTTAGGACTAATTACGGCGCATTTATCGCATTGGGTCATCCTGTAATGGTAGATGTTAGTAGATAAAATAATATATAAAATATATCATGAGTGTACAAGAATAATAATAATTATGTTCCCTTAATAATTTCGTTATTTTTTTTTTATCAAATATCTTCGCCCGGGACATGCCCGGGACTTCTATTATTGCAGTACCCAATCGAATAAATGCTTACCTTAAAAATTTAAAATAAATTAGCACTATGTATAAGTCTCATAATTGTATATTTATATAAGCAAATTTTTTAAACGCAGTCCACAGTTTAAGTAAACAAAGTCCAAGAATATCGCAATTCACCCCAAAAGCTATTTGTACAGAGTAAGGTTTAAATATTCAAACTTCGTAAGTGGCTCACTGGGAAGTGACATTGGCCGTAGGAAAACCGGTAAATCATCAAAGTACTTTTAAATTAAACCAAAAACGTCTTGAGGACAGTCTGAACCAAGCCTTGGGGTAAATTGGCCCTTTACAGAATTTCTCTGACAAACTAAACTTTAGTCAAATTAATTTAGTGGGGCCCGTCATTGTACTGAATACAAAGTTAATTTTCTTGGCGGCAACCGTAAGTATTGCATGAACAACTTTGAGCCGTTATGTGCTTAACTATTTCAATAATGGTTAGGAATTCTGATGTTACATTCGATTGGTTAATTTTAGATCTATTGTATCTTGTATTTTCGAAGTGTTTGTGCTGGTCGAATCGAAACCAAGTTTGTTTGTTGTATTACTTCTAAAATCCAGACTGAATATTAGGATATCCCTGCTGGTGTATTCCGCTCAATATACTCAAACAACTAGTTTAAAGAACGCAGCCCACTGCTGGACATTTTGTTTTTGCCAAGCTACGCTATAGCAATCTCAGCGTTCTATATCCAGTTTGCCACAGCTCTCTTTGAAAGTTATCGGTATCGGTCGCATATGACTAAAAGAGTTATGGATATAAATGTTGATAGATGGAGAGGGAGAGGAAGAGCAAAGAACAGATGGATGGATTGTGTGAGGAATGATATAAAGGAAAAAGGAGTAAATGATAGCGTGACGATTGACAAGGGTGAATTAAAGAAAAAACGTATTGAGCCGACCCCAAATAACAAGGGATATAAGGGCATTAAGATGATGATTTAAGATTTCAACTTATACAAAGGAGTTAATGTATTTTTGCTCTAAGTTCCGGCGCCGCCGGGACCGCACTAACTGCATGCGCCAATAAATGAGCTGCCACTATATGCATTAGTTAGTGCTCATACCCAGTAGCGCTGTGGTTTAACCTCAAGACGTGTGGCAAGGCAGTTAAAGTGTTTCAGGAATTCTGGGTGGACGTCAATACAAATAAAACGCTTTTGTTTAGATTTTTATGAAAGCCTAGTTTATTTCCTGTACCTGAGAATTTAAGTAGGCTATCTCAACTAATTTATTAAAAATATCTATTTCAGTATTTCTTTTTAATAAAATTTTGACATCATGCCATCGTTACCGCTGTTCTCATCAGAAATGTCTTTTCTTCTGTCAAGCATGCTTAGCTCATGTTCAGTGACATTTATTCTTTTATAAGTTTTTAAACTGTCATGGTCACTAACATTATAATTCAAAACAAACAGTGGACATGGTAAACATCCCGTTTCTAGTGTTAATTATAATATTTATTCTTTTTGTTTATTTCGAGTTAATGACCTAAATTCTGTCTGGCCAGTATGTGTCTAGACAGTTCTGTCATTTGACTTCATGTTCTGCAACTACTAATCCAAGATAATACAACATTTTATATTCTATTAAGCAGATAAACCACGTAAGTTAACAAATTATTAATTCTCTTTTACCCGATTCACACTCACCATATTTGCAACAGCTAAAATCGCTAAAATAAATATACGTCGCGACCGCCATTTTAGTCACAACGCCGCCGAAATAAATTGTCCTTTAATTGCCACGCTAAATATTTTACGTACGTTTCAAGAGGGACCGCTAATGCATACAACTTGAGAAATAAGGAAACTGTCCTGTGCTCTGTTTTTCGCTGTTTTTTCCTTAACAAGTAATTTAGCACGTTGATGGGAATGAAAAGTGAGCACTTAATGCTTTTATTTGGGTATTTGCTATAAAATTTTCAGATTTTCTGTCGACTATTTACTTTGTGTCAACCCACGATTTAAATGGAATCGGTTGACTCATTTATTCATTATTTAATTTAACAATTTAAGCACAGAGGCGGACATAATGCAAATGGCATTCTCTACCACACAACTTTTGACACCACCAGTCAACTTATTCTCTAAGCATCAAAATGAACTATCTGGTCTTTTAATTAATTTAAGAAAATAAGCATTAAATAGGGGTGTTATCTGATATAACACAAGCTTCACTTTGTAGACCTCTTCCAGATTGCTCTAAAACTAATTTTCATATGGGCCTACCATTATTCGCCGTCTAGACGAGGAAGATCGTGGACAGATATTTCTACTCCTAGGTAATTTCTTTCAAAAGCAAAGCCAGACTGCCACACCTGCTCATCATCATTTTTCTTCCATTCTCTGTTAACTGCCACGCAATCCTTGACTCATTTTCTTCCCTTAAATAATGAATGCCTCACAATCTAACGATATTCTACTGCAAAAAATAATAACCTGTTTCTAAAACAACACATAAAGCAAAATTCCATTTAATTTAAATTTTACCGTCATAACGGCGCCTGTTCCCAAGTTCACGCGGCGCGGTGTGACACGGGCAGGTGGCTAGCTAAGTAGCCGGTCACTCCACTACAGTGCCGGGCAATTTATAGCCTCCGGCTTGGACAAAAGTACACCTAGATTTTGTAGTAATGTACGAGAAATTGTGGTTTAATTGCACAGACAAATAAATGCTATCATGGGTCAAGTGAAATAAGAGGGAAATTGTATGTAGATGTGTGTAATTATTAATATCAGCATAAATTTACTTTGTCTGATGATAGGTACCATAATCAGGTAACTGATAAATTCTTAAGAAGCGCACTCTGAAGTTAGAGCTAGACACTTTCCATTAAATAGGAGGGCTACTATGTCAGTGGTAACCAACGACAGCAACACACACGGGGTTGGTAGTAATTTAAATTAATTTATTGTATCGCAAAAATCAAGACCCTAGTCTTGATTTTTGCGTTTTATTTAGTCTAGTATTAGTACTTGTAAGCAACTAGTATTTATAACTGCTCCCAAAATGCTGATCATGTTATAGACAATTATTACCTCACTAATGTCTATGCAAACAACCGTTTTTCCTACAAAAGTGCAATACCCACATTGTCAAAAATGTATGGAACGGCTTTCTTTTAAATTACCTATGAATAATGTCTATGTGCGAGGGGTTCAGAATGATGGACTGAATACTGCAGTGTTTCCTCTGCATTTAAGCTTCATTGCTTAAAACCTTAAATCCTTATGTTTTCTTTTTAATTGTGTTATTGAAAATTCGAAGGATGATGAAAAGTATTTACTTAGACATAATTATGGGACTTGCCATTTGACATTGAAATAGGTCACGTGTACTTGAAATAGGACAGAAATGTTTTTGTCTTTTTAAGGCAAATTAATACCAAAATTGTCCAATATGGGATTTTACTAGTTTCATAGTAATCGTGCTGAATGGCCATTGTTTGTTAAATCAAGTCGCCACAAGAGCGTTTTACGCAATGTTTTCCTGGTACGTATTGTTAATTTATGAATTTTTTAATGCTACTATTTTTCGAAGTCCTTTTATCGACTCTTCTCCTCCAGATAGGTCTGTCCTTGCAAACTTAGTTTTTTAGCTGTATTTTTCATTTGTCGAAGGTTTTGAACCAGTTGACAGGGTCATAACTATTTAAGCCCTTTTAGCTTCTGATCGATTACGATGACGAAATTCTGATATGAGGGTTTTCTACGACCGTTCGTCCGTCTTATGACGACAGGCCGTGTCGACGGCGCGTTCGTGTGCCACGCGCGTCTCAAAGAGATGTCAGCAAACCGGGGGTCCGCAAGGACCGATGCCTGCCAGGGTTGCGAGACTGTTCAAAAGAGATTCCGCGGCCCTGGAACACAAAGGGCAAAGAAGGAACATGGATGGGTTTTTTTATTTTTTTTTTTATTAATTTTCTACCGCAGACATGGTGGTCCGCGCCCTTGTTTGATATTGTTTTTTTTTTTATGTGAGTACTACTTAAAATTGCATTCGTGCTCCTACTTCGGACACTTACATTATACTAAACTTAAAATCTACGTGAGTCCATCTTTTTTTTTATATTAATAAACATGCTCATGCAGTTTTTTTTTTTTTTTTTTTTTTTTTTTCAGGCTTACAATTTATATTTACTATATTACTAGTTGCTTACAAGTTAAGGTTACTAAACTAAGGTTACACTATATTATTGATAACACAGGGCTGATAACTGCATGGCAATGTGAGCCGACCAGCTCCGACCGACAGCATCCGTTCACGGACATGACCTGCACATCCGCGCCGCTTAGCTCAACCATTTTTTAGGGAACTTAACGACCGGATGCGCAGCGCCACCATCGGCAAAGCTTTTTCGTGAGTATGACAGACTCACTCTGCCATGCAGTTTTACATAATCTATGTTTTGTTATACTGGGTTAGGGTTGTTCGGTTTGGGTTGGGTTTTTGGGGTTTGGATGGGGATTAACATTTACGTGGGTCGAATGACCAGGGACTTCGCTAGCCTGAGCAAAGCTTCCACAACAACCGCGTCTCGATGCTGCATGGCCGTCTTCAGGTTGTACTCGACGACCGTTTTAGTAGGCGCATCCATCGCTCTCTTTGCAAAGCGGCCCGTGGCGTCATCGGCGTCGTCGGTGTAATAGACGCAACTGACTGTATGTCTCGACACCGCCACTACCGCGTGGGAGATGCTGTCGTGGATTTGGAGTCGCCTGGACTTGGTGTTGACGATAATTACGCTGTCGAAGGTCAGGCCCTGGGCCTCGTGGATGGTTAGGGTGCGTGACCCCTCGCCGGACCCGTATCCCTGGCTGACGAGAGAAGCTTTCTCCTCTTGAGTATGAACCAGGAACAGGGTGTTTTGGGCAGTTCTCGGTATTTGCGCTCCTGTGTACCCTTTGATACCCAGTGAATGGACCCGCGACAGCGACGATTTGGAGGAGTATATACCGGAGTATATCTCGCTCAGTACAAATGCCACATCCATCGGGTTGCGGTGTGTGCAAAGCAGCTCCTGGGTGATACCAGCCACCAGGTTTGGACGGGTATACCTTAACTCGAAAAGGTTCTCTCTGTCCAAAAATGGTAGCTTGTTTACGTCTCCGATGAGGACAACCTCGCTCGCTCCGGACAACTTCACTGCCATAACTATGGCCCCAAAGTGGTTCATAAGAGCCTCGTCTACCGTTAGGCGGTAGCATTTCTCTTCCTTCTTGAACCCGTTGGCTAAGATTGAGGCCATAGTGCGCACCTTTGTCTTTACTCGGTCTCCTAAGCGGTGCGCAAGCTTCTCTCTGAGGTCTTTGGCAGCTTCGGTCGTCGTGGTGGCTACAACGTCTTTCTCCGCATCGAAGTGCTTCACCACCCAGGTTGTCTTGCCGCAACCCGGGACTCCGTTTACCCACCTGATACTGGGTACCGTCCAACGCTCCTGCGATGCTGTGTTATCCGGGATCCCCGAAATGGACTGTGCCATGTCAAGGATCCTATCGTCCAGCATGATCTTGGTACATTTGGCGGTAACCACTATCGGGTTGTCGTTTGGTGTTTTGAATTTTAGTATTCCCACGCGCTCCGTTTCCTCCTCATCCAGGGCCACAAACCCGTTGTTCGCGCTATAGGCTGCCATATACGAACCCACCATTGCCCCTTTGATGACTTGGGATCTGACGTTGTCGTACACGGCTGCCTCTGCCTCCTCGAGTAGTACACCTAGCAGTCCTTCGGTATTCCTTTGGAAGGTCTGCAGGATCTTCCTGCATGTCATAAGATTGACCTCTCTGGTCGCCCTCACGATTGCTACGTACTCGAGGAAAGCGCTCTTCACGTGGTCTGTGGTGCCCGAGTTCACTGCGAGGACAGGCGGGCTGACTTGCCCTTTGTCGGCTCTCGTTGGCGTAGGCTTACGTTCTGCTGGTTTTGCAGGTGTTTTTCTGAAGAACCTCGCCACTGCTGCTTCCTGTTTCTCGGTTGGTGATACGCGGCTGGTGCTTGGGAGCAGTGCGCTGAGGAAAGTGCCGAAAGCTTTCAGGCGACTCCTCGACCGGACCTGGGCCTCCGGGCTGGTGGTATTACTCTGCTCCTTTGCAGTTTCTTCGGCGGCTGCCTTCTGCTGAGCCCTCTCTGATCCGCTTTGTGTAGTCGGGTTAGTTGTGGAGCTCGTCGCGCTGGCTGTTGGGTCTCTGGGGGCTTTAAGGAAACTTAAAGTTTCCCCTCTGTCCTCATAGACGACTACCTCATGATGTTCCGAAGCTTTTAAGCAACCGAAACGGTCTGCGACGTCTCCTCTCACTCCTCCGACCTCCATCGCGTCAACGCTTATGGTGCGGGCTGTGACTTGCGTGTGTTCTCCGGCCTCCCTGATCTTTTGAAGCAATGAGCTTATTTGAGCGAATGGGGTTTCCTCTCGCCACTCGAGTAATGCAATCGTCTTTCCTTTGAATCGCATTAAACGGCATTGGTGAGTGGCTACTTCCACTTGTGGCAGTGCGGCATACTTACTGCCTTCCATGCTCGGTTTGGTGGTGCTTCCGTTGATCAAGGCGGCAAGGCCTGGTGAGATGGGAATACGGGCTGTAGCTCGGCTCGAGCCTATGCAGAAGCTTATGCCTAGCTTTTCTGTATCTCTGTTCATGAACAGAGCGACAGGTCGCAGTCTGACGCCTGGGATTCCGTCTTTTCCGCATGCCAGGAATTCTGTAATGGGCATGGCGCTGGGGGCTGGTTGTAAGTTGGCTTCTGCTGCCGCTGCTGCCGGCTGTTCATTGGTGTTTGCGTGTGTACCTTGTGTTGTGGTGAGTGGTGTGCGTGTTCTGTTTTGTGTTATTGTGGTCTGTGTTGTTGTTGTCTGTGTTGTTGTTGTCTGTGTTGTTGTTGTCTGTGTTGTTGTTGTCTGTGTTGTCGTTGCTGTGGTTGTTGTTGTGGTTGGGACTGTTCGCCTAGGTGGTAGTCGGCTTCGACTTTGTGAGGTTGCGTCCGTTTTGTTAGCCTCTGCTGCGACTTTGGCGACTTTACTCGCGAATGCCAAGAACGGTTTTCTGGTTGCCGGTGTCCCCATGATGGTGTGGAGTGTGGACTGGCTTAGCTGGGTTTCGATCTTGATTTCCAGCTCCATTCTGTCATGGCTGAATCTGGGGCATTCAAAGAGCAGGTGCCAGACTGTTTCATCGCAGCTTGGGTCACAGACACACGAGGGACTGTCTGAGATGAAAGCGGTGGAGATACGCTGAGAATCCTCCGTGTCCTGTTAGGACTTGTACATGGACCGGTGTGAGAACTGCGTCTCTGAGTGTCCTCTTTGCCGCTAGGACGTCTGGGAAGAACACTTTCGTGACCGATCCTGTACTCGAGGACTCGTAGCGCGCCTGCCACTTCTTTACAGTCCCCTCCCGTATCTTCTTTCTCACGAACGATATGGGGACCTTGCTGTAGTCTGCTGTCTCTTTTGTTAGGGCTGCCTCCTTGGCCAGCTCGTCCGCTCTCTCATTTCCGGCGGTTCCCACGTGGGCCCTGAGCCAAAAGAGCCTCACTTCCCGACCCTCTTCTCTGATCTCGCGGACGCATCTCTTGAGTTGTAGTGCCAGGTGGTGAGTGACAGAAGGACTCCTCAGCAGGTCAAGTGACGATCTTGAGTCACTTAAGATGCTTACGGAGGCCGCACTGGATTCTCTTGCCATCTTGACGGCTCTGAAGAGAGCGTACATTTCCGATTGGAAGACCGTGTTGTGGGGCTCCAGGCCAAATGTTCTGGACTCGGACTCCTTTCCGTTTTCCCACCAAGTTAGGGCAGCTCCGACTTTCCCCTCTATCTTGCTGCCGTCGGTGTATATTTGGGGACCGATTACTTGATGGGTTTCCAGAGTCTCGGGAGTCAAGTCCTCTAGGCGTGCATACTCTGTTGTTGTGAGTAACGCTGGGTGGGGGTTTTGGGAGTGGTGCACGTTGCACTCCAGCTCGTGGCCCGGCGGTATGAACTCTTGGGAATGTCCCTTTTTGATCTTGAAAAGGGTTGCGGCCTCGATTACCCGGAGATCTAGGGGGAGTTGGCCTGACAGGATAAGTGCCGATGTCAGAGACACCGTGCGGTATGCTTTGCACATCTTCTGCGCGAAACCTCTCTGCAGCGAGTCAAACTGTTTCCTTGTCATCAGTTTCTCGGCTGCAGGGGCCCACGCGCTCGCTGCATACATCACGATGGGCTCTATCACCGACACATATATCGTCCTTATTATCTCTCTGTTGAGACCCCAGGTCACCCTTGCCGCGCATGCAAGCTGCTTGTAGATGTCTGCGGCCCTTTTACAGGTCGCAGACACGTGCGCGTTGAAGGTGAGTTTGGAGTCTATTGTGAGACCCAGCAACTTGACCTCTTTGACTAGGTTCAGCTGGGTGCCTGACATGTGGAGTACCGGAACATCGTATTTTAGCTTTCTCGTTAACACCATCGCATTGGTCTTGTGCGCGGCGAAACGTAGCTTATTTTGGACGCCCCATTCCGATACTATGTCTAGCGTGTCATTGGCTGTTTGCTGCAGGGGACCAGTTGAAAAGTCCGAGAAAACAAGGACGACGTCGTCTGCGTAGGCTTGGCAGTATACGCCCATACTAGCCATTTTTTGTAGGAGTGAGTCTAGGATAAGGTTCCAAAACGTCGGTCCGGCGATTGAGCCCTGGACGCATCCTTTCGTGGTACCCTTTTCACTAGTCGCTCTGGCGTAGTTGACCCTGATGTTCCGGTCTTCCAGGTATGAGGCGACGAGAGCGTAGAGGTTTTTGGGACAGTTTTTGACTACCATCTGTCTTTTGAGTGCTGGCCACCACGCGTTATCGAAGGCCCCCTCTATGTCCAATGATACCAAAAGCACGATCTTTTTGGCTTTGATTTCGGCACGTAAGTGTCCCATTAGAGCATAGAGGGCGTCCTCGGTGCCGCGCTGCGGCATGAAACCGTATTGATTTGGGTTGAGTGTTGGGAGGAAGTGCCACTGGAGTCTGCCTACTAGGAGCTTCTCGACGATTTTTCCTAGGACCGAGAGCAGACCTATTGGCCTGTACGACTTTGGGCTGGTGTAGTCGTCCTTTCCTGGCTTGCGGAGTATGCACACGTGGGCGATCTTCCACTGCTTCGGGAAGTGGGACAGCGACAGGCACCTGTTGGCCATCGCTAGGAACACCTCTCTGTCGCAGTTTATTGCCGCTGTGCAGATGTCTGCCGTTAATCCATCGGGACCGGGAGCTTTTTTCGGGTTTTGGTTCTGGAGAACCATTTCCAGCTCCGCGGTTGTGAAGGGTGGATCATCGGCAGACAGTCCTTGAGGGTACTTTTCCTCCGCTAGCTTCC
Source organism: Eurois occulta (assembly GCA_950022335.1). NCBI lineage: Eukaryota > Metazoa > Arthropoda > Insecta > Lepidoptera > Noctuidae > Eurois > Eurois occulta. The sequence continues at coordinate 2,355,035 of OX465486.1, forward strand.
TCAGTGTTATGTGGTATGGCTGTTCGGCATCCGTTGAGTCGTCGGGGTAGAAGGTTTTTGCCAGAAGATTCGCAGATTGCTCTGGACTGAGCGTCTCACCTGCGGTATTTCTCAAGAGCGCATCGTTCTGTCTTCTGGCTGTCTTCCTTAGTACCCTGTAGATGCCGTCCCACATGCTTTCTCGGTCTTGCTTCGAGCAGAACTCCTTCCAGTTTGTTGTGGCTGCTTCCGCCGCTGCTGTGATGTATGCATTCTTGGCCAGTGCGTATTCTTGGATGGTGAAATGTCTCCGGCTTGCGGCTGCATTCCGGATCCTTCTCTTCTTCGTCATCGCGACTTTTTGGAGACGGTCTAGAGAAGGTGTCCACCATGGGGGCTTGGCGTTGTGTTTAGGCGACCCCAGTTTTGGGATCGCTTCCTCGCATGAGCGGTGGATGTTTTCTACGTATGTTGTGATGAGTGACTCCAGATCCTCTGGGTTCGAGACGACCGAGACTCTGACTGGTGTTATGTCACTGTCCGCTAGGCTTGTCTTGAAGTGCGTGCTGAAGTCGGACCACTTTGCCTTCTTGGTATTATAGATGCGCGTCGAGATTGGCCTTAAGGGTTCCAAGGCCTTTTCTAAACGCATCGAGAAGGTTATTGCATTGTGGTCCGAAGTTATTAGACTCCTTTCGACCCGCCACTCTTCGACCTTGCCTAACAGCGACAGGCTGCATACCGTCACGTCGACGTGGCTTGTGCACCATCTGTCTCCTCTGTAGGTCTCGAACGTCGGTGTTTGGCCTGTGTTTAGGATCTGGAGATCCCGCTCATTGAGGAATGAGTTATACGCGGCCCCACGATGGTTTTCGGAGACGCTTCCCCACCACTGGCTCCAGGCGTTTATGTCTCCTCCCACTATGGTGTTGTGTGTGCGTAGTTTTTGTAGTGTGCTGTGTGTTTCTGACAGGTAAGGTTCTATTTCCTGGTCACCTTCAAAATAGACCGATAGCACCCCAAGGCTGAGCTGGCCCACCTTCAGCAAGACGGCAGAGATGTTCTCGGTCACAAGCTGGGGGTCGTGGATGACCTCCAGGTTGTTCCCGAAGACAACGATCGCCGCTTTTACTGGTTTTTGGCGGTTGAGGCTGCACTGGATGACTTGTGTGCCTGGGTTTTGTTTCATCACACCTGTTCTTCCTACATAGGGCTCTTGAACAAGTGCTACTGAAACTCCCTTTGCCTGGGCCGCCATATGGAGTTCTTCTGTGGCCAGCTTGGAGCGCTGAAGATTTACTTGGATGAATTGTAATTTTGATTTCGGTCTTATTGTGTTTTGAAGAGTGACTTGTTGGCTGTTTGTGTTGTTGTATGTGTTTGTGTCTTGGTCGCCCTTAGCAATAGGAAACGCGCGATCTTGCTATACCATCCCATTTTTGGCGTTCCGGGCAGTCTTCGCTGAAAGCTGTGTGTGCCAGGTCGCTGTCCGTCCTGTGTGCCACCTTGCAGTTGATGCAGGTGGGCAGTTTGCCGTCAGCCCGAGTGAGGCAGTCCCTACTGCTATGTGCTCCGCTGCAGTAGCTGCATACGTCTTTGCCGGCCTTGCATAAGGATCGATTGTGACCATATGCAAGGCACTTTGAGCACTGTACCAGCGGGGACTGGTCCTCAATCGAGCACCGCTTGATGCCCACGTGCACCTTCTGCACCTGCGTGTAGCACTTCCAGAGCTCCGGGGAGAGCTCCAAAACAGGGTGGCACTCATGGGGGTTTCTCGCGCGCTTTCTGTAGCGCACCCTTATGGTGTGTCCGTCCACAGCGACGTTTTGCAGAAGGTGTTTGTTCTGCGCCTGTAGGAGTTCGACTATTTCCCCGTCGCTGTAGCTGGACAGCACTCCTTTGATGCACACTAGGGGGTTCTGCGGTTTGGGTTCCTGGACCTTGAGCCCTGCGTTGGACTTAAACTGATCTCTGATCAGGTTCAGATCCGACTTGCTGGCGCACCTCAGAACCACTTTCTGGTTCCGCGCCTTCCGGACTGTGTCGACCCGGGCCCCGCTTGCTTTAAGGTCCAGGGCAGTCCTGATCCTCTCGATCACATTGTCTCCAGTGTGCTGGGGGTCCGTTGACGAGACGATCAGGGTATGGTTGGGTTGGATGAGTGGTTTCGGGGGCTTGGGTGTGCTGGCGACCTGGGCAAAGGTTTTGGGGCTTTGCTGTTGTGAAAGCGGCTTGTCCGCTTTGCCCAATTCCGCTACCCCTTTCTCAATGTTTTGGAGGGTATTTTTTACCTCCCCGACTGCTAATTCCGCTTCCAGATTCAGCGCCAAGGGCGCCTGGATTGCGGGTTCTTTGTCTCGCAGTTCGCGGAGGTCTGCTGAGACTATCTCCAGTCTTTCGGTGAGCGGTTTGAGATGTTGTGTCAGGTTGAGTGGTGGTTGTGGTGGTGTGGGGGAGACTATAGGCCTGTTGGCGATGGCCTGCAGCTGTATGTGTAATTTACTTATTTCCTCTCCAAACTTTGCGGTAGTCAATAGGCCCGTCTCTACCTCTGGGCAACTTAGGTCCGGCTGTATAGTCCTGGGCTGGGTGAGGTCTTCCTTGAGCCTTTCCAAGGCCTTACGGAGCACGTCCAGCTGGTTAGAGATGCTGGTTACGTTCGTGTCAAGGCGTGAAAGGCCGGCCCCCATAGAATCCCACTTTGGATCCCCCGGGGCTCTTGAACTTTCCTGCCTTGTCCTCTCGTGCTCCCTCTGGTTCTGGAGGCTCGCGGATGTAACCTCTTTTTTCACATCCTTGATGCCGTTGAAGGCTTCAAGGGTCTCGTGACCCAGCCATTCCCGGATACCTTTCGCCTCTTTTCTCGTTTCCAAGACGTCCGTCCGCATGAGGGAGAGCTCGGCCTTCAGCGTCATCAACTCTCGAGTATGAGCTCTCTCGACCCGCACAAGCTCTTGGGCGTGTCGAGAGCGCTCCCTCTCGAGGTTGTATTTATGACGGGCTCTCGAGTCAGCGAGTGACAGGGCTGTCTCGTAGAGGCCCTGAAGGCATTCATGGGCTGTGGCTTTGCACTCCCTTTTCATTTTACCTGCCGCTTCCAGGGCGTCCTTTCCTTTTTGGAGGAGATCGTTTGCCTCGCGTGTAGCCAGGTCCATCTCGGCCCCTGTACCTGTTCTCGGCGTTCGGTAGAGGAGGCTCGGCCGCCCGCTCGTGGGAGCTAGGCTCTCTGAGGAGGCCACTGAGCTTTCCTCGTCCGATATGATCTGGCGGGGGGGGGGAGATACCACACTGCTCCCAGTTTATGACAAATTCAGCAACCCTACGATCTTCTGGGTTTGTCTCGGGCTTTGTTGGTAGTGGCGGTGTCCTGTTTGTTACGTCCGGTTCAGACGCAGCCTTCGGCACCTGTGGCGTCTGCGACGGGTGCGCCGACTGTTCCGAGACAACCGACTTGGCCGTATTTTTGAGAACTTTTTCTCGGAGTGTTTTAGGGGCTTTCGCGGCGTCCGTAGTCATTTTGCGGGAGGTGGTGGACGATTTGGAAGACATGGCTTGAATGGGAAATTAAGTGGGTTGGTTACAGTTCTATGCACAGTGTTATTTAAATACAAAGGTTACAAATACAGTTTCTATTTTCCTAAATATGCCTGATATGTATTTTTTTTTTCCTATTCTAATATGATGGACTCACGGATACTTCCGCCTGATGTTCTGCGTCTGCTGTCCGATGAGGAGCCCGATGCTGACAGAACTCGATGTTGTGAGCCCTGCGTGCGCTCTGATGGTGGTTCGCAGTGGAATCCTACAGCTTCGCTGGATTACTACTCGTGTGGTGCCGATTTTCGAGATTCTGTTGGGGCCAGATGAGAGAACTCTTCGTGCCCTTTAAAACGAGCCCAAACTCGGCTTCCTTACTCCAACAGGTGCGAAGTTAGGCCGCGGGGGGGTGAGGTAGCCCCGAGGGGGGTGGGGGGGGGGAGGTTTCGTGTGGAGTCGAGGGGCGGGGGTTCCGGGGGTGTTGGTTGAGGGGGTAAGTTTGGGGGGGTAAGGGGTTGAAGGGGGGTGAGGGGGAGGGATCCCTTGGTGGCTCAGGGAGGATCCTGAGGTTCCAAGAAGAATGAGCCCAAGCTCGGGGGGGCTAGGACAAGGGGTTCAGGAGTTCCCTCGGGGCTTACCTGGTTGCGATCCGCGGAGTCGTCACGCTGATGGCTGGTCTGCAGGGAGATTCCTCGGCCGGCTTCGGAGTCTTCAGTGTTGGCTAGGAAGGCTGTCTGTGCGCCCACACCTCGTGGCGGAAAAGACTTGGGGAAAAGTGAGTTTGTTTTTACACAAAAAACCACGTGTTTTTGTGTTTTCCGAACGTTAATAACTCCCAAGTCCCAGCTCCGATTTTGATGATCCTGGTGTCGTTGGATTGGCCCTTGCCGCGTCTCTCCGGTATAATGTTTGCAGATCGAATCCACCGACCTTTTCCGCGTTATTCTCCTCCAAAGTTCTGAGGGTCCTGCTCCGCAACCCGTGAAGGTAGACACTTGCCCACACGTTTCCTGGTGAATCAACACTGCACAATTCCACTGATAACTTTTTTACGCACTTAACTCAACGCGTGTAATTTTAGAAAAATTTTAACGCGGAGCTGATGTTGTTGTTGCGATGTTTAATCGGGTTTTTCCATGGGATTTTTCCACATGGATGGGTTTTAGTCAGTACAAGTCTGACACTCCCTTCCGCTTCGCACAGAGCGAGAGGGGTCATTTTATGAATTCCCATGGGAAACAAAAAGAATTTTCTACGACATTGTATAGCGAAGCAACTCTTCGTGTCTCCGACGGCGTGGTTGGCCACGCGTTCCGCTCTTTAGACGCAGTCCTTGAAAGAAGACTCTTATAGAAGTTTCGAGGCGTCACTTCTCGTTTTACAGTATTGTTTCCTTTAACCATCTCACAGTCTTCACTATTGAGGTACTGAAAATTATATTAATTTAATCGCCAGTGGCAGAATACAGAAGTGTAATTTTGCTAAGACAGCAACATTGGATACTGAGGAGATATACGCATATTTTGGAATTGTCTGTTTTAAAATAATAAATCTGATAACTTCTTGTTTTAAGTATTTAATACCGTTCATTTATAAAAGTATTTTATTCCAAGAAGCTTCTTGGGTAAAATTATTATTAAATGTAGTACCTTTTTTATTTATTTAAAAGTATATCAGAAGCACACGAAATTTTATTATTATAGCCTTATTTAAATCAAATTCAAATGTAAACTTATTAAATTTATTTTATTCATTTCAATCTTTTTAACTTAATTTTAATTTTCTTTATTATTATTTTATTATAAAAGTGGTGGATTTTATTTAACACTACAATACGTAGTAACCGTTTGTCCGTCGGTGTCCCTTCTACCCTATATATCTCACTGAAGGTAAGCTTTATATTGAAACCTAGTTAACCAAAGCTATTTGCACCAATCAAATTTTGGTAAAGCCATTATTGAACGCTTAAAAGGTTTGTCTATTCTGTCAGATGTAACCTTACATCTACATAACATAATTCCGGCTATAATGGACGCTAATAACATAGACCATCGACATCCAATAATCTTGCTAAGTGTATTGGCTACTGCACGTTGTACAGCGGCGCGGCGAGGCACGACAATCGATTTTTGAAAGCTGATTTTATTTAATTATTCAATTTATAAATAGGAGAACCAACAGTTATAACAAATGAGTAACAATTGTATATGCAACACAGAGCCAATTACAGGTTCCCACGAGTAAACACAGAAAAGGTATTAGAAATCTTAAGATCACTAGTAAATAAACAATAAGCATTATACACTTTGACATCAGGTTAGGCGTTAATGACACGGAGAAAAAAGAAAAATAAAGCACTATGCGGTTTAAAAAACAATAGCATTCAGCCGAGTGCGTGCAGAATAGGTTTTGTTGATAAATGGGTCAAATGAGAACTCTTTACAAGGGATATTAAAGTCCTTACTCGCTCGCACTAAGTATGAGTTTTGCCTGTAGTTAGATGAGGAAAAAGGAATGGAGATAGGTGGATTAAATCGAACTGATCTTTGGGAGACATTGAAGTGCAGTTTATACAGGAGATCAGGGCAGTCAATCTCGTTATTTTTTTTTTTTTAAAGAAAGGTGCAATCTGCAAGTCGACGACTATCAATAAATGTCTGTAACCATTTTACAGACATTTATTGATAGTCGTCGACTGAATTTGAATCTCTCTGAATTTATGGAGAGATTTATGTAATTATCAGAATGATATGATATACGTAGCCGAAAACAAAGAAAACGAATAAATATTTTTTGTATACTCTCAATACGATTAATGTATTTACCATAACACGGGTTCCAAATTTGTGACGCATATTCAAGATGACTTCTGACAAAAGAGCAATAGAGAATCTTGAGGATTTTGGCCTTCTTGAAACACCCAGCGAGTCTCATGACAAAACCCAGTGACTTCGAAGCTTTTGCTACTATTTGCTCAATGTGCACGTTAAATAAATTTTAGAATCGTGAAAAACACCTAGGTCGCGTACACCGTCACATCTCTGTAATAGCTACCCTTTAAGTATATACGTCGTAGGCTGAGGGACGGGTTTCCTGCTAAATGAGAGTACTGAACATTTAGCAGGGTTCAAATCTAGTTTATTAATTAGACAATAATCATCCAAACGCGCCAGGTCACATTGAAGAGCATTGATGTCGTTGCAGAGATGATATTTATTCTAAATATTCTTCTGGCCGTATCCCAATTTATTGGGTAGGTGCAGTATATCTTTTCCTCCTTATTACTCTATTCATTTTTATCTCAGTATCATCCTCTCACTTGCCACGACACCATTCTTATTAACATTTTTTTATTCAGATTCTGACTGATTTTATGTAGTTTAACTTGATTTTTATGTCCAATTAATAACTTGTATGCGTGGTGTAAACTGTTAACCGTCGGACTGCCGAGCCATAGGTCTCGACTTCGAACCCAAGACACGCACCTCTGATTGTACGGATTCATGCGGTATTGTACAATTATCTCTTGCTTTGGTGACAGAAACATCGTGAGGAAAGATATTTCATGACAGCAAGTAAAGCCAAGTCAGAGACCCGTGGGCGGCATAAAAACTCTGACACCAGGTTAGGCACTAACCACACGATAAAGAAGAAGATAGTTAATATAAAGTTGTTTAAAAATAAATAAATACAATAAAATCCTTTGCACATTCCATTCGTTTAGCTAACATTAGTTTGAACTCTATTTGACCCTATTAACGCTACATTTTATTGGTGTATCGTCATAATTTGTGGAGATTTGGCCATACCGCGGGAAGTTCCATCATATTTCGTCAAATAATGGAATTAGTGAGCGCTAACCTTAATGTGTTCTTCCACGGAATAGTTCAAAGCTCTTAACATACATTACTGAATAGATGCTGACGACCCATTCACACTAACTCTTGTTTTACATTTTACTCTCGACTTAAGTGGGTAGGTCACTTTACATCACAATATCAGAGGATTTGATGTTCGAGGCACATGACGAGGCACCTAGATTTTGTGGAAGAATATTCAAGAGATGTAACGTGGTACATATTGAAAAAAAAACACCAAATGCCTCTTCCCACAATGAGATGAGCAACGATCGTCATACCAACTTTACTAATTTACTAACGGTTTATTGGTCTATCGATTGACTGTTTCTGACATAATTATTGTGTAGGGTATCACAAGTATTTATGAGCCTGTGGAACTTGTGGCTAAGTAATAACAGCCGCGCGGGTCGATCGTCAGGTTAAGCCGCGCTTACCTAGGTTGGTCCGTGGATGGGTAACCACCTATTACATACCAAGTTTCCTCCGTGCGTCGGAAAACACGTTAAGCCGTTGGTCACGGCTATCAACAGCAGTTCTTTTACAGTCGTTACAATTAATCAGTAGCCCGAAAGTCTGACAACCAATCTTACCAATGGGTATAATATTACCCAGTACTAAGTGGGTTGTGGAGGTCAGATAGGCAGTCGTTTCAAGTAAAGTATTGGTATTCAGTTGCATTCCTTTAGACTCAAAGCTGACCCCAATATAATTGGGAAAAGGCTGGGCGATGATGGAGTGGAGTCAGGGCTGAGCTCACTGAGAGTTGGCAATTTCAGATCTTTCAAAAACTAGTTTTGTGAGCGTCAACAAATGGCAATCGCTTCCCACGTTTTGTATTTCTGCAAAAACTTTCAACATGATTGACGGGTTTTCGTTAGCTTATGTCAATCAAAAAAAACGAAGACATTGTGACATACCATCGCACTGAGCTCATGTGGATAACGGCCTACTCAAATATATTGCTTGCTTTTTGTCATGGCATAGGATGTTACCTTATATAGACCATATGAATGTTGAAATAAGTCGACATCTGACAAGTAAATCTCAGTCAAAGCTAAACTTCATTTTGGCTTACTACCAGACAACACACACAACTAATTCCGCAGACACGACATGCACTTAGCTTTTAAACTATTGCTCATAAATGTTACCCTAACAAATGTTTCTTTTCTAATGTAAGTTTACATTCTCGACGCTAAAAGCGAGGTGTAGAGATACAGCGGCACATAAGCAGTGTCGGACTTAAGTGCTAGGTCACCACTTCACACGGTGTTGGTGTAAATTTATTGCCTAGAGCGCCAGACTAAGAGTGCGCTCTGGATTACATTTGTTGAATAATTTCCACGGGAGGGTTATATAAAACTGAGATGTGTGAGGGTTGAGAAATAATATGTTTGTTTATTTTAGATTTTAATGGGTTTTTTTTGTGGGACGTCGTGGTAACAAACAACGTCATCAAACTCTTAGTTTTTTTTTTTACAAACTGGAGTTTCGAAATGAGATTTTTTAAAATGATAGTTAAAGTCATATTGATGTAATTATCTAATTAGCCAACTTGCACCGAACATGGGTAACCACTAATTCGTATTTCTTCTATTTAAAGGATATGTCTGTAGTCTGCATTAAGATCATCATCATTGGCAGCCTTGTTCCGCATTACTGCTGAGTATAGACTTCCTACTTTTTGTACTATTCACCATTCTTCCTTGTTTTTCGCGAGTCTCAATCAGAGCATAATTACATTATATTAAATTTTATGCGATATTATAATATTTAGTTTTAATTCCGCGAAAAAGGTACAGGCCTGGATGCAGGATGCAGCACTACCCTAACATGTCTCGCTCCTCCACGGGGCATATTATAGATATCTGCAAAGTAACGCCTGACTATGTCACTAAGTAATAATACAATTTCTAATAAATAGGCTAAAAAGGTATTAATAGTTTAGTAACTAACTAACTACATAAAGACGATGGTCATAATCGCTTTGGATAGGACACAGTATGTTGTATGTAAAATTAAACAATTGAAGCACGAACGTTTTCAGAACCATTTTCAAATCGACATCAAGTAGCGAAAGTAAAGGAAACTCGGGAATATGAAACGCCATTTTGAAAATAGTACTTCATTTCGTACAATGGAATCAATTGTAAAAAACGTATTTACCTGTAATAAAGCGCGCTGTACTTGTCTGAAACATCGTCAGTTTTAACGCTTAATAACATTAAACCGCTTTTATTTCAATGCTACAGTAATCGTGCTACTTTTTATTACACAATTAAATGTTCTGGTTGGTTTTGTGTTGAAAAATACATGTGTTAATTTATAATGAGGAAAGTTCAAGGTTTAATACGGTTTTATCCATTTAAATTATATTAATGTGTCTAGGTAATGCGAAAACGGGGGTGGACCAGTGGTAGCTGTAAGGGTCCCGACTAAGGCTCTGACTCCACCAAAGCAGAGACTTCGCATATCCGAAACGGAGAGGAGAGCAGATCCGTTAAATCTAGGGTGTATCCACCGAAGCTGTGCCTGTGCGGAGTTGTGCATAGAGGAGAGGGGAGTACATGTGCCAAGCAGCACGCCGCGCACTGAAAATTTATAATAAACTACCGGAAATAATAAGAAAAATAAATAACTTAGAATTCAATAGAACTTTAAACAATTGGCTTTGTGACAGATGTTTTTATTCAATAGACGATTATTTAAATTTTAAACAGACATGATGTATATTAATTTACGAACACTTTTTTTAATTTTAATTATTGATAATATTTATAAATCTAATTAATAAATTAATTAACTGTCTTGACTGTGAGATATAATCTCTGATTTAATATATTTTATACGTAATACAATGTGCCTACTTAATATTATCAAAACAAGACTGTAAATTTTATTATGACTATGATGTGTATGACAAATGACATTGATGTAATTTCATGATGGTTCATAAGACTGTTTTATTGATTGCATGTACTACAAATATTTGCACGACTGATAAGTCGAATATATAGTGAGACTAAAATTATTTTACCATGTTGTTATTATGTACCTATGTTCTAGCAAATAAATAAATTTCATTTCATTTCATTCAATCATTTCATTTCACTGCATACCACTCACCGCCCGCCGCTCACGTCTCTACTCGTCTCCGCTGGCCTAAACAATTATGAGACATCTCTGCTAAACCGTTTCCACTAAAGCTAAGTGGAGACGAGAAGTGTAAATAACGACATTCTATGGGTGGTTTACAACACAACTTCTCTTGTCTCGTGTCGCTTCGGTGGAGTCCAGCCCCAATACGAGTTGTAGATTGAAGGTATAGACCACAGATAGGCATCACCTAGTTTTTGTAAATTTTTGCACTCTGCGCTCAAAACGGTGGTTGGATTAGCGCATTTATACTTCGATTTAATTTGACGTACCAAAATCAACACATTTTATTTCACATAGGCCTACCTCGGCATTTAAAAAACGACAAAAAGGTGCACGGTTCGGGTTGGTCGTTTTCTATGGGGAAGAACCGGAATGAAACTCCATGGTTACTCTTTTAAAATGATTTGGTTTTACAATATTATCATGTTACAGCATTAGTACTTGAGTATGGGGGGGGGGGCAGCATAGACCCGACAATAAGTCGTTGCTTACTACACCAAAAATTTAAAACAAGAAAAGAGGTTACTAAAGTTAACACGTATCTAGCAATCTACAAGGCCTACACTGTTCACACATTCACACACAATCGTTAAAAATACGAGTATTCATATTCATATTTATTTGCGTTCCACAAGGTAAACAAGGTGTTAACAAAAGGCTTAGAGCTAAGAACCGTTGTAGACCCTGTCAGGGCACAGCAAAATTCAGTATTATATAATCTAATTCATACATTCATAAAAATTTAAATAAAATATAACATGAAACCAAACAATTACAGATTTACAGTAGCAAAAAAGAGGAGAAATGACAAAAGTTAAAAGTAATCGATATAAAGGTATGAAAATAATTATAAAAGACCAAATTAAACATTTGACACAAATATTTGCATCAGTGCTGTAACTATTCTGAACGTAGTGTTTAAATGATTTGAGAACTATTGTAAAAAAAAATCTGATTAAAAAGAAAAAAAACCTTACTAGAACTTCTTATTTGAGCCACCTATTAAAATTGTTTCCCACACACAGTCCCACAAAAGATTACAAAAACCAACAAATAAATAAAATCCGCCATATTTTTAAGGATCCTGCTAGTTTATAGGACAGAGCATTCGGTCGCTGGCCACCCAACATGGCATTCAGCGCATGATATATGCTGGCAAGCTAACTGCGCGGAAGTTCCACATTCGTATGGGAAGTCGTAATTTTATGTGTCCCAGTGCCTACACAAAATAAATATTGTGATAGTGTTTCGTTGTAAAAATTCAATAAAACTGTCTCTACGCATTTCCTTGCATTTTATTTGGTCTATTTGTCCTAATTTTTCCAGTACTAATGCATTTTAAAATTAAAATATGCTTTTGTTTGCCCAAGCAGTGTAGTTTATTTGAATGATAACCGGCAGAAGGGCTGAAAATGAGGAATCATTATAAAGTCAAAATTGCGAGTTAAAAAGACCGATTAAAAATGCCTAACTAGATGAACCACATCACAAATAAAGAAAAAAATTGTAATTAAGTATCAATGTAATTCATACCTGCTTCATTGGAATCAATCTCAATATTTATAAGTACAGTTATTTCATGTGTGTTCTATAAAATAAAAATCAAAAACAAACCCAGAGTACAATAAAACAATTTTAGATACAGCAGTAACACGAAACCAGACCGAATAAAACCCGAAAATAACTAGCAAACACGTAACGATCCTGTTCGGTTTCTCTTATGAAAATAACAATAACAACACAATCCTAAACGTACGAAATAATACAGTTATTAAACATAGCTGTTAGTAATAAACGCTTGAAACGAGACACGTACTTACAATCAAGTGAGATTGAACACCTAGATGTCTTAGACTGGACTGAAAGAATGCTGGTAGTGGCTGAATTAAGTGGAGGGGCGTGATCTAGTGGTCGGAGGTATGATAGTAATGTTGTAGTGGTAGTTAGAACATTATGTAATAGATACTTGTAACTGAGGCTCTGTAAGCAGTGACAGACTAGTGGTGTGACCGTCGGACTGCTAAGTCATAGGTCTCAAGTTCGAACCCAAGGCACGCACCTGTAATTTTTCGGATTTATGGGTACATTGTATAATTATCACTTGCTTCGGTGAAGCATGCCTGTGAGATATTTCTTGACGGCATGTAAAGCCAAGTCAGAGGTCCATGGGCGGCCTAAAAACTCCGACACCAGGTTAGGCACTAACCACACGATAAAGAAAGACTGAATCGATCGTCGCTCGTGCTAAGACCCTCTATTCTATTCTTAGCGACTCTCGGAATTGAGTCGGTCCAGAATTTGGATATAAGTTTGGCGCTTTAAGTAGCGTCCATTAGTTCCTGTATCAATCAAAAATAACCAGCAAAACATGTTATTAAGTACACCATAGTATATGAAACAGCACCACATTTACACTCCAGGGTAAAATCTTCCATGAACCTCCACTTGAGTTGGTTATAATTATAATAATAAGTTCTTTATTTCTTCTCACAATGACAAGCTTATTCTAGGTTTCACATAATATTATTTGTTTTTTTTAGCAATGTGAGGAGCTGGTGTCTGAGTTAGGCGTAAAATGCCTGTATTACAAATCACCCCGCGGAAAAACAGAAAGTTTTACTTAAAATTATACATATTATGACATAACAATCCAATGTTATAGATAAGGAGATTTAAATCACATCCTATCATAACACCATCCAGTGTATTCTCGGCAAATATGGCATTTAGCCTGTAATGGTAAATTATTCATATGAATGTTTTTTTTTAATATACAGTTTATGCTTGTGTTTGGCCGCAACTCGCCTGATGTGAAGCAATGATGCGGCCTAGGTTTGAGCACGCTTGCCTATAAAAAACCGATACACTGGAACTTTGAATAGATCCAGATTATAATGATCAGGGAACAGAGAAGCCGGCAGTGAATTCCACTGCCGACTGGTGGTAAGTTTGGTAACGAGCCTATTACTATCACTAGGTACATATTCAGAATACTATTCAGTGTTTTCAAGTGAGACTTAACCAAACCCTGGAATCACACCCAACATTTTACAATCAGCATTGAGACCACTACACCACGCACACGCAGTCACCTTTGTACAAATCCAAAAAAACTCGATTTAAACAAAAGTATCCAATCCTTGTATCTAATTATATTTAAATCCAACTTTCACGTTAAGATTACTAAAGATTTACGTTCGAACAACTAACTTCGCCACCCTTACATTATTTGAACCTTAATCTAGTACTCGCGTTTTATTTTATAATTTCATTGTTTTAAGGAAGACTACAGATAGTACCTATAAATTTTACAACAAAATAACGGCGAAATGTATAGAATTTTAACTTGTATAGCTAGAGGAAAGTAATTACTAAATTGTGTTTGAAAATTGAATTAGCCTTTAAGCTTCTGTCTGCCCTCTTATTCATTGTAACAAATGAAAAGGAAGGAAGGAAAGCTCCTATTTAATCTTGTTAGTGATAATAGATCTTGATAAAAAATATCTTTTAGTTTTAACCCGATCAAGAGTTAAACCATTCTATACTATCAGCTGCCATGAATGTTTGATAGAAATAACAAAGGCGAGATTTTCTGAAACCCCGGGGCCCATAACAGTTACCATTTTTTGTTTAAATAATAAAAAAACCGGACAAGTACGAGTTCGACTCGCTTGGAGAGGTTTCCGTACGTTAATTATCTAAATTCCGTTGTTTTAAATCCGATCCAAATATTCTCTCATTCACACTATACTAGCTGCTTAAAGAAATAACACCCTAGCTACAATGAATGACTTCTCTACCCTCATTGACACAATCCTTAACAACACACAACACTGCACCCAAAAGCCATCAAACATTCAACAATAAAAAAAAAACTCCCTTAATCATCTGCGACGACCAGCAACATTGCCAAAATAAATTAGCAACAAAATATATATCACAGACTATCTCTGCGAGAGCTTACCAGCCGTGTTTGGGCACCTAACATCCCCAAGTCGACCAACAACAGCGCCCTGGAAGCTTTCCAACCACAAATCGCGGAATTTATTTGCCTTCAACCGTTGCTAGTGCATCTACGTGGGTAGTATACAAAATGCATTGGTGCAAGGAGATAGGGCTACTGGATAAAACAAAGAACTACTTCTTCTTATTCTTCTTTTCTGGTCGTCATTCGAACTACTTCTCAAAATTTGACCGACTAGTTAGTTGTTATCGGGATAGCTCTTCACTTCAATCAAAGATACTTGGAACTACCTACCTACATGAATCATAAGTATGTTGGATCCGGTCACGGTTGGGCTTAAAATGAATCGCAAGTACGCCAGTGGTGATATCACACGATCTACTGACAAGTCTACAGACACCACAGCGTGCTTCTACAGAGCCCTGACATCAGTACAGCTCGAGGCGACGACGTCAATTCAATGTCTGAACGCAGCGGAGTTGAGACGTCTTGGAACTGTAATCGATTCACTGTACCCCGTGTTATTTTCTTAAATTGTAATTTCAAGTAATTTTTTAGTTAAATAGAAACAGTGTATAGCACCCAGTGTGTTTTCATTGCACGAAACCCATCTTCTACCCACATGATATACGAGCCTAAAGGAATATATCCTGACAATTCGAAAAGTATATTCAGCCTACTACTTAAAAGTCTTCAAGGCATGAGAAAATTTGGGAAAGGTCTAAACAATCGCAAAAGTCCATCTTAATAGCCATGTCATTATAATAACTCGTGCTAGGGTCAAATGTGGGCCTATCCAATAGTGTATAGTGGGGCTTACGCAGATGTGTAAGTTGAATTTAAGTGTTCGTTTCGCTCTAAACATTCTTCTGAACAAAACACATAGTGTGGTAAGTTTAGAGCAAAGAGCCTATGTGTCTGTAGTGGCACTTCAAAAAGTACCTTCTACAGTGACATAGGACAAAAATTACTATAGCGCCATCTATGTCACAGATGAAGAACTAACATCAAATTCCTAATTCGTTAAAGTTATCCGCGACTTAAGACTACATAGAATAACCCGACAACAACAGCTATCGGGCAGCAGCCCACCAGACTATGGGAGATGAAACATTACACTTTTTTTCTTCATATCTCCAAAGTTGCTTTGATCTACTATCTGTCCAAGACAGTATGTTGCCAGTTTATATGTTTAAAATTAAGTACTTACAGTCACACGCTTACGGTATTATTTTTATGCAGAGCTCATCAATATTTTTCGCTTTACAGTATACTCGGTGTTCTATCCAGTAACTCTAGATCTTTGTCAGTAGACTTGTAGCGGGAGGCCGTATTTTACTCAGTTCAGTTATGGCGTTGCAACTCAAGTATTGGGTGATAAATAAAGTCACAATACATTCGAGTTTTATCTACCGATCGTTTAGTTTTGAAGTGAACAGTTTTGTTGAAGAAAAGAACATTTATTTTTGAGCCTAGTACCAAAGTTGTATAATGGTGTTGCATTCATGGTTTCTCGACATTTACAGTTTTAAAGTTCAAGGTTAGCGTCCACCATGAGGCATCATTTTGTTGCTATTTATTGTTATTATGTTCAAACTATCACCGAGGCAGTCGTATCGGAAAAGGTACTTCACCAGAGAAATTGTCTAAAAGATCAAAAACTATCAAGACTACAAGAATACCTTGGCAATATATATTATTATTATATCGCTGATTATTATTATGACGTATTTCCAGAACATGAAATATAAAATGTTGTTATTAATCCACTAGCTCAATTTCAAAGAAACACCTGAATATCAAATGTTTAATTGGCAGTTCATAGGGCTTCTAACAGACACCTCTAATACCTTTATGTAATTAAGAAATAGTTAATTATCGTGCTGATATCAAGCTGTATTAGATAATCATAATAATTATATCCCGTCAGAAGCCATTTACAAGCTGAAAGGTTTCTTTGAAGTAATTACTTATAACACTCTATATAATAGGACTATAGGTTGACGTGAGTAATTTCTTCGCCGAATAAATGTTGTTAAAGAATGTCTGTTTTTGATCAAATGAGGAAGCAACATATACACAGCTATTTGACATTAAAGTCTTCCTGAAATAACAGACAAAAACTTCCCTTGTAACATTATTCCTTTTATTATCGCATCCCGACTTCAAAGACCAAATTTGGACCTCCGTACGCATACGTTCTATTATACTCTTTTCGTCCGTTCCTCCCAATTATTATCTATACCTACATATCACTCAAATCAACCTTTGACCTAAGGACTTAATTATCGTCGTAATTAACGTTGCTACAGTATAATTACATTAATTTCCATACCTTATTAAGGTCTATGGAGTACTGAAGGGTGTTTTAAAATAACACGTTAACTTTTGGGGGAGGCCGATGAAAAAATACAGTATACGGAACGCAACAACTGTTTAATTTACCTCGGAAATGTTTATTATCTTTAGGGAAATTTAACAGAATCGTGACTCGAATGTTGAATACTGTATTTTCATCAAACGCTCGTCCCGGCATCGGGGAGCGTTACAGCTTTTTTATTGTAATCTTCATCAAATAAAATTTGAAGTCATTTTTAAAACGTGCATGAGTTAATGGTGGATTTCGAGGTTTTATGCCCTTCATTTAGATCGAGGCAGATTCTCAAACATTTTAGTATTTTTTTCTCGGTTTTAGTTCATTTGACGGTTACACCGAGGGTAAATTATAAAAGAATTGTTAGTAGTAATGTGTGCAATGCTCGTTTTTGATCTCCAAGAGGATCATTTCTCATTTACAGCAGACATACATTTTTAGACAGACAACAAGAAAATAATGGATACTCAGGAAAAATATAACAGGACGTAGTATAAATCACTTATTATTTTACATACCTACAAACTCCATCGCTATATCTAAGCAAACATCACCGAAACGCATTTGAGAGCCCGAAAAAGTATTCGCTCAAGGTTTTTCTTCGTTGTGTTGACGAGACGAATAGACGATCTTATTCAGCCCTGTCGAATGTATGACGTGTGAATTATTCATAGAATATTTTATCTTTTCAGTGCGAACAGGGAATCATGTATGTTTTAGGGAGTTGATACTCGGATCACGGCATTTTCTGTCTCAATGAAGGGGCCCAGGAGTTTCAATAACGCTTTTGTTTTTTTTTTTTGGATTGAGCAGTTTTAGGCAGGGTATTTTCTAAAAACTAATTTTAGACGTTAATATCTTTTTGACATTTACGTCCATATCTACAGAACTACAATGCTATGAGCATTGAAACATACACATTTTGTGACTAGTTCAAAAACAAGATGGTGGCATTGATTCCGATTCTATCCACGCGCCAAAAGATGTACATGGGTCCCCATGTACATCATTACGTAAAGTTAAGCAACCGAATTGTATGTATTTATCATACGTATATAATAATATGGATAATTATCAACATTATAAATAAAACTCATCATAATTTCTAGTAGGAACCGTTAACGTTTATGCTCCATGGTTTAACTGAAGAAACAGGCTTATATTATGGAAACACAAATTTTATAGTTAGAAGACATACATAAAAACAGATTCACACTAGAAACGGGATATTTACCATGTCCACTGTTTGTTTTGAGTTCGCGGTATTTAGTGTTTTGGTGTTTTGTGTTCTTTTTTTGGTTTTAATTATAATGTTAGAGACGATGACAGTTTAAAAACTTACAAAAACAGATTCAGTCCGGAGGGCTCGTACGAGATACACGTCCAGTGAAAAAAGTAGTTTTAGAAGTAGTTTTTCTTTCAGAAATATTTCGAATTAATAATTAATACGCCTTTTATTATCGACGGACCTTTTAAGTACTAAGTGCCGGAAAAAGCCAATTTTATAAAAAAGTTTGACCTTTTATTCTACAATAGAGGAAAACTTCGCAATAGAGTTAAGCTCCTTAAACCGTTAAATATTCGATAGTTCGAGGCAGACAGCACTATATTCAGGCTCCACCAGTTGTTACTACGACTGGAGAAATTGTATTTTCTATCTACTACAGTGAATAAGACCTGCCTCGTTGGTCTAGTCTTCGCAAGAGCTTGAAGGGTTTTTGAGCATAAAATAAACCAGATTTACTTTAATAAACAGGGATTTAATTAAATAGCAAACGGAAAACAATATCGAGTGCGTCTTACAACGATGGCGGCGAATCAGAGAGAGAGAGAGAGAGAGTAAAAAAAAAGAAGCAGACAATTTCAATTTTTGACGTTGACATTCGTTTCATCTGTCACTGTCATGTTGTGTTGACGTTTACACTACAATCGACTATGAATACCACAGATGATATAAGGTTTTCAACAGTGCTGAGCATGGAAAAGTGTCCATAGCCGAGGTCTTGTTTTCGGTTTCCAAGGTAGGCCAAAGTGTTATTGGGTTTTTTCATTGGCAATTTTTCAGCAGTAGCTTGGAGTCTGGATTTGTGTCCGGTTGAAATATGCTAGCCCCATATTATATGGGACTCAAAACATGACTGGCGAAATGCGGGTTTACTATTTACTTAGACCTCTGCCTTACACTTTGGGAAAAGCAGGCTTGATGTTATATTAAAGTACATAAGGACAAAAAAGTGTAAAATCTTTTTTAGAAATGATTCGAGGTTTTATAAAGATAACACCGCGAGAAAAAATCACTCTTCCATCATTCAAATTCTTAGAAATTTTAAGATAAACAACAGGTAAAAGAAACTTTCTGGTTCGCTTCCTTTTAAACTGCCTTCAGAAAAAGAAAGTCTTTGACGCGTATTTTTTTTTTGTATTTTGGCTCTCCCGAGATTTCTATTTAAAAATAAGTCTAAGTTTTTAAGTGGGTGTTTTTCTGGTATCGGAATAGATTTGTGAACTTAACTCATTTATTGCAGCGGCTTCAATCAGCAGCAAAATTAAGATTATATGTAGACTCTATCATCTGTCTACCCTTTTAGCCTGACAGTCTAACCGGATGTAGCTAAGTACCATTATTTTACATGGAGTGACTGCCTATCGGACCTCCACTACCCAGTTAGTTACTGGGTACACCCCTATACCCCATAGATAGATAGATATGATACACCCCTCGGTAAGACTGGCTGACAGACTTTCGGGCCACTGACTACTTGTTACGACTGTCAAAGATCTTGGCGGCTTAACGTGGCTCCTGAGGCAAGAAGGAAACTTGGTATGTAATAGGCGGTCACCCATCCACAAACTAACCTAGGCAAGCGCAGCTAGACCTAAAGATCGACCTAAGCGGCTGTTATTATTTTGCCACGAGCAATAATTAGACTTAATAAATAACATTATGGCATGAGATTCGACACCTCTCGAATTTCATGAAGGAGAAGATTTTCTACAGATTCATTAGGATCTGTCGAACCAAAAACGTTTTCATTGAGTCAAGGCTTTCGTTCTTTTTCAACTTCACTGAAATCAGTCTCAAACAATAAATAATATCGGCCGTCCTCCGATGTGTCGCTCGTTATCGTGATCGGGTATTGCAACAATGCCTTGGAAGCCTTCCAAACGCATCATGAACATCATAATTTTCAACAGGCAACGACGTCGCTTTTTAGCCTCACTGAAAATTATTGCTCTATTTTAAAAGTTAGCTGAACAAGTCAATTTAGGTGCGGTTTTCCAACCCATTATGCAATTTTTTTTGCAAAACGTGTACATGAATATCTAAAAGCATAAGTTAGGTTTTACTAACATACATAGTTTTAAGGTTATATTTACTAACACAAATTATATTTGATCATATAAATACACCCTGCCAGGGCTGCGGGACTGTTCGAAAAAGATACCGCGGCCCTGGAACGTAAAGGGCAAAAGAAGGAACATAGGTGGTTTTTATTCAGTAAAAGTCTGACACTCCCTTCCGCTCCGCCCAGAGCGGGAGGAGTCATTTGATGATTTCCAACCCGAAAAAAAAAACATCATATATAAGGTCTAACTATTCATACACGAAATATTTTCAGAGAATCATCTAACGGCTATAACGAAGCCATTTCAAGGGAAAAAAAAAAATATTTAGAATTACTTGACCCACAAAAAAATACTGGCTCCTTTTTTTATGTTTGATGGGCCTACTCTTGACCTCAATCTAGCCCAGAGGACAGAGATGAGGTCGACGATGGAACGAGCTAACCCAAAAGAAGCCTTTTAACTCGCGACTTAAATAGATTGGGGTCATATGAACTTGGGAACACCGACGAAGGCAGGGAATTCCACTCCTTGGCCGTGCGCATAATAAACGATGTAGCAAAGCGCCTCGTGCGAATGTGCGGAACATCGACAAGGAATGGGTGATAACCCGCAGTACGTCTGGACTCCCGATGGAAGAAGGGAGATGGTGGAATGATCTCGTGGAGCTCCTGGGCACACTCACCGAAGTACAGCCTGTAAAAGATCGACAGACATGCAACTCTGCGCCGGTGGGCCAGGCTATGAAGCTTGGTACTCACCAACTTATCGTCACCAATGAGCCTCTTGGCTCTGCGCTCAACAGAGTCGAGTGTGGCTAATTGGTATTTGGCTGAGCCATCCCAAAGGTGACAGCAGTACTCCATGCCGGACCAAACTTGAGCTTTATATAGGGTTAAAAGCTGTTCTGGCTTGAAGTACCGCTTAACCTTATTTAGGATACCCAGCTTTTTTGCCGCTGTTTGAGCTTTCGACTCAATGTAGGCACCGAAGTTGAGATTCGCACTCAACTTCGTACCAAGAAGCTCGAGGCTGTCGGTACAGATGTACCCCGGAAAGTAGGAGCCAGATTGAACGGACTCCTTAATTTTGCAACATCCATTACGCTAGTTTACTACGTTGTATTTACCTACTGTCATTGACGCGGCGCGGCAGCATGGCGGGGCGCCATTTTTGTGGGTCAAGTAATTTTAAATTATTTATTTTTTATAAAAATTTACTTAGATAAAAAAATTTTTCCCTTGAAATGGCTTCGTTATAGCCGTTAGATGATTCTCTGAAAATATTTCGTGTATGAATAGTTAGACCTTATATACATATAATCAAATATAATTTGTTAGTCTGTAAGGTAAGGCATCTGTGGGCCAAAGTTGCCTGAGAGTAAATTAATGTCATGTTCTAACCAAAGGTCCGGTTTCTGGTTTTCCGTAAAAATAAGTGTCTATTACATAATTCGATCAACAATAGCAACATTAAATAGGTAATTTTCGACCAATTGCTTTGGTTCAGGCACGAAGTAAACATAGGTATTTATTTTTCCTGAAAAAAATAGTTATTTCAGTGATTTAACTTCCTATAATTCTGTGATTGTAAAGACTTCATCAAAGCATGTAGTGGCTAAAATTAATATCTCGACTTGGGATCCGCCTCCTTTTTAGAACCGGTCACAAATAGACCCAGAGTTCAAAGAATGTTATCAAATTGATTCTGAAAATAAAAGAAAGGTATCTACTAAATCTGTGCCACACTACAAATAAAAACAGTCTTAGAAACTATATTGATTGCTACTGACACTGGACGTAGAAACTCTTAAAATGAAACAAGTTATGAGCATTTGTTTGGGATACAATTTATTTTTGTCTTCTTGTATTAGTTCTGTAGCCTCCTTGGTGTCAGTTACTCGACGAAAGAGGTAAAAAAAACACTTTTTATTTTTCCTAACCTACTCTCCCACCCCTGGGCAAAGGCCTCCCTCCACTCTTTCCATTACTCGCGAACCTCTGCGTCCTCCTTCCAGTTCTGACGTTTCAGCCTCCTGCGTCTCCGCCTCAATGTGACAGGGCACCAGTTTCCTGCTATTTTGTGCCACAGTCATGCATTAGGTCATTAAAATTCACTTCTGCACGTTAAACACGGACTTCGTATCTGCATCTGTAAGTACGGCTGGAGTCTCAAGTACGAGCGGCATATGCACTAGTGGCATATTCTTAATAACTCCTATCATTTATATCCCCGGCAGTAACAATCGCTTTCGGCAGCCGACGTCTTTCGACTGATACGAATATGATGATGAGTGGAAGGTTCATCAAACCTGGCTACACCGCCCAGTATTAACGTATCATCATCATCATCATCAGCCTACAGCAGTCAACTGCTGGACAATCGCACGCCACTCAACTCGATTCTTGGTATAAGTTTTTAAACTGTCATGGTCACTAACATTATAATTAACACTAGAAACGGGATATTTACCATGTCCACTGTTTGTTATTGTTGTTTGTTTGTTAATATCGGGAACTCAAAACAAACAGTGGACATGGTAAATATCCCGTTTCTAGTGTTCGATTCTTGGTAGCTCTCATCCAGTCGCCCTGCAAAGATCGTTGCTCCACCGCGTCTGAGGGCGTCCCACCTTACGCTTACCGATTCGCGGTCTACACTCAAGAACACATCTACCCCAATGGTCATCAGTTCCGGTTCCATTGCCATTATACTAACGTATATATCAGCCTATAACTTGCGCCAAATATCCGGAGTTTCTCAGCGTCGTCCAAGAGCGTCTTACTTGACATCACGCGCAACAAATATGTCGGGACAACACACAAACTTTAGTAACTTTGTTTGGATTTCTTGTTACAGTCTCCCAACTTTTTAATTGGCTTCAGTTATATCGTATGTCAGCTTAGTTTCGGCTCTTTACGTTGAACACAGATTGGTTTTGTTAATAGTTTCGTAATTTAATTTTAAGAGTAGAAAGAAAGAAGAAGTACAAAACACACACACACACAGTACATACAGTGTAAGTGGTAGTAGTAGTGGTGTAGTGGTTTTCAAAAGAGGAGTTCGGAAATTTCTAAATTGCTACACACACATTGACTTGAGTCATAGTAATTATTATAAGGTTTCTCGTATTTCGGACTATGTGTATGTATTATAATTTAAGTCAATCAATTTGTGTTGTAAGTTTGTGTTGTTTTGTTGTTGTGTTTAGTTCAGATGAAGTAGGTTGTAAGTGCGAGTAATTATTAATGATAAAAATATTACTTTCCTATTTGAATCGGATTTAATTTGTTTGCACAGAACCCTAATCTTTTTTTGAAATAAAAGTAGTCCTTATAACATCAGCTATTTACCAGTTAAAGTCCCGTTAAAATTAGTTCAGCCGGTTCAGAGGTATCACTTTTTCATGAAATGGTTATAGAATGGGATTATATGAACTTAGTATTGATGATTTTAATGATTATAATTCTTCTACGTATTATGAAAGCGAATCATATTTTCATCAACATACAACCTGACACTGACCTGCAAATTGCAAAAAACGAAAGAAAATTTAAATTTCGCGGGCTACCCTGGCACTTTCACTTTAAGGGGAATGCTCCAAACAGCCCGCGAAATTCAAAATTTCTTGCGTTTTTTGCAATTTGCAGGCCAGTGCTAGGTTATATGTTGATTAAAATATTATTCGCGGCTGTAAGACGTATGTAGTTACAGAATTATAATCATCAAAATCATCAATAAAACGCTCCAAGTTCATAAAGCTGTAGGAATGACTTTTTCTGTTTTTTTTTTGTTCCTACGCCTTTATGAACTTGGAGGGTTGTATTGGTGATTTTGATGATATGTCTTACAGCCGCGAATAATATTTTAATCAACATACAACCTAGCACTGGCCTGCAAATTGCAAAAAACCCAAGAAATTTTGAATTTCGCGGGCTGGTTGGAGCATTCCCTTTAATGGAAAAGGCATAAAATGTATGACAATGACGTAAGCAACTTACTAAACAATCCAATTTACTAAACCAAATACCTGTAGACATCAGAGACTCAATGAATCGTAAAAATATAAAGCTTAAGCTGAAAGAACATTACCTCAACTCGATTACAACTTAACTGATAATAGCGCGTTGATCAAATCTCAAGACAGACCCCAGAGGTCTAATTGTGTGATTTGATTAAATATATAGAACTTGTAATTTATAAAATAAAAATAAAAACTGAACAGCTTATGCCAGTCCAGTTGAAAGTTGTTGTAGAAAGACGAACCTGACGTTCCGATAGAGGTTCGTTGTTGGCGTCAAATGAGAACAGCATAACAAGGCATGATAACCATTTCATATCTGACGGGCAATTGAAATCGGTTTGGAATTGGATGCAGTGCAATGAGGCTGGTCCCTTTAAACGTGTTGAAAAGGAATTAAGTTCCTGCATATTTGCTAAGATGGAACAAAAAGATTGCTTCTTAGTTTTGTTTGCACTGCAGTTTATAAGTTTATAAGGAGATCAAGTTAAATAGCTTTTTGTTTATTGTGGCTTGCGTGAGAAAAAGTGGGTGTACGCCCACTCTTTACTCCTACATCTAGTATTCTAAATAAATTAATGTTATAGCCATTAATTTGAAACGTGAGGATATTTTGCAGTTTCACCGTGATTTCTGTTTTATTGGAACAGAAGTCCGAGAAGCCATTTTAAGTAATAATGCTTCTTCTACTATCGCATGGATGGCATCTTTTGTCAAATAACGTGGGTTTCAAAGATGGCCAACATCGCGGTGAATGCTCTCTCATGTGCGGCGAGTCATACTTTGGACACTCCAGAAAGTATGCAACCATAATGCCAAATGTGATTTTAAAACTTATGATTAATGTGTATGTGCGGATTACACATACTTTGGAGTTTCTTACACGACACCGCTCGTTCGGTATAGCGGAGGCGGCGTAGCAAACGTATTGATGGTGCGCCGCGCGGCCGTGCGGTGTGCTGGGTGCCGGGTGATCAAGGTTAAACAACGACTGCCAAGGTCTGTCTGTGGATGGGTGATCCAAGTTAAGCAACGTTTGCCGAGGTCTGTCTGTGGATGGGTGATTAAAGTGGTGGTGGTGGTGGTTTTTTTTTGGTGCCAATTTTTTTTTTACAATTCTTTCACTGTCGAAAGGAACTTCGTTCCATCCGGGAGTCCCTTGACACCTCTCTAGTTTTTTTTTTTCAATATGACACACAATAATATTCGTAGATAAAGAAGTTACTTAAAACATTTTGGAGGTTGTATGATCACGTTTTAGCAGTAAACGTTATAAGAATATAGGTATTTAATTTTTATGAGACAAATATTATATTTTAAAGTTATAAAATGCAACTTCAAAACAAAAAAAAAACATTGTAGTCCAAAATTTTATTGCATACGGTTAAAATAGAGTTTCAAAAAAATTGGCCAAGCTGCAATAAAATTTACTAGAACGAGTTATATGAGCATTTTTTGGCAGCACGCGTTTGTTCTAAACAAAAACCCGTTTTGTGAGGACTGTTCTCACTAGACGGGATAGTTCTTGACTTCTTTTATGATATTAGTTTCTTGTATTGGAAGACTTTCTAACCCTTTGGCCACGAGCTACATGGTCAAGCGACATACGTTCTGCGACAAAGAATGCGAAAAGAAAACAAATAAAAGAAGCTGTTGCTTGCTAAGCCGGCCATAGACGATGGATTATGTAAAAAAGAAATAACATTTATTTGGTACATGCCACAAGTGCACACAATATAATACAAAAACAATGTAAGAAAGTGCAGTTTTGCCTGCACTCATGCACGTTTGTAGCAGAAAACTGTACACTTATCATGGCCTCATATAATCTAGATAATATAGAAATATAATCATCGCTCGCACGTATTGCTTGATGGAAGTCGCGTCGCAAGTTCCATCACCTGTGGTCATGAACAGGCCGTTATTGAAGTTTGTTGGGTACCTCACCCGACTTGAAGTGGCCTGCATGTGCATACACCTCGTTAAATAAAACTTGTTCTGCGCTTACCGGAATCTCTGAGTAGTTCGCGGAGATGTTTACCTTGAGCACAACCACGGTGAGATTAAAAGAAAATTTTAGCTGATCATTTGGAAAACTATATCATGACTTCTTCTCGACGATCTTCGCAGGGTGGCTGGTAGCAACTGTATGAGAGTTGCTGAGAACTGAGTTGAGTGGCGTGCGATTGAGGAGGCCGATGTCCAGCAGTGGACTGCTGTAGGCTGCTGATGATGATGATCGTGACTTGTACTTACTATAGCTACCGCAAAGCCCAAAAGAGAAAAACTTCCTAAATCAGGCCGATGGCAATAGGTTTGTGATGTTGCTGGTTGTGGATTATTGGCTCTCTTTCTTAAAAAAAGAGGGCTCGTGTCCCAGTAGAGGGAGGGCTGATGATGCTAGACGAACAAAGTGGATAAATATTTTGCGGATGGATGGGCAAAAAGTGAGAAGGTCTTTTGATATTTCTTCTGATATTTACGGAATTCTAGCAGACTTTACCTTTCTGGATTTGTAACAGATAACCTAGGTTGACGGCATGCTCCACAAGTTAACCGTAAACCATAACTCAGTCTATAGTTTCATAGAGAGAGAATTCGAGTGACAAAATTAGTCTTTATTAGCATGTGTAGCGGCCCTACAAAAAGTACTATAGCAAAATAGAACAAAAATTATTACAGCGCCATCTATGACGCAGAGGACAAACTAAACATCGAAATACATCTAAATCCTGCATCGCGCAAAAAAGTTATTTGCAACTTAAGACTATATAGAAGAACCCGATAACAACTGTCGGGTAGTAGCCCACCAGACAATAACACCCGTTTGGTTGGAGGATCCTCCCTTTTCTATAGGGGATGAAGAACTTGAACGTTGCAATACCGCCAGTCTACTCGACGTTTATCCACGTTTATTATGCGCACAGCCAAAGTGTGGAACTCTCTGCCGACATCTCTGGTCCCTCCCACATTTAACCAGCATGCCTTCAAAGCAAAAGTGAACAGGCATCTTCTGGGCACGCTCGTTCCCTCATAAACCTCATCCATCGCTTTCCATCAGGCGTGATCGAGGCCAAGAGTAGGCCCATTTAACAATAAAAAAAAGATATGTATGTAGTCTCTTAGGGACATTACCTAGCCTTTTTTTTCGGATGAGAAATCATCAAATGACCCCCCCCCCCCGCTCTAG
Source organism: Eurois occulta (assembly GCA_950022335.1). Classification (NCBI taxonomy): domain Eukaryota; kingdom Metazoa; phylum Arthropoda; class Insecta; order Lepidoptera; family Noctuidae; genus Eurois; species Eurois occulta. Next base: position 2,382,467 of record OX465486.1, read on the forward strand.
GCGGATTGTCAGATTTGTACTGACTAAAACCCATCCATGGGCCTTCTTAGCCCTTTGTGTTCCAGGGCCGCGGGATTTCTTTCGATCAGTCCCGCAGCCCGGGTAGGCATTACCTACCCATGAGGATTTTTTGGCTCAATTTTTTAAGTTTATTGTTAAGTTATTTTAATTTACAAATGTAAATAATATCTCTAGATTCAAGGTTCAAGATTCTTTATTTGCATGTCTCCTTTTGTTTCTCTCTCAATCTCTATCAAAGTTTAAACTTTTAGCATAAACAACAAATCAACGTCAACGAAACAGCACCAACTTTATTCAAGCACCACACCGAAATATAGTGAGAAATACTCTTTAGTTTTTAACAGTGGAAGCTGCAGACAATGTTGTTCAAATACTGTCGTTCCACAACTCTTGCTTCGTTAGCGACCACGTCCTGAATCACGGGGCACCCGCGAAAATAAAGTTGCCACAGCAAAAATAAGCTTTTGTATATATTTTTATGTTTACATCGTGCAAGTTGGCTGCATAATGTTTTGTCTGTAAATCTCCCTGTGTTTTTATGGGGTAGGGTGTTTTATTAAAATGTTCTGGGTTTAAGAATTTTTGTGGGGAAATTTTTATTAATATTTTTATGCCAGGTTCATGTTGAGGCACTTGTTTCGTGTACGTGATTAATAGGGCGTGTTTCACCACCCGTTAACTTACTTGGCAGATAATTTTATTCAAATTATGTTATTTCTAAATTTATTCGGTAAGTAGTAACTATACGGACATCGTGAAATAGGCCCATAATGAATTAGTAAACGTGGTTTGAGTTTACATTTCACTTATTAAGTTTACAAGATCCAAATTCATACTCTTTTCTTTCGTTTTCATCTGCCTAGCCTTTACCCGACTACGTTGCAGGCCTGTCATTCGTAGATCTTTGACAGTCGTTACATAGCCAGAAGTCTAAAAGCCTGACAATCAGACGTGCCAAGCGATATCTTGACAAGACTGGTTACTGAGTTGTAAAAGATAGATAGCATGATAGATGGCAGTAGCTTCATGTAAGACGGGCTTTTCTTGCCAGGTGGTGTTCTTTCTCCATCCTTAGTTAAGTTTTTAAGTGAAGACTTGTCATTGGTTGTCAGTATCACATACTATTCTGTTCTGTAAGCTGTTTTGTTGTATTCTGTTTTGTTATCTGTAAGTCTTCCATAGATTTTAAACAAATAAATAAAAACATCGTAAAAAAGTTTGTCTCCACGCACAATGCAACTCGTTAGCGGCCTTCCCAAACGCCATTTATATTCTACGTGTTGGTACAGAGCGTCATTTAATTGTTAACAGTAATCTATTCATTGATCCAAGTCTACTTGTAGATAAACAATATTCCGCTTTCAAACAGTAACATTGTAAACCTCGTGAGGAAACTGAAGCGGCGTACCAACGTCCAAAAAATAGAAGAGATATCTATAGATACTAACCTACACTGAGCCCGCGAGTTGGATAGCCGCCCACTCCCTCTCATAGAGGAAAGGCCTGGGTTTTAGCAGTGGGAAGAATACATTATAAACTGATTATGAATTATACATGCATGTACGTTACCAAACAAGGAGTTAGCGTGTCTCTAGCCTGTGCCAAGAGGTTATTTTTATCAAAACATTATGATCAATTTTGTCTCCACGCACAAGGCAACTTTACGGCATACATATACATCAAGAGTTGTCCCCATTAGTGGCATTTCCAAACGCTGCTGTCCATATATTATACGTGCTGGTAAAGAGCATCTTGTATATTTTTAACGGTATTTTATTCATGAATACGAGTCTGCAACTATAATAACGTTTATTATCTGTTCCAAGAATGAAATGAGAGCTACCACAAGTTTTTGGCTAGCTTTTGTCTGGAGAGAATTTTTCTCCTTCATTATTTCTTTATTTCTCGCGGCGTTTCTTGCGGCCCGGAGTCTGGATTTAAGCTCATTTGATGGCAATAGGCTCGCTTTCAACTACTGGGACTTTAATAAACTGGAGAAATGTCGATGTAGCTACTGAGGTACTAGTCTGCCTACCACTTGGGTGGCTACAGGTGTTATGTTATGTTATTTCTAAAAACATCGCAATTTTTTCAGCTCCACGCACAGGCAACTTTACGATACGATACATCAAGAGTTGCGCCCATTAGCGGCATTTCCAAACGCCGTCCATATTCTACGTGCCGGTAAAGAGCGTCACGTTGTCGCGATTATCACGCTGTACCCGAATGTTTCCAATTCACCCTAAATGGCGTTTAAAGGGCGATTATTTTTGTATTTGTTTGCTTGTCTTTTTTGTTTATTTTTGGGTAATGTGATGATTTTGATGCCAGATAATACTGGCTGGCAACTGTCCCATTGCAGGGTTCATAGCATAAACAGAGGGCACGAATATTTTCATGTTTTCTGGTTAAAGACATTTAATTCTCATAATGAAATTACATTTCACTTACATGAGAACAAATTTAAATATACAAACTAATCATTGTCCTTCGACACTCGGACTCACAATTAATCTGACGTATTTACTGATATTATTAGTTTACATTAGTAGTATAATAAATAATTAAGTTTGTGGGTACTCCTAAAAATCTCAGTTGCGATACAGTTTTCTCACTATGTATCGGAAATTTCAGAATGCCAGTCAGTTTACATGATCATGGTCTTAAGATTATCTAAATATCAACATTTATTTTGTATACAGGCCGCATTCGTACAAATTGCCAACTACGACTATGTTAGGGTCGGCTTCCAGTCTAACCGGATGCAGCTGAATACCCGTACATGGAGCAACTGGATATCTGACCTCCACAACCCACGTGTTAGTACTGGATAATGCTGTACCCTTTGGTAAGACTGGTTGTCAGACTTTCGGGACACTGACTACCTGTAATGACTGGCAAAGATCTACAAATGACAGCCGGAACCAACAGCTTAACGTGCTTTTCGAGGCACGGAGGAAACTCGGTATTTAATGGGCAGTCACCCATCCACGGACCGACCTAGGTAAGCACGGCTTAACCTAAAGATCGACCCGAGCGGCTGTTTATATATTTATATACCAATTTGCATACAAACACGGTGTAACAAGACCCTTAACGAAGCCGTCACTCAAACATTATGTACACGGGGCAAAGTAGATCGGTTTGCAGGGCACACCACAAAGATGTTGGTGTGCGTAAAATCAACGGCCGTCTGACTTCGCCTATTTATTAGTGTTTGCTTCACAATAACCCGTTGTCCACGCACACACAATAAAATTTCTTGTCACTAATGTTGCAGGGAATATGACGCATAAATTTAGCTTATCATACAATCGTCTCCGTGGCGCATTAGTCGAGCGTGCGATAAATAATTACTTACTGCGCCGGCGCCGTAGGATCGAATCCGACTGCCAACAGCTTAATGTTTTTGTATGTTTTAATAAAATATTTTACATTTGTTTGTTCAATTCATTGCTTAACTATTAGCAAGTCTCTTTATATTTGGGTTAGAATGTATTAGTTGTCTACCCTCTAAAAATGACAAATCATGTTTAAGTTAGTAGTTTAAGTTCATCGTCATAATGCTATTGACTATCGGGCTTTCGTTACGTTTTTAGACATTATACCCTGCGTTTTTTGAGAAGTGCTTTTATTTGTGAATCAATATGAATCATTGAACCACACTTTTATGAGCTGAAATAATTCTTTTGCATGAGCAAAATGTTTCAATTAGTGAAATTGCGAGACGTTTAAAGATATCGGTGAGTAACAAAATGTTATTATGATGTTTAGAAGTTTAATATGTTTAAATAATCCACATGTTATTGATTGTTGTTTTTTGTAACAATATTTTATTATTGTTCACAGAGAAGGACTGTGCAATTGTGGGTCCATCGTTATGCAGATTCGGGAAGCATTGATCCTTGCCGACCGGGACCAAAGGCTGGATTTGCATTCACAGATTGGCATCTGATATAGTTGCTACGCATACCGCTGAGCCCTTCCTCACTACTCGTTCCACGGCAACTAAACATGACGTGACATTACAAACTGTACGAAACCACTTGCGAGCAGCTGGTGTGAAATGTTGTAGGCCAGCCAAGAAAATTTGAATGTCAGATATTCACAGGCAAAACCGGGTACGCTTCGCAAGAGAATATTTGGATTTTGATTGGTGCAATAATATAGTTATATTTAGAGATGAAAAATGTTTTAAATCAGACAAGGACGGTCGCAAAATATTGTGGCGAAAAGATGGTGAGCGCTATCATAAAAAAAAATATTCTTCCATGCAGGTCTAGTGGAGACATTTACTTCGTGCATGAATAAGTCATAGATAGCGAAGGCGCACCAATAGGATATTAATAAAAATATCAGGGGGTAATTCGATTTGTTTTATGTGAGTGATGTTATTGTTAGTGAGATAACAATTTAGGATACCTGTATCTTAATATCTATCTTATTAACATGTTTATTCATTTCACTAATAAATAAATTACCCACTTGAATAAGAAAAGTAACGTTATTTCTTGTCCGACTTAGAATATTTGTCATGCACAAAACTTTTTAATTTGTAATTATAATATAAAAAAAAACCTAGTCAATAAATGTTGTTGATTTCTTAATACAAATTGTTTAATTTTTACTTCCATATTTTTTTTCGAATAATGTTCTTATTATCAGGTAAATTACAATAAAAATTCAACAAAATGAAAATAAAAGTTTTTTAATAATGCAAAAAGTTGACGCCAGCGGCGCAGATTCGATCCTACGACACTTGATTTACCAGCCGAATGATTACACATCTATGCCACGACACCGGTTAGTCATAGGGTTAAATTGATGCTTCATATTCTTTACCTCATATTATACATATACTATAGTGAAGCAAACACTAACAAATAGGCGAAGTAATACACCAGTTGATTTTACGCACACCAACATCTTTGTGGTGTGCCCTGCAAACCGATCTACTTTGCCCCGTGTACATCAAACTAAGTAACTTTACGCAAAAATTATTGCTGGGAAACGACTTTTTTTTTTGAGGTGTAAAATCACGTTTTATGATAGGACGCAAACATTGTGCTGATGGATTGGTTGAATATTACGGGGGTCGTGGAGATGTTTAAAATAAAAATCTTACTTTGAAAACATGTATTTAAAAAAAAAAACTTGTGGAATAGTAGGATTTTTGACCCCCAATATCTCCGTAACTAGAAGGTTCCCAGGTATGGTCTAAAAAAAATAATATCGCAATGACGGGAAGAACAAGTGTCATTCGGCTTCGTTAAGGGTCTTGTTACACCCTTTATTAGTCGACAGACTACTCACAATCCGTTGCTGACTATATTACACTTATTACTAGCCTTATTATGCTTAATTCATGTAATTGATTTCTTCTAAATCTCTGAGTTTCAAAGCAAAAAATAAACAAAAAATAATCCGTATATAAACCCAATCAGTTGATTACATGAAAGTACCGCTATTGTACAAGCGTTTTCACGATGACCGCAAAGGAATAGGAGTGAACTGGAAAACATAACACTGAACAAGGAAAATTACAGGAACAAAACACCCGAACTGTGAATAGAGGCTGCGGAGCGCAAAATTGATTGAATTTTAAACTTTTGCTACCAACTCGTTGAGTTGGGCTGTGAAATATGCGAGGCTATCCAAATAATTCTCGAATACAGCCAACATTCGAGAATTATTTGGATATGAAATACCATGGTAGTAAATGAAGTTTAGAATATTCATACATTTCCAAGAAAGTGCCACCGCCTCTTTGGTATAGTGGTCACAAGAGCGACTGCTGAGCTTGAGGTCGTGGGTCCGATTCCTGATTCGGGCAAAGTGTTATTGGGTTTTTCCATCAAGAATTTCTCAGTAGCAGCTCTGGAGTCTGGATTTGAGCTCGGTTGGTGGCAATATGGTCGCCCCCTATTACATGGGACTTAAACATAACTGGCGAAATGTGGGTGTACTATTAGGTACACCTCTGCCTAACCTTGCGGGGATTACAGGCGTGATGTTATGTTATGTTATTTTCCAAGAAAGTATGTTTACTCAACCAAATTAATACTGACATCACTTAATCAGCCATTGTCTGATCCTATTGATAGACTAATAATTGAGTGAACACATACAAGAGACTGGTATAGTTTGCATGTAAGTGGAAACACCAACAGCTGATAACATACATGACATTATATTTATATCGCTTTTAAAAGTAAGTTTCAACAGGACACTCACTGTATGTAGTTATTTCTTACACTCAATTATTATACTTGTGACTTTAGAGAAATAATGTTAAAGATTGTAATGCATATGTTATGTTGCTCTGTAGTTTCACCCTCTAAGAGCCTATATTCTATGTACTTTCGCAAATATATGACGAATCCACGTATATTGAGTGAACACATACAAGAAACTGGGATAGTTTGCATGTAACTGGAAACACCAACAGCTGATAACATACATGACATAATATTTATATCGCTTTTAAAAGTAAGTTTCAACAGGACACTCCCTGTATGGAGTTATTTCTTACACTCAATTATTATATCTGTGACTTTAGAGAAATAATGTTAAGGATTGTAATGCATATGTTATGTTGCTGTAGGGAGTCTACAGGTAACACAAAAAAAACAAATATTCATACATTCGTCATCCCCAGCCGGTTTAACAGCCACACTCTTAGACCTGTTGGCTTCCGCCACGAACAGTGGAGTTAATTACCTAACTCCCGCTTTGAAGCCCGATAGATAACTTGTAGTATGGGATGTACTTTAAAATCTTAAATGTAGTTGTTTAACTTTCGCGTTCCAGCGTACGAGTATATTGAAACTTGGGAGAATTTTAAATAAGCAATCTGTAAGTATACGATGTACTTCTTGAGTTTATGTTTCAGGTTGTTTATTATGTATTATGCGTGTGTTACCAGTGCGTTATGTGTCTTGGTATAAAAGTTATGATAATGGGTGTGCTGGTGAAAATAACGTCATCGTCGTCGTGTAATATGGGTGAATAATAAGGTTTATTAAATATAGGGTGGAAGGGACACCGACGCGAAAACGGTTACCACGTCATCATCATCTGCCTAGCCTTTTCCCAACTATGTTGGGGTCGGCTTCCAGTCTAACCGGATGCAGCTGAATACCAGTATTTTACATGGAGCGACTGCCTATCTGACCTCCACAACCCAGTTAGCACTAGGTAATACGATACCCCTTGGTAAGACTGGTTGTCAGAATTTCGGGTCACTGACTACCTGTAACGACTGTCATTGATCTACAAATGACAGCCGGGACCAACGGCTTAACGTGCTTTCCGAGGCACGGAGGAAACTCTTTATGTAATAGGTGGTCACCCATCCACGGACCAACCTAGGTAAGCACGGCTTAACCAAAAGATCGACCCGAGCGGCTGTTCTTATTTAGCCACGAGCTCCTCAAAAAAAAAAAAAAACGGTTACCACGTATTCAGTACATAATTCTGAGCCTCCCTACATACAAATTTTTCATCGGTTATTAAAAAAAAATCTGCTGTTCCATACATTTTGACCGTGAAAGTGCAATGCCTAAAGTATTGCACTTTTTGTGGGAACAGCTGCTTTTTGTGTTAATAACCGATGAAAAATTTTCGCGTCGGTGTTTCACCCCGTAGTCAAAGATACTTTGATACCCGTGTGGGTCATGTTTTGTAGTCTATTGATACTTTTACAGACTACGAACATTTACCATTTTACATAAGGCAGTAACAGTCGAGCTATTCATAGGCACAATCAGGGTTAAACGTAGATGTAGTCTGTAGCTTGAATAGATTATACTAATTATACAACTGTTTAAAAAAAAAAATAACGTTATAAAGGACATTATTTTATTTCTCGTATTCTTCTCAGTAAACCATTTCAATTGATATCCATATCATGGAATGCATAAAAATAACTATTGGATTTAGAATGGCGTCACTTAGCTTACCATGCGTTGTCATTCAAAGTAAACATGTATGCAAAATTTCAGCTCAATTGGAAGTGGGTCAAATTTAAGTTCTAAGAATTTTTTACATAGTTATAGGTGAAAGCGTTTTGATAAAATTATCCCTTTAGTTGACTGTATTTATAGATTTCAACGCAAAAAATAACGTATACAAACAGTAATTAAACATTCCACTCTCAAACAGTACAATTCCAAAAGAACTATCTCCCGATACGTCGACAAAACATTAACTTTCAAAGCAAGACAATTTATTTATTTTAGTATTTTTATTTATTTATTTGATTTATGTTCCGTTGGAGGTCGTTATTTTGAGGAGAATCTTAACACCGCGATTCAGCATTATGACGTAATTATACAGTGCAGTGCAGTGCAGTCTATAATTAAAAAAACATAGGTAAGTATTTTCACACATCATTCAAAATTCAAAAAAAAAGAACAAGCACTTAGCGGATTAAATACAAACATAAGCTACCTCTTTACCTACCAAACAAAGAAAATCACTGACCATAATCCTCTACTAAGTAGAAAAGTAGAAATCAGAAACACTAGTAATTGAACTAAAAAGGATTGAACGTACTAGCACTATCCATTAGTAGTGAGGGATCGGGATTGTCTTTGCTCCAGTCTTTCACTTGCAAGACAAAGTGCTTGGAAGCACAAATGGTGAGCGATGCTGTAGTCGTTAGCAAAAGTGATTTTGTGTGGAAAGATTGGCGATATGGTGTGGGAGTTGTGGTGCGGTTTATTTTGTAGTAAATTGTTGAATAGATTTTATGTGCTTTTTTATGAAAGCTTATCATGAGGTCCTGGGTTTTTCCATCAGTAATTTCTCAGTAGCAGCCACGAAGTCTGGATTTGTGCCCGATTGATGGCAGTAGACATTTCCCTATTACATGGGACATGCACACCACCACCACACCACACACCACAGCATTTTGATAAACGCTTGTTTTTTCATTTTAGAGTGTATTAAAGCTGAAAACAACAGTGTTCGAATAATAAACATTTTCATAATATATATTTTATGATTGTAAACTCACTAATGTACAAAAATGATGTGATTTTTTTTCTCTTCCAACAAAACGTTACAACAAATTTCACAGTAACAAATATTTCGTGACCGTCGTAATCAAAAACTCAATTATCATTTCGTAAATATAAATATAAAACTGAACAAATGGACGTCACAGCTGAATCAACCGTCCCGGGAGAAACGAAATGGCGAAGAAATTATTCACAATTTGCCAACGTTACCGTGCAAGCAATGAATGCTTTTATTTGACAAGAACAAGATTTATTCGATTTTGTCTAGAATGAGTGGAGCTGAGCTGTCAGTGCTGCTGAGCAGATAGGTGATAGGTAGTTGGTATGTTTTAATAATGAAAGGATAGCTATTCGTATGATTAAATTCTTGCTTGCATGTGTGATGAAGCTTGACAAGTCTGATTGCAGTCAGAAGTTATTGGCATGTTATATTAAATACTGAGAAAATATATATGAAGCTTATTTTTTGGAACAATTAATTTATTATCCAGAGTTGAGAAAATCCCATTCGGGTTATTTTTTTCTGATGTAAAATTATACTGGGTTAAATTAAATTAACCTGAGTTTAATTTACCCCATGCGTTTTGAACATTTTTGAGATTCTTCGCAAAAACTGAATTTTAACTAAGAGCACGAGAAGTCTGAATATCCAGTCTTGTAATGCAATATGAAAGTTAACCATTAATTAAAATGCAATCAATTAAAGCAAATAATTTCATTTAATTTTTTCAGAAACTATTATACTTAGGTTAATGTTTACAAATAATTTGGGCTCATAATCTTTTTAATGCTCCATAGCCTGTGTTTTATTAGGTCTGAAGTCACAACATAAAAACTATACAATATGTACCAGTGTACGTACTATTTGCATGGGCCAAGCGGGCCGTACTTTAGTGAACCTGCGCCTAGACGCGCTGAAGGAGCCGTACTCGCCGCACTCATCACATTTTCGGATGGTCGCGCGCACCTTTCCGCATCGTACGCGCAGTATGCGGTATGTAGTTCTGTTCGGTACTTGCCGCACGCGCCTTACGCGCCGAATTTGATGACGTCATCCGCGCGCGCTAGTGGGACCCGTGTACCCTATAGCATTTTACTGAAATATGGGTCATTCGACGCGGATAGGTGCGCGATGTTGCATACTACATATTTCATATGAATATTTATATAAAATACGATACTGCGGCGCGTAAAGAACCTACGGCTCGTCTAGGTGCGCGTCTACCTTTAAACGACTTAATATTGATAATAATCGTTTCGCATTTAATATTATATATTAATATAAACGTTGAAGACCAAATCTGTGATGGATAAAAAAACACGAAAATGCTAACAGATAGTTGTATTTTTGATTTAAAAATCGATCGAAATTTTGCTGAGTTCACTTTGCACGTTTGTGCTAGACCAATCAATGCAACAACCATAACGTGCAATATGACACAAATGTGTTTTTAAACCAGTGAACCAGTGAATTAAGTAAAAACTGCACATACATGAAAAACATCAGTACTATAACTACTCATGTCGGAAAGCAATTAAAAGTTATCCCCATTTATCTGGTGTCGACGTCGTGCGTATACTATACTGTACCATAGAGCAACAAAACACTGAAGATGCGACACTCATGTGTGCCGTTGATGCTTGCGCTGGTTCGCTGAAATAATCATCTATTGCCCTCCATGCTTATAAGAACTAAGCTGTGGTTAAAATAATTAAAGATTGAGCTTGGAGTGTGTAATGTTCACCGCATGTGCAATAAGGCGGAGCGTCAACATTTTTTTTTTTTTTTGACCACCAAAAAAATATGATAAAAACATACCAACCTCTTTTAGCCCTCTACAAAAATACGCTAATTTGGAAAAAAAGCCTTATGTGTTTGGAATAGATGTGTCTCGTCTGTAATTTTTTTTTATTCTATGACTGTAGTTTTTGCCAATCGCACCATACAAGTTTTAATTGCCAAGTGGTCACGTGTAAACTTATCTAACGCGGTTTTGTTACAAAATAGTTCGGGATACACATGAATTGTTTTAAATTGATACTGTAAATAGTTGGTGACACAACGGTGAGTAATTAAAGTCTTTAATTTGTTTCGTGTATTTTGTGTAGAAAATTCAGCTAGGTGCTTTTATAGTTTAGTAAAATTATATGGGATAGTTCAAACGTAAAGTCTATTCAAGTCCTTGTTTTACATTGAAGTTAATAGACGAATACAATTGAAACTAGTGTAATTTAAATTGATTTTAGAAAGACTAGATCTTTTGAGGAAGTCACGAAAATGTTCAAAGTTGTGATACAAACTGAACTGTATGTACAAGTTCCTATTAAAAAAATTTCAGACGTTTCAACTTCATGTGAAAGAAATCTAAATGAAAGACAAAAATTAACAAAACTTCCGATAATTATTTTAATCAATTAAAACCTTGTGTTTTTCCGTTAACAATGTTTCAGTAGCAGCTACACAGTTTAGATCTGTGCCCGGTTAATGGCAATAGGCTCGCCCCCTATCACATGGGACTTTAACATAACTGGCAAAATGCAGGTATACTATTTTGCTCATCTCTGCCTCACCTTTCAGGAACTACAGGCGTTATGTTATGTTATGTATGTATGTATAAATACCTAACTATACCTAACTACTATACTTGTAATCAAAACATCCAAGCGGTCGATCCACCGTGTTTACTTTCAATCGAATAAAAAACAATAGAACGCTAGCATTCAATAAATTATTCATTCACGATTACACTGTGAATTCATTTATTCGCTTTTTACCAATTCAGCTACACATAAAACGTTCACAGGAGATTAATACTTGATTAACAAAGTTTGCTTAATTCAAAAGTAGAGATACGTATTAAGGCATGAGGCATACACGTACTGTGTAAATATTTTATGAGTTTTAACCCGAAATTGTTTGTGTTTGTAGGTTAATCGTAGCCAGTCTATGTCTAACTTCGCCGGAATAGGTATACGTTAAATACTTATTTTATCAATCACTAGCGACCCACCCCGGCTTCGCACGGGTGCATGTATTATTATACATATAAACCTTCCTCTTGAATCACTCTATCTATTAAAAAAACCGCATCAAAATCCGTTGCGTAGTTTTAAAAATTTAAGCATACATAGGGGATATAGGGACAGAGAAAGCGACTTTGTTTTATACTATGTAGTGATACTTCTTTCAAACCACCATTTCACAGAGATGAAAACCAAAAGAATGTATGAATTTTAACTCTCTTTACTTTGTACATTTTGTTTGTATGTATGTATATAAATAAATAAATAATATAAATAAATATCCCTGGACATTTCGCACAGCACCATCTAGTCCCAAGCTAAGCAACCTAATGCTTGTGTTATGGTAACTAGATGGCTGATAAACTACATATATACATTTTTTTTTTGTAAATACATACATACTATAGATAGAAAAAACACCCAGACCCGGAACAACTACTTGTAGGTCATACAAATATTTGTTCCGTACGGGAATCGAACCCGCGACATGCAGCGCGGCAGTCAATCGCTTGACCACTGCGCCAACCGTGTCGTCATATAATATGTATTTATTATTATATTTTATTCTTGGTAATTTTCTGTACTATTGAACCTACTATTTTGTCTCTGCATCACCCTAAGGTAGACTGGTAGAAAATGCCCAAGGCATTAAGTCCGCCGTTGTACATTATTTGCATAAAGTTTTAATATAAAAATATTTTTTGCTTCAGAAGTCGGTGACAAAAAACTGAATCAAACAAACAAAAGTCACCGACTTTAATTATTTTTCACTTTTTTGTGTTTTTGAAGACGGTTTTAGTTTTTGCAAAAAGCTTTTTTTTATTTTTAGTTGCAATATCCTATACAAATATTTTCTATGCGTTTATTTTACATTGTGAGCAATACATTTCATAGTTATAGGTTTATTTTTACTTCCTTATCTATATATATAAAATTCAAAGTCCTGACTGACTGACTGAGATATCAACGCACAGCCCAAACCGCTGGTCCTAGAGCAATGAAATTTGGAGTGTGTGTTCTTTGTGAAGAGTAGGTATCCACTAAGAAAGGGTTTTTCGAAATTCTACCCCTAAGAGGGTAAAATGGGGTGTTGTGTTTTCTAAGAAACTTTTTATTCTCGCGGCCGATGGACTTGAAAATGTGTGTACCTACTCTGCAGTTACAATTATGAGAAACGTGTATCAAAGTTTTTCCAAAATCATCCCCCAATATGAAATTCAAAGTCCTGACTGACTGACTGATATATCAACTTACAGCCTAAGCTGCTGGTGTTAAAGACATGAAATTTAAAGGGTGTATTCTTTGTGAAGAGTAGGTATCCACTATGAAAGGGTTTTTCGAAATTCCACCCCTAAAGGGGAGAAATGGGGTGTTGCATTTTCGGTAAAACTTTTTATTCTCGGGTCGATTGACTTGAAAGTCTACATACTCTTCAGTTAAAACTATGAGAAATGTGTATCACAGTTTTTCCAAAATCATCCCCCAATATAAAATTCAAAGTCCTGACTGACTGATATATCAACGCACAGCCCAAACCACTGGCCCTAGAGAAATTAAATTTGGAGGGTGTATTCTTTGTGAAGAGTAGATATCTAATAAGAAAAGGTTCTTCGAAATTCCACCCCTAAGAGGGTAAATTGGGGTGTTGAATTTTCTGTGAAACTTTTTATTCTCGGGGTCGATTGACTTGAAAGTTTGTGTACATACTTTGCAGTTAAAATTGTGAGAGATGTGTATCACAGTTTTTCCAAAATCATCCCCCAATATAAAATTCAATGTCCTGGCTGACTGATATATCAACGCAGAGCCCAAACCGCTGGTCCTAGAGAAATGAAATTTGGAGGGCGTATTCTTTGTGAAGAGTAGGTATCCACTATGAAAAGGTTTTTCGAAATTCTACCCCTAAGAGGGTAAAAATGGGTGTTGAGTTTTCTATGAAACTTTTTATTCTCGAGGTCGATTGAATTGAAAATTTGTGTACATACTCTTCAGTTAAGAAGAGATTAATTATGAGAAACGTGTATCACAGTTATTCCAAAATCCTCCCCCAGTATGAAATTCAGTCCTGTTTTTTTTCGGTTTTTTCGTCATGGGTGTCATTTTCGTGGTTTTTGGGGTCGCTGATAACGAAAATGTGGCCAAAATGTAAATCGGTAATGGCGCCAGCAAAAAAATTCATTTATTTCGTCATGAGTGTCATTTTCGTGGTTTTTGGGGTCGCTGATAACGAAAATTAGGTCAAAATGAAAATTCAGGATGGCGCCGATGAAAATTTTCGGTTTTTCTTCATGAATGTCATTTTCGTGGTTTTTAGGGTCGCTGATAACGAAAATGTGGTCAAAATGAAAATCCAAGATGGTGCGGACGAAAATATTTGGTTTTTTCGTCATGGATGTCATTTTCATGGTTTTCAGGGTCGCTGATATCGAAAATTAAGTCAAAATGAAAATTCTAAATGGCACCAACCATTTTTTTTAGATTTTTCATCAGGGTTATCATTTTCATAGTTTTTGAGGTCACTGATAACGAAAATGAGATCCAAATAAACATAGGAAAAAAAAAACAATTCTCATTTTTTTCTTCGGTTTCCCCTGACTCAATTTTCACCCTTCGCCACTGGTACCTACCAGTGGTAAAGGGTCCAGTTAGAAAGGGTTTTTCGAAATTCCAACCCTAAGAGGACAAAATGGGGTGCTTAGTTTTCTGTGAAACTTTCTATTCTAGGTGTCGATAGATTTGAAAGTCTACATACTCTACTTACAGTTTTTCCAAAATTATCCCGCAATATAAAATCCTGTCTGACTGACTGATATATCAAACACTTAATGACATGAAATTTGAAGGATGTATTCTTTGTTTTGAAATGGGGGTTGAATTTTCTGTGAAACTTAATATTCTCTGGGTCGGTTTACTCAAAACTTAATGTACACATCACTCTTCAATTAAAATTATGAGACACGTGTATCACAGTTTTTGATATAACACGATATAGTTTAGAAATATTTTTATTTTCATTTTTTAATATACGACCCAAAAGTGGCTCCCATGTTTAAAATTAATTTATACGTCCGTCTTTGAATCAATGACTTACATATGTGTACCAAATTTCAACTCCATCGGTCCGGTAGTTTCAGAGTAAATTGGCTGTGACAGACGGATAGGCAGACAGGCAGACACGCGAGTGATCCTATAAGGGTTCCGTTTTTCCCTTTGAGGTGCGGAACCCTAAATACTAATATTACATATATATCTTACATAAACTATTTATTAATGCGAAAGTTTGGATGAATGGATCTTTGCTACTCAATCACGCCAGAACGGCTGATCAGATCTGGATGAAACTTGGCACAGAGATAGATTATAGTCTGATACAAATTGATATAGATTACTTATTATCCCAGAAGTAGGCAAGATCCCGTGGGCAATTCCCGAACTGCACGCGGGCGAAGCCGCGGGCAAAAGCTAGTTAATATTATAAATGCGAAAGTAACTCTGTCTGTCTGTGTGTTACGCAATCACGCCTAAACTACTGAACCAATTTAAATGAAATTTTGTACAAAGATAGTCTAGAGCCTCAGAAAGGACATAATTATGATACTTTTTAATGCTAAAAAGCGGATTGATATGAAAGTTTGTAGCGAAATTACGTCATTTTTAAAGCTAGGAACTTGACGTTATATTACTTGGCGTTATATTAGGTTACGATATTGTGTAAACAACAAACATCCAAGCGATTACAGCAATCACGGCAGATTTGCTGTCTATTATTGAAGAGTTTCATTGTATATCTCCGAAGATCAGCATCAGATCTTCACCAAATTAAATGGGACCATTTCGTAATAAACACCTTTTCGAACAAAAAAAGAATTTTGCAAATTCGTCCCTAAATGACGGAGTTATGCCCGAACATACATAAAAAATATATAAACATCCGAATTGATACCCTTTTTGAAGTCGGTAAAAAACTAATAAAGAGCCTATAATTATAAGTTGTGAGTGCTGCTTATTTCTTCCAGTAGCCTTGCCAAAGGAGATTCTTCTTTACCGTGTGGTTAGTGGCTAACCTGGTGCTAGAATTTTTATGCCGCCCAAGGCCTCTGACTTGGCTTTACGTGCCGTCAAGAAATGTCTTTCAAGCATGCTGGTTGCTTCACGATGTTTTCCTACACCGAAGCAAGTGATAATTTTACAACATGAATCCGAAAAATCAGAGGTTTTGAAATTGAGACCTATGACTTGGTCACATCATTACGTTATCACTGCTTCGAAAAGAGATGAAAGATGAAGACCAAAAAATAATTCATTCAGTTTAATTGCAAAATTAAATTGTGTGATATTATTTTTACACTTATATTATATTTGGCAATGAAAGCGATAGACCTATCGTCATCACCGTCATGGCACAAATGAATAGACTCCAAGGATTTTGCATTAGGATCGAAAATAGGACAATGCCTCTGCATGGAGACAAAGCGAAATCAGACAGCTGATAGACAGTCACCACGACTCCTGGCTATTCGTGAATTGAACTTACCTAACGTACGGTTCTATAACGCTTCGATATTATGGTTTATCAAATTAATTAAGTATTTCTAGTGGATCAAAGAAATTATGTTCGTATTTTATGCATTAGGATGTGTTAATTCCAAAAGAATGCGCCATCAAATATAATCAAATAAAGTAAATATCTCGGTTATCGTGGTATGCCCCATGTGATGCGGAGGAATGAGGAAAATGTCGTGAGGAAAGTTTTGAGTATGACTGTGGAAGGGTATAAGAGTAGAGGAAGATCAAAGAAACGATGGATGGACTGTGTGAAGAATGATATGGCACGAAAAGAGGTGTCTGATGAGATGACGAGTAATAGAGAAGTATGGAAGAAGAATTGGGATAAGGGCATGAGTATGATGATGATGATAAAAGTAACGACGTGCATTTATCTCTTTGAAATCATTATGAAAGGATATTGTTATTACTGCTCTACAAGGATCTTCTGGCGGGCGGAATGTTGAACAAAACCCATTTTTTTCTTCAAATATTTCTAAATTAAAAATATAATTATTTTAATATTTAAAAAAAATGTTTTATAAATAGCATTGCAAATATTAACATGAATTCAGATTGACTGTAAAGTATTGAGTTCTAAATTGCAAAAGGACCTAAGTACATAAATTCAGACAGTTCGTAACAGGTATAAAAACTACAAATTTCAAAATACGTGTTCAATCGTAAGTTAGTAGCAGTGATAGCCATAATCCAGAGCATATTGAATATTATAGTAACTGTACGGAGCAATTTTGTGATACTCCTATTTATTGCTCAAACCGGTACTATACTGAAAACATCGAACGTCGAATAAACAACACCAGAGGACAGTGTAATAAGAGTTACTAATCTCAATTCGAAATTACATCGCACAGATTAGAGAGGTTTGAAGCTGAAAATCCTTTGACCAACAGTGGAACATGACGTAGGCTAGAAAAAAAAATTAAAACATGCCTACAATGAATTTAACCTACATATTTGACAAGTTTGATATGGACTGCAGTAATTGCTGAGATGGGATTACGTTTCGAGTTGCATTTTACTGTTTTTTTATGTAAGAGAATTGACTGTTGGGAATATTTGGTGAAAATGAATTTTATTTACCATTTTTTTAATTATGGATACTTTGATATTATGATCCTTGGTATAATAAATATGATAACGATGATGATGCTTACAGTATCAGACGACCCTGCTTGTATAATGAAAGAGCATAAAACATATTTATCTGTACCTACTTTCAACAATCAAAAACTTGGAAGCTAAAAGATCATGAAAACCCGAAAATATACCTCAATTTCCAAATTATTCCCCCAATGCGTACAAAAGTAGCGAGCAAACGCACAGAAAAATATAGTCAACAATATTTTTACTGTTTCCTATAAGTTTCCAGGCCTTTTTGACTCAATAGGTTTACTCCATCTGAGGCCTAAGGCGATGCCGTCATCGGTTGGATTTCATGGATTCGCTTGTAAAGCTGAAATAAAATTAAAATGTCTACTTGAGCAGACATTTCTATTATATTTTCTTGCCAACTTATTGACATTATGTCGGAAATTGTTGTGTATTGTTTTACGACACATTTTGTTTTCCATTTAGTTATTTTGCTATTTTGAGTAGAAAGCATGAATTATACAAACTCATGGTTCATGAACTGGCTTTTCCCAACTATGTTTAGGTTGGCTTTGAGACCCCGAATGCAGCTGAAAACCAGTATTTTACATATCTCTGACAGCTACAACTGGTTAACAAAATACATCCTGGTCAGATGAGAAGAGAAGTAGGAAAGAAGAGAGAAGTAGGACTGTCACCGGGGACCAACGGATCTTTCCGAGGCACCTAAGGGTCTTCGTGTGTCTCGTTCATCCTCGTTTTATTATATTATTAATTTAACCGTCGTTAGTATTATCATTCGTTTAAGATCTTAAAAGTTGTACTCCCAGAACGGATTATCCCGGTGAGGTACTTAAAAACAGACTTCGAAATTGAGAATCCCTTTCATTCTTGCTGTCAGTTAGAAAGGAGGCGAAGTGTTCAAAAGTGACACTAAATATAGTCATAAAATAGATTGGAACCAGTTATGAACGCTATAACGTCACTACTTTTATGACCAATAGCTACGTATTACGGCTTAGCTTCTGCAATTGAACTGCAAGGAAATACATTGTATGTTTTATTGTCCTTGATAATAAATACATTTTTGAGCGATTAAAATGAAACTTATCACAAACATATTATTAATCAGTCGCAGTGATTCTAGACTTGAGAAACATAGAAATAGATTTAAGGTAGAATCTGAAGCGACCAAAACCGCGCAGAAAAAAGCTGCGCAATCGCTATTAAAAACCGTAGCGACACGACTGGTCTCAATGCAACTCTGCTGCAGCTTTTAAGGCAGATTTTCTTCAGGTTCTTCGGAATTGTACCTTTAAAAAGCCATCAACCAGAAAAGGTCAGGAATTGATTAAACTACTGAAATCATAACTTCATCAATAATTCATTCGGAAAATATCAGACTTGCGTAACTTTTCGAGTAACAGTATAAGAAGATGAAGACAGCCTAAAAGTAATACGCAAAGTCACTGAACCGATGGAGAAAGAAACTTTAACAGCTTCCAGACTTCCATTGTAAGGGGACTACTATACTAGCGTTTGTAAAAAACCACGGTAGTTTTGTTAAAAAAATATGTACTTAATAATAATATGTATAAAAGTCTATTTACGCAACCACAAAATCATTCTTGGAAAATATTTTTTAAACTTCAATATTTTAATGTCGTGTTATAATGGTAGTACCGATTTTATTTCTTAGTAAGCGATGCCGACGATGCTAAAGTGCTACTACCGCGTAGCAGATGCGCTACGGCCGTGTAGCAATTTTGCTACGACCGTGTAGCAATTTTGCTACGACCGTGTAGCAATTTTGCTACGACCGTGTAGCAATTTTGCTACGACCGTGTAGCAATTTTGCTACGACCGTGTAGCAATTTTGCTACGACCGTGTAGCAATGTTGCTACGACAAAATTCATGCGCAGGGTTTTTCTTACTTACACTCTTATATTGTTGAAAAAACACAATTTAACGCATACAATCAATTTGAAAGAAATCCAATTGATTGAAAATCTTTAAAGGACAAAAATGTACTAGCCCTAAATTCCCAGACGACAGGTGATATATTTCAAGATAAGTATGACAGATTGTTTCTAATACAGTAGACACGATTGAATTCATATACGTTCTCAGAAAAATTACCTATTTTAAGATAAAGTTGGCAGCAATCATTTATAAGTCGATTGAAGATGATAGGCAATTTTACACGATAGTAATGTTATAAATAGGTTTTCTAGGTGTGACTATTTTTATTCGCCTTTTTAACTAGCAATATTGGAGTTGAAAAAGAAGCGCCGCTTATAGGTAATATAAAACGTATAAGGAGACGAGATTGTGACGGCAAATACAAACGCCTCATAGATTCTAACTATGTATCATCATGTCAAGCGAAATCAGAATGAATGATAAGTCTGATAGCAAACAGTGGCCCATCTGACTCAACACCTGTCTAGTCTGAAGACTTTTAAATGGAGGAAAAGGAACTATCCACACTGTTTCGCATACCTAGCCAGACACAAGCTTTGATTCGGTTATCATCCCCGGCCGTAAATAAATGAAGCGGGCTTACATATAGCAAAAAAAAAAACAAGTTCTCGTAATACTATAAATAAATCTAAACATTTCATGGCTCTAATATAAAAGCCAACACGACGTCACGTAGTTCACGGGACTTTTGTGACGTTTCCCCCGTTATTAAATTCTGTCCACGTAGTAAAATAGCGAAGGTTTCATAAAAAAATAAAAGTAATGGTATGATAGTAAAATATTGTATGAAATGGTCCGGCCGTTTTGTGCGTTTTTAATGGCGACTATGTTTGTGTTGTGTGATAACATTGCATCTTATCACGGGCATGTTCACGGCTTCCAACGACCCAACTTGCGTCTAGATAGTGAGAACCGTTGGTCCACAAGTTGCGTCGCGGTGACTCAATGTAGAAACAATTGAGTTATTGAACAACAATTGAGTTACGTCAATGACTGTGGAGAACCACAGTCAATGACGTAAAACGCGAGTCGCTTGGGCGTGGAACTGTGGCAGAGAGGTTATCTACATAATTCCAGGTTGAGGATATGAATTACAGTCTGACTCGCTTAGATTTCAGTTGGTTTAATACAGACTTCGATTAAAAAATAATTTTGTAATTTGGACAGTACGTGCGCCGATGACCGTGTTGTAGACGAGTAGTGGCGGCCCGGACGGGTGCAGGATCAGCTGAGTAACCCTTCCGCCCGCGCATCGCTGCCGCACCGCTCCAGCATATGATGCGTGAACATCCTCCAGCGCGTTGAAAGCCTCAGCTTTCAAGATGTAGACGAGGTAGGGAGCCAGGAAACGGCTCTCTCTGCTTCGTTGTCAACCTTGGATTCTGAAGTTGGCAAAAGACATAACTTATTGATAGCCCTTCGTATAATGTCCCTTGAAGTAGTGACATCAGCTACCAACTGACGCCGTCGGCTCCTGGACAGAGGCGACACACGCGCCCTAACCGCCATTGTAATGGCGGTAAGTGGTCTTCCTTCAGTACGACCACGTCCCCGCAGCTGAGTGTGTTCCCAGCACCATATCTCCCTATTTGTTATATAACACATTCAGACACAATTTAAATTGTTATAGAATAAATGAAATGAAATGGTTGGGGTTTCCAAGATTACGGGCCTTTCAAGGTCATAGTTTAAAAGCATTAAAGGCCAAAGGGTCTAGAGGTGTTTGAAATATTTCCGATAAATCTATGCAAGTAATATTTTCCTATCTTCAGAGACAACACGGAGATATTTTGGAGCCAAGATGACTTTGAACATGAAATGTGATAGATTTCTAGTTGATCACGAGATATCAAACTTTTTTCCGAAAACAGTAGACTATGTTAACTGCCTCTTTGGTCGAGTGATCGCAAGCGCAGTTGCTGAGCATGAGGTCCTGGGTTCAATTCCCGGGTCGGGAAAAGTGTTATTGGGTTTTTGGGAAGAAGAATTTCTCAGTAGCAGCCATGGAGTCGGATTTGTGCCTGGTTGATGGCAATAGGCTTGCTTGCTTGCTGCTTGGTTTGCTTGCTTATTTAAGCAAATAAATATTATCTTATCTTATCCTATTACATGGGACTTAAACGTAACTGGCGATTACTTTAATAGACTCTGTCTACGTTATTTCTTTTCAGGGAAAATTAGGCCTTACTCTTAGAGTCTAATACAAAATTAATCATATCATAATTAATATAAAAACGCATTCTTGCACGTCTGCTTATTGCACTACTTGTCAACTACGCTTGTCAAAATGCCAAGATAACTTTGACACTGACATTATTACGTCCAATGTGAACGGAGCTTAAAATTTAAATGAAAACTTTCCACAGATAGCCCGAGGCTGAAGTCATTGTCTCCTTCGACGATTATAATAGATCTAATTTTCAAAGAGCACTCCACAAGTTAAGACGAAAATATGGACCGAGGCGTCGACCTGAAGCTGGGAGCTCCTGCTATTATAGAAGATTGTGAAATGTTACGTCGTTTGTATACATTATTGTGTGGAATATTAATTCGAAAATGTAATTTTTGTACTACCAATTGTATCAAATTTGATATTATGCTCCTGACTGGCTGAGCCAGCACTATGCTTTTCAAATCGGTATATCTTAGATTCATTTTGTTTAGCTACTCAAACAAGCACTTAATATTGCATGAAAATTCTTCCTAGGGAAGGATTCAACGTTTTGCTTCCTTTCTAATATTATGAATGCGAATGCAACTTCGTCTGTATGTTACTTCGGTAGGGACATAGGATACTTTTTATCCCGGTACTATATTCTCGTAGGATAATTTCCGACCTCTCAGATAGAACCACAGACAAAAGCTAATTGTTCATAAGAAAAATATTAACAAATAAAATGCATGCTATTGCAGAAGTCCCCCAAACAAAAACATTAGTTGCCTCCATGCAATTCAACATAAGGTCTGCTCGGTTCTATAATATGATAAATAAAGAAATATAAGTATACTAAAACCAATGTTATTACTGCAAAAAAATTATACAGAAGTAGGAATAGGAACCACTCTTGACACCTATAATCGATACTCTCACACAGACACGAACACACATGCAAGCACACAACATACACACACACACATTCACACAAACTATACTTACGCCAATCTTGTATACTTACCTATGTTAAATATCTTATTAATAATTTTCTTTCTTTTGTTATGGAAGAGCGGAATCTTCTAATACAGGCATTGAAAAATGTTTTCCTTCGCAATATTCTTTTTCAAATTATGCAAAATCTTTAACATGCGTTTTGAACAGAAATAAAACTTCTTCACTTCTTTTCTTTTCTTTTATTATTAAGTATTAATTAACGGAAATAAGAGTTAAGAAAAAAATCGTAGCCTACAGTATCAAGTATCGTAAATTAAACTGCTTTCTGTTTTTTAAGTGCTGTTGAAACCATGTCTTGAGCATTCATGGGACTCTTTTAGTGCATTGGCAAGAAAATTTTATTCCTAAATAAATTTAATGTTCTTGCATTTAAAATAGGTGCCATTTGATACCATGGCTGTGACGTTTAGGAAATTATGCATCTGTGAACTATGAAGAATTCTTTCAGAATTCAAGGAAGTGGTTTCTGTTTTATTTTGAATGTTGTTTTCGAAACATGTTACGATGATCAAACATAACGTTTAGTCTTTAGTTTGTGATTTGAAACCGGGTTAACAACATAGTTAAGATTTTTTCTGCGTAAGTCTAGTACTTTTTGGTGGGTTACCAAGATATAGTAAAAGTCGGTATCACCGGATGAGCGAAATTACTTTATTAATTAAAAGCACAGCCGTATTTTTTTAATAATAATAATAATCCATTTATTTCAAGTAACAAAGACCCATAGATAAATACCTTAACCTAAAATTATACATACTTAAAAACATTTTTGTCAGTGTATGAAACTTAATTAACCTTTTAAACTTTTTTAATATGACTGTACTCTGTGACAGCCATGTTGGGGTGAAACCAAAGACAATGCATCAAAACCAAGCAAAAACACGCGTCGAGTTAACGGGAATCGACAATGCGGGCATGATTCAATAATGAATATGTATCATTTGCAGTATACGAACGATACTAACTTGCATAATTAACTTTTTATACATTTAACCTTTTGCACGCGGCTTGCTCCGCGTGTTTGTCGAAAATTATCGAACGGGAACTTACTATCCGAATTTATGTATTCTACGTTCTAACCTATGTCGTGGTCTGTCTGAAAACCATCGCAATCCAAAATTAACAAACAGACGGAGTGATTTTCGTATTTAGTTTAATATACAATGAGTTATGGTCTAGCGATATTCTAGGCAACAACAACAACAACTACTTTAATTCACAAATACACTATATACTTGGGCTCAATCCACTTCCCCGCTATTTGGCAGCCATTTTGTTTCTTTTGTTGTGATACAAAAAAAAACATATTTCTCGAATTTATGGTCTTACTGAGATAAAAATGGACTTATTCGGAGGGCAAAAATATTGTTTGTCGTTAACATTACGAAATAATGGGTTCACATTTTGTAACTTCCAGAAAGAAATATTAAACTCAAAAAAAAAATATCAAGAAATGTGAACAAACAAACAAGTTTTTTGACAACAAATTCTTTGCAAATCAACTAAGTTGTATCGGTAGTCCATGCCCGAAGAAATTGTATTATTTAATATGGATACCCTGTGTAATAAACGTACAACTATTGTTACTTAATTGAATTTAATGACGTACACAAAACGTTAATGCTTTCCATAAATTGTTATAAAACAGCTTGAAGCATTTATAAATTTTATTGCCAGCTCTCTGGGAAATTGTAGCAAATTCGTGACCACGAACACTTAGGAAGAAAATAAAATTTTAACAATAAACATGCGATATTCTCACTCGTAAAGATTTCTTTCCTTGGAATGGAATAAAAGTCTGATATCTCAACTTTTATGTTCGTTCTGCTATTGTGTTAGTTACTGAAGAATCTCGGTCATCCGTGCTTTCTAAGATTTGTTAGCAATCTTTTTCATCCATCTTTCTCACAGCCCAGCATTCCGATCCATACGACAGGACTAATCACGGACTTGTATATTTTTTCCCGTTTAACTTGAGGGGCATCACAGTGATTTGCTTTAGCTTTACAGCATTCCAGGTAAAAAACTTGAGAGTTCAAAAACCTTTAAATTGTATTTCTATTCGATTTTCTCCAAATTCTTTACTCAATAGCAAATGCAAAATGAATACCTAAATTAATGTACCATTAATGGCCTTTCTTGCAGTAAGAGTGCAGGTCGAATTGCGCGTCACGCAAGCATTAATGATCACATCCGTCGTGCTCTTGCCACCGCCGGGGTGCTGCCTTAGAACCCAATGGCTTGGCACGCGTCGATGGGAAGATACCAGATGGTATGACCATAATGCCATGGAAGTTGGGTAGGCCTTTGGTGTGGGACACAACTTGCGTCGACACCCTTGCGCCATCCCATCTACCTAGTGACATACAGTGGGCTGCGTTGGGGCGGCTGGTGCAGGTGCTGAAAACCTCAAACGTCGCAAATACAATAATTTAATTGGTAGTTATGTGTTTGAGCCGTTTGGGGTTGAAACACTAGCGCCATGGGGTCCGAGTGCCCATCTAGTATTTCGGGAAATCGCCACGCGGTTGGTCTACTCTTCACGTGACTAGAGGGTGGGTTTATTTTTTGGCCAAAGAATCAGCATTGCCATCCAACGTGGCAATGCTGCTAGCCTTCTGGGCACTTTTCCTGTTGACAGCGATGCGGACGAATTTTTGGACGCCCTGTAACCGTTTTCTACGTGTACATATTTATTACTGTTATAGTTTTGTAGTTTGTAAATAATTTAAATATCTTTGAAATAAACAATATGTACCATCACGCTCATCTACTGCCTAATTTATTACCTACCTATTTATTTATACAGGCTTAAGCTGCCTCTAGCGAAGAGACATTAAAGAAAGCATCGCACGTACAGTCTCCTCACGAAGCAAAGGTCACTAAACTCAAAATAAAACTTACATTATTTGAAAGGCATCTTAAATAAACTGCATCTTAGACTTTCAAGTTTATATTGGAAGCATCCCAAGACTTTATTTATTCTGAACATCGCCAGTACAATATACTTGCAAATTTTTCGATATGTGCTCTCATTTGAGAACTATGAATAAAATATCACAGTTTAAGTCACGCAATAATTCTGTAATACGTTCATGAGAAGGTAAATAAAATGATATTAAATATTGTTTAAGTTGGTACTAGACTTTGTACCTGAGTTTGCTCGTTTCAAGAGTCATAAAGCACTAATGTGTGTAAAAATACTCTTACCGAAACCGAAAGGCACTTTGTCTCGACGAAAAATCGCAAGAAGCGATATTTTTTTTTGTTCTGGAACATGCATTCTAGTAACGGAGATAATTATATAGATACGGGGGTCAAAGTGCGAACTTTTTTCACAATTCTTTTAAACACAGTTTTTTTGTAAAGCCACTTTAAATACTTTAACCTTTTGAGTGCGTTTCATTGAGTCCTACTGTAAAGTGATGATGATTTTTCACCCCAAAAAAAGTCTTTTCCCAGCAATCATTTTTGCATAGAGTTACCTAATTTGTTGTACTGAATGCTTGGTTGACGGCTTTTAAAATGTTCTGGGGGTCTAAAATGGCCGCTTTAGCAGAATCACAATAGGATAATAATAAGAATTACGTTTAAATTCTTAAAATGGTCATAGATTGTGAATTGTCACCTTGTGAACATTTTACGAATTTGTTTACACCTTGTATTTATTATTAAACGATAAACCTGTACCTAATGTTAATGAAACTCACTCAATTTCACTCACAAAAATGCCTCTTTTCATTAAATACTAGACGACATAATTATAAATAAAACAAGCTTATGCCCGCGGCTTCACCCGTGTGGATTTCGGTAATTGTCTACGAAATCGTATACCGCGATAAAATGTAACCTATATGTTAATCCAGGTTGCATATCCATTCATCCGCACAAACTTTCGCATTTATAATATTAATAGGATTTATTAAGGTAACACTGGCTGTTAGTTAAAAACGGGTCTTTTTTTTTAACTATGAAGTTACTACCTCTATTACGTCTAAAACTTTTGCGATTCGAATGGCTTTTTTTTTTTTTTTTTTTTTTGGAGGGTGAGAAATCATCAAATGACTCCTCCCGCTCTGGGCGGAGCGGAAGGGAGTGTCAGACTCTTACTGACTAAAAAACACCCATGTTCCTTCGTTGGCCCTTTATGTTCCAGGGCCGCGGTATCTCTTTCGAACAGTCCCGCAGCCCTGGCAGGCACCGGCCCTTGCGGGCCCCTTCCGTTTGCTGACATCTCTTTGAGGCGCGCGTGGAACACGAACGCGCCGTCGACACGGCCTGCCCGTCGTCATACGACGGACGGACGGCGAGCTAGCCCATTACTCGCCGTCCACAGGCCCGCGCCTACGGTGGCCGAGAGCCATCACGGCGTGGCCCCCGACGCCCGGTGCTTCTCCCGCGGCGGCTGGGACGTGAGGAGGTTCTCTCCCTCTCACGTTCCGCCGCCTCCTTCGCTAGCATGACTGCTTCGCAGAAGGAGGCGACGGCTTCCCATTCCCTCTCGCCCCGGACCATGGCTTGAACCAGGGCCGGGCGCGAGAGGTCGCCGCCGCCAATCGCCGCAACGAGGACACGGCGGTGCTCCTCCCAAGCGGAGCAGACCTCGACGGTGTGCTCCACCGTGTCCTCCGGTCGATCCTCGCAATAGTAGCACCCGGGCGTTTCCTCCCGCCCGATTCGGTACAGGTACCTCCCGAAACAACCGTGTCCGGTGAGGACCTGCGTCAGGCGGAAGGTGAGGGCGCCGTGGCGCCTCTCAAGCCACTCCTCAAAGAGGGGACTTATCGCCACTATCGTGGCGTGCCCTCGATTCGAATGGCTATACTTCACACGATCCATATCTGCATCCTAAAAAACTTAACTCATCTAAGCAGTATTCTATCAAAAGGCTTTAAAACGTACCAGCCTTATGGCCCATTGTGTGCAGAAGCCATAAGATTATAAACCATGGGAGCTTTGCACCCCACGATAAAACGTCAACACAGAAAAGCGATATAAGCGTAGCTTAGGTAAGGGGTGCTACATAATAAACACTCCAAGAAAGAGCTCCAAGGGTAATTGCTCTCGTTACAGTTACCCTGAATGGTTCACTGCTGACATAATAAGTCATATAAAAAAGAAGGCTTTGTGGCACAAATCTTTTAAAAAGACTGGTTCAATCAGCGACTATGTTAAATTTTCTCGCTACCGTTCTCTTGTCAAAGACAAAGTCAGTACCGCATACCGCGATTATCAGAGGCATACGGAACAACAATTTGTGAAGGAACCGAGGTCTTTTTGGGGTTTTATTGGAGGCAAGCGCTCGAAACGTAGTAGACCGAAGATAACTAGGAATGGTGAGCCGTTGCCAGAGCACGAGTGTGCTCAGGCGTTCGCTGACTACTTCCATTCGGTTTATGGGGTGGTGGCACCGCGGTTAGATGCGGCTGCCGCTGGGCAGGCGGCGCCCGAGCGCGGCGCACGCGTTCACGTGGGGCAGTTATCTCTCGGCGAGGTGGGTGCCGCGCTCGCGCGCCTCAAGCCGAAGCGTTCGGTTGGGCCAGACGGGGTGCCACCCTTCGTGGTTAGGGATTATAGGTCAGTACTGGCCAGGCCGCTCATGCATTTATTTAATAGTTTTTTACGAGAATGCTCGTATCCAGACGGCTGGAAATTGACTAGGGTTACTCCGGTGCCTAAGGGGGCTCCAAGCTCGAATGTTAGCGGATACAGACCAGTAGCAGTACTGTCAGCTTTTGCTAAAGTGTTCGAGTCCGCGTTGTGTTCAATTATACACTCACAAGTGGCCTCACAGCTAAATGACGCGCAGCATGGTTTCCGTGTGGGACGTGGCACGAATTCTAATTTAATGTGTTTTTTAAATCAGGCCACCACAGTGCTGGACTCGGAGACTGGTGCCCAACTGGACGTCGCTTACTTCGACTTCAGGAAGGCATTTGATAGTGTGGATAATGACATACTTTTAAATAAATTTGCGAGGGTCGGCTTTACCCCAGCCCTCCTAGAGTTCTTTGCTAGCTACTTGGGCAACCGTAAACAAATGGTAGAATATGCAGGTTACACTTCTGCCTCGTATTTCACCCTTACAGGGGTAAGTCAGGGGACAAATTTAGGACCTCTAGAATTTATCATCATGATTAATGACCTTCCTGAAGTCATTAAAGACGCTAGGTGCTTGATATTTGCTGACGATCTCAAGCTATTCTTGCGGATCGCAGACGAGTCTCACTGCGGAATGCTTCAGCGAGACATTGATAGGGTGGTAGCGTGGAGTGAAGAGAATAAACTGCTCTTCAATGTGACGAAGTGTAGCGTATTGTCATTCACGCGGGCCGTTGTACCCCGACGCCATGATTATTGCATGGGCGGTCACGTCATACCGCGAGTGGGGTCTGTGAAAGATCTTGGGGTTACTTTTGCTGGGGATCTTACATTTCGTGCTCATGTAGTGCAGGTGTGTAAAAAAGCCTTTAAAAATCTTGGTTTTGTCATGCGTGAAACCCGCGATTTCACTAACATGGCAGCAGTGAAAGCACTTTACAATGCGTTGGTGAGAAGCAACTTGGAAACTAGTGCTATCATCTGGAATCCTTATGAAGTGAAGTATTCCCATATGCTGGAAAAGATGCAGAACAAATTTACCAGATACCTGTACTGGAAACAGTTTGGTGTCTACCCTTTCTACCCACTTGTGTATCCAACTCTCTTTGTTATAGGGATGGTTGGGTACTATAAGTTGGAAGTAAGGCGCAACCTCGCTCTGGTAAAATATGTTTTTATGGTTTTTCGTGGTATGCTGAATAACCCACAAATATTGGAGTCGTTGGGATTGCTCGTTCCAGACAGGAGGCTCCGGTTGGGACCAAGGGAGGGGTTTTTTAAAGTTCCGGCAACTCGTACAAATTTATTAAAGTTTGCACCAATGATTCGTGCAGTGAGAATACTAAATAGTGTCTCTCGGCATTTGGACATATTTTCTTGCTCTTTGGCGGAATTCCAGAGGGTGACACTTAGTATGTTGTCCTCTGTGTAACTTGTGTTTCTTCCCTGACCTGTTACTTGAGACTGTACAATTAGCAATGCATGACTACTTTTGTTAGCTTGGGTCATACCTGTTAAAACAAATGTATGTGTTCATAAATAAATAAATAAATAAATAAATAATGTGTTACAGTTGTATTTGTTAAAAAGCCAAGCTGTCCTGAAGCAATTAGTACTCATATTCGAATTTCAATCGGGTCGTACCGATCGTTAAATTATCTTCCATAGATGATTAATAATGTTCAAGCTCGGCAGAATTCTAGCTGTTTTTTCCCGAATGCATATTATTATCTATATGTCGGATTGTCAGGATTTATTCCGTTAGGGACATACATCATGTGGGCAGCCAATGGGTTTCATGCACGGTGCAATGAAAATACACTGGGTGCGATACACTGTTTGTATTAAACTAACAAATTACTTGACATTACCACTAACCATTACCAATAACACGGGGCACAATGAATCGGGGTACAGTTCCAAGTATTCTCAACTCCGCTGCGATCTGACACTGAATGTCCACTGTCGCCTCGAGCTGAAAACATCAGGGCTCTGTAGAAATACGCAGTGGTGACTTGTCAGCAGGTCGCGTGATGTTATGGCGTACTTGCGATTCAGTTTAAGTCCGTACTAATGACCGGATCGTTGTGCACAACATATCATTGAAATCGGTAATCGGTTCAGTAATTCGACGCGGCCAGTTGTGAACTAAAACCTAAACAACAGCACGAACTAACCATTGCTGCACTATACATACAGTTTCGCTTCAAAACGTACCTTCCGCAGCCGTTACTAAGTTATTTGTAGTAAACAAATACTATTTTTTTGATGGGAAATCATCAAATGACCCCTTCCACTCTGGGAGGAGCGGAAGGGACTGTCAGACTTTTACTGACTAAAACTTATCCATGTTCCATCTTTTTCTCTTTGTGTTCCAGGGCCGCGGTATCTCTTTCGAACAGTCCCGCAGCCCTGGCAAGCATCGTCCCTTGCGGACCACCTCCGGTTTGCTGACATCTCTTTGAGGCACACGTGGAACACGAACGCGCCGTCGACGCGGCCTATCGTCATAAGACGGACGGACGGTGCGCTCGCCCATTACTCACCGTCCACAGGCCCGAGTACACAAATATTTATTCCCTAATTAAATTAGAATGTTAAGAATGTTTTTATTTTATTTATCTTGACTTTTTTATACAATACAGTAATCCGAGCATTTCAAGGATCCCCTTTAAAAAAAAAAACCCCCTACCCTTGATAAATTAAACACTTGTGTGTTGGATATTTACTGTATTTTAAGTAAAATCTACAATAAATCAGAACACCGGTACACGTATTGCGAATGTCAACGGAGCAGAGAGCAGAACCACAGACTATACATAATAAATGTAGAAATGTGTAAAAGGCGCGAAATATGAATTAACATTTTAACAGTCCTGCCAAATTCAAGCCTTCCTTATTTACAGGATAATTAACAAAAAAAATAACATTGCAAATGCACTCCTAGCTAATACAGTGTATCACATTTCAAGACATACATAAACACAATCAGTTCACTGACATTCCTAAATTTTTTCTGAGGAAATGAAATTGGTCTTTTGATAAAGCTTTAGTAAAAATGTCTGCAAATTGATTTTTACTATTAACAAAGTTAAGATCAATTATCTTTTGATGATATTTTTCTTTTACAAAATAGTATTTAACTTCTATATGTTTACATCTTTTGTGAAAGTTCACATTTTTAATTACACTTATAGCACTCTGATTGTCTATATTGAGGCACACAGATTGTTGATTGAATTCTCCAATATCAGTCAATAAATGTCTTATCCATATGGCCTCTTTTGTAGCTGCACATGCGGCCATGAATTCCGCCTCTGTTGTTGACAAGGCTACAACCTGCTGCCGTTGGCTAGCCCATGTAACTGCAGCGCCATTCTTTATAAATACATAGCCAGTGACTGATCTCCTTGATTGTGGATCATTGGCATAATCTGCATCGCTATAGCCGATGACCTTAGGTTCTTCCACAGGTACATAACGTAGTCCATAGGCCTTTGTTTCCTTCAGATACTTAAGGATCTTTTTAACAGCCATCCAGTGGGTATTGTTATAAGTATTAAGAAAGCGACTCACCAGACTTACAGCAAACATGATGTCGGGTCGACTTACTATGGCCAGATGCATCAGAGATCCCACTGCCTCTCGGTATGGTATATTCTTGTCTGGTTCCTCTTCGGACTTCTGCAGTTTCACGTGAGGATCTACTGGTATACTGTTGGAATTTGCAGTATTCATATTAAATTTATCCAATAATTGTTCTATATACTTTTTCTGATGAACAAAAATACTATCATTTTGTTTTTCAATTTGCATACCCACAAAATTGTTTATATGACATATTTTAATCTCAAAAATGGCTTTCAAGTCATTAATCAATCTCTCTAAGGTTGATTTTTCTTTAGATATCAATAATCCATCGTCCACATATAAACAAAGAAAACATTTTGCACCATTGATATTTCCAAAATAAACACATTGATCAGCACTGCTGTTAACAAGGCCAAACTTCTTTAAAACTGAATCAAATTTTGAATTCCAGCACCTGGGTGCTTGTTTTAAGCCATATAGTGATTTGTTTAGCTTACATACCTGATTTTCCTCACAAGGCAGGCCTTCAGGTGGTGTCATGTATATGGTTTCTTCAAGCTCCCCATATAGAAATGCAGTTTTGATGTCTAGCTGCAGGATCTCAAGATTGTTCTGTACAGCAATGGATAATAGTAGACGAATGGAGTCATACCTTACAGTTGGAGCAAATGTTTCCTTGTAGTCTATACCTGCAGTCTGCGCATACCCTTTTGCACAGAGCCTTGATTTGTAACGTGGACCTGTTGGTTCGTCTTTGATACGGAACACCCACTTGCCTCCTATAGTCTTTGCATTTTGGGGTTTTTGTACCAATGTCCATGTATTGTTTTTTCGATGGGCTTCAAGTTCTTCATCAATAGATTTCTTCCATTTATCTCCATCTGGAGAAGTGAGAGCTTCCTTATATGTCTCTGGTACATTTGACAAAACTTCATTGTGACACAGGTAGGTATTTTCTTCTTTGTCTTCTTTTCTTGTATTTCTAGGTCTCAGTGTCACATTCCGGATTGGAGAAAGTTCAAAGCTGGTGTCAGGTAAGTACTCACTGTCAGAAGTTGTTATGTTCTCTTTCACTGTATCATATGAGCTGTCCTGGATTGAGCTATCTTCAGTCTCAACTTCTTCAGAGCTAATGTCTTCCTTTGTTGCAGGTTTCTTCATTGATAAATCTACAGGTACATAGTTTCTTTGAATGGTTGACTCAAGAAACACAGCATCCCTGCTTTTTATTACGGTTTTTGTGTTTGGTATTATAAATCTGTAACCTTTAGTGTTGTCACAGTATCCAATAAAAATCATCTTGTGTGCTTTCGGATCCCACTTTCTTCGTTTCTCTTTGGGCAAGTGAACCATAGCCTCACATCCGAATATTCTCATGTGACTAATGTTTGGCTTTTGACCGGACCACATTTCCTCTGGTGTTTTAAAAGACAGGGACTGTGTAGGAGAACGATTGATGATATAGGCTGCTGTATGAGTAGCTTCTGCCCAATATTGCTTCGACAAGTTGGCATTCAGAAGCATGCATTTGGCGCGTTCTACCAGGGAGCGATTCATCCGTTCTGCTGTCCCATTTTGCTCTGGTGTATACGGAGTGGTTGTCTGATGAATGATTCCAGCTTCTTTCAAGAAAGTAGAAAAGTTGTTGTTGACATACTCAAGCCCATTGTCGGTTCTCAGAATTTTTATCTGACAATTTAATTGGTTCTCAACTGTATTTTTAAATTCTTTAAATTTTTCTAGGGCA
This sequence comes from Eurois occulta, assembly GCA_950022335.1. Classification (NCBI taxonomy): domain Eukaryota; kingdom Metazoa; phylum Arthropoda; class Insecta; order Lepidoptera; family Noctuidae; genus Eurois; species Eurois occulta. Next base: position 2,416,285 of record OX465486.1, read on the forward strand.
TCAGATTTATTGCGAAGAGTATAAACAAAAACTTTCTTTGAATAGTCATCGAGAAACGTTATAAAGTATCGGGCTCTACCAAGAGATTCTGTCTCCATTGGTCCGTTAATGTCTGAATGGACCAAGTGTAGGGGCTTTTCTGCCCTTTTGCACTCACTTTTAAAAGGAAGCCGTGTTTGTTTCCCTTCCTTGCATGTAATACAAATAATTTTTTCTTTTATGTCAGGTAACTGGACATCATTTGTGTTTTCTGATATTTTATTCAAGCTATTGAGGTTTAAATGTCCCATTCTTTGGTGCCACAGGTAGGTGTCTCCATTATCAACATCTGACATGCATGCATAGCCTCCTGGCATATTCAGCCGGTACATGTTGTTGCATAAGGTTGCTGTTGCTACTATTTTACTTTGACTATTCATAATAACACAGCCGGACTTATCAAATTTTACTTGGCCACCGTTTTGTACAATTTGGCTTACAGAAATTAAGTTTGTAGCCAACTCGGGCACATATAACACATTTTTAAATAATATTTTATTTTCCTGACCTCTTTCATTAAAAACATCCAGGCTAACTTGTCCAGCACTTTGCACGGGCAACACTTTGTTGTCTGCAACTTTTATGTTTTTCACAGGCGGAGCTAATTCTTCCAGTAACATTTCTTTGTGCTTCGTCATATGAGCAGATGCACCAGAGTCAACATACCAGCAGTCACCATGATTGGCAGAGGCAACAAACACTGCAGCATAGCTATTTGTAGCTTTCGGTGCTTCAGTTGTCTTGGTTCTACACTCAGGGCTCTTGTGCCCATATTTGTTACATTTAAAACACCGAGGGCCTTTTGATCCCTTGTTTTTGTTATTCTGGTGACGTTTCACAGCAAAAGCTGAAGAATTGCTTTCTGTGGTTCTGACATCTTGAAGGAGCTTTGCTTTTACTGAGTCAGCAGATATTGTCATTCCGGAGCTCTCGATGGCAATTATCATTGGCTGGTATGATTCAGGTAAACCGGAGAGTAACAAAGTGCCAAGCCACTCGTCGTCCACTTTGAATCCAATATTTCGAAGTTTATGAGCTGTAGATATAATTTTGCTGACGTACTCCTCTACATTTTTACACCCGTTCAATGACGTGGTACACAGGTCTCGCAGCAGACCAACCCGGCGTGTCAGCCCTGAATCGTCGAAGGCGGCGGACAATTTGTTCCACACTTCTTTGGCAGTGCAGGCTTCTTGGATATGAACATAATTTGTTGGATCAACCAGTAAAATTATTTTTGTTCTTGCTTTGGTGTCTTCTTTGGGATCCACTGGTGACGTGCCCTCAACGCATTTCCATAAATCTTCATGTTGTAGATAAGTTTTGACGGCGAACTGCCATGTGGCGTAATTGTCCCGGCCGGTTAATTTCTCGATTAATGCAAGGGAATTTGCCGCCATCTTAAACTTCACAGGAAATTGTTGGTTGCAGAGAGCACAATGCGGTTAAGTTCGATATCACTGATATTACTCCTTTTGCACTGTTTTATATAGTTCTCAGGGCTTCCTGGGCCCATAACCTGATAAATTAAACACTTGTGTGTTGGATATTTACTGTATTTTAAGTAAAATCTACAATAAATCAGAACACCGGTACACGTATTGCGAATGTCAACGGAGCAGAGAGCAGAACCACAGACTATACATAATAAATGTAGAAATGTGTAAAAGGCGCGAAATATGAATTAACATTTTAACAGTTTTTAATAGTGCTGGATAAGTGAGACTCCAATCATTTCATTCATCATTTGCCTAGCCTTTTCCTAGCTATCTTGGGGTCGGTTCGCAGTCTAGCCGGATACAGCTGAATACCAATATTTGACATAGAGCGACTGCCTATCTGACCTCCTCCACCTCAACACACTGGGTAATACGCTTTTCTTGGTAAGACTGGTTGTCAGACTTTCGGGCCACTGACTACCTTTAACGACTGTCAAAGATCTAAAAATGACAGCCGGGACCAACGGCTTAACGTGCTTTCCGAGGCACGGAGGAAACTCGGTACGTAATACGGTTACCCATGCACAGACCAATCTAAGCAAGCACGGCTTAACCTAAAGATCGTCCCGATCACCTGTTGTTATTAAACTACAAGCTCCTCCACACTTTCACTGTCTAAGGATATTAGTTTTTGCCCCCGAATCATGCCAACTTCAACACGTGTGTGGAACCCCTAATTCTCACATAAAACATACCAGATAGAAAACAACACACAATATTCCAACGTAATTCTAAGTTTTAAGACCCACCATGTTCCACATCTTGCCAACTTTGCCGACAAAATGTAAAGTAAGCATAAACGAGAGTTAAATTTTGCCAAACTGCCACATATAACGTTCTCAGCTCGTAAACAAAAAGATAAAACAGTCGTATTTGGGTTGTGTTTGGTTGGTCGACGGCGTTTCCTTTAACAGATATGAAGGGACGTCAGTGTTACGTTTATAAGCGTAGGTTAATTTTGTGAGCGCATCTTTATTGCGAATCTGAACTTTTAAACGTCTTTTTTTCATCCGCTTTGCTTTTAAGCTTCTAAAGAGAAAAAAATAGCGCTGTTTTATTCCAGAAAAAAAGTGATTTTGAAGATTTGTATTAGGTTATGATGTCTATCAATGGTAAACTATTTTTTAACAGGTAAAACAAATTGTACAGTCACGTTGAGAAATCTAAATAAATAGATTTTTTAAATAAACCGAAAAAAAGATTAGGCCCACTTAGTTAAAGTTTCTCTCGCAAGTATTTCTTTAATGTGTGTGTGTGTGTGTGTGTTTGTTGTGTGTTCTTTGATGTGTGTGAGTAGTATTTTTTTTGTTTTAATTATTAATTAAAGTTGATTAAATAGGACCATAAAATACTTAACAACCAAAATATTAATAACACACTTAATTGGGCGCGCCTAAAAAGTTACGTAAACTGCCACGTGGGATGCGTGACATTTGATTTATATGACCATGGGGTCATATAAATCAAATACGAAATACATACAAAATCTCGATTATGCTCGATACTTTATCATAAAGGACACGTGTTTTTATGAAGCTAACGGGAACTATAGCGCTCAAAATTCAAATTTTGAAAAGTTCTAAACCTTTAAGGATAACAAATAAGGGTTAAAAACATTAAACATTATAAAAATCAATTGAGCCTGACACTAAAGTATCGTCCCAACTTGTTAAAAACTACCCTCAAACAATCCAACAAAGAACGATACTCAATGAATATTTTTTACAAGAACTTTTCGTTTGAAAATATTAAAAGTTTTAAACAAGTCGAGCTCAATTGAACCGAACTATTAGGGTATCGTGGAATTCCTATAATAAAGAATATGCTTGGCGAACTTTCAGACAGTTATAATCCAATTATGTAAGGCAATATTACTGATGGAAGAATCACTTTATTACAGACAAGCTTTTGCCTACGGATTCGCTTGCGTGAATATCGGAAAAGATTCCACTTAAAATGCAACAAGGATGAAAGCCTACCTATCGTAAGTATAATAACCAAGGTCACGGCTATTGTGAACCAAATTTAATTGAGATCCGCTAAACCGTCAAGCGATGAAAAGGTAACAAACAGACAGTAAGTATGAAGAATAATTATTGTTGAAATTTATTGGTGGAGTTCCTACATTATATTATTTCTTTCAAGTTGTGGCGCTAAAATGCCGTTAAAAACCTTAATTCCGGGCTTTTTTTGGCCCCAATACATTCAGCCATACTGACTGTGGCTTAAAATATTAGTATTACACCATTGAAATTATTTATATTAGTATCGTACGTACCAGTGAAACGAAGAATAAAAATATCCTGCCTTATGACGACAGATTTGTTTAAAATGTATACTTATTTACTTAACTGTAGATAATTGCCGAACCTTACAGGGTTCATGTCAGATGCTGGATATTGTTGTTATATCTATACTTACCACATGAGTGCAAAAAGCAAAAAGGATTATTCTTAAAAATACCTAATGACACAAATGTATACTCGAAGGGCTCGAGGGGTAGACATAGTTTAAAATGATTGTGTCTAGTTTGCCACAGAGTTATCCAATTTAAATACAGTCATTTTCATGCATAGTAAATTATGATTGACATAACCCATCAAAAAGCTGTCGATGTCGGTGAAATGAAAAATAATTTGCAGAATTTTATCGAAGATATTAAAAGAAGAAGAAAAGGAGGAGCTCGTGGCTAAATAAGAACAGCCGCTCGGATCGATCTTTAGGTTAAGCCGTGCTTACCTAGGTTGATCCGTGGATGGGTGACCACCCATTATATACCGAGTTTCCTCCGTGCCTCGGAAAGCACGTTAAGCCGTTGGTCCCGGCTGTCATTTGTAGATCTTTGACAGTCGTTACAGGTAGTCAGTGGCCCGAAAGTCGGACAACCAGTCTTACCAAGGGGTATCGTATTACCTAGCACTAACTGGGTTGTGGAGGTCCGACAGGCAGTCGCTCCATGTAAAATACTGGTATTCAGCTGCATCCGGTTAGACTGGAAGCCGACCCCAACATAGTTGGGAAAAGGCTAGGCAGATGATGATGATTAAAAGAAGAAGAAAGAAAATAATATTAAAACGTTAAATTCTCATTTTAAACCATTAAGAGCTAACACAGCTGACACAAATTGCATGAATACCTACAATATGCTAACATCAGCTTTTTCAAAATGCGCCATTTTAGCCTACAGATGTTAACACCAGATAAATCTGATATTAAAATATCCACATTATTCCTTAAGCACTAAAGTCCGAATCGCTGTACGCATAATCTTTCTTCTAAGTATCGATAAATCAACGAAACTTCAATACAGAGAAATTTCTAGTTTTATGTTCTACTTAATGTACTTTGGAATTTTAATATGAAAGTATATTTATTGATTTTGAGAGAATTAGGACTTTACTGACTTTTATAACACGAAGTTTGGTTAACGACGTAATTTTTTCGTCTACAGAAGATGTTAAGTGGACATTTTGGGAAAAGATGCCCTAGACACACTGACTTTATCGGTGATGTTGTAGTTAGTCTTGTGCTATTGTTTCGAAATAAACTTTTTTTTATGTTCTTCAGAAAGCTAAGCTGCGTAGTGTTTACAACTGGCGTGTTTAGACGTGGACAAAGCGGAAAGAGTATGACGGATTATAGCAGGTAGCATTCTGTAGTTTCTGCCCACCCCCATGGGAATATGGCGTGAATTTACTTACACATGTATGTTAGTAGAGGATAATACTTTATGTTTTTTGTTCGGAATATTGTAGATAGCTTTTTTAATAATGATCAATGGGAGAGGAGAATAAATGTCGTTGCACAGAAAGTTTGCGGCTGCTGTGCCCGTCCAATTAGTAAGCTGAGAAAAATGGATTACCCTGCAGTTTGTACCGTCCCAGAGTTTTGCTTGTGCACAATTTTGAATATTATATAACGGCTATACTATGAATAAATGATAAGTAAATTTTCCTACGGTCGGAACGATCTCAAATATTACTTTTTCGGTGTTTCCTTTAACTTCTCGTTTCAGTTCTCTAAAAATTTCATCATAACACAACATCACGCCTGTAATCCCCGAAGGGCTAGACAGAGGTGTACCTACTAGTACAGTTATGTTTAAGTCCCATGTAATACGAGGCGAGCCTATTGCCATCAACCGGAAACAGTTCGAGACTCCGAATTACATAATATTTTCAGTTTATTGAATCAAAAAACTCTTTCTGTTAAGTATTTTTCTAAAATTCTTGCCTTCCTGAAACTTTCAATCAATTTTAGTCCCAATAGCGGAAAAAGAGGGCTATAGAGGTCGGCGAGAGATGTCGTGCGGTGTTCCACAGGGATCGGTTCTGGGGCCGCCCTTGTGGAACATCGGCTACGACTGGGTGCTGCGTGCCGACCTCCCTGGCGGCGTCAGCGTAGTTTGCTACCCTGACGACACGCTGGTGCTGGCGCAGGGGAGGTCGCACGAGGCGGCGCACACTGGGGCAAGATTACTAAATTCGATACATTTAATAAAAATATTTCTTTTTGTTTAACCAGTCGCTTTAAGTGCTGTGGCATAGTCAAGTACCTGTGGAACGATAGTGTAAATAAACGGACACGATCCACTCAACCCGCGCTCCCTATCACGCCCCCCAATCTAAGCCGAACTATCGTGGAGCATACAAGTGAAATCTTGCGTTTGCGCAATATCGAAGTCTACCTAGATTTTTTAAATACATGTGATAAAAACCCCAGAAGCTATTATGGAAGCGTCAAGTTCAGGTATATATCTTATTATTTCACACTATATTTATATTTTAATATTTGTTTTGATGGGTAAAATTGTGAGTCTATGATTGTTCAAAAAAAAAAGAGTCAGAATTAAAAACTAATAAATCAACTAGATAATTAATTATGTTCCGCAACTGATCGGGGTTACATTTAATTTTTTTTAGCACCAGTAGCTATTATAGTTTAAGATTATTTCTTAGTTTTTTGCACATGTTTGCCCGCTTTAACACCACTCTCGTAAATGTAGTCGCGAGAAATCGAACACAGATATTTTCAATCTGTTACTTATAACATCAGATCCTGTCATAACCAGCAAAAGGAAACTGCCAAAGAAAAAGCTGACTTCACTGCCTAAAGAAGCTCTAAATCTTCTGATACCACCCCCATTACAGCCGACAAGAGAAGTTTCTACGGATGATGATACAGAAGGTGATTCTGACTGTAACGATGATACTGACTGTAGCGCTGATAGTGATTAGTTTTGTTATGACCTATATCTTCGTCGTTGCCTAGAGTAGTAATAATATAGAACATGCAACAGATTACAAATATGATTTTGTTTGTACATATTATATATATATATATATAAGCTTATACAAACAATCTACTTTTTTATTTCACCAACCGTATCATGTCACAATCGAAATATCTACTCCAAATCATCATTATGAATTAACGACACATTTTAATAATCCTACCCCACTGTGCGGCGGCCGAATTAATGAGTCGTTGAGAGGATCCGGCAATTGGGTCTCGAGGTGGCATTGCACAAGTCCGAGGCCATGTGCTTTCATGGGCCTCGGAATGCGCCACCGTCGGGATCCACACTGACGGTAGGAGGGGTTCCCGTCGGCGTCGAGGCGACGTTGAGGTACCTCGGACTCGTCCTCGACAGCCGATGGAACTTCGTGGAGCATTTCCGACGTTTGGCTCCCAGACTGGAAAAGGCAGTGGCTGCCTTCAAGCGGCTCCTGCCCAACCTGAGGGGGCCAAACGCCTCCTGCCGGAGGCTCTATGCGGGGATCTTGCGGCCCATGCCTTTTACGGGGCCCCGGTGTGGGCGCGTTCGCTGAGGCTGCGTACAAAGCACTACCTGAACGCGCCCCAAAAGGTGGTAGCCGTAAGGCTGATCCGTGGGTACCGCACGATCTCCCGTGAGGCGGCGAGCCTCCTTGCCGGTTTGCCGCCATGGGATCTGGAGGCCATAGTCCTCGCGCGCCTGCACGAGTGGCGCGCGGAGGTACAGGGCCGGGGGGTAACTCCGCTGCCGCGGCAAATTGTCGCGCAGCGGACAGACCTCCGCCATGATCTCATGGCGACATGGAGAGAGTGACTATCGCAACCCCGTGCAGGGCACGCCACGATAGTGGCGATAAGTCCCCTCTTTGAGGAGTGGCTTGAGAGGCACCACGGTGCCCTCACCTTCCGCCTGACGCAGGTCCTCACCGGACACGGATGTTTCGGGAGGTACCTGCACCGAATCGGGCGGGAGGAAACGCCCGGGTGCTATTATTGCGAGGATCGCCCGGAGGACACGGTGGAGCACACCGTCGAGGTCTGCTCCGCTTGGGAGGAGCACCGCCGTGTCCTCGTAGCGGCGACTGGCGGCGGCGACCTCTCGCGCCCGGCCCTGGTTCAAGCCATGGTCCGGGGCGAGAGGGAATGGGAAGCCGTCGCCTCCTTCTGCGTGAGAGGGAGAGAGCCTCACGTCCCAGCCGCCGCGGGAGGAGAAGCACCGGGCGTCGGGGGCCACGCCGCGCCGTGATGGCTCTCGGCCACCGTAGGCACGGGGCCTGTGGACGGTGAGTAATGGGCTAGCTCGCCGTCCGTCCGTCGTATGACGACGGGCAGGCCGTGTCGACGGCGCGTTCGTGTTCCACGCGCGCCTCAAAGAGTTGTCAGCAAACGGGAGGGGCCCGGTGCCTGCCAGGGCTGCGGGACTGTTCGAAGAGATACCGCGGTCCTGGAACATAAAGGGCCAATGAAGGAACATGGGTGGTTTTTAGTCAGTAAGAGTCTGACACTCCCTTCCGCTCCGCCCAGGGCGGGGGGGGTCATCTGATGATTTCCCACCCACCAAAAAAAAAAAAAAAAAGAGGTCGTCTAGCGCCATCTTTTTCCATCACTGGAATGCCTGCTTTAAGACCTCATAGTAATTCCCGAGCTATGAGTTATTATGAAGTCTTTTTTAAAAGGACAGTCCCACCAATAAATTCAGGCAATTACTCGAACTCCTTCCATAGACAACCGTTAAATAATAAATCCTTATGCAAAAATACCCTCCATTTTATGTGTCGTTACGATCTTATGTTACAGTTTTCGCCCCATTTAAGGGGTTGAAGATCTAAGGGACGCAGCAAAGTGGTATATGAAAAAAATCGGCCAAGTGCGTTAAATGTGCTCACTGAATAGATTCTGTACTGTTAGTCGCGGGGGTGTAGGGTGTGAGTAAAACTTAGATGTTTAGAAGCTATTTTTATCACACTTTGTACACAGTTATGTGATGTGTGGCAGTTAGAAAGAAATTAGAGTTTTAGTAGTGAAAAAGGTTACTGACTAATTCGGTTGACCAAAAATGGTTTTGAATGGCCTAAAGCAGGGGAGTTGGATTTTCCAAGGTAAACTTTAGAAGTTGCCTTTTAAACTTTCAACGCACAAAAAGTTCTAAATTTCAGGTTTATGTGAGGGAATTTTGGTTGAATTTGAATGTAACAAAAAAGTCCCCCATTAATACGATCTTTGTAGGTTTCTCGTTAAACAGGTGTAAAATTTTGGTACCTATTCTCCTTTATTTGTTGTTTACTAATAACGGTTCTTTTTTCAGTTTTATTTTCAAATAAACATCCTGCTGCAAATCCGAACTAAACCGAAAAACAACGATAGCTGTCCCGCAAAAAATATGACAAAACATTCAAATGGTAACTTATCAAAAAACTATTTGACAAAACAACGGCCATTACGTCACAAATATAGTGGATATTACAAGGTAAACTTTAGTGAATTTCCCGCTACAATGGTTTTATATAGCCTGTTACATACACTCGGCTTTCCAGCTTAGGGCTTTTATGGGGAGCTCATAAAAATGATAGATCACTATGCGGTTGCTCTTTACATAGTAGGTAAGGTAGGCATTCCCCTTTTATCGTATTTCGCTCAGTACTATATTGGATGTTCGAATTCAGAAGGTATGGCTTTAATGTTGCGTGACAGTATTTTGATGGTGAATTGCTGTCGGAGAAAGATTAATATACCAGGTACCAGATAAATTACGTGGTGTGTGTAATATTGCACTAATAGATCACTGAGGATAGGGATAGACGAGAACAACCATAACGTAAATACAATATTGCGGTTTGCACTAAAACTCGACGAAAAATGAGACAATTTTCAAATTCCAGGCAAGCGAATCGAATCTAATGAAAATGCGTGGGAGCATTTTGGGTTACGTAAATTACGTCTTGTCCTACAAACTTGCCAACTTTCTATTTTCAAATTGTGTAATCTTTCGGATTGGCCGATAGTTTCTCTCAAAAGAGACTATTGCGATCTCTAGCCAAGCCGATTTGTGCTGCAGATCTTGTTTTTGTCCTGTTATCCAGTATTACCAAGAATTATTTCTAACAAAACGTCGTTTCCATTTTCCTACGCAATGAGCGACTATTTTTGTTACGGAGTTTTATATTGGCTGCTTGTACACTAGCACTTGCAGTGTTAAATATTATTCTATATCAATTAATATTACATAGACATTCTAGTTTGAACAATTAACAAAGTGTTGGAGCATATGCAAACAAAAGTGAAAAAAGTACTGATGTGGTAACGAAACCGTTGGCTCTGTTTACTTTTAATTAACAAACAGTTTGCGCGAAACAAGGTATTAACTATTTTCGTTTTTTGGTTATTTTTAAAACATTATATGAATTATGTACAAAAACGGTAAAATGGAATATTATATATATTATAAAGGTTGAGTTTGTATTTTGTACGTATGATTCTATTATACTCGTGTGAACAATTAAGTGGAAAATTCTGACAGGAGCAAGCCGACAGTTTGTGAAATAATATTTTTGATAACCGTTCCTACCTTTTTTTTTGGGTTGGGAAATCATCAAATGACTCCTCCCGCTCTGGGCGGAGCAGAAGGGAGTGTCAGACTTTTACTGACTAAAACCCACCCATGTTCCTTCTTTTGCCCTTTATGTTCCAGGGCCGCGGTATCACTTTCGAACAGTCCCGCAGCCCTGGCAGGACCGTGCCTACCTATGGGGTGGTCTAAGGATTCAAGTTTGTCTAGTCTAAAATCTACGCGGATGAATTCACTGGCAAATTACTTATGAACAATATACGTAAAGCAAAATCAAAGAAATCACTAGGAATGTTACGGTGGCATTTCTGGAGTCGGGTCAAGCACATGACGCCAGTGGTGGTAACACTTGAACTACAAAAGTCGCTCTTGCGTTTACAATACAAAAGGGGCTGTAAATTTTAAATTGTCACCACTGGATGACTACTGATGTGTGGTTGGCTGTGAAAATAAGTAGAACACGTTCGAGAGTAGCTCCTGAGTAATTTTGACCAGGCACCATGAGGCTCCATCTATGTCCAATCAGCTGCTGCATAATGCACAAGACATTCGTCTGTTGAGCATGTGTACAGTCACGAGCACCAATTTGGAAACACTTTCCAAAAAAAAAGCAATTTTCGCGAGAAATAACGATTACAACTTGGAGATAGGATCTTTTTCATAAAAATATGATTTAAAAAAAAATACTGTGATCGTAGCAACATGAAATTTTAATCAGAACAGTAGGAGAAAAATACTTTTAATTTTTTTTAAGTGTTAACATATTGATGGTCGTGACTGTATCAGGCTTCCGTGCAATCCGGTGTACTCTGTCTTGTATGAATTTATACTGACCTAGATAACCCTACCACAGTAGTACTCCTTGTACAGATACCGGCGGTTATTTTATTTTAGGGCTCCCAAAGCTTGGTTTTAACAAAAGCAGAGGAGTTAAGCCGACGTTTTTTTTGCTTTTTATTCGGTATCTTTTACTCGAAGTGAAAAGTTCAAACACAAAATGTATCAAAAGTGAAAGATTATTTCATAAAAGAACTGGTACAAAAACGTTGAATTAGGGCACATGGCATCTTTCACTCACCTAGCGATAAATGAAATAAAAGGAGCAGATGAACTCACATTCCTTAAATAATACTGTTGGTGTCATGTTAACGTGGAATGAAATAAAAGTAAGTCGTTCACTCGACTGAAACATCTGATATTCATTCATATTTAATACGTTTTTGACAAAACGTTGCCCCACACCAGGGATTTCTCCTGTATCGTGCGTTGGATGAGGTCACAAAATTTTAAACTCACATACACAAACAGCCAGATCCGGAACACCGTACGCAGTACAAATATTTTTGTTTCGTGCGGGAATCGGACCCGTGACACGCATCGCAGCAGCCTATCGCATATCCACTGCGCCAACCGTGTCATCCTTAATGTATCAATATAGGTACTGCTTATTTTCAAGTCAGTCGTTAATTTACGGTTTTAATGATAGCACCGGTTTCTTAGGATTCCTAAGCTTTACCATCCATAACACCATCTTCTAAGATTTGTTTGACTGTCTGAGTTTTAATTGTATGAAAAAACCGGCCAAGTGCGAGTCGGACTCGTGCATGAAGGTTTCCGTATTATCGTACAAGATTTAATACTATTTAGGGTTGTACTTTTCAAATACTTTCCAAAAAAAACACGTTTCTAGTAAGGGAGCTTCCTTTAGTTTACCTATTACGGATCATGAGATACAGTCCATTGACAGACAGACGGATGGAAGGACGGACGGCGGAGGCTTAGTAATAGAGTCCCGTTGTTTATACCCTAAAAATCCATACCCAATTACCCCCAATACTCACAAAATTACCATAATCGTATTACCTCCTTTGCTAGTTCTTGTAACATAATTATAAACTATTATAGTCACACCAGTAGCTCGTATATTCTGCATATTGGCTCTCATACAGCCCTAGTGGTCGGTAATTATGCTATAAGTAACCAATTACCATAATTACGCTTGATTTGCTAATCGGATATTACCATTAATTGCAGTTTCAATCATTCGATTCTCCCGAAAAGTTAACGACAGGATTTTGTTGCTATTTTCTAAAATGATAGTGATTAAATGAGACTCGTATTAAAATTGAGTTGCATTTGTTGTTAAGATACCCATGTTTTGAGATAGATTTAGGATTAGTATGTAAGTAATTCACAAGTAGTAAGCTCACAGAATAAGTAAGCAGAAGTGGCAATGGGCTGGCCATTTATTTATTTATTTATTTTTGGATTACCAACAAGTCGCATTACAATAATATCTTATACAAAATGAAAACTATTAAAAAATACATGGCCTTGTAACGCACACTCAATTACAGGTAACCAGAGCTTACACATTTTCGAACAAACATGCTCTTAATACATAACTTAATAGAAATTAACATTTGGAATACGTAAAACTAAACAATCATGCTATTATTATTTAAGCTGTGAACCGATGACCGTTGGGGTAGACGTGTTCTTAAGTGGAGACCGCGATTCGATAAGCGTAAGGTGGGACGTCCTCAGGCTCGGTGGAGCGACGATCTTCGTAGGCTGGTAGTAACTGGATGGGAGTTCCTGAGAATCGAATTGAGTGGCGTGCAATTGAAGAGGCCTATGTCCAGCAGTGGACTATTGTTGTTGTGTGTTGTGTGATGATGATGTTGACGTTGTAAGTATTTTAGAGTATTTTGATAGATTTTGTCAATTAATTTTAAAATTTATTACTTCTGTGTATTTATTTATTTATGCTACTCAACAGGACAAATTATATTAACATAGAAGAGCACAAAGGTACTGCTTATTTCATAAGAAATTTCTTCCAGCAGACCTGCGAGAGGAAAGATGGATTAGAAATGTAGACACAGTGTGTAGAAAAGACAAAACATGGAAATTTAACTTAACTTAAAACAAAAATACATCTATAAAAAATAAACATACATACAAATATATACACATATAAAAAAAATGTTAGGCCTATTTCATAGATATTCATACGCCACTAACAGCTAAATATAATGTTTTCCATACAAACTTTATTAACAATAGATACCATTTTGTACACCCACATAATATTATGTTTTACAAATAAAACTTACCTTGGGAAGTAATAGTCGAGTCTATTTTTGCTCACATCATCTTTTTCAAACCCGTATATATCTGTACCTATGTATATTGTACACAGAAATAGCAATAAATTATTATTAAAGAAGTCGTCTAACCGCAATGTGTACTCGTAAAATATATTTAGCACACCAAAATACCTCGCGTGGCGTAATGTGAAAACTTTTGCTATAGTACCGCCATCACGAAGGAAAGCAATAGGTTATCAAGGAAGTTTACTAATTTAATGTTAAACAACTATGTACTGGTCATGTTGGGTATGTGTCTTAGGAAATTATTTTGAGGATTCATGTCATAATGTTTCTACGTAGGTGAATTCAATATTTGATGAATGAAAATGGATGGATTCAAATATGATCCACAAAATACTAAAATCATTGCAATTCATCATCCTCATGATGATGAAAAACCATCATCTGTATACCTTTTTCCCAACCATGTTGAGGTCGGCTTCCAGTCTAACCGGATGCATCTGAATACCAGTATTTTACATGGAGCGACTGCCTATCTGACCTCCACAACCCAGTTAGCGCTAGGTAATACGATACCCCTTGGTAAGACTGGTTGTCAGACTTTCGGGTCACTGACTACCTGTAATGACTGTCAAAGATGTACAAAGGATGGATTCAAATATGATCCACAAAATACCAAAATCATTGCAATTCATCATCCTTATGATGATGAAAATACCATCATCTGTCTACCTTTTTCCCAACCATGTTGAGGTCAGCTTCCAGTCTAACCGGATGCAGCCGAGTACCAGAATTGTACATGGAGCGACTGCCTATCTGACCTCCACAAGTCTCAGTACTGGGAAATACGATATCGCTTGCCAAGACGGGTTGCCCCTGACTTTCGTGTCACTAACTGCCTGTAAAGACTGTCAAAGCTCTATAATTGACAGCAAGAACCAACGGCTTAACGTGCTTTCCGAGGCACGGAGGAAACTCGGTATGTAATAGGTGGACGAATCCACGGACCAAACCAGGCGAGGCTTAACCTAAAGAACGACCCGAGTACTAGTTGAGTGAGTTATTTAGCCACGATGTGAAACTCAAGTATGCACATTATCAGACTAACCACAGAAATTTTTGATTTTATAATCCGTTCTAATTGTTTACCCTAAAATGTAATAATGCATTCCTACATTAAAATTTAGTTTCAACCTATTCGGTTTAAATAAAAAGAAACAGTATTTTAGTCAATCGCTCTTGATATTTTCTTTTACGATACTTGTAAGTGCCTATATGACAGCCAAGTTTATTGGATGACATTTTATAGTGTCCAGCAGACAGTATTTCATAAAAAAAAAATATTTACAAGCACACGTAGCGACACTAATCCTGGAATATGAAGCCAAAGCTGCGAAAAGTTAATAAGGTAGATAAAAAACAGACACTATTTTCATACATGATAATAAATGGGACGACTAAATCCACAATTCGTTCTAGAAAACAAAAGAAAATTCAGTATAAAAGTTTTAATAAAATAGTACAGGGTACTTCGGAGATCTCCCTGGGAGACCATGAAACGTTATAAGTTGAAAGCATCGTAGTGTTTCAGCGTTCTTCCCTCGGAAGTATACCGGCTACTTTTTCTTATGGCAACTAGCGACTTTGTGAGTGAACCATTTAGCAGCGATCTTTGTAGATCGCTGCTGAATGGTCCTCTGCTCGCTGAATCCTCGTAGGTGGAGTGGTTGCAAGCGCGACTGCTGAGCTTGAGGACCTGGGTTCGATTCCCGGGTCAAGCAAAGTTTTATTGGGTTTTTCCATCAGGAATTTATCAGTAGAAGCCACGGAGTCAGGCAATAAGCACGACCCCTGTTACACTTAAACATAACTGGCGAAATTGCGAAGAGTTAGGCAGAGGTGTAATAATTATTTGGGGACACCTCTGCTAAACTCTTCGGGGATGTTGGTTGGTTCTGAATGACTTCTATTTTATTTAGGTATACCATGATGATAATAATATTTGTTACATGTATCCACATGTAACAAATATTATTTTTGAAAAAATGATGAAAATATTTGTTACATGTATCCACATGTAACAAATATTATTTTCTTACGGTAAAAAAGTCATCCAAAGTATTTAATAAAACGAACGAAAAGAAAACAAATTAGATTTAACTTTCACCGATTATACGAGCTACATGTCTAAGAAACTATTAGTTCCAGAAAAAATAATTTTAAACATATGGGAACCTTTTAGTTACGGAAATATTGGGGGTCCAAGTTCCAAAATTTTTTAAAAAGAAGTTTTTATGTTATAACTTTTCTATAAATACCTTTACGACCGTTCGGCGTTCTATTCAATGCATCCATCTGCGTGATCTAACGTGATTTTGACACCCCAAAAAAAAGTCGTGTCCCAGCAATATTTTTTTGCTAAGAGTTTCTTATTTTGAAGAATACTAGGTTGACGGCTTCGTGAAGCGCCCATTTACACCTTTCATATGTACAGACTACGCCAGCACATCAAGCTACTACAATCTGTCAAAGTTAATTTCTTTAACTTTATCTCTAAAGCATTAGGTTCAAGGTTAGTTGGGAAAATCTGACAGTTTCGGGTAGGTTGACCTGCTGGCGTCTGTACCTACCACTAGCAAGTATCGCCACATCATCCATATTCTCAAATTCATTTTATGAACATAGGGTATACATAGATGATTGTTATGTAAATAAATGTTAGTCCATACTATGTCCCGCCAGAAGGCATAAAAAATAACGTAGGTAATAAGGTCAGAGCTTTTCTCTAATTACTTCTCTTAACGGTTCATCTGTCTAGCTACTCCCAGCTGCTAAAAGTATCGTGTCTGCGACGACCATTATGTACCTACGCTACTTTTACAGTAGCGAGCAAACTAGCTGAGATAGTTTCTACATGCATTATTCTTTGTTAAGTGGAGTTGAATTGTTTATGTGATACGATCTATGTCCTAACGATGTTTGAGGAGTGGACGCTACTGGACTAACTTTTGAATTGCTTGGGAATTTTTCTCCTGTTTTTCCTTTCGAGAAAAAGGCCAAAGAAAATATGGATGTATTGTGCGAAGACTGATATGAAAGAGAAAGGAGTAAATGGTGCCGTGACGTCTGACAGGGGAGAATGGAAGAAAAATGTTGCGCCGGCCCCAAATAGAATGGGACAAGGGCAGGAAGACGATGATGATGTTTTCAGTGTTATTCTTGTTTGTTTTTTTTAAGATAAGTTAATTGACTTCTAAATCAGTTTGTTAACATGACTGTGCACACACTAACTCAAAACTGTCTACTGCCTAGTCATATATCGTTTCTATTGAAATAAAGAATTCTAAGTCAAAATCTGTTTTGCAACAAGACCAAAGTGTAGTCCATGATAAAAAAAACTGGCTGTCATGTAATCAGTGGCCTGAAAGTCTGACAACCAGTCTTACCATGGGATATCGTATTGGCCCGTGCTAACAGGGTTGTAGAGGGCAGATAGGCCGTCGCTCCATGTAAAATAATGGTATTCAGCGGAATCTGGTAAGACTGCAAGCCGACTCCAACATAGTTGGAAATAGGCTATGTAGATGATGACACGTGCTAGTAGTAATTTAATAAATAGACCTAATTTTAGTGAGTAGTCAATCGGTACTAACCTAAATCAGCAGGAACAGCATCCCACATTACACAGCACAAAACAGCAAAAACGAGAAAATATCATTACACTAGCACTAGTTATTCATTACATACGTGTCTTGCTAGTGAAGAAGTCTCAAAACCACGCAGTCTCCGTCAACTGTTGCCATGGCAACCGTACGTGGATGGTATTTGTGTGATAGTTGAAGTGTTGATATGTTTTAACGTGCATTGTTATTACTTGAGTTTTATATTCCGTTTTCTTTGCCACCATTTCTTACTGTTGAAACTTCCCGATATACTATAAATATAGCTTTGTTTGTTACGGAGAATAACTGACTCCTAAGTCACAAGCACACCTAGTTTTAGATTCAGAGTATCTTAATTATTGTGACCGTATTCGTATAACTTACACACAATAATTTAGATATTCTTAGTTTTAAGGATATGATGGATTTTGGTGAAATAATGATTTTATTTATTGAGAAATCTACATTTAAAGTTGTCATTAGAATAAATAAAAAACAATTGAAAATATGATGAGTTATTAATCGTTAAACCGTCAATTCGTAAAAAAGTAAAACAGACAGGCAGGCTGACGGATAAAGTTACTTTAGCATTATAATTTAAGGTTTTTTAAACAAGTGTTATACATCAGAAGTTTTTTACAATAACACGTATCCATCACCATTCTTAGAATTTTATTATTTTTATTTTACAAAGAAAAGCTGCCTTATGAAATTCCACGAAAAAAATCCAACCATACATTTTCCAGCACTGTAGTCCGCATTCTTTATACACGCTCAAGTGAACATTTGGCTCAATCGGATCGTGTGAATCTTCGATACTCTTCGAGGTCAAGAGGAGCACGAAATTTACAGTGTAAATATAACATGAAAGATTTTGTACCCTGCTTATACAACAAGTCGCACGAGGGATGCGTTTTTTAAGTTTTATTTTATTTACACTTTTTTTTAGGGTTCCGCAGCCAAAGGGTAAAACGGAACCCTATTACTAAGACTCCGCTGTCTGTCCGTCCGTCTATCACCAGGCTGTATCTCATGAACCGTGATAGTTAAACAGTTGAAATTTTCACAGATGATGAACAACAAATACTAAAAAACAGAATATAAAATATTTAAGTGGGGCTCCCATACAACAGTTATTTTAGTTTTTTTTTTGCCGTTTTTATAGATAATGGTACGAAACCCTTCGTGCACGAGTCCGACTCGCACTTGGCCGGTTTTTTTAAACTGCGGATACCTGCTAGTACCCCGTGTTTACAGTACCTACTTCAGTTCGGTTCGCTGTTTGTCCATACCAGTTTGACTGATCCATAATAAAGCTGGCATTTACGCGTAGCTTCGTTATCTCCTACGACTGCGTAGCAATAACGTCGTGTTATCAGTTAAGCAGATGATCATCTGGACCGATATCCCACATTTAACCCGTCTGCCTTCAAAGCAAGAGTGAACAGGCATCTTCTGGGCACGCTCGTTTCATCATAGACCTCATCCATCGCTTTCCACCAGGCGTGATCGAGGTCAAGAGCAGGCCCATTTTTTGTATTTTTTTTTTAATATTTGTGTATTTTTATATTTATTATATTTATCTTGATTCCAGGAGACCATTCCTAATTCTAGTAGATTGAAATCACATGCAAAACTTATTAGGGCATGAAAATTCCAAATTAATACATTACACAATCTCAAAATCTTTATTTCATTACACTGGACAAACAAAGTTGTTTTGTTGTGTATCCGTTCTTCTTGATATAAAAAAAAAACAAAACGTTGTTGTTTTCGGTGATAAATTACAGTAGAATTTGAATTCAATACTTATTTAAACAAATACTAGCAATTTTAGCTTATGTTTGACCTTTATCTCCCCTGTTGTTAATTGAATGCCTTGGAGCAGCCAAATAATATTTGATTAGTACTGCCAAATTTTGGCACCCCCATACAAAAAAGTAGGAACCTTAAAAAGTGTCCTTACATCGCGTTCTTTGTTTACACTCGACTTGGCATTTAGCTCAACCAACGTATCGTGTGAATCTCTTACACCAATCAAAGAATAAAAAATGTGTAGAAGCGATACTCAGGCGCTCTTTGACTACCATCACCGTACTACGACTCACCAAAACAGGGATTTCAATTATATAGCTGATCAAGCGCGGACCAATTTGCTTGCCCTGCAATTTTGCATAGAAATACCATTTAGCCGAACGACATTAAGACTGCTAGACTAGATAGGGGTCCTCAGTGATTCATCACGACAAATCGGCCTGCGTTTCTCGTGACAATGAGTTCATTCAATTTTCACCAGGTCATCGGATCACTCCGGATGTAAATCGGGTCCACACATCCGGAGTTATTTACTACACGGACCTTGTAGAAACTAGTCCTCCGTACGTTCAAGCGTTTTGGCCATACCTATTATTGGAATCAGATATTAATGATAATATTTAGCTGTGGTGCTAGGCAACTGAACTTATCCCAGTTGTTAACGTCCCTTTGTGCTTATTGGCCTTCGTTCTGTCTCCTGCTAATATGCAGGGAAGTGGAAATTATGGTTTTCCTACTCCTCCGCTATACTTTTCGGATTAACTTCGTTGCGGGATCCAAGACAGTTAAATTGTATCTGTGGGACTTCGTCGAGCTTCATTGTCTCAGCGTTTTTCTGGTGGTCTACTGTTGATTCTGGCTTTCAGGAGTTACAATGGTTTGGTCATAGTGTGGCGGGCTTGTGGTGCATAAATTGCTGTCATCTCTCAAAAATCTCAAATATTGTAGCGGAAACTGAACTTTAAGTTTGGGTTGCAGTGTTTTTTTTTCCAAAAACATATAATTATTTATTTACATGTTTGGGAACTAAATCACGAAGATAGTCTACCTATGGAGTCTATCTTTAGGAAATGATACTGCATTACATACATTTAAGGATGTAACCGCCAAAACTGAAGCTAATACTGCTAGCTATGAAGAGAACATTCATTGTGCTGTGAAGTGGTCTTGTGCCGGCAAAACCACCGATTAAGAAAATCACGTGGAGTCGAACTGGAGCACGCTGAACATCAAGTTCAGTCCTTTCTATACCCTTCCTCTCTGCTGCAAAGCTAGTAATTTATAGGGATACATCGCGCAAAATAACCGTACTCATTAATTTATTGCAGCCATCCCAAAATATTAACAACACTAATATCCTCCATTTTGGTCCTTCGAGCCGGATGTAGCATGAGTCTTTCTTTTACCTAATCCTTATTCTATGCAGCGAACGAGTGACGTCACTAGTGACGTCCCCCACATCCCACGCTTGTTTATCACGATTATCCGAAACATTACGCGCCACGATCTCTTGTTCGTAAAAAGGAACGACGCGATATCTCTTTCCCTAACGTTGCGTCGTCTTACCGTTCGCGTTGTTCTAAGAAGGCACTCTGACATTTTTTATGGAGTTTTTCTTCATTGAGTTTTGTCGCGTGTGTATTGAAATTTTGAGAACCTGGTCGTGTGATGGGAGATGTGTTTAGACGATTTTGTGAAGCTTGAATGTTAACTTCCTATAAATTGAGAAAAGTTTCTCTTTCAAACTGTCTTTTTTTAGAAATGAATTATCTTTTTACCAAGTAGTAACTGAACTGATCTAATAAATAAAATAAAGAAAATCTTTTAATTTTATTGGTTTTTTTAGGGTTCTGTACCGAAAGGGTAATCAACGGGATACTATTACTAAGCGTCCGCTATGCGTCCGTCTCTCCGTTGAAATTTTCACAAAATATGTATTCCTGTTTTCGCTATTACAACAAATAATAAGACAATAAAAAAAATTAAAGGGGGCTGCCCTACTCCAATGGTACGAAACCCATGATGCGCGAGTCCGACTCGCACTTGGCTGATTTTTTGTGACTGGTTGACATTGCTGCTTCTGTAAACATTGCCTACGCTGGATGAGGTCTTCTGCGGATAAATGCAGACTACGCATTACATTCTGATTCCCCTCCCTCCGTGCCGCAGAAAGTACGTTAAGCCTTTGATTCCGGGCTACCAGCTGTCAGTTTGTCTGTTGTATTTCTTAATCGTTACGCGTCGTCAGCACTCCTGCCTTCTCAAGGATACCATGTTACCCAGTAATTGGATTGTGGAGGACAGATAGGCAATCGCTCTATGTAAGGTATTGGTATTCAGATGTATCCAATATGACTGGAATCCGACCCCAATGTTATTGGGTTATTCATCAGGAATTTCTCAGTAGCAGTCACACGGAGTCTGTATTTGTGCCCGGTTTATGGCAATAGGCTCGCTCCCTATTACATGGGACTTAAACATAACTGGCGACGGTGGGTTTACTTGTAGGTCGAGCTTTGTCGATTCATACGGATTGATAGTTATCCTCTATAACCATAGTCCACCTGCGTCTATAATATTAAAACCACCTACATAATTATATTGTATATTCAAAAAGATGTATCCAATAATTCGTTTGGATATTTTGTAACAAAAACCTTTTATTGCTTAGTGTAACACCTATATTAAACAAAGCTTTACTTAGACAAACCAAGACATTGATATTAATAGGCAGGCAGCTGATGAATTACTAGGCTAATTGACATCGAATTACAAGCTAGCAAGAAAGCAAGCTTGCTCTTAACAGCCAAGAAGAGAAGAAGTTACACAAGTAGTCAATTCCATGGCCACTTAAAAGACCATGGAAAATCCTATCCTTACTTCCGCAATCAGCAATTCAGGAACAACTCAACCTCATTTCCTTTTTCTAGCAACATAACATATTCATACTGCAGTCCAATCAATCAAACATTCAAAAGAAATTCGCATGAAGGCCGAAGAAATCAAATTTCCGTCGACGCCGCGACGAACAACTTAAGGTCAACGTACACTTATAAGTT
Source organism: Eurois occulta (assembly GCA_950022335.1). NCBI lineage: Eukaryota > Metazoa > Arthropoda > Insecta > Lepidoptera > Noctuidae > Eurois > Eurois occulta. Next base: position 2,438,317 of record OX465486.1, read on the forward strand.
CCTATGGCATAGATGATAGATCAGCATCGTCTCAAGTCCATTTTGGCCGTTCAGGAGTTTTTGTATGGAATTACGTATTACAACGCACACGTAATAAGCGTCGTAACATCACCCCAAATCGCAATTAACGAGTTACGCGACGCTCCGCTTGTGACGAGTAGACCACTTGCGTACGGCGAGCCATCACATAGGGTCGTCACTACCTTTACCCAGCCAAAGTGCGAGCGTGTGCGCTGACCTTTGTGGTCAAACGAATATTCATACCGAAGTTATACGGAAAACTATTTCTCTGAATGTACAAATCGATATGTTTGATCAAAAATATATATCAGCGGAATGGAAAAACGGAATATATGTATAGCCGTCGATATATTTAAAAGTGGTCGAGACTTTGTGAGTTTATTACATACTGCGTTGTTTCAATGTTTCTGATTAATCGTTGATACGTTTTTTGTTTAATTTACTTGGAATAGAGAGTACACCTGTGCGCACTATAATATACTGGGTGCTTGGTTTATCTCTGTTGAAATGAGCCATCGCGTGCCGCAGCCAAAATCCGGTCAGGAGGATATTATTTTTAGTACTTAATTTTGGCAATCACTCTTACCAAGGGGTATTCAACAATTTTGATACATAAGGAAGTAAGTATATTAGAATATACTTCCTTATGTATAAATTTAACGTAGTTGCTGGGTCGTGGAGGTCAGATACACGGCCCCAAGATAACTAATTAACCAAAATGTTAAAATGTCAGTAATGCTTGATTCATAGGTACTCACTGCAAGGACGAGACTTCAACTCACCACGTCAAGAATGAATCAAGCATCACTGACATTTTAAGTAACAAAAATTGCATGTTCCTTACATGAAGAAGCCCCACAAATCTCTAACATAAACAAAAGAATATGACGTGACCATAATGAAGTCTCCAGCATTTTAAGAAGACGTAAACCCGCACGTCAGCTTACCCTGAACAAATTCTTTGAGTACACTACTTGAGACAACCGTCATATTTTAGCTGAAACGTAAGAAATATGGTGGTGTCCATGCAGTGTGGGCCATGAAAATAATAAATGTCGGTCATGTCATTTTATTTTAAGTAGGTCAAGAAAAATAATTTGGTGCAGTGACATTGGCTTGCTGCAATGTAACTGCTTGTACTGTCAAACTACAACTAAATTGAGCAGTTTGTCACCCTATCACTAAATATATGTCCAGTCTGGTCATAGTACGGGCTTAAAATGAATCGCAAGTACGCCAGTGGTGACATCTCGCGACCTACTCACAAGTCTACCCACACCACAATGTGCTTCTCAGGCTCGCAGCGAGGACGACATTGAAGGTCTGATCGCAGCGGAGTTGAGACGTCTTGGAACTGTACCCCGATTCATTGTGCCCCGTGTTATTGTGTTAAAGTGTAATGTCAAGTAATTTGTTATTTTAATAGAAACTGTATCGCACCCAGTGTATTTTTATTACACGAAACCCATCTGCTGCCCACAGGATGTACAAGCCTAAAGGAGGAAATCCTCATAATCCAACATAGAATTACATGTGGGTAATTATCATACTTTACTTTAGCAGTACCTACTTCAGTTGATTCTTCCATTTCTTAAATTTTTTCTCTCAAATTTTTTTAAAGAATAAAATCTATTTCTTTTTGTTAGGTCATCATAAGGTCAAGGTAATTTTAGATAATCCAATTAAAGTATAATATAACTAATGAACTGACGAGTTAATCGATCATAAATGTAGGGAACAGCTGATTTTTTTTTCGCGATTTCAGGTTTGGTCCTTATTTCAGGTTTGGTTGTTCATAATGATGAGTGACCTCTTAAGAGGTTACTGGTGTTTTACAAATAACCCTAAGTATTGTGGCTTTTTCACTGTTTTACTTTTATGGCAGAAATTATGAAAAATCACTTTTCCCTTTTATTTAATAATTACCGTATGTATAATAAAATTATGCCATTATTTCGGAATTTATTCCGTTATTGAACGCTGCTGGTTATATTACGCCAGTAATTTCGTACAACATTGCACGGTACAATTCAGGTCGAAATTTTTGAAAATTTCGTGGAAACATTATTTATATTTGTTTAAAAACAAATTCATTTTATGCTGTAAAATGCTGATGATAATGATTTTAACTACATTGTTACTGTTTTAATAGGAACGTGAATCCATTGTAATGGTTTAAACGTCTGCGTAAAAAAACTTGTAAAATCATTTTTATCGTACATGATTTACCCTATGCCCACACATTTTTTGTCCACACTTTGCTCTGTAAAATGCCGATGATTTAACGACTTATAAAATAGTATAATGTATATTATTTCTGTCGGTAACAGAACGGTGAAGCCATTGCAATTGTTTCAACGCCCGTGTATAAAAAAAACTTTTGTATGGTACGTAGTTTACCCTACGTTGACACGTCGTACGTTGTTATTTATAAGATCCCTAATGTGTATACCTATGTTTAACAAATAAATGATTCTGATTCTGAAAATTAAGAAGTGTATCTTGCATGAAGTACTTAGACAGTACCATGGCAAGTACCACTTTATAGCATACAGGGTGGAAGGCACACCGACGCACAAACACTTACCACGTATTCAGTACATTATTCTGAACCCCTCTGAACATAGAATTTGAGCGGTAATACAAAAAAAAATGCCGCTCCATACATTTTAACCGTGTAGGTATTGCACTTTTTTAGGAAACAGCTGATTTTTTTCAAATATCGATGAAAAATGACTTTTATCGACTAGAACTTTTTAAATGTTTCATGTCCGCTTGACGATAATGTATAGTTGTTGATTGTTTTGTCTCTGTCATGCATGACTAATAGTTATACCTAATAGAATTTATATTTAATATGAAATGGATTTTAAATGGAATCATTAGAATTTTAGAATCATATTTTCATTATATTATTAAATAATTTGTATGTCCAAGTGGCTGATCATGGAATAAACTTTACTAGTACATAATTAGGTAATGAACACCTGCATGTTACCCATGTATCACAAATATACGATTTGATTAGATTTGAAAATTTATGGTGCGTTCATGTGGGTTCGGAATGATGTAGATACTGAATACGTGGTAAGCGTTAGTGCGTCGTCGGTGTCAGTTCCACCCTATATAGTTCCAAATATTCCATCCTTCGCGTCTATCGCTAACGCGTCCTTTATGGCTACACCCAAAATCACAGCCCCACAACAGAGGCGGCTCGTGTAAACCTTTGACAAGTAATATCCAAGACGACATAATCGCATTATATACCAGCGGCTGCAAAATGTTTTGGACCACTGAGGCCGGAACTGCCATAGTAAATACTATTAACATACGGAAGATCTTGACTTCCGGTGTGAATAATATTATGGTAGATACGAAATATAGTGTGAATAATATATTTATTATTTTATTGAAAACTTCCAGCACAAAGTACAGAGGCGGACTTAATGCCATAGGCATTTTCTACCAGTCAGCCTTTGGGTGATGCAGAGACAAGCAGTGTTAGGTGTATACTATCTTAAAATAATAATCATCTCTAAACCATCATCATTATCTTAGTGTGGTGTTGATTGCGCTGTTAGCCTAGTGGATGCTGCGGGACTGTTCGAAAGAGATACTGCGGCCCTGGAACACAAAGGGCAAAAGAAGGAACATGGATGAGTTTTAGTCGGTAAAATTCTGACTCTCCTTTCCGCTCCGCCCAGAGCGGGGCGGTCATTTGATGATTTCCTATCTCAAAAAAAAAAAAATTGGTTGTCTGTAAAGTCGGTTTACGGACGATAGATTTACGTGATAACGTCATAATCATTATTTTATGTAATACAAAAAAGGAGTTAATTGAAAATTACAATTTTTTAGATAAATTAACATTTATTTACATGCGTTGACGCACAGGCTCAGGTGGAACGTTACTATTTTTCATGAGTGTTGCTGGTATTATCAATTTATAAGACGTTATCACGTCAAAAGATAAAAAGATAAAAAGATAAAAAGATAAAAAGATAAAAAGATAAAAAGATAAAAAGATAAAAAGATAAAAATATAAAAAGATAAAAAGATAAAAAGATAAAAAGATAAAAAGATAAAAAGATAAAAAGATAAAAAGATAAAAAGATAAAAAGATAAAAAGATAAAAAGATAAAAAGATAAAAATCATTATTTTATGTAATACAAAAGCTCAGGTGGAACGTTACTATGGAACGTTACTATTTTTCATGAGTGTTGCTGGTATTATCAATTTATAAGACGTTATCACGTCAAAAAACTAATGAAAAAAATGGTAGCAGAGTGTTAGGCTATCGGTTTGATTCTCGGTTTGAGCACGTAAGTAACTATTAAGTTTTTTTAGCGAATTCTTTGTAATAGCCCAGAATCTAGATCTTTTAGAAGTTACAGGCAATTAAAAATATAAGGTATAAGTAAGTATAAGTTCGTGTACATACATAACCAAAAAACTAAAAAAGTTCAGCAGCGACATCTATAAATGACAGCCGGGACCAATGACTTGACGTGCTTCCCGAGGCACAGAGGAAACTTTGTAGATAATGTAACAATTACACAGGGTTATTTAAACATTACAAAGTATTACCTGTGTTAGCGCGCGCCGAGTATCTGTTCCTCATGGCACATTTTGATTAACAGTGACATTCAAATTCTAGTTAAATATGACGTAAATAAACGACAAGCCAAATGAAAATCATTTCGAGTTCCACGTAAAAATGAATTCTATGGTAGGCTTACCACTTCTTTAACAATACCCAATTTACTAAACCAAATACCTGTAGATATCAGAGACTCAATGAATAATAAAAATATAAAGCGTAAGCTGAAAGAACATTATATCAATTCGAATATAACATAACTGCTTATAGCGCGTTGATCAAATCTCAGGCCATGGCATGCTAAGACAGACCCCAGAGGTCTAATTGTGTGCTTTGTTTAAGTGTAAGGAACTTGTAATTTAAATTGGTATCGACACACTAAGAAGAAGATGTAATTCGATTATATTGTGTAAAAAACTTTTCATGGATTGACTGCGATTCAGCAGCTATGTAACTGAATTAACCAGTGTCGAAAATTCTTTTTACCAACAAAAAAAATACCATACCTCCATCTATTACTATTATTATCCAAAAGTATCTATTAGAATTTGATTTTTTTGGACTTTCTCATCATTTTATTTTCACCTACCCTTATCCCAATTCAGTTAGGAATAACAATGACAATAAAAATATTAGTCTATCTGATGTTAATGCAAAATATTTAGTGTTGATTCCGTGAATTTCCGCAAATTGACGCCTGATTTCATTTAGTCGTTCATTGACAACGAATGGATGAAAATTTCTGTTCTGTTTTACATCTATTTATTATCAAATACTCTAGCTATACCTACTTAGGTATCCCAACGTACGAAAAATAAACCAAAAATGCATAGGTAGACAACATTTTTCAATATTGTAACCGTAGTTTTTCTTAAAATAATTCCGCATTACGAAACTCGAAGCTCAAAATATAAACACGATTTATTACAGCATTTATGGTGAATAAAAAAGTAAATATTCACAAGAACGGGGGCAACATTTGTATGAGACAAACGTGACTGGAATGATGGTAACGAAGCGAAAACACGGTTGCGTACACTCACTAGTTTATTTACAAAAAATGTTGGACCTAAAGCCCCGTACAGATCAACCCAGAAATTCTTTTTAAAAGTTAAGAAAAAAACATAAAAATTAAACTAAGTCGAGTTATAACTAAAGCCACACCACCATACCACCATTTATAACTCAAGAACGGCTGGACCGATTTTAATGATCTCTGATTTTTTGGATTCGTCTCTGCTACGAATAGCAGAATAACTATTTAAATATCTGAAAAGTTCACGGAAAAAAAAAGAGTTTTTAAATAAATTAGGTTTGGCATCTTCCGCAATTGACAGCTCATGTCACGCAGGTAGAGTAGGTAGGTGGTAGGTAGGATAGGGTAGGGCAGGTAGGACAGGTAGGGCAGGTAGGGCAGGTAGGGCAGATAGGGTAGGTAGGGAAGGTAGGGTAGGTTATAACCGGTCAATAGCGAATCGCGGTCACACTATTAAAATACAAGTAGGTGTATTATTAGGTACACTTCTGCCAAACCCTTCTGAGATTACAGGTGTGATGCAATGTTATGTTATGAACATGAAATGCCCACAGGCACCCTCACACGTCAGTGGTATCGGTTGAACTACGAAATCGGTTTATACAAAGCCGATGTCCCTTTCAAATTGTAAAATGAATGTGCAGATTCCCAGCAGTAGCCTCGTAAAAAGTAAGTACGTACGATGACCAATCAAGCTATGGAAATCCAAATTAAGCTGATCGCTCATTGTACGGGAAGCACATACAAAGCATACTAAGCGAGGTCAGGTTATACTAGATATGTGTGGCTTGATGTATCGCCGTATGTATAAAGAAAGAATCCACCGCCAGTTTCACCATAATCCACATATCTGACGCGAAACGAAGTACAAAATGAAGGGTGCAGGTAATATCACAGGGACATGAGACTTTTTAACTCTTTATTTGAATGACGGAGGAGCATAGGACGTTTTAGTGCTTTGCACTTACGCGTCGAGTTGATATATCTTACCAATAGTTTAACAGATAAAATAGAGATATGTTGCTTTCAATCAAAGTAACCATACGGGGTGGAACGGACCCCGACGCGAAGTAATCAGTACATCATTCTGAGCCCCCCCTTTCATTCAAAAGTGCAATACCTACACGGTCAAAATGGTGTGGAACAGCTGATATTTTTTTAAATAACCGATGTAAATTTTCTATGTGGTTCAGAATGATGTAGGTACTGAATACGTGGTAACCATTTTCGCGCCGGTGTCCCTTCCACCCCGTATATTTACTACTTTAAAAATGAGTATATTCTTTTTAACAAGGTGTTTATACAAAATCTAAACAGGAAAGCTTTTGTTCTGCTTTTCGAATGAAAAATCTGTGTTGAGACTTACTATTACCATCAACATTTGGACACGTATCATGTTGACAGTAACAGTAACAATACTGTGTCACCTTAAGATGCTTGAAGACATTTTCACCACTCTTACAAAAAAATGGGATGTTCCCTTTATTACGAGGCAACATAACCACTTGTACGTCAAAACACACGCTCCGGTTGCTTAGAATGTCCGGAAAAGAAGCCACTTTGTGTGCACACAGCTATCATTGTGTGCTGAGCCACTATGTGTTGTCTTCCCTTCAATGGAGCTCGTCTACGTTAAGGATAAATGTGGTACAAATATTTTGAAGGAATTAAGGTACTGGTTTCTGAAGGAATATTGTTGAGCAACCATGTGTGCTAATTATTGTGCAATGGGGTATTTTTAAAGAAACCGAAAAGGTGATGATGATTATATATTAAATTATTATGACTTCATAATAATTTTCTGTAGAAATGTCTCATATTTCTAAAATCAAAAGTTATGTGTGGCCACTTATGAAGCGAACTTAAACTGAGTTACTAGTAACTGAGAGAAACCCACGATGGTTTGTGTGGTGTGTTTATTTAAATAATTTTTAAATATTTGTAACAATGTTTGTTTTTTAATAAGAGAAAGAAAAAACACGGCCAAATTATTTTAGGCTTCAGTGCGTACAAGCCTTTAAAACATACTCGTAAACTGAATAAAATACTTGACTAGCATAATCTGAACCCGCCTTAACAGATGTAAATAGAATAGCTGGATATTTTTATTCGCTCCTTTTTTACGTTCTATTTTTATGATATTATTAAAACCTTGTTGTAGGGTAACCATGGAATTTCTTGCCGATTCTTGTCCATAGGAAACGACCAACCTGAACCGTGCACCTTTTTGTCGACGTTCTATAAGTACCCATGTAGGCCTGTATGAAATAAAATTCTTTCTTCTTTTTTTTCTTTTGTATCTTTATGGAGAAAAACAAAATCTCAGGTTCAAGGTCTTGTTGGTGTTCGTCAGACAAAGTTTTTGTGGGTTTATCTAACAGTGATTTCACAGCCCGGAGTCAAGATTTCTGCCCGGTTGACGGCAATAAGCTAAACCCTTTTTACATGTGTAGGACTAGCCAGAGCTCCAATATATTCTAAATACCCCTGGCAACAGGCCCCAATACGTCCCGAATACCAGTGGCAACAGACCCCAATACGTCCTGAATACCAGTGACAACAGGCCCCAATATGTCCTGAATACCTCTGGTAACGGGCCCCAATACGTCCTGAATGCCAGTGGCAACAGGCCCCAATACGTCCTGAATATCAGAAGCAACAGGCCCCAATATGTCCTGAATATCCCTGGCAACAGGCCCCAATACGTCCTGAATACCAGTGGCAACAGGCCCCACCAAATATTTCATTACGTAACCGTAGTAATCAACAAATTGAATAAACAACACTTATCAATAAAATTAGTTTCAATTACCATCGTTCTATAATTAACAAAAATATTATCAGTTTACCATTCAATATGCAAAAATCGAGAACTATAACATGGGTGTTTTTCTTATTACTTAATCAGAGAGACCTAACAAAAGTTATTCTGGGTCAGTATCATCATTGTCCTCACTTAGAGACTCAACGTGTGGTTAATTTTATCCACTGCCGCAGAGTATAGTTTGTTGCCCTTTCTAGTCAAAGGCATGTCTACTATTTTTAACCTATCACAATCGTAAACCTCTGTAATTCCGTAGGGGCCCTGATATTTGGGTATTTAGTATTTAAATAGCTAACACATGGGACTAGAATATATGAGGATTTGTGTATTCTCGATGTTAACATCCTAAATATTTTTTTTCCAGTTTTATCTGCAGTAAAATCTTTTCAGATCGAACTAATTGTAATGACGTCACATTTTTTACGTCTTTGTTTGACGCAGTTCCTCTTCGCACATGAAGAGATTCACTCAAACGCACGCAAACACGAACATAAAAAGTAGGAGGTTGCAAGTTATATTTTTCAGAATATTCGATATATTTTGTTCATTATTTACCACTGAAATTGAGCGCTAATGGGTTCCGTACAGAAATACCTACTTGTTTTTGCTTTAATGATCATGTTCAATGTTCGGTTAGCAGAAAAGTGGTTTTTGTTCCTGATGTTTTATACGATTTTTAATTTAATTTTTAAAGGATGGATACGTGGATGGTTTTATTTTTTTATTGAAATAATGATTAATTAATAAATAATAATGAACTAGAATGTGAAAATTCAGGCACTAATTTCGGAAAAACTGTAAGCCCTTTATTTGGTGCAAATTGCAATTATTGCCTCGTGTCAGGTAACCTACATTAAGAATATATTTTTAACCTCAAGTTCGCGTACACTTTATCACAGTCAAAGCTACTTTCACAATCGAGTTTGCGATTCAATGCTTAAATAAGAAAGTTTGCCAGAGATTCATCAAATCGAGCACCAAAAAAAGTTAGGTATATTTATAAGACTAAGAAATCCTCACTTTTATGATTAAAAAATCTGTTCAACCCAAAAACGAACAACCTAGATGGAGCATAACAAATCCTAACTAATATAAACCCAAAAGTCTGTTTATTTGTTTGTTACTCAAACATCCCTCGACGAAGCGATGGATAGTAATGAAATTTTGGGTGCGGGAATGTGAGGCGAGGGGTAAAGGTCTGATATACCCAAATATTCAACCTGCGTCCCGACGGGGTATTTCTGTCCGACCCGTTTTATATGAGCTTGGAGACAACGTATTAATACTAGGAAAACTTAGTATTAAAACTAGAATAGGCTTTTGGAAGTACTAAAAGTATTTCTGTGTTTTGGGTGTCTATTTCTATGTGGAGTGTTGCCTGATTTATTTTCGTACTACGAAAATCCCTACTAATATTATAAATGCGAAAGTAACTCTGTCTGTCTGTCTGTTACGCTTTCACGTCTAAACCACTGAACTGATTTTAATGAAATTTGGTACAGAGATAGAGTTGACCTTGAGAAAGAAGAAGAATAGGATAGTTTTTATCCCGGACTTTTGAAGAGTTCTCTTGGAAACGCGATATAACCGAACACGACGCGGGCGAAGCCGCGGGCGGAAAACTAGTTTAGTAATATTTTGAAAACTCACTTTTGCCTTTGTCAATAAATGTAATTAAAATATTAACTCGATTGACGATACACACAACATAAGCATAATCAGCCTATAATGTTCCCAATGCTGGGGCACTGGCCTCCTCTCTATGAGAGGGAACGAGCTATACTCTATCACGTGCCGGGCCCGGTGCGAGTGGATTTCACATGCCTTCGAATTTTGGTTCTAGGACATGCCGGTTTCCTCAGGATGTTTTTCTTCGCCGTTTTGAAACCAGTGATAATGAAATAAATTTCACAAAATAATGCGCCTGCCTGGGTTCGAACCCACGACTTATTGCTCGTAAGTCGGGGCCGCCACAACTGGGCCACACTCGCAATGGGTCACACCTGCTCCCACTGGGCTATCACTGCGAATTAATTTACGTACGACTATAGATACTTCTAGACGTAGTCAAATTTTCATGAAAAAACAAAATATTTCCGTTTGTTTCATGAACCATGGCTCGCCCTTTATATTTTTAAGATGTTCACTAGCCTATGTTACCTGGAATAAATCAACGCTTCTAGCGATACCACATACATTGAAATCGGTTAGGCCGTTTAGAAGTTATGGTGGAATAAATAAACTCACAAACATACATACATAAACCCTGAAAACATACTACTTCTTTTTTTGGGCAATCGTGTAAAAACTACAGAACGCCACCTGCTACGATTCTTAAATACTCCTTTTGATTCGTCTCTCTTCACATGTCTGTTGCACACCGCAGAAATAAAATTCAAATCACAAATGAAAGTCAAAGAATTTATAGATCGCAGCAATTGGCTAGACTAAGTTTGGCCCTGAATTTGGGTTGGCTAGTCAGCAATCCAACAAGTCAAAATCACAAGATCATCTCCTTTTTCTATCGATATCACCTATTAATAATCTGACATCTACAAGTGAATTCTCATCGCGTACGCACGTCCTGTCAAATTACCGCTAGTCCCCAAAAAGAGGGTGTTGACAACACTGGGTGCGATATTAAAAGTCCCAACTCAAGAGCTGGACCTGTTATTACGCTTGTGGTCGCGTCAGCTGTCTCTCGACCCATGTTAGAGCCGAAGGTATGCTTTCCCTGCTTATAAAACCGAATCAACAAGTTTAGTTAATGGTGGGCAGTTTTGTTTAATTTATGTTTTGTTATTTATTTACGGAGGAGGAATCCGTGACTAAATAATAATAGCCGCACCGGTCGATCTGCAAGGTTAAGCCACGCTTGCGAAGGTCGATCTGTGGATGGGTGAACATCAATTACATACATATATACACACATACTCCGTTGTTGGCAAAGCATTTGTATTTCGGATGGTCAGAATGTATTCAGTTAGACTCGGACATCATGTAGATTTCCTCGTTAAATATTTCACAAAAAAAAAATCTGACGGCTTTACTAACAATTGACTTTTTCAAAAGATTCACCTCTTCAAGATGAAATCAATTAAATTTTATCCCATTGATGTCATCGTCCCATCGATTTAAGACTTGTGACAGCATGTCTCCCCTTCAATGCCAAAGCCTTTAATGAAGCGACCTTCCTAATCAAAGAAACCACTGAATCGATGAAAACGTGTCGTTTTCATTTCAAAGTTATAAGAACTTCCATTTCTTTTGACCATAAATTAATTTCTCTATCTATAGTTCCACGTGAAGAGACCACGTGGAGCCTGTAATTCTGAGAGCAGGGAAGTTTTATGAAAATAATATTATATAATTTATTTACAACGATGAAGATTATACCTAAGTCTGTAGGTAATAAAAAGAAATTAAGATAGGAAAATATTATATTGGTATAGGTAATCAAACACAACAAGAAAACAGGCCAAGTACGAGTCGGACTCGCACACAAAGGGTTCCGCAGCACCAAATAACATTCATATGTAAATTTACACTCAACAGCAATACAGTTTTTCATAGTATGTTAAACAAAGTTACTGCAGCAGTTTCATGAATCAGACTCATAGGCCACCTTTATTTTATGTAATATCACATCACTTTGGTCGTTTTGTTCATAAAATGTCACTTTTTTGAATCCCCAAGGATACGATATTCCACATTCCAAAAAGTTTTCCTGATCATGCACCATTTCTGGGTTAAAATTTGTTAGTAGGTCTTGACTACTTTTACCACGCCTCCTGCATTAGTCCAGGTTGGAGTAGAAACTCATTACACCATGGAAAATAATCGCGGGTTCTTCCAACCCTTTTCTAAAGAGTTTTATATTAAAAGACAACCTTTACGTATGGATCCCTAAAGAGAGGTCCATTATAAGATTATACTATGAGCCTTTAAGATCAACGGTGGACCCGTGCTAGCGTTCGAACCCAGGCCGGCGGCGCTCCACACCACTGCTCACAAAACGCTGATGGAAAACATCGTGAGGAAATTCGAAGACAATTATGTGAGATCTACCAACTCGCACTGGGCTCGCGTGGTGGATTATAGCCCATTCCCTCTCATAGAGGCCTGTGCCCCAGCAATGAGAACATTATAGGCTGATTATGCTATTATACAATGAGCCTTTTAAAATATTAACACTGTCTTTTATATCCTAACTTACCTAGGTATTACGTTTGTAGATTTGTGTTCCTTAAACATTCCAATACTTCATTCAGCTCCAAACTACATAGCACATGCATAATATGTAACTAGGTTGCAGCAGTACGGCTGCATCGTTCCGTATAAAATATTGATACTCCACCGCATTTGGTTAAACGGGAAGCCTACCCGAACATATTTGAACACATTCACAACCGATGAATGTAATCCTCAAGACCCACACCGTCCGGTCACTACAAAGGTATTTAAGCCTTTGAGCTTCTTTAGATGCGTTTAACAGCATAACACCACTCGAAGAGGAAGAATCTATGAATAATTTCTTGCGACGACGACGGTCGTAAACTGCGAAGATTGTAAACATTTTAATTTATGACCTTACATTATTCATCATAACTTGGCTAATGCCTGTACTGCTATTTAAGTCAATGTAGATTTTAATAAACATCCGCCTCCACCAAGGGTACACAATTTTGTTGGCGTGAAATTTAAAATCTCACCTTACTTTTTACATTAGGGGAATGTGCAAAGGGTGTGTATTATAAGAAATTTTAAAAGCTAGCTCGACTGAACCGTTTAGTGCTGAGGATTAAACGACACACGACACTGAAAGCTCTTTGACACTCGACGAACGAGTAATTGAATGTACGCCCAAAGTAAGTCTGCGCGTTTTATATGCGAGAAGAAATATCACCCAGCTGTGGAGGCGGTGGGAATGTTCGATGAAGCGATCGTTTAGGAATTTTAGTTTTGAAAAATTCAGTTTTCGTTGGCGGGAGCTTGGGTGGTTATTTTAAGACTTGGTCATTAGGATGATAAAAATATGTCATGCTAATTTTATGGTAGGTATAGTCTACACAATCATGTCATTGTGTAGATGCGATGGGTACTATACTTGAATACGATAGCGTAGAAATGATCGATTTTCACTAGCCAATTTAATTTGCCACATTAATTACTTTAAGCAAATAAATATTATTCTATTCTATTCTATTACCAATTTTAATAGCAAAAAAAATCTATTTATTTCAACTTGCGTTCATAAAATTATTACATAAAATAACGCGCTATATTTTTGAGGTATATGTGCGTTATCCATTTACATTTAAGTTAGGTACTCGCTCACAGGCCTTTGTCTGGTAGTAGACCCACATGTAGTCCCCTCCCCCATTCTAAACTTTTCAACGGTAAAGTAGACTTTTAAAATGTTTTTAATTTGTCGAGATTTTTTGTTTTCCTATTTTATTGTTATTTCTTTAGGCAAATTATTCAGAATGCCTGGAAGGGCACACGTCAAGACCCTTTTATCGTATTGATTACTTACATTTAGCTAGAAATATTTTTTTTATGAGCCTGATGTGTCCCACTGCAAGGCAAAGGCCTACTTTCCCTCTTTCCATGTATGTCTGTTTTTGGCTATTTGGGCCCAATACTTCTGATAAGAGTCTAGCTCGTTACGCCATCTCCTTCTGGGCCTACGACGTCGTCGGGTTCTGTTGGTTGGAACCCAATCTGTTGCCACTTGGCCCAATTTTGATGCAACAGGCGGCAGATATGGCCTGCTGTTTCATTTTAATTTGACGGCTGTGTTGCAAACGTCTGATACGTCCGAACGATTTGGAAGTATACGGTCAGAAATTTTGACTCCTAGTATACTTACATGGCTCGCTGGCAGACCTCAAAGGCGGATTTCTGACGCTTTGTTAATGACCACGTTTGCGCTCCATAGGTGAGGGTGGGAAGGATGCACGTGTCAATGAGTTTCCTTTTAAAGGAAAGTGAAAGTGTTCCCACACAATGTGTGTTCAGTGTTCAGTGTGTGTTGTGTGTGTGTGTTGTGTTGTGTGTGTTGTGTTGGTGTGTTTTGTGTTATTGATACCTTAAACAATTCTAAGTAATGAGAAATCAGTCATCACTCTGTAATTTCCAAGTTTGAGGCCGTAATAATTGCTCATAATCCTTAACTCTCGAACAGTTTCTACGAATAGACAAATTACATAGAAAAAGTCAAAATGTTATTTCAAGTCTGCTAAATTCAAATCCAACTATTAAACGTAGTTAACCCGTGTAATCAATTTAGTGTGTTCATGAGCAGCCGTGTGAACGAAACGCCGAAAGAGTGAAGATTTAATTAACAACAATTAACTCGACATTACTAATGAACTTAGTTTTATTATTTTGTTGTATTTATTTTTGAATTAAGGATGGAATAAGGTTTAACATTTTGGCTACTAAGTGTTACCAACTTAAACTGATACGAGTTAGCGTTGATGGTAAAGCCAAAATATTTATTTATTTTATTATTAACTGTTTAGTTCGGCCAAAAAACCATAGTGTTAGTAACGAAACAACTTAAAAACTATGTTAGTATATACATTTTATTTGGCATACTTCGCCGGCTTTAGGCAACGGGTCAAAATGAACGAAATGACGGGTCGAAATGTATTGGTTAAATATGAGCTACCAAAATGCTTATATCGATCCTTTTGAGATTAGTTATACACATACGAATCGCTTTGTAAGTGATTACCACCTTGTCTATTTAGTGCTCTTGTTCAAACTGTTGGCCCTTTTGAAATAGTATACTTCGAAGTTACTCAAGTGTGAAGTTATGACATGAACAGTGGAGTTACGCAACTCAGTTCAGATACACCCAGCTCCATTAAGTGGTTACCTCTCCAAAAGACATGTGCGTTCAAATCTGTGATGGGCCCCAAGTTGGTTTTTGAATTCAATTCAATTCATGATTTTGTTTTGTATTTTGCAAAACGTTTTATTATAATTATTGTATTGTTTGTATACATGAGTTAACGTTGGTTTTTTTTAAATCTTTTTTAAATATATTGTTTTCTTTTTCAATAAAACGTTAGTACTTTAGTTATTGTGTAAAACGACCAGCAAAGTATATTGATCATTCATCGATTTATTAACTACTTAACTGGCTTAGTTGGTAAGAGCTTGCGGTAATCAAAGGATAACTAAAGATTCGCTGGTTCGAATCTCGTCCGGGCGTAAGAACACTTTTTAGGGTTCCGTACCCAAAGGGTAAAACGGGACCCTATTACTAAGCCTCACCTGTCTGTCTGTCTGTCTCCAGGTTGTATCTCATAAACCGTGATAGCTAGAAGGCTGAAATTTTCACAAATGATTTATTTCCGTTGCCGCTCTAACAACAAATACTAAAAATTAAAAAAAAAAAAAAACGTATTTTTTATAGATAATGGTACGGGACACTCAGTGCGCGAGACCGACTCGCACTTGGCCGGTTTTATTGTATAACTCCTAAGGATGTATATGTTTGATTTGCAAAGATGTTGTAGCAAAATTAATTTTAATACAACTAGGGTAACTTAGTCGTTTTAAGTGAATGTATACATCAAACGTTGTAGTTATAATTTGAGGGTATTTATTAATTTTATAAAGAAAAGGTAAGTAAGTAAAATTATTGCATACCCTCAAATTAAAACATCTTTTTTATGTTTAATCGGCCTACTCTTAACCTCAATCTAGTCCTGGGGACAGAGATGAGGTCGACGATGGAACGAGCTAACCCAAAAGAAGCCTATTAACTCGCGACTCGATCATTATCATTATTATCATTTATCGATTAGACAGAGACCTAAACATAAAGTGACTCGGACGATACTAGATAACAATTTCATCGCAATTCTGTAACTAGTTACATAATTAAAAGTCACTTTGTCATACAATGACTGGACGGGAATAGATAAAATTTGGTACACGGTTAGATCATGACCAAGATTGCGACATACTTCATATTCCGTCCGGTAGTTCGTTCATGCGACTGTAAGACCTATGGGATTATTTCGTTGGAACACGACGCAGGCGAAGCTGCATGTAAAAGCTAGACACTCAAGCATAAAGACAGCTAACGGCAGATAAGCGTTATGTTGAAGCTAAAATAAAACTAAGATACTTAAAAAAAAACTTTTACGTTCGCCTTTATAAGGTGGTTTGCACACGAGTGACAAAGTTATGAACTTTTCAGCGCAGTTCAATTTTATTGATACAAAAAAAAAACTAATTCAGTATTTTAATAAATTATGGCCTATGCTTTTGTTAGTGTCTTTTAAACATAAATTTTACTCATACTAGAATACAAGCTGTTTGTACCTAATACAAACAAAATATGGATCACTGTACGAGATAACCGAAATAAATTAATCTTGATAATTTTGTTAATTTAAAACTTCAATCTGTCTCAGATAGTTTACGTTACTCTTTGTCTATAGAACTCGAAAGATATTAATTATCTCATAAAGGGGTTCTGAGATTTTTAGTGAAATGCGCATCAGCGTTCAACCTGTAGTCAGCACGTCGTATGACGTCTTAAAGCAGGATTAATTCCATTGTAGGAAAGAGACAGAGCTATACAGGTCGTCTAGCGCCATCTCTATCCTACACTGGAATTACTAATGCTTTAAGACGGTCACCTGATTCCCTTCTAAGTTATCTGTTCACCCATTTGAGTCAGATACCGAGTGTTGGTAGTCTGTGACCCACCTTAATCGTGTGGAGCGACATAGTAAATACACTTTGTTAATACCTTTGCCGTGCGTTGTGAATCGCCTCTAAATTCCCTTTTGTCTGACTTTGGGATATATTTTTTGTTTTCGAATGAGTATGAAGTTTATTTGTCGTATCATTTCTAGCAGGTCCATTATTTTATTGATGTTTTGTGATCAGAGTTTTTGCATATGGCTAATCTTAATATTACAGAAGGAGATGTAATACTAGAAACTAAAAATTATGATGCTAAAAAAGTATCACAAAGATGAGTGCTGATAGAAGTTTTTTGATTCGGAGATACGTGACATAATTGAAGATTGGATGAACTTACCAAGTGAAATCCAATTGTAATTTTATGAATGTTGATCTGAAATATAAATTGATTTACAGTGTAGTTTCCTTAAGCTACTACTCTATGGCATCGCGTTTTTATTTAGAGTATTATAGATAAAAAAAAGAAAAAATATTCTCACTTTGCTCTGTGGCAACACTAAACGTCACTGATTTAGAGCTGAGCCCGGATATGAAGGTACCCATTATGCCCCGGGTCAGCTTCCAGCTGATACTGGGCTGGGTGGGTGTTTATATTTCAGATCAACATTCATAAAATTACAATTGGATTTCACTTGGTAAGTTCATCCAATCTTCAATTTTATTTCATGTTGATCTGAAATATAAATTGATTTACAGTGTAGTTGTTTAGAGTATAGTGCATAATGGGTAGTTCTTGCATAACTGGTAACTAGTTGTGTGTGATATGATATCTTAAAAGAGATAACAAAAAAAAAAAATATAATTAGAATTTCAATTATTTATTAATTCTTTATAATTTTAACCTAATGTTATCAATAATAATTACTTGTTCTTAACATGTAATTGAAGAATTTATATTAATTTAAAGCAAACTTATTGAAGGTTTTTTAAAAACATAATCAGACTGTTTTTATAATATAAACTTGAAAGAACTAATTATTTACTTAAACAGGTAATTAAATACACAACTTATTTTCTATTGTGTGTAAAGAAAATAGGTAGGTAGTAGAATTTATTTTTCTAATAGTAAAATGTTTTTCTTCTACTATCTACTACATGGGATCATTTTAGGAACTTCAAGTTTATAATCTAGATTAGTATTACTTATCTAGTATGCAATTCTTAATTTACTAACTATAAATCACAGTTATTATGTAGTCATTATTATGAATCATATGTTAAAGATAGATTGAACAAAATCATTAGTAGTATTGTTGTTCTGGATGGGCAAGTTATAAAATTTTGCAAATGTCAGTGAACTATCGGACCAACCTGCTGTTTTCCTGATAATGTCCATGGACACACCAGCTCTATTAGCAGACGAGGTGGCAGAGTGGCGAGTGCTGTGTGAGGTGAATTTACTTGTGTCTATGCCACTCTCAGCAAGAGTACACTTGATCCATCTGCTTATGGTTTGTTTTGATGCACGATGGTAAGGTTTCTTGAAAGTAATGAAAAGGTATGGTTCATTCTCTCGAATAGTGGCTGTGTCACGGACATAATCTTGAAGTGTGCTGGCTGGACATATTTTTGGCTCTTGAGTATAAAATGGGAGATCCAAGCTAGTAGGCTTTTTTGTACTGACTGATGTTTTGACTAGGTCATTTATGGTTATGGTTATCTTATTATTGGATACAGTTATATTATCTAGCTTTATTAATGATATGGTTTGTACCCTTTGAGCAGTCGCCAAAGCCAGTAAAGTAACTAGCTTTTTTGTGAGCATTTCCAGGTTCAGAGCTGAATTTTGAGGTAGTTTGGTAAGATGAGACAATACAATACTTGGGTTCCAAATCTCCGTATATCGCGGCATGGAAGGTTTCAGCCTAAACACTCCTTTAAGGAACCTCTGAATTCTGTCATCTGTGCCAAGTTTTCCACCCATGAGAAGGGAGAGTGCAGATTTATGACAATTAAGGGTATTGTAACCCGCTCCCTTCTGATATTTTTCTGTTAAAAACTGGATTACAAATGGCACAGATGTCAGCAGAGATTCCTGGTTGTGTGATTGACAAAACGTCCACCAGCTTTTATAAGTAGTATTGTATTGTTTCATTGTACCTTCAGATATGGAAGCTAGCATGATGTTCAGTGAGCTTTCTGGCAAACCTCGGCGTCGGAATGCTTGCCGCAGAAGATGCTCGCTGCCAGGGTAAGGTGGCTGCACAATGGATGTACAGTCCTAAGAGGAGATATCAACAGATTAGCACTTGGATTAAATATTATAGGTTTAGTCATCATTAGGTTCATGGCTAGTGGATACCAGGGCTGTGACTCCCAGACTGGGTAGACCATGATGCCTTTAGCTTTATCATGTTTTATTTTCTGTAAGCATTTAGTGATCATGGCAAATGGTGGGAAAGCATAAAAAAAATATAGTCCCCAGTTGAGTGTCAGAGCATCTATGTTAAATGCATATGGGTCCCGCTTCCATGAAACATAAACATCACATTTTTTATTGATTCGGGAAGCAAATAAATCAATGTCAGGATCTCCGAACTGATACTTAATTGAAAAGTAGGCGTCATTGCTCAATTCCCATTCAGTATCAATGTTTGTGTTACGTGATTCCTCATCAGCATAGACATTATCTTTAGATTTGATGTAGGAAGCATAGATGTTAATATTTCGTTCTTCACACCAAGTCCAAATGTTTCTGGTAATCTTATTTAAATGTGGGAATTGAACACTGCCCATTTTATTAATACATGCAATGGCGGTAGTGTTGTCGATTCGAAGTAGTATTTCACAATGACTTTGTGACTTTGCAAAACATTTCAATCCAAATGAAGCAGCTAATAGTTCCAACTGATTTATGTGTAGGTTTTGTTCTGAGTGTGACCAAAGACCACCAACACTCTCGCCATTACAGTGTATTCCCCATCCAGTCAAAGATGCATCTGAAAATATTTCTAATTTGTATTGTCGGCCAGATATGCTTTTGTTTTTTATGTTTATGTTGGAAGACCACCACTGCAAGTCTGACAAGATATTAGAGTGCAGTGTCATAATAGCGTCATAGTTATCATGATGTTCTAATAAAGATAAATACTTTTCCCTTTCCATTATTTTTGTATGAACCATACCATATGGTACAGCTGGGCAGGCTGCAACTAAGGTTCCAAGTAATTTTGCAAATTCTCTAATTTTGCAATGTTTAAGATTTTGAAATTTTGATACTAAAGCCTTTATAGAGTTTCGTTTTTCTTGTGGTAATTCAAGAATCATTTTATGTGAATTTATAATGAACCCCAGGAATTTACAAAATGTACTTGGAACTAAGCTGCTTTTATCATAATTTACAATGAGGCCCAGGCATCGAAATAAATTGAGGGTTGCATCTCTATTAGCTAGGCACTCGTCATATGTGCGACCAATACATAAGTAATCATCCAGATAGATGGTTGATAAGAACCCTTGCTTCCGAAGGACACTGACAACAGGCTTTAATAACTTTGTAAAGACACTTGGAGCTGTGCATAGGCCATAAGGGAGGGCAGTGAACTGGTATAGTGTATTGTTGAATTGAAATCTTAAGTATTTTCTGCTTTCTGAATCTACTGCAACTAAAAAATATGATTCTTTTAAATCTATTGAGCACATGTAGTAATCTTGATCTACAATTTTTATAGCTGTTCTTATGTCTTCCATTTTAAAATGTTCTACTTTAATAAACTTATTCAGTGGTTTAAGATTAAGAATAAACCTGAACTTTCCATTAGGTTTTGTTCTTAGAAAGATTTTGGAGATAAATTGATCATTACTATGATCACATGTTTGTACAGCTCCTAGTTCTAACAAATTAGAGATGGCTTCCTGCATGTTACCAAGCTCTGCATCAGGTACATTATTTTTGGGCACAATGTTTTGAGTAGGTACTTCAAAAAGAGGGATATGATAGCCTATTATCCACTGTAGCAATACAGGGTCATTGGTAATTTGTTTCCAGCAAGAAACATATTGAGCTATGTTGCCTGCATGTACCTGATTGTTTAGCGTTTGCTGTGTGGCCCACGTTGAGCAGCCCTCTCGGGGCGGAAGCGGCTGTAGCTGTGGCTGGGAGCTGCTCGACGGGGCGGTGGGTGTGTTGCACGGTTCTTGAGTCCACCTCGATGTGCTGCTGCTCTGGGCTGCTGGCTGGATTGATTCTGAGGTGGACCATATCGGTTTCCCACTGCCCTGTATCTAGGAACAGTTTTGTTCTGTACTGGTCTTGTTACAGTCTTCTTAATTTGTGAAGAAGATTTCTTTAATTCTTGACTGGTTTTAATTTTTGCTCCCAAGTCAATACCGTAAAGATGTTCATCACGCTTTACCTTCTCTATCAGGTAGTTGAAGTTTTTGTCTAAGAGTGGGGCAATGAGGGTTCTCCTAGTCTTTGTTTTCTGGAAGTTTATGTCATTGAGGAGTTTTGAAGCATCATTTAGTTTTGTTACTAGTTCCATTTTGTTAATTTCTTTATTTTCGATCAGGTTTGTCATTACGTGGCCCACAATTGCTGTGGCCAGCCCAAGCTGATGCTGTACCATTTCGAGAGATCGGTCCCTTAGTTTAGAGCTCTCTGTCATAACAGACTCAACTTCCTCATTAAGAATTGGCGCTTCTAGAAGCTGACAGTTTTCCGGAAGCTTGTACATTTTAAGTATTATAGCTTTTTCTTCTTTATTTAGTCCATTGACTAAAATATGATTAAAGCGCTTAGTGATCTCTGCTTGAAGTTTTCCTTCGAACTTGGAATCATCACTGTATTCCATGCCTAAGGCGGCTATTATATTTTCACTGTCTTCATCTGCGGGTTGAGCAGAAGTAGGTTCGGTGGGGCTGGTCGTTTCCATTCTGTCTTCTACCACATAATCGCTGCCTTCTTCTACATATTCTGAAAATGACAACCATAGTCTTAGACTGGTTGCTTTAAGTTATCAATCAGGACATCAAGTGTTCTGAATGGATGAGTGTACAGTATCTCGTACATGTACTTTTTGGTATCTCGTACCGAATCAAAGCTGTGGTATCGCGTACCAAGTTTGACCTTCGTGCTTTATTGTATCACGTACAAGCACGGTAGGCGGGTAGGTAGGTACTTAACCAGTGGTGGTGAATTTGTTTTCCTGAACATGTAAAAATCTGAAAAGACTGAAACAATAAGGTTTACCTGGTACATCCAAAAGACTCGAACATGGCGAGGGATCCCGTAGACATGATCTTGATCGACTTCTGCTTCTACTTTTACTTAATTTCCGATGAAGCCGGTTGAGGCGTTTTTCATATTTTTCGATCTTTTTCTTCAGTTTCTTGTCACTAGGCATGCTAACTATTATTGCCTGTTACGCAAACTTATCAGATTTGAATGATTAACAAGATTTAAAAGGATTTGAAAAATATTTGAAGAACACGGAAAAAATCTTACGATGCCGTAAGAGCGCGCGAAAGAAAAGTGACGTTTAGTGTTGCCACAGAGCAAAGTGAGAATATTTTTTCTTTTTTTTATCTATAATACTCTAAATAAAAACGCGATGCCATAGAGTAGTAGCTTAAGGAAACTACACTGTAAATCAATTTATATTTCAGATCAACATGAAATAAAATCCAACTAGCAATAAGCATAGAGAAGGCTTGTAGCCCAACAGTAGGTACTAATGCGCTCACTGATGGTCGACCACTTTTCAACTTTATTACTTAAGGCATAAGGGTTAAAAGTGGTAGACCTGTCGGTAGTACTCGTATATTGTAGGCTGTTTATGCCAAGATTAGTTTTAATTCTAAAATAAAGCTTCAAGCTGGCTGCCTTGTTGGTCAACTACCGAACTTGAGATTCTCGGTTCCATTCCCACACAAAGTAATATTGGGTTATTCCTTCAGAAATTTTCTCAGAAGCAGCCACGGCGTCTGAATTTGTGCCGGTTGATGGCAATAGACTCGCCCCCTATTGCGTTGGACTTACACATAACTGGCGAAATGTGTGTGTACTATAATTAGGTACACCCCTGACCCCTTTTTTTTTCTTTTTATTTTTTCGGGTGGGAAATCATCAAATGACTCCTCCCGTTCTGGGCGGAGCGGAAGGGAGTGTCAGAATTTTACTGACTAAAAACCACCCATGTTTTTTCTTTTGCCCTTTATGTTCCAGGGCCGCGGTATCTCTTTCGAACAGTCCCGCAGCCCTGGCAGGCATCGGCCCTTGCGGGCCCCTCTTGTTTGCTGACATCTCTTTGAGGCGCGCGTGGAACACGAACGCGCCGTCGACACGGCCTGTCGTCACAAGACGGCGAGCTAACAACACCCCTGACCCCTGCCTTACCTTTTGGGGATTACAGTCGTGATGATATAGTTATGTTAAATTAATTAAGCCGTTAATATTGTCTTCTAAAAACATCCAGCTTAATATCACACTCTTTTAAATTTCCTGAACATTCCAGATACTTCCCTTTTCCAAAGTTTCGTATGAATCGTCCGAGAATATTTATGGCTGTTACGTGATCCGAATTATTTGATAATCGGCGTTTTATTTAAAGTTTCTAGTGCAGCTTTGCATTCACAATATTATGCATGAAGATTTGAAAGAGAGCATTGCTACTCATATGTTTTCGATTAGAGTCTATGTAATATTTAAACTAGCTTTTATCTAACAGACAGGCTGAAGGTTATCCAAATTTATTCGCATATTTAAAGAGTTTCTCTTTTTTCTATGAACTCAACATCCTACTAATATTAAAAAGGCGAAAGTTTGTGATTATGGATGGATTGATGGATGGATTGATGGATTAGTTACTCTTTCATGCAAAAACTACTGACCACATTTGCATGAAATTCGGCATTCAAAAAGTTTAAAATCGGGATTAAAACATAGAATAGGCTCTTTTTATCCCGGTAGTACGATCCCGTGGAACATTACCGAACTCCAAGCGGGTGAAGCCGCAGGCATAAGCTAGTAGTAGTTTTATATGCCCCGAAAAGGTTCTAAAAAAAACTACTCACTCCATTGAACCTCAACACACAACACAGCAGCACCGTAATCGCCACAACCCCAAAAAAAGTGAGCAAAAACATGTAAAATACAAAACATAAACAAACCATCCGTGTTCTGTCCCTATAATAATAAAGGTGTAACTACGGATGACCGTTCCCTTCCCTTTGACCCCGTTCGGAAGGCTCTACGGCATAGATTCTCAACCTTATACCAAATTACTAGTGGTCCGCGGACAACTAATAATTTTCGTTTTCTATTAATATCCTATTACAAATAAATAATCTGTAAATGCATATTGCATGAACTCAACTTGTCGACATAGCTCATAAAGCTGAAAAACTAAAACAAACAGGCAAACCATAATATATCGTAAGATTGGAGTTCCGAGACAAGCCCGCCACACTATTCCCAAACCACTGCAATTCCTGAAAGCCAGAATCAACAGTGGCGACTACCAGAAAAGCGCCGAGACAATGAAGTTCGACGAAGTCCCAGAGAAACAACTTATCTGTCTTGAATCCCGCAACGAAATTAATCAGAAAAGAATAGCGGAGGAGTAAAAAAAAACATAATTACCACTTCCTTCCATATCAGCAGGAGACAGAACGAAACTAGGCCAATAGACGTTTACAACTAGGATAAACCCAGTTGCCTAGCACCACCGATAAATTTTATAATTTTTTAAATGGTCCTAAGTTGTGAGCTGTGTGTATTTGATTCCAATAATAGGTACGAGTATGGCAAAAACGCTTGAACGCACGGTAATTTCAGGATTTTGGAATCTTTTTCGGAGTCCCGAGACAGTTAAACGGCGTATCGGCAGACAGAGAAGATCTTCTTCTTTATCGTGTGGTTAGTGCTTAACCTGGTGTCAAAGTTTTTTTGCCGCTCATGGGCCTCTGACTAGGCTTAATATGCCATCGAGAAATATCCCTCAGGCATGCTGGTTTCCTCACGATGTTTTTCTTTACCAAGAAAGTGATTATTATACCGAGAAGATGGCGGGTCGCCTTGGGTGGCAACCTCATCAATAGGCGAGAAGAAGCATAACATCGTGAGAAGTGGACGAAATGGGGGAGGCCTTTGTCCTGGAATGGAACAAATTAGGCACAGTTTATTCTTCAAATCTTTAAATGCTTTTACCAGCAATAAAGAAATCCCTGGCCCAAAGGTTGGGAGCCTCTGCTCTACGGATATTCAATTGGAAACTTCTCAATATCTGTGATGAAGCAAAGCGGATCATTTCGTTGGTCAATTTGTAAACATCCTTCTAAGGAATTTTTTGGGTGTCGCTGTTTTTGCTTCCGGGTCGGGTTTTTATAGTTATTTATGTATTTATGTGAAACCTGGTAGGGATGTGACCTTTGAATATGCGTCATGTTCTTTTATGGATTTATCGGCAATCTACTATAATGTTGATACCCGGAAAATGTAACCTAGCCCAACCAATAAGGGAAAGTTCACCAACGTACTTTGACTATAAAACGGTCATGCGAAAATCTGTCCGGACTATACTGAGTGGAAGGGATATCGACGCCCAAAGGCCCTACCTACGAATTTTGCCCTGCGTTGGCGACCATTGACTAACATAATAACAAGCAATCTATCAGCCAGAAAAGAAAGAAGAAGGAGGGGTGGAAGAAGGGGGAGGAGGAGGGGTGGAAGAAGGGGTATGTCTTTCAGCAAGTGTTTAGTGGATCAACAAAAGTTTTATTTTTCTTTGTCTAAAAAAAAAGTAAAGTAAGTAAAGAGAAAACAAAAGAAGAAAAAAAGAAAGAAAAATAAGGCGAAGTGTAGTGGTAGTTTTCTGACCAAGTTTTCCCGCTTCCACAAACACTAAGGGATACCTAACTCAATGCCGAATGCCCGCTTTCACCAACACTATTGTCACCTAACTCAATGCCTAAAACCCGTTTTCTCCAACACTAAGTGACACAGTTGTGGAGGTGAACTATAAGGCATGTGTAAAGAAGAGAATATTTAATTTATTCCTGAACAACACGCAACAATAACTCACACGCAACACAACACAAACAACAACACACAACCACAACAAACACAGAACAGAACAGAACCTATTAATTTGCAAAAAAAGTTGTTTCGAGTCCTACAACGTTATAAAACAAAAAGCAAAACCAATATTGTCTCAAGTTGTCAAAAAAGTTTTAAAACCACGAATGCATAATTTAAAATAAAACTTTTGCAGTAAAACCAACAAAATCGCTACACAATTTTATTGTAAAGGAGTTAAAGTAATCGATATTCAATTGACTTTAACAGCCGTGGGAAGTAAAACAGCTGATCATTTTGTTCCTTCTGTCCTGAGATTAGCTCCAATTCATTTGTTATTCCTTTCAATAACTGTCACGTTGATTTATCGTCGGGTATCAATAAAGAAATTAACGATTTAAATTGGCGATATAGTACAGGAATTTTATTTGATGGGACCTATTTATATGCATTTGGAGGCTTTATGCCGTGGTCTTAAAGTTGCGTACAAAACAGTTATAAAATGTGTGTTAACTTATTTTATGGAATAGACAATTGTTCATACATACGAATAAAATTATTTTCTGAAAAAATATGAATATCTATAATTTTTAAACTGTCATGGTCACAACAACTATCATTTACACTAGTGTCATGGTCACTAACATTATCATTAACACTATTTACCATGTTTTTATATTAATATCCCGTTCGTCCGTTTTTATATCATGTTTTAATATCCCGTTTCTAGTGTTAATGATTGAAAATCTATTTGTAATGTTCAAATCTAAAACGTAAATACATGATATTCATTATAATTATTAATCCTGTATTTATGTATTTGAGGGCAAGGAGTGAATCAGAGTGAGTGAGTGATGTGAGTGAGTGAGTGGCTCAGTGTGTCGCATATTAGAAACGAGTATGCAGTGGGAATGATTGTACTACTGGGAGTTTATAATTATACCATTCATAATTAGAAATATATGGAAACTACAAAAAGAGACTTGCTTTAAACCTAAGATACTCCTTTTGGGCTGCGGGACTGTTCGAAAGAGATACCGCGGCCCTGGAACATAAAGGGCCAATGAAGGAACATGGGTGGTTTTTAGTCAGTAAGAGTCTGACACTCCCTTCCACTCCGCCCAGAGCCAAAAAAAAAAAAAAAGATACTCCTTTTGATTTATCCATGTTAATACATCTAGTCAGGCACGATGTTTTATCATGCCATTATTCATCATCAGCATTCTCTTGCCCTTATTCATTTGGGGTCGGTGCAGCATTTCTTCTTATTCCATACCTCTCTATTACTCGTCATCCCATCAGTCACCTCCTTTCTTGCCAAATCATCCTTCACACAGTCCACCCATCGTTTCTTTGGTCTTCCTTCTTTTATACCCATCCACATTCATACTCAAAACTTTCCTCACGACATTTTCCTCATTCCTCCGCATGACATGCCTATACCACGACAACCGATTACCATACAACTTTTCAATCACCGGCGCCAATTGCAGACTTTGTCCGATGTTTTACTATGCATTAATTATTTAAGAAAATAATTATTAAGAAATGATCGCTTTTAAAAATTACATCGGTCTTCACATACCAAGCTTAAAACACGTATCGTAAACAAGAAAATGAGGATCACAACACAGCCTAACTAAATCAAGCTTCCGCAAAGTCAGTGTTAACAGAATACTTTGCGAAAATCGCGCGAAAGTCCATACTCCACAGTAACATACCAGGGATCTAATAGAAAAACTACTGCCTCTGAACTATTTGCGCCTAGTATTTGCAGGCTCGTTTCTCTCAGATATTTTCTAGGCTGTGTATCGTAGCTTACTGTTTAATATGGCTACTGGATTTCCTACGGATTTTTTTCTTATTTGGCACTGGGTTTCAGGAAATTAGGTCTTATAGGATTTGGTTTATTTGTTTGTTTGGATATTTGGTTTGATATCCTACTTGATGTTAATATTTACTATTATTATCCTACTATTAATACCTTCTACTACTTATTATCACGCCTGTAATACCCGATGGGTTATCACAAATCACCAAATCCATCACCGACTGACACACAAATAGCTCTAGCTAACACATTGCGGGAGACAGCACTCCAGCTTAACCTCTCTCATTTTTGCTCCTCGTTTCACTTTATCAGCTAAACCATTACCGATTCCTCCGATATTTTTTAGGGAACTGACAAAACATCCACATGTCCTTGTTATAAAGTAAGTTTCCTCATTAATGTCCACACTTCTAGAAAATGTTGGAGAAAACTAAATTAATACCAGTTATGCAATTTAGAAAAATAACGCAGTCACACACAAATATTCACGAAAAACACATTTCAGTGCTAAAACGAATATTTAAAATTTCAACGTCGCAAATTTATTTAGGGATTCGTTTAGGTGTTGCCTATTTTTTGCAAAAACCGGGCGTGAGAATGACATACATAAATGGTATCAAAGACTGTCTTATTCAGCAATCAATTAGGGGTTAAAAATAGATGTAGATTTGTTTTGTTTAAGTAGTAGTAGATAGTGGAAGTACAGTGGCACGTACTCACCTCACATCACATTTTGTCACACTTATTTTACACACACCACACACACAAACCTGCTCACACATTCACAAACATACACACACACACATATACTCATACACTCACACATTATTGTAAGTTAATCTAATAATATTTGATATGGAAGAGCGGAATCTCCCATTTGAGAGGATTTGATTTTGATATGATTTGATATAGTGAGCTGTTCTATTATTTTTTTTTCAAACACACATTAAATTACCGAATCGATCACTCAGTGACATTAGCTAACACATTACGAGAGACAGCATTCGACTTAACCTCTCTCATCTCTCGCTTCCAGTTTAACTTTATCAGCTTAGCCGGTAAATGTTCACGGGAGCGATTTATTTCGCAGCAGCCCCCACGGATATCGAGCGTGCGGCCAATTTCGTCACGTACACTGGCGTGCGCTTTGTCAACGCCACGGCTACGAAATAAACGTATTTACCGTGGCTTGAATTAATCATAAACCATTGGTGACGATGGGTTGGTTTTAAGGTTGGTAGTGTAAGTGGGGGGCTAAGCTTTGTACATGTGGGGATAGATAGTGTTTTTGTATTCGCATTTTTATGTTATCTATAACTTTCCAAAGGTAAAGATGACTGTTTTTATCCTAAAAGACCAACTAAAACTCAAAGTCAGGTCTCAAAAAATAGAACTCAAACCATATCATCTGCCTAGCCGTGTCCCAATTATGTAGGGGTCAACTTCCAGTTTAAGCGGATGCAGTTGAATACCAGTATTTTACATGGAGCGACTGCCTATCTGACCTCCACAACTCAGTAAATACTGCACAATACGATACCCCTTGGTAAGGCTGGTTGTCAGGCTTACGGGCCACTGACTACTAGATAGATCTTTGACAGTCATTACTGGTAGTCAGTGGCTCGAAAGTATGACAGCCAGTCTTACGAAAGGGTATCGTGATACCCAGTACTCACTGGGTTGTGGAGGCAGTGATAGGCAGTCGCTCCATGTAAATACTAGTATTCAGCTGCATCCGTTTAGACTGGAAGCGGAACCCAACACAGTTTGGAAAAGGCTAGGCATATGATGATTTATAGAACAAGGTGAAATAAACCATGAACTAATTTATCAGAGTTTAATGTGTTATTTACGCTGTCCTTCTCTTCGCTAAAGTAATTAATCTGTTTAATCCCGAATAACATAGAACACACTATTCTACCCACTAATTCATTTCTACACAATTGTCACAGTCTTGATTCAAGATAGATTGAAACTCACCAACTTGCATTTCTCGATAGCTGAATTGAAACCTGTTCAAACACGGTTTAAGTTTCCAGCGACGCAGTGGATTTGTGAAAATTTACACGAGTATTCACTATTCATAAGTGGGTTTAAACTTGCAAAACTGGATTTGGAAACTTTAGTCGTGTCTGGTAGAATTTTTGCGTCAGTTTTTTGACGCGATCATACGTTGGCGGAAGTGAAAATTGTTTGATAGTTTGCTCGTTTTTAGTTTTATTTTTGTGCTTTACTAAACTGTGCTGTCATCATCTGCCTAGCCTTTGCCCAACTATGTTGGGGTTGGCTTCCAGTCTAACCGAATGCAACTAAATATCAGTATTTTACATGGAGCGCCTGCCTAACTGACTACCACAACCCAGTTCGCACTGGGTAATACGAAACCCCTTGGTAAGACAGGCTGTCACACTTGCGGGCCATTGACTACCTGTGACGACTGTCATAGATCTACAAATGATAGCCGGAACCAATGGCGGTGATATATCCGACCAGACGGATGTTGTCTGGTGGGCTACTGCCCGACAATTTTTGTCAGGTTTTTTCTATAGTCTTAAGTCGCAGATGACTTTATTAGTGCGATTTAGAATTTTGAGGTTAGTTCTTCATTTGTATCATAGATGGCGCTGTAGTAATTTTGTAGTTCCGCTACAAGCGCATGTACACAACACACGCAGAAAGACGAAGTTTTTTTATTAGGTATTATAATCTAATACATTATATTCACCAATGCTACAAAACATTATTTTCCCAACATCTGCTACTGTTTATTTGAAATAAAAAATACAAAATTAAAGTGAAACAACAATTTCAATCCATCGACTATAAAAATGTCAAGTTCCCTATTGTAAATCAACTTCATTACTTTTACAGATTCAGAAAAACGCAAATGGGTTGACAACCGTTTCAGGTAATGCCAGGATTACATTAGGCACGACTCCGCATGAATTACCGATGTAGCACGCAAAGA
This sequence comes from Eurois occulta, assembly GCA_950022335.1. Classification (NCBI taxonomy): domain Eukaryota; kingdom Metazoa; phylum Arthropoda; class Insecta; order Lepidoptera; family Noctuidae; genus Eurois; species Eurois occulta. The sequence continues at coordinate 2,469,350 of OX465486.1, forward strand.
AGTATTGAACGTTTACCATAACAAGTATTAAAGGAGACTTTCCTCTTTTCTTGATAAATTCCATTAAAAAATATGGTGAAATAAGTACACAGTATGCCCGAAGGTATCACCAAAGAATGACAAACTTCAATCGAAACCACCACCTAAAACAAAAGAAATGAATGATGAGAATCTCAAAAATAAAGACTTCATAGAAACTCTATTACCTATGTAACAAAAGAAATGAATGATGAATTTTATAAAATACTAGCTGTTGCCCGCGACTTCGTTCGCGTGGAAATTTTGTATGTATGTGAGAGACTGCCTCGTTGGTCGAGTGACTCGAGTGGTCGCAAGTACGACTATTAAGCATGAGGTCCTGTGTCAAATTAATTTTTTATTTTAATTCCATAAAGCTATATCCCACATTATTTAGAGATCACCTTTTGAGCAAGGCGATGCTTGTGTGACCCCGCTCTTCCAATTAACATTAAACAATGTATGCAATTGAAAAAAATACTATAAATAGTGTTATTGGGTTATTCCATCAGGAATTTTGCAATAGCAGCCACGGAATCTGGATTTGTACCCAGTTGGTGGAAATAGGCTCGGCCCCTATCACATGGGAGTGCAACATAACTGGCGAAATGTGGCTGTACGATTAGGTACACTTCTGCCTAAACCTTTGGTTGGGGATTACATGGTGTGATGTGTGAGAACTGACTGGCTGATCAAAATGTGATAATGTGGGTGATTGATGACTACAAAAAGAAGTCGCAAACAAAATTCAAAACCGTTTATTTTTGCGCTATACAACTTTATTTTCAAATTGAACCATCACACGCCTTGTTGGGCACTATTTATTCTAATACCGTTTTGTATACAACATTAAATGACTTATTATTTTCCGCAAGCACGTGTAAATTTTGGGCATAGAACAACCAACACATAATTGACCGTCTGAAAAGCATGGAGTGCACGATTGAATGCCGGTCACTTTTTCACGGTTTTTTGGTTTAGCCCTGGGATCTGTTGATCGGTTGCATCAAGGTTTCGCATCACCAGAACTGGAACGACAACTTTAAGCTCCAGCTGATGGGATGGCTCGCCTTTTAACTCCACGGAGTTGAGAAATTCAACGGGGTAGGCAGTACTATCGTCATTAGCCATCACAGTGTCTAGTGTGTCAGTGTTCTGTCGTCATAAGACGGTGGGACGGCGAGCTAGCCCATTACTCACCGTCCACAGGGTCTAAAGCGGCCGAACGACGCCACCCATCAGCGCCTGGTTGCCGCGGATGTCCTGCAAGCTGCGGTTCAACGCCTCTAATGCATGCTTCTGCGACATTATGCACTCGTCCTATAGGCTTAACTTTCACTGCTGCAAAAAGACTCCCCCGTTTTTGGTGATGTTGCATGTTGGAGTATCTTCGCTTGCAAGATTCAGCGGCAATTTGAAAATTGAATGTGCAGTCCGGCCACCCTTAAGCAAAGTTGCATCAATGCCCGACGAAGTCACAACCACAGTTATGTGACGGTTTGCGCAGTGGCTGAGCAATTGACTGCGGCGCTGCACACACACAACGTCGTGGATTTTATCAAATTTTAATTTTGTTTTAATTTTTAGAGATTTTTTTTCGTAATGGGTTGTACGTAGTACTTATTACTTCCATGCAAAGAGTAAACACAAAAGGAAAAATAAAACCAAATTCATTATCAGCCATTCCGACTACACTTCGACTAAAACCTATTTACATAAATACAAAATTATCATAGAAATCGCGTGTTGAGATTACTAACTAAATTTTAAACATTAATATCTTTTGCGTCTGTTGGTCGATTTTGATGAAATAAACACTAAATGTTACTCGGAACAATGCTTCTTATGTTTCAATATTTCGATTTTGAATATAATGAGGAATTTTTACGTGATGCGCGCACAAACATACAGACAAACCGACAAACAGACAAACCGACAAACAGACAAAAATTCTAAAAATGGTAGAAATGGGTTCTGTTAGTGCTCCTTTAACACCCCTACTACTTTTTTTCTAAATATTTTCAATGTACAGAAACGCCAAGTCTACAGATTTATTATATGTATAGATATACCTAATATCTTCCCTACCTTCGTTGTAAAAGGACTTTTTGTTCAAAACATGCTGCTTCTCTCAGCAGCTTAAAATAAACTAGCTTTTGCCCGAGATTTCGACCGCGTGGATGTCGCAATATATTCGACGGAAATGTACTACTGAGATTAAAAAGTAACGTATAGGTAAATCTAAGTTACGGTAAAAAACATAGTTACATACCTTCATCCTCCTTTTTAACCCTTCGGGGGTAGAATTATCAAAAACGCTGAGACATGTCTAAATTAATCAATTGTACACAAAATTTTTAGATCCTGACTTCAAAACTGATCTAAACTTCCATCCCCTATTTTACCCCTTTAGAGGTGGAATTCCCAAAAATCCTTTCTTAGTGGATATTTACGCTTCACAAAAAACACACCAACTAAGTTTCATGTCTCTAGGACCAGCGATTTGGGCTGTGTGTATTAAAAAAAATCACATTCGTTCACATATTCATAAATAAAACGAAAAGATACACACATACATTCCGAGACCATATTTAAATGACGCACGATGAGTGGTCTGGTATTCAACTGCATCCGGTTAGACTGGAAGCCGACCCCAAAATAGTTGGGAAAACGCTAGGTAGATGATGATGATGAGTAGTCATCCAGTGTCACATCATAGGACTGTCCCTTTCCACGTCCACATCGTCCATCAATGCCCCAAGTATTTGACTTCGTCACCCTGGAAAGCTGAACGCCCCCTAGGTGGGACAGTCGTAACATTTGTTACCCGCTTTGAAAACAAGAAGTTTAGTCTTTGTCTCGTTGTAGCTGAGGCCGTAGCAGATCAGACTGCCCAACACCTTTGCAATGATAGTTGGCAGGGATATAGGCCTGTAGTTCCTCTTATCACTTGCATCTCCTGTTTTGTTTTTGACTACAATAGTTTGGCACGACAATAGTTTTAAGTAAATCAGCTGGATCCGAATGACACAGGCACAAACTAACAAACATTGCTAGCACTCGCGGTAAGTGCTTACCTGCATATCGTAGATGCTCTGTACTTAGGCTGTCATGACCAGGCAACTTGCCCGTCTTTAAGTTACGTATGACTGCTTAGCGTGGTTGTCTATCAGTGAAGAAATTTAGATTTTTTATCTTAATCCAAGAAACCACGAGTGCAGGCTTGAAAAGAAATACACTTGTTTAAAACTATAATAAACAAGACATTTCTTGTTCACAAGCAATACAACTAAAACTCTCTATCTTAGCACTTTAACTGAACCTCACAATTCTATTAAAACAGTTTCTAAAAAAAGCCTTTTAAAACTAAAAAATATTTTTGCAAAAGAAGAAAAAGAAAGTTTTTAATAGGACGCCAGGTCGAGTACAGTACTGGCAGAGAGCACTGGTGAGGGAAAGCGAAAAGCTGTTGTCTTAAATAAATAAAAGAACGGTCCCCTTTATAAAACGTATTACGTTGATAATTTTGCTTCAGATAAGATTAAAAATTCATTTTTATTTAGATAGCATCATCGGTTTTAGTCAACTATAAGTGTGTTGATGATTAAGTAGGATTAAGTTTATTTGTTTTGTGGTACGTTTTGGGTGAGGTGCTTCAATAACGGCTAACGTTTTAGGTACAGTCACGAGCAGCAATATGTAAACACTTTCCTAAATTTAAAAGCAATTTTCACGAGAATTAACGATTGTAACTTGGAGATAGGATCTTTTTCATAAAAATATAAGTTCCAGAATACTATATTCGTAACAACATGACATTTTAATCAGAACAGTAGGAGAAAAACACTTTTAAAAGTTGTTAAGTGTTTACATATTGGTGCTCGTGACTGTACACCTCTGCTTCATCCTTCACGGATTACAGACGTGACATTATGCTTTGTCATTTTGGTAGAAATGAAAGTGTATTCTTTTAGCATCCTCTTTTTTCAGTCAGACTACTATAGCCTTGTTAATTATGACCAGCATAATTGAAACGAACAGTGAAGTTTTTATAAAAAAAAATGTTTTTCTTTGCACATTTTCGTTGGAACTGTAAGGTAAGTTTTTAAACTGACATGGGCACTAACATTATTATTAACACTGAAAACGGGATATTTACCATTTTTACCAGTTTTTTGAGTTCCCGATATTTTGACGCTGTTGCAAGTACCATGATCACGAACAAACTGAAGTTATTGCGGGTGGATGTTTATGAGCACACAAATCGGTCTACCCTCTTTCTTGTTTGCTCGTGTTAATGATAACTCTAAAATTCCTTCTCTAACGCACAGAACAGTAAAAATTTTACGATTTCCCATTTTATTTCCCCCTACACAAAAGTCAAGATTACAATAAATACTACAGACAATCTCAAAGCAATCCATTAGTCTGAAATAAATTGTAAAAAAAAACAAAGGTAAGTTTAAAGGTATTTAAAGCTTACTCCGAACGCCAGATTACGATGTCCCCTAAATTAAGTCGGAAAGTTGCAGGTGATGAATATTTAAAACAAAGGAAAGAATAGGGTCCGCTTCGATCGTACCTTTAGAGGTTTGTTCTGCTAAATGTAACAAATGATTTTATTAAATGTTTTTAATTTTTAATGGTATACTGAATAATGGACGTTCCTTTTCCCAACTATGTTGGAGTCAGCTTCCAGACTGCAGCACCAGAATGCAGCTTAACGTCAGTATTTTACATGCAGTGACTGCCTATCTGAACTACACAACCCAGTTAATAATGGTTAATACGATACCCTTTAATAAGACTGGTTGTCAGACTTTCGGGTCACTTAACAACTGTCAAAAATTCATCATTTCGGTGTAAATTATGATTTTTCTCCTGACGTCTTTCTATAACCAACTTAACTACATCGTTTTAACCTTTAAAAATTAGACAGATAATGTACTGAAATAACTGTTAAATTCTAGTATCCGCAGTCAGTCTGGAGTCCAGTTCGTTTGACTGAACCCTTACCGAATAGCAGAGGTAACTTTGAGTCATCTCAAAGGCCAGATTTTGTCCGTGATTGCATTTGGGTGGCTTGAAAGTTCATCCCGATTTTTCGGATGGCTGAGGATCACTTTTCACAACCGCAGCGTCCCTTAGAAAGCCATAATACAAAAAAGAAAAATAAAAAGCTCGCGAACACTTACGTAAGAAGTTGGCAGACTCATCCTACAATTAATTTGTTGTTTTTCTTTATCTATGTATGAATTTTAACTCTCTTTACTTTGTATATTTTATTTGTATGTATGTATATATGTATTTATTATTATATTTTATTCTTGGTAATTTTCTGTTTTATTATTGCACCTACTGTTTTGTCTCTGCATCACCCTAAGGTAGACTGGTAGAAAATGCCCAAGGCATTAAGTCCGCCTTTGTACATTATGTGCATAAAGTTATAATAAATAAATAATACCATTATTCAACTAAAGTAAAGTAAAGTTAAATTTATTTGCTTAGATTGCAGGTACTACTGAGTTCTATGATGGTCTGTCACTTTTCATTCTTATGCCGTAAGTAATAAGGTTGAAACGTGGTCCACCGTCAGTGAACTCGGTTGTCTATGCATGGCATGCCTTACTCCTTCTCATTTCCTTATTGGACGCTTATTAATGACGGTTCCAAATCCACAGATCACTGACGCCAACATCAATCATTTGGAGCGCTACCAAAGTGTGGAATGCATCAAGCAACACTTTCGGAAGAGGTTTAATCTCGAGTAGATTTCTAAACAACAGCAGAAAACGAAATGGCCGGCCTCTACCAACGGCGACATAGCCTTGGGAATGCTTGTTCTTGTGAAGAACAAGGTGCTTCCGCCGCTCTGCTGGTTGCTGGGGCGCGTCGTGCATAACATACAATTAGATGTGAAACTGAAAAACTGGCTTACATGAAAACTTGCGAGGTCCTGTCTTACTAGGAATCATTTTGTTAGGCAAATCCAGTATTGTCTTGACGTGCTGAGGTATGGAGGGTAATTCCACAGTGGCGACGGAGATGCCAGTGCCAATGTGTGCTAAGGACATTAATTCTAATTATAGACTTCTAGAGAAGGATCGCGTTTTTGTGTTTAATAAACCAGAATAAAGCATCTTCTATGCGACACACCCCAAAAGGGACAATATTTTTTAGTTTATTACCAGTGATCGGAATAGGCTGACTATATTTGCCTAAACTTCGGAGAACAGAGACAAAAAGTGGAGACTTCCTTACGACTATATTATTGTTTTCCCGGGATTCGGGAAAAATCTTCAGTAAGTTGAAAATAAGCTTTATTTAAGATGTGTAAAGGCTATTTTTAACTACAGTCATAGAAACCTACAGATTCTGTAAACAGTCATCCATCATATACTGCAATGTTTTTTTTTATGAATAAAAATTATTATTAAATTATTATTTCCTTTATTCAGTCTTTTTCTTATTTAATAAATTTTTAAATATTTAAGAAAATAAAAGTATACAAAACATTTAAAAATATAAAAAATAGATAGAACCCCATCGGCATCAGGATAAATAATTATTATTATTAGATTTAATTTTCTCTTCGGAAATAATCAGATAAGCGAACCAGACTCTAATAAACAAAATATTTTAAATTCCTAAGCACGTTATAGAAGAAGGTTGGCTTGTAAAACGTGTAAATTAAGTAGCTCTAGATAGCTGTGCCCAGTGATATCTGCTACATAATGAATCTAACGTTTAAGAGGTTGGACGGAGGATGGGATAAGCTGGACTGAATCTTTTGCTTAATACGAGAAAGAAAATGGTATTGAAATTGATTAAAGTCGTTCGTAAAGCTAATGAAAGAAATGTTTTTTTTTTAATTCTTAATTAAATTAAAATTAAATACAATTCGCAGACAGAACATAGACAGATTGCAGATAGAATATACGGATATATTATTTTAAAACCCGTGGTTACGCAAAATACGGTTTTTACAAAAAAACTAATTCTTGTAATTGTTGGCGTTGTTCGACCATGGTTGATAAATTAATATTACGGTCGGTGTAGTTTTACAAATTACAATATACCTCAACTAAAATGTTAGTTGAATGTATGTTGTTGCCATAGTGAGAGACTGGACAGCTAAACTTGGCACAAGCAAAGAGAGGGCAATGCTGGGCGGTGGACATAAATGATGTTGATATTGATGGACGTATGGAACCTATCAATAAGCTAACATGCCATTGAAGATGTAAGTGGCCTGGAAACTAAGTGGCATTTACTGCTAAAATGTGTAACAACTAAGATGGCCTTTCATAATTTAACATACCGAAATATAAACCTAAATAATGTAGGGTATATAATATTTTCATATAAATAGGTATAGTTGAGCAATTAAGCCGTCGCTTAATTAACAAAGTTTTAGCTCTTACCCTAGATTCTACCGTCCAAAGTGTAGGTCAAGCGGTATTATACTTAATGTGTAAATAAACTACGTCCAATTTAAATTAGAACCTAGTTTTTGGGCTAATAAGGCAAATGTGCAGCTGCGAATTAGTGTTTCGAATTCATTATGTAAATATGGGTAAATGTTCTTGTCTGAACAATAATGGATGGTTTTATTGGTGACTGATGATGATAAATGCAGGCTACATTTCAGTCATCATAATCATGTTTTGTTTGTTTTGAAAATCATAATCATAATCATTTGAAAGCAGATCACTGATGAAACATCATCGTTTACCTAGCCTTTTCCCAACATTATTGGGGTCGGCTCCAGTTTTACCGGATGCAGTTGAATATATTTTACATAGAACAACCGCCTATCTGACATAATCTGTATCTAATAGCATACCCACATACCAGTTATGTTTAAGTCCCATGTAATAGCGGGCGAGCCAATTCCATAAACTAGTACAAATCCAGATTTCTCATTAACAACCACGGAGTTGTTAATGAGAAATTCCTGATGGAAAAACCCAATAACACTTTGACCTACCTGAGAATCTGACACACGACCTCTAGACCAATGAAACAGTCCATTTATTATTATTTATTTTATATTCCTCACGTGGTTATTAGCATCAAACGTAAAAGTCGGTACGAATTAGTTTATTACAGCGATAAATCTAATTACATTGAGTAAATATGCGTTTGTTAGATAACCCTTATGTATATGAGAATATCTGACTGTTTAACAACTCTCTGTAATGGCTAGATTAATAACAATCGATAATCCAGAAACGTCGGCTGTCAAACGTAAAATAACATTGACGTATGGCGACGTTGCATTTCAAAAATATAACTAGATTTATAATCATCGTAAATTAATATCTTGATAACAGAAAGGTTATAATTTCAAATTAACCTAATATAAATTTTCCTAAAAGTATTTATACTACGATGTATTTTATAGAAATAGTTTTTATTATGGCTTAAAAGGCTTAGTATCCAAACGAAAGAAAGTTGTTATATTTGAATAATCAAGTTAAATGTTTATTTACTTTAAAATGAATTAGTAATAATGAAGTGATATTTATAATATGTCCCAGATCTTATGTTGCAATTCCAATATATTAAGTTGTTTCAATCAATTCTCTGAACTATCAGTTGATGTTCATATTTTATCCGATTAAACAAATAGATTACAAATAAATACTTACTGGTTTGCTAAATTATCTAATGAAGTTTTAAAATAGTTCCCTTACAGAGGATTTGTTAATTGTTGTCTATGTTATTAGTTATTTAGCTATAATATGTGACCATTTGCCATTGGTTTATTATGGCGGGTAGGATGTACTGAGTATTTGACGTTTGACGTGTATAAAAATAGAGGTTGTCGCCAATTCGGGGCTTTTTATACTGCAACTGTTCTAAGGACAAGACATACCCTGAGAGGTATTTAATATTGTGTGTGCCATGTGTCTATTATTACGTTTGAAAGTGACATAGTAATGGAGATACCAAAAGTGTAAAGCTGGAACCTATTTGCATTACCCTAAGTTTCTACAATGTTTATGTAAGTTATTTGATATTATACTATGAATATTACTGATAATTATGTGCTAGAATTATGTGTTATAATATGGTTTATATTGCTTATTGTTTACTGATAAATTGCTTTAATTTGAGAAGGGTCCAGGACAACATATAATTGTTTTGGCATAATACTTTTAAAGTTGTTACCGTGGAGTTTCTTGTCCATTCTTCTCCACGAAGACCTAGGTTTGCGAATGGACGTAGCTTGATAGGTAATTAACGTTACCTATAAATATCTGACAAGCCTAATCGAAATAAATGAATAGTCTAGTCTTGTCTTTCTGTGTCTTTTCTTGATAGAAACCCTTTTCCCTACACACCTTTTTAGAGATACTTTTAGACACAGTAAATAACAAGTAACCATTCTGACACCCAAAGCTTGATAATCAGTGGATATTAATACACATATAATATATACATAGTGTGTAGCATCCAAATTTATAACACGTTCATATATTAACTATACATTCTCGTTTATACATCACTCATCATCACGCGAACGTAGAAGTGAGTGTATACTCACTCATTAATAAATAAATATTGTTACAGTATTGTAACAATATTTCCTTTTAAATATTTGTTTGTGTTTCATTCACATTCATGTGTATTTATGAAACATAATATCTTGTGTGCTTGGTTGCTAAAATAAATTACTCGTTTTGTTTTCATTCTGATACAAAATCTTGTTCCTGAGGAGAACTTTGGTTTGTAAACAAGACAAAGGCTGTTATATTTTGTTTAAAATTGAGGCTGAAAGCGGTAGAATTGAACATCTCATAACTCAATCGCACTTAAGAAATGGAGTGGGAAGAAGTCAATGTCTATAGTAACAGGATAATCATTGTTTAATGACTGTGTTCACTTATAATGGACGACACCTCATCATCATTCACAGCCCGACTGCACCCACTGCTGGGTATACTTAGGAGTATTTTGGCTTGTGCCAAACTCCTCGTCCTTGTGCCAGCCTCATCCTGGATATTTATGTATGTATTTATTTATTTGTTTGTTTATTTATTTATTTATAATATAAGTACACACAGATACTTAACAGGACAATATATTAACATAGAAGAGCACAAAGGTAGGATATTCCCAGACGATACCTGCTTAATGCTTTTAAAAAAACACACTGTCTATATGCAAGTTATTATGCCGGACGCAAATAAATGAACCAAAATGATAAAAGCTGGCTGTATTTTTGATAAAAAAAAATCATTCGAATTAACGTTTCGTTTACGTAGAACTTCGTGGTAGCCGCTAGGTTCGAATATTCTGATCATCGCCATGTGAACGGGACTTTCAAGTGTGTATGTATGTGTCTTAAAAGGGTTAAAAATTGCTGAAATAATTGATACCAACTTTGTGCCAACCTCCACGTTTTAGACACAGGACTAAAACAAACTAGCACACTTTATACTCACAAAAGAGCTTGTCTACAAAGAATCTGAGAAAGAAGCTGGCTGCAACATTCCACTTTGTATCAACAAAAAAAGTTCTGTCTGGAAAAGTGCTCCTGACTGTGCGGTGCCGGTGTTACTATGAGTGCCTGAGGCATTATTCCTAGGTGTTTACACTGTGATACAGGAAAATCTAGAGGAGAAGAGAAACGGCAATCACTTTTATGCATTTCATATACAATTTTCTACAACAACTTAAAACAAGATTGTCGTAAGCTTTTCAGTCGCCCTAGCAGTAACAATTCAATATTTTTTTGACTTAAGCATCTTTATCATTGTATCGCTAACAGAATGTCACTTTGTCGCTCTCACTTTGTTTCTGTTTTTTGAATTGAATTCATATGAACGTCGATTCGCAGTAAGCTAAGGGTGCAAGTTAGTAATGTGATTAAGACAATTTTACTGTACTTTGGGAGCATATCTCAAAACGTATAATAGATGGCGGGTAGGGAATTGTACCATCATATTATTAGGCATATGAGCCCAACGGGATAGCACCGGGTAAGTTAGACTTGGACCCGATTTGGCGTGGCCTAGCAGCATCTAAAAATAGACACAAAAATCCTTTTTACATACGAATTCACGAAACAGTAACGGCAGTGTCGCCCAAAGGGACACTGCCAGCCGATTTTTATGAGGCAGGAGAACATTTAATGATTAATTAATATGTATTCTGGTATAAGTTCTATTATAATAAGCAGTTACTCAGATATCCACTTTTTTGTGCCCTAGTTTGTAAAGTATGGTTATGGATAAAGGTGTGGTTTGGTTAAGGGTGTCGTTGTGGTTATATAATGAATAACCATAAGATATTTTTAACCATTAAATAACCTGAAAATTTTTTTCAGGTTATTTAATGGTTAAAAGCCTGTGAATATTTTCGATCCAATGAGCTGTATGTTTCCTGCTATTCAATGACATATAAAACTTAACTGAAAAGATTAAACTGCCATTTTTCCTGACATAATATCTCCAGTAAAAAAATATTTATAGAGAACTGTAACAGAAAACACTTCATAAAAGATAAATTCAGAAGTTTCTTTAACAAAAATTGTCGAAGAGATTATTCAGAAAGTTAGGAAAACTAAAATAAGTTACAGTCGACGCCTTTCCTATCATTTATCACGGGTATTATAAAACTTATGGAATGATCGATGGTATCTCGCTTTGCAACTTTTTGGTTCGGGACTTTTAAATTTCGAATATCAACAGTGATAAATTGTTTTGTTTATATCGCATTTATTTTAAATACAATTATTAACTTTTCTATTCATTTTTTTAATATTATGGTTAAATAAGTTAGACAGTAAACATAAAATCAGTTCATTGGAATTTTCAAATACGAGTAGTAGGTACTGTGTGTTCGCAATACTTTTACTCAATAAACATTTTTTTCCATCGACTAATAGTTTTTGTTCACATATTGTTTATTTCAAGGTCTCGGAAAATAAATAATTTTATTTTACTATCAGTCATCCATTATATAGTGATTTACTATTTTAATACACGTGCCATTACTGCAATTTGAACTTAACTTCGTGATTGATGAACACAATTAAGTATCTAAATGATAACTGTAAGTCCACTTTATTGATAAAATGTGTAATTAATGTTCACTTTTCATTGATAGATGTGTCGTATCATTAATACTTTATTAATCGGACGATTTATAAGTAAAATAAATTAATTAAATTAACGATGGTAATGATAAGAAATAGCAATAATTTAAGTGGTTGCTAAAGTTAAAACACGAAACTAAATTAATAAACTAAATTATTATGTTATATTAGCTAAATTTTTGAACCGTGGCAATTAATGTCAATTCTGAATAGTGTTTGTCTTAATCAATCGAAGGTAATCAAATTATTGTTTTTTTATTATTATTTTAATGAGTCTATGATGTTGCATAAGTAAAAGGGTTATCGTATTGGTCAGCAACTCAGGAGGTTAGTTAGGCAGTCGCTCCATGTAAAATACTGGTATTCAATATAGTTTTGAAAAGTATGCAGAAACATTATGATAATTCTGATATACACTGCACTTGCAACACATTAACCAGAAGTTGGTGGATATTCTCAAAGACAAAACAAAGAAAACCAAAATACATCTTGCAATTTTAGTCAAAATACGTTTCAAACCGACAATACAAAAGCTTGAATGCGGCAATAACATATACATACAAATCACCCTGAAATACAAGTAATAACGCTGAACATTGAGACTCGAATAAGAGTCTGAAGAGGTTCTAATAGGCATAGGAATGGTTAGCGCCCTTGCAATATCAGAGACAACACAATCGCATTAAAATATTGCCACTACCATTTGTTGTCGATTTAGTGTTTTTTTTTTTATAAAGTCGAACACTTTCCTAAGGTGGAAGCGTCCTCGATATTCAAATTTTCTTACGTTTTTTGCATTTGCAAGTCAGTGTCAGGTTGTATGTTGATAAAAAATGAGTCGCACAAGTAACACATAGGTAGTTACAGAATTATAATCATTAAAATCATGATTACAACCCTCTAAGTTCATTTAATCCCATTCAACAAAGTTATTAAAATATTAATAATTTATTTAGATACATAAAAGTTTTGTAGTACAAAGTATGCATTAATAATTACATGTGGTAGGTACAACTAATTTCTGAGTAAATCGCTGCTCTCCTAGCTAGATTGCTGAGCAATCTGTATATAGGAGAGACGAGGACGATTTATTCATTGAGGTTAAATGAACTTAGAGTGGTGTGATTATAATAAAATTGTGTTGTGGTTATGATTATAATTCTACGTGTTACTACGTGTCATACGTGTTACTAGCGCGACTCATTTTTCATCAACATACAACCTGACACTGACCTGTAAATAGCAAACAACGTAAAAATAAAAAAATACGCGGGCTATCTTGGCGCTTCCATATTAAGTTACTGTGTCCATAAATAAGCAAGAAAAAATTCTTGACTAACTACTTTAATTAATAGTTCTTCTTTTTCCTCTTAGAGTGTCGGTAGAAAATTGTTTTTAAATATATTTTGCCCAAAATTCAACAATGCGTTATCCGCTCGCTGATGCAGTCGTGAGATCGTCAAGTACGCAGGTGACAGGGCATGCAGCGCAAGATGGAAGGTTGCCATTGTCTGTGGAGACACGCTGCATACGCATTTGAGATCTGAGTCGTCCACGAATCTCCATCTGAGAGAGAGAGAGAGATTGTCTTTGCCACTGTCGACTTCGGTTCGTTAGTTAATAGTTAATCAATGCTATGCCTTAATTTTTTTTAATGTCACAAATTGTAATCCTTTTTTTACGTGTCTTGAGTTACGAAATAATTTCTTACAAACTCAAACTCTAAACATGTTTTTCAATTAAATCATTTACGAGCACTTTTGGATTGTCATTATTGACAGAGATCGAGACGTCTTATCGTAATTTTTTTACGAGAACTTGTGATTTTCAAGCCTTATGATTACCAAATAAAACAAATAAACAGAATGAGACATTTTTTAGCCTCTCCCATCAAAAGTCATAAACTCCACGATCTTCACTTAATTGTTTAACAAACCTATAGTAAGGGACACAAAGGAAGTTTGGCAATCGTTTAGGATATGTTGAAACGCGACATAAGAATACTCTTTGATTTTATTGAGTGTAAGGGAAAAGATTGGAATTCGTCGACTCGAGCCGATTCACTGGCATCTCATGTGACGTCACGTGTTAGTATATTGTGGATGCTCAGTTTATTAAAATGTGCACAAATACTTTGAGGGAAGTCATGATGACTGCGATTATGGAGTTTTTCGAATCTTGTGAAGCATTTTCCGAAGAATGTTGCCATGCCGTAATTAAAATGTAAAGTATTTTTTTGCGTGTGAAATGGCATGGGTGTTTAATCGTTTTACGTTAAAGTGATGTAAATGTGTCTCATTATTCTATTGATTAACTTTTGGTGAACACCAAAAGTTAATAGGAGATCCTTTTATTAATTATCCCAACACTGTTTACGGAATAACAATAGACACAATATTTCGAGCTTAGGCAACCCACTGAACGCAAATGAGTGTTCTTAACTGAGAAACGCAAACTAAATAAATTGTGGCTATGCGCGTACAGTGTAATGCAGTTTATGGGCGGGGCTCATTAGAGTGTTACCGTCAACACCCAGTGAGCAAGCACTATGTTCAAAAATCTTTCTTTTAAATGTGTAGCATAATCAGCCTATAATATTCCCACTGGGACACATGACCTCCTCTCTATGAGAGGGGATGGGCTATAATCCACCACGCGGGCCCAGTGCGGGTTGGTAGATGTCACATGAAAACATTCTCCAATAATATTCGAAACCAGACAATACACTGCAGTACAATTCAATACAATATTCTCCATATTATATTTACGTGAATCACTTTGTTGACTATATTCACGTCCAACACAGCGTAGCTATCTCAAAGAGAAATTGCCGATCCTATCAATTGCAATAGCGTATAGCATTAAATGCTTGTGCATGTCTATGATTATTATCAAAATTCACAGCATATCATATAACTATGTATGGATAGACTAGCTTTTACCTGCGATTTTATCTAAATACGTTTCGCATGTTAACAGCACCCACATCTGCTCGCGGGCCTGTGGACGATAATGGGCTAGCTCGCCGTCCGTCCGTCTTATGACGTAAGGCCGTGTCGACGGCGCGTTCGTGTTCCACGGGCGCCTCAAAGAGATGTCAGCAAACCTGAGGGGTCCGCAAGGGCCGATGCCTGCCAGAGCTGCGGGACTGTTCGAAAGAGATACCGCAGCCCTGGAACACAAAGGGCCAAAGAAGGAACATGGATGGGTTTTAGTCAGTAAAAGTCTGACACTCCCTTCCGCTCTGCCCACAGCGGGAGGCATTTGATGATTTTTTAACATTTGACTTCAAACCACTGTGTTTTACAAAATTTATTACGAAGTAGATCAGTTTGTTTACAAAAAGCCTTCTTTTGAACGTTCGTAGAATAAAAACAATGTAACAAAATACGAAAATTATTTAACTTCATTCACCATACAATAATTTGCAGTAGTCACATATTAGAACATTGTTCATGAACATTTTTCAAGTTGGCCGGTCGTTTTCACAGGCGACACCTAGATACCATGCGCTGCACAATGCACTTTTATTTATGCACTCATTACGTGTCTTGAAGTTTTATTGAAAATGGGCAGCACATCCTTATTTTCTTCATCCTTACAAACAAATAAAAACCACTGGAAATAAGAAAGAAAAAACCAATATCTTCACAAAACTGACACGAATTCCCATGTGAACGAGTCAGCAATTATTAAATACGTGCTATATTAAAGTATATAAATAAAAGATTTTGTTCTTGATTGCTAACAAATTTGCTAACCTTTTCCTGTTTACCCGTTTTTCCTCAAAAAGATACAATTCACCGGGAAATGTGACAAATAAAATACGCCTAGAACCTCTCAGATGACAAGCAAGAAATGACATTCAATATTAATTTAGGGAATCATGTTGACTTACTTTAAAATATTTTTCCATCTGACGTTGGACTGATAATCGTCGAAAAACAGATTTTAGTTTTGATATTTAATTTTATTTCTTGCACTATTTGATAATATGGTTTAAAATAGATTATAGGCCTATTTGTATTTTCGTAATGCTACGAGATAATTTTCTCTTCTTATCTACTCACGGTATCAACTTCAGTTTGATTCTACCTATTTACAGAGCCTAGTTCACCCAAAACAAACAATTACAGATAATTTTAAAATAGCAATTTAAAGGTATAAATCAATTCACCCTCAAAGAGAAAATTCTCTGAGCGACGGGGATTTGAAAAAGGAACATCGGTAGGTGCACCAGTGGACGTCCAGAATCGAGCAGTATTTTCTATATTCGAGCGATTTTTCTATTCGCCCGTTCCTGCCTTGTATTTCAACCGCGCGACTCGATTCTGTCTAAAGTGTTCTTCAGTAAATCTAACGCTAGAAAAAATCTCCAAATTTCGGTCGAGTACTATCAGCTTTGTGAAATCTCGCTGGCCTACTGTTGATAGGATTATTATGTAATATTGGCAAAATTGTTGCCTTAGATACGTTATCATCATAAATTTACATAAATTGGCAGACTTGTTGTACCCACCGCTGAGTATAGACCTTCTCCATTTTGTGGCAAGCTTCCGTGGTCTGTGTTCCTTTCATTAAAGTGACATCGTTGCTAAAACAATTATATCACATATTTATTTATTTAAAAAGATACTTACTGCACTTACAGTTTGCATCAAAGCGTGCAGCAAGCCAACAGCACAACATTTAATAAATAACTTTAACTGCTACTCATAAACATATCAAGGTCAGGTTTCTGAGAAATCAGGGCGTTTGGCAGATTCATCGCCCAGGTTGTGAGCGCATATCGAGCAGTTTGGGTATGCACAGAGGAAGCCAGAGGAGGAAAGGGAGGGGAGGATGAGGGGGATATTATATGCACATAAAAAATGAAGAAGTTTCCGTCAACAGAAATAATTATTCTAAAAACCAATCAAATATCCATAGGTTGACTTGTGGTTCAACGGTTTCTTTACAGGACGTGAATTGAATACCAAACATAAAATAATGCAACAAGAAATTCAAAACTCTCTCAACATAGACTCAATATCATCAAAAAAATAATGGGAACCCAGCAAAAAGTGTTTGTCAATTTGTATTATAAAGTACAAACTATTATCCACCGTTTAGCTCCACCGTATCGTCATCCATTTCTCACGACTTGAACACACAAACATGTAAACACTCTCTAATATTCATTTCCTTAGCCGTCTAACAGCCACCATTCTTGTCTTAAGGGGCACGAGAGCGTAAACAATTTGAGATTGTGCCTTCTACCTAAACGGAAGCTTCTACTGAGTGGACTTTTCAATTTTGCCGAGTGCCAAGAATTTATGCTGGGAAACATCGTAGTGTTTTCTTTTCATTTTGAAAAGAGCATTCGTATTCGTACTCCTCTGTAGACTTGGTGCTATTGAGGGATTCTTTTGATACTGTTTGACTTGTGATGTCAGTTAAATGATTGGAACTGTTCGGAATTAGATTATACGTACATGATAGGTTCCTGATTAGAGATGTGGTCTTAGTATCTATTTTGTTTGGTTGTCTTTTTTAAACCGACTTCTAGAAAATAAGGAGGTTATGTATTCCAACAGCATAATATGTATGTACACCGATTTCTATGTGACTACTGAACCGATTTTGGTGATCATTTTTTTATTTGTCAGAGGAAGCTTGCGCGGTGCTTATATAAATTATTAACTTAATTTGAGGAGTTTATGAGTTATTTTCTATACCTAATACGTTTTTTCTTCTTCGTTTATGTTGATGATATGATGGTATCATAATAACTTGTCGTTACAACGTAAAAATATAAATGTATCGAGAATGTATGATATCTGAACTAGACAGGGTAAAATTTTAAAATATTTTTTGCAAAAAAATAACCGACTTCCAAAAACACTGAAAAAGTGAAAAATAACTCTACTTTCGGAAGTCGGTCACTTTCTTTGTTTCATTGACTTTATTGCCACTGTCTTCCGAAGATAATAATAGATTATCGAAACAAGTGAAAAAAATGTAATTTAAATCGAGGGACTAAGTTTGGGATTCTAGAGTAGAATCCTGACAGGAGCGAGGTTACAAGAACCGAGATGAATTTATTTTCACGAGTTGTGTACTCTACTACTCTACTCTAAACTGGAAGCCAACCCCAATAAAGTTGGGCTGAGTCTAGACAGATGAGTATTTATTACATTTTTTTTAATCTGTAATAAGAGAACAAAGGATTAAATATAAACATTAAAAATGTATGGTGAAATTAGATCAATAATAGAAATTCAAAGTTAAATTCTCGTTGGCACGTTTTATTTATTTTTTATTCATAATTCGTATAATTCGTGCTTGTTCCAAATTCAAAATGTTTAAATGTTCAGAGTTTTTTATTCACTCAGTGAGTAGAAGAGCGTTTTAATCAATGTTATCGATTAATAAAATGTCCTTTATCGAGTGGCAATGGTAAAAAGTAATTCTTCACTTTTTTGCTTTTCTGGAAGTCGGCAATTTTTTTGGCAATGTTTTTTTTCTTTTTTTAGTTTGTGATGGGCATTATTTAGGTTCCAGTGACACAATGCATAGCAATAGTGTAAGCATGACGACTAATAGACTGATAAGTTTGAAAAATCAGACGTTCATCCAGAACAAATTGAGATGACGTCAAGAGAATGATGATTTTAACGAAGTCAAGTAATAAGAGTATGCTAAAGTTGTTTTCTGTAAAAATTATTATTAGTTGCAAGAAAGATTCAAGACTTGCATAAAACATGCAAGCACGGTGTTGAAAGTTTTATGCTCAAAACGTCTAATAAAACGTGTGCAATTTCGAAAAACCCCCAAGATTATAACAACAACATTACTATAATTAAAATCAAAGTACTACCAACCAGCATCAAATTTCGCACGAGCTGCAAGTTTTCAATGCAACTTCATTGTGGTTTAACAACCACATCATTTACTACGCCCGTCTGGTCCTACCTTATATGACGTCAGATGCATAGTTGCTATTTCTGTTTACATACAGCTGCTTCTGATTCCACAAAAGGTTTCTAGAAACAGTGGCAGGAAGAAATTAATTGTAGTTTTAATTACGAGTCGTAATTTGTTTGTATTTCCGTCGGGTTGTTGGCAAATGTGTTTGTTTGATGTGGTTTTAATACATAGTTTTATTTAAAGAAGGTATACTTTAGACAGAACCCACGTGAGGTGCGGGATACAACTGCGTGCTATGTTTGATTTAATGATTAGAAAATTTGTATGCGATTATTCGCGTGAGATCGGACACCTTGATTCTCCATACAGGCAGGTTGATATAATCGGCGGGAGCAAAACCTGCGCTGGAGTTGCTTAAGTTTGACCAGAGTTTTAACCCTAATTTTCCTGAATTAGTTTCAGCCTGTCTTTTCCAGTTTGAAGTTCTTTCCGTTCTGTCCATTTCGTTAAGGTACTTCTAGCACTAGTCTGTATAATTATGGCCCCGTAGTGTTAATTTTGCACTAAATGTTATGTACTAAACACCGGCATGATATGAAATTAAGACAGTAGTAATCGTAGTCGTTATCACAGGAGGAACTCGTGGCGAAATAATAACAACCACACGGGTTGAAACTTCAGGCTAAGCAGGGCTTGTCAAGGTCGATCCGTAGATGGGTGACCACTGACCATCAATTACATACGAAATTTCGTCCGTGTCTCGGAAAGCACGTAAAGCCGTTGGTCCCGGCTGTCATTTGTAAATCTTTGACAGTTGTTACTGGATGTCAGTGGGTCGATAATAATCCAACAACCAGTCTTACCAACGGGTAGAGTAATTATTCAGAACTAATTTAGTTGTGAAGGTCAGATAGGTAGTCGCTCTATGTAGAATACTGGTAGTACAGCTGCATACGGTTAGACTGGAAGCCGACCTCAAAGTAGTTGAGAAAAGGCTGGATAAATGATGTGTTTCTCTCACAGGATGCATTTGATTTCATCGCACATTATAACCCTTTATCACTAACTACACGTTAAGCGTATATTTATTGTATCGATCGCAGCCTAGGAAGTATTTATACAGCCAATTTTCAGTAGTATACCAATTAAGCAGTCAGAAGGGTTTCTGCGAAATTCTATCATGTTTTATCAAATAAAATTCTCCGAATGGCGCTATAATTACCACAAAAGTGTTATTTGGCAATAAAATAATAAGTGCTAGTAATATTTCATCATTCACGGACTGATTCAATCGTTAACTGATTATTTCAACAGTATTTATTCACTAACGTTTAACTGATTTTGGTCCAAACGTTACTCAAAACATTCCTAATATTAATTATTTTTGCTAAAACAGTGTGGTTGAATTCAATTTGATATAAAATACCCAATCTGACTAAACAATGCATTCAGTTTAATAGAGTTAAAGTTGAAACATGTTTTAATATGAAAATATTTAAATGGTTTTCGAAATCATTAACTCATTACCAAATCCACAATCAATGAGCAATTATTGAAAGCGAAAATAGACTAAGTGAATTATCAGTGAGAAGAAAAACAATTTACGAACTAAAAAAATATAGGTATAAATTAATGCGAAAGTAAGTTTGTGTATTTGTCACCTTTTCACGCCTAAACCACTGAACCGATTATCCTGAAATTTTTCATATGCGTTGTCAGGTGTAGAGAAACGGGCATAGAGAAGGGAAAACAACAATAACATTCTTAAGATAATAGATGGATGCCATGTGTCTTTAGAATCATGATTGAATTATATTATTACAAACAGAGTACAACCCGAATTGATTGTCAAATTCTAAATAAACGCGAGCGAAGCCGCCGGCATAAGTTAGTATAGGTATAAATCATCATCATACGAACGCACCATGAATGTACAAAGCATTTAAGTCAAATACGAGACAACTTTGTCGTTTTATACTTTATTGAATACACATTCGAGTACTTTACTCCACAAACGTACTCAAAAGACGTACACAAATATTGCTCCAAGCGAACTAAATGTTTGCAAGAATCGGTAAAGCCATGCGTTTTCCCGTTTACCGTGCAAGACCGTGCACCAAGATTGCCCACGATTATGCGAACGATGCAAGAAAGGCTACGTCTAAGTGGAGTGTACAATTTAAATGAGTGCGTCTTGCAATGTTTGAACACCGACGCAATGCACTATGCACACTCTATTTCGAGTTGATATGAAACGGTTCCTAGCTCATGAAAAGGCTTTTCGAAAGATCTTCAGCCTCTTTTTTTAGTGAAAGCAACGGGATTGAATAACAAAGAGTGCCTTTGATTGGCCTCACAGAGCCTCATTTGTACTTTTTTCCGTGTAACGTATGTTTATCTGAGGCAAATGATGCTCGTACTTGGCCTTTTCATTTCGATTAATTACGAAGTGGCATGTGAATGGCGTGGATACTTATTAAATTAAAAGGATTTTGAATTTGAGAATGCGTGTAACATGTGTTCGGGAAATGATGAAAGAGATATGGGAAGGCAAAATAGGCGTGAATAATTTTACTATGGTGTAATCCCTAACTATCCCAACTATAATATAATATATTAATTAATATATTTAATATATAATATTATAAATGCGAAAGTAACTCTGTCTGTCTGTCTGTCTGTTACGCTTTCACGTCTAAACCACAGAACTGATTTTAATGAAATTTGGTACAGAGATAGAGTTGACCTTGAGAAAGAACATATGATAGTTTTTATCCCGGACTTTTGAAGAGTTCTCTTGGCAAAGCGGTATAACCGAAGTCGACGCGGGCGAAGCCGCGGGCGGAAAACTAGTTTAACATAAATTTAACAAAAAATT
The DNA here is from genome assembly GCA_950022335.1 of Eurois occulta. Lineage (NCBI taxonomy): Eukaryota > Metazoa > Arthropoda > Insecta > Lepidoptera > Noctuidae > Eurois > Eurois occulta. The sequence goes on from OX465486.1 coordinate 2,491,264, forward strand.
TAGTGATACTATTCATTTATAACTAAGGTAAGGTAACAAGGGCCTGTGGACGGTGAGTAATGGGCTAGCTCGCCGTCCGTCCGTCGTATGACGACGGGCAGGCCGTGTCGACGGCGCGTTCGTGTTCCACGCGCGCCTCAAAGAGTTGTCAGCAACGGGAGGGGCCCGCAAGGGCCGGTGCCTGCCAGGGCTGCGGGACTGTTCGAAAGAGATACCGCGGCCCTGGAACATAAAGGGCCAATGAAGGAACATGGGTGGTTTTTAGTCAATAAGAGTCTGACACTCCCTTCCGCTCCACCCAAGTCATTTGATGATTTCCCACCCTCCAAAAAAAAAAAAAAAAGGTAAGGTAACAAAATAATTGCTTATACAAATGTACTTTACATGAAATATTTCTGGTTTGAAATAAAATTTTATAAGTTTTATATTTTTGTAGAAGGGAGGCCTTTGCCCAGCAGTGGGACACGATACAGGCTAGTAAAATAAAATCTATTAAAGTTTTAGTTTTAGCAATTAATTTCAGTTTTATTATGTATGAAAAATGTTTATATAAACATATTCTCGACTTTTCCACCAGTTTTGAAAGATTTTCTTCAAATGAAAAATAGCAGTGGGTACATAAGCCAATATTTTAAAGCAAGTTTAAAACAGTATTATATTTAGCCTCATTTAAATGTACAAAATATTCTTATATCAATGGCTACTCTACAAACTTCTGAGATAAGTATACCTACATCAGAGTTTTTACGCAATTTGAACACGTTTCTGCGGATTCAAAAGTTTTTTTAGTGTCGCTAGAATACTGATTTAAACAACTTTGTAACTTTTTAGAGTTGCGTTCGCGATGTGAACGATACGAAAATTACCTATAGAATTTAGTTTAGTTTTTTCATGTACATTTTTTTTTCTCAACATTTAAATAGGGATCTACACATTTGTTCTTGTCGATTCGGCATTACTTGTTAAATAAAAAAAGTTAACCCGATGCAATAACGATCGGTAAACTCCATTCGGCATCTGCCATTATCTGAATCAAGTTCGGGTCAGCTCGACAAACTTCGCGATAAGCCGAGCGGCTATAGACCGAACGCACACATCAACAAATAATTTGATTTGCCCTGTATACTGGTGTACCTTTACCTATTATCTTCTACCGGTTTGGTTCTTCTTTCATTTTATGTGAAAAACATAACTCCATACGCTAAAACGTCGCTACCATACTGCATCATACCTGCTTTGACGACTGTCTTACAAACAGACAAGCACAAAACCAATTATAACCATACAAATCCCTCCTAAAAACCATCACACAACGCAAACATTACTTTTATCTGCGCCATTTTCAATCCCCCCGATATCCGAACACCGTGTGAGTATAATAAAATACAATTGAATCTGTTAACGAGACACGACACCCTGTATATCCGCAAAGTACACACTCCACTCATTTCCAGAGGATCGAATAAACAATGTTGACATTGGGCGTCGCACGCGCTGGGATCAGCCCTCGAAAATGGGCACTGAGCTTTTGTCTAGATATATCTTTACATCTCTATCGATTTTTTTAACGCAATGTGTTTCTGGTTGATGGTTTTATTGCTACGTTACGGGGTAACTTGAGGATCACTTATTTACTAGTATTTGATATATTATATTAGCATTGAAAAGAGTATGCTTAGATGGGAAAAAAAGAAAAAGAAGATGGTAAGGATTGTGGTGATGGTGGCGGTGATGGTTGGTGGTGGTGAAGATGGATTGTCGTGTAGAGAGGTTGAATGAAAGGCGATTAACAAAAGATGGTTGGTGGTGGTGAAGATGGATTATCATGTAGAGAGGTTGAATGAAAGGCTATTAACAAAAGGTATTTACAAGGCAGATGTGAGTGGCAATGCCGGGAGGGGACGCCCTAGGACATACACTGACCTTATTGGTGAGTTTCTTCAGAAAAGTCAGGTGCGTAGTACTCGCAACCGGCGTGCGTGTATGACCAGATGTATCAACGTGGACGAGGATAGGATGTAAGGATCATAATAGGTGGCGTTCTGTGTTTCTGCCTACCCCCATGGGAAAAAGGTTTGAGCTTAAGAATGTATTAAGCATAATCAGCGTATAATGTGCCTACTGCAGGGAGAAAGAAAGAAAACACATTTATTTGGTACATACCACAAAATTGACCTGGATGAAGTATCCGAGTCGAGTCGTGCAAGTCCTCCATATTTCTTCTTGCTAGCCTCCACAGAGAATGCACACAACATAAAAAAAAAATTAAATAAAACACTTAAATCGACACAGTAAAAACTTAAATCTAAACAGGAAAAAAAAACGAAACATTGTGTGTTTCACGGCTGCGCCAAATAGGCCCAGTTCAGCAAACTGCCGAGCATCTAGTGCCCGACGCTGGTTTTCAACTGGGACAAAGGCTTCCTCTTTATTAACGGGACTGGGCCGCAGTCACAAAGTGAGCCCCGTTCGGTTTCGTGGACGTCACATCAGTAGTGGTGATAAAGTAAATTACACAATATCTACTAGAGTTTGTACTAACGCCCTAAAACTTATAAGCCCTTGCCAATATGAACCATTCTCGTTTGCAAGGGGAATATTCAAGTCCACGCATTCGATTTGGTACTATTAATTTGCCGAAGCAATAATTACACATATTCGGATTTCGGCCCGCTCGTGCCGTTCAGCAAACCTTCAATTTGAACAAAGCTGGGCTTAGTTGTTTCCCTAACGTTTATCTGCGCATATTCGTTTCTCAGAACATGTGTTTGCAATACCAAGACGGTTTTAGCGAACATCAGAAATAATTTTGCCCAACGGGTGTCTTGTACACATCGTGTTTTTCGCGGAAGGCTACATGCCAACGGGCTCAACGAAATATGTCGCTGAATTTTATTTCCGTACTAGTGAAATATATTAGTGTCATATGTTTAGTAGTTTTATATTTTATCATATGACTATTAGGCCTAGTTGCCTGAAATACATGAATACAAGTAAAATAAGTCCACGTAAGGCACCGTAGGCGCGGGCCTGTGGACGGTGAGTAATGGGCTAGCTCGCCGTCCGTCCGTCGTGTGACGACGGGCAGGCCGTGTCGACGGCGCGTTCGTGTTCCACGCGCGCCTCAAAGAGTTGTCAGCAAACGGGAGGGGCCCGCAAGGGCCGGTGCCTGCCAGGGCTGCGGGACTGTTCGAAAGAGATACCGCGGCCCTGGAACATAAAGGGCCAATGAAGGAACATGGGTGGTTTTTAGTCAGTAAGAGTCTGACACTCCCTTCCGCTCCGCCCAGAGCGGGAGGAGTCATTTGATGATTTCCCACCCCCCAAAAAAAAAAAAAAAAAAAAGGCACGGACATTAAGTGTTACTGATCGAAAATATACAATGAAAATATTTACAACTAGCTTTTTCACGCCGCTTCTCTCATGTTTTGGTCGGAAATTATTTATGGAAACGTTTAAAATATAGCTTAAGTATGACTTTAAATACGACAATGTGGGATAATGTAACTTCACTTTTTTTTCTTAGCCTATAATGTCCCACTGCTGGACAAAGACCTCTCCCATAGCTTTCCATTCTTCTCTCTGTGCGGCTTTCCCATAGCTTCCCATTATTGAAAGAACTTTTGAAATCTGAATCAGATCAGTAATTACGAAGATACCTACATCCAAACTAGCAAACATTCAAATTTTTCCTCATCATTATTAATGTAGATATTCCATTATGTTTTGAAGTGCTCTGCCATATTTTTGGGATATCATAGTTTAAGTTTGTAAGTGTACAAAATCACGGGGAAAAAGTAGTATTAAAGTATCTATTGAAAATTGTTTCAGTATCAATGTTCGCATATCTTTACCGATATCAAAGTCTTGTATTTATGGTTTAGCGAGAAAACCCTTTTATTCTTTAGAGACGTTTACAGGTAAAATAGCCTTGTGGGTCTTTTCAAAAGGACCGTCAGGTATTACAGGATTCGAAAAAAAAAAAAATTCAATCTGTTTAGCACATAAGAAAGTGTTCTTCATTTTCTTGGATTTTCTGCAGGGTGGGTAGTAAGGACACAAAATACAACTTTTTATTCTCTCACATTGATAGTTTAAAAATCACTCATGTTGCAGAATAGTTGAAAGGGAATCGACTGTCTTGGTATGGCCATGGGATGAGGAGGGCGCAATCGCATGTGACTAAAAGAGTGATGAATATAAACGTTGATGGATGGAGAGGGAGAGGAAGACCAAAGAAACGATGGATGCATTGTGTGAGGAATGATATGAAAGATAAAGAATTAAATCATAGCGTGACGGTTGACAGAGGAGAATGGAAGAAAAAAACGTGTTGCGCCGACCCCAAATAACATGGGACAAGGGCAGGAAGATGATGATTGATAGTTTAAAAATATTCCTATGAACTAGTATTGCCAGTGATTTCATTAATTGTCGTATCGTCGTCTCCACTTTGTATAAGTTCACTTGTTCAGTTCTAACCTTATAATTCCTTAAACTACTAGTAGTTTAGTTTGTATACATTTAAATATTATCATCATAAATTATTATTTTTATAAAAATGCATATTATTATAACCTGCAAACAAATTCATTCATATACGAACGATAGGCGGGACAATACTTGTTACTCATAATAACAAATCGTTCTGTCTAGTGTCACACGCCCGCTTGTCAGGTAGCATTCGTGTGTCAAAATCGCAAATGCTAGGGATAAAAAAAATTGTATGAAAATATTCCCAATGTCCGCTCTATAGTCTTTTAAATTTTTTTGCCTGCAAATAACCGGTTTTTCATTGGTTTTTCTTTAAATTTTTAAATATTATATGTACAGTAACGAAAATTATGATGGAAGGGCGACTTTTCACGTCTCCATAATTAAGTATGTTACACAAATGGCTTCGCCGATTAAATTTATGGAACTCTTTATGACTTTCATTACTGTCTAAATCTTGGTTGGCGCTAATTAGAACCTTACTTCGTAAATTACTTGATGCACGGTAATACCTTCCGTCGAGATTGACTTTCTGATTACCTAACGCGCGTTTATTATCTCTATCTTCTTGTGATATAATGTGTACGAAATCATAAAAAAACTACATGCTGAATAACTTTTTTATAAGCTTAGAATTTAGACAAGGCATAAGTCCGAATAAAATTAACTAATGTGATAACCACACCACACAGCACCACAGCAAACCAACACAGCGCTCCAGAACTCAAATGGCTGACGTAGCTCAAAAAGCTGCTAAACTAAAATGGGGCTAGGCAGACCATTACTGCCGGATGATGTAAAGCTGTGGGCCCGTATATCACAAAACTGGAGCCCTGAGACAGTTCGACGGGGTCGCGGCAGAGGAGAAGATGGCGGGGTGCCTTGGATGGCTTCTCGTTAATTGGCAAGAAGAGGCGCAACATTGAGAAAAGTAAAAAGAATGGAGGAGGCCTTTGGCCAAGAGTAGGACAATTCAGGCTAACAAACATAAAAATAAGATAATATTCTTTTGGCTAAGATCTTCCATTCTCGATTTATTTGATTTACAAAAAGAAACCATATAAAAAGTAGGAAAGTTTAGAAATGGTTTCAAAAAGTGTCACAAAAAGACATTTTACTCTGAAATTAAATCGCATTTCCCTGAAAATTTATCACAACAAAAGTGCACTCAAGCAGCTTTTATTAACTTAACCTACTCATATAATTCCACCCAAAATCTGCGTTAATAACTCCTTAAGATTCTGCTTCGCTGGCGTCATATAATGATATTCAGCTGACAACGAACAATTCACACGTTATATCACGACGGGTAATACAAAATTTACTGAACACATCCCATTTCAACACTCGTGCGAAGACGTTATAATAAATATTTCACACTTTATTGCTACGCTTATTTGACGACGGGGAGGCCTAATGACCAATTTAACGCTTATGAAGTGCAAATTCTCTGTCATACTGTGAAACGAGACATTATAATACCCAATTTCAGCTTCAGAAAGAATATAAATGGGTAACGCACCTGTGAGACAGTTTCTCTTTCCTTTTTTTGCTACCCGATATTTTTTAATTTTATCTTCCCAGTTGCTTGAGAAAAGTTGGGGAAGTGGGGTTTATTAAATTTAATAAAAACTTGACAATGAGTTTGGTTTTCAATTTTATTATTAAAAAGTATTTTCGAATTGTATTTTTATTGGAATCGATCACCTGGACGAGAGAAAATATTGACTTAATTGATTTCAATGAGACTTTTTTAACGGAATCTAAGACTCTAAGAATCAATCAAATTTTCTCGTCTATTCCCCTAAGTAATCACTTTAGATTGGCCCTCAATAATTTACTTTCAAAATACTCACTAAGTGCTGTTTTCATGAATTGTTAAATTTTTCGATTGGAGAGTTTTATTGAAAAAGGAAATTACGAACGGCTATCTATCCGGATGACCCGTGTTCTAAGCTAAATGAAAAAGATCAAATATTTTTTGTTGTTTTCTTTTTTTTTTTTTATTGGGATCTTGTCTTCATAATCTGATCCATATCATACTCGTAGCTACGGAAGTACTTAGTCATCATAATAGTTAAAAATAGACCATCAAATTGGTAGCCAGATTGTCTTTTTCTCATTTATATGTTATTGTTAGTAGAAAGGAACACGCTAAATGTTTTCATCCGCTGGATTATATGCTTGAGTGGATAGAAAATAGCTCGAAGAATGTATTTTGTTTAAAGTTTGGTAAATCTTTATTGTGAGATTGGAGTATTGATGAGACCAATCTCGAACAACACCGTTACAGAGTACTAGCTCCAAAATGATAACGAAATGGTACGTATTTATTTCTATAGTTTAAGTTGATCTACACTTTCGAATTTCAATATTTTTTTCCCACCTGACGATTTTTGAGACCCAAATGCCGAATCAAACCCAAATCTCATGATCTCTTTATCAGAATCTTTCTTCAGATTCTTGTGGTTCTAGAGATCGACGTATTATGATAAATCACCCTCAAATAATAATGTCAGCTAACCTTCAAGGCTCACACTAGTTTGTTTCACAAGGCAAAGCAATTATTCTTTTGATCGTTATCGTAAACCGAGAGAAAAGACCCTTTGTTTGTTTAGGCTTCGTTATTTCAGATTTGTGATTTTTGCCTCCAAATCTCATTGTTTGGAAAAGGTTGGATTCTTTTCAGTAAGGTAATAGATATGTTATTTTTCTTTTGATGTTGAGGGTTGGTGGAAAATTTTGCAGTTTCAAAAGTTTGTTAAAATAGAATATTATATTTTAGTTCAATCTTGATTTAAATATGTCGAATATTTTCTAAGAGCTTTCATTGTGAGATCTGTTAAATATTTTACCCGCCACAACGTGGAAAGCCATGATTAGATAGATAAAAGACCTAAGAGAATCATCTCGCTATAATTAAAAATCATCTACAATCCAAACCAAAATAACCAACCCACACCACGAATAAAAAAAAGAACTTTTCATTTTCATAATTCCATCTGGCCAAACTTTTTATTTTTATAATTCCAGCTGGTAGAACCGTTTATAAATTCAAGAGAATAAACTGGGAACGTAACGTCATTTCCTCCGTCGGGTCCGACACGAGTCCACGCCGACGGAAATGAGATCCCTCCACCCTTTTATCAGGGACTAATCGCGATAGAACATGGTCGCGTACTTGGAATAAGATTTCCTACTGAGCCGCAAAACGTTTGTACTTAAATCTGGCCTGAAGTGTGTTTTATTTTTCGCTGTTCTTTATTTAAGCGAGAAAATGAATGGCACAGCTGTTGCAAGAAGGATTTAATTGAATGCTCTGTGATATTTTGCTGTGGCTTCAAGTTTTTTTTAATGGTTTGTTTTATTTTAAGAAAATTGCGCTGTATTCTATGCATCTGGAAATTAAATAAAGAAACAATGTTTACTGGCATGTGATAGGTTATCTTTTGACAGCTGATATAAAAAAACAACTTAAAAAAATCGACACGTTGTGTTCTAGGCACAGTTCCTGTAAAGCAAAAAAAAAAAAAAACAAAAAAAAAAAACCCTGTTCCTGTAAATAAATCTTATCTTATTTATCTTACCTTATCTCATCATGAGCTTTTTCTCAATATAAGTTTTTAAACTGTCATGGTCAGTAACATTATAATTAACACTAGAAACGGGATATTTACCATGTTTGTTTATCGGGAACTCAAAACAAACAGTGGACATGGTAAATATCCCGTTTCTAGTGTTAGCCTTTTCCCAGCTTGCCAGATGCAGCTGAATACCAGTTACATGGTATGACTGCCTATCCGACCTCCATAACCCAGTTAATACTGGGTAATACGGTACCCCTTGGTAAGTAAGACGGGTTGTTAGACTTTCAGGTTACTGACTACTTGTAACGACTGTCAAAGATCTACAAATGACAGCTGGTAATTACTGAAGCGTGGACGAAACTTGGTATGTTATTGGTGGTCACTCATGCACGGACCCACCAAGAAAACCTAAAGAACGACCCGAGCATCTATTATTATTTAGATACAAGCTCCTAACCTTATTCCTACTCAATTACAGCCAAAAACTTCATCAACAATAAATAAATAAATATCCCTGGACATTTCACACAGCACCATCTAGTCCCAAGCTAAGCAACCTAATGCTTGTGTTATGGTAGCTAGATGGCTGATAAACTACATATATATATTTTTTTTTGTAAATACATACATATTATAGATAGAAAAACAACCAGACCCGGAACAACTACTTGTAGGTCATACAAATATTTGTTCCGTACGGGAATCGAACCCGTGACATGCAGCGCAGCAGTCAATCGCTTGACCACTGCGCCAACCGTGCCGTCGACGACACTGTGGCGCACTAGTTGAAAAAAAGTTATTTAATTAATTAATGTCCTTCAATATTTGTATTTTGTCTTCATGAGACATAAAAGTCACTTAAACTCTTTTGAAAAGTTAGCGTAACTGTCCCTGTTGACAGAATTGAACTTCAAAGCAAAATGTTTCACCGATAGTTAGTATTGACATTTATTTAAAAAAAAACGATGTACCGGTACATAGTCTAGCAGCTAATGCCCAAGTTTGACGAACATTGTGCTTAGAAAAAATCCGTAAAACAAACGACTTCGTCTGTATATTATTATTTTGAAAAACTATCTACACTAATATTATAAAGAGGAACAATTTGTATTTTTGTTACGTACTTAACAAATTACCCTTACCACCATTACTACTACTTTTCTAACCCTATCCAAAGTTAGCAACACCGTAACCCGCACTATTTTTAGGTAGGTATCAGAATGAACGGGGTATCGTAAAAGTCCGTGTTTGGCGTATAAGCCGATTACCGCATGTAATCTGGCTTAAGAGTGACACATGACCCCTCCTCGTGCCTTCAATTAGGTTTTCTGTGTCGCTACACTACCTTAGCTATGTTGTACTGCTTTATTTGGAGCTGGTTTTATGTTAAAGCTTGATGTAATACACTGGTTGGTATTCTAGAAAATAAAGGACGAGTCTGTGTTTAAAAATAGAAAAATAAAAAGTAATCCAAATCCGAGTTGTCTGAAATCTGTTGTGCACGTTTAAATTCCGACACCGACTAAAAAAATTCTCACGTGTATTAGAACTAAGTTTCTCAATTTTTTTTTTTTTGCGACGTATTGATTTATTGTTTTATGGAGCCTACACACCAAAGCCGACGCGAATGTTGGCAACTTTCACAAGCGTGACATGCCGCCGACATGTCTGACGGCTTTGGTGTTTAGGCTCCATTAAGGCTAGACAAAGTGACTAGACAGACATTTTTTGAATTTTCTGTGTTGTGCAGAGTAGTCTTTATGTGAAATGATCTATTCAACGGCTGACTTCATCGAGCGCAGATTTCATTTTAGTTTGTTAGGTAATCCACGAGAATCATCCCTACTTCATTCTTCAAAGTATCTACCTTTATTAGCACGATGCATTATTAACTTTGATGTAACTACATAATTAACTTCAAAGTATTAGCTGTGAGCAACTCTTGTTCAGCGCTCAACAACGTGGGATTAAAACAGTAAACTCCTTATCTTCTAATCGGTATTCCATGCATTCAGTTAATTAGTTAGGTTCTCACTTAGTTAGCTATTATACTATTATATGTAAGTGGTTTGTGGTTACTTGGAATCTCCAGATTAAGAGACCCAAGGCAATATCTATCTTGGAAAATATAACACAACATCATGACATGATGCCATACTGAAACTCTTTTCAAACTAAAGACAATGTCTTTAGTTTGAAAAGAGTTTGGCAGAGTTGTACCTTTATGGTATAAACAGGAGTTTAATTCCCATTTAATAAGGGGCGATGTTATTGCCATCAACTGGATAGAAACTAGAGCAGCATCGCTTGTAACCACTACACTAACGAGGCTGCTTATGTCTATGAAAATCATAGCAGTCGTCCAATAGTTCAACAATATACAATATTAGTGAATGTTCCTTATTCAAACGTCACGTTTGAAAACTCCTGTTTTCAAACGTGACGTTTGAATAAGGACCTTGAAATCTAGACCAAAACTCATCCATCCCGAATCAAACACGTGCACAAAACAGTTAATATTAATAAACACGAATCAATAGTTGAAACAAACACCACTTCCCACACTCGTAAACAATGTAAACGTAAAAAGAACCGGCAGGGATCACATGGTACGTGCCAAATGTTCTATAGCCTACAAACGGATTGTTTGCTTGTAATCTGAATCCGCACAGGTGTATCGCACATTTGAATAAAACAACGTTTTTCTAGCCCCCATTTTAGGGTTAGCGGAACGTAAAAACTGTTTCGGTATCCGTCAATGTTTGTTTTTGTGTGTCTTTCGTATTGTTTTGTCGTGTTTCGTTTCGCGACTACCGGTTGACGACGAATAAATGATTGGTTTATTTGCACTAGTTCTTATTGTCGAAAAGTAGAGCTACGATTTCATTTTTTTTTTGTTCCATACATACGACGGACCAATCGTAAAAATCCGAAAACAGATTTGAAGGTTTTTGCATCTTGTGTAAATTGATTAACAAAAAACATTACCCTCCTTCTGACGCAGTCGTGTAAAAACACACATCCTCATCATCTACCTAGCCTTTTCCCAAATATGTTGGGATCGGCTTCCAGTCTAACTGGATGCAGCTGAATACCAGTATTTTACATGGAGTGACTGCCTATCTGACCTCCACAACTCAATTAGTACTGGATAATACGATATCCCTTAACCATATCCCTTTTTAATGATTGTCAGGCCACCTTCGGACCACTAACTGCCAGTAGCGACTGTCAAAGATCTACAAATTACAGACGGGACAAGCGGCTTAACGTGCTTTCGGAGGCACGGACTCGGAAAGCATGGGTACCCATCCAGGAACCAACCTAGGCAAGCGCGGCTTAACCTGAAGATCGACCTGAGCGTCTGTTATCATTTAGCTACGAGCTCCTTCAAACACACACATTTAATAAAATTAATCACAAGAAAGTTACAATATTCCCCTCTACAAAAACTCCACGTAACTTAACATACCTATTACTGAACGTGATCAGTTTCAATGGCGTAATTCTCCCTTAATCTACCCTGCTATTGGCTGAGTGGATTGAGGGCATCGCACTACAACACAATATCCATACCCAACGTCTCAATCAACAGTAAACACAATGTTCATCAAATATCACTCAGTCTTTAGTTCCTCCCAATATTGATATACCTATGTGGTTGAAACTGCATTCGCCTCTGAAACGCCTGGAATGCTGCTCACCCCAGCGTACCTATATATCGCAATATAATTGCTCTAGCAGGCTGCTAGCTAACTCGTAACATTGCCTATTAAGTTCGGTGTAGGCGCTATCTGTCTACCTAGCAAGTTATTGGGTCGAATTGTAACTTTGTAAACTTGGTGTATACCATTGTGTCGATATGATACGATCAATGTTCGAGTACCTAGTAGGAAACATAATTTTGCTGTCTTCTTTACTTTTCTATTGTAATAAACCCATTTCGAAATAAACAATTAAGGTCATGATCTTTAAGAATTCCTTAGTTTGGTTTACAAGAAAGTTCTAGCCAATCCGATGCAAATCCGCTTCACTGGTTATGTCAAGAAACATGTAAAGAGGTTTTCAAACTGGCGCGGTTAGCCACATGATTTCCTATAATCATTAAAACAAATACGTGAATTTACACCGCGTATTCCGTGCGGAATTCGCCTCAGTTCTGGTGACAGAAAACTTCTTATAGCCAGACCACAGTATCTAAGTGCCATTGATATATGTACACTCCTCTTTAAAATTAATTAATTTAACCACAGAACGGTCGCAATACATCCCACGCTCATGTACCACATTCAGGTGTACTTGCCACCTCGTGGCCGCTTCTCATTCTTTATTCACCATTGGAGCCTGTTCAATTAATGTAACATCCCTCAACAGTCTTACCCTTGTCAATCAACGTCTATTTCGTGTCCTCACATCCCATTTTGAATCTATCCTTTTGTTTGCGTCGTATGTAATTCTTCTTTTCTAAATATGTTTAGGTCTCCCGTGGAGTCTTTCACTCAGTTGCGATGGGGACCTACCTCAATTTTGTGTTGCAGGTTTTTCAAAGGCGGTTGCTCAATTTGATGAGTATTAATTCAGTGGTTCTATTGCTTATTTTTTTTTGTGTGTACATCTAAATCCTCTTGGGTTCTTTCCATCTGGACAAAAGGGAGCACTTACGGAAATGTCGGACATAACTGTAAAAAATACACCTTTTCTAGTATCAATTAATATTTGTAGGTATTTTTAATCTTGTGCACATAGGTACAAAATACAAAACATTATATTTAAAAAAGTAGTAGCAAACTAAATGAATTATTCAATATTATATTAACGAAGATAACTTCTTGAAAACAGTCATTTTTATTCTATTTTACAACAGGTTCATTTTGGCGGTAATAGTCAAATCAATCTTTCTTTGCAGTCACTAGTCAAACCAAATAATATCATTTTCTTTCATGACAACACTGTCTACTTAAATATTCATTTGGAAATCAGTACATAACCATATCAAAGTCTTAATGACTAGAACTCCACTGTTCCCACTACATCGGGGGCTCGGGAGACACATTTACACTCCCCCGCACCCCAGACAGGTCTTCGTTTATATTAGTAAACCCAAGTATTAAACAAAGAGCGAACGAAAATGACAGAAGAGGTATTTGACCAGTATTATAGTCCCTGATGACAAAAAAACAATACTTAAAAATGTATAATGTACAAAATACGAACAAGACAACGGTATAAAATACGAACAACTTAAATAAAAAATCACATGCATAAAATAGTATCTAAGTTATTCATGAATGCAAATGTAAAAATCAAAGGCTTTTTTCAAAGCGATCCCTTGAAGCATATTATAGTGACGAAAAGTAAACAGAAGGGTAAATAAGAGGATGGCTGTAAGGGGATGAATCTTCTCATACAATGCCGGAGGTCAGTTAGGGTCACATTTAATATACTCCCCAAAATGTTGTATTACCCTCTAAGGGATGCTACTCGGGTAGCATCGCAGGTAACTAAACTATATACTTTTGTGTAGTGTAAGCCAAAATTATGGACACAGCAAAAATTATTTTATTTTTCTAAAATAATATATGCGCAATATCAAGACTGATTATTATATAAGTCATTTATGGTATCTCAAGCAATCTACAAATAATACATACACGTGTAATTGACATATCTGATGAACTTATTTCCCTAAAAAGAAAATTCAGATTTACCTTAGGTCGACACGTGTAAAAATATCTTATTTTATCATCTATAAATCTACACAAAATAATAGCGTTTTACTGCACACGAAAATATATACGGCACAAACACATTTTTTTCAATTTTTGTCTGTCTGTCTGTCTGTTTGTTTCAACTAATCTCCGAAACGGCTGGACCGATTTTGTTGGCACTTTTACTAGCAGATAGCTGATGCTATAAGGTCTACATACATGGTCTTGGTCATGGTCATGCTACTTTTATTTTAGAAAAAATATTAGGGTTCCGTGCAAAACTAAAACCCTTGAAATTGTTAACAAATTCAAATCTTCGAATCTCTGCTGAGCTCGAGCTGTTCCGGCAGGTAGATGATGTCTTATGGAGTAACTAAAGCTAATTTTACTTAAGAATAAGAATAAAGAAGGGATCCGTGCGAAAAAATTAAAACCTTTAAAATTGGTAACAAAATTCGTCTCCGCTTAGCTTTAGTGGAAATAGTTGATCAGAGAGGAGAGGACACGGTTGTAATTATTTAGGCCGACAGTGGAGACGATCACTACAACAAGAGACGAGTGCGGCGTGCGGTGAGGGGTGTCATGTGCGTGGCGAGAGGTGAACGGTGTGCTGTGTGCGGCGTACGGTGAGCGGTGTGCTGTGAGCGGTGTGCCACTTTTTACATCTCTACTCCTCTCTTCTTCGCACATCCCGGCTCGTCTCCAATTTGATTGAATCTGGGCCTTAAGCTTGTGGCCAAGAGGTTATGGTTCAATGAGGGTGGCGTTCCGAATTGCGCTATTGCATTAAACCCATGTATCGGTTTCCGCTTGGAATTCTAATTAGCGGTGTGCGCATACGTAATAATCTGTTCTCACGGTACGAATTTCCATGCTAAGCGTTTGAATTACAACCCGCAAAGCACGGTAAAATACTGTCATGTGCTTCAGAAATAGGTTTATTGGATGATTACGTGTAATTTCCTAAAAGGAAAACGATAATTGGAGTTGTGGTTTCATTTCTAGTCAGGTACGCAAATTATTTAACAACCATATTTGATCTAAAAGAGTGTCCATCTTCACCTCTCCGACTGACTGACCGACAAGATGACGAGTAAAAGTACCTTTAAATGATTTAATTGATCTAAGTGCTTTGAGTTTAGCAAATGCAATCATTATCGTCTCATCAAACTAGAGATGAAGCAAGTCCCATTCTTGTTATCAATAAAAACGAATAATATAAGTACCTAGCTCTCGAACCAAACTATAACTTCTTGAACGCTTTACACCACCATTCTAAACTCATTTAACAAACAGAGCATTTCAACACATTAAAAACAGTTCTCTGCGAAAAATTTCCATAACATTATTTTATGTGGCCTCAAGTGTAAAGAGATGGTGAAATGAATGTCGCCAGTGGGACCATAAATCCTTAAATATTAAAACTGGCGTGGCAGTGACCATAGCTACGACGTAGAATAATGAAGATATTCAACATGTTTGTCCTGTGTCCTGTGAAAAGGGGTGCACTTTGTTTCTGATTTTTTTATGAAAGTAAAACGGTCTCTTGTTTTGTGTTTAACGTTTTTTTTTTAATCGTTTCTGTTTTTATTTGCTTTGTGGTCTGGGTTTGAACTTTTGAATGTTTACTTGTTTTTTTTTTATCTTAAACGTGTATGAGTGAGTTATAAATTAAGGCAATCGTAACCGTAATATAGATGGTTGTTTTCTGTATAAGTGTACAATGGAAAAGTTTCATGATGTTGATACCACTATATGAAAGGGAATTATAATATAGATCAAAACTAGAAAATCGGCATTTTCTTTTTAAATTCACCAATTAATGACTGAGAAATAGATTTATTAAAGCTGGGCTACATAAAAAATGGACATATACACAGAATTAGACGTTTTTTCTTTAGATACGTCATAATTATGTTAGTGCTTGAAATAAAAGGAGTTAAACTTTCCAAGTAAATACTTACTAAGCTACCTTTTCTTTGGTTTGTTTTGTTAGCCACACATCAAGAATGAATAACGTAATGAGCTAATGTGACATCACTTTACCTTATTGCAAGCACAACTTTAAACACTCATAACTTTAAACACTCATAACTTTTTGATCTATAGAGATACCTTAATGATTTTTTATATCTTCTTATTTAAATGATTAAACTTAATCTAAATCAAAATGTGGAAACTTCTTCATTCCTCCAATGTAGAATTATAAATTGAAAGAGACGTTCAGCGATCTTTTTTGCCGTCTAGACTTCAAAAAAGACGAAAAACTGAAACCAATTTAACTTTCATAGACAGAAAAGATTTTCAAGACCTAATAATAATTTGGTTTCTCAAGTGATCTTATCATTTAATTTACAAAGTAACATTGCAATAATACTTCAAAAATTTAATTTTCTCATTTCTTATTTTATGCTTGCAAATAATACTCACCGCAGTCTCTTTAAAAAGCAAATTAGGATTGGCAACTTAATATGTCAAAGAAACCTATAATATATTTTAAATTAAGCAACAATAATATTCTTCACAAACAAACGTACTGAAGTACCAACTTCCAAGATTTGGTCCGTTCTTGAAAAATAATTTGTCAGTACAAAAGTTGAGAATCAAAGAGGACTCTTAGTGAATTAATTTTATTGCCTCAAAAATTCAAAGTAAATGACTTTTTTTTAAGGAAAAAAGAATATAAAATTTTTCATTTTTCGCTTGCAAATCCATCGCTACGGTTGAAATTAGAAACGAAATTAAATTTGAAGATTATTTTTCTTTTAATAAATTTCTTGTAGTTTGAGCTTTGTTTAAAATTGCCTAGCATAGTCAGGGGTTGTTGCTACTGTTACTTGTGAAGGCATGAGATATTAGAGAATAGTACATAACGCCTAGTTTCGTTTCTCATTTCCACAGTGCATCTTCTATGTAATTTCAAGGTAGTTTATTTCAAACCTCACACGAAGAACTTACAGTGGAAACTACTTACGAAACGCGATCTGCCTCTGCTTCACACGCGAGCGAGATTGGCGACAACATCGAGATTTGTGTACTACATGGAACTTAAATAGGCATAAGGTATTATCGGACATAGTAGCCGAATCAAAATCCGTTGCATAGTTACAGAAACGGGAATACGCAGTTACACGTACGGGTACAAAAAATAAGTAGTTGTACTATTAATAGATTTTCTAAGGAAGTTCTTCAGCTGACTTCAAAGTAAAAAAAACCCCTTGGTATATTAAAGTGTCAGGAAAAACATCTGCTCAAACAATTACTTTGTTCCTTCCGTGGGAAGATCAGTAAGTAGTCAGCTTTCTTTTAATCCCCAACTCAAGATTTACGAAAACATTTTCACTCCAAATTACCGTTTTAATATTACCTGAAATTTTAAACCCAAAAATATACTTGAAAGCCGCATCAATCAAATTAAATGTCTACCTTAAAATGAGCAGGTAAAAGGTAAAATACATTCGTTGTACATAATATTTTTACGTCAAGAGTTACGCGTTTTGGTTAGCAGGAAAGCAATAAAGGTATATTAAGGCTTCGCGTAATAGGGAACGTGTGGCATCAGTCATTCTGTCCCACAGAACGTAGGATATTTTCAATCTGCTGAGTTCGTTTGAACGTGTGTCGCGTCATCATTACACTTTATTAAAGCGTTACAAGCGCTGACTTCCAACGAAGTGAGAACATACCGCACTGTCTGATGTTATAGATAGGCTGTGTTAAAAGTATTTTTGGTGGTTTGTCGTGATACCCGTTTACTATGCTCAACGGGTATTTTGTATACGTCGAATTGACAGTATCGCGAATATCATGTCGGCAACAATGAGATGAATCAGAGGTACCCTTTGCAACGAAAACACACTGCGTTTATTAAACCAACAATACTTGAAATTTCAATTTGCCACAATAATTACATTCGGCTCTATTTTAGTTCTTTTGTATTTTGAAATGTTTAGAATAACTTTTTCTAAACCTTTATAATTCGTACGCCATTATTGGCAAAACATGGACGCTCACAACATATATTTACTCAATACCTTGCATGTCTGATTAATCAGTGTATGTAAACGCATGTTTGACAAATAAATGATTCTTATTCTTATTCAATGAATCGGGTACAGTTTCGGCACGTTTCAACTCTGCTGCAATCAGAAACAGAGTGTCGTCTTCGATGCGAGCTCAAAACATCACGCCTAAGGGTGCAGTTCCATTGAGGCGGAGCGGAGAAGAGCTGTGCCGCGATTCACCTATCACATGGCTTGAAATCCACATCTTTTCTCCACTCCGCTTCACAGGAAACAGCATTGGCCGCTCCGCACAGCTCCACTCCGCCTCAGTGGAACCGCAGCCTAAAGAAGCGCGCAGTAGGTGTGGGTAGACTGGCAAATAGATCACGTGATGTCACCACTGACGCGCTGCCTATTCATTTTATGTTCGTATTAATGACCGTATTCGACTGTTTATATTATGCACCCACATCTCAACTGTTTTCACTGCTGAGCATCATATCCGCTGCAATGTTGAGTTTTTCAGATATTCATATTCATCATCTGCCTAGCCTTTTCTCAACTATGTTGGGGTCAGTTTTCAGTCTAAATGGATTCAGCTGAATACCAGTATTTTCCATGGAGTGACTGCCTATCTGACCTCCATAACTCAGTTAGTCCTGGGTAATTACGATACCCCTTGATAAGACTGGTTGGCAGACTTTCGGGCCACTGACCACTTGCAACAGAAACTCGGTATGTAATGGGTCACCCATCTACGGACCAACCTAGGCAAGCGCCGCTTAACCTTCAGATCGATTCGATCGGCTGTTATTATTTAGCCACGAGCTCCTCAATTTAATAGGTACAAGTATGGACTTTAAATACTATGATCATTTTATCACTAAAGGCTGGCAACAGTGCATGAGGTACTTCTGAAAATAAAAAATAAGTTTGTACCAAGAGAATTTCAGTATGAAGCATTTATTTATTTATGTTGTATCACAAGTTTAAGGCTAAGTACTCAATCAATCATTCTAACAGGTCCCACAGGTTCTCTTCAAGTTTTCCGTAAATTACTTCAATATTTGTTTTTTCCTGACATTGAGAATATGCCTCCGGTAAGAAAATGTATTTTAACTGTGTTGCCAAGTACAAATAGTATAATATGTCAGTATAAAAACTACACTGTTTGTTACTCTTCATGATACATACTATGCGTTTCTTTTCGATTTACAAAGACGCTAATTTTTTTATATGTAGTAAAAAAATGATTGTAAATTAGTGTTGCCCCACACTAGGAATATCTCCTGCGTGGGTGCGTTTACAAACATTTAAACTCACATAAACAGCCAGACCCGGAACAAGTTTCTAAACATGCAATTTTATTTAAAAAAATACCTTCACATGGGGAATGTGACCGCATCATGATTTATATTATCAGCTCAGCAATAAAAAACGCAATATTCAGTCGGTATTCTATTCATTGATATTCTTAACTAAAAGAGATAGATAGACTACCAGATAATAACAGCCATTCGAGTCGATCTTCAGGTTTAGCCGCGCTTACCTAGGTTGGTCTGTGGATGGGTGACCATCCATTATATTCAGAGTTTGCTCCGTGACTCGGAAAGCACGTTAAACCGTTGATCTCGACTGTCATATGTACATCTTTGACAGTCGTTACACGAAGTCGAAACAGCCGAAACTCTGACAAACATTCTTACCAAGAGGTTCTTATCAATCGGTAACTACTATGAAAATATTTTTTTTAAACAGTTGTGAATCATGATCTTTTGATTTTCGATGACGAATCGGCACAGTGACGAACAGGGCATAAGCCTTACCTAGCACTAACTGGGTTGTGGAGCTCAGGCAGTCGCTCAATGGTAAATACTGGTATTCAGTTGCACCCAGTAAGACTGGAAGCCGACCCTATCATAGTTGGGAAAAGGCTAGGCAGACGATGATGATAATAATGTTAACTAAACAACTCAAACTCACGCCACTATTAACTGCAGTTTGAAAATTTCAGTTAGTTGACATAATCGGCGAGAGTTAATTTATTCCCGCATCACGTGCGAGATTCAATTTCAGTTTGACCATCTTAATACCATTTTTATAAACTCAACCTGTGTCTACGCGAGTTGACAGCAACAGCGACTCATCCTCCTAGCGTCCATTGATTGGCCTGTTGGTCTAGTAGTTAGTGACCCTGACTGCTAGAACGGAGGTCGTGGGTTCGATTCCCACACAGGACAAATCTTTGTGCGATGAGTACGATTATTTATTCTGTATCTGGGTGTGTAATTTATCTATAATATGTATGTATTTAGAAATATATAAGTATGTTTATCAGTTGTCTGGTTGCCATAGTACAGGCTCTGCCTAGTTTGGGATCAGATGGCGGTGTGTTGGTTGTCCCAAAATTAAAAAAATATATATGTATATAGTATTTGTTTAGCGACGAAATTTAATAAGAAACTTCACGTTAGCTCAAAGCATCGGGAACTCTGAAGTTGAATCCATTTATTTCTTTAACTTGAAACGGTTAAGTAACACAAATACTAGTCGCTTGTTTAAGTAAAAGACAAACATTCTTCGGGTCGAGTGCAAAATACTTGGGCCAATCTTGAGGCTTGTTAGTAAGCTCAGTTTTTGGGGATATTATTTTCATTTTTAGTGTAACTTAGAAACTACATAAACGGTCTGTATTCAATGCAAGTTAGATACAGAAGAGCAGAAACAATTGGCATTGCTGAGTTTCTACTTGTACGAGCATCGCCACATGATATCAATTGATTTAGTTTTTAACTGAACAAGCAGTTGCTAATTCACCGATTTATGTACATTCGCTGACTATGCTATTACGCCCGCCACAAGTCACCTACTTTAGGTATTATATATGTTTATGTTTTACCTAATAAACTGTCAATTATTAACGGACACAAAACAGTGATTTTATTTCCTGTACACATCCCGTGTGATTCGTCCACCTACCTACTACATCTCAGTGTGCGGAGCTGCTGCCCGTACACTACTGGTAAATGTATGTTTACTTTGCTGTAAATGCACTGTATTCAAAGTTAGACAAATCATGTCGAGCGCTTGGAATAAGATTATTATAATGTTTTGCCTCTCACATCTTCATTTTCTTGTTGAATTCGGCGTCATATACTCGTATCTATCAGCTGGTTTCATTATTACGACTGTTTGTAGCTCTGATTGGATCCTTGCAAGATGCCTAGATCATCGTTGCGTGTCCTTTTTTTTCGGATGGGAAATCATCAAATGACTCCTCCCGCTCTGGGCGGAGCGGAAGGGAGTGTCAGACTTTTACTGACTAAAAACCATCCATGTTTCTTCGTTTGCCCTTTATGTTCTAGGGCCGCGGTATCTCTTTCGAACATTCCCGCAGCCCTGGAATCGTTGCTTGTCCTTAGGCAAATATATTGTTGTATTGTCATTATCATTACTTGTAATTGATAAATACATTTTAGTTATAGTTTACTATAAGTAAACTGCACTAAATATATCATTCAATGAGAAACAATACTACTGCGCCTGTATTGTACACTATTTGTAATGCTTTTTTAAATAAATTATTCTTATTTTTAGTCTCAAATAAATTGTTATGTTGGAATAACATTTGAATTCAACACAAACGAGTAGATAAGTGGGAGTCGATCTTAATTTTTTTTCTGTAATAGTATTAAGGCACTGAGAAGCTTAACCGTAAAACCACAGCAACCCAAATAATAGAACGAAGGAGTTGCAGGTAAAATAATGAAGCCGGACTATCCAAAAAAAAATCTTCTCTACAACAGACTAAACTTTATTATAATTTAATTTTCAACGGCTTTTCATAACTTTCGTAAATTCCTTAATTCTGCCATTTGTTCTCTGAGATTTACCGTCGTCCTCTGATAAATAGGGTTATTCCTCAAATAAGTAAGCCGAGGCATTGTTACTAGGTATGTCACGTGTAGGAACCGCCATAACGAAATTATAAGGGTTCCAGTACTTTTGGGGTCCTAGGAATGCTGAATAAGTTATTTCGGTAGACTTGATATTGGTAGAAAAAATAAGACCCATTTAGGACTAAGAGTTGAAAAAGAAAAACTTTCAAACAATTATCAGTTCATAAAGTCGATTTGTTTTTTTTTTTAATTCCCTATATCATGCTGTCACCTGATAAAGTGACGTCAACAATACTGATTTGCTTTGAATTCTTGAATTTGTTCATCATTAGGTTTGTTAAGAAACATTCTAATATTTGGCTTGCCAAAATAGATATAGAAAAATGAAACTAGTATAACTGTATCGTTAAACTGAACACTTTATTCTATGTTTTCAAAATGGTCCATTTATCACTAAATTCAGTTTACCGTTGAACGTATCAAAAACATTGGCTCGTTGATCTAGTGGCCCCAATTGCGACTGCTATGCTTGAGGTCCTAGGTTCAATTCCCGGGTCGGGCAAATTGTTATTGGGTTGGTAGCAGCCACGGAGTCTGCATTCATGTCCAGTGGATAGCAATAGGCTCGCTCCCTATTATATCGGACTTAAACATAACTCAAAATGTGGGTGAACTATTAGGTACACCTCAGCTTAACCCTCCGGGGATTTCAGACGTGAGCTTATGTATTAAAAACATAAGTCCGTCTTAATCATCATTTTACATGTTTGAAAGAAACAGAACGATATTTTTAATTGCTAAACGTGAGGCAAGCGGGCGTTAATATAAAAATTACATACTTTCAACTGCCTTATACAATAAAATGTTAATAAAACAGCCATAAACAAAGCCACGAATGCAAACAACCTACCAACTCATACTATTGCTATTTAAAGCAAAATGCAAGCGAAACCATTGAATTCCCCTACATTCATGCTGCTGCATTTTATGAAATAATGTAATATTTCGCGCGCGATATTAATATTTGCTAAGGTTTCATTTTACTATTCCATTTAGTAGTTTGCTACAGTTTTAATTAAGTTCAATATTGATCTAAATGAAACTGGAGCTTGTCAACTCGTGCGAAATGAATTAAGTGCTTATGATACCCGCTGCAGTGTAAGTGCTAGTAGATAATTAGATATGCCATCTGGCTCATTTATAAAAAGGAAAATTAATTATATCCGTATGCGTTAAAATTGTTATAGATTCAGGCCATGTCCTAAACAAAGCAATCGTCACACAAAATCGCGACAGTGACGTTCATTTTGTTCGGCGAACCCGAATGTGACGTTGCGCCGATAGGGATTTCAGGGTTTTCAAGTAAATTAACGCGAGGGCCAGATTTTCAAATAACCGATCGCTTTGGTCAGAGTTTATAAATAGAACTATGGAACGGTCTTATAGTTCGAAATCAAATGTAGACTGAATCGATATTCTAATAATCGAGTAAGGGATTTTGTTAACATTATTATTGGCAAAATAATTTTAGACGTGTATCCATGTCCACTGTTTAAAATTTTCTCACTTAGCAGGAAACTAAAACGTTACATTGTACAACCTACCTGATACATCAGTAGATGTACCTTTTTTTTTGGGATGGGAAATCATCATATATGACTCCTCCCGCTCTGGGCAGAGCGGAAGGGAGTGTCAGACTTTTACTGACTAAAAACCATCCATGTTCCTTCTTTTGCCCTTTATGTTCCAGGGCCGCGGTATCTCTTTCGAACAGTCCCACAGCCCTGGTGGGCATCGGCCCTTGCGGGCCTCTCCTGTTTGCTGACATCTCTTTGAGGCGAGCGTGGAACACGAACGCGCCGTCGACACGGCCTGTCGTCATAAGACGGACGGACGGCGAGCTAGCCCATTACTAACCGTCCACAGGCCCGCGTCTACGGTGGCCGAGAGCCACCACGTGGCCCCCGACGCCCGGTGCTTCTCCCGCGACGGCTGGGACGTGAGGTTCTCTCCCTCTCACATTCCGCTACCTCCTTCGCTAGCATGACTGCTTCGCAGAAGGAGGTGACGGCTTCCCATTCCAATCGCCACTACGAGGACACGGCGGTGCTCCGCCCAAGCGGAGCAGACCTCCACGGTGTGCTCCACCGTGTCCTCCGGGCGATCCTCACAATGATAGAACCCGGGCGTTTCCTCCCGCCCTATTCGGTGCCTCCCGAAACAACCGTGTCCGGTGAGGACCTGCGTCAGGTGGAAGGTGAGTGAGCCGTGGCGCCTCTCTAGCCACTCCTCAAAGAGGGGACTCATCGCCACTATCGTGGCGTGCCCTGCACGGGGTTGCGACAGTCGCTCTCTCCATGTCGCCATTAGATCGTGCCGGAGGTCTGTCCAATGAGCGACAATTTGACGCGGCAGCGGAGTTTCCCCCCGGCGGCGGCGTAGTGCCTCCGCGCGCCACTCGTGCAGGCGCGCGAGGACTATTGCCTCCAGATCCCATGGTGGCAATCCGTCAAGGAGGCTCGCCGCCTCACCGAAGATCGTGCGGTACCCACGGACCAGCCTTACAGCTACCACCTTTCGGGGCGCGTTCAGATAGTGCGCGGCTCGCAACCTTAACGAACGCGCCCACACCGGGGCCCCGTAAAGGGCCATGGACCGCACGATCCCCGCGTAGAGCCTCCGGCAGGAGGCGTTTGGACCCCTCAGGTTGGGCAAGAGCCGCTTGAAGGCAGCCCCGGCCCGTTCCAGTTTGGGAGCCAAACGTCGGAAGTGCTCCACGAAGTTCCACAGGCTGTCGAGGACGAGTCCAAGGTAATTCGATGTAGACTCGACGCCGATGGGAGCCCCTCCTACCGTCAGTATGGATCCCGATGGTGGCGCGTTCCGAGGCCTATGAAAGCACATGGCCTCGGACTTATGCAATGCCACCTCAAGACCAATTGCAGGATCCTTTCCACGACTATCGCAACCATCAGTAGATGTACCTACCCCAGGGAAGTAGAGAGTGGTAAGAAGTACCTGGTCTCCATCGTTGAGTAAAATTAATCTGAAATTAAAGAAAACTAAGAGTTATTAGCGAAGGTTGTTCAGTATTACAATTATTGTAATACTCTTCTAATAAATTATGTAAATTATTAACATAATATTTTAAAATACATCGTCTGCTTCGATTATGAAATACTTTACGTAGGTGTTTATATTTTAAGCTATGCCTGAAAATACAGAGCATCGTCTATCAAAGTCAGTTCTTAAGTTCCTTCCTATATTATGATGGATTTGGTCTTAAATCTTCCGTGTTTATATTTAGTAAGAATATACGTTCTTGCCTTATATTAAATAATAATTACATAGCTACAACATGTAAGCCAACCCGTCACGAAGCCGCTAACCAAGCATTCTGTACATCAAACTAAGGTACTCTCCGCAAGAATTATTGCTGGGAAACGACTTTTTTGGGTTTAAATATCACGTTTTACGGCAGAACTCAATGTACATTCTGCTGGTGGGTGTATTGAATAGTGCAGAGGTCATGGAGATATTTAAAGTAAAGTTTTAATACTTTGCCTGGAAAACTATAGCTTCGATGACACTGAAACCCTCATCAGTATTCTAACCTAGTGATATAAAATATTCATAACACACACACCAACACACATCTCACCACACACACTCTACCTCTATTCCATAATTATGAAATGTGCCTTTAATTTATTTTATCTTATTTTCCTGTTTTTTTCAGTTAGCTTTGACAATTAATCTTAAGTTTTTATGTTAAGTTAATTTCTACAGTAGACATTTATTTAGTAGAGTTTTAAAAACATTAGTTCTTTAAGTACGAGGAGCTCGTGGCTTAAGAATAATAGCCACTCGGATCAATCTTTAGGTTAAGCCGCGCTTGCCTAGGTTGGTCTGTGCATAGGTGACCACCCATAACATACCGAGTTTCCTCCGTGCCTTGAAAACCACATTAAGTGGTTTCTTTGACCGTCGTCACAGGCGTAGTCAGTGGCTCGAAACTCTGACAACCAGTTGTACCAAGAGGTATCGTATTACCCAGTACTAAATTGGTTGTGGAGGTCAGATAGGCAGTCGCTCCATGTAAAATACTGGTAGCCGGCCGCAACGTTGTTGGGAAAAGGCAGATGATGAATTCTTAGATGTCCCTTACAAAATTA
The DNA here is from genome assembly GCA_950022335.1 of Eurois occulta. Lineage (NCBI taxonomy): Eukaryota > Metazoa > Arthropoda > Insecta > Lepidoptera > Noctuidae > Eurois > Eurois occulta. The sequence continues at coordinate 2,517,131 of OX465486.1, forward strand.
ATACTCAGTAAAATATAATAGGGATTATGTTTGTAATCATTTTGTCTGTTTTTTTCCTTCACTTAAAATCAAACCGTTCATCGTATTTCTCGTTACTAAAAAAAAACAACTCAGGTGTGTTCCAAAAGTTTTAATATTCGAAATATACAGTGCACCCCGCCATCCATCACCATGCCGATATCGGAACGGTCAAATGCACTTACTACATAACTGATTGATTATTTTCTACTATAAATTGTACAAAGAGAAATACGGGGGAACTTGGAAATACTTGACAATGACAGGTTGTTTTCTTTGATCTTTCATCTATTCGAGTTCTGATGACATAATTTTTTGAAGAAACTTGCTATTGCCCAGCTCTACTCCCTTCAGGGCCGGATTCCACTGAACTGGAGATGAGATGAGAGGAAAGGAGGAAGATGTGTTGTAAACCACCAATAGACTTTCGTTGTTTACAGTTGTCTCCGCTTAACCTACACACTAGGTGGCCAAGTGCAAAGCGAAGACGCGAAGAGATGTAAGCGGCCAACTGCGAGCGGCATGCGGTGTGCTGTGAGCGGTATGCGGTATGCTGTGAGCGGCGAGTGAGTGGTGTGCCGTGAGCGGCATGCAGTGTGCTGTGAGCGGTATGCGGAATGCTGTGAGCGGCGAGTGAGCGGTGTGCCGTGAGCGACATGCGGTGTGCCGTGAGCGGCATGCGGTATGCTGTGAGCGGCGAGTGAGCGGTGTGCTGTGAGCGGAGAGTGAGCGGTGTGCTGTGAGCGGCATGCGGTGTGCTGTGAGCTGCGACTGAGCGGTGTGCTGTGAGCGGCATGCGGTGTGCTGTGAGCGGAGACTGAGCGCTGTGTTGTGAGCGGCATGCGGTATGCTGTGAGCGGCGAGTGAGCGGTGTGCTGTGAGCGGAGAGTAAGAGGTGTGCCGTGAGCGGCATGCGGTGTGCTGTGAGCGGAGAGTGAGCGGTGTGCTGTGAGCGGAGAGTGAGCGGTGTGCCGTGAGTGGCATGCGGTGTGCTGTGAGCGGAGAGTGAGCGCTGTGCTGTGAGCGGAGAGTGAGCGGTGTGCTGTGAGCGGAGAGTGAGCGCTGTGCTGTGAGCGGCGTACGATGCACATCTCCTTTCCTCTCCACTTTGCACATCTCCGCACAGCTTTGGCGGATACACCCTATCTCTTAGCTCTGAGCTAGGATTTGTGCCCGGCTGATGGCAATAGGCTCGCCTCCTATTACAAGAGACTTAATCGTAACTGGCGGAAAGTGGGTGTATCAAATCAAATCAATCAAATCAAATCAAATCAAAATATTTTTATTTCACATAGGCCTCCATGGGCACTTATGAAACGTCGACAAAAAGGTGCACGGTTCGGGTTGGTCGTTTCCTATGGAGAAGAACCGGCAAGAAACTCCATGGTTACTCTTTTAAAATGATTAGTTTTACAATATTATCATGTTACAGCATTAGTACTCAAGTATGGGGGGACAGCCTAGGCCCGACAATAAGTCGTTGCTTACTGCACAAAAAACGGAAAACAAGAAAAGAGGTTAACAAAAGTTAACACACCTCTAGGAATCTACAAGGCCTACACTGTTCACACATTCACAAACAATCGTTAAAAAGAATCTATACAAAGGCAAGAAAATATTATAAAATACTAAATTAAATATGTGACAAAAATATTGTCATCAGTGCTGCAACTATTCTGAATAAAAAGTGTTTAAATGATTTGAGAACCATTGTAAAAAAAAAAACATTGTAAATTAAAAGGAAAAGAAATAAAATAAAAAATGAGATTGAGAATAGTTAGAGACATCCACATATTTGTGCCGTTTATGAGCTACCAGGGAAGCCGCATGCGCAGAAGGAACTAAAGCCAAACCTCTTTATCTTCAACGTAGTCCTTGATTTTGTAATATGCTTTTTTAATAAGGACACGTTTAATGTAATTTTTGAACTTTCCATCGGTCAGTTCTATAACTGACTTAGGTAATTTGTTATAAAAACGTATACTGTTAATAAGAAAAGACTTACTAGTTTTTGTTAACCTGAATTTGGGTATTACAATTTCGTGTTTACTGCGTGTATTAATATTGTGGAAGTCGCTTCTAATTTTGAAAAGCCCTCGGTTTTTGCGGACATATAAAATACATTCTAGGATATAAAGGGAAGGCAGAGTCAGTACATCGATCTCTTTAAATTTTTCTCTGAGGGACTCGCGAGGACCCATTTTATAGATCGCGCGGACTGCCCGCTTTTGTAAAATGAAAAATGAGTCAACGTCTGCCGCCGATCCCCACAGCAGAATGCCATAAGACATAATACTGTGGAAATAAGCATAGTATATTAACCTAGCTGTAGCTGCATCAGTTAACTGCCTTATTTTCCTTACTGCATATGCAGCTGAGCTTAACCTACCCGAAAGAGTTCTAATGTGCGGTCCCCACTGCAATTTTGAATCGATAGTAATCCCTAGGAATACAGTTTCCGCTATAACATCAAGTTTTTTGCCGTCAAGATTTAAATTTATATCCCGTTGAGGTACATTTGGTAAAGAGAATTTTAGACATTTTGTTTTGTTCGCATTCAGTAAAAGATTGTTAGCTGCGAACCATTTCGAGAGAACAGTTAGACTTTCGTTGGCATGTAAGACATCCGTATCCTTTCTATCTATTTTAAAAATTAGCGAAGTGTCATCAGCAAATAGAATTATATCCGATAATTTGGCCATCATGTAAGGGAGATCATTAATGTAAACAAGAAATAGGAAAGGCCCGAGAATTGAACCTTGGGGCACGCCCATCTTTACTAGAGACCCGGAGGACGTCGCCCCATTTACATTTACTTTTTGCTGCCTGTTTGATAAATATGAGAGAACAAGATCAGCAGCTTGTCCACGAATTCCGTAGTGGTGTAATTTACAGATCAGTGTGTTGTGGTCGACGCAGTCAAACGCTTTTGAGAGGTCACAGAAAATACCAATGGCATCCTGGGACTTCTCCCAGGATTCCAGAATGTGACTGATGAGTTTTACTCCCGCGTCTGTTGTCGACCTACCCTTCGTAAAACCAAACTGTTGACTATGCAGAATCCCATTTGAGTTGAAGTGAGACAGCATCTAGTCCAGCATTATTTTTTCATAGATTTTACTCTTTTTTTTTTATATTTTGATGGGCCTACTCTTGACCTCAATCTGGTCCTGAGGACAGAGATGAGGTCGACGATGGAACGAGCTAACCCAAAAGAAGCCTATTAACTCGCGACTTAAATAGATTGGGGTCATATGAACTTGGGAACACCGACGAAGGCAGGGAATTCCACTCCTTGGCTGTGCGCATAATAAACGATGTAGCAAAGCGCTTCGTGCGAATGTGTGGAACATCGACAAGGAATGGGTGATAACCCGCAGTACGTCTGGACTCCCGATGGAAGAAGGGAGATAGTACTCAATGCTGGAAGCACAGATATAGGTCTATAATTAGAGGGGTCACCCTTACAACCCGATTTGAATATTGGTATTACTTTACTATGTTTCATTAAGTCAGGAAACTTGCCGCTATCCAAACATTGATTGAATATGCCAGTTAGGAGAGGAGCAATAGAGTCAATAATATCCCCAAGAACTTTGACGGATATCCCCCATAAGTCTTCAGTATTTTTTATGTTTAGACTTTTGAATGCATTTATAATTGTATCAATACATATTGGTTTAAATTTAATGTTTGGAATGTCCTTAGTAAAGTTTTCTTTAAGAAGTGCTTCAGCTAATTTAGATGAAGAGGGGAGAGATTTCGTAACCTCTAACGGAATATTGGTAAAGAAATTTTCTAGAGTCTCAGCGACTTCTAGCTTATCAGAAATAGTTTGATTATTTATTTTCAAAGACAATTCATTCTGATCTCGTTTTTGTGTCTTTCCGGTTTCTCTATTAATCACCTGCCACACGGTTTTTATTTTATGATTAGAGGTACCAATTTTGTTGACTATTAATTGAGATTTTGCTTGAGCGCAGACACTTTTGAATATTTTTGAATAGCTTCTAACATAAGTGTAAAAAGCTTGATCTGAGGTCAGAGATTTTTCGTGGTATAAATTATATAGAATATCTCTGCTTATCCTTATTCCCGTAGTGGCCCATTCACTTAATTTAGATTTGGAATTAACTTTAACTGTTTTTACAGGACACGTTTTATTAAATTCTTGACAAACTGTAGAAAATAATGTACCGTAATTTATATTGGGGTCTTTTGAATCAAAACTAACATTAGATAGATTGCAAAGAACATTATTTTTAAACGATTTTAATTTATTGTAATTAAGTACACCTCTGCCTAAAGGCGAGATGTCACGTAGAAATATAAAAAACCGGCCAAGTGCGAGTCGGACTGGCGCACGAAGGGTTCCGTATCATCATCTATAAAAACGGCAAAAAATCGTATCTGTTGTATGGGAGCCCCCCTTAATGTTTTTTTTTTTAATGTTTAGTATTTGTTGTTATAGCGGCAATAGTAATACATCATTTGTGAAAATTTCATATTTCTAGCTATCACGGTTTATGAGATACAGCCTGGAGACAGACAGACAGCGAAGTCTTAGTAATAGGGTCCCGTTTTACCCTTTGGGTACGGAACCCTAAAAAGTAAATCAAATGACCCACTTTAAAACCATTCGTTATTTAGACATAATTTAAGTACGTAAGGCTCTTCAGTTGTCGTGCGTCGGTAAGTTCTTCAATATCCTGAAACATAAGTTAAAGTTTAAGTCCTAACTTTCATTCACAAACTCACGAACTTCCTACACTTGAAAGATGGATATTCAACGAATATTTCAGTTTCTCAAGAACACATTTACAAATGGACTCATCTGTAGTAACTATGGTCCTAATCGTAGAATTGCTTCTTTAGAATATTATCACGTTTATTAAAGTAATAACTTAAATACGGAGCTAAGTATTTTCTTAGTACGTCTGGCCTACTAAAATTATGTTTTACAGTTTCAGTTAGAGGCCTTGGTATTATATTTTATCCACTGTAAACTAAATTATCCGTTAGTAAAATTAAACAAAATTATACGCGTCAAACTTTGAAATAAAAAAAACCTTTTTTTAATACATTTTTGAGCTAAAACAAAGTACCTACTTGCCTACATCACTTTATTTTGTCATGCAAACAAAACAACCCACGTAAGCTTGAAAAAATTTGTTTAAGATATTTTGGAGAGGGTTGCGTTTGCGCTAAGCGGCTGAAAAATGGCTTCAGAACAAAGTAATAAAGCCCCGACCAATCGATTGAAAGGAAATACGAGTTTCCGCTAAATCTCGGCGAAGATACGAAAGGATTCTGTGGAAATCTTTCGCGGAGACGAGTTTGGTAACTTGTGAATGGGGCTGATTGAAAAAACAAACAAGGAAAGTGTATTTTTAAATGCTGCTATCGTTTTGCTTTTGTTCTGTCTGATTTACATCGTTGTGTTTGTTTGTTGTATGCTTGCTTTGTTTTCGTTTTTAGGGTTCCGTAGTCAACAAACAAGGAAACCTTATAGTTTCGCCATGTCCATCTGTCTGTCTGTCCGCAGCTTAGCTCAAAGACTCTTGGTACTAGAAAGCTGTAATTTGGCATGAATATACAGATTAGTTACGTCGACGAAGTAGTAAAATAAAATCTCCAAATGTATTTTTTTTAGGGTATCTCCAGTACCTACATATAAAACGGGTTTTTTTTTCGCGTACCCCGTAGTGTAGGATGTCGTTGGTTAGGTCTTTAAAGAATATTGCGAGTTAGTTCAAATAATTTTTCGATTAAGGGATTTGTTAATAAAATATTAAAGTTCAGTTTTTTTTAGACTCAAGTGGCGCCGTAAACATAACCGTTTAGCAGGTAGAGCACTAGGTACCTGCTAATCGGTTATGTTTGGGTGTGTGAAAAAATTCACGGTGATAGTTTATATAACGAAGTTAAAAGGAAAACTATTACAGCTAAGTAGGCTTTACAAATTTACGAGTAATAGTTGACCAACTTATAAAATGTACTTGGATAACATATTTTCCTAAACATAATGACAGGTTTTTCAACTGCAAATGTAAGTTTGTTTTTAATTATTACAATAAAAATCATCGTCCGGAGGCAAATCGAACCGTAGTATTTTGATGGGCAACTACGGAACCCTACATTGTGCGTGGCCCGACACGCACTTGTCCGTCTTTTTATATTATTTTGTCTTCCCTAACGGCACAAACTATTTGAAAACTATACATGAAATAAACAATCTTAAAAATATGTAATGAATGTAAGTAGGTAATCGTTTTAGCGTCGGTGTCTCTTCCACCCTGTATAGTTTTCAGCAACAATAAAATATTTTCATTAAAAATATTATAGAATAGTAAAGTAAAATAACTAGCCAAATTACTTAAATCAGACCATACTAAAATATAGTCGATTATTTAATCAGATTAGTACTAAAATTACTACAGCTAAATGATTTATGCTATTAAGATATTATAGTTTTATTTAAATAATAAATAATTCAACCTTTACTTGGTGAAAAGTTTCAAAGCTTCGTGTTTCAGTAATTAAATCTCCGCCTACATTTGTTTCGTGATTTAATCCAGAATCTAGTTAATCCAGATCAAATTCTACTATCCGCTCAATTGTTTGGACTTCGTAAAACTATTGACGCAATAACAATACAATTTATGGAATTCCTTTACTTGAGAGCTTTATCCAAACAATGTTTTGACGTCTTTACTATGAATAAAATTAATATAGGGTGACTGGTAATTAGTGATCGATACTTATACCCACACGTGAATGGACTCATGAAAACAAACAACTTACCCAAAGAAACAATTTTTATAGTCATTCACTTATAATCACAATTACAGCCGTATGAAATTAACGCGCGCGCGGCTGTGAACACTATCGTACCGTGCAACAATGGGTACTGTTGCACGGTACGATAGTAATGAGACAGAACGGCGGCGGCGTCACGCGGCTAACAGCTGTTATGTCATAGGTGCGCGCCCGCGAATTTTATACGGCTGTTGTGTTATTGTGATAAAATTGAATGAGTTTAAAAAAAAAAAAACTATGGGAAAGTTGTTTGTTATCATGAGTACAATCACGTGTTTAAGTATCGGTCACTAATTACCAGTCACCCTATATGTAATGTGGAAGTCGGAGCAGTGAATTGAGAGTTCTGTACCATTTTGATGTTAATTGGCATGATGAGTCTGTAAAAATACAGAACAGAGAATAAAACACAGTTAAAATTCTCTCACTTTTCAAAAAGAAGGGTATGGAAGAACTTACATCAGGAATTGTTTAACCATCAAACGAAGGGTACAGGGGCAAAACCAGGAATGTCACTAAAAACCCAATATTTAATTTATGATGACAACATTTTCATTTTCCCGCGTATTTTTATTTAGCAGTATACAAAAGCGTAAAAACAAGAATAGTAAGATGTATCACTTAAATTTCAAAACGACGTACAGGAATAAAACAGGGAAGGTCCATAGTGTAACTGCTAACTGCCTACCAAAATTTTCTACCTATTACTGCAGAAAAGTACAAGGACTTAATGGATTTAAAAAGATTTGAGGGGGCCCAATCCTACTTTGAAGGCATTCCCCATGTCTAATAATTAAGCAATTATTTCATTTGGACATTCCTTGTATTTGTATGGAACACAATGGACATTCCCAGTTTTTGTATGTTCCAAAAGTGAACTATTTTAATTTTTTAAATATTTAATTATTTTTTATTTTCATAAAACTATTTTTTGTTCCTAAAATGAAGACTTTAAAAGCTAAAGTTAAGTTTGTATTAGTTGGATATAAGTTAAAGTGATACTTATGAAACTTGTTAACTTTTAAATATTAAAATGCTAATTACACAACTTTTTGTTTTTGTGACATTTCTTGTTTTGCCCCTGTACCCTTCAAACAAAAAGAGATGTTTCAATGGATATTATTGGAAAAGCGGTGATAGCCTAGTGGTGTGACCGTCGGACTGCCAAGTCATGGATCACAAGTTCGAACCCAAGACACGCACCTCTGATTTTTCGCATTAATTTGCGTATTGTATAATTACCACTTTTTACGGTGAAAGAAAACATCGTGTGGAAACCAGCATGCCTGAGAGATATTTCACGAAGGCATGAAAAGCCAAGTCAGAGGCCCACGGGCGGTACAAAAACTCTGACACCAGGTTAGGCGCTAACCACACGATAAAGTGGAATGAATATTAAACCATCTTAAACCCTAGACACATGGACAACAGATCACACCTTTTTCCCATCGGGGTATGCACTATGTAATTAATGTAACTGTAATTTACAGAACGTCGATCTACTAAGATTACTATTACAGATTATTCAGCAATGGTATTCCCATTGCTGAAAGACACATCCTGTCCTGGTCCTTGTGCAACTCCACCCGTACCTTGAGCGGCATGTCCAAAGCCACTACAGATGCTGTCGAAGTGGCAGAGAGCTGATCGAAGGTTTATTTAACTTTAAAGGAATCAACGACTGCCTCATTGGTCTAATGATCGCAAGTGTGACTGCTGAGCATGAGGTCCTGGGTTCGATTCCTAGGTCGGGCAAAGTGTTATTGCATTTTTCCATTATGAATATCTCTGTAGCAGTAACGGAGTCTGGATTCTTGCTGGCTGATGGGAATAGGCTCGCTCCAAATATCTATGGAACTTAAAGATAACTTGAGATGTTTGTCTTAGGTTAGCTATTAGGCACACCTCTTTTTAACCCGAGGATTGCTGAGCATGATGTCCTGGGTTCGATTCCCAGGTCGGGCAGTGTTATTTTACTATTTTTTCATTATGAATATCTCTGTAGCAGTAACGGAGACTGGATTCTTGCCAGCTGATGGGAATAGGCTCGCTCCCAATATCTATGGAACTTAAAGATAACATGAGATGTTTGTGTTAGGTTAGCTATTAGGCTCTTCCTAACCCGAAGATTACAGGCCTGTGTGTTATATTACGAAATTATTGTCAAGACGATGGATAGCTGAAAACATAAACACGCTTGTAAATGGTGTCCTAAACATCAATCAATTACAGTCCTTCCCATACCCCAGCTTCAGTCATGACTAAATTAAATTAGCATGGCATGAATTTTTGACTCCATTAGAGATTTTTTTTATCGCAAAGGTGATTACATTGTTAATGGACGAAAAGCGAAAGGTCTTCACTTAAAAGATTATGGCTTTTTTGTGGACAACAATGGTGAAGAAATTAGGCCATGATGGTGTCGGGACAATAATGGTGTTTTTGTATATAATTGAATAGGTGTATGAGGTGAGGTTGACTTGCAGTTGATTGAGTAACAGAGAAAGAAGAGGGTAGACAGTAATGGTTGGCAATTAGTTTATAAAAGCAAGCAGTGATAGCAAATTGGTGTGACTATCGGACTGCTAAGTCATAGGTCTCAAGTTCGAACCCAAGACACGCAACTCTGTTCATAGGGTTCTGTACCCGAAGGCTAACCAATGGGACCCTATTATTAAGCCTCTGTAGTCCGTTCGTCCGTTTGTCTGTCAGCGGGCTATATCTTATGATCCGTAATAGGTAGATAGTTGAAATTTTCACAGAATTTGTATTTCTGTTGCCGCTATAACAAAAAATAAATTATAAATTAAAAGGGGCTCCCCTATTACGATGGCACAGCAGAATCCTTCATGCGCGAGTGCGACTCGCATTTATAATTATCACTTACTTCGGTGAAAGAAAACATTGTGAGGAAACCAGCATGCCTTTTTTTTGGGATGGGAAATCATCAAATGACTCCTCCCGCTTTGGGCGGAACGGAATGGAGTGTCAGACTTTTACTGACTAAAACCCATCCATGTTCCTTCTTTTGCCCTTTGTGTTCCAGGGCCGCGGTTTCTCTTTCGAATAGTCCGGCAACCCTGGCAGGCATTTGCCCTTAAGGGCCCCTCTGGTTTGCTGACATCAAACCAGCATGCCTGAGAGATATTTCTCGACGGCATGTAAAGCCAACTCCTATGGGCGGCATAAAAACTCTGACACCAGGTTAGGCACTAACCTTACGTTAAAGAAAGAAATAACTTTATAAAAATGAAGATGAAAAAAATTGTCGAACCGGCATAGTAATTATTACAATGATAAGAAAATTCGAGGTACTTATTCTTGTACGAGCAAAGGTGTCTACCCACTACATAGTATAATCGTGCTAAAGCGAAAACGGGTAGGATACGCTGTTGATACGTTTTAGTGGGCATAGTAGTCCGTGTCATGTTTATTTCCGTGCATTACGTTCTTGGTAAAGTCATGGTATGGTACGGTGTAGTGGGTAGACTTCTTTACGGATAGCTACAACAACACAACTTTTAACGACCACCCCTCAGAGATCCAACTTCAGATCTTCTATACAGATGACTCCTTCGACATACACAACCAAACAGAATTTAGAGGTAACAAGACAAAATTCTTTGGTTTGTATCTCTAAAACCACATTTTTGAGCGATGTCTCCTAAAAATGCACGATTTACATTTACGTTTTCTTGCACATACATTTTCTGTTTCAAATTATTATTATGTTCGGATCAACTACCAAGAAAACTTTCAGGTTCACAAATAAAATAACATCAGCTGCTAAAAGCTAAGCTACTTCTATTTGCATCAAAATTTCAGTGACCCATTTTCTATTTTCCTGAGGGAATATGGATAAATCCCGTCTCGATAGTGTTGCCTTTCAATATTATAAAAGAAGTGGATTTATACAGCTCTCTGTTTTCTACAAGGTGATAGTGTTTTTGAATAGGAATAGTAGATAGGGCGTTATAAATAGGGGCTAGTGGCTCAACAAGGATTTCCAAAGTTAAGCTGTGCTTGCTTAGGTTAGTCCTTGGATGGGTGACTATCGATTACAAGTTTCCTTCGTGCCTCGGAAAACACGTTAAGCCGTTGGTCCCGGCTGCCATTTGTAGATCTTTGACAGTTGTTACCGGTGGCCCAGAAGTCTGACAAACAGTCTTACCACGGGGTAGCGTATTACCCAGTACTAACTGGATTGTGGGGGCCAGATAGGCCGTTGCTCCATGTAAAATACTGATTGATATTCAGCTCTATCCGATTGGACTGGAAGCCGACCCCATTATAGTTGGGAAAAGGCAAGCAGATGATGATAATGAACAGTCTTAAGTCAAAATAGCCAGGTTAATATAAGTTATATCTAGAGTCTCTCCAAGTTCCTAATTCAGTTCTGTTCATACCTCATTTTCCTTTCGTACTGTAAGCAATGTATAAATTGACACACCCACAATTGCAAGTGGCGGGCTGACATCCGCTGAGGAAATGGAGAAAGCCCGCACTTGAGGTCGATGGCAGATGAACACTTTATGGTAACGATTGAGTTCTACAAAAGGTGAAATTGAAATGAATCAAATCAGTTCAGAATCCTGAATAGAATCGATTGTCGTTTATGTATCTAAATCATATAGAGCATCTTTTGTAGTGATTTCAAAGAAATCTTTAGTTTAAACAAAAAACTTGATAACTCATTAATCCTAACTTCCTAATCCTAACAATATTATAAAAGCGAAATTAAGTTTGTTTGTTTGCTTTTAACGCCTAAACCACTGAACCGATCATCCTGAAATTTTGCATATACGTTGTCAGGTGTACAGAAACGGACATAGGATACCTTTCATCCCGAAATAAAGTACTATTCCCGAGGAAAACAACAATAACGTTCTTATGGAAATAGATGGCGCCACGTGTCTGTCGAATCATGACTGAATTATATTATTATAGAGACTTTAGTAGTGCGAATTGATTTTCAAATTCTAAATTAACGCGAGCGTAGCTGCGGGCAAAAGCTTTTATAAATAAAGTAAAGAAATGTTGGCGGTTTTTGGTTATTTAAATTACGTACACGTTATTTGTAACCCTTCAGTTTTCCAGAGAAAAAAAGTAGCCAATTTTTCATCCATATGCAGTGTTTACAGTCAATTTATACATGCAAGTTAATTATTTAAACGGCTTGACGTAGTTTTATTAAAAAGAGCAGCTCTTTATAAACGCTGTTTATTTAATGAGGCACCGATCAATGAGGAAGCATTTTCATAAGATTTCTTGATTATGGTTCACTTTCAATTAAAGTTAAACAGCTGGCTATATTACAGGTAAGAAGAATATTTTCTTAAATAAAAATTCATAGTGCAGTAAAATGAACGTATATTAATGTGTCTATCGAAGTGAAGCTTATTGTTTTCTTTTATTTTTATCCAATTTATATTTAAGTTTATGATGTTAAAATTAATCGTAAAGTTATACATAAAAAGTAAGATAAGGTAGAGAGAAAGCATATTATTTACTGTAAAAAATATGTATACTAGTTAATAGTTAGTAGTTAAAGTTAATTAAAGAAAAAATATGCCTCATTGCAATTAACACTTTTATAACAGGTAGGCAAAACCAAACACAAACCAAAAAACAATAATATTATTTGCTAAACGTGTGTGTAACTATCTCTCATCGAAACATCACTTATCCTAACGGGGAATTGAACAGGCATAATTAAATTATCATTTACACTACAAACGAGATATTTACCATGTTTACATGGTAAATATCTCGTTTTTTAGGGTTCCGTAGTGTTGAGAATATCACGCCGCGCGGACGCCGCTGGGCGACCGCGGGCGGGAGCTGAGGTCGCGGGGGGTGCGCTCGAGCAGCGAGCGCGCGCCGGCGCACCAGCACTGCGTCACCGTCCACCGAGCGATTCACTTCATATTTTTCTCGCCTATTCAAAGTTAATTTGACCGTTTGTTTTCTAGTTGAAATCTTAATATTATACAGTCCACTATTTATCAAGTCACCGCGTTTTAATCCTCTCAACACCCTGAGGATATCACCCATTCCTTTCTACGTAGCCAAATGGCAAAAAACGGAACCCTTATGGATTCGTCATGTCTGTCTGTTTGTCCGTCCGTATGTCACAGCCACTTTTTTCCGTTATAAGAACTTTACTGTTGAAACTTGGTAAGTAGATGTATTCTGTGAACCGCATTAAGATTTTCACACAGAAATAGAAAAAAAAACAATAAATTTTGGGGGTTCCCCATACTTAGAACTGAAACACATTTTTTTTTTATCAAACCAATACTTGTGGGGTATCTAATGGATAGCTCTTCAAAAATGATACTGAGGTTTCTAACATCATTTTTTTCTAAACTGAATAGTTTGCGCGACAGACACTTCCAAAGTGGTAAAATGTGTGTCCACCCCCTGTAACTTCTAAAATAAGAGAATGAAAAAACTAGAAAAAATATAATATGATGTACATTACCATGCAAACTTCCACCGATGATTAGTCTATACGAGATCTAGTAAGTAGTTTTTTTTAATACGTCAAAGATCGTAAACCGCAATTTACCTTTCATTCAATCCACTATAATATAAAAAAAAACATCGATCAAAGTTACAACGAACTACAAGAACTTTTGTATTACTACCCTTCATGGGCGAGTCCAACTCGCACTTGGCCGCTTTGTTTTAGTGTTAATGATAATGTTAGTGACCATGAAAGTTTAAAAACTTATATAGGCGTAATTAAAATTCTTAAAACTGTGTTACGTAAATCTAGACAAATAAAAAAAAACTTAATTGTGAATTCTAACAGCATTCCTTTTCACACCATCAATATTGCCTTCCTCATAAAAAACAGCGATCCAAAACATCCGTGACGTCATTAACAGCGGTACTAAAATCCAATAATTACACTTCCCAAAGATAAGCCGAATCTCGAGAACGGCTTTAAACGAAGCATTACTTTAATTTCTAATGTCTAATCTTATTCAAATAACGTATTATAACGTCATTTAGAATTCGCGTGTAAAGAGACGATAAGCCAAAATCAACATTTCCTCCGCATTTTGATGCAAAAGGGAGAACAATTACAAAAGTTGGGTCGGTATTGTTGAAGGTGGTGTTTTGGTTTTTGCGAATAATCGCTACCATTAAACGCATGGGATTTTGTGACAGTTTGTTTATGTAATACAAGGAATTCAAGTTCTTTATGTTTTACGAGAACTCATCTTGCTTCAAGTATAACCGCCTGCATCGCGACTCATTGTCAATGCTGTGCTGTCCATTGGCCCTATGAAGTTAAGAAAACGTACATCGTGTTTTTCCGAAGGTACTTTAAGGACAGCTCAGGTCATGCAAAAAATTTACTGCAGCCGTATTTTTCCGTTGTTACTATATTATGGACAGCTCGTGTCATGGAAAAAAATTGCCACAGGCGTAGACAGCTATATACGACTACAGGCCTATAGCTGTCATGGGGTATATGTTTTTGAACTGAAATGTTCACTAACACTATTATTAACACTGAAAACGGGATATTTACCATGTTTACTATTAGTTTCGAGTTCCTGATATTTCTGCTCTGTTGCACTTGCAAGCATCATGATCATGGATAAACTGAAGTTATTGCGGGTGGGTGGGAATTCAAAACTAATGGTAAACATCCCGTTTTCAGTGTTAATGATAGTGCCATGGGGTTGTTGCGCCATGAGTGATGGGTTTTGCAACCAGTCAGTGGGCGAATGACAGATGTCTCGCGATATGTCACCACAACCCCTACCGCACCACGCAGCTGTCTCAGGCATCGTCTTATTCAAGCACAGCCTGTAATGCATACGGTAGTAATGGGTGGTTTGCCTATGTAGCAAAGCATAGCATAATCCGACTATGATGTTCCTAATGCTGTGAAATAGACCTCCTCACTATACTTGGCGCAGTGGCTGAGTGATTGACTGATGCGTTGCATGTCGCGGGATCGATCACTACTCGTAACAAAAATATTTGTATGGGTCTGGCAGTTTGTGTATGTGAGCTTTACTATGAGAGGGAATGGGCTGTATTCCACGCTGATCCAGTACTGACTAGGGCTGTGTCATGTTTTGGATTGTTTGGTTATAGAACACGCCGGTTTCGGCACGATATATATTCCTCAACCATTTTACGAGTACCGGAAATGAAATAAATTACTCAAAGTATTGCGCGTGCTGGGGTTCGAAGCCACCTAGAACTCGCAAGTAGGAGACCATTACCACAGAGTAACTGTAACTGCTTGCTGCTCGTTGCTGCACGCTGCTACTACCTGCACACCTACATTTAAATATCACCAGGGAAGATTATTTAAATTTAAAAAGAAACCTTTATTATAGCAATGCTTCACTAAAGTTCATTCACATCACTCAGAAGATGAAAGAAAAGGAATTATTAAGAGAGCAGAGCGTTTGTTATTCACTATTTGTTTTGTCTTTTCTAGTCGCTAAATGCATTCCAGATTATACTGAGAAGCAAAGAAGAATAAATAAATGCTGTAGACTTAGCTTGTCATTTGTTTTTAATATAAACGAAGCCTTTATTTTTCTCTGTCAAGTGCGCCAGTATTTGTTACTGTTGATTTCAAAATTTGAGGTCTATTAAGTTTTGAATGTGTCAAGTTTTCTTATATTTTAGTCATTTTTGCTGCAGTAAAGTGCTTTTAATGTTGAATTGGTTAAGTGTATATGAAAGCACTTTGTAGCAATTGACGGTCTTATCGATAAAAAATATTGCGAGACTTTACTGCCATTTCTTTGTTTTGCACTGTAAATGTATTGAAATTATATTTTTAAAGAATTACGAGGGGATATCCAATCTATTTAAGAATTTTCTATCATCGAGTATTATAATAACGCCACTGATGTGCGATCTGCTGTACCGATATATAGCAGATCGCACATCAGTGGTGATAAAACTAGTTTAAACTCCGGCCTCTTTAGCTAACCTAGTGTTAGCTACGGGTAGCTCAAGGTCAAAGGCCAAGGTGGTGTTCCGCGCGGTTCCCCTATTGGCGTTACGGGGGGAGGACACCTCACTCCCCCCGCAGACTTGAGGAGGCCCGCAGCCGGGGATCGTGGAAGGCGCACTAGTTCCCATGATCCCCGGTGCAAGTGTGGGAAGGGAACACCGGGGTGGTTTTAAGTCAGTTAGGTTAGGTTACACAGACCGACCGACCCCTCCGGAGGACATCCGTGTGGATTTTCCACCCCGGGAACAAAAAAAAGGGGGTCAAAGGGTTACCATTGACGTACGGATAACTAGCATTTTAAGTTTTTAAACTGACATGGTAACTAACATTACCATTAATACTGAAAACGGGAATAAAGAGGGTAGACCAATTTGTCTGCTCATAAACATCCACCCGTAACTTCAGTTTATCCGTGATTATAGTGCTTGTAACAGGTCCGAAATATCGGGAACTTGAAATAAATCGTAAACATGGTAAATATCCCGTTTTCAGTGTTAATGATAACTCTGGCATTTATTTATTAAACTGAATTTTGGTGACTGACTTTGCGTGGCCTAAATAATACCTCATACTGGTGTGTTCACTTTAATATGGCAAAATAATGCCACCAGTGTAACGGCCACCTGTCAACATTCCTGTACTAAATGCTTTGATCTTCTGTACTGCAGGTCGTTATTTGCGTCCATTGTTCTAATGAACACACTCATTTGCTAAAGTAAACATTGGATCAACTCCTCATCCATGAAATACCTAGACAGGCTGTGGTTTTCATCACGAGAACGCAAGTGTATTGAGGTGACTAAGGGGATATTATATTCATATCCTTTATTCAGCTTTAAACAAATTCTATTCATTTTTAAATATAAATTTAAAAAATATGTAAAAAGCTTTTTCGTGTATTCACAACGGTACTCTATATTGCTACTCCTATTGCAATCTTTTATAGTTTAGACAACGTAGAAGCCATGTCTGCACAGAGTCTCCGCTAGAAGCCGATCTGATTTTAAGGAAGCACATTGGAAAGTGTGGTGAGAATGACTGCGCTTTAGGATTTCCGACAAATCGGATTGGATCGGAAGGTGTGGATCGTGCTTTAGCCATACGTCGGATGCAAGTTTCCACAAGCAAAAAATATTGATTGAGTTTTTTTTTTAATCAGTGAACACTAAGAACGAATTCGTCTCCCGAACTTTAAGAAATGTAGTAGTAAAAAAATATTATCGTGTTTCTATACTCAACGGTTGAGGTTGTGCGTCGTCTGTTAGTTAGTAAATTTAAGATTTTGATCAAGTAGAAAATACGTTCTGCGGACTAGTACCAGTAACCGAACCAATTCGCACGGCACCGAAACAAGATCCAAAGGCGCGAACGTAATGTAAATACTCATAATTACACTCGTCATGTACCTTAGGTAAAATACTGTAAACCAGAAACTGCTTGCCAATTCCGCGACACGGAATCAAGTAATCAAATACCTAGGTGATTTATAAAAAGCAAACTCGGAAAACTATGAATATCTGACCGTGGTTAAATTAATCTTGTAACAAGACGCCAATTAATCCTTTCACTGGAAAATTTCATGCATAAATAACTCACATAATATTTGAACATAATACGCATGAAAACAAACACACAAAAATGTTTAGTTCGCGTGACATTTTTAATCAGTATCTACATTTAATTACGTACGTCTATTATATTGCTGCTGAATGTACCGCGCAATCAATCATGTCGTTATGGGCGTGCCTTCTCAAACAAATTGTTAAAAATGGTTTTATCATAATGTCGAGCCTTTTGGGTATTACACGGGTTATCGCGTTATGGGATGTATAGGGGGAAAGGAAAAATATCCTATTTGTTAGGGGAGAAATTAAGATGATTGGGGTATAATAAGATTAAAAACCGGAGGAGATGACCGATTGATCGCTTGTTCAATTCTTGCTTTTGTTAGTCAAAGCTTGGAAGTTAATCGTCAAAACGAAGCCCTGATGTTAAAAACATTTAAAAGATGTATTTGAATATTTTATTTATTTAGCTTTTTATTTAGCTATGGAACACCAACAGCAAAGAAAAAAAACCCCACTTTACGTGTACAGGAGGTACCCTAAAAAAAATACTTTTCGAGATTTTATTTTACCACTTTGTCGGCATCACTAATTTGTATATTCAAGTCAAATTACAGCTTGCTATGTTCTTTGAGCTAAACTGCGGACATATAGATAGACTGACATGTCGAAACTATAACGATCCCTTGTTGCCTACGGAAGCCTAACTAAGCTATCAATTTTAATGTCAATGACCTCTATGAACACCTACTACCTGCCCACTACCTGCCTACTACCTCCCCACTACTGGCCTACTACCTGCCTACTACCTGCCTACTACCTGCACACTACCTGCACACAACCTGCCTACTACCTGCCTACTACCTGCCGACTACCTGCCTACTACCTGTCTACTATCTGCCTACTACCTGTCTACTACCTGCCTACTATCTGTCTACTACCTGCACACTACCTGCACACTACCTGCACACAACCTGCCTACTACCTGCCTACTACCTGCCTACTACCTGCACACTACCTGCCTACTACCTGCCTACTACCTGCACACAACCTGCCTACTACCTGCCTACTACCTGCCTACTACCTGCCTACTACCTGCACACTACCTGCACACAACCTGCCTACTACCTGCCTACTACCTGTCTACTATCTGCCTACTACCTGCCTACTACCTGCCTACTACCTGCCTACTACCTGTCTACTATCTGCCTACTACCTCCCCACTACTGGCCTACTACCTGCCTACTACCTGCCTACTACCTACCTACTACCTGCACACTACCTGCACGCAACCTGCACGCAACCTGCCTACTACCTGCCTACTACCTGACTACTACCTGCCTACTACCTGCCTACTACCTGCCTACTACCTGCCTACTACCTGTCTACTACCTGCCTGCTACCTGCACACTACCTGCACACAACCTGCCTACTACCTGCCTACTACCTGCCTACTACCTGCCTACTACCTGCCTACTACCTGCCTACTACCTGCCTACTACCTGCCTACTACCTGCCTACTACCAGCCTACTACCTGCCTACTACCTGTCTACTACCTGTCTACTATCTGCCTACTATCTGCCTACTACCAGCCTACTATCTGCCTACCATTTCCGGGATCAAAAGTAGCCTATGTGTTAATTCAGAATATAAGCTATCTTGATACCAAATTTCCGTTAAGCCGTTTCAGTGTGAAGGAGTAACAAACATACGCACATACAAACTTTCGACATTATAATACTAGTGTGATTAAAAGTTCTTGTTTTCAGACAAAAAAAAAACCCGTCTCTGGCCCCAGCAGCATGCTGTGTAGACTTCATTAGGTATCAAAGTCCAAAATTACAAGCGGAATCCACCGGTGTGAGTTCTTTTAAACTATTCTCTTTCATCATAGATCACGTAATTGTCTAATCCTACAATCAAGAGTCTATGACCTAAACAGCTTTCAATAAATCCCATGCTAAACCCATTTGGGGAGCCATTACCTCTATCAACTAAAAACTACCAGACATTCCGGCAATCCACCTGAAACTCAATAAATCTTCCTTAAACGTAATTTAAATCCACTTATATCAGTAACATTACTTGCAATATAACTTCAGGAGTGCACGCCCATTCCGTGTCCACCAACCTATAACGACCCACAGAAACTAACGTGACCCAATAAAAGTACCACCACAAATTGATATTCTACTAACCTAGAACTTTAAGCAAATTTAAACTTTACTACAAAGCAATAAGAAATAAAATTTCTTATACGACCTCATAATTTTTCAATTGGCATTTTTCTTTTAACTCTGGGCGTAAGACCAACAGAATTGAAAATATATCTCAAAAAACACAAGCTCTACGGTCCTTAGTCGATTCTAGGACTTCACCGACCTAGGTCGGATTAATTACTGTGTGCTTAGGTTTACCCAAATATTTTTGATATAATTGAATTACTGAAATTGAAATACTTTAAAAACAAATCAAACAAAACAAATCTCTAAAAAATGCACGAAGTACTAATTTAACCGAAACCCTTTTATTGGTAGCCTGTAAAATACTTTCTTATAACTCAATGTTGAAACTGAATATTTTATAAGTGAATATGAATTTATAATTACTTCAACTAATTTATTATGCATAGATTCGTTGCAATGACTGTTTCCGTTTCATCATCAACCTGCAGCAGTCCATTGCTGAACATGGGCGGCCTCAATCGAAAGCCACTCAACTCGAATTTCGACAACTCTCATTAAGTTGCTACCAGGCACCCTACGAACATCGTCGCTCCACCGAGCCTGCGGGCGTCCCACCTTGCGTTTGCGATTCGAGGTCTCTACTCATGAACACGCCTACCCCAACGGTCATCGGTTCTACGGCAAATTTGGCCGGGCCATTGCCACTTCAGCTTACTTAGCACAAGCGTAGCATAATCGGCTTATAGTATTCGCAACGCTGGGACACAGGTCTGCTCTCTATGAAAGAGAATGGGCTATAATCCACCACGCGGGCCCATTGCGGGTTGGTAGATGTCACACATGTCTTCGAATTTAAGTTCTAGCATAAGCCGGTTTCCTCACGATGTTTTCTTTCCCCGTTTTGAGAGCAGAGGTGATGAAATAAATTACACAAAGTAATGCGCCTGCCTGGGTTCGAACCCACGACTTACTGCTCGTAATTCGGGGCCGCCATCACTGAGCCACCACTGCTGCTGCAGCTTACTTATTGTTCCGTTTAATTAAAACAAATTAATAATTTTATTTGAATACGCCTGTAAACACACGCTGCTAGACTAATCCCTGGAGACTAATTAATTATTAACGTTAGAATTAATCATGATTTTCATTTATGTAGACACGCATGTTTGTAGCAGGAGACTTATTTAGTTTTTAGGTGTTTACATTAATGTTATTTTAAAACTTTTCATTCCTATCATGAAATGTGTGTGTACTATTACGTACACCTCTTGCCTTACCTTTCGCATTACAGGGGTGATGTTCACAAAAGTTCACAAAAGACAAGAGATAATCATTATTTTCTTAACCTTACAGAAACACTCAACGTGACGAGTTCTCAAAACCCAACAAGTCCACGTTTTTTTTTACTCAACAAAGCAATGCCTACTAAAAAGTCTCAAAAACTTAAACATCAACTTTTCTCGTTAAAAGTTTCTAAGTGAATAATAAAATAGACCTTTTATTGGTGACGCGTCAAATTTTGTCTTGATTGAAGACCAGACATGGAGTTTTTTTCCATTTGAATTATTTTACGTCGGCGGCATGTCCCGATGGCTTCCCGCTGTGGGAATCAATTTGCATAATTATCGAGTTTTAATTAGAGACAGTGTAAATTTATATGTGCTAATAGAGACTTTATTTAATTCAGTGAAAATCCTGGTGGATGGGAACGAAAATCAGTCTGTTCTACATTTTAAGGTAAGGTATGAAGTCGCCATAATTATTTATATGTCGGATCCGGTTATTGGTACGGACTTAAAATGAATCGCAAGTACTTACAAGTGTACCCATACCACAGCGTGCTTCTATAGAGCTCTTAAATTATGTTTACAGTTCGAGGCAAAGACGACATTCAATGTCTGATCGCAGCGGAGTTGAGACGTCTTCGAACTGTACCCTATTCATTGTGCTCCTGATAAGTGGTAATTTCAAGTAATTTGTTAGTTTGCCAAAAACGGTGTATCGTACCCAGTGTATTTTCATGCCACGAAACCCATCTTCTGCCCACATGATGTAGCCTAACGGTATAAATCCTGATATTCCGACATGTATTTGGATCGAGGCTTATAATATTCATCACTTAACGCCCAGTTTTGACAGTCATATTGGTAACTGTTTAAATTATGTATATTTTGTAAATTGGTTTTTACAAGCTCCTTTCCACGTATTTTTATTTAATTGATCTGGACCTTCGTTCTTACCTGACTTCTCCGAGAAGAAACAGCCGGAACAAACTCTGAGGTCACAGTTTCCTTTGAAATCCAACATAACTGTCCAGTCAGTGCAAGTATTTGTTAATTATCGTGTAGCTCGACTCATAGCTAAAGGAGCTCAACAATTGCAGACAATTGACAACCTTTTTGTGTACAGAAGAAATGTCTTTTATTAAAAGCTTTTATTTAACTTGCAATGTATGTACGTAATTTGTTCGGGAAATCGCGCGACAAGCTTTTATGATCATAATTATAAGTTGTGTATAATGAGGTTGTAAGTTCATAGTTAAAATTTAAAAGGAAATTTTTATTTTCTTTCTTTTTAGAGCGTTTAAATAAAAGCTTTTTTTTTTTGTTTTTTTTTGCTTTTAATTTATCATCTATCAGATTATACAGCCACGTGCCTTAGCCTGGTCGCGTATAATCTCTATCTCTCTATTGTGACTTATTGCTGGCTTTTTCTCTCCAATTTCTCAGTTCAATCAATCAACAGTTCTTAAGTCTTTTTTTACGGAATTCAAACATCTGAGCTTGTATTCTCCGATGACGAATGGGAATGTTTGGACTTTAACTCGGTTTGTTTCAACATTTCTTTTCGAGGTACAGCTAGGAAATGTCGGCGCCATCAACTTTTAAAACATTGACATAAATTGACATGCAATTAAATAGTGTCGCATAGATACTTATTTCTGTAGAAATCAAATCATTTCAGGAATTGTAGCTGAACAGTGGCATCAAGAAGCAGTATTCGAAATTGACCAAGTATGAACTTCGGATTAAAATAACTTGAGAAACAAATAACGTGGAAGGCACGAACCTAGTTGTTGACATTCTTATAGTGTCGAGTTTACGAGAGCTGGTTATCGAAAAACACGTTTCGATAAAACTGTGTTTTGTTCAAGCTGTAAGTACAGGGAATGAACAGTTTTATTTAAGTAGTAGTGTACATGTTTTTGAAAGGGAATCGTTTGGCTTGGTATGTGATGAGGAGGGATGAAACGCATGAGGAAAAATGTAAGAAGAAAACGTGTAGTACATGGGACAAGGGTAGACAAATGATGATATTTAATACCTTCTTATTCTTTTCATTTTCAACATTACATCACCCCTGTTATCCTCGAAGGGTTAGGCAGAGGTACACCTAATAGTAGACACATTTCGCCAGTTATGTTTAAGTCCGATATCCTATTACTTGGTACTTAAACATAACTGGCAAGCCTATTGCCATCAACCGGGCACAGAGAAATTTCTGATGGCACCTGCTAATCGAACCCTGGACCTCATGCTCAGCAGTCGCGCTTGCTACCATCCTACGAGACAGTTCGACACGAGGCATTGACTTGACTTTTAGTAAATTCAGCCTGTCAGAGTCAACTGCTGGACAGTGTCTCCCAAGCTGTGTCACCCTGTTTCGGTTCATCATCCATAAAAATAGCTCGTTGCTAAATAATAACTTAGGTTAAGCTGCGCTTGCCTAGGTGGGTCTGTAGATGGGTGACCACTCATTACATACTGAATTTCCTCCATGCCTCGGAAAACACGTTAAGACGTTGGTCCCGGCTGTCATTTGTAGTTCTTTGACAGTCGTAACAGGTACTCAGTGACCCGAAAGTCTGACAACCAGTCTTACGAAAGGGTATCGGATTATCCAGATCCAAATGGGTTGTGGAGGTCAGATAGGCAGGTGCATCCGTTTAGACTGGAAGCAGATTCATCATCCATATCATCTTGGACATAATTCAACCATTGTTTTAAGGTTACCTCTGTATTTTCTTGTATTTTCATGTGTGACATGTCGTTCATTTCGCCCGCATTACGTGCAGGACCATTTTTCACGCCGAAATGGATTAAAACACATTTTGTTATTCAGTTTATAATGAAAAAGAATGTGACGATTCCTACTAAAAGGGTGTAATGTACGAACCGGAAGTTGTAGGGGAATCGCGTGCCGCGGGTTCATTGACCGATTAGGTGAAACGTGTGCTGTCATAGTTTGTGTAATGGTCTTACTTTGTAGCCTCACATTGTGTTTGGCTGGTAAGGATTCTTTGTGTCCATGATGCAGAAAAACAACACCTTTTATTTTTTGGGAGGCCTTTCATCAAAGATGATACATGATGTTCCTAAGTGTTTCAACATAGCATAAGCATAATCAACCTAAATGTTCCCACTACTGGGACACACGGCCTCCTCTCTAAGAGAGGGAATGGGCTATAATCCACCACGCGGGTCCAGTGCGGGTTGGTAGATGTCACATGTCTTCGAATTTTTGGTTCTAGTACATGCCGGTTTCTTCACGATGTTTTCCTTCACCGTTTTGAGAGCAGGTGTTTCAACACTTAAACCAATTTTTTAAACCCGTGGAGTAATTACGTAACACACTGCGAATAATGGCAAAGCCATTAATTTTGACAAATGAACAACTCTATTTGTGTATCCACGTTGTCGATGATGAACTTCTCCAACGATAAGAAGAATTACGCGTTGTTATTAGAAGTGTGGTTTTTTTTTTCTGGTGGGAAATCATCTAATGACTCCTCCCGCTCGAACAGTCCCGCAGCCCTGACAGGCATCGGCCCTTGCGGACCCCTTCCATTTTGCTGACATCTCTAGAGGCGCGCGTGGAACACGAACGCGCTGTCGACACGGCCTGTCATCATAAGAGGGACGGACGGCGAGCTAGCCCATTACTCACCATCCACAGACCCGCGAAGAGTGGTATCTAGAGACGAGAACAAAAGAAACCAGGCTTATCTTTATCATTCCCCTGACATTATGCCAACATATTTGGGGTCGGCGCAGCATGTTTTTTAGCTCTATGTCCCCCTCTTCAACCCCCCATTTACCAATGTCATCTTTCACATAGTCTATTCAACATTTTTTGGAAACAAAAAAACATAACGGTCTATTTGAATAAAAATATTTTTCTTTATAAATCAGAGTAGAATCGATAGAAATGGCTCTTCATAAAAGACGATTTCATATAAATTGCCAGCTGTCCAACGTATCAATGAAAACTTAAGCATTAATATTACTATTGCGTTTTCCTCGTAAAGAAGAGTGGTTAATATTACATTTTCAATATTGTTAGGTCTTCTGCAATGAATTCCCGGTGGTGTCGTTCGGCGATTTAATTATCTGACATAGGAAAATAATATTAATTTCTATACGACTTCGTGGTATACCGTAACAAGCTGAAGCTAGAATATAACGTTGCAAAGGATCTGAATATAGTGTCATTTATTAAGGATTGATTTAAAATAAATAAACCTTCAATTTATATAAAAAAGCTCAATGCACACGTTTAGGTAAATATCAAATCAACTCGAGCAATTCACCATTCTTTCTATAATTATACAGTAAGTAACAAAAACCCTGTTGTTCCTTCTACCTATGTTTTAAGAATCGGTATACACACGTAATAAAGGAAGTCATTTATAAAAAACGGTCAACAAAAATAATTAAAAAAAAATATTTAATTATTAATGTTTGTAAGGTTTAACTGATTTCTAGGCATCTTCTGTCGCGTCAAAGGAAGCCGCCGAGCTCGGCTATTTAGCGAAATAAAGATGTACTTGTAAAATCAGATACTCGAAACATTTTTTTGAATGTGTCGATTTTAATAGTTATTTGATTTTGGCCTCTCGACTGGCCAATGCTTAATTTTTTTTAATTATAACTTCATCAATGTTGTGCTTGTAGGTAAATGTATACGTCCCTAACAGGAACAACAGGGTTTTTGTTACTTACTGTATATCTACTCCATACTGCAACAAATATTTATTAGCAACATAACTACGATATACTGGAACGGGCTCCGCTAGGAAATGTGTTTGACGACACGGTTGGTGCAGTGGCTGACCGATTGGCTGTTGCGCTGCGCGTCGCGGGTTCGATCCCCGCACGGAACAAATATTTGTAAGATCTACAGGTAGTTGTTTTGGGTCTGGCTGTTTATGTATGTGAGTTTAAATGTTTGTAAACGCGCCCACGATACTTGAAAAATTTTTAAGTGATGGCCAAAAAAAAATTTATATTTTGTTGATCTGATGCACTACTTTTTCTAGTGAATTTCGGTCGATCGGTCCCAACAAGTCATTTTGGCATGATGGACACAAACCTTAAAATCTTTCTCGATCAATAAACATAATGCTGGTATACTATTTATATTTTTACATCGTTTCTTAAAACTGTATCGGAGATCAGAGGTTTCTACTACAACCGTACCGTAAACTTTATGGTAACTTACAATAATGTTATTTCAGTCAGATCCCATACGTGTTTTATTTTTCTATCGTCGCGTCGTTATCACTGACAGAATGTCAGTTTGTCTACGGCCTCAAGAAACCCGTAAAATAAAAATTCCACACATTTCTCCCAGCCACAACAAACTGCTGGATCCGTAATTCAGTAACGACCACGTTATATGGACGAAACTGGTCTATTACTCGGCTCACCCAATTACGGACGTAAAAAGGCAATCCGAGATAAAATATCTCGAATTTTATTGTTTTCTCGAAACAGTAGAAACACACCGACATTAGAATAAAAGTAGACGTTAGCCTAGATCTCGCCGTAGACGATATTATTCGAGCGAAAAATGTCGGAAATCTTGAAAGCTTCCGATCGCTACACGAAAGCCCTGAGAATGCCTCCAATCTGACTGAGTGCTCTAGCGGGTTCATATTGCCTCCCAATGACTGGCTCTTTCTATATATAATTTTGAATGTGAATTTCTTCGTGGATATTCAAGCCAATTTTACGGAGAAAAGCAAGTACGGAACCTTATTGACTTACGTCGTATAGGACTTATCGGCTTTATATTTTTTAATGCCCATTGAAGAGAAATGTTCCACCATCAATGGGATCGACATAATGTATTTGTCAATTAGGGATTTAAAAATAAATTAATGTTCGACCATTTTTCCAATAGGAAAACTGATGAATAGGTAGGCCTACGAGTATTCATCAGTTTTAGTCCCAATGAAATAAACTGATTAATGAGAGTTGATGTCAAAAAGCGCATTCAGTAGGAATTTATTTGACATTGAAAACCATAGCTAAAAAATACTTAAAACTACACAGCCAAGTACTTTAGTCTTTATTTCGGAGAAAAACCTTATATGCTCAGACTAAACTACGACTACGAATCCTGCGCGGGATGTGGGTCGAAGTTCACTTAGAAACATGCATAATCAGCCTATAATGTTCCCACTGCTGGGACACACGGCTTCTCTCTATGAGAGGGAATGGGCTTATAATCCACCACGCGGGCCCAGTGCGGGTTAGTAGATGTCACATGTCTTCATAATTTTCGGTTCGTGGACATGCCGGTTTCCTCAAGATGTTTTCCTTGACCGTTTCGAGAGCAGTGGTGATGAAATAAATTACACAAAGTAATGCGCCTGCCTGGGTTCTTTTGTACTTTTGTGACGGTTTTCAGACGGGCGCTTTACTTCTTAATCAGTACTACAATAAACGCGTGTTGTTACATTGCGCATCCTTCGTGGAAATAGCCACAGTTTGAACAGTCCGTTAGTGAACAATGATGCTGTAATAAGTCACAATATTATATCCAATAACAAACTGTCCTATCTCGTCACTCAATAAACAGCCACGGATACAATTCTTACAAGGAAATTCTATTTCCGTTACAGTCGCCTTTGATCGTGGCCATTGTAATCTTTCCTCATATCTTTCGAGAATTTGTTCAAACACGTGTGGTAGGTATTATTGCCGGAAAAAATAAAGAAGTTGTAGAGAAATGCCATAGCAAGGAGATACTGATATCAATTCTCTTGGGATGCCTTAAGTAGCCTGTAAGACTGTCTCCATGGAATCGACTGGCTTACTTTTTGTAGAGCCTTACCTTCAATGTAGTAATGTTACTGTTGGTATACTACCTGTCTTTTAGTTTTTGTGTGGTTAGTGCCTAACCTAGTTTCAGAGTTTTTTGACTTCGCTTTACATGCCGTCGAGAAATCTTAGGCATGCTGGTTCGGTTTCCTCTCGATATTTTCTTTCACCGATGCAAGTGTTTATTATACAATACGCACATGAATCCGAAAAATTAGAGGTGCGTGTCTTGGGTTCGAACTCGAAACCTGTGCCTTGGTAGTCGACGGTCACACCAGGTTGCTGAGACAGCTTTTTAGATCATCTCAATAATTATAATTGATTAATTAGTTTTAATGCCGCCAAAAACAGCAGAATGCAGCTTCGCTCTCTCATCCGCAAAAATATGGCAAAAATCAAAATCAAAATTATTTATTTCACATAAGCCTACATGGGCACTTATAAAACGTTAACAAAAAGGTGCACGGTTTGGGTTAGTCGTTTCCTATAGAGAAGAACCGGCAAGAAACTCCATGGTTACTCTTTTAAAATGCAATCTCTATAATCATAATTTAACATGCCACCCAAACTATAAAAAATGTAGCGGCACTACAAAAAGTACACAACAGCAACATAATACAAAAACTACTACACCGCCATCTATGACATAAAGAAAGAACTAACATCAAGTTCTGAATCGCGAATTAAGACCATAGAAAAACCCGATAACAACTGTCGAGCAGTTAGCCCACCAGACACAACACCCGTCGAAGGATCCTCCGTTTTCTATGGGGGACGAAGAAATTTACACCCCAAAACTTATTTCCTTTCTTTTTGTCTATACCGCGTACACGTGTTTCTGAATCCCTCGGGTATCCACCACGGCATATCCTCAGGAGATGTTTACTTATCGATTGCTAGGATGCCAATGAATTGGCCATCCCTAACGACAATCTATAACATTTTACATTTACTATCTTCCATACATTATACATGGTTCTTTTGTCATTGAGGGCACTGTACAGTAGATAATCATTTTTGAAATTGTCTATAAATAGTTCAGACTATGGCCATGTGTTGTGATTAAAACGGATTACTTAATCTTTGCAAACTTTTATTAATTTGATACACGGATACAACACAGAATTATTATGGAAGACATCAAGCCATAGAGAACAAGTAATTACCACAGAGTAAGTAAGTGACATCTGTCACACGATTTTGACAGTAGAGAAGGTGGCAATTTTAATTCTTTCAACACACCCACCAAATTACAACCTTCTCATATCTAACTTTAGAGAAAACAAAAACAAATAACAAAGAGCAGTTTCCTTTACAAAGTTTCACAATGTTTAAACAATATTATTAATTGTACTACTAAATTATTACAATAATACTTTACTTTATAATACTTTAACAAATAATAGAAAATAATTATTGGCACAATGTTATGCCTAACTTGTCTCTAAGATATTGAAATCTTACTCGAGGAAGAGCTTTTGTAAATATGTCAGCACTCTGCTCGCTTGTACATAAGTATTTTACATCAATTTCTTTTTCTTGAAACTTCTCTTTAATAAACTTATATTTAACATCTATGTGTTTGCATCTTTTGTGAAAGTCTATGTTTTTAATCACTGATATTGCACTTTGATTGTCCACACACAAACAAATTGTGTCCTGATTATAGGCACTTATATCAAGGAGTAGTCTTTTGATCCATAAGGCTTCTTTTGTAGCAGAACATGCAGCCATGAATTCCGCTTCTGTAGTGGACAGGGCTATGCATTGTTGTCGTTGACTTGACCATGTGACAGCTCCACCATTTTTAATAAACACATACCCAGTAGTTGATCTCCTTGTGTCACCATCAGTAGCATAGTCAGAGTCACTATAGCCTTCTATTATATTGTTCTTCATTGAAGAATAAAGTAACCCATATTCTTTGGTTTCCTTTAAATATCGAAATATCCTTTTTACAGCAGCCCAGTGAGTATTATTATAGCAGCTCATAAAACGACTTACTAAGCTTACTCCAAACATGATATCTGGTCTACTAACAATTGCAAGGTGCATGAGAGACCCTACTGCCTCTCTGTATGGTATCATTTCTTCAGCTGCTGTTTCTACCTTTTCCAAGATTGTATGAGGATCTACAGGTATACAGTTTCCATTAGCATCAATCATATTGAACTTTTTAAGTATTTTCTCAATATACTTCTTTTGGTGAATAAATATTTGCTTGTCAGACTGTTCTATTTGCAGACCTACAAAATTCTTTGGCTCCATGGTTCTTATTTCAAAATTTTCAGTAAGGTCATTCACCACCTTAGTTATAACTTCTTTCTTCTTAGATATTATTAATCCATCATCAACATAGAGCAAGAGATACACTTTCGTGTTTTCAATACAACCTGTATAGACACATTGATCAGAGTGACTATTGGAAAAACCAAATTTGTTTAGAACAGTTTTAAATTTATTATTCCAGCAACGTGGCGACTGTTTTAAACCATATAGAGATCTTTTCAATTTACATACATAGTTCAAGGGGGCATCTATTCCTTCAGGTGGATGCATATATATATCTTCTGTGATGTCCCCATAAAGAAAAGCAGTTTTGACATCAAACTGTATCATTTCTAGATCATGTTGACATACTTCTGAAAGTAGAATTCTCAAAGAGTCATATCTCACAGTCGGAGAAAATGTTTCTGTGTAATCAATAAGATAATTCTGTGAACACCCTTTTGCACACAGTCTAGATTTGTAAACCACACCAGATGGCTCGTCTTTTAGACGGAAGACCCACTTACAGCCAATTGTCTTTGAATGTGGTGGTTTCTCTTCCAATGTCCAAGTCTCATTTTTTTCATGTGCTTTTAGTTCCTCTTCTATTGACTGTTTCCATTTATCTCTATTTCTTGATAATATAGCTTCAGCATATGTCTGCGGTACATTGTCATCATCTGGAGCACCACCTTCACATAGGTAAGTATTATTTTCTTGTTTAGTTTTCATAGATCTAGTTGTAATATTACTGTGTTGATTTAATTCAATTTTTCTTCCAGGAATATACACAGAGCCTTCATCAGAATGAAAAGAATCATCACTGCTTGTCAGTGTAGTTATATCCTGTTGTGATTGAGAACTATCCAATGAAGCTTCATGTATCTCTGTACTTCCCATTATAGGCTCTGCTTGGCTATTTTTATTATTAATTTCTACTGAATTTATGGGTACTATTACATGATTTTGTTTTATTGAGTTTTCCATAAATACTACATCTCTACTTATGGTTAATTGTAGAGTTTTTGGATTTATCAACTTATAACCTTTTGTAGTTTCGCAATAACCAATGAAGGTTAATTTTATTGCCTTTGGATCCAGTTTTCTTAGTTTTTCTTTAGGTACTTTAACCATGGCTTCACATCCAAATATTTTTAAATTACTTACATCAGGTTTCTTCCCAGACCACATCTCCTCAGGTGTAGCATAAGAGAGTGCACGTGTTGGACAGCGGTTAGTAATATACGCGGCAGTTGCTAACGCTTCTGCCCAGTATGTTTTCTGTAAATTTGAATTAATTAGCATACACCGTGCTCTTTCCATGAGTGTGCGATTCATGCGCTCTGATAACCCATTCTGTTGAGGAGTATATGTATTGGAAGTTTGATGAATTATACCAGATTTCTTTAAATAATCTGAGAACTCTTTACTCAAATATTCTCTTCCATTATCAGTACGGAGACATGTTATATTTAAACTAAGCTGATTCTCTACTAATGCTTTGTATTCTTTAAACCTTACAAAAACATCTGATTTGTTAGTTAAAAAATATACAAATACTTTCCTAGTATAATCGTCCGTAAATGTGAGGAAGTATCTAGCCCCTCCTAGTGATTTTACCTCCAAAGGTCCACAAATGTCAGAGTGTATTAACTCCAGAGGTTTCCTGGCTCGGCAACCTTCAGCTGGAAACGGCAGTCTTGACTGTTTTCCTTGTTGACACAGTTCACATATTATTTTGTTTTTATTTTTAACAAATTTCACTCCATCAGTACTGTCTGTTATTTTGTTCAAGTCCTTGAAATTTAAATGTGCCATTCTTTGATGCCATAATAAAAAATCTGATTCATCAGCTTTACAACTGTATGCTGGAATAATGTTAGTATTCAGCCGGCACATATTATTGACAAGATGTGCAGCTGCAACTTCAGTCTTCTTGTTATTAAATATTTTACAGCCATTATTAGTAAACTGTACGGAACATCCATTTTTAATTATTTGGCTCACAGACAATAAATTAGTTGCTAATTCTGGAACATACATGACATTTTTTATTTGAATGGTGTGTTCTTCACCTTCTTTTGTCACAACTTTTAAATCTATCTTGCCACACCTTTTAACTGAAAGCATTTTGTCATTTGCTATTTTAATACTTGTGATTGGAGGGGTTACATCATCATAAAGCCAGTCTTGCCTCATCGTCATGTGCATAGATGCTCCTGAATCAATATACCACCCTTCATCATTATTTGACGTTGCTGAAAACACAGCTACATATCCAGAGTTAGTATTATTGTGTTCGTTTTTATTTTTCTTGAACCAGCAATTTTTACTTTGATGACCATAGCGGTTGCAGTTGAAACACCTTGGGCCTTTCTTCTGATTTTGATGATTAGGCTTATTAGACTTATTATGCTTTGTGTAAAGTGCGGTAGTGTCTGAATCGGTTGATTTTATTTCTTGAAGCAATTTTGTTTTTATCAAATCAGCACTTATCTTCACACCGGAGCTTTCAATACCCATAATCATGGGTTTGTAAGTATCTGGTAAGCCAGCAAGCATCAATGTTCCTAACCACTCGTCATCTACATTAAAATGGATATTTCTTAACTTGTGGGCAGATGACATTATCTTATTTATGTATGCTTCTACACTTTCACTCGTCTCCAATGTTGTATTTATCAAATCTTTTAACAATCCTACTTTTCGTGTCAATCCACTGTCTTCAAAAGCTTTGGTTAGATTATTCCAAACTTGTTTAGCAGTTTCTGCATCTTGAATGTGTATATATAGAATCGGATCTACCAATAATATGAGCTTTGACTTAGCTTTTACATCGCTCTTCATTGACTTTGGATCATCGGGTTTTGGTTCTGTTATTATGCAGTCATACAAGTCTTCGTGTTGCAGATAGGCTTTGACCGCAAAACTCCAACTAGACCAGTTTTCTCGACCCGTAAGTTTGGGAATTGACATTATTGAGTCATTGTTATTCATATTTTATGTTTAATACCTGAAATAGCTGCAAAATGAAAAAGTCGCGTGCCGGTAACTTAGGTTATGCACACGATTTATTCTTAATCCCGGTTTTACTGCTAATACTGATTATTTCGATTGACTTTCTATTTGCACAATACTAATCAGCAGATTAGAGCATTCTGGGCCCATAACCTGTTGTGATTAAAACGGATTACTTAATCTTTGCAAACTTTTATTAATTTGATACACGGATACAACACAGAATTATTATGGAAGACATCAAGCCATAGAGAACAAGTAATTACCACAGAGTAAGTAAGTGACATCTGTCACACGATTTTGACAGTAGAGAAGGTGGCAATTTTAATTATTTCAACACCATGGGCCACAATAACCATGCAGCGCTTTAACAACGACGAATACAAGTCACGTGAGCAAAATTGCGAAAACGGCTAGTTAAGTAGTGATATTCCTGAATTTGCTGAGTACCTTATAGGCGACTATATACAATCTTCTTTTCCCCAAACAATAATATAATAAATATTCCCAAGGATAGTTGGACAATAGTCATATTTTGGGATTCAAATTAAATACCCTCCGATATATCATGCCCTTCGGGTGGGATTTACGATTTCATTTCGTCGGCTTATTGACTGCGTCGGGTTATTAAATAAGGTCACTGGTCCTTAATCCGACTCTGAACTACAGTACGGGGTATTTGCTAATAGAGGCAATGCTGCCAGACTTTTGTGCCGAGTTCCCGGGATACTTTCGTTTGGATGTGTGGGTGTAATGAAGCGTGCGTGTGAAAGAGTAGTGCGGGCTTTGATACAGCTGTGTTGGGGGAAAAATATCATCAGGTTCTTTAGTTTTAATGTACATTATTTTCGATTTGTTTTGAAATATGTATAGAATTGACTACTGAATATTCTTTTTCACCATTTTGTCGTGACGAAATGGTGAAACGACGTTCCCGATGCTGGAAGGCTACTATTTTAATATTTTTAAATGTTTCTTTTTATTGTTTTTTATTTAAAAATTTAAATAATATGCAGAAAAAATAATAATATTGTTAGTTGTTCCGTTGTTATAAAGTCAAATCAATTGAGTCATCAGCCATTCCGTTAGTGAGTGTAGTAAAGAAATATAGGTGGGCGGCAGTATCCTCATAGCAACAGGACTGCGATCAATAATCTACTTGCTAATTAGAATTATGTTCAAAAATATATTTATTGGCTTATTCC
This sequence comes from Eurois occulta, assembly GCA_950022335.1. Classification (NCBI taxonomy): domain Eukaryota; kingdom Metazoa; phylum Arthropoda; class Insecta; order Lepidoptera; family Noctuidae; genus Eurois; species Eurois occulta. The sequence continues at coordinate 2,551,320 of OX465486.1, forward strand.
TTATGAATTCAATTGAAGACTTTTATAATTTTGGTAATATCTCAATAAAGGCCCACTCTTGCAATATTTACCCACAAAAAGAGATATCATTTTATTACTTTTCGACCAAAAGGTATCAAATAAATACGTCCTTAACGCTTATTCCCCCGACGCCATTACGACACTAGTAGCAAACTATAAAAAAAATAAGTTGTTACTAAAAGCGATGCTTTCGGCGGCATGTTATTGAGAATATCGTCAGTTTCGTCACGAACCCATTACTGATTCCGTTGAGGTCTCGACTTAAGTACCTCTGAGAAAGACTTTACTACTTGATCCCGAGTTTAAGTTTCAGCATCCCGTGTTTTCTACTACCCTTTTATATTAACGTTTCATACATTTTGAGACATCAAACAACCTGTTTTGATACTTGCTTTGAATTGGATAGTTTGTTGTAATGGAAGGTTCTACATATTATTTAGGTATACGAAAATACACATTTTCTTTCAGTTTCATTTACTGTTTTAGAATTATAGAAGTGAGAGTTCATTAATCAATCAATCAAGTACTTTATTTCGAACAAGAGTCCGTATGGGTTAGTAGTGAGTACTTATGAACTACCTATGTTAGCACGACTTTTAGAGAAGCAGTTATTATTACAATCAATTAAAGACAAAACTAATTTAACAGTCTAATTTAATAATTAAAATTAATCCAATTCAATTCAATATAATTTTATGTTATACAATTTAAATAATTTAATCAAATTTAATGTAAAGGTGTGGTATCTAATGCGTTAATAATATTAAATCTTTATTTATCAATTTGGCACTAACTAACTAAAACACGTTAAACAAAAACTATAGCACATATCTGAATGACGGCATGTGTGCCGCCATCCAGTAACACATTATTTAATAAACAATATATATTAATGAACTCATAACTTCCCAAGTCACGTTATGATCAAGATACTTTAATTGCGATGTAAGTCAAAATCAGAGTCTTTCCAATATTAGGCGAAAACGGTCCCACCAAATAATCCGTATTCCAAAATCTTCTTCTTAATCCCGAACCCCCGAATTGCAACATCATACATATTTATAAACATATTTAGTTCAGTAATACCCCAACTTTTACTAACTTTGTCGAGACTTAGCCGAAAATCCGCGGACGTTTGCCAGAGATAAAAAAAAAACTTCTGCCCGTATTAAAATAATAAATACGGCAAGTAACAAAACTCGACAAAAGTTATAAGATTTATTCGCTCCATTAATTATTTGCTCGCCCGGAGACATAGCGTAATTATATTGTTGAGGCAAAGTGAAATCCTACGCCTCAGGCAACTAGCGAGTTGTTAAATTATACTGGATTTATTTTTTAATCGGATCCGATAAGATGGCAATAAAAATCTTTGTTACTGAATTCTATTCTGCTACAAGGACTAAATGCAGAAGAAATTCAAACAAAGAAGCAGCTAAATGTCCATGACAGATTGCTGTGATGAGCATATAAAAGAAAAACAAAAGAAACATACTGAATTCTATTGACAGATTACGGATCTATGTAGCTCATACTTTGCTGCAAAGCTCTGTAGTCGTATGTTTTTATTTCACATAATATAAAACGTAATACGTACGTATGGTATTTTCATATACTAGTAAGGGCCTTTTTCACGATGTTCGAATAATCATTACTTACCGAATAAATTAAAAAATGGAACGGAATATGTATGAAATTATCTGCCAAGTAAATTAACGGGAATTTAATAGTAGGTAGTGAAACAGGTCCTTAACTCTTTCAGGGTCAGTGGGTAATACGCATGATTAAGGAAGTATTTCATATACCTATGTATTATGCAATACAATATACCTATATTATCATACAAAATACCTACCTAGATGATGTAGTGACTTATTCACATCGCAGTGAAGCAAAGTAAAATAAAAAGCATTTATTAATTTACATCTTTGAGATAAGTCTGTACTATATTGTTGTAATCGTGGATGAGGCTGACACAGGAGCAAGAAGATTGGCACGAGTAAAGTGAGCTATACAGTGGGTGAACTGGAGCTGTAGATAATGAACAGTGATCGGAATAGGCTGACTATATTTGCCTAAACTTCGGAGAACAGAGACAGAAAGTGGTGACGGAAGTCTCAAAAGTACCAAAGGACATTGCTCTGTGCCCATACATTGTTCGCCCTGGAACCAAGAGCATCGGAAAATTATGTGTTGTATTGTCGATCATTAGTAAACTCCTTTGAGATCTTATTTTTATAGCGGACTAGCTGCAGAATAGATATTTTTTTTAAAAAAAGTATCAGATTTTGAGGTTATAATTTAACCATAACAACGAATATTAGGTATAGTTTTTCATAACTCCGACTGATTTTTAAGAAACTGAAACATAATTATCATGATACATTTAGCTGTTTTTAGTACCTGCCTAGATAATTAGGTACCTATGCAGTTTTTTTGTAAAGCCTAAGTGTATGTAATTGCAATGTCTAAATGCATAGAATCTAATATCTAGAGTAACTAGCTAAATCACTTCAGTTTTCACATAACACAAAAAAGCTTGCAACCGATAAACAGAATACAAAAACAGTACCTAAACACAAACAAGTTAGGCAAGCTTATGACCAAAACACTAGAATATGCTGTCCAAGTTTGCCAATTTCACACGGACGCAATCCTGTAGAGGTTAACGAACCGTGTCCAGGGGACAAAAACACAATGCAGTTTGTCAAAACAGTATGATATATTGGTTAGTGCACCAACAGATTCGTAGAAACTCAGGCGTGGTATTCGTTTGGGAGAATTTTAAAACACAATTTTACGGTGAGCGATTCTGTTTGGGTCTCGTCTCGTACAATGGTCTTATGACTATGGACCAAGTTGTTGATTTGGTGAGATTTTCTGTTAGCTACAAAGACTAGATTTTTTCGGAGTTGAGTTTTGTGCTTTATGCGTCGCGGCGCCTGGTTTGATTCTCGCTTTTACTCTTTGAGCGATTTGAATGAACAATCAAATTTCAGAGTAAATCTAAATGTGATTGGGTCTTTGTTATTTCCAACGAGAAATATTACTGACAATTCTTATTTGGTGTGTCCAAATAAGAATTTTCAGTTATGTTTCTCGTTGAACTGCCCTTTATGCATTCTCTGAAAATATTAATCATTAAACTTTAAAATCTATATTATGCTTCAGGTTCATCTGATTCACTGTCTTTGATATAAAAAAATATGTATAAATTCATATCATCATCACTCATTTCCAGTCGAGTATGAATATAATTTATTCATTCATTCAACAACTTTTACTTTTAAGAATGATATTCATTTGACGATGAACAAATTACCTGCTAAATGTTACACCAAAAATAAAGCACAAAGGTTTGTTGCAAAAAAACCTTGTCACAATCAATCACCGAAAAAATGTTTGCCGCCAATGACAACTTGTTAACATTCAGCCGCTTCAATGCGATCTTTTTGGCAACCCCAAATCACGGGCCGCGTCCAGGGAGCCGCCATTTTAAGATTTACGACCGCCACAGCGGCATCCATTTTGTTAAAACCTACTCACGTGCAACATGCAAAAGCACTCGACCCGAAAACTCTTCAATGTACCGAAACTACTCAACGTGACACACGAAACGCGGGCCGCTTGGGGCCGCAGTAATTAAACAATTTTCATTATTTCACCACACGTTGCCCACCCCTGTGTAATGGCGATGTGTTATAGAATTTTCGCGAAATATATTTTAATGGAACCCAGGATAATCCCTCGATTAATTAACCTCATTTGTTTTTAAAGTACGGCGCGTCCGAAGTGTCGGCCTGAATGTTTTATAATGACGTTTTTATTTGAATTGCGGTTCATCTCGAGGGCGAACGACTCGATTTCAAGCAACGAACGCGAGAGTAAAGGGAATTCAATATTATTTTTGATATTTTGTGAAATTTTAATGTCATTGCGAGGATAATAATGAAACGTCGTTTTCATTCATGCTATTAAAACAGTTTTAAAACGTTATACCATGCAATCAATTACTTTTTATGCTGACTGTACCTTCACTTTTCTGAGAGTCAGCGATATAACCGGTGATGGAAAAGTAAATAATCACGTATTTTGTTGACATAAGCTACATTCTAACTCGGAAAGTACTTGTCTCATTTACGTCAGTTTGTTTTATTTCATAGATTATTTTCTTAGCGCAGCTACTTAGGTGGTGTAAACAAGAGCTTTTTCCAGCCTCTAACTTATTCAGTGACGGCATGTCACAGTGATTCTTCTATCAACTCAATCTATTTCGATTGGCTACGTTGGCGAGGTTTACGACTAGGAACAGTTTAACGTCCCCGGAGACTACCCTGCAGTCAATACTTTGGGTACCACTTCAACTTTGTAACCAATGTAGATCTTTTCGATTGGAATAGTTACAAGTTGAAATTACACGTCGGTATGTAGATAGGTAAATGAGGAAATACTTAATTTTTGCTTATTATTGTGACTACCTCGTTGGTCTAGCGGTCGCAAGTGCGACTGATGAGCGTCCTGGGTTCGATTCCCAGTCGGGAGAAGTATTATTGGAGTTTTTCCATCAGGAATTCTCAATGACAGCCACGGAGTCTCGATTTGTGGCCGGTTGATGACAATGGGCTCGCCCCCTGTTTCATGGGACTTAAACATAACAGGCAAAATGAGGGTGTACTAATTGGTAAACCTCTGCCTAACCATTCGGGGATTACAGGTGTGATGTTATATTATGGTATTATTGTGGCTACTTAAATCACAACTTAACCAATACATCATAAAAGAATTGAGGTTTGAGCAGTCAGTGGTGGTACCTACAGTACATTCGTCTCTATACCAGTTATGTTTGAGTCCCATGTAACATAAGGTAAGCTTATCGCCGTCAACCGGGCACAAATCCATACTTCAAGCAGCTTCTTAGGAATTCCTTAAAGGAAACCTCAATAATACTTCTTCCTCGTGTTCAGCAGTAGTGATCGCTAGACCAACGCAACAAATATTGCGGTGACTAGTTACCGTCAAATGTGTAACCATTTTGTTTGTCCCCCAATAAAAAAAATAAAACAACGTAATTTAGGTATTTATGTTCAAGAGTACAATGAATTTTTTACGCTAAAAGCAATATTATCTATCAGACAATCTGGTAATTGTTTTATAGATAAAAATACCTAAATTATCAACACTCTAAAAATTACACCGCTAAAGCTAAGTGCTGCTACAAAATTATCGAAGATTTTTATTATCTAAGATTATAAAGTCTTTCACTCAGTAACCACAACCGATGCAATCGCTCAAAAAAGTTGATTCGTTCAATCATTCATTCATGTCAGTATCAATCATTCGTCAGTATGGGGTACATTGACACATGTGCGCATATCAATTTTGGCCCCGTTCGGACATGGCAATTTGTCGTGTATCGGATTTTTATCAGTCTTTTAAAAATAGTAGACTTAGAACAAACGGGAGTCCATTAAAAGAAAGCTTACACCGGTTTTTGAAAACCGATCAATTGGATTTCGTCTGCTGTAAATATCAATTGACCTGGGGGGTTACTATGACGTCTTGGAGCAGGAGTAATTCCAGTGTGGGAAAGAGACAGAGCTATACAGGTCGTCTAGCGCTATCTCTTTCCCCACAGGAAGTACTCCAGACGTCATGGTAGGTTACCTGAGTGCCTCATGTTATTTCAGTCAGCTACTCGTAAACTCAGCAGTTAACGATAGTTTAACATCGCGTGATTTTTACCTAATTTAATGCAAAATAGTTGCATTTAATTTTATTCCTAGGTAAAGAAAGAAAGAAAGAAAAAATGTTTATTTGTCGCAGGGGTATGACGTGCATACAAAAAAAAACCGGCCAAGTGCGAGTCAGACTCGCGCACCGAGGGTTCCGTACAAACCTGTAGGTATATAAGTAAAAGTTATGGTATTTTTATTGCTAAAAAAGGGGTAATAAGTTTAAAATTATTAAAAATATTTTTATTATATGATGTAACTAAAAATTTATGCTTTTCGCAATTTTTCCTTTATCTGTGTTATAAGACGTTGCTTCGTACCAAATTTCAAGATTCTGAGTTCACGGGAAGTACCCTGTAGGTTTTGATTCCCTTGCGAGTAGTGGCGAGTTTCAAAATATGCGGTTTTAATTCCTGTTTCTTTTGATTGCGTTGACATAGAAGTTTGATTTTGTTACAGCTTAAAGGTATTATAGATTTGAGTATTTGATATGAATTTCAATATAATACCACTACGCGTTCATGAGGAAAGGGGTAGTAAGTTTAAAATTATTAAAAATATTTTTATTATATGATATAACTAAAAATGTATACTTTTCGCAATTTTTCCTATATCTCTGCTATAAGACGTTGCTTCATACCAAATTTCAAGATTCTGAGTTCACGGGAAGTACCCTGTAGGTTTTGATTCCCTTGCGAGTGTCGAAAATTTGCGGCATAAACGGGAGTATCTTTTGATCGCGTTGACTTAGAAGTTTGATTTTTTCACAGCTCCAAGAGACCATAGAGTTGAGTATTTGATATGAATTTCAGCTTGATACCTCCACGCGTTCCTGAGAAAAAAGGTCTTGACAGACAGACAGACGGACAACAAAGTGATCCTATAAGGGTTCCGTTTTTACCTTTTGAGGTACGGAACCCTAAAAAAAGAAATAACAATAATCATAAAGCGCATCAAATATTATAAAAAAAAGCTCTAAAGCTGAGCTTTAAAGCTCTTTTCTTATAAGCAAAATGCAACTCTGTACAAACGTGGTATTAGCCTTGCTGTCCCACTGCTGAGCAAAGGAATCTTCACATACAGAGAAGGCGCTAGCATTGATCACCTCGCTTGCTCAAGACAGGTTTTCAACATTCATCATTCAGTCAGTGATGTAACCTCACTCTTATATGTATAGTTGTTTAACCTATGGTTCTTTTTGTGTAATCCTGAATTGTCCCACTCTTCTCAATTTTCTCCTCGGTCTGCCGCAACCCCGTCTAACTGTCTCCGGGTTAACATGGCTACGTTCATTCTGGCGGTTGCATAAGAAAAGTGACTTTCGACATCCGACTAAAAACAGTTAGGTATCCAAATGCATCGAAATGCAATTAGTATAAATGTCAATCCATGATATCATAATAGTTAAGATAAATAAAACAATATTTAAAAAAAAAGGTTACTTCACAAAAATAATAATACAATAATAATAATATCTTGGGACAACGAACACACCGCCATCTGATCCCAAACTAGGCAGAGCCGGTACTATGGCAACCAGATAACTGATAAACATACTTATATATTTCTAAATACATACATATTATAGATAAAGGACATTGCTCTGCTCCCATACATTGTTCGCCCTGGAACCAACACCATCGGAAAATTATGTGTTGTATAGTCGATCATTAGTAAACTCCTATAAGGTCTTATTTTTATAGCGGACTAGCTGCAGAATAGATATATTTAAAAAAAAGTATTAGATTTTGAGGTTATGATCGAACCATAACAACGATATTCAGTATAGTTTTTCATAGCTCCGAGTGATTTTTAAGAAACTGAAACACAATATTACAATACATTTAACTATTTTTAGTACCTGCCTAGATAATTAGGTACCTATGCAGTTTTTTTCTAAAGCTTAAGTGTCTGTAATTGCAACTTAAATGCATAGAATGTAGTTAACATAGGTATCTGTATTCTTAGCATTGGTTTTGGAATGAGATAAAATATTTGTGGAATATATTTGCGTAATATTCAATATAGTCCCGAAAGTCACCAAAACACACAGATACAATTACAAAGAGTAAGCGAAGCGACGCAAACAGTGAGAGCACAGGTGAAAGATTGACAGTGACAAGTGACCATTTAGTGACGTTAAAAATTTAGGTGGCAAACTCGATACTATTTATCGATATTTCCTAAGATTTACTATGGCTTACGTTACAAACTGTATTACATCAACTTTTTCATACGATAATATTAATACCATTACAAGTATGACAATGTCCTACTTTACTTAAAATAACACTCTTCTATACTTGTAATAATATTAATACATAATAACATCTGTATCTAATCTGCAGTGTTGTTTTTTTGAAGAAAACATTTATAATGTATTCAGTAACAATAAGTATTTTTACCCGACTGCGCCGAAGCCCAAAAGAAGGGTTATTATATTAGTAATTGGGGTAAAATGTTCGTTTAGTTAGAAGTAAACCACACACTTTTCTAAACGATCATTAGGAAACCCTGAAAAATTATCATGATGAAACGTGTATGTTTTGTTCACTTCAGCATTATTCTAACTACATACTTAAAATCCAGTATGCTCCTAGTAGGTATTTTAAATTATACTTTTAGGGAATAATTGCATATGGAATGGTGATTGAATGTTTTTATTATAGCTTCTATTTGCACATTATTAGAAATAAATTCAAAATGTGATTCAGATTAAAAAATATGCAACAATGCATTAAAAATTCAATTGAGCGATTACAATCGATTGGGCCATCCCTAATCTTTTTCGATGCGACATGACGTTTGGCGAAGATGGCGGTGATTGATGTTATTAGTCGCGTAAAATACTTTTTAATGTTCATTTTGGCATGCAGCTAGTCCGTGTTACAAAATTATTTGCAACTAATATAATAAAATAGACAATTAATTATCGTCTATGTCCGATATTTTTTGAGCACAGGGCGATTCTGGACAATGTCCTTTACACACCCAAATACAGAACAAATAATTAAGATAAAAGATTTTTCCTGTGTGGGAATCGAACCCACGACCTCCGTCCTAGCAGTCAGGGTCACTAACCACTAGACCAACAGGCGAATCTAAAATGTTTTTAATCAGAAAAGTCCAACGAAAATAAGACTTACCACCGCCTTGAAAGCTGTGACTTACTCCAAAACAGAATAGCCTCTTAAACCTAAGAACAAACGTGAATCCTTTAAAACTACAATAAAGAATCCTCCTCAGCTCCAACTGACACATTAATTGCCGTTAGACAACGAACGAAAAACGTAAAAACGTTCTTCCCTTTAAACTTCAAAAAGCTCTTTGATGCGAAACCCTTTGACGTTCGGTTAAACAGCACAAAGTTCCCAACTCCACGCTAAAAGCAGATTACAATCAGTAATTAAAACATGGTTTTCGATCATGCCTCTAAGAATTACCGGGAGATTCTACCACTAATATGATAAAAGTATTGGAAACTAGATAAAGTATAATAGTTCATTTTTAATGGGTGGGTCTTATCTACCGGTTTTACCGAGAAAATATTCTTGGCGTGTTTTTAATGTTGGGAAAATTAAAAGTGGTACGGGTTTTCATGATTTAATGGTTTTCAGACATAACTAATAACTAAAATCAGTCAAGGCAACGACGCGGTAAAGATTAGGAAGTCTATTGAGGAGACCTTACAAAGCAATGTTGGATAGTTCATCAAAAATATATCTCGATGTCTCTTTGTCTGTGTTTCAAGTAAGTACTGGACCGCTGACTCTATCGTTTCACGCGTTTTACCAACAAGGCTAGGCAGAAACTACAATACGCCATCGCCACAATTGCATACTTCTTTTGCGTCGTCCACGTCCATTCATCAATATTTACGAGGTTTCTAGTATTTTCATGAGACAAGCCCCGCCACACTATTCCCAAACCACTGCAAGTCCTGAAAGCCAGAATCAATAGTGCCGACCACCAAAAGCGCCGAGACAATGAACTAAAGTATTCAGAATAGAATAGCGGAGGAGTAGGAAAACCAAAATTTAAACTATTTCAGGTTTCTAGTATGCCTTATACATACAAGCGAAACTGTATTCACAGCTTCAACCACTAGATCTTACAACATACCTCCAGGGCTCCAGATTTATCTTTTATTGATTGTTCCGAAAACCACACTACACCTAGGTTTACATTCCAAACAAAGTCCGTAGGTCTATTTAAATATGGCCGAACCGCTACGAGCGACACTTCAGCAGTTGTGCAGAATCACGTAGGTACTGCAGAACTCATGCACGATTCTGTACTCTAAACAAACGCAGTACATTTTGGTGGGAAACCGTCTGGTGACGGTTTTAGTGGCAACGATAAAAATTCGATATATTTTCAAACTGCAAACTTTTTGGCCGAATGTTGAACGTTTGTTTCGTACTTTTGTTTTAGGTGTTGGTTTTCATGGTAGATGCCATTATTCGACGGATTTTTCTCCGAATTGCGTCATGACTAGATATATCATAAAATTTATTCGATATCGGTTTATTTCCTTCGTATGAATCCATAGATTTTGCAGTTTCCGTGGTGCCCGTGTTACCCTGTGTTCTTGTTTCTGATGGGATAGACAAAATTATGGACCTCCTGAAACTTTCATGCCCTTTAAACCCCTTTAGGAGAATGTAAAAAAATATAAAAATAACTTTCAAAAAGCCCTAAGGGCGGATTCTTATATGAAAGTCGTTATAATATAAACTATTGTACAAAATACCTATCATGTTTCTAAACCTAGTTTAAGTTGTGCGTAGTCTGCCAGTGAATTAATGAATTTAAGTATTTTTTTTTTACATTTTGTCAAGTTTTTCAGTTTGCTAACTAAAACTCTCTTTATCATTTTACATTATCTACAAACTTCCTACAGTTTATGAAAAAAGAAAAATCTCAACAAATAGCTACTGACTCCATTTATTAAACAAGTTTAGCAAAACATCCAATATAAATATTGTATTATTATTTTTTCCGGGTAACCCTTAGTGGAATGTTCGAATTTCCGGGCACAAATTCCATTGACCAACTGGTTATTAAACGTTCATATTCGATGCCTACCATTCAATACAATAATCAAACCTTTTTTTTTGTTTCGTTTGGGATGGGAAATCATCAAATGACTCCTCCCGCCTTGGGCGGAGCGGAAGGGAGTGTCAGACTTTTACTGTCTAAAACAATCCATGTTCCTTCCTTTGCCCTTTGTATTCCAGGGCCGCGGTATCTCTTTCGAACAGTCCCGCAGCCCTGGCAGGCATCGGCCCTTGTGGGCCCCTCCTGTTTGCTGACAACAAACAGAATAAACACACAATCACAATACACAATCAGAATGTTAGCCACGGACAGTACCATTCCTCTAAGAATAAGAATCTCTTCCTATTGCTCGGGGAAGGATACTGCCCGCGCCCAGGGTGCATCGTCCCAGCAGCTGCTGTTCCCTCCAGACGTATCAAGAGAGCCATCCGTACCGGCAGCCATCAGACTCACGAGGAGGTTTTCTGACCAAGCACCCCACAATACGTTTTAGTACTGAAAAAAAAAATGATTTTGAGCCGACGAATAATGCCAAAAATTATTTCATAATACTCATTATCATAATGATTTCATAATAATTGTTCACACAGGCTATCCATCCATCTTTGGTCTTCCTCTACTCTTTTAGCCACCGTATTCAGTATCGTATCCAGACATTCATACCCAAAACTTCACTACCAACCTCCGCTGTTATCATACCACGACATTTTAAAATTCCAATACTTTGTAATACGAGTACTACTGAAAATAAAATACACAGTATTTATAAACAGATCTATCATAATTATAAACATTCCGAGCATCAGTTTCACAGAAGACTAATCGAATTAAAACTTTACGGCAAACTGATATTTAACTCCTAGTTTTAAAAGTGCTCAACTTACACCACCCTGGTAGCACAGCAGCAACTCATAACTAAGCTTATTTAAGGCATACAGACGTGCCTTAAATAAGCTTAGTTATGAGTTGCTGCTGTTTATGAATAGAATAGAATGGAATGGAATAGAATGGAATGGAATAGTATAGAATGTTTTTTAATTGTGACACGGTACAGCCAGCACTTCAAGCTACTACAATCTCTCAAATTTCTTTAATAGATTTTCAACTTTATCTCTAAAACATTAGGTTCAAGGTTGGTTGGGAAAATCTGACAGTTTCGGGTAGGTTGACCTGCTGGCGTTTGTACATTAAAGTTTTACAAATGGAATTATGATCTTACATGATTGGCATACAAATTTTAATATTAGTACATGATAAACGTAATATTTAAATACTAAACTTGAATTTCATTAAAATTATTATCAAATTATTTATGGCAAAACCTAGACCTAGATCAATTCCGTCACACGATTGTTGCGTAACTTTAACCGTTTACGCAGCGCACGCAACGGAAGCTCTCAAAAAGAATAAATTGTTGCCGTTTTTGCAACATTTTTCATTGATGCTCCGCTCCTATTGGTTGTAGCGTTATAACCTATAGCCTTTCTCGATAAATAGGCTTTCCAACACACTAAAACATTTTTTTAATTCGAACCTGTAGTAAGTAGTTCCTGAGATTAACGCGTTCAACGAAACAAACAAACTCTTCAGCTTTATAATGTTAATTAGTATCTTTACTTAACTTAAGTAAAGATTCTGAGATCTTTTACGATGGTATAACTCTGCTCCAGAAATAAGTCAATGTCGTATATAATTAACTTCCCACAAACAAATGAGAAAAAGTCACACAGCTACTTTTTCACCTCATCAAGTATAAAACCAATATATCTCAATACAGCAATTCGTTCCCACTACAGACTAACCTAATCATATAATAAGACTGAGTAAAGTCCGAGTCACACCGGCGAACTGAATTATTGAACAGAGTGCTCCTGAGAGTACACGATCTAAATGGCGTCGGATTTTTGTTCCTACAATATTCACTAAAAGAGATTAGCGAGAGCATTGAGGCGAATGCCCGGTAGGTTCCTATGAAGGGTAATCTTATGGGATTAAGGAATATTAGACGAAAGATTCCTTTTTGACCTTCTGAAAGGGTATTCATTTAGGAAGTTTTTTCCTGGGTCATATTTATGTTTGTGCTATGAAATGGACGAATTTTGTAGAGCAATTTTTTTCACTGGGCATTTTTTTGTAACATTTTTTCTGATGTGGAAACAAAATTGTAGTTCAATATTTAGTCAAAGGTTTAGTTTGTTTATAGTTTTTATTTTATTTTATAACCTAGCCTTACCAACCTATTTTCAATTATTGACTATAAGTCAATAATTGAAAATAGGTTAGTATTACCTGGCATGTATATGAACGTGGTGAGTTGTGAACTTCTGAAGAATTTAATTGAAATACCTCCATTTTCCTGGAACTATTCAAACTAGCTGATGAACGATTGCTAAAAAATGTACAAAAGTAGAATTCTTGAAAAAGTCACGAGGATTCGATTTTTTAGCATTTTAGCATATTATTTAATGTCAGCCGAAAGAAGTCCACTGCAGAACACTCCCTCTACCGTCACCACGTCGACCGATCTTGTGCCTCTCAGATCCAGCGTGTTCCCTCGGCCCTCACCAGGTTTTCGGTCCACTTTGTAGCATGTCGTCCAATGCTGCGCTTTCTGGTTCGTGGTCCCCACTACAGGACCGTTATCCATTCTCCGAACAATGCACTCTGCCGTAAGGTTTGTTTTAAAAGAATACCACCTTTTGAAAGTGGTTCTCTTTTTACATTTTAAAGTAGGTGTAATTCCTAGAAATAGTAGGGTATCGTTTAATAAAATTGCGTTAACTTCAAAGTCCGTATTAGCAATTGTCTTGCACTCTCCCAGATTGCTTTACAATCAACTAACAGCTGCAGCAACTAGTTGTATGTACTTTAATCTTTATTACATACCAATGCTTGTTTTTACAATGGAATGTTTACTTTAAAATATTATCTGAATATATAAAAAGCATAGAAAAAAAAGAATGAAAAATTATTTATTGGACTCACACAGGACAAACAATAAAATAAGAATAAAAATAGAAAACAAAGTATATAAAATTAAATAAAAATTTGCATAAAAACGAAAACATAAAATCAGACTAATTAATGGGTCCTGTACGATGCCAAAAAGCAGCTATATCTCAGCATGGTGTAAAATTTCGCAAATTAAAAAAAACCGGCCAAGTGCTAGTCGGACTCGCGCACGAAGGGTTCCGTACCATAATCTATAAAAACGGCAAAAAAAAATCATGTATGTTGTTTGGGGGCCCCACTTAAATATTTTTTTATTCTGTTTTTTAGTATTTGTTGTTATAGCGGCCACAGAAATACATTATCTGAGAAAATTTCAACTGTTTAACTATCACGGTTCATGAGATACAGCCTGGTGACAGACGGACAGACAGACAGAAAGCGGAGTCTTAGTAACAGGATCCCGATGTCACCGCGCTGTTATTCTTATGGGGCCCCATAGCTGCAATGAAGTGTCCAGCCAGGTATAGATGATCACGGGAAAGACCTGAATGAGACTTATACCGACCTAGGAAGCAGTGCATCAAAATGGCCCAATACTCAATAACGGGTAAAATAAAACTGCCAGTGATGTTGATACCTACAAACGGAATAAATTTTACTTAATTTTTTTTTGTCATAGATACCGGTGTTGATGTCATTATGTTGTTGTTTAGATTTCAATTCATAGAATCTTCAGTTCTACTGGCATCTTAGTTTTCCGACACAAAAAGATCCCTGTCTCAGAAAGCGTAATGCCTCTAGATTTCCCGAAACCGCTCACATTTCTCACTGCGGTGTAGCGTCACAACAAGTACTTCTAAGATGTCTTCTAAAGACCGTAGTTATCTTACAATATTTCAGTTGGATATAATCGGAGAAAAGGTAAGTAAGGAGAAGCTTAGTTTGAATTTAATCTGAAAGCCCTTTGGATAAGTATTCAGTCGTCTTTGTATGAGAGTTTATTTATTACGGTGAATTGAAGAACAGAAAAGAAATCTGATTTTTTATCTTTTATTTTTGAAACAATTTTTTTGACCTTTTGTTTGTAAATGTATGAAGAAAGTGAATTAAAACCAAGTTCATTTAGTATTTTTATATTTTGTACGTTTAATACAGCAATATGCGCACAGCATTCGTTTAAATTGCTACATAAACTTTTAGGGATAAATTTTATAAATTGAAGTAAAAGAACATCAAAATCCAGAACTAAATATTTACAACAAAAAAAGTTAGTTAGTATAAATTACATATTTTAGTAAAATATGTAATTTATACTAACTAACTAAATATAAGCTGACTTATAACAATAAGACGCTTAGACGTCAAAGTATTCCTCCACATAGCTGTGATCCGGAAACGTGTCCAAAAGACAGGCAGCATTGCCACGTTGAATGGCAATGCTAATTCTTTGGCCCTCTGCCATGGTCACGCGAAGTGTCAACCAGTCGGCGAGAAATTTCCTTAAAAAAGGAGACGCGCTCTTGGGTCCGGCAAAAAACGGCAATTGCCGTTTTTTCTCACATTCTGTTTGTAACTTTGACGAATAGTTATATTTTTTTCTAATTTCATTTTTATTGGTTTTAATGGATTAAATTACGTACCTTTTAGAATTAAAACATCGCACTAGTAGTTGCATATTACTTCATAGGGTAGTGTGTCAAAACACCTGTTTCAAAATGCCGTCGGTTTTACTACTTGAAGTAGGTATATTTTGGCCATAGATTGTTGTTTGTGAATTTAAGGTACACAACATTATAGGACATTTAGTCAGTAAGAGTCTGACACTCCCTTCCGCTCCGCCCAGAGCGGGAGGAGTCATTTGATGATTTCTCACCCCCCAAAAAAAAAAAAAAAAAAAAAAAAGGTACACAATGCAGCGCAGCTTTTTTCAATCTAACGATAGTTTGCAATTGCATTATAATCGGTTCAGACGTTTCCAAGAAAAATAAAAAGAAATGTTAATATGGAAATTTAATTTTTCACGAAATGGTCCTTACAAATTGGCACATACCGCTTTTTTTTTGGTATGGGAAATCATCAAATGACTCCTCCCGCTCAGGGCGGAGCGGAAGGGAGTGTCAGACTTTTACTGACTAAAACCCATCCATGTTCCTTCCTTTGCCCTTTGTGTTGCAGGGCCGCGGTATCGCTTTCGAACAGTCCCGCAGCCCTGGCATTCATCGGCCCTTGCGGGCCCCTCATGTTTCTTGACATCTCTTTGAGGCGCGCGTGGAACAGGAACGCGCCGTCGACACGGCCTGTCGTCATAAGATGAACGGACGGCGAGCTAGCCCATTACTCACTGTCCACAGGCCCGCGCATACATACCCCTAATTATGTAGATCATATTTTTATAGTAGGTAAAAAGTATTGTGCGATAGATTTATCCATTCAGTCTTACTCAAATCGTATTTGTAAGTTAACTGTTTGTGGACATCTGGTAAATAAAACCAGCTTTATTGATTTACTAGCTGTTGCCCGCGACCTTCTTTCGTGTGAAATTATTATAAAAAAATATTCCTTGCCTTTTTTAATCGGATTTTATTACCAATTTCAAGGGTTTTAATTTTTTTGCACGGAACCCTAATTATTTTTCTAAAATAAAAGTAGCCTATATTAAATCTTATAACATCAGCTATCTGCCAGTAAAAGTCAAAATCGGTCTAACCATTTCGGAGATTAGGCGGAACAAACAGACAATGAAAAATATGTTTTTGTTATAAGTGACATATTTATTTTCATATGCATTCAGTAAAAAGTTGTTATTTTGTTATTACAAACAGACACTTCAATTTTATTTATTTGTATAGATATGCAAACGTAAAGTAAGAGTAATAAAAGACCACCAACGAACAAATACATTACTATTTGAAATCCTTACTTATACATATATTTATTTATTTATATATTATATGTATATTTCTGAGGAAAACAAAAATAACGTTCTTATGATATAATAGATGGCGCCACGTGTCTTTCGAATCATGATTGAATTATATTATTGCAAATTATATTGTCAAATTCTAAATTAACGCGAGCGAAGCCGCGGGTGAAAGGTAGTAAGTAATATAGCTGATTCTGTTTCAACACATACGGCTTGTGTTATTGCATATAAAATTTCATAAGTACTTAATTCCAGTCAATATTTAATAAATATTTTATATTATTTCCAAGTAGTTCATAAGCTGGATTATTATCATTTTTTAATTTTATATTATGATATTGGCGTCACTATTTATATTTTTATCCGGCTTTGCTAGAGCTTAAAAAACAATGAATTAAACAGGGTGGGTAAAAAAACAGGGCTATAGTTGCAAGTTATTGGCAGTAAAAAATATTTGTATGGCAGAGCCCTAACTTGATCTCTTAAAAGTTATGACTATTTGAGTGTTTTTTGTGTAATTTGCGTAAAATGGGTACCTATTTTAAAACAATAAATGGTGTTTAGTGGCTTCTAGGTCTGCTTTTATGACAGTTGGTACCATTAGTTATGAGTATTGGAACTTTTTTCAATATATTTTAAGACTCACGAAAAATTATTTGTAACGTTAGAACATTTAAGTATACAGCGTGTAGGTACTTGAAATAACTGAAAACTTTCTAAGGGGTTATTCTACTGGTTTTTTGGCTGTGAGCCGCTTCCTTGTGGGCCATAATCCACCACGTAGGCCTAGAGCCTGTAGGTTCATGGATATTAATAGGTCCCACCAACCTGTCATTCATTAGTCAATTTATTTTTTACTACATTGCCTGCCAGAAAGTTTGACCTTTGGTAATCTGTTTGAGAAAAGGTCAATTAATTTTCTGGAAGCTTTAGTTAGCTACTAAGATGATACTATTACAGGAAAAAGAGAAGTTATCCTCTTGCATTAAATGGAAAAAATACTGTTTGAATAAAGTTAGATTAGAACCATTTTCAGGTCGGTGTCATGGAAAGATTTTGAGGAGCTCGTGGCTAAATAATATCTAGCCACTCGGATCGATCTTTAGGTAAAGCCGCGATTGTCTTGGTCATTCTGTCAATAGGTGTCCAACCATTACATACCGAGTTTCCTCCATGCCTCGGAAAGCACGTTAAACCGTTGGTTCCGGTTGTCATTTGTAGATCTTTGACAGTCGTCAAGGTAGTGGCTCGAAAGTCTGACAACCAGTCTTACCATAGGATATCTTGTTACCCAGTACTAGCTGGGTTGTGGAGGTCAGATAGGCAGTCGCTCCATGTAAAATACGGGTATTCAGCGGCATCCGGTTAGACTGGAAGGCGACTTCAACATAGTTGGGAAAAGGCTAAGCGGATGATGATGATGATGATGATCATGGAAAGATTTTCAAGCAATGAGATGGATAAAGAATGACAGTTGTGCTCTGATTAAACAGACAGTTGATTTGATAGTCAGGATGATTAACAATTAATTTCCCTCGCTTAACACTAACAGCCGTATCTCTAAACAAGTCTAAGATAACTTGAGTAAAAGTAATAAATTAAGATAAGATGTTTATTCTGTAGTTTAGTAATTGCTAGAAGTTAGAACTATCAAAAGTTAGAATTCTTAGCTTTGCTTTCTTTGACGGTTCTTACTTCGTTCAAATTCTTGTCTATTACATAAAAACCGGCCAAGTGCGAGTCGGACTCGCGCACGAAGGGTTCCGTGCCATTATCTATAAAAACGGCAAAAAAATCATATCTGTTGTATGGGAGCCCCCCTTAATATTTTGTTATTTAATTTTTAGTATTTGTTGTTATAGCGGCAATAGTAATACATCATTTGTGAAAATTTCAGCTTTCTAGCTATCACGCTTTATGAGATACAGCCTGGAGACAGACATACAGACAGACAGACAGACAGACAGACAGCGGAGTCTTAGTAATAGGGTCCCGTTTTACCCTTTGGGTACGGAACCCTAAAAATGGTTGCATCAGTAATTAATTAAACTCAAGTAGTTACTTTAAAACTTTAGCTATAGATACCAGGGTAAGAGGACGAACAAAATTACACAAAGTACACGAGAATTACTGAACAAACGGCGGTAATGGTAAATCCAGAAAAATCTCATTCATCTTCTTATCACATCGTAAAAGGACACTTTGTCAGTCTGTTAATGAGCTTTTAACTTAAAAACCTCATATCCTAGTTTATTATGCTTTAAATTCATAGATTTATAATTTTATCTTCATTTTAGTCTATAACACACACGCAAACGAAAAATTCCTAAAATTTAGTCAACACTAACACAAAAAATACCAAATCGTCATAAATCCAATGTGTAAAAGCGTGTAGCTACAATGTCCAGGTAATCTTGTTAGCGGTGGGACACCAGATACGGATTGAGAGCACCCCACTGAATTATTGATGACCAGCAGCTCTGTGCCTCTGATATAGTAATGACTTCGGAATTTTTATGTGAACGATACAGGTTATTTCATTTTTAGCTAAACCTGTTTGATTGATACAGTTTCGGGTGTATGGTGAACGGTTTTAGAGGGTTGGTTTAAACAAAACAAACACACCCCCTTTTTTCACACGAGGATAGCAGAAGACTACAATGCACATTCTGCTATGATCTTTACCTCTTTCACCGGATAAAGTGTTTTTTGCCTTCTGTCTTATTAAATCTTAAATGAGATATTACTGCATACGCTTTGACACTAAGTTAATTATTTTATCACCTATTAAGTTCGGAATCACCAACTGCTGGGTATGAATAGGCCTTTTTTTCTTTTTGCCGTTCTTTTTGGTCCCGTTCTGAAATTTCAATTAGCTGAACCTATTGTAATCATTGCTCCCTCCTAAGCTATAACCTTTTCCTGGTTTTCGATATTGGAACTGAGCACCATCTCACCGTTCTCATCAGTTAGAACATGTCCACTCCCACATTCCCAACATCAATCCAAAAATCAATTCTAATACACTCGAATCTGAAATTCGATCAGTTTCCAAAATTCAAAACTTTATTTACGACGACTAATTCAGTATTCCATCAGGGATGCGTACATTGAATGTGTTCGCGTATAAATCAGAGATGGAACGAGATCGCGGCCGGCTGTGTGAATTATTGATGCCAAATGTCCGACGGATTGTGACTGGTGCACCTTCATTCATTCGTTTAATTTTATTCATAGGTACTTTTTTGGTGGTTGCGTGTAAGTAATTGGGTTAAAAAGTGTACCCACATGTCGTAAAATATTGGACCATTATTCGGTCGGGATTTTTCATGTCAAAGTTGCAGAAAAAAATGTCGTGCGGAAAGTTTTGAGTAGGTATGACTGTGGATGGGTATACGAGTAGTCCTCTAGGTACTCGTATACCCATCCACATCCATCATCCATCTTCCTAGACCAAAGAAAGAATGGATGGAGTGAGTGGAGCATGATATGCCCAGACACAAGGTGTCTGATGAGATGACGAGTAATAGAGAAGTATGGAAGAAGAGAGCATGCTGCGCCGACCCCAAATGAATTGGGATAAAGGTAGGATAGTGATGATGACTTTTTAACAGAAACGGTGTTATACACGCACAAGAAATGCATTTGCATAATATCAAACGTTCTGATAAAACCCTTATTACGAGGCAGTAAAGTCTACATCTGCACTTTAGAGTCAAAGCCTCATTTTCCATCACAAAGTAAACGCTGAGTTGCAATTATCGCACATTAGCGGAATTCTAATACTAATCGAGTCAGTTAGATTCTGGTCGCCCGTCGCGTGAACCAAATTCGGAAACTTTCCTCAGGAAATACAAAGAGAGTTAAAAAGTCATAATTTTGGTTGATGTAATTGTGTATACTATCTATTAAGTAGTAATAAAAAGTGTAACTGTGGTTTGTGTTAATATAAAAGTGGTTTGGTTGTTTTTTAAAGTCTAACGGGGTCGGCCTTATCAGTTCGATAAAAAGCAAGATTTAATTTCAATCGTTTTGAGACGTAAAACTCGAACAGTTCAGTAACTAGGATACATAAAAGAACATGAAGAGAGAAAGCAAACAATAAAGATTTTTAACCTTTCACAACTTAAAAAAAACCGCTACCAGTTCGATAAAAAGCAAGATTTAATTTCAATTATTTTGAGACGTAAAACTCGAACAGTTCAGTAACTAGGATACATAAAAGAACAAGAAGAGAGAAAGCAAACAATAAAGATTTCTAACCTATCTCAACTTAAAAAAACCGCTACACCACTGCAGAACCAGACTTAAAAACACGAAATCCAACTATTGGATCACGAAAAACCGTCACAACGGATCCGATGTAAAGGAAAATAGAATGTGGATTGTACGATACGGAGTTACAATAACAATCATGGAAACAGATAGACCGAATGGAATGGGGCCGTCCGTACTACATGCAAAGGTATCAACCTTCGTCGAAGTAACCATATTGAATTGTTCAGGCATTTGTTTTGTTAAAATTCAGCAGAACGTGAAGCTTTTTTTAAATAATGTTGACGAGAGATTGAGGAATTTGTATCTTCTGTAAGCAAGAGCGTACGGTAATTTTGAAACGAGTTTTTTTTTGTGTGAATTTATGTGTATTGTGACTGTAACTTTAAAAAAAGTACCTATAAGGACCACCCAGTCTTTCTTCTTCCCCAATAGTCGTCATCTCAGTACTTATCCCCTTGCCAGCCTTATCATTTTTTCACACAATCCATCTATTGTTTCATTCTCCTTTATATGTTCAGTGGTTTTATTGGTATTCCTCTATTCTTAGAGCCACCATCACACTCAATATTTCCTCTCTTCATTTTCCTTATTGCTCCGCATCACATACCCATACCATGACAACCGCTAGTTGTCTTAAAGATAACAATAGATTTCGAGTGACGTTTATAATGATGCATTCTTGGCAGTTTATATCTATTAGAGCATTATAAAATAACAAACTCCAGAGCTCATTAGTTTAGTGGTCGTAATCCCGACTGCTGAGCATGAGGTCCAAGGTTCTATTTCAAGTTCGGGGAAAGTGTTAATGGCTTTTTTCATCAGGATTATCACGGAATCTGGATTTATGGCTCACCCCCTATTTATTGCATGCGTCTTAAACATAACTTCCGAAACATGGGTGTACTATTAGGTACACCTCTGCCTAACCCTCTATGGAATACAGTCGTGATATTATATTTTATGTTACTTAGCGACTAACTTTTGGTAGGTACTCGTACCTACTAAACTACAAAAAATCAAAGAATTTAAATTGATTTTTAGAAATTAGTAACATAATTAAAAAGGAACATCAAAAAAAAGTGGGAAAATAGTGAAAACCATAGAGTAAAGACCTGTAATTATGTAATTATAGCTACATACCTACATTAAGCAAATAGGTAAGCAGTTTATCATTATTTACGTCCTCATTGCGGTGCTCCAGTACATAATTGCTCTACGTATATTACCGTAAGCTACACATAGTAATTTATTAGGTTCACCGAAACACTCATGGTGGAATTACCCTCTGGAATTATCGAATTGGAGGCAGGAATTTGAAATGGGAGAGGAATAATGTTTTCTTAGGATAGTAGCATAATCAGTCAGGTAGTCAGTGGCCTGAAAGTCTGCCAACAAGTCCTACCAAGGGGTATCGTATTACCCAGTTACAACTGAGTTGTGGAGGCAGTCGCTCCATATAAATTATTGGTACTCAGCTAGCATTCGGTTAGACTGGAAGCCGACCCCAACATAGCTGAGAAAAGGCTAGGCAGATGCAATGAGTCGCATAATTTGTCTTAATGGTCCCAGTGCTGGGACTCAGGTTTCGTCTCCATGGCAGCGGGCTACAAATGCTATAATCCACTAAGCGGACCCGAACGCGATACCCTCTTTAGATGTCGCATGTTTACAATTTTTCACATGTTTTTTTTTTTCCAGGACATGCCGCGCCTTTTCGCATGTATTTTTGCACAAAAAAAACGCGCTTCATCATTTCAGCCGAAAGACGTCCACTGTTGGATATATGCCTCCCTCAAGTGTCGCCACATTGACTGGCCCCGTGTGTCTCGCATCCAGCAGGTTCCCACAACCTTCACCAGGTCATCGGTCCACATAGTGGGAGACCTTCAACTGCAAAGTCTTCCGGTTTGCAGTCGCCACTCCAAAACTTTTCGGCCATCGGTCAACCATGCTGCGAACAATGTGCCCTGCCCACTGCCACTTAAGTTGCACGCGTAAGTTAACGCGATTGCCTTAATCGAAACCACGACCTATTTGCAAGTCGGTACCGTTACCGCTAAGCCATCACTGCTCTTATGTTTTCTTAGATCCTTTTTAATTATGAAGAGATATAATTTCCGATCTTAAGGAATTATTCAGTGACCGTGAGTTCAAATTAGGTCAAGTTATAAAGCGAAATCGTTGTCGGCGGAGGTTCAGTAAATATTCTAAGATATTATTGGTTAGTCAAATTATTATGGAAATTGAAATTGGTGTCACCATCCCAAAGGGAACTTCCTGATTTATTTTTGTCAGTAAGCATATTTTCACAAACACACAATATTTTTATCAAATCTTCGCAAATAGTTTGTTTGATTAGAACCATGTAGTTTGACGTAGGACATCATCACTTTGCAGCTTCCTAAAGAGATATCTCAAAGTTTTTGTTTGTTTTTTTTTGTAGCCTTAACTGTCCGTGATAATGGGCAAAGGCCTCCCCCCAAAGTAGATTGTATTTTTTTTTGTCCGTTTCGGTTTCTCGGGGACTGAAAAAAACTGGTTCAAACCGAAAAGTTTTTTTTTTTAATTTTCTCCGTATTAAGTTTTCCATTTCAGTCTTCTTCGTTATGACGTTCCCCCCGAACTCATGCTTGTCGATTCTAAATGTAAGTCAACACCTTTTTATATAAAAGACCATAATATACCATATTTCATGCAAATGAAGAATCTTGAATGTTGTGTTAGGTCATCAACACAACTTTCCCATGTCCTAATGACTAACGTAGGTAAAATTCGTCTACCTTACCCACTTCTTCTATTACGTGTAATCTTTTAATCACCCCATATTCTCAAACAATTCCACATAGAACACCAACAAAACGTTAACCAACAACCAAAAATAATCAAGTTGATTAAAAATCAATTAATTAAGACTTTCTTGATCGGACGGAATTAAGAATGAAATGGAACGAGTAACAAATTGAACGCGATCTACGGCAAGTTAGGAGGCAATTAGGTAAACTTTTGCCTAATCGATCCGGAGTACCGGAGTCGAGGTTATTAATTAATTATTTTGGGCTCAGCCCCGGTTTCGATGACGTAATATTTTGATGGTACAGTATAGAGTAGATACGATGGGATTATTATTTATTTTTATGTGTTTAATGGCCTTTAGAATAAACAAGCCTAGGTACTTCTTATTAGTCACATTCCTTTTTTGGATTTGCCTAGGGCTAGATTTTTTTTCTGGTTCCTGACAGTCTGGAATCTATAATTCTACCCAAATGATAGCAGTACTGTTACTCTATCAGGTGGGACTAAACATAATTACTCAGGTAAAACTTAGATACACCTATTCTTACTAATTTGGGCGACCTTCATCAATAATACACCACAGTGTTTACCGTTACAATATTGATCATGCACAGAGTTAAACATAAGACAAAATATTGACTCAAAACCTATTTATAAAGATAAGATTCACGGGACTCCCCGTTTTCGTACATTTCACCCCATATTCGTACCGTGTTGGCGCATTTCACGGTGCTCAGTCGACTAATTGAGTTCTTTAGCTCATTTGATACCCCTCACTTTTAATTGAGAAGCTCAATCAGGGTCTTAAATGATTTATCAGGACTACAGTCTGATTTATTAATCTGTCTTCACGAAATTTTTACGTAATTGGTTTGCTCGACGCTCTTTTGAATTGGCTAAAACTAGTTTGAATGAGTCAAATTTTGTTGGTCACATTTTCAATATAATTTGCCATGAGTTCATTGCTGGACATAGGTCATTCTTTCTATCGTCTGGTCAACTCGATTCTCGTCCAACTCCTTCGACCAAAAAAAGGCCTAAAAGCAGCTGTTTCAGCCACCATGCGAAGATCGTTGCTCTAACTTGCCTAGGGCGACAGCTGCTTTGCATTGTCCACGCAAGATCATATCTACCTCAACGATCATCGGTATGACCCCTTGTCGCGTCAGCTTGCTTATTTTGTGATATATGTCGATAAGTCCAGTTCTCTGCCAGTTCACCTCGTTCCAATTCCTCACAGAGACTCCAAGCATAGCCCTTACTTATTTTTGTACAACAATGGTGTTAGACAGCTATAGCTCCCAGAAAACACATCGCCAATGTAATGACTTGATCACTCAAATACTCATTCACTTGCACACAGGGATCCGTATGTCAAGCTGAAAAATGTAACACCCCATTTGAGAGACGGAACGCGGGTCCCTTCAATTAAAGTAAATTCGCTTGCGGTGGGGATGGGTTTATCAAATATATCATGCAGTGTAAGTTGTGCACCTACTGCGATATTGAGAGGGAATACAGAACAAAGACGCGATTATTTTTGTAAATTTTTGCAGGTTTACGGGATTTTTCACTGTCTGAACACAAAATTAATCAAAATAAAATTTATTTCTCATATGAACATACAGTCCGCTTATAATGAGATACAAAGTAATAAGTATGATAATACAGTACACTACAATTTCCTCCAGAGTATTAGACGTTATAATGTACTTATCTTAAGTTTCGCACTCTTTAATTACTGAACTGATCCAACGATGTTGAAGTGCAGCAACCTATATCTTGGAAAATTGAAAAACAAAATGGCAGCAGCAGATGTAAGTTCATTCTTGTGACTTGTTTTCGGTATCATGTGAACATGAACATGAATTTGTTTGTTCTACCAAATTTATGAAATAAAAATTCAAATTCAAATTATTTATTTGTGAAACATAGGTACAATATAATAAGGTCTAATTCGGATGTCAGGATCGCTATGTTTAACCTAATAGGCATACAAATTTTGGTCACACTAATTGAGAAAAAAAGAAAAATCACGCATTGTATTATTAAAATTAATTATACACTACTAATCATTCGAATTAAATTTACCATTAAAAGAGAGAGAGCTTAGACTCGGCTCACAAACAAAAAACAAACAAATAAACATCAAAATAAGATAGAATTAAAATGAACAGTCTATCGAGTGAATCGTTCACTCGAGTTAAGCGTCCGTAATCAGCTTCAATAAACGTTACTTAACATAAACTTTGGCTTATGTTATGTTCCCGTCTCTATTTTACATTTGCAGTTTGACAGTTATGTGACAGTGACATAACAAATGCTCAGCCAAAGCATGTGCGTACCTTTCATTAATTTGGGAACGGCTGAATCTTATTTTATTTGACATAAGTATGCAACCGTCTTCAGAGCGGTAATCCCTAAAATGGTAAGCAGGTATGCAGGGTAAGTTTATGAGCAAGGGTGTAAAGTGAAAACATATTTGCTGCTTCATTGCAAAATAGCATAGTATGGATGGTGCTACTTGTATTCCATAGTTTTATCTCCGCCCCACACAGTAGTATAAAATATTATGAGGTGATGGTATGCCTTACCCTTCACAAAGTTTTATGCCCGGTTGATGGCAATAGGCACGCCCCTATTTCATTAGACTTAACATATCTGGCGAATTGTAGGTGTAATATAAGTACCTACCAGCTTTGTCTAAAGCTAAGATTACAGGCCTGGCGGTATCCAGGGCTGCGGGACTGTCCGAAATAGATACCGCGGGCCTGGAACACAATGGGCAAAAGAAGGAACATGGATGGGTTTTAGTCAGTCTGACACTCCCTTCCACTCCGCCCAGAGCGAGAGGAGTCATTTGATGATTTCATATCCCAAAAAAAAAAGACCTGGCGGTATGACTGTGTTCTTAGGCATACAAAACTGCAATTTAGTAAGATTGCAAAAAATACTTCTTAGGTATATGCAAAACAATGTAATTGCAAAAAAAAACTTTCCTAATTTTTCTTCGTAAACGAGAACCGAATCAGCAAAAAGTAAACTGCAGCACCATGCCATTTAGGTCGTCGAATCAATCAATCCATCCAACGATTGTTACAAGGTCGGAGCCTGCGTTCGACTAATCGTCAATAGATGACCGTTGTCAAAAGTTTTGGTGGACGAAAGTTTTCCATGTTTGACCATCATCAAGCAAGCGCTACTCCTGAGTTTAAGTTCTAGGTTCGATTCCCAGGTCGGGCAAAGTGTTGTTAGGTTTTTCTATCAGGGATTTCTCAGTAGCAGCCACGAAGACTGGATTTGTGCCCGGTTGATGCCAATAGGCTCGCCCCCTATTATATGGAACTTAAACATAACTTCCGAAATAACTGTGGATGACTTAAGATTTCTAGCTAGGTATATATCTTACTACTATTATCGATGAATGGATGGATGTAAGTTATTCTTTCACGCATGTAAAAACATTTAGACCCGCATAGGGGTTTAGATTCCAGTGATATATGTTTAGGCCGGGTACGCATGATACAAGTCGGCAATCGGGTTAAAAGCTAACACGTACTTTCAAAGCGCGAGACAAGATCCTTCTATTTATTGCCACGGGAAAAAGTCCTTAATCTCATAGGTTTAGGCCGTGCGTTGTCTTACAATCAGTCAGTTAATAAATAAACCAAGGTACTTTCTATTTAAAACTATAGTAAATTAATCCACTTATCCTTAAAAAAGGGGTAGACATTAACAGTTTTTTGAAAATATCCTCGAAATCGGTGTGACGTGAGTCATTACTGTCATTAGTCTGCCGAGTAGTAATCATGAAACGTAGCAAGTCCATTTCGTATATTGATTGCTCAAATGCTCATAACATTAAAGGCGCGAACTCACTACCTAAGTTATGGCCAATTTAGCCAAGGTTTTTGTTATGGAAAAAATATGATATAGGGACTTAAAACTGGTTCAATCCGGCTCGAAGGACCACATATAGTGCTTTTTAGGCGTGTGGCGGGCATTTTGGGGGACTATCTCAAGTAATATTGAAAAGCGGTGATTAATTATCAGTCTAATTTGAATAAATGACTGATTTTAATTCATTAGTTTTATTAGTATGTTCTACTTGTTCCACATTTTTATCAAATTTTCCCACCATTATTTAATTTTTTCTGTTGTAATTTTTAATAGTGAAAAAAATCCATCTATTTCATCAATGCAAAACATGTCGGAGATTGATTTTAAGAAATTTAAGACCACCATATAATAATATATGCTTTTAAACTCAAACTTTAACCTCATTCTTTTATTTTGGAAGGAAAATGAAAAAAAAAGGCGCAGCAACCTTTTTGGATAAACTTGGTAAAGTAACTAGAACAAAAACTAAATTTCGGTTATTTCAACGGAATAAACGAAGCCTAAAATAGATGTAAAAAAACTATTGGTCGTAACGCTAACTGGCTTAAACATCACATTTTTAATTTAGAAAATTGAGTTGAACCATTTCATGCGAAGTGACAGATTGATGACAGTGTAACATCTACCAATTTGGTACCTGTGTACCATTCTAAAAATATCCACTTGTACCTATGTTACCTTTCAGCAATGAAGAAATAAAATATAATTTAGTTTGAACGAAAAATGAGTTAGTGAATTATTACATTAGGTAGTCTACCCCTGACTGATTATTTACTTTTAGCTAAAGCTGTCCAGCTTTTCGTGATTGGAAAAAGCTTTCTAGATGCACATTTTTGGCGTTCCGTAGTCAACAAATAAGGAACCCTTACAGTTTCTGTCTGTCCGCAGCTTAGTTCAAAGACTCTTTATACTAGAAAGCTGTAATTTGGCATAAATATTCAGATTACTTATGCCAACAAAGTAGTAAAATAAAATCCTGGGCAACTACGGATCTCTACATTGTGCGTGGCCCGACACGCACTTGGCCGGTTTTTTCTTTATAATAAACATTTTATTCCCACATGATTCAAATCTTGAATCTTGAGCGACATCAGCTGAAAAGTCAGACAATCAGTCGACTGAAAAAATCATAATAATTTTAATGATAGCAATAAAGCTAACTGACCTAACAAACCGTGGTAACTTTCCGCATAACCCTTAACTTAACGCATCCTTAAAACCGAAGCTCGGAGTCCTAAAATAACATTTTTGCACTCGAGTTAACTTCGAATTTCAAGTGATACCATTCCGTTTTTTCGCTACCATCCATTTTTTCTGACTTTCAACTGCACAAATATCGCGAATCGGTTGTACGCTCCGCTGGTTTTCTAGATTCTAGTTTTAAATTGTCTTTTATATTTTAACCGCCATGTGCTATGTCAAAAAACGATACTGGCAAGTCTGGATCACAAGTTGTTGGCAATATTTTTTGTGGATTTTTCTGTCGATTCAAATGGTGCACTGAAGTGTTTGATCCTAGAATGGTTTATAGATTCTGTCTGTGCTTTTCTGTGTGTACTTCGGTACTTAGTACAAAAGTCGTAGTTTGATGTTTGTAACCACAATTGGTCTAACCCCTTAATTGTAGTCCCTAAACTGGGGTAATTAATAATGAAATCCTCTTCAGGACAACATTTATCGGTAGTAAATTAATCAGCTTGAATTAAAACAATAAAAGTATACTGAACCTACCTGTATCGAAATAGAGTACACAATCTTTCCTGGATTTGATATTTTACTTACATAGTACTGCTAATGCTATCGGTACTAATGCTATTAATGGAAGTGCCTTTGTCAAAACACACAATTGAATTCATGGCTCCAACCAACGTGCTGAAATTACGCTAAAAGCTAATTAATAATTATGCTCTTACCTAGTCAATATCCTTGTATTTCCCTTAGCTGTAATCTATGCTCCATGGAATACCTGTGCTTTTGAATTAAGGTGAAATTTGAATAGCATCGTAATTAACCGTTGTATAGCTTACCCCGTACCGAATTGCTGTACCAGTTTTGACAACAATCGAATAAGTTAATTAAATTAAATGCTATTTTTTTTTAAACTGCGTAGTGCTTTAATTTTCCTTTTTTCCCCGTGTCATTAATGCCTAACCTGGTGGTGTATAATAATATAGTGCTCATTGTATCTTATTTTATTTTATATCGTGCTTGTTAACTAGTGATCCTAAGATTTCTAATACCTTTACTGTGTTTACTCGTGGGAACTTGTAATTGGCTCTGTGTTGCATATACAATTGTTACTCATTTGTTATAGCTGTTGGTTCTCCTATTTATATAAATAAATACTTTTTTATTCGCCGACTTTAGATATCAATACCCACCATGTCTGTAAAGTTTACACCAAAAAAAATACTCTTAACTGATATTTTTAGTAATTTGCAGTCATGGACTCTTAAAACTTACTGACTGACGGACTGCCTCGTGGGCCCAGTGTTCGGAAGAGCGACTGCTGAACATGAGGTCCTGGTTCGATTACCGGATCGGGAAAAGTGGAGTTGGGTTTTTCCATCAGTACCAGCATTATTTCCACAGTCTCATGTAAATGGGGGCAAGCCTATTGCCATCAACCGGGTACAAACTCAGACAACGTAGCTGCTACTGAGAAATTTCGGATAAATTCCTCAGCAGTCGCGCTTGCAACCACTATACGACAACGAGGCGACGCAACGAGGCGGTATACTTATAATGCTGTGGACTTAGCAGCCTGTTTCAGATGCAATATTATTTTAATATTAATTAAATACAGCAAAACAGTTATTATTAAATACTATAGGTAGAAGTCAGTCTTAAAATTTAATTAACATTATGCCTGAGACCGCATGCCCTAGATTGAACTAACGACGGTCATAAACGAAAACGGGCCATTCACGACTCTATTATTGAACGCCGTATTCACGAACATAATCACTCTTTTGATTGCTAATTGTTTTCATTCCAGTGTTAATGCATTTTATATGTTTATTTGCAGAATTACTTCCTGTGAGGTTATAAGTCTGTGTATATAAATTTATGATTAAATTACAGTTGAATTTGAAACCTACAAGTATTTTTATGTTAAGGGGTAATTTTATTTATATTATGAACATTTCTTTAACTATTTTTAGGGTTCCATATTATCTCAAAAGGAAAAAACGTAACCCTTATAGAATCACTCGCGTGTTGGTCTGGCTGTCTGTCTGTCTGTCACAGCCAATTTACTCCGAAATTATTGGAGCGATTGAGTTGAAATTATGTAAGTTGGTGACCCAAAGACGAACGTCTAACGTAAATGAATGAATTTCAAACATGGGGGCCACTTTTGGGAGTAAATTTAAGATAAATAGTTTTGAAGTTATTAAAAAAATAGGCAAAAATTTATCATTTCAAAATTTAAAATTTGAAAAAAAAATACAAAAAATAGTTCTTTGTCTATAGATTACAGGAAGACCTATAAGCAATCTATGAACGTTCGGAACTCTATCCACGCGAGTCGACCTCACACTTGTCCAGTTTTTGAACCCGAAACCTGATGTTTATCAAGTTTTGGGTTCAAAAACCAAAGTGGCAACATACTTTCAAAAACCAACGTATTTTAAACTAGTGTCCGTTTAAGCGTCGTTTATATCTAAGTCAAGTTCCTATGTATGCCTTACTACCTATTTATCTTGACACAGGGAATCCTAGTGTGAAGGCTAGTGATATTCAGCTTGTGTAATGCTCTCTTGAACAATATTATGTACTCAAATACTATTATGTTATTTTCCTGTGCTGTCTACTGTGTATAAATAAATAGTAAAAGGTATACTGTCCGACGTATATAATATTATGTTCATTGCATTATCTCCGATTGGAAGATGCAGAATTTAGCGTGAAGTCAAGTATGATGCTTAGTGGCTTATAGGTGGCGCCACCTTTTTGAAATCATAGTGTAATCAACGAATAAAGTTCTGGTGTAAGTTCTGAAAACTAGAAAGTCCATTTAGAGAACTAACGCGGCAAGTAACGTGATGGACGTAGTCTAGTCTGGATTTATACATGCTCCAATCTGGGAACAATTTAACTTTACACACCAAACACAAAATCACCTTTTTAGTACTCCGGGAATCGTATATGTATTCACAAATACATTCCAAGCTAACAGTTGTTTACCAAAACGCTTAAAAGCTAACAATATATTGTGGCTGCTAAAGGTATTACCTAGGTAATTGACCCTAGAAGCCTTATCTATTTCAGAAGTACACCTTTGTGTACTTCTGAAATACACTTCTCATCAAAAAAATCGAAACACCTCACAGTTTATGATTTGATAAGGATTATCAGAAAAATGTGTATATTTAGGAATAAATGTAAAATGTCATTTAATAGTGAGTAGTATGAGGTTTTGAAATCCTAATGTTATTGTTCTAAATTCAAATTAAGTCTTCATAGGTTTCGTATTTTGTATAATGAGTAATTTTTACCCTGTATGGAATATGAAGGAAATGGGTAAAACAACACGCGTAAATGAAAAAAAAATGTAAGAAACGTTTATTTAATAACTTGTATTCCCTCCGCGAGCTCTTATTACTGCTTCCATACGGTTCTTCATCGATCGGATGAGAGTCACGATCACATGTTGTGGTATATTATCCCATTCCTCTTGGATTGCATTTTGCAGCTGGCTAAGTGTTTCTGGGGCTGGATCTCTTGCTCGAATTCGTCTCTTTAATTCATCCCATAGATGTTCAATGGGATTCATGTCCGGGCTTCTTGCTGGCCATACCATAATGGAGATACCGACTTCGGCAAGATAATCTCGTACGACGCCCGCGGTGTGAGCTCTAGCATTGTCGTGCATGAATATGAAGTCGTTGCCAATAAAATGTGCATAGGGCATCACATGAGGTTCAAGACACTGTTCGATGTACCGATGAGAGTTTAGTGCAGGCAGCCGTGGCCCAGACACAAAGGCAAGTTCTGTCTTACCGTCGGCGCTGATTCCTCCCCAAACCGTCCACGAACCGCCACCATAGCTGACCTTTTCTTCAATGCAGCATTGTGCAAAGCGTTCTCCATCTCTTCTGTAGACCTTGTTCCTTCCGTCGTTACCATACAGCATAATTTTACACTCATCAGAAAACAGTACTTTGCTCCACTGAAGATATGACCAAGTTAGGTGCTGGCGTGCAAAGTTAAGGCGCGCTCTCGATGGTCTGCAGTTAATTTCGGCCCATTCGCTGGCTTATGCGGTACCAATCCGCGTTCCTTCAACCTTCTTCTTATTGTAGAGTCACTTACAGCTACTCTTCGTACAACGCGAAGCTGCTGCTGCAGTTGAAAAGCGTTAAGGCGTCGATTTCGTAAAGAAGTTGTTACAATAAATCGATCATCTCGCTCAGAAGTGACCCGATTCCTGCCAGATCCTGAACGGCGCGTGAACGAACCAGTCTCCCGATAGCGTTTGTAGACTCTATGAACAGATGATAAGCTTAGATGCAATCTTGCAGCCACAACACGCTGACTAAGTCCAGAATCCAGCAATGCCACCACTTGGGCGGCTTCTGCGGGCGAAGTATCCATATGTTTTAGAAAAAAACGTTTTTTCAGACGTCCCAAAGTCACAGTAAATGAAATAAGAAACAAAAAGTTTAAAGACAAGCGCTAATTTTTAGTTTTTAAACGAGAAACGTACTCCAACCCTAAATACACATTTGTCTCAAAACAGTGATTAATTTCATTTATAGGATAAACAAATGAAATTCTAATTTCGAATTTTGATTTTTTTCTTCTTACTGTAATGACCAAACTGCCAGCTACACAATAATGTTTTTTTTTCATGGAATTAATTCTCTTTTGTAAAAAATTAGGACAAAAACAATAAAAACGAAAGTGTTTCGATTTTTTTGATGAGAAGTGTAGATAAGGCTTCTAAATTTAAATATCCACTACAAATACAGAACAAAATGAGGCTATTTTTACATTAAAAAAAAAATTATATGTGTACGCCTCTGAGACGTATGTTAAGGCTTTCCTTAACATACGTCTCAGAGGCGTACACATATAATTTATTTTTTTAATGTAAAAATAGCCTCATTTTGTTCTGTATTTGTAGTGGATATTTAAATTTGGTATATAAGCTAAAACTAAAACAACACTGTTATGAATAGTTACTATAATCACAGTTATTTATTACAAAAACAAAACTAGGTAAATAAATTGGAAAAAAAAATCAACTTCTTCAAAATCAACAGAAACATATTATTTTTTCATAGAAAATTTTCTTTTTTTAACTCTAATTAGTCATTCTTATAGCAAATATTAGAACTAATCAGACTTCAAAAGACTAGGTAAACTTTAAGAGCAGTCTACACAAATATCAACCTTGTGCTCGCCACACACAGATTTTTTACATTTATAACAAACCAATTTAGACATTCTCCTTCTTTTAGAGGAATAAAAAGCGCAGTATTTACTTTTTTTGGCTCAAGTTCTTCTTCTTGATTTTCATTATTAAAATCTGTAGGTTTTACGAGAATTTGGTTTATACTTTCTCGCAAAGATCTTATCAACGTCGGAGCTTCCAGTCTCTTCTCCATCCAAGGCGTGACCAAATCTGTACTGAGTTGCTTTATGAATTTTCTTCTATTCAATGGTTTTCTATTATCCCTTATCATGTTATGCCCTTATATTATAGCAGAATATAAAATAGACATACAATATACGAAAAACGAACAAAAGTAAAATAACATAAACCTAGTTAAAAGTTACGTTAAGCCTAAACATACGTCTCGCAGGCGTGCAATACTTCGATAAATCAAAAATGGCGGGACTTTCCTTAACGATACGGGCACCGTACGCTAGCTCCCGGCGGCCATTGAGTTGGCGAAAGACCACAACGCGCTAGCTTCAACCGTTAGAAAGAGACAAAGTATATTCGGTTTCGTGTACGCCTCGCAGACGTAGATTAGGCTTCTAGGGGCAAGTCACCATCACTGTCATATTTTGCCTTTGACATTAGTTGATTTGTCATTGAATTAACTTTATTTATTTATTAATCAATCACTTATTTATTGCACGAGTAGTGATGCCTGTGAAATTGACAAAATTGTATATTTTATTTGTATCTATTATGGGTCAATGACCTGAAAAAAATGTTTTTTTTACTAACTTTATTTTATGTATTAATTTTAACTAAATTTGCTCAATATAAAATAAAACAGTATGTGCTCGTAATGTGCTTGTATAATTCACAAAAATTAAAAAAATATATATTTAAAAACAATTCACTCTGCAGATTGTAAAGATTGAAATTGATTTAAATCTTTAGTCTGAAGTCCCTCTTTTGATCAGTATTACCCATAAAATAACACTGCGACAATATCGACCTAAACTACTGCATTAGTTACGTCTGTGTTAGTTCGTGTACTTTTTTAAAACTATGAGTTCTTTTAAAATATCTAGACCAGGCAGCTAGACCACAGTAGCTGTCAGTTTCAGTCATCAACCCAGCTTTCCAGCCTGTCAGGCCAATTATGTTGAGGTCGACTTCCATCCTAACTGGAATCGACGAGAATTACTTCATACTTTGCAGCTGCAAATTATGGTACGAAACCTAATTAATGGAGAATACCAATATCCTGAGGTCTGAACGCATACTATGACGAATATACAATACAGAATGACTACCTTATTCAACAACTGCTGTAAGCTTTCACGGTTTAAAACTAAACTTATACTGTCACTTACGGGAAATCTTCCTCTCGATTGAAATTCAATCTGATGTTTGGAATTAAATGGTTTCAAATTGTCAAGTACGTGGAATCCAATTTTGAGTATCCTCAAAAGTAGCAGCCGGCATCATAATGAGGACACCACAAAACCTGGTGATACTGTGAGTGTGTTTTGCCGTGACTTAGTGTCCAGACTGAGTTCCAGTAGTGCGCGTAACAAAATACAAAGAAAGAGGACAGATGTGCCTGCACCTAATATTTATTTTCAATCCACCCGAATTCTCCAGTCATCCCACGATCATGGCGCTTGCAACAGCGTCGAAATACCGGGAGCTCAAAATAATTGATAATCACGGAAGATATCCCGTAAGTGACAGTATATGTTTTGACTACCATATTCTTTTGTTTAATGACTTAAATTCACTTCTGGTATCGATGGACTACAAAATATTGATTTTTAAGGCTGAGTTTGAATTCCAGTATTAAATTGGATTTTTCTGTCAAATATTTCTTTCTGGGGGTCTAAAATGGCCGCTTTAGCAGAATCATAATAGGATAATAATATGAATTACGTTTAAATTCGTAAAATGGTCACAAGGTGACAATTCATAATAATAGGTACGTATTACGCAAGATTCAGGTACCTAAGCCATTATTTTGGGGTAGAATTTAAACGCAAATCAAAAAATATTCTTTTTCTATGCAATAAGATTCCGAATTCCCATCAATATTACTGATTGCACAGCAAAATATTCAACTCAAAATAGCAATAGCTTTTTCATCACATGCATAGCTAATAATCATAATGCACATTATACTGGGGGTGCCCTTGACGTCGACAGTCTAGGGTTAGCGTTTCCGTCAGCAGGTCGACGGATCCCCGCTGCGCGTGGCTCCTATTTCTGTCTGCAGGGTTTACAGGAACCTAACTAACCGAACCTCGGGGTGCCCCTGACGTTGACCGTCTAGGGTTAGGGTGTCTGTCATCAAATTTGCTGTGCAGTCAGTATTTATGCTATGTATGTAGTATTTTTGTACAAAAATAAATTTAACTGATGTAAAAAAGAATATAAATGATGAGTATGTATTGATAGGCGATTATTTATTTGATATGCAATTTATAATATCCCATTACTTTGTGTCATAAAATTACAATGACCTGCGCTCTCAAAAGGATGAAGGAATACATTCGGAAAGATTCATATGCGTATTGAGGAAAAACATCGTGAGGCCAGCATGCCTGAGAGATATTTCTCGACAGCACGTAAAGCCAAGTCAGAGGCCCATGGGTGGCATAAAAACTCTGACACCAGGTTAGGCATCTAGGTAGTAATTAGGTTAATTAGGTTAGGTAACTCTGACGAGTTAGCTAAAGAAAGAGCCTAAATCCTAATTATGCTACACCTACAATATACGTATAAAGTGAGATAACCCAAAATTAATGCATTCACTTTAACTTAACATCGTACAGAGTAAAACCAAAAACGTTCTATATAGGTTTGGTGAAACAGCGTAACGTTTTCATTAATCGTTTGCCCACATTCGGAAGCACTTGCTTCGCGTAACGATCGCTTAAACTCAATGTAAATGAACCGTAAAGAGGTTTCTATGTTTTGGATACCCGCTGTTCTTTGATACCGGTTGGGGTAAAGTAATGGGATAATCGATTGTTCTTTATCGTTATTAGTGACTTGAATGGATAAAGTAAGGAATGAGTAAATTAGAGCAAGTTTGAAAGTGGCGCCTGTTAAGAAAATTTAAAAAGAGTCGTCTGTCTTGGTATGGATATGTAAAGAGGAAGGGGATTATGAAGGGGAGGAATGAAACGCATGTGACTCAGAGAGTGATGGAAATGAATGTTGATGGATGGAGAGGGAGAGGAAGGCCAAAGAAAAGATGGATGGATTGTGTGAGGAATGATTTGAAAGAGAAAGGAGTAAATGATGCGGTGACGTCAAGCATGGGAGGAATGGAAGAAGAAAACGCCGGCGTTAAACGCGAAGTAGAATGAGACAGAGACAGGAAGATGATGAGTGACTTGATCTTAGCAAGGGTCATATACTGATTTATGCAGGGTCAATATGGGAAAACTATTCGCATAACATCACGCCTGTAATATATTATGTCCCGACGGGATTGGCTGAGGTATACTTTTAGTTCACACGCATTTAGTCAGTATTGTTTTAGTCTGACATTATTGTGGGCGAGCCCATTCCCATCAACCGGGCAATAATCCTAACCCAGGAAAGTTACTAATTAATTTCTGATTGAATAATCTAAGAATATTTTTCCAGACCTGGGAATTATACCTAGGACGTCATGCATTAGTAATCATAAATGTAGGAACGGAATGTTATGATAGATGACTGGCATGAA
Organism: Eurois occulta; assembly: GCA_950022335.1. Classification (NCBI taxonomy): domain Eukaryota; kingdom Metazoa; phylum Arthropoda; class Insecta; order Lepidoptera; family Noctuidae; genus Eurois; species Eurois occulta. The sequence goes on from OX465486.1 coordinate 2,589,104, forward strand.
TCGTAAAGATGAGTGACAGATGTAAAGCATGTTAATTAAATGCAAGAGATGAAAGTACGAAATAGTCTAGGAGTGAAAGAGAAAGCAAGTGAATGCAAAGGAAGGTGAAAGGAAGGTAACGGGAATAAGAGGAGAATAAGACGAAGGACGTTAGCTACAAAGACGATAAAAATTAAAACTGAAGTTTACTAAAGAAATCAGTGCTTTCATTTGGCTTACATCGATCAAATCCCACATAAATATGTAAACTGAGGTAGCTCCTCAATGATATTCAAGAACCTTCTTCCTCCTTGAAATCCTCTTCAAGATTCATCTTGTACTTTATTTTCTTATTAATTTCTATTATCTTATAATTTTTCGGGTGCTTGGCTCAGCTGTATACATCATTATCATTTTTCTGCCCTTGTCCCATGTTACTTGTAGACCATTTTTTTCCATTCAACCCTGTCAACCATCCGCTCATCTGTGTAATGGTCTGATAATTCTCGACTGCAGTTCGGGCAAAGTCAAACACTTCAGTCACTCCAGTATATCTTCTTTCACAACTGATAAACGCAAAAGTTTCCAAAGTTCTTTGAATCCAATCGGTAAGAAAAACCAACTTCTTAATTATATTACTCTTAACAACATACGACACAAAACTTAACCCGAAACCCACACAATTTCGTCCACCGCGAAACTTAGAAGAAGTTATTTTCTAAATCACGTCCCACCACATATGAACGAAATTAAGTTTTGTATAGTTTTCATCGTAATGTCAGGTAAGATCATATCTCCTGGGAAGGTTCACCGCAGCTATGCGAAGCTATATTAAACGATAAATCGTTCCCTAGACGACGGAAAGTTGAAAATTTTCGTCGGGAAACACGTTAGCGTGTTAATAAATGGTTGTGTACCTAAAATTTATAAGTTGTGAAATATTATAGAAATATTTTTGTAAGGTGGTCGGAAATTGGAAGGTAGAAGGATTGGTTCCAAGGGTTATGCTGATAACCCTTCATTTTCAATGTGTTTTTATTTTGAAAAAACTCGCTCTGGTTCTGAGTACCCGTAACTACTGCCAAGGACCTACAAATGACGGCTGAGACCAATGGTTTTTTGAGCTATCATTTAGACGATTACACCAATACAAATTGAGGAAATTTGTATATATAAATGCTAAAATATTTCCCCTTCACTGGGAAGATGCAGGAAAAAATACTACATGGAGTTAAAAAAGAAGGTGAATTATTAACTACGCCGTGCCCTATTTGTTTCAACCTCCCAGTTGAGTCCAAACGCGTTGAGTCCGTACACGTTCAATTCACTGTCCCCAGAGACATTACACGTGCAGGCTTACACAACAAATAGAAATCCATTAGCAAATCAGATATGCAAATAGGTACATAGGTAGGTAGGCATAGGACAACATTATTGTTTTGTGGTACACGTGGCAAAAGAGTTTGATACGTACATGCAGGTAACTATTAATATAGGGTTCCCTACTTGAAATCGAATGACGTGATATCGAATAACACTCGCTTGAAAACGTAAACTCGCTATTAGCTACTTGGAATCGATAAATTATGAGCGCGACAGTTCACTACCTCTATGCATCAAAATCTTAATAAGCTCGAATCATTGGCAGCGCGAAGACCGATTATCTTGAAACATCATGCCGTGATGTTAGATAAATTTCTATCATCATTTTATGATTATGACCAATATCTATATAAAAATTATTAAAGAATCAACCTGAATAAGGTGCGTTACGGATCCGCATTTTTTGGACTGATACCTAATTCAGGGGAACCGAAACTTCCCTCTTTGAGGAGTGGCTAGGGAGGCGCCACGGCGCCCTCACCTTCCGCCTGACGCAGGTCCTCACCGGACACGGGTGCTTCGGGAGGTACCTGCACCGAATCGGGCGGGAGGAAACGTCCGGATGCTACAATTGCGAGGATCGACCGGAGGACACGGTGGAGCACACCGTGGAGGTCTGCTCTGCTTGGGCGGAGCACCGCCGTGTCCTCGTAGCGGCGATTGGCGGCGGCGACCTCTCGCGTCCGGCCCTGGTTCAAGCCATGGTCCGGGGCGAGAGGGAATGGGAAGCCGTCGCCTCCTTCTGCGAAGCAGTCATGCTAGCGAAGGAGGCGGCGGAACGTGAGAGGGAGAGAACCTCCTCACGTCCCAGCCGCCGCGGGAGAAGCACCGGGCGTCGGGGGCCACGCCGTGATGGCTCTCGGCCACCGTAGGCGCGGGCCTGTGGACGGCGAATAATGGGCTAGCTCGCCGTCCGTCCGTCGTATGACGACGGGCAGGCCGTGTCGACGGCGCGTTCGTGTTCCACGCGCGCCTCAAAGAGATGTCAGCGAACGGGAGGGGCCCGCAAGGGCCGGTGCCTGCCAGGGCTGCGGGACTGTTCGAAAGAGATACCGCGGCCCTGGAACATAAAGGGCCAATGAAGGAACATGGGTGTTTTTTAGTCAGTAAGAGTCTGACACTCCCTTCCGCTCCGCCCAGAGCGGGAGGAGTCATTTGATGATTTCTCACCCCCCAAAAAAAAAAAAAAAAAAGGGGAACCGAAATTTAACTTTTCCGAATTTTTTTGTTCGAATTTCATTTTACCGAAAATTATTGACCGACGTCTTTTTTGCTATAATTATGCATTATTTGACATATTTTTAGATCATCGAAGTATCATGTGTCATAGGTATTATTTTACCGAACTATATTTCGCCGATTTACAAAATAACGTTATGCTTTTGGCCGAAGCCTCTTTTGAACTTTTTTCATTTTCCAATTGATTTATTTGCCATATTTTTCACCACACGGAAACAACATTTTACGGAATATTATTTGGTCACAAATATACTTGGTACTAAAGTTGGTAGCATTTTCAATATTAAATTAGAATAGTGTCATAAAAGTTAATATGTTGTGCTACAAACTTTAGTGACAGAAATGAATCGAAACCGACTTCACGTAGTCTTGTCTACCCTACCCCTAGAGTGTTATTTAAGCCCGCGTAGGCGCAGATGGGTGGGGCGGCCCGCGAGCTGAGGAACAGGTGTTAAAACCATCTGCGACGATAAGCTCGCGTGGGGCTTACCAAACCATCCCGCAGCGCCAGAGCCGTGCCAGAAATAATGCCTGCTTGCATGTTGCATACTTGTTTGCATGCTGCATGCTTGCTTACGCGTTACATGCCTGCTTGCATGCTGCTTATATGGTTTTTTTTTATTGTCTACCTACTTTAGATCGGTGTCTGATAAAAAAATAAAAGCAAAACTTACAGATGAAAACTTTCTAGGCGTTTGGTGAAATTAAAATACTAGTATGGTAATTAAAACAGTGGTATTATGAATGTTCGGAAATATAATACTTCGAACAAAATTAAATGTTATTTCGGCTAAGTGTAACTTCGGTAAAAAGTTTTTGACCAAAATATGTAACGTCGGAGTAACGAAAAAAATCGAATTGATAATAGGTCAACAGATACAGTGGCAGACGTGAATTCGATAAAGAAAAAAAAACGAAACGATAATAGTTGAAAAGTTTTAGGTGAAATGAAATTCGGTTAAATATTTTTCGAACTTATGGTAGGTAATCCTGATTCAGAGCAGTCAACAGTTGAGGGGACCACAAGTGTCTGTTCCTAAATTACCCTATATTGATAAAATTTTCGTTTTTCCTAAAACATGCGAGGTCGGTTTTCCCTTTATTACAAAATAAGAAGTTATTATAAGGTTTTATTAATTAATTAAAAAATATTTTTATGAAATTAAATATGTTTTTTTCTTTAAGACTAATCCGCGCACACGCCGGTGGAGTCTGTACAGTGTACATTGCTTAAGAAACACTTAGAGACATTATAAGCCGAATCTGAATGTGTTGACACACAGGTCTCATTATCATGAAGGGGGCCGTAATGTTTTATTTTATGCTAATACAATCGTAACGGTTTGTCCACAATGTTTATTTTTTTAAACATTGCTCCACACATTTCCCCTGTATCGAACAAATATTTAAACTTACTTACACACACAGCTAGTCCTGAAATAGCGGTTCTTCACCGTTTGGTCTACTCAGCACAGCAAATGCAAAATAACATCACAAAGGTCTTAGTGTATTAAATATACATACCTTTTGCTAACTGTTGGCACCAAAGATTAGACTGTATACTCTCAAAACATGCTCTAACTTAGATCCTAAAGTTGTCACAGTTAGCCTGCATACTTGTCCGTTGTGTTGAGTGTACACAGTGACAGTTCACAGTGCATGTTGTAGAAACTTGCGCTTCGAGTTGTCCGCACGAGTCATTTAATTACGTACTGTGACATGCAGTCGACGTTACCGTAGACATATGGAGAATGGAATCGTTTTTGCCTCAATGTCATTATTGTAATTTGAACCGGGTAATCAGTGTCCCCAAAAGTCTGAACACCAGTCTTACCAAAGGGTATCGTATTAACTAGTACTTACTGGGTTGTGGAGGTCAGGTAGGCAGTCGCTGCATGTAAAATACCGGTATTCAGCTACATCCGGTAAGACTGTAAGCCGACCCCAACCGCCAGCCACTCTCAGTTGAGAAAAAGCTACGCAGATGATGTTGATGATAATAATGTCATTATTGTAATTTAAGTCTTGTTTAACATTCTGTATCAGAAAACATTAGCAGTAACCCTGCAGCGAGTCCATTCGCCATTACTTCAAACACTGTACCAGTTCAAAAGCTCCAAGGGTGACCTTTCCAAAATTTCGAAGTGCACTTTAGCAGCCCCTAAAGTAACAGCGTACTTTATTTTTCCTCACAAATAGAGGCAAATACAACTACAAATTCAATATTGTTTCCTTGACAAACTTTTTTATATAGAAGACTGATGGTCAAATTCTGAAACAAAACTCAATTTAAAGTTACCATAAAATTTCTTGCTGTCTTTGTCCTTGTAGTACCGTAATAAAAATACTTATACGAGTATAAACATGAAAAATTTTGTGTGAATAAATTCGATGGTAAAATTGTGCTGTGAATCTGTGATAATTCATTGTTCATAGCTAAACAAAAAGCATTTCTGTCTCTCCGCATTTTTACAGAAAAAAAATACTTAAGATTTTGTTAAAACACACCTCATCCAGTCCCACTTTAATTCTGTTCGCGCAACAGTTAAGGGCCTCACTTCATTGTGGACGTAGTGTCACCGGCAACTTTCGACCTCATTTGCACACTCATTTTCATAGCACCAGGTGGAATGAATGTAATAAAGATTTACCAATTTCATTTGAGCACAAAAGATAGTTGTAAACGTGTAGTAAACAAAGACTTGCTGCTGGTTTTTTTTTTATATTCTTGCTATTTGTCGCCAGTGCTTTAGAATTCCGAGTTTATTTTTGTTCAATCTTTGCGTTCCTTTGCCAAAGGTTTTAGGAAGGAAGCTTTTATGTTGAAGTAGTGGCATAAGCTCATTAGTAAATTAATGTACCGAAGTATTTAGGTTTTAACTGGCTTTGATACGGTTTTTTCTGGGGGTCTGGAACACGGTGATGGCTATAGCAAAGCGTTTCCTATTTCTACAATTACTTTTAACAATTTTTTCATAAGCTTTTCGGTACCCAGTTACTATTGGTATTTTATGACTTTTCTGTCATCGTTATAGCTGATAGAACGTAGTTTTAGAATGAGACTAGCAGTGCATTAACGTATAGTCACAAATGTATGGTTGAATTTTATGTCATCATGACATAACATCATAAAATGTCGCCTGTAATCCCCGAAGAGTTAGGCAGAGCTGTTACCTAATAGTACACCCACATTCCGCCAGTTATGTTTTAAGTCCCAAGTAATAGGGGCGAGCCTATTTCCATCAACCGGGTACAGCTTTTATCAAGCCTCCGATGCTGCTACTGAGAAATGCCTAGTGGAAACCCAATAACACTGCCCGACTCAGGAATTGAACCCAGGACCTCAAGCTTAACAAATGCGCTTACGACCACTCGACCAACGAGGTAGCAACTTCATAATCTGCTCAGATATTATTAGTATGAGCAGTATGGTCATATCCAGGAGGCGGACACTGCCAATCCTCTTAACATAATCTCTCTAAGCCACTAATTCTATAGTCACGACACTGGCGGGGCGAGACAAGACAAAACTAAGTGACATATTCGTGTCTCTGCCTGTCTTAATGTGAAAATAATTTTCTTTCTTTGATATCTTTAAGAGTTATAAATTATAAGCAAAGCAAGCTATTCTCATAATCGTCGAGAAAATTAAGCAGTTCTCATTTGTGCCAAGGCTGTCTAAGATATCAGACGTACTTCGGTATCATGGGCGAATTTAACACCCGAACTATAAACAGGTCAAAGTAATTACTCGAGTAAAAGTCTTTATTTAAGACACGATTTTATTCTGTAGTTTAATAATTGCTTGAAGTTAGAACTGTCAAAAATTAGAATTTTTGGTTTTGCTTTCTTTGCATTACTTATTCTATTGCACAAAAATGTTTGGGTAAGTAATTACTTGAACTCAAGTAATTACCTACATTAAGTTGACTTTGCTTTGACGCACTGAAGTCTAAGAATATTTCTAGTTCAATAGTATGCAGAGCATAATCCGACGTAACGAAGTCTTAGTTAGTAATCTTATCACCGCAGCAGAACAGCATCCAATCACCATTTTTGCAGCAAAACAGCTTTCAGACAAAGAAACCATTCCCATCCTCCAGCTCCTAATGAAAACACCGACAATTACTCCATCTAGTCATTACAAGAAAATGGCATATTACATTACGCCACAATCATAGACGTTTCCGAATGGCATGCCGCTCTTGTATGCACAGTGTATTAGCATTCACCGTGCGAGGCGGCAATGTAATCAAAATCGTCGCGCGTCGCAATGTTGCATTATGGTAATTAGGCCCGCCAGCTAAATAGAGATGTGAAACGTTAGATGTGCTCATTCGAGCCCGGAATTTGGTGAATTTTTGGTTAACGGCTTTGAATTTGTGATGTGAAATGATGCTTTGATTTTGGTGATGGCGGCGTGTTTGTAGAGTGAAGGTGAGGTTTTGATTTAACTGGATGGATCCTTATTCTTGTTTTCCATTCCGTCTCAGATAATGTTCACACTTTGGTTTGCTGAATTTACTGACAGATCTTTTTTTCAGCTGCATCCGGTTAGACTGGAAGACTACCCCAACATAGTTGGGAAAAGGCTGGGCAGATGATGATATTTATTTATTATAGCAACAGTCGTCTTCTCCTTCTTCGCGTGTCTATAAACTCAAATAATACCCGACCAGTATATTGCCACCTGCACAGCTCTGTCGTTGGCTTCGTTTAAATCCTAGAAAGTGCAGGTGAATGTGCAGGATGGGCAAGAAAGTAGGTGGGGCATATCCTGCAGAGGGGCTCCACACTGACATTGTATTTGGGAAGAGTCGATGACACCCCATTTGGCCAGATTATTTCTGCAGCGGCCAACCTGGGCCCGCAAACGGATATGAGACTTCCAGATTGGCCACTGCAGTTCCTATCCAGGAGGAAAATATTCTGCTGGATTGATGAAGTGAGACGGTAACTGTTCCTCCACTATTCGCATCTTTCATCTGACGCACCGTCCTTTGAGCAAATCGTGTGTCTCGCGAAGCTTTTACGGCTTTTTAAGCGTGAAGGTGGTAGTTGATGCCCGTACAGGGGGTGGCGGTTATCTCGTTCCTATTTTCCCTTCTCAAGGCGACTAGTTATTTCGCGCCGAACGTCTGGTGGAGCTATACCTGCCAGCTGATACAACATCGCAAGAGGGGTGGGTTTTATAGCAACTGTGACGAGTCTGTGGACTCGTCCAATACGATACACAACACAAAATGATTCACAACGCAGCCAAACACGAAACTTCTCCAAAGATTGGAGCAGTAACTCATCCACATAAAATTAACATCAAGCACACATGGTATAGAAGGTCAAATCAGGTCGAACTACACTCGTTAACGTCAGAACGGATAAAACTTTCATGCGCGCATGTAACTTATGGTATCAGGATATGAATTAATCCCGTAAGAGCCGATATTGCGAAAGTTGGGGGCGGATTATTTACCCCCCTCTCTCGCTTTCTGTCTATTGGTTTTTCATACGGCTTCGCATATATGAGTTTATCTTGTTCGCGTGTAAGGATGTTTGTTTTTTTTGATGGATTGTTCTGTTCAGTTTAATTTGAGTTAAGAAAGTTGAACGTGATTAAAAAAATCTTCTTGTTTTTGTTTTGAAAGAAGAAATATTTATGATAAATTGGAATCATATTCTTGGTATTCTAGCGCTGAATTTTGATTAGAAAGATACTTAGACTATTCTTTGAGAGGAGCTCGTGGCTAAATAAGAACAGCCAAACGGTTCGATCTTCAAGGTTAACAAATGCTTTCCATCTGTGCTTTGGAAGGTCAAGGCTTTCACTTAGGTTTTTGACAGTCGTTAGCTGTAGTAGTAACCCAGGAAGTAGCAAAACCAGAACCAACAGCTCGCTTGACTGAAATCATTCACTTGTAACTTGAACAATCCATAATTATGGGTTATTGGGAAAACAATTCCTACTATATAATATACTTGTTGATGAAACTGAATGTACTCTGAAATTCAGGGTGAATTTACTACAAATTCAACAAGTTGCATTTGAACGTTTAAACGCAAGATTGGCTGTGAACTTACGAATGATTAGTGACGAGCATGTAAGGAGTACCTATGTAAGATCGTAGCGGTGGCGTTCTGTGATTTCTACCTACCCCTATGGGGAACAGGCGTCAATTTATGTATATATGTATGTAGTGAAACTCGTTGGCACAACCCATACATACATGTGGACGATATATGGATGTAGTCATTCTCATTACTTAACTACCATAATGGTTGAATGTCAGTAGCTCATCATAAAATGAGAAGGTTTAATTTCTGTTAAAATTAGTAAAACGAAGATCAGATCGACTACACTTAAAACTATTGTGGTTTAGTACACCGAGAAAAGATGAAAGAATATCTATCAAAACTATTAACACTATTTATGGTAAAGCGTTAAATATGATTGAGGAAAATTGAGTTGCTGAGTGATCCATAGTTCTTATTTCCTAACCTCATCGAAAAACAGTAAGGAACAAATCCTTTACAGCACAAAAATAGATGGGCTTAAGGACATTGATAAAATCCGTCTCTTTTAAATATTTGACTATCTTCAACACGACTTCAGCCTGTATTCTAAAATAACCAAAGTAAAACCAGGTGTGATCCAAAGTTTCATAAATAAATCTTAGTACAGAAAGATTAGGGATATTGGGGCCTGACGAAAGGAAGAATCGAAAATCTCTTCCAACTTTCTAGTTTTCTCATCTTATAAAACTAATACGTTGAACTTGAGGAGATTTCGAAAATTATTATGAGATAAAATACTTTTTTCTGGCTAGGCCTAATATTGATTCGGGTTAAAACTAAGCAAATGTTGTTTTAGTAGTGAACATTTTGTAAGTGAGTAGTGTAATGTTTGCTGAATATTCTAAAATGAACATTGTACTCAATTTCTTGAAGCTTGATGTAAAAAGTTGTTACAATATTATTTGAAGTGGATTCTCCTTATTTTTAGCGTGTCGAGACAATTGACAATTTCAGCTCATTTGGCGACGAGTTTGGCTTTCAGTAAGTGACATTGACGTTTGAGCATTAAGCGGATATTATGCTTACGCCGGGAGCAGCAAAACACTGCGTTACCGTGGATCAGGTGACAGATCTCGGCGATAAGCGCGAGTCCATCGATGTGTCGCCGGCTTTGGGTTTCATCTCGACGGGTTTCTTGGACGCAAAGACGCGACGGGTTTCTTCGATGTTCATCGAGACTACGCTCACAGCCGGTTTTATATAAAGACTAACTGTTCTCCGCGGCTTCGCCCGCGTGAAATTCGGTAACTGTTCCACGGAATGATACTACCGGGATTAAAAATATCCTATATGTTAATCCAGGTTATAAACTATCTATGTGCCAAATTTCATCCAACCATCCAGCCATCCATTTATTCATCCTCACCAACTTTCGCATTTATAATATTAACAAGACTTGGGATTGTCATTGTTGATGAGGTGGATTGGAGTAAAATAAATCGTAAGGAATGTATTTAAAATTTTCACTATGCTAAGAAAAAATCTGTAAAAAATAAATATAAACCCAACTGCGTAAAAAATTACTAATAATAACTAAGTAACTAATAAAAACTGAAAAGAAAAAATCAAGTTCAGTCCAGAAGTAGAAAGCAATTAAATTACTACAACATTACAATAATTTAATTATCAATATATATAATCATTTAATATGGGTGGGACTGTTACACTAAGTAATAAATCCGTGCAGCTGTTTGGAAGATATGAGGTAATAAAGAATTTTACACGCATACAAGATACGCGCGAAAAACATAACCCTTCCTTGGCAGTCGGGTAAAAAGTAGTCTAGAGAGACCACGTTTTAGAAGAGAACATTGTCATGATGCAGTTAGTCTATCTATGGTTTTAGTTCTCAAACATCAAAGTTATTTTTCTAAACATGAGCCCACTTATTAGCAGTGTAAGCCTAATAGCAGAAATAATTCCAAATCATAATATTCAGAACAAAAACTACCTAAGCAATATTAAAATCGACATTCCTAATAGGCATGACAAAAATTAATTATGCTCTAAAGTTCATAAGTAGATACCCAGCGAAAATCAATTGCGAAACAAAGTAGCACGTTCATTAGCAAATTAAAAATTTGAATAATTCTCGTCACTCAATATCGCGGCAACATGCAACGGTTCCCCAATTAATTACAGAAAATTAACGCCAATATTTTTACGGTATAAAATTTGGATAATTGCACGGAACAATGTACAGAAATGTCCGTGCAAGGGACGCTGCGGGTACCGTAATGCAGCATTATGCTAATGTTGCCTGCCTAAATAAACCCGTGTGGGAAATATGAGAGCCGGCTTCCGGACAAATTACACAGAATCTCGGCTAATAAAGATGGTAATACTGGCCCAAACAATTTGTAGTTACTGCCCGTTGTTGCGCTGTATATGCGTTCTGTTCATGCATAGTTATTTCAGAGCTGAGCATTACGGAGTCAGCTAGTCGGAAAGCTTTGTAGGGACCGTTCACTGTCTCGGGAGATGCGACTAGCGTGAACCGATCACAGCATTTATATCCTTCGTGTAAGTACCTTCGCAAGTGGCGTCGTGATGACTCATGGTTTGCTCCAGCAAACTTTCATTTGTTTTTCCCGAAGTTAATGTCGCAAAACGCGTGTGACTTGAGCGAGTAGCTCGTGACCAAGACGCCAGCTAGTCGGAAAGCTTCGTAAGGACCTTCCCTACATGTTCGTTTAAAGTTTTGTTGCGATATTGTATGCACCGCTGCATTTGTATGTGAGCGAAGTGTATACATTTTGTAGTGAATGAGATCAGTGTACACGGTGGCATCTTTTTCGTTTTCTGCTGTCGGTGTTGTGATGTGCATATAATCATGTGAGTGTCGAAACTGTGTTTATGTGGTTTTTTTTTTATTTTTGGCTAGATTTTTTTAAATTTATTTATTTATATTCAAGAATGGTAGGTATTCTTATAAACTAAGCCCCACAAAACCGTAGTAAAGGTTTGACTGTGGGGTCAGCGAGTCTCTATTAAACGTAGGTACATAAAACTAGTTATTTTTATGTAGCACTTGTACAAATTACTAAATAAAATCTCGGAATTATCATAGTAAGAAGGGTTGATCTCACATCAATGGTAACATAAAATCAGTGTAAACTGGCCTCGTATTCAATTGAAATTCTGTACTACGCTAAGCTAGTGTTGGTTATCAAAAAATGTGTTTGCGGACTCCATAAAAAACTCATCCGAATCTAGTTACGACGAAAAAGTAAAGTTCCCTTGGGGCATACCAAAGTTGCTTAATGCACTTAACACACAATAATATTCCTGTTATATTATAATATACTATCTACATGCAAAGTTCATGTTCAGCACATAATTTAGCAGCTTCGGAATGCCTGTGACAACTGAATATTTGCATGAACGGTGCAGAACAACCGCGTTACGTGTTCTACTAGACACGAAGAGGTTTTGATGTGTCAACAGTGCGGACCTGCCTGTGTTTCTATGGCTTCGAAACATTGTAAGTTATTAATAGAAAATATAAATGTTATGGCTTTTCAACAAAAGTCTACTGGAAGAATGATTCTTTCTCCAAACAAAGAGATAACATAACTCAACGATTGCATTTTAAATTCATCATATGTCAAGGTCACTATTCGATGTTGGGGTCGGCTTCCAGTCTCATCATTTTTCCACATCGAGCAACTGCCTATTTGACCTCCACAATACGGTAGCTGGGTAGCTGCACGACACCCCTTGGTTGTTAGACTTGCGGGCTTCTGCTTACCCAAATAATTTTCAATAATAAACTAATAATATTCAGAGTTACCCAGTAGTTTTGTACAACAGGAAAGTTAGAAATAGTCATTTAAAACTTCAATTAATAGCTCCTGCAATTTTGTTAATTGCAGCGTAAAGAATTCTTTAAAGAAAGAAATAACAATTCGAACTGTTTCAAAATATCTAGGCATTGTAAACAACCTGGAAACTGACAATCAAAAGATAGATCAGCAGATAGCATACTACATAATACTATGAGCTATAAATAAAACCTGAACACTGAATAGACAAGGTCAGTCAGTCAGCGAAGTGACATAAGCGTGTGCATCGATGGATGAAGGCTGCCACAGATGTGCACTGGCGGACATAATCGGCCACATGCGTTTTTCCTGTTACAGTTTGGTGTAGGTGCAAAAATTGAGTCCATATTTTTTTGTTTCCTGACTTTAATAGAAAGTGGATGACGACGAGTTGAAATTAATATTTTTATGAAGATAAAAAATATGTTGTTCACGACACACGCAGGAAATACAAACGATAAAAGGATAATTTCACAAAATAGAAAGTACAGTTAAAAATTGTGTGAGGCCAAAGTGGTTCCTAGTCCATAGTGTTGCTGTTTGTCTTCAACTTGATAAGCCTCTAAAGCAAATAATGAGTTAAGGGAAGATACTGGCAAGCTCTAACGTAAGTACCAATTTTTAAAATGCCCTGAAACAATAAAACAAATGTAAATAACACTACAAACAACCCTACTTTATAAAAATACTAAAACTTCACATAGTATTCTGAATACAAAATAACATACACAGAGAGAGCAAGGACTAGATCCCTGCTCCATGAAATTGTACAATCCGATTGAATTTGCTCTTCAATGCACTTTAGAATTTTTCACGCGGCTTCACGCCGTATGCTGTACAAACTGAAAATACAAAATAAATAGATAGGAGAGATGGTGGTAAGTTTTCATTGCATTGGGTATCTTCTACAGTCACTGGATCCTGATTTAATCCCCATTCTTCCATTTCCAATTATCACATTCTGTGGACACTAGAAGATCATACGAACAAATCCGGACTTAGAGGGACTCTGCACAATTACTCCGCACAACTTGTGGACTTTGTAATTAGACAGATAATTGTTCCAACAGATGCTATCCCGGATTGCACATACAACGTTAGATGCGAGTGTAATTACTGTTTCAGATTAAATTCTGACTTTAAAGGAATGTTTTGGTTTAAAATCTAAAGAATTTGTAGCCGTTCCGTGGCGGGAATTGATGCTGAAAGTTTCCGACGTTCTCGTTTGTCGTAATAGAATCATGAGCGTGTGTTCCGGAATGCTCATGGACTTTCTTTAGTACTTCAAGACTTGGAGTTTTTAACTAGCTGCTACTTTATCTATTTATTTTTGGCTTGCTTCTAGCCTTATAAATTTGGACCTAATGTAGCTTTATATTTACCAAATAGAATGATCAAAAACCAAACGAAAACTAAACTAATTCCAACTGAACTCACAGTCAAACTGAAAACTTTAGGGACTCGTGGAGTTAAGATAATATCATTACGTTATATCAACTCCGAATCACTAGAACAAAATCATTAACTCCCAACAAAGTCTTGGGGAAAGTAACACAAATAAAACATACGTTCGAAGGACCGAATTTCATTAAGAAACTTTCCGAAGGAGTCAATTGCGTCGTGATACTTATCTCTCTTTGTAACCGGTCCATTTCATTAACCACAAAATGATCTGTCAAAGGAAAGGCGGCCGCCGAAGGTATTGTGAACATAAATAAACCTGCTACCCGAAAAGTACGAAACGCAAATGTTTTCCAACCGTAAACTATTTGATTATCCTTTGAATTGAACCGAAGGTCTTTTGTCCCATTTCCACGTCAATACACTTTCGAAAAAAAGAGAAACTCGTGTATTTGCAGAGGTCAGATTCTGTGTAAACCGAGAACTCGCGGAAGGAGAGTTTTATGCAATCGTAATTTTTGGGGTCGCGACGATTTTTGATCATTGACAATCTGTTTGGAATGAATGAAACAAATTGAATCTAAGATGGATCTTTTTCATAAAAAAAAACGCTTCTATTCTTTTACTAAATCTTTTACTGAATTCTATCAACACGCGTGGATTGTAAAGTTTAACAAACGTTTTAAATTTTATTCGCTATTTTCCTTCCAAGTGTGTGGAAAACCGTCGTTTGATAAGCTTGAATATTGGGCATTGCACTTGAGGTTCCATTATACCCTCACCAATACCTGAGGGTATAATGGTCGGATGGAAATACCGATCGGAGTGCAATGACACACTTTGTACACTTGAATCAAAATAAACAATTTGTAATTTAAATATTACCTAGTCAAATATCTACTATAACTAATAACTTACCTATCACTATCACTATATAGTATAAAACAAAGACGCTTTCTGTGTCCCTATATCCCTATGTATGCTTAAATCTTTAAAACTACGCAACGGATTTTGATGCGGTTTTTTTTTAATAGATAGAGTGATTCAAGAGGAAGGTTTATATGTTTAATACATGCACCCGCGCAAAGCAGGTGCGGGTCGCTACCGCTAGTTCACTATAAGTAAAGTACTTACGTTATATATTTTGCTACACAGTTGCGAAAATCGAGACAAGTTTGCTGTTTATCAAGCCAATCCCCATCTAGAAACCTTTAGATTAGTTAATCTCAAAAGCTTGTTAGTACAGCACAACTAGTAAGCTATTATCCGCTATTGGTGTCAAAACCTCTTGCTGGATACAACTTAACTCGTTTTGCATCTATTAGTTGCAAGCTACTTAGACTACTAACTTACTTAGGTAGGTATTTGTAGGGTTCGCAGATCTGTAATAAAGTTTTTCGGAGGAAAATACGGACATATGAATAAAATTCCGGACTTTTCTTTCCTTTGTATTTTGCTATATTATTTTAAACTGAGACTTTGTTTTTGAATAGGTAATTAACAATCGATAAAGATTTGTTGCAGAACATTGCCGGATGCGTAGAATGTAAATCTTAAAAACTAATTATGTATTATAATTTAAAAGAGTGATTCCGTTTCATTATTTATTATCAGTCTTACCCAGGATATTGTAACTCAGTACTAACTGGGTTGTAGAGGTCAGATAGGCAGTCGCTCCATGTAAAATACTGGTATTCAGCTGCATGCGGTTGGACTGGGAGCCGACCCCAAAGATAGTTGGGAAAAGGCTAGGCAGATGATGATGATATAAATTAGTATTTTTGTTTTTGTAAATATTTAGTTTTAATTATTCTTTAAGTAGCTTCAATACATTGATGTATTTATTTATTAACTACTATTACAAATGTTTAAAAAGCTTCGTTAATTTTAATTTTACTAAAAATACTCTTATAGTCTTTTAAATTCCGGATCTTTAAAAATTCTGGGCACTGATCTATATGTATGGCAGCCCTGGTATGTGTGAACTCCGAACATCCTAAGTACCTATGTATCCCTAATAGCAATATGTAGTTTCGTAGTGTTCACAGCTTCAGATGTGGGTGTACGTTATTTATTTCAAAATCGTGCTGGAGGTAGTACATAGGACGTGGAGACTATTTTTAGTACTAGGGTAACATGGTGCGCAAAAGACAAAGCGTCAAGTGAACAGAAAAAACCGGCTAAGTGCGAGTCGGACTCGCGCATGAAGGGTTCCGTACTATGGAAGTAGGGGAGCCCCCTTTATTTATTTTTTATATTTTTTGTTGTTATAGTGGCAACAGAAATACACATTCTGTGAAATGTCAACTTTCTACCTAACTAATATGGATCATGAGATACAGCCCGCTGACAGACAGATGGACGAACGGTCGGACGGACAGCGGAGTCTTAGTAAGGATATGGGGCAATCTTGACGGCGTTATGACAGTTAAAATTATTCTATGCTCCATCTATTTTCAATGTTTTATGAATAAAAACTATAAAACTTTAAAGTTTTATATTGCAAAATAACTTACTGGTTGAGACACTATCGTCACTTTTGGTAAAAAGATTCAATATTTACTTGTTCTTATAAGGATTGTCACAGACGTTTCAATAGAACAAGAAAACCTAGGACCGCGTGAATAATAGCTTCTTTGTTTTCTAACGATGCGAGCAAAGTCGCTTTCACATTTACTTATTTCTGAAAATGAAAATTAACACAAAACAACCCTAAACAGTAAACACCTTAATTCCTTACAAAATGTGAAAAGTCAAATTACATTTTTATTCCCATCGATACACAAAAAGATAAAATCCTGAAAAAGAACTTTCATTTCTGGCTCACGTAAAGTTATAATCTCCTCCGACTTTGAGCGAGATTGGTTCCATTAATTCGTATACGGAGTAAAAGGATATAAGCTTTTAATGCCAACATTCCGGAATATGGCCTATGTGGGTAAAATTGTGTTGAACGATAATGTTAATAATTTATATCTACCTTATTTTGTTCATCGATGAAACGTGACATAAATAAGCTGGCTCTAAGGCCGATATTCTAAAATTATACTCAGCATAATCAGTCTCATAACGTCCCCACTGTTGGGACATAAGCTACCTCTCTGTAAGAGTAATCAATGAGGGTCCAGTGATATTCCGATATGAATCTAGTTCAAAAGTAATAGATACAAAGTCCATGTTCGAAATTCAAATCTAACTCAATGCTTTTAATCAGTCCTTTTGAATTTCAGTTCCCTATTTTACAACTTCTCAGTTCCTAAAATCATAACATTAATTAATAATTCACCATTTGCAATCACAGTAATACTTTATTCATTACTTTAATTCAACGTTTTCATTTAAAGACAAGATGAAAACATTTAAAAAGGTTTCAATAGCACGCAGTACATCGATTTGAACCTTGGTACGGTTAATACGGAAAAAGTAGAAAAGGGAAAACCTCGTACTTTGGTAGATCCACGTAAAAGTCATTACTTTAAGCTTTTTTTTGGGTTCCTCTATTATGGGTCTTCCCTTTCGTTAAAAGATCCGTTCTATTTTCGAGAAATGGGTTTCTGAAAGTGATGGCGGGAACAAACTATAGGTTTTATCGAAGACAGGTGTCTTGTAGTAATGTACGTAAATAACTAGAGACCCTTTCGGGCCTTTGTGACTCGCTACTTCCGTATATTTATTTTCTGAATAAAATAAATGCAAATAATACCGTCAAATTCAATTCAATAACCACTTAAATATTGGTAAAAATTGTTGAATTCTTTATATTTTTATGGTTATTGATATTTTGGGTTTATTATGAATGCTGGGGATTGGATGTGCAACGTGGAGGAACATATTGTGGCACAGGATGGCAGAAGCCCATGAGCAGCAGTGTATTACAAAAGGCTGTGTTTATTATATTATATTGACAAAGAAACACTGAGCAACTGTTCGTACTGTTACCACAGAGGTACGAGACGCACACATACAATACAATTATGTATAATTACATATTATCAAAAATAAATAATATTTACGCAACCATGTCATGTATATTCCATTTTAGTTCCAGCCCAGCCTACGCGTCAGATCGTGCTACTTAAATCAAGTTTTCGGATTAGAAGTTTATTTTTAATATTTAAAATTAAACAAGTAGATCAAGTACATAATTTGTTAGCAAGTGACTTATGGCCCCGTGTGATAACCAGATAAATTAATGTAAATCATAATATTTTAGCAAAATAAGCTACGGAAAACAAAATATCAGCGTACAGGGGTCAAGTCAACTTGAGGCAAGGTCAGAAACTTCGCACAAGTTTTTGCCGTCTTTCATTTCAACGAACTGAGATTATTAGACATTTGTACAGATTCTCTTACAAAATTAAATCGGCCGGAATAATTACTGTTGTTTTTGTTTTCAATCTAAATCCGTTTGAAACTCGAAATACTCGTAGAGTGCAAAATCAATTAAGTACGTTTTGTAGTAGAAAGTAGTGCATCAGTCGCTATCATATTTTTTACTTTAGTTTATTAAATTTTCCCTAAAAATGAATTGAAAGAGTGACAAACAATGTTCTTGTTGATTTATTTTTGTAGGTCTTATAACGATATCTTAACATCACGCCTGTAAACCACGAAGGGTTATGCAGAGGTGTAACTAATAGTACACCCACATTTCGCCATTTATGTAAGTCCCATGCAATAGGAGGCACAAATCGAGACTCCGAATGAAAAAATCCTGATGGAATAACTCAATAGCACAGTGCCCGACCTGAAAATCGCAACCAGAGACCTCGTAGAAGTAGTAGCAGCGCAACTTGCGACGACTGGATCAAAGAAGCAGTAAATGACAATTCACTAATTATCTATATGAAGCCATCGGGATCTTCAAGGAGAACCCAACGCTCTATGTCTAGGTATTATCAATCGAGCCACTGCCATTCCTCCATACTTAGTTCGGCTACATCTGTCCGTCTGTTTACTGCGTCTCGTCTTTGCATGTTCAATTCAAACAATTAGTTGAGCTAACGAACACGCTCCATACAAATATTGTGTTTAAGTGTCTTTTATGAGCAAAATTCCGTTAAAAAATTAACAGAAATTGTTCCTAGTTTGTGCACAAACAGTGTTGAGTTATAGTTCGATCATCAAAAAGTGTATTTCGATAATAATTTTAGTTTTAATACTGTGTCCACTGATTCAGTGACTAGCCAGTGCGTGCCTTTGCAATTTAAACTGTGTAAATGAAATTAGATCTTGTGCTGTGGTGATTGGTGACAGTTTTGCTTGTTGTGTAAAGCAGTGAGTCATCATTGATGTTAAATTAATGGTGGTCAAAGGATATTTAGCGGTGACAGTACTGTAAGTCGTTTGAGTTTACGTTACAGCTATGAGGTAATATTTTTGTACAGACGCCAGGTCAACCTAGCCGAAACTGTCAGATTTTCTCAACCAACCTTGAACCTAATGTTTTAGAGATAAAGTTGAAAATCTATGACATATTGTAGTAGCTTGTTGTGCTGGCTTCTGTACATAAAACAATTTTATTATTCCTATTCCTTCCTTACTTATCTAAAAATAGGTATTTAATAACATTAGCGACGATAATAGTGAAACAGTAATTATGTTCTAGGAAATTATCCACATTTAGTGATGGCTCTAAAATAATTGCAATTTCTGAGGATCATAATGTTATATTCTCAGTAAACGAGTTATGTTCAAATAATATATATTTAGCCAAAGATATAGTGCTCAGTCATCATCAATGCGCGGTCGAGTACGGACGTGTTTGCTCTGCTCGATACGAATATTATATTCGCGTATCGCGCGGCTTTAGCCGTTGCCCGGTTGTCGTCGTTATGAGTTCACAACCGCTCATAGCCAACGAGGTCTTGGCGTTTATCAAACATGCCATCGACTACATGGACGAAGTCAGCATCTTGCAGATCTGCAAGTCCAGTTTCAAGGAGGAGGAGATCAGCAGTGCCAAACTGCTGCTGTTCCAGTTGCTCGGCAAAGTCGAACAGATGCAGTCTCGCCGGAGGGATGGTGGCCAGAAGTGTGTGCAGGACATCATTACGTTGATGAAGAGCACCGACCCGGACGACGTGCCCGCTTTTGTGGCGAAGGAGCTTCATAAGCTGCCCCCAGTCACGTTTGACCACGTCGACGTCACCAGGTTGCTGAAGGACATCACAACTCTCAAGGCAAGCCTGGCCGAGGTACAGTCCAAGCTGGAAGTGTCGAATAACACCATTGGTGAGCTACGTGCTGAAATGAAGTTGTTGCGCAGCGCTATTACGGTAAATAGGTCACCTGATGCTTCCAACGTGAGCACATGTCGCGGAGCGAGAAACGCTAGCGTCGGCAGTTTTGGGTCGGCGAGCTCCACTGCGTCACCCGCTGCTGATACTGCACGCGTTGCAACTTACGCCGCCGCCGTCGCTGACTCGATGCCGGTCGAAGTAGTGACTTGTGTGGGTACGTCGACCCCAAAACGTGCCTACACTGCTATCGTCGACACGCACAAACCTGTGTCACAAACCAAGAAGGGGGAAAAGAAGAGCTGTGAACCTGGCAACAGGGGTTCGAAACAGCAAGGCCCAGCTACGGGCACGTGTGACAAGGAAGGCTTCGTGAAGGTGGAGAGGAAGAAGAGGAAGAAGCCCCCTAGTCGGAACCAGTGCGGGACTGCGCTGGCTGGACCCAATGTGCTGCGTCCGGCAATACCAACGACGCAGCTTTATGTGTCCCGGCTACATCACACCACGAAGGTTGAGGAGATCGTGGAGTATGTCCGAGCGAAGACCAACTGGACCTTGAGGGTTGAGAAGTTGGAGTCGCGCCACAACACGAATTTCAAGTCGTTCGTGGTGCGAGTTCCGACTCATCATGTTGAGACCTTCCTCAAGGAAGAGTTTTGGCCGAAGGGTGTCATGTTTCGGCGTTTCCGCGGAAGGCTACGCGACACCACGCAGCGCAACACGACGCCGTCACTTCGTGTACAATAATAACATCTGTTTTCTGGTTTTTATAAATATGTATGTTAGTTTATAAGGTATATATGTTATGGGTCTTTGTTACCTGAAATAAATGATATATATTATATTATTATATTATTATTATTATTAAGCATTTCATTAGAACAGCTATTACAATTACATTATCAGATATCAGGTCGGCAATGTTCTGTTCTGAACATAGGAAGCCCAATTAATGGTCTCTAGGGAAATAGGCATAATTACTACGGTTCGAATATTAGTAGGTGATAGTAGTATTGTGAGAGTTTTGGGGCATTCACACAGTGCAGGCTAGAGAGAAACGGAGGAGCAAAAACATCAAGAAAGATTTCGTCATTCTGCCATGTACTGTTAAAAATGGTGCTTCAAATCAGCATCATCTGCCTAGCCTTTTCCCACGTTGGAGTCGGCTTCCAGTCTTACCGGGTGCAGCTGAATACCAGTATTTTACATGAAGGGACTACCTATCTGACCTGCACAACCCAGTTAGCGCTAGGTAATACGATACCCCTTGGTTAGACTGGTTGTCAGACTTTCGGGTCACTGACTAGGTATCTGTAACGACTGACAAAGATCTACAAATGACAGCCGGGACCAACGGCTTTACGTGCTTTCCAAGGCACGGCGGAAACTCGGTATGAAATAGGTGGTCACCCATCCACAGACCAACCTAGGTAAGCACGGCTTAACCTAAAGATCGACCCGAGCGGCTGTTCTTAATTAGCCACGAGCTCCTCAAAAGTGGTGCTTCAAATAAAAAATAAAATACACTAGGACACGGACCTGCAATCGGTTACCATTGTATTCAGTACATTGTATCATTTTCTGAACCCTTCCACGTATAAATTTTTCATCGGTAATATTAAAACAAACAAAAAAACAGCTGAAACGAACAGCTGTTCCATACATTTTGACTGTATAAGTATTGCACTTTTACATGTAACGGCTGTTTTTTTTTTCATCAAGTTACCGATGAAAAATTTCACGTATTCAGTACTTACATCTACTGAATACAGGGTAACCGAGCGTCGGTGTCGGGACTCCACCCTGTATATAATATAATACCCCTTTTTTTTCGGATGGGAAATCATCAAATGACTCCTCCCGCTGCCCCTTGTGGGCCCCTCATCATTGCTCACATCTCTTTGAGGCGTGCGTGGAACACAAACGCGCCGTCGACACGGCCTGTCGTAATACGACGGACGGACGGCGAGCTAGCCCATTACTCACCGTCCACAGGCCCGCGCCTACGGTGGCCGAGAGCCATCACGACGTGGCCCCCGACGCCCGGTGCTTCTCCCGCGGTGGCTGGGATCTCCCGCGGCGGCTGGGATGTATAATATCCCTGGGCTTTGATTAAAGTATAAAACTTATTTAACTAGTTACAGTTATAAAAAGACGCTTGTTTTTTTTTATTTAAATAGCAAGGCATTGGAAAATAATTCTTACCCAGTATTTACAAACAGAAAGTATTGAAATTGTGTCTCGTTTATATTTTATATTTAAATCTAGTTTTCTGCAACTTGTCAAAAATGTGAGCAAAATATCTATGACATGACATGTTTGAAACAACTTCGATGCATGAGTATTGGTTTTGACAAGTATTTTTCAAGACTTGCTGAAAATGTGTTTCACAACTTCAGTATGATTGTGTGTAAACCCTGATTTAGCCAACACCAGTCCGAACAATTTTTATTAAGATTGTAATCATGTTATCTAAGTTACAAGTTTCTATCACAAGAACTTTATCAAGTTACCTCGGTGCAGAAAACGCTGCACAAACTACTTAAGTATTTGCAAAACTACAAACTTTATGTTTATACGCAACACCCAACTTTATCCCGGATAAAAACGGTACCTTCCTCCGTAGTTTATCGTAATCCTGAAAGGACTGATCCGCGTTTTCACTTACACAAAGCAACACTTAAACGAATGCCTAATTATTATCACAATTTTGGAAATTCAACTCTCAGTACTGAACTAAGCTTTGATAGTCCAATGGCATCACCTAAGTTAGGCATTCGTATACGTATCGCCTACTGTTAGTGAACCGGCATAAGCCCCCATCACGGGTTCCCATTAGCTACACAATATCTAATCGTGCGAAACTGTTAACTTCACGGGGGCAGACAAAAGGGCTTGCTATATGCAACCCTTGAGGGTACTAAATACGAACCAATGACCTCTTCGACCCTTCTATTAATCTTTTTAACAGCCTTTTAAGAGATTGCGTCGGGAATGTGTGCCTCTTGTTGGAGCTAATTAAAATCTTGCCGCATTTTTGGCGACACTTCACTTTGATAGTGTCTTGTAGCTTTATGTAGTCTTGGTATGTGTCTGCCGAAATTCTTTTTAGTTAGCAAACTGTCTGCCATAAGATTGCGTGTTCTGATCTGGTAATTATAGTAGTTTTAGGTGAACAACCTGTTCTAGCAAGTATTCTTTTATATAAAATCTTGCTTGAAATTCGTATTACGATTATTCCTTTTTCGCTGTAGGTTTTTTTAAATATTCTTTAAAAAAAAAACAATAATTAAAACATTTAAAAATATTTAAAAAATGTAGCCCACTGGTATCGGGAACAGAGTCCAAGCTACCAGCCGGTCAGGGCTCCAGAGAGAGGAACCTCCTAACAATACAAATTCCCATTACGAATAATGTTATAATGTTGAACATAAACTAGCTTATTAGAATTAATTTAGCCACAGACCGCTGTTTATTTATATTATTATAGTACCTACCTATAGTACGTACCGACCTACTAAGATTTCTTTTCAATGCATGCAAATTTGCGAAAAGGCCTAAACAATAAGCCTACCAAGAAAAGCAGAATTTTCAGGCAAAATTAAAAAAAAGGATGTAATAAATTCCCATTTAAGACATTAAGGAGACGTACGCTTTGTTTACTAAAATTAAGATACTTATCTTATGCTGTATCGCCAAGTACAATTATCTACTCGACAATTTTGAGAGAATATTTTGAAATGTTATGCAAAGCTGGTGCGAAATTATTTAATTTGGACTGGCCAACGGGTTTGTTGCTAAAAAGGGTTATTTCGGTGTGTTGATGTGAGAAGTAAAGCTTGATAAATAGTGTTAAAGTAAGCCAAAGAGACTGTTAGTGACTGCATGCACGGCTTAAATTAATAAAGCTGAAAATAATTATGACAAAAACTTGTCTGTATATTTATTTATTTAAACTTCATTTTCAAGAGTGGTACATAGGCGGATTTAATTCCACAAGGCATTGTCTACCAGTTAACCTTTGGGCTCAATAGGACAGCATTGTGATAGAGTACAAAAAAATAAGTAAGAAAAATACCATTTTGTTAACATAAATTGATACAAATAAATAGGTACATACTAATACACATAATATATATACATATAAAATTAAATAAACTAATATGTATTATAATATACTTACAAATAGTCCAAAATACGAGAAACGAGATACTATACGGGGTGGTGACTACCGACGCGAAAACGGTTACCACGTATTCAGTACAGTAAAAAGAATCAGCTGTTCCATACATTTTGACCGTGTAGGTATTGCACTTTTGTAGGAAACATCAGATTGTTTTTTAATAACCGATGAAAAATTTCTATGTGGCGGGGCTCAGAATAATGTACTTAATACTTGGCAACTGTTTTCGCGTCGGTGTCCCTGCCACCCTGTATTCCTTTTATCTCGGCGGTATAACATTGCCATGGGATGATTTCCGACATGCAAGCGGGTGAAATCACGGGCAAAAGCCAGTCTATACTAATATTAAAAAGAGGTAAAATTTGTACGATTGGATGTACGAGGGCGGATTGATAAGTCTGGTAAAAATGAAACAAGGAGACAACTTTATTTAAAAATTATGATTTATTTTTCAACGTAATTTCCATCTAACTCAATGCACTTCATGCAGCGTTTCTCAAACTTTTCGATCCCTTCCGTACGACTTAGGCAACCCTTTGAAATAGGCATTGGTTTCGAGCATGATCTCCTCGTTGGATTTAAATCTTTTTCCACCGAGCCATTTTTTTAAGTTCGGAAACAGAAAATAGTCGCAAGGGGCCAAATCTGGCGAATATAGCTGGTGAGATAGCAACTCATATCACTCATGTAATTTGGCCATGGCAATCGCGCAGGTGTGCACTCGTGCGTTGTCTTGGTGGAAGAGGATTTTCTTCTTAGCCAAATGCGGTCGTTTTTCAGGTAAAATTTGGTTAAATTGGTCCAATAAATAATGGACTACTGATCTGATTACAAAAAATATGATAAGGGAAGCTACACCATCACGCCGCGGCTAAAAGCTACATGAAAGAAGACTAAACGGCACCGACAATTTTTACAGGCAACTTACTATTGACATCTCCCAGCTGCAACAGACAGTCATATCTTACACAAAAAAGGTAACACACATTACGTGCATTTGATAAAGCAAAAAAATAATAATGTTAGCAGAATACTAGAAAAGAGAAAGTAGACACCAACGAAATTCCATTTATTCGTACCAGCCTCATGTAATCAGTCTTAGTAATATGTCCCTTGGGTTCATGCCTGCTTGCGTTATGTCTTATTTTTATCTTTACTTGTCGGAAATAATTTTCTATTGAAAGGAATGCTCGTTTTTTTCATCAGGTGAGCATTTTACAAATGTGATAAAACCACGACTGATGTCTAATAGGTTGGTAGCGCTACTAAAAAAAGTACTACAGCGCCATCTATGTCACAAATTTAAAAAATAACATCAAAATTCTGAATTACGCTACTAAAGTTAAAGTAGTAAAACGACTTAGACAATATAGAAAAACTCAACAGCTACTGTCGGGCAGTAGCTCACCAGACAAAGACCCGTCCCACCCGAATGTTGAGGACCTTAATTTACACACTTTTTTTTTTCCGGGTGTGAAATCATCAAATGACTCCTCCCGCTCTGGGCGGAGCGGAAGGGAGTGTCAGACTCTTACGGACTAAAAACCATCCATGTTCCTTCTTTTGCCCTTTATGTTCCAGGGCCGCGGTATCTCTTTCGAACAGTCCCGCAGCCCTTACAGTCCCGCAGCCCTTAATTTACACCCTGCTCCTCATAATATGCCAAGCACTGGCTATCTTATAGGCATTGCTTAGCATATGCTGTGACAACACACGAGACAGTGGCGCAACGCAATGAGGTTTTAATCAGCAGATTTTTTTTTTAATTTTCCGTGACTCCCAAATCAATCTGTCAAATCAATCAAGATATTCAGAAATGGAAATAGTAAGTTGTCAATGAAGGTAAACTCTACACGTAGGCACGACGACCAATCAAGCTATTTAAACGAGATGCGGATCCCTCATTGTACGGGAAATCTTTACAAAGTGAGGCCATGTTATACTGGAAATGTATTACATGTATTGGGAGTAGAGTTGCGGACACCAGCCTGAAATTTAATACTATAACATACGTAGCGTCACCGCACATCTGTGGTAACACATTGACCCTGGCCTTGAGCTAGCCTAGTATGGAGTTTCAATGAAATAAGGGACCAGCAGTCGTGTGCCGCGTATTGTACCTTTTTTAGGATAACGTAATAGTGTAGCTGTTTAATCTTAGGTTCCCATTGAGTTCATGATAACAAAAATAATTACATCATACACAACATCTCGCCTAATCTCCGTAGGGTTAGACAGAGGTGTACCTAATAGTACACCCACATTTCATCAGTTATGTTTAAGTCACATGTAACAGGGGTCGAGTCTATTGCCATCAACTGGAAATCAATCCAAGCTACGTGGCTGCTACAGAGAAATTCCAGAAGAAAAAACCCATCAACACTTTATTCGAACTGGAAATTGAATCCAGGACCTCATGCTCGGTAAGTTGCGCTTACGACCACTAGACCAATGAGGCAGTCAGCAGGAGAAAAAATAAGTAGTTATTATTTATAGGTTAATTTGACCACGAAGGAGATGGCGGGACGAACTGGATGTTTTCCTTGAGGATTGGAAAGTAGTAGCACAGAATCGTGACCGTTGGAAGGAATGGAGGGAGGCCTTTGCCCAGCAGTGGGACAATTATGGGCTAGCTATAATAATAATAACTTAATTTTTAATAGCTACACTTTTCTATAAACTAGGTAAACGCCTACACAGAATCGGAAAACACGCTCAGTGGATTTTAGTTTATTTCTGAATCAACTAAAAATAACTCGTTATCTCAGAACATCATCATCTGCCTAGCCTTTTCCCAACTATTTTGGGGTCGGCTTCCAGTCTAACCGGATGCAGCTGAATACCAGTATTTTACATGGAGCGACTGCCTATCTGACCTCCACAACCCAGTTAGAGCTAGGTAATACGATACCCCTTGGTAAACTGGTTGTCAGACTTTCGGGTCACTGACTACCTGTAACGACTGTCAAAGATCTACAAATGACAGCCGGGACCAACGGCTTAACGTGCTTTCCGAGGCACGGAGGAAACTCGGTATGTAATGGGTGGTCACCCATCCACGGACCAATCTAGGTAAGCACGGCTTAACCTAAAGATCGATCCGAGCGGCTGTTCTGCTGTATACCTTATTAGTAACACATACACAATACACCTTTTTGTACACAAACTTATTCTGTTTATGTACCTATTCATACACATACACACCCTAATAGTAAACAAAGTACAAAACTGTTTTATGTCCGTCACATCACCATCTCAGGTCCAGTTGAAAACCAGCGTCGGGCACCAGCTGCTTGGCAGTTTGCTGAACTGGGCCTATTTGGCGCAGCCGTGAGACATACAACTTTTCCCTTTTTTTCTGTTTAGATTTAAGTTTTTATTGTGTAGATTTAAGTTTTTTATTTTATTTTATGTTGTGTGCATTTGTGGCATGTGCCAAATAAATGTGTTTTCTTTCTTTTCTTCCTTTCTTATTTAGCCACGAGCTCCTCTGAGAACGTCTGTCCGTTATCTAAGAACGTACAGACGAATTACTTAAACTTTCGCCAGTTTCTATATTTTATGGCCTAAATAAACTACTGCATAGAAAATTTAAAAAATCACTTGAAAACAAAGTTCGAAATAGCATAGATCTTTGAAAAATGTCTCGTTGACATCAACATGAAACAGTTTTAATGGACTCACTAAAACCTGTTTGATTTGATTTTCAGTGTCTTGTGATTATTTTAATGTTATCATGATATAGACGTTATGCGCGACTGCTGAGCAAGAGGTCTCGGGTTTGATTCCCGAGTCGGGCAGTGTTGTTGGGTTTTTCCATCAAAAAATTCTCAGTAACAGCCACGGAGTCTGGATTTATGCCCGGTTGATGGCAATAGGATCGTCCCCTATTCCATGGGATTTAAATATAACTGATAAAATGTGGGTGTACTATTAGGTACACCTCTGCCTAACCCTTCGGGGACTACTAGCGTGATGTTATGTTTTATGAGTCGCTAAAGTAGAGCATTACCGACTAAAATAGACCTTACTGTGACGAACGTAGATTCACTATGTCTAAATATAGTTACCTACGAAATTACCATCAACACCATCTTTGCTGTAGCTATCGAAATGTAACGCGAAGATTTTTCTATAAGTCGACTTTTCGTAAGTGACTTTTTATGTAAAACCACTCTTAGATGCTTGCTTCGAACAACGGCTGGGATATCTAGAGTATCTACTAATAAAAAGGGACTATAGGTGCGTCTGTCCTTCAAAGGTGTATGGATTTTTATTAAAAACGTTAACAGGGGGCGAGCTTTTAGCCATCAACCGAGCACAGACCTAGACTCCGTAGTTGCTACTGAGAAATTCCTGATGGAAAAACCCAATAACACTTTTCCCGACCTGGGAATCAAACCCAGGAACTCATTCTCAGCAGTCGCGCTTGCGACCACTACACCGAAGAGGCGTTTATTAGAAACGTTCATGAATTACTAAGTTCTATTGACCGAAAAACTTAATTTTAGATGAAAACTTACAAGCCGTTGGAAAGAAACTCCTAAAGTTCTGATCACAAAACCTAGTTTTAAAGGTCAATAAAAAAAAATGATTTGATTAATAACTTAAAAAAACAAGTTAATATGTAAAACCCTTTTATAATAAGTCCAGGAAAATAATCCATAGCTTTACTATGTCCAGAAATAGAACTTTTCAAATAAATATTCCGTCAATACAATGTTGATCGCGCGAACAAATAAAGTGTGATCTTCCCTTAAAACCGCACGTGGGTGGCGCCGCGGGCGTAACACTGTATGTAATAAATTTCTTTTTCGCAGATGTTCCTGTGGGCCATTATTGGATCCCTTACAATATAATATGCGGGATTTCATTTTCACATATTGTCTGACTAATATTGGCATATGCTGATGCTTTTGGGTAATGAGATAAACGTGCCCGTAATTTTAACGCTAGCCCATGAAATATTTATAAATCTAAAAGCGATCTTTAACAATTTTCGTTCGGAAACTTATATTTGTAAGAGTTTTGGAATTTCATCTTTTATTTTCCTCCTCATCTGCTTTAGTAAACATAATCATAATTGACTAAATAGCATCATAATCAAGGAAACTTCTCCTTCGTTAAATGATTTTGTAAACAAAGATTGTTGTTGAAATAACAATGAAAAAATAGGTATCCTTTGGGCTCGAAATAATAAAAATATTTTTATTTTGTATGTTTTTGGAGGAAAATCTTTACCCCTAATTATCAAACGTTCAGGTAGCTTTGGGCTACGCATCCCTTCCTACCCTTAATTTGCATCGAGTTAATATTATGACCACCGGGAAACATGTTTTAATCGTTCTGTAATAAATCCCCATTAACATGCGTAGGGTTTTTTCAACTATATTGGGGTCAGTTTGCAGTCTATCCGGATGCAGCTGAATATCAGTATTTTATATGATGCTACTGCCTATCTGAGCTCCAAAACCCAACCTCTTGGATAAACTGGTTTTTAGGATTTTAGGCTTTTGACTCCCCGATGTCAAATGTTAGGATAGTCACTCATCCACGGCCCGATCTCGACACGTAAATAAATATATCCCCTTGGACATTTCACACAGCACCATCTAGTCCCAAGCTAAGCAACCTAATGCTTGTGTTATGGTAGCTAGATGGCTGATAAACTACATATATATATATATTTTTTTGTAAATACATACATATTATAGAAAGAAAAACACCCAGACCCGGAACAACTACTTGTAGGTCATACAAATATTTGTTCCGTACGGGAATCGAACCCGCGACATGCAGCGCAGCAGTCAATCGCTTGACCACTGCGCCAACCGTGCCGTCAAACGTATTCATAAACCTTGAAGATCGACTCATTAACAACTCCTCAATATAAGTAGACATATCCGGATAAAAGTAAATCCTATAGACAGATATAGATATACCTACATAACGTAAGAGCACCTGCTTCGCGTGACCGACTTAAGCATTTTATGCTTAACGTGGCTACTGTCGCAGCAAGCTAATTTGTTTAAAATAACAAAATTACAACGTTACACTTCAAAAACTTAATTTTAGACATTTTTTTTATGTTCAATGGGCCTACTCTTGACCTCAATCAACACACACACACACACACAAATTAAAAAAAAACACATTAACATTACATTAAAACAACACACACACTCATTTAAAAAAATATTTTGAATAGTAACTTAATAGTGCTTAAAACGTCATAGTAGGTAGTCAAAAAATGTCATGCTTGGTATTCTACGGATCATACTTGCGTTATCTAGGTATATCTGTCTCTGTGGTCCTATATTTGTCATGTTACCAGCATTGCGCAACATTTCACCCGTACACAATCACACTACCGCAAACATCAGGGGAATTAAATGTTGAATTCTCGCCTTTCCTTCTGATAGCGCGCTAAACGAAATCTGCGGTAAAAGTTTCGCTGAATAAACACGACTCTTCGTTGGGTGTGCGAAGTTAGTAATTTTAATTTAAATGGGTTACAGCCTACTTGTGCTGCCTACCTTGAGTGTTGGAATCACGAATGTGGTGGTGTAAACGAACATTTTGCGAAGCGTAGTCAAGAGTTTGAGGAGTATTGATAGGAATAGAGCGCTTTTTAGGTGTTGGTGCCTATTACATTTTTACTGTGTGTAAAATGTCACCGTAAGATTTATGAACACTGTTTAAAAAAAAAACTTTTTTTCAGACCATGATTACAAGCTACTATACGATTGTATTTATAAGCTATACTAGCCCGCCCGCGTCGAGTTCGGTTATATCGCGTTTTCAAGAGAACTCTTCAAAATTCCGGGAAAAAAACTATCCTATGTTCTTTCTCAAGGTCAACTCTATCTCTGTACCAAATTTCATTAAAATCAGTTCAGTGGTTTAGACGTGAAAGCGTAACAGACAGACAGACAGACAGACAGAGTATTACATAGTAGGGATTAGCAACAAACGTAGTAAAAGATTTTAATTCATAAATTTGCGCAACGGGTACATGAATATTGTATAATTATGTACGTGTTTTCACTGCTGGCCTTCAGAATGTTGTAAGAAATACTTACTTCACTGTAGTTTCCAATTAATCTCAAGAGGTTATATGTATCGGAAATTGTGAATTGTTAAAATATAACGCATTCATTTTCAGTAGTTTATAATGTCAAACGTCAAATTGTGGACGAACCTGAACTCATCGACAGGGTTCATAATCTGTCCAATTTTATTTGCAGATGAACATCGTATTTTTCTCTTTACCGTCGTACTAGGTTTAAGCATGACATCATTTGAGCACTTAGCCATCATTCGCTGTTGTTGTTATGACATCCAATGACATCAACTGATTAAACGACCACCAATTAAATGTAAGTCCGAATCAGTACAAGAATCAAGACGTCAGTGCACACAAGGACGTAGAGCTAAGATACGCGCTCCATATCTTCTATATCCCCTAAGACGTAGCTTAACGATACTTTTGAGGTCGCGTGATGAAGCCGGAGCTACTTGCGATATCCATTTTCCATCCATTAAACACAAACTCGGCTGCGTACAACTATGTTGTGTAATGTAGTATGTTAAACCGTTTCGTTAAATAATTGTTCTTCTAAACTTACTTTGGTAGGGGAAATTTTAAAGGGTAAAGTCGTGTGAGAAAATTGCACCTATGAGAATTTTCGACCAAAATTTTTAGTTTTGATAAGATCATAATGGAGCTTAAAATATCTGAAAGAGCACTTTTGTTCCATATATATAATATACCTTAACAATTTTGCTAGCTCAGTGAGCTCATATTCTATGTTTCATAGGTCAATTAGATGACTTACAAGGGTCAACTTTGCATTTAGAAGTCATAATGAGACTGATTTCGTTAAGAAGACTAATGTTTAATTACATTTTATCCTGTTATGGTAGGTACGTTAAACAATTTGGCAAAAAAATCCCATGAATTTTAATCCACAACAACAACAGATATAATAAAAACAACACGATAAAGCAAAAACACCAGCAAATAAATATCGTTTACAATTTTTAGAAAAAACCGTTGAAAATTTTTCTCATCAAAATGCGTCGAAGCGGAAAGTTTTGATTTCCAATAAAAAGGGGTTCGCTATATATTATTAGGGTTCGCCTCAGCGTGTTAGATGACAAAATATCGGTCCAGTTCGTTTCCATAACTGCCGGTTCCGTAATCAAAAGTTTTCGTATAAACATTTGTGCTGTGACCCCGAACAAGGTATCTGCAATTCTGAATTCTGGTACATTGAGTACTATGGGATCAAAGGTGAAATGCAAAATCCTGCTGTGTGTTTAAGGTTATTGAAAGATAGTGTTTGAGAAGTCCAAATTGGGATAGCATTAGAATGTGCACGTTTTGCGGATATTTTTGTGAACGTAATTGCATGGGGCTTTCGGGACTTCTCCGAACAAATTTTGACTCAGACTCGGTGTTCGAAAAATCGAATAAGGACGTTTTGCGCCACCCAGGGAATCGAGTTAACAATTTTGAAACCAACAGGCCAGTAGTGAGTCAGGATAAAGCGAACTGTGGGCTTTGTTATTTCAATCTACTGAGTTTTTTATGGCATATTTTTACATTTTCTTACTAAGACTGCAAAAACACAGTACCTAATGTGGTAGAACCACGTACTGTATATATAAAAAAAAACAATTCCTCATGCCCTGGGGTATTCGAAAATACTCCATGTATGTTCCGCGATTCTTGATAGTTTTTGTCACTAATTGAACCATCCAGTTGAATAAAAAATAGCTTTACCATTTGTGGCTTTCGTCTATTTAAGCATTTTTGCTAAACATGTCATGTCAACTTCATTTACAGCTGTAAAAGGCCACAACATAAAACTAACATATATCAATACAAGCCTAACTTAATAAATATAATACTCTGAACTCACGACGCAATACAGCGTTATGAAGTACAGCAATAAAAAAGCCGTAACGGGCTTTGGTAGCCTCTTATTCGGACAAAAAGCAATATAACCTCGAATATCACCAGATGTCCACTGAACGACTTAGTTATTGGCCTTGTTATGTTCCAGATCGTACCATTGATTACTCGTATTTTTGCCTCCATTTTATTTGTGCTCTTATGGCGAGAATTTCTTTTAGGTTATGCGTTAAATATAGTAATGACTAGGTTTTATATATTCAAACTTAGAAGAATTTAACACACACTTTTTTACGTAATAATTATGTAGGGATATTTTCAAATCTGATATATTTTTATATAAAACTGACTCTTTTGAGTTGGTAAAGCGAATTGCGTTGCTTCAGTATACCAACATGAGCTACGAACATAAATTGCTGATGCTGCCCTGGACACAGATATGTATCGCCACAGAAATTACTTTCTAAAGTATCAGTCTGTGTATTTATGTCCGGAGCCGTGTCAGCAGTTTGTCTGTACAGATTTGACCGATCCTTTGAAACAAAATGATTTAATGAAACGTAAAAATAGCCTTAGACAAAACTATAACGAAATTTTCCAAAAAAAATGTAATCATTTTTACCGTTACAGACTTTTATTGTCATGCTCCACTAGAAGTTATTTCATTTAAATCAGTCAAAAGTTACTTTAATTTTTGTAAAAAAACCTAAATTTTGTAACTCAAATAATATTAGACACATCTAAAAAAAAAACAAACAGCCAATTAACTATTAAACGTAATATTACAAACATTACGTAAATTCACGTTTTAAACGTAAAAATATTTCAACCGTTCAGCCATCTTATTCTAGCTCGAGCGGTTTAACGTAAAGGGGCAATTTCATAAGTATTTTTGACGTATAACGTTCATACGGTGTTACTTTACTTTAATAGTCACTTGAGAAAATGGCTGCCTATACGGGAATATCCGTTTACAATTTTTCCTGATAAATTATGCTCGTATGGAATAATAAGTGGTTCAAGAGTCAATGAACCGAGTTTTAGGATTAGCATACTTTTGCTAGAGGTCCTCAATGTCGTAAAAGGCTGAAAACTGGCTAAGGAAAAGCTAATAAAATAATGTATAGTCTAAAATTGAATTTAGAATCTTAGGCCGAGATTAATAAACGTCACTTAGCACTTAACCACTCGTATGCCGAGTATATAGACACAATTAAAAAGTGATTGTGTCTCGTGTAGATATACGTTTCGGCATACGAAAGGTTAATTTTGCTAAAAGTTTTCCCGGTCACTGTTGCACAACTGTTGAACTACAAATGATACACGAAGTGCAAGGCGAACATGTCACAACCGAAGCATGATATCTAACGTTTATAAATCTCCATCATCATAATGACATAGGTACATTCAACTGCTATTTGATTGCAATTAACCTTTCGTTTCTTCGTCCTTTTCGTTTTCAACTTTCTTTACACAATCTAAAGTACACAGGGTGTAAACGAACCCTTCACGAATCTGTCAACCAAGCATAATGTACAGACGCCGCTCCGCCCAGAGTGCGAGGAGTCATTTGATGATTTCCCATCCGAAAAAAAAAAGTTTATCAAGCTACCCGAAACTGACTAATTTTCCCAATCAATCTTGAACCTAATGCTTCAGCGATAGAGTTGAAAGTCTATTAAAGAAATTTGTGTGTGTCTGTACATCAAACTAAGTAGTTTTACGCAAAAAATATTGCTGGGAAACAATTTTTTTTTTAGTGAAAAATCACTTTTTACGGTTAGACTCAATGTAACGCACTCAAAACATTGTGCTGATGGTTGGATTGAATTGTACTAGGATCGTGGAGATGTTTAAAGTAAAATCTTACATTAAAAACATTTATTAAAAAAAAGAACTTGTGAAAAAGTTGGAACTTTGACCCCTAACATCTCCGAAACAAAAAGGTTCCCAGATATAGTCTATAATTAAAAAAATATCGCAATGACGGCTTCGTAAGGGTGTACCAGTTATAGTTGAGTACCAACCTAAAAGGAAATTATCTAAGTTGCTGAATTCAATTATAAAATATAGTACGTGTAAAACATAAGGTGCATATTAACAGACACCTCAATTTCACGCCTAATTTAGAGGGTAATTAAATTGGGTCGTGAACTCATGAGTTAGACTCCATCTCACAACATTTTGAATTTGTTCAAGCATAATAATATGAGTCATACAGAGAAACCCCTCCGACGACGCAGACGCTCTTCCTTGCTGATTGAGTGTACAGTTTAATTGATTTATTGATGGTGTAAATTGTTTTCAAATAACACTAAGTGGCACGATAAAGATTTGAAGAATTTAATTTGACCTATTTTTACTGGATGAGATCGGTAATTTTTAGCTGACACTCTGCGAATATTGCCTCGTTGGTCCAGTGGTCGCAAGCGCGACTGCTGAGCATGAGGTCATGAGTTCGATCCCGATTCAGGCAAATTGTTATTAGGTCACCCCCAATTATATGAGATTTAAAAATAACTGGTGAAATATGGGTGTACTATAGGTACGCCTCTACCTAACCCTTCGGTATCACGCATGTAATCCAGGCATGATAATATTACGGCTACTCTGAGGAGAAAATAAATTCAGAGCTCAGTCTCTTTTCGAATGACTTAAAAAAGGAAGAGATTCTCAAACCAGCATTTTTTAAACTATAACGCAGACATACCTATCTGCGTTATTGTTTAAAAAAATGCGTAGGTGTACTCCTCGTGCCAACATTTCGGTGCAGTCATATTTGACAGTCTCGTCCACGTCTTTCGCTAAGATTACTCTTTACGAGTGATAATTATGACAGACAATTATCTTTCACATAACATTCAATATTCTTAATTGGCAATATAATTTACTCCAACTACTAATGAAACTTTTCTAATACAATGATGCTCATGCTCTGATGCTCACTGCATCGAAAACCTTCTAATATTCCCCATTGGGTAAGTAGGTCTCATCAAGCAATATTAATCGCGTTGTATTGCCACAATACACGCTGAAAGCGAAGCCGAGTGGATTTTCTTTTGTTTTCATTTGCAGGGAGACGTGGCATTCTGTATTGTACATAATGCGTCCGATGCAACGGACTGGGCATTGTACACTTGCTGTCAGAATTGTTGTAACAGTCTTATGTCTGCAATTGCTCGAAGGAAAATTCTAAGAATACAATATTGGACGCCGTTGAAGTTATGTAGCTATAAATATTGGATTATGCATTGGCGGAGTTGTAGTACTAGAAATCCTGATTGTTTACGGAAAATTTTGAGAATAATATTAGTATCTAAATGTTTCCGCAATTAAATATGATTGTGTCTTTATGAGTAGGCACGTGGACGGACTGTGGAAAATGTGTTTATTTAGGGCTTGAACAATTGCGTAAGCATGGCCGTTGTTTTTTGCGCGCTCTTTTATGCAGATTCAAAGATATTAAAATAGGTACTGAAATACCATATCACCATAATTATTATACCTAAAATACCTATTATAATGAAACTGGGCATACGGAGAATCGACGCGTAGCTTTTACCATGAATTCAGTATATTATTTTAAGCCCGCCGCATAAATATCGGTGAAAAAAAAATGGTATGAAAAAAAAAAAATGATTTGATGTTTGCACGATAGTGAAATGCAACGTTATTTATTTTTGTAAGTAACCTACTTACAGGAACAAAACACTGTAACTCGTCAAGATTTTTTATGAACTATATGGGATCAGAGTTACATTTTAACTGAATTCTTGTTTGTGTACAAACATGTTCCGTTACAAAAAAAAACAGTATTGAAGGATCAGCAAACACATTGTTAAACTTCCTGCATAACTCACTATCCTAAATTAATATTCAAGTTACAAGAAACACTGTGCATATTAATTAGGCAGCATGTGCACTACACGGCCTACTTGATAGAAGTGTCAGCTAGAACTGGACCGAGCCTCATTTTTTGTATTGTTAAAGTTTTGATTAAAAACCACTGCGCTTGCCGTCCATTTTTGTTTTTTTAGACCTCAGCCGTCGTTGACATTGATTTCGAAGATAGTTAGTGGCCAATGTTGGAGTGTAATATTCTTTCTTGAATTCTTTGAATGGAAATTACTGTTGCAGATTTGAGGATCTCGCACTCTCACTCGTGTACTGAAATACCATTGAGATGTACATACACACACAGACCTATAATTCTTTATTGCTTACTCTCGCATAAGAAACTGATGGTGGATTTTTTATTTTATTTAAGTGGCATTTTTAACCCCTGACCAAAAAAGAGGAGTATTATAAGTTTAAAGTGTGTATCTGTGTGTCTGTCTGCGGCATTTTAGCTCCTGAACGGATGAGCCGATTTTGATTAAGTTGTCTTAATAAAAATAATTACGTTCTAGTTTATAAGGTTACCACTTTAAGTTAATAGAACCGATTTTTCGGGTCTTGTCTTCTGTTTTCTTCCATTCTTCTCTCTTAAATCATCACACTAATCATTACCTCAAAAACAGTACTTCTGGACATGGCGCGTATTTTTAGGAGGTTCTTCTCAATAGCCCTGACCGCCGATAACTTGTACCCTGTTCCCAAAGCTGGTGGGCTACTATTTTTTATTTTTTTAAATGTTTTTTAGGGTCTTATTATAAAGAAATATTTAAAAATATAAATAAAGTGTGTAAAAAAATAATAAATTAAATGTAATAATCACTCTCTTTGTTACAAAATCATCCTTTATAATTTAGCGTCTACAATTTCATTCTAATTAATAAATTCCCTCGGTACTTCATACAATTTTGAAAGGGAAAATAAACCTTGAAATGTCATTACTACAGTCCATAATTTATGCAAACCTTAAAAAAGTATCGTCACCGTATTTAATAATTGTTAATTACCAGTGTGATGAGGGTATTAATACTGACCCAATTATTTTGTCCGATAGCAAGTTTAGTGACGTAATAAACGAGTAATTAATTTATAATGTTTTTTTTGTTGCTCCTGATTTTATAGGTGGATTTTAGTGGTTGATGTACTGCGTGTTGGTTATTTTCAATTATTAATTACTCTCGATATGCTGCGCTGGTAATTAAATCGCGGTGTGTAAAGTGGTGTGTTGTCTCTTTAATAAAACTTAGTGGACTGTATAAAATGATGATAATATATTGGTTTCTGCATTGGTTGGAGCACAGACAATAAAAAATAATGAATAATGATGCCCGCTCGCTTGCGTGATTGAATGGTCACTGGCGAGAGGCGCGGTGCGGACGGCAGGCCGCGCCGCAGGCTCGGTGGAGCGACGATATTCACAGGGTGCCTGGTAGCAACTGGATGAGAGTTGCTGAGAATCGAGATGAGTGGCTTTCGATTGAGGAGGCCTATGTCCTGCTGTAGGCTGATGATGATATTTCTGTATGGTTCATTGGATCTCTTCGTTCTTCCTGCCCTTCTTTATGTTACTTACAGTCGCGTACTTCTTTCTCAGCCACAGAGAGCAGCGATGGACCAGTGGTGGCGGCCCCGACTTACGAACAGTAAGCTGTGGGTTCGAACCCAGGCACGCGCATTACTTTGTGTAATTTATTTCATCACCACTGCTCTCAAAACGGTGAAGGAAAACATCGTGAGGAAACCGGCATGTACTAGAACCAAAAATTCGAAGACATGTGACATCTACCAACACGCACTGGGCCCGCGTTGTGGGTTATAGCCCATTCCCTCTCTTAGAGAGGAGGCCGTGTGTCCCAGCAGTGGGAACATTTAGGCTGATTGTGCTTATGCTTATGAAGCCGCAGACAATATAACAATATACCTACTATATGACACGTAATCATAATACCATACACACTCAATTTCAATACTTATTCTTGGCAAAAATGAAAAACTTCATAGGGGATGATATTATCATATATGTAGGACTAGCTTATGTCCGCGGCGTCGCTCGGGTGTAGTTCGGTATCCTATGTGTTTATCCGTATTATAAATTATCTATGTACCTACCAAATTTCATTTAAATCCATTCAGTAGTTTTTGCGTGAAAGAGTAACAAACATCCATCCATCCCCACAAAGTTTCGCATTTATAATATTACTAGGTTATGCCCACGGCTTCACTTTCGGCGTGGATTTCGATAATTGTCCCACGGGATCATACTTCAGAGATAAAGAAAGAAAAGAAGAAAGAAATGTGTTAATCCCGATTATAAACTATCTGTATGCCATTGCATCTAAATCCGTTCAGTAGTTGTCGCATGAAAGAATAAAAAACATCCATACATCCTCACAAACTTTCGCATTTATAATATTAAGATTAAGTAGGAAGTAGGATTTAAGATCTCCTAAAGTGACATTTTTCCCTTCAGTTTATCCTCCTCCTATCCTATGTTGGGGTCAGCTCCTTGTCTAACCGGATGCAGCTGACTACCAGTATTTTACATGGAACGACTGCCTATCTGACCTCCACAATCCACTTAGTACTGGGTAATACGATATTCTTGGTAAGACTGGTTGTCAGACTTTCAGGCCACTGACTACCTGTGACGACTGTCAAAGATCTACAAATGACAGAAAGGGCCAACGGCTTAACGTGCTTTCCGAGGCACGGAGGAAACTCGGTATATAATACGGTCACCCATCTACAGACAAACCTAGGCAAGCACGGCTTAACCTAAAGATCGACCTGAGCGGCTGTTATAATTTAACCACGAGCTCCTCAATATGTCGTCGATATTAATGAGTGAATTTGACGCAACTTTGCTTTTCTTTGTCGTACCTATGACCTATATACATGTAAAATAAACATGTCCTAGTAATGTATACCAATGGAGGATACACAATAAAGAAGCGATTATACTATTTATTGCTTATTGTGTTATTAGATTCATACAAAACAACACAATACAATTATATTGACAACCTGAACAGATGTACATATCTGCCAGCCAATTACAATTTCATAAAAATATAAAAAAATGTATACGAATTCTGTTCGGTACCACGAATTTGTAATACGCTTCTCATATTTTCGGGGATAGTTCAATACTGTGTAACGTGTATACGGTTTTTATATAAAACCTGTGTAATTATACTCTTTTCGTTTCGTTTTATTTTAACAGATATGTCAAAATATTCATTTTTCATGACGGATGCAAAGTTTTTCATTACGTTAAATGAATAGAAAACATTGTTTGTTCTTCCACCGACTTTCGGTATACATTCAGTGAGTGCTCTACTACATCTGCCATCACCATGTCTTGACATGTGTCCTGTCTACCTCCATTTCAGAGCAACTACCCGCAATCCGACATCCAACATCTTTTTTTTTGGGATGGGAAATCATCAAATGACTCCTCCCGCTCTGGGCGGAGTGGAAGGGAGTGTCAGACTTTTACTGACTAAAACCCATCCATGTTCCTTCTTTTGCCCTTTGTGTTCCAGGGCCGCGGTATCTATTTCGAACAGTCCCGCAGCCCTGGCAGGCATTGGCCCTTGCGGGCCCCTCCTGTTTGCTGACATCTCTTTGAGGCGCGCGTGGAACACGAACGCGCCGTCGACACGGCCTATCGTCATAAGACGGACGGACGGCGAGCTAGACATCCAACGCCCTAGCACGAACTTTATAGCATTGCTGACTACGTCGTAAGTTCTGTACTGGAATTCAAAAAGCTCCTTCTCTATTACCTCATCATCATCATCATCCACAGCCCGACTTCACCCACTGCTGGGTATATGCCTCTCTTTGTTTGTGCCAAGCTCCACGTTCTTGTGCCAGTCTCATTCAGGATATTCCATACTTATGAGGAACTAATTGTGACAGCTGACTGTTCTAGTTACGTCTAAGTCAGCGTTTACTATACGATGCAATAAGTTAGAATTTTTACTAGTGCCTCAGTTTACGATTGCCATATGCATTATAACCGAAGTGTGGGATGTATACAAAGGCAATGGAAGGCGAAAAAAAATTA
Organism: Eurois occulta; assembly: GCA_950022335.1. Classification (NCBI taxonomy): domain Eukaryota; kingdom Metazoa; phylum Arthropoda; class Insecta; order Lepidoptera; family Noctuidae; genus Eurois; species Eurois occulta. The sequence continues at coordinate 2,630,310 of OX465486.1, forward strand.
GGAAAAAAACGGTGAAAACTCTCAGTATTATTATATCTAAAGTGGCTTATATCATCCTCATCTCATCATATCAGACGCCTATCTCAATGAGCGTTATGAAGATTGATAATAATTCGCTAATTGATTCACACCAGTTAGTAGTCGTGACGCTTTGCAGGCGAAATTATAATTGTAGATTGTTTTTGGTATCAGATAGGATCCTATTGTAGCTCTCAATAAATTCCTCGAATATGATAACACACTTGTATATAGGGACAAACTATAAATTATGTTTATTTTGTAAATTTGTAGTAAAAATTTCTTTGTGAAGTTAAAAGTAATTTTTAAACTTGATTGAGACTGACCCTATCAAGTTTTAAGACATAATTTATTTGTGTTACCTATCCTACAAGTCTGTAAAAAAACAACAAAACAAACTCAGAGGTCACAGTCAAGCCCTAAAATGAGAACCATGCAGATTAGAATGTGTCATGGTTTTTGGAGAAAAGATCCTCACATATTTAGACTATTCGGTATCCGTAGCTTTAAAGTTCTCGTGCTGCAGTCTGTCCCAGCTTTAACTCCCCAACAGTTACTTGTATCATTCCTCTTAGGGACCGTCTCCACGAGCGAGAGAATCGCGGCGATATTAGCGTCGTCTCACGTATTTGTGTGCGAAAATATCACCGCGATTCTCTTGCTCGTGGAGACGGCCTCTAAGAGTGTGTATAGAAACACGTGGCACGACGATAATATCGTCGCGATTCTCTCGCTCGTGGAGACAGCCTCTTAATGTGTCGTAAATTATCACAGTAATTTAACTACTCCAAACTCACCTCCATCGTGCATCTCTCAATTCCATTTCCATCCGTTAAATCTTCACCTAAGTTTCATACGGCTTCATAAACAAATACCTATGCTTACTTGTACGTATTATAATTCTCGCTTACGCAGCGAGTACAACAGCATGATATGAATAATATGAATATTCAGGAGTATATACTGTGACGTGGCATAAATTTAGCTGAGTATAAAATCCGCGGACTAAGCGGGATACTGTTGTAGAGACATGTCACAACACGTTTGAAATTATAAAAATTATGCTCCTAAATTGTTTGCAGTGAAAGAAAAATGTGGCGTAGTGTTGCTGGGAGTTACATTGTGTAAATGTGTCTAGTTCAAGTCCTTGTGAAAATGCTTGTCTATTACCACACCGTATTTTAAGCACCACGAGAAGAAGGGTACCCGATTTCTGCGTTGAATCAGTCAAAATAATTGAAAATGAACTTTAGGTGAGTTCCCTTTGGGTTCGATGTCCTTTGGCGTTAGGTAATAATGTCTTACAAATATGGTCACTAATTTTCATTAAAAGGGCTGAACTTTAATTCGGAAACCTTGTTATATATAGAAAAAGAAGGGTTTGCTTTGGGGTTTTCGGTGAAGGAAAACATCGTGAGAAAACCAGCATTTCCTAGAACCAAAAATTCGAAGACATGTGACATCTACCATCCCGCACTGAACCCGCGTGTTGGATTGTAGCCCAGGACTGTGTCGCAGCAGTGGGAACATCATAGGCGGATTGTGCTTATGCATAGCCTATATGTTGGAACAACGAACTTGATAGAACGACGGTTGCTCATCGACATTAATTTCCCAAAGACTTGATAATCCTGCATTGCACTCTGCCTGCAATCATAAACTGTTGAAAGTGGAAACTGCATAATCAGTATCACTTGCTTATTTACTGATTGCGATTAGAAACATACCTACAGGGGGTGTCTGGCAAATAAACTTGTTTGCTTGTTTATAAATTTAATTTATTTTAATACTAACATTAGGCTAAGTAACAATATATGGATGTAATTCTGAAATAAAATATTTGAATTTGAATTTATATCGCAGTTATACCTGCGATGGTTTGAGTTGATATGTTTTATGTTTTTTCAAAATGTTTTGTAACAACGTTTATTGAATAATAAAAGATTTGTTTTTTCTTACTAAGGGTCTTGTATCTTAATGGGCTAGCTCGCCGTCCGTCCGTCGTATGACGACGGGCAGGCCGTGTCGACGGCGCGTTCGTGTTCCACGCGCGCCTCAAAGAGTTGTCAGCAAACGGGAGGGGCCCGCAAGGGCCGGTGCCTGACAGGGCTGCGGGACTGTTCGAAAGAGATACCGCGGCCCTGGAACATAAAGGGCCAATGAAGGAACATGGGTGTTTTTTAGTCAGTAAGAGTCTGACACTCCCTTCCGCTCCGCCCAGAGCGGGAGGAGTCATTTGATGATTTCTCACCCCCCAAAAAAAAAAAAAAAAGGGTCTTGTAACTTTTTTTTTTTTTTTGTAGTTTTTGTCCATACGGATGTGCCAACCCCATCGTGCCTTATTAACTATTTACAAATGTGGAATATTTACTTACTTTGTACCTATTACAAGCAGAATCAATTCTTATTCTTATTCTTTATTGCACACAAAATAATAAGGGATACAAATTGCAATAATATAGCTTATGTACAATGGCGAGCTTAACCCAGAATTGGGTTTTCTTACAGCAAACCAAATTTTGACTGCGAGATTTGCAGAAGAGGGTACACTTATGGTGCAATAACATTAACAAAATTAATTAATTTTATAAACTAAACTACATACCTACAATATAATATACGTAATACATACAATACATACTACTAGATATCTTCACCAAGCCACATAACCTCTTTGCAATCGTTGATGTAGGGTTTGCTAAAATGATTTGGATTAGCCCAATGTCCAGAATCTTAAATTTAAACTCTCTAATCAATGATTCCCTTTCATTCTTGCTCCTAACGTAATAAAAGATAGAAAAAAAGTTTGTAGGTTTGAAAATAGATCAATGTACCTACATTGAGTTGACGCTTTATGGAACACATTCGCGAAATGGCTACATTTGATAAATAATTTTATTTGTACCACAAATAAAATGTAACTTAACCTCGACGCAAAATGGAAGTTTAATGAAGTTGATTAATTACTTGACGTTATCGGTAAGGGGGGTGCGGGGGGAGTCTCTTGAGGTCTAATTCATCATAATTACGAGATGCGATCGTGTTTCAGTGTTATTTTATGGCGAACTATTAAACAAATTATAAATACTCTTCTTCGAAATTAAGTGGTGTTAATTGATGTCTATATTCATTATGTTTGATGTGGCTTTTCGTATTTTATGGATTTGCCAGACATCTTTGTTTGCTTTTACTTAGATAACTTTATTGTGGTGGTTCAAGTGAAAAAGGGTTATTCGTGTTTCACACATTGACGATATCCTTATCTCATGAAAACAGATTACTCATAAGTTTTGTTTTAAATATTCATAGAGAAACTATATTTAATCATAAAGATAAATAAAGATTTGTATCTTTATTTATCTCGACATCAGAATTTACAGGCGCTGGTTTATGTACAATCTTATATAGAGAAAGGTGTCTGAAGTAAGAAGGTCCTGAGTTACAGATCACCTCTCCGGCTAATATATAACAATATAAGTTTTTAAACTGTCATGGTCACTAACATTATAATTAACACTAGAAACGGGATACAACGGTACAACGGTTATAATATATAACAATTATGTAAGGCAAAAAAATAATATTTCATTTCAAAACATATAGTACTTGTGCCGGGGCTGTCTCACTGTTCCCTTAAGTGGTATCTTACAATGATACGAGTATTATGGTATGTCTAGCCCGCGGCTTCGCCCGCGTGGAGTTCGGGAATTGCCCACGGGATCTTATTTCCGGGTAATTTGTGTACTATATCAGACTATAATCGATATATGTGCCAAGTTTCATCCAGATCTGTTCAGCCGTTTTGGCGTGATTGAGTAACAAACATCTATCCATCCAAACTGTCGCATTTATAATAGTTTATTATTAAGAAATATGTGAAATATAAGTTTAATAGTAGGTATACTTAAGATAAAAAATGTAGGGTAGTAAAGAATCGTTAGTTTAAGTATTTCATTTTATTTGAGTAATACAGACACACTCGCGTTTTTTTACAAGTACTTCCTTATAACTTGAAAATATTAATTCATTGTAATAGATTGTACACTGGTGACGACGATCAAATTTTTATTAGAAATTTATTTTATAGACATAATACTTTTACAAGAGAAGAGTGAAGAGTATTTACACCAATTTTCGTGTCAACCGACCCAGAGATTCAAACCCAAATTCACCCACTTAAGGGTGGAATAAAAAAAAAAAGGTTTTTTAGGGGATACCTACTCTTTACAAAGAAAACACCCTTCAAATTTCATGTCTTTAAGACCAGCGGCTTAGTCATTAGACTGATATGTCAACGCACAGCGCGTTGACATATCAGTCAGTCAGTCAGGACTTTGATTTTTATATTGGGTGATGACTTTGGAAAAACTGTAATACACGTTTCTCATTATTTTAAAATTTGTGTACGTACACACAAATTTTCAAGTCAATCGACCCCGAGAGTAAAAAGTTTCACAGAAAATTCAACACCCCATTTCACCCTCTTACGGGTCGAATTTCGAAAAACCCTTTCTTAGTGGATACTTTTTCTTCACAAAGAATACACCCTCCAAATTGTATGTCTCTTGGACCAGCGGTTTGGGCTGTGCTTTGATATATCAGTCAGTCAGTCAGGACTTTGAATTTTATATATATAGATAGATAGATAGATGAAGCTACTGAATAAATTTTAAATTAAAAATAAATAAATTAAGCAGCTCTCGCTGTCTGAGGAGTGCACGTATTTGTATGTGCTCGCGTGTGTGTTTGTGTGTGCGTGTGTGTTTGTGTGTGTGTATGTGTTCTTATTTGTGTGTGTAAAAATATGTGAGTGTGTGTATATGTGCGGTAAAAATGTTTTCTGTTTATTCGTATGTTAGAGATCTCAACCAATCACCTACTTTTTTTTACCTTCGTATACGAGCAGGGAATATATTTCAAACTTAACGTTTAGTTTGTTATAGATGTAGGTGGATTGTGTTACCTATTGACGTCTGGCAAATGCTGATCGAACCCCTGGAGAGTACCTACGCCACAATATCTCTACGCCTTCTGCTCTGAGTATCTGGATCAAAAGGAAGACATTTATGCAGGGTTATTAGAACATGAAGTTTTTTAATCGAAAGAAAGTTGCTGACTTAATAAAAGTCTGTTGTAGGAAAGCTTTAAGGTTTAAAATATATCACCTTGAAAAGTGATCGCTGAGTTCTTTTCAGGTCGAGGAATCATAGAAGAGATTAAAGACAGTTGCTGATTATCTTTTTGATGCTTCATGTGTAGGTTTCCAGTCTAATCGTATGCTGCTGAATGCCAGTAACTTACATGGAGCGACTTACTATCTGACCTCCATAACACAATAATTGGGTGACATGATACGAACCACTTGTCAAGACTGGTTGTCAAAGATCTATGTAAGATGACCAGAACATAATACGGGCTTTCCGAGGCACGAAGAGGTGTCTAAATCCTACTTTTATATGAGTCTCTTCTTTATCGTGTGGTTAGAGCTTAACCTGGTGATTAAATGAGAAATCTTTGTATATAATTAATAATATTTGTAATCACGTTCCCGAAAACGGCTCTAACGATTTCGATGGAAGTTGCAATATAGATGTACGGGGGCGAAACATATCTAGGAAAATATGTTTTCTCTATTTTCACCCGAGCGTAGCTCATAGAGCAGCGGTGGCCCAGAGGTGGCGGTCCCGATTTACGAACAGTAAGTTTTGGGTTCAAACCCAGGCAGGCGCATTACTTTGTGTAATTTATTTCACCACCACTGCTATCAAAAACGGTGAAGGAAAACATCGTGAGGAAACCGGCATGTCCTAGAACCAAAAATTCGAAGACATGTGACATCTACCAACCATCACTGGGCCCGCGTGGTGGATTATAGCCCATTTCCTCTCTAGAGAGGAGGACGTCTGTCCCAGCAGTGGGAACATTAGAGGCTGATTATGCTTTAGGTCGGTTGCCCTGGTACTGTTGATAATTTACAAAAACTAAACTCGAATGATCCTATTTCCTCAAAACCTAAAACATTTCACGATCCAATAACATAAAAACTCAAGTATCAGTAACTCCAAGTCGGTCACTGCATTCCAGAGTGCGTAAAACGCGTTTACTTACCGCTATACAAGTATACGGACGCTGTGAGTATCCACTTTTATGTATTCATCATGCAGTCTGCCGTCGTCTGTGAACAGTTCGCCGTTTCAATGTTTGTACAAGTTTGTTGAGAGAAAAATGTAGGATATCTAGTGATATACAACATGAACAGAAACTTCTTTAGGAAACAATTTAAAACCGGGAACAAAAAAGCGTTAATAACACTCCATTACACCAGGCAACAGCCTATTTTGGAATCAAATAAAACAGCTCACAACTTAGAACCTATTAAATATTCATATTTATCCGTTGTATTAAATAATACATTAGTATAGTAAGATTATCATTATGCTGTAGGATGGCACGTCCACCAAAGCTTATACAATTCACTGGATGATAAAATCAATCATTTACTGTGACAGCAACGTACAAGTTTTACTTAGTAAGTTCGGCCTTCAACCAAACACCAAAAAGGTCGTTTAAAGATACCATCGTATACACAGTGGCATACTATCATCCACCATCCAACATGGAATTGTCAGCCTTTATGCACATGTTCCAAAGACACATAAATCATGCCGGAACACATCCGTTTCGTATCAATCATCCGTAGCTTTTACACTTAATACCGCTCTAGAAACGTAGGAAAAACTCAACATTTACATAGGCGAACGGCGACTGGTCCCCTATTATGGAAATCCGATCACGTCGGAACCTTTAAGATATGGTATCCCGGCAGAGATTTCAACTCCTTGATCCTAAGTTACGTTGTTGTAAACACCGCTTATGGAAATCAACCGATACGGAACCCTTGCTCTTTCTTACGTATCATTTTATGCCATCTTTTCAGGCCAAATATGTCGAGGGCATGTAAATGTTTGTATTTAAATTCTGTTGTTGCTTTATTCGCATTTCCCTCAGGCGCAATATTTGGACGACAGATCTTAGATTGTTTTGAGTGGATTTTTCTGGAGCTGCAGAGAGTGCAGTATTTTTTATATGGCAATCTCGGGAAAAAAGTATGAAAAAAAACAATACTTGTTATCTTTCTGCTTAAATTCAATCGATGAACTATAATATTGAACTTACCAGAAGGATGTGTTTTTTAAGTATTTCGGTACCCACTTGTGGAGTGTAGATACCTTATACTGACTATAGACACCACCACCATTGCCAGATACTTTTCGCCACATCATAAAAACTGGAACTTGGCAGCAAGAAAAAAATAGATAAGTTGTAAAGAAATACACAACAGGTACTTAGATAGTAACTTTAAAAAAATAGTACCGTACATAACGAAATGTATAATTTTATCCTACTTTTATAAAAATAAAGTAGAAAAACTATTGCGGTTGCGAAGCATTCAAGATTGGAAAAGCATCGTGAGTGCTGATTCGCTAAACAAAAGAATAAAAGCGAGAAAAATAACCGGTCAAGTGCGAGTCACTACGGGTTCCGTCCGTACGACTTGTGAGCATCCCACTATATTAAGTAACCTGGAAACCCATTACAATAGTCATAATTCTAGATCCTCTTTGTAATTTGATATAATTATAATTTTTCTCTTTTTTTTTGTAGTAATTTGTATTAATTTGACTGCGTTGTGGGTCCAGTAGTCGCAAGGACGACTGCTGAGCATGAGGTCCTAGGTTCGATACCCAGATCGGGCAAATTGTTATTATGTTTTTGCTTTAAGATTTTCTTATTAGCAGCCATGGAGTCTGGATTTGTGCCCGATTGATGGCTCTCCCTTTATTACATGGGACTTAAACAAAACTGGCGAAATGTGGTGTGCGTGTACTATTAGTTACACCTCTGCCAAATCCTTCGGGGATAACCGTCGTAATGTTCCATTTTATCCACGTCTGAAACAAACCCTGTGAATGACTGGCACCAACAAACAGACACCTTCAAAATGTCCAAATAGATATTTGTGGCACCCTCAACAAACCCCTACAAAGCATACAAGTCACTGAACTTTCACTAATGCAGCAACATAATTATATTTAACCTCACTAATAAGAATCTCTTAGATAATTATTCTACGAAACACCGGTTGCCTTATTAGAGTCAGTCTGTTTAAAAACAAGGTAATTACAAGAAAAACTGTTGTTTAAAAAACATTATAATATCTTTATGCAAAACATTTTTATTAGATTCAACTTTCGTTAGTTAAGAAGTAAATTCAACTAATTTGTTGAGGAGACGAGATTTTCTCGGCGTTAAACACGGCTTTTAGATTAAACTCTGACTGTTTTAATTTCACGTCACTTAACTTCTCCCCATTTTATTTTCCATCAACAAACGGACGCTACTAACCTTTATGAATTGGAATTTTGTTTATAAGAATAATATTAATTGTCTTTTTCAGGAAATTAAAGGATAAAAGACCATATTGAGTACTAGTAAATTGTTTCTTAGGTTTGTATAATAAAAAGCAACTACGTGACAGCTGCAAGACGGCACCCGTCCAAAGTAGCAACAGTGCTATCATAATATATTTTCATACATACATTGTGTAGACAAATTGCGTCTTGACCACATTTTGTTGTTTTAAAGTCAGATTATTTTATTTTACTCAGGTTGTGTACCTGGAAAAATAAAATAATCTGTTAAATCTATTGTGAATTAGAAAAATACAAACAAAACGTACCTGTCAAGCAAATCCTAAGGCTAACGACACCCGAGCTGAAGTCAAAATCTCAAAGGACCAAACGGTTAACAGCTCAAAAGACCAGAAAAAAATGAAGCAAACGTCATGTAGCACGGCAATTAACGGTTCGCTGTGTGTTTTTCAATCCGATTCAATTTCCATCGACATAAAGTCCGTCTGAAAACGTCACACGGTATAGCTAAGCGCGCTTTTAATCGTCGCTCGAGCGTTCCGCTCAAACGTCACATTCAGAGCGATTCTGTAGCGAGCTGCATTCGAAAAGAGTTAGAAACGGGATGTGCTGTGTACATAGATGTTGAACTAATGGATGGAACTAAATGGTCTGTTTGGAAATTCTGGTTTAATAGTATTGGTTTTAATGAAAATGAAGTTTGTTCTGTTCGGACCAAAAGGTAAAATAACATTTTGATCTTAGGAGAAAAGATTTATTCTACTCAGTTTTTTTTACAATAATAGCTTTTGACCAATGGCAAAGAACACGCTTGAAGGCACCATTTTTTGCGATTGGCGTTTACTATACCTTACTGAACAAATATTATAAACAGGCTTCTTTCAATGAAAGTGAAATTCACGTTTTGGTTTTCATCAAACACAATGTAGAATAATGTTGACAGGTCCTGAAGGCATGCATTTTAAAATCCCCTCTTTTCACCCTCGCGTTTTGCTATCCAATTTTACCTCGTATATCTTACAGCACTCACTTCCGACATTGTTTTGACAAATCGAACTCGAACCAGTATGAGGTACAGCCAGCCATGGAGATAAGTGTACAGGCACATAACTTACAACTAAGTACAGTGTAATTATTGATTGTGAAGATTTTGATAGCGTTCGTTTCGTAAGTGAGACTTAAGTTTAGGAAGTTATTAATTATACATTCAAAATGAAAATTGAAAATGAGAGTCGTGTTTATTAGTAACTGAGTAATTGTGGAGGACAGATAGGCAGTCGCTCCATGGAAAATAGTGATATATTGCTCTATTCGTATAGTCTGAGAGTCTACCGCTGACAACGCTTGGCAGAAAGGAGGCAGTTTATAAAAAAAAACATGAATATTTCCGCCTGTGTATTAAACTCTTTTGTTTCCAGTACATACGAGGAAAATTCGGGAATTCGGTTTTCTTTCAATAAACGGGATAAGGAATAACATTACAGGAAGTTTTTTCTTTATAGATATGTCGACGGTGATCGATTATGTCTAGAGTTTGGTGTCAATGCGATCCATCATCTGGCCAAATAGTGCAGTACGAGGAGGATTAGTTCTGTCTCTGTAGGTATTATGAAGATATGCTTTACTAGAATAGTCGGTGGCCAGGCTTACACAGCCTTCCAAAACCTATTAATAATATTAAGTGAACTTATTGTATTGGAATAATTTAAAAAGAGCAACAGTAAAGTTTTTGTCAGTTTCTTCTTCGTACATTTTTGTAGCTTTTCACGTTTTATAAGTACCAAAGTATGTTTTTGTGAAATAAAAAGTTTTGAATTTTCTTATAAAATAATATTAGTTTGTATTGAGCTTGTTTGCGATAACTAAGAAGAACAACATTTTCGAAAGCGTTTTCTTTGTCTTAATAAAAAGTTTAATGTAATTTTTTGTTTTAAATAAAAAATAATGTCTACTTAAAATTTTATGGAGAACATTTTCAACCGATTCAGACTTTAGATTTTATAACAAAACGATAGTCATAAAATCGTATATTTTTTTTCCATTACACTAAAATAAAACTAGTCTCAATAGTTTGCACAAACTCTTGAGAGTATTCTGCTGAACATGAACCCCACTCAAACCGTCATAAAAACGATTTTGTGCTCGGATTGGCTTATATCACTATAACTTGATAGGTATTCGTATTTCTATTGATAAATAGACATTTTATACATGTACTTGACTTTTTCAGGACTAAACAGAATTATTAAAGTGAAATGTGATGTGATGAAGTGAGATGTGATCTGTTCGCGAAACGAAAACTATGGGAGCGATTTCAATATAAAAAATACCGTTGTTTAGCTTAATGTATAGAGAATTAACTGCATTTAAAATATATGCTTCAAATATAAAGATGCATTCTAAAAAAAAATATAAACTTCAAGCATTACATATTTTTGTCTGATTTCCCGAAGATTTTCAATTTTTTTTTTTTTTCGCTAACAGCTTGTTTCTGTATCAGTTACACTAGTTTATATTTAAACTAGACTATATTTTCTAAAAAACGACAACAAAATCTTTATATTTCATCTATGAATACTATCTCAAATAAAATAATCAAAATAAGACTGTTCGGGTTGACCTTCGCTACTCGCGCATACTTCGCATTCACGCACTGGCTTCAACTCGTTCATATGACCACAGAGTCCAACAAAATATATTGCGTTTGGTTACAGAGTCATCTACATTTCCTGACGTAAATTAAAATACACAGATAACGCACAGAAGTGCCGTAATTCCACAGAGAACCGCGTTTTTTTGTAAGACTTTTTTTTTTGGGCACATCTGTGCCCATAACGTTCACCGCTATAAACGATCCCGGTTACAACTGTAACCAAGAACGTTCAAGAGGTTAAGGTTATTGCCTTTTGGAACACATATAGGTATAAACAACTATTATTAATATTATCCAAATATTTTTGATCCCAGGGTAGAAAATCCTGCCGAATTGATGACACGCGGGGTTGCGATAGTCGTTGAGAGGATCCGGCAATTGGGTCTCGAGGTGGCATTGCACAAGTCTGAGGCCATGTGCTTTCATGGGCCTCGGAGCGCGCCACCGTCGGGATCCATACTCACGGTAGGAGGGGTTCCCGTCGGCGTCGAGTCGACGTTGAGGTACCTCGGACTCGTCCTCGACAGCCGATGGAACTTCGTGGAGCATTTCCGACGTTTGGCTCCCAGACTGGAAAAGGCCGGGGCTGCTTTCAAGCGGCTCCTGCCCAACCTGGGGGGGCCAAACGCCTCCTGCCGGAGGCTCTATGCGGGGATCTTGCGGTCCATGGCCCTTTACGGGGCCCCGGTGTGGGCGCGTTCGTTGAGGTTGCGTGCAAAGCACTACCTGAACGCGCCCCAAAAGGTGGTAGCCGTAAGGCTGATCCGTGGGTACCGCACGATCTCCCGCGAGGCGGCGAGCCTCCTTGCCGGATTGCCGCCATGGGATCTGGAGGCCATAGTCCTCGCGCGCCTGCACGAGTGGCGCGCGGAGGTACAGAGCCGGGGGGTAACTCCGCTGCCGCGGCATATTGTCGCGCGGCGGACAGACCTCCGCCGTGATCTCATGGCGACATGGAGAGAGCGACTATCGCAACCCCGTTCAGGGCACGCCACGATAATGGCGGTAAGTCCCCTCTTTGAGGAGTGGCTAGGGAGGCGCCACGGCGCCCTCACCTTCCGCCTGACGCAGGTCCTCACCGGGCACGGGTGCTTCGGGAGGTACCTGTACCGAATCGGGCGGGAGGAAACGCCCGGGTGCTACTATTGCGAGGATCGACCGGAGGACACGGTGGAGCACACCGTCGAGGTCTGCTCCGCTTGGGAGGAGCACCGCCGTGTCCTCGTAGCGGCGATTGGCGGCGGCGACCTCTCGCGTCCGGCCCTGGTTCAAGCCATGGTCCGGGGCGAGAGGGAATGGGAAGCCGTCGCCTCCTTCTGCGAAGCAGTCATGCTAGCGAAGGAGGCGGCGGAACGTGAGAGGGAAAGAACCTCCTCACGTCCCAGCCGCCGCGGGAGAAGCACCGGGTGTCGGGGGCCACGCCGTGATGGCTCTCGGCCACCGTAGGCGCGGGCCTGTGGACGGCGAGTAATGGGCTAGCTCGCCGTCCGTCCGTCGTATGACGACGGGCAGGCCGTGTCGACGGCGCGTTCGTGTTCCACGCGCGCCTCAAAGAGTTGTCAGCAAACGGGAGGGGCCCGCAAGGGCCGGTGCCTGCCAGGGCTGCGGGACTGTTCGAAAGAGATACCGCGGCCCTGGAACATAAAGGGCCAATGAAGGAACATGGGTGTTTTTAGTCAGTAAGAGTCTGACACTCCCTTCCGCTCCGCCCAGAGCGGGAGGAGTCATTTGATGATTTCTCACCCCCCAAAAAAAAAAAAAAAAAAAAAAAGGGTAGAAAATCCTCACGGATGTCCTCTGCCCTGGGGGTGGAGTGGTCTGTCGGACTCTAACCAACTAAAACCCACCCCGGTGTTCCCTTCCCACACTTGCACCGGAGATCATGGGAACTAATGCACCTTCCACGATCCTCGAGGGTTTAAAGTAACCTAACCTAAACTAACGTCGGGGTGCCCCAACTCCCGAGCTCGCTTTGCTCTTGCATCTAAAACTTTTTTGGTTAAAAATTTCTGTCCTTTTTCTTCAGTGCCCCGTTACGTACACTCCAATCCAAATGACTATCTGAAAATATACAGTAAATACACTAAATAACACTACTAAATCACAGGTAGAAACGAAATAATTATCACAGTTCGAAATAGAAGGATTCACACCAAAAGGGCAGGCACGTAGCCCGTGTGGGCGTTCGCAGGTGTGTGCACCTACAGCTTATATATTAAGATAACTTACTAACACATTTTTGGGGAATCGGTTAGGTACTACGAAGGCAATATTAAACCAATATGCTCGACAGGTCATTGTCCTAAGAAGCTTAAGCATAGCATAATCAGCCTATAATGTTCCCACTGCTGGGACACACGGCCTCCTCTCTGTGAGAGGGAACGGGCTATAATCCACCACGCGGGCCCAGTGCGGGTTGGTAGATGTCACATGTCTTCGAATTATTGGTTCTAGGACATGCCGGTTTCCTCACGATGTTTTCATCACCGTTTTTCAGAGCAATGGTGATGAAATAAATTACACGAAATAATGCGCCTGTCTGGGTTCTGTAACCCACGACTTATTGTTCGTAAGTCGGGGCCGCCATCACTGGGCCACCGCTGCGCTCAGAAGATTGAACAATAATATATATCTATAGTTGTAGGTACCTATAGCAATAATTTCCTTTCAATAGCTGATGTTGTTTCTCGGAGGTCATGGCTAAATAAGAAGCCGCTCGGGTCGATCTTTAGGTTTAGCCGTGCTTACGTAGGTTGGTCCGTGGATGGATGACCACCCGCCAACGCCAACTGGTTTGTGGAGGTCAGATAGGCAGTCACTCCACGTAAAATACTGGTATTCAGCTGCATCCGGTTAGACTGGAAGCCGACTCCAACACAGTTGATAAAAGGCTAGGCAGATGATGAGCTGATGTTCTTTCTCAATAACAAATGAGTTCGTCAGTTTTACTGAAAGTTAAATTACAACTTACACTGCTCCACGATTTTACCTCGTCCAGTACATTTATATCCTCTTCAGTACATATTGCGACTGCGGCAGAGAAATGCAAAATGAGTTGCAAGTGACATGCGCGTTAGTTACGCTCTATGAGTGCTCCTGAAGAGAATTTTTAGAATTGTAGGGTACTCATGCAAACTAAGTAAGTACTCTAAAGTAGAACGAGTATTATGAGTAATGCTTGAAACGGGTAGTATCTGGGGTAAAAGGTTCATGAATGTAATGGTAACTATATCAAATTACCCTTTCAGCTTTGTTTTCATCATCATTTGTATGGCTTTTTTCAACTATTTTGAAGTCGGCTTCCAGACTAACCGACTGCAGCTGAATACTAGATAAAAAAAGAGTTAGGCTAGATTTAAGCGAGTTTACGTAGATCGATTACCTATTACTTACACTTACTGTGTAAGACGATACCTATTAGTAAGACTGGTTGTCAGATTTCAGGCTGCTTTATCAATTGTAATATTATATTATAATTATCGTATAATTTAATTAATTCATTATTAAATTTAAGACGCACTAAAAAATAAAATGGACATAAACAAATTATTGTAAGTACCGTAGGCACGACTTTGCCCAACCCATCGAGATTATAAGGAGGATGTTACGTCCTTTTATTTTTAAACTAGCTTCCGCCCGCGACTTCGTCCGCGTGGAATAGTTACTTTGGGCTAACATGACTGCCCGGTTTTGCACATTGTGCGCGCAGTACCCGATCATTATTTTGCTGTGATTTTATTTTAAAACTGCGACAGCTCCTAAGATATTCACTTAAATCGAAAGATGTAAAGGGAATGTTTGTTTTAAATGAAATACTTGTGATGAGGAACGTATTTATTTGGATAAGGATTAATATCATGTTTATAAAAACACCTCCGTAAAGAATGCATTATTTTAGAACAAATTTGGTTAGCATAAAAAAGGTTATAGTGAGCTAACCTTAAAAGATAGACATATGCTGTCATGGATTTTTTTTTAGAACTTTTAAAGAGGAATAATTCTGTAATACATGATTTTTGCGAAACTGTAACCGTTTACGCAGCGCACGCAGCGGAAGCTCTCAATCGGAAAAAATATCTCCCGATTTTGAAACATTCTTCATTAGTGCTCCGCTCCTATAGGTCGTAGCGTGATGATATATAGCCTATAGCCTTCCTCGATAAATGGGCTATCTAACACTGAAAGAATTGTTCAAATCGGGAAAGCAGTTCCTGAGATTAGCGCGTTCAAACAAACAAACAAACAAACAAACAAACAAACTCTTCAGCTTTATAATATTATAGTATTAGTACTATAGGTCGTAGCGTGATGATATATAGCCTATAGCCTTCCTCGATAAATGGGCTATCTAACACTGAAAGAATTGTTCAAATCGGGAAAGCAGTTCCTGAGATTAGCGCGTTCAAACAAACAAACAAACAAACAAACAAACAAACAAACAAACTCTTCAGCTTTATAATATTAGTATAGATGAAATGAAAGACTAGTTTAATCCAACTTTAAAGCCACGAACGCGCTGACAGGAGGCTTTCGTAGTGCCTAGAGGCTAGTGAGTAGCGAAGTGAAACGAATGTTCTAGAATATTAGCAACCGGCCGCATTGCGCGCTTGGTGCTTTCGTTAGAAGCAAGCCACGTCATTGCGTACGTAACCAAAAACTTTTAATATTTGAACCCGTGAACCACGAAACTTGGCCACCATACATTTTTCACTTTTTTAGGTTCCAAAAGCAACTGTCAAATAAATTAACGTCAGCCCAGTTCTCCGCAGCTCTAAAACATGTATCGTGTACCAATGTAATCACATTTCCCACCTCGCGTACCAAACACTGTTTTTTTATACATAACAAAGAAAAATACCTCTATTTCAGTAACACAGTACAACAGAAATCCCTTTTGTTTCGTTCCAACGCTCGGATGTGGACGCGAAAACAATTTGAAATTGTCTTATTTTTTAAAAAGTTTTACAAATGTTTTAGCTATGGAATGAGGCGTGAATTTATGGTGGTGTGTTATGAAGATTTGAGGCAGGTGAGACGTAAAATGTTTTTTTTTTACTCTTAATATTCGGCCATCATTACAATTCTTATTCAAAGTTTTGTTTAGATAATGACGAGGGAAGGAAATAGGGACCCTACCTATAAAAACTACAACGTTTTAATAACAAGTCATCATTTGCCTAGCCTTTTCCCAACTATGTTGGGGTCGGCTACCAGACTAACCGGATGCAGTTGAATACCAGTATTTTACATAGAGCGACTGCCTATCTGACCTCCACAACCCAGTTAGTACTGGGCTATACGATATCCCATGGTATGACTAGTTGTCAGACTTTCGGGCCACTGACTACCTGTAATGACTGCTAAAGATCTAAAATTGACAGCCGGGATCAACGGTTTAAACTCGGTATGAAATGGGTGATCAACTATCCACAAACGAACCTAGGCAAGCGCGGCTTAACCTGGAGATCGACCCGAGTGGCTGTTAATAATAGGCACGAGCTCCAAGGGCTTATGTAAATTCCCAAAAAACTAAATTTCAGTGTAAATATCACACGTCAAAAGAATAAGTTATTACCAAATACATGTGTGACAGTTTCAGCAAGTGAATTCAGCATAAAGCAAATTGCACAGAAAGTGTCTCCCTGTCGCAATTTCAGTCACATTCTCAATACTTCACAGTTTTAACGACAAAGAAATAAACAATAAAATAATACAAATATACGGACAATTTATGAAATCGTCAGAAATATTTTATGAAGAAACATTTTCTCCATTCTTCAAAAAAAAATATTTTGTACCTATAGTGTCAAACCACAAATCAACGTTAAAAGAAACAATATTATTAAAGATGAAAAAACCATCAACGCAAAACAAAAACGAAACAGTTAATTACGGAAAAGCGAAAAAACGGCAGAATCATTTCCCATTGTCCCTTTTCAAACATTATTAGAAAATGTCTTCATATGCAGGCAATGCGAGATTTCGTCGAAAAAAGGGGTTTTATTTGAGACAGCTATCCGCTAGGGAGCTCTTCGTCACGTAAGGGTGTCGTACGATACGTGAACGTGCCAAGAACGCGGCTGCCTCTAATGCGTCTACTCGACCGAACATCCTAGTTAGGGAATTTGACTGATAACGTATCACGTGTGGGGGAATAAGAGAATGATATATTGAGTGTAGGCTTTTGTTTCGAACTTTCGTACTTATGTTTGAGGGCGTAAGAGTACCGGGAGTACCGAAGTGGGACGGGCAGAAGAGTGTGATGATTTTTGTTTAAGCATTTGATGACTGACTATATCAAAGTCAAATGGTGACTTTGAAATCGCAATTTTGTTACCAATTTTGACGAATAACTAAAGGCTAATTTCCGTGTTTACACTTTAACCCGTCTAAACGATATAATCAATTAAAAACTTGTCAAAATGTAGGTAATCTAGAGGTATATTTGTCCGATTTAGACTGAATTTACGGGAATGCGGCCGTTATGAAAATACGGGAATTAATATTATTGTTTTATTAGACATTTCCTTGTAGCGGACTTGATGAATGAAACTATATTTTAGATTTATATAATTCTGTTTCATACTTCTATGCCAAATATAAATCGGTGCTATTATGAGTACCAGGCTGGAATCCGAAAAAATTCTTACCGTATCGTGCAAGTTAAAAGCACGAAACATAAAGTGAGAAACGTATGTGGTATTCGTTGGCAATGGTTTACCATAATTCACGCGGTGCCATTAAACGCGATATCTTATTGCAATAGGTGAATTCTGGCGATACCGAAACCGCTCGCCGTGGTAGTGTTTTAAATTCTGTTTATTGGAAATTATTGCGAAATACTGGATATCAATTACTTACTTAACTGCTGCATGCGTTTCGAGAATAAGGGGGGAGTGTGACTTAATGTTGATCTATGTGTATGTGTTTAGTTTTTATAATAGAGCCTTTATGTATAACGTGATGTGACGTTTAAATCAAGAATCTTGGCCTCCCTACACACCAATGAAACGTAGTCAAAATTTCTCTATTAATGAACGAGTTATTCTGTTTTCATTTTCATTTTCTTTGTAACAAAATTTATATCCCCTTTTCTAAATCGATTGTACAACTAGACTTAAGTTGGCAACCAAGCGGTAATCAGACGTCTTTGTTGTCAATGTTGTGTTTTCCTGTAATTGGCATATACAGGGTTATTTGTAAAACACCAGTAACCTCTTAAGAGGTCATTGTACTCATCATTATGAACAACTTTTACTTTGGGACCAAACCTGAAATCGCGAAAAAAAAATCAGCTGTTCCCTACATTTATGATCGATTAACTCGTCACTCGTCGTACAAATAACCCTGTAAACATATATTCAACGACGACAATAGGACACGTCTTAGGCGTCAAAGTACTCCTCCGCATCGCAGCCCATTGCCGTGATAGCAAGTTTGGCGTAGACTAAGACCTAGCTCAAGCATGTTACCTATACAGGGTTATTTGTAAAACACCAGTAACCTCTTAAGAGGTCATTGTACTCATCACTATGAACAACTTTTACTATGGGACCAAACCTGAAATCGCGAAAAAAAAATCAGCTGTTCCCTACATTTATGATCGATTAACTCGTCAAAATGTAGGGAACAGCTGATTTTTTTTTCGCGATTTCAGGTTTGGTCCCATAGTAAAAGTTGTTCATAACGATGAGTACAATGACCTCTTAAGAGGTTACTGGTGTTTTACAAATAACCCTGTATATTAGAATATCACCGTATGATTCAGTATAATGTATGAGTATGTATGTGCTGTGGGTGAACCTTAAGTAAATAAATAACAATTTAAGAAATGATGGAGTGGTGCTTGGGCAGTCCGTCCTTCTACTAACCTGGTGCGGTTCCGACTACCATTCGTAGATTTTCGACAGTCGTTACGAATATTCCGAAGATGGAAAGTCTGCCAACTAGTCGCAAATGTCGTCAGTAACCAGTAAAATACTGGTACACACCCGGTAAGACTGGAAGCCGACCCCAACATAGTTGGGAAAAGGCTAGGTATATGATGATGACGATTCCACTGTGGCGCACTAGTTGAAAAAAAGTTATTTAATTAATTAATGTCCTTCAATATTTGTATTTTGTCTTCGTGAGACATAAAAGTCACTTAAACTCTTTTGAAAAGTTAGCGTAACTGTCCCTGTTGACAGAATTGAACTTCAAAGCAAAATGTTTCACCGATAGTTAGTATTGACATTTATTTAAAAAAAAACGATGTACCGGTACATAGTCTAGCAGCTAATGCCCATGTTTGACGAACATTGTGCTTAGAAAAAATCCGTAAAACAAACGACTTCGTCTGTATATTGTTATTTTGAAAATACTATCTACACTATAAATATTATAAAGAGGAAAAATTTATATTTTTGTGTGTGTGTAAGTTTGTAATGAATAAACTCAAAAACTACTGTGCCGATTTCAAAAATTCTTTCGCCATTGAAAAGCTACGTTCACCCTGAGTAACATAGGTGTTGGTAGCAATGTAATACTTTTCTATTTTGTTAAGTTGGTATTGTGTCTCTATGCTTTTTGGTTTGTCTTGTCTATTGTGTTAATGTGATTGCTAAGGTAACGTCTACTTAAATATAAAAGTCTGCTTTAAGTTGAACGGTTGTTTTACTAACATATCAACAGGTTATGGGCCCAGACACATAATCCTAAAAGAGTAAAACAACAGAAACTGTTTTTTCGTCAAAAAGGTAAAATTGTCCGCGTGTGGTTAGAAACCGGCGGACGAGAAAAATACTTGCGAGTGATTGTAGCAAGGTCGGGACGAACAGACAGGAAGATGGCGGACGACAATTCTTTAAAACTCCAGACGTATATAAAGCTCGAGGGAACTTCCAATTGGAATATCTGGAAATTCCAAACCATCGTTTTGTTGCGGAGTCAGGGCTTACTGGAGGTAACAGACGGAAGTAGTGTGAAACCAAAGGACGCCGTTGAGAAGGCTGTATGGGAAAAGAAAGACGCGAAAGCTCAATCATGGATTGTTACAAGAATGTCAGAAAGCGTGATGATGCATATCATAACATGCACTACGTCAGCCGAAATGTGGCGAAAACTTGCGAGCGTGTATGAGCAAAAATCTCAAACAAGTATACATATCGTACAACAACGTTTTTTTCAATACAAGTACGAGGAGGGCACGGCGATGTCAACGTTCTTATCTAAAATAGAAGAACTAAGAAACCAGCTCAAACAGATGGGAGAAGACATTTCAGACAAATTCGTAATAACAAAAGTGCTAATGTCTCTTCCAGATGCTTATAAACATTTTGTGTCGGCGTGGGAGTCCGCGCCTGACGATAAACAAACGCTCGAAAATCTTGTCGCGAGATTACTGATTGAAGAAGAACGTATTACCGACAAGGAGCCTCCAAACTCGTCAGCATCAGCGTTTGTAGCTAAGAAAAACGTAAAGTGTTATAAGTGCAATAAGCTGGGACACTATCAAAGTGAGTGTAACCAAAACAAGGGTTCGGGACATGACAATAGACCGGTTAAAAAATGTTATTATTGTAAGAAAATGGGACATAATAAGAGTGAGTGCTACTTCAAGAAGAATCGGGAAAAGGACAGTACGAGTAATGCATTTATGGTGATGAACTCAAATAGTAACGTTCAAGAATCTAAGTGGTTAGTGGACTCAGGCGCTAGCCAACATATGTGCCATGATCGTAATCAATTTGCAACATTTTCATCGATGAACAATAAAACAGTGATAGTCGGTAATGGCGAGGAGATTAGTGCGCTCGGGTGTGGACAGGTGGCGTTACAGGTCTACAATGGCAATAGATGGGTACATACAACCATAGATAATGTACTCTTCGTTCCGAAATTGAAAACAAACTTATTATCTGTCAAATGTGTTACAGAGAGAGGTTATGTTGTTAAAATGGACAATAACTTGTGTAAATTCTACAAAGGAAATAATGTGAGTGCCGTAGCGAGTCGTAACGGAGATATGTACTATATGGACGTGCGTTACAAATGTGAGATAGCGAACGCGGCTGAAGTGAAATCTGGACTTAAAGAGTGGCACGAAAAACTGGCTCATCAAAACTTACAGTATGTGAGAATGGTGCTTAAAAACAACAACATTAAAGTGAACGACTCTAACTTTGAGTGTGAGAGTTGCTTGGAGGGCAAAATACATCGTTTGCCTTTCAGTGCCAGTGAAAATAAAACGAGAAGGCCATGTGAGTTAATACATGCAGATACGTGCGGACCTATGGAGGTGCCGTCCGTGGGAGGATCCAGATACTTCGTAATTCTAAAGGATGACTTCTCTAACTACAGGTCAGTGTACTTTGTTAAAGGCAAAGATGAAGTTAAGAAGTGTATTGAGAACTTTTTGAACAAGGCTGAAAATGTAACCAAAAACAAAGTATTGTGTTTTAGAAGTGATAATGGATTAGAGTTCGTGAACAAAGAAGTTAAAAATTTGTTTGAGAAACGTGGAATAACTCATCAAACCACGGTTCCATATACTCCCGAACAAAATGGCAAGGCGGAACGAGAGAATCGAACTCTTATAGAATCAGCACGTACAATGTTGTGTGCAGCAGGTTTACCTAAGAAGCTGTGGGCAGAAGCTGTCCATACTGCGGCATATGTACTAAACAGAACTAGTAAAAGCAATGAAACTGGAAAGACCCCATATGAAACGTGGACAGGCAAAAAATTTGATATAACGGGCCTTAAAATCTTTGGAAATCCTGTGTATGTCCATGTTCCAAAAGAGAAGAGAAGAAAATGGGATCCTAAAGGGGAGAAAGCAGTCATGGTTGGCTACGAGGAAAATGTCAAAGGCTACAGGGTATTCTTCTCAGATAAGAAGACTGTTGAGGTAAAAAGAGATATCATATTTCTAGGAAAACAGAAGGAGCAATTAGTTATGCTGGACACTACAATGGAGGAGAAGGAGGAAACTAGTCAAGAACATTCTAAAAACAAAGAGAAGGCTGAAGATCAAGGAAGGAGGATGGAGAAAGAAGAAGCACAGGCTGAAGAGGAAGAGGTAGAGGAGACCCTTAATATGACTAGCGAAAGTGACAGTGTCTACATACCATGTTCAAGTGATGATGATAATGGGGAGATACAGACACGTGAGAAAAGTACTCGGATTAGGAAACAGACTTCATTTTACAAGTGTCATCATGTCTATGTTGAGGGAAATGAACCAAAGAATTACCAAGATGCCATGCATAGGGAAGATGCGAGTAAATGGAAAGAAGCAATGCAAAGAGAATTGAATACTCTCAAGGAAAATAACACTTGGACTGTTTGTGAAGAACCTATAACTAATAAGACTGTTAGTAGTAAGTGGGTATTTAAAATTAAAAAACTCTAATAGTAATGTACAATATAAAGCGAGACTAGTGGCAAGAGGTTTTGAGCAGTGTGATACAATGGAACCATGTGATTTATATGCACCAGTAGCTAAATTAACATCTTTCAGGTTATTTGTTTGTGTAGCATCAAAGTTAAACTTGCCGATTAGTCAAATGGATGTTACAGGTGCCTTCCTATATGGAGAAATGGATGAAACAGTGTATCTAGAATTGCCTGAAGGTGCATATTGCGGTGATAAAAATATTGTTAAATTAAATAAATCTTTGTATGGGTTAAAAAAATCACCCAAGTACTGGAATGACAAATTTAATTCAGTTATTAGGAAACAAGGTTTTGTAAACTCAAAAATTGATTATTGTCTGTACACAAAATGTGAGGGTGATGCAAGAACATATGTTTTACTGTATGTAGATGATTTATTAATATTTGGAAATAACCAAAAGCAGATATGTGACCTTAAGTCATTATTAAATAATGAATTCAAGATGAAGGATTTGGGCTTAGTTTCCAATTTCTTAGGTATTCATGTAAAACAAGATTTAGTCACAGGGATCACTGAACTTGATCAAAAGAAATATTTAGAAAGTGTATTACAAAAATTTGATATGCAGAATTGTAAAGAAATATGTACACCAATGGATCTGAACTTTAATACTAAAATATTAGAAGATAACAATGATTCTGTGATTGATAAAAACATTGAAAATAAATGTAGAAGAATTATAGGTTGCTTGTCTTATGCTGTGTTAGGAACAAGGCCTGATTTGTGTGTTGCTGTGTCAATTTTGAGCAGATATCAAAATAATGCAAATAATATTTTATTAACTGCCTTAAAAAGAGTGCTAAGATATGTTAAACATACAATAAATTACAAACTTGTTTACAAATGTAATAGCAACTTATTAGTGGGATATTGTGATGCAAACTGGGGAGGTGACTTGAAGGATAGAAGGTCGACAACTGGTTACTGTTTTAAGTTTGCAGATTGTTTAGTTTCATGGTCCTCTAAAAAACAGGCCAGCGTTAGTCTATCTTCTATCGAGTCAGAGTATATAGCTATAAGTATGGCTACTAGCGAAGCGTGTTGGTTGATTAATTTGCTTAAAGATTTCAATATTGTTAAAGTGTGTCCTGTCACAATATTTTGTGATAATCAGAGTGCCATAATGGTAGCGAATACTGAAAGTGTCAAGAGATTAAAACATATTGACATCAGATTTCATTTCATAAAAGAGTTGATTAAAAGTGGCAAAGTAATGTTAAAATATATTAAAACTGAAGACCAAACCGCAGATATGTTTACAAAGGCATTAAATAAAAATTTATTGTTAAGATTTATTAAAAACTGTGGTTTGTATGAATAAATTACTTAAATAAATATGCCACTGTAAGAGTGTATTACATTGAGAGGGGGTGTTGGTAGCAATGTAATACTTTTCTATTTTGTTAAGTTGGTATTGTGTCTCTATGCTTTTTGGTTTGTCTTGTCTATTGTGTTAATGTGATTGCTAAGGTAACGTCTACTTAAATATAAAAGTCTGCTTTAAGTTGAACGGTTGTTTTACTAACATATCTACATGCAAAGCCAGGAGGAGTCGCTAGTCTAGGATAAAAAGGAATCGGATTATTTTTTAGGGATACGTGAAATAGAGTAAAGGTTAACCCGTATTAATGATCGGGTTAATTGTCCTATAGTATCCGTTTCATGCACAGAGTTCATTTTTATATATTAAAAAATATGCAAGAAAGTAACGGAACTAACCCGCACTTAGTGCTTTGTTTCTTTCATTCTGGTTAATCAGAAACATTTAAATGGTTAATGGTTCATTTCAATGGTTAATCAAAAATGTATGGGTTATAGGTTTAACCGGTCAACCTTTTCGTCAACCGAATTACGGTACCTGAATAGAACGGATGTATAAATCTATCCTCCTCTAAAATATCAATTAAAACAAACCAACAACCAAACACCAACAAACCAACCAACCAACCAACCACTAACCAATATCTACTTAAAACACATCTTCTCCGAGTTTCCATTTCACAATCTCAACTTAAAACACATCACCTTCACAACTTTCCACAAGTTGTTTCTAGCAATTTAAAGTAAATGGGTTACTATTGTAAATTTCCATAAAGGTCCATTTCCTCCGTGCCTGCAATGTTGCAATCTTTAAGCTCGGAATTTATGTTTTCTTTATGTCGCCTCGCCTTAAGCTGCACTCGTGTGCATATTTGGCGAAGAGGCCACGACGGGAATGTACTCTCACGGAATAATTTAACGGAATGGTTATTTAGTGTAGTGTAATGTCACGCGTTTGTAAGGAAGAGGGAAGGCTGAGATGTGATTTAATGGAATTTTTCTGAGGAACCGGCGTGTGAACGTGCACGTAGCAAGAGTGTGAGGTGTTCTGTAGTTGCTGCCTAGTCTTATGGGAAAAGGGGGTGAACGTATGTATCGAAAGTATGTCCTTTGCTGAGTACAGTGAGTTGCATTCCATTGTTATAAACATCGAGTTATTTGGTATCAAATTAACCCAATTCCAAACTCATTTTACATGGAATAAGTAACATAGAATACACGTATAAATAAAATAGAAAACTTAAATCCATACGTCCAAACACAACTGGAAATAAAAGAAAACCATTCAAATGAAAATTATGACGTTCTGTGTTTAAAAAACGAAGCGTTGCTGAAAATTACAGTTATTTTTTTAATAGACAAGAGAACGTGTAATTTTTAACGCCAATACACAAAGGACATCGCCCTTGTGTTTTGTCACCATCAAAATTATCTTTCTAGTTACGTCACGTAATTGTTTTTGGGTCATGACATGGTGTCCACCTGTGTTGGGAAAAAAAAAAACTAATTCAGAAGGTCAATTTTGAATTTCGCACTTTGATATTGTGTCGTCAACCAAGCATTTTGTACGTACCTACAACAGACTAAGTAACTCTACGCAAAAAAAAAAATAATGTTGTGAAACGACGACTTTTTTTGGGTGACAAAATAATCACGGTTTACGGTAGGACTTAATGTAACGCACTCAAAGCATTGTTGTGACGGATGCATTGAATAGTACAGGAGTCATGGAGATATTTAAAGTTATAATATTTAAAAAATATAAGTATTTAAAAAAAAAACTTGTGTAAAAGTTGGAGGTTTGACCTCCATCTTCTCAACTAGGAGTGTTCAAAGACATACCTTGGAACCTTCTAGTTACAATCATTTTTTTGGACTATGTTACAGAACAAAAAAACAAAACAGAAATTTTCATCATTTACACATTGAAAATCTCCAATAAATGCTAGTAAGTTATGTTGCAATTTGCGTAAAAAGATAGTCTTTGCGATTACAAGTGTCCTTTCCTTCCTCAGCTATTTAACCTGTGACAACAGTTAACCATCAACAACCTTATTGCAACCAAAATAATGATCACAGTATCGTGACCTTAATGTAGCGTAACTAAAATGCACTGTGATTTTGACATCGTTGTGAAGTCAAAGATAAAGTAATGGTAAAAGAATATACTGGATCTTCTGCTTTAATGCCTGTCATGCATTGGTGAAAAACTGGCAGTTCCAGTTACGCCCCTCAGGGGACAAGCGTGGTCACGTGACGATTGTACACGACTGTTTACGGGCCACACATTCGGATTGCGTAGTTTTTTATAATTTTTGGTGGTCTTTCTTTTGTTTTTACTTTTTACTCAATAAAAAGCTGAAATTCACTGTGGGTCAACGTACCGTCTAAACCGTTGGCTAGAAGGTTGAAATTATGTACTTACAAAAGTTTTTATGTAAGTAATGTGAGTACTAAGGATTTTTTTTTTGAAAATTCGGTCCCTATATGGTTTACATCTCAGATGAAAGCTTATATCGAAGTTCTTCATTTTTTGCCGATGGCATATCCTAACGGGCACACTATATGTTAACTATACCTCAGTTTACGAAATGAGTATTATATAATAAGGTACTTAAATTTAGTGAGTACAATATTTTTGTGCTTTCGAAGGTCAGAATTTTTTGAAGAATGATGTATGATCTACGTTTCTTGTCTAAAGTCGTAAGTATATTATTTCCTGAATGTGTTCTATGTTAGGATTTTGGTTTCCGCACTTAGCGCGGCTGTTATTCCAACCAGCCCACTTCCCTCCAGAAGCAGATCAATTTTCACGGTCTTCTCAGGACATCCGCAAAGGGTCTTACTGCTCCAAGACTTTCCTTGCGGATCTAGGTGATGCCGATGTACTCGAGAAGTTTGTGTGAATATAGTATTTCACACTGAATTTGACTGAAATATGAAAAAGAATGTGAACTTTCTCAAAAAAAAGTAGTGTCGCTGAATAGCAGTAGTTACTAAAACCAAAAGGCGCGCTCGTTCGCGTTCCCGTTTTGAGATCATTTACGGGCATTATGAGCAATGCAGTTACGTTCCAAGCGGCTCTTTACACAGCAATGGAGACATTTTGTTGACTGTGACTCTTTCTGTTTGATGTTACCGGTGCCAGTTACATATCTCTGAATCATCATTTGCCTAGCCCTTTCCCAACTATGTTGGGGTCGGCTTCCAGTCTAACCGAATGCAGCTGAATACCAGTGTTTTACATGGAGCGACTGCCTATCTGACCTCCACAACCTAGTTGGTCCACTGGGTAATACGATATCCTTGGTAAGACTGGTTGTCAGACTTTCGGGCCACTGACTACCCGTAACGACTGTCAAAAATTTACAAATGACAGCCGGGACCAACGGCTTATCGTGCTTTCCGAGGCACGGAGGAAACTCATATTATTATTATCTGTCGAAAGAGACTGAATTCTGCGACACAGGGTATCCTAGTACGGGATCCAGTGTCATACCTAAATATTGTAATACTTTTTATGAATCAATAAACTTTTTTAACTCGGTACGTAATACGGTCACCCATCCACAGACCAACCTAGGTAAGCACGGCTTAACCTAAAGATTGACCTGAGCGGCTATTCCTATTTAGCCATGAGCTCATCCATTATAAAAAACTATAAAGGGAATCGAAACAAATGAAAAACATTCAAACAGTATTCCAAGGATCACCGAGATGCGACTCGCGAACCGACGCGGCGACGCGACGGAACAAAGCGACATACTCGCTTGTCGCTTTACACAAGTACAGTCGCATCGCCTGTCTTCTTGATCCGGGCGTGAGGGTTGTACCCAGAAGCACTGACCGACCAACATCGGCCCGACATAATTCAGAACCGCATTTTTTGATTAAATCATAAGGTAATTTTAAAATCAGAAACAAAAAGCAACAACAAAACAGACCACACGCTCAAAAACTCTCATCGCCACGTTTCGACGAAAACAAACAAACAAGTTTCCACATAAAATAAAATGCAATAAATGCGATATTATAGATACAAACCGAGCAGTTCGCGACCTTACGATCGGTAACAGTTGCATTTTACAAGGAAAGTATTCCTTTGACCTCTTGCGTGGAGGAAACTCGATTCAAACTTTACCTAGAGATATCTGATGAAGCAAAGCGTTGGATTTTCTTTCGTATATATTGCAATATTGTGGGGACCTTTTGCTGTTTTGTATTTTCGTGTTCGGTATTTTGTTTCTGGAGGTCCTTTGGAGGTCATTTCATTGTGAATGTTTTTACACATTATTGATATACATAACATAGCATCACAAGAATTATAATCCCCAAAAAGTTAGTCAGAGGTGTACGCAATAGTACACCCACATTTCGCAAGTTATGTTAAAGTCCCAGGTAATAGGGGGCGAGCTTTTTACCATCAACCGGGCACAAATCCAGTCTCCGTGGCTACTACTGTGAAACAATAACACTTTGCCCGACCCAGGAATCGAACCCAGGTCCTCTTGGTCAGCAGTCGCGCTTGCAACCACTAGACAAACGAGAAACGTGAAAAAGTTGTTTGTAAATCAGGAATTTGTATTGAATTTCCAATGACGAATCAACGAGCTCGGAATTGGATTTGTCCGATTGATGACAATAGGCTCAACCTCTATTACCTGGGACTTAAACATAGCTGGTGAAATGTGAATGTACTATAGGGTACACTTCTGCCCAACGGGGATTATACTTGTGATGTTATGTAAATCAACGGAGAATGGAGCCACTAACGTATGTTAAAGGTCACGTTCTTTATAAATTGATAAATCTTCAACCTTATTAACGTTGTTTAGCTACTAAATTATGTATTTATCTACCTTACATTTCATTTTTATTTACCCCAACAGTAAGTGCGCCGTTACCTTGAAAACCTTTAATGATTCTAAGACACGTCTACAGAATTTTCTCTAAACAAACACTCACTTTTATATAACAGCTAATAGCCGCTACGTAGTCATAAGGGACTCAATAAATTAGAATTTACGGTAATGGAACGGAGAAGGCCGTAAACTCTTTACTGTTAAAAACAAGAAAATAGGTGAGTGCAACGAGATTAGCCATTTTGGTTTCAAGTTTAGAGTAGTTACTTATGTTCTAGGTGGTCTTTTGGGAGGACGAAATAAACCACCAAGTTACTTAGCAACTGTGTAAAAGAGGATTTAAATGAGTTATGTTTCTGGGTTGTTTGTTACGTAAAAACATAGTTATTTGTACGTGAAACAACGGGAGTATCATGATGCATTTTTGTTTTTAACTTCGATTATTTTCGTCACAACATTTTCTCGTCTCAAGTAGCCTCTTTTAAATTCATCACAATCAAAAACCAGTGTATATCACTCTTCCCAACGTGAGTCGTGTTGCCCAAACTTATAGTTTCATACATGGCGTAGGCGTCGAAAAGACTGCATGCGCCCGTCGTTTTGCAGGAGTCGTTTGCGAAAAGCCTGTTGACGAAAACTTTACTCAACACTATGTTTGCGAACATATTTTACTAAAATGTTTTTATTTTTTCACGAAAATTGTTTTTTTAATATTGAGCTTTTCTATATTGACATCCATTCTGCCTCTTACCATGTTTTCAGAGAAAAATTCTTTACCGGTTCTTCACAGCAGTTCTGACCACAAACCACCAAACCCGGATAAAGTATGTTCCTTCCACGCTTCACGTTTATTGCACGCTATTTTCGATTATTCACTGTAGTACTATAAAGTTATATTTTCAGTAGCAATAGCAGAATTTTATTATTGAAAACTGATATGCCAAAAAGGTAATGGAATGTTCGTATAGAGACAGATTAAAGTAGGTATTGAACAAAATAAATGTATAATTATTGTGCTCGCAACGTTTTTATATTGATTCAGCCAAGTAGTGACACATTTCTTAGGCGAACATTACTGCAAATATCTTTTAAGTTGTTACTAGAAAAGTCTCGTACTATGATGAGAAGTGCATCTGAGCACCTGTGCACCTTACTATGACAATAAACATAAAACTGGGAGAGATTTCTAATAGGTATGATATTACGGTGACTACAGACGGCAGACTTTAAATGATTGATTGTCAAATGACTTTTCGATCGACTAAAAATAAAATAGTAATTGAACACGTAACCCCAAACCACAGAAGCCAAAATTAAACTTTCAACTAAACAGTCCAAACCGAAGGGGAGATAGCAGCCTTGAAAAGCTGGTCATTGTTGGCAAGAGAGCACGAGGCTGGTCGCCAACGCAATGGTCCGACCAAGGAAAAGAGGCTATGTCTTCAAACAAATTGGCAACTTTGGACCGGAGTCGATGGAGGCAGATGGTCCGTTTGAAAAAATCAATCAAAATCAATCAAAGCATTTATTTCAAGTAGGCCCGTTACAGGCACTTTTGAACTGTCGAAACAAAGACAACAATGAAATTTAGCTACAGTCCCAGTCACAAGGCATAAAAACTGTGAAAGTACTGTAGTTGCCCATTCCCTAACGTAGATCTCTATGGAGAAGAACGGGCAAGAAACTCCATGGACACTCTTTTAAATCAGAATATTTTTACAAAACCTTGGTTACATCATTCATGTTTAGATGGTACATTATGTGAGAGCGATGTAGCAAGATGTGCACGTTAAAAGTGTCCATAGTAAAAACAAGGAAAAGAACAATTCAAAAAATAAAATAATTAATTCAAATAAGCCGTGGCAACCAAGAGATGACCAGTCACAACTGACAGCGCCCGTTCACGAACATGACGCATGTATCAGCACCATTCAACTCAACCATTTTGAAGGGAACTAACTGATCCGACACACGCGCCACCATCAGCGAGACATTTGAGTGAGCATGACATACACTTAACCGCCAGGGCAAATTCAAGTCAAAAAAAAAAAAAATAATGACGTAGGTTATCAACGAAGGATAGCTTTCTATTACATAGTACTCACATAATATGGGCTATGCGGTTATATAATACCAAAAGAAATTGAATCTATACAATGCAAAGATAGTTGTACAATCTTCAGCAGCTCCAACAATACTATTTAATGCTATCCATTAATCAGTTTATGCGCCCCTGTCCATGTGGAGCAGGACCGGCATTGAGCCAAGCATTTTTATCAGAGATATAATCGTCCAACTTGTAATATGCTTGCTTACATAGTGTGCGTTTAATGCATGATTTAAATTTCGTCTCATTCAGTTCAAGAATACTTTGTGGAATTTTATTATAGCATCTTAAACAGTACCCCATGAAAGATGAGTCTACTTTAGCGAGTCTGAAGCCCGGCTGAACTAATTGGTCTCTAGTTCTCGTACTGTAATTGTGTCTGTCACCTCTTTTATTAAAAAGATGTAGATTTTTTCTAACGTACATTATGTTTTCGTAGATGTATTGACAATGTACCGTCATGATTTTGATTTCCTTAAACAGTTCCCTTAGAGAATCGCGCTTACGAAGATTATATATGGCTCTGATGGCTCTTTTTTGCAGAATAAATATAGACTCAATGTCTGCAGCCCGTCCCCATAACAGAATGCCATAAGACATTATACTATGAAAGTAACTAAAATAGACCAGTCTAGCGGTATCTACATCAGAAAATTGACGGATTTTTCTAACAGCATATGCTGCTGAACTTAGGCGCCCCGCAAGAGATTTCAAATGAGAACCCCATTGTAGCCTTGAATCAAGCGTAAGCCCCAGGAAAACGGTTTTATCTACGAATTCAAGTTTCTCTTTATTCAATACTATATCACACTCGTTACTTTTAACATTTGGTAAAGCAAATCTTATGCATTTCGTTTTTTTTTCATTTAATACTAAATTGTTCGCTGTGAACCAATTATGGACCTGAAGTAGGGCATTATTTACGTCATCTAGATTTTGGGCCCGTCTATTTATCTTAAAAATTAGAGAAGTGTCATCAGCAAATAACACCATATTTTGAGGTTGGTTTTTCAATAAATAGGGTAGATCGTTTATATATACTAGAAAGAGGAAAGGACCCAATATTGAGCCTTGCGGAACCCCCATTTTTACTTTTAAACCCTGTGAATTAACACCATTTATTTGAACATATTGTTGTCTATCACTTAAATAAGATTTTACCAAACTAAGTGCAAGTTTACCTAGTCCGTAATGCTCAAGTTTCAAAAGCAATGTGTCGTGATTTACGCAATCAAATGCTTTGGAGAGGTCACAAAATATTCCTATTGCGTCTTGGGATGCTTCCCACGCAGAAAATATGTGCTTTAATAAGGTTACACCGGCGTCAGTAGTACAACGTCCCTTAGTGAAACCAAACTGTTGGTCGTGTAAGATTCTGTTGGTGTTAAAATGATTGAGCATTTGATTAAGCATTACTTTTTCAAACACCTTGCTAAAAACTGGCAACACGGATACAGGTCTATAATTATTAGTATCTTTACTATCCCCGGATTTGAAAAGAGGTATGACTTTACTGTATTTCATTAAATCAGGGAAAACTCCTTGGTCTACACACAAATTAAAAATTAAAGCTAAGTATGGTGCTACAGTCTCAACTATGGATGTACAAACTTTGATAGACATTCCCCAAAGATCTTCGGTCAGTTTGACTTTTATTTGCCGGAAAGCTTTAATAACTATCATAGGGTTTATGTGTTTAAATTTAAATTCAGCCGGGCAGCCAGACACATTCGCCTTTAATAAACCAATTGCTACTTCAGGAGAGGAATTAAGAGACTCCGTAGTTTTTAACGGTATATCGGTAAGAAAATTCACAAATTCTTGAGCTACTGCCTGATTAGAGCTTTTAGGACCACATGCTGTATCTAAGGTGTAGCTAGTGTTACGTATTTTCTTCCTGTTAGTCTCGTTATTTATGACTTTCCAAACTGTCTTTATTTTATTTTCTGCTGTTTTGATCTTGTTGCTAATGTGCAGGGCTTTGGCAACCTTGCATGTATTTCTAAAAATGTTTGAATACTTAGCAACATACTTATTAAAAGTTTCAGTGTTTATATAAGATTTAAGGTCATAAAGCTCAAATAGTCTTTCCCTACTTTTTCTGATACCTCTAGTTGCCCAATCACTAAATATAAATTTAGGGCAAATACTTTTTGTCTTCTTTTCAAAAGTTTTGTTGTATTCAGTGTGAACTATTGAAAAGAAATGATCATACAATTGATTTATATTAATATCGTCCATATGATGGCTCATAACACTTAACTTGTTCTGCAGGGAAATATTATACCTATTTAATTTGCTAGTAGTTATAGGTCTAAATTTAATCTGAACATTTTGCAATGGTGTGTTACACCTAAAAGTTACAGTTTGTCCGCTGTGGTCAGACGGCAGGCAATTTACTATGGCTTTATCTAAGTAATCGCAATCGCAGAAAACATTATCTATACAAGTAGCAGAAGATGGAGTGACTCTAGTAGGTTCTATAAAAATGTTGGTCAAGTCAAATGACTTAAAAAGATTTAATAACCGACTGCTATTTGAATTGTCTTCTAAAATATTGATATTGAAATCACCACAAATAATTGTAGATTTATTACTGGCTGCAAGTTTTGCCAGGACATCTTCCATTATTGATTCAAATAATGAAAAGTTTTGATAGTTTGGGGGTCTGTACACACACACAATTACATGCTTATCTAGCTCAACACAGGACAGTTCGACGCAATGTTCAACCGAGAGACCTACTATGTCAATACGTTGTTTATATTTAACACAATTTTTCAAAAGTATTAGGGAACCTCCACGCAGCATAGATTTACGGTTAAAGCAGCTACCAACCGTATAGTTCTCATAATTAATCAGCATTTGGTAATCTTTTAG
The DNA here is from genome assembly GCA_950022335.1 of Eurois occulta. Classification (NCBI taxonomy): domain Eukaryota; kingdom Metazoa; phylum Arthropoda; class Insecta; order Lepidoptera; family Noctuidae; genus Eurois; species Eurois occulta. The sequence goes on from OX465486.1 coordinate 2,664,022, forward strand.
CCAATGTTCGATAAAACAAATAATGTCAAACATATTTTTTTCTAAAAACAATTCAATTTCTAATAATTTGGAAGAAATGCCTTGGATATTTTGGTGGAATAATTTTAAGGTGTTCTGCTGAGGCCCTTTTTTACTAACTAATTGAGTGCAAGAAGATACCTTGTTGTTGATAGGTTTAACAATATTGTTAAAGGTACCTTCTTTTGTCTCACTACCTAGTTTAAATTAATATTAATATCTGGAGTGAGCCCCGAGACTCTACTACCAGTGGATTCTACTTGAGAATCATCTATAATTACGCATGGATCCTCCGATTTACAGTTATTATAAAAATGTTTATTAGTATGATTACTAATAGTCGCGGTGTTAATAATATAACTAAACTTAGACATACTATTTATGTCTGTGTGAATATTATAAGCTAATAGCCTAGCTATTTTGTGTCTACATCTAATTGGTAGATACACCTTACCCCGTGTCGACTTAAGTTTATCAACAATAGTGTTGATATCCAGATATATAAGTCTGTCACTATAGTGACCTACTAAGAAATGTACATGCTTATTTAACATATGTATGTAATTGTTTTTTCTACTACTTAAATTTTTAAAATATGGAAAAGCACACAATATGATCTTACTACAGCTTAACTTTAACAACTCTGATACATAGTCGGTGATGTCTTCCTTTTTAATATTTGAACTATTTCCAACACATATAGTAATGGTGGTATTAGGATTACAAACATTATTTATTACCGAAGCCATGACCTGTTTGTAGGTTGACCCGGGCGTGCAATAATTTTGGGTACAATAACTAAGGTTATTACTGATTAATTTACCTAGCCCTCTACCTATACCATCAGAGAACATAACTGAATGATAACAATTTTTACTATCAGGTGATACAAAATGACTAATCTCAGGCTGTACTACTTGTGACTCATGAAATGTAATGACAGGGATTGCATCTGGGTTGATGGTGCAGTCCTGAGCGCTCATAGCTTGGGACGGGTCCTCCGTTGCCTCAGGCTGGAGGGCATCAAGACTGGGTTCACTCCTACAAGTACAATGAGTGTTGCTGAGAGTCAGCAAGTCCACTTTGTCTACTAACTCATTAGTGGCTAGAATATGCTCCTTAATTTGGTTGCTAGACATATCATATTTATTATATAATGATTTTAGTGACTTATTCAGTGCCTCAATTTCAGATTGTAAGCGCTGAGTGTCTATTTCATAAATATTTATACTATCTTCCAATTTAATCTGATAGTTATTTAATCTATTCACAAGATAAACACGTTCTTTCCTTAATTGAATATTTTTGGAATAGTGCTTTTGTTGTTTCTTGCATTTATTAAATTTTTTAATGATTTTATTCAATCTTGCATATTTCTTAATTTTATTTTTACTAGTTTTATGGTACGAATTATGTTTCAGTAAGGAGTCCTCTGTGAGGTCTATTGTTATTATGGAATTAGGGTTGCAATTTGTATTTACTAATTCATTGTACAAGTGTTCAGTTTCTATAGCCTGAGTATGATCCTGTTCCTGTTTCAAATTTAAAAGTTTTACATTAGCATAATTTAATTCATCCTCTAGGTCCCTAACTTTACACAAAGCCTCCTCATACAAGTTGCTACAGTTGTTAAACCCATCCGTAATCACCCTTAGCTGATCCCGTTCATTGACAACATTCAAGTAATCCTGATGAAGGTCTACTAGCTCCCGTTTTAAGCTGGAGTTTTTGCTATTGACGTTATTGACCTCCTCCTCACTGTCCTCTATCTCCTGTAACAGTTGTTGACATTTGAGTTTTGAGTCCTTCAGTTCTTGGAGGGCCGTTCTCAATTTTAACTCCATATCCTGAGCAGTAGCCTTACGTGTCATCACAGGCATGATTTCTGGATTGGGTACTGAAAATTGGAAATAAGGAAACGGTGAGAACTAATAGAATAGATCAATGTTAGAAAATTTAGAAATTAAAGGGGGAAATAAACAGGGAAAAAGTTTGTGTTACTCAAAGAAATGAGGCAGGCTGCTATATTAGCTTGACAAAATTGATATTATCTAACTGAATGTTCAATTTATTACTATAATAAGATTTTCTTATCTAAGAATTTAACTTTTTTTTATAAGTGGGTAGATTGCCTAGAATGAAAACTTAGAATTTTAAAGTACTTTTACTTCAAGACGTTAATAAAATAACTATCACGAACGTTATATTTAATTAATATTGAAAAGACTGATGTAAACAAAGTTTAAATAGTTAAAGTTTTACTTTTTACGAACTGACATTTGACAACAAAGCGATTTTGAAACAATACTGGGTACCTACTAAATTCACAAAAAAGAATTATTATTATTTAAATACGATTGTGTGCTATTATAATATAAAAGTAAACAAATACTCCCCGTATATATCCGTATAATTCCGTAGTTAGACCGTCAGCTGTTGTTGTTTATAGGTTACCGGTAATGTCGTATAACCGAATACTTTATGAACTATCAGGAAAACAATTTTCCTAGGTATTTACACATTTAAAATACGTTATCACATTTAATTACACCATAATACAACCTAATTTCTAATTAAAATTAATTTTTAAACCGCCAGAAAGGGTCCGGTGACCACGATCCTCAGTAATGAGGGACCGATTGAAAAAGAGAAGAAACAGCTCAAAATAATGCCAGAAGTTGCCACCTGGAATTATTTAATATTAGGTGAGTCCCATGCCCATATTATGTGAGTACTATGTACAAGAAAGCTATCATTTGCTGGAAACCTACGTCTTTTCTTGACTTGAATGTGCCCTGGAGGTTAAGAGTATGTCATGCTCACTCAAATGTCTCACTGATGGTGGCGCGTGTGTCGGATCATTTAGTTCCTTTCAAAATGGTTGAGTTGAATGGTGCTGATACATGCGTCATGATCTTGAACGGGCGCTGTCAGTTGTGACTGGTCATCTCTTGGTTGCCACGGCTTATTTGAATTAATTATTTTATTTTTTGAATTATTCTTTTCTTTGTTTTTACTATGAACACTTTTAACGTGCACATCTTGCTACAACGCTCTCACATAATGTACCATCTCAACATGAATGATGTAACCAAGGTTTTGTAAACAAAATCTGATTTAAAAGAGTGTCCATGGAGTTTCTTGTCCGTTCTTCTCCATAGAGATCTACGTTAGGGAATGGGCAACTACAGTACTTTCACAGTTTTTATGCCTTGTGACTGGGACTGTAGCTACATTTAATTTTTGTCTTTGTTTCGACAATTCAAAAGTACCTGTAACTGGCCTACATGAAATAAATGCTTTGATTTGATTGAAAACTTTCCAAGCGCTACATTAAACATCTAGTAGTCCAACGAACGAACGCACTTTAGAAAATTAAAAAGTTTGTGTTCAACTATTTCAAATAATTCTCACACAATATTTGAACAGCGAGGTCAGACAACAGGTCACAACGATATTCTATAAGTCAAAACCGTTAAAATATTCACTTGTATTGCACAAAATTTTAAAAGCTCATCAAATTTTATGCGCCACAATTTCACAAACGACCAGATATTTAATGAAGTAAAGTTCGGAGAACAATATGCCAACTACATAAATTGATCTCATATAAAATTAATAACGATACTTTCGGAGTAATGAACTACGTGACCCATCAACTAGTGTACTATATGAGGCATTGTCTAAAGGATGAGGGATGAAGTATAAAAGGGCGTAAAGCCGGCTGTACACATGGGGCCAAGGTGTTGGGCCAACGTGTAGAGAGCTACCTGGCGGTATGTTGGCTTAATTGGTCTAGTTGGCGCCAACATTGGCAGGCCATCTGAATAGTGTCGGTTTTTTGTGCACACATCAAAGGATATTGGCGCGCTCCGCAAACAGCGTTCACATGTTGGTGTCTTGTTCAGTTCGTTGTTACTCGTCAGCGGAGACAGTATCGTTGCGCGTGAGTGAAATTTACGTTCCCATGTTCCGATAGCGATGGCGGCTGTATATCAATAATAACTAATAACACATTTACCTCGTTCTATTCCGATGAATAGTCACCATCCACCACCTTCTTTTGCGCCATTTCTTTTTAGTCACTCTACTTTGGTGCACATGTACGTAATAATTAAACGCACTGTATAAATAAATTGCTGCGGCTGCAAGAACTTCTACGTCCATCTTTGAAGCGCCAATGCAGAATGATTAGTAAGCCAATGTGTGAACAGCAATCTTGGTTATCCATCATTTTTGCCCAACACGTTGGCCCAACACCTTGGCCCCATGTGTACAGCCGGCTTAAGAGACGTTTATAATACCAGCCTGTTACTGTTCCACTGCTGAGCAAAGGCTCTTCTCAAATGGAGTAGGCACTAGTATTGATAACCACGCTTGTTCAAGACGAGCTGGCGATTTTAGACTTATATTAATTATACTTCACCGATGTCTGTGATGTCCAAGTTAAACTTAGAAACTACATTATGAATTGAAAAAGTCACATTGGTTCTTGCCCGGATTTGCACCCACAATCTTATGCATCAGGGGCGAGAACTTAACCTCTAGGCCAAGAGACATTTGATTAGCTCATATGAATCGCTGATAGTCCGTTCAAGACTTTAGGCATTGGGACTTGCGACGAAACTTTTTCTTTGATATGTGTCTGTCACGTCGCCAAATTGGTGACCCGTGCCATGCTCTGAAAAAATCTTTCATTTGTTTTCCGAAAGTCACTGTCACAAAACGCGTGTCACTTGAGTGTAAAAGGTAATTCAGTTGCTTACCACATTGTGTTTTTCGTCGCAACCAACGCAAAGTGAGCCTGACTATAATTGGCCAAATTTTCCTCAACTCATTTTGAGTAACCAATATTAAACGCTGGTTATGCTAATTACGATCATCGACCCAAACAGCATGCCTCCTACTTCAGTATCGGCCTGTAATCAAATGTTTTAATGATTAAATAATTACATTTGGATATTAATGTCTCGCTCACTCATATTAAATACTAGCTCATGCCCGCGGCTTCACCCGCGTAAGTTCGGTAATTGTCCCACGGGATCGCACTACCGGAATAAAAAGTATCTTATGTGTTAATCCAGGTTATAAACTATATGTGTTCCAAATTTCATCCAAATCGGGTAAGTAGTTTTTGCGTGAAAGAGTAACAAACATCCATCCATCCATACTCACAAACTTTCGCATTTATAATATTAGTAGGATGCGATGTGTGAGCCCACTCTTCATTACACGGACATTTTTTCGGGAAATATAATATGTGAATCGAAAGATTTAAATCTTTGCTTGTATTAGTGGTTATTCGTGCGAATATTCAGTGGCATTTAAAACCGCCATTTTGTATTTTCCCAATATAGTCTATATAAATTATTCTAATTCTTTTGTGTATTAACTGAATAAATAAATAGTCAGTTATACAAAATTTTTAAATAACGTTGACTTCAAAGTTCGCATTTTTATTGACCTGGCAACTTTGACACCTTTATTTTAACCTGGCAACTTTTAGGACGTATGTGTGACCGAGGCTTTAACCTAATACACATAAAGGTTGTTACTTCAAAATATTTTTAATTATAGTCTAGCCATATTGTTCCAGAATTCTCGTAAAGGGGGCTATCAAGTTGAGTGGTTTGGTTCGTTGCGAACATTAAAATGATGTTTCAGTGTTCTAGTTCATTAGTGTAAACTGTAATACTTAATTCCAAGGGAGCACCTTCTATATTGTGGTAATGGTGTTGAACTAAATGAAGCGAAATAAAAGAAAAACATGTTAAGTTGTAGATGAAACCATAAACGTTTTAAAAAGGTTGACGGGGAATTCCAACTAATTTGTACTGGTTACTGTGTTATTCACCATTATGGTAAATAAAAACATGCCTAATTATCTTGTTCTAGATGGTTTTTCATGTTACGCCTTTGATGAGCATCTTAGATAATAAAAATACTACTTTTACCTCTTTTCGTTTACAGCCTCTTTTTTATACTATACAAACTAACGGATTTAAACTTCAAGCAATAATTTAATTAAAATTTAAAAACAACATGTGTACAGGCCTGCCTTGTTGATCTAATGGTCGGAAGGACGACTGCTGAACATGGGGTCCTGGGTTCGAAACCTTATTGGGTTTTTCCATCACGAATTAGTAGCAGCCACGGAATCTGGATTTGTGACCGGTTCTATTACATGGGACTTAAACATAACTGGCGAAGTGTGAGTGTGCAATTAGCTACACCTCTGCTTCATGCTTCGAGGTTTACAGGCCTGGTGTTATTTGGCTTAACAAAAACTCTTCTTTCTTTGTCGTGTGATTAGTGCCTAACTTGGTGTCAGAGTTTTTATAATAATAATAATAATAATAATCTCAGAGAATATTTTTTAAAAGCCGAAGTGGGTATGCACCGAGATGTGGTCGCAGTGGACAAGGGACTCACCCCGCTGTCCATGGCTAAAGAGAACTGGCGCAAACCTGTGGTACTTACTAATGATGACCGCAAGGAAGTATGGCAAGGCAAGGAGCTTCACGGGCGCTTTTACCGGGCTCTTCATGGCCCGGATGTAGATTTCCTAGCGTCCGTGTCATGGCTACGTTTCGGCGACCTCTTTGGGGAAACTGAGGGTTTTGTCTGTGCGATTATGGACGAAGTTATGTTAACGAACAACTACCGGAAACATATTATGAAGGACGGGACGGTTGACGTGTGTCGGGCATGCCACCGTCCGGGTGAGTCCATCAGACATATTATTTCTGGTTGTTCTCGTCTAGCTAACGGCGTGTACTTGCACAGGCACAACCAAGTAGCCAGGATTATTCACCAGCAACTTGCCTTGAAATATAAACTTGTGGAATCTGAGGTACCGTACTACAAGTATGTGCCCGACCCAGTTCTCGAGAAAGACCATGTCACGCTGTACTGGGATCAGTCTATCATTACTGACAGGACTATTGTCGCCAATAAGCCTGACATTGTGGTGATAGACCGATCAGCGCGCCGCGTAATGATAGTCGATGTTACCATCCCGCATGACGAGAACCTCGTGAAAGCTGAGAAAGAGAAACAAATAAAATATCTCGACTTGGCACACGAGGTTGTCGACATGTGGAATGTGAACTCGGCTATCATTGTGCCGATTGTCGTGACGGCCAATGGCCTTATGGCCAAGAGTCTCGATGACCATCTATCGAGGCTCTCCTTAGGCGGTTGGATCAAGGGCCTGATTCAGAAGGCAGTACTCCTCGATACGGCTCGCATTGTGAGGAGGTTCCTGTCTCTGGAGCCCTAACCACCGGTAGCTTGGACCCTGCTCCCGACACCGGCGGACTACTATTTTTTATATTTTTAAATGTTTTTTATATATTTTTTGTTAATAAAAATATTTAAAAATGTAATTAGTATGTAAGGATAATGAATAAAGGAAATAATAATAATATTTATTTGCGTAAAACATGGTGTTAAAGATATTAAAGACATTATAGAGCATACATGTTTTGCTTAGATATAATAGCATGCAAATATTTAGGTTACGTTAAACAATGATTCCCGTCAGTAAATTCTTTTATGCTATAAAAATTATTAGTGTTTAACCATACATGAAGTTTTTTTTTAAACAATCTAATATCTAAAGTTTTTAAATCATTTGGAATTTTATTATAAACGCGAACACACATTGCTAAACAGCTTTTACTATATTTAGCCAGTCTTGGCAAGTCATCTAATATAAGCCTGTGAGGATCTCGCCGGTTTCGAGGATACACATCCCCTGCCTTTTTAAATAAATCTCTATGCCTCTTTACAAACATGCATACTTCATAAATATAGAGAGAGGGAAGCGGTAATAAACAAAGTTCTTTAAATATTGGCCTGCAAGAGTCATCAGGTTGAAGCCCATATATTGCACGAATACACTTTTTTTGTGCAACAAATACCCTATTTTTGTCTGTACTATTACCCCACATTATAAACCCATAGCGTATTATTGATTCAACATAAGCATGATAGGAAGTGATAGCAGTTTTAATGTTTGTAACATTTTTAACCTTTCTGAGTGCGTATACGAATTTATTTATTCTTTTAGATATATCATCTACTTGTGCTTGCCAATTTATATCCTGATCAATTATTACTCCAAGAAATTTCGTTTGTGTAACTTCATTAAGTTTTGGTATGTCAAGTTTCAAATTGTATTTATTATTACTAGATTTATTAAATTGTATATATACAGATTTATCTAAATTAATTTTTAAGTTATTCATGTCAAGCCATTCAATTAATTTATGCCGCCCATGTGCCTCTGACTTGGCTTTACATGCCGCCGAGAAGTATTTCTCAGGCATGCTGGTTTACTCACGATATTTTCCTTCACCGAAGCATATGATAACTATAAAATACGCACATGAATCCGAAAAATCAGAGGTGCGTGTCTTTGGTTTGAACGAGAGACCTATGACTTGGCAGTCCGACGGTCACACTACTAGGTTCTTGCAACAACTTTGGAGTAGAGTACAACACAATAAAAAACGATGCTTCTATTTTTTATCATGGCACAGACCCTTGTTCGAAATTTAAATGGTACGTACAATAATGGCCATCCACACTGAAAAGTCAACGTTGGCTAAAACATATTGTTATGATATATGACCTTAAATTAATATGACCGAACGTATATTGTTCCTTTGCTCATATATCTTCGTGAACAAATGTGTAGCGTTTAGTACAAGGGAATTAATATCGCTTCGTTTTTTAAACCCGTTTTTTTTTAGCTTCATTCGGGTGATGAGTGCCTTATTTGTCTATGGTTGAGTGTAATTGATGAATTGTTGACAGAGTTCAAATCAGCTGTTGATTTGATGCGAACACATGTATGTTTTTTGTTAAATCTCTGCATGAAATCCGTTTGTATGAAAAATACATTTTGTTTATTTTATTTTTGTAATGTAAGTTTTTAATCAAAAACATGCGCTCAAACTACCTCAAGTTACACAAATTTCGATATTGCTATTATGTAATAAAATTGCAAAGCTCGGCAAGCCCTGTTTACCATAAATTAATATGATTTTATAAATTCTATGATTTGATTAATTTAAAACCCAGTCTTCAACTTTATATCTTTTATAACAAAACAGGATATTGTATAAAATGACGAACTTTAATACAAACTTTTATCGCCCAATAATCTCTTTAGGGGATGAATTTTCAAAAATCTTTCCATAGTGCTCACTTTAGGTGAACAAAGAATTCTTGTCAAAATTCATTGCTATTTTTGCATGATTTGTTTTTTTTTTTGTAAATAACACTGAATATTAGAGGCATTTTCTACCAGCAGATTTAGGCTGGACGTCGTCTATAAGTTTATTTTGTTGGTTTCTGATTATCGGCAGTAAAAACTCAAAAGGTACTATTCACCAGCTGTGTGTTTGTCATTATAAGCATCATTTCCTTGCCCTTATCCCAATTTATTTGGGGTCGGCGCAGCATGTCTTCTTCTTCCATACTTCTCTATTACTCGTCATCTCATCAGACACCTCCATTCTTGCCATATCATCCTTGACACAGTCCATCCCTCGTTTCTTGGTCTTCCCCTACTCTTATACCCATCCACATTCATACTCAGAACTTTCTTCACGATATTGTATTCTGTCGTTATAAAGTGACTAAAGATATTATCCAGCGCGTTGTGTGAGTGATAATTATTGATCCTGGTATCTATAGTCAAGTTAAAATAACTACTTAAGTTTAAGTAATTACTTATGCAACCATTTTTATGCAATAGACAAGAATTTGAACGAAGTAAGAACCGTCAAAGAAAGCAAAGCTAAGAATGTTAACTTTGGACAGTTCTAACTTCAAGCAAATACTAAACCACAAAATAAAAAATATATCTTAAGTATTTCTGTGATATTGTGTAAAAATATGAGAAAAGCTTCGAAAGGATTATGACTGAATTTATCCAGGGCCTAAGTTGGAACTAATAACAAACGTGGCGTAGAAGGCCTAACTAAGTAGTTAAGAAGATTCAGAACTGTTAAAATACCCCCTTGAATTCATGCCAGCCTGGTACTTTTTGTAATGTGAAACTAAGTATCGAAAAGACGATTTACAAAAATAGGAGTGAAATTGTATAAGCATCAATTTATTTTGACAGGGATGAAGATAATAATTGTCCAGTTTACAAAAAAATTGTAAATGTTCCTTACCTACCTACCATATACTAAAAATGAATTCTATAGTTAGTTCACTTGACGAAACTTTAGCGTCGATGACGACTCTATACTATGAAAATTTTTTTTTTTTAAACAGTTGTGTATCGTGATCGTTTGTTTATGGATGACGAGCCAAAACAGTGACGAACCATAAGCCATATTTCTTACGATCGTTTGAAAATACCACTTTAACAATCTTATATTATGATGCGAGTTTAATTTATTTGGTTTGGTGATTGCAAGAGGTTCTGGGTTCGATTCCTGGGTCGGGCAAAATGATTTTGAATTTTTGCATCAGGAATTTTTCAATAAATACCATGGAGACCTGTGCCCGGGTGATAGCAATAGGCTCGCCCCCTATTACATGGGACTTTAACATAACTGGTGAAATATGGGTGTAACTATTCGGTATACCTCTGCCTAACCCTTCGGGGATTACAGGCGTTATGTTTGTATTGTAATGTTTAATTTAAAAAGCCGTTCATATTATTTTACGACCAATGAAAATATCGTATACAAAACATACCCATACTTCAATATTGTATTAAGTACCCATATTCCATCACCGAAGCTATGAATACGTTACCCAATTGACGTTCGCAACAACAATTAACAGCTCCATTATTAAACATGCCAATTTCGTGTTTATAATGTAAGTAATACGGCGTATAATTGATTGCACACATCACTCTTGTTATCAGGAAAATCATTCGGTAACAAATAATTATGGCGGAAATTTGTTCGTTGGATGGTCTTTAATTTAAATTTTGTGAAGAGTATGACAGTATTGAGAACGATGGTTTTTCAAACTGTTTTGGTTAGGCAGGTACATACTTCAGAGCCTTAATAGTTATGGCAAAACTCTGCTTCGGAGCTTCTCAGAGGTGCTGAGTTTCTTTCAGTAGCAGCCACGGAGTGTGGAGTCGTGCTCATATGGTGGCAATAAGCTCGCCCCCATTATATGAGGCATAAACACAACTGGCGGGATATGGGTGTACTGTTTAGGTACACCTTTGTCTAACCCTTCTGGGATTACAGGCGTGATGTTTATGTTTAGTACAAATAGTTTTGTCACACACAGGTTTTCCTAAATATTTCTTTGGTTTAAAAATAATGTTGCTAGTTTTGCATCGCAAAGCACGAAGACGCCTTCGCGACCACTGCTGGAGGCGGTACTCTCGCCACTTTGGATTCAAACCAAAAGAGTTTGAAAAAAAAAACTAAAAACCGGCCAAGTGCGAGTCGGACTCGCGCACAAAGGGTTCCGTACCATTATCTATAAAAACGGCAAAAAAAATCATAATATCTGTTGTATGGGAGCCCCCCTTAATATTTTTTTTTTTTAATTTTTAGTATTTGTTGTTATAGCGGCAATAGTAATACATCATTTGTGAAAATTTCAGCTTTCTAGCTATCACGGTTTATGAGATACAACCTGGAGACAGACAGACAGACAGACAGCGAAATCTTAGTAATAGGGTCCCGTTTTACCCTTTGGGTACGGAACCCTAAAAACCGTCAGTTTTGGCCCAGTTGATAGTAGCTGCGCGTATAATGCATTGTAGCATGTCGAATTTTTTTTGGGATGGGAAATCATCAAATGACCCCTCCCGCTCTGGGTGGAGCGGAAGGGAGTGTCAGACTTTTACTGACTAAAACCCATCCATGTTCCTTCTTTTGCCCTTTGCGCTCCAGGGCCGCCGTATCTCTTTCGAACAGTCCCGCAGCCCTGGCAGGATTTTATTGAACCTTACGTCTCTAGACGCTGCCGATTACGTGCTCTATAGTGCGCCTTAGCACAGATAATACTCGTATAATCATTGTTTATAATTGACAATAGTTCCGTCTAAAGTCTGTCTTATTTAAGACTGAGCAAAATTCATGACATTCTAATTAAAATGATTAAAATATTATTGAGAAAGACGAACGAAAAGTCTTAACTCAATCTCAACAATATAATTAATTACAAATCCTTCCACCTGAATGCTTTATTGTTTTCAAGTGTCTGTAAAGGATTTCTTAATAAAATTTTCCCTGAGTAGTCTTTATTAGAAGTCAGATTAAAATTTGACGTTCAAAATATCAACTAAAATCTTTTGGAAAGGAACAGGACTATTTAAGTCTATCACAACACGTTGTCGTCTTGCAGAAATCTCGATTTTGATCTTTCTGAGGGAGATTTTGAAGAAATTTAGGATTTATAAAATAAAATAAACAAGAAAATAAACGTCACGGTTTCGTATCTTAGTTTTCGAGTTCGATCCCAAGACACGCACCTCTGATTTTTAGGATTCATTTATTTATTTTACTATTTATGTACACACAATAGACAACACAGGAAAATAAAATAATAATAATAATATACGAGCACATAGGTACTGCTTATTTCTCAAGAAATTTCTGCCAGCAGACCTGCGAAAGGAGAAGTGAAAAAAAATGGCGACAATAGTGTGTGAGAAAAGGAAGAGAATAATGTGTAATTCATATGCGTATTGTGTAATTATAACTTGCTTCGGTGAAAGAAAATATCGTGAGGAAACCTGCTTGCCTGAGAGATATTTCTCGACGGCATGTAAAGCCAAGTCAGAGGCCCTTGGGTGGGATAAAAACTCTGACACCAGGTTAGGCTAACAACACGACAAAGAAAGAAGATCAGTTTCACCTTTTTTCATCATTAATCATCGTTAAACGACTTAGCAACACGAATTAAGTGTGAAATAAATTGAACTAGCTACCTATTGTAGCAAATAAAATACAAGTCCGTGACAGACAGAAAGACAAATAAAACACCTATTACAAAAAACCTAAAAACAGCAAATTCACAAAAGGAAAAACACATTCACACAACTAGTTTCTACTACGTAAGCACCTGTCAAGAAGGGATTCTTCGCGACACCTAATGGGGTAAAAAGGGGTAGAATTTGTTTTTCACGGACGTCGCCCCGGGGCAAGCTAGTATAGTAATGGTGCTTCGTTGCAATTTGTAAGGCCCTTTGAATCATTACATTTTCGACATGGCTTGCTTGTATAGATAGAAACAGGTAATAAATAAGAACGTATTAGGCGAACTTTGACTTTACCCTGGTATGGTTGCCACGCTGAAGAAAAGTAAAAAGAAGTAAGTGAAAAGTGCATAAGTTAGACAAGTGTACAGTACCTATGTCTCGTAAAATGGAGTTCAAGTAGAGACTCTAAACATAGAATAATGACTAATTGGAATCACCTCGTCAATCATCTAGTATAAGGACCATTTGGCATCACCTTGTTACTAATTTTTTCATGTTCATCTCATATTCGTCTTCCCGCTCGGGAGCATGTACGGTGCAACCGCACATTCTGCAATTCAGCAGTTTACGCCACATTCATTTCAACTCATAACAATAAGTTCAGTTCGCGTTGAGCTATCAAGACAGCCAGACATTTCGTTACAGCCAACAAGGGCCATGTCACTCACTTCATTTCCACACCACCAGTCCATTAAGCTCATTTTACTTTAAGTGCCTTTCGGACAATACAGTAGTGTTTCAGTACTTTACTTTCTTTTATTCCATTCATCCATCATCTAAAAGTAATGCGTGGTCTAGCAAGGGATCATACAATATTTTTTCTTTAATAATTAATTTGGCGTGACGATTTGGACTCGTTCCTGATTGACACCGGGAAAGTTGGAAAGGAATGGGGGAGGCCTTTTAATTCAATTCAATTCAATTTATTCAGGAACAATTCACATTGTATTTGAAATCACACATCTATTAAAAATTACAACATTACATCACAAGCAAAACAATAAATATATATAAATAATATTTTAGTCTTCCTTTTATCTTTTTTTTAGTTTTTTTTTTTTTTTTTTTTTCTTTTTTTATTTGTAGTCTGTATGTATATTATAATGTACATAGTATTAATTCTTAGTTCTTAATAAAATATAAGCTTAAATACATCTAAACAAAAATAACAATTTTAAAATGTGGATATGTCATCGGCTATCGAATACAAACATTTCTATAAATAGGAATACTTTGAGTCTTGACTTAAATGAGCTTTTATAAATTATAGTTTTTAATTGCAATGGCAACCTGTTAAAAATCCGCACTGCTTGCTATTGAGGACTATGTTGCACAATAATTATTAAACTGGGGTATTATTTTGTTTTTAAAATCATTCCTGCGCGTACTTTCCTTCAACTGTCTCTCCTCATCTGTTTCATAGTTATTTAACATACCCGTTTTAAAATTCACCAACAATACTAAAACATAGAGGCTGGGCATAGTAAGAATTTTTAAATTTACAAAGTGTGGCCGACAGTTCTCTATTTGCGATATCCGGACCATGGTTCGTATGAAGCTTTTGGAGCGTAATGGCTCTCTGGCAGTTATATTTGCCCAGCAGTGGGACAGAATAGGCTAATGAAAAAAAAAATGGAATAGGAATCATGGCTATTTAATTATAGTTTAGTTTACTTTAGTTATTTATTGTTGCCGAGCAAACATGACCGTAATTTGCTCGTTCCGTGTCTGTATCAGCAAAGGCACTTACTTTTGACAACACCAGTTGTCAAAAGTAAGTGCTGTGTAAGTGTGTGTGTGCTGTATGTTGTATACCAGGAAAAATTAAAAAGTTTCAGTCATTATCTTATCAAATCCTATTAGGCCTATGCTTTGGATAAAGAAACAGGATGTACAGTACAGACGTGAACAATTCCTAAAACTTTTGCGATAATAATTTTAATAACAAACAACATTTTTTACGATCGTTACTAAATTCAAGAGTAAAAATTTAATAAATAACTGAGTATTCATCGAGCCAACCCTACGCACAAATATATTTTCACGTTAGCAGGTAAAACGGATTGGGTAGCAAAATGAAGTGAGGTTTTGTGTTTCTAACATTTTATTACTCGAGTTTAGAGATGGGAACGAATTGCCGCGGTAGTTCATTTTAATTTGGTTTTTTAGTAGCGCCGTTGTATAAAGGAATAGTTGTGAGTTTATATCTGGGAGGAAATTTTAATTCTCTATTAAAATGTGGGTCTAATGTAATACTTGGATATTTGGAAAGTAGTTTGTTGGTAGACTTATTTTATCATGCTAAAATTTTGGGCAAAATATATTCTATAAAATTTACTCTGGAACCCCATAATATTTATTTATTTAAACTTCATGTACAATAGTGTTACATTGGCGGACTTAATGCCACAAGGCATTCTCTACCAGTCAATATAGTGAAGTGAGTGAGTGTCAGCTTAGTGAGTGTGTTTAGTGTATAGTTTACATCGAATATTAAGCCAAGGCTTTTCCGTTAGAGGGTACCTGAAAAATCATTCCAGCATAGTGATTGGTCCGCTTCGTCGCTGCGGTTGAGTTCACCTTCGAAGTTGTATCCTTATCGTGCAGTTATTTTTTCAAGAGTGGATTATTTAATCGGTTATTCATACGTTAGAATTTATAATCATTCTATTTTTGACTATTTTCTTTAAACAGACAAACATTGTAAGCCAAGCAAAGCAGTTTTTGCTTGGACGAATCCGCAAGCTTCTCAGAATACTTCAGTAATTCCAGAGTACACAAGTCTTGGTATACTGTACCCTAATAATAATTTTCTGTAAACTGTTTTGTACCGAAATTCTTGGAAATGTAAGGAATATTTTAGTTCGTTGACGTCTCTAGACAAGTTTTGCCTTTAATACTACAATTGTGGGCAGTGACTGTTGTATTTAAATTTATTTATTTATTTATTTCTGCTGTAAAATATCTTAATTGAATAGTTTATTTCTTAGAAGAGTAAAAATGTAACTAAAACTAATCCATATTAACTAAATTTTTCAACTGAAAATTCTACCTCTTAGTTTCAGAAGTATTTTTTAGCTATCATGTTTGTAGAAAAAGTAATGTAAGTTCATAAGTCAGAAACATTTTCAGCGTTTTCTAATGCTGGACGAAAAAGAAAGAAGATGTAGCTGTGAGTAAGTATGAGATGTAAAAATAATTTAGCAGAAAACCTAGGCACGCGTTGACGTGGCTGACTTGGAAATCTCTAAACAGAATTCGAACTGAAGTCGCCCGCAGCAAAAACAATCTCTACAGATGGGATTCATGGACGGCTCAGATCTTATGTGTGTTTGCGGCGTCTCCCCGCAGTGGCCCAAAATGGCCCACCTTCCATCTTGCACCGCATGGCCTGTCATCTGTGCACTTGATGATCGATTTACTGCATCAAGGAGCGGAGTTGGCGTGGCTGAGTTTTGGGCTAAACATATTTGATCTTTTTGCCATGGATACATTTAGAACAAGAGCATCTTACAGTCTCAGACTCGGGGGATCAATGTCACCTTTGAAGTCCAGATAGTATTTCTAAATCTTGTAATTAGGTTGTATGCTTTATTTTGCATAAAATTTTATACGAAATAATTAGGTTACAAAATCGCTCCAGTTACACAAATCTCACGACCTGGCGACAAAAACGAAAAAAAAGAAAACACCTATACAAAGTTTTCAGGGCGCTAACTTATTACGTCACGTCCGTACTTAAAACGGGCCATTACTCCAAGTGAGAAGTCTTTAAAATTTAATTTTCAAAATGTTTACTGTAAAATAATTTTATTACCGCAGACGGCAAGCTTTGGTGATTATAATGACAAATGTTTTACAAAAGCGGCCTGCTTTCTTCAAGTAACAATTTTGAATGAATAACTCCTGAAACGCTTCGTTTGCACGCCGAAATTATTTATGTCCTCTTAACAATAGACGCGACTATTTCTTAGAGCTGCTATTTCATTTTGTCCGAATGTACAATATCAGGTGTGGCAAAGTAGTCGTCTGCGATCTGACCAAATGCGCCGCTGCGAAAACCACTGCATTTCTAGCAATAATTCAGAACGGTTAGAAGCACTGAGAGGAGTGAAGAGACCCTAACCGTCCGTTTAATTTTGGCAGCCCCAAATGAATTGGGATAAGTTAGGAGAATAACAACAACTGTTTGATAGACAACTTTTCGACTGTGATGAAATAAAGGGTTACGCCCCCAAGACCCTTAACGATGCCGAAAGGCACTTGTTCTCCCCGTCCTTGCGATCATTTTCTTTCGGGAACATACCTGGATTCCTTCTACTTACGTAGATTAATGGAGGTTAAAGTTCCAAATTTTTCAGAAGTATTTTTTAAATACTTGTCTTTAAGGTTATAACTTTGCTGTAATGTATCTCCATGACTCGTTTACTATTAAAAGGAACCTTCAGCTCAATTTTTTGAGTGTGTCACATCGAGTTTTATCGTAAAACGTGATTTTTCACCCAAAAAAAAGTGGTTCGGTTACTTAGTTTCATATACAAAATGCTTGGTTGACGGCTTCGTCAAGGGTTCCGTTTACACCCTGTTTTTGTTTTGCCACCAGTTTTGCCTGCATGGAGATTGCCCGGTTTCGCCCACCTGATTCGAGTCATGGTTTATCCGTGTGCCACATCTAAAATCGTCAAGGCATAAAATAGTTGTTTTTAAAACCTTGAGAAACGAAACAAACAAACAACAACAAACAGATAATAAACAAAAACAGAGACAACAACACACACATAGAACAAACAGAGTTATTTTTGAAATTCTATAACTAGTAGTAGTAGTCTCTTGGAGTCTTCTACTGATCAGTTAAAAATGCACGGTCCCGTTGATTTTTGAAATAAGGTGAAACAAGCATTATTAAGAGCAAAACAGAGAACCTTTAACATTCCAGGTTTTGTTCGTTTCTTGGCATAATTTCATATTTTTCGGATTATCAAGATTTATTCCGTTAGGCTCATTCATCATTTGTGGGCAGAAGATAGGTTTCGTGCAATGAAAATACACTGGGTACGATACACTGTTTCTATTAAATTAATAAATTACTTGAAATTACAATTTAACACAATACCACGGCACACAATGAATCGGGTACAGTTCCAGGACGTCTCAACTCCGCTGCGATCAGATTCTGAACGCCGTCCTCGCTTCGAGCTGTCAACATCAGGGCTCTGTAGAAGCACGCAGTGGTGTGGGTAGAGTTGTAAGTAGGTCGTGTGATGTCACCACTGCGTACTTTTTTTTTGGGATGGGAAATCATCAATTAATGACCCCTTCCGCTCTGGGCGGAGCGTTCCAGGGCCGCGGTATCTCTTTCGAACAGTCCCGCAGCCCTGGCAGGCATCGGCCCTTGCGGACCCCTTTCTGTTTGCTCACATCTCTTTGCCCGTCAACACGGCCTGTCATCCTAGCCCATTACTCACCATCCACAGGCCCGCGCCTACGTTGGCTGAGAGCCACCACGTGGCCCCCGACGCCCAGGGCATCTCCCGCGGCGGCTGGGACGTGAGGTTCTCTCCCTTTCACGTTCCGCCACCTCCTTCGCTAGCATGACTGTTTCACAGAAGGAGACGGCTTCCCATTCAACAACTTTCCATGGTAAAAGATCAATTCAAAAATAAAATAATTAATTCAAATAAGCCGTGGCAGTCAAGAGATGACCACTCACAATTGACAGCGCCCGTTCACGAACATGACGCATGGATCAGCAACATTCAACTCAACCATTTTGAAGGGAACTAAATGATCCGACACACGCGCCACCATCAGCAAGACATTTGAGTGAGCATGACATACTCTTAACCGCCAGGGCACATTCAAGTCAAGAAAAGACGTAGGTTTCCAGCGAATGATAGCTTTCTAGTACATAGTACTCGCATAATATGGGCTATGCGGTTATATAATACCAAAAGAAATTGAATCTATACAATGCAAAGATAGTTGTACAATCTTCAGCAGCTCCAACAATACTATTTAAAGCTATCCATTAATCCATTTATGCGCCCCTGTCCATGAGGAGCAAGACATTGAGCATTCCCTCTCGCCCGGACCATGGCTTGAACCAGGGCCGGACGCGAGAGGTCGCCGCCGACCACTGCGTACTTGCGATTAATTTTAACTCCGTGACCGGATCCGACATATTAATAACACTTTGAAAATAAGCAATAGCAATTGAACAAATGCAAAATTGTTAATCAAAAGATGATATCCAGTCCATACAATCAAGATAAAAAAATACTCGAAACTAAAAGTAAACACTTTTTTTACTTTTAACATTCGAATACACTTTCTCTTCTTTTTTGTGCGAGTTGCTTCTTTAGTAGTTCTTTCTACCCGCCGCTTTGCCATAGAGTAAACTAAAAACTTTTCTTGCTCTATCTTTTTTCTTTTGACTCGGCTGTTTGCAGTCTTTCCGGATAATCTGGCTTTCAAAATATACAGTCAAATAGCGTGATTTTATTTTAATAGTTGTATTTTCCTTTTGTATAATATTTTAATGTATAATGTATAATCTTTTAAATCACGTTGATTTGTTTTCAAAAAATCAATTTCGTTTTATAATTGGAATACAATATTTTCAAGTTTCTTTACACTCATTGAAGTTTAACTCTGCGAATTTCTTTTAATTAATGCAATACTGATTTGCATTTTTTTTACTTAGGAAAATATTATTTAATCTTCACATCATCCGTTATTAGGATGCTATGAGGCAATTACTTTTCGTTCGGATTAAAAGCGACCCTTATATAAATATATGGAATCAATTTAATGAATGTGTTGTAAGAAAAAAAAAAAAAAAAAAAACTGCCTCACACTGACAAATCTGTATCGTGGATGCGTTTACAAACACAAACAGCCAGACCCGGAACAACTACCGTGCGGGGATCGAACCCGCGACACGCAGCGCAGCAGCCAGTCGCTCAGCCACTGTGCGAACAAAATTAATTAATGTGAACACGAACGCTCGCAGTGCTTTGAAAAAATTGTTGAAGTATTTAAAATCAACCATCCATCTAAAGGTGTTAAAATATCTGCCAATTTTGTAAAAAATATATTTGTATTATAATAAAGTTTGACAAATCCATTAGTTAGTCCAACAAAAACTAACCATTATCCATTTTCTACTACTTAACAGACCGCTATATCACGTATTTTACATTAAGCTCCACTTACACGGGAGTTGGCTCGCTTAAGTTATAAGTTACAACAAAGTTGCTCCCACTCTACCTGTTGTTCAGTGGTGATCTTCAACTTCGTAATAGTATTTACAATTAGTGTTAGAAACGCTTGAAGTTCAGCTTCGTTCGTGGTGATACCGACGCGCGACGCGCGTTGGGTTTGTTTAGTCGACAGGCTGCAAGTTACGGGAGTTAGGTTTTTATATGAAGAATTGAGTAATGTTTTGTAAGGTTTTTTTTTTTAGCTTAAGGTAAAAGCTTATGATATTCTTAATAATCAAGTACGAGCGAAAAGAAATTTCGTTGTAATAGACTTGACTATTAAGAATAGGGACGTTATAAAAAGAGAAATAAAGTATGAATTTCAAAGTCTCTGAGGAGAGAGCGATGTGTGACAGACGCGCGCACGGTGTCTCACCGAAAAGAATCGCGCTCGTGTGTGAACTCTAAGAACACTGGTATGTTCCTAGATCCAAAAATTTGAAGACGGATTATAAAAAAAATATCTACATTTTTAATAAGCAATATAATATAAAATATTACAACACTAGCTATGTAATCATTAATAATTAATAAATGGTTTATTGACAATATACACTAAAAAACTTACATAAAAATCACAACAATCCTGTGATTTATGTATAGTAAAACAAATACAAACACGACGTATGTAATTATAAAAATCGGTAAAAACGAATACGCCGAAATGCTTGTTACATTATAATTATGTAATCGCCAAATATTCGTAAACAGCGTAGGTAAAATCAAACATGAATGTACAATATTTACATCCAATCCCACATAGCGCTGCAGCATGAAATGGTTTGAGTAAACATCGCTTGAAGCGCATAAACACTGCAGGCTCTTAACATTTTCCATTTACTTTATTGCAGTAGAACTTTCCCTGACATCGTTGTGGACATTAAACTGTGGGTGGTCCAAAATAATAAGAACTTTAGTTTCGAGCCTGAGCGTAACGGCCAGTGAAATGACACTTAAGGCCTGCGCAGACGAGGGACTATTTGTCCGCAAACAATTTGCAACAACCAATGGACGTCCACCATCATCATCTGCCTAGCCTTTTCCAATTATTTTAGGATCGGCTTCCAGTCTAACCGGATCCAGCTAAATACCTGTATTTTACGTGGAGCGACTGCCTATCTGACCTCCACAACCCAGTTAGTTCTGGATAATACGGTACCCTTTGGTAAGACTGGTTGTCAACCTTTCGGGCTACTGACTACCTGTAACGACTGTCAAAGATCTACAAATGACAGCCGGGACCAACAGCTTTACGTGCTTTCCGAGGCACGGAGGAAACTCGGTATGTAATACGGTCACCCATCTATAGACAACCTAGGCAAGCATGGCTTAACCTAAAGATAGACCCGAGCGGCAGTTACTAGTTAGCCACGAGCTCTCTGGACGTCTGGACTTCCACCAATAGATGAAAAAGCCATTAGCCTCGACCAACAGCCAATGAACAGGAATGGTAATTTCTATCCGGCGGACAAAAGTCCCTCGTCTGCGGGGCCCTCAGTTCAACGTTCACGTATATGCGGGTCTAAATAATAACAAGCCACAAAGGTCGATCTTCAAGGTTACGCTGAGGTTCATCTATTCCATACCGAGTTTCTCCGTGCCTCGGAAAGCACGTTAAGCCGTTGGCTGTCATTTGTAGATCTTTGACCGCTGTGTAACAGGTAGTAAGTGGCCTGAAAGTCCGACAACCAGTCTTACCAAGGGGTATCGTATTAGCCAGAACTAACTGGGTTATGAAGATCAGATAGGCAGTCGCTCCATGTAAAATACGGGTATTTATCTGTCCCCAGTTAGACTGTCACTGAATGAAGGACTGTATCAGCCTTTATCTGAAAGCATTTATTTCATCAGAATTTAACATAACATCACCTCTGTAATCCCCGAAGTGTTAGGCAGTGGTGTACCTAATAGTGCTCCCACATTTCGCCAGTTATGTTTAAGTCCCATGTAATTAGGGGGAGCCTATTGCCATCAACTTAGCACAAATCCAGACTCCGTGGCTGCTACTGAAAAAAATCTGTTGGAAAAACCCAATAACCTATTGCCCGACCTGGAAATCCTACCCAGGACCAACGGCAACGTCAACACATCAGATGCACGTTTAGCATTTTACTCATTTTGTTACCTTTAAGATCTATTTATTCCTTGTACGGTCTGGCAATCAGACCACTTCCAAGGCCGGGGAGGATGTTCAAGCTTATAAACGCACCTTTCACCACATCTTAATTAACCAATGATGATCGCCTGTCAGTCCTGTCACGTCAAGAAGAGCCAATCGCGTTGCTCCAATGTATTTAGTACCAAAGCCATGTATACGTTTCAGTTTTTAAAATTGTAACTCCCACATAGCACTTCTCTTTATGCATTGTTCAAGAATAGATCATTCCTTTGATATCTCCGCATTTTTATTGAAATAAAGAAGAAGAAGTCACCCTGATTCCTATTATAGCTAGAAATAGCATACAAACATCATCACCGTAAACCTTCGCCGAAATTTTCAACCATAAACACCAGCAAGGACATAAAAGATCACCATTCACCGACATCAAATTACGACTCAAGAAGATTCTGAGCCAATTTTTACGACCACTCATTAATACTTCAATTTCGCACTGCAGTTAAAACCGTTTTAAAATTTTCATATAACACTTAGGCGAATTAAATGTGTCTACAAAATTCAATTTGTATGAATTTTACAGTCGCCTTAAATTCTGAGGGATGATAAAAAGATCCCCTTACAATTATTTTTAAGGAGGCTTTTTGCCGTAATTACGGTCGTTCTCTTACTGTTTTCCGGAGAATATCTTTTTTGGTGTTCTTAATCTTTTTTTACCCCGTTTTATCTTCTCAAGTAATCTGTGTCATTTATCTTTGTGAAAGATAAAAATATAAAATTAATTGGTTAATATACTTAATTAATCGGTTACGAAATCAGCCTTCTTATTATTTTCTAACGTTGATTTTGGTTTCTTCGAAATTAAAAAAACAACTTAAGTATTTCCTTACGATTAGTATATAATTTTTTTAACAAAGTCCTATTTTTTATAAAAGAGCGTTGCTTTACCTGAGCAATTTCTCCATTATCGTGTATTTTACTAGATAAAATGCACATGCATAAACACTCGACCCAGTAGCCTGTAAAAACATTTGTAACGCACGAGAAACAATCCCGCTACCCATAAAACAACAGCCAATTACTAAAACCACAACGCCAACAAAACTTTTAACTGAAAATCGTTCAAATATTTTTGGTTCAACCAGCTTCCCCTAACTCAGCTAATCAGACTTAAAAGTCGGAACAAACAAGATTTCATGACATTATTCATCTAAGTTGAGAAGAAGCAATCTTTTGTTAGGACTTTAGCCCTACCGTAATTCCTTTAAGTTGGTTGTAGATTAAAACAAAATAAGTTTGTCATGAAAAAACAGCATTGCAGAGTCATACTTCGGGAAATAATAAGGTCCCTTATTTATTTTGCTAAGTTTGAGTAGGTACCATTTTTAAGTTTCACTTGTTTTTTTGCCTTGTTATTAGTCACCATTTCGTTACTCTTGGGTATTGTTGAAAGCATTTTTAAGGAAAATCCAGTAGCTTTTACAGGGCTCTTGTTTAAGTAATAATAAACAAACCGTGGATTTTTAAGGCTAAGATACAAAAGCTGCAATGCAGCAGCAAAATTGTGTATGCATTGCTAGCTTCAAACGAACACTAATTCTAAAATTCCACGAAAACTCGTTTCACTACTAATAATTCTAAAACTTAGTCTTCTAAACTATGTTTATCAAAAACTACAGCTACAAATAATAACAAATCCTCAGCAATATTATTCTTAGAGCGAAAACTAATAAAATGCTTACGCTTTAAGCTTCGAATAACTGACAGAATTATGCAACATGCATTCATTTTGTACGAAAGCAAATACATATTATGTGAGACATACACGTACTTGACAGAGCGGCACTAATGAGAAAATATAACTATTACTGAGTGTTTAGAATACAGGCACCAATTCGTATTAACCTTAATTCATTGTGAATTACGACTTGAGAGCAATAGAAAACCTAGTTTCGCATTTTACATGGTAAACAATTTTTTTGGGATTGGGATTTCCATCAGGAATTTCTCAGTAGCAGCCACGGAATTTGGATTTGTGCCTGGTTGATGACAATAGGTCGCCCCCTATTACATGGGACTAAAAAAACATAACTGGTAAAATGTGAGTGAAGTATCAGGTACACCTCTGCCTAACCCTTCGGGGATTACAGGCGTGATGTTATGTATATATAATTTTGCCACTAGTTACTTACTGCTAGAAGGAATTCTAAAATATCTTGGTATTAGAACAGATGCGACATCATCATCATCTGCCGTGCTTTTTCCGAAGTATCAAGGATCGGCTTCCAGCCTAGCCGAAAGCATCTCAATTCTAAAGAGTGACTGCCTTTCTGACTTCCACCGCTCAATGGGTAACACGACACGTGTGTAAGTGCGTTCGTTTGAAAGTGTGACATGGTTGAAATAATGTGTTTGTCGGATCCGGTCATTGATACGGACTTATAATGAATCGCAGGTACGCCAGTGGTAATATCACACGACATACTTACAAGATCAAAATCAAAATATTTTATTGCACATAGGCCTAGGCTACATCGGCACTTATAAAACGTCGACAAAAAAGTGCACGGTTCGGGTTGGTCGTTTCCAATGGAAAAGAACCGGCAAGAAACTCAATGGTTACTCTTTTAAAATGATTTGGTTTTACAATATTATCAAGTCTATATTACTACGATTATATTACTGTTTTAATAATGGGTGGTTTTAATAAATATTCCAATTGCTATTTTTCCTTCAGGCTGATTGTTAACAGATAATAAAGCTAACCGTAAGTTACCATAAATCTTTTAACTACAACTCGTGAATAATTTTGGTCGGGTCACTAAAGTCTCTTATAATACCGACCTTATACCTAAATTTTTCATCATAGTGTGTTTCTAATGTTTTTCATATTATATTTCTCGTTCTTTCAAGCACTTTTATATGCGGCGCTAATGGCTCTAAGGGGAGCTGTTCTTTCAGACGGGGAATATTTAAGCATGTGGTGTGCATCCCATTTATGTGTAGGGTGGAGAGGCTGTAATATATAAGCCTTATGGCGATCCCCTTCATATTAAAGGAAGGAAGTAGTTTTTTATTGCAACATGCATTAGGAGATATTGGTTGGTAGGGATGTGGCTAGTTTTCGTATGAAACAATCTTATCGAAGTAATGGTTCTTAGGTCTGCTAAAACTTTTGGCAGCCGCGACTTCTCGCATCCGGCCCTAGATCAAGCCATGATCCGGGGCGAGAGGGAATGGGAAGCCATCACCTCCTTCTGCGAAGCAGTCATGATAGCGAAGGAGGTGGCGGAACGTGAGAGGGAAATAACCTCACGTCCCAGTCGCCTTGGGAGACGCCCCGGACCCCGGGCGTTGGGGGCCATGTGGTGGCTCTCGGCCACTGTAGGCGCGGGCCTGTGGACGGTGAGTAATGGGCTAGCTCGCCGTCCGTCCGTTTTATGACGACAGGCCATGTCGACGGCGCGTTCGTGTTCCACGCGCGCCTCAGAGAGATGTCAGCAAACAGGAGGGGCCCCCAAGGGCCGATGCCTGCCAGGGTTGCGGGACTGTTCGAAAGAGATACCGCGGCCCTGGAACACAAAGAGCAAAAGAAGGAACCTGGATAGGTTTTAGTCAGTACAAGTCTGACACTCCCTTCCGCTCCGCCCAGAGCGGGAGGAGTCATTTGATGATTTCCCATCCAAAAAACAACACATACATCCAGTGTGAGTTGCTCGATGCCTTCAACTTTTCGGTTCTAGAATTTCCTCTCAAAGATTTCCTACTTCGTTTTGCTAGCAGGCTAGTTTCCTCACAACGTTTTTCTTAATCGTAATGCAAGCAGCTGCAAGGTTCACAATGAAGTAAAACTTCGGATACTTAAAATAGTAAAAATATCGGCTATTCCATATCAACGGTTGGCAAGTAATCAGTCTGCAGATTGTAAACAAAATAGTAACACAAATTGTGTGAGCAAACACGCCATATTTCAAAACAAAACTCGATACACGTCTCTAATTCCCCCAATAGTACTGATGTATTAATATTATATATCAAAAACAGAAGTACCACATAACAATTAAACAAAACATGTTGAAATCGAATGGAACCATTGCGCAATCACAATTCGTCGTTTGCCCTAATTCGATTGCCTCTGGAATTTGGACAAACGACCAAGTGTGGTACGACTCTGCGGGCAATCTTGTTCTGTTTTATGGTTTAACTTCAAAATCAAAAATCAAAATCAAAGCATTTATTTCAAGTAGGCCAGTTACAGGCACTTTTGAATTGTCGAAACAAAGACAACAATCAAATGTAGCTACAGTCCCAGTCACAAGGCATAAAAACTGTGAAAGTACTGTAGTTGCCCATTTCCTAACGTAGATCTCTATGGAGAAGAACGGGCTAGAAACTCCATGGACACTCTTTTAAATCATTCAAACTACTCGTATGGGAATCGAGTACCCGAATGCGGGTTAATCATTATAGAATGAGTATTGTGCGAATATGTCTACCTAACGGCCTAATCAATAACATCCACACGGCATTAGGTACACGTAAAAACATTGCGATAAAGATACAGCGAGAGGTGCTTTGAAACGCTATTCTTAAAAATCTTAAATCAGCAGACAACTAGTAGCTTGAACCCTGTTCTGAAACCAGGAGGCAATGGTGCTCTTTTTAAGACTGCAACCAGAAAATGTAGCGGCAAAATCGCCCGATCGCAGTGACTCACTGTGGACACGACTTTAGACTAGACTTTGCTGTGCCCTACAGGATCCGTATTTGTAACTTATCTTTAAGCCGGCTTCCAGTCTAACCGGATGCAGCTGAGTACCAGTATTTTAGATGGAGCTATCTGACCTCCACAACACGGTTAGTACGGAGCTCCGTAGGTACTTTTGGTAAGACTGGTTGTCAAACTTAAGATCTACATTATGGAATACGAATAATGAATAAATGAATAATATGAACTTGAGTATGAAAGATTTCGATGTTAGTCTAAGAAATTGCTTCCGTAGGTAAGGGCATGGCCGCGTATTGCCGTATTCAAAGATTTTGCGGTAGCCCACGGAATCCTTCAAGAACTTTTAACATTATTCAGTGTACCTTCTGCTCCAATACTTTACTGTAAATAGTATCTCTCATAGTTGCTCAATGTATTTATAAGCTCGGTTTATTTTGCCAGCGCGGTAAACATTAGGTGGTGTTTTCGTAGGTATATTAGAGGATGCATGTCTTGACGGTGGCTCATTGTTTTGTCGTGAAATTTACGTGACTACGAATATACAGTATACAGTCAAAGTACAAACGTTGTACGTAAACATTGCTGCGGTAGAATATTAGCCCAAGATTTTGCTTACGTGTGCGTGAAATTTTCCTAAGAGAATTTCAGGCAAATATTGTTAAGGTCCTAGAATTGGTGTAGAACTTGCTAAAATATATATTGTGGGGAAATGGCAGAAAACGAGTAAAATTTTCTTGGAAATAAATTGATGTAAAGCTTTGAACTACGAGTATATTAAAACAGTTTTGCGAATGGTTGCCCTTGACAATACAAACACATAACGTACATATGTACTATCCCGCCGGAATTACACAAGGCATAGGCATTGGTAATACTCATAAATAGTTTCGTCTCTCATATAATAGAGGCGAGTCTATTGGCATCAACCTTATAGCAACAGCTGCCAATAAAATTCTCGACAAAATTGGAGCCGTTTCGGAGATTAGCCGGAACAAACAGATAGACTGACAAAAAAAATACACTGTTATATATACTGTATATACTTTCATTTTGCTGCTTAGCCTGGTTCAAGGTCCACTGATAGTATAGGTTTTATCACTTGTGTGCCAGGCTTCCCTGGAAGGCAAAATCTAGCGCTTCTTTCTTTTCCTTAATCATCTTCC
Source organism: Eurois occulta (assembly GCA_950022335.1). NCBI lineage: Eukaryota > Metazoa > Arthropoda > Insecta > Lepidoptera > Noctuidae > Eurois > Eurois occulta. Next base: position 2,692,295 of record OX465486.1, read on the forward strand.
TGCTCTTCTACCATTTTGCTTGGGGTCGGCGCAATACTTTTTTTCTTCCATTCTTCCCAGTCACGTTTGCACTTACTCCTTTTTCTTTCATTTCATATCTTCTGCTGAATCATCATCATCTTCCTGCCTTTGTCCCATTGTATTTGGGGTCGGCGCAACACGTTTTTTTCTTCCATTCCCCCCTTTCAGACTTCACGGCATCATTTACTCCTTTCTATTTCATATCAGTCTTCACACAATTCATCTATCTTTTCTTTGGACTTCCTCTCCCTCTCCATCCATCAACATTCATATCCATCACTTTTTCAGTCACATGCGTTTCATTCCTCCTCATTACATGTCCATACCAAGACAAACGACTTCCTTTCAATTTTTCTGTAACAGGCGCTACTTTCAAACTTCCTCTAATTTACTCATTCCTTACTTTATCCATTCTTGTCACTCCACACATATATCTTTTGCTGAATAAAAAGCAAAAAAAAACAAACTTCTCAGCAAAGATCCATCTTCATACTGCATTCACAAAACAGAACGAGAATATAATGATAATGAATTATACAGAGTTGCCAGCACCCCCTAAAATAGCTTCATAAGACAAAACTAAACAACGTGCCGCGTACTACAGAATGAAGATAAATTAATTTAACGTCAGCCCTTATTTACATAACGGCATCAAGTAAGGGAACTAGGAGTAGGACTCGGTTATGTACGAGAAGACGTCTTCATTTTGAGAGTAAGTTTGTTTATATGGGAGGTGGGCGGGTAGTAAAAGAAATGGGTTATTGTACATTCGCCACAAAGTAAATTCGTCACATTTTCTAAACTCCATACATTGAAAGTGTATTCGCCACATGCATAAAAAATATGTGTAAATTCGTCACAAGTTTCCATAGGTACATATTTTTTGCATATAGTACTGGTAGAAAACAAAGTTATTGATTTTTAGCGCTCGAAATGAAAATGATTTCTAAAATCTTTCTTTTCTCCTGCGCTCCTGCACATGCTATCATGCGCGTGCTCGCTCTCTTTCTAGCCGTACCGGTCAAGTGGCTCACTTGACCTTGGTGTTCTCAATGACTAATATTATAGTTTTCTTTGGGTGTTCTGTTGCAAATGTGATCTGCTTAATATTTTAGTTACCAAAGAGTATTAATTTATTATTAGGAAGAAATGAGGTTGCACGCAGCACGTCATGTTAGCTCTATGGAAAGGGGTGACAACTTCTTAATGTCGTTGATGGGGTGGCAGATTGATAGAGGAAGATCGCTCATGGGGCAGTAGGATTTTTAATTACCTATTTGTTAACCGACTTCAAAAAGAAGGAGGTTATCAATTCGGATGTTTATATATTTTTTTTTTTATGTATGTTCGGGCATAACTCCGTCATATATGGACGGATCTGCAAAATTCTTTTTTTGTTCGAAAGGGGTTTATTACGAAGTGGTCCCATTTCAATTTGGTGAAGATCTGCTGCTGATCTTCGGAGATATACAATGGAACTCTTCAATAATAGACAGCAAATCTGCCGTGATTGGTGCCATGAAATGTATTGTTAACAATGTAAAATAAAAGCATAGAATATATTTGTATAAGATATTGCAACTAAAAATGAAAAAATAAAAAAACTTTTTGCAAAAAATAAAACCGACTTCAAAAACACAAAAAGTGAAAAATAATTTTAGCTTCAGAAGTCGGTGATTTGTTTGATTCAGTTTTTTGTCACCGACTTCTGAAGCTAAAATTATTTTTCACTTTTTTTTTGTGTTTTTGAAGTCGGTTTTATTTTTTGCAAAAAGTTTTTTTTTACTTTCTCGTTATTGTTAAATGTAATTACGTATGAGTTCAATTCGTTTTGTTTTGTGGTGGTTTAGGTCAGTTTCCTGTGGTTGTTGTTTTGTTCCTAAGTTACAATATTGATTGCTCTACTAGCACTCAAGTAGAGCGGACGTGTGTATTAGCGTGTATTTTATTTATTACATGACGTAAAAAAGTATTCGAGCGGTCTGTGACCTAGTTATTGAATCACATTTTTGTGCTCAGTTTGTGATTTACTTTGGTGAATAACAAGTAGTTATGAGAAATATCTAAGAACTAACTAAATGTGTCAAATATTGAAAACAGCCCTCGGAGTATTCCACCTCCTAGCAGCCCTTCGACCAAACCTCAAACACCTTACCATGCGGCAGAAGGAAGATTAGAAGCAGTGGAAACCAGCGATATTAGTAACTGGTTGACCTCCATCGACAAGTGCCTGAATGAAGTCTGTCTCATTGCTCAGGAAGGAAAGCTGAACTCCGAACAAAAGCTAAGGATCAATGCCCTTTCGCGCAAGGTAGGACATGGCGTTTCACAAATGGCAGTTTACTACCAGGATTTGAGGCTCAAGGCCAAAGAATTTCAAAATTCTGCTCAAGTGTTGGAAGAAAAACGGGACCTCACCAATTGCCTTAAAAATTTCCAGCAAACACTTCAAGCTAGCATTCAAGAAAACTGCGTCAAGACAACTATTGCAGAAAAAGTTTCATTTGCTGACATGGTCAAAACCAACAAGAATAACTACTTGCGCCCAAATAAACTCAGCTCTATTGCAATTTATCCAACAGACAAATTAAAATCTAGTGACGACACAAAAACTCTAGTCCAAAAAATAATATGCCCAGAACAAATGAAATTGCACGTACGTGGATTACACAAAACAAAAAACGGGGGCGTTATTATCAGCACGGAGACAAAAGACGATATTGAAAAACTTAGACAGTTGTCACAGCTAAGTAGTTCCGGCCTGAAAATGGAAGAACCCCATAAGAGAAGACCAAGAATTGCTGTTATAGGAGTTCCGACCGTTTTAAGTGATCAAGAAGTCTACGATTGCATTTATGAGCAGAACTTAGCCGACAAGCTGCCTGATTTACCTCGTGACTCTTTTATGGCTTCTATAAAATTAAGTCACAAGTCGGGTAAAAAGGAAGGACCTACGTGTAACTTTATTCTTGAAGTTACTGCCAGCATAAGAAAGGCTCTTATAAACCAAAACCGAGTGTACATTAATTGGACATCCTGCCCAGTGAGGGACTTTACACTCGTGACCAGGTGCTTTAAGTGTCACCAGTATGGACATGCTGCAAAGAGTTGTCGGGAGGCTACCTATACGTGTGGACATTGTGGAGAGCAAGGTCATCAGTCTAAGGAGTGCAATAAAAATGCTGAACTGCCACAGTGTGCAACATGCTTGCGTTTTAAAAAACCGAGCAACCACAAAACAGGCGATCAAGAATGCCCCGCTAAGAAATTAGCTGAGGCAAGATATGTCAATTCCATTGATTACAATGACCCGTGAGAGCGCCGACTTTATTTATAAGTTCTTTTTAGTAATTTGCGTTATAGTTTACTCATAAGTTTATTGACCTTTAGGTACCTACAAATTATCGCACTTAAAATAATATTAGTTATTTTTTCACAAATTATAATACAATTGTTTAGCACATTTTTGCAATTTATTGACATAGCAGTTTTCTCTGTAGACAAAAAGTGCACGTGACCTGGATTTTTGTGTTATGCTTAATTGTAAAATTAATAGAACGTTGCAGAGAAGTTGGCTAAACAAACTATTTTTCTTACTTTGAATAGAACCATAATAATTACGTATTATATTTATAGATAAGTTATTTACTAGTTATCTGTTTATGGAATCTTAGATAATATTTAGATGTAAGCACTTTGAGTGAGTTACCTGAGATACAGGTTTATTCCTAGTTCAGGTAGAATCCAATTACATATTGTATACCTATTGTTTTTTAAGGCCATATTGTAAATATTTTTGTATTTCAATTATTTCAATAAAATAAACAAAATAAACAAAACAAAAACAATAAATTGTTGTGTTTATTATTTTACGTATCTTGTTGTCTTTTTTAAAACATCTTCACTTCGATGGTAGTTAGTTAGATTGATGCATCTCTGAAAAAATGGATCATTAATCAGCCGGGCACAAGCTCGGGTGGATATAATAATAATATCTTGGGACAATCAACCATATTTTGAAATATAATCGACTAGCTTTTGCCCGCGGCTTCGCCCGCGTGGATGTCGAAAAATGCAAAACTTGCATGAATAAGGAATGGCTGTCATAAAAATGTATTGTGACTAGAACCATAGCTGTGTGCAAAATTTCAGCTCAATCGGTTGAAGATATCTGCTTCAAAATTGAGTTGCAAGATTCCACCCGAACAAACATAGTTACATACCTTGGTCCCCCTTTTTAACCCTTCTGGGGTAGAATTATCATAAACACTGAGACACGTATAAACTAATTTTCAATCGTCAGCCTAAACACAAAATTGGAAAATCCTAACTTCAAAACTGACGGACTTTCATATAATCTTCCATCCCCTATTTTAACCCTTTAGGGGTAGAATTCCCAAAAACGCTAAGTCACGTATAAATTATTTTTTAAGCGTCAGCCTAAACACAAAATTTGAAGAACCTAACTTCAAAACTGACGGACTTTTATATAAAATTCCATCAGGTTACTCCTTTAGTGGTGGAATTCCCAAAAATCCTATCTTTTTGGATACTTACTCTTCACAAAAAACACACCCTCCAAGTTTCATATCTCTAGGACCAGCGGTTTGGGCTGTGTGTTGATATATCAACAGTCAGTCAGTCAGTTTAGCTTTTTATATATATAGATTGTTTAATTTTTCTGCTGTCTGTACGGAAATAAACAATATGGCGGATTTTTTTTCATGAAAATAGAGCTGTGGCGAGTTTACACATACTTTATTTCGTGGCGAATTTACTTTGTGGCGAATGTACAATAACCCAAAGAAATAAGGCTGACTGAATATTTTTGGAGAATTTATTTCATAATCATACAAACAAAACGGTGTAGAGAAACATCGTGAAGAAACTGTGAGGTAACTGGCTTAGCCTTTAAAATAAATTCAAGGACTTGTGACATCGACCAATCCGCACTGGGCCCACGTAGTGGATTTTGGCCTCCCTCTTACAGACGCATTGCCTTTCCCCAAGCTTTTTGAACGTTACCTATTGGTTGTTAACGCTATATTAGTTTTTAAGTATGATCTTAGAACTATTCACTTATATTATTTACTGATAGAGAACACACGATCTGAACTGGTGGATCAAAATGCAAGGACCTAGCACAAAATGTTTTTTCTTTGAAAAATAAAACGTTTTCATCCAAGACATTACCTACTTCACACAAAACACATTAAAAAGCTATTATAAAATCTCAGGTGCAAACGACGTAGCACCTGTTGATTGACATAAAAGTAACCCAAATTATTACAAATTGATCGAATCAGGTGACTTTGAGGAACTCCATTGTCAACGCGGTGTGGTCGGGGGTACATCCGAACATCCGAATATTCGAAGATCCGAAGTTGGCCCACCTCAGCGATTAAGTTCAAATTAATTGATTCAGAATTGTTAAATGGCAAATCCGGTGGTAAGAAGTGTACTCGTTGAGGTAAACGAATTTAAATAATTAGCGACTCTTCCTGGAAACCTGGGGTTGTAAGGTTGTACCTTTTCGGATTGTCGCTTTTAAAGTAGGATAAACTTCGAACGCGTGTGAATATTTACATGAGGTGTTTGCTGCCATTAAAGACCGATTACTGAAGGCATTCGGAATTTGTTTCGAAGAAAATTGGGGTAAATGGTTCTAATGTTAGTATTTAAATGAAACTTAAGTTAAAGAGGGGGATGATTTATGATTTTAATATTAAAAATACATCAAATAGTTTACTGGCAATTTTCAAAAAAACCCAAACACCATTTCTTTTGTCTTTGTTCTTCTTTATTTGAAACTGCTTCTGACTTAGATCCCCATATTCACTTTGCCTTTTTCCGAAAGAAAAATAAGAATTCAGCAAAAAGTCTACCTAAACCTATAAAATTCGATTTTCCCAGCGAAGCATACTATCCTCTAGTTTAGTATTCCTCTATGCTGATGGACGTGACAAGCATTTTAAGATGACGTCTTAGCATAAAAGTTTTGCTCCAAAACCTGATTGGTGGAGATAGAGTGTAGCTTCCTGGGTTCAATTTTAAGTTTGACAAAGCATTTTTTAACAAAACAGCACCCATGAAATCCCCGTAGGGCTAGGCAGAGGTGTGCCTTATAATACACCCAATATTTCGCCAGTTTTGTTTAAGTCGGTATAGCATTAGCATGCAGTATTTCTACTGCTAGTACAACAATAACAAACTTTCTACTTGAAAGGAGGCTTTCTTGTTATTCTAGCAGTCTTTTTGGTATCTTATGGTAGACCTTGATTGAAGTACATGAAACCCGACGGTAATAGTACGAAGGCACGAAATAATCCATTGACAACAGACCGATAGTTTACCGAAAATATAGTACTTGGCTTGCCCGTTGCGTTGCCAACCTAAATTGAACTTCTCACGAGGCTTCAATCGGTCTTTTTAAACGATCAATTATTGCTTTATTCATTCATTAACCATATTAATTAGGTACATTTTTAAATATTAAAATCTCAAAGCCAAAAAAGAAACATATTAAAAATAGTAGCCTACCAGCATTGGTTACAGGGTCCGAGATACCGGTGGTCAGGGCTCTTGAGAGAGGAACCTCCTAATAATACGCGCTGTGTCTAGAAGTACTGCTTTAAACCCTTGATCCAGCTGCCAAGCGAAAGCCTAATCAGATGTTGGTCGAGGCTATTGGCTATTAAGCCATTGGCCGACACGACTATCGGCACAATGACTGCTGTACTCGATCACTTATTATTATTAGCCATCTGTGTCCCACTGCAGGGCAAAGGCCTCCCTTCTCTGCTTCCACTTATCCCTATTCATTTCTGTTCGCGGCCAATCTTTAAGATAAGAGTTGAGTTCGTTTTTCCATCTCCACCTGAGCGTGCCGCGATCGAGTAAGAACAAATTCTGACCAGGCAAGCTGGCTTGAAAACAGGCTTTCAGTATAAGTTTCGGTGCGAAATATCATTCCTTATTGTTTTTTCAAAAACGTTGCCCTCACTAGGAATTTCTCCTGTATCGTGGTATCCGTGCGGGAATCAAACCCGCAACACGAAGCACAGCAGTCAATCGCTCAGCCACTGCGCCAACCGTGCCGTCATTCTTTAAATAAATATCAGCTTGCGCCTTTCTGGCAACTCCCGTCGAAAACAGGCGTGAGATCATGACTAATTACATAATGCTATTCCAAACAACATTCGTTCAACCAAACGGAGTAGATTTATACTCACGAGGAAAACCGAGGAAAAGGTAAAAAATTGCGCGTAGTTTAGTCTTCGCCCTTGACCCAAACCCACTATAAAGACCAGCTTACGTATCACCGATGACCTGAATGATAAGAATTGAGTGTTGAAAGCAGTAGTTTGGTGAGATTTAATAGATTAGCTAAGGAACTCTAAATAGCTACGCCGAAATACGTAAAAACTTCGGCGGTTCATTGAAAAAGTTACGGCTTTATAGTTTGTGGGAATGGAACATTGTTTTGTGTTTTTTTGTTTATTTGGAAACAGGAAACTTTATGAATACAGTTCAGAGTTTGGTGACTTCTGTTTTGCACTGGATAATGAAATGTGGGCAACTCTGTTGATCAATCAAATCAAGTTGGCGAATTTTTCTTGATGTGGGCTCACAAATTCACACACAGATTTGTCTAGATGGGTTTTGACTAAATGCTTCAGATTTTTAGCAGTCCCAAGGAAAAGAATATAAGACCTCAAGGGCCTTATTTAGACAAATGTTTTAAAGCGCTTTGACAACGGGTTTGGCAAAGGTTTTTCGGTACCTTATGTCAGTTCAATATTTTTGACTCTACCGCCATCTTTATTGGGCACCGGGCGGAAGGCGGACGGTCGCACGGCTGGCTCGACGAAGGCAGGCACCGGAGTCGCCGGCGGGCCACGCACAGCCGACGCCGTGCTAGATCCGGCTCCCGGCTGGACTCACTAATATTATAAAAAGGAAAGATTTGTATTTTTGTATGTTTGTATCGAATAATCTCAAAAACTACCGGACCGTTTTCAAAATTTCTTTCACCATTAGAGTGCTACATTATCCCTGAGTAACATAGGCTATATTTAAAAAATGTCTACTCGTGTGAAACCGGGACGGGCCGCTAGTCATTAATAAAATATCACTGTCCTAACCTAACCAACCTAACCTAACATCTCAGGTCTAACATTAAAATGATACGGTCGTATGAAATGAAAATAAAAAAAAAATATCTTTTACAAAGTCATAGCATTGAACACGAGTCTGAATATTCGGGACACGCGCTTTTTACAAGTATAGAAGGAAACCTTGTCTAGTACCTATAATTTACATGTCAAGTAAACATACATCTGACATACCACTTAAATAATTATTATGCGAGAATATTTAATGCTATAAACTCCCGACAAGACTTGTAAATATTGAAATATAATAAATATACTGCCAGATTTGAGATTAGATTGAAAAGATTACTAGATTTTGTTGATAAGTAATAGGAACCATCAAACATGATTTTTATTTCCTGCTTTGTAACGAGTAAAGAAATTTTAATATCAATTGTTTTAAACAATTTAGGAGACCATTTTGTAGTAATTTTAGCTGGGGTAGTGGGTACCTTTACCATGCCTATCGTGTTCGTCGACAGGCTGCGTTACTGTATTTCCGTTCATATGGCATGGACATCAACTCTTTCGCAGGGGGAATCGATTAAAAACTCCAGTACTACTTTGAATTTTAACGTAGTAATTATATCCTGTCATCGATAGGAAAGGACTTAATTGTTAAGAGATGGTTGTAGACCAACCAGAACAACCACATGGGTAGATGATCAGATTCAGAACATCGCAGATAATAGTTGGTTGATACCAAGGAAGTTTGACACAAAAAGAGGAGATGCCGTCAATGATTAATTAATTATTTCCATAAAATAAATTGATTAAGCCTAATCATTACAAAATTATATACATTTATAAATTAAAATGGCATGAAGTAACTAACTTAGCAATAAACAAAAAAATGGGGCCAAAAAAGCTCCTCAACTGGTAATGTCCGCAAAAGACGGGTAGCGTTGCCACGTAGTATAGCAACGCTGAGCCAAGGTAAAAGTCAGCTCTTGGGTCACGGGAAGAGTCAACTAAGCGTTTTGAAATTTGATTTGTGAGTACTCGTACCCCACGATCCTAGACTTTCTACCCCAAACGGTTCTAAAATATATTTACCAATAAGTTTACTATATTTACGAAGGTTCTCCGCAGCCGCAGCGGCAGTGCCATATTTATTTTACATACTTTTACATAAAAGTAGGTAACTTAATTTGGCAAGCAATTTATAAAACTAAATTAATGAACCTGGTGACTGAATTAAACGTTGGTTGTGGGTGTATAACAAACTTTCAGCCTATTTAAAGTAGGTATTATGTTACATAACTGAAGCTGACAATATTTATGGTCGTAGAAGTTCTCCACAATAGTGGTTCAACAGGTAGGGTGTGAACTCGCAAACTGTCGATCGCTGTCACCCCTAGGCAGTGTCACTTGCGATTCTTGCAAAGCTTATTATTCGTCGAACACCCCGGCTCAACAAATATACTGTGATGGGCTGAAGGATGCTGAGTTTTGTAAATTCTTTATGGTTAGTTTTAACAAGATCATTGTCATAGTAGGCAGTCATCATCTTTATTATCATTATATCAGCCAAAATTCGTCCACTGCTGGACTTAGATAGATAGATAGAAAATTTTTTATTATGTACACGGGACAAATTTCTATTAGCATAAAAGAAAACATTTCACATCGGGTGACACAATGGCCGGTCGCTAAAAGAAATCTTTTCAAGACAACCTCTGGATGGATTAGAAGAATCGCCCGGTCCTCTGTTTTTTGCATCTAGCGAATTCCCGTGGGCTCGTGGGACGCTTTCCAAAGCTGCGTCGTCCTGGACGTGGACACAACTCCAGAACATGTAAGTTACGATCAAGATAAAATATATGTGGCCCAAAAAGTATTGAATTTATAATTCATTTCCATTAGATTATACATTTATTTATTCAGGTTTGACTTATAATTACAATGATTGATCAAGTTAGAGCTTAGTTTCAATAAAGTTTGTTTGTTCATTCAACAGCGAGCGTTCTGTTTAACTATTTAGTTCCCGCTTGTGTGTCTCTATTTCCGTAACTTTTATTTGTTCTTTGACTTTCATGGCAGACGTTATAAAACAAATAAAATCAGTTTATTGCAAACATGTTGTACATGGATTCATGGAATACAAATTTCTGAAAATGAACATAATATCAAACGTAACATAATTGACGGCACGGTTGGCGCAGTGGTCAAGCGATTGACTGCTGCGCTGCATGTCGCGGGTTCGATTCCCGTACGGAACAAATATTTGTATGACCTACAAGTAGTTGTTCCGGGTCTGGGTGTTTTTCTATCTATAATATGTATGTATTTAAAAAAAAAATGTATATATGTAGTTTATCAGCCATCTAGTTACCATAACACAAGCATTAGGTTGCTTAGCTTGGGACTAGATGGTGCTGTGTGAAATGTCCAGGGATATTTAATTAATTTATTTAAAACATTATAATTGTCTTACGTTCAAAAGCACATTCCGTGAAATATAAAGTTCCGTTTAAATTTAAATAAATAGTATTAAAGTTAAAACCGTCTAAAGCTCGCCTACACAGCTTGCCCGTACAGCTTTTTCTATCGTATTGACACAAACTACAACTAAGCTACATAAACGATGACGTAGATGGCGAAACTGTCGTTTTTATAAAGTTGCTGTGCCGAACAGGGTCCTTATTGATATTTTACTTTGTTACACCATCTTTGTAATACATATGGAATGCAATAAAGAACTGAGTATTAAGTTACAATATTAAGAGTATTAAGTTGCAATAAAGAATTGAGTACTAAGTTACCCTTCGCGTCGCTTTGGTTTGTCATATTCAATTCAATTCAATTCTTTATTGCATATCATATGTGTTTTACAAGATCTTAAAAATATTAGTTAAGTTCATATGGACCCTGTCGGGCACAACAATTTATACAATATTGATGGTAACATTTAAAATAAACAACATTAATTAAAAAATATAGCAAATGGTCATAGTGAATGGTCTGGCTATACCGGTGCGGTTTGCGTTTGCAGTCACATTTCTGTCGAAGTATACTTTTAGTATCTCTACCAGTAAATTCTATTTTTCATGCACAACCATAGAGGATAATTATGGAAAAATTTACCAGCGGACCCTCATCGTAAACGATGACCCACACCCTGTCTCGCTACTTGAACCACTCCACCTGCACCTTGACAGACCTATTCGAGGCCTACTAACGCTATCGAGGTGCCAAATTTCTGGCCGAAGCTTATTTAATTATCACGATGAAGAACAATGATTTTGTTTTTTTTTATTTTGATTTTTTTATATTGTCCTGTTAAGTATCTGTGTGTACATAAATAAATAAATAAATAAGATTTTCGGGAGTTTCGAAGTCTGGAATCGTGTTCAGTTGATGCAATAGAATCGCCCTCTTATTGCATGGGACTTATACATAACTGGCGAAATGTGGGTGTATTACTAGATACACCTCTGCCTAACCCTCCGGGGATAACAGTACAAAGAGAACGGATGCCTATTTATACTCCTTCCAACAATTATTTTAAAGTACATACTGCTAACAATAACTGCAACACATTTAAACTCAACATACCACAACCCGAGCACGGACCCGACGACAACCCACACCGCAAACGACTTGCGCTCGCATTAGATCGCGTAAGATATGTCAGATTCCATAATAGTTCCTTGTGTACTAGCGTTGACCCGCTGATGACCTGCATTTAGTGCAAATTCTGTTTTAAATTCTAGTTAAACTGGCTTCTAGTGGCACACATATAATTAAACTCTGTGAAACTGTGAAAGCTGTCCTATGAAAAACATGGGTTGGCAACAGTAGTGAAGGGTCAATTTTTGGAAGAGGTAAGCCGGAGTACATATCTTTAATGTGATTATAATATTTGTCTTTAGAATACTGACTGTGCCATTTTTCAAAGGAAAGCCGGTAGGAATCGAGTTTTATGGATCTTTCGCCACTGGTTGGCAATGCAGTCGAAACAGCGCTGCGTTCAACGAAACAAACTATCTAGAATTGTAGATTGACAGAAGCGAATATCACAATATGTATTATTTCTTTTAATATTCAAATATTATCACTTTGCTATGGTTTGTGGTGATGCACTGAGTATGTGAAAGGTGATATACCTAGAAAGGCGGTGACTATTGCCATGACATGTTCTAGAAAAGTATGGATGAAGAAGAACAAGAAAATTATGCTGCTCCAACTCTAAATAAATTTAGGCTAGTACATGATTATGATTATGTATGTTAATGTCATCATAATATATACTTTAAAAAAATCTATAAAGAAACACATTTTAGCTGATATTAAATTTTAAGCTATATTCGGGAAGTGAACTAATCTAACCTATTTTTGTTGTGTAACCGTTGCGTCGCTAACGTATTCTAAATAATTTAATCCATTCTAATTTAATTTAATCTATTCTAATTTAATTTAATCTATTCTAATTTAATTTAATCTATGATATTTAATTTAATTCAGTGTAATCAATTTAGTTTGTAATAGTTTTTTTTTTCAAATTATGTATTTCTTGTTTTAATTATTTCATGGTGTAATTATTTGCGCATAATGTAGTGCATGCTGTGCTTATCTGTAAGTGATGAGGCGCTTAGACTTAAGTTAGCAATGTACAAACTATAGTGTAACAGTGTACTCATTGTTGAGAAGCCTAATAATAAATCAATAAGTTTTTTCTCATATAAGTGAATGTAATTCTATTTGAGAAATTAAGTTCTTAAACCGTAAACCATGTATAAGATTTTCCTAAATTAACAACATACGTTCCAGAAAAATATCGTGACAACATCTATCGAAACATACCTGCGCAAAAGTTCAATAGCCCTATGCATTACTACACATGCAACAAAAAAACAGAACTTCCTTCCATAATCGCATACTCATCAGAACTCGTGTCAAACTAACATAAACAGTACAATGCGTAACAAAATAGAAGGGAGGAAGCAACTAGAGCACTTAATGACCCCCACGCCAACTTTAATAGACACTTCGTTACATTTGCCGACATCACGCGAACTCGCGTAACCCTTTAAAACTGTTTTAATTTCCACTCAGCGATAAACTAGGTGGGTATGGTTGATAGCAACAAGTTGAGAATTCAATTAATAATTGCTGATGGTGTTGATGAAGTTGTTCTGGTTGTTGATTTGGGAAGAGTTTCACGGAAACCACCATGTGAGCAAGGTCCGGAGCAATAGTTTGGTTTGGTTACAGAATCCACAAAACTTTTTTTTTTTTTTATGGAAATTCTTCTAGGACGCGAAGATGCACAAACATTAACCTTATAATTAAAAAAAATAAAATTTAGTTGTAAAAATTCAAAATTAAAAAAAATAAAGCTGAAAAATAAAATTGTAGTAACACAGTTAGAGGGGATCGGTACTGTTACTTATTAATATAGGCTATTTCATGGCTTAACTAGGAGAACAGCACGTCACCCACTTGATTACAAGAGATTTAATACTACCTACTCTGTGAAATCAGTTACATGTACTGCAATCTGTTTTTATATAAATAAAGATTATACGAGTATTACAATTTGAAACACAGCGTAGTATATACCGCTTGCGCATGATGCGCATTTTAACTTAACATCACTAAATAACCACCAATAAATAATACCTAACGCTACTGCTACAGTATACTAATTATTTTCCAATTGCAACTCTATTACTATTGTTGTAAAGTGGTTATATTACCACTATGTATTTTCCAGCGATTATTTCAATCCCTCAGTACGAGGTAACAGCGTAAACACGTTCACAAGACTTCACGGAACTCGGACATTTATTCTTTTCTAGAAAGAGTGCAAAAACATGTCAACTCCTAAGACTCTATAAAGTTAGCTAGAAACAGTTTCTCCTGATTGGCTAGTTTGGACGTGCTCTAGAATGTTTCTAATCAAGATAGCAGATACTTGAAATACCATCTATATTATGACATCATAAAGCTGAGAAGTGGTTTGATTGAACGCGCTGGTCTCTGGACCTGCCAGTCGTATATAATAAAGACTTTTTGCATTTGATAAACTAGTGCTTGAGCCAGGTTATAGGCTATTTAACATTAAACTATCACTCTCAGGAGCCGACGGCGTGTGAAACTTCGAGTTAATATTGCTGCAAGAAATAGGTATTCGTTTATCAACAAATTAAGAATTTTCAAAAGAGCACCTAATTACTAGTAGTTTCCCTCTATAATAGCCTTCTTAGTTAGTGAATGATGGTTGAATCGCATTACAATGACCAATTGAAAGTACGAAGTTTCTTTGGAGATGTCAATCCACAGCCGAATTACTTCAGTCAGTAAACGGAAAAGGAAACATTCCTGCAAAAAAGTCAGTACAAGTTGCGATTCGAATTATGTTTCCGGATAGAAATATTATTTTCGGATAGGAACTACTATCTGTCCGCCAACTGTACATTTTTATGGCAATATTATTCTCTCGAGACTATTAATAACGCTGGAAAAGGATGAAAAAACATTTTAAAAACAAGAACCAACATTTACAAAATAATTTTATTCCGATATTATCAAGTGAAAACTCCATTAGCATCAATTTTAATGAGACAGAACATATATTGCAGTGATTTAAGTATTTAATTAATTAAATATGTTCTGCGTTTCAGGAAATTTTAAAACATAAAATTGGATAAAAGCGTGTTTTATTCGGTTGTAAATTGACCGTCACTAAAGTTTATATTTAATGATTATGTAAGAATGACTGGGAAGTAATGCGAAACATGGAAAGTACTTAATTTTAATCTATTAGGTGCTGAAAAAGGACATACATACAATTTAACGTGTTCTGCACGTCCTGATGTACAAGAACTGAGGGACGCTACATAGTAGTCAAATTTTGGTCTGACTCAATTTAGACTGCCATCGAAATGTTAAGAATAAGATTTTTATTTTTTTTATTAAAAAATTGGCTTTACCTCGATCACGCCTAGTGGAAAGCGATGGATGAGGTCTATGACGAAACGAGCGTGCCCAGAGGATGCCTGTTCACTCTTGCTTTGAAGGCAGACCGGTTAAATGTGGAAGGGAACACAGATGCCGGCAGAGAGTTCCACACTGGCTGTGCGCATAATTAACGTGGAGGAGAAGCGCCGAGTCTGACTCGTCGGGATATCAACCAAGTGTGGGGGGTACGCCGGTATATCTTGTTTTTGAATCGTTTTTCAAGTTTGACAACCAGTCTTACCAAGGGGTATCGTATTACGCAGTACTAACTGGGTTGTGGAGGTTCGATAAGCAGTACATAGTTGGGATAAGGCTAGGCAGATGATGATGTATTAAATGGATGCATAATAGTATATAGAATAATAGTATGTCGTAAAATTTCAAAACGATCATCAATTCTGTTACGCTCAGTGGAGAGTTTTAAGCATTTGTCTGGAAGTTAGTACTACTCGTGGCCTAAAAAGATATTCTAATTGATTTTAAAATGTTGTTTAAATATAATTTAATCACAAAATTGCCACTATTTTATTACCTTGACCTATTAGAGTCCCTATTCTGAAACGTCTAGACATTTTACAACTGAAAAAGTTTAAATATTAGCACAAAATTGAAATTTAACAAGGATAAAAATATTATGCCAAGAATAATCTGAGGTTTTAAAAGTACTACTTAATACAAAAAAAACAAGACCGCCAAAACAGCCAAGTGCGAGTTGATCTCATGCACGAAAGGTTTCGTATCACAAGAACAAATTGCAGTTTAAGAATTTCATGAAATTACCAAAAGATTACTATGATTACCTATATTAATTTACCTTGTTTTGTTATAAATGCTGCCGAGCCGCTGATGACCGAGCACCTTTGTTAATGAGATACGATGTTTCGAAAGAAACAGACAGATAGACGCCATAAGCTTCGTAATCGAATCCCGTTAACACCATTTGCATACGGAACCCCAAAAATTGAAAGAATGTACGCATACCATGAACTATTAGCTACAGTAAGTATATCCATATAACATTGTTACTAGGTATAATAGATCATAGTATTCGCCTCCCACGCCTGAGTCGCTACGCGTGGGTAGTAGATTGATGTCATCGCGATGTATACCGACCGGTCAACCATCTGTAATATCCGTAATTTGATCTTCTGTAGTCAGGTGGAAGCTCGTGGCTACATGTTAATAGCCGGGTTGATATTCAAAGTTAAGCAGCGATTGCCAAGTTCGGTATGTGAATGGGTGACCATTTACATGCCGAGTTTCCACCGTACCTCGGAAAACACTTTAAGCCGTTGTTCCCGGCTGTCATTTGTAGATCTCTGACAGTCGTTGCAGGTAGTCAGTGGACCAAAAGTCAGACCATCAGTCTTACCAAAGCGTACCGCATTACCCAGTGATAACTGGGTTGTCGAGGTCAGATATGCAGTCGCTCCAGTAACATACTGGTATTCAGCTGGATCTGGTTAGACTTGGAGCCGACCCCAACATAGTTTGAGAAAGGGCTAAGCAAATGAGATGATTTATTTGATTTAATTACACAATTTTTGCCCCAAAAGGTGTTCCCTTGACATACGGTGGACCATCCACCACGAATTCAAATTATGTAAAAATGAAATAGAGACCATTGATGGCGTTAAAGTTTATTTCAATTTTTTATTTAGGAAACTTAGACAAAATGGTCGTTCATCCTGTCTCCTAAATAAATTCTGAAACAGTAAAGATGACTCATCACCTACTCATCACTCTGTATAAATGAATAGGCGCCAGGCGGCAAAGTTTACACAAAGATGACAAATAATTTCTGGTATGGGTAGCCGGAATATAAACTATAGTGGAACGTAGGTTTGTTCGTGGGTACTTACATCCCACGCAAATTAAGCGGTACAGTCACAAGCACCAATATGTATAGCGTATACACTTAACAAAGTTTTCTAATGGAACATCAATTGTAACTTTGATTCTAGTATGGATTCCAAAATGCAGAGTGTAAAGGAAGTAGAGTGATGGGGTGAATTCAGTATAATATCATACTAAGATGACCAATACAAGTAATTATTACAGGAACGTTATGGGAATCTTATAAATTTGATTTGTTTTATTTCCTCATACGCAATGTATCGTTACCCTGACAAACGCCGCACGTAGCGAACGGCAAGCGCGACGACGACGATGAACTCTGTAGCTAAGCAGGAAGTGAACAACTGATTTCACGCGTCGTTCGTTAGAGTATTTCAACATCCATTGTTGTTTTTTTTTTATATTAGCCGTATTATTGATATAAATGGAGTGCTGCGGACAGAGAATGTAATTTTACATTGAAATATAGACCAGGGTAGAAGCTTTTAAAAATAATAAAAAGTGAAAAGAAATAATAGTAGGATGCAACCCATTAGAAAAGGAGGGGAATATTATAAAAATGAAAGGAAAAATAATTTACGGCCGATCTGAGGTCGGGAAGGGGATGGGGGTGAGTTTTTAAGGGTAAAAACGGTTTTTCTCGATTTCCGGCAAAACTAAAAGTCCTATTGAAAAAAGTCAAATGGCAAAGTTGTAGGTAATAAAAAGATCTAAAACTTTTGTTTTGACAATTTTTTCACATAACCTCAAAATTTATGTGAAAAATTCAAAAAACCAAGTTTTTGGTTTTCTATTTTTATCTTTTACAAAAAAAAATATTTTTTAACGAAATTCGGTGAAAACTTACCTTTTTATGTCCCAAATACGCTGTGATTTATTTGATTAAAAATATTTATTTTTTCACCTCATTTTGAATTAATATCGAAAAAGCACCCTAATTTTCAATCGAAAATTCAACCGTCAAAATATCAGCTTTTTTCAAAAAGTTGGTATTTTTTCGGTTTGTTGAAATCTCTACTTTCCGATGGTGAAAAAAAAATATGTTACTGTAGTAAATCTTCTCAGAAAAAGCAAAAAATCGAAAAAAACTCGAATTCGACAATTTTTTTTTAATTATTATAAATAATTTTGAGCTATTTATTAAAATTTACACTTTAATTACTCGAAAAACGTTAGATTACATGCTACATTAATAAAAAAAAATGCAAATCAAAATATACTACTATAATTAACAAACAAATAAGTTAATAAAATTAAAATTTAATAAGACATCTACAATATTTGGAGAAAGTTGTCGAATCTTTTTTAAATTATATGCGTAGATGCCTATTTATAACTATTTTAAGATAAATTATATACCTGAGTGACCTACGAAAAATTGTAGCCCATCAAAAGGTATTTCATGGAGAAGTGGGGAAGGGGCTAGGCGGGTCTGGGTCTTACTACATACATACCTACATTTCGTAGCAGCTGTTACAACCGTTAGCCTAGCCAGTATTCGAAATACAGTACAGTATACAACATCGTTTATAAAAAATACACGTGCACGCTGAGTTTCTTGAAGATAATTGTGACAAGTTTACTTAAAAAAAAAAACTTTTCGAATCTGCATAGGAAGGTAAATACTATGTCTATTTTTATCTGTATCAATCAACTCAAACATTAAAATAGTAATATTTTCTTTAAAAATAGTATGCTTAACGTAACATAACCTAAAGATTAAAATTAAATGATATTTTAGTACAAGATTAAAAAATAATAATCTCCTTAATTTTGCACAAACAAATTTAATTAATCCCATGAATATATTTTTTTTTTTAAATACATAAAAAATATATTAAAAATCTATAAAAAATATACAAAATATATATCGTAAATATATTTTTTTTATATTTTTAGCTATGTTTTTGTCTTTTAAGATATATTTTGAATGTATCTAAAATATACTTAAAATATATGAAATATACATGAAAATCGGCCAAAAGTTAGTTATTAAAAATATATTTACTATACATTTTTTTAAAACTTTTTACTATAAATTGTCATGGTTCTGAAAATTGCTCCAATATTGAAGAAGAAACCTACGAGGAAGTTCAACGATTCAGAAGAAATTGTGGATGAAGAACCAACGCAGTCTAGAAATAATGTTGGAGAGGAAGAAGGCGATAGTCATGAACATTTCGAAGATCTACTAGAATCGGAGATGTTTGACGAATCTAACGATGAAGAAATGCCATCAAAAAGACAAAAACTAATGGATAAGTGATTAGAATTGAAGATAAGGTATTTATGAATGATAGGATTAATGTGTTTAAAAATATTGTAATGAATAACGTAATCAGAATAAAGTGTCTACATTTAATAGTACGATTTACATTTATATCATTTTCTGAGAAGATTTACTACAGTAACATATTTTTTTTTTTCACTATCGGAAAGTAGAGATTTCAACGAACAGAAAACATACCAACTTTTTGAAAAAAGCTGATATTTTGACGGGTGAATTTTCGATTGAAAATTAGGGTGCTTTTTCGATATTAATTCAAAATGAGGTGAAAAAATAAATATTTTTAATCAAATAAATCACAGCGTATTTGGGACATAAAAAGGTAAGTTTTCACCAAATTTCGTTCAAAAAAAAATTTTTTGTAAAAGATAAAAATAAAAAACCAAAAACTTGGTTTTTTGAATTTTTCACATAAATTTTGAGGTTATGTGAAAAAATTGTCAAAACAAAAGTTTTAGATCTTTTCATTACCTACAACTATGCCATTTGACTTTTTTCGATAGGACTTTTAGTTTTGCCGGAAATCGAGAAAAACCGTTTTTTACCCTTAAAAACTCACCCCCATCCCCTTCCCGACCTCAGATCGCCCGTAAATTATTTTTCCATTCATTTTTATAATATTCCCCTCCTTTTCTAGTGGGTTTCATCCTACTATTATTTTTTTTGGTTTTAAAAATTATCGACCCTGGTATTAGACCAAGGTCGATAATTTTTAAAGGAATAGTAAATGAAAAATAAATAAAAAAATTAAGATTTCTGAAAATCTTTTTGAAAATCTTAATTTTTTTAATTATTATTATTTTTTTTTTTAATTAAAAATATAGGAGCTGAATGTACCCTGACAGTTTGCGGAGGGCTGTCCCTTACATCCTGTAGAGACTATGTTCATCATAGCAAAAATAAACGAAAAACTATAGGAGAAAACCTCGTTCATCTGTAGATCTTTATCAGTCGTTCGTTACGGCTAGTCAGGAGCCCAAAAGTCTAACAACCAGTCTTACCAAGGGGTATCGTATAACTGGATTGTGGAGGTCCGACAGCAAGCAATAAAGACAGCAAGTCGCTTTATGTAAAATAGTGGTATTCTTCTGGATCTGATTAGATGGGAAGCCGTTCTCAACATAGGAAAAAGCCTAGGCAGATGATGATGACTACCGTAATAGAAATCCATATTTAAAACTTACTACATATCATTGCTCGTAAGTGTACCTACATACCTGTAGCAACAGTCATTTAGTGGTTACTGGAATTCATGAAAACCAAAGAGATTTTACTTTAATGTCTTTGATGAAAACCTTTCTTTCAAGCCCATGCCAAGTGGCCTAGTTATCATCTGTATTTCATAGTAGTACAAGATATCTATCTATACATATACATATAAAATGGTAAACTGACTGACTGAGTGATGTATCACACAGCCCAAACCGCTGGTCCTAAAGACATGAAACGTGGAGGGTGTGTTCTTTGTGAAGAGTAAGTATCCACTAATAAAGAATTTTTGGGAATTCCATCCCTAAAGGGGTAAAATAGGGGATGGAAGTTTATATGAAAGTCCGTCAGTTTGGAAGTTAGGATCTTCAAATTTTCTGTTTAGGCTGACGATTGAAAATTATTTATACGAGTCTCTGCGTTTTTGATAATTCTACCCCAGAAGGGTTAAAAAGAGGCATGGTGGTATGTTACCGTTACCTGAATTAACCTATAGGTTACTTTTTAATTCCGATAGTACGTTCCCGTCGAATATTTTTCGACATCCACGCGAGCGAAGCCGCGGGCAACAGTTAGTATTACATAAAAAATACTAAGAACTCATACAAAGGGACAACGAGTACCTTGTTATCAGAATATATTTCTAAGAAACCTTCTCATAATGTTTTACCTAAATTCCCACTCATGTTTGATGCCGGAGACAGCGTTTTTGGTAAAGGTTCCATGAAAAGTTAAAATGTTAAACCGGAGTTATAATTACGATGGTTCTAAGCATACGTTCTTAGCTCTATTATTGTAGCAATTAACTTTTAAGTACCATGGTACTTAATGGGTACTTAATTACTAGATTCTTGTCAATTAAAGCTTTTATGTTTCGGACTGTTCACCTCAAAAGGCCCTTGAGCCTAGCATTAACACGAGGAGAGAATGTTACGTAAACTCGAACATGTTTTTAAACAAAACCTTCTTCCCATAACATTAAGACTTAATTTTTTGTGTTTAGCAAATTTAGTTTTACCCAGTCATTACCATCATGATTGGCAGCCTTTTTTAACCCACAAACCTGAGTATAGCCTTAACCTTTATCTCTGCCTTTTCTCACACTATTGTCACATATTTTCTCCTATCGCGGTCTGCTGGAAGAAGCACCTTTGTACTCTTTATTATTTCTCAAGAAATAATCAGTACCTTTGTACTCAAGTATTATAATAGTACATTTTGATATAAGTGGGGATAATTTATATGGAGCCGAGAACTGCAGTAACAAATCCCCACGCGTATCAAACGACGTTTTTCAATAAACTTTCGAAGAAATAAAATATTAGAACGAAGAGTATTTTTGTCAGGAATTATTCGGAAACTATGATTTAATTTGCTTTTTTTCCGCGCTTCGCTTTCGCCAGGTTTAAGAAGAAGCTAAGGTATGATGCCGCTAAACAGCCTTATGAAAAATATAAAATACAAATATTTTTAAATTTAGAACACAAGTAAATGTTAATTTGTTCCTAATAGTAAATATTTGTTTTAAATAATCATGTTTATCTATGATATTCTCTTTTTAAAAAGAATTTAAATACTCAAAAAATGTTTACGCCGTAAAGATGCTTATATCTTTGCCGACATTTAAAAAAAAACAATCACCGCCGACTATAGTCATTGAACCCATTTGGACTTGGTATAAGTATGGTTATCTGTAGAATTTTTTATTTCCGCACGTGTGCGGAAATATATTAAAAATCCACGCGTGTGAAATAAATTGCTTGTTGAACCTTATCGTAGCGCAATTAGAACCAGTTTTCGAGAAAGTATATTGAAAATGTTATTTTTGTCATCGCCTTCGTATTTTCTCATGTTACATAATTCTCAAACTGAAGTGAAAAACTCAACGAAAACTATAATTAAGATCCGCCTCTATTTCGCAACAGTAATTGCAATTGCAATCAACCCCACTTGCTGTGTTTTGCACAGTAACTGCAATATACATTCAAGCACAATCACAAAGCTGGCTCCTAGTCCAAAATTACTTCGATAACATGATTACACTAGGTCCTACAAAACCCATTCAGCAACTATTATCAAATCTACTGCAGTTCTTACACTTTACGAACGTTAACCAATGCAATTTGCACCTTATGACAATTACATAAGCGTGTTCGTAGATTGCATGAGTGATTGTTAGGGGATGTTTCACACTGATTCTGGGTAGTCCATGGGTCAAAGCAACCAATACGCATTACTCGTCTTTTATCCGGCTCGTGCCGACCAGCAACTTCTGTATTATATAAACAACAATTTCATCTGGATAGGTACAGCATTAATATATATAACATTGAAAAAAAAAAACAGAATTAGAAAATACATTTTGTTAGGTTTGGTTTGGTTGGTTAAATTATTAGGACATACAATTATTTATATACCTTGTCTTTCACAAAATTTCAAGCACAATAACATGATTTGGTTGAATCTGTCATTCAACACGTCACAATCGTGTAGGTCAAAAATAAGGGCATTGATTGCGCTCCGCATTCGACACAGCTGGGAATGCGCACGGGACACCGTGTGGCAGTGCAGTCGCGAATAGTCTGTGCCGGCGGTTGGACCGGTGGCGTAAGTAATTGTCAGGGACATAAAGTGTGCATAGCATGTTGTGCAATTGTGGGGAGTCAATTACGTTCCGTAAAAGTTTCAGTGCAGTCATGATCTGTGTCGAGACCGCCGGACAGCTAGGGAGTTATACCTAGCAAAAAATCCGTGGGGTACATTAATTATAATAATGATAATAGTCTGGTTAAGCAGAGGACGAACTCTGACCTGAACTGATTGTTAGGGGATGTTTCACACTGATTCTGGGTAGTCCATGGGTCAAAGCAACCAATACGCATTACTCGTCTTTTATCCGGCTCGTGCCGACCAGCAACTTCTGTATTATATAAACAACAATTTCATCTGGATAGGTACAGCATTAATATATATAACATTGAAAAAAAAAAACAGAATTAGAAAATACATTTTGTTAGGTTTGGTTTGGTTGGTTAAATTATTAGGACATACAATTATTTATATACCTTGTCTTTCACAAAATTTCAAGCACAATAACATGATTTGGTTGAATCTGTCATTCAACACGTCACAATCGTGTAGGTCAAAAATAAGGGCATTGATTGCGCTCCGCATTCGACACAGCTGGGAATGCGCACGGGACACCGTGTGGCAGTGCAGTCGCGAATAGTCTGTGCCGGCGGTTGGACCGGTGGCGTAAGTAATTGTCAGGGACATAAAGTGTGCATAGCATGTTGTGCAATTGTGGGGAGTCAATTACGTTCCGTAAAAGTTTCAGTGCAGTCATGATCTGTGTCGAGACCGCCGGACAGCTAGGGAGTTATACCTAGCAAAAAATCCGTGGGGTACATTAATTATAATAATGATAATAGTCTGGTTAAGCAGAGGACGAACTCCTCGTATTTTGGGGGTATGAACAACAGGTGGTAAAGCTCTTCAACCCCCGTAGAAAAGGGAGGATCCTCCGACCAGACGGGTGTTATGTCTGGTGGGCTACTGCCCAACAGTTGTTGTCGGGTTCTTCTATATATTCTTAAGTCGCGAATATCTTTACTTGCGCGATGCAGGATTTAGATGTTTAGTTTGTCCTCTGCGTCATAGATGGCGCTGTAGTACTTTTTGTTCAATGTTGCTGTAGTCCTTTTTGTAGTACCGCTACATCACTCCCCCCCGGAGACCAGGGTCGGTAGTAGAATGAGTCGTAACATCTGGTGATGTTTCTGCCAGGCCAATAGAAAGTCGTTTCCGCATTGTTCACGGTGAGTCGGAACTGTCTGCGGCGGTAGTGCGAACCCCTTGAGTCGGGGTCGGCGCTGCATGTGCTCTGTTGCGTCGGACGTAGTACAGCGCCGCGATGTGGCTGACTGCTCACGTCGACCGGGAGGATGAGCACTCAACCGGCCGAAAGTGCAGTGCCAAGGTAGCTTGATGAGGCTGCGGGTGCTGACCAGGAATGCTTCTGCTGCATGCTGGTGGTCAGGAATACCCATTTGAAGCTGGCTGGCTGTATGACTCGCTGCTCGAAAGCTTGATTAAGTTTTTTTTGAGGAAGTGATGTTGATGACATCACGTCGGGGTCACCAATTTGGGGGTATGAAGAACAGGGGGTAAAGCTCTTCAACCCCCGTAGAAAAGGGAGGATCCTCCGACCAGACGGTTGTTATGTCTGGTGGGCTACTGCCCAACAGTTGTTGTCGGGTTCTTCAATATAGTCTTAAGTCGCGAATATCTTTACTTGCGCGATGCAGGATTTAGATGTTTAGTTTGTCCTCTGCGTCATAGATGGCGCTGTAGTACTTTTTGTTCAATGTTGCTGTAGTCCTTTTTGTAGTACCGCTACAGTATGACCTGCAAAACGCCTTAAACAAAAAGGGAACCTCCGAGGTATTGTTCAAATTTTTCCCGAACGTCTAATCTTCACAAGTACACATATTAGATTTTGCCTCCGAGAGTTGCACCCCTCACTGCTTTGATACTAATTGTACATCTAGAACAAAGCTTTGAGTCACTAGTTTTTTCTTCTAATTCATTAGCACGCTCAAACGACAAAGATTAACGACATTGCTGTACAATGCAGGGGAAGCGAATTAAACAATTCCAATTTATCTGGCTCGAATACCAGCTAGTTGGGTGAGGTAGCAAAATAGCTAATTGTTCAACTTTACTAATTAAAATAAAGTTGGAAGCTGGATATCTTTCAGCGTTCAATATTGTGCATTTGGTAATTAAAACCTGTGAAGTTGTTGCTACCGTATTGTTTGCCAATCTAGTTTTTTTTTGCTCCAGGTGCTCTGCTGTTTGACCTTAGCTTTAGGGTTAAAGACAGCGCCAGAAAAGTTCCTGTGCAAAGGTATGTGAACTAAAATGTTTGATTAAATAAAACGCACGTTTTTGTCCTTACCATTTGGCCACGAGCTACTCACTCAAGCGAAACTCGTCTGAAGACTCCTACTTTATCGCATCGCAAGTTTAACCGCCTCATTAATGTCTTTGGCTAACAATCAACATCAGCAACAGCATCATCATCATCGGCAATTCTCAAATCAACGAGAGTTCTTAAACTGATGACGCCGATGTATAATGACGAAACATACAAAATACCCGCGACATACATAATCACTAATCTTTATAACACCAGAAAGTGATTACAACATTGTGTGAAGTCTCTGACTCCTGTGCTAGGTGATAGACCTGTGTTACAAGAGTCAGAGCCCTCTTACAGGGGGAGATATTTCATATCGCGACGATCAGTCTTTCGGAAATCTATAGAATGTGTGATTCACAAGGATTTCCCGAAAGGCAGATCTTGATATAATTGAACGAGCGTTCGACAAACGTATTCGATTTCAGCATGCTGCTCATATGACATAGAGAAAAGGCTATAGAAACCCTTTGTCACCATTTACGAGACACCATCAAGAATAAGGGATGGGTTATTTAAAGGCCACCACAACAACAACCACCCATCCACATCATAACCCTTATTACGACACTCGTGGGGAAAAGTGGGGTGTTCTATTTATATCCGCATGTCCTAAGGTTTATACCCCGATTCCCCCATAAACGTGAGGAAAACAGTTATTAGAATTAACGTAGGTGCGACGTAATATAAAGGTTGTAACACAATTCCATTATCCACGAGGGAAACTATGTTTAAACAAAGTTGTTGGCAAACTATTATGGAAGTTTTACAGCCACGATTATTAATGGAGTTCGAAAGTTCTAAATAACAGGTGAGCAATGATATGATCATTATGCTCGCCTGCTTTGCTGTAATAAACTTATGTTGTTGTGAAATTGCAAGCGAAAATGTTAAGTACTTTTTTTCTATTGTGAAATGAAACGTGGTGAATGAAGATGAATTAAATTAAACTTTGTATATTGTCAAATTGATAATGAAAGTAAACCCTCTCTATATCCCATTAGGTAAGTTATTTGAACCACATGCTATGATCCTAACATCCTACTACACTTCTCCTCATATCTACCTGAAACATTCCAATATTGTAAACTAGCTGATGCCACACAGCATCAGCACAGCGGCTTTGCCCGCGTGGTTATCGGTTATCGCGAACAAAAGTAATAATGAAATTATGATCCCGTTCCCACAACCCATGGCAACCTATTCCAGGGATAAGAAGTAGCCTATTTCTTATTCCAGGCTATAATCTATCCCTGTACCAAATTTCAGCCAACTTTCGGGTTTTTTTTAAGTATTAAAATGGATATAGTATGTTATCCTTAAGAGATAGACATATGCCATCGCGGACTTTTCTGTAGAACTTTATAAGATACACAATTCCAACTTACATCATTTTGTTATATCTCAAAGGGTTTAGGCAGCGTTTTCGTTGAAAGCTCCAAGACGGCTTATTTTTTTCCGACACCTCCACCAAATAGCATTATATTTTAGCCAATGTATACAAAAACTTGACAAATTATATACTAAAACCTTCCTCGATACCATTCTACCCATTGGTGAAAACAGCATGAAAATCAGTGCAGTCGTTTTTGAGTTTATCGCGAACAGAGAGACAGACGCGGCGGAGGACTTTGTTTTATAATTGTAGTGAAGACAGATATTTGTAAAAGAGTAACCAGGGATTTTTCTGCCTCTTTCTTTTCTATATAAAACGACTATTACGTACCGCTCACCTAGCTACTTATATTTTACAAGGGCCCATGTTGGTACTGTTTTTTTGTTAGGCTGAACTGTCACACTCCTGGGCAAAGGCCTACCCCATTCCTTCCACTTTTCTCGATATTGCGCCTAGTCTAGCAAATTAACGAGAAAGAAAATAAGCTAAAATAACTTGGATATGCATCTGAACCATCCTTTTTCAAGGCTCTCACCAATAAAATCCTCTATGGCGTTGCATGTATCCTAAGCCATCTGTTTTGGAGCACTGTACAATAAAGCCCCCACTAAAACATTTTATTCTTTCAGTCATTAGTCTCACATACATCCTGCCGGAATTACAGTCCCACTGCAGATCTACGAGCGTTGACGTGCTGCATCTGCAGTTGAGGTCAACCAGTAACAAATTGTCCCCTAACACATAAATTCGCCAATTTATGCGAGTAACACACATACAAACACAATCACATACCATACCGTACTCACTATTCAAGCGATAACCCAATTGATAAGCATATAAAAGCTTTTTTACACATTTTTATGTCAAACGAATCCAATCTGATATTTTATTTAGTTTTGTATCTGCAATCCCATTTCCAGCTCCATAAATGTATATGCAGCTGTTTTGGGAAACTTTTAGTAAACTAGTTTGTATGAAAATGTTACTGAAATTGTTTTGAATTTTTAAACGTCATTAAAAAGCGCCGGTGCCCGTATCACAAACGTTGAGCGGACTTATTAATATTGAACATGTGTACTTGACGAATGTATCGCGTCCGTCCTATTTCACAGGTCATAGTATATTGATTTAGGTATGTCTACACTGATATACCTACATTTTTGATTACGAAGTACCCTATCTACATAATGTAGGCGCCGGTTTCTGGTTTAGCCAGTACAGCCTAAAAACTAGTGTTTTAATCGGAACTTGCTCACTCTTTCAATTTTTTTTTACCATTTCGTTCTATTGAAAATCCCGTAGATTAACATGTGACATAGTATGAAGAACAGGGCGTAAAGTTCTTCGTCCTCCATAGAAAAGGGAGGATCCTCCGACCAGTCTGGTGGGCTACTTTTACGATTCAGAATTTGATGTTAGTTCTTCCTTTGTGTCATAGATGGCGCTGTAGTACTTTTTGTACTATCAATATGCTGCTGTGCAAAAATGCATTAGAAAGATAAAATCAAAATTTCTTGAAAACTTAGGCATCAGCCAGCAATCGTCATCGTCATTCTTTTGCCCTTGTCCCAATTCATTTGTGGTCGGCGCAGCATGTCTTCTTCTTCCATACTTCTCTATTACTCTTCATCTCATCAGACACCTCTTTTCGTGCCATACCATTCTTCACACCGTTCATCCATCTTTTCTTTGGTCTTCCTCTACTCTTATACCCATCCACAGTAATACTCAAAACTTTCCTCACGACATTTTCCTCATTCCTCCGCATCAGCCAGCAATATGTCAGAAATAAACATACTTGGCATGCGTGCCATTATGTAATTTTTTCTTGAAAAGTTAATCTTAGTTCATTACCTTATTGTTGCTCTCTCGAGGTTCTGAAATAAAAATCAACATTGCTTTAATCTACCCCAATACAGATACTCAACATCACCAGTTTTCAAATAATCAATACATGTTTAGGGTTAACTGACGTGTGCTGCATACGTAAGCATTAATTTAGCTCAAGATGATAGAAACAGTGTGTTGACATCTACTCGAACGTGTACAAGCTGTTACTTGGTTTTATGACATCGTAACTCTGGACATTAGTGTCAATTACTTCGGACTAATCCTTTTGGTGAGTAGGTAAAGCTGTTGTTTAAACGTCAAAGGAACCTTAGAATGGGGGCATTGCAATTAGGGTAATTAGGTTCTGGTTTTAGTACAGGATGTACTTTAAACTGAGGTTGTAAAAGTGAGCGAAACTGCGAGACCCGGGAGCATCGTTTCTGCTTATCATGCTCAAACAGCTTCAAAAATTAAAAGAAGCATGTCACAGGCAGCTTTAAACTGTTTCACAACAAAAATAGTTGGTATTTTTACTAGAAATAAAAGTAGATCCTTAAAACTTAGGCAGAGGTGTACCTAATAGTACACCCATACTTCCTTCGCCTGTTATGCCTAAGTCCCATGTAATTGGGGGCGAGCCTATTGCCATCAACCGCGTACAAATCCAGACTCTGTGGCTGCTACTCAAAAAAATCAAATAACACTTTACCCGAACTGGGAATCAAACCTAGGAACAGGATCAAGGCTTCAGCAGTTGCGATTACGATCGCTTGACAAACGAGGCAGTCAAACCCTTAAAACTTAATAAAAAAAACGTATATAGTCTATAGGTAAGTGTAATAAAACTCATTGGTCGCGAACTCCTATGACCTGCATGAAGGACATAACGTAGATTCTAGACGCATGACTATCAATAATAATAAAGCTAAAGACTACCACAGACTATCAAGTTGTCAATCTTTGAATAATCCTCTTAACAGGATATAAACTGAACCTTAACGGGCATTAAATATGGAGATCGTTCGACTGCAAGGTGGCTTTAATTACGAAAGATTATCTAACCGTTAGCCTTTTATTGCTTCGACCTATGTCTTTACGAATTAACACCAATTGAAGTGTCAAATGCTTTTAACCGAGCAATTTGTGGAATTGCCGCGAAGACTGGTCCAGACAGGACGACCGGCTTTAAATATACCGATGCGAAGTGTAATGTCCTTTTTATAAGACAGTAATTGAAAAGAAAACTTAGCCGCTTGATCGCTTGCGCGAAAAAAAATGGGTACCTTACTTTGCCAGTTACTTTGGCCGGCTACTGCGCGTTCTGCCCGCTGTTACTAAAACTTAATTTATGACTTGCTCGAGTGGAGTACTTCAAATGTTTTTACTGTTATGAGTAGTCCATGAGATAAGAAATAATGTGTGATCGATTTATTTTAATAATATGATTAAAATAATATTTTACAAGTGTTTAAATTAAGAGTACCACTCATTTTAGCGACATTTTGTAAAACATAGGGATTTAAAAAAAATAAGATCAATAAGTATATAGTTATGTATTTTATTCTTAAACTAGGTTTATTATTAAACATATTTAACAGTATTTGAAAACAATTTACATATAAGAACGTAGTAAAAATATTATGTAAAACCAGGTGCAGAATTCGCGGATGCGTAAAAGATCGTAACTTTTTTTAGGTATAATTTAGGCCACTTTACATTAAAACTAAAGTACATAGAACAAAAATATTACCACTTCTATAAAGGTCATTTTCTTCACTCTTAGATGAATATAATTGTTTAAATGGGTTATTCTTAAATGTTTGTCAAATTTATAAATTAAAATAAGCGGCACATATTTTTGCCAATTTCCATTGCCTACCTAAATCTTTAATTTTGTAAATATAGATCGCCAAGCAATCATATTTACTCATACAATAAATAGGCCAAATCCTGACGTTTCGAAAGCGTCATAAATCTCAATACTAAAGTATTATTAACATTAATAAAAAAAATTAATAAAAACGGCTACAAACGTAACCTGACTGGGACTTGAGATCAATCACATGACGCCCGAACCGCAAAGATGGCGGCCATTCTTAGCTAGGGTTGTCAACTACTACGACTTACTGCTTAAATTAAGAGAACAACATTGTGTAAATATATCATTTTATTTTCTTAAAATCAAATTTTATTTATGTTATTTATTTTTGCATACATTTTAAATAGTTTTTAACCGACTTCGATAATTTTAAACTATCAATTTTATGCAGGACAAGTAATTATTTTTTACATCTATTACTATTTAAAAATTATTAAAAAAGGAACATAATTAACATAGATTTGAAAAAAATACTCGTCACCAATAAATAAAATAAAAACAAGCCAACAAAAAACACCGACCGCCAACCCTAAGCCAACACACGTAGGTATATTGATTCGCGCAACCAAAGCGGCAATATCAAATTGAGTAGGTAAAAACTTACCGGGCGGTTTAATTTTCGCAATCTGTTACAATCTGAGAAACATTTTACACAACTTAATACCTTAAATTGAATAAATATAGTCAAATATCATTAATAATATTGTATGTTTAAGAAAAACATCGTATTTACGATAATATAGCAGTACAAAATTAAGTTTAGAACTACGACACTGCGAGTATGTTTTTAAATAACGATTTTTTAAATGTTGTCTTACAATGTACCTAAAAATATTACTTTAATATAAAAACACACACGTTAGAGATTAATTTAGTATATGAACATCAGCAGAAATCAGTAAAATAATAAACTTACGACATATTTTGTCACCTCCTTCAAAACACTATCGCGTCACTTCACTCACGTAAACACAACTGACGATATTTCGTTATTTTTCTACCGTGATGTTGGTAATATGGGCACACGTCTATGAGAAATATATCTGTCTTTGGTTTAAATACATACTACTACGGCTCTATGCGTTTGGTATAGAGACTAAATTAAATTAAAAAAACTTAGTCGCATTGCAACCACGGTTGCACGCAGCAAAATTAACGACTTTTTTTTTGAAACTGTGGTTGCGAGAAGCGATCAAGCGGTTAGTTCTCCCTGTTCTTGTGTAGTCGCATAATTTCAATACCTAATTGAAATAAATGTACATACATAGATAATGGAACTACAGCCGCTCGGGTCGATCTTTAGGTTAAGCCGTGCTTGCCTAGGTTGGTATGTGGATGGGTGACCACCCATTACATACCGAGTTTCCTCCGTGCCTCGGAAAGCAAGTTACGCCGTTGGTCCCGGCTGTCATTTGCAGATCTTTGACAGTCTTACAGGTAGTCAGTGGCCCGAAAAGTCTGACAACCAGTCTTATCAAGGATATCGTATTACCCAGTACTAACTGGGTTGTGGAGGTCAGATAGGCAGTTGCTTCATGTAAAATACTGGTATTCAGCTGCATCCGGTTAGACTGGGAGCCGATCCCAAAATAGTTGGGAAAAGGCTAGGCAGATGACATAATGGGATTGGGAAATTATATTTAACATCATCACTTATATTAGACAAACTAACTGGAGGAGCTCGTAGCTAAACAATAACAGCCGCACGGGTCAATCTTTCCCGGCCCTGGTTCAAGCCATGGTCCGGGGCGAGAGGGAATGGGAAGCCGTCGCCTCCTTCTGCGAAGCAGTCATGCTAGCGAAGGAGGCGGCGGAACGTGAGAGGGAGAGAGCCTCACGTCCCAGCCGCCGCGGGAGGAGAAGCACCGGGCGTCGTGGGCCACGCCGTGATGGCTCTCGGCCACCGTAGGCACGGGCCTGTGGACGGTGAGTAATGGGCTAGCTCGCCGTCCGTCCGTCGTATGACGACGGGCAGGGCAAAGAGATGTCAGCAAACGGGAGGAGCCCGCAAGGGCCGGTGCCTGCCAGGGCTGCGGGACTGTTCGAAAGAGATACCGCGGCCCTGGAACATAAAGGGCCAATGAAGGAACATGGGTGGTTTTTAGTCAGTAAGAGTCTGACACTCCCTTTCGCTCCGCCCAGAGCGGGGGGGGGGTCATTTGATGATTTCCCACCCATCAAAAAAAAAAACGGGTCAATCTTCAAGGTTAAGCAGTGCTAGTCTACGTTAGTCCATAGATGGGTGACCATCCATTACATATCGATTTACATCCGTGTCTCGCAAAACACGTTAAGCCCTTGACCCCAGCTGTTATTCGTAGACCTTTGACATTAATTGTTACAGGTCTTACCAATGGATATAATAGGTAGTATAACCTAGTACTAACTGGGTTGTGGAGGTCAGATAAGCAGTCGCTCCGTGTAAAATACTGGTATTCAGCTGCATCCGGTTAGACTGAAAGCCAACCCCAACATAGTTGGGAAAAATCTAGGCAAATGAATGGATATCAGAAACACTTATTCATTTGTGCAACTGGCAAGTCAAAACAGATGAGGAAACTCAAAAGTTACTTGATAACATCACCGTTGACTAATAATCAACAGCAAACATAATTATGCATCGAATGTCGATTGAGTTGATTCCATAATGTGTTGTGTATTCCACATTTTTTATACATTATACATTCAGTCGAGATCAATAACCTACTTATCTGCGTACTAAAGATTTATGTTATCATCAATTCCAGTCCACTGTTGGACTTTACCGTCTCAAGTGGCACGCCAATCCGCCTCCACCTTCTGCCACACTTATCCATCCATTACCAGGCTGTATTTACACCATAGCCCAAGTTCTGAAACACTCCCTACCTGGAATTTAAACCCCTTAAACATTCGAGACTCGATTAGTTCAATAGCTATAGAAATTGGGCAAAGTTTCACTCACAAGTTGTAAAGGTAAGTTTGTGAACAAGCATTGGAACTAGCTTTGTAACTTAACTTTACTTGAAAGTAACTTTTGACATCGCAACGAATTGCCGCCTTTTAACACACTTTACCAATAAAATGTGGCTTGAAATAGTTTAACTTTTATGTTTGTACTTTCAGGGTATATATTATGGATATATAAGTTTTTACAGAATGATATCGAGAGAGCAGCGGTGGCCCAGTGGTGGCGGCCCCGACTTACGAACAGTAAGTCGAAGATCGAACCCAGGCAGGCGCATTACTTTGTGTAATTTATTTCATCACCACTGCTCTCAAAAACGGTGAATGGAAACATCGTGAGGAAACCTTAAACCTTGTCTTGGAACCAAAAATTCAAAGACATGTGACATCTACCAACCCGCACTGGGCCCGCGTGGTGGATTATAGCCCATTCCCTCTCATAGACAGCAGGCCGTGTGTCCGTGCCGTGTGTAGTGCAGTGGGAACATTATAGGCTGATTATGCTTATGTTACTGAATGGTGTTTAAATGATATAGTAAGGATCTAAACAGATTAGTGGAAAAGTGAACAAAGTGCTCTCAAAAATTATGCACGTTGTTTAATTTTGAACTTTCGACGCGGATTCGAGTGTCGTTGATCTAATAGCACGCTTTCATATAAGCTCTTATTTAATAATCGCCTAGTGTCAGTAAAAACTGGCATTAGACACCAAAGTTAGCCTTTATTAATTTGTTAGAAAATCTCAAACAACCAGACCAAAAATTCCTACGATGATTTTTTGTAAGCATGCAATGTTGTATAAAAATTCCGTGATATTGAGTGGTGGTTTTCATAGCCCTGTTTCACGGTGGTCCTGCGCAGGTCAGTCAAAGGTTATCTTTTGTGCTTTGTAGAATTATTTTGAAGAATTATATACCTACCTACTCTGAACATTGTTTTATATTTATCATTATTTTTATTTTTAAAGCGGAGTACAGGTAAATATAACACATTCAAATTCAAAATAATTTATTATCTCTTCATAAACATGACTTATTATGTATATAGAGCTTACACTTACGGTAACTAGATAAGTTCTTGAGAGACTGGTGTCTGCACTAGGAAAACCCGTATAGAAGATCACCACAGTAACAGAGAGAAACAGAGTAATAGTTTATCTATAGTATTTTAGTCGATCACGAAAATGTGAAGTTACCAAAATGGGTTTAAAAGTATTTTTATAAAAACCCAAAACTTAAGTAGGAATCAAATGAATATTGAAGAGGACACTCATCGAATATTAATTGAATAGAAAAATTCTTTAACCTTAAAAATGTCTTTTACTACGACTATTGGTTGTCAGCCTACGTATTTTATGTTGACATATTTTCTTACATCAAGTAAATTATCACATATAGCATCAAATTATAATATATAGGTATTAAGATGTAATATATAATAGATTTCTCCGAAGTTCAGTATAAACAAAGCCACTAATAACGTTCCAGGTTTTAATCCCACCTGCTCTCGAACGTTCACTACCAAGAACTGCAGATTATCTAGTTAACAGCAGAACGCACTTCAAGCTTATTACACAGGCTCAGAACCTAGATCCAGTACTTCGCTTTAATAAATTCAATTTCCGTTACACGTAGCCACACAGCTCTATTTCATTGTGGATTACGCTAAGCAACTACTGAATGGAGTTGCGACTTAACCCTGAAACCTTCACAGAACTCCAGGCATTACCTTCCTGAAAATAAAGCGGATACTCCTGTGGATGTATTCAATAAGTTCAACATCCTGTGTGGTCGACTGTGAAAGTAAATTCCGACAAATTTAGGGAATGCGTATAATGAATCTGTGAGATCGTCTTGATAATAGTGTGCATGAATATTTGGCTTACAAAATAATTCTGTTTTGTAAGTGCGTCTGACAAAATAAGACTATGTAGATTTCAGAATTGCTTCAAGTGAATAAAATGTAATTAATTTTATTTAAATTACGTTTAATTTGAACAAAGAGGTTGCTGCTAACCGAAATGTGTCTGCTTCGTGGGCAATGCTCTTCTTAGCATCCAAATTGTTTGTAACAGTGCAGGGTTTAATTATTACATCTTATTATTTTAGAACAAAATCCATCTAATTTGCTCTGATGGAATTATTTTGTCTGTTTAACGCTTATAGCAGCCATATAAAGCCGGAGCCCATCTAAATGCATTACAAAAAAGTGTGGTGCAGTTCGCTTGTAGGTAACAATGCGACTGTTCATTCAAAGCATACAAAAGTGATGTCAAAAGGAGGTTTTAAAAGCGGCACAGATTTTATAGGAATAAGGATAGCAGGCACTTCTCAAAGGTAGAAAAACAATGTACGATTCCCAAAATATTGTGTTGAACACAATAGGATTCGCAGAAAATCTGATGCGCAAAAGGTCTGGACTTCTTTAAGCTTGAGTTTTAGTTAGAAAGAGATATTCTTTGAGACATTACATTATACACCATTATTTTTAGGTCGTTCTGGAACCGAATACCATGAACTCGATCATCGTGAATGAAATGTTTTTTTTTTGAAATAATGAGAACTCAAATGCATATGTGTGTGTAAAACGTATCCACGATCGGCAACACATGCGAACGATACCCATTGAAAAATTCATTCATCGATCAATACTCATTATTTTAAAAAAAATAACATTAAATGTATTCTTTCGTGTTTTTTTTTTATTGTTATTTTTTGAAAAAAATAGTCCCAATCTTTTCGAGTTCGATGATCGAGTTCATGGTATTCGGTTCCAGAACGACCTAAAAATAATGGTGTATTGTATCCATATTATCCAAGCCATTTGAAGATCTTTGACGGTAGTTACAAGTAGTCAGTGGCCCGGAAGTCTGACAACCAGTCTTACCCAGCCAGACCAAGGGTACCGTATTACCCAGTACTAACTGTGAAGGTCAGATAGGTCGCTCCACGTAGATTACTGGTATCGTCTGCATCTGGTAAGACTGGAATCCGACTCCAATGAATTTGGGAACGGCTATACAGATGATGATTGTCTAAGCCAGTAATATCGTTTTTAATACTTATCCACTCCTACTAACACGGTACATCCCATTTTTTCCGGCAACGTATATCTCAGTACTCCGTCGTCCATAAATTGTATCCAGCATGCCAGGTATAAATACCTGTTTCAAGGCAGACGAAACCACGGGCCGGGTGATGTATGGATTGATCTTGTGTAGTGGAGTGAGTCTATGGTACGTGCTTTGCGGTGGCTAAGTAATTATTAAGTCAAGCAACTAGCAGCGAGCCATAGCGCAGGGAAATGCAGTGGAAAAATATTTTATAACAGTATAAGTTCAATATCATCATCATATCAACCGAAAAACGTCCACTGCTGGACATAGGCCTCTCCCAAAGAGGGGTTCTTCCATAATCGCCACGGTCATCGGTTGGCGATCGCAGTACGGTTGTTACAAAATCACAGAGAACCCTCCTGCCTATTCTCTGGTAATTCCCTTAGTCGCCTCTTACGACACCCACGGGAAGATATGGGATGGTGCTATTCTTTACGACCGACATCATAAGTACAAGTCCAGTACACATACTGATACAGTACAAGTAGCAAAAGTTAAAGGTAAATAGCTTGTGCATTTTTTGCATGTGTTGTGGCGCAATTACACATGGTCGTTCGCCCGAATTCAATGGCCTATAGAATTCGGGCAAACGACCAAGTGGAAATGAACGCATGAACGCGGTCGAATACGCCCGTCATCGGACAAACTAGTCCGGTTGCATCGTTTGTTTTTTTCGTAATTGCAAGCTTGTATTCCATTGCGATGACTAGTGTAAAAACTACTACTAGTGACTTTAAGTCAAGTCATTCGAACACAAGAATACAAGCAAACGATTATGTGTCAGCGCCATAGCGCTATTACAAATTCATATGATATTATATTTAATTATTATTTACGAAATCGTTCAGATTCTAGCTAATAGCTTTTATGAAATAGCAAGCCGTACGTCAGTGGTAACACAACCAGCGTAAGCTGGCCTGAAGTGCTATTAAAACTCCATACTATGCCAGGCTCGTCACACTTTAACCTTGCTGGCTTAGCGTAGTCATCTGTAGGTCAACGTTTTCCCACCGTGTCCACTGCATTTAGTCCACGTTGTTTTTTTAATCTTCGATTAACATTTCTGAAGAAAACTTTTATGTGCCTACGACCAAGAATGTATATAATGGTACATATCCAAAATAAGATTTTTTACAATTTTTGTCTATCTGTTTGTTATCGGACCCACAATTATTACAAACCTTACTAAATATATTTACGTTAACATAAGAGCTTTTCACATTAAATTATGATAATAATAATGCTTTTAGAGTTAATATACATTAAGGATTTACTCGCATTACAAGATACATACGCGAGAGAGCTTCGCCAAAATTCTACTGCTTATTTCTACTCTGTGTACCCAAGGTTAGCGCACACCAAATTATTCACAACGAAAGTCCAATTTATTATTAACGTTGGACAGGTTTATCCGTAAACAACTTTCGATTGAGACTCAAGTTTGCAATTTAGTATACAGTACTAAAACACAACTCAATGTTAGAAAATTATTAGCACATTGTGAATTGTCGACGCTCAGACATTTTCAGTTTTGTTTTGTACAGGAAATTAATTTTGTTCAAACCTTATTTATTTATGTACACACAGATACTTTACAGGACAATATATTAACATAGAAGAGCACAAAGGTACTGCTTATTTCATAAGAAATTTCTTCCAGCAGACCTGCGAGAGGAAAGATGGATTAGAAATGTAGACAGTGTGTAGAAAAGACAAAAACAGGAAATTTAACTTAAAACAAAAATATATCTATATACTCGTAAAATAAACATGCATACAAATATATACACATATAAAAAAATACTAGTATTGTAAATATTTTCCTATACTATACAGGGTTATTTGTAAAACACCAGTAACCTCTTAAGAGGTCATTGTACTCATCATTATGAACAACTTTTACTATGGGACCAAACCTGAAATCGCGAAAAAAAAAACAGCTGTTCCCTACATTTATGATCGATTAACTCGTCAATATGTAGGGAACAGCTGATTTTTTTTTCGCGATTTCAGGTTTGTTCCCATAGTTAAAGTTGTTCATAATGATGAGTACAATGACCTCTTAAGAGGTTACTGGTGTTTTACAAATAACCCTGTATATGCATACATATATTATATACAGAATTAACCTTTTAAGTAATGAAGGGAAATTTTTATAATTTTTTAGGAATACAAGGAAATTGGTGATTGGGTAGAGCGACATATAAATGAGTGGTCACTGTGACATTTACAAGCTGGAGTTAAGTTATCGATGATTGTTGACTTAAGTTTTATTCATTAAATGCTAATTAATTCAGACAAAAAGGGACCTAATCCAACAATGAATCCTAATTAGGTACCTAAATAAGACTTTTACGTTAGTAAAACAAAAAAATTACACGGATTCGTTTGCTAAAACAAAATAAACAATAAAAACAGGAATCCCGAAATACAGAAATAACAAATCAAAACTCACGTCACCAATCCAACAACAATGTTATCTTAAAAAAAAAACAATACACAGCCAGACTCATCTCAAAATCCCGGGCGATGTATGCAAATTAGTTCGGCAACTTCTACCGGCTCCCGCGGGCCTGACCGGTCCACTGAATTCATCCGTGCTTTATTTAAACGTGCCTCGTCAAGGTGAGTTTGAAACGACTGAAGTTTCACCACTCAAATATCAACTTTACCTCACCTGGTGTAAAGTTAAGAATTGATTGCGTCAACATGAAGTAGTTTACCACATTTATAGCAATAAAATAGAACCTTCCAGGAATCCAGATTTAAAGCCTTCCCTAGAATGCTTTTATAGTCCGTCGTAGTATCATCTGTTGTATATTATTGACCTTTTTATTAATCGATTTTACCATGTCAATTAATCAACTTAGCTTTTCCGAGTTCATTAGAAAATATGAGCCTTTTTAGGGTTCCGTAGTGGAATGGCAAAAAATGGAACCCTTGTAGATTCGTCATGTCTGTCTGTCCGTATGTCACAGCCACTTTATACCGTAACTGGGACTACACAGTTGAAACTTGGTAGTAAGTTGTATTCTGTAAAACACTTTACGATTTTTATACAAAAAAAAAAAAATAAGATTAAGGGGGGGCGGGGATTTTTTCATCAAACTGCAGCAGTAATTTTGTTTTTCATTAACATACTGTGTAAAACAAATGTAGTTTTGCTGTTGAATGTAATACAACATAATGAATGCACCTTCAAAATATTTGTATTATATTATTTTTTGGTGCTACGGAACCCTGTGTGCGTGTGAGAACGACTCACACTTGGCCGGTTTTTATTAAGAAAAACAACTCGTTTTTCGATGATATCTGATACCCGCCAATTCTCACTGCATGCATGCAGCGTGGTAGACTATGGTTCCAATGCTTCAGAGATGAGGTAAAACAAGCACCACCGTCATCATTTTAGCCCGAAATGGCATTAAATCTTTACTGTCCAATATAAATCCAGATACAACTTTCAATAAATGCACACAGATAACGTAATAAACATAGACTACTACCATAAATAGAACATCATTTACATTACACACAAACACACGCACCAGGAGGCAACGGACTGGGTAATCGGCATGTGACTAGGACATAAGACTGCCACCGTATATGTGGGGCTGTTGTTTCATTCTCGTACCGCGGTCACCAATGAACTGGCCCTCAATTCTGCTATTTTTATAAAATACGACATTCCAACACGATCCCATTGTCATTTTGCTTAAAGTTCGTAATCTGCTAAATTCATAATGGTCGATCATTGGTCGGTCAGTGGTCTCGTAATAGAATTGTGTTATAATGACATTGTAGTATTGCCATTATTATAAAATTCCTTGGTAGAAATGATTTTCGAAAAACTACTACTAAATTTGAACATCTATTAATGTGAGATTTTATTTATATATATTTTTACATATTATTTATTAGTATTATAAGCAATCTGAAGTAGTAAGAAGTTCGTAAATAGCAAAAAAACATTAAATTTATGTCATGTTTAGCTGTCAAAGTCAAATGTGACATTACTTTGACGTTTATCTGTTTATTTATTTCTAGCAGCCGGTGTTTTGTTATGTTTTTACATTTAAGTGTTTTTATTAGATTTTTGTTTGTATATTTAAATTCCTTTTACAGAGAAGCCTATATTTATTGATTTTATACAAAATGGTGCTAATTGAGCAAATTTCGACTCTTGGCCCCTGCAGCCGCACCAATGAAGGGCGAAGTTCATCGAAACGATATTGTATGAAGTGCGCCCAATTTTTAAATTGGGTATCGGTGGACTGCCCCAATAAAACGCCGGCAGAGTGGCGCACAGTAAGTACCTAAATACAGTATATTAATTAGGTATGCATTATAAAATGTATCATTATTGTAATATTTACACTTTTTTTAGTTCTTAGTACAATGAATATAAGAGTAAAATGTTAAAGAAAATTAAATCACAGAAGAGTCACATAAGTGCAACAGGTTACTCATTGTATGTACCTACAAACATACCCATAATAAGTATTAAGGAGCATTGAAAACAATACAATAAAAATTAATATAACCCCTCCAGCTAAGCTTAAAACCTTTGTTAGGTGTAGACTCACATCAGTGGTAGTACATTGGGCAGAATTTGACATCTTGATTGTAACTCAGATCAGATACTGAGCGCTAGGTTACACATCCTATTGAAGTGTTGTAACTATTGTATTAAAGTTAAATTTGTTTTCATAGAAACTCCGCAGAATTATAATGTCATCAGATTCTGAGTCTGACTAATGTTTTCTAAAGTATGCAAGAGGTTTTGTCAGATTATTAAAAGATAAATAAAATCTATTTAAGGAGGAGTCTATGTCCAGCAGTGGATTCCAAATGGCTGTAATGATAAATGATTAAATGAAACAGTGTTTATAAAAATAGTATTAAATCATTTTAATAATAATTAGAGCATTTTCGCACTTCACTAGAATATTGAGGTGGGTTTACATTACATATCTGCTAATTTAATTTATGTATCCACAGTCCACAGTGTTCTCCACAGTCTGTCAACAAGAGCCTGCTGCAGTGCCCGACCTTCAAGAAGATCCCGATTCACCCTTTGATGGTCTTGATGATTAGGTGCTGCTTCCTCCTAAATTAAAAGACTGATTAGTGATTAATGACATGACTGTTATTATTTTCATTATATATGGTA
This sequence comes from Eurois occulta, assembly GCA_950022335.1. Classification (NCBI taxonomy): domain Eukaryota; kingdom Metazoa; phylum Arthropoda; class Insecta; order Lepidoptera; family Noctuidae; genus Eurois; species Eurois occulta. Next base: position 2,734,108 of record OX465486.1, read on the forward strand.
AAATTTGTTATTTGTTTTTGAAATGATGATTAAAATATTATGATAATTTAACTTGGATTTGTTTTATTATTTAAATGATTTTCACATTTTTCAATTGGCTTGAAAGTCAACTTAAATATTGTTAAATAAATATTTAGTTTATGATAAATAAAAAGTAATTTAAATGTTGATTTTTTAACATAGTAGTAGTATAGTAGTAGGCAGGTGGCAACGGTGCTCTTGCCATGTTTGCAATATTGTGCAATATGCAACATGCATTCACAATCTTGCCTGCAGTTGTTGGACTATAACGTAAAGCATGTGCTGCAACGCTGCAAGCAAACACCTGCAAAAAATAAATTTACTTTTATACAACCCCATTTTACTGAACGTCTTATTACTTTTATATACTCACTGTTCTTGACATATAGGTACAAGAACTGTTGCATCTAAAGTTCTATAACAAGAAATTCATTCAATACCTCTCTAATGCCTGTTACTTCATTAATTGCTCCTGATACAGTAATTTGTGAAACATTATGGAGGGCAATCTGTCCAATCAAATTTTGGTAGGACCCTGATGCATAAAATGCAAGTGCTATTAGAATCTGCAATAAAAAATATAACATTAATCAACCTATTTCGTGTATATAGCTATAGAATAATAAATCAATGTCAAATTCAGTTTTCTCACCTTCATTTCTGCCGTTACGCTATCGTTTCGGCGCGGTCTGGCCATAAGGGGAATGAGTTCTTTAATTAACCCCCTTACTGAATCCTTTCAAAGGCGAAAAGTTTTTACAAATTCCGCCTCGGGTATATCATGGGTTCGTATTCATTCTCGTCAAGTTATGGGCTCGACGACGTCTTCTGCATTCCACCCATCTTCTTTATCTAACATCCACTGCGTTGGCTAGCTCGAGAATACATTGTCTCCATTCAATATTCCACAAACACTTTACTCGTAACTAAATAAAAGCAATGACTGCACGATGACGTTCTAATGGTAGGTCAGTGATCAAAGGAACTGTCAAAATTTTAGCAGATTACCGCCTAAGTCAGTCATTCATTTGTCATTATGTACAAGATTACCATTCTATGCCATTTCTTTCAATGGACTGTCAGTGGTTGACCATTGGAAAGTCATAATGACGCCATTATATTAGTAGATTACCAAACTTGTCAAAATCAACAATTATGAAATCAATGACAGACCATTCTGACACTATTGTAATAGCAGAATCGGGCCCCTGGCCGATCGATGTATTGCGGTTCGTGCGGCAGTGATAGGTATGCTTCCATTGTTTTCTGCCATACATCTTAAGATATTTAAAATGGTATTACGCATGTATATCACATTTTTCAACACTTAAAAATCAACTGTTATCCAATTATGTTAGCATAACTTAAGAAAAGACCTTTCTACTCCATTACACTCCAAAACAAAAACAGAATATCAAAACCGTGGTTCTCTTAATTTTCAGTCCCTCAGCAAACCCGATATGATCTTCTTTATAGCCAGATAAGGGTAAATAAAGTCAGCATAATGCATCAAAGGGCACAAAAGCAATTGTTTTTCGACAATAAATAGGTTACCTAATTATCGCTTAATGAGAATTTGGCCCAGATCTCAGTCTGAGCCGATAAAGACTGAATGTCGAGCAGATTAGGATTTACTTTTAGATTGCGCTTTAATGAAAGTAATTTTAGATAATGTGTCCCTATTAAGGGTATTTTATTGAGAATAAGTTTTGTTTTCGTTGATAGAATTCTGGCGCTGCTTGAATTTAATTTCAATTCTGAAAAGAAAAGAGGATTTCTTTTTAACTGCTAAATATTAAAGGTGTAATAGACCTGGTCGTTCGCCAGTTGGTCTCGATTTTCTCAAGTCAACATGGCCCATTTCAGTAAAGAAATTCCTTTTAATTCATCATCATCATCTGCGTAGCCTTTTCCCAACTATGTTGTGGTGAACTTCCAGTCTGACTGGATGCTGCTAAATACGTCTACTTATTTTACATGAAGTGGCCGCTAATCTGATCCGAACAGCTCAGTTACTTGGTAATTTGCTATCCCTTAGCTAGACTGGTTGATTTTATCGAGTACAATATATTTCAGCAAAGGATTCTTTTTTCAATTAACAAAAGTTAAATAAAAAATAAAAAAACTATTGCCTACATCCAAAAATTGCTAATCATAACTTAATATTATAAATGCGAAAGTTTGTTTGTTTGTTACCTTTTCACGCCTAAACCACTGAACCAATCACCCTGAAATTTTGCATATACATTGCCAGGTGTACATAAACGGACATAGGGTATCTTTCATCCCGAAACAAAATACTGTTCCTGAGGAAAACCACAATAACGTTCTTATGATAATAGATGGCGCCACGTGTCTGTCGAATCATGATTGAATTATATTATTACAAGCATAATACACCCCGAATTGAATATCAAATTCTAAATTAACGCAAACGAAGCCGCGGGCAAAAGAGAGTTTTTCATAAAGACATTCAACTACTTTAAAAAAATCAACCGCCGTTCTACACACCCCTATATAAAAGTGAGTAGAGTATGTTTTTCTACGTAAAAGCCAGTCTCCTCTCATGTGCAGAAAGCTGTGCAAACATCATACTCAAACAAAACATTCTGTACATACTGAGAATTCCCAGATGGCGGTAAAGTAGCAAACTGTGACGTGTACTCCAATTGCGTGTGATTTATACCTTGTTACCTCCTATAGTGTTGGGAATTAGAAGGAAATAAATTCCATGGGAATATGTTCGTATTGTGAGTCCGTTTACATGCGGAGATAGCCTGCATGACGGACGTGGTACTAACACTTGTCTATAGTCAAGTTAAGGGAATTACTTGAGTTTAAGTAATTACTATGCAATAGACAAGAATTTGAACGAAGTAAGAACCGTCAAAGAAAGCAAAGGTTGAAATACTGACTTTTGACAGTTCTAAGTACAAGCAATTACTAAACTAGAGATCGTCCGTTGCAAGCCAGATAGTTAGCCTGGAATCAGCCTGCTGGGTGTAGGCATCCTATATTTTCTGCTATATTTCCCGGTTCCGTGCATTCCTCATCTAGATGTTTCCCGCAACTTTGTTAGTATTGTGGGCCTATAATGCTTTTAGAGTTCCCAGGTCATAATTATGTGATTTAGTTCCTAGTGAATTTTTAATGAAATTCTGTTTGCCGCGATTGCCTCGTTGGTCTATTTATGCGCTACTGAGAATTTGGTTTTGACTTCGGTTCCCAGGATGGGAAAAGTGTTATTGGGTTTTTCCATCAAGAATTTCTCCGTAGTAACCCTCTGTCTGAATTCGTTTGTTGTGTGACAATAGGCTTATAAAGTGGAACTTAAACATAACTCGTGAAATTGTGGATGGAGTTACACCTCTGTTTTATATTTTACGGATTACAGCCGTGAAGATATGGTACGTTAATAATTAATTGCCATAAAAATAAACAATAAAATACAGTTTCAGTAATTAAAGTGAGTGCCTGAAGAAAATTAAATAACACACAAAAATATTTTGTATGATTCTGTTTCAAGTGTTTCTCTTCACAGGTCCTAGCACGAATGCGCAAAAGTTTAGAACTATTTTTGATACAAAAATATTAACTAGAAAGTAGTCTTTAATAACTTGATTTTTTTTTCTGTCAATTTCTATATCCTATAGATATTAATTAATAAAGTCTGAAAACTAAGTAAACATTACGTGAAAAAGTAGTATTTACAATTTTAAGTTACGTTTTTGCGCCGTGTTTGTACTAGGCTCGCAGTACTGAAAAGGATTCGTTATACAATGTGAAACTGTACGTTTGTATACGAACGATCGTGTGAGACTCACATAGCCTCGGTTTCCTTGTTATATATATCGACCGCAAAAAATATGAAAAACAAAGTTAATTCTGAGATAATAAACAAAAATATCGCTTTCGCTCAAAACCAAAATACAAAAGTTACCCAGAAACTTCCTAATACTTTTATTTATTATAATTAAAAAGTTACACGTAGTACACACTTACAGTTTATTTTTAATTATCATAGATTAGGTGCAGATAATCTGCGAATAAAATGGTTGTGTGACAAACGGACTGACTAACTACCAAAGGAATCAACGGACAGATGGAATTTATAAGATTTTATTTTAACCATTTGACTACTGAACCCTAAAACGACGATAGATAATTAAGCACTTTACATAAAATAAAAAACACAGTCGTTAAGGTAGTCAGTGGCTCGAAGTTCTGACCAGTCTTACCAAAGAATATCGTGTTACCCAGTGCTAGCTGGGTTGTGAAGGTCAAATAAGCAGTCGCTCCATATAAAATACTGGTATTCAGCTGCATCCGGTTAGACTGGAAGCCGACCCCAACGTAATTGGGAAAAAGACTAGGCAGATGATGATGGAAAAACACTAAAGAAAACCTTTTTTTAATTGCTTTATTCAAAATACCAATAACATTTTATGATTTTTTAAACTTCTCCCGAACAAACTCCTAGGTACTTGACAGTTTGAAGCCATCCTCGATTTTTAAAAGTCCAAAGAAGATGAATTCGCAAAATGGAATACACTTAGAACTTTGTTCCTTACAACAAAGTTTTAGTTAGTGTAACAGAGTTTGCCACTGTGAAACGGGTCCTTGGCGTTCATTTACACAGACAACCTTCTCTCATAATTTTCGAAATAAACCAATCATCTTTAAAAGCCTGACGAGACTTTAGGCTCTGCGTTCTGAAAGTTGCCAACGATTTTACTTACTCAATATTACTAAACGAAATTATGAAATACCGCTTTGTATTGCACTGAAATTTTTTCATTTATTTTTTTGCAAATTGATACGTTAATAAAAACAGCGAAATATTAGATCTGTGATATGTTCTAATTAAGTACACCCTTGCGCCATCCCATCTTCTCAGCACAGTAAGCTGCACTGTAGGTGCAGCACAGCAGGTGTTGAAAACCTCAAACGGCACAAATACAATAATTGGTGTTTTATTTATGTGTTTGAGACGTTTGGGGTTGAAGTACTAGGTTTATGGGGTCCGAGTGCCTACTATTTCGGGAAATTGCCAAGCGGTTCGTCGACTTTTCACGTGACCAGAGGGCGGGCCTATTATTTAGCTAAAGAATCAGCATTGCAGAAAACAGCGATGTGGACGAATTTTTGGACGCCCTGTAACCCTTTTGATACTTGTATATATTTTTATTACTTTTATAGATTTGTAGTTTGTAAATAATGTAATTATCATGAAAATAAGTACCTACCTAATTTATAGATCACGAAAACAAAATAAACGCGTTTTTGTTACCAGCTCTCCATACAAGTCCCAACCATTGCAATTGTTGAAGGCCAGAATCAACTGTGGTGACCACCAGATACGCCCCTAATTAGTTTTATACGAAAATATAGACAGGTTTAATCCAAACGGGTTGTTTCTGGTTTTTACGTTGTATGGAAAATCTACTGCTCCTTACATCTTAAAAGCCACAACCGAAAATGCAAAACCCAGCTTTAAACATGCGTCACTTAATTTCTCCGTTCCATTTCTGGAGCACTTGAAGCGGCATCAATACTAGTTTGTCGGCACTCTCAAAGCAAACGCAAAAGGGTAATGAAAGACGGCAACCGCGCATAAATAATTACGAGTTGCAAGCTTCTCGCCTCCTGATGCCACGATAACCCTCCCTCGGTTGACTTTGGTGACCTCTGGGAGAGATTATTATGAGTAACTGAAAGATATGCTTAATTCCTGGTGTATTTTCCGGTCTGTTTGCATTTTATGGTTTATTTTTTTCGAGTTATTTGACTTTGTGGACGTATTTTCTTGTATCAGCTTGAATATCAGCTATGAGGAGAGTATTTGGGAACCCATACACTGTGATAGCAGGCCAATATTACACAAAAAGAGAACTGTTGCCTTGACTGGTGGCTTTACCTTTTAAAGCAGTATTGTTTTAAACATTAGTGTGGGAGAGAGACCGAGCGACCCGTCCTGTATAGCTCCATCACATTGGTAAACCCGCTTTTCTGCAAACGACTATGTTACCAAGACCGTGATTTTTAGATCAGCTATTCAGTAAGGTAGGACGAGTTTGGAAAAAGGAGGACGTAATTTAGCAATCGCATTGGATTTGCCATTACACTAAGTGCCATTAGGATTATCTTTACCTTTCTCTTTTTAAATAGACTGTAGGGAAAAGCGAAATGTGGTCATTCCAGAACTGTTTCATAATCATACACCAACATCGGTTTCAGAGGTCCAGGGACAAATGATAATCTGTTTCCGCCTGGTATTTCGTTCAAGAGGATTGTCATAGGCATTGCAGTAGCTACATAATGTCAATCAATACCTTTTTGAGAGCAGCGGTAGCCCAGTGGTGGCGGCCCCGACTTACGAACAGCAAGTCGTGGGTTCGAATGCAGGCAGGCGCATTACTTTGTGTAATTTATTGCATCACCACTGCTCTCAAAAACGGTGAAGGAAAACATCGTGAGGAAACCGGCATGTCCTAGAACCAACAATTCAAAGACATTTGACGTCTACCAACACGCACTGGGCCTGCGTGGTAGATTATTAATAGCCCATTCCCTCTCTAAAGAGGAGGCCATGTGTCCCAGCAGTGGGAACATTATTATTATTTTTGGCTTTATCGTCATCGTTATCGTTGTCACTATGTTAAGGCTTTCAGTTCTGTCATCGTCATTACTTTCATTACATCACTAATGATGCCATACAAACAGTTTCATAGATAGTCTACCACTGAGACCACTTACCAAAGAAAACACTCTCGCTTCATTAAACTAGATTACTCTCGAAATAATCAATTCATAGATCAGTTTAATCCCTTACATTAGCCATAAGGCAGTGCATGCATCATGCGACGGAATTAGATCACCCGGGTTAGCTTAGGTCAATACAATTACATGTAATTGGTCGGAGGGGCGGGTGTCATTAAGCTCATTCTTAGTGCCCAGTGTGTCATCATTAGATATTCCTGGTCAGTCCTCCGTGTGTGAATTTAAAAAGTGATCGTGTGTGAGGAGCTTTGGATTTTTTTTCGTGTCGTCTTTTGAGTGAAAGGTAAGGTTATTTTTTTCTCATTTCGATTTGTCTGTGGTTATGAAGGTTCCTTATTATAATTATTCGTGTTTTCTTCTTGATTTTACCCAACTGCCAAGAAAGGGTTATGTTTTTCGCGCGCATCTTGTATGTACCTATGTATGCATGCAATTGTCTTTATTACCTCATATCTTCCAAACCGCTGATTTGTCTTGGTAACCCAAGTGTTCTTAGACAGGGGACGCGAAAAAAAAACCAACATGACGACTGTGAGACGCTATAGTTCAAAGTAAAAAAATATTTTTTTTTTGGATACTACAGTATGGGTATCAAATTAAAGGGCTCATCATGAGAATTTTAAAATGGTATATCATTACCATTTGTACATATATATTTTTTTAATGTAAAAAAAAAACCGACTGCGTAAAATATAACTAATAATAACTACTTACAAGTTAAAACTGAAATGATAAAACAAGTTCAGTCCAGAAGTTTAGAAAACAATTTAATTACTGTTACATTAAAATAATTGCATAAAATAAAACAAATAATAAATTGTAATACGGAGCATATACTGTAACAGTCGGAACCCATTAAATAATCTAGACTAAAATCATGCTATTCAATATGGGTCCCGACTATTGCAGTCAATATTTTCCGTATTAGAATTTATTATTTGTTCTATTTTATGTGTGTATTGATAATTAAAATAATACAAACGTATATATCCCCTTTCGAAAAGACACTCCTCATATTGTGTAACAAGGATAATAATATTATTGGGCATCAAAATACCAAATACGTTAAGTGTAACTTCTAAAGACGCGTTGATGTATTTACCTTGACGGTTGAGAGCAAACGCGTTAAGTAGGTAACACATCAAAATATTCACATACGTTGAAATAATTGGATGAATTCAAAAGCCATTTAAACATCGTATCGAATCTCTCGACATAAATGAAGAGACAAAAAGAAATATTAAATCAATGCTGATGTCCAAAGGAAAAAATCTCCTAAACGAAAAGATCATGGGAGGGTCCTCAAATTAAATTTCGAAGTTCGTCTTTTGAAAGTACGAGTACGTAAGTAAAGAAAATCCACAAAGGGATTACAAAGTACTGTCGCATCAATCAATGTAAGTAATTGCAAAAATTAAATTCTCCTAAGTAAGTAAAGTTCGGCCTATGTATGCGTTTACTTTGGGACTTTCCAATCAGAGGATGAAAATGTTTGTTCACCTTCCTTTGCTTCTCGGGGAATAACACGACAACAAATTTGTGGGGAACCCTGAAAATAGGAACTTGGGAATACGAGTAACTGTAACTTTTTAAAGAAGCATTTTGTATAGTGTCATTTTTAACATTATCCATTAGAAAGAAAAAACATAATTTACATCTCTCTGTAAAATTAAAGTTAGTTTGAACAAAGTTATTGAAATTCTTATTTAAGAAAGTATTTTTGTATTGGCGTCGTGTGAATTATTTGCCTTTAATTTACAATCACATACTTTTGAATCACTTCGACGCCACATAGTTCTGACGCGAACTCCGTTCATTAGTATTGAATTTCTGATTTTGATCATCTACTTTTGCTGTTGACTGTACAAAATAATTTATTTTAAGTTTTTCTGATGTTAGAAATCGCTTTTATGTTTCTGTAAGATACTTTTCTAGTGATTAACTTCTATTTTTAATAAGGTTAATTAGTTAATTAAAAATAAGAATTTCGCTACATTTTTCTTAATAGGACTCTAAATATGAAATTAACTTAAATGTTGATTTTCAACATGCGAGATTAAAGTTTAAAAAATAATAGGTACAGTACAACACACTCACTACATACATACACACTCACCACACACACAGAAACTACACACACATACACACACTTTATCATGTTATTACAGACAGCAGACGAACTTTGGTTATCAAAACCATTAAAACATTTTAATGATTTGAGAAATCCGTTGTAAATTTAAATTCTTGATTCATAAATATTGGTTTGTTTTTTCAGTCACTCTTCTGAGAGTTTGAGTGCACCATTTAAGCCATTCCTAGAAACTGGATTGGACAGCATACATATAATATTTAATAACATATCTCTGAAATTTTATCTCGAAATTAAGTCACAAACAGCCAAATTATTACAGGGTTACATCTTCAAATTCAAAAAGCCCGATTAAATAAAGAGACAAAAAAAACAGACAAATGTTTGTGACTTTATTTGGAGAAATAAAATTCAATTCGTTGTACTGAAACTTAACGTAGTTCTTAGACTGACAAGTTGGTCTAGTGGCTGCAAGCGTGAATTAGAACCTGGTTTCGATTCCCAGGTCCGGTAGCTTTTCATGAGGAATTTCTCAAAAGCAGGCACGTTTCTGGATTTGTGCCAAATTGATGGCAATAAGCTGGCACCCGTTACACGGGAGTTAAACATGACTGGCGAAATATGGGTGTTCTACTAGACACACCTCTGCCCAAAACAGAAAACGAGCGTGATATAATGTTAAATTAACGCTATGCCACCTATCACATAATGTAAACCTATGTCGAAGTAGCAACACACATCTGTTTCGTATGACTGTAACGGCTTTCGGGCCACTGAATACCTGTAACGACTGTCTAAGATCTACAAATGGCAGCCGGAGCCAACGGCTTAACGTGCCTTCTGAGGTACGTAAGAAACTCGGTACTTATATAAAGGATGGTCACCGATCCACAAACCAACCATGGAAAGCACTGCTTAACCTTGAATGAGATCCTACAGTTAGTGCTTTTAATACCCATGATGATGTAAATTAGTATTCGCCAATATTCTCATTGATGGATGTTGAATTTATAAATGTTTACATTGGTGGATTCATAATATATCATTGTAAGAATTATTATTATATAAGCAGTCATATAAACATACACGAGAAGCGATAAAATTCAGTACAATAAGTAATTATATTAACAAATGAAATGAGGAATATAAAGCCAGCATTTCGAGGTTTCAGCTTACGTCGCTTGAAACTTGAAACAGTAGGAGATAGAAGTAAATATCGTAACAATGCCGTAACACCCGTTCAGCGGTAGATAGTTTACCGCAAACCTAACGCCTTGAAATTTCGAACAAAACTATTATACCGTCTAATTTGGTTTGTGTTCTGACTCCACTACCAAATTTGACATTAATTTGATGTTTAATTACTTTTGAGTTTTAGGTTGAATTATTTTTAAAGATACCAAGACACGAACAAACTTTAAATATTATTAAGTTTAATGTGCGTTTTTGGAAACGATCGCAAACCGTAATACGCAGCGTCGTTGCGGTTCAAAATAACCGCAAGCGACAGTGCCGCTATAGCACATCACTCTGTGATAACCACTGACCACACTATTGGTATGCCGTCTGCCGTTGCCACTCGACAGCATCAAGCAGCAATATCACCATCTACGGAAGCAGACCAGTAGCGTCTCTGCGGTCTACCACTGCGGTCGGGCCATTTTGCCAATATATTGCGGTGCGCCGTCACCTTCGGAATATCAAACCATATTTTCTAACAAAAAAACTATGTTAGCAGAAAAAAACAAAAATCCAACTATTCAAACGCAAAGGTCGTAGAATTTTATTGCTAGACACTAACATTTTCATTTTCTTTGAAAGTTTCTTCAGCTCAGCAATTAGACAATTCGTATTATTAAAATTTCAGTAGCGATTCAAGTCAGCGGCAAGCGGAATACATCTCGAGCTAACTTTCTTAAGGATAGGACGTAATGTATGTAAATTAGTGTAACTTTATTCCCTTAGAGATATTAAGGCGACTTTGACCATTTGATAAGTGGGGAGTGAGAACAACTTTTCATTGGGTTAGGTCTTCAAAGAATATGCAGATGGCCGTAATATGATTAGGTTTACGTTTTAAAATTTCGTCTTTACAAAGGAGCTGGGAAGGTTCTCGATGAAAGACGGATACAGTTTTATAATTGAGTTCAGTCTTTGTGGCGAGAAGTGAATATTTTGCACTCGATGTTCCGTGTTTGAAACGAGTATCTACATTAAAGATTATTATTAAAAGGTTGAAACGGAGGAATACGTTACGTTACTCACTTTATTAAATGTCCTTAGAATATGACATATTATAGCGAGCCCTTACCGCCGACTTAGTGTAACCGACAAAAACCAAGTTTTACAGCAGAAGGTATTTTTTCAATATTTTTATAAATAATTGCGCTATTAAATTGAAATTTGACATATAATAATGATTTTTGAAACCTTATGTGTAACGGTAAAATTTTCAAAAAAAAAATTTTTTTTTTTTTGCCACTTTGTTTATAGTAAACGACAAATTTTTGATGTACTGTGTCGGTTACGATAACAAGTAGGGTCGCTTACGCTGCAATTCTTAGATAATTGCGCAACTTACGATATATTTTGATTATGTCGGTTACTGTAAAATATAGAAAATTGTTGTGCTAACGATAAATTTAGCATTTGCTTTTAATTGATTGTCTTTTGGCGGGAAATGTCGACGAACCGAGTCCGTTATAGTTTAAAATGTCGTCTGCGATAAAAAACGCTGTTTAGGTAAAAATGTCGCTTACGATAAGACGGCGGCAATGGCTCGATAGGTTCCAAGAATAAACAACCAACAAAAACTATTCTTTTCTAACTTACGTTTTGTCAAACTTACGACGTGTTCTGCACCGAAGTTTTATGGAGTTGTTTTATGGCATACAGGCCACCAAAGAGTCACTAAGCGATGCGTTGCGTTTCCAGGATCTTTCCTGTAACAAGGAAAAAGGTTACTAAACGCTTACAATGAAGTACTAGTTGCTTAGTTTTATAGAGGTTTGAAGAACAGGGTGTAAAGTTCTTCATCTCGCATAGAAAAGGGAGGATCCTCCAACCAGACGTGTGTTGTCTGGTGGGCTACTATTCGATAGTTGTTGTCGGAATTATCTAAGTCGCGGATAACTTTAATAGCGCGATTCAGAATGTTGCTGTTAGTTCTTCATTTTTGTCATAGATGGCGCTGTATTACTTTTTCTACTAAGTTGCTGTAGTACTTTTTAACCGGCTTCAATTAATCAATTTTTTTGTAGTGCCGCTACAGTTTAGGTATCAGCAAGAGATTATGAGTGGAAGCCCATTGCCGTGATAGCAAGTTTGGCGTAGACTAAGACCTAGCTCAAGCATGTTACCTATGTATTGTGAGAGGTTTATTACAAAAATATTAGTAGGTAATTAACAGTCATCTTTAAAATGTAAGCTCAAGTAAAACCCACAATTTTGACACAACATGAAAAAAAAAACTTTAGATTGTTAAACACGTGAATTTCGGTGTCTTGAAAATAAAGGCATTTAAAATAATTAGCAATAAAATACTTACCATGTTTTATGTAAACACAGTAATGTTAGAGCGAAATGTTTATATCCAATAGTAAAACAACAGTCTATTAATAAAATCGACCATTAAAAACATCGTGTAGAATGAGTCATTACTCAGAAAGCCTTTTCCAATGAATTCACAATAGTTGCGCGAGTAGAATAAAAACGAAATGAAAAACTAAATGGATTTTAATTGCTGACTTTGAGTTCATATAAATTTATAAGTACCATTTGTCGAAATTAATGTCAGCGTCATTATAGGCAAATTATTTATTCAAGTCGGCGAAAACAAACATCAACAAAGGTTGATGATTATTGAACTATGTAATTAATCCCTTTAGTGGAACTGGAACTTATTGTTTAAGGTTGAAAAAGTTCATTAAACCTAGAAACACATATGAATGACGAATAACACAATTATATGACCATTATGACATCAAAATTAGGTTAAAGTAGGTTAGGCACATAGTAAACCTAGTGCGTAAAGTAATGAAATGTTGGTATAAAAATAATCAATTTACACATATAATCAGTTTCTCTTAACGCCTTGTTGCACTTTGCAAACAGTTTTAAAGATCTTAGAGATAAGAGATTACATTAAAAACGAGTGCATTTTGTTATCCTTTTTCTGCGGTTCCAGTCTTTAAACACGTGCACAGTGCAGAAAAAGATAAACAATCCAATACTTATTTGGGCAATTTAATTAGAGAGTGCGGTAAAAAGACATAATATTATACTTAATTATAAATAGTATAAAGTCACTTTTCTAGTTCTTCTAATTTCACAACAGATTTTGATGTGATTTTCACTTTCACCACAAGCGTGGTGATCGACGCTCGTGCCCCTTTGCCCAGCAGTGGGACAATAATAGGCTGGTAACATAAGAAAATACTACCAAACGTTAAACCTATCGAATAAGGCATTCAAAAATAGAACAAGTGTTGTAACTGCAAGCATTTTATGGTACTATGATACTGGGTGGCCAGTATCTCCACAAATAAATACAACATGTTCCCTTAACAGGATATAAACAATTTCGAATATTAAAAAGAACACACAGGGCTGACCAACGCCATTTAGAACCAAAGTAATACGAGTCAAATTAATGTACTAATAATTTATTAGTCATGCGGGTGTGTTCCGTCAAAACCATCTATCTCCCTCGAGACTTGTGACTCCTTCGTAATTATTTATACATACTGTACAACACAAGTCTGCTTGCAGTTTTTTTCTCGATGGTAACACCATAAATATAATTTTATCTAACTCTCGAGAGCCATTCTGTGAATTTTATAGATATGAGAATATTACAAGAATATGACTGTTGTAGAAAGTAATATATACTATTTTTTTTTTCATTATTGGATCTTTTGAATGGGCTGGAGTTTTATTTTTTATTACTTTTTGCCGTTTTATTAGACTTTATTGTTAAAATGTATCTAAAATAATCATTCATATACAAAGTAGTAACCTCTGTTGTCATAGTTTGTGAACTCTTTTCTACATTATCTGTGTCATGATGTTTATGAAATAAATGCAGTTATTTTCGAACCACAACGCAGTCATTTTATTAGATTTATAAAACCCACTGTATTTTGGTAATAAAAAAACTACAATATTTTCAAAATTGGTTATTTATTTACCTACACACTATTAGCATACAAACATTTTTTAGCATATCAATTTTGAGATATTACCAAAGCAAATTTTCTTTATATAAAATTGCAAAAATATAATATTCATAGACATGTATTATTGCTTTTCATAACGTATAAAGATATTACAACAAAGTTTATTGCTAAATTTTTTAATTATAAACCTGAGAACCTGAAATAATGAGAATCGATCGATGAATGAATTTTTCAATGGGTATCGTTCGCATGTGTTGCCGATCGTGGATACGTTTTACACACACATATGCATTTGAGTTCTCATTATTTCACAAAAAAGAACATTAAATTTATTCTTTCGTGCTTTTTTTATTGTTACTTTTTGAAAAAAATTGTCCCAATCGTTTCGAGTTCGATGACCGAGTTAATGGTATTCGGTTCCAGAACGACCTAAAAATAATGGTGTATATGTTACGGCTAAAGTAGGGTGTCAACATAAACTTAAGATTAGCCGGCTAAACTCCGAACTAACCGAACCTCGGGGTGCCCCTGTCGTCGACCGTCTAGGGTTAGCGTTTCCATCAGCAGGTCGACGGATCCCCGCTGCGCGGGGCTCCTATTTCTGTCTGCAAGGTTTACAGGAACCTAACTAACCGAACCTCGGGGTGCCTCTGACGTCGGAGTTTAGCCGGCTAATCTTAAGTTTATGTTGACACCCATCTTTAGCCGTAACATATATATCACAATTTCGCACACATTAATTGCATTTGCAACACCAAATTATCAATGACATAGCATAGACTACCGACCTCGCAATGACGTGTCCAAGCTGTAATAATCCATCTATTATCTATTCTAAGGGAAACATTATTAATTGAATTAAGCCTGACTCCGTTGCCGGTTCCACCACGTAATGAAATTAGCATTTAATATTCATTCGACAAAGGCATAACGGTAGATGTATCAAATATTTGTTGATAATATAATTTTGTTGAGCTAGTAAATGATAATGAACGTGGCCGGTGTTGTGTGCAGACTTAATTGTTATTTTGTTTTGGTTTTCGATGTTTACCTATTTGATTTTGGTAATGTTTTGTTTAATAGGGTAAAACTGTGGTTATATCTTTAGTGTGAAGTAAAATAAAAATAAATAAATTAATACATTATTACTTGAAAATATTTTGTGTGTTGAATCGATGAAAGAACGTAGTAAAACAAGAAGGCCTCAACAAGTGGCAATGGTTTCGTTTGTGTAGAGATGCCAGCACATCAAGCTACTACAGTCTGCCAATTTCTTTAATAGTTTTTCAACTTTATCGCTAAAGCTTTAGGTTCAAGGTTGATTGGGAAAATTTGACAGTTTCGGGTAGCTTTATGTGCTGGTGTCTGTACATCGCCTTTCAACAAGATCGACATAAACGTTTCGTTTCTAATACATTTTAACTGTTCCTTTATTAAACTTTCATACACATTTTTGTCATTTTTAAGAATTAAAAAAAAACATTTAAAAATTTAAAAAAATAGTGGCTCGCTGGTGTCGGGAGCAAGTTCCAAGCTACCAGTGCGGTGGTTAGGTCGCTAGAGACAGGAACCTCCTTACAATGCGAGTCGTATTGAGGAGTAGGGTCTTCTGAATGAGGCCCTAGATCCAACCGCCTTAAGAGAGCCTCGAAAGATGTACATCAAGGCTCTTAGCCATCCAGCCATTGGCTCTTCCTTTATTATTATCACTTTGTATAAGTTCTAGGAGGAGGAGCTCATGGCTAAATAATAACAGCCGCTCGGGTCAATCTTTAGGTTAAGCTGTGCGTATCTAGGTTGGTCCGTGGATGGTCCCAGCTGTCATTTGTAGATCTTTGGCAGTCGTTAAGGTAGTCAGTGGCTCGAAAGGGTATCGTATTACCCAAAACCAACTGGGTTGTGGAGGGCAAATAGGCAGTCGCTCCACGTAAAATACTAAATACTATATTCAGCTGCATCCGTTATAGACTGGAAGCCGACACCAACATAGTTGGGAAAAGGCTAGGCAGATGACGATTCGTCTACGTTTTATTTCTTAGTTGTAGTAATTTTATAACAAGCACGTTAATAAAGAAACACTAATCCCGAATGGCCTGCAGGTTCTCATTATTTAATCTACTTAGCTTTCAGACTTGATAATGACCCTCTTATACCATTTTATTGCAGCCAGTATTGACTTAGCACATTGTAAACGGTCTTGATCCGTAAAATTATTAGCTTTATGTGTTTTTGCTGAAATAATATAAAGAATTTTCGCTTTTAGAAAATGTTATGCGATAATTAACTTAATATCCTGGCTGAATAATAACGGTCACTCGGGTCGATTTTCAGGTAAAGTCGCGGTTGCCTAGGTTGGTCCGTGGATGGGTGACTACCAATTACATCTCAGAAAGCACGTTAAGCCGTTGATATCGGCTGTCATTGTAGATCTTTGACAACCGTTAGTCAGTGGCACAAAAGTCTGACAACCAGTCTTACCAGGTGGTACCGTATTACCCAGTACTAAGTGGGTTATGGAGGTCAGATAGGCAGTCGCTCCATGTAAAATACTGGTATTTAGTGGCATCCAGTTACACTGGAAGCCGACCCCAACATGGTTGGGCTTGGCAGATGATGAATTAACTTAATATTACTCAGTTTTCTTTTTGGCTAAAGATCGTATAGTCCGTATTATTTAATCATTTAACAACAAGATAAATCCTGATAACATAAGATATGTACTTGATATTCTAAACAGGAAGTCAGAACTCAGTTTAAAAATAACGTCTATTAGGAATACCTAAAAATAATAGCTATCAAAGCTTCCAAAGAAAGAAACAGGTCGTTATGAATAAATAACTCTATGATTTGCTTTCATACTGCTTTTACATTATTAATTTCTAAGTCTATGTACAATATTTTTAACACAGTTTTGCTGGTCTAAAAAAAGAAGATTTTCCTCTAAAAGAATGAAGATTACAATAGTATTAAGTTCGTTGTTCACAATTCTTGTAAGGTTCTCTTGTAACAGTCGACATTACGGTACAAAGCTGCGAATAGTTAGGACACATTTCATAGGATTTTGAAGCTTAGGTAGTTAATCTCCGAGCTCTATTTCTGTACCGTGGACATGGCCCTTTACAGCGGGTTCAATAAACTTGATTGAATAGTAGTAAATGTTTCATTGATGAAATATGTTCCTTAATACATTCCATGGGACCAACAGAGGTTTACTATGCCTTTAAGTTCAAGGCTGAGTTCTCGGCAAATACATTAGCATAATCAATTAATCAGCCTATAATCTTCCCACAGCTGGGACACGGCCCTTCTGCCTATGATTGAGTGAACCTGAAACCACGCAGGACCATTGCGGGTTAGTGTATCTCATATCTTCTAATTCCTGGTTCTTGGGCATGCGAGTTTCCTCACGATATTTTCATTGACTGTGGCCAGAGCAGTGGTGATGAAAGAAGTTACACAAAGTATAGTAACTTTGTGTAACCAATCTAGCTATAAATATCTAGTTTATGCTGATCTCTTATAGCATGGGAAATCTATACAAACCTAGATCATGTTATACTGGAATTGTACAGCTTGATGTGTCGCTGTGTGTACCTGACTGGGTACGAACCAATGTCTTACAACTCGTAAGTCGGAGCAGTGATCACTGGGTCACCACCAATCTCGAACAAAACAATAATGTAGGTATAGCTTTTACAATACTTGTTCCGAATCGATTGTGTGTATCTGTCTACCCATCCACGATACAGGAGTAATTCCTTCTACGTTTTCTGAATAATCCCGAATACACTGGCAACGTTTAAAAAATTTTGTATATGAGAGTTGTCACGTTCTCAATTGACATGCAAATATATGCCGACTACGCAAAACAATAAAGCATTCGTTTGTATTGTCTGAAACTGAATAGACGCTTATCTAGGCGGAGAGTAATACAAAACGTATCCCCTCATCATTTCAAACAAAATGTAAGCAAAGAGTCGAATGGGTTCGTTACAAGTGGTTCATTTTTTGCGGAACCTTTTTATCAGCATGTTTTATGAAAAGTCATGTTTATTATTAATCGGCAGTAAAGCCGTTATTATGAAACAAAAATAATTTAATAGGTTCCCATCAAAACGTTATAACGTTGATTTTGTTCTTAGTATGCGATCAGCATTACTCCGTATGTTTTTTAAGAAAAAAAGAGTCTTATACTGTCGAGTACAGAAACTGGAAAAAATAAGACTTTACATTTTGATGCATCAAAGAGTACGAATGAAGGCGAAAACGAAGAATGGTATGAGAAAAGAAACAAGTGTCAGTCTACAAACGAAAAAGAAAAGAAAAGATAGGTCATCATTTAGCTTGTAGGGTGTAGGTAGGTGTAGACAACAATGTAGGCGGTTAAAAACAGTCATTCCTACGTAAAAAAATGCTCATTTTCAATTTTGAGAAACATTCAAATGGTTTTTCGGTTTCGGTATTCGGAATTTGATTATGACGTTTTCGAAATTCAAAAATGTTTTTTTAGCATTTATTTATCCTGATGCCGTTTTATTTTAAGCTTCATATAATAAATTATCAACTTTAAATTATTCACTTGTTTGAAAGGAGCCTGAAATACTGTACAACATTTCGATACAACATACAACGAAGTCCAGAAAACATTACTTTGGTAACAGTAATGTTTAAAAAAAAAACAAAAGTGATCTTTGATATTTTTTTTTTAACAGGACTGTAATGCATAAAGCCGACTGAGTTTCACTACACCATACTTCATTAGAAGTTTCATTCGTCATTAGAAGTTTTCCATGAAAACACAAACGTTTTTGTCGATACCGCAAATACCTTTTAAATTGTTCGACTTTAATCCCCTAAAGGTAAGAGGTCAGACTTATATTGTATCGAAGAAACAGAAGCACCGACATACGCCTTTAACGCTTGCACCGGAGCAGAAAATGGCCGCTTCTATCTATAAAAATGGCCGGTCAATTGACTTTTACGACTATAGCAATGTTGTATACAATTTTCATTCACAGTTCTGTAAAAGTTCCTAATAGCCATAAATGTCTGTTGTTAAACGTAAGCCTTCCAAGCAATTAATGCAATTAGTGGTATAATTACAGTGATTGGTATAGATTGATTTGTAGACGGATTGATGGTAACATATGATTGCTAGAACAGATTTTTATGGAGACGTTCGTGATATTATTGGTTCATTTTCAACATTGTAGTTTTTGCATTTTTTTCGTAGTCTAGACTAACACTTTTTGAGTAAAGGAGTTTTATAAAAAGTAAATATTATTCTTAAGTTGGAGGTAGAAAAACGTGTGGCAGCCAGAAAAAATCCAGTCGCTAAACGAATTTTATTGAATAGTTGCCTTACCTAGGACTGAGTAGTTGTATTACCATTTCGAGTCACGTCTTAACTCGGATAGGCATAGAGAACAGCTTCAAGGCTTTAATATGTTTATATTCATTAATGTAATCGATCATGCTTCTTTGTAATGGATCCTCTTCAACGAAAACTTATTTAAATAAACGAACAGATTAACAAAATACCTAAGAAACTGTAATTAGCGCGGAAGTCTGAAGTGTCCTGTCAAGACAACGGACACTGTAGATTAATTTATTAGCCCTTTAATTGGTTACTCTGCAGTGCCAGTGCTAATTTTATTTCAAAATTTCGACGGTCAAAGTTCCTTCCAGCAGAGGGAAAAGACACTAAGCCAAAATATTTTATTAAAGGTGACAGTTAATATAGGGGGGACGGAGAAAAGTTGATATATTAATTAACTCGTGAATAAGTCCGTCAGGGAGAAGAGTCACTCTGTTTCACGCAAGCGCAGTGAGGAGCCGTCAAGTTACGCCCTTACGTAGTGCGAACGCGGCATTCGGAGAGTGCACACGAATATCATCTAAGCCCCTAACAGACGATGTTTCATTAACCTACAAACGAAATAAAATGTAGCCAATGACGTAAATGTTGATAAGTAAAAAAGTTTTTGTGAACTTGAATTAATGATGAGCGAAGGTTTCCGAGTCGGTAGAAACTTTGTGAGTGTACCGCAAACTATTAGGAAATTTGAAGAGTTTATTCTTTTCTCGGTTGTGTTTATAGTTGTGCTTGTGAGCGATGTGTTCGATTGTAAAAGTGGGATATTTCTTCCGCATTACGGTGAGTAAAGTTACTTTAAGAGTTTAAACGACACGTGAGGACTTTATTTAGGAAACTTGTTTTATTTTATTTGATTTGGTAAAATGTTGTACGTTTTGCTGTCGAAGTTTTTGGGTACCGCTGGATCGGATTGTGCGGGTGAAAGGAAAATAAATATTTTAAATACTTTTGATGTACATATTTTGAAAATGATCTATACCTATTTATGTTATGCTGATATTATGTTGCAATCACATATACTTTTGTGACAATTAAATGTCTTAAATTGGAAATCGTTGATATTAATTTGATTACCTCCAAAATTTCGTCGTTTTTATTTGCATCAATTATTATCTGAAAGTTTAGTTAATACAAACACTTTTCCGTTCATGAATTGACCAGGTACTTAAGTAGTTGTATCTGGAGACTGTAAAAAGACCATTATTCTCTTTTTGACTACTTTCAATTAGTAAATCCTTGAGAAATGTGGAAATATATTCAGCTATTACTAACAGAAAGCAAAATTTATATAAAATACAAATCACCTATTAAAATATAGCTATAAATTTCTAATTTATTAGTTTGCGCTACATTTTACTTGAAATTGAGCCAACAATGTTAAAATTTTCGGAATAAATCACCCTGTATTTTATTAATAAAGACAGGGATTTATAACAGGACGGACTGAAAACCATTATTCTTTATCATTTGCGTGTAACAATTTTTCAATTTCCTGATTAAATTTAAGTTAAAAGAGGGCCGATTTAATCAAAATCACTGAAAGATTTAATCAAAATCATTGGAAGAATTCCGAGAAAGATTTTTGGTGTGAGATTTGATACCTTTTAATTGATTCCCATGTTCGAAATTGGAAAGTTAAACATTGTTACGATAAATAAACGTAGGAAAATAACATCACGGAGTTTTTCTTAAATGTTTGTTTTTGTCGTTTATTTTGTTATTGGCTAAGTAACTGTTATTGTGTTATTTGATACACGTTGTATAATATTGTTTTTGCTTTTGTGGAAGATATATTAACATAGAAACATTGATAAATACTGGTACCTACCTAAATAGGTGTTTACCTAATTAGTTTTATATAATCGTTTTGAATGTATGTCTTTGCTATTTAAATAACTGAAAAGGAATGATAATATTTTCATAACAAAAAAATAAAAATCTAGATGCCTTCAAACTTTTTTTTATAAAATATTTCATTTGTCTTTTCCAATGCTTTCCGCAAATTCAAACCCGAACAGCTCAATAACTGCAAATGTAGCTTGGAAACTTCTTTCTTTCCTTATTTACTTCGTCGATCCCCTGCGGTGAAAGAGGGAACAGAGCCGCTAACATTTACAATGTCCGCGCTTTTTCACCATCTTTGGCTTTCACAAAATCATTTTTGTATTTTTTTTTTTTTTTTGTTTGAGCTTGAACATTTTATATACAGTGATGGAACAAAAATTGTATTCACAATGTAGACGTAGTAGGCATTAAGTATAGTAGAGCCTGTAAAAGACATAAAATATTTTAAAAAGGTTTTCAGTAGATATGTTCAATAATGTCTGAAAGTGGCGCCGGTGACTGAAAATTTGTGTGGTAATCGGTTAAAAATTTCGTGAGGGAAGTTTTGAGTATGAATGTGGTTTTGAGTATGTTTAGTGGTTATAAGAGTAGAGGAAAACCAAAGAAACGATGGATGGAGTGTGTTAAGGTTGATATGGCAAGAAAGGAGGTCTCTGATGAGATGACGAGTATTAGAGAAGTATGGTAGAAGAAGACGTGCTACGCCGACCCCAAATAAATTGGGATAAGGGCAAGTATATGATGATCTTCAATAGTATTGTATTGTTATTCTTCTTAGTGTGCCCCAAAACTTAGCCACGTTTTTAGCTTTATCACTGGTTACGCAATCAAGAAATGAATATTGTGTTCATTAATTGGTTTTTGTGGGCCTGCAAAGTAATTGATGATTTTTTCATGAAGGAATTGTTCCATTTGCGACATGACCCAGCGTTTGAATGCAAGCACTATAATAGCATTTATTGTAGGAAGTAATGAACTAGGAACTGATGTTATTTCTCAGTGAGTGTGTGGTAAATTTTTGAGTTTTTCTCAGAAATGACAAATATTTTTATTGTTTACAGTTTGGCTCTGTACCAACTCCGTCATCATAAAATCTTGTAGATTTCTTGTCTTTCTTTTTTATCGTGTGGCTAGTGCCTAACCTGGTGTCAGAGTTTTTATTTCGCCCATGGGCCTCTGACTTGGTCCAGCTGAGTTGATCCAGCTTGTGAAGCCCTGAAATAGATGTAGTATACTTTATTGTAAGAGCACAAACATTTTTACACAGATCTAACAATATTGTACTGATACCTCCACAAAAACCTATAAGTATGTAAATCAAATATTTTATCCAAGATCGAACCCCTGATACAGTATTTGCTATTCTGGTCACACGGACCCTGACGTATGAAGTGAGATTTATCGGAATCTCATCTCGCCATTATCAAAGATTCAGGTTTGAGTACGTTACCCTCCATAAATGGGTCGGTCCTGTCTGCCTTCATTATCTTTCACTCATATTTCATTGAAGGTTCCCATTAGATTGGAATGTTGATTCCTAGCAAATAGACACGGAAGTATTCTTGTGGAATTGTGCTTTGGAAAAATTTGTGTTTTTTTTTTAAATTGGTATACTTATATTATAAAGAATGAGGAGCTCGTGGTTAAATAAGAACAGCCACTGGAGTCGATCGTTAGGTTAAGCCGTGCTTACCTAGGTTGGTCGGTGGATGGGTGACCACCCATTACATACCGAATTTCCTCCGTACCTCGGAAAGCACATTCAGCCGTTGGTCCCGGCTGTCATTTGTAGATCTTTGACAGTCGTTACAGGTAGTCAGTGACCCGAAAGTCTGACAACCAGTCATATTAAGGGGTATCGTATTACCTAGCGCTAACTGGGTTGTGGAGGTTAGATAGGCAGTCGCTCCATATAAATTATTGGTATTTAGCTGCATTCGGTTAGACTGGAAGCCGACCCCAACATAGTTGGGAAAAGGCTAGGCAGATGATGATATTATAAAGAATAGAAAACGGAAATGCATGGATAAATGGATGTTAGTTTTGGCCACATATCTAAGTTGTTATCATCAAGTTAATATCATTGTTATATTTATTTATACACTAGCTTATGCCCGCGGCTTCGCCCGCGTGTAGTGCGATAATTGTCTCACGGGATCATACTAGCGGGATATCCAGGTTATAGACTAACTGTGTGCTAAATTTCAACTAAATCCATGTAGTTTAGCTAGTAGTTTTTGCTTGAGAGAGTAACAAACATCCATACATCGAGACATCCACACAAACTTTCGCATTAATATTATTAGTAGGATAGTAGGTCTACGTAATTGTTTCTAGGTATTGTGATTCTATTTCTAACTAATTACATTAACAAAAGCAATTTCGATTCTTTTGATTAAAGGAAACTTCTTTATTTGAAACTTAAGTAGGACGTTTAATTTAAATGGATGAATAATACCATTTTGTTACCACTATTACGCTGCTACCGTTAGAGAAATTAATTGATAAGAAAATTGACAGTTTACTTCACCCTACATCCCTGTGCCATTTTACTATCATTTCATACAACTGTCAAACAATGACAGTTGTGATTTGGATGAACAACTATTCTATTCCCCACTAAACAAAATTCAAAAGTAGAAACCCTTGAATCAAAAACTAGACTGCAAAAAGGTTTTAGTTATCGCCCCGTTTTAACCCGTTCCAAACGAGTTACACGAAGTGTCGGGTACACTAGGCCCGTCAGATAGCCGTTTAGTTGGTCCATTAATAATAATCCCTAACAATGTCAGCCCCAGGTCTTGCGAAGACTTTGGGGCCTTAACCCGTTAATCTTAATCAACTCCTTGTTGATTTCGGACTTTGTTCAAATTATCTTACAATTTCATAAACATTTTCAGCTATTAATTGAGTTAAATACATAGAATTTTCATAAAATTTCCCGAAGGTACTGACTTTTGTCGAGTGTCACAGAATTGTTTCCGAGAATGCCGGTTGACATTCTTATCAAAATATTTGACAAATGACAGGGAACGGTGACCGCTTTCTGAGCAAGGTCGCCGGTTTGGTCCCGTTGGGAAAACAATTTGTAAGTACAGTTTTATGTTTGGTTGTTTTTCGGAATGTCTGCATTATGAATAAACAGTTGGTAAGGGCTACTGTTTCACGTTTTTTTTTATTTCTTTTGGTTAGTTATTTTAAGGAATCAATGAAGTGACAGCAGGTAACCTAGAAATCTACAACTTGACGTCATTACACTACGAAACGTAATACTTAGGAAGACACCTAATTAATAAGGTGATGCTAAAGATAAGCCTTGGTGACATACTTTTAGTTTTAGCCATTTAAAACCATGTTTTAGTTTAAAATATTAATTAAGTATACTTCAGTAATAGGAGCTCGTGGCTGAAGTGCTAAACAAGTTTGTCCCGGCTGTCAATTGTAGATCTTTGACAGCCCTCACAGATAGTCATTGGCCTAAAAGTCTGGCAGGCTGTCTTACCAAGGGGAATCGTATTACACAATACTAACTGGGATTTGGAGGTCAGATAGGCCGTCACTCCCTGTAAAAAACTGGTATTCAACTGCATCAGGTTAGACTGGAAGTCGACCCCATAGTGGGGAAAACGTTAGGCTGGGATGACTTAAAATAATAGTTTTAGTAAGCAATATATTAATGACTTCGTGTACACAAGAGATATAACACCAAAATATGTTACAAACCAGTAAAAGCCATAATCTGACAGTATTTTCTTTGTCTAAAGCGTATTAGAAAATACGTTATCGAAACTAATTGGAAACTATGAAATATGAATCTTCAGGTTACCTCAAAATTAAATTAGTCCGTTAATTAATAATGTGCTTGTGTCGAGTTAGAATTTATAAGCGTTGATTGGTAGTAACTTCAACTCAATTTGAGTACCTAGCTATTATAATTTCATTGAACCATTTCGTGTCCATTTCTTATAGTTTAACTATTCCTGCTTTGTACTGTTATATGACTTGACAAAAAGTCGTGTTTGCTTTATATCTATACTAACATTATGAAGAGATAAAAGGAGATGTTTAATTTTTGTATGGGACTCCGGCCATAATCTGTACCTTTGAGAAAAGCTGGGTAACAAATTCCTACATAGAATAAAGTAATATTTTGCACACATTAAAAATTAAAAATGTTTGACGTCTGTCGTGAAAGTTATAACAGCTATGACAAGTTGTAGAGATGACGTTTACATCTTCTTTATATATATACGACTGGACCGATTTTGATGAAATTTTTTGTGTGTGTTCAAGGGGATCTGGGAATGGTTTAGATTCACAAAAAATTAGGGTAGGTAGGGTAGGTAGGGTAGGTAGGGTAGGTAGGGTAGGTAGGGTAGTAGGTAGGAAAACATGCATTGCAACGCATGCCGGGCACAGCTAGTAACCTATAAATTGTTTTCTTGACTGACACTGATGGGGTTTGTCAGAGAAAAATGTAATTTTGAACTTTTCGTTCAGAAAGAAGTACAGTCCAGAAAAGTAGTACCTATTATATTTTGTAAGAATGAAGTCATCAGACTTGCTTATAATTAGTTGAAAATGATGTATATGAGAATAATAATCCCAACTATTATTATAAATGTGAAAGTAAGTTTGTTTGTTACTTTTTCACACCTAAACCACTGAACAGATCATCCTGAAATTTGCATATACGTTATCAGGTCTACGGCAACAGACATAGGGCACCTTTCATCCCGGAAAAAAGTACTATTCCCGTGGAAAACAACAATAACGTTCTATTTATTTATTTATTGTGTTGACTTATACTACCGAAAAGTTTACTTAATTCTTGTTAAAAAAAAAGAAATTATTTGCTTTGAAAGCGATTGTGTATACCCTCAGGTGTACCAGCGGTCGTTTTTTCAGAGAGAGGAATCTCCTAATAATGAAGTCGTGCCAAAAAGTATCGATTTTTATATCAAACCTTTCATCTAAATGCCTAACGATAGCCATCTCAGGTTGGTTTCATTTATAGAAATAATTAAAATTATTCCCTGTCTTCACAATTTAGGCACGTGTCTTACGAGAATAGAACAGTTATTTGTTTTTGTTGTTGTCGACTTTATCCCTTCACTTTTTATTCTAAGCTAAAACACTAGATACGTGGGCGGGTGTTTTAGAGCGCCGTCTTGTGTAATTTTGGACGTTTAGAATGTATTGAAGATTCTCAGAATAATTCGATTGTTTTTTTTTTTTGCTGAGACCATGAAGTGAATCCTAAGATTTGTATCAGACATGTAAACCTTGATGTATATAAGAGGCTCCAAACAGTTTTTAAGCTTCCAACGTGCAACGTTTAAAACTAAACTTATACTGTCTCTTCTTACGGGATATCTTCCGTGATTCAACAACCCGCGATCATGGCGCTTGCAACAGCATCGAAATATCGGGAGCTCAAAATCATGAACAATCACGGAAGATATCCCGTAAGTGACAGTATAAGTATAGGAGACTCTTTAAATGCACTCTACGCTTTAGATTTTCCTTTTAATTTCCACAAAGTTTGCTATAAAGTATTCTATACGAGGTGTAAACGGACCCTTCACGAAGACGTCTACCAAGCATTCTGTACATGAGTAACCCTACCCTAAAAATTATTGTTGGGAAACGACTTTTGTTTTGGGGTGAAAAATCACGTTCTAAGGTAGGACTCAATGTAACGGACAAAACTTGAAAAAATATGCTGAAAGGTGCATTGAATAGTGGAGGGGTGGTATTTTAAGTAAAATTATAATATTAAAAACCTCCAATATTTTTGTAACTAGAAGGTTACCTAGGCATGGTCCAGAACAAATAAAATATCACAATGTCGGAAAGAACAAGTAGCTCTCAGCTTCGTTACGGATATATTTACCTTTAGTTTAATTTCAGCTTTTGTAGGTCAGTTTTGCGTTTAAATTGCGTCTTTAATGGTGAAAACGACTCTCAAGGACAGATACATAATGATTTTAGACCGTCATGCTTCGAGACCGTCGCTGTTTGCGCGATCTTATTTTTCTATACAAAATTGTCAACGAAATCGTAAAATGCAGAGATTTAGTTGAGCGCATACCGTATTCAGTCCCAGTACCTTTCAGATATCCCATCACCAGACTGTTTCATATTCCTTTCCGCAAATCAAACCTTGGTGTCAACGCTACCTTGCTACGAATATGTAGAAACTCCAATAGCTCCCCACATCACGTGAAACCGATTTATGTACGAATTTCTGTCAACTCAATACATTTGCAACTGCGCAACTATTTAACAAAAATGTAAATCTATAGATTCATAACACATAATATTTTATATCATCATAATTCATTTTATTTCATTTGGTTTTAAGTAAATTCTATCCCATCAAAAACATAACATGTACAAAAATGCAAGTCTCGCAACGCAGTTCTTCTACCGTAAAAAGTTGTGAGATTTAATGTAGAACCAAGTCGATTCATTTATTCAGTACCTGCCTATGTGAGCATCTATCCAACCACTTTGTCATAAATTGTTACCTAATTAGTAACTTACAAATTTTTGTAGGGACTGTATCACTATGAAACATCTTTATTTCTTTAAAAAAAGGATGACTTGGCAATCGCCAAGGGCAATAGAATCTCATGTCACACAACAAACTCTAATTTGGACTGCTGGCGCTATTTTAAATTAGGAGTTAGGACTATTCAAAATAGAAGCTTATTCTTATTTGATTATGTTTCCGTGCGATGGAGAAGTCATTCTTTAAAGACATTACATCTCACAACTTTTTACGGTAGAAGAACAGTTTTGCGAGACTTGCATTTTGGTACATGTTACGGTTTTGATGGGATTAAATAGCCCTAATTGAACATAGCGCTAGCGGGCCAATTTATTAAATGTGTACACAAACATAACCAAAACGCTCACTGCGCTTATGTATGTAGATTCTATTGCCGTGATTGCGATTGCCAAGTCATCCTTTTTTTTAAAGAAATAAAGATGTTTCATAGTGATACAGTCCCTACAAAAATTTGTAAGTTACTAATTAGGTAACAATTTATGACAAAGTGGTTGGATAGATGCTCACATAGGCAGGTACTGAATAAATGAATCGACTTGGTTCTACATTAAATCTCACAACTTTTTACGGTAGAAGAACTGCGTTGCGAGACTTGCATTTTTGTACATGTTATGTTTTTGATGGGATCTCATTTCTTTTTGTAGGTAGTCCTCCTTTTCTTTACCGGGTTTTGGGGGGTTTTATTCGGGTTCGGGTTGGTTCTTGTGCAACAGCTACGGACTTTCTCAAAGCCCACTGCCTGTCTCTGTTGGCTTTTCTCAGAGGCTTTGATTTAAGTACTTTTAGTAAGTCTGGACGATAAATGCTTCTAAGTCTATTGTATTCAGAAATTGTATCTCTACAAAGTCAGAATCATTGAGCTGTCTCATGTTTTTGGTAGGTTCATCATATATAAACAGTTCAGCCTATAGAATGGGCATACTGAGGGAGCCCAACAGTTTGTTAATTTCAGTGGTTGAAAGTTATTCAAAAGGAGACTTATCTCTAACCAGCGGAAGCTGTACAAGATCCCCGAAAACTATGTGTTTTTTTCCAAACCATCCATTTGATCGTCACCGGTATCGAATATCTCGGACAAACTTAAAAGAATATATTTTAGAGTAAGATTGGATGTCATCGACACTTTGTATAAGATACATAATACTACTTCTTTCAGATCCGAACTTAGAACTTGGAGGACTTCGTCAGAAAATGGCTTGTACCTAGGTGTTTTCTTATGTTCCACGGGCAGTTGCAATAGTCTGTGTATTGTCAAGCCATTCACATTAAATACAGCAATTACTGTCGGAGCACTAATTGCCGTTTTTTTATTTAAATGCGTTTGGACCCAAACTTTCCGCGTTTTTATCAAAAAGCTTTTTCCAGTATCACACCACTTCTACTCATAAAACAACGTAAAACATCAGCGTTATTATCTGTCCTGCCCATTTTAGTTGAGATCATACAAGCATTGCAAACGCCGCATACTACAAACGTATGTAAGAGCGTATTCACAGGGTTTATTCTATACGCGACGTCGACGCGCGTTTCACGAACGCGCGTTCACTACGCTTTCAAAGCAGATTGTTGATCCTTTTCTCGAAGCCATTCAGGACATTGGATAAAGCTAGAAGCTTGAATTTTCAGTGACCAAGAGGGCATAATATACTTATCTATATTCTTAAATTACATTCAATTTGAACTTGTGCTTTATGAACTGTTGCAAGTGAAAGTTCCTTCAATTGTTGCATTTGTATCGATTCAAATGCTCGTACGAATCGATACAAACGTGCGCAAGAAGCACGTTGGCATAGCGTTTGCATCGCCGCATCTGCGTGTACATACGACGCGTGTTTAGGTCGCCTCATAATTTTTAAAAGTGTGCTTAGGTCTAGTAAACCTAAGCACACTTGCTGCTTACTGCGAGTGAATCTTGTTTAAAGCGTGTAAATGCTCGTCATCGGCGCCAAAAAATATGCCGTGTGAATAGGCAATGGCCCTAACCCAACATAAATGAAAAGCTCTGAAGCAGCTTTGTGTGGGCATACTGTAGTAGCCTGTATTGAAAATCTCCTATGAAAATAATCTCGGGCGACTCATTGCCATTACTTTTTTAACAGGAATTCTTGCACCACAACCAACTCGGCCAATTAATACCCTGATAATTGATCATCATCATCATCAGCCTATAGCAGTCCACTGCTGGACATAGGCCTCCTCAAACGCACGCCATTCAACTCGATTCTCAGCAACTCTCATCCAGTTGCTACCAGCCACGCTGCGAAGATCGTCACTCCACCGAGCCTGAGGGCGTCCCACTTTACGTTTGCCGATTCGCGATCTCCACTCAAGAACACGTCTACCCCAACGGTCATCAGTCCTGCGGCTAATATGACCGGCCCATTGCCACTTCAGCTTACTTATTCTGTGGGCTATGTCGACAAATCTGGTTCTCTGTCGGATCACCTCGTTCCGGATGCGATCCCTCAAAGAGACTCCAAGCATAGCCCGTTCCATAGCTCGCTGAGCGACCTTAAATTTATGGACCAGCCGTACCGTCAGTGTCCACGTTTCGGCTCCGTATGTCATAACAGGCAGGACGCACTGATTGAAGACCTTAGTCTTTAGGCTCCGTGGAATACGCGACGAGAAGACCCGGCGAAGCTTCCCAAACGCTGCCCAGCCCAGCTGGATTCTTCTATTAGCCTCCCTCTCAAAGTTGTTCTTACCAAACTGCAGAGTTTGCCCGAGGTAAACATATTCTCAAACAACATCGAGAGGACCGCCATTTACAACAATAGGTTTTGTAATTGATACTACATATTATCTATATCTATAATAATTTTTAAAAAACAAAGTCGGGTTAGTTACACCATTTATAACTCAAGAAAAGCTGGACCGATTTTAAAGATCTCTGATTTTTTGGATTCGTCTCCGCCCCGAATAGCAGAATAACTATTAAAATATCAGAAAAATTGCTCGGAAAATTATGTATAACTGTTAAAATACCACCTTGAATTCATGACAGCCTGGTACTTTTTACAGAAAATTATGATTAAGATCCAGAACTGTTAAAGTATATACCACCTTGAATGCATGCCAGCCTGGTACTTTTTTCAGTTCTGTAATAGTTAAGTGGTTGGTAGGTAGGTGGTAGTGGTAGGTGGTAGGCAGGTGGTAGGTAGGTGGTAGGTAGGTGGTAGGTAGGTGGTAGGTTGGTGGTAGGTTGGTGGTAGGTAGGTGGTAGGTAGGTGGTAGGTAGGTGGTAGGCAGGTGGTAGGTAGGGTAGGTAAGATAGGGTAGGGTAGGATAGGGTACGGTAGGGTAAGGTAGGTAGGTAGGTAGATAGGGTAATGTAGGTAGGTAGAGTAGGGTAGGGTAGGTAGGTAGTTAGGGTAGGGTAAAGTAAGTAGGTAGGTACGGTAGGTGGGGTAGAGTAGTGAAAATAGTAGTTAGGAAAAGATGCATTGCAACGCATGCCGGGCACAGCTAATAGATATACGAGTATAATACTCAACCCAACTTTATCTCTCATCGCAACGGACCCAGCGGTCGCTAGAGAATGACTATGAATTTTAGCTTTTTGCATTTTCAAGGAAGTGTAAAAGTAACTTTGTAATTGCATGTTACTTATATAGGATTACAAAGTTACTTATGCAGTTTTTATATCTAGAGATCTAGACTGAAATTGCAGTATGTTGAATTTTTCCCTCGGTTTGTAGGCTAAACACTAATTGTGTTCAAAACTTGAAGCTTGTGTGTCTGCTAGAAGTACCTTAGAATTATGATGATCGGTGAGTGAGTGAGTGACAAAAGTAAGGTATTTTGACTTGCAATAGTTCATAAACCACAGGTTCGAATTTAATGTAATTCAGGAATATACCTAGGTATAATATGGCCTCTTAGTCACTGAAAATTCACGCTTCTAGCTTTATCCACAATTAAGTTACAGGGGTCTCGAAAATGTCTTGAATCGCTTCGAGAAAAGGATGGTACTGCCGTGCCCTTTTATTTTTTTTTGCTCGACTTTTGCTCGACTTGGCGGGGGCACGGCCGTGCCCCCAGATATTTTATTCAAATTGTATTATTTTATTATTAAGATTTGAGAAATTATACGACTATGTCGTTGTTCTATGGTAAATGCTGCGTATAATAGGCATAGATACCAGCATTTTATGTTATTTTTATTGTTTCACATTAATTCTTGTTTTGTACTCATCTGTTGGTGTACCCAACAAATAAATAAGAGACCAAACTACGTTGTTCTTTTATCTCTGTAAACATTTTATATTAATGATGTAACATAGTCTAAATTAAACATTATTTCTTAACTGAACATACACATGAAAATGTATTATTAAAAAATACTAATGGCAGTTCTTAAGGTATTTCTAGGAATATTTTATTTGAATTATTTGACGTAATTACATTAAGTTATGACCTATTCCAAGGGCGATTCTAGTTAGAGGCAATAAATATTTTAACCATAGTCAATAAATTACTGTAGTACATTATTTGATTCCAGTAATTTAACTAAGGAGCTGCGTTCAAACTCGACAATTTAATTAATGATGTTGGTAAAAGCCTCGTTTACTTACTTCCCAAGTTTCCTAGCTGTCGAATGAATTGAAAATTTGCAAAAACGTATTTGAAATTTTCAATGCAAATTAGATTGAAACCTTCGTTAGTTAATTTGAAATGTTTTGGTTTATTTTTTGAGAAACGCATCATAGCGCAGCGGTTATTTTGAGATTAGTATTTAAATAATAATTAATGCGAAAACAGACGATATCATTTAGAAGTGTTTTGATGAGACAGTAATTAAAACTCACCAAGTGCGTCTGACTCACTCGTTTTTGTTTACCTTATTTTTACTTATTTGAGATTAAAAAGTTATAAGTCGGTGACAGACAGAAGACTAATACTAATATTATGTAGAATATATAGTATAATATGTAGTACTAATTCTAAGCCTAATTGTAAAAACCTTTACTAAACTAAACTAAACGAATAACTCAAACCTTAACAAAAATGTTAATAGTTAATGCCGAAAGGAGAAAAGAATAAAATTCTCCTACTGTAAGCACCGCAAAAGAAGAGAGCATGAGCATAAGAGTTTGGACTATAGATACTCGTAATTAGTACTGTACAGTACACGGTACAGGTACGGTACTTACTAACATTATGTAATTTCCTACATATGGACAAATATGGCCTTGAATACCTCTATGACGAAGTGTTATAATTAGTAGAAGTATATACATAGGCCATATCATTATTAACACGCACTTTCTTATTACATAATAATGGGTTTTTCAATTATAAATTTATAAACCCGGAGTCTGGGTTTGTCTTGTAAGGCAAAGAACAAATGGCGGAATATGGGTGTACCATACACCGTCCTCTGGCCAGTCCTTCGGTGCATATTGGCGGCATGTTATAATTTTCATGAACTTCAATCGAAGTAATCAACACAACCAATTAGCTTATCGCAGTACACTGCTGGACCAAGCTGCGCCAGAACACCCTAAGATAAAATAAAAATGTCTTGATTTTCCTCGTTTATTTTGTTTGTTAACAAAATGTAACTATGCGATATGAAAAGACTTTTAGGTTAAATTTATACTGTCACTGTCACTTCCGTGATTGTTCATGATTTTGAACTCTCGATATTTCGACGCTGTTGCAAAAGCTATGATCGCGGGTTGACTGGAGAATGAGGGTGGATGGAAAATAAATTGTTAGGAGCAGACAAATCGGTTTACCGACTTTGTCTTTTGCTACGCGCACTACTGGAACTCGGCACTAAGTCACGACAAAACACACTCACAGTATCACCAGGTTTTGTGGATTCCTTATTACGATGCCGGCTGCTACTTTTCAGCATACTCAAAACTGGATTCCACGTACTTGAAAATTTGAAGCTATGCTCTCGATTGATATTTTTATGTTTTCTGATCTCAATTGCTTCTCTTGTCAACCTTGGTACTTAAGTAATGTTTGTCCCTTGACAAAATACGAAAATCACGGAAGCTATCCCGTAAGTGACAGTATAAGTTTAGTGTTAAACCGTGAAAGGTTAAAACAATATTAGACTTTTAGGTTATTTTAACACTACAATCTACACAGTTTAAATTGAAATAGTCCAGGAGGTACGTACACCTCTATTGGTCGGGGCGTCAAAGCATTCTCAGCTTAGTTTACCCGCGACACATGCTTGAACAGGCATGCAACGTTATTGTACGTACAGGTGAAGTTTCAATATGAATTAAACTAAAAGGCTGGCAATTTTTTGCAGCTCTAATTCTTTAAAAAAAAAAAAATTTGCTAGGTATTTTCGTTATTAAATTGCAAAACTATTTTTCACTAACCGAAATAGTAGGTATTTTGCCTTTGCAGTTTTTAATATGGATACAAAAATAAACTGATAGCTGTCAATCTCTATTTTCTAAATTTCATCAAACGAAACGTAATATTTTAATCAAATGAAAACCGGCATACTACAAATTGGAATCACCCGGTGGTTTTCCAATCCTTTCATCACAAGTGTGGTAAACAATAGATTAATTGGAATGTTTTGGACTATGTTTGACATTTGTAAGTTCCTTAAAGAGCAGACACAGAAACTTTGAATATATTATGCACTTTTTCACCAATGACCTTTTGGGCTCGGACATTTGTATTACTGTTTGCGATGGCGGTCATATTTTACCTAATAGATGTCAAAATACCCTTAACAAAGCCGAAAGGTATTGGTTCTCCACGTCATTGCGATCTTTTTTTCTGTTCTAGACCATACCTGGAAATCTTATAGTTACGTTGATATTGGGGGTCAAAGTTTCAAGTTTTTCATAAGTTTATTTTTAAACTGTCATGGTCACTAACATTATAATTAACACTAGAAACGGGATATTTACCATGTCCACTGTTTGTTTGTTTTTTTTATCCGTGATCATGGTGCTTGCAACAGCGCCGAAATATCGGGAACTCAAAACAAACAGTGGACATGGTAAATATTCCGTTTCTAGTGTTAATTATAGTTTATTTTTAATACAAGTATTAAAGGTGAAAACACCAGGGTAGCCCGCGAAATTCAAAGTTTTCTTAGGTTTTTTGCAATTTGCAGGTCAATGTCATCCCATTCACCCCATTGAATGACTTTTTCATGAAATAGTTAATGAATGGGGTTGAATGAACTTAGAGGGTTGTATTAATAATATCAATGATTATAATTCTGTAACTACATACGAGTTACTTGCGCGCCTCATTTTTCATCAACTTAAAACCATCCTGCAAATTGGAAAAAAGGTAAAAAAAAAAAAAAATTCGCGGGCTACCCTAGCGCTTCCATCGTAATGTTATAAATTTATTATAAGTACTCCAGTCGAAAATATTTAGTCATAGCATATAGGTT
Organism: Eurois occulta; assembly: GCA_950022335.1. Taxonomy (NCBI): domain Eukaryota; kingdom Metazoa; phylum Arthropoda; class Insecta; order Lepidoptera; family Noctuidae; genus Eurois; species Eurois occulta. The sequence continues at coordinate 2,769,367 of OX465486.1, forward strand.
AAGAACGGGACACATGCCACTTAACAAGTTTGGCTATTTGATGAAAAAAGTGAGTAGCCCAAATTGCGAACAGTGCAGAACTGTGGAGGATGTACATCACTTGCTAGTGGAATGTGTCCGTAATAGCAGAGAAAGAGACGCTTTGATGGCCGAATTAAACACCAACAGGTTAGATCTGGGCGCTTTTCAAAGCCTCATCACGAAACCATGTAGTGCGGAAGCTATTAAAGTTTATAAGTTCATTTACAATACTTTTAAGTAACATACTTAGTTTATAGTAAGTAAATATAGATTTATTGTTAAGAATTATTGTTATCATGTATATGTGTCACGATGGGGCTGGTCAAGTATGTAAGACCAAAAGCCCCTAAATAAATAAATATTTAAAAAAAATACAAATACCTCCACGACTCCAGTACTATTTAATGCATCCATCAGCACAGTGTTTTAAGAGCGTTACATTGAGTCCTAACGTAAAACGTGATTTTTCACCCTAAATGAAATATTGTTTCCAAGCAATAATTTTTGCGTAGAGTTACCTATTTTGATGTACAGAATGGTTGGTTGCCGGCTTTGTGAAGGGTCCGTTTACACATAGTATTCTGTGTTACCAATTGTCGAGTTAAAACAGCACTAAATATACAGCTTTGTAACAGAACTACATACGGTTAGACCGTGCTAAAGTAATTCCTTACAAGTAACCCTAAAATAATGCACATATTTTAGCAAGCAATTTACCCAACATATTTTCAATTTTATGCTAGAAATTTTACACATTACGCAAACTAAAACATTGTTCCCTAAAAATAAAACATTTTCACGAGAATTATTAAAATTAACTTGATTATTAATAGCCAAAATATTAGCACAAACAAACATCGAAGTTGAGCGGATAAATTATTCATATCGACCGGTTATTTACTATTACTAATTCCCGTTTACCTGGTAAAGGAGAACGGGCAAACGTGTGTGGTCGGAGATTCAGACATGGTGTGATAAATTATTAAACCTGAAAAGCCAAGTCCCGTGTAATACGGTGAGCCGATTGCCGTCAACCGGGCACAAATCTAAATTCCGTGGCTGCTACTGAGAAATCCTTTATGGAGAAACTCAATAACACTTTGTCCGACCTGGGAATCGAATCCGGGACCCCACATTCAGCAGTCGCGCTTGCGACCAGTAGACCAACGAGGCACTCTGTTCCTCATACCTTTAAACAAAATCATTTCTGCGTGATATAATACATCGGAAACCAACATTGATGCATGTAGTTACAGCTACCGAGACAAACCACAGTGTGTACCGCAACAGCTCATGAACAAATGCAGAAATAGCAAATTGATGAGTTAATTACACATGACTACTACGAAGGGAAATGGGATATTGCATTCTACACTACTTGACAGTGGGTGATAACTACTGTTGGGAAATATTTCACAGTACACATCATCACACCATATATCATTACAGTATCGCCTGTTTTCCTTTATGCTGCGGTGGACAGTAAAAAGTTTACAAGTATCATCATTGCTGAGCCGATTTTGATGAAAATGTCTAATTGTAATATACATATCACACGCTTTCATTTTTGATACCCCGCTTGGGTATATTTGAAAATATTCAACTTTTCATACCCACTTTCATCCCCCATATATGTAGTAAATGGCTGCATAGATTTTGATAAAACATGTCTAAGACCACCATTTCCCTATCATTGACAATAATCGGCATAAATCCAGTCTCTGGCGTATTTATTTATTTATTTATTTATGTATTACTCATTTACAAATTTCTTAATAGAAATAAATACTTACCTAATAACACTATGTTTGACCCGAAAATACTGTCACCTCCATCCATAATACTACCACTAATAAACGAAGGTCTGTGTAAATTCATCATCATCTGCAGAACCTTTTCCCCTCTGTGTTGGGTTCGGCTTCCAGTCTTACCGGACGCAGCTTTCGGGTCACTGACGACTGTCAAATATATTCAAATGACAGCGTACTTTTCGAGGCATGGAGGAAACTCGGTCTGTAATAGATGGTCACCCATCCACGGAATAACCTAGGCAAGCGCGGCTTAACTTGAGGATCGACCCGAGTGAATGTTATTATTAAGCCACGAGCTCTTCCGAAGGTTGGAGTAAGTTCGTTTACACGAATCACGCAAATTTTTGGAAAGAGTAAATCTGTATGGAAAAGATTTAGCACCAAATAAACACTACCTATATCAAACCACTCCCATCGAAATGCGACAGAATATTTTCTCACAAGATTTCAAACGGTAAAAAGGGTCAATCCACATGGAACGTATATTTTTATGCGGTCGCCGTGACATATCGCCTAAGAGCGGGACTACGGGAATATGCGTACTACCGCCGCCGTGACGGCACGTCACGTTACTGTTTGGCCACTAGCTACAGCTTCAAGCGACAAGCGAGTTGAGTCTGCGACTGCGGTGAAAATAAATTGCTTACAGGCACTGATATTATGCATTAGACTGTCTGTTCATGTTTCCTTTCATTTGAAGACAAAAGTGAGAATAAAATAGTGAATCAAAACTGAAAAAAGGATTCATTAGTGAACCGATCCAATGATGATTTCGGCAACAACATCTTTCAATCTCTAAATTCCTGTTCAATTTTATCGATATTATGACATCGAATGAAATAAAAATAGTAAGCGTCTGATATCGGTATTAGAGCATGCGAGTGATGCGACAATGACTCAGTGCGACGCGATTGTACTCACGTGAAGGAAACAAGTGACACACTCACATATCGCTTAACACAAAATCGTAACACCTGAGGTCGTGGATGAGACGGAGGGTAAAACCGGGACTACGCGTCTACTATCGCCGTGACGGCCAGTCACGTTAGGCAGACCGCTATACGTGACGTGTTTATATCAAGAGGGGATTATCCGCTGCCAACTCGCACAGACTTAACTCAATCATCCGTAATTGGATGAAAAAAGTATACAGTTTATTTGTTTATAGTGGTAAGTATAAATCTTTTTTACTCGAAATGGAAATAAGAAAATTAATTTAGCAGTTATTAATAATTCATGTAAACGAGACCATTAACTAACGTCGTCTTGTGCTGATTTTCATCACGAATTAAATAAAAAGAGCCATTTTCAATCCAAGTCTGTTTATATTTTTTTGTAAATATAGTAAAGTGTAAGAAAAGTACTAATATAAATTAGCAACGATAAAAAGCTGATGACTACCCGTAACGATTGCGGAAGATCTATAAATGATAGCCAGAACGTTGGTTCTGGCTATCATTTGGCCGCGTAACGTGTTAAGAACGGAGGGGTCTTAATATTTGTAATGGATGGTCACCCATCCACGGAGTGACCTCGGGAAGCGTTAGTATCCTTAAAGATCGACCAGCCCCGAGCTGCTCATATTAAGAACACGTTGTAAGTACAAAATAGTATTTTTACAAATGACTTATTGTCGAGAATCAGAAAACATTATTTTGTCAAGTAAACACTCGTTTCCCGACATCTGGACCTCTAAGCATCAAAACGTGACATGTTTAAACCAAGTGGAGATTATCCTCAGGCAACTTGTACAGACTTAACGATGCTCGATAGCTCTAATTATGACCGGGCCCAATGGTCGGGTGAGTATTTACTTTTTTAATTGCGAAAACGAAATAAAGCGGATTAGAAGGGTCAGTGTGGTTTATCGCATGAATGATGTTTACGTGCGGGTTTTGGTTTGGTATATAAAGATAGAAAACATAGTATGTTATTTACAATCATTAGCGAAGGGAAAATGAGATTTGCGTTTTTGGTTGACTTGTAGAGAATGCCGAAGGTATTGAGTCCATCTTTGTACCTTCTAGTGTGTGATTTTTTTTGCAATTAAAAAAAAATCACTATGTTAAACATGAAAAGTTGATGATTAATTAAGTTGTCGTACATGAGTTCCATATACTTCTAATTAGCCCGAAAATTAAAACAGTTTTTTCTTTTTGGATAATATTATCACAGTTTACGATAGAACTCAATGTAACGCACTCAGAACATTGTGCTGATGGATGCATTGAACAATACAGGGGTCATGAAAGTGTTTAAAGTTTTTTTTTATTTTTTTATAACAAAGTAAAGTTATAACAGTAAATACTTGTGTTTATAAAAAAAAATAAACTTGTAAAAAAGTTGGACCTCCAAATATCTCCGTAACTAGAAGGTGGTCGAGATAAAAAAATATCGCAATGGCGCGCCTTTCGACTTCGTGAAGGGTTTTTTTACACCCATTATTTGAGAGTCTGATACAGACCAACAATCTATAAAACTTTGTATAAAAGAAGGCTCAAATTGGCAATCACACAATTAAAACCCGATTTCATAATTGTGATATTAATTATGAAATCGACTTCAATATTAAACCTTAATTAAAGTTTTATTTATATACTGCAGTCGATTTCCTTTTTCCCAGTTATCCGGTATGACAGTAAAATATTCATGATATTTTTTTAATGACGTAAGTAATTTGACCCAGATGTTTTTAAGAATGATTCGATAAATGAAAAATAAATGAATTTCAAATTCTTACTAACAAGCAGTTTAAACTATATTATTTCGATTGCTATTTAGTTGTATAACAATTATTATCAAGTTACTATTACTTAATGGACATTTGTTTAACGCTGTTAAAAGTTAAACTCACAAACTTAAAAAAAAAACTCTAAATGATTCATTCACAGTGCTCTTTCTACGATTGAGAGTAAGAAACTAATAACATAACATCACGCCTGTAATCCCTGAAGGGTTAGGCAAAGGTGTAGCTTTAGTACACCCACATTTCGACAGTTACGTTCTAAGTCCCATTTAAAAGGTGGCGACCCTATTGTTTACCGGGCACAATTCCTGACTGAGAAATTTCTGTTGGAAAAACCCAATAACACTTTGCATGACCCGGGAATCGAATCCAGGGCCTCATCTTCAGCAGTCGTGCTTGCAAACGCTTGACCAAAGAAACCAACAAAAACTAATAAATCAATTAAAAAGTCAAAAGACGCTGTGTAGCTAACAAAATGAGTATTCGAACCCGAGAATTGAACGGAGTTTGCGATGGAAACAATAAGGAAACCTTATCTTTTAGTGTAGTAATTAGTACCAAGTACCAATCAAGTTAATTAGAGTACGATAAAGTTTGATTGTTTATTCACCTGTGGGTATCGTAAAAGTCTTTGGCAATAAGGTTTAGTAGGAAATGAGCTCCCTAAAAGGAAATGAAGAAATATACAGACAGACGGCTGCATAGTATATATTTAATTTGAGAAAAATCTTGCAATATATTTTTTTTTTGTGCCTCGTTGTTTGTTGTGCATTCTATTAATCGTCATCATTACATCTTAAAATGTCTACTTCTGAACAATAATAAGGGTCATGCTCATTATCGCTTCGTTTAGCAGACGACTTGCTGAATTCGATAATATTTTAATAGCAGAAAAGATTAAAATATCAATCAAATAAAAAAAATATATATATCAATCTTTGAACAGAAGTGTTTGAGGAAATTTTAGACACATAATTCCTCAAACCAAGGTCTATATTTTTGATATGTTAGAAAACTAGGTCATAGTCAAAAATACCTCCGCAACATTTAAATTTTTCATCGATAATTTAAAAGACAATCAGATGTTCCATAATTACATTTTGACCGTGTAGGTATCAATGCACAACAAAAAACAAACTTTTCTATGTGGGGGGGTTCAAAATGATATACTGAATACAAATGGTAACCGTTAGTTCGTCGATGTCGCTTCCACCCTGTATAAGTCACTTAACACCTTATTTTCAGAACCCTGAGATTTTATCATGACACAAAATAAAATAAACCACCTCATTTTTTTTTAGCAATCTTGTCACCAAATCACTTTTACAATAGCAAGTCTTCAGCCACTTAAAATCCGTACGACCATCTCGAATTCATATTCATACACGTCACATTTAAGAAAAAAAACGGTCACCAAAACCTCTACATACCGCCGTCAACCGCATTTCGCCTTGTTTCTATTTGAAAAGGGAACAAAATTGTTGAGAGTCATAGGGTAGATGTGGGTCCCGCAAATCCTGTCGTTCGGCCCTTGAAACTTTGAGGACCGAATCGGAGAAAATAACGTGTCATGTACAAGACTTAAGAGACCGGACGATTTGGATATTCAATTTGTTTTTATTAGAATTTCTGTAGTTTTGCTACTAGGATGTAATGTAATCTTACGTTATTGTGGTTTGCAGATTATCCGGGATTTGAATGACTTGGATAATTTTATATGAGTTCTTGATCTGATACTGAATGCTTGATATAGATTTCGGATTGTCAGGATTTATTCCGTATGGCAAGTTCATCATGTAGGCAGCAGATCGGTTTCGTGCAATGAAAATACACTGGGTGCGATACACTGTTTCTATCAAACTAACAATTTACTTGACATTACAATTTAACACAATAACACGGGGCACAATGAATCAGGGTACAGTTCCAGGACGTCTCAACTCCGCTGTGATCTGAATTTCAACTGTCGTTGTCACCTAGACCTGTAAACATCAGGGCTCTGTAGAAGTACGCTGTGGTGAGGAAATACTTGTAAGTCGGTCGCGTGATGTCACCACTGGCGTACTTGCGATTCATTTTAAGTCCGTACCAATGACCGGATCTGACCAAGATTTTATTTTAAACATATATGATTGAAAGTTGAAAGTTTTCAAATTCACGTCAGCATCATCCGCGGCCTGACTTCACCAACTACTAGGTATAGGTTTTGCTTTGCTTGCCAGTACCTAAGATAATCCATGCTTCATCAGTTTTACATTCTAAATAATTAGAATATTATGATTTATTTATACATTTCTTTGCACTTTGTATGATTCTTAGACATGCGTCTATTAAATACACCTCTGTCTAACCCTTCAGGGGTTACTGACGTGATGGTTTGAAAGTTGCGTTTTGTTTTTCTCAATTCAATCATAAGGATTAATCCATGGTAAACGACATGATTCGTCGAGCTCTTGCCAGCGCCGGCGTACCAGCGGTTTTAGAACCAAACGGCTTGGTACGTGACGATGGGAAGAGACCAGACGGCATGACGTTGGTGCCTTGGAAGGTGGGTAGGCCTTTGGTGTGGGACGCAACTTGAGTCGACACCCTTGCGCCATCTCACGTTTCAAGCACGGCGGGCTGTGCGGGCGCTGCTGCTGCGGCTGCTGAGATCCTCAAGCGGCGCAAATACTGTAACCTTATTGGTAACTACAGTTTTGAGCCGTTTGGGGTCGAAACGCTCGGGTCATGGGGCCCGAGTGCGCGTCTCCTTTTCAAGGAAATCTCTCGCCGACTGGTCGACACTTCGCGTGACCAGAGGGCTGGCTCTTTCTTTGGGCAAAGAATTAGCATTGCCATTCAACGTGGCAATGCTGCCAGTCTTCTGGGCACGTTTCCAGATGATAGCGATGCGGAGGAGTACTTTGACGCCTAAGACGTGTCCTATTGTCGTCATTGTATATATATAGGTACTTTATTTTAGTCTTCTTTTTATATTTATTTTAGTTCTATTTGTAGTCTGTATATAATGTACATAGCAATAATATTAAGTACTTTAGTCTGATCCATGGTCAATTTTTACACATTCGCTTATTCTTACAAGTCTAATTTTGCTCTGTGAATACCTCTCATACAACCCATGAATACGGTGGAAATAAATCACCTTTTTTAGTTTTTGTAGTCTGCTTGAGATATCGCGTCGGCACGTATTTATCGTAAGCATTCATCAAAGTCTGCGGCAATGTATTATCTATCGAAACCGGAGTGTGACTAAGAATCGAATTTTTATCGGAAAACGTAAGAAAATTCATGTTTTCAATACATTTTTGTATAATACTTTTGATGGTGTCAATTTTTTATGGTAGATTGATAGTTTTATTAATATATTTCTCTACGGCTTTTCCAGTATGCAGGGTAATGCTGACTATGTTTTTATTAGAATTACGTCGTAGTATCTTATTCTTCTTTTTTATCACAAAAATATAAAATCTCATTTATCATCTCAACATAACCAAACCATACCCCAACGATCCTATTTGCCGTGGTTGCACCTGCAGACACAATCTTCTGTGCGTTACATGGTGCGCTACTTCACGATTTTTCTGTTTCCTAGCTACTATTTTTTTACAATAATTAGTTAGTTAGTAGTTTCTATAATTAATTTTCCGCGGATGGGTGATCACCCATTACATACCGCGTTTCCTCCGTGCCTCTGAAAGCACGTTAAGCCGTTGCTCCGGGCTGTCATTTATAGATCTTTGACAGTCGTTACAGGTAGTCAGTGGCTGAAAGTCTGACAACCAGTCTTACCAAAGGGTATCGTATTACACAGAACTAACTGGGTTGTGCAGGTCAGACAGGCAGTCTCTCCACGTAAAATACTGGTATTCATTTGCATCCGGTTAGACTGGAAGCCGACCCCAAAATAGTTAGGAAAAGGCTAGGCAGATGATGAATTAGTTTCTTTGATATACGTAGGTGAGGGCTTTGTGAGGAGTTTGAAATGTTTTGTTATTACCATTCGGAGCTGCTATAAACCTTCGGTAAAAACATACAACACAATAGATTTCACCTTGCTCAGTCGGAGGTATTGTCTGCATAATCGTACACGAGCAAAACATTCATACTTGTCAGAAATACACGAGTTCTATTTTCTCAAGGGTAATCATGCTTTAATGCAATTTTTTTACTCTCATTGAATAGTTATAAATGTATTTTCTTTCCTGTTATCTTTTCGTGTTGTGGAGGTCAGATATTTTATTTTATTTTATTTATATATGATAGAGATAATGCAGTTGCTCCATGTTAAATATTGGTATTCAACTGCATTCGGTCAAACTGGAAATCGACCTCAAAATAGATGGAAAAGTCTAAGCAGATGATGGTGAAAATTAATGTTTTTTACCACTAGTAAAAGTTCAGGATTACAGTTTTGTAGGAAACAGCTTTTTTTTAAATTACCGATGATTTTCAAAAATATGTCGGGGGGTTCCGAATGATGTACTGAATACTTGACAATCATTAGTGCGTCGATATCCCATTGACTCTGTATACCAGCTGTGGAAGTCAGATGGACATGTAAAATACTGGTATTCAGCTACATACAGTCAAACTCGAAACCGATCCCAATATAGTTGGAAAAAGGCTAAACAGATGATAGTGAAAATGAATGCTTTCTCCCACTAGTACAATAATGTTGATGTTGATTTTTGATTTGTTACTCAATCACGCTTAAAATACTTAACCGAAGTTGACATAGAATAAGTACATTTCTTAGTTTGGTGTTGTTATTCAGTTACATCTACAAGAAATTTCTCTAACCACGAGAAATATACCTAATAATTTTAGTAACATTATTCTGTCATTCACAACCAAATATTTACGCCTGTCAAAACAACTAACTCACATGTCAAGAAATACTTCTTTTCGTTTGAAAAAGCTTTGTAAGCTCGCGTGACTCAGAAAAACCGAACAAAGCCTAATTTGTTAAAATCGTTCGAGTTATTCAGGTTTTAAAAAGCAATTTACAAGGCAGGCGCAAAAAATAGCCCGTTAGCGTCACAGGTTGTTTAGATTTCTTAGAAATCGCTCGCTCGAAGAGGTTTTCTCTGTAAATATTGAGGGTAATTAGATTTATGTGCCTCTTGATAAGGTTTGGGCTATCTTTTAGTTCGTTTTTACTCTTACATTATTAATTGGCTCGTTATTTAGGAGCCTATTTTATTTTTATGAAAAATTACTGAATAGTTTGAAAGTTGGATAAATGTCTACGCCTACTGAAAGCCTAATATGGTTGCTGTAAGAAATGGAACATTTTTAAACATTATACTGAATGGGAGCCCGTGGCTAAATAAGAACAGCCACTCGGTCGATCTTTAGGTTTAGCCGTGCTTACCTAGGTTGGTCCGTGGATAGGTGACCACCCATTACACACTGAGTTTCTTCCGTGCCTCGGAAAGCACGTTAAGCCGTTGGTCCCGGCTGTAATTTATAGATCTTTGACAGTCGTTACAGGTAGTGGCCCGAAAAGTCTGACAACCAGTTGGAAAAAGGCTAGGCCGATGATGATACTGGATGGATGGGACATCATTCCGAATCCCCACATATAAAATTTTAATCGGTTATTATTTTTTTAATCATCTGTTCCATGTATTTTAACCTTGTAGGTACTGTACTTTTGTAGCAGCAAACAGTTTTTTTTTTTAAATTATCCACAAAAATCCGTTCCGAATGATTTAGTGAATACGTTGTAATCATTCATGTCATAAGTCATAAGTCATAAGTCATTTATTTCTTAACAAAATACATTGTGAAGAAACTTCAAATAAGATTAATAGGATTAGTAATAGTACATAGTAAAAATACAAATTAACAATAACTCATTTTTTACAATAATTAAATTAATAGTCACATAATAAAGAAATATAATATCAAAACAAAATAAAAAATTAAATAATAAAATTAAAAGTCATTTAATAAAGAAATATAATGTCAAAAAAATAATGTAATAAAATTAATAGGCACTGAATTACGTCATTATCATTTGTCAACTACCGAATTCATCAATACTGTAATAGCCCTTCCTCAATAAATATGTCCTTAATTTGTTTTTAAATAAATTTGCACTGGATATGCTTTTATTATAATTCCAACGGTAACGCAAGACGGTATAGCAAGACGGATTGATATCTGGGACTATGTCGAACCACTTTCAATTTTGGTCGAATTGTGTAAGGTAAGTCTTTCCTACGAGTACTATCTCTAGCCTGTCTTTGCACTTCAGTTTCATATTTGTGCAAATTCTTAACAAAGTTGGTTAGCAACACAAGAATATAAAGATGAAGAAAGAAAGAATATGTTCCTTCCACTCAGTATACCAGCCGAGGAAATCAGATATAAAAAACTGATACCCATGTTAAATACTGGTATTCAGCTGCATCCGGTTAGACTGAAAGCTGACAACAATATAGTTGGGAAAAGGTTAGGCAGATGCTATTGACGAAGATGAATAATTAAGATCTTAGAAAAAGAACATATTAATTCAGGGTTTAAAGATAATAAGGTCGATATTCTTGTTGGTTTTTCGCAACTAACACTCGAAGAAAATAGCATACTGGTAGATTATGACCTAGGTAAGGACACTGTTTACTGTTTATCCTGATAGTTAGTTCGCTTAGAATAATCTCCTTGTTTCACGCCGGCGAAGCCGCCGTCACCAGCTAGTTTACCTATGAATTTTCCGTGAGTACGATTACGTCATATTGTTCTCGACACGTGTCTGCATATCGCCGGTCTCCGGACATTACTAGGAGCTGTGTAGTAAGTAGGTGGGGATATAGTTAAGTACTGCGTTCTCCTTTTTCTCCGTCTCAAAGCTCTAAATTAGTAAAAGGTTTTTGGGAATTAGGTACAGTTCAACGTTCCTGTGTTTCCTGTTCACTGGCAAAATTATTGCATATCTTACGATAAATTAATGGAGACACGATAAAGAAGTCACTTATTTTTTCATAAAAAAACCAGTTTCTTAAGGAAAAACTAAATATTTTGCGTTTATTTTGAAGCGTTCTCGATATCATAGGAACTATCGCAAACCCTGGTGCCTCTAAGTTCTAACATTCGCTTTCTAAGTTTTTCGTATTTCTACACGGGATTGGCGTAATGCTGTTGGCGGCTCAAATCAGTCCAGGAGATTTTACTTAGCAACAAGAAGTTTGATGTCGTCGTTCTGAATCCCGGTATATTAAAATCTGCCCACGGCCACATACCTGTACCAAGTACTAAACATTAAAGGGACCTCAAAGCGTAAATTTCAAATAATATTTTAGTGAAAAATATTTACAGACTGAAGTCCGTTCAAGCAAATTCTACAGGTTAAAATATAATTCAGGATAAGGTTGGATCCGGTGCTTAAATATGGAATAGTTTTTATTACTTTGTGCGCTTAGTAAATATATTTTTTACGCCCAAAGTCAAGAGTATTATACCAATTGAGTTTTACTGGAGCTATGGCTATACTTCCAAATAGAGAAAAGTTTGTGATTTTCTGTGATAACATCATCATTACGCCTGTAATCCCAGAAGGGTTAGGCAGAGGTACCTAATTGTACACCCACATTTCGCCAGTTATGGTTAAGTCTTATGTAATAGGGGCGAGCCTATTGCCATCAACTGGGTACAAATTCCCGTGGCTGCTACTCAAAAATTCCTGATGGAAAAACCAAATACCACTTTACCCGACCTGGGAATCTAACCCAGGACCTCATGCGCAGCATTCGCACTTGCGAAGACTAGACCAATGAGGCAGTCAGTATTCTAAATCCTAAGGACAAAGTACTTCGGTAACCCAGGTAGGTACTCTCCGCGAGATTATCAGCAACACCAAGGCGCTGCTGGCCTTTCTCGAGGAGTTAGGGTGGATCGAATAAATTTCCCACCCGCACACAAAATATGCGCTTGGAGGTGGAGTTCCGGACACCAGCCCGCTACACAATACAATACCATTGTAAATCCTACTATTAACAATTAAATAGTTACTGTAATGTTTTCTCGGTCAACTGAGCATAAAGAAGTAAATAAAATGAATGTCTGTAGTATTTACTTGAAATAATAAATCTATGTTTCAATTCAGCATTAACTTCTGTTTGAATTCATGTCGCCGACTGACAAAACTTGGAATATCGGTGCGTAACCAAATAAAATGATTATAGTTCTCAAAAAAACTTTAGGTCTTCTACGCACGATATTTGGAGATAAAATTTTAGTATCGAGGCCAAATTGTTGGCTTTGGCCGCAATAGCCTAGATATAATCTAAGTATCTTACAAAGGAATTGTTAAAGCGTAACGATACAAACTTATAATACAGATAACAAGACCTTCAGAGCATTATTTTTTATTTGTACGCAGTTAAGTGTGGCGTAGTTATTTTTTTTTTATTTTTTTTATTACAAAATGGGCCTGCTCTTGACCTCGATCACGCCTGGTGGAAAGCGATGGATGAGGTCTATGATGAAACGAGCGTGCCCAGAAGATGCCTGTTCACTCTTGCTTTGAAGGCAGACGGGTTATATGTGGGAGGGAACACAGACCAGACGTAGTTCCATTACGTATGGTTACTTTTACAAAATGTATTTTGCTTTATAAGACTGTACATTTTGTAAAGTATGTGGTGCATTTATTTATAACATACCCACTGCTGGGACAAGCCTTTCGCCATGAGAGGAAATGGGCCGTAATCTACCATGCGGGCCCTATTCGATTTGTTATTGTCTCCGATTTTTTTGTTCTAAGACATTTTCTTGTGTTTTCCATCACCGTTTTGAGAGCAGTGCACTGCATCTATTCTTAACTATTTTAATCCTTAATTTTCGCTCCTAAAAAGTATCGTAACCGGTCTCGTGGGGTACGTGACACCCCGGTCTTATAATAAGACCGGGGTGTCACGTACCCCACGAGACCACCAAAAAAAAAACACGAAAATCACGATTATGCTCGATTCTTGATCATACATCTTCAGCGCTCAAAATTCAGAATTTAAAAAGTTGTAAACCTTTAAGGATGCGCTGGTGTGTTAAAACCCACGCGACCAACTAAGGTATAAAGGAATGTCCGGATGCCATTTTTTTTTACTTTTTAAACGCACCCACGATACCTATCTACCGGTAGGCCATACACGCGGCGCAGCAGCCAATCGCTCAGTTACTGCGCCAACCGTGGTGTCAAACAAGTTTAACTACCACTATTTCTCATTACTAAGAAAACCCTTTATTTTTTCAATCAATACCTTCGATATGGAGAGGGATTTTACAGTGCAGAATAAACTTAAACAGGGAGTTTGTTAAGTCAAAATTGTGTGTTTTGAGTTGTCCTTTTGAACTAAGTCAACATTATTTATTTTATTTGATTGTGTTTGGTCGGCTTCAAACTAACAATACTATAGTTATACTGAGGTAATCAACGACAAGTAATTGACAAGTAATTTATATATTCAAAAAGTGCATAGAACTATTTTTAATCAATGAGTAGGAATAGCCAGCCTTTTTATAGAATGAAGGGTGGGCGATGTATGACGCGCAAAAAGTTCTACTTTCAGAGGATACACGAGTTTGAGACTAGTGTTTTGATTATTCCACGTGTACAAGTTAACTAACTCTCAACTAAAACCCACAGCTTCGATGAATATTGTAAACCAATCCGTATAATAATTATATATTCTCTACACATGCTCCCCGATACGAGACAAGAAACTGCAAAGTCAAGTACAATATGGATGAATCGACTGCTGAAATATTGAGCAGAATTTAAATGCTTTTGATTTATTCGATTTGAAACATATAGCGGAGTTGTTAAGCAGAGTTTTAGTGAACGAAATATGATTTTATCTTGAATGTAAGGTTGTAGTTTTAGAGATTTATGTGAAATAGTTTGTCCAGGATTGAACTAGGTACTTATTTTACCTTAAAAATAATTATTTTAAATTTTTTTACTCGTAAATAACTATAAGTTTGGAATAATCTTCATCATCATCATCATCTGCCTAGCCTTTTCCCAACTATGTTGGGGTCGGCTTCCAGTCTAACCGGATGCAGCTGAATACCAGTATTTTACATGGAGCGACTGCCTATCTGACCTCCACAACCCAGTCAGTACTGGGTAATACGATATCCTTGGTAAGACTGGTTGTCAGACTTTCGGGCCACTGACTACCTGTAACGACTGTCAAAGATATACAAATGACAGCTGGGACCAACGGCTTAACGTGCTTTCCGAGGCACGGAGGAAACTCGGTATGCAATGGGTGGTCACCCAATTCACAGACCAACCCGAGCGGCTGTTATTATTTAACCACGAGCTCCTCAAATATGGAATAACTTATACATAGATTATTCCTATTTATATCCTAGCAAGTTGTCCAACCAGCTGCCGTGGACGAAGTGGAAATTGTTCTAATGATCTATTTATACCAGAGCACTGTTAGGTCAAATTCATGCATGTAGGGGGTCTTTTGGGCATTTCTTTCAACATATAAGTGAGGCTGAGGAGGTATTAACTTCAGTGTTATTTAGTCTTCAAGCAGTATTCATTATTTAGACTAAGATAAGCCGGTTGTTTGATTAATTAAACCTTTTCTGTATGCCAGCAATTATTTCACACACAGCAAAATAAAACTCCGTTGGTCTAGTGGTCGCAAGCGCGACTGCTGAGCATGAGGTCCTGGGTTCGATTCCCAGGTCGGGCAAGTTTTTATTGAGTTTTTCCATCAGGAATTTCTCAGTAGCAGCTACGGAGTCTGGATTTGTGCCCCATTGATGACAATAGGCCCGCCCCCTATTACATAGGACTTAGACATAAGTGGTGAAATGTGGGGTGTACTATTAAGAAGTATATGTATATCTCTGCTATCTCTTCGGGGATAACAGGGGTGATTTTAGGATGTTATTGATGTTATGTTATTTAACAGCATTGTATTTTATTTCGTAAAAAGATATTCTCTAAACGAACATTACTTTCCATAAGCCTACTCATATTAATTCAAACCATAAATTCAAGATTAAAATTGGAGTACCTACTGAGAACAGCCCTTCTAATTATTATTTTTCAGCGAAAATACTTAAACTTTAAGCCAATTCAAGTTAACAACCTACTATGATTTCAAGATTTAAGTAATCTCTCGGACATTTGAAGGTCAGACCTGTAATAATAACGTTCTATTGAACTGAATTATTACAAAATATTAAAAAGTTCGCTGAAAGCTTCTACCTCGTAAATGAAATAGGCCGTCCCGGTGACCGCTTCGGGATGAAAAAGTTAGGTAATATTACATTTTACCCGACCACGATAAAACCGAAAGGACGGAGGGTGTTTTACCAAAAATGTGTATTTTTCCTCGTAGATTATTTACGATTTTTATGTTGATATCCTATAGGTCACGGACACGAAAATTGACATGGAGATGTCTAACGTCCATGTCCGGAACCTGTGCCGTCAATTCGTCTGTACCCGATTGACCTGTCGTCTAGGGAGATGCCTTAATAAAAACTCAAAGCATTTATTTCAATTAGACCATTACTGCACTTTTGAATGTCAAAAAAAAAAAACTAAAAGAAGCGAAGCTACAGTCCCAGTCACAAGGTATAATAACTTGAGAAAGTACTGCAGTTGCACATTCCAAAGCGTAGATCTCTATGGAGAAGAATGGGCAAGAAACTCCATGGACACTCTTTTAAATCAAAATATTGTTACAAAATCTTGATTACATCATCATGAGATTATACCTATTGAATTGAAAAAGATCATACGGTTGGATTAAATTAGCTGTGCCTGTACACAGTCTTCATAGTTGTGTAGGTACCTAAATAACAGTTTATTCCTAAATAGTTGTTCTGAAAAGTTCGCGAAAACAAGATCTTGTTACACATAAGAGCACCACAGGGAAATTTTCCCATCACAGTTTCGTTAAACTCAAATAACAACAACTTTGCTGCTGTAGGTATTACATTTTTTCTTCCAAAAAAGTAAATAACCCATTAAAGAAAAATTTTTAGCTGATGACGAAGTTGTACCAAGATGACATGCTTTTCATCACCAATACAGCACACAATAAACTTTTGCTTAAATATTGTTTGACTGCTGATATCACTTCTTAGAAAAATCTAGATCAGAAGAAGCTTTACCTGTAGGTAATATCATATCTATCGCACTAGAGCCAGTATAGGTATAATGTAATGTGACTCATCAACTGTCTAGCCTTCCAATTATGTTGGGGTCGGCGTCCAGTCTTAACAGATGTAGCTGTTTTTTTTGTGATTAGAAATCATCAAATTACCCCTCCCGCTCTGGGCGGAGCGTGTCAGACTTTTACTGACTAAAACCCATCCATGTTCCTTCTTTTGCCCTTTGTGTTCCAGGGCCGCGGTAACTCTTTCGAACAGTCCCGCAGCCATGTAGCTGAATACCTGTATCTTACATGGAGCGACTGCCTATCTGACCTCCAGAACCCAGTGATTACATGATAACATGCTTTTAATAACCTAAATCTTATGCTGTGGGAGCTGATCAATGTTTACACGGGTTAGGAGTAACTTATGCTATCATTAGTTTGGTTAAATAGAACTCAGATTTACACTTAGGGCTTATACAGCTTCACTATTCAAAGCTATTCGAACATTTCGCTCCAATCTAACCAAATTGCAATAAACTAGCTAGAGCTACTAGTTAATAACACGCTATTTGACCGCGCCCTTGTGATCTCAGTTTTCACTAGTAATTGGGTCCTGAAGATCGTATAACAGTCGCTGCGTGTAGAATTGTAATATTATATACTCAGCAATCTTATGATTGGACCGTTAGTTGAGCCCAAAATAATATAGAAAAGCTAGGCTGATAGTAAAGTAGGTGATAGTTGCCGTCAACTTTGTCAATATTGGACAAGTTTTCAATTTGGTAAATGGTTATATTCGAAGTTATGTAATCAATGTGTACATAACACACATTAAATTATTAGGTTATTAGAAGACCTATTATAATAGGTCTAAAACTATGAAATAGCCGTTTTTTTCACACATTTTGATCTATTTGTAACTTTGGCGTTAGTTATATTTTTTCTTAATTCCATTTTTATTGAATACCTTTTACAGTTTAAAATCGTACTAGTAGTTGCATATTACCTTATAGGCTAGTGTGTCAAAACACCTGTTTCAATGTGCCGTCGTCGATGTCACTACTTCAAATATGTATTTTTGTCATAGACTGTGTTTTGAGAATTTAAGATACGCAGTGCAGCGCAGTTTTTTTCACTCCATAGTTTGTAATTGCATCATACATAATCGGTTCTGATGTTTTCAAGAAAAAAAAAATGATAGTATGGAAATATCAATTTTCACGAAATCGTCCATACAAATCGGCAATTTCATACTTTAACCCCTAATATATAATATTAATACATATGTTTACACCAGCTTCTAGTTTAATTATGAGAGGATTTTTCGAACACTAAACTGCGTTTGGCCGTAACTCACCTGATGTGAAGCGATGGTGCCGCCTAGGGTGGACCACGCTTGCCAAAAAGAAATCGATTCACTCGAATTTCAAGATATTCAGATTATAATGATCGGTAAACAACAGAATTTATAGAATTGATCAGTCTGTGTTTAGCCTTACGACCCATTCACGATCTAAAGAGATGCGACTTGCGTCAAGCCACATCCGTACGTAGTTATTCCTTTTTCTAATTTCAAGTCGCGTCGCAGTGACTCGTGGCCTGCTCTTAGCGTCTTTTTTTTTCATTTGCTTTGTCCGCTGTCGCAAAAAGTGGAGTGTGTAGTTCTTGTTTAACTAATCCAGTTAAAACTAAAGTAAAGAATGCATGATCTCATTTCTAACTAACAAGTAATTTCAGAATATCCTGTTATAGCAGACGGTTTTAATAGCTGTTATTCTCGCTGACAGCATTCAACAATTAATATCAATTCAGGGCAATGCATGTGAAAGATACTTCTTTATGTCGACGGTTCCTACGTACATAAAGTCAAGTCAAAAACCGAGGTTTACAGGAGAGCGTAATTTGTTTTCAACACGACCTAGAAATAATTCTATGACCAATAATAAATATTTTCTTTCTACAATATTTTAACAGTTTTAAGAGCTTTATAATGCTATTTACACATATTTTATTTTTTTACGTTTTCTTGAAAAAACCGATAGATGACCGTTTCTACGCCGATAATAAAATAGAAGTATGTCAGTCATGTCTATGATACCTTTTTATACGCAGGAAACAAAAAAACAGTGTCCGATATATAATTTAAGTAAAATGTTTTATGAAAATGTAGGATTATGTTACTATTTTTAAATCAATACGTTAAACATCCTGATATCGTCACCCATGGATATAAAATGTACTTCAATGAAGACATATCACTTTATACGTGGTTTTAGTCATTCGGGGTAGGACAAGTTCTTGTATTGTAAATAAAGACATGTCTTTTAAAATTATCAGCTTTGTGTTTTATTAAATAAACAAGGTTTATAAATTCAACATTATTTATTATTAAAAAACAATCTTCTTAACATCTAAATAATAGGTACCTATAGACTCACTGAAGGAGGAACTAAACATAAAAAATCACTGTTGTCTAATATTAGTGATTAACAATCTTAATTTTAAGCATGTGCCTCAGCCTAATCATGTCTAGCAATGCAATTGGTACCTAGTATTTAATAATCATCACAGTTTTATTAAGTAGGTACCTCAGCTTAATTAACTACCTATCGACTTATTAGTAAAATTTAATAATCATCACAGCATTGTTTGAGTATGTGCCTCATCTTTAACACCTAATTGGTAACATTTAACAATCATCACAGCTTTATTCAGACTGATTCATCTTATTACTAATAAAGTTCCCTTAGTAGTTAATTAACATAACAAAATGTATAAAAAAGTAAAGATAAATTTAACAATCTTCTTCGTCATTGCCCTGTCCTTCCTCACTATGCTTAAGGTTTCTATACTGCCGTGCTAATTAGAAACGCAGTAAGGAAGGATTTTTGGGAAATTGAGTTTTTCATATATTCGGAATCCTCGTAATGAGCTCTGTATAGTGATTTAATCCTTATTTTGATAGCTGTCCCAGAAGTGAGACTTTTAGTAAGCCAAACTGCAGTATTTTTCTTGCTGAGAAGTAAATTAAAGCACAACTGCAGTAAGACACATTACTGCTCTTTGCCTTCCAGTATTTTTTTGAACATAATTTATTTCACTAGTTAGAAGCGCAGTAAGGAACACTTGCTGCTGTTATGATTTGTTAGTAATAATGGTAAATAATAATGTTTAGTGAATAATTTTAGATAACAAACACGACGAAGATCACGTTATTTTGTGG
Organism: Eurois occulta; assembly: GCA_950022335.1. Taxonomy (NCBI): domain Eukaryota; kingdom Metazoa; phylum Arthropoda; class Insecta; order Lepidoptera; family Noctuidae; genus Eurois; species Eurois occulta. The sequence goes on from OX465486.1 coordinate 2,789,308, forward strand.
ATGGATAATTCTGCCGTGCTAATTAGAAGTGCAGTAAGGAGGTTATTAGTAGTTTCGAGTAAATGGCGCCTAAACATTTTTACTTTTATTTGGCTTTTTTAGGTATGATTTTGAAGTTTTGCAAAAATGTTTTTAGTTACATGTATAGCTGAATATGCATTGTTTCGTAAGAACTAACCCTATTTTCTATAAGTTTAATACAACTATCTTAAAACAAAAAGAACTATTTATGCTTAGCAGGGTCTTCATGACTAAACCCAGTATTACAAGCTATAACAGCAGTAAGTTTGGAGTTACTGCGCTTTCTACTAGCAAATACAGATTACTGCGCTTATTTCATTTAATTCAATTATTATTATAACTTCGACTACAAATTAAAAACGCAGTGCAGTAGTGAGAAAAAGCTATTAAAAATAGTATGTAAGTATACAAAAGTACACTTATTTGGTTATATTTATCCTAACCATTTCCTAATTAAATATAACGACATGAATATTAAAAAATACGTTATTTGAAATGATAAATAATACTTTCTTAATCATACACAATTACTGCATTTTTTACTAGTGACATAATATTTTCTTAAAGCTATGCTTAGACTGACTACAAACCATAACTGCAGTAAAAGAGTGACTTATAGCTTTTCAATTCGTGTACATACGTAAAAAAACCACAATTACTTGGTTATATCTATAATAATATCAAAAAGAGGTAAATGATACAACTATTTTATTAAAAAATGTATTCCAATTAAATCTTAAAACAGAAAACATTAAATAAAATCTTTAAAGTCGTAAACTTTCCTTTCTTTTGTAAATATTGGTCGACTCTGTGATGAAAACTGTCAGCAGACATACATTTAAGTGTGCGGAAATCAAGTTGCTGTTAATTATGTTAACTAAGAAAGACAATATCACCCAATTTTTGTTTTGGGCTGAACAAATCCATCCACAAAATAACGTGATCTTTGTCGCGTTTGTTGTCACTAAACATTATTATTTATCATTATTACTAACACATCATAACATCAGCAAGTGTTTCTTACTGCGCTTCTTACTAGTGAAATAAATTATGTTCAAAAAAATACTGGAAGGCAAAGAGCAGTAATGTGTCTTACTGCAGTTGTGCTTAGTAATTTACTTCTCAGCAAGAAACATACTGCAGTTTGGCTTACTAAAAGTCCCACTTCTGGGACAGCTATCAAAATAAGGATTAAATTACCATACAGAGCTCATTACGATGATTCCGAATATATGAAAAACTCAATTTTCCAAAAATCCTTCCTTACTGCGTTTCTAATTAGCACGGCAGAATTGTTCAGCCCAAAAAAAAATTGGGCGATATTGTCTTTCTTAGTTAACATAATTAACAGCAACTTGATTTCCGCACAGTTAAATTTTTCGAACCAGGGCATACATTTATGTCTGCTGACAGTTTTCACCACAGAGTTTAGCAATCTTTACAAAAGAAAGGAAAAGTTTACGGCTTTAAAGATTTTATTTAATGTTTTCTGTTTTAAGATTTATTTGGAATACATTTTTTTTAATAAAATAGTTGTATCATTTACCTCTTCTTGATATATTATAGATATAACCAAGTTATTGTGTTTTTTTTACGTATGTACACTAATTGAAAAGCTATAAGTCACTCTTTTACTGCAGTTATGGTTTGTAGTCAGTCTAAGCATAGCTTTAAGAAAATATTATGTCACTAATAAAACATGCAGTAGGTAATTGTGTACGATTAAGATAGTTTTATTTGTCATTTAACTCCCGTAAATGGCGATAAGTCTGACAAGACCGGAGTGGCACGCATTTTAAAACACCGTACAAAAAGATATTATGTATAGATGTCCGCATCTACGACACTTATTCGTTGTTTTTATAATACTTGTTCTTTTATACGATTTGTAAAACAAGGTTAATAAATAAAATTTAAAAAAAAATCGTATGTCAGTATGTGCGCATAGTTAATCTAAAGCCAATGACAAAATAAAAAAAAAATGCCATTTTCGACATGTCTTTATATACGTAGGGACCGTCGATGTGTATTTTATTTTTGATCAGCAGATGAAATGAGCAAAAAGATATAAACAATTTAATTTTTACATTCTTCAAGTTTCAAGGCAAATACTGTGCAATAGTAAGAAAGGGTGCCCCATAAAAAAACTGTTATTCAACTGCATTCAGTTAGACTGAAAGCCGATCCCAAAACAGTTAGGAAAAGGCTAGACAGATGACAGTAGTAAACACGTAGGCAATCTAACCGGTAGGTACGGACTGATTGCGAATCAACAGTGTACACCGGACACTGACAGATATTTTTTGTACATTATCCGTGATAGTCCGGTGTTCAGAGCCGCTTCCGGACTCGATTGTCAATTTTTATTATCGTGATTTTTAATGAAAATGTTAAAACCGTCGATTACAGATTAAAATTCATTTTCAACTAACCTTTTCAGTCTTAATTTACATTAAACTGAGATCTATCTATACATTTTTTTAATAAATAAAATTGAAATATCAAAAAAAAATTAAATAAAATAAAGTTTGTAATAACATAAATTTAAAAGCAAAAAAAAACTTTTTAAAACAAGCTTTTATTTAAACGCTCTAAAAAGAAGAAAATAAAATTTTCCGTTTAAATTTTAACTATGAACTTACAACCTCATTATACACAACTCATATGATCATAAAAGCTTGTCGCGCGATTATCTTGTGTAAATAAACTAGTACCTACTTATTGATTTATGTAAAATCTGCTAAGTTTAAATTAATAAAATTTCAATTAATTAAATATTGATCATCGCGACAACCTTTTATGATCATATGAGTTGTGTATAATGAGGTTGTAAGTTCATAGTTAAAATTTAAACGGAAAATTTTATTTTCTTCTTTTTAGAGCGTTTAAATAAAAGCTTGTTTTAAAAAGTTTTTTTTTGCTTTTAAATTTATTTTTTACTTTTTAGTTATCGCTAGCTTGGTTTCTTAGTCTGGTCATCTCATTCACGCGCGCATCATTGTTGCAAGGTCCTTTGCCGGTTAATTTTGAACAATCCAGCTCTTCAATAAGGAGACCTTCTAATAATTTTACCCTACTTAAGGCCACGTATGCTTGACCAGCAACAAACAGCTTCGAGCCTTAGTAAATAACGGCGTAGTCGACAGTACTACCTTGCATTTTGTGTACTGTACAATCCCAAAATAATACAATTGGCAGCATTCTTCGTTACGCGGTTCCGTGACTATATTTTGCTGGAAATTGCATAGACTTAGGCGTGAACACCGTCTTCACCGCAGTCAATTCGGACGGATGGTATATCAGTGTCATACATTTGTGCTCTTCGAAAGCATGGCCATATAATTTCTGTAATATGTCCAATGGCACCATTCACCATAATTATGTTTTATAATGTAAGTTTCTTTTTTGATTTTTCGCGACAATGCTCATGGATGTATAGAATCCCGTACCATGCTGCATCAAAATCAAACTTTGCTTTTTATAGTCTATACTTATCATTATTAACTCCTACAAAAGTTATTTTTGTTAACAAAAGCCGAGTTTCGGAGTAATTTTATGAAATCGAAAATAAACTCAAAACCAGGTGACCAATTGATACATCGGTTTTGACGGCGTCATTCTGTTGACCCCACGACACGGCAATGTTTTATATCATATAAATTGTGTCATTACACAATTTACGTTATAAGTTGATAGTAAAAGTTCTAAAGGAAACGTTTATTTTATTATTTTTAGCGCACTTAAATAAAACCTTGTTTTAAAAGTGTTTTTTAATTAATTATTTTATTATAAAATTTTTAGTTGTATCGTAACCATTTCTGTTAACGCATAATTACCTTAACACTTTTCTTGTATCCGTGCTATTAACCGTTGAGGAGTTCCCTCGTGAGAAGACGATCCTGGTTGCAGGTTGAGTTCATGATAGAAATCCTCTTCATCCATCAAATATGAACGCATCTAAAATTTTTCGAATCCATGACCGTTGAAGAGTTCGCTCATGAAAAGACAATCCTGTCTGCAGAATGAGGTCACGATAGAATCCAACTTTTTCTATCAAACTTGAACACGTTTACAAGTTTTCGTGTCCGCACTATTAACTGTTGAGGAGTTCTCTCTTGAGAAGACAATCCTGGCTGCAGGTTGAGGTCATGATGGAAATCATCTTTATATTGATCAAAATTGAATACGTATACAAAGTTCCGCGTCTGCGCTATTAACCGTCGAGGAGTTCCCTCGTAAGAAGAAAATTCTGGCTGCAGGTTGAGGTCATGATAGAAATCATCTTTATACCTATCTATCAAAATTGAACATGTATACAAAGTTTCGTGTCCGCGCTATTAACTGTTGAGGAGTTCCCTCATGAGAAGACGATCCTGGCTGCAGGATAAGGTCTTGATAGAAATCATGTTCTTCCATTAAATATTGCATCTAAAAATTTTCGAATCCATGCTATTAACCGTTGAAGAGTTCCCTCATGAAAAGACTATCCTGTCTGCAGAATGAGGTCACTATAGAAACCAACTTTTTCTATCAAACTTGAACACGTTTACAAGTTTTCGTGTCCGCACTATTAACTGTTGAGGAGTTCTCTCGTGAGAAGACAATCCTGGCTGCAGGTGGACGTCATGATAGAAATCATCTTTATACCTATCTATCAAAATTGAACATGTATACAAAGTTTCGTGTCCGCGCTATTAACTGTTGAGGAGTTCCCTCATGAGAAGACGATCCTGGCTGCAGGATAAGGGCATGATAGAAATCATGTTCATCCATCAAATATTGCATCTAAAATTTTTCGAATCCATGTTATTAACCGTTGAAGAGTTCCCTCATGAAAAGACTATCCTGTCTGCAGAATGAGGTCACTATAGAAACCAACTTTTTCTATCAAACTTGAACACGCTTACAAGTTTTCGTGTCTGCGCTATTAACTGTTGAGGAGTTCCCTCATGAGAAGACGATCCTGTCTGCAGAATGAGATCACAAAAGAAACCATCTTTTTCTATCAAACTTGAACACGTTTACAAATTTTCGTGTCCGCGCTATTAACTGTTGAGGTGTTCTCTCGTGAGAAGACAATCCTGGCTGCAGGATGAGGTCATGCTAGAAATAATCTTTATCTATCAAAAGTGAACGTGTTTACAAAGTTCCGCGTCTGCGCTTATTAACCGTCGAGGAGTTCCCTCGTAAGAAGACAATTCTGGCTGCAGGTTGAGGTCATGATAGAAATCATGTTCATCCATCAAATATGAACGCATCTAAAAATTTTCGAACCCATGCTATTAACCGTTGAAGAGTTCCCCCATGAAAAGACAATCCTGTCTGCAGAATGAGGTCACGATAGAAATAATCTTTATCTACGAGTATCAAAAGTGAACGCGTATACAAAGTTCCGCGTCTGTGCCATTAACCGTTGAGGAGTTCCCTCGTAAGAAGACAATTCTGGTTGCAGGTTGAGGTCATGATAGAAATCATCTTTATATCTATCACAATCGAACACGTATACAAAGTTTCGTGTCCGCGCTATTAACCGTTGAGGAAGTCTCTAGTGAGGAGACGATCCTGGCTGCAGGATGAAGTAATGTCTGTCATAAAAGTGAATTGTCACCAGAACCAAAGGCGTGTGCAAAATTTCAACTCAATCGGTTGAAGATATCTATTTCAAAATTGAGTTCTAAGATTCCACCCGAACAAATTACATACATACATTGCAAGTTAAATAAAAGCTTTTAAAAACAACAGCTTTTTACTGAATGCATTAAGAATATATATATGGCACTAATAACAAAAACACATTTTTAAAATTTTTTGTCTAACTGCCTGCTTGTTCCGCCTAATTTCCGAAACGGCTGAATCGATTTTGACAGGACTTTGACTGGCAGATAGCTGATGTTATAAAGTCTAAAAAAGGCTACTTTTATTTTATAATAATAATTAGGGTTTTGTGCAAAAAAATTAAAACCCTTGAAACTGATAACCAAACCTGATTAAAAGCGAAGATTTTGACGAAGGTCGCGGGCTTCAGCTAGTTTTAAATATAAATGAGATATCTAATTTTAAAGCTTGAATCAAAACGTACGGTATTAGAGTCGCGTAACATCTAATGCCACGTTCCTAGTGACTTTACTGTAAAGCTCACAATCGGATTTGTTCCACGCGTCACACGATCGCTTAGCTTTTCAGCTTAGTTTAGTCGCTGCACTTGTTTTAAATTGCATTGTTATTCAGGGAAATGTGAGGAAAGGTTTGAGGATGAATTTGGATGACTGTAAGAGTAGGAAGTCCAAAGAAGCGATGAATGAACTGTTCGATATGGCTAGAAACGAGATGCTTGCTGCGATGACTATTAATAGAGAAGTACGGAAGAAGAAGGTATATTAAGTCAACCCTAAATATATTGAAATAAGGGCGAGGTATTAACAGTGTTGTTTTTTTTTTTAAGTAAACGGACCCGTCCCAAAATCTGTGTAATAATGTGGAGTAAAAAAACATATTGGGATGGCTTGGCAGCTGCGGTTGCAACAGCAACTGTCTATGTATGTAGGCATTAACTTATCTGATTTTAGAACAAAGTAATAATGATAGACGCATATAGATCCAGCATTAATAAGACCAGCATTAAACTTCCTATCAAAATTTCACCAGAAAATGAAATCCGCAGCATATTGGCTGCGTATTACGGAACTGCTGTTTATTTCATCAAAATGTCAAATCACAATGCAAAATTATTCAAATTTCATACAACATAATCCCCGCAATGGAATGGAGATGACGATCTAATTGCCTATTCCGGGGAAATATTCGATTATTGTAGAAGGTAGCGATTCGTAAAATCATTTCGTCGTTAACCCAAATCTATGAGGAGAGGTCGTTTAGTCTTGGCATGTCACAAGTCGTTTTGTCCGTAATCTTTTGGCTTTGGTATTGGTATTAAATGTATCATTTGGTGTAGCATTTAGATAAGAATGATTTATACAAGGTGGGTACTCGAGGGAGGGAAGACAAAAAAATCTCAAATTCGGCTCTAATTTTATTCGGCGTGGAATTTTCAAAGTGGGGATTGCGTGTGTATTTTTTTTCTATGTATTATCACATTAATTTGTAATTTAGTTTTTACAGTAGGTGTTTTTTACTTACTCGTGTGTAGGTTTATAATCTTTTATAATCAACTAGCATTACGCCGCGACATCGTCCGCACGAATTGTGATAGCTCGGCTAATATGCATGATGCAAATATAATTTATGACGTCTAGCACTCATTAATAATGTAGCTTACTGCCAGTGAGAGAATTTTTAGCATTGGATCAGTCGTTCCAGAGATTACCCCCTACATACCAACTAACAAACAAATTTTACCACTTTAAGATATATTAGTATAACCTTATACCTTTACAACCAAAATATTTCTGTTTTCTTCTAATATCATATCAACAGCACGTATTGTAGCTATTTTATCAGCCCAAAATGTCGCCACGCTCAACGGACAGGACATAAATCGCTGCCCTTCAATTGCTGTTCAGAACCGAAGCCGAATAACTTTGTATATTACGTGTTCTCTATACGTGACTAAAACAGTATATTATATTGGCGCCGCTTGAGGCCCTGCTCTCAAGTGCGAGTATACACGGATAATAATAAGCAGTGGCACATTGTCAGCTCGTTTGCGAACACGAAATGTTCTTACATTTTTACGACACACGCGAGTATAAGCATGCAAGGTATGCTTGGTTCCGTTGTCCCCGTTGCCCATATGTACATAACGGGGACAACGGTAAGGTTCAGATGTGCCCGTGACGGGGACACAGATTACGGGGACAACGGTAAGTAATTATGTGACGTACCGTTGTCCCTGTGACGGGGACACCGATTACGGGGACAACGGTAATACACCTTCTGAAAGTGTATGAGGTAAATGTAAACAAATGGGGCAGATACTGTACCTTTGGATACTGGATATGTGTGGATACGTGGAACTTGTTAAAATGTATTGCTTCGGTTTGATTATTTAAATATTCATTTAGATTTCAAATCCTTTTGGTCATCATTTTTATTCAACATTATTTAGGTTATATTTGGGACCTCGATTTTCGTCTAAAACTTTTTTATATGTTACTGTTACAGACAATGTTTTTTTTAGATAAAAAAGTGTTATTAGGTATTTCTCTTTTTTGACTAATTGCGTAAAAAAATAACCTGTTGTTTATCCTTTCACCAAATATTTTCGGAAAAGGTTTGATCTAATAGTCACGCGGAATTCTTTACAAAGATAGATCAAAGAGTGCCATACTCATAGTCGGGACGTCGCAGCTTAAGTCTCGTGCTTTGCAACAAAGAGATTATGTCAAGAGTGTTGCATCGACCTGAACCTTACAGCTGAAACTTTTATCCTTAATGGCTGTAGAGGTTAAACTCTCTTCTAATAAATGCTAAAGTTACCAGAGGTTTATTAAGGCTTATGGAAGTTTCATCGAGGAAAAATTATTATTGTTGAAGATTGTAAAGCAGGTCGTACACCAAAGCGGTGCACGGTCACGGTGACGATATGCCAAAACATATGGTGCATAAAAGTTAAGCTATAACATAAACATAATATCACGCCTGTAATCCCTGAAGGGTTAGGCAGAGGTAGACCTAATAGTACACTCACAATTCGCCAGTTGTCTTTAAATCCCATGTAGTAGGAGGCGAGCCTATTGCCATCAACTGGGCACAAATCCAGACTCCGTGACTGCTGCTGAGAAATTCCTAACGGAAAAAACCCAATAACACTTTGCCCGACCTGGGAATTGAATCCAGGACCTCATGCTCAGCAGTCGGGTTCGCGACCACTAGACCAACGTACATGAAAATTAATATAAATCCACATAAATCAAATCATACCTTATTCACATAAAAACAAATCTTAAGTCTAGTTTCCAGGAAAAAAGTCTAAATGACACTAAATGCCGCGTTTTTGATGATCTAACCATACTACACACTTCTACTAGGTATGTACTTATGACACAGATGGATTCCAATCTTATCACTAAGAACGACCGCTTCCGAAAGCTGACTAATCACTTCCTTAGCTTGATTAGTGACTAAAACCAAGTGGTACACTCTGTGTCCGGAATAACCTGACCGCTCTAAATAAGAAGACGAAAGGAAAAATTGTTAGGTCATGTATATACTACTAACAGTCTAAGGGAGGTACCAATGACTACATTTAATATCGCCAATATCAGGTCTTGAATGCAATGGATGGGCCCTAAGTCTTCAAACTATCGTTCAATATATTCAAAAGGAATTACTACGAACGACGACTGTAAAATTGCGTAACAAAAGAAATTTTATTCAGTGCGTTTCAGCGTTCTTGTCATCAATATTTTTAAAATCAAACTTAACAACGCTGTAGCCTGGTCGCCATACATTAATATAAATTAACGGCTATTCAACCTTGACTTACATACCTCAAGATTAGAACTTTCGAATTTTGAAGACTTAAATGTGAGTAAGTAACCAGAACTACGCCTTAATTTCCCGAAATGGTCAGCAGATAAGTATAATATATGTCGGGTTGTCAGGATTTATTCTGTTAGGCACGTATATCACGTGGGCAGAACATACGTTTCGTGCCATGAAAATACACTGGGTGCGATACATCGTTTCTAGCAAAACTGACGAATTTCTTGAGATCACAACTTAACACAACAATACGGGGCACAATGAATCGGTTACAGTTCCAAGACGTCTTAACTCCACTGCAAACTGACACGCTACTGTCCACCGTAGCCTGTAGACATCAGGGCTCTGTATAAGCACGCAGAGGTAATCTTGTCGTAATGTCACCACTGGCGCACTTGCGATTCATTTTAAGTCCGTACCAATGAGCATCTCCGACATATATGTTACGCCCACATTTTACTACATACTTAAGTTTGAGCCCAATGTAACAAGGAGTCAGTCCATAGCCAATAATCAGGCACAAATCCTTCTAGCTGTAACTGAAAAATAAAAAATAGAAAAAAAAACTAGAGGGTTTACTTTTAGGCACACCTCTGTCGAGGCCTTCGGGGATTACAGGCGTGATGTTATATAAATAAAACTCAATGGCATTTTGCTCAAGCCAGGGATCGAACCAAAGATCGCTTGCTCAGTAGTTGACGAAGTAATCGTGGCAGATGTGAATCAGGTGTACGCTATATAAAAGTTTACTACATCCTATTTGAAGGAGGCACTAAAAGCCTTTTTAAAAGTTTAAAGTGGGTCTGGAAATGTAGTGAAACAGTACTATTTAATACTTTTTCCAGTCCTTGTGTATAACCGTGACCTCGCGTGATGGAAGACACTAAACTCGGAACATTCGAAATGGAGTTATTGGAGGAGATATTTCGTAATTTTTGTTATGTTTTCGATATTTTGATTCTAACCGCTAAAGCTATGAGCTTTAGGACAAAGCAACCTCATTTTGCGATAGTGACGAAGGAGAAAATAAATTATACCAGATGTTTTGACCATACCATGAGTCACCGCGAACAACGGAACGACGGTAATCATGCGAAGAAAGCCAGCTCAGATGACCCGCTCTGCGGAAACATGAGACGAGCGTGGGTGTCTCTTGACTTTCACTTCGCCCGATGTCGTGAACGGGTCTTAAGAAAAAAAATAACCGGAACATTCTGGATCTCTTATCAATTTTGTTTTAGCCTATTATGTCCCACTGCTGGGCAAAGGCCTCCTCCATTCCTTTCCAACTCTCTCGGTGCTTCGCCTTTCTGGCCAATCAGTTAGGAACGACTCCAAATCACGACAGTTTCTTGGATCTGCCTCGGTGACCACGATCGTCTTCAGGCACCCACTGTGACACGCTTCTGGCCCTAATACGACAAAGTGACAAAATACTTAATAAAACGTACAAAAAATGGGAGATCATTAAATTCACCTAACTGGCGAAGCTGTCGAAAACACAAAGACGAATGAATGAATATCAAATTGACAAAGGTCGAAGCGGATCATTTCATAAAAAATAAGCACGTCATTAGTCTGTCATTAGTAATATATGTTCAGACAGCTTAACATAGACGTAGGTAGTAAGCAGACAATGCGTTATTTAGACAGGTTTAATAAAATACAAAAATGATATTATACAAGTTGTTTGTTATACGTAAATGTCATGTTATAGAACTGCAACCCACTGATTTTTATATTTTTGTCCCACAATAACATAAAAAAAAACATACAATGTACTTGTACTTGTCTTGTTTATTCTAAGAAAGAAAACAAGTGAAATCTTTGGAATCCCGACTGTAAATGGCGTGTTACGTCGCACCCTCCTTGCCAACTTATATAAACGTTTATTTCTGTTATCTCATTCACTGTCATTTTCTACCTTTAGAATTTTCAGATAAGGTAGGCTGATACTGATAATAGTCGTTTTAGATTTCATGTAATTGTTTTGAGCGAACGGGAAAACAATAACTGACAATTGGCGTTAAGAGACTTGGCAATATTGTTTTGAAGATCGCGGTATTCAAGAGTGGATTATAGGTTTGATTATTTTGCCATAATTATGTGTGCTATTATTAAGATATAATAAGTGTTTTCAATCTATTTTAAATGACATTTTGATTAATTTTGCGACTATAAATAAATAGTCTGTTCTTAATTACATAAATGTGGTTTAAAATGGATTAATAATATTATAATTTACTCTATGACAAACAAAATTTAATGTTCATTGTGCTATGCTAAAAAAAATGTAAGTAATATTGGTAGCTAGAAATAGATAAATTAGTTCGCAAAACTCGCAATCTGCTTTTTACATTCACATTGTATTGTGTCATATTGAATCGAGTGCCGCAACAGTTAAAACTAATAGTCCATCTTTGATGCAACATAGTTGACCTGAAACGAAGTTATTTTTTCAGTTATTGTCTATTTTGTTGGAAAGATGATTTGATACTTCCATAACTGTACACCTATTTGTCGCCGATATCACAGGTTATTGTGAAATAACAAGTAACCCGACCTTGGTTCGTGTGACGCCACCCACCTACCAGATCCAAAACTATCCTATCTTTCAAGTTGGAATCAAGCTGGGCCTCAGAGATTACAGTGTATGAATATCGGGAGCGAACAAGGGACTTGCTACGAGCTGCTACACAACCGCTACGCTCGTAGCAGTTGATCGTAGCGCTACGCAATCACTAAGCTTACGCGTAGCAAGTTCATACCGCGTCTATGGACGAAAATAGGAAGCAGTCCGTAAAAAGTTCAATAAAACCTCGTCGAAATAAATGTTTCTCCACGTGTAATGGCGTAATGGGTCATTTATAACAATTACCTGAAATGTCGAGCGGAAATAATTACGTTGATGATGATTAATTAAGTTCAGAGATATCAATAGCCGTATATTGTTATTATTGGTACCCGTCTGTAATAAACTCATGTCATTTTTCCTACCTCACTCAATCTCTTTATCTTTTTGATTAATTTCATGAATGGTTAATAGAACTTAGAGGAGCTAGGGACGGAGAGGGGGGGAGGGGTTGGGGTTTAGAAAAATATTTTATTGTGATCTAATAAAGGGGGTCAGGTGTGATTTACTTTGACTCATTCTCTTAGACCGAGTTCTATAAACGTTTCTTAATTCGACTATAATTCCTGTCATTGACAAACTACAAGTGAAATACAAGGGTAAACGGAACCTTCACAAACCGTCAATTAAGCATTCTTTACATCAAACTAAGTAACTCTACGCAAAAATATTTACTGAGAAACGACATTTTTTTTGGGGTAAAAAACATGTTTTACGGTCGGATTCAATGTAACGCACTCAAAACATTTATGCTGCTGGATGCACTGAATAGTACGGGACCCGTGGAGGTATATAAAATAAATTTATAACATTAAAAACTTGTATTACATTTTTTTTAAAGTTAGGACTTTAACCCCCAATATCTCAGTAACTAGAAATGATCGCAATAACAAGGAGACCAAGTGCTTTTCGGTTTCGTAAAGGGTATTTTTATACCCATTATAAAGTCGCGAGCATATCTTAGTCAAAGAACGCGCCAAGTTATATTTGTAGATCTCGGCCACAACTAGGCTTAAAACCTCGAAAATGTGTACTACCCTACTGTTCAACAATACCACAGCGAAAAATATTTAAGCGATTTCTTCGAATACCGAAATCAAATCATCTCCCATTCAACCCTCGTATCAATCTAAACTAAACTTATCAAAGTTCTATTTATCTGAAGTTTATTGAAACGATTTAAAGCCGCTACAAAGTAAATAACATTCTAGAGAGTTCGATAAAGTCAAGAATCATCTGCCTAAAACGTTTTCCATCGAGTTACGGGGCTTAAATTGACATTTTGACTATTAAACATAACTATTAGGCCCACCGTCCACAAAGCTACTCAGAGCTAATCAGTTTTAAATTACAAATGAGTAGCGAAAATGTGACAGAACTAGAATTTCAATGGCGTTCCGTATACGACACGACCAATCACAAATTACTACAAATAATGTTAGATTACGTTGACAGGTGTCAAAAAACAAACGAGTCGCAGCACAGAGTCAACCATGGCAATAAGCCTGAAACATCATTGTTAAATTGTTTGGTAGAAAACTTTGATCTTAAGGCTCTTGAAGCACGAGGACGCGGTTTAGACGTAACGTTTAAACTTCGATTCTAAAATTTAAATTAATCGTTTCACATTTAATATTTTCATAATTTTAACAATTAATTCGTACTATGGATGATACTGATTGTGCTTGTTGTGAACACTCCAACTAAAATGCTATACGATAATTGTATTTTCGATTAAAAAATCGATGGATTTACGTTACGTTTCACCTCTGGATTATTAGTGTTTTTCGGTGAAAATATTCCAAATAAAATGAACTTTGGAATGTTACGCATTGTAAAAGTTTTATTTATTCTTTTAAGTATTTATTTATTTATTATAACCAACTTATAGCAACTTATAACCAGTTTACACCACACATACAAGTTATTGGTTGAACATAAAAATCAAGTAAAATCACATAAAATTTGACAAATTAGAATAAAAAATAAAATAAAAAAATAGTAATAATATTAGGAAGTAAACAGTATGGTTGATGTAAGAACAAAAAAAAACAAAACATTTTTAGTAACTAGACAGAAATTAAAATAAACGTAAATAGTGTATTAAAACATGAGAATTAGTAAACAACGCGCTAAATCGCGACGTCTATTCTTCGATTTTCGGTTCACGCTTTTAAACGGTTACTTTTCAGAACCGCTGTGGACGACGGGCCTTAGGGTTGAAATAGTGTTCTCGTTCCGAATTGGCCCTAAGGGCGGTCTCACCAGTTTAATGAGTCAATATTCGAAGTCAAAACTTTACCACATTGACTATATTGTATAACTTTGTATTACCTAAGGCTGTGATTTCGATAGTCGAGTAGTATCGGTAGTAAAATAATTTATGTCTTATAAGGAACTATTACATGTGATACGTACGTACTGACTAGAGACTTCGATTAATCTAATAGTTTAATTATATATCACTAAGTACAATTACGATTCCTACTAAAATACTACGTCATAGTTTTTTTTTTAAACGGATTGTCAAAATGCATTTATCCGCTTGATAAACCATTTCGTAGGAATGACAAAGAATGACAGTAGTGATTTGTATACATGGACAAGTAACTTAATAGTTAATTATTAACCGAGCTTGTTATTCCAGTTACTTTTGAAAGATATTTATTTATTTAAACCACGAAATAATGTAGCAAAGAAAATAGACTGCGGTTTTTTATGTAAATGCTGTTATAAAAAAAACTGTTTACATTTTTATCATAGAACGTATCTTTACAAATAAATAAGAATTGAAGATTCAAGTGTCTGTTTGTAAATTAATAATATCAGCTTTTTTCTGAATGTATTTGAAAGTATATACGGTAAGTATTTAATACAAAACATTGTGCTAATCTCCGAAAGGGCTGGACAAATTTTGGGGGGACTTTAACTGGCAGATAGCTGATTATATAAGGAGTAGGACTTAAAACTTAGGCTAGTTTTATTTTGAAAAGAATTAAGGTTCGTACAAAATATGAAAACCCTTGAAATTGTTACCAAATTCGATTCAAATAGGGAAGTAATATTTGTAAAATAATTTCAGGCGGACGAATGACTCTGTCTGTGACTTCGCTGTCTGTCTGTTCATCTGTCACCAGGCTGCATGTCATGAACCGTGATAGTTAGACAGTTGAAATTTTCAAACATGATGTACTCCAGTTGCCGCTATAACAACAAAATTACTAAAAAATAATATTTTTTTAATTAAAGTATGGCTCCCATACAACAGACAAGATTTTGTTTGCTGCTTTTATAGATAATGATACGGAACCCTTCGTGCGCGAGTCCGACTCGCACTTAACTGTTTTTTTTACTTTCTAATGTTATTTTTTGCTTACACGTGGCCTAAGCTGCCAAAGATAATTATAAGTTTTTGTTCTCAGCACTACCAAAGGACGGTATTTTTTTCTTTACTAAAAAAAACCCTTTCATGTTTCCTCGTCAATTTCAAAGGTCATCGAGCAAATCTTTCAACCCTATGAAATAGAATATTTCATGAAATATTACCTCTCTATTTACTTAAGAATCAGCTTGGTCCAAATATCAGGTACCCGTTTAATATTTGAGCTTTGTAAGTATGATTCTACCCAAATATGTAATTTGTGTAACCTTTGAGCTAAACGACTGGACTAATAACATCACTCTGAAATTATTATGTCCCTAAAATACTAGGAATACTCTGAATAGGTGACCAAATTCTTGGTATCCTTGTGCTATCATCGACTACATCAGCGTTTTCGTCCATCAACGACCGGGTTACGTCACAGACTGGAAACCTAAAAATTGGTCGTCCGGTGGCGATATTGGCTTCGGCAGACGATATTGTTGCCATTGGGGTAATAGTCTGGATGAGGCTCGCACAGGAGCGTAAAGATTGACGCAAAAAAGAGAGTCCTTTATCCAGCAGTTGGTGAATCACACTGTGGATGATGATGATAATGATGAACCTATAAACGACCAAATGAGTTTACCTGAATACAGCAATGAACTATTAATCTGTATTTACACACCTATAACATCACGCCTGTAATTCCCGAAAGGTTAGGCAGAGCTGTACAGAATTAAAAATGAATACACTACGTCAATTCACAGTACATAATTATTGTAACTATACAACTGAGAAATAATGATATTGTTACGATTTAAATGTAGGGAAAATTTTAAGTTACTAGTCCGTACTAGTGCTAGTCCGTAGTAGTTAGTAATCCGTAGTACTGGTAGTTGGTACTAGTGGTGGTAGTAGTAGTGGTTTTTAATTGACTAGTAAACAGTAAATTTTTTAAAAATTTAGGCCTCGACAATATTGTGTAAGTGACACTAAAAATACTGGGAATATTAGTAGGGACATGTATATTACCTTGATTTATCATTTTGTAGCCACGAATACCAAACATTTCAGTTAAAATACCTCCACATGCATATTGAAACTTTAAGTAGATTATTCCAGGAGGTTTCAGTAAATTATTCCACCACATTTACACCTAAAAAGTCTGGCATTTTAGACACTGCATTACTTTCAAAGTGCAAAGACGTGTATTTAATTTAGTTTAATTACTATCTAGGGAGTTAATTAATCTTGAAAGAAAAACAGTGCAGGTGACTAAATTGCATAAGCATCTGGAAACTTAAAGAATTACTTCATATTAAAAAACCAGCAAAGTACGAGTTGGACTTGCGCACTGAGCGGTTCGTATAAACTTGTAGGTATTTCGTTATTAACCCACATATTTACGATTTTCTGATTTTTACCTTTACATGTCAAGTCGTAGGCCCTGTGCTGTACGGTCAGTTTTATTACCCACATATATTGCGATTGAGTACTTTTCCAGTGTTTCTCAAACACTTTGTGAAACCAAGGAATCTTCGGAAAAAAAAAACAAGAATCATGAATACGCACAAGTGTGGCGCCTGTGAGGAACCGCTATCTGATGGAGCTCACTGTACAGTCTGCAATCAGGAACTACACTTCCGCTGTGCAGGAATAACGGAGACCGGGTATCGAAAGCTTGGGGACAGAAAGCTTACGTGGCGTTGCAGTACTTGTAAGATAAGTGCCACTAATCTAATGGCTGGCAATGCCTTTCAACCCGTTACGCCAATGTCGTCACCTACACCTGTGCCGGAACCTGAGTCTATGGTCCTGCAGGAAATCCGTGAGTTGTCGTTGAAATTTGCCGCATTGGAGAATATGAAAGAAGAAATCGTCGCATTGAGGAATGAATTTGCCGAGTTCAAAACCGCCATGGCAAATCAGTACAGCGAAGTTATGAAAGAGGTCACTGGAAAACTGAAAGATATGGAGCTACGTATCGTGAAAGTTGAGAGGGTCCAAGACCAAGTCGTACAACTGAATGCCCGTTTGGATAAACTAGAAGAAGACAATAGCAATAAAGATCAATGGTCGCGAATGAACAATATTGAAGTTAAGGGAGTGCCTCAGACAGGCAACGAGAATTTATTTGAAATAATAGCCAAAATCGGTGCTAAATTCAATTACCCTATCTCGAAAAATCAAATTGACTTCATCACTCGAGTGCCTACTAGTGAAAAAGACCGTATAAAAAAAGAAACCAACCAAACCAACCAAAACCAATCATAGTCCGTTTTTGCCAACGTTACGCAAAAGAAGATTTTATTGCAGCTGCTAGGCACGAACTAAAGACCTCACCCCTGACGCCAGTTAAAATTGGGTTAACTGGCAATCATAAAATCTTTGTAAATGATCACCTAACAATAAAAAACAAAATGTTGCTGTCTAAAACTAAGAAAACCTCGGCAGAAATGGATTTCAAATACGTTTGGGTCAAACACGCGAAGATACACGCAAGAAAAAACGATACGTCGCCAACACTAATTATCAAATCGGAGAAAGATCTACAAAAAATTATTTAAATTACTCACCGTTATTGCTTGTCAAAACCGATATCATAACATTATGTTTTAAGTTTGCGTTTTCTAAGTGCGAAACAAAGTTGTTTGAGAATCTTAGTCTTATGTGTGCTAGTTGCGTATTCCTACTGGTTTTGTGTCACTATGCGGTGTGCCCAAGTAAGTCAACTCAATATTATTTTTGCAATGTCGCTTGCTGTTATGCTAATTTAAACTTTATCGTCCGTGACATTGAGTACATTTTCCGTCGTGAACCGTCCCCAATTATGACGTTTTACCCCGAGGTGTTGTTATCTCTGTACAGGTCGTCGCTTATTGTTTCCCTTTATAACAGCTGTTTTTATAACGTTATTTTTATTGATCACTGTGTATTGCTGTGTCTATTACTTTATTTCACCACTACCCATCTTAAGCATTATAATAGTTGCAATAACGACCTACACTTGATTTTATCAGTAATATTTAATTTATTTTTGACAAATATTCATCTATTCATACGTTATTTAGTTGTAGTTAAAGGTAATTATGGCTACGCTTAAAATTTATTACCAAAACGTGCGTGGTTTGCGTACGAAAACGAACATAGTGTTTCGCGGAGTGTGTCTCAGTTCCTACGATATAATTATATTTACGGAAACGTGGTTAGATGATAGTTTTAACAGCAGTGAATTATTCGACGGACGTTACCTTGTTTGGAGACGTGATCGTGACTACTCCCGAACCGGTCAGCTGCGTGGTGGAGGTGTTCTGATAGCTGTGAAACGTGAACTTACAATAGTTGAGAGGTTGGATTGGCGTAGTTCTGCGGAGGATATTTGGCTATCCTTAATCCTTAAAAAGTCCAAACCACAGGTTAGTTACAATTTGCATATTTGTGCGCTTTATTTATGCAAGGAGAATATAGGTAATTCATATAGTACTCAGTTGCGCAATTTCACGGATAGTTTTAATAACTTAATTTTGACTCATCCACTTGACAAGTTTTTGCTGGTGGGTGATTTCAATTTCGGAAATGATGTCGAGTGGTGTAATGGGGACATGGCTACTAATGGGGAGTTAATCCCACAAAATATTTCTACTCAGCATGTCACTCATTTCTTTGATACATTGCAAACATTCAACATGTCTCAGTATAATGGTGAGCGGAATATTAACTGTAGGCTGCTCGACCTTGTGTTTTGTAATGATACCGTAACTGTCTCGGAATGTACGGACCCTCTTGCTCTGCCTCTTGATCTTCATCACAAGCCTTTAATTGTTAAGACAAAATTTGTCGAAATTCATACACTTGTCGATAAACCTAAGCAACGTTATATTTTCTCAAAGGGCAATTATGACGCTATAAAATCTGAACTTGATCAAATTAACTGGCCTCAGTTTTTATTGTCAACAAGCTTAGAAGATGCGGTCACTAAATTTTATAACAAACTGTACGAGCTTAGGGATATACATGTACCTTTAAAATCGGTAAAACAATCCTCTTATCCTTCCTGGTACACCCCAGCACTAGTTAAAATTATTAGAGAAAAACATAAATATCATAAAAAATATAAAAAATACAATAATTTATCTGATTATCATTCTTTTTCATTATTGCGTACCAGAATTATTGAGTTGGAAAAGGCTTGTTATGATAACTATATGACTAACATTGAGGCTTCTATTGTAAAAAATCCAAAAGCTTTCTGGACATTTGTTAAAAGCAAGCGGAGGGCTGGCTCATTTCCAAGTGAGATGTTCTACCGAGAGACCTCTGTGAACGCAGGGCAAGATATTAGCAACCTCTTCGCTAGCTATTTCCAATCCACCTTTTTAGACCCTGAAACAACAACGGCTGATGATGAATGTACTTCCAGTGAGCGATGTAGTAATACTGCTATGTCTATCAGCACAGTTGACATAAACCACTCACGTGTATTGAAGTTGCTCAAATCCTTGGACCTAACTAAATCAGGTGGACCAGATCTTATACCTCCATTGTTCATTGTTACTTGTGCTGATAGTCTTGCTGAACCCATCACTATCCTATTCAGGCGTTCTCTTTCTGAAGGTAAAGTTCCAAGGATTTGGAAGTCTGCTTTCGTCACTCCCGTCTTTAAAAAAGGCGATAAAGCAAATATTGAAAACTACCGTCCCATTTCTAAAATCTGCCTCTTTTCTAAAGTTCTTGAACGTATAGTTTACACTGATGTCTACGCGGCTTTTAAGACTGTTCTTGGTGATGAACAGCACGGTTTTGTTAGGAACCGCTCCACCACGTCTAACTTACTTCTGTCACAGGAATTTATTACGAACGGCATGACACAGCGTCAAGTTGATGTAATTTATACCGATTACAGCAAATGCTTCGACCGTATTGATCATCGCATGCTACTAAAAAAAGCTGTTTCTCGCCGGAATTCACGGAGACTTATACCGATGGTTCTCATCCTATATAGAGAACAGAACGCAGGCCGTCGTGCTTCAAGGCTACACCTCTGGTTGGAGTTCTGTCCCTTCAGGAGTGCCTCAAGGTTCCATTCTGGGTCCTTTGTTATTCATATTGTTCATAACAGATATCAGGCAGTGCTTTCATCATTCTTATATTCTTCTCTATGCTGACGACATGAAAATTCACAAAGTTGTAAGAGACATGTCTGATGCATATCAATTGCAAGACGACCTGCACAGATTTGAGATATATTGCAAACGTAACAAACTCCAATTAAATGTCTCTAAATGTTTCGTCCTAACATTCTCACGACGTACGTCTTTGATTAATTTTAATTACAATATTAACAATGAATTAATTAGCAGGCTAAATAGCATAAGAGATTTAGGGGTGATCGTAGACAACAAGCTTCTGTTTGATCAACATGTGGATAGTATAGTAACAAAGGCATCAAAGGCTCTGGGATTTATATTACGCACCACGGCCTGTTTCCGATCTCTTAAACCAGTAAAAATTTTGTATTGTTCTTTCGTACGTAGCCATTTAGAATACGCATCTCAGGTTTGGAACCCGCAGTATGAGATTTATAAGTCCCGTATTGAAGGCGTCCAAAGAAAATTTCTACGTTACCTAGATTATAGAGCACAGCAATACTCAGTTGACTATGAGCACCGCTGTAAACGGTACCACTTCCTTCCTCTGGAGATGAGGCGTCATATTGGAGACATGACTATGCTTATGGATGTCGCAAATGGCCATATTGACTGTCCTGAACTTGTTGCAAATTTAGCATTACGCACGAACCTTATGGGATTACGTCAGCGACCAATATTAAGTGTACCTTTCACAACGACCAATTATGTGAAAAATGTTTTTTCAATAAGGAGTGCACTTGTTTTTAATCGACTTTCTAGGGACCTTGATATTGACTTGTTCTGCACCAGTGTGGCGTCCTTGCGACGGCAAATGGCAGAGAACTTTTTCGATAATTAACAACTTCTCTCGTTAGTAATTAATTGTCGTCTGTACTTCTTTTATTTTATTTTTTGTATTGATATATTATATGTATTTTTTTTTGTCTACATGTGGAGGCTTGTAATTAGCGAATTGAAAATTTACACTTTTTATATCATTTTTTTTTTTTGTTAGTCTGTAAGTCTTCTTTAAAATAAAATAAATAAATAAATAAATAAATAAATGTGCCTATACAACATTGCTTGTAGCCAAATTTCATGATTCTAGGTACACTCTAGGTTTTGATTACCTTGTAAAATCGCAAAATATGCGAAATAAACGGTCATACGAGTATCTTTGGATCGCGTTGACTTACAAGTTTGATTTTTTCGCTGTTTCAAGGGGTAGACCCTGAGTATTTGATATTAAAAAAAAAAAATAATACCTCCACGCGTTCCTGAGAAAAAGGGTCTTGATAAACGGACAGAGAGACGGACAACAAAGTGATTTTATAAGAGTTCATTTTAAAAGATTTTGAAAATATAATTTTTTTTTGCTGAAATATTACGCTGATATTAACGTTATGACTATACAAATAACTGTCTGTCTTGAAGTTGAAAAGTGACTTTTGTAGATGGTTTAGTAAGAATATTTAAATTATAGACTTGTTTTTCGCGTGGGTTGATTCTCAAAGAAAATCTATACGCTCGTACAAGGTTATGTCTGTTTTTCACCGAAGTGTTATAATCGTTTATTTTTGTTAAAGATCTGAATTGTTCGATTCGTCCTACCGTGTAAAGTTGGTACATAATTTACTTGCCTTTTCCCAACTATGTTGGGGTCGGCTTCCAGTCTAACCAGATGCAGCTGAATACCAGTATATTATATGGAGCGACTGCCTATCTGACCTCCACAATCCAGTTAGTACTGGATAATACGATACCCCTTGGTAAGACTGGCTGTCAGACTTTCAGGCCACTTACTATGTGTAACGACCGTCAAAGATCTATAAATGACAGCCGAGACCAACGGCATAACGTGCTTTCAGAGGCACGGAGGAAACTTGGTATGTGGTCACAAATCCGCAGATCAACCTAAGCAAGCGTAGCTTTACCTGAAGGCTGATCCGAACGGCTGTTTTTATTAGGCCACCAACTCCTGGTACGTTTACAAATTTTTGAAAAGTCTTGTCCTGCTCTCTCGTACTAAATATCGTATCTACTGTTTCATGTACAACGTGCAAGGACTAGTCAGGGGTATTTCTTCACACAAATGTCACTAGTGAACATGCATTCACTTGTTATTTGTTGTGAGCTTCTACATTTCTTGTAACATTCATCATGATGGAATGCACTTTACAAGTGAAAGTATAAAGTTTATCACTGCTTTAATAATCAAATAATCAAAAATATAATAAACTGCTGCTGTGCTTGGTTTTGTTTTGTGTGTATTACTAACATAGTTTGTAAGTACTTTGTTACTAACACTATGAGTTCTAGTTGCTCGAAATAAATGATGATTATTATTATAATTGCCAAATACGCTACGTTCAACGACTGTAATTGCACTTTCTATGTAGTAATTTTCTCTCTTATTTTATTTATCACATCAAAATACAATTTTTATTCACACAATTAAGTATGCTTTGATATTTATTTGAACCAATCCATATTGAAAACAGTTTACAAAATTCCTATATATTTATCACTTTCAATATTATAATAGAACTTTCTAGATTGCTACAAGACGTCTAAAGTCAACACTTTGAATAACATTAATATTTATTTTACCTCCACGCTCTTGACACATAAAAGATGATCGACAGATTTGTATACATTTTCTTAACTTCCCGCCGTCAAAGCAAAATGAACAGTGCCAAGTTTGCCGAAGTTTTGCTCAATAAGGTAATCAATTAGTCATATTGTTCAGAGTTTAAGTCAAATGGTGACTTCTTAGTTATGTCTTCTACATTTGGATTATGGAATATCAAGTCTTTTAGTCATTATATTCATAAAACATACTAACGACTCGAGACATAATATATAGCGTGTAACGGAAGGGGGGTATCAACCCTGAAGGAGGTGAATGTGCTCATGAAACTCAACAACTTTCCCCAAAGAACATAGGCCGAAATATGAAAAAAATATTTGGCCCTCAAAAAAAAATCAATCAGTAAATCAATCAGCTGGTAGTCAGTTTTGTAAGGGAGGGCCAAATTTTTTTTTCATATTTCGACCTATGTTCTTTGGGGAAAGTTGTTGAGTTTCATGAGCACATTCACCTCCTTCAGGGTTGATACCCCCCTTCCGTTACACGCTGTATAGTTGGGAAACGGCTAGGCAGATGATGACTTAGGAGAACGTTAGACGGATGAAGATGACGAAATGTTTTCTTTACACAGTCCCAAGGTTCCAATTCGCAATAGTCAAGTTAATTTCTCTATACTGCGTATGCTTAGGATGCTCAACACGCTCGTGGAGACCAACCCAGGATTGGACTTGACTGCTGATTAATGCATAATCAGCCTTTAATGTTCCCACTGCTGGGACACACGGCCTCCTCTCTAGAGAAGGAATGGGCTACAATCTACCACGCGGGCCCAGTGCGGGTTGGTAGATGTCACATTTCTTCGATTTTTTTGGTTCTAGGGCATGCCGGTTTCCTCACGATGTTTTCCTTCACTGTTTCTGAGAGCACAGTGGTGATGAAATAAATTACACAAAGTAATGCGCTTACTTGGGTTCGAACCCACGACTTACTGATCGTAAGTCGGGGCGGCCAACACTGGGCCACCGCTGCTCTCGGCTCTTCTGTGAGAAGACCGAGTAAAAGGATTACTGGATTTAGTGTTAATGGCTTATGCTGTTCTAAATGTAATAAATAAATAAGTAATATTGTGTTAATATTCTTCTAACCTTGAAAGAAAAGAAAGGTGATAGCTTACTGTTTTTAATCAGCGGGACGACCTTGGACATAATCACTACCATTTATTTGTTTCGTTGCCTATCAGAGATTTTACATGATAAGTGTATTTCAGCAGTTTATTTGTACCCTTATGGACTAACTTTGTTTATTAAAACGTAAATGCCTTAGTTAGTACTTATTTCGGCCAATTAATTTATCTTCTCGTATATAGATTTTAACTGTCAGTATATTTTATAGTGAACTAGTGATCAGCCAATGACACAAAATGTCAAACAAAAAAAAAGCTGTGCTTTATCTAAGTTTAATAACACAGAATAAATGTTCCAAAGCTAATTCACTAAATGATGAAAAATACCGCATCGAAATCCATTATGAACTTCAGGAAAAGTAAGAATTCACACGAACAGACACAAAAAGAGAATTCATTCAAATATGTATAGAAATAGGTAGATAATAGATACACAATACTATGTATATACACAGGCTTAAAAGTAAACAAAAAAATAATAATTCCAATTTTGAATAATCAACGTATTGTAACCCTAAAATATCTACCTCAAACAGGACATTCCCCGAAATATCCAATTTCATTTATCTCTAATGTTTTCGATGCGGTACTAAAAGCTTCGGCAAGTTACTCGAACTAGTTTTATTACTATACACGTAACGTTCGAGAAACACGCGAGAACTATTCGAAGGATTTCAGTAATACGTTTGCTTGATAATTTAGAGCTTGCTTAGAACTTATGATCATGCTTGCAAGTTTGCCAACATGGTTGCAAGGATGATTGGGTTGTAATAAATCTGGGTCTTAAAGTTCTGAATTATATTGCTTTTCGTTGATGAAAATGAATGAAATTACATGTAGGTACCTAGCTGGTTAAAAATACTCGTTTGTAATAAAACTGGAGTATACAGAGTGATTTTTTTTTCTGTTACTGTGGTGTTTAACCACGAAGAAATAGGAAACATTTTAGTATATAATGTTGTGAAGAAGACTGCGCAGCGTATCATCAAACAAGGAAGGTTATTTATTTAAAACATGAATCAGAGTATTAAAATTTAAGATTTTCCTTAAGTTTGTCGTAAATTATAACTTTCCAGAATTTTCTTTCTTTCTTGATTAGTGTGAGTTTTTTTTTTCCAAAACTATCATCTGCCTGGCCTTTTCCAACATTTTTCGAGTCGGCTTCCTGTCTAACCGGATGCAGCTACCGAATACCAGTATTTTACGTGGAGCGACTGCCTATCTGACCTCCACAACCCAGTTCGTTCAGGGTAATACGATACCCTTTGGTCAGACTGGTTGTCAGACTTTCGGGCCACTGACTACCTGTAACGACTGTCAAACATCTACAAATGACAGCCGGGATCAACGGATTAACGTGCTTTCGAGGCACGGACGAAACTCGGTATGTAATGGGTGGTCACCCATCCATGGGCCAACCTAGGCAAGCGCACCTTAACCTAAAGATCGACCCGAGCGGTAGTTATTAGTTAGCCACGAGTTCTCTCTTCTTCTCTTTTTCTTTTTCTTCTCTTTTTTTTCCGAAACCAGTGGGTGCAATTCCTGGCTCAGAATATTGTTTTTTCAAAAGTCCGATGGTGGAGTTCTAGTTTTAGTCAAAATCGGGCCATTTCGGATTTGGCCATCCGCGTCCACTTGAATAATTCAGCCTGTATAAAGCACAGCCTTTCTGTGACTTATTTGATGTCAAATACTTATGAAAAAGGAATTCCAGAAATCTCTTTTACATCATCGGCACCAATTTCACTTTTATTGCATTGCAGTCGCTTTAAAGGCGAATTTCATGAAATGTGATCTGTACCGTTTTTAAAAAACGTCTATGTCAATATTTCATCACATATTTATGGAACTGAAAACATTTTTGAATCTGGCTTGGATATTATGCTGATTACGTTCAATTTCAATAAATTCTGCCCACTACACCGTACCATACCATGACCGTGCTATGAACGTATCAGGAAAAAAAAAAATTGTATTGAAAATATGATACTATCGAACTAGACTGTTCCGTCACCGACCAAAACCGTCGCGTGCCATTCACGTAGCGTATCGGCACCGGCAAAATATTCTCGCTGACAATGGCATATCATAGGACGGTCAATCGGTCATAGTATGGTACGGTGTAGTGGGCAGACGCCTTAACAGTTAAAATGGACCATAATTTAGAAATTAAAAAAATATTTATTTCAGATAGCTTGATCCATACAGTCCGATTAAAATTAAAATAAATTAACATTGTAAACAACATCCAGTATTAAAAATTAAAAATAAAATAAATGAAGATTAAAGTCAAAATCAAAAACTAAAATAAATTACCATTAAAATCAAAATTAAAATAAGATAAAAAATTAAAATACATTCAAAGAAAGACGTAAAGATTTAAAGACGACCTGAGATTTATTATTTTGATCGTATTATCAAGTTGCATCCTTAATATATAAACTTAAGTTAGAATTGGCGAATATATTATATTCGCCAATTCTAACTTAAGTTTATTATGATTTTTGGCTTAAACTGTTAAATGTTTACAACTGAATAATTCAGCAGTACCGATATTTTGAGGTGAGCTCAGTTGTCAGTCTGGCGGGCTTCCGGCTTGCCTTTCAACCGACATAACTGAAACGTCGTATGTTGGACAGCCCCGACATACGACACTTCTTCGTGACAAGGCGGCCAAGAAAGCGAGTAGCTGAAGGATGGAACGATTTTAGAAATAAAAACTAGAGAGGTGTCCAGGGACCCCCGGATGGAACGAAATTTTTAAGTTTCTTTTATTTTATCTTTTGTTTACGTTATGTCATGGCATCTAAGCGCTGTTTTGACTAAATGTTTAGTCCGCGCGAAGTTACTATTATTTTAAATTAAAAACTTTGTTTGAAGCATAGTAACTATTATGATGTATGTGTATGTATTAACTTGGATCACCCATCCACAGACAGACCTTGGCAGTCGTTGCTTAGCCTTGATCACCCATCCACAGACCAACCTTAGCAACCGTTGCTTAACTTGGATCACCCATCCACAGACAGACCTTGGCAGTCGTTGCTTAACCTTGATCACCCATCCACAGACCAATCTTGGCAACCGTTGCTTAACTTGGATCACTCATCCACAGACAGACCTTGGCAGTCGTTGCTTAACCTTGATCACCCATCCACAGACAGACCTTGGCAGTCGTTGCCTAACCTTAATCACCCATCCACAGACCAACCTTGGCAACCGTTGCTTAACTTGGATCACCCATCCACAGACAGACCTTGGCAGTCGTTGCTTAACCTTGATCACCCATCCACAGACAGACCTTGGCAGTCGTTGCCTAACCTTAATCACCCATCCACATACCAACCTTGGTAACCGTTGCTTAACTTGGATCACCCATCCACAGACAGACCTTGGCAGTCGTTGCTTAACCTTGATCACCCATCCACAGACAGACCTCGGCAGTCGTTGCTTAACCTTGATCACCCATCCACAGATCAACCTTGGCCACCGTTGCTTAACTTGAATCACCCATCCACAGACAGACCTTGGCAGTCGTTGCTTAACCTTGATCACCCATCCACAGACCAAAGACGAAACGAAAATATCTATAAACATGCGCACGCCGCACGGCTTACAATAGCTTACTATAGCAAAAACACATTACCCTCCTTTGCGTCGCGCAGTCGGGTAAAAGTGTCGTTACAACTTTTCGGCTGGATTTTTTCCGTCTAGCCTCCTTTCGCAACGCGCCATAAGGAACTTCGTTCCAAAAAAATAATGATTTACAGACTGACTAAGGCAAGCATGATAAATCTTAAGTTACCGAATCAGACGTTACTTTGCGGTACTCCATGGCACAAAATTCCGCTAAAACTAGATTCAGGCTTGGATGCAGGATGCAGCACCGACTTCTATCCCAAGCTCCATTAGTGGAATCTTATACCAAATAAAAAAATACATACAGTCGAACATAGAACCTCTTCCTTTTTTTGAAGTCGGTTAAAAATTGTCACAGGAGTTTTGGTGAAACATTGGTGAACCGCTAACAATACATGTCATGGTAATAGGCTTATCCCCAATAAAATGGAACTTAACATACCTAACTGTCGAAATGTGGGTGTACTTCACACATCTGCGTACCCCCTCAGAGCATAAAGGCGTGATGTTATGTTATTATGTTGTTAAACAATAAACATCCAAGCGATTGCATCAATCACGACAGATTTGCTGTCTATTATTGAAGAGTTCCATTGCTTATCTCCGAAGATCACTATCAGATGTTCACCAAATCTAAATGGGACCACCGCTGAATAATATTCATAATAAAAACAAAAAAAAAGAATCATCGAAATCGGTTAACAATTGGCGAAGATATCGCTGAAAAAAAAAATCTGACGGATTGATAACCTCATCCTTTTGTAAGTCGGTTAAAAAGCACTTATCTCGTCAAGTTTAAATGTTAAATTCCCATAACCCCAAAATTTCCTTCAATATCTTCATTACAAGCCTAACAAGACAAAAGTGTATCAAATTTCACGCCTCATACAAAATACAGCAACCAAAAACACACGTACAAATAATTAATTGTGTGTCAGGGGGCCCGGAAGCACCCCGATGTGTCTGTACCGAAGGTAGATTATGCCTTAAGTGACAGACACGCCATCTAGCGCTATTCCCTGAACATCAAATAAATGTCATTAATTTTTTCTGATTGTAACGTTTTGAAATGATTTTCTGGGAACTGTGTTTTGTGGGGATTGTTGGTATTATGTATGGTGGTTTCAAAATGTTACCATTGTGCTACCGATTACTTGAAAATACAAAAAAGTAGTCATAGTGCGAAAGTAGGCATCATGCTACGAAATCATAAAAAGTGTTGTGTGTACAATAACACATTACACTTTAAAATAAGTTACACAATAGTAACTTATTTTTTCAGTAACATAATGTGGTTTATTTTTATAAATCTGTTACGTTCAAATCTATTTGCCAAGTGTCAGCTAACATTATAACTTTCACACAGCGACGTACAATTTTCTGTATCTAAACCCCCGCGTACTAACCGAAGCGATCGGTTACACGAGTAATTATGTCAGCGGGACTAACCACCGAACAAAATGAACGAGGCGATCACGTGTACGCGTAACGATCGCTTTGGTTAAGAAAACGCCAACAACATAAAAAAAGAATCACGTAAATCAGTCAATCAATTGAAAAAAAAATACAGCCGGACATAGACTCTCCTTCTTTTCGAAGTCGGTTAAAAATATCGCTAATGTCTTGTGTAATTAATAAATTAATACACAAGACACAAGCGATAGATATAATTACAAAAGAATGAAACAAGAAAATGTATGTCTTACAAGTGACTAAACCATGTTCGTAATTTGAACCCTCCCCGGCTCGTATGTGTGTCATAAGTCTCATCAACTGAAACCTTAAAACTAACCCCAATTTCTCTTTGTTACAGATCACGGCGCCAAACGCGACTAACCGAATTGATAGTTCTAATATATTATTAGTAAAAGATACCCATAGTCCTTATGTAAAGTATCATTAATGTTAGTGATAATATTAGCTAGAAAATATAACAAAATGTGCAGTGAAGTGTGTGTAGAAAGGACACTGATCGCTTTCTTCCTGCTGGCCGTGACAAATGCTCCGTCGGCGACACAAAACACTGTTATTTCAGGTTTGTAATTATTCAGTAGTAGTTGTTCGTGATTGTAGTAATTGCTTTATTTTTTGTGGTCATAGTGTTTATAATTTAGGTTCATGCGAGTGAGTGTAATGATTTTGGTTTTCTTAAGGTTGTTTGTCGAGGTAGACCGCGGCGAAGATGGTGTGACGATCTGACCTTGTTCGCGAGGCGAACATGGCGCATATAGAGTATGTATATCATAGAGAGGTTTGGAAGGATCAAGGGGAGCCATTTGCCCAGCAGTGGGACACATGAAAGGCTAACAAAAAAAAAAGTTTTTTTTATGTTTGTTATATTCTTGTCATAGGAGCTGAAATAGCTAGTATTTCAGCGCTTACTATTATAACAAAAAATATAGGTTGGTAATGGTATAAATGCACTACATAATGCTGAGTGGTAATCTGCTTGTCGCAGTCACGTCGTGCAAGCTGTTAACTTTTTTTTGTTTCTTTCCCGTTGTACCTATTTATAATATGTGTTATGCGTTGTACGATTATTGTAATTTTTTTTTGTTTGCATGTTGTTTTCTTTCTGTAATCGTCAGTTTGTTTTTTTTTCCAAGAACAAGTCAATCTACGCAGCGTCTTCGTAGCTTTTACAAAGCTATCAAACGTCTCAAAAATATCATGTTACAAATTCCCATTAATTTAACAAGTTTACCTAACCTTGCCATGGATACCTAATTACAACCAACCTTGTTGTGATACAATTCTATTCGTATATTCAATTTTACGTTTTTATCAATCCTGCAAAACAGTTTGTTCATACTGTATTTTTTTTAAAGTAATTCAAATAAATCGTATCAGCCAGTGATCTTACTTATGCTTTTTTTTTAAATAAAACCTTTTCTTGGCCCACACTAGGAATGTCCTGTATCGTGCGTTTACAAACATTTAAAGTCACAAACACAAACAACCAGCTAGTTTTAGTAACTAATTAATTTTCCAACAAAACGTATTCCTTATATTTCTTCATAAATCCGTCTCTCATTAATTAACCCACATTTATTAAATAAATCCTATCACAGTTCAAGAAAAACAATTAACTGTGTCACTATATATACATTACCTTTGTCTTCTAATCACTGGGGCGCCGAGAAAAAGTCAAACAAAAGATTTTGCCAGACAAAAGAAAGCTTTGAAGATTAGAATGAATTACGTCACTCCTTTGGATCCAGTCTCTCACAATAGATATAACAATGAGACTTATTAAGTGCGATAACCCTTATAAACGTTCTATAAGAGTTAAATAACTAAAATCTAGGATGTTGTTGTGGATAAATTGAAAAAGATATGAGGTTTATGAGAAAAAATAGCTTTTTTAGGAGATTTAGAATGGGAGGCATAGGTACTTCTTTAAAGAAGAGTTTTGTGGACGCAGTTCCGGTTCCAGTATCTGTATACTATACTGAAATATCGACCGGATCCCGGTGTATACTGCTAACCTACCAGTTTTTCGAACCGCTTTGATCGAACTTTTAATATGAATATGTCCGTATTGACGTTTCAACCAGATCTTCAATTGGCCCAGTTTTCATAACTCTCCTCATGGAACCTATAAGTAACATCTCAATAAACACATTGCCCAACAAGTTACTAGCCCATAACTTCAAATTACCTAGCGAGATGGTCAGTTTTCAGGAGGTAGCCTATAACAGCACATCACAGCTCGAAAAGAGAATAAAATTGCCAGTCTCCCCATGTTCTTTTCACTTACACATAATCACACGTGTCTCAAGATTTCTCACACAAATAAGTTGGCACCAAGAGCCATGTTTTTGCCAATTAGCCAAAAGATTTACAAAGTAAATATCTGAAGATTTCCTTCATTGTGACCGCTAGAAAGGACATGATGGAACATGTCCTGAATCGTAATGAAGTTTATACGACATGTGTACGCATGGGCACTGTAAATAGAAGGTATGTAGATTGTAGAAGGTTAATTCTCAGTACAATGCGGCATTTTGCGGTTAAACTTGACCCGAAAACGGGAATTGCTGATTTGAAAGACTATATATATATGCTATGTACAGCACAAGTTTGCGATAAGTGATAACAAGATACATGCTAAGATTGATGAATACATGATTGTCATTTTGCAGTAATAGAGTAGGAATCATCTCTTCTCTCTCTTCTTCGAACTTTGGCCACCCAATAGTGTAGGTCACACCATTATCTCTCAATTTTTAGTGGTTTTGTGACATGGCTGTACCTACAAATTTTATTTTTATTTTATAATTTGTAAAGCTCTAAATAGACTTACATATTTTCAATTTCTACCATCCAAGTACCTATAGGTACTACTTCTACTTTTTAGGGTTCCGTACCCAAAGGGTAAAACGGGACCCTATTACTAAGCCTCCGCTGTCTGTCTGTCTGTCTCCAGGCTGTCTCATAAACCATGACAGCTAGAAAGCTGAAATTTTCACAAATGATGTATTTCCGTTGCCGCTATAACAAAAAATACTAAAAATTTAAAAAAATAATATGAAGGGGCGTCCCCATACAATAAACGTGTTTTTTTCGTATTTTTTTTATAGATAATGGTACGGAACCCTTCGCGCGCGAGCCCGACTCGCACTTGGCTGGTTTTTTTTTTTCGTTTACGAATCGAACAAATAGTTTCCTATTCGAGATGTGCGAGAACTGGGTTTTCTGAGTTGCTTGTTACTTAATATCCAAGAACCCGAGCCCGCGAAACTTTGGCCGGCCTTGTCAATCTTTTTATGTCACAAAATTTATTCGCTGACCTATTTTTATTGCACGTATGTATGTGTACGCTTATATTTTTTTCCCTTGGGTTGTCAGCAAAAGCATTAGATAAATATTTATTATTCGTAATATTTCTGTGTGTTTTTGGAGCACCAAGTTAACGTTGTGTTTAGTGTTATCGGTCATTGAGATCTTGTTATAGACTGAAATACTTTTCTTTGAAATCTATGGAGTAGGTTTATGGAATTTACGTTTTTGGAAACGTACGCACCTGATAATAAAAGTACGCTAGCAAAAACCACGCTTTGTCGTGTTTATGATGTTTTTGCTGTCCCTACTGATTGTTTTCTTTGATTTGAATCTAATGTCCCACTTCAGCACTGCTGGATAATAGGTTCCCGAAAAGTAATAAAAATTACAGCACTACAAAAACTATTGAAATAACTGCCAGTGTCAGGTGTCTTGTGTCCATAGCCATAACCTTTAAACAGTAAAATATTGTCATATTGAAAAAGGCAGCGGCCTAGGTACATAATTTAGTTTCACACGATTTTCAAGACCAATTTCGATTCAAAACAAAACCTTACCCGCTTCGATAGGTAAACTGATACTTTATACTTCCTCATCTAAGCGTTTCCCTCTTAATTGCCAGTGTCCGTTCAGCTTAATAGAAAATGGTCGGCCGCTCATTAACAGTCGCCCAGAGGCGAGCGGCGGTTCGTTAATCCATAATATGGCTCTGGATTTAGATGAACTGACGGATTTTAGGAAAATCGGAATAGCTTTGATTTTAAGACTGTTTAGTTACGTATATAAACTTTTTGCAGGGTTTACTATTAATTATTACCAGCCATAAACCAGAAAGAAAGTATACGACGTCAAAGACCGGGTGGTGCGCCTCAAGTGGACCTGGGCAGGACACCTGGCTAGACGCGAAGATGGCCGATGGAGCAAGGCTTCGACCGAGTGGTGGTCAAGGATAGCTCAAAGAAACCAAAGCCGTCCTAAAGCTCGCTGGATCAACGATATTATCAAAATCTCGGGAAACACCTGGATAAGGGACAGATCCGGGAAGTGTGGCCGAAGAGAACGGAAGTCTATACCCAGCAGTAGGTGATTCCGGGCTGATATGATGACGTTGATAAACCTGAAAGTAAAAAACAGTAATGGTTCGGTCAAAGTTGTTGATGGGCTGCGGACATCGGACTCCGAGAGATATTCCAGTATAGTATTTATCAGTGTCCGGAGTCACCTGTGTCCACAATTTGTCCGTACCGGTTAAAAGAAAATGGTCAGCTGCTCATTAACACTCGCCAAAAGGCGTCTCCAGCTTTACTTGAAATAACCAATTTTAGGTTCGGGAAAATTGTGAGATTGTTCAGATTTTTTGAAAAGTTTCGTGTACCTACAAAAAAAAATTTTTTTGGAGAGTTAATCCAGTCTTACCATAAGGTCATATCATATTACCAAGTATCTACCTGTGTTTTAGAGGTCAGATATGCAGTCGCTTCATGTACAATACTGGTGTTCAGCTAGTTCTGATTGTACTGGAAGCCTTAGCCGAAGATTCCAACAAAAAATGAAAAAGTAAACAAGAAATATTGTTTATTTTCTATTGTTCTGGCAATTTATAACTGTCTTCCGAAATATCACATACTTGGTACGCCTTCCGTAACGACAGCTTGATTTTATCTCATGTCGAGTTATGATTGCGTGTTGTCAGTTTTGTCAACCACATAAAAACAATTGCTAACATTGGCTTTGACAGCGGATTTACGGACCAAGAACTTGATCTGGCGTTTACAAGATGGGGGCGACTGACTTCGTTTGGTTTTCGTCGACTATAAGTAATATTTCTAATACATATCGTCTGAACAAAAACCTACTGAAATTATCTCAAGTGAAGCGTGATATAACTGTCACCGCTTCCTGCATCGGACCAAAGGAACCGTCTCAAGAAGGAAGAAGAAGAGTTGGACGACTTCACTTGACACCGCGTTGGACTATTCGCTTTTATTGAAAAAACGAAGGTCTTTCTGACTGGCTGAAGTCGATTCCACGTCTATAAGTTATTGCCTTAAGCGCCTTAAGTCTACGTAGCTATCAAGTTCGGCGAAATAGAAGTAATTGAGGTAACAAACTCAATGAAGTTTCGAAACATTGATGACAGGAATTTCAGTGAGGTTTTAGTTCTTGAAAGTGTTTTTGCGATATTCGCAGAAAGCACGACTTCTTTGGAACCACCATTCGTTAGGTGACTTCTCGGGAACAGTTTAATTCAGCTTTGATTGGCAAAATAACTAGAAATCAACCTTGCAAAAAATAAACAAACTTAAGTAAATTGTAGCTACCTTATTTGTTTTACAAGCACATTGAAAGCGTTTTGTGTCAATAATTTCTATATTTCCAATACCTATTTACAATTTAAACTAACATAATAAATTACGTCAGGAAGATTTTATTGGCACTCTCTGATCATGACGAAAACAAAAATACTGTGGTCAATATCCACAGTATTTTATTTCCGAATTTTACTACTCCATTTGCGAATTATTTAATATGTAGGTCGAAAAAAAAATATTCGCCGGGACGCACAACATCTGTCTTCTATCCCAGGACCAAACTCTTTAATGTATTAAAAGAGTTGACAACTTCTCGAGAGTCTTTGAAAATCGATCAAGACTGTCTAAAATACCGGCCGAAAATATTCAGCAAAAAGTTTTACTCCAATCGTAGGTCCTACATATTAGATACGTTGGGAAAGAGCCGAATTACCGGCATAAAATCTTGTCTACCTGCTATGATAGAAAAGGATGGAAGGATAGGTCGTATTCTCTCTTTCGTGATGTTCGTTTTATGTATTTAAAGTACTGGAGAAATGTTTTAGTACAGCATGAAATTACAACACCACTTCTGGGATTACTAAACGTTTGGAAGCTGTGGTCATTATTCAACTGCGATAATTGATAAAACTACTTTGAATGCCTCGTTGGTCTAATGGTCGCAAACGCGACTACTCAGCATTTTCAGGGTTTCTCCATCAAGAATTTCTCAGTACCTGCCACGGATTGTGCCCGGTTGATGGCAATAAGCTCGCCCCGTAAAACATGGAACTTAAACATAACTGGTGAAATGTGGGTGTACTTTAAGTACACCTCTGCCAAACCCTTCAGGGATTACAAGGCGTGATGTTATGTTAAGTATGAGTACAGTATCGGAAACACGTCAAATAAAGGCGCGGCATAACCACACCGCCTTTCGTGTATAAACCTCCTAATAGGGAGCCCCCGAATTCAGTAGCCAACATTTTACAAGCTAATATGACGATGAAACATCACACTAATAAACAGCATAAAGCGCCTTTACTAACGCATACAATCAGGATATTGCCAAGCCTGGGGCTACAGGCCTATCGACCTGGGTCCCTCAAAAGCGTAGCCGTCGACGGTCTCATAAGGTGCGGCCCACAGTTCGTTGGAGAACAATAGGTCACTAACGTGAACGGTTTCTATACGTTAGGCTTAATTTCGTTTCTTGCCGTCAAATACGGCTTTGTATGGTATGTACGGGTGAGTTGATTAGGAAAAAAGCGAGCACCAAGCAGCTGTAGATGTATAGCTTCGTCATACTAAAAAGTTTCTACCCAAGTCTTGTTTTCTCTGCCCCTGTCTCTCTTCTCTTATCTTACCTATTCTTAAATACGTCGACGACGGCAGATTTTCTTGTCTTTTATGTTATAAAACTTTATGCACAAGTAAAAAACGTGTACAAAGGCGGACTTAATGCCTTTGGCATTTTCTACCAGTCTACCTTAGGGTGAGACAGAGACAATACACAGAAGGTGCAACAGAATAAAATTCCAGAAAGTATTTATAACTAAAACATAAGGATAAATACATAAAACAAAATTTATAAAGGGAAGAGTGATAAAAAGAAGAAGTAAGACAACTTAATTCTTAACTTTATCCCAATTTACCCAGTTTTCCGTTGACCTGTAGTAACCTTCTTAACCTTAATCCCATTTAAACTATTTATTTCTCTTCCAAATCAGCGTAAAAATAAACAGAAATAAATACTCCCACAGAATCCCTTTAGCTTCAAAGCAAATTATTTTAGACAGAAGACAGATAAGATTAACTTTAAAAAATCCCGCTCTCAACAGTAATTTTCTTTTCGCGCAAAAAGCCTGTAAAATTGGAGGGGGTGGTTCCTAAATAAATCTCTAGCAGACAGATAAGGGCCAAACTCGATGTACGACCCTTAATGTCCAATAAAACGAAAGAGATAGAAATAAAAGGAACCAAGTCGTTTTCATTATCGACTTTCCGATTTTATGTGTTTGCTGTTTACAGTAATTATATGTAGGGGGCGTTGTGTTCGCTCCTACCTGGAACTTTGTTAAGACTTTGTTCTACCCGTACTACATGTGCCTAATAACATCCTTGAGGTTGTAAGTTTGTCACCCTCAGCTCCATAAAATGTACGCATGAATACTTGAACTTTGCCCTGAAAATTGCGTAAGCGTTTCAAGGCAGAATACACTCGTGTAATGTCTTTCTAGAATTTTATGGTTCTGTACATGACCTGGAAAAGGAATCTTCTAAAACCATTGTTGTAAAATAAAACTTATAAATTGTTTTAATTTACTTATTAAAAAAGACAAAACTTGATACACCCAAAAATATTGAAGAATTCAGAATTCTGATGTACTTTTACCAAAGATACCTGAAAACTTCGCCAAACGCGATCAACTTGCATTAGCTTGACATGTCATAGCTGCGAATGACTGCAGAGCCCTAAATCAAAAGCAACAGCTTTCATATAAACTGTAACCGACAATATTCGAAGCCATTGGCCGACCTTCGTGAGACCGAATTCCGCTCCAATGAACTATAGGTGAGCTAAATTACACCGACTGTCGGACATAGGCACCAAAAGGTCTTGACATTGTAACCACGACGCTTGAGTTCCATTTGTTTAGAGACAAGGCCCTTGGTTTTCATTGATTGAATACCTACAAAGGCCCATAATTAAATACTATCTACAAGAATCAGCAAAACTTGTTGAGATCAATTCTTAAATTGGTTTTCCATTAAATACCTCGAGTGCATGCAGTTCCTTGATTTGGACAGCATATCATTTCTGCTGCTGTGATCACAACTTAGTAATCGGGTTGAGAAGGTTAGATAGGCTGGTATTCAACTGCATTGGGCTGGACTGAAAGCAAACCCAATATACTTCTGAAAAGGCTGGGCAGATGATGATGACTGAATATCTACAGAAGGTAGTAAGCGAAATGACTATATTATTATACCACTTCGTCAGATAGGGCCTAGTTAAGTGGTTAAAATGGCATTTTACAACGACTTACAAGTACTAGTACAACAGGACTGGAACAACAGTTATTTATATCAATTCATTTATTATTTTTTCATTTATGACTTTCGTACATCGTTATCGACTATCGGAAGTCACTTTGTCTATTCCAAGTGCAGTTTATTTAAACCTTCACTTCGTGCACCTATTAGCTTTTTGCAATGCACTTTTTGCCCCTGAGGGTACCGAACAATAGAAAAATTAAGTCTATCGAGATTTTATAGGATAAGCGTACAAAAGAACCAATTAAAACTATGTACAAAATCCATCGTTATGCTGTGGTTTTTTGTTGTTATTCTGTCGAGGACAAAAAGATTTACTTCGGAAGCTAATAATATAAGCTTAGCTGAAGCCAATTAATTCTTTAATAGGAAAAAAAATGGAAAGCTAAACCAGTAAACCTTCTCTTGATTCTTTATAAAACAAACCAGCCAGTTCGGAGTCGGACTCGCGCACCGAGGGTTCCGTACAAAATTGTAGGTATTTTGTTATTAAACTAAATTTATACGGTTTTCAGATCTTTTCCTATACATGTGCTTCGCATTGCTTCTTGCCAAATTGCATAATTCTAGGACAACGGGAAGTACCCTTTAAATTTTGATTCCCTTGACAGTGTCGAAACTTACGTTTTTTGAGGCATAAACGGCCGTATCTTTTTTTTACGTTCACTTATTAGTATGATTTTTTCACAACTTCAACAAACTGGTGACTTGAGTATGGTTTTAATTTCAACTCGATAGCTCCACGAGTTCCCGAGATAAAGGATCTTGACAGACGGACAACAAAGTGATCCCATAAGGGTTCTGTTTTTTCCTTTTGAGATACGGAATCCTAAAAACAGCATTAAAAAGGTTTAATCAGTCCTCTTTATGAAACTAATTTCGCGAATTCAATAGAGCTAATTAGCTTCAAACTTATTAACACAGCAACTGAATAAAAAACTTTAAAAGTAGAGCACTAAAACTCAATTTTCGGCAAAAACTAAAACAGAATCATAAATACACGCTAATAATTATTTCACAGCAGATAGCATTTTTTGCTTCACTAGTTCGGGGTAAAACGACTAAGCTGTGAAGCGTTGCATAGCCCCAAAGTAGCCCATATAAGGCGATGAACTTTATAGACAAACTTGTACGCGTAGGCATCTGTTATTGCAAAGTTTCAGGTTTTTATAAAAAAATAAAATAAAAATAAATATATCCCTGGACATTTCACACAGCACCATCTAGTCCCAAGCTAAGCAACCTAATGCTTGTGTTATGGTAACTAGATGGCTGATAAACTACACATATACATTCTTTTTTTTTTATATTGAAAAATATATTGGTCTGCGTATATTTCAGTATTAGCCGGCAAAGTTTTAAGGGACTTCAATAAAACGTGTTCCAATTAAAATGAATTTAATATTTAGTAGTCTTTCGATACGAAATTATTGCAGAGTGATGAAAAAATCCGATATTACCAGCCGGACAGCGAGAATTTTATTCTTGGAATTGAAACGTTTTATCATCATTCCAAAATTATTTCGTGCCGATCAACTGTTAAATATTGAAACACGTTATTTATATTACGTTACTTTGATGGAAAGTTAAAAGCTATATTTCAATTCAAACACAGTTGTAAGCTTTCATGGTTTAAAACTAAACTTATACTGTGACTTACGGGATATCTTCCGTGGTTGTTCATGATTTTGAGCTCCTGATATAAATTCCCGATAAAAATTAACAATATTATAAAATAAAAATTTCAGTTACAAACAGCACAAACATAATCAAGTAAATAATTTGAATTAAAATTCTAAAATTACAATGGCAATGACTAACACGACAAAAATTATAAATTTTTATTCACAATAATATCGGTTATTTTTTTCCCAAGGAGTGAAAGGACTAGACTATAGGACTTGAGAAACTGAAAGAATTTAATTTCTTCGAAAAAGAAGTCTGTTGTGTTGCATTTCAAATATAAGGAAATATTAGGACAATAGCCTTTACCCCACAATAGGACTGTAAGACTCATAATTCCACGAGCAAACTAATAATTCAGCAAAAAAAAGCAATACCTACTAAAATATACAAAGGAATTATATTGACCAACTCTTTCTTTATCGTCGGCAAACAAAAAACCCGTTAACGTCGTTGAATTAATTCGTCGAAAAAAAGCGATTGTTGACAGCAATGACCCCTCTCACTTTATTCTTAAATAATAAATCTTTAAACAGATAACGGCGACCCCGAGACATCATTTACATATTTACAAAGAACAAAAAAATGAGGGTAATTTAGATTTCTTTTTAGCTTTGCTTATGGCTGATGCCAAGGGTCGTTTGAAACGTTATTATTATTTGAGAATTTTGCTTTATTCGAGTAATAAGCTAGTATTTGTACTCACAATATACATCCTGTTACCCTTTGCGGCAAATGACAATTTGTGAACCCCCTTCACCTTAAGCATAGCATAATCAGCCTATAATGTACCCACTGCTGGGACACACGGCCTCCTCTCTACGAGAGAGAATGGGCTATAATCCACCACGCGGACCCAGTGCGGGTTGGTAGATGTCAACTGTCTTCGAATTATAGGTTCTAAGACATGGCGGTTTTCTCACGAATGCGCTTGCCTGGGTTCCAATACTTACTGCTCGTAAGTCGGGGCCGCCTCCACTGGGCCACTGCTGTTCTTGAGCATACTAAGGTGTAATGGCGTATCTTCCTCAGATGGTTCACAAAACATAACATTAGCTGCAGGTGGTCACAGGATCCTCATAGAAATCATACGGGCCACTACCTGGCTAGGGTTAGTTGACGTACTGGACAAAGTGCTTTAGCGCCCCGACTTAGAGTTTTTGAAGAACACCGTATGGTTTTAGTGAAAAGGAGTCTCACGAACTGTCGACATTTTAGAGAGTTAAAAAAAGAAATAAAATACTTGCTCGCCCCATTATTATAGGAGACTTAAACATTACTGGCGTAATGTGGGTGAACCACCTTAGTCTAACTAACCCTATCAGAAAAATAGGCTACCATCCCAACAATAAAGTGATTACAATACATGTCAATAAAACGTACCAATTATTCGACATCAGTCCATTGGAAGTATCGGAACATAGTTCATCGGTGTTATTGGTAAACCATTAGTAAAAACTCGATTGGAACTGAACTGAAATGGATGTCTGCTTTTAGTGGATTAACAAACATCAAGGTACTAGGAACTAGTTGATTTCGTAGCATATTGTATGTACCTAAGTTTTGTGGGAAGAATATGTATATGTATATGTGTATAGTAAGCTGATGACTAAGAGCGACTGCTGAGCATGAAGTCCTGTGTTAGATTCCCGGGTCGGGCAAAGCGTTACTGGGTTTTTACATCAGGAATATCTCAGTAGCAGCTACGGATTCTGGATTTGTGCCTGGTTGATGGCAATAGGCTCGTCCCCTATGACATGGGACTGAAAACGTAACTTGCGAAATGTGGGTGTGCTGTTAAGTACACCTCTGCCTAATTGATTACAGGCGTGCTGTTATGATAAGTGACTGATTCCGATAATAAAACCCCGCAACACACCTAACCCACTTTCAAAAGCTGTCACTGACAAAATTCTGATCGCATTCAGTTTTATCACCGTAAATCCTTTTTTTTTTGGGATGGGAAATCATCAAATGACTCCTCCCGCTCTGAGCGGAGCGGAAGGGAGTATCAGACTTTTGTTGACTAAAACCCATCCATGTTCCTTCTTTTGCTCTTTGTGTTCCAAGGGCCCCGGTATCTCTTTCGAACAGTCCCGCAGCATCACCGTAAGTCCTACCACGTGCGTTTGTTTTTGCATTTCATCATTTCTAATTTGTATCTTTATAATTGTTATTGTTCAATTGTATTATTAAGTACACCACTTTTTTTTTTTTTTTTTTTTTTTTTTGGGGGGTGAGAAATCATCAAATGACTCCTCCCGCTCTGGGCGGAGCGGAAGGGAGTGTCAGACTCTTACTGACTAAAAAACACCCATGTTCCTTCATTGGCCCTTTATGTTCCAGGGCCGCGGTATCTCTTTCGAACAGTCCCGCAGCCCTGGCAGGCACCGGCCCTTGCGGGCCCCTCCCGTTTGCTGACAACTCTTTGAGGCGCGCGTGGAACACGAACGCGCCGTCGACACGGCCTGCCCGTCGTCATACGACGGACGGACGGCGAGCTAGCCCATTACTCGCCGTCCACAGGCCCGCGCCTACGGTGGCCGAGAGCCATCACGGCGTGGCCCCCGACGCCCGGTGCTTCTCCCGCGGCGGCTGGGACGTGAGGAGGTTCTCTCCCTCTCACGTTCCGCCGCCTCCTTCGCTAGCATGACTGCTTCGCAGAAGGAGGCGACGGCTTCCCATTCCCTCTCGCCCCGGACCATGGCTTGAACCAGGGCCGGACGCGAGAGGTCGCCGCCGCCAATCGCCGCTACGAGGACACGGCGGCGCTCCGCCCAAGCAGAGCAGACCTCCACGGTGTGCTCCACCGTGTCCTCCGGTCGATCCTCGCAATTGTAGCATCCGGGCGTTTCCTCCCGCCCGATTCGGTACAGGTACCTCCCGAAACATCCATGTCCGGTGAGGACCTGCGTCAGGCGGAAGGTGAGGGCGCCGTGGCGCCTCTCAAGCCACTCCTCAAAGAGGGGACTTACCGCCACTATCGTGGCGTGCCCTGAACGGGGTTGCGATAGTCGCTCTCTCCATGTCGCCATGAGATCACGGCGGAGGTCTGTCCGCCGCGCGACAATATGCCGCGGCAGCGGAGTTACCCCCCGGATTAAGTACACCACTTAATTTTTATTTGTAAACAATAGCTTCTCCACAGTAACTTGTGTTCCTCAATAGAGGCGACATAATTTCCCAAACGTTCATTTGTTTTTCTTGTTCTAATTCGACCCTCGTTTTATAAGAATCAAGATAATATTCAAAGTACATAGTCGAGCTATTTGCTCTTTTACCAAAATTAATATTTGTTCATTCAAATTGCTAGATAAGTAATGACTATGATAACAGTGACCTAGAAAGTTCTTGGAGTATTCGTGTCTTAAGTTATTATTTTGAATGAGTATAGTAAACGCTAGGGAAACTAAGGGCTATCATGAATGTAGCTATGGAGGATTGTTAGACAAACAGTTCCCTATCACATTATAGATTTAATTGTTTAACTTAA
The DNA here is from genome assembly GCA_950022335.1 of Eurois occulta. NCBI lineage: Eukaryota > Metazoa > Arthropoda > Insecta > Lepidoptera > Noctuidae > Eurois > Eurois occulta. Next base: position 2,832,619 of record OX465486.1, read on the forward strand.
CAAGGAAGGATGGATGGATGGATGGGAGGTTAAGGATTTCCTTTTATTTAGAAGAAACTGCAAATCTATTTTGTTTAGTCATGTCTGTCTACTGTTAGTTTAACTAATTAGTGACTAAAACCCCAAAAATAATAATAATAAAAAAATATATGTATAACATAGTAATAGAAATAAATAATGAAAAAAAAACGATACATCGAAACGAAACGATGACGGGTGACGGTTGTTACGATGACGATAATATTTATTTGTTACTAGCTCTTGCCCGCGGCTTCACCCGCGTAAGTTCGGAAATTGTCCCATGGGATCGCACTACCGGGATAAAAAGTTTTCTATGTGTTAATCCAGGTTATAAACTATCTGTGTGCGAAATTTCATACAAATCTGGTCAGTAGTTTTTGCGTGAAAGAGTAACAAACATCCATCCATCCATACTCACAAACTTTCGCATTTATAATATTAGTAGGATGTGTAATATCCCGTCTCTAGTGTTAATGATAATTAGTGACCCACTGCTGGGCAAAAGCCTTTACCACATTTTTCTAGATGACTATTATTCCACACAGTCTCGAGCCAGCCCTCATCGTATGCGTCCAAATCATCTTGCAACCCTTTCTGGCCCGATTTTGACTCCGTCTTTTATCTTCAGGAAACAAACATTAATCTTTACCTCTTAAAATATAGTACTAATGGATCATTTAATGAATTGGTGACACGGACAAAACATTGCTCTTTGTAATCTTGTCACAAGAATGGAAAAATAAACCCAACATTCTAGCTTACCTTATCAAAAAAGATACGTCGGAATTATGAGCCAGTAAGGTATAACGTACCTTTCAGTGTAAAGGGTGACCCTATTACCGACTACCGAGCTTAATTCCAAACTCCGGGTTACTCCGGGTACTGAGAATTTGTTCACAAGAGAAAATTATATTTTAATACATTACCGTGGCACTATCCTTTATAACATTATATTCTGAATTAAATAGCATATTCTGAGTTGGCGCCTCTAGTTACAGTTACCGATTAGAGTTCATTGGTTAAGTCACTCTTCAGATATGGACTTTATCTCTTAAAGTTTTTACTAGCATTAAAAACTTTATATCCTTTTTACCCCTCGCTATACATTCATCATGTTTTGAATATTCGTGGTAACAGTTTGCGTGGTGATATCCCCTTTTACATCATGTATATTATCATCACGAATGAAATATAAGGATTTCATCTGATCATCATCATGCATTTTGTCCACTCTCACAGCCTGGAGAAGAATTGTATTAAATATGCAAATAAGCGCAATATACAATTAAGTATACAAATTTAAAACCAAAATAATTGTGTTATTTCTTTCCACCCACGCAGTGTTTTTCGTTTTCTTAAAAATACACTTGTATTCTGTTTTTTTTTGTTAGTAAGGTTTGTAATTTGTGGCTAATAATATCTCCATCTCGTCTTACTTGAAATTGACACAACTGTTCATACAATACACCTTACATTTTCTATTACAGAGATCTTAGTAACAATTCTGGTGTACATTATATAATCCTCTTGTCTATCAAAAATATATATTTGAAATAGTTTTCCTTAACAAAACCAATAGACCTGAGACATCAAGCAACATCATACTATATTAAAATCTATTCCTATGAATCTACGGTGTGATTTTGTTTTGAAATTTGTGTTGGATTTAGTCATTTGTATTACAGGGGCGACATCTTCAAATTGAACAAGCCCCTTTAAATAAAGAGAAAAAAATAAAAAGACTCTATTCTTGTATTCTTATCCATACAACAATGACGTCACAATCGCAGGTCGTTGAACTCTAGTAGCAAACGGTTCTTGGTTTCGGCAGCCTCTATTATCATAGTTCAGAAAGATGAACGCAACTTTCATTCGGTTTAGACGTAACTCGTAGCAAACTTGTTACTTGTGTAGCATACTTTGTAACCGGTATGTTGTTAGCAAGTTTGTATTTGTGCTTTTAAATGAATAAGGTGGGTTTCGAGCATTTTGGATTGCCGAGACCATTACAACAATTTTAATTAATACTTTTATTTATTTTATTTTTATTTTTTAATCATTTTAAACATAATAAAAATGTAAGCAACATGATATAATGTAATTTTATTTTTTTATTATGAATTAATGCGGAATCCTGGCTGCTACTGTAAACTTTCGGGGTAGAAAAAAACCCAATACAGACCCGGGAGAGTTAGGCCGATCTGGAAATCGAACCCAAGACCTCATACTCTGCGGTAGCATCATCAAGTATGATACTATAAAACTAAACAGATCAAACACACATCGTTGTTAATTAATGTTGATAGAGCAAATACTTTAGCCTTAGCACAGTAGATTGCCGATCAACTAAAAAAAGTTTGCACATCACATAACGTCACGCCAGAAATCCCCGGAAAGTTGGGCAGAGGTGTACCTGATATTATAGTACACCCACATTTCGCCAATTATGCATGAGTGCTATGTAATAGGGGGCAAGATTATTGCCATCAAACGGGCACAATTCCAGACTCTGTAGCTGCTACTGAGAAATTCCTAATAACACTTTGCCCGACCCGGGAATCAAACCTAAGACCTGACTCAGCAGTCGCGATTGCAACCAATAGAGGCAGTTGTTTCTAAATACTGCAAAACGACTACCGATAAAGCACAATAAACCTGATTCGAATGCAAACCACTATTTAGCAACTATGTACTTACCACAACAAATTGACCAAAGAGAATACGAAACAGAAGCGTGTCCAAGTAGTGTCCTAGCATTAATTCTCGGCGCAACTCCACACGGTTCACAAGGGTACATAATTTTATGTATGTATGCTTGTAACAAACCATTAACCCCATTCCAGTAGATAGACTTGAGGACTTTATCCAGAGCTTTTGTAAACTCTTTAATATTATTCTAGTATATAAACACTTTAATTCACCTCTGATTTTTCGAATTCATGTGCGTATTGTATACCTAATATCTCTTGCTCCGGTGAAGGAAAACATTGTAAGAAAACCAGCATGTCTGAGAGATATTTATCGACGGTATGTAAAGCCAAGGCAGACGAACTCGTGGCTTAATAATAACAGCCGCTCGGGTCGATTTTTAGGTTAAGCGGTGCTAGCCGAGGTTGGTCTAGATGGGTGACCACCCATTACATACCGAGTTTCCTCCGTGCTTCGAAAAGCACGTTAAGCCGTTGGTCCCGGCTGTCATTTGTAGATATTTGACAGTCGTTACAGGTAGTCAGTGGCCCAAATAAAATCTAACAACTAGTCTTACCAAGGATATCGTATTACCCAGTACTAACTGGGTTGTGGAGGTCAGATAGGCAGTCGCTCCATGTAAAATACAGTTATTCATTCACATCCGGTTAGACAGGGAGCCGACCCAAAGATAGTTGGGAAAAGTCTAGGCTGATGAAGATGATGATGTAAAGCCAAGTCAGACGCCCATGGGTGGCATAAAACTCTGCCACCAGGATAACCACACGATAAAGACGAAAGAAGGAGAAGACTTTCATTATTTATGCATGACAAATACTAAGTCAGTTTTCACACGACATCGCTCGTCGGACGGTGAAACGGATCTCATGTCGCATTGGCTTGTATCGCCTAAGCTCGCCTTTGCTGCATTCAAGTCTGTGAATTTACATTTGCAACCAAAGGAGTTAAACATGGTGTGTGAGGTTAAGATTCGCCCCTATCTTTATATCTAGCCTGTATGTCCCTCTGCAGAACGAAGGCCTTCCACACACTTCTGTCCTGTGCAGTGATCTTGTTTCTTTTTTTTTTCGAATGGGAAATCATCAAATGACTCCTCCCGCTCTGGGCGGAGCGGAAGGGAGTGTCAGACTTTTATTGACTAATAACCATCCATGTTCCTTCTGTTGCCCTTAATGTTCCAGCGCCGCGGTATCTCTTTCGAACAGTCCCGCAGCCCTGGCAGGCATCGGCCTTTGCGGGCCCCTCCTGTTTGCTTACATCTCTTTGAGGCGCGCGTGGAACACGAACGCGCCGTCGACACGGCCTGTCGTCATAAGACGGACGGACGGCGAGCTAGCCCATTACTCACCGTCCACAGCGCCGGCCGAGAGCCACCACGTGGCCCCCGACGAGTGATCCTTGACTCCATTTTCGACTTGGTCTGCCGTAATGTCGCCAAGCGTTCAAAGGGATCTCCCAAGTGACTTCAAATTTGGCACACAAATACATAGTTCATAACCTGGAATAAAATATAGGATACTTTTTATCCCGGTACGATCCCGTGGGACAATAACCGAACTCCACGCGAGGGAAGCCGCGGGCATAAGCGAGTAATGTTCACACAGACTATTGGAAGGTTTCAAGTACATTTTCTAGTGCCTAATTCTTTTGTTTCATATACTATGTCGTGACAGAAGTTAGCGTGTGACCATTGCGTGGCGAGGAATGTACAATTATAACATGATATGCCTCCTAGATTTCGATCGTAATTTGGTACACATAGATTCAGTAACTAGGTGAATGTTTTACTGGCCTCGATATTGTTTTACACTGACTAAAACTTCATTAATCTTACCTATTGTTATTTTACGATTGAAATGATCAACTTGAAAATGATTTACTGCCTCCTTGGTTTAGTAATCGCAAGCGCTACTGTTAAGCTTGCTGGGTTCGATTACCGGGTTAGGTTTTTTTGACCTGGTATTTCTTAGTCAGTCTGTAGGCTTGCCCCCGGTTATATGGGACTAAAACAAACCTGGTGTAATTGGTACACTTCTACCTAGCTAAGATTTTGTAACAATATTTTGATTTCATTGAGTGTTCATGGAGTTTCTTGCCCATTCTTTTCCATAGAGATCTACGCTTTGGAATGTGCAACTGCAGTACTTTCTCAAGTTATTCTGCCTTATGACTGGGACTGTAGCTTCGCTTCTTTTTGTTTTTTTTTTTACCATTACGGCATTTGGACCATTACGGCACTTTTGACATTCAAAGGTGTCTAATTGAAATAAATGCTTTGAGTTTTGAGTTTTTTTTTTTTAGTTTTATCCCAGAAATCTCTACGGGGATTACAGGCGTAATATCTTGTAATACATGGTTGTGTGACTCTTTATAAAATTATCAAAAGAATTTATAATAATATAAAAATGTGTTTTAAATAAATAAATATTTATAATTTATTTATTTATTTAAAACACATACCACTATCACCACAAGCTTACTTAATATAATAGTGTAGTTAAAGTTATAATACCTTACAAATATATATGTACGTACGCGTATGTGTGTGTATTATTGTCCTACTCTGTCTTTCAACTAATATCAGATAAGTATTTATAATAATAAACTAGCTTTTGCCCGCGGCTTCACCAGCGTGGATGTCGTAAAATATTCGACGGGAACTGGGATTCTAAAGTAACTAAATGTTACTTTTTAATCCAGGTTACGGTAACAAACATGGTTACATACATTCATCCCCCTTTTAAACCTTTCTGGGGTAGAATAATCAAAAACGCTGAGACACGTATAAATCAATTTTACTTACTCGTCACAATGAACACACCCTCTAAGTTTCATATCTCTAGGACCAGCGGCAGCGGTTTGGGCAGTGAGTCAGTCAGTCAGCCAGTTTACCATTTTATATATATAGATAAATAATTTGAGATTATCGGACCAAGGGAATTAGCATTATTAGATCTTAATTAAATAGCTCTAGAGATTAATTTAGACAAATGAAGCTGTCAAAAACAGAGAGAGTGCTAGTAATGTTTTTGTGAAAATATAAAACCTATTTCAATTACCATAAAACCAAGAGTAGAAGTAATTATCAAGACATTTCATAATACCTACGCTTTACGCAGGGAGATTTCTTATGTCTTGATATTTTAGACCAAAAACATATAATAATATAAGTAAGATATATTATGACAATGCACACCTACACTACATCGGAAGTAACACGAAACGACGTTGCATCGTGTGTATGCGTTCTAACCCTAAGGGGCCGTCTCCACGAGCGAGAGAATCGCGGCGATATTACGTATTTGTATGGGATAATATCGCCGCGATTCTCTCGCTCATGGAGACGGCCTCTAAGAGAGTGTATAGAAATACGTGGCAACGACGATAATATCGTCGCGATTCTCTCGCTCGTGGAGACAGCCCCTCAGAGCGGGGGCACACTATGCGTTGCAGCGGCGGTGCGGCGCTGGAGCGGTGTCGCTGCGTCGTCTTACATACAAATATCTGTAGCATGTCACACGATGCGCTCCGGCGCCGCACCGGACTTGCAACCACCGAGACGAGGCGGGGAGGGGTGAATGCGTTGCGACGTCGGAGCAGCACTGCTCAGTTGTTTACGCGTCACAAGGAAGGACTACTACTATGGAAGGACTGCTATGGCGCCGCTCCGACATAACAACGTTGCGGCGCCGCACCGCTCGTGTGCCCGCTGATACGGTGAAATCTTTGCGGTGCGGAGCCGCAACGCATCGTGTGCCCCCGCTCTTAGGTTAGCTACACACTTACTCCGGTCGTCCAGCAGTATTTGTTAAACAGCAAAGCCGACTCAAATCAATTGCTATTACTGCAAAATTGCACATATTGGCAAACTACATTCGACATCATCATTGAATTATAATCGGGTTTGGTATGATTTGAGCTAAGCCGATCAGTTTTTTTTTCCAAACGTATGCGTTTATGCTCGATATTTCCGCCCGACTTGCCGAAGCCGAATGTGTGTGTCCTGACCTCAAACAATAATGTGTTTTTTTAATGCTTTTTTTTTGTTTTTGTATTAACTTGAAATTCTAGTATAATTTTACTTTAATACTAACTCATAACAACGTTACTCCAAAAGTTATAAAACTCCCAAAATATAAACACTTCAGCAACAGCCACAGTTTCTCTAAAATGCTATGAAATAAATATCTTGACTGTCTCAACAGATTTACAATGGGGCTTGCCCACGGCCATTGGAGGATAGTCTGTATTTTTCTTTTTGTTCCAAATCCTTTTGTTGTGGCTTGAAATATCCAGCGCCGTTGCTTGGCGAGTTTCTGAATCAAATGTTTTGATTGAAATTGTGCTAGTGTTTTTTTTTTTAACAAGGATTTATTTGGTTTGTTTGTTTAGTTTTAGTAGGTATTTGATTTTTATTACGTTTTACATCGCTCGTTTATGAACTAAATAGTTATCAATTAGTATGATCGTTTTCTCATTTTGTTGTACATTTTACTAACATCATTATATTTATTGACAAGTTTAACGTAACTGGCAAAATATTTACTATTAGGAGGGTGCATTTTGATTGTTGTCAACGTTGCAAATAGCTGTCAAATAATGTCACTGTTATGATGGATTTCGTTAATATTACTAAGTGTAAAGGGAATATCGATCTGTATTGCATTATAAATATTATATCAACCAGTCTTACCAAGGGGTATCGTATTACATAGCGCTAACTGGGTTGTGGAGGTCAGTTGGCAGTCGCTCCATGTAAAATACTGGTATTCAGCTGCAACCGGTTAGACTGGAAGCCGACCCCAACATAGTTGGGAAAAGGCTAGGCAGATGATGATGATGATGATGATTTCATTATAAAAATTATTATAATGATTGTAGGTTGTGATGGGTCTGAAATGCCTCAAAGAAATGAAGTCCCTAAAATCATCAAACTCCTGCCCTTATCCCGATTCATTTGGGGTCGGCGCAACATGTATTCTTCTTCCATACTTCTCTATTATTCGTCATGTCAGCAGTCACCTCCTTTCTAGCCATATCATTCTTCACACATTCCATCCATCGTTTCTTTAGTCTTCCTCTACTCTTATAACTACGAAGGCCCTAAAAATAAAGAGAAAAATAATTATACAAAAAATTACACTGCCTTCAAGAATAGGTACCAATAAACAATTCAAAATGGGGTGATAATACCGATAGCATTTTGAGGGTTCATGTGAAAAGCCACGTCTGTCCAGCCAAGGTCAAATATCCCGTTGACCATGACCTGAACTAGTTACACACGGCGACACATCAAGCTATACATTTCCAGTACAACATGGCCTCGCTTTGTACAGATTTCCTGTAAAATGATGAGATCTGCATAAACTGGTGTTAATAGCTTGATTGGTCGTCGTGCGTAATACTACGTTCCATGACGGTCAACCACTTTTAACCCTTATGCCCTGAATAATAAAGTTGAAAAGTGGTCGACCCTCAGTAAACGCGGTAGTACCTGAAATAATAACTAACGATCAGAATCTTATGAATAGGATCGTGTTCAAGACTTGTTGTGTCATTGTTATTGTGAGTCGGGTTTTCTATAGAATAGTTGGTCCAATAGTTTGTGGTAAATGCGGTGAAAATTACTTTGCGGTGTTCTGAAGCTCTGGTATGAGCGCGCGATGTAAACGTAACGTACATGTAGATATTTATAAAGAAACATGTCTCTGATCTATTTATTGAAAGTACTAAAATTTTGACTACCTCGTTGGTCGAATGGTTGCAAGCGCGACTGCAGAGCATGAGGTCGTGGGTTCGATTCCCGGGTCAGACAAAATGTTATTCGATTTTTCTATCAGGAATTTCAGTAGCAGCCACGGAGACTGGATTTGTCAACGGTTTATAGCAATAGGCTCGCCTCCTTTAACATGGGACTCAACACCTAACTGGCCAAAGGAGAAGGGAACTACTCCATACATTCCTGGGCCCAAGTGTTAACTGAATCAAACTGGCCTTATTTGTAAGAGAATATAATAACAAGGCCTCACTGAAAATTTGGTGAAATTTGGCTATCCAGGAATCAAGTTATATGAAATATAGTAAAAGTGAGGTTATATTATAACATTGCAGTTTTTTATGTTTTTTACGAAATACCTTTGAATGGCTTTGGTTGTGTTATGGTTTTATGCATGGAGCGTGTGTAAAGAGTCAAAGATCTGACACGTTTGGCTCTCTCACGCCCCGGACAGTCGCTACAGTCGAAGACAAGTTTCTTCATTCAATATTTTGCACTTAGAAGCCTACTGCTTCTAAGTGCAAGACCTACCTTTTAAAAACTAAAAAAGGGACAGGAGGATATAAAATAAAACACCAATATATGAGTAAAATATGTATTATTCATCTTCAATCATTAGGAGAATATCGTCTAAGAATTGTGCAGGGGGTACGATATTTTCTTGATATCTTGCCCAACTGAGATACCATATTATGCACATTACATGGGCACAGCAGCAGCAGCAGCAGCAGGCTGAGATGCACGCCACCGACGAATAACTGATAAAATCGCCTCATCTTCCAAGACTCTGCTGCCAATAGAGTTACTGCGACCAGTCGCAATCATAAAGTTTACACAGCAATCCATGTCGTCAATATCCGATCGATAGGCGTAAACAGTTGTACAAAATAGAGAGCCAGGTAATTTAGAAATGCAGGATCCGTCAAAAGTCCTATTCAAAGCCGAGGTCGTGGGGTTAAACAATAAAATAAGGAAAATACGTGCGCACTCAGAACGAAAAACAACGAACGAGTGCCATCTGTCAATCGCTGACAGACTGGATGTCAGACAGGAATGTTGCTAGCAGAGAAATTAAAGGAAATCGATTCGCTATGAATTAATTCCACAAAAAAATACTCGTTACTCGATTTTCATACATTTTCTGAGATTTTACCGATTTATTCGTAATCGATTACTAACATTTCAGGCATTATTTAATCGATTATTTAGAACTTAATTTAAGTTTTCTCGCTTCCTAGATAGAAACCAGGTACCATATTTTGTGATTTTCCTTAGAAAAATATGACGGTTTTTTTAATACACATTTCAACTAGTTAACTGCTGGGCCCAGAAGTCCCCTTCTCCTTTGAGTGTACTATTAGGTACACCTCTGCCTTACCCTCCAAGAATTACAGGCGTGATGCTGGTAACTTAAATGGTTACAGATTGCTGGCAAAAAATAATGTTAACTACAAGAAATTATTCTTTGACAAAAACATTAGCACTAAAGCAAAATAATTAGATTACATCACATAGACCGTACATAATACACCAACATTTAGACGGTATAACTTATTACATTTAGGTCCCAACTTGTACACTATTACCACAAATTAGAAACAGTACCGTATACCAGGCGCCGAAGTATTTTATTACACCTACCAGCATTATAAGTACCAAGAAATAATAAACTGTAATCATATTTCTCCTAGTTACTACTTGTATGAATTATTACACTAGTACACAAAATGCTTTATTATTACCGTTCAACTCAATGTTATTTAGTTGACCTTCCCGCATGAACTTGAGTTTGGTATGAATGAAATATTTCATCGAAAATCAAAGGACTATGAACTTTAGCATTGTAAAGATAAAGTTGAAAATGAATTGTTCGAATAGAACAATGATTTGTTAAAGGGTAAAAGTTTATATGACTACGAATTCTGGAACACTTTTGTGAAGAATATGACTGGTGATAAATAAGACAATTAGCTTCTATTATTGAATTCTCAGTAAAGCGTTCATTTTAGTTGTAAAATCTTTAAATAACAATAAAATCTGAATATTTTATTCCACATAAAGCTACATGACACTCATGAAACTTCAAAAGATGGCACACGGTTTGGTTTGGTCGGAATGGAGAAGAACCGTCAAGATCAATAAATTATAGGTAACATCACATTTGTTTTTCGGAAGCTACTCACAGTATACTCGTATTTTAATAAATATTTGATCTGATAATCATTATGGCTAACGGCCTTAGTACAAAGGCTCAAACATCACCTCAAAGCTGTTGCTACGCAGTTGAATGAAGGGCTTCATAAAGATGGCGGTAATCCTGGAAACGGTACTCAAGCATTGTTTAGGGACTTAGATATTCCTCTCTCTGGGGCCTTGGCCGCTGTTAACTTTGGCCTTGATCCAATAAATGTACACTAAGTACAAAAAGAATAGTTCTATAGAAAAAGATTTAAAATGAGTTTACATTCACGGGCATAAAATACTCGGTTTGCACAATCTTCTCCATTTCTGACGCCGCGTCGTCGGTTAAAAAATATTTAATACTGAAGTTTTATTCTAAAACTGAATTTCACAGAGGTAACAGGACTCTAAGGCCCGTATTACAGAACGTCACTCAATACTCAAGCATCATTTAAAACTAGTTTCAACCAATCAAATGGCTTGAATCTAGTTTTAAATGATGCTTGAGTATTGAGTGACGTTCTGTAATACGGGCCTAAAAGGCACGTAGTAAGAATACTTTACATTCAGTTATTTACTTATTTAGGGCGAAGCCTAATAACAGAACAATTTGAAGTTTAATTCTCCGTAACGAGCCCATACACGCTCGAGTAGACGCTTTGATGACTCCCGCGGTACCACATCTAGATTAATCGATTTAGGTTCTGTGAAACAACATGGTAGCTATTTCTGAGTGAAGTTCAACTACATTTTATCTAAAAAATGTTGTAATGACTGTGTGTCTAGTCTAGTGCCTAGTGATGGATGAAAAATTATTTCATAGGAATTTAAAAAAAAAAATTGTTTGCACAATTTCTAGATTTTGTTTTCTGAAATCATTTTGAAAGTTCATGTAATAAACAACAATAATTAATTAACATTCCTTTAAATGTTTTTGATTTTTGACACCTCCGCAGCAACTAGAAATCTAGTCCTTTACCTAATTAATAATACCCAGTTCTATGACGCAAGAGTTGGATCAATACAGCCCAAAGAAGGATGCCCATTTTTCACCTGACAATGTATAGAAATGAAATAAATATTAAAATTCAAGTAATTTAATTGTATATTCATTACGCTAATCAGAATTCTAAAAGAAAGTCAGGAAAAAAATATTTTTTAGTTTTTCTTTATGCTTACTCTACGTCTTATTACCATGTTTTGAACGCATCTCAACTACCCTGAACGCATCTCATACCCTTTTTTACAACATTCCATTTTACACACTGCTACTTGACTTTATTCAACTATGTTTCTGAGTTTTATACATTATTTTGCGTTTTATTTAATAAATAAATATTTTTTATTAGTCTGTGAATAATACGGATCAATTGAAAATAAAATAATAATTTAATAAATTAATCTTGCAGAATATAATTGAGTTCACAAGAGTGAAACGGATTTTTTGACGTTTTGACAGTTCTGCGTTTGGCATTAGCGATGATGATAATTAATAAACCATTTCACTGTAACATAGTGTTTTATTTGTTTTCCCCGTTTTTTTTATCAAACATATTTGTATGTAGGTATGTACTACGGCCAATGAAATGAGTAGGCAAGTGATCACTTTGACAGTAAAAGAGCAAAGTTAGACTTTTTAGAGGTAATTAAACTATGTCAATTTAACTATCGTAAACGCAAATCCGAACCTAAAAAGTAACATTAATATTGTTTGGTCTTCGTAGACTTTCAATCGTAAAAATGACTTTAACACATTATTTTCTAAACTTATAGGTACTCTTTCTACTATACCTCATAACTATACATTAACTTTCATTATCAGGTTTTTAAATGTATGGGAAGTGGGCATTGTTCTTTATACTTTCCTAGAACATCAAATCATATTAAATATTTCGAAAAACGAATTATATTTACTGTATCAATGACTATTTTAGGTATTTTATCATTTTCCTGTACTTTTTGAGATAAAATTAACACAAAATATTAATTACGGGTAGATTCATTATAATATTAAGTTTTCCTATTTCAAAACAGGATAACTGAAAGAATTATGTTGTAATTTCAAAAAAAGTAAATTAATGTAACGAAAAAAATACCGCAGTTTTTAATTAAAACTGAAGGTTTTCAACTCTTCAACGGATCTGCCTAGTTAATTGTTTTTTTTTGTTGTTTTTGTTGTTATGTTGTTGATATTCACAACGCTGGAGGCAAACTCAAGTATTCTTCATATTTAGGCGAGTTTTCCATCTAAAAACGCTATTGGAATGATAAAAGTTTTCTTTATAATATCGTTTATGAATCAGATAAGTAATGACGGACGAGAATCGTTATTTCGCTCGAGATGTCATTTGAAGAGTTGGTAAAGTTATTCGATGCTGTCATTACTTAGTTAAGTGTCATTGGGACTTGGGCTTGACGTGAACTAATTGGAAAGATAGGGGAGGTCGGTTATTGGAAGGAGGTAGATGTAGGACTGAAGGGCAAGTAAATAAAGTCAGATAAGACTGATGAAATCTCAATAATTATACACGAGTAGGTAATGATAAAACGAACTGAAAAATATTTTCTGTGCCCTTGGTCTACTGGTCGGAATTGCCACTGCTGAGCATGAGGTTCTTGGTTCGATTCCCAGGTCGGGCAAAAGTGTTATTGGGTTTTTCCATCAGAAAGTTCTCAGTAGCAGCCACGGATTCTGGATTTGTTCCCGGTCGATGGCAGTAGGCTCGTCCCTTATTACGTGGTACTTAAACATAACTGGTGAAAGGATAATGCTCATGGATGTATGGAATCCCGTACAATGCTGCATCAAAATCAAACTTTGTTTTTGATAGTTTACACTTATCATATGAACTCCTACAAAAGTTCTTTTTGCAAACAAAACAGGAGTTTCGGGGTTATTTTATGAAATCGAAAATAACCTAAAAATCATAGTTCGAATAAGATCTGCTTACCTCAGTAGGAGTTATCCACGACTGTAACAAATTAATCATGTAATGTTATGTTATTTGTCATGTTGTTTTCCTGTATTGTCTACTGTGTGTACATAAATAGTAAAATAAATAAATAAATCATTGACGCTTGTTCTAATGAATCTGTACTTCGGTTTCTGGGTGTCAAAAATGAACATTTGATACATCACTTTGGCCGGGTGACTGACGGCGTAAGTCGGTCGAACCCACGACTCTACATATTTGCACAATGAAATACACAGAAATAAGTTCACAAAATATAAACAAGTTCTACTCCTCAATACACAATACAATAATTAATTAGTCTCAACTATAAAAACATAGACGGACGTATTTGCTAGTGCTAGCGCAAAGCCAATAATTTAAATCATCAAATGTCAGTAATATGCCTGCCGGGATTTAGGGACAATGTAATTAATTAATTTGAAGAAAGCAAAGGTTCGTGAAATGTTTTTAAAGCAAGCGTTATAGTTATTTATTTATTAAACAAAAGAAACGATTGGTTAGTCGATTCATCAAAATAGTTTCTATTGCATTCTACATAATTATCTATGACCAGTTGTATAAACGTCATGTAAAAATTAAATTCGCTATTCAAAAATCAAATCCTTGACGCGCAATGTCGTAAAAAAATATGGAAATAATTACCATAAAATTTTGATCTTGATGCATGAGGCTTTTTGGTACCACTTTTGGTCATTGTCCTTTAGGTTTACGTACTATTTGGTACTACTGTGGGGACGAGCTGACGACATCGAATCTATATTTATTTGTAGGCGCGATTCTCTATGGGAACTGTTTAAGGAAATTAACATCATGACAGTACCTTGAAAGTACCTTGTCAATACATTTAAGAAAACATCATGTACGTTAGGAAAAATCTGCAAAAATGTGTGTCTTGTTATGTAGGTAGTAATAATACGAACTCAAAAACATTATCTCTTCATTTGAGCTCCGCTGCAATGATGTAGAAAGAAAGTAGACAAAGAAATACATAAGCGCCTCTTTTATAACAGTGCATTTTTTAATAACAGCTAAAACCGAAGATAAACCTACAGTAACAAAATTAACGACTATGTGTCAGTAATTAAAATAATGAGCGCTCCACACTGGCTGAAAAATAATTATGTATAGAAAAAAAAAACACGATGTAACATTAAACCTACGCTTAATTAAAACGAGACTGAATTAAAGAATTTCCAATAAAGAAAAAAAAACGCAAAGAATTTTTACAAACACTGATTGTTTTGAACTTGTTTTGATTTACATTTTCAGTTATAAGATAAAGTTTTTAAAATGGTAGTTCGAGATTTCCCTCGAGGCAGATACCTTCTAAGAAAAATCTCACAAGTTTTATAATTTTTGAAAGTGTTTTCAACTTTTTCTCGAGAATTTTTCACGTGATTCTCGGAACTATCCTTTGGCAGATTTTGGGCAGGACCTTTAAAAGAACTTAAAAGAGGAACTTTTCTATCTTTTGTAAGTAAAAATTGTCATTTTCTAGCAGTCAAGCTTTGAATGATGCAGAGACAAACAGTGATTGCAATTTTGTACCTTCTCCTCTTCATATTTCAGAGTTGATTCCACAGTAACAGTTCTCTATTTTCACGAGTCCAGTCTCCATTCTCTGATAGCATGTCAGTTGAATAAAGCACCCTGTAATGATAATACTCCCGTTTAATCATAAACCCAAAAATGATTAAATCCTTCTATAACATATTTATGTTATAAACTTCACAGACTTCATTAAATCCACCACAAATATAAAATTCCATTGAATAAAGTCTTTTAATGACGTCTTAAGATCTTTACGACAGTTTGAATGGACGTACTTCCATCGGGAATTGAAAAGACTTTCTCAAACAACTTACAGCCAGCCTTATTTATATTTTTAATACAAAGCCATCACCATCATACTTATAAACGTCAAGGTCTATTAAACAATATTTGCGTACCTTTCTGATTTTGCTGTTCGAGAATTTTCGATCCAAAAATATCCTCAATTTTTTTTTGCGATTACCGTCAAGAGTAAAATACTCAATATCATGTTACACTCTTTCATCCTTCCTCTTTTATCCTAATATATAAAAAGGATATCGTATAATATGGTAACTAGCAACCGTTCCTCGTCTTTGTTCGCCATACAAATTGTAATGCCCTTTGACCCACGTGTTGTTACGGAAAACCTTTCTTAATGAATGCCTACGTTTAAACCTACCCTGACCTTAGTTTGTCGACTTCATAGTCAGTGATGTTTTGCTGTTTCATGTATCTAATTTATATTCTGAGATTAAATGAGGTCAAAGGTGGAAATATTATTATGTGTAGTGTTTTTTTTTTAAATCAGTTCATTGGGGTATGGCCAAGTATTACTGCTTTGTTGGCCGAGTGGTCGCAAGCGCGATTGCTGAGCATGATGTTCTGGGTACGACTCCCAGGTCGGGGAAGTATTCTTGGGTTTTTTCATATGGAATTTTTCAGTTGCAGCCACGGAGTCAAGATTTGTGCTCGGTCCAGCAATAAGGTCACCTCCTTATACATGGGACTTCAAACATAACTGGCAAAATTTGGGTGCACAATTAGGTACACCTTTGCCTAAACATAGTATTTGGATTACAGGTGTGATGTTACGAAGTATGGCTAAAGTCCGTCTACTGTTGTGTCCAGTTCCAGTCTACTCCTGAGAATAGGCCAGAACACCGTGGTATCCGCAAACCACATCCAATCTGGCTTAGCCACATTGGCCTTTAGTCCTTCGACAAACATTGCCAGCCTTCTTCTACTCTCAACTCCAATATTTCTGAGCGCAATTTTTTGTGTGGATTTTAACCAGACTCGCCATAGCATTTTTTGTCTCATTATTTTCTAGTTTAAAGTAGTTTTAATACACCGACCGTCGACTCCAGAAATAAATAAATTGCGAAACTTCAGCGATGAAGACGTAGTTAACTTTAATAGCAGTAAAATTTACCACTACATTTCTAATCTACTTCCTTGATTCATGATTTAACTTTTTATAAGTCCTCGTTCAGCCATTACGTTTTAGTAGCGTTATTAATATTCAATTACGGGGAGACGCTGCTACGTTTTAGCTTGTATGCCACGCTAATGTAAATGAAACGCTTCTTCTCGTACTCAGAATATGCAAGAGCATATTTTGCTTCGTTGCCTTTAATTAACTTAATCATATATAAGACTATTTTGTTGCGAATATTTGCCGTCTTAATTAAAGTAGATAGCTGTCATATTCTGAACGGCAATATACATATATTTTCAAGTTAAAATCTCAACCCTTCGGTGCGATATTGTATCGTCAAAGTGTCCCGACCAACATTTAATTAGTTGCTCAGATAATTGCAGCGTTTCTTACGAAAGCCTTTTGCAGGTCTCGGGTGAAAATTGTAACTAGCTATTTTAGCTGCAACACAAGTATTATCAATTACTTACTGGGGATGTTTCATTTATAAATCATGTAGCAGTAACTGTTTTTGGGACAAATGAATATTTTTTCATTTTCATTTATTTAATAAACTATTTAAAAACCGACAAGCTCTCGGAATTAGCTGTATTAATGTCCAATTTTGCAAATATTATAATAATATTAACTTCAATTTCTAATAATATCTGAACACTCTGATTCTATTCGGTATGCATAATCAACCTGTAATGTTCCCACTGCTGGGAAGCAGGCCTCTTCTCTAAGAGAGAGAGTGGGCTACATTTCACCACGCGGGCTCAGTGCGGGTTGGTAGATGTCACATGTCTTTGAATTTTCGGTTCTAGGACTAGGACATACCGGTTTCCTACCGATGTTTTCCTTTGCCGCCACCACTGGGCCACCGCTGCTCAATATACAACTATTCGATATCACACTGAGCTATCTCAAATTAAAGTGCCAACAGGAAGTGTCTGAATGAACACCGGGCGTGAATCGATAGGCGTCTCATATGCATCCCTGTTTTATTCATTCTCTTCGCCAGTAGACGTATTCCATGCAAATCGAGGCGTGCACGGAAGCGTTGACGAACCGCCTAGTGCGAACCGACCTTTATTTCCTCTATACCGATGTAAATTACCTATTCGTGATTTTTTTTTCCTTTTGTGATTCAAATAATTGAGGACAATGAATGAAATGTTAAAGCTCAAGGAAAATAAAATGTGAATTTGGGGTAATTGTATAAATCGGATCGCGAATTCGTGACCCTAGTTTTTTTTTTTTTTTTGTTCAAACATTTCGGGCAAGAGGTTTATGTTTCGGTTACGGTATGACAGTAATGTATACAGGATTATAGAAGGTATGCTTTTTCACGGCACAATAACTTAGGATGAAGTTAACAAGGTTGTAATTTCATTTCTCGTTAATTTTTATTTTGCTTTATGTGGAATACTAGCTTATGCCCGCGGCTTAGCCCGCGTGGAGTTCGGTAATTGTCCCACGGAATCATGCTACCGGGATAAAAAGTATCCTATGTGTTAATCCAGATCAATAAAATCTCTGTGTGCTAAATTTTATCCAAATCCGTTCAGTAGTTTTTCCATCCATCCATCCTCACAAACTTTCGCATTTATAATATTGTATAGTAAGATTACGTCTTACATTATGTAGATATAAATAAAGTTGTCCTTACCGAAAGTATCAAGTTTGACATTGTTTTTGTCATAATTTCATCATCATCATCTTTGAATACACCCACTGCTAGGAATAGGCCTCTCTTTTCTTATGCCAATCTCCACGTTCCTGTGCCAGCCTCATCATCTCATAATTTACTTTTACAAAATCAGCAAAATTGCCACAACACAATTAATTTCGGTACCTATATTCAAATTACAAACATTGTTCAACACTGACTTCATCATATTGCATACCTAACAATAAAAAGCTCCTAATATCAAAACAAAAGAATTGTATAAGAAATACCCATAGCATTACATAAACACCCGACTCTGATTGAATAAAGCAAAATATTATTATTTCATCAAAGCAAAGAAAATGTTGAATACACTCCACTGTCCTCAAACTATTTTTTCACTAAGAGCCAAAGAAAAGAAAAACCACGTTATTTTTCGTGCCCAGTAAATTTGTGTTTTTATAAAAGCGTCGAGAGCGCTAAGAAAAATATACCGAACGTATTGTCTAGCAGACATTATGGGAATATAAATCTTTGGCCCACGTCAGATACGGCGGACAGTGGGCTGTACCGGTTTTCCGCTGGAAAAAACTACTTATTTGAAAATGCTCGGGCCCGGATAAAATCTTTTGGCAACAACCAGATTTAGATTTTGAATAATACGAATAAGAAGATTGTGAACGTTAGGGTTTTCTTTGTGATTCAGAGAGTGAAGTGTGCTCATATTTTATTGAGCTTTTTTGTAGGTTTGATTGATTTCCTATATGATTATGATAAATTTTTGCATTAGTCGTTTAGAATTTTGTTTCTATTACAATTAATGACTAATAATTACGTTAGTCAATACGTAACGTATTAATTGCGCCAGCCTTTTGTAAATAATGATAAAATTAAATCCTTTTTGTTTTTAATTACCTCTAATTAATAGACGCAAGCCCACCAAGTAACTATACTGCCTTGTTAATTACATGTTACCTGGAAAAGTTACGAATACTATCATATTAATAATGATTTTTGTGCAAAACGTCTAAAAAATATTTTGGTAAATTACCGTAGCTTATTTTCATTGAAATTCATTGTATCTAAAGTAAATAAGGGTAAAATGTCGAAACCCGATATCCGTTAAATAATCAGTGGCACGCAGTCCACGTGACCGACCCTTTATCTATCCAGTGAGAGATTTATAACAGAGGCGTTACCACGTTTATCTTAATCTTGGCTGGGACTTTATATCTCTATCAACGGAACTGCTATCTTGCAGAAAACCCGACTCAGCTAACATTCGTACACAATTTAGTGACGGCAGATTTTGACCAGATTTTTTTAACACCAGCCCCATAGTGCGTGTGATTATATTTGGAATATTTTTGGGACTGCGAAGCATAGCCGTCCATTTGTGATAAATAAGCTTGTTAGTAGTTTCATCGTTATACTCGAACCGACACCCTTAACTTTTTCATTTATATTTCAGTAAAGTGATACACGTGAAAAAATAAAAGCAAAATGTTTGCGAAAAAATGTTGCGGAATTTTCACATTTTACGCTAGTGAGATAATTTTAGAGAGTGAAATTTGAATTTATCTTGGGTAATACTGGGCACCTGAGATCGGTTTGGGTAGAATACATTAACATAAAATTAAAACAAATTAAAAAGTTATACAGGGTGCTTACTCGTCCACGATAATCAATAGGCAGAATAAAAAAAGCACTGAAAAGAAACACATTAGGTGTCCTTTTCACGGAGTTCTAACCAATAATTTCTGGTTCAACTGGCCAGATAAATCTGTTCTAGAGTGAAAACAATGGACGGGCGGCAACTCGAAACCTCCGCTGATTTATTTCTTTAATATAGCCTGTATTTAATTTATAGCAGCCGGTTTATCTATATTTTAAAATCTAATTAGGAATTCAAACAGTCGGATTGCTTGATTGACGACGTAAATTGTGTGCTTTTATTGTCTACAATTTGACGTTTTAATTTTGATATCAAACTGGCTATTAAATTGGATTAAGAGATCGAAGTTACGTGCGCTTATTATTCACCAAAATGTTTGGTAAATAAATTCGTCAAAGATCTTATCGAATGCTTACTTCATACATATATTTTCATGCTATAGATAAGCTGATAGCGT
Source organism: Eurois occulta (assembly GCA_950022335.1). Lineage (NCBI taxonomy): Eukaryota > Metazoa > Arthropoda > Insecta > Lepidoptera > Noctuidae > Eurois > Eurois occulta. The sequence goes on from OX465486.1 coordinate 2,853,035, forward strand.
ATTATTTAATGATAGTGGTAGTCTCTTGTATAAGTAAACTATCTAATATATACTAATTGTACTTTCCATAAAAAATCGACATCTTGTCGTTGTTTCTACGGCCTCAGTCTATACTAACCTCTGGGCTCAGCCAAAAAGTTTGCATTTGCGAAGGAGAAACACAATATGTTTTGATTTCGAATACCTATTCTTTCTAATAGATCTAATTGTGTCTAAGTGTGTCTTATCTCATTGTTATATTTATGTAGTGACTTGTCCATTCTTATATTATTCTGTTTACGTTTTACCTGTATATTTTGCCGGCAGTCTAAACTATTGGTATTCCACAAAATCCAATGGAATGCATTGCCTTTACTGTGTTGTGGTGAACCAAATCCTGATTGCTACGAATAACTTATCGTGTCACGGATGCACTTGTACGATTTGGCACCCGTCCAACTATGTAAAAGAGACTCTAATTGTAAACTACCTACGTTTACACACACGATTAGTTTCTGGGTAAGAATTAACTATCCAACTCCCTGAACGCGAGCTTTAAATAGCTCCACGTATTTAGTTTAAACGTTGAAATAAATATTTATGAGGAGCTCGTGGTTACATAACAACAGCCGCTCGGGTCGATCTTCAGATTAAGTTGCGTTTGCCTAGGTTGGTCCGTGGATGCGTGAAGACCCATTATATATCGAGTTTTCTCCGTGCCTCGGAAAGCACGTTAAGCCGTTTGTCCTGGCTGTCATTTGTAGATCTTTGACAATCGTTATAACTTTAACTGACCTAGTGTAATACGGAGCTTTAATAGAATACGAGGCCAGCTTATATTGGTTTTCATACCAAAGACGTGCGAATACGTAACTTACAAAAAATCACAAATAAAAAACAACGGTCTCTTAAAATAATGATTGCAAGATAACATAACATCACGCCAGTAATCCCCGATAGACTTAAGCACAGGTGTACTTATAGTACCTACATTTAGCCAGTTAGCCAATTGCCATGCATCGGGCAGAAGTCTTGACTCCGGGCTTCCATCAAGAAACTTCTGATGAAAAAATCAATAACGCTTTGATGAACTGCGCTTTGGAATCGAACGCAGACCTCATGCTCAACATTCGCGCTTAGTGAGACCACTAGACCAACGATTGGAACTTTGAGAAAATCTCTATTTCATAAGTATGGTTTCGAAAATACAATATTTTAAACAACATAAAATTTCTTTGGGAGAAAATCGGTTTTAAATCTTACTTAAGTCCAAGATATTTATGCTCAAGACTGTACTTGCTCAAGTATTCACAACACAAGTATCACTTAGTCCGGTTTCCGTTAAGAGGTCTTCAGGAAAGTCGTCGAAGTCTCAACAATAACGTATAGAGTTTCCACATAACATTAGTGGGCAAGTATGGCCTGAATCTACACGACCCGGATAATGACCCAATTCCTGCCGTCCTTATAAGTTGAGGGCGCTGATAAGCTGCTGGTAAAGACTCTGTATCTTTTAAGGAATGTAATAGGTTTGTCAACAGATGGCATTTTGATGGTAAATAATATTTCTAGTTCGAAAAAATGGATACTTTTTTACCATATGATTTTTTCACGGTTTTAGAAGCAAAGATATTCAAATATTTACAAGCGATAGACGGGACAATGCTTGTTACTACTTAGTAACAAATCGTTCTGTTTAGTGTCATACGCCTGCTTGTCCGGTAGCCTTCGTGTGTCAAAATCGAAAACGTTCGGGATCAAAATTAATTTTTGTAGGACAATATTCCCAATGACCGCTCTATAAGTCTGTTAAATCACTTTGTTTCAAAGCCTTTTGATCTGTCAGATTACTTTATGTATTGTTTTGCTGTATTTAATTTCACGTTATGCTAAGCGAAGCCAAGGACGAACTTTGTGCTAAAGTTTGATTGACTGACAATGACGTGTTGCTGTCTGTTTTATACAACACAGGTTAACAAAGTGCTAGTTCATTTCAGTGTTAATTATGAAACTACGTGGAGGCATGTTCGTAGATGGTGAAAAGAATTGAGAACAGCAAAATGATCTTAAACGTAAAAATCTCCCATCAGGAATAGTTATGTAACTATTCTTAAGGTAGAATATCGACCCAACTCATTTGTTCATTGTATTTTCTTCCACAATTGGACGTAATATATATTTTTAGTATGGTAAAAAATCATATTTAAATAGTCATAAATGGTTCAGTATAATGCAAACACAGGCTGATTTGTATTTTAGAAAAAATATTTATACTCCTCTTCATTTTTTCATCGTTCACCACGCGAGCGCCGCTGCGCGCCCTACCACTCACTGAGCTCATACTGAGCTCACAGACGCCGACACTCCGGGCATTTCTTTGTACGGTCTTCACATGTTGTAATTTATTCCTAATTATTTTTTTACATCTATATTTAAATGCAGTCCACTAGTTTTCTTATAAAGTCCCAACCGAGTTTATTTATTTGTCCTTCGATTGCGCAAAAATTGCCACCGTCAACATCATCGGTCGGCGTGTTGGCCCGTGCAGACTGTTCACTGATTATTTCCAATAAAAATTCCAGCTATACACATACACATAGCTTAAATAAAAGTAGCAGTCAGACATAAAACTATTATTTTCACTTTAAAACTCCAAAACAGTACACCACACCATTTACACATTAGTGAGAGACAGTATAAATTGATATAAATGTCTGAAAAGAATTTATCACTGCTACGTTCTAGTACAAATGACCACAGCAACACTAAATACAGTCATTTAGTCTGTCAGCTACCGCACAGTAAACTTGAACTTTCTAGAAATTCAATTATACTGTCTTATAATTTTACTCCACGCTTCGTCCCTTAGTTTCACATAAATAAATAATTCAACATAAGAAAAAGTCCCTCGGGCGACTCCTGTCCTATACTATTTCGTTTTAGGAGTAATTGACATGGCAAAAACTTGACTTAACTTGCCCGTAAGACAATGTAACATAAATGATATTGTCGTCTACACGCGTAACCAACATAAAACGAAACGTTTTTCTTTCTTGTTGATGGCTGCAATTATTTTTTGCGTTTACTTTATTGGGACAAGTGTGGAATAAGAACGATTACAAGTATATTATCTGACCGTTAATTTATATTTATGGTTAGATAATAATCACACCGAATGTTAAAATCAATCAGCTTTGTAGAATAACAGCACGCCACATTCAACTTTCTAAAGCTCATACTGTGCCTCTTAATTTAAATAAAAAATCCGAATAGTAACAAAAAATAAATTTTTAAATGCAGCCATAAATGATTCCAATTTAATTACTTACTGTTAAAAAATAGTTACATCGTGTATCCTAAACACGTATTTTGCATGCAGAAGTAATTAAATGTACAATTAAAAAGTAAGACTCTATAATAAGTTACCGTACTGTATTTAATAAGAAACCTACACTCTTTCAATGCATTCAAAATTCAACTTGGCCACACCACCGCACTACCTGATTTCTAAGATCTTGTTTGTAATTATTACCTATACGAATAAATGATTCTGATTCTGATTCCAGCACATAATTGCGGATCGATTACTTCTGGAGAAATGAGTGCATTGAATGGCTATTAACTTGTAATACTGATGACGAATTTCTTGTAATCTATATAAATGAATGTTTATATGTGTGTTTGTGAGAATAAAGTTTCTTTAAACCGAAACCGTGATTGCAAAAACAAAACGTAAAAGTATAGCAACATAATTCAAAATTTAAAAAAGAAGTAGGGTAAAAAAACAGTGGTTAGCACAACTAAGCCCACAAAAAACCCGATTCCAATATAATAGGATCGAACTTCAACATGTTTTACATTCAAAAAGAGAATTACAAAAGCACGGTGGTTAAATTCGACAATGCGTGGCCAGAAGCCGGTAGGATTACTGGAGCTATAAAAACTGGGTAAAAATGTACAAGTTGAACATGTACATTCACGATAAGTCGCCTTGTAATCTCCATTAGCCGATGTAACGATGTATATTGGACCAGAACACTCTTAAGCGGCTATAAGAAACTTTGGTATCGCTCTTTCATTATGTGTAATGTTTCTTCTTAAGATTTTGGCCACGTAAAATATTTTTGCTCCACCATTTCTTCGTCGAGCAGAGTTTGTTATAGTTTATGGTGTAATTTAAGAGACACGACTGTAATTTTTTGTAGGGTTTAGAAATTGTTTTAGCAATGCGGTATATTTAGGGTTAAATTTAATTAGCTTGCAAAATTTCGCAGCCGTGAAAGCTATCTAATATCGTAAGGGTTTTTTTTCAGTTAATTTACATATTCACGCCTTTTCGTGGAGGTAGTCAGAAACAGAATGCCACCTGTTACAATTCTAAAATGCTCGTTTTGCCTCGTCCACGTTCACACATCTGGTCATACACGCACGCTAGCGAGTACTACGTACCTGACCTTCCTGAAGAACCTCAACAATAAGATCAGTGTGTATCACTTACACCTGCCGGGTCCTGCCAGCCTCCCCACATGACCAACCCATCTAATCATACTCTTTTCAAGTTTTATTACTACATCTTCTTAATCAGTTCTTTAATTAATTAAATGTGACTAATTTCATGTATAATTGATTGTGTAAGGGTTCGTTTTAATTTTGCTATGTGTTTAATCAACAAAACAGTAAGTTTAACAAAACACAATGTTATTATTTGAACAGTAATCAGTTCTGTGATTTTCGTATAGTTTGATAGACGCGAGAAAATTGAAGCCACAGTTTTCAGGAAGCGTGTGGCATTTTGGAACCGAACGTGAAATGTTGTCAAGTTTTACTGACGCTCAGGAACATGTTATTATTTGCGGTTTTATTTGAAGGTATAAAATTGGGCCTAGTATGAGAATTTATCACTTAGTTGCTTTTGCTTGCGTATCTGCTCTCGTTATATATGGTAATTAACCCACGGGAATGTTTTGAATGTATTCCATCCCTCATGGATAATGTAAGTAGCTTCCCGTTACTGAAAGAATTTTCAGAATTGGATCAGTAGTTCCGAAGATTACCCCATACATACAAACTCACGATCAAATTTTACCATAAATATTAGTATAGAAGTATAAACAAAACCGACGACATCAACGGAAATTTCAAGTTGAATGGGATCATTGTGTTTCCCATTTTTGTCACCAGACAGCGCTTTTTCAGTTTTAGAAAGAATTGACGTGTTCGAAAAGGAATAAAAACTTACATGAAGCGTCTTTGACTTTCGAAACTATCTAGTGAAACTATCATAACTAAGATTTTTCGAAAAAATGCACGAAAAATTCGTTATTCTAAATATGAATTTTACCATGTTACAGAGTTTTTGTATAAAGGTCTTAATGTGGGTTACTATACGTTTTTTTTTTGTGGGAAAATCGTCATGGATACCCTCCGTCTTCGGCGAGCAGAGGGTTATGTTGGACTCTAAGTGACAAAAAACTCACTATTACTACTACTACCATTATGAGGGGGACTCTGGAAATAGGTACCCTACATTCGCGAGCACTCCCGACTCGTATCAGTCCGCTTTTACCGGAGGGCCTCATGAGCAAGTGCATCCTATCCAACGAACTTACGTTCTCCATAAGGTATCAATACTGGCAGTCATTATGCCTTCCCGGATTACGAATAAGCCTATAATGTTCCCACTACTGGGACACACGGCCTTCTCTCTATGAGAGGGAATGGGCTATAATCCACTACGCGGGCCCTGTGCGGGTTGGTAGATGTCACATGTCTTCGAATTTTTGGTTCTAGGACATGCCGGTTTCCACACGATGTTTTCTTTTACAGTTTTTGAGAGCAGTGATGATGAAATAAATTACACAAAGTAATGCGCCTGGGTTCGAACTTACGAATTACCGTTCGTAAGTCGGGGCCGCCACCACTCGGCTACCGCTGCTCTCCCACTGTGCCACCGCCACCGCTGCGCTGATTACAAGATTGTGTATATTACATTCGTACGTGGTTGGTTGGTACATAAATACCGTCTTGGGGTACAGGTGTACCCCATAATGATTTATTACATAAGAGTAATATCAAGGTATTGCCTAATGTACCGTGAAACGGAAACCCAAACTTCAGAGTTTCCTTCCCTCTAAGAAGGCTTTGATTTACACAGTTTACTCAATTACGACAAAGTTAGAAAGTAGCTGCGTTGTGTAATCAAAGAATTTTAACCGTCTTTCTTTAGGCCTTTATATACTGGAGTGTAGGTACTATTTTCCTTTGAAGAAATTGGTTATGTGATTATTTATTGCTAGCCGGTCCCAATAATTACAAATAGGCAATATGGGTTACTAGCTGTTGCCCGCGACTTCGTTCGCGTGGAAATTTTGGTGTGTATGTAAGAGACTGCCTCGTTGGTCGAGTGGTCGCAAGTGCGACTACTAAGCATGAGGTCCTGGGATCGATTGCCGTGTCGGGCAGTGTTAAAAAAAAATGTTTATTTAAATTACATAAAGTTGTAACGCACATTATTTGGAGATCACCTTTTAAGCAAGAAGATGCTTGTTTTAGGTGACTCCGCTCTTCCACTTAACATTAAACAATGTATGCAATTGAAAAAATACTATAAATAATAGTATTATTGGGGTATTCCATCAGGGATTTCTCAGTAGCAGCCACGGAATCTGGATTTGTGCCTGGTTGGTGGAATAGAATTGAATAGGCTCGCCTCCTGTCACATGGGACTTCAACATAACGAACGGCGAAATGTGGGTGTACGATAAGGTACACCTCTGCCTAACCCGTCGGGGATTACAGGTGTGATGTTATGCTATGTGTGAGAACTGACTGGCTGATCAAAATGTGATAATATGGGTGATGGCTTCAAAATGCGTCCTTTTGGTTACTGTAATTCTGGGCGCAGAGATCCGAAACAAAATTAAATGAGGCGAAGATATGGCTTAAAACCGTTTATTTTGGTGTGTTATACCACTTTCTTTTCAAAGTAAACCATCAAACGCCTTGTTGGGCACTATCTATTCTAATACCATTCTGCATACAACATTAAATGACTTATTATTTTCCGCAAGCACGTGAATTTTTGGGCACTGAACAAACAACATATAATTGACTGTGTGAGAAGCATGGAGTGCACAATTGAATACCTGTCACTGTTATGGTTTGGCCCTGGGATCTGTTGATCGTCATTGTGAAAGTCAATTTTAAGGGAAATTGTAACCTCGTAAATTGAAATGGTAAGTTATTTGGAATAATGGGTATGCGGGAACTTAAAACGCTCTCTCCTTTAGCAGCTCAGCTTTGTGATACGAAGCCTGGTGCCGTTGCACAGTCTGGTTGCATCAAGGTTTCGCATCACCAGAACTGGAATGCCAAATTTAATTTCATTAACTCCAGGGAGTTGAGAAGTTCAACGAATCCTTTCTTAGCGGACGCTATAGTAGCTTTATGCATGCAAAGTCTCAGCCCGATCGGTTTAAAATTGACAAAGTTTCATACAAAGTTTCATCCCCTATTTTATCCCCTTGGGGGTAGAATTGATCAAAGTCCTTTCTTAGCGGATGTCTACGTCATAACATCTACCTGCATGCCAAATTTCAGCCCGATCGGTTTAAAATTGACAAAGTTTCATACAAACTTTCATCGCCTATTTTATCCCCTTGGGGGTAGAATTGATCAAAGTCCTTTCTTAGCGGATGCTTACGTCATAACATCTATCAGCATGCCAAATTTCAGCCCGATCGGTTTAAAATTGACAAAGTTTCATACAAACTTTCATCCTCTATTTTATCCCCTTGGGGGTAGAATTGATCAAAATCCTTTCTTAGCGGATGCCTACGTTATAGTAGCTTTATGCATGCAAAGTCTCAGAGCGATCGGTTTAAAATTGACAAAGTTTCATCCCCTATTTTATCCCCTTGGGGGTAGAATTGATCAAAGTTCTTTCTTAGCGGATGTCTACGTCATAACATCTACCTGCATGCCAAATTTCAGCCCGATCGGTTTAAAATTGACAAAGTTTCATACAAACTTTCATCCCCTATTTTATCCCCTTGGGGGTAGAATTGATCAAAGTCCTTTCTTAGCGGATGCTTACGTCATAACATCTATCAGCATGCCAAATTTCAGCCCGATCGGTTTAAAATTGACAAAGTTTCATACAAACTTTCATCCCCTATTTTATCCCCTTGGGGGTAGAATTGATCAAAGTTCTTTCTTAGCGGATGTCTACGTCATAACATCTACCTGCATGCCAAATTTCAGCCCGATCGATTTAAAATTGACAAAGTTTCATACAAACTTTCATCGCCTATTTTATCCCCTTGGGGGTAGAATTGATCAAAGTCCTTTCTGAGCGGATGCTTACGTCATAACATCTATCAGCATGCCAAATTTCAGCCCGATCGGTTTAAAATTGACAAAGTTTCATACAAACTTTCATCCCCTATTTTATCCCCTTGGGGGTAGAATTGATCAAAATCCTTTCTTAGCGGATGCCTACGTTATAGTAGCTTTATGCATGCAAAGTCTCAGCCCGATCGGTTTAAAATTGACAAAGTTTCATCCCCTATTTTATCCCCTTGCAGGTAGAATTGATCAAAGTTCTTTCTTAGCGGATGTCTACGTCATAACATCTATCAGCATGCCAAATTTCAGCCCGATCGGTTTAAAATTGACAAAGTTTCATACAAAGTTTCATCCCCTATTTTATCCCCTTGGGGGTAGAATTGATCAAAATCCTTTCTTAGCGGATGCCTACGTTATAACATCTACCTGCATGCCAAATTTCAGCCCGATCCGTCCAGTGGTTTGGGCTGTGCGCTGATAGATCACTATGTCAGTCAGTCACCTTTGAGTTTTATATATTTAGATGTAACTGTAAGACTTGCTTTGTTCGAATAAGGAGCTATTTGCTCAAAATAGTCACAATCAATTTGGTATTTGAAAGTCTGTTACAAAAACTTTAGCTGAAACAATTTTCATTAAATTTCCTACATTATAGACAAAGACTCTCTGACTGCCTCGTTGGTCTAGTGCAAGATGTTATGAAACATCATAATTAATTAAGAGATCCGATAATACCACTCAATCTTTCCTAAAAGCACAGTTATTTTATTTTATTCCATAATAACATGTAGTGAAAGTGCACTATTGTTTTAGCGGTCTACATTCCCTTTAAGTGTCATCGATATAGTGCCATAATATACGAGTAATATGGCTGCCTCGTTGTACGCAACGTGGCGTTGGTCGCAAGCGTGACTGCAGAGCAAAAGGTCCTGAGATCGATTCCCGAGTCGGGCAAAGTGTTATTGGGTTTTTCCGTCAGGAATTTCTCAGTAGCAACCTCGGAGTCTGGATTTGCGCCCGGTTGATGGCAGCAGGCTCGCCCCCTATTACTTCAGACTTAAACATAAGTAGCGAAATGTGCGGGTTACTATTAAGTACACCTCTGTCTAACCCTTCGTGTATTACAGGCGTGATACAGACAAACATCATCAAACATCGGAGTGGGAGACATGTTTCGTAACTATTCGAAACTCTTCATTCGAACGTTTCTTGCAACTCTCAAGAAACTGTCAATCCAGAACTATTGAAGTCCCACGACATTAAAGTCAAAGAAATGTGTGAGTGGATTCTTTTATTTCAGCGAGAGATTTAAAGGTCAAGTAACAAAGGCCAAACTATATAATTAACGTTGCACTATTTATGTGAAACCTCTCCTTTAAGCTCCTCGGCCTGGAGAGATTAAGTCCTTTCGCTTAATTAGGTACATGTATAACATGATCTCGTTAAAGTTAGTCAGTGGCTCGAAAGTCTGACAACCAGTCTTACCAAGGGGTATCGTATTACCCAGTACTAACTGGATTATGGATGTCAGGTAGGCACTCGCTGCATGCAAAATATTAGGTAGGTATTCAGCTGCACCTGGTTAGACAGCAAGCCGACCCCAACATAATTGGGAAAAGGCTAGACTATGATGATGCGTTGAAGATCGCAAAAGGAAAAGCTCTGATCATAGGCCATTTGTCGTTAAGCCACCCGGTTAAGCCGATGCGACAATAGATGGATGACGGACGACCATGGATGCTTGGCGCATTCAGCTGATTCCCACAAACCTAAACTTTTTCATCGTCTAATATGGGCTTGATTATTTAGTCTCTTCCTAAGTACTTAAATACCTTTTTTTTTCGGATGGGAAATCATCAAATGACTCCTCCCGCTCTGGGCGGAGCGGAAGGGAGTGTCAGACTTTTACTGACTAAAAACCATCCATGTTCCTTCTTTTGCCCTTTATGTTCCAGGGCCGCGGTATCTCTTTCGAACAGTCCCGCAGCCCTGGCAGGCATCGGCCCTTGCCCCCTTGGGCCCCTCTGGTTTGCTGACATCTCTTTGAGGCGCGCGAACACGAACGCGCCATCGACACGGCCTGTCGTCATACGACGGACGGACGGCGAGCTAGCCCATTACTCACCGTCCACAGGCCCGCGCCTACGGTGGCCGAGAGCCATCACGACGTGGCCCCCGACGCTACTTAGATACCCTCACGCGTATAACTTTCGTTTGAGCGTAAATACGCTTGCTGCACAAAAAACTTAGCTGAAAATGTCTTTTAACCCTTAAACATTTTCAACATAAATCCTTTCAACATTTACAACATCTCATTACCATAGTAAACCTTTGTATCCAAAGTAAAAAGCAATAAAAAGATAGCATACCACATGGCCTGTTTTACGACTAGATATAGGCGCCTATTTTTATTCATTCTTTAGGGTACCGTAGCCGAATGGTAAGACGTCTATCCGTTCGTCTGAATGTTATGCAGCCATCCTACAAATATTATAAACAAGCTTTTGCCCGCAGCTTCGCTCGCGTTAATTTAAAATTCGACAATCAATTCGGGTTGTACTCTGCTTGTAATAATATAATTCAATCATGATTCGAAAGACACGTGGCGTTATCTATTATCATAAGAACGTTATTGTTGTTTTCCTCGAGAGCAGTACTTTTTTTCGGGATGAAAGGTAACCTATGTCCGTTTCTGTAGGTACACCTGACAACGTATATGCAAAATTTCAAGATGATCAGTTCAGTGGTTTAGACGTGAAAAGGTAACAAATAAAGAAACAAAATTTCTTTCGCATTTATAATATTAGTTAGGAAGTTAGGATAAACTAGCTTATGCCTGCGGTTTCGCCCGCGTGGAGTTCGAAAATTGTCCTACGGGATCATTCTACCGAGAAAAAAAGTAGGTAAATATCTTATGTGATAATACCATTTTTATTGAGGTGATGGGATAATTAGGTATTTTCGGTTACAATTAAAAAAGAAACTTTGTTTTTCATGGTTTGTTCGAGAAATACAAACTCATTTTTGCAGTTGAGACTGTTTGATTTTGCACTGGCTTTTGCTCCCGGCTTCACTCGTCTTATGGTTGGAAATTCCACGGGAACGTTGTAAATTTAGCCATGGTTTGTGATACTCGGGAACAATGTTGCTTCTGATCTATGAAAAAATTTTTTGAATGAAATCAGTTTTTCTGAAGATTTCCCACATGCAAACTTACATTAAAAAACACACCAACCTTTACTTCTTTGTAATATTAAGGAGTTATATTCACCCCAACTACGGAACCCTTCACTGTGCGTAATCCAACACACACTTGACCGGTTTTTCTGTTTCCTTGGATAAGTGCCTCTATACAGGCAGAGTATAACTTTCCTTTGCCATAAAACATTGAGGGTCCGAATAATGTACGAACGTACATATGTATGTAAACATAAATGGAACATATACAAGGGAATATGAAAAAAATAAAATGCCTGAATAGACGAGGTATGAATAGTTTCATATTTTGCTTTATCTTCGGTGGAATGGTAGGCAGAAAGCTCTTCAGATGTTTTTGTGTCAAGTGCAGATAGAAATATGTGGTAACAATACATTTTAGCATCTTGTTTTTATATTAAATGGGCCTACTCTTGACCTCAATCGAGTCCTGAGGACAGAGATGAGGTCGACGATGGAACGAGCTAACCCAAAAGAAGCCTCTTAACTCGCGACTTAAATAGATTGGGATTATGACCCCACTAGTCATAATTTCTCAGTCTTGTTCCAATTGATTTGGGTTCGGCGCAGGATGATTTCTTCTTCTCCAATAGTTTTTTTTTCGTTAGCCTGCTGGGTAAAGGCCACGCTCCCATTCCGTGCAATTCGGCGACGACGCCAGTCTTCTGGCACCCACTGCGTGACGACTCTGGCCCATAGGTCCTGATGCATGCTACAGACATGGCCCGCCCAATCCCACTTCAACCCAGCAGTCTTGTTGCCCAATTCAGCGATTCCAGAGATACTTCTTAATTATTAATCATCTCAGTCGTGTTGTTGGATTTTTTCATTCGGGATTTCTCAGTAGCAGCCTCGGAGCCTGGATTTGTGCCCGTAGGACTTAAACATAACTATCGAAATGTGGGTGTAATAATGGGTACACCTCTGTCTAACCCCTAGGAAGACAGGCGTGATTTTATGTAATGTTATAATTCTAAAACCTCTGAGATCTAACTCTGGCAAAATAAAAACAAAAAATGGCCTGTCAAATCTGAAATCTCAAAAGTCTACGTATAAACTTAATAGAGCAATTTAGAACATGTTAAACATTCTTTCTCATTATCAAAAGAGCACAAGTGCCTACCCTTATTAAGTAGGGTACTTGTACGACATATTTAGCTACTCAGGGCCCCCTCAACGAATGCTCCACGTTATCTTCCTCGACAACATAACTAAATTTCCACTTGGCAAGGCGCTATAAGACCAAACGTAATAAAGCCATTCACCACACTTAGGAGGTAATGAATTTTGACGCTACCGTGAAAACCAAGAGGTGTTTGCACTGCCAAACACTTCACATAGTCAAACCAACCTGAAACCAACTTTAACACGACGTGTTAGAGTACCACCTAGCTTGGTAGCAGGTTGAGACTATGTCAAATAGAATTTTGCCAATATATTAGCTCGTCTCTCTGGCTTTCGCTAATCATGGAATAAAGAAAGACATGGAGTGTATAATCATTTTGTTCTTCTGTACTTGTATTATGTGTTGTATAACAATTACCTTTGTTAAACAAAGCGATAGGGCGTCGACCTTCTATTGCAAACAATGTTACGTTGGTATTCTTAGAAAATATAAAGAAAAATAGTTGTTTTGTTCGTATCAATAATAGTGTAATAACGATAGCTTATTAATAGATCTTATGTAGACTCTGTTGTTATGAATAGTACTGGAACACAATATAGCGAACACTAATGGTATGACGAGCCAGGTTTTTGACGCTTTTCCGATATTACTAGGTTTTGTTGTTCAACACACGTGGGTGTATGTACATAGTATCGCTGTCTTTAGAATCATCGGAACTTATCCATAGCTGATATTAAGATTGTCTCGTTGGTCGAGTGGTCGCAATCGCGACTGCTGAGCATAAGGTCCTAGGTTCGATTACCGGGTCGGGCAAAATGTTATTTGGTTTTTCCATGAGGAATTTCTCAGTACCAACCACGGAGTTTGGATTTGTGTCCGATTACATGGGACTTAAACATAACTGGTAAAATGTAGGTGTACTATTATTGGTAGGTATAGGTACACTTCTGCCTAACCCCTCAGGGATTATAGGCGTGATGTTAGGTGATGTTATTTAATTTGTTTCATCCAATTAATCAACTCAATCCAGCCTATTGCAGTATTATGTAATTAATTAATTCAATCCAGCTCCATGGATCACCAGTCTTTCGACAATGCAACCCCACTGACACTTCAGCTTGCTTACTCTAAAAACTATATCGGCCACTCCAGTTTTTAATAATAAAAAAATTGAATTACACATCAAAAGTGAATATAAATTCAGACCTCGACAAAATTAATTACTAAATAAACAAAAACCATAGCCTCAGTTTGAAAACTAAGCTCACAGTCCAAAGTTATACTCCCAAGCGGGGGTCCAAATTGTTCCCTCTCTTGGTGCTTATACCCCGTTCGCAGTTACTCACAACACTTTTAGTACTAGGTTCAAACATTTAGTTTACGACATTCTCATACATTACGTTTATTACTCGCGATTATCGTAACAACTACAATTTATTTTACTAGGCAAGTAGGAACACAGTTGATTGCGCTGCGGATTAGGCTCCAGCGAAAACATAAAAAGTCCATTTGCACTGTTTTGTGTGGTCATTTTAGGTGATTTGATATTAAAAGGACTTTTAGTAATGTCGATGTGATATAATATCATCATCATATTATCAGCCCGGAATCACCCACTGCTGGGTATAGGCGTCCCCTTTTTTCTGCCACACTTCACGGTTCTATGCGTCACTTATCCAGGTGTTTCCCGCGACTTTGACGATATCGCCCTAGGACGGCCCTGGTTTATTGGCCAAACCTCGGCCACCACTCAGTCAAAGCCTTGCTCCATCGGCCATCTCCGCGTCTAGCCAGATGTCCTGCCCATATAATAATGATATAATATACTTAAGACTAAACCGGTATCGGACGTCATAAATACTTACTTTTCGGTCAAGATTGGGCTTAAAATAAAAGACATGTACGGTAACTTTCGGTCTAAATTAGTAGCGGTCACATAACATATTATACCAAGTCCCTGTGGTGATAAAGTTTCCACAATTTCTCTGTATTGTAAATGATAACAAGCGAAGCTTAAATCAGACCAATTTATTAATCTACTTACTTTTACGAGTATAACCTCAAAATAACATTATCGAAACGAACCCGTCAATCGACTTGACTTGGCGTGGGACGTTAAGCTGTCATTATAATTTAAAGATCAACACGAGAACTAACTAATAACGCTTTTAATATCCAATTCTCATGGATATAATTATAACATTTTACTTGTACGACATATTGCTACGCCAATCTATGAGTCGTACACCGTAGCCAAGGGTCTACGCTTTCGTAGCAAATGTGCTACGAGAATAAAAAGACAGATAAAAGAATGAATGCTTTACTTATGTTTCTCCTTAACATTTGTTAGTTATATTATAAATACGGAGACACAGCTGTTATCAGTTTAGCGTAACTATATTTATTAGAATTTTTTGAAACAATTTCTGCTTCGATCTAACTTTAAATTCAATTCTAACAGTTTGTTTTTCGCTCATATATACGAACTTTCATCTTATATAAAGACCTCTTAGTCTTCTTCTTTATCGTGTAGTTAGTGCTTTTATACCCGGTGTCAGATTTTTTATGTCGCCCATGGGCCTCTGACTTTACATGCAGTCGAGAATACTCAGGCATGCTGGTTTCCTCACGATGTATTCCTTCACCGAAGCAAGTGATAATTATACATCACAATAATGTGTATGAATGAAAGTTTGTGTGTGAATGTGATTAATTATACATGTACACAAAGCAAACTTAATCGGTTTGCAGGGCACACCACAAAGATGTTGGTGTGCGTAAAATCAACTGGTGTATTACTTCGCCTATTTGTTAGTGTTTGCTTCACTGTATATGTATAATATGAGGTAAAGAATATGAAGCATCAATTTAACCCTATGACTAACCGGTGTCGTGGCATAGATGTGTAATCATTCGGCTGGTAAATCAAGTGTCGTAGGATCGAATCTGCGCCGCTGGCGTCAACTTTTTGCATTATTAAAAAACTTTTATTTTCATTTTGTTGAATTTTTATTGTAATTTACCTGATAATAAGAACATTATTCGAAAAAAAATATGGAAGTAAAAATTAAACAATTTGTATTAAGAAATCAACAACATTTATTGACTAGGTTTTTTTCAAGTGTCGTAGGATCGAATCTGCGCCGCTGGCGTCAACTTTTTGCATTATTAAAAAACTTTTATTTTCATTTTGTTGAATTTTTATTGTAATTTACCTGATAATAAGAACTTTATTCGAAAAAAAATATGGAAGTAAAAATTAAACAATTTGTATTAAGAAATCAACAACATTTATTGACTAGGTTTTTTTTTATATTATAATCACAAATTAAAAAGTTTTGTGCATGACAAATATTCTAAGTCGGACAAGAAATAACGTTACTTTTCTTATTCAAGTGGGTAATTTATTTATTAGTGAAATGAATAAACATGTTAATAAGATAGATATTAAGATACAGGTATCCTAAATTGTTATCTCACTAACAATAACATCACTCACATAAAACAAATCGAATTACCCCCTGATATTTTTATTAATATCCTATTGGTGCGCCTTCGCTATCTATGACTTATTCATGCACGAAGTAAATGTCTCCACTAGACCTGCATGGAAGAATATTTTTTTTTATGATAGCGCTCACCATCTTTTCGCCACAATATTTTGCGACCGTCCTTGTCTGATTTAAAACATTTTTCATCTCTAAATATAACTATATTATTGCACCAATCAAAATCTAAATATTCTCTTGCGAAGCGTACCCGGTTTTGCCTGTGAATATCTGACATTCAAATTTTCTTGGCTGGCCTACAACATTTCACACCAGCTGCTCGCAAGTGGTTTCGTACAGTTTGTAATGTCACGTCATGTTTAGTTGCCGTGGAACGAGTAGTGAGGAAGGGCTCAGCGGTATGCGTAGCAACTATATCAGATGCCAATCTGTGAATGCAAATCCAGCCTTTGGTCCCGGTCGGCAAGGATCAATGCTTCCCGAATCTGCATAACGATGGACCCACAATTGCACAGTCCTTCTCTGTGAACAATAATAAAATATTGTTACAAAAAACAACAATCAATAACATGTGGATTATTTAAACATATTAAACTTCTAAACATCATAATAACATTTTGTTACTCACCGATATCTTTAAACGTCTCGCAATTTCACTAATTGAAACATTTTGCTCATGCAAAAGAATTATTTCAGCTCATAAAAGTGTGGTTCAATGATTCATATTGATTCACAAATAAAAGCACTTCTCAAAAAACGCAGGGTATAATGTCTAAAAACGTAACGAAACCCCAATAGTCAATAGCATTATGACGATGAACTTAAACTACTAACTTAAACATGATTTGTCATTTTTAGAGGGTAGACAACTAATACATTCTAACCCAAATATAAAGAGACTTGCTAATAGTTAAGCAATAAATTGAACAAACAAATGTAAAATATTTTATTAAAACATACAAAAACATTATGCTGTTGGCAGTCGGATTCGATCCTACGGCGCCGGCGCAGTAAGTAATTATTTATCGCACGCTCGACTAATGCGCCACGGAGACGATTGTATGATAAGCTAAATTTATGCGTCATATTCCCTGCAACATTAGTGACAAGAAATTTTATTGTGTGTGCGTGGACAACGGGTAGCAAACACTAATAAATAGGCGAAGTAATACACCAGTTGATTTTACGCACACCAACATCTTTGTGGTGTGCCCTGCAAACCGATTAAGTTTGTTTTTTGTACATAAAGACGAAACTTCGTCTTATATAAAGACCTCAAAGAGTTATAACATTTCTCATAGTTAAAATGGTTGTTTTAAATAAAAGTGCGCTATCTATCTAAACGAACATTACAAAAACAAGTTGTGCCCATAAAACGTTTATAAGCGACAAGATTTTGCAAAAAAAAAATGAGTCCATTCCTAAGAATGTTTCAAAACCTTTTTCTTTTTTCCTAAAAGCAGAGTTCATTTTGACCAGCATCTTTATTACGCTTAGCGTATTCTGTAACAACTTCTTTACGAGTTGTCCGTTTATGTCACGAAAATACACGAGAGACCGCCGAGTAAGCCCGAGTGATGATGATGTTACGTTTTATGATCTAACTACGGCGCTGTATTAAAGCTGCTTAGTTTTGGTAGCTTTCATTTTGTGTATTACTTATTTTTGTTAGGAGTTTCTAAGAAGCACCAAAATGAGGTGGATGTACGTATATCTTGTTATCAAAATCAAAATGATGTAGCTAGTACCTATTTCTTAGAAAACCATTTTTGAATCAAATCAAAATAAAAAAACATTTATTTCATCAAAATATTTTACAAGAACATAATTAGTGATTGCAGCCTCCCTTTAAGCAAGTAATGCCTGTATTGGGAGACTCCAAATGCTCCGGAATGCTCTTATGTCCCTCATTATTATTTTTTAAGTCTACTTTGAATTACACTCATTTAAGGTTAAAATATAGCAACATTAGCGTGTGTCTCATCAACATTCTCCTGCCCTGCAATTCATTCGGGTCGTTTCTTTTTATTTAGTACTAGCTTTTACCCGCGGTTTCGCTCCAGTTACGGTCAGAAATCTCTTGGGGTTGTCGTAAATGCTTATGACACTTGGGAATAATATAGCTTCTTAATAGTAAAAGATTTTTTGGAATCGGATTAGTAGTTCCGAAGAGTGCCTCCTTTAAACTTTAAATAAAATAAAAAGCCTTTTATTTCATGCATTAAACGAAGTAAGTTAACTAGTCATAACCTAATACAAAATAAGTTGTTATTTATTATTAAGTTTTTATTTAGTATTATTTATTTTATGAAAGGTAGCTTCGCAGCTGACAGTACAATAACTTAAAATTATTATTTCAAACATTACGCCAATTACGAAGTACACCAATAAATTTAAGATAACCGAGAGTGACTCGAATTAATTGGCATTAAAACTTATTGTGTGTGCCTGTGTGCGTGTGAGTACCATATATATCTTTTTTAAGACGGTTCCGTGTGGTATTAAAGAGGTCGTGTTTAATTTGCAAGAACCCCTCTGCAGGTGAATGCCTCCTCCAAAGAATTCCAGCCCTCTCCGGGCCAGCCGTTTTACTGATGTCATCCGCCCATCTTGTAGGCAGTCTTCCTCTGTAGCGTTTCCCCACAGGGCCACATTCAGCTTTAACTCTTCATAATTTTGTACACATCAATTATTACCTGACTAATAAATTATTTATGTATTTTGTTACTAAAAAAAATATGAAAGAAATACATTCGTTTTACTTTAAAATTTTACTACCTTATGACCGCGGTTTCGCCCGCGGCGAGTTTGGTAATTATCTCACTGGATAGGACTACCTGGATAAAAAGTATTTTTTATGTTAATCAAGGTTATAAAGTATCTGTGTGCCAAATTTCACGCAAATCTGTTCAACCGTTTTAGCATGAAAGAGGAATTTTTGTGGTGTAAGCTACGCTACACGATAACTATAATTCGGGAACTGCCTAAATAAACAACGTTTTTCACAGAATAAGCCAGTATCTTCATATTAGCTTCAGACAAACAATAGACGAACGCGTCACGTCTACCACAGAATTCGCAACGGCATTCGTAGGTAAACTTGTCCCGTCGTGCGGTCGCTAACGAGCTATGCCCCCACTACAAAGTTTCATCGGCCTTGTTACGAAATCTAGTGCAGTCTATGTAGCCCGTGGTCACTGCGAGGGCCTAATTAATGCTGTTATCGCCTATTCATGCGTATGAAATACTGGGTTTAGTGTGGAAATGTATTGCAATTAATATACTAAAATAGTTTGGAATGAACACATTTATCGACGCGAAATTGGCTTTATGTCCATGCTTTTATAGCGGACAGTTAAAAAAGCACTACAGCAATATAGTACAAAAAGTAGTACAGCACTATCTATGCCACAAAGGAAGAATTAACATGAAAATTCTGAATCGCGCTATTATAGTTATCCGAGACTTAAAACTATATAAGAAAACTAAACAACTGTTGAGCAGTACTGTCAGTAGCCCACAATACAGAACACCTGTTTAGTCGAAGGATCCTCTCTTTTCTATGGAGTATTGAGGGACTTGTACCCTGTTCTTCGTACTCCTAAACAGCTTCCTATACATTAAAGCGAAAATAAAAATAAAACTTTTTCTTGTTCGGAAGACGCAACTAGTGAGAGACTATTCGTTTTTATTTCATGAGCTTAAATCTCTGGAGCAATCTATGTTCTTGGTTGAGCGTTTTGGTTTCCGCAATTAGTCTTTAAACTCCTTCCAGAAGCAGATCAATATTCCCGGTCTTCTCAGGACATCCACAAGAGATCTTGGTGTTCCAAAAGTCTCTTCGCGGATCTGGGTGACGCCAGGGCACTCGAGGAGTACGTGTGCTACCGTTTCCTCCGACTCCCTGAACAGGGGACTTTCAGTGATACGTAGGGTGTGGAAGTGTTTGTTCAGTGAGCAGTGTCCATTGATGGTTCCAGCCACCGGTCGCAGGCTAACTCTGTCCAGGCACAGAAGGTGCTTGGTCAACTTCCTATCTAGTGATGGCATAGCCTCCTTGGATTGCCTGCACCCTGGTGTCGAGGTCCACCATTTTTCCGCTTGTGTTTGAGTGTGATCCTTTAACCAACTTCTTAGCTACTTGAAAGGAATGGGCACAATTAGTTCGAGTCCTAAGGCTTTTGTGCTAGATCCCCAACTGGTGAGGTCATCAGCTGCATCGTTTCCATGTGATCCAGTGTGTCCTGGACCAATCAAAACCAGGTCAGTTTGACCCGTGAATTCGCCATGTAATCTGGCTTCAGACCGAATCCACACCTTCGTCGGTGGCAGCGTAGAGGTTGTCCCGACTGAATGCTTTTTGGGGCTCATTGGGCACGATAGGAGATTGAAACATGGCTTGCGACACAGCTCCACACCCACACGCTGCCGCTGATCCGTCTTGGCAGCCCCGCTTCACGAGGTTGGATTTACATCTTCCCACTTGGGTCCGCGTGCGGTTCAGAGACTTCCATGTGGAAATCTGCTGCCACCTACCCAGTGGAAAGGACCCTTCAAGAATTTATTTTGTTTTACATCCACGATAAACAATTCACACACAGTCTCATAAAACCAAGTTAATAAGATATTACTGACGTAATCATTCATGAATTCGGTCATCAGTACCACGGCAGAAGTCAACTTCCGATTGTCCATTGTTGTGGCTAATACGTAATCAGTTGTCGTTTGCACTGGTTAGGGTTATCCTGATGTATATCCCTGATCGTACTTTACTATGTACTTAATTATATGTGTTACGGAGAGGTTCGTGGCTAAATAATAATAGTTGTACAGGCCGACTTTCAAGAATAAGTAACGCTGGCTGAGGTTGGTAAGTGGATGGGTGATCATCCATTACCTACCGACAAGCCTCCTTGCTTCGGAAAACGAGTTAAGCAGTTGGTCTCGGCTGTCATTCGTAGATCTTTGACAGTTGATGGTAGAAGACTAAAAGTTTTAACTAACAGTCTTACAAAGGGATTTCGTATCACTCAGTAACTGAATTATGGAGGTCATGTATGCAGTAGCTCCATGTAAAATAAAAGTATTCAGCAACAACCGGTTAGACTAGAAATTGACACCAATATAGTCGGGAAAAAGCTAGGCAAATGATAATGATGGGTCCTAAATAATCTGGCAGCCTACCTGAAACATCCATCCATACATCCTCAAAAACTTTCAAGTTTATATATGTATACGAAAGACAGGATAAGATTAATAAGATGTCCCAGTTTCACGTTGACTGCGTTCGAAAACAGAATGTCAAATCTATACATATAATAAAACTGTAGAAAAGTCGTTTTTGTACATCGAAAAAAATTCCAAAAAAAATAGCCAGGGTGTTAAAGGACAACCAATAGAACCCATTTCCAACATTTTTCGATTTTTTGTCTGTTTGTCTGTTTGTCTGTGTATTTGTTCGGGCATCACGTAAAATGTACAAAAGCAATGTAGATAACTTTTATACACAACTATTGAGCGTAACTTGGAGTAACATTTAGTTTTTGTTGCATTGCAATCGGTTCAGTCTATCAAAAGATATTTGAATATAAAGTGTTACAGAAGTAAAATTAGGGTTATGTGCAGTTGGTCTCACAACTTCCCGTAACTTTTATACACAACAATATGTGCGTAAATTGAAGTAATTGAACATTAAGTTTTTTGTTTCATCGTAATCAGTTCACACCTTATAAATGGAAAGAAAGAAAAATGTAAATTAATAAAATTATAATAGTGTTTCCGAAGTAAAATATTAAAACAGCGCCATCTATCGAACTCAGACTGGACTATATCTAGACATCAACTGCGTGCAGCATTGAATATAGATATTCGATAGATGGCATTGTGCGTGTGACGTTATTTTCTGATTGAGGCATGTTTAACTAAATACTGATGGAGAAATTCCTGACCTATAGGGCACGTGAAATTTGTCACAACAGGTCCTTATTGGCTATTAAAGAGATAGTTATAAGTATACCAGGGAACCCGATCAGTCAATACGGTTTGCCCACACCGACAGTCGATGGGGAACGTATTAACAGAGAGTACCTACTTATCAGAAATTAGTTATCATCCCGTGGAACTCGCAGAAATTTTACAAAATGGCTGCGCAAAGACAGAGAATCAGCGCCAGACGTTTGATAGGGTATGCTGCAGTGTAGAAAACGCCTCGGGTGAAATCCTGTTTTTAGACGCACCGGGCGGAACAGGTAAAACTTTCCTAACCAAAGTTATTTTGGCTCGAATAAGGAACTTTGGGAGTATGAAGAACAGAGTGTAAAGCTCTTCAACCCCCATTGAAAAGGGAGGATCCTCCGACCAGACGGGTGTTATATCTGGTGGGCTACTGCCCTACAGTTGTTGTCGGATTCTTCTATATAGTCTTAAGTCGCGAATAACTTTACTTGCGTGATGCAGAATTTAGATAATTATATTTAGATTTTTAGTTTATCCTCGTCATAGATGGCGCTGTAGTACTTTTTGTAGTGCCACTACATCACTCCCCCGCGGAGACTAGGGTCGGTAGTAGAATGAGTCGTTGATTGCCAGGCCAGTGGAAAGTCGTTGCCGCATTGTTCACGGTGAGTCGGAACTGTCTGCGGCGGTAGTGCGAACCCCTTTAGTCGGGGTCGGCACTGCATGTGCTCCGTTGCGTCGGACGTGGTACAACGCCGCGATGTGGCTGACTGCTCGCATCGACCGGGAGGTACAGCTCTCAACCGGCCGAAAGTGCAGTGCCAAGGTAGCTTTATGAGGCTGAGGGTGCTGACCAGGAATGTGCTTCCGCTGCATGCTGGTGGTCAGGAATACCTATTTTGAAGCTGGCTGGCTATATGACTCGCTGCTCGAAAACTTGAGGAAGTTTGAGGAAGCTTGAGGAAGTGATGTTGATGACGTCACGTTGCTCGAAGGCTGCGCTGACGTCCATTTCG
The DNA here is from genome assembly GCA_950022335.1 of Eurois occulta. Taxonomy (NCBI): domain Eukaryota; kingdom Metazoa; phylum Arthropoda; class Insecta; order Lepidoptera; family Noctuidae; genus Eurois; species Eurois occulta. The sequence continues at coordinate 2,876,182 of OX465486.1, forward strand.
GGGTCACCAATTTGGGGGTATGGAGAACAGGGTGTAAAGCTCTTCAACCACCATTGAAAAGGGAGGATCCTCCGATCAGACGGGTGTTATGTCTGGTGGGCTATTGCCCAACAGTTGCTGTCGGGTTCTTCTGTATAGTCTTAAGTCACAAATAACTTTACTTGCGCGATGCAGAATTTAGATATATTTCGAGTTTTAGTTCATCCTCTGCGCCATAGATGGCGCTGTAGTACTTTTTGTTCTATGTTGCTGAAGTACTTTTTGTAGTGCCGCTACAGAACCAAAATAAAATTTTCCTTGCTGTCGCCTCTTCAGGGATAGCAGCCACATTATTGCCTGGAGGAAAAACGGCACACACAACATTTATAATTCCTATCGACTTAGACCGCACGGAAAGCCCGGTTTGCAACATATCGCGAAATAGCGATAAAGCAAGGGTTTTATGCGATTGTGTTTTAATTTTTTGGGACGAGTGCACTATGGCAAACCGCAAAGCTGTAGAAGCAGTGAATAGAACTTTACAGGACATAAGGCAAAATGACCGGCCGATGGCAGCCATCACGGTGCTGTTCTGCGGTGATTTTCGGCAGACACTCCCGATAGTACCCCGAGGAACGAGAGCCGGAGAAATTGCTGCCTGTCTGAAGAGTTCTGTTTTATGGCGCAATATATCATCTACACACCTGAGTGTACATACGCGTGCACAGTTGCGAGGCTGCGAAAATGCATAGGAGTTTCCCAATTTATTGTTACAAATAGGCGATGGCACATACCCCGTACAAGAAGATGGCAAAGTTATTTTGGTTGATAATCTCTGTTCTTGCGTTACATCACAACAGGAGCTAATTTCTTCTGTGTACGGAGATTCCACAAACATGGGAAATCAAGCCGGTTCTTGGCTATGTCAGCGAGCTATTTTGACTCCTCGCAATGTCCAAGCTACGGCAATTAATTTAAAAATATTGATTCATGTGTCCGGGAATAGTAGAGAATACACCTCTATAAATACAGTTATGGAAGAAGATGACGCCACGCACTACCCGGTAGAATTTTTGGATTCCCTCAACACACCCGGACTTCCAGCCCACAAAATAGTTTTAAAAATCGGTGTACCAATAATTCTCCTCGGAAATTGATGTCCTCCAAACTTTGTAACGGCACGGCTCAAAGTCACAAATCTGCAGCAAAACATAATCGAAGCTGAAATATTAACCGGTTGCGGCGCTGGTGATATTGTTTTTATTCCAAGAATACCTATAATTCCTAACAACTTTCCTTTCTCTTTCAAACGAGTGCAATTCCCAGTCAGTCTCTGTTATGCCATGACGATTAATAAAGCTCAGGGCCAGACATTATCCGTTGCGGGGGTGGACCTAAGTATTGGATGCTTTTCCCATGGTCAACTATACGTAGCTCTTTCTCGCGTAAACAACCCCAATAACCTTTTTGTGTACGCTCCAGATGGTTCCACAGCTAATGTTGTTTATAAAAAAGCACTAGCATAAATAAAAAAAAATGATTTGTATCGGAATCCTCCTACAGCGCTTCGCACAAAAAAATACATTGTTAAGTTCCGACATCCACGCGAACGAAGTCGCGGGCACAGCTAGTCTTATATAAAAATCAAGTTTCTAGAAATCCGTTCTGGTCAATAAATAGGAAAATCTATCTTTGACCGTTTTTAATCTAATAACGACGGATTCAAAAGCAAAAATATAAAAACTCTATCTCAAAGGCAGAACTTCTATCAACATTTCTTGGAAACTCAGCTAGGATTTTTACTTTTAAATTTATTAAACATCAAACTAGACGATACGATTTTTTTCAATATGTACAAAGGACATGGCCGAATCCTGCCCTCACAATCAATTCATAATTCATAATGTACACTAATTATTATTATATTAAAGTTACTTCTAAAATAAATAAAAATTAATCGCAACAATTACATATCTCTAGAACAGGCGACAAAAAATCTCAAAATAATATGTGTGTTAATAGTTTTTTTGTGGTTTTGTTTCATTGAATGCAATACAAAATGCATCTACGTTTGGATCCACGCATGAGACAAACACTGTATCTATCTGAATTACGCCTGAAGGTCAGACTAAAATGTATGTAAAACACCTGTGATTGTCAAATTGTATTGCTAGGGTACCTTAAAAAGTTAACGGTTTCACGATTATCGCAGACACCACTTTTTGACCTGCCGCGCGTCTTGATGAATATATTCAAATATTTATTTTCAAGAGTGTGTATCCAAATATCCTAGAGTTATTTTGACGTTTCTACGCTCAAAACCAAAGAGCTCAAAACTATCTGTGCAGTCTTGCGTTGATCTTATCACGTAATACTGTGTTGTCTTTTCGTTATTGTATTTTATACTTTTGCAAATGTAGGTATATATACTACCTACCTAATTAGATATTCTTAAATAAAAATTCAAATACCATTTTAGTGTTTTATTGCCTATCCAATTGTATATTTTTTGCTAGTCGCTTGGGTCGCTTGGAAGTCATAATATCCAGAAATATCTGTAGACGACTAGTACTCGCTCTTCTTCGATTTGAAATGTCGTGTCGGATAGTGAAGAAACGGCCTTTAAATCCATTGGTAGTAGCATTTCTCGTATTGTTTCGTTTCGGAATTTATGATCATTGCTATTCAAAATGTTTAGGCACATTTTTTGTATCCTATTTATAGTATCTCTCGCTTCTTCTCAGATCATAAAACTTAAACTATTATGATTACACACCTGTAAGCTTTAATTTGACGTACTGTATGTCAATGTACATGAATATTTTTTGTAAGGGCACAGCTCTATACAAATTCCGGCCATGTCATTTATGTAATATTTAAACCAAAAGTTACTATATTCGACAAAACCCACTTTAGGGCTGGACTTCACTGACGGCGGCGACCTCTCGCGTCCAGCCCTAGTTCAAGCCATGGTCCAGAGCGAGAGGGAATGGGAGGCCGTCACCTCCTTCTGCGAAGCAGTCATGCTAGCGAAGGAGGTGGTGGAACGTGAGAGGGAGAGAACCTCACGTCCCAGCCGCCGCGGGAGAAGCACCGGGCGTCGGGGGCCACGTCGTGATGGCTCTCGGCCACCGTAGGCGCGGGCCTGTGGACGGTGAGTAATGGGCTAACTCGCCGTCCGTCCGTCTTATGACGACAGGCAGGAGATGTCAGCAAACATGAGGGGCCCGCAAAGGCCGATGCCTGCCAGGGCTGCGGGACTGTTCGAAAGAGATACCGCGGCCCTGGAACACAAAAGGCAAAAGAAGGAACATGGATGGTTTTTAGTCAGTAAAAGTCTGACACTCCCTTCCAGGGAGGAGTCATTTGATGATTACCCTTCCCAAAAAAAAGGGCTGGACTTCACCGAAGCGTGGACGAGAGGAAACGAGATGTGTTGTAAACCACCAACAGCATTTCGTTACTTACGCTTCTCGTATCCGCTTAGCTTTAGTGGAAACGGTTGAGCAGAGAGGAGTGGAGATGTCTCGCAATTATTTAGGCCAGCGGAGACGAGAAGAACAACATGAGCGGCGTGCAGTGAGCGGTGTGCTGTGAGCTCGTGCCGCTTTGAACATCTCTGCACAGCTTCAGTGGATACACCCAAGCTTTTACGCATCTCCTCTCCTCTGTACTTTGCACATCTCCGCTTGTCCCCGCTTTGGTGGAGTCTACGCCTTAATGAATGCTTGCTTCCTCTATCACTCGTTTGGAGATGACAAAGACAAAATGATGTCTTAAATACATATAGCGGTAAACGCATTTAGCAAATCGTGGTGCAGGCGATCCTAAATCAACTTAAAACGGGTCGGGATTAAACACTTTATATTTTTTTCGTAAAAAAAATCTGATCCTTTATTGTTAAAAGTACGATTTCCTTTTCCCTCGCAAAAAGTCTCACTGGTTTTTTTTTATATATTTTTTAGCTGACTCGTGCAATTCTAGTGCGCTCAGGTGTTCAAAGACAAGTTTTCGCTCCAACAGTTTCGGGTCTCAACGACCAAAAGGTAGTTTTACTGTTTTCATTAATTTTGTGAAGGATAAAGTATGTCACAGATTTTTGGTGCTTCATTTATTCTTTTGTGAAGTATTATCGAGTTAAAATCTAAAATCGGATATAGTAAAAGTGGATGTATAGTTATTTACGTTGGGTTAGTATAAAAAACCGATAGGGTAAGGTGATGTCGATTCAGAGCAGTGATTTTACTTGTGCTTTGACTACAAAATAAGAGCAGGTTTTGTGATCCTTACATACTTCTTGTGCCTCGTCTACGGTCATACACGCATGCCGGTTGCGAGCACCTGACCTTTCTGGAAAACCTTACCAATAAGGTCAGTGTATGTCCTTCTAGGCCGACCTTCCGGCGTTGCCACTCACATCTGCCCTGTAAATACCTTTTGTTACTCACTGTAGTGTGTCTATTTCATAGATATGTAAACACCATCTCTCACACACAAGTAGTCAGGTAGCTGTCACTAATGACAACTGTCACCCATCACAAATGGCGGTAAGTTGGAAGTGAAGCGTACCCTGGACTTGGACTTGGTTGTGCTGGTGAGCCTGTGATACAGTGAGTAAATAGTGTTATCAGCCTTGCTACCAACGGATACTACACTCACCTTACACTCATCCTCTCCACATGACCAAACCATCTAACCTTTATTTTTTTAAATTTTGATCAGTACATTTTCTTTTAAACCGCAACGTCAAACCTCAAACTCTTAAACCTAATTACCGGAAAATTATAAGAACTCCCTTAGTCAACCCCTCTTGATCCGAACACAGAATTCTAACAACTTGTTATAGGAATTATGCAAAAGTTCTGTTTGTAGTCAGCGGAATGGCTGTCGGGAACAATGTAGAACAGGGGTCAAGGACTTCTCCGGTTAGTTTTCTATTTCTTGCCGGGACTTTGTCGCGTTAATCTAGCTAAAGTGGCGCAGGATTTTCCCTCCGTTTTTATTTATTTCTCATCGCAGCTTTTATAGGATGGGAAGGAATAATAAAATGGTATTATGAAAACTGTGTTTTTTTGCAGTGTTGCCGAGTGCTTCAGTTTTCTTGTAGAGAAAAAGCTGGCTTAGGGATAAGCTAAAAACATACTTCTTGTTAGGTTATAAGCAAGTGTTTTAATGCGTACAGTACATACTTATACTGATTCATCTGCCTAGCCTTTTCCCAACTATTTTGGGGTCGGTTTTCAGTCTAACCAGGTACAGCTGAATACCAGTATTTGAGATGGAAAGACTGCCTATCTGACCTCCACAACCAAGTTATTACTGGGTAATACGATACCCGAAATTCCTGATGGAAAACCCCATTTTATAGTTATATTACTCTAGAACGTAAAAGCGCCATTGTGCACATCGTATCGATGTACTTAATAGTTAAGTTTTGATTATAACTGTGGATAGGTATAAGAGTAGAGAAAGACCAAAGAAACGTTGGATGGACTGTGTGAAGAATGATATAGCACGAAAAGGGGTGTCTGATGAGATGACGAGTAATAGAGAAGTATGGAAGAAGAAGACATGCTGCGCCGACCCCAAACGAATTAGGACAAGGGCAACATGATGATAATGAGTCTCCGAAAAATTAGACTGCTTTGTTTACATAAATTATTTACTAACATGCTATAATTATGTCACTCGACCTAATTATGAAGTTGTATATGTCAAGGCTTTGCTGTGTTACATGCAATGTCAAGTTGGTTAGTAACTTGACACTATTTAACAGTTTTGAGTCTTTCCGAATAATTACTGTTGGATACACGAGCCACAACAGATTTGCCACCAAAAATCGGTCACGAATTAAAGGATCACGAGACTAGTTCCATTTATTTTGCGTCAAAATTAGCTAATACTTGATGATTTGGATGAGTCCAGAAAAGGAGGCAACCGTAGGGCATGTGATGAGAAGGGATGAGGACAATGTGGAGAGGAAAGTTTCGGGTAAGATGTGGATGGCTTTAAGAGTAGAGGAAAACCAAAAGACGGATGGACTGTGTGAAGGATGATATGGCTAGAAATAAGGTGACTGCTGAGATAGAGAATTATGGAAGAAGTAGACCCAAATAAATTGATATAGCGGCATAATCATGGGAGTAGACAATTGTGGGTGAAACAAGGTTACTACTAATGATGAGGATCATGATGAATCAAATTAAACCATATTCGATAGTCGTGCAATACCTTTTAATTTTAACTAAAAAACTAAACCACTCTTCTCCATCACATTCACAAAATATTCGCTCAATCAGCCTACCACATTCTAGTCCATCGTCAGAACAAAATTATCCCCATCATAAAAGACAAATCACCAGTCCATACAATATCCATTCAAAACACTAACTGTTGTACCGTGTCCTGAATGTTAAGCTGCGTTTACATTGATAGTAATGAGTGGCTCGTAGCTAACAGGGTAATAGTTTACGGTTATTACCCCAACGGGCTAAGCAACAATTTTGGACATGTTGCACTATATTGATGTGGAATTTGTCGCAAGTGTAATTGTTAGAAGGTTAACTGATGTGAAATTGCATGTTTATTTACGTGGTTACATAAACTTTGAGGTCAGTCCTTGAATTATTTTTGTAGGCCTTGAGGAGTTTCAACGTGCAATTTTTCAGGGTTAATTATATTGATGTTAAAATAGGCACTCGATTTTATACTTCTAGACCACTGTCAACATTATGTTTAGGCTTACGCAGTGCATAAGCACGAGGTAGATTGCTCATATTAATTTTAGAGTCTTTGTTACGGCATTAAAGATAAATTCAGAACCTTTATAAGTACATGTTTTGTCTCCTTGTTTCAGTTTTTTTTTTATCTAACGTTATTGTATAAATCATCATTCTTTTGCCCTTGTCCCAATTCATTTGTGGTCGGCGCAGCATGTCTTCTTCTTCCATACTTCTCTATTACTCGTCATCTCAGCAATCACCTTCTTTCTAGTCATATCATTATCAAATAATTATGTAATAGTGTGTAAATATAAGAAAAAAAAACAAATGAGACACTTCGTTCCACAATACTTTAAAAGATTTATTACAAAATACTTTTCAAATGGGTTCGCCAAACACAACGATACCCAAGTATACCGATCCATTTATGACATAAGAACCGGGCATCACTCTCCCAAATGTAAGCATGCCTTTATAGTACATTTTCCTTCTTTATTAGGGACGAAATTTGCTTTAGCCCCACCTAATATCATCAATAATACTTGTAAATGGACTACGGGGTGTGTTTTGACTACGTATAAAGTAATACTCATTAATTTCTATGCGGCATGCGATATAAGATTTTATTAGAATTGGCGAAGGTCAGAATATGGTGTGAATGGTGTATTTGTGGGGTTTTGTATGGAGAGTTATGGTTTATTGATATCTTGGCAAGTTCCGGCCAAACGCAAGCCTATATCATTGTCTAATATGTTTAAATAATTACCACATACAAATCATAAACTAAAATCAACATTTGCCATTAGTTTAACACCGCCATTAGATAGCAGATGGTGTTGTGTCGTGACGTCACTTTTGTAGATCGCAGTGTTAAGATTTTCTTGCAAAGCATGACCTCCGCGGTACGTTATACGCTGTGTAACAAATCGTAGTACTCTGGGCACCCTTATTTTATTTCTATGCGAGATATTTTTGGGACGTTTTATATGATAAACAAAAATCTGGAGTGGAAGGTAGTAAGCCGGTAGATACAAGGTATGACCGATCATTTATATTTTTTTATGAATTGACAACTGATTTTGTAGTGATTCTGAAAAATCCTTTCAGAATACATGCAGGAACAAAGTTTCAGTAAAATTTCTCTCAGAAATATAAACAATGAAGTCTTTTAAGAGCCGGATTCTCTGAAATATGTACTTAATTGTTTATTTGAAACCTACCTTTTGGAAGTCAAAAATAATTGAATGATTGTTTAATTAATTAACAAAACTTTTTTTGTTTGAAATTAATTTTAGATTCTGCGAATTTCCCAAGTTCTGCGAATTGTAAGGCCGACTTATTCTTAGTTACGCGATTATAAATAGTCGCTCTCGCAATTTATTTAGCACCTTCATGTTTACGTCATGAAACGGCAACATTTATTTGTCTATGTGACAAGCAGATAATTTCAACCATCGTGAAGTTTCAGTTTTCTGGGAATTGTTGTCTAAATGATAATAAAATGTTATAGTTAAAAATAAACCTAAAAAATACGCTTTAGTTAGAGCGACGTCATTTTATTTCTCTTATCTTATTTTGCACAGTAAACCCTTTCATTTAACCAGGGAATACATAAACAATAACTAGTCCGCCATCTTTGGGAGTCCACCACATTGGATTTAGAATGACGTTGCTTACTAACCATGCATTGTCGTCCAAACTTAACATAAGTATGTATATGTAAAATTTCAGCTCAATCGGAAACCGGGAAGTGGTGCAAGTTTTTTACATACTTAATTGTAACTAACTAACACATGTAGGTGCAGCTAAAAAAAGCATGGTATAAGTTAAAGATTTAAACAAACGAGTGTAAAATCACTTCTCCGTAAACGCTCTCATTCTTCGCCATATGTTTGAATTTACAGCGGGCCGCACCGCACGCGCATTGTCTCCGTAAGTGTGCCCAATTTTTTTATATCGGATGGGAAATCATCAAATGACTCTCCCGTTCTGGGTGGAGCGGAAGGGAGTGTCAGACTTTTACTGACTAAAACCCATCCATGTTCCTTCTTTTGCCCTTTGTGTTCCAGGGCCGCGGTATCTCTTTCGAACAGTCCCGCAGCCCTGGCAGGCTTCGGCCCTTGCGGGCCCCTCCTGTTTGCTGACATCTCTCCATAAATGAACCCTAAGGTTCCATGACATGGGTTAGGACATAGTATACTCTTTATCCCGGCAGTATGTTCCCGTGGAATAATTTCCAACATCCTTGTGAGCGAAGTCACGGGTGAAAGCAGTCCATTGACTGTACTTACAATGTAATTTTAACTGACATCATGGCAGTTCGTTAATATTGTGTACTTCCAAGCTCTCGTGTGCACAACACGACGCAATGATGATATATTGCTGACAAGCTCGTGTTTATTACATTTGACAGAAGCTAGACCATGATTAGACTAATTCTAGCCTTAATATGATCCGTATACATCCATCTAAGGTACGGTTTGGTCTCGCTAAGGAGACTTTTAACAAAATATTGCAAAACAATACAAGTGTGTGTTTGACGACACGGTTGGCGCAGTGGCTGAGCGATTGACTGCTGTGCCTCGTGTGTCGGGTTCGATTATGTGTATGTGTATTAATATGTGTATGGCCTACAGATAGTTGTTTCGGGTAAACGCACCCCCGATACAGGAGAAATTGCTAGTGTGGGGCAACGTTTTTTTTTTTTTAAAAGTACTAGTTTCACAATATTAAAAAAAAAAACCCTTCACTCCATCAGAGACATTAGTTTAATTTTCCTACATAGACATGCCTCTCCCAAGTTACGTCACAACATCCTTTCTTCTGGGTTTCACGTCCAGTCTACCCCACCCACATTTTTGAAATCGTCGTTTCATCTAGCTGGCAGAGTTTCCACGATACGATTCCCGATACACGGTCTCCGCTACAGAACTCGTTTGCTGCACCGCATCGGCTAGCGGTTGTTGGCCAAATATGGCATCCACTGCCACTTCAGCTTGCTTATTTTGTAAGTTATGTTGCCCCATTTATTTTCAGTATAATTGCATTTTATATTTAATCCATTAAGATACTCTAAGCCGTGGACACGCGAAAAAGGTTATTCAGATAATCGAAATATCCAATCCTCAAAAACACGAGTAGCCTATCGATTGTACCCGTGTATTTCACTCAGAGATCCTATAATGAAAACTGTCCTAATTAATTACTTAACCTAACATTAGGTTCTCATTAATTATTTGTTTTAACAAGGGTAATTGTATTTCGCGTTGAAATATCGCAAGCGGAACGCGTGGGTGATATTCAATTATATTAGAATTTGTGTTGTGTAAACACTTTGAGGAAACAGAAATGATGAGAATATTATGACAAGCTAATATTATGATTCTTCGCTACAGTGTGTTTAGAGACATGTCGCTATCCAAATATGTAGGTAACTGGTGGTGGAGTATCACAACGATAAGTGATCACATCTACGTAGTCGTAGCAAAACCTCGTTGGTAAAAAATAACAGCCGCAGGGTCGATCTTCAGCGGGCCTGTGGACGGTGAGTAATGGGCTAGCTCGCCGTCCGGCTGTCTTATGACGACAGGCCGTGTCGACGGCGCGTTCGTGTTCCACGCGCGCCTCAAAGAGATGTCAGCAAACCGGAGGGGCCCGCAAGGGCCGTTGCCTGCCAGGGCTGCGGGACTGTTCGAAAGAGATACCGCGGCCCTGGAACATAAACGGCAAAAGAAGGAACATGGATGGTTTTTAGTCAGTAAAAGTCTGACTCCCCTTCCACTCCGCCCAGAGCGGGAGGAGTCATTTGATGATTTCCCATCCCAAAAAAAAAGGGTCGATCTTCAGGTTAAGCCGCGCTTGCCTAAGTTGTTCCTTGGATGGGGTGACCACCCAGTACGTACCGTGTTTCCTCCGTGCCTCGAAAAGTCACACTCGTATATTACACCACTAATTATAGCGTACAGATCTTTTTAATGCCAGAAAAAAACAATAATTAAAAAAAACTGTTTGTACGAATGCAGGACATAAAACAGTAATCCATAGGTAGAACACCACTGATTGAATGTTTTAATACCAACTGCGACACGCAATCCACTAAATGCGCATAATATGAGTCACACAGGGTATGTTGGCTGTAAAAATGACTTCAAAGAGGTCATAATTCCGACTTTTGAATAATGAATTATTTAATTCATTTATGAGCAGTGTTTTGTTACTCTTTAACGCAAAAATTACTGACCGGATTTTTAATTTTCACTGGAACATAGGATACTTTTTATCCCAGTAGTACGTTCCAGTCAGTTTAGAACCCTCACGGTTTTAACCGGGTTTACACACCCCAGATAAAAGCTTATTGTATCGTAACTTTCTTTGCAAACTAATGATTGACACACATACCCATGTCAATATTGGATCCAAACGTATGTACGAGTATGTACATACAATTACGACTTATCTCAGACGTTTCTGATCACAGGTACATATATGTCGTATAGACAGTTGTTATTTGAATTACAAACATACGCGATGTCGCTTCATTCACAAAGATACATTTTCCATTACCCGTTATATAAACGCCTGAAGCTTCCAATGATAAACATAGGCCTATTTCACTTGCGGCTTCAAAGATTTCGCATATAGATACTGCTTCAGGTTTCTGAATCAGCCGCGCTGGTTCTAGACTGACCCAACACTGTCACTTATACAAACTTTTGCTTTACATTTGCAACAAAAAACGGTCAAAATATCCTTTATAAAAATCATAAATTCACTGACAGACAACGCAACACACAGCCCAAACCGTTGAATCTAGAAGTATAGAGTTTTGCACAGAAATTCCAAGCTACTTTTGAAAATGAATTTCTCAGTAAAAGATTATAAGGAGGTATGTCGTAATTTTTACCGTAGGGAAATTCAGTAGGTGGGTTGGCTTTTATCCTGTTTTGACGTAAGACTAAATTATTTCAAACGATAAGACGTAACCGTGTGTCCTTTTGTTGCCACAAATTCTAGAAGCCTATTCCAATTTAGATCTGTGTGTAGTCAAATCTTGTGTCAATTTCTCCGATTGGCTGTTGATGTTTTCGACAGCCAATCACAACAACTCACATGAGATTTGAGAGCTAGCTTGTTGTTTAGACATCTAATCAGGCTTTCAGCACAATATAAATATGAAACAGTATGGAAACTAGGCCTAGTTGTTAAAATAACTATCTACGCTCCATTGCAGCATTAAGGTTGTCACTCTTAATGTTTTTGAAATTGAAGTTTATTTATGAAAACATTGTGTTTTCTAGTGTAGGTGATCAAACAATTGAGTTGAATAGGTAGGTACCTAACTAGTTTACAAAATTTATATATTTATAACCTCATGGCGTCAGTCAATATCAGAAAAAGACGATTCACGATAGGTAGTTTATAACACGGAATAAATTAATATTAACCTTAGGTTTGTCAATATGGCCAAAACATGTAAAAACTTGTTTTGGCGTGACCGCGTGAGCCGTGGAAAGACGAAAACATTTCGTGCGCTCCTCCGTTGAAACTGAAGTTTGTCTTAAATACATTTTAAACTTTATCCTCTAGAGTATAAAGTTGCAAATCTATTAAAGGCAAACTGAGCTCGTTGACGATTACCTATAGAATAGCATAGCAGGGCAGAAAAACTTATTACGCGACCACTCGTCTTGACGCGGCACCAACGACTGAACGTACCGCGAGGTACGCTTAGGAGTCTCGTCGATGCGCATGTTTGTGTGAGTGTGCCGTTTCGAACGGTTAGTACGTAGTTTCCGTACTGTTCCATATTTATATTGTGCTTTCAGTGTACGAGGCCCAGTAATCTAATAGATAACCTGATTACTGTTTACGTTTGCTCATCGATGTCACATTGCTGTAGGCGGACAAAACAATTGCTCTTTCGGGTTTCGGTCCCATAATAAAACCGTTTTCCCGGGTTTTGCTATGGAACCGAAACCGGGTTTCACGTGCCTTAGTTCGAATTTTGTTGCATTTATTGTTATTCTGTAAACAGTTTCTGGATTTTGAATAAAAAGACTTTGATAATGATTTTGTGGGAAAATCATGGGCAAGAATAATTAAGAAATAGCCTTTAAAATAAAACAAAAATTTTCATGATTTGTAAAGACTTAATTAATACTATTTGAAGTTCAACTTGATAGCTCAATATCTGTGCAAAACGTGACTGTATTATTTACCTCTACCGACTCCTTTGGGTAATGTAATATTATGTATCGTATTTTTTGTTAATGTTGCCCTACACATGGATTTTTTCGTGTATAGTGGGTGCGTTTACAAACATTTAAACCCACATACACAAATAGTCAAACCGGGAACAACCACCAGTAGGTCGAAACGCCGATCAAACCCACGACACGCCGCGTAGTAGCCGATCTCTTAGCCACGGCGCCAATCGTGCCGTCAAATTGTAATCGACTCACGTCCTTTATTTTTTCCGACATTATTTCACGCGTGAAACTTGTAAGTAGGTTGTATTAAATGTCGACGCGACAGCGCATCGTATATGCAATGGCATTTTGTTAAAAGGCCAGTTTAGACTGTCCTATATCGTCTTCCAACGGGTACACTTAATTATTTGCAATTGAAACTGGTCTATCAATATACCGTTCAATAAGCCTTCTGATATTCGTCTATTTTGTACTAATCGAATGAGTCCTCGTTGGTCTAGTGGTTAAATGTGCGACTGCGGAGCATGAGGTCATGGGCTCGATTCCCGGGTCGAACAAAGTGTTATTGAGTTTTTCCATTTGAATTTCTCTGTAGCAGCTACGGAGACTGAATTTGTACCCGGTTGATGGCAATAGACTCGCGACCTTATTACATGGGACTTAAAACATAACTGGTGAAATGTAGGTGCTATTAGGTACACCTCTGACTAACCCTCTTTTTTTTATTAAGCAGTAAAAAATGCGTAACGCATACCGCACTGTCCGGGGAGATGGTTTGGTTATGTGGTGCTTGCACCCACTAAAAAACACCACCGAGAGCTTACTGTCGCTCGTGAGGGCCGTGCAAAGCGACGACGATAGACTCCCCGATCTATCGCCAGCTGGCGCCTCCTAATCTCTGGCTAACCCTTCGGGGATTACAGGTGTGATGTCCTGTCATGTCAAAGGAGCGTATGTCTTGATGTCACAAAACTTCGAAGCCGCATCTCGTCGAACAAGGCTGTGAGTTTGAGCAAGTACCACTCTAAATGTATCTATCTTTCTTTCTCTTTCTTCTCTCTTCTTGGTCTTTAGATCAGAGGGCTTTGTCCTTCAGTGACACATTTTATGCCTGGTATGGTATTAGTACCTACCTATCCTTCGGAACTCCCAATGTTTAGAACCTTCAATGTACAGTCAACAGAAAAAGTAGTTCGCGTTAGAACTAGAAGACGCCACACAGTTCTGACGCGAACTCCGTTCATTAGTATTGAATTTCTGATTTTGATCATCTACTTTTCCTGTTAACTGTACTATTATGAGATAAAATCGGAGATACAATCTACTTTAACGTTCTCAGAATCAAACAAGCAAGTACCTATATAATCCAAAAACAACCCAACACACATTAAGCAAAGATGTACACACATAAATTAATTATTCCTTCTATACACATACTACGTCAAAAGCTTTCTCGCATTTCATAATATTTAGGTTAATCCAACATACTTTGGATGACAACCAAGTACATTGGGTATTTACCTTACCTAGATTTTTATGAGAATCGTGGAATATCATCTAAACGAGAAATATTTGGGAGTGACATTATAATTTTGTGAATAATTTTGGTATGGAAACAATGGAATTTGGCTTCGTTTATATTATTCAGATTTTACCGCAATTCTGTTTTGTTTGGTATGGAGGATTCTGTTTATTGTTTGTTTGCCGTATGTTTCTCATTTGTGTTTCAAAGAAAATGAGGAAGTTGTTTTGTCAAAAGGACAATGACCAAAGTTGGTACCAAAAAGTCTCGCGCCTCAAAACCAAAATATTATAGTAATTAGTTTCATATTTTTTTACGGCATTACGCGTCGGGGATTTGATTTTGGAACTGGAAATATACTTTTCGAGTTTAAAAGTACGAATATTGTTTTACTCCCTTTATATGACGTTCCGTTTCAACTGAATATAAATGACGTTCCGTTTCAATTGAACAAACCCTTGTCTGTCGAGCGGACTCTAAAATTAATTACAATTAAGTAAGATCAGTACACCAAATCGATTTAGTTTGGTTTATTGCTATTTGCAACAAAATAGATTTTCTCAGCCTAAAGATTTTGATTTATCGATTACATCCCTAAATCCCGACTAGTTTATAGCACTTACTATACTCTATGGTTTATAGTTATCTTATCTGTGGCATCTGACATTTGTACTGTACTGACTGACTATTGGCAATGTAAAGGTCTAAAATAAAATCGAGTTTCAGTCAAGCATACTGTGGATGTTACTTTAACTCGTAATTCTTACTAATATTAGTGTATTACGCTGTTTTTAGAGCAATAATGTAATGTATGTGTGTTAAAGTACGTCGTTGGTAGCGTCGAAAAAATAGACCTACTTTTTAGGTTAGTTTCGATTTTATAAAATAACTCTGAAACGCGGGTTTTTTTTTCAAAAATAATTTTTGTAGGAGTTAATACGATCAGTGTAGTCTATAAAAAACAAGGTTTGATTTTGATGCAGCATGGTACGGGATTCCATACTTCCATGAGCATTCTCTTTTCTATGTAATACAATGTCAACTGGTTTTGTTGGAAATCTTTGCTCAATATCATAATTATGCTACGTTATTATAATAGATAGCACTAGAAGAAGTAGAAATAAAAATAAATAAAATACATTTAGATTATAAGCTAGAACCTGCCTGGCCTGTCTGACTGCTTTGTTGGTCTAGTGGTCGCAAGCGCGACTGCTGAGCATGAAGTCTTAGGTTCGATTCCCAGGTCGGGGAAAGTGTTATTGGGTTCTTCCAACAGAAATTTCTCAATAGCAGCCACGGAATTTGGATTTGCGCCCGGTTGATGGCAATAGGTTCGCCCCTATTACATGGGACTTAAAATTAACTGGTGAAATGCGGGTGTACCATTAGGTACACCTCTGCCTACCCCTTCGGAGATTACAGGCGTAATTTTATGTTATGTACACCATGTAACCTGTGTCCCATAACGGGTACATACCATGTTCCCGTTTATGGGACACAGGTTACCTTTTTGAGACAAGGACTGGACATAAAATTCGTAAACGTATGACGAACCGACTATATCAGACTACCCTAAACCATGTAATGAAAAAATTAAACTGCCTGTAAATTCTCACCAACGTTATTATCAATGCAGATTCAGATTCAAACCAGTCTTTTGAAAAAAACTCATAATCGGAAAATAGGCCATTTCATTCGACCGCAATATTCCAACTGATGAAAGTCGTAAAACACCGAATCAGTTGTTTTTCCGACTGGAAAAGTCCACTGAGAGGTGACTATTGTTCGTGGAGGATGACTTGACAAAATGCACTGTATTGCACAGTTTATGATATCTGGGAGTGAATTATGAAAGAAAATGCTTTGGTGTTAAACTTTTACGCAGTAATTTTATTTCAATTTGTTTATTAATGAATGGTGGAAAATAATATTATCATTAAAACTAGAAACGGGATATTTACCATGTTTACTGTTTGTGTTGGTGGAAAATAATTCAAGGTACTATTTTACCCGTTTGATTATCGAGGATATTGCGTGGAAAAAAACAGATAATATTTTGAAGATTAAAACGTTGTACTATTGTGTGATTTCTAGGTAAAGTAAACAAGTGATGAATTATAGAATACACACATGAATTCGAAAAATCAGCGGTGCGTGCCTTGAGTCGAACTTAAACTATGACTTGGCAGTCTGACGGTCACACCATTATGCAATACTAATAAAAAATTACGGATGACATAAACGAAAGAATTGTCAGTTAACATACACACATGGCAAGAGAGGGAATTATATAAACATCTTCCAAAATGGACACGTTAAGAGACCCATCATGTTCAACAGTGCACGTTTACAATTTAAAATTATGAAGAGCTCAGAAAAAAAATGTTATTGTTTTTACAACATTATACAACTTTGCTTACGAGCCAAGCAAACTTAGGTCCTGAACTAGGAAAACACTAGCAGGTACAAAAGAACAACAGTGACGTGGCGGGACAAGGTAAAAAAATCGTTTAAACTTCAACTTAAACAATCTAAACAGACCACAAGAACAAGCAACTTGCTTAAGCTATTAGTTGCTTCAGGGAAAATGAAATATGCGGTGCGGTAATTGACCAACACAGTAAGGTAAGCTAGAGACCGTAAATTCGAACCCCACCCGTTGTAATATTGACTTGAATCCACTCCTATTGTTAGCAAACCAGTTAGTTTGGATAGTTTTACTCCCATCCAAAAAGGAATGGTTTACTTTCTACCGGATAAATAGTGAACTTTGCCAATTTAGAAATTTTAACTCTATCTTTTCACTAAGTTTCATCTCAATCCGTTCAGTCTTTTAATGATAAGTAGGTAATTTGGTAATAAATATCTTTAGAAACTTTTATAAAACCAGTATAACAACAAGTTGTCTGACAATCAGTCTTACCCAGTACTAACTGGCTTGTGGAGGTCAGATAGGCAGTCATTCTATATAAAATACTGGTTATTCACTGCATACGGCAAGCTAGTCAGATAATAATAATATATCTTTATTCAGAATCTTAAAAGGTAAAATACAATATGGAAACTAACAATGTAGGTATAAAAATGTTTGATGCCTGTACTAGGACAATCTTGTATCACAGGCTGATGCAGGATGGAGCCAAGATTATGATTTTCAGAAACTTTTATACTAAGATTTAACTTAAAAATAATTTGTAGGAATGGGAAAGACATATGACTAGATAGCGTGACAGTTGCCATGGTAGAATAAAAGAAGAGAGAGTGTTTCACCAAACCCAGGTAACATACGAAGATGGCAGAAAGATAATGAGAATTTGAAAGAATTCCAACGCGGAAATTGCAAATTTGGTAGTCTAAAAAAAATTAACAAAAACTATTACGAAATCCTTTTTTCGCCAAAACAAATCCAATATTAATACAGAGCTCCATTACAATCTTATTATCTACATCATATGAAAACATAAGGCGACTCCACAGTTTTTTGTTACCTCGGCTCACCTCGTCTTTATGCCGTGCCGAATACCAAAAAGGTTTTTAGTTGGCAGGTGTGCGTGTCGTCCGCATTGTCCGGTTGAGCTCGGCTGCCCGGTGTACCTACGTTGAATGTCATTTTCTTGTTTTTGAACCTTGTGGTCAGTGGTGCAAGTTATGGGTGATATTGTGATGGAAAGTGTTTAGAATGTAGTTTGATGCGTTCGCTATCGTTTTAGTGGTGATGGGTAACCACCCATTACATACCGAGTTTCCTCCGTGCCTCGGAAAGCACGTTAAGTTATGGGTCCCGGCTGTCATCTGTGGACAGTCGTTACATGTAGTGGCCCAAAAGTCTAAAAACAAGGTATCGTATTACCTAGTACTAGCTGGATTGTGGAGCTCAGATAGGCAGTCGCTCCGTGTAAGTACATCCAGCTAGTAAATTCAGCTGCATCCAATCAGACTGCAAGCCCACCCCAACATAATTGGGAAAAGACTAGGCTATGATGATGCGTTGGCTATCGTCGTTCAGCAAAAAGAACCAGCCATGGACGCTTGGCGCATTCAGCTGATTCCCACAAACCTAAACTATTTCATCGTATAATGTGGGCTTGATTATTTTGTCTCTTCCTAAGTACTTAGCTATCCTCAAGCGTATAACTCTCGTTTGAGCGTAAATACGCTTGATGCTGAAATATCAGAAAATCTATACATCTATACTACAGACTACAAATAAATGAAATTGAAGTGTCTGTTTGTAATATTAAAATAACCGCGTCATTTTTGTCTGTCTGTTTGTTTCAGCTAATCTGTGGAACGGCTGGATTTTGACGGGACTTTCACTGGCAGATAGCTAATGTAATAAGGAGTAACTTAAGCTACTTCTATTTTACGAGAAATAATAAGGGTTCCGTGCACAAAAATTAAAACCCTTGAAATTTTTTGGTAATAAAATCCGATTAAAAAAGGGGAGTTATATTTTTTATACAATAATTTCAACAGTTAGTTGTTTAATGAAAACCTTATATGGTGGGTAAGTACTGCTGTTTTTAATGCTTCTTCTGAGTGTATCAGTGGCAATCTAGATTGAGTAGGATTAGAAGTGCTTAGAACCAAGTCGGCAGACTATAAAGGTTATGATGTAATAAAAAGAGGTAATTTTCCTTGCCAACCTAATACTCGCTAGAGTTTATAACTCAACCTCTCACATCCGGGTTCTCATGTTAAGGGATTTTGTCCGCTTACAACGTAACACAGTTTCATACAAGGCTTTAAGCAGATAAACACAGGGATTGGTACGGGTTCCGTTGGAAATGATATTTTTATGACTGGTTTGTTATTTTTTTGGCAGTCCCCTGACCAGTGTTAATACTTCCATCAACCGCAAATCTTGGTACTACCAGTCTATAAAACGGGGTTCGTTCGTTTTTCTCGTGTAACAAAGAGATTTTTTTGTGGTGTTTTTCTATTATGGAATTAGGGCTTCCAATTCGTGAGGAAAATAGGTTTTCGTTAATAGAATATGAAGTAGGGATTACCTATGTATATTGTTGTGTTTGCACGTACTTAATATACGTGTCACAAGCAATACCTATCATAATATTGAATGTAAATAGGTACACAGCATATTATGTACATAGCCTTCAACGGTGGCAGATGAATAAAATTGAAAGAATTATTTAATTTCATTTTAAAATTGAAAATATATAGTACTATACTATGTATTTAAAATTTTCGTTATCAAGGTAAAGATAAAAGAGCCTACATTGGTGACTACTGCCTATCTGACCTCCAAGCCACATAAGGCTTCCCACGACCTCATCTAGCTGTCTCAGGGCTCCAGTCTCACGATGTGCGGGGTGCCACAGCTGTGCCAATAACCGGGGACATCATGAATATCTCCAACAATTTTGGCGGTAACATCAATCCCTGCTGCTCAAAAAATAAATTGTGAAAAGTCTAATAAACACTTTCTTTTCAGGAGTAGTGACGTCACCGGTGGCGGCTACAGTGACGCGGGTACCAGCGATTGTCGGCGGCGAAGCAGACATGCCGTGTGACATCAGGCCTCCCATGCACAACGACAGTCTTCTGCTCGTCGTGTGGTACCGAGATGATAATCCTGTGTACAGGTAAGTGGTTCTATCCAGAACATAGATGTGAAATCAACCAATGAGTAGAAACAATTGTGGTTCCGGGGTAGATTTTTTTTATTTGCAACCGACTTCAAACAAACACCAAAAAGTGTAAAATGACTTCCAGAAACTTTTATTAGTTTGATTTTCTGTTTTTATTTCCTACCGAAATCCGAGTTGATAATTGGCGAAAATATCGCAGAACAAACATAAAAAACTGGCGAACTGATAACCTCCTCTTTTTGGAAGTCGGGGAAAAAGTCTGTAAAAAAAGATATTAATCAGTGCGCGGCCAACTGACTAATACATGACAGTCGATGTCATGCGTTGTTTGTTATTTTTACGTAGATTGTATTTTTACATAATTTATCGTGGTTTTACGTCTGACTTTCTGTTGAGGAAGGCAGGAACAATGAAATGTAACTAACACCTATTAATGTAGGTCACAGATTCTATTCTACACGAAAAGGTTTAAGTCAATAATCGATCAACTCAGCCTATGTCAGTCCACTGCTGGACATTTGCCTATCCGAAGCTGCAAAACAATACTCTGTCATCCACCTTCTGCATCCAGCCTATTTTGTTTTGGGCGATGTACATACCTGCCGAATACCACACCGTCCGGGTGTGGTTATGCGGGGCTAGCAACTAAAAACTCTGGGGTCTTTATCAACTTCCCGCTTCTTCTTCGTTGCGTGAGGCTTGCGACTCCTCAGCATTTGCGTTCGCCTCCACCTCCTTAATGATGTCCGATCACCCGACTCGGATGAGCTCGTACAATGTGGTAGTTTGTCCGGTCTACCGCCCGCTAGCTCTTGTTAAAGTGGTATACGGGTGGGGTGACGCTGTCTATGCCCGCCCGTCCTCCTGTTGCGGATTAGGTCCGCGCAGGAGTCTTCCTCTCGGACCCGCTGCGCTGCTTCCTTCTGCGAGATCAATTTGTCTGCCGAAGGATTCTGCATCCAGCCTGTCCCAGCCACCTTTTGAGCTCGTCACTTCATCTAGTTAAGGGCCGCCCCAAGCCATTCTTACTGTAACGCGGTCTTCACTCTATTGCTCATTTGCTCCATCGGCTGAAGTTAAATTGAAACCTATTTATTTTGCAAATTCTATTAAAATCCTAAACTAATAATCGAGCTCGGATGCTCGGAACTTATTAGTGTGTTAAAAAGTTTATTCCACAATAAACAATAGCGAGCGGTTTGTTTTGTCATCGGAATTGGACATTCAATTGTTTTCCAATTCCATCCAAGCATAGAGAGTTAATTACAATTATTGTTTTCCGATCTAAAAACATAAACTGGTTACCAGTTTGATATTTCAACCCACAAAGTAAATTTATATGCTGGTAGGTAAGTATCAATTACTAACTAACTCGTTTGCAATTTTCCAAGAAGAACGGTTCAAGGTAATAAATTGATTCATAAAAGGCTGTCTTTTCTTTAAGTGGGTAGCAATAATGTTGTCGATGATACTGTTACAATTCTACTCGACGATATTGTTGAGTTGTTAAAATAAATTAGTTTGTATTCATTTATGCGATTGTAGTAGTAAATATTACACTTAAATAATTTTTTTCTCTCTCAAAACAATTTATCGGTTCTGACTGATTCAAAATATACGTATAGTCTCTCTTATCGAATGGTGAAAAAACCGCGTTTTCTATGACCAAATTATTTCAAGACATATCAACTCGCACATAGCCCGTCTGGTGAATTACAGCCCATTCCTCACACATAGAAGGCCTGTGTCCGAGCAGTTAGATTGTAGACTCATCAAGTACACCTTAAAATGATTTTATGAGCACGTAAGTACTTAATCTAAGATACTAAATGAAGATTAATGCTCAAAATGCCATCATTCCATCGGTTTATGACCCTTAAAATGGTACCCAAGAGTAAAACTATTCGGATCCAGTAAAACACATTGCTCTTAAAACCATTACCAAAAACACCTCGGATCAGTCGTTTAGGAGACAAATGCTGAAAGTTATTTTGGACAAACTCTTACTAAACACATTACACTCCCATTCCGCTGGGGCTAATAATGATATTAGCTAGCTACCGAGGGTGTAATTAAAACATTTATGTAGTACATAAAACGAAGTTTCTCTACGACGAAGTTTCCAGTCTTGGAAACTGATACGAAGACATGGATGGTGCTTTTGCTAATCAATGAATTTTGGGTTTTACCAAAGTAAGTATACGGGAAGGAGTTTAATGTTGGACTGTATGTTTCGAAGTTTGCTGTTCTTGAATTGGAAAAGGATGTTGTTAAACATTTAATAAACTACTATATTATAAATTCAAAAGTTTGTTACTCTCTCACGCAAAAACTACTGAACGGATTTGGATAAAATTTGTCACACAATATATAGTTTATAATCTAACCTAACGCATTACCTTTTATTCCAGTAGTTTTATCCCATGGGGCAATTGCCGAACTCCATTCGGGTGAAGCCGCGGGCAGAAGCAAGGGATTTTTAGAAATGCTTTTAAGCTCTGAGTTTTCAATGCATTTGAGAAGGGGTAAATGTCCGTTCAAAAATCGAAGTCGAAGGAAAAGCCACTGCTTGCATAGTGTTTTAATCTCATAGCTACCATACCTAAGTAAGTCACAAGAGTAATTACTAGTCGTTAATACTAAAACTCTTAGAAGACTATTAATAGTATGAGTACTTATGAACTGAAAGGTTTTGTGCGTTAACAAAGGCAATAGGTAACCTTTTTGCGCTCAATCAGAAAGTATATTAAAGTCTTGTAGTACCTACATACCTTCGTGTTCGTTGTTGAATAACGGCCTGTAAACCACTTAGTCTAGTGGTACTTAGTCTATTTGGTCTAGTTGTCGGAACCTCGACTCCTGAGCATAAGAGCATGTTAGATTCTCAGATTGGGAAAAATGATATTGGGTTTCTGAACAAGATTTTTTTTGTAGCAGACACGGAATCTGGATTTTGAGACCAGTTGATGGCAATAGGCTCACCCTCTATTACATGGGACTTAAACATAATGGGCGAAATGTGGGTGAAGTATTAAGTACGCCACTGCCTAACCCTTCGGAAATTACAGGCGTAATGTTATATGTAATTAAACCACTAGACTATTTCAGAAATAAACCCAATCATATACAGTCACGAAAAACTATTTTTTATCGAAAAACACCGTAGTAATTTCATAATAAATAATTGTCGCAGTAGGACAGGTTGTGATTACAATTTATGGACAATTTAATTTCATAAACTATTTATTTTTCTGACTATACATACATACATACTAGCTCGGATCAATCTTCAGGTTAAGCCGCGCTTGACTAGGTTGGTCTGTGGATGGGTGACCACCCATTACATATCGAGTTTCCTCCATACTTGGGAAAGTACGTCAAGCCGTTGGTCGCGGCTGCTATTTGTAGATCTTTGACAGTCGTTACATGTAGTCAGAGTCCCGAAAGTCTGACCACCAGATTTACCATGGGGTATCGTATTATTCGGTATTAACTGGTTTGTGGAGGTTAGATAGGCAGTCGCTCCATGTAAAATACTGTATTCAGCTGCATCCGATTAGACTAGAAGCCGACCCCTACATTGTTTGTAAAAAGGTTGGCAGATGATGGCTTATAATCTAAATATTATATCGATTCTGTTAGCTTACATTCACCCAACAAAAAAATACGCCTCTACATTATGAACTTGTAGTGACACAATGTTGCAATTATGTAAACGCAGCAGTTTGGACACACGACGCGCGGCCACGCGCTCGGTGGGCCAGTGCGCCCAGAGACTTGCCTATAGAAAGTCGTCTCATAACAATTGTAAACAGGTCGAAGTGTTTGAGGAAGAATAAACACACAAAGTTTTACCTCCCACGTCTCCTTTTATTTACTCAGCCTACATCGCGAGAAATAACACAAAAGTGGTGACCCCTGTGAAAGAACGAAAAACGCGTGAAAAACTATCAAATTACGGAGCACGACATAAGCGACACGATGAACGCACCAAAAAGCAACGTGCCAGAATCGGCGGCAGTCACAGTTACATCAAGAATATCAGAATTCTGGACACACCAACCTCGAGTATGGTTCATCAGAACAGAAGCGACACTGGCCCCTCAGAAACTTGGAGACCACGCCAAGTTCGACCTAGTGGTATCAAAACTCAATAGCGACACTATAGACCAGATAACGGATTTATTAATCAATCCACCGGAAACAGACAAATACGAGGCGCTTAAAAGAAAACTACTAAAAATCTACGAGGACTCACAAACGAAACAAATAGAAAAACTCATGAACGAAATGGAACTAGGTGACCAGAAACCGTCACAACTATTATCCAAAATGAAAGTCCTCGCGCGAGACAAGGTCACAGACGCAACACTAAAGGTTTTATGGCAAAACCACCTGCCATCAACCGTACGAGCCGTACTCACCGTCACCGAAACAAAAGACCTAGAGAAACTAGCCAGCATCGCCGACGACGTAAACGAAGTCACTAAGGCCGGCGCGGTAGCAGCAGTATCACAACAACCATCAACTTCATCATCGAACGAAACAGAGAAGACAGTAATATCGGAAATAGCAAAACTAAACGCAAGGTTCGACGACATGGAAAACCAATACAGGAGAAACCGGGCACGCAGCAGGAATCGCTATCAGACTGCTAACACCCGAAACAGAAGCAATTCACCAAGGCGGCGTTCAGAAGAAGATCCAGACTGGGTATGTTTCTACCATTTCCGTTATGCAGACAAAGCACAGAAATGCGTGAAACCATGTGCCTGGAAGAAGCAGGGAAACTGAAGATGGAGCAGCAAGAGGCGGAAATCTGCTCCATACGGCCCGCCAACCGCCTCAGTGTAAAAGACTTAAACACAGGTTTGAATTTTCTAGTGGATACAGGAGCGAATGTGTCGGTAATTCCAGTGAAAAATAGTACATAGGTAATTATAAGAGAAAAAAACTTGTCAAATGTAAAACTAAAATAATTTAAGTTAAGTGAACATAAAATGTACACCGTGACGACATGTAAAACGACACTCGTTATTGAACGCAGCGCTCAGGGCCACGAACACTGTCGATAAGCAAAACCTAGGTGTAAGCATGTAACGTGTATTGTATTATGAACTAAGTAGAAACTAATGAGGTCACGACGTCACTCATAAGAATAATGTACTAAGCAATGTAAGGAATTTACACCCCATTTTTGTATAATTTTACCAAATTATAAAGATAGGGGGGGAATACTGTAGTGACACAATGTTGCAATTATGTAAACGCAGCAGTTTGGACACACGACGCGCGGCCACGCGCTCGGTGGGCCAGTGCGCCCAGAGACTTGCCTATAGAAAGTCGTCTCATAACAATTGTAAACAGGTCGAAGTGTTTGAGGAAGAATAAACACACAAAGTTTTACCTCCCACGTCTCCTTTTATTTACTCTGCCTACATCGCGAGAAATAACACAAAAAACTCAATAAATCTAGAACATTTTTCCCAACATAAATGACACTGATATATTGCACCAGTCAACTTTACATGCTGTGAATGCAACAAATCCTCATTTGCTGAAGATTTATAGTGTCAAATACCACGGGAGCTATGTGGTTGGCATTTTAATAACGTACCATGAATAATTTTTAACGTAAATCATGGATATTGAGCGTAACAACATTGTTTATTTTCATTGTTTTATATTGCATCACGTCTTGGTCTGATTAAAATGTTTATTAAAAGAAGTAAATTATAAATTACCCTTTTTTCTGATTTTTTTATAGAAAGCTCGGCTTTGCAATAAAATAATAATATGCCGAGCGTTTCAGTCGCGTAGTGTGCGGTTGTAGTTGGTTGGATGCGGTTGGCAAAATAATGTGGAGCAGTATCGAGCTCGCTTAACAAGCCGTAAAAGTTTCATGAAACATACGAATTCCTCAGAAGACAGTGCGTCAGATAAAGATGTGATTCTGGAGGAACAGACACTTCTCCTCACTTCATCAATCAAGTAGAACATCTTCCTCTTGGACAGGAACTGAAGTGGCCAATCTGGAAATCTCTTAACCGTTTGCGAGCCTAGGTTGGCCACTGTAGAAATAATCTGGGGTATCATCGTCCCAAACAATGCCAGTGTGGAGTCCCTCCACAGGATATGTCCCACCTCCTTTCTTGCCCATCCTGCACAGTCACCTGTACCTTTCAGGATTTAAACGAAGACAACGAAGGAGCTGTGCAGGTGGCAAAATACTGGTCGGGTTATTATTTGAGTCCATCAACACGCAAAGAAGAAAAACTTCTTCGAAAGGGCTAGATTTACAGACCGTATTTTGAATTTAAGTATTTTGCTCGTCCCACAAATATAACGCTTGTTCACATTCAATATAATAAAAGCCATCTTATGGTGCCATACACTTGGTCGTTCTCCCGGATTCGATTGTCTATGGAAATCGGGCAAAGGACCACAACATGGAAATGAGCGGGGTCAAGTTCGCCCGTCTTCTTACAATCTAGGATCTAAGATACTTGACGCCAATTTTCTTTTCATTTTATTCAAACTACTTGTGTCGTTATTCCATATTCCAGTGCGATGACCAGTGTAATTAATGCATTCAAGTAAAGTCTTTCGATCACCCGAAGGGCTAACGACCAAGTATAATTGCGCCATTATAATGCTTTTATTACCGCTCTCATGTGACCTACTGCAGGTATCCGAACAAAGCGCTATGATTCCACATTGACTGTGCGAACCGCCAGTCTGTGGAATTCACTGCCAGCTTCTGTCTTTCCTTATAATCAAAATCTTTACCTGTTCAAAGATCGAGTGAATCGGTTTCTTCTAGGCCGCGGCATCGCTTCACATCAGGCAAGTTGTGGCTAAATGCAAGCCTAATTAGTATTAAAAAAAAAGAAAACAGGTATTGTTTACTTACACCGCAACATATTAATAAGCTACCCACAAAAGTTATTAAGTCAACAACCTACCTTTTTGACTACGTGGAAAAACTGACAAGAAGGATGTACTTGACATTTGTTATTAATACCAAAATAATATAAGCAAGGCCTACTTTTAGAAAACTGGGTCTATACAATGAGCTTAACATCCTACGCAAGTTTGAAAATGATTATGAAGGGTTCCTGATGTTCCTGAATAATAAATAAATGAATATTTTCAGTAAACTGTAGTCTGGCTTTTAAATAAGCACGTTTGACACAGAAAAAGTGAACAATGACCTTTTTTTTGTATGTAGAATGTACTATAAAGAAGACCTTCTTCGCGCAGTTTTTACGACCTGAAAACACATCAGGATATTTGTATCAAAAGTTAGTTTATTGTGATTGAATTATAGACTATAAGAGGAGCTCGAGGCTAAATAATATCAGCCGCTCGGGTCGGTCTGTAGGTTAAGCTGTGCTTGCCTAAGTTGGTCTGTGGTTGGGTGACCACCCATTACATACCGATTTGCCTCGGAAAGCACGTTAAGCCGTTGGTCCCGGTTGTAATTTGTAGATCTTTGACAGTCGTTACAGGTACCTAGTCAGTGGCCCGAAAGTCTGACAACCAGTCTTACCAAAGAGTATCGTATTACCCAGAACTAACTGGGTTGTGAAGGTCAGATGGGCAGTCGCTCCACGTAAAATATTGGTATTAAGCTGCATCTGGTTAGACTGGAAGCTGACCCCAAAATAGTTGGGAAAAGGCTAGGCAGATGATTAGGTTCCACAGCAACTAAGAAATGGCAACATCCGACTGGCTTGCTAGCTACCTTATCTAAAAAGACGAATTTATTGTATTTTACAACGGCCAAAACCTTTTGTATTTTATTTAAACAATGGTTTTATAAAGTACCAAAAACCGATTAAGCCAAATTTTAATGACAACTCATTTTTTTTTCAAACTTTCAGTAAACACAAAGCAATTATTTCACTGGCTCACAACAGCTTAATAAACTCAAGGAAATTATTACAGCAAGCTAATAAAGTGAGCATTTAACTCGCTCCAGTTACAAGATCAATACCTGCACTGGAACGTAACAGTCAAACAAAAGTAAAGCACAATTAGCTACTGCACAGAATGAACGCCCAACTTTCCAGCTACGGCCAATTTCTGCGAACGAAATTTTGAAAGTCACCGACAGAAGTATAAAGTTCTCTTACAGTTCAGTAAAAGCGATTCTGTAATTAAAAATTCTAATGAATCTGTCTCTGGCGTTTTTGGATGAACGATTCAACTGCAGGTGGTGAAGGTATTTTGGAATAATCGTTTGGTACAATTAAATGCAAATAGATCTGAGAAAGCAGGTCGTGAATCTGTTTTAACTAGTTTTTGGATCGTAAAGGAATCCTAGGTGGACGAGTTCGCTGCACCAACTTGGTGCTGCTTTACTATAAGGTACCTCAGAAGATTTGCAGAATTATATTGTAAGTTTGTCTTCAAAGATTCTTGCGTGCCCTGTTGTTTATTAACTACAGGAACTGGTGTACGTAGCTACTGAGGGTACGAAACTTGTGGCTCAGTTCTGGGCCGACACAATTTAGATTGCCATCGACACGCTGAGAAGACTTAAAAGTATTTATACTCAAGAGACTGATCGATTATCTTCATTATCATCTTCCTGCCCCTGTCCCATTCTACTTGGAGTCGGCGCAACAAGTTCTCTTCTTCCAATCTTCCCTATCTGACGTCACGGCATCATTTACTCCAAAAAACTGATCGAGTGTCGAGCACACTTAAAACCTTTCCTCAAAATTGTAAAAGCTGCCATTGACAAAATACTTTAAGCCGTTGCGTCGCCATCATCCTACAGAGGATAGAGCCAGACATACCCATACCTCTTTATCGGAAAATTTGATGCCAATTCCTAAGGCTGAAGCTATAGAACGCCATCTGCTACGATCCTTAGATACTCCTATTCTTCTTCCACGTTTATCCATTTATACGCACGCCCATTGCGAGTACTACACACCTGACCTTTACCGGTAAACTTAGTCTGTGTCCTTTTAAGTTGACCTCTTCTCCCGATACTACAACTTTAGCACAATTTTCATTGCGTCCTGTTCGTCGATAGAAGGTCAACTAAAGAAATTCAATCCCTACAGACATTATACGTATTATATCAAACGAATGCTTATTATCAGTTGAACACCAAAGGTGCCCCTAATATTGCTAGACAAAAACCTATGCATACAAATCAAGTAGACACCAGACAAAAAGCATTGTACCCACCTCACATTTGACCGTGAACACTTGAAATCTTCAACAAAAGCTCTTTAGGTCTTAAGTGAAGGGTAAGAGGGAATTTACCCAAATTCTAGCGAGACAAGGATAAAAAAATAAAGTGACTTTTTAGAGACCCGTCGCGTTGCTCCTTTTGAACTTGACCTTGAAGAAAATATGCCCCTGGCTCCTGTTATTCTGAAAGGGTTAGGTATCTGGTAAAGGCTGAGGACGTAAATCGTCTCGTCATCGTCATCGTCTCGAAATTAAAATTCAGTACAGCTGCGGTACTTAAAATACAATGTCACTTTCTTTTAAAGGTCTGGTCTGGTTAAGCAGCTATAAGTTAGAATTATCACGTCAGAAATATTTTTTATCTTTTTTTCAACGTCTTTTGTGAACGTTAGTTACCAGTCTCATGTAGTCTGTATTCGTAATAATTCTATTAAATGATAATATAAAACCAACTTCTATAGCTTTGGGATTTTGGCCGATACCTACTTCTTTCTTAAATTATATCTATGGTACTAATCGTACACCTCTGCCTAGGATTATAAGTGTACCTAATGATAAATGTTTTGTAAATTAAGATAACTCTACTCAGTAATAGGATGCAGATGAACATCTAAACATCTGCTAAAATAACTGTTACCATTACAACCCGCAACGATTTACATCACTTCTCGTTCCCACAATTCAGTACAATCATCGTGCCTTTTGTTCTGAACGTCAATAAAAGCGCGTGTGAATGATGTGAGCCGTTGTTTTCTGTTTACACCAGTTTAACGCGTACTGCAAACACGAAGGGAAACGCGATCGTAAAGTTTTGCCCAGTCGCTGATACGATCAAATGGAGTTCCATTGGTCTCGTGTTCAGGCTATTGAGGCATTTTACGTCATGTTTTTGTTAAGGTTAATTGTATAGTGGTCAGACGATATCAGTATTTAATGACAGATCTTCATCTGAATCTCGGCTTGCATTAATGTTTCCTATTTTACGTCTTTTAGGGAGAGCTAAAATAATTGGTCAATATGGTTCAGTAAAAAAAACTGACCGTCCTAAGGTATACTTCAATCATAGATCAAACAACATAGAGCTATCACTGAGCCGTGTCAATCTGTCTCCGTATTCGCTTGGCCCAAACTAACTTTTTATTGATGTTAATCCACCTAGGCTAGCTAAGGGCGTCCCACATTGCGTTTACAGATTCAGTTTGTTTTCTCCATCTGCTATCGCTCCTACAAACATGGCATGCAAAATGCCATTTCAGCTAACATGTAATTGTATCATCTCTTGTGAATATTGGAAAACAAAATAGTAAAGCTGTTGATGTACGTATAGACCAATATCTTTACTTACCTACTAGAAACTCAATATTTAGAAAACTAAACAAGCTTCTAAAAAAATCACCAAATATTGAGTAAGTAGTTAATTGCAAAAATGGAAAAAAAACCTAACAACTTCACAAAACAAAACTCAACACGAGCCCAACAGTGACTGTCAAACATTCACCCATTTACAATATTAAGTGTAAAATTGAAAACTATAAAAGTCAAATGTATCGACAACGCAACCAATTACTCCAGTATCATCAATCAATACGCGCATAAAACGCTCGTAAAACGCCTGACAATTGCCTTTTATTCTAAACATTATGTTCAAGGTCATGCCTTAATGGTTCAGTCATTAATAAAGGGATAAACGTATCAATTTATAAATATTGAATAAGTAAAAGCAGCCGTGTTTTGTCTAGATTTAGTAGGTGTAAGTAAAAAGGCAGAATATTGTTGGTATTTGATGCGAATTTCGAGTAAAACGAGAGACCAGCAAAGTGGAAACTGCATTTATTGTTACTTCTATAATAATAATAGTGCACTGATTGCAACGGAGAGACAAGAATATTAAACCCCAATCTATTTAAGTCGCGAGTTAATAGGCTTCTTTTGGGTTAGCTCGTTCCATCGTCGACCTCATCTCTGTCCTCAGGACTAGATTGAGGTCAAGAGTAGGGCCATTAAACATAAAAAAGTATATAAATAAAATGTATATAATACTGTTATGTGTGCGAAGTTAAAAAATATATCAATAAGGATTCCCCACCTTGTACTGTAAATATCACTTAAAAATAATGTTTTGTCCACTGGCATGGAATGCTGGATGATAATTTTGATATGCTGAATCATAATAGTAGTTATAAATTGTAGGGCTTGATTTAGAACGCGCGGACACGGCTCGTATTATTAGGAGGTTTGTTTCTCTGGACCCCTGACCGCCGCCGGCGCCGGTAGCTTTGACCCCAGTCCCGATACCGGAGGGCTACTATTTTTTTTTATATATTAATTCTTTTAAAATATAAAAAGGGAGCAAAAATAATTAATAAACGAGTTTTAGAATAAAAAATACCCATTTAAACATATAAATTAGTTGGTCAGGAAAAAAAACATTTTGTGAAAAAAGTATGTAATAGGTTTAGGCCCGTTTTCATGAACACTAAGTAATGCCTAAATAAATTCCAAAATATTATTGCACTGTTTATTTGTCTTGCAAACTGCGCCCCTTAGCAGCACTAAGCATTAGCCAACACGCTCCATCAGCTCCTTTAACTTGTTTTCTGAACACAGAACAAACGGTTAAAGAGGAAAACAGCTTTGCTTAAGATGAGACTTCGGAAATTGTTAAACTTTGAATAGTGCAAGTAAGGATGCGACGCGACTAGTGTGCTAATGTGATATTTGTTATGTTCTAAAGATCATCTGCGTAGCCTTTTCCCAACTATGTTGGGGTCGGCTTCCAGTCTCACCAGATGCAGCTGAGTACCGGTATTTTACATGGGGCGGCTGCCTATCTGACCTCCACATCCCAGTTAGTACTGGGTAATACGATACCCCTTTGTAAGACTGGTGGTCAGACTTTCGGGCCACTGACTAATTTTGACGACCGTCAAAGATCTATAAATGACAGCCGGGACCAACGGCTTAACGTGCTTGCTGAGGCACGGAGGAAATTCGGTATGTAATAGGCGGTCACCCATCCACGGACCAGCTTAGGTTAGCACGGCTTAACTTAAAGACCCGAGCAGCTGTTATTATTTAAGCACGACTTTCTGTTGTGTTCTAAAGATAAAAACAACTTAAAAGCAGCGAGCTATTTGCGTTACACACTTACAATATGGCAGTTGAACAGCGTTCATTGTGATATTCATATTGCCAACGACGATTTTTTCGAATATGGATTATCGAAGTGAGTTAAGAAGGAAACAATGGATTGAGAATGCCCTCCAAAATGTTTGAGATTGTGAATAAAAATGTATTTTGCAATCGAGGTACTGTCTTGCACAGAATGTCTGTTAAATCTATGTTATGGCAATTGTTATACAAGCCATTCGTTTTATAAGGACAACTTTCGTATTTTTTTTAAATTTGTTTTCACTGTCTATGCATGGTATGCCTACGACTGTTTGGAGGCACGTGGAGGCTGAGGGGGCGCGCGGGCTGCGGCATCAGCTTCGGGCGTCGGCGGCGCCTGGGGGGCGTACGGGCGGCGCGGGCGCTCGCGCTGCCTCGCGCTCCGAGCGTCGCAGCACTTCACTTCACTTCACTTACCACGACAAAGGCACTGCGCCTATTAAACTTATTGGAATACACCAGATCTATATTAGTCCACGAGTTTTTTATTTCTTCGCTAGAGCAGAGCAGTCGACGTAGTATCGTCAACACACCCATGTGTGAATAGCTATGAAAACTGTAAAGGACCGCTGGTAATCCCTCAAT
Organism: Eurois occulta; assembly: GCA_950022335.1. Taxonomy (NCBI): domain Eukaryota; kingdom Metazoa; phylum Arthropoda; class Insecta; order Lepidoptera; family Noctuidae; genus Eurois; species Eurois occulta. The sequence goes on from OX465486.1 coordinate 2,909,195, forward strand.
ACAGGTCAGGTCTATAAAAATGTTACTATCACTTCATCACTTCACTTCATTTTATGCGCGCCGGGTAGAGGGTCTGTTTGTGCGGTCAAATCTCAGGAATTCCAGAATAGATTTTCATACGATGGTCACTAATAGAAAGAGGGATTAACTAAAAAGGTACGCAAGAAAGCCATCAGAACGGTGATATTAGGCCTTTCGTGGCGTGCGCTGCGAAAATAGGACAAGTTACACGGAAAAAAAACGTTTTAATTCGAGTATCACTGACTCATAACATAAATAGTACACTCATACACATTACTAATTCAATTCAATTCATAACAATTTAATTTACTTATTTCAATTCAATTCATAACAATTTAATTTACTTATTTCAATTCAATTAAAATAAGTCACATACTCGTACAATAAAAAAATAATCATAATTAAATTAACAATTTACATAATAAATCAGGTTTCTTAGTCGCATCAACTTGCCACATGTCGCTTACAACAGTGGGACAGTATACTAGAGAATTATTAATTAAATCCGTGAAAGCATAAATGTATGGTCACCCATCCACGGACCGCACCTCAGAAATCGTTACTTAATTTCGAAGATCGACCTGAGAAGTGGGTTCAAACCATTGATTCAAACATACACATTACTGTAATCAACACTTATAGTAGGAGCGTGTTTACCTTTAGCGCAATCTTATAATGCATGAAACAAATACAGCCTACTGTGCTGTCTACCCCACCGCGCACCTATAGATATCTGCTAAAACTTTGTCACATGACCGACCCATCAATCCTCCAGAAGTCATCGACTATTGAAAAGTGCTACCCGTGCGAAGCCGGGGTGGGTCGCTAGTATTATAATGAAGCTGAAAACAATAGCTCGTCTGCGTTAGCCTAAGTTAATTGATCTTTTCAACTCGCTAACATAGTTTTGTTTTCGCGATATTTCAAAATCTAGTCTGGTCTTTCACAAATACTAGAATATTATTTGATATATTATTTAGCGCTCATGAAATTAGAACTAAATTGAAACTGTTCAAATGTTCATAATTCATTCAACTTCGTATCAATTTCAAGCATTTATAACAGCTGAAATAACTCACTTGGAACTAGAACTGACTTTTGAAACACAAGTTTTGAATAGTCTCTGTTTTATTTTAAACTTTATGGGTGAAAATGAAACGTAGCACGTACGTACATGTCAGGTCGTCGTATACAATGTCAATTCGATACAGGATCAGCACCGCCTCTCTGCAACGACTCGCCGTCGCCAAGTCATCATCATCTGCCTAGCCTTTTCCCAACTATGTTGGGGTCGGCTTCCAGTCTTAGCGGATGCAGCTGAATACCAGTATTTTACATGGAGCGACTGCCTATCTGACCTCCACAACACAGTTAGTGCTAGGTAATACAATACCCCTTGGTAAGACTGGTTGTCAGATGTTCGGGTCACTGACTACCTGTAATGACTGTCAAAGATCTACAAATGACAGCCGGGACCAACGGCTTAACGTGCTTTCCGAGGCACGGAGGAAACTCGGTATGTAATGGGTGGTCACCCATCCGCAACCATGACTGACCCGAGTGGCTGTTCTGAATGACCCGAGTGGCTGTTCTTATTTAGCCACGAGCTCCTCACCGTCGTCAAGTAACCGGAGTAAATCATTTCATCAACTTCGGAGCGTTTACGCGGTAATGCTGATACGAGTACACGCAAATGCTCAATACACCATTGTCTGATACGACGAGAAGCACCACTAGGGGAGTCGTCGTATGTCGTAGGCGTTTTGTACGAGTTGACAACTGAATGCATGCTTAACGGGTGATGCTCGTATATGAATGTTGCATTATTGCGTCTGGATTTCATTTCATAGAAACACATTGAACGGCTATGTGACTTAGTCACGTTAGGTTATTTATCAGGCTTTACGTTTTGAAGTCTTTGCCAACGGTGGACAAAAACAAATCAAAGGGGATGGAGAACTTTTCATTTGTGTGGTTTTAAGTGCAGCTTTTCTGATCGCTTTGTTTTTAATGCGATTGCCTCTATGAGCGCTTGATCGACGACGGAGTGGTGTTTATATTTTATGTAGTTTTATTTTAGTTTTTGTAGTCCTTTGGACCCGCATGCTGTTTAGTTTTGTAACTTCTTTTAGTGTGTTTTGAACTGTGACAAGTTTTGATTTGTGTTTACAATGTTAACAACAGCTTGATAATAATGTACATTTATACTACGTTCTGAAATTGCAGGTATAGGATAGATACATAATTTGGTTCATAAATGTAATGATGTTATTTATTTGATACCTAATATTACACGGCACTTAAATAAACTCCGGTTTCAAAACGAGAATAACATTATTGTACATAGATACTGCGTAATAATGTATGTAGGAAGGATATAACTTAGGGTATTATACAGAAAAACATATTTCGGAAAACTTTTTTGCGAATGTCCGGTCCCTCCTGATTACGATGAAACGACGGCGTCAAATAATAAACATACGTCCGAGCCCTGCAAAGCGAACGCCACCGAAGTTATGCGCATAACGCGAAAGGGTTCCTACCATTCATCATCGCAAACAAACTGAAGTCAACTTCTCCACAACAATGTGCCAGTCTCCACAATCCGCTTTCGAAAAATGTTTCACATTCGCCTTTGACCTACTTTGCACATGCGCGGCATATCTAAATTTTACATAAAGCCTCGAAAAATTTCCGTGTGACGCGGCGCATTGCGGCACCGACGGCAAATATTGTGACAACACCGCACCGGCGAGCATTCGAAATTGAGCGCGCACACAAGTTTCCATCGCACGAAAGTGCAAACTTGAACAATTTCGAACTTATCTACTACATGGAAATTCCTAAATAAACTTTGAGATTTTCAAGTCATTTCGCTACATATTTCACTTGGTATCGTCTGTGAAATTGGAGCTGTCAGAGTATTTTAAGAGCAAATTGTTTCGTACAGTATGAATATGAGAATAGGTAACATTAAAGCAAATTGCATTTAACGTGTGAATAGTTAAGGTAGTATTTCAGTGTAAAAAATGACAGGCAATGGACCTGTCCCGGTCAGTTTACTAGTCCAACGTACATTTTTCTGTCCGCAGACAGATTGCCGCGAACGGGAAAGCTTTGATAATTTATAGCGACGTGCACTACCACTCTTTCCGTGTATTTCTATCACTGTTTTTTTTTGTGTGGAACTTTTAGGAAATATGGTCTGAATTTTGCGTATCCTTTGCTGTTGGAATGCATAATTTGAATATTTCCCTTTTTGAAAACTCAAAGAGGTAAAAGGGTAAATGAAGCTTCGTAATTTTCCTTAACGAATATACCAAGAGTCTTCATAGATAATTCAGCAAGTAAAGTCTGTGGGTGACCCGCAATAAGTCTGAGAACTAACTTTACACTCTGTATTTAGTGCTACTATACTTGTTGTCGTATAGTAAGACTACTCGGCGTCCCCAGTCAGGCACACTCGTAAAGTAGCTCAATCTACTGTAAAAAGAGTTATGTCCGCAATTTCCTCTACTCACTCACTATTCACTAAGTACCTCGGAGGAAAACTTTGGTAGCTGCTACGTAGTACATAAATTAAGTAATGCTATGGGATACTCGACTTTATCTTGTTCTAGTTTTATTATTTCGATTTTTGATACAACGTTGAAGTTACCCTAAACAGGGACAACAGATTAGTGTCTAGTATTTATTGACTGCCTCGTTGGTCAAGTAATCGCAAGTGCGACTGCGGAGCATGAGGTCCTGGGTTCGACTCCCGGGTCGGGCAAAGTGTTTTTGGGTTTTTCTATCAGGAATTTCTCAGTAGCAGCCACGGAGTCTGGATTTTGTGCCCGGTTGATGGCAAAAAGCTTGCCCCCTTTTGCATGGGACTTAAACATAACTGGTGAAATGTGGGTGTACTAATAGGTACATCTCTGCCTAACTCTTCGGGGATTACAGGCGTGATGTTGTGTTTTGTTAAAACCTACGATTGTCACAGATTGCTCACCAGTATGTTCCTGGTATCTAAAACCGGCCAAGTGTGTGTCGAGCCACTCACAATGTAGGGTTCCGTAGTTGCCCATCAAAATATGCGGACACTTCCTACGGTCCGATTTGCCCCCGTACGATGATTTTTACTGTAATGATAAAAACAAACTTACATTTAAAACCTGTGCTCCCATACTTTATGTATAGGCTAGATTATTACTCGTAAACTTGTAAAGCCTACTTAGCTGTGATAGTTTTTCTATTAACTTCGTCATAAATATACTACCACCACCTTACATTTTTTTCACACACCGAAACATAACAATTTAGCTGGTACAGGGGGGGGGACACTTGAGTCTAACAAAAAGTAGCACTTTAAAGCTTAATATTTCACAAACGAATCTTTTAATAGAAAAATTGTACCAACAAACTCGCAATGTTTTTTTAAAAGACCTATTAATGACATCCCACACTATGGGGTACGCGAAAAAAAAAATCCCCACTTAACGTGTACAGGATTACCCGACCCTTTTCGAGATTTTATTTTACCACTTTGTCGGCGTAACTAATCTGTAAATTCATGCCAAATCACAGCTTTCTAGTACTAAGAGTCTTTCAGCTAAGCTGCGGACGGACAGACGGACGGACATGGCGAAACTATAAGGGTGCTTTGTTGATTACGGAACCCTAAAAGAGACACTCGAAGTTACAGTTTTAGCATCACAAATATTTTTAATCCAACAAAAGTTTATTAACTCATGTGTGTTCCTTTGTTTGACGAGATCTGGCAGCAGCATCAGGGGGTTACTATGATGTCATAAAGCAGAAGTAATTCCAGTGTGGGAAAGAGACGGAACTATACAGGTCGTCTAGCGCCATCTCTTTCTCACACTGGAATTACTCCTGCTTTAAGACGTCATAGTAGGCCACCTGTTCATATTGATAATTGCTAAACTTTTTAGGTCACCCTTCAAGGATGTCCCCTACATTTTATTAAATTACTACCCTTTTACCTAGAGACAAAGTTGAAAATAACTTTATGAGCACGCACACATGCCAACGCTCTCAGGGATACAAAAATATATGATACATTTCCCCAGACGTACGTGTTTTCAAAAGTGTTTCCACTACAACATAATCTTATTAGAAAACTTAAGCATCTTACAGGAATTTATCTTTCAAAGACCTTTTTCAGAACTAAAATAAAAAGAGACGTAATTGGGTCTCGTAAAGGTTTTAAAAACAGACGCATATCTACTTGATTTCTTACTTCTTTTAGATCAAAGGAATGTATTACTTCTTATCTTACTTGCTATTATAAAAGCGAAAGTTTGTGCAGATGTATGGAAGGTGTTTGTTACCTACTCTTTAACGCAAAAACTACTGAACAGATTTTGATGAAACTCCAGAGTAACGCGACTTATACATCAGAATAATACATAGGTTATAATTTATAATGATATTGTCGCCGTAGCCACTGGCGTAACATAGTTTATAAAAAACTAGAGAGGTGTCAAGGGACACCCGGATGGAACGAAGTTCCTTTCGATTAAGTAGTGAAGGAATTGTTAAAAAAAAAAATTGGCACAAAAAAAAACCACCATCACCACCACCACCACCACCACCACCTTCACCACACATTACCCTCCTTTGCGTCGCGCAGTCGGGTAAAAGTGTCGTACACACTTTTCGTCTGAATTTTTTCCGTCTAGCCCCGCAACGCGCGATAAGGAACTACGTTCCAAAAATTACTATTCATTATAATATAATTTCAATCCACTTGGCAGGGTCGAACTCCACCCAAATTGTCTTTCGAGGATTTCAATTCAGGAAACCAACCTAATACGCAAAGGTCCTAATTTCGGGCACCGGGAACAGAAACAAACAAACAGTCCAGCAAATTTAATTCCTTTTCATTATTAGTGTTTATTCAGGGTTCACTGCCCCCGTCAGAGCGGTTAGAAAGGCTTGACTGACTAAATAAAAGTGAACTCAAATTGGGTGACTTAGTTGAACCAAGTTAGTTTGGCAATGTGCCGGGAGTTAGTAGGTTTATTTCATTGATTATAATTAAATTTAATTGCTTGGAAAGGTATGATTTCGGTGCATATGTTTGGTACTTATTAAAAGCATGAATTGCTAAAATTCTGTTCAGTTTTGAGATAAAATACAGCTGACACTATTGAGCTGACCAATTTTTGCGTAAAACTAATTCGAGTATGCGATTGGAGTATTTATTGACGCTACAAAATGAACTCGTTTATAGTTCATATTTCATTTGTTTTTTTTTGATATATCGTTTTTCGCAATATTGTACGGTGATAAATTATAAATACATAGTTTTGTTGGTTTTATAGTTAATCCATAAATACACTACATATCTCTTTACAACAGAACAAGGCCTTCAAAAAGTTATTCCAGATTAAAATCAGGAAAGGTATATTTGTTTTAGAAACCTATCACTATTCAATGAAACTTCATGTTTTAACATGTAACTGACACATTTAATATGTACACTCAAATCAACCGACTAAAATTGTCCACTAAACCTAAACAGGTGATCCAATTAAACCGAATGAAACTTGTTTATATTTAACCAGCTCATAAATGATGATAATTTGTTGATTTAATTTGTTAAAATTACATTTAGTCTTTTGAATGATGTGATCAGTTGTTGAAACATCGAATAGTTCAAATAACTAGTAGGTAGATATTTCATTATTTTAACAAAACACTATGTATACATACATACAAATACATGAAATTGAAGTGTCTGTTTGTTATTTCAAAATAAGAGCTATTTACTGAATGCATATTATAAAAGTATATACGGTACATAAAACAAAAAAAAACTGTATTTTTTATCAATCTGTTTATTCCGGCTTATCTCAGAAATGGCTCGACCATTCGACTTCACTAGCAGATAGCAGATGTTATAAAGAGTAACTTAGGCTTACTTTTATTTTAGAAAAAGAATCAGAGTTGCGTGAAAAGAAATAAAACCTCGAAATTGTTAGCGAAATTCGATTCAAATAGGGTAGTAATATTTTTATAATCATTTCACGCGATCGAAGTTTTCGTGCAACAGTCATTCTGTAGCGGCACTACAAAAAGTACTTCAGCAACATAGAACAAAAAGTACTACAGCGCCATCTATGACGCAGGGGAAAACGTGAAATCGCGAAAAAAAAATCAGCTGTTCCCTACATTTATGATCGATTAACTCGTCAAAATGTAGGGATCAGCTGATTTTTTTTTCGCGATTTCAGGTTTGGTCCCATTGTAAAAGTTGTTCATAGTGATGAGTACAATGACCTCTTACGAGGTTTCTGGTGTTTTACAAATAACACTGTATAGAAGGACCCGACAACAACTGTCGGGCAGTAGCCCACCAGACAATAACACCCGTCTGGTTGGAGGATCCTCCCTCTTGTATGGGGGATGAAGAACTTTACACCCTGTTCTTCATACCCCCAAAATTCTATAAAATTTCTTCTGTTGTGGCTTCTGATTCCTCTCTGTAAGAGTGAATGGGCTGTAAACTACCACGTAGGCTCAGTGAGGATTAATAGATGTCACTTTGTCTTTAATTTTTGAGTAGGAAATGCCTGCTTATGTCTGTTTATGTTAGTTTTGTATGGTTATTTTCTCCAAATGTCAAGAACATTAGCCGAAAAAATCATTGTGTTTTAAACGTAAAAGCAAAAGGAAATCTTTGACAATACCTTTAGATTTTCTTGTCGAGAGCACCAACAAAAGCTTTCGAATAATAATATCTTCTGTTATTTAGTAATAATGTTTCTATCAACATAAAATCTTGTTCTTTTATTATCGTCATCTCAGTAGACATCAAATACCACTTTCAAGGCCGAACCTTTTGATTGGGCTCGTTCCTAATGCTAGCCACGTGTACATAATTAGGATAACAGCATACCTACTTTTTACTGTTATTGTTAGCCTACATGATCCCACAGCTAGATAAAGACCAATACGGGCCACTGGTTGTTGATTTTGTCCAGCTCGTCGGTCCGTCTTCTACGTGGTCTGCTGCGTCGCCTTTTAGCTGTGTCATATAGTGGTTATTTTGGCTCACAGCTCATTGGGCATACGATAGATGTGGCCAGCCCACTCCCACATCAGCTTAGCGGTTTTTTGAGCAACGTCAGTAATCCAAGCTTTGGATCGCAGTGTGGACGCGTACGTGGCCAGATGACGCCTAGAATACTGCGATTCATTGCACGTTGGCAAACCCTGAGTTTGGACTAGTGATTGTTTGTCAAAGGCCAGGTCTAGGCTCCATAGATCATAATGGGAAGAAAGCACATGCTCAGGATTTCTCGCTAGAGTGACAATGGAAGGTTTCCTGTGCTCTCATAATTCAGTTTTAACTCACTATATGAACGACGATTTCAAGTCTGATGCACTTTCTTGACCGGATCTACATGTTATGTAGTTGAAATACCATGTTTCATCCTTGTTTACACCACATTTTTAATAGACTTCAGTATATTATACAATTGAATGGAAGAATAAAACGTGTTGGGCCGACCCCAAGTAGAATGGGACAAGAGCACTAAGATCATGAATTAAACAATCTTCTAGGCCTTTTTGGAATATTCCGGGGTATTTCGAAAGATACTCGCATCTACGACAGTGATATTCAGTATGCCCGGTTCAACGACATTAATTGCGTTATGACTTCGTCGAGCTGACGAATTTTTTGAAAAAAAAAAATAAGAAGCAATGAAGGCCATGTCTCTCCTCCTCCCTTATAACCCATCCAAAGGTTTTCTTGAAAATAATGTTGTCGCCATTAATTGCATTCTGACTTCGTCGAGTAGACAAATTTAAAAAAAATAAAATAATAAGAAGCAATGAACGCCATGTCTCTCATCCTCCCACCCTATTCATAAGTTTCTTCATTGTAATAATACCAGAGAGTATTCTATAAATGTATTACGAATTTCCTTCTGAATCCTTTGGAATGCGATGAAAAAATGGGTTCCACAATTGGGGTGACGTATTATTATGTTTACAGTATGTCAACAAGATTCCATCATCAGCTACAACACCCAAAACAGTGATACGCGTAACCGATCATAATTATTATTTACCAACAGAACATGTTTAGGCTTGCGGTTTCCACTATGTTAGTAAAATGAACGGGAGCGGAAGTTTCGGATCATATTTAACGTTGTGGGGTACCCTGGCAAATAATAGGCGGTATGCTTCCGATATTTAGCTAGCAACGATACGCCCAATATGTCAGTTTACCTACGTAATTTAGTTTGGAAACCATCGCTAATGTATTTTCGAAGTGTTATTTGTGATTCTGTGATTATTTCCGGGGTGTTTCCCGGTAACTCTGTGGTAGGCTTGAGTAGAGTTGCTTCTTATTACTGTACGACTATTTCTGTTTATTTTCCTTGACATTTTACTTTGTTTTGTTTCTCAGAAAACAATTTTTTTCGTTGTTTTCCTATCAATCATGGAGATGAGTAAACAATTTGCTACAAATGTTTTCTGTTTATATTTCTTCGTGAGAGAGATATACAAGGTGATTGGAAGATGGGTGCAAAGCTTTAAGGCGAAGATAGTACAGACAGTTTAGAACAATTTAAGCCATGGTTATCTTAGACGAAGTCTTACCATTTTTTTTAACCTAATTTTTAAGATTTTTTTCGAAAATTGCCAAAATTTTAACTAAACTGGTTATTTATAGCTAAATTGAATGATAAATGAATTCATTTTTATTTTATTTTATTAAAGTAATGTGTAAGCAATCTAGCAAAACATGTTTTAGGCCTCTGTGTCGTTAGACATTTTTTTTACAGACATTTAAAGTTCATATAAATTTAAAAAAATCATAAATCATTTTTGAAAACCTTATTTAAAAAAAAAACGGAGTGTGCTTTTTTTGTTCAAATATTTTTGAAAACATGCGTGATAATTGCTCTTTCTTTTGAGGTATCATTTACGAGGATATTTTACAAATTATTGAAATTAGGATCTACAAACCAATTTGAGGGAGAAATTTTAAATTTTAGGCGGAGTAATTAAAACAACATTTGAATCTAAATTATTTATTGTTCATGTTCAAAATGTCTGCCATGATTCCTAATACAAGCACGGCTACGTCTTCTCACTTCTGTTGTTGTTATTTTCAACATCATCTCCAGTTTCATCGTTTCAAACGCTGAATTAATTCTCTCCATCAATTCTTCTCTCGTGTTTATTTCAACATTCGTATACACCAGTTCCTTGGCCCGGCCCCACACGAAAAAGTCCAGCGGGGTCAGATCTGGTGAGCGAGCGGGCCAAGGGATGGGTCCATCTCTGCCGATCCAGCTGTCAGGGAAGCAATTATTTAAGTGTTCCCTTACATTTAACGTCCAATGCGCTGGACAGCCGTCTTGCTGAAAGACGACTGTTCGGTCTCTTTCGAATATCGGGACACCGGTTTCCTCTATCAGAACTGGTAAATCGAATTGTAGGAAGTGCAAATAATTTTCACCATTTAAATTATCCGGTAAGAAGTGGGGCCCAATCAATGTCCTGCCAATTACTCCAGCCCATACATTGACAGAGAATTTTCCCTGAAACGACACTCGCTTCTTAAAATGTGGATTATTGTCTCTGTCGGCCCATTCATGGAGGTTATGAAAGTTTGTAATGCCCTCCCTCGAAAATTTGTTTTCATCCGTCCACAAGATTGATTTCAGGAACCACGCATCTTCGATGTCTCTGTTGAGGAGGAAACGGCAGAACTGTATTCTTCTTTGGGGATCTTGCTCTTCCAGACCTTGCACACCCCTACCATGGAACGGATATTTGTCATTTTGGTGCATTGTATGCCACACCTTCCATTGTGAAATGTTTAGATTTTGAGCTACGGCTCTGGTACTGGTAGTAGGATCTGCTTGAAATGCTGCCAAAATGTTTTCTTCGACGTCAGTTTCATGTCTGCCTGGGTTGACTCCAGGTTCCACGCGGTGAAACCCAACTTCGGCAAGTCGACGAAAAGTGTTGTAAAACACTCGCACATTCGGTACCCTGCGATTCGGAAAGCGTTCTTGATACATCCGTCGCGCTAAGGATCCATTGCCATCTGCTCTGCCATACATAAATACGATATCCGCATATTCCTGATTGGAAAAAGTAGCCATAGCTACTTAACAATTAAAAAAAACGGCGTAGGAGCGCACTAAATGTCAACTCAACACAACTCAAAAATCAACACGTGCAGGAGCTTGCGGCTACGACTGGACACGGTGAAACAAAAATGTTCAAAACTAACGCAAACAACACGTGCAGGAACGCAAAGGGCTACAACTGAACACGGTAAATTGCGAATCAACACGACAACGTCCTCTCACATGGGCAGCTGTAGTTTGACTAATTCAACTAATTGTAATAAGTAAAAGATGTGACCGCTTCAACACAGACTGACTAACCCTAATTAAATAAAAACACGATTTTGTTGCCTTAGTGACTAATACCATTTTGCTGTATTTTTAAAAACCAACGTATTTATCGCTATTTTCTATTCACTGGGCGTTCTACCTGGAAATGCCGTCGCAGCGCGCATTGCTGCCATTGTTTAGATAATCCCTTCAATTCGGTTCTTTCATGTGCCGCACTACGCGCGGCGGCCATTGTTTAGATAATCCCCTAAATTGGCATGTGCAAAAAATTCTTAAAATTGAAGTAATTATCATTTCGAACACATAAAGTAAGCTTAGCGTAAGTTCTTTAAGCAAAAATTTTGTTTTAATTAGTCTGCCTAAAATTTAAAATTTCTCCCTCAAATTGGTTTGTAGATCCTAATTTCAATAATTTGTAAAATATCCTCGGAAATGATACCTCAAAGGAAAGAGCGATTATCACGCATGTTTTCAAAAATATTTGAACAAAAAAAGCACACTTCGTTTTTTTTTTAAATAAGGTTTTCAAAAATGATTTATGATTTTTTTTAATTTATATGAACTTTAAATGTCTGTAAAAAAAATGTCTAACGACACAGAGGCCTAAAACATGTTTTGCTAGATTGCTTACACATTACTTTAATAAAATAAAATAAAAATGAATTCATTTATCATTCAATTTAGCTATAAATAACCAGTTTAGTTAAAATTTTGGCAATTTTCGAAAAAAATCTTAAAAATTAGGTTAATAAAAAATGGTAAGACTTCGTCTAAGACAACCATGGCTTAAATTGTTCTAAACTGTCTGTACTATCTTCGCCTTAAAGCTTTGCACCCATCTTCCAATCACCTTGTATATTTATTGAAATCATAAATAAATTAATTTTTATTTTCCTTCTAAATAACGTCATTAGTTTAATCTAATGTGATATCCAGTACTTCCTGAATTCTTTAGGTGGCTTTCCATTCTTAATGTGGCCCTGGACGACCGAGCGTGGCTGCAAGCCACCCTACCAATTCGTTTTGGTGGCCTCGGCGTCCGCAAAATTTCTAGTATAAGCTTACCGGCGTTCCTGTCCTCTGTCCACAGCACTGAAAAGCTAACCAGGAAAATTTTAGCTCTGTCCCTGGTTGACTCGGAAGTGCCGTGCTTGACCGACGCAGAGGTCGCCTGGAAAGTGACTTGCCCGGATACGGATCGGCCCGAGAACCCGTTTTCCCAGAGACAGTGGGATGAGCCGCTCTGCAGGTTGGTACGGAATAAACTTATTAATACGTCTACCAATACTGCTGAGCGTGCCCGCCTACTGGCTGTGGGTGAGTGGGAGTCGGGCCTCTGGCTTCAGGCACTACCGTCACCTAATTTAGGCACTATGTTAGGTGACACAACCTTCCGGCTCGCTACGTGTTTGCGATTGGGCGCTCCTTGTGGGGCTCCACATCGCTGTCAATGTGGTGAAGCAGTCGACTGCCTCGGACACCATGGCCTTTCATGCAGTAAGAGTGCAGGTCGGATTGCGCGGCACGCTAGCATTAATGATCTCATCCGTCGTGCTCTTGCCACCGCCGGGGTGCCAGCTGTCTTAGAACCCAATGGCTTGGCACGCGTCGATGGGAAGAGACCAGATGGTATGACCATAATGCCATGGAAGTTGGGTAGGCCTTTGGTGTGGGACGCAACTTGCGTCGACACCCTTGCGCCATCCCATCTTCCTAGCACAGTGGGCTGCGCTGGGGCGGCTGCTGCAGGTGCTGAAAACCTCAAACGGCGCAAATACAACAATTTAATTGGTAATTATGTGTTTGAGCCGTTTGGGGTTGAAACACTAGGGCCATGGGGTCCGAGTGCCCACCTAGTTTTTCGAGAAATCGCCAAGCGGTTGGTCGACTCTTCACGTGACCAGAGGGCGGGCCTATTTTTTGGCCAAAGAATCAGCATTGCCATCCAACGTGGTAATGCTGCCAGCCTTCTGGGCACTTTTCCTGTTGACAGCGATGCGGACGAATTTTTGGATGCCCTGTAACCCTTTTATACTTGTACATATTTATTTCTATTATAGTTTTGTAGTTTGTAAATAATTAATATTTCGATTAAAGAATTTTAGGTATTGAATTATTGTAATATTTTCTCAAGTATATTAATTTCACCATTCATAATAACTAATTTATTAACATTACATCAGTTATTATGAATCATTCGGGGAAAATCATAATTGAAATGTGCCTTTATAAACATAGCTAAAAGTGTTTTGAGATTTCTTACTGACTAATTCCGATTTGTCAACTGCCCACTCGTAACTGCCCATTTAGTAGTTGTTGTTGTTGTTGTTGTTGTTTAGTTGTTGTTGTTGTTGTTGTTGTTGTTGTTGTAGTTGTTTAGTTGTTTTGTCTGCTCAGTATGTATTAGATTATCCATTTAGTTATTTTACTGTTCAGTATGTATTAAATGATCCATTTTATTATTTTTTACGACTCATTTTTGTTTACTTTACTGCTAAGTTTTATCTACCGATCTTGTTAATTAATATGCATTTTGTAATTTTTTAACTTACTTAAACTACTATACACAACTGCCGCTTTAAATCAGTCCCGATTAAATGTACTAGAGGTGTAGTGTAATTTTGAATAACTAGGATATTCTAGGACCGAAAGTGAGCGCTGCTTTGATAAATAAAATTATTTCATCATCATCTGGCTAACCTTTTCCCAACTTTTTCGGGGTCATGTAAGTTATGAAATTGTCGCTTTTATTTATTTATTTATTAAAACTTTATGCACATAATGTACAAAGGCGGACTTAATTCTTTTGAATCGTGACTGGATTTTTCGACATATTTGACATTATAATTAACACTAGAAACGGAATATTTACCATGTCCACTGTTTGTTTTGAGTTCCCGATATTTCGGCGCTGTTGCAAGCACCATGATCACGGATAAACTGTAGTTACTGCGGGTGGGTGTTTATGAGCAGACAAATCGGTCTACCCTCTTTCTTGTTCGTTTCGTGATCATGGTGCTTGCAACAGCGCCGAAATATCGGGAACTCAAAACAAACAGTGGACATGGTGAATATCCCGTTTCTAGTGTTAATTATAATGTTAGTGACCATGACAGTTTAAAAACTTATATTTGACATACACGACAAACGGCAAAGTATATTATTGCGAGATAACTGGCTCTTAATAACTCACAAGCAATTGCAAGTTATACTATCAGATCAATGCGTCTTCCGTGTGTCAGTTCAAATTTTCTTTACCCCTTAAGATTGAATGCAATCTCTTGACGTTCACAAGTACAGCAACATCACTTTATTTCACGAAAATTGTTTAAAGCATAAACCTGTTTACTGTGCTGGCTTTTGGCTACGAGCCAATTCTCATGCAAAGTTGCTGTCTTCAATTATTCTTTATAAGATCCAAATAGATCGTTGAAATTTAAGTGAGGGTTACACTTATGTCGGTAGCTTAGTTTAGTTTATTTATTAATAATTATTAAAAATTACATGTCAGATTTATAAAAAAAAAAAAAAAGGTAGGTAGGCTTAGGTTATAGATCTATATCTTAGAATGGATTATAACGATATTGTATGATAAGCAAGGTTTGCAATTAAACTGTGTGCTTCAGCGACAAGAATGGTAAAAATGGGTGCACTGACTGGACAGGTCTACTCAAATAAATCTATGTGCAACATTCTTCAGACCTCAAAACCAGCTCAGTCACTAATCTGAATGCATACTACGAACTGTTACTATGACTTCAGCAAACACATCATTCACTTGATTCTAGACCTGCAGTTACACACATTTTGATCGTGTAGGTGCTGTACTTTTGTATGAAATAGCGTACATTTTTCATAACCGTCGAAAACAGCAAAATTAAATGGAATCTATACTTTATTATTATAATACTTCAAATGCGAAAGTAACTCTGAATGTTTGTTACCTTTTCACGACTAAAAGGCTGATCGGATCGTAATGAAATTTGGCAAGGAGTTACATTATATCCTGTGGAAGGACACAGACTGTCTTTTTTTTTCGCACACATACCCACCAAAACCTCCACGCGAACGAAGGCGCGGGTAACGGCTAGTATCAAATAATTTGAAATTATACGTAGCACTGTAAGTTACTGTAATGTACCGTAAAGTGTTGTAATAATAAGAAAGAGTATGGATAGTCTCTAAAAAATTAACATCGTAGCGCATTAACAGAATACCATTGAAAACTCAGCAGCTCATCCCCACGATACTATAACATTAAATACTAATGTTTTAAGTGGATATAACGCCTTCGAGGTGTTGACAACATTACGAACTCCAATAAAAGTTCCTATAATTGAGAAAGAGGGGTAAAACTTTGAATATTATTTTTTATCACCAGCCCAACCTTGGTTCGGGCAATTTTTGAAGACAACCGTGCCGTGCCCCCGTTTCATACTTTCTTCAATAAAATTGGAGATAGCGCGAAGAATTATTTGTTTGAAAACTTTGTTATCAGTGATTGTGATATAAATGCAATTTTGGTGCAAAATTGGTTTATTACTTTTTGAGAAATTTATTTTCTCAATGGACAAACTGATTTATTTTGAGAATCAACATTATTTAGCTTTCAAGCTAAAAAAGACGATAGATATTAATTCTGTTTCTAACGTGTAAAATTGATATTTGTGATCCATGTAATATTCCAATATGATATTCACACATTTTATTACAACACAAATGTGTTTACACTTTTACAAAGAAAAAAATCTTACGTTTACTTTATTTCTGAAGGTAAAATAGAAAATAAAGATAATCCAGTTTTTTATTTACGACCCAGAAGATGACGCTTTTACAAGTTTTTATTTAACTTGCAATGTTTGTATGTTTTTTTAAGTCAAATCTTGCAACTGAATTTTAAAACACTTATCCCTAAGCGATAGAGCTGAAATTTTGCATGCACGTTTAGTTTGGATGACATTGCGTGGTTAGCTAAGAGATGTCATTTGAAATCTGTTATAGCGGACTAGTTACTTTTATGCACGCCCATGTATCAATTAAAATTTGCTGAGAAAAATACCAAAAAACGACGTCACACCTATATATTTTAAAAGCTTGTTTAATTTTTTTTTTTTTACTAAAAGTTTGTTTTATCACAGTCACAGATTACATTTGAACAATCACAGTGATACAAACTACGTATATAAATACTTATATTCCTAATGAATTATAATACGTAGCCATTTATCAAACGGAACGTAAAGACATTCAGAAAGGGGACGATTAAGTGGAAGTCCTTCATTTTCTCAGCAACCCATCATTCGTTTTGACAAATGAGGTGTTATTAGATCTGTCTCCGCCTTAACCCGCTTGCTGTAAAATATAGCGTTCAATATTTTCTGTAAATGGTTTACCAGTAGGTCATATATTTTTTTTGATAATTAGTTACACTTATCTTAAGAAGAGCTCGGGTCGACCTTCAGGTTAAGCCGCACTTGCCTAGGTTGGTTTGTGGATGGGTGACATTACATACCGAGTTTCCTCCGTGCCTCGTAAAGCACGTTAATCCGTTCGTTCTAGTTGTCATTTGTACATCTTTGTCAGTCGTTACAGTAGTCAGTGGCACAAAAGTCTGATATCCAGTCTTACTAAGGGGTGTCGTATTACCCGGTACGAACTGGGTTGTGGAGGTCAGATAGACAATCATCATCTTCCTGCCCTTGACCCATGTTATTTGGGGTCGGCGCAACACGTTTTTTTCTTCCATTCTCCTCTGTCAACCGTCATGCTATCATTTACTTCTTTATCTTTCATATCATTTCTCACACAATCCATCCATCGTTTGAACTTTGGTTTTCCTCTCCCTCTCCATCCATCAAGGTCAGATAGACAATCGCTCCATGTTAAATACTGGTATTATTATAATTATGGTTAGACTGGGATCCGACCTCAATATAGTTGGGAAAAGGCGAGGCAGGTGATGGTAACACTTATCTTTAGTCATATTTGTGTTTAATTATAATTTTGTGTTCATCAACCTATTATAATTTTAAGTAGGTGGTAGAAGCGGGTGTCTTGGTAATTTTTATTCTAGGTGAGTATATTTATATTTTTCACAACTATTTCTTCACGCCTTGGTTTACTTAGTGTTTAATTTTTCCTCAAATCCCGCATACGTCATTTTTTTAATACTATAATGCACACAATAAAGTCATGCATGAATCCGTGTATTACAATACATGTTGGATTAGTTATTGCGATATTGTCATTGTCAGAAAACCTTCATTCTGAAAGTTTGATGAATTTTCAAAATTTTGAATGAATATGATGTATGATGATTTGATGAATAGAAATTTTCTTCAACGGATCCGTTGAGCTGATCAGCTATAGAACTAGAATATCTCCATGAAGCAAGTACCGGAGTTTTTCACGTTCGCAATGTAATTCGTAGCAGGTAATAATTCAGCATAACACAGCACATTGACATGAAATTGACGTTTCGGCATACTGCGAAAAAATGAAGGTACAACCTGGAATTCATAAAGATGGACAATGCCATATTGGAAGTCTAGAAATAATGAATATTTACGTTTTTATTTCTAAAGGATATTGAAATATACTTCGAATAGTGAGAACAATGCGAACTGATCTAGATGCAAGGCCTGGTGCTGGAACTGGATGCGGTACAAGTTGATGTACATAATGTATAAATGCTAAACTGGTAAATTATGTAATTTTTCTAAAGGATATTGAAATATACTTCGAATAGAGAGAACAATGCGAACTGATCTAGATGCAAGGCCTGGTGCTGGAACTGGATGCGGTACAAGTTGATGTACATAATGTATAAATGCTAAACTGGTAAATTATGTAATTTTTCTAAAGGATATTGAAATATACTTCGAATAGAGAGAACAATGCGAACTGATCTAGATGCAAGGCCTGGTGCTGGAACTGGATGCGGTACAAGTTGATGTACATAATGTATAAATGCTAAACTGGTAAATTATGTAATTTTTCTAAAGGATATTGAAATATACTTCGAATAGAGAGAACAATGCGAACTGATCTAGATGCAAGGCCTGGTGCTGGCACTGGATGCGGTACAAGTTGATGTACATAATGTATAAATGCTAAACTGGTAAATTATGTAATTTTTCTAAAGGATATTGAAATATACTTCGAATAGTGAGAACAATGCGAACTGATCTAGATGCAAGGCCTGGTGCTGGCACTGGATGCGGTACAAGTTGATGTACATAATGTATAAATGCTAAACTGGTAAATTATGTAATTTTTCTAAAGGATATTGAAATATACTTCGAATAGAGAGAACAATGCGAACTGATCTACATGCAAGGCCTGGTGCTGGAACTGGATGCGGTACAAGTTGATGTACATAATGTATAAATGCTAAACTGGTAAATTATGTAATTTTTCTATAAAACGTTAAATATAAAATTGACGTCACTGGAACGTGTCATATTTTTTTATATGATATCTGTGTCAGATATTTCTGACAGCCTCTCTAAAGTTTTTTAAAAGACTTCGATCATTTAAATTGTATTTTCAAGTTATAAACGAACCGTTCACAAACCAAGCATTATTGTACATCAAACTAAGTAACTCTACGCAAACATGATAGCTGGGTTTTTTTTTTGGGGGTGAAAAATCACGGTAGGAATCAATATAACGCACTCACTCATTGTACTGATGGATGCATTGAATAGTACAGGGGTCGTGCAGGTATTCAAAGTAATGTTACAACATTAAAAACTTGTTTAAAAAAAAAAGTTGTGAAAAAGTTGGTAGTTTGACCCCCAATATCTCCGTAATTAGAAGGTTCCCAGGTATAGTCCAGAACAAAAAAAGATCGCAGTGACTGAGAGGCCAAGTGCCTTTGGGCTTCGTTAAGGGTCTTGTTACACCCTTTATAAAAAAAAATATTTCAACCAAAATTCTTCACCAAAAATGCAAAACCGATAACACATCTGCCTACCCCAGAAGGTACGATATTGATACATTCACTACACGTAAAGTGCCCTACAAAGAAAACCGGATGATCCGCGGCAAGCAGTGTTCCGGCTTTAAAGGGTCGGGAGATTTTCCTCCGTACACTTCAGATCGAATACGTTCGTGGAAAAAGTCGAGAAAAGCCGAGCGAGAACAATTTCGTACTATCTATATAAGACTTTCCGAATCTAGTTCGGCTTATGGCAGGCACCGAGTAGATTTCCACGTAGTATTTTATGAGCGTTGTCCTTTTTAGTGTATTTTTTTAAATATTTTGTTCCTGTTAGTAGTAGTATTACGAATGTGAAGAAGGCTTCGTGGCAATACACATATAGAATAGAACACCCACATTTCGCCAGTTATGTTTTAGTCCCATGTAATGGGGGCAATCCTATTGCCAACCGGGCATAAATCCAGGCTCCGTGGCTGCTACTGAGATATTCCTGATGGAAAGACCCAACAACACTTTGGCCGACCTGGGAATCGAACCCTGCTCAACAGTCGCGCTTGCGACCGCTAGATCAACGAGGCAAATACGTACGTACGTAGTTATATTATGGTTTTATAGGTAAGGCTGCAATTATTGATGAGATTTTAGATTTATTTCTGGGATAACATCGCCCCTGCGATGAGATGGCAATTTGCAACCGTATATTGGCGGTGGTGACCATTAACCATCTAGTGGGCCAATTCCCTCTAAACACGCTAAAAATCTAGCCGTAATGATTAAAGCATTCATCTTTCATTCAAGGTATTTTTGATACACCGGAATACAAAAATACGAACATTTTTAGAATTACTGAATTCGTCCCTGTAATTATTTGCTTACCAAAGACACATAAAGAAGTTACAAATATACAGACAACACAAATTACTGATAGAATCAATAAAAATAAAATATCTAATACTGTTTCTTGGCCAAAAAATTTAGGTCAGTTAAAAATAGTCTACGTGGCTTGAAATAATCTTTTTTTGTCGCTTTATTTTCTCAAAAAAGTATTTATAACTCAATAAAATGTCTTTGGGTTCAGACCTTTGGTAAAAATCTTGAAGAATCGGACTTATATTTCTAGTATTTTAGTGTAAGTCAACTCTAAAATCTGCCTTCTACTTATTTAATCTGCTAGTAATATAAATTAAATTGGCTTTTCGTGTTTGTTTATGTCACTGCGTTATTCAAGCTTTCTTAACTGTGCCACGGATTCTGATACGATTTTCATCATCATTTTAGAGAATGTATTCCAAAAGGTGTATGTATACAGCGTGAATCAAAAACTTGTGGGCATATTTTAATGAAATTTATGTTGGTCCAATGTTCAGTTTGATGGTGTGTACCTCACTCTATATATGACCACACCATCTAGTACATGCTGTATCATATAACCTAACATTAAAATTAAAAATGCTAGCTAGAAAAATCTCAATGCTTTTCTAAACAATAAAATGATGTATGAAGCAGGAGGTCTATTCTAGTTAATACTTTATTCAAATATTGTTGCACCTAAATACATATTTTTGAAGTGTCACGAATAAAATTGTACTTCGTCATTATTATCTTGCCTTTTTCCCAATTCAATTGGGTTCTTCTTCCATACTTCTCTGTTACTCGTCATCTCATCAGACCCTTTCTTTCTTGCCATATCATCCTTTACACAGTCCATCTATCGTTTCTTTGCTCTTCCTCTACTCTTATCCACATTTAAACTCAAAAATTTCCTTACGAATAAAATTGTTCCTGCTTCAAAACAAATTACCGAGTCTCATTTTAAACCACCACCCAAAAACATCACAAAATTATTCTAATTAACAAACAAGTACCAATTCAAACCGCATGGACAAAACAACAGCCCTTTCACACCACCGTCCCACATTTGCGCGACAATTCGATTCGATCAATACTAGCTCACTCAAATTCGCAATCACACGCTTTATTTGAGCACAACTCGTGCTTTGTACCAAGTCTATTGGACTCTACTGATATAAACTGTCTGGTGCTTGAATCAATACGGGTAGCTAAACTGCTGTGCGATTTAGCACCGGTTAGCTCGAAGCGGACCACAAAGCGGTAGCACCCAGTCTGGGTGGGTACTATTAATTTGGAGTGATTTACATTTCAAGCGACGGTTGTGCAGAGTGGGGGGATAGGTAACAGATTTGAGGAGGTGATTCGAAGATTTTGGTTAGAAAACGTTATTTTACTTGTATTATTTAAATTTTTTGTGTAGTATTGAAGTGCACCATTGTCTACCCCATTTTATGTTATGTTCGTGCAGTCCATCCAAGGGTTGTCTAAGAGATATCGCTATCAACGATAAGACCGCCATTGTAACCATAACATTAGCAGTATTGTAAAACAGTTGTGTTTTAATGTTGCTGTACAATAAAGTATCTTCTATTCTTAACTTCATCAGTTAGATGGTCACGTTCTGTTCTTAGATAAATATTAATCATTCCAGTAGTTTTCATTCTCATCCAAGTATATATCTTACTAGTTTTCCGCCCCCGGCTTCGCCCGCGTCGAGTTCGGTTATATCGCGTTTCCAAGAGAACTCTTCAAAAGTCCGGGATAAAAACTCTTCTTATCAAATCTTAATTATGTTCTTTCTCAAGGTCAACTCTATCTCTGTACCAAATTTCATTAAAATCAGTTCAGTGGTTTAGACGTGAAAGCGAAACAAACAGACAGATAGACAGAGTTACTTTCGCATTTATAATATTAGCCAACCAACCCCTACTTCCCTACTAATACTATTAGTAGGGAAGTAGGGATTGGTTCTCGAAAAAAAAAATGTTTGTTGTGTCTCAAATGGTTACTTTTACAAATGTGAATGAAACAGCCCCAGTAAGTAAAGTAAGTAATTAATTAATAAATACTTCTTTTGGGGTTGTCTCGCTCCTTCCCCTAATTAATAGTTGACAATATTGATACATAGTAAAATTATAATTATAATAAATGTAAATATATAATAAATGCATTGTTGGTTTCGTGGTCGCAAGCGCTATTGCGAGCAAGAGGTTTTGGGATCAATACTCAGGAACGGCAAGTGTTATTGTGTTTGTCCACCACGAAACTTTCTGCAGTAACCCGGAGTTTGTACACGGTTAAAGTGATAATAAGCTCAACCTAATTACATGGGATTTAAATATACCTAACTGATGAACAGTGAGTGTACGACCAGTACACCTCTTGCTAAACTTTCTGGTATTACAGACGTGATGTCATGGTAAATGTGGGGCCAGTAATATGGTTACTAAGATTCAGCAATTAATTTATTTATCAAATAACATAAATATAATAAAGTATCACAATAAAAATCAAAACGAAGGTCAAACATTCAAAGTTACACGTTCCAAGCCATTCCGAGTAAAGTAAATAAATCGTCGATATAATTACACGAATGAATTTCACTACCAGCAATACCAACCAGCGAGCATATTCCGTGGAACTTTACACGAATATTATAATTAATTACTACGCATATAACACTAAAACACGAGCCATGTTTCGTATTCCTGCTAACGACTTCAGGTGACACAGTGCATAATAAGTTCATAATTTGATAAGAAGATTTACGCCACTTCTTGACGCTCCAGAACACAGGACTGGCGTGCCAATTATGCAAAGTTCCACTCAAGAACTTCTAGCTTTGTGACTAACTGTCACGATTTGCGCATTCGCTAAGCGCAAAATTAATGCCGCAGCTATTCAATTACATTGTATTCAATTAAAACGAGATTGAAAGTAAATAGAGATTAACAGTGGGTATTCAATTTAGTTGAGTCGCATCCTCAAATAGATTGGTAGACATAAAATTACCATGCGAGTGAGTGTTTTGACGTAAGCTCCCGTTTGGGTGAAGATGTATTTCTGTACCATGATAGTGCGAAAACGTGTCGCAGTATAGAGGGGTAGATAAGTAAAACAACAGCTGGGGACGTGACTGCCTAACAGCCTTGGAGTGGGGAACGGATAAAATAATACGGCGGAAACCGAAATGTTGATTTTCATAAAGGAGATGTTTCATTTTTGTATGGGACTCCGGCCACAACCTGTACCTTTCGGAAAAGCTGGGAAACAAACCCGTGAATAGAATAAAGTAACATTTTTACATAAAATTAAATGGTTTTTATGCACACATTAAAAATTAAAAATGTTTGACGTTTGTCGTAAGAGTTATGACAGCCATAACAGGGTATAGAGATGACGTTTACATAACATATGAACTGTTATCTTGAATCGTAGACAGAGAATGCTACTCTGTCTACGTCTTGAATGCATTCTTGAATGACACTGATGGGTTTTGTCAGAGCAAAATGTCATTTTGAATTTCTCGTTCAGAAGTACACTCCAGAAAAGTAGTACCTATTATATTTTTACCGATGAGGTCATTACACTTGCATATCGTAACTTGCAACAGTTATATATATTTTAGTTATAGTTTACTTATAAGCACTAATCATAAATTTTTTTAGAAATAACACTACTGCACCTAAATGGACACTTTTGTAATACCTCCTTTTTTGAAATAAAATATTCTTCTTAATTATTCTTATTTATTTAGTTGAAAATGATGTTTATAAGAATAATAATAATTAATTATAGAACACATACTTTTTATATTTAACGTCGACGTGATATTATGTTTTTATGTGACATGATTTCAGAACGAAAGCAGACTGTGCAAACTGTAAGACGCCATGTTGAATAGAATATGGCAATAATAGAAAAACTATTACTTTTTGCGCACAGCAAATCAAGCTTAAATTCACGAAAGAATAGTTTTCTTATGTTCGTAGTATTTTTTCCTCGTTTTCAATAAATTTACAATTGTACATCATAAGGCCGAAAATGAAACATCTTCTTTGTTGCAACTTTATGTAAAATACATTTGTCTGCCTCTTCAACCTACTTAGGTACTGGTTGTAACTGTTATAAGCACGACTGCTAAATGTGGTTTTAAAGTGCGATTTTCATTTAGGGTCTTAATTAGCTTTTCATAAGGAATTTCAAAGTAGAAGCCCAGTTACCCATCGTAATCTCCGGAAGCGGTAAATTTGCCAAAATTACCACTAAAACAGCCAGGTCCGAATACAGAAACTGGGCTATTATTGAGAAATTACCAGTTGATAATTCCAATTCCTTTCACTATGTCTGAAATCCAAAGCTCCATAAAGCAGTCGCGCTTGTGGCCACTATATCCATTATTCAATGATAACTATCAAATAAATAGTACAGAGGAGTTCTTGTCTAAATAATTATAACAAACTCACGAGTCGAACTTCAGTGAATCTTTGCCGAAGTCAGTCCGTGGATGGCTGACCATAGAAAACACACTGAGACTCCTTCGTGACTCAGAAAGCGCTTGAAATGCTTGATTGGGTTTGACAGTCATTATGGATAGTAAGAGGCTCGAAAGTCTGACAACCAATCTTACAAAGGAGTATCGAGTTGCCCAATAATTTTGGTCTGTTGGTCAGATAGGCAGTCGTTCCGTATAAAATACTGGTATTTAGCTGCATCCTGTTAAAAAGTAGCGCCTGTGACTGAAAAGCTGTGTGGTATGGACAATCGGTTATGGTGGTATGGACACGTGATGCGGAGGAATAAGGAAAATGTTGTGAGGATAGTTTTGAATATGAATTGTGGATGGCTATAAGAGTAGAGGAAGTCCAAAAAAACGATGGATGGACTATGTGAAGCATGATATGGCTAGAAAGGAGGTAACTGCTTAGATGACGAGTAATAGAGAAGTATGGAAGAAGAAGACATGCTGCGCCGACCCCAATAAATTGGGATAAGAGTAGAAGAATGATGATGAGCTGCATTCGGTTAGACTAGAAACCGACCCTAACATAGACAAGAAAAGGCTTAACAGATGATGATTTAATTTGTTCCGAATACAAATTAGGACAGATCATTTAGAATTAGTTTATAGCGAGATCATGCTTGTTGCTGCTACACTAATCAGTCGATAATCAATTAACTACGGACATGAGATTGATGTTTGTGTTTGACGTGTCCATGATGTGTCGTGTGCTTTTCATTATACATGGTGTTAAGCTATCTATAAAGTTATATACAGATAGATAGAGTACTCTGGATTGTGCAATAGCCTAAATTGCAGCCATATAATTCACTTACACGCGTAAGTACAGTCAAGTTAAAGTACCTACTTACTTGAGTTTACATAAATGGTTGCATTAGTAACTTATGCAACCATTTTTATGTAATAGACAAGAATTTGAACGAAGTAAGAACCGTCAAAGAAAGCAAAACTAAGAATTGTAACTTTTGACAGTTCTTACTTCAAGCAATTATAAAACTACAGAATAAAAATTGTATCCCAATTATTAATTTTACTCAAGTAATCACTTTTACTTATTTAGAGATACGGGTGATAGACATACAATGTTTAAAGTATTGCAGTTCTAATACTTAGAGAAAACAGCTTTCAAATTCTAAATTGCAGCAATGTTCATCACTAAGTATCTTGTCAGCAACGGTAATAATTTTATTGTACCAGTAAAATTCACTTTGTCCCATATATTTAGGTCCCAGTATAATTCTGGAACTATTCTGGTTACTGGTTAAATGGTGAGAGATTCCTATCGTAGCGTTTAGTTCTGCCGCAGTAATTCATTTTCCGCAGTTGCACGTAATATTTAGGAGCTGATTTAATTACTGTTTTTGTCTCTGTTTTGTGTGAGGGACGGTTGCTTTATTACATGTTTGGGGGCTAGTTTTCCTCAAAGTTATTGCGCGTTTTTATTGGCACAAAGCGTTACCTAAATTAATGCATAAAATGTGGTGCACAGTAAGATTTTCAGCGCTCGACTAAGCGTCGAAAGTTTAAATTCCGTAAGTGCAATAATATGTATGCATTCATTTTGCTGTCGCTTATAATACAGGGTGTAAACGGAGCCTTTACGAAGCCATTAACCAAGCATTATGTACAACATGAAACTAAGTAACTTTACGTAAAAATTATTGCTGCGAAACAACTTTTGTTTTAGACGAAAAATCACGTTTTACGGTAGGACTCAATGTAACGCACTCAAAACATTGTGCTGATGGTTGGATTGAATAGTACGGGGATCGTGAAGGTGTTTAAAGTAAAAATATTACATAAAAACTTATTATTACATAAAACATTTTTACTGGTTTTTTTTTTAATAAGTTTAAAAAAAATACAGTAAAAAAGTTGGAACTTTGACAACCAATATCTCCGCAACTAGAAGGTTTCCAGGTATGGTCTAAAACAAAAAAAAAATGATCGCAATGACGGGGAAAATAAGTGCCTTTCAGTTTTGTTATGGGCTTTGTTACACCCTTTGTTAGAAAAATCGAGGATCTACTAGAAACGCGAAAACAATATGTTCATCTACATAAATAGGCATAGGCCTTGTGGGGTTTTAAGATCCTGTCTAAGATCGACCGTTACGGCCGTCACCCATCCCCTTCGGCAGCCATCGAAATTGCTAGTTCGTAACTAGTTGAGAAGGAGGAAAAAATTATCTTTGTTCGAAACCAGTTTCGACCCAAAAATTATTTATTTGTTCCATTTACCAAATGAAACTTACTTTTTAGAATTCGTATTAAGTACTAGCTACATAAACAAACATGTGAATGAGTTGCCTGATGAAATAATACAGATGAGTCGATCGATTGACTATTTTGTTTCTGCACGAATGAAACTCAATGTTTTCAAAAGACACACACAGCACATTCTTTTGTAACAACTTGTAATAAATCTTTTATATTTTCATCATTAATCAACAACAGTAGTAACATTCACCAGCACACCTATAAAATAATCAGCCTACATTTTCGAAATCAATGAATTCCCATGCATTTTTAAAGAGCTATTACAGTACCATACGGAAAAAAGTTGAAAATTGAAACTGTCCACGCGGTGCGCATTCGTTCCCGAAAATAATGAGTACAGCCCTTCGCACCGGAGATGACGACTTCATCACTCGTCCACGTCATTATGTACCTGCTATCGGTTTGAGTATCATGAATTCTGTATACATTTTTACCTGAAAAACGGAAACTGTTGCTTCCGTTTTTTTTGGTTGCGTCAAGGTCAAGTTCGTGTTTGTGAAAATGTTTTTTTATGTAGCACTCTGTTGTTCGTCAGTAGTCGTTTTCGGTTTTAGTAAACTTTTCATGTGATTTGGCTAGCAAACGTAATCATCTAATAACGAGGTCTACCTAAGGTGTTTTCAACTGAGACGGTGGGATCCAATTTGGGAAATAAATTTTAAAATAGGTAGTTATTTTTTTTAAGTTCTCTAATTTATAATCTTACTACTATTATAATCTTTCTTATTGCTATTGTAAATGCGAAAGTTTGTGAGGATGGATGGATGTTTCTTGCTCTCTCATTTTTGTATTCTGATGAAAACTTACAATAATATAGTTTATTCATCAGAATAACATATTACATACCGAGTTACCTCCGTGCCTCGGAAAGCACGTTAAGTCGTTGGTCTCGGCTGTCAGTTGTAGATTTTTGACAGTCGTTACAGGTAGTCAGTGGCCCGAAAGTCTGACAACCAGTCTTATCAAGGATATCGTATTATCCAGTACTAACTGGGTTGTGGAGGTCAAATAGGCAGTCGCTCAATGTAAAGTACTGGTTAGAAGATAGATGGGAAAAGGCTAGGCAGATGATGAATGACATAAATATATGCTATAATTCATAATGATATAAAAATGACGCGTCATGTCATGTGGGTGGGTGAAGCTGCGTTTGTAAGCTAGTTAACTAGATGTACATATTGTGTGCCTTGCTTACGAGGATTATGTGTAAGATACCTTGGAACCTCCAACCCTGAGTTAGTTTAACAATGGTTTGAAAAAATATATAGCTCATTGGTATGATTTACAAGACTTGTTTTGGGTGTAGGGCTGAGTCTCAACAAATCGCAGCACGACGCTGCTCTACCGAGCACAACACCCCGCCAGGAACGGAAGTCGTCTATAAGTCTACGATTAGTGAAAATAATAACAAGTTTCAATAATATTACAATTTATTGGAAAAAATAAACATCATGTATACCAAGTAGTGGTCCACAGCTGTTTACAGAACCCATTGTCACACAAGGAAATGCAGAGAATTTCAACGCTTTGACCTCAAAATGTAGTACCGCATTTTACTTCAAAATGGTTTTTACTTCATATTGTGGTTAATTAAACTTAGATATAAAAAACCTTTTACGCTTTTGAAATGCTAATAATATTTAATAACCTATTACGGTTTTTTACCGTCAACTATATTATTTTAACCGGTGAAGCTTTACAGTCAACTTTAATGTTTATTCAAGCATGTTGATAATCATTATTAATACTAATGGTCAGTATTGTTATCTTGATACTGATAGCTACCTATGTGTATGAGTTTTTTTAAAGATACTTTAAAAGCGAAAATGAGACCAAAAATTTTTTTTTAAACAATAACTGAATATTCAGCTAATTTCCACTAGATGCAATATGTATCTAGTTGTAATCATTTGCAAAAGCAACTTTAGTAGAGCTATTATAAAGGAGCTTATGAAAATTTGAAAGAATATATTCTAACTTTATTCACACAAAACCAAGGCAGACTGTTCCCTTTATTAACGAACGCAGAGTTAAGTCTCAACCTGTATAACCTTTTTTATCCATACACTTAGTCGAGGTTTAGGAGCTCGTGGCTCAATAAGAACAGCCGCTCGGGTTGATCTTTAAGTTAAGCCGTGCTTACCTAGGTTGGTCCGTGGATGGATGACCATCCATTACATACCGAGTTTCCTCCGTGCCTCGGAAAGTACGTTAAGCCGTTGGTCCCGGCTGTCATTTGTAGATCTTTGACAGTCGTTACAGGTAGTCAGTGACCCGAAAGTCTGACAACCAGTCTTACCAAGGGGTATCGTATTACTTAGCGCTAACTGGGTTGTAGAGGTCAGATAGGCAGTCGCTCCATGTAAAATACTGGTATTCAGCTGCATCCAGTTAGACTGGAAGCCGACCCCAACATAGTTGGGAAAAGACTAGGCAGATGAGGTAGATGATGATGACACTTTGTCGAGGTTTGTGTTTGTCATACCTTTGCTTCGTATTTATTAGAAAGGGAGGTTTAGCGGCACTACAAAAAAAGAACAACAACAGCAATATAGTACAAAAAACACTACAACGCCATCTACGACACAAATGAAGAACTAACATGAAAATTCTAAATCGCGCCGTTAAAGTTATCCGTGACTTAACCCAACTGTCGGGTAGTAGCCCACCAGACACAACACCCGTCTAATCGGAGGATCCTGCCTTTTCTATGTGGAATGAAGAACATTACACCATGTTCTTCATGCCCCATTAGGGTGACTTTCAACTGCAACACTGAATTTGTTGAAACTCACTGCAGCTTACGTTATTGTGTTTAGTCTTCTCCATCAACTATTGTCATACCACCTTCGCCCTTCTAACTGTTTTTTTTTTCTTCTTCAATAGTTACGACACTCGGGTACCCGGTCCATCTGCGCACTGGGTGGACGAGGCCTACATCGGGCGAGCTCACTGGCACAGTACGCCCACCGCTGGTCTCCGTATGCTGGAGATCAAGGCCAAAGACCGAGCGATCTACAGGTGTCGGGTTGACTTCCATGTCTCACCGACCAGGAATTATAAGATCGCGTTGGATGTTATAGGTGAGTCAGAAAACTATATAATTAATTACTGTCCTTTTGATAATCGTCCTAGATTTCCTTCCAGTTATAAGATATTTGGGACCATTTTCAACATAGTCCTTTTTTCCAAATAGGATAGGATTGCCTTAGCCTAAACAAAGTGACATTCTAATAGTAACAACGATGTTTGAAAACTGACAGTTCTATCTATAAACTGACATTGAAATGTTGGCTTGCTGTCAGAGTTGCAGCTTTGTAATCACAAACTCAACCTTTTTGACAGCAAAAATCTATTTGTAACATTCATGTAGTAAAAGTCGAGTTGCACCGCTCCAGCGACACGCGTCTTGCGAAAGCAACTAGGGACAAAACAAATGAAAGA
Organism: Eurois occulta; assembly: GCA_950022335.1. Classification (NCBI taxonomy): domain Eukaryota; kingdom Metazoa; phylum Arthropoda; class Insecta; order Lepidoptera; family Noctuidae; genus Eurois; species Eurois occulta. The sequence goes on from OX465486.1 coordinate 2,939,657, forward strand.
AGACACGCCACGCTGTATACACAAACGCAATACCCAAGCTATGGCCTGCTTGAAATGGCACTTCTATTCCTTTCCAGTACATTTTATGAAGTCTTAGGTTGTGTGTACTTTCATAACCTTTATAAAAATCTGTTTAATTTTTAAAGATGACCTAACATAATAACTAGATCTTTCCCAATCAACTTTTATTTTATCTTTACATCTGGAACGCAAATTGTGTTGTGTAATTTGATTCCCGTAATGTGAATAACTTTTAGGTTTCATGTTCATGAAAAGTAACACGTGTATTATAATTATATGATCAACATTATAAATGATCCCCACGTGTTGGCAAATATCTATGATTATTTTAACATCAGTCATTGTTGTCCACTTTCCAACTTCCCAAGGCAACAATTTAAAATTAATTATTAAAGCACGTGTGTACACACTACAATGGAATCTTTTGAATGTTGGGTGTATCAAAAGACACATCAAAATAGAGTGAATGCTTTGGAGATGCGTTCCTTACAAAGTATGTGACGTTACATTAACATTAATAAAATACAACGTCGCGATTTAAAAGAAAATGTAGTGAGAAAAAATTAAAAGAGTATGCTTAGGTTTTGGGGGGTTTGATCAAATTGAGAGGATGAGTGAAAGACAACTAAAAAAACCGGCCAAGTGCGAGTCGGACTCGCGCACGAAGGGTTCCGTACCATTATCTATAAAAACGGCAAAAAAATCATATCTGTTGTATGGGAGCCCCCCTTAATATATTTTTTTTTTAATTTTTAGTATTTGTTGTTACAGCGGCAATAGTAATACATCATTTGTGAAAATTTCAGCTTTCTAGCTATCACGGTTTATGAGATACAGCCTGGAGACAGACAGACAGACAGACAGACAGCGAAGTCTTAGTAATAGGGTCCCGTTTTACCCTTTGGGTACGGAACTCTAAAAAGGTATGCACAAGGTGAAAGGAATAGTGAGGACTAGCGTAAGCCAGCGGCTTCGCGCGCGAGAAGTTCGGTAACTGTACCACGGGATCATACTAAAGGGATGAAAAATATCCTTTATGATAATGCAGGTTCTAAACCAGTGGTCGTCACACTTTTCTGGTGAAGGGCCACATAGGACAAATGTGAGGTATCACTGCGGGCCGCACATTCTTGTATCATTTAGTTGACACTACCAATCAGGCTACGTACCCGTTGGACCTCCATGATTAGACCCTATTACAAATTTACCCGTTAGACCTAATTTTTAGGTCCCTTTGGACCCTCTTCAAAATATAATAATCAATGTGCCCATTGGACCTCATTTGTAGTACCCGTTGGACCTTCAAAATTAAAACCAGTAAAAATGTAAACGTTGGACCTCTTTTTTAGTACCCTTTGGACCTTAAAAAAATATGTGTTCATTTGTTGTTCGTTCAATGTTATTTAGTTGGGAAAGGGGTACAGTTATGTAGAAAATTGTTAAACGGAAATCTAAAAATTTGACAAAATAGGTACCTAAGCAAATACACGGTATTACTATTATTATTATTTTAGTTACCTTCATGTGAAAAATCAATGAAACTTGTGTATATAAAGTGTAATATGTTTTATAAGTAAAATAGTATCATTTTTTGGACATACGCAAGGCAAACTCGCGTCTAAGCTAGACCTTTCCTCGCTCTCTACGGCGCGCGGGCGCAGGGAATAGACAAAGGGGTATGGTGCGGGGTAAGTATTAGAGGGATCGCAGGCCAGCAAAAACAAAACAGTGACATTTTGCATTACATTACAATTAGTTGAAGCTTTAAGTCGTTGACGTGTGTGCATTTGTGCAATAAAGTTCCGTGTGGTAAAAGTGTGATAATCACAAGTAAGAAGAAAACAAGGAAACGTTTAATTAAGTACCTGGTAAGTATTAAATTACTTTATTCGTTGCATGTTTAAGTGATTTTATTTGGACGTATATTTCAAATCCTCCATGGCTTTCTTTTCTGATAATTTTATCACTATTATTTCTATATTTAAATTGTCTCCGCTAATATTCAACAATTATTACTTACCATGCTGTGAATTTGTAAAATTAGCCATGCTAGCATTCCGCCAAATTATTATACATTAATTAAATTGTTCATACACAAACGACTTAGCCGACCAGCTGGAGCAAAATGTGTCATTAATAAAATAAAAAAATAATAATAATACACTTTAGTGTTCTTTGCAACTTTATTTTAAAGACACTCTTCAGAAGTTACCTAATATTATTGTTATAGATTTTAGTCCAATTCTTTTTCTTATTCTTAATTTCTTATTTATTTTTCTTTTAGCTGAGTTTATTCAATTAGTTGTATTTTATGTTGTGGTAGAATTACTCACTACTTATTTCGTGTAAAACAATAACTTAAATAAAACGAATATTTAATGGGTTGTTTCAGATTAAAGAAGAATCGTTGTTAATGAATAATGTCTCAAATAGAACTAGTCCCTTCAACAAGTCAACAAAATAATATAGATAAAACACAAGAACTTTGTTTCGTGACATCTAAAAGAGGTGGTGAGATTTTGCTAAATGATGGTTATCAGTACTATAAAAAAAAAGATAATAGAAATGGGTCCTCACGGTGGAATTGCAAATATAAATCGAAGTGTCGCGGCACTATAACAATTAAAGGAAATACGATTGTGAACAAAGTCAGTCACAGTAACAATTGTGTACGTGATCATGCTGGCAATGAAATAAAAAAAGAAATAAGTACATGGAAAGTTGAATCTGGACAAGGAGTTCTTCCACTGCAAACAATATATAATGAAGGCGTTAACCGGTTGAAGGATAGAGGTCTTAACCTATTGACCCGGATACCTAATTTTAATAATGTGAAGCATGGACTCTATAACAGTCGCAGAAAAGAATTTGGCATCGATAATATTAAGCCAAAAACAGTTACAGATGTCAAAGTTCCTGTAAAATACAACGACTTTTTAATGGCTGACTATCAAGAAGGTGCTCGAAGAATTTTAATATTTTCATCAAAAGAAGCAAGAGAAAAATTGAAAACGGTAAAACATTTTTTCGCAGATGGGACATTTAAATGCGTAGTACCGCCGTTTGTACAAATGTACAGTATCCACGGAGATCTCGGTAGCACCAAAAAAAGCACAAATATTAAACCATTGATATATGCTTTGGTTACTGATAAAAAAGAAGAAACATATCAAATTATTTTTCAATTATTACGATCGCAAAATCCATCTTGGAAGCCAGAAAAATTTACTACAGATTTTGAAACTGCGCAAATGAATGCTATTCAGTCAGTTTTTCCTGAAGTGGACATTAAGGGATGTTTTTTTCATTTTACACAGGCTTTAAGTAAAAAAGCAAAAAGTCTCCACATCTTAAAAAATCGCGTGTGTAAACGACATGTTGGTTTATGTGCCGCTTTAGCATTATTACCAGAACAAGTCACAGATGAAGGTTGGTTTTATATTATGGAGGACTGGGCCGAAGAAAATGAAAATTTAGTTAAGTTTAATGACTATTTTACAAAACAATGGCTGCAAAAAGAAAATATGCGAAGAATCTGGTGTTTCAACTCCGAAAGACATCGTACAACTAATTGTGTTGAAGCATGGCACTCGAGTATTAATAAAAAATTGTGTGGTATTACGAAGCCAAATATTTTACAATTTTTGAGCATAATTAAAACAGACGCATCAATGACAAGTTTAACTATAGCAAAACTAGACAATGGACACCAAATACTAAATAAGCGCAAAGAGTACATAGAAAAAGATGAAAAAATCGCTTATATTCTAGAGCAATTAGATAACAACTATATTAATGTAGGTCATTGCTTAGAGAAACTGCTTACGTATGTATTTTAAGTTTGTCATTTGACAATACTTAATGTCCTTCCATAAATTTATATGAAAATTCTGTCACTTGAGCTTGACTTGAGATTGATGATATTATTTTTTATGTATTATATAGCTTCCATACTTAGGTTTTTGTTAAAAATTTAGTCTAAGTAAATTCTAAAAAATACTGTGATTACAAATTGATCTGTGATTTATAGCCAATAACATACTTGTTTTTGTTTTTTTTTTTTTTAACTCGCCTTATGGCAATACTGTTATTTAATTGTAATTAGAATTTGTGATCTAAAACCATGTATCATAATTATTATTTTTTTCATATCTTTTGTCTGAACTTTAGGATAAGACTGATTTCAATATTTGATCTGTGATTTATACTTTATTTTACTTAAAATATACTATATTTACAATCATGATAAACGATAATAACACTGTGATCGTTTGAACAGTGATTTAGAAACATGTAAAATATATAGTTATATTTAATGTTGCAACGTTATCAGTACTACCATCGACATTGAGTCGTCAGATTAGGTAACATTAAGTTGTTAGACTACAACGTTTTAATTTTGAGAAAAGCCGCCATATTTAGGTTTTGCTTGCAAATTTGAGGTAAGTAAATTCTATGATATACTGTGATTATAATAATTTATATGTATTCAATAATATAGGTAGGTACTTGTAAATGCTTAAAAAAAATAAAGATCATCTTATGGCAATACTGGTATTTAATTGTAATTAGAATTTGTGATCTGAAACCATGTATAACATAATAATTATTATTTTTATATCTTCAGTCTGTTAACTTTAGGATAAAACTGATTATAATATTTGATCTATGATTTATATACATTATTCTACTTATAATACACATCATTTTATATTTACAATCATCCACACCGACCACACCCTTCTGGTACAACCTGTACGTATATACCAACTTAAAGATTTATAATCGGATAAATACGTGATCTAATTGGAATAGGTGATTTTATTTGTATTAAAACGTTGTTGCTTTTATATCTTTGAATAAACATATTGATTTATTTATTCCATCGTGTTTTATTTTTGATAAAGTGTCTCACTTTTGTGCACGTTTGTACTTTAGCTTTTCATACGAAGATGTAAAAAAATGGGTCTAACAGAACACGTTGTTTGATAGGGGGTCCAATAAGCATTAAAGTATAGGCAAAACCCAAGTTTTAAGGTCGAAACGGCACAAGGAGGTCCAAACGGTCATATTAGTCAGTGAGGTCCTAACTTGGAGGTCCAACGGGTACGTAGCCCAATGGAAAATTGGACATATTTTTATCAGCTGTCAAAACGCGATTACCCTTTGGATTTTGCATGGCAATAATAATTGTTACCTGTGTGTTACCAATGCGAAATCTTTATTTGCCAACTCAATGAACAAGCAATTAACGGACACAAAGAACACCTAGACGCACGGAACAAAACAAATTGGATCACATAAATATTTGTGGAAAGACTAAAATGATTTGTTTTGTCGCGGGCCGCCTATATATACATAGATGGTTTATAATATAAACTATCTATGTAAGGTACAGGTACATAGATAGTTTATAATATAAAGTATCTATGTACCAAATTTCATCCAAATCAGTTTAGTAGTATTAAGTGAAAGAGTAACAAACATCCATCCATCCATCCGTCCTCACAAACTTTCCCATTTATAACATTAGTAAGATCGTAGCAGGTGATGTTTTGTAGTAGAGAAGAAAACGTAAACAGTTTATGTAAACAGTAGGTACCTATGATGTACTGTACACACTTCCTTTATTGTTGAATCCTCTAATAAATTCATATTGTATGTTAGCAAAGGACATGTTGGCTCATGCCCAGGCTTCAATAGAAGGTACATGACATAATTTTGTTGCGGCTGTGTCATTCTGGTCCGAAGGTCGCATGTCTGACTTTGAACACTGAATTCGCAAATTAACACTGAGTTAGCACGCGCTGTTAGTTTAATTAAAATTAGCATGCCTAAATGTCAGACAGGCATATGATTTATGTCATAATTACATCATATTTTGTGTCTAGCTGTTTTATTTCTGTATTTTATAAACACGTTTCGTTAGCACTGAATCGTAGGGTCCTTTTTTTTGTGATGGGAAATCATCAAATGACTCCTCCCGCTCTGGGCGGAGCGGAAGGGAGTGTCAGACTTTTACTGACTAAAACCCATCCATGTTCCTTCTTTCGCCCTTTGTGTTCCAGGACTGCGGCAGGGCCGTGTCCTCGTAAAGGCGATTGGCGGCGGCGACCTCTCGCGTCCGGCCCTGGTTCAAGCCATGGTCCGGGGCGAGAGGGAATGGGAAGCCGTCACCTCCTTCTGCGAAGCAGTCATGCTAGCGAAGGAGGTGGCGGAACGTGAGAGGGATAGAACCTCACGTCCCAGCCGCCGCAGGAGAAGCACCGGGTGTCGGGGGCCACGTCGTGATGGCTCTCGGCCACCAAAGGCGCGGGCCTGTGGACGGTGAGTAATGGGTTAGCTCGCCGTCCGTCCGTCTTGTGACGACAGGCCGTGTCGACGGCGCGTTCGTGTTCCACGCGCGCCTCAAAGAGATGTCAGCAAACAGGAGGGGCCCGCAAGGGCCGATGCCTGCCAGGGCTGCGGGACTGTTCGAAAGAGATACCGCGGCCCTGGAACATAAAGGTCAAAATAAGGAACATGGGTGGTTTTTAGTCAGTAATTTTTTTTTTTTTTTGGTGTGTGGGAAGTCATCAAATGACCTCCCCCGCCCTGGGCGGAGCGGAAGGGAGTGTCAGACTCTTACTGACTAAAAACCACCCATGTTCCTTCATTGGCCCTTTATGTTCCAGGGCCGCGGTATCTCTTTCGCACAGTCCCGCAGCCCTGGGTCAGTAAAAGTCTGACACTCCCTTCCGCTCCGCCTAGAGCGGGAGGAGTCATTTGATGATTTCCCACCCGAAAAAAACAAAAAAAAAAGCCCTGGCAGGCATCGGCCCTTGCGGGCCCCTCTGGTTTGCTGACATGTCTTTAAGGCGCGCGTGGACACGAACCCGCCGTCGACACTGCCTGTCGTCATAAGACGGACGGACGGCGAGCTAGCCCATTACTCACCGTCCACAGGCCCGCGCCTACGGTTGCCGAGAGCCACCACGTGGCCCCCGACGCCCGGTGCTTCTCCCGCGGCGGCTGGGACGTGAGGTTCTCTCCCTAATCGTAGGGTCCTGAACTAAGAAAAATCATGATTATGATTTTTTCTTAAATTAAGAGATATAACTATATGCTTTTTAAGGATGTAAATCAAGTCAGATTGTGGAAAATAACGCAGGAAAACTGGCAAATATTAAAAACCGCTTATTAATTTAATTCATAAGCTCCCTCTACTGCTACGGTTTAGCACATAGATTAAGACGAAATTAAAATTGCAATATTAACTTTTTCGGAAAAAATCCTTAATAAGAAAATATTGTACAAGAGTTCTATACCCGTTTGCCAAAACAAACATGGTTGACGCGTCAAAATTAATCGCAAGTAAACTGATTTTCTAAGCGTGTTGATGGCAAATTTTCATTAAATATAATTATCTGGCCCTGAATGCTGAATTTTTAAGCTATACCCACGAACTCCGCTCACTGATGTAGTCATAAAATCGTTAAGCTCGCAGTTGTCACGGCATGCAGCGCAAAAGGGAAGGTGGGCCATGGTCTGTGGAGACACGCCGCATACACACTTGAGATCTGAGTGAAGTGACCCAAATGGCAGATGATAATTCGTTCACATACACGTGCTTGGTAATTTGTCAGCAATATTTTGTGTCAATGTCCGTTCCAGAAACCGATCTTTAATGTTATAATTACATAAAAAAACAATTTTCCTCAACAAAGCAATTTAGTTTTCCTTATAAAAATAATGTCTGTACGTAAGTAATACCTATTCATTCCGTCACAGCACATCGAGGCCTTTTCTGGAAGAATTGTAGAAGAAAGTGGAATCTAATTAAGTAAGACATGTCCGAAAAGCTCTCAGCTTATGTAAACATGAGACTTTCGTGGAAATAGCGCAGTATTTTCTGGTATTAAGAGAGGAAATATACGTATTTTTACAGAGAATTACTTCATTTTATAGAGTAAATGGTGGAAATGAGGTCGGGGACTTGACCTTGGTAACGAGAATTGAATTTCCAGGTCTGTAAATGAGGACATTTTTTATTTATTTGAAAATAAATCCCTTTGTGGATTGATCAAACATAGTCATCAACAGTGGTTCTTAAGAAATTCATTTCTTGAACAGAAGCCTAACACAATAACAAAATATAACTTGCTTTTGCCTTTTTTTTTCGGATGGGAAATCATCAAATTACTCCTCCCGCTCTGGGCGGAGCGGAAGGGAGTGTCAGACTTTTACTGACTAAAAACCATCCATGTTCCAGGGCCGCGGTATCTCTTTCGAACAGTCCCGCAGCCCTGGCAGGCATCGTCCCTTCGGGGCCCCTCATGTTTGCTGACAACTCTTTGAGGCGCGCGTGGAACACGAACGCGCCGTCGACACGGCCTGTCGTCATAAGACGGATGGACGGCGAGCTAGCCCATTACTCACCGTCCACAACTTGCTTTTGCCTGCGACTCCATTCTTGTGAAACTTGTTAATTTAACATAACATTACAACCGATAGAGACACTTGGCGATAGTGATGCCTTCTATGAGTTGTTAAAGACTTTTATATCCAGAATCGGATCTGTACTTACCTACCTACAACAAATACAAAACAAACAATCTTGTGTGTTAATCATTTGTCTAGAAGATTAGATTAGGTGTTCTATAAAACCAGCTCGAATAAATTTATCTTAGTAGGTAATCCTGTTATTATAATTCACGTGTGAGAGTTTTTATTTTCATAACATAACATAACCACGTAATCCACGTAGGATTAAGCAGAATTGTACCTAACAGTAGGTACATCCAAATTTCGCCAGTTATGTTTACGTCCCATGTAATTGGAGGCGAGCCTATTGCCATCAACCGGGCACGAATTCAACCCCGTGGCTGCTTCTGAGAAATTCGTGATGGAAAAACCTAATAGCACTTTGCCCGACCCGGGAATCGAAACCAGGACCTCATGATCAGCGGTCGGACTTGCGACCACTCGACCAACGAGGCAATTTTTAATTTCATATTTTCTAATAATGTAGACTGTGTATTATCTTCTCAGCAGTTTTAGCGGCACTAATAGAACAGAAGATACTATAATTAATTCAAATCAGAATCATGTTCACAAACCACCCTCATCAAGGAGTTCCTGATGTATTCAGAACCATTGGAACATACCACATACACGAATAACATATTAACTTGAACAATAGTACCGTGTAACAGGTCGTAGGAGGCTGGCTTACGACCTTAGTAATCTAACTCCTTCGTCTTATAACTTGTGAGAATTAAGCTCCCTTCCAGTTAATTTCAATTCTAAATTAATATGGGGACGGGTGACAGCTAAAATTATACAGTTCGTTGATCACTTTGGCAATTTATTGAAGTTCATGTCTTAGGAGTAACTCGATAACTATGCCAATTTCTACCGAAATAACGAGTAGTGTGCAATCCTCATTTAAAATTACCTTTTCAATGTAAGGTATTAAAAAATGTGTTTGGTTAAGAAGATTTCAGATTTATTTTATGTTTATCTTATAGGTACCTACTGAATGTCTTATTTGTCGAGTACACTTTTAATCGAATTTTTAGAATCGGAGCACTAGTTCCGGAGATTACTCCATTTTTTTTTTCGGATCATCAAATGACCCCTCCCGCTCTGGGTGGAGCGGAAGGGAGTGTCAGACTTTTACTGACTAAAACCCATCCATGTTCCTTCTTTTGTCCTTTGTGTTCCAGGGCCGCGGTATGTCTTTCGAACTGTCCCGCAGCCCTGGCAGGCATCGGCCCTTGCGGACCTCTCCTGTTTACTGACATCCCTTTCAGGCGCAAGTGGAACACGAACGCGCCGTCGACACGGCCTGTCGTCATAAGACAGATGGACAGCGAGCTAGCCCATTACTCACCGTTCACAGGCCCGCGCCTACGGTTGCCGAGAGCCACCACGTGGCCCCCAACGCCCGGGGCGTCCCCCGCGGCGGTTGGGACGTGAAGTTATCTCCGTCTCACGTTCCACCACCTCCTTCGCTAGCATGACTGCATCACAGAAAGAGGTGACGGCTTCCCATTCGCTCTGGCTCCGGACCATGGCTTACACCTCACATACAATTTTACAAACAAATTATACCTCTTTATAATATTAGTATAGACTGATAATGTTTTACAATCTGCAAAAATGTATATTATTGAGAAAACAAAACAAATTAACAGCCATTTACCTCATTTCTATACACAAACAGCAAATCCGACAGTATTATTAATAACGCCAAATTACTTTCACTAATCCCTTAAACATATTGATTACATCAATATCACATCTTAATCGTTCATTACACCGATTTGCGAGACGGCCTTGTTCAGCCACGCACATTAACAGGCTAACCATATTTCACGGCCAATAAGATAGCAGAACCCTCTCCTCGATTATCCAAAACGTAAGTCAAGATATAAATTAAATCTGTATTCTGAAACTATCTGGCCTATCTCAATGAGATCGCCGCGCAGATGGGTAAAACTCTTAAATTCTCACATAATCTCGCGTCCGTATCTGCTCTCCCCTTTTTGTGTTTTAATAAAATAATTCACCTTGAAACAGCGGCCCAACAAAAGCTATGAGCCGTACCGTGGGGCAATCTCGATAAAAACTAGTACGATCGTAAACTTGACCCTCCCTTATCCTGGTCGAATCAACACGAAAAGTTTAAGGCAAGTCCAAACACGCCCTAGGATGATTTATGTTCGAACGCTGACAGTAAAAATGCGGGTCAGTAGAAATTAAAATTTTATGAGGACTTACCAGATCTCGGAGGTGTATCGGAATGGGCAACGACGGTAAAATAGATTACCTGCTTATGTTACGAGCTTCTTACATTTTTACGATATTTGTTAAGGACAACATTTTGTTTTATGAATGCAGGATTAAGGTTTGAAGTGAGGAGTGAATAATAAAACAGACGACTGAATATGATGAGCGTCGTAAATCTAATTTGGTGAAAATGACGTCGTCAAAACTTTGATCGTCAACAAATATGAAGTTAACAATACAATCATGTGGAACGGTGGTATGGCAAATAAATTGGCATTCACAGCTTAAACTGGTGTAATTTTCAGGTAGTACATAATACAGTTTTGGCATTATTCTTCTGAAACAAATCCAATTATCAGAATGTTTGGAAAAACTGATTAAGTTTTACTACTCACTGATTTAGTTTGGATACAAATTGATTCCTTTATGCAATTAGATCCTACTTTTATCCCCTACATACATACATTTTCACGCATAAGACGGTCCCAGTTAGATCGGAGCCAGTTTTTAAACATCAGCCTTTATGGTTCGCACGGTTGGGAAACACTTTCTGCAAGAGGTAGAGAGCCGAAATCTACAACACGGGCCCAGTACGCGGTTTGGTGGATGTCACAAATATCTTTGATTATATCATATCCTAGAACCTATGCCTGGGAACCCACTCCTCAGAAAGTCGGGGCAAGGCCGTTACCATCAGTACAACACTGCTCTCAGTTTTAAAGTACAATGTGAATTACCCCGAGGTCAACGTTCAAGTATCACAGCACTTAAACACTGAAGAGCTGATGAAAGCCCTGGCCACTTTACACATAAACATTTATCACCTTATAAAAACAAGATCCACGGCTTTCCATTATCTTTTATTGTACATCTAAAGCTGTACCTGTTTTATATTGCATTTATCTCAACGTTTTATCTTTCAAAGGACAAAATAAAGGCCCTTTGGTGGATGCCAAATTATTGTAACCAGTTCAACCTGAGAACCGTTAGTACAACCATTAAGATACGATGTTCTTTAAGGGAATCCGGTATCTACAAGTCCGTGTCAATGCGAAAATCCTGTAATACTGAAATATCTGTTGCTACTTTAATGTTACTATTATCGATGGAGATAGAATCTTGCAAACTGTTTTAAAGGTTAGTGACTGGAAGACTTGTACGACTGGTAAGACTTTGCTCTTTTGCATAAAACTTACATTTAGTTTAAGGATACCTGCCTCAGTATTATGTAAAGCTAGGGACAAGTTTCTATCTGGATTTTGAGCTGAAGGTCCCAATAATTTCGGCGAGATAGGTAAATAGAACTCACGGCTGTTTTATAAATAATAAAGTAGTTCTTATTAATATTTATAAAGTAGCCTTATTAGTTGGCATAAAGAGACTCATGGCTTAATAATAACAGCCAACACTGTAACTGGGTGATGATCAGATAGACAGTCGTATCTTGATATACAGGAATCCTACTCAAAATATATAATTGCAAAAAAGACTACGCAGATACGGATTACGCGGAGTTTTCTTAATAATATCTTTCAAATCTAACAGTTACTTATGATATCATTCTTTTATTGGGGGAATTGTTAAAAAACGAAAAAAAAAGTTTAAGAAAAATAAGCCATGAAATTACACGAACCACAAAAAAAATAACGACTTGAAGAGCATAACAAAATTAATGAGGTCTTTGGAACAGATAACTGCCTGTTAATTAGGGCCCCTGCAGGCTAAGAGGGAGGGATTTTCCTTAAGTGTTTAATTATGCCTTCTGTATCGTTAAGATGAAACGATGTGTAAAATTATTTGGGCCACATCACAAGAAAACTGACTGCCGTAGTGTCACACGAACGCCTTTTAAACGCTGCGTTTTTTTTCTGTGCCCTTTTTTTTTTGGGATGGGAAATCATCAAATGACTCCTCCCGCTCTGGGCGGAGCGGAAGGGAGTGTCAGACTTTTACTGACTAAAAACCATCCATGTTCCTTCTTTTGCCCTTTATGTTCCAGGGCCGCGGTATCTCTTTCGAACAGTCCCGCAGCCCTGGCAGGCATCGGCCCTTGCGGGCCCCTCCTGTTTGCTGACATCTCTTTGAGGCGCGCGTGGAACACGAACACGCCGTCGACACGGCCTGTCGTCATAAGACGGACGGACAGCGAGCTAGCCCATTACTCACCGTCCACAGGCCCGCGCCTACAGTGGCCGAGAGCCACCACGTGGCCCCCGACGCCCGGTGCTTCTCCCGCGGCGGCTTTTTTTTTCTTCTGTGCCCTGGATTTTCGACTTTCGACGTTGAGCTAAACGTTGAGAATTCATTAGAACTTCTCCTTAGTGCGATAAAAAGCGCACAGCTGGATTTTTCACTCTCAGTGCTAAGTTGAATGTCGAAAATACAATAATGTATTCTATCTGTAGGTACTATCTTAAAGTGACATGTTGGGTTTCGTTAAGCGTAAATAAAACATTCATTCAAACATTGTTACTATCACGTTCAATCACAAACAGCTTTATAAACTTGTATCTTAAAAGGAACGTTCACTAATATACACATACCAGTACGATAAATTGACAAAACACTGTCTAAAAATACACACAAATTCGCATCGTTAGCTTTTCTATTTACAATTTTCACGCAGTCATTCACGAAAGCAATAAACGTCTTTGTGTGTCATTCACTCATATCCGTTAATAAACGAAGGTATTGGTTTTCATTCAATTATCAAATTGACAATTCGATGTCAATGATATTGAGTTTCGAAGAGCAATTATTGTTTTGAAGTACTTGGGTGCAGGATATGTCTTTGATTTATTAAACAATTTCAAGAATATCAAAGAAGATAATAACAAGACACGAAGAAACACAACAGAATATAGATTTTTGTTTCTTTGGGGAGAAGACAACATAAAAAGGAGTGCAAGAGTTGGCACTGGATAGAAAAAGATGCAAATAAAATTGCCACCCAGACAAGAGCCAATCACTACCAATATGGGTGTTGAAGAATAGGATTCGTTTAGATTTTGTTTCATATAGTGTTTACAAAATATCGACATGTCATCCAAAGATATTTATGGTACTATAGATAGGCTATCAAAAGAAATGTCATAGAAATATAACAATATCATGTCTCAGCAACACCATATTTTGTGTCATGCTTCACATCCTATTTCCTGCCCTCTTAGCCCCAAAAACATGCAGCTGAAGTGATATTTGCGCTACCACCGATGACGCGGTGGAAGTGGCGAGGTTCTGGACTGACAAAATATAAAAATTGTCGTGCCAGCGACACGAGGAAGCAGTAACACTATAAGGCCAAATGACATAGGTTTGATACGGAACCCTTTCCCCGACCGTAAACAGTTTGTTATCTTGATTATACGCTATGTCCATCGTATCCTAGGTATATGTAAATGTCTTTCATTACAACTAACTCGCTAATCAAATCCCACAAAGCATCGCAAGTCGCAATCACTAAACCAAAAGGCAGCAAAAGGTGTTTCTTTATTCAAACCAATATAAAAGTTTCCGTACAAAAAGTTCGGTCGTCCGTTAAACTTTTTCGTGTTGATTCCGACTCAGATATAGAAGGAAAACGGGTCAGACCTTCGAGTTCCATCTGATATCAAGAAGGCCCATTATATAGCAAACGTACTTATAGTCTAAGATCCCGACTAAGATTGACCTACACCCTTCTGTTTACCGAAATAAAAATAATTCAATTCAATTTCATTCAATTTCAATACAAGAACTAATATAAATTGCGGATGGGTTGAACCTTGACCGATTTTACTTAACCAATCTAATAAGATGGTGTTAGGTTGTCTAAGAAAAATCGGTCAAGTGTTTATTCATTCGGTATAAAGATGGGTGAAGGTCAGTCTTAGTCGGGATCTTGTACCATTACATATAATACGCAGAGATTTCCCTTAATGGAATCTATTAGTTGAACAAAGAAACATAATCTTAGGTAATTAATTAAACATTTTCATGGACTACGTGTGTGTTTAGTGTGATCGTATTAATGGTATTAATTTTGATACTGGAGATTATGATAGCAAATGAAACATGAACATTCGTTCGGGAATGTTCCACGAGCTGTGCAGTTGGTATAAGCTATATGAGAATGGATTATGGTATGAAGATGAGTCAGGTTAGTAAGCAAGTTGGGTGTAAGACTGATTATCGTTCGTTCTAACAGTTGGTAACGTCGCAAAAAGCTGTCAATATTTCACTTTTTCGATTGATTATTAATTAATATTAAAAAAGTACATTATGAAAAACAGCTCTGTTTTGTACTGAAATATTGTAATAACTTAAATCATTTACTTTTAGTTGGTTAAAAAGTAATTTCAATAAGATCTATTTTATTTTTGATTTTCCACTCCAAATTCGTTGGAAAGTAATTTTTCCATTTTTAGAATACCATGTGGTAGAGAAATTCTTGAAGAGTGCATGTAGCAGACAGGTGGACATCAATGCGATTCTATTTTAGAGAAACTGGGGAAACTGGAAACATCAATAAGAATGAAAATCTTCAGGTGGTTCCTACCTCCTTTGAACTCCAAATTTTATATGTTACTAGCTTTAGCCCGCGGCTTCACCCGCGTCCTACCGGGATTAAAAAGTAACCTATAAGGTAATCCAGGTAACGGTAACAAACATAGTTACATACCTTCATCCCCCTTTTTAACCCTTCAGGGGTAGAATTATCTAAAACGCAGAGACACGTTATAAATAAATTTTCAATCGTCAGCCTAAACACAAAATTTGAAGATTCTAACTTCAAAACTGACGGACTTTCATATAAACTTCCATCCACTATTTTACCCCTTTTGGTGTGGAATTCAAAATCCTTTCTTAGTGAATAATTTACTCTTCACAAAAAACCTCCAAGTTTCATGTCTAGGACCAGTGGTTTGGGCTTTATATTGATATATCACCCAGTAAGTCAGCCATTTTATATACATAATTATACAGGAATACTTTTTTATCACGTTCCAAATTTTTGCTAAGAATTAGATATTTTTCAAAGACACCATTTTTAAAAAAAAAAGTAGGTATGTAAAATTTTCAAAATAAAATATATTCTATCCGGAATTTAAATTTTGAATGGTGACGGGAAGGGAAAGGAGAAGGGGACTTCTGGGCCCAGCAGTTAACTAGTTGAAATGTGTTTTAAAAAAACCGTCATATTTTTCTAAGGAAAATCACAAAATATGGTACCTGGTTTCTATCTAGGAAGCGAGAAAACTTAAATTAAGTTCTAAATAATCGATTAAATAATGCCTGAAATGTTAGTAATCGATTACGAATAAATCGGTAAAATCTCAGAAAATGTATGAAAATCGAGTAACGAGTATTTTTTTGTGGAATTAATTCATAGCGAATCGATTTCCTTTAATTTCTCTGCTAGTAACATTCCTGTCTGACATCAGTCTGTCTGTCAGCGATTGACAGATGGCACTCGTTCGTTGTTTTTCGTTCTGAGTGCGCACGTATTTTCCTTGTTTTATTGTTTAACTTGTGATCCTGCATTTCTAAATTACTTGGCTCTCTATTTTGTACAATTGTTTACGCCTATTGATCGGATATTGACGACATGGATTGCTGTGTAAACTGTATGATTGCGACTGGTCGCAGTAACTCTATTGGCAGCAGAGTCTTGGAAGATGAGGCGATTTTATCAATTATTCGTCGGTGGCGTGCATCTCAGCCTGCTGCTGCTGCTGCTGTGCCCATGTAATGTGCATAATATGGTATCTCAGTTGGGCAAGATATCAAGAAAATATCGTACCCCTGCACAATTCTTAGACGATATTCTTCTAATTATTGAAGATGAATAATACATATTTTACTCATATATTGGTGTTTTATTTTATATCCTCCTGTCCCTTTTTTAGTTTTTAAAAGGTAGGTCTTGCACTTAGAAGCAGTAGGCTTCTAAGTGCAAGATATTGAATGAAGAAACTTGTCTTCGACTGTAGCGACTGTCCGGGGCGCGAGAGAGCCAAACGTGACAGATCTTTGACTCTTTACACGCGCTCCATGCATAAAACCATAACACAACCAAAGCCATTCAAAGGCATTTCGTAAAAAACATAAAAAACTGCAATGTTATAATATAACCTCACTTTTACAATATTTAATATAACTTGATTCCTGGATAGCCAAATTTCACCAAATTTTCAGTGAGGCCTTGTTATTATATTCTCTTACAAATAAGGCCAGTTTGATTCAGTTAACACTTGGGCCCAGGAATGTATGGAGTAGTTCCCTTCTCATTTGCAACTTGTTATTTTTTTATTGTTATCAATGTTTGGGGGCGCCAGGCGCGTGATTCGGGCGGTCAGTGTTCAACGCGGCGCATGATGTTCACAAACATTTACTTTTTTTGGACAACTATGTTATGCTATATCTTAATATTTTAGTACTGAGTGATACTAAAAGAAAAAAACACATATTTAATTATTTTCAGTAAAGATCACAATATTAAAATTTGGAATGTGATAAAAAATTCTTCCTGTGAGTATAGATAGATGACTAATTGTAAATCACAACAATATTTTATGTAACTTCAATAAGAAACGGGGGTTCGTTATTGGGGGGTTTGTAGCACATATAACAGCTACTAGGGTCGATCTTTTAAGTTAAGTCCGAGGATGGTTCACCATCCTGATGTATGATTTTTATATGGAGCAACTACTTTTCTAATGGGGTCTCCCATTAGAAAAGTAGTTGCTCCATATAAAATAATGGTGTTCAACTATACCCGGTCCGACTGTAACCTTACCCAAACATAGTTGGGAAAAGGCTAAACACACACACTACAGCCACTAAATTCAATTTTCAATCAAAATAGTAATTAAATTCGAATATTCTCCGAAATGGCCCTCAATATCTAACATTACGCTTTGCAAATACGGTCACACTGCCCAGGTACATTTGATTGACTGGTTTCTGTCTGTTTCTATTTTATGATGCTCAAATTTCAGTCGCAATACACAGAAACTACTGCTATTTTACTACGTTTATGTTTATGTCGCAGGATAAATTGGAACAATCGTTTTTATTTACTAAGAATTGGAAACTAAGTTTTTTTTTTCCTTCAAAATTCATAGAATATATGTATTAGCTCGTCGTTAAAACTTTTTTAGGTTTCACTAATCCCGGCGTTCGCAAAAATCCTAGGCATTTCGCGAAGCAACAATCTTTCATATTATCCTGCAACATGTTTAGTATTCACTGAATAGACTAAAAAGTACCATGTAACATGCAATCGACAAGCGTATTCGAATTCCGATTACTATCGAATCACTCGATACTGTCAGTATCGATTTCCAACAACGAAAAATATGCGGATATGCCATCATCGGCAGATATCCGCCATTCTTTCGCCCGAATACTGGGGAAATTCTCATTTCAGTCGGCCCGCACTTATGTGTAACGTACGAAACAATGAAGGGGTGCCAGATGTTCATTTTAGTAAGCGATACTTGCACGGTATGGATATGAAAGCCTCGCATGATTGCCGGCATCCTCCTCTGAATACTGCTATCGCAAAACCTTTTGTTTTGACTCAACGAAAATATTTTCATTTCCTCGGCCACGTTCGAGCGCTTCTAGTTTGTGTATCCGCAATTTGGAGGATATTCCGAGGTCGTTGAGTGCCTTTTGCGATTCACCGCGTACTGATTTCATTTTGATTGTGAATAAATTTACAACGGGAACATTGGTAAGCACTTTTGTTTTCGTGTAGATATTCGTATTGACTGCCGATTGGAGCGTGTTCTATTTTATTTATTTTTATTTACGCTACAAAGTTTTGTATACAATTAAGGTTCGTTTATCTGATGTAACTTTGTTTTTGTTCAATTTCAATTGAAAATCACAACATTTTATGCCTAAAAGCTGTAATTGTATTCGATACAACACGATACGACGTTGTTTTTTGTTGAATTTGGTATATTTTTTAGTTACAAAGAATATAAATGTATACGTTACTACATGTCTTTACTTGGCGAACATAATTATGTTTAAGGACTTTTCAACAATGTTCCGTGCATAAAACAATTATTGGTAATACTGAAAACTACTACTGATTTACAGCTCAAAGTGCAATTTTTCGATTTAATCTAACAATGAACGTCTGTAATAACCTTTTATACAACGAGCAATAAAAACAAAATGTTTCTACGAGCAAAATTACCAAAAAACCGGCCAAGTGCGAGTCGGACTCGCGCATGAAAGGTTCCATACCATCGTAGTAGAGGAGCCTTTAAATTTTATTTCTTACTAGCTGCCCAGCGCAACTTCGTTCGCGTGGTGTCCTACCCCTTACCCTACCCTACCCCTAACCTACTCCTACACTACTCTTATCCTACTCCTACCCTACTCCTACACTACTCCTACCCTACTCCTACACTACTCCTACCCTACTCCTACTCTACTCCTACACTACTCCTACCCTACTCCTAACCTACTCCTGCACTACTCCTACCCTACTCCTAACCTACTCATACCCTACTCCTACTCTACTCCTAACCTACTCCTACACTACTCTTATCCTACTCCTACCCTACTCCTACCCTACTCTTACACTACTCCTACCCTACTCCTACCCTACTCCTACACTACTCCTACCCTACTCCTACACTACTCCTACCCTACTCCTACTCTACTCCTACACTACTCCTACCCTACTCCTAACCTACTCCTGCACTACTCCTACCCTACTCCTAACCTACTCCTACCCTACTCCTACCCTACTCCTACACTACTCCTACCCTACTCTTAACCTACTCCTACCTTAATCCTACCAAAAAAAAGAAGTATCCTAGTGTTGTTTTTAGACTTATCCAGGCAATTTTTTAAATTTTTCTCGCCGTAAAAACCATCCTTGAACTTCAACGAACATGTAAAAAAAAGAATTAGCCAAATTGGTCCAGGCGTTGTTGAGTTATGCGCTTACCAACACATTTTGCGATTCATTTTTATATTATAGATTTGTTGTTATAGTGGCAACAAAAATATGCTTTTTGTGAAAATTTCAACTGTCTACCTATTAGAGATCATGAGATACAGCCTGCTGGCAGAGAGACGGATGGACAGCGGAGGCTTAGTTATAGGGTCCCGTTGATTACTAAAAACGAAGCCAACATGAGTTTTTCCTGTAGAACGTTTTTCGACGTAACGCCTTCTTATATTTAGAAGAGTAGACGACACGCAGGTGTTCTAATCGTACTGGCAAATAAATAATATTAATTTGAAACCGACATTTTATCGGTTTAGTTTAATTTATGTAATAGAAATTGTCCTAATTCCGCCGCATAACACACTTGGGAATGCTGAAATCACATTTTACCCGACCGGGTATGGAACTTAAGACCACTACAGTGCAGTGGCCACATAAGACAAACATTGAAGGCGATTTCCTCTATAAAGACACTGTTCATTATTAAGTAGTTAATCATACATCAGTAATATAGCACATTTTTCTTGTTACAGAACTTCCAAGCAAACCAGACGTCTTCGACGAGTATGGGAAAGAAATCTCAAGTACTGCAGGTCCTTATCACGAAGGTGGAGAGTTCAAACTTATTTGTTCCGTCAAGGGTGGTAAGTACTCAAATTATTGAACTACAAACTGCTGCTCGCGGTCTCATTTGTATCTTAGGAAAACTATTACAATACGTACCTGTGTAAAAAGTATCCTATAATTTTGATAATCTAAATTATAGTAAACCTAAGTGATAAATTGGATATAATATTTTAAGCTAGGTATAGTGCGATGGGAAGGGCTTTGCCCAGCAGAACAGACAGAATTAACTAATTAAAAAAAAAATGTGCGATTGTGTTTAACAAACTATTAAAAAAATCGCATTTTTACATTTGCTGAATTTTAAATTTTAAACTGGTAATACATTTCCACAGATCCGCTGATAGTTTGCGAATTAGTCTTTTAGAATAAACATTTTTATGCAAATACAATTTACTAATGACTGTATTAATTTGTTAAAAACCGATTCCATCTACATTTTATCGGGAATAATTTGTACTTCGGGGCTATAAATGTTAATTTTATAGCAGAAAACTCGATCTACATTTCGGCTCACCTGGGAAATGAATTCAAAAGTTCAAAAGCGCCGAAACTCGAAATGGTTCTTACAATACTACGGCATTTTTGGGAATAGAAGTACAGGACTGAATGAAATAAAACGAAGTGTTTGTGTATTCGCGAGTGTCTAACTTACAAACGTAATATAAACAGAGGGAAAGGGAAGAACAGGAAACAAACGATCACTTGAAGTCTCACCAGAATCGTATCCACTCAAACGAAATTGATTGAAATGTATCGTTTATTTTCTCCTCGCCTGGACATTCTATTTTCCGTCGTCAAAATTCTTTGATGTCAACCTTTTGATATTTTTCAACATTTTTTTCAAAGATGAAAATCTGACAACATATTAAATTATTGTTTCAAGGAAACAGATTGCAAGGGCTACTAGAAAAAAAGAAAAAAAAAATTCTTCCAGCTTTTCGTTCTAATTCTTGTAAGTCAAATAAAGATTCAGAAAACATTGATATTACATTTTGTGTAGCAAATAGCACAATCATGTTCTCATTACGAGGGGATGCAATGTTATTTGAGAACAATGGACGGTTCACTGTGTTCTAGCTTGTATAATAAATGCTTTGTTGTAGGTTACCCGACGCCGAGAATTCAGTGGCTTCAAGGTGACACTGTGTTGGCTACACTAAGTGCGGGGGAACACTCAGCGCCGACGAGATCGCTAACTTTAGTGATCAGGAATGCAACGAGGGCGCATTTAGGAGCATTGTATACTTGCACTGCGGATAATACATTGCTAGCATCGCCGCAGAAGACTACTATCAAAGTTGATTTGTTTTGTAAGTATAAAACTCATTTATATGTTGTGTAAGTTAATTGCTTTATAAATCATTCGAAAAAAATGTCTCATTAATTTAAAATAATGAGGGACCTTATCAATTCCCAGCCACTTGAATTTCATACGTTTAACATATTACGCTTGTACAAAAAAGTAATTGTAAATAATTCCCCGGGGATTTTACGTACATGTCGTTGTTTTAAAATTGCTTTAAATAAAATGACACTTAAAGTTAAGCACATGTTGTAGCACACTTAAATGTTGTCTGGATAAAATCGTTTCCATGGAGAATTCTGGTACAATATAAAGAACTCACTTTAGCAAAACACGAGGCTGATTATTCGGGTTCCCGTGAATATCAGAGAAATGAAAATAAACAGGGATTGCAATATTCTTTCCCTCAATAACGGACAGTTATTAACAGTCATTAACACCGATATTCGGGCGAGCCTAAACCAATATCCTTTTTAGACTCGACTTTCTCTCTGTCTGGATATAGGGCAGTGGGTTGGTATACAAGTTCCTTATTTCATTACACTTGCAGATATTCGCCATTTTGGATCAGGTGTCAAATTACATTGTATTGCTTTACTTGTCAAGTTAGTAATTCTATTTACGTTCCCAATAGCTTTTCGATGTTTACTCTTGACATAGTTCTTACGAAATAAAACGTGAAACGACATTGTGTCTATGTGACTATGTATTGCTTATTAAATTTTTGGGGCCATGTTTGTCTATCTATACAAATAAATAAAATTGAAGTGTCTGTTTGTAATACCAAAATAACAGCTTTTTACTGAATGCATATGAAAGTATATACGGTACTTATAACAAAAACAATTTTTTTTTTCAAGTTTTGTCTGTCTGTCGGTCTGTCTGTCTGTTTGTTCCGGCTAATCACCGAAACGGCTGATCCGATTTTGACGGGATTAGGGTTCTGTGCAAAAAAATTAAAGCCTTTGAAACTGGTAACAAAATTCGTTTCAAAAAGGGAAGTAATATTTTTTTTAATAATAATAATTTCACTCGAACGAAAGCTGCGGGCAACAGCTAGTTTAGAATAAAAATAACGCATTATTCATATAAATTCATACTGTTTCCTTCTATCTTCCTCGCTTCATAGTATTTTTTATTTTATCCATACCTATGTAGCTGCCCGTGTTTATGACTGTGTGTTTCTAAGTAAATATTTAAGGCTTTTTGTTATGGTTCCGTACGTGTGAAGTTTTGTTATCCTACGTTTTATTGTAGTGAGGTCTATAAAACTGTTGAGAATACAATTTATGCTCAACTGTTTATTTTTGAATGAATTCTTCGAAGTTCCAAATTCAAAGTTCTATAAGAACGTTTTGCAGACAAATTCTTGGCTAAATTTCTTGCAAAATAACGAAGTTCTTATTTTGCCATGCTTGACCGATACAAATGTGTATATTAAGAAATTGCCGGGAGAACCCCGGTTTCATCTAAATGTAAACAGTACTGACTGCTTCATTGGTCTAGTGAAGCTACCTTACTGCTGACTCCTGGGTTCGATCCCAAGGTCGGTCAAACTGTAATTGGATTTTTCTAAAATACATTTCTTAGTAGCAGCCCGATGTCTGATCTGTCCGCGGATGATGGCAAAATAGGTTTGCCCCCTATAATATAGAACCTAAACATTAAAGGCTAAATGTGAGTACACCTCCCACCCCTTCAGATAAATATTATAGGCGTGATGTTTTGTTATGTAAACATTGCTAGGCATTATTGTAGGTACAACCCTACGTAGGATTAGATTTCGCAGGTCTTGTATTCGTATCCGGCGACCGGCGATCGGGACAATAGCGAAGCAGATTCAAAGCCTTTAATAGCAAGTTTTGAAATCGGAAAATATAGACTAGCAATAGAATAAGATTGTTAATTTGAAAACCTGACCAGTGTCTTCCTAGTTTTTTTTTAGGGTTCCGTACCTCAAAAGGAAAAAATGGAACCCTTATAGGATCACTTTGTTGTCAGTCCGTCCGTCCATCTGTCTGTCTGTCAATACCCTTTATCTCGGGAACGTGTGGAGGTATCGAGTTAAAATTAAAACGATATACTCAAGTCTGCAGTTTTTTGAAGCTGTGAAAAAATCAAACTTCTAAGTTAACGTAAAAACAAGATAAATGTGTTTCGACACTGTCAAGGGAATCAAAAATTTAAAGGATACTTCCCGTTGTTCTAGAATCATGAAATTTCTCAAGAAGCAATGTCTTACAGCACATGTAAAGGAAAAAGTCTGAAAACCGTAAATATGTAGTTTAATAACAAAATACCTACAAGTTTATACGGAACCCTACGTGCGCCAGTACGACTCGTACTTGGTCGGTTTTTTTAATGTTATTAATTAGTCTGTAAACTTTCCTAAAATGTTAAAAATAAACAATTTTCATTGTATTGAATATTACATATTAAATAAAATTATCACATACAGAAACAAAAATAATAATTATTATTATTATTTATTTATTTATTTTCTCGCCACAATACACATTGAGTACATATTTTAGGGAACAGATGAATACAGTAAGTACATTGCAGGAGATTGTTGCCTAAACTAGGCTTGCGGCCTGGATTTCAGGACACCAGGTCTCCAACCGTTAGAACATAATATTCCAAATCAGACAGTGGTCGCGAGTCAGTTAACAATTATTAAAATGATTCTAAATCTATATAGTGTTAGTATGGTTAGTATTGTGTAGATGAAGGAAAGTGTAGAGTGTGGTTTTGTGTAGTGAGTGAGGATGTAGAAGTTTCTGTTGCCTGGAGATATAAATAAATAAATATAATAAATAAATACATTTAAAAGCCTATTAAAATTAAAGTGAAATGTTTAGTTCAAGAGTCAATTCATTTAAAATATGTCAACTAATAAATCATCATCATTCTCTTGCCCTTGTCCCAATTCATTTGTAAGTCATATGTCAACAAATAAATACAATGCCAAATTAATGCTTAGTGCCTACACTTTAAGTACTAAGTGCGGAAACCGAAAACCCTAACATAGAACATTATAGATGCCTGGGTGAGCCAAGATATTGTAAAATTAATTTCATTCACTGTTACTAGCATAATCAGCCTATAATGTTCCCACTGCTGGGACACACGGCCGCCTCTCTAGAGAGAGAATGGGCTATAATCCACCACGCGGGCCCAGTGCGGATTGATAGATTTCACATGTCTTCGAATTTTTGGTGCTAGGACATGCCGGTTTCCTCACGATGTTTTCCTTCACCGTTTTTGAGAGCAGTGGTGATGAAATAAATTACAAAAAGTAATGCGCCTGCCTGGGGTCGAACCCACTATTTACTTTTCGTAAGTCGGGGCCGCCACCACTGGGCCATCGCTGCTCACTGTTACTATCATCAGTCAATAGAACTTAAATTAATTTATAGTTTTTGCTACTTATTTCGACTAGTAAATTAATGACTCGCCGCTAAAATGTCGGCTATAGCTTTCATTTGTCATTTGAAATCCATTAATCAGCTTAAACTGTCATATATTTGGTTTAAATGAATCGTAAACCAGTTACCATTGATACAAATAATCATGATGTAAGGGCATGAGCCTTTACACTTAATGTTGAATGTTAATAAAATAAATGTTAATGTTCAAAAGGGTATTTAATACGAAATTGCACTAAAATAATATTACAAGAAAATAATAGAAAATGTTACAAAATGTTGGATGTTGCGCGAGCTCGATATTAAACCGAAGACTGACGTACTTGCGTACGTGATAATAGTACATTTTATAAATTAACTAAGTTGCAGTATTTTACTAGGCCAAAGTACAATGTGCGGTTGCTGACCGTACACGTCATGAAGTTAATAAATATCGAACGTGTAATTAATTTAATGGGTAATCAAACGCTATTTATTATGTGCTCCAATTTCTATTGTTTAATAAAATTATGGTTTATCCAACTGAATGTTGTTACAATGAAAGAGTTTTGTGTCTATAATCTCTTTGTTTTACAATTTAATTTTGAATTCAGTATCACCTCGCGTAAAAAAAAATTACAAATATTTCTGTTTTGTTGTTTGTCTTTTTTTTTAACTTCCCGCCCACTAGGAATTTCTCCTATATCGCGGGTGCGTTTACAAAAATTTAAAGTAACATGCACAAAGAGCCAGACCCGGAATAACCATGGCCATACTAATATTTGTTCCGTGCGGTAATCGAACACCCAACACACAACGCAGTAGCCAACCGCTCAGCCACTGCACCAACCGTGCTCTGCTGTCAAAAATATTATCTCGCTCACTTTAAAATTGCCATGTAGGATGTGTAAACTGTTATTTAATTCTTTAATGCCAAAATGCTAACACAGCTTTTATAATAATTTAGATAATCCATGTTCTAAAAAAAGAAGAAACAAATACTGTTGTGGCAGAAAATGTATGCATATAGAAATACTTATAGATACATGAAATCCAACAAAGTGTAACCTTTACCATAACATCACGCCTGTAATCCCCGAAGGGTTAGCCAGAGGTGTACCTAATAGTACACCCACATTTCGCCAGTTATGTTTAAGTTCCATGTAATAAGGGGCGAGCCTATTGCCATCAACCGGGCACAAATCCAGATTCCGTTACTGCTTCTAAGAAATTCATGGGAATGGAACCCAGGACCTCAAGCTCAACAGTCGCGCTTACGACCTCTAGACCAACGAGGCAGTCCACCCTAAAACCTAACCTCACCTAGGTAACCTAGGTGTAACCTTTAAATTACCTCAAAATTTAGTCACTAAACTTTTTATACTCCAATTTATAGAACTTATAGTTCTGAAACCGTTATTTAAAATCAAATTAAGTCTTCAAAACATCAAAGTCTGTTATTTTTGTTTCAAACATAGTAATTACACTGTAAATTGTATTTTTTTTTTGTACAATCAGATAGCAAAGAACATTATCTAGATTTGAATTTTTATTTAAAAAAAGTCTGTGAATCAAAGCCTATCACAATTTCAGCGTGAATTACCAGCTAAAAGATTCGAAAATAACAGTTAGCTCCAGGGTTAGGACTAGCACGAATGCGCAGAATAATAACGACTTTACAATAGTTACTTAATTTGTTTGTCGCAAAAATCCAAACTAAAATGCTAAAAGATACTTGTATTTTCGTCTTCCGAGGCATATTTAAGTTTTACTGTAAATGTAGTAAAAAATGCATGATTTTTGAATAGATTCAATTCTATTTCCGTAGTTGACGTTCAAACACACATACCTACATACATAAACGCACTCGTTTTTCCAATGGCGGAAACCACAGCACGCCACCTGCTACGACCCTTACATACTCCTTTTGCCTCGTCCACGTTCATACATCTGGTCATACACCCACGTCGGTTGCGAGTACTAAGCACCTGACCTTTCTGAAGCACCTCACCAATAAGGTCAGTGTATGTCCTTCTAAGGCGTCCCTTCAAGGCGTTCCCACTGTTCCCGGCGTAGACTTTCGAAGGTCCGCATAATGCCTTTATTGATATAAATGGTTTGGCTTTGACTTTGTAATACTATCACAACATTTGAGCTTTAAAACTCAAACCACAGATTTGAAAAAAGTCTTAAAACTAAGTAAATATTATGTTTAACTTACTCCGCACGTTTGCGCTATGCCCACGGTTACCTTCAGGTAAACTTTTGATTGGTAGTTTAAGTTACCTTGTCGTGAAAGATCGTATCGAAATTATAACAACACGAACTCATTTGTGAATACAAATGCCTTGTTTTTTTGTCCGAGCTGTTTAAATGTTTAGTACGTCGGTACATTAACCTTTGTACGTGGAATTTATTATTTGTTTATAGGGATAAAATATTTTTTCCTGTCGCATAAACTGATGGTTAAAAGGTGCAATAGACCCCATAATTATCAGTGCGTAATGCTTCGAATTTGAGCTGACCTGTCGTAGTACGGGGTTCCAATTGATTGAGAGGCCAGCTTGTACTTTTGTTATTACTATCGGATACTAGTGTTATGTTAGTGGTTACGAAATCTGCATCGCTAATCGAAACAAACAATCATTAAATAATTCAGACAAATCATCTATGCGCAGTGGTGACCCAATGGAAACAGCCGAGAGTTGCACATCGTAGGTTAGAACTCAGGCAAACACGTTCGTCATCATACTCATCATCCCATAGCCCAACTTCATTATTTCATCACCACTGCTCCCAAAACGGCGTAGGAAAACATCGTGAGGAAACTAGAACATGTCTTAGAACCGAAAATTTGAGAACATGACGTGAATCCACTTAAAGGACCCACCTGATGGATAATGGCGCACTCCCTTACGCAAAGAGGAGGCTTTTGCCCTGGCTGTTTATGCTATTCTGCTACTCTCAAATCATAAAACAGCCAATCACGTTTGATAATTATGAGATTTGACTAACAGACTGATTGCTTCAAGAAACCGTGGTTTAATATTTTCTGAACTCCGTGGCCTTGTTAATGATTTAGTGAAGCTAAAATCCCGGAGATTTGCCGGCTTTGATAAAGCTTATCCTATCAGACAAAATGAATAAGGAAAAATACCCAAAATATGAAGAAAAATAACAATATTCACAAAAAACCTTCTATGAAATATAAGTATACCTCCTTTCATTACCTATTTGTGAACTTATTACTGTGTAATTCATAGTGGTATGAAATGTATCTATCTGTATACCCGAACTGACAATATTTTTCTTAATATTAGAACTTACATGACTTGTAGTATAATCAACAAACAAATGAAAAAAAAAAAAAAAACAATAAAACAAATATTTACAAAAAAATTACTAAATTCCTTAAAAGACATTAACTAACTATAGGTATATAAGTATAAGTCGCTGCCATTCAGGAATGTAGGACCTACCCAGAAGACTGGCATTATTACTACGCTCCAAGGCAATGCTAATTCTGGCCACGCGAAGTGTTGTCCAGTCGGCGAGAGATTTTCTTGAAAAGAAGAAGCGCCTTTGAGCCCCGAGCGTTTCAACCACAAACGGCTCAAAACTTTTACTACCAAGATGTCACAGTATTTGCGCCATTTGAGGGTCTTAACAGCCAGCACAGACACAGCAACATGAGATGGCGCAATGGTATTCCACACCAAATGCCTACCCACCTTCCAAGGCATCATCTGTATGCTAAATACCTACTCAATCGCAATGATCACAATCATCATTCTTGTCTTGCGTATCCTGTTGTCGGCACGTTAGAGGAACTGACACAAGCTACTGAAGACGCTGGACTCATAGTCGTATTTGTATTCCGAGCTGGTTCATTTAAGTTGTCCATTGACATGCCAAGAAGTACAATCACATGTTAATGTATTAAAAAATACAAAATTTTAAATGAAAAAATCCGCAAATTCATGTTGTAATGTTTGTTTCAGTGAAACCACTAGGAGTAGAAATAATTTCGAGAGAACAGCCTCTGTCTGTGGGTAGAAAGTCAGAGCTGTGGTGCAAAACGACGGGGGCGAGGCCTCCGGCCACCATCACTTGGTGGCTAGGCGGGAAGAAGATAGATGCCATCACCAAAGAATCGGTAAGAAATATATTTTAATACTAAAAACGCCTTTTCTCCTTTTAAATCCTGAACGGTGAAGATAAGGAAAGCATGTGGGATTGTTTTGTAAAGGGGCTCGCGAGCCCCTCTACAAGTTTTTATTTTTGATACTGTGTTTGGGATGAGTCGATAACCACCCTATTTGGCAAGTTTATTCACAGCGGCCAAACAACCTGTTGAAAGTGTATTAATGATTTGACATGAAATTACAGAGAAACATTGGCTCCCAGTGTCTCGTCATTGCTAGAGCAGAATCATGTATTATTTGTCAGCAAAATACTGCGGTGATATCCATTGTATTGAATATACACATCGTACCTTGCAGTTTAATAAGTAAATAACAAACTACATATACATGGCACAGTGACAGATAAAACCGTTTTTTTTATCGTCCTGGTTTTTATTGCTAAAATACATATATTTTTCCAAATTTTACTCAAGCAACGTAATTTTTCAAAATTATTATTAGGTATGTCAACGGTAAAAAATTTCAATGTCATTTAAATCCTATGTCTGGGCTACTGGACACAAGCGCGACTACTGAGCATGAAATCCGGGGTTCGATTCCCTGTTTGGGCAGTGTTATTGGGTTTTTCCATCAGAAATTTCTCAATAGTAGCCACGGGTCTGAATTTGTGTCCGGTTGATGGCAATAGGCTCGTCTGTTATTACATGGGACTTAAAAACATAACTGGCAAAATGTGGGTGTACAATTATGCACACCTCTGCCTAACCCTTCGGGGATTACGGTAATGATATGTTTATGTGTAATGTGACTAGGAGGAGTGGAATAAAGTGGAAAGTTTCTCTTATTAAGTACACCTCTGCCAAACTCTTCGGACATTATAGGGGTGATGTTATGTTATTAGATTTCAACAGTCGATGCAAAGATCAATACTTTAAAGGCATCTTTTCAGAATACTAGTAATGACATTCAGTTCACACAAACCCCCTAAAAATAACGCAAAAATCCATTACCACAGGGTATCGAAGACGCGAACGAGACAGAATCGTTGCTCCAATGGATGCCATCAAAAGATCATAACGGTCAAATACTTACGTGCAGAGCGGAACATCCGAACTTCAACCATTCCAGCATTGAAAGCAAACTACCGCTGAACGTGTATTGTGAGTACTGAAGTTTATTTTTATCTTCTTATTCTATTGTACGGTTTTGAATACGGGAATTATTGTTTGTCACCGACTTTCGGATCTAGTTTTGAGCTGTTTCGTGTTTTTTTTCTGTTTTTATTGCCATTATTTGGGGATTGAAATATGATTCTCTTTTTTTAAAACGCTATCCCTTTTTTGTAAAAAAATACCCCCAATTTCAAAATTTTAGACAAGTTTATGATATTGATTGTCGCTGGGTTGAGATTTTGACTTGATTTCAAATACGGGAATAGAACTTCTAATGTTTTTAAAGACGTGTTTGATTAACATAAATATAGATTTAAAAAGAATGTACGGCAAAAAAAGTTGTGAAATATGGATAAATATTTTGGACAGTTATATTTGATTGTATTTAGAATTAAATATCATGCTGTCCTTATCACTTATAGACGTACTATTGTGAAAAAATAAGTCGTTTGAAAACACGAAAAAATGACGGAAAAACGTTTCAACTGTACGCAGGTGGTTTCAACAACTATTTGGAGAATAATTATTTAATAAAAACCCAACAAAATCAATGTTTACTTCAGTTTAGTTTTACAACGAAGCACCTGTTTGTTTGCTGTAAACAGCTGCATTGCAGAACGGGGTACGTAAACATTAAACCGCCTAACAGTCTGTGTAGTTTCAATTAACCGTAAACAAACAATTTGTTTAAAAAAAATCGTGGAAATAATTACTCCAGTTTTGTTCACTGAAATAAATAATAACATAGAAGTGAAGATGGATTAAAATAATACTAGTACGATTTCTGACAAAGTAATTTAATTTAAAACAAGACAATTTAATGGAATGACAGGGCTTTCAGAAGTTTTTCCAGAATTAATTTTGTCAATTAATGATGTATTGATCAGTCTGCATTATAGTTTCATGAGAAAACAGCTTTTTTAGGTTATTAAGAAAACACACAGAAACTGTTGTTTACACATCCCAGAAGCAGATGGACGCTACTGAAACTGCCAAACCTCTCACGGATAGGAGGCCGTGTCCCAACAGTGGGAAGATGTTATGCTTTGCGTAGTAGAAGTTTATATTATTACCTTCAAAAAAGAAGGTGCATAAAAAAACCCCTCAATATTCGCACGAAAAAGACCCACCATTCAGCGAGACACCCTCAACACAAAACTAATTAAAGTTATTATAGTATTTTGCATAAAATGCCAGCCATGCAATGCCATAAACATAATTGCCATTGCCATTGTTCTAATCGCTGGCTAGCAATTAATAAGTGGCGTATCGGGCGATAACTTCGAGATTACTAAGAACTTGAGTCACCGCCTTTTTTTGTTGAGTCATACTAGTGCGGAAAAACTATTCATAGTCTTTGCGCGCTGCGGACATCAGTGGTTTTTCGCACCAAAAATAAAAGTCGTTTTTCCAACGATTACTGTTAGCCTTTGTCATCCCACTGCTGGGCAAAGGCCTCTCCCCATAACTTCCAAATCCTTCGATCCAGGGCCAATGTAGACCACTGGTCATTGGTTACGTCCAGCTCGTCCCGCCATCTCCTGCGAAGTCGCCTTCTGGCTGTTTCAGGGCTCCACATTGTTGTTTATTTTGGCCTACTGCTAATCGGGCATACGGCAGACATGGCCAACAATTAGTTCTGTAAAATGATACTAAGTTTCACGGCTTTTGATCACCTCACCTTGCCTCACCATTCACAAATTAATTTTGCAACGGTCAGCCAAAATGAAGGGTCGATGGTCATTAACAATACCTATTACCCTGTTTGACCAAAGCACATAACGGTTATTAAGCAAGCAAGCTGAATTGTGGATCATATTTTAAAATATCAGCATTTAGATTAGGCCTGTTAATTGGATAATCCAGTAAGTTAATTCTGAACAAGAAATTATATTCTAAAGCTGTTGACTCACTAATGAAGCACTGGTGACGCATTGGTATAGAACTATAGACCCCGGCCTATGAGTTGTAAGTCACAGGTTCAACCCGATCCAAGCAGGCACTTTGTTAATTTATTTCATCATCATTGCTCTCAAAACATTGACGAAAAATATCGTCAGGAAACCGGTATGACCTCATCATTTTCCTGCCCTTATCCCCATTTATTTAGGGTCGGCGCAAGCTTCTTCTTGCATTTTTCGTACTTCAGCAGTCAACTCCTTTCTAGCCATATCATCCTTCACACAGTCCATCCATCGTTTATTTGGTCTTCCTCTACTCTTATAGTCATCCACAGTCACACTCTAAACCGGTATGTCCTGGGCTGGTAATTTCAAAAACATTTGGCATTCAGCATTCGGCACTGGGCACTGCATTGATTGGAAACGGTATACAATCATTACGCTAGTTGAATTTAGGTCTACATTTTTGTATTTCATCGATTAAAAAATATTGTTTTATAAAAAAAAGATTATAAATTAAGGTCATGTTACTCAAATATGCGGCATTTGGTAAACTGCAACATATTTTTCGGTCCAAAACGATACCTCAGTGAAAAAAAACTCGCCTTTTTAACCAATGTGTCCTGCAAACAATAATTTACGGTGCCGAGACATGAATACTCACAAAGGAGACTGTCCACCGAGTACGAGTGGCACAAAGGGCCATGGACTGAGCCATGCCCAGCATAACCCTCTTAGATCGAGTTCGTAACACTGAAATCCGCCGTCGGACGAAAGTCTACGACGTCGGGGACCGGGCGGTGCGCCTCAAGTGGACCTGGGCAGAACATCTGGCTAGACCCGGAGATGGCCGATGGAGCAAGGCTTTGACCGAGTGGTGGCCGAGATTTGGCCAAAGAAACCAGAGCCGTCCTACGGCTCATTGGATTGGCGATATCGACAAAGTCGGAAACACCTGGATAAGGGACGCACAGAACCGGGAAGTGTGGCAGAAGAAAGGGGAAGCCTATACCCAGCAGTGGGTGATTCCGGGCTGATATGATGATGACTCAAATATGTGTGTGAAGAAGTAATCATAAAATCTCTATAATAATCTTTAGGAATTCTTTAGTTTTTTTTATACCAACCTCTTCTACCCGTAATCTAAACGACTCGTTTTATATAGAAGGCCGTCCTAAGTGCGATCGTTAAAATAACTGTTTGTGCTCTCATTAGTAAGCGCACGATCCACGGTTAGGTACGGAGAGTTACTGGTTTTACGATCTCTTGCCGTTTCCTTCCACTCTGCGCCGGTTCGTGGCTATCATCAGTTCATTTAATGCATTAAATGTATTTTGTAAGGGGTGTTGTACACTAGTTTCGGTCGGCAAATTTAATTCGGCAGAATTTATAGCAAGCGAAGAAATTAATACATACATATTCGGCTTTAATTTTATTTGGTTTGAGCCAATCGACAAACGGATGGGACGGAGGAATGGGGAAGACAACCAACTAGGTGGACAGATGATGGTGTCATTAAAGTGGTCGGAAAAACTGGAAAGCCATGACACAAAACTGTCTAAAGTGGAGAGATTTGGAAGAGACCCACACTTGGCATTGGGTGGCCAAAGGTTAAAGAAGATAATATGTCTATCTAACTCCATTGCGCATCTACAATTTTATTATTGCTGAGTAATGATTAGAGAAGCTTGGCACAACTATAACTAAAGCCTCCATTTTTTTGGAAAATATCTTAAAACATTATTTTTTTCTTGTTACTTAATTACTACTACTAGTTAATTAATTCATACTAAATTAATACACGCGTTTCAATCACGCAACCGAACTAAACATATATTCGCTTTTGCCGTCCGGCTGTGCCGAATTATGCCGACCCGGACATTGTGTAATCGGCCTTAACTGTTTTCAGTGTAACTAAAGTGAAAATTTCGCCCAGTAGCAATTTGCGTACTCGTACATGGCGTGCGGTTACTCGTCGATGTTTTTTCATCATAATATAACTTTTTACGATCAGCTGTAGGTAGTTTTTACTTTGAAAATTAAAATTTATGTGTAGTTACAGTTTTTTGTAGCGCTTTTGTGGGGAAATTTAAAATATAATAGCACAACAATGAGTTCTGTTTTTTTAAAAATGTTTTTGTTCGTTTATTCCACAATTGAGCCGTTTTATTTATATCTGAAGCGTGAAACGACGAAACTTTCAGTTTTTGGTATCAATGTTACTCAGGTAACCTAACTGGTATATTTTTTGGTGTTTCAACCAACGCTGAAAATTATTTTCAGTATTTCATGGAAGGGAGACAAAATTTCAAGAGGTGGTTCTTGGAATTTTCAGATGAATAATACAGTTTATGAAAATTTCAACTTTATTCATGAACTCTTGAAGTCTAAATTGAAATACTTTGCTGTTTGAATTTTGTTTGAGTGAAATACTGGCAGCCTACGCTATTTTGTAACATACTTTAACGGCTGTCTGTTTTTTGTAGGAATTTTCTATTCAAAAGAAAGCATACATACACTTAAACTTTACATGATCAGCCTGTAACATTCTGTACCGTTACTTGTTGTTTTAAGTGTACTTTTCCAACCTAGAGGTCAAACGTAAGCTTTTTAAATCTGACGTTATTCGTTTCACGAGTCGACATAGCGGGAATCGACGTAGAGGTAGTGATTCCCTGTAACATTCTCACTGCTAGACCTGCTCCTCCATAAAAGGCATTGAGCAGTAATTCATCAGGCGGGCCCAAGTTGGTAGATGTCACGTCTCTTCTAATTTCCTTACAATGTTTTGTTATTCCTTTTTGATAGCGTGAGCATTTATATAACCTACATTGCAAAGTAGTAATATCCATTGAAGGCTGAGGTACCAGCTAAAGTCATGATTAAAATTCAGTACACCTGCTTGCCTCGTTGGTCCAGCGGTCTCAAGCGCGACTGCTGAACATGAGGTGTTGGATTCGGTTTCCAGGTCGGGCAATGTGACATTGGGCTTTTTCATTAGAAATTTCTCAGTAGCAGTAACGTCTCGTCTGGATTTGTGCCCGATTGATGGCAATAGTCTCGCCTCCGAATATTTGGGTCTTAAACATAACTGGCGGAATGTGTGCATTAGGTACACCTCTGCCTAATCTTTCAAAGATTATAGGCATGATGTTACGTACACCGGCTTTAAAAGATGTTTCTTTATAATAATAACTATTAAAAATAATAGTCTCATGGTAATTAATGTTTTCAGTCACGTTGTCAAATCAAATATCACTGGGTACAATTTTGTCGATATCAACAAGCAATTAACTTTTAAAATAATTTAATTATAATTATTCTCTTAAACGAGCTTCATTGCCAATTAAGTTGTCAATTAACAACTAGTATAATATTTTGAAGTAAGCTGTTACTTAGTCTTTAGAAATGTAATACTTAAAATTATTCTACCCCTTGGGCTTTTGTTTCCAATTTGATATTTCAACGAAGCAACTATAAAAGTTACTGAAATTATCTTAACACTGTGGCACACTAAATGGCTGTTGTGAGCGTTGCGTATCATTGGGTTTTTATACAAGGATCTATTAAGAAAAATACAAGGATCTATTAATAAAAACCGGCCAAGTGCGCAAGTACGAGTTGGACTCGCGCACCGAGGGTTCCGTATAAACTTGTAGGTATGTTGTTATTAAACTACATATTTACGGTTTTCAGATTTTTTCATGTGCTGTAAGACAGCGCTTCTTGCCAAATTATATTTATATACAATTATATAGAGTTTCATTCCCTTGTGAAATTGCAAAATATGCGACATGAACGGTCATATCTTTTGATCGCGTTGACGTACAAGCTAGATTTCACTGCTCTAAGGGGTAGCAGACCTGAGTATTTGATATCAATTTCAGCTTGATACCTCAACGGACAGACAGACGGACAACAAAGTGATCCTATAAGAGTTTGGTTTTTGCCGACTGAGGTACGGAACCCTAAAAATCGTGCAATACTGCTCATATTTCGGATGTATCTTGTTGAATTTGCAGTTAATAATACAGCATGTATCAGAAAGATAAGATAGTAGGAGCTCGTGGCTAAATAAGAACAGCCGCTCGGGTCGATCTTTAGGTTAAGCCGTGCCGTTACCTAGGTTGGTCCGTCGATGGGTGACCACCCATTACATAGAGAGTTTCTTCCGTGCCTCGGAAAGCACGTTAAGCCGTTGGTCCCGGCTCCGACTCGAATTTAAGTTGAAGTTGAGTAACTATTTTTTCGTGATTGTGATGTTGGTCTCATGGAGACAGTTGTTCAGTTAGATGGTATGTACCATATCCTGTCAGCGCCTCGCATAACGCATCGGGTGCGCTACAGCCCCAATAGCCTCGTGGCTACTGTAGCCGGCAGGCATAAGCATAATCAGCTTTAAATGTTCCCACTGCTGGGACACACGGCCTCCTGTCTAGAGAAGGAATGGGCTATAATCCGGGTTGGTAGATGTCACATGTCTTCGAATTTTTGGTTCTAGGTGATGCCGGTTTCCTCCCGATGTTTTCCTTCACCGTTTTTGAGAGCAGTGATAATGAAATATGTAAATTATACAAAGTAATGCGCCTGCCTGGGTTCGAATCCACGACTTTCTGTTCGTAAGTCGGGGCCGCCACAACTGGGTCACCGCTGCTCTCCGGCAGGGTGGATGGCCAAATAATGTGTAACTGGATGGCGGCACATGGACCTTCATTCAGATATGTGCTTTATGAAGTTTGTTTAACGTGTTTTAGTTACTAAGTGCCAAGTTATGTATTCACTATGGATCTCTGATCTGAAAATAACATTTTTATTTATTTATTTAAATAATGCCACACCTATCAAGGTGTGGTACTTGTTTTTCAGATTTAATACAGTATTTAATAATACACGCTGTAATAAAACTGAAACAAAAAACAAAATTTTTCTAAGAGAAATACACACACATATTACAGGAGACCCAACAGCTAAAAACCGAAGAATACCGTTTCATTTCCTGCTAAATGACTTCCATAATTTGACTCATCGTCATCCTCATCATTTCAGCCGAAAGACGTCCACTGCTGGACATAGGCCTCCCTTAAGTGTCTCTACATTGGTCAAGTGCATCTCATCCAGCGGATCCCCGCAGCCTTCACTAGAAAAATAGTCATAATTTGACGACATGAATTATGATAATTTGACTAATTAAACTGTATTTTATTTTCTTTGTGTACGTACATTTCTTTTGTACCTGCTAGAGACACACATAGCTTGTGACTCGCGTTAAGTGTGTTCAAACTTAAAATGTAAGACTAATTTAATGAGAAGATGAACCGAAAATTAATTTAACTAATATTCAAACGATATCAATATGATCGCTATTTTGGATTAAGATCTTTACTATCTGATGTTTCCAAATGGAAAATATGGAATCATTTTAATAAGAAAATACTTATGAATACCTTGATTCACAGTCACAGTATTATCTTTCTTATTTAAATATTTGTTTTTTTTTTTTGTTTTTAAATTGTTTTACATGTGGCATGTGCCAAATAAATGATACGAACTTGAAATCATGAAACGAAACGAATCAGTTAAGATATACAGTCATGAAAATTAATATGTGTATACTATAAGCGCTTTTTGTAATTTTTAGATTTTAGTGATTTTCTCCTATTGTATCGATTATAAAGGGTGTAACACGACCCTTAACGAAGCCGAAAGGCACTTGTTCTACCCGTCATTGCAATATTTTTTTGTTCTAGACTATACCTGGGATATTTAGAGCTCTTGGCCATACATAACTACACAGACAGAAGATTACATTTACATCTTCTCATAAAAATCTTAATGAGTACCAACCTACCTTTTTAACGATTCAGAATTCACCGAAAAGTCAAGATTACAACAGTATTAAGTTATTAAACAACCAATACAAAATGAACAAGTCTTGATCCGTTGTAGCTGTTAAACCGCAATTTCGTGGCCATTTCCGCAACTTTATTTCATGTTTACTTTTGTTTTGTTCATCAAAGCATTTATGATGGGTGAAACGTTTCTTTGAATTTGAAACTTGTTCGTGGAGGAACAAGGTTGTAATTTGTGTATTTTGTAAACAGACATGCCAGAAGCAACAATCCACCTTGGGGCTAAGATGAACCCCAATGACATTGAAGAGGGTGATGACGTCTACTTCGGATGTAAAGTTGATGCCAATCCGCCTGCCTACAAAGTTGTTTGGGAACATAATGTGAGTAATAAATCTTTGATATATTTATTTACGTTTTCAATTTTATGTACAAATACGTTGGTGAAATTGTTTTTCTATTGATTCGGGTTTTTGTATTTTCAAGTGTTGCTTTCAAGTTTTGCATGCGAATGGATAAAATAAGAAATTATTACGAAAGAGGAAGTGCAAAAGTGGCGCCGGTAACTGAAAAGTTGTGTGGTAAGAGGTTGTCGTGGTATGGGCATGTAATATGGAGGAATGAGGAAAATGTCGTGAGGAAAGTTTTGAGTAAGAATGGGTATAAGAGTAATGGAAGACCGAGGAAACGTCGGATGGACTGTGTGAATGATGATATGGCTAGAAAGGAGGTGTCTGATGATACGACGATTAATCGCAAAAAAAGTGATTTGTCGCATCGTCAGCGCCATCTAGTTATATCCTGAATAAACTTATGCAATGACTTATTGGCTGGCTGGCTGGCTGGCTTAATGGCTTACTTTTCTTTTTCTGTTTCTGTCCTGTTGTATCTATAACATTTAATGCGCCTTATGATTATTGTTATTATTATTTTTTTGTATGCACGTCATGTCCCTGCGACAAATAAATCTTTTTTCTTTCTTTCAATGACGAAGTTCTAAGTCCTTACCATATTGAAAACATGTCCTATATCACGTAAGACGTAAGTAAAAAAAAAACTTGTCTCTGCAAAAACTCAAAGATTGGCTGAAGCGAAATCTATTTTGAACGCAATCGGATTTAGCCAATAAGACTATCGATGTTACGTGATTCCCTTGTGACCAGAGCATGACACAATTGGACGAATCGTAGTTTGCTAGCTGACAGAAATCTACACTGCAGATAGAGCTAAAGTATTTTCTGCATCTTTTGAAGCTTGAATTATATTGACAGATGGGTACAGTTTGTAAAAAAATATGAAACTGGTTTGAAAGAAATTAGTTCCGACCAAATCCACATGCCAAACGAAATATGCAACTCTATAGGTACAGTTACGAGCAATGAAATATTTACACTTGGCCAAAATTCAAAAGCGATATTCTCCTACTGTAATGATATCTTAACGTTTTATGTTTTCACGAAAGCCATACTGTTACAAAATAGGTCTTATGTCAAAGTAGTAACCGTTATTTCACGAGAAAATCGCTTTGAATTTTGCTAAGTGTATACCTTTCATTACTCGGGATTGTACTTCTGATTTGGTGTCACTGTCAAAATCATAACATATCATGTCATTGCGTATTTAGGATGTTATTGGCTAATGCTAATAACATTTTGAGTTGCATGGTGGCGTTTCAATTCACTACTGGTAAATGTTAATGGTTATATCCTCGTTATTGATGGAAAAGTACCTACGAGTATAAAATATAGGTAATAATGTATATGGGAGCTGCATCTGCCAACAAACTGCTTTACAGTTTGGCAGAAGTAACATGTTTTGTAATATTTAGGATGTCACCACGAATAAACGCTTTTTCATATTTTTTTTTCCTAGTGATCTTTAATCGTTACAAATGGTTTGGGTTAGGTCGCTGCCACTGCACGTCCTATACTAGACAAAGACATTCAAATATTTACGAGCAATAGACGGGACAAGACGAAGAAAATCATAATTCAATACTGGTTACTTAGTAACAAATCGTTTTGTCTAGTGTCATACGCCCGCTTGTCAGGTAGCATTCGTGTATCAAAATCAAAAATGTTCGGGATCAAAATTTTTGTATGAAAATATTCCCAATGTCCGCTCTATAAGTCTTTTAAATCTCTTGGATACTAGATAATACTGATCTTAATTTTCATGAGAGTTACAATAACAGTGCCGGCATTGAGAACTACTGGAAATGCTAATTTCCAGTAGTTCTAAATTTAAATTTGTTTTTAGAACACGCGTTATTTTAACAGGGTAAACATTGAAGCTTTTGTAAATTTAATCAGAAATTTCTATTGACGAGATTCCGTGTATATTCAGTGAAATATTCCATAATTCATAACGAGAATCATTGATTAAACATAACCATTGTACCATTGACCTAAACATTGTATTGATGTAATGTTAGGAATGACGTGTGAATAAGAGTTGAATGTATAATAGACGGACCATTCTACGTTCAACCCTTATTCATAATTAGACACCATTATTTTTAGGTCGTTCTGGAGCCGAATACCATGAACTCGATCATCGAACTCGAAACGATTGGGACTATTTTTTTTCAAATAATAACAATAAAAAAATACGAAAGAATAAATTTAATGTTTTTTTTTGTGAAATAATGAGAATCGATCGATGAATGAATTTTTCAATGGGTATCGTTCGCATGTGTTGCCGATCGTGGCCACCAAAAAAAAATAACAAAAAATAACAATAAAAAAAAACACGAAAGAATAAATTTAACGTTTTTTTTTTTTGAAATAATGAGAACTCAAATGCATAATTGTTTGTTGTTGCATAACGTTTTACACACAATTATGCATTTGAGTTCTCATTATTTCAAAAAAAAAAAACGTTAAAGGACAATGACCAAAGTTGGTACCAAAAAGTCTCGCGCCTCAAAACCAAAATATTATAGTAATTAGTTTCATATTTTTTTACGGCATTACGCGTCGGGGATTTGATTTTTGAACTGGAAATATACTTTTCGAGTTTAAAAGTACGAATATTGTTTTACTCCCTTTATATGACGTTCCGTTTCAACTGAATATAAATGACGTTCCGTTTCAATTGAACAAACCCTTGTCTGTCGAGCGGACTCTAAAATTAATTACAATTAAGTAAGATCAGTACACCAAATCGATTTAGTTTGGTTTATTGCTATTTGCAACAAAATAGATTTTCTCAGCCTAAAGATTTTGATTTATCGATTACATCCCTAAATCCCGACTAGTTTATAGCACTTACTATACTCTATGGTTTATAGTTATCTTATTTGTGGCATCTGACATTTGTACTGTACTGACTGACTATTGGCAATGTAAAGGTCTAAAATAAAATCGAGTTTCAGTCAAGCATACTGTGGATGTTACTTTAACTCGTAATTCTTACTAATATTAGTGTATTACGCTGTTTTTAGAGCAATAATGTAATGTATGTGTGTTAAAATACGTCGTTGGTAGCGTCGAAAAAATAGACCTACTTTTTAGGTTAGTTTCGATTTTATAAAATAACTCTGAAACGCGGGTTTTTTTTTCAAAAATAATTTTTGTAGGAGTTAATACGATCAGTGTAGTCTATAAAAAACAAGGTTTGATTTTGATGCAGCATGGTACGGGATTCCATACTTCCATGAGCATTCTCTTTTATTCTTTCGTGTTTTTTTTTATTGTTATTTTTTGAAAAAAATAGTCCCAATCGTTTCAAGTTCGATGATCGAGTTCATGGTATTCGGCTCCAGAACGACCTAAAAATAATGGTGTATAAATGAAATTAGGGAAATGGTTGATCGTGTAAGTCAACTGAAGTGGCGGTGGCCTGGCCATATTCGGCCAAGTTTCAATGGCTGATAGAGAAAACAAGCCCTGAAGTGGAGACCGCATCTAGATTCACCAATGTGCAATACCCTGCCTGCGTCGGTGTGCCCAAGTTCATATGACCCCAATATATTTAAGTTTCGAGTTAATAGGCTTCTTTTGGGTTAGCTCGTTCCATCGTTGACCTCATCTCTGTCCTTAGGACTATATTAAAGCCATTTAATA
Source organism: Eurois occulta (assembly GCA_950022335.1). Lineage (NCBI taxonomy): Eukaryota > Metazoa > Arthropoda > Insecta > Lepidoptera > Noctuidae > Eurois > Eurois occulta. The sequence continues at coordinate 2,981,881 of OX465486.1, forward strand.
TATATTTAAAAAAAAACTGGGACAGACTGAAATAGATACAGCTTGGGAGAGATCTATATCCAACAGTGGACTGTGATATGTTAAGTTGATATGATATTTGTAGGCAAAAAACTATAAAACAATTTTGCACAGCCGCACGCCTTTTTTATATCGGAACCCCACAAACAACCTGTCAAAAGGTTATCCATATAATAACACAGCTAACAACAATTGAACACTCATCAAAAAGGGTACCACAATAAGTGAATACGTGTACAAATCGTATCAATTTACATCCCGCATGGCAACCAGGATTAATGTCATGATAATGTCATTTTACCAGTCCGACATGCTTAATGACGGCGGCGTATCGGCATTACATTTGGTCGAATCGATAGAGGTAATCAAATCACTTGTTTATTTAGGCATTTCGGATTTGTTAGCTTAACATGTCGCAATGTTTTGTGAATAGAAATGAATTAAAATCTGTTTTGGATATTGTTTATAAAAAAAATCACCAAAAACATTTGATTGACTTAACTTGCCTGAGAAAAGGTTTAAAATATAAAGGAGAAAGTTTTTTATTCTTTTGGTTTTTGACTCGTTAGTCAAGTGGCTGCAAGCGCGACTGCTGAGCATGAGATCATGGGTTCGATTCCCGGATCGGGCAAAGTGTTATTGGGTTTTCTCATGAGATATTTTTCAGTAACAGCCACGGAGTCTCAATTTGTGCCCGATTGATGGCACTAGGCTCGCTCCCTATTACATGGGACTTAAAACATAACTGGCAAAATGTGGGTGTACTATTAGGCACACCTCTGCTAACCCTTCGGGGATTCCAGGCGCGATGGTATGGTTTTTCACCTTGCTGACTCTTTAAATGCATATAGCGCTAATGATAATCCAGGACATAATTCTGCCTCTATCGTCTTCAAACGATTGAAACAACAACGTTTTAGTACTTTTAGCACCAAACGCATTTTAGGTTTTGTGGTACAAGTAGACCTTAGAGCCTGTTTATCGTCTGCGTCAGTGCAGGACCTTGTATCTATTTTGTTTTTTTGGGAAATGCATTTCTTTCATCAAAAATGATAAATTAAGTAGCCTGCCTGGTAATGGATTTATATTGGAAAACCATTGGGATAGCTAGTATGAACGGTCGGTAAAACAGGCGAATCTAGGACATTTAACATGCTAGTTGGGTGATATTTAAAACAATTTTTAGCTTCTCCTATAAAAAAGGTTGTTGTGCGTTATCTGATTTCATGATTATTTTGGAATGTTTGCTAATAAGGTTTACCGTTGCATAATAGTCCACTAATAAATATTTTGTGTTCCGGTTTTCTCAAAATAACATGCGCATGAGACATTTTAGCTTTTTCTCTAAGATGTCTATGAGAGCAGCGGTGGCCCAGTGGTGGCGGCCCCGACTTACGAGTAGCCGTGGGTTCGAACCCAGGCAGGTGCATTACTTTGTGTAATTTATTTCATTACTAAAGCTCTCAAAACGGTAAGGAAAACATCGTGAGGAAACCGGCATGTCCTAGAACAAAAAAAAATCGAAGATATGTGAGACGCGGGCTGGGCTCGCGTGGTGGATTATAGCCCATTTCCTCTCATATGTGCTATGCCTACAATATTGTAAGCAACTCTATATGACCTTAACAACTTATCTATCCGACTGCTTGATTGCCACTTAACACAAAAGAGTAATATTATTTCATAATGTCATGAAAATATGAAAAATCTATGTATATAAAGGGCACAGAACAAAACAAAGTTACCCAAAAAGCTTTTAAGAGAAACTTTCGCAAATTACCTTGTGTTTCTTTAATTACCTTGTGTTTCTGTATCTCAATCTTTAGATGTCGAGCATTATGATTTATGTGAAGTGAGTAGTAAGTTATATGCTCAAACCTGCGTAATAGATGAGTGCTCTGAAGATTTGGAATTTGAATCGGAGTTTGAGTGTATTACTACTGCGTGAATTTCCAAAAAACTTACATTTAAATAATATTTTACGCACGACGACCAATCAAGCTATAAATAAATAAAGCTATAATAAGTTATCCAGTCTATGCGAATCTCTCATTGTATAGAAAATCTATACAATGCGAGGCCAATTTATACTGCAAATGTACTGCTTCATGTGCCGCCGAGTGTACTATTAAAAACAATGTTGCTTTGTCATACAAACGGGGTGGAAGGGACTCCGGCGCGAAAACGGTTACCACGTATTCAGTACATCATTCTGAGCCCCCCTGCATTGAAATTTATCATCAGATATTTAAAAAAAACAGCTGTTCCATATATTTTGACCATGTAGGTATTGCACTTTTGTAGGAAACAACAGTTTTTTTTTTTTTTAATAACCTATGAAAATTTTTCTTGAAAAAGAAGATCTAATTGTTAACATTTTGATTTTTACGAAAAATCAAAATGTTAAGGCTTGCAGTAAGTAAAATGATTCCCCGTTATTGCCATACACTAAAATTTCTGTGGCTCACGGACGTTTCTATAGTCTAAAAAATCCACCTAACAAATTCCAAATTCAAATTCATTTATTGGTGTGATTTCCAACAATTTATTCTTCAATTAACTCCAATAACGCAGGTTATGCAGGCCCAGATTTTACGCACAAACCATTTGGATAGGACATTGCTCTGCGCCCATACATTGTTCGCTCTAGAACCAAGAGCATCGGAAAATTATGTTGTATTGTCGATTAGTAAACTCCTTTATGATCTTATTTTTATAGCGGACTAGCTGCAGAATAGATCGATATATTTAAAAAAAAGTATCCGATTTGGAGATTATAATCGAACCATAACAACGAATATTAGGTATAGTTTATCATGGCTCCGACTGATTTCACTGAAACACAATATCATAATACATTTAGCTAGTTTTAGTACCCGCCTATAGGATAATTACTAATTAGGTACCTATGCAGTTGTTTTCTAATACTTATGTGTATGTAATTGCAACGTTTAAATGCATAGAATCTAATTAACATAGGTATCTGTATTCTTAGCATGGTTTTTGGAATGAGATAAAATAAATATTTGTGTAATATATTTGCTTAATAGTCAATATAGTTTCGACAGTCACCAAAACACACCGATACAATTAGAAAGAGCAAGCGACGAATGTAATTAACAGTGAGAGCACAGGTGAAAGACTGACATTGACAAGTGACCATTTGGTGACGTCAAATATTGGGGTGACACACTCCATACGATTTATCGATATTTTCCTAAGATTCACTGTGACCATACGTTACAAACTATATTACATCAACTTTTGTCATACGAAAAAAAAAAAAAATTATAATATTCATTTTGGCATGCATGGCAGCTAGTCCGTGTTACAAAAGTATTTGCAACTAATATAATAAAATAGACAATTAATTATCATCTATATCCGATATTTTTTGTGCACAGGGCGATTCTGGACAATGTCCTTTATTGGAATAATTCCAATATTCCAATTAATCCAGGTATTAATTATTTTATCAGTCATATTGTTGCAGTTTCTGCCTCGAATCATTCCGATGCGAATTTATTTGATGACTCTATCAATTACTGGGACAGAAAATAACGCATTGAACCGTGGAACGATGGCCAAAAAAACGTGTATCCGTATTTTCTGTAATATCCCGATTTTATACTGATTGGAAATCTCGTGTAGCTCTCTCTAACTTTATTCTGCGGCATTGGTTGTGTATTTTGTTTTTAGTTTTCAACTGTTCAAAGTTTACTAATATTTGTAAGAGGCTAGCTGTTTGGTATCTCAGCAGTGTTTTGCTATCTGTTATAGACACTAGGCGTTTTTTCTGATATTTTTTGAATTAGAGACAATCTATTAAAATGTTAATTAGAGATTCGAGATAGACTAGAGATAGTTTTGCGGCATAAATGGCCGTATTTTATTACGTTAACTTAGAAGTTTGACTTTTTCACAGCTTCAAGGGACTGTAGACTTGAGTATACATGGTTTTAATGGTTTTAATTTCAACTCGATACCTTCACGCGTTCCCGAGATAAAGGGTCTTGACAGACAGACAGATGGGCAATAAAGTGATCCTATAAGGGTCCCGTTTTTTTCCTTTTGAGGTACGGAACCCTTACGATGTATTTACGTTACGTTTACACTGCGCGCTCACGCTAAGGCCTTAGATTCGAGCATTACATTGGTGAGTGCCGCCGAACATTGCAGTGCGCAACTGTACCATACAATTTGTTACAATCACTTTTTTTCTATACAAAATTGAATCGTGGATTGTTATACATATACCATCAAATGCTTAGTTATGTTGATGACCAACATGAACTCACGCCAACAAACATTTACTTCTAAAAATAAAACCCAAACAATGTGTCCACAGGGTGTCCTACTGCAACACAATCCTGCGAACGGGGTTATAGTGACAGGAAACACCAACCTGGCTCTTCGGAACGTGTCTAGACTGCAGGCAGGCCAGTACACGTGCACCGCTTCAAACGTCGAGGGGGACGGCAAGTCGCCACATTTGCATATGCAAGTTGTTTGTAAGTAAATCTAGCATAAACTGCCTGTATAATTAGTTAGATAAGTCGGTTTTTGGAGTAATGTGTTTATATTTTGAGGGTGACGGCAATGTATTTGTTTAGTAAAAAAAACTTCGCGCAAAAAATATAATTAAAAAAGTGTGGTTGCAAAAGTGTGGTTACTTTTGTTAACAAGTAAAATGTAGACAAAGCAAAAGCTTTCTTTTTGGAAACCAATTTTCAAATTACCAAAATTGTTTTTACAAAAAGCATAAGCATCATCTGGTTCTGCGATACGGTTATAGAACACAAACTTTCTGAAAGATTTTTTGTATGAGTCTCTAATGTGTGCCTCTAACAGGCAAGACATGATTCGTCTTAAGGCTTATTCTTGTTCAAAAATTATTATAACATCCCGTCGCGCGTCGATTATCGCCGCAGGGTGATACAGAGGTCTTCTTAAAGTTCATCCACATTTCGACAGTCATGTTAAAGTCCCGTGAAATAGGGGGCGAGCCTATTGCTATCAACCTAGACACATGTAATCTCTAGGCTGCTACTAAGAAATTCCTAATTGTAAACCCCAATAGTAGTTTACTAGACCTGGGAATCCAATTCAAGACCATAAGCTTAGCAGTGGCGCTTGCAACCACTATATCAACGAGGCAGATGGGAACTTAGACATTCTAGTTAACAGAACCAAGAATGTAGAAGGCCATAAGAGTAGAGGAAGACCAAAGAAACGATGGATGGACTGTATGTACGATGATATGGCATGAAAAGAGGTGTCTGATGAAATGACGAATAATAGAGAAGTATGGAAGAAGAAGACATGCTGCGCCGACCCCAAATGAATAGGGATAAGAGCCAGAGAATAATGATGATTACAGAATCAAGGTTAAAGACACACTCCTCTATAAACATTCCAAACATATTTTCCTCTTATATCTTTTCAGTTATTTCTGGATTATTTTGTTTCTAAACAGAATAAGAAAAGTCTAGCCAAGTGCCATTCTATTTACACTGTAAATATTGGTCTACGTGGGCGTTCAAGAAAGTAGGTTAAATTTATTTTATTACAGCATCGTTAGGGAATACCGGGTTATAAAAACAGACCGGTAAATGGGTGGGCGGGGCTTGGAACCGATGGCCTAGTGCTGCATTGTGGTTTTAATTTCTACCGTTAAAGGATTTAGTTGAGAGTCACAATTGTCGGTTACCGTTGATTGACCAGTTTCTTTGCGAGACATACCTTCTGTCGTTGAGCTGGAGAACCTTAAAATATACACCATTATTTTTAGGTCGCTCTGGAACCGAATACCATTAACTCGATCATCGAATTCGAAACGATTGGGACTATTTTTTTCAAAAAGTAACTATAAAAAAATCACGAAAGAATAAATTTAATGCCTTTTTTTTGTGAAATAATGAGAACTCAAATGCATATGTGTGTGTAAAACGTATTCACGATCGGCAACACATGCGAACGATACCCATTGAAAAATTCATTCATCGATCGATTCTCATTATTTCACAAAAAAAAACATTAAATTTATTCTTTCGTGTTTTTTTATTGTTACTTTTTGAAAAAAATAGTCCCAATCGTTTCGAGTTCGATGATCGAGTTAATGGTATTCGGTTCCAGAACGACCTAAAAATAATGGTGTATATTGTTTTTCGAGGGTGAAGGGTTTTAGGTTTTTACATTTTTTTTCCAAACGTACATTATATGAGGACATCACACTAAACTCTCTCCTCTTTGGTCTAGTACTCGCAATCGCGACTGCTGAGCTAAAGGTCCTTTTTGTTTGGATTTTTTGGGATGGGAAATCATCAAATGACTCCTCCCGCTCTAGGCGGAGCGGGAGGAGTCATTTATAATTACAAAATTATGTACAGTAATTATAACTCTTAATTTCAATTCTGTATTAATAAAACAATTTATCTTACTAAATACTTAACTAATAAGCATATTTATGACAATAAACAGCCAGTGTTCTTCCTCCTCTCTCCTACTTGATCTATGCTGTGCCCGACAGGGTCCATAATTGTGACTAGTATATTTATTTCCTTACCAACATTATACATTATGGTATGCAATAAAGTTTTGAGAATTGAAGGGAGTGCCAGACTTTTACAGACTAAAACCCATAGTATAGAATAGAATAGAATAGAATTTTATTTTGCAAACATGGGTAATACACAATAGTTGTTATGAAATATCAAAGCTCAGCCATATTTTATCATTCGGCATGCAAACATTTACATTATTTATGAAACTTGTGCTTACATTTTAAAGATCAAATCGATTATATTATTATTGCTACAATTATCATTCAATGTATCAATTAATAATGTCCATCGATGTTCCTTCTTTTGCCCGTGTTCCAGGGCCGCGGTATCTCTTTCGAACAGTCCCGCAGCTCTGGCAGGGAGCTTAAGGTCCCGGATTATTCATATCTTTGTTTGCATTCCATAATGTGTGAAGATCTTGCAATGGTCAAGCGAAGGTACAATTATGGACTCCGTAGGGCACAGCAAAAAGTATAAAAGTATACAATTTTGGGTCGGGCAAATTGTTATTGGGGTAATGGGGTTTTCCATCAGGAATTTCTCAATAGCATCCACGGAGTCTGGATTTGTGCCCGGTTTATGGCAACGGCTCGCCCCCTATTACATGGGACTTAAATATAACTGAAGAAATGTGGGTTTACTATTAGGTACACCTCTGCCTTACCCTTCGGAGATTACAGGCTTGATGTTATGTTATGTCTAAGGCCAAGATTGACAAACTTTGTTTTCACGTGTTGAGAATTAGACGTCTTCTCTTCTTTATCTTATACTGTCTTGTAGTGTGTCAGCTGCAGTATTGACAAAAGTAAGTGATTAGTCAACTTACGTCGAAAGTAACGTTAGTAAATTATGGCCTAATTATAGATTTTATTTATTCTAGTAAATTTTGTGCAGAAGAATGTGATTGTTTTACAAAAAATGTAATGAATGGCGCAAAAGTAGAGTGATTGGTTTCTGCGCTACGAGGATTCTTGCACGTAACAAATATTGGTATGGCCTACAGATACTTGTTCTGAGTCCGTGTACGTGAGATTTATTGTGTCTGCAAATGGATTCGTAAAACAGGAACAAACATTTTTCTCTGTACCAAAAGTTTCACATCATTTCATTCACATCTGGGGGGTTACTATGACGTCTTAAAGCAGGAGTAATTTCAGTGTGGATAAGAGGCAGAGCTATACAGGTCGTCTAGCGCCATCTCTTCCCCACACTGGAAGTACTCCTGCTTTAATACTTCATAGGCAGGCCACCAGAATTGATTTGTGGTGAACGCAGCATGTTCATCATCATCTGCCTAGCCTTTTCCCAACTATGTTGGGGTCGGCTTCCAGTCTAACCGGATGCAGCTGAATACCAGTATTTTACATGGAGCGACTGCCTGTCGGACCTCCACAACCCAGTTAGTGCTAGGTAATACGATACCCCTTGGTAAGACTGGTTGTCAGACTTTCGGGCCACTGACTACCTGTAACGACTGTCAAAGATCTACAAATGACAGCCGGGACCAACGGCTTAACGTGCTTTCCGAGGCACGGAGGAAAATCGGTATGTAATGGGTGGTCACCCGGACCAACCTAGGTAAGCACGGCTTAACCTAAAGATCGATCCGAGCGGCTGTTCTTATTTAGCCACGAGCTCCTCCTGAACGCAGCATGTTATGTTTCTTAAATTTCTTTTTCCTGTCGTCTCAGTACAATTATACTCTCCAGTCAGACCATATCCTCTGATTTGTGGTCGGCTGTCTACTTTTAAGTTACATTTCTACCAGCTGTCAATTTAGTATTATAGTCCCATTCATCGTTTCTTTTATCTTCCTCATCTCTAGCCATCAACATTCACTTTTGTTAAAACACGACGTCATGTCCCTCATTGTCTTTCCCCACACTAACATACTCATTTCATAGTACCACTACCAGTTCACCTTTAAAACAGTTACACATTCGTTTACGACTACGTCATCATCACTGTCCCAACCCAAGTTAACCGCATTTACGTTACAGTCAGGTTTACGTTACCGTAAGGTTTACGTTACCGTCACGTTTACGTTCAGTTCTCGCGAGTCATTCCTTCGCACGCAATGCTCATTCCAAGTCTCTTTCCATCCATTTCAGTAGCTTGTTTACTTTATTTTCATTCCTTTTATTTTTGTTCCTCACTGGGGAAAACGTAAAACTTTTTACCGTTACGACTCGCATCAGTCGATCCTCTATTGTTTAAAGTATACCTGTTATGGGTGTGCTGGAAGGTGCTTTTGTCATTGTATTGGGTATAGTTATGGGGAGAATGTGTCGTAAAAATGTGGCAGTTTTTTTATTAATAAAGTGAGGGCATTTGGGTTCTTTGTAATATGGACCCCGTTAGTCCCACGAAATGGGATTTTTATATTCTGTACTCACTGCGGCACTAGTAACTATAAGTGGTGCATATAGCATAATAATATTATTTTCCGTTTCTGAGAATTTTCTGCGGTGACGAGTAGGATTATATATTTTTTTTCAGATTTTTAAAACGCACTGTTTTGATAGATTGCTACTATTAACTAATGTGAATTTATTACAAAACAACATTACTTTTGAAAAATTACCAAAAATACTTTGTTTCATAACTTTTGAATTTAAAAAGCACCGTTCCTGAAAGTCCTCTCTTGGACAATAATTTACTTATTATTCCCAACAGACTTTATCCGAATATTTACGTTAAAATACTTACTTTAAATGTACGAACTTAAATATACTATTATGTCATTGAGAGACAGTAAATTCTATGAACCGGAAAGGCAAGCTGAAAACAAAAGCCTTGTCAATAAGGATGAAATAATGAATGTGCTGTGTTATCGAAATGAACGATAATTTCATTGAAGGAATACTTTTTGTATCGTAAATGATGTTATATTTCGTTTCATTGTGACATTGACGATTTAAATTGATGATTTTTTGAAGATATTGAGGCCCTTTCGCGACGCGCAATGTAAACGTAACGTAAAGACGTCGATTGTTGCGTCGAAAATACAATTGTCAAAAAATCAATCAATGCACAATCAGTAACATCCGTAGTTATGAATAAATTATTAAAGTTATAAAAAAAATATTTTATTTTTCACGATTTCGATGGTGGTCCCAGGGCCTGATGAACTTTCGTTGTTCAATTTTACGGTCGGAATCACAACCTCAAATATGACCACACTTTTCTGGTACACGCTCTAAAGCATAACTCTAACAACACTATATTATATTATTCAATACTAATGAAACTCTCTTTCACACAGATAGACCACTATGCCAAAGAAAAGAAATGAAGATCATAGGCGCAGCCCTACAGGAGCCAACGACGGTTACGTGTGAAGTTGACGCCTTCCCTCCACCAGACACCTTCGAGTGGACCCTCAATAATTCAGCTGGCTCCATCAAAGTTGATCCAGTAAGTAATATTTTCGTTTATACCAAATAATGCAGAGAGGTGTACCTAATTGTGACACGTTTCGCCAGTTATGTTTAAATCACATGTAATAGGGAGCGTGCCTATAGCCATCAATCGGGCACAAATGAAGACTCTGTGGCTCTTACTGAGAAATTCCTGATGGAAAAACCCAATCACACTTGGCCCGCCTCAGGAATCGAACCCAGGCCGCTATTCAGCAGTCGTTAAGCGTCGTAGGTTAGCAACCACTAGACCGACAAAGCCATCTTAAAAAAGTTAAATTGACTTAAAACCTTAAAACCTAATAGTAATTCGTGCAATATTTTCATCGAACCAAAATACATTCTTCAGACACAACTAACGTAACACTACAAGTATGTACTCAGTTGCATGACACAACCCATCTTTCACACATAAATCCCATTGCTGCCACTTGACACAAGAAAGGCCACGAAAGGCCATGGAATGGTGTATTTACAGCCAAAACCACATAACATAGGAAACATTTAATACGTTATAATAAAAGATAATGATAGCCCTTCTGCTATGATTTATGTCGCCATAGATTTGGACGCACAAGAGGCTTAGGGGAGTAACCGGACGACGTTAAAATTGAATGGGTTCCAGTGCTATTTTCTGTGGCTGTTTCTTATGATTGTTGTCGGATTCTTTTCTTTGTGTGTGGACTAGATTTTGTTGGTTAATGTCCAGTGATTGTGGTACAAGCAATGTTAAGTACTTAGAATTTTGGAGCCAATGACGATATTGATACAACAACGGTCACGAACTGCAGGCAATAAAAAATATATATTTTATTGTCAGGCATTAAGGCCCATAGGGTGTTAGTACTACATCTTACTTAAAAACTATGTTAGTAACATGCAGGAACACTAAAAAGATAAAAAAGAAAATCACTCACACTCACGAGAAGGTTTAACAAGCTTTGTTGCCAACATGTAGCTTGGTAAACCTCCCCATTGTAGGCCCATCCAGCCTCTCTGCAAACACCTTCAGAATGACAATGACATGATCAAGAATGTCTAGATTTTTGCGTTTAAATGCATTTAGTTATACAGGGTTATTTGTAAAACACCGCGAAAAAAAAATCTGCTGTTCCCTACATTTTGACGAGTTAATCGATCATATGGAACAGCTGATTTTTTTTTCGCGATTTTAGGTTTGGTCCCATAGTAAAAGTTGTTCATAATGATGAGTACAATGACCTCTTAAGAGGTTGCTGGTGTTTTACAAATAACCCTGTATAATCCAGAAACAGGTATTGCGATTTTGACGGGTGGGCAAATCAAATCATCAGGAATGAGTTGATAGATGGTTTAACATACACAAACAAATTTCAAGTTGACCTTTTTCCGGAGCAGATTTTTATAGAAGGATGAAACAATGTTACAATTGTCTTTTGAAATACCTACAAGTTTCTCCAATACAAAATCATCAAAAGGATCTAGACTTACTTACAACCCAGCTCTAAATTATTATCGCATTATACGCGTTTATCGTCCACTTTTGAGTCCATAACCAATTACCAGGACTTCAGTGTATAATTAAATTTGGATGGCGGGGATGTGAATAGTAGTTGACGTGAGATACGGGTCAAGTGACAGATGACAGGATAACTAGAGGGTCATTGTGGCAGCGCTTTGATCCTCAGTTATCTGTAAGCGTTAGATATTAATATTGGTGGGTTGTGATTTCTAAAGCTGGCTTATTTGAATGTAAAAATCTACATTAATTTTACACCAAAAGCATCTTTATAAATCAAATCAAATCTTTTATTTATTTATTTATCTATTTGGATCTCCAACAAAAGATACACAGATACAGTCATATAAAGGTTCTTTTAAGTGTGATCCTTCTTACAGGAGACCACAGCATGCACATAAAACTAGGTGTTAACACAGAGATTAGAGAAAAACCGAAATAATAAAAAAAATTGATGTCAAGAAATCATAAGTAATAAGATTGTTTCACATAAAAACAGATAATACAATCCAATTTGTTAGTAATAATATATAAAAATCTTAAACACTAGTGTTAGTACATTATTGTATTTCGAAAATTTTGGAAAAAACAATACTTTTATTTTTATTTTTTTGGAATTTTGTTTTTTTTTATTAAAGCATGAAAGAAAGCCGTTTTTCGTGTTCGACTGTTTGACCACATTATTCTTATAAAAGGATTACATATACACAATGGATGATCTGGGAATTCTATGGAAGTTTTAAGTGTTGAACTCGAGATTCTCGCACAGAAATCACCGGGCACGTCAGAATAATTATGAAGATACTAGCTGTGCCGGCATGCGTTGCAATGCATGTTTTCCTACCTACTACTTTCACTACCCCACCTACCTACCCTACCTATCTACCCTACCTACCTACCTACCTACCAACCTACCCACCCTACCTACCTACCTACCCTACTTAACTACCTACCTACCCTACCTACCTACCTACCTACCTACCCTACCTACCTACCCTACCTACCTACCTACCCTACCTACCTACCCTACCTACCTACCTACCTACCTACCTACCTACCTACCTACCTACCCTACCTACCTACCTACCTACCTACCTACCTACCCTACCTACCTACCATTGTTTTTAAGATGTATTCTGCTATTCGGGGTGGAGACAAATCCAACCATGAAAATTGGTCCAGCAGATCTCGAGTTATAAGTGTTGTAACAAACCCGACTTTGTTTTATATAATATATAATTATTCGATTTTTTCTCGCATTTTAAACCTTCCCTAGACCTCCACGAATATTTCAAGACTAAGATAAGATAAATCCGTTCAGCCGTTCTCGAGTTTTAGTGAGACTAACGAACAGCAATTCATTTATATATAATATAGATAACGACAATATAAATCGTAAAATACAGCTATCAAAATTAAATGAAACTAGTAAGGACAGTCAAGATACCACAATAATGCTGAAGTGTTACATTCGCCGTTTCTTTATTGTTTAGAGGCATTATAAATAAAGTGTAAGTAAAGAAATCTTCCAAAGAGAAGGGTACATTGATATAAGATTGTGTGACCTTAGGTGTGATGCGTTAAGTGACCATGTAGATGTCGCCGCAATGAGGAGAAAAACTCAAAGGTCGACTTAGATGTCGCTAGCATCGACCCTACCTTGTCAGATAAATGTTGACGATTTAGTGAATTTGTTATTGCTGTTTTCGAATAATTTTATATTTAAAATGTATTCTTTTTGGACTGTTTCACAATTAAAAGTGGAGTTACGTTAAAGAAATGCATCAACAGCAGGGAAAAAAGCAGTTTTGATTGAAAGGTAATCAATAAATAATTGTAAGGTTATATTGATAAATAATCGATTTTCTCATCGACTCTATTATGATGTATGTTTTTGACTTTCAGATTAGAAGCATACGACCGAAATTTTAATTTTAATGTCAACCTAGAGCCTGGCACATCTCTCAGTGACCCACAATATCGGTGCCCACCAACTTCTTCTTACAAAGACATCAATGCCGATTCGCCGATTCCTGCTCTAAATAGGCAAGAAATACAGTCGTACTTCGAAAGGTGAGTTCATTTATAAAATCTCTTGTAGCATCTCTTTAATGATACCTTTATATTTAGACCTTAGGACTAAAATTATAGGAGGTACCTTCTATGTTACATGATTTACCAAAGTGCCTAAAGTGCTATTCTATTTCTTTCAGATTCAATGCTCTGAATGCTCAGCCGAAAGGACAGGCTATGTATGAAGCCAGGTGTTTGTTGACTGCACGGTATAGCATTGAAGGTGCATACACATACATACAGGGCCAATGCAAGGCCCAAATGAAAAAAGTTGTCTATATTGTAAATATTCTGTTGAGCAATGAAGGCAACATTGAACAATGTAATTGAAGAAATTAAAGAAAAGATTGAAGGCACTGCAGTTTTCTTTAAGAATTTAGCCTTAGGCTCATACACTGAAATAAATGACATATTATCATTAGGTACTTTCTATGCAAAATGATCTACAATTATCCACGAGTTATTATGAATTATCCTGTCTTCGTCTTTCGAGATTTAAATGTTCACCTGTAGTAGCCCCGCTACGCTTCGACTCACTCGCACATAGTTTAGCAACATAAAAAAGAACGAGATAGCACTATCTCACCCTACCACAACATTCCTCATTCGTTTCCGTGCGCTCGCGGCTACCGCACATAGTGAAATAAGTTTTTCTCGTTTTTCGGATTTTATTGGTGTTAAACAGTTCTAAAGACTTAAGAAATGCCAAAGAGGAAGCATGCAGAAACTAAAGAAGATAAATGGCGAAGGAAATTAGAGAAATATGAACAAAAATTGTCCAAGAAACGGCGTCGTCTTAGACGTGTGTCAATTGAAGGTATGTACCGACTACCCACATAATTGTAGTGATCATTGTTATAGTGCAAAACAATATTAGGCAATCTATGGAGAAAAATATAAGGCCTTTTATAATAATATGTACAATGGTACCTTAGATCTAACACGAGATGTTAGACGGTACATCAAACTGTCGAGTCAATACGAGATATTGACCTATTGTATTTTATTAGAGTTAATACGAGATATTGACCTATTGTATTTTATTAGAGTTAATACGAGATATTAACCTAAAATATCGTTCCAGAATATCTGGAATCGGACAGCGGTGCGACTAGGCCTTCGTCCCTTGACGGCTCGCCTACACCGATGGCAGTGGCGGCGGATGGCATAGTGGCTGACTCAGCAAGGCCAGTGGAGGAGCCAGGCACCTCTGCGCGCTCTGCGTCAGCCGTGCCACCCGAACTTTCTACAACGGGGGGAAGTGTATCACAGCCAGCTGACCCCCAGGGTGTGACAGCCCCGGCCGATGACGCTAATACGAATGGCGATAATGTTCCTCCTATCGCAGATCCCGAACTCTTAAGGGCTCTAGGGGATTTCGAAGCTGAAACAGCGGATTGGGGTCCAGATATTGTAGCTGATTTATCGAAGCGATGGGATCCTATCCTTAAAGATGGCCTTAAAAAAGAAACACGAGAGGAACTAATGAAAAAATACCTACTTCCAAAAAACTGTCCCTTAATTAAAGCTCCAGTGCTTAATCCTGAAATAGCTGCAATGCTAAATGAGTCCGCAAAAAATCGTGACGTAAGGCTTCAGAAGAAGCAATCGCAAATGGGATGCGTCCTGACTATCTTAGGAAGGACGATGTCAGGTATATTGACCAAATCCAGTGACACTGCCGACACCCTTCGTCTTCTTACAGACGCGACAAAGCTGTTGTCGGATTCTCATTACTTGGAGACTGAGACTAGAAGATCTCTTGTCACTCCAATGGTTGACAAGACCTTTTTAGAGCCCTTTAAGGATAGAAAGAGAGACAGTCATCTTTTTGGTGAAAAATTAGGAGAGTTTATTAAATCTTCCCGTGGAATACAGAAGACAGGCAAGCTGATCCAGTCTGCAGCTCAAACGAGCACTTTAAACTACAAGGTCCCGCCGTCACGCCAGCCTTATCAACGCTACGTTCGTGGGCAGCCGAGACGCGGCGGCGGGACCAAGCCAAGATCGAACTACCGCCGCCGCGGGACAATGCAGGCGCCGGCCCGTGCTCCACGAGTATCGTCTCCTCACCAGCACCCTGCATCACGCTACAAGCCAGCGGGAGCGGCCCCCACAACGAACGCGAAGCAGTAACTTCTCAGGTATACTCTCATGCTGGTCGCTTAAGGTATTATATTGAAGCTTGGAAAAAGGTTACTGATGACAAAACGATCCTTGAGACCATTTCTGGTTATAGAATTCCCTTTCTTAAGCATCCTGTACAGCATCCGGGTATGATTCCAAAATCATCTTTCTCGAAAGACGATAGGTTTTATATTAAACAAGAGTTGAATCGTTTGTTGCAAGCAAATGTGATACGTAAATGTAATCCTACCCGCGATCATTTTGTATCTAGTATTTTTATCATTCCTAAAAGTAATGGTGAAAAACGTTTAATTCTAAATTTAAAGAAATTAAATAAATTTGTCGATGTTAGCCATTTTAAGATGGAAGATGTTAGGACAGCTGTCAAATTAATGACACTTAACTGCTATATGGTTAACTTGGACTTGAAGGAAGCATACTTTTTGATACCTATCCACAATGATCATATAAAGTTTTTGAGATTTTATTTTGAAAATATTCTGTACGAATTTTTGGTTTTACCTTTTGGACTGAGCTCAGCTCCTCATGCTTTTACAAAACTTATGAAACCAGTTTCTACTTTTTTGCGATCTCGTGGCTTTAAATCAGTATTCTACTTAGATGACAGTTGTTATTTCGGAGACAGTTATGAAGAATGCTTAAATAACATTAATGAAAGCATTATGTGCCTGGTGAACTTAGGATTTGTAATAAACTATGAGAAGAGTTCACTGGTACCAAGCCAATGTTGTCAGTTTTTAGGTTTTATTTTAAACTCTAAAAATATGACCCTAGAGCTCCCTTTAAAGAAAAGACGCGACATCTTGTCACGTACCGAACTTATGCTAGTTACGACGAGAATCACTATTCGTGCTTTCGCTCGCTACCTAGGAACCCTGATAGCTGCTTGCCCGGCCGTTGCGTACGGGTGGTTGTATACAAAATCGTTAGAGCGGGCCAAATATCTAGCCTTATTGACTGATGACGATTATGACAAGATGATGACTGTTCCAAATAGTTTACGCGTTGATTTGACTTGGTGGAAGTCTTCAATTTTAAACACGAGTAACCCCATCAGACCAATGTCGTTTGCAATAGAGATCTTTAGTGACGCATCTAGTATCGGCTGGGGTGCAGCCTATGGGGGAGAAAGTATAGGCGGTTCGTGGACGGAAGACGAGCGCTCTCATCATATTAACTATTTGGAACTCCTTGCAGCCTATTTTGGACTTAAATCTTTCGCGAACAAGGTCACTAATTGTCACATACTCTTACGCATTGACAATACTACGGCGATCGCTTACATAAATAGAATGGGTGGAGTGCAATACCCACATCTCAATGAAATTGCCCGTAGAATATGGACGTGGTGTGAGGAACGGCAGATATTCTGTTTTGCTTCCTACATAGCGTCATCCCAGAATACTGAAGCAGACACAGAGTCAAGAAACATTGATATTGAGTGGGAATTGCACTCTACAGCATTTGATACTATTATTTCAAAATTTGGTGAGCCTGAGATGGACATTTTTGCATCCAGAACGAATGCTAAATGTAAAAAATACATATCATGGAAGCGCGATCCCTATGCATACAACGTGGACGCTTTTACTATTAAATGGGATATGTTCTTTTATGCGTTCCCACCATTTTCACTAATTTTAAAAGTTCTGCAAAAGATTGTTGCTGATGAGGCCACCGGTATAATTGTAGTGCCTCATTGGCCATCTCAAGCATGGTTTCCAGTATTCAGATCTCTTGCTGTAAGTGAAATATTGATATTTCCTCCGGATAAATTTCTGTTATCATCTAATTTCAGGGAAACCCATCCTCTGCATCGCCACCTTTCCCTGGCGGCGACTATATTATCCGGGAAGCCTTCGAGCGATTGCAGATCCCTCAGTCAGCACTGACTGTAATGACGTCATCTATTTCTGGGAGCACTAAAACGCAATATACTTCTAGCTTTAAACAGTGGTGGTTATACTGTCATGATAAGGGATTAGATCCGTTCCAGATCGGAGTACATGATTTGCTAGACTTTTTGTCTCAATGTTTCACAAATGGTTCCACGTATGGAACATTAAACAATCACCGTTCGGCTTTATCACTTATTTCCGGAAATAATGTGGGACAAGACGAACGTGTCAAAAGATTCTTTAGGGGAGTATTTAAGTTGAAGCCTTCCTTCCCTAAGTATAATTGTACATGGAACCCTAATATCGTCCTTAATTATTTTGGTGATTTATACCCCAACAATAATTTAAGTTTGGAGCAGTTGAGCAAAAAATTGGTTGTATTATTGGCTTTGTCAACAGGCCAAAGATGTCAGACGATCTCATTGATTAGGTTACCCAATATTATAATCAATGAAGACAAAGTTTTAATCACTATTACTGACTTGATTAAGACATCTGGTATAGGTAAATCCCAACCAATTCTTGACCTTCCCTTTTTCCGACAGCGGCCTGCAATATGTCCTGCAGAGACTTTAATAGCTTACATGAATTTTACATCCACCAAAAGAAGTACTGTAGATAATAAATTGATTCTAACTTTTAAAAAACCTCATCACGCCGCCTCTTCACAAACTATAGGGCGATGGATAAAGCAGGGTTTGGCTGCTAGTGGCATCGACACTGAAATATTCAGTGCCCATAGCACTCGACATGCATCATCTTCTGCTGCACATCAAGCAGGAATCAGTGTCGATGTTATTAGGAGAACCGCTGGGTGGTCAGATCAATCTGCCACCTTTGCTAATTTTTATAATCGGCCAATCGCTCAAACAAATTGTGAATTTGCAAACGCTGTTCTCAGTAATCAGTAAGAAAGTTTTGTTAATTTCTTTGGTTCTAATAATTTAAGTTATCTTTTTTTTTGTGTTTAAAAATTATTATTTTTGCTTTATTATTATTTGTTGTTTGAAATAAGAATACATGTATTATTTACTTAAAGAATTCATTTTTTAATTTAGTCCTACCTATAACATTGCAAATGTCTATCTCTAAACATCTACAGGTGAACATTTAAATCTCGAAAGACGAAGACAGGATAATTTAATAATCAAACAAACTTACCTGAAGTGAAGTTCGATTTTAATTATCCTGTCTTCGTCGAAGAGATTTAAGGTCCCTCCCGACCCCGACATTCAGGTGGACCTTTCATTTCCCTAAACAATGTTATAGTTCGTCCAGTAGACCGGTACTCTGAACTGAATGAGGAATGTTGTGGTAGGGTGAGATAGTGCTATCTCGTTCTTTTTTATGTTGCTAAACTATGTGCGAGTGAGTCGAAGCGTAGCGGGGCTACTACAGGTGAACATTTAAATCTCTTCGACGAAGACAGGATAATTAAAATCGAACTTCACTTCAGGTAAGTTTGTTTGATTATTAAATCAATCACACGTACCGGTATATTTACTTTGGCCAAAATAATCATCAGCTTTATAATGAGCAGGGCACAACACAGAGTGCTCGGTTGCTTTAAAGTTTTTGATTCTCAACGGTTTTTCCCAGGCTTTTCGGCGTTTTGGATCCTTTGGAAATATATATCTTCCTTGATTTTTGCAGTCTGGAGCACAACACTGCGTCATATTTATAGTATTTAATTATTTTCGATATTTGTTCATATAAAAATCGTAAATTAGTATGGATTTTGACAGGTGACAGAACACAATTAGGCAAAGTTGATTATGCGACATCTGGTGGGATAAAAAGGCAGTTTTTCACCCCATTGGATTACTTGGTAGAAAAAGACATATTATGTTATATTTTTAGTTGTTCAAGCATTATCAGTGCTTACTACAATGAGAGCTACTTTAAAGTAATTTATTTTTATTTTTCAGTAGTATATTTTCAATTATCAAGAACTTATGCATTTTTACGTTGTCACTTGTCCCATAAGTTCATGTTTCTCGGTCAAACGAATTCCCGGAGTCAAACACGTGTGAAGTAAAAAATAAAACAGAAAATTTTTGACGAAAAATTTGACTCGGCATCTGAATTGTGGAAATAGTGATATTCTCTTGAGAAATTACTGTAGACGCTACGTAGGTAATATGATATAAATGTAAGGTTTTCTCAGAAAACCTACTTCAGGTTATAGGATGCTCAGAACTTATAAATAATTTCATTAACTTTACGAATTTCATAGTCCAGACTTACCGGCTGTCTCATGAGAATTATATGCCCTATGTTAGCCAATGAAAATGATGACCAACCTTAGAACACATAATTTAATACTAGCTTATGCGTGCGGCTTAGCCCGCGTGGAGTTCCATAATTGTCCGACGCGATAAAACTGCCCTGTGTGTTTATACAGGTTATAAACTATAATTATACAGGGTGTAACAAGACCCTTAACAAAGCCGTCAAGCATTATGTACATCAAACTAAGTAACTTTACCAAAAAATATGGTTGCGAAACGACTTTTTTTTGGGGTGAAATATCACGTTTTCCGGTAGGACTCAATGTAACGCACTCAAAACATTGCGCTGATGGATGGATTGAATAGTACGTAAGTCGTGGAGGTTTTTAAAGTAAAAATCTCACATTAAACCGTAACTAGAAGGTTCTCAGGTATGATCTAGAACGAAAAATGATCGCAATTCGGCTTCGTTAAGGGTCTTGTTACACCATTTATGTACCTTTCATCCAAATCCTTTCAGAAGTTTTTCGTCATAGAATCATATTCACAACGAAGTTTCATGTGTGAAAATGTAATAAAAATACATATATATACTAATAACACACCTTTTCCCCAGGACCGTTTCACAATAGCAGCAAAAGAAGGCAAATCGCTGCTGACATACACACCGGTGTCGGATGTCGACTACGGGACATTATCGTGCCGCGCAACCAACTTAGCCGGGCAGCAGATGTCGCCGTGTGTCTACACGTTGTTGCCGGCGACACGGCCAGACCCGCCGACCAACTGTACCGTGTATAATCTGACGGATGACTCGCTGGATTTACTGTGCTTACCAGGTGAGTTTGGGGTAACAATGTAGTTGTATTCCTTCTAGTATTTTAGAAGTTATTAGAGGTAAGTGGAACTATGTACATGTGTTTGTCGCAATATGATAAAAGATGAAGTTGATATAACTGAAAATCAGACAGGGATAGGTATCAGGTAGGTCAGGTACGTAGTGCGTGTATGACCAGATGTATAATCGCGGACGCGAAAGGAGTATGCAAGGTTTGTATCAGGTAGCGTTCTATAGTTTCAACCTACTCTTCCCCTGTGAAACAAAACATCGTGAGGAAACCAGCATGCCTGAGAGATATTTCTCGACGGCATGTAAAACCAAGTCAGAGGTACCAGTTTAGGCACTAACCACACGATAATAAATAGAAAGAAACCCTAACCCTATAAGAAGAAGGTCTGTGTTTTGTATAGGTACATATTTTGTACTCATCATAGTGAACGAATTTTAAAATTAAACCAACTTTGATATCTCGAAAAAAAATCAGCTGTAACCCTATAAATTCATTCTGTCGAGTATTCCGAACGTAACGTATGGATAAACTGATTTCGGTTTTCAGTAAATCAATAACACTTTGTTCATATTTTTAAATACATAATCGGATTTCGACCATTTTTTCAACACCACAATTGGGCCTATATTGCGGTTTAGGAAACGTTGCCTTTGGTATCGGTATAAATTGCCTGAATTCCTTTATCTTAAGTAAATTGACGGTGACGAAGCGTTATCAACCAAAAATAAAGACATTGACTACTTTTTGATCTTGACAGTTTTGAGTATGAATGTGGATGGGTGTAAGAGAAGAGGAAGTACAAAAAAACGACGGATGAACCGTATAAAAGGATGATTTAGAAAGAAAGGAGGTGTCTGATGAGATGACGAGTAATAGAGAAGTATGGAAGAAGATGACATGCTGCGAGTACCCCACATAATCTATTTATTTGGGGTCGATAAGAGCAGGGGAATGATGATAAAGCTATAGAGAATATTCTGCTCAGTGCCTTCAGTTCAGAATTTGAAAACTAACGAAGGTATAAAAAACTTGACTTTACTATAATAAAATTGTCACATTTTAGCGTGTTTCGCAACACTATGGTGCCCTGCTCGCTGTTCCAATTAGTAACACGGTAACACGTATGGCGTTATGTAATGAGAATATGAATTTTGTGTTAAATATTATTATAGCATCATTCTTCTTTATTCATCTTTTTTTTCGTATGGTTAATGCCTAACCTGGTATCAAAGTTTTTATGTCGCCCACGGGCCGGACTTGGCTTGATATGTCGTCGAGAAATATCTCTCAAGCATGCTGGTTTGGTTTCCTCACGATATTTTCCTACGCCGAAGCAAGTGATAAATACTAAACGCACATGTATCAGAAAAATCAGAGGTCATGCCTTGGGTTCGAACTTGAAACAAATAAATTGGCATAAGGACAAGTGAATGATGAAGAGTCACCAATTTCTTAACTGTTGGTATAATTAATGTGCTTGATTGTCATTTGATAGACGAAGCTGAATTATTAGAGAAAATATTCCCACTGTCAACCATCCCCAACGTCATTAATATCTCATTTAAGCTTTCGTGTCTGTTTTAGCAGTCAATGCACTACCTACCAAGACTAAATACCTACCGCAATGTGTGGAGAAATAAACAACATCGACCTATCTCAGTATAGTGATGTACCTCCAACTTGGCAACTACTTGTTAATACAGACAGAGGATTAACCATGAATCATGCATGACGCACAACTTGACACTTGATTAAGTGTATATACCTGTCCTATGTATTAATATAGATGTTTATACAACATCTACCTGTATACGTTAACAAAAATACCACAGAGCACGGGATTGTCGGCAGCGTCTATAGGTGACAATTCTAACAGAATTCGTGGCATTAAAATTGTGTCGAGCGCACAACTCTAACCCAACCGCTATACAAAGAATCTATATGACAGAAGCATGAATTTTCTGTCTGAATTTACGAAGTTCGTAGCAGCAAAAGTACCTTGGCTTGCGCGATTTCTGTCAGTACCACCATTTTAGAATCAGATTCTGAGCGTTTAGTTTATAGACGTAGTTTGAACACACAGTGTGAGAAACGCCCACATGCTTCGAAAGTGTTGATAATGCCGCGGCATACAGCACAAACCAGCGTTTTGTTTGTAGCATACGGGGTGTAAGGAATACCACGTATTCAGTACCTACTAAGCCCCGGGACGTAGAAATTTTCCATCGGTTAATAAAGAAAAGCTGTTCCATACATTTTGACCGTGTAAGTATGGCACTGTTGTAGGAAACAGCTGTTTGTTAATATATACGTGGTAACCGTTTTCGCGTCGGTGTGCCTTCGACCCCGTATACGCATAGCAGTAAGCCTATTCGCGTTCTTTATCTTCTAGTTAAATCTCAAGGGAAGCATAGAAAAATCAAACGATATCGGATACGGAGTAGATCGGATTTACAGTTACTGAACCAGCTTCCCTCGCGAGTATTTTATTAATATCGACATGTTCCATCCTTTTATTGGACGGTCTAGTTTTGGGATAGGCTTTCACGGATTGAATATAAAAATATGTTACTAGAATGTTGATTTATGTCTATAGAAAGGGTAGTAAGTTCGAGGGCTGGTAGTTGTTTAGAGTACAAAAACTTGTGAAGCCAACTTAAATATACAATATTCCATAACGGGAACAAGTTCTCGAATGCATCGACTACCAAATTAGGAAACGTATCCAACTGCCTCGTTGGTCCAGTGGTCGCAAGCGTGACTCTGGCAAAGTGTTATAAGGTTTTTCCATCGGGAATTTCTCAATAGAAGCCACAGAGGCTGGATTTGTGCCCGATTGATGGCAATAGGTTCGTCGCTCATTACATGGGACTTAAACATAACTGGCGAAATGTGGGTAGACTATTAGAGACGCCTCTGCCTAACCCTTCGGGGATTACAGGCGTGATGTTATGTTATGTATCTAACCGTTGCTAACATAGTACGTATAATAGAAACTTCTAGAAGATTCTAGACGCTGAGTAAAAGAAAAAACGAAACTCGACCCTGTGACCTGCTCTCATACGACAGTCTGTTGAACGCTCCAATTGATGACTTTACTTTGCAAAATGTTTACAACTTTTCTATCTTAGTTATAAGAATTTTTCATACATTCTGTATACACTAATAAAGTAAAAATTGGATGAAAACATGTATGTTAACAAGCCGTCTACATAGTTTTCCTGACGACTCGACTGCTGTTTCGCAACAAAAACTGAATTATTTTAGCAGTATAATTACAAAAAGAAGGATTGAATAAGTCTGGTACTAAATTCCACTTAGGGTGCTGCTTAGTTTTGCAAATAAAAGAAATGAATTTCAGTTTTCCATACAAAAGGTATAAAAAAAAGTTAAGATATTTTACTTCAGATTTGCTAAAAACTTTGAAACAAAAGGGTATGTTTACGTAACTTCTGTCTTCATTCAGGGATCTAAAAACGACTTCCCTCTGTAAATAAAAGTTTATTTACAGTGCCATTACGCGGATTTTGTAAAAACGATTCATGGAGCATTAACGGTAACAAGATTGTAATAGTCCTTATTTTGAAATTTGCATTTTTTCTTCTTTTTTGTTTCAAGATCTTGTTTTTATCGTTTTCTTATTAAAATCATTTTTTGGCGTTAAATGTTTTGCTATGACAAGACGTGTATGTTATATTCGAAAGGTCTTATGGTATCGACAAAACTGTAATATGACTGCCTCGTTGGTGGAGTAGTCGCTAGCGCGACTGCTGAGAATGAGGTCCTGGGTTTGCTTCCTGGGTCGGGCAAAATGTTATTAGGTTTTTCCACCAGGAACTTCTCAATAGCAGCCCGGGAGTCTGGATTTGTGCCCGGTTGATAGCAATAGACTTGCCCCCCGTTAAATGGGACTTTAAACATAACTGGCAAAATGTAGGTGTACAATTAGGTACACCTCTGCCTAAACCTTCGGGGACTACAGGCGTGATGTTATGTTTATGTGTATTATGACTAGAAGGAGTGGAATAAAGTGTATAGTTCCTCAACCTCCATCAAAAAGGAGGATCCTCCGTCCAGATGGGTGTTCTATTCTATCTGGTGGGTTACTGCCCGACAGGTCTCCTAAACTCGCGGAAAACACTGTGCTCATGCTATCAGGATTTTAGGGTAGACCGATTTATCTGCTCATAAACACCCACAATAACTTCAGTTTATCCGTGATCATGGTGCTTGCAACAGCGCCGAAATTTCGGGAACTCAAAGTAAACAGTAAACATGGTAAATATCCCGTTTCTAATGTTAATGATCAAGATTTTGTGTGAAGTCAGGTCTCATCCGTATATCTTTTGTGGCATTGTAGGCCACATGTCTCACAACTCGGTGTAGATCATATCAAACAGGAATGTGACTGGTATCAAATTATCAATACACTAAGATGAAAAGACTCACGTTCCTGTAATTGGAGTGTTCAAACTTGACTTAAATAGATAGAGAGAGGATCTCGTGGCTAAATAGTAAGAGCCACTCGGGTCGATCTTTAAGTTAAGCCGTGCTTACCTAGGTTGGTCCGGAGATGGGTGACCACCCATTACATACCGAGTTTCCTCCGAGACACGGAGACCACCTGAAGCCGTTGCTCCCGGCTGTCATTTGTAAATCTTTGACAATCGTTACAGGTACTCAGTGGCAAGAAAGTCTGAAAACCAATCTCACCAAGGGATATCGTATTACCTAGCACTAACTGTATTGTGTAGGTTAGATAGGCAGACGCTCCACGTAAACTACTGGTATTCAGCTGCATCCGGTTAGAGTGGAAGCCGACCCCAACAAAGTTGGGAAAAGGCTAGGCAGATGATGAGGTAGAACAAGATGTTGTGAAAGTATTTACTCAATATTCAGCCTTTGGGCACATTATGATGTTCTCACGTACTGGGACTGATGATGTTTTCCTTCACCGTTTTAATAACAGTGATGATGAAATAAATTAAACAGAGTAACACGCTTGCCAGGGTTTGAATCCACGCGGCCACGCCCTCAAAACTCGTAAGTCGGAGCCGTATCTTATATTTCCTATGGGCAACATTTCAGCTCATTTCAGAATACCTTACAATCTCCTACACAAGTAAGGCGGAGTTCGGCAGTGATAAATGACAACCGGACTATAGTAACTCCATTGTAACTGTTCAAAGAGAGTATTTGCATAAAATCCTATTAAATATTTCTGTAATTTTGTGTGGTTTTAAATTAAGATTAAGCTTTTGAATTTACGTACTGTTCCACTGCTGGTATACCTTCACAACTTCGTCTCAACAACGTCTTTGATGTATTTAGGCATATTTATATGTTAACGCTTTTTCCGATGCAGGTAAGCAGAAACTGTAGAACGCTTTTACATTATTTGATTTACATCTTTAACAATTCAAGCACAAAGTACAGAGGCGGATTTAATGCTATAGATATTTTCTACCAGTCAACTTTTGGGTGATGCAGAGACAAACTGTAGTGGGCGTATATCTGAAAAAATGTACATCATCATTAATTCATTTTTCATTTATTTTATTTATATTCTCTACAGTCTCTTCTTGGGTAAAAAATTATAATACCTTCATATTGAATTTCAACCTCAAATTGCTACTTACAGTGTGGAAAGTAGTTCGATCCTAAGTGCTATTAAAATTAGATTTCTTTTTCCTTGGGCTTTCGTCAATTCGACGACTGGTACCTAAATAAATTTTTAACAATTGTATAACTAAAGGGATCGTTTTTCAACCTTCAAACATAACTTTCATTAAAAAATCACATGAAACAGTTATTTTGCCCACCCAAACATAGCTTACACTACAGAAAGGTTATGCCTCTCTTAATTACCGCAAAAGTTCTAGTCTGTAATTAAACCTGCACGTATACGTGACGTCATAAGTACGTAGCCTAAGTATAAGTCGACTACTTAACCAAGTGGAGGCATATTTGAGATCACTGAGATTACTTAAGACTTGAGCTTGCTTAGACATCGGAACTATACGTTGTATGATGAGACTGTAGTGCCGCTGTGTGTTAATGTGTACTGAGAGTTGATCTTTTGAAGATACTTAAGTGGGAATGGTTCTCATATTATAGACAATATGAGAACAAATGAGAATAAATCTATAAGAATAAATAAAATCGAAATTTCTATTTGTAATTTCAAAATAACTTTGTACTGAATACATATTACGAAAGTATTCGGTAGTAAAAAAAAAAATTTTTTTTTTTTCATTTTTGTCTGTCCATCTGTTTGTTTCGTTTAATTTTCGAAACAGCTGGACCGCTTTTGGCTTTTAGTGGCAGATAGCTGATGTTATAAGGTGTTACTAGAAGATGGCGGGACAACCTGGATAACTCCCACATTCGCCTTGAATTGAAAAAGTTGGAAGTGATGGGGACCACTCTCCATGACTTATTTTGCTCATCAGTAGAATGATGTTAGCTAAAACTAACAATATACATAATATTATAAATTTTATTGAAGTTGCTTTTTGTGTCTGTAGCGCAGTTTGATGCATTTTCCAAGATCTTCAATAGAATTTATTTCGAAACATTTTTGTGTTTAGCACATTCATAGTAAAATTACACATGATAGAGATTGATGTTTTGTTATGTCACCAAAATCGTATTACAAACAATATTACATTATAAAAATAACGGAAAACATAAAAAAGTGTATCCATGCCCATAACGTTTGAGTTAAAAGAAATTAATTTAACATTCACGGGAACATCTACCCCATGCCCACTGAGCTGTGGGTCAAAATAGCCAGTTTCTGGAGCCCTGACATAGCCAGACGGCGTCGCGGCAGACCTTGTAGGAGATGGTGAAACGATTTGGACATGCCCTACGACCAATGGTCCACATTGGCCCTGGATCGAAACAACTAGAAGTCATGGGGAGAAGCCTTTGCCCAGCAGTGGGATGATGCAGTATCAGTATCACGGGAACGAAATTACAGCCAAAACCTGGCGCTAATATAATTTTAATTCATAACGCAATTGAGTTTAGAATCCCTCAAGCCCTCAATATCTCCGGTAATCTCCCAAAACTATTGCCAATACTCAGTTACGTACTAACACATACGCTCACATCCAAACGTATGCCTTATTGCTTAAACGTAATCCTTTAAGTAATTTCATGTGATTAATTCGTAATTTACCCACGGCAATTAAACCGTTAATTGTGTAATGCTACGGTAATCTCTTGTATATCGATTTCGTATCAAGGTTTCGACTAATTACAATACTAACTTTTTAACTTATATGTGACTTAGAACACGTTTTGATACTATAACACATCATGCCTGTTATCCCCGAAGGGTTAGGCAGAAGTGTACCTAGTAATACACCCACAATTTCGCCAGTTACGTTTTCAAGTCCCATGTAATAGAAAATGGGGGCGAGCCTAATGCCATCCACCGGGCACAAATCCAGACTCCGTGGCTGCTACTGAGAAATACCTGGAAAAACTCAATAACACATTTTCCGACCCGGGAATCCAAGACCTTAACCTGACCTGACCTCATGCTTGAAAGTATTTTGTTGGAAATTGACCATTTACTACCTCAAAAGGAGTAAATAATAGCGTTAAGATTGACACGGGAGAATGGAAGAAAAAACGTGTTACGCTGACTCAAAAAACACGGAACAACAAGGGCAGGAACATAATGATAACTACCTAGTTATTATAGCATATGTTAAGTCGTAACAAAAGAAAAAAATAATAGAAACAAGACAAAAAAAAATAAGAAAGAAAAATTGTGTCACCAAACTTAATTGATTGAATTTTTACCTTCCAATTACAATACTAAAGAATAAATCTCTCAGTTTTTAAACAAAAAGATTATAATTATTTACATAGACCCTAAGATAAGCCATCCTCAGAAAATTTCTCAGAAATTCATAAAACGCGAAGAAGTGATGCCAAAATTTAATTTAGGCGTAATCTGGGTTTGTTGTTACTTGTAATTGAGCAACTTACGTAATATCAAATTGTATAAACTAAGGCTGTACGCAGTCGGAGTCAAGGTTGCCTGTTAGACAGACTCCAAGAAAACAAAGATGGCGCGTAGAAGTGAAACAAAACAGTTTTATTGTCAAGGTTGGCAAATTGTAGCTATCCAAAACCTTATTTACACAAAATAAAATAAAAATCGACCAAGGGTTCCGCATCATCGTAGTAATAGCCCCAATACATATTCTGTGAAAATTTCAACTGTCTACCTATTACGAATCATGAAATACAGCCCGCTGACAGACAGACAGACGGACGTACAGCGGAGGCTTAGTAATAGGGTCCCGTTGGTTACCCTTCGGCTACGGAACCTTAAAAACAGTTCTATCTGAAATAAACTATTTTGTGTATGATCAGCATTGTTTCGTCTAAAAACACACTGTCGGATTGATTGGTGTACAATTAGGTACACCTCTGCCTAACCCTTGAGGGATTACAGGCGTGATGTTATATTATATTATGTTGTTGTTTGTTCATGTTGGATTTTCATTTCTAAGTTTTTCATAAAATATGAGTAAAGCGACTCGTAACTCGTTTCCTAGTAATATTTTAATTAATTCTACTGAAAACTGATTGCTCCTAGATGCCTATAATTATGACAAGCGAAAGCCGAATTTATATTTATTCAAACTAATAATTTGAGAAGTTCATTGCTTCATCAACATTTAGTTACTTGAAGGACTATTTTTTTCATATCAATTGCAAGATATCAATTAAGACATAATAATCTTTTATTTATTTAATGCCGATCGGTATTGTTTAATTATTTCTTTCTAAGAATCCGAAGATTATGAAGGACTTTAGCTTAGTAGTGGAACAGATTAGGCTAAAATAATTAAAAAATCAATGAATGTAAATTAATCATGAAACATCAATTTTTCAATTTATAAGCATGCCTAAGCAGCAGTCTCTTTGACAAATAGTTCGTGGCGGCATATATTTCTAAAACCGTTGCTACGTTTTGGTTTTTGAGCCGGATACACAACGTTTTCTCTAGTTGACTTGATGGCAAGTGGCCCATATACCTACTTGTCATGTCATCATGATCTGCCCTACCTTTTCCAACTATGTTGGGGTCGGCTTCCAGTCTAACCGGATGCAACTGATATTTTAAGCGACTGCCAATCTAACCTCCACAACCCAGTTAATACTGGCTAATACGATACTCTTTCGTAAGACTGGTTGTTAGACTTTTGGCCCACTGACTACCTGTAACGACTGTCAAAGATCTACAAATGACAGCTTACAGGGACCAACAGTTTAACATGTTTTCCGAGGCACGGAGGAAACTCCCTCCCACATATAACCCGTCTGCCTTCAAAGCAAGAGTGAACAGGCATCTTCTGGGCACGCTCGTTTCATCATAGACCTCATCCATCGCTTTCCACCAGGCGTGATCGAGGTCAAGAGCAGGCCCATTTTGTAATAAAAAAAAAAAAAAAAAAAATAACTCGGTATGTAATGGGTAAGAAACAAACATTTCAGTCATGAGAGCTTAATTTTTAGTAACCAGGCTTCGTAATCATGAATATCAAGTTAAAACAAAACTATCAAGTAATTGCAGGTAATCTTCTGAAACGCTACGGCTCACTTGACCAAGAGTCCAATGTTAGGCACTTAAACCATTAAACTAACGAGCCGGCAACCAACTAAGTGTAATTGCCTAAGTATATCAATATTCTGTACCTATAGTTCTAGCAGTTGATTCATTAATTTTAAGTTCAACTTCGGAGAATTTCGAGGCCATTGGAATATATTTAACCGCTATTTTCAGCAGTGTTTTCAAGTAATTCCACTTCATCTCATCGCTTTCTAGGTATATTTTACCAGCCCAGTTTAATGGTAAAGTTAAAATATTATTTGATTATTTTTGGAAATAATAAATTGAATGCCAGCTTTTGTTCCATGCGGAGGTCAATAATTATCCCAAGGGACGTACAACCGGGATAAAAGGTATGTTATGCTTAACTCGGTCATGGTCGATATATGGCACACACGGTCAGCCGGTCAGGGCATAAAGTGGCTTTCGCATTCATAACGTTTGTATAACAGTAATATGGATTTCCTAGGAAAAAATCTTTCAAATCTCCCAATAATAATAGAAAACCTTATTCTTACACGTGTCTGCAATTTGTACCTACCACTGAACTTCTCATTATTATAGCTGATCAAATTAATTAATTTGACGTTTCCTGGAAACATGCTTCAATTAATTGCAAAAGACATCAATAGCTTTTTCCTTATGATGACATTAAATTGTAGTCAAAACAAGATTTTACCTTATTTCATCTGATGTAGTGATGTTTGATGGTTTGAAACTAGAATCAACACGATAATTATCGTACTTTAGAAGAATGAGAACTGTGGCCATCTTTAGACAGTTCTAGAATCTAGAACTGTCTAACTGTCGACATTGTTTTGTTGGACCAAGTTGGATCTAGAATCTAGATCCAACTTGGTCCAACAAAACAATTTAATTGATCCGATATCCGGTTGGTTATGCTATGATATGCCTCGAAAAGCACTTTTGTCCCGGCTGTCATTTGTAGATCTTTGGCAGTCGTTACAGGTAGTCAGTTGCCTGAAAGTCTGACAACCAGTCTTACCAAGGCGTATCGTATTACCCAGTACTAACTAGGTTGTGGAGGTCAGATAAGCAGTCACTCCATGTGAAATACTAGTTTTTAGCTGCATCCGATTGGACTGGAAGTTGACGCGAACATAGTTGGGAAAAGGCTAGGCAGATGGTCATGGTGATAATGTAATGGTCGAATCGTGGCACATGGTAAAAAATCATGCCACGAATTTGTACGCAGCACGTCGTATATTTCTACGTGATGACGTTGCATCGCGTTACGACATTGTATCGTGTGTATGTGAACGGTTGACAGATTTTGTCTCACTGTTATGAGCAACTATCTATTATTGTTAATATTAAATGTCATCAAACAACATAAACTTAAAGCTAAACTAGCATTATGATAAATTCAGCTGCATAATTTTGCCTTGTCGGAAAAGTCTGCTAACAGAAATTGGATGCGCGTTGGCGAACTAGCACGCTGACACCACTTATTGTTGCGAACTTTAAACCGCACATGTTATTGTACATGTATTGTTATCCAGTCAGTGTTGCTGTTTCACCGCTTGCCAAATTCTGCATTCCTGGTAGTTCGTTTCGGGTTTTAGTTTTCATAGAATGTTTTTTTAGAAATTCTATTTACGACAGCCGGGGGTGGAACTACAAAATCATTTCTAAAATAAAAGTACAATGAATAAAACCACAATTGTCAAAGCATTGCTAGGTGTGACTTTGACAGTTTTTCTATGGCACCACATATTTAATACTCTTCAATATTAAATACCTACCACATGAAAATAATTATTGTTGGGCACATAGCGTATGATTTAGGCGCATATGGAGCGCGTTGAACGCACTATAAGCGAGATTCAGTTGCAGCGTGCAAACGTTAGAACAAGTTCAGAAATTCAGTGGCGCCGTAAACGCGCGTTCGTGACATCTGCGCGTGTAAAATAATAGACCGTAAAATTCACGCGCAGATGCGGCGACGCAGACACGATGCAAACGCGCTTTTTGCGCATTTTGTTCGACGAGCTCGAACCTATGCCTATGCAACAATCGCGTATTCGTGATTTCCGTTTGGTCTTTCTAAAAAAAATCTCTCTCCCTAGGTTACGAAGGAGGCCTCCAATGCGTGTACGTGGTGGAAGTTTGGGCAGCCGAAGGTTTAGTGGTCAACGCCAGTAATGGTGGCGCCCTATGGAACCTCAGAAGACTCGGGGCCAACAGACAACTGAGGCTAATAGTGTATGCAGCTAATGCAAGAGGAAGATCAGAACATGTTACGTTTACTGTCGAAACTGCTTTGAGGTTATCACCGAGGACTGGTTAGTATATTTTAGTTTCGTAAATCAAAAACTGCCTTGTCCTACCAGGATAGGAATAAAACATACGACTTATTAAACTGTAGTACCTTCATATTTGCGATAACGATCAGCGAGCAACAACCTATGTGGCTAAAAAGTTTTCGAATTGCGACCGCGTACCGAAAGCGCCTCTATAAGCTGAAACAATGAACCTGTGAAGGAATCTGCTAGATGTAAAGGCCGGTGTCTTACAGGAGGACTGCTGGCAGCAGTGAATAAATGATCGGCCAAGAAACAATTATTATACATTATGTACCAATATTTGAGTACCATACGCAGCCAGTATTTTTCGTGACATTTCTGGGACAGTTTTAAATTAAAAATTATCCTGGGAAAAAACACACTATTTCTGTGTGTTAATATAGGTTGTTTTTCCTCAGAGCCACAAGAAGCATGGGAAGTCAATTGGGCAGTTGGCGTGTTTCTCGGAGCTGCATTGACTATCGCGGTTATATTGTGCCTCGCCCTCATTGCGTCACGGTTACGCCAAAGATCTAGGGATTATGAAGGTGAGTAAACATTTTAAAAAACCCGTTCTTAGAAAAGACATTAAAACACGAAAGGATACTCTGTGATACTTGATAAACGGTGTAAAATGCTCTAAATAGTGGCCTAAATAATTTATATTGATAATGGTTGAGTAGAGTGGGTTTAGACTTGGTTTCAATTTTTGAGGTGACTCATTCTGCTGGTTTTGAATCAACAGACTGAGTCACCTCAAAAAGCAAAACCATTAACTGGTTTCGCTTTTTGAGGTGACTCACTCATCTGCCTGTACGGCCAACGTTGGGCCAAAGAAATCAGGGCCGTCCAAAAGCTAATTGGGTTGACGAAGTTTACAAAGTCGCGGGAAATAGATGGATGTTCAATATGTGCGTCCCTTGCACATACCTAACCTAGAAGTATTGGCAGAAGATAGTGGAGGCGTATAGCCAATAGTGGGTTGGAAAGATGAACTGTTAGTGTCTGGTTGGCAATTTGTCTGGACCAGTGTGACGGATCCCTAATACGGCTAATCACATTGAGCCGTTTAAATAATACATGCAGCCGGTGGTTAAAATGGTGTCGTCGCCTGTACCTACTCCTATTTACGGCACGCCTATACGCTATTTTTGTAATATAATTTTATTGGTGTATAATCGTAAATATTTATTTAGGTTTAGATTTAAACATATTTTAGTCTCGAAAAAGACACAAAGTCACTTAAATGAGAGCAATGCTTAAAATAAATTATATTTAAAATTCGTCACAGTTTTTTTTTGTCATTTAAATATGAAACCACATAATTCCATATATTTATTATGATTAGCGAAATGTTTTCGTCTCATTGGGGAATGAAATCTAATTTTATCAAAGGTCATAAATCGAAAAGCTAATTTTAAATTTGCTCCTTTTATGTATATCAATTTACGGACATTCAATAAATACATCATTGATGTTCTGATAAAAATTCAGGTGTAATTAGGTCCTAAATCAAACCGAATGTAGTGTGTGTGCCGTATTGTGCGTGAATGATATAGAGCCAAGCTCCATTAGACGTTCAATGATTTTAATGACATGACAGTTATTCATAATGCGCACATTAATATTTATTGATGATGAATGTATTCACTTTATAATAGTAAAAAGGTATCTAATGGATAATAGATACATGTGTGATTGAAACTGGCACACCTTTGGCAATCAGCTAACATTTTTGTGGTTTAGTATTTTTATGTTTCTATTTTTTTCATTGGTGTCAACAATGAAATAATAAAAACTTTTAAACATATTTAGACCTGTGTTCTGTTATTGTACGTCAGTTAAAAAAAACCGGCCAAGTGCGAGTAGGACTCGCGCACGAAGTGTTCCGTACCATTATGTATAAAAACGGCAATAAAATCATGTCTGTTGTATCATTGTATGGGAGCCCCACTGAAATATTTTTTTATTCTGTTTTTTTAGTATTAATTTGTTGTTAGAGTGGCAAAAGAAATACATCATCTGTGAAAATTTAAACTGTCTAACTATCACGGTTCTTGAGATAAAGCCTGGTGACAGACGGACAGAAAGACAGATAGCGGAGTCTTAGTAATAGGGTCCCGTTTTACCCCTTGGGTACGGAACGATAAAAATCAGTTCGCATAGCATGGTATAATATTAAAAAGCTAGTAAAAAAAAACAGTGAGCCATGAGAGCTAGATTTTTACTTAACCCGCAATATACTCGCAGATAGATAGATAAACCGTTCAAAGTTTGAGAAGAATTTTTATACGAAAACTGACTAGTTATTAAGTGTTTGTAACAATTTATTTCACAGTAGGGAATTCTTCAGTCTGACATTATAATATTATATTCAAAATAATAATTAAGTTCCACAATATTCTCGTGTAAATACATAAATTCACGCTTTTTCCCCACGGGGAACAGGCAGAAACGAAAGATCACAATATTAAATAAGAAAAAAATCTAAATTGTTCGTAGACTTTTATCGCTGACTGTACAAAAGAAATTCATGTTTTCAGTTTTTTTTGCACATGTTTTAAAATTTTTCCTAAACTATTTTTCTTTTGCAGTGACGCTTCCATCGATAAAGAACCAAAAGGTGATTGTACAGAAGAGGAACTCTCCACAAGCAGCTGACGACAAGAACCCGGATCTTATACCGTTAAGCAAAGGTAATTCTAAATAGTAATATTTCATGCAGTGTTTGCAGATGGTGGGTTCTTTTTTGTCGTAAAGCCCTCACAATAAGCCGTACTAATTGTGACGTCATAAAGAAGTAACGAACTTTTTAGGAATAGGAAGTCCAGCCAGTGTTATCATACATTGTTGAAGTGGTGAAGTCAGTAGCGAACACTTAAATAGGTATAAGACAAGGAAGATTGATCACGTATTGAGTGTATGTAGCAACAACGAGTGTACGACTAAACGCCGACAGACACTACGCCGACAGACTGAACACCGACAAGACTTTACTTCGACGGGACTCTTCGCCGTCAGGACACTTCGCCGACAGGACTCTTCGCCGACAGGGCTCATCAGCGACGCAATTTATCTCCGATAATCAGATTTTGGAAATCGATTATGCTTTTCTTGTAATTATACAATTCATAAAAAATAAATATCTTGCATTGGATATTAGTATAGGTACATCTTTCTTAGATATAAAATTCGCGTGTCACTATTTTAGTTACCATACTCAACGTTTCAGGTAGTTGACATAGGTCCATCTCAACACCTTTATTATTATCAGCCATTTATGTACCATTGCAGGGCAAATGCCTCCCTTCTCTCTTTCCACTTGTCCCTATCCAGTGCTGTTGTTTGCCCTCCTTTTGAAAAGAGTCGAGTTCATCCCCCCATCTCCTTCTCGGCCTGCCGTGTTGCCGCTTGCTGCTGTTTGCGACCCATTGCAATCAAAACCTTTACTTTAAATATTTTTCTATCAAATGGCGTTTACTTCTTGTGTCAATCTCGCTAAGTTAATAAGTTTTATAATATTATTAACAGGTTGTAGTGATAGCCTAGTGGTGTGACCGTTGGACTGCCAAGTCATAGGTCTCGAGTCTCGAGTTCGAACCCAAGGCTCTGATTTTTCGGATACATGTGCGTATTGTATAATTATCACTTGCTTCGGTAAAGGAAAACATCTTGCGGAAACTAAACCAGCATGCTTGAGAGATATTTCTCGACGGCATATCAAGCCAAGTCCAAGAGGCCCGTAGGCGACATAAAAACTTTGATACCAGGTTATAGGCATTAACCATACGAAAAAAATGATGAATAAAGAAGAATTTTAGCAGCACCAGCAACGCTATAATATTTAACACAAAATTCACATTCTCATTACATAACGCCATACGTGTTACCTGAACTAATTGGAACAGCGAGCAGGGCACCATAGTGTTACGAAACACGCTAAAATGTAACACTTTTATTATAGTACAGTCTAGTTTTTTATACCTTCGTTAGTTTTTAATTTCTGAACTGAAGGCACTGAGCAGAATATTTTCTATAGCTTTATCATCATTCCCCTACCCATATCGACCCCAAATACATTGGTTATGTGGGGTATTTCGCTGCATGTCTTCTTCTTCCATACTTTTCTATTACTCGTCATCTCATAAGACACCTCCTTTCTTGCCATAATTATCATCCATGTTGGGGCTTCAGTGTTCTCAATGAAACTCCCGTATCGAGGTATGGTGATTTATTTTGGTTTAAACTGTATTTTACAATATTAATACGGAGCGTGAGGTGGCCCCGACGGTGAAAAGATTTGGAGACAAAAGTAAAAAAAATGTAGGTGGAAGAATAAAAAATCACAATGATTATTTTCATCAGTACGGCGCGCCTAGTCCGTTTCGGATAGCAAAGCGCGACACACACACACTGTACGTCTCAAAATTTAACGCAGGCGTAAACAATCTATAACTTTATAAGATTTTGCTTTGTCATTTTGTCATGTCTGTTGTATGGGAGCCCCCTTAAATATTTATTTTATTTTGTTTTGAGTATTTTTTGTCAAAGTGGCAACAGAAATACGTAATTTGTGAAAATTCCAACTGTCTAGCTATCGCGGTTCTTGAGATCCAGCCTGGTGACAGACAGACGGACGGAAAGACAGCGAAGTCTTGGTAATAGGGTCCCGTTTTTACCCTTTGGGTACGGAACCCTAAAAATGACATGATTGTAACCTCTTTTACCAGTTTTTTTATTTAACGCCGAATTCAAAATGGTATCCACGTGTTAAAAAACAATAATCTTACAGCTTCTCCCGCGTGGGGTTTGGAAATTATATTCCACGGGAATGATCATGTCAACTGTTGTGAAACATTTCAAGAAAAGGTAACGATCATTTAGCGTTTTTTCGCTGTTTAATTAACATTTTTCTGCCTCGTTGGTCAAGTAGTCGCAAACGTGATTTCAGAGTATGAGGTCTTTGGTTCGATTACTGACTCTGGCTTTCAGGAGTTACAGTGGTTTGAGAATAGTGTGGCGGGCTTCTCCCAATAAAAAAAAAAGACTGGGGCTGCTAATGAAAAAATCCTAATGGAAAACTCAATAATACTTTGCTAACTCCTGAAAGCCAGAATCAATAGTGGCGACCACCAGTAAAGCGCCGAGACAATGAAGCTCGACGAAGTCCCAGAGAAACAATTTAACTGTCTTGAATCCCGCAACGAAATTAATCAGAAAAGTATAGCGGAGGAGAAGGAAAACCATAATTTCAACTTACCTCCATATCAGTAGAAGACAGAGTGAGACAGAGAGAGCCCCAAAGTCTGGATTTGTGCCCGTTTGATAGCTAGGTCTCTGGGACTTAAATATAACGGGTGAAATGTGTGTACTAGTCGTTACGCCTCTGCCTATCACTTCGGGGATTGCAAGCACGGTGATGTTATGTTGTGTTAATAACATTAGTATAAAACAGCTAAGAACTTGCCTATCATTGTCAGAGACAGTGCTGGAATCATAATCCCATTTAATGAATCTTTAAAAGACAGTGTATCTAGCACTATACGACAAGAGCTGCCAAAAATAACTTAGATTTGTATGCTCATGCCAACAGCGTCAGTAAACCCAAACTTAAACTTCACAACTGCACCGCGAGCGCAGTGAAACCATAAAAACTTCTGACTTCTCCACATAAATCGTAGAGGAACTCTTCAACTAATTTATTTAGCAACTCCTTGTCGAAGTGGCGTTATTTTAAATAAATAAACGTACAAAAATTAAGTTGAAACTCTGTTCATACTCTTAGCTGGGAAATAAAAATGCCAGGAACGGATAGTTTGTTCGGCTAATAAGTAAAGTTAGGAAGTGGGTCTATGCCACAGTACACATATCAGTACTAAAACACAGTATTTCAACTAGGAACAAATGGTTGAAATCGGCCGACAGACACAAACATGTAAAGCATTTAAATTACACGAATTCTAAGACGATCTCATTGGTTTAGTGGTCGCAAACGTGACTGCTGTGCATGAGGTTCTGAGTTCTATTCCCAGGTCGGGCAAAGTGTTATTGGGTTTTTCTATCAGCAATTTCTCAGTAGCAGTCACGGATTCGAGCCCGCTTGATGGAAAGGCTCGCCCCCTATTAAATGGGACTTAGATATAGCTGGTGAATTGTAGGTGTCCTATTAGCTACACTCTGCTTAACCCTTAGGGGTATACAGGCATGATGTTATGATAAAGATTCTAAACATGCTTCAGGATACTGATTTCATGTGAGTAAGTCAAAGTCGCATTGAGACAAGTGGGTACATTTTCCTGGTGTAGTGCAATATAACAAAAAGTTTAATTGGGAATCGTAACACCTGCATTCGTTTTAAAAAAGTTCAAGTTGGTTTACTGGTTTTACACTGTGGCTGTGCTGATGGTAACAAAACCGGACGCAACGTTTGAGTTTTAAGTTTTCACGTTATTTCACTACACGCTAACTTTTCGAGCGGTAGTCTGGTTCTAATAAGGAAGGGTGAAGTTTAAAACGGTCAGTTAAAGTTGAAATAAGCTTTTAGTATATAAACATAATGAAATTCAAATTTAATTATACTTTGTTGAGTGGCTGTTGTTGGGGAAAAACACAAAAATAATCAAAGAAATTACAGGCATGAATGAGGTTCTGGGTTCGATTTTCAGGTCGGGCAAACTGATATAGGGTTTTTCGATCAGGAACCTATTACATGGGACTTAAACATAACTAGCGAAATGTAGGTGTACTATCAGGTACACCTCTGCCTAACCCTTTGGGATTAACAGGCGTGATGTTATGATATTAAATGCAGTAACAGCCCGCTGCTTTAATTCGTAATTTCTCTCTTACTGAATAATCTTTCGAAAGTGTAGCAAACAATGAATCCAGCAGTCTACAAACGGATTCAGACACATCACTCAGCAAAAACTCAATCCCCACAGACTAAAAACAGTTGCTCCGGAACCGGAACTCTCCTAACTAAACATCAGCTAACAAGCGTTTTCCGTTATATTAATCCGAGAAAAAACAGTTAAAAGGGGAACTAACATCCTTTATAACAGTTAAAAACTCTCAGTAAGAACATAAAATGGGCTCATATATTCTAGCTGGCCAGTTGTAAATCTGGAAGTATGGACTTATGCACAGTAATCTAGTTAATTTATTCTTTCCGTAGTGTAGGCAATTAATTTGTAGAATATTTATTATCTGGACTTTGCACGTAAACGTTAGCACGTTACTTTTCAACTTGTTTCCGTATGTGTTAATTAATAATACTTTTGTTGTTCACCAGAGATTTATTATGGAACCGTCGCTACGTGTGAATGAGTTCATCTTTATAGGATAGTACTATCAGCAACTTTCACATGTGTTGGTACTGAACGATATGAGAAACGTTCAAATTAATGGCAGTTGAGCCTTTTCTGTTTTGACTATAACAGCTTCATCATCTGCCTAGCCTTTTCCCAACTATATTGGGGTTAGCTTTCAGACTAATAGGATGTAGCAGGTTAGATAGTCTGACTGCCTGTCTGACCTCCACAACCCAGATGGGATACGGTACTCCTTGGAAATACTTATACGTACTTAAGTACTAATCCACCTTACCAAGTGGTTTATTTAAGATAACTCGTTACTTACCTCAGTCTACCAACTGTACGAAAAGACTTTTTTTAAAACCATGCTGGTATATACAGACGCCAGTGACATCAAGCTACCCGAAACTGACAAATTTTCCCAATCAACCTTGAACCGATAGCTTTAGCGAGAAAGTTGAAAATCTATTAAAGAAATTTTACAGATTGTAGTAGCTTGATGTGCTGGCGGTTGTACATCATTTATTGTACGTTTAACTCGTGACTAATTAGATTACAGAATCCAAGAAAATATTCATTCCTAGATGTTTTTACCTCCAGAAACAAAAAACGTCACTTTACGAAGAAAAATCCAGGTTACATAAAAAATTAAATTCAGGAACATTTTTGCTCGAAGCCTTCAGTTATTAAATACCATTCATTCTGATTTTATATCTCGCATATTTGTGTTATTCGTTTATAATATTTTTCCATTGAGCTGGAAATTCAATAACGCGAGCCGTAATGGGTTTTTGTCAGTCATATTATTTTACTACGAGCGAAATTATTGTTCAAATCATGACCCTTTTCGGGCGTTCGCGTCGTCGCCATTTTAGGGTGAAGAGTGACCGTTACTATAAAAAATACAAAAGGGGATAAAACTGGCACAATATTGGCAAAGTAATAGTTTTAAATTTCGAACAGATGGAAACCATTTTAAATTCGGAGTGAAGTGAACTGGTGACCTACCATAACGTCTCAAAGCAGGAGTTATTCCAGTGTGGGAAAGAGATGGCGTTAGACGACTTGTATAGCTCTGTCTCTTTCTCACACTGGAATTACTCCTACTTTAAGACGTCATAGTAACCCCCTGTACGGGTAAAAAGAGGTTTAAATAATGCCATTGTTGTCTTCGAAAATCACAAAACATGCTTCAGTAACAACAAGTCGGTACTTGAATTTAATAGTTCCTCTCTAACAAATTGAAGAAAAAGAGCAAACAAACAATGCTCCTACTTCAATAATTCAACAACTGGATCGAAAGTGCCTGATCATTTATTTTAATTTGAATGTTGTTGTCACGTTATCTAAAGAAAAACTCTTACAACCTTTCCACAATACCTAATAACGTGTTTTTTTTAAGCATGTCTGTTGTAGATACTATAGCGCCACTAAAAAAATTACTACAGCGCCATCTATGACACACATGAAGAACAAACATCAAAATTCTAAATCACTCAGTTACAGTTATCTGGAACTTAAAACTTTATAGAAAAACCCGACTACAACTGTCAGGTAGTTAACTGTAGCCCACCAGACACAAAACTCGTCTGGTTAGAGAATCCTCACTTTTCTATGGAGAATGAAGAACTTCACATCCTGTTCTTCATACCCCAAAAATACTAAACAATAAAACACTCGCATCTAATACCTGTAACACTATACTATAAAACCACAAACCTATGCTAAATTCAAACAAACGAAATGCATTCCTGGAAACAAAAACACCAGTTTTTATTTTCAACGAGAGAAACCTACAATCTCGTTTCAACAAATGTGTCCACTGTGTAAATTCGCTGTTACGAGAAAATTTAATGACACTATCTTCCGTCCAATGCATCTTGCAAAATGCATGCTCAAGTATGTCCGTTGACAAATCTGCGGCGAGCCAATCTCATTTTCTTTAGTCGTTTAGTACTTTACATAATATCTTATAACCCTGAGGTTTTTCTTATATTGCTATGAATTGGACGCTTTTGTTTTATCTTTCGAAGCTATGAAATAATGATCACAGTTTAAAATGTGTGGGTTTCTCTACATTGTCAGTTGACAGTAATTTTCAATTCATGACCTTTAATGTAGACTAGCTATTACCCGCGTCCTTCGTCAGAGTGAAATTATTATAAAAAATATTAATTCCTTATTATTTATTTTATTTATTTATTAAAATGGCACTTCAACGACTTACTCACTAAACATACATAAACATAAATCACAAACTATTTTTTTATTTTATTATAATCAAAATTTGTTAACAATTTCTAGGGTTTTAATTTTTTTACGCAGAACCCTAATTCATTTTCGTTTCGCTTTAGTTACTTCTTTATAACATCATCTATCTGCCAGTTAAAGTCCCGTCGAAAACAGTACAGTC
The DNA here is from genome assembly GCA_950022335.1 of Eurois occulta. Taxonomy (NCBI): domain Eukaryota; kingdom Metazoa; phylum Arthropoda; class Insecta; order Lepidoptera; family Noctuidae; genus Eurois; species Eurois occulta. The sequence continues at coordinate 3,024,252 of OX465486.1, forward strand.
GTTTCGGAGAGTAGCCGGAACAACAGAAAGACTAAAATTAAAAAAATGCGTTTTTGTTATTAGTACCGTATAATATGTATACTTTAACAAGCATTCATTTAAAAGTGTTATTTTGAGATTACAAACAGACACTTCAATTTTATTTATTTGTACCTTTAGATATTTATTAATAATATCTTACGGTTCTTTGTTATTTTGGGTAAGACGAGAATCGAAGTTAGATAAACAACCCCTAAAGACTTCAATTAATTAAGAGGTGTCAATTACACTAAACACAATTGGTTGTCAATTAATTTTATCTTAATCTTCATCTAACTTTTACAATAAAACTTACATTACGGCGCGCAAAATTTACAAAGGAATTTACTTTTTAATAGTGGTTAAATTCGATTTTCTTATTAAAAGAGGATTTTTAGGGTTATTAGTGAAACACAAACTCCATGCACATTACAGAGATATTAATAGAAATGTTGACGTGTAAAAGTATTTTAAGATCTACTTACAAATTATATTTATTTCTGTATGTACAAAAATAAAATATCGGACATTGTATTGGACTCAATCACCTCACTTTGAACGTAAACAACACCTGGGGGTCTAAAATGGCCGCTTTATCAGAATCATAACAGGATATGAATTACGTTTAAATTCTTAAAATAGCCATAGACGTACCTACTAATATGAATTGTCACTTTGTAACCATTTTACAAAGGAAAATGACCAAAGTTGGTACCAAAAAGTCTCGCGCCTCAAAACCAAAATATTATAGTAATTAGTTTCATATTTTTTTACGGCATTACGCGTCGGGGATTTGATTTTTGAACTGGAAATATACTTTTCGAGTTTAAAAGTATGAATATTGTTTTACTCCCTTCATATGACGTTCCGTTTCAACTGAATATAAATGACGTTCCGTTTCAATTGAACAAACCCTTGTCTGTCGAGCGGACTCTAAAATTAATTACAATTAAGTAAGATCAGTACACCAAATCGATTTAGTTTGGTTTATTGCTATTTGCAACAAAATAGATTTTCTCAGCCTAAAGATTTTGATTTATCGATTACATCCCTAAATCCCGACTAGTTTATAGCACTTACTATACTCTATGGTTTATAATTATCTTATCTGTGGCATCTGACATTTGTACTGTACTGACTGACTATTGGCAATGTAAAGGTCTAAAATAAAATCGAGTTTCAGTCAAGCATACTGTGGATGTTACTTTAACTCGTAATTCTTACTAATATTAGTGTATTACGCTGTTTTTAGAGCAATAATGTAATGTATGTGTGTTAAAATACGTCGTTGGTAGCGTCGAAAAAATAGACCTACTTTTTAGGTTAGTTTCGATTTTATAAAATAACTCTGAAACGCGGGTTTTTTTTTCAAAAATAATTTTTGTAGAAGTTAATACGATCAGTGTAGTCTATAAAAAACAAGGTTTGATTTTGATGCAGCATGGTACGGGATTCCATACTTCCATGAGCATTCTCTTTTAACGTAATTCATATCATAATATGATTCTGCTAAAGCGGCCATTTTAGTCCCCCAGGTTACGCTCGCCCACCCTAAGTTATGCGTGTATGACCTTGACCGGACAGATCTAAATCACCCGTGACCACTATAGCCACATAGTCATCCGTGTCTAATTGTCTATAGTGTATAATTACCACAAAGCTGATAGCTTTAATAGCACATAAAGCCCTATAACAATAATATCACTATAAATTAATTGCACTCTGATGATTATGGAGACTAATGTGGGCGAGGAAAAAGGAGCAGGAATAATTCCGAACGTGATTGTAACCGCATACCGCAGTTCCTAAAGAAAGTTGCCTTCAATTTGCACCAACACAACAAGTTTATAATATGAAAACACTTCCATAGATTGTTATATTGCTTTCTGTTGCTGTTTTCATAAAAACTAGAGAGGTGTCAAGGGACACCCGGATGGAACGAAGTTCCTTTCGATGAAGTAGTGAAGGAATTGTAAAAAAAAAAATTGGCACAAAAAAAAAACCACCACCACCACCACCACCTGGCACCATCACCACCACCACCACCACCACCACCACCACCACCACCACCACCACCTTGATCACCCATCCACAGATAGACCTTGGCAGTCGTTGCTTAACCTTGATCACCCATCCTCAGACAGACCTCGGCAACCATTGCTTAACTTGGATCACCCATCCACAGACAGACCTTGGCAGTCGACACTTACAACAGCTTACTATAGCAAAAACACATTACCCTCCTTTGCGTCGCGCAGTCGGGTAAAAGTGTTGTACACACTTTTCGTCTGAATTTTTTCCGTCTAGCCCCGCACCGCGCGATAAGGAACTACGTTCTAAAACTACGTTCCAATAAACAAGCCTTAATTGTGTAATATGAAACCTTTTGGTAAGACACTCTCGACTCATGACGACTGTCGATGACCTACAAATGACACCCGAGACCAGAGGCTTGTGTGTAAACGCGCGCGCTTTCCAAGACACGAAATTTTCTCGGTTTATGATTTATGTCTGTAATATCGGCAAGTGTAGCTTACACTTTTATCAGCATATTGTATAAATGTGTATACGGCGTGTCTCCACAGACAATGGCCCATCATCCATCTTACGCTGCATGCACTAACACCTGCGCACTTGACGATCTTATGACTGCATCAGCGAGCGGAGTTCGCATAGCTGAATTTTGGGCCAAACATATTTAGTAAAAATTTGCCATCGACACGCTAAAAAGATATTTTTATATTGTGCGTACTTGTATCATATTATGCCAAAGAAACACTTGCTCTTTATTTCATGTGGCTGTTATTACTTGAGAAGAGGCCACGAACTCCTCTAAAAAATCCACAATTTCCATTCAAAGTACCGAAGCTAAAACTATTTCGCGTAACTGCATGCCAGTTCAGGCTTATAACCTGTCACTCACCGCATTGTCACCGTAGCCGCAATCGCTCTGCGGTTTATTTACCTTGCAAATTGCTTTAAACAGTTCTGGGTATTTCAAAGGAAAATGTTTCGCAGTATTGCGAATTTTGACCGGTTGGGATTTCTTTGAGTAGAAGCTGGTGGTAAGGAAATATTAATATGATATACTTTATTTTTGATCATTTCCGAAGGTCAATGCAGACTGCAAAGAGCATCGGCACTCGTGCAGTTTGCGATCTGGAGTCGATTTTTAAATTGTACCTTTAAACCTTATGCAGTCACTCTAATGAGATCTTATGCCCGATGGCGAAATCGTAGTATGTTTTGTCGTCGTCGCTCACTTTTTGTGTAATGTTATCTACCCATTGTGTGCCTATAACATACATATCATCGTCATCTTCCTGCCGTTGTCCTATTCTACTTGGGTTCGGCGAAACACGTTTTCTTCTTCCATTCTCCTCTGGCAGACGTCACCGTCATCATTTACTCCTTTCTCTTTCATATCGTCCTGCCGTTGTCCTATTCTACTTGGGTTCGGCGAAACACGTTTTCTTCTTCCATTCTCCTCTGTCAGACGTCACCGTCATTATTTACTCCTTTCTCTTTCATATCGTTCCTCACTCAATCCATTCATCTTTTCTTTCGCCTTACTCTCGCTCACCATCCTTAACCTTATTATATTGTTATCATGTGAAAAATATTGTAATACTCCGAGTTCACAGGCGTCAAACGAAATAATCATGTGACACCTCCAACGCCACCAGTGAATCCAAACAAAACCGCACAACTGATACCACATGTGGGTTACCTTTAAAAATATCGTACTGCACAGATTTAAAAAGCATAACGTTAAGCGTCATTTATGACCAATAATTAAGATCATTTCACTGATTACATGTGGTGGGTTTAAATTGAATTTCAATTGCACGTAACGATAATGTAAAGGTTTAAGCTGATGACTTTCATTGATTTCGCAGGTAAAATCTTTGGTTTAAATAGTAATTTTATTTTTTCATTTTATTAGTTGTTGCATATACGAGGAGCTCGTGGCTAAATAAGGACAGCCACTCGGGTCAATCTTTAGGTAAAGCCGTGCTTACCTAGGTTGGTCCGTGGATGGGTGACCACCTAATACATAACTAGTTTCCTCCGTGCCACGGAAAGCACGTTAAGCCGTTGGTCCCGGCTGTCATTTGTAGATCTTTGACAGTCGTTACAGGTAGTCAGTGACCCGAAAGTCTGACAACCAGTCTTACCAAGAGGTATCGTATTACCTAGCGCTAACTTGGCTGTGGAGGTCAGATAGGCAGTCGCTCCATGTAAAATACTGGTATTCAGCTGCATCCGGTTAGACTGGAAGCTGACCCCAACATAGTTGGGAAAAGGCTAGGCAGATGATGATGAGTGTAATCAGCATATACGATCCTGATTGCTGGGATTCAGGGGGTTTAAACTGGCCGCTTTTAGCCATTTTAAGAATTTTAACGTAACTTAAATAATATTATCTGATTGAGAGAGCAGCAGTAGCCCAGTGGTGGCGGCCCTGACTTACAAACAGTAAGTCGTGGGTTCTAACCCAGGCAGGTGCATTACCTTGTGTAATTTATTTCATCACCACTGCTCTCAAAAACGGTGAACGAAAACATCGTGAGGAAACCGGCATGTCCTAGAACGAAAAACTCGAAGACATGTAACATCTACCAACCCGCACTGGGCCCGCGTGGTGAATTATAGCCCATTCCCTCTCTAGGGAGGCGGCCGTGTCTCCCAGCAGTGGGAACATTTTAGGCTGATTATGCGAATGCTATCCTATTATGATTCTGCTAAAGTTGCCAATTTAGACCCCCAAATCCATTCGGAGAGTAGATTGGTTGTGACTTGTGAAAATCTTACAAAAACTTTTGAAAACGAATCTTTCTTTCCTTAGGTTAGGATAGTTTTTGAGAAAGTGATGAGAAAAACAGGCAAGTTATTAAATTTCGTACTTTTTTTAATGATAAAAATGGGCAAATGTATGTGTAATTGTGTATTATAACTTTTCCATTTCCTTGGACATAATTATCAAATCAAAATCAATCAAAAATCATTTATTTCATAAACATATTTTACAACAACAGAATTAGTGATTGGAGCCTGCCTTTAAGCAAGTAATGCTTGTATTGGGAGACTCCGCTCTTCCATAAAATATTATTAGATTAACAAACAGTAATGTGTGAGTGTGTGTGTACGTTTGTGAATGTGTGAACAGGTTTGTGTGTGTGTCACAAAATGTGATGTGAGGTGAGCACGGGTCACCGGACTTCCACTAGTTTAAGTGGTTTAGGGAACAACACTTAAACTGTTGCACCGCATTGCAGTCAACCGTTCAAGTAGACGGAACATTATTTATTTATTGGTTCACCAACAATTGTTTACACTGGTTGTATGCTAAAAGTAACATGCAAAAATGTAAATTCAATATTGCAACTATCACTTACAGGTAAACTCCGCATGCGTAAAGAAGTTGTACAATTTATAATATTAATCTAGTTTTAAATAATTACCTATCTATAAGTCTAAAGGTCTAAATAATTATGCCGAGAAAAGTAAGGAGTTATTGCCAAGACAGAGGAATCGTCCTGGTGATTGAGAGCATTCGTGTTTCTGCTCTGTCTTCTTGGCATTATCTCATTACCGTACTCGATACGTGTTATCAAGGATTACTGGTAATAATAAATATTGGTTCTAAGAATTTGACGGCATCGGAGTTCCTAATCGAAAAAACAAAGATAAACAATACCCAATTATACATAGTAAAATCTAATTAAAATACAAATGAATCAAATTTAGTAACACATCATTTGCATCATTTTCTACGAAAGCTAAATTGGCTCTTAATTCGTTGAAAATCATGTTATTAAAGTTCATTTCCATGATTCGGATGTATGATAATTTCACAGAACTAAGTTTGAAATGTATTTAATACTGAAAGTTAATTAATCTATTACATTGCATCATCTATTTGTACAAAATTTAATTTTAAGTAAATATTTCAATTGGAGAGCAAAGGGGAAAAACATACGAACATCGTTTTTTAGTTTAAATATTTATTGCTTAGAGAAAAAAACATTAACGCTGAAACATAATAATAATTTAAGTAAGCGACAACCATGAAAATACTTGAACATTGCTTGTTATTGCACTGTCTCAATATTTTGCTGTCAAGATTACTCCGTGACTGTATTTTACTGCAAAGTGTGGTTTGGCGTTTCGTTCCGTAAACATTTCCCGTACAATGAGAGATCCGCATAAAATGGTTTTTTGTAGCTTGACTGGTCGAGTGGTCATCGTGCGTACTTTACAATGGTATGACCAGTTCAAAAAACATAAAAATGTGACACTATACAGGGTTATTTGTAAAACACCAGAAACCTCTTAAGAGGTCATTGTACTCATCACTATGAACAACTTTTACTATGGGAACAAACCTGAAATCGCGAAAAAAAAATCAGCTGTTCCCTACATTTTGACGAGTTAATCGATCATAAATGTAGGGAACAGCTGAATTTTTTTTCGCGATTTCAGGTTTGGTCCCATAGTAAAAGTTGTTCATAGTGATGAGAACAATGACCTCTTAAGAGGTTTCTGGTGTTTTACAAATAACCCTGTATATTTTTCACCTGTGCCTCTCAATTTATTTTCTACGGAGTTTAACACGATCAGTGGTTATATCACCTGTGAGAAAATCATTGGATGTAATCCACCACGCGAGCACAGAGCGACTTGGTGGATGACACATTTTGTCTTTTTCTAACTTTTGATTGTAAGACCGCTACCGGTTCCTTCACGACGTTAACGTTCAATCAGTGCGGCAGCATATAGTTTCCTGTACAAAAAAACAAGGACGAACTATATCCTAAACTTATGAAAATAGGCTCACGAACACATCAGGCGAAAAATCTGCTACCTATTCAACAAAAGACTATTAATAACTTTGTATAAAAACTTTGTTCAGGAGAAAATGCGGCGCGAACCTAATACTGGCACACAATAGGCAACAATAAAGCTAGAAACTAGTGGCAAGATCAAAAGAGAGGAAATATATTGGTGTAGTTGCAGAAAAGTAGTTTGAATTGTTATCGGAAGACAGGTAAATGCAGTCTAGTTATAAAAAGAAAGAAAGATACGGTTTTTTTGCTTTTTTGTTTAAAGACTTTGTTTATATTTGCACGTCACAAAGGCTCAGAGGCCATTCCAAAAACATCTGTCAGTTCCCAAATGTCATCTATGGTGGACTGTACAATAGGACACGAGAACATTACACATGTATTTGCAACCAATCTGCAGTTTTAATATAAATCAATAACCCAACAGATTTAAAATACCTCATCATCATCAGCCTATTGCAGTCCACTGCTGGGCATAAGCCTCCTCAATCGCACGCCATTGAACTCGATTCTCAGCAACTCTCATCCAATTGCTACCAGCCAACCCGCGTCACTCCACCGAGCCTGAGGGCGTCCCACCTTACTTTTGCCGATTCGCGGTCTCCACTCAAGAACACGTCTACCCCAACGGTCATCGGTCCTACGGGTTATATGACCGGCCCATTGCCACTTCAGCTTACTTATTCTGTGGTATACCTAACGATGATTTTTAGTTTAACAAATGTACTTAGTAGACACTAAACATACAGCAAACATATAAAAAAAACCTTATTCCTTTATTTTTTGCTATAGAAACCTACACTAGGTACGCATTTAATTTAGGGAGCATATTGTATTTCGGTTTCTAATTACTAAAAATACCCGCGGGCGCCCGCTTGTTGTTGAACATTATCGAACGGAAACTTACCTCCTAGTAGTCTACGGGTGTGTACCAACTGTCATCGTATAGGTACGCATTCAATAAGCTGTCACTGAGTGTTGGTAAAAAAAGGAAATAGGCATTGAGTTAGGTGTCACTGAGTGTTGGTGAAAACGGGTATTAGGCATTCAGTTAGGTGTCACTAAGTGTTGGTGAAACCGGGTGTTAGGCATTCAGTTAAGTGTTACTTAGTGTTGGTGAAAACGGGCATTAGGCATTCAGTTAAGTGTCACTTAGTGTTGGTGAAAACGGGCATTAGGCATTCAGTTAAGTGTCACTTAGTGTTGGTGAAAACGGGCATTAGGCATTCAGTTAAGTGTCACTTAGTGTTGGTGAAAACGGGCATTCGGGCTAGGTTAGCTTAGAATTCAATCAACCAATTCACACTCGACAGCAAAACTACATTTGTTTTTCATAGAGTGCTTTTTAAAAACAAAGTCACTGCTGCAGTTTTACGAAAAAGTCCTTACAATAATATCAAAAGCTAAATATCAAGAATGTTGGTGGGTGCTATATAACCCTTTGTGCGCGAGTCCGTCTCTCACTTGGCCGGTCTTTTAAATTGATAAATATATCAAGATTTTTAAACAACGTAGGTAATAGTGGCAATAGAAATGCTTAAAAGTCGTTATGAATGAACCGTAGGTAATTATATAATACTACACACGACAATGCACCGGGTCCCGACAATCAAACAGAGATAGCACTATTCCTTAGCACTTATCGTAACATTTTTTTGTGAATACAACTTCAACTTGACTAAATTGTACTGCGGCTGGACTAAAATGGCTGGCCTAAAGTTTAAAATTTGAAAATGGCTCAAAGGGCCTACGACTAATAATGTATTATTAATAACCTATATTTTAACGGGGTTCATGTCTAACACTGCAAAACCAGTATCTGTAAATACAACACTGTCAAGCCACAAAATTAACAACCAATTCATTAACAAGTACAATCTCACAATCGCATGAACTAACAACCATCTTTCCTTGCACACAGGCGTGACAGAAGCCCCTCCGGACCCGCCGCTCTACTCCGCCATAGCTCAGCCAAAGAACTCGAGCAGCGTCCACAGCCTGCCTCGCACTCAAACGCCGGTGACGCCGATATCGTCGCACGCGCACTACACTGATATGCAGGTTAATACTAACGTCGATAAATTGCACCTAAGCTTTTTTAAGGACTGAAATGACATTATGTTGGTCATGCGGCAGCGAGCTTGACATTTGACATTGTTGCCATTGCGGGTAAATTTCACAGGAATGTGAATTAGCACAAGCAATGAGATGATGTTGGACTGTAGATGATGTATCTCAGAGTCTGAAACAATTTCATACAGGTATAACCCGCTTTTTCAGGACTCTAGAAAGCTGAGTAGGTAGTGAAATATTCAGCGAATCAAAACAGTTAATAAGCTGAACTAACCACTGTATTCTGCAAAGTATAAAACACTACAACAAAGTCAGTTTTTGCCATTCAATAGCACGTTTGCCTATGCTGTTTTGTGAGATAGTGATTCTTGATACGAAATGGTATTATTAAAAACATTCGAAAATTCATACACTGCAAAAACAGTTAGTTTAGTAGTTTTAGGCTTGGATCGATGACATTCAATTACAACAAGCTTCCTAAATAATACGACATAGGGGAGCTGCCAATCCGCCAATTCTAATATTTTTACCGTAGATCTTTCAATAAACACTACCTAACCATGCAATGAATCTCTTGCCATCAATTATTTCTGTATTCCTCAACCCCTTTGAGCTCACTGCATAGTGGCCGAATAGCAAACCGAGGTTCGTATTTAATTTGCGATACAGGGCTTTACTAAATAATTGCAGTAATAATTTAGTGTTTATTGGATAAGTTTCGCCAAAGGATTTCAGCAAACTATTGGTGGACGGTAATTGAACATTTCGCTTGGTTCGCAGCATGGAGTAATGTTTAACCCAAAGCGGATTCGGTAAACATTTTTTATTTATTTTCAGTTTATTTCGATGTGATTTTAAGCGTACTGTTTATGCTGCAAAACCGTACTTAAAATGTTTAATCGGAGGTCTGATAAAATTATCTTTAATTGGTCATCGATAAATTGGCAATGAGTAACACAGGTCGCAGCTGCTTGTAACCTTTATTTTTGTTTAGTCAGAATAATATACTTTACTTTATACTTTATTTTATAAAAATACAAATTTAAGATGTTTTATATAAAGACAGTTTAAATAAGCTTTGGTAGTAACACAATGGAATACAATCTAAGAAATGAAATCTGTACACAATATGGGAAACCCTGCCTCTCAAAATAGGTAACCTGTATCTTGAGAGACAGTGATTCTTAAAATGTGATGCTATAAAATTAAGTATAAATAGTAGACTGTGTCAGTCTACCTGAGCGATTAAAGATAATAAAGTTTATATATTTTATACGTGGTATGTGTGTGTGTTTGTGTGTGTGGGTGAGTGTGTTGTGTGTCATTTATTAATTATTTTTTTTAATATCTGGTATCTTTTGGATTTGATTAATGATTAAGTACCCCTCATTCAAGTGGTTTTGTTGGTGTGTCCTTAGTTGTCAAATGTTGAGAAACATTTTAATCTTATTTTATAGCAACACATTTTGTGTAATCTCGATATATTTTGTTTGTTATATTTGTGCTGAGGCGATATTCGTTAGATAAAAGTGTTCTATATTGCTTCGCATAAAAAAAGATTATTATTTCTGCTTCAACGATGATATTATTGCTGGAAATGTCGAGATGTTCTAGAAGTAGAATCTAAGTCGGCAGTGAGAAAAACACGTAGTAATTCAATTCTGCTACTCAGTAGCAGAAGGCATGATTTCCATAAACTTTTAAAATCGGACTCTTTTTTTTCTACCAAACAGAAACTAATTTTGAAATATTATTATTCGTTTCATATTCAGAATGAAAAAATCGATAATAAAATCGATTTAACTTGAAGAATACTTCTCAAAGGCAAAATTTCTAGACCAGTGTATTTATGCTAACTTTTTTTCCCAGAATGATGCCGGTCGCATGATCAATGGTGCAATGCGGTCGCATCGAGAGATCGTCACGACGCGTACACCCTTATTAGCAGCCCATCAAGAAAGCTGCGTATAAACCATATCCAGTTTATTTTCTACCATTTTACTTTCAGAAAGTGAAAAAAAAACATGTTAATAAATTATCCGTTAAATAAAGACTTTCAAAATGTTCATTGTTAAAAAAAAAACTATTTAATTTAAATTATTGTAATTCGATTTGTACTACTATAACAGTAATGCGTTCTAGCAGTTATAAATTAAGACAATGACTGATGAACAATTATTAAGTAAAAGATTATTAGAAAATTATTAAAATAACTTGTTCTAATGATAACATTAGTTAGATACTCTTTAAGAGATTGACGGAAGGCTCTAAGCTATTTTAGTATAATTTTAGAGAGGTAAGGTAAAAATTGTATATATAATTATACCTATCGAAAATTGTGTTTCAAGAATTCACATACGGAATTTCATTTCGCAATGCACTAATAGACGATTTAAATGTAATTATTACAGTTAAATGTAAAAAGTTAACGTCGTAAGTGTCAACCAAAAATGATTTATTAAATGTAATGTTTGCCAGTCCTATTTTAATTTTATTGTTATGTGAACGTTAATTATTTATTGTATTTACGTTGTTGCGAAATTAAGTAGTTTGTCAATTAATATTTATTAATTAGCCGTGCCTGTGATCTTTTAATGGTTGTAATTTAAAGTGTTATTTTTTCTGATTCATCAGGCATTGGCATACAGCTTATTTATTCTACAGTCCTAGATGGTTCTTTTGGTGGTTCAATGACATTGAAAGAATGTCGTTGTTGGTTAACAGTTGTGACATTGTAATGAAAAAACAATATAGCGGCGTTAGTTCCGATTACAACCACGCGCCAAAAGATCCATGTACAACTATACAGTAAGGCAAAAATTGTGACATAATATCTAAAGTGAGCCGCACTGGACACAACTATCTAAAACATTTATGTTTGTATGCAAATTTAATTTCGAATTTTGTGTTGTAACCGTTCTCAATGATGACGATGCTAATGGCAACAGACAAACAGAGCCAAGTAAATAGGTTTTGTTATACAAGGTGTACATATATTGAATTAAATATGACTTATATGTAACTGTATTGAATGACACATCTTACGAAAACGGGCTAAGTGCGAGTCGGACTCGCGCACCGAGGGTTCCGTACAAACTTGTAGGTTTTTTGTATTTAAACAACATATTTACGGTTTTCAGATATTTTCCTTTACATGTGCTGGTTTTCGACCCAAAACATACATGGTACTTCCGGTTGACCTAGAATCACGAAATTTGGCAAAAAGCAAGGTCAATTGTCAATTTTGGTTAAAAGCCAGGTCTTACAGCACAAGTAAAGGGTAAATTCCGAAAAATAAAAAAACTTGATAATTAAGGAAAATTTTGGTACTTACAAGTTTTCGCGAAAATCTAAATTTGCCCATATCTTCTTGTCGTGTTGACTCAGGACCTTGATTTTATACATGTAAAGGACTATAGACCTCAGTATCTGGTATAAATTTCAACTTGCTAGGTCTATCCGTTCCTGAGAAAATCGGTGGTGACACACGGACAGACAGACGGACAAGAGAGTGATCTTATAAGGGTTTCTTTTTTTACCTTTTATAATTTTGTTGACTTGAAAAATTTGTGCCGCGGCTAAAATTAAATTTGTTTAATTATTCGGCCATAGTCAGCCACTAGGTTAGATTGTTAAATACTTATAATTTTGTGAATATTGATAGTTTTGTAAATGGTGTAAAATATGAGTGGATAGGTTTAATTCAGGGTTGATAAGTGTTACTGAAAGTTACAAACATAGTTTTGAACCTTGTATAACATTACGACGATTTACTTGATTTTTTAAACCAATGTTTTCAACATAATTTGAACACGGACATATCAAAATTAATCGATCATGTAAATACACGAATTAAGTATAATAATTCAATTATAATAACAAAAATATTATTAATTTAATTATTGATAGCATTATTAAGTTTTATATTATTACTATATAATTTGTACTATGTTAAACATTCCCGGGCTGGTTGTAAATATAAATAAATAAAATAAAAAACAATAAAAAGTTGCTCATTCTAAGAAATATAAAGAATTAAATGTAACAGCACGAGGTACGTTAAGATATCGGTTATCTAAAACAAATCATTGTGGGAAGAGCAGTTTTTTAATACATGTGACTCAATAAAATGTCGAAAATTGATTTTGGGTTTTATTATTTTGAAAATTCCTTCATAAACAAAGTCAAAAGTCAAAGTCAAAGCATTTATTTCATTTAGACCATTACAGGCACTTTTGAAAGTCAAAAACAAAAAAGCTAAGCTACAATCACAGTCACAAGGCATAATAACTTGCGAAAGTACTGTAGTTGCACATTCCACATCGTAGATCTCTATGGAGAAGAATGGGCAAGAAACTCCATGGACACTCTTTTAAATCAAATTATTGTTACATTATCTTGGTAACATCATTCATGTTGAAACACAATCATCTTACCCAGAATTGAAGTCATAATAATAAGCTACTATTTATACTACTTGGACCCTGTTCCCGATACCGGTAGGCTACAATTATATTTAAAAAATAATGTTATTTTTTCGTATGGATTTGTAAAGGAATATTTAAAAAATGTAAAAACTAAGGCAGGAAATAAATAAACGAGCCACAATTTGAGATATATTTAAATTCTGTTGGCCTTGCGCTCAAAGTTCTTAGAAAAATGCCCACCTAGTATCGTATACTGGAGCACAATTCATATTAGCAAAGACTTGTAGTGTATCTATCACCGTATAATTGTAAACTTCGGTAGTTCATAATTCATCTCGCGAGATTATAAGCCTTCGAAAAGTTGTAGTGAATGATGGCTCGGTTCCCTCAAACTGTTACGAGCAAACAGCATGGACATATCCACACGATATGACTACTTATCTAACATAGACATGTAAGGCACACTGCAATACCTATAATGTGCATATTGCATCTCGTACCTTTTTTGTTTTTTTTTTTCGGGGGGAAACCTTCAAAAGGCGACCGGTCTTTGGGGAAAAGACCGGGGAGTGTGGGATTTTTACCGCACTAAAATCACCCCGGTGGTCACCATCCACACATGAGAGAAGGCACCGTTTCAAGACCTGTCCGGAGCCCCCTCTGTGCAACGCCTGTTTAGGCATCTCTAATCAATTGGGGGCCCTGGGCACTTAAGAATAATGGGGCCCTAACTTGTAGGATGCAAGGGAGCTCGAATTTTGTTGCAGCCCGCCTCGGATACTTTAGTGTTTCTTGTGACAGTTCATACAAAAAATATTGTGTTTTTTTAGAGGCGGAGAACTTAAATTTGAAATAAAACACGGAAAAATATTTTTGATATCCAGGAAATTGGCTTTATTTTATGTATAATTTTATGCGACGACTGTATGAATATGTTGTCGGTCATGTGGACACCGCACCGCACCGTTACCGGGCGCGAACATGTCATTAACAAATCTGGAGGTCCAGGCTGTATTTCGGCAATAATGCGTTGAATATTGGCTTTCAAGTGCTCAACTATTTCAAATTTCATCAAAAATTCAAAAACGATGCTGGTCAGAACTTTACAGTCAAAGGTGAGATGTACAGAGACATGATTATCAACTTTTTGGCTCAATTGCAATGCATTAATGTTGCAGACATGTGGTTTCAAAGGACCAAGACTGAGATCCATAGGTCAAAATGGGACGAATGCACATGTCTATAATTTTTCACTTGAGTGCCAAAGGAAGGTTTCCTTTCATAAGCTCCGTCACGGCAAACAAACATGAATGGCATAAAACTATTAGTCAAATAAAGTCAATTACATAACAGGTATATTTAAAAAAAAACCGTGTTTTATTTCAATTTAAAGTTCTCCGCCTCTAAAAAATATCCTTTAAATGTAACTTATTTTTTTAATTCTGAATTGACTTATTCTGAAAAGCTAGATACAAAAGCTAACGGAGCGAGCTCTTTTATTATATTATATATTTTATTTTTGTATCTTGCGGTCCTGCCTGGGATAAGTTATGTTTCATTTGACAGCCTCTAGCTTTGACAGTTACAGGAATTTGGGGGCCCCCTTGGATAGTGGGGCCCTGGAAAATACGGCCCTGGCTACCCGTAATTCATTGAGTGGCTGCCCGCATTTCTCGCTCAATACTCATCACGGGCAGGTAAGTAGGCTCTACGATTGCAAGTGGTTCCGTGTCTTCTCTGAATAGTTTATTTATACAACGAAGTCGCTTTTTGTGTCTCTCTGTTTGTCAAACAATTGATTAGTTTGAGAAAAATAGATACAATTATAAAAATAAAGTTATGGCTACCTCGTTGGTGTAGAGGTCGCAAGCGCTATTGCGGAGCTAGAGGGCATGGGTTCGATTCCCGGGTCGGGCAAAGTGTTATTAGGTTTTTCCATCAGAAATTTCTCAGTAGCAGCCATGGAGTCTAGACCTGTGCCCGGTCGAGCGAAATAGGCTCGCCCCCTTTTACTTGGCATTTGAACATAACTGGCGAAATGTGGGTGTACCTTAAGGTAAACCTTAGTTTAACTCTTCAGGGATTACAACCGTAATGTTATGTATGAATAAAAATAAATAATGAAGCGGTTAGTGAGAAAAATATGACATGATATGTATGTTTTTTGACTTATCCCAAAGTATGGGTAGGCTGCGATTTGCTGTACTACCAACTCTGCCAATTACCTTACTTATCCTTTACAAGAAAAAAAGGAGCTATTACAACATTCTTAAAAATCGTGTAAAAACCCAACTTGCAAAAAAATACAAAAGCGATCTCCCTAAAATTATAATCCAAAGAAACTCATCAATAAAATAACGTATTATACGCCTAAAGAAAGGTCGATATCTAAGGCATTGTGTCTGTGATGCAGGTCGTGGCACAAAACGGTTGCCCCGCATCACGGGAGCGAGGCGAAGAGGCGATATAACCATTTGTTACGCATTCAATGCTCGCCGTGCCTAGCTATTTATCTTGCAACCATTGACTGGGCGAGTCGTCGATCAATTCTAAGCGTTTCTATCGTCGATTAATCAAACGGTAAGTCGGTGTTTAATCTTAGTGTCGGGATGGTGTTGGAAATATTGTAATAATCGGGGATGTTTTGATGTGTTGTATATCTTGGTATGTATCTTACTACTGCTCTTTTTCTGTCATACTCGTATATTCAGTCAAAAAAGTATCGGGAATGGATGATTTGTTTACAGTTCCAAATTGAATATTTTGTTTTTTTTTTGTTGTTAGATTGGCACAACTGTTTTCTATTTTGGCGAGGAGTTTGAGTTGCATCTGTTATTTAGATTAAATACAGTGCTGTTTTTAGTTAGATCATATTTAGTGTTTATTGTGAATTTCATAATGGACAAAAACATCGAACAAAGAGTTTGTCTTAAATTTTGCATTGCCAATAGAATTTCGTGTTCGGAGTCTCTGAAAATGTTACAGAAGGCTTACGGTGAATCGATTTTATCAAAAACAAGTGTTTAACTCTTCAAAGCGTTCAAAAGTGGTGGAGATGTGATGGAAGATTTGCCTCGCTCTGGTAAACCATCAACGTCTTCAACTGACGTTAACATCGCAAAAGTGAAGGAAATAGTGACTGAAAATCCTCAATCAAGTTTGAGAGAGATTTCTGTGTCTCACAAGACGATCGGTACCATTTTAAATAATCACTTGGGTGTGAAACATGTTGCCGCTCGGCTAGTCCCAAAATACCTGAATTTTCTCCAAAACCTCAACCGCATAAGAGTCGCTGAGAACATGCTAGAACGAGTCAATTCCGATCCAACATTCATGAAACGCATTGTTACTGGTGACAAGTCGTGGCTTCGAAGTGCCGCCTTCCAGCTGAACCACGCCAGTCAATCAAAAGTCAAAGTCATGTTGACCGTTTTCTTTGACTATCGTGGTGTTGTGCACTCGGAATTCTTGCCGGAAGGTCAGACCGTAAATAAAAAATATGAATTTATACAGAATTTATTAGAGCAAATTCGACGAAAAAGGCCAGATTATTTTGTGGACAGAAAATTCTTGGATTTTGCACCACAATGCCTTCATGCATGCATGTGCCTTCGCACAATGCCATCAAACATAGTGAATGAATTTTTGACCAAAGACTGAACAAATACCATAGTGCAACTACCTTATTCACCAGACATGGCTCCAGCCGACTTCTTTCTTTTTTTTTAACTCAAGTTACTACTTGGTGGCAGACATAAAGCAGAATTCGCGGCGAGAACTGATCTCAATTCCGGAAAAAGCGTTTAAAAATGTATTGATGATTAGATATTCGTTGTCGTAAGAGTATCGTTTCTAAAGGAGCATACTTTGAAGGCGATAAATAACAACTTTGGATGAATTACTAACATTTTGTATATTATTGATCGTTACCCGGTACTTTCTTGACAGAGTAGTAAGTTTTATAGAAGGTATTGCCATCAGCGATAGTTGAGGTAAGTAAGAGAGAGTAAGAGTTGGTTAGCAATTGACGCATACAATAAAGTATATTAAATCCTATCTATAATAGTACCTACATACATACCTTACAAAATGAATGGATACACAGCTCTGCCTACCCATTCAGAAAACACAAACGTGATGTACTTTTTATCCTGTATCCATCAGCACTACGTTCCCCTTGAGACGACTTTCAGTAAAACCTAAAGAATGAGGTAGGTTTTTAATTTGTGGTTTGTGCAAACCGTAACTTAGAAAATAACTGGCTTGTGTCACCTTTATTAATTGAGTCGTGAACTATTAAGTAAATTACGACTTTGAATATTCATGCAGTTATTAATTTGAACTAGGGCGTATATTTTTTAATAATATACGTCGTAGTTTTATCAATGATATACAGGGTTATTTGTAAAACACCAGCAACCTCTTAAGAGGTCATTGTACTCATCATTATAAACAACTTTTACTATGGGACTAAACCTGAAACGCGAAAAAAAATTAGCTGTTCCCTACATTTATGATCGATTAACTCGTCAAAATGTAGGGAACAGCTGATTTTTTTTTCGCGATTTCAGGTTTGGTCCCATAGTAAAAGTTGTTTATAATGATGAGTACAATGACCTCTTAAGAGGTTGCTGGTGTTTTACAAATAACCCTGTATAACGGCAGTATTTTATAATTTACTAACAGTAGTAGTTAACTTAAAAATTTAGATTAAAACATGGTTTGAAGAAACTAAGCAGATTCTAATTCGCTCAAAAATCACCTCAGAATCGTGCTAGTAACCGTAGCAAGTTTACTACGGCGTAGCTTGCTTACTACGCCGTAGCAATTTCGCTACAGACGTAGCCAGTCCTGCATGTAGAAATTTGAATACTGAAATTGAAATGATGTCATGACTAATATCCATGTTGTAACATGACGTATGAGTCTTGTACACGTGAGTAAATTTGTCAGGTTAATAATGTGGAGCTAAAATAAGCTACGGAGTCATAATGATAATGTTTAAAATGGCCCAGCACAATTCATTGAACAATCAATTGTTTTTTTTTTTTATAAAAGAGTTTTAATATCAATGGAATTAACCTGCATTCTTTACATTATGAATATAATATTATCTTTATGTCATTTATGACACACTGGCCTACACAATTTTTGGTGGCGCAATTTTAAGCCCTGATTTTGAGGGTACATTTTACATTGATTCCAAATATGCATTTAGTTTTTTTTTTTGTATCAGCTATAGTTTTGAAGTTATTTAAAAAAAAAACAATTTGTTAAAACTTTATTTTGTTTTATTACCTATTCAGAATACAAAAAACGTCTGTTGATTTTTTTGTGTGTTTATCCTTTGGGTTGTCTCTCATAAGAAGCCAGCAGTAATCAGCGATCATGTGGGTATCCCACCTACCCTGGGACCGATTCTCCATGACTTTGATATCTTAATGAAACCGCTGTCGTTGTTCTTCACTTAAGTCACCCAGGTTATGTGGGAAGCAGTCCAAATGGCTGTGCAGGTAAAGAACTTTGATGTTCTGTGTCTTATGCTTTTACAAATTTCATTAGACCAAGTTTCGGAACACTTTTTCGGATTGAGGATATGTCCATTTGCTTCGATTTTGACGGTTTATGCCGAAGATCCTAACCAAACAGAACTATCAGACGTCGAAGTGATTTTGTTGTTATCTCCAAATCATCGGTACCCCAAACTTCATACACCTTCTTTTGCAATTTGTCCCTTGCCTCAAATGTTCACTGCATGTTTTACACACAAAATGAAGCACCCAAGGCTTGTCTTGATGCTTAATACTCAAGTTGAAGTAAGCGAAACGTGGAGAATGGAACCGGCGAGAGATGTCGTGCGGTGTTCCACAGGGATCGGTTCTGGGGCCGCCCTTGTGGAACATCAGTTACGACTGGGTGCTGCGTGCCGACCTCCCTAGCGGCGTCAGCGTAGTTTGCTACGCGGACGACACTCTGGTGCTGGCGCAGGGGAGGTCGCACGAGGCGGCGGCCGAATTGATGACACGCGGGGTTGCGATAGTCGTTGAGAGGATCCGGCAATTGGGTCTCGAGGTGGCATTGCACAAGTCCGAGGCCATGTGCTTTCATGGGCCTCGGAGCGCGCCACCGTCGGGATCCATACTCACGGTAGGAGGGGTTCCCGTCGGCGTCGAGTCGACGTTGAGGTACCTCGGACTCGTCCTCGACAGCCGATGGAACTTCGTGGAGCATTTCCGACGTTTGGCTCACAGACTGGAAAAGGCCGGGGCTGCTTTCAAGCGGCTCCTGCCCAACCTGAGGGGGCCAAACGCCTCCTGCCGGAGGCTCTATGCGGGGATCTTGCGGTCCATGGCCCTTTACGGGGCCCCGGTGTGGGCGCGTTCGTTGAGGTTGCGTGCAAAGCACTACCTGAACGCGCCCCAAAAGGTGGTAGCCGTAAGGCTGATCCGGGGGTACCGCACGATCTCCCGCGAGGCGGCGAGCCTCCTTGCCGGATTGCCGCCATGGGATCTGGAGGCCATAGTCCTCGCGCGCCTGCACGAGTGGCGCGCGGAGGTACAGAGCCGGGGGGTAACTCCGCTGCCGCGGCATATTGTCGCGCGGCGGACAGACCTCCGCCGTGATCTCATGGCGACATGGAGAGAGCGACTATCGCAACCCCGTTCAGGGCACGCCACGATAGTGGCGGTAAGTCCCCTCTTTGAGGAGTGGCTAGGGAGGCGCCACGGCGCCCTCACCTTCCGCCTGACGCAGGTCCTCACCGGACACGGGTGCTTCAGGAGGTCGGGATCGACCGGAGAACACGGTGGAGCACACCGTCGAGGTCTGCTCCGCTTGGGAGGAGCACCGCCGTGTCCTCGTAGCGGCGATTGGCGGCAGCGACCTCTCGCGTCCGGCCCTGGTTCAAGCCATGGTCCGGGGCGAGAGGGAATGGGAAGCCGTCGCCTCCTTCTGCGAAGCAGTCATGCTAGCGAAGGAGGCGGCGGAACGTGAGAGGGAGAGAACCTCCTCACGTCCCAGCCGCCGCGGGAGAAGCACCGGGCGTCGGGGGCCACGCCGTGATGGCTCTCGGCCACCGTAGGCGCGGGCCTGTGGACGGCGAGTAATGGGCTAACTCGCCGTCCGTCCGTCGTATGACGACGGGCAGGCCGTGTCGACGGCACGTTCGTGTTCCACGCGCGCCTCAAAGAGATGTCAGCAAACGGGAGGGGCCCGCAAGGGCCGGTGCCTGCCAGGGCTGCGGGACTGTTCGAAAGAGATACCGCGGCCCTGGAACATAAAGGGCCAATGAAGGAACATGGGTGTTTTTTAGTCAGTAAGAGTCTGACACTCCCTTCCGCTCCGCCCAGAGCGGGAGGAGTCATTTGATGATTTCTCACCCCACAAAAAAAAAAAAAAAAAAAGTAAGCGAAACGTGCCTTTTTCACGAACACTGTTATGGTTTTTCAAAATTCTTCAAAGGTATATTCGTCGCATATATAACAAAATGCACCTGGATTGATCAAACAACATCTTGAAGAGCTCGACATAGAACAAAAACAACGAAATAGTAGAAAACATAAAACGTGATACTTTGCTGAAGTCAAACTGAAAATTAAGTGTAGTTGTTGAATTAGAGCTGATAAAAGTATGACAGTTGTAGTTAACTCATCAGAAGCACGTCCAAAAACAATATCTTAACGAATTTTAACTGCACCAAAAAAAAACTACTTTTTTGTGAATTACAATTTAAACAAATACCAACGTCAAACACATAGGAATAATTGTTTTAATTATACTTAAAATTTACGAAATACATTTTTGTTCAGTACCACCAACATTCATTAATTTTGTAAAACAGAAGTAACAAGACAGGTGTGAAAACCTATTAAGGGTGGTAAATACCAAACTTTCATAGCAAACGTGCTTCCGCAACGGTTAGATCCATATTTGCTCAGATTAAGGCCAGGAAAATTGGCACATAAGGTTCTTAGCGATTCAACGGTCGTAACAGTCAAGACCACCTACATTACACTTGCCTTAATTCAAATGCCATTTTCAGGTGGAATAACGATTGCAAGTTTCATATAAAACCTATTGAAGATGTAACGCCACTACAAACAGTACTACGGGAACGTACTACCGAGATTAATTACCCAGTCAGTACTTGGTACGATACCCCTTGGTAAGACTGGTTGTCAGACTTTCGGGCCACTGACTACCAGTAACGACTGTCAAAGATCAACAAATGACAACCGGAACCAGTAACTTAACTTGCTTTCCAAGGTACAGAGGAAACTCGGTAGGTAATGGTAATACCAGAGTAATAGCGTACAATATCAACGCAAGTTGACGTCGTAATACTGTGGTTTGCAATAAAGGCCGAAGGCAAAGTTTGTCTCGGAATTACCCGTGGTACTTGCAATATAGCAAGTTAACAACTATCGTAACAGCTGTTCGCTGGCTACATATTACTAGGCCAGATACAAATATTATTTCGCCAGCTTTAAATAGATGCCCAAGAAACAAATGAGTTCGAGTAATGCAAGTTATGATTTGTAAAATCGCTGGGACTGGGTCAAATGTGGAACTGATTTGAGCGTAGCTGTTTCGCTGTGGGTGAATGTGGATACTGCTTTGCAATAGCGTTTTCTTTTTGCTGTTTTTATGGTCTAGTGGTTGCAAGTGATGTTGATAAGTGTAAAGGTCCGATCCCGAGGTCGGCAAAATGTTATTGGGTTTTTCCATCAAGAACCTTTTAGTAGTAGCACAGTGTGTGACTTTACACCTAGTTGATGGCAATAGTCTTGCCCTGGTACACGGACAGGGGATACCATGCTAAAATGGGAAAAACTCTGCTTAACCTTCGGGGTTTACAGGCGTGATTGCCATAAAAATATATAATGGTTCAGCACAACTTAAGACGCATTAATGAAAATATTTACCCGTGGTACTAAGCAGCTGGTCTTATCCCAGTTGTAAGGATCCTCTTGTGCCTATTGACCTTGTTTTGTTCTGTCTTCTGCTGATATGGGGTAAGTGCAAATTATGTTTTTCCTACTGCTCCGCTATTTTTTTCTGATTAATTTCGTTTAGAAGACAGTTAAATTGTATCTCTGGGACTTCGTCGAGCATTATTGTCTCGGTGCTTTTCTGGTGGTCGGCACTGTTGATTCTGGCTTTCAGGAGTTGCAGTGGTTTAGGAATAGTGTGGCGTGAAGACATGACTGCGAATACTTTCGTACCGTCAATCACTGGGATCACGTTTTAAATATTCCTGCTTTTACAACCAATATCACGTCATCAACACATTGGGTGACGGTGGCTAATCTGACCTAAACATCTTTGAGGAACAGGGTGTAAAGTTCTTCATCCCCCATTCAAAAGTGACGATCCTCCGAC
The DNA here is from genome assembly GCA_950022335.1 of Eurois occulta. NCBI lineage: Eukaryota > Metazoa > Arthropoda > Insecta > Lepidoptera > Noctuidae > Eurois > Eurois occulta. Next base: position 3,046,999 of record OX465486.1, read on the forward strand.
CAGACGGGTGTTATCCCATAAAATCTGCATCTATCTTGCTCAAAACTTTCACAGAGTCTAGGAGAAAGAACAAGAGAGATATACTGCCTCTGTCCAAGTTATTTGAGAAGCACTCGTTAATCCGGCAAAGTACCCACAAACAAAGGGTTATGTCTGTTGGGCTACTGCCCCACAGCTGTTGTTGTCGGGTTTTTCTAAATAGTCTTAAGTCGCGGATAACTTTAACTGCGCGAATTAGGAATTTGATGTTAGTTCTTCGTTTATGTCATAGATGGCGCTGTAGTACTTTTTGTTCTATGTCGCCATAGTACTTTTTGTAGTGCCGCTACACTTTTTTCTAACTACAAGTCTAAAATCCCTTATAATCTACCTCCATATCTGTTTGTGCCATTATGTTTACTTATCTAAATTGACCTTAGATGAAGCAGATTATAAATGTGTCTACAGAATCATGTAACTAAGAGCTTTTTTGGCCCAAGTCCTGAGTATCGTCATTTGTTATTTCCACACCTGTCACCACTTCGATCTCGCTTCATTCTCTTTGCCCACTTCTCCGAAAGAAAGAAGGGTCACTGCGTCAGTTATAAATCATCCAGATTATGTGCTTACGACTGGCTCTTTGGTCTAGCGGTCGCGTGACTGTTGAGCTTGGGGTTCTGGGTTCGATTCCAGGGTAGGGGACAGTGTTTGTAGCATTAACCCAGACTCCACGATACAATTCTAATTCATACGAATGGATTAATACAGTCAGGATTTATACAAGGTGTAAACGATCCTTCATGCAGCTGTCAACCAAGCATTGTTTACGTCAAACTAAGGAACTGTGCAAAAATTATTGCTGTGAAACAACTTTTTGTTTGGTGTAAAAATCACGGTAGAACACAATGTAACACACTCAAAACATTGTACAGCACGCGTAGCATGACCACCGTAGAAACGGGCTTTGTCGACGAAAGAATCGACAAAATGACAGATCAACAAAAGAAATCTGTCATTTTGTCGATTCTTCCGTCGACAGAACCCGTTCCTACGGTGGTCATGCTACGCGTGCTGATGTATGAATTGACTAGTGTAGTGGTCATGAGGTATTTAAAGTAAAGGAGATCCTGGAGTGGGGTCCACTAGTAGTAGGATCTCATTGCCTTGCGATGGCATAGGAGTCTTGGGGCTCACTCCGGATACTCATTTAAACTAGTTAGTAAGACAACAGAGGGTACCGGTAACATTGATGTTACACCGATCAACAACAATATACTTGTATCTTCTTGCTCTCAAATAGCTAAATGTAATAAAAAAGGGGCTAAGCAGAATTCCATGAAATTATTTCATCAAAACATTCAAGGTTTCTCTTCAAAGCAACTAGAAATTGAATTGTTTTTAGAAAAAACAAAGATTGAAATTGTTTGTTTCACTGAGCATTGGTTAAAAGATTATGAAATGCTAATTAATTACGCAAATTACAGTGTGGGCAGTTGCTTTAACCGGAAAGCTAAGATTCGTGGGGGTTCATTAATCTTAGTTAAAAATTGTATTAAATTTAAGACTCGTAGTGATATTGTTGATCTATCGGTTGAACATAATATTGAGCTGTCTTGTGTTGAGCTGGATAGGCATGTTATAGTGTGCGTTTACAGACCCCCAAATTATCAAAACTACTCTATTTTTGAATCGGTAATGGAAGATACTTTAGCAAAGCTTGCAACTGGTAATAAATCACTGGTAATCTGTGGTGACTTTAATGTTAATATTTTAGATCAAAATTCAAATAGCAGTAGATTATTACATCTTTTTAAATCATTTAATTTGTTAAACGTGTTTTCGGAACCAACCCGAATTACTACAAATACTGCAACATGTATTGATAATGTTTTTTGTTGCTGCGACTACTTGGATAAATCAATTGTAAATTACCTTCCTTCTGATCATAGCGGCCAAACCGTTGTTTTCGAGTCCTACACACCATTACAAAAAAATCAGATAAAGTCCAGACAAATGACACCCAGTAATTTAAATAAATTTAATAATAACTTAATTAGTAATTTAGGTATTCCGGACCATATTATTGAAAATGTAAATCACTTTTATGAGGAATTCTTTTCGGTAGTTTACACCGAGTTTAATAATACATTAAAAATGAAAACTAAATCTATTTGCCCAAAGTTTATGTTCAGTGACTGGGCAACTAAGGGTATTAGGAAAAGTAGGGAGCGATTGTTTGAACTGTACGGCCTTAAGCCTTACATCAACTCAGAAACTTTTAATAAATATGTTGCAACTTACTCTAAAATTTTTAAAAACACTTGTAAGGTTGCTAAAGCCTTATTCATTAGCAACAAGATTAAATCCGCCGATAATAAAATAAAGACGGTTTGGAAAATTATCAATAGTGAAACTAATAGACATAAAAAATATAATAATGATATCACACTAGATACTTCACGTGGTCTTATAAGCTCTAAAAACGAAGTTGCTCAAGAATTTGTAGATTTCTTCACTAGTATCCCACTTAAAACTACTGAAACCTTAAATTCCTCACCCTTGGTTTCTATTGATTTGTTGAGAGCGAACGTTTCAGCCTGTCCGGTTGAGTTTCAATTTAAGCATATAAACCCCATCACAGTCGTTAAAGCTTTTAAGGAAATCAAAATCAAATTAACTGAAGATCTTTGGGGAATGTCCATTAAAGTTTGTCAAGCTATTATTGAGACTATAGCACCGTTTTTAGCCTTAATATTTAATTTATGTGTGGACCAAGGAGTCTTCCCGGACCTTATGAAATACAGCAAGGTAATACCACTTTTCAAATCCGGGGACAGTAAAGACACCAATAACTATAGACCCGTATCCGTGTTGCCGGTTTTCAGCAAGGTGTTTGAAAAGGTAATGCTTAATCAAATGCTCACACACTTTAACACCAATAAAATCTTACATGAGAAACAATATGGTTTCACCAAAGGACGTTGCACGACTGACGCCGGTGTCACCTTATTAAAACACATATTTACGGCGTGGGAAGAGGCACAAGATGCCATAGGAATCTTCTGTGACCTCTCGAAAGCATTTGATTGCGTAAACCACGAAACCCTACTCTTGAAACTTGAACATTACGGTTTAGGGAAACTTGCGCTCAGTTTAGTTAAATCGTATTTAAACGATAGACATCAGCAAGTACAAATAAATGGTGTCAATTCAATGGGTTTAAAAGTAAGTATGGGTGTACCGCAAGGTTCGATATTAGGTCCTTTCCTCTTTTTAGTCTATATAAATGATCTACCCCATTTATTTAAAAACCAACCACAAATGGTGTTGTTTGCTGACGATACCTCTTTAATATTTAAGACAAACAGACGTGCCACAAATCTTGACGACGTAAATAACGCCCTATTGCTGGTCCATAATTGGTTCACCGCGAATAATTTAGTATTAAATGGGAAAAAAACGAAGTGTATAAGATTTGCTCTACCGAATGTCAAAAGTAGTGATAGTGACATAGTATTGAATCAAGAGAAACTAGAATTCGTCGAAAAAACTGTTTTCTTGGGGATCACGCTCGATTCAAGGCTTCAATGGGGTCCGCATATAACTTCTCTTGCAGGACGGCTGAGTTCAGCAGCATATGCTGTTAGAAAAATCCGTCAATTTACTGATGTAGATACCGCGAGGCTAGTCTATTTTAGTTATTTTCATAGTATTATGTCATACGGTATTTTACTATGGGGACGGGCTGCAGACATTGAGTCTATATTTATTCTGCAGAAAAGAGCTATCAGAGCCTTATATGATCTACGTAGACGCGATTCTCTAAGAGAACTGTTTAAGGAAATTAACATCATGACAGTACCTTGTCAATACATCTATGAAAACATCATGTACGTTAGGAAAAATTTGCATTTATTTAGTAAAAGAGGTGACCGACACCACTATCATACTAGAAATAGGGACCAACTAACTCAACCAGGTTTCAGGCTAGCTAAAGTAGACTCATCTTTCATGGGGTACTGTTTAAAATGTTACAATAAAATACCTCCCCACATTCTACAACTGAATGAGACGAAATTTAAATCTTGTATAAAACGCACACTATGTAGGCAAGCATATTATAAGTTGGGGGATTACATTGATGATAAAAATGCTTGGCTCAATGCTGGTCCTGCTCCACAACCATAGGGGCAAACTAATTGATTGCCATGTGAAGTTATTGTGGAAGCTGCAGAAGATTGTAAAACTATCTTTGAATTGTATAGATTCAATCTCTTAGTATTATATAATCGCATAGCACATGTGTGAGTACTATGTACGGTAAAGCTACCATTTACATTTAGTTATCTTCATTGACTTGAATTTGCCCTGGTAGCTGAGAGAATGTCATGCTCACACAAATGTCTCGCTGATGGTGGCGGGTGTGTCGGGTCATTTAGTTCCCTTCAATGTGGTTGAGTTGAATGGCGCTGATCCATGCGTCATGTTCGTGAACGGGCGCTGTCAGTTGGGACTGGTCATCTCTTAGCTGTCACGGTTTATTTAAATTACTTCATTTTTAAATTGTTAGTTTAATCTTTTACTCTGGACGCTCTTAATGTGCACGTCTTTGTACATCGTTCTCACATACTTATATGTATAATCTCAACATGAATGATGTAACCAAGATTTTGTAACAATATTTTGATTAAAAAGAGTGTCCATGGAGTTTCTTGCCCATTCTTCTCCATAGAGATCTACGATTTGGAATGTGCAACTACAGTACTTTCGCAAGTTATTATGCCTTGTGAATGTGACTGTAGCTTAGCTTTTTTGTTTTTGACTTTCAAAAGTGCCTGTAATGGTCTAATTGAAATAAATGCTTTGAGTTGAGTTTGAGTTTTGAAAAGTTATAACATTATAACATTATAACATTCACAGTTGTTGTTTAACTACTATAGTGAACGAACGTACGGATCGCGCGCGCGTGCTCTCGTTAAGAGTATTCTGCAGACGCAGCACATCACTATCGTCGCGGTGCTCCTACGTCGATTTATTGCGGTCAGTGTCATGACCTAGTTACAAGTGCGGAAATCATGAAGTGTTTACAATAATTTATTGTTTAGGTGCTCAACTCACCTTAAAAATTAAATAATGGCTAAACAGTCTATTAAGATAAAAACAGACCTGGAAAAGCAGTTGTATGACTGTTACACCCAGGAGAAAACGGATAGAGAAAACCTGCAACTTATGGTACGTAAACTGAACGATCATATTAATACCTTGCAAGAACAAGTCCAAGCCCTTCAAGGCGAATTAAATTGCCTGAAGGAAAGAAAAGAATCTAAAAAGCCCTTGGAAAAACGGGAAAGCGAGTCAACAATATTTACTCAACGTACTAAAAGTGATGTTGAATATTGTACAGACGAGGATGAACTCGCTAAAGAGACTGAGTGGATTAGGGCCAAGAGCAGGAAGAAGAGGAAGCTTAACACCTCTATCTCTCCAAAACAACAACCCGGAACAGGCGCCCAACAATCTACAGAAAATCTACAAAAAAATGCGAAAAAGACTTCCGTCAAAAAAGTGCCTCCACCACCGCCAATCATAATAGACGGAGTTAAAAACTACCAAACTTTCTACGACTCGCTAACTGAAACAATACCAGCTGAATCATTTACCGCAAAAATGATGAATGGGGATTGTGTTAAAATTAACGCCAAAACAGAAGACTCTTATAGAGTAGTGACTAGACTTTTGACAGAAAAAGAATACCACTGGCATTCATACGAGAATAAGCAGGCTAGACCAATTAGAGTTGTTGTGAAGAAGTTACATTCCTCCTGCCAACCGGATCGGATCAAAGACGACTTGACAACACAAGGACTGAAGATAGAAAAAGTAGACTACAAATTGAGTTGGAAGAGTAAAGAACCACTCAACATGTTCGTTTTATCATTTACTAATGACGAAGATGTCAATAAAATCTATGGCATAAAGTACATTTTAGGGTGTAAAATTGAAATACACCCACTCAAAAATCCTAAACTTATTCCCCAATGCAAGAGATGCCAGGCGTATGGGCATACTCACAAATACTGCAAAAAAGAGCCAAGGTGTGTAAAATGCACTGGCAAGCATCTTACAGCCAACTGTACCAAATCTCCACAAGAAAAGCCAAAATGTGTTCATTGTGGTCTACCTCACCCTGCCAACTACAGAAGGTGTGAAGTAGCCAAAGAAATGCAAAACATTAAAAATAAAAATATAAAAAAGAAACTTGTAGTACCAACTACCCAACAGTCTCTTCCTCTACGACAAAATCGTGAAAAACAAGTACAAATAGCAAATGTCCATTCCACTGCGAAATCCATGCAAGTAACCAACACTGTTTCCTATGCGGAAGCTGCAAAATCAAGATCGCAACCTTTGAATCTAGAGGATAAGATTAATCAAATCTTGCAGTGTATTACCTCATTTGATAAGAGATTAGAGAAACTGGAATTCAGCACTAAAACAGCTGTTTTAAGTAACCAAAAATGAATAACAACCTTAAAATAATGGCGTGGAACTGTAACGGGCTCCTCAAACATCAAAATGAGTTGCAGGTGGTCTTAGACACAGAAAATATAGACGTGTGTTTAGTTTCCGAAACGCACTTCACTAAGCAATCTTTTATCAAATTTAAAGGATACATGGTGTATAATTCGCTCCACCCTGACAACTCTGCCAGAGGAGGTAGCGCGGTTATAATCAAAGAGAACATTAGTCATTATGTGCAGTGTAAATATGAAGAACAAGACATCCAAGTCGTGGCAGTATCTGTTAAAACCAAATATTGTCACGTGTCCATTGCATCAATTTACTGTCCTCCACGGCACGTAATAAGAAAAGAGCAATATTTACATCTCTTTGAATTATTAGGCCAGAGATTTATCTTAGGCGGCGATTTTAATGCTAAGCATACGCATTGGGGATCAAGACTTACTACAACTAAGGGAAGGCAGCTTTTAAGCGCAGTTACAGATACACATGCAGAAGTTATGAGCACAGGTAAACCAACGTACTGGCCTACAGACCACCAGAAAATACCGGACCTTATAGATTTTTTTATATGCAAAAATATATCCAGGAATTATGTCAGTTTGGAGGAAGGTTTTCATATGAACTCTGACCACTCCTCGATTATGTTAATGCTTAGTCAGAAAATCTTATTAAAAGAAAGCCACCCAACCCTGGTTAACAAGTTTACAGATTGGGAAAGCTTTTCCCTTGATTTAGATAATATTATCGACCTTCAAACTCGGATAAAAACGCCAGATCAGCTTGACTCAGAAGTAAACAAATATATTGTTAACATCCAACAATGTGCGTGGAACAACACACCACAATTAATAATAATAATAATAATAATATCCCTGGACATTTCACACAATTAAAACGTAAATATAAGGGGTTTATATATCCTAAGGAAATTGTGGATTTACTATCTGAGAAAAGGAAACAGAGGAAGCAGTGGCAGCAAACAAGGTGCCCGCGAGATAAAACTTTACTTAATAACTTAACCAAACGGTTAAGGAGGAAAATTATGCAGTTTGAGGATGAATCCCTAAATACCAACCTTCTGCAGCTAACTGGTGACAAAAAAACGGACTACTCCCTTTGGAAAGCCACAAAAAATCTAAAAAGGCCTATTAAACAAATACCGCCCATCAGAGATAGTGACGGAAAATGGGCCATAAGCAATGACCAAAAAGCATCAAGGTTTGCACAGCACCTAGAACAAACTTTCCAACCAAATGAAAGCTCGACAGAAGTACTTGAGAGTGAAGAAATATCACAAAACCATAGAATTAAGCTTGTGACTCCTAAGGAAGTAACACGAGAAATTCAAAATAACATCAGCTCTAAAAAATCTCCGGGTTACGACCTCATAACAGGGGAAATTTTAAAACACCTCCCTCGCAAAGCCATAGTAAAGCTGACCAAACTTATCAATGCTGCATTTATTTTAAAACATGTACCTGCGCCATGGAAGATTGCTGAAGTCATTATGATTGCAAAGCCTGGGAAACCACCCCATGAAGCATCGTCATATAGACCTATTTCCTTGTTGCCCGTGTTGTCAAAACTATTTGAAAAACTGTTATTGAAACGGTTGAAACCAATAATAGAAGATAAAGACCTTATTCCAAATCACCAATTTGGCTTTAGGGAAAAACACTCAACAATAGACCAGGTACATAGAATAACTAACATCATAGAAAAAACACTTGAAAATAAGGAAGTCTGCGCCACTGTGTTCTTAGATGTCGCGCAAGCTTTTGATAAAGTTTGGCATACAGGACTAATATTCAAGCTCAGACGCATGCTACCAGAATTTTCAGATATATTAGAGTCATATATAAGCAATAGAATGTTTAGAATACGACAAGAGGACACATATTCTGAGCTTAAAGCTATAAAAGCCGGGGTACCTCAAGGAAGTGTGCTTGGCCCAATTTTGTACTTGTTATACACATGCGACATCCCAAAACTAGAAAACAACACCATTGCGACCTTTGCAGATGATACAGCAATTATGGCTACCGGTTCAAGCCACAGAGAAGCAGTACAAAAAGTTCAACAAGCTGTGAACAAAGTTTATGACTGGACACAAAAATGGAAGATCAAACTGAATGAGTCAAAATCAATTCACATTGACTTCACAAACAAACACCTGGACTATCACCCAATCTACATAAATGGCATGCAAGTGCCTTATGCTAACACAGCCAAATATCTTGGCATAACTCTTGACGCTAAGTTGCGTTGGAAAGCTCATATTAAAAAGAAAAGACAGGAACTCGACATACGTTACAAAAGTATGTATTGGTTACTTGGAAAGAAATCCTGTTTATCAATACATAATAAAATAACCCTATACAAGCATATATTGATGCCAATTTGGACGTACGGTATCCAACTCTGGGGCTGTGCTAAACAAAGCAACATCAAAATAATACAGCAATTTCAAAATAAAGTACTCAGGGATGCTGTGAATGCACCCTGGTACATAAGAAATGACGACCTTCACCGTGACCTTAAAATGGAATTCGTCACCACCATCATACAAAAATATGCTGAAGCCCACGAACATAGACTTCATCGACACGTGAATGTTGAGGCGATTCAGCTACTAGACAACACAGACTTAGTGCGTAGGCTAAAAAGAACCAAACCCTTTGAATTAGTGTAGTGTATGAAGTGAATGAATAATAGTAACAATGTTTTGCTGTATTTATAACACATGAACATAGTGTTTTTATTATAAAACTTATCAGACTCTAAGAAAGTGCTGCGGGCTGTTTAAAGTGAATATGGACACTATTCTTAGTTGTAACATATTTATCACGTAACATATTAAGTTAGAGTTAAATTGCTTATTAGTCTTATAGGCTAGATCGTAATTAATTATTAAGAACATTGTTCTTATTAACAAGGAAAAAAAAAAAAAAAAAAAAATAACATTAGAAACGTGTATTATTTAAAAAGTGGCCCCCATGTTTAAAATTCATTAAGTATAAATAAATGAATTTTGGAAATGGGGGCCACGTTACACGTCCGTCTTTGGGTCACCGACTTACATATGTGTACCAAATTTCAATACAAACGGTCCAGTAGTTTCGGATTAAATTGGCTGTGACAGACGGACAGACAGACAGACAGGCACGCGAGTGATTCTATAAGTGGTTCCGTTTTTCCTTTTGAGGTACGGAACCCTAAAAATAATCTCGTACAAGTGCCTTTCGGCTTCGTGAAGGGACTTTTTACACCTATTATTTATAGTCAGTTATTAAGTGTTGTCTTTTCTTTTGTAGAACATTATTACACATTACAACATGACTACAATCCCGAGCAGAGCTCTGATTATCGTAGGTACACCCAAAATTGGACAGTAATATTTAAGCCACCAGTTACAAAGGGCCTATGAATAAAACTTTAACGAAAAATAATTTAACACCGCAATAAGAAATTATATTATTCACTCCAACGGTCATAATCTCGATAATAAAAGTCTTATCTCCCAATTATCGACGTAAACAAACTTGGACTTTATTAATAATTAGCGATAAGGAAAATTATTGTTGAGCAAACACGGGTGGGCCGATAGTTTGAATTAGTTCGTATATTTGATCGGTAGTATCGAATATGCTATGGAGGTACGCATAAAGTGATTGCTAAGACTTTGGAATTCTTACCCTGGTATTTATATGAGGAACTCGTGGCTAAATATTCTTATTTAGCCACGAGTTATTTAGCCGCTCGGGTCCATCTTTAGGTTAAGCCGTGCTTACCTAGGTTGGTCCGTGGATGGGTGATCATCCATTACCTACTGAGTTTCCTTCGTGCCTCGGAAAGCACGTTAAGCCGTTGGTCCCGGCTGTCATTTATAGATCTTTGACAGTTGTTACAGGTAGTCAGTGACCCGAAAGTCTGACAACCACTCTTACAAAGGGGTATCGTATTACCTAGCACTAACTGGGTTGTGAAGATCAGATAGGCGGGTCGCTCCATGTAAAATACTGATATTCAGCTGCATCCGGTTAGACTGGAAGCCGACCCCAACATAGTTGGGAAAAGGCTAGGCAAATGATGATGTATAGTAAAGTTTAAGTAATTACTTAAACAACCATTTTTATGCAATAGACAAGAATTTGAACGAAGTAAGAAGCGGCAAAGAAAGCAAAGCAAAGAATTATAACTTTTGACAGTTCTAACTTCACGCAATTACTAAACGACAGAATAAAAATCGTATCTTAATTTATTACTTTTACTCAAGTAATAAGTTTGACTTGTTTATAGATATGGGTGTTAGAGGTAGCTCTTGTAGATTGAAAACTGAGTTAAAATTTTTATCTAGATACATTTATAGCATAAAGTTATTGTGATAAACGTCACGCCTTTATGTCCCTGAAGAGTTAGGCAGAGGCGAAACTTCAGTACACCCACATTTCGCCAGTTATGTTTAAGTCTCATTTAATTGGGGGCTAACTTCTCTTATGACCTCACTAATTAGCTTACTCATCATAGATTTTAGTTCAATAAGCACAAATTAATTTAATTACGAAACTAAACAATAAGTTCATAACAAAAATTATGAAAATACTGAAAGAGACAAAAATCAAATCAAATAATTATTTATTTCAAATAACAAGGTCGGTAGTGAATAAGTGCTTAAGAACTATGTTAGTGCCAAGAAATTTGGTGATTCAGTTACATTCATGATTTTTTTTTTATAACATTACATGAATTTTATGATAATTTGTTTTACTCATGTGATGACTTTGAATAGGGCAGTCAAATTAATCCGCAACAACCACCAGAATGCTATTGCCGCTAGCACGAACTCTGCTCAATAAGGAAGCGATTCCAAGATAAGAAAATTTTCTTGAATAACAAAGTCTTAAGTCCGTAGACATCTTAGTCGAACTCCCCAAGTAGCGTGTACCAATTTCACGCGGAGTTTGTCCAATCGTAGCTAGCTGAGGCCGTAATTATGTTCGCAAACACCAAGTTGGATGGCCTATTGCTTACAACTTGCAAGCTTGCCTCGTTGATATAATGAACTAACGTGTTAGCCATGTCTTCGTTATAACTAATCTAGTTTGACGGGTTTTTTGGGCGTAGATTTCATAAGATGAATGAAGAGTGCTTTCAAGATAATCTGACGATTTTGAAATGGTTTCACGGGGCTTCAACCTAGGTAGTAGGGATTTAATTTTTGGCATTAAGTTACTTTGCCACATAACCTATGAACTGGGTGAAAGTGAAAGAAATCTAGACTTATAATGATAATTTCAGAACAATAATACGGGGTGGAAGGGACACCGACGCGAAAAAAAATCAGCTGATTCATACAAAAGTTTAAACATGTATGGATGCTGTTGTTTTTTTTAATAAACGGTGAAATTTTTTTACGTGCTCAGGATGATGTACCGAATACGTGGTAACCGTTTTCGCGTCGGTGTCCTTTCCACCCCGTATACCAAGCCAGGGGAAAAAGTCAAAGGGCGTCCTACCGAAGATATTATTTCAATCTTGTTGAAAGCCGTTGCAGGACTATGAAACGCCTTCAAAGGGGTTGCCATTTGTCACAGCTCTCTGGACACAAATAGTCAATCATACCAAGCACGCGAAATTGCACCGAGATAATTGGATACATGCCTATCTTCAAGACAATATTGCATTGGCATCATTTTGGTAGGCTGGTTTCATTGAAGACTCTCATTAAAAAAATTACCTTACTTAGGTATTCCCACAAAATTTTAACTTTACTAATAAATACAATCATATCTGAATGTCAGATAGATAAAAAGACCTTATTTTTTTTAGAAATGAATGTTAGTAAAAGGTTATTTTTTCTCATTTAAGTGACTTTGTCTTTTTTATGAATATTGTGTTAATGTTTAAACATAATCTAATAATCAGTTTATTTTCAGGGTAGATAGACCGATAAATAAATACCTTAAAATCTAAGTATACATATTACTTTAAAAAAAATAGGGAGATTAAGCAATTTTGAGAATAATTCTATACTACAGATTTAACGGACAGAACCTTTTCAAAGCATTTAATACCGTGATCATAAAATATATTTGCAGAGAAGCTTTGCTCCATACGACGAACCAAAATGGACGCACGTACTACAAATGCATGCATATGACGAACTTAAGGTCTTGAATGAACAGATTTTTTAATTACATTAAAGTTTGTCGGTAAAGTTCTAAACACGAACCGATTTCGAAACCCTCTCCGAATCCAATTTATTAATTTTGGATTAAAAACTTTACAACAGTCGGAATACAGTTCAAACTGTTTTAAACGAGTAGACTTACTTCGTCTGGATATTTATTATGCCTTGGCTGGCTGTGGTAGTAATGCGCGTGCGTGAAGTACGGCTCGGTGTTGCTCGAAATTAACTCTATGGATGTGGTAGTCTGGTGTCCGGAACGGACGTGCCAGAAAGCTATCGCATCCAACAAATAATATTATTCATAAAATACAATATAAAAAAAAAAAGTTTTTCTATTTTGTGTGTAATTTAGAAATTAACATTTATGAATCATGTCACATTTTTATTAATTTTGATTATTTTCAAGTTAATCAAATTAAATAAACTTAATCAATAGGGAATAAGAGTGATGGGTATGAAGAAATGTGACAGATGTTGTTATATTGGCATATTAATTTACTAGCTGTTGCCCGCTACTTCGTTCGCGTGGCAATTTAGGTGTGTATGTGTGAGACTGCCTCGTTGGTCGAGTGCTCGCAAGTGCGACTACTAAGCATGAGGTCTAGGGATCGATTACCGGGTCGGGCAGTGTTAATAAAATGTTTATTTAAATTACTTAAAGTTATAACGCACTTGATTTAGGATCACCTTTTAAGCAAGAAGATGCTTGTGTTAGGTGACTCCGCTCTTCCACTTAACATTAAACAATGTATGCAATTGAAAAAATACTATAAAAAATAGGGGTATTGGGGTATTCTATCAGGAATTTCTCAGTAGCAGCCACGGCATCTGGATTTGTGCCCGGTTGGTGGAATAGAATTGAATAGGCTCGCCCCCTGTCACATGGGACTTCAACATAAGCGAAATGTGGGTGTACGATAAGGTCCACCTCTGCTTAACCCGTCGGGGATTACAGGCATGATGTTATGTTATGTGTAAGAACTGACTGGCTGATCAAAATGTGATAATGTGGGTGATGACTTCAAAATGCGTCCTTTTGGGTACTGTAATTCTGGGCGCAGAGATCCGAAACAAAATTAAATGAGGCGACGATATGGGGTAGGCAGAACTATCGTCATTAGCCATCACAATGTCTATGGATGTGTATACTTTTGATTTTTTTTCGTTTATTTTACTGACCCACTCGTTCTTTGGCGACAGCACAGCATTGGATGGGAAAATTCTTCGGAAAATAGAATTTTCCCATCTCCGTCCGATTCCAGACGACTCTCTCCCATTTGCAGCAGCCATTCGCCCAGCCACTGTGCCAACCTTGCCGACATATAACTGTGGTTGTGGCTTCCTCATGCATTGCTGCAACTTTGCTTATGGGTGGTCGGACTGCACATTCCATTTTCGAACTTGCAAACCTTGGTTTACAGGGCGGTCGCTGAACCGATAGGCTACATATACCTGTGACAAATAGTTTGAAATAGCCGTTCTATTCTAATGCATGCTATGACAGTTGTCAAACAGTAGCCAAGAATATGGACATAATGCTCTATTGCTCATCCCCCTAAGTTAATAGCGCGATAATATATAGCCTATGTATTATTCCAGACTATAATCTATCTCTGTTCCAAATTTCATCCAACTCCGTTCAGCCGTTCTGGCGTGATTGAGTATCAAACATCCATTCAAACTTTCGCATTTATAATAGTAGTAAGAAGTAAGATTTGTTATAACGGCAACAGCATCGAATGGGATAAAAATGAGTCTAGCTCATGTCGCCATCTCTTTCCTACTGGATTGTCATTTCCTACTGGTTGGATCCCCTAGGTGGAGCTTTTTATTAACTATAGCGCTATGAAGGTACGACCAATTCGGCGCTCATAGCTTGACAACTAGGAGCTCGTGGGTAAATAACAGCCGCTCTGAAGACACGTCTTAACGACTGTCAAAAATCTACGACTACAAACCGGAACCGACTGTTTAACGTGCTTTCAGAGGCATGTCAAGAAGGGTCTTGATATGTCTGGAATGGTCACCCATCCTCGGACTAACCTCGGCTAGGGTTACTTAACCCTAAAAATCGACCACGTAGAAGAAATTATTTAGTAACGAGTCCAGCCCTATGAAACAAGAGCATTCCCGACAAAAGTTAAACAGCTGTCACACTTTAGATTTTATTTAGCTTTGTGGTCGAAACACTAGCAAGTTAATGGGGTTAATGGCCGAGGTAAACATTTGAGTGCACTTCAACGGGAAGGCTATTCTCACTTAAAATATTACCCTTTCAGGATTACACGTAAGTCTTGTGGCTGCGGTCGACTGATGTTTAAGCGTTAATGAGTTTTGGATATCTTGCACGGTTTTAAATAGGAATTGTGGTTTTATGAAGAGTACATTTTTATTGTAATAAAATTATTTGCTAGATTTATTTAGAACTGTCGTAGAACTAGATACACAGATTTTTTTCATATTGAGAATCCTTGAAATATCCTAGCAGATTAAGCGGTATGTCATTCCTACGCACTGTGCTACGGCGTAGGTTCTAAGGTGCTACGGCGTAGTTTCTAATGTGCTACGGAGTGTAATCTCTACGAGCCTGCGAAGAAAGTTTGTTCTGTGATAAATCGAAGTCTAGCAATTAGTTGAATTATGGTTGAGTCATACGGCTTTACATTCAACTGGATTCCCGAAATGGACGTGTCAATTTCTCGTACAATCCTTTACCCAAATATGATCAAGACCATAGTAAAAAATTGTGGGACAGAGAAAAACAGGTGCGAGTTGGATTTGCACACCGAGGGCTCCGTATAAAATTGAAGGTATTTTGTTATTAAACTACATATTTAAGGTTTTCATTTTTTTATTAAGATGTGCTGTAAGACATTGCTTCTTGCCAAATTTCATGATTCTAGGTCAACAGGAGAAATCGCAAAATAAGCGACATTAACAGTCATATCTTTTGATCGCGTTAACTTACAAGTTTAATTTTTTCACTGCTCTAATAATTGAGTATTAGATATTAATTTCAGCTTGATACCTTCACGCGTTCCTGATGAGAAGGGTCTTGACGGACAGACAGGTTCCGTTTTTTGCCGAAATAAACGTATAATAAAAAGAATTTTAACTAAGATCCTTCGGAAACACCATAAGAAGAACAACTGCAATAGCTCAGTGAAACCATTGAGCAAAATGACACCTTGCACTTTTACCAACACTAACAAATAAGTTACTTCAAGAAGATTAAGATGAAATTCACTTTGACCGTCGTAAGGATATTTAAATGCCTTTGGTCAAAGTCCCCAATATAGTCATCACTTGTCTCATAAGAGACGCCTGAGTAAATAAATTACTTTCAATAAAATTGCGTCTAGGTACACAAAAATCTGAATAACAATCCAACGATTGCCTATAAACTAGATGAGATTTCTAAAAAATACTCATCTCCGACAGATTAAACTTAAATATTGAATAACTTAAGTACCGACGGTCCTATCATCCAGATTTCCAATATCAGATCTTTGCCGTCTAAGAAATGATATTATTCAATCTCCAGAAGAAAAAGTTTCAAATGGAGCTTATCGAAAAGCGTTGGAGCCTCTTTTCTATTTTAATGAATTTTATTTTGGAAAATCATAGTCAGAAATATATATTCTTTGTAGTTTTTGCGCAATTGAATTGAATAAGCACACTTTTATTGAATACTAGCTTTTGCCCGTGGCTTTGCTCGCGTTAATTTAGAATTTGAAAATTAAACTCTTAACACACTACTAAAGTTTATACTGTGACTAGCTTCCGCCCGCGGCTTCGCCCGCGTGGTGTGTTGATAAAAAGCAGCCTATATGTTAATCCAGGGTATAACCTATCTACATACCAAATTTCAACCAAATCGGTCCAGCCGTTTATGCGTGAAAGAGTAACAAACATCCACACATCCATTCTCACAAACTTTCACATCTATACATATAATAAAACTGTAGAAAAGTCGTTTTTGTACATCGAAAAAAATTCCAAAAAAAATAGCCAGGGTGTTAAAGGACAACCAATAGAACCCATTTCCAGCATTTTTCGAATTTTTGTCTGTTTGTCTGTTTGTCTGTGTATTTGTTCGGGCATCACGTAAAATGTACAAAAGCAATGTAGATAACTTTTATACACAACGATTGAGCGTAACTTGGAGTAACATTTAGTTTTTGTTGCATTGCAATCGGTTCAGTCTATCAAAAGATATTTGAATTTAAAGTGTTACAGAAGTAAAATTAGGGTTATGTGCAGTTGATCTCACAACTTCCCGTAACTTTTATACACAACAATATGTGCGTAAATTGAAGTAATTGAACATTAAGTTTTTTGTTTCATCGTAATCAGTTCACACCTTATAAATAGAAAGAAAGAAAAATGTAAATTAATAAAATTATAATAGTGTTTCCGAAGTACAATATTAAAACAGCGCCATCTATCGAACTCAGACTGGACTATATCTAGACATCAACTGCGTGCAGCATTGAATATAGATATTCGATAGATGGCATTGTGCGTGTGACGTTATTTTCTGATTGAGGCATGTATAGGGTACGTGAAATTTGTCACAACAGGTCCTTATTGGCTATTAAAGAGATAGTTATAAGTATACCAGGGAACCCGATCAGTCAATACGGTTTGCCCACACCGACAGTCGATGGGGAACGTATTAACAGAGAGTACGTATCAGAAATTAGTTATCATCCCGTGGAACTCGCAGAAATTTTACAAAATGGCTGCGCAAAGACAGAGAATCAGCGCCAGACGTTTGATAGGGTATGCTGCAGTGTAGAAAACGCCTCAGGTGAAATCCTGTTTTTAGACGCACTGGGCGGAACAGGTAAAACTTTCCTAACCAAAGTTATTTTGGCTCGATTAAGGAACTTTGGGAGTTAGATATATTTCGAGTTTTAGTTCATCCTCTGCGTCATAGACGGCGCTGTAGTACTTTTTGTTCTATGTTGCTGAAGTACTTTTTGTAGTGCCGCTACAGAACCAAAATAAAATTTCCCTTGCTGTCGCCTCTTCAGGGATAGCAGCCACATTATTGCCTGGAGGAAAAACGGCAGACACAACATTTATAATTCCTATCGACTTAGACCGCACGGAAAGCCCGGTTTGCAACATATCGCGAAATAGCGATAAAGCAAGGGTTTTATGCGATTGTGTTTTAATTTTTGGGACGAGTGCACTATGGCAAACCGCAAAGCTGTAGAAGCAGTGAATAGAACTTTACAGGACTTAAGGCAAAATGACCGGCCGATGGGAGCCATCACGGTGCTGGTCTGCGGTGATTTTCGGCAGACACTCCCGATAGTACCCTGAGGAACGAGAGCCGGAGAAATTGCTGCCTGTCTGAAGAGTTCTGTTTTATGGCGCAATATATCATCTACACACCTGAGTGTACATATGCGTGCACAATTGCAAGGCTGCGAAAATGCACAGGAGTTTCCCAATTTATTGTTACAAATAGGCGATGGCACATACCCCGTACAAGAAGATGGCAAAGTTATTTTGGTTGATAATCTCTGTTCTTGCGTTACATTACAACAGGAGCTAATTTCTTCTGTGTATGGAGATTCCACAAACATGGGAAATCAAGCCGGTTCTTGGCTATGTCAGCGAGCTATTTTGACTCCTCGCAATGTCCAAGCTACGGTAATTAATTTAAAAATATTGATTCATGTGTCCGGGAATAGTAGAGAATACACCTCTATAAATACAGTTATGCAAGAAGATGACGCCACGCACTACCCGGTAGAATTTTTGGATTCCCTCAACACACCCGGACTTCCAGCCCACAAAATAGTTTTAAAAATCGGTGTACCAATAATTCTCCTCAGAAATTGATGTCCTCCAAACTTTGTAACGGCACGGCTCAAAGTCACAAATCTGCAGCAAAACATAATCGAAGCTGAAATATTAACCTGTTGCGGCGCTGGTGATATTGTTTTTATTCCAAGAATACCTATAATTCCTAACAACTTTCCTTTCTCTTTCAAACGAGTGCAATTCCCAGTCAGTCTCTGTTATGCCGTGACGATTAATAAAGCTCAGGGCCAGACATTATCCGTTGCGGGGGTGGACCTAAGTATTGGATGCTTTTCCCATGGTCAACTATACGTAGCTCTTTCTCGCGTAAACAACCCCAATAACCTTTTTGTGTACGCTCCAGATGGTTCCACAGCTAATGTTGTTTATAAAGAAGCACTAGCATAAATAAAAAAAATGATTTGTATCGGAATCCTCCAACAGCGCTTCGCACAAAAAAATAAATTGTTAAGTTCCGACATCCACGCGAACGAAGTCGCGGGCACAGCTAGTTTATAATATTAGTAGGATATAATTCAATCATGATTCGAAAGACACGTGGCGCCATCTATTTATCATAAGAACGTTATTGGTGTTTTCCTCGGGAACAGTAATTTTTTTCGGGATGAAAGGTACCCTATGTCCGTTTACGTACACCTGACAACGTGTAGGCAAAATTTCAGAATGATTAGTTTCGTGGTTTAGACGTGAAAAGGTACCAAACAAACTTACTTTCGAATTTATAATACTAATATATATTAAGGATTTAATCAGAACACAAATAATGTAGCTACATAATATGTATTAGTAAATTGTGAACATTGAACGAAAGATACCTTTGTGAAATAAAATATAAGGAAAAAAACATAATATCACAATGATTAAAATTGATTTAATTGTTTTATTATATTTTATGTTTTCAGGGTTGAAACTACACAAATACCTATTTAAAATAACCTCACACCTCAAATACCCCAAGGGTAAGGCAGAGGTGTACCTAGTAGTACACCCTACATTTCGCCAGTTTCCGGGCTCAAATCCAGTCTCCGTGGCTGCTACTGAGAAATTCCTGTTGGAATGAAAAAACGAACCGGGAATCGACCCATGGCCTCATACTCAGCAGTCGCGTCTGCGACCACTAGAATAACTAGGCAATATAAATAACTATGGCTGTACCTTTTATATAGTTTTTCAGTAAATATGACTATGCAGCAAACTTAGTATCTATAAATGAAAATGAGTCTGTCGTAATAGAGTGAAAAGTCGCTTGGCCTTCTATATGAGGCTTAAAAACCACAATCACCACGATCACTCCCTCAGTATTAGGGCATGCCGAACCGGGTTTTCCCGGGTTTTACGAAGGGATCGAAACCGGGTTTTTCATGGCCTACTCGTCATCTGCCTAGCCCTTTCCCAACTATGTTGGGGTCGACTTCCAGTCTAACCGGATGCAGCTGAATACCAGTGTTTTACATGGAGCGACTGCCTATCTGACCTCCACAACCCAGTTAGTACCTACCGGATAATACGATGCGATCACTCCCTCACATTATTTAAACTATAAATTCACTTACAAAATAATCAAGACTAACAAATGAACAAAATTAATTAATTAATCAGTCATTAACGTCCATTGGTCAATAATACCCCAGCAATCTATAGGAAGGAAATCAAGCAGTTAATACTACGCATTGTACGGTTGAATACTGTCGTGCACACCAATAGTTCGATGCAAGAGATGATTATACACTAAGCTGTTGTATTATTTCCGGTGGCATTGCCATTTGTAGGCACTACGGCAATGCCATTTGTAGGCACGCCAGTTAATTGGATCGTGTACTAGCGAGCCATTTAGATGTTCAACAATCGGTCAATCTGATCAGTTATGTGTGAGGACGATGTTTGTTGTGTGCCTACTAGGTGCTGGTATAGTACTGCGTGCTTTTAATCAGCATTATGATAGGTAAATGTCTAGCTTTTGCTCGTGGATTCGCTCCCCTTTTGTAGGAAAATTAACCCATGGGAACATTCTAAATGTAGCATATGACATTCGAAGAAAATGTAGCTTCCCGTTAGTGAAAGAATTTTCGGATTCGAATCAGTAATTCCGAACATTTCCCCCTACATACAAACATGCAAACTTTTAGCTATTTATATTAGTATAGGTTGATGAAAATTAAGAATTTGTAGTTTGACTTTCAGATACAATAATAATTGGTTCTCCAGTGTAATTGCATAACATTATTCGTTGTGTTATTTACGTCGTCGAGGAGACGACCTTTTTAATACGAAACATTGCAATACGAATTGCTTTTAAAATCCTTCGGATTGTGATAGAAAAACGTCTTACTCAATTGAAGTGTTTATAAGCAATAAATATCTTTATAGATACTAGTGTTAAATCACTGTAATAAGTATCAAAAGTCTGCGGCTTTAATAATTCAATAAAATAAGCCTAGTGAGTTTTAAATTCAAACTTTTAATTCCAAAATTGATATTATAACAGTCAACACTATTCACGCCGCACATGTTAACTCAATCTAAGTCATAACATCAATTCCAAACCCAACATAGTCACAGTAATTTTACACCGGACCACAAAAGGGAGACATTACGTAAACGCACGCGTTCCCGGTTAAATTCATCAATGCCCAGATTGAATAATCGTGCCGGTCACCTGCCAATTACCCCAACCAGTTCGGACGCAATTTATTGTGAAAGCCCACGGCACATCTATTATACGCCTCTTTTTCCAATATGAAGAATTTTACGCTTCAATGAAGCTCCGGGCACGTTTAATTTCAGTGTTGAATTTTTCCGGCGAAAATATATTGAAAGGGGGAGTGATGGAAGACTGACTTAGGAACGAGTAATCGTGTAAATAAATGTACGAAGGTACATATTATAAAGGAAATACGTTGTAAGTAAATTGTTGATTATTTTATTTGATAGATCTACTTCATGTGGATGGGTATAAGAGTGGAGGAAGACAAAAGAAACGATGGATGGACTGTGTGATAGATAATATGGCCAGAAAAGAGATGACTGCTGAGATGACGATAATAGGGAAGAATGGAAGAAAAGACAAGCTGCGCCGATATCAAATAAATTGGGATAAGGGCAGGATAATAATGATGAGATGTATTCCATACTGTACTTCTCTATTTGACGGAATATTTTTTTGCAACTATCTTCCTCGTAGGTCTTGGTTACAATGTTCTACTTTTGAACACAAAATTAAGGTCTTGTGTTCAATTCCCCAGTCAAACAACGTGAATTCTTCCATTAAATTTTTTTCAGTACAACGTGGAGTTTGGTCTTTTTCTCGGTTGATTGTGATCGGCTAGCCCCATAGAAGAACACGCTACAAAAAATAATTAAATGTTATTTGGTGCGGTGGCTCATCGTAAGCACCGTAACGGGCCGATTTTGTGTGATCCGCAGTAAAGGAGTTAAATATAAGTAGCGAAATATGAATGTTCAGTAAATACACCATTGTCTAATCTTCAGAGATTAGCGTGATGTTCCGTTAATGCTGCTTTCCATTCGTCCATTATAAAGCGATCGTGTTTAAATATTCTATTATTGTCCGCAAAACATTACAAGCAACCTATTGTCGATGCCATTGGGTAAACAGGTACCTGCTAAATTGAGCTCACAAACTTTTTGCAAAGAGTGAAACAGAGTAGGTACTATCCCATGGTTAGTCTCATAAAATGTTTTAGTCACGTCTTACGGCACCCACGGGAAGGCTGGAGTTAGCGTGCTTCAGACGGGTACGGAGAAACCCTTAACTACCCTCCGGTAATATAACATCCAATATAAGAATCCCTTATACGACGAAGGAAAAACATGATAGATATTTTTCTAGCGGACGACTGCTTATGAGATCCTCCTTATATTATTAGTTTCCCATATTCGGCTCAAGGGACCAAAATTGAATCTTATACGGCAATATGCCTGGATCGATTTCAAACTTTACAGGGTGAAAACTATCAGACTACTTTGGGATACTCACCATAATTTGCATAAACAATGCTGTTGGATATGCAACACTTCCTGAATCCATATTGTGCAAAATTAATATTGACATAAAACGGGAGGTCTTAAATTGGATTGGAATGAAAAATACGAATTGATTTCAGTGCGAGTTCCTGATACAGGATGTTTTTTTAGTAATGAACCAATTGAGCAGGCAATCGAAACACAACTATCTAACGGACATAATCAGTTAAAAAAATACTTTTTGTAAATTATTTAATCATTATAGTAACCCACCTTGTGGACCCATGTGATGGATCTTACAGAATGAAGGCCTGTATAGTGACTATTATGTTGCTATCTGAGTAATAAGAGAGCTACCTAACTACTGAGTATTTTTTTTTTTTTGGTTAGCCTGTTTGTTAAATGTACGAGACCGGTAAGACCACCCTTTTTAAGGCATATTGTCAGTCATTTTACACACAGCCTGTGTTAGACATACGCAGAGGGCCTACAACGCTCTTTGTCTCCAGTATAACAACGCTTTCCGGGTGTTGTTGAGGCTACCGCGATTCTGTAGCGCGTCAGGCATGTTTGCTGAATCGGATGTCGATAGTTTTTCATCATTGTTACGCGGGATTCGGGGGAGTACCAATAGCATCCTGGAGGTGAGGGGAATAGGCCAGACGGCGTTTTTCAGGAGTATTGGACCCGTATGCATAACTGCAGGTCTGATGCTGCAGGAAAATATATGAATTAGAGTAATTGTAATTAAGTATAATTAAGTATAGGTACTAACATAGTTATGTAAGCTGTATTACTAATTATTATTATTATAAACGTATTCAAACAGCTCAATCATGCTGTCACTACAGAAGAAGAAGAAGACTGAAACAAAGCCGAAAATTTTCAAAACCGTAGTCACCGACAAAAGATAATTCCCCCCACATTCATCTTACGGGACTTACTCTAATATTTATCACAGGATTTAACAAAGGAAAATCCCTAGTCACGGATTCACATACCCACTACCGTCGCGTTGATAATGAAGAATAATTATTATTATATAAGAGAAAGTCGTACCGTAAATGATAATACGGGAAAAATTCTACCTGGATTTATCAAAGTTCGGGATAATAACGCTTCGTGGCTGGATGGACGAGCGAACGAATTTGTTGCTTCTTCTTTTCAATTTCGCGGTGTTTTTACTTTCATTTTCAGTTGAGATTGTTTTATTTTTGAGAAATGGCTGGAATATTTGGTGATGAATAATTTCGTTTCACCTTTTTCTGTTGTCGATGGATTATATTTTGTCATCCATCGCTTGCTTCATGTTTTGAAGGGTCCAGATTGTTGTACAGTGACGGAACGGGAGACGCGTTATATCTTATGACGGGGATCCAAACTCACACTGTGTTTGTATTTTACGTTGTGAATCCATAAAAAGGTATTGTAATAGTACAAGAGGTAGTAATAGTTAGGTTTAGTTAAATTGGATGATTAATCGTAAATCTTCCTAACCTAATTAGGAAGATTCACGATTGATCATCCAATTTCTCAACTGTCAGTATACAGAGTGAATTTTTCAAGTGGGAGTGGATCGAGACTCCTTGAAGTTTCTCGAGCCAAATTTTGATGAAAACTAAAACTGTTGTTTTTTCATTTTTGAAAAATCAATATCCCTAGCCAGGAATCACACGTGTTGATTTTGTAAAAAAAACACACTCTGTATTATTACACCATTCGATAGTGCCGCTAATAGGGATCTATTTCTGGAAAGTAATGACATGCGCATCCCACGCACGCCGATTTGAACATTCACCCTGTATGGATGAGATGTATTTCTAAGCTTGTAGTTATCGATCTAGAAGTCCTATTGCTTTTGCCACGAAAATATTTTATTCCTTTATGTATCTTCGCCTAGTAATTAAAAGTAATCACAAAAAATATTTTAGTTACAGCTAGGACTTCTAAAACCAAATTATGTCCTAATTATGAAATAAGTAGGTTTAAATATATGCCAACGGAGAAATACGTTTACAAAACAATATTTTGAACAAACTTTCTCACAACAAATTAGTGGCAACTGGTTAATTATTTAAAGTAGAATATTTCAACATAATAACAAACTTCTAAACTGCGTAGGAAGCTGATGGTTAGAGACAAGGATATATTAAATTCATCGCCGACGCGAATAGTAATTCCTTTATGAACACATGCTGTAATAGAACTATTCAGATAGTTCGGTCAAACTTACTTACCTACTTGTAGTTAATTTAATTACTTTCAAGTAACGCGACTGCGTTAAGAACCGTTTTCTTGACGAATCATTTTGTATGGATCTCTAGCGGGCCATAGACATTCATATTTTTTCTATTTTTGACAAGTAATAAACCCACTGAAGCAACCATATCGTCCTATGTTGCTTTGCCGGTGATGCCATGCTTGCAAAAGAACCAACTGACATGCTTACAGTTACGTGTGTGTCCTCTATGGAACTCGGTTTTGTACGTAGACAGAGAATGCTATTGTATGAACGTTTGACATGCACATTTAAAACTGTCATAATTATACCTGGCATAATTATATGGCTATTAAAGGTTGCCAGTTTGACTGTACAAGCAAAACTGCACAATAAATGCAAAATAACCTATCGTCTATGGTGGGCTTTAGAATTGCCCGATGACATCAAAAGAAAAAAAACCACACACTGTATATTACACCATTCGATAGTGTCGCTAATAAGGATCAAATTATGGGAAGTAATTACATACGGCAAACTTAAGAAAATTATTAAATTTATGTTTACTCGTATTTTTAATTAATGTCATTGATCGATGACACCCGCAGCGCAATCAATCTTCACAACATTATGTTGACGTTTAACGTTTCTGTTAGGCTAATATTTGAATAGACACATTTGAATACAGTTTTTTTTGTGGACTCATTATTTCCACTGGCTTTTTTTTTTTGGGATGAGAAATCATCAAATGACTCCTCCCGCTCTAGGCGGAGCGGAAGGGAGTGTCAGACTTTTACTGACTAAAACCCATCTATGTTCCTTCTTTTGCCCTTTGTGTTCCAGGGCCGCGGTATCTCTTTCGAACAGTCCCGCAGCGCGCAACGCGCAATTGTACCTGCTGTCATCATCATCTTCCTGTTCTTGTCCCATGTTACTCGGGGTCGGTGCAACACGTATTTTTCTTCCATTCTTTTCTCTCAATCGTCACGCAATTATGTACTCTTTTTTCTTTCATATCATTCCTCGCACAATCCATTCATAGTTTCCTTTAATATATGTACCTCCCGTGACGGCAGATATAATTAGTTAGTAACCACTACTTTGATTGACTTTAGATTGGTTATTGCAACGGGATGTCAGTGGACTAAACAAATAAATATATATATATATTTTTTTTATCTGCGAAGACCAACCTCCATCTCTCAGAGAGGAAACCTGTGTACCTGCAGTGCAAACGTTTTACATGTGGCTGATCATGTGCTCAACCGTCTGCCGTAGAGATTCGAGTTATTTTTCTTTGGCAAATTTCAATTTGGGACTATGTTGAGTATTCTTACAAAAAGATGAGAAAATAATTTGCCAAGCTTATTGCAAGAGAGTGTGGGCAGATGAATGACAGTACTCCGAAATATAATTATACAAGCTACTCATTATTTCGTTACCCAATTATTCATCATAGGAAGCCTCTTAAAATAAGGAATATTAATTTCCCATTTCCAATTTCCCGAGAGAGAATTAGGAACAATTTTCTCCTGCTAAATAATTCATTCTTCTAGGGTATAGCCGATAATTGAATAGTATCCTGTATTTAAGTTCTGTCTTATTAAATGTTTCTAGATTTCAAAGCGTATAATTACGTCAGTTTTGTTTTTCAACTCATTAGTTACGTGAAAGTTTAATTAATTATTGATTTCACAAGATTCTAAATTGTAGTCTTGAAAATTCGAAAATTACGAAAGATTAAGCGGAGTAACTTTTCTGGCTTATAATTACATCGTATTCTCTCGAGAGGAACCGCGGCAAAGAGCAATAGCGCCATAAATTATTCGAGGGGCTGAAATCTGGGCCGGCGCCAATTAGCCCAAGTATTTCGTTGCACTCCTGCTAAAACCCGTCAAAAGTAGAAACTAAATCGATGAGAACTTCCTTCTGGTTTGGCTTGCTACGATCCCAATTTAAGAAATAACTAGGCTGGAAAGCTGTCTCGAGAATATCTAAACTTGTTCAGTTCACCTGATTGCTGAAAGTTTTGAACCGAAAAATCAAGCTTGGTATGAGTTTTTACCCGACTACGGTCAAACCAAAAGGAAAGTACTCCTGTGTTTAATTGAAACAGTGAAAATAACATTGAATTCCGCTTTTAACACTAGTTTTTACAAGGCCAAGATAATAAAATGAATCCGTAACACGATTTCTCCAGAAATTCCTTCAGAATTCTGGTCCTTCTTTATTGCTGTTGTAAAAAGCTGCCTTTCGCTTCGACACATTTATTCCAATCTGTCACGGCTCATAAAAACGTTGAGAATACTCGTTTACATAGTCGAAAATCGTACAATACGTGTTCACCTTCCGCATAATATTTAAAACCGAAACGTGATACGAAATTCAACTCTATTTCGATGAGGGAAAAAATGGAGTCTAGAGTCACCCCGTTCAGATAAAACGTCATTTGGAAGTAGCAATAAAAACTTGTAAAATTGTCAATCTGGATATTGTCAGATCCAAATGTTCTCGATACACCGAGACACGATTCGATTCGAATAATCGTTCCCTTGGGCAAATCCGTCATCAATATTTCAAGGGTTATCGAATGGGAGCTCCCGATTTGCTCGTTCCTTCCTTTCCTCGAATGTGTGGAACTGATTGGTTTGTTCTTCCACTCATTTGAGTGATGGAAACTTTTAGAGAATCCTTTTTTCCGGTAAACTTCGTCGAGGAATACTTACAAGTTATCGCTCGTTTTTCCAAATAATTTATTTTGATAAGGCCTTCTCCAAAATAAAATATTACATTTAGCAACAAAATCCTACGCAAAACTAACAGCCTCATAAAAATATGTACTGCAGTCTACATTTCTGGAAATTCAATGCGTACTTTATTACTACATAAGCTGCTTATCTTACAGAGCAAGCTGCAAGAGACAACTCAGGACATAAGTCAATATAATGCCCGTAAACAGGAACCAGCAACTTGTCCCTATTTATGCTAATCTGCACATCTAGTGGTATAATTGCTGAGCATAACTTGAACTATAGGTACTGTTCGGATCTTTGCATAGTCTTAAAACTTACGCGTTGCATACTTGGCTGAATTGTTTTACTGGGGTTTAAACTCCAAATTAATATTGTGTCAAAGTCTTGTATTTTATAGTTTTCTGCTATTTCTTGATTTATACGTATGGTATAAGAGAATTAATTACGATTTCTTTATGCTTTATATTTCACTAATTTAACTTATTTACGTTAATTTAAGTGCGATCTGACTGGACTGGATTCTGTATATAGAATTTTGACGGATAATGCACTCAAATATTTATCAAATTCCGATGTCCATATTCAGTCTGGAATCAGATACGGTTGGTTTGAAAATAAAAAATAAAAATCTTTCTCTTTGGCGTACACAATTTATTGGGTCCGACATTGTCAAATAAATGACGAATATTTCACTCTTTCATAATACCTATACTTTCTTATCTCCTACACAAAATAGTAATATCATGTCATAGTCATAAAATACCTAGTTTAAAATATAAAAAATATTTCCGACCACAGAGCGTCATGCAGTTGCAGTTCTTTTTAATAAAACAGAAATGGACTTGATTTATACGTGTTTTGTCTGGTTGAAACAAGATGGCGACCGTAATATCTGCATGAAACTGGTTAGATCCGGTTTCCGAGAGCAATTTTTCGCTTTTTCTCACTATCTAGCAGTTTGAAGCAAGCAGTTAGAGAAAGAATGATTTTTATTAAAGGCCGCTCGTAGTGCAATTTTGTGATATATTATTTTCAGACTACTTTTTATACTATGTTATGCTCGTGTGGTTTTGTGGGAGACAAATGCAAAGGATATGAAATTTGATTTCTTTTGCTTTTTTATAGTATACGCGTACGCCTTCCAAACGACTTCCTTATAGGAAGAATCCGTAAAAAGTTTAAATAAAATAAAAAAAATAAAATAAATGAGGACGCAGTAATATGACTATTAAAAAACATAACGCCTGTAATCCCCGAACGGTTAAGCAAAGGTGTACCCATATTTCGTCAGTTGGAATAGAAAGCGAGCCAATTGCTATCAAGTGATCACACATTCAGGCTCTGAGGTTGCTACTGAGAAATACCTACTGAAACAAACCGATAAAACTGCCCGAAGAAAAAAAGCGCTGCGACAATGCAAAAACCATTTAAACGTATGTTGATGACCTACTTTTCAGCTCACATTTCGAAACCACAGACAAGCAACATTTTTTATAATATCCCGTAAAAAGACCAAGTTCCCATATCCTTTAATTTATAGCCATAAAGTTTGTCTATTACCAAAACAAACTCCTCATCCACTTACTTGACAAGCACTTAATGAACTATATGAACTAATAATTCGCTAGATAAAAGGGAAGCTGTTCTACAAAGCAGAACTTTTCAATACCGTGTCGCTACATATTTTAGTGGAAGACGGTAACTTGTCGAACTTATCTCGGGAGGAGATAGTGTTGGGCGAATGTTTCTGTCGATATCGATAGTTTTTTGTTGCTCATTATGACTTATCACAAGTAATAAAAATTATAACTTTTTTGAAAGGGGATTTTTTGTTTATTTGTTTGTCACGTGTTTGCGCCTCAATAGATTTCGATGAAATTGTTAGGACGATCTCGCGGAATAATTTTCGAACTCCACCCGAAGCCGCAAAAGTTAAAGCTAGTTTTTAATAATTGGTGACAAATTAATGGTTTTTATTAATTGGTAATTGGTGATTGGTGATGATTGTTGGTGGTTTGGTAGTAATTAAGTAGGACACTTAATATTGCTATGTGGCTTGACTTCATAGTATGACAATTATGATAATTGACTCTTCAAACTGAACGGGGGTTTTCTAAATTGATTTCTTTTAAAGTCAACCATGGACGTCAAAGAATTCAATGAAACAGTATTGATTGGGAGTCATTTTAAAAGGAAATTCAATAACAGTTTAAAACTTTAAATTAGATATCAGAATAATAGTTCTAACTAAACGTTTAGCATTTTCATTCAACGTCGCAATGCTGCCAGTCTTCTGGCTACGTTTTCGGGTGACAGCCATGTAGAGGAGTACTTTGACGCCTAAGCGTCCTTTTGTTCTTTATTACTTATATACAGACAAGTTTTGGTCTATAGTCTAGTCATTATATTTGCAAACACACGTGTAATATTACCTTAAGAAGCAATCGACTATTTACTAAAAATAAAAACGACTAGTGCTTCGCCCTGATGTAAAGATTACTTTCTACTACAGAATTCAGTCCCCTAATAACTTCAATACGTCGAGTAGTTGAGTTTCAGATCGACGATATGACTTGACTTTTAACCAACTTCTTTTTCCAATTTTTTTTATACTTTGAAGTAATTCTACGATTTTTTTAAACTTACGGACACAAACATATTTATAATACGCTATGAAGTGCGCATTTCCATTACTTGTTGTTGTTGTGTATCTTCGCCGCCATCGATATCATCTTAACAAAATATCGACATCATTGTGTTACATCTCTCAGCCGCCACCTATGTATCTCACCCGTTTAGTACGTACGGAACTTCGGCCCAAATCTTCGGAAATAAACTCTACTTACCCAGAGTGTACTTGAGAACAAAATTTATGTGACAATCTTCGGACCTTTTTCAATCTCTGCTACCAGCCTTTTATATTGAGTCTCATCTATTCATATTGACCCTTGCTGACCCTATAGATACGGTCAGGAGGTAACCCAAAATCAGTATTGGTTATGACGGTTATCGATAAAATCAGGGCTGGCTCTCAATGGTATCGAGATATCGAATCAAATATTAGTATTGATCGCTATGCAGGTCGGAGGAAAGTTCCTCTGTGAAAGTTGCTCCGAGTTGTCGGAATAATTTGGACGGGCGATAAAAAGTTTGCCGTTTTTAAAATTATCTTGATTTCATCATTCGCCTTTATAAACCGCTCTCTCTTCTTTTTATGAACAAACAGGGCACTTCTCACTTTGATTTGTAAATAATCAATTTGTTCACGTCGTTGTGTTTCTGGGTGTTCACAAATTTTTTAATTCTCTAATTATGCTAGGTATTATTTTTCGCTTGAAGACCGCTGATAAACGATGTTGTACCCTTCAGGATTAATGAGACAAACGACGGAGCTATCCAGGTTGCTACGTGCTGATCGGACAAAACCTGAGTCATCGATTCGAGAAGAAGGAGAAGAATGAGGTTTATTCTGTAAAATGATTACGACTCCAATCGGACTTTTCTGTGAAGATATTCCGAAACTAACTCTCAAGTATCATAGGTAGCTATGAAATTATTACTACAAACATAGTTCTTAAGCATTTCTAACCCATATGGACTTGGTAGTTCGAAATAAAGTATTTGAATTTGAATTTGAATAGGTGTATCGACGTTTAGTTGAAAGTATTTTTGAAACTCACTTCACTCGAGACTGCGAACAGGATATCAAAATTTTCCTATAAAATCTAGTCTAATTACAAAGATTAATAAGAAAAATGTAACCAAAGCCAAAGAAAGGGGAAAACAGTTGTATGATAAATGCACATAATTTTGCATCCATGGGAGAAACAATCAAAACTGTAAATTATTCAAATAACCAACAGGAATGTAGACAAATAGATTGAATATTTTACTTATTTATACTCCATACAAAGTACTGCTAGCAATACGCATAATTAAGCCAATTTAATCCAAACAAAACAGGAAATAAATGTTAATTTAGCTGACATTTTAATTATTCAGATTTTATAATTAAAACCAATAAATAAATCAGTGATTGTTTTATAAAAATTACATTTGCGTTGACGTACTAAATGATGGGTGTCGTATACTGGGTTGAAAATCAAATGGTAATATAATTTAATAGCTTCTGCCAGTGACCTTGACATAGAATTACTTTCGTCATCATCTACCTAGCCTTTTCCCAAATATGTTGGGGTCGGCTTCCAGTCTAACCCGATGCAGCTGAATACCAGTATTTTACAGGGAGCGACTGCCTATTTGACCTCCACAACCAAGTTAGTACTGGGTAATACTATACCCCTTGGTAAGACTGGTTGAAAGCCTTTCGGGCCACTGACTACTTGTAACGACTATCAAACATGCACACATGACAGCCGGGATCAACGGCTTAGCTTGCATTCCGAGGCACGGAGGAAATTAGGTACTTAATGGGTGGTCACCCATCCACAGACCAACCTAGGCAAGCGCGGCTTAACCTAAAGATCGACCCGAGCGGCTGATATTATTTAAGCACGAGCTTTTTCTCTCGACTTAACTTAAAATTCATTTTAGACACTAGAAAAAGGTTGAAAGTTTCTATCCGTGAAAGAATTCTTGCAATCGAATCAGCAGGTCTCTTCCGATAGAATCATATTAGCAAAAAATTTGACCACTTTACATTACAGGTGACCTACTATGACGTCTTAAAGCAGGAGTAATTCCAGTGTGGGAAAGAGATGGCGCTAGACGACCTGTATAGCTCTGTCTCTTTCCCACGCTGGAATTACTCCTGCTCTAAGACGTCATGGTACACGGTCATGTGGCATGGTGGTTTAAAGCATCTCTGTGTCCTTTATTACTTCCATTCAAAGTTTAAGATGGGTAGAAAGAAACAGGTAATTGGGCAAGAAATCAGAAAAAAACTATCAAAACTAACTACTATTTCATGAACACGTTTTTCAACTTTCCTACCCCAACGCCCGTAGCGTCCAAGGGGGTGGCGCATACCGCGTGCTTTTTCCTCGACTTACTTAAAACCTGCATCTAAAAATAGCCTCATTAGCTAATAAACACCATGATAAAAATAATTACATGTAAAAAATTTAAAAGGTGCTTTTAGATAGCGTGTAAAGAGGCCATAAGCCATTGGTTAAGTTACTTCCGCCAGGCACTTTCGCAAGGCAAAAATTAAGAGCGTATAATAATGAAAAAAAAACCGTGTAAAACAGGGTATTTTCAAGATTTTCAATCAATATTATGCTTAGGAACTCGTGGTTAAATAATAACAGCCGCTCGGGTCAATCTTTAGGTTAAGCCGTGCTTGCCTAGGTTGGTCTGTGGATGACCACCCATTACATACCGGGTTTCCTACGTGCCTCGGAAAGCACGTTAAGCCGTTGGTCCCGGCTGTCATTAAAATTTGTAGATCATTGACACTTTGACAGTCGTAACAGGTAGTAAGTGGCTCGAAAGTCTGACAACCAGTCTTACCAAGGATATCGTATTACTCAATACTGAGTGGGTTGTGGAGGTCAGATAGGCTGTCGTTCCATGTAAAATACTGGTATTCAGCTGCATCCGGTTAGACTGGGAGCCGACCCCAACATAGGTGGGAAAAGGCTAGGCAGATCATGATTATGACTATGCTTAACTTTAAGACGATCATGAAGGTTCTTATATGACAATCGTACGGGAAAAGACTTTGACTTTTAAGAATAAAAGCGCATGTGTACGAACTATGTATGTTCAAGGTGGTGTCACCGTTTAAGAGATTCCTCATTCCGAGACGGTCCTGTCTGCTAACCATCGCTTTAAAAATAAGCTACTGGAATAAGAAGAAAAGTCCACTACAATTTATTAGCCAGGGACATAATTACACGGACACAGAAAAACTTCTAGAAGTCCTGGTTTGATTTGATATGTCATCCCCTCGTATTTAGTTGTACATATTGTAATTAAGTTAGTTTTAATGTTTAATGTTTTTGTTGCTAGATTTACTTTATTTTAAAACTTTTCCTGTCCTAATTAAATTAATGTAAAGTGATGGCCTGAAACACAGGTTTAAATAAACCTAAATCAGGCAGGTCGCTACCTAACATTTTATTTCGCCATTATCGTAACTTGCAACAGTTATATATATTTTAGTTATAGTTTACTTATAAGCACTAATTATACAATTGTTTAGAAATAACATATTGCACCTAAATGTATACTTTTTTTAAATAA
Source organism: Eurois occulta (assembly GCA_950022335.1). Lineage (NCBI taxonomy): Eukaryota > Metazoa > Arthropoda > Insecta > Lepidoptera > Noctuidae > Eurois > Eurois occulta. Next base: position 3,080,696 of record OX465486.1, read on the forward strand.
ATTATTCTTATTCTTATAGTGAAGTTGTTGTAAATTAGCTTACAAGTTCTTTTTAACAACTCTAACAAGTTAAGCTCATAGCTTTCAAAAACAATGAATACCCAATCATAATATTTCAAGATAGTCCCCGAAAGAGTTGAAATTCATAAAGTAAAAGGGAAACGAATTGTTTTTCGTCCGATGTCACACCAAAAAAGTGAATTCAGTACCGTTGGTGAATACAAAAACGCAAACAATTTGCAATCACTGTTCCCTTCAGTGAATAAATTAGAAGTTGCCAGCATTAAATTAGAGGTTTTCGAATAATTGCGATTGTTACCAACAAGGTGGTTGGACGTGACGTTTAATTGTGGAAACAACTTTTTTTTTAAGGTTGTAATTGAAAACTTTTGGATGAAATGTGTGGTCGGGCTTTAGGTAAAAATATTCGTTCCCGAGTTTTATTGGATCGGAAATATTGCAGAGTGTAGCTGGGCTTAGTAATTAATCTCATTTAATGAGTAAGTGTATGTAGTTCCCCAATTTCTCCGATAAAAGTCAACAATCGAAGTCTTTATCATTCTACTGTCCTTATCTAAATTTAATTAGGGATGGTGCAGCATGTCTTCTTCTTCCATATTTTTGTTGAAATAAAATTACAATGATAGCTCACTAAAGTTACTTATTTATATCAATAAAAGTAACTTTAATGAGCTACCATTGTAATTAATTTTTACCAAGGATTAATTTTGCAAGTCAACATTTTACATTTATTATTTCAATGTCTCACGCGATGGTAAATTAAATATCTTACAAGAAACCTTCTTTAAAAATATTTTAATAAGCGCCATCTTCAAAAAGTTTAGGGAACAAAAATGGGCTATGCTGCTTTTCAGCTTCAGCAGTTTGCTAAATAAAGTTTCTCATTCCTGGTAGATGTCACTGTTTCGGAGATTTCCTAATTTAGTATTGAGTCTTCTCATTTATTTTAATACCAAAACATAATACTTGACTCAACCCCATCTTAATGTAGCTAAAACAAAGATTTCAAGAGAGCACAATGCATTAAATGAGCGCCACCTAGTCACATTTATGAGAACTAAGACATTCGAATACTATGAATGCTACCGAGGTTCAAGTCCCCTTAGTTCTCGGGCACTAGTGCCATCTAGCGGCAGACTTCAAAATTGTATTAAGGGAAGGTTGTTTTACTCCCCGAAGCTAACGAACCTTCCATTGAAAAGCCTTGCCCGCTAGTTCGTGTAGTTTCCGAAAGATGGTTCTATTGTCAATTAACTTTAAGATCCATTTCAGAAAAACTATTTTGAGATCCTGCGCTTTCGGTTAACTATTATTAACTTTTAAATAATACTTAACGGGTAAGGTAAGAGGGAATTGAATTTGTATTTTTTTTTTATAACTCACATAATTATAGCCATTTGCCAGAAGTATTTATTGGTAAATATAGGATGGTACAGGTGGATACATCATCATCTGTCTAGCCTTTTCTCAATTATGTTGAGTTTGGCTTCTAGTCTAACCGGATGCAGCTGTATACCCATATTTTACATGGAGCGACTGCCTATCTGACCTCCTCAACCCGGTTAGTACTGGGTAATACGATACCTCTTGGTGGACTGGTTATCAGAGTTTGGGGCTACTGACTACTTGTAACGTGCTTAACGTGCTTTCCGGGGTACGGAGGAAACTCGGTATGTAATGGATGGTCACCCTTCCACGGACCAACCTAGGCAAGAGTGGCTTAACCTGAAGATAGATCCGGGCGGCTGTTACTACAATTACGCGGATACATCTTAATTTACTAGCGATCTCAGAAACTTGACCAAGCAAAAGTTAAGTTTTATAAATCATGCCTTACTATTTGGATCAATACTTACAGTTCACCTAACAAAATATAACTTAGACTTTATGTCTATACTACTTTTCAACTTTATCGGCAAATCAATAAATAACTATCAACCATTCGGACAACAAACCGATCGCCACAATATTTTACACAAACGTCTTTACCAAAAAGTTTAGAGTTGCTCTCTAAAGTCACAAACGACTTATTTCCTGCTTCTCTCCAACTGATCTCCACAAACGCTTACCACATTCAAGAAATATAGCATCAGGAAAGACATTTAAAGATTTATTTTTGTATACTTCCAAAACGACTTAAAAAGATTTATTTTTCAATTCTTGTTTTTGTAATACTATCAGATTGGCTGTTTGTATGCCACGGAAATCAATTTATGTCGTAAAAGTTTTCGCGAATCACGAATACCTGCTATGTCTTTATCAATTGCTATCGTAAATATGTAGACAGAGTTAAACCATTTTTTTCAAGCAATTTAAGTAAGTGAAAAGTTATGAAAAAATGATTTTAAATAGCTACGCACGACGCGTCAAGTTATACAATCCAGTTTATGCGGATCTCTCATTGTACGGAAAACCTATACAAAGCGAGGCCAAATTATACTGGAAATTTTATTGCTTGATGTGTCGCCATGTGTACTAGGGCTTTCTTTCAGAAGACTGTCAGACGAAAATCTAGTTAATCACACAACGCACACTTTAAACCGCTGAGTATAGAAATATTTAACTTTGTTTATAATTTAATTTATTTTATGAAAGTTTATTCAGAGTTCTTTTTTTTTTTTCAAATCCCATTCGACCCCATCGGCTTGTATCGACTTAAAACGATAAAACAAAATACAAATACATAAAAATATAAATTCCAGAGACACACGGTCGCGCACCAATTTTATCTGGCGTTCGATGTGTCAACACTTGAACGGTGTCCAAGTATACTCAGGTTTGGCACCGAAACACGCGGTTTCATTTCCTCCTGACCTCGTTGGGATCCTGGCAAAGCGGATGATTAGTCGGTTGGGCCACAGAGTTGTTTACGCGCGTTTTGACTTACATTTACTGAAGGGTGGGCAGTGGGCAGTTATTGTGTTAGGCTCTTTGTTGGTCGGTTTTATTTAGTTTCGTGATGTTCTGGGTGGTTACACAGGGGTGAAATGTGAAGTGAGTGACTTGGTTGTCATGACACTTGTGTTGTTTAGGTACTTAACTTGACTACACGGTTTGCATTATATTACAGACCGGCGGGGTACATAGCTATAAGGAACCAGTTTATGCGGATCTCTCATTGTATCGGAAATCTATACAAAGCGAGGCCATGTTATACTGGAATGTATAGTTTGATGTGTTGCCGTGTGTATGTATGGTGCTCGTGACTATACACCCAAATCTCGCCAGTTATGTTTAAGTCCCATGTAATAGGCGGCGAGCCTATTGCTATCAACTGGGCACAAATGTAAACTCCGTGGCTGCTACTGAGAAAATCCTTGGGACCAACCCAATAACACTTTTCACGACCTAGGAATCAAATCTAGGACCGCATGTTCGGCAGTGGCTGTTTGCGACCTCTAGGCCAACGAGACTGTTTTATTGATAATTAATTAAAATGTTAGTAATTAAAATTGATTTGAGGCTTTCTTTTCTATTTCATGAGGGGTCGCAAGGGCCGATGCCTGCCAGGGCTGCGGGACTGTTCGAAAGAGATACCGCGGCCCTGGAACATAAAGGGCAAAAGAAGGAACATGGATGGGTTTTAGTCAGTACAAGTCTTACACTCCCTTCCGCTCCGCCCAGAGCGGGAGGAGTCATTTGATGATTTCCCATCAGAAAAAAAGGCTTTATTTTCTATTGATTTTTACGAAATATAATCACAAGGCGAAGCTCTTCTTTTTTTCGTGTAGATGGTTTTTTTGCTAAACCAGTCGGAAACAGTAATTTGGGGGTGATGGTGAGGCGGATGTGATTTTATTTTTATTATTTAACAAAAAACAATGGCCGAAGATGGCATGGGATAGAGAGGTATGGAAAGAGAAAATTGAGTCCTTTGCGAGGGCAAAGGACTCAATGAGGCAGAGGTACACAAAGGTAAGAAGTAAGAAAAAAAAAACCGGCCAAGTGCGAGTCGCACTCACACGCACACAGGGTTCCGTAGCACCACACAACATAATAAAAATATTTTAAAGGCTCATTCATATGTTGTATTGTATTACATTTAACAGCAAAACTAAATTTGTTTCTCATAGTAATATGTTAATGAAAAACAAAGTTACTGCTGCAATTTGATGAAAAAAATCCCATATCCCAAAAACTAAACATAAAATCTTATTTAAACCAAGTTTTTTTTTTCGTTCTACAATCCTACATTTTTTTAAATTTTCCTCCTCTTACTTTAGAAATTAGGTGACCCATAATGATACATGGAACTGAAACTAAAAAAAAAACATTTTTTTGTATCAAAATCGTAATGCAGTTTTCAGAATACAGTCCCATCTACCAAGTTTCAACTGTGTAGTTCTGATAGTTTCGGAAAAAAATGGCTGTGACTTACGGACGGCCAGACAGACAATAGGACATGACGAATCTATAAGGGTTCCGTATTTTGCCATTCGGCTGAGGAGCCTTAATTTACGTCATGTTTACACTGCGCACTCGTACAAGAGCCTCAAAAAGAGACAAATATAGCTTAAACATGCTTAAATAACAAAAACAAAGAAAATATCAAAAACAAAAATAATAAATTGCTGTGCAGACTAAGTAATATTTGTACTAAAACCTAGCCAGTCATAATAATGACGTAAATTAAATAAATAGTTCTCAATTTACAAAGTCCACTAATGGACAGACAGACAAAGAGATTATCAGATGTTGTGTTTTATAATTAAAAAAAAAGAAAAAATATGGTTTCATCTGCTTTGATCTCTAAGCCTTATTTTGACCAAAAAACTATAAAAACATTTCCACAAAGATAGGTTTTTCAGTTTCTTACTCCTTAAGAACTACGTCAAGTGCACTGTTGTTATCTTGAAGTAGATTTTCATATTTTTACTGAATAATCACACGTACAGTTTCAAAAATAATTTAGTACGCGATGGTTCTAAAATTGTAGACAGATGATGATTCTACTCTGGACGCTCTTAAGTTGCATAACTTGTGTAATCTCAACATGAATGATGTAACCAAGATTTCATAACAATATTTTGATTTCAAAGAGTGTCCATGGAGTTTCTTGCCCATTCTTCTACCTACATAGAGATTTACGCTTTGGAATGGGCAACTACAGTACTTTCTATAGTACATTGTTACTCTAGGGGTGAAAGTAACTTATTTAGTCCCTCGAACTATTGGCTCCGTCGCTAAGTCTTTAACCCGAGGTAAACACTGTTCATTTCGAATACAAAGAAAGTAAAAATAAAAACATGAATTAGTTAAAGAAAAAATGAGTTAATTTTATTTTTCATACATCGACAACTTGGGTGACATATTTATTTAAAATGTATGGTAAAAAAAATTATAACAATTGGTTAAACACACAATTAGTGAAAGGTTTTTCCAGGTATATTTGATATTTTCTGGGAAACTTCAGTTTCTACAGTATCCAGGGATTCTTGGGTGAATGTTAGGGACATTAATATTTGTCTATTTTCTTCAGCTGTTACAGCAATGTTTTTGGATTGCACCAGATAATCTTTTGAAGTGCTCGGTTGTGGAGAGTCAGTGGAATGCAGATTTATCATTTCTGTTACTCTATGTGATATCTTAGTTTTTTTTACACTGGCTCTTCTATGTAGCCTTCAGCTACTTTACTCAACTTCCAACCTCCGTGCTTTTTAATGACAGTTAAATCGGCACCAGAATCGGCTAGCAAAGTTGCCGATGTTCTGCGAAAGCAGTAACACGAATATAGATTTGAGTTTGGCAAATTAAGGTAGGCTGGTGGTGGGTATCTTTTTAGGAATACTCGAAATCTTGGTTTTGTCAATTACTTGCCGCAGACACTTCTCTTTATGATAATTTATGAAAAAACGGTTCGTTTCTAGACCACTTGGTCATTTTTGGTATTTTTCTATTATATTAACAAATCCTTTTTTAATAACGAAGGTTCGGCAAACTTTGGTTTTAGTGCCACGTAACTTCACCAGTATTATATCACCTTATTTATCAATGCCATCAACCTTCATATTTACTAGTTCGATACGTCTGCAAGCGCCTGTTATTGCCAATATCAACACTACCTGAAAAGTAGATATATCTCTTTAATTGGTGTATAAAATATAGAAAGTTACAATTTGATACAAATTTCTTTAAAACGAATAACAATAAAAAGATTTGCTTACCTTCATTACTTAGGCGCTTGCCCAACCAGCAATTTTGCCCTATAACCAAACCTTATATCTCAAAAAAGCTAGGTAAACGATGTATAAAGGTTTTGGCGGTGATTGACTGTTGTGTAAAAGCGTTTGACAATACATTTTGGCTCTATAAGTTTATACAGCAAAAACGACCTATTAGGAATTGATGTAAAGGTTTACTTCCCGACTTTGTATAGCTGTTATAGTAAGGCGTTATAGCAACCTCCAATGTGACTAGTATACAACGATAGAACTTTATAACAGTGTTGACTGTCGCCCTAATGCGCCTGATTTACGCAATAAAGGTTCTGAACGAACTTTAATGGGTGCTTCGTTATAATAGAGATGAAAAGTCAAGAATAGGGCGATATTGAGGTATAGTGGGTTTTTACATCGTCGTTACAGTACATAGTACTATAGTGGGCACAAGAAGTCTACGACTACAACAGAGTGATTTGGTGATATAGCTGAGTGTCAAATTACATTTACGTAGCTTATATTGTCATATAAAGGTTTGTTAACGCTCGTTATAGGCGTGGTGATAAACTTATCACAAAGACACTTTTTTAGAACAGGATTATTTTTTATAACTGTTATAGTCCCTCTAGTACACAATAGTACTTTAACGGACATCCTTTCTCTTTTAAAACATAATTACAGTTTATAAAGGTAGGCTAGAAATGCTTCTATATGATAATTCAGTTTTGTAAAGGCATTTCTATCGCTCTTATTTCTAACAGCAACGTCGCGCGTCGTCAAGAAGCATTCAAATCACCAATGATCTATCAAATCAAGTTGAAGACGCAATTAAGTATACAAAATGGTTCCGTACAATATACATTTTACGTTAATGAATAAATGGAGAATTATTTAAATATGGACAATGATTCCAGGTGTGACAGTATTTTAGATTGTTTAAGCTGTTATTCAACTGAAGAAAAAAAAACAGCAACTACGAGATGGTGTGAAGATTTGGGCTGTTTATTATGATATTTCGCATTAAGCAATAAAAAGTTTGATTGTACTAATAAACGATCGAAAACCACAATTAATACAGTTTGTAGTAAACAGAAAAGGAAAATCAGCAACTTTATCACAAAACTCAGTGTTAATAAATAATAACTAATAAGTATCACTGACGTAGTCTCTTAGAGCTGATTTATAAACCCATATTTTCTGACGTGGTATTTTTATAAGTTTAATCTAATATATTCATCACATTTATGCCACAAGGACAAGCTCAAACAAAAGGAACCCTAATTTCATATAATGGTGGTTGTAATCTGTCATGACGAGTGCTATAGTAGAGTTCAGGAAGCTGGAAGTATGTTTATGACTTAAAATTCGTAATTTTTTTAGTAAAAGCTCAATAATCCGAGGGGGGCATTCAAATATTGACGTAAACCCGTACATAGTTTATCCGTAAAATTACAGTCGCACATCATTTTCCCCTTAAGAGACGAATAATTTAATTACAAAATAATATCTAACACCACGATATTCTCGTATTCTTTTCATTATCTTTTTCTCTTCAAAAACAATGAGACACTGCAGCAGCGGCGTGAACGAATGTAAAATGAACGAATGATGAATTATTAGTGAAGTAATGGAATCATGAACTCTTTTATAGTACTTAAAAAACCTTTAGTAGCGTTGCGGTGGCTTGTATGTCATCAAATAGAGATTGCGTTATACTGTTACATCAACTGTATTAGGCCAAAATTGTCATGCCCGATACCGCTACAGTTGTACTTTAAAACTGAATAGAGTTATAATTGCGCCACTTTCTTTGTAGGTGCACCTTCTTTGGCCTTTTATTTCACCACCGAATAGTTTTTACAAAACGTTCTATGGTCTTCTATACAACTAACTTTTCCTAGTTGGGTGGTTTTAGAAGATTTTACCTCTTGAGAAGTGAAAACTTTTAATTTTTTCGATTTAAATCCTTCAGATTGCCTTTTTACGATTTTAGGTATCTTTGTTTTGATTTAGGTGGTAAAAGGTTTTCCACTACTGCTTTAGCCTTTTCTCTTATGAAATCAGGCGTTAAATCCATATCTGAATCAGATGAACTCATCTCTGCTATACGGAAGTATAAACAAAACTCGACAACTCGAAAAAAACAAATTAAGATCGGATTGCCGCTTTCCTGCCTATTTTTCTTTTTTTTTCTGTGGCCGGCCCGGTATTCAGCCATTATTTTTAATTTTCATCATTGAAAAAATGGTAAATATTTTGCCCAAATCTATGTTATTTTAAAGAAATAGTTGAAACTAAATTATAATAAAGTCATTAAAAAAAACATTCTCTAATTAATACTTAACTTTAAGTTATTTCAATTTTAAATCACGCTGTAATTGAGTGTCTGAATACAAAGTTAGAACATGGTTCTGAACTAGTTTTTTTTTAATAATTTGACAGCTGTCAGTTGAAAACGTTTCTCCCTAGGCCTGAAAGTTTTACTTTCAACCCGCTCCTCAGGCAACTTCAGACCTACTTTCAGAGTATGAGTAATGAAAAAGTTATTATGCCTTGTGTCTGTGACTGTAGCTTCGCTTTCTTTGTTTTTCTGACATTCAAAAGTGCCTGTAATGTTCTAATTGAAATTTATGCTTTGAGTTTGAGAAAACCAATCCTTTAGTTAACTTTTCAACTCGTCCTTTCGTAACACAAAGACCAACAAAGTACCGACGAGACACCCAATTCTTTATAACTACAATCCCTACATCTACAGCCACTATGATTAACAGTCTCATTCCTCACCCAGAGAAGTTAATGACGTCATTCTTTGTAACACTATAGCTGGCCAATGTTGAAAACGGCCATAATTTACGGCCGTATCGCCTCAGTCCACTCGCGTTGATCCCGCTAACGTATCGGCCGCTATTCACTCTTACGAGCTCATTTACCATACTAACCGGGTATTGTGATAAGAATTTAAAGTAATACTGTTAAAGTTTTTATAGAATTTTTGTAAGTTTTTATTAGTACAAAATCTACTTTACAGTATTTAATACAAAGTTGCTTTTCGTCTGTTTTATTCTAAACGACGAAATAGATTTGGATGCAGTTTTCACAATCCTTATATGAACATATTCCGGTAGGTTTGCGTCTTTTTAGAATAATATTCAACTCTTAACTTCCGATGTTTTTCCAAGTTATAAAACGATATGGATACTTTAAGTCGGTTAAAAAATTAATGTATAATGCAATTTTATTCTGCTCATACCGTAAGTTAAAACAACCGTAAAGGAAAGTTAAAATACGTGACGCGTATAGCGAGGGTGACGACATCTCAACATACTCTTTGAGTCGACGGACACGCCTTATGCATAATCAGTGATCTATTCAACCCTAAGGCTTTACATAAATAAGCATACCTATATGGTTCCATGCAGAAGGATGATGTGCAGTTGAGAATGGAAGGTTTTTTTTTCTTATGGATTTCATGCTCTGCCCGCTACGTATATCAGCCTCTTTTAATGCCTCATTCAATCCTTAGGACATAGACAGGACTTCTTCTCTGAGACAGCTTTCTACATGATTTTGAGCTCCCAATATTTCGAGGATGTTGCAAGCGCCCAAAAAAAGCGTCAAGCGTAAGCGTCGCGAGCTCAAAATCACGAACAATCACGAAAGATATCCCGTAATTGACAACATTTTACATGTTGTTCTTTTCGCTAAACATTTTCTTAATTATGGTAAAATTTTAACATCCTGCCTTTGTGGTATTCCCAGTAACTTGCAATCTAATTAATAAAGCGGGAAAACTTATTGCCTATTTTTTGGGAATTGTCCTTAAGCAAAGTGGGCAACTGTTACCAAGTGTACACGTGGAAAGGTGGCAATATATCGCCTAAGACATTGGACCTCAGCGGTTGGCGGATTTTCTGTATCTAATACTAGACTCAAGTTTCTTTGAAATCTTAAACAGTAAACAAAAATCTGTTTTCATAGATCGCCATAACGATGAAGGAACATAAACCAAACCACTTTATGACAGCAATTTTCATGTTAATACGAGTAAACCACGTGTTTATTAACAACTAGCTTTTGCCCGCGACTTCGTCCGCGTTTCCGTCGTTTTTCGAAAAAAAATTAGCAGATGTCCTCCCTCATAGTTTTGAAAAAGTACCTACGCTTTTACCTACTCAATACAAAAAAATAAACATGAATGACCCAAAACTAACCTATCAGTACTTATCTAAAAGTCTATGAGTACTACTTCTACTTTTATTCTACCTACTACTACTTCACTTAAAAAAAAATAGCAACTATTAATAGTTTACAATTTAAACAAAACTAAACCTAATTCATAAAATAACAACAAAAGAAATTAAAATAAACTATTTAAAGACTAAAAGTCGCGCTGATAAGCACGGTTTATAAAATAACAATTATTGTCTGTCAATAAAGTCCAACACTCTGAACGCATCAACAGCCAAATATTGAATGAAGCTTGCGCTCGCCTCCCGCCCCTTTTATACTCTGCCGCCGCGAGCCGTGTCGAGCGCGGCAACCGTTACGCAAAAATGATCCTTACAGCTTGCTTCTCTATTCACGCGCGATGGCTTGTTAGCGTAGGTATTTCATGTATAAGTTTGGTGTTTTTGTACCGATTTCTATGATTCTTTTTTTATTAAATAGGTACTAATATTCATTAAAAAAATAAGGATGATGGTGAGTGTTATTGGTATTATATTATACGTAATAGTAAACAAATATAATAACAAATATCTGAACTGCTAAGCTATCGGGAGTTACACGTGTTATTGTGAGTCAACTATAAAAGATAGATATATGCTGTCTTGGGATATTTTTTATATAATTTTATGTTGAATATTTCCGTTATACATGATTTCTATGTAGCTTTAACCATTAAGGCTGCACACGCGACGGAAGCTTAAAAAATCAAGTAATTTCTCCCGTTTTCCCAACATTTCCTTACACTGCTCTGCTCCTATTCATTGTAGTGTGATGAAAAGTATACTATAACCTGCCCAGGAGTTCGAAGAATAACTGATGTTTTTTTTTTTAATTGGGGTTGAGTGAGAATATTATAAACGTAAGAGTAAACAAATATAATAATAACAAATCTCCGAACTGCTAAGCTATCGGGAGTTACACGTGTTATTGTGAGTCAACTATAAAAGATAGACATATGCTGTCTTGGGATATTTTTTATATAATTTTATGTGGAATATTTCCGTTATACATGATTTCTATGTAGCTTTAACCATTAAGGCTGCACACGCGACGGAAGCTAAAAAAACCAAGTAACTTCTCCCGTTTTCCCAACATTTCCTTTCACTGCTCTGCTCCTATTAATGGTAGCGTGATGAAAAGTATACTATTACCTGCTCAGGAGTATGTAGAATAATTGTACCAAGTTTCGTTAAAATCCGTCGAGTAGTTTTTTTTTCTATAAATAACATACAGACAGACAGACAGAAAGACAGACAGACAGACAAAAATTTTACTGATTGCATTTTTGGCATCAGTATCGATCACTAATCACCCCCCGATAGTTATTTTGTAAATATATTTCATGTACAGAATTGACCTCTCTACAGATTTATTATAAGTATAGATCAGTAAGTCATTAAACACAATTAAACAGTATTCGTTGGCTTTAACTGTAGTAAGTTGCAGCACGAAGTGGGAATTAGGCCAGAAGGTTCATCTTCTTAGCACTTACTGGAAAATAAAATCGTATACAGAAACTAATGACCTTTAGCCCGAATTATTGTTCAGGTCGCTGGTCACACGTGCAAGGCCGTGCTCTCGCAGCAGCAATCGGGGCAGACCTCTCTTTGCCAAGTGGCCAAGGCCAAGGCCGACAGCAGGGGGGCATAGGAGGCAGCAGTGTCCTTCTGCGAGGACGTTATCTCGCAGAAGGAGGCGGTGGAGAGCGTCAGGGAGGAGGACTACCTCGCTGACGCGATTCGTCGCAGGAGGACGGGGCGGCGGAGGAGGCGCCATGGCGACCTGATGCCGCCTTAACAGGTGCCAGCGGGCAATTGATCGGGGAGTCTATCGTCGTCGCTTTGCACGGCCCTCACGAGTGGTGGCGATGTCTCAGGTGAGCTCGGACATCGCCAAAGGAGTTTGGTGCCCGGAGACGGTCTGCGCTGGATGGGTCGCGAATGTCACGTAGCAGTTCTCGCGGCCGCGGCCCACCCGCACAGGCGACAGTAGGCTAACGGCGGTGTTTTTAGTGGGTGCAAGCCCTACATAACCAAACCGTCTCCCCGGACAGTACGGTATGCGTTAGGCATTTTTCACACCGTTTAATAAAAAAAAAGGTTGGCTGCACGTGGGCACAATAAACACTCCATTACTAAAATGCATCTTTTGGTTTCTGCTCAAACGATTTGATTGTTGAGCCGATAGTGAAAGATGATTACACTGACGAGTACTCTGACCCCGTTTCGGGTTTTCGGTTATGTCAATTGAACCTTGCATAATGTAGGGTATTTTTTGGCGTGGAAGAAGATGTGGAGTGCACACGACACAAATATAATGCAGACTTAGCATTGCCCTTACATTTTCAGGAGCTCGTGGCTTAACAAGAACAGCCGCTCGGGTCGATCTTTAGGTTAAGCCGTGCTTTCCTAGGTTGGTCCGTGGATGGGTGACCACCCATTACATACTGAGTTTCCTCCGTGCCTCGGAAAGCACGTTAAGCCGTTGGTCTCGGCTGTCATTTGTAGATCTTTGACAGTCGTTACAGGTAGTCAGTGATCCGAAAGTCTGACAACCAGTCTTATTAAGGGGTATCGTATTACCTAGCGCTAACTGGGTTGTGGAGGTCAGATAGGCAGTCGCTCCATGTAAAATACTGGTATTCAGCTGCATCCGGTTAGACTGGAAGTCGACCCCAACATAGTTGGGAAAAGGCTAGGCAGATAAGATTGCCGTTACATTTTCAAGTTTTGAGTGAGTCTACTCTTTCTCTTGGTCATAAATTACAGCTATGTGTATTGAGGTCGTAAAATAAGGTATTAACGAAGAGGTTGCTAAAGACGAGTATGTATTATATTCATTATGAAATCAGATATAAGAGTATTATAGAGTATTCTACTTTAGTAATAGTTTGTTCTAGAAATAAATTACCCTTCTTAATTAATTCTAATGAGAAAAGTAGCAGTTTCGAGTAGAATTGAAAACTTCTTTCCGTTTAATTACTTACCAACCAAATATTTTTTTTGGTATTTTATTTTCTCTCGGCAACTTTTTACAGCTGTGGTAAGCCCCGACTGAGATGTCACATCACAGGTTGTGAGAATAGAATAATCTTTATTTGCGTGAAATATGGTAAATTGAGGTGTTACTATAATAACAGTGTGACGAATACATCCATCCTAGAACTAAGAATTCGAAGTTATGTGACATAGCTACTAACTACATAGCTACTAACCCCGTAATAAAAAGGAGAACTGTGTCCCAGCTAAGGAAATTTTGTAATATGTGAAAAATTTATTTATCAATTAAATTGTAGATTTCATTTCACTCCTTCTTTGTATCCATACAAAATAGTGATAATTCAAAAAAATATATTCAATTTTATTCATAAAAGTATGCAATCATTTTATCAACGTTTTGTTATGACGTTGTCACGTTAAACTATCGCCCGTAAACCAACTTTACAGACAACCAATTTTTTTTAAATTCGCTTTCCTTCTTATTAACTATTATATTTTAACATGCCTGTAAAACAAATAGGCATCATTTATTTAGTATCCTATCTAAACTAATCGGTGCTGGATGGCGATCCATTAATTTTAAATAATTGAATTGAGGCCAACACTTTAGCGGCAGTGAAGGGTTAACAAACTTTGTAATTTAGAAGCTCCTGGAGCCAGTTTTTCGTTTTATATAATTAACAGTTAAACTAATTACGTATTGAAGTTTAGGGTTCAATTAACTCCTGAAACGATTTCTCATGTAATTAGTTTTAATAAAGGAAATGGAGGAGCTTTTGTATTTAGGGAAAGATGTGACGATCATTTCGTCAAGGGCAAGGAGACAAGTATGTATCGTTAAAAATAATTATTATACAGGATGGGAGTTACCACTAATTCAGAACAACCCACTCCCAAATTCAAATTTCTAAATCGTTTTTTTTTTTAATCAGCTTTTTCCAGTAAAAGTGCAATACTGCCTTCACGGTCAAAATGTATGGAACAGCTGATTAAAAAAAAAATTAAAAAAATTCCATGTGGGATCAGAATGATGTACTGAATACGTGGTAATCGTTTGTGCGTCCGTGTCTCTTCCACTTACTTGCTGTAGCCCGCGTCCATATCTGCGTGTATTTTTTTTTTATTTTGAAGTACCTACATTTATATCAAGCAAGAAAAGAAGCTAATGTCCCAGGTTTCCTTAGAAAGTATTATCCTTAGAACTCAATAAAGAGCGGCTTGAAGAAGTTATTAGATTGAGAGGCAGCGTTACTTCCGTATTCGAAATAAATAATATTAAGTAATAATTTAATTTTTCACCAAAACGTAGATCAAAACTAAGATAGTAATTCTTATTTGCGTCTATTATTACGGCATTAAACAGATTAACTGACATACACCCCTATAAGTTTAGACAACAAAATGTCAAAACAGATCCACAACAAACTCTTTTGTGTAACTTCGTTTCCTGCCGTCACTGTCCAAACTCTCGAGAGAGGAGACCGGACCGAAATGACACCATCTCTACTCGGCGTTCGCAAATTGAAACGGAAGGTGTCCAATAAATTCCACATTCCCCTTCAAGGAATTTGGCCGACAAGTCCCTTTCGTTGTGTATGTGAATATTTTATCAGAGTTATTTTAGCATTCTGCGTGAGTTTACTATACGTTTTGTTATAGTTCAGTAAAATGTTTGATTAAACCTATCGCTCGCGTGTTACATAGTAATGAGTTTTGGAGCAGTTTAGCATAGCATACTTAAGAATAATCAGCATATTGTAATGTTCCCATTGCTGGGACACACGGCCTCCTCTCTATGAGAGAGAATGGGCCACCCACGACGCGGGCCCAGTGCAGGTTGGTAGAAGTCACATGTCTTCGAATTTTTGGTTCTAGGACATGCCGGTTTCCTCGTGATGTTTTCCTTCGCCATTTTTGAGAGCAGTGGTCATGAAATAAATTACATAAAGTAACGCCTGCCTGGGTTCGAAGCCACGACTTACTGTTCGTAAGTCGGGGCCGCCACCACTGAGCCACCGCTGCTCTCTAATGAAATAGTTTACTCCACGATAATTTACTTATTTTGTCTGCTTAGCGTGGCGATGGCAATCTAAATTGTGTCAGCCCAGAACTGAGCTACTAGTTTGGCGCTTTTGGTAGGGCCCATCAGTTCCTGTAGTGAACAAACAACAGGACACGCAAGACACGATATTAAGTGCCCCATCGTAGGCGCAAAGCGCAAGTCCATCGATGTGTGGCCGGCTTTGGGTTTCCGCTCGGTGGGTATCATGGACGCAAAGAATGCCGCAGTGAGTTTTGCGGTAGACATCGAAAAAAAAAATCCCCCTTTCCTCCTTCGATGTTGACCGAGACCACGCACAAAACCGGCTTTATAAGTGGACTTTGGATTGCCATCGTAGTGAATGGATAATTTTACAAGAAAAATAATAAAGGTACAGACTCACATCAAACTACTACAATCTGTCAAATTTCTCTAATTTTTTTTTTATTTATTACAAAATGGGCCTGCCCTTGACCTCGATCACGCCTGGTGGAAAGCGATGGATGAGGTCTGTGATGAAACGAGCGTGCCCAGAAGATCCCTGTTCACTCCTGCTTTGAAGGCAGACGGGTTATATGTGGGAGGGAACACAGATGCCGGCAGAGAGTTCCACACCTTGGCTGTGCGCATGATAAACGTGGAGGAGAAGCGCCGAGTACGACTTGTCGGGATATCAACCAAGTGTGGATGGTACGCCGCAGTAAGTCTGCTAGTCCGGTGGTAAAAGGGTGATGGTGGGATCAGACCGTGGAGCTCCTGTGCACACTCCGAAGTACAGTCTGTAGAAGACCGACAAACAGGCGACATTACGCCGATGAGCTAGGCTGTGAAGCGTAGCTATCAAAGTCTCGTCGCCTATGAGTCTTTTAGCTCTGCGTTCCACCGAATCAAGTGCAGCAAGCTGTTATTTTGCTGAACCATCCCACAACTGACTGCAATACTCCATACAGGAACGGACCTGTGCTTTATATAAACTTAAAAGCTGTCCAGATGTGAAGTACCGCCTCACCTTATTCAGGATGCCCAGCTTCTTAGCTGCGGTCTGAGCTTTCGACTAGATGGTTGAGCCGAATTTGAGATCCGATGTCAACTCCATGCCCAAAAGCTGTAGGCGGTCGGTGACTGGTACAACTGTACCTCGGAAAGCTGGAGACAACTGGAACTGGCTCTTTTTAGCAGTGAAAAGACATGCCTGTGTCATCTAATAGATTTTCAACTTTATCTCTAAAGCATTAGGTAAGGTTGGTTGGGAAAATCTGTCAGTTTCGGGTAGGTTGACCTGCAGTGCTGGGGTCTGTACATAAAAATTTAACATTTATTCGAAGTGCTGATTTGGTAATGAACTCTTTTATCTCAAAGTCAAAAAGAAAAGATTCGAAGGCTGGTTTTATAGTCACGCCGCTAGACGCGCCGTTGGGCAGCGCGCTGTTGAACAGGAACACCGAACGGCGCTGCTCAAGCGCGCGAATTTGAAACGCTACTACTACCCCAATACATATCCGAGCGCGCGCGCTTCCGACGGCGCTGCTGAAACGCGTGACTATAAAATCAGCCGAACAAGAAAAGTTTAGCTCGAAATATACCAATCAAAAATATTAAAAAACTGGCCAAGTGCGAGTAGTTCTCACACGCACACTGGGTTCCGCAGCACCAAACAATATAATAAAACATTTTAAAGGCTTTTCATAATTATGTTGTGTTGTATTACATTCAACAGCAAAACTAAATTTGTTTTTCATAGTATGTTAATGAAAAACAAAGTCACTGCTTCAGTTTGATGAAAAAGTCCCATAATATGTCTCAAAAACTAAACATCAAATCTTATACAAACCATTTTTTTCTTGGTTCTACAATCCTACCTTTTTTAGAATTTTCCTCTTCTTACTTTAGAAATTAGAGGGATTTTACCTCTTTGGAAGTGTCTATCTTTCGAACGATTGATTTTGTGAAAAAATGCTTTTAGGAACCTCAATGTCATTTTAAAGACCTATCTATTGGCATCCCGCATGTATAGGTATGATGTTTTTTTTTTGTTTTAGTTTCAGTTCCATGTATGGTGAGCCCCTCTTAATCTTTTTTTTTGTATTAAAATCGTAAAGCGGTTGATAGAATACATACTACCTGCTAAGTTTCAACTGTAATGCATGCATGCATGTGTTAATAGTTTCGGAATAAAGTGGCTGTGACATAACGGACGGACAGACAGCGTTTTCAGGTAAGTTCGATGTTTAGTAAAAATACCTTATTTTGTATCTATGTATTTTCCATCTCATAGGTACAATGGACTTAGGGCACGCCACGATAGTGGCGATAAGTCCCCTATTTGAGGAGTGGCTAGAGAGGCGCCACGGCGCCTTCACCTTCCGCCTGACGCAGGTCCTCACCGGACACGGTTGTCTCGGGAGGTACCTGCACCGAATCGGGCGGGAGGAAACGCCCGGGTGTTATCATTGTGAGAATCGCCCGGAGGACACGGTGGAGCACACCGTGGAGGTCTGCTCCGCTTGGGCGGAGCACCGCCGTGTCCTCGTAGCGGCGATTGGCGGCGGCGACCTCTCGCGTCGGGCCCTGGTTCAAGCCATGGTCCGGGGCGAGAGGAAATGAGAAGCCGTCACCTCCTTCTACGAAGCAGTCGTGCTAGCGAAGGAGGTGGCGGAACGTGAGAAGGAGAGAACCTCACGGCCCAGCCGCCTCGGGAGAAGCACCGGGCGTCAGGGGCCACGTCGTGCTGTGGACGGTAAGTAATGGGCTAGCTCGTCGTCCGTCCATCGTATGACGACAGGCCGTGTCGACGGCGCGTTCGTGTTCCAAGCGCGCCTTAAAGAGATGTCAGCAAACATGAGGGCCCGCAAGGGCCGATGCCTGCCAGGGCTGCGGGACTGTTCGAAAGAGATACCGCGGCCCTTGTACATAAAGGGCAAAAGAAGGAACATGGATGGTTTTTAATCGGTAAAAGTCTGACACTCCCTTCCGCTCCGCCCAGAGCGGGAGGAGTCATTTGATGATTTCCAATCCGAAAAAAAAAGGTACTATGGACTTTAACTTGAACCATGAATTTGTATGTTTGTTATATTTCATGAACAACAACTATATTGAATGCAAACAAGTGAAATAAACACTAAAACCAGTTCAAACTGGTTAACGTATGATAGCTTTGTGTTTACTAACCCCGTGTTGTTGATAGTGTTAAAGAGGAAATCATTTTGTCCAGTAATTATGTTGATTCTATTTGATTGTGGATATTATGTGTTTGAACAGTTCCCAGTAAGTTTCAGTTAACATTTTCACAGACTAAACATAAAATCTGTTTTTTTTTGTTGAAAATTATTACGTAGGTATATGAGCGCATTAGGGCTGCGGGACTGTTCGAAAGAGATACCGCGGCTCTGGAACACAAAGGGCAAAAGAAGGAACATGGATGGGTTTTAGTCAGTAAAAGTCTGACACTCCCTTCCGCTCCGCCCAGAGCAGGAGGGGTCATCTGATGATTTCCCATCGCAAAAAAAAAAGAGAAAATAAAAGGCATATGAGCGCATTGACAAGTCAATTCACTTGTTACTTTGCTAAGACCTCTGATGAAAAGTCTTCTCACCATTGCTCATCGCAAGTCTGCAAAACAAGTCCAGAATACTCTAAAGTGAAAGTTAATAATAAAAACGGGGCGCTTCCAGTCTAACAGCTGATTTAGTTGAATATTAGAATTTTATATGGAGCCACGGCCCATCTGACCTCCACAACGCAGCATGTCTTCTTCTTCCATCTTTTATGAAGAGTCCGCGTGAGAGTAAGAGGAAAACATGCGATGTTGAGGGGGCCTCTAAGGCCCATTTTCAAATGTTTGATCGCTGTTGATCAACCCTGTAAGGCCCATCTGTCACTGTCATCGGTTATGTCATAAATTTGCTGATAAAAACTGCATCTATCTTGCTCAAAACTTTCACAGAGTCTAGGAGAAAGAACAAGAGAGATATACTGCCTCTGTCCAAGTTATTTGAAAAGCACTCGTTAATCCGGCAAAGTACCCGCAGACAGCAAAAACAAAATTAATCAATTTAAAAATAATAATAACTGTCATATAAAATACATAGTAATAGTTAATTGCAAGTGCTTCAACCTACACAAAATTGTAGAACGGCTATTTTTATTTTCAATAATATCAGGATGGAATTCAAAATTGATTGTGATGAAAATAAAATTGTTCATTTCTGCTATCAAGGTCATCTTTGAAAACTCATTCTGACAAACAACGTTACCGATGAGCAGTGTCATTTCATGGGTTTAAATAATTAAAAATAACTTTATTAACAATGATAGGAAATCGTCTGGTGTGCAATTTGAAACCTGTAATGTACTATCGTTTTATCTTGGGTTTTAGACAAAACTTTCAATCTTCATTCTGCTGCCGCTTTCTTTCAAAACTGTACCCCATTGTTCTGGTGTCTATCATTTTTATTCATGAATATTTCTTTTCTAAAGGTCCCCATTTATTTCACCAATATCTGGCGTACGCAGAGTATTTTGTTTACGTTTTGGTCTCATTCCATACAAAAGACGAATACTTTTATTCTTGGTTTAAATATTTACATGCGATTGATAGTTTTCCTGGTGCGAAGAAACTTTACCGACGACTGGATATTTTTATTTTAATATCCATGATTTACTGTTGGACATTTGCTGTTTCCGGAGTCGTGTATGCATATTCTGGGAACTTCTTTTCTTTAGAACCTGAAGAATATTTTATTGTATTTTTTTTCTTCTGTGCTATTGATATGGGAAGGTTTACCATTTGTATGTGCTTATGCCTGCTATATTATCGCACAAAAGTATTAAAAATGGCATTGGAACTAGATTTCTTAGATCTCCGCCTTCGAAATGTGTTTGATGTGAAGAGGTTCATACAAATGTACGTGTCGCTTGAAGAGAATCTAAAAAATGTCAGACGCCCTATGAATCTTATGGTAGGTACTTATCCAACCGATCTTCATGCGGTGGCTCAAACTATGTCTTATGAAGTAATGATTTATCTTTTTCAGGCTGTGATTGGTGTGTTGTGTCTTATAGTCAAAACAATGGTTGAGATCTCCGTTAAACTGGCCCTTTTGAAACAATTGGTTAGTTCACAATACTATAAAATTTTACTTTAGATGGAAAAATATAAAAAGTTCTCGTTTATTTTAGGGCGCAGGCGCACTTGACCTTGTGGACTCGTTAGCTGTTTGGATACCAGTCATGTATCTCGTTGTGGCTGCTGTGACTTTGGATTTGACAGCTGATAACATGAGAGATATCCAAGTTACCTGTATCGAGAAGAGACTACGTTGCACAAGTAAGAATTGTTTGCGAGGTTTAAGATTATGAATCTCAATAAGGAATTTCCTAAGTTTCGTTCTCATTTTAGTTGATTACCTTCTTTAAATTTTTCGAAGAATGGGTCCTATTATGTCCATATGCAAACCAGAGTCATGTCCAATGTCAATGTCCACTCTCATAAAGATCGGAGACTCCACATTCGAAATTGATGACGATTAGGTATGTTTTGTCTCTTGAGTTAGGTAGGTGCAACTTAGCATCGCGATTCTGCGGAAACCGCAGAGGGCGATGGCCGTCAGGTCTATCAGGGGGTATCGCACAATCTCCTACGAGGCGGCTTGTGCACTGGCCGGGTCGCCACCCTGGGACCTAGAGGCGAGAGTCCTCGCGTCACTGTACCGGTGGCGCGAGGAGGCGCGGGCGCGGGGCGGTGGACCGATGCAGCGAGAGATCGATCTGCGTCGGTCCCAGCTCCGCGAGGTCTTGGTGGCGGAGTGGCGGCAGAAGCTTTTGCGCCCTACCGCCGGCTTCGCTACCATCGAGGCGATCCGACCAGTGCTCGAGGAATGGCTCGAGAGGAGGCACGGCTCCCTGTCATTTCGGGCGACGCAGGTATTCTCGGGGCATGGTTGTTTCGGGAAGTACCTGTGTCGCATAAACAGAGAGGCGGACGCTCGGTGTCATCACTGCGTCCATTGTCTGGAGGACACGGCGAGGCATACGCTGGCAGGGTGTGCCGCATGGGAGGAGCCGCGCCGTGCCCTCGTGACAGTAGTGGGAACCGACCTGTCGCTGCCGGCCGTCGCTCGTGCGATGGTCGGGAGCACAGAGTCGTGGGATGCGGTGATCTCCTTCTGTGAAACGGTCATCTCACAGAAGGAGGCTGCGGAGAGGTTGAGGGAGGTCGAGACCACTCTCCCGATCCGTAGCAGACGTACCGGGCGTCGGCGGAGGGCGGATAACGGCCTCTTCCGGCCCCCCTAAACGGGTCCAGAGGGACGGCGGACTTGGGGACGTCCGCTGCCCCCCCGTATAACTGGACCCGAGGTGGTGGCGCGTAGTGTTCCGCGCGCCCCCCTAATGGCGCACCGGGGGGAGGACACCTCACTCCCCCCGCAGACTTGAGGAGGCCCGCGGAAGCGGGCCGGCACTAGCCGGGGATCGTGGAAGGCGCACTAGTTCCCATGATCCCCGGTGCAAGTGTGGGAAGGGAACACCGGGGTGGTTTTTAGTCGGTTAGAGTCCGACAGACCCCTCCGCCCGCCCCAGGGCGGAGGACATCCGTGTGGATTTTCCACCCCGGAAACAAAAAAAAAAAAAAAGGTAGGTGTAACTTCGTGAGTGAAGTTAATAGTCAAATCTAACTCAGCTCTGAAGATAGACCTAACTGCATTTAGAAATGTGCGGCATTTCTAAATGCAGTTAGCGTCTCACGTATCACAGTGTTTTTTTATAAGCCATTTAGGTCCAATTCCAGAGCAAAACCCTCTCTTCCGTCCTTCCACTTGTCCCATTACACGTATCCATTGCTTATCAAGTTCATCCCTCCATCTCCGCTGGGCCTATCGCTTTGCCTTATGGGACCCAAAGTGTGGTTATTTTAGCTCATAGCTCTTTGGGAAGGCCTGTATATAGCAGTGGACATCTTTCGGCTGTAGTGATAATGACGATAATGACTGAACGTCATCTGGCCTTTGTCTTATGATTGCTGTTAAGCAGTTATGCATCAGTGACAAGGATAGGTAGGTAACGTTTATAAATTTCGGTCTGAGAAATCTACAAACGACCTTCAGTAATTAAGATTTTTGTACAAATTTCGTGGTCCGATAATTTCTAAGTTTTTGATGATTCAGTCGTTATATTACCACCAAGTACCCACATTTTATTTCTTGCAGACGAACGCGATCGCTGTGAAATGCAACAGTTGCTGCAACTATTGGAGCATTGTCCTCTGAGCTTCACAGTTTGGAGCACCAATCCGCTCAGCATGTACTTACTGCTCAGTGGTTTCTCCTTCTGTATCGTCAATATTATCGCTATAACGCAGATAAAAAGCTTTTACACCTAGAAGATCTCATTAATTCAATGCCGTTGTATGCATAACCTGTTAAAACTTGATACTAATATGTCCACTGCACAAGATACTTCTATAAAAAAAAACAAATATTAGTTAAATCACGCACACCTTCTTTAGTAATACATTGTGACACCAAACTGTTCTGCACAGTCGGTTTGCACCTTCAATACGTTGTTATTTAAAATATTAAAGAAATAAAGTATGCTCCAGTTTATTTTTTAAAGCTCTCATGATATCTTTCTCAAGACAAAACTTACACAGTGAAAAAAGTACTACAAATGCTGATGATGATAATTATCAGCCTCAGATATCAGATCATCAGCCTGCAGTCCACTGCTGGACATAGATGTACGTCAGAACCGCGGGTGTACTTTTCAGATCTGCCTAATTATTCCAATTATTTGGTACCTTCTGTGTACCTTTACGTACCTCTCTTGAAAATCTGTGTACCTACACCCGTATAATTATATTTAAAAAATTAGGTATACCCGCCATCCTGATGTCAGAACCGCGGGTGTACTGCTAACCAATATGTAGCTAAGTACACTCTATAAGTAGATTTGGTACCTCTTGTGTACCTGCAGAAACATGTATTTAATAAACAAAATACTGTCTGGTTGCTGCGAAAAGTTAAAAAAATAATTTCTATGACGTTGTTATTATTTAAAAAAAAAACAATCTTCAGTATTCATAACTTAACTCAGTATTATTAATTAACAAGTATCCTTGTAACTTACCGGGGCTGCCTCAATTTTGTGCTGTAAAACAATTGTATGAGAAACAATAAAAACTTTTTAATTTAATTTAATTTAATAACTTAACTTAAATATTTAAAAAAACCTATTACAAAAACAAACAACAGTTTACCTCGGTGGTTCAGTGGTCGTAATATGTCACTGCTGAACACGATGTAGTGGGTTTGATCCCCACATAGAACAACAATTTGCGGATCACACAAAGTATTATCCTGAGTCTGTGTATAATTTGTGACCGTTCATTTCATGTTTTGATTCCCGGTATGGGCACACAATCACACTCACACTAATAATATAAAGGCGAAAGGTTGTGAACCGCGGGGCGCAGCTAGTAGTGACTAAATGTTATGCGAAGCTTCTGGATTCGGAATTCCGTCTCAAAGTCGTCATGTTGTTTTTTTTCCGTATCACCTATCTAAGAACACTTGGATTACCAAAACGAATCTAACGATATGATAATTAAATAAATCCGTGCAGCGGTTTGGAACATATGAGGTAATAAAGAATATTACATGCATACAAGATACGCGCGAAAAACATAACCCTTCCTTGGCGGTCGGGTAATTAGAAAAACGGGTTCATTATTTATAATACTGCAGTAAGACCACACAAAATTGAGTTGTATTTTTAGGTTCAATCATCATACCGAAATAAACTCACGATATCGATTTGAAACGTGTTATGAAACTCAGAGGCTTTTCATCATACCACTACACTTCGGGCAGCCTAGTACTGTTAGGTAGTGCGTAGTTTTATTGATTAAATTAAAATATTTGTTGAAAACAAAAACGAGGAAACCATGATCGGTAACCAGCCAGTGTGCAACATAAAACCAATAATGTACTATCGTTTTATTCTCGGTTTCAGCCAAAACTTTCAATCATCCTCCAGCTTCGTAAATCTATTTTCAAAATTGTATCCAATGATGCTATTTACTTTCATCTGCTTAATGTTTGTATTTTTCAATAATTTATTGAACGTTCATTTCACATATATTTAACCTTCGGTGAATACGTATTGAACGTTTTGGTGCCATTGCTTACTAATAAAGATTTTATGAATACTTACTTTAGATATCTTCATACGATTGATAGCATTCCTGGTACAAAGAAAGAATACCGAAGATTGGAAAACATATTTAAATGTGGCACATGTTTTGCAATCGGATTCAGAGTGTGTAGTGTGCTGTCAATTTTCTATTCAGTGCCTGGATTATTTTACATGATTGACTCGGTGAATTTACGTTTTATTTTTCTTATTCTTTGTTAATGATATGGTAAGGCTAGCTATGGTTATGTGCTTTGGTTTGCTATATTATCGTACTAAAGTATTTAGAATAGCTTTAACGACAACCCAATTGAACAATTCGCTTCGGAATAGATCTGCTGTAAACAAGTTAATTCTAATGTATGAGACGATTATCGACACTTTCAAAGATCTTGGGGGACATTTTAAATGGTTGGTATGTATAAAATTGGATTGATTCATAGAAACTGCTGAACTTTTTACTAATATACTGAGTAAATGTTAATTTTTCAGACTGGTCAGTTTATTGTGTGCTTTAATGAAAACTATGTACGAGACGAATGTGAGATTGAGTTTTATAAAACAAAATGTAAGTTTATTTTACCTAGTTCAGTATGCGCGTCAGCCAAATAAAACCAGTAAGTGTAAGCTGGCCTCTGATTTTATTGAAACTCCGTACCACGCCCGAACTGCTCAAGGTTACCATACCAGTGCTCGATTTGTGATCAACTGAACCCATTATTCCAAACAAAACTTTTGACGTATCACAACCCTTCATTGCACAAGCAACATTAAGATTCGTAAGAGAAGTTACTTGGTTATCTACCGGGTTCAAGGTATATTACCAAGTACCTACTAATTATCTTTTAAAAAAAGCAGAATTTCATGAAGTAAAGGTACGATTCCGAAAGTGACCGCAATTGCAAGCAGCCCAATTGCAATAATAGACTGCAAGGACACGTTTTTTGTCGTTCCAGTCTATTATTGCCACATTATTATTATTAGTTCATTCCTATTATTGCTACTACATTATTACTATTAGTCCATTCTTATTATTGTTACTTGTTTGCGATTGGGCGCTCCTTGTGGGGCTCAACATCGCTGTCAATGTGGTGAAGCAGTCGACTGCCACGGACACCATGGCCTTTCTTATAGTAAGACATGCATTGACACTTGTGCTTTGTAATATCTCCTGTGTACTTGGCTACTCTATGGTGGAATTGGTTGATACATCGATATTTAGGATAATACCCGTTCTGAGGATTTTTGTGCGCTGTTGAAGCATTATTTGATCATTGAACATCAGCGCTGACTGATTATTTTGAAGAATTAAAGATTTTTATTCTCAACTAAACCGAAATAAATTTCTTTGAGATAAACGTGACCGCATTGGGCTACAGAATTTGCTGCGACTTTTACAGCACCGTCCTCTGCGCTTCTCAATTTTGCGAATTGAACCGCTCAGCGTGCATCTTATATTCAGCTGTTTTTCCTTCTTTATCATCAATTGTATTGCAATTATGCAGATTAAAACTTACTATACATAGACGAAAACAGATATATTCTGTACAGAGTGGAGATGCGATTATCACAATAAACAGTGCGTCAGTTAAAACAAGTTATTTATTTTCGGAACACACGGCACTTTGGTTCCTTGTGTGCAACAACGTGAGTACGTGAGTGAGTGATGTACTGTCATTGTTTAATTTTTTATGTTTAAATTCAGATACAAAGGACTTTTTTTATTAATAAATGACTATGACTATCCTTTTTTGAATTATTTTGTAGGCTGAATATTATGCTTAAAGTAGGTTTTGAGTTATCCTCTTTGTATGATACGTGTCGATACTACTCGTATGCCACATTCGACGCTGCCAGAATTGTTAACATCGTCAGAATTCCTATGAATAAATTAGAACGAAAAAGAAAGACGACGAATACCAATTATTAACAATTGAATTTTTGTATTTGTAAATGTATGCACATATGTATTCTTAGCATTACGATTGCATTATCATTTCATTTCTTAGCTTTGCGATTTCGATTTTTGATTATTTTTTAAACGAGATTAAAAAACAAACACACATTTTCTGTTTTTTTTTTTCTCCTTTAAAACCATTTCTAACATTTTTATAGGTAGTGATCAAGTACGTGAGAGTATGAGTTGTAATATTTCTTTATAAGCCGCCTCTGTGTCCCTCTACAGGTACACACAGATACTGCTGTGGCTACTTTATCAGCTCTAAGTGAAATATTATCTCTAGATAAGTAAATAGTGAAATGGATAGGACATTGATATTGTTGGAATTTTGTTTTAATATGTTCAAAATGAGATAAAAAGGTACTCGAATAGCCACAGCATACCGAAAGCAACGCTGTAAGGCATGTTAAGAGAAAGAGATGGACTGATGAGTTTGTGAAGGCAGCTTGATGGAGACGTACAGAACCGGGTGACGTAGCGACGATTGTGATAGCCTATGTCCTGAGAGGTCTTTTAGCTGAAATTATGATGATGAAAAGGTTTATTAACAAAGTACTTCATCCTTCCCTCAAAGTATATTGTAGCCCAAACTGTCTGCTTCATCTTTCCTCCTTTTTTATGTTTAATGGGCCTACTCTTGACCTCAATCTAGTCCTAGAGGACAGAGATGAGGTCGACGATGGAACGAGCTAACCCAAAAGATGCCTATTAACTCGCGACTTAAATAGATTGGGGTCATATGAACTTGGGAACACCGACGAAGGCAGGGAATTCCACTCCTTAGCTGTGCGCATAATAAACGATGTAGCAAAACGCTTCGTGCGAATTTGTGGAACATCGACAAGGAATGGGTGATAACCTGCAGTACGTCTGGACTCCCGATGAAACAAGCGAGATGGTGGAATGATCTCGTGGAGCTCTTGTCTATTTTTTGGGAAACAGGTTCATAATTTTGCTCTGATAATTTAAAATTAATAAAGCTGTATTATTCACACTGCTGCTGCATTGCTGGGTAAAAGCCTCCCCCAATTCCTTCCACGTGCTCTTTTGCCGTGCCTCCTCGAACCAGCCTTCGCGGCACGCGTTCAGATCGTCTCGCCACCTCTTTCTGGGCCGGCCTCCACCATCGTGTGGAGACTTTTGTCCAAAAAAATATTTCATAGAAACTAAGGTATTGGCGAAAGACGGTTAGATATTTCTTTGCCTCTATTTTTTATCGTCCACTTCCTTCTATCAAAAAATAACTCCTTGTGGAATAGTAGTAAAATAAAAAACGTTTTTGTCTAAAATAGTTTCTTTTTTATTATGTAACTGTGATATCACTTTTAAGTTTTATTTTACCAAAAGATTAACCATGGCGGAGCTTGCAATCCGATTCCGTTTTGTCAGCCACGTACTGACTGTCACGACGTAACGTCTCCTCTGCTAGCACAAAGAGATTTCATTACGTACTTTCTACTTTCCGTTGGCAAAATTCTTAAATGGTGATGTCTGTTTAGAATGCAGAATTAGATTTGATATTTTCTTTTACTATTTTTTTTATGTAAATGTAGGTACGTTTTAAAGACTACCGTTTTTAATCCGTTTTATGTTATAACGTTCACGATCTGTTTAAGAGGGTGCGTTCTGAAAGTTGGCAACGCCACAAATATCTTTTAAATATTTCGCTTTTTTGAATAATTAAAATAAATATTTTAGTGCAGCACGGAGCGATATTTAATCATTTTAAGTAATAAATGAATGAATTCATCAAAACGAAATATTCGACAGAACTTTGCAACCTTACTAACATTAAGAATGTACGTCTTAAGAATAATTCAATGTGACACCAATTTTTTTTATTTATAACTCTCTCAGGCTAGGTAGAGCGACGATCTTTGCAACTCTGCAAAGGTCAACTGCTACTAACCACCTGGCTAGTAGTAGCTGGATGAGAGTTGTCGAGATTCGAGTTGAGAGTAGCGTAAGTCCAAGAGTGGACTACAGTAGGCTGACGATGTTGTTCATTACTTAAGTCTAGGTCCCTTGGCATTCAGGTTCTTGGAAACATGCTAACTTTTTGCCACGGCAAAGTCTTCAAATACATTGTTCGCCTATACGAGAGAGAGACGTAGCTTCTACATAGTTTATCACAGTTCAATCCCAAAGTTATGTAGCGGGATATATAATATTATATCGCCGTACATAGCAGCCATTGTTCTTCGTTCCTCGTTAGTTCATAGTTAAAAGCACCCTATTGTATCATCGGTCTCCAAATATTTAAGTTTTAACCAAGCTATTGTCAAATGTGACCTTTAGAATTTCATAAGGTAACGTAAATTAAATATGAGGCGCTGGAAACTAGGATTAGTGAAGGGAAAATTGTCCCTTATTAGTCTGTCCGCACTTAACAAACTGCCGCAGAAACCTAAAAGTTTGATTGTCATAGATCAATTTGCTTGGCCTATCGTAGCCCACTGCTGGACATAGGCATCTCCTAAGCTGATTCAAAACACCACCGCGTTTTCATCCCGTCTGACCCACTGGGGTCATCTAAAGATTTTTTTGAAATGAAAACTGTTTTTCCGTGCTTTGAACCCCATAGAACATGTACTTTTGTTTAGATGTTTACATAAGTAGTTACACCCTTGTACAAGTTTAGATGCGCACTTGTTTATCGACAAGCCTTGTAGTAGTAGCCGTATGCTTCAACATGGCATATTATTATACGAAACACACACACTCACATTTTTATCATTTTTGTAAGTTGTTAACAAGTTCTTATATTTATTTACAGGAAGACTTGTTCAAAACGCCTAGATGTCATAATTTGTTTTTGGTTGTAACGCGGGATTAGACCGACAAAGTTTATTAACATCACTATGAATATTGTACACAATTGAATGTTTGTAGAACAATACGCTTTAGTTTATTGTCTTCTGTAAAGGCTTTGTTTTGTTGTAAAAATGTTGATTTTAATGATTCAATCTAATCAAAATAAAATTTGGACTACATCAAAGTTCAAAGTCAGGTTTTTAGCTATTTTAACATTTATCGGCAGGACTAGGGGTTGCCACTAAGAAAATTTGAGTTCAAGCAATGACTGCGAGACAGGCGAAATCCACTTCTTTTCAGTTCGACCGACGCAGCGACGCGACGCAACGTGACAAGCCGAAGCGCGTCTCCGGCTTTGATCACCTCCCTATTTTGAAGACAGAAATTGGTCAATAAATGACAAGTGCCACAGAGCTTTTGCTGTCTCGCAAATATCTTTTACCGACTTCTCGAGATAAACTTGACTTTCAAGTTACCAGGCAAACAAATACCCATTTCATTTAAAATCGCACAAACAATAAATAGAAGAATTTGTCGTAAAAGAAGCAATACAAAGCTTCAGTAGATGATGCTGTAACAATCCTTGCTTTACATCCCGCGGTGCGTGGTACATAGCAGCAGTAGGACGAACTGAGCTCACTGAGCTGGATTTGTTCTGACAATACACGGGTTTACAATCGGCAGAACAATCCTTTTTTTTTTTTTTTGGGGGGTGAGAAATCATCAAATGACTCCTCCCGCTCTGGGCAGAGCGGAAGGGAGTGTCAGACTCTTACTGACTAAAAAACACCCATGTTCCTTCATTGGCCCTTTATGTTCCAGGGCCGCGGTATCTCTTTCGAACAGTCCCGCAGCCCTGGCAGGCACCGGCCCTTGCGGGCCCCTCCCGTTTGCTGACATCTCTTTGAGGCGCGCGTGGAACACGAACGCGCCGTCGACACGGTCTGTCGTCATACGACGGACGGACGGCGAGCTAACCCATTACTCACCGTCCAAAGGCCCGCGCCTACGGTGGCCGAGAGCCATCACGGCGTGGCCCCCGACGCCCGGTGCTTCTCCCGCGGCGGCTGGGACGTGAGGAGGTTCTCTCCCTCTCACGTTCCGCCGCCTCCTTCGCTAGCATGACTGCTTCGCAGAAGGAGGCGACGGCTTCCCATTCCCTCTCGCCCCGGACCATGGCTTGAACCAGGGCCGGACGCGAGAGGTCGCCGCCGCCAATCGCCGCTACGAGGACACGGCGGTGCTCCGCCCAAGCGGAGCAGACCTCCACGGTGTGCTCCACCGTGTCCTCCGGTCGATCCTCGCAATTGTAGCACCAGGGCGTTTCCTCCCGCCCGATTCGGTGCAGGTACCTCCCGAAGCACCCGTGTCCGGTGAGGACCTGCGTCAGGCGGAAGGTGAGGGCGCCGTGGCAGAACAATCCTCAATCAATCTTAGTGATCTGATTTAAGGTAAACTCAAAACAGGACGTCGTGTACATACATCACAGAGTTTAAAGAATAAGGTCTTTGAAAATCAAGCAACTATTTCTAAATCTTAAAAAGTGCCTCCAACCAAAAACACTGGGACAGTAACTCAAGTTGGGCGTTGCTAAAAACTTTTTATGCTAAAAATTTGAAGTAACCAGCTGTTGTCATGTCTAAATAATATTTACCAACTTTGCGGGCCATTTCTTTTATTTTACCAATTGTTATTTCCTTCAAAAACTTATTTGAACTATTACAAAGAAGAAAAAATAAATCCAAATTTGTCAAACCCCACAGTAGGTCGTGCACAGCATATTTTATTGTTTATCATTATAGTTAGGCGGTAAAATTGACATAACTATTAGTCCACCTATGCCTCATCCTTGGAAGAAGTACTGGCGTGATATTAAGTAATGTAATATGATTAATAGAAAACATGGTCGACAGTTTAAAACCCCGTATGTTTCAAAAGTTGTATCAAACGCAGGTGGTCCGAGCTAGATACCGCAATAACACTAAAGTAAAAGGAAGCTATTGCATTCTCCTGAACTGACACTGATTCGCTTACACTGCCCTTTATGGCCTTCACAATAAGAACGGTTATTGTGTTGCACGGAGAAAATAATCGTAAGCTTTAGGGTATTTTTATTGTATTCGTAATTTTGTCGATGTCGTTCTCAGTTTTCAATGCAATGTCTCGGGAAATGTTCGTACTGTTCTGAGCAAAAGGTACCTATTGCTTTCTATGTTAACTGTTAGTTTAACTACAATAGTTTTGTTTTAGTTACAGTACTTACAGATTTTCGCCGTCAGCACAGTAGTAGAAAATAAAGAAGTAAGAGTATACTCAAATCTTTGACAGTTTTCGGCTTACATTTACGTTTTATGCATACTCAGTCAATGTGAGCAGTGGTCACGCTCTAGGCCAATTACTCTATGATTATGGGCATTCAGTCTCTGTCTTCATAATACACAAATTAAACGAAATTCATCATGGCACAGTCACAAGCAATGAAATCTTATAGAGACACGGCGAAGCGTCACTGTTATAATAATATAGTTGAAGTCCCAATGTCCCGAACAAAGCGCTATGCTTTCACATTTATTGTGCGAACCGCCAGTGAGGAGCTCGTGGTTAAATAATAACAGCCGCTCGGGTCGATCTTTAGGTTAAGCCTGCTTGCCTAGGTTGGTCTGTGGATGGGTGACCGTATTACATACTGAATTTCTTCTAGGCAGGCGTGCTCCACCCTAGGCCGTATCATCGCTTCACATCAGGCGAGTTGCGGCCAAACGCAAGCCTAATATAAAAAAAAAAATGAAATCACTTAGCACAACACAAAAGCGGTTTCTCATAAATTAACGGTTTTTACTTTGAGAAAAGACCTACAAATTTCGTAATAGTATGACTTCCAAAACATGTCCAATTGTCCGTGTTTGTGAAAACGTTAAACTTTGATCAATACAGTAGGAGAAAATCGCTTAAGAATTTTGCTAAGTGTATACATTTTCATTGCTCGTGTCGTGACAGTACATAAATAAATTCTTATAATATAACCATTGTCAAAAGAAACCCTTGTCAAAAAAACAAATTAAAACGATACCTACGTATAAATAAAATATCTTCATCAACCAACGAAACACAATACAAACCGGCAATTCAAAAGCCACAACATTCGACGTCCGTAGTAACAACGCTTCAAATATCAAAGACAATGATGTCAACCAAAATGTACGCTATACCTGAAGTTTTGTTTTCAAGTGAGCTCATTACGGGCACTCTTTTTGTACGAAAAATCTCATCCCTTCCTAAAAACATGAATGCAAAAAACTGGGACAAGTTATCGGAATAATTTTGTTTAATTTTTAGGTAGAGATTATGATTTTTTAAATGAAGGTTGGTTTTAGTAGAAAATGAAGTGTAATAATGTACTGAAAGGTTAAAACTTGAAATATTCCTTACGTGATATTACGTATTTGTTTACACACTTTATACTCAGGACTTGATAGGGCTGAGCAGAGGCCCTACCACGAGCGCGCAACAAGCACAATCAGGATCATCCAATGATGTAAATGAATTCTTAAAATGTAAATGAATTCTTTCATAAAAATACTAGTTCCCAAATACTATGTTCGTAACAACATGAAATTTTAATCAGAACAGTACGAGAAAAACATATTTAAATGTTGTTTAGTGTTTACGTATTGGTGCTCGTGACTGTATCCTAAGTACGTCAACTATTTAGTTGTACTAAACGTATTCCTATGAGGCGCAAAGGTAACGTTCCCATGACATAACCTCCACACTGGCGAAGCCGCAGGCATAGCTAGAGTTTTATAAATTATCCGATGTTTTACTAAGTGTCTGAGTAACTAACAGTAGAATACAAACGCGTATCTTCAGTAAAGTAATTTGCAGTTTAGCAGTACCTAAACTTAGCCCACCTAAATAAGAAACTATATCATAGGCTTCCACTTACCCTCTTGATCTTTTGCTCTTCAGATCAACGAAGAGTATAGACACGGTAAGTAATTTTACTGTAAAAAAAATATGGGAACTAATTTTTTGAACTGATCATAATCAGTTGAAAAAGTAATGGTCAGTTATTGAAGTGAAAACTTCTTTAGCGGCGTTGAGCACTTTAAAAAAATTGTTCTGTAATGGGTATAAAATCTTAAACTCGCGTCAGGACACTCGCGTCAGGACACGTGAGAAAGCGTAAGACGGATGGAGAGTAGACGATTTTGAACTTAACCTTCAACATTTTATGGTTTAAAATTATTTAAAGAAATTTTGAAAAAGCGTAAGACGGATGGAGAGTAGACGATTTTGAACTTAACCTTCAACATTTTATGGTTTAAAATCATTTAAAGAAATTTGGAAAAAGCGTAAGACGGATGGAGAGTAGACGATTTTGAACTTAACCTTCAACATTTTATGGTTTAAAATCATTTAAAGAAATTTGGAAAAAGCGTAAGACGGATGGAGTGTAGACGATTTTGAACTTAACCTTCAACATTTTATGGTTTAAAATCATTTAAAGAAATTTTTAAATGTTTCCAATCAACTTTGAACCTAATGCTTTAGGGATAAACACGGAATAGAAAAAACCGTAGACAGAGTATTCTATAGACTGCTGGATATCTTCCTTTGCATTCGCACAAGAAAAAGAAGAACATATAAACGTCACTAGCAAAGAAAAGAGACAGAGTATAAATATTTCTGTCCCTTATCGCGTGTCGGCTGAGCACATCATTGTCAGTGCACAACAAGTTTGACGTTTGTGGCGGTGCCAGATTGACATCCAATTTGTTTATTAACAATTGCATCGAAATTATACACATTATATGATCTTTTCGAGCTTAATTCGACAACAGTACATTTGTGCAACTGTGCAAAATGGTAAGGTGCAGTGTAATAAACTGTAAAAGTGATAGTTTGATGAAGATTGCTGGACTGTCCTTTCACTCGTAAGTATTAGATCTTTTTAAGTATTCAATCGCTTTGTGTCCTATTATTTCTCATAAAATAGTCGCAGTAATGTACCAACTAATTCGTTTAATGGATAAATCTCGTATAATCGTGATTTTTGCAATAATTTTATTATCTTACCTCAAAATTCAGTGTTGCCACTTTTTGACGGGGAATTTACCCTTTAATATGGGTAATACCGAATAATGCAATGTCTATAAAAAAATACTCTTCCGACCTTGATTCATATGATATTAGTAATACGCACTACTTAAAATCTATGTTAGTAACACACGTATTATACGATTTTAATTCGTATAACTGCACTCACCTGACGCAAAAAATGAAAGATAATAAAAAATCTTATTAAATTTTCAGATTTCCGAATAAACCCGAAATAAGAAACTTGTGGATTGCTGCTACCGCATGAATCTTTAGGATGTGATCCTATGATCAACATAGATCATGATTATTTAACAGATCCTTCTAGGCTTACTCTTTATTCTAAAGAAATAATAACCTATATTGCTGGTTTTATTGCAAGAAAGTTGAGGAAAGTTATTAAATGTGAGGATTGTCTTTTGGCTTTGATCACAGATAAGTATCACGGAATCATTACGACTGAAGGACATGTATCCATGGTCATGAATAAATTAAAAAAAAAAATCACGGAATCATTGCTAGAAGAGACAAAGGAGGCCTTATTTATCCTTCTACTGACTTAAATAAAGTCTGTGAATTGGCAGAAAAGATATTTCGAGCGCGTTCACATAAAGGAAATTCATTTTTTAATGAGAAAAATGTGATGTCAACACTTATATTATCGTGTTACAAGGAATGCACACGTACCAATATTAATATATTTATTAATGACCATTTCGACAGTCAGCCTTTTATAGGGAATCACAGAACTCTCCTCATTAAATCAATCGCAATGCATTACTTCGAAACCCGTATTCACCATAGTACCAAACAATGTTTTGAACCACAATCGAAAATAAGAATTATACATAATAAGTTAGTGCTTTTTCAAGGACAGTAATTTGTTTATAAATAAAATATTACAGTTGCATCATTGCTATGTTTTATCGTTTTCTGTGTATTGGAATGTTCATTTTAATTTGCAAGTGTATGAGTTTGGCGACACTGGTTCCCGTACTAAGGCAGTCTAAGGGCACTTCCATAAATGATAGTACTTTTATACTGATAAAGCAATTGGTGCAAAATTATTCCCTAACCATTCCAAAATATCAAACATGCTCAACGTTAATAATCAAGTTTTCACTTCTGCCGGCACTCCCGGAGTGCTAGTTTTTTTTTTTTTTTATCGGCGGTTGATAAATTTGTGCGACAGTAAAACATAGACAGTACTAAAAAACAAATGAACGGTTATTTCGTCTTACAATGTCAGTACTAAAAATAAAAAATAAAAATGATGGAATGGGCAGTGAGATACATAGTTCGGCAGTTCATAGGGGTGGTAGGGTGTTAGGTTACTGTAAACCCTGTAGACAGAAATAGGGGCTACACTCACTACGCTTTTTAGGCGAATATAAGTGTTTCGAGATTTCTTACTGACTAATTCAGATTTGTCAACTGCCCACTCGTAACTGCCCATTTAATTATTTTACTGCTCAACATTTATTAAATGATCCATGTTGTTATTTTTTAAGCCTCATTTTTGTTTACTTTACTGGTAAGTTTTAACTGCCAAACTTGTTAATAAATATACATTTAGTAATTTTTTGATTACCAAAAGTACTATAAACAACTGCCGCTTTAAATCAGTGCCAAAAATTATTAAACTTACCGTGCCATCTTTATATATTTATAAAATGGCCTTGACATCATTCATTACTATTTACATTAGAGCTCGTATAATAACCTTACCAGTCAATATAGAACTACCCTCTTTGGGAAAAGTGTGTTTGCTATGGTCACAAAGATCTACAATAAGATTCCTAATGACTTATAAGAATGTAGCAATAGTCATGTCTTTAAACATAAATTGTTCCAATTTTTAATAGGAAATTGATGTCACTCTATTGCTGAATTTTTTCGACTAGAACTTTTTAATTGTTTCATGTCCACTTGACGATAATTTATTATTGTTGATTGACTTATGTCTGTGATGTATGAGTATAGTAATTATCCACTCACAAATACATATCATATAATCCACTCACAAATATCAACCACCAACAATAACAATTTTATCTGAAATGGAATTTATATGAAATCATTAGAATTTTAGAATCACGTATTTATTATTTAAAAACTTGTATGCCAAATTGTCTGATCGTGGAAAGAACATACTTAGTTGTTAATTATGTAATGAACATCTGCATGTAACCCATGTATCACAAATAAACGAAATGATATAATTTCATTTGAACAACTTGGCTTTTGAACTTCTTCAACACAAGCATTCAAAAAACTTAAGATATTTATTTACTTTTAGTCAAAATATCTACTTTCATAATTTTGTTAATGAGTAGAACTTGACAACACACTACCGTGCATCCTATTTGTACTGACATACCACTAGAGAGCTGTGTTCGTATAAAGCGTACTCTGAAACGAGTGCAGTAATTACTACTTAGTGGAGGCACCATGTTGATAATACTGCTTGCAGCGAAATGAAAGTCTGACGTCAAATCTACGTTTTAAGTGAGACCTCTTAATTGTTAAGACATGTTGGGAACGAGTTAATTAATTTAGAGTGGAGAAAATGTATGGTGTTTTCACTTAATTCACTAGTTAAGTCAATGTGACTGTTTATAAATTTTTCTTCAGGAATTTACCAGGAGCAGTCTAAATTTATGCGCGACTGACGGCATGTTCTATTGTTCACCCTAATAATTATATAGGCATTAAACGTAACCGGCAAATGTGACTATACTTTATTTAAAGGACATTGTAAAAAATGGCCTATGCATCAACACGTATGAAACCTTTCCAATAATTAATAGTTCTTTTTATAATTTACGTTACGGGCCTATTTTTTGGCCAAAGAATCAGCATTGCCATCCAACGTGGTAATGCTGCCAGCCTTCTGGGCACTTTTCCTGTTGACAGCGATGCGGACGAATTTTTGGATGCCCTGTAACCCTTTTATACTTGTACATATTTATTTCTATTATAATTTTGTAGTTTGTAAATAATTAATATTTTGATTAAAGAATAATACGTTACAATTATTACAATGGAACGGACACTTCATAATTTCGAAAACATTTTAAAAAGTAATTCACTTCCTTCTGTCTTATTCCCCGGTGCGGGTGTCATTATTTTTTTGAATTGAATAGGGGTTTTTAGTTACAAACAGAATAAAGCGATTGAAAGCGCTATGCGAAAAAAGTAACATCGACACTGAAAGTCGATGAATTGACATATGACACTTTGACGTTTAATAGACAGTCTCGTAAGTTTGTCACTCGCAATTATTACGGTTCTATTGGCCTAATTATAACCTCAAATACCGAAACTGTTTTGGATTTTTTTACAATTTATTCTCAAAAGTGTCTGTGATTTTAATTTAGATTAAATCGTATTAATGCATTATTTAGAACATAAAAAGTAAATTCACGTCTCTGTTGGTTCTTAGGCGAACGATGTATGGACGCCGAACAATGTCCTTTCAGCCTAAACCTTTAGGAATTACCGACATGTTACGTTACGAGTGAACATCTTGATTTTCCTGATGAAGCTTGCAATGAAAATAATATACAAGGTGTGATTATTGAAACTGTGGGACTAATGTACTCTTCAATGACTTTTACGTTGAGAAAAGACTGAAAACCTTAGACGAGGCACATTCATTCCACACAGGTAGACTAAATTCCAAGTCCGAAGACTACTTAGACACCCATGTTCATTAAAGCGCGTTAAAAAGCATCGTGTTTACAATATAGGAGTTAAAAATATATTCTCTCACGGTTAAGAATATTCAACAGCTATTCTTGGGAAACACTGGAATGCTTTTTAGTCACAAAGTAACGGAATTTGTGGTCTCCCGGACGATGTTATTGGGTGAATAACATGCGGTTGGAACCTTTTGGAAGAAAACCTCAGGAATACAGAAGCTCAA
Source organism: Eurois occulta (assembly GCA_950022335.1). Lineage (NCBI taxonomy): Eukaryota > Metazoa > Arthropoda > Insecta > Lepidoptera > Noctuidae > Eurois > Eurois occulta. Next base: position 3,119,133 of record OX465486.1, read on the forward strand.
TTTAAATATCAAGATTGGAGCGAAGGATAGTGTGCACTGGTATTTTTCTTTTCAAGAAATGCTATAAATAGGTACGATCGCGAATGGATGTTCTCCTACAGAATAAATTTTTGAGGTGAACGTTAGACAGGTTTTCATTGAGTTCTCGTATTTACGTAAAGGACAAACTATTGTACTTTATAGTGGTTAGTCAAATCAAATCATAACAATGTATACATCGATACAAATAAATAAAATTGAAGTGTCTGTTTGTTACATCAAAATATTAGCTTTTTATCGTATACACCACACGGCACTTATAACAAAAACTCATTTTTTTTTTCCATTTTTGTCTGTCTGTCGATCGGTCTGTCTGTCGGTTATTTTAAAATAAGAATTAGGGTTCCGTGCAAAATAATTCAATCCCTTGAAATTGGTAACAAAATTCGATTAAAAAAGGAAAGTCATATTTTTTTTAATAATAATAATATCACGCGCCCAAAAGTCGCGTGCAACAGCTAGTTCATTAATAAAATTTATGGAATATTAAATATATTTTCAATTTAGAATTCTTTTCATAACGAGAATTTCAACCAAGGAGAAATTTAGCCACTGAATAATAAAGCTACAGAATCCAGAAACGAACACAAAAAGCACACTTTCTTCCAACTCACACTGCTTCCCACTTAAACTTTAAAGGGACACTTTAGAACCGTCGAATGTTATTAGACTCGAGCAATATCACAGCAGAATCTAACGTGATTTAAAATTCATTCGCTGTTGCCTTCCGGACACCCTCTCCCCTAACTACCATCTAATCACGTGGTTTGAGTGTGAGCACATCAAGTGGCTTTTTCAACATCAAAGTCAACGCCTCTGCTTACCCCAGGCTATAGGGGGCCAAGAAAATTATTTATTAGTTGCCTACAGGGGAATTTGATGGCTTCCGATACACATTATTCTCGAAAATTCTGTCTTCAGAAACATAATCCCTTTGAAGGTCTAAAATAAAAATGGCTTCGAGACTTCCTTAATTAAAGGCTCGAGAGGCGCTTTGATGTTCGCACACGGTTGATAAAAATACGAAGCGGAGTTGGTTCATGTGTGGTATTCTGAACACAGGAGTTTGGTTTGTGGTAGTGTGTCCGTATTTATCTAAATAAAATGATATAGAATCGTGTTTTAGAACCAGATACAACTTAGTAGTCCTCAACTTTGCCTTTTATTAATCACAAAGTGAATGCTGCAGGAATGTTAAAACGAGAGCCTTTAATTTTTCACAATTTCGGTTATTCTGGCCCTTAATAACAACGCATTATTATTTTTCCTTTCTCTTTCGATATTATTATTAATTCCTTTATTCATTTTTTTACACATTCATTACATTTTTAAATATTTAACTATGAAACAATATAAAAAAACATTTAAAAATATAAAAAATAGTAGCCCACCGGTATCGGGAACAGGGTCCAAGCTACCGGCGGTCAGGGCTCCAGAGAGAGGAACCTCCTAACTATACGAGCCGTGTCCAGAAGTACCGCTTTCTGAATCAAGCCCTTGATCCAGCTGCCTAACGAGAGCCTCCTTAGATATTGGTCGAGGCTCTTGGCAATTAAGCCATGGGCTGACACGACTATCGGCACAATGATCGCTGAGTCCACATCCCACATGTCGACAACCTCGCGAGCCAAATCAAGATACTTGATTTGCTTATCTTTCTCAGCTTTCACGAGGTTCTCGTCATGCGGGACGGTTATGTCAACAATCATTGCGCGCCGCTCTGATCGATCCACCACCACTATATCAGGCTTATTGGCTACAATAGTCCTGTCAGTGATGATGGATTGATACCAGTACAGTGTGATATTGCCATTTTCGAGAACTGGGTCGGGCACATACCTATAGTACGGAACTTCCGATTCCACAAGGTTGTATTTTAGAGCAAGTTGCTGATGGATAATCCTGGCTACAAGGTTGTGTCTATGCAAGTACTCTCCGTTAGCCAGACGAGAACACCCGGAGATAATGTGACGGATTGATTCGCCTGGACGGTGGCATGCCCGACATATGTCAACCGTGCCGTCCTTCACAATAAATCTCCGGTAGTTATTCGTCATCATAACTTCATCCATAATTGCACAGACAAAACCTTCAGTTTCTCCGAAGAGGTCTCCGGAGCGTAGCCAGGCTACGGACGCTGATAGATCTACATCGGGCCCATGCAGGGCCCGGAAAAAGCGTCCGTGAAGCTCCTTACTCTGCCATACCTCCCTGCGGTCGTTGGTATCAAGTACTACAGGTTTGCGCCAGTTCTCTTTAGCCAAGGAGAGCGGGGTGAGGCCCTTGTCCACCGCGACCACATCTCGATGCATCCCCACGTCGGTTTCTAGGAAATATTCCCTGAGACTGCATATCTCGCGATTGTGGAGAGTCTTGGCGTTTAAAAAGCCTCGACCCCCACACCTCCGCGGGATATACAGTCTCATCTCTCATCTCAAGAACGCGGGTGATGCATTCGATATACCGTCAACAATGTACGGACCTTCCTATCCAGGGCGTCTAGTTCAGTTTGAGTCCATTTGAGTATGCCGAAAGAGTACATCAAAACCGGCATGACCCAACCGTTGAAGGCACGCACCTTATTTCCGCCTGATAAAAGACTATCAAATACTTTTTTCAGGCGGCCAAAGAAGCGCTCCTTCAACGATTGCTTCATGTCAGTAACATTGATACCCAGCGCTTCCGACATACCCAAATACTTATAGGTTTCGGTTGCTGAGAGAGATCTAAGATTTATGGAATCCGAGAGCTGGGTTCCCACAGACTCCACAATCTCCCCTCGCTTTACATGCATGACCGCACATTTGTCCACACCGAATTCCATCCTGATGGCGCTACTGAAAGTCTCAGTTACCTTCAGTAGCTCCATCAATTGCAAATCGTTGGGGGCAAAGAGTTTCAGGTCATCCATGTAAAGGAGGTGAGATATAACTTGACCACCTCTCCTCAACCGATAGCCTAGACCTGAATCCTCCAGCAGCGTGCTAAGAGGATTCAAGGCTAAGCAGAACCAAAGTGGACTCAAACTATCACCCTGAAATATACCTCGCTCTATCCTTATGGGCTCGCTATTCCTCTGGATTTGCCGACATCCTGGATAGCGAAGGACTGTCCTCCATTGCCCCATACATGACATCAGGAAGGTGCGCAGAGTTGCATCAACTTTATACAGCTCTAGCACCCTCATGAGCCATGTATGTGGCACAGAGTCATAGGCCTTCTTATAGTCTATCCAACATGTCGACAGATCCCTTCGGGAACGACGAGCCTGTTGACTAATGGCCATATCAATGAGGAGTAGCTCCTTAGTACCGCGGGACCCGTTCCTACATCCATTTTGAGAAGCGGACATGATAGAATTGTCATCAATGTGTTTGCTAATTTTAGCTCTCAAAATGGATGTAAGAACTTTATATACTGTCGGGAGACAGGTAATAGGTCTATAGTTGTTGGGTTCCGCAGTACTACCCGATTTATGGAGCAGGTGGGTTATACCTGTTGTTAGGAACTCGGGCAGCGACCCTGACTCTAAGGCTGACTGGAACAGGGTCGCCAGGCGAGCATGCGACCTAGTAAACCATTTAATCCAGAAGTTGTGCAGCCCATCCGGCCCTGGGGATTTCCAGTTAGGTAACGGACGGACTGCACGAACTACGTCTTGGGGGCTGATAGTGATTGCCCCCATTTCTGGTACCGGATCGCATGCTCGCTCAACCTCCCGGGTCCATTCACCCTCGGTATGGCTAACAGGCACCGACCAGATGTTGCGCCAGAACGAACATATGGCATCATCATCCGGCAGGTGCGCGTCAGCCACACCTTGGTCCGGTCGCTCCCAAACCCTATAAACCCACCTTTCATCTCTTTGGAATGTGCGATTCTGAGTGTACCGATCCACCCGCCGCTTATACCTACGAATACGGTTTGCCCACGCATACACTTTCTGCTTCAGGAAGTCGATGCGCTCTGTGACACGGGACATGTAGTCTCGAGGACTGATATCAGTACCCGAGAACGCCCGCCTCACAAAACGCATCACTCTAGGGCGAGTATTGCCCTCCCTGAAGCAGATTAGTTTGCCGATGAGTGCTCTGGCCCCATCAATACGTCGTTCAATCCTGTACTGCCATGCCGGTACGGCTGGTTTAGGTCGTGTAGCTCTGTCATCAGAAAATTTAACATGAGCTACACGACATGCCGCAACAGCCGCACAATACAGGATTGAGTGAGCATCGGTGAGGTCTTCGCAGTTGTCAAAATAGTTTGACAACTGCGAATCCAGAACAGCCACCAGCACCCTATTTTTGTTATGCATGGGCAAACGAGGTAAGCGTGGTCTGCGGTCGGGTTGCATGAACCGATATTCCCGAATCGCACCCTCCAAAGCACTCCTCATATCCTCACTGCACTGGGTACTTACATTAGTAACCATGTCATTACTCACGTCGTTATCGCGATTTGGTGCTGCGGTAAATTGTGGTGGAACCACAGCCTGCGACGGCGTGGCAATGACATGGCTACTCTGCATTTCAGTCCGCAAGCGATCAAGTGCGGTGTCATCCAGCATACGATTACGCTGTATGACTCGCACCTGATCCGACAGTCGTTGCGCCGACACGTTGACAGCTGGCTCAAGCACCTGAAACAGAGAGAGCATCCGAACACGGTACGCGGTCAGGTTGTTTCCCCCCTCTGTAGCCCCATAGTATGCGCGCATGACATTTTCATTAATGGATTGCGTCCATCGCATGCGCTGCACACTCCCGCCGGGAGCTGGGACCCTATCAGAGACCGGTGGGCCTCGAGGTCCTAAACCGTCCGGCGGCCGGCGTCCACCCCGTCGACGAGCAGGTGGTGGCGTCGTGGGCGGAGAGAAATACTCGTCGCTGGAGCTCGACGCAACTGCCACGGCCGGTGTCACAGCACTCACGACGGGGCTGGAGTCCGGCGGCGGCGAGGCGGAGCTTAGCGACGGGTCCGGAGGCAGTAGGCGTGCGCGTTGTGCAGCTGCACGAGTCAACATTATTGTTATAACTTGATTCGCATTATCTAAAATTGAGTTTTCACTATTTCGTATATGACATATGTCATTTGCAGGAACAGTTTTCTTCTTTTATATTTATGGATATGGTTCATCTTTCTGTTTGTTATTATTTAAAAACGATTATATTTAAAGAAATGGATTCGTGGTGGTGACACACTGTTTAAAAATATGGATATATTATTTAAATTTCGTAAAATTTGATGATAAAATTTGAGCGACGTGTTGACTCTATTATTATTATTCCCTTTATTCATATTTTTTCAAATTTTATACATTTTTAAATATTAATTTAAAAAAATACATAAAAAAACATTTAAAAATATAAAAAATTGTAACCCACCGGTATCGGGAACAGGGTCCAAGCTACCGGCGGTCAGGGCTCCAGAGAGAGGAACCTCCTAACAATACGAGCCGTGTCCAGAAGTACCGCTTTCTGAATCAAGCCCTTGATCCAGCTGCCTAACGAGAGCCTCCTGAGATGTTGGTCGAGGCTCTTGGCAATTAAGCCATGGGCTGACACGACTATCGGCACAATGATCGCTGAGTCCACATCCCACATGTCGACAACCTCGCGAGCCAAGTCAAGATACTTGATTTGCTTATCTTTCTCGGCTTTCACGAGGTTCTCGTCATGCGGGACCGTAATGTCAACAATCATTGCGCGCCGCTCTGATCGATCCATCACCGCTATATCAGGTTTATTGGCTACAATAGTCCTGTCAGTGATGATGGATTGATCCCAGTACAGTGTGATATTGCCATTTTCGAGAACTGGGTCGGGCACATACCTATAGTACGGAACTTCCGATTCAACAAGATTGTATTTTAGAGCAAGTTGCTGATGAATAATCCTGGCTACTAGGTTGTGTCTATGCAAGTACTCTCCGTTAGCCAGACGAGAACACCCGGAGATAATGTGACGGATTGATTCGCCTGGACGGTGGCATGCCCGACATATGTCAACCGTGCCGTCCTTCACAATAAATCTCCGGTAGTTATTCGTCATCACAACTTCATCCATAATTGCACAGACAAAACCTTCAGTTTCCCCGAAGAGGTCCCCGGAACGTAGCCAGGCTACGGACGCTGATAGGTCTACATCGGGTCCATGAAGGGCCCGGAAAAAGCGTCCGTGAAGCTCCTTACTCTGCCATATCTCCCTGCGGTCGTTGGTATCAAGTACTACAGGTTTGCGCCAGTTCTCTTTAGCCAAGGAGAGCGGGGTGAGGCCCTTGTCCACCGCGACCACATCTCGATGCATCCCCACGTCGGTTACTAGGAAATATTCCCTGAGACTGCATATCTCGCGATTGTGGAGAGTCTTAGCGTTTAAAAAGCCTCGACCCCCACACCTCCGCGGGATATACAGTCTCATAACCGAAGAACGCGGGTGATGCATTCGAAATGCCGTCAACAGTGTACGGACCCTCCTATCCAGGGCGTCTAGTTCTGTTTGAGTCCATTTGAGTATGCCGAAAGAGTACATCAAAACCGGCATGACCCAACCGTTGAAGGCACGCACCTTATTTCCGCCTGATAAAAGACTATTAAATACTTTTTTCAGGCGGCCAAAGAAGCGCTCCTTCAACGATTGCTTCATGTCAGCAACATTGATGCCCAGCGCTTCCGACATACCCAAATACTTATAGGTTTCGGTTGCTGAAAGGGATCTAAGATTTGTGGAATCCGAGAGCTGGGTTCCCACAGATTCCACAATCTCCCCTCGCTTTACATGCATGACCGCACATTTGTCCACACCGAATTCCATCCTGATGGCGCTACTGAAAGTTTCAGTTACCTTCAGTAGTTCCATCAGTTGCAAATCGTTGGGGGCAAAGAGTTTCAGGTCATCCATGTAAAGGAGGTGAGATATAACTTGACCACCTCTCCTCAACCGATAGCCTAGACCTGAATCCTCCAGCAGCGTGCTAAGGGGATTTAAGGCCAAGCAGAACCAAAGTGGACTCAAACTATCGCCCTGAAATATACCTCGCTCGATCCTTATCGGCTCGCTATTCCTCTGGATTTGCCGACATCCTGGATAGCGAAGGACTGTCCTCCATTGCCCCATACATGACATCAGGAAGGTGCGTAGAGTTGCATCAACTTTATACAACTCTAGCACCCTCATGAGCCATGTATGAGGCACCGAATCATAGGCCTTCTTATAGTCTATCCAACATGTAGACAGATCCTTTCGGGAGCGGCGAACCTGTTGGCTAATGGCCATATCAATGAGGAGCAGCTCCTTAGTACCGCGGGACCCGTTCCTACATCCATTCTGAGAGGCAGACATGATAGAATTAGTCTCAATATGTTGGTTGATTTTAGCTCTCAAAATGGATGTAAGAACCTTATAGACCGTTGGTAGACAAGTGATTGGTCTATAATTTTTGGGCTCCGCAGTACTATCTGATTTATGGAGCAGGTGGGTAATTCCTGTCGTCAAGAACTGGGGCAGCGACCCTGACTCTAAGGCTGATTGAAACTGGGAAGCCAAGCAAGCGTGCGATCTTGTGAACCATTTGATCCAGAAGTTGTGCAGTCCGTCCGGCCCTGGAGATTTCCAGTTAGGTAACGGACGGACTGCACGAGCTACGTCTTGGGGGCTGATGATGATTGCCCCCATTTCTGGTATTGGATCACACGCTTGTTCAACCTCCCGGATCCAATCGCCCTCAGTGTGACTGACAGGCACCGACCAGATGCTGCGCCAGAACGAACACATAGCATCATCATCCGGCAGGTGTGCGTCAGCCACACCTTGGTCCGGTCGCTCCCAAGCCCTATAAACCCACCTTTCATCTCTTTGGAATGTGCGATTCTGAGTGTATCGATCCACCCGCCGCTTATACCTACGAATACGGTTTGCCCATGCATACACTTTCTGCTTCAGGAAGTCGATGCGCTCTGTGACACGGGACATGTAGTCTCGAGGACTGATATCAGTCCCCGAGAACGCCCGCCTCACAAAACGCATCACTCTAGGGCGAGTATTGCCCTCCCTGAAGCAGATCAGTTTGCCGATGAGTGCTCTGGCCCCATCAATACGTCGTTCAATCCTGTACTGCCATGCCGGTACGGCTGGTTTAGGTCGTGTAGCTCTGTCATCAGAAAATTTAACATGAGCTACACGACATGCCGCTACAGCCGCACAATACAGGATTGAGTGAGCATCGGTGAGGTCTTCGCAGTTGTCAAAATAGTTTGACAACTGCGAATCCAGAACAGCCACCAGCACCCTATTTTTGTTATGCATGGGCAAACGAGGTAAGCGTGGTCTGAGGTCGGGTTGCATGAACCGATATTCCCGAATCGCACCCTCCAAAGCACTCCTCATATCCTCACTGCACTGGGTACTTACATTAGTAACCCTGTCATTACTCACGTCGTTATCGCGATTTGGTATTGCGGTTAATTGTGGTGGAACCACAACCTGCGACGGCGTGGCAATGACATGGCTACTCTGCATTTCAGTCCGCAAGCGATCAAGTGCGGTATCATCCAACATACGATTACGCTGAATGACTCGCACCTGATCCGACAGTCGTTGCGCCGACACGTTGACAGCTGGCTCAAGCACCTGGAACAGAGAGAGCATCCGAACACGGTACGCGGTCAGGTTGTTTCCCCCCTCTGTAGCCCCATAGTATGCGCGCATGACATTTTCATTGATGGATTGCGTCCATCGCATGCGCTGCACACTCCCGCCGGGAGCTGGGACCCTATCAGAGACCGGTGGGCCTCGAGGTCCTAAACCGTCCGGCGGCCGGCGTCCTCCCCGTCGACGAGCAGGTGGTGGCGTCGTGGGCGGAGAGAAATACTCGTCGCTCGAGCTCGACGTAACTGCCACGGCCGGTGTCACAGCACTCACGACGGGGCTGGAGTCCGGCGGCGGCGAGGCGGAGCTGAGCGACGGGTCCGGAGGCGATAGGCGTGCGCGTCGAGCAGCTGATCTTGTCAACATCTTCCGATCTTTAATACATTTTTACCAAATTTTTCTTTGACATCTGACACATTGTGTCAGATCAATGGTCGGTTTTTCTTTTTTGCATTTTACAATTATTTCCATTTTGGTGTTCGCTCTTTGATTATTGTATTAAAACTGTTAATAAAAAATGATGTTTATGGTTGTTGATGTTGCTTTCGGTATAATTTTAACTATTTAAATTTAAAAATATTTGGTAAATCACATATAAAGACGTTTGGTTGACGTAAGTGTTGCCAGCTTCTTATTATTATCTCTTTATTCATTTTTTTTACACATTAATTACATTTTTAAATATTGGAATATAAAATAATATAAAAACATTTAAAAATATAAAAAATAGTAGTAGCCCACCGGCATCGGGAACAGGGTCCGAGCTACCGGTGGTCAGGGCTCTTGAGAGAGGAACCTCCTAACAATACGCGCCGTGTCTAGAAGAACTGCCTTCTGAATCAAGCGCTTGATCCAGCTGCCCAGCGAGAGCCTCCTCAGATGTTGGTCGAGGCTCTTGGCTATTAAGCCATTGGCCGACACGACTATCGGCACAATGACTGCTGTACTCACGTCCCACATGTCGACAACCTCGCGAGCCAGATCTAGATATTTGAATTGTTTATCTTTCTCTGCTTTCACGAGGTTCTCGTCATGCGGAACCGTAATATCAACAATCATTGCGCGACGCTCCAATCGATCTATCACCACAATGTCAGGCTTATTGGCAACAATAGTCCTGTCAGTGATGATAGGTCGATCCCAATACAACGTGATATTACCATCATCGAGAACTGGGTCGGGCGCATACTTATAGTATGGCACTTCTGATTCCACAAGTTTGTACTTCAAAGCAAGTTGCTGGTGGATAATCCTGGCAACGAGGTTGTGTCTATGCAAGTACTCTCCGTTAGCCAGACGAGAACACCCAGAAATAATGTGTCGGATCGATTCTCCCGGACGGTGGCATGCCCGACATATGTCAACCGTGCCATCCTTCACAATGTATTTCCGGTAGTTATTCGTCATCATAACTTCGTCCATTATTGCACAGACAAAACCTTCGGTTTCCCCGAATAGGTCACCGAAACGCAGCCAAGACACGGACGCTAAGAAGTCTACATCGGACCCATGTAGTGCCCGGTAAAAGCGTCCGTGAAGCTCCTTGCTCTGCCATACCTCCTTGCGGTCATTAGTGTCTAATACTCTAGGCTTGCGCCAGTTCTCGTTAGCCAGGGAGAGCGGGGTGAGGCCCTTATCTACTGAGACCACATCTCGGTGCATCCCCACGTCGGCTTCTAGGAAGTATTCCCTGAGGCTGCATACCTCGCGGTTGTGCAGGGTCTTAGCATTTAAGAAGCCACGACCCCCGCATTTCCGCGGGATATACAGTCTCATCACCGACGACCGTGGGTGATGCATTCGATTTGCGGTCAACAGTGCGCGGACCCTCCTATCCAGGGCATCAAGTTCCGTCTGAGTCCATTTGAGTATGCCGAAAGAATACATCAAAACCGGCATGACCCAACCGTTGAAGGCGCGCACCTTGTTTCCGCCTGACAAGAGACTGTTTAGCACCTTATTCAGGCGGCCAAAAAAGCGCTCCCTCAACGATTGTTTCATGTCGGTAGTGTTGATACCTAATGCTTCCGACATACCCAAATACTTGTAAGTTTCTGTTGAGGAGAGGGATCTAAGGTGTATGGAATCCGAGAGTTGAGTTCCCACGGATTCCATAATCTCCCCTCGCTTCACATGCATGACTGCACATTTGTCCACACCAAATTCCATCCTGATGGCGCTACTGAAAGTTTCTGTTACCTTCAGTAGCTTCATCAGTTGCAAATTGTTGGGGGCAAAGAGTTTCAGATCATCCATGTAAAGAAGGTGAGATATGACCTGACCACCTCTCCTTAACCGATAGCCTAGACCTGAACCTTCCAGCAGTGTACTGAGAGGGTTCAAGGCCAGACAAAACCACAATGGACTCAAACTATCACCCTGGAATATACCGCGCTCTATCCTTATCGGTTCGCTGTTCCCCTGGATCTGTCGACATCCTGGATAGCGAAGGACCGTTCTCCAGTGCCCCATACATGACATCAGGAAGGTACGCAGAGTTGCATCAACTTTATACAACTCCAGCACCCTCATGAGCCATGTGTGAGGCACAGAATCATAGGCCTTCTTATAATCTATCCAACATGTAGACAGATCCCTTCGGGAGCGGCGAACCTGTTGGCTAATGGCCATATCTATGAGGAGCAGCTCCTTAGTACCGCGGGACCCGTTCCTACATCCATTCTGAGAGGCAGACATGATACAATTACTATCAATATGTTGGTTGATTTTAGCTCTCAAAATGGATGTAAGAACTTTATAGACCGTTGGTAAACAAGTAATTGGTCTATAATTTTTGGGCTCCGCAGTACTACCTGATTTATGGAGCAGGTGGGTAATTCCTGTCGTCAAGAACTGGGGCAGCGACCCTGACTCTAAGGCTGATTGAAACTGGGACGCCAAGCGAACGTGCGATCTCTGAAACCATTTGATCCAGAAGTTGTGCAGTCCATCCGGCCCTGGAGATTTCCAGTTAGGTAACGGACGGACTGCACGAGCTACGTCTTGGGGGCTGATGGTGATTGCCCCCATTTCTGGTATTGGATCACACGCTCGTTCAACCTCTCGTGTCCAATCGCCCTCAGTGTGACTGACAGGCACCGACCAGATGTTGCGCCAGAACGAACACATGGCGTCATCATCCGGCAGACGTGTGTCAGTCACACCTTGGTCCGGTCGTTCCCAAGCCCTATATACCCACCTTTCATCGCTTTGGAAAGTGCGATTCTGAGTGTATCGTTCCACTCGCCGCTTATACCGGCGAATACGGCTTGCCCATGCACAGATCTTCTGCTTCAGGAAGTCGATACGCTCTGTGACGCGGGCCAAGTAGTCTCGAAAACTAATATCAGTCCCCGAGAACGCCCGCCTCACAAAGCGCATCACTTTAGGACGAGTATTGCCCTCCCTGAAGCAGATTAATTTGCCGATGAGTGCTCTAGCCTCACCGATGCGCCGCTCAATCCTGCACTGCCAAGCTGGAGCAGCTAATTTTGGTCGTGTAGCTCTGTCATTGTTAGGAAATTTGACCTGAGCTACACGACATGCCGCTACAGCTCCACAGTACATTATTGAGTGAGTATCGGCGAGGTCTTTGCTGCTGTCAAAGTAGTTTGACAGCTGCGAATCTAGAGCACACACCAGCGCCTTATTTTTCTTGTGCATAGGCAAACGAGGTAGTCTTGGTCTAAGTTCAGGCGGTGTGGAACGGTACTCCCGGAATGCACCCTCCAAAGCACTCCTCAATTGTGCGTTGCACTGGGTACTCACGGATATAACTTCATCATCATCCTCTTCACCACCGCGGTCGGATCGCGGCGAAGCACTGGTAACATTTTGTAGCTGTACCGCGATCATGGGTGAAGCAGGCGTAACTAGGTTACTCCGTGATTCGGAGCGAAGTCGATCAAGTACGGTGTCATCTAACATATGGTTACGCTGGATGACCCGCACCTGATCCGACAGTCGCTGCGCCGACACGCTGACACCTGGCTCAAGCACCTGAAACAGAGAGAGCATCCGACCACGGTACGCAGTCAAGTTGCTTCCCCCCTCAGTAGCCCCATAATATGCGCGCATGACATTCTCATTAATGGACTGAGTCCATCGCATGCGCGACACATTTCCACCGGCAGCGGGGACCCTGTTCGGGGCCGGTTGGCCTCGAGGTCCCAAGCCCGCTGGTGGCCGTCCTCTTCCTCGTCGTCGTGGTGGTGATGGAGTCGACGGCGGGGAGAAAAACTCGTCGCTTGAGCTCGACGCAACTGCAGCGACCGGCGACACGGTGTTCACGGGTGTGGCGCGTCCCGGCGGCTGCGAGGCGGAGCTGAGCGACGAGCCCGGAGATGGTGGGTGTGCCTTCTGTAATTTGGCTTGGTGTCTCGTCAGCATCGGTGACATTTTACGGAATTGATGATGTTTCGGTTTGTGTTATTTTCCATCTTCATGAAATTCACTTTTCTATTAGTTGGTAACGGTTTTTTTTTTTCTTATTCATTATTGTGCTTGAAATCAGTTTTTGTAAAGAAAATATGGTAAAAAATTAAATTAAAATCGGTTGGAAAAAATTTTTGTCACGTCAGTTTGACACTCGAGCCACAGATATTATTATTATTATTATTATGATGTTCTCGTTTCTTCATTCTGCACATTTGACTCGTCATAGTAAACTGGTTTTAAAAATAACAATAATGAAGTCTGTCTAAGTTTTTGCATTAGAATCTTGATTACCTTTTGAGCAATAGGTACTTTATTTGCTCTTTTGTCATGGAATCAAAATATTCTAGATTATTTTCGACTTGGTTTGGAATAAATATTACGCCAGTCTTTTCAATACTGATGACTGCAGAATGGGTCACAATGTGACTGCGGAGCCACATTGGAAACGATGCCGCACCTCCTATTCTACTCCTAGTGTAATTCCACCTGCACCTTGAGGAGCCTGTGTCTACTCACACTATCGAGGTTGCAGAGTTCTGGTCGAAGCTCATTGAACTTTAAGAATCATCGACACGAAGAAGTACCACGTTTGCACAATAAACATAAAATTTTAATAGTTCAGGAGCTCAATCAAACATTTTTTTTCATAATAATGAGTTTATATTTAACTTTAAATCAGTGGTAATATCTTAGAATTAACAGGTTTCCGCGGGAAAGCACTTCTCTCAGACGATGGTTGCAGCTGAATCGTGTGCACAGTTTGGTTGTCTTTATTGATAAAATTGATCTCCACTCTGGCTATTTTACGAGGTAAAGTTTCAGCAGGCTTCTCTTTCATGTAGAATGCCAGAGGGAGGCCAGAGGCTGAGCGGACTGGAACAAATAAAATTAATATTCTTATTTCTTACCTAAGTGGGTAGAGATGACCGGGCAATAATAATTACTCACCCTTTTCAATAAAACTCTTGAAGAGTTAAATTGTTTAAACCTCAGTGGAGTTTCAATGTACCGATATTGTAACTCCACTGAGGTTTAAACAATTAAACTCTCTTATTGACCTTAAAACAGTCCTATAAACAGCGAATTCAGTAGCAACTCAGTAGACCTCGACATACGAATTCTTGTACTGATCGCGTATAATTTATTAATAAAATTCACAAAACCTGAATAAATAAAACTGCATACGAGTACATACCTGGCCGCGCCTTGAACCTGTTCATAATATCAGTGACCTCACTTGACAACAAATTGATCATAGTTTTATTTCCAAACCAAACATCCAATGGGCTTCTCTCTTTTCCTATAAGTGTATCTTTTATGTTTGGACTTTGTGAATCACATCGCAAAATAACCACAGTGATGATGATAGCTAAAATAATTCTAGTATTATTTGACACAACCATACTTGCTTAACTTCGATTGAACTCTGACCAGATCTAGCTGAAAATTTAAATGAAATATAATTTTTTGTGTAAATATTTAATGTTTCTACCGACAAAACAGATCGGTCTATGACTCTAGGGGAAGTAAACATTGTAATGTTTTGACAACAAAACATTACAATGTACAACGAATTACATTGTTTACGGAATTAAAATTTCTTTTCAAGAAACATTCATTCATTACTATTTGCACCGTCGTACGATAGCGATAGACGCGCCAGAAAAAAAATTGTATTCTCTAGTTTTGAGTTCCATTTTGTCGAGTCATGTTATTTTTTATAATTTTTGATTTATGTAATAAAAAAATGTACTGCGACAAACAGCGCACGGTGGACATCGCAATGGTGACAATCGAGGGGATGTAAAAAGTTAATAGTGAACTAAAATGTGTTTTAATTGTGTAGAATGAAAAGTAGAAGGTATACAGTGCATAAAATTAGTATGAGTGTTGCTTTCTGATGCGGACATAATTATCTAGTAGCAGGTTAAAAATATGGAAATTATGATGATATAGTTTATTCTCTTAACTTGCGTTTTAAGTAGCTATAAACTATTAATATTCCTCGTTTAGCTTTAAATTTTTTAAAAGATTCACTTTGTTACTTCCGCGTGAAAATACGTTGATTAATTTACAAAATAAGATAGCAATTTATTGTTATAACAGTACCTTTTTTTCGGGATGGGAAATCATCAAATGACAACAATTTAAGACGCTTAGGCAAATGCGCCTATGCTAAAACAATTTTACGAAGTAAATAGGGCGCAAGTGGTCAGATGTGGTCTTTTTTTCTTATTGTGAAAGCAGTTTTTTACTAGCGCAAATGCTTATTTGCGTCTTATTAACTTCCTCTTAGAAATAGGGACAAATATGCGCCTTTTATATTACTGAACTAAAAAAAACAATAAATCATAAGGACATTATCTACATAAATGCGACTTTTTAATTAAGTTTCACATAAATTCGTCTTTTCATCTTAAATCGAATTTAAAAAAATTACAGAAGCGCCCTATTTTGTTGTCCTAAAACCGCACTAGAGGAAGTTAGAAAAATATTAAAAATACAGGCAGATGTACCTTTTTTTCTGAATCCGGCAATGTATGTACCTAACTCAAATATGGGGATTTTTTTTTTAAAATTAGGTATATAATTAAGCAAAGCATGTCGTTGTGCAACCGCAAAAGCAAAAGTGACCGGTTTATAAAAAATAAAATAAGATTTATTTCGGACAAGAAACATCCATAGCAGGTTAGTAAAATAAAAAGAAACTGATACTTAAACATGAGTAACAGTTTATTATAATTTATTTAGACACAAGTTTGTTGTTCGAAATTCATCTACGAACTACAGCCTCAAATAATATCGGGTAGTCGTACCTCCCTGCTATTAACTTCAGGATGGAGTTGGAGTTGGTCCGTACTCCGCAGAGCAACGACACAGACTACTTTCTAACGATGCAGCGATGGCGTTAAAGTCGTGGACGGGGCAGCCCCATAAACTTCCTGAATCCATTAATATACTGGACACATAGATCGCTGATGGTTTGCTGAGTATAATTAGTTCAAAGACTGCAGTTGGAAAAAGACTTGAAAAGCGTTACGGTAGTAGGCCAGTAGGCCCCTTTAACATGGGACTTTAATAGAACCGGTGAAATATACACCGCTGTAATATTTCCCTTCGAGGAAATATTACATTTGATCAACGTGTATCTAGAAACAAGTCTTAAGACAAACTCTCTGTATTATAAAATATGTCATGTTTAACCTTTGTTTGGAATCAGCAACTGATTAAACAAGAAAAATAAAGTTTGTGATAATACCCAAAAACAAAAAAAGTTTGAGTATTGTGAATAGTGACTTTATGCCTCACATTTTATTACCAACTTAAACAAGTTATAAAAATATTTTTCAAGGTTGAAAATCGTATAAAAGAAGATGTACGGATATTTTGACTTTAGTGTCACTGGTCAAGCAAGATGAATAAGTACTACGTGGTGTTTCTGTCTGTAGCGCTAATTGCGCATGTACTCGCTGCTCCAGCTGCCCCAGGTTCGTAAAGACCGAAATGTGCTTTAAAAATTTTGAGTGAAATTATGTGTGTTTTTAACGGACGTTTTCTGTTTTAACAAAAAAAAAAAAGTTGTGCTATCGTGAAAAGTACTCAAAGGTGTTATGCGTTAAT
Organism: Eurois occulta; assembly: GCA_950022335.1. Lineage (NCBI taxonomy): Eukaryota > Metazoa > Arthropoda > Insecta > Lepidoptera > Noctuidae > Eurois > Eurois occulta. The sequence goes on from OX465486.1 coordinate 3,135,875, forward strand.
CAGTTCTGGTATCGTATTAAAAATAGAAAGAAAGAAATAATAATATTTATATAAATTGGTAGATATAAATGATTCTGAAATAAATGTTGTCATTTGTCAGTCAAGTGACCAGAGTTGTTAACTGTAAAATAATCACAAAACTAATAATTACTAAGAAATAATTTTAAGAAACTCGATTCGCAATGTTCAATCGATTAATAAGTACTAGTTACTCGATTTCCATATGTACACATTCTTTGATTCTACCAATCTTTTAATTTTCGATAAATAACTATTTAATCGATAAATTTGTTTAATACTTTAATGCTTCTTTTCTCGCTTCCTTAATTTCAAAATGGAGCTATGTTTATTGATTTGCTTGAGAAAAAAATAACGGATTTTTTTGTTCATATTTTAAGTAGTAAACAGGTGGACCCAGTAAGCCCATCCTCCTTTCCAAGTCTACTATGATGCGGAGGAATGAGGAAAATGTCATGAGGATAGTTAAAAGTCAAAGAAACTTTCCTCATGACATATTAATATAATAATATACAGGGTTATTTGTAAAACACCGGAAACCTCTTAAGAGGTCATTGTACTCATCATTATGAACAACTTTTACTATAGGACCAAACCTGAAATCGCGAAAAAAAACAGCTGTTCCCTACATTTTAACGAGTTAATAGATCATAAATGTAGGGAACAGCTGTTTTTTTTTCGCGATTTCAGGTTTGGTCCTATAGTAAAAGTGTGTTTTACAAATAACCCTTTATATAAGAGTAGAGGAAGACCAAAGAAACGATGGATGGATTATGTGAAGGATGATAATATGGCAAGAAGAAGAAGTATGAAACAAAAGAGAGCAGGAGAATGATGACTTATCTTCGAATCTAAATCACTGACATCAAAAAATACTGCTTTGAAAAACCATTCCAACACTATGTCCTACTCGAAAGCTCGGAAGGTTATATTATTTTGTTAAATAAATAAGACAAACAAAGAAAAAAGAAGTTTGTAGGTAGTCTGTAATACAATAATAGTATAGTCTACAAGTTTACCTATTATTATGACTAGTGCTACAATAAAATAGAACATTTGAATAGATATCACATTTAATACAGGTTATTTGACTTTGATTTTTTGTAATAATTATTCGATCGCATTTTCCTGTTTCCTCAAAAATTTTATCAACTTGGGAATACCATTTGCGACGATGCTCTAGAGTAAGTATATATTAGAAAGTAGGACTACCTCGGAAGTTCTACTGCTGAACATACGATCTTGGATTTGATTCTCAGGTCGGGCCGAAAAGTGTTATTGGGTTTTTCTATTAGCAGCAGCCACAAAGTTCGAATCTGTGCCCTGTTGACGGCAATGGGTTCGCCCACTATTACGAAATGTGGGTGTACTATTACGTACATATCTGTCTATTCATTCAAGGATTACAGGTACCTATAATGATATACTGTTATGTTATTTTTTTTTTTCTAGCAACTAACAGCGGTTACGGAGTCGCGTCTAAAGGCAGCATTGCGCTTGGAGTGGTCGAAGGCGCAACCTTCGAAGGTGACGCGTTCAGTATCGGACGTGATGGATCCAGTTCTGCTTCTGGTGGAGACGACTCGCAGCCAAAAACTATGTAAGGAAATGATTTATTGTTACGAGTAGTTAGCTAGGACTCAAAAGACTGGCAAACAGTCTAACTGGGTAACGGAGGTCAGATAAGCATTCGCTCCATGTGAAGAAAAAGAAATTTTGATTAGAATAAGTTCTTAATTCATCATATAGTTTGCTTCAATATGGTTGAGCTGAATGGTGCTGATCCATGCCTCATGTTCATGAACGGGCGCTGTCAGTAGGGACTGGTCACCTCTTAGCTGCGACGGTTTATTTTAACTACGTTGTTTTTAAATTGTTGACATTTTGTATGACCTACAGGTAGTTGTCCCGGGTCTGGCGGTTTGTGTATGTGAGTTTGTAAACTCACTCACGATACAGGAAAAATTCCTAGTGTGGGGCAAAGTTTAAAATAAACCGGCCAAGTGCGAGTCGGACTCGCGCACGAAGGGTTCCGTACCATTATCTATAAAAACGGCAAAAAAATCATATCTGTTGTATGGGAGCCGCCCTTAATTTTTTTTTTAATTTTTCGTTTTTTTGCGGCAATAGTAATACATCATTTGTGAAAATCTCAGCTTTCTAGCTATCACGGTTTATGAGATACAGCCTGGAGACAGACAGACAGACAGCGAAGTCTTAGTAATAGGGTCCCGTTTTACCCTTTGGGTACGGAACCCTAAAAAGAGAAAATACGAACGATGTTAAAACGTACAATACCCGTTTTACGTAAAACATATCATAATCATCCTATAATGTTCCCACTGCTGGGACACACGGCCTCCACTCTAGAGAAGGAATGGGCTATAATCCTCCACGCGGGCCCAGTGCTGGTTGGCAGATGTCACATGTCTTCGATTTTTGATTCTAGGACATGCCGGTTGTCTCACGATGTTTCCCTTCACCGTTTTTGAGAGCAGTGGTGATGAAATAAATTACACAAAGTAATGCGCCTGCCTGGGTTCAAACCCACGACTTACTGTTCATAAGTCGGGGCCGCCACCACTGGGCTACTGCTGCTCACCAGCCAGTTTTACGTATAATTTAACTTAATTTAAAAAATGTGTTCATATCACTCCATGGATGACTCTAATTGTGCTTGTCGCAAAACTTAAACCAAAATGCTATAGCTGTATTTTCGATTTAAAAATCGTTCGTAATACCGTACCGTTTACACCCGCCAGCGACTTTTATGATTCAGAGGTGCTAGCACGAGCGAGCGCTAGCACCTCTGAACATAAAGGTGGTCGGCACTTCGAGGCAGGGCGAGTACGAGAGTGTATACAGAATGTAACAGAATTATGAATACCTAATATGTGGTGATTCAGACCATTACACCGGAAAAAAGGTCTTAAGGAAAATGAGTCAAATTTTATTTGGAATTCCCATACAAAATATCGCGTCGGCTGACGCAATTAGTATGAAGAGCTCTTTTTTTTTTCTAAATTTCTTCCATAAGTAACTTGTCCCTATCTAGCAGGTATTGCGCTTATCCTGTATAGAAGCACTCATCTAGCCTTTGTGTTCCTAGCTTTGGTATACCTTAGCAGTGTCACCTTGCCTCGGAGTTTTACGGCGAGAGTGTATAGTCACTATAATAATCACAAATGGACAACGGCATGAAAGATATCGCTAATTCAGTAAACCAATCAAACCAGCAGTCTGCTGTTGCCAAGACTTTCACAGCGTGTTATTTTTTAATTATTTCATGTGAGATGTTTGTTTCAGATTGGGTCAAATCGTTGAATTCTTTTCTAGTATATAAATAATGGTATCTGTACTAAAACCGACAGGACTTCGTCATATTATTGCACCGATGGAATTTCAACTCGGAAACGTTTAAAATCCTGCAGAACGCTTTAAGAAATTAGCAAAAGATTTGTAATTGATTTAAAAGAACTGAAATATTAGACATGTAAAATATTAAACAAAGAACTCAATTTTCGTGTTTTATTCTCTTAACATTATAAACAAATACAGAACAGAATCAGCTTGCTGAAAAGTTTTTTAGTCATAGGTACTCCCTCCTCGGCACTTCTCAATAAAATAATAAGCGTAGATTTCAGCATTAAAAATCTTTTAGCCTGAGGTATTAGACCAGTGAAAGGCTCTTTAAAGGCCTTTCGTGTTACTGCAACGACTTTAAAAATCATCATCAGCCTAGCCTTTTCGGCTAGACTGGCATCTTAAAGTGCTTTCCGAGGTTTGGAGGAAACTCGGTTTGTAATGGGTCAGCCATCGACGGACCAACATAGGCCATGGCGGCTTAACCTAAAGATCGTCCCGAGCTGCTGTTTTTATTTAGCTACAAACTCCTGCAACGACTCAAAAGAATCATTATCAATGCAATCATTAATGATAATGATTGTAGATCGATTGTCAGTTTGTCTGGGCCCTGGTGATTATCGACAATAAAATATTTTATGTTACGTTAAGTTACGACAGCCAATGAGTCTCCTTTGGCTGTCGTAACTTGCCAACAGCCAACAGTGGTTTTTGTACTTTTGTGAAGGGATTTTGAATATTGGCCTTAATAGTCAGACTCCTTTCACAATAGTACAAAAACTAACTGACTAAGCCTCTGTCATATTTTTTAATGATTTACAGTCAGGCAGGCCAGACTCAATACAAACAATTTCAAACGACTTTTTGAACTTTTTAGTAGAACTAAAACAAAGATTTTCTATAAACTATAAATTGTTTCACTTCATCCCTAACAACGGCAACGACTCAAAACCTTTGAAATCTGTGTTATTGACAATATGTTTCATCGGCTCAAGTCTGATCGTATGAAATGTGGCGTTTTCTGGATTGATGAAATTAATTTCAACTCTGGAAACATGTTCAGCTGGAGCTGGAGGTTGGTCAGTTTCAATGCTATACTTTTCGTTTTCTGATCTGTTTCGAAGTGGTGAGCGGACTAGAACAAAGAAAAACAAATTATGATTGCTTGCCCATGTTGATGTTCGTCAACCGCGATTCTTAAACAGGGTTCAATCTCCGGAGCAGTATTGATGAGAAATTCATTAAAAAAACTGGCCACGTGCGAGTCGGACTCACGCACCGAAAGTTGTAGGTATTTTGTCATTAAACTACATATTAACGGTTTTCAGTTTTATTTTTTCTTGCCAAATTTCATGATTCTAGGACAACGGGAACTACCTTTTAAATTTTGATTCCCTTAACAGTGTCGAAACATACATTGTTTGCGGCATAAACAGCGGTATCTTAGAAGTTTGATTTTTTTACAGCTTCAGGGAACTGTAGACTTGAGTATATGGTTTTAATTTCGACTCGATACCTCCACGCGCTCCCGAGATAAAGGGTCTTGACAGACAGACAGACGGGCGGACAACAAAGTGATACTATAAGGGTTCCGTTTTTTCCTTTTATAATGTGCGACAAAACAAACTTGACACTAAAATAACATAAAAATAAGCATAATCCTCCACTGCTGGGTTTTTCCTTTTATAATGTGCGACAAAACAAACTTCACACTAAAATAACATAAAAAGAAGCATAATCCTCAATAGACCTTTCTCTGAGAGAAGTTTGACTGCATGTCGTCGAATTTTTGGTTCTAGTACATGCCGGTTTGCTTCACACTTTTGAGAGCATTAGTGATGAAATCAAAGTAGGCGTCTGCCTAGTTTAGAAACATACATACAAACATAAGCTCATGCCTATTTCCTTGTCTGCTTAGTTTCGAATCATGAGCATTCGATATTAGGCAGGCGCTTTCTGTTGGGGGTCAACACAGCATAAGTCGGGCTAATTGTCACAGGGCAAAAAAGGGTATATTGTAAAATTTTGCATGTCATATAAATCTGACTATGTATTAGGAAGCTCAACTAACTTTTAGATCTAAATGTACCAATACTTATTGCAAATAAAAATTATTATGATTATGGGCCATCACTAGTTTAAAAACTTGAAAATTGATAATAATACTCTTTCGTTTTTCGGTCACGGCGGCCAATCTCAGCGAAGATGGTATAGTGCACAAGCGTGTCCACAGGCACAAGTAGACTCTCACAGTCTGATGGGATGGCAATCCGACACAAACGGAGAGAGGTCAGGTGCAGGAATAACGGCTTAATGTACTTTCTGAGGCAGGGGTATTGTACCGCCAACTTCTAAACTCCGGGGTGCTACTAAGAAATTTCTAATGGAAAAATTTGAATACAACTGACGTATCATAATTCAATTCATAAAATATACCATTTACCTCGTCGCGCCGTCAGCTTGTACATAATATCGCCGAAATCTCTGAATAAGACGTCAATCGAACTTTTGTTGCCAGACCAGACATCCATCCATTTCGTTTGCGCATCTTGGCTTGAATTCGGCCTTGAATTTGAAAAACTGTGCCTTCTTGTATCAGCTTTCAAAATTAAAATTGTAATGACTAAAATAACTGCCTCAATTTTAAAAGACGACGACATTGTTGAATGCTTGAAATGTAAGTGTGGTCAGTTCTGGGTCAAAACGTGTATTTAAAGAGTCTGTTTGCAGATGTTACAGTTTCCTCGCATTGTTCTCTTGTTGATGAAAATGTGATAAACGTTTAGTTTCAACAATAATCTGTTACTGAAACTTGAGTCTTGTGTAACATACACAAGATTTGGGGTCAATATCACAAACATCTTTAGAGTTGTGCGAGGATTCGTAGCGTGGGATGTGTTGATGTTATGAACCAAAAGAATTACTTCTTTTACCTAGCCTCGCTCAGTGCGAGATATGTGCTAGGGTGGGACGCGAGCAAAAAAATATCAGTCACTTTACTCTATCTCAAATTCTCTCAATCTGAAACGAGCCCGGTATACATACTCGTACCGCTCATCTGCGTAACGTTTCACAGTGTCGCTACGCATCCTTGCACCGAAACGCTCACACCGTTTCATAGCCTCGCTACGCATCATCGCACCGCCCTCACATAGCTAGAATACCTCAAGCTGTGAAAATGAAGCGATATTATTGGTTAACAAATAGAATCAGACACACTTCTCCCATCCCTGGCTACCCATCCTCGCTCATCTCTGGTGGAAACACAGCCTTAGTTGCTACATTTAGCATGTGCAGGTTGCGTTAGGTTTGTCAGTAGATTATTATTGGTCGGGATTTTGAAGATCTCATTATTTGTAGCTTAGCTGCAACAAATAATGAGATCACGCCCGCGTCACGAAGCGTATCGACTTCCTGAAGCAGAAGATCTGTGCATGGGCAAGCCGGATTCTTCGGTACAAGCGACGAGTGGAACGATACACTCAGAATCGCACATTCCAAAGCGATGAAAGGTGGGTATATAGGGCTTTGGAACGACCGGACCAAGGTGTAACTGACACGCGCCTGCCGGATGATGACGCCATGTGTTCATTTTGGCGCAACATTTGGTCGGTGCCTGTCAGTCACACTGAGGGCGATTGAACCCGGGAGGTTAAACAAGCGTGTGATCCAACACCAGAAATGGGGGCAATCATCATCAGCCCCCAAGACGTAGCTCGTGCAGTCCGTCCGTTGCCCAACTGAAACTCCAGGGCCGAACGGACTGCACAACTTCTAGATCAAGTGGTTTCAAAGATCGCACGCTACCCACCTGCTCCATAAATCAGGTAGTACTGCGGAACCCAAAAATTATAGACCAATCACTTGTCTACCAACGGTCTATAAAGATCTTACATCCATTTTGAGAGCTAAAATCAACCAACACATTGAGAGTAATTCTATCATGTCTGCCTCTCAGAATGGATGTAGGAACAGGTCCTGCGGTACTAAGGAGCTGCTCCTCATTGATATGGCCATTAGCCAGCAAGTTCGCCGCTCCAGAAAGGATCTGTCTACATTTTGGATAGACTATAAGAAGGCCTACGATTCGGTGCCTCATACATGGCTCATGAGGGTGCTGGAGTTGTATAAAGTAGATGCAACTCGGCGTACCTTCCTGATGTCATGTATGGGGCACTGGAGAACGGTCCTTCGCTATCCAGGATGTCGACAGATCCAGGGGAATAGCGAACCAATAAGAATCGAGCGCGGCATATTCCAGGGTGATAGTCTGAGTCAATTGTGGTTTTGTCTAGCCTTAAACCCTCTCAGCACACTGCTGGAGGGTTCAGGGTTAGGCTTTCGGTTGAAAAGAGGTGGTCAGGTCATATCTCACCTTCTTTACATGGATGATCAGAAACTCTTTGCCCCCAACAATTTGCAACTGATGAAGCTACTGAAGGCAACAGAAACCTTCAGTAGCGCCATCAGGATGGAATTTGGTGTGGACAAATGTGCAGTCATGCATGTGAAGCGAGGGGAGGTAGACACATCCAGAGTGGTAAAATGTGTGTCCCTCTAATTTCTAAAGTAAGAGGAGGAAAATTCTGAAAAAATGTAGGATTATAGAACGTAAAAAAAACATTCAACGGAAATTAGTTATAATAAGATTTGATGTTTAGTTTTTGAGATATGGGACTTTTTCATCAAACTGCAGCAGTAACTTTTTTTCATTACCATACAATGAAAAACAAATTTAGTTTTGCATTTGAATGTAATACTATACAACAAATCAATGAGCCTTCAAAAAATTTTGATTATATTGTTTGGTGCTACCGGATTTTTTCCTTACGTAGCTGTCACTGACTATTTGAAGACGCGTGTACGTTAAAGCAAGTACGTTAGTTTTATCAAAGTCAGTAAAATCTGGCTTCGTCCATTATTTGTACTTCGTACTACACCAGGCCAGATTATGGTCAAAGTGCTGCTACCGACGTGTTGCTATAGTACCTATAGAAATCTGTGGTATCTACCAGTTAACTTTCTAGTAGTTTCATGCGATTTTTTTTAAATTAATATTGGCCGTCACGGGACGGCCGGCAAATGTGAAACATTCTATGTTAGTATTAGAATTCATAATTAATAAAAAAAAAACCTATTACGAAATATGGAGTAAAATAAATAATAAAGAAAAAATAGTTACAAACGTTAATAAAATCAATTTATTATCTGATTATTTTCCTTTATTTATTTTTGTACATTAATTGTGTATTAATTCCAATTTCCATTTTGAAATATTTAAATCTAAAGTAATATAAAACAGACATTATTTTGGTTTTTATTTACTCACAACAATCGTTCCAAAACAAACTTTATTATAATGGGAAAAGGTTGATTTTACGTGGCACAGAGGTGGCATGGCATGACAGCGTGATGCCATCTTCCGTCACGGCATACGAGTTGGTTTTACTGCCTTGGCGCGCATGTCGATATCGGTAAAGAACGGGCATCAGCGCGATAAAAATTGTGCAACAAAAGTAAGTACAGTACAATATAACCTACACGTTTTCTTAAAGCACGGATATTCAGTTACCAAACATCGACTGCTGCGCTGTGTCTTTGACTTCGATATTAATTATATTATTGGTCTAAACAACATACCACATATCATCACGTCTGTAATCCCCAAAAGGTAAGGCAGATGTGTACCTAAATAGTACACGAACAGATATGTTTAAGTCCCATGTAATAGGGGGCGAACACTTACCATCAACCATGCAAAAATCCAGAGTTCGTGGCTAGTATAGCATAATCAGTTAAACAGGGTGTAAGGAACAGCCCTCCGCAAACTGACAGGGTGCATCCAGCTCTTTATTTTCAATAATATTTCAACGGAATTTCTCTCAGGAAAATTTTCATTTTTTTATCATTTTTTCAGTTAGTATTATTCCTTTATTTCAATGTAAAATTACATTATCTATACGCAGCACTCCATTTGTGTAAATAATACGGCTAAAATAAAAAAACAACAAAGGATGTTGAAATACTATAGCGAACGACGCGTGAATTCAGTTGGTCACTTCCTGCCTAGCTACAAATTTTATCAAACTCGTCGTCGCGCTTGCCGTTCGCTACGTACGTTTTGCCACGGTAACGATAGATTTCATATGAGGAAATAAAACAAATCAAATTCATTGGATTCCCAAAATGTTCCTGAAATTTCTGATTTCTTTTACATACCTGTCATCTATACTGAATTCATCATCAACATCACCCATCAGTCTGCGGAGGGCTTACACCCTATACGATTGCAATTTGTATGCATATTTTTTTAGTGTGCAATAAAGAATAAGGAAAAAATCTGCTTAAATGTTTCACGGACATGGCTCCCCTCTATGAGAGGGAATGGGCTGTAATCCACTATGGTGCGGTTGGTTGATGTCACATGTCTTCGTTTTTTTTTTGGTTCTAGGAAATGCTGGTCTCCTCACGATGATTTCATGGCTGCTACTGAGAAATTCCTAATGGCAAAACGTACGTCGTATATCTAAATCATTGTAAACCATTTAATTTGAAATCAGACTGTATACCTAATTAACTTTATTAGACTACTGGAAAACCCAAGTAGGGAAAACGCAAGGCCAATGAAAAACACCTGAAGTATTTTTGTCAAATTTGGACAGCGATGAAAATCGAACATTCCGCAGTTTTATTTTATAGCAGGTTAAACATTCTTGTTAACTAAAAAACTTGTTTGTGATTGATAGTCCCAAGTAATAATTACTGTACTGTCAGCTGAGAAGCTACCTTTTATAAAATTAATAAATCCGATTAAAAAAATAAACTATTGTCCTTCGCAGATTTTAATATACTTATAGAAGCGTCTAGAGCCAAAATATATTTTAGTTTTGTTTTGTTGGACTACAGGTCGCCAACGCTAAGTTATTACTGAACAGTGAACATTAGGTCTTGAGTTCGATTCCAGGTCGTGCAAAATAGTATTGGGTTTTGACTTAGTAGCTGCCACGGATTTGTTCCCGGTTGATGGTAATAATCTCGCCGCCTATTACGTAGGAATTTAAGCGTACTTTACATGGTTTGTGTTGATACGTTTGTTTTTTCAAAATGGTTTCTAACAAGGTATATCTACATGACATAGTATAAAACAAAGTCGCTTTTTCTGTCCCCATATCCCTATGTATGCTTAAATCTTTAAAACTACGCAACGGATTTTGATGCAGTTTTTTTAATAGATAGAGTGATTCAAGAGGAAGGTTTATATGATAATACATACACCCGTGCGAAGCCGGGGCGGGTCGCTAGTTGAATAATAAAAGATGAAAAAAAAAACTAACTAAATGTGGGTACATATACCACTGCCTTACCTTTTGGGGATTACGGGTGTAATATTATTTCATTGTTAATCTCATAATAATACATGTTCTTTTATTTTATTTTCACGAATATTAGTAGTACACCCGTAATATTCAAGACAAACTAAGGCGAATTACCCTATTAGTAGAAATAGAGTTATTGTTTTAGTAGTTAGACGTAATATATTTCTCGACTCGTATTACTTGACTCGTTCTTAAATGAAGCATGTTGAAAGTACTTACTTTCAACATGCTTCATTTAAGCCGAGACACATGCATCAAACGAGATAATTTGCAGTTCACAAAACCCAAACGATCACTATCAGAATAATAACAACACCTCTTGTACCAACTTAATCAAGTTTTAAAAATAGTTTTCAAGGTAACGGATCGTTCTGACTTGCTACGTGTCTATGCTCAGGCGCACCTTGTGTTGCTCAGTATCGGTGACACTGCGGTGATGCTGTCGACAGCTTGAGACACCATGGCCTGTCCTGCTGTAGGAGCGCAGGTTGTATTGCATGACACGCCAGCATTAACGATATTATTCGTCGAGCCCTTGCCAGCGCCGGCGTACCCGCGGTTTTAGAACTAAACGACTTGGTTCTTGACGATGGGAAGTGACCTTCCAAGGTACCAACGTCATACCGTTGTATGACGTTGGTACCTTGGAAGGTGGGTAGGCCTTTGGTGTGGGACGCAACGTGTGTCGACACCCTAGTGCCATCACATGTAGCAAGGCGGGTTGTGCGGGCGGGTGTTGCTGCAGCGGCTGCTGAGATCCTCAAGTGGCGCAAATACCTTATTGGTAGCTACAAATTTGAACCGTTTGACCGTCGAAACGCTCGCTCGGACCCGAGTGCGCATCTCCTTAAGGAAATCTCTCGCCGACTGGTCGATAATTTGCGTGACCAGAGGGTTGGTGCTTTCTTTGGCCAAAGAAAGCACACACACACACATACGCACAGCACACAGCAACACGCGCGCGCGCGCGTGTGCGCGGACAGTACTACAGCAACATAGTAAAATAAGTACTACAGCGCCAGCTATGCCATAGGTAGAATTGCGTTATTAAAGTTATCCGCAACCTAAGACTATACAGGAAAACCCGACAACTGTCGGACAGTAGCCCACCTGACACGATTCTCGTGTGGCTAGAAGATCCTCCCTTTTCTCGTGAAAGTCAGGTAGCCGATGTATAAGCTCGGTCTTCAACTTGGCATATTTGTCCTGAGCGGGCGGGTTCTTAATAATGCCCTGGGCCTCTACCATAAAGCGTTCTAGCTGGCCCACATCCGTATTTTTGATGTAATACTGAAACAATAAAGTTATTTGTGAATAAATAAAATTGTAGTAACACAATTAGAGGGGATCGGCACTGTTACTTCTTAATACAGGCTATTTCATAGCTTAACTAGGAGAACAGCACGTCACCCACTTGATTGCCAGAGATTTAATACTACCTAATCTGTTATATGTAGGTAGGTAACTGCAATCTGTTGTTAAATAAATAAAGATTATATTACATTATATTATAAAATTTTGTGGTGTTGCGGTCGGCATAATGCCTGCTAACGCAAACTGACCTTATATTTTGGCAAACAAAAGTGTTGGCTCCGCAGGCCAGAATGGCGGCAACTTATGCCAACTCTGCACACATCTTCTTCTCTTCCGCTGCCGCCCCGCGCTCCCTGGTCTGCTCCAGTGTCTACTGGATCAGACCAGGGAGCGCGAGTATTTTCGGGTTGTTTGTGGATATTTTCAACTTTTTTGTACTGTCCGCTACACTACTGAATAAATGGTAATTATTTTGTGCGTCAATGTCGGGATTCCACCCTGTATAAAATAAAATGTGCGGATGTTTTGACCTTATCCCCGCAACCTGGTAGTTGACGGCAACCCCATCCCACCGGGCTTGATTACCGGGTAAGCTGTACCACCGTCCGTCCGTCGTATGACGACGGGCAGGCCGTGTCGACGGCGCGTTCGTGTTCCACGCGCGCCTCAAAGAGTTGTCAGCAACGGGAGGGGCCCGCAAGGGCCGGTGCCTGCCAGGGCTGCGGGACTGTTCGAAAGAGATACCGCGGCCCTGGAACATAAAGGGCCAATGAAGGAACAAGGGTGGTTTTTAGTCAGTAAGAGTCTGACACTCCCTTCCGCTCCACCCAGAGCGGGGGGGGTCATTTGATGATTTCCCACCAACCAAAAAAAAAAAAAAAAGCTGTACCAGGCTACACGCTGACGCAGCTTACTCTAGACCCACGCAGACCCTGGGTGATGTTACTATACAATACCGCCCACACACACACGACGGCTATTTAGTCCGGACCGTGGCCGGCTAGCTCTGGAAACGGGGCAGACAGGGAGCCACACATCCACTGTAGGTGTGTCGTAGCTAGCACCCCTGTCACTGGTCTCCTGCTGGGCCTCCCCCGGGTAACTGGGAGTCTCACTCGGTGTGGACTGACCACCCAGGGTGTCGTGAAGAAAACAGCGTGGTGGCGCGCCTACTGAAAACACCACAGCAACCACACACATGGGCGCGCGTTGTAATTCGCGTGCCTTCAGGCCCTAACTTAAATAGACTTAGGCGACTAAGAACGGGCCCCTATATATGGACCAAGTTAAAGCCTCCTCGGCCAGGGGGCGAAGCCCTGTAAAAATATAAACTGGCTACGTAATTATAAACCTACACATGCACAAGTGTGTGTGTGTCTCTCTCAAGTTATTATGCCTTGTGACTGGGACTGGTAGCTTCGCTTCTTTTTGTGTTTTTTTTGACATTCAAAAGTGCTGTAATAATCTAACTGAAATAAACGCTTTGAGTTTGAGTTTGAGTGGGCGGTGTAAACGTTACTTAAATACAAACGATTTTTTAATCGAAAATACAAATTCTATCCTTTAGTATTTTGGTCTAAGTTTATTAACAAGAATTAAAGACTGATAATAAAACATTTTTTTAATTAAGTAAATATTACACGTAAAACGAGTATTGTTCATTTTGAAATCGTTAGTATTTACGTAACGTTTACACCGCGCCTTTCTGCTAGCGTTTCGGGGTTCGTACAGGGTGCGTATTTCGTGTATGAAATTTGCACCCTGTTGTTTGTTTCAGATGCGGTCTAAAAAAGACATCGTTTCAATATTCTTCAAGAGTGACAGCAGTCAAAATTCTCAATATCATTGCACTGTTGGAGTTTAATTCTCGGCGATGATCCATAGTGGTCCATGGTGTGGACAGCAGAGCGCTTTAATTATTTGAAACTTGCAGACGATTTGTATTTGATGGAAAATAACTGAAACAGGCATGTCAGTAATATCAAACTAAGTAGTTAATCATTGTGTTTTATTTTTATTCTCTTAACATTATAAACAAAAATATATAACTGACTTAGCTTGCAGAACAGTTATGTTTTTTAGAGATACTCCCTCAATAAGAAATTAAGCGTATATTTCAGCATTAGGCCTTTTTAGCCTGAAGACTTAGACAAAATGGCAATAGCTTTGAAAGCGTTTCGTGTTTCTGCAACGACTTTAAACAGGATTGACATAAGTTTTTAAGGACTATAAGATAATGAATTTTATAACAATAGTGTACAGGGTGATTGGTAATTAGGTGCATTCCTTGAAATGAGTGATACTTGACCTAATTTGCCACAACTTTGACTCCAATAAGTTGGGGTCCAAATTGAATTGGTTTGGAGAAATCAAACTTTTCTTTTTTTTTGGATTTTTTCCAACTATCCACCTTAAACTGCTAATTGTGAGAAATCTAAGCCGTTCAGGATGTTAAACTAATACTTTTCTGATAGCTAAAATACTGCCTTGTCAGGAACAACCGTTAATTTCTGGTCATTCACTTGCTAAAAGTGGGTACTGTGGCACCATTTTAGAAAGTCACTGATACAAAAATAGAAGTTTCAAGAAAATTTCAGAACATAACATTTATGGCGCTTTATTTCCAAAGGCATATATGTAGGTACTTTTTTGACAAATGGATTTTCAAAAAATTTGTTCGTTCATTAGCTATCATAAAAGTATCAGTTTAACATCCTGAACGGCGAAGATTTCTCACAATCAGCAGTATTTAGTCAAGAGGGGGACAATTTCCAAAAAACTTTAAAAGTTTGATTTCTCCAAAACAACCCAGTTTTTGACCCCAAGTTATCAGAGTCAAAATTCTGGCAAATTAAGTGTAGTATCACCCATTTCAAGGACTGCACCCAATTACCAATTAACCTGAACACATTTATAAATAGATATATTAACTTAACAATAAACTAAAAATGCCGTCAAAAAATTGGTCGTCTGTAAAATTGGTTTACGGACGATAGTTTAACGTGACAACGTCATAACAAAACATTGATGAAATGCTTGCATACTTGCATGCGGCGCAAGCGTACAATGAGCGTAACGGGACAATGAGCGTAACAACGGGACAATGAGTCATCTTTTTCCGTGCATACAGCCGGCGTTCATCGATTTATTAGACGTTGTCACGTCAAAAACTCCACAGCGCAGTCAACTGGCAATGTCCCGCGAGACTGGTGGCAATGCCACGTTGTATAGTAATGCCAAGCTTGACCTCCGGCCAAGGAAAAAGCCAGTTGGGTCACCGTAAGTGTCTCCTAAGCGTACACCAAGGTCTGAAAATACAGGGTGTAACAAGACCCTTAACGAAGCCGCCAACCAAGCAATATGTGCACCAAACTAAGTAACTTTACGCAAAAATTATTGCAAATTATTTTTTTTGGGTGAAAAGTTACGTTTTACGATAGGACGCAATGTAAAGCACTCAAAACATTGTGCCGATGGATGGATTGAATAGTACGGGGCTAAAAATCTTACATTAAAAAATTGTATTTAAAAAAAAAAAACTTGTGAAAAGTTGGAACTTTGACCCATAATATCTCCGTAACTAGAAGGTTCCCAGGTATGGTCTAGAACAAAATCAATAGAAATTATAGCAATGACAGGGAGAACAAATGCCTTTCGGCTTCGTTAAGGGTCTTGTTACACCCTTTATAGTAACCAATACCAAGTTTTTAAGTAGCTTATCGCATACAGCTCAATCCTATGTACATATACACATATTATTATTATGTATGTATGTTTAATTTTCCATACATGAAGTATGTAATGCTACTTTAAGTTACGAAAATCCGTTGATTTTTGTAAGACGAAACTTTGAGTTTTCCCTGTAGTTTTTTACACTATCGTGAACGAGGTTTAATTATTAAGGCCTGGCGACTTTCTGGTATTTTTTATGGCGTACTGTTTACTAGGCCAGACTCCATAAAAATATTTCCAAATCCCTTTTAGAACTTCTTAGGATAACTAAAATTCAGAATCTATATACATATAATAAAACAGTAAAAAAACTGTGTCTGTACATTGAATATATTAAAAAAAAAATAATTGAGGGGGGTTTAGAAACAGCAATAGAGCACGAAACCAAAAAAAAAATTCTGTCTGTTTGTCTGTTTGTCTGTTTGTTTGTACACGCTAATCTTCGGAACTACTTGACGGATTTGAATGATTTTTGTTTTGTTGTATAGGTATAAAGTCTGAGCAACACATAGGCTATAATTTATGTTGGAAACTTGAACACCTGATGCAGAACCGCAACAGACCAGCTAAACTATAAGAGATACAAAAATGGTACCTAAGCATTAATTGTTTCACGTGTTGAGCATTTTCTACTAAGATAATAAATTTGAAGATCTGGAACACCTGATGTGGAACTCCAAGAGCCCAGCTACACTATAACATATATAGGAATGACGTCTTAGCAAGAGTTGCTCAGCCTGATGAGTACTCTCTATTGTCGTATAAAATTTGAAGATCTGGAACAGCTTATGTGGAACTCCAAGAGCCCAGCTACACTATAACCTATATAGGAATGACGTCTTAGCAAGAGTTGCTCAGCCTGATAAACACTCTCTGTTGTCGTATAAAATTTGAAGATCTGGAACAGCTCATATGGAACTTCAAGAGCCCAGCTACACTATAACCTATATAGGAATGACGTCTTAGCAAGAGTTGTTCAGCCTGATGAGCACGCTCTGTTGACGTATAAGGATTGTAGATCTGGAACACCTGTTGTGGAACTCCAAGAGTTCACTGTATAATTATAAAATAATATAAGCTGGGAGTACCTCCACGCGGTGAAGGCGGTAACAGTTTAGGACTGATTTTCGACGAAAATTCTATGAATCATTGAAAATTTGACTCTACTGGCTAAAACTCCCATTTATTTCCTTTTCCATTCATCTTCGTAACACGGTAGCCTACCCGGTAACGCAGGGGAGTAGTCACTTAGATTTTAATTGATCAGGTATTTTCAGAATAAAACTATAACCATGCCTAGAAAGAGGTCAAATCTTTCCCAACGTTCCAAAGGAGCTAAAAGATTGAAGATCATAAGATCCTAAGAATCTAACGAAGAGCGTCAGGATATACTTGATGCTGTTCGAGAACATCAGGCTGCAACTCGCAACGAAACCTCTTCGGATTGCGAAGCTCGCTTGCGTTCTCAGCGTATTTATGCATCTACATCCAGGTCTCTAGAGACAAGTGAGGAACATGATGCGCGACTCTCCGCTGATCGTGAACGTCATGCATTGTCTCGCGAGTCGGAGACGTTCACGGATAGAGAATTGCGCTTGAGTTCTCAGCGTATCTACGCATCTGCTTCAAGGTCTCTAGAGACAAGTGAGGAACATGATGCGCGACTGTCCGCTGATCGTGAACGTCACGCATTGTCTCGCGAGTCGGAGACGTTCACGGATAGAGAATTGCGCTTGAGTTCTCAGCGTATCTACGCATCTGCTTCAAGGTCTCTAGAGACAAGTGAGGAACATGATGCGCGACTGTCCGCTGATCGTAAACGTCACGCATTGTCTCGCGAGTCGGAGACGTTCACGGATAGAGAATTGCGCTTGAGTTCTCAGCGTATCTACGCATCTGCTTCAAGGTCTCTAGAGACAAGTGAGGAACATGATGCGCGACTGTCCGCTGATCGTGAACGTCACGCATTGTCTCGCGAGTCGGAGACGTTCACGGACAGAGAATTGCGCTTGAGTTCTCAGCGTATCTACGCATCTGCTTATAGGTCTCTAGAGACAAGTGCGGAACATGATGCGCGACTGTCCGCTGATCGTGAACGTCACGCATTGTCTCGCGAGTCGGAGACGTTCACGGATAGAGAATTGCGCTTGAGTTCTCAGCGTATCTACGCATCTGCTGCTAGGTCTCTAGAGACAAGTGAGGAACATGATGCGCGACTGTCCGCTGATCGTGAACGTCACGCATTGTCTCGCGAGTCGGAGACGTTCACGGATAGAGAATTGCGCTTGAGTTCTCAGCGTATCTACGTATCTGCTGCTAGGTCTCTAGAAACAAGTGCGGAACATGATGCGCGACTGTCCGCTGATCGTGAGCGACATGCATTGTCTCGCGAGTCAGAAACGTTTACCGATACAGAATCACGCTTGAGTTCTCAGCGAATTCGCACATCTACTAACAGGTCTTTTGAAACGAGTGATGAACGTGATGCGCGACTAACTGCTGATCGAGATTATCATACATTGTCCCGAACACGCACACAACAAAATATTCATAATCAGTTAGAAAGTGACAGAGAAAGGATTGCTGGAGTACGGCATGAAGAGACAGAAGTTTATTCAGTGTACCCTTGGGATCTGCTGCGGAGTAACGGGATGAAAAGTTTTTTGTTGTATAGTCTGGGCAACATAAAGGCTTCAATTTATTTTGGAAAATTAACACCTGGTGCAGAACCGCAACAGACCAGCTAAACTATATGAGATACAAAAATGATACCTTAGCAAAAATTGTTTTACGTGATGAGCATTTTCTGCTAAGAGAATAAATTTGAAGATCTGGCACACCTGATGTGGAACTCCAAGAGCCCAGCTACACTATAACATATATAGGAATGACGTCTTAGCAAGAGTTGCTCAGCCTGATGAACACTCTCTGTTGTCGTATAAAATTTGAAGATCTGGAACAGCTCATATGGAACTCCAAGAGCCCAGCTACACTATAACCTATATAGGAATGACGTCTTAGCAAGAGTTGTTCAGCCTGATGAGCATTTCCTGTTGACATACAAAAATGAATGATCTGGAACGACTCCAATCGTCTTGCTCATCCCGTTGTTTTCCCGTCCCCGGGCCTTAGAATTCTACATAAGACGTTTCAAATTTTCGATTATGACGACCCCGTTGTCGCTGGCATAAGCAACGGGATCCGCGTACGAAGTCGCGGGCAGAAGCTAGTCTCTAATAAACTGATTATTTCAATCCATTCCGAACAAGGGCTCAAAACCTTTGATGACCGTGTTGTTGACAATTCGTTCCATAGGCCCAAGTCTGATCGTATGAAATGTGGTGTTGTCTGAACTTATAAAATTCATATCAACTCTGGAAACTTGTTTAGCTTGAGGCATTTGTTGATAAGTTTCGTAGCTATTGTTTGCGTTTTCTGTACTGTATTGAAGTACTGAGCGAACTGAAACAAAAATAAAACAAAAAAATTATTAGGTACGCCTGTACAAGCCTAAGGCAGTACTTCCACGTTGGTCCAGTGGTCGCAAGCGTGACTGCTAAACATGAGGTTAAGAGGGTTCAATCACTATAAGTTCGAGCGAAGAGAAAATAATATATTATGTATTTTCATTGGAAATTTGTGAGGAAATGCCTGGTTAGTGCTACATTGAGGGCTGGCCTGAAATTTGGGTGTAGCTTTTACAACCTCTACCTAATTAACTCAACGAGTAGTACAATATGGTAATAATTAATTTATGTTTGTAAGAGATGTACATTTTTATCCCGCAGGGCTTTACATTAAGGCCCAAGCTACTAATTATTATTTTTTTCATGTCACAATATTTTTCTTGTGATCAGTTTTATATAGTAATGTAAAGGGATTTCCATTACATTATGAGTTTTGACATCATCATCATCCACAGCCGGAATTCAGTCACTGCTTGGTACAGGGGGTCTAAAATGGCCGCTTTAGCAGAATCATAAAAGGATGGTAATAAGAATTACGTTTAAATTCTTAAAATGGCCATAAACGTACCTACTATTATGAATTGTCACCTTGTGACCATTTTATGAATTTAAACGTAATTCATATTATTATCCTATTATGATTCTGCTAAAGCGGCCATTTTAGACCCCAAGGCCTCTTTTTTCTTGTGCCATTCTACACGTTCCTGTGCCAGCTTCATCCGGGGTTTTACCCTGATGGCAACTATGTCGTCTGCCCATCTCTCTGCTTTTGACATACAGTACAATAATTCACTGACGTTGTAATAAGAAACACGAGTACTTGAATTCACAAAATATTCTATTTACCTGGTCGCGCAGTCAGTCTGTACATAATATCAGCAAACTCCCTGGATATGATATCAATCGCACTTTTGTTGCCATACCAGATATCCATGGCACTGTTAGCGACCCACTTCGATGGCCTATAGTCTCTAGAAACAGGCTTTTCATTTTCTCTTATGCTAGTCCTTCTTGTATCAGCTTTCAAAGTTAAAATTGTAACGACTACAATAACTGTGTCAATTTTGAAAGACGAGAACATTGCTGAATGCTTGAAATGAAACTGGCCTGTTCTAAGTCAAAATGTATACGAAAAAATTCTGTTTATACCTTCAAATATAACAGTTTCCTCGCATTGTTCTCTTGTTGATGAAAAAATTGTAAAACGTTTAGATTCAACAATAATCTATCAATGAAACTGTACACCTTCCTTTGATGTAGACGACAACATCCCAAACATTTTCGATACAAAAAAAATAACCAGTCTGGTCATGCCGGAAAAAGCGTCTTCCCCGTATACGACAGTGCATTTAGCATGTGCAGCAACTACGCGTGTTTTTCATACCGACTGTCTGAGATTTTCAGACCTACATGAGCTAGGCCGCCACACTATTCCCAAACCATTGCAACTCCTGAAAGCCAGAATCAACAGTGCCGACCTCCAGAAAAGCGCCTACACGAGCCGACTACAACCATGGCCATGAGGTGTAAATTGTGAGATTTTCAACATTCTATCTTTCAGTGGTATAGCGTCTTTATCGAAGTAAAACATCATCTTCCTGTTCTTGTCCTATTCTATTTGGGGTCAGGGCAATGCGTTGTCTTCTTTCATTCTCCCCTGTCAGACGTCATAGTATTTCTCTTTCATATCATTCCTCCATAATCCATCCATCTTTTCTCTGGCATTCCTCTCCGCTTCCCGCCATCAACATTCATATCCATCATTCCTTTAGCTACATGCGTTTCACTCCTCCTCATCACAATACATGCCCATACCAAGACAGACGACTTCCTTTATTTTTTTTAGTAACAGGCGCCACTTCAAACTTCCCCTAAAATATTCATTCTTACTTTATTCATTCTTGTCACTCCACGTCATATCCATCTTAACATTCCTTCCGAACTAATTAATAACTATATGTTACATCCAGTGGAGCTAGACGAGGCAATAGCTTTCAAAACGTACTTGTGCCTACAACGACGTCCAACGGAATTGCTATAAGTGTTTCGATGTTCCATTATCATTTCAGCCGAAAGACGTCCACTGTTGTAAATAGGCCTCCCCCAAATGTCACAACGAGCGTCTCGCTCCAGCGGACCCCCGTAACCTTTACCAGGTCATCGGTCCACCCAGTGGCCAGAGGCCTTCCAACGCCAGCGCGGTCTTCCAGTTCGCGGTCGCTACTCCAGAACGAAGTGACCAGACTTTTGTTGTATAAGTCAATCTATTTTGGCTTTTCCAACATCGTTGTAGCTGATAGAATGTCGCATTACCTAGGCTACCAGTTGGACAAGTATATCTTGTATTTTCCAGTCGTGCCTGTTGTAATAGGAATACCAACGATAAATGAATGTTACATCTTAGTCACTGGAAGAAAACTAGTCTAGCCTTAAAAGAAATATCAGGGTTGAGTGTAGTGATAGAGGAAGTAGTATAGTGTGAGTAAAACCTTTTTTTCATTTCAAATTCTTCATGAATGTCCTTCGCCGATGAATGTTCGGTGCAGGTACCTACCTACTGCTAGCCATGAGATTTCGCAATTTCGCATCCAACTATAGATCCATTTCAACTACAAGAGTGCTGTGCTACTCCACCCAGGCAGGGCGCAACACTCGCTGCAGTCACAGTGATGACAGCGGGGTATTGACCTTCTGCTGGCAATGCGACACAGGAACTTTGTAAAACAGCCGTGCCCCTACTGTACCTGTGTGAGCCTGAAGGTGTGCCTACAACATTCAAACATAACGTTCTAGTTTCAAATGTTTGAACTGTATACTGTAATAAGGTTTTTAGTGAGTAAAAATTAACTGCAGAAGTTGGCTGACATATATTTTTTAACTGACTTAAAAAAGGAGGGTACACAAACAAATTTACTCCTCGTATGGACTAAATGACCACTTAGGTTTCTTCGACTTTATCTTACGTAATCATTTCTTACTTCATCCGCTAGCATAATACCATAACAGCATACATCCCTTTTAGAATTCTCATTTCAGCCACATGCAGTTGCCTTTCATCCATTTATTCATTCTATGGATCTCGGGTCCATCTTAACCGACAAGAACAATGTCGTCGGCATGCAGCATGCACCAGGGTGCCTCTACACGTTTGGCCAACATCCAAGCATCCATAATGAACAGGAAGAGGGTCAGAACCGACCCGTGATGCAAGTCTTAAGCCCCACTGAACTCATCAGTGTTGCCAGCAGCTGACCGGACGTAGGTACGAGATTTACTGTAACACGAATTAACTTTAGATATTTCCCAGATATACCTATCTCTTTCAAGGCTCACCACAGCACATCCTAAACGGTTTGTCTAGATCAATGAACACCATGTGCAAGTTATTGTGTGCATGTTTGTACTTCTAACACAATTGGCGGAGTACAAAGGTGGCATCCTTTGTTCCTCGACCTGGCATGAACCCAAATTGCTCTTTGGTAATCTCACGCTCCCTGCTCATCAACTTAAGAGGTTGCAGTACTGTGCTCTATATCATTGATTTCGATAACAAACAGGATAGCATACCAAACACCACTCACAAAGCGACATTATTTAAATTTTTAAGGCTGTGTGCAGTGTGAGCTTAGCTCGCTTGCAGTACATATTACACATAAACTTATGCGTCCTAAGTATCTGACATAGAGGTTTGCATAGTTTCATTCCAGTTCAGTACGTCGCGCTTGGCTCACACTGTGAACCCAGCCTTAGCGAAGTTTCAGAACCACACTTCTGATACACACACAATTTAATTAGCATAAATTATTAAATGTTATGCTAGTTCCAGCACCCCTTATAAATAATGTATGCTTGCAATCTGTTACATTAAGGGTGTTGTCGAGCCAACCTTTGAGTTTGTCATGCTTTGTTTAACTTTGGTGGCGGTGGTTCTACTTTCCACGGGAAGTGATGCGTAGTAGATGTGTCTTGTAATATATTCCATGTAACGTTACGCTTGCTACGTTGCGGGATGGACAGAATAGGTTCTGTGTTATTTTGATTAAGATTCACTGAATGAAATCTAAAGCAGAATTTTTCAATTTTCAATTGAGAAATTTACAGTAGGCCAATGGTAACAAAACCAGTAAAAGCTGGCTTTGTTTTTTATTGAAACACTGTACTAAGCTAGGCCAGCTCCAGTTCAAAGTGTCATTTATTTATTTAAACTTCATGTGCTTAGGTGTGCCGTCGACTATACATCCATTTACATTTAAAAAAAAATGAAATCTATTTATTTCCAAATGTTATGTCAGTACTATTGCAATAATAAAAATAACGCTCAATCTTTTTGAGGCAAGATTATGTGCGCTATCGGTTGCGATTTAGGTTACTCACTCACAGGTCTTTGACTGGTAGTGGACCCACCCGCACGCCCTTCCGAGTTTTCAACGGTAAAATAGGTTTTTTAGGATGTTTTTATTTTCGGCTATTTCCTTAGGCAATGTATTTAGAATACTTGGAAGAGCATACTTCCAGACCCTTCTACCGTATTAATTGTTTACTTTCGTCAGTTTATATAGAGGCAGGTACGACAGGTTACGAACAAAACTAAGTCTACTCATTTTCTGTAGCTTACATATACATAAACTCACGCCAAGGGGGTAGTCAGATTCAGGGCTACGGGACTGTTCGAAAGAGATACCGCGGTCCTGGAACACAAGGGGCAAAAGGAGGTACATGGATGGGTTTTAGTCAGTAAAAGTCTGACACTCCCTTCCGCTCCACCCAGAACGGGAGGGGTCATTTGATGATATCCCATCCGAAAAAAAAGGGGGTAGTCAGGAACACAGAATGCCACCTGCAGTAGGTCAGGTGCGTATTACTCCCAACCGGTGTATGTATGACCAGATGATAACCGTGGAAGAGACAAAAGGAGTATTTATTTTTAATAGTAAACAATTGAATTTTAATTGTATATGAATATCCATTACTAAGTTACTAACACTTATTGGAAGAATTATCGTTCATACTTTTTTCGGGAATTATTTTCAATAAATAACTACTAAGAATAGAAATCTCTTTATTTCGCAGTAAGTTATTATTACTACATTTATAAAACTAAGATTTATTTTAAGGTCCAGTCTCTTTCATAGCTTAGTTTTAGCTTAGTTTTTATCTTATTAATTTGTGGTGGGATCTCGCGTAACCTCTGAAAAAAGAAAGAAAAATTAAACTTATGATACAGCATGTCGTGTTTTTTGCGTTGGATTTAACTTTTTTAGGGTTCTGTAGCCGAAGGGTAACCAGCGGAGCCCTATTACTAAGCCTCCGCTGTCCGTCCGTCCGTCTGTCTGCCTGTCAGTGGGCTGTATCTCATGATCCGTAATAGGTAGAAAGTTGAAATTTTCACAGAATGTGTGTAAATAATAAACATAAATTAAAAATTAAAGTGTAAAAAAACAACAAATACAAACAAACAACAAATATTAAAATAAACTTACTCTTACTATTGTCCTTTATTTCCACAATTTTATCGATAGCCTTCGACCCCACATCCCAGAGCTCTCTAGCGATCAAGCTCATAATCGTTTTATTTGAGTAAACGAAATCCATAGCTTTTCCAACCCAAATATCTTGCCGACTAAAAGCTTCATTTTCGTGCTTTTGCAAATTCTTCTTTAGATCTTCCAGCGTTTTAAACGAATTTGTCGTGTAATCTTCTAGAATTATGAAAGCGAATACTGTAAGGAATAGTGCTACTTGGGTTAACATGTTTATGCTGTTGGCACAAAGAGTATACTAAGCAGTAGAAAGAAATTCACTCATTGTTTGGTTGGCTGTTCGAATTCTTGGTACAGGGTAAGGAGGATTTCATAATGCGTCGGCAAGAACTCATTATGTGACAGTAACATAACTTTGGTAAATCATTATTATAATCTATATCACAGGACATCCAATGAGATCAAAAGTAATTAGGTCGTTTGTCTTGGTATCGACATGTAATGAGGAGGTAATAAACGCATGCGACTAAAAGAGATATTGATATGAATGTTGGTAGATGGAGAGGGAGAGGAAGGCCAAAGAAAAGATGTATGGAATTGTGTGAGGAATGGTATGAAAGAGAAATGAGAAAATGATTTCTTGACGTCTGACAGGGGAGAACAGAAGAAGAAAACGTGCTGCGCCGACCTTAAGTAGAATGGTAAGGGCAGGAAGATGATACAGTCCTGAACCGCCCGACTGACACTATTCTTTAGGATAGAGTTAAAACTAACGAAGTAACGAGTGAAAAATTCCTCAACCTCCACAGAAAATTATGAATCCTCCGACCAGACGAGTGCTATATCTGGTGGGCTAATGCGGGACGATGGTTGTCGAATTACTGTATATTGGTATTTTAATCGTGAAGATAACTTTGTATATCATAATTTATGTAGAATACGTCAGTATAGTTTGCTTGTCACGTTATAAATGTCGCCATAAGATTGCAGGGAGTAAAAAGTGACATAAAGAGACATTAGATGGTTAAAAATAAAACAATTACTACTTAAACAGTCCTGGCTGTCCCAGAATTAGTAGCAAAAAAGTAATTACCTACAAGAACATTGTAAACGGTCAATGTGCACGCAGCCCATTTCCATTCATTGTTCCAATGAACAGACACCCAAGTAATTCCTCCAAGTGATATTACCTGTTGTCAATGCAATGGACATCATTAGCTTGGTATTGTAATATTGTTGAAAACAGGGAAAGGTTCGTCAAATTCTTCGAGTTAAATCAATAACGTCTTTCCCGTATTAACATAGACAAAATAAAAATTTTAGAAATCATAAAATTACCTAATAATGCAGTCAAAGCGAACTATGCACTACCACCGACTATTTGGTCAATTGAAAAGAATAGAATCACGGGAAGAAAAAGAAGATTTAACAGAAAGAAAAACAGCTTTAGAGAAATGAGTAACAAAAATTGATCTTAAAAGAAAAATAATAGAAGAGGAATCCGTACGCTAAACAGGGTGTATGGATGTATGGATTTTTGTTACTCTTTCACTTAACGGAGTTGAGTGAAATTTGGCACACAGATAGTTTATAACCTGGAGTAGCACATAGCATACTTTTTATACCGGTAGTACGATCCCGTGGGATCATTACCAAACTCCATGCGAAACCGTGGGCATCAGCTAGTCAACAATACATGAAGTGGCAATGGTGCTAGCAATTAAAAAACATAAACTGACTGGCTGCGGAAACGTCACGCGTAGGTACGTCGACCCCTAAACGTGCCTACGCTGCTATTGTCGCCAGCGGCAAACCAGATGCGCCGCAGGGTAAGCGGCAAACCAGAAAAGGGGAAAAACTGATAAAGGGTGCTAAAACTGCCCTGACTGCGGTCCGTAGCTCTTTGCCAAGAGCCAGACAAGTTGATGAGGAGGGTTTCACGAAAGTAGAAAGGAAGAAGAAGAAGCCCTGTTCTCGTAACCTTTGCGGCACCGCACCGAGTGGACCCAACATGCTGCTGCACCCTGCTGTGCCTACGACGCAGCTGTACCTTTCTCGTCTGCATCACTCCACGACAACTGAGGAAGTCGTGCAGTATTTGAAGGTGAAGACCACCTGGACTCTGAGGGTCGAAAGGTTGGAATCGCGTCACAACATCAACTTTAAGTCATTCGTGGTTCGGGTTCCAACCCAACATCTACAGACCTGCCTGAAAGAGGACTTTTGGCCGAAAGGTGTCGTATATCGACGTTCCCGAGGACGGTTACGCGACGCCACGCAGCGAAACACGACGCCGACAACATTACGTGTATAGTTTATTATTAGTTTTAAGGTTTTTAAAATATGTATTAGTTTATCTTTGTGTAAAATTATTTTGTGTATTTTATCTATGGGCCTTGTTGCCTGATAATAAAATGATTATTATTATTATAAACATCTGTACCCACTGCTGGGATACAAGCCTCCTCTCTGTGAGAGGGAGTGGGCAGTAATCCATTACATTAATCCAGCGCGGGTCGATGGAACGAAACCAGTAGACAAGCAAGGATAAAAACAACGATATAAGAAAAATAAGCTCACACATAAACCGCTTTCCTCTAAAACTTCATAAATATCAGAAAGCAAACGCAAAGCAAAATCTTTGCTGAAATAAAATCCCTAAAATACGGAAGTGTATAACCATTTGCATTAAATTTTAGCTCATGTTTACGACGAAGATAAACCTGTTATTTGTGAGCAGCTGAAATATTTTATGTGTATATTTACTTTTTATTGTGTACACTTACATTATACTAACGCATCTTCCTAAATTATTGCTGAGGAAATAAGTGCACATTTATGCGACATTTTTGTTTATGAAATGGATTGTTATGGGATTATTATGATAGTTGAGCCAGTAGAAGATGTTGAAAGAGTTGATAAATAAGTACACAGAAAAATAAACTCGTAACTGACCAAAACTTATCTGCAGTAAGAATGATAATCAAATGCACATAAACAAGATAAAACGACTGGTACTGTGATCACTGTTAGGTGTATACTATCGAGGAACAACCTTGATATGTAGATATTAGCATTGATGAGTAAGATATATTACTACTAACCCTTCCGGCTGCTAAGGTAGTCCCATTGAAGATTTCACAACTTCAGACCTTTAAAGGGTTAATGGCTCATCCATCACAAGGGGACCATTTGCTGTCATTGACAGATTTATGAAAGAACGACTTTTTCTGCTTATCTATTTATGCACAATCGTAAATTTCTAAATCTTAAAATACTCATAAATAAAATATGTAGTGGTGGCAAACCATGAACGCCTGACATGTGACTTTCACGTCTTTGACATACAGTTTAAATAGCAATAACGCTCTCTGACAAAATACAGCAATTATATCATATTTAACAATATTGAACATCTTATACCCAATAAAGTGTGTTACCAGCCATAACTTTTCATGTTTTATTAAAATTGTTTTCGGTTGAATTTTTTTGGGGCTAGCAAATGGGATCCCGTAGCCCCAGGTCGAATTTAGCGATGGTATCCCCTGGGTCGCAGGATACACGTGACAAGTGGTCCAATACTTATGCACCGTGGATTCCAAAATTTCTCATCTCACTTCGGACTTCCAGTAAAATTTCGTTATGGAAAATTTTCATTCAAATAGAATACGTGAGGGTATTTTGATCTGTTTTATGGAGACGTGCGCCGGTTATAGTAGTTTCGTGATAGGGGAGTTAAGTTTTAGTAAGGTACGGCTCTCTTTTATGAATCTCTTTAGATAAATGAGATTTTTTTGATGGATGTCTTCATAAACTTCCACTTGACTTACCTACAACTGGCAGTAGATTTTTACTGGGTGTCTTTTCTATATCCTGGCGTATAATACTCCATACTCTAGTTAACCGTTTTTGCGTTTGATTATAATTTGATAAATATACTTAAGTGACTCTGTCGCCCTCTACTACATGGGAAACATAACTAGCGAAATGTGTTTTTTTTTGAGATTGGAAATCATCAAATGACTCCTCCCGCTCTGGGTGGAGTGGAAGGGAGTGTCAGACTTTTACTGACTAAAAACCATCCATGTTCCTTCTTTTGCCCTTTATGTTCCTTTCGAATAGTCCCGCAGCCCTGGCAGGCATCGGCCCTTGCGGGCCCCTCCTGTTTGCTGACATCTCTATGAGGCGCGCTTGGAACATGAACGCGCCGTCGACTCGGCCTGTCGTCATACGACGGACGGACGGCGAGCTAGCGCTATCATGCTCCCTGTGAGATGAATATTATATATAAATATTCCACCACGTGGTCATCGCCTTTTTTATGGCTCATGTCGGTTTCTTCACAATAATTCCTTTCACAGTTTTTATTTCAAAATAACATGCTTTCAAGAGCAGTGGTGCTGAAGTTACGGTGATGCACTGGAATTATTCTAACATGTCAAAAAGTCTATCAAAATAAAAAGTTTAAGTTGAATCCATTCCTTGCTTATACTACCATTAATCACACACACGTAACGATATTAAATTCACACTTGCACCTTCTAAAAATACTAGCAATATATTTCTATGAATTCATTCAAAAGTCGCCCTTGTTACGATCTAGCTAAACAAATAATCCACACAACAGTTGCTCGAGTCCCTTGTATCCAGGTAGGTTTTCATTCAAAAGAAACCCTTATTTTTACATCGCTAAACAATAAATCCCCCAACAGTTGCTGTAGTCCCCGCAGACTATCGGCGTCCCACAGACACGCCCGTGAAGATTTGAAAGGATTGCTACGCGACCCCGGAATTGACAGCTTTGGAGAACTAAAAGACAGTTTTCGTACTATAAATTAAAAGAAGGTAAACGTTGTTTTGGTGAGAAAGTGATTTTCGTATATAAAGTTTATTTTGTTTGTGAGACAGAAGACTGTTTCTATTTTTTAATTCTTACAAGAATTGGCTTGTCCCACACTTTTCGAGATCAATGCGTTGATGTTTGCATAAGCATAAGCAGCCTATAATGTTCCCACTGCTGGGACACACGGCCTCCTCTCTATGAGAGGGAATGGGCTATAATCTACCACGCGGGCCCAGTGCGGGTTGTTAGATGTCACAATGTCTTCGAATTTTTGGTTCTAGGACATGCCGGTTTCCTCACGAAGTTTTCCTTCACCGTTTTTAAGAGCAGTGGTGATGAAATAAATTATACAAAGTAATGCGCCTGCCTGGCCGCCACCATGACTGGGCCATCGCCGCTCTCGTTGATGTATGACCATCCATTAAATACCGATACCTTCCCGTGTCTCGGAAAGTATGTTCAACCATTTAGATGTCATTCTTAGATCCTTTAGACAGTTGTGTCGGTCAGTCAGAAGCCCAAAACTCTGACAACCAGTCTTACATAGAGGTATCATGTCACCCAGTATGCCACTAAAAAAAAAAAAAAAAAAAAAAAAAAACTACCAACACCACAGGCTAAGAACTGATAGAATTTACTTCACTATTTTCAAACCCAGGCTGTAATGAACAGTATTATTGTCTTGATTGGATAACAACAAAACTATTTGCCCAAACAAACGAATGGATAACCTTTGTTTTAAAAGTTAAAGCTTTACCAAAAAAAGGTGTGTGTAAATATTATTGAAGTTTGAAAAAAAGCGTATGAAAAGAACCTACAGACAAATGTTTCATTACTAAACAAAACAATTGCATACTTCGCAAATCAAAAATACCTTATTTTATTCATAAACACTCACTGAATAAATAATACAAAACCATTACTTACCGAGTAAAATATTCCTAATTATGAATTCTAAAGAATTGCTAAGTTCTCGGATCACCGTCTGGGGTTCTCTGATAAGGCTT
This sequence comes from Eurois occulta, assembly GCA_950022335.1. Classification (NCBI taxonomy): domain Eukaryota; kingdom Metazoa; phylum Arthropoda; class Insecta; order Lepidoptera; family Noctuidae; genus Eurois; species Eurois occulta. Next base: position 3,166,475 of record OX465486.1, read on the forward strand.
GCTTACAAACCCCGAGTTTATTTTAACACTTTTGTGTGTTCAGCTCTCTACGGATTCCATTGTTGACAATTTTATCGCGTTTTCATTTTTCTTCTTCTTTTTTAAGCGAACGTCGAGGCCCGACTTTCATAGTCGGGTCTTTGATCCGGATTTTTTCGGGGCTCTTACGAAAATACCCGATTCTGATACTTTTTAGGGTAAATTTTGCAATGTGTTTACTCTGATCTTTAAATGAAAAGAAAGCAAATTGTGTCTGAGAATTCTGGAAAGTTCGTTTTTGAATAAAGCTGATTTTGGCAGCCTAACCCCGTCTTTTGTCTATTTCTTAACTCATGTTGTTTCGTTACAACCTCTTTTTCGAATTCTGCAACGTTCTAAAGTTCGCTTTCAGGATTGAAATTCGAACTTTGTGTCGAACGTACAGCAAACGGCGTGGTCTGTCAAAATGAAAAATAGCAGTAGGTACAATTTCATCTCCGTACCGAAGCTCATGTTTTCCGTATAAAGTTAAGGAACTGTTAAAGTTTGCGTGTGTTGTGATAATTTTTGCACATTGTGTATTATAAAGGTGAATCGACAGCAGTGGGGGTTTTTAATCGAAAATACAATTATTAGCAAAATTCGAAATAAATGTTTTTTTTATTAGCATTTTAGTTAATTTTTTGCAACAATCAGAACCATCCATAGATATGAATAAAATATTAAAATTGTTAAAATAATATTTATGTAAAACGAGTATTTTTATTTTATAATCGATGACACGTGCTAGGGCCTCGGGACGCAAGTAACTCAGAGGTAACAGTTTCTTCCTACTAGCGAGGATTCTGATCGTTGCAGCCCATTCAAATATTACCCTAGGCTGCTCCCAAATGTGTGGAGGCATTATTCTTTGCTCACGTAATTACATTGATAGTGATTGTTATTTAGATTATGATTATGATTGTAATAATATAATAGAAATTTATGTGATTATTATGTTATTTTGTTTATTATTCTGTTTATTGTGTGTTCTTAATTTTTTATGATAATTTGTGTTTGATGCTCTTTGTTAATGTACTTAATAATTTGTTTTGATTTATTTCAAAATCTGACATGTAATTTTTGATAATTATTAATAAATAAACTAAACTAAACTAGCATGTATCATAAGAGTGCTTTTCCGTGTTACCAAATCAACAAACAGTGCCACTTAAAACCACATATACCTACCAGTACCTTAATAAGCCAATATACCAGTAAAGCGATTGGAAACCGCGTAAGTTAAACAATAGCGGTCAATTAATTATTGGCACTCGATATTAATAGATGACATTGCCGATTTGTATGGACGATTTCGTGAAACGTCTGAACCATGTATGATGCAATTACAAACTATAGTTAGAGTGAAAAAAGCTGCTCTGCACTGCGTATCTTAAATTCTCAAAAGACTGTCTATGACCAAAATATACCTACTTGAAGTAGTGAAGCCTACGACACATTGATACAGGTGTTTTGACACACTACCCTATGAGGTAATATGCAACTACAAGTACTATTATTAAACTTTAAAATGTACGAAATTTAAAAATTAATCCAATAAAAATGAAATTAGGAAAAAATATAACTCAGTCCAAGTTACAAACAAAACAAAATTTGATAAAAACCGGCAATTTATGTTTTAAATCAAGAGCCATTGAGCTTCTCTTGTTTCAACAAACAAAAACAATTGGGACACTCAATTTCAAACTAATCACGTTGATAACACAACAATCACAGAGATACCCAAATCATTTGATCCATTTATAAATAAAATCCATTAAATCATTTGATCCGTCTGTAAATAACAAAAGGTTCAGAATTGAATGAAATTAACAAATCCACGTCATTGCAATAATTTGCAAGAGGACTGCGATCATAAAAGTCTATTAACATCTGACGAGAAAAAGAAGACCAATCAATAAAAATAGGGTCACGATTGTCGACATTATCTTTCGAAACCGAATGGCTGTTATCGATTCCAATAAATGCCGTTCTTTTATTTCAGTAAGGAAGAAAAAGAAATTACAGCAGCGAGCAGCTGAAATTCTCATTAAAATTCCATTACGACACCGTCGATTCGAATATGGCTATAGATTTTGATGGCGAAATTATTTTTTATACCAACTTATGTAACGACGACGAAGTTCGGTAAGTATTTCTGTACCGGAAGTTTTAGGTAATGATTATAAAGAAAATGTAGATGAACTTGAAGAAATCTTAAGTCTAGAGGAAGTACAAAATATTTACGTATCCGTTTGTTTCAGAAGATTTATTCAGATAAAGACTAAATTCTTTTAGAAAGCTGAAATACTACTTTAAGACGTTTTACTTGTATCACAGCTGACGGATAGCGGTGAACCTCAACTTTGTAGTGCAGGTGTTGTTCCAGGGTTTAGAGACAAAGTTCAAAAGACTCAAGCACCAGTTACTTTCTAACACAAGTGGTGTTAATAGTGCTACGTATTAAAAATTTGGTCTTCTTCGACAGTTGTAGTAGATGGATATTTAGAGCACCCTCATCTTTGAGATGCAAAATCATTATTATTGACTATGCTTTCACTGATCTCTGTGGGGTGCATAAATCATTCATTCGATTTAGCCTATTGGAAGGTTCTCTCAAGTTTCACCGCAACACTCGGTTTTAAATTTTCAATTTAGTCTGCCTCCGTTTTGCTACTTAATAGTCAAACAAAATTTTTGACAAAAAGCTTAGATGTCTATTGCGGAATTATCAACCGGAAAGTAAAAACGTAACAGAGTATAGCCCTGTTTGTTTTCTGTATGTTATAAATAGATCCGTAAGTCAAATAAAGTCAGACTACTTAACAGAATAAATACAGTTCCCAAATTCCACATCCACAAAATATTATAAAATATTTTGGTATGACACAACAAAGAAAATACAATCTACTTTATCATCCCAAATATACAAAAAGAGGATCAAAAAGTCAAAGGAAAATGCGAATATAGACCGAAACTAATAAGGTCTTTTCCTTGCATACACTCGGATATATTATTTCAAACAAAACCTATTCAAATGCGGTAAATTTGGGATCCTCTCCCAGTAATCACGGTTCCTATCGGTCTTTGATTGACCTTTATGCAAATTCCAAATTCGCTCAGGAGTAGGCTACCCAGGTTGTTTAATTGAATAATTAACCTGTCCGACGCACTTCGTTATAATTTTAAATTACTTTATAGCTTCGCCATTTGTGCCGCCTTCAAAAATTTCGAGAGAATTATTCGTGATTTTTGGCGTTAAAAATACAGTATCTGGTTTTTCTGATAAGGCGATTGTAATAACAACTTGGTGGCGGTAAACAGAAACGCTGATAAGTTCATTGAATAAAAGCGGTCCCTTTCAAATATATACGTCTTTTGAATTTCTTCCTGGTCAGATTTTATTGTTTTTTGCTTTGAAAAATGTACTTGAATAACCTAATAATATCATCAAGTGACTACAAGATAAAATCACTATGTTTTAACTGGAAATTATTAACATTTTTAATAAAGCCTACTATTGTTAATACACAGAATATAAATACAAATTCGCCATAAAACACTATCAATTTAACATCAACTGAAATATAATTAACAATTTATTCTGCAAGTATTATTTGAACAAGAATGATTGTTTTAATTTCTTTCCTCAAAAAATATCAATTACCATCTCAATACTATTAGCTAAATCGATCCATCGAAATTCATCCATCTTCACTTATTCCGCCAACTCGATTTCCGGCGTTTTCCTGTCCGTCGGTGTCCATTAAAATTCAGCCTCTCGATAAATAAAAAGTGAAATAATAACAAGTCTCAATAGATCCCCAATTTGTAGAGCTCACGAATCACAAAAGTTTTAAAGCCCATCCCTATCTAATTAGTTTTTTATTGATCCCGAAAATCTCGGGTCTAGTGGTCTACCCTTTCCATTTTAATGAGACCGTTCTTAGTTACATGGACATGTTTCCCTATAAGCTGAATAAATATTTATGGGTGGTGTTTGTTAGTGTTGCATGCATTATCGGGAGTAGGGTGACCTTTCCTATTTACGTGCTAGGTTTAATTTAGGTTAGGTTTATTCCTAAGGACGAGAGGGTCTTTAAGTAGGGTTTTATTCAAAACGTTGTATAAATGATGCTGTGTTTTGAACAATTTTTTTTTAGATCCATCGGCTTCCATGATATGGGCATTTGATGGGGAGCAATGAGAAAAATGTCGTGAGGAAAATTTTGAACATGAATGTGGATGACGATAAGAGCAGGAGAAGACCACAAAAGTGACTGTCCTGTTGGTCTAGTGGTTAGTGACCCTGACTGCTAGGACGGAGGTCGTTGGCAGAAGAAAATAGAGGCCTAGAGGTGAATTCAAGCTGTGAAAGATGTTGATGATGGAAGAAGAAAACTTGCTATATACCCCAAATAAATAAAGATACGGGCATAGGATGATGATACATGTAATTTATGAGACATTACATAAATTGTGTGAAACGAAGTTTTATTGTATACTAGCTTATGCCCGCGGCTTCTCCCGCGTGGTGTTCGGTAATTGTCTCACGGCATCGTACTACCGCGTACCGGGATAAAGACTATCATAATTATGTGGTATTCAGGTTATACAGGTTATAGGTTATTATCTATTCAGTATTAATTTTATTTCACATTTTAAATTTGATACTTTTTGCTGTGCCCTACAGGGTCCGTAATTTTACCTTAGTTTTAAGCCCATTGTAAGATCTTCACACATTAAGGAATGCAAATAAAGATAATTATGAATATGAATATGAATTTCATCCAAATCCTTTCAGCAGTTTTTGCATAAAAGAGTAACCAAGATCCATCCATCCATAGATCCATCCGCATAAACTTGCGGATTTATAATAATAGTAAGATTGTGTGAAGAATTAGTAGATATTACAAGTGACGCCTATAAAAAAGATTACAGTCCCAGAATTCATCCATTTTACGACCCTATTTTCGCCAATCTCCTTCAGAATAACATGGACTTGACGCGATCAACACTCATTTCCATATTTCGATTATAAGCCAGCTTCATTTGCAAATCAATGCTTCTTATCCATATTTTGTTTGTTTAAGTAAAGTAGGTAGGTACAATCGCACAAATCTATATTGAATGAGGCTTTAAATATTCCCACTGCTGGGATACAGCAATCTTCTCTGTGAGAGGGAGTGGGAACTAATCCACGACATCGATCTTGTAAGAGTTTATGGATGTAACAAGACCTCGGTTTTTTTATTTTATTTTAGGTCATGCAACGGCATGTCCTAGAAAGAAAACATGAGGAGCGGTGCCCCATGATGTTTTCCTTAACCATTTCGAGAGTCAAATCCATATAATCCCATTTTTATTTCAGTAACATTTTCGCACAAACAAAAACATTACGTACTAAATCATAACGATCATTTTCCCGTATTAACTAGTCAATTAGTTTATCGTTCGGCAAGACGTAGGCTGCAATAAACACTGTCCACTCAATTTGCCACCAAAGTTATGGCACCAAAGAGATTTTGTTATAAATAATTTAAGGAATCACATTTGATTTACGTTGCCCATAAAATGCTCGAGCCAAACCACTATGTTTGTACTAATTTCCCGCCATAACACGCCTCCCGAAATTGCCGGGAATTTTGCTTTGAAATTTTTGGTCCAGCACAGGATGGGTTTGGATTTAAGTACGCTTTCTGTGTTTAATTACTTACAGAGTTCATGGTGTGATTTAAATCTTTTGGTTTTATTTTGGTGGGAAATTTTAAAAGTGTCCTCATTCTAAATGATGCACTATCATATAATCAATATTTCAGCCCGGAATCACCCATTATTTGGCATTCCCTTCTCTGTTCTGTGATTTTGAAGATGTCGTCAACCCAACGCTACCACTGTCACATACTAGATTTAAACTGTCTCAAGTCTGCTATATGGTAAACCAGATTTACTTAACACATGAGTGACATAAAATCTTTGGGTTTGAACATAAGAGTATGATTTCTTCTAAACCCTAAGCATATCGCTAACACTAACAAACATTATATTAATCCGTTTTATTATTACATTTCGCATTTTCACTAACACTAAGCGACAAACGAGTGCGTAATTATTATTGGACTTTTAACTTTCTACGCTGAGCTGAGCTGTTGAAATGAAAATCCAACAATGCTCTTTCTTTCGCCCCATTCAAAAAAATATATATTTAAGACCTGTATGTATCTAATAAACTACCTCGTTGATCTATATAGTTAGTGGTCGCAATCGCGACTGCTGTGCATGAAGTCCTGGGTTCGATTACCGGGTCGGGCTAATTATTTTGGGGTTTTACATCAGGAATTTCTCAGTAGCAGCCATGGAGTCTGGATTTGCGCCCGGTTAATGGTAATAGGCTCGCTGCCAATTACATGGGACTTAAATATAACTGGCGAAATGTGGTGCCTTAGACTTCTAGGATTACAGATGCGATGTCATGATGTGTTCTATCTACTATTGGTTTATATTAATGTGGTTCGCATCTAGCCTTACACCCACAGGCGTATATTGCCAGCACTAATTCATCTGTCAAGCGTTGTGACAATGATATTTAGGGCGATGAATTGTATTGTTGTAGGTGACCGGTTGAGCCATAACAGCTGAGATGTAAATGTTTTCAGTGGCGATGTGTCCGACAAATGTAAATCTTTAGTGGACAGTGATTTTTATCATCTGCCTAGCCTTTTCCCAACTTGGTTGGGGTTGGCTTCCAGTCTAACTAGATGCAGCTGAATATCAGTATTTTACATGGAGCGATTGCCTATCTAACATCCACAACCCAGTTAGTATTGGGTAATACGATACCCCTTGGTAAAAGACTGGTTGTCAGACTTTCGGACCACTACCTGTAACGATTGTCAAAGATCTATAAATGACAGCCGGGATCAACGGTGTAACGCAAGAAGCGGCCTTAATGTCTAGATAAATGTGTGCAAACTAAAACAGGGATTTCATCAAGTGTGTCATATTTATCACATTAGTTTTCGGTCGTTATAGCCTTAATGGTTTTCATCTAAGTATAAGTAACATGTGCGATGTCCGCAACAGTAATTAATTAGAGGCTAGATAATTATTATCATTACGGTATCTAGTTACATTTATTCTCGCCTTATAGTGACAGCTCTTTATGCTGTCTTTCAAATGAAGTGACAACGTTTTTATTGATTTTCGGAAATAAAGAGACAGAGTCGCGAGTGAACTCGGTGGCACGGCTATTTAAGATGGTGCATAATATTCATGAACATGGACCACTACAAAATCATGAAGTTAAAAGTCAGACTCATTATTTACCTAGCCTTTTCCAAGCCATGTTTCGGTCGGCTTCCAGTCTAACCGAATGCAGCTGCACCAGAATTTTGCATAGAGCGACTTCCTATTTGACCTCCAGTTAGTACTTGGTACTGGGTAATACGTAAAAAAAGTAAGACTGGTTGTCAAACTATCAGGCTACTGACTGGTAACGACTGTGTAAGATTCGTAAATGACAGCCGAAAACGAACCGGTTAACGTGCTTTCCGAGGCATGGAGGACAGTTGGTAAGTAACGGATGGCTTCCCATCTATGGACCAACCTTAGCAAGCGCTGCTTAGCCTTAAAGATCGGTCAGTGCAGCTGTTATTATTTAGCCATAAGCGGTTAGCAACATGAAACTTATTGAAACAAATATAGCCATTGGATAGGAACACAAGTGTGACTATCCCATAATTTTAAACACAGATTCATTCACTGCAAGCGAAACAAACACCCGTTGCGCAGAAACCCAATCGACATTCATCCACTATGTCAATCATAAAATCATACGTGGATTCTCTTTGAATCCACACCATATATTGCACGGGAATGAATACTGGGAAGTAACCACACTTACCGACGACGTGGAATCGTACCGTGAGACGGCCCAAAGAGAGATGTTTAAAAGCGAATAGTCTGACGTGTGGTCGAGTCTTGTCATCCGAACCGGAACAAGCCGGATGATGTGTTTTTCGGTTTATCTATACAAATAAATAAAACTGAAGTGTCTGTTTGTAATTTTAAAATAATAGATTTTTACTGAATGCACAAATGAAAGTATGAACGTAATACTTAGAACAAAAAAAAAACATTATTTAAAATTTTTGCCTGTCTGTCTTTTTATTCCGGCTAATCTTCGAAATGGCTGTACCGCTTTTGACGGGACTTTTACTGGAAGATAGCTGAAGTTATAAGGAGTAACTTAGAAAAATATTAGGGTTCCATGCAAAACAATTAAAACCCTTGAAATTGTTAGCAAACTTCGATCCAAATAGGGAAGTAATACCTATCTTTATAATAATTTCACGTGGACGATGCCTTATGATCGCTCCTGCAGTTCAAACAGGGATTCATGACGTTACTGACTAAATCTCGCCGAAGGCATATTGATCATCGGTTTTCAACGTCAGCTGCATATTAGGCGCTATTTGCCTTTTGATATGGATTTTGGGGATTTAGTTGTCTATCAATGTATTTTAATGAGTCATGTTCGCTATCTGGCGTCCAGAAGCAATATGTGTAACATAGATTGCACAAATATTGTTGTCAAAATAAAAATCAAAGGGTTTTTTTAATTCGGTTTTTAAATGCACTTTTGAACAGGAGGATTCAGGAGAAGAATGGACAAGAAACTTTCTTTTAACATGTTTCACAAATTATTGCCTTTTAAATTGACGGTTAAAAAGTTACGAGTTGATTATATCTTTATCAATTCAATCTCATTTGTATCGGTACCTACTAATGCTAATTGCAGCTTCAGAGAAAACACTGATCGAACAGAAATAAAAAAAAATCTTTCTCCACTTGAAAATGAGCTCCGAATAAATGAAAAATAATTCTACAAACAACAATGACACCTAATTAGTCAACGTTATCAAACTCACAAAGTAAAATCCTATCACCGCTACAACACAGCATAATTGAAACAATTTTTAATTAAAGTAACTCACTCGTTAACGAGGGAACAAGCATATCAGATTCTAAAATGTATGTCAGCGTGTAAAAACCAATTTGGCGCCTCTGAAGCCTCACTGGCACAGAGTAGGTAGAGACAGAAGGTTACCTTCATACAACGAGTGAAAAAAGATGCACATACATGACGTATGTATACGTACAGGTACTCATAGTTTTCAAAAATAACAGATTCTTTCGTCATTTTATTTATTTTTATTTAATAACAATATGGTTGCTTTTGGGTATTGCTTTTGGGCAGCCACTTATAAGACTGTTAATTTCACTGTTATCTCACATATTTTGCATCATTGTCAAGCCAATGTGATCTTTATTTTCGTAAACATAAGGTTGTTGTTGGGTTACTGCTGTCAAAGTTGAAATAACTGTAAAGTGACATGCGCAAGCCTTCTGTTTCATTGTATTCTGTGTCCCTGGGGTATATTAGACTCCCCTACATAGCAATTAATTCATAGTAACGCAAAATTTAATTAATCCTCCGATGTTTGGAATGATAATTGGGGATTGCCGCGGAATTCCACACTTGAAGGGGTGATGGAATTGTAGGGCTGCCTTACGTGCGAATATTCAGACGTTTTCCTTTCTGCAATTACGATGTTGAATTTTCGGCTTCATGTTTGTAGATGCCGTTTAATGTTAATAGAGATAGCCTGGTTACATTGGTAGAAACTGAAATTGTTCGTGATTTGAACAATGTCCAAAATCCGAAATCTCAGGCTGTCTATTTTACGTTTTAATGACGCATTGTATTTTTAGGGTTCCGTACCCAAAGGGTACAACAATATTACTAAGACTTCGCTGTCTGTCTGTCTGTCTCCAGGCTGTATCTCATAAACCGTGATAGAAGAAGCTGAAATTTTCACAAATGATGTATTACTACATAGTCTGCACTAAAAGTATCGGGAATGGAATATTTCCACTGTTCCTGTCATATTAAAATCTTTTTAATTGAAAACTCCTTGGGTTTAAAAATCGAATACCATTTATTTATTTAAAAAAAGATTCTCGGTTTTGTCACAAGGTTTTGTCAAACTTGTTCAGTCGTTGAGAAAATGGAATTGACTCGAGAAAATTCAAGAGCGATGATTTATTATGACTTTTGAAGTGGTTTAACACAAAAACAGTGTGTTGACCGGATGATTTCTGCATTTGGTGATGAAGCCCCATCCAAAACCACAATTAATCGCTGGTTTGCTGAATTTCAATGTGGAGGTGTCCAGCTCAGTGATGATCCCCGTCAAGGTCGTTCAAAAACTGCAGTCACCCAAGAAAACGTTGATGCTGTGCGTAAGCTGATTGAGGAAGATCGACATGTGACATACCGCGAAATTCAGGCAACTTTAGACATTGGCATGAGTCAAATACAAATAATCCTGCATGAACAATTAGGTGTAAAAAAGTTGTTTTCCCGATGGATACCGCATTCGCTCTGTGAAGAGCAAAAAGCGGCTCGCGTTACTTGGTGCGTCAGAACTCTTGAAAGATTCCACGCAGGATCCTCAAATGCTGTATACAACATCGTTTCAGGTGACGAATCCTGGATATACGCGTACGAACACGAAACAAAAAACCAGTCACGAGTTTGGGTGTTCGAAAATGAGTTAAAGCCAACAAAAATTGTTCGTTCACGGAGTGTTGCAAAAAAAATGGTGGCCACGTTTGTCTCCAAAACCGGCCATGTTGCGACTCTTATTCCTCTTGAGGGACAAGGAACGGTTAATGCAGAATGGTATACTAGCATTTGTTTGCCACAGGTCGTTTCTGAACTCCGTAAAGAGAACTGCAATCGCCGCATCATCCTCCATCACGACAATGCGAGTTCTCACACCGCGCACAGAACAAAAGAGTTTTTAGAGCAAGAAAACATAGAATTTTTAGACCATCCGCCGTACAGCCCCGACCTAAGCCCTAATGATTTCTATACTTCCCTAAAATTAAGAATAAATTGCGTGGTCAGAGATTTTCATCACCTGAAGAAGCTGTGGACACCTACAAAACGGCCATTTTGGAGACACCAACTTCCGAATGGAATGGTTGCTTCAATTATTGGTTCCATCGTATGGAAAAATGTGTCAAATTTCGCGGAGAATACTTCGAAAAGCAATAAATACATTTTTAAATAGTAATGTTGTGTCACTTCCTTGATTCCCGAAATTTTCAGTGCCGCCCTCGTATTGCCGCTATAACAACAAATACTAAAAATTAAAAAAAAAAAATATTAAGCGGGGCTCCCATACAAAGATATGAATTTTTTGCCGTTTTTTATAGATAATGGTACGGAACCCTTCGTGCGCGAGTCCGACTCGCACTTGGCCGGTTTTTATTTTAAACAGCTAACATTCTAGAATTCTAACTTCCAATATTTCCATCATTTTCTCTTCTCAATTGGCTCTTGTGTTCAAGGGATGTGACAATTCTACATTTTCACTACTCTGCCAACAGGTATACTTTCTTTGAAGTTGTCAAGTACCACTCAGTAAGGTACTTGGGTTCCAAAAAACTCAAGTACCTTAACTACACAGAACATCTGAGGCATTTTCTTAAGATGGAGGTAGAACACTTTTTGACAAATAGGTACCTACTGGATAAGGGCGTTTGAAAATGTTCTAATCTTCTTGTCTTGTTTAAAGGACCCACACCCTAGAACGATATACATTGACCTAATTGCTAATAGCTTGCTAGAGAGCAACGGTGGCCCAGTGGTGGCGGCCCAGACTTACGAACAGTAAGTAGTTCGAACCCTGGCAGGCGCATTACTTTGTGTAATTTATTTCACCACCACTGCTGTCAAAAACGGTGAAGGAAAACATCGTGAGGAAACCGGCATGTCCTAGAACCAAAAATTCGAATACATGTGTACAAATTATTATGTTCAAACACATTTTGCAATTCAATGCCAGGTCCGAATATTAAATTATCAGCTAATATTCCAGCACTTTCGTTTTTCTCATTTCTAGACCCAATCAAGTTTTACGTGTCCTGCCGTATCCGCCATATTTTATTTTCACAATACCTATTTTCTCCAAGTGAAACTTATTATTTAACTCTGTGCAAGGAGCAGTTTCTGAATCATTATATGGTCCAAATATTTATCCTAGTTGTTAGGGTTCCGTACCCAAACGGTAAAACAGAACCCTATTACTAAGACTCCGCTGTCTGTCTGTCCGCCTGTCACCAGGCTGTATTTCATGAACCGTGATAGTTAGACAGTTGAAATTTTCACAGATGATGTATTTATGTTGCCGCTATAACAAAAAATGCCCAAATATAATAAAAAAAATATTTAAGTGGGGCTCCTATAATAGATAATGGTACGGAACCCTTCGTGCGCGAGTCCGACTTGTTCTTGGCCGGTTTTCTTTCAGCTTATACCTACAGTTAGATTTGGTATAGGAAATAAAAGCTCAAATTATCTCTGATTTAGGTACTGAAACTTCAGCTTAAAATGTGTTTATTTTTATGATAATTTGTAGCAATGACAGTTAACTCGAAAACGTTATAACAAATGTTTTTTTTTAAAGTACGTAAGTTTCAATTTGCATCACTCAACATAATATATTTTAATTGAACTGAAAATCAATATAAAATCTATGAAGTTGTCACCATCACATGGTACAGTCACGAGCACCAATATGTATACACTTTCCTAAATTTAAAAGCAATTTTCGCGAGAAATTACGATTGTAACTTAAAGATAGGATCTTTTTTATAAAAAAATTGAGTTCCAGAATACTATGTTCGTAACTTAATGAAATTATAATCAGAACAGTAAGAGAAAAACACTTTTAAAAGTTGTTAAGTTTTTACATATTGGTGCTCGTGACTGTACTTGCTAATTTTTAAATCATACCTAAGACTTAAACAATTCCTTTGAACTTCTTAGTTAAGATTGCTCTGTAAACATCTCATTCCACTACAAGTTCACTCAATTGCCCCTTACATCTAGAAAGGGACAATAAGCAGATAATATACACCTCTTACTCCACTTACGACCCCTCACGAGAATCCCCTCTGTTGTAAATACCAAAATAGCACAAATCACATGCACAAACAACCATTGCAATTACTGGAATAAATACGGTGGACTCAATGAAATGTAGGTACCTAATCATAGTTACGATATATAACAGCTACTCGTTGATTATTGTGTAGGGTTTTTTTTTTAACTGAGTAGCATAATTTTCTGTGATATTTTTTTTTATTTCAACAAAAGTTACATAGGTGAGTATTTCACAAATTTTCTTCTTTCTTCAGTTTGTCGGCAGTGTTCTCGTGGACACATCTCTTTAGTTTTCTTAACATTAATGCATCATTATTAATAATGTTAGTGCGCTTTGTAGTTAGACGGCACGGTTGGCGCAGTGGCTGAGCGATTGACTGATGTGCTTCGTGTTGCGGGTTCGATTCCCGCACGGAACAAATATTTGTATGGCCTACAGGTAGTTGTTCCGGGTCTGGCTGTTTGTGTATGTGAGTTTAAATGTTTGTAAACGCACCCAGGATACAGGAGAAATTCCTAGTGCGGGGCAACGTTTAAAAAAAAAAAGAAAAAAAAAGTGCGCCATATACTCAACACACACAATAAATCATCATATAAGTTCTTTTAACTGTCATAGAATTTTGGAGCTTGATAGTATCCCCAAGTTTATGTCACTGATCGTAAATCTTGATTGCTACTATTTTCTGCCAACGATTGTCACATACTTATTTTATTGCCTTGCTAATTATAAATGCGAAAGTTTGTGAGGATGGATGGATGTTTGTTACTCTTTTACGCAAAAACTACTGACCGGTTTTGGATTACATTTGGCACACAGATAGTTTATAACCTGGATTAACACATAGGATTATATTAACACATTATATACTTTTTATCCCGTTATTACGAACCCGTGGGACATTACTGAACGGAGCCCGCGGGCATAAGCTAGTTTATTTATAAGAATCCAAATGTCAATTAGAGTTTCTTGTTTAGGAAACCTTTACCGCCGACCATTCAATGATTGGCCCAAAATTATCCGTGAATCCGTGCTGTTGACAGCATTACATTTAAATAGGACTATTGTCAGACTGGTGTCATAATATCTAAAGTATCTCCTTACTTAACGGCTAACAATACGGCAATTACTGTTGATAAAATATTACCTTACAGTGGATCAATACAAAGTTCCTCCAGATCTTTCACAAATTAATAAATAATTTAATCATGTATTTTTAAAACAATATATTGTAATGTAAACAAGCGAGACGCCTCACTCGCACATAATCTTTCAGATTAAGATTAAGCGATGTGGGTTTAACCAAAATTAATGTTATGTTTTTTAATTAAATAAAAATGTAAAAAAACAAAAAACTTAATATGTAGTTTCTTAAACTCATCTGTCGTTTTCACCAGACACATCAGTCAAACAGATAGTAGCCTCTATCCATAATAAAGGTCAAAAAGTGTAAAACGCCATCATTACGCGTCACATAAAAACGTGTACCACAGACTATCTTTGCGCGTATGAAATCCTACCTTTGATGTTGTTGAGTGGTCCTTCCCGAGTGCGTCTGGGGGAGTCAACAGCTCTCCCCTTGTGGGGCTAAGACTTCAAACGTTCTGATTCGCTTTTACACCTTGGAGTAGGCAGTTATGTCGAGATCCAGACTCAGATTTCAACGGACAATAGGGCGCCGTCTTTGGATTTTTAAAGCCCCTAATTAAAATGCTTTGATTATTTTCCTTTTGGGTTTAAGTTTTTTTTTTAGAGTCAACCGCTGTTTTGGTAAGTTTGTAAAGTTTCTTTTAATTAACAGTTTTTGATATCTGTGGTTTGAAAGATGGTGGACGTGGTTTGACTGTGTGGGTTGGTAAGCTTTTGAGTGTTTTTTTTTTATTATGGTACTAAATTATTTTTTGATTGAATTACAGCCAGTATAACCAGAAAATAAATGGATTTTTTTCAAATTCATACACAACTGAAATTCTTAGAAGCATATTTTTTACAGCACAGATCTAGATGTGGGTGTTTTACAGGTACATCACTCTTTTAAAGAGGTGTTTATACAATATCTCCAGTAACTTCAAATTTTGGCTTTCGAAAACCACCAGCCAGACGTTGAAATAAAAAATACCACTACCACCACAAGGGTGGGAAACTGAAATGAGGTACAGTTATGCGAAGCAACTCCCAATCTACTTTTAAAATTAGATTGGACATTGGCACGTGTAAGATTTATCTAACATTATGAAATCGCTCAAACAATCCCCATTACTACATAACAATCATGTCCCATACGGCATAAAAACAGGAATCCCATTCACATAGTAACACAAAAGTTTTTTCATATTCCAGGAATATCGTACAGAGGGGAAACTCCTTTATTAAGTCGAAATGTAGTGCGTACCTGGAATTCTGTCTGGGTTACAATTATTAAATAGTTCGTATCTCGGAGCGTGTCCCTGTAAATGGTAGAACGTGATTTTCTGGAGTATTAAAAGGGGAATATAGTGTCTCTAGTTTTGATACAAAGTGGAAGGTTAAGCTGCATTAATGATAGCTGCCACTTCATCACTTCTTCGTCACTATCATGTCAGCTGAAAGATGTCTGCTGTTAGTCATAGGCCTTCTCCAAGCGTCTGTTCGTGTGCTTCTCGCATCCGATGGATTCCAGTGGTCTTCAACTTGTCACAAAATAGAAATGTTCTAATTCTAAATACTTCACAGCTAATATTTTGGGAAAGCGTCCCAAGATATTATCTGGCTTATAAAAGTTGGTAATTTTTATGTCTCGCCTTGATCTAATTTATTAAGAGCGACAGGGCTCTGGTCGAAGCCTATTTTATGTACTGAATTTAATTGACGACACGCTTCGCGCCAATCTGTTACTCTTCATATCTGATGCATTCACAAAATATCTACGTGTCGGAAAGCGCCTAGGTTCCGCGACAGAACCAGCATCAGGGAGGTTGCCCGTTTCAGGCTCTGACATGGCGTAGGTGCTCGAGCAAGAAAACCACACACAATCAATCAATATTGTATTGCGTTGACTAAATCACACGTGCATAAAATACGTTAAGGCGGAAGTAGGTGAAGAGACAGTTTCAGAGTGGTGCTCTCACTTTGACGGTTCGTCCAAGACTGTCCGTCCGAAATGGCCTCCACCCCACTATGACTCTGTCCACGTGATCTAACCACGTGCGTCACCAACTACCGTTTTAATTCAAAATAACAACTTTTAATCAAAAATCAACTGGATATCCGACATACGTATTGAGTGTATCAACTGAAATCGACAAAACTCTTTAGTAAAAACGATGAAACATTTTAAAAGATTGTTTTTAAAATTGACAAGGTCTTCCCGAGTCAAAACGGTAACGTAAAAAGTTACACCTCTAACGTATAAGTTTACGTCTGGATTGCTATAGAGTTAAGAGCCGACAATTTGTCATTGTCATTACTTATTGCGCAGTTTTAAGTTCAAACTCAACACTTATTGGAAACTTTCGATAACGTGTGGCACTATTTATTAGAACTGAAATCATTTACCAAGAAACTTCGAAGTTCGTTTCCTTTCAGAAAGAGGTTAGTGTAGTTCCAAATAAATTGCTTAAATGTATTTGAAATATATTTTGTAGTTTAGATCAGCATTATTGTAAAGATTCGCAATATTCGCAGGTTATTTTTGGATTAAAATAAGGCAAGAAGTGGGTCTAGATTTCAATTTATTTTAAAAATAGGATAAATTCAGTTCTATAACATAACATAACATCACGCCTGTAATCCCCTGAGGTTTAGCCAGAGGTGTACCTAATAGTACACCCATATTTCGCCAGTTATGTGTAAGTCCCATGAAAAAAGGGTAACAGGACCTATAGCATGTGATAGCCTATTGCCATCAACCGGGCATAAATCCAGACTCCGTGGCTGCTACTGAGAAATTGCTGATGGAAAAACCCAATAATAATTTGCCCAACCCGGGAATCGACCTCATGCTCAGCAGTCACGATTGTGACCAATAGACCAACGAGGTAGTCCGGGAGGCGAGGGTGTCAGTTCAATAAGTCAATCCTATAATAATTTGAACCTCTAGTCGAAGAAAGATTTTGTGCCTTGGTTTTTTTTTTGTTATTAAGTAAATCGTGTTTCGATAGATGTGATATCGGCTTTAATTTGTTTGATAAATTATTCGCCAACTGTCCTTATCCATGGCAACGTGAAAAAAGTGGCTTATGCCCGGTTCACCGGTTCCGGTCACTGTTCCGACTCGTCATCGATAAACAAAAGATCACGACTCATAATAATTGTTTCAAAATAATTTGTTTTCATAGTACCGATTCGTCATCGATGCTAAAGGGCACTGATTTAAAGCGGCAGTTGTATATAGTAGTTTTGGTAAGTTAAAAATTACAAAATGCGTATTTATTAACAAGGTCGGCAGTTAAAACTTAGCAGCAAAGTAAACAAAAATGAGTCGTACAAAATACTAAAATGGATCATTTAATAATAATTATACTGAGCAGTACAATAAATAAATGGGCAGTTACGAGTGCGCAGTTATTCGCCTAAAAAGCGTAGTGAGCGTAGCCCCGCTGCGCGGGTCTCCCATTTCTATCTGCAGGGTTTACAGTAACCTAACACGTAGGGTACGTCGGGGTCTTAGTTCGCTCACTTCGCTCGCTCACTCTGCTCGCTCACTAGACCCTGCCATCCCCTTCGAACCAAACCTATCCGAGTCGGGGTGCCCCCAAGTCCAGGTGTCTCCGGTCCCTAAGAACTGCCGAACTATTTATCAAACCGCTTATTCCATCATTTTTACCGCTCATTCACTTATAATATTGGACTGCTCAATTATTTTTAGAATTGACGTTGTACGATAAAATAACCGATTAATTGATTTTTTATTACTGTCCACGTTTTACTGTCGCAATAATTAATCAAACGCCATTAAATTAAATAACTGCTCAATATGTTTTTCAACCGATCATAATAACATCTCGAATATTTAAATAACAGCTCAAAAACCGGCCAAGTGCGAGTCGGATTCGCGCACGAAGGGTTCCGTACCATTTATAAAAACGGCAAAATGTCATGTCTGTTGTATGGGAGCCCCACTTAAATATTTTTTTTATTCTGTTTTAGTATTTGTTGTTAAAGCGGCAACAGAAATACACCATCTGTGAAAATTTCAACTGTCTAACTATCACGGTTCATGAGATACAGCCTGGTGACAGACAGACAGCGGAGTCTTAGTAATAGGGTCCCGTTTTACCGTTTGGGTACGGAACCCTAAAAGTTAGTTCCCATGCTAAAGTATCATCAAGTGAACTAACTATACAATTTATTTTTATTATTTCACCGACGCGAATTAGATCCTACCATCTTAATGAACTGACCTGTGACCCGTCTGAATCTTGTCATCGACCTTATAACCATCAGTTGCTTCAGTAACTAGTTATGAAAATCTCCACTAATATTATTTGAAAAGGTAAAGTTTGTTAGTTTGGATGTAGGAGGTTTTCTCCGAAACTAATAATTACTTAAATTGGACTGCCTCGTTGGTCTAGCGGTTGCTGCTGAGCACGAGCTCCTGGGTTCGATTCCCGGGTCGGTCAAATTATTGTTGGTTTTTTGTTGGAATTTCTGAACAGCACTCACGGAATCTGGATTTGTGCCCGGTTGATGGCAATAGGCTCTATCCCTATTACATGAGACTTAAACATAACTGGCGAAATGTCGGTGTACTATTAGGTACACCTTTGTCTTACCTTTCGGGGATTAAGGCGTAATTTTATGTAATAATTAAATGTCAAAATTCTTAGACTGATGGGAAAGTATTACAGAGTACCAGATATGTCTCTAGGATACGGACAAAGTCGCGGGCAGAAAATAGTTTATTACAAAAACAAATAAAGAGCTTCTATGAACACAACATTGTATAAAAAATACGTTTCTAAACGGTATAATGATACTTTACAAGAGTTTTGCTCGCCAACATACCGTCCACTCAAAACTAGAACATGGCCGTCTGTTACTTAATAAGTTTTAAAAGCAGCCGCGTTCCATTGTGGCGGTAACTTTGGCAATTAGCGTTAAGTGGGTTTTAACCTAAATAAAACAATTGTTATAATGTTTACCTTAAATGTGTAGAGAGTTCAGTTCATATTTTGGTTTCGTTTTTATCTGGATCAAAGTCTTAAAGTCTTTTGATCACTAGTGATTATCGTTCTCGGTCCAGGGATGGTATGATGTCTTCTATTTATATAGATCGCTGAGCTGTCACCTGCCTAGCCTTTTCCCAACTATGCTGGGGCCGGCTTCCACTCTGACTGAATGCAGTCGAATATCAAAATTTTACATGAAGCGTTTGCCTATCAGACTTCCACAAACTCCTGAACAAAAGTAGGTAGGTCCGGGCTAGTACGATACCCCTGGTTGATAATAAATAATAATAATAGAACTCAGCTATTATTGTAGAGATTGTCCTAATGGCCAATGGCCTGATGGCCAAGAGCCTCGATGAACATCTGTCGAGGCTCTCCTTAGGCGGTTTGATCAAGGGCCTGATTCAGAAGGCAGTACTCCTCGATACAGCCTGCATTGTGAGGAGGTTCCTGTCTCTGGGGCCCTAACCACTGGTAGGTTGGACCCTGATCCCGACACCGGCGGAGCACTATTTTTATATTTTAAAATGTTTTTTTTTAATAGGTTTAAAAAAAAAAATATGCTAGAAGAATGAATAAAGGATGTAATACATATTAAAAACCTTAAAACTATGTTAATACTGGTTATCTGAATTTCAAGCCGCTGACTTCCTGTAACGACAATCAAAGATCTTAAAATGACCGCCGGGACTAACGTGCTTTCCGAAGGACAGAGGAAACTCGGTATATAATGGCCGTTCACCCATCCACGGACTGACTTTGGCTAGCGCGGCTTAACATTGAAGATCGATAATTATGTTGGACTGTAATTAATTTAGCCACGAGTCCTTCGGTCTAGACTTCTGAGATGTAATGAACTAAAAGTCAATTTACTAAGTGTGTCTTAGTAAATTTTTGGGTGGAATTGACTCACCAGAATAATACATGGAGTAATAAACTCGTCAAGCGATTGTCTACCATCCGCCCGTTCTCATAAGAACTCCATGGTTTTAACGATTAAAAAAGTGTTTACCGACAATTCACGAAGCCGCCAACCTTTCTGTACATTAAACTAAGAGTAAGTAACTCTACGCAAAAATTATTGCAGGGAAACGACTTTTTTTTGGGGTAATAAATCATGTTTTACGGTAAGACTCAATGTAACGAACTAAAAACATTGTACTGATGGATACATTGAACAGTACAGGGATCATGGAGGTATGTAATGAAAAGGTACAACAGTAAAACTTGTATAACACCCATTATTTACTGTCGTTTCGAGTATATTTTCTTACGCACTGTCACCGGTTCATAAAACATTTTAAGCGTTAATCACAAAATCAGTTTGAGTTTGCTCCTCAATGTCAGTGTGGAGCCCCTAGCAGGATATGCCCCACCTCCTTTCTTGCCCAGCCTGCACAGCCACCTGCACCTTCCAGGATTTAGACGAAGCCACTGTGCAGGTGGCAATATACTGCTCGGGTATCATTTGAGTCTATCGACACGCAGAGAAGAAGAACAAAATCAGTCATTATCATTTTAAATGCAAGTAACATCGTACCTTTAAAATTTCAATCCAAACAGGGGGTCTAAAATGGCCGCTTTAGCAGAATATGAATTACGTTTAAATTCGTAAAATGGTCACAAGGTGACAAATTCATACTAGTAGGTACGTCTATGACCATTTTAAGAATTTAAACGTAATTCATATTATAATCCTATTATGATTCTACTAAAGCGGCCATTTTAGAACCGCTGATCTTCAGTCTTTCATGTGTTAAAAGCTAAAACTGCGCCTAAAAACCTGCAAGTAAAACAGCGAAATGTAAAACACAAAGCATTGACCAAAATAAACTATCAACCCGCATAAAAAAGGTTTTACATAATACCTAAGCCTTTTATTTCTTTCCCACACAAATTCTACGTCTAAACCATAAGATTCACATTGTAATAACATATTTCATACCCGCGCGACCTATTTTCACACTCAATTGGTAAGAAAAGAGACCGTAATTCATTTCCGCTCCAAATGAACGTAAGACTTAATATCATCTTAATTAAATGATTAAAATTAAGTACATCTTATATTCTATTGTCTCGATATTGTGTGAGATACTCGTGCGTAATCCTTTCTTTGTGCTTCATGGGTGATGTAATTAAACGTATAGTTAATTGTGTAGAGTTTCCATGAGCTGAGCATGAGCTTCCATGTTTCAGCACCGTACGTCATGGTGGGAAGAACTCACTGGTTATAGAGGCGGGACCTTAGACACAGCGGAATTTTCTCTGATTTCAAAATGTCGTCCAATATACTGAACGCAGCACACCCAAGCTGTATTCTTCGGGATATCTCCAATGAAAGCAATGCCAAGATTATTCATTTCCAACATTGACAGAAGGATTTGAACAGCCGTTGATGTTTGCCATAATCTTCATCTTGGCCATATTCATCTTAACACCTACTTTAAAAGAAGCATCGTACAGATCTTGAAGAATATTTGGAAGGTCCCCGAAGTTATCAGCAAAGAGGACAAAGTCGTCTGCAAATCTTAAATGCGACGGATAAGCACCATTGACATTAACACCGCAACAGTCCCAATTTCATTCTTCTTGATGATATCTTCGAGTACTGCTGTGTGTGCTTAGATACACCTCTGCTTAATCCTTTGGGAATTACAAGGCAGCTTAGCTTAGTTTTCATAATTTATGTTCAGTCCATTTCTCACGTACGGTTTGGCCATTAGGTATCACGAAACGATAACTGTAATAAGACTATTAAATATCAGTATAGCTATTATCCTAAAAGGCACGCCATAGATTCTGAAACAACATACAAGTTAGATACCGCCATTATTTAATTTCTATAGCATTTTGCCAAAATACCGGACAACTTATTCATAATTACAAATACTTTATTTACCAAAACACATTAGATTGAAACAAATGTTATTAGCGAACTACAAGAAAATTGGCTCCTATTCAAAATAACATACCAGGCGCTCATAACTATAGTAGCAATTTATCTTATCCTTGGCTAGAGAATGTTATTACATGGAGAATTATTGTTTGACCCATAAAAAGTCTAAAGTTGTGGAAACATTTATTACTGTGGTATAAATTCTATTCAAGATATCATGTTTTGCTACATGATCTTAGCTTTCTTGCTTAAACTGTTTGCGTGGAAAATGTTTAGCAATGTGGGAACAATATGTGGTTATTATTTTAAGAATTTTCATAACCTAAATAATGCCCAGAGAATATTTAAAATGGTAACTGTGCACACAGTTTTCAGCATTTAATTTTCGGAGGTAAACCGCTTCGGTGTTAATTGAATTCGGTACATTTTTAAGTTTTATGGAAATGTTTCAATACATTAATTTTATCATGTTCGGTGTTCGGTCAATGGATGTGTAACCACCCATCACATACCGAGTTCCTCCGTGCCTCGGAAAGCACGTTAAGCCGTTGGTCCTGGCTGTCATTTGTAGATTTTTGACAGTCGTTCCAGGTAGGCAGTGGACCAAAAAGTCTGACAACCAGTCTTACCAAGGGGTATCGTATTACCCAGTACTAACAGGGTTGTGGAGGTCAGATAGGCAGTCACTCCATGTAAAATACTGGTATTCAGCTGCATCCGGTTAGACTGTAAACCGACCTGATCATAGTTGGAAAAGGCTAGGCATAATATGGTGCAACACCGATATTAACCCGCTTTTCGAGAAACTATGTAGAATTGGTTTTCAGATAAATAAAGTCAATTTAACAACAAGTTAACTTAATGTAACAACCTAAAAGCGTTTTCAAACAGTTTTATTTGTTGACGTCATACGTGTCAAAAACTCCGATTCACACATTTTCAACCATAATGTATCAGAAATAAGTCACGAAATCGTTGGAGCACTTAACACAGATCAAGAGCTAACAAAATAAAGGCTTGCAACGTTGCAAATTAGAAACAAAATATAAAACACTCCCTGCGAATGTAAATTGAATTTCGCCACCAAATTCAATTTGGATTACATTCATATTCGCAAAAAAGTATAACTGAAACAAATTCTTGTTTCATCAATACATCACTGGGGGTTAAACAACCATATTATTTGCTGTTGATTTTTTGAAAAATAAACCTTATATCTTTAACATAATGAGTTTTTCTTGCTAGATGGATGACTCGAGTTTTATTTGTATTATAAATTCGTGAAGGATTTGTACTGCTTTACCACTGATCTGCAAAGTGGCAGAATGAATAATGATGACGTTGACGCATTATGTAAACAATGTACCTACTTATTTAGTTATTTCTTCGAAATAGGTATTTTTGTTTAGATTGTGATAATTATTATGATGGACCATGTTTATTTAGGGCACTTGAGATTTTGCTAAAACAGTTGGAATTAATTAATGGCTTCATAATATACATTTTGATGATGTAAAACTTTGACATCTTTAATGCTGGCAGGACAAATACATATTTTCACAAATACTAGGCATCTAAATTTCATAACATCACGACTTTAATCCCTGTAGTGTTAGGCAGAGGTGAGAATTTTTAGAATTGGGTAATTAGTTCTGGAGATTACCCCCTACATACAAACTTACAACCAAATTTTACCTTTTTAAAATATTAGTATAGACTTGCTGTTACGACTTCGTTCGCGTGATAATTTTGATGGGGTAAGTGTGAGAAAAAAAAAGTATCAATTGTGCTATTCCTGACTATAATCTATCTCTGTGCCAAGTTACATCCAGATCCGTTTAGTCGTTCTGGCATGATTGACTAACAAACATTCATCCATCCATCCAAACTTTCGGATTTATAATATTAAATAGAAGAACACATCAATAATCGGACTACTAAAAACAATCTCTTTTTGTCCATCACGACGGCTTCTAGTTTACTTTTAAAAAGATATTCTGTACTCATTTTAAAATCAAATTACGAAGAACTTAGCTTGCTAACTTCTGATGGAAAAGTTTAAACAAACGGTACACTTGCAATTTTTCAAGATGGATTAATGTCTCATCCAGTATACGAAGTTGTAACTTATTTTTAATGTTTGACAGACTTACGTTTTTTCAATGATGCGATGTTGTTACGAAGAAAATAGGGTCCTCTTATAAAATATATTTTTTCCGAAGGAGATAAGACTTAAGAGGGTCACTGCGTAATAATTAGGTCCCGAGTTTTTGTATATTTATTTATTTATTTAAACAGTCAACCTTTGGGTTAAATAAGAAAACATTGTGATAGGGTACAAAATAAATATCTAAAAATTAACTTCTTGTTTTCGATAATTTATATACTTATATTGATACTAATACACAATTATAAATAAAATAAACTACTAAATATTTATTATATTATGTACATAATTTTAGTTGGCAATTGAAAAATAAAAAAATATATTTTATTTTACATAAACCATCATGCTACTTATGAAACGTCAGGAGGTAGGTCCACTAAAATGCACAGTTGGTATTCGATTTTTCAGTAAGGAACTTTTGCGGTAATTAAGAGAGGCATAACCTCTCTGTAGTATGAGGAGCTCGTGTTTAAATAATAACTACCGCTCGGGTTGATCTTTAGATTAAGCTACGCTTGCCTATTTTGGTCCATGGATGGGACCACTCAATACATACCGAGTTTCCTCAGTGCTTTGGAAAGCACGTTAAGCCGTTGGCCCCGGCTATTGTGTAGATCTTTGAAAGTCGTTAAAGGGCCCGAAAATCTGACAACCATTCTTACCAAGGGGTATCATATTACCCAGTACTGACTGGGTTATGGAGGCCAGATAGGCAGTCGCTCCATGTAAAATACTGGTATTCTGGCATCTGGTTAGACTGGAAGCCGACCCCAACATAGTCGGGAAAAGGCTAGACAAATGATAGTAGATTCACAGTAAGCAGTGTTATTTCATATGAACATAATATTCAAGAAACAACAAAGCATTAAAACGTTAATTATTTTTTCACGAAATGAAGTACTAAGCACATAGCAACACAAAGGCCTTACCCGTTTCTAACGCCACCACAAAAAAACTTAGGCACAAAATCTCCATTTGTCCCCAACAATACAAAATCCACAGCCATTAAAACCAGAACAATACAGAAAATATAGGAACAAAAAAACCTGTGAGTAGAAAATGGAAACACTTTACCTACTTTCCTATGGCGATGATAGGCAAAGCCGTGTGTCAGTAGCGATATCGCATTGTGCGCCACGAGACACCATTCAAGTGGCTTTTTTAACATCAAAGGAGGTTTTTGCTTTGAGCCATGGGCGTATCAGGGGGACTACTCTCTAAGCACGAAACCCGTAGTTTCGGCCGAAATTACGGGCGTTTCCTACTCCCTAGCACCGACGGACGGACGATTAGTTCGAGCCCGAACGAAGAATGAATGACAACTCGATTTGACAGTTGTCCCTACTCCCGATGTGTTTTTGCCCGTCCGAAAAGTTGAGTTTGGCACTTCTTAGGACGGATCGTTATGTCAGTTGATACGACATCAAAATAGTTATCGTGCTGTCGACGAAAGTTTAAGTTTTTTAGAAAATCAATACAATGGCTGCTTTTTTAATGCTTGAAGAAGCTCTACAAGAAGAGCGGAGGTGACGCCCATTCTACTCGCGCCAAAACTTCCGCTTGGCGCTTATTCCTGACATGGGGTTGCAAGGGCTCACACGGGAATTATCTGAAGATATGTCTTGCCTCTTTTGCCTCAACAAGCGACGAAATGGTGTTGATCCAAGAATTAAGGTAGGTAATAGTTTGATCCAAAATTTAAGGACTTAGGCTAACGATATACATTTTGAAGATTCTGAAAATTATTGAGTTGTATTACTACTAGTCGATTTTATCTTTGATCCAAAATTTAAGGACTTAGGCTAACGATATACATTTTGAAGATTCTGAAAATTATTGAGTTGTATTACTACTAGTCGATCTTATCTATTGTTACTGTTGTATTTGTATACTTTCAGATACTTGATGCTCTCAATTTTTATGCCCGGGGGATCCATCAAGGTGCAGTGGGCCTTAGCAGTGACAGGACATAATGGGTAATGGACAGACATGTGGTGGATAATGGACAGGCGGAAGATTGTGATAAAGTTTTGTGACAAATTTGCACAATAAAAGCATTTTTTTTAACAGAGTATTTTTTCATTTATTTGGCACCAATCGATTTGAAAAAAATATAAATACTTACATTCAACAATACATTATTACAATCAAAACATATGAGGAGTTCAGATAGAATTCGCAAATAAGGCCAAAAACCTGGGGGTGATAATGGACTCTTACTTATCGTAGACTTCCCAGGTAGCTGAAGTAAGTCGCAAAGTGCACTCCAGAGCTACTTGCCTTTGAAGACCAAAACCTCCCTCGCGCAAACTCTCATCCAGCCCATCAAAGACTACGCCGATGCGTGTTATTTGGATGGCACCGAGAAGCTTTTAAATAAACTTGAGCGTTTATAAAATATCTTTATTCGTTTTGTTTTTAACCTCAAAAAGTATGACCGTTTCCAACTTTCGCATTATACTCAGATGGCTTCCAATCCGACTTCGCAGGAACTCTCGAATATTATGTCTGCTTTTTAACATCCTTCATAACCCTAAAACACCAGCCTTTCTGCGGGAACGCTTTTCTTACACCCGTTCCTCTGATGTACTTGCAGGTCGCATCTTAGGAACCTCCTTAAATCCCCTCCCCACGCTACTGACTTCTACTCCTACTCCTTTACTGTACACGCTTTGCGGTTGTGGTATTTATTCTCTTCCGCCTGATATAAGGGACTGCCAAACTGTTGCAGTTTTCAAAAGAAGAGTGAAAGAACCATATATTTCCAACTTGCCATAGTTGCATAAGTATTTATACATATACTAGCTGTGCCCGGCATGCGTTGCAATGCATGTTTTCCTACCTACTACCCTACCTACCCTAACTTTTTGTGAATCTAAACCATTCCCAGATCCCCTTGAACACACACAAAAAATTTCATTAAAATCGGTCCAGTCGTTTGAGAGAAGTTCAATGACATACACACTCACAGAAGAATTATATATATAAAGATGATACGTAATATATTGGAGAGGAGCTCGTGGCTACATAATAACTGCTGCTCGGCCCGATCTTTAGGTTAAACTGCGCTTGCCTAGGTTGGTCCGTGGATGGGTGACCACCCATTACATACCAAGTTTCCTCCTTGCCTCGGAAAGCACGTTAAGCCGTTGGTCCCGGCTGTCATTTGTAGATCTTTGACAGTCGTTACAGGTAGTCAGTGGCCCGAAAGTCTGACAACCAGTCTTACGAAAGGGATTACCCAGAACTAACTGATTTCTGGAGATCAGATAGGCAGTCGCTCCCAGTAAAATACTGGTATTCAGCTGCATCCGCTTAGACTGAAAGCCGACCCCAACATAGTTGGGAAAAGGCTAGGCAGATGATGATGATTCTTATACATATTGTATGTTATATTTAAACTTGTCATTTCCTTTATGTTTTTATGTATTCTATTTTCTCTTCTTCTTTTACACACTACGTCTACATCTCCTTTTTCTATTCTCCTTTCGCAGGTATGCTGGAAGAGATTTCTTTAGAAATAAGCATCACCTTTGTACTTATTTTTTCTGTTCCTTTCTTCTTCCTATACTTAAATAAACTGTTAAATAAAATAAATCACATACTTCCTTTTATTTATCTATAGTCGTCTTAAATTAAACTAAGTTCGTAGTAATAAGTAACTTTCAATAGATCAATCACTTTTATTTTCAGGCATCGAAGATACACTACACAAAATACTCTTAGAAGTACAATAAACTAAAACATATTGAACACTTTTACGAAAAACTATTAACTATGTTTGGTCGGCCATATATTGCACTGAGTCGAGGTTTCATGTAGACTTCCGCGAATACACGAGACCCTGCAGCCAAAATTACGTCATAAAAGTCTCGAGATGGTGTTGGGACCCGCATCACAAAAGAGAATCTTGTGGCGCGAATAACCTAACCTGTCCATTCTAAGGGTGAACTTGGTCTTGTTTCTTATATACTCCACGACCTCCTCTGGCGTCGTGATGTGATGTAGATGTGTATGTACAGCTGCGTCGATGGAATAGCGGGATGCAGCAACATGTTCGGACCTGTCAATTCGGAAGCGCACTGATTGCGTTTAGGCTTCTTCTTTTCCACACGAATGCCTTCTTCATCAGCTTGTCCTCGGCTTGTTACTGGTGGCAACGAGCTTCGAACTCGCCTGGGCACCACGGTATTGTGGTTGCCGCTGGTGTTTTGCAACTCGTTCTCACTCATAAAATGTTGAGGAGTGTGTCTATTTGCGCCCGTGAGTTGCTGCTAGAACGGTTGAGGCCATTTTACCATTTATTACGGAGTTCCCGCGTCGTATTAATAATGCGAATTACGTATATTGTAGCTCCTAATATTTGAATGTATTTAATAAAATTGTAAATAAAAACTGACATTTCATTTGAGATATGCCGTCAAAAGAAAGAAAAGCAAAGGTATTAACAGGATAAAGCCACAAGTCGGGCAAAAATAGCAAAAATAGTTCAATTCTATAATAATAAAATGTATATTGTTAAAATGAGGTAATTTTTTTAAGAATAACTATAATATTTTTTGTTTAAAAACTTTAAAATCATAAAGTTAGTAAACCGGTAATCGACCAGTAAAATAGCGCAACTCTATCGCCATGCGTCATTCGTTCACGAATATTGTCTATGACTCCGTTCGAAACTCAGGCATCCGTAATCAATCGGGAGTAGGGTTTGTCCGTAGTAACGGACTACGGTCGGACGAGCCCGTCCGTCCGTCCGTCCGTCGTTGACGGACTTAGAGAGTAGACCTCCTGTTTTCCGGAAAGACACTTCTGGTTTTGATACACTGTGGAGTGTAGGGAGCTCTGGGGTGCCTAGCTTTCAGCTGTTTTTGTTATAGACTTAAGATTTGTTTCTTTTTTTTCGGGTCGTTGTGTAGTAGCAGTGCCTGCGGCTCACGTGACTGTGTGTCAGTGTGGCATTTTAACCTTCGTATACTCGCGCCAAATTTGATAACACCTATACTCGCGTACGGTCTGACAGACCGAAGTTTTGAACATAAATTTCAGTTATTTTTTTCGATTAATCATGGATATTATTATTATATTCTCTGAGAATATACTACGAAGTATAGTAAAACTGATAATTTACCGACAATATACCGATTATTTACTGAGTACATCATTCCATTGTAGTTTCTGAAAAATAGTTAGATTTTTGTAAGAGGTTGTAAAATGTTAGCAAAGGTGATTTGTTTTCTTCTAGCATACTTAAAAACCTAAAAGATACCTTATTAGCTATTATAAACAAAAATAATTTGAGACTTATGTATCATAATTTAAGTTTCAGTACAAAATCACGGAAGTCAAATTTTGTAACACCTATACCCGCGTCGGTCTCACAGACCGATATTCGCCAAATACGGCTATAAGCGCTATTCGCACCAATACACTTCTAGTCCTGAAATTATCGTAGCAACTAATCATGCAGCTAACAGGAAGTACAAAATGCCATCATTGATTATAGCAGAAAAAAACACGAAAGACTGTTTTATCGGTCTCACAGACCAACGCGCGAGTGTAGGAAGGTTAAGTATGAGTTGAGTGTGTGTGTGTGTTGTACAAACAGTACTTAAACATGGTAAATATCCCGTATCTAGTGTTAATGATAAATAGTGTTAATAGATTTTAAGTGTGGTTTATGACGAAATTTATTATTACGAACATAAATAAATCAAACACTCTTAATACCCTTTTTTTTTTTTTTTTGGGGGGTGAGAAATCATCAAATGACTCCTCCCGCTCTGGGCGGAGCGGAAGGGAGTGTCAGACTCTTACTGACTAAAAAACACCCATGTTCCTTCATTGGCCCTTTATGTTCCAGGGCCGCGGTATCTCTTTCGAACAGTCCCGCAGCCCTGGCAGGCACCGGCCCTTGCGGGCCCCTCCCGTTTGCTGACATCTCTTTGAGGCGCGCGTGGAACACGAACGCGCCGTCGACACGGCCTGCCCGTCGTCATACGACGGACGGACGGCGAGCTAGCCCATTACTCGCCGTCCACAGGCCCGCGCCTACGGTGGCCGAGAGCCATCACGGCGTGGCCCCCGACGCCCGGTGCTTCTCCCGCGGCGGCTGGGACGTGAGGAGGTTCTCTCCCTCTCACGTTCCGCCGCCTCCTTCGCTAGCATGACTGCTTCGCAGAAGGAGGCGACGGCTTCCCATTCCCTCTCGCCCCGGACCATGGCTTGAACCAGGGCCGGACGCGAGAGGTCGCCGCCGCCAATCGCCGCTACGAGGACACGGCGGTGCTCCGCCCAAGCGGAGCAGACCTCCACGGTGTGCTCCACCGTGTCCTCCGGTCGATCCTCGCAATTGTAGCACCAGGGCGTTTCCTCCCGCCCGATTCGGTGCAGGTACCTCCCGAAGCACCCGTGTCCGGTGAGGACCTGCGTCAGGCGGAAGGTGAGGGCGCCGTGGCGCCTCCCTAGCCACTCCTCAAAGAGGGGACTTACCGCCACTATCGTGGCGTGCCCTGAACGGGGTTGCGATAGTCGCTCTCTCCATGTCGCCATGAGATCACGGCGGAGGTCTGTCCGCCGCGCGACAATATGCCGCGGCAGCGGAGTTACCCCCCGGCTCTGTACCTCCGCGCGCCACTCGTGCAGGCGCGCGAGGACAATGGCCTCCAGATCCCATGGCGGCAATCCGGCAAGGAGGCTCGCCGCCTCGCGGGAGATCGTGCGGTACCCCCGGATCAGCCTTACGGCTACCACCTTTTGGGGCGCGTTCAGGTAGTGCTTTGCACGCAACCTCAACGAACGCGCCCACACCGGGGCCCCGTAAAGGGCCATGGACCGCAAGATCCCCGCATAGAGCCTCCGGCAGGAGGCGTTTGGCCCCCTCAGGTTGGGCAGGAGCCGCTTGAAAGCAGCCCCGGCCTTTTCCAGTCTGGGAGCCAAACGTCGGAAATGCTCCACGAAGTTCCATCGGCTGTCGAGGACGAGTCCGAGGTACCTCAACGTCGACTCGACGCCGACGGGAACCCCTCCTACCGTGAGTATGGATCCCGACGGTGGCGCGCTCCGAGGCCCATGAAAGCACATGGCCTCGGACTTGTGCAATGCCACCTCGAGACCCAATTGCCGGATCCTCTCAACGACTATCGCAACCCCGCGTGTCATCAATTCGGCCGCCGCCTCGTGCAACCTCCCCTGCGCCAGCACCAGCGTGTCGTCAGCGTAGCAAACCACGCTGACGCCGCTAGGGAGGTCGGCACGCAGCACCCAGTCGTAGCCGATGTTCCACAAGGGCGGCCCCAGAACCGATCCCTGTGGAACACCGCACGACATATCTCGCCGGTTCCATTCTCCGCTGTGACCAGGATAGATGACGGACCTGTCCGTCAAGTAGTCCCCGACCACACGACGGAGGTAGGTCGGCACCCGGTGATACCGGAGTGCCTCCCTAATGCAGCTCCAGGGCATGGAGTTGAACGCGTTGGCGATGTCGAGAGACACCGCCAAGACGACCCCACCCCTGGACACCGCATCCCCCGTCGTGAGGGCTCTCACGCGCATGATGGCGTCCACCGTCGAGCGCCCCTTGCGGAAACCAAACTGGTTGTCCGCAAGATCCGGCCCAATCCCCGCAAGGTGCCCGGCGAGGCGGTTTGCAATTACTCTTTCGAAGAGCT
The DNA here is from genome assembly GCA_950022335.1 of Eurois occulta. NCBI lineage: Eukaryota > Metazoa > Arthropoda > Insecta > Lepidoptera > Noctuidae > Eurois > Eurois occulta. The sequence continues at coordinate 3,198,391 of OX465486.1, forward strand.
TGCCCACCTCGTCGAGCAACACAATGGGCCGGTATGCGGACGGAGAGTCCGCAGGGCGCCCCGGCTTCCGGATGAGGACCAGCTTCCCTGTCTTCCAACGAAGCGGGAACTGGCCTCTCTCCAAGCATGCGCTTAGGAGCCCCTCCAGTCGGGGCCCGAGAGCCTGCAAGGCCAGGACCCAGGCTTTGCCAGGTAAGCCATCGGGTCCCGGGGCGGTATTCCTGGCCTTAAGCCGGTTTACCGCCACTCTCAGGTCTACCCCAGTCACCTCCGGAGTGTCGTCATCGTCGTCGTGGTCCGCTTCCGGCACCGCAAGCGGCGGAGCCATAGGCGGGGGAGGATGTTCCCCTCGCGAAGGGAACAGAGCGCTCACCACGTCCTCCACGAGCTGCGGCCGGAGACTCTGCGTCAGCGGGGGGGCCCAGGTGCGGAGTTTGTTCCGCACCATCTGGTAAGGGCGCCCCCACGGATCTCTGTCGAGAGTCTCCAGCATCTAAATCCTTGGCCCGCTGGACAGCCTCTTGGAGGGCGGTCTTCGTACAGCTCCGCCTCAATGGCTGCCGCATCCGCAGGACGGATGCGGAGCCTGCGATGCCTGGCGTACAGGTGCCGCACGGCGACGCACGCCTCGCGCAGAGACGTCAGCTCTGGCGACCACCAGTGCACCTGACGCCGGGCGCTTCCTGGCCGAACTCGGGGCATTGCCACGTCGCAAATCTCGGACATGGTCTCCTGGAACCAACCCGCCTCGTCGTTGACATCGGCAGGCCTGCCCGGTGGTGTCACCCAGGCCTGCACGATCGAGGCTTCCAGGAGGAGCTCCCGGTCCAGCTGCTTCAGCGCCCATCGCGGACCACTCGGGGCCTGTAGAACCGGCGCGCTTGAGGGGGCAGAGACATCGAACCGGATATACCGGTGGTCGGAATAGGTCTCCACCCCCTCCATTACGTGCCAGTCAAGCACACGCGGTGACAGAGCGGGGCTAGCGAACGATATGTCCACCACCGACTCGCCCCGCATCCGCACACACGTGGGGACAGAACCCCGATTTAGGACGACCAGGCCTGCCTCCAGAGCCCAGTCCTCCACCATCCTTCCCCGCACGTCCGTGCAACGAGAACCCCAAGCAAAGTTCTTGGCATTGAAGTCCCCGAGCACAAGCACGGGGAGGGAATGGCCTCCGATGACGACACTCAACTCCATGAGGGAGTTGTGGAACTCGGCGAGAGTTCGGCTCGGAGAGAAGTAGACTCCCGCTACGACAATCTCCCCGAACCGTGCTGCTACGCACCCCTGACCCTTCCTGACACTCTCAAGGGTCGGGGTACCGGCGGCGGCCGACGAAATTATGGTCACTGAGCCGCTTAGGTCCTCCACCCAGTCTTCCCTGGGTGGGACAAAGTACGGCTCAGCGACCACGGCGACATTAATCGACCACTGCGCCATGCTCTGGAGCAACAGATCCTGAGCGCAGGCGCAGTGGTTGATGTTCGCCTGGAGGAGGCGTAATGGGGCCATTATTGGCACTCCATGTCAGCCCCCTCCCGGGCCCCCTGTGCGGGCCCCGCTGCGGGAGTAGCAGCGGTGGCGGCGGTGGCGGCGGCAGCGGCAGCGACGGTGGTGGCGGCTGCGGCGGTGGCGACGGTGGGGGTGGTGGTGGTGGAGGGCTTTCGCCTTCCTCTCCCCCTGGCCTTGGTGGGTTGGGCGCAGGCCTTGCTCCCAGCCCGGTGATCGGCGGGCTTGCCAGCCGCCGCACATGCAGCGCAGTGCGGCGTGGCGGAGCAAGCCGCGGCCATGTGACCGGGCTGACTGCAGCGGAAGCAGAGCCCGCTGCGGTCCACCTCCGAGGTGCATTGCACCGACACGTGGTGCCCCACGTGGCAGCGGAAGCACCTCAGAGGTTTGGGCTCCAGCAGCTTGACCTGCGCTGACACCCATCCCACCAGGAGCCTTCGGCCCTCCACAATAGCTTTTGCCGCCGTCACAGGGCAGCTTACCATCATGGTTCGCATGCCCGTGTGGTCCGGACGTAGGGTGCCCGCCTTGACCTGCTCAGCAGGGCACCCACCGGTCCTTGTGACGGCGGCCACCACCTCCTCCTCGGTTACCGAGTCGTCCAGACCCAGGATGCGCAGGTCTGCGCATCTAACGGGCCGGGACACTCGGACCTCGTCCGCATTCAGGGACGCTCTAAGCTTTTCAGCCAGAGCGTCAGCGGACGAGCCACTGGCCTCACCGGGGACCTCCAGCACTCGCGCCCCTGTCGCGGTGACTTTAAGCCGGAGTCCCCCGGTGATCCCCAGCTCCCCGAGGTTCACCGTCGCCTTCGCCTTCGCAAGCACGTCGCGGTAGGACACGCCCCTCTTTTCCGCGTCCGGCTGTAGTGTGATCACTACAGCTGCGGTCTTCGGGGCGCGGAGCCTAGCCGCGACGCTTCTCGCCTTGTGCTGGCGCTTCCGCTCCGCCTGCCTGGCCTTTTTGGCCGCTTTCCTCCCCTTCTTCCTTTCCCCGACCACCTGCCACCCGGCTTCGGCCGCGGCTGGCTTAGGGGGCGGGGGCGGGGGGAGCGGCCGCTGCTGCCGTTGCTGCGGCGGCGGCGGCGGCGGCGGCTGGCCCGCCACTGGCGCCGGCGTTTTCGCCGGCTTTGCCGCCGCCTTGCCCTTCTTCTGGGTCACCGCCTTGCCCGTCTTCTGGGCCACCGCCCCCTTAGCCGGCGCCAGTTTCGCCGGAGCCGGCTTCTCAGGGGCCAACGCAGCCCTGCCGGAGGGCTGGCTGGGCAGCCCCGATCTGGGGGCGGCAGCCGCAGCGGCATATGAAGCCGCCCTAAGGCCTGGGGCGGCATTGTTTGCCGCAAGGGGGGGGCGCAGGACAATGCCCTCCAGCACGGAGAACCGTGCCTGGAAGGCAGCCAGCTCCTGTCGAACCAGGGCAAGCACCTGGTTCTCAACCGGCACGGGCTGGCTTGGTCGCTTCTGGCCCCCCTTTTGGGCCGCCTCGCGGGAGCCGGTCTCGCGCAGACCGGCCAGGCCTGCTCGGAGCTCCCCATTCTCCTTTTGGAGAAGCTCCGTGGCAGCCGTCAGGCGGGCGACCTCCGCCCGCAGTTTGGCCACCTCGCCCGACGGAGGCCTCGCGTAGGCGGCCTCCGCTGCCGCCAATATGGAGGCGGAAGCCGCAGGTATGGCCGCAAACTTTGTTGAGGGCTTTATTTTGTGAGCCACCACCTTTAATGCGGCCTCCACCTCCGCCGCAAACCTGGACTTACGATCCTCCTCGGAGCCGCCAGTTGCATCCGCCTCGTCAGAGGTGCCCGAGCCGGCCACCCCCGGTTGCCGCCCCTCCTTGGCGAGCCGCGCCGCGCTCTGGGCCGCTGAGAGGCCCCGCCCCTTGCCCCGGATCCCACCACGCTTGCTGGTGGGGATCTTCCGGGCCGAGGCCAGCTCGCCCTCGGAGGACGACCCATGGTCGCCCTCCGGCCAGGACCGCTTGCGGAAGAACTTGGAGTTCTCCGCTGTAGCAGTCCCGGTCCTCTCGCGGCGGGAGGAGCTCTCTGAGCCTCCTCTCGCGCTCACATCGCTGGATGCGGCGTCGGCCTCCGACACCGCATCCCTCCTCTCCTCTCGAATGCCTTGTTCGGCATTAGTTGTTGTTTTTGTTTGTGTTTCGGTTTCCATATTTGTTCCCACGAGTAGTGGGGGATATAACAAGTCCGTCTGGGGTACCCCCTGTACCCAGATAAGCCTGCGGATTTTAACCCATAACCCGCCAGAGGGTCGGCTGGTACTCTGGCGGGGAGACGCACTAGCGACTGATTTACCCGTCAGCCATACATCCCCTCGCGGTGCGGCGCCGCTTGGGATTCGGGGTAACTTTTTATAGAGGTTTTCTACCTCGCGGTCCGGGCGGCCAAGCCAAGACCCTCGGTCCCTATCGAAGCCGCGAGACGTGATCCACGACACTCCGATGATGGGATTACGATATACGACGGGGACAGTGAAGGACGCAGCCCTTCACTGTCTGCCCGGCGGCAGGGTAAGTGCACACCGAGCCCGCCCTTGCTCCTCCACTGCGCCCTCTGCTTTTCAGAGGGTCGCGCGGAGGAACGCCCCATTGGTCCAGTCTGGACCCCACCATGTCAGAATATTGGCCACGACAGTAACATTCCCCGAGGAATAAGAATCTCTTCCCATTCATCGGGGAAGGATACTGCCGCGCCCAGGGTGCACCGTCCACAGCAGCTGCTGTTCCCTCCAGACGTATCGAGAGGGACCAGCAGCCACTGGGCCCACGAGGAGGTTTTCTGACCAAGCACCCCACTCTTAATACCCTAACTTAATACCTACTTAATACCTTAACTGTAATTATGGCCACACTATTGAATTAGGATATCCCTGTAATGATAGTGATGATGAGTTAATAAATAAATATCGGGAGCGCAAGATATCCCGTAAGTGACATTATAAGTTTATAAATAATTCACTTACTGGGAAACTAATAAATAACATGTTTAAAGCGTACAGAAATCTACGTTCATCGTAAAATATAACAAACTAGCTTTTGCCCGCGGCTTCGCTCGCGTTAATAAAGAATTTGGCAATCAATTCGGGTTGTACTCTGGTTGTAATAATATAATTCAATTATGATTCGAAAGACACGTGGCGCCATCAGTTATCATAAGACCGTTATTGTTGTTTTCCTCGGGAACGGTACTTGTTTTCGGGATGAAAAGTACTCCATGTCCGTTTCTGTCTTCCTGACAACGCATATGCAACATTTCAGGACGATCGATTCAGTAGTTTGGGCGTGAAATGGTAACAAACAAATAAACATACAAACTTACATTACATTCGCATTTATAATATTATAGTTAGGATTACTTTCGCATTTATACCTAATATCAGTTAGAATTAGGATATGAGGGTAAGCGATCACAATAAGAAAACAAATGTATCTAGTAGCTAATCACCAACCAACCAAACATGGACCCAAACTAAGTTGTACTAGATGTGGATAAGTTCATGCGGATATGAAGATAAAGTGTCCTTGTAAGAATTATTATCCTCTACAACATCAGTTGTTGATGTGAATTTAAAGTAAAACTTGGCAAAAAATATTCTGATTGATATTAAATAACACCGGGGGAAAAATAATGTTTTAGGGTTCCGTACCTCAAAAGGAAAAAACGGAACCCTTATAGGATCACTTTGGTATCAGTCCGTCCGTTAGTCTATCTGTCTGTCAAGACCCTTTATCTCGGGAACGCGTAGAGGTGTCGTGTTGAAATTACCATATACTCAAGTCTACAGTCCTCTGAAGCTGTAAAAAAATCAAACTTCTAAGTTAAAGTAAAAAAAAGATACGGCCGTTTATGCCCCAAAAAACGTCTGTTTCGACACTGTCAAGGGAATCAAAATTTAAAGGATACTTCCCGTTGTCCTAGAATCATGAAATTTAGCAAGAAGCAATGTATGTATTATGCATGTAAAGAAAAATATCTGAAAACCGTAAATATGTAGTTTAATGACAAAATACCGAATACGAGTTTGTACGGAACCCTCGGTGCACCAATCCGACTCGCACATGGCCGGTTTTTTAAAAAATGTATTAAAATAAAGGAAGGATAAGGAAAAGGTTTCCGTAATTGTGCGTGGGTTAAACTTAATCTTGATGAGATTAAGTTAAACCCACGCACAATCACGGAAACCGAATGCTCAACATTAATTTCCAGTAAAAAAGATTTATACTTAATTAAAAATCGAAATCGCAAACAGAAAAAATGTTCATTACTCAGAATCAGCTTAAGCCATTCCGAAATCTCGTCACAACATCATTAATTTTTTTTTCACCCAACATCTACTGACCAATCTTGCCAATACTCGATCCTCGAAACGGGGAAGCGAACCTGTAATCTTTCAATTACAAATTCAAGTTCCATCCGTTCCAATTAACTTCAGTATTGATCAGGGAATACTGTTCGCGATCACTTTTATCTGTGTTGCCAATTTAATAAAAATGTCAAGTGGACCTGGTATTGCCTGCCTGTAACTGTGAATTCATTTACAATGTGAAAAATAGATAGTTATCTTGATAATACTTCTCATTTTGACATTATTGCTTTAGCTTGTTATTGAGAAAAATCTTTGACAAGTACCTACTCAAGTCTCATTGAATTGAAGAGTGCTATCAGGCTTTTCAATTAATTATACTGTCACAATCACAATATTATCTAAGCTTTTGTGCTTTCATTAGAGTTTTCTTTTCATGTCTTTGTCAGCGTGGAGTTAATTAACCAGATGGTCAGAATTGCATTTAGTTTTACTTTTAAATCAATTCGACTTTCTTCATGACGAAGGTTCGTCAACTGACTGATGTTATTTTGTGAAAAATAAAAAAGCTTTTGGCTGATTAATGCTAAGTGGTCATCGCTGCCTATTCTAAATACTGCAATAGTAGCTATTGCTGGACTATTTTCTAGCCGAGACGAAAACCTAAAGACGAGCAGAAACCTGCAATTGGTAAAACTGGAACATTAGAAACTGCTTAGCGATTAGAGGTAGTATTTTTCTTTCAGTTGCGCTGGTTTTTATTGTTTTTAGAGCAGTCGTGATGTAATATACAACCTAATAGTATTCGTATGGTGCCAACTTAGCTTGGTTACTTAGGTTGAACTCGTAAATCAGGGCCGATACCATTGAACTACCAATGTTTGACCGTGACATTTTAACATAACATAATATCACGCCTGTAACCCATGAAGGGTTAGGCAGAGGTGTACCTAATAGTACACCCACATTTCGCCAGTTATATTTAAGTCCCATGTAATATAGGGGGTGAGCTTATTGCCATGAACCGGGCACGAATCCAGACTTCGTGGCTGCTACTGAGAAATTCCTGATGGAAAAACCCAATAACAATTTGCCCGTCCCGAGAATCGAACCCAGGACCCCATGCTCAGCAGTCGCGATTACGACCACTAGACCAACGAGGCAGTCCAGGAGGCGAGGGTGTCAGTTCAATAAATCAATTCTAAAATAATTTGAACCAGTAGCCAAAGAAAAAATTAGTGCCTTGGTTTTTTTTGTTAGTATGTAAGTCGTGTTTCATTAGATGTGACATCATCTTTACAAAAACCAACCCAATAACAATTTTCCCGTCCCGGGCATCGAACCCAGGACCTCATGTTCAGCAGTCACGATTGAAACCACTAGACCAACGAAGAAGTGACATTTGGATCCCTATATATTTCTAGTTCTACGTGGGAATTCCATCATTGCTAAGTTCCCGTGTAAATATTTCATCATTGCATCATTACCCCGCAGCGGCGTTAGTAGTGGACACAATTTGCTAAAAGTGTAATTTGTTGTGACGCAGTGCACGGCATCAGTTCAGCGGTACTGCACTCGACACGGATGTAGTGACACTGACCAAATGGAACCGACATGGCTTTTGTTCAGATATTTTGATATTTGAAACTGGTTCGCACAATTTTCGTCCAACTGCGGACACCGTACTCTAAAAAAGAAAAAACAAGTTTATTTCAATTCCATATGATTTGGAGATCACATTTTAAACAATGAAATGCTTATGTTAGGTGATTCCGCAATTCCACATAACATTATTTGTTCTTCTTATTTACTCTGACAGATACCATAGTATCTGACTGATCCCATACTATGGTATCGTGTCCGGAGTCGCATCCACAATTTGTCCGTATTGGTTTCAACCTTTGGTAAGACCGATAATAATAATATGTTAATGATAATAATTATGTTCTTAGACATGTATGCATTGTCACCAAAGGTGGAGGTAATGGTACCACGTGAATTCTTGTCCTGCATATTTATTGATTACTCGAATGAATTCACATTTCAAAATTTATATTCAGGAGCACACGATGTACTCCACTGACTAATTGAGATTGTTCTAATCCTTTCCTATTTCCCCAATTGAAATATTTAAAGTAACTATCTTAAAACAAACAAAACCAACTAGATTTATAGTACTGGCTCCTTTAAGCACCACGGTGAACTTCTTCGTACGTTTACACGAAAACTTTAAAATTGAATTTCTGATCTGAACAACGCATTGCTATAGAAAAACAGCATTCAATTTGAAACAAAGTGCATGACAATCCAATTAGTAAATTGAAATTTTGCGTAAACAGCACCATTTTTCATTGTGCTGACAGCCTCGGTATCAACATGCAGTGTTAAACAAATACTTTGGATAATTCCTTTGGCGGAAAAAAGTCACTCTTCCGAAAATCCCAACGGTGAACATGTACGCCCGATTTATTATTACAACGATTAATTTTAAAGTGGATATTTAAAATTCATGCAAGTATCAGATCAGAACCTTTATTAATTCAATATATGGTTTTAAATTCTGTGATAGTTGTATCTTAAAATAGGACCGGGGGCCGGGAAGTTTTAAATGAAACCTATTCAAAATTAACGAAGAACTCAGCAATGAAAATTTAATTAACATTTAAGGTTTTAAATTATGTGACGTATGTATCCTAAAATAGGACGAAGGTCCTAATTAAGCCAAGAAATAAAGGTACTGGGAGTACTTTGAAACTGCATCCCAAATAGAGAAATGTGTTCTTGCTATACAGATCATGTTGAAGGCCTGTTTAAGCTGAAAAACCTAAGGCTTCACAGCTATCCGGGAGACCCGTACGGGCTGTCCGTGCGCGAAAGAGCCGTACGGGTCACGCCCGTAGTGCTCTAAAACGTGGGTTCAGTACGTACTCGGTTAAAAAATGAATGCAAACGTTTTAAAAATTATTGGCGTATATTTAATTTATAAGAGACGACAACGACGGCAGATAACAAGACTATGGGTACATCCGATCCTAGAAGCGAGATGTTTCGAAAGTGCATTTGTCAACTTAAACCATAAACTCAGGGACGATCCGGTGGCGTTATACGGGCTCTACCCGTAGCGGGTCGCGTGCGCACCAATCCGCGTCGCTGTGAAACGATGTTCTAGCGTCTAACATGTGCTCCCGCTCCGGGCGCCCGTACTGACAGCCCGTACGGATGGTCCGTACAACAGTGAAACCAGCCTTAATCTCAAATAGTATGTATCAGTGAGATTCATATTTGTTAACACGATATGAAGGGTCTCATGGGTGACGCGGTGTTTTAGAATCATGTATAAGTTTTGAAGAGAAGTTACACATGATATTTATTTGCATTTCAGTAGATCGTAGATGAAGAGGAAGGCCAAAGGAAAAATGGATGGTGTGAGGAATGAAAGTAAAGTGAAAGGAGTAAATGATGCCGTGACGTCTGCCAGGGGAGACTGGAAGAAGAATACGTGTTGCGCTGACCCCGAATGGCATGGGACAAGGGCGGGAAGATGATGATGAGTGGATCGTACTGTGATGGCGCTGCCGCTGCGGTTGCGGAGAACCTCCAGTGGCGTAAATATTTTAATAGTTTGTTGTTAGTTTATTTTTATTAATTTAGTTAATTTCATCCTTTCTAATTGTTATAATGTAAAATTATAGTTATTAAAAAAAAATCAGTAGATTAGATAGTTGTTCTGGAACATCCATTTAAACTTTAGCTCTCCAACGGTCGGCCAAGAAAAATGAGGCGAAGCTGCTACAACAAGAGTCACTATTTCTAACACCGCTGCTTTTACCATAATGGATGTTTGTGGCCATTATTCCACGCTCGTGTTTCAGTGTTAAGGTGTACTGGCATTTTTTCAAATTAGTCTTCTTTCCATACAAGATAAGGATGTTATTTATGAAGTCCTTAATTACGCTTGAGTTATGGCTCTAGAGTCACGTTTGGTCTGATTCGTGTGTTGGCTAACGAGGATTGGCTAGACTTGTAATTACTAGCTAATTTTGCGTGTAGTTTTGTCTTAAACGGAGTTTATTTCTTAAGGAAGTATAGTGGACTCCACTATACTTCCTTAAGAAATAAATTTAGCTTGGCTGTATTAACTCCACTGAGTGGAGTTAACACAGCCAAGCTAAAGTAGGAGTGGGCTGGCTATGTCGCATGAATGCAACCGGAGAGTTGGGCACGTCAGTCAATAGACATCGCCTACAAGGTCAATCGTGGCGAAGGTGGTGTGACGATCTGATCATGTTCGCGGGGCAAGCGTGGCCAGAGATTACACCAAACAGAGAGGTTTGCAGGAAGAAAGGGGAGGCCTTTGCCCAGCAGTGGGACACAATATAGGGTGCGAAAAGGGGAGTATAGCGCTACTAGCCGTTTGTACTAATAATAGGCGACAACGGAATGTAATTCCTGTAATAATTGTGATGTTACATCATAGTGTTGGATTTTCTACTCTCTTTGCTCAGTCGAACGTTGTAAATTCGACAGCACTCTTATATTCAGCCATCAACATTGGGAAAAAAGAATATTTGTAAAAAAAATGAAAAGCTCGCTTTGCTCTCAAAACATTTTGTACATCGATATAAAATCATGAAAATCGTCTGCTAATAAAAAGGTTGCAAATCCCAATTATTAAAACAAACGATTTCGATTCGTTCGTATCCTTCGCAACAATAAAAACATTGACTTTACCGTGAATCACAATCGCTACGCAGGGCACAAAGTCAAAGCTACCGATAAAAATCATCCGTTCTACCCGCGTTTACGGATTATTTTATTTTAAAGCCACTCTTAAACCTTTTAACAGTCGTCAATTTTAACTGCCCCCGTTTCATTTTAACGAGTGAAGGCTGATGACCGTCAGTAGCTTGTTACTGAACTTTGACAAAATCAACTAGGGTATAAAATAAAACGGTTTTTATAGGCTTACAAAGGCGACAGGTTGGCCCACCTTTCCGTTTTACGCAGGAGTTGCTGGGTTACGAGTTACGTGGATATAATGAAGCACGTTTTTTTTATGGGTGCTCATCGGAAGAGCCTGATAATAGGATCTCGTTATCAATCGTTGCATTGAATGGTAGAGATAATATAAGATATACTTTTTGTTTCTTAACACGCCTTTATTAGTGTTCGGGTCAATCACCGAACAATAATGAACATGTGAGCGTAATTGCGACACCGCGCTCTATGCCTTAAATATTTTATGTATTACAAGTAAAAATAGTTAGTACGACTCGGACAGTGTATCGGGTGCGACTCAATCTCATCTCATTAGTTTTCATAGGTAGTTATCCCATTTTTATTAAGTACTAAAATATAGTTATCTTTATAATCTCCAATCTTAGTTTATCTTTATCATACCCCACCCCCAAACAATTAGATTCACTTGTAACTCATCATCTGCCTAGCCTTTTCCCAACTATATTAACTATGTTTCAGTCTAACAGGATGCAGCTGAATACCACTATTTAACATAGATCGACTGCCTATCTGACCTCCACAACCCAGCCAGTGCTAGGTAATACGATACCCCTTGGTAAGACTGGTTGTCAGACTTTCGGGCCTCTGACTACCTGTAACGACTGTCAAAGATCTACAAATGACAGCCGGGACCAACGGCTTAGCGTGCTTTCCGAGGCACGGAGGAAACTCGGTATGTAACCTGTAACTAACTATGTTAAAAAATCTTATAGTTTTTGCTCACTACTTCTGGTTTCCAATTGAGCTAAATTTTTCTTACATGTTTACTTTAATGACAAGGCATGGTTAGTTAATTAGTGACGTCATGCTAAATCCTATATGGCGGACTTCCAAAGATGGCGGGCTAGTTATTTTGTATGCATTCCTATGATATGGATATCAAATGAAAGAAGTTTGCTGTGAAGAATACGAAAAATAAAATGAAATCACTCTAAAGCAGGTTTTTTTAGTAATTTTAAACTATAACATTAATAAACAGAATTCCACACCTGTGTTTCCTGAAGGGTTCTGGCAAAGATCTATCAGAGATATAGTGCATCCACATTTCATTTCCATGTTTAAGTCCGAAACCTTTTATCGTTCAACCATTAAAGTAGGTCGTTTTCATCACATACATACACTCATCACAGACACACTCATACTCATCAAATGCACTCATACTCTTGGTTACCTTTTAGTCCTAAGTTTTAATAATACTGTAACCTGTCTGTCTATTAACATAATATCTAGTAACTAAAAGTTAAACTACCCCAAATCAAACACATTCCAGGCACATCCAAATAGAAAACAAACTAGCCAAATAGGTTTTAGTACCAAAATACTTTTACTACTACATTATTAGTCGTAGTAAATTAGTATAGTATAGTGTAGTAGAATAGTTAGTTTAAATAGTAACAAACGTATCGCATCGGTAATCCCGGAGCTCACGAATGTGGGCCATCGATTCACATTCACTCTTAATCAGTCTGAAAGGCGGAATCTAATTAAACTCTAATAAAGAGAAAATGAAATCAGTGGGCGAACGGATAAAAGGAAAAATAAATATAGGTTTATTTATTCTTTGTAAATGTGACTACTATGCGAATGGGAGGAGCTCATGGCTTATCACAGCCGCTCGGGTCGATCTTCAGGTTAAGCCGCCCTTGCCTGGATTGGTCTGTGGATGGGTGACCACCCATTACATACCGAGTTTTCTCCCAATGGCTGTGTCAATGGCCTGAACGTCTGACAGCCACTCTTACCAAGGGGTACCTATTCATTCCCTATACCCTGTACCTGTACCTATTTTTTTGACGGCACGGTTGGCGCAGTGGTCAAGCGATTGACTGCTGCGCTGCATGTCGCGGGGTCGATTCCCGTACGGAACAAATATTTGTATGACCTACAAGTAGTTGTTCCGGGTCTGGGTGTTTTTCTATCTATAATATGTATGTATTTACAAAAAAAAATGTATACAGGGTTATTTGTAAAACACCAGAAACCTCTTAAGAGGTCATTGTACTCATCATTATGAACAACTTTTACTATGGGACCAAACCTGAAATCGCGAAAAAAAAATCAGCTGTTCCCTACATTTATGATCGAAATGTAGGGAACAGCTGATTTTTTTTTCGCGATTTCAGGTTTGGTCCCATAGTAAAAGTTGTTCATAATGATGAGTACAATGACCTCTTAAGAGGTTTCTGGTGTTTTACAAATAACCCTGTATATGTAGTTTATCAGCCATCTAGCTACCATAACACAAGCATTAGGTTGCTTAGCTTGGGACTAGATGGTGCTGTGTGAAATGTCCAAGGGATATTTATTATTATTTATTTTCACTGTTTGAGCCCGTAATGTAAATATAAATTACACAAAGTAAAAAAAACGGCCAAATGTGTGTTGGGCCACGCACAATGTAGGGTTCCGTAGTCTTACAACGTCAATTCCACTTTCTACGGTACGATTTGCCTCCGAAATATGTTTTTTTTTTTGTAATAATGAAAACAAACTTACATTTGCAGTTGAAAAACCGGTGCTCTAATACATTATGTTTAGGAAAATATGTTATCCATATGAATTCCAAATTTCACATAACAAGACACAACCGATTAGCTGGTAGACGGGGGGGGGGACACTTGAGACTAACAAAAATTAGCACTTTAAAGCTTAATACTTCTTTTATAAACTCGTAATATTTTTTATAGACATTCATTGACATCAATGACATCCAACACTATGGGGTACGCGAGAGAACAAAATCCCTACTATACGTGTACAGGAGATACCCTAAAAAAATACTTTTCAAGATTTTATTTTATCATTTTGTCGGCGTCACTAATCTCTATATTCATGTCAAATTACAGCTTTCTAGTACTAAGAGTCTTTGAGCTAAGCTGCGGTCAGACGGACATGGCGAAACTATAAGAGTTCCTTGTTGACTACGCAACCCTAAAAACTTAATCAAAATCGGTTAATCCGTTCAAGGGCCGCAGACAAATACACAGTTCAAACTAACAACTTCAAACTAAATAACACTCCTCTTTTATGATGGGGTTTAAAAATGCCATCCTTGATTTGAACCCACGAATTGCAACTATTATGTCCGTCTGTAAGACTAGGCTACATTTTCCATATAGTAGGACAAAATAAAAGGCTGGCATCTACATAACCTAATATCCACATACGTTTCAAATAAGCCAATGTATTTCATTCGCCATATTCAACGCAAAAAATAAAATCGTCGCCATAAGTATTTATTTTTAGACCGTCATCAGTTCGTTAGTTCCTAGGTTTACAACATCAACTTACTAGCTACCTTCTGGTTCATAATCCTAAGCTTTGCAGAACTCTTTCAATAGTTCGAGCTAAGCTTTCATTTGCATCGCGTAGATATTGTGGTCGGATTTGTAGGTATTAGAAGATTAGGTACATACCGCTGCCAACAGAATGAACAGAAACGGAGCCTTATGCTGTGTAAGTTCTGTGGAAAAAGTATGTTTTATCAGGAGAAATAACATTAAATTGAATTGTTTTACAAAATGTTGAAGATGGTTGATGATAGTTTCTACTTCCATAATTGAATTTAGTTTTACTTTTGAAACGTAGGATGTGTTTGCTCGTAGATGTTTCTAAATATTTAAAAAACACCCTCAAGATAATATTTAGATTATCTTGGGGGTGTTTTTTAAATATTTGTATAAAAATGATAATCTTTGACATCAATACTATTCGTAAGAAACGATTTTTACTAGATACTGTGGAGACTTAACCTTTGTGGTCATTTAGGAATAAAAAGCGGCCAAGTGCGAGTCGGACTCGCCCATGAAGGGTTCCGTAGCAGCAAGTAACATAGTATAAAAGTTCTTGTAGTTCGTTGTAACTTTGATCGATGTTTTAATAATAATAGATCGTATTAAAAAAAACTACTTACTAGATTTCGTTCAAACCAATTTTGCATGGTATTGTACATAATATATTTTTTTTAGTTTTATCATTCTCTTATTTTAGAAGTTACAGGGGGGGAGGACACACATTTTCCCACTTTGGAAGTGTCTCTCGCGCAAACTATTCAGTTTAGAAAAAAATGATATTAGAAACCTCAATATCATTTTTGAAGACCTATCCATAGATACCCACACGTATGGGATTGATGAAATTTTTTTTTTTGAGTTTCTGTTCTAAGTATGAGGAACCCCCAAAATTTATTGTTTTTTTTTTCTATTTTTGTGTGAAAATCTTAATACGGTTCACAGAATACATCTACTTACCAAGTTTCAATAGTATAGTTCTTATAGTTTCGGAAAAAAGTGGCTGTGACATACGGACGGACCTACAGACAGGCAGACAGACATGACGAATCCATAAGGGTTCCGTTTTTTGCCATTTGGTGACGGAACCCTAAAAAAGGAAATATACACTTACGTTGAAAAGAGGTTATGAAAAGCTTAGGAACAGTCAGGGCGTCCGTCAATGTGATTATAATGTAGATATATAATTCCATGCTTATAATTATCTCAAGTTTATACATCTTAACGCCGATTTTAGATTTTATTTATATTCAAACACATAACACTCACACATAATACAGCCGATCCTCACAAAACTTAGGTATATCAACTATATAAAATCAGTGACCAAACTTGCTGTCGATTATATAGTTTTGAAAGATCGTGACAATGAATGAACGTGTAAAATAACACTCAAAAACGATATGGGAACACTCAAAAACCTGACCTACAAACAGTATTAAAGCACGCTCTCAAAACCGTCATATGAAAAACCACGACTTGCTGGGATCTATTTCAGATCTCTACGGTAACAGTTTGGCCACAAGCCATACGCAAGCGACACGCGTGTTGCAACAGCGATTGTGAAGAAAACAAATGAAAAACATCTTGCAGAGTTTGCTACGACTCAACGTGACGCCACGATATGTACACACCCGAAAGAAGCAAGTGTAACACGCACGTGTAACTTGACGCAAGCCATGTCGCGAGACGTATCTCCTGAGGTCGTGAACAGGGCGTATAGAAAACAGACGTTGCTGATAAGGAACTCGTTTTGGAATCACAGACGAAGCACCTGAGGGTTGAGTGTGCATGGAGTCGCTCAATAGAGACTAGCTGATGAATGATACACGAACTATGCAAACCAAGGATTTGGTAGGGAAATGTCATTCGGAAAAGAATGTACGAGTCAACTAGAGAATAGTCATAGCATAACATTAAAAACGAAAATGTTCGTATACTCGTAACTGCCAAATTTCACAAAATCTCAATAACAAATTGTTACACAGCTCTATAAATATTATAACACGCAACATTATCTTGATTTTAAAATACTGTGTACCACAACAGCATTTATCTTCAAATCTCCAGGAGTTACTTCAATAAATCAGTTTTAGACCAGTTAGCAATTAATTATAATGTAATGTGTCTTAGTCATTACTAGTTTTTATAAAATACTTAACAAAGTTATCTTAATGAACGTAGCTAAAATTAGAATTCTAATTTCCCTTACAACTTTAATTAAAAAACTCCCTCTAGCTCAATTAGCTAATTCACATTGCATTTCCCATTTAAACAAACAGCCTTTCGAACCAATGAAAGAAAACGAGCAATGTATAACAGCCATTACGCTAACTTTGACAGCGATGTAGCGGCTGATCGGTCATTAACCGCCCATTGAGCGTTCGCGTGACTAAAACTTCCTTACTTCACGTTGCATGCTATTGAACACGGAAAAATTTGCTTTCAGCCCATTTTCAGAGTAAAGCGACTGTCTAAAATGGATTAAATTAGAGCTTACATTTAAAAGTTTTTAAGGCTTCTTTCGGAACCAAGGTTTTCTTACATAGAAATAACATAATATCACGCCTGAAATCCCCGAAGGGTTAGGCAGAGGTGTACCTAATAGTACATCCACAATTCGCCAGTTATGCTTAAGTCCTGTGTTATAGAGGGCGAGCTTATTGCCATCAACTGGGCGCCAATCCAGACTCCGTGGCTGTTACTGAAGATTCCCGATGGAAAAGCCAATAATACTTTGCCTAGGAATCGAACCCAAGACCTCACGCTCAGCAGTCGCGCTTACAGCCACTAGACTAACGAGGCAGTCAATAGAAATAGATTGATAATCATCATCTGCCTAGCCTTTTCCCAACTATGTTGGGGTCGGCTTCCAGTCTAACCGGATGCAGCTGAATACCAGTACTTTACATGGAGCGACTGCCTGTCGGACCTCCACAACCCAGTTAATGCTAGGTAATACGATACCCCTTGGTAAGACTGGTTGTCAGATTTTCGGGCCACTGACTACCTGTAACGACTGTCAAAGATCTCCAAATGACAGCCGGGACCAACGGCTTAACGTGCTTTCCGAGGCACGGAGGAAACTCGGTATGTAATGGGTGATAATATTGTTATGTAAATTCTAAAACACCTGCAGGCCTGAAACTACAGAATGCAATCTACTTCGAACCTTACAAACTCCATTTGCTTCGTCCACGTTCCCACATTGTGATCACAATCTGATCATTCTGAAAAACACCACCAACGCGGTCAGTTTAAAAAAGTGAAATAAAATAAAAATATTTATTTGAAATTATCATTAACACTAGAAACGGGATGATCTTCCAGTCATTTATGTAATCTCGTAATATCAACATAGCCGAACGAATACGGCGGGATTCTATGTTTAAATAAAACAACAAAATAATTAAAACAGAATTAAAGCGAGGTGATTCGAAAAAGGTCCCATATGTTTGTACGAAAACAATACACCATTAAGACGTTCACAAAAGAATATAAAACTAAAAAACCTATTTTTAGAAAACGTTCCAAAAGCTTAACTCTAAAGCTTTTGAAAACAAGCCAGGAAAAGAAACCTTTTGCATTTGCCAAAATTTAATTAAAAAGATATCTTTTGTTGGCTCGATTTTACTGTTTCTATTCTTTTTAATGGAAATACAGTTATATTTTTCAGTGGATACGACTAAACGAGTGCAAAAATGGTCCATTATCTCAAGACACTTTCATAATTATGTGAAAATGACGAATTCCTGTCACAATTAATAAGTCGTTTTGCTAATTATACAAGAACGCTCACATAAAACTATATAGAATCACGCCTTTTCATCATGCAGGTAGACAGATATTACAAAAATCCACCTAAACGTAAACACATCTGATCATACTCGCACGTCGGTTGCGAAAACTACGTACCTGACCTATCTGAGGAACAAAATAGTCGTTTACTAATCGTACAAGACCATACACGAAACTACACACGTAGACAATCTTAAACAGGGGCTGATTTCAGCAACAATCTTGCCACGTCACTCTCCTTAAAAACCACCCAGACATACTGATCCAACCACTATGCAAATCCCAAAATATATTAGTCGTATAAATAACCAACATTACTCATCCTCTGCAAACAAAACACAATCGGTTCGATGCGATATTCATATTAATGCAAAATTGAAAGCGGCTCTTTCGTCCTCCGTATAGCCAATGCTTTCACAACAGGCGCTTTCTGAATGCAAATGCGAAGATCGAACGTAGTCAATTTGGTGTTCGTTCGCGTTATTGTTGATGAGTTAGACGCTCGGGATTTCTATGGTGTGGTTCTGAATGGAACAGTGGCTGTGGCTGATAAATGCAGCAGCATTGGAAGTGATTGGAGTGTATTTGTGCTGGATGTTCTTTAAGGTTTAGAATACCTTAGCAATGTCACATATTATAATAAGTGAGTAAAAACTGTACAAAGGCTCTTGGGTCTTGGGCATTTTCTACCAATCAGTCAGTATTTTCAGATTATAAGTGGCAAATTGTGGTTACACTCTATAAGGGTACACCTCTGCCTTAGCCTCCAGGCGTCCATGCGTGATGTGATAGTTAGACGTTAAAAAATCAAATGTTCAAATGTTTGAAATAAATTCGAAGAGGCCTTGTCTTTTAATTTATTCGACTTTTAGCATCGAAATTGTTCTATTTCGACTTCATTAACACGAACTTAATTTGACATCACTTAGCAATATTGATTTACTATTTTGATTATTCGTTCCATTAGAGTTAGTACAAGACAGTGCACTTAAAATGTATTTAAATTGATTGTATTGAATTGTATTAATATAAGAGTTTATTCCTAAGCATTCAGGAATGCGGGTAGAATAATTGTTAAAGAAATAAATACAAATGAAAATATGAGGGAAAGAGTAAGCGAAGTGAACATTTTCTAATATTATAAAGACGTAAAGTTAGTAGTAGTGGTCTTCGGAAGCGGGCCTGTGGACGGTGAGTAATAGGCTAGCTCGCCGTCCGTCTTATGACGACATGCCGTGTCGACGGCGCGTTCGTGTTCCACGCGCGCCTCAAAGAAATGTCAGCAAACAGGAGGGGCCCGCAAGGGCGGACGCCTGCCAGGGCTGCGGGACTGTTCGAAAGAGATACCGCGGCCCTGGAACATAAAGGGCAAAGGAAGGAACATGGATGGTTTTTAGTCAGTAAAAGTCTGACACTCCCTTCCGCTCCGCCCAGAGCGGGAGGAGTCATTTGATGATTTCCAATCCCAAAAATAAAAAATGGGGTCTTCGGAACGACTGATGCAAATTATTTCACTAATGGGGAGCTAGATTATCCCCAAGTGTTATACATTTATAAGAGTATTTGTTCAGTAGGTATATAAGTGAGGTGATACCGTCAATCAAAACACAATTGAGTTTCTGTAATAAATGATTTATGTTTGTTATTTTACACGTTTGTTTTACACTAAATACAAAATTTAACTCTCAATTAACAAAAAGAACCTTACCTGTAATAAAAGAAACGACATTTAATGCTATTAATTACGATATCAATTCTAAACAAACAAGTTCTTAACTTTTTTAGTTTTTATGATGATTCATGGTTAGTTCGACCGCAGATTAACTAACGGCTGACAACATTTCGGTCTGCCGTGGTAATGGCGCTAGTAGCGCTTAATTTGAAATAAAGTAAATATATTTTCTTTACATATTTACTACGTTCCTGTGGGAAAAAAATCTAATTTTGCGGATAACAGCTGGTTTATAATATAATGATCACTTGAAATCATCATCGACAAAAGGGTATATGAAATGACGATGACTTCATACATACTAATGTTATAATTGCGACTGGCTGTCTGTCTGCAACTATTTAGGGTTCCGTACTCGAAGGGTAACCAACGGGACCCTATGACTAAGCCTTCGCTGTCCATCTGTCCTTCCGGCTGTCTTACAGCGGGCTGTATCTCATAATCCGTAATAGGTATACAATTGTAATATTCACTTGAGGAGTGCACTTGAGGAGTACGTGCGCTACCGTTTCCTCCGCCTCCATGCACGCCCTGCACAGGAGACTGTCAGTGTTACCAAGACTGTGGAAGTGTTTGTTCAGTGAGCAGTGTCCAGTGATGGTCCCCTCCACCAGTCGCAAGCCATCTCTGTCCAGGCGCAGAAGGCGTTTGGTCAGCTTTCTATCCAGGAAAGGCATAGCCTCCTTGGATTGCCTACACCGTTGTGTCGAGGTCCACCACTTCTCCGCTTGTGTTGAAGTGTGATCCTTTAACCGACTTCTTAGCTGCTTGAAAGGAATGGGTGCAATGGGTTCGGGTCCGAAGGCTTTTGTGCTGGATCCCCTTCTGGCGAATCCATCAGCTGCATCGTTTCCAAGTGATCCACTGTGTCCTTTGATCCTTTCCTTCCACACGATTCTATACCCAGACGAAATGAAATACGTCGTTTATTAAAAAAATCGATCAAAGAATCTTCGCATCGAAAGGTAACAATATTGTTAGTACTGTAATAACCCTACCCTCTACAACACGCCTAGATACTTACTTCACCTAACGTAAGTGAAAAACCTTGTTCGATACCCACATTCACATGAACACTGAAAATCTGCACGTTCTCAGAACTTAAATTACAAATTTTCGCTGAAAATACGTTTATTGTCGTTCTCATAGATTAATCATTAACTTTTATTAACCTGCATACTGTGGTTAAATTATAAAATACACGCGCTTATTCGAAAAAAATCAAAATCTTGCTGTTACTGTGATCTTTTGTCATCCCACTGCTGGGCAAAGGCCTCCCCCCATGACCTCCAAATGTTGCGATCAACGGCCAATGTGGACCACTGGTCGTTGGTTCTGACCAGCTCGTCCCGCAAAAAAATCAATATCGTCAAAAATCGTCTAGTGTTTGATAAATTATAATGATTAAAACCATGAGATGAATTAAAAAGTTATTGGTTACATGTAAAATGATGGTACTTAACTGCATGCGTTAACAACTTAGCTGGAAAAGGCTGTACAAATTATGAAGACGATTTAGACACATAACAATAAATTAAAGAAGTACTCTTTTTAGTTTAGTTTGTTTATTAATAATTAACAGAAACTTAACTCTCAATATTGACTGACAGCGTTCCAATTCATAAATCACATTAAACTGATCAACCATAAGCAACGATTCCGGGTAATATGGTAACTGTCTGGAGTAATTGAACAAAAATTGTATTCCGTGTTCGTACGAAGTGTAAGGTAGCCTCTCACTGTCTGCCAAACGACCCCTTTAGATTCTTAACACGCGTCCAGTAATGTTCCAAGACGGGTTATTTGTACTTTCTATCGATTTTGCTGCCTCTACTTTACTTTCTTTAACTTCTGTGTTACGGTACAATCTTGTAATCAAGTTTTGAGCGGGTTTCTGTTGTGATCTTTTGTTTTTAGGTCGCTTTGAGCGTCGAACCTTTTTGGGTTAAAACTCTTTGGAATGTTGGTGATTTTTTGTTTAAATTCCTTGTACAAATAAATGTATTTTTAGCATGTTTCGACCAAGGTCACACATTGATAGTTTATTCTTAACCTTCCTATTCTCGCGCCTTTGTCTGTGACACCGATAAAACAGATTTTCGTGATTTTTTCTGCTATAATCAATGATATCATTATGTACTTCCTTTTTAAACCGACTTCAAAAAAGGAGGAGGTTTCTCAATTCGACCGTATATATATATATATTTTTTTATATGTGTGTTCGCGGATAACTTCGTCGTTTATGAACCGATTTTGATATATTTTTTTTGTTGGAAATGAGATACTTCAAGGGTGGTCCCATGATAAGGAAACCGGGATCTGATGATGGCATCCAAGAGAAATTGAGGGGAGATTTCAAAAATTGTAGTGGCGACTAGTGCGTTTGTAAATTTTTTGATTAAGTATTTTAAAGCACTACAATTTAAAGAAGGTCTGGAGTCGGTCTGATGATGGAACCGAAAGACAGTCGAGGGAACTCCTCAACGGTTTACAGCAGTCACCTTGTGTTTGGGTTTGGTTAATTTGTATTGATGAGAAATTTACACCTAGATGGGTTGTGACTGTCGTTGTCTGTTAGAGCGAATATGGTCGCCCGCAGATTTGCGCGGTGCTCGGGCGAGGTAAAGGTTACGCTCTTTAGAGCGTACTGTACATCGCTGTACTCGTGCAGTCTGTGGGCGCACTACACTAAAAGAAACTACAGCGCCCTCCGCGTCCAATACAATAATGCGTTCAGGGCGGTGATGGGGTTGCCCCGATACTGCAGCGCCTCGGGTATGTTCGCAGATGCGCATACCGACTGCTTTCACGCGACGATGCGTAAGCGCGCCGCATCTCTAGTGCGCAGAGTTCGGGCCAGCTCCAATACCGTTTTGGCGATGATTGGGGGAAGGTCAGACTGCCCGTTCATCCGGCATTGTTCCAACAGACATGTAGCTGTACCAATGCCGGAGCGAAAATTATAATTTTATGTTTGTGTGTGTAATTGCATTGATTTTGTTTTGTTGTTGTAATTTTATTATACTATGATTATGATTATTTTATTATACTGTGATTATGATTATTTTATTATACTATGATTGTGATTATTTTATTATACTATGATTATGATTATTTTATTATACTATGATTATGATTATTTTATTATACTATGATTATGATTATTTTATTATACTATGGTTATGATTATTTTATTATGATTTTATTGTATTTTTTTATTTTTTTATTTTGTTTTTATTTTGTGTTTGATTATGTTATTTTTCTTTGTTTATGGGTTGTGCTTGCCTGAAATAAATGCCAATTTATTTATTTTTATTTTATAAGGGGTCTGATGATGAAGACGAAGGACAGTTAAGGGAACTCCTCAACTGTTTACAGCAGCTACCTTGCGTTTGAACTTAATTCATGTATATTGATCAAAACTTGGACCCATCTGGGTTACAAGTGCCATTACAGGTCTGATGATGAAAAATATTTCTATGGAATATTGCAACTAAAAATAAAAAAATAAAAAAACTTTTTTGCAAAAAATAAAACCGACTCCAAAAGCACAAAAAAAGTGAAAAATAATTTTAGCTTCAGAAGTCGGTGACAAAAAACTGAATCAAATAAACAAAAGTCACCGACTTCTGAAGCTAAAATTATTTTTCACTTTTTTTGTGTTTTTGGAGTCTGTTTTATTTTTTGCAAAAAAGTTTTATATTTCCTTTATTTCCTTTTGTTATTAGTTGCTAGGATAATTTCAGGACAAGAAGTGTATTGGTGCAATTAGCGCATACAGCCGTATTGGGCGAATATTGGTCTATGAGAACGGCGCGGGTATAGGTGTTATAAAATTTGTCTTCCGTGATTTTATACTGAAACTTAAATTATGATCCTTATGTCTCAAATTATTTTTGTTTATAATAGCTAATAATGTATGTTTTAGGTTTGTAAGTATGTTAAAAGAAAACAAATCACCTTTGCAAAATGTTACGACCTCTTACAAAAATCTAACTATTTTTCAGAAACTACAATGAAAGAATATACTCAACAAATGATCGATATATTGTCGGTAAATTATCAGTTTTACGATACTTCGTAGTATATTCTCAGAGAATATAATATAATATCCACGTTTAAGTTATTTAAAAAAAACCCGAAATTGATTTTCAAACTTTTGGTCTGTCAGACCGTACACGAGTATAGGTGTTATAAATTTGGCGCGAGTATACGAAGGTTAAGCGAGTCACCTGTTCTCAAAACGGTGAAAGAAAATATGGTGAAGAAATCTGCTTATCCTAGAATCAAACCTATACTGGGCCTGCATGGTGAATTACATTACAGTTCACTGCCTCTGATAGACAGGACGCATGTGTCCTTGCAATGGAAACATAACATAATATACTATAATCCTCGTAGGGTTAGGTAGAGGAGTACCTAATAGTACATCCCCATTTTGCCAGTTATGTTTAAGCCCCACGTGATAGGGGGTGAGCCTATTGCCATCAGTCGGGCACAAATCGAGAAATTCCTGATGGAAAACCCAATAGCATTTTGGCCGAGCCGGAAATCGAACCCAGGGCCTCATGGTCAGCAGTTGCGGTTTCGACCACTCGACTAACGAGCCACATTCATGAGGAAACATTATGAATGATAATGCTATGCTATGAGCCATCTTCTGGTGACTAATACAAACAGGCTTGTTCAAATCCTTTTGCGTCCTTTCTTAGGACTTAAAATCCTACTGATTTATTAATGAGACACTCAGACAATTGTTAACAGAATAGTGCTTTACTAAAAGACCACCAAACCAAATAGCTTAAGTTAAAATTTACAAGGCACTAAAAGATGTTGCAACTAAAACCATAACTCAAGCAAAATAGACACGCGGTTAACGCCCCGACAAATTCTGACTACACTCTAGAAACAAAGTCTTAGATGGTACAGAACTAAATCTTTATTTTTCCTTGTACATATAAATCTTTGAGATCGGTTCGTTGCACAGATTACTTTGGAACCCCTCTTAGTAGATGCAAGACGGATAACTGGTGGCCATGTCGCAGAACCCGATTGTAAGGTCTTAGGTTTTATCTCTAAGAGTAGAGATGAGATTGCAATGTTTTCGTAAATATATTGGCAGTTGGTAATTATGTGCTTTTTGTGTTTTATTGTTCGAATTAGTTTCCAGGTCTAGTTTATAAAGATTTACAATTTAATTGAACCTCAAGCACGCTGATTGGTCGTTTTAATGCCTTGTGGGCTTTAGGATCTAGAATAGAACAAAGCAAAGCGCAAGCCGCCTTTAAATACATTGAATTGACATTTATTGGTGCTTGCGATTCATACTAACTCGTAAATGTACAGATGCCAGCAGGTCAAGCTACACGAAACTGTCAAAGTTCCTAATCAACCTTGAACCTAATGCTTTAGCAATAAAGTTGAAAATCTATTAAAGAAATTTGACAGATTGTAGTAGCTTGATGTGCGGCGTCTGTACCATGAGCATGAACATGTTAACTGCTGATCGGATGCCAATGCAGACGTTTGGCAGAAATTTTGAAGTGCTAATTCAATCGTCACGCTATCATCCCCCCCTTTCCCCCTGTCCCCCCTTTCCCTGTTCCTTTCATATCATTCCTCAAACAATCTATCCATTGTCTCTGAGGTCTACCTCTCCCGATCCATTCATCAACATTTATTTTTGTCGTATTGTCAGGATTTATTCCGTTAGACTCGGAAATCATGTGGGCAGAAGACGGGTTTCATGCACGAACACACTGCACACTTTTATTAAGCTAACAAATTACTTGAAATTACAATTCAACATCATTGCACTGGGCACAATGAATCGGGTACAGTTCTGGGACGACTAAACTCCGCTGAAATCAATCGAATGTCGTCCTCGTTACGAGCTTAAAACATGACAACTCTGTAGAAGCACGCTGCAGGTGTGGGTAGCCTGGTGGCGCGCTTGCGATTCAATTTATGTATATCCGTAATAATAATCGGATCCAACTCGATTGCGACATATTCATCACTCTTTTATTCACATCCCTCCTCATTGGATAATCACAAAAATCAAGTCACTTACTACAATATATTAATCAGTAAAGAAAATGAGCTTCTCAAAACTCAAACCATTATCCTGTCTCTTCAAACCTTTACACTAGCTGTACCAAAATATTTCCTCAGCAGGATATACGATTACACAGACGGTAAACTCTGAAGCAGTGAGGCTTGATCCTGGCACACTACATTTACTCTGATACTCTTGAAGTGCTTGCTATACAGGCGGATTACGTTCCTCACAAGGAGTGCGTCTTTTTAGTGATGTACTTTTATGTTGGATGGTGTTGCAAGTTTGTTGATGCGAATGCAGTTTAAAATGTAAAAAACCTATTTTTGTGTAGTCGAAATTTCTATCTATGAAATAGCCAATGCCTGCTTTTTTAGATTGACCTAAAAACAACACAAAAATTTCCATACGTTGTTAAAATTGGTGTTTCAATAAGTCTTTAATACCTAAGTGTTATTGCTTAGATTTTTTTTTACAAAACTCATAAATACACATTTAATTTATTTACTAGTTATTTATTTATTTGTATCCTTGTAACCATTTATTTATATAGGTATACTAGCTGCTACCCGCTACTTCGTTCGCGTGGCTATTTAGGTGTGTATGTGTGAGACTGCCTCGTTGGTCGAGTGATCGCAAGTGCGACTACTAAGCATGAGGTCCTGGGATCGATTGCCGGGTCGGGCAGTGTTAAACAAATGTTTATTTAAATTATATAAAGTTATAACGCACATGATTTGGAGATCACCTTTTAAGTAAGAAAATGGTTGTGTTAGGTGACTCTGCTCTTCCACTTAACATTAAACAATGTATGCAATTGAAAAAATACTATAAATAATAGTGTTATTGGGGTATTCCATCAGGAATTTCTCAGTAGCAGCCACGGAATCTGGATTTGTGCCCGGTTGGTGGCATAGAATTGAATAAGCTCGCCCCCTGTCCTAAGGGACTTCAACATAACGAACGCCGAAATGTGGGTGTACGATAAGGTACACCTCTGCCTAACCCGTCGGGGATTTCAGGCGTGATGTTATGTTATGTGTGAGAACTGACTGGCTGATCAAAATGTGATAATGTGGGTGAGGACTTCAAAATGCGTCCTTTTGGGTACTGTAATTCTGGGCGCAGAGATCCGCAACAAAATAAAATGTAAAAAATAATACCGTTCTGTAAACAACATTAAATAACTTATTATTTTTTTAGCTATTTATTTATTTGTATCCTTGTAACCATTTATTTATATAGTGAAGCGTTGGAGTTATGATAACAAAATAATTAAAAACAACTAATGAAAACTTTCAATAAAAATTTAATATAATAGGTTGTAGGTAATGAAGCCCGTCATAATAATCTGCTCTAAGGAGGTAGGCGCGTAAGTACTGTCCTGCCGTAAGCCGCGTTACGCGTAGCTGCAGGTGTCGTCACTAGAGCCGAGGCTGACCCTGGGTGCTACAGGCCCCGCAAGGTTGATGGTAGTGGTGCCAGGTGTCTTCTGAGTTGACCACCAGATGTCACGGCAGCGGTTTCTTCGGGCGAATAAACCCGGAACTTGAAACCCTGGAATTTATGTCCAGGAAATAAATATCTAAACCCTCTGCTAATCCTCTCCTGACGGTGACCACGGCAGCGTAAGCATAAGCGTAGGAGGATAACGTACTGCAGCGGTTAAGGCGAATGTGTGTAAAGGTCACCTTCAGAATTGGAGTTTACAAAGAAAAGAAGAAAAGGCAGTGTGAAGCACTTTCAAATGATTACGGACATAATTGTAATGCAAGCAAAGGTTTAAGGTTAAAAGGAAAAAAATAGAAATGGTGTCAAGAAAAAAAGAGGATGATGAAACATAATTTTTCAAATCATTGTCTACCCTGACACATGAAAAAGCAAAATGCGGAAGCAAAATTTGTCAACACTTACCCGATACGGGGATAACACAATTTACTTAAATTTTAAAAACTTCTTGATAAACTTGTTAACGAGTTTGGAAAAAGTCTGAGCTTTAATAAAAGGTTTAAAATTGAGACTGCACGTGTGACGTCACGCACAAGTGTGTAGTACCTATGCGTGAACGCGCATCTCAACTGCCGTCCGGCCCTGCTCGTCGATCGCTGCTCGCGTCGCGCATATGTGGTACGGAGTGGGAAGTATTGTGCGAGTGAGACAAAACGCAGCCGCACTAAGTGATGTGAACGGGTTGGAATTATATTGCAATGACTCGTCGATTTGAATTGCTTGCCTATCGTAATTTACAACGTTACAATAGGTATATTATTATGTTTGAAACTGTTGTTCCGTCACTTACCCCCCAAAGGTTCATTGGAAGACCAGCGTCAGACAGCATCACCTGTCTGGCATGAATGCTGAAATGGACCTTTTTGGCGCAGCAGAGGCAGACAGCACATAATTATTTATGTATTTCCTTTTTTTTTATTCGTTATTTGTTTTTAACTATTCTGTATCTTTCCGCTTTTTGTTTTCAGCACATCTAAACTGCATTCAAGAGCTATCAGTGTCATCATTGCTATAGAATTACTTATACTATTTATATAGAATACGCTCTCAAGCGCTGTTTAGATGTTACGCGTTTAGTTTCTTTGACGAATTTCATACTTAATATGCATTTTTTGTAGGTGTCTCGAAAACACATTCTTTTTCTTTAAAATACGTTGCCTCATACTAGGAAGTTCTCCTGTATCTTAGTTTTACAAACATTTAAACTCACATACACAAACAGCCAGACCCGGAACAACTATCTGTAGGCCATAAAAATATTTGTTCCGTGCGGGAATCGAACCCGCAACACGTGGATCAGACAATATTCAGCAGATAATCGCTCCGCCACTGCGCCAACCGCGCCGACATTCTAAGGCACCTTTTTTTCGTTGATTACTTTTACATAACATCACAGCCTGTAATTCCTGTAGCTAATGGTAAACCTACATTTCGCCAGTTATGTTTAAGTCCCATGTAATAAGGGGCGAGCCTATTGCCATCGATCGGGCACAACTGCTACTGAGATAATTCCTGATAGAGAAACCCAATAACACTTTGCCCAACCTGGGAATCGAACCCAGGACCTCATGCTCAGCAGTCACGTTTGCGACCACTAGGCTATCGAAGCAGTCAAATTGATTATTTCTAAAAGAGGGCTTCTCAGTATTCACAAATGAAAATTCACCAAAGTGTATTCTAACTAATTATCTATTTCACTCAATCGAACTGAACTACCTACCTCAGCAATAATATCACTGAAATTCACTATCCGGTACTCGTGAATAGCACTCGGCAATGTTCTCCGACGCATAATGCGACTCGAATGGTAATAGAATCGATGTGATTACTATATCGAGTGAAATCGATTTCGATTACCGTCGATGATGCCTGATTAGGGTGCAGAACCTCATCGCATTTAGACTGTCGACATCTATTATGTCAAAGGTAGAAGATTATCTGGGATTTGGTAATTGAATGACCTATGTACGAGTAGATGTGAGACCAGCATTGTTCGTGATGAAACTAACGTTACACAGGCATTCATATTTTGGTTCGTCGAAAAGCCCGTCAACCAGAGGCCCTAGAACGAGCCCGCGGTGTCAAAGTAACGTCAATAGATCGTTTTTTTAATCGAAAATACAATTATCCTATAGCATTTCAGTTAAATTTTTAGCAACAAGCACAAGCAATATTATCCATAGATATGAATTTGTCGGATCCGGTCATTGGTGATCACGCACGTGCGTGCTTGCTTCTACAGAGCCCTGATATTTTCAGCTCGAGGCGGCAGTGGACAATTGAGTGTCAGATCGCAGCGGAGTTCAGGCGTCTTGGAACTGTACCCCGATTCATTGTGCCCCGTGTTATTGTGTTAAGTTGTAATCTGAAGTAATTTGTTAGTTTAATAGAAACAGTGTATCGCACCCAGTGTATGTTCATTGCACGAAACCCATCTGCTGCCCACATGCATGATGTACGTGCCTAACGGAATAAATTTTGACAACCCTTTATATACAATTATACATTCTTAAAACAAGTTAATCAAAACCTATAGGGTACTTCCCGTCGACTTAGAATCATGAAATTTGGCAAGCAGCAATGTCTAACAGTACTTGAAAGGGAAAAAATCGTAAAAATTTAGTTTAATAGCACAGAATACTTACAAGTTTGTACGAAACCCACGGCCCTTGGCCAATTTTTTTCATTCATAATTTTTTTTTTTCTATATTCGCTAGTTTCCTACTGATTTTTCATGCAACTATCAACAAAGTAACAACAACATTTTAGTGGACTAGTTCATTATTAAATAATACTCAACTTTACACTATGCACCTTTCTAAACGACTTCAAAACGATTAACTTTCTCCATTCGACGCGTCCTTAGAGTTTCCACAAGAAGAAAGAAAGTCGTGACAAGATCCCGCCTAACACAAAAAAACCGGCGTTCGAATTTGCGTAATTCCGTCTTTCTTACATCCCTAATAACAAAGCTGGCTTCATAATAAATATCCTTCGACTCACAGCCCACAAGTCTATTATTGTTTCCTGCGTATTTCCTTCGAATATTTTAAAGAAAGCTATAATTCTTCTCCCCCATTTCATGATTATGAAGGATGCAATAGATGTTTTCTTTGTGGCTAAAGTTTTTGGAATTTATGAAATATTGCAACAGTTATTACTATTTTTATAGTTTTATAAGCAATAAATAAGGGGCTATGCACTGGGGTTGACATGTTTAATTTATTCTATGGATCCGAATATGGGTTTAGCGGTAATGTAATTGTGAGTCTATGGGTTTTGGGTCTTGTATAAGCAAAGGGAGCTTTGTCATACTGTATATTGTATTGGGGAAGCATATCAATTGTATGCGGTGCTAGTGATGTGTCGTTTTGAATTGCACATAGTTATTGCATAAAAGCAAATGAAATATTTTATTATCATTGCAGTGTGTCGATTATCTCGATGAGAGTGTTGATTGAGACGTCTTTTTTTTGCTACGAGATTGTCACAGAACACGGCATAAAGTATCTTTTTGATTGCGGAACCACATTTACACTCAAAGACAAAGTCTTCTATGAATCTCTAGCTGAGCAGATTTTCTTTGCTTCGGCCAGCTTTAGTCCCGAATATCTTCTTCGACTTCTAGGTAAGTCAAGTTTACGTTTCTGCATATGAGTTAAAGTTAGCTGCGAGATGGTCTTTTCAAATTAAATGTCTTACTTCAACAAACTTACAACTAACCTTACTTAAACTCAACTTCAAAGAGGAGCCCGTGGCTAAATAATAACTGCTCCGGTCGATCATTAGATTAAGCTGCGCTTGACTAGGTTGGTCCGTGGGTGTGTGACCACCCGTTATATACCGAGTTTCCTCCGTGCCTCGAAAAGCACGCTAAGCCGTTGGTCCCGGCTGTCATTTGTAGATCTTTGACAGTCGTTACAGGTAGTCAGTGGCCCGAAAGTCTGACAACCAGTCTTACCAAAGGGTATCGTATTACCCAGAACTAACTGGGTTCTGAAGGTCAGATAGGCAGTCGTTCCACGTAAAATACTGGTATTCAGCTGCATCTGTTTAGGCTGGAAGCCGACCCCAAAATAGTTGGGAAATGGCTAGGCAGACGATGACTTCAACAACTTTTAATTAAAAGATTCACTTCCAGTTAATTATTACTACTTATGTGCGGTTAACTACCCAAACGACATCGACGAGAGGGTGACCAATGGAACGGTAAGATTTGACTAAATAAAAATGAGCCTAAATTAAAATAAACAACACCCAACACTCATTTGAAACAGAAAAAGCTAATTACGCCCACAATGACAATTTAAAATCAAGAATATTCATATCCCCGGTTGACATAAAACATAGACAGATGACAAACATAAAAGGTCATTTAAAAAAAAAACAAATATTTTTTCCTACATTTGGGACAATGTAGGCAACGAGGCAAGAAAATTTTACGGCTTGGGGGGACTTGGGACAGACAAACGGTGTAATTATTGTCTTGTTTCCCCTAAAAACGACATTTTCTGTCGCATGTAAAAATTTGGGTAAAGAACCATATGTCTCGGGGCACTGTCCCCTATATTTAGGTGAAATGGTCACAAGAAGAGGAACTAATTTTTTGAACTGTTATTTAAATAGATAGAATTGCTAAGAATGAGATTTCTTACTGTCTAATTTCGATTTGTCAACTGCCCACTCGTAACTGCCCATTTAATTATTTTACTTTAACGACACATTTTTATTTACTTTACTGCTAAGTTTTAACTGCCGAACTTGTTAATAAATATGCATTTTGTGATTTTTAACTTACCTAAACTACTATATACAACAACTGCTGCATTAAGTAAGTCAGTGCCCACAAGAAGTCTCAAATTAGTTTTTTGGATGGCAATAATCATGCATAGTTTTCTAGGCTTGAGAGAGTGTCCTTTTCCACACGAGTGGGCAATGGTGAACGTGATAAAAAATGTGCTGAAAAAATGACCAGCCTACATTTTCCCATGTGTTGACCCATGTCTTGTAACAGGAGACTTTCTGTAGATTTTGCCTATCGAGAACTACAGGAAGATTCCTCATCATTTGCCTAGCCTTCCCCAACTACGTTAGGGTCGGCTTCCAGTCTAACCGGATGCAGCTGTATACCTGATTCTGATTCAGTTGAATACCATCATTTTACATAATGCGACTGCCTATCTGACCTTCACAACCCTTTTAGCACTGGGTAACACTATACCCCTTGGTAAGGCTGGTTGTCAGAATTTGGGCCACTGACTACCTGTGACAACTGTCAAAGATTATTATCAAATGACAGCCGGGACCAACGGCTTAACGTACTTTCATCCATGGACCAACCTAGGCAAGCGCGGCTTAACCTGAAGACCGAATGACTGTTATTATTTAGCCAGGAGCTCCTCTACCTATAGAAAGCCTCGTGCTACAAACTTAATACACAACTTTTGCATCACACCATATTTTAATGAACACCTAAAACACCTGACTTTATTGTTTTAATATTGTCCAACGTTTACTAAGTTCCTCGCAACACCTTATCTAAAAGTTTTCCCTTCTCGACTAAAACTTTTTTAGAACAGAAAAAAATATTTAATTTTATAGAAGTAATGCATTCATCAACAAGTTTTATGATGTAACACGGAAACTAGAAAGTAAGAAAGAATACTTTAAATAACTCATAAAAATCCCTCTTTCTATCAAATTTAATTTGTCCATTAAAGTACAGCAGTTCATATTTTACAAAAAACAGCCACTAATAAAAAACGAAAAAATAAAATAGACATTGACTTCCTGGCAAGAAGCAATAGCGGCAATTCAGCGAAAGAAAAAAAAAGAAAAAGGTACGAAAAGATAAATTTTTCCTTTTGCATTTTGTTTAGCGCTACTCTCCAATTTCTTTTGTTCCGAGTGATTTATGTAGTACTGGTAACATTACAAAACATTTAACATACAAAGAAAGTGAATAAAAATTTAAATAGAAAAGCGACAGATATTTTTTGGATGACTAGTGTTGCGCGAACTAAATGTTTTGCTTTGTCCATTAAATGCTGTCAGGTTTTAGAAGTTTGGGATTTGTTGTTTCATTTGCCTTTACACTGAATGGGATTTAAATTGTTTGCAACTACATAGTATCATTAGACTTACCTCGTTGGTCCTGTGGTCGCAAGAGCAACTGCTGGGCATGAGGTCCTGGATTCGATGCTGGGCAAAGTGTTATTGGGTTTTTCCATCAAAATTTCTCAGTAGCAGCCACGGAGTCTGGATTTGTGCCCGGTTGATAGCAATAGGCTCGCCCCGTGGAAGTACTAAGTATTAGGTACACCTCTGCCGAACCCTTCTGGGCTTACAAGCGTGCTGTTATGTAGTATCATTTTCGATCACTTAACTGTCCGTAGTAAGCCAGATTCATCCAAAGATCGAATAACGAAGATTTCTACCAGGCAGAACTCTTTTAAGTTTAAGCTGACCCCCTTCTAAAACCTTATTTAACAGTAAGGACCTACGGAAATGTTCTTTGTTCACACGTAAAGTTAATAAAACCAAAGTGAAAACTAACGATAGATTTTAACGAAGAAAAGGACAAAAAGTAACCAACATTTTTACAACAAAAAACACTAGAAAAATGTAAGTAAAACGCAGGCGAGTCTGCGTGACTGAGTGTTAGTCATAAATAATTCATGAACCACAAATTGGAACAGTGGGCCAAATCACTGGGTTCTCCCAGGGATTAGTTATCGACATTCCTTTAATTTTATTTTGTGATTAGATTTTAGTAAGTTTGTTTTAGAAACTTACTAACTAACAGAGGGCTGGGGCTGACACTTCAAGTTATCTAAAGTTCTAGCTATTTTGTAATTGGTTTGACACAATTTAAATATAAACTCATTAATCGATTACTTTGTTTTTTTCTTCTATTATGGGATTAACCATAATAGAAGAAAAAAACAACGACATAGATTAAGAATGCATAGAAGCGAAAGTCAAATATAGAGGTGTAATGTTTCACATCAAGCAAATTACTTCGCTACTTAACTTCATCATCTTCTGCCTAGCCTTTTCCCAACCTAGTTGGGGTCGGCTTCCAGTCTAACCGGATGCAGCTGAATACCAGTATTTTACATGGAGCGACTGCCTATCTGACCTCCACAACCCAGTGAGTACTAAGTAATACGATACCCCTTTGTAAGACTGTTTGTCAGACATTTTGGGGCACTGACTACCTGTAACGACTGTCAAAGATCTACAAATGACAGCCGGGATCAACGGCTTAACGTGCTTTCCGAGGCACGGAGGAAACTCGATATGTAATGGGTGGTCACCCATCCACAGACCAACCTAGGCAAGCACGGCTTAACCTAAAGATCGATCTGAGCGGTTGTTATTATTTTGCCACGAGCCCCTCAAATAATAGTCAAGGGTAATATAAGTCATAAATTAATAAAATAAAAGTAATTAAACTAGGAAAGCCATTTATTGGTTCTGTAAATAATTGCATAAAAGCTGCATATACAATAATTAAAACTAAACTGCTCGTTTCATGATAGACCTCATCCATCGCTTTTCACCAGGCGTGATCGAGGTCAAGAGCAGGCCCATTTTTTAATAAAAAAATAAAAACTAAATATTTACACTATTTTTCTTTTGACTATATATAAAATAAACTAATGGGAAAGTGATTGAATTTTTTTTTTATTATCACAGTTTTTACACTTTCTTTGGATTGTCTGGTGGTAAAAAATACGCTGCTACAGCAATGCCACCTGTAAACAAGAAAATATTTTGTGAAACAGTATCCTTTTTCTGATAAACTATGATTCGCTGGATTGATAAAAAAAATCTGAAGATCGTCACAAGTACCTACTGGCCATTACGACTCAAGTTATGACCTTCTTTAGTCATCATCATCTTCCTGCCCTTGTCCCATGTTATTTGGGGTCGGCGCAACACGTTTTTTTCTTCCATTCTCCTCTGTCAACCGTCATGCTATCATTTACTTCTTTATCTTTCATATCATTCCTCACACAATCCATCCATCGTTTCTTTGGTCTTCCTCTCCCTCTCCATCCATCAACGTTTATATTCATCACTCTTTTAGTCACATGCGATTCGTCCCTCCTCATCACATGTCCATACCAAGACAGTCGGTTCCCCTTTTATGACCTTCTTTAGTCAAAATATATTAAATGACAATATTACTCACACACTAGGTAAACAGTAAAAGCATAGAAGGTCTCAGCGCAGTTGGTCATCAGAAACTCGCCGAGGACGTTGACGCCAGCGAGACCACTGATACGGGCGACCATGACACCAAGACATGCCGCCATGCCCCTGGAAAATGAAATTAGCACGAAATTAACATCTTGATTACATTTCAGTTCACAGAATTTTCTTTCCCACTATAATCTTACATTCCTTAGAAAAGCTTTAACAATTTAGTATAAGGTAAGTGCTATAATCCGATGGGGAATCACAGGTGACCACAGTTTTGTTCAGCAGGCAGTTGCAGCTTCATTGATTCACAATATCATTCAAATCGCCTTTTACGATACGGTTTGTGGTATAAGTATAACAAGAGTTTTAATTCTCTGCTGAGACCTTAAGAAACATTTTCATTCGAAACATGTAACGTAACATCACGCCTGTAATCTCACGGTTAGGCAGAGGTGTATCTAATAGTACCTACACCTGTCATTAGTAAAACTGAAACATGAGATACTGATTAGTGACTAGTGGTAGTGTTTCTCTTTCAGACGAGCTCTTTCTCGCCGTATTTAGAGGGATTGGTGATGAAATAAATAACACAAAGTGTGATACTTAGGCCCGTATTACAGAACGTCACTCAATACTCAAGCATCATTTAAAACTAGTTTCAACCAATCAAATGGCTTGAATCTAGTTTTAAATGATGCTTAAGTATTGAGTGACGTTCTGTAATACGGGCCTTAGACTGGAAGTATGGTTACCTATAAACTCGTAAATCAGGGCCGATACCATTGAACCACCAATGTTTAACCGTAACATTTTAACCATTTCGCCAGTTATGTTTAAGTCCTATGTGATAGTAATCCGAAACAATACAATACATTCCATGATTATAAATTAAAGAAAAATGTCTGCACAACTAACCTGTATGACGTTGGAAACAACTCCACATAGTAAGCAAACAGCACACCCATACACAAATTCGTCATCATCATCCCAACATAGAGCACCAGACTTGCGATATTATTCTGATTGAAGATTGCTGCTAAACAGCAAATCGTTGGTATTAACAGGAACACTATCATCATCACTTTTTTTCTTGAAGCAAACTTGGATACTGCAACTGTAATGCCAGCGAAAACTATGCCGTGAGTAATCCCTGAAAGTAAGGTTGGCGATTGGAGTGACGATGAGCAGGCAACCTGGAAGAATTGTTTTGGTTTAGTTGATAAAAACCAAAGACATTCAAATATTAACTTTAAATCTCTTTGACAAAAACCTAAAAAAAATACAAATGATAGCATTTTTGAATAATTACAAAAGGTCACAAACACATTCAAGGTCAGTCTGTTTCATAATTTTATTATTATCAGTATCTATGGGCAAATTCTGACTTATACATACATACATGTGTAGCAGTGCAAAAAAGCAGATGAACAGAGACTATGAATTATGAAAGTTAATTTATATGGAGTCTTTCGAGAGCAAATTGCAGTTGGTTTTTAGCCTGAAGTGTCCCACTCCTGGGAAAAGCCCCCGTCCCCCACTAAAACCACTACTCTCAATGTTTCGCTGATTCTTAACTATTAATGAGGAAACCATCCAAAGTTTCATTTGACAGCTTATTTGGTCACAAAAGCAGTATCTTACCATTTCACCAATAGAAGAGGCTCTGTGATTCGATATCCTCATTATAATGCTGCATAAACTCATTGATGTATTTGCTGAGCTTACACCGGAAGAGAAGGCCTCCACAATATATGGCATCCACATCACAAAACTATTGTTACTGTAAGACATAAAATCGATTAAAGAAATAGTCAAAAGAAATAAATTAATGAAATTACTCATAATAAAAACGTGCTTCAAAACTTTATAATATGAAAATGAGAATCTCTGAATTTACCGAATTTATTATGATTAATTATTCCTTATATTTCCTGAATTATTATAATTTAATCGAATAGGAAATACACGTAAGTAAATGTCACGTACTGATACCTCGTAATGCGTAGAAGGTTAAAGCAACAAGACATTTCTTTCACATCTGACTTAAGAGGGAACAGGGCCTGCGAGAAATTTGAAAAATATATAGGTGTTTTAAGTACGCCACCGAACTATTGCCGTCGCGGTGTGTCAAGCCTGCCCACGTAGAGTAAAAAAGGGACAGCTGCAGCTCAGACCGATTCTATCACAACATAATTGACGAGATCGACGATTCGTATTACCCTTTTTTCTCATCGAAAACTCAGCCAAATCAATTATTTTTATATTAAAATTTTAAGAAAGAGTTTGTCTAATTTCTTTTGTGTTAAAAACTTTTCGTATTTGTAGTAGTCCTCTTATCACAGCCGTAAAAATGGGGCATTTTTTGTAATTTTTGGAGGGTCATATTTTCTTTACTTATTAGTTGCTGTAAAAAAGGAAATAACAGGGACGTGTCTACAGTAAACCTTTATTTTATGAAAGAAAAAAGATTGCTCTAGAGGTATTATTCAGTTAAAAAGGGCAATACATTTGTATGGGTAATCGCAGCCACTGTTCCCTCTTAATGAGTTTTTCAGATATTTTAAAAATGTTTTTAGAAAAATATAATATTGTGTGGCAACTCACATGCTATAAATGACAGTTGTCAAGAAGAAAAGCTGTAGCGTCTTCCAAAGTAAAGGCGGTTTGAATATTGGCATTGTTTGTTGCCAAAGTGATACTAATAAGTTTGTTTTTTCATCATTTACTAGTTTAGTCTTTGCTTCATTTTTTATTATCACTCTACGAACCTATGGAAAAGAACAATATCTTACTACTATTTTAAAGTTGGAAGTATGGATGGATGTTTGTTACTAATTCAGGCAAAAATTTAGCACACAGATAGTTTACAATCTGGGTCAATACATAGGTACTTATTATTCCGGTAGTACGATCTCGTGTATCATTTACTGGACTCCACGTGGGCGAAGCCGCATGTATAAACTAGTGTTGCTAAATATAATAATACAATCGAAAAAGGAAAATAGCCTTATGATGCAGCTAGTAGTAAAATTATACTAACTCTCACATAAACAATCTAGTTTGTTAGCAATTATCCAGAGTTATGAATCATAAACCACTTATGCATTATGCAGGGTGGAATCAACGATTCACGTATAGAAATATTTCATCAGTAATTTTAAAAAGGACTTGGAGTGATGTGCTGAATATGTTCGCTCTTAACACGATTCGTGTAGGGCGATAATTCCAAAATAGTTATAATTTGCAATTCGTACAAACTAGTGCCCTGTCACCGGCGCACTTGATGATCTATTAACTGCATCAGTAAGCAGTAATGTTCACGCAGCTGAATTTTGGACCAAAAACATTTAATCCTTTTGTCATCGATACGATAAGAAGTGGTACTAATATAGATGCCTACCATACAAAATCTGGATCTTTTTTGTATGATACGCCTGGCCCAGCAGTGGGCTTTATTCAGATGAAGTGAGATTAGGGTACAACAAAACCAGGACTTTATAATGTGATCTGAATCTCATACATACCGGATACTCATGGTTACCTCCATTCCTGGCCCATATCTTTTCAAGGTACTTCAAAGCTTCTTTTTCTCGTCCAACATTGACCAGAAACTTAGGGCTCTCATAGAAGAAATTCAGCAGAAAGGCGCTGATACCAAGTGGTGCTGCCATTACGAGGGTCAGAAGCCTCCATGGCGTGAAATTCATGGAGCCCATGTCTAACGCGAAGTTTAGTTGGAGAATGAAGTATCCGGGAACTGAGAAGAATGTGGTAATTATTATCAAGCTTGATGCCTTTATGTCATTACCTGTCACGTGTTTTGTCAAGCTCGATAGGTAGTTACTATTCTGAAGATACTCTTTGCCGTCCTGCTTATGACAATGACACCAATAAAGCAGTAGTATATTATTCTAGTAGTTTATGTTATCTCGTTGTCTATTGGTTGCAAGCGCGACCGCTGAGTTGGTTTTTTTTTATTCGGGATAAGCCCGCCACACTATTCCCAAACCACTGTAATTCCTGAAAGCCAGAATCAACAGCGTCGACCACCAGAAAAGCGCCGAGACAATGAGCTCGACGAAGTCCCAGAGAAACAATTTAACTGTGAGCATGAGGTTCTGAGTTCGATGCCTAGGTCGCGCAATATGTTTTTTATTTTTTTATGTTATAGGGTTTTCCATAAAGAATTTCTCAGTCACCACAGAGTCTAGATTTGAGCCTGGTGGATGGCAATAGGCTCGCCTCTTGTTATATGGGACTCAAACATAACTGGCGAAATATGGGTGTACCATTAGGTACACTTCTGCCTTATCCTTTGAGAAATGCAGGTGGTTCAAACTGTTCGTAATGTACAGACGCCAGCACATGAAGCTACCCGAAACTGTCAAATTTTTCCAATCAACCTTGAACCTAATGTTTTAGCGATAAAGTTGAAAATCTATTTAAAGAAATTTGATAAATTGTAGTAGACTGATGTGCTCTGTCTGTACATTACGAACAGTTTGAAGTATTAAAGAATGAGATTGATGTCCATGATATTTTATTTTAAATTATGTAGATATGTAGGTATATTAGCAGGTATTCGTCATATAGTGAAAATGAGTTAAACGTGACATACATAATTATGCAAAAAAACAAATAGCAATATTGTCAGTGTAATACGATTAGCATAAATAACAAGTGATTTAGCCGCTTCAATAAAAAATAATTGATACTTCTTTCTTTTATAATAGTGTTTTAAAGTTATTTATGTAAATGACAGCTGTGTAATGGAAAATCTAGTATAGTCATTTCTGTGTATTGTTTTGTACAATAGTAGACCGAGACGACACGTGCAAGGAAATTCAAATACAAAACCAGCAGCTGGATCTTAAATTGGCTATTTTCATTTAATTAACTCCTGAAGTGTGTGATGGATTAATGATTAACTGTATGTATTTTGTATTGTAGCTTTAATAATGCTGTAAATAATAATAGCCGGCCATATAAGCCGCAGAATCCATGATGGAAGCAGAAATATTATCTATGTTTTTATTAGGGTTCATGGTGAATCTATAAGGGTTCCTTGTTGACTCCGTAGTCAACAAGGAACCCTTATAGATTCACCATGTCCGTCGGTCAGTGCGTCTGTCCACAGCTTTACTCAAAGACTCTTAGTACTAGACAGCTGTAATTTGGCATGAATATACAGATTAGTTACGCCGACAAAGTGGTAAAATAAAATCTCGAAAAATATTTTTTTAGGGTATCTCCTGTACACGTAAAGTGGGGACTTTTTTTTTTGTTGAACTAATTTTTTGATTAAGAGATTCGTTTGTGAAATAATAAGCTTTAAAGTACTAATTTTTGTTAGACTCAAGTGTGTATCCCCCCCTCTACCAGTAAAAAAATTCACGGTGGTAGTATAATTATATAACGAAATGAAAAGAAAACTATCACAGCTAAGTAGGCTTTACAATTATTTTCCTAAACATAATGTATGGAAGCACAAGTTCTTCACCTGCAAATATAAGTTTGTTTTTTTTATTATTACAATAAAAATCATCGTTCGGAGGCAATCGGACCGTAGGAAGTGTTCGCATATTTTGATGGGCAACGGAACCCTACATTGTGCGTGGCCCGACACGTCGGCCTTGTAGTTTCGGAGTTAAGAAGGGGGGGTCAATATTCGCCTATTTTCTTAAATAACGTCAAAACTATTTATCTTAAAATTATAAAAAAAAAAAATTTGAGATGCTCACAATGAGCCCTTTCATTTGTTAAGTAACAAGATACCTATATTTTGCAAAGTTTTTTTTTTCATTTTGTAATTTACCAAAAGTGGCCCCATGTTTAAAATTCATTAATTTACGTTACACACCCGTATCAGGGTCACCGACTTACATATGTGTACCAAATTTCAACTCAATCGGTGTTGGAGTAAATTGGCTATGACAAACAGACGGACAGGCACACGAGTGATCCTATATGGGGTTCCGTTTTTCCTTTTGAGTTACGGAACCATAAAATTATTAAAAAGAAACTTACCAACATAACAGAGAAGGAATAACATCAGCGCACTAGTCATTATGAGCATGTAGAAACCCCTGACTTTGCTCGAACAGCATTCGCCAATATGTGCATAGGCCACCGATTGGACTGCGCTACAACTGTTTGAGAAACATAATATATTATTAATGTATATAATTTTTTTTTAATTAAAAGAAAAACTTCAATAGTTGTCTCTAGTTATTGCTGTTTTCTATCAGTAAATATTTAGGATTCTTAAAAGAGCCAATATTTTATGTATCCTGTAAATAAGACGATATAAGTTTTGGTCTCTTTTAGGATTTTATTCAGTAACTTCTATAGTACTTAGCATAAGCATAATCAACCTACAATGTTCCCGCTGCTGGGACACACGGCCTCCTCTCTACGAGAGGGAATGGGCTGTAATCCACCACGCGGGCCCAGTGCGGGTTGGTAGATGTCACATGTCTTCGAATTTTTGGTTCTAGGACATGCCGGTTTCCTCACGATGTTTTTCTTCACCGTTTTTGAGAGCAGTGGTGATGAAATAAATTACACAAAGTAACGCGCTTGCCTGGGTTCGAACCCGCCACTGCTGCTTTCATGATCTATAATTGGACAAGTATTATTAAAGGTACTAATATTGACAAAAAAATGTTAACAGGGAGCAAAATTGTACATCAAAATACCCTCATATATTAAAAAATTACACTGATTCAATGCATTCAAAACTCTATTATCTGAGTATTTGATCACAAATAACACCCTTCCTTAAATCTGAATTCATTGGATGGGTGTATCATAAACATAATATAATAATTGCTAACGTGATGTCTGTGATGAACTTTAAAATATAATAAGGGTTCCGTAGTCCACATACAAGGAACCTTTATAGTTTCGCCATTGACGTCTGTCTGTCTGTCCGCAACTTAGCTCAAAGACTCTTAGTACTAGGAAGGTGTAATTTGGCATAAATTAGTTACGCTGACAAAGTGGTAAAATAAAATCTCGAGAATTTTTTTTTTAAGGGTATCTCCAGTACACGTAAAGTGGGGATTTTTTTTTCGCGTAACCCATAGTGTGGAATGTCGTTGGATAGGTCTTTAAAAAATATTGCGAGTTTGTTGATGTAATTTTTCGGTTAACCTTTCGTAGAACGTAGATCTACACGAGACACAATCACTTTTTAATTGTGTCTATATACTCGGCATACGAGTGGTTAAGGGATTCGTTTGTGAAATATTAAGCTTTAAAGTGCTTATTTTTGTTAGAATCAAGTGTCCACCTCCTCTACCAGCTAAACGGTTGTGTTTGGGTGTGTGAAAAAATTCACGACGGTAGTATATATAACGAAATTAAAAGGAAAACTATCACAGCTAAGTAGGCTTTACAAAACGAGTAATAGTGGACCAACTTATAAAACGTACTTGGATAACATATTTACATGTATGGAAGTGCAGGTTTTTAAACTGCAAATATAAGTTTGTTTTTTATTATTACAATAAAAATCAAATCAACCGGATCAATCAAATCGGACCGTAGGAAGTGGATTCAATTAACGTTGTTAGACTATGGAACCCTACATTGTGCATGACCCAACACGCACTTGGCCGGTTTTTTTGAGAATAAATATCTTTAAACCTATGTTCATAATTTCATGGAAAGTTATACTTACAAACAAGAGCTGAAAACCTTGAGTACCGCCAACATGATCCAGTTTGCGGAAAACGCGCTTATAAACGAAGACAAGAAACTCCCCCATAAAGCGATCAACAGTGTTTTCTTTCGACCCTTTGTATCTGATATGTAGCCCCAAGGTATTGACATTGCAATTGGTCCTGGAATAAAATCGGGATTGAAAGACAACACAATGATAAAAATAAAACGTAATTTTGGTGACCACGTTGAGAACATGGATAAAGAAACAATTTTTGATGTTCATGAAGAATCTTTTGGAAACAAAACAATACCTTCCCTCAGATATTGTCTTGAGTGAAGCTGCAGCTAAAATAGACATCACTTTTAAATTATTGAAACCCGTGATCTAGGCACAGAAGCCAGCACATCAAACTACAACAATCTGTCAATTCTTTAATAGATTTTCAACTTTATCTCTAAAGGTTCAAGGTTGATTGGGATTTGATAATTGTAGCTTGATGTCCTGGCGTCTGTACATGACAATCTTAAATTCACCAACTGACTACGCACAGTCTACAAATATGAAATTAGGTCTTAAAAATGTTGAGCACAAGAAAAAAAATATATATATATCCTTTAAACGAGTTAATTATGCGATGACATTTTGTATTATTGACAACGGTAACGGTTTAGGCACATAGTAAAAAAACACATACCAACAAAAGGCATGGACAGCATTATACTCTTCTGCCAAAGTTCAAGTTGGAAGTCACAGGAACACCCAGTTACGACGACTGAGA
Source organism: Eurois occulta (assembly GCA_950022335.1). NCBI lineage: Eukaryota > Metazoa > Arthropoda > Insecta > Lepidoptera > Noctuidae > Eurois > Eurois occulta. The sequence goes on from OX465486.1 coordinate 3,242,277, forward strand.
AGCCGAAGATGTCTATGCCCATTGCCAACAGACCTATGCTAAGAACTGCGAGAAGACCGCGGTTGTACCAGCCATTGCCTGAAAAAAGTACAGTTTGAATTATTTCACAGTCCATTTCTACTTTATTTTTAAGACGATCTTTATTATAAAGGGTGTAAAATACCCTCATCGAAGTCGAAAGGCACTTGTTCTCCCTGTCATTTCGATTTTTTTTTTTGTTCTGAACCACACCGGGAGCCGTACAGTTACAGAGATATTGAAGGTCAAAGTTCCAATTTTTTATTTTCTTTATTCTAATTTTAAATGATGTAATTTAAATGCCTCCGTGATTCCCGTACTATTCAATGCATCCATCAGTACTATGTTTTGAGTGCGGAATATTGTCTTACCGTTAAATGTGATTTTACACCCCATAAAACAGTTGTTTCCCAGCAGTAATTTTTGCGCAGTGTTACTTCATTTGTGGTGCAGAATAACTCCTCTTACACGTTGGACAATAGGAACTCATTGCCTCTTTAATAGTTTACTGTTGCTAGTTTTGATATCCTAACTTGTCATTGTTTCGTCGGTGGATCATACACTCGAGAGCAATGAATCCGGGTCACTTAAAGAATGTTAAAAATCTCGGAAACTAAAAATGATAGGTTAATGCAATAAATTGTATTTAATAGACAATGTAATACTCCTTAAATGAAAGTAAAAAAAATATGAGTCGCCATACATTTTATTAACACAAAATTACATAAAGAAAAAAACTGCTGATCTCTCCTTAAAACAAAAATAGGAAACATGAAATTTTTGAACTTTATTACGATTTTCTTGAATTTTAATACTTCGTATTGCCTCCTCGTGCTTCCATTACTGCGTTTACGCGGTTTGGCATGCTGTACACCAAGTTCCTTATACGATTTTGGGGAATATTCTCCCATTCCTCTGTGAGAGCAATTTTGAGCTCACGAAGCGTGATTGGGGGAGGGTTTCGTTGTTTTACGCATCTGCCTAGCTCGTCCCAAGCATGCTCGATCGGGTTGATATCCGGGCTGCGCGCTGGCCACTCCATACGAGTAATGTTCATCTCTTGAAGGTAGTCATTCACAATCCTACCTGTATGAGGTCGGGCATTGTCATGCATAAATATAGCATCCTCATCTAAATTGACCATAAATGGACCAACGTGATCATTGAGGATTTCTTCCACATATCTTACGCTAGTTAAAGAGCCGTTTTCTATGATCACCAGCTCTGTGCGACTTTCAGAAGAAATTCCGGCCCACACAAGTACAGACCCACCACCGTAGGCTACTTTTTCTTCGATGCATGCTTGCTTGAATCTTTCCCCTGGTCTTCGATACACTCTGTGTCTTCCATCGTGCTTGTAGAGCATAAATTTTGATTCGTCGGAGAACATAACTTTTGACCAATGTTCAATACTCCAATTTACGTGGCTCTGGGCATATCTTAGTCTTGAAATACGATGCCCACGCTCCAGTTTAGGGCCGTTTGCAGGTCTAAGGGGTTTTAAGTTATATTCAGCAAGCCGACGTCTTACTGTCCATGCACTTGGGTTACTTCCTCCGAGGCGTCGAAACTGATTTGTGAGTTCAGTTCCTGTGAGAAAGCGATTTCGAAGCATGGTGTTCACCAAGTATCGGTCTTCTCGTGCTGTGGTACACCTGGTTCTGCCCGTTCCTGGTCTGCGTAGGTTAGAACCAGTTTCTTCGTAACGTCGGAGAACTCTTTGTACTGTTGACAGCGACACACCGACAGTCCTGGCTGTATCGCGCTGACTCCGGCCGGTTTCCAGCATTGTAAGTATTCTGGTGCATTCTTCAGGCGTAAGCGACATAATTTCAGCTTGAATAATGAATATAGAGCACTATCAACATGGTTTATGTACCCACATAAATGACAGATTACAAACAAAAGCAAAACCAAATGCTGTAATTTCGTAGCTCCATCTTCGAAAGTGGCCCTTTTTCAAATTTGATTTTTTTATGATATAACTTTACAATAACTAAGAAGTTTTAATACCTTCATTTAAGGAGTATTACATTGTCTATTAAATACAATTTATTGCATTAACCTAGCATTTTTAGTTTCCGAGATTTTTAGGATTCTTTAAGTGACCCGGATTCATTGCTCTCGAGTGTATTTAATTTTTTTTTTTAATTTTTTTTTTATTCACGGCAAATGGCCAAAGGGTCTTTTATTTTCGTCTGAATCTTTATTAGTATAAGTAAAAGTAATAATTATTGATATTTACCTGTCAGGTCAATCGCTTCCTCATATTCGTATATTCTTTCTTCTACCTCTTCTTTGTAATCTGGTTTTCCACTAATTACACTTATTTCTATTTTATTTCTACTATTTATGGCGTTCCAAACCATTTTTTTTAATTTTAATTAAATTTTGTCTTTTGTTAATATAGTGTAAATGCTATTTAAACATGTCTTAGTCTAGGATCAAAATAGTTGAAAAAACATAGGTAATTTTAAAATCGCCTATACTTAATTAATAATTATTAATTATATTATGATTATAACCCTAGATAACACTGACCACAATTAATATTTAAATGCCTAACATCTTTGGCACATTTTTTTTAAATAAAATCCGTATCTACACTTAACACCACGGACCAAGAGTAAATAAACTACTTATTTTGTAAGTTGAACTATTTATACTAAGTAGATACTCGTCTGTCTTTTCGCATTATAATAAATTATCATAACATTAAGACTAGCGCTTACTAGCTCAAAATAAAATATCTGTTTTAACCGACTCCTAAAAAAAGAGGAGGGTATGTTTTCCACCACAATCTTTTTGTTTCATGTACGTACACTGATGTCTCTATGATGACCTGGTCCGATTTTCCTAGTTCTTTTTTTCATTTGGTAGAGTAGATACTTCAGCAAACATTTGTGTGAAGGTGTACATGTTTGATCGAACTTTCAATGATCAGTTTGAATTTTTGTCGCTTTATTGAGAAATGTCTTGCGTACTAAGCTATTGTAGGTGGAATCTGTAATCTTCAAAAGGTCAAACGTCATTTTGTGGTGGGGTTTGTATAACTCTTCAAACAACAGGCTGTCATTTACTCCACTTTCTTTCACGCCATTCCTCTCTTACCTACTAACTGAGTCTTTTACTCGTAAATTAAAAAAAAGTACAAATATAGTACAAGAATATAAAATGAATACCTGTCGCGCGACAAGTGTACTCCTAGCCTTAGTTAAGATATAACAGACCATATATTATACCGGACCGGATATTATAATTTGCCTTCGAAAGACAATGCATGACAAACACTTACATTGCAGACGGTATTATTCAGACGAGATGACGTGTATTAATAAAAATGGGACTTATTTACATAAAAATATAATAATAAAATAAAATATATAATCTGTTGGACCCGCGGCAAATTGCCGCTCATCGGACAGACCTCCGGCGCGATCTCATGGTGACATGGAGAGAGCGACTGTCGCAACTCCGTGCCGGGAACGCCACGATTGTGGCGATAAGTCCCCCTCTTTGAGGAGTGGCTAGAGAGACACCATGGCGCCCTCACCTTCCATCTGACGCAGGTCCTCACCGAACACGGTTGTTTTAAATCAGACGGGAGGAAACGCCCGGGTGTCACCACTGCGAGGTCTGCTCCGCTTGGGCGGAGCACCGCCGTGTCCTCGTAGCGGCGATTGGCGGCAGCAACCTCTCGCGTCCGACCCTGGTTCAAGCCATGGTTTGGAGTGAGAGGGAATGGGAAGCCACCTCCTGCGAAGCAGACATGCCATGAACCTCCACCTTTTGACAATCGGTTATCCTAAAATATCAGGAAGTAAACAAAGGATGGGAACTGTAGAGTTAGATATTTCATGCACTACAAATCTGCATAATTTCATACAAAAATATTTTAAGCATGTAATTGAAAACATTTGCTGGTTTTTAAGTTATTGTTGGACTAGAATATGTATTTGTGAATATGTTATTAAACGTGGCAGTAAAGCTAATATATTCAGTTTTGTTTTGTAAGTCAATCTTGTGCATAAAACTAAAACTAGAAAAACTAAAACTAGTAGCGTAGTAACTGTAAAACTAGTTTTAACCCGTGATTTGCCTGCAACGAAAACTATCCCACCCATCCACAGACCAACCTAGGTAAGCACGGCTTAACCTATAAAGATCGACCCGAGCGGCTGTTATTATTTAACCACGAGCTCCACAAGAAGAAATGGTAACATTGAGAAGAATGAACTCACACGACCCATAAAGAAAGACATTATTTTTTTTTTTAATTTTGAGTTCCCTACTCGTTTTCTCAAATTTTCTAAAATACCAAGGTAAGATACTAAAAGTTTTTCCTAAAACTAAGTTTATTTACCTAGCCCATCAAATAAACCAACTTAATAAATGTTATCGTTCACTTAGCAAAATCTAATCACAGAGTGAAATTAAGGAATTCCGATAACTAATCCCCAGGAAAGTCCGGTCATTTGGTACACTGTTCCAATTTGTGTTTCATGAATATTAATAAGCCTTACGTTCGGCCACGCGGCGTTGTCTGTTTTTCCTTTTACTTTTACATGATATTTTTCTTTGTAAAACGTTTTGTGCGATCGTTAAATTTATTTCGGATGCTTTTGTAGGGAGTACCTGAATTCTTTTGAGGTCCTAGGACAATGCCTTTTACGTTTAACTGTTAAAAGTATTTTCTGTAATTTTTATTGTGATTTATACTAACATGATCGCGGCTAATCAACTTCAGTTTTATTTATGAAACCCGCCGAGAGTTTCACAATACAATTCATAATATATTAATATCTTTACTGATGTACGTCATGTCATGTTTTATCGCGCGCAAATTGCAGTGGAAATATGTTTGCACACGTGGATAATACGATGGCCTTTTGTTAGCGAATTGACTATTTTATCAACTGCATAACAATTAGTAGTTAGTCTTGTTGTACAGTACATTTTAATCACAATTATAATCTGTTAAATCCATAATTACATCCATTTTTACCCGAACACAACAAAGCCAAAGGTGGTAAGCGACTAATTGTGGGTATAGTCGATCTTGATGACAACATTGACTAAAAATGCAATTGTTGCCAAAAGTTGTAAAGCACCACTTTTTCTTTGCCACTTTTTTCAGTAAATTAAAACTTCACTATTATTATTTTTTCACTCAGGTTGAAATATCTGTCTGTACCTAAATTGACTTGGTTTTGTTACTGCCTGCAAATGACGTAACTGATATGATTTCTGCTGTATAAAAACTAGGTAGTAATCTAGGTTACCTACTTATTAAGAAACTGACATCGGTCCTAAATAGCTTATTTTACATTTAGTTAGGAATTTAAGTACCCAGCCTACTGTTTCCACTGACCAATTTTAACTTTGATCTTTTGTTAATTACCTACTCCCCTAGGCATCGGATTTCCAAATGCCGTACATTTACATACTTTATAGTTTATACCGTCTGCCCATAAAGTTAAGTTTTAAAATTGTTTGTATATTTTTATTTACAGTTTGATTACACCCCAGAAAATGGAACAATAAGGTTCTTCTTCGTAATTTGGCGGCAGAATATAGATTCTGCTCGTACAGACGGGACTGGATTTTATGCTGCATTCAAAACTGGTGTTACTTACATAGTAGAAAAATGTGTAAGTCTGTAAGTTTAGTAACTGTAAAGGGACAGATATCCTTGTAATGAAATAATTTAAATTCCGTTGTTTCACAACACTTACTAAAGGCTAGTGGAATTATCAGGCCTTTTGCAGTTATATAACCTATGATATTTACAAGGCAGATGTGAGTGGCAATGCCAGGACCCCGATGCCCTTGAAGGACATACACTGACCTTATTGGTGAGGTTCTTCAAAAAGGTCAGGTGCGTAGTAGTCGCAACCAGCGTGCGTGTATAATAATTTATAATAATTCTAATTTATTGGAAAGAAAATATGAGTATGAACGTACACGAGGCAAAAGGAGTATTAGGATCGTAGCAGATGGCGGTCTGTGGTTTCTGCCTACCCCCATAGGAAAAAGGAGTTTATTAACCTATAATTGTATATCACAATGATCTTCATTCTCGTAATACTTACAAGGTTGCTATCAAAGGTTAAATTGAGTGAAAAATCTGTAGGCATAGTTGTAGCGTCACATTGGAAAAAAAAAAAAAAATTACAGCACTGGTTTCATTATTTTGTTTCTCAAACCCTCAAGGTAAATATAACCTAATTAACTTTACGTGGGAGTTGATGCCATTCCATTTTGCCGCAGAAATCTAATATTCTCTAGCTAAATATCTTAATTACATCAATTTGGACCCCATGAAGAGGACAAAAGACGCCAATGAAGGACCGTTCAAAGAACATTAAGCCGTGGTCCTTCTAATAAAATTTGAGTAATTATGTTATGGTGCTATGAAATAATCTCCTCAAGAATTCCTTTGATGATGTCGTTTGGAAATAAACCAATATTTTTAACTAAGTATACAATTATGACAAAATTAACTTTATTGTTTGAAGTTAGTATAACTACTTTGGAGCACTAAATATCGAAACGAGGGGCGATAATTGCACAGGGCCGCAGTAGGTACCTTACAAATTTACTACTTTGTTACAAAGGTTGACGAATCCGCTTCTGACTGGCTTAGTTATCGATGCTGAGTTTTCCCTTCTCTATTTTATTTCCAACTAAGTAATTAGAGAAGCTCTTGGTGCCACATGAGGTACATCCTATATACTATTACATGGTATAATACAATATTTGTAATTATATTATTATTGCATGTTCTCGGCGGCGGCGGCTCTAAACGGCTCTAACGATTTCGATGAAAGTTGCATCATAAGGGGTAAACCCTTATATTGCAACTTTGTGTAGGGGTGAAAAATCGATCTAACTAGATCGATTTTTCTATAGGACTAGGTCTCATAAATATCTGGGTAAATTCGTTTTCTCAATTATCACCCGAGCAGAGCTCAGTCGCCCAGATATTTTTCAACTAATTTAATACATTCTAAAAACTACTATACAAAGATAACGGTATTTATGTGTGTTTAAAAATCAGTTAAGATACACGTACCCCAATATTAGCCTTTAACCCATTGGTAAACTAAAGAAATTGGACATTAACCCTAATTCCTTCCTCCAATTTATTATTCAAACCAAACACATACGTACATAAAGCATTCGTTTTTCAACAACGATCGATTTACGACCTACATACGAGTGCTTCCAGCTATGTTTATCTTGAAAGCGGCTATTCTCGAAACTTAATGAGCGAGAAATGCGCTATATAGCATACAGAATCCAACGACGAAGGGTGGGACCGTGACGATGCAAAGACCCGTAAATCTATGAACTGTATTATAGAGTAAGGAAACTGTATAGAATTGAAAGTTGTGGACCTAGTACCTGCGCCGATAATTATAATTACCTAAGCCTACCACGCCCCGCGCTTCTTACCTAAACCAAGCGAGTTGAAAATTGTATTCCATACTATGTTAAAATTTCTATATTTATTAGTTTTATTTTTGTCTACGAAATAATGGGCTATTTCTATGCCATTTACTATATTAAACATTTCTTAAGAATGATTTATATTTGTATAAGTTAAGCTGCGCTTGCCTAGGTTGGTCCGTGGATGGGTGACCACCCATTACATACCGAGTTTCCTGCGTGCCTCGGAAAGCACAAGCCGTTGGCCCCGGCTGTCATTTATAGATCTTTAACAGTCGTCACAGGTAGTCAGTGGCCCGAAAGTCTGACAATCAGTCTTACCTCAGGGTTTCGTATTACCCAGGACTAACTGGGTTGTGGAGGTCAGATAGGCAGTCACTCCACGTAAAATACTGGTATTCAGCTGCATCCAGTGAGACTGGAAGTCGACCCCAAAATAGTTGGAAAAAGGCTAGGCAGAAGATGATGAAGTTAAGTAGCGATGTAATTTGCTTGATGTGAAACATTACAAATCTATATTTCACTTTCGCTTCTATGCATTCTTAATCTATGTCAAAAACCCATGGACTGTACCCAGGCCTGATATGAGATTAGTTTGGATAAAAATGAAGGGGACGAAACATGAATATTTTAAACTGAGTTTGTAAAGGGTTCTGCCAAATACGACAAAGTTTTACTCAACAATGGTAAAGATAGATAGCAAAGGGTTTTTAAGCTGGCAGGCGTTCTATAATATTTAATTTGTCATTAATGAAAAATCAAGATGGCGGATGAAATCGTAATTATGAAGTTAATTAGGTATTAAAGATCACCGAGCCACTAGATTTTTTTCAGGAATTTCGCTCGGCCGTTTTCTAAATCGAATTATCCCATCTTTTCTCAACTATACGTTTTTGTCAGCTTCCCACCGGCCTAACCGAATGCACTGGGTCAGTAACATGATCTCGAAATGTAATCAATCGACCTGTGCAGCTGTTATCATTTAGCCACGAGGCTTTATGAAGCAGTTTATGTATTAAGTCTAAACATGCCCTGATTAAGGTACGTCTGCATACAAACCCCTCGCAGAAAATCAAATCAGCTGAAGGTACATAAGGTGCATTCAAGCAACGTAAGACCGTATGCTTGTCATCAAACTATCGTGTTACCAACTGTAAATCGACTACATGCTTGTTAGCCAATGCAATTTGCAGGAGTCAACTAGTCGAAATGCAATATTGTAACTGGCGGAGACATTGCTTGTATACTCTAATCCGTTTTATTTGTTTGAACTTGGATTAGTGAAAGTGAGACTTACATAACATAACATCACGCCTGTAATCCCCGATGGGTTAGGCAGAGGTGTACCCCCACATTACGCCACTTATGTTTAAGTCCCATGTTATAGACGGCGAGCTTACTGCCATCAAGTGGGAAAAATTCAAACTCCGTGGCTGCTACTGAGAAATTCCTGATCGAAAAACTCAATAACACTTTGCCGAACCCCGTATTCTTCTCAGCAAATCCTCTCATTTGGTACCCATAACATGGGAATGCTTAAAAAAATAATTAGTCCGCCATCTTTGGGAGTCCGCCATATTGGATTTTAAATGACGTCTCTTAGCTAACCATGTATTGTTATCCAAGCTAAACACGTAAAAAAAAATCTGCTCAATCGAAAACCGAGAAGTGGGTCAAAAATTTACATAGTTTTTAGTTGTAGTAATTAGTTGTAGGTGAAGCTCATAAAAGCGTGTTCAAAACGGTTTTAAAACAATTGCCACTACTTTTGGCTCTTAGGACTTTTAAAGATCTGTTTACCTACTATAAATGACTGACTCGTTGGTATAATAGCCGCAACCAAGACTGTTAACAACGTAACCCTGGGTTCAGGTCGATTGTCAGTGTCTGTCAGTGCACCTGATACCCAGTTATCCGATTTTAAAGGCACACAACGGAGCCAGAGGTGACTAGAATTGGATAATTTGAAAATTCAATTCACTGTAACAATTTCATTTCATTCAATGAAATTCGCGCAAACCTGTAGGTTTTAAAAGCTCAAATTACAACCTCTAACCTAACTTGTACTACGAAAACAAGTTTGAAACAGAATTCTACTCAATTATGTTCTACCAATTAAGTAGGTTTACCACGTACAATTGGTACGTATCGGTGCCAGTAGGCTAGGTGGACTGGCAAAGGTCAAACTATTTTTTTATTAAATCCCTAAAAATGGATTTAACACTAAGAAAGGTAAATTGGAATAAAGAATGTGATGTGTACCTACTAAAAATAATGTTAAGAGTCAGGCTGCTTAGCCAAATACGTCCAGGGTCCACGGATTCCTCATGTAATCACGTCTTCTCTTGGTCATGGTGTCTTGCAGAATTCGTTGCAATTTACGCAATGAAACAGCAAAACCGCGATCAGCATTATGTAAACCGCGATCAGCATTATGTAAACCGCGATCAGCACTATTTAAACTGCGATCAGGAGCTGTCAGTGTCATAATTGCTAGGGAATATCGACACTAACAGCTCTTGACCGTCGTTTAGGTGCGCTTCTTCTTCATCATGAATCGATGTCTCAGATTTTATACGACCAGTACGTAACACCCTGGCTCTGTCGTGCCTCATTCATGTCCGGGACGGGCAGGAGAGAAGGAGTGGCATATCCTGTGTTGGGGCTCCACACTCGCATTGTGTCTGAGATGGGTCGACTATACCACATCTAGCCAAATTTAATCAGCAACGGCCAACTTGAGAGCCCGCAGTCGCGGGTTCAAAAATTGGTGCGCTGATCGCGTTCAGTTACATTGGTGCAATCTGCTTCCATGACCACATTTGCTAGAAATATAAAAATATCTTCACACACACAAACTTACTGTCAAACCACGCACAATTTAAGCACACACAATCATCACTCTTCAACATAGGCCTCCCCCAAGTGTCGCCTGCTCCTGTGTTTCTCGTATCCAGGTAATTCGCCGGGCACACACATAGATTTCATCTAAAATAACTTCCGACACCGTAGACACTATCTCAGATGACTGATGGCATAACAGAAGCAACTTATGGCTGAACATAAAATTCCATTTTGCCAATTTGTTTTTTTTTTCACTTTGGCCGTGACATAGAAGGGATGAGGGAATGTAATATATGTATAAACAAATCTATCTTATACATATTTACCAGTATAACCTGACCTTTCAGTGTATGAAACGCCTGTACAAAGCCAGGTTAGCTTATACTGGATATGTATAGCTTGGTATGTCGTCATGTGTACTTACAGTATGAAAATTTAAGAACGACGTCTCTAGCTGTGTTACTCCCTACGGATATGACCGTGCCACGTGACGAATGCTATGTCGTGGGGTTGTGGAGTTAGAAATTTTGGAACAGACAGTTTATCTGATTAAAAAGTTAATGGCAACGGAATGAATCGTTCAGAACGTTTTAACTAAAAAAGTAGACTGAGTGCGTGGAGGAAGGCGCAGTGCACTGGTGTTTCCCAGGTACGTTACGTCACATATTATACCAGCTGTTGCCCGCGCCTTCGTTCGGGAGGGATATTTTTATGTGTGTTTCAGAAAAAAAAGTAACCTGTAGAGCTACTCCAGACTATAATCTACCTCTGTGCCAAATTTCGTCCAGATCCATTCAGTCGTTCTGACCTGATTGAATAACAAACGTCCATCCATCCATCCAAACTTTCGCATTTATAATAGTAAGTAAAATGTGATGCGCCGTCAGCAACATTTCTTCAGTACATACATTAACTAGGTACTTTATTGTAGATTCTATAGCGTATGTGTCCTCAATGAGAACAGTAGTTTACCATGTTGCATATGTCAATTACCTATCAAGGTATGATATTGTGATCAAACAAGTACCTGCGATACGGAGTTGGCCGAAAACAAGCACAATACAACCTATGACAATGATGTGGCTACAATAGTCAAATTTCAAAAGGACTAGTTAGAGGCAATTTTGAGATGTCCATTTATGGAAACATGAAATGGAAAAGCGATACTGTCTTAAACTCGGTTGGTCTAAAGCAGACTTGGGCCTGGACTATAATCAATAATCTTTATAACACAAGAAAGTGGTTACAAAATTATTTGAGGTCCCTGACTCCTGTGCTAGGTGATCGACCTATGTTACAGGAGCCGGTGCCCTCTCCCAAGACTCCACTAAAGTGGAGGCGAGTGGTGTGGTGAGGAGACGTGCGTAAACCAACCAATCAACTTGGTTGAAATGGACATAGCGTCTCTCCTGTGATTGGTTGAATCTTGCACATCTCCTATGGCATCCGCTTCTCTCCAGTTTGGTGGAGTCCGGATCTAAGACCAAGACAACTTCTGTGACTATCTCTTCTACAGAAAAAATACAAATGTAAATAGGTGGTTTTTGACAAATGACAGTCGTGCTTTGTTTATATATAGGGTGACTGGTAATTAGTGACCGATACTTAAACACGTGATTGTACTCATGATAACAAACAACTTTCCCAAAGAAATTTTTTTTTATAGGTACTCATTCAATGTTATCACAATAACACAACAGCCGTATGAAATTAGTCGTTATCATGAGTCCAATCACGTGTTTATGTATCGGTCACTAATTATCAGTCACCCTATATAGTAACTTTGAACAGCACAAACTTATTTCGCGTTTTGGTAGCTGATGACAGTCCGAAACAATTTTAATTTTTTATCATATTATCGCTTTTAGAATTTCACTTTGTCCAGGCTCTTTTAAAAATACAGACATATGAGAAAAAACTTTTAAAGTAAACAAAAATTCTAAAGTCCCAAATCTACGGGGTGGAAAGGACATCGACGTACAAACGGTTTCCACATGTTCAATACATCATTCCGAACACCCAACATAGAAACAGCAGATCTTTGTTTTAAATGGTGGGATTCCAAACGATGTATTGAATATCTGGGAACCGTTTCACCCAGGTCCTTTCCACCCTGTATAGTCTGGTTACATAAACATAAGTTCTCATTCATAGTAACAGTAGTCGATAGAATTTACTTGATTGGGTTCAACGTTCTCTGTCCGTTGAACCAATTTAAGCTAGCGTGTTTGCTACTAACTATGTAGTATATACCAATAAATATAGATTCAGTTCCGTCGTGTCGGACATACAGACAAAAAATAAATAGATTTTTTGATGTGCCATATATATATACTTCCATGTGTATTCAGTAAAAGGCTGTTATTTTGAAAATACAAGCAGACACTTCCATTTTATTTATTTGTGTGGATTTACGCAGAATACGTAATGAATGCAGCAAGGTCCATTCATCACACATATCGTTGAAAATATTTCAAAAATGGCTCTTCCAGCAGTCAATATCAACGTAAAACAATTTCGATATCCGATACATCGCAGCGAATATATTTACTATCGTATTTTACTTCTGTGTTTATGTGTGACTAGCTTCTGCCCGCGACTTCGTACGCGGATCCCGTTGCTTATGCCAGCGACAACGGGGTCGTCATAATCGAAAATTTGAAACGTCTTATGTAGAATTCTAAGGCCCGGGGACGGGAAAACAACGGGATGAGCAAGACGATTGGAGTCGTTCCAGATCATTCATTTTTGTATGTCAACAGGAAATGCTCATCAGGCTGAACAACTCTTGCTAAGACGTCATTCCTATATAGGTTATAGTGTAGCTGGGCTCTTGGAGTTCCATATGAGCTGTTCCAGATCTTCAAATTTTATACGACAACAGAGAGTGTTCATCAGGCTGAGCAACTCTTGCTAAGACGTCATTCCTATATATGTTATAGTGTAGCTGGGCTCTTGGAGTTCCACATCAGGTGTGCCAGATCTTCAAATTTATTCTCTTAGCAGAAAATGCTCATCACGTAAAACAATTTTTGCTAAGGTATCATTTTTGTATCTCATATAGTTTAGCTGGTCTGTTGCGGTTCTGCACCAGGTGTTAATTTTCCAAAATAAATTGAAGCCTTTATGTTGCCCAGACTATACAACAAAAAACTTTTCATCCCGTTACTCCGCAGCAGATCCCAAGGGTACACTGAATAAACTTCTGTCTCTTCATGCCGTACTCCAGCAATCCTTTCTCTGTCACTTTCTAACTGATTATGAATATTTTGTTGTGTGCGTGTTCGGGACAATGTATGATAATCTCGATCAGCAGTTAGTCGCGCATCACGTTCATCACTCGTTTCAAAAGACCTGTTAGTAGATGTGCGAATTCGCTGAGAACTCAAGCGTGATTCTGTATCGGTAAACGTTTCTGACTCGCGAGACAATGCATGTCGCTCACGATCAGCGGACAGTCGCGCATCATGTTCCGCACTTGTTTCTAGAGACCTAGCAGCAGATACGTAGATACGCTGAGAACTCAAGCGCAATTCTCTATCCGTGAACGTCTCCGACTCGCGAGACAATGCGTGACGTTCACGATCAGCGGACAGTCGCGCATCATGTTCCTCACTTGTCTCTAGAGACCTAGCAGCAGATGCGTAGATACGCTGAGAACTCAAGCGCAATTCTCTATCCGTGAACGTCTCCGACTCGCGAGACAATGCGTGACGTTCACGATCAGCGGACAGTCGCGCATCATGTTCCGCACTTGTCTCTAGAGACCTATAAGCAGATGCGTAGATACGCTGAGAACTCAAGCGCAATTCTCTGTCCGTGAACGTCTCCGACTCGCGAGACAATGCGTGACGTTCACGATCAGCGGACAGTCGCGCATCATGTTCCTCACTTGTCTCTAGAGACCTTGAAGCAGATGCGTAGATACGCTGAGAACTCAAGCGCAATTCTCTATCCGTGAACGTCTCCGACTCGCGAGACAATGCGTGACGTTTACGATCAGCGGACAGTCGCGCATCATGTTCCTCACTTGTCTCTAGAGACCTTGAAGCAGATGCGTAGATACGCTGAGAACTCAAGCGCAATTCTCTATCCGTGAACGTCTCCGACTCGCGAGACAATGCGTGACGTTCACGATCAGCGGACAGTCGCGCATCATGTTCCTCACTTGTCTCTAGAGACCTTGAAGCAGATGCGTAGATACGCTGAGAACTCAAGCGCAATTCTCTATCCGTGAACGTCTCCGACTCGCGAGACAATGCATGACGTTCACGATCAGCGGAGAGTCGCGCATCATGTTCCTCACTTGTCTCTAGAGACCTGGATGTAGATGCATAAATACGCTGAGAACGCAAGCGAGCTTCGCAATCCGAAGAGGTTTCGTTGCGAGTTGCAGCCTGATGTTCTCGAACAGCATCAAGTATATCCTGACGCTCTTCGTTAGATTCTTAGGATCTTATGATCTTCAATCTTTTAGCTCCTTTGGAACGTTGGGAAAGATTTGACCTCTTTCTAGGCATGGTTATAGTTTTATTCTGAAAATACCTGATCAATTAAAATCTAAGTGACTACTCCCCTGCGTTACCGGGTAGGCTACCGTGTTACGAAGATGAATGGAAAAGGAAATAAATGGGAGTTTTAGCCAGTAGAGTCAAATTTTCAATGATTCATAGAATTTTCGTCGAAAATCAGTCCTAAACTGTTACCGCCTTCACCGCGTGGAGGTACTCCCAGCTTATATTATTTTATAATTATACAGTGAACTCTTGGAGTTCCACAACAGGTGTTCCAGATCTACAATCCTTATACGTCAACAGAGCGTGCTCATCAGGCTGAACAACTCTTGCTAAGACGTCATTCCTATATAGGTTATAGTGTAGCTGGGCTCTTGAAGTTCCATATGAGCTGTTCCAGATCTTCAAATTTTATACGACAACAGAGAGTGTTTATCAGGCTGAGCAACTCTTGCTAAGACGTCATTCCTATATAGGTTATAGTGTAGCTGGGCTCTTGGAGTTCCACATAAGCTGTTCCAGATCTTCAAATTTTATACGACAATAGAGAGTACTCATCAGGCTGAGCAACTCTTGCTAAGACGTCATTCCTATATATGTTATAGTGTAGCTGGGCTCTTGGAGTTCCACATCAGGTGTTCCAGATCTTCAAATTTATTATCTTAGTAGAAAATGCTCAACACGTGAAACAATTAATGCTTAGGTACCATTTTTGTATCTCTTATAGTTTAGCTGGTCTGTTGCGGTTCTGCATCAGGTGTTCAAGTTTCCAACATAAATTATAGCCTATGTGTTGCTCAGACTTTATACCTATACAACAAAACAAAAATCATTCAAATCCGTCAAGTAGTTCCGAAGATTAGCGTGTACAAACAAACAGACAAACAGACAAACAGACAGAATTTTTTTTTTGGTTTCGTGCTCTATTGCTGTTTCTAAACCCCCCTCAATTATTTTTTTTTTAATATATTCAATGTACAGACACAGTTTTTTTACTGTTTTATTATATGTATATAGATTACCTGCTCTCGTAAGCTCTTATTTACTTCAACATATCAAAGCATAACCTTTTGATTCTTTATACAAATGATTGGTAACTCAACGTGGAAAATAATGATAACAAAACATAACATCACGCCTGTAATCTCCGAAGAGATAGGTAAAGGTGTACGTAATAGTACAGTTATATGCATCGGATTGTCAGGATTTATTCCGTTAGGCTCGTACATCATGGGCAGATGGGTTTCGTGCAATGAAAACACACTGGGTGCAATACACTGTTTCTATTAAACTAACAAATTACTTGACGTTACAATTTAACACAATAACATGGGCCACAATGAATAAGGGTACAGTTACAGGACGTTTAAACTCCGCTGTGAACAGACCTACAATGTCGTTCTCGTCACGAGCTGAAAACATCAGGGCTCTGTAGAAGCACGCTGTGGTGGGGGTAGACTTGTCAGTAGGTCGCATGATGTAACCACTGGCGTACTTGCGTTTCATTTTAAGCCCGTACCAATGACCGCATTAGATATATGACTATTGTTTATTTATTTTTTTGTATGCACGTCATTTCCCAGAGACAAATAAATATTTTTTTTCTTTCATCTTACTTACACCCACCTTTCGCCAGTTATGTTTAAGTCGCATGTAATAGGGGGCGAGCCTATTGCCATTAACCGGGCGTAAATCTAGACTCCGTGGCTGCTACTGAGAAATTCTTGATGGAAAAACCCAAAAACACTCCGACCGACTCGGGAATCGAACAGGAACTCCATGCTCAGCAGTCGTGCTTGCGACCACTAGACCAACGAGGCAATCATTACACGAAAATAGATTGTATTTGTTTTTTTATTTTTTGCAATGCATAGAGAACTGGTGCCGACGAAACGGATAGAATTATATACTTTACCAATACAATAAAACTCAAATTCAAAGCAAATAATTCAATAAAATCATTTACAGGCTTTTTTGAATTGTCAAGAAGTTGATTAGTTAGTCAGAAAGTTAAATTTTGTAGCCCGTTCCAAAACCTAGATCTCTGCAAGAATAAGAAGAACCAAAAAACTCCATGGATACTCTTTTAAACTCATGTCAGTTGTTACAAAATATGATAAAAAAAATGATGAACTCAGGATAAATAATATCCCCATTGGCATAGTGCAAATATCAAATATCTGCAAGCTTCTACAGGATTTATCACAGACACCGTCAGAATGCGTCCGCATTCAGGTCTGTCATAATATTTGGTTTGGCATTTCATCGAAAACATAATTATGTATCAACACACAGTCGAAGTTATTCTCGAAAGTGAATGTCTCATTTCCTTGTGATCGTAGTTTTAGTAAGAGCTACGCCGTAGCAATCGTAGCATACAGACATGCTACGGGTTACAAGCTTTGGCTACGGATGACGCCGTGGTAATAGCAATCTACAATAATACGAGTATTTCCCAAAAATGTTAACCAATAACATTAATTTATTCTCAGGCAACTTTGACCCATATTTTAGTCTGTAAAGTTTATATTATTATTGGTCTTTACCAATAATAATATAAACTTTACAGACTAAAATAAATATGATAAAATACAATTTGTGTTACTAATTAGACTCTTAAAACTATGTTAACAACACTTTACTTGTGCACTATGTCACTGTGCGTTCATGTGGCTCACTTGCCCGTGGAAGCGACAGAACACGAGTCCCTGCGACCAAAATAAATCATCAGGTTGTGTGATAATCATCACACGACAGATACTCGGAGATATAATACAAAGACTTTAGACTCGCTAACCCAATCCATTCTTAAAATGTTTCTTTTTTATAATACGAACAAAATCGTTTAACTAAAAACATACCCATTTACGGAGTATCATCTGGCATTCAAGTAATTGCTTGTTATGTCGCTCCCCTATTCAAAAGTCTATCAGTTACCCATTCAAATTCTATAAAGAAATGAATAAAAAGACTGGAACCTTTTCCACATTCAGACAGTCATCTAAGCAACAAAATAAGCCTCTTTCATTACATCCCGTTTTCCATATGACAGTATGGCTTTCCACAGCCGAATTCAATACGAGGTTCTCTCTAAACATGTATATTGGACCGTTTCCCTTCAAGGTATGATCACACGTAGAATAAAAAGGTTTTTAGGGTTCCGTACCCAAAGGGTAAAACGGGACCCTATTACGAAGACTCCGCTGTCTGTTTGTCTGTCTGTCACCAGGCTGTATCTCATGAACCGTGTTAGTTAGACAGTTGAAATTTTCACAGATGATGTATTACTGTTGTTGCTATAACAAAAAATAATAAAAAACAGGTTTTTTTTTAAGTGGGGCTCCCATACAACAACAGAGATGTTTTTTTTTTTTTTTAATGATAATGGTACGAAAACCTTCGTGCGCGAGTCCGACTCGCACTTGACCGGTTTTCTTTTTTAAATTATTAAGTAGGTAAATCTACGATCCTTTCACATATTAATGCGTGGGTTTCTGTACACGTTCCTTTCATTAATGAAACTTCTTTTATTGAAAAGAAAAATGTTGACCATTAATTAAAAAAAGTATGTGGCAGAGGTTGTCACTCACTGGAAGCTTGAGGGATGGACATCGCCGTTGAGGTCGATCGCAGTGAAGGTAGCGTGTCGACCTCGACGTGTTTTCTGGACAGACGTGCCGCAAAATTGAGGAATTTAGTGAAGAAAATGGAAATTTGCCTTGAAGAGAGGCATAATTGTAGGCTTTCGAAATCATTATAAAATAACACAGGTCGAATAAATTGTTGCCAGGTATTTAAAACCTGATTTTAAGTATGTCTTTTATAATGAGGTTATTTTTTCTGCGTCAGCTCTTGTTTAGGACCAGGGCTGCGGGACTGTTCGAAAGAGATCCCGCGGCCCTGGAACATAAAGGGCAAAGGAAGGAACATGGATGGTTTTTAGTCAGTAAAAGTCCGACACTCCCTTCCGCTCCGCCCAGAGCGGGAGGAGTCATTTGATGATTTCCCATACGAAAAAAAAAAGCTCTTGTTTAGGAAATAAATATAAAAATCGATTTCACTAAAACAATTCTAGTTTAAGCTCCTTCACAAAGTAATTGTCTTTTCTGTGAATTTCTTTGGTGATTTCGGCTTGTACAATGAGCCCCTTACCCCAAACACATCGACTCGGCCTGTGATATCGTATACTAAGTAGAAAAGTATATTTTTTTTTTTAATTAGTCATAATATAAACTGAACACAACAACACCAAGTAGAGCCGGAGAAATTAATTATTACACCAAATTGATATCGTACGTCAATTTGTAGAATTAAAGCAATTTAATTGAACTGAAAGATGTGATTAATCTTATTATAATTATGGTCAATTTGGGGTGGTAGTAAGTCAATTCGCTTAACAATGAAATTATCTGAATTTATTTTCACAAGTTCTTGTAAAATAAATTAAGCAGTAAAAAATAGCTCCTAAAGCACTTCGTTCTTTGTTTGGAAGAGATGCTCCCCCTTTAATTCTTTAATTATACTTTTCTTTTTTTTTTCTCTTTCTCGTTTCTCTTTTGGAAACTTAGGGTGTGAATTGTATATTTTATATCAACATTGTGAGTGCAAACTAATTGATTATGAAGTGTGAAGTTATTGTGGAAGCTGCAGAAGATTGTAAAATATCTTTGCATTGTATAGATTCCATCTCTTAGTATTATATAATTGCATAGCACATGTGTGAGTACTATGTACTGTAAAGCTTCCATTTATATTTTGTTATCTTTCATTGACTGGAATGTGTCCTGGTGGCTGAGAGAATGTCATGCTCACTCAAATGTCTCGCTGATGGTGGCGGGTGTGTCGGGTCATTTAGTTCCCTTCAATATGGTTGAGTTGAATGGCGCTGATCCATGCGTCATGTTCGTGAACGGGCGCTGTCAGTTGGGACTGGTCATCTCTTACCTGCCACGATTTATTTTAATTAATAATAATAATAAACATTTAATTCAGAATCACTTCCATATTTGTTAGTAACAATAAAAACTTATACACTAGTGTTAGTAATCAATTAATTTCTTAGCTGCGTAAGGCCCGCCGATCCTGAGGAATGTCTACTTGACTGCGTGCAGTCGTATCCACCGCCCCAAGATCGGAGAGTCCCACATATCCGCCAACGCTCTAAGGATGGTGTTGGGGCTGGCGCGAACACGGCGTAGCAGAGATGCGCAAATACTTTATTTTGCGTAATTACTTTATTTTTAAATTTTTGGCTTAATCTTTTACTCTGGACGCTCTTAATGTGCACGTCTTTGTACATCGTTCTCACATATATGTATAATCTCAACATGAATGATGTAACCAAGATTTTGTAACAATATTTTGATTTAAAAGAGTGTCCATGGAGTTTCTTGCCCATTCTTCTCCATAGAGATCTACGATTTGGAATGTGCAACTACAGTACTTTCGCAAGTTATTATGCCTTGTGTCTGTGACTGTAGCTTAGCTTTTTTATTTTTGACTTTCAAAAGTGCCTGTAATGGTCTAATTGAAATAAATGCTTTGACTTTGACTTTGACTTCTACCTAATTTTCCAAAATATAATACTTTTAACAAATAACCTTCCAGAATAATTTCACTTAAACTAACCCAACAACATAGTAACGTATATTAAAAGAACACCCGCTGTTTGTATTTCAAATATACCGTGTAAAATTTTCCGCTACCCTGATAATTTATTATAAGAAAGGCTTTAAGATTAGGCACTTAATGGAGGACATACATAACCCCCTGGAAGCTTCCCCCGCCTGTGGTTTCCCTGTCATACCCATGTGACAATGTGGGAGGCTGGGATATTTTTATCTTTAATGTTAGAGATTATGCGCCTATTAAGAGCATATTTTCAGAGCTCGGAGACAGTTTTAATGGAGCTATTAAAGTCGCGTTAGATGTATGGCAAAGTTTTGTTCCATTTGGCGGGAATGTAGCGTGAGATGATTGTCCTGTGTCTTTGACTAGATTTTTATATAGGTACTGCAATATTATATTTTAATTTTCTATTAGAAATGCAGAAGGCTTTTAAAGTGACTCTGAAGAAGTTCAAGAGGATGGTAATTTTTTCAGACTACATTTTTCTCCCACAATGACTTTCGCTGATATTACACATAAGGACCAAGGATAGAGGGACATTTGACTTTTTTTTGTTGTTTTTCTATGTGTTTGGTTGATGTCAATAGGCTCGCCCCCTATTATATGCCCGGGTCGGCCAAATTGTTATTGAGTTTCCCAGTAGCAGCCGCGGAGTATGGATTTGTGCCCGGTTGATGGCAATAGGCTCGCTCCTTTATGGAACTCTAAACATAACTGGCGAAATGTGCTAGTTAGATACACCTCTGCCTAACCCTTTTTTCCAGATGGGAAATCATCAAATAACCCCTCCTTGGGAAAGGGGCCGCCTCTGGGCGAAGTAGAAGGGAATGTCAGACTTGTTGTGACTAAAACCCATCCATGTTCCTTCTTTGCCCTTTGTGCTCCAGGGCCGCGGTATCTCTTTCGAACAGTCCCGCAGCGCAGGCAGGCATCGGCCCTTGCGGACCTCCTCAGGTTTGCTGAAATTTCTTTGAGGCGTGCGTGGAACAAGAACGCGCTGTCGACACGGCCTGTCGTCATAACACGGACGGACGTCGAGCTAGACGGACGGACGGCAAGTTAGACGGAAGGACGGCGTACTAGACCTCTGCCTAACCATTCTGGGATTACAGGCGTGATGTTGTTATGTTAGAGGGACACACGATAAGGCTAATAAAAAAATATTTTTGCATGAGACAAAATTATTATAATTATCATTATTTTCTTCATGTTGGTCATCTCTCAATTCTGAACACATTCTGGTATCTTTTTTTTCTATAACATAAACATTATTTATGTTCATGTTATAGAAAAAAAAAGACGCGTGTAAATATAATTAAATAGGTTTCCACAAATTACAGTCAAAATAAACATCTCTTTTCGTGAAAACGTTTCCAGAATTTTATAGTTTGCTTATATTGGAACGCTATTGTTATAGAGTGTTATTTTACAATGTAATATAATTCAAACTTGTCTAGACGTAACATTTGTACGTATTTTAGTATCACACTTCGATTTGTTTACTTTTATATTGTTTTTGTAATAAACTTTAGTATTATACGATGAAAAAGTAACTTGAATCGAATTGGATACTAGTAGGGATGGCTATTATAAAACACTGAATTGACTGCGTAGGTAGTATCATAAATAAATATTATGTAGGTAGAAATGTACAGACGCCAGCACCTCAAAAATTTATTTAATAGATTTTCAACTTTATCGCTAAAACATTATTTTCAAGGTTGATTGGGAAAATTTGACAGTTTCGGGTAGCTTGATGTACTGGTGTCTGGACGTATAAAACAGGCATACCATTCCCACTTCTGGCATGTACGCCTGCTGTCTGTGTGAGTAGAGTGAGTGGGCTATAATCCACTATGCAACTCCTGGGGGTCTAAAATGGCCGCTTTAGCAGAATCATAATAGGATAATAATATGAATTACGTTTAAATTCATAAAATGGTCACAAGGTGACAATTCATAATAGTAGGTACTTCTATGACCATTTTAAGAATTTAAACGTAATTCATATTATTATTATCCTATTATGATTCTGCTAAAGCGGCCATTTTAGACCCCCAGTTCGGATGTATCATGCCATCTCGTTTGGAGTTCAAGGACCAGCCAGTTTATTCACAATATTCTCCGTCACCATTTTGAGAGCAGTAATTAGACCAGAGTAACGTGCGTGGTTTGAGCCCATGAAATGTTAACTATTTCATAAAATAATTTAGATCTTGTTTTCCTTATTTCTAGGAATCCAATTTAAACTCATACCGATTCATATTGACGGCACGGTTGGCGCAGTGGCTGACCGTTTGACTGCTGTGCTTCGTGTTGCGGGTTCGATTCCGGCACGGAAGAAATATTTTTATGGCCTACAGATAGTTGTTCCGGGTCTGGCTGTTTGTGTATGTGAGTTTAAATGTTTGTGAACGCACCCACGATACAGGAGACAATTCCTAGAGTGGGGCAACGTTTTTTTTTAAATATATATATACATGGTTATTTGTAAAAATAAAATCAGCTGTTCCCTACATTTATGATCGATTAACTCGTCAAAATGTAGGGAACAGCTGATTTTTTTTTTCGCGATTTCAAGTTTAGTCCCATAGTAAAAGTTGTTCATAATGATGAGTACAATGACCTCTTAAGAGGTTGCTGGTGTTTTACAAATAACCCTGTTTAAGCAACGACAAAATGATTTCTAAGAACATACATAAACTCAGTCCTTATTCCACGGGGGTAGGCAGATACCACGTAATGCCACGTAATGGCTACGATCCTTAAATACTCCTCTAGCCTCGTCCACTTCATACATCTGGTCATCCAAGCGGCCCGGTTGCGAGTACCACGCACCTGACCTTTCTGAAGAATCCTATGATTTCTATGAAATACTAAAATAACTAGGTACAATTTGACTTACTCAACGCGTACCCTTACAAATCTGCTACTTTAAACATTCATGAAATTCAAATCAGAGAGGTCTAAACGCCTCAAAACTTTGAAGCTCTCTTAGATAAAACTTTACAGATAATATCGTTGACTCTGATAGGAGTTTAATTGGTCATATAATACGAGGGCACAATCTTGACTCAATTTAGTCTAGATGGGCTTAAGAGCTGGCTTGTGATAAAGTGATATCAATTTAGTGAAAATAAAAAAAAGTGAAACCTCTCAGACAGAATTATTCAATTCACTCTCACAGTTACTTCTGAATGTGTGACGTCATTAATTTAAAACGATTCTATTATGTTATCAGCCTGTAACTTTTTTTTCTTTTAAGTGAAAGAAGTATTTTATCTCACGCTTTAAAATAATGCGTTGTTCAAACGTATTGTTCGTCGAGTGGTTGAGCTCCTTTAAGCTCTGATTTGAGCTACACGGTAACTGACAAATGCGTGCAGAGGCTAGACACTTAGGTGCAATTAAATCTGTGTGGGGTTTTCGTCCAAAAACCATCTCAGCCAGTAATCTGGATGGTCCTCCTATGACCTGACTAAGATTGTGTCTGGATTTTAAACGATTGATCTCTGTGTTTGCTCAAAAATCAGTTGGGTAGAAAACAACGGCCTCATAATTATAGAGCTCAAAGCTATATAGCGTTAATAAAATATAATTCATTATTGACGTGTAGAATTGTTTTTAAAACCTTCATCATGTATCTAATTAGCCTTTTCCTATCTTAGGGTCGGCTTCCAGTCTAACTGGATGCAGCTGAATACCAATATTTCCCATGAAGTGACTGCCTATCTGACCTCCACAATACGTTACCCTTTAATAAGACTGGTTGTCAGCCTATCGGGCCACTGCAACTGACTACCTGTAACAAACTCAAACTCAAAGCATTTATTTCAATTAGACCATTACAGGCACTTTTGAAAGTAAAAAAAAGCTAAGCTACAGTCAACTTCACAGTCACAAGGCTTAACTTGAGAAAGTACTGTAGTTGCACATTCCAAAGCGTAGATCTCTATGGAGAAGAATGGGCAAGAAACTCCATGGACACTCTTTTAAATCAAAATAATGTTACTAACGTCTCTCAAAAAATATTTTTTTGGTATTTTTGTAACAAACTTACAGAAATTA
The DNA here is from genome assembly GCA_950022335.1 of Eurois occulta. NCBI lineage: Eukaryota > Metazoa > Arthropoda > Insecta > Lepidoptera > Noctuidae > Eurois > Eurois occulta. The sequence goes on from OX465486.1 coordinate 3,266,801, forward strand.
ATTTCATTTATCAAATAGAGACTCTGACACAAACTTATTACAGGTTCAACTAATGACACTAATCCTTGTACTCTGAATGAGAATTTATAAAATAATACATAATTATTTTATGTTCAAAAATCATTTGTTACCGTGTCATTTGTAAATGTGGTGTAACATGCACCACATTTTGCCCGAGTGTCGCAAACATAATAGTGAATTGCATACAAAACAAGAACAGTCCCAAACAGCTGTACAACAAAATAAAAGACGTTCAAAAATAGAAGATAATATTATTACCAACAAATAGATGTTCATGTTGTTTTCCATTCCCTTGACATAACCTACCTCAGTTGGAAGAAACTAGAGTAGAAATGGACGGTTATTTTCTGAACAATATACAAGGCAATGTTTGAGTTATTTTGGTAGCTACACGAACTGGAGGAAATGCATTATGGAGCTTGTAAACGGTGGACTTAATGTCGCTGTAGTACTGTTTTGAAGGCACTTTTAAACAGAAAGCTGACCTATTTCTGGCCCGAGAATTAGCATTTCCATCCAACGTGCTGCTAGCCTTTTGGGCACATTTTCAGTTGACAGCGATACTCTATAATTCTTTAATACTTGTTTACAATTATCGACTAATATTATTTATTATAAAGGCAAAATACTGGTTAATTTGCCTCTTCTAAATATAACTCCTATGAATATATTCATTCTTCGTCCAACATCCGATATCTTAAAAGTGTTCAATAAAAAACCTTCTATGTATCTCTTTTCTTTGATAAAAAATTTAGTAGCTTTATTTGGCGGATGGTCCCAAGAGAAATATTGGTTTTACGTGACAAATGGGGTCCGTGGACCCATGAAAACATAGTACGCGTTTGATATATCGGGAAATCGAGACTTGGAGATACGATGCATTGTTTTGTGTTTACGTCAACATGTTGTTTTTAAATAGTTGCGCCTTGATGAGGCTTTCATTTATTTTTAATTATGTATCTTGCAATGTTAAAACACAGCATTTTATCAGAGCCATATAAAAACCGCACACACACCACAGTTCACTTACATCGTTATCACTAAGCTGTGATATGTACCTACTCGTATGATCTTATACTCGTAGTAATCTTGCGTAAGGTACCTGAAGGTAATCGTATAATGTGACATTTTATAAAAATAATGTATTCACTAGTAGGCACAACATCTATTTGTCTATCTGTCCTAATATTATAAAGAGGTAAAATTTATTATTTTATTTTAAGTTAGTTTTTAGGGGGTCATCTACGGAAATAATTATCCAATTCTAAAAATTATTTCACCGGCAAAAAGTTATTTTATTCGTGGGTGCTATAGGCCATACATTATTAAATTAAATTACATATTTTGTTTATTTATGGCAACTACCTAGTTAACAACTGGCTCAATTGTTAGTAATATTGTTCTTAAAAAACTATTGCATTATTATATTTAATTCATGCATATTTGCCGAGCAGCTATCACAATTTTTGCGGACGAAGTCGCGGGCGAAGTGCTAGTATTAAATAATTGAATCTGAACAACGTGTGCTACCCTAGTACATAGATACTTCAACGCAAGTAAAACTGTGCCCCAGCTGTTTAAAGTTTTATATTACAGCTTGAAGGATACTTGGAACGCTCATCACGTCTTGCTATTTATTGTCCATCCAACTGGACACCTCTACGAGCTGCAGCATCCTTAGATAATATAAAATGCAACAACTCACTGATGGTATGTTTGCTATTGTGATATAATCACAAGAGTAAGACAATCACTAGAGAACCTTTTTTTTGGGATGGGAAATCATCAAATGACTCCTCCCGCTCTGGGCGGAGTGGAAGGGAGGATCAGACTTTTACTGACTAAAACCCATCCATGTTCCTTCTTTTGCCCTTTTAATTCCAGGGCCGCGGTATCCCTTTCAGTCCCGCAGCACTGGCAGGCATCGGCCCTTGCGGACCCCTCTGGTTTGCATCACCAGAGAACCTGGTACATCTGACAAAAATATATTTACAAAAACTCATGTTTCTGTTGCTTTTTCCCGTGGAGGTAGTCAGATATGTATGGAACTCCACCTGCTACGAACAATACATACTTCATCCACGTTCTTACATCTGGCCATGTACGCTCGCCTTTTGCAAGTACTTTTACCCTTCTAAGACCATCAACAGTAAGGTCCGTGTATGTCTTTTCGGGCGCCTTTCCGCGGCGTTTTTGAATCGCGGTTCATTCACCGTCTCAACATGACTAAACACTATTTTTTTTTACTACATCTTCTATTGAACTGCAACTTTGTCTTTTAGATTCATTCCTCAATGTATCATTTAAAACATATACATAACATCACTCCTGTAATCCCCGCAGGGTTAGGCAGAGGTACCCAATTATAGTACGAGGTGTTCTATAATTGCCTGCATTTCCCCAGGTAATTTTTTGTCCCATGTGGGCGAGCCTATTTCCATATACACCATGACTTTTTAGTCGTCTTACAACGGCAGCCCACTTCATCACTCCAAGGACTACTGAACTTTCATAAAAAATGGTATTTATGAAATTTGAATAATTTAAGAATAAAAATATTATTCAATAATATGCTGCATGACGTAGTTGAAACACCCTGTTGTAAGCGGTGATCTACTGGACTCGTGCGCTAGGTAGATTTCATAATTCTTATGTATTATTTATTTTTATTTGTACCTATTTTTTTAATTAAATTGTAAAAAATAAATATTATCGCACCTAGAGATATTTTATGTCGGATACATTGAGTGCAACACTTTTGTTAGACGACTAAAAGTCACGGTGTATATCATAGTAGCATAAACGTTACCTTCATATATACCTACCTAGCTACAATATTATGTTCTAAGTGCAAACTGATTTTTGAAAATAATATTACACTGGCAAGTATTTAGTCTACAATTCCTATGAACAAATTTATTCAATTGACACGAATTAGAACCGTCAAAGCCGAATTGCCACTGGGTATGAAACATCAAACATCATTAAATTCCCTGAGGGATTTTATAATGAAAACCCATGTACAATGTAAATTGAATAATGGTACCATGAAAGTACTAGAAATAAGCCTGTATTTGAAATCAGACATGATACAAAGCAAAAAACACACGAAACAGCGTAAGCTTCTTTAAATCCTTTTTAATTTATTTGTTCGTCAGTCTTAGTTAAGTTAGGCCGAGGTGTACCTAATAGTAGACCCACATTTCGCTAGTTATAATTAAGTCCCATGTAATAGGGAGCGAGCCTATTGCCATCAATCGGGCACAATCTGTGGCTGTTACTGAGAAATTCCTTATGAAAAATCATGCTCGGCAGTCGCGATTGCGACCACCAGACCAGTAATTATGGTTAATTTTACTCAGTACTAATACAACAAAAAAATAAAACGAACGGCATAACATTAGAAAATTAACCCTAATACCACATAATAACCCTTCAGCCCCAAATCAAGAGTAAACATGCATCTTGCCAAGATGCATGTTTCCAAGTCCTTGCAATTTTAATTTTTTTTTTGTCTATCCTTTGCTGTCCCATTGCTGGGCAAAGCCTCCCCAAGTCATTTCATGAACTCTTGTCCCAAAAAATATAATATTTTAACACAGCGTTCAGTACATCTCACCAAAGATATCCAAGCAAAAAAAACACTGATTAAACTGATTTTATTTTGAACTAAAATAATAAGTTGCCGGCACTCTAGAATAAACACATCCACTAAACGGTCAAAACAAAATCACTATCAGTGTTTTTTTGCTTGGATATCTTTGGTTAGACGTACTGAACAGTGTGTTAAAATTTGTCCATCTATTTTAATGGAACCTTATATAACCACCCAATCAATAAAAACCCACGAATAATGTGTCTTTCTATCACTGAAACAGTATTTGGTATTGGATCATTAGTTCTAGAGATTACCCCTACATACAAACTTACAAACAAATTTTACCTTGTATATAATATTAGTATAGAAGTATAGATTAATATTAGCCAGGTAACAAGTATTCGTTAAAAACTTGAAAGATAACAAAAGCGACAAACTTAACAACATTAATAACACCACTAAAGCTACGACTGTCCGAATTAAAAATCACTGAGTCAATTTAAAATGCATTTCTGATTTTATTTACTGTTGAAGGTAGTGACCTGAATGTTGTGGACTCAGCAAAGATTATATTAACGCCGCCGCTTCAGCGAGTCGAGTGCTATTTGCGTCTAAAAGTGAATTTACGACGGTGCAAAGAAAAGTCAAGAAATAGGTATTTGAGTACCTTCATAAATTTACTTGCTTTAGAAAAACCTGTCTTATAATAAATACCAATCAATTGAATTCTGCTTTTGCTGTGTTTAGCGATGTAATTTGAATGTGTTGTAATATTGGATAAAGGGTGCTTTAGGGGTTTTGGTAAAGGTTCTGTATATCGTGTTATTTGATACAATAGGTGAGTGATGTAAGTAAGACTCTCTGTTATTAATGATTGCTAATTGGGTACTGAAATTCTTTGTTCACTAATACCTTATCTGAACATGCTTGTTTTAGGAGTAGGCTTGTGTCAATAATACAATGAATTGTATACTAATTCATGACTGACTTACATCCGTATCTAAAACAAGTCGAAGCGATTACTCGAGTAAAACTAATGACTTGAGATACGATTTTTATTCTGAAGTTTGGTAATTGCTTGAAGTTAGAACTGACAAATTCTCAGCTTTGCTTTCTTCACTTAGCTACAATGTCACTGACGGGAAATCTTCCATGATTATTAGTGTAACTTTAGTTATAAACCGCGAAATCTTAAAACAGTGTTTGGCAATTATTTCGTTCAAATTCTTGTCAATTTCATAAAATAGTTGCATAACTTTATATGCCAAAGATACTCTCCAGTCCATCCTTTTGACCATTGACTTATTGCCACTAGGTATTACCTCTTTCCGTCTTCAATCAGCAGCAATGCTACCTACCTTGGTAATGTAAGAGGTTTCGACCTGCTAAACGGGCCGAAAGCAATTTATCGAACACTATTCCGACCGCGAGCGAGTAAACAGAATTTTGCTACTGGATTGCCGTTCCGAAGTTGGAAACTGTTTAATCGTTGGTCCAAGATTTTCTGGAGGAATACAATTTAAGTATTAGGTATATAAAGGTACTGAACTACCAATGGTTTTGGCAAAAGCTTTTCTCCAAATATTTCTTAAGAAACTTATGATTTTACCTCACGAATTTCGACTTATATGTAGTTTGGTCAAAGATCAATTTTGTATTTTCTGCGGAATCCTAAAATAAATATTTAACTGGATGAATAAAATAACGATAAACAGCGGCTGTATTACCCATAATTTATAATTTTTAAATTGATTAATAAAGATAAATTCGCAACATAATTTAAAAGATTCATCTAAAATAAATTTAACACAGTTTCGCGTATAAAAAGTATATTATGACATCAAAGCAGAAAACAAAATTTAAAAATTGTACGGGAATAAATTCTGTGATACCAAAATTGTCGGATCGGATTTACCAGGGCCTTGATTTCGTAGAATCGTGGATTAAACCAGTCTTATGAAACTCTCTATTTTTATGAGAAATGTTTTTATTTTGAGGGGAATTAATAAAAAAACTAGTGCTACATCAGGTATATTTTTACACAAAATCATGAGTCTCGTGTTAGCAATAAGTCAGATCTGTTTTTCTCGAAAACAAGATTGCTTAGCAACCTAACTATGCCAACCAAAAACCTAGCAATACAACTTTCTAACACCACTTAGCGACAATATCTGTTTATCAGTAAATGAAAGAAAGTTACTATAACTTCCAAAGTAACTCCAATAATATCCCCGTGAGTCTTCAATTAGGAATCGATATACATGTACGTATCATAGAATAGTACAGAAAATCGGCTTGCAAAACTAAAACAAATGAAAATTCACACACTCACACACATGCTTAACGTTCAACGAGTGCAAGTACACATAGGACTGGCATTCAATCCAGATGGTTGGAGATCGCCATAATTATATTTATTGCTGTAAGCAGGATTGTAAAAACATTCAACAATTTGTTATTTTCTATACGTGATTGATGCCCACTTTGACTACTCTGAGAAGAAACTAAGAAGTCACATTATCTTTTAAAGTGCAGGCATTGTCTTGGCCAGCTCATGTGTGGACCGTGCAGAATTGTATCTGAGTTGGTCCACTCACAAGCTTATTTGTTTTCAAAAAAGAGTCAAACAGATTTGAGTGTAGTGTAGCTTTACGGAGAACTTAAGCAGCTCAAGGATACGACGGACATTACCAAAGAAACTAGATAGCAGTGATAGCCTAGTGGTGTGAGGTCTCGAGTTCAAACCCAGGGCACGCACCTCTGGTTTTTTGGATTCATGTGTGTGATTATCACTTGCTACGGTGAAGGAAAGACATCGTGAGGAAACTAGCATGCTTGAGAAATATTTTTTTGTTGACGGTATGTAAAGCCGAGTCAGAGACCCATGAGCGGCATAAAAACTCTGACACCAGGTTCAGCACTAACCATACGACCAAAGAAAGTAAATTTGTGTTGGTCGCATCAAGTATGAAATGTATCACACGTACAAGTCTTAGGGTGTGTGCGCCTGTTTTCGCTCGTTGCACGGCTCCAACCTTCTGTACTCTATGTACGTATGAAGATCTCACGCACAAAGAAAACTCACGCGTACAAAGGATAATCTCGCTTCCGACTCGTTTGCTGTCAAAGTTTTCAGCAATATTGTTAGCACAATACCCTTGAACTCGATCCCGATAGCAACATAATGTGAAAGTGAACAGAATGTACGAATATACGAAGTTTAAGTGTGGGATCTTGCTGATCGGGACGAATTTTGTATCAGTTGGTGAATATGCTGTGTAAATAGAAAAATCCTTGAGCTTTCTTCAAGGATTTTTTCGAACCGGTTTTGGGCTAAAGCGGGTTTGAATTTTGCAACGCGTTTATATTTTATTTTATTTAGGCGACGGTGACTGTTTCCACTTGTTGGTTTTAGAATTTTGTTTAAGGACTTAGCTCCACTTGCACAACTCTAGTTTACTTATGTATTGATGTTCTCACTACGCTAATGTATTAGTGATTGGTAGTGTAACCGACCTTATCCAATATATGTAAGTTACTGCGTTTTTAAACTAAGTAGGTATGGTAAAAATACTTCTACCTTTAAATCTGCTAATAACAAAAGGAATAAGTGATAGCTGTCATGGCTACATAGAAATGGTTCCACAACCCGAAAAAAACCTAGAGCAACTTTTCAACAACAATTCGTAAACAGAATATTAATTCGAAAATAATCCATAAGCAAAACTGCTTCATTGTATTCTAATCCGCCAACTTTTATATTAACCTAACTAAGTTCTGAACTATTTGATGAAATTCCATTCATTCATCACTCCGTAGATGGGTAATATTAGCTTGCAGTTTATCATGCGAGTTACAAGGCCACTGGAGTTTGACATACTGTGGGCGGGCTTCAAAGCGTGGGTAATCAAAAGTTACGTTCGTTTAAATTGACAATTAGGTCATGATCTTTCGCCAACTAATGGACGGTAGATCTGATTCTGTGACAGCCTGATGCGACTGCTAAGAAAACAAATATCAAAATGGAAAAATAAATTACAGGCCGTCAAAAAATTCATCCGCAACACTATCAACGGAAATATTGCAAAAGAGGCTGGTAGCGTGGCGACGTTGGATGGCAATGCTGATTCTTTGACCAAAAAAAGGCTACGGCTTCTGGTCACGTGAAAAGTCCACCAACCGTCTGGCGATATCCCGGAAGATCAAATGAGGCAATTTGCTTTAAGCATGCCACGAGAAACTTTTTTTTTTTTTCGGATGGGAAATCATCAAATGACTCCTCCCGCTCTGGGCGGAGCGGAAGGGAGTGTCAGACTTTTACTGACTAAAAACCATCCATGTTCCTTCTTTTACCCTTTGTGTTCCAGGGCCGCGGTATCTCTTTCGAACAGTCCCGCAGCCCTGGCAGGCATCGGCCTTTGCGGGCCCCTCATGTTTGCTGACATCTCCTGCCTGTCGTCATAAGACGGACGGACGGCGAGTTAGCCCATTACTCACCGTCCACAGGCCCGCGCCTACGGTGGCCGAGAGCCATCACGACGTGATGCCACGAGACACTGCGATGCGATTTGCGACGAGACGGGACATACGCGTATGTAGAGTGTCGCAAATCACGTCGCCAGTTGCAACATCTGAGGTAATGAACGGGGTGGCTTTCGAAACTTTGCTTGTCAAAAGTTACGTTCGTCAAAATTGGCAATTAGGTTATGATCTTTAGTTGATGTCGACTTTTGAGCGGAAGTAGGACTTGGGACTCTGAAAGCCGCATTTGTAATCATTTCTTTGATCAGTGATGAGAATCAGTGTTTCTTTTGATGTTACCCAGTAATTGGGTTTTAGAATGTGAGAGACAGATAGACAGTTGCTACATGTAAGAGACTGGTATCCAGCTACATCCAAGACTAGAAACCAACTACAAAATAATTGAGAAAAGTCCAGCGCGAACGATGATGAGGTCTACGATCAGTTAATTAACTGTCACTCAAATCTTATTAAAATCATTGGAAGTAATTAACTCAAATGAAAATAGTTATAATATGACATTAAACACCGTCCGTGAAACAGCAACAAAATGGTTACATAACATAACATCACGCTTCCAATCCCCAAAGGGTTGTGCAGAGGTGTACCTAAAAGTACACCAACATTTCGCCGGTTATGTTTAAGTCCCATGGAATAGGGGGCGAGCCTAGTGCCATCAACAGGGCATTAATCTAAACTCTATGGCTGTTACTGAGAAATTCCTGATGGAAAAACTCAATAACAACTTGCCCGACCCAGGAATCGAACCCAGGACGTTATGCTCAGCAGTCACGTTTGCAACCACTGGACCAAAAAAGCTACTGAGAAATTTCTGATAGAAAAACCCAATAACACTTTGTCCGACCTGAGAATCGAATCCAAAATCTCATGCTCACAAGCCGCGCTTGCGGCTACTAGACCATCGTTACAGTTGGTAGAAAAGATTTGTAGTCCTGTACAATTAAGATAAACGTGACGGTTATCGTTTTGGACGCTTTTATAATACGAAGCAATGACTTTCATAAACATGACGGAACATTAGCGCCATTTTGAAAGGTTACGTAAACGTAAGATGGTGTAAACCTAAGTTTGCGATATGCATAAACATCCAAAGTTTGTTGCGTGTATGCTTAAGGGTATCAAAATTAAGTATGCGATGTCCCTATTGTTTCAAAATTGTGACAGTAGAAAATGGAGATGAGTTTCTTTAAGGTCTTATTAATATTCCGTGGATATTATGGGGTTTCCAGAATTATCGCTGAGCAAAAAGGTCTAAGATTTGATCACTAGGTCGAAAAAGTGTTATTAGGTATTCCATTAAGAATTTTTAGTAGCCGACCGGCGTCGATTTGTTCCCGGTTGATCGGAATAGGCCGCCCTCCCCCACGGGAGATTATCTACATGGGACTTGCAACATATCTGGACAAAAATGTGAGTGAAATACAGGTACCCCTGCGTAACCAGTCAACCGACAGTGGATAAGAAAAGAGGCACTATGAAAAAGTCGACGTAGCCCCGCTACACGAGGCTCCTATTTCTGTCTGCAGGGTTTAAAGTAACCCATGAGCTCGGGACTGCCCCGAGCAACGTTAAGTTACGTTACTTTAAACTTTTTTTTTAAAATTTTTCCCGGGTTGGAAAGTCCACACGGATGTCCTCCGCCCTGGGGCGGGTGGAGGGGTCTGTCGGAGTCTAACCGACTAAAAACCACCGCGATGTTCCCGTCCCACACTTGCACCGGCGATCATGGGAACTAGTGCGCCTTCCACGATCCCTAGCTAGTGCCGGTCCCCAGCTAGTGACTTTAAACCCTAACCTAACATAACGTCGGGGTACCCCCAATCCCGAGCTCACTTCGCTCGCTCGGATCTCATTTTTTGGTTAAAAGAATTCTGACTTTTTTCCTCAATGCCCTGTTATGTATACTCAAACCTACATAGCACATCACACGTAATCAAACACCTAACCGTTAGTACATTAACATTAAGTACATTACACTAATACCTATGCCACTATGTGTACCTACAACCATCCTATAACTAGTTTCCACGACAAGTTCGAGGCATACACGGCAAAGCCCTTAGATCGCATAAAAGCGTTACTTAATAGGGTTTATTATGAGGCCGTCGCTTAATTAACAGTGGTGTCTGTAATTTTGGTCGTATGTGTAATACAGGCTTATGTTTAGTCAAGTGAAGTGTGAAATTGTAGGTGGGTCGGTATTTCGAGCAGTAATTTTTATGTTAGGGTAAGATTTGTCACTCCTGCCAGGGCTGCGGGACTGTTCGAAAGAGATACCGCGGCCCTGGAACATAAAGGGAACATAGATGGGTTTTAGTCAGTAGAAGTCTGACACTCCCTTCCGCTCCGCCCAGAGCGGGAGGATTCATTTGATGATTTCCCATCCCAAAAAAAGGATAAGATTTGTCAGTGAGCAGATTTAGTATGTGTTAGGTAATTTTAAATACATTAAATGATCGTTTTAATTTTGCAAAAACAGCAAGAAAAAAAAAATGTCATCTTTTTTAATGATTCCTCTTTCTTTGAGATATAAAATAAATCAAATCAATTGATATTTTAATCTGTTTAGAACTACGCAAAAAATATTGCAGTAGGTACACTAAACGAGAAATACCAGGTTCAGATTAAAGCATGCTAATAGTGAATATCAGTGCAGTGCCTGCAATATTTTCATTGGCCCGATTGATTGCAATCCGTATCAGCTCAGTTTAAAAGCAGGGCTTTTCAGTTAAATCGCGTTTAATGGGCCGATGAAATAAATCAACAGAGATATGGATACCGTTGTATATGCTTGGTACGGTTACTGGGGATATTTTTTCGGAATGTCTGTTTTTTGCATGGAGTTTTTTTAAATCATTAAGCTAATGAAGCTGTTAATGAAAAACTGATGGTCACTCAACTGAAATGATTTTTGTATTTTTGTTACAAGTGCTTACCATGATCTAGTAAATAGGTATTAACTATTTACAAGATTTACTGATCAAAAACTTGATAAGGATAGATATATCCCAATCGTGATTAGAAAATCTAGTAGGTTCACCAGTGCACCGGTGCACTTAGATATTTACCCGAAATTTTTGCCGTTGCCCCACACTAGGAATTTCTCCTGTATTGTGAGTTCGTTTATAAACACATATACACACAGCTAGACCCTGAATAACTACCTGTAGGTCAAAGAAATATTTGTTCCGTGCGGGGATCGAACTCGCGCACGCAGCGCAGCAGCCAATCACTCAGGCGCTGCGCCAACCGTGCAGTCAACAAAACCTGACTGCACGGCAGCATAAACAGGGTTACGTTTGTTTATTATTGTAAAAAAACCAAACGGAACGACGAGTTTTTGTTTTTCCGTCAAAAATGTCTCATTAGTAGCCCGGAGGCTGGATTTGCTCGGTTTATGGCAATTAGTTCACCCCCATCACGATTGCGAAATCTGACTGTCACCTCTGTCAAACCCGACGACAATTACAGGCTTGATGTTTTGGAACATGCGTCCAGTCAGTCAAGCTGCTAATACAAACTTACTTTCATCTTTCCACATATTCCATACTAATCATACGACACTAACTAAATCATTACGACAAAGACACTAAAACTAAGAAACACTTCAATTTCTTCACACTGCGATACAGTAGTACAGTACTCCAAGAGTGGGTACCACAAACTTGCAAAGTATCTATTTACTTTTGCAAACATCTTCAGTAGGAACTTTAATCACTGCCAGGTACTAAGTTTTCCGCAAGGAAATAATGCGTCTATACAATGCATACGACACTAACTAATACATACGACAAAGAAAAAAACTAAGAAACCTTTCAATTTCTTCACACCGCGATACATTACTCCAAGAGTGGGCGCCACGAACTTGCAAAGTATCTATTTACTTTTGCAAACATCTTCAGTAGGAACTTTAATCACTGCCAGCTATTAAGTTTTCCGCAAGGAAATAATGCTTCATTAAAATTTTAACACAGCGGTTTAATTTTCTATACGAGAAGGGATTTTAATGAACTGCGCTACGAGACAAGAGTTTTAATCTCCTGGTTTTTGCTTCACGGGTAAAATATAGAACGGCTTGCTAACAGGTAGTGGTGCAGTTTTGTAATATTTTTTAAGTTAGGCGAAAATGAATTTTAGGACTTTGGAGATTCAGTTCATGCGACTTTAGAATGATTGACTTTGATACAAAAATAGGATTATGATTTGAGTTATCATCAGCGTTCATCATTCTCATGCCCTTATCCCAATTTATTTGGGGTCGGCGCAGCATATCTTCTTCTTCCATACTTCTCTATTACCCGTCATCTCAGCAGTTACCTCCTTTCTAACCATATTATCCTTCACACAGCGCATTACACTGTCTGTTATCTAAACTTTAATTGTTAAGTTATATTTTAGATATCAATATTTGCATGCTGAATTTTGAGTAAGCGGAATATGTAGAACCTATTCATCTTTAACACCTCAATGTACCATATTTCACGCAAATAAAGATTATTCTTATTCTTATTCTACATCTATCGATTCTAGTTATAACACTAGACATCATATTTTGAAATTATTGCGTTCGAATTTGATGGGCTTGTAATTTTTATCAACAGATTTTTCACTTTGTCTCCGAAATGAAAAAAAACAACAAAATGCTAAAAATAAATCTTCACATAAATTATTTATTTTCAAATAATATAACTAAAAATCCCTTAACAAAATAACTAAACAACGGCTCAAGATTAAGATTAACTAACTACTATAAGATTACCCAAGGGATGTTATTTGCTCGCTATAAAACGAAAGAGCTAAGGCATATTAACCCTTATCTCTTGAGGTCTGTTTATCATTAAAGTGAGGATTAACCCGGTAGCAACGTTGTAAATAACGGATTAAGTTGAGATAAATATATTATAATACTTGATTTAATCAATATTGTTCATTGTTTACAAGTAAATTGGATAGTTTGTCCTTGTGTTAATTCTATTAATTATCAGAATCAAATTCTTTGGCCACCATGTGGGAATACTTTTAGTATTTAATTTAATTATAGACGTAGTGTGTACTTTCCAAGAGCCTGTCGCGGCTTTAACGAAGTTTCTTATATTTAACACTACATGAAAGTACATGTAGTGTTAAATAACTTTATAATAAGGAACTAATGTTTTTTGAATTTATCTGAGGAGGCTTGTATTATTAGCAATTTAGTTATATGTTTTTGTTATAATAATATTATTAGTCTGTAAGCTTTACTTGAATGTTAAATAAAATATTTAATTTTTTATCCAACAACATAACATAACATCACGCCTGTAATCCCCGGAGGAGGTTAGCAGAGGTGTACCTAATAGTACACCCAAATCTCGCCATTTATGTTTAAGTCCCATGTAATAGGGGTGAGCCAATTACAAAAAAAACCAATAACAATGTGCCCGACTCGGGAATTGAACCAAAGACCCCAAGCTCGGCAGTCGCGGTTGCGACCACTAGACCAACGAGGCAGTATGTGGGAATACTTCTAGTATTTTTTTTAATTAAGCAATTAATATACTTGTAATATAACTAGTATATACTTCTTTCTGTTTCCATTGTAAATAAACATCAAACAAAGAAGATACATTACATTTATTTTACACAGACTAAAAACACAAAATATTCTGCATAAAAGTCTCTCCACTATTCAACAAACATATTTTCGTTTTCCAAACGAACCAGTTACAGCTCTTCCAGTTTACTGTTCAAATTCCGCACACCAATCACTTACTCCTTCCCACCATCCCAAAAATACTTCCTCTCATATCCCAATAGACAAAAATACTGAAAAAATCCCCACAGCCCGTTCCTCAGGTACGTCACTACATAAGAAACGTTCATAAATTTCCCCCGTACGCCCAGACTCACCAATTTTCATATGGCTCCAGAATATGGGGTATTCTCAGACGGTTCCCTGATAGATTCTGAGGTTTACGCAAATCCTATCTCTTTGTGACAGTAATTTGTCTCCCCGGGACCCTTTGTTTTGTCCTTTTTCTAAGGTACGGATTCAATATATTCTATTCTGTTTTTCATGTATTTGACAGTTGGAATTGATGAGTAAGAGAATAACAGGTTTTGAGGAGTAAATAAGGGACTGTGATACATTCAATATTCTAATTGGCCGTTAAAGAGAAATTAACCCATTCCCTGTCCCATGAACCACATATGGTTCAGGGCGATTGTTTAGCTATTGTGTCTGCTTTGCGGACGGTGAACGTGTTAATACTTCCTCAATTTATTTGAGGTGCTGGGATATAATTATAAGGTAAGACTGTCGAACAAGAAAATCTTTTTTGAAGAAAGCATCGGTATGATAATGTTTTCTTTGGAACAAATTATACAATAATATATTGAGGGTGCGGTTTATTTAAAGTAATACTTATTTTACTCAAACAACAGGCATCTTTTATAGCTCATACGGGGAGGAAGGGACACCGACTCGAAAACGGTTACCAAGTTTTCAGTACATCATTCTGAGCCCCCCCCTCACATAGATATTGTTCATCGATAATTTTAAAAAAAACTGGCCAAGTGCGAGTCGGACTCGCGCACGAAGGGTTCCGTACCATTATCTATAAAAACGGTAAAAAAATCATATCTGTTGTATGGGAGTCCCCCTTAATATTTAATTTTTAGTATTTGTTGTTATAGCGGCAATAGTAATACATCATTTGTGAAAATTTCAGCTTTCTAGCTATCACGGTTTATGAGATAGAGCCTGGAGACAGACAGACAGACAGCGAAGTCTTAGCAATAGGGTCCCGTTTTACCCTTTGGGTACGGAACCCTAAAAAACCAGCTGTTCCATACATTCTGACCGTGTAGGTATTGCACTTTTGTAGGAAATAGCACATTTTTATTTAATAACCGATAAAAAATATCTATGTCGGGAGGCTCAGAATGATGTACTGAATACGTGGTAACAGTTATCGCGTCGGTGTTCCTTCCACCCCGTATTTTGTCTGAAATAGAATAAAAGAAAAAAAAATACTTATACAATTCTACGTCTTTGACAACAGCGAAAATTGTATGATATAACTCAATTTTTCTTATCTAATGCCCAAAGTGAAAATTGAATCTTATTATATACTGGTCACGGGCTGACGTCGACTTTTGAATAAGAATATTTTCTTACGACGACTCGACGTTGCATCTGTTATGTGCCATAAGTTAGAAGAGGTCAGGTGCAAGTTAAAATTAGTAGAATCAAATCGAAGATTTTGGCAAAAAATGAATAGAAGACTATTTAAATAAAGCTGCAGATTAAATCACGCTGAACAAAAATAAGATTAAATGTATGGTTCCGATAAAAATCTTTTAAAAGAAAAAAGGGCAATAAGGTATCATAGATGTAAGATAAGATAAGATAAGATAATTTATTTGCTCCAAACATGTGTACACATACAATATTAAAAAGTGCATGCAGGATAAAATTGAAGAAAATTGGTTCAGACATGTTTGCCACATACTATGGCGTGCAAATGTTTAGCAAAAATATTGTGATTTTCAAAATATAATTTCAATTCGAGAGAAGTCTACATAACAAAAAAAAAAAATACCAAATGGGAAAATTAAACATTGCAAAAATAAAATCATAATTTAAACTATGTCTATAAAATTAGCAACTAGTAAATAAATGTCAAAATGATACATGCCAAAAGTGAAAAAAATAAAAATCATAATTAAAAATAATAAGCAAATAAATCAATAAATGTCAAAATAAATCAATAAATGTCAGTAGACAAAGTAAATGACAGTAATGTCAAAAGTTATTAATAAAATTATAATTAAATCTATGTCATAGTAAATGGTTCTGACAGAAATTCATTAACACTATAGTATGCTTTGTCAGTTAGAAATGATTTTAATTGTTTTTTCAATTGTACATTATTAAGCTTTCTCCAACTTTTAGGTAACTTATTATAAATAATGTACGGGGTTGTTGCCCAATATACGAATGACTTTACAATGAAGATGGAATACATGAATGGACAGTCATACATCTTTTAATACAAATCATGCATTGGCACAACGCCAGATGAAATAACTTAAGACGGTCTCAACACAGTCCCTTCCAGTCGTTAGCTTCGGAACCCCTGAATGGAATACTTTCTTGTCTTTCACCGCTGCAGTTCCCCACATGCATCACAACATTAGCATAACGTGAACAGGTGCGGGCGAATAACTGAGCCGTCGCAATGCGGTATAGGGGATCTTATATTCATATTATTGTAGCGCCGCCTGAGCCACTGCCCGGGCGGTGACGATTTTAAATTCAGAAATCAAAAATGCTTCAATGTAGACGTCTGCTCTTTTATAGTATGAGCGCCTGGTACGAGCGAGTTCGTTGCGTATATTTTTTAAATTACCTATGTTTTTTGCAATACTGTCTCGCCGAAGAGAGTTATTGCTTTCTAAAAATCAATTTTTCATCAACCCCTGCGAGATTGGTAAATAAAAAAAATTGAAAAACTAAATCAGAATTTGATCCATAACTCTTTCAATACTTTTATGTAATGAAAATGCATAGGAGTAACATAATATTACTTCAACTTAGTTATAAAACGCAAACAACCTACTTCTAGCTTGAAGCTACGTTCATCAAGCAACCAGGGGGTCTAAAATGGCTGCTTTAGCAGAATCATAATAGGATAATAATATGAATTACGTTTAAAATGGTCACAAGGTTACAATTCACAACAAATAAATAAATAAATAAATATTCCTGGACATTTCACACAGCACCATCTAGTCCCAAACTAAGCAACCTAATGCTTGTGTTATGGTAGCTAGATGGCTGATAAACTACATAATTATATACATTTTTTTTTTGTAAATACATACATATTATAGATAGAAAAACAAATATTTGTTCCGTACGGCAATCGAACCCGCGACATGCAGCGCAGCAGTCAATCGCTTGACCACTGCGCCAACCGTGTCAGTGTCACAATAGTAGGTACGTCTTTGATCATTTTAAGAATTTAAACGTAAGTCATATTATTATCCTATTATGATTCTGCTAAAACGGCCATTTTAGACCCCCAGTTATAATAATATCAAGCACATATATTTAACCCGGGACTTGATTTGTGTGGAAGTAGAAAATTATCCCACGGGAATATCTTACCTAGATAAAGAAGTATCCTATGTCCTTTCCCTGGTTATGGTTTATCCGTATGCCAAGTCTCATCGAAATTCGTTCAGCCGTTAAGGTGTGAGAATGTGACAAATAAGCAAACAAACTCACTTTTACACCTAGCATAGCCAGATACTTAGAAAACGCGAGTATCACGATCCGTATGAATTTTTTTTGACTACCTACTATGACGTCATATTTACTATTTAGTTACTATACAAACAAGTTACTATAAAATATTAGACTACATTTTTGTTCTTTAAATGTCTAGTGTTAAGTTCATGAGAAGTAACATTATTGTTTTAACAAATTAGCTTGCTGCGACATTAGCTAAGTTAAGCATAAAATGCTTAAGCTGGGTACACGAAGTAGGTGCTCTTGTTTTATTTAAATACATATATCTGTATCTGTGATGAACAGTTTATTAAGCATGGTATTGTTAACTATCCATTAAAACCGTCAATCTCTATAGTAACCTACCTACTTATCAGATCTCATCTACGTCCTAAATGTCCCGATGCTGACAAGGCCTGTACCCGGCCTTTACACGGTTCCCGATTCACTGAAACTAATTAATAGGGTCGGGAACATGGCCCAGAGCTCCAAGACTTAAATTACTGTTGCAGCCGCTAAATTGAAATAGGACTCGTCAGACTGAATTCTACATTTTCGAGTAAGGGTCTCCATGTTTCTAGAAATAACGACTTATTGTAATCTAAGATATTATTCTATAGCAACAATGTGAAATGAATAAAATATTTTAATCAAGCCATGTCTCTAAATGTAGGTTCGCTTGCGAATAACGCATGTTTTACGTAGGTAATTATATAATATTACAACACATGTATTTTCCAATAGTGATCCAGTAGTGATGTATCTTAGCGGCGATTGACGGCGGCGACCTCTCGGGTCCGGCCCTGGTTCAAGCCATGGTTCGGGGCGAGAGGGAATGGGAAGCCGTCACCTCCTTCTGCGAAGCAGTCATGCTACGGAAGGAGGTGGCGGAACGTGAGAGGGAGAGAACGTCACGTCCCAGCCGCCGCGGGAGAAGCACCGGGCGTCGGGGGCCACGTGGTGGCTCTCGGCCACCGTAGGCGCGGGCCTGTGGACGGTGAGTAATGGGCTAGCTCGCCGTACGTCCCTCTTATGACGACAGGCCGTGTCGACGGCGCGTTCGTGTTCCACGCGCGCCTCAAAGAGATGTCAGCAAACATGAGGGGCCCGCAAGGGCCGATGCCTGCCAGGGCTGCGGGACTGTTCGAAAGAGATACCGCGGCCCTGGAACATGTATGGGTTTTAGTCAGTAAAAGTCTGACACTCCCTTCCGCTCCGCTCAGAGCGGGAGGAGCCATTTGATGATTTCCCATCAAAAAAAAAAAAAGGTAGTGATGAATCTGTAGTGCACACATATTGGCCACATTCCATTCACTTATGTTAAAGTCCCTTTTGAGAGGCACTTTACGCACTGCTGGGTATAGGCCTCTCTTTGCTTGTGCCAAGCTCCACGCTCCTGTGAGAGGCTCATCCAGGATATTCCCGCGATGGCAACAATGTCGTCTGCCTATCTTGCCAACAATTCTCTTTCCAGTCCTTGGACGCCACTCGGTCACAGCTTTTCTCGACCTGTCATCGACAGGACCCCATATTGAGACCCCGAACCGCTGCGTTGTTTTAAAACAAACATAACATTGTTGGTTATCCCCGAAGGGTTACGCAAAGGTATATCTGTTTATCAAACAGCGCAGAAAAAAAGTGATCCTTTTAAAAGCAAAACACACACAGCTCTCATTACAATGCTAAACCAGGCTTCTAAACACAAAAAAGTTGTCCCCAATATCAATACTTTGGAGTACATTTAAAATATGAATATATTGTAAACGTCAGCTCGACTAACAAGTACTGGAAGCCTGGAATAAAATATGACCTTCTGGCGCAGAACCACTGAAACTGTTACTTCAACCTGGCTTGTTGAATATTTATGTGCTCAGAAACGTCGCGGTTTTCAGTGCCTTACATGTGGATGATTTCATCACTTTTGGATGGTAATTAATTTTTAGTATTGGTATTTTAAAATATTGTTCAATTTTAAAGATGTTTCAAGCGATCTGAAATTACTCAGTAGCAGCCTGGAGCCTAGATTTGTGCACTGTTGATGGCAATAGGCTCTCCCTCATTACATGGGACTAAAATATTTTCTTTCACATAGGTCTACATGGGCACTTATAAAACGTAGAGAGGGTGCTCGGTTCGGGTTGGTCGTTTCCAATGGAGAAAAACCGGCGCGAAACTCCATGGTTACTCAGACTCTTTAATACTCAAAGTCGTTAAAGACTGTTAAATCACCACTGATACATGAATGTTGTTACAATCCATCATATTATCAGGATCCCCATGTTTTCAGTTTCTGGTATGTGAAATTGAATTAATGAATTTAACCCATTCTTGTAAGTAGGTTAAACAACAGTAACAGTAATAAAAGAACTGTTCCAATATTCTGAAGTTACTGAATAATAAATAATGTTCAACATTATCCAAGCCATACTTTTCATACATTCATTGAACAACTGTTTCGTAATTATCAGGCTATTAAGCAAATTTTAAATTAATTTACGCTCCAGTTTCAACTAGCGAAACTATTCATAGTGTTTCTAGAAAATTATTTTCCATTGAACAGTCGCGACCATAATATCTTTTCCATACTCATAATTCAAAAGCGATACTCTCGTGAATCAATGGATGCTTCTTCGAGAAATTAACTATTTAATAACAGAATGGCTTTGAAAATATTGGGCTTATATGTAACTCAAAAAAAAAAACTATTCATGCTTTAGGAGAAAATTGCTATAGAATCTTGCGTAAATGTAAACTATTTATGCCCGTATCTGTACTTGTGAAGACAAGAAAAAATAATGGAGACTATGTTTCCAGCTTGGTTCAATTCACTGCCTTCCCAGAATAGTTTTCTCCGGCCAACAGTTTCCATCGCCTAGTAGGACGTAAAGCTTCACAGACTTGTATCACGTATTCTAGTAGGTACGGTTTTACTGGTTTCTGGGCTCTTTGGCGGAATACGTACGACTTTTTCACCTGTGTTTGGATTGAAACGTATGTATACGTTTTGTGTCCTTTGCAATATTTGTTGTGTATCTTTTCGGATGCCGTATGATATATTTTTAAAATGAAGTTAGATACGTTGATAGTACTTTTATGAAATTAATTTATAACATAAAATAAAATCTGTTATCTGTAAATCTGTGATGAAACCATTTATTAATTTAAGACCATGTATTGTACCATATTCGGACAAATAAACGAATTTGAATTTGAATACAAATTTGAAAAATCATGTCTATTTCCCCAAAGATTTATGCAAAGGTGATGGTGTGTACAGTACGCCCACATTTCGCCGTCAGCTTTGTTTACCTGGGTACCTTAAAATACAATTATTTTGTTGTTTTCCTGGTTTGAAACATGACCAAGTTTCAGTGTTGTTTAAACAAACAGAAGGTTGGCAGTCCATTATCTATGTGCTTTTTTAAATTGAAATAAGAATAACGATCTGTGTTTTCTTTCTTTTCAATGTCTTACATTTTCTTGTCCCTATGTCTCTAATTTTAAATCAAGCGAAGTTCATTCCTGTGTGACAGTATTCTCCCGACTATGTACTAAAAGAGGTCGTACCTCGTTGCCACTCTACTAACCTGCTTCATCTATTGTCCTGACTACGTAACAGATGAAGGCCCAGTGCCACTTGAGTTGAGAATAGTTTTAATATTTTCAAGCTGACTTGAAAGGAAATGCGGCATTCCTCGCTCGAACAATACTCCAAGTAGGACCGTGCGGAATTTTTATCCGTGCCAAAAAACTTTTATGCTTTACTGCGTACATTCCCATCGGTTCGTTAGTTGAATTGAGCTGGGTATTTAAGTAATTGAGTCAGATTGCGGGATCCAAAGTGCTCTTTTGAACTACCCCTTTTTGTTTTACTGGAAAATTATCTGGCAGCGCTCGATCGAATATTGTAATTTAGAGAGGCGAATTTTGGTTGTTTTTACTAGTGTTTTTTTTTGAGGTCATTTTTGCTAGTTGACAGTATCTAGGTACCTTAGTCTTACCTTAGTCTTATATTGTATTCTATCTTTAACAAATACCTATGTAAGTTGTAGCAGTTAGTAAGCACTGCACTGAAGTGTAACTGTTCTTGGCAAAACATGTCGGGATTCGTAATTAAGAAACGTATCTTTTTTGCAAAAATGATGTTGTGTTGTGTGATATTATATTATGTGAAAATAATGAATTAAACAAAAATAGAATAAGACGTAGTAAAACAAAAATACTAATCACCCGATTTGGGTAAGTAAGAAAACTTATTCAAAATAATTCAGAACTTTTCCTGTTTTGCGGTAAATAAATCGAACCGAACCGTGAATTCGGGAAGAGTTCTACTTTCGGGTCGGGACAAACAACGGGTATCCGAAAATTTGTTAAAATCCAATTCGATAATTGTTTTTCTTCGCTAACATTTCAAAAGTTTCCAAAAACTTTGGTAACTCTTTTCTTAAAGTTTGTGAAGTTTCTTGGGTACCAAACGCCATTCGCAGAAAATTAATGGCGAATTTTTCTGCCTTTAACTTCCATTTTTCAAACGTTGAGTTCTCATTATTTTAGTTTAGCTTCGGGTATTTGGAACAATTCTTTTTGGTATAAGTTTTTAGAAGTTTTTTGTCGTTTGAATTCGAAGAAGGTATGATTAATTTTTGTCCTAGGAAATTAATTTAACCGAATTTAGGTTAATCCTGATCAGCCAGCGCCTAATCATAATTGTAGAACTGAAAAAGAAAAGAAGAACAATAATTAAATTCAAGATGATAATTTTATTATGATTACAATCTGAATTCATTTCTTTATGTAATCTCGTAAAAGAGGCACTTGAAACAGTCTCTTCATACTAAACCAATGAAATGTAACAAATAAAAAAACATAGAAAACACATAAAACATATCATAACTTATGTATTAAAACATACTAAGACAAACACATTCTATAACTATGTCTGCAATCATTCTAGGAGTCAATATATCAAGAATTAATGTCCTGGAAATAACATATAACGTTTGTCGTCCGCCCTTGTACTTCTAGTTTATTTGTCGGCTGATACGTTGAGATTTGTGGATTTATTTTTATTACTTTTGGAATATGGATTTTTGTCAATTTATAGGTATTTCTTTTGTAATGTAAGAAAGCATAGTTAAGTCAAATATCATCTATTTTATCATTGCATCTCGCTTTCATTACAATCAGTTTTGATGATTAAAAATAGAGTTTTAAATATCTTTATAACGTATATCCGTTATGAGCATGTAAATTATGAATTATGGACTGTTTTTTAAACTGAAATGCTCATCTGTAAATATAACATTTAAAAAACACGCTTTAGCCGCCTGAAGTCATTTTATTTCTCGTATTTTTCTCAGCCAACCCTTTCATTGAATACCCATTCATCATGGGAATGCATAATAATTAACTAGTCCGCCATCTTTGAGAGTCCGCCATATTGGATTTAGAATAACGTCGCTTAGCAGCACATACGTCATTGTTATCCAAACTAAACATGTATGCAAAATTTCAGTTCAATCGGAAACTGGAAAGTAGGTATCTGAGGTAGTTAAATTTAACTTCTAAGATTTTTGACGTGACAACGTCTAAATCGATGAACGCCGGCTGCATGCACGAAAAAGGATGACTCATTGTCCCGTTACGCTCATTATACGCTTGCGCCGCATCTATCTCTCCTCCACTGATTGCATACTTTTATTCATAAAATTATGCAATCATTTCATCAATGTTTTGTTAGGACGTTGTCACGTTAAACTATCGTCCGTAAACCAACTTTACAGACAACCAATTTTTTACATAATTATTTAGTTACAGATGAAGCGTGTCAAAAATACGTACACTGTATCTAAATCAAAACCCAAAGCTAAAGCCAAGTCTGCTCTCTGTAAGAGGAAGCCGTAATTCATCACTTGACCCAGTACGGGTCGGTGAATATCACACGTCTTCGAATTGTCGGTTATAGAACACAGTCATAATAGCTGTTTCGTCACAATGCTTTCCTTCACCGTTTTGAATCTCTAAGCATCGCTTCTCTCTCACTTTCTTCTTCAACCGTGGGCCACCGAATGCAGAGTTTAGGTCTCTTCCAAATCCCAAAGCATACTTTCGACTAATTCAAAAAATCATCAAAGTATAAATACAAAGATACTATCTAACTCCACCTCCTAACAGATATTACCAACAAACTCAATACAGAAACACCATCGCATTTAACTGACAATGATAGTTACAGTATCGTAAAACCGAGTAATATCATTCCATTTAAACCCATCAGGTGGGGTTGCAGTGCATCCCATACGTTTAATGGCTATCGATTTACCATAGGCCGGGCGTATCCGTATCTCTACCGGGATCTGGGAATCGGTATTGGGCATATTGTTATAATTTATTCATTCGGTATTGGTCGGTGACTTAGGTATGTTTTTTCGGTTATTTGTATGATTTTGAGCTATTGGTAAAGCTTGAAGAAGGTCTATGCCCAGCTGCAGTATTGATGAAACTGTTGTCGCAAATAGTTTGACAACTGTCGGTTCTAGAAAGAGACCGAAGATGTACAATCGTTTGTGTTGGCAAAAAAGAACTTTATCGAGATATAGTAGGTAATCATTTTGTCAGTGTTAGGTTGATTACGATGATAAAAAATTCGTCATAAATTGAAGACATAATTAAGGCACCAAATAGCAAATACGAGTAACAATCCTGTCGAAAATCGTTGTAGAAATACGATACGTATTGCAAGCGATTTCCACTTGTCTAGACCCACTGAAACACCCTAAATGCGTCCAGATAACTAACCGTTTTGCATGCGTACAAATACTGTAACTGCACTTTCGTGTAGTTAGTTATGTAGGCATACAAACAAACTGCTCACATGTGGATAGCACAATGTCCAATGGCACCTAGTATCTTCGGTATACCTGCGTCTGAATACTCAACAGGGGCCAATATATTATCAATTAATCATAGGCTAGCGTATGCCCGCGGCTTCGCTCGCATGAAGTCCGATAATAATTGTACGATGGGATCGTACTACCGGGATAAAAAGTATTATATGATGTGTTAATCCAAGAAATAAATTATCTTTGTGCCAAATTTCATGCAAATCTGTTTAGTCGTTTTTGCGTGAAAGAGTAACAACAAACCTCCTTACAAACTTTCACATTTACAATTATTTACAATAACATCATGAGTCATGATGTTATTGAAATAATTGTAAAACCCATTACCACTTTACAATAAAATTGGACCAGCGCCCTCAAATCCCGAAAATAAAATCAGCTGCTTCATTAATTTACCTGTAAGTACGTTCGCATAACTTTAATTTTCTTGCGAGTACATTTGGACTGCTTAAAAAGTTAACTCTAACTCTCTCCCTGGTTGACACTGAAGTGCTGTGCTTGACCGACACGGAGGACGCATGGAAAGTGGCTTGCCCAGATACAAAGCGGGCCGTGAACCCGTTTTCCCAGAGACAGTGAGATGAGCCGCTCTGCAGGTTAGTACACCACCACCAATACTGCTGAGCGTGCCCGCCTGTAACCGCTGTCCAACGTGGCAATGCTGCCAGCCTTCTTGGAACTTTTCTCGTTGACAGTGATGCAGATGAATTTTTTAACGCCCTATAATTATTATTCCCTTATGATACTTGTTATGTACAAGTTTTTTAAATATTAATAAGTCTATTAATAGTTTGTAAATAGACTTTTAACAATAAGTCTATTTACTGACAAGACTGCTGAGATGGCGAGTAATAAACAAGTACGGAAGAAGACATGCTGCGCCGACCCCAAATATATTGGGATAAGGGCAAGAGAATGATGATGACTTATAGTTTGTAAATAATGTACATACGCATAGTAAATAGAAATTAAAAGTTATTAAACTAAAGGAAAATAAGAAGTTATTTTAATACCTTTTATTTAATTTGCTTTTCTAAGCAAAACTTTTATTTCGTCCTTTTTGTTGTTCAATTACATCTTCCAAGAAAAGTAATAAGGCGTAAATAAAAACATATCAACATGATTTTCCTCTTGTTGTTATCGACGAATGTAATCAATTTAAGTTCATTCGATCGACTCAACGAAACTCGAGCAACTCAATTTGAATTCGGGGAAATGAAGCCCGATATCTGTATTTAAACAATAACAACAAAAAGCTTTCATACCTTCAATATTTTAGGAAAATCGTAGTGAAGCATAGAATAAAACGTGTAGAAGTGAAACTCAACTTCAAACGCGTAAATTATCTACGAAATATGCCTTCATTTCCGAAGTAGAAGAAACGTTCAATACATTCAGAGAACTGTTTTTTTTTTGTGTGAAAATACTCATGGATACCTTCCGTCTGTGGCGAGCAGGTTATGTCAAACTCTAACTGACTAAAAACCCACTGTTCCAAATACTACCATGTATCGGGGGCCCGAAAAATACACGGACTCCCGACTGGTGTCAGCCCGACCATTACCGGCGGGCCCCATCACCAAGTGTGACCAGCGACCGCACGTTCTCCATAAAGGCGCGCAGGAACCACTGCACGCCACTTCTTTGGGCCTGGCCAACCCTAAGTTCGCCTCCCGCATGCCCCTCCTTATGGTGGCCGGAGATCATTAAGCACCGTTCGCCGCCCGCTGCTCTGATGGACATTCAGAGAGCCTCGTTAAAGTGTCATTCTATCAATGATCATCTTCTTTGATTGGCCTGTTGGTCTAGTGGTTAGTGACCCTGACTGCTAGGACGGAGGTCGTGGGTTCGATTCCCACACAGGACAAATCTTTGTGCGATGAGTACGATTATTTGTTCTGTATCTGGGTGTGTAATTTATCTATAATATTATGTACCTATGTATTTAGAAATATATATGTATGTTTATCAGTTGTCTGGTTGCCATAGTACAGGTTCTGCCTAGTTTGGGATCAGATGGCGGTGTGTTGGTTGTCCCATGATATTTATTATTATTTATTATCTTCGTAAGGATGATAAAAATCCAAAAACATTATTGGATTCACAGAAACAGACTAAAAGGTTGCTTCAATCTTGTTCAAAAGTGTTGTACGTAGAAATAGCAAACGCTACAAAAGCGTTTGCAACCCTCAGATGACCAAAACAGAGTCATCAAATAGTTGAGAGGGCTTGACGTAGTGGATAAAGAGTGGTATATGATTATTTCGGTGATAATGATACACGCTCAAAAGACACCCACCTACATGCGTTTCGTTTCCATACAGTAATTCTTAATCTATGATCGAATTTCGAGTGCAGGCCAAAGTGAGAGGTATAAATCGAACGGCAGCCGTATGGTAAGTGTTTGTCCCTCGATACGGTGGACGCACGTTGGTAGTACACGGTCTATGTGGCAGGTACTCCTAACGGCTTTAGAGAGGCTTTGTGTGTTCCTAAAATGTGTGTCTATAGAACTTCCTGTGGTGACTGAACAAATATTTATGTGTTCGCCTTTTATGCCATAAACTGGAATACCGACGTCGTTATTTTGTTAAGCCACGTTTTATGGCCTTACACATGTATTCAGAAAAGCACATAAAATAATAATAAAGTCGTTTGTTACGAAGCAACATTCACACGTGAAAAATCGTCAATGTTTCCGGAGTGTAATTTTCTGTGCTTACGGCCATTTATCCATTTGAATGAGTGAGTTCTTATGTCAAACCGAACCTCAGTAACTGAGTTGTTGAGATCAGATTGGCAGTCGCTCCATGAAAAATACTGGTACTCGATCCGGTTAGACTGGGAACCCCAAAACAGCAGGGAAAAGGCTTGGCAGATGTTGATGACGAGCCTACATTTTTATTCTTCGGCTTGTGCTAAAGTACGGGGACCACATATTTTAATCGATAATATAAAAAAAAAACCAGCGCATTACTATCTCACTGCTAAGCAATTTCCACTTTTCATACAAAGAAGTCACTGAGGATTTTTAATTTTAATCAAAATATATGTCCATTATCTTCAAAATACAACCATAATAATGCATTTGCATATAACCCCGTCTCTAGTATTAAGTATAATTCAATTTTGTATTACAAAAAATTCATTCCTAAGTTCCCTTAGTTAACTCGCCAACCGATAGCTTCATTACACAATACCGACTCCAGCTCGTAACACAGATAACAAAGCTTAGGCATATTACACAATAACCGAGTATTAACACAAAAGACATTTAAACCCGTCTGCTGTGTAAAATTGAAGTGCAATTGAGCGTACAATCGCATCAGCGGAAACTGGGATTCGTTTTGTTGAGCTCATCGACCTGGGCTCTGGAACGGCGCAAATATGCAATGGTGTGGCACTTTACACTCCGGATTTTTGGGAGAGCTGTTTTGTGTTTGAATTTGTAAGTATATAGTTGAGACTTTTTAGGTAAAAAATAACATAATTTAAAAAAATTGCTGCCTTGTTGCTCTAGTGGTCGCAAGCGCGACAGCTGACCATTAGGTCCTGGGTTCGATTCCCAGGTCACACAAAATGCTCTTGGGTTTTTCAATCAGGATTTTTTCAGTAGCAGCCACGGAGTCTGGTTATGGGCCCGGTAGATAGCAATAAGCTCGCTCCCTATAATTTGTATTTTTAACAAAATTGGCGAAATGTGGGTGTACTGTAAGGTGCAGCTCTGCCTAACCTTTCGGATATTACAGGCGTGATGTTATGTATGTAAATAATCATATAAGATTAATTTCCATGGATAGACTGAAACAAAAGAACTTCAATTGTTACATTGATGTCCAAGAAGCGACTCGTCTGTAGAAGGCATAACCAGGACTGAACATGTACCTGCTCCAATGAATGTGAGGTTCTATTCTCTGTGTTACATTTTCTAGAACAAACTCAAGCATTTGTCATAAATTAAAGCTTGTCATGGCTTCAGTT
Organism: Eurois occulta; assembly: GCA_950022335.1. NCBI lineage: Eukaryota > Metazoa > Arthropoda > Insecta > Lepidoptera > Noctuidae > Eurois > Eurois occulta. The sequence continues at coordinate 3,295,122 of OX465486.1, forward strand.
GTAAATTTAAGTTCAATATGACATTTACGGCGTGATATTTTATGAGTCATTCATAACTTTCACGGTTATAATTGCTTGCTTGCGGGTTTGTTGAGTGTTTGACGGAAAATCAAATGTGGAAGGTTAAATTTTCTTGAATAGCGTTGACATGGCGGTCAAATTAAATTAGCTTGTGGAACTCCAAACACGTGAGGAGTATCGATATCTAAACGATCTTATCTAATTTAGTTTTTTTCGTCCGTCGTTCGTTATCCAAGATGTAAACAAACCCTTCACGTAGCCGACAACCAAGCATGATGTACATCAAACTAAGTATCTCTACACAAAATTATTGCAGGGAAACGATTTTTTTTTTTGGGGTCAAAAATCGCGTTTTACGGTAGAACTCAATGTAACGCACTGATGTAACATACTGATGGATGCATTGAATAGTGCCTGTCTTGGAGGTATTTAAAGTAAAGATACAAAATTAAAAACCTGTAGGTATTTAAAAAAAAGTGTGAAAAAGTTGGAACTTTGACCCCCAATATCTCTGTATACAGAAGGTTCCCAGGTATGGTCTAAAACAAAAGAATGATCGCAATGACGGCCTTTCGACTCCGTTATGGGTGCTTTTACACCCATTGTAATTACTTTATATTACCGCACGCAAAATACACGCTTGGACGTGGCGTTGCGGACACCAGCCCGTTATACTATACTATACTTCATATTAATTACTAGTTCCTTCAATCAGACGTAAAAACCATCAATCCCAGCTTTACTCATGTTACCATCTAATTTCACAAACAACGGGAAAAAATACCTTATTTTCCTTATACCTGGCCCGAATATCTTGGTAATAGTAACCGATATCCACTATTGGGAGTCTCTTACGTAAATTGGATCTGTGAATAGATATGATCTGATTGAATTAGTCGGTCTATCCACGCTCCCCCGCTCTCCTGAGACGGTAGGTACGTACACCCTGTATACAACTTATACACCTGTATACAGGGTATAATAAGAATTGAGGGTGGGAATTCCTGGAAGTTTGTCTCAATTGATTTTCGTTGGAGTTTTAATTGAGGAACTGAAACGTGTGACGTAATATTTTTTTTTTAGTCCATGTAGATTTGTAGTAAAAAAAATACAGGTAACAGTGATTTTGCAAAAAAATCTGTAAGCTATGAAAATGATTTACCTTAATTATTTTCCAATATATTCACAACTAGCTGTGTTCCAGTGCATTTTTATCATCACATATGTAATAAAATAGTAACCTATATAAAAACACGAGTAGTTTATTTGTATAAAACGTGTGTGCTGAAAACAGACGTCTTTTGCATTCTGAACTTTATTTATTGTATTGCGGCAAGTAAATTTAGCTTACCTGAAAACATTGAACATTTCAATCCAGTGAAAGGTAAAGCCGAACCTGAAAGCTAGCATCGTGTCATGTATCCCATCCAAGGTCTCAGGCAGAACTTAGGTAGCACTAAGACATTAAATTGATTTTTATGTGACTCCAGCTTTTTCCTGTTTAAGTTGTGAATTAAGTGACTGGTGAATGGAGATAGAGTAGAATATTCATTATTATGTACAGCAAACAAGTAACATTCATAAAATAAAAGAACACATAAGGTGACACAATGGCGCGGGCCTGTGGACGGTGAGTAATGGGCTAGCTCGCCGTCCGGCCGCCTTATGACGACCGGCCGTGTCGACGGCGCGTTGGTGTTCCACGCGCGCCTCAAAGATATGTCAGCAAACAGGAGGGGCCCGCAAGGGCCGATGCCTGCCAGGGCTGCGGGACTGTTCGAAAGAGATACCGCGGCCCTGGAACACAAAGGGCAAACGAAGGAACATGGGTGGTTTTTAGTCAGTAAAAGTCTGACACTCCCTTCCGCTCTGCCTAGAGCGGGATCATTTGATGACTTCCGATCCGAAAAAAAAGGTGACACAATGGACGGTCTTATCGCCAAAAGTGATATTTATATTTATAGTCCTAGATATAAATGAAATAATCGTACACTATCCAATATGAGACAAGAGGTTTGCATCAGGCATTAATCCTACTACAGGTCACACACACACAGTCGCAGGTCACAGTTCTGCAGACACGGTTATTTAAATGCCATGTTTTAGGTTCCTCACTCAGGTATAGTATGATGAAATAACGTAGTATGTGCCTGAAAATAAGTTTGTCAGAGTGAAATATGTGTGAATTACAGATGAACAAAGCAAAATTTGTTGTTAATTGTTCATGTGCCTAAACACAGCTGACGTCTAGAGGCGTCAACAGATTAACAATGCAATTACACACACACAGGCCAAACTCATTAGTACGTAAATTTAATTCAATAAAAAGTCTGAGAAACACGTACCTCCTCATAATTCTTGTTGAGTAGATACTTAAAGTAACTTCAGAAAGCAAGTACTTGTAATGTACGGTGTACTTACTTTTATTGCGAACGCGGACTTTCTTTGAACTTTTTTCTTTCTTTTTTTTTGTTACGAAGTTTGTAAGTTGTAATTATGTTTTCTGCTTGCCTTGTAAAAACGGTGCAATTGGTAGTGTGATACAGATTGTTATGAATAAAGTTAAAATTGTTCTTTCTGTGAGTGTCGTAGGTTATACCTAATATTTATAATATTTTACGTATTTTTCGCTGACAAAGTATTTTTGTCTGCTGTTTAATTTAATATTATAAGTTCCTAGTCTCATATTAGTTTCAGAAACCAACAGATCACTTTGGAATACCTGCTTTAATGTTACAACATTTATTACACTACAAAATACGTCAGTGTCATGGCGGCCGACGTTGAGCCTCTATAAAATATTACGACGTACGGCCTAAATGGCGTAGACCTAATCTGCAAGCCTAGTGTGATATTGCAGGAAGACGTCAGGTATTTTTTATTTTATAGCTTTTTATGATTTATTTAAAGCAATTTTATAAATGAACTAGCTTTTGCCCGCGGCTTCGCCCGCGTGCAGTTCGGGAATTGCCCACGGGATCTTGCCTACTTCTGGGATAATAAGTAATCTACATCTATTTGTATCAGACTATAATCTATCTCTGTGCCAAGTTTCGTCCAGATCTGATCAGCCGTTCTGGCGTGATTGAGTAACAAAGATCCATTCATCCAAACTTTCGCATTAATAAATAGTTTATGTAAGATATATATGTAATATTATTATTTAGGGTTCCGCACCTCAAAGGGAAAAACGGAACCCTTATAGGATCACTCGCGTGTCTGTCTGTCTGCCTGTCCGTCTGTCACAGCCAATTTACTCTGAAACTACCGGACCGATGGAGTTGAAATTTGGTACATATATGTAAGTCATCGATTCAAAGACGGACGTATAAATTAATTTTAAACAGGGGAGCCACTTTTGGGTCGTAAATTAAAAAATGAAAATAAAAATATTTCTAAACTACATCGTGTATATCAAAAACTGTGATACACGTGTCTCATAATTTTAATTGAAGAGTGATGTGTACATTAAGTTTTGAGTCAACCGACCCAGAGAATATTAAGTTTCACAGAAAATTCAACCCCCATTTCAAAACAAAGAATACATCCTTCAAATTTCATGTCATTAAGACCAGTGGTTGATATATTAGTCAGTCAGTCAGGACTTTGATTTTATATTGCGGGATGATTTTGGAAAAACTGTAAGTAGAGTATGTAGACTTTCAAGTCTATCGACACTATCTATGTCCGTCCGTCGTATGACGACAGGCCGTGTCGACGGCGCGTTCGTGTTCCACGCGCGCCTCAAAGAGATGTCAGCAAACGGGAGGGGCCCGCAAGGGCCGATGCCTGCCAGGGCTGCGGTACTGTTCGAAAGAGATACCGCGGCCCTGGAACATAAAGGGCCAAAGAAGGAACATGGGTGGTTTTTAGTCAGTAAGAGTCTGACACTCCCTTCCGCTCCGCCCAGAGCGGGAGGGGTCATTTGATGATTTCCCACCCTCCAAAAAAACAAAAAAAAAAGGGGTGGAATTTCGAAAAACCCTTTCTAAGTGGACCCTTTGCCACTAGTAGGTACCAGTGGCGAAGAGTGAAAATTGAGTCAGGGGAAACCGAAGAAAAAAATGAGAATTGTTTTTTTTTCCTATGTTTATTTGGACCTCATTTTCGTTATCAGTGACCTCAAAAACTATGAAAATGATAACCCTGATGAAAAATCTAAAAAAAATGGTTGGTGCCATTTAGAATTTTCATTTTGACCTAATTTTCGATATCAGCGACCCTGAAAACCATGAAAATGACATCGATGACGACAAAACCAAATATTTTCGTCCGCACCATCTTGGATTTTCATTTTGACCACATTTTCGTTATCAGCGACCCCAAAAACCACGAAAATGACATTCATGAAGAAAAACCAAAAATTTTCATCGGCGCCATCCTGAATTTCATTTTGACCTAATTTTCGTTATCAGCGACCCCAAAAACCACGAAAATGACACTCATGACGAAATAACTGAATTTTTTTGCTGGCGCCATAATCGATTTACAGTTTGGCCACATTTTCGTTATCAGCGACCCCAAAAGCCATGAAAATGACACCCATGACGAAAAAACCTAAAATCTTCATGGGCGTCGTCTTGAATTTTTATATTTTGACCTCATTTTCGTCATTGGCGGCCCCAAAAACCACGAAAATGACACCCATGACGAAAAAACCGAAAAAAAAACAGGACTGAATTTCATACTGGGGGATGATTTTGGAAAAACTGTGATACACGTTTCTCATAATTAATCTCTTCTTAACTGAAGAGTATGTACACAAAGGAGATCGCCAGAAATCCATACATCGTTGGGCCAAATATGAACAGTAATAATTTATGTATTATTTAATAGATAAAACACAAACATATTCATATCAGAAAGATTTTTTTTTAAATTCTATGGGAATTAGGAAGAAAATAAGTTTTTGGGTCACTAGGTTAGGTTATGCGTCAGATGGTAAGAATTGTACCTATAAAACGCCAAAATGTATTGTAAATACCATAATCAAATAAACACATTGATTTAATTGTTTGTAAACATAATATTTGTGCTACTATTAGCATATTATTGCATAGCACAAAAAAGGAATTAGGTAGGTAAAATAAACACAAGTTATTTTTTCAATATTTTATTCATCTTCATTTTCATACTCAATTAATATATCATACAGGAATGGTGCTGGAGGTGTGATGGTATTTTGGTACCTTGCCACTGTTTGACGACAGTCCTTGCCCTTATTATGGAAAGAACTGCTTCATCATGTAAAGGCACACTTCCAGTAGCGTTGCTACGATCAGTAGGGATACCACAACTCACGCAATTCACCATTATCCAGTCGATAAGCAATCGGTGTCCAAGTCCGTAAAATCAATCCAAAGTCGTCAGAAAAATAGCAGAAATCGAATAATAAGCACATCCGCACGAGTACGAAAACGAATGACGGGACTTGACGGGAGTGACGTGACATTGACATTTTGACAAACATCGATATTTTTTCGTTTTGAAACAGTTAACTAATACACGATTTTGAACGATGTTATTGTTAAATAAATAAATAACTATTACTAACACAACAATAATTTCATCAAATGTCCTTTTTTCTTTTATAAATGATTATAATGTTCATGACCAATGCTAAAATAAAATAGATATCGTTTTTTAGTAACTTCTTTAGAACTACTAGTTTTAGAACGAACTCGTAATGACCTGACAGCTTGTTTACGGAGCTAGTTTTAGAACTACATTCAATTTAAAACCATATTTCAAATTATAATTTTTAGCTCATTCCGGTAGAAAGTTATTATTGTTACATGTTATTTTTAATCAGTAAAAAATCTAGTCTTTTTTAATATACATATCGTTTCTGTACATACTTTGGCCCAAAACTGGCCATCTCCTTTTCAATTCAATCGACCTCGAGAATAAAAAGTTTCATAGAAAACTCAACACCCATTTTTACCCTCTTAGGGGTAGAATTTCGAAAAAACTTTTCATAGTGGATACCTACTCTTCACAAAGAATACGCCTTCCAAATTTCATTTCTCTAGGACCAGCGGTTTGGGCTCTGCGTTGATATATCAGTCAGCCAGGACTTTGAATTTTATATTGGGGGATGATTTTGGAAAAACTGTGATACACATCTCTCACAATTTTAACTGCAGAGTATGTACACAAACTTTCAAGTCAATCGACCCCGACAGTAAAAAGTATCACAGAAAATTCAACACCCCAATTTACCCTCTTAGGGGAGGAATTTCGAAGAACCTTTTCTTATTAGATATCTACTCTTCACAAAGAATACACCCTCCAAATTTCATTTCTCTAGGGCCAGTGGTTTGGGCTGTGCGTTGATATATCAGTCAGTCAAGACTTTGAATTTTATATTGGGGGATGATTTTGGAAAAACTGTGATATACATTTCTCATAGTTTTAACTGAAGAGTATGTAGACTTTTAAGTCAATCGACCCGAGAATAAAAAGTTTTACCGAAAATTTAACACCCCATTTCTCCCCTTTAGGGGTGGAATTTCGAAAAACCCTTTCTTAGTGGATACCTACTCTTCACAAAGAATACACCCTTTAAATTTCATGTCTTTAACACCAACAGCTTAGGCTGTAAGTTGATATATCTGTCAGTCAGTCAGGACTTTGAATTTCATATTGAGGGATGATTTTGGAAAAAGTTTGATACAAGTTTCTCATAATTGTAACTGCAGAGTAGGTACACAAATTTTCAAGTCCATCGACCGCGAGAATAAAAAGTTTCATAGAAAACTCAACACCCCATTTTACCCTCTTAGGGGTAGAATTTCGAAAAACCCTTTCTTAGTGGATACCTACTCTTCACAAAGAATACACACTCCAAATTTCATTGCTCTAGGACCAGCGGTTTGGGCTGTGCGTTGATATCTCTGTCAGTCAGTCAGGACTTTGAATTTTATATATATAGATGTATCATAATACAGAAGCAGCGGTGAAATATAAAGAACCAACACATTAAAATATAAATTTTAAATAGGCTTAGTTTAAAATACAACTCTAAGCTAGCGTTTGACATGTTATTATGGCACAAAGAACTACATTTTTTTTCACAAAAAAACGAGTTAGTTTTCGTGAAATAAAAATCTCAAATCATCTCGTTTACGTCTGTTATTAAATAAATTTAATTTAACACAGATGATCCTACATCGCATCTTCCAACAATATTCAATCAAGAGACTGCAACATTTCAATCAATTTACCTTGCCACAAAACTCATTGTCACCCTAATACCGGGTGAAACATTGGTGAATTTTCCGGCACGTAAAGTCTCAGATTTAATGTAATTTATCTGCACTCATGAAGCACTCATTCGAAACGATTTACGCGCGTGTACTCAACACTCATTCCGCCTTAATATTACGTGAAACACTTGTACGAGTCGTGAGAGGCTCGTGGCTAAATAATAACAGCCGTACGGGTCCATCTTCAAGGGTTAGCAACGCTTGCCAAAGTTGGTCCGTGGATACGGTCATTCATTACCTACCAATCACAATATCGACTCAATTCACTCAATAATAAAATCGACCACGCTCTCGCTTTTCATTGTTTGCTACGGCCCAGCTGTGGCGGTCGCGGGTCTGTGCCTCGTGGGGCCTGTTCGCGGCTCGTTCTGTGCATGCCCAAACAGCTCGATATGCGCCCACAACCCAGGCGATGTATCTGCTAAACGCCCTGATTGCTCAGGAACCGAATCTTGATATGTTAACAAGTAGCAGTAAAGCTATGCTTAATTATTGGATAAAGATTGTTTCATCAATGTCATGTTGTTGGGTTGCTGCACGCTTTGGTATAAACTATTAGTGTAGCAAGTATCTGTATAACTATATTAATACCCGGTCCCTTCGTACATCGGAAAGCACGTTAAGCAGTTGGTCTAGGCTGTCATTTGTAGATATTTGACAGTCGTTATAGCAGTCAGAAGCCAGAAAAACACAGATACTCAGATGTATCAGGTTAGACTGGAAGCCGACCCCAACTTAGTTATGAACAAGCTAGCCAGAATATGAGGAATTAACGTAAACAAATCACTATATGAACTCACAGATTTAATGTGATTTATCAGCAGTCATGAAATAGAAACGATTTACGCTCGTGTAAATTCTCATTCCGATTTTTAGGGTTCCGTACCTCAAAAGGAAAAAACGACACCCGAATAGGATCACTCGCGTCGGTCTGTCTGCCCGTCTGTCACAGCCAATTTAGTCCGAAACTATTGGACCAATTGAGTTGAACTTTAGTACACAAATGTAAGTCAGTGACCCAAAGACGCTCGTGTAACGTAAATTACGGAATTTTGTGGGCCATGAAGCATGGGGGCCACTTTTGGGGGCTAACAGAAAAATAAAAAATTCCAAACTATATCGTGTTACATATCAAAAGAAATGACTTATTGTGAGCATTTCAAATATTTTTTTTTTATAATTTTAAAATACTTATTTAGTTTTGAAGTTATTTAACATAATAGGCGAATATTGACCATTCCCCGCCTAACTCCGAACATTACAAGGCCGAAAATTTTGAAAAAAATTAAAAACTGTTCTATGCCTATAGATTACAGGAAAAATAAAAATCTATGGTAACATATTTGGGTCAGATTTCAAAAAACTTACGGAATTTAGTTGATTAACATACGGAACCCTCTCCACGCGAATCGAACTCGCACTTGTCAGATTTTTATATAACGTAAAACACTAGTTTTAGTCGTCAAGTTCTAGACAAAGAATAGGAATCTTGAATGCTCTCAGTACAGCCCTCTTCAGATTCAGTCTTGAATATTAAATCATTTGCCAAAAATATTAACTATTGAAACTTACGCACACATTGCCTAGACACAATGATGATGGAAGTATAAAAAGTTTTTGGCAGCTATCGTAAATCCAACGATAATTCTATTGATAGTTGTTAAAGAATCACAAAACGCTTTTAAGGTGGAAACCAGAATAGCCCGCGAAATTCAAATTTTTTTGATGATTATAATTCTGTAACTACATACGTGATACTGGCCTAGGTTGGTCTATGGATGGGTGACCGTATTATGTACCGAGTTTCCTCCGTGCCTCGGAAAGCACGTTAAGCCGTTGGTCCCGGCTGTCATTTGTAGATCTTTGACAGTCGTTACGGGTAGTCAGTGGCCCGAAAGTCTGACAACCAGTCTTACCAAGGATATCGTATTACCCAGTACTAACTGAGTTGTGGTCAGATAGGCAGTCGCTCCATGTAAAATATTGGTATTCAGCTGCATCCGGTTAGACTGGGAGCCGACCCCAAGATAGTTGGGAAAAGGCTAGGCAAATGAATGATACGTGTTACTAGCGTGACTCATTATTCATCAACATACAAACTGACACCGATCTGCAAATTGCAAAAAACGTAAGATAATTTGAATTTCGCGGGCTTAAAGCTCTTGCCGCTTTTATTTCCTCTAAATCTAGTTGCCTAAATATGGTGCAATGCATTCAGGATGCTGCTGGGGCTGCCACGCTTCTGTAGTGCATCGGGAATGTTTGCTGATGCCCATACTGATGGCTTCTTAGCGATCAGACGTAAGCATGCCGCGTCGCTGCTGCAGAGGGTCCGGGGCAGCTCAAACAGTCTCCTGAATGTCATTGCGGGGAAATTTGATTGCCCGTTTATGCATTTCATTTCTAACCTACATGTTTTACTAACGTAGTTTTTAAAGTTCATGTTTACTAACAATTAATATGGATGAAAATGATATCTGAATAAAATGATGATTATTATATTATTATGGTCATCCAAAACTAAAATAAACGTAACATCACGCCTTGTAGTCCTCGAAGGGTTAGGCATAGGTGTATCTAACAAGTACGCCCACATTTCGCCAGTTATATTATAGTCCCATGTATCCGGGGGCGAGCCTACTGCCATCAACCGGGCACAAATCTAGGTTCCAGGGTTTTTCTTAATAATGAAATTGCAGATGGAAAAACCCAATAACACTTCACTAAAATATAAAAACGTATAAAATGTATTTTCAGAAGCATTTACTTAGTATTTTTTAGCACTTTTATTTTTTTCAACACTTAAGTAATGATTGACACAGAACACAGAAGTTTCAGGTTCTTCACATTTTCCAGACAGAAAAAAAAATATTATGTAGTTATTGCCAGTTAAAATTGTGCATAAATGCATATAGCGTCGAAGATAGATGCAGTATTGGTTACTGACAGCATCAATTTCACCAAATTAAGCTGCTCAAAGCGACACCATAATGACTATTACCTTTATTAATTAATTTAGCAAGCATACTCGCTTATTGGTTTGATAATTATTATATTAATTGTGCTTACTATGTAACTACCGACTGAATGGAGCCAAATTAACATTGTTTCATTGGTTTCGCTCATTGTTTAATGTTGACTAAAATGGTCTATGTGGTAATTTAACATTCTGTTTCACTATAATAGTGTCAATAATTTAGTTATTAATACTTTATGATGAATAATTATTATTTATTTTTGTGTGTTTGGGGTAATAAATTTACCTCTGTGATTTAATTTTGCTGAAATCATCAGCGGAATATGATTGAGGAGGAGCTCGTGGTTAAATAATAACAGCCACTCGGGTCGATCTTTAGGTTAAGCTGTGCTTGCCTAGGTTGGTCTGCGGATGGGTGATCACCCATTACATAACGAGTTTCGTCCGTGCCTCGGAAAGCACGTTAAACCGTTGGTCCCGGCTGTCATTTTTAGATCTTTGACAGTCGTTACAGGCTTACCAAAGATATCGTATTACCTAGTACAAACTGGGTTGTGGATGTCCGATAGGCAGTCGCTCCATTTAAAATACTGTTATTTAGCTGCATACGGTTAGACTGGGAGGCGACCTCAAGATAGTTGGGAAAAGGCTAAGCAGATGATGATCAGCGGAATATGATTGTATCACTGCAACAGTCTAAAAATCTAAATTTGAAAAAAAAGAGTGCTCCTGCTATTGTTACAGGTACTCTGATATAGACAAACTCATTCTCAGAATTCAGCTTACTATTTCATAGTCGATTTCCTAGGATATCGTTGACATAATGGTCCAACCATTGTTGCAATTACTAAGCTTCAAGCGCTCCACATCAGTTGTAGTCTAAGATTGTTGTCGGCTGGTATGCTCAGTAAGAGCGCCTTCAGTGGCCTGCTATAACCATAGGTCAGTATAACACTATCAGAATATTAGTTTCATCTTAATAAACGTGATTATCTAATTGAACCACATAGAATCTAAATAGTAACTTTAGCTGGCTAACAGATGTTACTCGGAAGCCAAAAGTCTTTTGACCCTTGATGAATTTTGGTAGAATCCTCGAAAGGAACCAAATACACGTAACACTAATTTGAACCCCTTTCAGTTAATAAAGTTACCACCACAAAAAAACCAACACTACTAAGCAACACATTTCAATATTGTAGTTAATATTACAAAGCACGAAATATTAGTACCTAAAAATACAGCCGTTTACAATAAGAAACAGAAATAGGGTTCTAAAGACTCGACAATTTTCTGCTACACACAAATAAGCCACAGCGCAGGGCTGTCTCACACAGACGACAGTTTTATTTCAACCAAAATGTGCAGAAAACGCAGGAAATTTAATTTTGTACACAATGATGGTTCTATCTAGACGGTGTAGAAGAAATTTAGTAGAAAAAGTTTTGCTTATATTACCCGCTAGAAAGGTAATGTTCAAAATCAAAGCCTTTGGTTTTGTTCCTAATTATAGAATGGGTTCCAGAAAAGCAAAACTGTACATACCTTTTTGTGGACTTAGTCATCTGCCTAGCCTTTTCCCTACTATGTTACGGTCGGCTTCCAGTCTAACTGGATGCAGTTGAATACCAGTATTTTACATGGAGCGACAGCATATCTGTCCTCCACAACCCAGTTAGTACTGGGGAATACAATGCTCCTTGTTAAGACTGGTTGATAGACTTTCGGGCCACTAACCATTTGTAACGTCTATTAGAGATCTACAAATGACAGCCGGGACCAACGGCTTTACGTTGTTTCCGAGGCACGGAGAAAACTCGGTATATAATGGGTGGTCAGTCATCCACGGACCAACCCAATCAGAAAACCCAATTATTTAGCCACGAGCTACTGAAATGTATTTATACTAAGGGAATGTATTTAATCTTTTTATTTGTCTTATGTTTTATACAAATAGTCCTTTCAGTTTAGTATGAAATCTCTTCAACATTTAACAATACCTACAGCAAACAAAGACTTCGTAATTCTTCAAAGCGACCATATTCACATTTTCGTATACAGTGTGTTTAAAACACGCAGCCAGTGTGAGTAAGGTGCCAGTAAGCACACAATTATAATTTCGTATTCGGGACGCCGTAACGCAATAATTTAAGCTTACGAATACAATTTGTACGTCAGGGGGAACGAATGAACGAAATGAACGAATGAAGTGAGCGGAGTGAATAATTTTGTGTACAAGTGTTGCGTTGACGGAGTTTTGTTGCGTACTCTGTCACCTGTGCCAAGTAAATTACATTTTTAGAGCGTAAATTTAATTATTTACTGACATTTATGGTAATGTGGTGTGGGCTTTAGAATTTTTATTCATTTTTTTTTTTTTTTGTTTTTTGAATGACGGTAGCAGCAGAATCTCTTTACGCAAACTAGTGTTTTTGTCTAATAAAGACAGACTTTATTATTAGTGCTCTAGGTTTCAGAATTGTGTGTGTGTAGTGAATAGTGATGTAGGTTTAGTGAAATTACTAAGGTTGAGTCTAAGTGATTTAATTTCAACACATATTAGTTTGAAACTGACAGGATGATTTTACTTCTGGGAACCTATAACTCATTGAAACTATGTTCTACTTACTTCTGTCCGTACCTTCGCCATGGAAGTCACAAATTATCCCAAGGGAACGTATTGTCGGAATAAAAAATATCCTATGAAGTAATCTAGGTCATGGTCTTTTCGCCAATTTTCATGCACGATATTTTGCCTTCCCTAAAACTATTACCGCTTTACCGCTTCCCTCTCGCCATAACCTAGTATCAAACTTCAACGTATATAATATGTAGAAATTCCATTACACACACTTTCATCTTCAACATCTGTCAATACAAAACAAGTAAAAGCAAGAACAAATATGAAAGAACACTAAACTCACGAACTATGGAGTCGCGGATCAAAGAAGTTTACACAGTTCGTTGACTGCGAGAATTTCGACGCTTTGAACGTATGGAGACTACCCATCGATTGTGCCTTTACTTTTTTATTTGAGTAAGTTACCAACCTAGCTTATGCAAGCGGAATACTATTTTTTGAGTTTTTTTTTTATAATATCTTTGCTTGTTTTAGTATCTGGGTTCTTCTATCACGTTTGCTATAATTATTTATTATGTATCAGAAAGCCTCGTTGGTCGAGTGATTGCAAGCGCGACTGCTGAGGATGAGGTCTTGGGTTAATTCCCGGATCGGGCAAAGTGTTATTGGATTTTTCCAGCAGGCATTTTTCGGAAGCAGTCACGGAGTCTGGATAAAATTTATGCCCGGTTGATGGTGATAGGCTCGCCCCCTATTACATGGGACTTAAAACATAACTGGCGAAATGTGGGTGTACTATTAGGTACATCTCTACCTAACCCTTCGCGGACAAAGACCATCACACTGATGAACTGTTTCCAAGTATGGGACAACTGATTAATGTTTCGCTGTTACAATGTTGGAGTCCCATGAAGAAAGTAATTCAGTTAAATGGTCTGTATCACAACTTTAAATATGACCACGTCTTCCTAATACACGCTTTGCATCAATCATCATGATGACCCAACTATGTCGGGATCGGCTACGATTCTAACCAGATGCAGCTGAATACTTGTATCTATAATTTACATTGAGCGACTGTCCTTCTAACCTACAAAACACAGTTTCTTACATATAGCAGCGATAACCTAGTAGTGTGACCGTCGGACTGACAAGTCATAGGTCTCAAGTTCGAACTCAAGACACTCACCTCAGAAGTTTTCGGATTCATGTGCGTATTGATAGTTTAAGCTTTTATGAATAAATAAGCAAAAAAAAAATTAACAAACAAATAAATATTTCTGATTTCTGATTTCAAAGTATTGTATAATTATCACTTGCTTCTGTGAAGGAAAACATCGTGAGGAAACCAAATAAGCATGTTTGAGAGATATTTTTCGACAGTATGTAAAAACCAAGCTAGAGGCCCATGGGCGGCATAAAAACTTTGACACCAGGTTAGAGGCACTAACCACACGATAAAGATAAGAACACCCAGTTACTGTGTCATACAAAACCTCTTGGTAACTTGCTTTCAGTTTCAGGCTTCTGACAACTCGTACCAACTGTCAATGTAGTCGTAGTGTACGTCGTGTATAAATGACAGCCAGGAATGGTCGCTGCTGACATGCTGCTGACCATGGTAGAGGTTTGACAAAGGAAAATTACACAAAACATGTCAGGTAAAATGCCTTCCGTCGTACCTTTACCAATATTTAAGATATACTTTTGTCCATCCATTTTCTATCAATAACCTTCGAATGAATAATAAACAACCTTGTACTTCTGGGAAATGTCAATTCCTTCGTCGCTTTCAAAGTAAACTTGAATTGTGTCTGTTTAGTTGTTGACTGATAGATCTACTTAGGTACAACATTAATTGTTTTTATCTTAAGATCAATTTCCTAGAATTGTTTGTCTTGTACAATTTTCGAGATAATGGTAGTTAGTGTTTACAATGGTGTATTTTACAGAAAATGCGGGGGTTGGACCATTCTTGATCGAAATACGACAAAACGAGCCAACTTTAGGTTTGTATAATTGTCACTTTAAACTCAAACGCTCCTTTCTTCACCTAATGATGTCCTAAATATATAAAAAACCTTGTTATGAATAAATTCTATCAGAAATTCTCGCAACTGCACATGAGGTTCTAACTTCGATTCCCAAGTCGAGCACAGTGTTTATTTATTTATCAACTTACATCTACCATTACAGCTACAACAACCAATGCGGTAAATGCGCCTTAACCTAATTGTTACTTAGAACTAATATCTATAACTAATTACAAACAAAGCATTCTTTGTGAATTCACCCAGAGAACAACAGTGTTATTGGGTGTCAATTAGAACAGCTACAGGCTGCAGTCAGGATTACTTACTTGAGGAAACTCTATTCAAACAATAGAAGGAATAATGTGGAAGGTGTTATAGCTGGAAGTATATCCATACTAATTGCTGGTTGTAACTGACTCGTAAATGATTCTATCAAAAATCAAATCAAAATCAAAACATTTTTATTTCACAGGGGCACTTATGAAACGTCGACAAAAAGGTGCACGGTTCGGGTTGGTCGTTTCCTATGGAGAAAAACCGGCAAGAAACTCCATGGTTACTCTTTTAAAATGATTAGATTTTACAATATTATCATGTTACAGCATTAGTACTCAAGTATGGGGGGGTATCTATCATTCTCATGTAATACCCTAATCTCACCTTGTTTGAGAGCAGCAAGCAGCAAGATCGTCTTCTTCTTCCATACTTCTGTTCTATTCGTCGTCTCAGTCAGCACTCCCTTCCTAACCCTATCATTTCATTTTTGCGCAGTATATCGATGGTTACTGTGCTCTGATCCTTATTGAGATAATGGCAACAAAGGATAATATGTTTGCGAGCAAAATTCAAAAGGCTGGCAGAAATTTAGACATTTTATTTCAGCACTCATGTTTATTTTTAATTCGTCCCTAGTTACAAATTCTAATGAGTGAGTCGGTAGGTCCCTAAAAGCGTAACTTTTAAACCTACATTGTAAAACCTATGTCAGTGGCTTTTCGTGGCTAATAACATTACCCAAATACTAATTCATTTATGCGAGTCCTGTGAGGACTATAAAATAACAATAATTAGTACTCTTTGAAGTGGTCACAGTTCTGGTCAGAGATTTTGGACTGAAACGCAAATTTATTTAATTAGTCTTCGTGGAAATAAGTTATTACTAAGTCCTAATGCTCTGTGGGGCACTAATATAACTATATAGGTATACAATTATAAATGCGAATGTATGAATGTATGGATGTTTGTTACTCAATCACACCAGAATGGCTAAACGGATCTGAATGAAACTTGGCACAGAGATAGATTACAGTCTGGAATAGCAGATAGGCTACGATCCAGTGAGTAATTGCCGAACACCACGCGGGCGAAGCCACGCGCATAAACTAGTTTATTATACTAATGACAGACGTGTACGAGAGAAAAACATTTATATTAAGGATACTCTGACCCTGATTGGTGACTAAGTAGCAGAATTTTCACAACATTGGGAGACACCCAACTTGTCTTAATAAAACATAATAAAAGACTCCCTGGCAGTTTTCATGGCGCGCTGTCAATGTCAACGAAGTTTTTTTACTTCTTAATCTCATCGCCATGCGAGAGACATTATAGTGCATAAGTGTGTGCGTAGACTGAGGTGCACTCCCTTTTCCACTTACTCTCATAGTCCGATGGAACGCCAAGACGGCACGACCAACAGAAATCAGGTGCAGGACCACCGGCTTAATATGCTTTAAAACGCCATTCTAAGGCGTCAAAAACGTATATTATGTCGAAGCTTATAAGTTGATTTCTGAGAAGCTTGTGGTAAAACTGAAGGTTTTGCTTAGCAACATGCAAACGTTAGGCATTGTTTGCGGGCCTGTGGACGGTGAGTAATGGGCTAGCTCGCCGTCCGTCCGTCGTATGACGACAACCCGTGTCGACAGCGCGTTCGTGTTCCACGCGCGCCTCAAAGAGATGTCAGCAAATGGGAGGGGCCCGCAAGGGCCGATGCCTGCCAGGGCTGCCGGACTGTTCGAAAGAGATACCGCGGCCCTGGAACATAAAGGGCCTAAGCAGGAACATGGGTGGTTTTTAGTCAGTAAGAGTCTGACACTCCCTTCCGCTCCGCCCAGAGCGGGAGGAGTCATTTGATGATTTCCCACCCTCCAAAAAAAAAAGGCATTGTTTGGTTTCAAGATTGGCGTTAGTAAATAACATAACATAACATCACGCCTAGATCACGTTAGTAAATGGTTGGTGTAATTCATATATTAGGCAGATATTCTTTATCAAATTGTGTTGCCAACACAGACATTCTATCCAATGATTGCCAAAACTTGGCTAGTGCCTGCTGGCACTTAAGTAAATTAGTCCTAGATGTAGAACGCCATGACAGATTGTCAGAATCTATCAATTTATTATAATCTTACTTTCACGTATCAAGCAACTTTTTGAACGTAGGCAACCGTCATAAACCGAAAAAAAAGCCTAACTTAAGTAGAAGTGTGCAGGGCACATTGCTCGTAGAAAATGGCAGAGAGAGTGAAAAGGTTCAGAGTCAAGGTTCAAGTGAGTCGAGACCACGTAACAGAAGGCGCAGTAAGTGTAAAGGTGGACCAAGGACCAACGTTGGATGCGAAAGGCACACTTATTTATTTAATACTTTAACCACACATAATGTACAGAGACGGACTTAGTGCCAATGGCATTCTCTACCAGTCAACCTTTGGGTGATGCAGAGACAAACTGTGGTACCTACCACACACTTGTGGTCACCACCACCGATGTGGGCGATGTGGTGACTTAGGGGAGGTTTACGTCCAGCAGTGGTTGTCTTTCGAGAGTAGCTCGTGGCTAAATAGCAGCAGCCACTCTGGTCGATCTTCAGGTTAAGCCGTGCTTGCCTTGGTTGTTCCGTCGATGGGTGATCACCCGCTACATACCGAGTTTCCTCCTTGCCTCGGAAATCACGTTAAGTCGTTGGTTCCGGCTGTCATTTCTACATCTTTGACAGTCGTTACAGGTAGTCAGTAGACCAAAAGTCTGACAACCAGTCTTCCAAGGGGTATCGTATTACCCAGTACTCGTACTAACTGGGTTGTGGAGGTCAGATAGCAGTCGCTCCATGTAAAATACTGGTATTTAACTGCATCCGGTTAGACTGGAAGCCCACCCAACATGGACAAAGGCCAGGCAGATGTAGAGCCGTCTTTCGTCGGTTATTATGATCAAGTTGACAATTCACAATATTAGCTTGATTTTAAGTAGAAACTTGCTTTCTTTAAGACTTACCAGCCAATCCATGAGAGGTTTACTGTGTAAATCTATGAGCTTAAAACAAAAACACTCAATAAAAGTTGGTCCTATTGACATTTGCAGTGACACAGTTGGATTAGCACCCTGACATCATTCACCCCTTTTCAAAGGTCGCTGTGAATAGGGAGCAACATTTATGAAGCTAGTCCTTATTTACGGCAAGTATTAAACGGATTATTAAGACACGCAAATTGATGGGCTTATATTTTGGTGGATTACGTTAATTGCTTCAATATTTATCCATTGTAATGGAGAATTTCTGACAGAATTTTATCATAATATAGACATGATATCAAGCCTGTAATCTCCTAAGGGCTAGGTAAAGATATAGCTACAGTACACCCACATTTTGTCAGTTATGTTTCAGTACCATGAAGGGCAAGCATAACACCTTCCACATTATTCCTTCTACTGTTTGAATAGACTTTCCTCATAGTAAATCGTCAAAAAAGAACATTCTCAATTCTTAAACCCACTAGTATCACTCCTTACAAAAATTTCGTCCCGAAATAATATCCCAGTTCCTCAATAACTGCCATAGATGACACTTCAAGGTCAAACGTTCCTCAAAGATCTCGGGGAGTGTTCCAGCGCTGACGATTCACTCGAAAACTCCAAATAAATTCTCCCTTACAGTTTAAGCTTTCACATCACGCGTCGCTGTCAAAATTCTCATACGTTTTGATCGCGTTATTACGTGCGTCGTGCAAAACAAATGAGACGGCTCACTTGGAGATATTTTGCTGGATGGGACGTGAATTTTTACGAATAGATTATTTATAATTTTATAATGATTTACCAGTGTAGGTTTGGAAATGTTCTTATTGAGTGAATGTATATGCAGTGGTATGATAACATATGTAGATATAATGCCTACTCATTAGTAAAGTTGTATGCTTATAATGCCATTGTCATCAGCATCAGCCTACAGCAGGCCACTGCTACAGGTTTTTCCAATCGCATGCCAATCAACTGGATCCTTGGCACTACTCATTCAGCTGTTACCCGCCAACCTGGAAAGATCGTAGCTCCACCTAGCCTGAGGGCGTCCGGCAATAAATGAAGAACAAGTTAGGTGAACTGAATTACGGTGTCACCCAAACTTTTCATTCAATTTAAATTGTGGGTCGTATTGGCTGCGTCTGGTGGAACTTGATTCCTAGTGATTAACCTTGAGGTTCTATCACCCGTAGATGTAATCAAGTACAACCTAGTGTAACTAGTCCAAAGATTGCCTCAGCCTTCGCCCCAAAATATTCCGCTAGGGATTTTGCCATTTATATCAGTGTTCATCCACCAATTAAATCCAATTCAATAATTTTACTAATCTATGATGAAGTTACCGTCTGATGAGCCTAGTTTTGTTTTGTTACTATTATAAGTAGTTGTTGTAAGTTAAATATTTTGAAACAATACAATTACTAAACAGTACCTACTCCAGAGAATATTATGTAAGTAACATAATATTCCCCAAACATTATAAATGAACGCTTAACCTAAACACATTCAATCAATGTCTTATTCAGGTCACTAACTAACAGCCACTGCGCTCAACATCCAGTCGTTCCAGTTCCCCTATATCTATGTCCAGGTGAGTGCGTAAGCCCCTCTCACGTAGAACTGACTGCCTCTGAATCACAAGTGAGAGAAGTATCGCACTTAGATATGAAATATTTTTCATTCATAAACTACTTTGTTATCGGATATGGGAAAGATGGGGAGTGTAGAGGGTGTTTGAATTTGATTGGGATTTGAATATCTTACCTTTTTACATGACTCACCAAATATAAGATGAGTTTGGTGTTTAAGAAGTCCTCTGTATGGGCCCAAAGAACTTTCAGTGCACACTGACATAACATACTTTGAGAGAGACCGTCGTCCTATGTGGAATGTTTTCTTTTATGAATGTTACATGTATGGTGTACATAGCATAAATTAGCCTATTATGTTCCCACTGCTGGGACACACGGCCTCCTCTCTAGAGAGGAAATGGGTCTCTCTACTCTCTATGGTATGGTGTTCATAATACAGAATATTCTATTAAATTCTTTGTTCAGGAATGTGTTTGACTCAATACAGATAAAAGTCAGCACGGCAGTACGGGATCAGCATTGTCTCGGCTGATCGTAATGTCGTCAACCAAGCGTCGCTAGGCTAGCCGCTAAAGTGGTGACGCCCCGCGCCGCATTCTCAATGACTGCTGCTTCCTCACGGGATTTCAGGGCGTTTCTCGGGGGTTCAGGATCACCTAGATCCTGAACCGATGCAATGCCGCTGCCGTTACAATACTTATAAGTGTGTGATGCAGTAAGGTGCTTCTTTTTTAAACAATCCCGCACGGCTCGGGAGAAGACGAGGCACTCCCGTGCATTGCTGATAACTGTGCGTTTATCTTAATGATGCTTACGATTTTTAAACCTCATTCGAGTTTTATCTGTCTCGTTGGTCGAGTGGTTGCAAGCGCGACTGCTGAGGATGAGGTCCTAGGTTGGATTCCCGGGTCGGGCAAAGTATTATTGGGTTCTTCCATCAGACATTTCTCAGTAGCAGCCACGAAGTCTGGATTTGTGCCCGGTTGATAGCAATCGGCTCGCCCCTTATAACATGGGACTTAAACATAACTGGCTAAATGCGAGTGTACAGACTATTAGGTACACCTCTGCCTAACCCTTCGGGGATTATTTATTTTATTTATTTATCACAAACACTATTAACATTACAATGAATTTTGAATGCGTTAGCGTGGTCCTAAATTAAACTATCATATACATATAACTATTATAAGTAACTTAACACATATAATTTTGTTTTTGTTGAATTCATTCATTATAGGCCTGATGTTATGTTATTCGGGTTTAAAGTGTACAGGAAGTAACTTATTATATATTTTCCTGAAATGTCCCATAAGTCCTGAAAATACACACTCAATAACCATTCATATTCACTAAACAACAGAACAAAATCGCATTATTATGCTGACGTAGCTTTATGAAGCGATTTATGAACCTAATGTATTTAGTTTGATCCCGTACCAACATCACACATAAATGATTCATAGTCATGCCAGCATTGGTTGTTGGCTAATGAAATACGTCCATTGCTGCATTTGTAATTAGAAAATTCATCAAAGTGTTAACTAAATCAAGCAATGCATATTACAGATATTCTAGGATGTATATTGGGCCAACTTTTGAGTAAATGAGCAATATTAATATTGCATTATATTGGGTGGAATAAACTGTTGCTTCAATGGAATTATGTCCATTGCTGTGTTATCTGCAATTGAAATAACTACTCTGGATGGGTTTGTTTACGCTTCAATTTAATTAATTAAACTGGGTAATCTATGGTTATTATACCAGGTTGGATGCGGTGACATGTATCCGATTGTTTGTATAGATTTGATTTATTCTTCAAATCAATTCAAACTCTAATTAAGCATTACTCGTATTAAATAATAATAATATAATATATCATTTATTTCAGGTAACAAAGACCCATAACATAATATATACCTTAAAGACTATCATACATAATTTTATACAGACCAGAAAATTTATGCAACTATTGTACACGAAGTGACGGCGGCGTCGTGTTGCGCTGCGTGGTGTCGCGTAGCCTTCCGCGGAAACGCCGATTCGCCGATATTATCATCATCTGCTTAGCCTTTTCCCAACTATTTTAAGTGTTTGTTATTTACATTGTATATTTAATTTAATTGTTCTAAATATCTTCATTATATTGTCTATGCTATTAATTGAATTATTTTGTTTTGTTTTTCTTTATTATTATTATTTTTTTGTAAGCTGACTATTTAATTAGGTACTATTTTGGTATATGGAGTGTATCCGAAATAAACATTTTATTATTATCTCCTTTATTCATTATTTTTCTTATTTAATACATTTTTAAATATTTAAAAAAACAAAAGTAAACATAACATTTAAAAATAGATGCCCCATCGGCATCAGGAACAAGGTCCAGGCTGCCGATGGTCAGGGCTCCAGGGAAAGGAACCGCCTCACAATGCGTGCCGTGTCCAGGAGTACTGCTTTCTGAATCAAGCCCTTGACCCAGCCTCGCAATGAGAGCCTCCTAAGGTGTTGGTCGAGGCTCTTTGCTATTAGTCCATTAACCGTAACGACTATCGGTACAATGATTGCAAGAGTCCACGTCCCACATGTCGATAACCTCGTGTGCTAAATTATTATATTTGACCGTTTTTCACTATTTTTGTAACCAATGACATATTTTTAATTTTGATGCATTTACTTGACACTAAAAATCAGGGTGTCAGTCCAATACCCAAGTATTGGACTAAAATACTAGCCATAATTTTATTGAAGCTAATATTTAACCAGTGCCCTAGATTTCATCTCTTACAATTTATAACTATTTGAATAAACCCTAAATATTGTAACAAATGAGTACCAAATTTACCGTAACGTTGAACACGAAAAATATCTTAGGAGAGCATAAACCGAGCTTATATTTAATTCAGTGGAGCATAAAAGACTATCTGTTTACCCCGGCGTTGACTGCACGATCAATCATTCAAGCTGAAATTACTTCTAGGCGTCAAAGCGTGCTGAGGAATCTTCCATTTTGACTCCACGTGAGCTATAGCCCAGATAGGTAACGAAGTCGATTTATACGGCTTCGGTCAGAGGTGGCTTGCTCAATAATTTAGCCGGATAATTCGTTCGGGAGAGAAGCGTACGTATCTATTATTCAATGGGAAGTCCGAAACTCGTGGGAATGGCTTAATGCATACGAAAATGTTTTCTATTTCTGGCCCAGTTACCGTTTGATGGATCGCTCATACGAATTTTGTTATGATTTAATTTTGTACGAAAAAATCTCGGATTGAATCGTTGTTTGGACGTGTTAAAAGATTGATGTGTCGTTTGATTTCTACGGGGAAAACGTTTCCGAATAATCTCGATCAAAGTTTTCTTTTTGGCATTTTGTGATAAATTATGTTATATGTCACGGAATCTGTTTTTGCCAAACCTACACTCTGAAACTTATTACATAAAGCTCTTTTGTATTTTACTAGATCAGCATTAGATTACCTATCAGTTCATTACGGAGGCACTAAGTAATTTATTAAGTTAGTGTTTCCTGGTAACAACTAATACATTTTTTCCTAGCCTTCTCTGACCCACTATTTCCATTTCTCGCGAACCCGCACGTCTCCTTCCAGTTCTGACGGAACCTGTCCAGTTCGTCCCTCCATCTCTTTCGTGTGCCGCGACCCCGCCTCACTGTGTCAGGGTACTAGTTTCCTGCTGTTTGGGCCCGCAGTTGGTCACATGCGGCCCTGCTCAGTTCCATTAGAGTTGGACAGCCACTTACGATTATTAGTGTCACATTAAACCACAACTAATTACTTACGGTTATTAGAGTTACATTAAAAAAAGCAATCATGATCATCAGCCCTAGTTTATTCACCTCTTCTACCGTTTTCTAACAAAATAATGTTAAAAAAGTTCACATAAAATTATCTGCAGTAGTCGAATCGATTTTCGAAATTCTCACCTAGTTTTCCTCACCTTCATTTAGTCTATCATTAAAAAGAGAAAAGAAAAAAAAAACTTCTCCATTTTCTAAGTCTCGCTCCCTATTTCTAAAGGAATAAAAGACCTCACCGAAAATATGTCGGAAAGGATAAGTACTTACTAGACATAGGTATTCTGAACCCTTTCAAGTTCAAATTTCACAAAGACAAAGGTATTAATGATAATGAGGTTGGGCTTAGAGTTGGTTTGAAGTCATAGGAGGAAGCGATTTTTACTATAGAGGATGACTTTTAAAATAACATTTACATCACTAGTTAAGAAATCGTTCCTTTCACTAGGTAAGAAATTTTTTGATTTTAGTAAAAAAAAAGAACAAGCAATGTTAATATTTCTAATTTTCGCCAAAAATGATGATAGGCTATCGTAGAGAATTTAAAAGAAAAATTAAATTATACATTAAAAAAAATTCCTGACCTAAAAACCGCTGAAAAATAAAAAAAATATTAATATTGTCCCTTTACGTCGTAAAGTTTCTTTGATTAAAATTTTCTTCTTAAACCTATTAAAACTTAAGGAATAAATATTTAGATAATAAACACATACAAATATCCCTTTACGTTTAATATAAGTAGAACCGTAACGATCAGACCAGTGGAAGTTGTATACACCGTGACTTTTTAGTCGTCTTACAACGGCAGCCCACTTCATGTAACCAATGACTACTAAACATTCACGAAAAAAAAAAATCGTATTTATGTGATTTTAATAATTTAAAAATAAAAATATTATTCAGTATTATGACGCATGACGTTGTTGAAACACCCTGTTGCGAGCGATGATCTACTCGACTCGTGTCCTCAGTGCTGGGTAGGTATGTTCTACCGTTTGACACAAACATTATTAACAGGATGTTTCATAATTCTAATGTAAGTATTATTTATTTTTCTTTGTACCTAATGTCATAATTATTAAAGGTTAAAAAAAATCGCGCCTATAGGTATTTTATGTCGGATACATTGAGTGTACCATCTTTGTAAGACGACTAAAAAGTCACAGTGTATATCTCAAACGATTGTGATGATCTTGAAACGTCTGACCAGATTTTCTTGAAACATATATCTAACAACACTCTCGATTAAGACACCTTTCAAACGGAAAAAACCCTATTTAAGATAGGTTCCTCCATTCAGGAGCTACCATGCCACAGACAAACATACAGATACAAAGTTCAAACTTAAAACCCCCTCTTTTTGGTCGGGGGTTAAAAATGGACTAAATGGGACTTCAAGAAGCAGATAGACGTTAATGATAAACTTTAGGCAACGTTTTTAAGCTAGATGAAGTAATTAAGTTCATATCGAATATTATCTATTCCAAACATTTGGCAACTATATTAATTGTCCATTAAACCATCGTATATTTGCGCCAATAACTTGTTACTTCCGTCAAGGTATAAGCCTTAAAGGATTACAAGGGACCTTGTGGGTTTAAGCTTCAATAAATATATATAACTGGGCTAGTTATTATTGTGGTATTAAGTCTCAAATAGATCCGGAGCAGTGACTGTATGTTGTACAGTTGTCAATTACCCTGCGCAGTTGGCGTGCATTGCTGTACATTGCTGGACATGGCCTTCCCCACAGACCGCCACAATGACTGGTCTCATTCTGCATTTTCCCACAACCTCCTCCAGGTCGTCGGTCCACCATGTGTTTGGTCTGCCAACAATCTCGCCGAGAGACTCCGAGTATATCCCTATCCGTTTGAGTAACCTTGAACTTTCTTATTAGCGACTCGTCGACCGTTTCTCATCAAAGTAGGAATAAAATAAAAAACGACAAAATACACAACGATCCTTTTTATTTTAGGAAATTTCACAATAAAAGTCTTGATTGGATCTTATCCATAAACGGCAATATGCACAGCAAATATTATACTAAAACCTTATCCTAAATTAAACCAAAGAAACTTATGATTTTAAATCCATACAAATATTTACAATAGCCCTTATTCATGAACGAATTTTCATTGAAGCTTAAACTTAACCTATTGAGTACTTCATACGGTAACTATTTATTACATTTTTATTAAAAAACCTTAAAATTTTGTGCTTTGTCAGTTTAGGATCGAACAGATTGGTATTGAAGCCAAAAAAATAAGTTTAC
Source organism: Eurois occulta (assembly GCA_950022335.1). Lineage (NCBI taxonomy): Eukaryota > Metazoa > Arthropoda > Insecta > Lepidoptera > Noctuidae > Eurois > Eurois occulta. Next base: position 3,320,989 of record OX465486.1, read on the forward strand.
GAATAAGGGCGTAACTTTTTTACAATATTGTCCAAAATTCATACCGAACCGTGGCTAAAATTGAAAATTAAAGTGAACTAAATTCGATACCCTGTTTACGAAGGGACCTTTGCATCCCTCCTTGAAACACGAAGTAAGCATAACATTAAAAAATATTATTTTCAGATACTGACACTCATTTTTATGTTATGTTATCTTTTCAAGTGGAATGAAAATTGACATTATATATGCGTAAGCAGTTTGTCATTACACTTCGGCTCCATTTTAGACCTCGTCGTCAACTGGGGCTGCTATTCCGCCTCGAGTATAATGGCAAGCTTTGTACACTTGCATCAAAATGTTATATTGTTCCTTTTAGTTCTGATTATTAATTTAGTTATCCTTAATCATATTGATAAACAAATTCTACATTAAAAATTAAAAATAAATCGGTTTTAGGATAAAACAAAATCTTCTGACTGTCTAAGAATGATCATAATTATTAGTCGGAGTGTCGTATCTACAGTATTTTAAATATAAACTTTATAATTTTTGACTTTGTACAGGTTATACGTATATCGTCTTTGGAAATTATTTCGTTTAAACAAAATATTGCATTTCAATAAACTAAATTATAAATATGAAAAAATTAAACTAAAACGATGAGCTATAATATTTTTAAGCTAAATCTTTCATCCATGTCATATTCACATAATATTTATTGTGTTGAAGCAAATGACAATATTATTATGACGATAAAATAAAGTGTTTTCTTTGTAACTAAAAACACTGAATTACACACATAGGTAAGTTTTTTTTCAGAATATATTGCAAGTTAAATTACGAAGTACAATATTTCGACCGACATTAATGTCTGCATACCATTTTGGAGTTAACTTTTTTCAAAATCATTGATTGTCATCTGCTTCAATCTTTATTAGTGACAACTTAAATTACCCCATTAAATTCTATACAATAAAAAATGCAGCTTATAGTCAAACATTCAGTTTTAAAATATTATTATTAATTGCATTTTCATTTAATTACCTGTAACTAAGAAAATTATCTATACAGACTCAACCACACATGCAACGATTACCACACACGATTCTTTCCATAATTATGTCCTTTTTAGGCCCATGACCGCACTGCTAACTACCAACAAAGTCTGTACATTTTCTTTCAAAGAAACATTTTATTTACACCTAAAAACTTTTATTTTACGCATGAAAAATATTTTTAAATTACGGAATCCATACACCAAGATTTATTATCTATTTTTATTTATTTTTAATTATTTTTGGTTGCTCTCAAATATTGTATTACATATAAAGCAATTTTTTCTGCATAACAATACAAAATTGTGTACCTAAAGCTGTTTTTTCATTAAACCTATTGGTTTTGTTTTGGTTTCTTTGGGTATGACTAGAACTATATGGAATGTGTTAGTAACAATAAGCCTTATTCTATTCTCAGAAAATTATGCTCAATTTTCAGTTTCCATTGATATAGAGAAAAAAGTGGATGACTATCAAACGTCATATTAAGGTTGTCAATTACTCTGGCTCTATGTCTGTCTCTCCATAAGACATTTTTGGATAAAGTAAAAAAAAAGTTGTGTTCTATTTTCATCTAAACGAAATTGTCTTGTTGACGTGTTTATGAGACGAGCATTCGAGGTAGCGCTGATAAACAAGCCATCGTAAGTGCCATAAAGAAGTTTGCCTCTGAAATAAAAAAAAAAACACAAAACATTAAAACAGTTCCATCATTTTCAATAAATTTAGAGTAAAAGGCAAAACATTTATTATTTTTTTAAACGAGAAATATGGGATTAACAAAATAGTGGTTAATTGCTTCGTGAAATTTTCAGAATATTTATGTACCGGTATGTGAACAACGTAGTTGTTTGACTATTATTATAGATTTCCCGTAAATTTAATTAATTCAGTCTTTAAAATCCAGATTAAAAAACAGACAAAACGAGTAGTAATAAAATAGGCATTAAAGAACAAATCATTGCCTCTTTGGCCTCGTAATCGCAAACCCGACTGCTGAGCATGAGGTTTTGTGTTCAATTCCCAGGTCAGGCAATGTGTTATTGGGCTTTTCCATCAGGATTTTTTCAGTATCAGCCACAAAATAACTTACAGCAAATCGGGCGAAATGTGGGTGTACTGTAGTTATACCTCTACTTAACCCTTCGTAGTTTATAACCGTGATGTTATGAAAAAAAAAATAAGAAGAACGAAGTTGAATTACCTCTAGAACTAACTGCTGCTGCAAGCTGCATATCTGCTGCAGTGGGCATCTCAGGAGTGGTGCTTATAGGTCCTGGAGACAAACAAAATAATAATGAAATAACATTATGATTATGTAGGTACGTAAAACTAACTATGCCCCGAGGTTTCGCCCACCGCTCGACTCGGCTAAGGGTCGTAGCGTGATGCTAAGTAGCCTTTACCCTCCCTCAAGAATAGCGCTGTCAAATGCAAAAACATTTTTTCAATACACTTCCTAGAAAACTGACTATTATTGCATCACTGTTAGGTTCATAATATACGTAGACCTTATAGGCATCGCCTCTTTGCTAAGATTAAAAAAAAACAAACACCCCTGACTACAGGAATAGAACCATGTTGGACTTAGCCTACCTGTGGCTAAAATAAAACACTTTTAGAAATAAATAAAAAAAACTATTTTTAAATATTAATAGAACTGCTTAGATAAACATTTTTATTTCGAAAATTATTTGCTTTTATCAACAAATTAACATTTATTTGTGTTATACATCAAATATGTATATTTTAAAATTTCTTCTGTTTTGCGGCTTCATACCTTCTCTTTCAGCCTACTAAGGTAAAGCGCAGGTAAAAAAGCAAATTAAATCATAGTTTCATATTAATGACTAAAATATTTTTCGTTTAATTATTTAATATCTTCGTAAGTGTATTGAAAAACGTTGTCTGATACACGTGGGCATTTGTCACTGCAGGTGTAATTCTCAACACCATAGCACAATACAACATAACACTCAATTCTGCCTCGGCTGTAATAACAAAGTGTGCGCACTTGTGTCAAAATGCACTATTTCAAATCCGACTGGTAGTTCCAGTGATTAGCGCATTCAAACAAACTCATCAGCTTCATTATATTAAATAGATTATCATACATTTTAGTTAGTTTAAAAACATAATGCAGCTGTATAACTCTTGGAAGAATAATTATTTACGTCAATTACTAAAGCAATTGCATTATTTCGTGTAGATTGCTAGAACGTTTACTATCAAGTTTGCTTAAGTACCTACCTAGACCGTTAATGTTCTCAGTTTACCAGGGGTATATTGCTACAGAGTTTATTAAACACTAGCGTTTGCTCGCGATTTCGCTTGCTTTATGGTCCGAAATTATCCTACCGGAATGTTTTAAATACAATAAATAGCCTGTGACACTCGGGAATATTGTGGCTTCTCATAAGTGAAACAATTTTCAAAATCCAAACTTACAAATTCCACCTTATTATAACACTAGTGTATAGATAATAGTATAACTTGCCATGATTTGTGATAGTTTGATTTTAAGACGTTGATTTAAATTAATCATAAAACGGTTAGAGGTTAAGTTAAATTGGCGATGTCTTAATTGTTGCTAGTGACATTTCTTCAAATTTTCAATCATTTGTAATCATTACGGATCATTTATTCGGCATTTAGCAGCTTTATTAATAGCTAGTCACCCTGCCATGAGGTCCTGGATTCCCGGGTCAGACAAAGTGTTATTGGGTTTTTCTTTCAGGAATTTCTTAATAGGCTCTCCCCCTATTACATGGGACTAAAATATAACTGGCGAAATGTGGGTGTACTATTAGGTTCACCTTTGCTTAACCCTTCGAGGATTACAAGCGTTATGTATGTATGTGAATGTACCAGAAAGTCACTTATCATTTCTACTCCCTAAACTTAAACTCATAAAAAGCCAACCAAATTTTGTTTCATCCTCTTTTGCCATTCGTTCAACTAACGTGTCACTTGCATACTGAAATTATTTATGCCAGTATAATTTTACAATATCGTTAGCCGATCTCGCTGCTGCGTGCGGGTCGACTTCATAGTTCAGACATTTTTGTCATAAAATCATCCGAGCACAAAAAATATTTCATAAGTTAATTTATTTTTGGACACGAGCGAAATTCGTTGCAAACCTTTGTAAATTTTATATTATGCTGGCTCATCCTCGTTATTATTTGTGCATGTAGAATTTATTACTTGGACTAAAATTATATAGGAGGTTATGTTTATTGTTTGTCGTATGGATAAGTTTTTTAAACGGCCAAACAGCGTGTCATAATTTTGTATTTGTTAGGGATTCATCAAAATGATGAATGATGAAACAATGTCCAAGTTATTTTTTGTAGACTCGGTCTAATTTCGAACGTCCTAAATTTTCCAAAATTTTATGTGATAACTGTTGACCAAAATCAGGTTGGTTTTTGGAAACAATAAATTGTTTAAATAACTTGTTTTGAAAAAAAATAAAACCGACTTCAAAAACACAAAAAAGTGAAAAATAATTTTAGCATCAGAAGTCGGTGACAATAAACTGAATCAAACAAACAAAAGTCACCGACTTCTGAAGCTAAAATTATTTTTCACTTTTTTGTGTTTTTGAAGTCGGTTTTATTTTTTTTAAACAATTTATTGTTGGTTTTATTTTTTGCAAACAAGTTTTTTTATTTTTTCATTTTAAGTTGCAACACAAATATTTTTTATTTGTTTATTTTACGTTGTTAACAATACATTTCATGGTAATAGGCTTATCTTCAATAAATTGGAACTTAACATACCTAAACCTATACCTCTTCCTTTTTGAAGTCGGTAAAAAAATCCCGAAGAGCAACTACAACATCATAACTGGCTTCAAGGTTCTCATAATACTAGGTGTTTGTGACACGCACGTCATTTATTTATGAGCTTCGTATACCTCAAACCTTTATCTATATAAACATAGAGGATCGTTGTAATTCCTACCACGTTACCAATAGATAAGAAACTACATGTGAAAAACCGCCCCAAACGACAACCAATAGTTTGTCAACAGTAAATTGGCCGCGTACCCTCGAGACGTCACTATTGACGTGACTAACTAAAAAAACTCTATCCATCATAATAATCCATCTTTCAATGTCCAATCTAAAAAGATTTTTCGAAGGTAAAACTTAGCTTCGCCGGTTGTTGACTTTTCATTAGGATCATAAGGAGCAAACGCTAAGAAAAAATGTTTGAGCGCCCACCGATATTCTATTAAGCGCATTTACCCTCCACAATGGACTTAACGAAGCATAAAATTATTCACAAGGACTGTAGGAAACGTTCGCCTCATGTACTTTAGATAGCTGTATACACAAACTTTCCACTGATAAAAAGCTTAGAATGGCCCTCTCCAAAATTATTCCGCAAAATTGTTATTTTCATGGCACCCGTTAAAAAATATAGGTACCATTCCTTATTCTTTGCGCTTCTAGAGGGGCACAATAATGACGTTCGTAGACTTATAAAGCGGTTAAGTTGCTTTTTAAAATAAATAAACAGCTTTTGAGCTGCTTTGTCGTTATTTTGTTTATTTTTTATGTAAGACATTTTAAATGTATTTTATTAAACATTTAAAATGTCTTACATAAAAGCTTTTTTAATGGTTTTTTTTTTAATAGAATCCATTAATAGTTCTTTTAAAGTTTCTTTTATAACAATGTCATATTTGAATTACGGAGCATTTAACCTCTGTGATTATCTCTTATACAGGTGCTTATAAGTCTTATAGGCCTGTGTCCCAACTGTGTGTGGTACAACAACAGGCCTCTTTTATAACAAAAACCAATTTCTACCTGAAACCACCCAATTCAGTAGACAGATTTATTCTAAAATTGTATTGTATTGTATTACATGCACGCACAGGCTGTGAGTGCAAACGACTTGAATAGAAATTCAATTTATCAATTTTGTCACAGCATAAAGGCTTATTTATAGTCAAACGAAACTATTTTGTTCGCCAGTAGAACGACAAATCGTAGGGAATAGAGCTATTCTAAAGAATTTTCCACTGGAAATTTTATTCGAATCTTGATTATTCCATTGAGGCACTATTATGTAAATTAAATAAAACATTTAGAATTCACTCGCTCACTGTTGAGTGCTAAAACATTTTTCGCGTATATTTTGAAGTCGGGTGATGCCAGGTTTTTAGAGTGTGCAAAAAATTTGTGGTGATATTTGAATTTATTCATGCACGTTTTGTCACTTCAAATCAATTTTTCATTGTTTAAAATAACAAATAATAAAGGGAATTATTACTAATATGGCAATTATACAATGAGAGTCACAATTGTCACAGGCTTTTTGTCAGGTATAGTCGTCCTCGCAAATACTATAGAAAGAAAGAAAAGAAAGAAAAAATATTTATTTGTCAAAGGGACATGACGTGCATACAAAAAAAAAAAATAACAAACCACCACCACCACCACCACTATACCACTTTTGGCATCAATTTCCCGTAATTTGACACTTCAGTAAGGGTAAGAGTCGCAACTATCTAAACATCACAAAGTAAACCAGACCTTGATGGTAAAGCAAAATACAAAATCTACTTAACGTATTCCTTAAGGTGGGTTATAATGGCGATGATGATACGACAATAAATTAAACTGCGTATGCCTCATGACGTTCCCAGTCTACATGCAAAAATTCAATCAAATATATCCTGTAGTTTATTTACAGGACATTATTTTTCATTTTCAGCACTTTCTACATGATATAGATTAATAGGCTAGCAACGACAGGTTAACGACACCCGCATCGTTTATGTAAGCACTTTATACATGTTGCCAAAACACTACTTCAGAAACCTATGCCAAATTCGTTTCTTACCTAAATATTTCCAGATGCGAATTAGTCCAAATTATATCTAAGGTTAGTGAACTATTTCGTTAACAGTTTTATAAATAAATAAAATAAAATTCATTTAATTCAGACAACAGTGATCCATATTTTGTTAGTATTACACACAGCTTATATTCTAGTGTTAGTAACATTGATAAAAAAATATATTATTAAAACAAAGGACGACCGGTTTTATGCTATTTAGTTTTTTTTTATTTCGATTTTACGATTTATTTGATAAAGTTTAAAAATATTCGTATGAACTAATTACACCCGTGTTTTCATTTATTATCGTATTGTCGTCGCCACCTTCTATATGTTAGAAAAATAATACAAAATCTATTACCTGGATAATAAATAGCTTCTTTTCTCACGGCGTATTTCGCCTGTGGTATTCTTAGAGTGCAGATGAATTCTGCTGGCGAAGGCAGGTCCACATCATTGAGGGTCACTGAAGAGACTGCTGAGTACCTCCCGTTGACTAGGTGTACTCTGTGGTCCACTCCTTGTAGGTGTCTGGGTAGAGAAAAAAAACAACGTAAGACATTATCAAAAGATCTATGGGGAGAAACATAATTATTAGTTTTATTTATTTACTGCTTGTTGCCAATGAACACCTTCGTTCGCGTGAAATTATTATAAAAAATATTACTTCCCTTTTTGAATCTAATTTTGTAACAATTTTCAAGGGTTTTAATTTTTTTGCACGGAACTCTAATTTTTAGAGGATTTTTAGAGGTGCTCCTTCTACCTGGAGGACCTCCGTCCTCCAGGTAGAAAAGTGACATTTTGGGAAAGTTCCCAAAATGTCACTTTTATTGTCCATCCCTGATCTTTAAGCCTCGCGACATGTCAAGCCCATATCCATTTGAGTTTTTGCGCATAGTTCAATGCCTTTGTTGCTTTGATATACATTACACATTTATAATTATCAGCATCGGCCATGTTTCATCGGGACTAATTAATCAATAACTAGCAGGCTAGGTTTGGCTTCGACATAAACCAACGGCAAAATTTTTTATCATCTTTTGAAGATTTTTCACAGCAACCGGTCACCGATACTTCGGTATATAGACCTATTATAATAATGGTCCTTTTATATTTAATCCTGATATATTATTATCCAAACTTTACCAGGCCGCGACTATAAATTTGGGTTTAATGCCGCCCAACTCAACTGGGACTAATATTTAAGTGTATCAGCGCTGTTTGAAGCCATTTCGATCTTATTTAGTATACTTATAGCAACTATTTCTATGTAGGTTTTGTCTTGTTTTTAAACACTGGTTTGCTGTATATAAGGACAGTTTTTAACCCCACGAAAACTAAAAGTAAGAGTTATACATCATCTGCCTAGCCTTTTCCCAACTATTTTAGGGTCGGCTTTCAGTCTTACCAGACTGCCGATGCACGATGAGACATGGAGCGACTGCCTATCTGACCTCCAAAACCCAGTTATAACTGGGTAATACGATACCCCTTGGTAAGACTGGTTGTCAGACTTTCGGACCACTGACTACCTGTAACGACTGTCAAAGATCTAAAGTATGAGTTACCTTAAAAGTAGGTTTTGTACCTGTGTACATTATTTTGTGGAATTGATTTCAACATCACTGCTCATAAAACGGTGAAGTTACAGAACCAATAATTCGGAAGCATCGACATCTATCAACCCACAGTGGGCCCGCGTGGTGGGATTTGGCCCACTCTTTCTTATAGAGAGGAGGCGTGTGGCCCAGCAGTGAGAACGTTATAGGTCGATATATTCTACAGCAATTTCTAACTGTTGTTCAGATTCTTGTCTAATAACGATCATTATATATATTAGTATGTCCCTCTTTGATATTTCCCTTTGAGATTAAATTAGAGCAAGGTCACATCGATCTTCTAATTATAAGTTAAGTCAAAAGCACCAATATATAAACACTTACCTAAATTTAAAAGAATTTTTCGCGAGAAATAACTATTGTAACTTGGAGATAGGACCTTTTTCATACAAATATGAGTTCTAAAATACTATGTTCGTAAGAACATGAAATTTTAACCAGAACAGTAGGAGTAAAACACTTTTAAGTGTTGTTCAGAGTTAACATATTGGTGATCGTGACTGTACATGTTGTTCAGTCTTATGTAGTAACTAGCTTCTGCCCGCGACTTCGTACGCGGACCCCGTTGCTTATGCCAGCGACAACGGGGTCGTCATAATCGAAAATTTGAAACGTCTGATGTAGAATTCTAAGGCCCGGGGACGGGAAAACAACGGGATGAGCGAGACGATTGGAGTCGTTCCAGATCATTCATTTTTGTATTTCAACAGGAAATGCTCATCAGGCTGAACAACTCTTGCTAAGACGTCATTCCTATATAGGTTATAGTGTAGCTGGGCTCTTGGAGTTCCATATGAGCTGTTCCAGATCTTCAAATTTTATACGACAACACAGAGTGTTCATCAGGCTGAGCAACTCTTGCTAAGACGTCATTCCTATATATGTTATAGTGTAGCTGGGCTCTTGGAGTTCCACATCAGGTGTGCGCCAGATCTTCAAATTTATTATCTTAGCAGAAAATGCTCATCACGTGAAACAATTTTTGCAAAGGTATCATTTTTGTATCTCATATAGTTTAGCTGGTCTGTTGCGGTTCTGCACCAGGTGTTAATTTTCCAAAATAAATTAAAGCCTTTATGTTGCCCAGACTATACAACAAAAAACTTTTCATCCCGTTACTCCGCAGCAGATCCCAAGGGTACACTGAATTAACTTCTGTCTCTTCATGCCGTACTCCAGCAATCCTTTCTCTCTCACTTTCTAACTGATTATGAATATTTTGTTGTGTGCGTGTTCGGGACAATGTATGATAATCTCGATCAGCAGTTAGTCGCGCATCACGTTCATCACTCGTTTCAAAGGACCTGTTAGTAGATGTGCGAATTCGCTGAGAACTCAAGCGTGATTCTGTATCGGTAAACGTTTCTGACTCGCGAGACAATGCATGTCGCTCACGATCAGCGGACAGTCGCGCATCATGTTCCGCACTTGTTTCTAGAGACCTAGCAGCAGATACGTAGATACGCTGAGAACTCAAGCGCAATTCTCTATCCGTGAACGTCTCCGACTCGCGAGATAATGCGTGACGTTCACGATCAGCGGACAGTCGCGCATCATGTTCCTCACTTGTCTCTAGAGATCTAGCAGCAGATGCGTAGATACGCTGAGAACTCAAGCGCAATTCTCTATCCGTGAACGTCTCCGACTCGCGAGACAATGCGTGACGTTCACGATCAGCGGACAGTCGCGCATCATGTTCCGCACTTGTCTCTAGAGACCTATAAGCAGATGCGTAGATACGCTGAGAACTCAAGCGCAATTCTCTATCCGTGAACGTCTCCGACTCGCGAGACAATGCGTGACGTTCACGATCAGCGGACAGTCGCGCATCATGTTCCTCACTTGTCCCTAGAGACCTATAAGCAGATGCGTAGATACGCTGAGAACTCAAGCGCAATTCTCTATCCGTGAACGTCTTTGACTCGCGAGACAATGCATGACGTTCACGATCAGCGGACAGTCGCGCATCATGTTCCTCACTTGTCTCTAGAGACCTTGAAGCAGATGCGTAGATACGCTGAGAACTCAAGCGCAATTCTCTATCCGTGAACGTCTCCGACTCGCGAGACAATGCGTGACGTTCACGATCAGCGGACAGTCGCGCATCATGTTCCTCACTTGTCTCTAGAGACCTTGAAGCAGATGCGTAGATACGCTGAGAACTCAAGCGCAATTTTCTATCCGTGAACGTCTCCGACTCGCGAGACAATGCATGACGTTCACGATCAGCGGAGAGTCGCGCATCATATTCTTCACTGGTCTCTACAGACCTGGATGTAGATGCATAAATACGCTGAGAACGCAAGCGAGCTTCGCAATCCGAACAGGTTTCTACAGAGCGAGTTGCAGCCTGATGTTCTCGAACAGCATCAAGTCTATCCTGACGCTCTTCTTTAGATTCTTGGGGTCTTATGATCTTCAATCTTTTAGCTCCTTTGGAACGTTGGGAAAGATTTGACCTTTTTCTAGGCATGGTTATAGTTTTATTCTAAAAATACCTGATCAATTAAAATCTAAGTGACTGCTCCCCTGCGTTACCGGGTAGGCTACCGTGTTACGAAGATGAATGGAAAAGGAAATAAATGGGAGTTTTAGCCAGTAGAGTCAATTTTTCAATGATTCATAGAATTTTCATCGAAAATCAGTCCTAAACTGTTACCGCCTTCACCGCGTGGAGGTACTCCCAGCTTATGTTATTTTATAATTATACAGTGAACTCTTGGAGTTCCACAACAGGTGTATAATCTTTATACGTCAACAGAAAGTGCTCATCAGGCTGAACAACTCTTGCTAAGACGTCATTCCTATATAGGTTATAGTGTAGCTGGGCTCTTGGAGTTCCATATGAGCTGTTCCAGATCTTCAAATTTTGTACGACAACAGAGAGTGTTTATCAGGCTGAGCAACTCTTGCTAAGACGTCATTCCTATATAGGTTATAGTGTAGCTGGGCTCTTGGAGTTCCATATGAGCTGTTCCAGATCTTCAAATTTTGTACGACAATTCAATTCAATTCAATTCAATTCATTTATTTGCAAAAACATGTGTAGATAATATACATGGTATGATGTTTATTATAGGTGTTACAAGGTGTTCTTTGGCTCAACATGTTTGACCATGGCTGGTGTACAAATTAGGTCGAAAGACCAATAGATTTCAAAAAAATAAATTAAAATACAAAGAATAATAATTTAAATAAGTCAACAATTAACATTAATATTAAATTAAAACATTAGGTAAATAGTCATGCGATTCATTCAGTGAGTATATTTAGAGAGATTTGTCATTTAAAAATTCATTAACATCATAATAGGCTTTTTCTGTCAGGACTTTTTTCAATGTTTTCTTAAATTGGTCGGTGTTTAGTTTTTTGACACATTTAGGGATATTATTATAAATTATCGGCGCTCGGCATACAACGCTTTTATATAGTAGGGCTGTCTTAGATGGCTGAACACGAAGTTTACTATTATCCCGGCGATTACGTATTACAATGTCCGATATTCGAGGAAACAAATGGGGGTTATTTCTAACAAATATGGCGATTTCTAAAATATAAAGTGACGGCAGTGTGAGGATTTTATGCTTTGTAAAAAGTGGCTTACAGCTCTCAGTACTTTGGAGACCAAACATAGCACGTATGCATCGCTTTTGCATTCTAAATGCCATATCTGAATTTGATGAGTTGCCCCAAAAGATAATGCCATATCTGAGGACCGATTCAACAAGTCCATAATAAGCCGAGAGTAACACATCAATGTTGATAGATGGAGCAAGTTGGTACAAAGCATATGCTTGACTACTGATTTTTTTACATAGTGCGTCGATGTGTTCTTTCCAGTTTAGTTTACTGTCTATAATTAAGCCGAGAAAACGGGCATTAGATACTTCATTTATAGTGTAATTATCATGAACCAAATTTATATTTAACGGATTATGCAATCTTTGTCCAAAGTGCATTATATTTGTTTTTGATAAATTTATTTTTAAATTATTATTATCCAGCCAGGAAATTATAGATGTCAGTGAATTATTTATGTCAGATTTATAATTATTAATGTCCTTACATGCAATCGAAACTGTACTGTCATCAGCAAATAATGTCATAGGTTGAGTCGTTGCCTTTGGCAAGTCGTTGATATAGATAATAAACAACGGCGGCCCTAGCACACTGCCTTGAGGAACACCATATGTGACATTTTTCCTCACGGAGCTGAATGTTTCTTCTTTTTTTGTTATAGGATTCACTTTAGTTATTACTGTTATCTGTTGTCGATTCGTCAAATAGGATGTAATTAAATTTAAAATATTGCCTCTTATGCCGTATGCGTCAAGTTTACTGATTAGTATATTATGATCTACATAATCAAAAGCCTGTGACATATCGCAATAAATAGCACAAACTGGAACTGCTTTGTCAACATGACTGATAACATTTTGGATGAATTCATAAATGGCCATATTTGTGGTTTTATTTTGTCGAAAGCCCTTTTGTTCATTGCACAAAATCTCATTTTTTTCTAGATATGAATTTAGTTCGCCATAAAGATATTTTTCAAAAATTTTTGAAAATATCGATAATAGTGCAATGGGCCTATAATTCACCATTAACTGTTTGCATTCTTTTTTAAATAAAGGCTTTATAACTGATAGTTTAAGATCTTGTGGAAATATTCCAGTTGATATTGACAAGTTCAGAATGTGACTCAGGTGATGGCATATATCCTCATTTACTGCTTTAATTATTTTAGTAGAGATACCATCATATCCAACACTGTTGGTATTTTTAAGGTTGTTTATAATTTTGTTAATCTGGTAGGGTGTACTTGGTGCAAGAAACATTGAATTTAATCGGTGATTAATTAAAGACGTTACTTTTTTTCCGGAACACGGAAAGGGGTTGACTTTTTCAATAAAATAATTATTAAATGCGTTCGCTATTTCTGTTGGATTATTAAGGATGTTATTTTCATCAATTTTTATGTTGTCAATGGATTCTTTAGGGGTATTAAGTTTCGCTTTGTTGATAATCCGCCACGCTGTTTTAGTTTTATTATGAGACGTTATAATTTTATAATTATTTTGCGCACGTTTTGTTAATTTTATAATTTTTTTAAATAACTGACAATAATTTAAGTACTTTAATTTATTGTCTTTTGTTGAGTTTAATCTGAATTTCCATAGTAAATCCTTTTTCTTTCTACTGCAAATTTTTACACCACGTGATACCCACTTTGGTTTATGATTGGCTTTTATTAACAATTGGGTTTGTGGAAAACAAAGGTCGTAAAAAAGTTTAAAATCAGCTATAAAGTGTTGATAAGCCTTATTTGGGTCAACAGTCAGGTAAATATCCGAGAAAGACAAGCTCTTAATACACAATTTAAATTTGTCAATATTTTCTTCGCTATAATCGCGTTTTAATGTACGCCAATAATGCAATGTCAGATTTTTTTTAACGGGAACTTTGATTAATTGGGCGGTATGGTCCGACAGACCTAATTCCAGAATTTCAGATTTACAACCCTTTTTAAAGTTATGTGCAAAATTATCAATACAAGTTCGACTGGCGAATCTGGTCGGTTCATGTAAAGCCAATTTTAAATTATAATTTAGCAGTAAACATTCAAAATCTAATGTTACATTATTGCGTTTTAGAACATCAATATTAAAATCACCAGTAATTATAATATTTTTACAATTCAATTTGGCAATATAAGACAGAAGTTTTTCCAGTTTATGGAAAAACGTATACACGTTATTTGGTTTAGGTACCCTATATATACAAACAATAATAATTTTATAGTCAAGAAGTTCAACTGCACAACCTTCTAATACACAGTCAAGACAAAATTTGCGGATTTCTGTAATTTGCCTGAATTTATGTTCTTTTTTAAGTAAGATACATGTTCCTCCTCTTTTACTATTTGGTCTACTGTAAAATGAAGCCAAACTGTAATTTGGCAGGTATAAGTTTGACTCAAATCCTGCCATCATAAAGTGCTCAGTAATACATATGACGTCAACACTTTTATTACTGTCTGCAAGTTCTTCTAAGTTTACACATAATACATCAGATTTGTTAATTAAACCTGCAATATTCTGATGTAAGATGTGCATATATTTCTCAGAGAAAAAACCGGTCGTCGGTTTCCTTTTCATTAATTTCAGGGGAGTTTGTAACAATGTAAGGTTCAGTAAATTTTCTATTAGTATTCGGTATTATGTCAAACTCACCAAATGAGCACAAATCAACTACAATATTATTCATAATGTCGTCGTATATACGTTTCATTCCATGTATTTTGATTTTTCCTGTTGTGTTGGAGAACATGTCAAGTGATAGCCCATTGTTGCTGTCAAATATGTATGCGTAGTCATTGTTTTGTAGGTCAAGATAAAGCAGATTATTGAACATCTCCACTCTAAAATTGTAAATAGGTGCTCCTGTTATATACGTCGGTAAACAGATAATATTATTGATGTGGGCCACCTTCTGTAACGATTTTCTTATAATATTTATTATGTTTATGTAATTTCTCTCAGCTTTTATGTCATTTTCTCCCATAAAAATGATACAGTAGTCATTATCGGTAAAGTCTTTCAATTTATTTTCTATGTTGTATAAGAGTTCCTTTATAGTTCCATTTGGTACAAAATAATGACAAAAATCAAAGTAGTCGGAGAAGACGTCTTCAATCAAGGATAAGTGCCCTTTAGGTTTGGTGCCACTGCTTAGAATGCATAATTTATTCTTTTGTTTAGTTCTTGCAATAATATCTGCCAGTTCTTTTTTAGTATGTTGAGTTTTTTTGCTATTGACGGATATAGATGAATGCACCTCTTTTATATTGTTTGCTGGCTGCGTGTAGGGGTGACAAGAAGTTTGGGTCTCTTTGTCCAGCATCATCGTCGGGATTTTGGGATTGTAATCACCAGACGGTTTAGCTGGATCATTATTTAGATTAATGTCTGGGGAGCTCGTCTCAGTTTTGTTATGAACCAGTATTTTAGTTTTTCGAACTGATTTCGGTGTTTTGCTTTTCATCTCAGGTGATAAGCACATTTGTTTATATGTATTGATAGTTTTTATCGATTTTTGAAGATCCGATTTGAGACGAAAGTTTTCGTTATTTAGATTCTCTATTTCTAGTTGAGCGCTTTGTAGTTGAGCCATAAGTAATTTAACTTGTTCACTCAAATCGTTTGTTTCTCCACTGTTGTCATGCAAGCTATCTGATATACTCATCATTGTAGTGTCGAATATGTTTTTATTACTGCTACTTGTCATGTTGGTAAGATCATTTAACGAACTTGTCCGACAAATTTTTCGAAAGGTAATGTTGTTGCATTCTTGATCCATTTTAAAGAAATGTAACGTCACCGTAGCGCCCTCTATTCAGTTCTAATAGTGACTATTACTCTTTGTTTAAATTTTAATGATTGAGAAATCTTACAAAAAGACAATCAATAGTTCAGAATCGAACCTGCGACAGCTTGTTCCGAAACTTTGTACGTAGGCTTGTGTGGACACTCAGCCACGACTCAGTTTACTTTGTTGACGAAATTATGGTATAGTTTCTAGGAGGTTTTAGTTTCAAACATAGTAAATCCGTTACTGTGACTCATGTCTTTGGAATTTTTTCTATGTTCGGTGTATTGTTTGACGAACAATAATCACTTTTTATGTAAATAGACACTTTTGCCGACACGGAACGTGCACTACGAACGATTTTTTTAGCACAAATTAAATTGTTTTGATGATTAGATCACTTAATTAGGGTTTATAGTTTTGTGTTGTTATTTGAATTCGTGATACTTTTTAAACACTGCAATGAATATTTATGCTTGATAACACTTCCTCACGTATACTGTTACTTTAGACACAAAATAAGCTATGATTTAGAATATATAATTGTGTTTTACTATTTTAAAAATAAAAAAAATACGGAGCTTCTCAAATATGAATGCTAGTCAGGCAGCGCCCTCTGACAACAGAGAGTGTTTATCAGGCTGAGCAACTCTTGCTAAGACGTCATTCCTATATATGTTATAGTGTAGCTGGGCTCTTGGAGTTCCACATAAGCTGTTCCAGATCTTCAAATTTTATACGACAATAGAGAGTACTCATCAGGCTGAGCAACTCTTGCTAAGACGTCATTCCTATAAATGTTATAGTGTAGCTGGGCTCTTAGAGTTCCACATCTGGTGTTCCAGATCTTCAAATTTATTCTCTTAGCAAAAAATGCTCATCACGTGAAACAATTAATGCTGAGGTACCATTTTTGTATCTCTTATAGTTTAGCTGGTCTGTTGCGGTTCTGCATCAGGTGTTCAAGTTTGCAAGATAAATTATAGCCTATGTGTTGCTCAGACTTTATACCTATACAACAAAACAAAAATCATTCAAATCCGTCAAGTAGTTCCGAAGATTAGCGTGTACAAACAAACAGACAAACAGACAAACAGACAGAATTTTTTTTTTGGTTTCGTGCTCTATTACTGTTTCTAAACCCCCCTCAATTATTATTTTTTTAATATATTCAATGTACAGACACAGTTTTTTTACTGTTTTATTATATGTAATAATAGATTAAGGGCAATTTTTATGCCAGTTCTGAGTGAATAAAGAAAGCTAGTAAATAAAGACTGTAATTAAATACAATTATGTTTTTTTTTAATAAACAACTTTCTCAATAGAATATAAAACGAAGAAAGAAAGAAGAGGAAGAGAAGGGGAGGGGGGAGAAGGAGATTATGTATAAGTTGTTAATTGAATGACAACAAGGTTCTTTTCGTGCTAAAATGACATTGAAATGAAGACGGTTGTTGATCAATATTTGTGAAAGAGTGTTGAAAAAACAAGACGGCAGTGTTAGTTCTTCACATTCAAAAACTACTGTGAAAAATGTTGATGGTAGAGTTTAAAATTGAATGAGATTTTTTTTCAGTTTGTGATAACTTCATGCGCTGGCGACTGTACTACAATAATAATTTGTGACATTCGTTATTTAAAACCATTTTATTTCCAAACAATTTGGTTGAAAATCACCGAGACATGACTGGGTATGAATACAAATCTACCAGTTTTACGCCAATTTTATTTCGAAAGAACAAAAGTAGTTTCGGAAATATTGTTTTGTCAGACACAGTGGAGATCCAATTTATAACAAATGTAACCACTTGAATTCTGGACATTCCCGCTTCGAAATAAACACTGGTTTTTATCGTCACATTTATATACAAAATCTCACTTCATATTACATGCTTTTGTAAAAATATAAAAATGAATGCAATATTTGGCCAAGATTCACAAAGACAGATGAAAAATACGAGTGGAACAACAGCTGTCATTCCATTTAATTTAATTTCCAAAATTAACATCGCTCAAGGCTATAAATGCAGATAGCTATAATTAAATTTTCTTGTGCACAAATATTTTACCCTCCACCCTATTCATTATGCCAAGGATAACAAATAGAAGAATGCATTTTCCGACTTTTTAACCACCGGGCGCGAAGATGCCTCAGTTTGCTAGAGGTGGCATTGTCGAAATTTGCCTTATAAACCAAGTTATCACCGTTTACAACTACGACACTGTTCAGATTTAGAATCAGATTTTCCAAACTAGCATCTTCAACTTCGTGCAACTGATTGCAGTAAAGATTTCACCAGGCGTTCTAGTCGCTAGTTTATTAGTTTTAAGTCTACCAACATTATTTATTGTGTTCTCTTTGTTCTTCCGAATACATACGAATCTTACAGCTCCAGTTTTTAATTTTCATTTAAACTGATGGTTTAGAAAGCGGGCCGTGACAGAAGTTGTGCGCCTAACTTGTGACGTTAAAAGACTATGACTATGTTATCCATATAAATAAAAAATAATGTTTGTAAGTTTGTCCTCCATGCGTTCTTAAACTACTAATCAGTTTATAATTAAACTTTGGTGGGTTCTTCTGTGTACGCCCGCGAAGGTTGGCCCAAAAAATCACACAACCTAACTATTTAACTTTCTCACTTTTCGTGACATTGCAACGCACACGGTACAGATAGTGTAAAATTAAAAAAAAATAATTTGCTCAGCTTACTTTTAGCACTACGATTTTTGAAGTACTGCTATTTTCTAGTTGCTGACGATTTGATTCCGTGCTTCTTGCTTCAAGAACGCGATGTTCTGGTTTAAACATAAGGTGCACGCAGTAAAAAATCAACGCAAATAATTCAAAGCCACGCCAAGTCTATGTTCGTAGTTTTTAAAATATTCTCTTTTGATTAAATTTTGTTGTTAGTTTCAAGACGTATTTCCCCGAGGAGGGAAAACTTCATTGTTCTCGGCAAATATGTGGTCGCCGCTTGTAATGTCGGTTACACAAAGTTAAATTAGAAAGTTGAGATCGTTTTAGTTTGTACATTCATTATAAAAATATTCGTGCTGTCTTGAGAATTTCTTGATGTAGAGAAAGAAGGTCGACCAATGACTTTAGCTGTTTAGAGTTTAGACGCATCTGGAGGTATGAGAAACATCTTAAATTTTTACTTAGCGTACTTATAAAGGTGAAACGAAAACCTTTATTATAAGATCACTTTTATGATGTTGCTTATAGTTATTTAAAAGTTGGCTCATCTAAGATTCGAATGATTCCCCTGTAGCTAACGGTAAATAAACTGTGAATATATAGATGGAGTAGACGTGTTGTCTTAGCTCAACTGCTGTTATCGTACATTTTATTCATTAATATTGCCTGAATGATACTGCCGTCTTAGGTTCCGAATAGTTCATTGAGACTACATAAAAAACTATTAGTGTAAACTGCAGTGTTGGTAAAATTGAGTTTCCCATACATCAACTTGACACCATAAAAAATGAGAGTAATATGCAAATAAAATACTCGGTGACCAAAATGAAAATTTTTAGCAAAGCATATTTTATAGTCAGGTACTTGGCAGGTGTACCAGATGGTAGCCAAGCCGACCAAGTTTAATCTTAGCCTCAAACGTTGCCAAGTTCTTTTATTCCCCTATAATCAATTGTTCGAAATGTGATATTATTTTAAACTATACCCTGTGGATTTTTGAAAGAATGTAAAGTAAACTTTTGTGGAGCAGCGAGGTGTTAAAATTTTCTGAATTGCCCATTTAAAAGTTTGAATGAATAGAATCTTTTAGGTTTTGAGTGGTCTCCAGACCTGTTACATCAATATCAGTTCCAAGTAGTTCCATCATCTTTTTATACCCGTCGTACACCTGAACAAAAAAAACTGATTGTCGTTTATCAAGGTACTCAACCTTGATAAACGACAATCAGTTTTTAAAGAATATGCGTGAATCGACTTGATGATATATGACTATCTCGTTGTCTTTGATAGAATGCCACTTTATTTAGATTTTGCCAGCATTTGAGACCGTTAAGTCAAATGGAAATAAGTCAGTTTTGATGTTATATGATATCCCTGTTGGCAGCGATGCGGACGAATTTTTGGACGCCCTGTAACCCTTTTCTACTTGTACATATTTATTTCTATTATTGTTTTTTAGTTTGTAAATAATTTAATTTTTTTTGAAAAATCATCAACCATATCATCAAAATTATTACACCATATAATTTTGATGTTGATATTAAGTTATTGTACGAAGTACACAGTACGAAGATCGCTTAGTCTGTATTCACGAACTAATCACCGTACTACATACATGATTGATTTCAGCATCAAATCTAGACAACCGTAACCGTAGCAATATATTTCACATCGTTGAATTTCATTGCTGTGTTTTAAATCATAAATATAGCCTACTTTTTTGCTCCTATAATTTTATAGCAAATCACTAAAATTCATGATGATTTTTCTCGACGCAAAAGCGGATAGTATCGCAATTTTTTTTTACGGTCCATATTTTAGCATTCCGAATACGCAAAGTTGATTATTTAAACATAAATATAACATCACGCCTGTAACTCCTGAAGGGTTAGGCAGAGGTGTTAAATCCTATGTAATAAGGGGCGAGCCTAATGCCATCAAATAGACACAAATTCAGACACCGGACTACTATTGAGAATTTGATGGTGAAAAGCAGTAAATATTCGCCAAGTTACAAAACAACGTTATGTACGACGTAACAGACAATAACCGTGAATTGAACTAACAATAGAACAAGGAAACAATACGAAACTAAGTACCGTGAACCGTGAAACACCTCAAATCCCATCCAAATGGTTCGGGACATTCCATATCAAATTGCGCCCAGCACATTACATGGACACTTCCCGCAATGCGGTTGCTATGTGCCACGGGTAACTTCATACATCTATGTCTGACTACCTTATATAGACACCTTATACTGCCCTTACCAATCCCTGTGACGTCAACAATGATATCGGCAAAAGGAAGGGAGGGAGGTCTATCTAAGATGGCCGCCTCGCTTCCTTATCAAGAAATTGGAAATGGTGGAAATTAGAGGGAAATCGGAGGACTGCTCTATAATTCCTCATTCTATAAACTATTGAGGCCATGTTCCAATTCGAAACCGACCTTTCTTGAGAACCATAATTACGACAAAGATAAAGACATAATTGTGCCAAAATATTGATCTACAAAAAACCGTTGTCTTAAAAAAAACAATGATTAAATTAACACTTTTCTAAGATAAAAATGAAGCGTGATTTAATTTAGAAGCTTATTTTGTTGTTCTAATTATGTAATATTAAACGTTTTACGCTCAGATTGCCTTGAGGAAAGCCTACTTAAATTTTACTTTGAACATGAAAACAGTACTATAATCTTTGCTTTTTAAGCCGGGTAACCTAATTTTGTTGAGTTTATTTATGTTATTAAAGAAAATAATATTATACTTTCTAAGAACGAGTAGGCAGCGCGTGTATATATTTTTAGCAGGTTTTCATGAAATTTTAGTTTGTTTGTGGGACCACAAACACCACAAAAACAATCTCGAAATTTCTTGAATAGAAAATTGACATTATTTTATTGTTACCAACAATATATTGTCAAGCGTGAATAGTACATATTATTATGTATCGGTTATCGGCATGAAACCCGGGCCATGAAAAGTATAATTGGGAAGTTCTCAGCGGTATTCCTTTTTCAAGAATAGATACATCAAATCACGTCTGTTGCCATGGAAACAATATCTAGTCGGAACTATATGAGTAAACATAAATACACCTCAAACTAATATAATGTTAATGTTAATAATGTAATGTACTGACAAAAATTGAAAAAGGGTAGCTTACATCCTTTGGTCATGTGGAGAGGATGAGTGAAAGACGACTAAAAAAAGGTATTTACAAGGCAGATGTGAGTGGCAAGAAGAAGCTCACCGATAAGATCAGTGTATGCCCTAGAAGGGCATACACTGATCTGATCAGATGTATGAACGTGGACGAGGTAAAAGGAGTATGTAAGGGTCGTAGCAGGTGGCGTTCTGTGGTTTCTGCCTACCCTCATGGGAACAAAGACGTGAGTTTATGTATCTGTATGTATGTATTAGAATACTTGTGACACTATAACTTTGAAGCAATAAATCCGACAAATTCCGAACAGCAACGAAAGATAGAAAACCACGTTGCATAAAACCACATTAAACCGGTAACCTACATTCAGAAATACTCCAACAATTTAGACAGCAAAATAACTGATACTCTTACATTTTCCCTCACGCAAAAAGAAGGAAAAGTGTAAATTTAGTCGTATCTAACTTTTTTTAAAGCGAATAATTCCCGCTTGGAACTTTAATTACTAGGAGACTTTTTTCATTGCATTGTACATATAGTATTGTACTTATAGTACTTTCTAGTGACAATTTCAAAGAAATTTCTGGTATCGTTGGTTTTAAATTATAGTTTAAAAAAAGAATATTGTGGTATTGCTAGGATTATCATTAACACTAGAAACGGGATATTTACCATGTTTACTGTTTGTTTTGAGTTCCCTATATTCTGTGTGTTATTCTGTGTTTTGTTTTTTTTTTGTTTATGTGTTCATGATAATGTTACTGACCATGACAGTTTAAAAAAAACAAATCAAAATCGAAATTGTTTATTTTATTTTAATTCTTTTTACTTGCTTTTTTTCCTTTTTTTTCTTTGTTTAGTTTAAAAACTAATATTGCTTATATTGCCTGTGATGGTATTCGGTTCCATGTGTGTGTAACAGGAGCTTGTGGCAAAAGGACACACAGTAGAACAGTAGCTCAGGTAAATCTTCCTTGTCTAGGTTGCTCCGTGGTGGGTAACCACCCATTATACTCGTATACCGAGTTTCCTCCGTGCCTCGGAAAGCACTTTAAGACTGTGGTCCCGACTGTCAATTGTAGATCATTCGTTTTTGTAGACAGTCGTTACAGGTAGTCAGTGTCCCGAAAGTCTGACAACCAGTCTTACCAAAGGGTACCATATTACCCAGTACTAACAGGGTTGTGGAGATCAGATATGGAGGTGGAAAATAATTTAGAAAACTAAAAAAAAAGAAAATTGCATTTGAATATTGCGCATATTATATAATTATAAGGTATTTACGCTCGTGACTATGCCTAGTATTTTCTGACTGTTTCTGTGAAACAAAATATATGGAAAATAATCTATACAAATAAATAAAATTGAAGTATCTGTTTGTAATATCACAATGACAGCTTTTTACTGAATGCTTAAACGGCAAAAACACTTTTTTTTCAATTTTTGTCTGTCTGTCTGTTAGTTCCGGTTATTCTCCGAAACGGCTGAATCGATTTTGACGGGACTTTGACTAGCTGATGTTATAAGACCTAACATAGGTTACTTTTATTTAAAATATATAATATAAATTTATGAAAAATTATAAGGGTTCCGTGCAAAAAAAATAAAACCCTTGAAATTG
Organism: Eurois occulta; assembly: GCA_950022335.1. NCBI lineage: Eukaryota > Metazoa > Arthropoda > Insecta > Lepidoptera > Noctuidae > Eurois > Eurois occulta. The sequence goes on from OX465486.1 coordinate 3,344,373, forward strand.
GTAACAAAATCTGATTCAAAGCGAAGTGATATTGTTTTAAGCTTTCACGGTTTAAAACTAAACTTATACTGTCACTTACTTATCTTCCGTGACTGTTCATAATTTTGACCCGCGATCATGGCGCTTGTAACAGCATCGAAATATCGGGAGCTCAAAATCATAAACAATCACGGAAGATATCCCGTAAGTGGCAGATATAAGCGAAGTATTATTCTTTTATAATAATAATAAATCACGCGAACGAAGGTCGCGAGCAAAAGCTAGTCCAATAATAAAATGAACTCTTACAGACGAGTTCCTTGTACAATAAAAGTGAACACTATGGATTCAAGTCATTTTCTCAGATAATTATGAAATATACATTGTATTTATAAAAATAACTTCCTATTTACTTACTTTTCTGGCGTTGCTATGGTGAGATTTGGCGAAGGGAAGGCTCCGTCCGCCGCGCAGATGACGTTCACCGTGTCGTCATCCGTCTTGTTCTGGATCAGCCGGAAACTCGTCTCCGGCACTGGAATTTGATATTTATGTTCATGGCGTTAAAGGTTTTGTTTGAGGAGTTTGTATACGTGAGTCAGTGTTGACGAGGGAAAGTGTGTGTTGTTTTAGGGTGGACTACAGCGAACCTACTTTAAGCGTGTTAGTTTAATTAGCTGTTAAAGTCCCAGTTCAAAGAATATCCAAGATTTTCTAATGGCCATTCACAAATTAGTCAGCGTTCAGTTTCATACTGTAGGTACTTGCCACTTAGTTGTGGTTACGAGAATATCTTTTTGGGGTTCCGTATCCTAAGGGGAACCAGCGGTACCCTATCGCTGACGCTGTCCGTCCGTACGTCCGCCTGTCTGCCAGAGGGCTGTTTCTCATGATCCGTAATAGGTAGACAGTTGAAAATTTCACAAAATATGGATTGCTGTCGCCGCTATACCTAACAACAAATAATAAAAATAAATTAAACATTACAGACTCGCAATTGGCCGTTTTTTTTTAACTATTTAAGTTAAGGTAATGTTTGTTATTCTTTCATACTCAACTCAGCCAAGATCAGATCAGCTTGTTCATAACCTCACATTTGATTTGACGAACGCCTAACTAAACGATCACAATTTCAAACTACTGAATTATACCGATAGATTTCTCACTCACAATAAAAACAAAATAGAAATAGTTGCTGAATACTAACAGGTTGTTAACCAACCGTTAACGATCTCTATTAAATTATTCTGCCCTCAGTTAACTTATATAACTTTCTGTGAACACGCAGCTGATACGTTTTCTTTCTTTCTTTGTTTCGTTACTTTTAATAAATGAATTGGCCAAGTGCATGTTAGTTCGAAATTAAGTTGGAAATTGGGCCAAGTTCCACCAATTGTGGTCACCAACGTTGTTTTTTGTCAATGAACGACCAAAATAATACAATGAAAACTGTCCCAACACTCCCAACGAACAACTGACTATTACATGCAACCGTTTAATATGAAATTTCAGTATAGAAGTATCGTATTAGGTAATTATTACCAGTAAGTGAGTTGTGGAGGTCAGATAGCAGCTCCATGTAAAATACTGATATTCAGCTGCACTCGGTTAGACTGCAAGCCAACAAAGTTGGAAAAAGGCTAAGCAGAATTTGGTTGTCCCCTGCTACAAGGGAATTTGGTCAGATTGTCACTTTAGAGGTGGTGTTAAGGTCCATTTTCACTTTTAACAGACTTCTTAAAAAAGGAGGTTATGTATTCCAGCAGCATCTTTTTTTTTCATGTAACTATGTTCACCGATATCTCCGCGATTACTGATTCGATTTAATTGTTCCTTTTTTCATTTGGTAGAGAAAAAGCACGCGGTGTGCCCATATAAATTTGATTAACTTAGCTTCTGTACTTTATAAGTTATCCTCGTGACTTCTGTTTGTTTCAATGACTTTTTGCCACCGACACGCGAAAGTAATTTTCCACATTTTAGTGTTTGTTTTTAAAGTCGGTCGGTATTACAGCAGCCCTCTGTCAACGTCCGTCAGGGTTAATAGATCCTCAATGTGAATGCTGTCAGTTGTTGTTGTTGTTGTGTTGTTGTGTTGGTTTTCTTCACATCCATATCCATACTAATATCAATTAGAATATACATACACACAGAGTTATTTTCACATTAGAAATGCGAAACTCTGTTTATTTCCTTTTAAAATTAAACGGCTGATCGGATAGTAATGAAATTGGTCAAGGAGACAGATTTATATTCTAGAAAAGGACATAAATGTTATCTTTTTCTCTCACACATACATACATATCGCAATTTCCACGGGAACAAATTCGCGGGAAATTCTAGTTACGTCATAAAAAATACGTATCTAAAAAGCTGCACCAGTCCATATAACCCCGATGGGATAAAGTCGAATTGGAATAGAGCAATTCGGTATAGTTTTATTTGGGCGGAAGGCTTACAGTGTCATTGACACAAAAAGAGCGGGCTGCGGATAGCAGATGTTGAATATACACAACTAGCTTGCTTAAACAAAAAGGATATCCGATTTAAGAGACAAGCTGTAGCGTGGACTAAAGGAATGGAAGACTTACAAGCAATTATGCAAAAAAAATGACACTTGATTGTCGGATGCAATAAACTTTCACCGTGAATTCAAGTGGTCACAATTATGAGTTGCACCATACAAAAGTACAATCAATACACACAAGGTGAAGGTGAATTTATGGAACAGTTGATTTTTTTGCATTTACCAAGGAAAACTATCAAGGCTTATGGGTTTATAACCATGTACTGAATCCACGGTAAGATATTAACGTTCCACCTTCCATAATAATTAACCATGGAGACACATACTTAGAGGTTGACAAACTCTCCATCGAAGAACAGGATCGATATGGAGTGTTCACTAAACCGAATTTAATAAACCACAGCTCATAGGCTAGGCAATTGCTGTATGTAAAATACTGGTATTTAGCTGCATCCGGTTAGACTGAAAGCCGACGCCAACATAGTTGGGAAAAGGTTATGCAGATGATGATGCAGGTCTACTGATAGCATGATGACTAACACAAACTTTTCGTTATTTTTATTTCATCCTTATCTTTCTGCCTTTGTCCCATGACATGTTCTTTGGGGTCGGCGTAATACATTTTTTTCATTCACTCTCCCCTGTCAATCTTCAAGCTATCATTTAGTCCTTTTTCCTTCATATCATTTCTCACACAATGCATCCATCTTTTCTTTGGTCTTCCTCTCCCTCTCAATTCATATTCATTACTCGTTTACTCACATGTGTTCCATCCTTCCTCATTATCCTTCCTCATATTCCTCCTCGGTATTTCTAATTGTTATTCCAATATATTTTTCAAAATTCCATCACCGTAGTCGGTGCCCACTCTCAAATCCTTGGGATAGCTTAAAAATACAAGACGTTTTCAGTAGAACAAACTCTAGGTTAAAGCTGAATAAATCGAACGAAGTCATCGTGGAATAAAAAAAAAACAACAACAACAACAGGTTGTTTATTTAACCTTAAATAGATGAAAATAACAACTAAGTTGCAATTTCGACTTAATGAATTCTGGCAACAATATCAAATTTTGACGACCACGACGTCAAGTCAACGCCCACTACAACATTAAACTATGAAAATATGAACATAACAGCAACAAGGATTGCGATAAAATCATCTATACTAATATTCTAAAGAGTTAAAGTTTGTACGTTTTAAAGTAGGCGGAATTCTCCGAAACTCCGCATCTGATTTCAAAAATAAAATTCTTTCTCTGGTAGAAAGCTAACTATTGACAGAGTGTGAGTTAACTATTAATGTAAATTCCGGGTAAATGAAGTCAAGGACAGAAAGAAACGCTAACGCTAAACGAAGAAGGGCTAGTTCGCCGTCCGTCCGTCTTTTGACGACAGGCCGTGTCGACGGCGCGTTCGTGTTCCACGCGCGCCTCACAGGGATGTCAGCACATTGGAAGGGGTCCACAAGGGCCGATGCCTGCCGGGGCTGTGGGGCTGTTCGAAAGAGATACCGCGGCCGTGGAACACTAAGGGCAAAGAAGGAACATGGATAGGTTTTAGTCAGTAGACGTCTTACACTCCCTTCCGCTCCGCTCAGAGCGGGACATCAGATGATTTTCCATCCAAAAACAAAGGCCAGAAAGAAACTAGTTGGTTAATAATTTAGTTTCAATCACGTAATTACCTATTACTTATTAGGTTAATCAACCAATCCTCTTCAAACGAAGCTAATACACATAGCAGGAACGGTTAACCGCAGGAGGTTAAAAGGGGTTGGACATAATAAACTTTCAAATAGCCAGTGACCACTTTCGACGTTGAACTGTTATCATTATAAAAACAGAGAAGTCAATATTAATTGAGCCATGTCAAAAATAATCAATATTGATTTGTATAATATCAAAGTTCAAGTTTGATATACTGTCGTTATAGGACATGACACCGAGCCAGATAATAAAGAAATTGATAAAGGTATCTTGACTAGCTCACGAGGTTATCGACATAATTATGTGATATGTGGACTCAGCGATCATTGTGCCGATAGTCGTGTCAGCCCATGGCTTAATTGCTAAGAACCTCGAATAATATCTGAGGAGGCTCTCGTTAGGCAGCTGGATCAAGGGCTTGATTTAGAAAGCGGTACTCCTGGACACGGCTCATATTGTTAGGAGGTTCCTTTCTCTGGAGCCCTGACCACCGGTAGCTTGGACCCTGTTCCTGATACCAGTGGGCTACAATTTTTATATTTTTAAATGTTTTTATATATTTTTTAAATTAATATTTAAAAATGTAATGAATTTGTATAAAGACGAATAAAGAAATTGATGAAAGGAGATACAATAAAGTGTGTGAACGAGTAATACTGTGTGAAAGAGAGGGAGAATGATTACTGAGAAGATGGCTGACAGAGATCTATGTACAGGTGCACTGGCTCTAATTAAATGAGATAAGGGCAGCAGGAGGATTACAATAAATTATCTGGCATATTTTTTCCTAACTGTGTCGGGATGTCCAGTCTAACCGAATGTAGCTAAATACAAGTATTTTACACGGTGCGGCTGCCTAACTGACCTCGACCTCGACGACTCAGTTACTGCATTAAACGATACCGCTTGGGAAGAATAGAGAATATTGATGTATGTAATAATCACTTCAGATGGATGAAGGAATCAGTTTAATATGGGTCAATAACTTCTACAGATAATATTGCGAATACATCCAGAAACATAATCATTCGGTGATATACAAGGTGTAACATAATAAACGCCAGACCGTTCGGTGTGGTCGTTCGGACCATTAAACTGAAAAACTTTTGTTCTACAAGATCATGAAATTCACAAAAAAAATGACCATATGGTAAAACTAAACAAAAGTTAAGAATTTCCAAAAGTCATATTCAATTCAATTTATTCAGGAACAATTCACGTTGTGTTTGAAATCATAAATCTGTTAAAAAATTACAACATTACATTACAAGCAAAAAAAAATACAATTTTAAAATTTGGATGTCACAAAAATTTATAAAAACAATTTTAAAATGTGAATATGTCATCGTCTATCGAATACAGACATTTCTCCAATAGGAATGTTTTGTTTTGACTTAAATGAGCATAGAACAAAAGTCTTGCGTTTATTATTTTACAAGCTGTATAAAAAAATATATTATATATGACCGAATTTACTTTTATTCCTTGCACAGCTCCGCTTGTAACTGTGTCAGAGGGTTCACTACGTATTATGCGAGAAAATAAACGGTTTACGAGGAAGGAACCTACAAATATGTAATTCAATGTTTTCTTAGTATGGATTGGATGTCTTGCCTTCGAACTTTATGTAAGTTTAACATAAATTTTCGAGTGTACAGTCGTGGCACGTGTGTGTTAGTGGGGGAGTAGAATGTATGGGAAAGAAAATGAATTGGTTAACCCTACATAGAGGATAGGATAACATCGATTGTTACTGTACCGTACTGAGCTTAGTGTAGATTTGAATGATGTTATATCTTTTGTGAAAAGATCTTAAATAAAGCTCTGGTTTAAGTGAAGCGAATCTCGGGCGAGACACGGCACAAAATTCGCTCGACTGAGTCAACTAACTAATAAAAAAGTTCAAGCTAACGGGAATAGCTGCGTGTTTTCCTCTACTTTTAAGTAAATGACACGTACAATCTCATCCCGCATTCCGTTCGGTGTAGTGTGGACAGATTTTTTTTTCATGTTTTTTTTTTAATTCAAAAATGGTCATAAAATTAAAAAAATAACTATATTTATTTAAAAATACTTACCAAAGACTGTCATATGTTTACTCTTGAAATCCTCATCAAGAAACGTTGACACTACACAAATATATTCACCAGAAATGTCCGTATCTAATTTCACTATTCGCAGTGCTCTATACATTTTTAAGGGGTCCTCAGACGCTCTATAATTTAAGTCCACCCGACCCCTCAAAATTCCTATATCCTGGGGTTTTTGTGACACTATCCACTGATAAACTGGTTTTGTTTTGCTTCTGAAGAACCATTTCACCATAAGGCCTGGAGTTCTGTTCCCATACGTATAATCACAGTCTAAAATAACTGAGTCTTGAACACCATACTGGATTATCTCTGGCACTACAAACTTCACTATTTTTATTGCGTGCAAACCTGGAAAAAAAGAAAAGTTTGGTTAGAAAATGTTTTCATAGCAACGAAGCCTAATTCCAATAATTTGATGGTAATGCGACGTTCAAACATTAATAAGGTAGCTATTAATATTCAGGAATCTGCCTACATTCTCACGCTAGACCCAAGTTAAATGTAAATGGAACGAAATACAAACGGCTTCTCATTAAAGACAGGCTTTGTGTCGACGAAGCATTAGAACTCGTGTTTACAGATTTATTTATTAGTACTAAAACAGTAAATACAAGAGTGCTGCCAGCTCGCAAAGATAATAAAATTAACTTTAACAGCAAATTCTCTGACTGACAAGGTCGCATTAGCGTCGACAGGAACAATAATAAATCGGAACGCAATATTGACGGAAAGAGGGCATCCAAGCGTTTTCTTAGTAATGTAAATGATTAATATTCATTGGACAGCAACAAACAATTTGCTGAAGACACGTTGTCCCCTCAAGTTGCTTAAAGAAAACTCCCTCCGGCTAATCCATATCCATCAGTCTTGTAGTCCGCGAACCATTAATATTTATGCAATTCCAAGTCAACGCTGTTGAAAGCTCATTTAAATTCATCCTTGGTTCTACTTAAAAGCGAGAGTAGGCGCGACCTAAAAATTTGATTCGGTAGCACTTAAAATTTTATTAGTGGATGCTTTTGGAGTTAATAAATCCAAGTGTTAGGTAATAAATTCACAAAGACACGCTCTAAAGATATGGTAGTCTGATATTTTGTAATGTTTTCCTACAGCGTTTTTGTTGAAGTGTGGAAGCGAGTTTGTGTTAGGCAGGGTTGACGGAGAGGATAACATAATAACCTCTTAATTGCCAACAAGTTAGTCTACAGCTTTCAACGGCATCGACTCTCTTGACGTGACAAAATAGTTGGGTTATTTATGTATCCCAGTTTCAACGGTAATATTAAAACGGTATAATTTAAACATAGTTCGCTTTGAAGATCTTCCTTTTCAGCAGTTAGCTATTGAGTGCTGTCGTTGATATTGCTTCTGAGTGGAAATTGAATTTAGTTCTATATATTTTGACGAATTTGCGTATTTGAAATGGCAATTATTTATTTAATGATCTTACTTGTTAACTATAAAATGTTCTTTAATGAATTGTAGGTTAACTACGCTAACAACATCAACTTTCCAGAACACACACATCAGCAGATCACTTAAAATCACGTCTGTTTCGTCAAAAGGTTAGGTGTCGCTACCTAATCCGACATTTCTTAGTGTAAAAAAAGAATATAAAACACAGGAAAATTTCAAACACGAGTGATTTCTTCAAAATGTGACGTCGTTACTCGCATTCGTCTGCTTGTCCAAGAGCACTTGCGGTTGCCACAGGACTTCAAAATTCGCACTAACGAGGTGACTATCCTAGTTGTCACATTTATATGAAACTAACGTGAGGTCAGCTGAACTTAAGTTTGAGTAGTGGTGTTACGGTCGGCAGGCTTTCTAGTGACCATTGTCGCTCGGCAATAACGTCAGCAACTCAGCACGAAAGCCAAACAGTTACCCCGACAAATATATAAAACGAAAATGTTTTTCAACCATTCCAGTTTCAATAAAACACAGATGTTTTCCCGTAATCTAGATCTGGGATTTAGTTTAGAATTAAAATGTTTTTAGAGCCTCATATTTCGAAAGTAAAACTTTATGTATTTTCATTTCAGTTTTATATTCTACGCGGATTTTCGTGTACATTTTTTTGTGGCTTGATCTAAAAAGTGTCAGAAACAAGTTTGGGTCAACATTATTATACAGCTAGTCGTATCTTCAACTTCTTCAACGTTTTTGTGGCGAAGTTCGCTCTGTCGTGACGTAAAGCCCCTGTTATCATGTGACAACAGCCGGGACCGGCACTTTTTCTTTGTGGTATTCATAATGTACCTACACTGACTGCGTAAGAATAATAGAAAGTTGTGTTATTTTTGAATGAAATATAAAAGTCAGGCGTATTTCAAATGAAGTAAGCTAAAATATAGAATTATACTTTTGGTTATGTACACCATACAAATTACTAATTACTTGTATTACAATAATATAGAAAATTAAAATGATGTAAATTTTACACTTTAAAGCACAGACATATTTAACTGGTATCGACAAAATGCCCTACTACATAATATGTATTTTAAGAGTAAAAACTTGTACTATTGCATGCTATCTATTGGCCAAATGTGTGTTACTAAATATTTCATATAAGAACTTCATGTAGGTAATAAATGAGTTGAATTGAATTGAATTTAGAACTTATATATAGAAAAATACAGTGGACGGTTACTGGGAAATTACTAATTTTGGGATAGGTTTACAAATAGTATTTACTTTACTGTCAAGTTAAGATAAACTAATTATTTAATATATGCAATGTGTTCAAGAATTTGTCATAAATTTAAGCTAATCACCCTTGACAAAGTTCTTAAGCCACAAAATTTTTTGTAGGCATGTTTTGAAACCCAAAATCCCCACAGGAAATCACAATTTTAAACCAAACAAAGTTCCGAACACACGAACAGAGATCTCAAACAACTTGTACAAGAGCAAGTCGAACTGTTTCTTGTATCTGGTAACATGGATTGTCTAATTAAACTTGGTTAACTCATTTGCCAAGGTTTTGTCTTTGTGCAAAACACGTCCGCGCAAATTAATGTTAACTATTGAAGGCTGTGTTCAATTTGTATCGGCAAAGTTTAACAACGATATTGTGGATACAAACCTATTATTACGTAATTCTATTATCTTGATTATACATATTTCACCGAAAGTTAGCAGTAATAGAAATTGGTTTCATTTAATTGGTTTCGTTGACAATGGTCCATTTCGGAGGCACTTGAATGTGTATCGGTCCATTCGTACTCAAACGGTCACTCGCATTTTGTAATCCATCAAAGGACGCTGGATTTGGGCCAATATTGGCTACTGTGTACACAACAGGAGCCATTATTTCAGGGTATTGACGAAATCTCATAGGTCGTGGACCGATTGCTACAAAATCACGGGTCGAATTTAGAAAACTTTTTAGATGAACTGTTGACTTAACCTAGGTAGGAATTTAACATTGTGGTTATAGTGTAAGTCACAAATAACTGATTTCAATATTGTCCAGCAAAAAGGTTAACTAACAGTATCTATAATTATTAGCACAAAATTAAAGGTAAGGGTAGGCCGTCGCCTCCTTCTGCGAAGCAGTCATGCTAGCGAAGGAGGCGGCGGAACGTGAGAGGCAGAGAACCTCCTCACGTCCCAGCCGCCGCGGGAGAAGCACCGGGCGTCGGGGGCCACGCCGTGATGGCTCTCGGCCACCGTAGGCGCGGGCCTGTGGACGGCGAGTAATGGGCTAGCTCGCCGTCCGTCCGTCGTATGACGACGGGCAGGCCGTGTCGACGGCGCGTTCGTGTTCCACGCGCGCCTCAAAGAGATGTCAGCAAACGGGAGGGGCCCGCAAGGGCCGGTGCCTGCCAGGGCTGCGGGACTGTTCGAAAGAGATACCGCGGCCCTGGAACATAAAGGGCCAATGAAGGAACATGGGTGTTTTTTAGTCAGTAAGAGTCTGACACTCCCTTCCGCTCCGCCCAGAGCGGGAGGAGTCATTTGATGATTTCTCACCCCCCAAAAAAAAAAAAAAAAAGGGTAAAATTCATCCTGACAATTAGCTTAAAAGAGAATGCTCATGGAAGTATGGAATCCCGTACCATGCTGCATCAAAATCAAACCTTGTTTTTATAGACTACACTGATCGTATTAACTCCTACAAAAATTATTTTTGAAAAAAAAACCCGCGTTTCAGAGTTATTTTATAAAATCGAAACTAACCTAAAAAGTAGGTCTATTTTTTCGACGCTACCAACGACGTATTTTAACAAACATACATTACATTATAGCTCTAAAAACAGCGTAATACACTAATATTAGTAAGAATTACGAGTTAAAGTAACATCCACAGTATGCTTGACTGAAACTCGATTTTATTTTAGACCTTTATATTGCCAATAGTCAGTCAGTACAGTACAAATGTCAGATGCCACAGATAAGATAACTATAAACCATAGAGTATAGTAAGTGCTATAAACTAGTCGGGATTTAGGGATGTAATCGATAAATCAAAATCTTTAGGCTGAGAAAATCTATTTTGTTGCAAATAGCAATAAACCAAACTAAATCGATTTGGTGTACTGATCTTACTTAATTGTAATTAATTTTAGAGTCCGCTCGACAGACAAGGGTTTGTTCAATTGAAACGGAACGTCATTTATATTCAGTTGAAACGGAACGTCATATAAAGGGAGTCAAACAATATTCATACTTTTAAACTCGAAAAGTATATTTCCAGTTCAAAAATCAAATCCCCGACGCGTAATGCCGTAAAAAAATATGAAACTAATTACTATAATATTTTGGTTTTGAGGCGCGAGACTTTTTGGTACCAACTTTGGTCATTCTCTTTTAAGTATAACACCCCGAACGAAAATTCGATTTAATTTTGACTTTATTTAATTTTGATTTTTTTTAATTATAATTTTGTTTAATTTTGATTTTACTTAATTTTGATTTTATTTAATTTTAATTACATTAATGAACTATTTTTGCACACCAGTTAGGGTAGGATATGGTACCAATTTTCAGCAAAATAAATGATTTGACTTGATTTGATTCGATAACACTGACTCAGTATAACTTACAAAAACGACTTCATTTACTGCATAATCTTAAAGATAACATCAAGATATCCGAACGTTTTTTTATAAAAAAGTTTTTAAACCAAACTCTCCCAAATTACTATCGATGGAATAACATTGGCAGTATTGAAAGGCGTTATTATTTTTTAATTCGATTCTCAATCCCTAGTCGACCCTCCGATCTTATTTATATTTAATTTCGTCCGAGTGAACACTGGAGGCATCGTATTTGTATCTGAAATCGAATTGGGGCTGAGGTAGGAGTAACGTTAAACTTTATCAATTTTCAACACTATAGCAGAAAATTAATTGGAATTGTATTTGCTGATGGTCCTATAGAACTGTTCACCTTTAAATTTTCATTTTGATGATATTTTAATTGAGTATTAAGCTGTTGGTTCAATGTTTATTATGGGGGATTCGATGTCAATTTGCTGTGATTTGAATTTTAAAATGGTTGAGACTGAAGATTTTAAAACATTTAATTGAATAGGACCTTCAATTCAAGTATTATACATATATGAGTAGGCATCGGATATTCGGCTGCATATTCGCCTAAAGTTTGAGTGTTGACTAGTATGGAGCGCCCATCAGTTCAAATAAATTGTCATATTTTTACCATTTTGTCATATTCGAATATTCAGTGGCAATATCAAAGCGGCATAATCAAATAGTTTTTTTGAAATACTATTATAAAATTATAGTATTTTCTCGTGTTATCTTGTCTGGTTTTAAATAGATTTTAAACAGTCATTATGAGTTGATCGTTGAACTCAGCAGCAGACCAGTTGGGTGCAAAATAGGTGGTGTTAGTGTCAATAATTTGAGCTACGCTGATGACATGGTGCTGCTGGGTCCAACGGCTGGCTCAATCAGGGACATGCTGAGCGTCTGTGAAAGGTATGCAGCGGCCCACGGCCTGGTATACAATGTGGCTAAGAGTGAGTACCTGATCTTTGCTGCTTCCGGGAAACATTTAAGTTATGAGCCCATGATATCCCTCAATGGACGAACCCTTAAAAGGGTCGCCCAATTTAAATACTTAGGACATTATGTCACCGAGGACCTCAAAGATCAGGTAGATATAGATCGCGAACGCAGGGCACTAGCAGCCAGATGCAACATGCTGGCTCACAGATTCGCTCGTTGTAGTAACGAAGTCAAAATAACTCTGTTTAAAGCTTATTGTCAAGGGTTCTACACGAGCAGTTTGTGGGTCAGCTATACGCGGAGGGCTCTAGATGCTCTGCGTGTGCAATATAATAATGGCTTCAGAGTACTGTTGCGGTTGCCTAAGTTCTGCAGCGCGTCAAGCATGTTTGCTGCAGCACGAACGGACGACTTTTTTGCTGTAATGAGGAAAAAGACCGCATCCTTAATAGGCAGAATGAGGGCTAGCCGCAACAGTATTTTGAAAACCCTAGCTGAACAACACGATGCACCGATAGTGAAACACTTTGTCCGGTTGCTCGTGCGGCAGGGATGAAAAATGTTTTATTTGTATTTTGTATTTTGTTTATAGATTTTAATACTAACACTTAGTTGATAAGTTTGTTTGTATACTAACCAGTGGACCAATGTTGTCAAATTAAATAAATGTTTATTATTATTATTATTATTATGCTTATGTTCTCTTATCACTAGGTACTCACTAAATTTTATACACACTATATTATTTATGGAATATCGCAATCTCGGAAAAAAATGGCATCTCGGAAAGAAACCGCTTCAATACTTTTGTACCCTACACCGGGAAAAAACGTAGGTACTTCAGGTAAATATGCATACGAATATTCGATCTCTAATTACGAGTAAGGATTTGGTATATTGACAAGACGTACATAAATTAGATGAAAAAACCGGCTGCTGAACTTTTCTAAATACACAACGGATCAGTTGTTTATTACAAAATTAACTGAAACAGTTTTCATTAGAAATGGTGACTTCCTGCTTGCAAAATTCCTTAATGATTTCCAAGTAGCTAAACACTCGGTAAACAAAAAACAAAAGCATAATAAACATCATTACGAGGAAAATCCCAAAATATGAACCTTAATACATTTAGAATCAAACTGAACTAAATAGAGTAACATTAGGACAATATTTTCGAGTCCCGACCGGCGTCAAAAGGTCACAATATATTATTTCCCAGCGGTAACCTCTGGCAAGTCCATGGCTATTAATAATGGGTTTCCTTTGCCTACGGTATATGTATGTGACAGTAACGACAATGCTTTTACGGAGTCATTTATCGTGTCGAGTTTTTTTTTTATTTAAATTCTTTTATTTTGCTTGTTTGGGGTTGCCAGTGTGGAGTGCTTTCTTCTCATTGATTGTTGAGGAACAGTTTGGTGATGTTATTGATAAAACGAAAGTAACTGCTGTATAATGTATTCTGTAAATAATTGAATTAAAGGTACTTATAGAATTATTAAAACGAAATATTTACAAAAAAGGACTAATTTATAAAAAAATAATTAACTAACTAAATTAACAATAGGGCGCTTAGTCTAAGTACTCCTCCACATCGCTGTCATCTGGAAACGTGCCCAGAAGACTGGCAGCATTGCCATGTTGAATGGCAATCAGTTACTATTCTATTCTAGGATTAAGTTGATATTATCATTACTTTCTTGAGGCATTTTTTACCATAATGTTCTTACTATTGAAATAAATATTCTTTTTGCTACTGAATTAATTAAAATTCGTGATTTAATAATTTTTTTGACAGATGAAAATTGAATCCAGGTTCACATGACGAATATTTCAATCAAGATGTTAGAAATGTCTAAGTCTTAATTTTATGATGCTAACCTATCTTGCTAAAGCTATATCTGCTGTATTTATTTCGCTTAAACATTTTGCTGGCTTGACATATTTCATAATACGATAACAAACTAAGTATAATCTATAGCGTATTCAAAACCTGTAAAGTCAAATGAATTGATGCTTAATTTGATTTATATTTTCCTCGAATCTAGACTAGCACAACTAGCGGGAATTGTTTTAAATTAAAATAACGTTTCGTTATGAAAATGTATGGCTTTCATTTCGTAGTGGCTAGGAATGAAAGTAATAAAGTTAATAGAAAATATAGAGGAAAATACAAGCAGAAATACACTTTTAGCTATTTATACAGACCAAAGTTCATACTACACGAGTCTCTCAATATTGTAAAGGAAAATATTGTGAGAAAACCGGGATGTCCTACAACCAAAAATTCGAAGACATGAGACATCTGCAGCAGTAAAAAAAAATCATTTATTTCAGACAAAGTCCATTTGGCTAATACAACACACAACTTAGAAACTAGTGTTAGTACTTTTATCTACCAGAAGAACAAAAACGATACAATTAAACAAAGTCATTGTATTTTTTTTTAATTATTAATTATTTTTATAATTATTTATTATTTTTATATTTATTAATTATTTGTATAATTATTAATTATTTTAATAAGAGTTAATTATGCACCACAGTGGCGTGTGGGCCTATCCAATGCCCCAGTATGGGATTGTTGCTTAAGTAAAGCAAACCACAAACAATTGTCCGGCAGTAGCCCACCAGACACAACACCAGTCTGGTCGGATGATCCACCCATTTCTATAGTAGATGAAGAACTTTACATTCCCCTGTTTCTCATATCCATATTACATTTACCAACCCGCACTGGGTCCGCGTGGTGAGTAATAGTGGGAAAATTGTTTGCTTATTAAGGTATACCTATGCAACATGATTGGTGATAGAAGATTACCATAATAAGACGTATCCAATGGAAGATAGAGTAGAGATTAGCCTGGCAATAGAAGTTATAACAGAAACAAAACACTTTTTAACATTTATAGAATACGCGATAAGTCGTAGTTTTAATAACTTCGAACCACTTAATATAATTAAAGTGAGAGCCAAAGAACCTTTATCGATTTCCAGTAGAAGAGCCGTTTGGGCCATGTTTCCTTAGAGGCTTAAGTAGATACAATTAGTACGTACTTACTGAATAGATGACCCTACTTAAATGTTCTCTTGCTGCTGTCATCAAAACAGTGCCGTTAAGATAAAATGATACGTTCCATTAATATATTGTGTCTCAGCGTCAACATTATTGACGCAGCAAGATTTGATAAGTTATGTTTTTTTCACAGAAAGTATGATACGGTTTTTATTATTCCTCCGTTGTACAGTCAACAGCAAAAGTATAACGCGTCAGAACTATGTGGCGTCGAAGTGATTCAAAAGTATGTGATTGTAAATTAAAGGCAAATAATTCACTTCGACGCCACACAGTTCTGACGCGAACTCCGTTCATTAGTATTGAATTTCTGATTTTGATCATCTAATTTTGCTGTTGACTATACGGTAAAAACCCTGCGCTCCATAACCCAAGTAGCTGATGTTGGAGTTAAAACAGCGAAGCTAAATTGGGAGTGGAGTGGCCACGTCGCATGGATGCACCTGGAGATGGAGGCAACGATCGTCACTCACTGGCGATTCGGCGAAGGTGGTGTGACGATCTGATCATGTTCACTTGGTAAACTTGGCCAGAAATTGCACAAAACAGAGAGGTTTGGAGGGAGAAACGGGAGTACTTTGCTCAGCAATGGGGCAGACTAGGTTATAAAAAAAAAGTGAAGGTCGATCCATGGATGGATCATCTGTTCACCAACTTATCATGACCTCTCTGTGTCAAAATACGTTAAGTCATTGGTCCCGGCTGTCGTTCCTAGATAAACCAGTCTTTCCAAAGGATATCGTGGTGCACAATGGCTGGGTTATGAAGGTGAGATAGACAGTTGCTCCATGTAAAATACTAGAACCAAAACCGTGTAAGACCAGAAGCTGACCGCAATAGTTGGGTAAAAGCTAGGCTGATGATGAATTTTAAATCATGTGTCCTGTATTAGTAAAATCTACATATTGTATGACAACAGTTGAACCGCAAACCGCCATCTCTTCAAGATAAGTCAGTCAGTAGTACTGAACCTTAAGCCTTACGTCACTTATCCCATTGAAATCCTTGGAACAGTGTAATATCAATATCGAATGATAGAAACTAATACGAAATAGCTTTTAGCTTTCACGGTTTAAAACACATGTTTAAAACTAAACTTATACTGTCACTTACGGGATATCTTCCGTGATTCGTTTCCCGCGTTCATGGCGCTTGAAACAGCGTCGAAATATAGGGAGCTCAAAATCATGAATAATCACGAAAGATATCCCGTAAGCGACAGTATAAGTTTAATACGATGTTACTTAGAACTAAATTATCCCATGCACATCCGTAGTTCCATACTAATTATAATGCGAAAGTAACTCTGGTTATCTCTAAACTATCCAATGTCCTTTCTATTCTATGGTCTACCTTTTATAGATATTGATAAAAGGCACGAAGGTAGCTGGTAGACCATAGAATATAAAGGACATTGGATAGTTTTCATCCCATAGTAAGTACCCGTGGGATGACTTTCGAACTCCACGCATGAAAAGTCACGTGAAAACGCTAGTCAAACTTTATCAGAACTGTTACTGGAAGGTTCCATTATTCCCCCATTATCTGTACTTTATCGACGTGATATCGGGTAAATGAACTTAATTGATAGTGGCAGTTATGTAAGTACAATCTAGGTTAAGCGTTTAGACGATATACTCGTACCTAAGCTTGCTAGGGTTACAAGATTTAGTTCCAAGTTCTGAATTACGATCTACCTTCCTCGTTACAGACTTAGGTATCGACTGTACTATTAATTTGGATGCCTAGGGCTACAAATTTTCTAGGTACATTCGACCTCGTAATTGCTAAACCAACTTTGACGATCTTTTTAATGCTTTACAATTTAGTTCCTAAAGTGTCTCCGAACACAAGTGAAAAGGTGTAACTCCAACCTCGTAAAATAAGTCGGAACGGTTTTTGGGTCTGGAGCTATGTCACGAACTATGCTTCACCTATCTATCTTGTCCTCTGTGCCCTAAAGTGACATCTGCGCTCTCTGTTGATGATCAACGACACCATCGTTTTGTCAACAAAATTTAAAATAATGTCGTGCCATCGACAAGAAAAATAATAAAACGGTCCTTAAGTCTTAAACCATAAAGGAGAAGTGTCAGTATTTTGAAACATGGGGTGATAAAACAATTACAATGTGGACTGTACATCAACTTAAATTAGAACAGTGATTGCGTTAGATTTTTGTGTAAATAACTGGTTTAACCTAACATTCATTATTTGGGTTTAGAGTTATTTTATCAGATTTGGTGTTTCGATATTGATATGTATTTAGTTGGTCATGAGTACTTACTAATGTGTATGTGGTTTGTTAGTTAATAAATTACTTATGATTGTTATGTGCATATAAAGTATCGAAATGATGAGATCCGCAGGAGAACCGTGTGTGTGGGCAGGCCAGCACATGCTCGTATAACGAATGGTCAACAGGACCAAAAGGTTCTGGTGTGGTGACCACATACCGGAACACAGCGGTAGACCTCACAAGGTCTACCGCTGACCTGGTGAAGGCCGCGGGAAGCTACTGTATGCTAGGACTACGACGACAACATGGCGACCTTGCAGTAGACGCCTTTCAGCTGATATGCTAATTGATTGGAGAACTAAAATGATGGTGAGTTCGAATTCAATCAAACTGGTACCAATACAGGAGTTGTCAGGACACCTGGCAAGGCGCGGTGATGGCAGGTGGAGTAAAGCTATGACCGAGTGACGTCCAAGGACTGGAAAGAGAAATGTTGGTCGATCGGCGGTGAGATGGACAACATTGCTGCCATCACGAGGAATTTCCTAGATGAGGCTGATAGGAAAGGCAAGCTTGGCACAAGCAAAGAGAAGCCCATACCCAGCAGTGGGTGAGGCTGGACTGCCGATGATGTTGATGATGGTACCAATAAAAGAGAGATTGGTAATTAGATTACTCTTTAAGATTCAAATAATGATTATGTTAATTTTATTACACCGATACTCAGGAAAGGGTGCTTGTTCACCTAAAACCTCCAAAACTTTGGACATTACCAATATCTTAAGTTACGTCTTCGGAGTTTGGACCTATTTAGAATTCGTAATAGTGTAGGGGTTTGGATTTGATTTCAAAGTTAGACAATTTATACCTAGTACTGGATTACCTAGAGGAGCTCGTGGCTAAATAATAACAGGCACTCGGGTCTATCTTTAAGTTAAGCTGCGCTTGCCTAGGTTGGTCCGTGGATGGGTGACCACTCATTACTTACCGAGTTTCCTCCGTGCCTCGCAAAGCACGTTAAGCCGTTGGTCCCGACTGTCATTTGTAGATCTTTGACAGTGGTTACGGTAGTCAGTGGCTCGAAAGTCTGACAACCAGTCTTACCAAAGGTTATCGTGTTACCCAGTGCTAGCTGGGTTGTGGAGGTTAGATAGGCAGTCACTCCATGTAAAATACTGGTATTCAGCTGCATCCGGTTAGACTGGAAGCCGGCTCCAACATAGTTGGGAGAAAGCTAGGCAGATGATGACTGGATTACCTAGAACGTGATGTTGTACGCCACGGTTGCTATGTAACTTTACGTACAAAGATATAGGTATAGATTTTTAAGTTAATACTAGCTACCCTGCATAAAAATAAAACACGATTGTACGATTTTTTTCCTGTAATCCCCGATGGGTTAGGCAAAGGTGTACCTAATATGTAGTACACCTATATTTCGCCAGCTATGTTTAAGGTCCGTGCAATAGAGGGAGAGTTTAATTCAACAGTTACTCGAGGATAAACCGTATTTACCAGCTACAAGGCAATCATAAAAGACGATGACTTTTTGTATATACGTTTCTTCACAAAATTATACCTTAATTCTTACTTGTTCGGTCGAATGTAGTTAACACTTGTACAAATTGGAAATAAGCTTCGTTTTACAACCGAAGCTACCAACAACATTAAATCTACTCAAAGCGTTGATTACTTCACAAAGGTATTCTATAGCTAATTATATAGTATGTAAGTGGGCCTCTCAAACGCGATTAACTACAATTTACCCAGCCATTCAGCTTTGACAATAGTTATTGAAGCGAATGATTTTTGTGAATGAAGAATTTTATATTAAAATTGAGTGTGGAAATAAAATGGGGGCGAATAAAGTGGGCTGAAAAGGTAGGCAACTTAAAGATAGTTAATCTATTTCCATTGGTAAATCGAAGTTCTTTTTAGGGTTCCGTACCCAAAGGGTAAAACGGGACCCTATTACTAAGACTTCGCTGTCTGAGATACAGCCTGGAGACAGACAGACGTCTGTCTCCAGGCTGTATCTCATAAACCGTGATAGCTAGAAAGCTGAAATTTTCACAAATGATGTATTACTATTGCCGCTATAACAACAAATACTAAAAATTAAAAAAAAAAAATTAAGGGGGGCTCCCATACAACAGATATGATTTTTTTGCCGTTTTTATAGATAATGGTACGGAACCCTTCGTGCGCGAGTCCGACTCGCACTTGGCCGGTTTTTTATATTTCTGGTTCTGATTTAATTCTGGGATTCTGAATTTGTCTAAGGGTTAATATCATGTAATCTGTTAGTCTGAAATCCAAATAAAAATATATCGTGGTGTCAGAACACTGGTTAAATATATTATTTCAGTAATCATACATGCCAAGTTAGGCCAAAAGCTAGCTAGTACCAAAGTTTAATATTAACAAAACTGTTACTGAGAAATTCCTGATGAAAAACCCAATAACACTTATTCACGCCTGTAATCCCCGAAGGGTTAGGCACAGGTGTACCTAATCAGTACACCCCCACTTGCCAGTTATATTTAAATCCTATGTAATAGGGGGCGAGCCTATTGCCATCAACCGGGCACAAATCCAGACTCCGTGGCTACTACTGAGAAATTCCCGATGGAAAAACCCAATAACATTTTGCCCGATCTGGGAATCGAACCCAGGACTTCATGCTCAACAGTCACGCTTGCGTCCACTAGACCAACGAGGCAGTAATGTGTTTAGTGATTGGTAGTATAAGAGGTCCTAAATCTATTATGCCGACTTGAATTGAAGTACAACCCATCTTACACTTAACACAACACGGCCCCTCGTTCTGAAGAGGAATCAGCATAGGCGGCCATTAGTAACCATACAATGGCTATTCAACCAGTTATTGGACACGACGGTCCTTGCTCTACCGCAGTAGTGTCTAACGATCTAGCTACGACGTCATACGGCTAGGCTGCCTGGTTATTACATACTTGGTTATTAAGTAGTAGTAGTAGTATTTTGAAGTTCCTTGTTGGAATAGTATTTTTATGAGCGAAGATATAGATAGGTTGTTGATATAGTTAATGATGATGTCGTGTCTACTTATGTAGGAAGATTATTTATTGTCCAGTGACTTAAAAGTTTCAGTCGAACCCGACCCGAAAAATGGAAGAGAATGATTTTTTCTCGATAGTTAGCAATAATTGCTGTTGTTAATTGTTGATTGCTGTTGTGTTGTATTGTGTGTTTGTTTGTTTATTTTGTTTTTGTTGTGTGTTTGTTTTGTTTATTGTGGTTTTGCCGTTATTTGTTGTGTGGTTTGTTTTTATCAGTGCTTACTAACATAGTCGTAAGTTTTACTAACAGATTTTGAGTCATGGATACTCGTACTCGAATAAAGATACATTTTATTCTATTCTTATCTATAATATTTTTAGTATTATTTGGTGGCTGTACACTCTCACCGAGACAATCTAAGGCAGGGTGACTGCGAGAGTGTTCAGTCACGAGCACCAATGTGCTATACACTTTCCTTAATTTAAAAGCAATTTTAGCGAGAAATAACGATTGTAACTCGGAGATAGGAACTTTTTCATTAAAATATGAGTTACAGAACATGAGTTACAGTTCGTAACTAAATCAGAACAGTAGGAGAAAAACACTTTTAAAAGTTGTTACGTGTTCACATAATTATTGGTGCTCGTGACTGTACAGCCAAACGAAGTACACTGAGGCTAGACGAGCGCTCCTATATAGGGTGACTGGTAATTAGTGACGGATACTTATACACGTGATTGTACTCATGATAACAACCAACTTTTCCAAAGTAACATTTTTTTTAAATACTTATTCACTTTTATTACAATCCCTGCTGCCTTGAACTGTCTTTGTGACTGTGTTTGTGTTTGTGTGTGTGTTTTTGTCACCTTTTTACCTTGTTTTATTTGACAAATAAAATCATCATCATAATAATCACCCATCCACGGACCAACCTAGACAAGCACGGCTTAACCTAAAAATCGACCAGAGTGGCTGTTACTATTAAGCCAGGAGGTCCTTAATTACACGAACTAATATATCAAAATAGTTTCCCACATTTCACGAATCCAACGACAAATTCTATAGGTACTATATATACTTCATTGTTTCAGCATTGCTATTGCTACATAGGTTTCAAGACAACTCCATTTAATTTGTTACCTAAGTTACTAAATACAATAACTATCAGTCGACTAGAAGTAGGGCAGTCTAAGTTAAGACTAACAAAAGCTATAAAGGACTTGATTTAGACTTAAGATAATTAAGTTTGTAAGTAGAATAAAGTAGAGAGTGTTGTGAAAGTTCGTACATAATTACATATTAGGGTGAAGAGAGATCTACCTAAATAAGTGCTTTGTTTACTAACTTGTGTTTGCTTGGAGGTAAGGTCGGCCCCTTAAGGCCGAAATTTCATTTACGTCAAGATATTTTTTGCTAATATAACATTACGCCTGTAATCCTCGAAGGGTTAGGCAGAGGTTTACGTAATAGTAAATCCACATTTCGCCAGTAATGTTTAAGTAATAGGGGACGAGCCTATTGCCATCAATAGGGCACAAATCTTGTCTCCGTAGCTGCTACTGAGAAATGTCTGATGCAAAATCCAGTAAAAATTTGCCCGACCCGGGAATCCAACCCAGGATCAGCAGTGGCGATTGCGACCACTGGACCAACGAGGCAGTCTTTAAGGCCTATGTAGCAGTTATATTTACGTAGTTGAAATCTTTGTAAAGTTTCAATTTCATTGTGAAATTTTAAACGCAGTTCATCCATAGTATGTCCGATGGTTTATCCGATCTTTTAAGGATAATTTTGACTAGATTATTTATAAAACTAACGAGCGCTTTTCGTCATCAAACTAGTAAGTTTGCCAAGTGAAATTGTAAAAGCAAAACGAGGCGGATTAAAACTTCGTTTTAATGTTGTGATGACATTATGAACTCATCTATCGGTGAAATGGCAGTCTTGTTATGATTTAAACGCCCACTTACTATTTACATAAAACCTACTTCCAGTATCCTCCCACACAAAGGTACCTATCTTAAAAAAAAACTTTTCAAAAGTGACATAACATTTGGTGGCCGTCGACAAACCAGCCATTTATTTCTAAAAAAGAAAAAAGAACATCTCGAATTACCACCTCAAAAATTGTACACAAAGATGGAACACGCTACAGTTTTAATTAATTAAGGCTCAAACGGCGGATGCAGAACAAAGTAGCTTTTGCCACACAAAAATATCGTTGTTTCTCTGAGATGGAAACGAGTGCAAAATGTAGGTCAGACCATCGTGAAGTCACTTACAAAGATGTAAAACTGAGCTCTAAGTCATAAGCGGTAAGAGAGCGAATGCATAAATGTTTTTTGAAGATGAAGTTAGACAAATAATTATCAGACTAAAATATGTACATTTAATCGTAAATAATTATCAGCCCATAATGTTCCCACTGCTGGGACACATGGCCTCCTCTCTATGAAAGGGAATGGGCTATAATCCACCACGGGGGCCCAGTGCGGGTTGGTAGATGTCACATGTCTTCGAATTTTTGGTTCTAGGACATTCCAGTTTCCTGACGATGTTTTCCTTCACCATTTTTGAGAGCAGTGGTGATGAAATAAATTACACAAAGTAATGCGTCTACCTGTGTTCGAACCCACGACTTACTCTTCGTAAATCGGGGCCACCACCACCTAGGCCACCGCTGCTATAATCTTAAATGGCTACTAATTATTAAAAAAAAATCTAAAATGGCCTTTCATTATTTGTAGTGAGACCATGATTATGAGCTAAACAAAATAAGTAAACACTTTTTCTTCTTAACGTGTCGATTAAAGTCAAATTGTGTTAGACCAGTATGTAGCCCCACCTGAGCAGCTCTAACATTATAAGATAGATAAAATCCTGCTGTAGATATAATCTGGCCAAATGGGATATCCTCAATCCATCCCAAACAGAATACCAGTGTGGAGCACCTTTGCATGAAATACGACACTAGCTGCATGTCCTGCCTGTCCTGCAGAACCACTTGCACTTTTCAGGATTTAAACGAAGCAAATAGGTATGCTAAAATGAATTGACACACAGTTTTTCTAAAACTTCAAATGACTTGATTTGAGTTGAGTGTATAACCGCAAAAAGTTTTAAGGTATGATTTAATGTCTACATTCATTGTCAATACTCGTCGAATGCAATTTTATTGCTCTTATTTCCATGATTTAATACTGAAATGAGATTTGGCCAAACGCCCAGCTCCATTAAAAATCTGTTGCATTTTAGCTAACTGCATAGGAACTTATCTCTTTTGTCCGTCGTAGGTACTTCGTATATATTTACTACTACTGTAGGTACTATTGCGATTATACTCGTAGTTTAAATTCAAAAAATCACACGGTATCCTGTGTATTATAAAAATAAGTTAGCTCCTAAATAAAACGAAATAAAAGTAGGTGTACAGCCAATGGAATAAATATCAATAGAAAGTGCGCAGTGTTGAAACCCGCAAATTAATTGTTACTAACTATAAATTACTGCCACATAAACAAGAAAGTAATTGAAAGTCCAAGAGAGCTATAAAAACCTTGTATCTAAAGCAATATGTTAGCGTGTCACGTAAATAGATAAATAATTAATACTACAAACGACTCTCTTATGACTTGCACCAAACTTAAAAGCTGCAAGGCGTGTAATTTTACGTGATCTCAAAACGTGGGGCGGTCCGCGCCATTCCGTTTGTCTCTTATTTTGTTAATATTATGTGTTCCCGTTTTTCATGTACCTACCCACATTGCACATTTATCTAAGAGCGAATGGAGTAAACAAAACTTAAAAAGAGAACCTAAGAACAGGGAAAGTTAAAGAAGCATGATAAAGATGGTTTCCTATGAAAAAATTTAGTCATTTAGGTTATTTTATCGACAAGTGAAGGCGCATTTATAAAATGCTTATTAGATTGCATTTTTTTTATAACAAAATGGGCCTGCTCTTGACCTTGATCACGCCTGGTGGAAAGCGATGGATGTGGTCTATGATGAAACAAGCGTGCCCAGAAGATGCCTGTTCACTCTTGCTTTGCAGTATTTGCATTTAATAATGGTTATTAATATTTTTTTTTTTTTTTTTTTTTATTTTATACATACAGTTATAATACAGTTTCACGTTTGTTTTGTACCATTAAACCAGAGATGGTTTGTATTGGTACTCACATTCGCTAAACAACACTGCTTAATACTATTTAACAAATATAATTAAAAAAATGAAGGTACATGATAAATAAATATTGGGTACCGTCAATGGGTCTCTTTTTAAATTCACATTATAAAATAATCATTCTTTGCAGATTTTGTTAATACAAATGCAGGTACGTCTTTTTTTTCTTTTTAATCGACTTCAAAAATCGGGGAGGTACTCAATTAGTTGTTTTTTTTTTGCACTTTACTGTCCATTTGCCTTTCTTAATTTACTTGACTTTACAGTGAAGTTGTCTGTACAGATTTTTATTCCTTTAAACAATCATCGATTTTTACACAATATGTCCGTTATGTTCTACCAAAAATACTCTTTTTGTCACCGTTTACCTACGCACTAATATAATAGCAACAGGAGTAATATCAAAGTTTATCGTGCTCTTTATTATTATAGCTGTCTTGACATGCTAGAGGTGACTTTTTATAGAATGTTTATTATCTGGTTTTAGGGGGAGTATCAAATCTTTTATAGATCTTATATAAACTTGAAATGTTTCAAAAATGATACTTGGATAGACATTACTGAAATTGCAGTTTCTTCTAGACACAGTAAATTATCATCAGTTTATTATGGACAAAGACTTAGATAAGATTATTCGTAAGTAATAAAAAACATAAACTTATGTGATGAAATAATAATGTCCATAATAAATATGGGTTCAGCATCGTTAATTATAGGTCACAATACTAATTTTGATATACATAATTTCCACACAGTTATTCCCGACAAAATAACAGAATAACGAGTTGTTTTTTTTTAAAGAAACATAATTATACTAGTCTTAATTACAATAATTTGTTAACAATATCTGAAGTGATAGCTTATAGGTCACATTCAGACATAGATATACCTACCACAGATAAGAATAAGAATAAGAATAAGAATCATTTATTTATCAAACATGCGTTTACATACACTGATTAATCAGACATGCAAGGTATTGAGTAAAAATATGTTGTGAGCGTCCATGTTTTGCCAATAACGGCTTACAAATTATAAAGGTATAAAAAAAGTTATTCTAAACATTTCAAAATACAAAAGAACTAAAATAATAATTGATGTCAAGATGATACATACATTAGCACACACATACATACACACACACATACAACACACACATACGTACACACACTACACACACACACACATACACATACTTACATTATTTGATATATAAATTAGCTTTATCAACATATATCTGTGGTCACATGGTACTTATCGCTCTTACTCCTCAAGACTCAAAATGTCAGACAGTCATAATGACGTCATAATCATTTGTTTTTATTTCTAATCATACAAGGTATAAACGAACCCTTCACGATGCCGTTAACCACGCATTCTGTACATCAAACTAACTACCCTACGCACAAATTACTGCGGAAACCTGAAAAATTACGTTTTACGGTAAAATTAGTATTAAAAAAAACTTGTGAAAAAGTTAGAACTTTGACCCCCAATATCTCCGTAACTAGAAGGTTGCCAGGTATGGTCTAGAACATACAAATGATCGCACCTTTCGGCTTCGTTAAGGGTACTTTTACATCCTTTATACATTTAGCTTTATCATAATTATCTGTATACGTATCGGTCACATTGTACTTATCACCCTTACCCCTCAGGACACAAAAATGTCAGTCAATCATAATGACATCTTAATCAATGAGTTTTTATTTATAATTATAATGATAACACACGGTATGAAACTACATCCGGTCATCATAAAAAAAAAACAATATCAAAAGAAGTTTTTTATAATAGATAAACTTAGGTCAAACTGCACTTTATCATTGTAACCTTATAAGACATGTAATGACAGCCACCGATAATAACTTGTAGGTAGGTACTGTAATATTATTGACTAGGAATATATTTTTATGCGTAGGGCCCACGTCCGGGACAAGACATATCGAGAATAATGTCACGTCGGAAACTGTAAAGATTACGTCTTCCGAAGATAACTTTGATTAATTGTGAATTTGTTTACGTATTCCAAATAGAAATTCTTATCAAAGGGTAAAGGAAATGTATTTTTAAATTGCCTGTTCGATAAAAAGAAATATCGTAACGTAAGTCATTAAGTGTTGAAAGATAGCACAAATGAAGGCAAAGTACTTTGCCTAGCAGTGGAACAGTATGGGTTAAAAACTAAACAAAAAATTTAAGAACTAACGAATTAATTTAAGAGGTCATCTTTTACTATCTAGACGTTTAAATTTCTTTTTTGATATCCGCAAGAAATATCGGTTGGAGTGTACGTAACGGGGCACTGAGGAAAAAAGACAGAAATTTTTAGCCAAAAAAGTGTCAGTTGGGACTTGAGGCACCCCAATGTTAGTTTAGGTTACTTGAAACATCAAAAGACAAAAACCATAGTTTAAATAACTCTTTCTTATCATCAAAATCAGCCTAAAAAAGAAAAAAAACTAACAATAAGAAGCGCTTAGAAACACTTGACCTTCACCACAAACAGTGTCAAATATCAACCTATACTAAAAATAGTTACAGCACCCCACTTCATACATATTGTATCTCGTCACATCAACAAAAGATACATCATTTCACATTACACGCGGGTAGTCGTATAAAAATAGCGTACGTCTCCTGCCTTGCCAATTTTCTTGAAAGCGCGACGTATCTTGTCTGACATTTGATACAAACGAGGTCACCCTACTACACTTTGATAAGTATTGACCGGGTTAAATAGTTCTTGGGTGGAGAACCACTTTTTTACCAAATGGGGTGGTGAAACACGAAAATGTTGTCAAGAGAGGCTATTAAAACTGTGTAAGTTAAAAGAGGAAATATAGAGACAGTTGTTGGGCTACTTTTTACTGGGAAACGTTAAATTGAACCAGGATTTGTATCACAGAAACAAGTTAATAAGTGGCTTCATTGATTTCTGGTATCGTATTATCCAGTTAGGGGTGAGAAGGTCAGATAGGCAGTCGAAGTGCATGTATAATACTGGTATTCAGCTGCAAGCAGTTAGACCAACATACTTGGGATAAAAACTACGCAGATGATGATTATTGATTTGGTAATGACTAACAAATTTAATCCCTCGTACATACAAGCGCGGTGATTTTTATCGTTATCAATGATTTGTGTTGAAAAACTGAGAAAAAGTATCACAAAAATAGGCCTAAGATCACCATCTATGTCGCGAAGCAACTACCAATCTCTAGTGATGCATCTATATAAGAGCAGATATGACAACGCATTCTGCAAATGACATTTGTGCCATTAACACAAAGTGTTCAGTCGATCGACTCGGAACCTAAGATTCAACGGAGAGAAATGGGTCATAATAGTGCAGGAAGTGTGTTGAAAATCGATTTTAAGTCGCAATGTAAGACGAAGACTTTGAGTGGTGCCTACACTGGAGAGGCATGCTTGGAATACTATTCGTATGTTACAAGTTTAGGATACGATGTGGTAATGATTTTGGTGTGAATTGAACCGGCTGGCTTCTTTATAAATGACTAGCTTACGCCCGCGGCTTTGCCCGCGTGGTAATGTCAAACGGGATCGTACTTTCGGGATCAAAATAATTAAATGTGTTAATCCAGGTTATAAACTATCTGTGCGCCAAATTTCAGACAAATCCGTTCAGTAGTTTTTGCGTGAAAGAGTAACAAATATCCATCCTCACAAACTTTGGCATTAATAATATTAGTAAGAAGTATATTCCTGTTTGAGCTGGAACTGCCTCGGTATCACTATGTTTCGTGTGTTGTATCTCTTCTATAATAATGTTAAAGATGCTGCTTTAATGTGAAGACATAGTCTTTGA
The DNA here is from genome assembly GCA_950022335.1 of Eurois occulta. Lineage (NCBI taxonomy): Eukaryota > Metazoa > Arthropoda > Insecta > Lepidoptera > Noctuidae > Eurois > Eurois occulta. Next base: position 3,373,041 of record OX465486.1, read on the forward strand.
TGATAGTAAAGTAAATCAACGATTTGAAAGCAATTCTTGGAATTGTGATCCTTAAGAGATCAAGGTTATTAGGTAATTACCCCAACTATTAAGATTTCCGGTACCTACTAAATAATTATGCAAATATCCACTTAGTAACTCAGTTTAGCTGATAAATTACATACACATTTCGACACAATTATAAGTTCTCACTGTCTATATGACCGTGCTTTTTAAATAGGCTACGCTAGGTTTTCATTTAAAGCATTTATTCCGCATAATATGGAAGAAGTAAACGTGTTGCACCGACCGTAAATAGATTGGGACAATATAGTAACCGACATTATAATAAAGGATGGAGGAGGTCGTGGCTAAACAATAACAGCTGCTCGTCACACAGCAGGTTGATCCGTCGATGGGTGACCACCCATTACATACAAAGTTTCCTCCGTACCTCGGAAAGCACGTTAAGTTTTGGGAGTATGAAGAACAGGGTGTAAAGCTCTTCATCCCCCATAGAAAAGGGAGGATCCTCCGACCAGATGAGTATTATGTCTGGTGGGCTACTGCACGACAGTTGTAGTTGGGTTCTTCTAAATAGTCTTAAGTAGCGAATAAATTTACTTGCGCGATGCAGGATTTAGATATATTTCGATGTTTTAGTTTATACTCTGCGTCATAGATGGCGCTATAGTACTTTTTGTTCTATGTTGCTGTAGTACCTTTTGTAGTGCCGCTACAAAGTCATTAGTCCCGGCTGTCATTTCAAGACCTTTGATAGTAGTTACAGGTAGTCAGTGACCCGGAAGTCTGACAACCAGTCCTACCAAGGCGTATCGTATTACCCAGTATAACTAGTAGAGGTTAGATAGGCAGTCGCTCCATTTAAAATACGGGTATTCAGCTGCATCCGGTTGGACTGGGAGCCGACCCCAACATAGTTGTGAAAGGCTAGGTAGATGATGATATAATAAAGAAATCTCGATGTAATTTTAAGTCGTAAAAACTGTGCGAGCAAGGTCGGGTCCCTAGTAGGTACATTATATACCAGAGATACCTAAAAATAACTTTAGCGAGAAATCAGTGTTAGGAGCAGCCCCAATCCCTTTTACCCGCAGTGCCTAAATTATTAACATCAGATAGCCAACATTAGAGAGATAGGGATCCCACAGGAAATGAAAAGCTAATTCATTTTTCATGTCTTCATTTGAAAGTTTTAATAGGTTCGTGACGTAAGTTGAGTTCTAGATTTTTTATGATATCAAGGACTTTTTTGACTTCTCAAACCACATTGAGAGTTAGTATAACTAGTAACTATTTATTAAACTAAGAAATTATGATTTCAGGATTGGTGAACATCACTGACTGCCGCTGCTGAGCATGAGGTCCTGGATTCGTTTCGGGTCAGACAAGTTGTTATTGGGTTTTCCATCAGGAATTTCTCAGTAGCAGCCACGGAGTCTAGATTTGTGCCCGGTTGAAAGAAATATGTTCGCCCTTTATTACATGGGACTTAAACATAACTGGCGAAATGTGGGTGTACTATTAGGTACACCTTTGCACACGTTTGTAATTCCCTAGGGGTTAGCCTTGGGCGATTACCGTCGTGATGTTTATGTGAACATCGAAAAAAAAAATTGATGTGAAAGAAGGTAGACTAATAATCTGTGCGGTGTACTTGGACGAATCAAATTAAAAAAGGTAACCCCTTTTTAATTAAGGGCTATATAATAAGGTTAGTCAATTTAGATACTGGCTGTTGCCTAGGGCTAAGTTTGCGTCGGAAAATGGCATGTCCAGGAGTAAAAAAAACGAAGACCTGCGACATTCGCCAACCCTCTAGGCCCCACTCTCCTCCACTAAGAGGAGACATTTTTAGGGTTCCGTACCCAAAGGGTAAAACCTAATTATTGATATATGGGACCCTATTATTTAGACTGTCTGCCTGTCTGTCCGTCTGTCACCAGGCTGTATGTCATGATCCGTGATAGTTACAGTTGAAATTTTCACAGATGATGTATTTCCGTTGCCGCTATAACAACAAATACTAAAACAGAATAAAATAATATTTAAGTGGAGCTCCCATACAACAGACATGGTTTTTTTGCCGTTTTTATAGATGTACGGAACCATTTGTGCACGAGTCCGACTCGCACTGGGCCGGTTTTTTTAACTGAACTGTTTCCTAACCTTGAGAACTATAAAGGCTCATGTTGAAATAATGTTGTCTATAATAACTTGAAGTTCATTCCTGCAAAACTCAGAGTAACTGGGATAGGTACTTTTGCTTGAAGGACACAATTTGTGCAAAGTTTGTTTCTACGATAGGAGCGCTGCCTGACTTTCCAGTTTGTGCCTAAAATAGCTTGAGAGTAAAACTTGTTCTTCAAGTATTCGGATTGTCTGTACAAAGGTACCTCTAGCCCACTACAGTTATTTTGCTGTTATTCTAGCTATATACTTGTAGGAAACCCGTGAATTTCGTTTTTATTGCACTTTGCCGGCCAGTGTCTGGTCGTTTGTAGATTCAAATAATATGATAATAAATACATCATTTGTTAATTTCTCACCACAAATATTAAATTTAACTGGATGTCTTAATCTATAAACATTTGGGAGATTCTGGTGCGGTGCCCGAAATAGGCATAAAATATGTAACAAATAGATATTGGTTTTATGTTATATAATACATACAATTATAAAAATATGTAGCAGTGGTAGGTACTTAGAAATGGCTTTAAGTGACATCACTACTTACAATCGTTATTAAATAAGGATCAACTTCTGCTAAATTAAATATAATAGATACTAGTAAAATATCCAAGTATCCACATACCACAAAAAATTGATACTGGTAATCTCGCCAGAAATAGGTAACCGCACAAATTAATTCAAATAAAATGCCTAGGAATGAAAGGTACCGACTGGTTTTAAGGTCTCAAAAAGGTCATTCACCTATCTTTTAACGTTTCATCCTAACTGTGGAAAAGTGAAATTTATTCCTGAACGTAGATTCTGGGTATGGAGTAATTGTTTTTAGATTCTGTGAAAATACAAAAGTAAATGGCGGAATGAAAGAAGGTGGTACGATTTGTAGAATTTATTACTGGAAGATTTTCAATTCAAGTTTATCCACGAATTTTCGTAAAAATGTTTTCTTGAAAAGATACTTATATTCTTCTTTACAATATTTAACTACCTCGTTGTTCAAATAGATGCAAAGCTCCACTAGTGAGACTGCAAGTCTTAGGGTCGATTCCCAGGTCGCGCAAAATGACATTAGGTATTTTATTCATGGGGAATTTCTCAGCATCTAGTTTTGATTTGTTCCCGGCTGATGGCAGTTGGATCGCCCCTATTGCTATAGAAATGTGGGTTCGCTAAAGCTGGCGCTGTAAGTGAAAATTATGTTTTTCTTACTCCTACACGATTTTCAGATTAATTTTTTTTCAGGATCCGAGACAGTTAAATTATCTTCGGGACTTCGTCGAGCTTCATTGCGCTCGGTGCTTTTTTGCCGGTCGCTACAGCTGTTGAACTTGTCTTTCAGGAGTTGTAGTGGTTGGGAATAGTATGTTACGGTTGTCTCAAAAAAAAAGTACAGTCTTTTCTAACCTGCCTATAAAAATAACATAACATTCACGATCTCTATTCTTTGTGTTTCGTTTCATTTTTTAACCGACTTCAAAAAAGGAGGAGGTTATGTATTCCATTAGTATCTTTTTTTTTCTTTTATCTTCTTGACCTATGTTAATGATATGATGGTCCCTCAATAATTTGTAGTTACAATGTCAAATTAATTCCTGACAAGAATTTGTATAAGATACTACAACAAAAAATAAACCTTTTTTAACCGACTTCCAAAAAGGAGGAGTTTCTATGTTCGACTGTATGTTTTTTTTTTTATTCAAATTCTTTTAAAAATAATTTTGACTATCTCATTCTATAATCTGGTCATGAAAATATTTCCAATTGTGTAGGTATAAAGTAAAACCTTTGATGCAATAGCTTCTTACGAGTTAGGATAGCTTGTTTAAGAGACGTTTCGTTTTCTCGCTCCCGCACAGCTTACTTGATGTGACCTGAATTATTTCAGCTAAAAGTTTCAGGAAATGCGATTTTTAAAGTGTTCTTATTGAATCATAATCTAAAGGTGTGGTCGTGAACTTGTGAAATAAAAAGGAAATGTTTAGTTATTGAGTTTCTATTTTTTTTTTGTAGTTTCGCGTTATGGGTATTTTCCCTTCGTTTATAATTAAATATTAGATAGGTTTGCAGTAAGAAAACCCAATTCTGGGTTTCATTTGTACATAAGCTGCTAAGCTGCAATTTCTATGTATGTGTTTTTTTGTCTACAATAAAGAATAAGACTAAGATTCGGGTTTATATAATACTAAAGCTTATACAATACTTATTACATTTTGTCCAGACCACCAAATAGATTCAAGTATGGAATTCAAACAAACAAACGTGTTTTCAATCTTATTATATAATACATATTAGTAAGTTTGGGTCTCGTCTCCGGCTAGATTGCACCTCGATAGCAGATATTTGGTTTCAACCGAGTAACCATCAAAATATCTTGTCCCTTCATTTCAACTACAGTACTTTCGCAAGTTATTATGCCTTGTGACTATAGCTTAGCTTTTTTTTAACTTTCAAAAGTGCCTGTATTGGTCTAATTGAAATAAATGCTTTGAGTTTGAGTTTCATATAACCTCATAACCTGAACAGAAAACCTTGCAAGCAATACTACAAGCACGTCAACTTATATAAAAGACGCTCACTTGCCTCAGGGCTGTTCAAGTTAAGCTGAACCGTTCCTGCTCAAAGGCTAAAAGGCTGAGCGTTTCATACTATCGGATGACCGCGGCTTGTTCAGGTAAACCTTAAAAGATAAAATAAAAACATGCCAGAACATGGCCGTGTATTACTGGATCTTGTTTACGTGTAAGAGTATTACTTTTTCATTTTACTTTGCTGTTTTTTTTTTTGGATAAGCTGGTATTGTTTTATTTGGGTAAATGTTGGTTCATTTTATACATCATACGCACATGGCAGACAATTCTGTAACGTGGCGTTGTTTAATTTATTTATTCTTTATTTTGGCCAAAAACCATAGTATTACTATCATTAACACTAGAAACGGGATATTTATCATGTTCACTATTTGTTTTGAGTACTTGATATTTCGGCGCTATGGCAAGCACCATGATCACGGATAAGCTGAAGTTATTGCGGTTGGGTTATGAGTAGACAAATCGGTCTACCCTCTTTCTTGTTCGTTTTTGCATTCAGTACCGCACACACACGGTAAATATCCTGGTTATAGTGTTAATGATAATGTTAGTTCCCGAGGAAAACAACAATAACGTTCGTATGATAATAGATGGCGCCACGTGTCTTTCGAATCATGATTGAATTATATTATTACAAGCAGAGTACAACCCGAATTGATTGACAAATTCTAAATTAACGCGAGCCATGACAGCCGGGACCAACTGTTTAACGTGCTTGCCAATGCACGGAGGAAAATCGAGATGTAATGGGTGGTCACCCATCCACAGACCAACCTAGGCAAGCACAGCTTAACCCAAAGATTGATCCGAGCGGCTGTTATTATTTAGCCACGAGCTCCGGCCCTCAAGCTCCTCCTTTATTTCCTCTTTTTCTTTGTAATGTTACTATTACCTAGTAAGTTATACCTACCCCAAAGCCGATTTTGATTACTTAAGTCTGAAGTAAAATTGGGTCATTAAAACCTCTCGACAATGTAGACTTACTCGCAATGCATTAATAATATTTTAGTTACCTTCCCTAGCCAAGCTGAATATCTTGCGGTCTATAAGAGGATGTGCAAATACAGTGAACTTTCATAATGGAGTGGAATAACATGAATCTTAAGACTGTGGTAAGTAGGTAAACGTTCATGTGTAAGTACACGTTGATTTTCTTTAGCGATTGTGTTTTTGTAACCAATTTATCATATAAAAGCGCTTTTTTCAATCCTCGGCTTAGCGCCAAAATTGTAATGTCCAAAATACTACTAACAGTTTCCCTACTTCCCTACTATCCCTACTAATATAAATGCGAAAGTAACTCTGTCTGTCTGTCTGTCTGTTACGCTTTCACGTCTAAACCACTGAACTGATTTTAATGAAATTTGGTACAGAGATAGAGTTGACCTTGAGAAAGAACATAGGATAGTTTTTATCCCGGACTTTTAAAGAGTTCTCTTGGAAACGCGATATAACCGAACTCGACGCGGGCGGAAAACTAGTTTAATATATATTTATGTATTAAGTTAATCATTATTTATTCTATGTTATTTACAACATATTTAATAACAGGACGAGATTATCCAGTCCCTAAGACTAGACAAACCTACCATTAGTAAGTAAAATTAAAGTAGTCACTGAAAATATAAAAATAGAAATTTATTCCAAAGTAACAAATTCAACACAGCCGAAAACTCACACAAAAAAAAAACGCTACAAACTTTACACGAACACAATTACTGTGACCACAATATCCGAGCACATTTTAAGGACATAAAATTAAATAGCACAAAAACCGCTTTAGCGTATCAGTATTCAACACTCATAACACAAACGACTCCACTTTTCCCCGGCTTGGGCGAGCTAAAATGACAAGGCATGACTTTGCTCCGGCTGGCTAAGTAATTACATACACGTCATATTTGAGCGGAGCATATTCAGCGTTAGCGCTGTAGGGTTGCCATGTTGAATAATTTTTCGGAGACTGATTTGGATTAATTCTTCAGGTTTTACTTTTGTTTTCACTTAACTGCTTGCGTTGGGCTGCAACTCGCTTGATGTGAAGCGATAATGCGGCCTAGGCAGCTAGGATGGAGCACGCTTGCTTTGGAGAAACCGGTTTGGGGGTATGAAGAACAGGGTGTAAAGTCCTTATTCCCTTTAAAAAAGGGAGGATCCTCACGCCCAGACGGGTGTTTTGCCTGGTGGGCTACTGCACGACAGTGGTAGTCGGGTTCTTCTGTATAGTCTTAAGTAGCGAATAACTTTACTTGCGCGATGCAGGATTTAGACGTATTTCGATGTTTAGTTTGTCCTCTGCGTCATAGATGGCGCTGTAGCTGTAGTAAAAGCCGGCAGTGAATTCTCCAGACTGACGGTTCGCACAATAAATGTGAAACAGCGCTATATATATGATGATATAATTATGTGAGGTTTGTGTTTGTTTGAATTTTTATAGTTTAGTTAAAAGGTTTAAGTTAGCACTCTTAGCAATAGTTAGTTTTAGTAGATTATTTTTTGCCATAATTATTATGTGGTGAGAGTGTCCATTTAGTATTATTTTCTTTTAACCTAAATCTGCTCCGACTGGCTAAGTAATTACAAACACGTCATAATAAGTGAGCGGAGCATATTCAGCGTTAGTGTAGGACCGCCATGTTCAACGTTTTTTGGGGACTGATTAGGATTAATTATTGCAGGTGTGTCCAATGTGCTATGCGCTGTGTGTGAGTGTGCTATTAATGTTTTTGTTTCTGTCCTGTTGTATTTATAATATTTGTTATGCGTTTTATGATTATTGTTATTCCTTTTTTTTGTATGCATGTCATGTCCCTGCGACAAACAAATATTTATTTTTCTTTCTTCTTCTTTTCTTTCAAATATGGCGTTTGGAGTTTGATTAATACATTTTAGATCAATAAGAAGCTTCAAGTAGCACTCGTAGCAACACTTATTTCCAGTACAATATCACCATTTATAAGAATTTTGCGACTACCCCATTACATTTATTTTTAATCCTTAATAGTGGCAGTGTTTCGCTTTAAGCATTTTATTTGCGATGGTAAATAGTGCATAAAAGTGTACATAAATAAAGAAAAGAAAGGTTAATTTGCGTTTTCGTGAGATGAATTTGGAATAGTAGGCTTTATTCAGTTTTTATTTAGCAATAAACTTCTCGTAAATTGAATTCTCTCTTCTTTATGACTACCTAAAAAGGAAAAATAAACGTGAACATAAAACACTACCCATCTAAATCTGGATTAGTTTTACAAGGCTTATGTTCACAATGGAATAAAAGTCCGTCTCAATTTTTGTATACTGACAACGTAGGGACGAAACACAAACAAATTAACTAATAATATCTACCTACAATAATCCTTGCTAGTCATATGCATCTTCGTTTAGGATACTGATCTCGCTGCGAGACTGTACGAAAGAGATACCGCGGCCCTGGAACACAAAGGGCAAAGAAGGAACATGGATGGGTTTTAGTCAGTACAAGTTTGACACTCTCTTCCACTCCGCCCAGAGGTCGCTTGATGATTTCCCATCCGAAAAAAAAGGCTGATCTCAACCATTATAGCAACTGAAATACATATTACTGAATGACGCTGAATTGTTAGCGCAATTTTATGCTAAACATGTTTGAAGTTTCTTATTACTTTTAGCTATTAACACGCTTCGAGAAGAAGGGGCATTTGCGCCTAATCCTAAAAAGTCTTTCACCCCTCAAAATCATGGCCACCATATTTCACACATAATTCATCGGTTGTGAAAGCAAGAAGCTGACTTGTAAATATATAACGCAATGAAAAGCGTTCACTTCGTAACGGACTGATTAAATAATTGAATGTTACAGAAAATGAGACTTTCATCTCACGAAGTATTTTATGCTTCACTTAAATATTGTTATAACTTAACTTATTAAAAGTATGAGAAAAATGTGTGAGAGATTTATTTTGAGTAAAAGCTTGTGTAAATATATAATCAATTCATTTATGTTTTCTTTATGTTATGACGGCTCCATAATAAAGTTCCAACACTATACGTAGTGGCATTAGTACGTACAGTAGGAATGGGCTGACCTAGCGTAGTACGGAGTTTCAATAGAATAAGAGGTCAGCCTATTTTGGTTTCCTATACTGACGTGCGGTCTAATGAACTTACATGATATTTTACGAAACATAGTATTCATAATTTCTTGTAATATTGTAATCCCTTATTCGTAACAGCAGTTTTCTTCAACAATTTTCATCCCTGAGCCCAAAATTACTTCTACAAAATATTTTCAGGCATTATTGTAACCTGTATTATGCCAAAAACATTTTCATTTCTAACTCGATGTAACATTTTAGGGCACATTTTCGTGTAAACTTTTAATTAAAGCGTCCTCTTCTATTTTGATTAATTCGGGAGAGGAGCTTCCCTCAAAAAAATTTGGTGCATTTTTTCCGATTCCACCGTGAATAATTTTTTTTTCGGGTTTTACCTTTTCTAATTAAGTCAACCGAGTTCTCTTGTTAGTTAAACGACATATATGGGTACCTGCTGTTCGTTAATTATACTAAGCTCTACTTAATATCACACCTGTAATCCCCCACGGGTTAGGCAGAGGTGTCCCATATACGTCAGGTGGCAAAATTCCAGACTCCGTGGCTGTTACTGAGAAATTCCTCATGGTAAATAACCAACCCAATAGCTCTTTGCCCGACCTGGGAATTGAACCTAGGACCTCATGAGCAATCACGCTTGATACCACTAGACTAACGAGGTTATACTTACTCTAAACACGTGATATTAGTTGCTACTGATCATCAACTGGTCAGTCAAAACTGATGAAACCTGTAGCTGGTACCTTACACATATTTGGTCCTAAGCTGTATTATATTAAACCTTATATCCACCCGACAGTTATTTCTAATCTCATCAATGTTTCGTGAATTCGTTACACATAATCAAAAAAGACATTCCTACAAGTAGGTAAACATAATTGAAAAAATCATAAACCCGAAAAAAAAAGACAATTTATAAAAGTAGTCCACTAAAAAGGCCGAAATTTAAACATATTATACCTAAATCATTATATGTTTTTGTAATCGCCTTTTAATTTACTTTATTTTGGTACCCTACTACAAACTAAACTATTTCACGCCGAAAAAAACCGCCTGTTTTGTTTTTCTTTCAAACACCTACCTAAGAACACTTGGGTGTTTACTCAACCATCGAAATCCATCCAGCCGTTTGGAAGATACCACGTAATAAAGAAATTTACAAACAAACTTACAAGATACGCGCGAGAAACATAACCCTACCTTGTCAGTCAAATAAAAAAAATTGATAGTTCATATAAATTACATAATAATTGAACTACATAAGATTAAGCACATAATTTGACACGTGCCAGAAATTTCATTAATCTTAATATAGCTCCGAAACTGTTATCCCTAATAACTAATCGACGTCAACAAAATAATAAAGAATTCAGCGACAAATTATGTAACATCTTCCTCCGCCGACGAATCTAATGGTACTTTGTAGATGACAAGGATCTACCCACTTAGATATAATATAATCATTCTGCTTACTAAAGCTGGGCTGTCGTTTGGCTCGTTTGGATTAAGGTAACTTCCATTCTTGGAAATCGATTAAACAAAGATGAATCTTTTAATGCGTCGTTGGTCGAGTGGTCGGAAGCGCGACTGCTGAGAATGAGGTCCTGGTTTCGATTCCCAGATCAAGCAAAGTGTTATTGGGAGTTATTGTGTTATTAGCAGCAACGGAGTCTGGATTTGTGCCCAGTTGATGGCAATAGGCTCGCCCTCTATTACATGGGTCTGAAACATAACTGGCGAAATGTGGGTGTTCTATTATGTACACCTCTGCTTTGCCCATCGGGAATAACAGGCGTGTTGATATGTATAATATGATTATATTTATGTTATGGATCTTATAATTATTAAAACACTTCGCGTCAACCTTCAACCTTCTCATTGCTAGGAAACACACCTATATGTGAGAGGGAGAAGGCGATAATCCACCACAGTCTTAGATGAATAATATGATAATAGTTTTGAGTAAACCAGAAATGTGGTACGTAAGAACTTCTCACTTCTTAGCTCGCACGTCAGAAAAAGCAGTTTTGAGATCCGCATTTAAATGTTTTATGTAGGCTTACCGATGCTTTATGTAAAGAAACTGGCACTTGGGCCATTCGGTGACTTATTTTCGCAGAAAAATATATTCAAGCACATTATAGCATGGATACCCCAATCTACAATACCCCATCTGAAAACTTAATATTTTGTGTTCTGACCGTTTGTAGACGAGATGCGATAATGATATATTGCTAAGTGCATTGCAGTTAATATATTAGCACTACGTGAAGTGTTTTCAGCAGTTACTCTCATAAACGCTATCATGTAAACCTAACATCAATACTCAAGAACAAGAAGTTTCGATACTCCAACTAAGCTATCAAACTTACACTTACTACATAGCAGTCTAAACGCGAGAATAAGGAACGTATACATCTGCAATCTTGGAAACTAGCATGTTACATTTAGCTTTGAGCATTCCCTAAGCATCTGTATCTCACAGCTGGAGATCTATCTCTTGGGAAAAGGCAACATTCATAGTAGGAAAGCTTGATACATTATTAATATCTCGAGCCTTCTGAACTGAGCTAAGCGTTCGAATCGGTTGACCACGAGAATTCAACAGTTCTGAATTCCAATTTTCGGGAATTTTCGGCAGTATTCGAGAGTCTTCGTTCTTCGTATTGTATCTCAATTGTTTCGTTTCGTGAGTCCGTACTGTAGGTTGTATTGTAGATTTGTAGGTCAATTGGTGTACTAGATACTGGTTTCGAATCGAAACTTTCGATACAGACTACAAAAGAGTTTTTATTGATGAACTTCAAAAGGATCGATGTGGGCCCAATTAGGGCAATGAGTATTGGAGTGCTAGTATTTGGGTTTTAAATTGAAGCTCTGAATTAGGATATCCTGTGTAATAAATCAGAACCGACCCCTATAAAAATAAATACGTATGGTTAATTTGAGCAACAAATATGAATACTATGTACCCCGTGGGACTGAAAATGGGTCTATAAAAATGTCACAGAAGTAATTTTTCATGTTGACACCACAACAAAATGAACATACTACGTTTGCATACCAATGTCATAAAAGGTTAAACAAATTGTAACGAACAGGAGTTACAAATCATTATGCCCAGTGACGTCATCCGTTCACGTCACCCCGCGTACACTGCGGTGCAAAAAAACAACTCCAACAAATGATAACAGAGGGAACAATGGAAAACAAACATCAATAACTGGGAGCCACTCTGTTACTCTGTTTAAACTCTAATAGCTTTTGATACTCAATTATTTTGGAATTATTTGTACATCAAAATGTATATTTGTAAAGGGATTTTGTGTGTGGATTTAGTTCGTAATCCGGGAATGTGAGAATAACGGTATTGGTGTTCAGTTTTTACATTTAAAAGCAATTTTTCGCTTACATTTATATTTATGTAATGGCTCACTAGTGTTGCATTTCGACTGCTTATTTAGTTATGAAATTTTAAAACAATGCAGGAGAACTAATAGAGCGATAGCGAAAGATTTAATAAAATTTTTATAAAAATATATTAGGATTTAAATAAAAATTATATTGTTTTTTGTTTTAGTTTTGGATTAGCTTAGTTGGAGAAGGAGATGGCGGGATGAGCTGGACTCTTTCTCAAAGTCACTTAGTAGTAGTCACTGACTCACTTTTCACGATCTAGTACGATTGTAGGCCAATTGCCTATTATATTATCGCACTGGGAAAATACAGGCTTATTATAATAATATTAGGATTTAATATAAAGTTACTTCAGTTTGTTTGTCCATAAGCTTATCACTAATGCTTGAGTTTTGAACTTTAACTTTAACCAGGATGACTATTGGATTTCGATTTTACGTAATATAATATGAATTTAAGTTAAGTACCCAAACACCATACTTTTTTGGCTTCTTATTTATTTATTTATTTATGTACTATACTACTTCTTCTACATTTATACTTAAAGTCATTCACATTTTTGTCTGAATCTACGCCAAAATAGTTTCGTACGTAATTGAGTATCTCAAAAGAAGTGAATACAGAAAAGTAAGCCATTTAATAAATCTTTCAACACCCGATTTTGACCCGTATCCCAAAATGAAGAGGGCGGAAATTACTATAATTAAATGTTTATCAAAGAAAATAAATAATTATATTGATAACAAGAAAGTTCACAATTAAATACTGTGACCTTTGGAAAATAACTTTTAATTGATCAAGTAAAGTTTCAGTCAAGTTAACAGTAATATTCAAACGACAGATATTAAAAATTAATGTCACAAATTCAGTTTACAAGTTTTCCGTCCGTAATAACATAATTTTAATTGCTTTGATTACTCAAACTTTATTTTCTTTTAAGTTGTTGTTGTTGTATTATAACAGTAAAACAAAATCATCGAAAGTACCGGTCTTCAATCAATCCTGAGAAAAATGTGTCCAAAATTATTTGCCCTTCCTACAAAATTTTTGATTTGAATATATTATTTTCAATTAGGTAGGTAATACTTGCATAACTCGGAACTTGGGTCCATGGGATTCTTTCGAAGGCATTCGTGGAGTCAAAACCCAGAAGCTCCTTCCACAATTTTCAATTAAATATTAAGTATATAATTATTGTATTGGCAACTACTACAGAGTTTACTGACTGCCCCTTATCACCCTTAAGCCCTTAGTTATAAGGTTGAAAAGTGGTCGACCGTCAGTGCACTCCGACCGTACTTATATGCCTAATTCTCAGGTAATACACTTATTTTATTAAGACCTAATAGGCAACTATACTGTGATGCCATAATAGTCTTTATTACCGTGGAAAATAAAACAAGGTGTCTTACAACGGATGTTTATACTCCCACACAGTACAAGACAACTGTGAGACATGTCAATTACTTGCGAGTCATGTCACTTTGGTTAAACAATTTGTCACTATTTGAACCAATTTAATATCTGAACCGTGTCTTGGAGTAAGGCTGCGTTTGTACCAAACGTATAATCAACCGCCGATTATGAGCATCTGCTCTTCTTTCTTTTTCATGAGTTTAGTGCCTGATGTCAGAGTTTTATGCAGACCATGGGTCTCTGACTTGGCTTTACATGCCGTTGGGAATTATCTCTCAGGCATGCTGGTTTGGTTTCCTCACGATGCATCAGCATCGTCATAAAGCATCAGTTTATATTAATCCCACCGTTGGGACATAGGCCTGCTGTCTGTGAGAGGCTACAATTCACCAGTAGGGTCCAGTGCGGGTTGATTGATAGATGTCTCGATGTCTTCGAATTTTTCATTCTAGAACATGTCGGTTTCTTTACGATGTTTACTGTATCGTTTTAAGAGCAGTCTGTGGAAATGAAATAAATTAAACAGTGACCCGCCTGTTTGGTTTCTAACCTACAACTGAGGGTGCTACGACTGGGACTAGACATTTGCAACGACAATAAAACGCCATTTGCCGAACTTGACGTACGACGGCTGACATTAATTTTTCATACATTTTGATCACGATCATTTTGTTACAATATAGTCACACGGTGGTTTGGTGTGAACGCAGTCTAAATGGTGCGCTGCCGACGCGTCCGCTTGCGGTGTGCGGTCTTGGGTTCGATTTCCGCATGAGACTAATGTTTGGAGGTATGCTCCATTTAAGGCATAGAGTTTTAGTACCTATTATTATATTTATCACTTTGACAGTATCTTCTTTTAAAATATCTGTTATTGCCGTGTGTGTTGTTGTCTGTTGTGTGTGTTGTTTTGTTATTTATCTTTTTAAATATTTTCACCATATTTGATAAACTAATGCTTTAACAGAATAAATCAAAAGATGTTTAAGAGAATTACTTAATGTATCTTGAATGGTTTTACTGCCGTTTAATATTTTCTGCCTTAGGCTTCAACATTTTAAAAGACACGACTGACTACACAAAACGATTAATTTATTTAACAACTAGCCAGTACAAACAAAATAACCTTCAAAAGAAAAATGGAGATTAATGATCCAAGAACTAATAAACCAGCTTTTCATTTTCGAATATTTAAACACATTGACAACATGGCAGCCACAATAAACGTGTCACTTTGTAATCGATAATCGATAAACACCAGTTACATTTTGTGTAATTTATCACTGTGTGACGTGTTGGGCTATGTTTGGTGATTAGCACCCCTAATGGTACCAAATATAAATGTGTGTATACTTTATTGTTCACCGATGTGTATTTTTCACACGTTATCATGTTAGCTGTCAAACTGACGTGTGTTAGTAATTTGTCTGAAGTGGATTTTTTGACAAATAACATGTAACGCCTGTATTTCCCTGAAGGGTTAAGCAGAGGTGTACATATACAGCACTAATATTTCAACAGTTATTTTCAAGTGTCATGTAATAGGCGACTCTATTGCTATTAGATGGGCGCAAATCTACGATCCGGGGCTGTTACTGGGAAATTATGTTTATTGAAAATAATAATAAGATACCTAGTCTATTATTTACAAAAAAGCCATTAAATCTATTGTAGGTATATCATGTTGCTACTTAGAAATGAAATTCTTGAAGGAAAAACACAATGACACTTTTCACGACCTAGGAATCGAACCTCAGGATTAACCTACTCATGATTAGCTAACAAATAACATAACATCACGCCTGTAATCCCCGAAGGGTTAGGCAGAGGTGTACATAATTAGTACACCCACACACAGTTATATTTAAGTCCCATGTTATAGGGGCAAGCCTATTGCCATCTACCGGGCAAATATCCAGACTCCGTGGCTGCCACTGAGTTTTCCTGATGGGGAAACCCAATAACAATTTGCCTGACCTGGGTATCGAACTCAGGACTTCTTGCTCAGCAATCGCGCTTGCGACCACTAGACTAACCAGGCAGTCAGTAGCTGACAAATAGTACTGTTAATTATAATTGAGTAGAGATGGCAAATATCTGTCTAATAAGCATCCGGGTTTGTTGGTAGGTAACACAAAGTGGGTCACTGGCTGCTCCCCTATTCGAAGTTCCATTTGACTTATTTTGTCAGCGGCAGGCGACCAGTTGGCCGGAATGTCATGTGCGTTGTCGTACGTTCGGTTTTTGTCGATAAAAACATAACCCTTTCGTCGCAGTTCAGTAAATATTGGTTATGTAGTAAGCTTTATTTATAAGTTTTATAACAGTACCGTAAACGGTTGAGCTGTGTTGAGTAAGTATTGTTGTATACAATTTATTATCAAATGAAATAAAATAGTGTCTTGTTCCAAAGTAAGAAGATAGGATAGCGTGTTGGCGCTTAAGCAATTGTTGGAGCTTGTTACGATGATAAACCAACTTTGACAAAGATTAATTTTTTCAAGCTTAGTTGGTTGGTTGTTATCCAAAAACCCGCAATAGAACAAGAGCCAGTACATCCGATCACACCATCCAACCATTCGATACTAAAAAAGTACTTTCGGCGCGAAATAAAATGACCAAAAAAACCGAAACAAAGCGAGCACATAAAACTTTTACCGGGCAACGGCCGGAACAGAGTTGAACCCGGATCGGACCCGGGTCCATCGAGGCGTTAACGGCGGCACAACATGCCGGATGCCGGTGTCCGGTACGACATTAAAAACGGTGGTCACGTTATCTCTGGCGATTTTTTTCGAACAGATCCAGTAACCCCTTTTTACGTTTGTTATCTGGGTGGGTTATAAAGGGTTTTTTTGTATGTGAGTGTAACATTGTAGTTTCAGTGTAGTCTGGGCTAGCATCTGTAGGATTATTTCTTAGTTTGAACCACAGTTAAAAAAAAATCGACTGAAATATATCCCACCCCACTGCGAGGCAAAACGGCTCTTTGTCATAGAAAAGTTAACTAAGTAAAAGTACCAATTTAACATCTTGGCCTAGGTACACGCTCAAGTGACATGCTTATTGGACGAGCGACTGTAGAGAAAAAAAGTACTAATGGCTTCCTACAAGCCACCGCGATGCGACTTGCGAAGGAAACCCGTGCGTCACTTGGACGTCGAATTGCTTGAGGTTGTGTACGGGGCGTATGGTGTTGAAAAGCTGACCGCACAATCAGGTTGTTACAATTCTCAACTTTTACACAAAAAAGCATATATTATTTTCACATCACAATTTTCCCACTTGTATTGCAAAACGAAGAGGCTAATAAAACCTAGTACAGATTCAGCAATAGTTTTCTTGTTCAAACCCTCTTTTATTACTGACAAGATGACACGCAGCTGCTACAGCTGCATACGCTGCGGTTTAGTTACAATCTCAATTTACATGGAAACTGCCCGTGTCAGCTCGTAAACGGCGCTGGATATAGCCGTGTATTTAACCACTCTGCTCGACAAGATTTTGACACATGACACACCAGCTGAATCGGTGGGGGTGATGCGATTTGTCATGAAACTCAAGAATTTTCGTGAACATTCAGCATTCGATTTTATGATGATAAATATGTCACGGCAGCTGTTTCACACGATGAGTTTGTGTTAAATATCTTCAATACCGTGTTGAGGTTGGTAAAACGGCGTCAGTCTATTGCCAAATATGTGTAAAATACATATTACGGCACGCTTCCGAAAAATAGGTAACTTAGATGCGCTGGAAATAATGTACATAGACAAGTTTCTCATTTGCTAAAAAACTCGAAAAGGAAAAATAAATACAGTAACATTCTATCTGCGTTCTTATTTTTGCTATTATTCATACATAATTTCATAAAAAAAACACGATCAAAGTCTTGACAAATATTACAAAAAACTATGTTGAAAGCGGTTGAAAGTGTTGCAAAATGACACTTCTTAGTGCTGACCGAAACCCAAGTTCTATCATTACGATTAAAAAGTGGTATTCAGCCTAATCGATACTCGCAATGAAATCGAGTTTAGAAAAAAAAAAGAGTTGAGACTGAATTCTTGGTATAATTTCGAATTATAATTAATCATTTAATTTTATCTTTTTTAATAATTTCATTTAGTAATTATTCAATGCTTTTGGTTGACTTCAAGAGAAGGAGATTTATAAGTAATAAAATAAAATAAAAACTTGATTCTATGTAATCATTTTGATGATTTGATCTTTCTTTCCGTTGAACTAGCAGCGTGAAATTTGGCAAGAAATAAGTCTCACAGTTCAAACAAAGAAAAACCTGAAAATGGATCGATTTTCAATTTAATTGTAAGCACGGACAGAACCTATGGCTAAATACGCATAACACATATAAAAAAAGTATTTGTAAATAGTGAATACCTAATAACCAATCCATCTAACCATAACCCAATTTTGTAGACTAAATATAATTTATCTTGGTGGGAACCAAACAAACACAATGGCCTACCAAGATCCTTGGCGTTTTATATTCAACCAACCAATAGAAAAAAAAATTACAATAAATTATCTAGTAACTATAAATACAATATAAATTGGAACAGCGAGTGCATTCCTAATTTAAATTTTGACATGGAAACAAAATCAGCGCGAATTTAACCATAGATTAATCTGTTCTGTTTATTGTTGGGTCGGTTTTAATACCTACAATGTACGAAAATCTATTAAGATTAGCATTATAAAAGCTTTAAAAAATATTATATTATAACATTTTTTATTGTATTTAACGCTTAAAACAAAATTATTTTAATTTCTATCTATCGATTTCTTAAATTCCTTACATTTAATTACTCGATTTAATCGAAATTTACAAAACAAGAATCGATTGAAATAATCGTTTTCACACATCACAATAATTTAAAAAAAAATATGGCCGTCAATTTCGAATACAAATTGAGTAGTGGTAATGAATATTACGTGTTATTGGTCCTGAATTAGTAAATTACGCTAAGATCTGGGCATTTTCATGTTGTTTATAATATTTGAAATTATATTTGTCACATTTGTTATCGAATCTTTATGCGTTTGTGTGATATAATGTGAAAAATAAAAATGTAAACACGCACTATTGGCGCGAAACTTCGACTTTAGATACCAAAATTCATCATTACCACTGCTTATTTAAATTGAACTATGGATGAATTCGTCACATAATTAAATGACGAGTTAATTATTATCAATAAAGTGGAGTTTGGATGTCCGAAAACCACATTTTTTATGATTTTTAGCCTCGGCCAGCACTGCTGTCAAAATGGTGATGACCGTATTTACGCACTTGGATTTTGTAAGGTGAAATTAAGAAACTTGCGCGCTAAATACAGAAGTTTTAATGGCGTTGACATATGAGCTTTTTATCCAACTCTCTTAATTAACGCACACTCATAGTATTTGATTATCAGAATATTAAATATTATCATAAATAATGAGGATGACGTATGACTAAAATGCTAGCCCCTTTCGGGGCCGATACCGAGCCAGCGGAGGTTTGTATGTCAAGCCCCCGAAGGGGCCCGTACCGAACTATATGGTTAAGCTGCAACTGCATCATGCGTTATGTAGCTTCACTTCATCGTGTTAGGCGAAAAAAAAAACACTTGAATATCGACGCTTCACGCATCACACTTGTAACCCCCTATGAGTTAGGCAGAGGTGTACCCTGTCGTACACCTATATTTCGCCCGTTATAATTAAGTTCCAAATAATAGAGGGTGAACCTATCGTCATAATAACCTTCTAAGGATATATGACTAACAGAATCGTCACGACGTTCTTCTCTATCATCACAAAAAACAATACAATATGAAACAAGCTTATACTGTGGCCGTGGATAGCCATAATACGTCTGATTTACCCTGAACTAGTAACAGCATCCTATTTCGGCACTTTTAGCATTGCCACAGACTCAAAAAGGCTATTTTCGAAATTGGAAGACAGATAGGAAGCATTATTTTAACAAAGTACTGTTACTTAAACTCTCGACGCTATCCCTAAGTAACCATTAAGACACATACAAGCCAAAAGTGGCCTACTTTTCGTCACAAGCCATACAAAACAGAAACAATATAATATACACAATTACTCAAATATACATTATACATGTCACATCCCAGAATATGAGTCAGCTTATATCAGGAGGAACGTTCTATTATTCAACAGAGGCTGTTTGTCGCAGATGTCGGAGACATATAAAAATTCACGTGTCATTGCAATATGTGCTTTATTCCAAATGCGACACCTATCGCAATGGTTATTTCGGATGAAGGATGCAACTGCAATTGTTCGGGAAGGATCAGAGATATTCGTGCATTGTGATCCAGAAAATGCAGTGGTTGGACTGTAAAGAGGTCATTGTGTAAGTCTGTTGTCGTTGTCTTGTAAACACGAGATTTTTAGAAGACAAATATAATAGAAAATGCATAGATTTACTCTTTTTCTCATAGGCAGAAACTATAGAACGCCACGTGCTACTTATCCTTGCATACTTCTTATGCTTCGACCCTAGTCAGTAGAAA
The DNA here is from genome assembly GCA_950022335.1 of Eurois occulta. Taxonomy (NCBI): domain Eukaryota; kingdom Metazoa; phylum Arthropoda; class Insecta; order Lepidoptera; family Noctuidae; genus Eurois; species Eurois occulta. Next base: position 3,393,294 of record OX465486.1, read on the forward strand.
GTTGGCAGGCTAACCAATTTGGTGAAAGCATTGTTACTGTTATGACTAGCAAAAATTACTGCTGGCAGAGCTATGGATCAATATATACTTCCACCAAACCCTATTTTTGCATGCTGCATCAACACACACATACCAAAGTACAACCTATGATATTCTTTTTAATATTTCAGTAGATGATTGTTAGTCTGCGTTATACTACTTCTAGCCAAAAACCCTTGACTGCCAGCTCTTTTAATCCAAGGCTAACTAATCCTAGGTACCAATTCCATATTCATCATGTTATAGGATAAAGAACCTAATAGCTACCAAACCTCCACAAAATACGGACGACATTACCGTCTCATTTAATATAACTAAACTTAAAATACCCAGCGATATGTAAAGTGACCGTACTTGGTATAAGTGGGCCCTGTACGGCATTATAATAACATATTTTATGGACCGGCCATCTTGCTTCTGACATTAATGACTGTTGCCGTAAAATATGGGGCTTTTTCAATCCTGACATAGAAATTTTTGGGAGGTTAATTTGGAGTGCAATCTTTTAAAGAGATTGTATGCAAATTTATTGATGTAGATATAGAAGATGGTGGATTTGAACATTAGTAAGGTTTTTAACCTTTAGCTTTAAGCTTGTAAACCATGCATGGTTATTGGTTATGATAATCCAAGACAGTTGTTATCTTCCTGCAGAGCCAAGGCCATGTTCTCATTGTTCAATGTTTTCAGTGCTCTCAGATGTAAATGCGGGAACCCTTGGGGATGGCCTCCTCCTAACAAATCCAGTCCATGTTGCTTACTGTGGAAGCTACCAAGTTAATATTGTCTTTTAGTACATGGTTTTTGCACCACAAGCTTGGTGATTAAGTAAGGGCTCTTCAACCTTTGGTTTAGTTTAATAGCTTTCAAAAGGTTTAATGAATCCAAAGTAGAGTATAAAAAGACAATTTCATGGCCAAAGTTTTATATCAAACAGACAGTCTTAATGGAAATTCCTATCTAACAAATGAACCCTCGCTTTACAATATCAGTTTAAGTTAAAAGCTTCGAACATTCTTTACATTGAGAAACCAATACCATTTGTACAAATCGTTCCACCTACTTTTCTGTAGTACGTACAAAATGATACATAACAATTGAGTTTTGTCGCAAAGTAACAAATTGCAGAAGGTTCACGATATTGCAAGAGTCTTACACAGGTATGTTCAAACCAAAAACCAGGACTATTCTCTAAACATAACTTTGAAAACTAAATGATGAATATCGAGATGATTCCTTAAATTAGGTGACAATGCTTTTAAAAGAGTGCGTCATGAAGAGGATCAGATACTTTTTAAAAAGGTTTAATTAATTCGATGCAGCAACTGGAGCTACAAATGCAACGTTGCCTTTCACTAGGAATTCCCCTGTATCGTGGATGCGTTTACAAACATTTAAACTCACAAAGCAACAGCAGTGGCCCAGTGGTGGCAGCCCCGACTTACGAACAGTAAGTCGTGGGTTCGAACCCAGGCAAGCGCATTACTTTGTGTAATTTATTTCATCACCACTGTTCTCAAAATCGGCGAAGGAAAACATTGTGAAGACACCAGCATGTCCTAGAACGAAACATTCGAAGATATGTGACATTTACCAACCCGCACTGGGCCCGCGTGGTGGATTATAGCCCATGAGAGGAGGCCGTGTGTCCCAGCAGTGGGAACATTGTAGGCCGATTATACTAAACTCACAAACAGCCAGACCCGAAACAGCTGTATACTAATGGTGCAATCGCTCAGAGCGGGGGCACACCATGCGTTGCGGCGCCGCACCGCAAAAGATTTCACCGTATCAGCGGGCAGCGGGCTAAGCTAGCAGCGGCCTGATAAGGTGAAATCTTTGCGGTGCGGCGCCGAAACGCTTCGTGTGCCCCCGCTCTCAGTTACTGCGCCCACCGTGCCGTCAAATACTGGCATTCTTACTATTTTAGTTTCTGTTTGCCACCATATCGTACGACATCAAGAATAGATCTTCTGTTGCCCTATCTTTTTTATGACCCTACCTTTAGATAGCTCGTGTGGTATTCAGGGTCAATTGAGTAGGGACGACAGGGCTATTGACCTTGGCCACTGGCCGTTGTCTTTATAATGCCTACTTTTGGTAGCCTGCAAAATTCCACGGCCAATTTGTGAAAGAAAACACGCTGTGTAATAGGTTTTATTTTTTATAATTGGCTGGTTTATACAAGATAGAAGCTGGTTTCAATTAAAACTGTGGATTATGAAGATTAATTACCATTTTTGTTTTTTTGAAACTGACATTGTATTAGTTAAGAACCCTTTTTACGTTTTTTTTTTTAAATATGAAAAAACAAAGAACATTATTTTTTAAACTCTATGAATCTATACGTGGCTACCGCTGTGTTAGGCTATTATAATTTGTGATTGTAAATCAATGTCCTTAAGGTGCAGTTTACCATCGCGTGTTACGTAGTATTTTTTTCTTTAATAATTTTAAAAGTGTTGGGAAGGTCAAGACACTGGCCTATGTCAATAGAAAGTACTTTTTCGTGTAACTTGTCAATCAATCCCAAAATAAAGACACCGGCCTTTGTCTCTTCACAACGTGCAACGGCACGAAAAGATGCTTTGACAACTATAATGTCGTTTTATTACTGGAGGGCGAAATTCGAAAAGTAATTAGATGTGATCTTATAAGATGAAGGGTCTGAAAATAATATCAATACGGTTTATTAATAATTATCTGAACGCCGAAAAGGCAGACGGCGGAATGTGAGCAATTTTATAAAACGAAATGCATCCAAGTAAAATATTCGTAAAACTTCAAATAAAATATAACTTAACATATGCAACATCAGGCCTGTAATTCATGAAAGGTTTGGCAGAGGTGTACTTCTAAAGCAAACTACTTAAAAAAAATAAACTGCCAAAATAAGGTAGGGTAAGTATTTTCCCATTCAATGTAAATTGAAGATCGACACACATTCAATCAATTAAAGATTCCCAGAAAACTATCAACTGAAACACAAGAATTAGAACCTACAATTGGCATTTCATTTATTCAGCAGTAATACAATATGGCTGCGGTTAACCACCACATTCGTACAATTTTACGTCCATTTACTAGTTAATAGTAAGAAAAGCCTTCGAGGTGCTTAATAATAAATTTTGTGTGAAATAACAGTTATCAGCACGTGCCTAGTTGATAATGAATGGTTGGCGACAAATTGATAGGTAACGTAGGTGACTGACGCACAAATACTTGGTTATTTAACAGTTTTATGGGAAATAAAAAGTTTCAGGTGTATTGTTTTGATGTGTCATCAACCTTTTGGCTACCTTACTGGTGATTATTTGTTTCAAAAAAAGATTTTTACGCGCGATACATTGGCGATGGCGCGTGTATTACCAGATAATTTTATATGAACGATGCCAAATATATTACTTAAGGATCGATGTACAACCCCTTGGACAACTCACGTCTTGTTTGTGTATAAATTAAAATGAATGATAATGCAAGCACCATTTTATCAATCTAATTATTATAAAGAGGATTTTTTTTTATTTTTGTGTTTGTGTACCTATGTTTGTAATGAATAAACTCAAAAACTACTGTGCTGATTTCAAAATTTCTTTCACCATTGGAAAGTTAAATTCACCCTGAGTAACATAGGCACCCGTGTGAAGCCGGGACGAACCGCTAGTATTTAATAAAAATAAATGGTAGGAATGTGAGGATATAGGTACCTTTCAGATTCTTCTCAAAAATATTCATCACGTGTTACCATCTACATTTTTCATTCATTCACTCATTTTCATTTTTTTTTTTCATGTTATAATTTACAACTCGAAAACCATTAACACAATATCTCAACCTAAACAGTGATAAGTTCACTATAACGATTCAAGTGGTGGCTATTCAAAATAAATTACTAAGAAAGTGTCTGGGGGGTTACAAAATAATTCCAGTGCGGGAAAGAGACAGAGCTATACAGGTCGTCTAGCGCCATCTCTTTCCCACACTGGAATTACTCCTGTTTTAGACGTCATAGTACCCCCTGAAACTTGTTCCGTAGGTCATATCTTCGTTTCGGACCAACCAAAATGATAGATCTGAACCAAAATTGGTCCAATTATTTCGTCCACGATCGATTCTACCGAAATCTGAGAATAGGGGCATACATTTTAAGGAGTGACCTCAAACGTAGAGGTCATCAGTTAGCAGTAATGCCGTGTCACGACGGTCACTGTTAGAAGTAATTGTATGTGGCGTGGTAGGAAAGTTTTGCAGGTATACGTTGGATTTTAGTTTAAATAATTGTGTAACTTAAGTGAAGTGTAAGTAAGTAAATATAAAAATATAATAATAATAATCTTTATTTATCTTAAAAACATACAGAGTTTGATATTTGGTTACGAAATACATTTATAGTTTAAGTTGCAAATTCTGTACAAGAATAATACTCTACCTCTTAAGCTAGGGTATACCTGTATTATAAGAGGTAGTTTACGGTCATTAATCAACAAAACTTATATATCAAGTGGACTGTGTCATTCTTCTGTATGTTATACAAGAGTAGAATTTTATGTTGTGTGTGTGTAGGTGTGAGTGTATGTGTGTAGGTGTGTGTGTGTGAGTGTATTATACAAGATAAGTGAGTAAAGACTCCGTGTAAGAGTAGTCCTTAAGGAGCAGCCACTCTGTTAGTTTAGATTTTAGAGCACTTTCAAATGAACTTTGTGTGACTTACAAAAACTGTAACTTTAAGGGACCGCTCACACGGTTAGCATAGTTTAATTTTGGGACAACATAACAGTTTCATACTACTTTTGTTTTAACTGTATTTCCTGTGGCTTATTGATGTGTCATACCAACACCACTACAAAAAATACGTGTATACTGATCACGATAATCGTCGTTGGAATGGGGTCTAAGGACTGGCAATGTAATTACAGAACAAGAGTTTTTAATTGCCCTGAAGGTCACTCCAATACTAAACAACTTTTAATATTTGGACCCTTTAATTTTATTCTTGAGGGACTTAATGTAATGGTCTAGGCTACAATAATTCGAATCATGAGTTTCCCAAAATCGGAAACAAAACATTGTTTAAAGTCAAGCAACGGGCGGGAAAATCATGATGATGTAAAGTTTAATGTTTTGATGTGTCAACCAAACTTTTTGTTGTTCTCTTGAAACAAAGACTAGCAGTCTTTGTTTCAAGAGAAATATTTACGCGCGATATATTGGCGATTGCAAGCGTGTATTACCAGATGGATGAACGTGAACGAAGTAAAATAAAATATTATTAAGACGAAGGACTCTCTCTTCATGTCGCCATGAGATCGCGCCGGGAGGTCTGTCCACTGAAAGACAATTTGCAGCGGAGTTTCCCCCCGGCGTAGTGCCTCCGCGCGCCTCGTGCAGGCATGCGAGGACTATGGCCTCCAGATCCCATGGCGGCAATCCGGCAAGGAGGCTCGCCGCCTCGCCGGAGATCGAGCGGTACCCACGAACCAGCCTTACGGCTACCACCTTTTGGGGCGCGTTCAGGTAGTGGGCGGCTCGCTGCCTCAAGAAACGCGCCCACATCGTTTAATAGACCCTACAATTTCATTCTTGAAGGACTTCATATTATGGTAGTCATATAATCTTCAGAAATTTTAATTACGAGTTTCAAGGAATCAGAATTCCGTTAAATGGTTTCAAGTCAACGAAAATGAATGAAGATTCAAGTTTTAATTTATTTCCATGAATCACTCATCAATTTCGGAAAATTGTTTTTATTCACTATTCATAACATAGCAAGCTTATTTCTGATAAATCGTAATTAAAACGGATGAAACAGATTAATTTGCACGTATTTTGCAAATAAAGCTTTAAATAGGTATTATTTTCATATTCCAGAATTTATAATTAACAAATGGTTACAACCACATCATACTCATACAGTATATAAAGAATACACCTTATCAAAACTCACTTTTTATATGCAAATTACACGGCTATGGCCATGTTAATTCCGTACATATTTAACGCAACCATTACGACTGATTATAAAGCTGTAATATTCTTTATAAGACTGCTTCATAGCGTGCGTGTGCCACATAAAATTCTAATGTATAGTGGTATTGAATTTATTACTATAAACAAAGTGACATTACACGGAATACTGACGGCGGCAGATCAGAAAATGTGGAAACATACGGCGAGCGTAGCGAGAAGAGCGGATGCGTTTTTGCTTTTCGCACTTGTAAGGTTCTGTGATGTGTGTGTGTGTGTGTGTGTGTCTGGTAGAGTGCCTTGTGGCATTAAGTCAGCCTATGTACCACTGTTGTACATGAAGTTTAAATAAATAAATAAATGTGTCTCTGTGTTATCTTGTTTTCCGTTTTTTTTTTGTGTAGTAAGCAACGACTTATTAGTGGTCCATGCTGTCCCTCCATACTTGAGTACTAATGCTGTAACATGATAATATTGTAAAATCTAATAATTTTAAAAGAGTAACCGTGTGGAGTTTCTTGCCGGTTCTTCTCCATAGGAAACGACCAACCCGAACCGTGCACCTTTTTGTCGACGTTTCATAAGTGCCCATGTAGGCCTATGTGAAATAAAAATAATTTGATTTGATTTTGATTTTGTCATTTTAGTTTACAAAGAATATCTTAGAATTGTAAGAAATTTGGATATATTTTTTGTAGTAAAATTATAAACTACAAACTGTGATCATTTCTAAACCGATATTTGTACATTGTAACATTCTCGTAATAAAGTGTAAGAATTCTTTTTTTTTCTAATTTTAATTAAAAGTATGTTTGTTTGTACGTAAATCTACTCAACCGAAGTTATTCTTGTAGAATTCACACCAAAACGCCGTGAGTTACTCACGAATTTCTCAGTACCAGCCAGAAGATTAGAAATTGAACTGTTTTGATATCAAATTATTTAAGGGGTAGTTATTATGGGCTGAGGGACTGTTCGAAAGAGATACCGCGGCCCTGGAACACAAAGGGCAAAAAAAGGAACATGGATGGGTTTTAGTCAGTAAAAGTCTGACACTCCTTTCCGCTGCGCCCAGAGCGGTAGGAGTCATTTGATGATTTCCCATCCGAAAAAAAGGGGTAGTTATGATACGTACAACTTTATGATAGTTCTTGGTAAAATTACGGTATTGTCTAATCACTTGAGGTTTTTCAAGGTTTCGGAAAACTAGACGAACTTGAGCTTAACATTTTGCAGCAACTTTAGCTACTAAACTGACTATGAACTAATTTCACCAATGTACCTTTGTGATGATGCACATCAAAACAGCGGTTGAAATCTGTCAGTATCATAATTGCTGCGACACATTGATACTTACAGCTGAGCGTCCAAGTTTCTGAGTTCAGAGTTCATTTATTTGTCAGAAACATGAGTATGCACACACAAAGTATGCAAGAACTTCCTCGGTTTCCTCGGTAGAACTTTGCCCTTGATCTTACTTACCATATCTTACTTAATTACAATTATAAATGCGGAGGTTGTGAAGATGTATGTATGTATGGATGTATATTACTTTGACGCAAAAACTATCAAACGGATTTGGATGAAATTTGGCACTGTATCACGCCTGTAATCACCGGAGGGTTAGGCAGAAGTGCCTAATAGTACATCCACATATTACCAGTTATGTTTAAATCCCATGTAATAGGGGGCGAGCCTATTGATGTGTATACACCACCTCGGCATAGCCACGACATCAGCTAATATGTAATGGAAACCTACACCCTGTGTTATGTAAAATTAAGAACGATTCCGCCGCAACCGACCCAGCAGTATGTTTCCACAATGATTTAACTGTTACGCGGTACTCTGCGGTACATTATAGATGAGATGTGATTTCTTTGATCGATGGGACCCGATTTGGACGACGCTCGTTTAGAACCCTGGCCGACTAATATTTTATTCACAAAATGGCGCTGTATACCTACCGACTGATAGATACTTAACCTTCCAATTTTATAGGATTTTCTATTATTCATGTTACGGTTTTTGTCAGTATTGTCATTTTTTAGGGTTAATTTACGGTTTCTGGGGCAAATTATATGATTGATATGGGTGGAGGCGGTAGACCAGGATAGATTTTTTTATAAATATGTATTTGAGATCTGGATTTGTGCCCCGTTGATGGCAATAGTCCAACATGGACTCGAACAGCGAAGAATAGGACAGAATGAAGATCTATAGAGGTGGCCTTTGTTGGAAGACAAGTTGAAGATTAAAAGCAAAAGAAAATCGTTTGCCGACCATTAAAACAGATATTAAAAGTTTATTTAGTTAATAATATATTAATTTATAATAGTATATTAATTAATAATTTAGTTAGATAAGTAATTCCAGGCACATAGAAAAACATCGTAATGTAAATTAAGTTCAACAATAAAGGCTTTTTGTGTTATTTATTGATGGCAATATGCCTGCCCCATAGGGGGCATGGGATGGGACTTAAACATAACTGGCGAAATGGTGGTGAAAGGTGAACCTCTGGCTGGCATTTCAGGGATGCCAGGCGCGAAGTTACGTTATGTTGATGCAGAAAATAAAAAAAACCGGCCAAGTGCGAGTCGGACTCGTGCACGAAGGGTTCCGTACCATTATCTAAAAAAATCATGTTTGGTGTATGGGAGCCCCACTTAAATATTTTTTTATTCTGTTTTAGTATTTGTTGTTATAGCGGCACTAGAAATACATCACCTGTGAAAATTTCAACTGTCTAACTATCACGGTTCATGGGATACAGCCTGGTGACAGACGGACAGACAGACAGACAGCGGAGTCTTAGTAATAGGGTCCAGTTTTACCCTTTGGTTACGGAACCCTAAAAAACGAGATAGTTAACCTTTGAAAAACATTTCGTAAAACAACTCTTGACAACAATATTCTGAAATTCACTTAGGGTAGATTTTTATTCATCAATCAAGAAAACGATTAGGCAGTTTTTATTATAGATAACCTATATTGTCCCACTGCTGGGCATAGACCTCCCTCCATTCCCTCCAACGGTCACGATTCTGTGCGACTACTTTCCAATTCTCAAGGAGGACACCCAGTTCGTCCCGCCATATCCTTCGTGGTCTGCTGCGACCCCTTTTCTTACGCATTAGGCAATATTCATAACATAATTGAAATGCCTCTATAATTTTTTTTTTTCCAAAATCGGTTCATAAACGACGAAGTTATCCGCGAACATAATTTAAAAAAAAATATATATATACATATACGGTCGAATTGAGAAACCTCCTCCTTTTTTGAAGTCGGTTAAAAAGGCAACGAATGCTGACCCCAGTAAAAAGCAGGAGTAACTAAAATCTGTGGAAAATGTAAAAGAGTTCTGGATTGGTACTAAAACTACTGAGCATCGTAAAAGTAAACTAGGTATAATTTAAACTAACAATCGTTTAACGTTTCCTTGAGCTAGCTTCTGCATATTATAACATTAAAGGCTGATCTAATAACCACTTTAAAATAGATGAATGGTACTTTTCCTTTGCAAAAATTGTTCTTGCAGTAAATAATTATTTTAAGGGGTTTTGTTTTATCTGTACTCTATATAAATAAATAAATAAAATAGAAGTGTCTGTTTGTAATTTCAAAATAACAGCTTTTTACTGATTGCATTTGAAATTATATACGGTACTTATAACAAAAAAAAAACATTTTTAATTTTTTTCCGTCTGTCTGTTTCTTCCGGCAAATCTCTGAAACGGCTTGACCGTTTTTGACGAGACTTTTACTGGTGGATAGCTGATATCATAAGGAGTAACTAAACCAATTGTTAACAAAATCTGATTCAAATAGGGAAGCAATATTTCTATAACATGCGGACGAAGGTCACAGAACACAGCTAGTTCACCAATAAAACAGAATGTGATCATCTAAACCGAGTTCAAGAGCTGTCAGGGTCATATTTGCTAGGGAATATAATATTGGCACTGACAATGGATACCTCCGCTTTATTGGTGAAATTCGCTCTTAGTAAAAGGTATACCATCTTCATTTAGATGGAGAAATAAAAGATATTTTGATAGTGCGTACAATGACCAATAAAGCAATACAAAACCAGTTTATGCGGATCTCTCATTGTCCGGGAAATCTATATACAAAGCGAGGCCATGTTATACTGGAAATGTACAGCTTGATGTGTCGCCGTGAGCACCATAGGCAGTTGAGTTTAGTAAAAACATCATATTGTTAAAATAAGCAATGTAATATGCGAAAAACTATTTTAAATGCACAATCACACAACTGAATATAATTTTATACATAAAAATATAAGCAGTTTTTAACGATCTGTTTTTTTAACAAAAAAATCCAGTTGTTTTAATGTGAAAATTTCGTCGCGTGATTGCGTATATTTTATGTTTATGCTGTACAGTTACTGGTTATTGAAGTACCTTGTCAATAATAACTAATAAGAATATCATTGAACAAAAATGATACCATGTTTTTTTTACATAAAATTCGAGTTGTGTTTTAATGTAAAAATCAGTCGCTTGATTGCGTATGTTTTATGTTTATGCTGAATTGTAGCTGTAACTTGTTATTGATGGCCCGCGTCAAAAATAACGAATTAAAATATTGTTGAATAAAAACGTTACAATATACCTAATAGCACCAAAAAGAACCTCATGATGTCACAATCTTAGAAAAAAAAGTAACGTTAACGTAAAGTAAAGTTAGTATAATACAAAAAAATTAAAAGTAAGTACCTACCGATAGCAAATGAAACTTCAAACACTAATATGTATAATAAAAAGTTACAGCAAGAAGCAGCCAAGTTATTTTATTAGCCGTAAATCTCAGCGAAGTAGTGAGATATATCTACTGAAGAAATTAAGTGTAGATTCTTTTTTTTACAACCCACTGCAGTGATTTACGAGATCAGATAGAAGTAGAAGACGAGACGAAAATTATAGGGGATTTTCGAGAAAATGTATCAACGTTTTCCAACTATGTAGTATTAAATTTTTTGAAGGATTCTTTAAAAGATGAAAAAGTTTGATTTACCCAGTTACTTTTGAAAATTATAAATTGAAGTCATGCCTCTTTATTGAATCGTTGGTTTAGCGGTCGCAAGCGCGACTGTTGAGCATGAGGTCCTGGGTTTAAAAACCAGGTCGGGCAAAGTGTTATTGACTTTTTCCATCAGCAATTTGTGCCCGGTTGGTGGCATTAGGCTCACCCCCTATTATATGGAACTTTGTTAGGTACACCTCTGCCTAACCCTTTGGGGATTACAGGCGTTATGTTATGTGAATTAAAGTCACTATTCGTGTCTGTTTGTTTCGTGGTAGAACCTAGAATAATAGTTTTTGGTCGGTCAGTATTTGATGCAGTCATCACCATCATTAGGCGAATTTATTCTAGGGTTAAACACAATTATAATAAAGAAATCTGCATGTTTAGTCAATTCATAAAATCTAAGCAAAGCAAGGTAGGTCGCTAGTGTAGTTTAAAATATTTCTAAGAATTCCTTAAAGGACGTACTAAGCTACTTCGAATTCATCGAAGTTCGTTAAATAACGATGCTTACGAATTCCGATACCAACTCTCTCTCAAAATTGAATTTCAATTTCACCTCAATAAACCTGCTTATTGGTAGTATGAAAATATGAGCATACTATTATGAAAAGGTCGTCGAAGTAAACCAATTTTTTATCTAATTTTCTACTAAGATAGATACTAAATCAATTTAGACTAACGAGACCTCATTTGATTTATCTTAATCTAGGAAGCTACCAGTTTGATAAAACGGTCTCTAAAAACTGGAAATTAAATCCTCTCAATCTGTTTTCCTGAGAACGAAGTTGAGTAATTTTTGTCACTCTCAAAATAAGGAAACATTTATAGTACGGTTACTTCGCTTAAATAAAATTAGCGACAGATCTTGACAAATTTATTGTGCGAAAGATTACAATTAGATTCTTTAATTTTTTACAAACCATTGGTGATTGAAAATCATCTTTGATATAACGATAAAAATAAATAAAACTTAATTCTTTAGTTTTGACAACATACGATACGGCAGGAGTGTTACTATCATAACTGACCCTTCAGAAAAATCGGCGCGATGTTACATTATGTGAGAACACTACTAACTGCCAAAAAGCACAACAAAACCAACTATCCAAAACAATCGTACAATCAAAATCAACCTTTACCACAGTTCATATTAGATAAAAAGTTCAGTAAAACCTGATAGTCCGGCAAGAAGTTAACTTATGGCGACACTTACATCAATTAGGCAGGGAGTCAATGAAGCGAACTTAATCTGGGGTCTTCCAATCTTTATGGCGAGACGTACGTAAGATGATCATCGTCTTAACATAAGATACGTACGAAAAGATTAACCCCACAGATGTCTTATACATCGGCGATAGTGCTTAAGAAATATGTACTCGAAACTATACATTAAAACCGTAAAGCTCTTACAAGAGAGGGCCGATACAAAAATCAGGATACGACGATTGTCTAGTTGATTATTAGATAAAAATGTTATTAAAAACTTAGTGATAGTCCATTAAGAAGTCAAGCTTATATCTACATCAATTAAGCAGAGAGTCAAGGAATTATATGGAGTCGTAACCCGATTGTCGCTCAGCATAATGCACGGAGGACGATACGATTATCGGAGTACAATATGTTTGTTTTGGGTAGTTAAGGGGGAAAAACTATGACCTTGTTCATAATAGATATTTTTTTGAAATCTTAAAGGATATAACCAAACAATTTTATTCGATATGAAAACTCTAACATTGTTAAAAAAAATGCTGCAGATTTTTTTTAAGTCGATGTCCAGTATACTTCCAAATGTCGAATTAAGGGTTACTACAATTCCGTGATAAGTTGATCAGGAAGTTAAAGCGACATTTACATAAACCTCGTTTTTTCCATATTTCCAGGTTGGGCTGAATGCCCAACAATTCAATTGGCTGTGGTTCTATCTGGAATTTTTCAGTAGCAGTCACGGACTCTGGACTTGTGACTGATGGCAATAAAAAAACTAGCGAAATGTAAATGTGCTATTAGGTGTACCTCTGCCTAAACCTTCAAGGATTACAGGATTCATATTATGTTCCGATGAAAGAAGATGGAGTGGTCAGCATAATGCACGTTCGATACGATTAACGCAGTACGATATTTATGTTTGTTTGGGGCGGCAAAGAGGGACGTTAGCAAAAGAACGTCCGGTGCGCGGTACAATAAATCACTTGTTCAAACGGTGGAGTTAAAATTTAAGGATTTATTATGCCTTTGGTTTTTGATAGTTTCTGAACGTATTTTCATGTTGTTTTATTAAAGGACTATTTAAACGGTAAATATTAGTTTTGGGGACAGTGTAGGTAATAGAGACCGTAGTAAGAAATCAGTAACTGTAGGACAAACCATCATGGTAATACATTAAGTTACTATGAGGATAAAGAACAGTGTAATATAATGGAATTTAACTAACATTGTAACACAAACGAAACCTTGTTAAATCTAGAAGCCATTGCATAGGAACAGTAAAAACTCAATGACAATTCAGTACTTTACAAACAAGTAAATAATAAATTTTAATTACGAAAAACAAATGAAAAAATAAACGAAAATATTTGGCTCGCAAGCGATGAGGTAAATAAACTGTAATATGAAAAGTGTATTCAATACTTGATTAAAAAACAAGATTGCAAAACCTTTCAATACCTACCCATATTTAAAAATTCACAACTCTATTCAAAATATTTCCAGAAATTCGAAACCGAGATCGCTTTTTTTTCCTTTTCAAGATCGTATCAATTTCACAAGAAAAAAAAAGTTGGCAACTAATTTCAAAGAGAACAACGCCAGAAAGGTAATGGCCGAGCTCTTTAGAGTTTTCGAGCGCTCAATTTCAATATCCCTGATGTTTATTGTTAAAAAACATGAATATTTAAAGTGAAACTCGAGAGCAATATCGAAGTAAATAATGTTTTAATATAGTTTAAGCTACATTTTAATATCAGCGAAATTAAAAAAGAATCTGGTGAACTAGCATTTTACCTTAATTTAATTTTATGTTTTTCACAAGGAAGGGCATTTTCATTTCGTTCTTTATACTTGATATTTTATTACTTTCAGCAATAACTGTATTTATTTTTGTATTCAGATATTTCATAGAAATAACTAGGACCGTTTCGATGTTTTTCTATTCTATTTGTTTTTGTCCTACACTTGGGTTAACATTCGAGTATTCGGAACGAAATATTGTGAAACTTCTTTAAAGAAATATTTGCTGCGAAGTCTCAATTTTATTGGTAACTAGCTTCCGCCCGCGGCTTCGCCCGCGTGGTGTGTTGATAAAAAGCAGCCTATATGTTAATCCAGGGTATAACCTATCTACATACCAAATTTCAACCAAATCGGTCCAGCCGTTTATGCGTGAAAGAGTAACAAACATCCACACATCCACACATCCATTCTCACAAACTTTCACATTTATAATATTAGTAGGACTATTATTAAATTTGGGCGTAACATCGGTTATTTTTCATAACTATGCAATATTAAGGTTTATAATCGTCACTCTCATCGAACACCTGCCCTTATCCTAATTAATTTGGGGTTAATTGTAGATTTATAATTAAAATGTTAGCAATCATATCACCAGTCAAGCAAACAATATCATTTTTCTTTGATAAGATTGTTTTCACCAAGCTGATTAGAACACATAATGTGGACTTAAATATATTCAAACAAACCAACCCACCATCTCTCGATACAGTAAATTACGTCACAGGTATAACATTTTCCAAGTATGAGCCATTACTATTATGCAAAAACAGTCAAACCTAACCTAAAAATATGGTGTGGGATGGTCCTTTTTGGCATGACGGGGCCCGTCTCTTATTATTCTACCATTTTAATAAATTAAATACAAGGTGTAAACGGACCCTTCACGAAGCCGTTAACCAAGCATTCTGTACATCAAACTAAGTAACTTTACGCAAAAATGACTGCTAAGAAACGACTATCTTTTTTGGATGAAAAATCTCAGTTTACGATAGGACTCAACGTAGGTAACGCACTCAAAACCTTGCGCTGATGGACGCATTGAGTAGTTATGGCGGTATTTAAAGTAAAGTTATAACATAAAAATTGTTTAAAAAAAATCCTTTCAAAAAGTTGGAACTATCACTTCCAATCAACGTAACTAGAAGGTTCGTATCGTTCTGAACAAAAAAACTTGGTCTTTTTACTCCCATTATAATACAGAATTATACATATTTCTATTCGTTCATATTTTAAGTTGAACTCTATCATATCCAATTTTGTCTGAGTGCTGTTATTATATTAGATTACGATCACAAGATATAAATAATTATGTAAGTGGTATCAATTTCTTTATTTTGATATTATAGTGGTATATTTCAATTTTAACAACATAAAATATGTATCACTAATATTGACTTGTCATTTTATATTTATATTAAGTTGTACCATAGTATATTTTTCGTTGAAATACTTTTGCCTACTCTGTCCCTAATATGAACTACTAATATAAAGAATATGCTTATCTCACAGTACTAAGAACGAAGAAGACATAAGCACAACAGCTATAAGGTCAATATATATTACAATAATCCAACAAGAAACAGAAGAAATGTTTCGATACAACGAAAGTCTAAAAATCCTACGTATCTTAGTTTCAAGATAAACAATAATGCTTTATCTTATTCAACGCTAATTCACCGTATATTTTAATGAACAAACTTTTACCACAATATTTTGTAAAAATAAAATGATATTTCATTTACATATTCATCACCTATATTTTTAAGCCGCCATATTTATACCAAGTGAGTTTTCGTTGAAAAGCTCAAAGTACATTTTCTTAAACCAATTGCTATCATAAAATTCATAATTTGACTAACTCCTTAATCTGCAAGTTATTTCAGTGAGAATTAGCCATTTGAGACTGATGACTTTTAAATGAGTTCTTCAAAAATGGAGATGGAGGCAGTAAAATCATCCGACACAGATATAAGAACGGAAATTCAGATTAAGGCTGGCACTAGTTTTACTTAAGTCGAACAGACTAAACTTGTAATAAATCTAAAAAGTAAGATTATTGCAGCAAACTAGTAACTCAAAATTATGTGCTGAAGTAAATTAATGATTTATTTTCTCGAACAATTTTCGATCGAGAAAAATATTAAGTCCAAATCGAAATTCTAATCAGTTTTACAGTCGTCATAATTGTTTTATAAGAACCCTCTAGTAGCTGTCCATAAAATATACATACAATCATTACATCATATTAATTCAATAGACTAAATTATACGTACACGAAACGACCCATAAAAGACAGCCATCAAATGAAAAGCTCGATAAACAAGTTTTCAATTACAGGGTAAACGAACATAAACCTTTCATGTAAACGGTACACTGCAAACAGAATTTAATTTTCCATGCTTTGGACGATCATTGAATTCGTATAACTCTGAAAACATATCCGGTCCAACGATTATTCAGAAGGCCCAACGTTTTATCGAATTAACTGCTGTACGAGTTTTAAATTCCCTCAACGAAATATCGAAAAAACAATGAAATTACGAAACACACGTTTTAAATGGCAACATCATTTGGAGTACGGAAACTGTGTTCCAAAATAGAATAATAAGGTTAAAACTTCGTAACGGTCGAGACCACCGAACCGCATCGAATTACCCCGCAACCCCTTTTTTGTACAGTTTGACCCCGGGTCCAAAACTTACCGTTGAAACAGGTGACCAACCACAGCAGGGTGGTGCAGGCATGCATGATGGTCACTCGCTTTACACCTCGACAACGCACCATCGCACTTTTATAGAATCACCATCCCACAGAACCAATTTATGTATTACCCTCGAAAGGGACACTATTATCTACGATCAAAATTTCACCCTCGAGCCGTAAGTGTGACGTAACAGAAAGTTCGTGACGACCGTGTTCTCGGACGAGGCAGCCGCTCTCATCGGAGCGTCCCGTACGACTGAACTGAACACGCAGTTATAGGCTCCGAGGGTGAGGGGAGGGACGATATCAAATGTTTTGTATCCTCACAGCTATTTCCCTCCAAGAGCGGGCACCACGTGCCATGTTTAGTCAATTTTCGTCTGAATGGCCCGACGGCTATTTGTATTTTTATTGTTGTCATTAAATGTAACATAATTAGTGCCAGTTGTTATTTGTTGATTGGTTGCTACTGTTCAAACGAGTTTAATTGAACAGTTTTGTTCTTGTTAATAAAATGCTGCTTTTTTTGTTTTGCTAACTGTTCGGTTTGTAATGTGGTTTCAGGTCGGTGGATTCATTTTAGGGTTAGGTACTAAGGTAGACTATAGAGATAGTTGTAATAGAATTTTCTTCAGTGTATTCCTTATGAAGACACAGTAAAGAAAGTAAAACATGTCTTCGATTTTATAACGATAGCGTCCGGAGACGAAACTCGTATTAAACTCGGTGAAGATGGGCGAAGTTTTGTCGGTTTCTTGGTAGGCCGGCTTGATACAAGGAGTTTTAACTTCAACCCCGCCGGAGTCTTATACACGACTTTCGGGGTTGATACTCGATTCCGGAACTTTGTGAACTACGAAAAAGTGTGAAGATTTTATTATTTATTTGTTGTGACCTAGATGATATTTCTTTGATTTAAATCGGATTCTTACTTTTAGTTTTCTGAAATTTTAGTTTGTAGTGTCCATTCCCACCTGAAAAATGAAAATATGACTGTCCGTTTTTTGACATTTAGTCAGTACTCTGCGTAGGTTGTAAACGCTGAAAAATAATATATCAAAGGTGTAATGGAGGAGTTATTATTTTATCAGAATGACAAGTGAAAGTCAAATTGCTACCAAATGTACATTAACATAATGGGTCATTTACACGAAAACCTACGTTCGCTTATTTTGAAACCTAGGTTCAATTTTGGTTTAGATCAACATACGGATTATTTAAATATTAACTTAGTGTACGTCACACACTAAAACAATATATAAACGATTTTGTAGAGTTCTAGCATCAGAAATAGAAAAATGACCAGCCAAGTGCGAGTTGGACTCGCGCATGAAGGGTTCTGTAACATTGTGGCCCCTACCATGATGATACAGAACCCTTCATGCGCGAGTTCCCTTTTAATGTTTTAATCAATTTTAATATTTATCGTTATAGAGGTAACAGAAATACATATTCTGTGAAAATTTCAAGTAACTATTACGGATCATTATATACAGCCCGCTGACAGACAGACGGACGGACAGCCAAGGCTTAGTAATAATAAATCCTTCGGGTACGGAACCCTAAAAATGCACCCTATTTTAGATAAAGTTATTAAAATGTTTCCTTGATATTTGTGACAAAACATTATGGTCTAAGTTTTTTAGTTCAGAAGGCGTCGTCGCGGCAAACCGCGGGATGATCTGGACAAAATCAACTAATACACCTTCTTGCATCACAAATTCACCAATCGTAAAAAGTTATAAAAAAAAAATCTGTTTATCGTTTTAAGATGATAGAGATATAATTATTTAATGAGGCACCACGCCTATTAGGTAATCCTCGAAGGGTTAAGCGCCAGAGATGTTAGAGCACGTATAGTACACGATATTGTTTTTATGTTATTCCAGAAGTTGTAACTAGAACTGAATGCCAACGAGACCTACAATAATCTAGTGGTCGTAATCGCGACTGCTGAGTATGAGGTCCTGAGTTCAATTCCTGGGTCGGACAAAGTGTTATTGGGTTTTTCCATCAGGAATTTCTCAGTTGCTGCCGCGGAGTCTGGATTTATGCCCAGTTGATGGCAATAGGCTCGCCCCCTATTACATGGAACTTAAACGTAACTGGTGAAATGTGGGTGTACTTTTAGGTACACCTCTGCCTAACCCTTCGGGGATAATAGGCGTGATCTTATGTTGTAACTACAATTTCAGTCTGTACTACTTCGACAAATGAATTGGCATTTCCCTATTCCCATATTAAATTAAAGTAAACATATTTCCAATTCCCACCTGACGATGCAGTACAATTTTCTCATTTTTATTGAACTACGTAATATATGCAGGAAAACAGAAATTGACTGCAATAGAACATCTATTGCATACAATAAGATAAGATAAGATATGCATATGATAAGATAAGGTATATTTATTTGCTCCAAACATGTGTACACATACAATATTAAAAAGTGCATGTAGGATAACATTGAAGAAAATTGGTTCAGACGTGTTTGCCACATACTATGGCGTACAAATGTTTAGAATAATATATTGTGATTTTTATAATATCATTTCTAAAGATAATTCAAACAAGAAGGTATAACATAACTATAGTCCGTTTGTATTGGTTATGTCTATGATTTGTGTGGATTATGTATGACTGAATAGGGGGCGAACTTTCGGGCCACTGACTACCTTTAACGACTGTCAAAGATCATAAGCCACAGAGGAAAATCGGTATGTAATGGATGGTGGCCCATCCACGGACCGACCGCGGCGAACGTAGCCTTACTCTTGGTCGATCCGTGCAGCTGTTATTATTTACGAGCTCCTGAATTATTCCAGTATTATGACACGGAAATTATAGGTCTGTTGGAACATACTGTAATTGACAAATGTATAGTATATGTACGTATGTCTGTGTATATGGTTATAACATGTCGTGTAACCTGTCATTTGTGTTATCGACGCTTCGTTTTATGTGCTCATCGCAATTTTTCTGATGGGTGACATTTGTTTTTATATGGATATCGAGGTTTATTGGATCGTGTGTCGGTCAGGTATTGTTTTGTTATGTTTTTTGTTTTTAACTTTTTTGGTAGGTATTTCGGATTTCGCGTTGGTTGTTAATGTGTAGATGATTATGGTGATGTATTTTATCGCCTTGGCGCTGTTAATGGAAAAGACTATTATGTGGCTTTTTGACATTGGATAGAGGTGAACAACTGGAATCATAATTGTAGATTGTTTCATGATAGGTAGGCTTATAACGTTCTCAACTCGCCACCTTCCCTTTGTAGAAACCATTACGAATTTGATTAATTACATTTTATGACTGTCTCGTTTTATCTAGTGATCGCCAGCGTGATAAGATAAGATATGACAAGATAAGATCAGAGGAAGCGAATTTCGTATATAAAATGATCGATTGTGCTTTAAAGCGTACATAAGATGTGAATATTTATAAGATGTCTGTAACTATAGGGATGGCATGATCATGCATGATCAAATCCTTTTTTTTTCAATAAAGATTTAAAAAAAAAAAGATAAGATATATTTATTTGCTCCAAACATGTTACAATTACAATATTAAAAAGTGCATGCAGGATAACATTGAAGAAAATTGGTTCAGACATGTTTGCCACTATACTTGGCTGCTGAGTATAAAGTCCTGGGTTCAATTCTCAGATCAGGCAAAGGGTTATTGGATTTTTGCCATTAAGATTTTCTCAGTAGCAGCCACGGAGTCTGAATTTGTGCCCGGTTGATGGCAATAGAATCGCCTCCTATTACATGGGATTTAAACACAACTAACGAAACGGGGGTGTACTATTAGGTAAACCTCTGCCTAACCCTTTGGGGATTTCAAACGTGATTTTATATATTTCATGCACCATAAGCAAAATGATGCATTACAAAAATAAAAACGTTTTTACGCTCAAAAATCGTAACAAACTGCTGACTGATCATCAAGCGCGTTTACGCACGAGATCGCTTCAAAACGCAATCAGTTTTGAGAAAAAAAACCCTCACTGATAAAGTGCTTCCAAAAGTACTAACAGCGATACTGTACTGCATGGTTTACAAACCAGAAACGGCAAAAAAAGGTTTACTGCAATGAAATTCGTATTTGGAGTTGGTAGTACTAAAATTATGGATGTTTTGAAAAGAGGTCCTCGTTTACGGAATTAGTAATTTCAGCATTGATGATTGATCGGTAGCTGTAACGTGTGACTCCACCGATGACGATTCATAGTCAGCATGGGACAGTTGCTAGCGCATCAAGTTACTACAAACTGTCAAATTTTCTGATTCGAATTTGAACTTAACCGTTAACATTTTGTGGTTTAAAATCATTTGGAGAAATTTGACGTTTGTGGTTTTTTGATGTGCATTGTACATTTATGTGCTTCAGAAATAAAAGTGGTGAAAATTCTGATCACAGGGATTATTAAATTTAGTTTGTGAGTTGAACTTACTGCTTACCATGCATAACTCTATATAGGTTCATAAACTCACGCCCTTTTTCCTAAAGGAAAGGCAGAGTCAATAGAGTGTCACCTGTAGGCGGAAATACTGCTAGTTGTGCAAACTCCAGACATGTTGTTTTTTTATTACAAAATGGGCCTGCTCTTGACCTCGATCACGCCTGGTGGAAAGCGATGGATGAGGTTTATGATGAAACGAGCGTGCCCAGAAGATGACAGATAAATCGAATTAACCTGTTGGTGGTGGACTTTTTTCATCAAAGCTAGGTTAAATTGAAAGAGGTTTTGTTTTGACCCGACCAATCCATAATAATAAAAACATATCTCTGTAAACCTACCACTTATGTTCAATTATTATCGAGAGGTAACATCATTCACTTTATTATCCTATTATGATTCTGCTAAAGCGGCCATTTGGGGTTGGGCAGGACACCTAGCAAGGCGCAGTGATGGTGGACTAAGGCTGTCACCGAGTAGCGTCCAAGAATAGGGAAAAGAAATGTGGGTCGTCCGGCGGTGAGATAGGCAGACGACATAGTTGCCATCGGGGGCAAAACCTGGATGAGGCTGGCACAGGAACGTGGAGATTGGCACAATAAAAGAGAGGCCTATACTCAGCAGTGGGTGAACTCAGGCTGTGGATGATGATGAAAGCAGCCATTTTGAGTCCCCAGATCTGATTTGCATAATTCAACAAGATAGAAAATAGTGAAATAACAACCAAAAAGAAAACAATTTAATAAATAGAACACACCCAAGTCATTATAATTACAATCCTGGACCAAACGCGAGATTCTCAGTAACACCACGGGTCCCAGTTAGTCATAAATATATAATCATACAAACATCAACACACACATTCACAAACATACACACTGTACAGATACTCACACGCACACAGGCACACAATATTATTTAATGCCAGTTAATTCGAGTCAATCTCGGTTATCTTATATTTATTGGTGTACGTACTTCGTAATTGGCGTATTGTTTGAAATAATAATTTTAAGTTATTGTACCGTCAGCTGTGAAGCTACTTTTCATAAAATAAATAAATCATCATCATCTCGACACCCAAGTACGAACCACATACATACCCATTACTAACTGGCCACAACCGACATTTATGTATTAGAATAAAATATCGTCGGACCCCATTACGTAATGCGTCCATAAAATGTTTCCGCGTAATATCACTGATATATTATCCGAAAAGATATATTTTCCGAATAGTGTTGTAAAAACTGGTTGTACTGTTTTCATGGAAATTAAACTGAATGGTCTTCTGGTTTTATGATATGAGCAGGTTGGTTCTGTGGGTGCGATTGGAACCACAATTTATATACCACTGCTACAAATAATTTACCTGAGCTTCGGTTTATTGTGACATTTAAAATGATAATACTACAAAAATATTTTTGCAATATTATTATGGCAATACGCTAGCCACTATTACATGGGACTTAGAACATATCTGGTGAAATATGGTTGTATGGTACACCTCTGCCAATTTTTTTCCATTTCAAGCATGATGTTATGTTATTAGTTATCCATACTTAATATTATAAATGCGAAAGTAAGTTTGTTTCTTACCTTTTCACGCCTAAACCACTGAACCGATCATCCTGAAATTTTGCATATACGTTGTCAGGTGTACAGAAACGGACATTTAAGGTATCATTCATCCCGAAAAAAGTATTGTTCCCGAGGAAAACAACAATAACGTTCTTATGATCAAAAAGGAGGAAAGATATTATACCACCGATTCCACAAACAAAATCCAGGTTTTGTAGCAGGCATTACGAGAAGCGGTCATCTCAACTCTATAATAAAATAAATAAAGAGACATATGTATACACCAAATAATATTATGAGTGTAAAAAACTTGTAATTAAATGGATCAAACCACTCGCATTATGAGGACACTGAGGCCCTCCTGCAGCACACATCATAACTCACTCATTCACGCGTTCACTTCACACCACCCATATACATACATCCCACACACACATATCACACATGCCCAACTCACATATACACAAAACGCACACTTAACGTAATTTTGTTTTCCTATGTACTATAACTTTCTTAATTTTCTGCTTCGAAATTGTATAAATTTTAAATAGTAAATAATATATGTTAGTAATAGTTAATACAATTCTTGTCTGTACATTACGTACATTAAAATTACGGAAGAGTGGAGTGTCCTAATACAGGCATTTACTTGCTTAAAAGGACACTTCTATCACTAGCTATGTTGTTCAAACCTTGTTTAAAGAAATAAACTATTTGTATTTGTATAATAATAGGTGGCACCACGTGTATTTCGAATCGTGTTTGAATTACAAGCAGAGTACAGCCCGAGTTGACTGTCAAATTATAATTTAACGTGAGCAAAGCCGCGGGCAAAAAATAGTTTTTTATACATACATACATAAACTACAGAACGTCACCTGTTACGATACTTACAGAATTCTTTTGTCTCGTCCACGTTCATGCATTAATACAAAAATAATTTTACTCTACGAAAGTTATTTCATTCTGTTCAATAAATAGTAATTTATTAAAGCGTGACAAAATCAAAAAAATCAAAATCAAAATCAAAGCATTTATTTCAAGTAGGCCCGTTAGAGGCACTTTTGAACTGTCGAAACAAAGACAACAATTAAATTTAGCTACAGTCCCAGTCACAAGGCATAATAACTGTGAAAGTACTGTAGTTGCCCATTCCCTAACGTAGATCTCTATGGAGAAGAACGGGCAAGAAACTCCATGGACACTCTTTTAAATCAGAATATTTTTACAAAACCTTGGTTACATCATTCATGTTTAGATGGTACATTATGTGAGAGCGATGTAGCAAGATGTGCACGTTAAAAGTGTCCATAGTAAAAACAAGGAAAAGAACAATTCAAAAAATAAAATAATTAATTCAAATAAGCCGTGGCAACCAAGAGATGACCAGTCACAACTGACAGCGCCCGTTCACGAACATGACGCATGTATCAGCACCATTCAACTCAACCATTTTGAAGGGAACTAACTGATCCGACACACGCGCCACCATCAGCGAGACATTTGAGTGAGCATGACATACACTTAACCGCCAGGGCAAATTCAAGTCATAAAAAAAGAAAAAAATGACGTAGGTTATCAACGAAGGATAGCTTTCTATTACATAGTACTCACATAATATGGGCTATGCGGTTATATAATACCAAAAGAAATTGAATCTATACAATGCAAAGATAGTTGTACAATCTTCAGCAGCTCCAACAATACTATTTAATGCTATCCATTAATCAGTTTATGCGCCCCTGTCCATGTGGAGCAGGACCGGCATTGAGCCAAGCATTTTTATCAGAGATATAATCGTCCAACTTGTAATATGCTTGCTTACATAGTGTGCGTTTAATGCATGATTTAAATTTCGTCTCATTCAGTTCAAGAATACTTTGTGGAATTTTATTATAGCATCTTAAACAGTACCCCATGAAAGATGAGTCTACTTTAGCGAGTCTGAAGCCCGGCTGAACTAATTGGTCTCTAGTTCTCGTACTGTAATTGTGTCTGTCACCTCTTTTATTAAAAAGATGTAGATTTTTTCTAACGTACATTATGTTTTCGTAGATGTATTGACAATGTACCGTCATGATTTTGATTTCCTTAAACAGTTCCCTTAGAGAATCGCGCCTACGAAGATTATATATGGCTCTGATGGCTCTTTTTTGCAAAATAAATATAGACTCAATGTCTGCAGCCCGTCCCCATAACAGAATGCCATAAGACATTATACTATGAAAGTAACTAAAATAGACCAGTCTAGCGGTATCTACATCAGAAAATTGACGGATTTTTCTAACAGCATATGCTGCTGAACTTAGGCGCCCCGCAAGAGATTTCAAATGAGAACCCCATTGTAGCCTTGAATCAAGCGTAAGCCCCAGGAAAACGGTTTTATCTACGAATTCAAGTTTCTCTTTATTCAATACTATATCACACTCGTTACTTTTAACATTTGGTAAAGCAAATCTTATGCATTTCGTTTTTTTTTCATTTAATACTAAATTGTTTGCTGTGAACCAATTATGGACCTGAAGTAGGGCATTATTTACGTCATCTAGATTTTGGGCCCGTCTATTTATCTTAAAAATTAGAGAAGTGTCATCAGCAAATAACACCATATTTTGAGGTTGGTTTTTCAATAAATAGGGTAGATCGTTTATATATACTAGAAAGAGGAAAGGACCCAATATTGAGCCTTGCGGAACCCCCATTTTTACTTTTAAACCCTGTGAATTAACACCATTTATTTGAACATATTGTTGTCTATCACTTAAATAAGATTTTACCAAACTAAGTGCAAGTTTACCTAGTCCGTAATGCTCAAGTTTCAAAAGCAATGTGTCGTGATTTACGCAATCAAATGCTTTGGACAGGTCACAAAATATTCCTATTGCGTCTTGGGATGCTTCCCACGCAGAAAATATGTGCTTTAATAAGGTTACACCGGCGTCAGTTGTACAACGTCCCTTAGTGAAACCAAACTGTTGGTCGTGTAAGATTCTGTTGGTGTTAAAATGATTGAGCATTTGATTAAGCATTACTTTTTCAAACACCTTGCTAAAAACTGGCAACACGGATACAGGTCTATAATTATTAGTATCTTTACTATCCCCGGATTTGAAAAGAGGTATGACTTTACTGTATTTCATTAAATCAGGGAAAACTCCTTGGTCTACACACAAATTAAAAATTAAAGCTAAGTATGGTGCTACAGTCTCAACTATGGATGTACAAACTTTGATAGACATTCCCCAAAGATCTTCGGTCAGTTTGACTTTTATTTGCCGGAAAGCTTTAATAACTATCATAGGGTTTATGTGTTTAAATTTAAATTCAGCCGGGCAGCCAGACACATTCGCCTTTAATAAACCAATTGCTACTTCAGGAGAGGAATTAAGAGACTCCGTAGCTTTTAACGGTATATCGGTAAAAAAATTCACAAATTCTTGAGCTACTGCCTGATTAGAGCTTTTAGGACCACATGCTGTATCTAAGGTGTAGCTAGTGTTACGTATTTTCTTCCTGTTAGTCTCGTTATTTATGAGTTTCCAAACTGTCTTTATTTTATTTTCTGCTGTTTTGATCTTGTTGCTAATGTGCAGGGCTTTGGCAACCTTGCATGTATTTCTAAAAATGTTTGAATACTTAGCAACATACTTATTAAAAGTTTCAGTGTTTATATAAGATTTAAGGTCATAAAGCTCAAATAGTCTTTCCCTACTTTTTCTGATACCTCTAGTTGCCCAATCACTAAATATAAATTTAGGGCAAATACTTTTTGTCTTCTTTTCAAAAGTTTTGTTGTATTCAGTGTGAACTATTGAAAAGAAATGATCATACAATTGATTTATATTAATATCGTCCATATGATGGCTCATAACACTTAACTTGTTCTGCAGGGAAATATTATACCTATTTAATTTGCTAGTAGTTATTAACATTTTGCAATGGTGTGTTACACCTAAAAGTTACAGTTTGTCCGCTGTGGTCAGACGGCAGGCAATTTACTATGGCTTTATCTAAGTAATCGCAATCGCAGAAAACATTATCTATACAAGTAGCAGAAGATGGAGTGACTCTAGTAGGTTCTATAAAAATGTTGGTCAAGTCAAATGACTTAAAAAGATTTAATAACCGACTGCTATTTGAATTGTCTTCTAAAATATTGATATTGAAATCACCACAAATAATTGTAGATTTATTACTGGCTGCAAGTTTTGCCAGGACATCTTCCATTATTGATTCAAATAAGGAAAAGTTTTGATAGTTTGGGGGTCTGTACACACACACAATTACATGCTTATCTAGCTCAACACAGGACAGTTCGACGCAATGTTCAACCGAGAGACCTACTATGTCAATACGTTGTTTATATTTAACACAATTTTTCAAAAGTATTAGGGAACCTCCACGCAGCATAGATTTACGGTTAAAGCAGCTACCAACCGTATAGTTCTCATAATTAATCAGCATTTGGTAATCTTTTAGCCAATGTTCGGTAAAACAAATAATGTCAAACATATTTTTTTCTAAAAACAATTCAATTTCTAATAATTTGGAAGAAATGCCTTGGATATTTTGGTGGAATAATTTTAAGGTGTTCTGCTGAGGCCCTTTTTTACTAACTAATTGAGTGCAAGAAGATACCTTGTTGTTGATAGGTTTAACAATATTGTTAAAGGTACCTTCTTTTGTCTCACTACCTAGTTTAAATAAATATTAATATCTGGAGTGAGCCCCGAGACTCTACTACCAGTGGATTCTACTTGAGAATCATCTATAATTACGCATGGATCCTCCGATTTACAGTTATTATAAAAATGTTTATTAGTATGATTACTAATAGTCGCGGTGTTAATAATATAACTAAACTTAGACATACTATTTATGTCTGTGTGAATATTATAAGCTAATAGCCTAGCTATTTTGTGTCTACATCTAATTGGTAGATACACCTTACCCCGTGTCGACTTAAGTTTATCAACAATAGTGTTGATATCCAGATATATAAGTCTGTCACTATAGTGACCTACTAAGAAATGTACATGCTTATTTAACATATGTATGTAATTGTTTTTTCTACTACTTAAATTTTTAAAATATGGAAAAGCACACAATATGATCTTACTACAGCTTAACTTTAACAACTCTGATACATAGTCGGTGATGTCTTCCTTTTTAATATTTGAACTATTTCCAACACATATAGTAATGGTGGTATTAGGATTACAAACATTATTTATTACCGAAGCCATGACCTGTTTGTAGGTTGACCCGGGCGTGCAATAATTTTGGGTACAATAACTAAGGTTATTACTGATTAATTTACCTAGCCCTCTACCTATACCATCAGAGAACATAACTGAATGATAACAATTTTTACTATCAGGTGATACAAAATGACTAATCTCAGGCTGTACTACTTGTGACTCATGAAATGTAATGACAGGGATTGCATCTGGGTTGATGGTGCAGTCCTGAGCGCTCATAGCTTGGGACGGGTCCTCCGTTGCCTCAGGCTGGAGGGCATCAAGACTGGGTTCACTCCTACAAGTACAATGAGTGTTGCTGAGAGTCAGCAAGTCCACTTTGTCTACTAACTCATTAGTGGCTAGAATATGCTCCTTAATTTGGTTGCTAGACATATCATATTTATTATATAATGATTTTAGTGACTTATTCAGTGCCTCAATTTCAGATTGTAAGCGCTGAGTGTCGTTGAGCTGAGTGACGGTTGTTAGAGGAGAATGGAAGAAAAATACATGTTGCGCCGACCCCAAGTAACATGGGCCAAGGGCAGGAAGATGATGATAATCACTACAAATGTTTTATCAACGCATTTTTGTTTGAATCAGCCTGTCTATCAGGAATAACTCACTCCCAACACTCGGCAAAGGCGAGAAGTATGTTAGCCTCTCACCTAATTACACTGAAGGTACGGCTGAACTTCTTGTTCTCTATGGCCGAGAACGATACTGGTTTGACAGAAATCTAAGAAGACAGGATGCAGCGCAAGCATATTCAGTTTCTACCGTTCCCACTGTTGGGAACGGTCTTTCTGTAGGCCGTAATTCACGACGTGGGCTCAGTGCAGGTTGCTAGAAGCCACCTGGCTCGATTAACGCAAGGATTTGCTGACATTAAAACAATTTTTTTTTTGTTCATTTTTCCAATTTATATAATTATCTTTAAACATACTCAAAATTATAACAAAAATATGTACATAACTTTAGAAAAGAAGAAAAGCATTGTATTACAGAAAATAAATAGGTAAATTCTTCTAGATCTTTTCATTCCGAAATTGATCCCAATAAATCTTTTTCTTCGGCATTCCTATATAGAGTTTTTTCAACGACCTTATCAAACCAGTTCAATTGATTAAAATACGAATACAGGGCGCCTCCAGTTATTTCCACGCAGTATTTTGTCCGCCGCGTTACGCTTGGCTAGCGAACACCCTCATATTGGAGAGCCCTCAATAACGTCGCATATGGTGTGTCCTGTCAATAACAAATCCAATAGATTCTTATTAAATAGTCAGTCAACCAAAATACTTCATAAGGGAGGAGATTTTTGTCAAGAAAACTGGCTTTTCGAAAGCTTTTAATTACACAATACTAAATCTAATTAGGAAGCGATCACTGATAAGATCGTACTTCGTAAATTGAGCGTTATTAGAATACAAATAATGTTTAGTTTCAACGTTCGTAAATAAGTATTATAGAATGATTTCTATCAGGTCAGTTTGCAGTACAGTTGTTAGTTTTATTTTATCAATGAAATTTCGCCTGTGTGGTGTTCGATAATTAAATAAATAAATAAATAAATATAAATATCCCTGGACATTTCACACAGCACCATCTAGTCCCAAGTTAAGCAACCTAATGCTTGTGTTATGGTGGCTAGATGGCTGATAAACTACATATATACATTTTTTTTTTGTAAATACATACATATTATAGATAGAAAAACACCCAGACCCGGAACAACTACTTGTAGGTCATACAAATATTTGTTCCGTACGGGAATCGAACCCGCGACATGCAGCGCAGCAGTCAATCGCTTGACCACCGCGCCAACCGTGCCGTCAATATAATTGGATTTAGATTTATAATTGGATTGGGCAAAATAATTGGATCATACTACTGGAGAAAAAGTATTCTATGTGTTGATCCAGGTTATAAACTATATGTGTGTTAATTTTCATACAAATCCATTCAGTAGTTTTGGCGGAAAGAGTATAAACAACCATCCATTCATCCATCTTCACAAACCTTCGTATTCATAATATTAGTAGGATTTCAACCCAATTACACAAAACTTCCTCATGAATCACTCTATCTATAGGCGGAAACCGTTTTGTAGTTTTTGAGTATATCGCGAGCATAAAGACAGACAGAAGCGGCGGAGGACTACGTAGTAGAGGAATATGTAGTGATATTAAGATTCATCACTGACATTTTTAATCAAAAAAACAGTAAACTTATACTTTGCCAGTTGTCATTTCAATTTCTAAAGCATTATAAACAAGGGTGACCGTTAATAAACGTTTAATATAATCATCAACAACATAGAAATTCTCATAAAACAAAACGCTTGTTCAAATCACACTGAAACAAGACTTGTGTGGAAAACTTTTCTCATAAGTTTCACATTCACACCCTTATAACCGTACCCGAAACTTCTCACGGTCATTGTCCTTATAAAACAATACCAAGGTGATAACAATAACAATAATTCAGTGATATAAATAGCCTACAATTGCAATAAGGACCTTATATCCAGCGTTCCAACACAGTAACGCTTGGACCGGCCATGTTGTAAAGCCCATCTGTGACCAACGGCAATTCGCTCCAAAAATAGGCAATATATCTTGTTCAACGTTCTATGGCTGTAAGTGCTAAACATTAACACACTATTATATAGCTTTTGGGAGGATAAGTTAAGGTTAATTCTTTATTATAATATATTTATTTAAAAGGATAAGACTGTAATTTCTACAATTTTTAAAATTTTCGTTTTCATTGCCTACTTCATACTATATTTCAGTCAATGTAGGTTGACCTTTGGACTACTTCAGAGAGCCAATTCTTGCAATTCAAAACGTTTACTTTATTGTAATATTCTCACGTCACTCAAAAACATTATATTCTTTGACTAATTTAGACTAAGATGTTCTTAAAAATACGAAAATTGTCCCTAAGTTTGAATACCCAGCAAAATGCCGGCATTATTTTATTTATTAATATGATACTATCGAATTTAAAAGCCCTAGAACTGACGCTTTTAATGAAAACCTTGTCTCATTAAGTATGTTTTAAAAGCCGGCTTTCCATATATTAAAATAAACCTGGAATATTCTGGCCGATGGAGATATTTTTAGATTTTATTTGTGCTCTTTCGGATGTCTATTATCAGGCAGTCGAGCGATCCTGCCCAAGCTTATCTTATTTTTACAAATAGGAGGCTAGTATCTTTGGAATATTTGCAACTTGCGACACAGTAGGGTTACGCTCTAAGCACAGAAAATACCGTCTTTTTTAGGCTGCCGAATTCTGTAAGGGTCTTAAGTAAATGTTATAGATTCTTTTTATGTTCTAATAGTACTAGCACGAAATCGCGTGCAGTCCAGGAGCCACTTCTACGTTCGACCATAGAAACAATGCCAATATCACCACCCCTGCTAATTTGATTAGTGATTTTCTTTCTTAATAAATTATCCCTTAGCTATCTGCATTATGTAGACACCCACAAAAAGATAGCCGGCATCTGAGCCACACAACGTGTTGGAAATAGACCTCTTCAAAGTTTTATTTGTTTTATTTCTTCATACGCAATGTATCGCTACCGTGGCAAAACATAGGTAGCGAACGGCAAGCGTGACGACGAGTTTGATGAAGTCTATAGCTAGGCAGGACGTGAACAGCGGATTTCACGCGTCGTTCGTTAGAGTATTTCAACATCCATTATTGTTTTTTTATTTTATTTTAGCCGTATTATTTAATGGAGTGCTGCGTACAGAGAATGTAAAACATTGAAATAAAGGAATAGTAACTGAAAAATGAAAAAATCCGGTGGAATATGATTCAAAATAAGGAGCTAAATGCACCCTGTCAGTTTGCGGAAGGCTGTCTCTTACACCCTGTATTGCTGGGGAGCGGTCGGAGTGACCATTTCTACTATTGAGACCGCGTCTCACGTGGTCACTCGGCTGTCATTCCTTTGACAGACATAGCCTGCCCATTGTCACTTCAGCTTTCTCTTGTTACAAACTACGTCGGGAACTTCAGTTCTTTTTGGAATCATTTCAAAAAACACTTCAGAGGATAATGCAGTCTATAGCGCGCTGAGCGACCATGAAGTTATGTATGCTCGATAGTTACTTAGAGATCTTTTTAACAAAGGAAATTAGAGACTGATCTTTTCTTTAAAGAAACCACGCGACCAAGGTATATCCGAATCTCTTTGTAAGTAATATCTATTATAGCAAATCTCAACCGAACAAGTACACCCACAGGCGGACCAGTAATAACATGGCCATCTTTTTTATGAGGCAGCAGAGTTTAATGTTATTAGTTCTGGACCGTCCTGTGATTTACAAGGATAATGTCCTGACCTTAATAGACTGTTCCTAATGTCCAAGTAAATTGTGGTCGCATGAGTTGCTTTGTGGGATGAGGTTGTGTAGTAAATGATTTTTTATAGGTATTGCAATGTAATGGAGGTTTTTAAAGGGGGGTTGGACAGACTGGAAGGTAGAAACCGTTCCTACAGTTGCAACTCCAAATCTCTTTTTTTTTGGGATGGGAAATCATCAAATGACTCCTCCCACTCTGGGCGGAGCGGAAGGGAGTGTCAGATTTTTACTGACTAAAACCCATCCATGTTCCTTCTTTTGCCCTTTGTGTTCCAGGGCCGCGATATCTCTTTCGAACAGTCCCGCAGCCCTGGCAGGCACCGGCCCTTGCGGGCCTCTCCTGTTTGCTGACATCTCTTTGAGGCGCGCGTGGAACACGAACGCGCCGTCGACACGGCCTGTCGTCATACGACGGACGGACTGTGAGCTAGCCCATTACTCACCGTCCACAGGCCCAAACTCCAAATCTCCTAAATAGTACATTCAAGCATCCTTTCAAAGGCTTGGTTTGGATAGTTTACCCGTCTATTGAATATAGTCTAGGAAATAATAATAGACGTGCGGGTCAATTTTTAAGGTGAAACCACGCTTGCTTAGGTCGGTTTGTGGATAGGTGACCATCCATTACACACCGAGTTTCCTCCATGCCTCGGAAAGCAGGTTCCGCTGCTGGTCCCGGTCCATTGTAGATCTTTGAAAGTCTGACAACAAGTCTTACAAAGGGGTATCGTATTACCCAGTACTAACTGGATTGTGGAGGTCAGACAGGCAGTCGCTCCATGTAAAATACTGGTATTCATCTGCATCAGAATGGAAGCCGACCCCAACATAGTTGGGAAAAGACCATCCACCACGTCCCCTCAGTGCGTGCGTAGACCATTTTAGACCTTTAAATCCAGGTTTCCTTCAGAAGTTTTCCTATGTCAGAGAACAAAGTGATCCTAGATGTGAGACGTGACTTATAACAATTGATATAGCTTGTATTATACATTGTTTTGTGAGAATTTGCAACTAGCAAACTTTAATTGTGTCGCTTATACATAATATAATTTCCTAGCCTTATAATATCCTTATTATATAAAACAAAATATCTTTTTACATAAAAAAAACATATAATTTTCCTCCACCCCGCTCAGACTAATTAACCCAACACGAGTGCAATAATGTTGGCAAAGTTTGTACATTATTATACCGTAACCGATATTGCTTTGTTTCCGGTTCATATGTAGTAAACGGTAATTAAATCGAACATCATCAACCCAAAGTATGTATTTCGAAATATCATATAATCGGTGGTAAATTTTGGTGATTGTGTTTATTTTAGGATAGACTTTGAGATCACTCAGGTATTTTGTTCCTTAACAGAGCATCACGCTCGTCATCCCGAAAGAGTAAGCAGACGTGGACACTGCTGAGGGTTTACTCAAGTAGCAATGACTTTCAAAGCGTTTTGTAAATCATGAATCATATTTATTTCTGTAAATTGATTTAAAAATCACTTTTATACGTCATATTATATTATGATTTCAAACTAAATGGGGCTGGTGTTATCCAATACAATTATGACATTGTCCTGTGGTAGGCATGAGAAGTGTGGTGTGATTTCGCCAATAATAATGTAGAAAGACCCTGTCCCAACCTAAAATTACGGGCTATTACCAAGGATTTCCTAGGAATTATCTTTTTAATCTTAATTTTTGTTAAGTCATGTGTGTTCAATTGCTTAAAAATAACAAGTGGAAGTGCGGAGTCTCCTAATACAAGTGATTCCTTGTATTAGGTATTCCTTCCTTAAATGCTTATTGTACTGGGCCGGCTAACGCGCGCAAAGCAGATCACCGGCAAGATTGTCTGACGCGATCATGAAGGCTAATGGAGGCAGACTGTACCGAGCGGTTCACACTACAGGGGACCGCATGGCTTAGAGACGTGTCATATGTGGTCGCGATCCTCAGCAGTGCGAAAACAATGAAGAAGAAGTCCAAGGATTTTCAAACGGAAAATGTATTATCAGTTTACCCAACCTGGGAACCGAATCCCAAGATCCCACGGTTAATAGTTTAACCTGCAACTAATAGAACAATGGTAGGTAGGTACCCCAGTTCCCAGCTAATAGGTCATCGCTACACCCGTGGGTGACTTAAAAGGAACAAACATTTTATTTCGCCCACATACCTATTGTTCTTTCGGATCTGGGTGTATGTGATATTTGTGTTTGTAAACGCACCCATTATAAAAGAGAATATTGTTATAATGAAAACGTTTACAAATAAACAGATATGACTTTGTGTGAACATAAAAATGTTTTTAAATAAACCTAGTCCAGTCTACTTTTGCGTACTGCGTAGGAATGACGTCTAAGGCAACTACCCTCTAGATCGTTTAATGCAACAGACCGTCTTCTTCTCAGCATGTTGATGGCCATCTATATGAGCCTGCCCAAAACTTGACTTCGAGTTTGGCTACTTTACGTACTTACCCTTACTGGTGGACGCTGCATCAGTTCCTGTAGGAACTGTCCTGTAGATAATTTTCAAGCAACAAGACACGGAGACTACGATACGGATATAATATTATCTGACATATATTCGATGAATGAACGATTTACAGAAGATCGTGGAGAAGACCTGGATGGGCTGGACATACCAGGGATGGAGAAGGCTATTATTACTCTGCAGTGGGTGAAACAAGGCTGCCAATAATTATGATGTTATTTTGTTTTTTTTTTACTAAACATGCTTGTGTTTGGTGGCTGCAACTTGCCTGATGCGAAGCGATGATGCGGCCTAGGGTGGAGCACGCTTGCCTAGAAGAAACCGTTCTTTAAGAATAAGAATAATTTATTTAAAAAAAGTAGGTATTACAAAAGTGTACATTTAGGTGCAGTAGTGTTATTTCTAAACAATTGTATAATTAGTGCTTATAAGTAAACTATAACTAAATACTTTTTTTAGATCAAGATTATAATGATCAATGAATTAGGTACGGTGATGGTGTTTAAGTATGATTATGAATTTGATATATTCAACAGAGGAACGTATATTTATATAAGTGAACTTTTAATATCAGATAACGTATAATGTGTATTTATAATTATTCCTTAAAGTTCTATTTTATTTTACCGGCGCTGACATGATGTTAAAATATACTGAAAAGCGCTAAAAAAGTGTAAAATCTGGAATAATCAATGGCATGAATATTATAATGGGCACGTTGACACATTTCGCAAGTCATGTGAATAAATGGCCTCCACTAAAGGTAGTCATTATAGGGTAATCTAAAGATTATATCGTGTCATGTGAAACGTAGGTTGACAAAATATCTTTGAGCTCGTTTTTCCACCAAAAATGAACCTTAGATGTTGTAAGTGCAGGAAACTCATGGTAATTGATTACATTAAGAACGTCTTGATTTATCCTTTGATTTTAGGTTTTGATCTAGTTTTTTTAGGTCATTGAATTCTCTTTTACACATCATCATCATCATCTGCCTAGCCTTTTCCCAACTTTATTGGGGTCGACTTCCAGTCTTATCGCGTGCAGCTGCATACCAGTATTTTATATGGAGCAACTGCATATCTGACCTCCACAACCCAGTTAGTACTGGGTAATACGATACACCTTTGTAAAACTTGTTATCAGACTTTCGGTCAACTGACTACCCGTAACGACTGTCAAAGATCTACAATGGACCGTGACCTTGGTAAGACCGGTTGTCAGAATTATTGAATCCTTTTTTTTGGGTTGGGAAATCATCAAATGACTCCTTCCGCTCTGGGCAGAGCAGAAGGGAGTGTTAGACTTTTACTGACTAAACCCCATCCATATTCCTTCTTTTGCCCATTGTGTCCCAGGGCCGCGGTATCTCTTTCGACAGTCCCGCAGCCCTGGCGAATTATTGAATCCTGCCTTGCACATTTCTTTCTAATTGTACCAACTTCAGTCTATCATCACGGGTAGATATGTGATGTAATTCAGAACAGCTATTCGGAACTAAATACCAGAAATTGACATTCAGTGTGTAATCCACGGAAACTTTTTTATCAGATTGGAATAATACTATAATTCACCAAACCATCCTACTTCCCTTCAATATGATTGTATGATAAAATGCTAATATTATAAAGAACAAACCAATATTTCACAGCTATCATGATCACTAACCGCCCAAATATTACGAGAATACGTAACACACCGTATTACGGATAATAAATTGTTGAACATTAACCCTGTTTGCCTTAAAAACAAAGGCAAAACGTACCCGCATTTTGTCTTAAAAATTACGTGTCCTATAAAAAATGTTGTAATATTTTTATAAGACACTTTCTGTTAATAGAGTCTTTTAAATCTAGCGTAGGGACGAAAGAACGATGTAAAAAGTGGTATGCGATTTATACCCCGCCGCAGCGGGCAGCAAAGAAAGTCGTTTAAAAGATATATTAACTGAGAAAATGCAAGAGAATATGGGACCACGTTATGCATCACGAAAGCGCTTGATTTAGAGAAGCTCTTTATTACCAGAATAATTGAGAGCCTGGAATTCAACGTTCGTTGAAATACTCTTGTAAACGTAATAGATTTTAAAGGCTTTCAAATATCTAGCATATTCTGCTGCAACTTTATGAAACAAATCAACTATAGCAGAATTTACGCATGGTAAAGCTCTCTAAAAAAAGTATACAGATTTATCTCAAAACGACGACGATACCAAAAAACCATTGGAAACGGGCCAGGTCGGTAGTATTTCGGATAAGCCGTAACAGCGCCGAAGGCTCGCTTGCTATTTGTCCACATAATTTGCCACTAGACGGCCAAGATATAACAAACTTTAAGCCTCAACCAGTACGTACGTGTTAAGTTGCACCAAAACGCCCAGAAATATCCAAGCCATTTCGCACCCCGTAACACAATGGCGTCTATAAATCACTAATATTGTGCTCCTTCGATAAGGACGATATACAGCGCTGCTTCTAAACAGATACGCGATACTGGCTATGCTAGAACACCCAGCAAACAATTCAACAGTCGATTTTTTCTCTAATGTAATTTACAGTACACAGTTGTCAGTCTCGGGGCGAAGACACTGGTATTAAGGTACTTTAACGATAGAGTAAAATAAGTTAATGGTTCCGTGATGACTTTAAAAGAGTTGTTGGAATATTTTACAAGTTTTATTTGAAATTGCCTTTCTAGAAAGGTAAGTTGCATGGGTATAAACGCTTTTTAAGTGTACTTTTTAAAGTGAACAAAACTGTTGAACGCTGAAATTCGTTAAGAGTGTAACTGACGTCTCTAATAAAGTTGACTCGGCCAAATATGTTCGTTAAAAGCCTTTTATCGTTTTCCATTTCAACCAATAAATTTATGTAAAAATATGCCGAAACGATTATTTTCTATTGCTCTTAGCTCTGTAAAAAACTTGACTGTTCGGCGGTAAAATAATATAGCTATACAGACATTTCGCATGCCAAGTCACGCTCCAACTAAAATTTTGTTGAATTTATTTAAAAATCAGACCATAAAAATGCTATGTTGGTTTTCGCTTTTGAATATTTGCTGTGCCGGCGATGTCTCGACAGATTAAAATCACGATTTACATTTGGTCCATTTTGTTTCTCGTAAACTGAATTTGCAAGCAGATAGAAGAAAAGAGACGTTCTGGATTAATAGAATTTACTGTTGCTATACTATACTGTACCGAAATGTGTACACGCATGTAAAAGTAACTGCTGCATACAAGTTTTCGGGAAATAATCGTAACATGAAATTACCTAGATGCTGCAAGTATCCTTGTGATATTGTTAGGAGCTCTGGCAAATTACTTCAGACATTGCAATTGTACATTTTGGCTAAAATTCTCAACTACTGTAGTAGTCAGGTCGATGTTCTATGCAGCAAAGCACTAAAGAACTTCAAATAAAATCCAGCCAAAAGTGTATCACAATGCATAACGAAGTGCAGTCATTACACAAATTGAAAACTCCACGCCGAACGATGCCAAATGCCCTCCATTTCGGATGACAAGACACATTACGTTACGCGGAACATATTCACAAGTTAGAGCAGTTCAGGACCTCAATTCACGACCAAACAGTTTTTTTGAAGTGACAAAGCGACCACAAACTCGGATGTCGTATGTTGGGTCACGGCCTCAGTAAATCCTGCGGATGTATGCAAAGGCCACGAACGGGAGTGAAATCTGATCAAATGGAATGCGGAGGATTCAAACTTTGAGGTCCGATGCCATTTTGCGGATTTTACGCCCTCGATCTGTTCCTATGTTTGGTCTAATCGAATCAAATAGTTTGGGACACATGCGTATCTGATTTCCAAGTTTTGGTGGTTTAGCGTTGGGTATAAAAGGCCTGTTTGGTGGCCAGATGCTAGTGATTTTATTTACGTTTTTTGTTTGATATAAGTTTTTTCGTGGCCCTTATATCTTCATCTAGTTCGGTGTCACTGTTGCTGCATTGATAAATGTTAAATGATGTTTATTTTGCAAATAGGTGTTTAATTTTTTTTTTACACATATTTGTTTTTATTTGGTAGGCACGGTGTTTCGTAGCTGACTACTCCGAGAAGAAACAGCCTAAACAAACAAAGAAAATATATTGGCCAATTGTATCTCCTCTTATAAAACTTATGATAAAATGTAGATACCAAAACGTCCTACCAACATAAGACATGACACCATCTTCACATAGAAAACAAAAGTGAAAAATATATCTCATAAGTAGCATAATGGTCATCATCCTGCAGGTCTTAAGAATCAATTGGAGGAAACAATTTTGTTATTTAATGGGTATCAATCAAAGTCGGTCTTAGGTGACCACGTGACCGCGTGGAGTCGGTACTGCGACCCAGATTTCAATCAAATTAGATACTGAGTCGGGGTTTAGAGTTCTTCAAGGTCATGTAAGTCTATGACCATATAAGTCTGCCAAGATTGTGAAACTCCATAGACGTGATATGTGATGTCTAAACATTTGACGACACGGTTGGCGCAGTGGTCAAGCGATTGACTGCTGCTCTGCATGTCGCGGGTTCGATTCCCGTACGGGACAAATATTTGTATGACCTACAAGTAGTTGTTCCGGGTCTGGGTGTTTTTCTATCTATAATATGTATGTATTTACAAAAAAAAAAAAATGTATATATGTAGTTTATCAGCCATCTAGCTACCATAACACAAGCATTAAGTTGCTTAGCTTGGGGCTAGATGGTGCTGTGTGAAAAATGTCCAGGGATATTTATTTATTTTTATTTTATTATCATCATCTGCCGAGCCTTTTCCCAACTATGTTGGAATCGGCTTCCAGTCTAACCGGATGCAGCTGAATACCAGTATTTTACATGGAGCGACTGCCTATCAGACCTCCACAGCCCAGTTAGTTCTGGGTAATTTGATACCCCTTGGTAACACCAGACTTTCAGGCAACAGAATACCTGTAATGACTGTCAAAGATCTATGAATGACAGCCGGGACCAACGGCTTAACATTATTTCCGAGGCGCGGAGGAAACTCGCGCGCGGAGGAGGTATATAATGGGTGGTCACCCATCCACGGACCAACCTAGGCAAGTACGGCCTAACCTAAAGACCGATCCGAGCGGCTTTTATTCTGAAACCACGAGCTTCTAAACATGATACGCTACTCTTAGTTTGTGGGTTACCGAATAGGATAAAGTTACTTTTTGATTAATAAACTTTAGTATTATGTACTTTACTTAAAATGCCAAAAAATATCTTTTAAATCTTGATATGGATATCCGTCACTTTCCTCACTAGCTAATTTTAATCTGAACCTGTAGAGTCGTAAATCGTAGCGTATGGAAGTTGGTCATCCATGATGTTTCACTTTTTAATCGATAGTCTCGATTTTCATTTTTTTCCTAAAAATTACAAATCTTGACGCCTCCTACACTCAACAATTATAATTATCTTTCATGTTTGTAATAATTCAGTAAGCTTGTTTCCACAAATAATTATCTGATTTTGTAGTCATGTTCCATGTTGAATTCCCCGTTTATTTTTAGTTAGCTGCATGTTTTGGCAAATCAACCCCAGTTCGTTGATTGACTGTGTGAAATCAATTCAATTGTTGCAAATTCCTGTGCATTTAGGACCTCCGGCAATGATCAACTAAACTGGTTGATTGTGTCAATGGTGAAACCTACATTATTTGTAGGATTGACTGCAGTAATTCGGTTCAGCGGGTCGCGTGAACTGTACGCTTCGTATAAAATTAAATTACACACCATTGCAGGTATAAAACTGATGGAGATTTGGAATTTTAGGGAGCAGCGTAGTTTTTATTTGTAGCTAATCCGTTGATTTATAACTGTTAAAACAAATATCATTTTGTTATCCTTAACATTGGAAGTAGAACTGGATTCATAAATTCACCTTACTTGAGTTGCACAACAATGAAACTTTATAGCTATTTATTTGGTCAATACTAAAATTACGAACAACCGCGACATTTATGACGTGTATAAACCTAAAACTTGTTAGGTATTCCATACTCAGT
The DNA here is from genome assembly GCA_950022335.1 of Eurois occulta. Classification (NCBI taxonomy): domain Eukaryota; kingdom Metazoa; phylum Arthropoda; class Insecta; order Lepidoptera; family Noctuidae; genus Eurois; species Eurois occulta. The sequence continues at coordinate 3,434,270 of OX465486.1, forward strand.
ACAAATTCCACAACACAATCACAATGGCCGTCTACCTAACGGGTGTTCCGAACACTCCAACTTTGCGGGCCAGTTTGTCACTCCGAGTCAAAAGTTCCCCCCACTTGAAGCGATTCGACTCGGACTTTGCGTGATTCGGAACCAAAGTTTCCCGTGCTACGCCTTTTTATTTTATGACGGGTGTCAATTACTGGATATCTTTTGTTCTTTTCGTCGAGTTTGAGGAGTTAAACTTTCCGACAGTTGGATGTTTTTATTTCAGTTGGCTAGTGTATTTTGATATCATAATAAGGAGTTTCGAGTTGTACGAGTATTACAGTTTGTAAGTGTGTTTTTGAGACAAAGAAAACAATCTGGTTTTGAGTAAAGTTAGCGTTTTATTTGTATCGTAGAAGCTGGGAGTAGTTCGTAAGGCGGAGAGATCCGGAACCTTGGGTGCTTCCGCCTTGCAAGCGGAGTCTTGTGGTAAAGCGCTGATGTGTTCCGACCCTCCAAATTGCTGGAAACATCCGCTGCTGTAATATCACACACTGTTTGGTATTCACGGATGGTTTCGAACAACGTATCAGGCATTCTTTATTAAGATTACATGACTATATTCATGCATGATCGGAAATTTCACATCAGCATGGATGTTTACGTCTATTGGGTCGTTTATTTAGGCACTAATATTAGTTTCTGTATGATTCATCATCATCAGCCTATAGCAGACCACTGCTGGACATAGGCCTCCTCCATCGCACGCCATTCAACTCGATTTTCAGCAACTCTCATCCAGTTGCTACCAGCCACCCCGCGAAGATCGTCACTCCACCGAGCCTGAGGGCGTCCCACCTTACGTTTGCCGATTCGCAGTTCTGTATGATTAAAATGCTTTAATCCCCTACTGTCAGTTATGAACATAGCTCCATCACCTGAAAATTGCCGAAAGCGGCTAAGCTGATGAAATTACGGTCACTGATCTGTGCAAGGCTACCGTTAGTTAATCCCAGATTATGTCCACTCACGGTTTGTAGTTAGGTTTGAGCAATATCTGGCTATAAACTAATATCGTTTTAATAATATGTGTACACAAGAGTGTCTACACAAGTATTTCTAAGAAGCCCCATAGACTGCAGACTTTCTATCTGCTGCTAGCGCGCACACTAGACGAACTAAACGGTCGGGTTTGTGACGAAATGCACTAATCAGATCAACATTCAACATTCTCAGAATCGGCCGATTAAAAAATCGACAAGTGTGCGTGCGGGATAAGAGCGCCATACTGATCTAGCAGTTGGCCGATAATTTGTCGATAATATAGTTTGAAGGCAATCGTGTAGCCCAACAAACTGATCTATCAGCCGATACCAAAATGTTGTAATAACTTTAGCATACATGCTCATACTTTTTATTTCTTTTTTGTTTTAAAAACGTTGCCCCACACTAGGATTTCTCCTGTGTCGCGGGTGCGTTTACAAACATTTAAACTCACATACACAAACAGTTAGACCCGGAATGGCTACCTGTAGGCCATACAAATATTTGTTCAGCAGTCACTCGCACAGCCACTGCGCCAACCGTGCCGTCAAAATACTGATTAAGAGCTCGACTAAACTATCGGCCAACAGAAAGCCTGTAGTCTGCGGGGATTCTGAACCGAGTTTTTACAGGATTAACATACGCTTTCCAGTGGTTTATATACAGGTTGTAAGGGACAGCCCTCTGATGGGTAGAATTCAGTATAGGTATCATACTAAGATGACCGGTACAAGAAATTATTTCAGGAACGTTATGGAAATTCAATAAATTAGATTTTTTTTCTTCTTACGCAATGTATCGTTAACTACATTACTCTTGTGCTAAGCAGGAAGTGAACAGCTGATTTCACGCGTCGTTCGTTAATTTAAACATCCATAGTTGTTTCATTTTTATTTTAGTCGTACTACTTACATAAACGGAGTGTTGTGTACAGATAATGTAATTTTACATTGAAATAAAGTAGCTGAAAAAATGATAAAAATTGAAAAATATCCTGAGAAAAATTCCGATAGAATATGGTTCAAAATAAGGAGCTGAATGCACGCTCTCAGTTTGCGGAGGGTTGTCCCTTACACTCTCTATGTCAATCCAATACATGTTTTACTTTTTCATCATAGAACGTCATTTTGTGTAGGCCCTCGGCAAATAGCTTGCAAAATTACTGAATGGCTTCAATTCATTCAACCGACTTTTCTCGCACTTTACACCTCTTTTCTTCTTGACGTCAAGACACGGAAGTCGATTCAGCTAATTAATAAGCCATTACAATACCCTTGGATCCATTAAACCACTAACGACTCGGACAGAGAGCATAAAAGCCGCGGCGACGGACGGATATAACACACCGTACTATGCCGCCTCAATATAATCCTTGCAAAGCTGTGGCAGCCCCATTTTATTGTACATTTCCCTGCAAAGTGCCTAGAAAGGCTAAAAGCTGAGCGAACACTCATTTGCATAAAATGTTACAATATAATGTTGCTTTTAACTCGCAACCGCGAGGAATGCTTCATTTTGTTCAACCAACAATAGATTTTTAACGAAGCTGATTGATGGAGATGAAATGCCGGGGGTTGGGTCAACGGAGGATCGCTTGGGGTAAAATACACAAATTATTATTGGAAGAGAAAAATCGGAAGCGACTCAGAAATATGCTACTTTTGTTTACTCTTTACCCTTTGCGTGGGAACCCTGAAATGACTATACACTTTCAGGAAGCGATCCCTTAAACTGGAAATAGGGACTTGGGTTCAATGTTATCTTACTGAATTTTGTCCTTACACCATTTTATTTAAATTATGGTCAGCAATCTAAAACATCAACAGAATATGAAAAGGAAACTTAAATTATGTTTTTTTTTTCTCCCACTTGCACTGTGCATGTAATTATAGCACTGGTTTTGGGTAAAAATTTGACAAAAAAATGTCATGAAAAATAATTATCCCACCCTGATTTCCCTCTTCATCAAACTCAGGGGTCGCCAACACAATTTTAATAACGGAGGACCCTTCACATTTCCTAGAAGCTTACACCTGGATAGCTAGATATTATCTACCTACGTTATACAGTAAATTGCAAACACAAATACACGAGCCACTGTTGTACAAACTGTGTTACTTTGAATTAGGGGCTGGACAAACAAACAGACGGTTGAGGCAAATTGCCGCTGGCCTTATTTATTACGGGACCCCTAAAATAATACGGTGCGAATGCCTACTATTGTCTTGCTTTCTAAGATGGTTGTGAATTTTCATCTGGGATGGCTATTTTGTTTTGTATAAATGTAGCAAAAAAATTGTCCTTAGCTCCATAATATGGGGAGGAGACAAAGGAGAATTTGAACGATTTTTAGCTGAAAATGAACGGGAATCAAATATCCGAGATGGAAGTAGCCTAACGTCCTTCTCCATAGAAGGACGTTAGGCTACTTCCATCCCAGTAGGTTGGGAGCAACTGCCATCTATGGAAACTAGGTCGAATGTCAAAACGGTTGGTCACACACAGACTTACTTTCTTGTTTTTATTATTAGTATGGATATCATAGATTAGCAGCAATATTGTAAGTAAATTTTTTTTATCACAAATAGTCAAATAAGGTTGTGGACATGTGGATTTAAAAAACAGAACGGTAGAAAGTTCAGAACGCAGGTAGTTTATCTTTCACTTTTGCCGTTGAGAATTGGAAACGTAGTTTTCTAGTGACTTACACACTTACACTAGTGTTTAAAGGTTAATATTGAGCAAAATGTCATCAGCTTATAATTCAGGGAATTTTAGTATAAGAGACATTCAAGTCCAACTAAAAAACTCTTTTACTCTAATGATTTTATGTTGGCACCAACTTAACAGAATAAATTGTATGTGTACTACTGAATAAATAAATAAAATAAAAAAACCCCCAAAAAATATCCAAGAAATAAATTACTCATCAAAAAAGCAAAAAAAGTCGTCAAACTTCGGCAAAGGCTTACGCCCATAAAAATAAAGTTACATAAACAGTAATACAATTCTGCTGTAACTAGTAAGCAGAAATATAAGTATCTACTAAATTTTTATGAAACATAAAGGGAGTCGACGGCAACGGAATAGAATAACAGTAGCAGAGGTATCATAAAAAAATAATATCTGCCATACATTTTTTTTTCTTGTTTCGCCAACAAACGTTTTGTGGAAACATAGTTTTGGCATGTATGTAAATGTATTATGATGTCGTAAGTAAGTTGTAACGAAACATTATGTCAGGAAATTATTGTGTGTGTCAGTATCATAGCACTTTGGATAAGTTATAGTTAGGAGAGAATCGAAACTTATGTATTATTTTCTTCAGTTTCAGCAGTATCGGTTTATTAGTGGGTATTGTTACCAGATTGATTTACTTTGAGGACTAGGGGTGTAAATAAATATAAAGCGGGGTCAGTGTTCGGCATAATTTTCTGTGTGTGTTAATAGCCCTGACTTCAAAACAGCCTAGTGTAGCACCAAAGGACGTGAGGCAACTTCCATCCCGGATATTTGTATCAAAATGCTGGAATACAAAATAGGTAGGTACAAGCATAAAAGAAGTAGCGAGCAACAGATAGTAGGAAAAACACAAGCATCCGCTTGAATTAGAAATAAAAAAAAACCGGCAAAGTGGGAGATGGATACGCGCACCGGCCGATCGGTTCCGTATAAACATTTAGGTATTTTGTTATTTAACTACATATCTCTTTCTTTACATGTGCTGTAAGACATTAATTCATGCCAAATTTCATGATTCTAGGACAACGGGAAGTACCCTATAGGTTTTGATTCCCTTGTGAAATCGCAAAATATGCGACATTAACGGTCATATATTTTGATCGCGTTGACTTGCAAGTTTGATTTTTTCACTGCTCCCAAAGGTAGCAGACCTGAGTATTTGATATTAATTACAGCTGATACCTCCACGCGTATCTAAGAAAAAGGGTCTTGACAGACGGACAATAAAGTGATCCTATATTTTATGGGTTCAGTTTCTGCCGACTGAGGTACGGAACCCTGAAAAAAACAGTAAATTTTCAGAAAACTGTCACCCAAATTCTGACAATACACTCATACAAAAACTGCGTAACTTAACACAGTTCGAAACCTTATTAAATGTACAGAAAAAATCCGCGACCTGAGTAAATATTTTTATCATAAAACAGAGCACCACATCCCAGCAATATGTAGGAAAACTCATTAAACGGCTAACAGTAAATGAACTCGGAAAAATCCCATACAAATAGACAATTAACGTAACTTTTAATGGCTACTACGGGTTACATGAGGTTAATGGAGTGCCATATTTGGCACCCTCAGTTATATCTTGAGCCGCGCCGACGATTATACGTTCGAATCCCGCCCGAAACTTAATTAAAGTTTTAATGAGCTACGCAATATATGTATTTCGGAATACTACCACAGGTTAAGTTTGGACTTAGTAGAGATAGGCCAGGGTTTTGTAATAACATTCTAAATTGCTGTAGTAATGTAAGTTTTTTTAAAAGCAGAGATGTGATAGCTTAGTGGTGTGGCCGTCGGATTGCCAAGTCTCAAGTTCGAACCAAGCCAAATCTAAGGTCTCATGTTTTCCGTCACCGAAGCATGACATGATTTATGATAGATGTATAATTATCACTTGCTTCGGTGAAGGCAAACCAGCGAGCTTGAGAGATAGTTCTCGACGGCATTTAAAGCCAAGTCAGAGGCCCATGGGTGGCATAAAAACTCTAACACCAAGTTAGGCATTAAGCACACGATAAAGAAGTAGAAGAAGTTTTTATATTGAGGATAATTTTCTGCTGAACCTTTCAAATGACCGTGATCCTTTCATTGGTGCTATTGAGCATGGTCCTAAGTTAGATTTCCGGGTTGGGAAAAATGTTATTGGGTTTTTCCATCAATAATTTCTGCGTAGCAGCTACGAACCCTGGACTTGTGCCCGGTTGATGGCAATTGGCTCACCCCTATTACACGGAACATTAAAAACATAACTGGCGAAATGTAGGTACACCTCTGCCTAACCCTTTCGGGGATTACAGACGTGATGATGTTTTATGTATGTAAGAAAATATGATATGATGAGGGTAACCACCTACGCCGCTACTACTGGCCCTATCTTTTACTTTGACTTATATATCCTTAAACTGCCAATACACAGTTAGTAAGCAAGCAAGATAATCAAAGCTCATTTCCTGTCTGTTTTAAAATGAACCTACAATTTCGCCCTGCAATGAGACAATAACAGTTTGCAATCATAATTTATTCAGTCTTCTATTTTCTTGTAACCTAGGCAGAGATACTTACCATTCCATATTATCATTTTACTGGCCCATAAGTGTCTAGCCTTTGCATAAATTGCTACAATGAACGATCGTGAAGAGATATTGCCTCGGTCATTATTCACTGAACTTGGCAGCCGGCAGGATGAATCGTAGAAAAATGTGGCATTGTTTTTAGTTTAGTTTTAGAATGAAGTTGCAGTTAGTATACTGGAGACGAGGAAATCGATACTAAAGATGAGCTTTGTACTTTTAAAAGGTTTTAAACTGTATTTTTGTTTTAATTCTACCCCGTTGATGGCAATAGGCTCACCTCCTATTACGTGGGACTTAACCATTATAGGCGAAATGCGGTTATACAATTGGCCCACCCCTGCATAATCCTCGAAAAAACCGGCGCTATATCATATCTGGTACTCCGAACAACATAGATTCCAAACAACATACTTGTAAAACATTCCGTATTCTTTTGTCGTTATCTAAACTAAATCGCCTTACTTGGCCGTATTCCAAAGTCCGTTATTAGTACAGAAGATTTGCAGATTCACCTGGCCCAGATCTTAAGAGTACTTAGCACCTCGACGCCTTTGACATGCCAAAACTAAAAGAGACTTGCTGGCTTTAATCCGGCAAGACGTTACATTTGTGATGCATTAACATAATCGATTATAATCGATTATGTTAATGCATCACAAAATCAATCAATAATAATTATTATTATTATTGATTGATTAATTATTATTTTAAATAACTATAATTGTATTTCATTATAATTTTATTAATCGCATTGTTATCATAATCTAAATTATGAAATTATTGTTAATATGTATAATTATTAGTATTTTTATGTTATTTGATAGTTCTAATTACTGAATGTGTACTGCATGCGAATAGCTCAAGATGTAAAATCTAAATATTTGTACGGCTGAAATGCCGAATATAGTGAAACCCATATATATTAAGACCTTACGTTAGCTACCTATATTCTTGCAAATAAATGTATCATTCATTCATTCATTGTTTGCATAATATGTGTGTGTGTATGAATTAAATATGATATAACAGTCATTTAAACGTTAAGTCAATTTTATTCAAATTCTTTTGCACCAACATATTATTTCGCATGCATTTACAAGTTGCAGTCAGTGTCTTGGAATTTTCACAAGGTTTTATTTTCAAAAGTAGAGCAATTCAGGCTAAATACGGTTATTCAGCTACATCCAGTTAGATTGGAAATCGATTATAGTTGAGAATGGGCTAGGCAAATGAGGTACTAATAATAATATCATGGGGACAACCAACACACCGCCATCTGATCTCAAACTAGGCAGAGCCTGTACAATGGCAACTAGACAACTGATAAACATATTTAAATATTTTTAAATACATACATATTATAGATAAATTACACACCCAGATACACCAGATACTTCCAGATACTAATTTCTTCCATGAAGTATAACAAGTAGGTAGTTACAAATATCATAATCATCTTAAGCATTTCTTCAATTGAGTTAATTACGCATAATCAATTACCTACTGTTCTATTTATATCGTTCATACATTTTCATATATTATTTTAATCTAAAAGAAATGTCGCATCTGCTCTCTATTCCGAACGCGCTTAATCTATGCCACCAAGTTTAATCCTATGCAATGAGCGATATTCAAGTTAATTTAGATCAAATATTACTGAACCTATAAGCCAATAGTTTCGGTTTAAAATATACGTTATTTGTGGATGGTCGGCATGATTGTGTACAACTTCAATATTGAATTTGTGTTTATTAGTTCAACAGTTATGATACTACTTAACTAGTTTTTCCGGTCGGTGTAATAAACAGGCAATATTATTATGTGCCTGTGTTTTAATTAAAACTAACCGTTGCCTGCGGCATTCGTGAAATTATTATGAAAAATATTCTATCCCTTTTTGATTCGAATTTTGTTTTGAACCAATTTCAAGGGTTTTCATTTTTTTGCACGAAGCCTTAATTATTTTTATAAAATAAAAGTAGCCTATGTGAAACCTTATAACATCAGCTAACTGCCAGTAAAAGTCCCGTCAAAATCACTCCAGCCGTTTCGGAGATTAGCCGAAACAAACGGACAAACAGACAGACCGACCGGCCAAACTGAAAAAAAAATGTGTTTTTGTTATAAGATTGATTGATTTGTATGATTCAGTTTTTTGTCACCGACTTCTGAAGCTAAAATTATTTTTCACTTTTTTTTGTGTTTTTGAAGTCGGTTTTATTTTTTGCAAAAAGTTTTTTTATTTTTTCATTTTTAGTTGCAATATCTTATACAAATATATTCTATGCTTTTATTTTACATTGTTAACAATACATTTCATGGCACCAATCACGGCAGATTTGCTGTCTATTTTTGAAGAGTTCCATTGTATATCTCCGAAGATCAGCATCAGATCTTCACCAAATTTAAATGGGACCACTTCGTAATAAACCCCTTTCGAACAAAAAAAGAATTTTGCAGATCCGTCCATATATGACGGAGTTATGCCCGAACATACATAAAAAAAAAAAATATAAACATCCGAATTGAAGTCCTCCTCCTTTTTGAAGTCGGTTAAAAAGAAAGAAGAAATAAGTAACTTTGTCCGATCTGACGATCGAAGTTCGGTCAAGTTGGGTTTGGTCATCGAACCCAAGACCTCATACTTGGTAGTAGCGCTTATTCTGAAAGAAAATAATTTATTTAGTTCCAGTCATAAAACATATTCCTTACAAATAGGTAGGCACTGTGCAGTGATAGTCTACTGGTGTGACCGTCGGACTGCGAAGTCATGGGTCTCGAGTACGAACCCAAGACACACACCTCTTTTCAGATTCAGTGCATATTGTATATTATCAGTTGCTTCGGCGAAGGAAAACATTGTGAGGAAACCAGCATGCCTGAGAGTTGTTTCTCGACGGCGTGTTAAGCCAAGTAAGAGGCTCATGGGCGGCGTAAAAACTGACACTAGGTCAGGCACTAACCACACGATACAGAAGAAGAAGGTAGGCCCTTAACTTTTGTCAGAGATTCTTTATGGTAGGAATTCTTCCTAGACGTAATATATAAACACAGATTTTATAATGTTATATTGCAGAGAAAATTCCATTTTCATACAGAAATATCTACTCAGAAGAAATTATGTAGCTGCTTCCCAAAGTGGGTAATAGGTATATCTTTCCTCACACGCAAAGCGATAAAAGCCAGCAAGTTATAAGAGTTAGCCAAAGGAAGTGAATTATTATGATACTTCTGAGCTAAGAACTTGTTACTATTAAAACTTGGTGCAATAATGCTATGTTTATACTGCACCTGTTTACTTTAAGTGTACTTATCTTTAAGTTTATTTAAAACTATGGTTCGTTGAGATAAAATACTGGCATTCTCCTTTCTTTGTAATTACAAAACAAGAACTATAAAGGAGTATGTTACTACACCGTATCATATTATAACCGTGCTACGAACGTGTCAGGCAAAAACAAATTATTTGCACCAACACAATCGCGTGCGTGCTATGCACGGAGCATCAGCAGTTCTGGTCGAGAATATTTTGCCGCTAAGTGCATGCCACGCGACGGTGTTGGTCGATGATGAAACGGTCTAGTGGGCGTAGTCTCATACTTTTCAATGCAAAGAATATGGGGTTTAACCATGTATGATGACCGTTCCAAACCCGTTGGAAACGGGCATAATACGATTTTGATACGATCTAGTGGGCATAGTAGTCCTTGCCATGTTTTTTTCCGTGCCTGATACGTTTATAGCCCGGTCATGGTATGGTACGTTGTAGTGGGCCGACACATTTAGAGTAATAATTTATTAAGATCGTAATTTATCGTATTTTCGGCTTCAGATCACCATGATGGTTGAATGTGTAGCTTCAGGAAATGCTCCTGAATTCAATTATGTGACGTACCAATGCAGAAATAACACTTAATTAAAACAACTGTAGTACTTAGTAGGACTTCTCCAAAAATCGATCGAAAATAATCAAATTAAATCAAAGGAATACGTAACAGAGGTATGTTGGCGTCATTCCAGCGTTCCGATGCCGTCTGTTGCCAACCGTTTAGACCGGTAATTACACCAATATTTTATATAATGCTTTCCTAAAATCATTTGTATTAAATTTGCTTCGTTTGGCTAACGAATTAGAGGGGTTTGGGAGATTTGATTAATTTTCGTAGTTACAATATTTCATCTCGTTTCCTTGTGAATCACTGAGTTATTTTCAAGATTTACTTTGGTCTGTAAGTTCGCGAGCGTTCTGTAATTCTTTATTGTAATTTTTTGTAATGATTTAAAAAGAGTTAAGAGTCAAAGTACCAAAGGTCATTTGTTGAATTCCAATCATCATCTGCCTAGACTTTTCCCAACTATCTTGGGATTGGCTTCCAGTCTAACCGGATGCAGCTGAATACCAGTATTTTGTATGGAGCGACTGCCTATCTGACCTCCACAACCCAGTTAGTACTGGGTAATACGATATCCTTGGTAATACTGGTTGTCAGACTTTCGGGCCACTGACTACCTGTAACGACTGTCAAAAATCTACAAATGACAGCCGGGACCAACGGCTTAACGTGCTTTCCGAGGCACGGAGGAAACTCGGTATGTAATGGGTACCCATCCACAGACCAACCTCGGCAAGCACGGCTTAACCTAAAGATCGACCCGAGCGGCTGTTATTACTTAACCACGAGCTCTTCCTGTTGAGTTCCGTTCATATACTTACCTATACTTTCTAAGTTAAGGTAACTTGACATCGGTGAATTTAATTAATATAAGCCTATAATTGCTAGTCTGCCTTGAGCAAGCGTGGCGATCCTTCCCTTATGAAGAGGCATTTGTCTTTTACTGGGAGTAACATACCGTGATTATTATTTATTGTATACTAGAACTTCATCCGCGACTTCGTCCAAAAATTGAGATAGCTCGGCTAGAAATATAATTTATAGCCTATGTCACGTTCGTGTGTACGTCACGTTCGTTCATGTTCCTGATAATTTAGCTTTCTATCGGTGAAAAAATGGTTAAAAACGGTCAAGTAGTTTCGGAGCTTCCTCGGTACAAACAAACATTTAAAAAAATCTTTCCTCTTTATAATATTAGTATAGACTACCGATAAAAGAGTATTGCTTACCCCAGAACGTACCCACACATACACAAACTCACGTCTTTTTTCCATGGGGGTAGGCAGAAACCACAGAACGTCACCTGCTACGATCCTTACATACTCTTTTCGCCTTGTACACGTTCATACATCAGGTGCTCTAAAATGGCCGCTTTCGCAAAATCATAGTAGGATAATGATATGATAAATTACGTTTAAATTCTTAAAATGGTCATAGACGTACCTGCTGAATTATGAATTGTCACCTTGTGACCATTTTACAAATTTAAAAGTAATTCATATTATTATCCTATTATGATTCTGCTAAAGCGGCTATTTTAGACCCCCAGGACCTCGCCAAACGTCATTAGAATAAATGAACTCAGGCTGCAAACACGTGCTACATTACTACAATTTAACATTTACTCTTTCAAAAACCATTGCTTCCAAGCCCATATCAATAATGTGCCGTTACACACATCTCCAAAGGACCATTACGGGCGATCCATTTCCTGACTTTTATAACTTGCACCGGACAATATAGCTGCCTTTATGTCCTGCCAAGTAAACCCACATTATACTCCTAAAACTAATGTCCTACAAAATAAACTTAAGCTAACATTGCACCCTCAATTTAGATTTTTGTCATGCTTTTTGTCCTAAAAGTAGTTACGGCTTCTGGTGAATAGAAACTTGCGTCACCCATAACAATATTTTTTCCGTTATAGCCAATTAATTTGTTGCTGCAGGCGTTAACAACACTGGGGCGATTTTGTTGGTAGAAATATTGGTAGTTGAACGTGAATTACCTTTTGTTACCTTGGCGCAGACTACCTTATTCTGTGGAGTCTTTGGATTTTGATTTGGAACGTTGAATGTAACCGCATCCTAATTCCCATTATGGTATCCTTAAAATAATAACATAGCATAACATCACGCCTGTAATTCTCGAAGGGTTAGGCAGAGGTGTACCCAATAGTACAACTACACCCTCATTTCGCCAGTTTTATTTTTAAGTCTCATGTAATGAGGGCGAGGTCTGTTGCCCTCAACCAGGCACAAATCCAGACTCCGTGGCTGCTACTGAAAAAATCATAATGAAAAAACCCAATAACCATTTGCCCGACCACAATCGAAGCCAGTACCTCATACTCAACAAGTCGGCCGGAGCAAAGACAATCTCTGCAGATGGGGGTTCGTGGACGGCTCAGACCTCAAGTGCGTATGCGGCGTCTCCCACAAACAATGGCCCACCTTCCATCTTGCACCGCATGCCCAATCACCAGAGCTCTTGATGATTTATTTACTGCATCAGTGAGCGGGGTTCGCGTGGCTGAATTTTGGGCTAAACATATTTAAACTTTTTGCCATCGATACGCTAAGAAGAAGATGCTCAGCAGCTGCGCTTGCGACCACTAGCTAGACCAACGAGGCTAGACGAGCAACGAGGAAGAACTAATCAATAGTTAAGTAAGTGAAGCCAACCAACTTGAATGTGGTATTTGGATGAAGTTGGTCACAGGTATAACTCAACCTAACCCATTTGTTCGGGGTACACTAGCTTAGTTTCTGAAATCAACTTTGAGAAAACATCAAGCAGCTAAACTGAAACGGCAGAGGCACGTTTTTTAAAAAATAACTATTATTATTAGAAGACCAATTAGATTTCTAGATGATCTAATAACAATTTCCTTAAACTTATACTGGATATCTTCCGTGATTGTTCATGATTTTGAGTTCCCGATATTACGACGCTGTTGCAAGCGCCATGATCGCGGGTTGACTGGAGAATGAGGTTGGATGGAAAATAAATTGTTAGGAGCAGACACATCTGTCTACCCTCTTTCTTAGTCTTTTGCTACGCGCACTACTGGAACTCTACACTAAGTCACGGCAAAACACACTCACAGTATCACCAGGTTTTGTGAATTCCTAATTATGATCCGGCTGCTACTTTTGAGTTGAGTTTGAGTAATCAAAACTGGATTCCACGTACTTGACAATTTGAAGCTATCCTCTCGATTGAATATTTTATATACACGGAAGATATCCCGTAAGTGACAGTATAAGTTTGGTTTTAAACCATGAAAGCTTAAAACAGAATTTCCTTAAAACTCACCACACACCACAGTTTATTGATCAATCACCACAAAGATCTAATCTAAGAGAAAGGCGAAAATGTCTCAATCACAGAACAAATTTACGCAGGAACGAACCTGTCACCCCTTTCAATAAAATCCACCACCATCTAAAATATCGCAGGTCAAAATCTCCAGCAAGTGCGAACCTAATACAAAACGTTCCGTTTAAAACGCAATAATCTGACGGACCGGATCCGGACCGGTTGGCGCGACGCCAAACATCCGCACCTTTGCAAGGATACGTACGTTTCCGGTTTCTGAACGAACCCGCCACGACACGTTAAAATGTAGGTCGGGCCTACGTCATTAGGATGTTTCAGGTACACTGAAAATAGACAGGTATTTTAGACAGTTCAGACTTTCTAAGGTTGAATGCAGGTGATTGGGAGAGTAAGCCGTGAATCGTGCCTAATATGCGGTGCAACTGTGTTAAAATTTGTTGCGATTTATTGAGGTAATTCGTAAATCCTTTATTTATCTGGATGCATTTACTTTTCTAAATATTTTTTTATTACATTTATAGAGTAAAATACGTACCTACTTACCGATTTCGATATTTGTGATTCTTGCTAACCAAGGACTGCTATGTCAAAAATTGTTTACGCTGAACAATTTTTTAGAAAAGAGAAGCTGTAAATGTTTCAATACGCGAGTAAACTGTTACATGGTTAAATGTAAAACGTTACTGATATTTTAAACACTATTTTGCTAGACCATTATTATTGAATTAGATCTAATTCTGATAAATTTTCTTCCCTCATATAACTAATCAACCAACTTAACTCTAACCCCGTAATTTTAATTTAACTATTTAACTAATTATAGATATGCATGTTGATGGATGCAGAGGGAGAGGAAAGCCAAAGAATAGATGGATGGATTTTGTGAGGATTGACATGAAAGAGACGGCACGGCATTAAATACTCCTTGACTTCGATGCCGTGACGTCTGACAGGGGAGAATGGAAGAAAAAAACGAGTTGCGCCGGCCCCAAGTAAAATGGGACAAGAACTATGAGACGTCAAACTAGTAACAAACAATGAACGGTTCTTCATTCCTGATTGCCGAATAGCCTTCAAATTCTTGTAAGATTCCAACGGCTTCTACCAGTTTCTTTAATACTATGTTTCCAAGCACATAATCTCATTGCCCCCGCCATTAGGACCCTGATGTCGGTGATTATTGAAAATGTTTGCGTTTGGTTATCTTGACCGGTAACCTAATGCCTAACAACTGTATAAACGCAAAAACGAGGCCTGATTAGGGTAAACATACATAATATTGCGATATGGTCTGTATTTTATTTAATGTAGGGTTAAAAGCACTTATGTTTAGCCAAAATGCTTATGTTTTAATTATTGATTAAAAAAGGATTTGCTTGCAACATTATTCTGTTACAACCTTTTTTGGGTAGTCTCCTTAAAATTAAACACCTTCATTTGTTTCTTGACTCAGAATCGCACCCGGTTTCCCGGTAATTCTGTGAAATTCATAATGTTTTCTAATTTTTTGAATAAAAAAAATGAATTTCAAAGGTTCAGAATTTCTCAACTTCAAATTTTCTATTCAGAAATTGAGTGCCAGACTTATTATTTTGCGATCATTCTAACATGATTTATTATATCTTTGCTTAAATGGTCTCTTCATTAGTTAAACATTAATGCGGATTGCACATGCAAGGCAATCATTTTTTGACCTGATCAATAAAAAATCGTTTTAGAAAGACCAAAACGATTTTTAACGGAGCCATAGAATTGGACAACATCCTTTGTAAGGTGCAAATATCGTAGTTGCATAAAGCTTTGTTGAAAGCTTTGTACACAGCGTGTGTTGGACAAACTTCAACGTCCAGGTTGACGGATTAACCTTTGTCCTTTGACAAACCTCTTGCATTTAAGAGTACTATAGAAGTATTTCTGAGCCTTTGTGTGTGACGCAAAAGGAAGATTTGTGCGTGAACATTTTTGTAATTGACGTCAATATGGTGGACATTTCATAATGGACGAAAAGCTATTTAACTTTTTCATAGAAGCCTTGAAGTTTTTTCGTTCAGACGTGTACGACGTGTGTTTGTGTGACGTGTGGAAGTTTGTAATAAAAGGTTTGACTGTTCAAAATCCTTAGGATCTTTATTTATCGGTACACTTGATTCTGAATTTATCTTAAAACCGTTTTACCCAGGGTGGGTAGGTATAAAGACCTACCTACTATGATATATTTTTAAGTGTATACAGGCCTACATTTATAGACTTAATATGAAATGCTGCTGAGACATTAGCCTCTTCTCCATGAGAGGGAGGGAATGAGCCGTAATCCATCTCGCAGGCCCAATTTAGGTTGGTGTGCCTGTGCAGTAATTTCTCGGAAACCTCCTATGCAGAAAACCTACATTCATAGACACTTAACTCGACAAGAAGACGTGCCTAATATCCTGTTTAGTGAGTTATAATCTGAATCATTGACTGCCTCTTTTGTCTGGTCGCAACCGCGACTGCTTAGCGTGAGGTCGTGGGTTCGATCCCCTTACCCGTGTCGGTCAAATTTATTTTTGGGTTTTTCCATCAGGAAGTTCTCAGTAGCAGCCACGGAGTCTGAATTTGTGACCGGTTGGCAGCAATATGCTCGCCCCCTATTACGTTGGACTTAAACATAACTGGCGAAGTGTGGGTGTACCCTTCGGGGATTATAGGGCTGATGTTATGTTATGTTAGACATAATCCTTAGAACAGCAGACACCTAACATGACGGAACCTCTTAGCTCGCTGATTACATCAGCATAAAGCATACTTAGTACACGTCACGGGTCCTAATAGAACATTTTGGAAAACAGAATTGTTTATCCGATGGCAAATTCTGGCATACAGCCAACGCACGGTACAGCCAACACCTGAGCTCGTAATTGGCCCGCATTTTGGCCTGATTGTCGGGAACGGATACCAAATGATATTTCATTGGTATGGATTATTATTGGTATTAGTAATAGGTTGGTGTTTGTTTGTGGGGATCTTGTTAAGTGGATTCAGATATATGGTAATATTTTCTTTTAAATTTTTAGAGTTTCAAAAGTCATTCCAACGAATCCTTTTTTCTACCTTACTGTGTCCCACTACTGGGCAAAGGCCCTTTCTCCTTCCAAACTTTCTCTTTTTTGTGCAATTTCTGGCCACGTTTGCGGGGGCCATGATCAGATCTGATGATCTGATCATGGTCCCCGCAAACGTGGCCAGAAATTGCGTGATCACCACCTTCGCCGCGATCAACCTCGACGGCGATGTCCACCCTCACCCACGAATCCTACTCAAGTATCCTACAGACAGTCAGACACAGTTGAGAGAGGCAATACCCGTATTTTAAGAACGTTACCATTCTAGACTCAACATCAAAAATTGTATAAGGCTACGAACGTACTGATAGATGGCTTGCTTAGTGCCTAGACCTCAGCGAGTTGCGTGAACTTTCACGTTCGTTTCACTTCGCCACTCGCTAGGCAACTCGCGAGGGTACGCCACAATAGTGGCTATAAGTCCCCTCTCTCTTTGAGTCTCCTCTACAGAGGCGCCACGGCACCCTCACCTTCCGCCTGACGCAGGTCCTCACCGGAGATGGTTGTTTGTGGAGGAACCTGCACCTGCAGGAAGGCGGGAGGAAACGCCCAGGTGTCACAACTGCGAGGATCACCCGGAGGACACGGCACGGGTGGAGCACCGCCGTGTCCTCGTAGCGGCGATGGGCGGCGGCGACCTCTCGCGTCCGGTTCTGGTTCAAGCCATGGCCGGAGCGAAAGGGAATGGGAAGTTCGAAAGAGATACCGCGACCCTGGAACATAAAGGGCAAAAGAAGGAACAAGGATCGGTTTTAGTCAGTAAAAGTCTGACACTCCCCTCCGCTCCGCCCAGAGCGGGAGGAGTCATTTGATGATTTCCCATTCCAAAAGAAAAAGGACGGAACAAAAAAAGAGTTAACAGTTGACACATCGTGACCGCGCCAAGCAACAGCATCAGCAGTGCGTTTGTAACCTAATGTTTACCTACATTTTTGATATTTAATTGTCGCTGAGATAACATTGCGACCAGATTTTGGATTACGAGAACTAAACTTCAGCTTCTCAAGTCGGTAACACTTAGTGCAAACTTCTTAGCTAACTTCTTAGTGAGACACGTATTTTTCAAATTTTCGGGTCATCTTTGCTTACCAATATCACAAAAAATAACTTTTTCAGATACTCGTAGATAATGTTGTTTTAAATAAAAACTAGAAAGAGAAAGAAAGAAAACACATTTATTTGGCACATGCCACAAATGCACACAACGTAGAATAAAATAAAAAAAACTTAAATCTAAACAATAAAAACTTAAATCTAAACACGAAAAAAAAGGGGAAAAGTTGTGTGTCTCACGGCTGCGCCAAATAGGCCCAGCCAACTAAATTGCTACCTAGCCTCACTAATACATCATTGAAAACAATACTGTGAGCCATTCGAAAACAACAGACATGTTCCATTTTATTCCATTCCAAATGAACATTGAGTACACTAAATAATTTAAACCCCATTGTTTCGGGAATCAAACAAAATAGCCTGTTTTAGCTTTAAATAGCTCGATTAATATGTAAGAGTGAAGACAGATTCGACAATGTACCGACAGACAATTAGGGCCCACTAGTACTAACATGAATTATAAATTATTGTTGAATAAATTATTACGATTCACACGTTGAGCTGCTTTTTGTTGTTAGAATTATTGATTAGGCTTTAATGGTGATTGTAGAAAAGGGCGTCTTTTATCGGGCTTTTATGATAGTTTATTATTTATAAGTCGTGTGCCCGATAGGATTTGTCCTCAGTGAAAATTACGAACTTACATAAAAACTTTCATCCGGTATTGTACCTCTTTAGTGGGCGATTTTTAGGGTTCTGTACCTCAGTCGGCAAAACCGGAACCCTCATAGGATCACTTTGTTGTCCGTCTGTCTGTCTATCCGTCTGTTGAGACCTTTTTTCTCAAGAACGCGTAGAAGTATCAAGCTGAAATTAATATCAAATACTCTGTAAATGTCTGCTACCTCTTAAAGCAGTAAAAATCAAACTTGTAAGTCAACGGGATCAAAAGATATGACCGTTTATGTCGCATATTTTGCGATTTCACGAGTGAATCGAAACCTATATGTAGTATAATAGATGTAGTTTAATAACAAAATACCTAGAAGTTTATAAGGAACCCTCGGTGCGAGTCCAACTCGGTTTTTCTTAATCCTTCCTATTTCGTTATTTGCGTACTTTTGAGCAAAATTTCAATTTTGTAGACCCATTCGTTATGGCTTTGCGTTGTCTGTTAGTCACTAAACCAATGTATTTAGTTTTCTTTAAATACATTTTTGCTTTAATTTGTTCAGGTGTCCATTATCGTCAAGTACCTACACCAACCTTGTCCTCCAACTAATATTGAAAAAGATATTATAAAAGTACTCTTAGTCTAGACGTTTAATATCTACACTTTTGACCTTTCAAATAATGTATACTCTTTCATTAGACGACTCTAATGTTAACTAATTACAACATAACACACTAGCTACTGTAGCCAATTAGACTTGTAAATATTGAATGCTGAACACGAATCGAACATTGTAGGTATACATATAGCGGACTCTTTACTTTGCCCACTATGTCCAGTCACGTATTCCAGCTTCACAATTTGCATCAAAACTTATATAACAAATGTAGTATGGTACTATTGGTTTAATTTACACAGTGGGTCTTGGTCTAGCGATATTCTAACAATTATTTTTATACACAAATATACCATACACTTGGGTCCATCCACTTCCCCGCTATTTGGCAGCCATTTTGTTGTGATCTACTCTACGTGCGTACAAAATCATATGTCTCAAAGTTTTGGTCTTACTGAGATAAAAATAGGCTTATTCGGAAGGCAATAATATTTTTATCTAACGATAAAAAAACCAACCAAAATATAAAAAAAAAATTGCGATTTTTTTATTGCGATAAAAAATATTGTTGCCTTCGACATTACGAAATAATGGGTTTGGGAAAACGCAAGGCAGATGATGAAAGTCGTTTGAAGATGACAGAGGCCGGTTGATGTACTCGTATCAAATACTTATAGCGCTAAATGTACATACATAGACTGCCTCGTTGGGTTAGTTAGTGGTCACAATCGCAACTTCTGAGCATGAGGTTCGATTCCCGGTTCGGGCAAATTGTTATTGGGTTTTTCCATCAGGAATTTCTCTTAGCAGCCACGGAGTCCAGATTTATGCCCGGTTGATAGCATTATGATCATCCCGTATTACATGGTAATTATACGTAACTGCTGAAATGTACACATCTGCCTATCCCTTAGGTGATTGCAGGCGTGATGTTATGTTAGTTATGTAAATAGTTAGTGATATGTGGTGCAAGTAGGCCTAAGTAGGGTTTCGTTGGTTTATCATGGAACCCTAAACACTTTAACACAAAACCATGAACAAAATAAACAAACAAACACTCAATTATGTTCAAAGTCGATTTTTGCCAACGTTCAGCGGCGTCTACGTAAGCATTAATTACCCGGCTTGACCGGCGCGTGGCGTCGCATAATGTTTGGACAACCTGTGATCATTTATAACTTGGATGCGTTTGGCTAAGAGATAAGCGTTTGAATACTGACAGGCAGTGTGTGTGTGGGGAAAAATGTAGGCCATATTTTATAAGATTTTTATTATGGTATTCGGTTGGATTTGGGTTCCATGGGTAGAGTGTGAGAAGTGGATTAAAATAATGAAATTAATTACGTGGACTCTGCTCAGCGAGGATTCTGCTTAGAATTGACTTTTCTTGTTTAGTAAATTAATAGAGTAGTCCTGTCTGGTAGTTGTAGTGTATACTGTATAATATACTACAGTCATTATTACTGCCAAACCGAACGACTCTAACAAAACATATTATTAGGTATATCGTTCTTCTGAAGGCTCTGGTGGCTCAACAGACGAGCGTGCGTGACCAGATGTATGACCGTGGATGAATAAAAATGTAGTAGATTGACATAAGAGACCATAAAGCCTATGCAAATCTTATTAAAAATCGAAGCAAAAGTGCGAAACGCTTTCAAAGCGATTGATTGCTTTTTCATAGTTAAACTGAATCCCATTTATGTTTCTATTTTCTCTGTCTATAACATACTGAAACTGGAACTCGTGTCAAAGCTACACTTACTCCAAAGCATCTCAATAATTCACTTCAGTAGCAACACAACATTTCTCAAGTTAAATCTTAAAGCAACTTCTTCAAGCTGACGAAAATAACGGTGACATATCAGTATTCAAGCAAAATTGCAGAGACGTACACCCGGTCTCCCATATACAACTTTAATGAACTTTCTCTCGTCGACGTCAGCTAACTTCGTGGCCCCGTACAATAGTAAATTTGTTGCGACTAAATGTTTATTAATGTATTGTGTTAGTTGGTTTTGCTCTGAGCTAGTCTTTCATTATTTTTGTTATGGAAAAATCTGTTTAGTATAATGTGAGGAGCTCGTGGCTCACTAATAACTGCCACTCGGGTCGATCTGCCTTCCTTCCTTGCCTAGGTTGGTCCGTAGATGGGTGATCATACATACCGAGTTTCCTCCATGACTCAGAAAGCACGGTAAGCCGTTGGTCCCGGCTGTCAATTTTAGATCTTTGACAGTCGTTACAAGTACTCAGTGGCCGGAAAGTCTTACAAACAGTCTCACTAAGAGGTACCGTATTACCCTGCAATACTAACTAGGCTGTGGAGGTCAGACAGGCAGTCGCTTCATGTTAAATACTGCAACAGCTACTGATTCAACTGCATCCAATTAGACTGGAAGCCAACCCCAACATAGTTGGGAAAAAATAGGCAATTTTTAGCCTAAACTCACAACTATTATTTATCCGACTGCGTCTGAAGGACAGGAACGAGGACGGGCAGGTCCCTTGCCCTGCAGTGGGACAACATAGGTTTTTAATAAAATAATTACCTATTATAATAAAAACAAAAAATCCGACTGTTTAAAAATAATGAGCAGCATAGCATGTGCCTGTTTCTTGATTTGCAGTTCATTATTTTTAAGCAGTCGGGTCTAAACTCACAAGCTTACACACAAAACAATGTTAACTAGTCAATAATACCAACCAAAATACTAGAGACAGATTAGGCACTATTGAAATTGATACGGAAGCCATAGAGTGGAAGGGGCTCGGTGTGAATCGATAGGATTATCCCGTTACGGCGACACCTCCACAACCTCTGCTTTCACACCAAATTGAGGATTAGGGACAGTTCGGTAAAGTGAGGTTTTTTTTTTGACGTAATTTTATCTATTTTTATGTGCCAGTATGGTACGTGTAGCGTGAGAAAGTTGGGCTAAATGTAGGACTGGGTAGGGTCACTGTTGTGGATGGATCGTGAGAATTTGCTTGGTTAGCTGTGAAGCGAATCTCACGTCGCATTGGCTCTTATGGAATCCGTTGATGCCTCACACATACACCGCACGACCGCGTAGAGCAGCGGCGCTCACCGCTTCTCCACGCGGCACTCCGCTTAGCCTCCTCCGGCTACCGCGCGTACGAGCGGTGTCGTGTGAAAATCATTATTGAATATTTATAACTTAATGCGTGTTTACTGCATGCAATCTAAATGTACAGACGACCTCACGGCGCTGGTAACATTTTGACCTTGCGTTAAACGGAGATTCAATGAAATGTGAAGTCAGCTTTCACTGGTTTTGTTACCACTGACGTGAAAAAAGTTCTGATATATAAACTCTTTGCTCGATCCAACACAATATCGAAGATATCATAGAACAAGCAAAATAATAAAGGATCTTAAGCATAACGTCGAACATCGTCATAATAAAGAGAAGATACTACCCATCACAACAGGAAATACGATAGTTTAGTATAGTTACTGATTTCTGAACTATCCTGGCATATGTCCAGCAAACTTCAAGACAATATAGCAGTATTCTATGATGAAGATATTCATAAAAAAATGCTAACACCAGAAACATTACTAGCCATTGATATTGTCTCTGCTGATGCTTCTAAAATAGAGGAAAAGGATGTAGGAAATATCCTTTATGTAATAAAGAATCTGTTAATAAAAGACAGCTGACAGACCTTGTAATAAAATATTATGTTTATTAGTCTGTTTTCTTTGGTCATGTAATGTCCTTTGGTCCTATTTGAGGATTATATATTTGGATAATACATTTGGATAATAAGGGTTTTGTTAGATCAGCAAAAAGGTAACTGAAAACGGAGTTTTCGGAACGATTGATGAAATTGGAAATCTGTATCTATGTTCGTAGACAAACAGGATAAGTTAGTTTTGTCTACCAGTGTTTGCACAGACAATGCCGTAGAAGAAGGAAATACATTGTTTTTTATTCAGTAGATATCGAACACGGTGAAAGCGTGAAATGATATTAAACTGGAACTAAAAGAAGAAACAAGGTATCTATATATATATATAGATATATAATCTTCTATATACAGGGTTATTTGTAAAACACCAGTAACCTCTTAAGAGGTCATTGTACTCATCATTATGAACAACTTTTACTATGGGACCAAACCTGAAATCGCGAAAAAAAAATCTGCTGTTCCCTACATTTTGACGAGTTAATCGATCATAAATGTAGGGAACAGCTGATTTTAAACAGCATAGTAAAAGTTGTTCATAATGATGAGTACGATGACCTCTTAAGAGGTTACTGGTGTTTTACAAATAATCCTGTATATAAAATGGTAAACTGACTAACTGGGTGATATATCAACACACAGCCCAAACCGCTGGTCCTAGAGACATGAAACTTAGAGGGTGTGTTTTTTTTGAAGAATAATCCACTAAGAAAGGATCTTGGGGATGGAAGTTTATAAGAAAGTTCGTCAGTTTTGAAGTTAGGATCTTTAAATTGTTTGTTTAGGTTGAAAATTAATTTATGTGTCTAAGCGTTTTTGATAATTCTACCCCCAAAGGGTCAAAAGTTATGTAACCATGTTTGTTACCGTAACCTGGATTAAACAATAGGTTACTTTTTAATACCGGTAGTACTCGTACGATCCCGTCGGATATTTTACAACACCCACGCGGGCGAAGCCGCGGGCAAAAGCTAGTTATTTATATATAAGTTTAAAAAATAAAAATGTGAAAATCTTTATTGGAACTTAATTTTTCCACCAACACAAACTAAGTACAATTACTCGCTACCAAAGTGTTGTCAAAAGAAAACCCACACTCATTTTCCTTTTCACACAAACACAAATCGCATTAACTTCTTCAATCTCAACATTTAACGCAATAGTACTTACGAAATAATTCCCTTCATTGTGAAAGCTATTGTGTTTCGAGTTTATTTCCTCACTCATTTTTCAAGGAGGATCAACAGACTCTCGCAAAGATGTAAATCATGGATGTGCCCTCACCGTACTTAGGTCACACGAAAGTGTATACTAAAATGAGTGAAGTCGCAAAAACAATCAGCTATTCCATACATTTTGACCGTGTAGGTATTGCACTTTTGTAGGAAGCAGCTGATTTTTTTAACCGTGTTCGCGTCGGTGTCCCTTCCACCCTGTAATGTTAATCAGTACTTTTTGAATGTCAAAACATCCAAGAGGCAGTCTCCCAAAACGCGCGCCCATCGCTGCTTTATAATATTTTAGCTGGGAAGAAAAAGTGGCGAAAGAAACTCTCTAGCAATGCATATTAGATTAGAAGAACATGATTTTATACGATATGTAGTGTGACTGAGCGAGACAATACTATTCAAATCTCACAATCAACGAAATATAAACGTCAACATTTTTTGGCACGATATGGTGAATCTATGATTTAAATCTACGGCGTCTCGTCTATTGTTTGTGCCGTCATCGTGTGGGCTTATTGTGGCGTCGCCCTACTTGCCAAGTCCCTCGTTGGCGCTCCACGCCCGAATGTCCGAGACACTTAGTGCACTCAGTTTGACGGCCTCTTGAGCACTGGCTTGGATTAATCTGGGGAATCAAATTGGAAATTGATTGAGGACTTGTTTGATGAAGAATATTGTGAGCCGACTAGGGCTTAAGATCCAAAAGCATAATTAGATGATGATGATAAAAGTGGGAATGGCGGAGCGACTTGGATGTCTTACTTAGGACTTGAAAATAAATAGCGCAGAATCGGGACCGATGGAAAAATGGAGCTATGGCCAGCTGTGCAACAGTACAGGCTCGGAATAATAGGAGTATTAACAACAATATGAAACTTTTTCAAATAAAATTTCCCGGTTCAGTGGCAAGTCTCTTCCAGTCGAAAAACTAAAGTGAGATTTCAAAATTATAGTTGCAAATTTTTAGTCACCATTCTGATGTCATTACTATCATAATTAGTCATCCAAATATTCAAACCGATGGGAAATTCGTATTTTAGAAAATGGCAGCCAGCCCTCCCTGAAAATCACCAAAAACAGACCCCAAATAAAAGTTAACGCTGATGTCCGTTACGGTCCGTGCAAAAAAAAAGTCGTACGACACTTAAAACATCCAAACACGGACGGAGAAAATTAAATGGAGGCAGAGTAATAATAAAAATGAGTGTTTGTAACACAATGGGTGTGCCTGAGCTCCTACAATTTGGCGACCAGAGGAGGAAGGAGGCTGGTCATTCAGAAATATTTGGACAAAACTAACATGCCGTCAAAAACTCACACTGACACAACCTGTTGGATCTATGCGAGAATTTTTGACACAACATAAATAGGTAGGCACCGAAGGTTGTCTCCATCATCATCAGCAGAAAGTTGCCGTCCATTGTAGAACACAGGCCACCCCTAAGCTTTGCCACGTCCACAGGTCCTGTGCTTTGTCCGTCGCCTTCACCGGGTTATTGGTTTACCGTGGAACCTTCCGGCACATGGATGCCTCTCTAGAACCTTTTCGCCAAATCAACACAACAGATACGCTACACGTACATCAAGTACGAACACATTCAAGACTGGCATTTGGCCGAAAAGAACCTGGATTAAACAAAGAGAGGCATTTGATGAAGTCAAGCATTTGATGATGATCATGAGAACGAGATCACCGTG
Source organism: Eurois occulta (assembly GCA_950022335.1). Classification (NCBI taxonomy): domain Eukaryota; kingdom Metazoa; phylum Arthropoda; class Insecta; order Lepidoptera; family Noctuidae; genus Eurois; species Eurois occulta. The sequence goes on from OX465486.1 coordinate 3,459,933, forward strand.
CGTAAAAATCAGTTTTCGCTCGATGTAATCGTACAAAGCCGGCCTTCTGTCCCAACCCATTTTGCGATTGTGAGTCCTATTCTTTTTATCCATGTATGCAACTATCACATACACAGTTCCTATGTGTGAGTTTTAAGGTTCCTTCTGCTGAAGTGAATTTCGTCCACGTTGTGACTGAGATGACCCTTCCGAGTACAATGACCTGTGTCCATTATTAACGGACGTGTGTATAGCGGACGATGGTTGAGGTATTTTTCATGATGAGAAAACTCCGAAAATCTTTTGAAATGAGGTTTTATCGAATGGGTTAAAACGCTTGCACGGCTACATGGCACAAAAAAAAATCGATAGGATTTACAATTTATGTGCTTTTTGTTCAATTGACATCATTTTTCATAGGTAGACGAACATTTTTAGCCTATAAGGCACTATAACGTCGTTAGAATTATAACTACACCAAATTTTAATATCAAAACGTGTTCAACGTGATGAAATGTAGTATACGAGTAAGTTCACAAAACTGCAAATATCTTGACAGGGTTTGATTTTGAGGGGATTATAAAAGACTATGAAAAGTAAAAGGCAATTGGCCGCACAAGCACATAATAAATACTAACATAACTTTACAGACCTGCATTTTACCCACACTAACTGCGGTTTAAGCAAAACAAAGCTACTCAAATAATAATTTTATATGTGGTAAAAGTTTCCCATCAACTTGTTAGTTTGTTATTTAATGCGTTTTAAACGGTATTCATGAGTGGCTTGAAGTTTACAAGGGCTCTATAAACGAATTTTATGAAGGCTTGTACGATTTGTAATGAACGATTGTTTTGTCATTAATAAGCAATTGAGGTAAAAACATATTGCCTTGTAATTCTACTACCTTAATTATTTTATCTATTAGACCTTACAAAGAAGATTTCTTTCATTAATTTTGGATTCTTTATATATTTCTTGTTGGTTAAGTTTAGTTACTCTAGTTTGTTTAATCGTTTTTCATTGTAAAAATCTATTATTATAGTCAATTTTGAATAAATATATATTGTGCAACGTTGAAAAAAAAAATACAGTTTAAGGTAAGTAATACTCGGGTGGTAAAATAAATAAATAACTATTTACTAGATTCTGAAATGCAGCATAACAATAAAAATGAGTTGAACTGATAATCACAAAAAATCGCGAAGAGTTTTATCAATTTTTAAATCAGCTTGTTTGGAGTAAGTATACAAGAAAAATAACGTAGTAAAGTAGTAAAATAAAGAGTAAACAGATACTTACAATATAATGTCACTTTATGATATGGTATACAATATGACACCACCAAACCCCTGATTATCTTCCAATCAATATATTATTTAAAAAAGCGTCATAATTACACCTTAACATTTTGTTATTCAAAAGTGATATTTAAGGAAGCAAGCCATAAAAGTTATAGTCGGTTATCTATAGCAGCAATTATTTGTTAATTGGCTTACATTTATAGGCCGTTTTAAGGTAACACAGGCTACTGAATGGGCCTAAGTGATGGATTGCGAGCGGTCAGCGCAAAGTACTGAACGCTTGTTGTAATCAATTGATTCATGTATTTTTATTTCATTTGGAATTTATTTTACACAATGAAATGTTGTTGCATGCAGTTAAGTAAAATAAATTGGCCATATCATATTATGGAACTGCAAATTAATTAACTTTCTACAGTTAAATTTCATTTAAGAGCTGTGAGTGTCATCATTGGAATATTGACACTGACTCAAAACAAAATGCACCTGGCTTGGTCAAACAACATCTTGAAGAGCTCGCCATAGCGAAAAAACAACGAAATAGTAGAAAATATGAAACTTGTGATACTTTGCTGAAGTCAAACTAAAGAAGTTTTAAAATTGAGGGTAGTTGTTAAATTAGAGCTGATAAAAGTATGACAGTTGTAGTTAACTCATCAGAAACACGTCCAAAATAAATATCTAAACGAATTTTATCTGCATCAAAAAAATCTTTTTTTGTTGTAGGCCTGTGTTATGAATGTTTCGCCAGTGAAAACGTACAAACTCAAACTCAACTCAATCTCAAATTTCGAATTATCAAAAATGGCAATTTGAAGCTACAGTCCCAGTCACAAGGTATTATAACTAATGAATGAACCGTAGTTGTGTTCCTATAACATTATTCAGAATCGCTCTCGCTACCGCTTATCACTAAGTCCCCACCCAACTTAACCGTCACGCAAGCACCCGCTTCTTTAGGCTCAGCGATTATTTAACAATAAATTATTCGTGCCACAATAAATTTACATATTCAGAATCGCCCTCCGTTGAGTAGTAAATAAATTACGTTTCGTTACCTTCTCACTTCGTCATAATTGAGTGGTAAGGTGTATTGACTTGGGCGTGCGTTCGTGACCGAATGAATACGGGGAACGGGCTTTGTATTGCATTATTTTGGTTATTTTATTATGAAATTATTTCCTTTATACATTTTAACACATTATATATTTTACATTAAAAAAAAACCTAGGTAAAATAGTATTAAAAAACATTTAAAAATATAAAAATTAGTAGACCATCAGCATCGGAAACCGGGTCCGAGCGACCTCTAGTCAGGGCTCTTTCGAGAGGAACTTCCTAACAATACAAGCCGTGTCCAGGAGTACCACTTTCTAATTCAAGCCCTATATCCAGCTGCCTAACGAGAGCCTCATCAGGTATTGGTCGAGGCTCTTGGCAATTAGGTCATTGGCTGAAACGACTATCGGCACAATGATTGCTGAGCTATCCCACATGTTGACAAACTCGCGCGCCATATCAAGGTACTTGATTTGTTTATCTTTCTTGGCTTTCACGAGGTTCTCGTCAATCAGGACCGTTGTGTCAACAATCATTGCGCGCCTCTCTGATCGATTCACCACCACTATATCAGGCGTATTGGCTACAATAGTCCTGTCAGTGATGATGGATTGATCCCAGTACAGTGTGATATTGCCATATAAACAATTGAACTGAACTGGAATCTTACTGAACTGGATCGGGCACATACCTATAGTACGGCACTTTCGATTCACCAAGGCCACCAGAGCAAGTTGCTGATTGATAATTCTGGCTACAAGGTTGTGTCTATGCAAGTACTTTACTTTAGCCAGACAAGAACACCCGGAAATAATGTGACGGATTGATTTACTTGGACGATGGCATGCTCGACATAATGTCAACCGTGCCGTCCTTCACAATAAATCTTCGGTAGTTAGACCGAAATTATTATTAATATTAAGGCCGTAGTGCACCCTATTCACAAGAGTGGAGACAGAGACATAGTCAATAACTACAGACCCATTTCTGTATTATCAATTCTGTCTAAGCTCCTCGAAAAAGTACTAAACAAACGTCTGCTGGATTACCTTAGCTCACAAAATACACTCGCAAATAACCAATATGGATTCAGATCAGGCAAAAACACAGAGGATGCCATATTCGAATTAATAGGTTCAGTAGCTCAAAATTTCAACATATGAGGACTGCCACCTGTAGCTGTCCTGATGTTATGCGCACGGACTCAATCAAATCTTGAATCTTGGAGTCTGGGTCGACGGCACGTTGACATGGAGTGAGCAAATCAATTCACTGGTCTCTAGGATAAGAAAACTAATTTCAACAAGGATAAATGCTAGCTATCTTCCTTGATCTTTCTACAGCTTTTGACACTGTCTCTGTCCTCTATCTACTCAGTAAACTAGAAAGGATTGGATTATGAGGCCTACCGCTTAGTTTGTTTAAGAGTTACCTTAGTGGTCGCTTGCAAAAATCAAATCATCAGCATTAACAACCACACCACTCCGTAGGTGAGGAAGAAAGCCTTCCTCACCTACGGAGTTCCGCAAGGTAGTGTCTTAGGACCTACCCTTTCCCTGGTTTACCTTAACGAGCTCTGCAAACTTGATTTAAAAAAACTCTAAACTAATTGCCTACGCTGATGACACTGTAATCCTGGTTCGTGGTTCACACAGAATTTGCTTACCCTCAACTTGGATAAAGACAAATTTATCACTTTTAGTCCAAGGAAAGGCTCACAGCCAGCCCCCCCCCTTCCATCTGACAGCTCATGCTTGCCATATGAGGACTGCCACCTGTAGCTGTCCTGATGTTATGCGCACGGACTCAATCAAATCTTGAATCTTGGAGTCTGGGTCGACGGCACGTTGACATGGAGTGAGCAAATCAATTCACTGGTCTCTAGGATAAGAAAACTAATTTTTGTTTTTAAAAATCTAAGGACCTCCGCCGATTTCTCTACCCTGAGAACTGTGTATTTTGCTCTTGCCCATTCCGTTTTAACGTACTGTATTTCGGCCTGTGGTAGTCCTGGTTAATGTCTTCTGCTGCGTTTGGAGAGGGCACAGAGGGCTGTCCTTAAGGTAATGGCCTTCAAACCTTATCGGTTCCCTACCAGCGAAGTGTACACCCTATGGAAGGCACTCTTTTGTGTTAAGTACAGTGTTGCAAAAACATTCAAACTTGTCTTTTAACCCGGAGTTGAGAAGACACAAACGTAGAACTGACCGCGTCTGCCCGACATCAAGTGTTAAATTGGAAATTGTTCGCCGGCAGTTCATTTTCTGCAGTCCCGTGCTTTATAATAGAATAAATAAAGTGATTTCTATTTATCCATGTACTATCCGGCATTGAAAAAGAATTATTGATCAATGGATTCAGACTCTCACATACGAAGAATTCGAGCATTTAGTAAAACAGTAACGATCCTTCTTCCGTAGACATGCACACCAAATACACGTAGCGTAGAGTGTGCTCTTGGGAAGGTTCCACAAGCACACTCTATACATACACCCCACAGACATGCACTACACTCAAATACAACACTCCCACATGCACAATATTAAGTACTTACCTATTTTAATTTTTACTATTATATTTTTTACTAACAACTGTCTTGTTATCTTTGGAATCTGGAACGCTGTCGTCTCCCTCTTGGAGGTTGTCGTTAATAGCTGCGACACAGTTTTTTAACTAATGTAGCTATTTTGTTAAATGTGTAATAATCAAATCAAATATCAATAATTGATTTGATTATTATACGTCTTAAAAAGCAAATTCAGAGCTACGTCGAAGTAATTAAATCAAAAAATAAATTATTTGCTGACAATATTTAATTAGTTAAATTAGTTTACAGACTGACATAACGAGGAGGCGGGCGGTTGCAACAAAAATGATGACACTATATCATCATTACATCACCATTCACCTGCCCTTATCATATTATATATTTGGGGCCGAAAAATGGATTAGTCATATTTTATTCTCCTATTGTTAGAGCCATCTACATTTTTTCTCTTTCTCACGACATTTTACTCATTCCTCCCCATCACTGGGTATTTGTGACTTATATGACAACTGGTAACACACCAGTGTTGTAAATATCCAACATCGTCGAAGTCGTCAAAGATTTTGAACTCAATTTTAGGGTTTCGTACCTCAAATAGAAAAACGGAAGCCTTCGTTGAATAGGTTCGTTTGTTAGGATCACTTCATTGTCCGTCTGTCTGCCTATAAAGACCCTTTTTTTAAAAACATCTATGGTCTACGGTTCCTTGGAGCTGTAAAAAATCAAGCTTCTTGGTCAATGCAAAAAAAAAAACGGTCATTTGTGTCGCATATTCGAAATTAAGTCAAAACTTATTGGGTATTTTCAGCTGACCTAGCATCACGAAATCAAGGTTTTGTAGCACACCTAAAAAAAAGCGGAAAAACGTTTTTTTTTGTAAATTTAATACAAACAAATTATATTTTTGCGATTACAAATTTACAGTTGGAGATATGAATGAGACGTATACCGAAGTATGGGAGAGTATTATTTTAACTGCAAAATTAAATTTGTTTCACAATTATCATTCTCTCTACTGAGCTACATACTGAGCTTATCATGTGGCAGGAAAAAAATAAAAAAGTAGCTCATTCATTAGGTCATAATTGAAATGTTTTTTCATGTTGTGCATTTAACTTATGGAAATACAGTATTTTAAGTGTCAAATCACGTCCGTTAAAAGTAAATAAGCGAAATCTGCAAAATTTCGTATACGGCCTCCTTAAAGCTCTAACTGCTCGGTTGATTTGATATACAGATATATACCTAAATTAATTAAAATAATTTCACTATCAATACACTTTAAACTTCAACCAATGTAATTAAAATATAAATCATTTCAGAACTTCATTGCAAAACATATGAAGCTTATAAAGGTTTACATGAAAGTCTTTTAGACGTAAATAGTTTATAACACTAACAAAATATACCTTTACATAAGAAATAAGATTTTACTTTACACATTGAACTTTCAATTTATTCATGGTATGGCAGCACGCAAGTGCACGGCGTCGATTTTTCTTTTTTTACACATTCATTTGGTTCAGAAATATGAACTAGCGAAGGGTTATTTTTCACTATTAAATTGCGTATAGTAAATTTATTTTCTGATATTAAGTTACGAACAAACCAATTATTTCTATTGTTTCTGATTGTGTTATGTTTTAATATTGATCAAATGAATCTCGATAGTGTAGCAGGATTTAATGTTTTTGCCACGATTTAAAAAGTAATAAAACATAACATAACATCACGCCTGTACATCCCCGAAGGGTTAGACAGGGGTGACCTAATATTACACCCACATTTCACTAGTTACATAGTTAGTCTCATGTAATAGGGGTCGAGCCTATTGCCATCAATCCGGCACAAATTTTCATTCCGTGGCTGCAAAGATTTTCTTTTTCTTTAGCCTATATTGCCCCACTGCTGGGCAAACTAGGCCTCCCAAAGAAATGTAAAAAATCCTAATCGTAGAATGCACCTTCTTACATAGTTAATTCAACCACAATAAACTTAACAAAAACAAATATACTCTTTACCTTAAGAATCTCTATAATTACGTTAGACTTGAAATGTCATACTTTATTTTTTATTTATATTTAGAGCTCTTAAAACGAAAATGATACTCAATCCAAAATGATTACAGACAAGAAGTAGATCATAAACCATTTAACTAAAACCTTTTTGGTATTTTATACCTACTTATTTTTAGAAACTGATAGGAACGCCCACTCTCACCACCAAAACGTTTACGACCTTTTCGTAAACGTTTTGGTGGTGAGAGAGTGGGCGTGGGCGTACTCACTCGTATTATCTGTCTTTACTCATTTATTTCTCCAAACTCGGAGGTACTTGAATGAGTTTGTTGAAATAGATCCTTATTCTAATAAATTCATTTATTTCATTTATAACACCCATTGCCACACATAAAATCAAGATAAAATTAAATAGAATCAAAATAAAACCATATAAAATTGCTTAGCCATATCAATAATAATTAAGAACTTATTTGTTGACCACATTGGCACACTATATCAGTTTTCCTTGTTAATTTCAAACGACTATTGTTTAGAAAAAATATTCGTGGTTTCAACGCAAGGGTAGCCCGCGAAAATAAAACTTTCTTACGTTTTTTAAATTTACCAGTCAGTGTGACACTGTATGTTGAACAAAATATGATTTGCGGCCGTAATACGCATGTATTTACAAAACTAAAACTATTAAAATCATCAAAACAATCCTCTTAGTACATTTAATCCCATTGAATGACTATGAAGTATGCAGCTCTAAAATACTTGACAAGCCATCATTACTTTACACCTGTTAATCCTTAATTTTGTTAAGGGATAACCTTATTACCGTGTACTATTCACACCCCCCTAACTTAAGCCCTCTTAAGTCAAAAAACCTCATTGACACAAGGTATAAGCCCCCCTCGCGTGACCGCAACCACGAGATCTACTACACTGGCCCACTTAGCCAATTATAGTGGGGGTTGACGTGTGGCTGGTGTGATGGTTCAATTAAACCAATAATTGTTGGCATTTTTAGTGGTTTTGAAATAATTGTTTGACTATTATTTGTTTGTTTGTTCTATTGACGTTCTTAGACATACAAAAAATATGGTATTGTCCAGGTAATATACAGGGTGAATTTTGAAAGTGGCCGTGGATGGCCACATTAGGAGGAATAGCGATTTTATGTTTTAATTATTAAAATCTAATTTTCTCTTTGATTTATGTTGTTGTTATTTTGGTAGTTAACTATTTATTACCACATAAAATACCAACTTTCAATGATCAGATATAAACAGAATATTACAGAATTTCAAGCCACATTTTGTCGAAGCTCATAATGAAAGTTCCTCTTATTACCGCGGAATCGCCAACAGTTATAGCCAATGGAATGCTGCAGTCGAAAACCCGATCAAAGGGGTGGCTTGCGAAATAGTTGAAGGCCGGTTAGGACTGGTTCTAGCCGGTGGAATCCGGTTACTTTGTGTAGTACAAGTTGAGAAATGTTAGTCAGTTATGGTTTTTTTTAATAAGGGTAATAAATATAACCATTTGCATCTGGTATCATTTTCATTTATCTGTATACTATGGTTCACTTTCAAGCATTAGCACAATGCAATCACGATTATGACTGTAATAAACGAAAAATAATTTTTATGTTGATTGCATCTGACTCTAAACAAAATCCGTTTTAAAAATTTTTGTACTTGCATTCCACATTGCACTCTTGGCTTAATAATGATCAATTGTAATAGCAAACTTTATACAATCAACGCAGCCCATCGCACTCCACTGCTTCACATAATTATATGTCTCTTTCAAGCAACGCCACAATTCCATGTCCACCTCTTAGTCCGCCAAACTTTTCAATTTTGCACACATGCATCACAATGTACTTACTACTTACAGTAACAACAGAGAACACGAACAAAAATAGAACTAAACTTAAAATAAGACAGATGCTTTTATTAAAATGAAAAGAAGAAAATTAGGTTTAATTATTTCTTTGTATATGGCTGTCAGTATTCTTGCTAACAATTTTAATTAATACTATTAGATATTTATAATGTAATTTCATTTCATTGTCTTTATTAAGTTTTTATTTGGAAATTTGTCCTGAAATTATTTATCTTTTGCCCGAAATAAATGAATTTTATTTATTTTATTAATATTAACTTGTTTCGTGTCCTTTCTGTTAACCGTTCAGGACTTCTCTCGTGAGAAGACCAGTCTTGGCTGCAGGATCAAGTCCTGTCAGTCACAAAAATATATTGTCACCAGAACAAAAGGTGTGACCAAATTTCAGCTCAATCGGTTGGGGGAAACTTTTTTCTCTGTTTGAAATTCAGTTCAAAAATTTGACCAATACACTAACTACTAACCAACTTACTAACAAGGTAAGTTAAAAATAAAACCTTAAAATGTGTTTGAATATTGTGTTTTTAGTGTCTGAGTTTGTAAAGATACAAATAAAGGAAACACACTACATGACAAAACACAACCGTCTAAACTCAAGGAAACTTCCAAATCCTATCGTCATATCCAACATGCCGTAAAAACATCCGTGTGAACGTTTCCCAGCAAAAACCATCCGGAGATTGAAAACGTCACTCCTGTAGTACGACACTCCACACTCGATGAGACAATTTGTCAATCAATATGGGATTTTGTGTATCATATTTTTCACTTTCTGAGCCCATTTTTTCTCATGTCCTACATTCTGTGATGCGATTTTGCGATTATTTTTTTCGTGTTTGAACAGGTACTATATTGTTATTGATTTTTTTTTTTGTTTGCCATGCAGAATTCTGCCTAGATGTTGAGGTCGGAAAGGCGGGCTCGGGTTAGGCTGGAAACCTACATTGTTGTAGCTCACCATTGTTGGGAATAGCATAGGTTATGCCTTAAGATTAAGCATAGGTTTGGTACAAAATAAAAAAGTCATGTCAAATATTTTATTAACTTGATCTTTATTACCTCATTTTGAAAAGAAAATCATCAAACCGCTTGTTTGGCGTAGTTTTATCATAAGCTACATCAATATTTATTTTATTTTATTTTTCGTAAGACCCAGTTACCTACGGGCTAGGTAATTAAAATGGTTGTTTTATACGCAGTCTGCACTAAAAGTATCGGGAATGGAATATTTCCACTGTTCCTGTCATATTAAAATGTTTTTAATTGAAAACTCCTTGGTTTTAAAAATCGAATACCATTTATTTATTTAAAAAAAGATTCTCGGTCTTGTCACAAGGTTTTGTCAAACTTGTTTAGTCGTTGAGAAAATGGAATTGACTCGAGAAAATTCAAGAGCGACGATTTATTATGACTTTCGAAGTGGTTTAACACAAAAACAGTGTGTTGACCGGATGATTTCTGCATTTGGTGATGAAGCCCCATCCAAAACCACAATTTATCGGTGGTTTGCTGAATTTCAATGTGGACGTGTCAAGCTCAGTGATAATCCCCGTCAAGGTCGTCCAAAAACTGCAGTCACCCAAGAAAACGTTGATGCTGTGCGTAAGCTGACTGAGGAAGATAGACATGTGACATACCGCGAAATTCAGGCAACTTTAGACATTGGCATGAGTCAAATACAAATAATCTTGCATGAACAATTAGTTGTAAAAAAGTTGTTTTCCCGATGGATACCGCATTCGCTCTGTGAAGAGCAAAAAGCGGCTCGCGTTACTTGGTGCGTCAGAACTCTCGAAAGATTCCACGCAGGATCCTCAAATGCTGTATACAACATCGTATCAGGTGACGAATCCTGGATATACGCGTACAAACCCGAAACAAAAAACCAGTCATGAGTTTGGGTGTTCAAAAATGAGTTAAAGCCAACAAAAATTGTTCGTTCACGGAGTGTTGCAAAAAAAATGGTGGCCACGTTTCTCTCCAAAACCGGCCATGTTGCAACTATTCCTCTTGAGGGACAAAGAACGGTTAATGCAGAATGGTATGCTAGCATTTGTTTGCCACAGGTCGTTTCTGAACTCTGTTAAGAGAACTGCAACCGCCGCATCATCCTCCATCACGACAATGCGCACAGAGCCTAAGAGTTTTTAGAGAGAGCAAGAAAACATAGAATTATTAGACCATCCGCCGTACAGTCCCGACCTAAGCCCTAATGATTTCTATACTTTCCCTAAAATAAAGAATAAATTGCGTGGTCAGAGATTTTCATCACCTGAAGAAGCTGTGGACGCCTACAAAACGGCCATTTTGGAGACCCCAACTTTCGAATGGAATGGTTGCTTCAATGATTGGTTCCACCGTATGGAAAAATGTGTCAAATTTCGCGGAGATTACTTCGAAAAGCAATAAATATATTTTTAAATAGTAATGTTGTGTCACTTCCTCGATTCCCGAAATTTTCAGTGCCGCCCTCGTATTATCGCTGAAAGTCCATCACTTAGTCCATTATCATAACCACTAAAACTTTGCTTAGGAATGCTCTGAAGTGGTTCCCATGGTTTTTGAATTATAACATTAAGCTTTTGTTTTACCTACATAATATACTATTCATATACTAGCTCAAATTATTACGTAACTTGGTCTACTGATTTAGATGTGTGCAGTGCGGTAATTCTAATCATCATCTGTCTAGCTTTTTTTCAACTATGTTGGAGTCGGCTTTTAGGCTAACTAAATACAACTAATCTGATTTTGCGAATGAATAACTATCTACATAAATTAATTCATGACGAATGATGAACGTTGATTTAGGACGAATAATGTTTTTAATGGTAAATAAATATGGAACCAGAATTAAATATTGTACACCTTATGTATGTTACTGCGATCCTTTATAACAATCATAAGAACTGTTATTTCACCTGTGACAAACAATAAATGAATTTGAATTTAAACAACTAAATGCCTGTATTTTACATGGAGCGACTGCCTACCTCGCCTACATAAGCCTATAACCCTTTAATTTCAGATTAGCGTATTTTCGGCGTGTATAAGCTTTTACTTTTTTGTCTTGACGCGCGTATGAGCGCGAGCCACGCCAGACTCCTCCCAGCGCGCCTACTCACTTCGCACTAACACGCCAAACGTATACGCGCGTTAGATATTTTGAAGCGCAAAATGTGGCGCACGCATACGTGCGTAGCCAACATAAGCTTAGAGCCTTTGCACACCACGTCTTTTATGCGCTGACGCGCGTTTTTGATTAGCGCGTCCTATGCAGTTTGTATCGATACAAACCCAAATGTGGTGTGAGGTGTGCAAAGGCCCTTATACGCGCAGAAAAACACGTTAGTCTGAAACCTCTCTAGGACTGGTTGTCAGATTTTCAGACTTCTATACATACCCGAAACAAGTGTCTAGATCCATACTGTCGTCGTTCTTAGTGGACACTGTATTCCTAGCCATCCTTTTTTTCACAATTATCCCATATTTAGTTCGATCTACCACTCCACTACCTTAAATTTCCCTTAATTACTTACATTCTTTAAATTTTTAATGGTCATAACCCGGTTTCCTTTCCATTACGACTCCAGCAATATTCTCTTCCATTTTCCGAATTTCGGCGCGAATCCGCAAAAGGATTTCGGTTTCCCTCCATTTTAATTAGTTTTATTTCGCGAAATCCGACTTACAGATCTTATAAAACGTTGTGGCCGAACAATTTTAATGAAAGGATTTACACCATCAATTCATAAGAAACTTGTTTAATTTAAGTCAAAATTGTGTTTTATCAAAGTGTAAAACGTCAAGCACTCAATTTCGGAGGAACGAATTTTAATTATTTTATTTGTCGTCCTAGAAATCTTTTTGATTGGGATAAGTAGATGTAAGAATGTTGGAATATGTGTCAGCTCTCATTTATTTTTTATTCTTGGCACGATAATGCTTTAGGGTCTTCGTCCAGCAGTCTAGTCTTTCAGCTAAATATGTGTGTGTTTTTTTTTTAATAGTGACAACATTGTTAATAGCACCGTAAAGTAGAACATATAGACATTAATTATGTGCCACAGATATGTCTCTTGGCTCCCAAACTAGGTTTTCACTTTTGACTTGATGATGATTGTTTGTTTGTAAAGTTATGTCCCTAAAAGTGTAAAAAGAATAAGGGACTTCAATAAAAGAAAGAGATTATACATTTATCTTATTTTTTTCATGAATGTACACTGATTTTTCTGGCCTAATACTCGTAACATCCTTATCTTCTACCAAGTAAATCTTTACAGGTATTGTGTTTTAAAATAACTCATGTCGGTAGGTACTTGTACAATATAATATATAATCCTGGCCCATCATAACACTTCCACCATCCCCTCCAGAGTATAAAGCACGATGAGAATTTGTTATTAATGCATGGGTTTCCTCGCGGTGTTTTCCTTCACCGTCTGAATTTTAATTATTTGGCTGACCTACATTAATGTTGAAGGGTGTATTTTAAAATTTTGTAAAATGGACAGGAATATTGTGTTTCTCGCGGAAAATTTCCTTGTGATGGTCAGAAGTACTTTTTTTCCTGTCAAAGGATAATTCATTAAGCCTTTGTTTTTGAGTAAAAACGACAAATATGTGTTTTTTGTGCCTTTTGAACACGTTACGTACGTGTATAAATAAATGACTAGTTACCTGAAACGCCTTATTCTTCCTTCCCTGGTCCTGTTATTTAGACTTAGCTTATCGATTCTGGCAATTAATCATTTTCTGTATTGGCCCACCAAATAAACGAATGAATGGCCAACATAAACGTTTTACACTAAACATAAATACTCTCAAATTGGAAACTGAAAAAAATAACGAACCCACATAGAGTGTCTATGAAAGTCCCATGTTCGTTCAACTTTTCACCCACAAATTTGTCGTTCACGAGATAAACAAAGTCTCTCCAGCGATACAGCATGGAGTTAGCGCTATGAATATAAACAGTTAAATTAGGGGCGCTCCGGACGGGCTACTAATATGATATACAACATATGCGGATAATTTCATTTCACTCGGCGAATTTAGTGGCGTCCCTTGTCGGTGATAGTTTTTTTTTTAAATAATTTAACTCGTTATGAGGGTAAATGAAAAGTTTTATGACAAATGGTTTGTGAAAAAGTAAATGTGATGCTGCAATACGTATCTTAGAACTTTGGAATAGATTGAACCCAGACAGGGCAGACTTAATTTTTGTACTATAGTGGGGTTCTCCTCAAGTACCTACTGTCTAACCAGATTCAGCTGCATACCAATATTTTCAATGGAACGACTGCCTATCTGACCTTCACAACTCAGTTATTAGGTTACACCATACTCCTTGGTAAGACTGGTATCACACTTTCGGGCTTCTGCCTACGCGTAATGACTTGATTCAATTCGGTTCATGGTACTTAGACTGTGTACTTAAATGGACGTCTGACGAACCCTTTTTTTGTGCTGGTAAATCATCAAATGACCCCTTCCGCTCCTAAAACCCATCCATATTCCTTCTTTTGCCCTTTGTGTTCCAGGGCCGCGGTATCTCTTTCGAACAGTCCCGCAGCCCTGGCAGGCATCGGCCCTTGCGGGCCCCTCCGGTTTGCTGACATCTCTTTGAGGCGCGCGTGGAACACGAACGCGCCGTCGACACGGCCTGTCGTCATAAGACGGACGGACGGCAAGCTAGCCCATTACTCACCGTCCACAGGCCCGCGCCTACGGTGGCCGAGAGCCACCACGTGGCCCCAGACGGCCAGGGCGTCTCCCGCGGCGGCTGGGAGGTGAGGTTCTCTCCCTCTCGCGTTCCGCCACCTCCTTCGCTAGTATGACTGCTTCGCAGAAGGAGGTCACGGCTTCCCATTCCCTCTCGCTCCGGACCATGGCTTGAACCAGTTCCGGATCGCCGTCTGACGAACCCTGGACAGTTAACCCTGCTAGCATCTTGCTAACTACGTATATACACGGTATGTAATCCGTACCAATAGAAGAGAAGAATATAATGTAGCAGACATCCATTTCACACTTAACCCTATCATATCCTCATATCATAATATTCTCCGAATCGGCAAAGGTCTCGCTTTGCTATGTGTTGTACCTTTTCTGAGACCGGATTGTATGGTACCTTACATATCGGCTTTACAAAATCCGGTCGGCGGCGCTTCTTACGGTTGTCACTAGGTTTCACCGAGGGTTCGGTTTTCAAAGGCACACAAATCCTTTCCACCTTTGGGTACAAAATGTATATGAAGCAAGGGTTCATAAACAAATTGACTACTGTCCGTAACTTCACATTACAACTTTACTGTGTATGTCATTTGTATTATATACTACTTATACTAGCCACTCGCCCTGACTTCACACGGGTGGATTTTTTAATGAAGAAAATAAGAAGAGCGGTTATCAAAAATAAAAAAAAACTATCAAACAAACCTTGTCCTAACAATTATTAACACACAAAAAATGCTAAATCGGTTGAGCCTTCCTCAAGTGTTGCATGTAACAATTAATTTTTATTTATAGGTATAGACGTAGTTGTTATAATATGTTATGAGGAGCTCGTAGTCAAATAACAACAGCCGCTCGGGTCGATCTTTTGGTTAAGCCGTGCTTGCCTAGGTTGGTCTGTGGATGGGTAACCACCCATTACATACCGAGTTTCTTCCGTGTCTCTGAAAGCACGTTAAGCCGTTGGTCCCGGCTGTCACGTGTAGATCTTTGACAGTCGTTACAGGTAGTCAGTGGCCCGAAAGTCTGACAACCAGTCTTACCAAGGATATCGCATTACCTAGTACTAAGTACTAGTGGGTTGTGGAGGTCAGATAGGCAGTCGTTCCATGTAAAATACTGGTATTTAGCTGCATTCGGTTAGACATCGAGTATCTATCATCTGACAATCATAGTTCCTTGCCTGACTAATGTAGGTACTTTAATACTACAAGTATTAGCAAAAACAAAACAAAGAAAATCAATGGACATCAGATTTTACAGTGCCGCTTCTGTGCGCCTTTGAAAATCGAAAAGAGAAAACGCAAAGAATTAAAATCTGCGAATTATTATTTTCTTAGAAATTCTTTTTCTTCTTATGGCAATTACATTTTTTAATTAACTCGTTAATTAAAGATGTCTGTCTGAAATAATAAAAATTCTGCTAACAATTCATGAGACGTACAGAAGGAGGTTCAGTCCGAATGGATTTCTTTATAGATTTTTTAATAATTGTTCGAGAGTCATTTATAAAAAATCTTTAGAAAACCAGTCTCTATCCGTTAGTTTTAAAGAAACTAGACATTTGCCAAATTCAAGAAAACGGAGTTTTAACTACACTCGAGAGCAATGACTACTCCTTTAGTTTTTTTCTTTATGTAATTTTGTGTTAATAAAATGTATGGCGACTCATATTTTTTTTACTTTCATTTAAGGAGTATTACATTGTCTATTAAATACAATTTATTGCATTAACCTATCATTTTTAGTTTCCGAGATTTTTAACATTCTTTAAGTGACCCGGATTCATTGCTCTCGAGTGTATTTAAACTGACATGGTCACTATTCATAAACAATTGAAACGGAATATTTACCATGGTTTACTTTTTGTTATGAGTTCCCGATATTTCGGCACAGTTGCAAGCGCCATGATCACCCGTGGTCACGGCGCTTGCAACAGTGCATGCAGCTTAACACTAACTTCAAATCGTAAGAATAATACGTTGAATTTTAGCAAATTAATCTGCTGTATCACCAAAATATTCTCAAGTAATTATTTACAGAAAATGCGGCCATTACAAATTCCTAAACATCATTTTGGCCTATCCAAGCTAAATTATCTACTGTATCTACAAATAATACTCCGTTAGAGAATTTATCTCATTTCTAAGTTTTAACAAGTTATCAACTATCTTTTGTGCTTGGCCTCTGGCCGTGATCATGATAGTTCGCTGTCTTAATTGTTATTTGAAAACTTCTAGCATTATTATATTGAACTAGCTTTTGCCCGCGGCTTCGCCCGCGTGTATGTCGAAAAATATCCGACGGGAACGTACTACCGGGATTAAAAAGTAACCTATAGGTTAATCCAGGTTACGGTAACAAACATAGTTACATATCTTCATCCCCCTTTTTAACCCTTCCGGGTTAGAATTATGAAAAACGCTGAGACACTTATAAATTATTTTTTAATTGTCATTGTCCTAAACACAAAATTTCAAGATCCTAACTTCAAAACTGACGGACTTTCATATAAACTTCCATTCCCTATTTTACCCCTTTGAAGGTGGAATTCTCAAAAATCTTTTCTTAGTGGATATTTAATCTTCAAAAAGAACACAACCTCCAAGTTTCATGTCGCTAGGACCAGCGGTTTGGGCTGTGTGTTGATATATCACCCAGTCAGTCAATCAGTTTACCATTATATATGTGTATATATATATATAAAATAGATAGAAGATTAGACAGACCGTGTTACTTGTCCTTGATTAAAAATAATTAAGTGTTTCAGACAAGAGGAAAGTAAGCGAGCTAGAACTATACCTATTCCTTTTAGACATTGCGTAAAAATAACATGAACGTTGAAGAACAGGGTGTAAAGTTCTTCATCGCCTACAGAGAACTGGTGGGCTACTGGTGCCGTCAGGTTTTTCTATATCTTCTTAATTCGCGGATAACTTTACTGTTTACTTTTTCATCAGTTACTTTTGAAATTGACCATAAGCACTATTTTCCTGAAAAATGTCTTGACTGAATTTTTGATAGGGATACTAAGATCTTATAGTGATAGCTTGAAACTAGTCTATTTATAGTTCAGTAATAAGTCAGTTTATAACCAACCTATATATACTGGCCCCAGTATTACACAACTACCTGGAAACCAGGATTCAGGGCAAGCAAAGAAGCAACGAAAGTCAAGCAAATAATAACGCTGTTCTTGGTACCATCGGCTAAATTGGCAAAGCGGGCTTCATTTAGAATTAATAGTTCAATGAGCAAGATTTCTAAAGGCAACTATAGCTCTGCTATCTTATCTTACTGACCTGGAGTCGCGTAACAAGCGAGTTACTCGTCCAGTAGTTGGCAAGTAACTAGACAAATACACTCATATACTCTTTAAACTACTTGATAACGTTCACATGACTTCTTCCAAACTAGACAAAATTAGAGAAATAATTCAATTAAATTCGTCGCCATAGAGATTTATTAATTCAATGAGTTTTTAGCTTCCCTACGTCCTTATGATGTTTTGATAAAAGAATGTTGTAAGGTATTGAAAAATACACTTAACACGTACATTTCCAAGTCAGTAATTATTTTGCTCCATTTGTGTGCAACGAACTGTCTTGATCTCATGTTGCTGATTATCACACATTTTTACCTAAGTGTAAACTATATAATGTTACAGTAAGACATCATTCGAACACCAATTGAAGAGTAATACCAGCATAAAGCCGCGTTGACACGATCAGAGCATGCTCGGACCGAGTGGACTCAGATATCTACTCGGACGCAACTTGTATTGTGACATAATCCGAGCGCAGTCGGATGGGTTGGTATATGAGTAGGTATCCGAGTCAACTCGGTACAAGCATACTCTGATCGTGTCAACGCGGCTTAACTAAAATAATATGATTGTATCACAATCTACTTCACATAATATTTTTACATTACACTGTTCATTAAAATTCACACAATGACAATGTCTATGTTTTGCCATAAGGTGGTTTGTAAGCTTCAGTATTACCACTATTAAACTGATGTTTTCTTCCTCCCAATTTTCCTTCACCGAAAATACCTTACAAAATCAATTAACGAAACTCCCAATGGTAAATGTTTCAAGAGTTAAAGCTAAGAATAATTGTCACCGATAGCTCCGAATTTAATACAAAAGGAGTCAATGCTGCGATTTGTTCCTTAAATGAAATCCAACCGCGAGACAAAGAAGATAGATTTACGTGGAAACGTCTAAGTAATTGTGAAAAATGCGGATCGTTTCCAAGCAAAAATAAAGGCTGGAACCACAGACTACTGAAATTTAAACTTTATGTACAACAACCTTCAATTTATTTTCGATCGCTCGAAGTAGCCAGCCCTTCAAAGCATGTTTATATAGAAATCTGGATAAACCCTAAACGTTTTCGTTGGCGCGTTTGTTACTAAATCCGGCCGAATTATATCCCGCAGGAATAAATTATGAGGGCGGGCCATTCCCTCTCAACAGCACGGCTAAACTTTAATTAAGCTGCATTTCGACTGAAATGGGTTCCCCTTTCAAACATTTAGAGGCAACTTCGTACAGTCAAATGATGCCCAACTTTATATTAGACCTGGTGTTCTGAAATACTAGACATTTTGTGGTCGTGCAAAAATGCAGGGTGGTTCGGTTTCCCCCCTTCGCCTCCTTATGAAATGACTTCATTTTTCCACGTAATTCGATGAAAGAATTCGAATGGGCTCATTAGTGCTTTTTTCCAGTTGCATGTTGAACACATAGTAAATAACTTTAAAAACGACAACTTTGTTAATGACGTGTGAAATACAGCCTGTGGTGTTTTATGTTCTGTTTCAACGAGAACTTTAAAACAAGCGAAGTGCCTAATAAAACAGCAATAATGGGGGAAGCAAGGATATTTTGTAATACATTGAACTTTATTGTTTTTACAAATCCTGTAGTAATTGAATAGCGGTGACCTATTTTTAAAGTCTTTTGTGGTCTCAGTCTTTGGGGCTATTGTGATTTTTACGTCCATAATTATGTTCCTATTAGTGTTGGATATAACTTCAAAAAAAAGCGGATTAGCTTTTTTTATTTAAAGTGTGATAAAATTAAATGATTTTAATTTATCGTGAAATTTCTGTATGGAAAACTGCGCATATCGGTCCACGACCCATTGAGTTATAGAAAACTCAACATTAGTTTACACGAAACAGAAAGGACGCCCAACGCGTTTATTCTTAAAAAAAAAAGGAATCGCAAAAGAGACACTCTAGCAAATTTTCTTTTCATTAATTAATGTCATCAACCATCGGTCAGAGAAGCAAAAAGCCTGTGTGGTATAGCCGAGGGGCCGCCATTTTAATTTTATGCAGACAAGGAACCACTTTAGAGACGTGCACTGTTAATTACAACTCCCGATGCTTTGAAAGACTGAGTGCAAAGATGATTTGATTATCAAAGCAACATTATCGGAATTGTGGATTTTCTATGCTGTAAGAGAAGAAACGGCGTTGGATTGGTTTTGGTTTAAAATTGGATCTTGTGTGTTACAAGGGGCAATGTATACACACACATTCAATAAAATTGTGTAGAAGACACTGGGATTTGCAGCGTTCAGTCCATACTAATATTATAAATACGTAGCGGTAACAGGCCGATAGAGTACTATCGGCCTGTTACCGCTGCAGCTGAACGCATTTTGATAAAATTGGGCTCTCTGAGTTAGAACATAGAATTTCTGTACCATGGCAATGCATGCTTGTGGGATAAGATGCGAGCAAAATCTGGTGATTTTAAAAACCACGGAAGCAGTAAAAAAAAATGTTTCTTTGGGAAAGTTGTTTGTTATCATTAATACAATCACGTGTTTAAGTATCGGTCACTAATATCAGTCACCCTATATGCGATAAGGGCTCATAATCTCTAGCCCATTACTCCTCTTCAATAAAATAACAACCCGATAAGTTAATTTCGAATACTCAAAAACAAGTAAACATCAACGAAGGCCATCAAAACAGATATTATGACAATAATAAAATATTATTTTCATGGAAGGATCACGGGAGAGTCGAGTGGCTCGACTGCCACTAGCCTAGCAGCACAACGGAATTCAAGCTACATACTTACAAACTTGTTGTTGCAGATAAAGCAATAGACTGTGAACTCTATGAAATAACAGATAAAGGAGGCCTTGATGATGTAGATATCCTTGTATAAATTGCACATTTGGCTAGCGCCCAGCAGAGATTCGGTACGTTTTGGAGACAAATCATTGAGAGAAAACAGATTCGCGCCACCATTGCACGCGACTACAGAAGAAATATCGTTTGTTATTGTTGTTTGCCTTCTTCCATTTGTAGGGGGCTTCATGAATTCGCGCAAATCTACTTTGGAGTGCAGACGTTGTATTTCCTGAGAATATACAGTACTGTGTGTTGCTGTTTCTAATTGTTTTGGTAGGAATTTCAAAGTGCATTGACTGTAAACGGTGGAATTACAGCCATGACCCTAACCGAAACATTTATCAAGGTAACTTCTTAAAACTATTGATTTATGGTTTCTGGACAAACAATGAAAACTTTCACACATATGAAGTTATGAAGACCATAATTATGATTTAAAAAAACTCATTCAAAATCAATGTTAGTTCATATCAATATTTTCCAACCAAAGCCCCAAAGTCAAACTCCACACTCAGGCTTGATTACGTCATTATACAACATATATAACGTCCCCAAACTAATAATAGAGGTCGATGACGACACTCCAACTTAGTGAACATCAAAACTAAATAAAGGTCTGGTCAAACTGAGGTAAGACCCGCGCGGGATACCGGGCGAAATTTCCTCGAGTATGTAAACGCACTTGTGTGGTGTTTAAACTGTCACTAACAGTCGCCTGACTTCCTGATCATTAAAACAATCGATGCCCACATTAGCGTTTCTCATCACGCATGCAGTCTTGTCGTTGTCTCTAGGCTAGCAGGCTTCGCCGAAGAAAGAAAAGAAAAGAAAGAAAAAATATTTATTTGTCGCAGGGACATGACGTGCATACAAAAAAAAAACAAAAATAATTACAATAATCATAAGGAGAGGAGATGTGTTATAAACCACCAATAGAATTTCTTTATGTATATTTCTCTTCTTAGTGTCTTAGTGGAAATGGTTGAGCAGAGAGAAGAGGACATATCTGAGCCTAAGCGACATGCGTCGGGGATAGCGACTGCGGGGGAAACAAATAAACAAAATTATGTTTAGAACATTCCACGTGTCACCGAGACGCGACTTGCGACGCGACGATACTCACGCAAAGGAAAATCACAAACACGTGCCTCGCTCGACGATAGTCGCTGTCTTAGATTTCATCGCCTTTTTTTTTTTTGGTGGGTGGGAAATCATCAAATGACCCCCCCCCCCCCCGCCCTGGGTGGAGCGGAAGGGAGTGTCAGACTCTTACTGACTAAAAACCACCCATGTTCCTTCATTGGCTCTTTATGTTCCAGGGCCGCGGTATCTCTTTCGAACAGTCCCGCAGCCCTGGCAGGCACCGGCCCTTGCGGGCCCCTCCCGTTGCTGACAACTCTTTGAGGCGCGCGTGGAACACGAACGCGCCGTCGACACGGCCTGCCCGTCGTCATACGACGGACGGACGGCGAGCTAGCCCATTACTCACCGTCCACAGGCCCGTGAGATTTCATCGCCTTAAGTCATGAACGGGGTTTTAAACTATTGACGCACGTAGTCGCGTCCTTGATACTTGGACAGATATCACGGGATTCGTCTCAGTTTGAACAGTCCTTTACATCGCAGCGATGACAACAGATAGTAAGTCATCAATCATAGTGACACGCGACCATCATTCCGCGATAATTACTTTCGTTTAATTATTAAAATGTCAATCATTGCTGATTCAGTTCCTGGATATGTTGATAATGATTAACGTAACATTTTGATTAAAATGGGGAATATTGTATACTCACAGTAATCAATATGAGCTCAATGATTATTACAAATGTTACGTACCAAGTTAGCTATCAATTCGACTACTTGTACCTTATCATTGTGAAAGTGTTCTGTATTTTTAAAACTACCTTCAACTAGATTGACATAATTATTCTAAGCTTTCCCGTAGCTTATGCAAATCTAATACATTCTTGAGTTTTCCATCATAGTTATCCCCGGTATGACATTGAGTAGGTCCCATGATCAAAGGTCTTGGTCTTCATCTATCAGCACACAGCAACAGAGCGTGTTGCCGAACGCATCGTCGATGCAGCCGCATGCTACAGCATACTCGCTCCGTTTCTCGCTCTAGTAAATGATGGTTCTGAGCGATAAAAAAGGGTAGGAGCACGGAAAAGTGCGATTCCGTGCTGATAGATGAGTTTATTTATTTATTTATTTATTTATTTGTTTAGGATCTCCAACAAAGGATGTACACAAACACACGAAATAAATAATGGACGACAAAAGTATCACGTAGGTGTACTCCTTTACTTACAGGAGACCACAGCATGCACAATAAAATGTATTTAACTAAACTAACAAAAATAAAGAACTAATTTAAAAAAAAAGAAGTATAAAATTAAAACATGTCATTTGGTAATAAAATTGGAAAAATAGAATTAAAATTAAAATAGAATTAAAATAATATTCAAATAATTTAAAATAATTAACAAACAATTAAAATAATCAACCATCAATTAACAATTGGATAAGTTTTTGAGACATTTTTTATAATTTGCGAGAGATTCACAGATGTCAAAATTGGAGGTCTTAGCTAATGTGTTATATTGCCTACAAAGTCTTGGCACAGCGGAGTAATGACCTAAGTTGGTTTTTGAGCCAGGAATGTAAAATAACTCATATTTATTATGCCTGGGAGTCCGAGTTGGAATTTTAATATCTAATGAACTCAAAATTTCACTGCAATCTATCGTTCCACTAAATATTTTGTGCAGGATAGTGAGGTCCAGTTTCTTCCTACGACTGGCTAGTGTATCCAAGTGATAATGTTTCAACCTATCAGTGTAGCTAGTCAGTTGTTTAGCCAAGTGATCTCCGTAGCACAGATGGTAAAGGAACCGCTTTTGGACACTCTCTAGTCGCTTGGTGTAAACATCGTAATGCGGATTCCATACCACTGAACTATACTCTAAGATTGGACGGACTAGAGTGTTGAAGAGCTTTATTTTTGTAGATGGTCTCTTAAATTTTTTACTGTTTCGCAAAACGAATCCCAGTACTTTAAAGGACTTAGACACAATATTTAGAATGTGCTCATCGAACTTCAGTGCATGGTCGAGTTGAACTCCAAGGTCGCGAACACTACTCTGTTTCTGTACTTCAACCCCGTCTATGTAGTATTTATTCTCTACCACCTTTTTGTTACGAGTGAACTGGATGTAGTGACACTTACTGATATTTAAGTGCATGTTGTTTTGTGTACACCAGTTCACAAGCCTGTTGATGTCCTCTTGAAGCATTAAGGAGTCTGGGTTGCTCTGAATTGGTTTCATTATTTTTAGGTCGTCAGCAAACAAATAAAAACGGGAGTGTTTGAAGCATTCAGTGATGTCGTTAATGAACACATTAAAAAGAATAGGTCCCAAATGTGATCCTTGCGGAATTCCAGAAGTTGCTATATAGCTGTCAGAAAAATGACCATTAACTACCACTTTTGACTCTCTATTTTCAAGGTAAGATTTAAACCACTCTATTATTGTTCCGCCCACACCTAGTTGAGCCAATTTATATATAAGAAGACAGTGATCTACCTTATCAAATGCTTTACTAAAGTCCGTATAAATAGCGTCCACTGGGATACGATTATCAAGAAATTTAGACAAAGCCGATGTAAAACACAATAGATTCGTATTGGTAGATCTAGACTTGACGAAACCATGCTGATATTCAGTTATGTGTTGTTTAAGGTACCACATCAGATGTCTGCTGACAAGTTTTTCGAGTTTCAACCCTAAAACACCTACAAAGCAAAAAGAAAAGCAGGAGTGAATTTCCCTATGAAAAATTTTGATGGTTTTAAATTGTATAGTGTGTAGCCTTTAGCAATCCATTTCATAGTAAATGATTATGTGTTTAATTGTTTCGTAGACGGGCAGCGCCTGATATTTTATTTTAAGTAGGTACTGTAACAACTTACCAAGTATGAACACGCTAGTAGCGTACTTAAATTGGGTTAGTAAGCTGGCAATAAGTATAAACAGCGACAATTTATTAATATAATTATATAGGTACCGTTAACAGCTATTATAACTATTTATAATCAAAGAAGGGATTCACTTTTTAGAAACTGAACTATAAATACATCGTCTAATACTGATAACACAGACATTAAGTAATCGCATGCATAAATTCACGCCATTTTCTCATGAGGGTATACAGAAACCACAGACCGTCACCTGAAACTATTCTTCCTTCAAACGTTATGCACGCCGTCAGCGAGTAACGTACCTGACCTTCCAGAAGAATAGCACCAATAAGGTCAGAGTCTATAGTTCCTTTTGGAGCGTCCCCCCCCTCACTCGGCGTTTCCACTCACATCTGCCTTGTTTAAGGCTTCACTTGGACCTTGACCAAACGACCCTCAAAGCCATTTCCTTACCAAATAAGACATTATCATAAAACGGACCCAGCACCTAATTCGAACTCATTTCCAGACGACTCAAAATATAACCTAATAAAACTAATTTAACAGTCGAAAACCGTTGTTCTTTCCAAAATTACGGTTATTACTGCAACCGAAATTGGTGTAAACTTGTCGAAAAACCGTACCTAAATACAATCACGCGAAAATAAAATAAAAAAACCGGACTCGTTAAGTCTTGTTAAATATATGGGCGTATGCACAAAGTTTCGTTGGAACACTCAAAGTTTACTATAATGGGTTCTTATCGAGGGGGTCGATCAGTTCTTTCCATCGAAATTTTCTTTTGGTTGGCACACAATTAGCTCTGATAGCTTTTTGTACCGCGTCATGCTTGCGTGGCGGTTTGGGTGATCCGGTTATGGTAAGTGCATTCGATACTTAGCTGAAAAAATTACGAAATTGTGTTTGACGTAAATGTTGATGCGAAACATGGGAGGTGGAAAACTTTGTTAAGGATCATAATTATTTTCAAAGACAGAATGTTTTCGCTTGTGGAGTTGGTTCATGTCTAACTTACAACCGTTTGAAATACATAATATCACGCCTATAATCCGGTTAGGCAGAGTGATACCTACACCTAAATTTAGCCGGTTATGTTTAAGTAACGCAAATCGTTGACGTGGCTCAAAAGGCTGCCCAACTTAAATGGGACTGGGCAGGACATGTCTGTCGCATGCCGAATGAGCTGTGGGCCCGTAAAGCTCAGGATTGGTGCCCTGAAACAGTGACACGAGGTCGCGGCAGACCACGAAGGATATGGCGGGACGAACTGGATGTCTTCCTTGAGAATTGGAAAGTAGTAGGACAGAATCGAGACCGTTGGAAGCAATGTAGGGAGGCCTTTGCCCAGCAGTATAATAATAATGTTTAAGTCCCATTTAATAGGGGGCGAGCTTATTGCCATAAACGGGGCACAAATCCAAGCTCATTAGTTAGTAGCGTTTGTGACTACTAGACCGACGAGGCCGTTAGAAAAACCTACGTAAAAGAAAAAAACATCAATTTGTGAAATGGAATACCTGTTTCGCAATAATGATCTTAATACTACCTATTTTAAAACTCTATTGGGTCGCTACAAATCGTAATTTAAATAACTTTTAATAAACTTAGGCTGTTAAAGGTATTGAAATCTTTGACTAAACTTTTGGAGCAATAACACTGTCAATAACGAGAAAACAACTTCATGGCGAGCTTTTCTAATTGGTTCAAGGGCTCTCACTGTGGGTTTAGTTCGTTGAAACCAATGTGAAAAGTAAATCAATCATGGTACGCAGTTACACATTAAGGAATTTCAACTTATTAACGGCTTTGGCTCGGAAATGTTTTAATATAGAAATGGAATGTATTTGTAAAGTATTTTAGACATTTTCTAGAGTAAAATAATTCATATTTAAGCAATAAAAGAAATTCTCACCGTTTATAGGCTTGAAGATTATCGATCCAGTTAAGTTTGGGTGTTAGTGAAATCTTTTTGTGTATTTTCAAATCTAGGTTAAGAAAGGATCTAAGATTTGGCATAATAGGATTATGAACAGACTAGCTTGTGCCCGCGACTTCACCCGCGTGGAGTTCGCTTATTGACCCACGGGATCGTACTACCAGGACGAAAAGTATCCTATGTGTAGCAGGTTATAAGCTATCTGTGTGCCAAATGTCATCAGAATGCGGTCGGTAGTTTTTGTATGAAAGAGTAATAAACATCCATCCAATCCATCCTCACAAACTTTCGCATTTATAGTCGTAATCTTAGTAGGATTACTAGGATAACTTTTACAAAGAAATGTTTTTGTTAAAAAAATGTTAGAGGAAACTAAAGGATGCTCCTTTAAGGTTGATTATTGTATGTTATTTATCTATCCACATTGTTTACGAAGAGAAATTTCTGTAGAAGTTTTCTGGTAACAATAAAATAAGGAACGTGACGGCGGCGCGGGAGACGAATGGAGGAGCAAAGGCGTTATTTCGGAAAAATTTCCGCCATTTTCCCTTCAAATTGCACTTGGCGAACGAATTAAACAAAATTTGTTTTTTAGCCTTATTGCTTTTTGGCGGATGCTTGTTATAATACGTACTTATTGTTTATGTAAGGGTATTTATCATGCTTGAGCTTTTCTTTTGGAGAGCTGTTGGTGAAAATTCGTCTCGAATTTCAAGCACCATTTAAACGTCTTGAACTTCGTCTATACGAGGGCGGCACTGAAAATTTCGGGAATCAAGGAAGTGACACAACATTACTATTTAAAAATGTATTTATTGCTTTTCGAAGTATTCTCCGCGAAATTTGACACATTTTTCCATACGATGGAACCAATCATTGAAGAAACCATTCCATTCGGAAGTTGGGGTCTCCAAAATGGCCGTTTTGTAGGCGTCCACAGCTTCTTCAGGTGATGAAAATCTCTGACCACGCAATTTATTCCTTATTTTAGGGAAAGTATAGAAATCATTAGGGCTTAGGTCGGGGCTGTACGGCGGATGGTCTAATAATTCTATGTTTTCTTGCTCTAAAAACTCTTTTGTTCTGTGCGCGGTGTGAGAACTCGCATTGTCGTGATGGAGGATGATGCGGCGGTTGCAGTTCTCTTTACGGAGTTCAGAAACGACCTGTGGCAAGCAAATGCTAGCATACCATTCTGCATTAACCGTTCTTTGTCCCTCAAGAGGAATAGTCGCAACATGGCCGGTTTTGGAGACAAACGTGGCCACCATTTTTTTTGCAACACTCCGTGAACGAACAATTTTTGTTGGCTTTAACTCATTTTCGAACACCCAAACTCGTGACTGGTTTTTTGTTTCGGGTTCGTACGCGTATATCCAGGATTCGTCACCTGATACGATGTTGTATCCAGCATTTGAGGATCCTGCGTGGAATCTTTTGAGAGTTCTGACGCACCAAGTAACGCGAGCCGCTTTTTGCTCTTCACAGAGCGAATGCGGTATCCATCGGGAAAACAACTTTTTTACACCTAATTGTTCATGCAAGATTATTTGTATTTGACTCATGCCAATGTCTAAAGTTGCCTGAATTTCGCGGTATGTCACATGTCGATCATCCTCAATCAGCTTACGCACAGCATCAACGTTTTCTTGGGTGACTGCAGTTTTTGGACGACCTTGACGGGGATCATCACTGAGCTTGACACGTCCACGTTGAGATTCAGCAAACCAGCGATAAATTGTGGTTTTGGATGGGGCTTCATCACCAAATGCAGAAATCATCCGGTTAACACACAGTTATTGTGTTAAACCACTTCGAAAGTCATAATAAATCATCGCTCTTGAATTTTCTCGAGTCAATTCCATTTTCTCAACGACTAAACAAGTTTGACAAAACCTTGTGACAAGACCGAGAATCTTTTTTTAAATAAATAAATGGTATTCGATTTTTAAAACCAAGGAGTTTTCAATTAAAAAGATTTTAATATGACAGGAACAGTGGAAATATTCCATTCCCGATACTTTTAGTGCAGACTGCGTATTTGTGTATTTCTTCATTGCGTTCTCATATTATGTACTTGTGTTATAGAATTATCAACTATTCTATTTTCTTCGTGATTACACTTATTGGCGCAGAATCGGTTTAAGCCGGTCAGAAACTGCTATTATGTCTGTTGTTCAATTCGAACGATGCGACTCGACGCCGCGTCGAACTATCGCCTTTATTGCATGGAGCACAGCATAATCAGTCTACAATGTTCCCACTGCTGGGACTCACGGCCTCCTCTCTATGAGAGGGAATGGGCTATAATCCACCACGCGGGCCCAGTGCGGATTGGTAGTTGTCACATGTCTTCGAATTTTTGGTTCTAGAACATGCTGGTTTCATCACGATGTTTTCCTTCACCGTTTTTGAGAGCAGTGGTGATGAAATAAATTACACTAAGTAATGCGCCTGCCTGGGTTCGAACCCACGACTTAGGCTGCGTTTCCACCAGAGATGAGCGAGGATGCGTAGCGAGGGATGTGTGTCAAACTAACCAATAATATCGCTTCTTTTTCACAGCTTGAACTATTCTAACAATGTGACTGGTTAGTTCCGCAGACATCCCTCGCTACGCATCCTCGCTCATCTCTGGTCGACACGCAGCCTTACTGTTCGTAAGTCGGGGCTGCCACCTCTGGGCCACCGCTGTTCTCCTAGCCTTTTCTGACCAACTTCAGCCGATAAGTTTGGCTGTGTAGCGCAGCTTAATAGGCCAAAGAAGAAGTTTTTCGCAAACGACTTCTAATGACAAAATGCACTTAATATCCTCTCTGTTAATTCCTTTACGTGATAGATTGAAAGTATTGTTAGCTGGTATGCTGGTGCCGTCGAAGCTTTGTGATACCGATATCATTCAGCCAAAATATTTTATAATGATCAAAGGATTCTCATAACGAGCAGTGCTGTGCTATCTTATTTATGTTATTATACCTCTCATAACTAAACGAGGCTAACTCTTGCTAAAATTTTGTACCTTTGTAGTCGTGCTTGCATATGCAATAAAAACCTCTAGCCAATGCAAAAATTCGGTGCATTTTTCTGTGTATAATTTTTCTGCCATCTACTATAAATTCAGTTCTTCTCTTTTGTCGGTTACGTCTTTTTGTGCTCCGACATTTTGGTTCCGTGTTCATAATAGGAATCATTATGATCAGATAATGCAATCATCGGGCATAGTGCTACTGGGTTTTGCATCAAGAATTCCTTAGTGCCAGTCACGAAGTGTATGAAACATCATCACCATCTGCCTAGCCATTTCCCAAATTTATTGGGGTCGGCTTCCAGTCTTACCTTAGCTGAATATCAGTATTTTACTTAGAACGACTGCCTATCTGACCTCCACAACCCAGTTAGTACTGGGTAATACAGTACCCCTAGGTAAGACTGGTTGTCAGACATTCGGTAAAGTGTGTGAGACATGTGTTCGGTTATCGGCAATAGGCTCACCCCTATTTCAAGAGACTTAAACATTACTGGTAAAATGTGGTTGCACTATTAGGTACTAACCTAACTGTTCGGGGATTATAGGTGTGATGATTTGATTATGTGAAATTCAATCATTTTCATTCAACTACTAGCGGCTCATCCCGGCTTTGCACGGGTACCTATGTTACTCAGGGTGAATGTATCTTTCCAATGGTGAAAGATTTTTTGAAATCGGCACTGTAGTTTTTGAGTTTATTCATTACAAAAATACTCACACACATAAAAATAAAAATAAAATCCTCTTTATAATGTTAGTGTAGATGTCGACTAAAACTGAAGTATGACAGATTATTTAATTGAAAATTAATAATCTTATTAGCTAAGTTGAAGATGTTTCCAAACAAAACTTTATTCATATTCAATACGGCACTGAAACAAACCTACTCCTACTAACCTAAATCGTAATGTTTTAACGCACTTATAAGCCACGTTACTGTGCAAAAGTAGGCAGTATTAATCAATCCTCTGGCATGGTGGCGAATGCCTGGCACTCCATGTTTCCACGTCGCCCGTAATTTATGTCCCTCTGATAGTGCGAAGTTTTATGCTATTTTTCATAATGTTTTCCTTTAAAATTTTATTTTATTAACTAACACATTACGTGTAATGAAAATAAGCTGTTTAGGCGTAATTAAACATGGCTGTAGTTGTTGTAAATTTTATGGTGTTGGCAATGAGGTTGCATTGGAAAAGGTTTTACCTTGTGGTAATAAACGGTACCATTTTATTTATTAACAAGCTTTTGCCCGTGGCTCCGCTCGCGTTAATTCAGTATTTGACAATCAATTCGGGTCTCTGATTGTAATAATATAATTCAATCATGATTCGAAAGACACGTGGCGCCATCTATTATCATAAGAACGTTATTGTTGTTTTCCTCGGGTACAGTACTTTTTTTCGAAATAAAAGGTACCCTATGTCCGTTTCTGTACACCTGACAATCTATATGCAAAATTTCAGGATGATCGGTTCAGTGGTTTAGGCGTGAAAAGGTAACAAACAACTTACTTTTACATTTATAATATAGGATAAGGATCGTAAGGATTACAGTTAGTAAGCAGTGTGTTTTATTATGCCATTAAACGCTTGCTTCTTTATTTCTAACACAAGTACTATAAGAGCCTTATTATAAAGAACTATCTTGTGCCTACAATGACTGAATTTGTTTGCAGACAATGCTCTTCGTAACATTCCATTGCATCAGTTTAAAAATTAAAAGCACCTCTGTTTTATTTTTATTTAGATAAAGAACTAAGATTCATGAGAAACAGACTAGTTCGCCTAGTTGGAATTAATTGTACGTTTGAGTTCACATAATATAATTTTCATGAAAATATTCATTCACTCATCACGTCTAGACTCATTTCCTAAAATTCCCCTCAAATTGAGCAAGGGGAGCGATATGACTCCCAAATTCGTTCTTACAAATCAGATTGATAAAATAGCCATATTTATCGGTTCACTTATAATATGTATCGATATCGCTTCACCTAGCATCGATATAGCTTGGGGGATAAATAAAATTCAATAGGAAAGTCACAAGTCGCAACATATGGCCCGAAGCGGGATGTCGGACGGTGAAATTCAATCGCTTGAAAGCTTCTACTGGATGTAAGTAACAATAGTGTAAATTTAAAGCAATGGATGCTTGAACGAATGGATTTTTTAAAGCGTACTCGTAATTTTGCTTCAATTTGTAAAGCACACCTTATATCAGGCCTGTAATGGCTTTTTTTTTCAATGGAAAATCATTGATCCCTCCTGCTCTGGGCGGAGCGGAAGGGATTGTGAGACTTGTACTAACTAAAAC
Organism: Eurois occulta; assembly: GCA_950022335.1. Taxonomy (NCBI): domain Eukaryota; kingdom Metazoa; phylum Arthropoda; class Insecta; order Lepidoptera; family Noctuidae; genus Eurois; species Eurois occulta. Next base: position 3,491,900 of record OX465486.1, read on the forward strand.
CCATCCATATTCCTTCTTAGCTCTTTGTGTTCCAGGGCCGCGGTATCTCTTTCGAACAGTCCCGCAGCCCCGGTAGGCATCGGTCCTTGCTGACCCCTTCCGATTTGCTGACATCTCTTTGAGGCGCACGTGGAACATGAACGCGTCGTCGACACGGCCGGTCGTCATACGGACGACGAGCTAGACAGGCCTCTAGCTCGTTGTCCATATGATGATAATGCCTGATGGGTGAAGCGGAAGTATACCTATGGTAGTTATGTGTAATAACGGGCAGGAAGGAGCTTGTAGTAAATTTGAATTTTAAAACAGCCGCTCTGTTTAATCCGTGGATGGGTGACCACCCATTACATACCGAGTTTCCTCCGTGCCTCGGAAAGCACGTTAAGACGTTTGTTCCGGCTGTCATTTGTAGATCTTTGACAGTCGTTACGGGTAGTCAGTGCCCAAAAGTCTGACAACCAGTCTAACCAAGGGGTTGTAGAGCTTTTTTTTTTTTGGAGGGTGGGAAATTATCAAATGACCCCTCCCGCTCTGGGCTGAGCGGAAGGGAGTGTCAGACTCTTACTGACCAAAAACCACCCACGTTCCTTCTTTGGCCCTTTATGTTCCAGGGCCGCGGTATCTCTTTCGAACAGTCCCGCAGCCCTGGCAGGCATCGGCCCTTGCGGGCCCCTCCCGTTTGCTGACATCTCTTTGAGGCGCGCGTGGAACATGAACGCGCCGTCGACACGGCCTGCCCGTCGTCATACGACGGACGGACGGCGAGCTAGAGGGTTTTGTAGAGCTCAAATAGGCAATCGCCTCATCTAAAATACTAGTATTCAGCTGCATCCGGTTAGACTGGAAACCGACCTCAACATAGTTGGGAAAAGACTAAGCAGATGATGATGATGTGTAATAACAGGCAAGCCTATTGCTATCAACCGTAAACCCTAACTTTCAAAAAAACTTTCTGCTGGAAAAACCCAATAACATTTTACTCGACCTGGGAATCGAACCCCAGACTTTGTGTTCTTGCTCATATAGTTACTCCACAATATTAAAAACGTAAATCGAGTTACCAAAACGTGAACCAATACCGCAACAATATCAGTTACGAAACTAAACTTCAAGTAACATATAACTCAATAGAAAATACTGCCAATAATGAAAAAGTTTGCCAACATCAATAAGCCAAACAATTCCATACGAACTCATATCAATTCATAAAAATAACGAACTGCCTTCCAACTTCCTAACTTGTTCTCAACATAATTTGGTCACAAAACATTAGGAAGAGACCACACCATCGAACGCGTTTTGGATAACGGCCCACTTCGTTCATCTTCTTCATTATTCCCACTGCTGGGACAAAGGCTGGTATGTGTGAGGGAGCAATGAGAGAAGGCTAGCAGCTGAAACGTTATAAATTGATAATGCACCTTTTAACGGCGAAAGGGCTTGAACCGATCATCATATCACATTTGGCGTATTTGATTGGCGTGGTGTCGAGTTGCGTCGTCGGCCGAACTGAAACAAGGCGAACGACGTCTTCGCGCTTTCTGATTGGCGCTATCAGATTCCACCTTGAAAAGTGTATGCACTCCTTTATCGTAAAACTTATGTGGATTGAACGTCAAATTCGACCAGAAACAAACAGATTTCAAGTTTTGCAAGTTCCTAACTCACGAGACTTCGGGAAGGTGTTAGGACTTTACGAAGGATTTCGGCTAACTTCGTTGACTAACTAGGTTCTAATTGGAGATGTAGGGCGGTTTAGAAGGATCTTGATTGAATCCCAAGCTGTCGAGGTAAATTCTTGAGTTATTGTGGTATTGATCAGGAACGCTAAAGTCAGAACGTAGTGTTTGATTGTAGAAGTAAAAGAGCTGACGATGGAGATGTAATTTCCCTTATTTTCTTCTTCTCCTTTTCTAAGATTTCTAAACGAGATTGTTTTGCCATTCTTTTTTTTGACAAATAAATATTGTTTAATTGTTTTTCTTGGGAAGCGACGTATGCAACAGTGAAAACTTTGCACATGTGCTCAGAAGACTTGGAGCAAGTAAAAAGTCTTGGCTTTTATTCTCCATAACATTTCTACCTTCTCAAAGGGCTAGGAGTAACGCTAGAGGTAATCGTGCAAACGAGTTGTCTTCTCTTGGATGGACTTATTATTATTTTCTTTTTTTTTAATAAATGTACATTATGTGGGCTTCGTATAGAAATAAAAACCGGCCAAGTGCGAGACTCGGACTCGCGCACGAAGGAACACTAAAAAAGGTGACGTTTTCCAGCGGCACAACAAGAAAGACTGGCTATCTCAGCAGTTCATCGTCTCAACATCATGCCTGTAATCCTCGAAGCCTAACTCCGGCAGAGGTGTACCTTATAGTAAACTCACATTTCGCCAGTGATGTTACATGTCTCATGAAAATCGAGCCTCCGTGGCTGCTAAGAAATTCCTGATGGAAAAACCCAATAATACTTTGCACTACCCAGGAATCGAACCCAGGAACTCATGCCCAGCAGTCGCGCTTGCGACCACTTGACCAACGAGGCAGTCTTTTTATATTGAATGCATAAATATCAGGTTAGTCTTAGTTGCCATTGGGATATAGGCTGATTATTATTTTTTATTTTTTTTTATTTTAAGTCTATACGTGAGGATTTCTAATTGGCTTTCTGGTGACTATGGTTCCATTTTTGTTTGTTTTTATTAGCTGTAAGTCCTCCATGTACTTAAATAAATAAATAAATAAATTGCAGAACACAAGAAGTAAGCATAGGCCGGTTAATCTATTGACTACGATACCGTAACCAATTTTTATGAAGGTATTTAAGTTATGAATGCCTTTGCCAAGCTATGGAGTGCCTGTTCCGTGCTGATTTTTTTTTTAAAAAGGTTTTTTCTCTCATTTCGAGTAATCCAATCTGTAAAGCGTTACTCGCTTCCGCTTCTAGTTCCGTACTGTATAAAATACACATCTCGTTAACATTGATTGAAGCTCGGTTTTTTCTCTCAATGTAAAAGCTTTGACGTACCTACGTTGATATACTGAGTTTTGCAAGTATTATTTACACGTATTGTGTAGATATGTGAAAGAGGTTTTTGAACATTTTTTATGAACTAAAGGGGCTTTTTTAATATTTAATATAGTAGAGGAGCTCGTGGCTAAATAATAACAGCCGCACGGATCGATCTTCAAGGTTAAGCTACGCTTGCCTAGGTCGGTCTGTGGATGGGTGACCATCATTACATACCAAGTTTCCTCCTTGCCTCGGAAAGCACGTCAAGCCGTTGATCCCGACTGTCATTTGTAGATTATTAACAGTCGTCTTAAGTAGTCAGTGGCCCGAAAGTCTGACAACCAGTCTAGCCAAGGGTTGCCGTAGTATCCAGTACTAACTGGGTTGTGGAGGTCATAGGCAGTCGTTCCATGTAAAATACTGATATTTACGTGCATCTGGTAAGGTAAGACAGGAGCCGACCTAAAAAAATTCGGATATCTATACATATAATAAAACAGTAAAAAAACTGTGTCTGTACATTGAATATATTAAAAAAAAAATAATTGAGGGGGGTTTAGAAACAGTAATAGAGCACGAAACCAAAAAAAAAATTCTGTCTGTTTGTCTGTTTGTCTGTTTGTCTGTTTGTCTGTTTGTCTGTTTGTTTGTACACGCTAATCTTCGGAACTACTTGACGGATTTGAATGATTTTTGTTTTGTTGTATAGGTATAAAGTCTGAGCAACACATAGGCTATAATTTATCTTGGAAACTTAAACACCTGATGCAGAACCGCAACAGACCAGCTAAACTATAAGAGATAGAAAAATGGTACCATAGCAAAAATTGTTTCACGTGATGAGCATTTTCTGCTAAGAGAATAAATTTGAAGATCTGGAACACCTGATGTCGAACTCCAAGAGCCCAGCTACACTATAACATATATAGGAATGACGTCTTAGCAAGAGTTGTTCAGCCTGATGAGTACTCTCTGTTTTTGTATAAAATTTGAAGATCTGGAATAGCTTATGTGGAACTCCAAGAGCCTAGCTACACTATAACATATATAGGAATGACGTCTTAGCAAGAGTTGCTCAGCCTAATGAACACTCTCTGTTGTCGTATAAAATTTGAAGATCTGGAACAGCTGATATGGAACTCCAAGAGCCCAGCTACACTATAACCTATATAGGAATGACGTCTTAGGAAGAGTTGTTCAGCCTGATGAGCACTCTCTGTTGACGTATAAAATTTGAAGATCTGGAATAGCTTATGTGGAACTCCAAGAGCCTAGCTACACTATAACATATATAGGAATGACGTCTTAGCAAGAGTTGCTCAGCCTAATGAACACTCTCTGTTGTCGTATAAAATTTGAAGATCTGGAACAGCTGATATGGAACTCCAAGAGCCCAGCTACACTATAACCTATATAGGAATGACGTCTTAGCAAGAGTTGTTCAGCCTGATGAGCACTCTCTGTTGACGTATAAAGATTGTAGATCTGGAACACCTGTTGTGGAACTCCAAGAGTTCACTGTGTAATAATAAAATAACATAAGCTGGGAGTACCTCCACGCGGTGAGGCGGTAACAGTTTAGGACTGATTTTCGATGAAAATTCTATGAATCATTGAAAATTTGACTCTACTGGCTAAAACTCCCATTTATTTCCTTTTCCATTTATCTTCGCGACACGGTAGCCTACCCGGTAACGCAGGGGAGCAGTCACTTAGATTTTAATTGATCAAGTATTTTTCAGAATAAAACTATAACCATGCCTAGAAAGAGGTCAAATCTTTCCCAACGTTCCAAAGGAGCTAAAAGATTGAGGATCATAAGATCACAAGAATCTAACGAAGAGCGTCAGGATAGACTTGATGCTGTTCGAGAACTTCAGGCTGCAACTCCCTCTGTAGAAACCTCTTCGGGTCGCGAAGCTCGCTTACGTTCTCAGCGTATTTATGCATCTACATCCAGGTCTCTAGAGACCAGTGAAGAATATCGCGCGACTGTCCGCTGATCGTGAACGTCACGCATTGTCTCGCGAGTCGGAGACTTTCACGGATAGAGAATTGCGCTTGAGTTCTCAACGTATCTACGCATCTGCTTCAAGGTCTCTAGAGACAAGTAAGGAACATGATGCGCGACTGTCCGCTGATCGTGAACGTCACGCATTGTCTCGCGAGTCGGAGACGTTCACGGATAGAGAATTGCGCTTGAGTTCTCAGCGTATCTACGCATCTGCTTATAGGTCTCTAGAGACAAGTGCGGAACATGATGCGCGACTGTCCGCTGATCGTGAACGTCACGCATTGTCTCGCGAGTCGGAGACGTTCAAGGATAGAGAATTGCGCTTGAATTCTCAGCGTATCTAAGCATCTGCTGCTAGGTCTCTAGAGACAAGTGAGGAACATGATGCGCGACTGTCCGCTGATCGTGAACGTCACGCATTGTCTAGCGAGTCGGAGACGTTCACGGATAGAAAATTGCGCTTGAGTTCTCAGCGTATCTACGCATCTGCTGCTAGGTCTCTAGAAACAAGTGCGGAACATGATGCGCGACTGTCCGCTGATCGTGAACGTCACGCATTGTCTCGCGAGTCGGAGACGTTCACGGATAGAGAATTGCGCTTGAGTTCTCAGCGTATCTACGCATCTGCTGCTAGGTCTCTAGAGACAAGTGCAGTACGTGATGCGCGACTGTCTGCTGATCGTGAGCGACATGCATTGTCTCGCGAGTCAGAAACGTTTACCGATACAGAATCACGCTTGAGTTCTCAACGAATTCGCACATCTACTAACAGGTCTTTTGAAACGAGTGATGAACGTGATGCGCGACTAACTGCTGCTCGAGATTATCATACATTGTCCCGAACACGCACACAACAAAATATTCATAATCAGTTAGAAAGTGAGAGAGAAAGGATTGCTGGAGTACGGCATGAAGAGACAGAAGTTAATTCAGTGTACCCTTGGGATCTGCTGCGGAGTAACGGGAAGAAAAGTTTTTTGTTGTATAGTCTGGGCAACATAAAGGCTATAATTTATTTTGTAAAATTAATACCTAATGCAGAACCGCAACAGACCAGCTACAGTATAAGAGATATAAAAATGGTGCCATAGCTAAAAATATTCCACGTGAAGAGCATTTTCTGCTGTGAGAATAAATTTGAAGATCTGGAACACCTGCTGTGGAACTCCAAAGCCCATGGCAGCGCTATAACAAATTAAGGAATGACGTCTTAGCAAAAGTTATTTAGTCTGATGGGCATTTCCTGTTGACATACAAAAATGAATGATCTGGAACGACTCCAATCGTCTCGCTCATCCCGTTGTTTTCCCGTCGTAAGGCCCGGCCTTAGAATTCTACATCAGACGTTTCAAATTTTCGATTTAAACGACCCCGTTGTCGCTGGCATAAGCAACGGGATCCGCGTACGAAGTCGCGGGCATAAGCTAGTTTAATAATAATAATTGTTCCGATCCAGCCTGTCCCATTGCTGCCTTCTTCCAGCGACGCTCTAAACCGAGGCTCGTACCCATAAGGGGTGCCCTTAGTGTGCATTCACTTGGTTTATAAGTTTTACAGCCCTGACTATAGGCCTTACACTCAATGCCCACACATGATAGTCCGGTTAAGCAGACCACAGCCTCATAGCTTGACTTGCGAGATGCCTTGACCAAAAAGTCTGTTCTAGAATATTTTCTCAAGACGATGTTTTCCTTCATCGTTTAAGCTAATACCGTCAAAAATGATTGAATACTATAAAGCCACCATAACTGCAAAGCGATTTTGTGTAGTTTACTATAGTATATGTATTCTACTTAATTTAAAATTCCCGAGTTCGCGTGCGCTACATGCGCAATGGGTAATCAACATGCAAGACGTCACAGAACCAAACAACGAACCTACCCACCTACCTTCTATACTAACAAGTGCTCTAACTATTAATTAAATAACCCAAAATTTAATAGCCCTCCCAAAGATCACAATCAGCGTAATTTACAACTTTTACAAGTTAACGACACCGTAAATAATAAATAAATATTTAGTCGAGCGGTAAGGGGTAACTATACATGTGGGCATTTGTTACTTTTATTAGTATTTTATGATAATCTATTGTGCGAAACTAACAGGTTGTGAAAATGTTTTGTGATAGTAATTAATCGATAGTGTAAGACATGCATAGATGGGGAAATTGGTGGAAAACGATCCGCGTAGTCAATATTGTCACTCGTTTCTTCATTATAATAACATCACGCCTGTATACCCTAAGTAGTAGGTATAGATGTACTGTGCATCTTTGATACTTTAACGTTTAAGCCAGCCAGCCCAGTGGTGGTGGCCCCGACTTAACAGTAAGTCGTGGGTTCGAACTCAGGCAGGCACATTACTTTGTGTAATTTATTTCATCACCACTGCTCTCAAAATCGGTGAATGAAAACATCGTGAAGAAACCGGCATGTCCTAGAACCAAAAATTCGAATACATGTGACTTCTACCAACCCGCACTGGGCCCGCGTGGTGGGTAATAGCCCATTCCCTCTCATAGAGAGACGGCCGTGTGTCCCAGCAGTAGGAACATTATAAGCTGATTATGCTGCATTTCAAACTCACAGAAGCAACTGGTTTCGTATGTTGGGTTTCTAAACTCCACAACCACATTTTTTTGTTCATTTTTCGTCTGTCAATCTGTCTGTTTGTTCCGGTTAATATCCGAAACGGCTGGGCCGATTTTGACGGGACTTTTACTGGCAGATAGCTGATAGCTGATTTTATAAGGTAGGCTATTTTTACTTTAGAATAATAATTTGGGTTCCGTACAAAAAAAATATTAAACTCTTGAAATTGGTAACAAAATCGGACTTCAAAGTCAAAGCATTTATTTCAATTAGACCATTACAGGCACTTTTGAAAGTCAAAGACAAAAAAGCTAAGCTACAGTCACAGACACAAGGCATAATAACTTGCGAAAGTACTGTAGTTGCACATTCCAAATCGTAGATCTCTATGGAGAAGAATGGGCAAGAAACTCCATGGACACTCTTTTAAATCAAAATTTTGTTACAAAATCTTGGTTACATCATTCATGTTGAGATTATACATATATGTGAGAACGATGTACAAAGACGTGCACATTAAGAGCGTCCAGAGTAAAAGATTAAACTAACAATTTAAAAATAAAGTAATTAAAATAAACCGTGGCAGTTAAGAGATGACCAGTCCCAACTGACAGCGCCCGTTCACGAACATGACGCATGGATCAGCGCCATTCAACTCAACCATATTGAAGGGAACTAAATGACCCGACACACCCGCCACCATCAGCGAGACATTTGAGTGAGCATGACATTCTCTCAGCCACCAGGACACATTCAAGTCAATGAAAGATAACAAAATATAAATGGAAGCTTTACAGTACATAGTACTCACACATGTGCTATGCAATTATATAATACTAAGAGATGGAATCTATACAATGCAAAGATATTTTACAATCTTCTGCAGCTTCCACAATAACTTCACATGATAATCAATTAGTTTGCACTCACAATGTTGATATAAAATATACAATTCACACCCTAAGTTTCCAGAAGAGAAACGAGAAAGAAAAAAAAAAGAAAAGTCTAATTAAAGAATTAAAGGGGGAGCATCTCTTCCAAACAATAAAATCTTAGTTCGTGAGCCCAAGTGGCTGTGGAGCAGGACCAGCATTGAGCCATGCATTTTTATCTACGAGATAGTCTTCCAACTTATAATATGCTCGTTTACATAGTGTGCGTTTTATGCATGTTTTAAATTTCTTCTCATTAAGTTGTAGAATGTCAAGTGGTATTTTATTGTAAAATTTTACACAGTACCCCATAAAAGAAGTGCGTACTTTTGACAATCTGAAACGTGGCTGATCTAACTCAAACGACTCAAACGGCTAATCGCCGAAATGGCAGGAAAGATTTTGAAGGGACTTTTACTGACAGATAGCTGGTGAGAAAAGGAGTAACTAAGGCTACTTTTATTTTAGAATAAGAATTAGGGTTCCGTGCAAAAAAAACCTTGAAATTGGTAACAAAATCGGATTAAAAAAGAGAAGTAATATTTTTTATAATAATTTTACGCGAACAAAGATCGCGGGCAACAGCTAGTATGTACATAAGTTCGAAAATTTCACCTGGGAATATGTACCTATTTGAAAAAATTAAATTATTGTATTTAAAAGACTTCTCTTCAAAATCTAATAATTTGAATTTGATCTATTTGATAAAAGAATTGAATTAAACCTGGATTCAAAGTAGTCTGAGATTAGTGATAGGCCGCAGACCGTATTATATCAGAAATTGGTTTCTAATAACTATGAGCTGGTATAAGCCTAATACCATACCATCCCACGCAAGGTGTAAAAAATTACTTAAAGTTTACTGTAACAGGAATAATACTCTATGCATACACATAAATCAAATTGAACTGTCTGTTTGTAATTTTAAAATAACAGCTTTTTACTGAATGCATATTTTATGTCTGTCTGTCTGTTTGTTCCGGATAATCTCCGAAACGGCTGGATCGATTTTAACGAAACTTTTACTGGTAGATAGCTGATTTTATAAGGTGTAAAGAGTGACTTAAGAAAAAGTCAAGTAATTAAACATTTTTTTTATTAAATCCCACGCGGACGTAATAAGAAGTCGCTGGTAACAGCTAGTTATCTATAATAATCATCATCTGGCATTTCAAACACACTTACCTACTGGGTAACACGATACAACTTGTTGTCAAACTTTTGAGTTTCTGACTGTAGTCGAACGACGTCGAAAAAGACTGTCAAAGATCTATAAATGACATCCGTCCAAGATGTCTAGATAGTTAATGGATCGTCACCCATCCACGGACCGACCGGTAAGCGTAGCTTGACCAACGATCGACCCATAGCCATGTTTTGATGTAGCCACGAACCTCTCTGGCCAATTATAACACACATTAGACGTAAAACAAAAAGAAAATCTTCCACAACAATTTCAAAACTGAGCTCTCTCAGTTATGTACTTTTCTCTTTACATAATATACTAGCTTTTGCTCGCAGGTTCGCTCTTGTTATGTACGGAAATTTATCCATGGAACGTTTTAAATGTAGCCTATGACACTCGGGGATAATATTGCTTCTCACTGATTACCTCTTACATACAAACTCACAAACAATTTACCTCTTTAAAATATTATTATGGATTTGTGGGGTACCACTCGACCCCATTACTAGTAGCGTTTGAAACCTAACCTAAACATACTTAAGAAGAAGAAAGAAAGAAAAAATATTTATTTGTCGCAGGGACATGACGTGCATACACTTACAATAATCATAAGGCGCATTAATACAATAGGACAGAAACAGAAAAAGAAAAAGTTAGCAGCTTGCACGTCGTGAAGACTGCGACAAGCAGGCTACCACTCAGCATGATGCTGTGCTTTGGAGGCCCACAGCACAGCGCTGGTTTTCTGTGGTCACTTACTGGTCACTAACTGATTCTAATGAACATTACACGAAAGAAAGGAAGAAAATCTTCCGCAAACAGAGCGTCAAAAACTGACCTGTCACTTATCCACTTTACCTTTACACATTCGTGGGGTGCCTCTCGACCCCGATACTGGTAGCGTGTGAAACAAGCGTTAGACTCACCCCATGTTTTAATTTTCACATATCACACATATGCTGCCTCGCTGCTTGTACCGTTCACACGAGTATTCGCTTTATGGGAATGTTCATTTTGTAGTTTTGAGATATTTTTGATAATTTTAATAGTTTGTCGTGTTTATTTAACAGATTAATTTAACATAATATCACGTCTGTAATCCCCGTAGGGGTAGGCAGAGGTGTACCCAATAGTACACCCGCATTTTGCCAGTTATGTTTAAGTTCCATGTAATAGGGGGTGAGCCTATTACTATCAACCAGGCACAAATCCAGACTCCGTGGCTGCTACTGAGAAATTCCTGATGGAAAAACCCAATAACACTTTGCCCAACCTGGGAATCGAACCCAGGATATCATGACCAGCAGTCGCTCTTGTGACCACTAGACCACCAAAGCAGCCAATTAATTTTATTGACTTGTAAAAGTAGTAAATACTCATTGTTGTATAGAAGGTGCATTTTCCCGACTATCATTTATATTGCCCTCCGATTATGATTGTTATGTAAATAGATTAAATGTAAACGTTCTAGTTTAATATTACTATCTAGTCACAAAAATATTTTTCAAAATATTTTTCACGCTAAATGCATTAAAAACTGTTTAGTTCAACTGTTTTGTTAACACAGTACGAATGAGCTGAGTAATTAGTTCAGTCCTTAGTAAAACCACACCTGAGCAGAACTATCAAACAAATGCAATAGTTGCACTTTAAGATAATAATTTTCCATTAAACTTCTGCTCGTTATAATCATGTCTTCTCGGAAAACTGGCATCCGTCTAGACTGTTCTAAAATCCTATTTACTTCCACTTTGGATAACAAACTCCAGCTTTCTACAAATGACTCTAAACTTCACCTAAGCAGATGCATCTTGCACTAAACTACTAACAAGAAGGATTGAATTAAAATTAATTTAAGCTTACGTTGTCCGAGTTCAGACAAGTTTCTAGAACAATCCTCTACCTAAATGTAGATTCTAATTCTAACTAGACGATTTACCTTGTAATTATTTCAGATTAGGATGAATCCCTTGTTTAATGTACAACGCTTTGTTCAATAAGAGATGGGAGAGCGATTAAGAATTTAAACAGCAATGGATGTGTACAGACGGAAAGATCGTATCAAGTCGTATTTCTTGGTGAGCGTGAGAAAGATACTACAAAATAATTTAAGAGCTCTGAAGCGCGTTCTACTTAATATCATCTTAAGGCTTAATTGCTTAGTACTGAGCGTGTGTGTTTTATTAAACTATTCTGTCTTTGCTTGTGACGGAAGACTTCTGCAGATTTAAGATCAACGCACACTTATAGTCATAGCATGTGATCAACAACGCCTCGGCTCTTTTGCTCATCGTCAACCAGACGTCCACTCAATATAATCACGTAGCGGAATCGACTCAGCACCATCGGGGTGACACCGACGATTAGACGTCCTACCAACCACTTAAAGGTCACAGCACACATATCAACTCGAAAAGGATCGTCACTATATCAATTCAAGCCATTCAGTATTCTTGGTATGAAAGTCCCTACTGCAACGTAGGTACTCTAATAGGAATCGTAACGTAATCGCCTCGCCTCGGGACAAGCTCACAATACGGAGACGACCCCTTTCCGAGTTGATATTTGTGTGGAGGTGACGAAATCCTTACTTACGCAAGCACTACTGATTACTAGCTGATCTCGAGTCAATGCTGAGGTGACATCTGCATTGCTGTGAGGAGTTTAGTAGAAATAATTTCGAACAGCTGGAGTTGAGGCAATGTTGGCCCCGTGAAGTGCTTACATACGTGTGCGTTCGCCTTTAATTTCAAGTCTTTTGTTTTGCAGCAATTTGCCATTGTTTCTATTGAGACGATTCATCTCTCACAGCAGTAAAATAACAAAGGTTTATAAACTGGTAATACAATACAGCCCCTGGATCTAATTAGTTTGGCGCAGCACTCTGCCCTGCGGCATCGGGTGCCAGTTTGGATTATAAATCTTATTACTGGTATTTAGTTGTTCATTAGATAATAGACAGGTACTCAATATTGTGGCCTTAGAAAAGTTTTAGTTCACAGGATGACTATCATAGATCGAACTGCGAAGAACCTTAGATCCCTATAAAAGCATCTACAGAAAAGTCCGCGATGGCACATTTCTATCTCTTAGGGATAACAAATTATATCCATTTTAATATTTTTTTAAAGCCGAAAACTGGCTAAAATTTGGTACAGGGGTAGATTATAGCCTGGAATAAGACATAGGCTACTTTTTATCCCTGGAATAGGTTCCCATGGGTTGCGGGAAAGGGATCAAAATTTTATGGTTACTTTAGGTCGCGATAACCGATATCCACGCGGGCAAAGCCGCGGGCATTAGCTAGTAATATTTTACATGCGAAAGTAAGTTTGTTTGTTTGTTACCTTTTGACGCCTAAACCACTGAACCGATCATCCTGATTTTTTTCCACATACGTTGTTATGTGTAAAAAAACAGACATATGGTACGTTTCATCCCGAAATAAAGTACTGTTCCCGAGGCAAACAACAATAACGTTCTTATGATAATAGATGGCGCCACGTGTCTTTCGAATCGTGATTGAATTATATTATTACAAGAAGAGTACAACTCGAATTGATTGTCAAATTCTAAATTAATGCGAGCGAAGCCACGGGCAAAAGCTAGTCATCTAATCAAGTCTAGTAGTACTAAAACTAATATATCTTTAGTATTTACTCTAGACAATTTTCAAGATAGATTTATAAAACAATGAGATTGTAAACAAAAAATACCAAAGTTTAACATGAGAGCATTATTTTCTTTGAGCAGTATTGTCTATGAAGAACCTAGAGACTATACTGTCACTGATCTCCTTTGATACTTAATCACGTTGAGATGCCTAACATATCTTTACTTTACTAGCAAAAGAATATCTTTGTATATTATACAGATTTCCCTTTCTTGTGGCTTTGCTTTTTACTATGTGTGTATTATTTGCAAGCACATAATATCTTGGAACTGGAGATAGAGTCTCACACCGAATGGAATAATACAATTTATTTTATAAAAGTTGTTTTTGACGGCGGGCAAAATGTACTGCTTGTTTGTTGCTTTGTGTTTTCTCTTACTTAGTTGTGGGCCAGTAGATTAGCGGGTTGGTTTTCTTGGTGTTTCGGTCATCTTATAATAAAAATGACTAAGAAGAAGTGGGTGCTCACCGGGGTTCTTACGTTGAACCTACCCACATTTATATCTATAATTTCATCATCATCTGCCTAGCCTTATCCCAACTATGTTGGGGTCGGCTTCCAGTCTAACCGGATGCAGCTGAATACCAGTATTTTACATGGAACGACTGCCTATCTGACCTCCAAAACCCAGCTAGTACTGGGAATCACGATACCCTTTGGTAAGACTGGTTGTCAGACTTTCGAGCCACTGACTACCTTAACGACTGTCAAAGATATACAAATGACAGCCGCGACCAACGGCTTTACGTGCTTTCCGAGGCACGGAGGAAACTCGGTGTGTAATGGGTGGTCACCCATACACGGACCTACCTAGGCAAGCGTGGCTTAACCTGAAGATGGACCCGAGCGGCTGCTATTATTTAGCCACGAGCTCCTCATATCTATAATTTATCAAACAGACGTGCCACAAATCTTGACGACGTAAATAACGCCCTATTGCTGGTCCATAATTGGTTCACCGCGAATAATTTAGTATTAAATGGGAAAAAAACGAAGTGTATAAGATTTGCTCAACCGAATGTCAAAAGTAGTGATAGTGACATAGTATTGAATCAAGAGAAACTAGAATTCGTCGATAAAACTGTTTTCTTGGGGATCACGCTCAATTTAAGGCTTCAATGGGGTCCGCATATAACTTCTCTTGCAGGACGGCTGAGTTCAGCAGCATATGCTGTTAGAAAAATCCGTCAATTTACTGATGTAGATACCGCGAGACTAGTCTATTTTAGTTATTTTCATAGTATTATGTCATACGGTATTTTACTATGGGGACGGGCTGCAGACATTGAGTCTATATTTATTCTGCAGAAAAGAGCTATCAGAGCCTTATATGATCTACGTAGACGCGATTCTCTAAGAGAACTGTTTAAGGAAATTAACATCATGACAGTACCTTGTCAATACATCTATGAAAACATCATGTACGTTAGGAAAAATTTGCATTTATTTAGTAAAAGAGGTGACCGACACCACTATCATACTAGAAATAGGGACCAACTAACTCAACCAGGTTTCAGGCTAGCTAAAGTAGACTCATCTTTCATGGGGTACTGTTTAAAATGTTACAATAAAATACCTCCCCACATTCTACAACTGAATGAGACGAAATTTAAATCTTGTATAAAACGCACACTATGTAGGCAAGCATATTATAAGTTGGGGGATTACATTGATGATAAAAATGCTTGGCTCAATGCTGGTCCTGCTCCACAACCATAGGGGCAAACTAATTGATTACCATGTGAAGTTATTGTGGAAGCTGCAGAAGATTGTAAAAATATCTTAGCATTGTATAGATTCAATCTCTTAGTATTATATAATCGCATAGCACATGTGTGAGTACTATGTACTGTAAAGCTACCATTTACATTTAGTTATCTTTCATTGACTTGAATGTGCCCTGGTGGCTGAGAGAATGTCATGCTCACACAAATGTCTCGCTGATGGTGGCGGGTGTGTCGGGTCAATTAGTTCCCTTTAATATGGTTGAGTTGAATTGCGCTGATCCATGCGTCATGTTCGTGAACGGGCGCTGTCAGTTGGGACTGGTCATCTCTTAGCTGTCACGGTTTATTTTAATTACTTTATTTTTAAATTGTTAGTTTAATCTTTTACTCTGGACGCTCTTAATGTGCACGTCTTTGTACATCGTTCTCACATATATGTATAATCTCAACATGAATGATGTAACCAAGATTTTGTAACAGCATTTTGATTAAAAAGAGTGTCCATGGAGTTTCTTGCCCATTCTTCTCCATAGAGATCTACGATTTGGAATGTGCAACTACAGTACTTTCGCAAGTTATTATGCCTTGTGACTGTGACTGTAGCTTAGCTTTTTTGTTTTTGACTTTCAAAAGTGCCTGTAATGGTCTAATTGAAATAAATGCTTTGAGTTTGAGTTTGAAATCCAACATAAAGTATTATATTTCTATCTCTGTCTTGTTGTTCACAATGGTCTTTGATAAAATAAAATTTAGCAATAGTCTTTTGTATGTAGATTAACGCTAATTGGTGGATTATTTTCGATTACAACTTGATGTATCAGCAATGCAAAAGTGATAAGGATACATTATTACACAGATCGGAAAACGCTTCACACGTCGAGGAAAATCTCAAAGAGCATAGCAAAATTAAAAAAGGTTCTTGAATTTAACAATATTTTCACAAATCTGGGTTGGTTCAAATAGACAACTAATGTATTTTTTTAAAAAGCTTAGGTTTTAATAAACATTATTAGTGTATCTGGATTCGCTTTGATTATTCCCAATACAATCCTACTCCCGCCATTCTAGGAGCCCACTGCTAAGGATATAATGTACTGTGCGACGACTCCACATTATATGAGTACTTGCTTTTGTTTATTTTTATATTATTCATTTTTATTTCGTTCACAGTGATGTGCAAACAACAATACTCTCTGGATATTAGGAAACGTGGTTTATATTTGGTTTTCTTACATTATTTATTATTTCATAAGAGCTTCCGTTGTGTGATTTTTGTTGGATAAGTAAATAATGTTGGAATTGGTTACATGTTTGTGTTGGCGAGTATGTCAATTTTTCTTGTTGTATGTTTGTGTTAGTATGTTTTATTTATTTTTGCGGGATATGTCAACCGTACTTTAGACGGCATTATTCTGGATTCTGGATATAGAATAGCTGGAATATTTAAAGTTGAAGGGCATTGTAAATTTTAATATGTGTTACAATTGTCTCTTTTATTTTTATATTTTAGTTACTGTAATTGGTTGTAAACACAACCGTTGCAACGAAATAAATAAATAATAATAAAATAATTATCATCAGTCTGCAGCAGTCGACTGGCGGGTATCATCATCATCATCCACAGCCTGAATTCACCCACTGCTGAGTATAGGCCTCCCTTTTCCTCTGCCAATCTCCACGTTCCTGTGCCAGCCTCATCTAGGTTTTTCCCTCGATGGCAACTATGTCGTCTGCCCATCTGGCCGCCGGACGACCCACTTTTTTTTTCCCCGTTCTTGGACGTCATTCGGTGACAGCCTTAGTCCACCTGTCATCACTGTGCCTTGCTAGGTGTCCTGCCCACCTCCATTTGAGTTCCGTAACGCGATTTCCAATATCGAAAACCTTTGTACGTCTTCGGATTTCGATCTGACCTCGATCTACCAGCTTTACGCCGAGCATGGAACGCTCCATGGCTCTCTGTGCAACTCTCAGTCTGTACACAGCCTCCTGCGTGAGCGTCCATGTTTCAGCACCGTACGTCATGGTGGGTAGAACACATTGGTTATAGAGGCGGGACCTTAGACATAGCGGAATTTGACTGATTTCAAAATGTCGTCCAATTTACTGAATGCAGCCCACCCAAGCTGTATTCTTCGGGATATCTCCTTTTGTTGATGCTCTTTGCCAAACTAAAGCATATGGCCAAGATAGAAATACTGGTCAGCCATCTCCAACTCTTCATTCCCAACTTTGACAGAAGGATTTGAACAGCCGTTGATGTTTGCCATAATCTTCGTCTTGGCCATATTCATCTTAAGACCTACTTTAAAAGAAGCATCGTACAGGTGTTGAAGCATATTTTGAAGGTCCCCGAAGTTTTCAGCAAGGACAAGGTCATCTGCAAATCTTAAATGCGACAGGTAGGCACCATTGATATTAACACCGATGGTGCCTACCTGCACCATCCTGGCGGGTATAAGTTTCTCCAATCGCTCCATGTATCACGATTCTCAGTACTCCACGTCCCGTTGTAAGTTGTCACCAGTCATCGCCGCAGCCAACCCAACGTTTGCCGATTCACGATCTCCACTCACGAACGCGTCAACCACATGGCTTATCCTTTGGTTCTCTTCCAGATCACTTAGTTCCACATAAGGCTCTTCATAGAAACTTCATGTATAGAAATAAACATAGTTACACAGAAACCTTGACCTTTTAAAGTAGCTGTACCGTGAATCGTCGAATTAATCAATCCAAAGTGAAAATACATAGTACTTTGTTTCCTTGCAAGTAAACAGCATGGACTTTATTTCGTTCAACACGCTGAATAAATAATAGACCGCCCCCTCCCACAGAAAAAAAAAATGGATGTCCCTATGTCCTAGCAGTGAAAAAATGCAACCTAAATAAAGCAAAAATAGAAACAAAAAAGTGCCTCGTTGGTCTAGCGGTCACAAGCGCGACTGCTAAGTATGAGGTCTTGGGTACGATTCCCAAGACGGGGAAAGTGTTGTTGGGTTTTTGCATTATGTATATTGTTTTGAATTAAATGACTATGACTAGGAATTTCTCAGTAGCTGCCACGGACTATGGATTTGTGCCTAGTTAATGGCAGTAGGTTCGCCCTCTATTACATGGGACTTCAACAGAATTGGTGAAATGTGGGTGTACTATTAGGAACACCTCTGCCTAACCTTAAAGGAGTAACAGGCGTGATGTTATCTTAGAACTGAACGTGAAACATATTTTAAAGGAAGAGACTGCGACTTTAATCCAAATGGCTTGACTGCAAAGCTGCAAAGTCTCCTAACAGAAAATACCTTAAAATAATAGCCATTCAAATATCAGTTTCAAACTCTGTTTCCATTCAACATTAAGACTAGACCGTAAAATTATATGAGTAGTGCGGAACTGCTGAAGCGACCCAGTTTCCTCTTGCAATCTCCGTCTATATTATTACAAAGGTATAATAATTATAAAAGACGCCTCGAGGTAGGTTTTCGTGTCGAAACTGGAAACTTTGAAAGAAAATATGTCTGCTGCTACTTATTAAGTGGGTTCTGCGTACGTTAGTAGGTTATATTTATACCGCATCGGCATTTATGATTGCTGTATTTTTTTTGCTGTGTAGTTAATTTAATTTAATTTGTTTATTTGCATCAGACCCACGATCCATATTTTAGTTAGTAAGTACACTTAAAAATTTTTTAGTAAATAAACAGAGAAAATGCACACCACACAATACTAATTTCACTAAGTTGATCACAACATAAAATTTGAATTAAATTAATACAATAATTTTTCGTCAAACAAAATATAAAATGTAGAATATAGAGTGTGAGTGTGTGTGTGTGTGTGTGTGGGTGTGTGTGTGTCTGTGTGTTGTATGTATGTAGTTAAGTGGATGAAGGATTTTTTAAAGAAATGTTCGCATTATATCTGTTTCTTAGCTTTCAATCTAAATCCAGCATTGAATTGTTTTAATCTTTTTTAAGCTGAGTTGACAATACCAACGAGGCTACAATATTTTCACTACTAGGTCTCATAATGATCAGCCGTAGATCAGATGTATTTTATTCACCTGTCTTAGAAATGAAAATTTTTGATTTTTAGAGGTAGAGTCCATCATCGGATCATCATCATCACGTGGGCGCAGTGCTAGTTGGTCTCTTGTACTGTTTTCAACTTTAGATTTTCTATCTCAAAATCAACGTTACTTAAAACTTTTAGACCATTTAAAAATTGTTCACAAGTATTATTAATTATGTACCTATTATTAGTATTCATAGTCTTAATCAGAACGTCAAGTATAATACCGAAATAAATTGAGAAACCACAGTTTTCGGCTTTACGCCCACAGTAGTACAGACATGGGATAAGAACTGATTGAATTAACCAACAATGATGTTTTTATTCAAATTGTTTCAGTGAATCTTAATTAACCTAATTTAATTAATTGTAAGTAAGGCATTTAAATATTTGTAGGAAAAGCAGGTTAAAGTTTCTGAATCGTTATAAATATATATATATATATATAATACAAGCAATATTGTGATTGAAAAAATTAAATGTACTTGTATACGTAGAATGTAGCTTGAGGGCCTAGATCATGGGGGTCGTGCGATCCATGGCCCTTTACGGGGCCCCGGTGTGGGCGCGTTCGTTGAGGCTGCGAGCCGCGGGCCTGTGGACGGTGATGACAGGCCGCGTCGAGGGCGCGTTCATGTTCCACGCGCGCCTCAAAGAGGTATCAGTCAACCGGAAGGGTTCCGCAAGGGTAGATGCCTGCCGAGGCTGCAGGACTGTTCAAAATATATACCGTGGCCCTGGAACACAAAGGGCAAAAGAAGGAACATGGACGGGTTTTAGTCAGTACAAGTCCGACACTGCCTTCCGCTCCGCCCTGAGCGTGAGGGGTCATTTGATGATTTCCCATCCGAAAAAAAAGGGCCTAGACAAAATGTCCTTCGTTCAACGTTGCCATTATAAAGGAGAAGTTAAAAATGTATTTGATTGAAATACATAACATAACATACATAACATCTTGCCTGAGTAATACGGTACCCTTTGGTAAGACTGGTTGTTAGACTTGCGGGCCATTGACTACCTTCAAAGACTGTCAAAGATCTACAAATGACAGCTGGGACCAGCGGCTTAACGCTTAGCTTAGCTGATGGTCACCCATCCACGGACCAACCTAGGCAATCGCGGCTTAATCTTAAAGATCAACGCATGCAGCTGTTATTGTTTAGCCAACGAACTCCGCACACTGTTGTGTGTTGCAGTAAAACTATTCCAATACTCCACCCAAAAGTTCAATCTTCATTACAATGATAAAAGAATTTTCAAAACTTCATCGGTCGTTATAAAAAAACTTTAAATACAAACTAAAAGTTAGCGCTCATAAATAAAATATCAAATTTGACTCTTGAGACTGTACTTCTGTGCAATACAGCCCAGAACAATAAGGAAGAGATACTAAATTTCTAAATTTCTCTCTGGATGACACTAACAAAACTTCGGCCCCGTCGCGTCTTAATAGAAACATACGGGGCTATATTATTGGCAGAAACGAACCATGCACTCAAATAATATTAGTAGCTATTTTTATCCCACTGGGCAAAGGCTCCAATCTCTCCTTCATCCCTATCCATAACTGTCATTGGACAATCTTTGAAAAAAGAGTCGAGTTCGTCCTACCATCTCCTACTGGGCCTGGATGCACTCAAGCAGGCCAATATTTTATTACGAAAAAAGTGTCATAAAATCGGGTGTCACTCCGGTCATGTGTCAAGCGATTTTGAACCATATGCGGTGCGGCTATTGCCGTCATATTAACCTGTCTTGCAAACGGATTTGCTACTTGCCCCGTTGTCTTATTCAATCAGTTTATCTCACGGTAACCTCATCCTAAAATCCTTGTGGATTTTAGGATGAGGTTACCGTGAGATAAACCATGTCCATCCATTAATTTGAACCCAACAATGGGACTTGGGTACCCCATGTATCTTCCAAAATATGTGTTTTTTTCCCCTAGTGAGAAATGTACCGACATTTGTTTTACAAAATGTTACCAAAAAAATATCAATAATTGAAAAAGCTATTATTGAATACTTTCATTTCCATCTATCTTTAGACTCTGAAAAACATTTGATTTTGTAGCCAACTGTGGACCTGAAGCGAGTTTTTATTACTGATCGCGTAACAGTAATTCTTTCCAATTTTTTGTCACCAGTTGCAGCTACTTTCGTTCAGTACAAACAGAAGTTACCATAAAGCGATTGGAAATGTATAAAAACTCAAGCTTTGATGTTCATAAAGTATTCATATTTTTCGTACAAAATAATAAAAGCAACCATTGCAGTTTCTCCAACATCAATATACAGTATGTTTCCATAACACAGTGGCGCAAGTTTCGCGGCCTGACGTCTATACAACCACAAACAGATGCAAGTTTAATGTCTTTCGCCGCACAATACGCTCACACTGTATGTGAGCTACTACAGAGTGTATCAATTTCCTTTTGAATTTACCAGTTATAAAGCGATTTGTTCTATTATGCTGAAATGTGAACATTTGAGTTAAGATTTTTCCATTCAAAACATCTAAAAACGATGACGAAAACAGTAATAACACTCATTTTGGGCTACGCCGCAGTTAGGTAAAAAGGAAACCTGTGGATAATTGCATAGAACACATACAATACCAATGCCATTACTATTTCGATACATCAACATTATTTATTGAGCTGTTACATTGCCGGGATGTTTTTTCCTTAAATATGGAGCAATTGATTTTTTTATTTCTTTCACTGGTGTATTTTGTGGCGGTTCTTTCATACAAGCCTACAAGTTCAGCTTACCCTTATTACCTACTACTCGTCATGATGTTAGGGTTTCTGAACAGTCTGCTTGCTTTATGGGTTTGCCGTATTGTTGGCCCCCCGGCAGGCCTAGGGGCCTATAACAGTATACTGCTGTATGCTATGCACTACTGTGTTTTATACAATTATTGAAGTGCCAAATAGTGCCAATGAAGTTTTGTGTAAATAACACAAAACATCACAAGACAAAATAACTCTTCATCATATTTTTTCAGATCTCTGAAAACGATTTCAACTAAAACTTCCAAAGTATTTTTAATTTACACATCAATTTTTATTGTTGCAGGGCAATTGAATACAAAATTAATATCTTACCCATTCACAATTAATAAAAAAACAATAAACAGGACAACTCAACAAAAATAATCTCAAAGCCATTTAAAATCACGATACACTTTGCAATTTATTAACTCATTCACCGTTGGTCGTAAAAAGCGGCGGGTGGTCCATTCGACCCTACCCAACTCACTTGCTAAATCATCCGTTAAGATTCCCGTTACGGCAATTGTAATTAACCTGCAACCGTACACGGCAATGGAGAGTGAATCATTTGTTAGTGCCGCCTGATTTCTAGCCGTATACGGTTATCAATCTTCGGTAAATATTTAGTTAGGGTTGCTTTCTCGATGTAAATTAGCAGTTGGCAGAGTGATCATCAGCCAGTCCCTCTACATAATTGTACCTCGCTTTTCATTAGATTTAAATTATAGCCGACTTGGTGAGCACGTATGCAACTGCTGATGTAACGACATATACATTGTCTTGAAGAAGTAAGAAGTCACACAGACGGATATGCATATAGAAGATTCTGATGATATACTTCAAATCAAATCGATCAAAATATCATTTATTTTAGCTTTTTTTTATTTACTTTATAAATAACATTATCCAGTAAGCGAAAATTTCTGTTTTTCTAATTATCTATTTGGATGAACTTGGTTACACCTGTAGACCATGACTTTGGTTAAGATTTATTTTATTCCAACATGACAGTACATTCTCTTGGAATAATTCCCGACCTACACATGCCTCGGACAAAGCCTGATCACCACCAGTTACCCATACAATTCCGATCAGTCTTCCACACGATGACACGACAAGCTAAATTCTCGCAAAGTAGAACCGTGGAACCCAGCGTTTATTGACCGAATTCTGATCACACAGCGTACATAGAGGTGGAATGATTACAGTCTAGGGAAATAAATAGCCCCTTTGATTTTAGTTGAAGAGTAATTGCAGTGGCCCGTGTAGGGGGCTCGTATGCACAGCGTACGTTCTTAATGATCCTCTGTGTGAGTGGTTGGTCTTGCACTTTGAAGCTTAATTTGTACGTATGTGGTGTTATTTGAGTTTTGATTTTATTACTTGTGAGCAGTGTGCCCTGAGGTAAATACCCCGACTTGTACATTTCTTAGAAGCAAAAAATCGAAGACCGGGCCCACGCAGTAGTTTATGATCTACTTTCCCTATCACGAAGAGTCTTTTGTCACAGGAATAGGGTTGATTAAGCTAAATGACTGAGTGATTTTTTTAATAAACTACCAAAATTGATTACACTTAGGCTAAGGACTACACTTAGATTAAGGCTAGTGTTTCAATAGGTTATTTTACAAATTAATGGCTCGTATGAAAAATGTCTTCAGTTGAAATATTTTTATTTTATTTGTTTCAGCAGAGCATCAAACGCCTTCAACTTTCATTCAACTCCATATTAACACCCATCGATTTCAAAGAAAATAACACAAACCTATCATTATCCTTTTCCCAGCAAACACTCAAATCGAAATGGTCTCCACTTTCCGTGAACCGACCGTGTAAACTAACCATTAATCGGTATCAGAAATCGTTATTACATTTCAAAGAGCATTATAATAACTCAATTCAGAAGCGAGCGGGTTCCATTAAATGCGCGGTCATTTATCGAAGGCAGGGTGCAGTTTCATTAACTTTGTGAAAAACCCGATGATTGTGAGTTTGGAACGTAGATGAACGTAGAGTTTGATAAAAGTAGATTTTCGACGGCACGGTGGCGCAGTGGCTGAGCGATTGGCTGCTGCACTGCCTGTCGTAGGTTCGATCTCCGCAGGGAACAAATATTTGTATGAGATACAGGTAGTTGTTCCGGGTCTAGCTGTTTGTGTATGTGAGTTTAAATGTTCCGATACAGGAAAACTTCTTGGTAGGCCAACGTTTTCTAAAAAAAGGGGTTTCTTTAAGAGACCAAGGTTCGTGTTAGTCACCTTTTTGATCAGATGCTTGTCACTCCTTAAGAAATATTAACAAGTTAATCAAATTGACCACCAACTCAAATTATCCACACATTCAAATCACTTGTATGAAATGGCCACAACACGGGAAATTGAAGTAATCTGCTAACCTTTCATTTCCCTGTTAGCGTTTAGTTTTAGGTTATAGGAAATAAGGTACAAGTATGTATGAAGGTAGATGAGTATGTAAGTACATACAAAAAACACCTAAATGTATTTATCACTGATTTAAGTACAATCATTTGTTGCAAATGTCAACCTTAACATTTTACTAACAATAATCTAATTCAAACTCTCACACCTACGCACTAAAATGTCGTATCACTTAAAACATATTAAAGGAAAAGTACCGTTCAGCAAAAATACTGTGAGTGGCTATTTTTAACATAGCTTCGTTATTTATTCACAACAACAAAATCGTATTTAATTATAGAGGAGTGTTAGCACCCACTTAGCACTTTATACTGAGAGAAAATTAATAATGAAACGCCTACGAAAATCCCACCCTGAATATTTAAGAGGAGCACAAAATATTTCGTCGTTCTAAGATTATTATTACAATAACACCGCTTCAAACGTGCGCTTCCCAATTTTAGTTCCATTAAATGAAATCCACTAAATATAAAAAGTAAACAGGGGCAAGTTCATAATGTGCCTGAAGAATCGTAATAGAGCGGGAATTTATTAAATTTCGTCTAAGCTACGTGCTCGTCCCGAGGCCGTGGGGTTTCAACCCCATTAACCTTGTCTCGCCATGATTTAGGGGCGAAATACGAATTTCCCCGTATTTCTGCTTTTCACCTTTTTGTTCGGAACAGATTTTTACTTGGGGTTTAATAAACTGACACTCGGTAATGAAGGGAATTATCGCCCATTTGTACATTTAGACTTTTCAAATTGGTTTGGTTTACTTTGAATTGAATGAATTGAAGTTACCAACTGGATTTAACAATAGCTTCGTAAAATGGGTACCTATGTACCTTCATTTACTTCTATAGTTTTTTAAAGAGGCATCAAATATCACCCAATAATGCCCAAATTTTAAGCTTGCGGAATTTATCAAACAACTGAAATTAAAGCGAAACATGGTTAACGCATTTTATTGCAGAAAAATAGTGTTTCTATAAACAAAACATAAAATAAACTAAACTATTATTCAATCCCTTAATGAAAAAAACGCTTTAGTTAAAAATACTGAATTCATATTTTTGCCAAATAAAATCGTTGACGTAAGGTTTTGAACACATATTTCAAAGTTAATGTTCATTGTGAAACAGCAAGCAAAAAATATTTTTACTACTAAAATAAAATATCCATTAGGATCTCCATAACACATTTAGGATTGTAAGAAAATGTAATTTATGGTTTCTGCTTTTACTCAAATTATATTAGTAAGTGAAGGACTGCAATTTATGACAGTTTTTTTGAAAATTCAAGGTATGTGCATTGTACATGTACATATCCCACGCGATTTCGTAATTGCTAAGCCCTTGCTTACCCTTTGCTTGAAAGTCAGTTATGCGTCATAATGTCACGGTCTTTTACATTACAGTTTTAACCTTAGCGAAACTTTGAATTCACTCTTCGTCGACTATTTGTCAGCAGTATTTAAATGGATCAACACAGCAACAGCACCTTGATTCATGGATCAGACCTACACATAGTGTCGAAATGGTGATAATGTTGATGGTGATGGTAATGATTTTTTTGTCATGTTGTATGCACGTCATGTCCTTGCGACCATTTTTTTTTATCTTTCAAACACATACATAAACACACATTACATTTGTAGCTGCTAACAATCGTGTCTCTGTTGAGAAGCTTGCAATCCTCTATCCCAAATCAACAGTCAGTTCGAATTACTTATCTTGTTGATGTCTTCATTTCTGATTCGATCACCCAAGGAAACTCCGAACATAGCCCTCACAATTACTCACATAAAAAATATTTAGTAAAACACAGTACAGAATACTGATAAAATGCCTGCAACCATCAAAGCGTAGAGAGTAGAGAGCGTAATCTAGGAGACCGACCAAAGCAACGCCCATGAGATAATCAGGCGGTTCGTCCACCAAACAACAAAAAAATATTACGTAGGAATGTTCACTACACAAGGCATGTGCCTTGTTTGCGAAAATTTCGGAAATATTATTACAACGAAAAGGAAACATATTGAAATCTTGTATATCTCGTGTATATCGTGTAGCTAGATTTTAGGATGTGGCCATACATCCTAAAATCTAGCTAGACCGCAGTACAGAATCAATTCCACTTCTTACATAATCAGCACATCACTAAACTAGAAGCCAACACACACGACACAGGATAATCAGGGTTCGGACGGCCGGAACTATACTCGAGCGGAGGATATTAACGGGTAGATAAGGGGAAACAACTGATTGTGGAGGAAACGCTGGTGTGTGTACAGAGCCCTTTATAGTAGGGACTCGCTGTTTAGTGTATAGTTCGGTGATTTGGAGAGTGGGAATGTTTTGCAGGAAATAGTGCTGGGGTGCATTTGTTTTGCTGGATTTGGGTAGGAAATGGGTTAGTTAGGCATGCATGGATGGTGAATGGTCTGAGGGTCTATGGGCAGCACGTGTTTATGGTACAAGTTATGAATATTATTTATTATTTTATGCCCGGTTGATGGTAAAAGGCTCGTCTCCTATTACATGGGACTTAAAGATAACTGGCCAATGCTGGTGTGTGCAAATAGATACACCTCTACCTAACTCTTGTGTATTATAGGGATGTTGTTCTGTTTATTTTTAATGACGGTGTTATCATTGTAATATTTGAAGTTTTGAAAACATTAATGGTGGTTACAATATTCAGTTTTCTTTTTTCGACATACTTTAAACCCATCAGGTAATGTAATGTCACAGGTGCTTTTTATGGCACGCCTGTCGAAAATTAAAACACAATTTTAATCTTCAGACAGCCGATTTAACTCTGTGAATCGGTCCCCGGAGCAAAATACCAACATAAAACCAATTCGCATTACTTTTTTGGCGCGAAGACCGCCATTATTATTCAACTACTCATTCCATTAGCGTAATTTTCGCACATTTTGATAAGTTATACGCGTATTAATTACTCCAGACTTGGCTAACGCAGCGGGTTGTGGTGAGCTGCGTACATTGACCGTCTAGTGCATTATAAACGAGTAGTTTGTTCACTGATCACAGCGTGTTCAAGTTTAATAAAATATCTCTTTTGCACGCCATTAAGGAAAACCTTACCACATAAATTGTGAATCATTTAATTGCGAAACAAAAATGTTAACCTACTCTTAACTAAGACTGAACTAATGTGTGGGTACAGTCGCCAGCACATCAAGTTACCACAGACTAAAAATTTTCAAATTTCCAAATGATTTTAAACCATAAAATGCTGATGGTTAAGTTCTAAATCGAAAAAGAAAATTTAACAGTTTGTGTTAACAAATGAAAACAACCATAAATTTTTACCGAAGCAGTATTTGAAATTTATCAGTAAAATTGTTCGATCCTTGAAAAACTAGTAACTAGAATAAGTACTAGGTATATAGGTGGTTGTTTAAAAGCATTCCAACAGAAAACCATAAAGAAAAGCACTTGAAGTTAAACGCTATATAAAATTGACGAAAAAACCATATCTATTTGGCCAGGTTGACATAACATTAAACGCTGTTTAACCGAAACGGGTTTAACATTTTATCATTAGCCAGATCATCCTAGAAACGGTCATCTAAAACATTTTCCGTCCATTACGGGTCATCGCAGCGAGGGGCATGTATCAACATTTTATCCCCTCTCTCCCCACTTCCTGCGGGCCCAAACCTCCCCGCGAGATAAAAGTTAATGGGCCAACTTACCGCGAATTATTCCCCAGGCACGGCATATTTTTTTTCGGTATCTCAACAGTGTAAATGTTTCAATAATTTAGGCTGTTCTTTTTTTAACGAGCGGTATTTATGGTTTTATGGTAATTTTGGTCTGCGCCCCCAAATTGGTGGGGTTGGAAAATGTTCAGTTTTTAGGGTGAATATTGGTACCTATATTTGTAAATTGAGTAAGTTGGAACTTGCTAATGTTTGACGTCATAGTTTGGCAAAATGGTCACAAGTCTAACATTACATAAACGATCCGACATGTTTAAAAAATTGATAGACATTTTTAATGTGTAGAGCCACAATTTAATATTAAAATCAGTGTACCTTCGCTCAGTTACTCTTGAAAACTCTAACTAAAAATTCATCTTTTTCATAAAATATTGATCTGTAACAATAAAATAATAATGAATTTAATAAGCAGACTTAACAATAGATACTTAAAATTAATAAAACATCAAATAAAAGCCGCCCAGAGGCTGTCGCTTAATTCTCGTATTGTATTAATGAATATAGTAATTTCATTACGTTGGTATATTTTCAATAAACGGTTACAAATTGCTTTGACAATGAGCTGCCGTGAAATTAATTTGGCATTCAAATAACGAAATTATTCGTTTGTTCTGATCATTTTATTGATGTTCATTACGAAAAAAAAGAACGGAATTTTAGTCAGTGGGTAGAAACAGATTTTTATTAGATCACAAGAAAATGGCTACCTTTTTTTTTCACGGGGCTAAACCTACGCGACTGGTCTAAGACCGGGGAGAGTAGGATTTATTTCTACCTCACTAAAACCACCCCGATGGTCACCATACGCACATGGGAGCCACCGTTTCCTCTTAAAAGATAGACATATAGGTGGTCGAATATAATGTACATTGATGTGGGACATTATCCTACGACTCCTACGAGAAATAAGGTACGCATGACGACCAATCAAGTTATGAAAAAACCAAATTAAACCAATCAATCTCTCTTTGTACGGTAAGCTCATACAGTGCGAGGCCAGGTTATAGTGGATTTGTATAGCTTGATGTGTCGCCATGTGTACAAATGAGACTTAAAGTATACCATGACCAAGTTGTGGTCTACAGGTCTACCAGTGTTCCTTTCATCGGTACCGTTCAACCAGTAAGGTATGATATAATTTTCTGTAGTAGTAGTTTCAGTTACAGTTGTTTTTGATATAAGTTTCGTGATCATGGTGTTTGTAACAGCGCCGAAATATCGGGAACTCAAAATAAACAGTGGACATGGTGAATATCCCGTTTGTAGTGTTAATTATTATGTCAGTAAGATATGGAAAGGTAAAAGACAGAGACAGACAGACAGAGTAATTACTTTCACATTTATAAGATTAGTATACCTAGATACATTTGTATGACCAGATAATATTATATGAACTTGGACGTGTTGGAAGGAGTGTGCAAGTATCGTAGCGGGTGGCGTTCTGTCGTTTCTACCTTTTTTTTGATGGGAAATCATCAAATGACTCCTCCCGCTCTGGGCGGAGCGGAAGGAAGTGTCAGACTTTTACTGTCTTAAAACCATCCATGTTCCTTCTTTTGCTCTTTATGTTCCAGGGCCGCGGTATCTCTTTCGAACAGTCCCGCAGACCTGTCGTTTCTACCTGGGGTCCGTTGGAAAAACGCTTGATTGCATTACGTATGGATACTTTTATTAATCTATACATAATAATATTACAAAGGTGTAATTTTTTTTGTGAGTTTGTATGTAGAGGGTAACCTCTGGAAAATTCTTTTACCGACTAAAAGCAGCATTATTCGTGGGTACTTCAGGCTATAAATTATATTTATATCATGCATATTTGCCGAGCTATCACAATTTTTGCAGACGGAATCGCCGGTGAAGTGCAGGCTGGTCTATGATAAAAATGAAAGCTAAGACGCCGTGGATAAGAGTTTCAGAATATACCATTTATGCACTCCCTAAGTCAGTTTAGACACAACATACTGTTACACTTTTCTTTTCTTATATCTTCCTTTGTTGCTGAGTTACCTATATTTCAAAACATATCCATATATGTACATAAACACACAAACACACATATATATATATACATGTATGTATTGTGTAGTTTAAAGTTTATATTTTATTTTTTATTTTATGTTGTGTGCACTTGTGGCACGTGCCAAATAAATATATTTTCTTTCTTTCTTTCTTTCTATAAACAGATCTGAACGTCCGATAGACGCCTTCTGTAAAAACGAAGGGTCACGTTTTTGCTAAATGATTTTTCTTCGGATGAGCCACGTGTTTGTAGTATCACGTTTTAACATAATTGATGGTTTGATTACGTCAATTTATTACTTTCAACAAATTTTTGGGTATATATTCTGGGAATTAAGGAGGAGCTCGTGATTAAGTAATAAAAGCCGTACGGATCGATCTTTAAAGTTAAGCAGGTCTTGCCAAGGATAGTCTGTGAATGGACGACCATCCGACTTTCCTCCGTGTCTCGGAAAACACATTAAGCCGTTAATAAGTTATAGATCTTTCTCTGATAGTCGTTACAGGTGGTCAGTGGCCCGAAAATCTGACATCCAGTCTTACCAACGGGTATCGTATTACGCGGTACTAACTGGGATGTGGATGGCAGGTAAGCAGTCGCTCCATATAAAACACCGCTATTCAACTGCCTCCAGTCAGACTGGAAGCCGACCTCAGCATAGTTATGAAAAGGCTAGGCAGATGACATTTTGGGAATTACTAAAAGACTTGGCATTGTCTTGATAACCTCGAGTGTAGAGACCTGACTTTGATCCTAAACTAAACTAAAACCATGATAAAAAGATAAAAAGTATTCTATGTGTTAATCCAGGTTATAAACTATGTGTATTTACGTCTTTTCTCGACTAAATATCATCCCAGTAGCAGCAAGCACGATTTAAATGTCGTTACTGGTGTAATGTTTAGTAACCCCTGGCTACTACCCGAATGCAGGTGTGATTTTATGTTATGTTTATGAAAATTCTACTAATATTTTGAACGCGTATGAATGCAAAAGTTTGTTAGGTTTTCATGATGTCTAAATGTCTCGATGTTTGTGATTCTTTCACGCCAGCCTTTTTATCCCATTAGTACACTCCTGGGGAACAATTACCGAATCCACGCGGATGAAGCCGCGGACATAAGCTAGTTACAAAATAAAGCGTAAAGCCGAATTTTAGCATTGTTCTCTTAATCTTCAACCTCTGGCCACCCAATGCTAAACGTCAGGTTTCTTCAAAATCTCTCAACTTTTGGTGCTTTTGTGTCATAGCTATCCAGTTTCTTCCGTCTTCTTTAATAAGATCGTTTGCTCACCGAGTCGGTTGTCTTACCACATTCCTCCGTCCCGTCCGTGGTCTCCACCCATTCCCCCATCTTCCGTCCAGTCTATGGCATATATATGTCCCGCCTACTTCTGCTGTTTTTATGATACCACTTTTGCTTTGTCCGTAAACAACTTCATTGCGGACCCACTGGCCATACACCTGGTAGTATGGTGGGTCTAAAACTATACCACGGAGAAAATATTGTTGTGGACTACAAGAGCATATATTATTCAAGAGCTATCTATATTTAGGAATGTCTAATTATTTAAAACTATTATTTTCTATTGCGTACACATGCGTAAATCATGTAATTCAAGTTCAAATAGTCATTCCGTCTGCTATAATTTTATCCTAGCTTGACATTTATCTTATCAAACTTGTTTTAATCTAGAAACACTAGACATATTTAAGTGGGTGGGTTCCATCTTTAGGCTATTTTTCCCTTTAATAACCTTTCATAAAATATTCAAAATATTGTTGGACTTTTATCAGTTTTCAAGCAAAGCTTTTTACAAATGCGTGGGTCGTTAATAGGTTTCGTAACAAAAATGTGAGATGTATACCTAAATAGAGAAGGGTAACCAAAAGGCTTAGGGGAGCTACAAAATTTTTCGGGTTATAGGTAACCCGATTCGGCAGTATTTTTTGTTCAAAAAAGCCGACCCGAAGCGAACACTGCACATATTCAGCTTTTATTCGGATTTTGCTGATCGGCAAATAAAGTTCGGTACCTACCATTAACGGATTATGTTCGGCACAACATTCAAGCTAATCTGAGCGTCTTTTATTCAAACATATTTAACTACATGCAATTGATCATACTGCCGCCCACCGTCCTAAAAATATCGTTACCACCCCTTAAATCTCGTAAGTAAGTACTTCCTGATACCTACTCCGAAAACTCAAAGGTAAATAAGTAATGCTTGGAATTGTTAACGTTGTATCTGAAAATATATAAAGCTGGGTTTCGTAGCGAATTGACGTAAGGTTAAAAGTCTGACGATCCTTCACGAGGTTCATGTTTTGGTGCTAAGCGTCTTACTGGTTTCACATTGGTACACAAATATTGGCCATTTTTGACTTATAACCACATTATACATACCAAAACTTCATGCCTAGGTACAGAAAAACTTTCCAGTACCAGCATTCGTCAGTAACGTGTTTACCATAATTTTACCATAATGGTGATCTAAAAATTAGGCCAACTATGCCTAAAATCACACACTGATGCCCATTTTCGACAGGTAATATCATAAATACTTACCTTAATATTCATACTGTATTTAGGCATACATTTAGGGGTCGCCTAGTTTAGTAAAAACGGGTGTTATTCAACTATACAACCAGCGAGACACTCATAACTTTCCCTACAACTAAAAATATTCCTAAAAAGTGACAAAATAATATTTCACTAAAATCACAAGATTTTAGTTCTATATAAATTAACTTTAATATCGTTTAATCGTCAGACTGTACAGAAGT
The DNA here is from genome assembly GCA_950022335.1 of Eurois occulta. Taxonomy (NCBI): domain Eukaryota; kingdom Metazoa; phylum Arthropoda; class Insecta; order Lepidoptera; family Noctuidae; genus Eurois; species Eurois occulta. The sequence goes on from OX465486.1 coordinate 3,524,862, forward strand.
AATTAAAGCTCTTTCCAAGTCTTCCTTAGCAAAACAAGCATGAAATATAATTTCAAACAAAGTGAAATTTTCGTTTTAGTTTCGCTCTGCAGCAAATATAATTTAGCGCTTTTACTTTCAAGTCCGGAACACTCGAGTGCGCTTTATTTAGTAATAATTGACCCGAGTAAGTCGTGTCAAAGGATTTCTGGTTATTAGAAATTATGTTATTTTGCCAAAGATTAACTCAGTCACTCACACCGGCACGGCACGCAAACAGGAACGATTTTCATTAATGAATTCTATGTTTTTTTGTAGCGAAGTTAATAATTTGGTTTATTTTACAATATTTTAAAGGTCCCAATACTTACATGATTTTTTGAGTCAGTCTTCATCAAAATCGGGCCTAAGACACCCCTTAGTATTTTTCATTGTTCCTCATAGTTTCCGAATTGGCGATCCACCATCCTCGTATGGTTTCCAGTTATTGGAACTGAGCTCAGTAAGCACTTAAAAAACTCCCAAAAGAATCCAAACAATGACTGCAGCATTAAACCTGCAACACCAAATTTCATTTCACGTTCGAAAACAATACACGGTAGAGGCGAAGCGTTTCTGTTTATCATTCCATTCGAGCAGTTCCCGTCACCGCTCAAAGACATGCACACATCGGCAATTATAAAACAATTAGTAGAACAAGTTTGTTTGGACTGGTGGAGTTCAGGGGATAGTTATTAGCACGTTGCCTTGTTTACATGGTGCATTATGTGCTTTGCTGGTTTTTTTTTCAGAATAGAATTAGTCATGTACACTTACATTGTTAAGTAAAAACTTTGCAACTTTTAGAAGTGATTTTCTTCTACTATATTGATTGTTATTTTATGTTTTTAACTAGTTAGGTAGTATAGTATGTCATACTATACCTAATATTAGGGAAGTCTCAACACCTTTTAACTTAATACCAAATTAATTTTTAAGTGCTAAACCACACTTAAGTCGAAACCCAAGAATATTAAAAAAGTAATCACCTTATTTAGCTTCTAAAAGCAGCATAACATCTTAGCAGACGCCATTTTAGCTCAGACAAGCGAAAATACAGCGCAATATACTTTAGCACCACACTAAAGATACGAGGAGTTTATATCCGTGCCATCGCAGCCACATCATACTCCGGGAACCGCAGATGGCCATGTAACAATCTCTATAACAATAAAGGCGAAAAACGTTAAAATACGCCATCTAGCGAGGTACTAGCGAACTATGAAGACCGTAAGATTAAAAGTTCTATATCGCGCAAGTGAAGTTTTCAAATAAAATGTTACTGCAATTTTGGTTCATAATCTTAAGTTTGTACTTTTACTACTTAATTTGGTCGTTTCCTCTCTTTTCGCAGTTGTCGTTAAATGCTATTCAACATTTTATCGATCTTGTGGGGAAAAAGTGGCTCTTTGCGATCATAATGAGATCAGTGTGATTGCCTTTCAAATGACCATCACGACTGTTGGTTACAACACTCTGGGGTTCTATGCGTACCTCCATAACATGGCATGGTGATGATGACAACGGAATTTTCTAAAACACTGGATGGTAAAACAAAAGGTATAATTTGGTTGCAGTCAACCAAATTATACCTTTTGTTTTACCATGCAGTGTATCTTCTTCTGCATCTTCTTCTACTGTTGGTAATTAAGCTTCAACGGCAGTCCGTTGAAGCTTAATTACCAACAGTAGAAGAAGATGGTGTACGTTACAGGATTAAATTATTTATTTTTTGGCTTTATAGCCACAAAAAAAAAAATTAAAAAAAAAATTAAAAAATAAAATTATTTTTAGTGCACAAAATTATACGAAACTAAAAGGAGCGTTGCGTCGCCGTCGTTAGAAACACGATTTTCGTTTGAAATATTTTTGTAAAATAAAATATGAGCAAAGACTTGGTTGCAGCACCGCAGCAATAGGAAGCGAGCGGACATTTGACGTACATTCTACTTATATTGCCATAACGATACTTTTCAAGAATATTAAATTGAAAATTTGTGTCTAAATATTATGACGTGTATTAAAGTTTGAGTTCAACGGTTGATTTTTTTCTGGGAAACTGCAGTTGCCATACTCTGATCTAAAAATATAAACTTAAACCTAACTTCAAGTTTAAATGTCGATTCTTACGATTTTTCAGAACAAGGATTAACAAAATGAAATTAAGAATTCTGAGGGGCCAAGGATGAGTTATTGGGGTAGAAGCCGTAGAAGAGACAGTAAATAACCCCTCCTTTCGACCCGTTTAATTTGGCAAACGATGCACCAAACACCCTGTATATTACTTCGATGGTATTTTCGTGAAAAAAAAAACTTACGCTTCTACATAAAATGCAATTTTATTCAGTCAGCAACAAAAACAAAAAACGCAACCCCATATCCTGCTGAGAAAAACGAAATCAAATTAAAAGAAATAATCCAGCTTTTAATAAAAGTGTCAATGCTCTAGAAGCGTCATCTTCAGTAAGTTGTTACACAATCTAGGTTACAGGCAAAGAACATAAAAAATAAATTGAGTTGTTGCTTGTACTACCTTGCTGTTTAGATCTAGTCGTCCAGATTACCTAGATTTTTGTTTCTGTACCTAGGTTATAAACCTTTTGCCCTCCTAGACCTTAGCGACTAGTTTTACTGCCCAAGTGTAATTTGGTGATAAAATTTGGGTCTGTGGTTGCTAACATCACTCTTATCTATTCTAGAGATTTATGGGATTAAGAATATTAAGACTGTCATTTCTAACTTAACGCCAAAAGTTGGTGAAACTGGATAACAACACACACACACATAGTATCGTTATAGAATGTTTGTTACACTTTCACGCAAAAATTAATGATTGGATTTTGATGAAACTTTTCAGTAATATAAAAATAAATAAATAAAATAAAATTCATTTATTTCAGGCACGAGCCCATACAAAAGATAAATTTCCAAAAGAAAAATAATTTCAGGACCTAATTTCAAAATAAAAAAAACTAAATAAATACATAAATAAACAAAATGAAAATAAATAAAAAATTACATTAAAAATAATAACATTATAAATAATATTATTAATTAAAAATAAAATTAAAATCGTTAGCAAGAATATTGACAGCCATATACAAAGAAATAATTAGCTTCATATATGGCTCTCATTATTTCATTGTCAGAACAGAGTATCAGACAATGATGCTCTGTAGTGGCAACATGAATGCCAGGTAATTACCGCACCTCCATTTAGTCGCGTACCTACCAGCCGCGACTGTACGTGACCTTAAAATAATTTGTGTGAATAACTTCACAAAAAAATGCCGTCCTGTGTTTTTAGGAAATGTAAAAATTATACCGCTACTGTGAAAGATAAAAAAGTATCATTTCATGCGTAGGTATCAAGAAAAATATTTTTTTTTCTTTCTAATGGCAGCTGGCGCCTGAGATAAGTCACGTGCCATACGCGCTTGGCCAATGAGCATGCACCACACAATGACCACGTAATTAAAGAAATATATTTATCTCTCTCTACGAGTAACAACAGGGATTCCGTAGATGACATATAATTTTCTTATCTCTATCTTCGTGCGTCTAAGTAGCTATCTAGCAACATTGCGTCATTGATATCAGAAGTATTTAAAAAAAATATGATAAAACTATAATATCATAACGTAACATTGATAACGTAACTTCTTATTTAGTCAATCGAGCCAATAAGGTAAATTTTCAAAACATAATTTTAAAGCGTACTGTACAATATGGTTACAAACTAATGTAAAAGAATAAGCCAGTCTTGGATTATTATATACCTACATAATTATTGTTCCTTTTGCTGCAACTTGTAACACACTTACATTGTACCTTACATCTATACAATTAAATAAAAATTTGAGTGTCTGTTTGTAATATCCAAATAACAGCTTTTAACTGAATGCATTTGAAAATATATATGGCACTTATAACAAAAACACTTTTTTTTTTTTAAACTTTGTCTTTCCGTCGTTATTTCCGGCTAATCTCGTTACTTTTACTGGCAGATAGCTAATGTTATAGGGTCTAACTTAGGCTACAGTTTATTTTAGAAAAATAATTAGATACCGTGCAAAATATTAAAGCCCTTGAAATTGTTAACAAAATCCGATTTAAAAAGGGAAGTCATATTTTTTATAGTAATTTCACGCGAACGAAGGTGGTGGAGAACAGCTAGTATCATATAAAAACACACAGCATACCAAGTAACACAGCACTTTTAGAACCATTAGCTCGTCTGTTACACTGTCTACGTTCCCCTCCTAGGTTTTATTCAAACTCGTAACTCCTATCAGAAATACCCATTTTCACTAGCACAGGACTATTCTTTCACCACGTGTGAAAAATTAATGAGAACGAAGAAAATGGACACTCCTCTTAGTGGTACTTTGGTAGTGGGAAATTTTGTTTCTTTTATATTTTTGTAAGTGCACCGCGGTTTCACTCTGGCATACCGCAAAGCGGAGTGTGAAAATGTGAAAATAGTCGCTGTTTTTTTCTGTTTTGTTTACATTTACATCTTTGCTGGAATCTGAAATAGGCTTACTTTTTCCCGCGGATTAATCCCACGGGATTGTATAATAAGCCAGGTCATGGTCTACCTGTGGGTCAAATGTCATCGTTATAGATAGACTAATACACGGACAGACACAGTTATTTCCGCATAAAGTATGGATTATTTACATAGTTTAAAATTTCCTAGTCTAGGGAGAAGCATACTGATGACGAATTGGGAACTTACAAATTAAATAAAAATTAATTTGTTTTTTTTATGATGACGAATCGGGACTTCTTGTACCCATGGAAAAAAATTTGGTGACCAATCGGAACAGTGACGAAGCGGGCATATGCCACAATAACATCCCAAATTTATATATAGCACTAGCTTCCGCCAACCCACGACAATTCATATTTATACGCAATATCTTATTAATTACAGTCTACTAGCTTTTGCCCGCGGATTCGCTCGCGTTTATTTAAAATTTGACAATTAAACTCTTAAGTTAAAATCCAGTCCCGCATACCAAATCTTTTATAAAATATTAAGTAAAGCATTTATGAAAAAAAAACAAGTTTGCTGAAAAACTTTCTTAACATTATAAATAATGGCAAAGCAAAGCAAAGCTTCTAACATAGTGCCAAGAAACCCATTCCTGACAGAGAAATTTCACACACAATCTGCAAGGTGATTTACTGTACCTACAAGTATTATGTCTCGGGCCCAACCCCTCGATTTATGGAGCCGTAATCCGAACTTACCTGCAAATGTAACATTTGGAATCTTACTGACTAAAGGTAGGTAACATAAATAAATGAAAATATTCTTAATTGCACCAGTCTGTTTTACATAATTTGTGCGCTATTACAAATTAAAGATAGTTAATAACCATCGAAATTTTTTATGAAATTACTTTCCACAAAAACGATTACATTGAAACTTATAATGTCTAGTTTCAACACTCTCCAGTGTTAAAACTGGACGTTAATATTTGCTAGAATTTCATTGGTTAAAATTGAATTCTAAAGATTTTGGTAAACGAAATCTAGCACAAAAATATAGTTTACAACTAACTAAAAATCCAACAACGTAACATGACATTCTTCAAACTGGCGCTTATAACAGAATCGCTTTTACAGCAACCATCGGGTCAGAGGCGTTTAATCGTTCGGAACAGTTTACGAGCAGTCGTTCCATTCACAGCCGGGGCGCCTTCCGAATATTTCACCCTCACATATCCGAAGAAAAGGTGCACGTAGAATGTATGTAGTAACAAAATTAGATACAGCAAGGGCTGTAAACTTGTAAATAGTTCAAGCGCCACATTTTATTATTGTATTGGCTTATTTTACGGCTCATAAAGTTTTCGACTGTATTGATAATATTTGCATGACAACATCCCGTTTAGTTTCGCGACCTTCTGTTCTCCAACGTTTCGTGATGTTCGATTTGCTTAACAACTTTTTGATTACTCCTTACGTTTAGAACATTATGGGAATTCCAATTTTAATGTTGGACGTTATGTAAAATGTATTACCGATAATAATGGGTATTGGTTTTGCATGAGTGGATGTCTCCGATTTGATCAGAGTTATATGATGCGAAAGTTTGAACCAAAACCCCGCGTTGTAATAGAAGCGATCGCTCACACGAATATGCGATCGCCGCGATCATAATATTATGAGTCATATTAAATAATTTATTCGGAAAACTGGAAGGCGTTGTCTGTCGGCGCGACGACGCGATCGTGTTCGCTGGTCGCGAGTTCGTTTTGTTTAGGACGCGGCTATAATCATCTGAGATGGGTAGCAGTTTATGTCGTGTATGTCACTAATAACAAAACATACATAATAATACCAAGCAAGCGTATTCCAGTTTTCCAATACTTTACGATCGTATACAGTTGATTTATGTCAAGATAAAATCACTTAAAACGACTGAATGGGTTTTATTGAGATTTGACTGGAGTATCGTCAGCCAGAGCTACGAAATCAATACCTATCTGGTATTAAATTGGAAGAAGGATTTATTTAATCTTTATTTATTTCTTCGCCTTTGCCCGGGTTGTTGCTATGTTACGATCAAGTCGGGAGCAGCTACGAGGAAATATCATTTTAACGTAAAGTATCTATGTAGTGTCAATTTTGTCGTTGATATAGAACATCTTTTACAGCAGTCTATTAATAGTAATTGGGTTGTACATAGGCATGAAGGATTAGGTAGATCAACATTCATGCAAAAAAAAATAACAGCGAACATATTATGTGAACAGAGTACATAATTTTTTTTTTAAATCACCCTAATGTGCTGTGGACATCGGAATGAAATTTTTGTATTTTCATAATGTTTTCACATATGAGTCAACTTCACCTGAGGGCCTAGAGTCGTTTTCGAAGTGTTTCTTATTTCTAATATGACTTGAAACAAAATTAACATTCCCTTAGCTTTTCAGTAACTAAAGTCAAACAAAAATATTTTTATTTTTCCAACCACCGGTTTTCACTTTATCTAGCTTGGGTCTCCGTGACATAATGCGTAAATATATGAGAGTTACCTGAAATAAATGCTCGTTCAGCCGTTGGTCCCGGCTGTCAATCTAAATCTTTGACAGTCGTTACAGGTCCCGAAACTCTGACAACCAGTCTTACCAATGGGTATCGTATTATCCAGTACTAACTGGGTTGTGGAGGTCAGACAGGCAGGCTCCATGTCAAATACTGGTATTCAGCTGCATCCGGTTAGACTGGAAACAGACCTCAATAAAGTTGGGAAAAGGCTAGGCAGATGATGATTCTAGGAATAAATTATTATCCATTCTATATCAATTTCTATGAAACACTTTGAACAAAGAATGCGTACATTCTAGTCGATCCAATTCCTCCTTCTCCACATGCTCAAAGATATACGAATCCTCACATTTCACGGTCCCTATTAGACATAAAATTCCTAACCGTGTCTACTGTTCGAGATAGCTCTATATTCTAAGGCTCGCGTGACGGCAAAGGCTTTACAATCAACGTGAATCAGAGCACGTGAAAGTTTGGTACAAGTTTATTCAGAACGTTAGGTTTTTGAGTCTACGGTTTCTGTTTGTTGTGTCCTTGAGTATGAAGTGAGAAAACGGAGAGAAAGTGCTATGTTTCGTATACAGTCGCCAGCACATCAAAAACTGTCAAATGTCAAATGTTGATGGTTAAGTTCAAAATCGAATGAGAAAATTTGACAGTTTGTGGTAACTTGATACGCTGGTGACCTTACATACTGTTTTTATTTGTACTTGTTTGTAACTTGTGTGTCAACAAGTTAAAGGAGACTAGAGAGAAGACAATGTTATTAGATAAATAACATTATGTCGCACAAGTTTCGAGTCCTAAAACATACCAAGTTAAATACATATTCTCTAATCTGAGTTAAATAAGTAAATAGTCACATCACAGGTGTCTGATGAGATGACGAGTAATAGAGAAGTATGGAAGAAGATGATATACTACGCCAACCCTAAATGAATTGGGATTAGGGCAAGAGAATGAGATGATGAGTCACATCACAAATGAAAATTCATAAATAACAAAACGCGAAAATAAAAACGCATTCGAAAATATTTCGCCACGAATTTTACATAGCATAGAAGTCCTTATAAATAGCAGATTGTATAGATTCAATATACGCTCTGAAATGTTATCATAAACTTAACAGCTTTGTCTTACTTACCGGACCTCACAAACAAAATCAGGAATTAAACTTTTTCCCTCAAACCACCATGTTTACTTTCCTCCTATTACCGTGGTTACATCTAACTCAATTTCGTGTTAAAAGGAAATAAAAATTCAAACCAACCGCTTGTTCTTCAGTTTAACCCACGTCCCATATACGGGTGTGTTTTATGCAAAGCAACCGGCTAATTGTGCCAGCTCTCTAGAATTGTGGCGATGGAGTAAGCACGCCTTTTCGACCCGACGGAACCCAACTTTATGGGCCCGTAAAATATGGGAAATTCAGACGTTTTCGTACTTGTACTGCACTCGTGGGCTCGTATTGAAATTTTATTGGCGGCTTTTTATTGATGTGGATTTTTGATGTTTCGTGGATTGATTGACGAAATCGGTTGTCGTAATGCTGTTTGCATTTTTTTGGTATATTATTATCATTGAAAAACATAATACCTATTTAACGTTTAAGTCAGTGGCCCGAAAGCCTGACAACCAGTCTTACCAAGGGGCTATCGTATTACCTACACTAACTGGGTTGTGGAGGTCAGATAGGCAGTCGCTCCATGTAAAGTACTGGTATTCAGCTGCATCCGGTTAGACTGGAAGCCGAGCTCAACATAGTTGGGAAAAGGCTACGATAATGATTGGTTGCAAAAATATTTTTTAAATTATTCAACATCACTTGAAACTCCATACTACCGCCCTTACTATTCAACGGTTCTCCAAATATACTACGGCCATCATAATCAAGAATTGAATTTTTTTGGGCCAACCATTTACATTAATTTTTCTCCAAACTCTTGTCAACTTATACATTATTCTGAACCTGCATCACTTAGTCTGCGACTCTTACTCGTGTGTCTTATATTAATGAATCTGCTGGGCAGGCTTATAAAAGTACAGGCATTAAAATGGAGTTTCTTGCCGGTTCTTCTCCATAGGAAACGTCCAACCCGAACCGTGCACCTTTAGTCGACGTTTTATAAATACCCATGTAGGCCTATGTGAAATAAAATATTTTGATTTTGACAGATTTTATAAGGTCCTATGACGAGGTCACATAAGTAAATATATAAGTTTCCAATTACGGCAGACTTCTGTAAGTAATCTTGTAACATAATTGTGATTGCAATTTTTGTGCAAAAGAGGACTGCCATAAATCACAACAATTTTGTCCCCAACCCGAAAGAATAACATAACATAACATAACATCACGCCTGTAATCCTCGAAGGGTTAGGCAGAGGTCTACCTAATAGTACACCCACATTTCGCACAGTTATGTTAAGCCCCATGTAATAGGCGGCGAGCCCAATGCCATCAACCGAACACAAATCCAGACTCCGTGGCTGCTATTGAGAAAATTTGTGATGGAAAAACCCACTAACACTTTGCCCGACCTGGGTATTGAACCCAGAACCTCATGCTCAGCAGTCGCACTTGCGACCATTAGACCAGCGAGGCAGTCACTGAACTTTAAAGAAAGTACCGTCAAATTACCGAACAAGCATTGGCAACAAAACTATTTCAAATTAAAATTTCAGCGAGATTAACTAAAGGAAAATGGGCAAATTCAATTTAACGCCAGTCGACCTTTTCTACAAACCACCATTAAGGGAGTAACTGAAGAAAAACGCCGATAACAGCTGTTAATTAATCGTATAAATCTATAAGAGCAAAGCTATCAGAGGGCTTGTAATAGAATGATATTGCTTGTTAAGCAATTGAGTGGTGTTTGTTTAGTTTGTGTACCCCGATGATGTTTCGGCTCGTTTCAGATTTATAAGGGCCATTATTGCTGATGGCAAAGTGATTATGAAGTGTTCGGTTTATTGGTAGAGTTATTGTAAAGGTTTCATAAAGTGCTTTTGCTGATGGTTGCGCTTTTCAAATTAAGTGCGGAAAATTCTGGATTCTCGATTCTTCGTGGGATTCACAAGTTATTAATTTTTGTTTACTTATATGTAGGTATTCCATCATCAATCAAATGAATGACTAAACTCCTAAACCTTTTGGTTGAAATTGACCATTACAAAATTGCGTTATTAATTTTCATTTTCATTTAATAAACTGAAGTGGACGAAGCGAAATATGGAGTATGTAATAATCGAAGCATTGTATTTTGTACCTTTTGCCTATCTAGACGGTAGAAAGGCAGTGTGACCAAAAATGGTTATTCAAAAGTTTTTGCATTTCACAAAATCAGTTAACACCACCACATTAAAACGAATTTTAAGAACTAATTACTTTTTAATGAACAGGTTTAACCGCTCGTGAGAATCATCACAAATTACACACGCCAATACTTCGCCGAATCCATGTACACAAACTTCGTATTTAATTGTAAGTCAGTCCATAATAATGCACCATCAAAAACAGGCCATGAAATTGATATTAATTAATTTAAAAGCTTACCTACGGCTCGTTGCCAGGGAGGCAGGTTTTACTGGATTTCCATATATTTTCCGTGCATATTAATTACGAACGGTTAACGTCTGGCGTCGAGGAGCATTAGCTTAATTCGATGTCAGATACGATTTCGATTTTATTAATTTTTCCGCTCACATGGGACTGTGGATTGTAAGTCGCTGGATGTGGCAAGAATGTGGTTTATTTTGAAATAAAAAAACTGTACATAACTGTGATATTGGGGAATGTTTACTTGTATTTTAATATTGAGGCATGTTGAAAATTGGGAGTAGGCAGTTGAAAGAAAGACAGAAAATACATTTATTTGGCACATGCCACATGTGCACAGAATATAAAACGACAATAATGTATGAAAAAAAAATGTAACTCTGTGTGCCTCACGGCTGCGCCAAATAAGCCCAGTTCTGCAAAAAGCCGGGCAACTAGTGCCCGACGCTGGTGTTCAACTGAACCTGGATTAGTGTGGTTACGGATGTTGGAGTTAAGTTCTATATGAAGAAGTTCAGCCATGTAACTACTCTTCATGATACTTATTTTTGCCATCGAAAACCGTTTCTGTGTTTCGGTTTGTCCAGAATTTATATTTTGTCTCTGGGATCTCACACCTGCGATTTTTTAAGTCTTAAAGATGTGGGCAGATTGGGCAATAAAAAATTAAGTACCTGTTAGTGTGCTTGCTTAACTAACAACACACTAAGATTCTGCCAAGCAGAAGAACCTTACGCTGCTTCTGCACTGAATCTATTTTTATTAAAAAAAAAAACTAACCCTCGAGACTAATGGCACAATTAAAAGACAAAGGCATTTGTTATCCACAAGAAAACCATTAAAAAGTAATTTCAGATTATAAAACTAAAATATTTAATCCTCTGACCCTTCCAGCACTCATATCCCAAAGAGCCCACAAGGGTCGCGTGGGAGACGCACATTACGGATCCGTAGCGGTGAAATACGACGTACGGTATCAGCATGTCACAAATATTGGCGAGCGCGTGCTTTTTATTGGCGAGCACGGATCTACGGATCTACGGGTATGCGGGTGGCTGTTGGGATGTCGCTGAGTAAGACCCACCTGTACAGCAGTACGTATTTATGTTTTTTTTTTTAGTTTTTAGTTGCTTTGAATTTTGTTGCAAGGATTTCAAGGGTATTTTTTGCCTAAGTAAGTATAAGAACTCATGATAAGATAATCATGAGTTAACAAAGTTGGGAAAAGGTTTTCTCATCTGTTTCGGTCGGCTCCTAGTCTAACAGATGGCACCTAGTGATGCTGGCCGTGTAGAGGCTGTTCAGTTTAGTTTTTAGGGTTCCGTACCTTAAAAGGAAAAACGATACCCCTTATAGGATCAATCACGTGTCTAGCTGTCTGTCTGTCCGTCTGTCACAGCCATTGAAACTACTGGACCGATTGAGTTGAAATTTGGTACACATATGTAAGTCGGTAATACACTGGGAAGGGGGGGGGGGTTAAATTTTAAAATGAAAAAAAAAAATTGCAAACTATACTCGTATCGTGTAGGTAACATATTTATTTTTTTATAATTTTAAGGTAAATAGTTTTGAATTTAACAATTTTTTTTTTAAATACGAAAAATAGTTCTTTGCCTACAAATTACAGGAAAACCTATAAGAAATCTATGGTAACAAATTTGGGTCAGATTTAAAACAACTTACGGAATTAAGATAATTTAATTAGTTAATTTATTTAAACTACATGTACAATAGTGGTACATAGGCGGACTTAATGCCACAAGTCATTCTCTACCAGTCAACCTTTGGGTTAAATAAGAAAACATTGTGATAGGGGAAAAAATAAATATCTAAAAAATTACTTCTTGTTTAACATACGGAAAGTGGAGAGGGTTTCCAAGCGAGTCGAACTCGCACTTGTCCGGTTTTTCTTCAAGGAACGACAACCAGATTACAAACCTAGATGAACCGCACAGGGTCACAAGTTAATTAATTTGTAAATCTCCAAAGACGTGATGGTTTTAGGATGTCTAAACATAAACAAACAATTTTTTTTACAGTCAACAACCGTAATTTAGGCTATTGTTACTTGAAGTATTAGTTTAGAAAATCAGTCCACAATTTTAATCCGGTATAATCACCAACACCAGTTTTATATTTTTTAAGCAAAAAATGAAACTGTAAAAAACTTCTACCTTAACTAGAAAACATTTCACGTTTATCTTGAAACGCCACTTCTTAAACAGCTCTTTATTATTCATATTTTTATCACAACAGTTTGCTAAGTGCAACGCTCAAAGCTACGTGCAAGAACTACTGAAAAATATACTTTACGATTGTTCAAGCCAAGTTGATACTTATCACAGTACTGTTGACGACAAAATTAGTATTCTACCAGGGGGTGAAAGTACTATTGAATAAAATTTACTTTTATTAGAGATCGAATTTAATATCGATTGAATAATCTGCTCTTTTATTTCAAAATGGAAAGCAATATTATTTTCTTAATGAAACACTTTGCTATGACGTTTATTTGGTACAAAATTTTTAGAGGTCCAGTATTCATGATTCTTAAGGGTCTGCAGACTTTCTATCGGCCGACAGTTTAGTTGGGCGGCTAGCGCACAGTCGGTCAACTAAACGGTCGGGTTGGTGACAAAGGCGCAAATCAGACGAACAGTCGGTCCACTGCGCTCTAATATTTTGCTAGTATTTTTATAAAGGAAGTCTTTAAAGAAACCTACTCGTTTATTCATCATCATTCCCTTATCTCAATTAATTTGGGGTCGGCGCAGCATGTCTTCTTCTTCCATACTTCTCTATTACTCGTCATCTCAGCAGTCACCTCCTTCACACTGTCCATCTATCGCTTATTTGGTCTTCCTCCACTTTCATAGCCATCTACATTCATATTCAACATTCTCCTCACTACATTTTCCTCATTCCTCCGCATCACATGTCCATACCACGGTAACCGATTACTACACAACTTTTTCAGTCACCGGCGCCACTTTCACAGACTCTCTGTTATGTACTCATTCCTTATTTTATCCAACCGAATTACACCACACATCCCCCAAAAAAAATAAACAAAAACCTAGCTAATATGTTTACGGTTAGTATACTGAGTATACATATTAGCTGGGTTTCTGTTTAAATTTTGCAGGGTAAATGTCATACAGAGTTGTTTCCCGTGACAACTTGTCTTCTCAATATAAGTACCTAAATTTTATTCATTAATCTCTTCAAAAACTTTGTCACCGACTATACTAAGTCCTGCTTAAGTCATTATACGTAAACACTGCAACAGGAATACAATAATATCGCGCCAGTAATTATGTGAAATTAGTTTTTTTTCAACACGCTTACATCGCCGTACTGCCTTCAGTATACCAATGAAGTTATTTTGCGTGACTCTAATAAGACCGGGCTACTAGGGATGTGCGTGTTGCTTATTATTATTTTTTGTATCCGATAAACTGCGGATATTATTAGGTAAATTATTAGTCGTACTTCAATTTTAGTGATATTGAAGATTGCGATGAATTTTCGTAACGACGTTGTTCACACTAAAATAATTATCTATGCTTTGTACTTTATTCTTAAGCATTCATCAAAATTTTATACACTGTGTTACAATATACGATGCACCTGATACCTACCTAATTTCATGTAATTCATAAAATGTAACTCCCAATTGTGAGTTCAAATATAATTCAGGCTTAATAGTTAATTTACCATCGTTTGTATTTCGCAATTTTGCTTCGTAACTAAACCTACAATTATGTGGATGGTATCTGAAATGTGCATACCATTTTCCATTTTTAAACCACTGTTATGGCATGTTTGACATCAATGACATCATAGCAATGTTTGTTCTATCGTTCATTGAAAATTTCAACTTTTTATTCGCATTAAAAACAAATCCGCAAAACGTTTATCCGCTATGGAAAGTATTTTTCCCATCACTACGCTAATGGACGGTTAAAAGAGTAGGTGTGTAACATGTTTTATGCAAAAAACGCTAATGTTGAAAGCCTTTGAGTATTAACTAGTACTCAAATATATGTATATTAAAACTGGCAACTTTTTGCTTTCCTGTCTCAATTAACTAGTTGATGGCTAGTTTATAACGTAGACTCTTTGATTTTGCATTTAAAAGCCAATTTGTGAAATAGATTTTTGAACTTTTTTAATAAAATACATACATACATTATGTATCACAAATATATACATATAAAACTCACGTTTTTCTGACATGGATGGTTCTGACATGGACAGGCAAAAATCACAGAACTCCACCTGCTACTATCCTTGCATACGCCTTCTGCTAAAAAAAGTGAACTCCCAAAAATCAATCGATGTGTATGTCACAAATGTATAATAATTTAAAAAAAGCTAAAAGAGATCTATCTTTCTTTTAGTACCAGTCAAGCAGCCTTTAACAAAATGCATTCAAACTGAACACAGTTTTGCTTTACACTCTCCAACAAGAAATATGAGCATAATGGACTCCACTTACATCACCACACACTCTGACAAATAACTGGTGTCTCCATCACCAACGACCTAAAAATGCTTCCTCCCACTCTAACTTACAAACATACCTATATAAAACACCTGAAGATTTGATACCTCATACTATCTCGTTCTAAAAGCCAGATAAAGAAAGAGATCGCAATAACTCTTGGAGAAGATAAAACGTCTCCGTGTCGTATATTCAGGCCGTTTGTTCTGAACGGCTCATGTACTTTTATGTTCTCAGTCAAGTACAATACTGAGTCAGTGTACTTGCATCGGTCCTTGTTATCGGTTAAGCTTTTAAAATTGTTGCTGGAAATGTATTTGCCTTACTGTTGTGTTTTCTGTTTGAAAGATGAGTAGACTTGAACATGAGTGTGGTTTTCAGTTAAAAGGTACACGATAAGAACATTGCAAATAATACATCTTTAAGCGAAGGTTAACTAGAATTAATGAAATTAGTGAATGAGTGAATTATTTTTATTCATTCTTGTTGATTTGCCTTGTAAAATATTGTATGGAAACTAGTGAGTTGAAGATTGGTTACCACGTTTGTGGGTGTAATTAAACCAAATACTTAAGTAATGGTCAAAATAACTTCTTCCTGACAGTGCGCTGTCACTTAGCGTTAGCATAAACGGGCATTCAACGTAGTTCCTACCGTATTCTTATCACGCAAGGCACATTATCTCTTTATTTTATAGCAGTATCCTAGAAAATGTGACCTTTCGGGCTAAATTATTCAGTGATAGGTTTTACTGACTTTAGGTCGTACTACTAAACCCTTATCTAGGGGTAAATAAATTATTATATTCGATCAATTTGCTTTTAAAAATTTAAAGGGCTTGGTTTAAGCGGTTGATGTGCGCGGCCCTTTCCTCATTTTCCATAGCAACTACAATCAAGGTTGTTATGGAGGTGTGTCATAAAGCACAACCATTACTTAGATTAAATAAATTGTGATTCAGTTCTTCAATTTTCTTGATGTCATTTATTTTTATTGGGTCAACCCTCCACACTATTCTCAAACCACTGCAACTCCTGAAAGCTAGAATCAACAGTGTAAATTAAATAAATTGTGATTTTGTTCTTCAATTTTCTCGATGTATTTATTTTATTGGGATCATTCCGCCACACTATTTCTAAACTACTGCAACTCCTGCAAACCAGGATTAACTGTGGTAACCACCAGCAAAGCACCGAGATAGCTTGACAAAGTCCCAGAGAACCAATTTAACTGTTTTGGATCCCGCAACGAAATTAATCAGAAAAGAATAGCGAAGGAGTTGGAAAAACATAATTTCCCCTCCACATCAGCAGGAGACCGAACAAAACAAGGCAAATAGACACAACTGGGATGAGCCTTGTTGCCTAACACCATGGATAAAATATTATCATTAATAGTTAGGGGTCCTAAGTTGTAGGTTATTTCTACATGTAAAAGTAGACTACCAGAAAACTGTTCACTTTAAACTGAAACAATTCACGAAAATAGCTACATTTGAAATGCAGTACGTGCCTTGCTCCCATTACTAGTAGATGTTAAGATGTCCTAGCGAAAGGTCTCGGGGACTCATTAGGTGCTAACGGGACCAAACCTTTTACCTTCGGTTTACCGACATTACCCAGAAACTAGAAGCGCTGAAACATAAGTCACATTTTCTTACGCTTGTAAACTTGATACTGATGTGAACCTTTTTGAGGTATGAGTATGTTAGCATGTTTTAGAGTTTCAGTGTTTGAGGTTAGCTCTTGGCCTCATATTATATTTAAGATTAGCTTACTATCATTAATCTTAACCCTACTTCTTCTTACTATCTTAATCCTAATACTCTGTTTATAAATGAGCTTTCAACTGTTTTGTGAGGATCAAAGGTTTTTGTTGATTATATATTTATTCATCTTATTACTTTTCCGATGTACGATGTTTTATTTGACTTCAAATGAAAAATCTATACGAAAACAAAGCTATTCTGTCATATTTTTTTTCGTATAAATGAAATCTGGCGTAATACATAACAACGTTTTAATTTTCAAGAATATTAAGTTGGGGCATAGTATAAAATGGTTAAACATATAACTGGATGTTCTACAAATTGACAACTGTGTGAAGTTTCTAGCCCTCAACAATTTAGCTTTGAACCATCACAGATTCGTAAATAAAGTTCAAAGAACTTCAGAACATCTACCAAATTATACATACATACAAGTACTATGTACCTACGTACCCATTAGGTGGAAGCACAAAGCGACTGCAATTCCGTTTGCAGTTGCCTGCCTTTATGCAGTCGAAACAGGGTAGCCATGTACCTACAAAGTTTGAGGATGTTAACTTGAATAGCTGAAATTACTTTTCGAAAGTTATATGGGTTTCCTGCGAGGATAGTAATTATTATGGTTATATACTATGTAGATAAAGCCACATTTTGTGTAAAAAAGTAACTTTACAAAAGAGACAGAAAACGATTAAAAACGTACTGTTTCTTAATATTTGTGATAAAGATTCTTCTCCCTTTTGCTCTGGTGTTGTTTGTCTACCCTCAATTTGTTTATGTTTGAAATCTCAGAGGTGACAAACTCAAGTTCGGGTCAGGTTGATTCGGCACGGCATGACCATAAAATGGATTACATTTAGATATCAGTAGATAACGTTCTGAGTCTGCGTGCCGAAGGAAAGCCGTTTTTTTTTTATTATAAAAAAAAAATATTGCCCTACACTAGGATTATCTCATGTATCGTGGGTGCGTTAGATGTTTGTAACATCTAAACTCACATACACTAACAGCCAGACCGAGAACAACTACCGTACATACCTACAAAAATTTGTTCCGTGCGGGAATCCCGCGACATGCAGCGCAGCAGCCAATCGCTCAGCCACTGCGCCAACCGTGTCGTCGAATATGTGTAGTAATGGCTTCTGATCAGTACTATTGTTCACCAATTCTGCCGCATCAACTGTGCCGAACAAGTATGTTGTGAAACAGCCAAGCAGGATCTTGAGTTAATTACCAGTTCAATTGAACATTGGATTTACCCGACAATAATGAAGCTCTCAGTAACTATTCCGTGATTTTGATCAAGCTAGTTCTAAGAATCTTCGTAACCTATTATTGGGAACTCACACCACAATTATTTACACTCGCTTACCCTTTCAGTCAAAACAGGTATAATAATATTATTTTGTGTATAAACAACAAATCTAATATTGAAATTAACTGGAAAGGTAAATCAAACAGCTACGCGTAAACGTGCTACGAAATGCTACGTCAGTGTTATCGTTGCTACGGCGTAGGCAATGCTACGGTTTATATGAAAGATAAGCAAACTTGTTTTGTTGCTCTGTTCGACATAAAAGCACCCGAAGGGTAACCAACGGGATCCATGTAATAGTGGCGAGCCTATTGCCATCAACCGGGCACTAATCCAGACTCCGTGGCTGCTACTGAGAAATTCCTGATGGAAAAACCCAATACCACTTTGCCGACCCGGGAATCGAACTAAAGACCTCATGCTCAGCAGCCGCGATTTTGACCACTAGACCAACGAGGCAATAATTAATTAAATACTTGATAAATGAAGACTGTACAAAGAAACCTGAACATGTTTTACCAAAACAAGCTTCGAAAATTCCAAGACATTCTTAGGTTTCGTTTCGTCCACGTCTACCTAATTTACGGTTAAGGATCAAAAACCGTAATTTTCAGGACAAAATCCCCTTATCTTACTACGTAGTCTTCCTACCGAAAGCGCAGCTTATTTAATAGTTTCTTAATTACTGCTAATCTTGCTGCAACTGTATCCACCTAGTAATTTGCTCTATTTAAACCGTCTGACGAACTGAAAGGGCTTTCTCACTAAATTAA
Organism: Eurois occulta; assembly: GCA_950022335.1. Taxonomy (NCBI): domain Eukaryota; kingdom Metazoa; phylum Arthropoda; class Insecta; order Lepidoptera; family Noctuidae; genus Eurois; species Eurois occulta. The sequence goes on from OX465486.1 coordinate 3,543,870, forward strand.
ACGCGAGAGGAATAGCCTTACGCTGAGTCGGGTTGAGTCTTTATTTTTAACTTTGAAAGGTACGATTTTATGTTAGGAAGAAGGATTAGTCTTGATGAGATTATTTTTAGATTCTCAATCAACCAAGTGTGAAAAATGAGTGTTGGTGGAACTGAATTTGAAATCGTAATATTGCTAATGATCTCGCGGGCATGTAGGTACGTACATTACGATCCCGTCGGTAAATAATCGTCTTCGTAATATTAAACCTTGGATTACTCCTGGACTAATCCGATGTATAAGGCACAGAGATAAACTTCACCAGAGAACTAAGAAATACCCTGATAATTTAATAATTCTAAACACCTATAAAAGATACAGGAATTTCTGCAACAATCTCCTAAAGAAGCTTAAAAATAATTACGATAAAAATGAATTAAATAAAGCAGGCAACAATAGCAAGCAGATTTGGAAGCATATTAAAAACGTCACCTACATGACTAAACAACGTGAATCAAATTCGAGGTTACTGCTTACTAATCCTTCACCTCTCTCATCCGCTAACAAAGTAAATAACTTTTTTGTTAATGTTGGGAAAACTCTGGCCGAACAGATACCGAAACATTGCGCCCAACCATCTTTTAAAAAATTTAACAACAGTTGTAACCTGAAATCATTTGCTTTGCTGGATATTGACGAAAACGAAATATCCAGAATCATTTCGGGCCTTAAAGATGACTGTGCAGTTGGATGGGATAATATAAGCAACAAGATTCTTAAACTCTTTAAGCATATATTGGCACCTCCCTTAACGCATATATTTCAAATCTGTCTTTCCAAAGGAATTTTCCCTAACGGTCTAAAAAAGGCTGTTGTAATCCCTGTATATAAATCTGGAGACCGGGACTTGGTGAATAACTATAGGCCCATATCATTACTCCCCTCAATCTCAAAAATACTTGAGAAAATTATAAACAACAGACTAGTTAACTACCTAGAAAAAAACAACATCTTGTCACCTGCGCAATTTGGTTTCAGAGCCAAATTATCCACAGCCGATGCGGTGCATAGCCTGACCGATTATGTCACAGAAGAGCTTGGCAAAGGGAACCAGGTCCTGGGAGTCTTCTTTGATTTGGCGAAAGCCTTTGATACTGTCTCTGTTTCTGTGCTTCTAAGAAAATTAGAGGCAATAGGAATAAGGGGAACGCCGTTGACTTTACTTACTGACTACTTAGACGACCGATACCAATGTGTTAGGATTGACAACTTTACTAGCGATGAGCAGAAAAATACTGGATTTGGTGTTCCCCAAGGGAGTATTTTGGGCCCTACCCTATTCTTGGTTTATATTAACGACTTGTGTAATCTAAATATCAAGCACGGCAAAATCATTTCTTATGCTGACGACACGGCGCTAATATTTTCTGCTAAAAACAGCAGCGAACTATTTGAAAACGCTCAACTTGGTTTTAATACTGTGACTAATTGGCTTCAAAGCAATTTACTAACACTAAATGCTGACAAGACAAAATACATTCACTTTTCCATGCGCAAGCCTCAACTTAACACTGCTAACTTCCATTTATATGCCCATCAATGTGATAACCTGTCAGTCAACATGTGCAACTGTCCTCCTATCCTCAAAACCTGTAACATTAAATACCTCGGTTTTATAATAGACGACACACTCTCTTTTAAGTATCATATTGAAAGTCTGGTTAAAAGAGTGCGAAAATTAATATACGTATTTAAAAAAATACGAACTTTTGCAGATTCAAAATTGATCACACAAGTTTATTTCGCCCTATGTCAATCCATAATTCGTTACTGTATCATTTCATGGGGTGGCGCATCAAAAACTACCCTGCTTCCCCTTGAAAGAGCTCAAAGAGCAATTTTAAAAGTAGCAAACTTCCATCCCTTTTACTTTCCCACAGATCAGCTGTATAAATCCTGCAACGTGCTGACTGTGCGCCAGCTATTCATTATGCACTTAGTTTTAAAACAGCACACCATGCTCACGTACCATGCTGACAATACTAACAAGAGACGGAATGATATAGTATGCATTTCTAATGCAACCTCAAAACATGTCTTTGTGGAAAGATTCTTTTCATTTTTAGGCCCATTTCTGTACAATAGATTAAATAGAAAACTAAGTATATTTAAGTTAAATTATTTTAGCTGTAAAAAGTCTATAATTACTTTTCTACAACTCTTATCTTATGCACAGACAGAAGACTTACTTGTTGTGTGCAAGTAAACTGCTGACACGCTGTTTTTTTTATTTTTATTTGATGTAAGTTTTAATTTTAGTACTTTACTTTTCATTGAATGTTAATTTATTTATTTTAAGTAGATATTTATGCACCTTGTGGCCTGAAACACAGGTTCAACCTAGTTCAGGCAATAATCAACTGTGCTCTATTTTATTTGTTAAGATATTTCATTGTAAATGTGCCCCTTTTTATAAATAAACGATTATTATCATTATTATTAAAATTACCTTCAAGATAGGCATACCTTCATGAAAATTAACATGTTTAAGCAAGATTGTATTTAATTTGTCTTGTAAGTTAATTATTATCATTCATAATTCTCCTGCCTCCCAATTTATATGGGGTCAGCGCAGCATGCCTTCAATGGTTTTTAGTTAATACGAATGGGTCAAATCTTGCAAATGAATTTACAGTGTTATTATCACCAATCGACTACCCTCAGTTTGAGAACATGCATTTTCCTTGCAGTAGACTGGTCTCAATATTTATATTATTTACCGAATAAACTAATTATTGAATTGGTGGATGTCAAATGTTTCTAATTCGGCAATACCTATGTTGGGTGTAAAAAAGACTCTTCACGAAGCCGAACAGAGAGAACAGGTGCCCATCTGTACTCACCGTCACTACGACAATTTTTTTAGCTCTGGATCATACCTGAGAACCTTCCAGTTACGGATATATTGAAAGTTTCAACTTTATCACACTTTTTTTTAAAACACAAGTTTTAATGTTAGAACTTTAATTTTAAATAAAATCCATCAGCATAATGTTTTGAGTGCGTCACATTGCGTCCGTGATTTAAAAAAAAAAGTCGTTACCCAGCAATATTTTTACGTAGAGTACCTTAGTTTGATGTACAGAATGGGTTCGTAAAGGGTCGGGTTTCAACTTGTATGCAAGTAGAAACAGGATACTGCATCTAGTCGAGACTCACACGTTGATTAACAAATACATCATTAATTATGCTAGCGCAGTATATTCAGAATTCTCATTAATGTTATGTTTGAATTTGATAGATTATGCCAATTACGTGGTCATTGCACCATGTTTGTGGTTCATTAGTGGTCAATCTACGGTTTACTGCATCCTTATTTACATAAATGAAAACTTGAAACTCCGAATGTTACAAACATACTATTTTGTTTATTTATTTAAGAATATTATCACGTCAAATGTTGTTGGAGCAGAGTTCAAAAAAAACTTTTTTGCAAAAAATAAAACCGACTTCAAAAACACAAAAAAGCGACAAATAAATTTAGCTTCAGAACTCGGTTTTATTTTTGCAAAAAAATTTTTTTTCCTTTTTCATTTGCTAACCTATACAAATATCTTCTATGCGTTTATTTTAAATTGTTAACAAAACATTTTATGGTAATAGGCTTATCTTAAATAAAATGGAACCTAACACTACTACCTAATTGTCGAAATCTGGGTGTATTGTACACATCTGCGTACACCCTCAAAGCATACAGGCGTTATATTAGGTTACGATATTATATAAACAAGAAACATCCAAGCGATTCAGCAATCACGACAGATGTGTTGTCTATTATTGAAGAGTTCCATTGTATATCTCCATAGATCAGTATCCGATTTAAATAGGACCATTTCGGAATAAATCCCTATCGAACAAAAAAAAAAATTTTGCAAATTTGTCCATATATGACGGAGGAGCCGGGAGAAGAATATAAACATCCGAATTGAGAACCTCCTCCTTTTTTGAAGTCGGTTAAAAATGGGTATAAGTGCGACTATTCAATATTATAGTAGTGTGTTTTCCTATAGTATTTTTTCATGGACATTTAGCAGGTTTTTGCCCCCAAATAATAGCCGAACGTTACTCCGTTTTTCTAATAAAATGATAGAATTTCGGCATACTAAAAATCGGGGTCGTATAATTGGGTCTTGTGAGCCCCAACTAAATTTAAGCCAACCAAAATACCTGCGGAGCGTTTAAAAGCTGTCATTTTTCGATACCACATACCACAACAAACTTATAATATTTCTCTGTTTACATAGAAAAGCGTCCTTGAACTTTGATAGTCTACACGATAAAATCTCCTGTTTTTTAAGGCTCTTGGCAATGTTGACAAAGGCATAAAAATTGTAATGGTAGGCCGCCTCCGCCTACATCCATTGACATGAAACCGTGTAGGTTCTACCTGACGGAGACAAACCAATTTCAGAGGATCAGATAACGGAGTCAACCTAGTATATTGTAGGATGATATCATGTTTGAACTTCAACTATATATATAGTACGCGATTCAATTTCGTGGGTGGTATAAAAGGTCCTCTCATAAGAAATGAGTTTTAAAACTTCCGCTGCGGAACATGGAACAAAAATTTGTTTTGATATTTTCATGTTTATCACAATTTGCAGACTGGTAAGAAATTAGTATTTCGCAGATACGATGGCTATGCTACTTATGTAATGTTTTTGTCAATTTTAAACTTAATTATAATATTGCGGAGGAATAAAGAAAATTTCGTGAGGAAAGTTTTGAGTATGAATGTTGATGGGTATAAGAGTAGAGGAAGACCAGAAAAGCGATGGATTGACTGTGTGAAGGATAATGTGGCAAAACGGAGGTGTATGATGCGATGAGAAGTAATAGAGAAGTATGAGAAGAAGACACATGCTGCGCCGACCCCAAAACAATTGGGATTAAGGCAGGAGAATGATGAATGAATGAATGAATGAATGATGAATAAAGGTAAAGTTGGTTATTTTGGATGTGGGAGGTAATCTCCTATAGTACCCACTTGATTTCAAAAATTCTTTCACTGATAGAAAGTTACTGAGTTTCTTAAGACATGTGTGTTTCTTCTAAGTGGACAAGAAGCAAAAGCAGTACAAAAAAAAACTTATAAAAATGGCGAAGGCCGCTGTTTCTGCTCTACTTTTAAAGTATGGATAACCTTGTCTGTGAGAGAAACCCCGTTGTGATCTTTCTGTCAGTAAGTTTTGACGCAATTTGCTTACTAAAACTATATCTACCTTGCTTAAACTTGAGCAGAGTCTATGCGAAAGCACAAGTGAGATATATTCAGTAAATAACTTACTTTATCGCTTGTTGGAAATAAAACATTAAATTTTTATTAATTTTTAAACGAAACATATTTTATTAAAATTTCTTTTTTTGTTTTTTTTTTCCTCATTAATATTTCCAGTAAGTTATACTGTCACTTTCAAAGACAAGACATTAACGGGCGTCTACCAAAGTAGCAACTATTCGACGTACTCACAATATTCTTGCAAAACTAGTTAATGACATTTTAATTGCATTCTAATGCCAGGAAATTTAATTAGTGCAACGTCAAATAAGTTGTTGGCAGTTTTCTTCAAAGCATATTAATCCTGAATTTTTACACGAAAGTTTTAATTACCTTGACGTACGAAGCCTCGTAAATGACAATACTAGCCTATGAAATTTTACCGTTTTTATATTTTTCAAGTTTAAATCTAAAATTACACTCTAAAAATGGTGTTTTTAATTACTATACTCGTCTGACGATTCTTTCATTTATAATCTCTTAAAACGAAGAACGAATTTTGATCAATTAACTTTTTTTTCGGAGAATTTCCTTTATTATCCGATAATTAAGAAGAATCAGAAGTGGAACAAAAGCGAGTCTAATGGAAAAATTGAGGAAAATCTTTGACCAGCAGTGGGACAGTACAGACTAGCTATAACAATGTATAAATCTGACTGTACCATTAGTAGCCATAGCAACGTAATAGAATAAGCAAGTATGAACATTATTATCACTTCATACACACACACATCTTGCAAACATCAAGGCGACGAAGCAGCCAATTTTATTTTCATGAAAGTAATTTTATACTCAGCACTGGTTCGAGGTGCTGCAAGCAAAGAGTTCCTGAAAGGACGTGAGTGGGACGCTGTTGCCCAGGAGTGCGACAGTACAGCCTGAGGAAAATAATTTAATACTAACTGCTGGTTCGAGATGGCGCTAGAAAAGGGTTCTTGGAAGCACTTGACTTTGGTGACGCCTTTTACTAGTGCAGGAAAGTACGGCCCATGGTAAATATTAACACTTGGGTGAAGAAAAAGTTGAAAGAGGAATACCGGGAAACTCCAGTCCAGTTTTAAATTATCAAAGCAACATTTAATCATTTTTCGTAAAACGAAATTACAAGTTAGGTCCGCTGAATTACTCTACTTTCACAAATTACCCTGAATAACATAATTCTCTTAAATTTGATATAACAATTAATGATGACGGCACATTGCGGCTCATTTGCGGCCGGACAATGGGGCTTTGTTGATACCCCCATAACGGCATGAAACAACACGAAACAGATACTGAAATAAAAATAACACGGTTGGCTGAATACATCGCACACTGCGAACCATCCATTCTAATCCTTCCCGCCGATTTAGAAATTTAAATTAAGGGTATACCAGACGATTTTAATATTTCACTTCGGGGAGCGTTGTTAGAATTCATTATGTAAAATAGTTTGCGGGCACATTGAAAATTAGCCGGTATAACACGGCTAATGATGCGTTGGAAACGGAATTTGTATCTGGTTTTGATCAAAGATCTGTTTGTTTGTTGAAGAGATTTAATTAGCTGCAGTATTGATATGGGAAATTGATGTCATTTGATGAGCGTTTACGAATTTTGTGGCACACTGCACCAGATTAGCTAGAATTTGTCACCTTATTTGCACCAGTTCATCCCGATCTGAGACTATCTTGATCCAATTTAAAAAAAAAGCGTTGACATGTATTATTTAAAGACATAACACTTTCTTCAAAACTATCTAGTTACCACAGGATAGCCATACGTTTTTCTTTCTGAAGACATTTTATTTGCTGTAATAAGACAGGTATGATGGAACTCCGCATAGAAACGTTATTCTATTAAGTGTCAACGTAGGCAGCGTTTCATTTTCCTACGACCACTTTCAGAAAGGGAAGCTTATGCCAAGCTTTTCCGAAATCTTTGTCGGTGGCAGAATGTCACTTTTTCTAAGCCCAAAAGAGTTAGTACGAGGGCGGCACTGAAAATTTCGGGAATCAAGGAAGTGACACAACATTACTATTTAAAAATGTATTTATTGCTTTTCGAAGTATTCTCCGCGAAATTGGACACATTTTTCCATACGATGGAACCAATCATTGAAGCAACCATTCCATTCGGAAGTTGGGGTCTCCAAAATGGCCGTTTTGTAGTCGTCCACAGCTTCTTCGGGTGATGAAAATATCTGACCACGCAATTTATTCTTTATTTTAGGGAAAGTATAGAAATCATTAGGGCTTAGGTCGGGGCTGTACGGCGGATGGTCTAATAATTCTATGTTTTCTTGCTCTAAAAACTCTTTTGTTCTGTGCGCGGTGTGAGAACTCGCATTGTCGTGATGGAGGATGATGCGGCGGTTGCAGTTCTCTTTACGGAGTTCAGAAACGACCTGGGGCAAACAAATGCTAGCATACCATTCTGCATTAACCGTTCTTTGTCCCTCAAGAGGAATAGTCGCAACATGGCCGGTTTTGGAGACAAACGTGGCCACCATTTTTTTTGCAACACTCCGTGAACGAACAATTTTTGTTGGCTTTAACTCATTTTCGAACACCCAAACTCGTGACTGGTTTTTTGTTTCGGGTTCGTACGCGTATATCCAGGATTCGTCACCTGATAGGATGTTGTATACAGCATTTGAGGATCCTGCGTGGAATCTTTCGAGAGTTCTGACGGACCAAGTAACGCGAGCCGCTTTTTGCTCTTCACAGAGCGAATGCGGTATCCATCGGGAAAACAACTTTTTTACACCTAATTGTTCATGCAAGATTATTTGTATTTGACTCATGCCAATGTCTAAAGTTGCTTGAATTTCGCGGTATGTCACATGTCGATCTTCCTCAATCAGCTTACGCACAGCATCAACGTTTTCTTGGGTGACTGCAGTTTTTGGACGACCTTGACGGGGATCATCACTGAGCTTGACACGTCCACGTTGAAATTCAGCAAACCAGCGATAAATTGTGGTTTAGGATAGGGCTTCATCACCAAATGCAGAAATCATCCGGTAAACACACTGTTTTTGTGTTAAACCACTTCGAAAGTCATAATAAATGATCGCTCTTGAATTTTCTCGAGTCAATTCCATTTTCTCAACGACTAAACAAGTTTGACAAAACCTTGTGACAAGACCGAGAATCTTTTTTTAAATAAATAAATGGTATTCGATTCTTAAAACCAAGGAGTTTTCAATTAAAAAGATTTGAATATGACAGGAACAGTGGAAATATTCCTTTCCCGATACTTTTAGTGCAGACTGCGTATAATAACATTCTAGTTAATACACTCTTAAAACCCGTTAAAAAATCCGTCCAGTCGTTCGTCCGTTGTTCGTCCGTTGTTAAGCCGTTGGTCCCGGCTGTCATTTGTAGATCTGTGACAGCTATTGCGGTAGTCAGCGACCCAAAAAGTCTGACAACCAGCCTTACCAAAGGGAATCGTGTTACTAGTACTAGCTGGGTTGTGGAGGTCAGATAGGCAGTCGCTCCATGTAAAATACGGGTATTCAGCTGCATCCGGTTAGACTGGGAGCCGACCCCAACATAGTTGGGAAAAGGCTAGGCAGATTATGATGACATTCTTAAAATCATTTAAGTCACCGTCAGAAAACGGACAACCTAAACCACTAGATCTAGAAGCACTAAGGAAAGGATTTTTGCAAATTCATCCCCGAAAAGGGTTAAATAGGTGTTATAGTTGGCGAAAGGACCTCATTTGGATCGAGAGGCTGATCCCATCAGGCACATGACGAGTTAGTTTAGCAAGAAGCAATGTGAAAATAAACATCACAAGTGAACAACTAAATTGCTACGCTAATTGTGCAATTCTAATTAGAGAAGCACTTAAGACTCCGCATAATGAACTAAGTCAAGTTCCTAATTAGCTTTCTAACCTAATTATGACTAGTTGCAATTTTAACCAAAGTAGCGTTGCAGCCAGTGACTTAAAAATTTTCTTTTGGCTGAATAATTAAGGTACAGCGCCTGTAAAAGGTACAGAAAAGTTACAGTTCTTATATAATCAAATTAAAACACCTCCAGTCTCATGTGGGTCCGCCCCATCACGCTTGTAACCCACAAGGGGTTAGGCAGAGGTGTACTTATAGCACACCCACATCTTGAAGTTATGTTAAGTTCTGTATAGCCTTTTGCCACCCCACTGGGCACAAATCCAAACTCCATGTTGTCCATTGAGAAATTTCTGATTGAAAACCCAATATTACTTTGCCGGGTTTGGGGAGCACTAGACCAATGAGGGACCCAAGCAGGCGTGACAAATTACTGTGGGTTCTTAAACAAACATCAGTTTCACTTACCCGTTTTATGTTAAGACTTTGCTGAATACTAGATTTCTTTATCATTAATAAAAAAATAGAGACGTCTATTTTCTTTTTTTATTCATTCACATGTACAAAAAAATAGGCTGCAATGAAAGAAACTCATGTTTACTCGACGTGACAAAAAACCCCGCATTTTTTCTCGAGTGATCATGATACAGTAAAATGTCCTATACCGGCTCCATCCCTAGCAATTCAGACATATTGGCTCGCAAATACGATATGAGAAACGTGTTCCGTTATCACTCTTATTAGAAAACTTAGGCTCCGTTCGCTGCCTGAAAGTATGCGACTTGCGGTAAACGAAACGCGCTTCGCAGCGATTTTTCAGTCGCTGTCGCAACACGCATGTTGTATGTGCGTCTAGCTTGTGTTCAAATATGTGACGGAAATTCTTATTTATTCTTTATTAATTCGTCGCGTTTTGGAGTAAGCGTACAAAAGTTTCTGCGTACGCAAAATCGGTGATTGGAACTTCAACGATCTTTGCATTTTATTTGGTTAATAATGCGAAAAACGACATTGTACTCGTATCATAGCAAGTGAATGTACAAAGATGTTCTAGTACAATTTAGCAAAACATTTGTGATGTAATCAAATGTTTACCAACAACGTCAAAAGCTCCTTATAGCACTGTAGTTCATCGAGGCATACATTTCTCGCGATGTAATTTTTGGTAAGTGTGTCACTAGACTTACTTCATACGCATTTTGTTGCTTCAAGTGGATGTCAGAATTCAAGGGACGTCTCGCTAAATATTCCTTTGGGCAGAGTGGATTTGCATCTGTATTGCTGACGGAAGCAGTTTCTCTTTGCTCTCTGATGGCTTTTGAGTTAAATCCGGACTGGAAATTATGGACAGAGATGTAAGATTGTGTCTCTCTTTCATTATTCGTTAAGTTCAATTGCTTTTCATAATCGATTAATGTATGAAAGTTAAAAGTAATACAAATTTTCATGTAATTTGTACATTTAACCTTTCTAATTCTTATTCTTGTTTTACAATATCCAGATGTCCTTTACCCGTAAGTTAATTTAAAAAAAAAAACGACTTGCAAAAAAATCACATACACGTAAATGCGAAAATCATCGTTTCATCTATGAGGGATTTATAGGGGGGTTGGTAGCAGCTCAACGAGAATTGCAAAGAATTTAGTTGAATGGCGTGTGATTTAACAGACTTTTGTCCAGAAGTGGAATGCAGCTGCAAGCTGATGACGATGACGACGAACATGACTATCACATTGGGTCACATCCGAAGGTTTACCTTTCATAAAATATTCAAAACATTGTAGGTAGAACAGCAAAATGGTGTTTTCAAGAAAATGTTTTTAAATATGCAATAGGTCTTGTCATAAAGATGTGGGTATCGCTACGTTAATCATCATTTGTGCCTCGCCTTTTCCCAACTATATTGAAATCTTCCAGTCTAACCGGTTGCAGCTTAATTCCAGTATTTTGCATGGAGCAACTGCCTATCTGACCTCCACAACCCAGTTAGTACCGGGTAATACGATAACTGTTGATAAGATTGGTTGTCAGACTTTCGGACCACTGACTACCTGTAACTGTCGTTAAAGATCTACAAAAGAAAGCCGGGACTAACGGCTTTACGTGCTTTTAGAGGCACGGAGGAAACTCGGTATGTAATTGGTGGTCACCCATCCACGGGTCAACGTAGGCAAGTACCCTACAAAAATAATCAACGCATAGGGATGCTATAATATTGTTCAGGATGGCGCGTCTTTTTCGTATTCAATTGATTTATCATACATGTAAAGTACTATGATTATATCAATTCCATTGAAATATCAAAACCATCCTCCAAATGTGTGTAGAACTCAATTTCAACTTATTTAAACTATCTGAATTTAGCTCTAAGGTAAGGTAAGGTAAGTCAATGAAAAACTCATAACCCTTCATTTTGGTTTCGTCATAGTCGGAACCAACCATAATAGAACACTTAATCGGTCCCAACCATACCGTTACCTTATAAAATGAGAGCTTTTAACAACGATATTTCTTTCATTCAATCTGTTTAAATGCTTCTATTTTTACCACGATTGACATACAAAACTGTATATCTGCCCTTTTTTCCTTATCTTCGTTTTCTCCGTTTACTTGGAAAACGATTTATCGATATTTTTATTCCATTATGTTTTATCTAGCTATTCATCACGTACTTTTATTTTTTGTGATCCGCCATTTTTGTCTTTACATCTTTTACTTCAAATAAAATTTCATTTATTTATAAATCTATCTACAATAGTTACGATATTAAATATATTTACTAACGCTAGCTAATGAGAAATTCCTCACGGAAAAACCCAACATCACTTTTGTCGACCTGGGAATCAAACCCCAGACGTGCTCGTGCTCAGTAGCAGCTGTTGCGATCACTAGCCTTTTTTTTCGGATGGGAAATCATCAAATGACTCCTCCCGCTCTGGGCGGAGCGGAAGGGAGTGTCAGACTTTAACTGACTAAAAACCATCCATGTTCCTTCTTTTGCACTTTGTATTCCAGGGCCGCGGTATCTCTTTCGAACAGTCCCGCAGCCCTGGCAGGCAACGGCCCTTGCGGGCCCCTCCTGTTTGCTGACATCTCTTTGAGGCGCGCGTGGAACACGAACGCGCCGTCGACACGGCCTGTCGTAATAAGACGGACGGACGGCGAGCTAGTGCGATCACTAGCCTAACGAGGCAGTCCTCTTATTTCATCATTTTATTCCGAGTGGTATTACTCAACCCAGCAAGTATCATTTACTTTAATTATTTTCTATAAAATATTATGTGTATGTACAAAAACTAATCTGCTAACACTAGCCAGTGCGACGTGGGTCACAGTAATGGCAACACTTTGTCTCCGACATACGATGCGGCTGCACTTTGTCAGCCGCGTCAACGCATTTTTTATTACATAGTTTGCTTTTAAGGGGATTGCTGGTGTATGTTCTATGTTTACAGTAGTCGGGGTTTGTTGTGGTCAGTTGTTCTTACTATGACGTTGATATATGCGGTTGAAGTGGTTCTTCACTTATTAAAGTGCTGTACTTTGATCAATTTTCTGTTGGCCATTTATGAACTTCCTTGTTTTAGTTGAGTTTCCACGAAGGGTTAGGCAGAGGTGTACCTAATAGTACACCCGCATTTGGCCAGTTATGTTTAAGTCTTATGCAAAAGGGCGCGAGCTAATTGCCATCGACTGGGCACAAGTCCAGACTCAATGGCTGCTACTGAGAAATTCCTGATAGAAAAACTGAATAACATATTGCCCGACCTGGAAATCGTACCCAGGACTTCAGCGAGTCAACCAAACGAGGAGTTGGTAACATTTTGACGAGTGCATTTTCTTCTTAGTTATTCTGAATTATTAATGGTTTTAGAAAAAAATTATATAGATCTAACTTCAATTAAGGCAACTGTAAAATTGTAAGTCGCTTGAGTATAAAGTTTCTACCAAAAGTGATTGAGCACCGACCGTGATAAAAGACATGAAAACTCTTGACAGACAACAAAACAAACTGAACACCTCCTAATCTAATAAATCTCTGATTTTCGAATAAAGAAAGACGTGAAGTCTCAAAACTTCTTTAAAACAAAGTACCTTATTGTCTACATTTCAGTTTTAACAAGATATCCATAACAATTAAAGTAGGTCCCGTCAAAAAGTTTTAATGACTGCTCAGATCCACTTCGTAAAAAAATTGTTAGCAACGAAACAGCGATTGAATAGAAGCCGTCAAAGAAACAGCTACCTGCCCTTGCTTCTGTTTTCCGTTTAAATTCGGCTACGTATTCACTGGGCGACCAAAATTGGGGAAAAATCATCATTAGACCACTGTCTGGCTGAAACTATGTTGTGCTCACGACTGACAGCACTTCTTGAACGTCTAAATTACATGCAACAATCTCCTAAAATGCCCGCTCTTCTCCACTGAAGACTAGGACTTCTAGCTGCTAAGAAGAAGTGTTAGAGCAAACTTTCCAGCTACACATCTGTCTATTAAGTTAGAAGTAGAAGACATAGATTTACAATGGAATACAGACCTAATCAAAATATGAATGTGAGCTGGACAACGCCACTTGAAAAGTAGAACTATCATGTACCAAGTCATATTGTCAAAAATATATATCACATTATTTTGTCGACTAGTGAATATCCAGCTTTATCCCACTTAAACAAAACAGTTTTTGGGCATACTTTTTCTTACGTTTTATAATTACACCAACTTTCTGTGAAGTCGTGTTAATTTGATCGCGGAGGTCGGATTCCCTTTTCATTTTTTGCGGAAGTCCGATAAAGTACTTAAGGGCCCGAAACTAAAGTTTGGAGTTTTTGTATTGTACCTCCATTTTTCATACGTATTATGTTTTATGAAGTTCGTTGAGAACTCTCATTTTCGTTCAAGGAGCGGTTTATTTGAGTCGTAAATCGCTCCCTAAATAGGACCAATGCGTTATGACATGAACTTATTCTACTTTGGCCATTAACCCTATGAGACCTTTTCAGCTATTAATCTTAAAGAGCCAGCAATTTCACCAGCACAAATATGATAATGGAGATTTAAGGATACGAATATCCATTTATAATGTACCACATAACATAAAGGTCATATGTACTGTTAATTTACGTAATAGCTCAATAAAAGGCCCTGTTGCCGCTAATAGGCTCTGTTTTGTATATGAAACAAATACCCAACAGGGCAATAATTCATGCGGAGTGTTTTGCGTAATTCCAAAAATGTTGGGAATGACCGAACTTTGTGCGGTTTATCTGAAGCAGCGTTAAAATGGTGCGGATAGTATTTTAAATTGTTAGTTCTAGTTTTGGAAACTTTTTGCTTGTTGATTGCTATTTGTTTTTTTTTTTTTCAGTGTGCCTTTGCATCATTTCACAGATTGTTATAATTGAACTGTATTGCTGTGCTGTGCGTGTGCATTAATACACGAGTTACGCTGAGATACCCCGGGGCCTATTGGCCCTTTTTTTTTTCTTATGTTTACTTTCGTCTATTGTAAATTTAACCATTTCTGTTTTGTGTCGTGCGAGACAAATAAATACTTTTTCTTTCTTTAAGGGAGGCATCGTCTTAAAACTGAGCCAAAGATCACATTGACGCTTTAGGGAATTATGTCAATATGACTAATTGCGTATCGAATTAAAAGGACTAGGCATCGTTACACAATACACGAAAAACAAAATGGATGTTGGTGAAATTAAAATAATAGTTTTATACTTTTGACAACTGTATGTTGAACAAGTTCTTTGTTTGTTTAAAACCATCTCTATATTGTAAATATTAAAAACAATACAGCTACGAAATTAATATTTCAAACACGTTTTCCAACAACACAAGAGACAGTACATTATTTTAAACTTTACAAAGAACAATCTCATCTAAAAAATAAAGGTCAAAGTTCTAAGTCGGTGTAAATGTTCCCTTCGTTGCTTTTGATAAAACAATGAAAGTTGTTATGTTAGTACATTACACCCCGAGGTCCAGTAATTGCGAGATAGAGTGTTACGCTGCTGCATAAGTTGCTTATCATCTAGACAAGACGTCATTTGGTACTTGTGAACGGTTGTTATATAGCTGCTGGTTAAATTATTGTAACTTTCGTAGCAGCTACACGATAACTGACAAATGCTTGCACTGACTGGATGATTCCACTCAAATCTGTGTGAATCTTTCTTCAAATGACCATCTCAGCCACTTATCTGTATAGTCCTCACCAGTGACCAAGATTATGTCTGAACCTTAAAGGAGACTATGACCTCTGAGTCTGTTTTTTTCTCAAAGGTAGGGAGGTAGGGACGAAATACTGGCCCATCTGGTTAAAAAAAAATACGTGTAAAAGCCTATTTTCAAAATAAACATCATCGATCATTTATCAGATACTTACTAAACCTTTAAAAACTTATATGGATAATAAAAACCATGGCATTATCTCTGTTATTCCCCGACGGGTTAGCCAAAGGTAGTAAGTAATAGTTCTCCACATTTCATCAGTTATGTTTAAAGTCCCATGTAATAGGGGGCGAGCATATATTACCAGCAACCCACAAAGCCAGACTCCGCTTCTGCTCTTAAGTTTCTGATGGAAAAACTCAATAACACTTAGATTGAACTTGGAATCGAACCCAAGGCCTCATGCTCAGCAGTCGTGCTTGCGACCACTAGACCAACGAGGTTACACCAACAACAACTTCAAATTTTTTTTTTTTGTCTCGAGATTTAGAACAGACTGAAGTTACTATATGTACGATAGCAAATCTTTCTAGTAGAGAGAAATATACTGTAAAGGATATTGTTTTACCTTACCTATAGTTTATCTTACCTATATTTTTATATTTTGTGTGCTTCGGTAATTTAGATTCCAAGAATCAATTTTCGAAAGCTTCTACTGAAAGTCAATGTTGGTTGGAAACTATGCGCTATACAAAACGCGCGCAGATATTTGTACCTAATAAACTTGAAAACAGCACAGGAACTCGTGGCTAAATAGTAACAGCCACTCGGATCAATCTTTAAGTTAAACCGTGCTTGCCTAGGTTGGTCCGTGGATGGGTCAATACATACCGAGTTTCCTCCGTGTCTCAGAAAGCACGTTAAGCTGTTGGTCCCGGCTGTCATTGTTGGCTTGTCTGTGATCTTTGACAGTCTTTACAGATAGTCAGTGGCCTGAAAGACTGACAACCAGTCTTACCAGAGAGTATCGTATTACCCGGTACTAACTATGTTTTGAAGGTCAGATAGGCTCCATATAAAGTACTGGTATTCAGCTGCATCTGGTTAGACTGGAAACCGACCACAACATAGCTGGGAAAAGGCTAGGCAGAAGATGATGAAACTTAAATATAGCCTCACTGAAAAGTCACAAATCCAAGAAGTACATTGTTAAAATCCTAAACAGCACCACCAGAAAACATATCAACAAAGTTACCAACACTTCTAATTTAGGTTACCACTCAGCAGTATGCTGTGCTATGACCCACAGCACAGCGCTGGTTCTCAGTGGTGAAAAAACGTACGGAAGCCAAGACAGCATACATGTTTAATTACAGTTCTTGTGAGTGTGTCTTGCAGTAAGGAGTTCCATGGAAAGAGCCTGAAATTCTTGAGTTGAGGCGGTACTGATTCTGTGTGGTACTGCTTCTTTTTCTCGAATGAATGACTCAAATTTAGTCCTATTAAATTAGTACGTAGCTTCCTGGATTGCTCATTTGCCTCATTCAAGTCCTACATCATTACTAAATCCCACCACTCACTTCAAATAAAACACCAAAAAGCCGTACATTGGCATCGAAATTTAAAATACATACTTATTCCGTAAACGTCTCTCGAAACTTAGTTGGCGAGTTGAGATAACTCGAGTGCTGAGTGAGTATCCATCTATCTGTGTGCGTCAATCGCGTGTGGAAAGTGAAAAGTTTCCACGTGATAAAGTGAACGTGAGTTGAAGTTGTGAAGTCAGTAGTACTGTAGCTGTTGGATGTGCTATGTAAGTATTTTGACGTTTGTTATTACGTTTTTTGCGTTTATTGCACCTACTATTCGAAATCAAACAGGATTCTAAAATGTTTTTTAACCATGATGGTATCCACTTATTTCAAACTAGCTGTGCCCGCGACTTCGTTCGCGTGGATGTCGGAACTTAACAATGTATTTTTTTGTGCGAAGCGCTGTTGGAGGATTCCGATACAAATCATTTTTTTTATTTATGCTAGTGCTTCTTTATAAACAACATTAGCTGTGGAACTCTCTGGAACGTACACAAAAAGGTTATTGGGGTTATTTACGCGAGAAATAGCTACGTATAGTTGACCATGGGAAAAGCATCCAATACTTAGGTCCACCCCCGCGACGGATAATGTCTGGCCCTGAGCTTTATTAATCGTCATGGCATAACAGAGACTGACTGGGAATTGCACTCGTTTGAAAGAGAAAGGAAAGTTGTTAGGAATTATAGGTATTCTTGGAATAAAAACAATATCACCAGCGCCGCAACCGGTTAATATTTCAGCTTCGATTATGTTTTGCTGCAGATTTGTGACTTTGAGCCGTGCCGTTACAAAGTTTGGAGGACATCAATTTCTGAGGAGAATTATTGGTACACCGATTTTTAAAACTATTTTGTGGGCTGGAAGTCCGGGTGTGTTGAGGGAATCCAAAAATTCTACCGGGTAGTGCGTGGCGTCATCTTCTTCCATAACTGTATTTATAGAGGTGTATTCTCTACTATTCCCGGACACATGAATCAATATTTTTAAATTAATTGCCGTAGCTTGGACAGTGCGAGGAGTCAAAATAGCTCGCTGACATAGCCAAGAACCGGCTTGATTTCCCATGTTTGTGGAATCTCCGTACACAGAAGAAATTAGCTCCTGTTGTGATGTAACGCAAGAACAGAGATTATCAACCAAAATAACTTTGCCATCTTCTTGTACGGGGTATGTGCCATCGCCTATTTGTAACAAAAAATTGGGAAACTCCTGTGCATTTTCGCAGCCTCGCAACTGTGCAAGCATAAGTACACTCAGGTGTGTAGATGATATATTGCGCCATAAAACAGAACTCTTCAGACAGGCAGCAATTTCTCCGGCTCTCGTTCCTCGGGGTGCTATCGGGAGTGTCTGCCGAAAATCACCGCAGAACAGCACCGTGATGGCTCCCATCGGCCGGTCATTTTGCCTTATGTCCTGTAAAGTTCTATTCACTGCTTCTACAGCTTTGCGGTTTGCCATAGTGCACTCGTCCCAAAAAATTAAAACACAATCGCATAAAACCCTTGCTTTATCGCTATTTCGCGATATGTTGCAAACCGGGCTTTCCGTGCGGTCTAAGTCGATAGGAATTATAAATGTTGTGTCTGCCGTTTTTCCTCCAGGCAATAATGTGGCTGCTATCCCTGAAGAGGCGATGGCAAGGGAAATTTTATTTTGGTTCTGTAGCGGCACTACAAAAAGTACTTCAGCAACATAGAACAAAAAGTACTACAGAGCCATCTATGACGCAGAGGATGAACTAAAACTCGAAATATATCTAAATTCTGCATCGCGCAAGTTATTTGTGACTTAAGACTATACAGAAGAACCCGACAACAACTGTTGGGCAGTAGCCCTCCAGACATAACACCCGTCTGATCGGAGGATCCTCCCTTTTCAATGGTGGTTGAAGAGCTTTACACCCTGTTCTCCATACCCCCAAATTGGTGACCCCGAAATGGACGTCAGCGCAGCCTTCGAGCAACGTGACGTCATCAACATCACTTCCTCAAGCTTCCTCAAACTTCCTCAAGTTTTCGAGCAGCGAGTCATATAGCCAGCCAGCTTCAAAATGGGTATTCCTGACCACCAGCATGCAGCGGAAGCACATTCCTGGTCAGCACCCTCAGCCTCATAAAGCTACCTTGGCACTGCACTTTCGGCCGGTTGAGAGCTGTACCTCCCGGTCGATGCGAGCAGTCAGCCACATCGCGGCGCTGTACCACGTCCGACGCAACGGAGCACATGCAGTGCCGACCCCGACTAAAGGGGTTCGCACTACCGCCGCAGACAGTTCCGACTCACCGAGAACAATGCGGCAACGACTTTCCACTGGCCTGGCAATCAACGACTCATTCTACTACCGACCCTAGTCTCCGCGGGGGAGTGATGTAGCGGCACTACAAAAAGTACTACAGCGCCATCTATGACGCAGAGGATAAACTAAAAATCTAAATATATCTAAATTCTGCATCGCGCAAGTAAAGTTATTCGCGACTTAAGACTATATAGAAGAACCCGACAACAACTGTAGGGCAGTAGCCCACCAGATATAACACCCGTCTGGTCGGAGGATCCTCCCTTTTCAATGGGGGTTGAAGAGCTTTACACTCTGTTCTTCATACTCCCAAAGTTTTACCTGTTCCGCCCGGTGCGTCTAAAAACAGGATTTCACCCGAGGCGTTTTCTACACTGCAGCATACCCTATCAAACGTCTGGCGCTGATTCTCTGTCTTTGCGCAGCCATTTTGTAAAATTTCTGCGAGTTCCACGGGATGATAACTAATTTCTGATACGTACTCTCTGTTAATACGTTCCCCATCGACTGTCGGTGTGGGCAAACCGTATTGACTGATCGGGTTCCCTGGTATAGCCAATAAGGACCTGTTGTGACAAATTTCACGTACCCTATAGGTCAGGAATTTCTCCATCAGTATTTAGTTAAACATGCCTCAATCAGAAAATAACGTCACACGCACAATGCCATCTATCGAATATTTATATTCAATGCTGCACGCAGTTGATGGTTAGATATAGTCCAGTCTGAGTTCGATAGATGGCGCTGTTTTAATATTTTACTTCGGAAACACTATTATAATTTTATTAATTTTCATTTTTCTTTCTTTCTATTTATAAGGTGCGAACTGATTACGATGAATCAAAAAACTTAATGTTCAATTACTTCAATTTACGCACATATTGTTGTGTATAAAAGTTACGGGAAGTTGTGAGACCAACTGCACATAACCCTAATTTTACTTCTGTAACACTTTAAATTCAAATATCTTTTGATAGACTGAACCGATTGCAATGCAACAAAAACTAAATGTTACTCCAAGTTACGCTCAATCGTTGTGTATAAAAGTTATCTACATTGCTTTTGTACATTTTACGTGATGCCCGAACAAATACACAGACAAACAGACAAACAGACAAACAGACAAAAATTCTAAAAATGCTGGAAATGGGTTCTATTGGTTGTCCTTTAACACCCTGGCTATTTTTTTTGGAATTTTTTTCGATGTACAAAAACGACTTTTCTACAGTTTTATTATATGTATAGATTTGTTACCAACTTCTTACAATATGAGGTGTCATGTTGTCTTAAGTTTTCAAACTGGTCACATTATCATTAACACTCACCCGAAATAATTTCAGTTTATCCGTGACCATGGTGCTTGCAACAGCCGAAATATCGGGAACTCAAAACAAACAATGGACATGGTAAATATCCCGTTTCTAGTGTTAATAGTCATGTTTTCTTGATCTACTAATGTCATGCCAAGTCATGTGTCAAGCTGTGACTGGAAGAAAAATCCTTGGTCGTCCGGTGGTGCGATCAGGTAAAACTTGGATGAGCCTGTCACAGGATCATGGGAATGTCTTGGTTTTATTTTTTGAAACGTGTTCTGCTGGCTATTCAAAGGACGATTGGACCATTAATTTAAAAAAAAAAAAAAAAAAAAAAACTAATACCCAGATAAGAATTTTATTTGCGTCTTAAATTTGTTTGATCACCATCCCGGGTTTCAGCAGAAGAATCATGTTAGGTCCTACGTTGTATGTTGGATATGAAAATGATACAGGAAACAAGCAGTGTACTTCGGTGAGTGTGCCCAAGAGCTCCACGACCTCTTTCCACCATCTTCCCACTTCCATCGTAGTCCAGACGTACTGTGGGCTATCACCCGTACCTTGTCGATATACGAGTTATTCGCACGAAGCGCTTTGCTACATCTTTTATTATGCCCACAGCCAAGTGGCTGCTTCGGTGTTCCCGAGTTCATTTAACCCGAATCTATTTAAGTCGCTAAATAATGGGCTTCTTTTGGGTCAGTTCGTTCCATCGTCGACCTCATCTCTGGTCAAGTGCAGGGCCATTTTTAAACATTAAAAGAAATATACCACATCCAAATATTCCTCTTCAAACACCACAGGCGGTATCACTCTTAGCGTTCTGAATTTTTAAGAAGCCCAGTTCACCGATGCTTTCAACGAGTTCCTCAGAAGAAACCCTCACTAACTTACCACGATTTACATAACACGCGTAATGCAGACACCAACTTTGGGTTTCTTTCGACTGTTGGTTTACTTTCAGTGTTGAAAGTGCTGCTTTTTGGAATAAAGTTTTCAATGTGTTTTATTGAAGGACTGTTAAGATTTTCGGATAAAGTTTGAATCTGTGTAAATTTTATGGCGTAAAATTAGTAAATACTTTGAAGAATTATTAATACGTAGTATATTAATACATCCATAATTACTTGGGAACTCGCTTAATCATCATCATCTGCCTAGCCTTTTCCCAACTAAGTTGGGGTCGGTTTCCAGTCTAACCGGTTGCAGCTGAATTTCAGTATTTTACATGGAGCGGCTGCCTATCTGACCTGCACAACCCAGTTAGTACTGGGTAATACGATGCCCCTTGGTAAGACTGGTTGTAAGATTGGTTGTGACTTTCGGAAACTTTCTTAATATCCATGAATATTGCTTCATTGATCTTAATTAGGTTTGATTCTTATAAAAACTTTTGGGAACGTGATGTCAACGCTTTCTGAAACCTGTTGATTTTAATCGTAGATTCAAAATACAAATACGCTTACAACCCCTTTTAGTATGATTCTCTTAATGAACTCCAAGCCTGTTTGTGCAACTATCTTCGTCTGCAGCAACTTCTTACCCCGACAACAACATCATTACTATTGCAGCTTCAAATTAGTGATCAGTAGCAGACACAAAGCGAGTCATCTTGTTATGCGGTCAGAGGACGCTCCGGGTAATCAACAACGCAGATTGTCTTACGGTCTTGCAACCTGTTTCTAATATTAGGTATACCTATACGTTGCAAGGTAATTGAGATAGCCATTATTTTGTGATAATGCTAGGATAGGATTATTGTCCAAAAACAGATGTTCGCAATATTCGGTTTGCCTTATTTAAATGGCAATTTAAACGAGGCTGAGTGACTGATAAATAAATAAATAAATATCCCTGGACATTTCACGCAGCACCATCTAGTCCCAAGCTAAGCAACCTAATGCTTGTGTGATGGTAGCTAGATGGCTGATAAACTACATATATACATTTTTTTTTTGTAAATACATACATATTATAGATAGAAAAACACCCAGACCCGGAACAACTACTTGTAGGTCATACAAATATTTGTTCCGTACGGGAATCGAACCCGCGACATGCAGCGCAGCAGTCAATCGCTTGACCACTGCGCCAACCGTGCCGTCAATCAGACTGATATGCATGTTATGCACTGGATGCGCTGATTGTTTGACAGTTACTTTGGAGCTACATTCTGACCAGTTGCATGTTATACTCTTTGTTTGCAACTGCTACACAGCACAATTGTAAAGTTGATTGCTAAATTACAGGACCGGATTACTAGAAACTAAAAAGATATTCGTAAGTACACACGTACTTACGAAAATCTTTTTAGTTTCTAGTAGCCCGGTCCTGTGCAAAAATCCTAAAACTTTCGCTATACCGTGTGTATAAATTAGGCAAGCTTTCCTAGGCTGTATATCGCAGGACACATAAACAGCCTAGGAAAGAAGTTGAACGCAATTGCATTTGGGATTCCTACTGAGTGGAATGGCAAGGAAATCTAATTGCCAAATTCATCTGGATGTGAATAGAATAGAATAATCTTTATTTGCATGAAATATGGTACATTGAGATGTTAATGATAAATAGGTGCTACATATTCTGCTTACTAAAATTCAGCATGCATCTCGATCCATCTTATCAAAGTTCAGCCATACACCCTTCGTGTACCTACATGTACCAGCGCGGCATGAACCGATGGAGTGTCACAAATGAAAGCGGTCAAGCGTCGCTGCTTCCGCCACAAGTCTAGAGATAACGACCAACATGGCGAAAACAATGGGACGTTTTCAACAAATTCTCAACTAAGACCAAATTTGGTGAGAAATTACGTTTGCTTCGGTAAATTGATGTTTTATTCGAATTAAATTAACTGAACATGTTGAAGTGTTTAGAAATAGAAGTCGATGGGGAAGTTGAAAATAGAGAAAACTAATTTTCCCAGTTAGGAAACCTAGCTGGATCGATTTTTCGCCCATTTAAACTCCCATATTGGTACTTTCATCGAAATCGTTAGGACCGTTTTCGAGAACGTGATTACAAATGTTTATACAAACATTGCTCATTATTTTAATAGTATTAGATATTTGCTTGTAACTGTTATCAGATTAACAACATTCAACTTCATTTAATTCAGGTACGTAACCCATATTGCAACAAATACAAATACAAAATCAACAAAATATGTATATAGAAATCAATTCAAATTAATTAATAAAAACAATAATTAATTACAATTTTATTAGTCTCTTACGGGCGACACTATATGTGACTTGTCTATCACAGCAGTGTCGCACATAAGGACAGTCCAACCTATCAGCAATCATCCTCAGAACGGCATTGGAGCTGGCACGCACTCTGCGCACAGCGCACAAGGGACGCGCATCGCTTCCGCATGGTCACATGGAAGCAGAAACTTAACAAATTAGCGTACAAATCGAGGGTTTTGACGCAAAAACTGCGATCCAAACGTCATGCTAAAAACAAAAGACCGGTTCGCAAAAGGTTAGATTCGTAGAACGTCCGATTTGCTAAAGATCCAGTTTTCTTTTATTGCTTCATTTGAAGCTTGCGATCTTCATCAAGATCCATTCCAAATTAAAGAAAAAAATCCAAGGCAACTATAAAACTGAACAAAAATTTCCCATAGATACCTTTAAATTCTCTGATTACCCTCAATCCATAATGACCCAGAATGGAAAATAATCCCTCTTTTCTTTTATCTTTTATGCCATCCTCCTCTGTCCCATCCTTTGATAGATAGCTCCAGAGTCTAGATGAATAAATAGCAGCCAGTAATAGTGAAATGATACATTTCTACCTGAGTCTCGAACTGATCTGAATAGTGAATGGGACCCACTTCGATTGCGACGGATCCGGCTATGAAGCGTGATTTGTGGATCCTATTGATTGTAAGCAAAAGTGACTGGGCATACATTAACTGATGAAGTATTGCTAAGATATGGAAATGTGTTTGTTGAAGAAAAACAGAGTACAAAACTTATAATTGGCTTTTTGACAACGTAGCCCGATGTCTTCAGGTTTCAAATAAGTTAAATCTCTTAAATATATGCACAAGGATCGGTATTTATTTACAAAATATTGATACTTTCTTACTTCGTACGTACATGACATAATATTCACGTGAGTATTTACGCATAGGTACTGAAAAATTTATGAAAAATGATATGGCTGGATATGTGTCATCGTAACTAATACTGGCTTGGCTTACATCAACTTCTCTCCACAATGATCTTTTTTCTTTTATTTTTTTGTAATACTTAGGATGTCACCACGAATAAACGCTTTGTAATTTTTTTTTAACCCTATTCAATTTAATCGCAATCAATTAAGTAGTTTTAAATCAAAATAATCAGAATGCCGTATCGCAATTCCTTTCAACAATAGAAAAGGCTTTCAATGACTTCTTAAGAATCGAATACGAATTACTTTCCAATACAGTCCTTTGTTTTAAATTGAAAATTCCTGACGACGATAGGAAGAAGTAAGTGGAAGCTCAAACGGCCGACTGACTCTTATAATTGATAACACTCGAAAACCCGTCAATGGCGAGATTTATTTCGACGTTAATTGTATTAATGCTGATTTAAATTTGTCGTTTTTGTGCCTTTCGTCTTCAGTTGTATTGTAATTAAATAGTTGGGATTAATTCTTTGTGTTCCGATTTTTAGAGTTCCGTAGCCAAATGGCAAAAAACGGAACCCCTATGGATTCGTCATGTCTGTCTGTTTGTCCGTCCGTATGTCACAGTCACTTTTTTCAGAAACTATAAGAACTATACTGTTGAGACTTGGTAAGTAGATGTATTCTGTGAACCACATTAAGATTTTCACACAAAAATAGAAAAAAAAACAATAAATTGAATATATATGTATATATTGTTTGCGCGAGAGACACTTCCAAAGTGGTAAAATGTGCCCCCCCCCCCCTGTAACTTCTAAAATAAGAGAATGATAAAACTAAAAAAAATATATGATGTACATTACCATGCAAACTTCCACCGAAAATTGGTTTGAACGAGATCTAAACCGCAATTTACCTTTCATTCAATCAACTCAAATATAAAAAACACCGATCGAACTTTTATATTATGTTACTTGCTGCTACGGAACCCTTCATGGGCGACTCACACACGCACTTTGCCGCTTTTTTTTTAGACTGGTTTCTAACATAATATTCATGCGTTTATTTCAGTCTAAAAATCTAGTCGAAACATAAATGATGAAATGTAACTGTACTGAATAGGTACACCTCTGCCTAAGTCTTCGGAAATATACAGGCGTTATGTGATGTTATGTAAATCAAGCGTGAAGAATTTTGCTGAAGAAAACTTACCAGATTTTTAATGTAAAATTTTCTACATACAAAACAATTCTCAAGTGATCTGTTGTTACCTGTCTGATACAAAATAACATAAACACAACCGCATTTTAGTTAATTAATAAAATCCCTGTCAAACAAAGTTTTTAATTCAACATCAGCAAATAATAATTACAGCAACTAACACGTCCATTAGAGTGCCTAATATTAATATGTCCCTACAGAGCATCTATTTCAGAAACGAGGTCAGACCTCCGTGGCAGTCGCCAACCCCGAAATAAACTGGAGTCCGAGGAAATCCGAACATCTGCGAACGGTCACGAATTGATGGACATTATTTGCCGAAATCAGTATCGTAGTTTAGTTGCGAAAACGTTTATTTATATCGAGGCTGTAGAACCGATTTGTTTATGTATTTTCAGTTTGATAATTGAAATTCTGTAATTATACATTCGAGAAATTGATAACGACTTCAGAATGTTTTTTTTTTTTTATAAATATCCAAGTTCCAAGTATATTTTGATATTTCCCAAACGGACAGTCATATACCTCACTATCGTTTTACCAACACACAGTAATTCTCCAATGACGTATAGAATATATTGGGAAATTTTATTTAATACAATAGAATATTCTAAAAGAAAATCCTAAACTGACTCCCTCGTTAGTCCAACGGTCGCAATCGCGACTGCTGAACATGAAGTCCCGGGTTCGATTCCTGGGTCGGGCAAATTGTTATTGGGTTTTTCCATCAGGATTTTTTCAGTAACAACCATGGAATCTGTGTCCGGTTGACGGCAATAAACGTGCCCCCTATTTATATATGGGACGCAAACATAACTGGCGAAATGTGAGTGTACTATTAGGCACATCTCTGCCTAACCCTTCGGTGATTACAGGCGTGATGTTAAAACCCTAAAACAAGATCATCGAAGCAGAAACATTATATTATGTAACAAGTATTTGACCATACCATAGATATAATAAAGAAGGAGATATGGCGTGGAGTTCAAAATGTATAAAAAACCAGTGAAGCCACAGTTGCCCCTCCAGGACGCTAATATTGCACACACAGTTCTGTCAAAACAATACTACGAACAAGTGCACACACGCGCCATCGATAACTCTGTCATTTAAATATAAACCTTATTCTTTAAAGCACAGCGTACTTTTTCCGTATAATTTACTCACACTAAAACAATTATCATTGTGTGTTGTCGGGACACGGGGGCGGACACGACATAGTGCTTGACAAAATCGAAGAGTTATCGATAAATATATCGGGTTTTAGAAATAATTTAATAAAAACAATATGAAACCAACAAAACATTATTCAATTAATAAAAATATTTTGGGAAACTACAATTACAATTTGTTAGTGACTTACTGAATTATAAACGAAGCTAATCATTAACTTGTATGTTAAGCAGGCTCCTAAAAAACCCCTAAGCAAGCAGTATTTTTAAGAAATTAAATTCTTCTTTCTTTAGCAACTAGGGGTTTATGTGACAAAAATACACACGCATGCATAATAAATAAATAGCATGAATGTGGTCAACATGCCAAAATTTTAATAATATTAAAGTAATTTTCATATTATAATTGTTTATTTTAGAGCGTGCAAGTGTTAAAAAAAGCGTACATGACGTCACAATATAGCGTCTTCAAACCCTCTTTAGAAATTCTGCGGCATAGTACATAATTATGACTCTAAGATGCTGATTATTATAATGCAAACGAAGCTAATGGTGCATTTATGAAGACTTCAGTTAAATACCATAACCATAACAAGTGACGAAGTAGCTCATAATTCAAACCCAAGGACATTCCATAGATTACTTAACTAACATTAATGAACTTATTTCACGATCTTTGGTTACGCACTACTACGCTGTAAAATAATAAAAATGGGTAAATATGCATAGAACCACATCGGTCTTCCAACCGGATTACAACAGTTAACATATTGAAGAAAAATCGACAAAAATAAAAATAGTAATATAACAACTCGCAGTCGACTTTCTTGTAGGTAGACTTTGTCAAACCTCCACGAGCACATCACTATCCGCGCTCAAATACGGCGGACCTGAGCAGCGGACGCACCATGCGACATTACGGCTTAATGATGTTTCGTTATGTCAGCTTTACATTGCTTGTTCAGTCACTCAGTGACAGACTGAGGTGGTTGTAAAAGAGCAATGTATTTAATGCAAACAATACAGTCGGAGTAATACAAGAAAACAAAAATAAAGTAGTACAAGTCAGATATATTTTAGGGATTGTTGTTTTTCGTGATTTTTAAGACAAATACTGTAAAATACTTGTACTTTCCTGTGGTAACTGATGCCATGACTACTAAAATGTTTGTGTTGGCTTCGATTTTTGCACGAAACCACCGAACAAGACGGCATAATCGTTGTTATTACGAACGCGGTTGACAACACACTAACTCGCGGTGACGGCCATTTTTTCAATAGCTGAGCGAGGCGCTCAGCACCACGTGGTCGCCGACACGCCCCCTTGCCACTTCTCCTGTTTTTAATATTTCTGTGGACCATACTATTCACAAAGTAAAACCTTTTAACCTAGATTCGTCCTCTAACCCCAAATCCCAGAACCTCATTAATGTAGAATTTCCTCTTGCACTCCGTAATTAGAAATTAAAGCAGAGTGGGGACTCAAAGATTCGATTTATCTAAATGCACTCAGGTGTCCACGTGTCGGATTAGGCGAGGTACACAGAAGGTACACTGCTCTGGTCGGATTTAGTTTTGGCCAGGTTTTGTGTCCGACAGGCGACAGCCCACGTTTTACATTTTACATTTACGATAAAACCAGTGAGAGGTTTTTTGCTGTAGTCAAATTCTTTGAGACAGTTTATTAGTTGGTAAGGAATGATTACGGGTTAGTGAATAAGATGTAATGAAATCTAAAAAAAATATTCACTTGTGAAATAATTATTAAAAAGGTAAAAATAATTATTATTTCAGATACCACATTTACCAATAATCATCAATACCCTCATGTTTATTTATCAAATACCTACAATAGGTCCTGTACTACCAATGACACTGCAGTGGTAGCCCAGAGGACCAGTTCAAATCCAAGTCCACTGGACCATCTCTGATATATTAAGCCCTTCATTTTCTTTTTTTTTTCGAGTTATGTGATCATAACGACTGGCCTGTTGGTCTAGTGGTTAGTGACCCTGGCTGCTAGGACGGAGGTCGTGGGTTCGATTCCCACACAGGACAAATCTTTGTGCGATGAGTACGATTATTTGTTCTGTATCTGGGTGTGTAATTTATCTATAATATGTATATATTTAGAAGTATTTAAGTACGTTTATCAGTTGTCTGGTCGCCATAGTACGGGCTCTGCCTAGTTTGGGATCAGATGGCGGTGTGTTGGTTGTCCCAAGATATTAATATTTAATTAATATTAATAAATTTATGGAAAAACTGATATATTTTTCCGGATTTCAGAGCTATAACTATCTCACGATAGTAAAAATGAAATTATTTAACAGTGCTAAACCCCCTGGTAAAGCACTCATAAAAATTAAACTATATCCCTCGTTTAATCAGTCACAGTAAATACTAGACCTGAAGCGATAATCAACGGATCTTCCCTGACACCATTGCGGATATACACATAAAAAAAACTCGTAATGTAATAGATCGGTCACCCATCCACGGACCAAGATTTCAAGACGTACTTCTACAACACTTCCGCCACTACCTACTCACAGCTAACAACAAACCAAGAATTCCTTTAAAACTAACCACACTCCTCTGCTACCCAAATCCGCGGCTAAATCTATCCTCCTGATAGGTTAAAAGCATTCTATTCTCAGAGAGTGTATCCTTACCCTGTACCTTAGTACCAGCGGAATGGAATAATTATTACTAGTCTAGGAAAACGTTTACCCTAATTAAAACCCATTCTTAGGTGTTGTAGAGAGGTGTATTTAAAGGCGTCCCGTCGCGTCGTCGCCTAAAAGGAAAGGCTTACATTATGGCCAGTATTTCTATAGCTTTGTGTTATGGAGCTGTAGAGTAAAGTAATTAAGTAGGTGTGCTAGGCACTAATAGTGAGATGTTAAGACTAACTCATAATTTGGAGGCTCGGGTCGATCTTCAGGTTAAGCCACGCTAGCCTAGGTTAGTCCATGGATGGGTGACCACCTATTATATACCGAGTTTCTTCCATGCCTGGGAAAGCGAGTTAAGCCGTTGGTCCAGGATGTCGATTGTAGATCAGTGGCCCGAAAGTCTGACAACCAGTTTCACCAAAGAGTTTTGTATTACCCAATGGATGGGTTGTGTTGGTCAGATAGACAGTTGCTTCATGTAAAATACTGGTATTCAGCTACATTAGCTGCGTTAAACGATGGAGGATGATGTGGGTGTTGACCCAATATAATTGGGAAAAGGCTAAGCAAATGATGAAACTTTGCCCTGATATCAATTTAATGTATATTCTCTCAATAGCTTAGATTAGAATAATCTTTATATATTTAGCGTGAAATAAAGTACATTGAGGTGTTAAAGATAAATGGGTTCTACATATCCCGCTTACTAAAATTCAGCATGCAAATATGCTATGCTATGCTATTTAAAAACTATGTTAACAATTAAAGTTTAGATATGCAAGAATGACAAATTCAATTAAAAATTAATAGTAATTATACCTATTAAAATATTTATATTATGTAGTGTTGTTACACAAAAAAAACAATCAAATGTTAGGTTGGTGCGTACAGTGAAACCATCTTGGGTTTAAAGGTTAAAAACTCACATGGTGTAAAATACATTGCTACACAGCCACCCTTTTTTTTTAAATAATTAAATGGAAGTTCTCGTATTTGTTTAGGTACTATGTTGTATGTAGACTTTGACAGACATACTATAGCAGTTATTTTGATAAAGTGTACAGCAGTGAAAAAGTGTAGCAGCTATTGAAAATCTTGTGACAGCAAGACGAGTGGGATCTCTCGAGACAAATATTTTATTTTCTGAGGTCTTAGCATAGAGATTTAGGTGTTTTCTTACAAATATTTCCACTTCTAGTTTGTATAGACTAGTGAAAGTGAAAAAACTATTTTTTAAATAAGGGTCTGCATGATTCTAACGGCCCAACTCCACAGATGGCTCTTATTCATTTTTTTTGGGTTATAAAAACTCTTATAGAATATATTCTCTTCTCTGATAAAATATCTTCTATAATATGAGTGCACAGTTCATATTAATCTGACATTTTGTGGAACTCTGTTAATATTGATGTTAGCAAAATAAGTTTACTAGCAGAATTTCTGATATACTCTACCTACTGATTCGAAAAAACATATTTTGATGCTGAATGTACCAAATAATGTTTAACTTTGATCATGAAAAGAAAAAAATGTTAACTCTATCTAATTCAATTCTCCAAAATACACCAATAAAATTGTCCGAACTTGTAGAACCAAAAGAAACCCAGACAATTTCGCCAGTCATAGAAATCGCAAAAACATGAGACCAATCAAATTAGGGACCCCAAAACTACTGAAGCAACAAACTAGGGTCCGTAGCGAGCAACAATCCTAGGGCCCAACTAAAGCCACGAGTAGCGCTCGACGGTAATATAAAACAGCCAGTAATGGCCACTAAAACTTTTCTAATGACCACGATGTCCCGAAACTGTCTCCAGGGAGAGAAGTTCCACGTAAACTATTTATGATTTTTGCCCGTTCCTGGCATGTTTTTGTTGGCGTATTTTATTTATATTACTTCCTTTCTCCGACTTTGAAATACGGGTGGCCCGAAAAAAATGTTGTCCTATTCAATTGGGCGCAATTGTTTTAGTGTAGCGCGGGAATTTATTTTGTTCTGCTATTATGGTTTATAAACATAAAAAATACAATATTACAATGATTTACGTTTCAACAGCAAAATAAATTTTGAAAAATTTTAAACATGTTATGGGGTGAGTTTCAGAATAAATCGACTAGTAAATAAATGAGAAAAGATAGCTCATCTTTATTTGCAAAAAGTATTATGAAATATTATGAATAAACTAGAGACATGGATTGAAATGGTAGCCTCAAAAATATGATTTGTTTTCAGCATGTATCTCAAACCTCAAAATAATTCTAAATTGATTTCCTAAAAAACTTTATTGCACATTAAAAACAAACTTTTTTGCCCTAAAAATACTAAGTAGTACTTGAATACTCGTAGCTTAGTAACTAACAACTTGGATGTAGCGCTCGACGGGCGCCGCTGGGCCGCTGCTGAGCTCGCTTCGCTTGCTCGGCTCACGCGTGTTTAGTTGTAGTCCGAACCCATTTGATCGGAGTGCTACCTACTACCGTAGTCACCACGATGTGAAAAGGCGATTCTTATTTCAAGCCGAAAAAGTATTATTTTACAGAATCAATTAGATCCCTTTATTTTCCACCCTACTAAAAGCATGACGAACTATATAATATAGTAATATATCGCGATACATCCTAATATAATGTTTCAGTATTATAAAGTGAAACGTTTTATGGACCATCAGAGAGCAACCGTGGACCTTGGCTCGAATTATACCGATTTACACAGCGTGCCTCCAAGAATTGTTAGCGCCGTGCCTATGGGCTGGATTTGTATTGCCTTACGCGGACAATGTAATAAAAATGTAAGGCTGGATACAGACGTAGACTGAATTCGTATTAAATAATACCTGTCTTTAAGTTATACCAAAATAATCATTGTCTTTGGCCGACAGAATGAAAATGTGTGTTTCTTGTTATTAACCAACTAAAGACATTCAAATATTTACGAACGATAGACGGGAAAAGACGAAGTAAATCCTAGTCTAATAGGTACTTGTTATTACTTAGCAGCAAGTCGCTTTACCTAACTGTCATACTCCCGCTTGTCAGGAAGAATTCATGCATCAAAATTGAAAATGTTGTGGTTGAAAAATTTTGTATGAAAATATTCCCAATGTCCGCTATAAAAGTCTTTTGAATCTCTTTGTTCTTAACATACAAATAAACTCGTAGTAGAGAGCAGCGGTGGCCCAGTGGTGGCGGCCCCGACTTACGAACAGTTAGTTGTGGGTTCGAACCCAGGCGCATTACTTTGTGTAATTTATTTCATCACCGTTACTCTCAAAACGGTGAAGGAAAACATCGTGAGGAAACCGGCATATACTAGAACCAAAAATTCGAAGACATGTGACATCTACCAACCCGCACTGGGCCCGCGTGGTGGATTATAGCCCATTCCTTCTCTTAGAGAGGAGGCCGTGTGTCCCAGCAGTGGGAACATTTAGGCTGATTATGCTAAACTCGTAGTCAGTTCGTATAAATAATCCACGAATGATATAGCACACCTGTACCTTCACAAAAAAAGATTAATACAAATAATAAAAAATATTACCACTGCTAGTAGTGAATGGAAGTAAATTGAAACGCGGTTACGCCTACATGAACACTGAAACAGTAGAATTGTACCTAATGACATCATTATTAATAGGTACTCGTAAGTACCCATTAGACATAGAAATGAAAACATAGGTACTTACGAACGAAATTAGACGACGAGTATCTGTTTTATTTGCTGAATACAGTTCTTGAGAGGCGGAATCGGTCCAACTTGTGGGAGGCCTGCCGGGTAGGTAGGCCTCCCACAAGATGACGTGGTGAATGCTACTGATGAACTGGTAAATGCTACTGATGACCTGGTGAATGCTAACGATGACATGGTGAATGCCAGAAGCATAGGGACGATATGGCAACGCTTTGACGAGGTCTATGTCCAGCAGTCTTTTGTCTAAAGTGATATTATAGTTTTTGCCCTACGATGTCGGGGTCGGCATCCAGTCCAACCGAATGCAGCTGGATACCTGCATTTTACTTTTATTTTACAACCCAGTTAATACTGGGTAATACAAAACTCTTTGGTACGACTAATTATTGTCAGGCTTTCGGGCACGTGGCGGGCTACCTGTAACGACTGTCAAAGATCAACAAATGACAGCCGGGGCAAACTATAAATAACGCACGACTACATCATGAGAATATGTAAACCAATGACCGTTGGAGTATACGTGTTCTTGAGTGCAGATCGTGATTCTCGGCAAACGTAAGGCAGGACGGCTTCGGGTGAGGTGGAGCAATGATCTTCACAGGGTTGCTTGTGGCAGCTAGATGAGTGTTACCGAGAATCGAATTGATGTGCCATTGCGTACAATTGAAGAGACCAAGGCCCATTCTCCAGTAGTATATTGCTGTAGGCTGATGATGACAAAATATACTATTTTTTTACGAACTAATATTATAGGATGGTGTGCTTTCAGCTTTACCATTTATGGTATCATTTTGGACCGTACAGATAAAGTCGTGTTATTGATCTGTGTACATTTTTACGATCTCTTCCCTTGTGAGATTTACAAAGGGTGAAACGGGGTCAATGTTTGCATGTCTCACTTTGTCGCAGAAATATGAAAAGAATACTGGTTTTCAAGGTCAAGAATATTATTCTTTTAAACAACACTGTTCATCATTATCTTAGACTTATCCCAATTTATTTGGGGTCAGCACAGCACATTTTTAATAATGACTCAATATTGTTAGTGACCATTTTAAGCAGGAAGCTAACAGTAGTAAGTTTTTTAAGCCATTATATTACACCAAATTCGCACTAGATAAATAACAAAATAATTTGGGCCAAAATACAAACAGTGAAACTACATTTAAACCCACACAATAAGCCTAAAACCAAAACCGGGTACACGGGCGCGAACCGCTAAAATCCGCATTTCGCCGAGGATTTGCAAAAACACGGACGGTTTTAAATGCATTACATTTTTTGGTCAGAAAACACATTTAAAGTCGTGAACAAATCAGTTAATACTGGACACATACTCGTATATTCGAATTTTCATGTAATGGCTTTAATGTTCAAAGAATGGATGCAGCCGCAGCCAACATTAAATTGGAATTATTTCAATGGGATCCACAATGCTTCTAAATGTTTTATAGTTTGAGGAACTTAAGGCAATTTGGCTGTAAATCTGCTGGATGGGTAATCCTTTTGTGGGTATTTTTCCAACGGCTTTAATATATCTTCTATTTTATGAGAATTCACACACGCAGTAATGTGTCGCGAAGTACCTATATCATTTATTCTGAGACCTTTTATATTGAGAGACTAGCTGTGCCCGCGACTTCGTTCGCGTGGATGTCGGAACTTAACAATGTATTTTTTTGTGCGAAGCGCTGTTGGAGGATTCCGATACAAATCATTTTTTTTATTTATGCTAGTGCTTCTTTATAAACAACATTAGCTGTGGAACTCTCTGGAACGTACACAAAAAGGTTATTGGGGTTATTTACGCGAGAAAGAGCTACGTATAGTTGACCATGGGAAAAGCATCCAATACTTAGGTCCACCCCCGCGACGGATAATGTCTGGCCCTGAGCTTTATTAATCGTCATGGCATAACAGAGACTGACTGGGAATTGCACTCGTTTGAAAGAGAAAGGAAAGTTGTTAGGAATTATAGGTATTCTTGGAATAAAAACAATATCACCAGCGCCGCAACCGGTTAATATTTCAGCTTCGATTATGTTTTGCTGCAGATTTGTGACTTTGAGCCGTGCCGTTACAAAGTTTGGAGGACATCAATTTCTGAGGAGAATTATTGGTACACCGATTTTTAAAACTATTTTGTGGGCTGGAAGTCCGGGTGTGTTGAGGGAATCCAAAAATTCTACCGGGTAGTGCGTGGCGTCATCTTCTTCCATAACTGTATTTATAGAGGTGTATTCTCTACTATTCCCGGACACATGAATCAATATTTTTAAATTAATTGCCGTAGCTTGGACAGTGCGAGGAGTCAAAATAGCTCGCTGACATAGCCAAGAACCGGCTTGATTTCCCATGTTTGTGGAATCTCCGTACACAGAAGAAATTAGCTCCTGTTGTGATGTAACGCAAGAACAGAGATTATCAACCAAAATAACTTTGCCATCTTCTTGTACGGGGTATGTGCCATCGCCTATTTGTAACAAAAAATTGGGAAACTCCTGTGCATTTTCGCAGCCTCGCAACTGTGCAAGCATAAGTACACTCAGGTGTGTAGATGATATATTGCGCCATAAAACAGAACTCTTCAGACAGGCAGCAATTTCTCCGGCTCTCGTTCCTCGGGGTGCTATCGGGAGTGTCTGCCGAAAATCACCGCAGAACAGCACCGTGATGGCTCCCATCGGCCGGTCATTTTGCCTTATGTCCTGTAAAGTTCTATTCACTGCTTCTACAGCTTTGCGGTTTGCCATAGTGCACTCGTCCCAAAAAATTAAAACACAATCGCATAAAACCCTTGCTTTATCGCTATTTCGCGATATGTTGCAAACCGGGCTTTCCGTGCGGTCTAAGTCGATAGGAATTATAAATGTTGTGTCTGCCGTTTTTCCTCCAGGCAATAATGTGGCTGCTATCCCTGAAGAGGCGATGGCAAGGGAAATTTTATTTTGGTTCTGTAGCGGCACTACAAAAAGTACTTCAGCAACATAGAACAAAAAGTACTACAGAGCCATCTATGACGCAGAGGATGAACTAAAACTCGAAATATATCTAAATTCTGCATCGCGCAAGTTATTTGTGACTTAAGACTATACAGAAGAACCCGACAACAACTGTTGGGCAGTAGCCCTCCAGACATAACACCCGTCTGATCGGAGGATCCTCCCTTTTCAATGGTGGTTGAAGAGCTTTACACCCTGTTCTCCATACCCCCAAATTGGTGACCCCGAAATGGACGTCAGCGCAGCCTTCGAGCAACGTGACGTCATCAACATCACTTCCTCAAGCTTCCTCAAACTTCCTCAAGTTTTCGAGCAGCGAGTCATATAGCCAGCCAGCTTCAAAATGGGTATTCCTGACCACCAGCATGCAGCGGAAGCACATTCCTGGTCAGCACCCTCAGCCTCATAAAGCTACCTTGGCACTGCACTTTCGGCCGGTTGAGAGCTGTACCTCCCGGTCGATGCGAGCAGTCAGCCACATCGCGGCGCTGTACCACGTCCGACGCAACGGAGCACATGCAGTGCCGACCCCGACTAAAGGGGTTCGCACTACCGCCGCAGACAGTTCCGACTCACCGAGAACAATGCGGCAACGACTTTCCACTGGCCTGGCAATCAACGACTCATTCTACTACCGACCCTAGTCTCCGCGGGGGAGTGATGTAGCGGCACTACAAAAAGTACTACAGCGCCATCTATGACGCAGAGGATAAACTAAAAATCTAAATATATCTAAATTCTGCATCGCGCAAGTAAAGTTATTCGCGACTTAAGACTATATAGAAGAACCCGACAACAACTGTAGGGCAGTAGCCCACCAGATATAACACCCGTCTGGTCGGAGGATCCTCCCTTTTCAATGGGGGTTGAAGAGCTTTACACTCTGTTCTTCATACTCCCAAAGTTTTACCTGTTCCGCCCGGTGCGTCTAAAAACAGGATTTCACCCGAGGCGTTTTCTACACTGCAGCATACCCTATCAAACGTCTGGCGCTGATTCTCTGTCTTTGCGCAGCCATTTTGTAAAATTTCTGCGAGTTCCACGGGATGATAACTAATTTCTGATACGTACTCTCTGTTAATACGTTCCCCATCGACTGTCGGTGTGGGCAAACCGTATTGACTGATCGGGTTCCCTGGTATAGCCAATAAGGACCTGTTGTGACAAATTTCACGTACCCTATAGGTCAGGAATTTCTCCATCAGTATTTAGTTAAACATGCCTCAATCAGAAAATAACGTCACACGCACAATGCCATCTATCGAATATTTATATTCAATGCTGCACGCAGTTGATGGTTAGATATAGTCCAGTCTGAGTTCGATAGATGGCGCTGTTTTAATATTTTACTTCGGAAACACTATTATAATTTTATTAATTTTCATTTTTCTTTCTTTCTATTTATAAGGTGCGAACTGATTACGATGAATCAAAAAACTTAATGTTCAATTACTTCAATTTACGCACATATTGTTGTGTATAAAAGTTACGGGAAGTTGTGAGACCAACTGCACATAACCCTAATTTTACTTCTGTAACACTTTAAATTCAAATATCTTTTGATAGACTGAACCGATTGCAATGCAACAAAAACTAAATGTTACTCCAAGTTACGCTCAATCGTTGTGTATAAAAGTTATCTACATTGCTTTTGTACATTTTACGTGATGCCCGAACAAATACACAGACAAACAGACAAACAGACAAACAGACAAAAATTCTAAAAATGCTGGAAATGGGTTCTATTGGTTGTCCTTTAACACCCTGGCTATTTTTTTTGGAATTTTTTTCGATGTACAAAAACGACTTTTCTACAGTTTTATTATATGTATAGATGTAAGTACAACCTTTTATACTTGAAAGATTAAACATGAGTTGACAATATACCGAATTTATTGAACCGTAGGTAATACGTGACACGTGGAAGAATTTTAAAATGGTCACTAACGAGATTGAGTCCCCAAAAATACACGTTTGAGGTCAAAGCTCACGGAAATCTGTTTTGACGTAAATAAGTCCCTTTTACTTTGTTGTTATTGTAATATCTGAATCTGGAGTATACGGAAGCATAAATATTTTTGTTCATTAGGATTCATGTTATTTTTATATTTGTCATTGTTTGTTATTTAATCTAATAGGTACCCATGCAAGCAGGCGATATGGGTTTATAAATAGCTTCTTAATATATCATTTTTAGGGTTCCGTTGCAAAAACGGTAACCTTATAGATTCGTCCTATCCATCTGTCCTGTCCGTCCGTCTTGTCCGTCTGTCCCGTCCGTCTGTCCTGCTCGTCTGTCCTCTGAGTCTGTCCTGTCCATCTGACCTGTCCGAGTGTCCTGACCGTCTGTCCTATGCGTCTATCTGTTTGCCCGTATGTCACAGCCATTTTACTCCGAGACTGTTGGCACCGCGCATTTAAAATTTAAAGAGTTACCAGAATGCGCTCTTCTTCTTTTGTGGCTTTTACCATAATTCGTTATTAATTCTTATTCTATCTTACTCCTATTTATAAATCCGAAAGTTTGTAAAGATGGATAGATGGACGATTGTTACTCGTTCGCGCAAAAACTACTGAACGGATTTGGATAAAATTTGGTACACAGACAGCTTATGACCTGGATATTTTTCACCCCGGTAGTGCGACCCTGTGGGACAGCTATCGTACTGCACGCGGATCAAGCCGCTGGCATAAACTAGTGCCTAATAAATGAAATAGCAATTCAATCAAACCACAGAGCCACTATAAACAGTTAATCCTAAATATACTGCAAACAACTCCTAGCAACTATTAGGTCGAGAAATATGATTTCTGGAGCCCTCCCCGGGGTTCACATAAAGAAAACTTTAAGGCGCTATTAGCCCCGGTTTTATTTGCCCCCGCCCAGCGGGCTCGCTGTGAGATTTACGCACGCACCACCGTCAAGATTTAACACAGTACTGCCCATATTTTAAACTGGGTAAATCCTTGTGGGAATGCTATACTATTTTGTTTTATTGCTTGGAAACAAAGACTGAAGTTGAGTGTTGACGGAGCTCAGTTGTGACTTGATTGTTTGATTAATTTCCAAGTCGTTGACTGGTGATTTTTTCATTGCCATTTAAGAGGTATCTAGTTAGTCTTGGATGTGTTTAAAATTGTATAAATTTTATACTTTTTGCTGTGCCCTACAGGGTCCGTAATTGTTAAGGTACAATTTTAATCCCATTGTAAGATCTTCACACATTATGGAATGCAAATAAAGATATGAATATGAATATGTTAAAGTAACACCAAGACAAATTCGTATTCTAGATGATTCCGATGTTGATCGTTCCTTGGTGGAATTAAATCACTGAAAACATTTCAATTACGTAGCTCATTAATACTACAGCCACATACTCTTCTTCTTAGCGTGTCGATGAAAATATTTCCATCAAATAATATTTGGCCCAAAACTCAGATACGCGAAACTCTGCTTGGTAATGCAGTAATACGATTCTCAAGTGCGCAGTTCCTGTGGAGCCGTCATGAAGCCCCATCTGTAGATATTGTCATTACTCATAACTCATGTGTAGGTTTTAATAACATGTAAATTAACAAACTACCAGACTTAACAATCAGGCACATACAAAACCTGACGTAACAGAATCTCGTCAGCAATAAAACGAAATAAACAGCTCTTAAAAGTGTATTGGAGCTAATAAAATGCCAATGAAAAGTTGGAGAGCTCGGCTGTCGTCGTAACGCTACAAATTTCCCCATGTTTATAGCACTGTGTTCCCATTTAATATTTTAGTCATAGCAGAACCCTTCGCTATTGTTTCAACCGTACTTAAGTAAGACGAAGTTCTGAATAATTAAATGTGTCAAAAGTCAGTGTTCTGTCCGTCGAGTCGTTTCTTCGTGGGATTAAGAAAAAATTGATTCAATAATTCTATGGAAGTTTCAGATGAAAAAACGACCGGAGATCATTTAAAATGTTTAAAGTTTATTTAGATACGTGTATAAACGTCTGTTGATATTTTTCACCAGATGACAGCAGGTGGAGTAAATCTGAAAACATCTTCTAGGGACATTAAGCGCCATCTAAACGAATCCTTAAGAACGGGTATGTATTGTCGGGATTTCAACTCTTAGTACGACCAATGAAAATCCATCAGAGTGCTTTTAGATAGGGCATAATAAGAGTCACCAACTGGCTACCTTATAGC
Organism: Eurois occulta; assembly: GCA_950022335.1. Classification (NCBI taxonomy): domain Eukaryota; kingdom Metazoa; phylum Arthropoda; class Insecta; order Lepidoptera; family Noctuidae; genus Eurois; species Eurois occulta. The sequence continues at coordinate 3,584,504 of OX465486.1, forward strand.
TAAAAATAACGATACCACATTTTTTTTCTTAATTTTTAATGTTTATGATTCTTCAAAGATTCACCCTCGAAATAATAACAATTATTATTATACACAGTAATTACTAATTAAAATATCGCAAGCTAAAACGAGACCTATCAATAAAACCCAAGGTTAAAATTACCATTGACTCCTAAAAAGAAAAACTGAGTGTTCTAGCAAAAACTTAGCTGAAGTTAATTGCGAGACTGAAAAAAGCCTTCAAATATGAATAAGTAAAGTATGGGTCGCTCACACGTCTGTCTAATTACTGCTCCAAGAGACTCTAGTTAACTTAATTAAGTGTCGACGAACAAAATCGTCGTAAATGCTGACTTTTTCCCCGTACTTACGTTTTTGGAGTTTTTGTTACTCTTAAACGAGACTTAAGAATATTTTAGACTAAAATTTTAAGCTATATTTTATTAGTAAACAAATATGTGTGTACTTAAGTAATGCTAGTTATCTTTATTTGAGGATCTCAACTTAATAACTCTTACAGCTCCCTTATTTTTCATCACTAGCTACTCACTAATGTCATTGCATACAATGCTGTTATGTTATAAGTAATCAGAATAAAATTCAAATCAGAACCTTCATAAAATCCATTACTATAAAATGTGTCTTTAATTTTATCGGGAAAATTCAATAGCGCCTCTAGTGTCGAATAGCGTAAATATTTTTTTTTTTAACTTTGCCGCTCACTAGCAATTTTCCCTGTATCGTGGGTGCGTTTACACCAACATATTAACTTAACCTGTAAGCTATACAAAATATTTCTTGCTTGCGGGAATCAAACCAGCGACACGCAGCGCAGTAGGAGATCGCTCAGTTAGTGCACTAACCGAGCTAACCCAAATGCAAGTGCAATACACGATTATCGGACTAAAATTGACGGCCACTAAACTTCTATAAAGCAATACAAATGTTAATTGAAAACATTCACAGATTGACTCAAACAATCCTTTGAAATCCACTCTTAAAGAACCTCATTCCTTGTCGTCTGATATTGTTTATTCATTTATTACAAAACGCTTCATCGTATCTTCAAACCTCCGCAGAACTGAAAGTACCTAAGTAAAGGGCTACTTTATTCATGTAAATATGTCCTATGTATGTACGTATGTATGTCACCAAACTCACAGTTTCAACCCACAAGCGGCTAGTACGCCATTGTTGTAAATATTTACTAAATCCGCGGCTAACAAAGCTTATCACAGTTTATGCATAAATAAAGAGATATAAGTCGTTTCGTATAAAGGACTGCCCTGAATGTACAACGAGCGTGGAGCTACTAAAACTAATTATGGAGGGTGCGAATATTGTTCGAGGCGAGATAAAAATATAATGATAAAGATAGATAATGTTCTATACTCGTTTTTCGGGGCCCAATTCTGTCATGGGCTGGACGTCAGTCCAAACCAAAGCAATGTAATACCTCCATTAAGTAGACTAATATGACAGTCATAACTTTGCAGATAACACCGGCAATCAAATTTTTTACATACCTATTTTAGAGTAATTATGAAACTAACGCCTGAAAATGTTGGCATTCTCTAAATACGGAGTTGTGGATGTTACACGGCAGTCATCTCGTGAAAACTAGTGATATAATAATAGATACTTTGTCATCAGTCATCACTATAACTGAAATGATAAAGATCTACTGTATACGTAATGGGTGTAAAAGTACCCTTAACGAAGCCGAAAGACACGACGTGTCCACTATAGCGATAATTTTTTTGATAAAGACCATACCAGGAAACCTCTAGTTACGGAAACATCAAGGTTCCAAGTTTTTCACTAGGTTTTTTGTTAATAATAAAAAATAAAAATAAAAGAACCTCCACGACCCCGTACTATTCAATGCATCCATCAGCACAATGTTTTGAGTGCGTTACATTGTCCTACAGTAAAACGTGATTTTTCACCCAAAAAAAAAATAGTTTCCCATTTTTGCGTAGAGTTGCTTAATTTGATGTACAGAATGCTTGGTTTACGGCTTCGTAAAAGGTCCATATACACCTCGTATTTACATAAACTCACGGCTTTGTACCATGGGATTAGAATAGTCATCGTTAATTTAAAACTGACTCAAACATCATTAATATATATTCTTTAATCAAAATATTAATTATTTACAAACTACAAAACTATAACAGAAATAAATATGTACAAGTATAAAAGGGTTACAGGGCGTCCAAAAATTCGTCCGCATCGCTGTCAACAGGAAAAGTGCCCAGAAGGCTGGCAGCATTACTACGTTGGATGGCAATGCTGATTATTTGGCCAAAAAATAGGCCCGCCCTCTGGTCACGTGAAGAGTCGACCAACCGCTTGGCGATTTCCCGAAAAACTAGGTGGGCACTCGGACCCCATGGCCCTAGTGTAACATCATTAATTGGATCATGCTTTGCAGGAAAAGGTAATTGCCCAATTTGTTTTTTAATTTCCTCCTGCTATTTAGTGTACGATCTTCGTACTTCTACGTTCATGTCTCAGAAATAATTCACACGTCCCACGAGAACAAAGCGTCGACTAAAGGGGTATTTTATACATTATACATACGAATATAGCCAAAGAGACATTGTGCAGATTAATATAATGTCCCGGCAAGATTCGTAACTAATACAATTACGATCAAACACTAGTTATAATGTATTCACTTTGTTATGAAATATGTATAAACGTATAGAAACCAGTGTAGCTTCTCGTACTTATTCAATTTCGTGGACAGAACTAGACACGAAGAGATCGTTGCTAAATAAAACAGCCGCTCGTGTCAATCTGCAAGGTAAAACAGTGCTTGCCAAAGTGGTTCCGTGGATGGGTGACCAATCCATTCCATGCCGAGTTGCCAGTGTGCCTCGAAAAACACGAAAAGCCGTGGTACCGGCGGCCATTTGTAGATCTTTGACAGTCGTTACAGGTAGTCAATAGCCCGATAGTCTGACAATCAGTCATTCAAGGGAGTATCATATTACCCAGTGCTAACTGTGTAGGAGCGTATAAGGGTGTAACAAGACCCTCAACGAGGCCGTAAGGCACTTTTTTCTCCCCGTCATTGCTATATTTTTTTTGTTCTAGACCATACCTGGGAACCTTCTGGTTACGGAGATATTGGTGGTCAAAATTCCAACTTTTTGACAAGTTTTACTTTAAACACCTCTACGACCCCCGTACTATTCAAGTCATCCATCAGCACAATGTTTTGAGTGCGTTACATACAAAAAAAAAAATCGTTTTCCAGCAATAATTTCTGCGTAAACTTATTTAGTTTGATGTACTGTATACTGTATAGGCAATCGCTACATACAAAATACTGATATTCGGCTGCATCCAGTTAGTCGGCTTCCAAGCCGATTCCAATATAGTTGGAAAAAAGCTAGTCAAATGATGACTACACAAGTTCTTCCAAGGACCTAGACAGGTGACAATAGCGTTCTGTACTTCAACGACTTACATCAGAACTGACATCATTATTAAGCATTTCTGCAGATTATTGGCAATTCATTTTGGACTTTACCATCATCTTAAATAACAGCCGTGCGTGGAGGCGAGCAACAGCTGACTGGTGTGGTGCAGGGGCCCGCGCTCGGCCGTCGGCCGGCTGACTCCCCGCTGTCCTCGCACCCCTCGTTCACTGCCGCTGGCGCGCGTCGATGTTGAGAGCAGCGGTCTTAACACAGTCCAATAATATATTTTTTACTTTTCCCTCACTGGCTCACCCTTACTGGCCAGTAAGGGTGAGCTATGCTGAGCTGAGCTCTGTTGTCTATACTATTCCTGAGCGAACTTGAACCAATCCTGATATTGAACTAGTCTTGGTCGTCGTTCCACCTCTTACCTGGTGAATTTGGATGAAACCTTTATCCCGCAAAGGGGCAATATAGGCTGACGAAAAAAAATATAGGAGTATGTTGGTTACCTAAAAATATGTGTTTCGTCCCGTAATTCAAAAACTGTTTCCCCGAAAAACAACACGTTAGGAAAAAATATTTAGGTTTGTGTTGCACTACTCATTCCAAATTCATACATGCATCACATACGTGACATTCCGTGGTTCCGTAGAAGAGAATTTGATATTTCAAATAGTTTTTAAAGGTGCAAACGCTTGGCTCGGGGAGTCGTGGCTCTGAGTTTCTTGCGAACTATGCCGATCAAAGTTAAGAAGCTTTTGTGATTGCGTTAGATCTCTAGCGTGGTTGAGATACGATGCGCCGTGAGATGAATCTCATACTTGATGCAATCAATATGAGTGTAGAGCTTAAGATCGAGGTCATTTGAACACTTTACTCTTGAATCTGTTAAAAGTTCAACAAATTCAGATTTGCTAATCATTTTAGAAGACGCAACATATTCAAAACCATTTAAGTACAGATCTTAGAAATATATGTCATCATCGATCAATTAATATAACATGGCGTGTTAAAATATATATGTATTTCTTTGTAGGTGCCCGTCACCTACATAGAAATACAAAAAAAAAATGTCTAAATTAACGGACACTCAACAAAACACCATCATCATCTTCCTAGCCTTTTCCCAACTATGTTGGGGTCAGCTTCCAGTCTAACCGGTTGTAGCTGAATACCATTATTTTACATGGAGCGACTGCCTATCTAACCTCCACAACCCAGCTAGCACTGGGTAACTCGATACCCTTTGGTAAGACTGGTTGTCAGACTTTATAGCCACTGACTACCTTAACGACTGTCAAAGATAACAAAACACCAGTTACCCACTAAATCACGACAGCCAAAACCAATCTGTTAAAAACGACTTTGTAACATGATTCACCTTAGAAACACGTAGTATCAGACATTTTTTTTCCCAAACTGACTTTTCTCCAAGTGTGGCGATTTCGCAAAGTTTAAGTGGCCATTAGCAAACTTGTTTACAGCTGCCCCAAGGCAACTGGTTCAGTTCCCGGCTACGTTTTATTACTGAAGCGTACGCTTGTCAGGAAATCGAGGGCAAAATAGTAATACAGGCTGGTTTCTAAGCTTTCCTTAGGCGCAGGAAATAAATGTTAATTATGAAAACGGAGGGCTCTTCTGTGTATTAAAGTTGGGTCGTCAGATAGGATCGTTTGGGACTAAGTGCCTGGAGAAAGTTTTTGTCTGTATCTTCATGATCGTTTCTTCTTGGGGGACGGCAGAATTCTAAGGGGACTAATGTTCCAATACTAATTAGGTAAGCTTCGCACTTAACAGTCGTTGTTCTAATCGTTTTTGTACTAAAATTACCCACTTTGACCTAAGTACGGTTCTGATTTGAAAAATAAAAATAATATTCAACGATTTCAAAATAGGAGGTCATCAGTATAAAAGAATTTTATTTGTTTATTCATATGTTCAGCAACATCTTCGTTAGTATTTAATATATTTTGATAACCTTTGATATTTTTTGTAGTTAAGCAGTAACTTCATAAGACTAAAAACATGTCCCATAATCGCATTATATACTTTTATCAAAAATTGAACTGGAGAAGCAGGACAGCACTATGGAAAAAAGGAAAGAAAAGTAGTCTATTCTGCATAAAAAACATAACGCCTGTTTCCCCGGGTAACACTGAACTATCGTAGTACGAGTACACCCATTTTTGCCAGTTATTTTAATAAGAGAACTAACTGAAACTACACTGTAATACTTAAGCCCAAAACCCAGTACTGTATGCACGTAATTGAAAACTATATTTTGACTTCACAGTCCGAACTCACTCGAAACTCCACAAATAGACAGCACAGTCCTAGCAGACACCTAAATGACTGCAAACTAAAGGGTCCAGCCACGTCAATGGATTCCGTACAATTTGGCTTGCTTGGTCTCGTGCAGGGTGAGAAGCTTACGCGGGCGCTCTGTGGCGGGCACATATCAGTGGTGACTTACTCAGTGTTTTAAAATCGCTGGCAGCATCGAGCCCCCAGTAGGTATTAATATAAATTCCTTGTGCTGAAAGCCTTCAGCGCCCAGCTACTGCCACAGACCACAATTACAACACCATCAATATCTTCAATTAAACACTTCGTTTATTTGGAAAGTGTAGACGATGCCATCTCTATTAGCAGCTGCCGAAGCGTCTTCGTGCTATGTGATGGTGACCTAACTAGTAAACGATCGTCTCTTGTTTTATCCTGTGAAAACTCTTAAAGCCTCTCGTGCGCTCTATTTTAACTTGCGTTGCACTGTGATCATTTAATCGCTACCGGGCCGGTCACCGCTCTCGCTGATGTTCTGATCACTAAACTTTCACCCTAGTCACTAGACGTCAACATAGACATTAACAAGAGAAGTTTCGCCATATTTGCACTACAGTCTTTAGCGATCGACTACTGTTTCACCCTAGTGAAAAACACGTTTATTGCACGGCGATGAACTAAGGCCAAATATTCGCGACCGCCACCGCTCCCGCACCAACCGCCGCTCCAGCTTCCGTCCCTTCACACTTTCACCGTGTTCCACCACCAGAACGTTTCGAAATGTTTGTACTACGACCTACAGCGAGCGATCTTCTATTATTCTACCCTGTAGAAATACACTACAAAAACTGACGATGAACGAACGCCAAATAATCGCGGCCGCCATCGCTATCGCTTTAGCCACCATGCTCTCACCCTGAACGTTAGACGTCCGCTACATCAACAAGGGACGTTTCGCCATGTTTGTAGTACGGCCGGTTATGTTGTGATTATATTAGTGGAGCAAGGTAAATACAGGTAGGCTTTATGTAAACTCAGTTACGTTGTGTCGCTTCATATTTGGGCCGTGTAGCCTAGACCGAGATCCAATTAGCACCAACCACGTTTGAGATTATAATCTCATACTCGTAATAAAATCTGTTCATGGGCGTGTACCTTTTTAGTGTCGCAGTTTATGTCTAAAATCTGTATAAAGTGCTACAAAGATCTTTTGACGCATTAATGTGACAGGGTAGTTGAATAACATTTTGTGAATTTGTTTAGTGAAATAACAAAATGGCGGCAAGAAATTTTATTCTGATAAGGTCACGCGCCAAATAATCCTAGTGCCGCTATAAAATGTCACCCGTGTACTGAATATAGCTATCAATGGATCAGACTGCAGAATACAACTCCTAAAGCCATAACAAAACCGATAACATCATAAGCAGGTTGAAGTAATCATCCTTTATCATCATTTCACAAAATAATATTCGTATTCCTTTGAAACTCGAAGAGCCCAATCTATCTCGAACAACACAAGACTTATTTTAATAAGCCCTATCAAAAAATACGATCCCCCAACTAGGAAATCAAATACACAAAAAAACACGGTAGGGAAATGAAAAAAAAAATCTCTTTTTACGTGGAAAATATTGAATATCTGGTGACGACACACGGTATTGCGTATCGCGGGGCTTCGAGGAGTAATCGGTGTCGATTATCACGTGATATCGGAAATCTGTCACCATCACCTCGCTTCCGCAACATGTGTTTAAAAATCGCGAGACGTCAGCTTTTAAGGTGTGTTTACACGAGGTTTTATTGTAAACTGTAATCTTTGCTAGTATAAAATGGTTAGTTTGTAGTTGAATTCGGTAAAAGATCTCTCTCTCTCTCTGTGGAAAAGTCGTGCGAAATTTTGAAAGTCCCCTACTTTCAAAATTTCAAAAAACCAAAGAATAGACGGCTGGTCTGTGTGACAGACAACAATACTAAGTGACAACTAATAGAGAAGTATGAAAGAAAAAGACATGCTGCGCCTAGTGGCGGTACTTCCATACAAGGCTACAAGTTCAGCTTGCCCTTATAACCTACTATCTTCATGAGACCAGCGGTAGCCCAGTGGTGGCGGCCCAAGTCGGTTCAAACCCAGACAGGCGCATTACTTTGTGTAATTTATTTCATCACGGTGAAGAAAAACATCGTGAGGAAACCGGCATGTCCTCTCATAGAGAGGAGGCCGTGTATCCCAGCAGTGGGAACATTATAGTCTGATTATGCTTATGCTTATGCTTCATGATGTTAGGGTTTCTGAACAGTCGGCTTGCTTTATGAGTTTGCCGTATTGTTGGCCCCTAGACACGTCACGTGCTGTGCGCTGACACCAAATAAATTAGGATAAGGGCAACCATGATGCTTTATGTTCAGGAAACATTGCTATCAAAGTAACAGTGCCTTCTGTGGCTGTTTGTGTATGTGAGTTTATGTTTGTAAACGCACCCACGATACAGGAGAAATTCCTACAGCGGGGCAACGTTTTCTTTAAAAAAAATAAAAGACAGTAACAATTATTATCAATAAGAAATTCATCATTCGAATAAAATGCGCACATACCTACTAATCATTTTGCACGGTTCACAAAACAATTCGAGTATTTTTTCACTGTATAACATAAATTGTTTTAATCTTATCGTAACTGGCTGGCAACTTACTTAACGAGCTCTCAAACGGCTCCTGTTATCAAAACAGACCTTGGACCGGTAAAACAAATTAATTCTACTGATACAACTAAACTTAGTAGTACCGGAGGCTTACTATGCCCTAATTAACAACGAACAGAAAGTCAAAGCATTTATTTCGAACTAGTTTATGCTCGCGGCTTTGCCCAAATGGAGTTCCGTAACTGTCCCACGGGATCTTACTACCAAAATAAAAAAAGTATCCAGGTTATAAACTATCTGTGTGCCAAATTTTTCCGGTCAGTAGTTTTTGCGTGAAAGAGTAACAAACATCCACACATCCGTACATACTTACAAACTTTCACATTTGTAATATTAATAGGATATACCATTTTAAGGCACAGGGAGAAGCTCGTGGCTAAATAAGAACAGCCGTTCGGGGCTATCTTTAAGTTAAGCCGTGCTTACCTAGGTTGGTCCGTGGATTGGTGACCACCCATTACATACCGAGTTTCCTCCGTGCCTCGGAAAGCACGTTAAGCCGTTGGTCCCGGCTGGCATTTGTAGATTTTTGATAGTCGTTACAGATAGTCAGTGACCCGAAAGTCTGACAAACAGTCTTACCAAAGGGTATCGTATTACCTAGCGCTAACTGGGTTGTGGAGGTCAGATAGGCAGTCGCTCCATGTAAAATACTGGTATTGAGCTGCATCCGGTTAGACTGGAAACCGACCCCAACATAGTTGGGAAAAGGCTAGGCAAATGATGACCATTTTAAGGCACATTTTTGAAATCTACGCGCCATTTTGTTTTTCCAATTGATACAACGGACTTGCGAATGTCAAGTGCGAAAAGATTCTAGTAGCCCTTTAGTTGAAGTTATTCAAACAACGCATCGCTTGATGTGTGAGAGCAATGAAGCAGTAATCATTGCTCTCACAGTCGCAACCGAGACTGCTGAGCATGAGGTCCTGGCTTATTGGCATTGGGTTTTTCCACCAGAAATTTCTTAGCAACAGCCACGGTATCCGGATTTATGCCTGGTTGACAGCAATAGGCTCGCCCCCCATTACATGGAACTTGGATATAACTGGCGAAATGTGGGTGTACTTTAAGGTACACCTCTGCCAAACCCTTTGGGGATTACAGGCGTGATGTTATGCATTTTTTGTACAAAGTCAACATCATCGTTTAAAAATATTATCATTTTATATCATCGTCTATAAATATTAATCTACACTGATTCTACGCAAAAATTCGGTGTATAATAACCCTAACTCATAAGCACGTGCCTCCCACATGACATGGTACGCAACGCTGATTAAATTTGAAACCATAAAAAATCATGAACGGTAAACAGGACCTGTACAGGGGTTGCGTGCTCATACATTGTTAAATAAATTGTACCTTTTACTCCGGTCAAAGGTAAACATTGGGATCGTTGCATGTCCCCCAGCCGTATTTGACTCGAGTTACTAATTCTAGATTGAAAGATATTTTTTTATAGATTTCGAATTACGCAATGAGGTTTTTTTTTACGGTAGTACCTATTTAGTTCGCCTGGGAGTGGTTTTTGCTTTGATTAAGTTTTTATAAAGAACAAACATGTCGGTCTTTCTTTTTTATTAAAAAGGTACGGTTTGATCCGATAGAATATCTAGTTCGACATATACAATTCATAAGGGAAAAGTAGGGTATAGTGAGACTAAAATCCCGTAGACCACAAGATTGTATTTATAGGAAAAACAAGTGAACTCTCACTAAAAGTACTTCAACGAAAGTTTTAAATATTCATTATCCATTGACCCTTTTGTATATTAATAGTGAAACACGAACAAAGGTATACTCAGCAATGTATACGAACCACAGTTTACGTCGACCAGAATTTCATACGATGCAAATATGCAGTTTGTTGGCGTTTCGGGCTGCCTTAATGGCTTGTTTACTTTAATAGATAACGCATGTGAAATACTGCTGCACGTGAATAGAACGACGACCCTCACAAAGGTAGAGGAAAGGTAGGAGAATGATTCAGCTCATTGGGGAGTTTTAGTTTATGTGAAATGTGGAGAATTTGTCGTTTAAAATAACGTGAAGTAGTGAATACTCTTACTAAGTAACAAATATTTTCAACAGAGTTTTATTAGGTTATGGGCCCAGAAACTAACTCTATTAGAATTACAGACATTGTTGTTATGGAGAAGTCAGCTGCGAGTACAGTGAACATATCCTTAGATACTTATAAGTTTTTAAACTGTCATGGTCACTAACATTATAATTAACACTAGAAACGGGATATTTACCATGCCCACGAAACGAACAAGAAAGAGGTTAGACCGATTTGTCTGCTCATAAACACCCACCCGCAATAACTTCAGTTTATCCGTGATCATGGTGCTTGCAACAGCGCCGAAATATCAGGAACTCAAAACAAACAGTGGACATGGTAAATATCCCGTTTCTAGTGTTAATTATAATATCCTTAGAATGCAAGTCTTCAGCGGAGGAAGGATGCACCAACGATTCTGAGAGTACTGACAAGGAAATTTGGTCATGTGAAAGTTGAATGTAAGCTTACAAGAGACACGATGTATTGTGGTGAATAACTAACTAGTTTAAATATTGAATGTACGACGCACCTACGTCTCAAACGAATATCTAAACAACACTTAACTACAAGACTTTTAGAATATCTTGTAGTTTGGTCAAATCAGTTAGGGCAAGTAGCAAACACAGCCTCGCATATCGAACACAGACAGATTTTACATTATCAGATTTTTTATTATTAGTTTCTATCAAAGACTGGTGTCCATAGCTATTCCGCAATTTGTCTGTACCGATTTTTCTGGACTTTTACAATAAACCAAATAGTGCCAGCGACATTGTGATACCAAATTCAGGTGCGTTTGAGAATTTAGTGCATGCAATTTATATTTCATACAAACACAGACACGGTGCATATTCAACTGAGTGCCACTAAAAATAAACTACACACTTACTGCAGCACACCTGCGGCTTAAAAATCACACCATTACGATAAACTTCGTATAAAAAATTCAAAACAACTGCTCGTGCATTAAAAACTTTTTGAAAATATATTCATGAAAATAATTTTTGCTTAAAAAAAAACTAGAAAAGTTTGTATGCAAACGCACAAGCCCCGTTCATGTCATCACTGGTCTAGTAAAAATAATTTATCGTTCAGACTCAACACTGACTTTGCATTTGCTCCAACTAGAATAAGCACCGCAGAATTTAAGATAAACGGCCCTATTCTAGCTATTATGGTAACGCTGAAATATTTTTTCCGCGTTTAAGTAAAATGTGTGAATTTTATTTTGCATTATAGATGGAGATTTGATTTACAAACAGGATATAAAGCGAGGTTTATATTTTACTAGCTTACAGTATGTACTTACAGCTTACGTACTACCGGGATAAAAAGTATTCTATATGTTAATTCAGGTTATCAAGTATCTGTGTGCCAAATTTTTGCGTGAAAGAGGAACAAACATCCATACATCCTCACAAGCTCTTGCATTTATAATAGTAGTAAGGTTTCATACAGTTAAATTCTCCTATATCTTACTAGTTTCCAGGGGTTATTCTACACTTGAGATTGCCAGATAAGCCTACCTAAAATGTTGTCACTGGAAGTCTACATTTTTGACAAAGATGGGATTCTTAACAAGTTCATAACTTCTACGACAGCAAAGCAATAGTAAGCCATCGTATCTACTTTGTGTGTGAGGCGATTTGTTTGCCACCGGGAGTTTCCCCTTTTGCACTCTAAGATACAATTTCACCTACCATTTTGTCACATATTTGTGTCGTTTAGCGTACAGGGCGCGCTGGTTAGTCACGTATGTGACAATGGCGTTCAAAAGGTTAACATGTAGTAGCATACTTTTTTTTTGCCCTGGCTGGAGGCCTAAGTTTAGTGTTCATCACTATAATCATCAAGATAAGACACGGATAACATAAATGATAAGATAGGAAGTACAGTAGTAGATCAATCCGACTTTCCAATATTATCGTCTCTCCAGAATACGACGACATTAAGGATGCCGGACACAACCTGCAAATAGAACTTGAGAGAACAGCCGTAAAGAGGCACAACAGTCCGGGGCTAGGATTATTCCGGGACGTGGTACAGCCCTAGCCTATTGTGGGACAATCACAGATGCAGAACGAAACTTAGGGGCTATTGCAACTCAGTGACTGTATCTCCTTGAGTCAACTTGCATTTTGAAGTGAATTAATATTGTACCGTTGTGTGCTGTTTCTAAAAATATACATGGAGTTGCGGTTGTGGTTGTAGAATTTGTGGGATGTGCGTGAATGTTTGAAATGTGTTTGTGTAAATAGGTTAGAAGCAACCCTAATGACATTAACCGCAACAAATTCAGGTTGTGACGTGTTATTGAATATGAGTGTGTGTATCATAATATTGTGTTGGTTTTAGCCGAAATTAGTAATAATAATATCCCTGGACATTTCACACAGCACCATCTAGTCCCAAGCTAAGCAACCTAATGCTTGTGTTATGGTAGCTAGATGGCTGATAAACTACATATATACATATTTTTGTAAATAAATACATATTATAGATAGAAAAACACCCAGACCCGGAACAACTACTTGTAGGTCATACAAATATTTGTTCCGTACGGGAATCGAACCCGCGACATGCAGCGCAGCAGTCAATCGCTTGACCACTGCGCCAACCGTGCCGTCAATTGGCTATTCCATTCATGTTTGTGTTGAGGAAAATGATTTTCTTGTACTGTATTAATTAATAAATAGTTTACGTTTTCACAAAGAAGCATATTACGAAGTAAAAACCGATATTTCACTAGAAAATCGCTGTTGATCTTTGCTAAGTGTATACATTAGTGCTGGTGACTGTAAACATAATAATTTAAGTTATCTCATTTAACAAACTGTGCGAGATGTGAAAGAGAGATCTAAATTTTTTTCAGTTTAGTTGTACAAAATTTAGAGCTCTCTTTTGACCCTTTTTCGGAAAATCATAGAGTGTTGAACCTCTGGTGGACTACTTTACGAAAAATCATTTTTCCTGTTCCGGCTTATCGGCAAGTAAATGTGTTAAATCCATTCTTTATAGGTATTTTAAGATTGGTATTACATTGTAACATTATGCCGGTACAGTCAGAGGCACTGATCTATACACGAAGCAAATTTTAAAAGTGATTTTCTCCTAATGGAGGTATTGATTAACATTTTACGTTTTCACGAACATATTATTTGGGAAGCAATACTATTACGAAATAGGTCTTATCTCAAAGTACTCGTAGAACCGTTATTTCACTAGACCATCGCTTTTGAATTTTTCCTAAGTGTATACATATTAATGCTCGTGACTGTATACATGTAACACCTTCAATCACATTCATCAGACGAACATCGACTTCCGATTACTTCCGAATCACATTAAGCAAATTAAAAAATCCCAAAACTCATGATTATGGAGAGAAAAATAATAAAATTGGGTCACTTCACTCCATTACCGAGCAGAAATCAATAACATCAGGTAAGTACGGGAAGGCTTTCAGTCGACGACGTAATTGCTGTGTATAACCATAGCGAAGAAGAGCGAACAGAAGTCCCAACTTGTATTAGCAAACATTACATCATACCTGAAATCCCCGAAGAGATAGACAGAGATGTACCCGGTACACCCTGAGGTGCGAGTCTGTTGACTTCAACCAGCCACGGATTCAGACACTGGGTGGAATGTCTAGCGGAAATAGCCTATAATAGAAACGAGGGACGTTCTAGGGCTCGTTGTGTTGACGATATCGTCAAAGTCGCGGGAAACACCTGGATAAGGGACGCACAGAACCGGGAAGTGTGGCAGAAGAAAGCGGAGGCCTATACTCAGCAGTGGGTGATTCCGGGCTGATATGATGATGATGATGAGTCGTATTTACGGACGAACAAAGCATTAACAAACATTTTTTTCTTTTTAACACTCATAATTATGATGACATGAAATTATTATTGCATTAAAATTTTGAGCATGGCCGTATGGTAAAAATAAGTTTGTGTTCAATTTATTAAATTAACAGTACTTGCAACCATCGAAGACAGCCCCATGGGACTTCACTTACTAACATGAAGCATGTTGCATGCTAGAATAGATCCCATTTGACAAGAATTCCCTTGCAATTAAAACTGAAACTACCTCACTTTCACATACACAATATACTTGATTGTTTCATTCGTGCAATTGTCATTAAAACTAAGGGTGATAAAGCAGTTGCACGGTCGACTGCGCAATCAAGCCTTTTATTTTGTTTTTCGGATGGGAAATCATCAAATGACCCCTCCCGCTCTGGGCGGAGCGGAAGGGAGTGTCAGACTTGTACTGACTAAAACCCATCCATGTTCCTTCTTTGCCCTTTGTGTTCCAGGGCCACGGTATCTCTTTCAAACAGTCCCGCAGCCCCGGCAGGCATCGGCCCTTGCGGACCCCTTCCTGTTTGCTAACATCTCTTTGCCTGTCGACACGGCCTGTCGTCATAAGACGGACGGACGGCGAGCTAGCCCATTACTCACCGTACACAGGCTCGCGCCTACGGTGGCCGAGAGCCACCACGTGGCCCCCAGTCTGCTTTCCTGCTCAATTATCAGCTATGAGAGAAGATGGTTGTGACGGAGTCTGAACAAAACATTGTCACTACTCAGTCTGGTATTCAGAGCCGAGGGTTAGCGTAATCTTTCGCTTCGATCTATCTAAATTGTAGCATTAATTGATTGTTTGTGGTAAGGTAATTATTAAGGTATTATTAAGTCGCGGGAAACACCTGGTTATGGGACGCACAGAACCGGAAAGTGTGGCAGAAAAAAGAGGAGTCCTATACCCAGCAGTGGTGGCAGTGGTGATTCCTGGCTGATATGATGATGATGAAGGTTAACGAATTATTCTCAGTATTGAATAATTATTTATTTATTTAAATAGAACGGCCGAAGCCAGTCACATTATTATTATTAATTTCATTCATCATTTCAGGATAATACAGTGGTGTTTATTTAATATAGGTCCTCATGGGTAACCCTTGCGGGCCTTTTTTTTGGGGGTGGAAAATCTTTTCGGATGATGATTGAGGTCTATCAGACTCTAACTGACTAAGCACCCCGGTGTTCCCTTCCCACACTTGCACCGGGCATCATGGGAACCAGTGCACCTCATTTCAAGATATCCGAAAAGCCAATACACATTGGTTTGTAAACAGTTTTGCAACGAAATTATCTGTCAACTACTTCGTTGGTTTAGCGGTCGCAAGCGCCACTGCTGAGCATGAGGTCCTGGGCTCGATTGCCAGGTCGGGCGGTGTTATTGGGTTTTTCCTTCAAGAATTTCTTAGTAGCAGCCACAGAGTTTGGATTTGTGCCTGGTTGATGGCAACTGGCTTGCCCCTATTACATGGGACTGTGATTGATGACAATAGGCTTACCTCCTATCACATGGGACCCCCTATTATATAACTAGCAAAATTTGGGTGTACTGTTAGGTACACTTCTACCTTACCTTTCGGGGATTAGAGGCGTGATGTTATTCTGTCAAGTTAGCTAGGTAAAACCTAGGGTTTCGTCTAGCAAATATTTTCCTTAGTTTTTAACTACGCTTTGCAATGGAAATTCTGCCAGCTCTCTTAACATCACATGAATGCGCCCTCAGCTAAAAGGCATTACGTTAAAAGTCATCGCTTTTCTCATGTGAAGCCGTGGGAGCGGATATAAAGGATTTTTTTTTTAATATCTACCGTATAAGATGCGTCCTTGGAGCGTAGCGATGGATAGGAACGCGATACCGTAATGATGTTTGATGTTGAAGGTGACGAATTTTCATGCATTATACCTGATTTTCAATAGAAAAGAATGAGTTAAGTGCACAGGAAAGATTGTTTCGATTGCTGCGTTTCATTTTAAAACTATATTTCGGTTCATGTTTTCGTGTGAAGTAATTTGCGCGGTGATGGCAGGTGAAGAAATACTGACAGAGTCGCATCCAAGGACTGGAAAGAGAGATGGTCGTCCGATGCGAAGACGATGTTTGTTTTTAGGTTGGCACGGGAACATGGAGGTTAGCACAAGCAAAGAGAGGTATATCCCAACAGTGGTTAAATCGGACAGCTGATAATGGTGACGATTAATTTAGTCTCACATTGTTAGGCACTCATGTACAATTTTAATGTAGTCTTGATAATGAAGTTTTCAACAAGCAAATCTTGGTTCAATCCAAAAGATACGCTAACACAATTAGGTCTAAATTCACTTAAATAATTCTAAAATAACAAACTAAAATGCTCCATTAAGATCTTTAATCCGATTAGCAGCTATCCAGAGAGTTACAGCGTGCACCCAACAGAACACAACGCGTTTCAGTTGAGTTATTATACCTACACACACACACAGTAACTGTTGCACTATATTGTTCTTGAGTACAGACGAACTAACCATTTGGTATATAGCCATAACTTCATCATCTGCCTTACCTTTTCCCAACTATGTTGGGGTCGGATTCAGTACAGTCTAACCGGATGCATCTGACCTCGACGTACACAGGTGTCGATGACTTGGGTTAGGACATGAAATACTTTTGTGATAGAATAATTTCCGAAATCCACACGGACGGAGCCGCTGGCTAAAACTAATGGAAAACCTGATTTATCTTATCTTATTTAATTGTAAAGTCATATTAATCTACTAAGCGTCATTCTCCTGCTCTTATTCCAATTTATTTGGTGTCGGTGCAGCAAGTCTTTTTCTTCCATACTTCTCTATTGCTCGTCGTCGTCATCTCAGTAGTCACCTCCTTTCTAGCCATATCATCCTTCACACAGTCCGTGCATCGTTTCTTTGGTCTTCCTCTATTTGCCTCATGAGTCCGCACCACATGTCTATTTATACCATTATAACCGATTACCTCCAAATTTTTTAGTCACCGGCGCCATTTTTAGATTTCCTCTTATGTACCTACTCATTCCTTATTTTATCCCTAATCTACAGAAAAATATTGACATATTAAAACAAAGTTTCTGCAAAAGAAAAATTCAGGGCAAAGCTTTCACTGGACTTTCGCAAATTGTTGGTCATTATTGTGTTCATAAGCTATGGAACAGCAAACACCATAATCATGCACTATTAGCGACTGTGACTGCGACGTCCCACGATCGCTCCCCAGTAGTTGTTTGAGCAAATGCAGTGGAAATATTGTTTTCATGTCAATGGAAAAACGCTTATTGGTAGAACAAAGAAATAATACGTAACTTACATTAAAAAAAATGAAACAATGCACTTATTTTTTTTTATTTAAACAATATAAAAGAAAAACACTAATAAGTAATTAGAAATTTCTCAGTAGCAGCCTGGAGGAAGAATTTATGTTCGTTTGATGGCAATAGGCTCGCTCCATATTACGTGGAACTCAAAAATAAATGGCGAATTGTGGGTGAACTATATTTGCACTTGTACATAACCTTATGAAAATAATAGGCGCGATATTAAGTGTGTACTATTTAATAGGTAACGCGTCTTAGAAATATCAATAAGTCCTTAATGATCACAATTCGTCATTAATTTGCGTCTTATAAAATTATGTATCGTTTAATAACCTTTTCTGCACACCACATACAGGTAACTACATAAATACACAACAATTACACAACCAGAGTATAAATTCAAATTCATTTAGGCAATTGCACGTGGCTGAGATGAGAATGCTAAGGGGGATGTGTGGTGTAATGGATAAAAGAACGAATGAGCACTTAAGAGGAAGTCTGAAAGTGGCGCCGTTGACTGAAAAGTTGTGAAGTAATCGGTTATCGTGGTATGGACATGTGATGCGGAGGAATGAGGAAAATGTAGTCACGAAAATGTTGAGTATGAATGTATGGCTATAAAAGTAGAGGAAGCCGAAAAAAAACGATGGACTGTGTGATCGATAGCATGGCTAGAAAGGAGGTGACTGCTGAGATGGCGAGTAATAGAGAAGTATGGAAGAAGAAGACATGCTGCGCCGACCCCAAAAAAATGGAAAGGCAGTAAAATGATGATGATGACGTCATGTAGCTATTATTACTTACAGCTTGTCAATAGTGATGACAAAAAAAATACTCACACTACAGCCAAAACAATAAAACTACACAAAAAAGAAAAAAAATCTAAACGCAGTCCACGAATAACAGGAAAACTGTTAAAAATAAACAAAACATTGAAATTGTTACACGAATATTTTGCTAACGCACTGTACCTACACATGCGGCTCAAAAAATATACCACTGAAATAAAATAAACGTCCCTTTTAGTTGCGGCGGCATAGAACGCGAGCATAATAGGGGCATGATGGTCGAATGATGTGGATGTATTAAAAACGGTCAATGGGCTCCGCCGGTTTTATTGAAATACTGTGCAGTCATGAACAGTAATGTATACACTCATGATCTGCCTAGCCTTTTCCCAACTATGTTGGGGTCGGCTTCCACTGTAACCGGATGCAGCTGAATACCAGCATTTTACATGAAGCGACTGAATATCTGACCTCCACAACCCAGCTAGCACTGGGTAACACGATACCCTTTGGTAAGACTGGTTAATGCAGTAATGTATACACTAAAGAATTTTAAAAAGTGATTTTCTACCATACCTTACGTTAGTATATGGAATCCTGGTGCATAAAGTACTTCAACTGCTTCTTTAGGGTTCCGTACAGTCGGCAAAAACGGAACCCTTATAGGCACACTTTGTGGTCCCTCTGTCCGTCTGCCAAGCACCTTTTTCTCAGGAACGCGTGGAGTTATCAGCTTAAATTAGTCTGCTTCCCTTGAAGCAGTGGAAAAATCAAACATGAAAGTCAACGCGATCAAAATATATGACCGTTTATGTCGCGAGGGAATCAAAACCTATTGGGTACTTCCCATTGACCTAGAATCATAAAATTTGGCAAAAAGCTCTTCAGCTGCTCTGTCTTACAGCACCTGTAAATAAAAAAACCGTAAATATGTAGTTTAATAACAAAATACCTACAAGTTTACCCTTAACCCTCGGTGCGCGAGTCCAACTTGGCCGGTTTTTTATTATTTAGCACAAACAACACACATTGTGTCTTTTCTGAATAGTAATACCGTTGGTTCTGCTCCTGATCTCTCGCCGGTCGTGTCGGATTGCCGTCCCAACAAACTATGAGAGTTGGCGTTGGTCTAGTGGTCACAAGCGCCACTGTTGAGCATGAGGTCCTGGGTCCGAATCCCAGGTCGAGCAAAGTGTTTTTAGATTCTTCCATCAGGAATTTATCAGTTGGAGCCACGGAATCTAGATTTGTAACTGGTTGAGAGCAATAGCATCGCCCCCTATTACTTGGGACTTAACTTATCTGGCGAAATGTGGCTGTACTGTAGCGACGTAGCGACACTACAAAAGTACCACAGCAACATAGAACAAAAAGTACTACAGCGCCATCTATGACGCAGAGGATGAACTAAACATTGAAATGCATCTAAATCCTGCGCGCAAGTAAAATTATTTGCGACTTAAGACTATATCGTCTTTACTTTTGATCTCATTGGATGTCCTATAATATAGCCCCAATTAAATGATTTCTCAAAGTTATGTTACCGTCACTTAATGAGTTCTTGCAGTAAGCCGACGATATAGAAGCACCCGACAACAACTGTTTGGCCCGTCTGGTCGGTGGATCCTCCCTTTTCTATGGCGTATGACGAAGTTTACTCCCTGTTCTTCATACCCCCAAAGTACTAATTAAGTACACCTCTGCCTAACCCTTGGGAGGTTACAGGCGTGATAGCGTCATGTGTTGTGTCCCGCGTTGATGGCTAATCTTCACTTACATTGACCGCCATGGCCAAAAACAATCAGAATGACTAATATTACGTAACTAACATATTTTGTCTATGTAGGAGTTTATTATTCGTAAGATGAAACTTCTCGGCGTCAGTGAAAGCATTATAGAAGCTGTTAGTTAATTAATTGCTTGAGAGTTGCGCTTATTACGAGGTTACAGTACATAATGTTATCTATTAACAGTAATGTTTTCGAGTGCTCTTATGTTTCAGTTAATTTTATTTTCTAAAGTTGAGTACCTAAGCTGAAATTTATTAGATAAAATAATGTATGGGTAGTATTGGCTTTGAGTGTAATATCTTGAGATTCTATAGGCCTGAAAAATGCTTCGTAATAAAATGCATGCATGTACATTTTCATTAAAAAAAGGAAACTTGATTTACTTCACTAACTTTGTATGTAATAGAAATGATTGATTTATTAACCGACAAGTTTGGGGCTCACTGGCAAGTAACACTGACTATGTAACCTTAATTTGTACCAGCTTATGTATACCTGGGAATGTTGAGGTGGATGTGTGGTGTGACAAGAATGGATAAAGTAAGGAACGAGTATATTAGAGGAAGTTTAAAAGTTGCGCCAGTTAAAGAAAAGTTGAAAGGGAATCGACTGTCTTGATATGGACATGTGATGAGGAGGGACGAATCGCATGTGATTAAAAGAGTGATGAATATAAACGTTGATGGATGGAGAGGGAGAGGAAGACCAAAGAAACGATGGATGGATTGTGTGAGGAATGATCTGAAAGATAAAGAAGTAAATGATAGCGTGACGGTTGACAGAGGAGAATGGAAGAAAAAAACGTGTTGTGCCGACCCCAAGTAACATGGGACAAGGGCAGGAAGATGATGATGTACACCTGGGAAATAAACAAT
Organism: Eurois occulta; assembly: GCA_950022335.1. Lineage (NCBI taxonomy): Eukaryota > Metazoa > Arthropoda > Insecta > Lepidoptera > Noctuidae > Eurois > Eurois occulta. The sequence goes on from OX465486.1 coordinate 3,605,645, forward strand.
TTTCTATAATTTCTTTTTACCTAAGTTACAGAAATAAACACTTTATATAATGCAATTGGAAATAGCATATAAACTGCGGATCGGATCTTTCTGTCTTGCTTTTAGTGCAACTCTTCCTGCACCTTGAGGGACCCGTAGGGATTACCAACACCGTTGATGTGGCAGAGTTCTGTTCAAAGCTAATTAAACTTGAATTATTATGAACTACTCGTTGGTCTAGTGGACGCAAGTGCGACTGCTAAACATACGATCAAGGGTTCGATCCCCAGGTCGGTCAAAATGTTATTGGGTTTTTCCATCAGAAATTTCTCAGTAGCAGCCACGGAGTCTAGATTTGTGCCCTGTTAATGGTAATAGGCTCGCCACATGGGACTTAACTACAACTGGCGAAATATGGGTGTTATGCACACTTCTGCTTAACCCTTTGAGGATCATAGCCGTGACGTTGCGCTATGTAATTACAAGAACCATCAACACGATAAATCAACATCATCATTTTCTTGCGATTATCCCAATTAATTTGGAATCGGCGCAGCATGTCGTCTTGTTCCATACTTCTTTGTAACTCTCTATTACCTATTATTATTTTCTTTATTTATCTACACATTTTACATAATATTTTTAAATATTTCTTAAAAAAATTCATTAAAAAAGACATGTAAAAATATAAAAAATAGTGGTCCGCCAGTGTCGGGAGCAGGGTTCAGGCTACCGATGGTTAGGGCTCCAGAGACAGGAACCTCCTCATAATGCGAGCCGTATCGAGGAGTACTGCCTTCTGAATCAAGCTCGCGAGCAAGGCGGTTCGATCAAGTCGAACCGCCTAAGGAGAGCCTCGAAAGATGGTCGTCGAGGCTCTTGGCCATAAGGCCAATGGCCGTTACGACCATCATCTGCCTAGCCTTTTCCCAACTATGTTGGGGTCGGCTTCCAGTCTAACCGGATGCAGCTAAATACCAGTATTTTACATGGAGCGACTTTACCGTTACGACCATCTTATACAAATCAAAACGAAAAACGAAATTTAAAAAAATAAACAACTTATCGCTTATAAAAAACAATCTTCGTATAGGTATGTAGTTACTCATCAACTATAAAGGTAAACCGATAAAGCCCGCATACATAGAAGAAGTAAATATGCATCGGTGGAGTAAAACTGTGTCGCCCGGACGTTCACCTAGCACTTTGTCAATACAGTGCACTTTCGCTTGCATTTAAATAGGGTTTTATGCTGAAAGTGGAAAAATATCTGAAAAAAATAGCTGATACCAAGCGATTTTTATCGAAAAGAGATAGACACCATTTCAGGGCACGTTTTATCCATTTGGATGTTATTCTGGGAGATTTTTTTATAATTATTGCAACTTTTATAATAAGAACATGGTATTTGTAGCTAATGCACAAAATAATAGACTTTAAACTAACCGTACGGTCGTCACGTACGGTCAAGGAGTGATAAAGTAAAGCAGCTCCCAAACGATATCGTTTTTCATAATACATGAATAAAAAATACCTTTCATTTGAAATAACATGTCATTTATTTATGGAGAAGCTCATGGTTAAATAATAACAGCCGCTCGGGTCGATCTTTAGGTTAAGCTGTGTTTGCTTTGGTTTGTCTATGGATGGGTGACCACCCATTACATACCGAGTTTCGACAGACGTTACAGGTAGTCAGTGGTCCGAAAGTCTGACAACCAAGGATATCGTATTACCCAGTACTAACTGGGTTGTGGAGGTCAGATAGGCAGTCGCTCCATGTAAAATACTGGTATTTAGCTGCATCCAGTTAGACTGGGAGCCGACTCCAAGATAGTTGGGAAAAAGCTAGGCAAATGATGACGTTATTTATTTATTCAACTTACAACTATCATTGTTGGTAATACCTATGTAGTTAGTAAAGAGGTTCAATTCTTCTTTCCTATTCTTATAAATTACCCTAAAGATGTTCAGCTTGCATGTTTTTTGTCTATTATAATTCGCACCATTTCGCAAGCAGGATTCCTTAAACTAAAAAAAATCATAGCCATGGTTCAATTAAAACTTGGTGTTTTAAACTAGTCTAGGCTTTATCATTACCTAGCGACCCGCCCCAGCTTCGCACGGGTGCATGTATACATATAAACCTTCCTCTTCAATCACTCTATCTATTAAAAAAAACCGCATCAAAATGCGTTGCGTAGTTTTAAAGATCTAAGCATACATAGGGATACAGGGACAGAGAAAGCGACTTTGTTTTATTCTATGTAGTGATACTGTTTAGTCAAACAGTAAACATCGTAAATATCCCGTATCTAGTGTTAATGACAATGTTAGTGACCATGACAGTTTAAACACATAAATCAGTCTATCCATTAATCATTAAACATTTTATTTAAGACAAAACTTTAATAAGTAAAATGAAAAACTTTGCAGCAGTTGAAAAGTTTTAAATTATCAAGTTCTGTGAAACGTCTTAATCAAAGGTCACGGAGCGTTATTTGTAAAATATTAATACCTAAGTAAAAACTAAGTAATATTTCTGTTCTTGATTTGTTTGCAGAGTTTAGATAAATTAAAGTGATTGAAGTTTTGTTGTTCGACAAAATTGCTTGCTGTTTTAATGGAAAAATATTTTTTTATTATATTTTACTGCATACAATGTGTCTTTTAAACGAGCAAAATTAATTAGGTCTCGCTTCTGAAAGTAATTTCACCATTTGCAAACCTTTTTCCCAACTATGTTGGGTTTGGCTTCCAGTCTAACCCGATGCAGTTAAATACCAGTATTTTACATGGAGCGACTGCCTATCTGACCTCCACAACCCAGTTAGTACTGGGTAAATACGATACCTCTTGGTAAGACTGATCGGCAGGCTTTCAGGCCACCGACTACCTGTAACGATTGTCAAAGATCTACAATTAAAAGCCGGGACCCATGGTTTAATATAAATATAGACTAAGTTTCGCTTTTTTAACCAAGCCTATTATAAAATGCGACCAGTTACTGTCTGTTACCGTAAGAAATGCAAGCGTGAAGAAACTCTGTCTTTTATGGGTCAACCGTAAATCAAGTCAATATTGCCGACAGTTACTAGAGTAGAAGAAGAGAAAAGAAACTAGGGATGGACTGTGTGAAGGATGACATGGCTAGAAAGGTGGAGACTACTGAGATGACGAGGAATAGATAAGTATGGAAGTAGCAGACATACTGCGCCGATCCCAAATAAATTGGGATATGGACAGGAGATTAATGGTGATTGCCGACAGTTACTAGTAATTTTATTGAATAATCTGACTTTCCTAGAAGTTTGTTTTCTTTCTTGTAAACCCCATAAAGAAGTAAAACCCTTAAATAAATAGACCGAATAACAGTTATGGATAGGAACAAGTCGAAGGAGGGACGGGAGGCATTTCTGCAGTAGGACATACAAGGATAATCACTACATATTATAAAACAAAGTCCTCCGCTGCGTCTGTCAGTTCGCGATACTCAAGAACTACTGCACCGATTTTCATGCTGTTTCCACCAATGGATAGTGTTTCTCGAGAAAGGTTTTTGTATATAATTTGTCAAGTTTTGTATACACTGGATAAAATATAATGATATTTGTTGGAGGTGTCGGAAAAATATAAGCCGTCTGGGAGCTTTCAACGAAAACGCTGCCTAAACCCTTTGAGATGTAACAAAATGATGTATGGTGGAATTGTGTATCTTATAAAGAGATACAGAAAAGTCCGGAATAGCATATGTCTATCTCTTAAGAATAACATACTCATCACTTATCATTTGCCTAGCCTTTTCCCAACTATCTTGGGATCGGCTTCCTGTCTAACCGGATGCAGCTGAATACCAATATTTTACATGGAGCGACTGCCTATCTGACCTCTACAACCCAGTTGGTACACTGGGTAATACGATTTCCTTGGTAAGACTGGTTGTCAGACTTTCGGGCCACTGACTACCCGTAACGACTGTCAAAGATTTACAAATAACAGCCGGGACCAACGGCTTAACGTGCTTTCCGAGGTACGGAGGAAACTCGGTACGTAATACGGTCACCCATCCACAGACCAACCTAGGCAAGCACGGCTTAACCTAAAGATCGACCCGAGCGCCTGTTAATATTAAACCACGAGCTACTCGAGATGGATATATTATGGGATAACATACTATATCCATTTTAATACTTTAAAAAATGGGCAATTATAAAGCGGTAATTGGAAAGCTGTTAAATTTGGTACAGGGATAGATTATAGCCTGGAATAAGACATGGGGTACTTTTTATCCCTGGAATAGGTTCCATGGGTTGCGGGAATGGGATCAAAATTTCATGATTACTTTTGTTCGCGATAACCGACATACACGCGGGCGAAGCCGCAGGCATCAGCTAGTAATAAATAAATATTCATTGTGCCGATATTGCCAAGGGCCTCGACTACTACCTGAATAGGCTCTCGTTACACGATACCCTTTGGTAAGACTGGTTGACAGACTTTCGAGCCACTGCCTACCTTAACGACTGTCAAAGATCTACAAATGACAGCCGGGACCAACGGCTTAACGTGCTTTCCGAGGCACGGAGGAAACTCGGTATGTAATGGGTCACCCATCCACGGACCAACCTAGGCATGCGCAGCTTAACCCCTTTTTAGCCACGAGCTCTGAGTTGACCAAACTTACATAAAAATAACTGAAACTCAAAAGGAAACTTTAAAGTTTGTGGTTACGATGTCAACAGGATGCAAGTAGAGCAAACGTGTGCTTATTAAAAAACAACAAAATAACTGAATCAGTGCAGAACTTAAGTTACGGTGTCTGATATACGAGTACTCTGTACTGTACTGTACTGTTTGTGAACAGTTGTACACATTCGGACAGGAAAACTAAGTAAAATAAAGTTTTTGTTAAGATTTTTTTTTTTTTTTAAACTTGTCAGGTTGGTTTAAAATAATCGTTTTTTTTAAGTAAAGTACAATAAAGTATTATTATGGACTACAGGTTGATTAAAATTTCATCAAATTTGGAATATGGTACCTAATTAAATATAAATAACGACTATGGTGTTGGCTACCTATTCAATTAGTAAAACAAGCTCTCAATTAAACAACCAAAATATTTATTTTATTATCCAAAACCAACAAACTATGCTATCAATATTAATTAACAATTCATTTGCAAATAAACTTCACACGCAGAACTATGGAATTCCACTAGCATGTCCCATTTACAACTGAAACCGCAACATTTAAACACTTTTCGATAACACATTTCGATTCCAATTTTATTAAATGGTACTCTGATACCGCTATCGAAACAGTTTCGAAGCAATATAACTTTTAACTTAAATTGGCCTCAAGTGTATATGTTACAGTGTGTTCTATGGCAGTGCAACGACCACGTATTGTAAAGAAAGCGTAACAGAACCGGTTTAAATTGAGTCAAACAATTTGTTTTACTGTTTTGTTATCAATGGTTCAATTTATATGGAAAACAGTGTAAAACGTATCGTCTAATGGTAGCGTATGGTAAGGTTTATCTTTCTAAGTAAGGCTCAGTTTACACCATAGGGATTTGAGAATATTTGTTACCATTAACAGGATCTATTTTTGAAGAATATTATTTAATTTTTGAATTTTAAAAGTCTCATAAAACCGCTCATTTGTAAGGTTCCGTACCAGAAGGGTAGTCAACGGGACCAGCCCTATTAGTAAGCCTCCGCTGTCCGTCCGTCCGTCCGTCTGTCTGTCAGCGGGCTGTATCTCATGATCCGTAATAGGTAGTCAGTTAGAATTTTCACAGAATTAGAACAGTGTATTTCTGTTACCGCTATAAAAAAAAAAACATTTATTTCAGGCACGAGCCCATACAAAAGATACATAAGAAACAAATAATAAAAACCGTCCAAAACAAATGGTAAAAGTCCGACTCGCACCTGGCCGGTTCTTGATACATCGACTCGGTACTGGGTTATTTTAATACCACTGACGTTCAGCATTTAAGACAAGAAGAATAAACGGCCCAATAAGCTCCTCAGTAAAAATATCATTCGTTGGATTATTCAGACCCTACTGACAAAATGCTATTGACCTTTATGGTCAAGGTCTTTAGGTGTGATATCGCGACAACAAAACACCATCACAAAAAATTCACACTTGATTTGACATAATTATTGTGTGTTTGTCATGTGTGTCTAACAAAAAAGCTCGAAGCTCCGGCCGTGGGTGACCGGTGTGACGTGCCGGAAGCGGGCCGTGTGCGGACTTCCGGTCCGCTCGACCGGAACGCTCGCCGCATTCCAATAGGGTGGAGTTATAAACTTGTGTGATTACTGGTTTTTAAATGTGAGATATTGTTTTGAGTTTTGTAAATTAATTTATTTTGAAAAAGAACCTCAAATAAAGTGACTGAAGTTAGGCAAGGCCAGCTTCATATAAAAAAAATCCAACCCGTTTATTTATTTCGTTAAGGATGGTGGTAATGACTCAATTCCTAATAATAGCATTTTAGAGCCGATTTCATCATTGAAATCTACAAAAAACGCATTTTAGATGCACAGAACGCAATCAGTTTGGTTAAATTTGCCCTTAGTCTGTCTTTTTTAAACCACGTGTACAAAGAGCAGCGAAGACCGAGAAAGAAAAAATAAATGACCTTCCTTTACAAATAAAGTATAAGAAGCAGATAATACTTTTAGCTACTTTAATCTTAGGGATGTAATAACACGTCAAACATAAAAATAAAAGGCGTAACCAAATTAAGTCCAGAAGTTACAAATAAACACAAAATCCTCTCTCATAGTCAATAAACTCCCCCACATCTTGTCTCAATCATTAATCGCTCACAAAATCTAATAAACGACAAGATAAAGGAATCCGTGTTCAATAGTCCATTCAATAAATAACATAAAAGGCGTTTAATTAATATTTATGGGATCGCCGCGTCCGGTGCGACTTTATTGAATCAAATCATTGTCTGGCCTATTTGGACGATAAAAGTTAATGTGTTTTTGTGTTAGCTTTTCTGGAGTTCCACATGATGGTGGTTATACTGTGTAACATGCTGGATATAGCTCGAGATTGGTGTTACTGTTTAGACTAATCGTGATTGATTAAAGAACAATACGGGCAAAACATAAAAGTCGAAGATATATTGTGATGTTCCGAACTGGGCCTGCGTTGTGTACCCACTCCATCTCATGAAGAAGACGCCAGTCATGGAGTCCCAGTAGTAGCAGTAGCCAACCTCCTAGGTTGAACTGCGAGATGCCCTATATAAAAAAAAAAGAAAAAAAAAGAGTCCCAGCAGTGGAGATTTTAAAATTTTATAAATAAAGAATAATAAAATTGTTTATTTATCTGAGTAATACACACGGACACAGTTCAAAACAATGTGGCAGAAATACAATAAGCATAATAATAATATGATTTTTTTTGGTCCACCGAAGATCAACAAAAAGTATATGCATACAAAAATAATAATGTACCGTGTCTCTTAAACTAGGAGACTTGTATCTTAAGAAACAGTATTAGTTAATTATAGCCAAGTTATGGGTAGGCTCAGTTTAGTAGGAATGTTGAGCATTCTGTGAAAGTTTATTAATATTTTTAGTTACAAAATAGGGATGAAAAATGGGGAAGATTAAGTGGGCAAAAATTTGACAATTACAGGTTTCGCCGCGTATAGTATGACTTTATATCATCAAATGATTTTCAGGACTGGATGTGTGAAATTGAGAGGGATATATTTTGTGAAATACTTTAGATAAACAAAAATCTGGCAATTATTACAAATAGGTACCAAGATCTTAAGATCGCTAGATTGTGTTAGGAAATGAAATTAAAGAAAAAAACAGTTGACAGGAGAGAATGGAGGCTCATGGCTCATCTCCCGGTAAGGGCAGTAAGATCGCGGGCCTGTGGACGGTGAGTAATGGGTTAGCTCGCCGTCAGTCCGTCTTATGACGACAGGCCGTGTCGACGGCGCGTTCGTGTTCCACGCGCGCCTCAAAAAGATGTCAGCAAACAGGAGGGGCCCGCAAGGGCCGATGCCTGCCAGGGCTGCGGGACTGTTCGAAAGAGATACCGCGGCCCTGGAACATAAAGGGCAAAAGAAGGAACATGGGTGGTTTTTAGTCAGTAAAAGTCTGACACTCCCTTCCGCTCCACCCAGAGCGGGAGGAGTCATTTGATGATTTCGCACCCGAAAAAAAAAAAGAGTGCAGTAAGTTGAGATGATGATGTGTAGCATGTGTATGATGAAAGTAAGTATGATTCTGCTTTACACAATTACCAAGGTGATGACCGCTACTACCATATTTTAATGAGTCCAGTTTCTACCATTAATTCTAGTACCTATAACAACTAATCCTTTTCAACTGTCGTACTATTCGAAACTTAACGATTACAGAAATAGAAGTTTCCACTAAGTTAATATTCCGGAGTCTTTAGTAAATTAATCTCTAATCGTCCCCATGACAACATAGAACACTGTAAATTAGGAAACTTCCAATTTAGTATTTCGAGAATGCTCAATAATAGAAAGTGAAGCGATACCTTGACGTGGAGTTTCGCAAGAACTAAGTACTCAAGAATTAATACGAGTTTAACTATGAGAATTCTTGGCCTGCTTAACTGAGAAACTCCGAGACTCATTTATATTTAATTTACTTCGAGATAGACGCGACTGAATGTTTTATAAGCACTTGTTTTGTATGAACTTTTAGTTAACTCTTTCTGTGTTGTTACTAACTTTAAAATAGGTTTTTTATTGTAAAAAGCTTGCTGATTTATTATCATCAGATCATTGGGAGTAAATGTACTCGTATCATGAAGTTTATTTGTATTTACGTAGGTTTTCTTAGCAATAACTGGACTTAATTCTATAATCATTATGAATGTCATAAATCATCATCATATCAGCCCGGAATCATCCACTGCTGGGTATAGGCCTCCCATTTCTTCTGCCACACTTCCTGGTTCAGTGCGTCCCTTATCCAGGTGTTTCCTGCAGCTTTGACGATATCGTCAACCCAACGAGCCCTAGCCCAAACCTCGGCCACCGCTATTAATTTAATAAATGCTTCTGTTAAAAGAAAAGGGATACTCTAAATGGGATTCGAATTTTGGAACTGGCAATCAAAGGTGGGTCTCAACCGTGTCATAAGAAAAAAAAACTTATGGCCGTACTGTGTGCAAATAGGCTGGTATTTTTTTTAACGTACAGATTATGTCCCACAGATCCCCTGGCTCCCAAACTAGGTGACCTGTGACTTGGGAGGCAGTGTTTCTAAAAAAAGTCTTTATGTATGTCATAGCCTCATAGGTAACCAAAATGTACCGAAAAAAATTAACAAAAAGCAATTTCTTGAATAGATTAATTAATTAATACCAAAATCACAATCATTGTAAAACCTGAAGTGCACGATAATGTGTTGTGAGAGAGTGTGTGTGTCTGTGTGAGTGTGTGTGTGCGTTTTTTATTCTTTATTTTAATTCTCATCGTCATCATTATTTCGGCCGAAAGACATCCACTGCTGGACATAAGCAAGTGTCGTGTGGCATTGACCGGCATTTCAATTCTATTTCACAAAAAATCGTAAGCGGAAACGTCTCACGTGCAAAGCTTACTTCCTCAAAATATACCCCGAAAATAGAGGTACGAAATTCAAATCGCGGCTGTAGACTAAAGATAAAATTAACGCAGAGGTCTTAACTCACTTAGAAATGTTATACAAGCGGCGTACATTATTCGCATACTAAGTTGGCGATGTAAATGAACGTAAGGCGATGGGTGAGATACTGATAGCAGGCGGAAGGGGCCTACTAGACGGTACGTTGTGACATACGGACGGCGAAAATATTGAAGGGATTTTTGTTAGTCGTTTTATGGGGATTGGGGTGGTTTTTGGTGATGTTTTGACTGAAATTGGGATAGTAAAGAGTTCTGAAGATGATTACTGGTGAATTTATATTGTCTATAGGGGAAAATTACATAACATAATGTAAAAAATCTTACTATTTAATTTTTGAAGATGAGTGTTTTAGTGGGCCATGGAAATTTTGTGTGATGTCGGTTTAAAACGAACATATTAAAATCCTAAAACTCATAAAACACTTAAAGAACATAATCGCAAGCAACTGTACGTACTTACACGAAGTATTAGAATAAATTACCCAATAACTACACAATACGAAGTGCTTCCGATATGGTCTGCTAGCTACCGGACGCCAGTTGGCTGCGTCGGTTAGTTTGCAACCCGGGTTCGAACCCCACACACGTAGGGAACGCGGTTTAAAACTTTACGCGCGTTTAGTTCGAGAGTTCCCCAACTTTGTAATATATTCTCTTTACGGAATATAAAGATACTAGTTTATAAGCAGTTTATACCAGTTTGTACCGGTTCTTGTTTTTGGTTTAGGCGCATTTACGAGGCGTAAGCGCAGTGATATATTGGTTGGTGTTTTGGAAAATTTGGTGGGCTTTGGAATAATGTGGTGGTTGGTGAAGTTGTCCATCGTTCTACAATGTAAGTAATGTTTGTTTTGTATTTTTGTTCAATTTGGTATGCAAAATAAAAAATAAATATATGCATAATTTTGTTCAGTGTTGTGTTTGCAACATAAATGTTTAATAAGAAATTTCAAATTAATGAGCCCGCTGTAGCTAGACAATGATTCAGCTGCTGTCATGTCAGCTGACCGTGTAAGTTGTGAAAAATATTTAATTAAAATGAACAATATTGATGCAAGATCATACAATATATTTTATTCGTACAAAAGTTATGTGTTACTGCATAGCATTAGGAGTGTACTTACGTATTAGCACTTATGAATTAGATATTTTAATACATGCCTACCTACGTCCATAGAGCTACGCCGTTTTTGTCATGGGGGATGGGGGTAAGCAGAAACTTCAGAAAGCCCTGCTGTAATCATTTTAAACTTTCTTGCTTCGTTCATTCATCTGCTGATGTTATAATCTTTTCACAAACTTTAGGGTTTAATATTCAATATCAATATTGTTAGAGCTATCGTTCGTGTATTAACTACGTTAGTATCGATTTAATATCTGATGCTTTGTTATTGGACTAGGTAGCATAATGTAGTTAGACAGCTTCCGGCCGTAGTACTTAAGTAATAGAGCGTACATTCATTATTCACTTATCATTACGTCATGGGAATTATTTCCTATTTTTCTATTGTAATAAGCTTTACGAGGATAGATCTCTCCGGTGGCTCCAAAAACTGTGAGCTCAGATCTAATTAGATATTTTTTTTTGTATTGACGTTTGTGCAAGCCAAGCTTCATGAAGTTTTGAGCAGTCTGTTATGAAGATAATTATTCTCTTTGATAATTATCGGATAATTACCCATGCAGATAGATTACTTGACCTCTTTAATTTTTGACTCGCTTGTAAATAGCGTTCGGATAAACGTGAAGTGACATTGATAATGATTTTTATTATTATCAAGATAATTATCAAGGTATACTTGTCATGATAATTATCACTTCGGACCCTGGAAATGAGTGTCGGCCTACAAATGAGTTGACTATTTGCTAAATGGTAGATACAAAGCTACATCATAGAGAATCGCAAAGTAGGGTTAAGCGCAAGGGTTGAGTATGTAAATGTACATACATGCTACAACTACTTAATAATTAATTTTACTGGAAGCACTAGCCATTTAGCTGATCTAGTGCCATTTCAATGCAATACAAAGTAAAGGTACGATCTTATGGTAAAATTCAAAGTATTTAGCATCTCTAACTTTATTTTTTCGGAAATAATTTGGTGATTCACAAAAGCCTGGTGAACCTATTTTCTCATCGACGATTACGCCTGGATTATTGCCTTTGGAAACAATATTTTACGTTAAAGAAACTAAATCATTATTTAGCATTTCATTTATGAAGGATATGCAAGGTTCCGTCCGTCGTATGACGACGGGCAGGCCGTGTCGACGGCGCGTTCGTGTTCCACGCGCGCCTCAAAGAGTTGTCAGCAACGGGAGGGGCCCGCAAGGGCCGGTGCCTGCCAGGGCTGCGGGACTGTTCGAAAGAGATACCGCGGCTCTGGAACATAGAGGGCCAATGAAGGGACATGGGTGGTTTTTAGTCAGTAAGAGTCTGACACTCCCTTCCGCTCCGCCCAGGGTGGGAAATCATCAAATGACCCCACATTTGATGATTTCCCACCCTCCAAAAAAAAAAAAAAGTATATGCACGGTTAACGAGGGATGAGCAGTTTGAAGGCTGATATGGTTAGAAAGGGGGTGTCTGATGAGATGATGAGTAATAGACAAGTATGGAAGAAGAAGACATGTTGCGCCAACCCCAAACAAATTGGGATAAGGGCAGGGGAATGATGAAAATGATACAAGTTCAATATAAATTTTTAGGCGAAATTCCACAGTCGTTATTTGTTTTCTATATTATATATTTAAACACAAAAAAAAACCGGCCAAGTGCGAGTCGGACTCGCGCCCGAAGGGTTCCGTACCATTATCTATAACGGAAAAAAACATCATATCTGTTGTATGGGAGCCCCCCTTAATATATATTTTTTTAATTTTTAGTATTTGTTGTTATAGCGGCAATAGTAATACATCATTTGTGAAAATTTCAGCTTTCTAGCTATCACGGTTTATGAGATACAGCCTGGAGACAGACAGACAGCGAAGTCTTAGTAATAGGGTCCCGTTTTATCCTTTGGGTACGGAACCCTAAAAATCAGATTTGATGTTTTTTTTTTGTCGAAAGCAGGTAGTTTAAGAGTCGGGAGAGTTACTGTTATTGTTAGCCTGTGTCATCCCATTGCTGAGCAAAGGCTTCTCCTCAAAACTTCCAAATTCTTCAATCCAGTGCCATTGTGGACCGGGAGACTTACACTAGCGAATTTTATTTAACTCAATATGTATACGACGGTGATGTCTACGTGTGTACAGGTACCTACATACCAATCCGCAAGTCATTCAAGCCTTCAGGTGCTTACCATATTAAACTACCAATTACGGCTAATGACTAAATTAAACATGTTTGTTAATCCGTGGTTCAAAGTAGGTGAACCACAATAGTGTACGCGGCGTGGTACATTTGACTCGTGAATTATGTATTTTCTGTAAAAAAAAAACAGAATCTATTTTATTGTTTAGCCTTGGCAAGACTCAACAATACAATTAAAAGAGCTTAACAAAAACGAAAAATACACGTAGTTAACTAAAATCAAATCTGTTTCCTTGCCAATTTTTGACATTCAAAAATGTATTTTGGTAGCAGGACCAATGGGAGTAGGTATATGTTTTGACGTTTATTATGCAAAGTTAAATTAAATTTGCTAGCGAAACTCTGAAGACGTGATGGTGTCGATATCTAAAATTGTAACTTATTTGTTAATACTTTAATTCAATATTTGTCTAGCTTATTCATCATCTGCCTAGCCTTTTCCCAACTATTTTGGGGTCGGCTTCCAGTCTAACCGAATGCAGCTGATTATCAGTATTATATATTTACATGGAACGACTGCGCATCTGACCTCCACAACCCAGTTAGTATTGGGAAATACGATACCTCTTGGTAAGACTGGTTGTCAGACTTTCCACTCTTGCCTGTAACGTCTGTCAAAGATCTACAATTGACAGCCGGGACCAACTGCTTAACGTGCTTTCCGAAGCACGGACAGAACTCGGGATGTAATCGGGGTGCTCACCCATCCACGCACCAACCCAGGCAAAGGCGGGTTAACATGTAGATCGAACCGAGCGACTGTTATTATTAAGCCTCGAGCTCATCAATAATTCAATATTTCATGTTATTGATACCCATCACGACGTTTCGCTAATTAATTTGACTTTTGTTTAGATACACAAGTATATTTCTGAAATTCAAGCCTCCAGGTGCTACAGTAACATATTAAACTGCGAATGACCACTAATGACTTAATTAAACATGCTTGATAAACCGTGGTTCAGTGGTAGGTGAACCACAATAGTGCACGCGGTGCATTTGGTACGTTTGACCCATGAATTATTGATTCACTGTCAACGCCCTTAATCGACAGCACGTGGTTTGTCAAATATTGGGTGAATATCCTGTTTAAAAATCACTTATAGTGATCACTGTTTTCGATTTTTTTATCATATATTTGCCTACCTCGTTGGTCGAGTGGCTGCAAGCGCGACTGCTGAGCATGACGTCCTCGGTTCGATTCCCGAGTCGGGCAAAGTGCTATTGGGTTTTTTCATCAGGAATTTCGAAGAAGCAGCCACGAAGTCTGGATTCGCGCCCTTCTGATGGCAGTATGCTTGCCCCCTGTTTCATGGGACTTAATCATGATTAGCGAAATGTGATTGTACTTACTATTAGGTGTACACAGGCTGCACTAAAAGTATCGGGAATGGAATATATCCACTGTTCCTGTCATATTAAAATCTTTTTAATTGAAAACTCCTTAGTTTTAAAAATCGAATACCATTTATTTATTTAAAAAAAGATTCTCGGTCTTATCACAAGGTTTTGTCAAACTTGTTTAGTCGTTGAGAAAATGGAATTGACTCGAGAAAATTCAAGAGCGATGATTTATTATGACTTTTGAAGTGGTTTAACACAAAAACAGTGTGTTGACCGGATGATTTCTGCATTTGGTGATGAAGCCCCATCCAAAACCACAATTTATCGCTGGTTTGCTGAATTTCAACGTGGACGTGTCATGCTCAGTGATGATCCCCGTCAAGGTCGTCCAAAAACTGCAGTCACCCAAGAAAACGTTGATGCTGTGCGTAAGCTGATTGAGGAAGATCGACATGTGACATACCGCGAAATTCAGGCAACTTTAGACATTGGCATGCAATGATATTATATAGTACTAGATCAGCAGTGCTCGCCGCCAAAGCGTTGCCGGGTCGTAGATGGCCACAGCCTTATCTGACTTCAGTTGTCAAGTTGACGTCAAGCGAGCAATTGCTTAAAACTAAAAAAATTACAAAATGGGGAAATGTGCGGTTAAAATTTGCATGTCACGGTCTCAAAAGATGAATAAAACATGTGGTGTTACATTTCACAGGTAAGTTAGCTAAATTTTCTTCAGATTCACCATAAAAACATGACGAAACGAAGTCAAATTTTTAAACATTTTTATTGTCATCAGTGTTACCAGTAAAACCGATTTTTATTTTGCCAGAGACTTGGGAGTTTAGTGAATGACGAAAGTATGTTCCTGTAAGTCTTAATTATTATTATAGTCTGTTTGGATTAAACAAAGGTATTTTAATATAATTATTCTTATTAATATTTTAATATAATAATTCGTTACAGATGCATGAACTGGTCACTAGAAAGGCATTCCGCGTTGTCAGTTCCTAACAAAATCCTGCTCTACAAAACAGACCTTATCAATTTATATGGACACAAGAACAAAGTGACAAGTAAACGCAATGGACGTTCTCTTTGATATAATTTTACTTTTAGCAAATTAAGTTTGATTAAAATTGCTTATTAGCCTTATTAGGCTAGATTGTAATATAATAAACAAGATAAAAAAAAAACCATTTTGAACAATAGTTAATTTACACAATCTTAATAGTCTTGAAATAAAATATTATATTTCCTTTGAGTACCTACATAATCCATCCATTCATCCATTTCTTTAATTCTCAGTTGAAAGATACATAATACAACCTTTCATAGTAATTGATTCAATAAATACCTTCAGTCATTCTGGGGAAATTATGTTGATCATTGGCAACTCTGCCCGTTCGTCCGATAACAATGTCTTGGCTCTTTCTAATGTCATAGTTTGACGGTAGAAGAAATGAGACAAACATATTATTTTGACAGATGACATAATTTATGTATCCGTTTCAAAGCTACGACTTTAAATTCGTAAGTGGCTACGTTTTTCTAAGAGTTGTTAGTAGGACACTGCTCCTCTAGTATTATATAACCTCATTGTTGGCATGAGTCAAATACAAATAATCTTGCATGAACAATTAGGTGTAAAAAAGTTGTTTTGCCGATGGATACCGCATTCGCTCTGTGAAGAGCAAAAAGCGGCTCGCGTTACTTGGTGCGTCAGAATTCTCGAAAGATTCCACGCAGTATCCTCAAATGCTGTATACAACTTCGTATCAGGTGACGAATCCTGGATATACGCGTACGAACTCGAAACAAAAAACCAGTCACGAGTTTGGGTGTTCGAAAATGAGTTAAAGCCAACAAAAATTGTTCGTTCACGGAGTGTTGCAAAAGAAATGGTGGCCACGTTTGTCTCCAAAACCGGCCATGTTGCGACTATTCCTCTTGAGGGACAAAGAACGGTTAATGCAGAATGGTATGCTAGCATTTGTTTGCCACAGGTCGTTTCTGAACTCCGTAAAGAGAATTGCAACCGCAGCATCATCCTCCATCACGACAATGCGAGTTCTCACACCGCGCACAGAACAAAAGAGTTTTTAGAGCAAGAAAACATAGAATTATTAGACCATCCGCCGTACAGCCCCGACCTAAGCCCTAATGATTTCTATACTTTCCCTAAAATAAAGAATAAATTGCGTGGTCAGAGATTTTCATCACCTGAAGAAGCTGTGGACGCCTACAAAACGGCCATTTTGGAGACCCCCACTTCCGAATGGAATGGTTGCTTCAATGATTGGTTCCATCGTATCGAAAAATGTGTCAAATTTCGCGGAGAATACTTCGAAAAGCAATAAATACATTTTTAAATAGTAATGTTGTGTCACTTCCTTGATTCCCGAAATTTTCAGTGCAGCCCTCGTACCTCTGCCTGACGCTATGGGGACTACAGGCATGTTGTCATATTTCTCGATTAGCCGTCATCTCAGTAGTCACCTCTTTTCTAGCCCAAGTATCCTTCATACAGTCCGTCTATGTTTTTTTTTGATCTTCTCAGATTTCTATAGTGATCCATATTTACAATCAAAAACTTTCTTCACAACATTTTCTTCATTTGACTTTTTTTTGTAGCCTGTGCTGTCCCACTGCTGGGCAAAGGCTTCCCCCAATTCCTTCCACGTGCTCTTTTCCGGTGCCTCCTCGAACCAGCCCTCGCGGTACGCGTCCAGATCGTCTCGCCACCTCTTTCTGGGCCGGCCTCGGCGGCGCCATCCGTCTTCCGGCAACCATCGTGTGGAGACTTTTGCCATTTAACTTTACGAGTGACTTATTATGACTGATTTATTACCAAAATATGTAAGTATGTTATTCGAGTTTTTGACCTCATTTTATTAAAATCAGTCTAGTCGTAGTGTATACACTACGACTAGACTGATAAATAAAGAAATATATTTCTCCCACAATTATTTAAAATATAGCTACTTACTTCTAAATTCATAAATTGACATTGATTCGTGGTGGTATTAACCCTAAAACACTAGGTACGGTCTAATGAACCCGACTATAATAAAACAGTAAAATACTAACACGCAGTTCTAGTTGAAATACCGAACCTAATAATGTTAATAAAACCCACTACAAATTCACTGGATCGAATACACAATAAACACGGTGTTCACTGCGTTCAGTTTCAAGTTTTGATCCGCAGTTATCGAAGTAATATAAAATTCAAATGTGGAACGAAATAGGAAGCACCAATTATCGGATGTATTATTCATTCGTACAGTCCATTCACAGGTAGTTTACCTCTTGCATGAACTGTATAACGACGTGAATAAAGTTCACTACTGCAAAATTAGAGGTAAAATAATAATGAAAGGACCATTGAAAGGACATCATTATTCATTCGTAGTGCAGTCGTGTCGTCCGTACCATCATGATATGACAAGTATTTAATTTCAAATAGAGAACGAAGAATTATGTGCCGGCGATGTTTGTAATTTTAATAATAAAAAGGTTTTAGTAGAAAACAATGGTAGTTTCGTTGTTTAAAACATAACTGGATTTTTTGTGTATATCAAATATTTCTATTTGATTAGCTACTATTGGTTGTTAGTTCATGGCCCAATCACTTTCAATTCAATGTTTCATGAGGTTATAATATTTCTACCTAAGTACATGTACATTTATTCTTATCATATCTCACTTCTAATCATACCCAAATTCGAAAGTTTGTGAAGATGGATGGATGGATGTTTTTTATTCTTGCTCGCAAAAACTGCTGAACGGATTAAGATGTTTGGGGCACAGATAGGTAGGTTTTAACTTGGATTAACACATAGGATACTTTTTATCATGGTAGTACCTACGATCCTGTGTGACACTTACTGAATTCTACGCGGGCGAAGCCGCGGACAAATCCCGGTAACTATAAGATCTATTTAATTGGCCTGACTGCCTGTGAAGGGTTAACAAAAATTAAATAAAAATACCACTTGTATCTTTGGGATTAAAGTAGTGAAAAACACTCAAAAATAACTCTTGGTACCTATCCACTGGACAAAAGCATAATTTTGCATCAAATATTCAGACCATCTATAAAATCTATACATACAAATAAATACAATTGATTAAATAGATACACTACAGAACCCTAATATTTTTTCTAAAATAAAAGTAGCCTATGTTAGACCTTATAAGATCAGCTATCTGCCAGTAAAAGTCCCGTCAAAATTGGTCCAGCCGTTTCGGAGATTAGCTGGAACAAACAAACAAACAGACATACAGACAAAAAATAATTTTTTGTAATAAGTACCATATATACTTTCATATGCATTCAGTAAAACGCTGTTATTTTGATATTACAAACAGACACTTCACTTTTATTTATTTTGTCGGGTTGTCAGGATTTATTCCGTTAGGCACGTACATCATGTGGGCAACAGATTGGTTTCGTGCAATGAAAATACACTGGGTGCGATACACTGTTTATATCAAACTAACAAATTACTTGAAATTCCACTTTAACACGATTACACGAGGCACAATGAATCCAATTACAGTTCCAGGACGTCTCAGCTCCGCTACGATCTGACACTCGACTGTCCACTGTCGCCTCGAGCTGAAGACATCAGGGCTCTGTAAAACACCCAGTGGCCACACCACTCACACCACAGACTTGTAACTCTGTCGCGCTACGCTGTCGCGTAATGTCACCACTGGCGTACTTGCGATTCATTTTAAGCCCGTACCAATGACCGTCTCCGACATATTTGTCTAGATGACAATTTATTTAATTAAAGGAGATGGCCAGTTTTGGGCCAAAGTATGTACAGAAACGATATGTATATTAAAAAAGACTAGATTTTTTACTGATTAAAAATAACATGTAACAATAATAACTTTCTACCGGAATGAGCTAAAAATTATAATTTGAAATATGATTTTAAATTGAATGTAGTTCTAAAACTAGCTCCGTAAACAAGCTGTCAGGTCATTACGAGTTCGTTCTAAAACTAGTAGTTCTAAATAAGTTACTAAAAAAACGATCTATTTTGTTTTAGCATTGGTCATGAAGATCATAATAAGAAAAAAGGACATTTGATGAAATTATTGTTGTTTTAGTAATAGTTATTTATTTATTTAACAATAACATCGTTCAAAATCGTGTATCGGGTGACTGTTTCAAAACGAAAAAATATCGATGTTTGTCAAAATGTCAATGTCACGTCACTCCCGTCAAGTCCTGTCATTCGATTGCGTTTTTTGTGGTATTCATGCAATAATATGCTAATAGTAACATACAAATATGTTTTCAAACAACTAAATCAATGTGTTTATTTCATTATGGTATTTAGGTACAATACATTTTGGTGTTATATAGCTGCCGCATAACCTAATCTAGTGACCCAAAAACTTATTTTCTTCTTAATTCCCATAGAATTAAAAAAAAATCTTTCTGATATGAATATGTATGTGTTTTAGCTATTAAATAATACATAAATGATTACTGTTCACATTTGGTCCAACGATGTATGGATTTCTGGCGATCTCCTTTGTAAGCAACAAAAAAAATATAAAAGCCATTTTCTAAGTCATGCGGTATTTTATAACTAAGTAATATTTCAACAACCATAATTCCCTGACATAAACAAAGCTGACATTGTGACACTTGAATGATAGGGAAAACATCCCTAATGCGAGCCTTTGAAAGAACCAATTCTTTATTTATTTACCGAACAATAAACTGCTTTTTGTTGAGTCATTGAGTCGCACTTATGGCTGATAAATAGTAGTTATTTTATCATAGACTACCATTATATTATTTGTGATAATAATGGTTATTTGATTTGTTTGGTTTACGAGGACAATGCGATCACATCATCAGCCTAGCTTTTCCGCATTGGGGTTGGCTTTCAGTCTTATTAGATGCAGCTGAACACCAGTATTTTCCAAGGAGCGACTGCCTATCTGACCTCCAAAGCCCAGTTAGGACTAGGTAATATGGTACACCTAGGTCAGACTGGTTGTCAGACCTTTGGGCCACTGTGACTACCTGTAACGACTGTCAAAGATTTACAAATGGCAGCCGGAACCAACGGCGTAACGTACTTTCCGAGGCACGGAGGAAACGGGGTATGTAATGATGGTCATCCATCCACAGACCGAACTTGGCAAGCGCGGCTTAACCTTGAAGATTATAAAACGATTGTAAAACGATATACATAGTGTTATTTATTTTAACAGACAAAAATTATGTTAAAGTTGCTTATAATCAAACTACCACAATTAAAACAAAACATTCCTAATTTCTCAATCTAGCAAGAATTCGGGCGCCTCCACCAGAGAGGTATGCATTAATTTATTCATTCGCGTCGCAATCAAAGCGTGGCGGAAGCGTGAATTACGATTAAGATGTTGACTTACCGAAAAATTCACTTACTCCCGGAATATTCCCGATTCCGAAAGAGCTTCTACAGGTGGAATTCTAAATAATTGGATTCGGAATACCGGGAACGCCTTGATCTGCGAACCGTGTAAGTGTTACCGCCTATAATGATAAATCATTGTCGTCTATGCGACATGGAATTTTGTGTTACCGTATGATTTCGGAATAAGGAAGGAAATGTGAAAGACGTTTTTCGTTGATGGAAATCATCGGTTTTGAGATCAAAAATTTTGTGGAAATCTTTGCAGTCAACCAAGTGATTTCCGACTAAAAATGGGCTACCACCACTCCTTTTGTGTGTTTCATGTTTTTGTTTATGGTAAATGTGGAAACGAGAGCTGAGATGTTCTGGTTTGATTCCTGCTTGTATTAGCGATTCTCACACGACGGCAATTTGACGGCTGCTTCGCTATTATGTCGCAGGTTCGATCCCCTCGCGGATAAAATTATTTGTATGACCTACAGATATTTTTTTTATCTGTTCCGGGTCTAGCTGTTTGTGTATGTGAGTTTAAATGTTTGTAAACGCATCCGGAGTAATTCCTAGTGAGGGGCATCGGTTACTTTTTTTATATCCTTCTTGCACTACGATCAATAACTCCTTTTCCAAGTCGGATACTAGGAAAAAGTTTTCTCCCTTAATAAAGCGAAGATTCAAAACTTACATGTCTATTTTAAAACCATTATGATTGTGTGGTATTTAGTGTGGCCCTGGAATCTTGAAGGCATAAAATGAATCGGTAGGTGCATAGACAAATGAGTTTCCTTTTCCTTTGTTTATTCATAGTATGAGGTCGAAGGCGTACGCGGCGTATCTTGGCTGATGAACGCTATTTGATCTATCTATATCTATGTATATATCTATGGCGCACTGCGCTTGGCCGTTGATAACTCAAATAATATTTTTGTTGAGTTTGAGAGTAGGTATCATAATTTTCATATATTTTTTTATTGTTCAAAAATATACATATTTTTTTTGTTCTACAATTTACTCACAATTAACAATTATTATTACAATTTATATATATATATATATTTAAAAGAATAGGAAGGATAAAAGACGACCACTACTGTATATAGGCCTCTCCCAAACGTCGACCACACCGACCAGCACCGTGCTTCTCGCATCCAGCGAATTCCAGACCCGAGTTGACGAAAATAATTTATTTTATCTAAAATGTACTATAATTTTACCCAAATCAGACACAGAATAACAAACTAGGACTATAATTTAAACAAACACCCTTTCGCAACATCCCTTTGCGAGTAAATCTTAACAAGTCAAAGGCGGGCATCAATTTTAATTGTTTCAGAATTGTATTCATTCCAGCAGTGGAATAAACTTAAACATTAATGGAGTTTTACATTAACATCATGTCGCGTGCGGCAGATGCCTTGAGCTCAGTTCGCTTCACTGCATATCGCCACAGATTATATAAATTCCAGAAGGAACACCTCATTGATCCGATCCAGCAAGACGAGGCTTGTACCCCTAACGCAGGTTCCTTAAGGGCGTAGTCGTTTGGATTTTAAATTTTTGCACTAACTGGAGGCCTTATATTCAAGGGTCCCAGGATAGCCTGGTTAAGCAACCGACCCTCCTAGCTTGATTTGTGAGATGTCATTTACAAAAAAACAATCTATTTATTTGTGGACATAACTATCTAACTGAGCCAATTTTAGACCAAATAATGAACATTTTGATCATGATAAGAATGACTATTGAAAACAAAGTTATGACGTTTCAGTTTTTAAGAAGGATATTATTAGAAGCATTAATAATATGCTGCTGACGGTTTCTCTGCCTAATTTTCTGTGAGTCGTTTACAACAATGGTAAAGCCCATAACGACAGTACTTTTTATATTTTTCATAGATCATGTTCTCCATCTTGCGTCTTTGGAATTATGACGCCTCTACCAACCTTTACCTTATCTATGATATCGCTCACACGAACAATGTACTCTTTGCTTTTAAATACCACCTACTACTAATATTAATGTACGAATTTTTTCACTACGGAATAAAATGACGTTTGTTTTTAGTTCCCTTGTCGTGTTAAGTGATGTTTCGTCACATAATTGTGAGTTATGAAAGATTTAGAGAATTAGGTTAGTAGGTTTTTGCGTGTTAGGGATAAGTAAATTGCGATTTAATTTAGATGGTTTTTATACAGGTGTTTTGAATCCAACGCCTTGCTTTTACAAACATTTTTAATAATGTTACACCTGGAAACAGGAAATGTTATTTTTCATAATGAGGTCAGACTGAAACTAAAGTAAGGAATGCATAGCAAATGGACTCTAGGTATTGTGATGACTGATTAAAAAAGTATGAGAAATAAAATATAAAAGAAATTGGTTAAACATGATACTAAGATTCAGAAAGTATTTAAGGCATAAGGTACGATTAAAGTAATTTTAATAGATAAATACTCTGTTGATAAAGTGAAAACGATGATAGTAGTTTATAAAGACGAAACTACTACTAAATGAGTAGCTATATCGCCTCCTAACGATAATGATACAGCCGTAAATACTGCTCTCAGCCTACTTTACAAGGGAAATAGAGCGTGAAGACACGGTACTGATGTGTGGTAAAATTAGACATTATGGAAGAACAAAGTGAAGAGCGAAGCGAAGCCAGTCAAACCTCACCTCATGAACTCACTGCGGTAAATATAAAATACCTTCTTCTGTCCTCTGAGTTTCAATTACGATTTTTTGGATTTCGTAAAGGCCAAAAGACAATTGCTTTGCTTTTGGTTCCGAGGACATTGTCAACATCAACTTGTAAGAATAACCTGAATAACTGAATAACTACAACAAGCAAAGAAAACATGGAAGTGGGTGCAGAACTGTACTGAACCACAGAGCACAGAGATCCTTCGCCGGCCGCTGCTAAAGTCAGCATTGTTAACACTTCCAACGCAAACACTGCAAGTCATCGTTTATGGAGCCTACGTAGGCATGCCAACTTGTTCTTAATTTTTCGTGTGGATAGTGCCTAACCTGGTGTCGGAGTTTTTATGCCGCCCATGGGCTTCTGACTTGGCTTAACATGCCGTCGAGAAATATCTCTCAGGCATGCTGGTTTCCTTACGATGTTTTCCTTCACCGAAGCACAGATAATATAATACCGAAGCAAGTAACAATTATACAATCCGCACATGAATCTGAAAAATCAGAGGTCTTGGTATCGAACCTTAACTGACTGGTATGTACTGACTGGTATGTGTCTTGGTAGTCCGACGGTCACACCACTAGGCTATCACTGCCAATATACTATCTGATAGCGTACGAAAGTTGCCAACATGGCCGGTGGGTTTGGTGAGTCGACTCCGTTGTGCGCACTACGAGACTATTAGCTTTTAACAGCTGACGGGTGGCGTTGAAAGCGCTTTGTAGCAGAAGTTGCGCGTTCAACGTACTTTCGGCGAAATGAACTTTGTTAATACTGCTGTTTCTACAATATAATGTGTCGATTTGCGATAGTAAACAAACCCACGGTAAAGGAGATAAATAACGCTCTTTAAAAGCGTCCAGTCAATTTGGCCCAAAGTATCTGTTTAGCAAAAAATCCATATCAGAACAGGCCACCCTATACCTCCCCCTGGGAGTCGTTAGAAGCAACTAAGGGATATCGCGTGGATAGACGGCAGCATCCCCCCTCACATTATTATGAGACATTTTGATTTCCCTAAGGAGATCAGGTCAAATAGTTTAATAACTAGAAACAGGATTTAAGATAATGTTAAGTATGCTGTAGATAATACAAAATAGGAATTACTACTTGAAAGCAGTTACTTAAAACCAGTCATTATGAGGAATCTCTCATTATTGAAAGTATTCAAATATTTATACTTCGGCGTGCCACACAAGCGGAATCTTCCCCAGGGGTAACCGCCATTATTCGTTTTTCCACAATTTGCTGTCGCATCTAGCTGAAGTTGGTGATTTTTGAAGTGCAGTGCAAAAGCATCCCTTCCCTCCACACGCTACTCTTTGTCTAAATCTGCCAACCTCTCTTTATTAAAAGAGTCTAACTTCTCATGAGTCATCAAAATAGAAACGAGGAAATTTGAACCATTTTTCTCTACTTATTCTAATTTTTATATTTTGTTTTCCCAGAACTTCGCCACTTCCACCGCGTAGTCGGTGTTAGCGCAAGGGTCTCTGGCTGCATGTTTTGGGCTAATTTGAACCCTAATCACCATGGAAGAGATTTCCGGCATCAATCACAAGTACAGTAGTCAAAACCTAAACTTTTTGAGGCCAGTATCACGTGTCATTGAGCCGACTGGTACACTCGAACAAAGTTTTGATTGTATTACGGAATCCATTGTTAAACTAGGACCAACTTTTGATTGAGACCCAATTAAAAATAAAACTCGTATGACAGCTCCACGTGCCAGTTCGAGGAAATGGCAGTTGTGAAAAATATTCATTTTTGCTTGTATTAGGCGATTCTCACATGTCACCAATTTGACGGCACGGTTGGCGCTGCGCTGCGTGTTGCGAGTTCCACACGGAATAAATATTTGTATCACCTACCTACAAGTAGTTGTTCCGGGTCTGGCTGTTTGTGTATGTGAGTTTATATGTTTGTAAACGCACCCACAATACAAGAGAAAGGAGACTGAAATGATTCCATACAATCTTGGGCCTAGTTGTAAGAAGATGAAAGTGGAGTCAATTAATAGCTTATATATTATCAACCTTTCACTGAAAATTCTGCGGATTTTGTCAATCTGAGAACAGAGATATAAGAGATTATGTAAAAGTAAGGTTATGTTACAATCTTTAACTAACAACTGATTCCTGAAGTGCAAAATGTGTTCTTTTGCACTAATAGTTATTATATTTACTAGAAAATGTTTGAAAAATCATATGAATGAACGTCAACGACTTCAAGCGATAGGTAGGTAACAGGTAAGGAGATAGGGAAAGGATGTCTAAAATAAAATAAAAAATCATTTAATATAGTGTTTTATTCGCCTTCTCTTGTAATTAAAATGTCGTCTAGAAACCAAACCACATTGTAATCTGATTTAACTTACAGTTCGAGGTATAATCCACTCTTGTATAACATTATAAATTCTTGATTCACGGGTTGTGTTGGTATGAAGTAGGTGATGGGTTCGCGATGCAAGAGAGCGTCCGCAGCGGAGAAAAATATTACGGTGGCCTAGTGGTCTTCTTTGGTTATCGACATGTGGGCTTTGAGCCAAGTCCCAGCACGCTTGACAAACACAGTCACTACTGCTTACCTAAAAATGGAACATTTTTATTAATCTTCAGCTACATAAACATTACATAATTAACTGTTGTGTATTAGGGTACCTAATAAAACATTGTTTGATAAATAAGCCATAACTGTAAACAATCTCCATAGGCCTTCTAATTATATGTATTTTAAACCTGCTAGGATGGTAGCTGGTTAGATGAGGTTATATTTACTTACAGACTGAGGTGCAAGCCATTGCCGAATCACTGACAGAATTGTTTCATCGTGTAAGGGTCGTCGGCCCAGTGTATTGCAGTGACCAGTGGATATCCCACAATTCACACAGCGATCCATAGTTTCAATAATATCCAATCCACAAGCCGGCGGTAAAATCCAAAATAACAATTCCAAGTCAAACGTGTGAGCGATCTTCGGTGTCCAAGGTGAAAGCAAGGGTCGTACAAAGTAGGCAGGGTCAGAATCCGTAAGATACAAAGCAGTGGTCGTAAAAAATGACGAATAATCGGGAAAGCACTCAAAACGCATCGGAAAACTCGAAACGAGTGAGCAAACAAAAACAGTCGGCAACTGTCTAGTGTCAATGTCAGTCAGCTGTTATGTCAGTGACATAGACTAAAAATATAAGAGAGATTTGAATCGATATGAAATCGATAATCATTAATATTGGTTTTTCAGTAAGTAATTAATTGTTATTTGATTTAATAATATGACTGTAATTATATGCACTATATTGCTTGTGCATTTAATTACTTTGAGTTAATTATTTACTGCAAATGTTTTATTTTCGTAACTGTGTAATCGATTACTCAATCGATAATCTCACGAAAACTATTTTCTCATATTTCTCCGCTTCCAGGTTGAGAATTGAGGTGATTTTTCATATTCTAATATACAAAAATATGACAAATTTTTTAGAACATATCTCAACTTATTACATTTGGGCCCACCGTTTTCCATCTCCTTTCTAGTTTTTCCAAAGAAAATAAAAATACGGTAAAGCCTGGATTTAAACACCCTTATTTTACAAAAGCCTTATTAAATACGAAACTCATAAAATACTTGTTCCACATTACTCAGCTAGCTCATCAGTTATTAAAACCACAGCGAGGCAACTTTGACGACGCCGTACAAACTGAGAGTGACGTAGAAACATTGTCACGTGTCATGCAAATCATGGAGGATAAGTTCCAAAGAGTTTCGTCACTCGGCTCCTGTAGGAAGTTTGGTATTTGGTAGTAAGGCCATACGTTGGTGGGTAGGCTGGGAAATTGATGTATTGATTTTTAATTTTAATTTTTTGGTTTTCGTTTGTTGGTGTGATAAGTATGTGTAAGATTTTTTTTTAATTGATTATACGGATTCAAGTATATAGTTTGTAAGAAAATAGTGGTTTTATTGGAGGGTGTGGTACAGACCATTAAATTGAACTAATTCTTCCATGGGACCAACATCGTTACGGCGAAATCATAGTTAGCTGTGCCATACACTTGGGGATAGCTGATGGGCTGCGGGACTGTTCGAAAAAGATACCGCGGCCTGAAACACACAGGGCAAAGAAGGAACATGGATGGGTTTAAGTCAGTCTGCTACAAGTCTGACACTCCCTTTCGCTCCGCGCATAGTGGGAAGGTCATTTGATGATTTCCCATTCGAAAAAAAGGAGAGAGCTGAATATTTTTTCGTGGTAACGATGTCCCATACATAAAGTTGTTCAGTTGTTTGATAGCCTGTACACGCTGTATACATAGAATTTGTTTAAGACATAAAACAGAAGCGTCGAAAAAATCCCGAGTGGATTTATCGCTCAAGTAATATTCAATACAACACAATTTGAAAGTAGTTTACTATGTATAATACACTAACCCATTAATGGTACATAATCATTACATTATCACATAGCTAAGCTAGTTACAAAAAGTTTATTCCAGAATAAAACTCCAGAGACTTATTTTTATCCTATCTGAAAACCCGACAAAAGTTACTGCTAACATTATTTCGAATGTAAAAAGCCTTTCGTGGTCGCTCGAAATAAGCTTTCGTTTGAATTCTTAAAGACGCGTCGCGTAAGTTAGCGGCGTCCCTAATACGAAAATAAAGCCGCAAACGGAATCTGTAAAATATCTTTAAAATGGTGGTCGCCCTAATGCATGAGAAAGTTTTAACACAGTGGCTTTAAAAATTCAAAGGCACAACTGACATCGGAGTGTCGAACCCCTATTTAACATTAAGCAAGTCACTTTCACGATGTTCCTCATCGGAAAACTTTATATTATTCTTCGGAATTTGATACTGAAGATTCTTTAGATGTGTATTTAATGGTTCCGCCTTCGACCCGGGTCGAGTTCATGAACGATTTTATAAAGGAGGTGAGGATTTACGTAAAGTGGCACGACTCAAATGTTTTGTACAGAGTTTTTGGGGATTTTAGAGTATTTTGCTTAAGTTGTAGAAATGTTGAATGGTTTTTAAAACTGAAAAGAACTTTTTAAACTGAACTATATTATGATAAAGTGTCACTTGCTTGGTGTAAATTACAGCGACGGGTAAAGGTAACGTCGGGGTATCAATAATTATTACGAAAAAAACTACCTTTTGTAAGTCCATTTACTCGTACATATAAATAAACTCCAACTAGCTTTTTAAATCAAGTTATTAATCAGTTTATTTTCTTCTTCGATGATTTCCACACACAATACAATTTTTATTATACATAATTATTAGATTATACCAGAAAAACACGAGATAAAGTCTTTTTTCCAACGCTCAGGTCATAGCATAAATCAGAACCTGACCTTTACAACGTCATAAAAACGATACTCGTTTCTTCCTACGTCTTCGCCCCTAAAGACAAAAAAGGCATGTGCACAAGAGCGGGAATCCTGTTTTTTATAATCAAACACCTTTGTCCTTAAGTGTGGGCAAGCAGACCGTGAACACATGTCTTAGTCGCGTGCCTTACGCGAGCTGCTTTTGTTAAATAATGCAGAAAAAAAAACAAGGGAGCCAGGTCGTGACTCGTGCGGCCATAGTAATTATTTATTATTCTTAATTTTCATGGTAGTGACCATAGCCGCGGTAGGATGATCACGGTGTGTGGTAACTATTTATACCTAGAACTTATGTTCGTCGAGTATGTGTTATGTAGATTCGACAAATCATGGAATGAAAAGTTATCGGTACAGCATAAGTACCGGTTGTACTTCCAAAGCTAAAAAAAAATGAGCTATTGAAATGTCATGTGGTTTTTGTTAGACGTCACCGCTGATAGAACATATATGTCACCACAGTATGTCACTTTCTCTAGATCCTCTTGACGTTCTAGATAACCTAAAGCTACATATTATTACAGGATCGACTACATATCCTACACAAGATAAACCATAACAATATAAGGTTTATAGCCTGCTGTTTATTTACAAAACAACCACAAATTGCACCGCATCCGAGCGCTCCGGAAGAAGAGGAGTTTCTAAGGTTTCCAGTACGGTACCGTTCCTTGTTCTACCGGTATGATGAGATACCTTCACTTCTTATTAATTTGTGTGCGCCTCTTAAAGTTATGAATTAGTGTGCTTGGTTATTGAGAGGAGCTCGTGGATAAATAATAACAGCCGCTCGTTACAAACCGAGTTTCCTCCGTGCCTCGGAAAGCACGATATGCCGTTGGTCCGGCTGTCATTTGTAGATCTTTGACAGTCGTTCCAGGTAGTCAGTGGCCCGAAAGTCTGACAACCAGTTTTACCAAGGATATCGTATTACCCAGTACTAACTGGGTTGTGGAGGTCAGATAGGCAGTCGCTCCATGTAAAATACTGGTATTCAGGTACATCCGGTTAGATTGGGAGCCGACCCCAAGATAGTTGGGAAAAGGCTAGGCAGATGATGGATATTGAGATTCGTTAAGTTAAAAGTAATTGTATTTTTCTTTTACACATTTACTGGCGAAATGTAGATCGACTTTGTACTTACACTTCTGCCTGACCCTTCGGTGTTTACAAACGTGATGCTGTGGTTACGATTGTTCGATATAAATAGACGTTTGTATTTTATAAGAGAGATATTCAAAATTACATTCCTTTGACTTTTTTGGAAGAGACTATCAATGTGGATTAATTCTTTTTTTTAGATCACTAAAACCTTACTTCTTACTTTCTCTTGCCTATCTACTGTTTCTTGTGTTACCCTTATACAGTGAAAACTTTTAATTGGCAACTATCAGTATCTTAGCTGTAAGTTTTCGTAGGAAATTAAATAAAATTTAATAAGTTTTCATAAATTTATCGTAGGATTACGTACGTTACGTAGTGCAACGAGTAAAAGTCGAACTCGATACTCATCTCACGAACGACGGTGCGCGAAACCTTTGGTATGTTCTCACTTAAATCTTTTCTTCAATATTTTTTCCTCAATGTTAATAAAGTATGTGACAAGAGCCACTTCTGATTTCGGTCACTGACAGTATTCGATTAATAACGAAGGTAACGAAGTAACAGAAAGACGGAAAATTAAACGTGTTTTATTATTATTTATTAAACGTGTTTTATTATTATTTACTAGCAGTTGCCCGCGACCTTCGTTCGCGTGAAATTTTTATAAAAAAAATTACATCCCGTTTTGAATCGAATTTTGTTACCTATTTCAAGGTTTTAATTTTTTTTGCACGGAATTCTAATTAGTTTTCTAAAATAAAAGTAGCCTTTGTTTATAAAAGTAGATCTTGTAACATCCGAGTAAAAGTCTTGTCAAAATCCGTCCAGCCGTTTCAGAGATTAGGCGGAACAAACAGACAGACAGACATAAATTCATTGTCATTGACTTGAATGTGTCCTGGTGGCTGAGAGAATGTCATGCTCACTCAAATGTCTCGCTGATGGTGGCGGGTGTGTCGGGTCATTTAGTTCCCTTCAATATGGTTGAGTTGAATGGCGCTGATCCATGCGTCATGTTCGTGAACGGGCGCTGTCAGTTGGGACTGGTCATCTCTTAACTGCCACGGTTTATTTTAATTACTTTATTTTTAAATTGTTAGTTTAATCTTTTACTCTGGACGCTCTTAATGTGCACGTCTTTGTACATCGTTCTCACATATATGTATAATCTCAACATGAATGATGTAACCAAGATTTTGTAACAATATTTTGATTATTAAAAGAGTGTCCATGGAGTTTCTTGCCCATTCTTCTCCATAGAGATCTACGATTTGGAATGTGCAACTACAGTACTTTCGCAAGTTATTATGCCTTGTGTCTGTGACTGTAGCTTAGCTTTTTTGTCTTTGACTTTCAAAAGTGCCTGTAATGGTCTAATTGAAATAAATGCTTTGACTTTGACTTTGAATTAAAAAAAAAAAGTATTTTTTGATACTACAAATAGACACTTCAATTTTATTTATTTGTATAGATGTATAGGTTTAATTCGAACACATGGTTCATATTGTAGTTAGTAACACTAATAAAACCAAGTTAGTAACATTTCTTACTAAAATAAAACCAATTCTTATACCTATAACTATGTCCGCTTCCCCCTGCACCAGACCTAGCTGTGCATACGGGTCCTGTGCCCCTGGAACGGGCAATCAGGTATCCACTATCACCTTTAAAATGATGTTGGTACTCCCCCGAATTCTTCGCATCAGGGATGCTGTACTTTTTCGCAATATACCCAACAGCACCGTAAAACCGTTGTTATACTGTACGCGAAGAACATTGTGGGCCCTCTGCTTATGTCTAACCCATTGTCAGCACGTGTAGAAAGACTGGCAAAACGCCTTGAACAGAGTTAGTTTCAATTCTTTTATACCTCGTGCAAACCTACCGGCCAGCATTATTTTCGTCGTATCTTCGTTTTTACTGTCACAGAGACACGTGCATATAAAAACTTAAGTAGTGAATCAATTTTATTGACACTTATAAATTACTGTTTTAAGCTTTCACGTTTTGAAACTAAACTTATACTGTCACTTACGGGATTTCTTCTGTGATTGTTCACAATTATTGTTGTGTTGTGTTGTTCGGGAGCTCAAAATCATGAGCAATCACGGAACATATCCCGTAAGTTTAAGTTCACTTAAAAATCGTCGTTGCCGTGTAAGAAAACATTATAGCTAATGACATCCTCGTAGAATAGTACGATTACATTGTATTTTATGCAAATACACATCCGTCCATTCGATCACGTCACGTCGGAAGACGATGATTCTTTCCGCAAAAATAGGTCTGTAGTGGCCTTTCAATAGAAATGATGTGGGCAGAATATATATTTGAGATGGATCATCGATAAATAGAAGTTATTTTTACATACATTTTTTTTTTTTTATTTTATAAATTTTTTACTTGTCTATTTTATCTTCCTTCTTCGGCAGGTTCTGATTCACGCATATTTTGTGACTTCTCATGCAGTGAGTTCGGAACTTCGCGCACTATGCGGCCACGACCACGACTTTCGGCCGCAGAAGTGACTTATGGTCGAAACCATGAAAAAAGTTGCTTGCAAGATCAGGCGTCCGGCCAGCTTTGTTCAAGATAGCAGCCGGTCATGCGACAAGTCGTAGTCGTGGCCGCATTGTGGGCGAGGCCCCTTAAATTTGATTTCTAAGGTTTATCTTAACAAATTACAGCCTAGTCTAGACATAAGAAATCCGTTACCATATTCTTTGTTCAACATACCTCCATATATGCAACTGCACTACATACAAAACAGAAAAGAACAAAACAAAACACAATGGCCTAAGAACAATAAGGCGCCAAGCGCCGACAGTTACCAGCTATCGCTGCTATAATCAGCCGTTTATTAGACTGCGCACGAGTCGGTCACACCCGATGATTCCGATACAGATGTCCTATATCCATCCCGCTCACTCTCGTCTTAAACGGAGGGGAAGAGTATGCTTTTCTCTTTCTTACGCACAACATGTGAATAATTTGAGAACACGTGCCGGAAGGTGCGTGTTTAAATATTCACGATGAATGACTTCGAATTATTAAACGGATCTCCGGTCAAATGGGAACGTGGCATGCGAATTATGTAAAGTTAGGAAGGTGCGTAATGATGATAGGAACTAAACAAGTCAAGAGAGAGACAGAAAATACGAAATGTTACCAGTAGGTAGGAAAAATTGGGCTTGTACCTATATTTAATTATTTATTTTTATTTATTTAATGCATGATGTACACAACCAATTTTACACGGTAGAGTTGGCTTAAGACTAGTATGCTGAGACACCCAGCGTCAGCTCCAGGTGCGCCCCGGCGATCGCCCCCGGGCAGCGGGCCCATAGGTTAGGGCGCAGCAAGATAACTTAAAACTAATAATATTGCAGTGTCAGTGTTATCTTCGAGTATTATCTAATATCAAGTAGATCATTAGGAACTTTCACATTAAACCTAACCCATAATAATTGAAACAGTACTACTATCACCTCCTCGTCAACGCCTCGTTGATCTAGTGGTCACAAATACAACTGCTGAGCAAGGCACTGGAATCGAATCCCAGTTCAGGCAGGCAAAGTGTTATTGGGTATTCCATCAAGAATTTCTCAGTTTCTCAGCAGCCTGCAGAAGATATATTAATACGAAATGCAACAGTTTTAACTACAAATCCTTTAATGCCTAACTACCCAAACCATTGGACGAAACGACCATATTGCACATTGGTATGTATCAACTTAAACATCTACAGGTACAAAAATGACGAAAACTAAACGAAGATGGTTTCTACATGTATTGTACTGACTATCAGCAAAAGCATACACTTTATCTCCAAGAAAAAAACGTAAATTGTACTAACATACTTGCACACCGTGACGAGGGTGATCAACGAAGCGATGCGCAGGAGCAACGGCCTGTGCAATACTTGCTGAGGCTTTCTTGCAAAACATGCTGTTTGTTTGATATTTCTGTTTGTGATGATGGTCTATGATGGCCAGGTGGAGTTTTGACATAGAATTCTTATAGAGATTTCGTCACTAGCTTTCATTTGTAATTTTACGACTGGTACCTATCTGTAGAACATGCAATACTATTATTGCACTTGATAAAAATGTACAGACAAGGAGTTACATATTTGCTTGCATCTCTTATCCTTCCGAATAGGTACCTACTAAATGCCTATTGCTAACAGTGTGAATTAAAATGTCACTTCGAAAAAAAGGCCACAATTTGAAAAACAATATTTTTGAAATATCTAAACATTTTTGTTTCTGGGTCGTAGCTTAGTGGGTTTAAAAAACGAAAATAAATAAAAAAAACTTACGAAATTGGCAAATATCCCACGTTTCTCAATATTTCATTTAATATCTCGTCTGTTCAAACAAAGTACAATTCTCGGAAATGTAATTTAAAGCTTTAAAATTCAAGTCTCGATATATCGCCACTTAAAGACCTCATAATTTAATGTCAGTTTGGCATTGTGCCAAATCTGTCTGCTATATTGCCTCTTATATCGCAATTTACTCATTTCTTGAGTCGAAACCTCTTAAATGTGACTTCGCACTTTCTATAGTCCTTTGTCGACGTTCTTACTGGAAATTAGAAATTTGAAGCCTGAAAGGATCTTTGGTACTTTTTTTTTGGAGTTCAATTATTATTTGTATCGCTCCAAGATTTAAATACGAATAACAGAGTAATCAAATGTAACAGGCAGATGTCTTGCTGGGGATTTTGTTCCACCATTTCCTGTTTCCAACTAAAACACCACGAAGTGTCGTTCAAAAATTGCTAATTATCAGCCTAATTTGAATAAATGACTTTAGATTTTGATTTTGAAAAGTGAACTCGCACACCCCTCAGGGAATCATCATCAGCCTATAGTAGTCCACTGCTGGACATAGGCCTCCTCAATCGCACGCCATTCAACTCGATTCTCAGCAACTCTCATCCAGTTGCTACCAGCCACCCCGCTAAGATCGTCACTCCACCGAGCCTGAGGGCGTCCCACCTTACGTTTGCCGATTCGCGGTCTCCATTCAAGAACACGTCTACCCCAACGGTCATCGGTCCTGCGGCTAATATGACCGGCCCATTGCCACTTCAGCTTACTTATTTTCCTCAGGGAATGCTATGATATTATTATGACTTTTACACATACAATAATATTCAAATGAAATTCATGATGACAGAAACGTAATTATTTTGCAATGTTTTAAAGTCTAACGATTTAAATCATTGGTATCTTTAAAATGGGTCTTTGTAGGTTTTTTGTCTACTTTATGATTTCACACCACACCTACAACAACCACACAATTGAAATTCGACCAACACGGCCCAAATGTTGCCAGCGACTGCCAACCAAAAAAAAAGTCCTTTTACATTACCCTGTCATGTCAAACGTATATTTTTTTAATTTCTTTTGTGGACAATACTGAAGATAGTGTAATGAGTCCGTCTGCTGACAATGGCACTGGCTGTTACGGATGGCAACTCAGATAATATAGCGGGTATGCAATATGGCGGCGGGACGCAACTTTCTGCGATGTGCACACACCCCAATGAACTGACGACGAGTTTTAATAAAACTGTTTTGTTGGGTTGATGTAAGTGAAACCAATCAGACCCTTATTTTGAATGAAGTAGGGAGTATTTAAATAATGTCTCATGTGATGGTTTGTTGTTTAGATTTTGTAGTAAATGATTGTCAATGATTGAGAAAAATAACCAACCAACAACCAACCAACCAGCCAACCTTTTGTATTTTGTTTAAGTTGTGTTACATATTTTTCGAAATTATTATACAATATAATACGTGTTTATTTTAATACTATTTGAATATTGTAAATGTAAAATAGCACGAAAGCAAATTCAATATCTGCCAAAATTAAATTTCAAACCAAGTATTGCTCCAAAAGGACAGCATAATGTTTTCAAACATTATTGAGTCAAAGTCCCTAAAATTAATTTCTCAGTGGAGATTTATACAAATTACTTGGACCTTAATAAATTAATTCTCTAACTCCGTATAATTTCGTTAATACAGAGCAAAAACGGTTTCCAATAATAACAACGCGAAATATTTGACGTAAAAACGGGCGAGGAGCTCAAAGGCATCCCCGGAATTGATAGGAAACCACGAAACAATATTCCGGTGGATTCCTCCGTCGATAATATGATGTTTCCGCTAGAGCGGCAGCCTAATGCGTCCTCCCGGAATCCCTTCAATTTTGTGCCAGATTATTTTGGGTAAAAATAAAAATGTATTATACAAACATCTATGGAACTGATTTTCGTTAACTTTTGTTCTAATCGAGTTAAAGGATTGATTATGGTTATTGCTCGTGCTGTTTACTTTCCACTCGTGTAGTTGGCTCAGACAATAGAGGAGATAAAGAGTGCAACGAACGTGAACGTTATTTTATCTCATTTTCTTTTTAATAATTCAAAAGTGTCAAAAGTTATTGAATAAACAGTCACAAACAAAGATCCTATCATGTATTCCCTTGACAATCAATGAGCACCGAACTGCGTCATTCAATAAAATAATTTAACCCGAACGTATTGATGCTCCTAAAGTTAACGTCGAACATGACAGGTGGTCACCGCTCATCCGAGCCAATTGGCTTGGTATTTATGAAACCCAGCGGGTCTGACCACTGGCGCGCGAAGGTCCCCGGGGTGCTGCGGCGAACTCCCCCGTTAATATTGATTCTGCCAATACCACGGAATGTTTTAATTTTTTGTCCTGCCTCATCGGAATTTGAACCTTCCGGGACACGGCCCAGTTATCGTGTCCCACAGTCCCGGACCATGTTAGGATAGATTGAATTTTTCGCTAAAATTATTGTATTGGATAACACGCACACACACACACATGAAAATATTACACAATATGTCGACATGCTGAAACTAATTGGCTTCCCAAACTGGGTTCGCTAAAAATCTGGTATACCGCAGCGCCGAGTTTAGTCTCGTTTTTGGGCTATGGCACAGTTTATCATAGTATAACATAATTATAATTATCTAAATAAATAAATAGGATGACAAACCATGATTCGATTATTTCTATTTGCTACAACTTATTATAATCAAATGAAAATATTTATTTGCTAGAATATGGTACTTAAGGGTTACAGTGAATCGCGGGCCTGTGGACGGTGAGTAATGGGCTAGCTCGCCGTCCGTCCATCGTATGACGACGGGCAGGGCGTGTCGACGGCGCGTTCGTGTTCCACGCGCGCCTCAAAGAGTTGTCAGCAACGGGAGGGGCCCGTAAGGGCCGGTGCCTGCCAGGGCTACGGGACTGTTCGAAAGAGCTACCGCGGCCCTGGAACATAAAGGGCCAATGAAGGAACATGGGTGGTTTTTAGTCAGTAAGAGTCTGACACTCCCTTCCGCTCCGCCCAGAGCGGGAGGAGTCATTTGATGATTTACCACCCTCCAAAAAAAAAAAAAAAAAAGGGTTACAGTGAATTTATTTCAGCATGTCCTACCATAAAATGTCGTGTAAATGTTTTCACAATTATGTGAATATTGATCCTTTTTATATTGACTTAGTTGGGCTTATATTTAGGATAGTAAAAAATATTCTAAATTCAATTTTGATTAATCAATGAAATATTTCATTCCAGGTGTCCATTCAGTTCGGATCATCAATATACGAGTTCCCGATGTGATTCAATACGGAACTAAAGACTCCGTCACACTGGACTGCGACTTCGTTACGAGCAACGTCACCGGTCTAGTGGTCAAGTGGTTTTACATGGACAAGACACAGCCGGTGTACCAATGGATTCCACCACAAAAACCACAAGCGCTTGGAATTTTGAGAAATAAAGTAAGCAATTGCAACTTTTTTAACTTAAATATAATATAAAAAAAAAATTTAATAGTAATTTTTTGGCCGCAGCTTCGCTTCCGTTATGTACGGAAATTAACCAACGGGAATGTTTTAAATGCCTATAACACTCGGGAGTAATGCAGCTTCCCGTTAGTGAAATAATTTTCGTAATCGGATCAGTAGTTCCGAAGATTAACCCCCTACATACAAACTTACAAATATAAAAACCTCTTTAAAATATTAGTATAGATTTACTCCGTTTACGATCCCATATTCTCGAGAAAACCTTATAAGCCATTCTCAGAAAGAGAGTCAAACAACAAACTGATAGTTTTAAATAAGAAGCAATAAACTATGTTTTATCCAGGTAGACCTATCATACAAAGTATCCCACAACCCATACACCCAACACCGAGCTCTGCACATCACGTCACCAGATCCAGAGCTGACCGGCAACTACACATGTGTGGTATCCACATTTTTGGCCGAAGACGAGAAGACAAGGCCCATGACTATATTTGGTGAGTAGAAGGTTCTAGGTTTACGTTATTTTCATCAACATCTACTAACTGGATGTGTTTACCTACTGCGGAACATAGCATTGTTTTTTAAATGGCGAAATAGTTCTTACAAAACTGAATCCAACTTGGGCAAATGTCAGGCAAATTATGTTAAAATTGCGGACAGTCAGATGAGCCTCGATTGCATGACAAATAACTAAACACTCATAATCAGCTTACAACAGCCCACTGCTGGACATAGGCCTCCTCAATCGCACGCTACTTAACTCGATTCTCGGCAACATTCATCCAGATGCACTCTGCGAAGATCGTCACTCCACCGAGCCTGAGGGCGTCCCATCTTACGCTTCCCGATTTGCGGTCTCCACTCAAGAACACGTCTACCCCAATGGTTATCGGTTCTACGCCTAATATGGCCGGCAATGGGCTGCTCTTCAGTTTACTTATTCCGTTATAACTATGCACACTTGAACGTATTTAAAACATTGCTTCGTCTGTGTCAATTGTTTGAAGATGATAAAGACAGAATGATGTTTAAAAATATGTTAAACGTGTAATTTATTTAGTGATTTATGACCTAAGCTTTCTTATTTAACCAATTTCGTCCCACTGGAGGGTCAAGACGACTGTTCTCAATCATTCCACTTGTGTCTGACATTGAGGCCTGTTTTAATAATATAGATAGTAATATAAAGGCACAATTGGAATAAAATAAGTTTATCAATCAATTACGTACTAGAATGAGAATTCTTTCGAGACCAACTTCGTAAAACTTCAACAGTCAATCATTGATACTAATGACCGCTATCAATCAATATAATTCTCAAAATAAACAATGAAAATTCATCAATCCCTTGGAATTGGGCAGGAAATTACTGCCTATTAATTATTGACAGTGCAAAAATGAAATGCATCGTACAACACGTACATAATAACGAGGTAGCCAGTGGCCGCAAAACAATGAGCTTTGTGCTGAGACTGAACGGAAATTACTCTGTGGTAGTTTATCTGCAGGTGCACCCAGGGAACGTTGTTGTATAGTTTGTTGAGCGTTTTAGTTGCTTATTTTGGGGTTTAGGGGTGTAGAATTTTCTTTCATGGATAAATCTTATTCATATTCATAATCTATATTTGCATTCCATAATGATTGTGTGAAGATCTTACAATGGGCTTAAAGCTAAGATACAATTATGGACCCTGTAGGACACAGCAAAAAATATAAAAGTATGTATGTGTGAAATAAAATTAATACTGAATGAATCAAATGAATAAAACAAAAAAAAATGAGATGATGGTATCTTAATCCTAAAATTGGTGCTACTACCGATTTTCATATTCGTATTACTCGTATTTTATTTATTTTCATTACAGTAGGTATGATTCTTTCCAAAATAATAAATATTTCAACTCTTGATTAGTTTTCTAAGTTCTTATGACAATGGTCAGCTCAGCCAATGTTACTTTACATCAAAAGTATCTAATTTCGTAGACTTTTTTTCGCCAGTGACTCACCATCAGAACGCCAAAAAAAATATTTAAAAGTAAAACAGAAAAAAACTTTCTTGTCCACGAAAAAGTTTCGCTCTCCGAAATAATAAATTATTCGTGAAACTCATTAATTTTGCGAATAATTCATACAATCCGCAGCGTTTTAGTTCCGAATACTAAAAAGACGATAAAATATACAAAAGTAAAACAAATTCTGTCTATCTGTTAAAACTTTTCATATTTCATTTCTGAAATGATTTTGTTCATTGTATTCAGACAAAACAGTAACAGACATTACATCTTGTTCAAGAAAAATAATGAAATGAAAATGCGTTGTTCTAGAAAATTCTGAAAACTTCCTTTAGTAATATTTTCCAGCGAAACTACTGCTGCTTTTAATAAAAGCTAACTTTAAGTGTATTACGTCGAAGGTACGGTGGACTAAAAGTCAAAGAAAGCAAGCTAATGGAATACAAATGGCTGTTTTGCTTATATTAGAAAATCCATCAATATTTGAAGCAACAATACCTACTGTGTCCATCGCATTTATAATGAACTGGATGCGACGAGCTTTTGAGATGGCAATTAAGGTGGAGTTGTGCTTAAAATCATAGGGTTAATAGAATAACTTTAGTAGAGTTAAAAAAAAAACACTCTGCAACATGTTCTCTTTGAATGTTTTAAACATTGTGTTTCCACCTAGGTACAGTAGACCAAACGTTGGTGATAATACTTTAACGTTAAGCTGGCCTCAAGTAGTACGGAGTTTCAATAGAATTCGAGGCCAGGTTGTATTGGTTTTGTTATCACTTATGTGCAGTCTACTGCCTACTATACCCTCTGATATAATAAGTAATATAAGATCTCAAAGGTTTGCGATAGGTGTAGGGATAAAAGTCAAACTGACCGAAGATCTTTGGGGAATGTCTATCAAAGTTTGTTCATCCATAGTTGAGACCATAACACCTTACTTAGCTTTAATTTTTAATTTGTGTGTAGACCAAGGAGTTTTCCCTGATTTAATGAAATACAGTAAAGTCATAC
The DNA here is from genome assembly GCA_950022335.1 of Eurois occulta. NCBI lineage: Eukaryota > Metazoa > Arthropoda > Insecta > Lepidoptera > Noctuidae > Eurois > Eurois occulta. The sequence continues at coordinate 3,646,487 of OX465486.1, forward strand.
CTCTTTTCAAATCCGGGGATAGTAAAGATACTAATAATTATAGACCTGTGTCCATGTTGCCGGTTTTTAGCAAGGTGTTTGAAAAAGTAATGCTTAATCAAATGCTCAATCATTTTAACACCAACCGAATCTTACACGACCAACAGTATGGTTTCACTAAGGGACGTTGTACAACTGACGCCGGTGTAACCTTACTAAAGCACATATTTTCTGCGTGGGAAGCATCCCAAGACGCAATAAGAATTTTTTGTGACCTCTCCAAAGCATTTGATTGCGTAAATCACGACACATTGCTTTTGAAACTTGAGCATTACGGACTAGGTAAACTTGCACTTAGTTTGGTTAAATCTTATTTGAGTGATAGACATCAACATGTTCAAATAAATGGTGTTAATTCACAGGGTTTAAAAGTAAAAATGGGGGTTCCGCAAGGGTCAATATTGGGTCCTTTCCTCTTTCTAGTATATATAAATGATCTACCCTATTTATTGAAAAACCAACCTCAAAATATGGTGTTATTTGCTGATGACACTTCCCTAATTTTCAAGATAAATAGACGGGCCCAAAATCTAGATGACGTAAATAATGCCCTACTTCAGGTCCATAATTGGTTCACAGCAAACAATTTAGTATTAAATGAAAAAAAAAACGAAATGCATAAGATTTGCTTTACCAAATGTTCAAAGTAACGAGTGTGATGTAGTATTGAATAAAGAGAAACTTGAATTCGTAGATAAAACCGTTTTCCTGGGGCTTACGCTTGATTCAAGGCTACAATGGGGTTCTCATTTGACATCTCTTGCGGGGTGCATAAGTTCAGCAGCATATGCTGTTAGAAAAATCCGTCAATTTACTGATGTGGATACCGCTAGACTGGTCTATTTTAGTTACTTTCATAGTATAATGTCTTATGGCATTCTGTTATGGAGACGGGCTGCAGACATTGAGTCTATATTTATTCTGCAAAAAAGAGCTATCAGAGCCATATATAATCTTCGTAGGCGCGATTCTCTAAGACATCATGACGGTACATTGTCAATACATCTACGAAAACATAATGTACGTTAGAAAAAAATTTACATCTTTTTAATAAAAGAGGTGACAGACACAATTACAGTACTAGAACTAGAGATCAATTAGTTCAGCCGGGCTTCAGACTCGCTAAAGTTGACTCATCTTTCATGGGGTACTGTTTGAGATGCTATAATAAAATTCCACAAAGTATTCTTGAACTGAATGAGACACAATTTAAAACATGCATTAAACGCACACTATGTAAGCAAGCATATTACAAGTTGGACGATTATATCTCTGATAAAAATGCTTGGCTCAATGCTAGTCCTGCTCCACATGGACAGGGGCGCATAAATGGATTAATGGATAGCATTAAATAGTATTGTTGGAGCTGCTGAAGATTGTTCAACTATCTTTGCATTGTATAAATTCAATTTCTTTTGGCATTATTTAACCGCATAGCCCATATTATGTGAGTACTATGTACTAGAAAGCTATCATTCGCTGGAAACCTACGTCTTTTTTTTTTTGATTTGAATGTGCCCTGGCGGTTAAGTGTATGTCATGCTCACTCAAATGTCTCGCTGATGGTGGCGCGTGTGTCGGATCATTTAGTTCCCTTCAAAATGGTTGAGTTGGATGGTGCTGATACATGCGTCATGTTCGTGAACGGGCGCTGTCAGTTGTGACTGGTCATCTCTTGGTTGCCACGGCTTATTTCAATTAATTACTTTATTTTTGAATTGTTCTTTTCTTTGTTTTTACTATGGACACTTTTAACGTGCACATCTTGCTACATCGCTCTCACATAATGTACCATCTCAACATGAATGATGTAACCAAGGTTTTGTAAAATATTCTGATTTAAAAGAGTGTCCATGGAGTTTCTTGCCCGTTCTTCTCCATAAAGATCTACGTTAGGGAATGGGCAACTACAGTACTTTCACAGTTTTTATGCCTTGTGACTGGGACTGTAGCTACATTTCATTGTTGTCTTTGTTTCGACAATTAAAAAGTGCCTGTAACTGGCCTACTTGAAATAAATGCTTTGATTTTGATTTTTGATTTTGGTGATGAAATATTTTCCTTTTTTGGCAAAACTAAAAGCCTTTGTTCTGTTATAAAATAGTTCTTTATTAAAATGACAGCTGTCAGAATTTACATAATGAAGCCGTTAATTTTATTGAGTTATAGTTTAATTTAATCGGCCCTAATTAGTACCCATATTTACACAGCATAAAATACTGACTGCATAAATATGCATTTGTAATTATTTACTCCGATATGACCAAAATTTAGTATAGTCCCTTTAGTATGGCAGCTGTCATTTTATTCAAGAAATATTTTATGGACTTTATTTTTGCCTACTTTCAGCATGTTTAATGCATTCAAGTTTCTTCTCTTTAAGTGATTACAAAATCAAAACTCCATCTCCAACATTCTTTTCTATAAAACTTTTCCATAAAACCTAACTCCATGTACAATATGAGCAGTATCCATTACCTTTCGCGTGATCTTATACAGTAGATATTGTGTTTCTGAAACGTGGTCGTTCGAGAAACTCTGCAATCCAATGACATTTACATTATAGACTAATGGGGTAACGGCGACGGTAAAAGTTATGACCGAGACTAAGTTTACAAAAAGTAATTTTTAATAGAAAATCCTTGAAGTAATATTAAAATTTCAGATCAGTTGAAAATCAGTGCAGAATACACAATCAAGTTGAAACCCATGCTTTTTAATACACATCGTTTCTTTATTTTAAACTTATATGTACCTATAATAACTATAAAATAACGAAACGTAGACAGCAAACAATGAGGGTTCTATAAATTTTATTTGTCAACCCAAAAATACATTTTATAATCCCTTTGATTGGATGCTGTCGATGAAAATTTTAATGTCAATTTTATGTCATGTCGTAGCCGTTGGTATTTTTCAATAGCATCTATTATTCAAATCACGCATCTGGTGTAAACTTTATTCCAATTTGAATTTTTACAAATCCTGCTAAATAAATAACGAGAGAACTATTAGGTTAGGTACCTCTATGTTTCCGGACGACGATGTTCAATCATGTTCATGCACGGTTAGCAATGAGGGTCTATAATTTTGTTTTGTTTTAACCTGGTATCTGTTGCCATAGTTAATTTAAAATATGTAGTAGGATTTTCAGAGATAACATTGTTATTAGTTCTGAATAAAAGGTGTTCTCCTTAGACCTTTTCCTTTTACTTCTTGTAACGTTACTGATAGAAAATTCGGTTGAAATTTTGATTAAATTGCCCCACAGTGCCTGAAACAAAGTTCGATATGATTCAAGACCGATTGGACGACAAATATTTGAACGTCATCTGCTCAGTGGAAGGCGTCTTTCCGAAACCAGAGCTGGTCATCTTAGCTGGAAACAGGTAAGATTTTAACTTTTAAAACTTATTCTTATTCTTATTCTTTATTGCACACAAAATAATACATTTGGATACAAATTGCAATAATATAGCTTATGTACAATGGCGAGCTTAACCCAGAATTGGGTTTTCTTACAGCAAACCAAATTTTGACTTACTGCAAAAATAGCCATTAAACTGACTAAGTATCCGGTTCGAAGGACCATAGAAATATAATTTGGTTGCGGGTTAATTGTAAGGAAAAGTTTTGACCACTACAGCAAAAATCACCAATTGGGATATGCAAATCTATAGAACGAATACCCAATATCCATTTCACACTCATCTATCAACAATGAATCAGATTACACAAATGATAGAACAAACACCAAACACATCCAATGCAAGTCTCAGAAATCGATACGAAGGATCAAAACTCAAAGCTCACTGAACATCTATAGCTGTTGTACGTCGACATCGCATGGCTTGAGTTACGACCTCACGCCAAATTGAACCGCTAGTGATGCTTACTGGATGATAGGTTTATGTGTAGCTGCAGATCTTCAGGCTATGGCATGCGATTGTGCCAGAAAGTATTCACACTTGATTTGACGCTACATATTTTTTGTCTACAAAGTAGGTACAACTGCTAGCAATAGAAGGTTTAATATGTCGTAGGTCAATATTCGAGATATAGTTTAGACTAAGTTGTATACGAATTCTTTAAAACATTAGCACTGAATCGAAACTAAGTATAGGTCATTTTCAGTGCGCCGTCAAAGTGATAACTATTACTATTATATTGGGAGCAATTAATTATAATATGTACTTAATAGTTAGCCATGACATTGCCATTTCTGTAAATTGGATTGCAGTTTATATCTTCTTAAACTATTAGGTAAACATTTAACGACTGGTTCAGCTGCATATTTGACCTAGCACTGCTCTTAGGTAGATTTGTTTCTCAGAGCCTAGACGTAGTAACACTGTATCAATGATAGAGATGATGGAAATTCGCACTAACTATCATAATGTCTAGCCTTTCCCCAACTATGTTGGGGTCAGCTTCAGCAGGCAGCCTAATCTCGTCGGGCCACTGACTTGTCGCGACTGTCAAAGAATGAAAATTGGCACTACCTACCGAAAATTATAATTAAATGAATTTAACAATGCTGTTGAAATTCATGTAGAAATATGAAAAGCTTCTTTAGGGCTTCTTGTTTTGGGACGCGTCTATACGAAATTCTGAGGTTTGTTCACAAAGCAACTTATCTATTCAAGTGTAAAAACATGGGTCACCTTGATATCAAGGTTTTTATATCTAGTCTGCCAGTCTAGACGCTGCTGTTGACTATGTAATCTTGAATTCAGATCAATCATATTATATGATCCACGTCTACGAATCTTTGTAACAAACAAATAAAAGTTTTCATTAATAATATCTAGAAGGTCACCTTTTTTACGAAAATTTTCATTGAAAAAAGACTGTTTGTGGTCTCACGGACATTTTTTTAGGAAGCATATGTTCTTACCTTTAATGGCCGTCATCTCAGTAGTCACTCCCTTTGAGCCGTAACATCTTTCACAAGGTAAATTCATTGATGCTTTGGTATTCCCCCACTCTTGTAGCAATCTATATCCATACTAAAACTTGCTTGCTTAATACCTGATGTACATAATTAGTAGTCACTCACTCTTTAGCTATATCATTTTTCACGCAGTCACGGTTTTTTGGCATTCCCTACTCAAAACTACCTCACAATATTTCCTCATTCCTCCAAATGAAAAAAGATTGTGTATAAAGAAAATCATTTCGAATATGATATGGTAGAAAATAAATTCCAATGAATTGGTTGGAATGGGGCACAACGGCTGAAAGTTCCGGACATCCGATTGGTTCGTGAATAATACCGAATACGATCACTTGAACGTTCCTCAATCTTGAAACATAAGGCAGGATATTGCTACAGGAGACGGCTTGTTTGAGTATTGTCTGCTTTCAGGAAATTCAGTTTGAAAGATGGGAGGGATGTGTTTATTTGACAAGTTTAAGTTCTAAGTTTTGTAGAAGTTGAGTCTTTGAGTTTTCAGTAAGTAGTTGTGATTTGCGGTTATCATATATTGAAAAAGTATGACGAAAGGATCGTGTGGATCATGATAATTATGATTCGAGGGGGGTGCAACAGTTGACGCGAAACTGTGATGACAGCTGATAAAGAGCTCATACTGCACGGTTAGCAATTAATGGGGATAAGGGATTATAACGAACTAGCGACCCGCCCCGGCTTCGCACGGGTGCATGTGTTATACATAAAAACCTTCCTCTTGAATCACTCTATCTATTAAAAAAAACCGCATCAAAATCCGTTGCGTAGTTTTAAAGATTTAAGCGGTCAAAGGGAAATAGGGACAGAAAAGCGACTTTGTTTTATAATATGTAGTGAAGTAAGACAAAATAGGTACCTTTGTAGGAAGGTTTATTAAGTAGTTTAAGATAAACTCATGTGTCGTTTTGTACTTCTGCATAATTTTATTGAATGCATCAACGCAAACAAATCGAATGATTAAACCATCCACCGTCCACATTCAAAACCTCCCTCCGTATAGTCCCCGCTTTAGAAATTTAGACTGAATAATTTGGATGCTCTGCGAAAGTTGGCTAACAACCCCGACATCGGGCTCGCGATCACATACCCTCCCCCTCCACTGCTTGGATTTAGTTTGTCGTACTGGTATTACCTCTATTCTGTAGGTAATCCTGGTACTTCGGAGTTGTACGAAGGGAAGTAGGGAAGCAGCTAGCCTTTAATCTTCGAGTTCCTTGTCTGCGTATAAGGTTTTATTTTTCTACAAGAACTCCAAAACAACTCAACATTGAAATGTTGAGTTGTTTTGGTGACTGTGAAGTTGAAGAAAACATCTGTTATTTTATTGTAGATTGAGACGTCAGTTGATTATAGTGGTTAGTGAAGAATCCCACCTCACCTAACCCATCCCATCTCATCTTGCCTAGTACACTGCTCTCCAAACTTCAAAAGAAAATATCGTAAATAAACCGTCATGTTCTAGAACCAACTATTCGAAGACATGTGACATCTAGCAACCCGCACTGGACCCGCGTCGTGGATAGCCCACTCTCTCTCTCTTAGAGAGGAGGCCTGTGTCACAGAAGTGGAAACATAAAGGCTCATTATGGTTAGGCTGTTGGTAGCAGTGTTGGTGAAATAAAACAGCAACAAGTCTTAATGTAGTCTGTAGGTATAGAATCACTAATTGCGTGCTCAGCAATCAACACGCCGTCGATGCATAGCTTGCGTCTAGGATCTATCTGCGCATCCATGATCAATGGTATGCAAGATCACTCACAAAACAAAAGTCCAAATACTTACACAAACAATGAAATCTGTCCACAGGCCGCTGAATGCGAAGTCGTCGATCAAAGTCATTGAGGGCCGCTACACAGCCCTAACGAGCTCCGTCGTGAGGATAGACGCATTGCCTCCAACTGTTGAGATTCTGTGCGACATGCAGGTCCCTCTCGCCAACTATTTTAGCAGGAAGAGGGATATCTTTTATAGAGGTATGGTTTTACAAAATATATAATTATTTTTTATTTTATGTTATCGAGTGCGAACCCAAGCAGGCGCAATACTTTGTGTAATTTATTTCATCACTACTGCTCCCAAAACGGTGAAGGAAAACATCGTAAGGAAACCGGCATGTCCTAGAACCAAAAAATCGAAGACATAATTATGTGATGTCTATCAACCGGCACTGGGTCCGGGTGGTGGATAATAGCCCATTCCCTCTCAAAGTGAGGATGCTTGTCTCCCAGCAGTGGGAACGTGTGTTAAAGGGTGATTATGCTATATTACGTTTTACCTGTTGGTAAAACACACAAATATATATTAGCTACATACATTTGTGATTTTTGTTTAAGATACATACTTACCTGTTATGTTATGTACTATTTAGGAGTCCTGCAGTTTAGCCAGATATTTTAAGAAAACCTTATTCGGACCTTAGGATGTAAGAAAATATAATTTTTCATGAAAAGCGAAGCATACCCAATCAACATTTAGATAACAAGTCTGTATTAGGGACGTAAAATTGTAGGGATAGTAATATTGCCTATATTATTGTAACAACGCTCATCTGAGACGTATTATTTGTTGAGTTGGCCGTGATCATTTTGTATAGACTTCTTAGAAAATTCATACTCTTTTCCTTATGAAAAGATTACACATATTCATGATATAACTTCTCAACAAAAAGTCCTATAATTGCCTTCCACGAATAATCATAAAAGACTTTTCTTTATGAGATTTTCGAAAAAGATTATATTCTTAATAACAAGGAATCAATTGTATATCTTTTGTTAACAGATCCTCCAATACCTACGACAGACACTCCGTATTTGGAACAACTTGCACCTGATGCAGGTAAGATAATCATAGAAGCGAAAGTCTATCCAAAAGGAACTCCCGAAGTGGCCCAGTAGCAGGAATGAAGCCTGTATTTTGACCCCACTATTAATTTGGTTTTTCTAACGTAATCGTCGACCTCATCTCTGTCCTCAGGACTAGATTGAGGTCAAGAGTAGACCCATTTAATATAAAAAAAAAAATATTAGGAAACCAGTCAAATCTTAGCATTTAACTCTGTATAAAATAGTAAGTGCCTTGAAAATATTGACATAATTATTTCTAGTGGAATGCTTAGTTGACATCAACGAAAAGGGTCCGTTTACACCTTGTAGTATGTATAGAGCTTAGGAAAACCAGCATGACCTAGTAAATATTCGAAGACTAGAGAAAGTTTCATCAAAATGTCATAAAAAAATCAGCTGTTCCATACATTTTGACCATGTAGGTATTGCACTTTTGTAGGAAACAGCTGTTTTTTTTATGACACTTTGATGAAACTTTTCTATATGGCCGGGCTCAGAATGATGTACTGCATCATATCTTAGAATTTGGCTGGTCATTGAAAACTAACCCTGTATAAATGTGTTTAATACGTTTTTTATGTTTTATTTCAGGTCACCACATTGTGTCAAGTACAGTGCTTGTGGTAATATCACTAATCATCAGTTTACTCAGATTGCAGGCAACTTGACAGAGATGAGGCAAAGTTACGTAAAAAAACTTCTAGTGTAATGGTGTAATGTACCTACAATACATAATGTGTATCCAGTGTGTGCAGGTTTATTTAAAAAATACGTAAAAGCATAATAATGTGAAGTATATTCCGCTGCTCGGAAATTATTTGTATTTATGAAGTCTTTTTAATATATTTCTGAACACTTGTTTATTGAATTGTAAATATTTCATACATGGCCTACTTGTTTATATTTTCATTATATTTAACTATTCTTTGAATATTTCAAAATATTTTTTTAAATAATCAGAAAGTATTTATAATGTAACAACAATATTGGGTTTCTATTACGGGCTAGAGATAGGATCCAAAGATTGTATTTATTATATTTTATGCAACTAAATACATAGTTATGAATTAGAAAATAGTAAGTTGAAACTTATCGAAACGTTTATGGTTGTAAAATGTATGAATAAGTATAAGTAGGTATATTATCTATTTATAGAAATGTTTTAAACATTCCAAAGATAAGTTTTATCTAGTCTTAAAATAAACTAAATAAACAATTTATTTTGTGTTTATTTTTTACTAGCTGTGCCCGCGACTTCGTTCGCGTGGATGTCGGAACTTAACAATGTATTTATGCTAGTGCTTCTTTATAAACAACATTAGCTGTGGAACCATCCGGAGCGTACACAAAAAGGTTATTGGGGTTTACGCGAGAAAAAGCCACGTATAGTTGACCATGGGAAAAGCATCCAATACTTAGGTCCACCCCCGCAACGGATAATGTCTGGCCCTGAGCTTTATTAATTGTCATGGCATAACAGAGACTGACTGGGAATTGCACTCGTTTGAAAGAGAAAGGAAAGTTGTTAGGAATTATAGGTATTCTTGGAATAAAAACAATATCACCAGCGCCGCAACCGGTTAATATTTCAGCTTTGATTATGTTTTGCTGCAGATTTGTGACTTTGAGCCGAGTGCCGTTACAAAAATGGAGGACATACATTTCTGAGGAGAATTATTGGTACACCGATTTTTAAAACTAATTTGTGGGCTGGAAGTCCGGGTGTGTTGAGGGAATCCAAAAATTCTACAGCAGCTTGGACATTGCGAGGAGTCAAAATAGCTCGCTGACATAGCCAAGAACCGGCTTGATATCCCATGTTTGTGGAATCTCCGTACACAGAAGAAATTAGCTCCTGTTGTGATGTAACGCAAGAACAGAGATTATCAACCATATAATAACTTTTCCATCTTCTTGTACGGGGTATGTGCCATCGCCTATTTGTAACAATAAATTGGGAAACTCCTGTGCATTTTCGCAGCCTCGCAACTGTGCACGCATATGTACACTCAGGTGTGTAGATGATATATTGCGCCATAAAACAGAACTCTTCAGACAGGCAGCAATTTCTTCGGCTCTCGTTCCTCGGGGTACTATCGGGAGTGTCTGCCGAAAATCACCGCAGAACAGCACCGTAATGCCTCCCCATCGGCAGGTCATTTTGCCTTATGTCCTGTAAAGTTCTATTCACTGCTTCTACAGCTTTGCGGTTTGCCATAGTGCACTTGTGACTGTTCCAATAAGACCCTAGTCTGATAAAATTTTCGTTTTTTCCTAAGTCATGTAAATATTAGTATTTTGGTCAGTTGCCCCCTAAGGGGCAAAGGTCATGCCCCGCCACCGCATGACCTTGTAAGGCTCGTCACCAGGCTGGTCACCTTTCCACTGACTGAGAGGACTGAATTCCCGATTCAGGGCTGCCCTGTCCCGCCTTGAAAACTAGGAGGACAGGGGGGGAATACAAGGTGGCGTTAATGGGAATTCACAGATAAGACATGTACAAGAATAATATCACACCATATACATATAGCAAAACAACAATATAGTATGAAGCTAATAAGACAAGAGGACGCAAAGATAAGATATATGATTAAAAGGGTTGGTGAAGGAAAACGTTACGCTTGCGCTTAAGAATTCCATTATTTATTCGTTACGTTAACTTATTTGATTCCAAAATACAAGATGCCGTTTCGCAAACGCAAACGATTCCATGTAACAGCATGGAACCGTTTTACAACGTTTGTCCGGCGTACGCTTACTGTTAGACCTAAGTGCATAGTCCTACTGAGGACACTGCTGCGAACTCTAACAGGTCACGTTCCCTAAGCACTATCTACATGTCTTTCCCAATCCTAAGGCAGTGGGTTGTGAGGCCAGCCGCCATTGAGGAAGACAGGTTTTCAGTATTTCTACTTAAACGCGTACTCTCGTTAATAACACCCTTACGGCCGTCTATCCCATTTACTATTTCATAATACAATTTGCACAAGCGTATCGTAGACTTAGTCTGTAGCAGAACATATTGCGATTGGTGATTGGTAGCCGCTGAAGTGGGAACTTTCGTCACTTCACATTTCTTTAATCTTCCCCATGTCGTGGTTGCGTGTCTCGCTAAATAGTGTCGATTCAGTAATAGGCATACCATTAGCCAGGTTTGATTTTAACGAGACACAGTCCCTAGCGTTCCTTAGAACGTAGCTATCAATTCAGTTTAGAATACTTAGTGACGCCTACCCCCACTCCCGGAAATGTGCTCTAACAATCTCCACGCAATGTTTCTGAGCTAGACCTTTATCGGAAGCAATATTTACCATCAGAGCTTGATTACTTTGTACAACAAGTACAAGTCGGCATTATAAATTACTGTTTAATATCATTTGTTTTAATCAAAATGTGATTATGGTGTTGCCTTCACCGACTGAACAATATAGATTGCTCTACTTAAAATGAATATAGCGGGTCTGCCTTCCATTTGTGGTACGTCAGAATATAAGTCAACATATTTTGTCTATATACATTAGTCGTTCGTATTAGTCGAAATTGTACATGTCGTTATGAAAGGCCAACCATCGTCCCTAGAATCAAACGCAGACGGTAGATATTTGCCAAGGTACGGAATAGGAGTTGGACACATAACACATGATATAATTATATACATCGTGGCTCCGCATTACCGATTTGCAAGCTGTAATAAATGAATTACGCTGGTGCATTATATTAACAGTTAGACATTGTGATGATTGAGGTGGCTGCCTCGCCTTACTGGAATAAATGGGTTACGCGGGGCTTTATATTAACAGTTCTTTACGCTACCGCCAAACTGCTACTTAAGCTAGGGTTTAATTATAGTTAACATTTACCACGTGTTCACTGAAGATGATTAGTCTAAAACTAACTTACAGAATACCGCTCACACCACCAGTTTTGTCTCCGCCACTGCTCGTCTCATTGCGCGTCACGACACTTGTTTCCACCAGACTTATTACTACTACTTATATTTGATTTATAAAACATGAATCGCTCTATTACGACCGTACACTGGGACATGTGCATCTTGGTACCAAGACTACGCTAATTTCACGAGACTAACCTAGGACGTCCTAGTACTTTAACTGTTTTAGACCGAATACTCTGACTTAGCCTGTCTAATCCCAGACTCTTACGTCCGACCTCTTTCGTGATTCGAAATCCACTGCCCTGGTACCATCCCTCGTCTCTCGCTTCTCTCAGCCTCCTCGGCGTTTGCCCTTTTTTTCGTAAATCTCTCAATTGTTTTAAAAGATCACTTCGGGCGCGACTATATTGCAACCAGATGTTGCGCTGGTATTCAGGAATGCATTTAGAAATCGGATACTTTTATCGTTTCTTAAGAATTTGTTGAATTATTACATTTGCCATGTCAATAACCCAAGTGGGTTTCCCATTAAGTAAAGAATTTATGCGCTCCTAAGAAATCCAATATTGTTTTAAAATTCAATAGAAGAAAGAACACATCGCCTTTAACTGCCAAGCCATAAAGTAGAGGTTTAAAGTGTTTGCACGTGGCCGGTAACGCGTGTTGATTTTTGAAACAATAATTGAGAATAAGATATTTGCTTAATAATTAGGAGTATGTGAGAGACAGTCACACACTCGTCCCAAAAAATTAAAACACAATCGCATAAAACCCTTGCTTTATCGCTATTTCGCGATATGTTGCAAACCGGGCTTTCCGTGCGGTCTAAGTCGATAGGAATTATAAATGTTGTGTGTGCCGTTTTTCCTCCTGGCAATAATGTGGCTGCTATCCCTGAAGAGGCGACAGCAAGGGAAATTTTATTTTGGTTCTGTAGCGGCACTACAAAAAGTACTACAGCGCCATCTATGACGCAGAGAATAAACTAAAAATCGAAATATATCTAAATTCTACATCACGCAAGTCATTCGCGACTTAACCCTTGGCCACCTAACGTGTATTCTAGTAACACATCCACCTAACGTCGGTCATGGTGACCGATTGCGTATAAGTACTATTAAAAAGGTGAAAAGGTCATAATTTGATAAAAATCAAAACTAAATCATATTTTTCAGTTGTTTTTATTTTAAATTGTTTGAATAAACTCTTCAAATTAACACTTTTTATTTTTTATTATTATTTATGAAAGTTGACTAACAAATATTTTAACAAACTATAGGTTTTTTAATTGAGTTGAGATCTAAGCAATAACAATAAATAAAACTACTTAGTTTTTAATTATTTTACTAACTTAAATATGTAACTTCTTATATTAAACTATCATTGGCATAATCAAATCACAATCATTACAAAATTACAGCCTCCAAACATTTACAATTTTTCTACAATTTCTCGGTCTAATGGTACATCTTCTACGTCACTGCAATCTTCATTTGGTATTTCCGGCACGTCCCTTTGATCCTCTGAATCTGAATCACACTCTTCCAACCATCTACTGATATTTTGATCACGGACAGACATAATAAACCTAAAAAACAACAAGAAAACGTTAACACAAAAAGTAACGTAACATCCTAACGTCGGTCACCATGACCGCAAACGAAATATATTTACCTGAATTTTTTCACTGCGCGCACGTGTTGCTTGGTCCAGCGCAGAGTGAAAACTGGAGAGGGAGGGGAAAAAGTACATGGAGTCACAGGCGTGTGGCCCGCGTAGAAACGGAAATATTTGAAAAAATATATCGCGTGGAGTCACTGTGACCGACGCTAGGTGGTTAAGGGTTAAGACTATACAGAAGAACCCGACAACAACTGTTGGGCAGTTGTTGTCGTCAGACATAACACCCTTCTGGTCGGAGGATCCTCCCATTTCAATGGGGGTTGAAGAGCTTTACACCCTGTTCTTCATACTCCTAAAGTTCCTTATTCGAGCCAAAATGACTTTGGTTAGGAAAGTTTTACCTGTTCCGCCCGGTGCGTCTAAAAACAGGATTTCACCCGAGGCGTTTTCTACACTGCAGCATACTCTATCAAACGTCTGGCGCTATTCCTCTGTCTTTGCGCAGCCATTTTGTAAAATTTCTGTGAGTTCCACGGGTTTTTAACTAATTTCTGATACGTATTCTCTGTTGATACGTTCCCCATCGACTGTTGGTGTGGGCAAACCGTATTGACTGATCGGGTTCCCTGGTATACTTATAACTATCTCTTTAATAGCAACAAGGACCTGTTGTGACAAATTTCACGTACCCTATAGGTCAGGAATTTCTCCATCAGTATTTAGTTGAACATGCCTCAATCAGAAAATGACGTCACACGCACAATGCCATCTATCGAATATCTATATTCAATGCTGCACGCAGTTGATGTCTAGATATAGTCCAGTCTGAGTTCGATAGATGACGCTGTTTTAATATTTTACTTCGGAAACACTATTATAAATTGTATTAATTTACATTTTCCTTTCTTTTCATTTATAAGGTGTGAACTGATTACGATGAAACCAAAAACTTAATATTACTTCAATTTACGCACATATTGTTGTGTATAAAAGTTACGGGAAGTTGTGAGACCAAGTGCACATAACCCCAATTTTACTTCTGTAACACTTTAAATTCAAATATCTTTTGATAGACTGAACCGATTGCAATGAAACAAAAACTAAATGTTACTTCAAGTTACGCTCAATCGTTGTATATAAAAATTATCTACATTGCTTTTGTACATTTTACGTGATGCCCGAACAAATACACAGACAAACAGACAAAAATTCCAAAAATGCTGGATATGGGTTCTATTGGTTGTCCTTTAACACCCTGGCTATTTTTTTTGGATTTTTTTTTGATGTACAAAAACGACTTTTCTACAGTTTTATTATATGTATATAGATCAGACAATAATATCCCCGAAAGTTAGGTTCTTGAAGCAGGTGATGTAATAATTTAGAATAATTTTATTGTTTTTATTTTTCACTTATTTAAAATTACACAAAATTATAATACCAATAAAGAATCTCATTTAGAACAACCTCAGTTTTTGACTTTCTGGAACTTCACCAAAACAAAATCAAATAATTAATTTTATTAACAACCAACTAAAAGGGTAGTCGAAGTAAAATACAGTGTAGGTATCATTTGCCAGGGCTGCGGGACTGTTCGAAAGAGATACCGCGGTCCTGGAACATAAAGGGCCAATGAAGGAACATGGGTGGTTTTTAGTCAGTAAGAGTCTGACACTCCCTTCCGCTCCGCCCAGAGCGGGAGGAGTCATTTGATGATTTCCCACTCCACCCCAAAAAAAAAAAAAGGTATCATTTCTAGACATGCTTTCGGCCTCCCTCCTATTATTGCACTGATGACAAATATTCAGCAGAGAAACACCACGAATAAATTTTACAAATCCTGAAACATATTTTATACAGCAACGTTGGCAAGTGCAAAAAGGTTCGTACAGTTTCCATGTTACTCCACAGCAAAACAACTATCCATTCACATAAAGCTTTAGAGCTTACGAGCTTACCAACATATGTATACAGGATCGATTCCCACTTTTAAAACCACCATCAAATTCGATTTGCTTCCATCCATTAAATATAGGTTGAAACCGAAGCGGTCGCGGTTTTGTATACAAACCAACATGCTGTGCGACTATCACTTTTCGCTAAACTAACAAATACTACATTGGAATATATTTCATATATTTGACTACAAAGCAGATCACACACTTCCCTTTTTTCCATTTCTGTCTTTCATTCATCTTTAATTTGGAGAAAACGTCTGAACACAAATTATCACTTGCTTCGGTGAAGGAAAACATCGTGAGGAAACCAGCATGCCTGAGAGATATTTCTCGACGGCATGTTAAGCCAAGTCAGAGGCCCCTGGGCGGCATAAAACTCTGACACCAGGTTAGGCACTAACCACACGATAAAGAAGAAGATTCAAAAGTGAAACACAATGTTAAACGCCGACTGCTAAAAACTTCCCCTCGCCTACAAAATAGCAGAAAAATTAAATGAAAGGAGCAGATGAACGTTCATTTCTATGTCAATTTGTCGGATTTGTGTGAAGGTGAAATTAAACAGGCAGTTAGATTAGTATTCTGTAAAATTAATTCATAACGAAAAATGTTTATTTCCAGTATCGATAAGCTTCAGGCCAGCTGCAGGCCACACCGCCAGCTAGCGCCGCGAGCTGGCGAGCGAAGCGAGACCAGGGAAACTATAAATATAAACTAAGCGAAGCTCTGGCGAGCTAAACTATGTGAATTCACACTGAAAACTACGGATGAACGGGCAAGCGAGGTGGTGGGCGAGCGAGCGCGTGGGAGAGCGAGGGGAGCGTTCTGTCTCATGTCACTCGCGGCGGGTGCACCGGGAGAGGCGGGCGAGGTGAACGAATAGCATCACTAGTATTGTCGGATATTTCGTTCGCATCGTTTGTATCGCTGACGTGGCTTATATCTGTAGGTCGCGGTGTGAACCAAAGTATTGAAAGAGGTATAACGAAGCTCACCGGGCTTGCTCGCTCGCTTGCTAGCTGGCGGCGTGGCCTGCGTTTAAAACGTGTCATAACCACAGGTCATAACTATTGTAAAGCATAATAAACCTCGAAGTTGGTTTGTAATTTTGACACAAAATAATGTACCTATCCGAATCGAACCAATTCAGTTTTGATAACAATAAAGTGTGACCATTCTTAAAAATGTAAAACATACTACCTAGAACCGAAATCATAGGCTGCCAGTATATTCTTGTCTTGTATTCTTCTTCAGTATATTTATTCCGCATATTCTTATTTAATTGCTTTACTTTCATTTTTTTATCATTTGGTTGATGATTGGAAGATACTCTGTGTAGAAAGACAACATCGTTTTGCCAATTTTGAGTGTTAATGTTTCACTTTGACTGAAAGATTGTGAGAGTGAAAGACAAAAAGTGAAGCGTCTAATATTGGCTTTAAGTGGTCCGCTAATCTATTATCTTGTACTAAATTAAACTAGGAACTGTATCTACATTTGACCATTATAAGTTTCAACAAACAATGTAAAGCAATAATGATATTAAAAGAGTATCCAATTTAAATCGACAAAAATAAAACTATGTATTCACAATAGCCCGCAACAATATCGCCTAACATACTGTGAGCCTCGTTAAAAAGTTCGCCAACGAGAATAGACATGAAATATTTTGATCCAATTTACATAGGAGATAAGTACCTTGAAATGAAAAATAGAACAGAAAATAATGTTTGTTGTTTCAGTAATACAAATTGATATACGGGATGTAAGGGACAACGCCGTGAAAACGATTACCACGTATTCAGCACATCATTCTGAATCCCTTTTTTTTTTGACTCCTCCCGCTCTGGGCGGAGCGGAAGGGAGTGTCAGACTCTTACTGACTAAAAAACACCCATGTTCCTTCATTGGCCCTTTATGTTCCAGGGCCGCGGTATCTCTTTCGAACAGTCCCGCAGCCCTGGCAGGCACCGGCCCTTGCGGGCCCCTCCCGTTCGCTGACATCTCTTTGAGGCGCGCGTGGAACACGAACGCGCCGTCGACACGGCCTGCCCGTCGATACGACGGACGGACGGCGAGCTAGCCCATTACTCGCCGTCCACAGGCCCGCGCCTACGGTGGCCGAGAGCCATCACGGCGTGGCCCCCGACGCCCGGTGCTTCTCCCGCGGCGGCTGGGACGTGAGGAGGTTCTCTCCCTCTCACGTTCCGCCGCCTCCTTCGCTAGCATGACTGCTTCGCAGAAGGAGGCGACGGCTTCCCATTCCCTCTCGCCCCGGACCATGGCTTGAACCAGGGCCGGGCGCGAGAGGTCGCCGCCGCCAATCGCCGCTACGAGGACACGGCGGTGCTCCTCCCAAGCGGAGCAGACCTCGACGGTGTGCTCCACCGTGTCCTCCGGTCGATCCTCGCAATTGTAGCACCAGGGCGTTTCCTCCCGCCCGATTCGGTGCAGGTACCTCCCGAAGCACCCGTGTCCGGTGAGGACCTGCGTCAGGCGGAAGGTGAGGGCGCCGTGGCGCCTCCCTAGCCACTCCTCAAAGAGGGGACTTACCGCCACTATCGTGGCGTGCCCTGAACGGGGTTGCGATAGTCGCTCTCTCCATGTCGCCATGAGATCACGGCGGAGGTCTGTCCGCCGCGCGACAATATGCCGCGGCAGCGGAGTTACCCCCCGGCTCTGTACCTCCGCGCGCCACTCGTGCAGGCGCGCGAGGACTATGGCCTCCAGATCCCATGGCGGCAATACATTTCCTAGCCGCCGTCACAGGGCAGCTAACCATGGTGGTCCGCATGCCCGTCTGGTCCGGACGTAAGGTGCCCGCCTTGACGTGCTCGGCAGGGCACCCACCGGTCCTGGTGACGGCGGCCACCACCTCCTCCTCGGTGACCGAGTCGTCCAGACCCAGGATGCGCAGGTCTGCGCACTTAACGGGCCTGGACACTCGGACCTCGTCCGCATTCAGGGACGCTCTGAGCTTTTCAGCCAGAGCGTCAGCGGACGAGCCACTGGCCTCACCGGGGATCTCCAGCACTCGCGCCCCTGTCGCGGTGACTTTAAGCCGGAGTCCCCCGGTGATCCCCAGCTCCCCGAGGTTCACCGTCGCCTTCGCCTTCGCAAGCACGTCGCGGTAGGACACGCCCCTCTTTTCCGCGTCCGGCTGTAGTGTGATCACTACAGCTGCGGTCTTCGGGGCGCGGAGCCTAGCCGCGACGCTTCTCGCCTTCTGCTGGCGCTTCCGCTCCGCCTGCCTGGCCTTTTTGGCCGCTTTCCTCCCCTTCTTCCTTTCCCCGACCACCTGCCACCCGGCTTCGGCCGCGGCTGGATTAGGGGGCGGGGGCGGGGGGAGCGGCCGCTGCTGCCGTTGCTGTGGCGGCGGCGGCGGCGGCAGCGTCGGCTGGCCCGCCACTGGCGCCGGCGTTTTCGCCGGCTTTGCCGCCGCCTTGCCCTTCTTCTGGGCCACCGCCTTGCCCGTCTTCTGGGCCACGGCCCCCTTAGCCGGCGCCGGTTTCGCCGGAGCCGGCTTCTCAGGGGCCAACGCAGCCCTGCCGGAGGGCTGGCTGGGCGGCCCCGATCTGGGGGCGGCAGCCGCAGCGGCATATGAAGCCGCCCTAAGGCCTGGGGCGGCATTGTTTGCCGCAAGGGGGGGGCGCAGGACAATGCCCTCCAGCACGGAGATTGTCGAACCAGGTTCAGGACCTGGTTCTCCACCGACACGGGCTGGCTTGGTCGCTGCTGGCCCCCCTTTAGGGCCGCCTCGCGGGGGCCGGTCTCGCGCAGACCGGCCAGGCCAGCTCGGAGCTCCCCATTCTCCTTTTGGAGAAGCTCCGTGGCAGCCGTCAGGCGGGCGACCTCCGCCCGCAGTTTGGCCACTTCGCCTGACGGAGGCCTCGCGTAGGCGGCCTCCGCTGCCGCCAAAATGGAGGCGGAAGCCGCAGGTATGGCCGCGAACTTTGTGGACGGCTTTATTTTATGGGCCACTACCTTGAGCGCGGCCTCCACCTCCGCCGCAAACCTGGACTTACGCTCCGCATCGGAGCCGCCAGTTGCATCCGCCTCGTCACCAGAGGTGCCCGAACGGGACACCTCGTGACCGGCCGCCCCCGGGGGCCGCCCCTCCTCAGCGGGCCGCGCCGCGCTTTGGGCCGCTGAGAGGCCCCGCCCCTTGCCGCGGATCCCACCACGCCTGCTGGTGGGGATCTTGCGGGCTGAGGCCAGCTCGCCTTCGGAAGACGACCCATGGTCGCCCTCCGGCCAGGACCGCTTGCGGAAGAACTTAGAGTTCTCCGCAGCAGCAGTCCTGGTCCTCTCGCGGCGGGAGGAGCTCTCTGAGCCTCCTCCCGCGCTCACATCGCTGGATGCGGCGTCGGCATCCGACACCGCATCCCTCCTCACCTCACCTTTGCCTTCGGCAACGTTTTTTGTTTGTGTTTGTGTATGTTTTTTCATTTCTGTTCCCACGAGTAGTGGGGGATCTACAAAGTCCATCTGGGGTACCCCCTGTACCCAGATAAGCCTAAGATATTTATAACCCGCCAGAGGGTCGGCTGGTACTCTGGCGGGGGACGCACTAGCGACTGATTTACCCGTCAGCCATACATCCCCTCGCGGTGCGGCGCCGCTTGGGATTCGGGGTAACTTTTTATAGAGGTTTTCTACCTCGCGGTCCGGGCGGCCAAGCCAAGACCCTCGGTCCCTATCGAAGCCGCGAGACGTGATCCACGACACTCCGATGATGGGATTACGATATACGACGGGGACAGTGAAGGACGCAACCCTTCACTGTCTGCTCGGCGGCAGGGTAAGTGCACACCGAGCCCGCCCTTGCTCCTGCTTCCACTGCGCCCTCTGCGTTTCAGAGGGACGCGCGGAGGAACGTCCACTTGGTCCAATAACTGGACCGACCCACCGTGTCAGAATATTGGCCACGACAGTAACATTCCCCGAGGAATAAGAATTTCTTCCCATTCCTAGGGGAAGGATACTGCCGCGCCCAGGGTGCACCGTCCCAGCAGCTGCTGTTCCCTCCAGACGTATCGAGAGGGACCGGCAACCACTGGGCCCCCGAGGAGGTTTTCTGACCAAGCACCCCTCATTCTGAACCCCTTCATAGAAAATTATCATCGGTTATTTAAAAAAAAAACCGGCCAAGTGCGAGTCGGACTCGCGCACGAAGGGTTCCGTACCATTATCTATAAAAACGGCAAAAAAAATCATATCTGTTGTATGGGAGCCCCCCTTAATATTTTTTTTTAATTTTTAGTATTTGTTGTTATAGCGGCAATAGTAATACATCATTTGTGAAAATTTCAGCTTTCTAGCTATCACGGTTTATGAGATACAGCCTGGAGACAGACAGACAGACAGAGAGACAGCGAAGTCTTAGTAATAGGGTCCCGTTTTACCCTTTGGGTACGGAACCCTAAAAAAATCTGACATATCGACACGCAAGGCCACCTTAAACTGCACACTCAAAGTGGTTAAAGTTACTATTATAAAGTCCTTTCACAATTATTTTACGCCTATCTGGTAACTTGGCTAACCTAAGGTTTAAATGATTCCCTTTAAGCTGAGGTTAGCCAACTTAATAGCGAGACGTAAAGTAACTGTGAAAGTACGATATAGATCATAAAGTAACTTTTTCGACTCATCCTGCATAAGCTAAAATAAGTGTAGGTATCAAGTTTGACATATCGATACATTATTTCTTGACAAGCAGCGCAGCCTCATACTTAAAGTGGTCATACTGTACGCAAACTTTCGGGCCAATGACTACCTGTTTTTAATGTGTGTGTATTGACAAAAATCTTCAAACGACAGCTGAGACCAGCTGCTTAACGTGCTTTCCGAGGTGCGGAGGAAACTCGGTGTGTAATGATGGTCACTCATCCACAGATCGACCTTGGCAAGCGTGGTTTAACCTCGAAGATATCCCCGTGCGACGATATAATTTAGCCACGAGCGCCTCAAAGTAGCTTCATCGACTAGACGCAAATAACAACCAAACATTTTCACACAATTTTCTCCAGCGCGTTTTTCTTAGCAAGCTTACACTTTTCATACAGTAATTGGCAGAAGTATGGGAAAGCGTAGAACGTTATTTCCCACGCCACATGTTGTGGGACAATGTTCGCGTCGATTTTTTTCAACCAATCCAATCCTGGACGCAATATACTCCCGTGTGAATTGGACGAGCAAGGGCACCTGCTACTCCTGATAGGACCGCATCAATTCTGATGGCCACATGTACCGAATATTTGAAATTGGATGCTAACATGACACCGATACTTTTAACGGGCTCGGTGTGAAAACATTGGGAAGTTTGTTATTTTTAATCAATCAATCAATCATTTATTTATTTGTTAACACAGGTACACAACAAATACAGATCTTAGGTTAGTTAAACAGAGCACTATGTTATGCCAAGCGGCGTACTTTACAATTTTAAATTGTTACAATAGTATCTCTAAATTCATTTGTCATTTAAGTATTCTACAACAGTGTAATAACATTTATCGATTAGAAACGATTTCATTAGTTTTTTATGGCGTCTGGAATTGTTTATATGTCGGATCCAGTCATTGGTACGGACTTAAAATCAATCGCAAGTACGCCAGTGGTGACATCACGCGACCTAGTTACAAATCTCCCCCCCACCACCGCGTATTTCTACAGAGCCCTGATGATTTACAGCTCGAGGCGACAGTGGACATGGAAGGTCTAATTGCAGCGGAGTTGAGACATCTGTACCCCGATTCATAGTGCCCTGCATTTGTGTCCATTGTGCCCCACTTACCACAATCATGTGTTAAATTGTAATGTCAAGTAAATTGTTAGTTTAATAGAAACAGTCTAACGCACCCAGTCTATTTTCATTGCATTTGTGTGCCTAACGGAATAAATCCCGACAACCCGACATCAGAATTGGGATGAAATCGTGCTACTAATGGAATCATATTAGGGGACAATGAGAATAACAATCAGTGACGGTTACTTTTTGAAATAGCCGAGTGCAATTAGACAAAAAAAAGACTAAAAGCCAGTGAATATCAAGCTAGTGTGTTGCCAACGCGCTCGGTTCGGCTGTGATCTGTTTCGCTGTTAATATAATTTTGATTATCGTATTTCGTGATCAATCCTAGTTGTGTGCTATTGTAAATCAAAATCAAAATATTTTTATTTCACATAGGCCTACATGGGCACTTATGAAACGTCGACAAAAAGGTGCACGGTTCGGGTTGGTCGTTTCCTATGGAGAAGAACCGGCAAGAAACTCCATGGTTACTCTTTTAAAATGATTAGTTTTACAATATTATCATGTTACAGCATTAGTACTCAAGTATGGGGGGACAGCATAGGCCCGACAATAAGTCGTTGCTTACTACACAAGAAAAACGGAAAACAAGATAAGAGGTTAAAAAAAGTTAACACACATCTAGGAATCTACAAGGCCTACACTGTTCACACATTCACAAACAAGTGTAAGTTTTTTTGTTATGTTTTGACGTGTTACCGATTGGCGCGTTCCTTAGATAACGGTCGCAAGTGGATAGACGTTGAAACCGAGTCCGTTGCGCGATCGTGGTGCATCATCGCTGACTTGTATCTTGTTGTGGAAGTAATCCAGTTTATTCAGTTAATTCTGACATTAAGCAAGGCGTTGAAGGGCTTCGTATCTACATGGCTGTGGCCTATCCAGGTGTGACGTGGGATACCGTGTCCTCGTAGTGGCGATTGGCGGCGGCGACCTCTCGCGTCCGGCCCTGGTTCAAGCCATGGTTCGGGGCGAGAGGGAATGGGAAGCCGTCACCTCCTTCTGCGAAGCAGTCATGCTAGCAAAGGAGGTGGCGGAACGTGAGAGGGAGAGAACTTCACGTCCCAGCCGCCGCGGGAGAAGCACCGGGCGTCGGGGGCCACGTGGTGGCTCTCGGCCACCGTAGGCGCGGGCCTGTGGACGGTGTAATGAAGTAATGGGCTAGCTCGCCATCCGTCCGTCTTATGACAACAGGCCGTGTCGACGGCGCGTTCGTGTTCCACATGCGTCTCAAAGAGATGTCAGCAAACAGGAGGGGCCCGCAAGGGCCGATGCCTGCCAGGGCTGCGGGACTGTTCGAAAGAGATACCGCGGCCCTGGAACATAAAGGGCAAAAGAAGGAACATGGATGGTTTTTAGTCAGTAAAAGTCTGACACTCCCTTCCACTCCGCCCAGAGCGGGAGGAGTCATTTGAGGATTTCCAATGCCAAAAAAAAAAAGTGTGATTTGGGACCGGTTTAGGAAATTGTTCAAGTCCAAATTCGTGTGCGTCGAATTTGGCCTTCCAGGAAGGTGAGGTTTTCATTATCTGCCTAGTCTTCGAGTCGACTTCCAGTCTATCTAGACTAAAATTTTGAGTGCCTGTCTTACTTCTTCAACACACTATATGCCTTGGTTTGCTTGATCATAGACTTTGGGCTTCTGATTACCCGTACTCAACAAAACCAGGGCTCATTGTTTAATGAGCTTTTCTAGGCACGGAGTGGACTAAACATACAAAGCATAACAATCATTTTGAATAAAACAGGACAAACAACATAAGACTTTGGAATTTTGATTCTATACAAATCCTGGGGACAAGTAAGCGCGGGCCTGTGGACGGTGAGTAATGGGCTAGCTCGCCTTCCGTCCGTCCTGACGACAGGCCGTGTCGACGGCGCGTTCGTGTTCCACGCGCGCCTCAAAGAGATGTCAGCAAATCAGAGGGGCCCGCAAGGGCCGATGCCCGCCAGGGCTGCGGGACTGTAATGTTCGAAAGAGATACCACGGCCCTGGAACACAGAGAGCAAAAGAAGGAACATGGATGATTTAGTAGTTTATCTTAGTACAAAATTAATATTATTTTCTGATTTACACCTACCACTGCTTGTCTCTGCATCACCTTATGGTTGACTGGTAGAAAATTCCTATGGCATTAAGTCCGCGTCTGCAGTTTGTGCTTGAAGTATTAAATAAATAAATTTAATAAATCTGAGTGACATCTTTTTGAAGAATCAGCAAGTCTTTTAAAAGTCTTGTAGCATCGACGTACACCACAAGGCTGCGCGAGCACTGACTGATTAATAATTTCCCGGGCATTTTTCGGTGTTTTCAATTCGTTATATTGATCACAATTGCCGAAAATTGGTTAGTTAATTGCCTGTGCAAGAGTGAGGCCAAACGGGCGATGTCGATGCTTTGCGTCGTCGCAGTTAGCAGTACTATGATTTTAAAGCCGTGATTCGACACGAGAATTGCGGTGTCGCAACGCAATGACGCCGCTAATATGTCGCAGCGGTTTAAAAGCTCTTCATGTCATGAACAATCTGCGCTGCGTTACCACTGGGGCGTCGCAATACTCGTCCCTGCTTCGTCTCTGTGGCCAATTGTCCGACGCACACGCGTTCCGTCACTAGACGTTGTTTCAACGCACTTTGTGGTATGTCCTGATTTATATTATGCAGAACACTGCAACGTCAATGCTGGTACTGACAACGCATCGTGTTTCATTGCACAATTACAGTACATCTCTTTAAGCGCATCTTGAAATAAAAATAATAGGCACCTATGTCAAACTCTTTCAATAATATAATCTTTGAAAACAAAAAAACAATCATGACATTACTGATGGAACGCGTCATTTTAAAAATAATGTAATATGGGTGGTAAGATGTAGCAGAGAACTAAAATAAATACAAAAACAATAATTTATTAATCTCCACTGTACCACTGCTTTTCAAAATGAATAAAATCCTGACTAAATCACGAGTGTCCGTAGAGATTTTTAAGAATACTCAGCGTATGACCAGTAGGTCACCCATTCATGGAGCTGGAACTAAGGATCCGAATCAAGCCATTCCATTCCACGTGCAGTGGCAGTGGAACGACACTCCTAATTACACCCGCCCTGAGTTCCGTAAGTAGAAAAAAAACACTGTCTATATGTGCCGCCCGGCTTAACGTAAGGTACTTTTGATCAGTGCACGGTTGACCATCCATTTCATATTCACACCACTCCGTTCCTCGAAGAGGTCATTAAAACATGGGCCCTGTCTTTGTTGGGAACGGGTAATCAGAAGCCCAAAAGTCTATGACCAAGCTCACCAAGGCATAATAATATAGTGTGTTGTGGAGGTAAGACAGGCTTTCAGAATTTCAGCCTCGATAGACTGAAAGTCGACTTGGAAAAGACTAGGCAGATGATGGTCTTTCGAAAACCTCAGTCACACTTCGCCGGAAAAACTCATAGGCCATACCATATCATTTGAAACTTTTTAGTAGAACCTATAAGAGTGCCACGTGTTCAGTAGATCATACGAAAATGTATGGAACAGCAGATTTTTTTTTTATTGCCGACGAAACATTTCTATGTGGTAGGCTTCGGAATGATGTACTCCCGAGTTTCTACCTTAGTTAAGTCACAATATTATACTGTGCTGGTGGTAAAAGTAACAAGGCGATTCCGAAACCGTCTACACTTGAACATCAGGTGGACAGTCAGTTTGTACAATTTAGAGGTCACGGACGCACGATGTTAACGTAACGTACAAACTTAGGATTTTCATAAATAAAACTAACACACATAACACGCCTTTAATCCTCGAAGGGTTAGGCAGAGTTGTATCTGATAGTTCACCCACATTTCGCCAGTTATTTTTAAGTCCCATGTAATAGGAGGTGAACCTATTACCATCAACCGGGCACAGATCCCGACTCCATGGCTGCTACTAAGAAATTCCTTAAGGAAAAACCCAATAACACTGCCCGACCCGGGAAGCGATTCCAGGACCTCGTGCTCAGCAGTCGCGCTTGCGGTCACTTGGAACTTGATATATAATATTTGTTGTTGCAGAACAAGCCGCCAACCCGCACCAACGGTATCAAATAACCCGCAAGGCTAAACCATACACCCCCGAAACGAGATCCAGAGACCCCAACCGTTTCCACACGACTACTAAATAAACAACACAATTTATTTTATGGGCTCAAGCATGACATTATTTTATTAAAACTTTTAAAGCAAGCAAGTTGTTGTTTGATTTTGTCTTAAATTATTTGCAACTAGCTGACCCGCGCAACTTTGTCTGCATCACTTAAGAGAGAGAGAGAGAGAGGGTTAGAGAGACTCTAAGTCAACCTTCTTTTTGGGTTGGGAAACCTTCAAATGAATCCTCCCGCTCTGGGCGGAGTGGAAGGAGTGTCAGGACTTTAACTGACTAAAACCCATCCATGTTCCTTCTTTTGCCCTTTGTGTTCCAGGTCCGCGGTATCTCATTCGAACAGTCCCGCTGCCCTGGCAGGCATCGGCGCTTGCGGGCCTCCTGTTTGCTGACATCTCTTTGAGGCACGCGTGGAACACGAAGGCGCCGTTGAAACGGCCTGTCGTCATAAGACGGACGGACGGCGAGCTAGCCCATTAAGGCGCGGGCCCACCGCGGCGCATGCTGTGCACGGGCACGCGGCGCATTTTAGCTGCGTGTATTAATTTGTTTGACAACGTGGGTCTACGTTTCCACTGGAGTACACGAATATGACCCATGACTATGTAAAGTGTGGCACGGCGCACGGAGAGGCTACGCACGTGCCACTGCAATCCACGGTGTATGACTGAAAACTGCGCTGCGATAAGTGAGCTGTACATAGTCGTGGGTCATATATATTCGTGTACTCCAGTGGAAACGTAGACCCACGTCGACAGCGTTGAGCTATGTAACCGCCTATTCGAGCAAGCCACGCATGTATCAATGACGTCAATTCATGCGCAGCCTCTCCGTGGGTTGCAGTGGACACAACCACATAAATTTTCTTACAAAGCGAAGCTTAATACACGTGCGTAGCCTCTCCGTGCACCGCGGTGGGCCCGCGCCTTTACTCACCGTCCACAGGCCCGCGCCTACGGTGGCCGAGAGCCACCACGTGGCCCCCGACACCCGGGGCATCTCCCGCGGTAGCTGGGGCGTAAGGTTATCTCCCTCTCACGTTCCGCCACCTCCTTCGCTAGCATGACTGCTTCGTAGAAGGAAGTGACAGCTTCCCATTCCCTCTCGCCCCGGACCATGGCTTTAAACAGGGCCGGACGCGAGAGGTCACCGCCGCCAATCGCCGCTACGAGGACGCGGCGGTGCTCTGCCCAAGCGGAGCAGACCTCCACAGTGTGCTCCACCGTGTCCTCCGGGCGATCCTCACAATGATGGCACCTGGGCGTTTTCTCCCGCCCGATTCGGTGCAAGTACCTCCTGAAACAACCGTGTCCGGTGAGGACCTGCGTCAGGCGGAAGGTGAGGGTGCCGTGGCACCTCTCTAGCTACTCCTCAAAGAGGGGACTTACCTACACCTATTGTGGCGTCCGAGCGGCAATTTGCCGCGGCAGCGGAGGTTCCCCCCGGCGTAGTGCCTCCGCGCAGTCCTACTCGCGCAGGCGCGCGAGGACTATCGCCTCCAGATCCCATGGCAGCAATCCGGCAAGGAGGCTCGCCGCCTCGCCGGAGATCGTGCGGTACTCACGGACCAGCCTTACGGCTACCACATTTTGGGGCGCGTTCAGTTAGTGGGCGGCTCGCTGCCTCAAGGAACGCGCCCACACCGGGGTCCTGTAAAGGGCCGGTACGGTGGCCGAGAGCCACCACGTGGCCCCCGACGCCCGGTGCTTCTCCCGCGGCGGCTGGGACGTGAGGTTCTCTCCCTCTCACGTTCCGTCACCTCCTTCGCTAGAATGACTGCTTCGCAGAAGGAGGTGACGCCCTCCATTCCCTCTCGCTCCAGGCCATGGCTTGAACCAGGGCCGGACGTGAGAGGTCACCGCCGCCAATCTCCCGCGACGAGGACACGGCGGTGCTCCGCCCAAGCGGAGCAGACCTCCACAGTGTGGTTAACCGTGTCCTCCGGGCGATCCTCACAATGGTAATACCCGGGTGTTTCCTCCCGCCCGATTTGGGGCAGGTACCTCCCGAAACAACCGTGTCCGGTGAGAACCTTCGTCAGGCGGGAGATGAGGGCGCAGGCTGGAGCCTGCGATGCCTGGCGTACAGGTGCCGTCCGAGTCAACCTTAAAGGATAGCCATAATATGCTATCGTGGACTTCTTTTTGGAACTTTTTAAAAAAACTTTTTGCAAAAAATAAAACCGACTTGCCAAAAAACTGAATCAAACAAACTAAAGTCACCGACTTCTGAAGCTAAAATTATTTTTCACTTTTTTGTGATTTTGAAGTCTGTTTTATTTTTTGCAAAAAGTTTTTTTATTTTTTCATTTTTAGTGGCAAAGTCCTATACAAATATTTTCTATGCGTTCATTTTACATTGTAAACCATACATTTCATGGTAATAGGCTTATTCTTACTTCCTTACTAATATTATAAATGCGAAAGTAACTCCACTACAACAAACAAGTAACAGACTTCAGAGTCAAATGCTCATAAAATAAAAACTAATGGGCCTACCTGAATCAAATTTTTATGGGACCAATTCGAAACTATTCCGCATCAAACAAAAAAAGAATTACGTAAATCGGTTCAGAAACTTCGGCGTAATCGGTGTACATACATAAAAAAAAAAAAATATATATATATACCTGCCGAATTGAGAACCTCCTCCTTTTTTTTGAAGTCGGTTAAAAAGGAACGATTCCGTCTGACATGATTTTTGCGTAACTTTAACCGTTTACGCAGCGCACGCAAGGGAAGCTCTCAAAAGGAATAAATTTTCCCTGTTTTTGCAACATTTTTCATTGTACGCCGCTCCTACACGGTTGTAGCGTGATGTTATACAAGGTTTAAGGGACAGCCCTCCGCAAACTGATAGTGTGCATTCAGCTCCTTATTTTAATCATACACCACAGACATTTTTCTCAGGAAACTTTAAAAATTTTATCGTTTTTTCAGTTGCTATTTCTTTATTTCAATGTAAAATTACATTATCTGCATACAACACTCCATTTATGTAAAAATACGGCTAAAATAAAAACAAAACAACAATGGATGTTGAAATACTCTAAACGATCGACTCGTGAAATCAGCTGTTCACTTCTTGCCTAGCTACAGAGTTCATCAAACTCGTCGTCGCGCTTCGCGTTCGCTACGTGCGTTTTGCCACGGTAACGATACATTGCCGTATGAGGAAATAAAATAAATAAAACAAAAATTTATTGGATTCACACACACTTACACAAACACACACACAAGCACAAACACGAATAATCCAAATGTCAGATAAATAAAATAATAAATAAATTGTATGTTCAGAATTATGCAATTATGGCTATATGTTAACTTTATTTTTAAAACACTTTAAAACACTCTCTGCAATTATTTTGTGAAACGGAAGTATGTATGGGCTTGTACCACTGCCCAAGTTATTTCATAACTTAGTAAGGGTGCTGGTATCAACACCTACCTGTTTTGTTAACTAGCATTAAGTTAAGTGCACTTATAGATATTGCTGTTTAATGTTAAGATTGTTATTTGATTAAATAAATTATTAAAAAAATAAATTATTATTCCCATAACGTTCCTGAAATTATTTCTTGTAACGGTCATGTTAGTATGATATACTGAATTCACCCCATCAGTCTGCGGAGGGCTGTCCAACACTAAAATAATTTTTCAATTCGAACCAGTAATTCCTGAAATTAGCGCGTTCAACCAAACAAACATACAAACTCTTCAGCTTCATAATATTAGTAAAGATTCAAGTAGGTAACAATTTACTCGGAAATTGCTAAAATATTCTACGTATGTTTTACCAAATAAGGGCTTCTCTCGATAGTCTTACGTCAACATTCTTAAATCTTCGATGACAGGAACTTGAAACTTGAAACTTTAGACCAGTCAGGTCTAAAGTTCTCACCAAGGTGCATGAAATCAGCCTAATAACAATATAGCTGCTGCAAACTGTTAGAGTTGAAGATCTCTTGCAAGTTCCTTCTATCTCCATCGTTAGACCGTCAATGACAGTCATACTTCTTCAGCTAGGTCTAAAGTTCTCATCAAGGAGCATGAAATGAGCCCAATAACAATATAGCTGCTGTAAACTGTTTGCGGACCTCTTGAAACTGCCTTCCGTCTCCATCGTTAGACCGTCGATGAAAGTCATACTCCAGCTAGGTCTAAAGTTCTCATCAAGGTGCGTGAAATGAGCCCATACACGATTTTACAATTTTAAATGGGACCAACTTTGACATTTACGCTTTTCACAAAACAAAAAAAAAAGCATCATGCATATCGGACTTCTCTTTAAAAAGTTATGCGTGGTCATACATCTATACATATAATAAATCTGTAGAAGTGGCGTTTCTGTACATTGAAAATATTTAGGAAAAAAATAGTAGGGGTGTTAAAGGATCCCTTGCCGACTCGTAGTCACACCAGATAATCACACCAGTATGACAAACAGGATTTTTTTTCTCGTTTGTCACACCACTGATTTTTCTACACCATTTATTCCTAACTAGGTAGTGCTGTCCTAGTTCTACTACTTAGTTTACAACCCGACGACGAAAATCTCTAGAAGTTTAAAAATTAAAATTTGATAAAATCCACGACATCGTACATTTTATTTTAACACTGCCTGACCTCCTATTATTACTGACTCCCTGAAACTGGTCTCCCTCGTGGTCCTACTAGTAGGACCACGAGGGAGACCAGTTTCTGTTCGTCCTACTATGACATTTGGGGTTCCTATTTCTGTCTGCAGGGTTTACAGGCACCTAACTAACCGAACTTCGGCGTGCCCCTGACGTCGACCGTCTAGGATTAGCGTTTCCGTCAGCAGGTCGACGGATCCCCGCTGCGCGGGGCTGCTATTTCTGTCTGCAGGGTTTACAGGAACCTAACTACCCAACCTCGGGGTGCCCTTGACGTCGACCGTGTAGGGTTAGGGTTTCTGTCAAGCAGTTCTGATAAGAACTATTTTAACGTTTTAGACGTTTCCGTAAAGAAATAGGAGTGTCGGGAGCTGTGAGGCCACTCTTCTAGTCTTCGGTTCCCTTGCCGACTCGTACTTACACTAGCAATTATCGTATACATGATGTGGAAAAATCAGTGGTGTGACAAACCAGAAAAAAAATCCCGTTTGTCATACTGGTGTGATATTCTGGTGTGACTACGAGTCAGCACCTAAAGGATCACCCACAGAACCCATTTCTACCATTTTTAGAATTTTTGTCTGTTTGTCGGTTCATCTGTTCGTTTGTGCGCGCATCACGTAAAAACCCCTCATTGTATTCAAAATCGAAAAATTGAAATATAAGCAGCATTGTTCTGAGTAACATTTAGCGTTTATTTCATCAAAATCGATCAACAGACTCAAAAGACATTAATTTCTAAAATTTAGTTACATAATAATCATCTCATACGCAATTTCTATGAGAAATTTAATTATTTACGTAAATAGGTTTTAATCGAAGTGTAGTCGGAATGGCTGAAAATGAATTTGGTTTTATTTTTCCTTTTGTGTTTACTCTTTGCATGGAAATAATAAGTACTACGTACAACAGCATTTCTTATTGCACCGAAAAAGAGATCCAGAAGAGGAGGCAGTCCTATTCTAATAAGGTCACCCTTCATTATATGTAAAAAGTAGGACATGATGGAAAAGCTGAGAAAATAACAACTTTCTTACTACTCTTTACTCTTTTACTCTTTCTCAATCACGCCAGAACGGCTGAACGGATCTGTATGAAATTTGACACAGAGATAGATTATAGTCCGGAATAGCACATAGGCTATATATTATTTTTATTTCTTACTACTCTTTACTCTTTTACTCTTTCTCAATCACGCCAGAACGGCTGAACGGATCTGTATGAAATTTGACACAGAGATAGGTTATAGTCCGGAATAGCACATAGGCTATATATTATTTTTATTTATTTATTTTATTAACACGCTAATAACTTATGGGGATTAGCAATAGTGCATTATGTCCTTAATGTTTAAAATTGGCTTTTACAATGATTATCAACAGATCCCAGGGCCAAACCTTATAAGTGACAGGCATTAAATTGTGCACTCCATGCTTCTCACACGGTAAATTATGTTGGTTGGTCAGTGCCCAAAACTTGCACGTGCTTGCGGAAAATTAAATGAATGACAACAGAATGGTATTAGAATAAATAGTGCCCAACAAGGCGTGTGATGGTTCACTTTGAAAATAAAGTTGTATAGCGCCAAAATAAACGGTTTTTAAGCCATATCGTCGCCATTTAATTTTATTTCGGACCTCTGCCGCCCAGCCTTACAGCACACAAAAGGACCCCTTTTGTAAATATCACCCACATTATCACATTTTGATCAGTCAGGTAGTTCTCACATATCACGCCATGTAATCCCTGAAGGTTTAGGCAGAGGTGTACCTAATCGTACACCCACATTTCGCCAGTTATGTTGAAGTCCCATGTGATAGGGGGCGAGCCTATTTCCACCAACCGGGATCAAATCCAGATTCCGTGGCTGCTATTGAGAAATTTCTGATGGAATAATCCAATAACACTATTATTAATTTATAGTATTTTTTTCAATAAACAATGTGAAAACATTAAACAATGATATGCATGTTTAATGTTAAGTGGAAGAGCGAGCGGAGTCATCTAACACAACTCCTTGCTTAAAAGGTAATCTCCAAATCATGTGCGTTATAAGTGTTATAACTTTATGTAATTAAAAAAATACATTTTGTTTAAGCACTTACTACCACTCGACCAACGAGGCAGTCTCACTCTTTCCACGCGAACGAAGTTGCGGACGAACGAACTGCTAGTATGAAATAAATTGAAAAATATTCTGTGAAACCGATAACGATTTCTTTTCGCAGTGCGTGGACTTTAGGAATTGGCATTGTTCACAGATGTGCGATTATTATCCACAATTATTAAATGTCGTAGTAGTAAGGTAAAGCTTCAATTATTGTTCGTTTGATTTAAGTTTTCTACAGGTTCACTTGATGCTTCTTTATAATTTTTAGTTTAAACTTGGATGAAATAAGGTACACTATCTAAAACAGTGGACTTGGCGCATCTGCAGTTTGCCAACCATAGCCTTGACAAAAATTACAAGATTATTAAAAAATCCTTTGATATGATAACATTAATAAGTTGCTGCCTGCCCCATTAGGAAATTTTGTTTCGTTTCGTTTATTTAGGTAAATAAGCGTTTATTTTGATCATCTATACTATAAAAATAAATCGCTGAATGTGTTGCTAAGCGCAAATCTCGAGAGCAGCTGAATCGATTTCGCTACAATTGTTTTTTTTGAATATTCATTGAAGTACAAGGATGGTTCTTACGGGGAGTAAGAATTAAAAAAATTGCCAAATTGGAAATTAAAATTGAGGTAGGGTAGGTAGGGTAGGTAGGTAGGGTAGGTAGGTAGGGTAGGTAGGTAGGGTAGGTAGGTAGGGTAGGTAGGTAGGGTAGGTAGGTAGGGTAGGTAGGTAGGGTAGGTAGGTAGGGTAGGTAGGTAGGGTAGGTAGGTAGGGTAGGTAGGTAGGGTAGGTAGGTAGGGTAGGTAGGTAGGGTAGGTAGGTAGGGTAGGTAGGTAGGGTAGGTAGGTAGGGTAGGTAGGTAGGGTAGGTAGGTAGGGTAGGTAGGTAGGGTAGGTAGGTAGGGTAGGTAGGTAGGGTAGGTAGGTAGGGTAGGTAGGTAGGGTAGGTAGGTAGGGTAGGTAGGTAGGGTAGGTAGGTAGGGTAGGTAGGTAGGGTAGGTAGGTAGGGTAGGTAGGTAGGGTAGGTAGGTAGGGTAGGTAGGTAGGGTAGGTAGGTAGGGTAGGTAGGTAGGGTAGGTAGGGTAGGTAGGTAGGGTAGGTAGGTAGGGTAGGTAGGTAGGGTAGGTAGGTAGGGTAGGTAGGTAGGGTAGGTAGGTAGGGTAGGTAGGTAGGGTAGGTAGGTAGGGTAGGTAGGTAGGGTAGGTAGGTAGGGTAGGTAGGTAGGGTAGGTAGGTAGGGTAGGTAGGTAGGGTAGGTAGGTAGGGTAGGTAGGTAGGGTAGGTAGGTAGGGTAGGTAGGTAGGGTAGGTAGGTAGGGTAGGTAGGTAGGGTAGGTAGGTAGGGTAGGTAGGTAGGGTAGGTAGGTAGGGTAGGTAGGTAGGGTAGGTAGGTAGGGTAGGTAGGTAGGGTAGGTAGGTAGGGTAGGTAGGTAGGGTAGGTAGGTAGGGTAGGTAGGTAGGGTAGGTAGGTAGGGTAGGTAGGTAGGGTAGGTAGGTAGGGTAGGTAGGTAGGGTAGGTAGGTAGGGTAGGTAGGTAGGGTAGGTAGGTAGGGTAGGTAGGTAGGGTAGGTAGGTAGGGTAGGTAGGTAGGGTAGGTAGGTAGGGTAGGTAGGTAGGGTAGGTAGGTAGGGTAGGTAGGTAGGGTAGGTAGGTAGGGTAGGTAGGTAGGGTAGGTAGGTAGGGTAGGTAGGTAGGGTAGGTAGGTAGGGTAGGTAGGTAGGGTAGGTAGGTAGGGTAGGTAGGTAGGGTAGGTAGGTAGGGTAGGTAGGTAGGGTAGGTAGGTAGGGTAGTGAAAGTAGTAGGTAGGAAAACATGCATTTCAACGCATGCCGGGCACAGCTAGTATATTTTTATATTATAAAAGCTGAAGACTTTGTTTGTTTGCTTGAACGGGCTAATCTCAGGAACTGCTGGTTCGAATTGAAAAATTCTTTTTGTGTTGGATAGTCCATTTATCGAGGAAAGCTTTATGCTATCTATGATTACGCTACGAACCTTAGGAGCCGCGCAGCGTGTGACATCGCGGGGAACAGCTACTTATTATATATGAACCATTAATTTTGTCACAATATTTTAAGCGAACACATCTAACAACTAAACTTAACAAAGCTAAAAATGTCTTGGGAAATCAAAAACACGCTGGACTATCGAGCAACTCATGATAAAAGCATAAAGCAGCATCAACCAGCTAATGCGTCGGTGAGGGACACCACGACAAGTTATGCCGGCTTAGGATCCTGCAAATAAATTTCCCTCGAGGCGCGTATTTTACATCGTTCGCGACAACCGAGACGTAAGATGATCCGAAATATTTTAAAAAAGACGTCGAGAGACGCACTATTCATTCGTTTTGTGGGGAATTGAAATAGGAAAGAGGTTCATGGGAATTTGATGTATTGTAATAGATTGTTTGGTTAGGATGTCTAAAGTTTTTAGAACAGCTTTAGCTTTAAAAAGAACAAGTTTTTAGTTAATACAGAACCATTCTCGCATATCTGATGCAGTCTATTCATCATTTCTGTTCTTCTAACAAGTTACTCAGGGACGGTGCCGGGTACCTATCATCTATTAATTTCTTTCATTTATTCCTCACCTTGCCTCCTCGCATGCTTGCCTCGTCGGTCTAGTGTTTGCTAGCGCTGCTGCGCTGATCCTGGGTTTGATTCTCAGATCGGACAAAGTTTTATTGGTCTTTTCCACAGGAATTTCTCGGAAGCCACTGACCCTCCTCCTCCCCGATTACATGAGTCTTAAAAACATAACTTTTATTTTATTGAGTACACGGGATTGCAGGCTTGATGTTATGTTCACATCATTCCTCACACAACCCATCCATCTTGTTTCTGGTCTTCCTCTTCTTCTCCATCCATCAATATTTATTTTCATCACTGCTTCAGTCATATGCGTTTCATATAATGCAGTATATTGCTGGATATATAAAGGCCCTGGAATGCTCAATGTTGTGCCTGACATACAAACATACATACTGAATACATTTTCATTCCGCATGTTACTATTTTAACTTATCAATCCAACAGGCTAGCCCCCTATTACATGGGACTTAAACATAACTGGCAAAATGTGAGTTCAGTATTACGTACACCTCTGCTCAAACCCTCCGGGGATTACAGGCGTGATGTTATGTTATGCCAAAGACATTCAAATATTGTGTTATGCTTATCAATCTTCTCATCGGTCACCACGTTCAATTTCAATATAAACAGAATAGAAACTAAAGTTAACATTTTTGTAATGGTGGCTCTCCAATTAATGAATTTAATTAATTCAGTTGGGTAAGGGTAAGAGAGGTCAGACTGTTTTCTTCAAACTTTTCGTATAAATAAACCTTTGTTTTGGAATGAAACGAAATTAATGGTGGTTTTGCTATAAGCGTGTTTTAAATGTTTCATTGTTAATCAATTTGTTTGAGCTATAGGTAGAATAGAGTAGAATAAAGTTTTCATTTCAGACCGGAGTCCATAGGGTTAGTAACAATTTTACTTAACTTCTAGTTTTAGTAGGTTACAGGCACAGATGAAAATATACAATTAAAATTCAGAATGGAGCCGCATCCACCCCCGCAACATCGGGGAATTCCACCGGTCTGCGAATACACTAAGAATACTGCTGCCCGTAAACACGAGTCATCAGAGATGCACATCTATTCCTAATAACAGCGGCAAAACCATGAATATTATTATCAGCAAACATCCCTGACGCACTACCACTCCACGGCAGCCGCAGCAGTACGCTCAGTGCATTATTATATTGAACGCGTAGGTCGCTGTATGTCCGCTGAGTGATGTTGACCCACAGGCTGCACGTGGAGAAGGACTGACAGTAAGTTTGGCTTGATATAGCTTGCTTGCTATAGATTTTTTTTTATTGATTTATCAAAATAACCTTTCTGACAAATGTAAGGTTCTGTTAGTTTATGTAACTTTAAAATATCACCTTGTTGACCAGCTTACAGCTTCGTTGGTCAAGGTCACAATCGCGACTGGTGAGCATGAAGCCCTAGGTTCGATTCCCAGCTCGGGCAAAGTGTTATTTATTTATTTATTTATCGGTTTTCCATCAGAAATTTCTCAGCAGCTGCCACGGAGTCTGGATTTGGAACCGATTGATGGCAATAGGCTCACCCCCTATTACATGAGACTGAAACATAACTGACGAAATTTGGTTGTTCTATTAGGTAACCTATTGGGTGCCTAATCCTTCGAAGTTTACAGCTAGGTGAGATGTTTTGCTATGTCATGGTATAACCAGGGGTCTAAAATGGCCGCTTTAGCAGAATCATAATAGGATAATAATATGAATTACATTTAAATTCGTAAAACAGTCACAAGGTGACAATTCATAATAGCAGGTACGTCTATGACCATTTTACGAATTTAAACGTAATTCATATTATTATCCTATTATGATCCTGCTAAAACGACCATTTTAGACCTCCTGTTTACAATCCATAATCAAAATTCATTTAATGAAATTGGCCTAAGAATCTGCAAAAAGTCGTTGTATACGAGGTGGAAGGGACACTGATGCGAAAATGGTTACCACGTATTCAGTATATCATTCCGAGCCCCCCCCCCAACCCCTACATAGAAATTTGACATAAAGAATTTCGGATATTTAAATAAAATCAGCTGTTCCATAAATTTTCACCGTGTAGTTTTATTGCAATTTATAGAAAACAGCAGATTTTTAGGGTTCCGTACCCAAAGGCTAAAACGGGACCCTATTACTAGGCCTCCGCTGTCTGTCTGTCTGTCTGTCTCCAGGCTGTGTCTCATAAACCGTGATAGCTAGAAAGCTGAAATTTTCACAAATGATGTATTTTCGTTGCCGCTATAACAACAAATACAAAAATAAAATAATATTATGGGGGTCCCCATACAATAAACGTGTTTTTTTCGTATTTTTCATAGATAATGGTAGGGAACTCTTCGTGCGCGAGCCCGACTCGCACTTGGCCGGTTTTTTTAATAACCTTTGAAACATTTCTGGGGGGGGGGGTGATCAGAATGATGCAATGAATACGTAGTAACCTTGTTTTTTGTGTTTTAGCTATGCAGAAGAAGTAGCGAAAGAAACTCCCCAGCAACATATCTGTCTATTAAGATAAAAAAAATTGATCTGAAACAAATTCCTCAACACTCAAGATAAAGGAGACTATTATATACTTTATGTAGACAGACTGAGACTACAACGCTACCATATCTACATAACGTTAATAGAAATTATTACAGTTCTACGTATGTAGGTAACACTGGCGAGCATTTCAATGTATCCAGCCTGCGGTAGGCTCTAAATCAAAATAAATTGAGATATACGATCCTGTCACATGGAACTAACTGACTAACTTAGAACGGCTTGCCGACTAGCCTAAAGCCTTGCTCGGATTGGGTTAGTAAGCGGTCAAGTGGCAAGCCGTAGTAGCCTTGCCAGTCTAATGGCTCTTTCAACCCAGCACGGGAGAACTACGGGTTATTACGAAACGTTGCTGTGGCATAATTCACAACTTCAACGAGGGCGAAGTCGTGGATAAACATTTGTTGTTTATACATAGTTCGTCATCATACTATCCATAACAAGCAACTTAAAAGAAAAAAAAACTAAAGATTAAACTCCAGTAATAAAAGTTAAAACACCCACTACATCCCAGAAAGTGTCCCAAAACCCACATTAACGGATATTGTACAGAACGGACAAAGGAAAAGAGTAATGTACAAAGATATTTTGGCAAGTGCTAATGTACACTTAAGAAAACGTGTTTCTACTTGTTAATGGTCTTGTTTTGTTAAGTAACAGGCCGTTTCCCGACGCCCGGTCCGTTTATCTGTCCACCAGTGTAAATTAAAACGGATCGGGAAAGAAATCATCTTGTTAACACGGATCTATGTGGTGTAGTAAAGAAAATTAGAAGAATTTGTAGGACCCTTATCAGAGCAGTTCGATACTTTCTTACTTAATTATGGAAAATAGGACCATACTATAGCGCTATACGATGCAATTTGCAGTTGTCGATTTCGTGAAAACCATTGAAAGATAGTATATCTGCTATTCACTCCAGTAGACTGAACGAAGCATATGTCTACGTACGCAGGTTTGCCCAGTGAGGAGTTCTTGGTATACACCAATGCAATATCGTATCTGTCTTTAATCTACGCATACAGGTATCAGTTCAGTCTTTGTTATTAAAAAGTAAGTACCTACAGTAAAGAGATATCCAGTTGTGACCGAAATCAAGCGTAGCCCAAAATTGCGGGCCTGTGGACAGTGAGTAATGGGCTAGCTCGCCGTCCGTCCGTCTTATGACGACAGGCCGTGTCGACGGTGCGTTCGTGTTCCACGCGCGCCTCAAAGAAATGTCAGCAACCAGGAGGGGCCCGCAAGGGCCGATGCCTGCCAGGGCTGCGGGACTGTTCGAAAGAGATACCGCGGCCCTGGAACACAAAGGGCAAAAGAAGGAACATGGATGGGTTTTAGTCAGTAAAAGTCTGACACTCCCTTCCGCACTGCCCAGAGCGGGAGGAGTCATTTGATGATTTTTCATACGCAGCTACAAATAAGGCTGACTTCTAGGCCCGCTTGCACATTTAATGCTACACGAATTTAAAACATTTTCTATCCCTTTATAGAGGTGGCGAAATAATCTAGACGCGCTTTTACCCAGCACTGGGCAATACAAGTCGGAGTCTGGATTTGTATGGCGTCAGTAGTAGTCAGTATCAGTACTGAGAAATTCCTAATGGAAAACCCAATAACACTTTGCCTGACCTGGGAATCGAACCCACGACCTCATGTTCAGCAGTCACGCATGTGACCACTAGACCAACATGGTTTTAACATCCGTTACTTCCTATTCCCGTGATGAATATTACAATTATTATTTCCTTTATTTATATCTTTACAATTCAATTAGTCATTTTTAAATTTTCCTTAGAAAAAACAATATAAAAAAATTTAATAATATAAAAAATTGTAACCCACCGATATCGGGAACAGGGTCCAAACTACCGGCGGTCAGGTCTCCGGAGAGAGGAACCTCCTAACAATACGAGCCATGTCCAGGAGTACCGCTTTCTGAATCAAGCCCTTGATCCAGCTGCCTAACGAAAGCTTCCGCAGGTATTGATTGAGGCTCTTGGCAATTAAGCCATGGGCTGATACAACTATCGGCACAATGATTGCTCAGTCCACATCCCACATGTTGATAACCTCGCGAGCCAAGTCAAGATAGTTGATTTCCTTATCTTTCTCGATATTACAATTATTATTAATTTACGAACACACTAAACACAAATTCCATACTGCATAAACAAAGCATGCAATAGTTGACACAGATCTCCAGTTCCTGTAACACTCCTAATCGTACTAACAGGAATACTCCGTTAATTCCCAGTTGGGGTGCTCTCTCAGTGCTCGCGCAATCAAACAAACATTAATATAATTTGCAGCTATGATCGTGAACCTAGTACGTTTGGGAAAGTACCGAGAACAGGTATTTGTTGGTTTAACTTATTCAGTCGTACTTGACATACGTTTTGGGAGCTGTGTTGTGCGGCAAATAATGGATATGATGGCTATGTTGTTTTAGTGAATCCTTGGTCATCTGTGTTGATGTGTGTATATCAATGTTAAACGGAATTATTTAACAGTGTAAATTGAGCTTTTCAGAGACGCCAGCACGAGCGTGCGGTGCAACCATAAAGTAAATACGTCGATTTTAAATTCAAAATTAATAATTCAATTAGAATTAATATTTAAAATTACTCGTTTCACATATAATATTTTCATAATTTTAAGAATTTAGTCATTTCTATATTATGACAGTGATTGTGCTTGTTACAAACAATTTAACTAAAATGCTGTAGGATAATTGTATTTTCGATTCAAAAGTATTTAGGTTACGTTTTCACCGCGCGCTCGTGCCGTAAGTACCTCAGATGTCACGTAGGAAATTATTAGCGTCTTTTAGAACATTCTATTCTTGCTGTCTCAGATCTTCTTAGTATGAAATTCATCAGCAACCACTGCGTGACGAAAGAGTTCTATGTAAATTTATAACTAGCATTTCGCCCGCGACTTCCTCCGCAAACATTTTGGCGGTCACCTATCCAAAACTATCACAAAATTTCATTATATCTGTGTAGCAGTAATAGCCTAGTGGTGTGACCATCGGTCTGACAAGTCATAGGTCTTGAGTTCGAAACCAAGACGGATTTTTCGGATTCGTGTGCGTATTGTATAATTATCACTTGTTTCAGTGAAGGAAAATATCGTGAGGAAACCAGCATGCCTTTTTTTCAGATGTGAAATCAAATGACCCCTCCCGCTCAGGAGTGTCAGACGTGTACTGACTAAAACCCATCTATGTTCCTTCTTAGCCCTTTGTGTTCCAGGGCTGCGGTATCTTTTTCGAACAGTCCCGCAGCCCTGGCAAAACCAGCATGCCTGAGAGATATTTCTCGGCGCTATGTAAAGCCAAATCAGAGGCCCATGGACGGCATAAAAACTCTGACACAATGTTAGGCACTAACCACACGATTATGAAGAAGAATTATATCGGTTGGTTTATCGGAGATTGGCGTGTACGAACATAGTGACAAGTGATTTTTATACTTATACCAAGATAAGAGGTTGCATTTTCAAATAGAAACAGCATAGCACAGTGAACTACCTAAATAGTTATTGATTAAAATTACTCAAAATAAAAAAGATTCAGAAGCTGTTGACCCCACTCAAAATCAAAATCACTGCAATAGCTCCTCTCTCCTGCAAAATGATATTTCAGACATTCACAAATCGCTATAACTCAAAAATCTTTTATAATAAAATTTCCAATTTGATAAAGCTGGCAATAATACGTACTTTAGAGTAGAAAACACAAGTTGAATGACCTAAGCTTCCACGTATTTTCATATAATACTTGTCAAGCTGACTCGGAGGGATTTGAACGTGTGTCTAGAATAAAATTATTATCCTATTTTAATCTTAGTTTGTACTCTAACTTAATGTGTAGAAAACAGAGGATTATTTGCTTACAGTTTGGTGATTAATATGCCGTATTCTATAGACATTTTCTTCTATTTATCTCTGTACAATTTTTTTACATATTTAAATATTCCTTAAAAAAACTACCGGCGGTCTGAGCTCCAGAGAGTACCACTTTCTGAATGAAGCCCTTGATTCAGCTGCCTAACGAGAGCCTCTTCAGGTATTGATCGAGGCTCTTGGCAATTAAGCCATGGGCTGATACGACTATCGGCACAATAATAATTGCTGAGTCCACATCCCATATGTCGACAACCTCGCGAGCCAAGTCAAGAAACTTGATTTGCTTATCTTTCTCGGCTATTACGAGGTTCTCACCATGCGGGACCGTTATGTCAACAATCATTGCGCGACGCTCTGATCGATCCACCACCACTATATCAGGCTTATTGGCTACAACAGTCATTAGAAATTATTATTATCGTTTCATTTTTCATTGCTTAGCTTGGGGCTAGATGGTGCTGTGTGAAAATGTCCAGGGATATTTATTTATTTATTTATTTATTTATTTTCATACAATTTGTAAATGTTTTAGCTAGAAGGATTGTCTCAAGTCACGCGTGACGTAAAATAGAAAAAAATGCTGTGTGATATTAGCAAAAGGTTCAATGAAGGCTTCTTTTTTGGCATGGTTTGTGTCAGATTAGCTCAGATTATTATTCAGCTGCATCGGTTTGAACCGGAGACTGTAGTTTAACCCGACCGAACATAGTTGGGAAAAAGCTAGGCAGATGATGATGGCTGGCTATCACTCCTAGGCAAAGGGCCTCATGTCTTCCACTTTTCTCGACTTTTCTCTTTTTTCAATAAAGACTTAATATTAGTATTTTTTTAAATGTCTTTTAGTATCTTTATGCTACACATAAACATAACATCACACCTGTAATCCCCGA
Organism: Eurois occulta; assembly: GCA_950022335.1. Classification (NCBI taxonomy): domain Eukaryota; kingdom Metazoa; phylum Arthropoda; class Insecta; order Lepidoptera; family Noctuidae; genus Eurois; species Eurois occulta. The sequence goes on from OX465486.1 coordinate 3,689,478, forward strand.
GGGTTAGGCAGAGGTATACCTAAAACTACACCCACATTTCGCCAGGTATGTTTAAGTTGTTATGTTTAGTTGTGTTTAGTTATGTTATGTTTAAGTCCTATGTAAAAGGGGGTGAGCCTATTGCCATCAACTGGGCATAAATCCCGACTCCGTGGCTGGTACTGAGAAATTCTTGATGGAAAAACCCACAAACAGTACGCCCGACCCGGGAATTCAACCCAGGACCTCACGAACACCACTAGACCAACGAGGCAGTCTATCTTTATGCAAAGTTGAAAATTTTGACATTTATTGGAAAGGAAGTTGTCCAAACAGTGTTATGCGAATTCCCGTATTTATTCATAAATCATTTTATCAATAATTCCATTTCAATTGTTTGAAATTTTAATGGTATTATAATCATTTAACAAAAAATAAGCACGTTCATGAAAACTTATTCAATTTTTAGTACACTTTGTTGTAGAACTAATAAAAAGTTTTTAACTACTTATTAAAATTCTGTCAGCCGTAAAATGGTTATCAAATTCTTTTATTTTTTCCCAGAATCGATTTAACTTTTAAATTGACCGCGATGAACACATTGTTTAACAGGATTCATAATGTACCAATTAAAATTCAGGGTGAATTTCAAAATTGGGTTTTTTTTAAACACAATTTGGAACTTTGCCTTAATGATTTAACTAGTGCCACAAAAGGTCATACTTAATTTTGAAAAAAAACTACAACCGTATGGTGTGTGTTTAACAAAACTTAGAAAATAAGAATAAAAAAGCTTAGTATAGATATTAATAGGCATTTGATGGTAATTGATAACTTAAAAAGCCAAGCCAGGCCTGCACAAACAAATACAACATTTATTTATTTAAAACACACACCACTATCATTGCAGGGTTACCTAATACAATAGAGTAATTATAGTTAAAGTTATAATAGCTTACAAAGATTAGATTTACAATTATATTACAAACAATAACAACACACCAACAAAAACTACAACAATACACCAACAACAACAACAAACAATATCATTACATACTTTGTAAATACAGACTATTTAAAACAAAGTATATTATTAACTATGTACATTTTCTTTCTTAAGAATTTCTTTTTAGAGCTGGTGATCTGGATTTCAAGCTCTGGTGATGACATCAGGTTCGCTTCCCATATTGTTAAAGTAACGGGTGAAAACGTGAATACCTGTGCCTACCCCGTCGGAAAATACTGGTGTGATATTGCCCCTTTACCACGACCCACACGCTAAAGCGACACGTGTCTATGGAGAAGAGAAAAAAAACGTACCAGGAGTCACCATCCAAGGATTGGCGCGTATCACCGTTGACAGGTCGTAGTTTAGCAGTAAGGCCGGGATTCCACCAGAGCGGAGACGAGCGGAGATGTGCCAAGCGGAGAGGAGAAAAGATGTGCACCGTTCACCGTACGCCGCTTGCAGCGCATGGCACACCGCACACCGCTCACCACACGCCGCACACAGCACACCGCTGACCGCACGCCGCTCACGTCTTTTCTCGTCTCTGCTGACCGCCGAATGCGGACTTAACAATTACGACACATCTCCTCATCCGCTTCGGTGGAGTCCGGCCCTAGAAGCGCGTGTCGTGCAGGGTCGTGAGCGGTGCCTTATGCTATAAAATTTTCTCAGTTCAATAACCTTACATAAAAACTAGTTTATCAGCTTTATACCTTCGCATTATCGCCACATTAATCAGTATGCCCAACAAACTAGACAACATAACAAGAATAGTTCCCAACTAGTTACGTTTTGTATAATTTGTGCAAACTTAAATTAATTACAGCGGCGAGGACTTGTAATGGCTTTACGGCATTATTTATTGAATAATAATTAGTTGGTGTAATAGTCACGTACCTAGCTTATTATGAGGGTATGTTGGGTGGGTCGGTTTTTATGTTGATGAGATGATAAAACGTATAACAATGTGTTTTATGGGAGAAGTTCGAGTTGTTTTGGTTGTCCCTTGTCAGTATCTACACAACGTAAAGGCATTGGGACAAATATATAATGAAATGATTATTTAACAATGTAAATACTAAGTGTAAACATATCCTTCACGAAGCCGCAAACCAAGCATTTTAAGTACTACACAAAAATGAATGCTGGGACACAACTTTTTTTTGGGGAAAATCACGTTTTACGGTAGAACTCAATGTAACGCTCTAAAATATTGTGCTTATAGATGCATTATACGGGGGCCGTGGAGGAATTTAAAGTTAAGTTACAACATTAAAAACGTGTATTAAAAAAAAAAACTCGATAAAGTTGGAACTTTGACCCCCAATATCTCTCGTAACTAGAAGGTTCCCAGGTATGGTCTTTAACACTAAAATATCACAATGACGAGGAGACCACGTGCCATTCGGCGGTTTACACCCATTATAGAATACTAGCGTCCCGCCGCGGCTTCGCACTAGTGCAAAATGTATACATATACATTTAAACCTTCCTCTTGAATCACTCTATCAATTGCTGAAAACTGCATTAAAATCCATTGCGTATTTTAAAAGATCTAATCGTACAAACAGCGGGAGCGACTTTGTTTTATACAATGAAAAGATTATTTAGGTAAGGCGTGCGTGGATGAAGCGTGGCGAAGTGTAGATCGTAGCAGGTAGCGTTCTGTAGTATCTGTCTATCCCTATGGGAAAAGGCGTTAGTTTATGTTTTATGTTTACATTATCTGTCGAAGTAAACTGAATTACCTTATTCCTGTAGTCACGACTACCTTATCTCACCTTATTCCTGTAGTCACGACTACCTTATCTTACCTTATTCCTGTAGTCACGACTACCTTATCTTACCTTATTCCTATAGTCACGACTACCTTACCTTACCTTATTACTATAGTCACGACTACCTTACCTTACCTTATTCCCATAGTCACGACTACCTTATCTTACCTTATTCCCATAGTCACGACTACCTTACCTTACCTTATTCCTATAGTCACGACTACCTTACCTTACCTTATTCCCATAGTCACGACTACCTTACCTTATTCCTATAGTCACGACTACCTTACCTTACCTTATTCCTATAGTCACGACTACCTTACCTTACCTTATTCCCATAGTCACGACTACCTTACCTTACCTTATTCCCATAGTCACGACTACCTTACCTCACCTTATTCCTATAGTCACGATTACCTTATTTGTATAGTTTCTTTACTCTTATAGTGTAGTTTTAAATACACTATACTGTATATTAAGTAAACAATATTACCTTTTTTTCGCAGACTATCTCATTGGTCTAGTGGTCGCAATCGTGGCTGCTGAGCATGAAGTCCTGGGTTGGATTTCTGGGTCAGGCAAATTATTATTGGGTTTTTCGATTAGGAATTTCTCAGTAGCAGCCCCGGAGTTTGGATTTGGGTCCGGTTTATGGCAATAGGCTCGTCCCCTATTACATGTGACTTTAACATAAATGGCGAAATGTGGGTGTACCTCTTAAGTACCTAGACCTATGCCTGACCCTTTGGGGATTACAGGAGTGATGTTATATTTTTTCACAGGATTTTTAACCTACTTTCATTGAAACTAACTATCTTAACATTCACACACACACTGCTGAATACGAGTGGTGACAGATAGTGCAATCAGCGTCGCGCCGCCCTTATGTGCCAAGTGGACGGCACAGTGTACACACACCGCTCAACTTACAAAAGGCTGCCACGCTTCAGGAAAAAGTGTACAGTTACTCCGTCGTGATAACTCGAGAAATTAATTCAAGGCCGCTTACGCTTACGTATAAACATGAACCTTAAAAATGGTGTGATCATGCTAGAGAGTCATAGTTATAACAATTCCACTAATCCTGCTTTTCGGCAGAAATATTCGTAGTTTTTCTTTTTAGTTCACAACTGACTGACTCTGCACCATACGTCATCACCATCATAATTATTTTTCCCCAATTCATTTGGGGTCGACGCAGCATGCCTTCTTCTTCCATACTTCTCAATTACTCGTCATCTCATCAGACACCTCCTTTCTTGCCATATCATTCTTCACAAAGTCCATCATCGTTTCTTTGGTCTTCCTCCACTCTTACAGCCATGTATATTCATACTCATAACTTTCCTCACAAAATTTTCCTCATTCGTCCGCAGCACATGCCCATACCATGACAACCGATTGCCACAGTTCATAACAGTCACTGGCGCCACTTTTTAACTTCCTCGTATGTACTAATTTCTTATTTTATCCTTTCGCGTAACATCACGTATCTCCCTTAGCATTCCCATTTCAGCCACATGAAAATGTATTCATTCCTTTTGTGGCCCAACATTCTAATCCAAACTAAATCTTACCCTTAAGTTTTAAGGGGAATGCGGGTATCGCAGATTGTTTCCTTGACCTGCCGCCATTTCATCCATCCAGTGTTAATTTTGTGCTAAACACGCCGATCTATTTCGCCATCGCTTTGCACGAGTGAACCGAGATATCGAAAGTCGGAACAGACGAGAAAAACGCGCTCTAGCGCTATGACTCTGCACTATTATAAAAGTCCTTTATTAAAGTTCGTCTCTGCTGAACCCGAAAATTCCCGTACAAAACGTCGAATCTTCATTCACTGGCGCTCGACATCCCATCAATATGTACGAATCAGTTTTTCTTTTACGAACTGTTTCTCTATGCACACACATACACAGATAGGTACGTTTGTACGTGCAAGTTGCAAACGTATATCTACTATTTGCATATTGGATCATTCCGAGAGAGTTAACAAATCTCCCGTTCTTGTATGCAAAATACAATGCATTCGGCCGTGACTGCTGTCCGTGCGTGCGATATTTTGATATATTGAAATGTATTTTGAGTAATAAGTGTTTTTGTTGTGATTAGGAGGGATAATAGCCTTTATTAAAAGTAGACATGGGAAAAATTGAGAAAGAAAACGTGTTGCGCCGACCACAAGTAACAAGTGCAAGGGCAGAAAGACGATAAGAAGGAAAAATGGAGTGTCGATTTTGATTGTAACTTGTTAGAACATTCTGATTTGCTAGGCAGTTGCTCCATGATTTTTTTTTTTGTATTCCGCTACATTTGGTTAAACCGTGGTTTAGGCAAGTTTATGTTTATTTAAAATTATTATAAAAACGATACTTAGCAGTGGCGAAGCTTGCCATTCTATCGACCAAAAACTATAAATCCTGCTCACACGAATCATCCTTTACAACTATCACCTGATCAACGACAGCCCATCACAAAAATAGCACGCGAAGCCGTCAAGCGCGTGTTGTATCCAATAAAAATGTTAAGCCGCCGTTCGTTTCAATCTGTACTCGGTATCGGGGCCCCGGGCCGATTTACATGCATATAGAGTGAATCTGCAGCTTTATTTGCTTTTATTCCAATATATCCATCGAGCAGTCTCTGATGCACCCTTTTGGGGGCACACTTTGAGTTGCAAACATCCTATATGGGGGCGCGGGGCGTAGTGACGCGTAAAAAGCTAAGGTTGGTTCTCGCTGTGTAGGCGAGACTGCTTGGTGAAAGCAACTGGTGGTTTTGCTGATTTTAGTAAAATTTTTATGAACTTTTATTTTTTCGTATTGCTTTCTTGAATAGCTTTGTTATAAATATTTTTTTTTTGAACAAAAAAAAGCACAACTGTCACAAACCTTTTTTTGTGTTTAGAATTAAAGCTCATTTTAATCTCGAATGGATGTTGTTAACAGTTCAATGAGTAGTACTTGGAATAAACATTGCTTGACCGTCCATTATACGAAGATTGAAAGGTCATAATCGCAACCTAGTTTAAGAAAGATAAGGCAGGCACCTACCAAACAAGTCCACTTAAAAAAAAACATAAATTCACTTACTGACTTTTGTAAATTATAATAAGGGATCAAAAATTTTGTACTAAACGATATACATGATGAACTTCCCATCTTTTCTGACGATGTGTCTTTTCGGGCGAACGACTAATTCTCTATTATTCTTGAAATCCAAAGTACCAGTGAGTAGCAGCCCTAACTCACTTCCTGTCGGAAGGTTGCAAACGTGAACAATATTACTTACAATTGCAACAGTTTTACCTTTGTGCTCTGTACCCCACCTTGTTTATTAAATATATTTGTTTGTTCGGTTCTTCTGTTCTCGTAGTTGTTATTGAAAATTTCAAATAAAGTGCAAAGTTAACTACGTTAATTACTCATGTATTGCCATAATGATCGAAAAAATTATAATCGATCAATTTGTTTGCGTGGTTACATGAAACACTTGATTGTTTTTTAAATGTTTAATAAATTATCTGAACTTTCAGCTGTGAACTGATTTTACAAAATGATTATGAAAAGATAAAATCAGAGTTCCTAAAATGAAGAGCAATTAATAATCATGAAAAAAAAACTGCTGAAAAAATATTATTATTAAAAAATAATTGCAGGTATTGCAATTATGTATGAAACGGCAGTTTCTTTTTAAACGGTCAAATGAATGTAACAAAAAAACAAACAATGAGAGTGATTCTAGAATTATGTGCACCTTTTTGTCGACGTTTCATAAGTGCCCATGTAGATCTATGTGAAATAAAATATTTGATTTTGATATGTTTAAAAAATTCAAGGTACTAGATTAGGCGTTCATGTCTCTTCCACCGTACAAGCTCTGTTTTACTTACCAACCCAATAAGAATTATAAACTGAACCTTAATGCCAACTGGATTTACCCCTGAAAACGTGTCGACTCACAAGAATCAGTACAAACTCGACAGTCACAGACAAAATTTTATTTAAATCAGTTTCTTGCAGAACAAACAGTAGCACAAACTCGGTGAGTGCAAACAGCCCGCATATACTCATTACGTGCCTCGCTCACGCATTTCGCAATGATTTTCTTTGAAACTCCCTTTAAATTACCTTGCAAACAACGCCCCGCTGCAAATTAGGAAAGTCTGGAACTTAGATTTTGGATGTGAGAATTGAAGCGACAATTAGGAGTTGGATCAGATGGTCGTAATCCCAGGGAAATGTACATACATACAAGAAGTCTTTGGAACTGGATTATTGTAATTTCGGATTGCAAGGGCTTTCTTTAGATGTGTAATTTAGATACCGCGGCCCTGGAACATAAAGGGCCAATGAAGGAACATGGGTGGTTTTTAGTCAGTAAGAGTCTGACACTCCCTTCCACTCCGCCCAGAGCGGGAGGAGTCATTTGATGATTTCCCACCCTCGAAAAAAAAAAAAAAAAGGTTTGTGATGAATTTACTTTGATCTTAAAAGGTTTTTTTTTGTAACATTCACTTACGATAATGATTGTACTAGGGTGGCTGGTGATTTCGCTTACAGCGGCTACAGAAATAAACATTCTGTGAAAATTTCAGCTTTCGTAACTATGACGGTTTATGAGATACAGCCTGGTGACAGACGGACGGACAGCGGAATCTTAGTAATACTGTGCCGTTTTACCCTTTGGGTACCTGTGGTAACCCTAAAAATGTTCTAAATATGCAACAAAAGTGCTAAAATATGCAACATAAAATTGAAATAATTGAATACGACACAACCTAATAATAAACAAACAACCCAATTAAAAGACACAAAACATTCCTAAATCAAATCCCGTTTACAAAATAAACTCAAAGAAGAAATAAATACAAGTAGTATTTATTTCTTCAACGGCAATAAATACAGATTTTATTCATTAACGTAAAATATTTAAGCAAATCGTTGGTAATAATATTAAGTTGTTAATAAATTATCTTACGTAACTTGTACTCCGTGACCGAGTTTGAGAATTTCTCGTAGAATCGTGGCCACTCAACGAAATCAGGTCTCTGATTTATGATGCTTGCTTATGAAAGGTGAACTTGGAATCTATTTTATTTGTGCTGTGTTCAAAGGTTAATAGTTGCCAGCTTAATACAGGTGGAAATTCACTAAAAGTCCTGGTAATTTTAGCTCTCGTTGGAAATGAGTATTTGTGTCGAAGTTAGGTAGGTTTACTACTGTAGCGGCACTACAAAAAGTACTACAGCAACATAGGACAAAAAGTACTACAGCAACATAGGACAAAAAGTACTACAGCAACATAGGACAAAAAGTACTAAAGCGCCATCTATGACACAAATGACGAACTAACATCAAAATCCTAAATAGCGCAATTAAAGTTATCCGCAACTTAAGACGATATAGAAAAACCTGACAACAACTGTCAAGCAGACACAACACCCGTCTGGTCGGAGGATCCTCCCTTTTCTATGGGGGATGAAAAACTTTACACCCTGTTATTTAAACCCCTAAAATATCTAACTTATTTCTTCCAACGACAAATTTTCATTAAAAAAGTAAAAGATAGGTTATGGTAATTTTTTTTGGTATGGTTGTTAATTTTTCTTTCCAGTTCTTGGAATCAGAAGACAGAAACAATTACAAGTTTCTGGACTTTCTTGATGTTTCGCTGGTGCAGAACCACTTTTTGATACCACTTTTCTGTCGTTCATACAATTTATAAAGTAAAAGAAGATAAAACTGTCATTCAAACTCCTAGGACTTGTCTAGTTTAATATTTTCTCTCTATTAATATTCCAGACATGCTTCAGATTCAGTTTTGCCGTGTTACGTCAAGACGTCATTTTGCTGCTCTTGTGAAATTGACATGTCAGCGTTAGGTTTCTCTTGGTAAATGGCTATATTCTCCTAGTGAAATCTCAGAGTAATTCTAAGCTTCCGTCATACATCCTTGCTACACTCATCTTCATAATTGTATTGCAGGCTACATAACGTTGGGCCTGTGGACGGTGTGGGCTAGCTCGCCGTCCGTCCGTCGTATGACGACGGGCAGGCCGTGTCGACGGCGCGTTCGTGTTCCACGCGCGCCTCAAAGAGTTGTCAGCAAACGGGAGGGGCCCGCAATGGCCGGTGCCTGCCAGGGCTGCGGGACTGTTCGAAAGAGATACCGCGGCCCTGGAAAGGGCCAATGAAGGAACATGGGTGGTTTTTAGTCAGTAAGAGTCTGACACTCCCTTCCGCTCCGCCCAGAGCTTGGGGTCATTTGAATATTTCACACCCACCAAAAAAAAAGGCTACATAACGTTGCTTTTATAGGTTAAGTTTGACGATCTCGAATTTTCGATAGTACGTTTTAAGGATCGTGATCCACCTTGTTTGTTATTTGTTGTTTGTTTCTGGTTCCAGCTTAGCGTCAGATATGTACTGGGCTGTCGCTGTCCTATTCTCGCAGTTGCCCGGAAATATAGCCCCTATAACTGGAGTTTGTCCGTCCGTTCGGGATCCGTTTTGACCTCTTGATCTTTTCGATGTTCAGGACTTGATTCTTGGCCAATGAAATGTTTACGGTAACGGCTTATGCACTCTGCAGAACATAACGTTTTTTTACGTTTACAAAGACGGGTCCACAGACCATTTGAAAAAATAAAAAAAGTAGTATTCGTTTCCAAAAGTAGGTATCTATCTATAACTTTTCGATCCGCGAGATTTTCAGCTGGTATTAAAATTAGTAACGTAGCTATTTGAACCCACAACTGTATAAACCAAACTACTATATAAGTAGAGTGTTAAATATACATTTTGATAAATTCCTAGAATTGTTAGAGCAGTGTCAAAAGCGAGATAACTGTAGCATATCTAATAACCATTAGTGACAAAACTGAGACATTTCGGGGAACTGTAGCCGTGAGACTGTGAACTAATTACTTGCCGGGTTTAATAGGTGAGTTGGCTTCGGGGTCGTACTAAAATATTCAGACTGATAATAGTGTTTTAATATTCTTATAATACTCAGAAGGCTCCTTTGAGTCCATTACATCTATTATATATCCTTTGACGCTATATAAATCAATAGTTTCCAACGAGTAATATACGTTCCTGGTTGATGGCAATGTTAAACACAACTTGAGAAATATCGGTGTACTATTAGGTGCTCTTTTGTCTTACCTTGCTGTGATGTTATGTGTGTTAATAATATGCCTAGCTAGGGGAGTGTTAACAGGTAAGATGTGGACTAACCCCTTGGGGTATGCATCTATAGCCTATGGTAGTACCACACGGACCTACTCGTACATGATGTTATAGTCTTCCCTAATCACACTCTATACAAATACAATTCAAACTACGCTAGTCCAGCAGCTACCAGCCACACCCTAACGTTAACATAACAAACATATTTATTTGTCTATAACGACCCCACTGTTGGGAACGTTTCCCCCAGCTCTCAGTGTGAGAGACCTTTACGGTTATCTTCGGGATAATATTATCGTTAAGTAGGTACGCAAAGCTTCACTATAAAACCAATTTTTATGTTTGCTTAAGAGGCTTGGCACATGAAAAGCTTATAATATGAGAAACTAGCTTCTGCCCGCGGCTTCACCCGCGTGGTCAACATGAAAAAAATAAAATATTTTTTTTTCTGAAACATACTACAAGCGCTCTCACTCTCTGTCTCATCGAATATACGAACTGATATAAATATCCCAAACCAAGCAATAAAGACGAAGTTCTCCGTAAAACTAATCTCTGGGATAAGAGTAACTGTATGGTATTAACAGAACTCAAAGCGTGTGTGAAAAGATCTAATTAAGAAACAACCAGAAGTGGGTAATAAACAATTAATATTGTTTACAACGAAATACTTTAACTACTAACTATAGTAGTAATTCTTTGAAAACAATATTTTTTGTTTTTCCTTCAGGTGCACCACTGTTACTCCACTCTCTATCCCATGAACAACAAGAAAATAGCTTTTTTCACACATGGGCAACGGCTTTCTGCATTTCTGCCGAGGGACTTGGGCCAACATAATATGATGAGTAAAATTTACTTATGTAATTAAAAAACAGCCGGAAACAAGAATACTCTTAAGTCTAAAGTAAAACGCCACTATGAATGATTGACACTCCTTTAATTTCCGTGCTAGCAGTACTCCAAGTCACCTTACACCCGTAGAACATTCCAGAATGCATGCAGTAGGTACTGCAAACTGCCACTGTAAAACTAATTGGATCCCAGTTTGATAGGGAAGATGGCAGGAATGCGAAAATTGTGCGCAACGCTATTTATTGTGCACTGGCTTATTGTATGCGATGGGTTATTGCAAAAATACAGGTGTACTTGAGAAATAGGTTCTACGTTTATTAGCCTATTTCCTCCCACTGCTGATCAAAGGCTTCCACCATAGGCTTCCACACTTCTCTGTCTGATCTCCCTTGCTTACATCATAATTCTCTTGCCGTTATTCCAATTAATTTGGGGTCGGCGCAGCATCTCTTCTTCTTCCATACTTCGCTATTGCGTCATCTCACCAGTCACCTCCTTTTTTTCCATAATTATCATCCTTCACACAGTCCATCCATCGTTTCTTTGGTCTTCCTCTACTCTTATACCCATTCATATTCATACTCAAAACTTATTATACACTTGTTTATTGATTTAAGTCAATAGCCGGAAAAATATACATGTGTCTGTTGAGGCAAGAAGTAAGAGATACCTACTATTGCTACAAAAACAGTTTTTTACCGATATGTAAGGACTAACAAGAAACATAGTCTCAACAAAATTAAGGTAAAGGGTTTTCCAATAAAGGCGGGTAGATGTTGAAATGAACTAAAACAAGCTGTGTGGGTCACACCATATTTCTATTCCAATAATCAGATTATGAAATAGATAACACCGGATAAAATAAAAAAAGTTGACTTTTTTTTCGTCTCCTGTAAAGTTGCAATGTTTTAGATGGAAGATATTGGTAGATCGTCGTCGATAAACACGTATCCAGTGAACTAATATATTCATCATAAAAACTCACAGTAAAAAGCTATTAGCACCCTTCGAAAATTACATTTCATCCCCTAATAACGGTGTTGATTGAGTCATAAGAAACTTTTATGGAAGTGTCAATAATTGAACTGAGGGAGGGACATAGCATTTGCATAGTCATAGTGGCGTAAAACCGCTTCATTGCCTTACAACCTAATAATGAACTTGAATAAACTGTGTTGGGAGATTTTATAGGGTGTATTTTTCGTTATATTCTTTGATTATGAAAAAAATGTTTTCTTTATTAAAGACGACCCCATAAGGTACCAGTGTTTATTGTTATCTTGTAACTGGATTTGGAGGTCAGATAGGCAGCCTTGTAATATTCTGGCATTCAGCTGCATCTGGTTGGACTGGAAGCTGACCACAATTGTTGGGTAAAAATTAGGCAGGTGATGATCAATGTCTATCGATGGGTATCGTGTGCTTACACAATGATATTTTGAATTTATCCTGGTTACCGTAAAAAACCTGAAAGCTACTTGTAAATAGATGACCAGAGCTAAAGCTTGTGGTATCATAATTCCAGATTTCCTAGCACTGTCCAAAGTGCACAATGATAACCAAATTTTCGTCAATAAAAGTAACTATGTCAATCTGATTCTTCTTCGTCGTTCTCTCAATATTGACTATCATGGCCACACTCGAGTTTCTATGATAATAGAGATAACGTAACATAACATCACGCCTGTAATCCACTTAGGGTTAGGCAGAGGTGTACCTTATAGTTCCCCCCACATTTCGCCAGTTATGTTTAAGTCTTATGTAATAGGGGTGCGCCTATTGCCATCAACCGGGCACGAATCAAGCCGCTCCCGACCCGGAAATCGACTCCAGGACCTCATGCTTAGCAGTCGCGCTTACGACCACTCGACTGACGATGCAGTCGATTATGAAAGATTTATTAGAATTTAATTGTATTAATAGAGGCCCAAAAAACATAACCACAGGTACAACAAACGTCATAATCAAAACAAACTATCCCCACACACTGCTCCGTTCATTACTAGCTCCACAAACTTCATCCAAAAGGACGTACGACCCGCCGCCGGCAAAACGGCTAAACTATTCTATGCATTTGTGATTGATCCGATAACCGGGGAAGAGACCCTTCGTGTGTTATTTAGCAGCAATCGGACATGATTGGTGCGGCTCCCTCGAGGTCGGATGATGGATCGTCCCCTGGTTTTTACCTGCCGTTATCTGCAACAGTGATTATGTTTTGAGTTAACTTGAATTTATTTGGCTGTGATAACTCGGTCCATAGGTTGTTCGTTTATTTGAGTATGGAGTCAATTTCAATTTAAATATTGGTTCGTTCTAGAAATTAGCTTTACATTTTGTGGTCTCTGTTTAATTCCTCACTATTTTTTTGTTTAAACAAAGACAAGATATTAGCAACAAGATTAACTACTGGAAATCCTACCTACCGGCTGCCTTTGGATGATCATCAGAGCAATAAATCAATCAACTCAACTTATAACTGTCCACTGCGTAGCATAGGTCACTCCCAAGCCCTCCTTTCGCCTTCTGCGTCCAGTTTATCTAAGCATTCTTTTGAATGTTCAATCACACCAAAAGACTGGTATATTGGTTTTTGTGAACCAATCTAAAAAAACAATAGGGATCATCATCATTCTCCTGGTCCTATTTATGCTAATTCGTTTGGAGTCGGCGCAGCATGTCTTCTTTTTCCATACTTCTCTATTAGTCATCATCGTAGCCACCCCCTTTCTAGCCATATCATCGTTCACACAAGCTATCCATCGTTTCTTTGGTCTTCCTCTACTCTTATAACCATCTACAGTTATACTCAAAACTTTCCATAAGTCAATCGGTTACCAAAAAACCAGACAAACCAGACGTGTCTTAAGAAACTCGTCAAAAAGGCAGTGCAATCTTAGCAAAACATGTAATAGACCCTTTAATAACGCCACAGCGCTACCTAAGTAATTACCAACGTTGCTAAATGAAATTTCGTATGCTAATTGACTAAATACAATTATGGGAGCGAACCTAAGACTGCGAGTACCTTGGTTGGTAGCAATGATGTACTTCATTAGAGGTGTACTGGAAATGGCTAGAACACAAGGTGGAAGGATATCGAGGCACAAGCGGTCACCACGTATTCAGTACATACCAAACACCCCCACTTATTTCTCAACGGTTATAAAACAGATCTGCTGTTTCATACTTTTTGACATTGCATTTTTCATTCACAGCTGTTTTTTAGGCTTCCGTGCCTCAAAAGGAAAAAACGGAACCCTTATAGGATCACTTTGTTGTCCGCCCGTCCGTCCGTCTGTGTGTCTGTCAAGACCACAGAAATATTAAAAACAGGTCAAGACCCTTTATCTCGGGAACGCGTGGAGGTATCGAGTTGAAATTAAAACTATATACTCAAGTCTACAGTCCCTTGAAGCTGTGAAAAAACTAAACTTCTAAGTTCACGTAATAATAAAGATACGGCTGTTTATGCCGCAAAAACGTATATTTCGACACTCTCATAGGAGTCATAACTTATAGGGTACTTTCCATTGACCTAGAATCATGAAATTTGGCAAGAAGCATTGTCTTATAGCACAAGTAAAGGGAAAAATCTGAAAACCGTAAACATGTTGTTTAATAACAAAATACCTACGTTTATACGGAACTCTCGGTGCGCGAGTCCAACTCGCACTTGGCCTGTTTTTTTTTTTAATTACCGATTAAAAATTTCTATGTGGGGTGCGGTATGACGTAGTGGATACGATTGTTTGTACGTCGATTTCCCTTCCACCCTGTATCAGAAAGGTGTGGTCATATTAAAGGGTGTGATACAGACCATCAAATTAAACAAATATCTCCGTTGGAAAAAATTGTTCGAGAAATCGGGAAAAAATAATCAGCTATGTAAATCGGGTCGAGTAGGTATTGAAAGGAGAATGCTCGTGGATATATGGAATCCCGTACCATGCTGCATCAAAATCAAACTTTGTTTTTTATAGACTACACTGATCGTATTAACTCCTACAAAAATTATTTTTGAAAAAAAAACCCGCGTTTCAGAGTTATTTTATAAAATCGAAACTAACCTAAAAAGTAGGTCTATTTTTTCGACGCTACCAACGACGTATTTTAACACACATACATTAGATTATTGCTCTAAAAACAGCGTAATACACTAATATTAGTAAGAATTACGAGTTAAAGTAACATCCACAGTATGCTTGACTGAAACTCGATTTTATTTTAGACCTTTATATTATATTGCCAATACTGTCAGTCAGTACAGTACAAATGTCAGATGCCACAGATAAGATAACTATAAACCATAGAGTAGTAAGTGCTATAAACTAGTCGGGATTTAGGGATGTAATCGATAAATCAAAATCTTTAGGCTGAGAAAATCTATTTTGTGGCAAATAGCAATAAACCAAACTAAATCGATTTGGTGTACTGATCTTACTTAATTGTTGCTGTTATTCAAAGAAAGCAAAGCAAATACAGCTTGGCAAAAAAGAGTCTGACGCGGTGACAGTTGGAACTAATATCGATGATTGTGGTTACTTGTCAACTGCTAGTACATTCTGTGTCAACAGTGTGTATATCCTAGTGGTTTTTCATAGATTTTTAAAAATTATCAACTTTCCTTGCGTAATTAACTATTTAAAATGAATAAAACTATTCGAAGCAGTGGCAGTGGCGACCTCATTTATTCCACACTCTTTTTTGCCAAGCTGTACATATTTGTAATTCTTGAAATGTTTTTCAAGCAAACGTTATAGTTATATATGTATAATAAACAAAAGAAACGATTACTGGTTAATCGATTCATCAAAAAATCGATTCCATTGCATTCTACATCAATAAGACTATCTGTGAACGGCCAATTAACCATAGACAAAATAACTATACTATAATCTTCTCATTTTTATTGTATGCCCTACACGTTGGAGTAATTTGAAGCGAGGCAGGTATAGTTTTTCACATAAAATAACCGTCAAAAACAAAAGCGGCCGAATGCATTTTTTCACAGGACTTTTAGAGTCCGCTCGACAGACAAGGGTTTTTTCAATTGAAACGGAACGTCATTTATATTCAGTTGAAACGGAACGTCATATAAAGGGAGTAAAACAATATCCATACTTTTAAACTCAAAATTATATTTCCAGTTCAAAAATCAAATCCCCGACGCGTAATGCCATAAAAAAATATGAAACTAATTACTATAAAATTTTGGTTTTGAGGCGCGAGACTTTTTGGTACCAATTTTGGTCATTGTCCTTTACATGGGATAGTAGATTATTTGTTAGCAATTACGATGTTTTATACATGGACTAACAAATTCAGTTTGACGATCTGAATTACACCCTGAAATATTACCACAGCTTTCTGATACATGCTGTATTATGGAACCTAAAGAAGCTGGACGCAGTCAAGTGTTAAGAAGACTCGTCAAAATTACCCGCCTGTCAAATTATACCATGGGCTCTTGATCATTCACAGCCATAGAGAATATAACCACTTTGTTCACAGCCAATAACATCAGTTTATGCGCCTGATTTCTTGTTAGACTATTTTCGTGTTGATTTTCGTCACAAAACGTTGGTCAATCAAACTGATTCACTTGTGCAAAAGAGTTCATCATTGCAAAGTAATTCTCTGGTCTCTTTAGTATTTTTTTTTTGCCACAAACACGCCATTTTGTATTGGCAAAACATAGTGCACATATTCACACAGACACACACAGTGTCACAGTGGACATGCTAAATATCCCGTTTCTAGTCTGTATTATAATACCTGTGTTCACAAATAAAGATTGATTTGATTTGATTGATTGCATCAAAATTTTCAAAAGCGACACTGCATCTAAATCACTTTAGAGTATTACAACTATGACGAAATGGGTTCCAACAATAAAATTCTCTCTTTAGCTAAATAAATCCTACTTAACCGAATAAACAAAAATCCTTAATCAGACCGTTTCTTTTCTTACCGAATCAATTTTGCTTACTTATGAAGACTAAAAAAACTATGTAGAAGAAAACACTGATCTGTGTTGTATCCATAAAATAAGCCGGACGTTAATAGATAATTATAATCAAATATCAAGTTTAAGGCGTGGAGCAGGTGGCGGAAGCAGACTCGCGATAACTTTGGGCCCTCGTTGTTGTTTACCATCATTAAATTAGATCCCATGGTGGACATCCCTTCCTAAATGTTACAATGGAAATCACTCCACTATGTTGAGACAGAGGAAAATTTTCTCCACTGAAATAGATAGCGATCAGCCAACTAAACTGAGTTCAAGAGCTGTCAGTGTCATCATAACTAAGGATTTTTTTTACTGACGACTTTGGAACGCCGTTTCGATGTTCTAGCCGTGTTCATTGTTATTGGTGTAATTTTACCTGAATGTTAAAAATTCCATGTTACAAATGTAACATACTATGTCTATAATAAATTATCGTTAGACATACTAATTAATAGACGTATTTGTTTATTTCACGCCAAAAAGAAAATTACTTTTGTGTGCTTTAAGCACTGTACTTGTAAAAAAATGTCCATACTTATATAAAGAAACATTTTTACATTCTTATTACATTAATATCTTTCAATGTTGCGTTGTCATACGGACCAGGGCGTGAGAACTGGGACATAAGAAGCAAGTTATAGTGATCTTATCAGCGATGATGATAATTGAAAAGTAAAAACCGGACTAGTGTGAGTCCGGTTTTGCGGTTCGCGTGGAGAGGGTTCTGTACGTTAATTATCTAAATTCCGTAATTTGTTTTAAAGCTGACCCAAATTTGTTACCATAGATTTCTTATAGGTTTACCTGTAATCTGTAGGTAAAGAACAATTTTTTTCAAAATTTTCGGTTCTGTAGTTCGGAGTTAAGGAGCCAATTTATATTATTATAATGGTCAATTTTCGCCTATTTTCTTAATAGTTTTGAAATTGTTTTGAAGTTATTTACTTTAAAACTATTTATCTTAAAATTATAAAAAAATGAGATGCTCACAATGAGCCCTTACATTGATTGATAACACAAATAGTTCGAAAAACTTTTTTTTATATGAGATCAACCACTTTCTATGGAGCTTTGGTACTCATGCCAAGTTCTTTGTGCATTAACAAAATATATGTTATTAAAAACTTTATTATACCAATATTCCAACAGTTTTTGTTTGAATCTGGTAAGTAGTGGGGTTATCGAGATATCTTAGTTCGAATAATGAAAAAAAAAATCGAATATTATATATAGTGGTGAGGCATATTGAGGACAACCTGATGCTATTTTACACATGCAAAATCCTTTTTCAATGTAGATATAGCTTGAACATTTAGGCTAAAACTATTATAATCGCAGTTAATCGGTGACGGAGGTAGAATGAAGGCAAGAAAAAACGAGGTTTCCTTTTTTTTCCTTTACTTTTTTTTTTTTTTTTTTACTTTTTTTTCTTTACACGTTATTTTTGTTTAACACAATCATTACCTTTAAAATCTATTTTTTTAGTTATCCTACTAGTTACGATTCCCAGTTTTGCTGAAAATAATTTACAATTTGATGCTTGATATAATATTAAAAATTTTGGCATGTACAACTCAGTACCAATTTGGTTGATCTCCTTTCTAATTTACCCCCCTAAAGTTCAACAATTTACGTTACACGTCCGTCTTTGGGTCACCGACTTACATATGTGTACCAAATATACCAATCCTATTGAAATCACTTCTAAAGCGATTTTCCCTTGTCTAGACCCTCAGGACAGAAGGACTTACAAGAAAATACTCATACCACATCCAGTAGCTAAACCTAACGTTCACTGTTAATTAAATATCAAGTTTAAGGCGCGGAGCAGGTGGCTGGAGCGAACTCTTGATAACGTGTGGCCCTCTCTATTCGAGACACGGTTTTTGAGGTAAACCTTATTTACGTCCACAACTTTACTTTTCAGGTGCGGTTCATTTTGGGATCGCGTTCATTTATTGCCGAGGAGCTCGTGGCTAAATACGAACACCCACTCGGGTCGATCTTTAGGTCAAGCCGTGCTTACCTAGGTTGGTCCGTGGATGGGTGACCACCCATTACATACCGAGTTTCCTCCGTGCCTCGGAAAGCACGTTAAGCCGTTGGTCCCGGCTGTCACTTGTAGATCTTTGACAGTCGTAACAGGTAGTCAGTGACCCGAAAGTCTAACAACCAGTCTTACCAAGGGGTATCGTATCACCTAGCGCTAACTGGGTTGTGGAGGTCAGATAGGCAGTCGCTCCATGTAAAATACTGGTATTCAGTTGCATCCGGTTAGACTGGAAGCCGACCCCAAAATAGTTGGGATAAGTTGGGACTAGGCAGATGCTGTTCATTTACAGTCGTTTGAGCGGTTTGATGCCATTTTGGTATGATCGGTGATTGAGGTTGGGGCAGCCTATGTCCATCTGTGGACGTCTTTTGGCTTGTAATATGACCATAACGACCTTCTATTTTTTTTTGACTTGTCAAATTACTTGGGTCAAGATTAATGGAATCAACTAGATGAACAGGTTGATTAATACAGGTTTTTTCCATATGGGGCCATACGAGAATTACTTCATGACACAAAATCAAATCGAAAATCTGTTTTTTTATCTGACTATATTATGAAAAGAACCTATCTCTCGAACGGTAGCAGCAACTTTTTGTAATGTTCAACCTCATCTAAACAAAAAATATCAAACACGTACCCAATCCTTTTAAAGGTGTCTCATCTAAAATTCCGTTTTTACTCCACTACACAACTAACTTTCGCCAACAGATCGGTACCTACTCCATTTCAATGAAAATTCGTCATTGATATTCCATATAGAAACGGAATAAAAAATGTTTCGATACTTTTAACTATAATGGTCTTTTTAATAAATATCACAAACAGATAATCTGCATGTTCTGTACCTGACATTATAGAAAAAGGCACGAATTCATATTTATATTTTGTAAAATCCAATTAGCTACGAAAATACGTAACAACTGTAGTACTCGTAGCACGTAGCTACGCGCGTAGCACCTTTAGAAGTTGAAGAAATAGGTGTATTGTATTGCTACATTGACACAGTCAGAGTATGCTTGGATCGAGTGGACTTGGATAATAAGCTGAAGTGGCAATAGGTCGGCCATGTTAGCCGTAGAACCGATGACTGTTGGGGTAGACACGTGGTGTTCTTGAGTGGAGACCACAAATCGGCAAACGTAAGGTGAGACGCCCTCAGACTCGGTGGAGCGACGATGTTCGCAGGGTGGCTGGATGAGAGTTGCTGCGAATCGAGTTAAGTGGCGTGCGATTCAGAAGGCTTATGACCAGCGAACCGCTGTAGGCTGCTGATTTACTTGCCGTTTATACTTAAACTATCTATTTCTCATGCTCAAATCTTTTCTCTTTCTTTATCTTTCTCAAACTTTAGGGTTTTACAGGTCTACAAATAGCAAGAGCAAATCGGTTAGATCGGCTGGTAAAATAGTCCTATATTTTCTGTATACACTTGTGGCTTGAGGAGCTCGTTGCTAAATAATATCAGTCCCACTGGTAGATCTTCAAGGTTAAAAACTGCTTGCTAAGGTCAGTCCATGGATGGATGACCACAGACCATCCATTACATAGTTCGGAAAGCACGTTTAGCCGTTGGTCCCAGCTATCATTTGTAGATCATTGACAGTCGTTACAGGTAGTCAGTGGCCCGAAAGTCTTACAAACAGTCTTACCAAGGGGTAACGTATTACCCAGTACTAATTAGGTAGGTTGTAGAGGTCAGATAGGCAATCGCCCCATGTAAAATACTGGTATTCAGCTGCAACTGGTTAGACTGGCAGCCGACCCCAACATAATAAGGACCCAGGTGGATACTGAGCCTGTTTCTTAAGCTATTTTACCTGCATCAATCAGTACCGATCCGTACCAATTTTCAGTGCTGGAAACATGTACATTATACAAGCTCCCATTACACGATGGCATAATATAATACTAGCTTCCGCCCGCGGCTTCGCCCGCGTGGTGTGTTGATAAAAATCAGCCTATATGTTAATCCAGGGTTTAACCTATCTACATACCAAATTTCAACCAAATCGGTCCAGCCGTTTATGCGTGAAAGAGTAACAAACATCCACACATCCATTCTCACAAACTTTCACATTTATAATATTAGTAGGATTTACATTCTCGAAACATTGTTTATCACTTTGTCAGATTTACTTACCCATTAATATGGTGAAATCTCCATCAACAAAATTACTTACCCATTAAAGTCCTTGTTACAATAAATATTTCATAGAATTAAATAACATTAAGAAGAGAAATTCGTTGAGAATTCTATCAGACGATTGCTATTCGGGCCGGGTTGCGTTCACTATGTACTAATCGTAAATAAATCTTGAGAGAGTGGCGAGGTAGTAAATTGAACGCGTGACTCGGACTTGTAAGGGTGGCTGCACATTGTCGACTTTTGAGTTAATAAGCAAGGGACATTTTATAAAGAAGTGCCCCACGGTTTCACCCGCCGCTTTTGACTTGTTTTCTTTTTGCTCGGCTCCTATTAGTCGCCTATAGCCTTCTTCGACAAATGGGTTATCCGAAATTTAAAAAAAATCAATTCGAACCAGTAGTTTCTGAGATTAGTGCGTTCAACCAAACAAACAAATAAACAAACTCTTCAGCTTTATAATATTAGTATAGGTATTTACAGACTTTTGCGACTTCCAATTAAATTAAGCTTAAGGTTTACCCAAACTAGTACGCACAAATTATAATGGATCGTCTGTGGACATCGGACATCGGCATTTATAAATACTTCAGTACATTATCTGCCAGAGTCTAATGCTCGGAAGTGAAGCTTAGATGGTTTCGTCATGTAGAAATGATGAGTGATAGGCGACTAAGAAACAAAAGGTATATACACGGCAGATGTAGTGGCAACGCCGGGAGGGGACGCCCTAGAAAGAGATACACTAACATTATTGGTGAGGTTCTTCAGAAAGGTTAAGTGCGTAGTACTTGTAACCGGCGTGCGTGTATGACCAGATATATGAACGTGAACGAAGCAAAAGGAGTATGTAAGAATCGTAGCATTCTGTGGTTTCTGCCTAGCCCCATGTGAAAAAGGCGTTAATATTTATAATATATAATATCTATAATATCTTGGGACAACCAACACACCGCCATCTGATCCCAAACTAGGCAGAGCCTGTACTATGGCAACCAGACAACTGATAAACATACTTATATTTTTCTAAATACATACATATTATAGATAAATTACACATTCAGATACAGAACAAATAATCGTACTCATCGCGCAAAGATTTGTCCTGCGTGGGAATCGAAACCACGACCTCCGTCCTAGCAGTCAGGGTCACTAACCACCTGACCAACAGGCCAATCAAATACCATAAGTTTAGCCATAGTACGTTTACGGTTAGGGATGTTAAGTTTCTTTACGTTTTCAAAGATCCATAGTTTCTCACAATTGATGTAACAAAAACAGTTATTTGTCTTAAAGGTAACAAAAATTGATTTATTATAAAACACCTTTAGATGTATAAATAACACGTTCTAGCCATAGTTCCTACTATCAACGGCCGCTTCACCAAACAACAGCTGTACACATTTTTACAGCCGCCATAACTGGACACGACTCTTGTTACAAACACCTCTTTGTCATAGGAGTCACAGACAGCCCACTGTGCCGAGCCTACAAGGAGGAAGTCGAGACAGCAGCCCACGGGCTTCTAAACTGGCCAGAGGTTGCCGCATACAGAGAAAAGTATGTCGGTAAGCCAGGTACGTTCCGCGAGGTTGTCAGTTACACCAAGGCGTTGCTGGCCTTTCTCGGGGTGCTGGGGTAGATCGAATGATCGAATTTCCCTCACGTACGCAAAATACGCGCTTTGAAGGCGGAGTTGCGGACACCAGCCCGTTATACAATACAATACAACTACAGTTCTAAAATTAATTCTCAATTCTTTATTGCGTACTATAATGTATAATTGGTAAGGAAATAAATATACTAGTCACAATTATAGACCCTGTCGGGCACAGCATAGATCAAATAGGAGAGAGGAGGAAGAACACTGGCTGTTTATTGTGATAAATATTCTTAGTAGTTAAATATTTTGTAAGTTATATTGTTTTATTAATACAGAATCGAATTTAAGAGAGGTAATTATTGTTTTATAAATAATATACATTTATATATTTAGTAGCATTGTAAAATCATTTATTTTTTTAGATTATTAATTATTGTTTTATTTACTTCTTTATTCATTTTTTAACATATTATTTTTATTTATTACATAATTAATATTTATTATACTAAGGTAAGTTATTTATTGGACGCTTCGTATTTATTTAATAATTTATATTTCTATTAAAGGACAAATTGTCTTCAAAAACTTTTCAACGTTTTTTTTTTCTAAGATTAAACGCAAGTGTGTGCCTACTCTAACCTTAAACGTAAATAATCAGGTGAATAGTTAAGGGTTTTATGCTTTCACAGAAGGGCATAAATGAACCTTTATCTACTCGAGCCTGAAAACTTTTTGTACGGAGCACTTTGTTAGGAACATGATAAAAATAACGTAAAACTTTATCGTTTCGATAAACGCAGCATTATTACAGAACTTAATATTGCATTACTGAGATTGTTTCTACAATATGGGCTGTGGATTTTTGGTTTATTTGTGTAAAAACTGGGATTCATCATTCTCCTGCTTGGGATTAATGAATCGTATTGTAGTTTCAAATGGTTTATGGAGAAGAATATCTATTTTTGTGATGTGAGTAAAAGGGCTTTTTAAAACTAAAATGACACACTACTAACTTACTCATACTTTCATTCAAATTGTATAAATGAGGTAACTCTTTTTGTCTGGTGGTCTGTCTTTTATCTTGTCATACTGTAGCGTCTAAACAGATTTTGATGTTTAGTACAGAGATAGTCCTTGACCTGGGCTAGTTCAAGTACCCATGTGATAATTTGCGAACTTATCGAAGCTCGTGGGTAATTATTATTTAAGCCATCGTAACCATCGAATTAGCAATATTGTTATTTTTCTATTTTGGTGTACAATAAAGTATAATAGGTGTAAAAGTACCCTTGACGAAGCCGAACGGTACTTTGTTCTCCCCGCGTCATTGCGATCGTGTCCAAAACTGGAAACCTTCTAGTTGCGGAGATATTGGGGGTCAAAATTCCAACCATTTCAAGTTTTTTTTTTTAATATAAGATTTTAATGCAATGACTTTACTTTTCATACCTCCACGACCCCCGTACATGCATCAAACAGCGCAATGTTGTGTGCGTAAAATTAAGTCCTACCGTAAAACGTGATTTTAAACCCGAAAAAAAGTCGTTTCCCAGCAATAATTTTTGCGTAGAGTTACTTAGTTTGATGTACAGAATACTTGGTGGACGGCTCCGTGAATAGTCCCTTTACACTATGTATTTTATTCTAAGCCTTTTTGTCGAAAGAGCCTCATAGTATTTATGAGGCAACTTGATTCTTAATGCGTGTTAGTTTAGATATAAAATTGATCAATTTCCTTCTAACATTTGCAAAACAAACTATTCCACTATTTCACAAACCTATACCTAAAAAAAAACAAACCAAACAATATCAATTTTTACCACCGCCATGACAATAACAATATACTCAAAATTGCCCTTTTTATATCACTATCGTTTCCGCAAGGCGATATTAGCCACTTGGTTAGTTCTACTGGATCATGTATGGGAGGCACGTACAAAATGGCCGCCGGTCTTGATGACTTCATGCTCCTTCTAATCGGCGGGAAAAACAATCTGCGAGGGAGAATGAGGTAACTGGAGGTCAATTTTTGATGGGTTCTTGTAGAAGTCTGTTTTTGGGCAAAAGTATTGCGCGTGATGTCATTTGTGATACTATTTTTGGTAAGAAAAGTGATGGTCTAGGTGAGATTACTCTGAGCTATAAGAATACTTTGCTTTGAAATTACGTGTTTGATATAGTGCTTCAGCCATATGTCGTATTTACCTATTTGTTTCAGTTATCAAATGTCCTTACTGCGATAACCAAACAGAGTTAAACCAAGTAATTTTACTTTTAAAAATTCTATTTTTCTTCTTTGGTCAAAAAAGAAATAAATATAAACATCTATTAAAGACTTCTGAAAATCTCTGAATAAATGTTATTATCAGTTCCAGTGGTGAAGATTCACCACTGGAACTGATAATACCATTTATTCAGTTCACACATCGTTCACACTCCTCATTATCATACAAACTGCACGTAGTATCCTTATATATGAGATAGTTATGAGGTAATTACAATAACCTAATTATGGTGTGAATGGCCTTATACGCCGAAATCAAATCCCACTTAAGAGAAGTAATGTTGGGTTAACTAGAAAAGGTTTATTGGAATTCACACCATCTACACTAATAAAGGGTACAAGACCCTTAACGAAGCCGAAAGCTACTTATTCTCCCCGTCATTGTGATCATTTTTTTGTTCTAGACCATACCTTCTAATTACACAGATATTGGGGTCAAAGTTCCAACTTTTTCTCAATTTTTTTTCAAGACCAAAATTTTGAATATCTACGAAGTCTCAAGCGAAAGCTAGTAGCTTATAAACAAATACGCGTTACATGAGGTCAATTTCCCGAAGTTCATGACCCGAAAAACGAAAAGAAAAAGCCTTGTAAGTATCAATAAAAGATAAGAGCTGATAACCACTTCCCTCCTCATTCGAAACAATCTCACCGCGTAAAAGTAAAACATGTACACATAACAAAAGTTACAACATTAATCATTGTTCAGAAAGTTTACGGCACAGTTGATGTTTCATAAAGCAATAAATCCAAAGAGTAGGTGCCTTTTAGCTAAATCCTTTGTTTGTCTATAAGAACAACAGGTTTTATGAGGCTCGTTACAGCTGAGAGCGTTCCTTGTAAGGGCCGGTTCGATTGCCAAGAAACTAATGAGTAGGTAAATGTTTTGGGAAATGAGTTAAGGTTTTTCCTTCGCTTCCTGGCTTTGGATGTGTGGATATTTTTCCTGCTGTTTTATTTATGTCATAAGTAGTGTTATGAGCAAAGCTGTAATAATTGTAGATGAAGATATTATGTACAGTCGGAAAAATTATTTGTTTATCGAATTGACACAATCAATCAGTTTACTATTTTACAGCCATTTCTAACAGCAGTCAAAGAATGATAGTCAACAAACCATAACATCACGCCTGTAATCCCCAAAGGGTTAGGCAGAGGTGTGCTTATAAGCCACATATCGTCAGTTATGTTTAAGTCACATGTATTAGGAGGCGAGCCTATTGCTATCAACCGGGCACAAATCCAGACTCCGTGGCTGATACTGAGAAATTCCTGCTGAAAAAACCCAAAAACAATTTTCCCGACACGAGAATCGGGGACACCCAGGATTTTAAGCTAATCAGTGGCGATTCCGACCACTGGACCAACGGAGCAGAATGATAGTTGTGATTTAAATATACTAACGGTAGGTAGACAATTTGCTTAACAATTAATTACTTTGACTTTACAGTACCTTCCCGATCGCTACTAAGCCACATCGGGACTTGGAGAGAGACAGCCACATACGTATGAGTGGCAGAGATGGCGCTCTAATTAATTAGAACTTTTTCTAAAAGGCGATGATTGTTCAGAAAGTTTATGGCACAGTTGAACTCTCTAACTACCTGTGAGCCAAGATAATTTGACCAACAACAACAGAAAAACACAATGCAAACCAAGCATTTCAAACAAGAATTTATTATCTTCCGTGTAATGTAGCGAAAGGATTGTAACTCCATATTAAAGCCGTATATCCATCGCGGTGACGTTACGAATGGTGACGTGGCCCGACAACTACATTACTCTCTCTCGCTGCAACTTCCAACGTTCTAATAAAATACCATCTATATGTTATAGTCTCCTGGTACTCCGTTATTGAAAAATATCGGTTTCAATTAGATAAACTTACAGTTTCTAGGACTAAGTTTTATTTTACCTACTAAATGGCAATGGCAAAATTGTTTGTCGTCAACATCTTCTAGTACCTCTTCTCAGTATCTGAGTGCCTGGTAGTTATTATATGACGAAACAGAAGCGTATTGATAATTATCAAATATTTACAGAAATTCAGCGTAGATAAGATCAGTGTGCCTGGCAGTTATATATGTTATATCAATTTGTTTCGTCATAATATAATAACTTATATGACGAAACATATTGATATAACATATTAGAAATTTAGTGAACATAAGAACATATTAATCGCGGTGATTTTAGTAATAGGCCAGGGCTATGGTAGTTTCCCTTCCTGCTATCTCAAATGTAAATGAATCCCTTATTAAAATGTTTACTGTTACGAACATTTTGGTTTTTAATCATACTGAAATAAGTTATATATAATAGAGCAGCGGTGGCCCAGTCGAGCAGTGGTGGCCCAGTGGTGGCGGCTCCGACTTACGAACAGTACGTCGTGGGTTCGAACCCAGGCAGGCGCATTTTTTTGTGTAATTTATTTCATCACCACTGCTCTCAAAAACGGTGAAGGAATAAATCGTGAAAAAATTCGAAGACATAATGTGACATGATCTATCAACCCGCACTGGGCCCGCGTGGTGTATTATAGCCCATTCCCTCTCTAGAGAGGAGGCCGTATGTGCCAGCAGTGGGAACATTACATGCTATCATATGTATGTTGTTACTACGCACTGAACCGATGATTATAATTCTTGAAAATGATTTCGTAAAAAAGAAGCAGTTGTGACTTCCATAACATTTTTTGCAATCCTTTTATGTGGGGTTTACCTACTACAAAAATCGGAAAAGGCCTTTAGAAACGAAAAATACTGGCAACATCTACATGCATACGGGAAATGGTAACTCTTGTTTTTCCGATAAAATCGAGCCTTGAACCGCAAAAGCCAGAGTAATCCGTTTATTGATTTCAAGAATTTCCGCTCACGGTAGATTTTTATTTTCACTAAAACATTTTTCTCGTAAACAAGTGGATTACAGACTTGCTATAATGAAATTTCATTTTGTTTTTTTATATTATTTTAAACTTGTTCTTTTGGTGCCTCTGTGGTACAAATAAAAAAATCTAGAAACGGAAACTGAGCTTGTATAAACACTTTTTATTTACCTTATAGACCTTGGAGGGAACACAAATGCCGGCAGAGAGATGTCACTTTGGCTGTGCGCATACGCTCTGATAAGAAACATTGAAGCAAACAGTTCTGATAAGAACTATGTACCACGTTTCTGACGCTCTGATAAGAAACATTGAAGCAAGCAGTTCTGAGAAGAACTATTTTAACGGTTTGACTAAACGTGAAGAAATGCAGTATAGTTTAGCAATGTCATCGCGATTAACTCATTATATTTCTGATAGGCTTGCAGTCCACGATTGCACGTACGTAAAACTATCGAGAACTCACAAGAACATAATTGCATTGTAACTAAATCAAACAACAAATACATTGTCATGGTTCCATACCCTATATTCCTTCTTTTTCCACACCCCTTACATACAATAGACTTACAGCTCCAAAATGCGATTGGAATAAAAATCGCAGTGCTCTATAAAGACCGCACGAGCCGAGCAAGCGAAATCAAGACAATAGTTGTTCGAAAAACTGCGAATAAACAAATTAAAATAGAGAGCGAACACGTTGCGCGTAGGAACTTTGCATGTATCTCTCAATGTGTCACCTCTGTTGAATAGGGACTGATTGTGAGTCGGATTTTTGTAAGCGCGCGAATTTGCGCGATTCAACCTCTGCTCGCGTGTACAGATGGTCGGTAATTCTGGCGTTCGGATGCAAGAACGGGTAAAGTCGTGTGTAGAATAGCGACTCTAGAATATGATGAAATAGGTCAAGACATCCACCTGAAGATGGGAAAAGATTGAGAAAGACTGCCTCTTCTTTCACAATCGATGATAAATATCCGTAAATTATTCATCGTGGTTTAGTACTAATTTCCACACATGTATTCAATTTTTTATTTTTAAGTAATATGACTTGAGTATTTTAGAGAATTCAGTCATAGTTATACGGTAGGCAAGGGAGGGTAAAATGACCTTAGGCAGTTTTAAAATTCAAAAGCATACTTTTAATATTTAATGGAGCGTGATATTTTTAATAGATCCAAGCACTAATAACTAATTTGTAAAACGTCCCTGCGATCGCCGACCTTATAAAAATCACACTTTAAACCTCTAGAATATTAGATAGTATCTAATTTGTACAATAAACACGTGCGGTGTGAAGGCACCCTTACCATGATGGAGTCACGTCTGAAACCGTGCAGACGTGGTTAAAAATGTTCTATTCGCGAAGATACCGCGCTCTAAAGTTAAAAATTCAATGTTTTTGGGTCCCACAGCTGACAAGGAAAGGTATCAACTATTTTCTCGCTCAGTATAAGAGATATTTATAGACGGTAGCAAGTAGGTGAGTCTACCCATCATATTAAACAAGTTTCCCAAAGGAACACATAGCCAATCCGTTTGTTTTTTTTTTTAAGCATCGGATTTACTCAAATCAGATTCTAAAAACAACCAAATCCTTTTCCATTCTTCTTCATTCTTTTCCAAAGTTGGATGACGGCTACGCTCACGTCCTTGAATGATACAGGTGATTAAATTGCCATCCCGAATATTAACTGCGTCTTTGGTCGAGTGGTCGCAAGCGTAACTGCTGAGCATGAGGTCCTGGGTTCGATTCCCGGGTCGATCAAACTGTTATTGGGTTTTTCCATCAGGAATTTCTCAGTGCAGCCACGGAGCCTGGATCTGTGCCCGGTTGTTGGCAATAGGCTCGCCACCACATGAGACTTAATAACATAACTGTCGAAATGTGGGTGTACTATTAGGTACACCTCTGCCTAACCCTTGGGGGATTACAGGAGAGTTGTTATGCGTATATTAACAGTTTATCGGTGCCTGTTAACACCGCTTTCAAGAACGTTAACTCGGTCTAACAAACGTTTTAATCGCTACCTCTTCTCGCGTCTCGCTAATCGCTGACGGTACGACAGACGCCTAAAGTTAAAAATTCAATGTGACAGCTGTGAGAACGTCCGCGCTCACTCGTCATGTCGATTGTAATAACAACATAAACATTTTACCATGAGATACGTCGTACAATATTTTTGCTTTGCTGCGTGTGCATGGTTGAGTGAAATTACGTGGGGCGTGACGTCATATTTCTTGAGGCAAGTGTCTCTTATGGGGTGAACCATATTTGGGCTTCCAACATTGCACCATTCACCATGTGAGAACAACATTTGAAATTCTGTTCTTGGACGCACTGTTGAAGTTTTAAATCAATAGGGCATTTTTCAAAAAAATTAGGTTGTTTTTATTAATCATCCTTCTATAACTTTCTTTACGATTCGATATTTCTTTAACATCCCTAACAACCTAACAACTTCATCAGAAGTTGTTAGGTTGTTAGGGATGTGCTTTAATAAAATATTATACTTAAATTAAAAAACACGCTTTAGAGTGACGTCATTTTATTTCTCGTATTTTTCTCAGCAAACCCTTTCATTTGACACCCATATCATGAGAATGTATAAAAAATAACTAGTTCGCCATCTTTGGGAGTCCGCCATATTGGATTTAGAATGACGTCACTCAAGTAATCATGCATCGTCATACAAACTAAACATGTATGCAAAATTTCAGCTCAATCGGAAACCGGGAAGTGGTTCAAATTTAACTTCTAAGATTTTTTTTACATAATTAGTTACAGGTGAAACTAATAGAAGCGTGTTTAAAATCAATACTATTAACCTGAAACGTATTCTTTCTAAACCCAAAGTCAGCAAAATTTCAAAAAGAAGGATTATGATTTGCACCCTCTCTTGTAAGTCTCTCCTCAATACTTGACCCTTGTTAAAGTTCAAAGGGAAATCCTATATTTTCCTACGTTTTAGAGAGCCCACTAATTCTACCTTTTGTGTCTCTGATTACCGCTTATATATGACGTTAGATACCTGACAGTGAGAAAAGACTTTCGGATTTCTTAAAACGTGTGCATGTCAAAAATGCGTCATTGAATGAACGTGAGTTGAATATCTATTCACAAATCTGATCTAAAAAATGTTTCTGAGGGTCATCAATATTGCCGAGAACTATAATAAATATGACAGTACCGATCTCTTATGGATCGCAGTCATTGTAGAAGTCTTAGGTTAGGAGTTTTTCTACCACCATATCTACCAGGACTGCAGTGCAAGTACAATAGGACTAGTGTCAATGATCTGAGACACTGTGTAAACACATTTTAATCCCAAAACTTAGTCCAAACACCAACTTATCTCAACTAACATTAAGATTGCATTGTGTACTGAACACTTCGTAGACTTGGACTTACAAAAACACATTTCAAAATGGCTAATTAAAAACAACGTCCCCACTTAACGCCACCAGAAAGTGCTCAAGAGATAATATAATTAAGCAAAGGATTTCAGAGTTCGCAAATTGCAAGCGAAATCTTTTATTTATACGCAACTCCGGTGGAGGTTTGCTCAGCGAATTTTAATTTCGTAATGCAGAAAAGGACCGTTATAATTTTAAGTGTCGTCTTATTCTGTGAGTTAGGGGTGAGGCTATGTCGTCTCGATGTAGCAGGGTACTGTGAGTCAGAATATCAGCGCAACTTTTTGGATGAACGTTACTTTTATTTCAGGTGCCTTGGACCGAGGGGATCAGAAACTAATCTTAAATATGCTAAGGTGTGTCGTTCTCGATCAGTACCTATTCTAATACGGTACCTTAGTAAAAAAGATTCTAAAAAAGCGCTCAATACATCGTATTTTACTATAAACTTCCATAGTTACATTATCATTAACACTAGAAACGGGATATTTACCATGTAATGTGACATGGTTAGTGACCATGACAGATTAAAAACTCATATTTCAATATTTACCTATTGTATTGTATTGTATAACGGGCTGGTGTCCGCAACTCCACGTCCAATGCGCGTATTTTGCGTGCGGGATATTTACCTAATATTAGTATTTACCTAATACC
Organism: Eurois occulta; assembly: GCA_950022335.1. NCBI lineage: Eukaryota > Metazoa > Arthropoda > Insecta > Lepidoptera > Noctuidae > Eurois > Eurois occulta. The sequence goes on from OX465486.1 coordinate 3,721,352, forward strand.
TTAATATTTACCTACTACTACTAGCCACTACAGAGCAAAAGCTACTCTTTAAAATTCCTACATGATATCTACATATAAAACCTCTGTATCCGGAACATTACTGTAAAGCAGAATGGTAGCACCATTCTATCTGTCATTACAGAACTGCTATTACAAGACAGTATGACTCTTCCAGCTTTTGGAAACACTTAAGAGTGTTCTCGGTAAAAATCATAAATTCGGGGATTTTTAAAGTGAAATTACTCCATTTTGCCTGGTATTTGTAAAAAACTAATTTCAGTATCACATTAAGCATATCTTTAAATTGTATTTGTATAGAATAAAACATTGAAAAATGACAAAAGTTATCAAAAATAAAGCTTATTTTAAACACATGTTTTTGGAATTTTGCGAGAAGGCTGAATTTCGGAATGAAATTGTGAATCAACAATGAGTCGTGGAAGTCTGGAAAAAATCATGGCGGAAGGCAAGATACTGTTCATGTTATTGTATAGAATAGAAAAGTAATTTTAATCCATAAACTCCCTAAAAAAAAACATTTCCTTTACTTAAATGTTGCATTCTAAAACATCATTTTTATATTTTATTACGGCAGAAATAACTAAAAAAAAAAACACTATTTCTAAGTGGGGTTCAGGCAAATAGAAAACCAAAAAAAAAATTATACATTACATAAGTACATCGACAGTATAAAATTCCAAAGTTACTAATAAATAACGCAGCGCAACTTTTGTCATTTTTCAATGTTTTATTCTATACAAATACAATTTAAAGATATGCTTAATCTGATACTGAAATTAGTTTTTTACAAATCCCAGGCAAAATGGAGTAATTTCACTTTAAAAATCCCCGAATTTATGATTATTGAATTTTTTTACCGAGAACACTCTTAATAAATCTTTAAGTTCTACCTACGTCTTAACAACACAGTTTCTCTAATTTCCGAATAAGCCATTTAAGACAATCGCGGGGAGTCGGACATAATTCAAAAGTAGTATGCTCCTGTAAGATAACCGTGATCTTTTCATTTCATAACCTAATGGAACTTTTCCCATTTCAACTTATTTTATCTTCGTCCGGGCACAGGGCTAGCGTCTTCTTAATTTACTACTTCAAAATCCCGATTTTGTGTAATGTCCTTACTAAATATGATTGCATATCTTTCTGTTTAGGTATACAAATGAGACAATTTCTTTTATCACTATTTGTTCATAGTAATGTAACATGGTTTTCCCAAAGGGGAGGCAAACTTCGAAACGCTACTAGCTTTGATCTTTTGCGATTTTCGTATTGCCAATTTGGTATGTTTTTTTAAAAGCTATTCAGTATACACAACACAAACATGTGCAGAAGAGGGAAATGAACAGCCATAGAAAAATAATCTTAACCTCTTGTTGCTCCACATTATCGCAAAACGAAAATGTCTATTTTTAAAATTGGCTATTGACATGTTGACACTCCACAATTCACATCGTGTTTGTCCAGTTTCGAACAAAGATTGTCAGACATTCCACCCCTTCAACTATGAAACCTTTTAGAAATTTAGCTGTATATTCCACTACCAGATTAATCTTTCAGGGTACCATGTTTTTACAAAAACCTGCTGTGATTCCGATGCGTTCTCGCGCTGCGTGGCCTCCTAGTTCCATACGAACAGGGATTTGCCTTTAAAAGCATTCTCAATAGCAGTGGAATTTACTCATACACTGGTATAAAGCGTTCAATGGATTTTCAATAGAACGTGGGTACAGTGTACTCGGGTTTTATTTCTAAGCTCACTGAGCAAACATTTTACCCGGCTAATGCGCCATTGTGTGCTTTGTTTCACCAATCTTCTTGGTGTCTATTTATGATCGGTAGCCTTCCGTTACAGTGTGTGTTTACTTTATGTGTTTTTTTTTTGTTTGCAGTCTGGCTTTTTCCGTTTTAATTGGCAGTTGATATCAACCCTTTAATGACGAATGTCGTGAGGAAAATTTTGAGTATAAATGTGGATGGGTATAAGAGTAGATGAATACCAAAGTAACGATGGATGGACTGTTTAAAGGATGATATGGCAAGAAAGGAGGTGTCTGATGAGATGACGAGTAATAGAGAAGTATGGAAGAAGAAGACTTACTGCGCCGAACCCAATGAATTGGGATAAGGGCTAGAGAACGATGATGCTGATATCAACGCTTTCCTGATTTTTAATCTTTTTTTAAAAGACTGAGGTAATAAATAAATTTATTTCTAAGCGTTCTTTTCTGATTAGTGGTGATATCGACAGTTTTAGCAATTTGCTACAGACCAGTAACAAATTCTGACAGAAATAATATTATGAATGCATTGTTACAGTATAAGCAGTAACATAGTTTTGTTATTACATTTTCCCCTAATGAAATCCTAAGCTTAATTGCCTCATTATTTATAGACAGTGATTTTATATCTATACGACACCTCACAAAGTGAAGACACATTTTTCAATAAATGTGTACAACCGTGCTCATCTTTAAAAGCTATAAACTAATTGCTCCACAAAATGTTGTTTACCGTCCCGATTTGATAAAGTTTGAGCAGAATATCTGTCAATAATCAATCCTGCTCGCGGCAGGTGAATCCTGGCGTGGCTGTGATGGATGATTCAATTACACCATGACACATACCGCTAACCCAACCCTACTGTCATCATATCTCTTATATCTATGACCTTAAAGTTCAGTTTCCTCCAAACAATCGATGTTATCAAGAGTTATTTATTGAGACGTGTAAAAATAGATACTTTATTATGATGATGATGAATTCGCGTCACCAGATTGTGGGGGATGATTGATTTCACATATTCATTGTGATGCAGAAAACAGTTAAAAGCTTCTTCACCTTCTGAATAAGAGATAATCGCAAAAACACGAATTCCGCCCATTTTTAATACCTCTGAGAGTTTTTGTGTGTTTCCATAATTCGTTCCAAGGTTGGGAAATATTTTACGATTTCAAGCCAAATTATAAACAAGGACTATGAAGGAGATGACTATTGTTTTAATGAATTTATTATAAAACTTTATGGAGATTTACTTCAAGAACAGCAGCTTATAGTCTTCAGCTTTTTTTAGTTTATAATCGTCATGCAAGAAGCAAGACTCTGAAAAAACTGTATAATGATAAGTACTATTACAAAATAGAAGAAAAATAATAAACTAGCTTTTATTTAGTAGGTATAAATAATAATAGTTCTTTACGATGAAGGAAAAAGACTTCGGGGTAAAATTTATTAGTTTTGTGAATTTTACGCTAGTCAATTTAGTTTGACCTATAAAAACACAAAAACCTTAGATATTTCAGATGATAGGAATAAAAATGATCTTATCAAAGGTAACCCAGTTCCTGTTCCAGTCTCCCATCGTCAGATCAATAGAATTATCAAAAGTAAGAATTATCAACATTTAACATCATCACCTGCCTAGCTATTCCCAAATATGTTGGGATTGGTTTCCAGTCTAACTGGATTCAGCTGAATACAGTAACAGAATATAGTATTTTACACGAAACGACTGCCCATCTGACCTCCAAAACCTAGTTGATAGTAATCCGATATCCCTTGGTAAGATTGGTAGTCAGACTTTCAGCCTTTTTGCCATCAGATATTAACATATCAAAGAGGAAAATGTTTCTGCAAATCTCTAAAACCACTCAGCGGTTTTTGATGCCAGCGAGTGCTCCAACATTTTTGGGCATTATGATGTACTTGGTACGGCAAAGTGGTTTGTACGGGAAAAACAAAAGTTGGTATGGAAACTTCTGGAGTGGCAAATAGTTGAAATGTTGGAGGCATTGTTGGGGCGGTTTTTTGGGAATGTATTTATGCGTGTCCGTTTTGGCTACCATGGCGCTTCCACCAAGAGTTTATACCTTTATAATAATTTCTAGCGTTTTGTATATTTTCTATGTTGATAGCAATAGGCTTGCCTCGTATAACAGAGGACTCAAGCACAACTGGCGAAAGGACAATGACCAAAGTTGGTACCAAAAAGTCTCGCGCCTCAAAACCAAAATATTATAGTAATTAGTTTCATATTTTTTTACGGCATTACGCGTCGGGGATTTGATTTTTGAACTGGAAATATACTTTTCGAGTTTAAAAGTATGAATATTGTTTTACTCCCTTTATATGACGTTCCGTTTCAACTGAATATAAATGACGTTCCGTTTCAATTGAACAAACCCTTGTCTGTCGAGCGGACTCTAAAATTAATTACAATTAAGTAAGATCAGTTCACCAAATCGATTTAGTTTGGTTTATTGCTATTTGCAACAAAATAGATTTTCTCAGCCTAAAGATTTTGATTTATCGATTACATCCCTAAGTCCCGACTAGTTTATAGCACTTACTATACTCTATGGTTTATAGTTATCTGTGGCATCTGACATTTGTACTGTACTGACTGACTATTGGCAATGTAAAGGTCTAAAATAAAATCGAGTTTCAGTCAAGCATACTGTGGATGTTACTTTAACTCGTAATTCTTACTAATATTAGTGTATTACGCTGTTTTTAGAGCAATAATGTAATGTATGTGTGTTAAAATACGTCGTTGGTAGCGTCGAAAAAATAGACCTACTTTTTAGGTTAGTTTCGATTTTATAAAATAACTCTGAAACGCGGGTTTTTTTTTTCAAAAATAATTTTTGTAGGAGTTAATACGATCAGTGTAGTCTATAAAAAACAAGGTTTGATTTTGATGCAGCATGGTACGGGATTCCATACTTCCATGAGCATTCTCTTTTGCGATGTACTATTAGATACACTTGTGCCTAAACCTTTGGAGATTACAGGTGTGATGTTTGTTTTCTACCTACAAAAAGTTTTAAAATCTCTGAGACTGATGATAATCTTACTGTTGCTAGTATTATACAGGAAAAAATAAACACGAGAAAAACCTATCAAAAATACAACATCCAAAAATGAAACCGTACACTCAAATTCCCAAACAGTTTTTCACGCCCACTACCTCCAAGTATATTCCAATACTACCAAAGCAAGGGTCGAATCGACAAAAACACTATTTGGGATGTCCAACGAAATGATTCGACTGAATTCCTCCCTTACACCCCACAGTGAGCATTAGCTATCCTATATCTTGTTACTCGAGGTCAATCTTTAAAGGGCGGTCCTGCATTAGCCTCCTGACCGAACTCAAAGGAAATAGTGGGTGATGTCGGTTAATGGACCCATTGATTTTCGGGAATCAAACGCTTACTTTCGTTGGAGTATCGTGTACAAAAACATGAGATATGGTGAGGGTTTGTAAGTGTTTTGAGGTTTGTAAAGAGTGCTTTGGAATGTTGTTTGTGATTGGGTGACTATTTAGCTCATATAATCATTATGATGAATTTATTGTTTGATTTAATTACGGTAAAAAAAGAAGTGTGTGCAATATAATAATTAAAATAATGTGAAATTTTAAAATTAATGGAATGTATCTGATGTGAATTGAAAGGATTGTAAAGTAAATAATGTTAATTGAAAAGCGTGCCGTTGGAATTTGAACATTCTGCTCAACCCCGAAAGTTGAAAGATACGTTTCACCTAGTGTTAGTATAAGAGCCGGCAAATCTTATTCTTTATCGTGTGCTTAGTGCTTAGCACGGTGTCAGAGTTTTTATGCCACCCATGGGCCTCTGACTTGCCTTTGCCGCCGAGAAATATCTCTTAGGCATGCTGTCTCACGATGTTTTCCTTCACCAAAGCAAGTGATAATTATACAATACGCAGATGAATCCACAAAGTCAGAGGTGAGTGTCTTGGGTTCGAACTTGAGACCTATGACTTGGTAGTTCGACGGTCACACCAATAGGCTATCAAACAAGCTATCGGGCAAGTAGCATGCACCTACAAGTTGCGCAAAAGTACTATAACAAACCACAATTCCAGGCAACTGTTATAGCTAACAGCTTTCCACGAAAACCTTAATATTCACCATCTACTTAAATTAAATATTACGCTTTCGCTGCAGAAACTGAGCAAACACGTCGTGTTTGACCACTTTGATGACTCGATTGTCAGGGGAGGAACACCAATTAGACAGCAGTTGACTCAGCGGCTTTCGTGATTAATTCACCACAGGAGTCGGGCCACGGCCCACCTGACCGAGGCACAGTTTGCTAAGCCACGGTAATTATTTAAGCTCTGATTGCTGACGTGTTGCAGTTACAGGTCAACGGATATGAATTCATTTTGGAAGTCCCAATTTTAGATTTAGAAACCTTCTAGCTACTGCATATACTAGCTGCGTAACAAGCTCACGTTCCCAATGCTATCCATTTTGATAATTATTCAACAATATTCATTGCGTTTTTCACGTGGTCGAGCAGACGAATATTTCAAGCTTAGGAAGAAACGTCATCATCATTTTCCCGCCCCTGTCCTTGTCCTGTTCCTGTCTGTGTGTGTGACTTAGGGTCAGTGCAACACCTTTTTTTTTCTTCCATTCTCCTCGGTCAATCGTCACGCTATCAGTTACTCCTTTTTACTAGCTATAAAGCTGAAATTTTCTCAAATGATGTATTACTATTGCCGCTATAACAACAAATACAAAAAAATAAATATTAAGGGCTCCCATACAACAGACATGATTTTTTGCCGTTTTTATAGATAATGGTACGGAACCCTTCGTGCGCGAGTCCGACTCGCACTTGGCCGGTTTTCCTTTATATCATTCCTCACTCAATCCATCCATCTTTTCTTTGGTCTTCCTCTCCCTCTCCATCCATCAACAACCCTATGAAGCAACGTACACCTTCAAAATGCTTCAGAATGCAATAGAATGCAGAAACGTATCCTAATTTTAATTGAAACGGCTTTATTAAGTAGATGTATATGGCACATTGTCGAATAAAACGCAGTACTTGCCACGAGGTATAAAACAAAAAAGGAACTTCAAGTACCATCGCCCAGTAAGGGACCTTCAGCAAAATTATTCAGTAAAAAAAATAAGAAATGCTTAGAAAACGTGCTTTTTTTTCTTGAAAGGAAATCTCAATACTCTCTCATGACTTTACACTCTTTCATCGAACTACCCTCATTTTGAGTAGAAAAGAAGTCAGTCGAACATAGTGCTGTAATTTCGTATGCCTTTTCTGTTCAGCCAAGTTAGGAAACATCGAATAATTTTCAAAATAAGCTGGAGCATAAAACGGGTAATATATTGTATCACAAAGTTCACAACAAAATAGACAAGCATTGTTAAAATTTTAGCAAAAAATCTGGCTTAAGTCCAGTAGCGCTGTTAGTACGCAATTTCGGAACTTTATTGCTAAATCGACTTTTTGTAAGCAACAACAAACATCGTTAGGTACTATGTTTTCTTTTAGGTTAATTTGTTCACTGCGGAATGGAAAACCCAGTGATTTTTTGTTAATGTGAGCTGCAGAGCTGCAAACCTTCAATTGACAAAATGGCCCATTTATCAAAATCTACTAATGTTTAATTAATACATGCACTCAATGCCAACGGTGCACAGCCTAAAACTAAGCACTCTGTACATCTACATACATCCAACTAAATAACTCGACGCAATATTTTTTGCTGGGAAACGACTTTTTTGGGGTGAAAAATCACGTTTTACGGTAGGAGTTAATGTAACGCACTCAAAATATTGTCCAGTTGGATGCATTGAGTAGTACAAAGGTCAAGGAGGTATTTAAAGTAAAGTTGTAACATTAAAAACTTTTATTAAAAAAGAAACCTGTGAAAAAGTTGTAACTTTAACCCCCAAAATATCCGTAACTAGAAGGTTCCCAGGTATGGTCTAGAACAAAAAATGATCGCAATGGCGGGGAGGAGCATTTTGGCTTCGTTAAGGGTATTTTTACACCCATTATAGTGCAAGTGAGCACAAAGACAAAACTTTTGAAAATTTTTGTCGTGACGATTAATTTATAGTTGGATAATATATGGAAAAGTCGTGGTCGACAGTTAATCGTATCGTCCTATATATGAACACCTCCATTTAAATACATAACCCACGACGCTTTTAACGACACGATAATCTGTCGTCGCGACATAGTGACAACGTGCCCTAAGTTAAATAGGGAATAACAGGTTTTGCTGGTAGGTAATCCCATCGAGACATAGCATAAGCATAGTCAGCCTATAATTTTCCCACTGCTGGGACACACGGCCTTCTCTCTATGCGGGTTGGTGATGTCACATGTCTTCGAATTTTTCGTTCTAGGACATGCCGGTTTCCTCACGATGTTTTCCTTCAACGTTTTTGAGAGCAGGGGTGATGAAATAAATTACACAAAGTAATGTAGGCACATTACTTTGTGTAATTAATTTCATCACCACTTATTGGCTGCCTGGGTTCGAACCCACAACTAAACTGTTCGTAAGTCGGGGCCGCCACCACTGGGCGGCCGCTGCTCTCCAAGATCGAGGATCATTTCCTAAATCTTATGGTCCTTCTAGTTCAAACCACACCTATTCAAACACCTCGAATAACCTCCCCTTACCTGTTCCTTTTGTATCAATCCATGACGCAGTAATGACGCCTTTTCATTGCTCAGCAAAAGGAAGTTTTCCCATTTAAAGTTACCAGCCTTTTTATCTGCGGGTCCCGAGTTAAAAATAAAAATTATTTAACGGTTAGACAGTCGTTTTAATGCGGTTATATTATACCTTCGACGATAATGGACATTTCGTGTTACAGCCTCGAATTTAATCGTGCCGCAACAGAATTTTTTGCCAATATTCATGGTTATTGTGGAAAACGGTTAATTGGGGAACTTTGTTCGGGCAATTGACGGCTGATACTGTTTCGGAAATGAGCCTTCGGTTTTGGGTGGCCCTGTTAAATTTAATTTTCACTACGACGCATAAAATTGTTATTTTAATGATCGCTCGCAGACCGTTCTATAGAACCTAATGTACATACTAGAAGCTGTTGCCCGCGAATGCGTTCACGTGGTAATTTTGATGTGTTTGCGAGAGTAAAATAAAATAACATAGGTAGATAGCCTATGTCCTTCCCCAGGACATAATCTATCTCCTTGCCAAATGACATTACGGTCCGATCAGCCGTGAAAGGTAACAGTCAACCTAAGTTACTTTCGCATTTATAATATTAACTTATGGATTAAAAGTGGCATCAATTTAGTTAAATTCGAATGATCTACTGTCGGTACACATTCCCTAACACGTGATTTTACACGCAGAAAATATTGTAGAATAAGTTCGTAAAGGCATCTTATTTACTAAAATTGGAAAACACATATTGAATAAACACTACATTACCTATATACCCAGAAACAATCTGAGTCCAAAACGCCCTCAATCTCCAATACCTATGCCTTTCAATATAAAGACCCAATCAGACAGCCCGTACCTTATGGTCGAGGAAATATTGAAAAAAGAATATTCTATAGAATTAGAAGTATTACCGTCTGTACCGATCCCTCTTATCGGCTTCTGCAATCCTTACCTAAGGAAAAATGGAGTTCGGAGAAAGGAAAAAATCGAGTAAGTGATTTGTCCAGATACCCTTAGAACTTTTGTATTGAATGCGATAGATTTTATTCAACATTAGTAGTTTTGTAATATCAGGTGAAGTAATGTTTATTGAATTTAGCATATTTATTTGTTGTGATAAATGCGAATGTAGCTCTGTCTCTCTCTTCGTGTGTCTGTATTTTTTTTAAATACAGGTTAACGGCATTTAAATGATTTTAATTAAATGAAAGGCACACAGGCCTATAACGTGGGTAAGGACAAAGGATACGAAACATAAAATATTCATGACTGTAAACATATTAATGAATTTTAAAATGCTGATTTTTGTGGCCAAATTTCTATAAAATCTAACAATAATTTAAAACGTGACAACACGATTAGTATGTTCGACCGTCAATTGTTTGTTTATGACGTTACTACCCGTTATGTGATTTCGGGCATGCGGCCACCGCCCCAAAAATAAAACACCCCATATTACCAAATTATTTTCTTCAGCGTGTATCTCAGAACTTTTTATGCAAGGAACGTACGACTACGCTCGGTAACGAGGCGAACCTCAATAACTGCTAATAACTGAAGCAATCATGCTAATACAATATGGCTATTCGTTTGTGGCGCAAGTAAGATTCAGAATAGGTCGAAAAATATAAGTAGCGAAATGTGGATGTACTTATAGGTACACCTCTGCATTACCCTTAGAGGATTACAGGCATGATATTATAATATGTTTAAATAGAGCAAAATGTAAAAATTGTATGGCTTCCAGTAAAGAATGTACACCCAATAAGAACAAGACCCTAATATTAGATGAAATTGTAAAATGAACTTCTCAAAAGCAATCATAGACCGAAATCTATAAGCGTCACGAAGCACGTGCTTTTGTGAATTTATGATCCCGATTTTTTTTTTCACATGTGCTTTGAAAAATGGCCACCAAACCACCATACCAGTCTTACCAAAGGGTATCGTATTACCCAGAACTAACTGGGTTGTGGAGGTCAGATAGGCAGTCGCTCCACGTAAAATACTGGAAGGAAGCCGACTGGAAGCCGACCCCAACATAGTTGAGAAAAGATAATGATGCTTTGAAAAATAGCAATGCCATGTGAAATGTTTTTTATGTAAATTGGTTGTTTGTAAGATGGTTGTGTGACACTAACAGGAATAATTAGCCTTCGTGCTTTAGTAACGTTTATTGGTGTTCCCATTAGGATTTTGTTAGTAGCTGCCCGGGATCTTGATTAGTGCCTGGTTGATGGCAATACGCTCACCCCCAATTACATGAAACTCAAACATAACTGGCGCAATGTGAATGTACTATACAGGGTGTAAATTGACCCTTCACGATGCTGAATCCACCACAGCCAACCAAGCTTTCTGTTCATCAAACTATGTAACTCTACGCCAAAATTATTGCTAGGAACCGACTTTTTTTTGGGGTGAAAAGTCACATTTGACGGTAAGGCTCAATGACACTTAAAACATTTTGCGGATGGATATATTGAATGGTACGGGGGTCGTGGAGGTATTTAAAGTTATAACATTAAAAACTTGTATTTAAAAAAAAAAACTTAAACAGTAAATTTGGAACTTGTACCCCCAATATCTCCGTAACTAGAAGGTTCCCAGGTATAGTCTAGAACACAAAAATTATCGCAATAACATCACTTTTACACCCTTTATGTACATTGTACATACACCAATTCCTTCAAGGATGACAAGTGCGATGCTATGTTAATTATGTTATCTATTTGACGAAATATCTACTTATATCCCACATAACTTGATACACAAATCCATACATACATACATACATATTAAAACCTCCCATAATATCGTAGCAACAGAACGCTCACATCCATCACACACCAGCACGATTCATCTTCCCAGCAACTGAACGATAACGTTTATGAATTATCCCAAACTACGAATATTAAGCGAGGTATGTTATTATGCTTACATGTTATTAGTATGCACCAACAGACCACATAATATTGCTTTGTTTTAATCCTGTGGCAGAGGTTTTGATCTCAAAATACATGGTCTTTTTCAAAAGCTTTTATTTACCTTGCAATGTTTGTATGTTTGTTTTTGTTTAGGTCAAATCTTGCAAATTTTGTATACACGATTAGTTCAGATGACAATGTATGGTTATCTAAGTGAAGTCATTCTAAATCCAATATGGCGGACTCCCAAAGATGACGGACAAGTTACTTTTAAGCACCTCCATGAAAATTATGGCTATGAATTAAAAGGGTTGGCTGAGAAGAAAACGAAAAACATGACGCCTCCTCAATACTCATTAGAAGCTTGTTTTTTAAAACGTTATTTTACTGTATATAACTTTATTTGTCTTTGGTTTATACCAACCTAAACTTATGTCAATTCTGTTGTAGGAATACGGAACGCTTTGAACCTGATGTATGAAGCGTGAAGTTATGGACTAGTAGGAGTATTAGCCATGGAGTCTGGATTAGTGCCCGGTTCATAGCATGAGCTCACCCCCTGTTTCATGGCACTTAGACGTAACCGACGAAATGTGGAGGTAATATTCGGTACACCTCTGCTGAACCCTTGGAGGATTACAGGCATCATGTAAAAACGATTTCTTCTCCAACATCGACGTTATTAGAATCAACTCGACAAGAGACATTTAGGAACCTGAAAAACTAGAAACTACCGATTTTCTATTACTACACATAAAATATTATGTTCAAAAGTCGAAGATCCACTCACGTCAGTTACATCATATCGGGCTCCTAATCTATCGCTCGCTCGCGATAAGACGAGATTTGATATCTTCCCAGGGAATAAGGGGGAACACTCTCAAAGAAATATGAGTTACAGCTATACTGCCAGTAACAGCATACATTATGTTTTGGAAACAGATATGATGATGCTACAGGTTGTGGTTATAATATTTTTGCCTAAACAAATCTCCATCAATATTTATTTTATTTTTATTTATTTATTTGGTACACCAACAGCAGTACATACTAGGAATTAATGTGAAACAATAAAAATAACAGAAAAGTGCTGGTATGTATGCCTATTATAGGTATACACAGCATTCACCATAGGATAACAACATAATGTATCAAATCTTAATTATAAAGTAATACAATAATAAAAATTAATGATGGAAGTAATACAATTTGGATATTGTTTATAAAATTTACTTACGACTAAATGAGATGAAATGAATTATGAAGATATATGTATTATGAGTCTGATATCTGAATTTTTATTAAAATTTTTGTTAACTAGCTGCAAATATTGAAAGTATTGAATTGACAGAAATTAATTGTTTAAAGGCAAATTGGTGCACTTCCGTACCTCAAGAACGTATCTTCTGAACTTGTTGAGGGAAACACCGAATAAATCGGTTTCCGGTGATGTGCATTTACCGAATACATAGGTACTATTTCATACAACCTGTGATTTTTTTATTAATAAACGTAGCGTGAGTTTTAAGGATGCGTCACCACTAGTGCTCACTTATCCCGGGCAGCGAGTGCCCGTACCCTTAAGAGTGTTCTCGGTAAAAAAAATCAATAATCATAAATACGGGGATTTTTAAAGTGAAATTACTCCATTTTGCCTGGAATTTGTAAAAAACTAATTTCAATATCACATTAAGCATATCTTTAAATTGTATTTGTATAGAATAAAACATTGAAAAATGACAAAAGTTGCGCTGCGTTATTTATTAGTAACTTTGGAATTTTATATTGTCGATGTACTAATGTAATGTATAATTTTTTTATTGGTTTTCTATTTGCCTGAACCCCACTTAGAAATAGTGTTTTTTTTTTTAGTTATTTCTGCCGTAATAAAATATAAAAATGATGTTTTAGAATGCAACATTTAAGTAAAGGAAATGTTTTTTTTTAGGGAGTTTATGGATTAAAATTACTTTTCTATTCTATACAATAACATGAACAGTATCTTGCCTTCCGCCATGATTTTTTCCAGACTTCCACGACTCATTGTTGATTCACAATTTCATTCCGAAATTCAGCCTTCTCGCAAAATTCCAAAAACATGTGTTTAAAATAAGCTTTATTTTTGATAACTTTTGTCATTTTTCAATGTTTTATTCTATACAAATACAATTTAAAGATATGCTTAATGTGATACTGAAATTAGTTTTTTTACAAATCCCAGGCAAAATGGAGTAATTTCACTTTAAAAATCCCCGAATTTATGATTTTTACCGAGAACACTCTTAAGGCGCGGACTAACTACGATTTTAATCGCTACTAAACCGCGTAAACTATTGTCACCACTATGGACCGTGAATAAGGTTGAAAATTGAAAATAATATGTATTTGTGTTGACATGTGACTAAGCTGCGAATGGGCATTTATTTAACAGGTTTTCTTTAGATTATTCAAAATATAGACATTAAATTAAATAATTTTTTGGTTAAAGTTTAAAAAAAATGCTACTTCTATTAAATTCTTAAAAAAAAACTGTTGTTATCGCTGGAAATAGAGAGATCTTCGACGCCAAAGTTTATTTTTGTGCCGCAACTTCCCAATTTTTTATTGGGAATATCAAACTATTTATTATTCTATTCGGTTAATAATTTGTAAATGTTATTAAACCTTTCTCTGACCACTGTATTTTTTGCGTTAGATATTTTCATTGCATTACGTCATACTCGACTATCTAAGAAACCATTTTTTGGGAATATTGAGGTAACACCGCGCCTTAAATTAGTTCATCTTTCTTACTGATAATTTGGTGGTTTTATTCTAAACCCTAACTAGTGTTTCTAATGAACACCACACTACCTATGATTAGTCTGCCTCGTTGATTTAGTGGTCACAAACGCAACTGCTGAGCAAGATTTTTGTTCGATTCCCAGGTCAGGCAAAGTGTTATTGGGTTTTTCTATAGGAATTTCTCAGGTTTAGGTTGTTGGTTGTCCCCTATTACATGGGAATTAAACATGACTGGCGAAATGTGGGTGTTCTATTAGGTATACCTCTGCCTAACCCTTCAGGGATTACTGGCGTGATGTTATGTATGCTGTTGTTGATAAAAATCTGTCATGAAGCCGTCTTTTTCGTGGCACCATCTCCGACTGAGCCTTCCAAGGTGCGGCTTATTGTTTTTTGGCAACCGTTCGTTCGATTGAACCTCAACAGCAAACGGCCGTGAGAAACGAAAAGAACGGAATAACTGGATAAATGCTTCCCGCTTTTATCAAGCAATAGGCTGTACTAATAATTAAAAATAAATCTTTTTATTCTGTAACTGCAGAACAAATGTTTTCGTCTAAAGTTGTAAGCAAGATCGATCCTTTCGCTTTTTCACTGCTGGTTCATTGAACAAAATTGTGTCCATATTTTCGTGAACAAAAATTAAGAAATGACCAAGAACGTTTAGTCATAACAACACCATTATCTGCGTCGCCTTTTCCCAACTATGTTGGGGTCGGCTTCCAGTCTAACTGGACGTAGCTGAATATCTATCAGTATTGTACAAAGAGCGACTGCCTATCTGACCTCCACAATCCAGTTAGTACTGGGTAACACGATACCCTTTGGTAACACTGGTCGTCAGACTTTCAGGCCACTTACTACCTGTAACGACTGCCAAAGATCTATTATATGGCAGCCGGGACCAACAGCTTTACGTGCTTTCCGAGGCACGAAGGAAACTCTGTATTTAATGGGTGTTCACCCATCCACGGACCAACCTGGGCAAGCACGGCTTAACCAAAAGATCGACCCGAGCGGCTGTTATTATGAAGCCAAGAGCTCCTTAGTCATAATAATATACGTTAACTCAAATACACGTCAAGCCTCTGATAGATCCTGAGATGTGTACAACAAGCCTTAAATTAAATGCCACTGTCCGTGTGATCTATATCCAAGCTGCAATGTTATTAGATTGCTCGCGGATGACAGCTCAATGATCGTGCGTTATATATGTTATTAGAAGTGTGTATATAGGTAGGTTTGTTGATGCATTGATCTTCTGCATGTTAAGGTAAATTATAAGGTGTGATTATAAGTCCAAGTAATCCTTGTTGTGATTACAAGGATTACTTGGACTTATAATCACTATTCCGGGATCAAGATAAGGATGTTTTGTGCGCTTGTATGGCTGTTGGTAAACATTTACGTGGAACATTTACCTGTTTTGATAATATGTACCTACATGCCTATAAAACATGCTTTAGAGTGACGTCATTTCATTTTTCGTTTTTTGCTCAGCAAACCCTTTCGTTTTGATATATATATCATGGGAATGCATAAAAAATAACTAGTCCGCCATCTTTGGGAGTCCGCCACATTGGATTTAGAATGACGTCACTTAGCTAACCAAACTAAACATGTATGCAAAGTTAACTAAACATATATGTAAACACATACAGCATTGCATCCTTCGAATCGATAACATAAAGATCAGATGTAAATACTTAGGTATTCATATACCCAGCGATACTTCAAAAATTGCACATTGCTTTATTTTTGGAGCAAGCTCAAACAGTCGTTGACTGCATAATCTTCATAGTGCAGTCTTATTTACACAGTTTTTATTTGTTGGTGTGAAAAAAAACCTGAAAAAGCCGTTTCCCTCGAATTTCACCAATTATGAAAAAATATTGATATACTAATCTGTAACATAACATCACGCCAGTAATCCCCAAAAGGTACGGCAGAGGTGTACCTAATAGTAGGTACACCCACATTTGTCCTGTTATGTTGTAAGTCCCATGGAATAGGGTGCGAACCTATTGCCATCAACCGGTCACAAATCCAGACTCCGTGGCTAGGGCACGCCACGATAGTGGCGATAAGTCCCCTCTTTGAGGAGTGGCTTGAGAGGCGCCACGGCGCCCTCACCTTCCGCCTGACGCAGGTCCTCACCGGACACGGATGTTTCGGGAGGTACCTGCACCGAATCGGGGGGGAGGAAACGCCCGGGTGCTTTCATTGCGAGGATCGCCCGGAGGACGCGGTGGAGCACACCGTGGAGGTCTGCTCCGCTTGGGCGGAGCACCGCCGTGTCCTCGTAGCGGCGATTGGCGACGGCGACCTCTCGCGTCCGGCCCTGGTTCAAGCCATGGTCCGGGGCGAGAGGGAATGGGAAGCCGTCGCCTCCTTCTGCGAAGCAGTCATGCTAGCGAAGGAGGCGGCGGAACGTGAGAGGGAGATAGCCTCAGCCTCACGTCCCGGCCGCCGCGGGAGGAGAAGCACCGGGCGTCGGGGGCCACGCCGTGATGGCTCTCGGCCACCGTAGGCGCGGGCTTGTGGACGGCGAGTAATGGGCTAGCTCGCCGTCCGTCCGTCGTATGACGACGGGCAGGCCGTGTCGACGGCGCGTTCGTGTTCCACGCGCGCCTCAAAGAGATGTCAGCAAACGGGAGGGGCCCGCAAGGGCCGGTGCCTGCCAGGGCTGCGGGACTGTTCGAAAGAGATACCGCGGCCCTGGAACATAAAGGGCCAAAAAAAAAAAAAGACTCCGTGGCTGTTACCGAGACATTCCTGAAGGAAAAACGCAATAACACTTTGCCCGACCCGGGAATCGAACCCATGACCTCATCACCAATCGACCAACGAGGTAGCTCAATCTGAAACATCTGGGGAAAAATGAGGAAGTATGGAGTAAGAATGTCAATAGCTATAACTTTACGGGAAGAACAAAATACAGACCTCTAATCGCAGTATTTCTGCTTCATCAAAAGCCCCATAGTTACACAAATTAGTCGCCATATCTCCCCAACATACCCCGTATGCCAAGTCAGAAGTTCACAAAGTAACATATAGATGCTAATGACATATTTGCATGTACATGGTCGCGGCCCCAAGCTGCCTCACTTTGAAGTGCAAGCTTTAGAAAGGGGAATAACCTATGGTTGAGCTCGTTACGTCTCTGATTACTGTATTCAATTTTACTGAAAAGGAGACATGAATAAACAACATAATTAGGATCTTATTAAATTATCGCCTGTCGGATATTAACCACAAGAATATCTGCTATTAAAGTATCCTTTTAATGAAAAGTGATATCGTCTCTCTCGTCCCGATTTATTTGAAGTTGGCACAACATGTATTCTTCTTCCTTAGGTCCAGGTTTCACAATCTACAGACTACTACTACTACTAAATTCGTAGATCTATCATCATCTGCCTTGCGTTTTCCCAGCTATGTTGGAGTCGGCTTCCAGTCTAACCAGCCGGATGCATCTGAACACCACTAATTTACATGGAGTGACCGCATATTTGATCTCCACAACCCAGTTAGTACTGGGTAATACAATACCCCTTGGTAAGACTGGTTGTCTGATTTTCGGACCACTTACTAGCTGTAACGACTGTCAAAGATCTACCAGTGACAGCCTAACCCATGCGTTTACCTATGTAAACCTTATCGTTAACACTGAAAACGGGATATTATTAGAAACTCTGCTTTTAAAGTATCCTTTTAATGAAAAGTGATATTGTCACTCTCCTCCCAATTTATTTGAAGTTGGCACAGCATGAAATCTTCTTCCTTACGTCTCTATTCGTCTCAGCATCCACTTCCAGTCTTGCGATATTATCTCTCACGCAGTTCATCCATTGTTTCTTTAGTCTTCCACATTCATACTGAAAACTTACTTCAGGACATTTTCATTATTCCTTCGCATCACATACCGAATCAAGAAAACACAATCTCGTATTTTCTACTACATTCTGTATCGGGTTAGTATCTGCAACTCCACATCCAGAGCGCAAATTTTAGTTAAAAAAAAGTAAATTCTATGATACTAATTTACTAAGCATAAAATAAAAGTATCTACTACTAGCTGTGCCCGCGACTTCGTTCGCGTGGATGTCGGAACTTTACAATGTATTTTTTAGTGCGAAGCGCTGTTGGAGGATACCGATACAAATGTATTTTTTGTATTTATAAACAACACTAGCTGTTACCCGCTACTTCGTTCGCGTGGCAATTTAGGTGTGTATGTGTGAGACTGCCTTGTTGGTAGAGTGGTCGCAAATGCGACTACCAAGCATGAGGTCTGGGACCGATTGCCGGGTCGGGCAGTGTAAAAAAAATGCTTATTGAAATTACATAAAGTTATAACGCACATGATTTGGAGATCACCTTTTAAGCAAGAAGATGCTTGTATTAGGTGACTCCGCTCTTCCACTTAACATTAAACAATGTATGCAATTGAAAAAATACTATGTCTACTATAATGTTGAAGTTAATTAGGTCCTTTAAAAAAACAAAGGTGAAATGAAAAAAGAAAATTGCAAATTGAAACAAACTAAGAATTAAAGACATTCGATAATTGTACGCTCAAATAGAAAACACAAGCATGGACCATTAGAAAATAGTTACGTTTGAAAAAGAATTAATGGGTTTCACAGGAATTTTAAATGCAGAATCTTTTCAAACGTAAAGCGCAAATAGTTCTCGAGAGATGTTGGAAAATTCTGTGATTTACACGAAGAAAAACTCATTTTATTTTTAGATGGATACATCTTTATCTCTTGCTAGAAAAGTAAAGGTCTCAAAGTGAATAATTCAAAAATTTCAGAGTGACCTTTAAATGAAAAACAAACGCTAATTTTATCACAAATTCCTTCATTTAACGTCGTGAGAAAACCCTCATAGGATAAACTCAGTTTTCGGATTCATGTGCGTATTGTTTAATTATCACTAGCTTCGGTGAAGGAAAACATCGTGAGGAAACCAAAAATATGCCTGTGAGATATTATGTCTCGAGGGCATGTAAAGCCAAGTCAGAAGCCCATGGGTGGCATAAAAACTCTGATACCAGGTTAGGTACTAATCACACGAAAAAGAAGAAGAAATGAAGGAGGCCCTGAAAATAGTATCCACCATGCTTGTAATATGGATTAGTTAATATTAATTATTATAAAACGCTGACAATTCTGGGTTCACACATACCTCTGTAAATTAAACAGTCAGTACAGTAACATCCCTAAAAAAAATCAATCATAAAATCTCTCGTTTTTTTCGTTTTCTCGAGTGCACGAGTCACAAGAAATCTTAGTTTGTGTCCTCAATCCGTTTGAACATAAAGTCATTTTGCACGAGCTTTCCCATTTCCGCTTAGATTATAGAAAAATTTCATCGAAGTTCTTGAACTCACCACTCGATTTCCCGATTTATCAGCGAATCGAAAAAAAAAATGTTACCGTTAGTGGAAATGGATTATGGAATCAGTTTGAAGGGATACTGGTGGAGCATCATTATAACTAAATGATAGACAGTTTGTTAATTTACAGTTTTAATAAAAATAATGATAGACCTGAGTCTAAAGCTTTGAAAAAAATCCAGTTGAAATTATTTTATTATGCGTTCTCTGACTCTATTATGTAAGCCCACGCACATACGGATTTTCATTCGATAGGCGGATAATAGTCTCGTGGTAAAAAAGAAAAGTCCAGATTTCAGTCTACAGACTACTACTACTAGATTCGTAGATCTATCATCATCTACCATGCGTTTACCCAGCTATGTTGGAGTCGGCTTTCAGTCTAACCAGCGGGATGCATCTGAACACCACTAATTTACATGGAGTGACCGCATATCTGATCTCCACAACCCAGTTAGTACTGGGTAGTACGATACCCCTTGGTAAGACTGGTTGTCAGATTTTCGGACCACTTACTAGCTGTAACGACAGTCAAAGATCTACCAATGACAGCCGAACCAAACGGCTATGTAAACCTTATCATTAACACTGAAAACGGGATATTACTTATAGTAAACATGGTAAATATCCTGGTTTAGTGACCATGTCAGTTTGATATATTTATTACTATTCCTGAGTAGTACATTCTCGGTCATTTGGAATGTACACAGTCCTGCAGACCTTACACCATTCCGTGATTTCATCATCAGACGTCACGGAATAATGGACTAGAATAAAAAAGAAATTTGGCACACATTGTTACTTTATATTTCTCTCTTCTCAGCTTACAAACAACAAACATATTAATTTCATGTTGCAAGCAAAACTCAAGATGTAAGTGCAAATATCAAAGGCGGAGTAACGGCGTTGAAGTAAAGCCGACACACGACGCCTGTCTGTTTAAACTAAATACACGCCGCGTGAAGCAAATTTCATGCATAAAATTATTGAAGCCGCCTGCGCCAGACCCACTACCTGTCGAACTTGGGATAGTTTAATTTAGGAGAGGACGCGATTTTTTAATTACTTAATGTTTTTTTTTTACTTCGATGTTTATTTCGTTAATTTTTCTCAGGATGGAAAATACAAAATCCTTCTTGACCTGAAAAACAAGACGTGTAAATGTGACTTCAATAGCAGCCTAGCCTTTATGTATACGTAATTCAATTTTATTTAGGGTTGTTTAAATCAAAATAGATCATTTTAAATCCATCATGTTTAAGTTTTCAGCAACAGTTTTACAGTCTACAACATTGTTAAGTACAAGTTAACGTAGGTACACAATTATGCAGAGTAGTGCCTAGTGGTGGAGATTCACATCTGAAAGACGTGCTGTACTGGAAAAGTATCGCTACATGGACCACCACTGCGCGGTTCACAACCAGAAGATTTTCGCTACTTTGAAACATTAATTAAAACTACTATAATTCCCATCACAGTAACTTTTGAAGGGGAAATTGCTAAAGTTTTCTAAAATTGTTGATAGCACTCTATCATAGTATTTCGAATAATACCTACACTACCTCCTGAAGTAAGTTGTGGAAACTATGCTCCTTAGTACCTTTTTAAGAGTAATCCATCACTTTATGCTATGTGAAAACTTATATGGAAAGAAAGCATAAAAGTAGATGACTATTGAGATGACAGCAAATGGAGAAGTATCTGAAAAATAAAACATGTTACGCCGACTGTAAATAAATTATTTTATGGCCAAGAAAACTATCATGAAAGAATGAAACGATGGATGGATAGTGTGAAGGTTGATATGGCTAGAAAGGAGGTGACTACTAAGATGACGAGTAATAAAGAAGTATGGAAGAAGAAGACATGCTGCGCCGACCCCAAATGAATTGGGAAAAGGGCAATAGAATGATAATGACCAAGAAAACTATCATGTTAACTTTTTAGGACTGCTACACATCTTTCATCTGAATTGATTCAAAACATGTCCTACCACCTGCCCGTCCTCATGCAGAGCTCCTAACTTGAGGTATGTACATTACAAAGTCAAGACCTCACCCGCGACCGTGCGCACCCATTCAACTGTTCGCCATCACTTGTTAATATTGATATGTAGCTCAAATTAATACATATGTATGTGGGGACCTGATACATTCGGTTGCCACTGTTTGTAGGTATGTTTGTACTAGCTCCTATAACTGAACTACCCGCAAATGACAGACATGGAACGAATGTGAACGTTGATTCTATATTTTATTGGATTTAAGTCTGTTTAATTATGTGTACAGCTAAAGTTGAAATCTTCATTAAACGAATCTAAAACCGCTCCATCAGATTATACGGATGAAATCTATTCTAATATTATAAAGAGGTGGTATTTGTATGTAGGGGTAATCTCCGAACGAATGATTCAATTCTAAAATTCATTCACTGGCAGAAAGCTAAATTATTCGTTGATATTATAGGCTATAATAATTATTTTTATATCATGCATATTACCTGAGCTACGAGTATCACAATTTTTGCAGACAAGGTCGCGGACTAAGGGCTAGTCTCCAATAAGCGCGTTAAAATAGCCTTATAAAATAATCGTTGATTTTGCCTCCATCTTTATTCAATGAACTGACAAACAACTACATAAAAAAAATGCGACCTACCAGTGTTTTTTTCCACAAATTCACTACATTACCAAACGAAAATTACCTACTTTACTCCTACCAATTAATAAGGTCTCTTGCATTCAATTTCAAACTTGAAAAGGGTAACAAAGTTACATCAGGCCGTCCCCCAAACACATTACGCTTGCCATTTCCCACTGTCTGATCACTTATTACATGTATCAACTAACTTAAACTCCAAAATTTGATTTCCATTCCTTCAAAATTCTGTCACTCCTCAATATCCGGGAATGAATCGAATCCCCTGTCGCCTATGACGCATAACTGAACTGTGCAGACTGGCTATTTTTACGTAGCGATATTGCGACTCAGATTCTATAGATCTAGCAGGATAATATAGATCTGTGTATGTGGAAATTAAAATATACAGATATTCAATAATTGAATCCCACTTTTTTAGAATTATGACTTTAATAAATAAACGTAAAATAAAGTTACAACCAGTGTAACTTAATATTCATATATTTTTGTAGCTTTGGATTGGCATTCAGTGGAAGAAAAGATCAAAAGATTTTGAGGTCATGGGGGCAGGTCTTTGCCCAGCAGTGGGATCATATAGGCAAACAGTAGATTGGCATAACTTTATATGGTCTAGTTAGACAAGTGGACTAGGGACCAAAGGGAACAATGTAAAACGAATAATAACGGCGGATAAGAACCCATATTTTTATTTTATTTATGCCCAGAACTATTTTTACCATTCCGATTTTGGTTATTTTCAGATAGTTTATATCGATTTACGATGCGTTCATGAAAGAAGACTTTTGTAGAATGGAAAAACGCAACGTAATATAACGCAACAGTACCTTCATGAAATTGCAATCACAAGCTGAAGTAAAAAATAAATGGGAACCTATATACATAAACACATAACAAAAATAAGCATGAATGAGATTTTAGCCTTTGCCTCTCATTCCAGGTAGCTACTACATAATCTAATCTACATTTAATCCAAAAAAACTTCCATTTCCGACGTCACATATTCATATTCCACATTCACGAGAAAATTCAATTTCATCAAGGAGAAATTCGTTTAGGTTGTAGGTAATCCAGACAATCCACGTTTAGTTCTAGCTTGATTAATATCTGGTCGAATGTCATTAGGTTGCAGGCTGCAAATGACCTGAATACACTGATTGCGTCTTACGTAAGCAGATTACATCCTGTATTTGCTCTCGTGTGTATACGATAATATCTATTATACTACCTAAGGGATGATGGATGAGGTAACTGAAAGTATTCAAACCTTCATCATCATCTGCCTAGCCTTTTCCCAACTATATTGGGGTCGGCTTCCAGTCTAACCGGATGCAGCTGAATACCAGTATTTTACGTGGAGCGACTGCTTTACTGACCTCCACAACCCAGTTAGTACTGGGTAATACGATACCCTTTGGTAAGACTGGTTGTCAGACTTTCGGGCCACTGACTACCTGTAACGACTGTCAAAGATCTACAAGTGACAGCCGGGACCAACAGCTTAACGTGCTTTCCGAGGCTCGGAGGAAACTCCGTTTATAATGGGTGTCCTTCCACCCTGTACCAGGGTTAGTGGTAACAATTTGACACTGACAGCTTTAATATTCCGTTGCATTAGAGGTAAGTATCGTAGCGCAAGACCGAGTTCTTCTTTGTTCTTCTTTTTTACCGTGTTATGGAGCCTAAACACCAACGCCGCCGGCATGTTGGTGTTTGGTGGGTAGGCTGGAGCCTACCAGTCAACTCATCTTTGGTAATAGATTACTAAAGATGAGTTGACTGTCGAAACAAAAAACATTTTAATAATGTTAATTCTTTCGCTTCGCAGTCTGCCTCCTTTGTCTAATGGTCGCAAGTGCGACTGCTGAGCATGAGGGTTCGATTCCCGGGTCGGGAAAAGTGTTATTGTTTGCGTTTTTCAGTAACAGCCACGGAGTCTAGATGTGTGGTTGATGACACTAGGCGCGTCCCCTAATACATGGGACTTAAAACATAATTGGCGAAATTTGGGTGTACTATTGGGTACACCTCTGCCTAACCCTTCGAGAATTGCAGGCGTGATGTTATGTTTATGGAAGTCTTTCTCTCTCTGCTCGACTGCAACCTCCAATCACAAACACGCGAGAACTCTCCAATAATACCAAACAAAAAACTTCAAACTACCTACCAAACGCACGTCTGTAAGCACCCGTAGCATTCCGTCACTCATTCGTCACGGAGTCGCGCCAACATCGATCGTTCATGACAGCCCAATCAGAAGCCTAACCGACAGGAAAAACACGAGGGTTCGCGGCGTGTTGCCTAATCTAATACTAGGGCACCATCAGCAAGAAGGTAAACGTTAGGGGAGTGGCTGTAGCCAATATCGTAGTTAATGTAGTTGACGGAACCCTAATTTGACGGAACATAGCTACACTAACATGACTCCGGTCTCTAATGCGACCCTACTGTGTTTATCTGGTTTTTCAGGGTTCAAAGGGTGCCTACTAAACCCTATTAGCATAAGTAGGTACGTTGCATGTATATAAATAAGGTCCCATTAAAATAGATGGACAAATTTTAACATAGCGTTCAGCGGAGCTCGTTATTTAATATTAACAGGCGCTCGGGTCGATCTTTAGGTTAAGCCGTGCTTGCTTAGGTTGGTCTGTGGATGGGTGACCGTATTACGTACGGAGTTTCCTAAAGTGATTTTGTTTTGACCGTTTTGTGGATGTGTTTATTCTAGAGTGCCGGCAATTTATTTTTTTAGGTCAGAATAAAATCATTTCAATCAGTGTTTTTTTGCTTGGATATCTTTGGTTAGAAACACTGAACGCTATGTTAAAATTTATCCATCTATTTTAATGGGACCTTATACACCACCTTACCCAGGTCATGTGTACTTGAAGGCTCCGTCTCAGTTACAATAACTGCTTGAAATTACTCTTAAGCTAATTGCAATAGTCCCCCATTTTTGAAAAGCAAATATCATCATTCTCTTGCCCTTTTCCCAATTCATTTGGGGTCGGCGCAGCATGTCTTCTTCTTCCATACTTCTCTATTACTCATCATCTCATCAGACACCTCTTTCCATGCCATATCATTCTTTACACAGTCCATCCATCTTTTCTTTGGTCTTCCTCTGCTCTTCTCTGAAATCTTCTCTTTTGAAAAGCAAATAATTGTAGCTTGAAGTATTTGCTAGTTCCTTGGTTTTATTCATTTCTAACAAGATAGCCGATTTTATTGATGTTACCTTAGCATTATCCTCTGCTTACTGAACAGGAATACTTTCTAATAAAACGATCGACTTTACAGACTTGTATTGGTACCTTAAAGGGTTCTATTACAATTAAATAGCTTTTGTGTAAAAACTCTTTGTAGTGGATTATCGAAAAGGAAAAGTTACATTTTAGTTTTTTTAAATACTTCAGTCAAAGTTAGCCAATTTAAACGGCTGAAGTATTTAAAAGACTCAAATATCGAATTCACCGGACTTTAATTACTTATTTATTTATCTGCTTACATCAACTATTGCAAAATAACCTAATGGGATAAATTCGACTCATCGTCATCATCATCTGCTCCGCTTTTTCCCAATAACGATTCGTCTATTCTTACTTAATTGATACTAATAAAGCTATGCAAAAGCGCAGTAAAAAAATATCAAAAAAGTCCTCTCTTTCTATGGCTAACTTATAATGCATTCTCATTTCTGCTGATCAGAACAAACTGCAACCCCGAAACCATTAATACAATTATACATTGTGAATCAAGTGTAGAGACAGAATAGCAATATTTTAAGCCATCATAGATGATGGGTTCTTAATACCTTATGTTAAATATTGTAATCATTGTCTATGAAACAGTGTCAGCTATGCAAGCCATTGCCAGATATCAGAAAAAAAAAACTATTTGGTCCGGCCCAAATATAAGTCTTTGGCCACCACGATAAAAGGAATGGCAATGATTTTAAAGCGTGCAGAGCCAACCTCAGGATTCCAATTTTAAAATCAAACGGAACACACAAAAGGATGAAATTGCTGGCCTGTCACGTCTTTAACCATATCGTTGTTGAAACAAATTTAATTTTTACACACATCTAAGGAAAATTAAACCTTGTGTGAAGTATGATAAGGTGTTGCTGTGTGCAAATGTATTGTAGCTCTAGTATTTACTGAAGCGCCTTGTTTTCGCCTTGTAAATTGATTGAAACGCCCGGCAACTGATAATTGCTAATAGTTTTCTTGTTAGCGCTAAAGTGGGAAGTTGGCAAGCTACTTGATTTCTTTCAAAAGTTCCATTTCCTGTTGTACGCCAAGTAAAGTGTCTGATTGCGAGTCGCTTGGAATGTATATCGTTGATTGGATCGTTTTGTTGTTTGTTTGTTTGTGGAACTTTTTTCGTGTTGGGTATTGTAATTTTTTAAATAGATTTTTGAAAGAAAATAAGAGACTTATTGATGGGAAGCGGCATGCTTCTAAAAGATTCAAAGTGATCATAGGCGACTTCGTAATTTGCTTTGGAACTCAAACTGCTGTTATCGAGTTTTATGTAGCATTGGGAAATTGGATTTCATCATAACTAATTAGTAATAAAATCAAAGCATTGCCAAAGATCATTAGAATTATGACCTATTCCATCTCATAGAGAGGAGGACTTTAATTATTTATTTTGTCATTTATGTACAGACGCCAGCAGATCAAGCTACTACAATCTGTCAAATTTATTTAATATATTTTCAACTTTATTTCTAAAGCCTTAGGTTCAAGGTTGGTTGGGAAAATCTGACAGTTTCGGGTAAGTTGCTGGCGTCAACCTACCCGACATAACATAGGAACCTGACATAGGGAAACATCATAACCTAACTTAGAGTAAGTTACAGCATATTTCAAAAGAAATTTCCACCAGCAGGCCGGTGAAAGCAAAACTGAAAAAATGGTAGACTGCGGTGCGCGAGAACAGTAAGAGAATAACATGTTTAGTATGAATGTCTTAACTTAAATATTAAACCTTTGTCTCAGTAGTAGGAACAGTATAGGCTGATAAGGTGTGGTAGGTACGATACTTGTCAATGAGTAATGTACTCAAAGACCTCATCGATAAAAACTATATTATTCAAGCCACTGCCACTTTAAGCTAAGGCACTTAATAATGAACTTACCCTAAATCGTGACCTACCCTTCGTATATAAATCATACATCAATCCTTTTTCCTCGAAAATCCTAGATTGTGGCGCACAATGAACAGATTGGCAGCCAATTTAAACTTTCATAGACGCCCACGCTACGTCCAGTACAAAAAAAAATACAGCCAGAGAAAAATTCTAAAAGGGGCCGAAATTAACTCTCAGTTCGTTCACCATAGAGACACAGAAAAAATAGAGGAGAAGGCTCATAATGGAACGGAGGGCATAAACGAACTTAATTACATATTTCTCGATTTCCAGCAAGCGAACTCCACATTAATATTTCGTATTTTTTTGTTGTCTTGGTCTCATCGCAACGGTAGGTGGTAAAAATGATGACTTAATTAGTGCCGTACTCAGCTGAAAGATACTGTCCCACGATTGGTGGGTTTTATTGCTTCACTAACATTTTGTGGCAATCTCATTGGTTTCTGAGTAGGAAAAGGAAAAGAAAAGAAAATACAAATTTTATTTGTCCATATATAGGTTTATGGACAAATAAAATTTGTATTTTCTTTACGTAGGAACAGAAAAAATAAAGAAAAAAGACGTAGTCTCGACTCAGGAGATTTTACCACGTCACTGCTCGTTCGTGCGGTCGGACAGAGATGGCGAAACGGATGGATGGGCAATGCACCACGCGAAGAGGCGGTGTACGTGTGTTAGGCATAAATGGATTTCATACAAGCCAATGCGACGTGCGATCTGCTTCACCATCCAATGGCAATGAGTGGAACACGGCCACCCGCGACGAGACAATGTTAACAAAAATAAATAAACCGTAAACGTAGCTTAAACATGCCAACCTCGTGCCAGCATCCAACACCTACATAGCGAACTTCAAAAGAACAATAGAATGAACCTTCTGTTCCTTTATATTTCCCCATAGCAATGGCGTCTCCATTATTGCTAGTTTAATTTCTGTCCACCATTTTGAGCCATTCAGTTTCGCGAAGCCAGACGGCTAAACTTACAGTTGAAATTCATTTTAAATACAGTTTCCTGTCCAAGTTATAACCAATTTTGGGTGGATTCACTTGAAAATATTGTTCACTGTGTGTTTTGTTTGTGAAATTCGGTGGATAAAATACACTGGACTGCATATTTTTATGCAGTTTTGCTTTACTAACATTACGTGATGCTCACTTAATTTAACCTATTTGTACAGAACACATAGGTTAAATTAAGTGAGCGTTTTGATCTCGTACTTTGAATATTTGTAGTACTTAATATAAAATATAAATTATTAATTATGTAAGTACTCATAATATTAATACATTTGTCGCCGTCCCCGGAAAATAAAAAGATAACTGCCATTATCTTAGTATTAGTGTTGTGTCATTTTTGGGATCTGTGGGTGGTAATAGATCTGCTCAATTTTTTCGTGATTTTTATACTTACAGTTATTTGGCGAAGTTACAAAACTTTACAATAGTATTCACAGATTTAACACAGGCCTTAAATTACGAGAATAAAGTGTTAACATAATGTTTTCCTACTTGGCGTGTTTCACTAAAACATTTCAAAAATACAAAAAATATTTTTTACAAAGCTAAAAATCATCAGTTTACGTCCAGTATTTAAGGAGCATAAAAGTTGCGTTTTTGTAATTATCATTTTGTCAGTGTATGTTTCATTAGAAATTATCTAAAATAGTCGCAGACAGGTACCTCTAATCAATTAACATAGTAACTAATTATTCTTACAATATCCCCCAGGATTTCAAAGGAAAATTAATTTGAAATTAATGTAAAAATGGACAGGAATATTCCATCTCCCAACGATCCCATGGAAACAACGACGACTTGAAATGTACAAAATTACAATTCAATTAACAGAAAATACTTGATAATTCATACACTCGAATGAGAGCCGTCATTTTAGAGATTCGCGTTTGCGATTCAAGTAATTAAAATACAATTTTATTACGATCTACGCCTTAATTTTCTTAATTAAAATTGGTATAATTGAATAAATTGAAGCGTCGAAACGAACCAGACGGAATAATGAAGTAATCGTTACGAAATCGTGATTTCTGTGTCATTTGTAATCATGGAACCTTCTACTTGTAATTGTGTTATTTTACGTCTGTTATTTCGGTTTGGATTTTATTTAAATTCATTTCAATGCAGAATCACAGAGAGAGAGCATTACCCTATAGTAAAGGAGAACTAACCCACTGAACTTGTATAAAATCAATTCCATCACCACTGCTCTCACAATGGTGTGAGAAAACCTCGTGAGAAAACTAGAAGTCCTAGAAGCCAAAATGCCTGGACATGTGACATGCAATGGGCCAGCATGGTGGTTCATGGCCCATTGCCTCTCTCAGAGGAGGCCTGTGTAGCTGCAATATGTATACATTACAGGCTGACTACGCAATACATATAGTACACCCACATTTCGCCAGTTATGTTTAGGTCCCATGTAATAGATGGCGAGCCTATTAAAACAACCGGGCAGAAATTCAGACTCCGTGATAGCTACTGACAAATTCCTCATGGAAAAACCCAATAACCAGACCACCCGACTCGGGCATCGAACCCAGGACCTCATGCTCAGCAGTCGCAATTGCGACCACTTGACCAACGAGGCAATCTGTCGAGGTATGTAATATTATATACAAAAAAAATTCTGCTAAATAGATGTAGACCTAATAAAAGTGACTGGGACAGACTGGATGCCGTCTGCGGAGGACAGAAGGTTTAGGGACAGCTTCGGAGAGGCCTATGCAACGGACTGCAATAGGCTGACTTGATTATAATTTCAAGAATTCCTGTGAGAACTTAGATGAGACTTTTGTAGTACTTTTGAACAAAGGCCTTTCAAATTATGAATTAAACCGTTTGAAACGCTTCTGAGAGATCGTGGTTCCAGGAAGTAAGCCTCAGTAGTAACCTGTAGAAAGCATTTCAAGTTAACTTTAATTAAAAAATTGATTTGAAAATTTTTACACCCTACAACAACAAAGGCGACAGTGGTATAATCAATTTCTTTATAGATATTTATCGGTTAGCAACAACACAATAAAACCACCAGCTGAGAATAAGAATAATTTATTTAAAAAAAAAAGTAGGTATTACAAGAGTGTACATTTATGTGCAGTAGTGTTATTTCTAAACAATTGTATAATTAGTGCTTTTATGTAAACTATAACTAAAATAAATATAACTGTTGCAAGCTACGATAATGACGAAATCAAATGTTAGGTAGCGACCTGCCTGATCTAGGTTTATTTAAACCTGCGTTTCAGGCCATCACTTTACATTTCATAATTTAGTTAGGACTGGAAAAGTTTTAAAATAAAGTAAATATAGACAACACAGACATGGATGGATGGATGGTGGGGATGACATGTCAAATCAAACCAGGACTTCTAGAAATTTTTCTGTGTCCGTGTAATTAAGCATCGCTAAATAATCCGATACTACAAAATTACATTTCCTATAACTTAGACTATAGATGTTTAGTTTCTTGTTGAGTCTATTATACAGAAAAGGTCCTAAAAACACATAAAATCGACTAGCAAAAGCATGTCTAGTTTGAGGTTTTGTGCAAACCAGGTCGTTTCTTCTCCTATCGGAAGGAACTGGGTCATAGGGAAGGGTAGAGTGCTGCTGTACATTAGCGGTCAGTCTCCAGCATACGACATTTACATATTCAGCATTTCACAAAATGGTATTATTTTCGTTCTACAAAACATTGAGAGCTGAGCGTGACAACTAAGGTAACCACGGATATAGCCCAAAGATTTATCAAACTTATATGGCAGTGGGCAAGTACATCCCAGCCTCACCCTTCGGGGAAATACATTCATGATTAGGGCGTGCGGTTTCGGTACCATAGTATCCGGGATTTTCCCGGTTTTACCATGGGACCGAAACCGGGTTCTGCATGCCCATGCATGATGTTATGTCATACTAAGTTAGAGTAGAAAATAACCTTGCAGATTTCACTTTCAATTCTTGAAATGGAACTCTAAGGACAATGAATAACAATAAACCGCCCTACATCTTGTGTACAATGTAACCACATCTTACGGTAACAGTTCCTGACACCCAGTCTGTTCTCAATGTGCAGCCCTAATTACCGCAGATCATCCTCTTAGCGGCATTCTGCTAAATTAATACGCTTTACTCCTGTAACTTTGGAGTACAAACCATGAGATGTAGCGATTTGAGCTTATGAGAGTCGAAAGTTCCTCATACTCATTTTTAAAAGAGTGGGTCCTCCTATCAGATAATGTTGAGATGGATGTGTGGAGTGACAAGAATGGATAAAGTAAGGAATAAGTCTGAACTGGCGCCTGTTACAGAAAAAATTAAAGGAAGTCGTTTGTCTTGGTGTACACATGTAATGAGGAGGGATGAAACGCATTGACTAAAAGAGTTATGGATATGAATGTTGATGGATGGAGAGGGAGAGCAAGGCCAAAGAAAAGATGGACATATTGTATCAAGAATGATATGAAAGAGAAAGGAGTAGATGATGCCGTGACGTCTGACAGGGGAGAATAGAAGAAGAAAACGTGTTGCGCCGACCCCAAGTAGAATGGAACAAGGGCAGGAAGATGATGATAGGTCCTCCTACCAAACTGGTTTTGTAACCACTTGTGGCTACTGCCCGAAGGTTAAGATGTTGTTGTTGCTGTTTATTACTAAATTGCGCGGTTACCTATGGTTGCAGAATTTATGAGACGTCAGGTCTGATGCTTTGTTCGTATGGGGCGTGATAGATGGCCGCCGCAAACTCTTGGAAAAGGTATGATAAAATAATATGATGTTTCTCCGAGTTTAAGTTGCTATATACCAATACTGTGATATAATACTTAGTTCCATTATGCCACATTTGTGATACATGCTGCACATGTGTGCAGGTGTGATGGAAAAAAGTTTACAAACCGAAATGCTTTCAGATAGAAGCTGAAACGAAAGATGGTGCACTGGTGAAAAGTCTTAACAGTGGAACTACTTGAATATTGCTATATAAATATATTTTTTCGGTAATCTACACTGAAAAAACATCTTATTTACACATACATGTATACGTAGTTCTTTGTAACACATCTTGGTTTTATTTCTAGACCAATACTGTTTGTGCAGTGTTCTGCCAGTCAATCATTAATCGATTGACAGCACAGCACACCTTCTTTTTTTTGGGATGGGAAATCATCAAATGACTGCACAGCACACCTTACGTTACTGTAATGGACTGAATGCTCTGTGTCTATGTCTTGGTATTTAGTAATCAACAACGCTACTATCTTCACAATTGAGCCACACCCTAATGCGGGAGGATTAAGCGCCTCTATTAATATACGTATTGTACGGAATGAAGCCTCTTCAATTCACCACCGTATATTGTGCTTCATTTGAAATAATCGCTTAATTCCACGTTATGGATCTATCTAGTTCTTGTAGACTACTGTAGAAATGGCAAGAGCAGGTTTTGTATGATTTGAAAAGCACTTTAAATTACCTACATCATTCAATTATGCATTATGCAGTGATAACCTTGTGGTGTGACCTTCGGACTGCCCAGTCATAGGTCTCGAGTCGAGAGATTTTTTTGGATTCATGTGCGCATTGTATAATTATCACGTCTTACTGCTGTGAAAGAAAACATCGTGAGGAAACTAGCATCCCTGAGAGATATTTCTTGACAGCCTGTAAAGCTAAGTCAGTGGCCCATGGCGGCAAACTCTGATACCAGGTTAGGTACTAACCACACGATAAAGAAAAAGAAGAAGTATAGTGTAGTGTGTGTGTTTATTCGACTTGTTTAAACTTGTTTTTAGGCAACATAGGTACACAAACTAAAGCCTTTTCCCATGGAGGTAGGTAGAAAGAACAGAACGCGACCTGCTACTATCCTACATAGTTCTATTAATTCTTCCACGGCCATACATGCACACCGGTTGCGATTTTAGAACAGTGGATTGCATACGGATGACAGAAAACACCATGTTACATTTTTTTTTTGTAGGCAATGGCTGACGCTTTACATTTAAGTAATTAATTAAATTAAACGTTCACAAACTGCACACTCATCCACAGAAAACCACAAAATTATTGTGTTACACACGTACTAAAAGGGCTTCTTTAGTACGTGTGTAGCACAATCATTTTGGATGGATTATTTATTGTTTTTATGGATTATTTAAAAGGCATAAAACTTAAACGATTTTTTCTATTGCTGAATTATAGTTGAGTCAGTGAAATACTACAGTTTGAGGCTTTCTTCTTGTACACAATATTGCGGAAATTTCACCAGTACAATGAAAACCGTGCACATTTTCAAGCAACTACTGTTTACTCTCAAGCGATTCATGCTGCAAGAAAGCAAATCCTTAGCATTCTTTCAGATTTAGCGCCTTAAACTAAACACAATCAAACGGCAAACTAAGCAAGGTACCCACAGGTGTATCATAAATCCTGACTATAAGGGCAGGAGTATACCTCAACGCGCACTAAGTGCTATATAAGCTCAATAGATCCCCGTTTATCTGGTGCTAGTGTACCGTCGGCTTTATTTATGAGTCTCCACAGACTATTCATTTAGCAAGACGTTATAGAGTTGTTTGGTTCATCCCCTATTTTTATGGGCCTTCGTAAGATAAACTGTGTGGTAGCGTAGTTTCCCGACAATAGCCGAAGCCCCCCGAGGTTTGGGAGAGCAGGAAATAATCAATTGGCCGAAAGATATTGGTTAACGTATGTTTCTATTTTAGGGGTCTGTTTGTAGTGTTGGGGATGTGTGAGGACGTCGCGGGACATAAAAATACCCATTCGTTTCAACCTGACCTTTGTTTGCTAGATTCTTTACTTTATTTTTCCCAAAATAAAGCTCGAATAAATAAGGAAGTCATTTGTCCTGCTGTGGGACACAAAAGACTATATGTATCTATACAAATAAATAAAATTGAAGTGTCTGTTTGTAATATCAAAATAACAGCTTTTTACTGAATGCATATGAAAGTATATACGGTAATAAAACACATTTTTTTCAATTTTTGTCTGTCTGTCTGTTTGTTTGTTCCGGCTAATCTCCGAAACGGCTAGACCGATTTTGACGGGACTTTTACTGGTAGATAGCTGATGTTATAAGGTCTAACAGAGGGTACTTTTATTTTAAAAAAATAATTAGGGTTCCGTGCAAAAAAATTAAAACCCGTGAAATTGGTAACAAAATTCGATTGAAAAAGGGAAGTAAGTAACATTTTTTTTAATAATAATTTTACGCGAACAAAGGTCGCGGGCAACAGCTATATGTGATAAAATAAACCTCACCAATTTGTTTTTGGATCGCTTACGATTTTTTGAAGACTTTTATTAATCCTTAAAACTCACTTTAAATTGCCTTATTTAATCTATGGTTACTGAACAAGTAGTACCCTAGTAACACAAGAGCCGTGTCGTCACTAGGCATACAGTGAGCGGGTTACTGTTTGCTTCAAGTTCACCTACCTATATATTTTTAATGCGTACAGTAAGTACTGTACGGACATTCCGTACAACACGTACTGTACGCAGTTTACGGCGTTTCGCTGACCAACTCATTCAGTGGCCGAATCGGCATTTGCAGTGCAATTACACGCGAAATTTGTTCCAGTCAGCGAAGAAGTACGCTAGTTACGCCGCCGGCGAAGCAACTGAGTTTGCCTTCTTTGCCAAGATTTCGCCAGCGATTCGCGGTAAATTTGGTCTTCATCGTTCACTCAACACTTAAGACCAATTCACCGCTCAAAATCAGTCAGCGGACAATCAACCACTCACTGTTCGCCTAATGAGGACACAACCTAAGTATGTAAGTAACTATGTAAATAAATGGAGGAAATTATTTACAACAGTACTGTATCACACCTGCATACATTGCCTTCATTTTTACTGTAGGTACGTATAGCAAAACATTACAAAGTAGTTTAAATAATTACGTAGACAGTAGTAGAGTATAAGTTTTTTGAAGTATATTACAGCTCTTATAAAAATATTTTCTAACACAAGCATTTTAATAAATTCTAAATCCCAAAGCCATAAAAAACCTCATTTATTTTTCTCATTTCCCTTTACAAAGTCACACCTAATACATCCGAAAAAAGGTAAATCCATCTGTTTATAATGAGCAGCTGTTCAACCACACAACCTAATACCTGGTTTCATATTTAATTTACAAGAGCATTATGAATCCGTGGCGGGATTTGTTGAGGCCCCATAACTGTTGTTTTACAACACCCTGTAGGGTCGTTCTGGCGAGACTTGGGGTTATACAGCGTTTCATTTATGTCTAATTTGCCGTGAACATTAAGAATTGATGCACTAAAAATTGTATTGAAGTATGGCGTAAAACGAGTTATGGTTTTGGGTGTTTGTTTATTCGTGTAGGGAAAGGAGAAATAAAATAGGAAGCTAAAAATAAATTCTGATTTTTGAGGGATTTTCTAAACATGTGATGCGGAGGAATGAGGAAAATTTAGTGAGGAAAACGTTAATTATGAATGTAGATGGCTATAAGAGTATAGTAACGATGAATGGACTGTGTGAAGGATGATATGGCTAAAAAGGAGGTGTCTGATGAGATGACGAGTAATAGAGAAGTATGGAAGAAGAAGACATGCTGCGCCAACCCCAAATGAATTAGGATAAGGGCAAAAAAATGATGATGGCAATAAGCTCTCTCCCTATTACATGGGACTTAAACATAACTGGCGAAATGCCGGTGTATTATTAGGTTCACCTCTGCCTAACCTTTCGGGGATTACAGGCGTAATGTTATTTCAGTGTGATGGGTGACTGACGAGAAATAGAGAAGTATGGAAGAAGAAGACATACTGCGCAAATAAAGGGGGATAAGAGCAGTAGAATGATGCTGATGATAATGTTTTCTATACGTAGAGGATTCAGACCGAAGGCTAAAGATTCCGTGTTTTCCTTATCCTAATTCACGGAGGTTGGTATGCATGTCTTCTTCTTCCTTAGACGTCATCTCAACAGTCAACCTCCTTATAAGCCATATCGTCTTTCACGCAGTCCGAAGAATGGATTGTTTTTCTTTGGTCTTCAACTAACTCTTTCTACTCGAAACTTTCCCCACGGCATTTTTCATACTAGAAAATGGTTTTTGCTACTAAAATGAATAAAACAAATAAATATCTCAGTTAAATAATCCATCTTGAAAAACCTTAAAACTACGAAGCTCAACTAATAAATAAACCCAAATGTTTCATCAAAAATTAAAATATTGTAAAAGCAATTCAAAAACACGCAAAGAACTATCGCGTTCACGATTCAATGATTAAATTAATTCCTTAAATTTTGAATGAATCTCTATCGAAAGTTCACAATTGAAAAGATGTCTACCGATGCGTGGCAAAAATTTTAATTTAATTAATTGAAAGGTTTTTCCGTGGAGTACTCTACTCTTTGTCAGTGAAGGGTAGAATTCAGTTTTTCCAATATACATTTTTGATTTCATTAACTTAAATTTTTGTGCCTTTTATAATTGAAGTCACAAAATAGTTGATCAGTTTTTGAAAGGTTTTCGTCGATAGATTTTGGATCTGTTTACTGAAAACTTATTTAGATTCTAATGTACGTAATATCAATGTTGATATTGTAATAGTTACTTATGTGCAAGGAAAGAAATGTAATATTTCTTTTTATAGACAGGTTTCAAAACAATATTTTTAAACATATCGCTTTAATTCCGCGTTTAAGTTGTGACACTTGTTCACGGCAGGTCTTGTAAAAGTTTGTCGGTAACATGTCTAGTATAACAAATGTACATATAAGTAATACTTGTATTAACGTTGTTTCAGATATATGTCATACAAGTTTTGTTCACATGTTTGTGTTTTACGTGTATAAGATAATCAAAAGAAGACGCAACATGACACGCAATACACATGTTTTATACATTATGTCGCTACAAAGCCATTACAGCAACTTTTATTATTTCTCCATACCAACATGTCTATTGACGTCAAACATGAGCTGTCTATGCCAAGCCACAGCGCTGGCGGTACTCTTGTATGTAGTTTTGCAATAAAGCTCCGTAGCGAGCGTCAGGGACATGTGTCTGACGTGTGCTCAAGTTACCAGTTTATTTAGACCTCTCCCCTCTCTTTCCTTTGCTATACCCTATAAGATTATGTATTATAAATCACAGTCTTACTACGAATAGATTAAAGATGTTATTAACCTGGGAATAGAGGATAGTTCGCATTTGGCGCTGTTTTTGTCAATCTTTAAACATTAAAGATCTGCATCATCGCTGAACATTAAGTGGTCATTATAATGTAGATCAGATGGAGGCAATAAACGTAAAAACTGTCGAATCTCATGCCCAGTGAACACAACAGTCAACATGGCTGTTGTATTAATAAATGAAGCCAATACGCCAACCTCACTAGGCGAGCAAACTGTTCAGAAACCTTTATAAGGACTACCCAAGCTTTTAGGCTTGTAAGAAAGTACCGTCACTAGTCAAGTAACTCGTGGAGAAGCGCTGACCACATTCTAATAAAAAGTAAGAATACGAATACAAGTACGAGTCGAGACACAGAATAAAACACCACCTTTCCCCAGAGACACGGTCCCATTTCCGTAAACAAATAAAATAGCAACAACCCTGCATATACCATTAGGAACTCTGCGTATTATCTCACTCACTCACAACATAAGGTGTCGGAGTATTTCGGTCGCGTCGACACGACAAAGTTCGAAGAGTTCACAGAAGCATATTGCACGTACGGTGTCTTCATAAGCGATAGGGATTGACTGAATATAAAGTAAAGTTTTGCATGGAAACTGCCACTTTTAATCAATGTGATGCTGGTTGAGAAATTTTACGTCGTGAATAGTTTTGTTACCCTATTTGTTTACTAGTCACGTGTACTAGGGCATTTTAGAAAACAGCATAAGTAGATACATGCCGTTTTCAAGAATGCGCTGAAATAGACAACGGTGAGTCGGTCAGTGGTATCGGCTCCAACTTACGACGATGGTCATGGATTCGAAACCAAGCTGGTACTTTATTTTTGTAATGTATTTCATCAACACTGCTCTCAAAATCGCGAAGAAAAACATCGCGACATAATCAAAATATGATAACTCGAACGGATTATGGCCCACAGTCTCTCACAGAGGATCCCTGGGTTCCAGCGGTGGGAACATTAAGGCTGACTTAGCTTCTACTGCATGATATCGTCTATTTGCAATCATTTGTATAACAAAAATTTTATAACAATGATTTACTTCGGCCCGTAGGGTAAGTTAGTGACGGCGCCTTATTATCCGCCTTTCTTTTAAAGACAAGTGCAGTAAAAAAACAAAGAAAAAAATAAATTACATGTTCGCATTTCTCATTATTTCACAGGTTGCAACCGCATTCATCCGTTGAACTTCGCCACAGAACATGACGCCCTAGGCATTCCATTAAAATGTTACCGTACAATTGTGTGCTTGCACCAAACAGGAGCAGTCGAAATGATAATAAATTAAATTAAATTAAATCTCCAAAAGCAATTGCCCACGGGGGGACATAGCACTGCTAATGAGCTCTGTGTTTAAAACAATGTTTTTATTTTTGTTTGTGGATGTAATTTTATAACAAATGTGGGCAGTATGTGACTTCAGTCAGGTAATGAAATGATGTATGTACAATACGCTAAAGTGCGAATAGGACTCGCGCACCGAGGGTTCCGTTGAAACTTATAAGTATTTTGTTATTAAGCTACATATTTACGGCTTTCAGATTTGTCCCTTTACTTGTGCTATAAGCTTGCTTTTTGCCAAATTTCATGATTCTAGGTCAACGGGAAGTACCCTATACTACTATTTGAGAGTGTCGAAACATACGTTTTTGAGGCATAAACTGCCGTATCTGTTTTTTACGTTAACTTAGAAGTTTAAGATTTTCACAGCTTCAAGGGACTGGAGACTTGAGTAAGTATATGGTTTTAATTTCAACTCGATACCTCCACGCGTTCCCGAGATAAAGGGTCTTGACAGACAGACAGACGGACGGACGGACGGCCGGACAATATAGTGATTAAGGGTTCCGTTTTTTCCTTTTGAGGTACGGAACCCTAAAAAAAACCTGAGAGAAATGTACCTAGTACCTACCTACCATTTTTTAGGCCGAGGCCAGGGTGAAACATCATTTATTAGACCTTTCAATGTTTTCAAATTCGCCAACTTAATGTTGATCAAAAACCAACACACAAAATAATTACAGCGTATAAATACCTCTTTATTCCTAAGTACCCCATTTCAAATTGCATCCTACACAGATTACCCTAATGTAATGGGGATACATTTTAACGCTTCCATTTCCCCTATTTTTCGCTAAAAACCCTTATTTTCCCGCACTTCCCGATCTTACCGCATTTATGCTTTCATCCAAGTGTTCATGCTTTCTCGAAAACCGTTAATATTATTTTGCTTAGAAGGCCCGACTTTTCTTTACAAGGAAGTTGTTAAATTACGAATAATTTATACTTCAAACGGTCTTGCAAAATTGAAAATTATGGAGTTGATAGCATATAATTTGAGGATCCCGAAAAACTTGGAATGAAAGAGGAGTCAAGTTATCTGCAGCGAAAAAAATTTAACAATAAGTTAGCATTATGGAAGTTCTTTTAGAGTTTTTATCTATTGCTTGCTTTTATATTATTTTTTACTTTTTTATATTTTTTTGGACATTGCCGGTCCTATCCTAGATTCTCGAAAGCTCGAATAGGAGACTATCTCTTCGATCTTTCGAGAAGCTCATAAAAAGACATTCCTCTTAATTTTTGGGGCCTTGAAAACACTGGTATAGTCTTTTTGAATTGAATTGCCAGCAGCAACAAGATTGGGTTCTATATAACACTATGAACAGTTGTATCGTTGTGGTCTGTCGTTGCGATTGGAGCTTATTATTATAGCTGAGGATCGGAATTGTACTGTTAACACTTATCGCGGATATTCTAGACTCTAGACCTTATAACCCTCTAAACCTCCTTTTCTTCTCTCATTGGTATGAAAATACTGCTTATCATACTCCAGACCAGGACAATCAACGTCATCCATCATTCGCGCTTGCCTGGACAGGAGAGGCTACCAGGCATCTCTTATTTACCGGTACCGAGCGTTATCGGTTCATTGTTTCGCTGTCAATTACCGAGCGAACGTCTGACGTGGCTGGTATTCTTTGAGCAGATAAAATAAAAATAAAAATATAAAGCCTTTAATTTTTTATTTTTGTTTTTCAATAGGAGAGAGGCAATGTCTTGTTTTGGTTAAGCATTTGCTTGTTTTGTCAAAGTGTTTTGATTACTGAAATCTACTTCAGTCTTACCCCGGCAACCAGGTTACACCATAACCCAGTTACCAGATCACATGTCGTCAGATAGGCAGTCGCTCCATGTAAAATTCAGCTGCATGCATTCGCCGGTTAGACTAGAAACAGACCCTGAAATAGTTGCGAAAAAGTTAGGTAGATGATGACGGAAATTTATTGGTTTTTAACATTTATATCGTTCGATTTGTCGTACCGCGTCAAAACCCTCCTCTGACACACACAATGATACACTATGAATTATCTAAACACCATTATTATTGTTTGAGATCACTCTATTCAGTATGACCACCGTCTTGTCCGAAGAGGTACTGTAGCAGCAAACCTAATGATTTAATTCATTGGACTTAATAATGATACAGGTTCTTCCAATTTGAGATGCTAGTTTCTTTAAGCAATACAGTAGGTATATGCAGTTTTTTCTAAACCTTATGACTGTAAATACACAATGATGAAGACGAAGATGCAGATGCAGAACAAAACGCAAGGATTCATAATGACTGTTTTTCTTTAATTTTCGTATCAACGACGACTGTCGACTGCATCGTCAGAACGAGACAGTTTCATTGGAGTCTTAATTAAAAGAAAATACTTATTTAAATAAGGAAATAGATATTTTAATTCTAGAAAAATATGTTACAAAAATATTCTTAGCTACCAAAAGTTTGATGTTCTATTTACTAACGAAAAATGTATAATGATTTGTTATGACAAAATGAAATTGTGAAATTAATGGTGTACATTTCGACTCTTTTTCTTTTATGTTTTAATCACTAATATTTTAAGATAAGACATGAACATGAATATTTTAAGACATGGAAGCCATATTAAATAGGTATAATTAAAGTTTGATAGAATTCTTATTTGACTGCTACGGCTACTATTTACAGGGTTAAATGCCTCCTTGATATTATAGAAAGTCTTGTAGTAAGAGAGTTATTCCCAACCTATCAGAACTGAAATTGCTTTGAAAGTAGGCGAAAGCTAAAATATATGGGTTTGTAAAAGCTGTTTAAAGGAATTTAAATATTTGACCTAAATAATATGGCTACCCGAAACCTACCTTATCACACGCAAGTACATACTTTCATATCAAAAAACTCCACATAGCGTGATAAACTTATATTTTTCAGTATAAATATACTTCCAAATAACATTATGATGTGAGAATGAATGATATTTATGAAAAAGTATTTTATTATTTAAATAAAATAAATTACTTCTAGTACCGAATGTTAGTGCGAGAATGTATGTGGTAATGCATTTAAGAAAAGAGAGCTCTATTGTTTTTTGAGCTAAGTTGAAAATTGAATGGTATTTGTAAGAAGCTTCATCGCTGTAAATCATGGAAGACTAACTTCTTTTATATTCTCGATGTTTTTCTATTTTTTGACCATATTACTTATATGATATTTTCTACAATAATGGCGAATTTTAGTTTATTTTCTCTGCTTATGTCTAGAGCTTTCTGTAAAATATGCCGTGGGATGGGGCATGAGCTGGCGCGTGCACCTCTTCTTCCTCAGGCTTGGGTTTCGGTACGAATGGATTGTGGTGAGGATCTGCGTTTAACCTGAAACATTTTTAAAATCTTAATTAATCCATTCTCAGACTTTCTCAATAGTTGGTGCCAATTAGGTCTGTTGACAATCACAGATTATCATAAGTGGTAAATCACTTAAATAAACTTTTTATGTTATGTATTGTTAACTGCCTCGTTGGTCGAGTGGTCGCAAGCGCGACTGCTGAGCATGAGGTCCTGGATTCGATTCCCGGGTCGAGCAAATATTATTGGGTTTTTCTACCAGGAATTTCTTAGTAGCAGCCACAGAGTCTAGATTTGTGCTGG
Organism: Eurois occulta; assembly: GCA_950022335.1. Lineage (NCBI taxonomy): Eukaryota > Metazoa > Arthropoda > Insecta > Lepidoptera > Noctuidae > Eurois > Eurois occulta. The sequence goes on from OX465486.1 coordinate 3,763,989, forward strand.
TTGATGGCAATAGACCCCCTCCCCTATTATATGAGACTTAAAACATAACAGACGAAATGTGAGTGTACTATTAATAACACCAAATTATTTTATTTATAAGAAACAATCAAAAATCTTAAACAGCACCCTCCTGAAAAAGATCGCTGCAGCGCTGTATATCTCTCTCTAAAAACTTGAACCACCTTGTAGCTATTTTCAAAATAATCCGGGTAAACATACCAAAATACCCTTAATTTAGCCGAATATCCAATATAGCTCCAATATCCAAATACGTCAACAAACTGCAAACATATCCCGATTGACATAATGACGCTTTTTAGTCCAACTATAGCCTAAAGCTAGCACAAATACGCCCATAATTGATTTTGAGCGTATTTCGGCAAACTAGCGCAGGCTATGGAGCCCAGTGAATGATCCTTGGGGATAATGGTTTTGATCACAAATTGCTGACTAGTAGGATTTTGTTAACAATTAACCACTATCACTTTATCTTTATATATATAATTCTTCTGTGAGTGTGTATGTCACTGAACTTCTCTCAAACGACTGGACCGATTTTGATGAAATTTTTTGTGTGTGTTCAAGGGGATCTGAGAATGGTTTAGATTCACAATTAGGTAGGGTAGGTAGGGTAGGTAGGGTAGATAGGGTAGGTAGGGTAGGTAGGGTAGGTAGGGTAGATAGGGTAGGTAGGGTAGGTAGGGTAGGTAGGGTAGGTAGGGTAGATAGGGTAGGTAGGGTAGGTAGGGTAGGTAGGGTAGGTAGGGTAGGTAGGGTAGATAGGGTAGGTAGGGTAGGTAGGGTAGGTAGGGTAGGTAGGGTAGGTAGGGTAGGTAGGGTAGTGAAAGTAGTAGGTAGGAAAACATGCATTGCAACGCATGCCGGGCACAGCTAGTTTTATATAAAGAATATTTTATAGTTTCAAGGAATCATATCAACACCATTGTGGTATATTATTTATGCTTAAAATATTTTCAGTTATTGTATTCACCAACAGTTTCAAACCGTTTCCCGTTTCTAGGTATATATATAACCTAGAATTGTTTAGCATATTTAGAGGTAGGTTATTTTAAAGCGGGTTCCTTTGCATAGACCAACGCTATCATTCTCCTGCCCGTATTTTCTAGCCTTCCTCCCACTCCTGGGCATAGGACTGCACTGACTGCATTCCATCTTTCAGTCTCCTCCTGCGTTCCTTATATATTCTTCTTCTTCAATGCGTCTCAATAAACATCAGAGATATTACTCTTCCTTTTACTCACATCATCCTGAACACAATCAATCCAAGAGGATATTAATATAAAACAAAAAATATACAAACTTGTAAAGCGTGATGGCCTTAGCGCAGTCGACGTTGTACCACCAATCGCACGCGAACTTGGCCTGGTCAAAGAGCGTGCCGTTGGTGCAGAGGAACGAAGCTCCTTGCTCACCCTCGCGACCATCGTGGCATACATGGTAGGCCTGGAAAAGGAAACAAACGATTAGATAGATGATTTCATTTACCAGCCAATGGCACAAGACGTTCTGAATGAGTCAAAGAAAAATTTTGTAATCGCTACGGCAACCATAACTATTGTACGGACTGTACTTTATACCACCCAAGTCTAAAGAGTAGTTAGGCAAGTGTAATAGGTCTAGAGATAACTTAATCCTATGCTTAATGCTGCGGTTACAGCACACTTTCTTCTGATCCCTTACTACTGTTAGAATGTATTGTTTTTTAGGGTAGGTGGCATACGACCATACCTATAACCAGCATGCAGCGGACGATCAAGGTGCTTCCAACGATACCTCATTTGTCAAATTATGATAAGTGGTTCAGAAGTTATGAGGGAACAGCTGAACATACTTGACTTGACTTGAATGTGCCCTGGCGGTTAAAAGTATGTCATGCTCACTCAAATCTATTTATGTTGTGAGTTAATAGGCTTCTTTTGGGTTAGCTCTTTCCATCGTCGACCTCATCTCTGACCTCAGGACTAGATTGAGGTCAAGAGTAGGCCCATATAATATTAAAAAAAATATGTCTCGCTAATGGTAGCATGAGTGTCTGATCATTTAGTTCCCTTCAAAATGATTGAGTTGAATGGTGCTGATACATGCGGCATGTTCATGAACGGACGCTGTCAGTTGTGACTGGTCATCTCTTGGTTGGCACTGCCTATTTGAATTATTTATTTTATTTTTTAATTGTTTTTTTTTTTTTGTTTTTACAATGCACACTTTTAACGTGCACATCTTGCTACAGCGTTCTCACATAATGTTCCATCTCAACATGAATGATGTAACCAAGGTTTTGTAAAAATATTCAGATTTTTTAAGTGTCCATGGAGTTTCTTGCCCGCTCTTCTCCATAGAGGTCTACGTTAGGGAAGTACTGATTTTGACATACATACAAACTTACTTACCGGTCAAAATCATAACCCTCCTTTTTGGTTCGCCATAGTCGGATAAAAAATATTTTTATGTGTTTAGAAGGGCTTAATATTTTTTTTGAAGTACAAAAGTTTATTTAAGCAGCTCTACGAAACGGGCTAAGATTCTGAAGCAATTATTTGGGCAAACACTGTCGAAACGGACGGCGTTTTTTCACGGAAAGATTTGTTTGGAAAGTTATATTAATTTTAGGAGAATTATAACGTGATTCTTGTAATAACTTGGAATTGCCGGCCCCTGAAGCCTTTGAGGTTATTCCGTGCTACTACGACAATATCTCGAAACTTATTCAATTTGGTGAAATTGGACGACCATTACGATTAGATTAGACTGAAGTAACCATATATTTAGAAGTTTGGAGTTTGGTTAATCGGATAAAAATTAGGGGTTACTTGGTAAAACAATAATTTACGTAAATATAGTTAAAACTAGTATCCCAAGTTTAACGTTGCATGTATAAAAATATTGAGTTTGAATATTATTCTCAATATAAAATATTGCTTGTTTAGGTATTTACAAGTTATTATTTAGAGGAATTATTTAGAATTCTTATTTAAAAAAATATATAGCTATGAAAATGAATGGGTAAACAAATGCAATAAAGAACCAACGGAAATGACGTAACTCTAAAGGTTCCGTTTTGTCATCTGACTACGGAACCTTTAAATTCCAATAACATTTACAACTGCGAACCCCACATTTTCAAACAACATATTCCCATACTCAAACCAATACACGAACAGATTCTCAATCAACGAAGATCAAAAAATCCCAGTACAAGTTAGAAGGTTATGGAATGTATCGGGGCTCCAGCAAACTGAGATACTGAGTTGCACACACAGATTGCAGAACCGATTGCTACTGTATCCTGCTTGCATCATAAATCGGACGACAGCACATGGTCTCAATGAGAAAAGTTCAGATCAAATAAAGTGAACATACATTCTTGATCGAATATCTGCTTCTAGTGTGTTGCTTAATACTGTTTTAGTTTTATGTGTTTATGTTGACTCTGTTGCTGTTTTGTTTGCAATAAGATGTTGTTATTGCTTCATTTAAATAAAAAATGTTAATACGCAAGTTGGATTTTGTTTATTGAATTATTATGAAATTGTTTTTTTTTTCGATATTTTAGATCAGAAATTGGCTGGCGAAACTAAACAAAAATAATTTGTTATTCTGGTCAACGACCGCATGTACCATATAGTTGTTTGAAGTGTGAGTTTATAAAATGTATGCACACGTTTGCAGAGTTTCTTTAATTTACTTTATTTAATCTTGTTTTTAGGATTCCGTACCTCAAAAGGAAATAACGGAACCCTTATAGGATCACTCGCGCGTCGGTCTGTCCGTCTGTCACAGCCAATTTACTCCGAAACTACTGGACCGATTGAGTTGAAATTTGGTATACACATGCACGTGTATATTATTATGTGTGTTTGGTCAGTGACCCAAAGACGGGCGTGTAACGTAAATTAATGAACTTTAAACATGGGGGCCACTTTTGGGGGTAAATTATAAAATGAAAAAAATAGTTTTGCAAACTATATTGTGTTACATTATATGAAATAAAAGGACTCATTGTGAGCATCTTAAATATATATATTTTTTAATGATTTTTAAGATAAATAGTTTTGAAGTTATTTAAGAAAATAGGCGAAATGTTCTTTGCGTATAAATTACAGGAAAACCTCTAAGAAATCTATGTTATTAAAAGTAGATAGGAAATTTCTCAAATTTGGGTTAGATTTAAAACAACTAACGGAATTTAGATAATTAACGTACGGAATCCACTCCACGCGAGTCGAACTCGCACTTGTCCAGGTTTTTTTTAGGACAGAAACAGAATATTCTGTCAGCTTACAAAATAATTATAAAATTTTTATCTAGGGGCCATCCTTTAATCACGTGAGCTTTTTTGGGCCACTGTTATAGCCACCCCTCCCCCTTGGTGGTACGTCTTGAGGTTTTAAGATATCCCCCCTCCCCTCCCACCATCACATTTATTAAAATTCACTTGCTCGGTTTTTATAGACCAAAAACCACTTGCTCAAGTTTTAATTAATTATTGGTAAAACATTTTTACACGTCACAACTTAATGTTTGCATTATTAATAGTTTGTGTATTTTGAATAAAAATAAGCTACTTAAAATCTATAAACAATGTTAATCCCAGAATTATTTCGAATAGACTTTCGTACAAATCTCGGTGACTGTTGAAATTCTCATTAGAACGGCCACAGGAAACAATGCGTTGACATATTAAACACACAAATGTATGATGTAAGACCTTTAAATAAAGGTAACTGTCAACGAGCTTGGAATCAAGATGGATGAGATATCGCTTTTAATATGACTGTAATAATTTATATTCCTTGCAACACGGTCCTTTATAATACCTACAAGTTATTTCATAACTTAGTAAGGGAGCTGGTTGCAACACCTACCTGTTTTGTTAACTAGCATTAAGTCAAGTGCACTTATAGATATTGCTACATAATGTTAACATTATTATTTGACTAAATAAATTAAAAAAAAAATTGCAACACGGTAATTACCTGCGACTGCTAAGCATAAGGTCCTGGATTCGATTACCGGGTCGGGCAAAGTGTTATTGTGTTTTTCCATCAGGAATTTCTCAGTTACTGCCCCGGAGTCTGGATTTGTACCCTGTTGATAGCACTATTGCCATCAGTTTGCCCGACCCGGGAATCGAACCCAAGATCTCATGCTGGATATATTTTCTCTAATAATACATAAAGAATGGAGGAGAGTCGTCACGCAGTGGGTACCAGAAGACGAGCGTCGTCGCTGAGGGAAAACGCTCGCGAAAAAAAAATCAGCTGTTCCCTACATTTTGACGAGTTAATCGATCATAAATGTAGGGAACAGCAGATTTTTTTTTCGCGATTTCAGGTTTGGTCCCATAGTAAAAGTTGTTCATAGTGATGAGTACAATGACCTCTTAAGAGGTTTCTGGTGTTTTACAAATAACCCTGTATAATAAATTCTGAATTTAAAAAGTTCTAAGCCTTTAAGGATGCGCGACCAATTAAGGGTTATAAAAAGACAGAAAGAAAATGAAAAAGTAGGTACTCTCTTCACATCTCTTCCTTGTTTCTACGCTCTAAGGCAGGGCCATAACAAAAGATGTTAGAGTAAATAACTTCACCCTTATGTTCATGTCGCTGTACCCTTTCGTGACCCGTTTTTGTTTTTCAATGGTATCCCTATTAATTAGTGAGTATGTTTGACTTGCATGTTCAAATATTTTCTTTGAAATATTTAACTAAGCTTTGTTTTCCAATGAACATATTTAATTAGTAGCACACATAATATTTTATTCATAGCTGGTTTAGGACTTCGAGAAATTTTATATAGCTTAACAAAAAAAATACGACTAGATACATTATGTAAAGTTAACAGGACGAACTCGTACCTAAATGAAAACACCCGTTGGATTGATCTTCAGGTTAAGCCGCACTTGCCTAGGTTGGTCCGTGAATGGGTGACTACCCATTACATGCCGAGTTACCTCCATGCCTAGGAAAACACGTTAAGCTGTTGGTCGCAGCTGTCATTAGAAGATTTTTGACAGTCGTTACAGGTAGTCAGTGGCCGAAAAGTCTTACCAAGGGGTATCGTATCACCCAGTACTAAGTGGGTTGTGGAGGTCAGATTCATAGGACTCCGCTCCAAGTAAATTACTGGTTTAAGGCTGCATTCGGTTAGAATGGAAGCCGACCCCAATATAGTTGGGAAAAAGCTAGGCAGATGATGATTCAAATTCTTATCTAAGATCCTCTCATTGAGGGTTAAAGCTTAAGACACACTGGATACAAATGTAAGTAATAAGAATATCCAACACATTCCATTTCCGAGCTATACAGCACGTAATTCCAAAACTATTGAGTAACAAACTCAATTCAATGCTAGATATAATAAACTTCTCAAGCGGTTCTAGCGCTTTGAGCACTTCATGCTATTCAAGCGATGGAAGCGACACAGGTGATAGCTTTGCGCTGTCAAGTATTAGATTGACACTCGATCAGTTAAAGCTTTGGTTCATATGATATGCTTTGAGAATAGGAATGGTGTTGCAGCTAATGTCATTTTAATATGATTACATAGTATATTTTATCTGTCATATTGTGAAATTTCCAAATCCATTTTAATTTATGTTTGAAAATGCAAGCAACAATGCCTTGTTTGTATGAAAAGTTAGTTTTGACAAGATTCATTATCATTATCTACCTAGCCTTTTCCCAACTATCTTGGGATCCCAGTCTAACCGGATGCAGCTGAATACTAGTATTTTACATGGAGCGACTGCCTTTCTGACCTACATAACCCAATTGGTCCACTGGGTAATACGATATCCTTGGTAAGACTGGTTGTCAGACTTTCGGGCCACTGACTACCTGTAACGACTGTCTAAAATCTACAAATGACAGCCGAGACCAACGGCTTAACGTTAGTTTTGACAAGATTGTCTCCCTTTAATGTTATGTCTGTTATGGCATTACATGACCGTGAAAAGCTAACTAAAAATACCACACGTTTGTAAACAGATTAACTTAAATCTATAATACTGTAACTGACTACAGAAATTTTCCACGTATTTCAAGAGATTTCGTAGGCCTAAACTCACAAGCCTAAATAAGTCTCCAGTGTGCAATATTCCTGATAACCTAGTCCATACCATAAATCAGTCGAACTATTATCCACAGGATTTAGAGCTTCAATCTCTACGTTATCCCATCTATCATTAGATTTAGTGTCATCTAAACGGGGGTTAATGTCATATATTCAAACGGCTCTTCAATAAGCCGAGAAAATTCTGACTTTAGTTTCTGAGTTTGGCTTCTAACATAATCGGCCTATAATATTCCCACTGCTGGAACACTGACCTACTCTCTATTGGAGGAAATTCGACAGTGACTTCTTAATGAGTCAAAAGATCTTGGCCATATACATTTTCTTAGATTAGTCGACTATGGTTAGCACTGAAGGTATGAATAGATTTAAAAGGCAGAGAACCTTTCTTATCGCAAATAATCCTCGCGAATTCCTTTTTCTAAATTCGGTGGAGAGAACGATGATTCTAAAACCACACGTCGGTAGCCATCCTCAGTTATGGAGAGGCACCAGGATCTCCGAATGAATACATTTGGTGAAAGCAGAGGGCCTATAGATGTTGTGACTCGACTCACGACAGTACAAGTTAAAGGACTTATTAACACAATATGAAAGATATTTAAATTTAACAGACTGATAGTGTCTGGCAGTCAGCTCAATATTCCGGACATGGTGCGACAAATAAATTATTTAATGCGCTTTGTGATCGCCCCTAACAGGCACACAGGCATGGAACTGCAACATAATTTTAATGAATTTACCGAAGAAATATGGGGTCGCAAATGTGAAGCATTTTAATTCTCAACTCTGCAAGCTTTTTACCATAAAAAAGTGAATTATAATTATTTTCCCGTGACAAAGAATGGAATGAAAATGGTAAATTACTGTATTTATTCCCTTTGTGTCCGTGCCAGAGTAATGCGATTATTGCTCGGCAATCATAATCAAACTATCATCAATTGTTCCGATACATTGCCTGCAGGCGCCAATTAAGGTTTATTGACTGATGTTCGGAGTGTATTATTTATCATTGTTATGATTTTAGGCAGCGTTAATTTCGGCCTCAATTCATTGTTTGTAATGATGTTCTCAGTTACGAATAAAAGTTCCTCAACGGTTATTGTCTTATTCGGAATTCGTCTGAAATTTTCTCATCGGGATTTGTTATGGCAACAACAATATGCTGTGTTTTTTAAATCTAGGAGTTGGAACTGTTTCGGATAGACTACTTTGCAGCAAAATATGGGTGTTTTAACAATTTACTGTTCACTGTTGACTGGATCAAAATACCCAGATTATGAAGGCAACTTACATTATATTGGCGATATAGATGGTTCAAAAATGTATATGATTGACATGTGGCATCAACTACCAAACGTCATCGTCTTTGTACATCGTCGTTCTCACATATATGCATTATCTCAACATGACATGGAGTTTCTTGCCCATTCTTCTCCATAGAGATCTACGCTTTGGAATGTGCAACTACAGTACTTTCGCAAGTTATTATGCCTTGTGACTATGACTGTAGCTTAGCTTTTTTGTTTTTGACTTTCAAAATAGCCTGTAATGGTCTAATTGAAATAAATGTGTTGAGTTTGACTTTTGACTTTGACTTTCATAATTAAGTTGATCGTGTTCAAAGTCGTTGTAGGAATACGAAACGTTTTGGAAGTCTTGGCCACTTTCCTAGGATCAGTAGATGTATAGACAGACCATGAAGCAGATTTTGATTTCAACAACACCATTCATCAGACGTTACAGTGCCATATAGTATAACCATCAACCGTTTTAGTTCATAATTCTTCTGTTCCTTGATAAAATAATAGAATTAAAGTTACCTGGCACCCAGTCTCCACATTGGCATACATGCCAGGTCTCACTGGTACATGATGGCACGAGAAGCTTGTGTCTGGCACGCTGTGGTATATCGGGAAGTCAACTCCTGGTGTGCCGGGAACATTGCGCAGGTCCTGTGGCTTCTCGTGTTCACGGAGCGGCTTGGGGCGGACCACGGCTTGCTCGTAGTGGGTTTCATAGGGGTCATATTGCTGTAACAAAAGAACGCAGATAAGTATGTTGCGAGAAATTGAAGAAGGCCCAGCCAGTCGAATAAATAATTAACATTTTAACGTTCCTACGGCTGGGATGCAGGCCTCCACTCTGTAGTAGGTAGCAGGCCGTAATTCACCACGCGAGCTCAGTTTAAGTTGGTGGATGTTACAAGATGTCTTCGAATTTTTTAAATGTTTTCCGTCACCACTTTGAGAGTAGCAATGAAATAAATTAAAACTGATGTTTCTGCCCATGTTCCAAACCCACGACACACGACATGTGACCGTCACCACTGTTCCACTACTGTTCCCAGAGGAATAGCAAGGGTTGCTTTTAAAAGAAATTGTTTGCTGGTGATATTGCCATCTAGTACGAAGCCAGGATATTAGTTACAGGTGCAAATAATCTCATTAAACTCCAATCATTTGTGTTTTCTACAATATCCATTTAGCCACCTAATTCAAGTGTGAAATCACTCACAATTAGAAAGCTAACACATTTGTTTAGAGTAAATACCTCTACCTGAGTTTATGTGATGATTACTGAACACTAATGGACTATTTTAGTTTCCTAGAAATTATTTTGTTGGTAGTTACGGGCACAAAACTGAAATAACTTTACCAAAATTGACGTATTGTCGAATTCTGTAATGAGCTTCGATTTGAAATTACAAAGCGTAGTGCACTTTCAATAACATTCTGTAAAAGTCAGAATTACTTGGAACAGCGTTTGATCTAATAACTTTCATCAAAATTACTCGAACTGAAAAGTATTAATTTGTGTTAAGCCATTTAGTGCAAGCACTTTTAGGAATTGCCAAAGAGTCGGTCAGATAGTTAGGAAGTTTAAGGTCGCTACCCCTTTCCAAAGCATAAATTCCAACGGAGGAGAATGATCATGATACTCCTTGGATACTCCTCCATATCAACACATAACATAAAAACACACTTCAGCAAAACCCTTGACAAAAGTGTAAATTTTGTCAGTTAAGTTTTAAATCTTATTAAATAGAGAGCTAGTCTAATGCCATCAATTGGGCTCCGATTCAGACTCCGGCCAGCTACAGAGGATTTCTAATGGTAAAACCCAATAACCCGACCTGGAAATTGATTCAAGAACCCCATCCTCAGGGTCAAACCAAGGTCAAGATGTATTCCCGGGTTCACTGACGGTCGACCAATTTTCAACCTTATTACTGAGAACATAAGGGTGAACTTGGTAGTACAAAAACAAGATACAACAAAATCTTAGTTACATTGCTCAGAATCAACTAATTCCTTCCTATTATACCTACTTCATTAGTTAGTTTCTTTTATTGTTGACATAAAGTACACAGCACACGACTCCATCGTCTGACTGCACTATTACACAGTTAATCACTTTAACGACATCGAGTTTATTAGAGTGCTCAGTGGCACATTACTTAAAAAGAGTGTAAAATGTAACATTTTAAAAGTTAGCTAGGAAAGTAAGTAGGCACTGAACTGATGGACGCTACCGAAAGCGCTACTAGCGCAGTTCTGGGCTGACACAATTTAGATTGCCATCGATACGCTAAGAAAATGAGACCTAGAAGTAAGAATCTTTACATCTATACAAATTAATAATAAAAAGTGTCTGTTTATAATTTTAAAATATCAGGTTTTTACAGAATGCAAAAAATGAATATGAAAGCATTAACAAAACATCCTTTTTTTTCAATGTACGGCTGGATCGATTTTTACAGGACTTTTAGTGACAGATAGCTGATGTTATAGGAAGTAACTAAACGTGCTTTTATTTTAGGAAAAAGGATTAGGTTAGCGTGCAAAAAAATGAATTGTTAGTAAAATCCGATTCAAGTAGGAAAATTAATATTTTTATAATAATTGCACGCGGACGAAGGTGGTGGGAAACAGCTAGGCTATACTATTATTATAAAAAGGTAAAATTTGTGAGTTTGTGAGGTTGTAGGGGTAATCTCTAGATCTACTGAAGTGATTTTGAAAATTGTTTTACCAATACCAACAAAAAGCCAATTTGTGAGTGTCATCCTTACTTCCTTACTATATATATATATAATATTATAAATGCGAAAGTAAGTTTGTTTGTTTGTTTGTTACCCTTTCATGCCTAAACCAGTGAACTGATCATACTGAAATTTTGCATATACGTTGTCAGGAGAAACGGACATAGGGTACCTTTCATGCCAAAAAAGTACTGTTCCCGAGGAAAACAATAATAAAGTTATTATGCTCATAGATGGCGCCACGTGTCTTGCGAATTATGATTGAATTACAAGCAGAATTTGTACTCTGCTTGTAATTTGATTGTCAAATTCCAAATTAACGCGACCGAAGCCGCGGGTAAAAGCTAGTAGGCTATATTATTTTTTATTACAAAATGGGTCTGCTCTTGACCTCGATCACGCCTGGTGGAAAGCAATGGATGAGGTCTATGTTGAAACGAGCGTGCCCAGAAGATGCCTGTTCACTCTTGCTTTGAAGGCAGACGGGTTATATGTGTTAGGGAACACAGAACTATTTTAACCCGAAAAATGAAAAGACTCATAATTTCATCAATAGTAAACATGTTTGCCGCCCAAAGAAATGGGCACGGGTCAGCTAGTTCATAATAAGCTCATAGTGACAAGACAAAAAGAAGAAGTAGCAATAATACGATAAGCATGACATTTAGAAATTCTTGAAGTAGGTCGAATTTTGATCATATTTCAAATATGATGATATTCAAAAGGTAACCTTGTGTCTCAAGAGGAAAGCCTAGCGGAGCGCGCTGAGCCCATACGAACCTATTCTCTCCCAGGAAAATAAAACTAGAGTATTTTTTTCTATTTAATTTTAATCATATCCATCCAGCCCTGTTTCGATTTTTCCAGTAATATTATTATTCAAAATAAAAAATTAACTGAGGAGTCTCACATATAATAATTTTAATTACACCAGCTTACTTCTTTTCAAGCTGTTCCTGGGGTCCAGACAAAGTACAAGCTCTAAGTAATGTTACATCGGCACTCACCAGTCTATTTTCGGAAATCGTATAAAATAATTTTATAACATTTGAAATGTAGGGTGAAATTAAACAAGTTTCAGACTTATTTGTGTTCCCGTCCAGATGTCAAGCGCGTTTGATGGGAACGAAATTAAACCTTACTCACCAAGTTACCTACATAGGCAACACGTAACGTGTTACGTAATTATTTCAGTCCTTTCGAAGTTATTTTATAGCTTTGATTACACTGACATAACATCACGCCTGTAATCCCTGAAAGGTTAGGCAGAGGTGAACCTAATAGTACACCGGCATTTCGCCAGTTATGTTTAAGTCCCATGCAGGGTCATCTTTCCCACTGGGCACTCTGGGCACGTGCCCAGGGCCCCACGATCCAGGGGGCCCTAAGTTCCTGTAACTGTCAAGAGGAACTTAACTTATCCCAGGCAGGGCTACAGGATACTAAAATTTTCGGGCGGTTTTTTAATCTAGCTTTTCATCGTAAGTCAATAGTTACACATAAAGGATGTTTGTAGGTAGAGGCGGAGAAATTTATATTGAAACAAAACACAGATAAATGTTTTTAATATCCTTGTAATTAGCTTTATATCTGCAAGGCCCATTATTCTCAAGTCCCCAGGGCCCCCAATTGGTTAAAGTCGGCCCTGGTCCCATGTAATAGGGGGAGAGCTTATTGCCATCATCATTCTTTTTTCCTTACCCCAATTAATTTGGGGTCGGCGCAGCATGTCTTCTTCTTCCATACTTCACTATTACTCGTCATCTCATCAGACACCTCCTTTCTTGCCATAGCATCCATCCATCGTTTCTTTGGTCTTCCTCTACTCTTATACCTATCCACATTCATACTCAAAACTTTCCTCACGATATTTCCTCACGATATTTCCTCATTCCTCCGCATCACATCAGCTTATTGCCATCAACCGAGCACAAATCCAGACGGCGTAGCTGCTGGTGAGAAATCCCTGTCGGAAAAACCCAATAACGCATGGCCCGCCCTGGGGATCGTACCCACATAGTTAACTTTATTCCTGTTACAATAAGGTTCATGTTGGATGACTCCCATTGACACTTCGGCTAAAACCACATTCATCTTTATTTTGGTACACTAAGGTCGTTGTTTGGTTGCTTGGTAAAACGTCGAAACACAGACCAATGACCGACCATGATACTTTGATTTTTGTAAATTGAGTTGTATCTTTTTATATAGATTTATTCATTCAACTGTTAGATCACTGGTCAAAATAACTTCACAAACAATTTTATTACGTACCAGCTTTTGCCCGCCCTTCGCTCGCGTTATGATCGAAAATTATCCCTCATGAATGTTTTTAGTAAAAGAATTTTCGGATCGGATCAGTAAATCCGATAATTACCCCCTACATCCGAACATAAAAACTTTGTCCCTTTAGAATTTAAGTGACCTTAATACTAATATTAACATGGTTTAGGATAAAACCGGCCAAGTGCGTGTCGGACACGCGCATAGGTTCTGAACTATCGTCGTACGGGAGCCCCCTTTAATTTTTAATTTATTTTTTGTTGTTATAGCGGCAACAGACGTACACATTCTGTAAAAATTTCAACTGTCTACCGGTTACGGATCATGAGATACAGCCCGCTGACAGACAGACGAACTAACAGCGGAGACTTAGTAAATAGAGTCCCTTTGGTTACCTACCCTTCGGGTACGGAACCCTTAATACGAACATTTTACCAGCTTAGGGTAATTTAGGAACAGTCACATGTGTATACCCTTAATATGTACCCGTTTATAGATTAGAAGGAGTTATAGATAACTCGAACCAAGTATTTTTTCGTCCATTTTAGTTTTTTTTTTTATCAAATCTCATTTCTTCTGTAGAAAAATATACACTTGATAATTAAACCACTCTTAAAAACACTACTTTCTACAACTCAGCAAGATTAATTACCAAGAACAAAAGTCTCATTACATAAAGCAATAAGTCAAGAGCCTGTTTCAATGGCCGGCCATGACACCGTTACAATTTTACGCACACCTTTCGACATTCATGTATGTGTAAGTGTATCGTGATATCTTACATAAGGAGTTCGGGGTAACTGCTATAGTGATAAAGTTTAGTTTGAATTGTTAACTAATTGGTGTTATTGAGGCCGTCAGCGAAAGTCTTTGGTAAATACTTTTCGTTATGATATTATTTGCTTGTGATGTGGAGTAAAAAAATTGGAAATACTATTTTTGGTTTAAATAAAATATAATATCACGCCTGTAATCTGCGAAGGGTTAGGCAGAGGTGTAGGTACCTAATAGTACACCCACATTTCGCCAGTTATGTTTAAGTCCCATGTAATAGGGGGCAAGCCTATTGCCATCAACCGGGCACAAATCGAGACTCCGTGACTATTACTGAGAAATTCCTGATGGAAAAACAGCAAGTTCGCATAGCTGAATTTTGGGCCCAACATATTTAAGCATTTTTGCCAGCGACATGCTCGGAAGAAGAAGAATGTTTATTTTCTCGTTATAATAATATAAGTTCTTTCCCGCGGTTTCTCCCGCCGGAAAAGAAATTCCGCGTAAATTATTCCACGGGAACATAAAACTAGCATAAAAAGAATAATTTGTCCTAACCATGACGTCTTAAAGCAGGAGTAATTCCAGTGTGGGAAAGAGATAGCGCTAGACGACCTGTATAGCTCTGTCTCTTTCCCACACTGGAATTAATCCGTCTTTAAGACGTCATAGTAACCCCCCAGGTCATGGTAATACCTGTGTGCCTAGCATTTCAAATCCTATCAGCGATTTAGACGTGAAAAACTAACTGACCGACTGATAGACTGTCAAAGTTACTTTCGCATTAATTTATAATAGGTACAAGTTATTATAGACTAGCAATTGCCCGCGACCCTCGTTTGCGTGAAATTATTATAAAAATATTACTTTTCTTTTTAAATCGGAGTTTGTTAACAATTTCAAGACTTTTAATTTCTTTTGCACGGAACCCTAACATCAACTATCTGCCAGTAAAAGTCCCGTCAAAATCGGCCCAGCCGTTTCGTAGATTAGCCGGATCAATCAGAAAGACAGAAAAAATGTGTTTTTGTTATATATTTTAATAATATGCATTCAGTAAAAACTTGTTATTTTGATATTACAAACAGAAACTTCAATTTTTTTTTTTTTTTTTTTTTTAATATCTAGGGACAACCAACACACCGCCATCTGATCCCAAACTAGGCAGAGCCTGTACTATGGCAACCAGACAACTGATAAACGTACTTATATATTTCTAAATACATACATATTATAGATAAATACACACCCAGATACAGAACAAATAATCGTACTCATCGCACAAAGATTTGTCCTGTGTGGGAATCAACCCACGACCTCCGTCCTAGCAGACAGGGTCACTAACCACTAGACCAACAGGCCAATCAAAAAAAAAAAAAAAAATAGATGGATAGATTTATAAAATAGATTTTGTTACTTTTAAAATCTTTTTTAACGCAAGAAACGCTAATTAGATTAAAATCACAAGACCAATTAAAACTCAACATCAATGACTCACTGTCACACGATCAACCCAATACTTAATAATTATCACTACCGACTTCAAATAAATCATAATCTAAGTAGAACTGCGATAATTTCGCCACAGTTCCGCGCCCGCGCAGCCTGGCAAGTGAGAGGGGATCGCACGCATGCGCCGTCTTGTCACGGACGCCCGGCGTTGCGCAGTAGCACCGAAAGTGCAACCGACTTGCTCGAATGAACTAGGAATTCGTTGTAGTGTCGTTGGTTTGCTGAAGTTAAAGACCTAACAGGAAAATATACTTAAATATTCGTTTAAATATTCGATAAAATATTAGATTTTATAAAAGGGATTATTTTTTCTTGCCTTTGACATCTGCAATGTCACAGAACATAGGAAAATATTTGTATCATATTATGAGTCAAATACCATCATCATTCTCTCTTATCGCAATTTATTTGGGGCGGCGCAGCGTGTCTTCTTCCACACTTCTCTATTCTCATCAGACACTTCCTTTCTCTCCATACCATCCATCGTTTCTTTGGTCTTCCTTTTAGCCAAATAATCGTAATGTAATTGATTACAACATACACAGGATAAGAGCAGAACAATTTTGATACACACGCATTAACTTACCTACGCCTCACACATAGAAAGTCCGACTAAACATCCTGAAAATGGTCAATCTTTTTCCTATATGTGTCTATAAATCCTACAGAACACCATACTCACATGTTGCTCCACATAACACACAAAATTCTGTTACTCAATCCTCATAAAATCTCATCGTAACTATTTTTCACACCGCCATAACGGATAAGGTCCTGTAAAGGCTAGTTATCTGATCGCCATATTATTGCCCTTGTACACTAAAAGAATAAATAGCCCGGCTAAATAGCCCCATTTGTGAAGCAGACATTGTTTTTATTTTTATTACTGAGCTTAATAGTATGTGTACTATGTTAATTAACTGTAATGAAGACAGTAAAAATGTCATTATTGTTTTTTTATGTAGATTTTTTTGGTTTAAGAAGGGTTAGAAATTTTGCTGGTGTTTCGTGTTATTATTTTTCGAGACGAAATAAATGGTAAAAAATGGGGGTTTATCCACTATAACCCTATTTGTGTAAATGATCACTTTAATAGGATACTTGAGCTTGGAGTAAATAGAAACATAAAAATATGTTTTTAGCACCATAGTTTTAATGTGAACTCTTTGGAACCCAGAGCTCAAAAATGTGGACAGGGTACTATTTACCCGACTGCGCGACGCAAAGGAGGGAAGACTTGATTGGTAAAATTTGAATGGGCCCCTTGGGAAGATTTGATTGGTAAAATTTGAATGGGCCCCGACTGTGAGTCGTTCTGTTCTGCATTAGAATTTATGATTTAAACTACTGGGCTTGTTTCTTTCTTTTTAGTTTTTATTTAAGTTAATTTTTTCACGTATTTTTTAAAATTAGTTTTTACACAGTCGGGTTTTTTGTTTTTCTTTAAATTATTTTTATTTAGTGCAGCTTGAAGCTAGGACGCGCTTGACCAGCTGTGGGATGAGGCAGCCTAGGCTAACAGCAACAGTAATTTCCGTTTACCGTTTTTCCTGAACGTTTTAAGTAACTACAGATCCGTCTGACTCCAGGCAATACTTCTCTACGACTAGGTACCGTAAACGCAGCGAAAAAATAACGATGTACGAACGACCTTCCGTCTGCTAATAACAATTAATGATAATCCAATTGAAACATGTTAATTATGCAAATTCTTTCACAATTCATGGTAGAAGTAATTGAGAGGAATGAGTTGAACAGCTAAAACAAATGAAAGTTGGAAGTCTCACACTATTATAAGACCATTATCATACTGCCTCGTTGGTCTAGTGGTCGCAAGCGGATTGCTGAGCATGAGGTCCTGGGTTCGTTTCCCGGATCCGGCAAAGTTTTATTGGGTTTTTCCATTAGGATTTTTTCAGTAGCAGCCACTGAGTCTGTATTTGTGCCCGGTTGATGGCAACAGGCTAGCCTTTTTTTTACAATGGGACTTAACAGTAAACCTTTTGGGGATGCAAGCGTGATGTTATGTTATGAGTCAACATGATTTCAAAACAAAATAATCTGCAGCATAAGTTACTTAAATCAACCTTAATTCCTGCAAAATAAAAGAGAAAGGTTGCATTATATGTCTTGAGTACTACAAACAACCTCTTACTAGGACATTTTGCAATGCTCCGAACCCAGCATTTCCTGGGCAACAAATTCTAGTATTAGACAGAAATTACGTCGTAACTGCGTCATTCTCGTTTGAGTTATTAAGTCTTGGTACAAGGCTCGAATAAAGACTTTAGTAGAAACCTAGAAGCCTTATTTAATATAATATAGTCCTCTAGGTCTAATTAGTTCGCTGGAGGACAGATTTTTGCTCTGACGAGTAGTGATCTTAATTATTTTAGTCTTCATTTTGTTGTCAGGTACGTTATAATGATGTAGATTTTGGTAGGGTGGTAATTTTGGTACCTGAGCTTTAACGTTTATTAATTATCGCAAGTAGGTTAATATACCCTAGCAAACTAGGTACTCATAAATAATAAAGCTTTGTAATAAATTAATGTTTACGTAAAACATTTTAAAACTGGATATGTAAGTCTTTATAATCAAGCTTGATGGTAAAGAATTACAATAATGATAGCAGAATCGCAGAAAGTTCCAAAATATCGTGAATTTAATAAGGTCGAAAATATACTCGTAACAAGGAAACTGAACATGATTCATCATCTACCTAACTTTTCCCAACTACGTTGAGGTTGCATTCCAGCCTAATGGGATGCAGCTAAACCAGGGTTTTACATGGAGTGACAGCCTATCTGACCTCCACAACCTAGTTAGTACTGGGTAATATGGTATCCCTTGGTACTGGTTGTCGGACTTTCGGGCCACTGACTACTTAACGTGTGTCAAAGATCTATCATTTACAGCCGGGACCAACGGCTTAACGTGCTTTCCGAGGCACGGAAGAAACTCGGTATGTAATGGATGGTCACCCATCCACAGACTAACCTAGGCAAGCGCGTCTTAACATGAATGTCGATCCGAGCGGCTGTTATTATTTTGCAAGGAGTAGTTAACATCCGCGTTCAAGAGCTATCACTTTAGTATATTGACACTGACAGCTCTTGATGGCTTCGTGGTTTAGATGTGTTGATCGTGTTCAGATACATACCTTGGTAGAATATATATTATTGAATACACGGTATTTTTTTACTTTCTGGGAACATTAGTAACTGCCAACATCTATAAAAACGTCGGTCCCTACGCTCTACTTAAAACCTCCACAATCCAACTTCACAAAGTCACATTAAAACGAAATACACCTACAAGGATTCAGTACAGCATTATTAAAAAGTATATTAAAGAAATGAAATGAGTCAAAAGAAAAAATGTAACAATAATTATAAAAGTGATTTCATTCTCTGACGGCTGCCGTCCCCCAGGACTTGACCGAGGAGTTCGCTATTTTTTATTACTTACTTATTCAGATATTTTAAAACGTGCTCTCCATCCAACGTTTAATTTCAAACTTGTGAGACTAAGAACTTTCATCTTTAAGATTTTATTACTATGAATTCTAATTTCAGATTTTAATCCATTCTTTAGGGTGCCGTAGTTACAAAAGAAACTTTATTTTTGCTCTATGTCCAATGAAGTTGGTAAGTACAATTTTAATACATGCTGAAAAAACCGAATCTATTATTTATTAAACTATCTTTGCAGTGATAAATACCCAACTATCTACCTCAGCTCAATCGAAATCAATTCTACGTATCTCAATTTTTATTTTATTTTTCAAATAGGTACAAAAAATGTTTTGTTTTTCATAAATAGTACTGTTTTAGTTCTTGGTTGATAGATATGAGATCCATGAGATTTTCATGATCATAAGCTTCGTTAATTCTTCATGTAGTTTCTGAGTCATAAAAGATCCTGCAGAACCCGGCTTATTTAAAAATTATCTGACACGCGCTCGTCGTATTTTTTCACAGCAACTTTATTAGTTTCATTTCATGCACAATATAACCTTATTCGTGTACAACAAAGTTAAAATCCAACTTTAATGAAAGTCAGAAAAGTAATTTACGTTCGACACCTATACTTACCGAGAATTATTTTATATTGCCTTACTCAACTTTGTGAAAATTATTGCAAATTGACGTTATGAGCAAACTGGAGGACGCTACTTGCCCTCTCGTTGACAACGTATTAATGCCACAATAAGTGTTTTTTTTTATCTATATTGTCCCACTGCTGGGCAAACCTCTCCCCTATAACCTTTTACAAATGCCTCTAAGTCATCACACCAGCTTAATAAGCGTTATTACTTAATTAAAACATAATAAACCTCTTAAGCTAAAAGGAAAAAAAAATTCACCAACACTCGAAGGTGCGAATTTGCAAAATTACTTCTGAATACCAATTCTTGGACCGGACCAAGTTACAAACAATTTTCACTTTGAGAGGCTTGATCAAAGAAATAAAACTAAAAACCAAGCTTTCCTCAAACTTGCCGACGAAAATGAGAGTAAATTTAACCAACAGTAATTCTCCTTTGAAGGCCTCCTGGGAACTCAGTTGAAAGGAAAATTGCAAAAGTTAGCGTTCCCTTATGAGGGACCAAGTTATAGCAACTAGATATTGTAAGGTCGGTACTGGTCCACCCTTTTATTGTAAAATCTATGCTTTAAACATTTGTAACTAAACTCGCCTTTGAACCATGCAGCTATTTAGAAGTTTGAAACGTTATTACGGTCCCATTTGCATGTTAATATGAAATATTCTTGATAGTGTTGAAATTCAATTTGTTAGGCCTTTTGCCCCAATTGACTTCGCTTTTGACGCGATAATTTATTAGCAAAGCGGAGGATGATTGAGTCAAGCTACTGTTAAATTAATACCAAAAAGAAGCAATTCATAATTGACATGATCTACATATTCACAGATTCGAGTAATGAAGTTATCATTTTCCTCGAAGCAAGTTATCTTTGTAACTCCATCTTTTTGCAGTTCAAGCATTTTAAACGCCCAAAATTACCCCATCAAAATCAAGACACTGTCCCCTAACTAAAAAATAACAAAACGTCACCCGAAACACAGGAGAGATGGCCGAAAATCAAACAGGATCCCAACAGTAGGCCTTCACAAACAGTACCTTCTATTGACTCCACCAGATGTTTGTCCACAAATACTAGGCAATAATATTTGTTTGTAGGACGGCCATGTGTCGTAATCGCGACGACTTTGGAGACACACGTGTCGCTTTAGGACATTTCATCTGTTTATTGGTGATTTAATAGCCTCAAGACAGTTTTAACCAAATATGGGTGTCTTTTATTTAGAAATACGACGATTTAAATTACTATACGCTTGTTGATTAAGCAAATTGTATATTAGAAATGAAGTTAAACTGTTTAATTACTACTGCTGATCGTAACTCCTTTAATAACTTTCAATAAACCGTAAGATATTATATATATTTATAGCAGCTAGAACGCCACACAACTACCTATTACGAAATCAATTTCTTACAAACCTAACGAGCCTTAACGACCTGTATCAACGCGGGAATCAAACTCGCTTACCATATCGCACTCAAAGAATGAACGACCTTCGTTGTTAATAAAAAAAAACTTTCCCACGCTCACTATATCAACCAATTACCGCACGTAAATGTAAAGGTTATGTCACAAGTATGAAGTACACTTACTTGCAAGTATGCGGCATCAGACACGAGCCCACATAGAAGCGCTCCAGTGAGTGCCCTCAACACGGCTTTGCCCATTTCCCCACACATTTTGACAAAATAAAACTGACAAATAAAATGAACTGACTGAACGCAAGTGTAGCTGTTACTGGATAACTAAATGAAGTAAGGTGCATAGGTGGTCGCCCCACTAAAAAGCAGTGGCGAGCCGTGGTAGGGTGGAACTTTATGAAACAGTTGAACGACCAAAGACTTGTCAAATAAACTTGTTTGTATTGCGAATTTGACGAGCGGTTGTTGTGTGTAACATGTTTGGTTGAAGGTGACATGTTTCAGAAACAGTTTGAATGAGGCACTGGGTTCATTCGTGTTTTATTATAATATTATTATAGCTAGCCCATATTGTCCCACTGCTGCGCAAAGGTCTCCCTCCATTCCTTCCAACGGTCACGATTCTGTGTTACTACTTTCTAATACTCAAGGAAGACATCCAGTTCGTCCCGCCATCTCCTTCGTGGTCTGCCGCGACCCCGTGTCACTATTTCAGGGCACCAATCCTAAGCTTTACGGGCCCACAGTTCATTCGGCATGCGACAGACATGTCCTGCTCAGTCCCATTTAAGATATTTCAAAAATATCACTGTTCAACAGTCATGATCATCATCATTTTCCTACCTTTATTCCAGTTTATTTGGGATCAGCGCAACATGTCTTCTTCTTCTATACAACAACTACTTATTACTCGTCATCTCGTCAGCCACCAAGGAGGACCTCGTGTTTAAATAATAAAAGCCGCTCGGGTCGATCTTTAGGTTAAGCCGTGCTTGCCTAGGTTAGTCTGTGAATGGGTGACCGTATTACAGATCAAGTTTCCTCCGTGCCTCGGAAAGCACATTAAGCTGTTGATCCCGGCTGTCACTTGTAGATATTTGACCGTCGTTACAGGTAGTCAGTGGCCCGAAAGTTTGACAACCAGTCTTACCAAGGATATCGTATTACCCAGTGGACCAACTGGGTTGTGGAGGTCAGATAGGCAGTCGCTCCATGTAAAATACTGGTATTCAGCTGCATCCGGTTAGACTGGGAGCGGACCTCAAGATAGTTGGGAAAAGGCTAGGCAGATGATAATCTCGTCAGTCACCAGCTAAAGTAACCTAGCCTATGGTTAGAAACCAAGGAGTTCCGTATTCGGTCCAAGTTTGAGAGATGTTTTGAGTACGATTTAAACTCCTTGAAAACATTTCAAACTAATAATGTAGCAGTAACATGGTGCAGATAAATGGCAAAAATAACCCCTGAATCTTTGTTTTCAAAGACGCAGATAAATTGTTTTATGACCATGTCAAAATATTTTGAATGGAGAAACATTTCAAGCGGATGAAAATGAAAAAATAACAGATAATTATTTTTCATGCAAAAAATGAAAAAACTTATTTATAATAAAAATAAAATATAAATGTGTTTATATTATCAAATAATATTATATCGTGTTCGTGTGCAATATTTCATGCGTGAAAATGTTGTATTTCAAATAACAGAAAGTGAAATAGTATTGTCGGACACCAATTTTAATAACTGGTCAGATTAATAAAAACATTGAAACAGTGGTACTAAACAAATACCGATTGTACACGAAGTTATGTTTTCAATTTATTGTGTAACCAGTTAACAAAATGTATAAAAACATGCTCCAATTTAGCTTTTTCAATTAAGATTTTTACTTGCAAGTTCTGAAATAAATATATTATACATTTTTCCCAAAATCCAAACAAGACAATGGAAACTAAACTTACACAATCTTAACAATAAAGGCTGTAACTTATTTGTTAACTCCGTGTACGCAATTATCTTCTCTATCACTCTAGCGATTGGGTTGAACTGCCAACTGGAATCCTTTGTCATAAAGACTGGCTTATGTATTTCAAACTATTAATATTGCAGCTTATCTCAGAGTAGGTCCTTCCTCAACATCAGATAAGGTAGGTATGGTTAAAAATTAAACTACTCTATCCTTAGTTGATGGACGGCGCCGCCGAGGCCACCCTAGAAAGACGTGGCGAGATGATCTAGACGCGCGCCACGAAGGCTGGTCCGAGGTTGCGCAGAAGAAGAGTACCTGGAAGGATATGTGAGGGCCCGGGTTATTCCCGCAGTGGGACCTACAAGACTTTAAAAAAAAAAACCTTAGTTACCATAAATAAAATCTGAACTCGCGAGCCACTAATTAAAATACAAAAGAGATGTTCATCAACATTTTTCATAAAATTACGTTCAGAAAATAATATCGGCAGTGCAACACGGATATTCAGAACACATGAACGGAATTACGCTGTCGATAAAAGCATTTTTTCTGACGGGCCGTGGAAAATTGGTGTGCCTATGTACAGTTACGCGCACAATTGTATGCACGTTCCGATTTTTAAAAGTATTTTTCTCCTTATGTTTTGATTGTAAAAAATTATGCTGTTCAGCATCATCATCATCCACAGCCCATCTTCACCGACTGGGTATAAGCCTGTCTTTGCTAGTGCCACGCTACATGTTCTTGTGTCAAGCCCCATATTCCTGTGCCAACCTCTTTCAGGATAAAGTACTCTGACCGCTAGACTGTACCATACCATTGACCGTGCTATGATATGGACGTATCAGGCAATAAAATATTGTTTGTTTTGAAAAGTATGAGACTATGCCCACTATACCATTCAGTCACCGACCAACACCGTCGCGTGCTATGCACGTAGTGTATCCGGCACCTTCAACATATTCTCACCGGTAATTGTCCACGCTCCGTGCATGGCACGCGACGGTGACGGAACGGTCTAGTGGCCAAAATCTCATACTTTTCAAAATAATATGAGGTTTAACCGCGTGAGATGACCGTTCTAAACCCGTTATAAACGGGTATAATACGCTGTTGATATGTTCTAGTGGGCATAGTAGTCCGTGTAATGTTTCTTTCCTTACCTAATACGTTCCTGGTATGGTACGGTGTAGTGGGCAGACTCGTGATGCTCCCTACAAGTGTGTGTCCCACCAGTGGTACCGTAATAGACTGATGACTATTATGAAATATGCTCATCATAAAGTTCAACAAGTAAATCGCTAAAGTGCTAAGTGTACCTACACATAATATTGCTCGTGACTGTACTACTCTATTCATGAACTTCACTTTGTGGTTGACTTTTTGGTGCACAAAAAAAAACTTTCATTGGATTAAGAAAAAAATTGTATTCTATCTGTAAAAGCTGTCAATATGAATGCTGGATCGGAGTGTCGGTCAAATCTAATGCATGCGATAGCGAATATGTCGGATGAATATTGCAGTGGTTTTGTTTTTTTGTTTGTATGAATTGTATAACAGGCATTACAGTGACGTAAAGTTTGGTGTAGTTTGTCTCGGTTAACATAATATCACGCCTGTAACACTTAAGGGGTCAGACATTTTGTATCTCACAACTACCAAATTTCGCCAGTTATTTTAAACATCATAACATCACGCTTTTTATCTTCGATGGGTTAGGCAGGGGTGTACCTAAAATAGTATACCCACATTTCGTCAGTTATTTTTAAGTTCCATGCAAAGGGGGCCTATTGCCATCAACCGGGCACAAACCAGACACTATGGCTGCTACTGAGAAATTCCTGATGGAAGAATAACACTCTGCACGACCTAGGAATCGACTGCTGAACAGTTATGTTAAAGACATGTAATAGGGAGCTAACGTATTATTGCCATCAACTGTGCTTATCCAGCCTCTGGATTGTCACTGTGATTTCCCTGTTCCTGTGCCGTCTCAATCCTGAGACAAGAAAATGTAAGCTAGTTCCTACTACTTTTTAGTCGCCTGTAGCCTTATCTCACTTCCACTCCTGGGCAAAGACCCCCCCCCCCCCCCAATCCATCCACTTTTCTCGATGTTGCACCTCTTCTCGCCAATTAACGAGAAAGCCATCCAAGGCATCTTACTTACTCATGTTCCTTTGTTGTAGACTTTTTGGGCACTTTTCTCATTGACAGCGATGTGGACGAATGCCCTATGGGGTCTTCCCCTTTTTACTATAACTATGTATAGGTACGTAAGTTTTACCAAGGGGTACTTATCGTATTACCCAGTACTAACTGGGTTGTGGAGGTCAGATAAGCAGAATTGAAGTTGAATACTAATAACACGTGGTAACTACTAGCTTGTAGCTAAATAATAACTGCCGCTCGGGTCGATCTTTAGGTTAAGCTGCACTTGTCTAGGTTGGTCCGTGGATGGATGACCACCCATTACATATCTAGTATCCTCCGTGTCTCGGAAAGCACGTTAAGCCGTTGGTACCGGCTATCATTTGTAGATCTTTGACAGTCGTTACAGGTAGTCAATGGCCCGAAAGTCTGACAACCAGTCTTAATACTGGTATTCAGCTGCATCCGTTTAGACTGGAAGCCGACCCCAACATAGTTGGGAAAGGGCTAGGCAGATGATGTACACGTAAGTCTTTCAAACGGCCATCATGTTACCCACAAACTGGCTTGTGGAAGTTATAATCCAGTTCGACTGGACGTCACGTCGATCCTACCACAGTTGGAAATTAATTAACTAATTTATAAAAACATTTTAAAAATTCCAATTACAACCGGTTGATGCATAACCAAGTAATGAGTAGAAAATAGGTCTTTATCAAAGGCTATCAGTAACCTTTGCGCAAGCGTCGATGGAACATGATTCTCGACGACTTGCGAAATATCCTGACAAATACTACTCGTAAAATCCTTTGTAATAACATTGATCGATGTTTTATTGACTTTAAATAGACAATCGGTTGTTAATTATGTGTACTGTAATTTCTCTGATTTCATTACTGCTACAAAATGACATAGTCCAACAAAAACATAACGACCATAACTTAATATATTACGTTAGTTAACGCATTAGAAAATCATTTGATAACAAACACTTTCAGTTTTCACGGGCCGCTGCGCGTACGCCGGCCGCGGGTTTCCCGACGTTCCGACTTAATTGTTCCTAATGTTTTAATTGTTCTTTATAGCTATTTATAGCTGGAAATATACTTACGTTGTATCACTTAATACACTGCTTATACATCATGCAGTCATAAACGAGACGGAGAAAAAATCTTCGAATAACTAGGTAGGAAATAGACCCTAAAATATATACATGCATACTTAAACTCTCGCTTTTTTCCCATGGGGGTAGGCAGAAACCACAGAACGCCACCTGGTACGAGCAGTACAGTCACGAGCACCAATAAGTTAACACTTAACAACTTTTAAAAGTGTTTTTACCCTACTGTCCTGATTAAAATTTCATGTTGTTATGGACATAGTATTCTAGAAACCCATATTGTTTATGAAAAAGATCCTATCTCCAAGTTACAATCGTTATTTCTCGAGGAAATTGCTTTTAAATTTAAGAAAGTGTATACATATTTGTGCTCGCAACTTTTTGCCTCGTCCTCGTTTATACATCTGGTCATACACGTACCGTAAAATACTACGTAATTATTCCAAAAATCACAAAACCAAAGAAGAATAAATTCATTTTTCATACAAAATATCACGCCTGTATTTTCCGGAAGGGTTCTATAGTGTTCTATAGTCACATTTCGCCAGTTATGTTTTAGTCCCATTCAACAGGGAGCGAGCCTATTGCCATCAACCGGGTACTAATTCAAACTGCGGCCTGCTACTGAGAATTTCGTTATGGAAAACCCCAATAATATTTTACCCGACCTGGGAATCGAATCCAGAACCTCATGCTCAGCAGTCTCGCTTGTGACCACTAGACCACACAAGACCGTTAACACAGTATAAACAAAAGCCACATTTTATGTAATATTTCCGAACTGGCTCCTCACTCGTCCGTATAATTCATCCAAAATAATTTCACAAAATTAAACGTGGATGTTTATTACCCTCAAAGGACAGATGGAAAAAATCGCTGAAAGTTAGCTGATATTCTGAAAACACACATTACTTTTATCTCGCTTGAATACATAGTTCCCTTGAGGACGGATTGGTTAAATATTTCATGGGATACTTATTTTATATATTTAATTGGTAGGTAATATCCAGTGTGTACTTGACAGGACGGGTTGAACAAGAAGACAACTAACAAGGAAACAAATACATTCAAACTGCGAAACACTATAGCATAAGCATAATCAGCCTATAATGTTCCCACTGCTGGGACATGGCTGGGACACACGGCCATCTCTCTATGAGAGGGAATGGGCTATAATCCACCACGCAGGCCCAGTGCGGGTTGGTAGATGTCACATGTCTTCGATTTTTTGGTTCTAGGACATGCCGGTTTCCTCACGATGTTTTCCTTCACCGTTTTTGAGAGCAGTGGTGATGAAATAAATTTACACAAAGTAATGCGCCTGCCTGGGTTCGAACCCACGACTTACTGTTCGTAAGTCGGGGCCGCCACCACTGGGCCACCGCTGGTCTCACTATACTAGCTACCAAAAGGGTTTCCAAGCAGCCTATGAAACTAGAGTTTTTTGTGAGCCTTATTCGCCTAATTGAAAATCTTTTTCTATTTTTTGTTAGTTAAGAAATGTCTGAAGTCGTCTGCGTCAAATACAAATACTCATGAAGCGATGAAACTTCAGGAAACGTTACACACAAATGATGTCTGCAAAGCAGCTCACACAGTAGGCAAAGAACTCCACAAAAGAGAATTACATTTTGATCTGCCCATTACTGTAACTAAAAAACGATTCTGGTTTTAAAACTAATGTGAATTATTATTTCAAATTCATTTATTTTAGGACAACTATATCCAAAGGCTAGTATACAAAACTTAGAAAAACTATTGTTAGTACTTAAATAAAATTAAAAAGGACAACACTCATCATAATAATAACATCTAAATTCTATTTATACACAAAAAATATTATTATTGTTTTAGGAGTAATAATAAAGTACTAAAACATTTAGCTGTCATAAACCAAACTTCATGCACTTCTGTTTAAAGTCTTTGAACCTTAATCAAGAGTATTCAACACAAGGGATATAAAGTTTTTAACATTAATTTGAAGCTAAAACACAAACTTATGTTAACAAAATCGCTTAGGAATAATTTAGTTCAGTTAAGTACTAAAGTTATAAAGGGATCCTATTTACTAAATATCAATTTAGCTTAATATGAACTGAGAGAACATGTGAGCCTTAGGGCTTAGTAACTGTGCAAGCTCTTATTGCATTTACATTTTATAGTTTCGAACTTAATTTGAGTATGAATATAGATAAGGACTTATTGGATTAGACGTGAAGCAATCTACTTATTAAAAACTTTTATGCTCATAAGTCAATTTTGCAAATCGCATGTAACTAAAAGAGTGATGAATATAAATGTTGATGGATTGAGACGGACAGAAAGACCAAAGAAAAGATGGATGGATTATGTGAGGAATGATATGAATAAATAGAGTAAATGATAGCGTGACGATTGACAAGGGCGAATGGAAGAAAAAAAACGTGTAGCACCGACCCCAAATAACATGGGACAAGGGCAGAAAGATGAAGTAAATTTTGTAAGCACAAAAGTAACCAAAGTAACTGACAAAGCACAAAGAACTACCAAAGTTACTAGTGACACTGAGCAGAGTACACTACTCGCAATACGGATGACCGATGTGGACAAAAGGTTCTTGAGTAACAACCACGTAGAGGAAGGCACAAGGTTAGCGGATGACCTGGTGAAGGTCACGGGAATCCGTTGGCTGCAAGAATCACCAGACAGGTCGAGGTGGCGACTCTTGGAGGATTTTGTCCAGTAAAGGACGTCTTTCGGCTGTGTGAGTGGTGTTATGTATGCATTTATAGGCAGCATATTATGCTTCCTAAAACTATTAACTATTATGTCTCAATGGCTGTAGTCCAAATATAAAAAAAACCTGATATAGAATAGAATACACTTTTTTGTACACCTAAATTGCAACACAACTGTTTTACAATATTGCTGATTTAATGGTTACAATGGTGGTCTTATCGCTGATAGCGATATCTGATATAATTTAACAGGGAAACTTTAAAGACATTAACTCGACAAATATTTTAGTACTTTCATGTGCAAGAAAACCTCGCTCGATTTCCTAATAAATCTCTAATAATAAGTTCGAGTCAAAGACCTAAGTTAACTTTGTAATTCTGAAACTATCACTATTCCCTTCAAAGAAAGGAACAGAGCTATATATTATGTATATCGTTATCTCTGTTACTCATAGCTGCAATAGTTAGTAGTTCGGAATAGGTCCCTGTGGGCTAGAATTACTGGTCAGTTGCGAAAGTGTAGATAACTTGCAGCGCGGGCCTTCGGAAACTTGTTCCTAAGTTGCACGTGGTGAAACAATGATCACACTTCCATGTTTACTATTTATTAGTTAAGTTGGGTTTTAATTAGTTCTGATGAGAATTAAACGAGCGGGTACACGTGACGTGAATAACTTGTCTTTATCTCCGTGTTCTGCATTATGTTCATCTGTTTTGAATGTAGTCAGAAGCTGAGTATAGCCAATTGAGCTCTTCTTTGCACGCGGTTCTGTAGTCCCCGTTGTGAAATATCTGTCATGTAATCTTCTTCTTTATCGTGTGGCCTAACCTGGTGTCAGAGTTTTTATAGTACCCATGGGCCTCTAACTTGTTTTCACATGCGGTCGAGAATCTCTCAGACATGGTTTCCTCACGATGTTTTCCTTCACCGAGGCAAGTGATAATTATATAAAACGCACATGAATCCGAAAAATCAGGTGCGTGTCTTGGGTTTGAACTTAAGACCTATGACCAAGTAGTCCGAAAGTCACACCACTAGGCTATAACTGCTTATACTTCTGCTTGCTTGTTATGTTATTATTTGCTACTTTTCCGAGCAACATTTACCCGACAAGTGTCATATGAACCGACGATATAACTTAAGAAAAAAATACTTGAAAGACAATCAATATCATCGTTTAAACCGTGTAGTTCTTACGAGGAGATGGCGGACAGTAGGCAATAGCTCGGCAAGTTAATAACATCGCTAAAACTAAAATAAATCTTTGAGAAAAAACTAAAAGTATATAAGGCTATGTACAGCAATGCATGTCTTTCAAGGCCAAGGCCAAGCCCACATTTTCCCACCACGAACTACCGGAAAAATCACCACCGAACCAAGCTTTGTCTCGTTAAAACAATAACACAAAAGGCAAATTAATTACTCTGAACCGTGTGCACTTAATGCGTCCCACTTTGTACGGCTTTTGTCGAGAGGCTGTTGCATAACCTCGTCTTGTTACCATTATGATTTTAAATGAATTTATATATGAAATTCAGGTTAGACGGAAGGGATTGCAAATATCGGTATTTCTTATTGCGTTGTGCAGTAGCCATTTTACATGTTATGCCTAACGGTAAAGACAGACGTAAATGTGGGTCAACTATATATAACACAGCAATTTTAGCTGGTATAATGTAAATCAATCAAGTCAGCCAATAGAAAGCAATTTTAGTTAGTATAATGTAAATCAATCAAGTCAGCCAATAGAAAGCAATTTTAGTTAGTATAATGTAAATCAATCAAGTCAGCCAATAGAAAGCAATTTTAGTTAGTATAATGTAAATCAATCAAGTCAGCCAATAGAAAGCAATTTTAGGTAGTATAATGAAAATCAACCAAGTCAGCCAATAGAAAGCAATTTTAGGTAGTATAATGAAAGTCAATCAAGTCTGCCAATAGAGGCAAACTGCTGGGCAGGGATTTTCCTAAATGGAGTCTCAACTAACAGTTGTCCATCTTCTACATCCAGTTGAAGCCACCTGTTTCTAGCAAGCCATATTATTTTATTGCAGCCGTATATTTGATCTAGTTAAGTTTAAACTGGCTAGCAAAAAACAATAAGGACTCTGTTAGCCATAGTACCATAATATGTAGTTATAAAAGTAAAACACAGTAAAATGTAAGTATTAAGTGGAATAACTTTAGTTCAACGTATAAAAATACGCCCGTGTTGTATCTTTAGTGTGCTATACAACACGATACATTCGTTAGACTGTTCATGATTATTAACGATACTATACGAACAACCATACATTCGTTAGACTGTTCATGATTATTGATTCAGAAGCACATCTACTGCCTAAGTTTGTACTAACAGAACTATCGTTAACAAGAGCCTTTTGAAACAATCTTGTGTTATTCGCACCGAAGCACACCAACATTCGACTAATTGTTTTCATCGGCCAGGCCACAGTATAAAGAAAAACAGTAAACGTAATAGGTGATTAGGTTAATTTTGTGAAATCAAACGCGCTGTTAGTGTTGTCAACTAAACTGTTTACTATATTGCACCACATATAAAAAATGCAACCACCTTGAAAAAAAAAGTATTTATACGAACAACAATACTCGTTTTACATGAAAATATTTATTTAATTTTGATAATTTATTCATATCTATGGATGATACCAAATGTGCTCGTCGAAAAAAAATGGCCGTTTGCAAAATAGCTGGATAACTTTGTATTTTCGATTCCAAAATCATTCATTTTCAAATTATGTCTACACCGCGCGCGCCTGTGTAGTGTCTCTGTTATCTGAAACGTGTTTAAATTGGTTTAAACACTTTGCATGTGTGTGTGAGCCGATTTGAACCATTGTTCCTTGTTGAAATACTGTATTTTAATACTAATAGGTACGTCTACTATGACCAGGCTGCACTCTCTAGGGTTAAACTAGCAGCACATTGAATTCAGGAAGGTGTAACTCAATTGGACGCGTTACGTCCCCGGTTGGATCACACAAATGGACCGGCTTCGCAACAAACTCTCGCAGTAAAGACCGGAGCACCGACTAACTACTGGAACAATGTAATGTAGGTTCACGGAGAGAAGAGGTACGGGGATGTACAGAGGATAGAAGAGGCATCATCATCTGCCTAGCCTTTTCATAACCATGTTGGAGTTGGTTTCCAGTCTAACTCGTCTGCGTCGTGTTAGACTAAACTAAGATCTGGACTTAATACTAATATTTTATATGGAGCGACTGCGTATTCTGACCTCCACAACTCAGTGGATACTACGATCCCCCTTGGTAGAACAGGCTTTTGTTCTTAATAAAAAGATAAGAGGCATAAATTATGAAGACTGTATTGTAAATTATGTACAGAAGTCACCACAATTTTGCGAACTCCGCGATGGGTAGGACTTTCAAATAGACGTGTGCCCAAGATTGGAGAAGATTCAAAATAATTGTAACACTGAGTTTTATAACATTAAAAAAGCTAGAGCCTATCATGACATGTTTTGAAATCTTATAAAATTCACTATTTGCAGAGAAAACTCCCTTGATGACCTTTTTTTCGGATGAGAAATCATCGAATAACCCCTCCCACTCTGAGCGGAGCAGAAGAGAGTGTCAGACTTGTACCGACCAAAACCCATCCATGTTCCTTCTTTGCTCTTTGTATACCAAGACCGCGGTATCTCTTTCGAACAGTCCCGCACCCCGGGGGGCAGGCATCGGCCCTTACGGACCCCTTCCTGTTTGGTTACATCTCTCTGAGGCGCGCGTAGAACACGAACGCACCACCGCCGCATTGGCACGGCCTGTTGTCATAAGACCGACGTACTTCCTCTAAAATGTTAAATCTTATATCCCATCTAGAGTGCCTACATCTCTGTCGTATACAGGAACTCGGCAGAAGGGTACTAGATGGAGTAAGTTAGTGAAGGCTATTTCTCTCAGTTTAATAGTTGCTAACAATATCGACCACCGGTCAGAAGCCAAGACTGCTATCTTCGCCCTTGATAATATTGCACAGTATCTCATAATTCTCTTAAATACGATAAAGTGTAAGTTTTGAGGTGCTGGTGTTTTTGGAATCTTCAAGATTACAGGTGTGATGTTATGTTATGTTATCTTAAAAGTAAGTCATAAATTCGTCCAATCTTCAGTAGCAGGAACGCACTACATGCTTGCCAATGGGGAATAAACATAACACCACGATCGATAACACATTAAATAACTTACTTTCATACACATTACCATACAGAGTATCACTTTATATAATCCACATAATCGTTGGCATTCATGCGGTAGTAATTACGATTCACTTTCAATTAAACAATTATGGCGGACGACTTTCGCGTTCTTTTGTAGAAAAACGTTCGCCGGTTACCTTAATTGATACTTACGATGATTGTAATGCGTTGCGTTGTATCAATGTCATAATTATTACACTAGAGGTATCGATACTTCAGACTACTACCAGATGAATGGTAATGGCAGTTTGTTGTAATTGGCTGAAATGAAAGAAGACACAGCGTTTTATTTAAAAAAAACACCCGTTTGCTTTCTTCGCCAGTAGCATAGCAGAAGGTAAGTTACAGAAAATGCGGAAATACATGACATTAAATGCTGTGCAAAATATTTAGTTTGAATGGTGAGGGAATGGTAAAACTTTTTAAACGAACTCAAAATAAGAGGTCTGGTGAGTACCTTCTGTTATTAAATGTTATGCAAAATATTTCGTTTTAATTCCGCGTAAAAGATCCAGGCTTGAATGCAGGATGCCGCGCAGCTGCCCCCCGCTCGCGAAAATATGAACATGCAGGGAAAGCAATAATAATTAGCATGCCATGCACCCAAACCTATACTCGACCCGAGTTTCGCCCCTCCACGGACCATTCTCAGTAGACTCAACGACCGCATCCTGAATCCAGGCCTTGCATCTTTTTCGGGGAATTAAAACGAAAAATATTTTGCATAACATTTAATACCAGACCTCTTTGAGTTCGGTTAAAAAGTTATACCATTCCCTCTTTAAGACCGAGTACAGTTAAGATCAATGTTCACATAAAGTACCTAGAATAACACATACTATAAGGTAAACACACCGCCCGCACTACTAGGGCACATAACATTAATCTGGTTTCTAAAAACGTTTGACACTTTTATGGTTAGAACTAGAGTCACCATGCTTTTTGCTCCAAAATGGACGGTTCTGAATGTATGCCAACTGCAGTAATACGTAATTGGAGAATATTTTATAGGGTGTATTTTATTCTAGACATTTGGAACTAGATGTCTGAATGAAAATTATGTTGTATCGTAGATTAAAAGTTTAGTATTCTATTGCCAATTGTTATAGACGATGCGATCTGCAATGTATTACTTACATTTTTAATCAACTCGCCAGAAACGACAATTGCTAAACATTTTACTGATTACTTAGAAAAATATTTTCTTACAGAAATACTTTTTAGGATTCCGACCAATACTAAACAATATTTATTGTAAACATTTTCTACTATTTTTTCTGTGATTACACTTACTCTGTTTTGTGCCTGCATCACACTAACATAAACTAGTAGAAAATGCCCAAGGCATTAGTTTTTACTTGTGCATAAAGTTTTAATCAGTAATCAATCAATGAAATAAATTCGTAGTTTCGCGTTCGCCTGTAACAAAGATTATTCTATAAATGAATTTGTAGCGGCGCTACAAAAAGTACTACAGCAACATAGAATAAAAAGTACTACAGCGCCATCTATGACGCAGAGGACAAACTAAACATCGAAATACATCTAAATCCTGCATCGCGCAAGTAAAGTTATTCGCGACTTAAGACTATATAGAAGAACCCGACAACAACTCTCGGGCAGTAGCCCACCAGACGTAACACCCGTCTGGTCGGAGGATCCTCCCTTTTCTATGGGGGATGAAGAGCTTTACACCCTGTTCTTCATACCCCCAAAAAACGTAGGAACCAGATTTACATAAAGTCAATGGAAAACCTTTGACTCTAACTCAGTTTAATACGACATAGTAACTCGGACGCCAAACCGTAGAACCTAACTATAGAACAAGTTCCCAAGTTCCCAACTATCGGGGAAGCGGTCGTCAAACACCATCTTAAGTCAATCAAAGTCAAGTCAGTCAATCTTGCGGTAAACCGTAGTTTATATCCTAATTTACATCATACAACTAACTCTTTCTTTTATTATGATGTTGACTTCTTTGAAAATGGTAATACTTACACCTGACTAATTAGAAGGTAAGTAAGGATCATAGAAGTTGGCGTTCTTTAGTTCCTGCCTACCCCATGGGAAAAACGCTTGAATTTATGTATGTATGTACATATAATTATGTGAATAATGAAGTACCTGTTTCGTTTTTTTACGTTCGTATTTTTTTTTTATTTCTTATCTGTGAGGAAAATGGCTGCAGGGCAAACCTGCAGTGGAAGATTTAATAAAACTTAGGTACAAGTTTTTTTTAAATTTAATGAGTATACCGTCTCCTTGCACTGTTATAAGATTTCAGTAAATTAAACGTTTTACAGAATTTGCAGGTCGTTGTAAAAACATTTTAGGATCCATCATTTGTTTTATCATGATTTGTTCATATTACATGCAAAACATAAAGGGACAATCCAAATAATTTGACTATTACTTATCCAGGAAAAGATACATTTAAAGTATTCAATGATAATTTTCAGATAGATTATCATGAGATCTTAATTGAAAACAAAAATAAAATTAACACTAAGAAGAAACTCTTTACAAAACCTCACGCTAATCATCGCTGAGAAAACAAGCACCCTTTTTTTTCGGATGGGAAATCATCAAATGACTCCTCCCGCTCTGGGCGGAGCGGAAGGGAGTGTCAGACTTTTACTGACTAAAAACCATCCATGTTCCTTCTTTTGCCCTTTATGTTCCAGGGCCGCAGTATCTCTTTCGAACAGTCCCGCAGCAAAACAAGCACCCTTAAAAACATTTTATTCCACTTAAAAGAGAAAAACGGAAAACCGTAAACAACATTAATTTATCCGCACACAATATAAAATAAGCAAGTAAACGCTTGAAGAGTTTCGGCCGTGTGTGGCAATGCTTAAAATGCGTGAACCACGCTTACTTACGCTCCCCGTTTAATAAAACTCGTCTTACACCGAGCCATATGTTCTGAGCCTAATATTGAACAAGCAATGTTTACTTAGGGGAATACGTAATGAATACACGCGTTCAGAATTTGTCACCAACTACACCGTATTACACTATTCGGTAGTGACGTCATGACGTGGGGTTATTTGAAAATATCTTTGTTTATGGATGAAGAATTTTGTTAAACTGAGGAGCTCGAGGCTAAATAATAACAGCTGATTAACCCGGGCGGTTAGTCTTCAAGAAAAAACACAGCTTGCCAAGGCCGGTCCGTGGATAGGTAACCATCATTACATACTGTGTTCCTTCCGTGCTTCGGAAAGCACTATAAAGGTCACAGCACACATATCAACTCGGAAAGGGCTTGTCACTGTATCAACTCGAGCCATTCAGTATGCTTTGTATGAAACTCCCTACTGCAATGCACACTAATCGGAATCGTAACGTAATCGCAACGCCTTGGGACAAACTCTCGAACCGCGGTGCGATGCGTGGTCAACTTGCAGTTCCTGCGCTTACGGCTCGTCGTCCCCGCGCTTACGTAATCGTAAGAGAGACGTCTCTTCTTTTTTCCTTTTCGTCCTGTGCTATGATAGCCTTCTCGCGTATTAGGAACCGAGACATAACCGTGCGCTACACTTCACGTTCGGATTCAAACTGATCTGGTAACAGCCGGGTCCACCAGCGGTCGGCGGGCCTAAGCGCGGCGTCGCCTAGCCGTAGTTGATTCGACGTATCGGAGCTGCTGATCCGCTTTGGTTACGTGCTACGTTAGGTTGACGCCTGTTTAACGTCGGCGATACTGTGACGATCCCTTTCCGAGTTGATACGTGTGCTATGATCTTAAGCCGGTGGTCCCGGCTGTCATTTGAAGATCTTTCGATCAGTCATTACCAATTTTCAAAGCTTGAAACTCTGATAACCAATCTTACCAAGGGGTATCGTATTATCCCGGAAGTGGAGGTAGATGACATAGTTGCCATCGGGGGAAAAACCTGGATGAGGCTGGCCCAGGAACGTAGAGCTTGACACAAGAAAAGAGAGGCCTATACCCAGCAGTGGAAGAATTCAGGCTATGGATGATGGTGATGATGGGTTATGGAGGTCAGAGAGGTAGTCACTCTATGTAAAATACTGGTATTTAGCTGCACCCGGCAAGACTGGAAGCGTGGAAGCCGTACAACATAGTTGTGAAAAAGCTAGCCACGACGAGTGAGTGAGTGATGATGATGACGTCAATCTGGTATTGTTTGAAAATCCTTTTGTTTTTAGTCGACTTTGTAGTAATGTCGTATCTGTTGGTGATTGATTGCTGGTCTGTGTAGTTCTATAAGTCTAGTTTGGATTAATCTCCGTTTTGAAGACAGTTCATTTAAAAAGGTATAGTTTTCGTCAATTATTTTACGGTGATCGGAATAGGATCAAGATAAAGCCCAAAATAAGGTAACTAATAGGTATCAATCGGTAGCTAATCAACCTGTATAGACTTCAAACGAACCGCTAGCTGTAAGGGGAATATTACCATACTAAAGTCCTGATCGATCGGATTGCTTATGAAACTGTAATTGCGTTTCAGAGCATCCCGAGTTGTTATTATATGTATTTATAATTCTATGTCCGTAAACACAAAAATCAATGATATGTGACATCCAACAGACAAGTAACCCACTCTGGTTCACTTTCTCTCATAGAGAGGTTTTAGGTGAAGATAATCTTGAATTTCTATATTAAGTAACATGAACTTAGAGAGGTGTACCTATTGCTGATTTTTATGAATATAACTTAGTAAAACCATATTTGTTACGGTCGCGCATCATATTTTAATCAACATACAACCTGACACTGACCTGCTATTTGGAAAAATGTAAGAAAATTGAATTGAATTTCGTGTAGTGCTGGTTAAAGATTGGTTATAGATTGAGATTAATCCTAGAAAAGATAACATTATACGCGGATTATGTACAGTTTGATCTAGCAAAAATCAATAAGTCTCATTTTACTTCACAAGCATCATAGCCAACATACAACATTCACGCGACACTCCTAACTCGGAGCTAGAACTAAACGTATCTAATAATCTACGTCCGATATTGCTTTTTATGTGCACATGAACTTAATGGTAATCATACATGTCATGTGGAGGCCTTGAGTGGAAGGGAAAGGATTTTATGTAGGTTTACATCGGCTGTAGTTGTTGTGTGGTATACGGCTTAGAATAAAGAAGGTAGAACTGTACCATCACAAGCACTAATAGGTATATGTCGGATCCGGTCATTGGTATGGACTTAAAATAAATCGCAAGTACGCCAGTGGTGACATCACGACATCTAGTTACAAGTCAGCCCCCATCACTACGTACTTCTACAGAGCCCTGATGTTGACAGCTCGTGGCGACGAGGACAGTAAAAAAGTTTGATCGCAGCACAATTGACACGTGCTGGAACAGTACCCCGATTCATTGTACCCCGTGGTATTATGTTAAATTGTAATCTGAAGTAATTCGATGATTTAATAGAAACATCAAACAGTGTCTTACACTCAGTGTATTTTCATTGCACGAAACCCATCGTTCTGCCCACATGATGTACGTACCTAACGAACTAAATCCTGACAATCCGACATATAATACATTCAGGCAGAAATTACAGAACGCGACTGCTACGATCCTTACATACTCCTTTCGCCTCGTCCATGTTCATATATCTGGTTCCGCACGCTAGCTGCAGGTACTTACGCACTTGATATTTCTGAAAAATGTCACCAATGCTGTCAGTTTAATACGTCCTTCTAGGACGATCCCTCCAGGCGTTGCCACTCACATCTGCCTTGTACACACAAATACCTTTTGTTAGTCGCTTTTCACTCATCCTCTCGACATGACCTAACCACCTAAGCATTCTCTTTTGAATGTACAGCACAAAGATATTTATAACCTGAATGAATATATAAGATACTTTTTATCACGGTTCTACGATCCCTTGGGGAGTGTAAGCCAGTAAAAAATAGTTTTTAAGTGATTGTGACTTGTCTAGTCCCTCAGGTTGGAAAATGAATCCAGAATGGCATATATAGTTTGGACTCAACTTACGACACCTAAAAGAAAAGACACAAAATCTTGTCTTTGGCTTGTTCTAACTAGGTCAAGTCACAGGTGCTTACAAAACTTTGTACATACTTTAAACCATCTAACTTAAAGGTACTTTTACTTCGCAAAAACCACTCCCCCATACACATACTCCCTGAAACATACATAATTACCTACATTAAGATAGATGGGGGACCAAAATCATATACCAATTAGATACTCATCACAAGAGCCAATTGAATAACCTTCAATCCGCCATCATGCCATAAAATGAAGCGAAGCCGCGGGCACCTAGTTTGCATAATAATTATACATTAGGTACTAGCTTCCCGCCCCTGCTTCGCACGGGTGCCATAGACTGATGTGGGGACATGTCAATATATACATAGAGATTTTTGTGCTATATTTAAGACAAATATTAATTGAATCCATAAATCAAGTGACGGAGAGACCCTTATTAGACCTTGTTCACAAATTTTAACTAAATACATTTAAAATATTACCAATGGCAACATTATTGGTATTATAAGTTGGCAACACTGCCACCCTCATCCCTTTTCAAAACTTTATCTTTGTTACGCACGTATAGGTACGTTCCTAGTTAAACTAATTAAAGAAACTGTGATAATATTCAAAACTTATGTTTTACATACCTCTTTTCCTGTGAAAACCACGGAAAAATTCATTATGGAATAAACAAATATTAAACGTATACCTCACCTTTTATGCTATTTATACCTTTAACTAACTTTCCCCAATCAATACTCTACATTATGATGAAAACTGTATCAAAATCCATTGCACAATTTAGATGAACTAAGCACACATACAGACGAACACGAAAACCAAACTTTGATCCATGCTACATTATACAGGGTTTAAAATTCAACAGGGTGATACAACAAATGCATTGGTATTATGAGATAAGAGCTTGGCGAATTTGTATTCAAACAGGGTGTTCACCAAGGGTGGTGGGACTGCAAAGGGCTGGTTCACGCGTGATATATGCTAATAAGCCGGCCATTTTTAAACCCTTTCGTAAAGATTCATTGCGAGTGTTCTTTTGGTCGTGTTTTTAGGTAGAAACGTCGGTTTTAGCAGTAATTTGAATGTTAGATTACACGTTATTTTAATTATCTAATGTAATAATTCACTTTTTAAATTGGTAATAGTAAAATTAATGCAAAAGTAACAACTGAACGGATTTTGATGAATTAACAAGAGTATAGACAGACCATGATCTGGGTAAGAACACACGTAGACGTGGGATAACTTGTGACCTGCACTCGGGCAAAGCCGTGCACAAAAGTTAGCACTGCAAAAAAACATTTTTTAAAACTTAAAGTTCAATTTCGCCAATCACATCTAACGTTGACATACCTGATCCTATCAGAGGAGTAATCACAAATGCCTAGATATCTGATCACCCCATTGGAACAAATTGGATGACAGCTATGTTCCGTGGTTCCGTCCTTTTATCGAGGAAAATCGAAAGGTTAACTTTGTCAATGATAAAAATATCTGATGTTGCCTGAGGGAATTATGATATTATTGATCAGAGTATTCTTTGATAAGTTCGATCTAAAACGTTACTTGACTTAACGTTACTTACGCTATCAAATCAAAATCAAATCAAATCAAATAACTATTTATTCCGAACAACAAGGTCCATATGTGTTAGTGAATAAATAGATACTTAAGAACTATGTTAGTGGTGAGAATTTGGTGATTCAGAGACATTAATTAATTAAGAATAGAATAGAATAGAATTTT
Organism: Eurois occulta; assembly: GCA_950022335.1. NCBI lineage: Eukaryota > Metazoa > Arthropoda > Insecta > Lepidoptera > Noctuidae > Eurois > Eurois occulta. The sequence goes on from OX465486.1 coordinate 3,805,191, forward strand.
ATTTTGCAAACATGGGTAAGTAATACGCAATAGTTGTTATGAAATATCAAAGCTGAGTCATATTTTACCATTCGGCATGCAAACATTTACATTATTTATGAAAACTTGTGCTTACATTTTAAAGATCAAATCGATTATATTATCATTGCTACCAGTTATCATTCAATATATTAATTAATAAAACCACGGAAAAAAAAATAAAAAAAAATAATCATTCTTCAATTTATAACCGTTCACAAATTAATTCATCACTTTTATGATAGTCGTCTCAGTCAGCACCCTAATGTGATGACTTAGAATAGGACTTGGTTGTCTATCGTTATTTTGGTCAACGTTGTCATATAACTATCTGACTCATGTCTCCTTTTCCCAACTATATTGGGGTCGGATTCCAGTCTAACCGGTTGCAGCTGAATACCAGTATTTTACACGGGGCGACTGCCTATCTGACCTCCACAACCCAGTTGGTACTGGGTAATACGATACCCCTTGGTAAGACTGGTTGTCAGACTTTCGGGTTACTGACTACCTATGACAAAAGTCAAAGATCTGGATATGGCAGCCCGGCCCAACGGTTTAATGTGTTTACCCAGGCAAGCGCTACTTAACCTGAAGATTGACCCCCAGCGGCTTTTATTACTTAGCCACGAGTTTCTCTTAACTATCAAACTACAATTGCAAAATAGAGACGGGAACATGTCTACCTAAAGAGAGTTCTAAGTAACGAGCGTCTATAATCGATATCGGTCTTAGGGTCAATTTAACCGATAACGCAAAAAACGCGCTTTGGACGTGAAGCTGCGGACACTAGCCTGTTTTACAATACAACTGATAAAACTGAACCCAAGGCCCTAGCACGAGTTTCGACGTTTTTCATAACGTAAATACGTCGATTTTTTAATCGAAAGTACATTTATCATATAGCATTTTAGTTACATTGTTTGCAACAAGCTTCCAGTATCATCCATAGATCATATGCATAAATGTTTAAAATTATGAAAATATCATATTTGGCACTAGTACTTTTTTTTACATCGACTTTTTTATGTTACATTGACGCGCGGTGTAAACGTAACGTAAATAAGTCGATCTTCAGCCAATCAGTTCTCACACATCACACCATGTAATCCCCAAAGGTTTAGGCAGACGGTTGGTGCTCTAATGGGAATACCTTTGGTGCTCAATGTCTAGGTGCCCAAAAAATAGGTGCGCAAACGGGAATAAGTACTTCTTTTGTTTTGGCGATTTTTTCAGAGCTGACATTGTTAATATAGTTCCATATCTATGATGGCTCTTGCTTGAACCTATCCTATATATATTTTTATTTTATTTTTACAGTATCAGTCTTCCTTTTTAGGGTTCCGTAGCCGAATGGCAAAATGTCTGTCTATCCGTATGTCACAGCCTCTTTATTCCGAAACTATTAAGACTACACAATTGAAACTTGGTAGGCATTTTGTAAATCACTTTACGATTTTTATACAAAAATAAAAGATTAAGCCGGGGCTCGGGATACATAGAAATGAAATAAAAAACAAAATCAAACCTATACGTGCGGGGTGTCTACAGATAGGTCGTTAAAAATGATATTGAGGTTCCAGACATCATTTTTTCTCAAAGTCAATCGTTTGAAAGAAAAACACTTCCAAAGTGGTAAAATATGAGTGTGTCCCTCTAATTTCTAAAGTAACAGGAGCAAAATTCTTAAAAAAAAATGTGAAATTGTAGAGCATAAAAAAAACTTTCAAGAAAAATTGGTTTGAATAAGATTTGATGTTTTGTTTTTGAGATATAGGAATTTTTCATAAAACTGCAGCAGTAGCTTTGTTTTTCATTAACATACTATCAAAAACAAATTAAGTTTGGCTGTTGAATGTAATACAATACAAAATATGCATGAGCCTTTAAAAAAATTCAATACATTATTTGGTGCTACGGAACCCTGTGTGCGTGTGAGTACAACTCGCACTTGGCCGGTTATTTTCCTGAATAAAGCAGATTTAGCTATAGCTATATATTGTAATGTTGTGTGTATATCTTTTAATTTTGTGTGCAATAAAGAATAAGAATAAGAATTTATTACTCGTAGGAAAACTCCAGAGAGTGTTATTTTAAACCGTAAAAATAAAGAAAATGGAGCGCTTTTAAAGCACACAAGGAAATCCTGTGTCGTGGGGTGCAATTATACTTACAAATAACAAACATAAACATTACCGTTCGGAACCAGATTACAATGTAGGTAATTACGTTAGCTGCAAGCGGAGGATTTAAAAAAAAACAAAAATGATTTTACTTAATTTAATTTAAAATAAAAGAATTACATTAATTATATCTTAAATTAGCCTAGGTGCCTATTCGAAGTATGAATATGGAATATAATTTTACGGAGTTACAATAATTGGGTAATCTAGGTCCGTGCGTCACAAAGTGCTATCTCAGCTCGTCGTTTCCGTCGTTCGATTAATTGCAGCGTATGTTTCTATAATAAAAGTATTGGGTGCTGAATTGGCGATTCCCCTTATGCAGCTGCGTGTAACAAGGTCATACAAGTATTTGTTGTGTTTTGTATTCAGTTCTACAGCAATATCGCAAAAATAAAAAGTAATATATCTGAATAATATAATAATATATCTGTATTTTTTTTTACTCTACCACAATGGTCCTATTTGACCCAAAGGTTGACTGGTAGAGAATGCCTTGTGGCATTAAGTCCGCCCATGTACCACTCTTGTACATGAAGTTTAGATACATATTTGAAACAGTAGCAGAGGGATAAAGTGACCTGCCAGGGCTGCGGGACTGTTGGAAAGAGATACCACGGCCCTGGAACACAAAGGGCAAAGAAGGAACATGGATGGGTTTTAGTCAGTACAAGTCTGACACTCCCTCCGCTCCGCCCAGAGCGGGATGAAATCATCAAATGACACCCATTGGATGATTTCTCATTCGAAAAAAAAAGTATAAAATGACAAGAATGTCTGATAGAAAATAGCGAAAAAAGGAGATGGTCAAGTCAAAAATATATTGTACCTATTGAAAAACTAATGTCATTCCCTTTGAAAGTCTTGTAGAACTATGAAAGGCTTTGAAAGCGATTGCCAATTGCCTGGTTGCCAAACCATGCTAAATGCCAACCGCACATCGCAGCTATTAAGGCTATCAATCTTGGATACCCTGATAAGGAGCTCGTGGCTAAATAATAACAGCCGCACGGGTCAATCCTCAAGGTTAAGCCGCGTTTGCCAAGATCGATCTGTGGATGGGTGACAATCATTACATACTGAGTTTCCTTTGTGCCTCGGGAAGCACGTTAAGCCGTTGGTCCTGGCTGTCATTTGTAGATCTTTGATTGTCATTACAGGTAGTCAGTGGACCGAAAGTCTGACAAACAGTCTTACCTAGGGTTACCGTATTTACCAGTACAAACTCGGTTGTGGAGGTCAGATAGGCAGTCGCTCAATGTAAAGTACTGGTATTCAGCTGCATCCAGTAAGACTCGAAGCCGATCCCAATAAATTTAAGAAAAGGCTTGCCAAATAATATCTTGAATACTCCGATTTTCCAAGTAATATTTCAATACTGAAAAATAAACTAACAAAATATCATTATTTTGGAACAAAATAGAATTTCAAAGTTTATAAAGTACCATTTACGCCTTCATAGCGTATTAATATAATGCATCTGATAACATCCATAGGTGTTTTTATTTTCGACCGTAATACCTGTTAAGTGCATAAAGCAGTTCTTAGCTACCGTACAAACATTGGGACGAGGTGTCATTGCTAGCGACGAAAAGATTATTCAGAGATATTTAAATGAAGACCTAAGAAAGAACATACTAACTAGTGTCGTAGATTTGCATGCGTGATTTCTATGACATGAGGGTTCGGGACGTATATAATTTAATTTGGCTAGGGAATTTCAATATTACATTACGACTACTTCTTTAAGACAGTAGAATATCATTTTGAAATCTTCTCTATTCTTCTTTTTTCTTTAAAGTGTGGTTAGTGCCTAACTTGGTTTAAGAGTTTTTATGCCGCCCATAGGCCTCTAATTTGGCTTTACATGCCGTCGAGAAATATCTCTCAGGCATGCTGGTTTCCTAACGATGTTTTCCTTCGCAAGTGATAATTATACAAAACGCACATGCATCCGTAAAATCAGTGGTGAGTGCCTTTGTTTCGAAGTCGAGACCTATGACTTGGCAGTCCGACGGTCACACCATTAGAATATTACGAAATAAAACTATTTTATTTTTATTTTTTCATTGAATCCCTACAGGTTGGGAAAGGACTATACAGGGTTATTTGTAAAACACCAATAATCTCTTAAGAATGCGCTGTACTCATCATTATGAACAACTTTTACTATGGGACCAAACCTGAAATCGCGGAAAATAAACAGCTGTTCCCTACATTTTGACGAGTTAATCGATCATAAATGTAGGGATTGTAGGGAACAGCTGATATTTTTATTTGCGATTTCAGGTGACTCTGGTGACAATGACCTTTTAAGAGGTTGCTGGTATTTTACAAACAACCCGGTATACGCTGCAAATGCGACAGACTAAGTTAATTGATTGAAATTAAACAAAGAGAGTGAGAACCTACTTATGTAGCTATATCCATCTTTATCGATTGCATACTTTGTCAGCCCAGAATTTCGAAGAGTTATTTCTACAAGCAGGTTTCTTCAGTATTCTTTATTCTTCGAAGAGTTATTTCTACAAGCAGGTTTCTTCAGTATTATTTGTTCTTGTCACGCAATAATCTTGCGTAAGTGTAATAAGTAATCACCAAGCCTTCCCGCTCCCACTACGACCTCATCCTAAGAGTGAGCTCGGCTAATGTGGACATAACAGTAACGTCGTGCGATAGTGCCCTCGCACCATGTCTTAATGGGCTATTATATTTTATGTTTAATTCAAACACTACTTCGGGAATTGGGTGCCGTACGGATTATGTATAACGCTCTAGAGTGTTTATTGTGTATAATTGGTGATGATTGCTAATTAAAGATTTGGTTTTAAATTTTAATGTTGTGTAGATTGTGGTGCTCTGGGGACTTTAGTGATAACAAAGTAGGCTATCATGGAGGTGACTTTGGACTAGAGTCTAGCAACTTATTGCAGATGATGCTTATCTTTCTGTTGTTACCTCACCCCACACCAGTTCTATGTTAGATAATTTAATGATAATTTTATTTATCATCCATCCACACATTACATATCGAATTTCCTCCGTGCCTCGGAAAGCCGTTGGTCCCGGCTGTCATTTGTAGATCTTTGACAGTCGTTATATGTAGTCAGTGGCCCGAAAGTCTGATAACCAGTCTTACCAAAGGGTACCGTATTACCCAGAACTAACTGGGTTGTGAAGGTCAGATAGGCAGTTTTTGTTCCATGTAAAATACTGGTATTCAGCTGCATCCGGTTAGACTGGAAGCCGACCCCAAAATAGTTGGGAAAAGGCTAGGCAGATGATATTTATCATCAGAATTGATCATAACTCTAACTTATCACCTAATCATCCACAGCTGAACACAAGTTTATCTGTAGACCAAAACAATTATATGCAATCAAGCTATAATTATACCAGTGTTCTTTAACTCTTCGTAAGACCGCTTAAAATAACTTATATCACACATTGATAATGGGGTATTATAAATTGCATATCAAATAAATAATCGCCTATTAATACATACTCATCATTTATATTCTTTTTAACATCAGTTAAATTTATTTTTGTACAAAAATACTACATACATAGCATTGACTGCACAGCAAATTTTTGCTGACAGAAACCCTAAGCCTAGACGGTCAACGTCAAGGGCACCCCGAGGTTCGGTTAGTTAGGTTCCTGTAAACCCTGCAGACAGAAATAGGAGCCCCGCAGCGGGGATCCGTCGACCTGCTGACGGAAACGCTAACCCTAGACGGTCGACGTCAGGGGCACCCCCAGTATAATGTGCATTAAGATTATTAGCTGTGCATTGATGAAAAAGCTTTTGCTATTTTGAGTTGAATATTTTGCTGTGCAGTCAGTAATTTTGATGGGAATTCGGAATCTTATTGCATAGAAAAACGATATTTTTTGATTTGCGTTTAAATACTACCCATTGATAATATTGTAAGTAATTAACGTTGACACACCAACAATTTGTGGTTAGTTACACGATCCAATCAGTGTTATACATTAATGGACGTAACACCTGCGCACAATATCTTACCTAACATCGATAATTTGAACTAGTCAACCATAACGTACCGATTACTGTATTAATATAATTGTTGAAAGCGTATAACAGTATAAGCTGAATGCTTCCTCAGCCTGATAATCGTAATATCAGCAGAAAGACGTCCAATAATGAACATAAGCCTACTGTAAGCATCGGCAGCGCCTCATCGGACGATCCAGTGCTTCTCGCTTCCAGCAGATTACCGTGACCTTTTACTTTTACCAGGTACAACTAATGGGAGGCCTTCAGCGGCACTTCAAAACGCACTGTAGAAACATAGTACAAAAATTACTACAGCGCCATAAATGAAGAACTACCATTAAATTCCTAAATTACGACATTATAAGCAGTCGCCCACCAGACGCAACACCCGTCTGGTCGGATGATCCTCCCTTTTCTATGATGAAGAACTTTACACCCAGTTCTTCATTTCCATAAAGGCCTTATGCCTTGAAGATGTGGTCACTTCTCCAAACACAATCTCAAAAATGATAGTTATGGCAAGATTGGAAAATACTGATGGAAACCGCTGTCAAACTGTAATCTGAATGCTGCTGCCCAAGCTCATGAGGTGGAGATCATTCGTTGTTTTCGGGTGCTGCAACGGAGCCTCCTCTGAAATCTAGACGGTTAGCCTCGCTGTCCACCTTACTAAAGGACCAATCCTTATATGCCTTGCTAAATTGGCATAACTACTCATACCCGGGAGAAGAAGGCTAGTCTTGAAACAGGGTAGCTAGGCTACAGTATTGGAAAAAAACATGCAACTGCGAGTTCGACTCGCGTGGAGAGGGTACCGTACGTTAGTTATCTGTTTGTTACCATGGATTTCTTATAGGTTTTCCTGTAAAAAACTATTAAAACAAAGAAAAATCGCAAAGAAACTATTTTTCGTATTTTATTTCGGCCCTGTAGTTTCGGAGTTAAGGGGGGAACGGTAAATTTTCACCTATTTCCTTAAATAATTTCAAAACCATTTATCTTAACATTATAATTATAAAAAAAAAACATTTTTTATTGTTAAAAAAAAAGTGGCCTCCGTGTTTAAAACTCAGTAATTTACGTTACTCGTACGTCTTTGGGTCACCGACTTACGTATGTTCACCAAATTTCAACCCAATTGGTGCAGTAGTTTTGAACTGAATTGGCTTTGACAGACGAACAAACAGACACGCGAGTGATCCTATAAGGGGTTCCGTTTTTTCCTTTTGAAGTCCCTAAAAATGAGTGTAATTCAGTTCTAAATACTCACATAGATACAAGCCTGAGTCTCTGGTATATTCTTTAGGCATATTAAAATCCACGTCCAGGTAATATCTTTGAATCAATTGATTTTCAAAGCCAGGTGCCATTCCTCAGGAACAAAGTACTTTGCGTTACTGTACCGATTTGAATGCTCATCACGTATTCAATTAGAATTTGTCTCCAAACACCAGGTTCTGTGTAAAACTCCTTTGCCACATACGCGTAAATTTATCAAAGGTTCGAAGGCTCGTTTGCTCCAGAAAAATGTGGGTACACGTAATAAAAACACGTGTACGTAGAATGCTACATACTGAACGAACCGTTTAAAGGAATAGTTTAAAAGTACATTTCCACAATTACCTGCACAAAGCCTAGCAAAGGAATTGAAGACAATGTTCAGAATATCATTAATAATAATATATAATATAATATCTAGGGACAACCAACACACCGCCATCTGATCCCAAACTAGGCAGAGCCTGTACTATGACAACCAGACAACTGATAAACGTACTTATATATTTCTAAATACACACCCAGATACAGAACAAATTAATAATCGTTCTCATCGCACAAAGATTTGTCCTGTGTGGGAATCGAACCCACGACCTCCGTCCTAGCAGTCAGGGTCACTAACCACTAGACCAACAGGCCAATCATAATTAAAATAATAATAATAAATAATAATAATTTATAATTCATTAATTGCATGCTGTTTCAACATTTTAAGTATCTAATCGAAGTCAACAGTCTTCATTGACATCATATCAGCGGGAAGACTCCGGGCTGCGTCAAATCATCCCCACAAAAACCGTTCTCAGCCTTCCTGCATCTAGCTTCTTTTATCTAGTAGTTCATGCTCGACCCGAATATGCCACGTGTATAACTTAATATTACAGAAAGGTCACCCGAGATTTATTTCAATTCAAATAACAACTTCACTCCATAACCAGATGCTGTCAACACTCTTCGACAAGTACAACAAATGTAATTTAATACATATTCGATATCGAAATTTCATTTTATTTTTAGGACTATGAGAATGGTTTAACGTTCCCCCTTTTATCTTTTGAACATCTGATCGGTTTCGTTGTATTGAAGGCGACACCCTGCTTCGTACTCTGAACGGAACGTTTAGCACTCACGACACGATTGCGATTCGATGTTATGCCAGAGAAGATTTTGCTAACAGATGAAGTAATTGAGGGTTTATGAGGTGTTTCAAATAGTTTCGAAAATCATGTTTTCCCAAAACTGCTTACAAAATTAAGCAGTTTTAATAAACCATGACTTTCAGAACTCCTTAGGTGTGGCCTAACTGACTTAATATTAATTGTGAATCTTCGTTTATGAGTCATGCTAGGTTAGGGTCCAACTCATTCGGCACAACTTGGTAGCAAAATAGGCATGTATTACCGCGCGGCCTGTGCACAAAACCCGGAACCCGGTTCGGAAGTTTGACAATCCTATGATGATAGCATTCGTATGAGAGGATTAAAGTATGAACCCCGATCGCACAATATAAGTATCCCTAAGAAGATAAAGATAGGCACATACCGGTAGAAGCACGTGTAATTTCTCTCCTTTCTCTATGTTTTACATTCCCCCCGTGTCTCCGGGGAGCGTTCCGGCACACAGCCGGTTATTTCTTACATTCTCTACTAAATTCACAGTTAGGAAATTGAATTTTTCGAATTCCTCGTCTTTATACACTCGCGGCCATTTTAACCTGACCTCCCCTAACGTTTCGCGTTTCGACAACTTTAGGGCAAAGAGGTGTGATGTATCGAATTCCAATAGTCTTGACAAACTGGCAGTGTAGTTTTATATTCTCGATTGCCGAGCCAGAAAAAGTGGTAGGTGAGTATGGCCACAAGTGTTGCGTTGTTTATAATGTAGGATGAGTGAGAACGTATTCACCCTTCTTGAATCATGTATGGCAACTGCGATGTAACCGCTGCGTTTGGTCCCAGGTGAATATCAATGGGTTTTTATATGAATGTCTTCTCTTTCGTGGTTTTGTTAAAAATACGAGGTGGAAGGGACACGTATTCAGTAGGTATATCATTCTGAGCCCCCCCTCCCCCACATAGAAATTTTTCGTCAGTTATTAAAAAAAATCAGCAGTTTCATACATTTTGACCATGTACGTATTGCACTTTTGTAGGAAACAGCTGTTTTTTTTTATAACTGTCGAAAAACTTCTATGTCGGGTGGCTGAGAATGATATACTGAATACGTGGTAACCGTTTTCGCGTCGGTGTCTCTTCCACCCCGACCCTCACATATTTTAAGTACAACAGAAAAATCTTTGAAGCTAAATAATGCCAGTTTGCACCAAGAACACGTGATAACTTTCAGCTAAATAAACCTAATGCAGGCTATTCAATTCCGTTAATATGTATGTTTTGAATTTCAACAGCAATTAAATTAATATTACGTTGACAAATTGATAGATCATCGACATTAATGTTTAGGGACAATGTTATTTACAAATTATCATCCAATATGTCGAAACACCGATTAAATACGTTAATTAATATTGTCGCAGATTCACACCAACACATCAGACTGGGTGAACGTCGAAAATTTCCATTTTGCAATCTGCCTGTTACGAATTTAATTCTCATTGTGAAAATTTACAATTAATAACACAACTTTAAACTTCAGATCTCTGCTGCAGAACATAGAGTTGAAAATGGAATAGACGGAATGTTAATAGTTAACTGAAAACCCATTATAATATGGCAAACAATCCCGCTAATGACGGGTTTTATTAAAATTGAAATGAAATCGTCCACGTCGCGGAGACATTTATTGCGAATTTTTACCTTCAAGTTATTTTAATGACGGTTTGTTATAAAATTATGAACATTGGCAAGTCTCTTATCTGAAATACCGACTGAATGTACTCCGACTGTTGTGGTCCTTATGAACTTTTAAACAGACGAGCAAAAAACTCCTGTCTTGCGTTTTTACCAGTCATGTTGTTTGTACTTTTTTGCCGGGCCTGACCATAGTTGACGCTTTGTTTTGCACTGGTAACATACATGGTGTAGGCCTGGAATCCTTAAGGATATCCATATGCCTTAGTTATCACAAAAGCCAAAGAAGTCACAGCAGGAGTAGCTATACAAATGGAGGAAGAAGCCTCTTCTATGGCATGCAGGAAGGAAAGAAAAATATTTAACGGACACATGACGAGCATACAAAAACATAAAAACAAAATATAAAAGTCATGTGAAGAACTCATTGTTTATTATTAAAGGTTTATATTACTTGGAAGACATTGAAGATGACGTGGGGAAAGTTGGCTATGAGAATAGGGGAAGCAGCTATGACAAAGAAACGATGGACGGACTGTGTGATGGACGATTGAGCTATAAAAGGTGTGATTACTGAGATAACAAGCCAATTAATAACGAAGCATGGAAGAAAAGGACATGCTGCGTTGATCCTAAACACAGACAAAGAAGGCAGACACCACCTCGTATCTCTAGTGGTCGCAATCGCGACTGCCGAGCATGAGATCCCGGGTTTTTCCATCAAGAATTTCTCAGTAGCAGTCACGGAGTTTGATTTGTTCCCGGTTGATGGCAATAGGCTCGCCTCCTATTACATGGGACTTAAACATAACTGGCGAAATTTAGGGGGTGTACTATTAGGTACACCTCATAACTCTTCGGGGATCCTGTAATCCCCGATGAGTGATGTTATGTTATGTAAAACAGACACCTTACAGCAAAGAATTTATAAATGCCCTTACTCATTAATTTCAAAATGGCCTTACTCATTCACACAACGTTTATGCTACCAGGGAAGCAGTTCACAAAACAGTTGATCGCGACATAAGCGATCACAGCGCAGTACTGCCAATTAACAGTCGCAATAAGCAAAATGTTTGTGCAACTAGCGAACGTTCACAAACGTTGCAATCCTTTGACTCAATCATTAGTATAGATCAGGTAAGTGTAGAGAGGTCGTAAGGAAATGAGAATGGAATAGTGCTCTATATTAAAACCACTTTTAATTTTCAGGTTTTATTAAAAGAAGCTTCACACAGTAACAAAAAAAATATCATAAAAATTATATAAATGATACTCTACTTACGACAAAGTTTAACGTTTGCTTAAGCACACATTTTTCAACCTTCAAGCATCTTTTAAGTTTTAGTGTTTACGAATAAACCCTAATGTCTTCGAGTCCATTGTGAGGTTCCTTCATTAAATGCATTATACTGACTTTTCACACCTGTCTGCACTTCTATGTTCTAAAACTCTATGCCTTTCTAACCATTACACTCGGAAAGGACCGTAACGCCTCACGATATTTGCTCGCAAACTTGAATCTAAAACTAACTTCCATTTGCATTCCTAATAGTCTTTATTTCAATATTCATAAGGCTGCCTTTTGGATGCAAATATAATCTCATATGTTGGTGCATAATCCCAGTATGGAGTACTTTGACATTTTGTGAATTGATAACATCATTCCTAAACACGCTACATGTTCCACTGTGATGTTAGATAACTTACCTGTTCATAAGCTACCCTTTTATGATAATTTCGATTAGAATATTCTCTCTTTTTGAAGGCTGTATCAGCTAGACTGTATCAACGCAAATTACTTTTACGGTCTTCACGTCAACGTGGTCATCAACGTTACTTTAATCAGTTAGCTACGTAATGTCAACTGGCCTCAACTTTGCATCACTTTATCGATAAGAACACCCAGAGACTTCTGTAACAATTAAATTGATTAAGATGGCTAACAAAAGCCACTGCTCCAGTAATCCAGCTCCCTGATAAAGCACCAATAATCCGCCTAGCAACAACTTTCTCGCAGCGGTCTCCAAAATTGTCAGCAAAATTGTTAATTGGGGCAATCACTGGCTTAGACCCAACCGCACTTGATTACAGATCTCAGTTTAGAAAATCCGAACTCAATTTAGCTGTATCAATTGCAAAGTCAACACTGCAAACGAATTTGTCATTAAGATTTCGCAAATTAACCCTAATTTTGGTCCTGCTCGAAAAGACCGCGGCAGGAAAATTCGTGCGCCCCTCTGCCTCCCTGGACCAGATGTTTTGAAATCGCTGAAGATTTAATTAAAGAAACTTTTGGTGGCGAACAAAGTTGCTTAAATATAGCGTTTTGTTATGCACAGCGCAATGTAAACATGATTTGTATGACAGTTTAATTTTAATTGGAAAGTCGCAAGTGTCAGAATGTCATTTGGAAGTTCCTCCGAAGATAATATTGGAAATTCTTGTTAATTAAGCGTGTGAGCAGACGTAGTTATAACGTAATTTATGGAGTGGTTAATTTTGAAGTGCTAATGAATAATAGCGTTCTCAAATTAACATAATTATAATAGTTTTCAAGTATTCTAACAGTTTGCGAACTCGAACATACAATTAGCCCTATCATAACCAAAGCTACCAAGTACCAATTACTCCCAGTTTTTCTAGTACCGGTAGGTACTTCTCTTAAATAAAAATCTAATTATAAAACTTCAACCACACAGTGATCGCTTAGAAAAACTAGTTTAATGAAAACTTATTTTTACGAAGATGAATTTCTTCCAGGACTACGTAATATTTACGAACTACGGAGGATTTTAATCTACACTCAACGGGTTTTAATTGTAAGGTGTTTGGTCTAGTTGCTAGAACTGATTGGTTTTTGTGCTAGGGTTTGAATCTTTGGCAAAAAGTTGTTCCGAATCCAGAAATAAGGCAGAATTTGAGCAACGTTTAAACATTAAAAATAATAAGAAGTATAGTAGGGACGCATGTTACCAACTCCGAGTTTCTCCATGTTAACATGGAGTCGACGATCTATGCATCATACATAGGGCTGATTTTCTATTTAAAAACATAATATATGTAGGTACTTTTAGAATTGTTGCATCGTTACTGCACAGATGAAAGTGTCATACTGAAAGTCGTTTACAAAAACAACGCGTAGCAATGACAAACATTTAGCCTAGACATAAGGGTGTAATTAGCGACAGAGTGTATACTCCAATGGTTCAGAAATGTTGAAACTTTCATAGTTCATAGTCTGTGAACACGGCCTTCGCCTGTTTTTCACAGTCGATTTACCATGTGTGGTGATTTGGTCACTAGGCATAACAATCCATGGTACTTTGTTTTCCGTACGTTTTATTCTTGCGTAGAAGTGGTCAAATAACGAATTAATCAAGTAGAAGCACGAATGAAAAGCTCATATAACAAACCAGTGACCACATAATACTTGTCAAACAAAAGAACGACGAAAAGAATCACCAATCAATATTCTTGTTACGTTCTATTGTAATCCAAATAACTCTACATCATTCTATGAATGTAAACTAACTATATACATTATTAATTAAAAACTATTAAATAAACTAACAACAAACTAAAAAAGAGCATCAAAAAACACCTCAACGCTGTCATCTGGTAATGTGCCTAAGAGAGTGGCGCCGTTGCCACTTTGTATAGCAAGCCTCTGCCCAAGGTCTCAAGCCCTTGGGTCAGGGGAAGCGACAATTAGGCGTTTCGAAATTTCCTTAAACTGGCTATCAGCACTCGGACCCCACGGCCCCAGACTTTCAACCCCAAACGGCTCGAAAATATAGTTTCCACAAAGGGTACATACTATACTTACGCCGCTTGAGGTTCTCTGCAGTCGCAGCGGCAGCGCCAGCGCACTATTAATCAATATGCAATCATTTGAATAAAATCTCAGATTCTTGCATAAATATGTTTGGACTTTATCCAATTTCCGTAATATTGATTAAACCTTTGAAGTAAATACCTTTACTTGGGAGTAATAAAACATGTAATAATTCAAAAACACAACCCAAAAAACAAAACACGCCACCATCCCTAAATTGCATCTGACCCCTTTCAGAGCCAACAGTACAGTGACAAAGACGCTCGAGGCCACGGAAGCGATCCTTCATTAAGGTCCAGGGGTCAATAGGGCCCACGGGGACACCGCTGTCCTCTGATTAAACCCGAATCATGACCCCCGGCCCTTTTTTGTCGTTCTCTAATCACACAGTATGATAATTTTGGATTAAAATTAACAAGACACATAACATGTAAAGGAGGGATCATCGATCCCTTTGTTTTATGGAATTTATGGTAATCGGGGATGAGGGGGTATATTTCGAATTGTCATCAAGCCTATGAATATATGCACGATGACTCCTGTATATGTGGATCCAAATTAACACCCTTCCCACGCTTCCCTTTGAATAACATAACATCACGCCTGAAATCCTCGAAGGGTTAAGCAGAGGTGTACCTAATAGTGCACCCACATTTCACCAGTTATGTTTAAGTCCCATGTAATAAGGGGCGAGCCTATTGCCATCAACCGGGCACTCATCCAGACTCCGTGGCTGCTACTGAGAAATTCTTGATGGAAAAACCCAATAGCAATTTGTCTGACCCGAAAATCGAACCCAGGACCTCACGCTAAGCAGTCGCGATTGCGACGAGTAGACCAACGAGGCAGTCCTTTGAATAATTATTAGCATAATCAGTCCTGATTTTCCCACTGATGGGACGCATGGATCCTCCGTGTGCGAAGGAGTTATGGGCTTCGAGACACCACGCGGGCCCAGTGCAGGTTGACTGGATAGCTTACCCGTATAACGCTGTTAACATAGAAATAGTATAGCTGCAGTAAAAAATCGAACGTCCGTTGCCACGTAGGATGCGCATGAAGGCTTACGTTAGCTGTGCCGTTCATTCGTTTTTCAGCCACGCATTCGTACGCAGTGTGGCTGTGATACTCTGTGAATGATGCCGCCTAGAAAACGTAATTAAGTACACGTGCGAAGCTTACCGTGGGCTGTAGTGGAGCAACGCATTGTTAACTCTAATCACTAACATTTATGTACTTTGAAAACACTTTACGTAACATTCACTCCGGAAAACGTTATGTTTATTTTCTTCTAACCCTCCAAAAGGCAAGCACACAATCATAAACACAAAGGCATCCTAAGCTTCTCTTAACAGCGCAGCATCGGATAACAAAACAGTTATTCAGTTATCTGATGGTTAATTAACTGAGCTCGCATCACACAGAACAATCGCAGTGCAACGCAGCAAGTATGTAAATGCAGCAAGCAGCCGCAACCTCAAGATTTGTGGTGCGGCCTCTTCATATTCCTGTTTCGGAATTATGATAGTTGAGCGCTCCGGGAATATTAATCCCGCGGAACTGCGCGATCCCGTGGCGTGCGGAGAATTCCCGCATAATCCCCGCTGTATCTACATTCGGGGTGCTGTGAGGAGTTATGTTATTTTTGGGTGGGTTTTATGCGTATTGACGTAGAACTGTTTTTAGGGTTCCGTAGCCAAATAGCAAAAAACGGAACCCTTATGGATTCGTCATGTCTGTCTGTCTGTCCGTCCGTATGTCACAGCCACTTTTTTCCGAAACTAAAAGAACTATACTGTTGAAACTTGGTAAGTAGATGTATTCTGTGAACCGCATTAAGATTTTCACACAAACATAGAAAAATAACAATACATTTTGGGGTTTCCCCATACTTAGAACTGAAACTCAAAAAATATTTTTCATCAAACCCGTACCTGTGGGGTATCTATGGATAGGTCTTCAAAAATGACATTGAGGTTTCTTTCATCATTTTTTTCTAAACTGAATAGTTTGTGCGAGAGAAACTTCCTAAGTGGTATAATGTGTGTGTGTCCCCAGAGAATGACAAAACTAAAAAAAAAATTTTGATGTACAAAAATTTTTGTGTGTGATTTTTGTGTGTTTTTGTGTTGTTTTTGTTTTTGTTTTCCATGCAAACTTTCACCGAAAATTGGTTTGAACGAGATCTAGTAAGCAGTTTTTTTTTTTAATACGTCATAAATCATAAACCGCAATTTACCTTTCATTCAATCAAAATAAAAATAAAACATTAAATTTCATAAACATAAACGGTACGGTCATAAACATAATGGTACGGAACCCTTCGTGCGCGAGTCCGACTCGCACTTGGCCGGTTTTTTTTTAGTTTGATCTAATTTGAATCTAGTGCTGAAAAATATCCTGACCTATATTTGTATTTTCAGTTTTGTGGGCAGGATACAACCACATCAAAAATAATTAGTGATGGAACAATGACAGCCAATGCGAGTGTACCGAGGAACACCACACTGTTCATCATCATTCAACAAATTCTCTTAGTATCGTACTTTGGTTTGCGCCGACACCTACATAGTTTCGTAACAAAGCTTGGAATATTTCTATTAATTTAATGAACATCGCCGATTTTGTTAAATAAAATCGCCATAGTTATGAATAGATAACTAGTATTTTTGTATGCTTCTCATTGATCAATATGATAAACACCATTCAATACAAACACACATGTACTGTCACAAGCACCAATATGTAAACACTTAACAACTTTAAAAAGTGTTTCTCTCCTATTTTTCTGATTAACCACTCGTATGCCGAGTATATAGACACAATGAAAAAGTGATTGTGTCTCGTGTATATGTACGTTCCGGCATACGAAAGGTTAAAATTTCATGTTGTGACGAACATAGTATTTTGGAAGTCGAAGAATTTAGGAAAGTGTATACGTATTGGTGCTCGTGACTGTACGTTGTTGCCATCATTTATGATCTCTAACAGCTCAAAACCGATCTCTTGACGCATTAATATTGTATTGAATTAATAGTGCAATATCAATTACAAATGACTTTAGCTCTGGGACAAATGAGTGACAGCTACTTAGTTACTCAAGCGGAGCCCGTAGCGATATAGCACATGATTGTGATAGGAGAAACTAGACATGGATGGCAAAATCAGCCATATTACACCTCACTCGCAACATCGACCGTCGTAAACATTCTGTGTAATTAATTTTAAGGGGGAAACGCCAGTAGCCCGTGAAATAAAAATTTTCTTTTGCTTTTTTTGCAATTAGCAGGTCAGTGTCAGATAGGTATGTTGATTAAAATATACGCGACGGTAACACATATGGCTTTACTGAGTTATTATCATTAAAATCATCAATACAACCCTCTCAGTTCATTAAATCTCATTTGATGTTTTTTTTTAAGAAAGTTTGAATTTCGCTGACTACCCTGATGGTTCCACCTTAACTGAAATGGCTGTAGGTATTTAAAATGTTATTTTCGAAATGATTGCAACAGATTGGTGTTATTCCAGTTTCAGTATTTCTTTCTGCGATAGATAATAGAATAGTTCGATAAAATACATACAACAGCTCATAACTAAATCCATTCATCACATTCGGTGGTGGTGGTTAAAGTTAAATAACAAAATGGTAATTTGATTTAAAAAAATTGTACTCTACCATAATGCTGTCCTATTTGACCCAAAGGTTGACTGGTAGAGCTTGTGGCATTAATTCTATGTACCACTCTTGTACATGAAAATTAGATAAATAAATAAATAGAAAATGCGCAGGAGGAGGCTGTAGCCTACCTGCTCGAGTAGTCTCTCGTGTATTTTTTCTATTACCTGATGGTCCTACTCCTCGATCTCAACTGATGGATAGGACGAGGTCTACAATTTGTATGAGCGAGCCCAAATTACGCCGATACGTCAGTCATTCAAAGCTTGACTCCCCGCCAATTACACCAACTTACTATATTAATACTAATTACGAGATTGAATAGCTCATGCTTTAACAGAGAGACAAACGTGGATTCCCTATACAGCGTGTAACAGAAAGGGTGAGTTCATATTTATGGTGTGTGTGTTTTGTGGTGTGTGTGATCATCATCACTCCATATTTCGCTCCAAAACCCAAATAGCTGATGCAGGCCTTACAGCTGCTAGATTGAAAGGGAACTAAGCTGGTCACATCTGTCGTATGTCGGAGGAGCAATGGGCAATAATAACCACGCAGTTGATGCCTAATAGCAAGAAACATCAACGCGGCAGGCCCAGAAGGAGATGGCGGGATGACCTGGACTCTTTCGCAAAGGACAATTGCACTAGAACGCGAAAAGTGGAAGAAGGGAAGGGAGGCCTTTGCCCTGCAGTGAGACAATATAGGCTTGTAATAATAAAATAATAATACACACGATCAAGCTGTACACGTCACCGTTATATGGTTGAAGTTCCACGGACTCGAACGAAGCGCTATGCTTCCACATTGATTGTGCAAATCGCCAGTCTGTAGAATTCACTGCCGGCTTCTCTGTTCCTCGATCATTATAATTTAGATCTCTTCAAAGGTCGACTGAATCGGTTTCTTCTAGGGAAACGTGCTCTACCCTAGGCCGCATCATCGCTTCATATCAGGTGAGTTGCGGCCAAAGGCAAACCTATTTACTTAGTTTAAAAAAAAACAATTCTCATAGAATCAACACCGTAATTGCGAAAAAAATCAAGTGTCCATTTAGGTGTTGAAATATGTATGGCACATACTACTGGTACATCTTTAAAGATATGACTAGATTCTTTCTATCACATGCTGTATATCTACTTAAGGTAAATATATAAAATCATAACGTTTGATTTTCAATGACAGTAATAGCTTACCCAATTATTGGGCCTTAATTATTTGTATCAATTATTAATAATCCTCGTTTAGTTATTCAACGTGTATTGAATAAATAATTCGATTAATTCATTAGTTTAAGCGCCTGACATTAAATTGATTTTGTGTGTTGCAGCGGCTAAAATACTTGCTTATATTTAAACTGTAGGCATTAAAATGAACTCATTAAATTTTTTGCAAGATTTAATCTAAACATGAGATGCTTTATGTTTTTATGTAGGTACTCTATTTTCTCTTCTTCTTTTACTCACTATGTCTACATCTCTTTTTTTCCACTCTCCTTTCGCAGGTATGCTAGAAGAGATTTATTTAGAAACTAGCTTCTGCCCGCGACTTCGTACGCGGATCCCGTTGCTTATGCCAGCGACAACGGGGTCGTCAAAATCGAAAATTTGAAACGTCTGATGTAGAATTCTAAGGCCCGGGGACGGGAAAACAACGGGATGAGCGAGACGATTGGAGTCGTTCCAGATCATTCATTTTTGTATGTCAACAGGAAATGCCCATCAGACTAAATAACTTTTGCTAAGACGTCATTCCTTAATTTGTTATAGCGCTGCCATGGGCTTTGGAGTTCCACAGCAGGTGTTCCAGATCTTCAAATTTAATCTCACAGCAGAAAATGCTCTTCACGTGGAATATTTTTAGCTATGGCACCATTTTTATATCTCTTATACTGTAGCTGGTCTGTTGCGGTTCTGCATCAGGTATTAATTTTCCAAAATAAATTATAGCCTTTATGTTGCCCAGACTATACAACAAAAAACTTTTCTTCCCGTTACTCCGCAGCAGATCCCAAGGGTACACTGAATTAACTTCTGTCTCTTCATGCCGTACTCCAGCAATCCTTTCTTTCTCACTTTCTAACTGATTATGAATATTTTGTTGTAGGTATGCGTGTTCGGGACAATGTGTGATAATCTCGATCAGCAGTTAGTCGCGCATCACGTTCATCACTCGTTTCAAAAGACCTGTTAGTAGATGTGCGAATTCGCTGAGAACTCAAGCGTGATTCTGTATCGGTAAACGTTTCTGACTCGCGAGACAATGCATGTCGCTCACGATCAGCAGACAGTCGCGCATCACGTACTGCACTTGTCTCTAGAGACCTAGCAGCAGATGCGTAGATACGCTGAGAACTCAAGCGCAATTCTCTATCCGTGAACGTCTCCGACTCGCGAGACAATGCGTGACGTTCACGATCAGCGGACAGTCGCGCATCATGTTCCTTACTTGTCTCTAGAGACCTTGAAGCCGATGCGTAGATACGTTGAGAACTCAAGCGCAATTCTCTATCCGTGAACGTCTCCGACTCGCGAGACAATGCGTGACGTTCACGATCAGCGGACAGTCGCGCATCATGTTCCTTACTTGTCTCTAGAGACCTTGAAGCCGATGCGTAGATACGTTGAGAACTCAAGCGCAATTCTCTATCCGTGAACGTCTCCGACTCGCGAGACAATGCATGACGTTCACGATCAGCGGAGAGTCGCGCATCATATTCTTCACTGGTCTCTAGAGACCTGGATGTAGATGCATAAATACGCTGAGAATGCAAGCGAGCTTCGCGACCCGAAGAGGTTTCTACAGAGCGAGTTGCAGCCTGATGTTCTCGAACAGCTTCAAGTCTATCCTGACGCTCTTCGTTAGATTCTTGGGATCTTATGATCCTCAATCTTTTAGCTCCTTTGGAACGTTGGGAAAGATTTGACCTCTTTCTAGGCATGGTTATAGTTTTATTCTGAAAATACCTGATCAATTAAAATCTAAGTGACTGCTCCCCTGCGTTACCGGGTAGGCTACCGTGTCACTAAGATAAATGGAAAAGGAAATAAATGGGAGGTTTAGCCAGTAGAGTCAAATTTTCAATGATTCATAGAATTTTCATCGAAAATCAGTCCTAAACTGTTACCGCCTCACCGCGTGGAGGTACTCCCAGCTTATGTTATTTTATAATTACACAATGAACTCTTGGAGTTCCACAACAGGTGTTCCAGATCTACAATCTTTATACGTCAACAGAGAGTGCTCATCAGGCTGAACAACTCTTGCTAAGACGTCATTCCTATATAGGTTATAGTGTAGCTGGGCTCTTGGAGTTCCATATCAGCTGTTCCAGATCTTCAAATTTTATACGACACAGGAGAGTGTTCATTAAGCTGAGCAACTCTTGCTAAGACATCATTGCTATATATGTTATAGTGTAGCTAGGCTCTTGGAGTTCCACATAAGCTGTTCCAGATCTTCAAATTTTATACGACAACAGAGAGTACTCATCGGGCTGAACAACTCTTGCTAAGACGTCATTCCTATATAGGTTATAGTGTAGCTGGGCTCTTGGAGTTCCATATCAGCTGTTCCAGATCTTCAAATTTTATACGACACAGGAGAGTGTTCATTAAGCTGAGCAACTCTTGCTAAGACATCATTCCTATATATGTTTTAGTGTAGCTAGGCTCTTGGAGTTCCACATAAGCGGTTCCAGATCTTCAAATTTTATACGACAACAGAGAGTACTCATCGGGCTGAACAACTCTTGCTAAGACGTCATTCCTATATATGTTATAGTGCAGCTGGGCTCTTGGAGTTCCACATCAGGTGTTCCAGATCTTCAAATTTATTCTCTTAGCAGAAACTGCTCATCACGTGAAACAATTTTTGCTAAGGTACCATTTTTGTATCTCTTATAGTTTAGCTGGTCTGTTGCGGTTCTGCATCAGGTGTTCAAGTTTCCAAGATAAATTATAGCCTATGTGTTGCTCAGACTTTATACCTATACAACAAAACAAAAATCATTCAAATCCGTCAAGTAGTTCCAAAGATTAGCGTGTACAAACAAACAGACAAACAGACAAACAGACAGAATTTTTTTTTTGGTTTCGTGCTCTATTACTGTTTCTAAACCCCCCTCAATTATTTTTTTTTTAATATATTCAATGTACAGACACAGTTTTTTTACTGTTTTATTATATGTATAGATAAGCATCACCTTTGTACCTTTTTTTGTAGCTCTTGAAATGAAATCCAACTAAACTAAAATAACCAACTACACAATTAAACTCCTTAAATGTAAGAGTATATACTTAGCTTATGAAATATAAACGGCATCGCTATAATTTATCTAACTATCATATCAGCTATCTGAAAGTCCTATAGAAATCGTTTTGGAGATTAGCCGGAACAAAGAGACAGACAGAGAGACAGAAAAAATAATCTACTGTTACCAGTTTCCTACAAAAGTGCAATACCTACACGGTCAAAATGTATGGAACATTCTGACCGTGTAGGTATTGCACTTTTGTAGGAAACTGTTTTCTTTTAATAACCGATGAAAAATTTTTAAGTGTTCCCGGGCTCAGAGTGATGTACTGAATACGTGGTAATCGTTTTCGCATCGGTGTCCCTACCACCCCGTATAAGGGACACACCTCTACCTAACCCTACGGGTATATCAGTTGTGATATTATGTTAGGTAGGTATCTAGCTTCTACGAAACAAACCTAACCACCAACAAACAAACATGAACCGTCCAACAGCCAACCAAACATTTGTACCACTCAGCCAACATCCAAATTGGATCAACTCTCTCAGAGATGTAGCTTGAGGTAGGTACTTCCTCAAATTACCCGTAAGCACCGGAAGACCTAAACCGCGAATCAAACTAACTTGCTCTTCCTTAAACTTAGCTTAACGTTTAGTATTAAGTTTATCTTTAAGTTATGTTTGTTATTGTTGTTTATAATCTGTGGGAACACGTGTTTTTGTTTGATTTAGGTTTTGAGTTGACCTGTCTGTTCGATCCTGTTTGGTTGCTATAAAGGGTGTAACAAGACCCTTAACGAAGCCTAAAGGTACTTGTTTTCCATGTCATTGCGATCACATTTTTTTGTTCTGAGAACCTTCTAGTTACGGAGATCTTGGGGGTCAAGGTTCCAACTTTTTCACAAGTTATTTTTAAATACATGTTTTTAACGTAAGATTTTTACTATAAACACCTCCACGACCCCCGTACTATTCAATCCATCCATCAGCACAATGTTTTGAGTGCGTTACGTGGAGTCCTACCGTAAAACGTGATTTTTCACTTCAAAAAAAAGTCGTTTCCCAGCAATAGTTTTTGCGTAAAGTTACTTAGTTCGATGTACATAATGCTTGGTTGACGGCTTCGTTAACGGTCTTGTTACACCCTGTATTGCTGTTGTGCTAGAATATAGAGTAAGCAAGATAGACCTTAGTAGTAGAAAAAGCAGTACCTACATACTCTTCTACTCGTAGGATTCGTTCTTTAACCGACTTCTAAAAAAGAAAGAGGTTATGGCTATATTCCACCGTCAACTTTTTTTTTGTTTGTCATGATACCAATTACTCCGTGATTACTGGACCTATTTAATAGATTCTTTTTTTATTTGGTAGAGGAAGCTCTCTTGGTTGATGATATGTTGACGACATGATGGTCCCTTAATAATTTCTAGTTACAATGTAAAATTGATTCATGACAAGAAAATACAGCAGCAAAAATCGGTAAAATAAACATTTTTTTTGCAATTAATAAAAAAACGACTTCCAAAACACACTAAAAATGTCTAAAATTACTTTATTTTCTGAAAACGGAACCTGAAAAGGAAAATCTTCTTTATATACAGTCATAGTATCTAAGTTTATAATAAAACAAGCATAATGCATAAGTTCTTCATGTTTTACAGATGGCCAAAACTGTGGTACTCCCCTATGATTCTCAAAAAATAATCAGCTAATCATAAACAATATCAGCGCTACCTCATTAGCTACCTTCGCCACCGGTAGCGGCAGCGTCAACATTTGCCGGTGATCGATTGGCGTCACGTGTGCCTGAACCGGCCATAAACGGTAATTAGTCGCCCTAATTAGTTATTTTATGGAGTGGGTAATGTTTGGCATTGATCCAGAAGGTATTTATGTAGAAATCTTGGTTTTCGGCCGACACTTTGGGCCGACCTCATTTCCTGTAGTTTCAGAAAAGTATCGGCGAAAGTGCCTATGCGTAACTTTTTCGAAAATCAAGTCATTGTTTGTAGTACCCGAACGATTATGTAGAAGTGTACCTATTACACCCATATTTTACCAGTTATGTTAAATCCCATGTAATAGGGGGCGAGCGTATAGCCATCATCCGTACACAGATCCAGACCGCTACTGAAAAAATCCTGACAAAGCCCGATCCAAGAATCAAACCTATGACCTGATGCTTAACAGTAGTAGCTGGCGCTTACGGCTAAGATCAGGCAGTCTATTTTTTTTCTCTAATATTGAAGGTTCAAAGTGCATAGTCATTCTTTACATACGCTACGCAAGTCTGAACACATACTCCAAGAAACTGAGCGGGAAAATAAATACGTGGAGCAAAATTACACGTATTAGAAAATGTAAATTTTACTAGACGGCGCTAGTCTCTTAGGGGTTTTAGAGATCTAAAATACTTGGAAGGAACAATTGGAGCGCTTATGTGAGATGTGCCTAACAGTTAGCTTCTCTCGTAGTTGGAGTGAACGAGCGAAGCCGACTGCTTATTTGAGTAGACTTGCATGCACTGTTGCGTCTGTTTTTGGCTTATTGGAAGCATATGAATAGTCCTTTTGTTTCTTCATTTTAGGAAACGGAATATTGTAGGAAAGCCGGCAGGTAACAAACACGTAAACCTAACATTTCAAGAGAGAAGAGTAGTGAAAACCTCAACTGGTCTAAGTAGATGCTGTAGTGTGGGCACATGTCATGATTTGCAGTGTTTTCCAACCGGTGGAGAATAATTTAGAACTCCTACCGACTAACCGCTTCGCCACGACCTCTACGCTGTAGCGGTGAGCCTGTTGCGAGAGCGACTGCACAGAAAACAAATAACTTAGAGTATGTCTGAAATCACCGCTACGCGACACTACTCACGCGAAAAAAAACAAGTAACACACGGGTGTCGCAAGTCGCATCGCCTGAGTTCGTAAAAAGGGCGTAAAACCCTGTCTATTAGACATCCATCAGACGGGAAGAGAGTAAACAAAGACACAAAACAACAACTTAGAGTTGTCACCGTCTTAAACGCAAACAAAACAACTAAATACCGAAGCTGTTATTAAAAATAAACCCCACGAACAGATAGCCTGTCAACAACACATCGCAGCTAGATTTACCGCCCGCAAGGAAACGAGAAGGTAAACTTTTATACAAACGACTACCACCGTTTTAAAGTTCCTTTAGCAATCTTCTTTAAAGAAATCTGTTGCAAGGGAATCGGGCGGGGCCGGACGGCAAGTTATGTCTGTGGGCGACACTCGTTCAATTGAATTTATTACAGTCTTTTATGTGCCGTTCCGGGGTGCTTCCACGGACACGTCCTAAACGGTTTAGGTAAATCAGGTGAAGAATTTCGAGTGTTGTGACACGTTTTACGAGGATAAATCTTTTGGTGTGGAGTCACAGGACAGTTCACGTCTCAATACAATGCCAGACCGCAATAAAAGAAACAATAGTTTTCTCTTGTTGGCTTTGTTTAGTTTGCGATTCGGTTTTATCTAGATCCTGTGTAGTGCTTTGGAAATATTACCAATATTACTTTCAGTGATTTGAAATTCAGTATGAAGCTAAATCAGAAATATCACTAAATAGAGAATCATATAGCACAACTGGAAAATGACAAATTTGATATTTAAAGAAACGGGGTTATAACGTACCTAGCACGCTAACAATCGCAATGTCAGTAATTGTGACTGACTGAGCAGATACATTTTTCAAACATATAAAGAAAACATGCAATGGATCAGCAATTTCTTTCAAAATAATTCAGAATAAGATTAAAAGCTTTGTTCGGTATTTGAGGTCCTGTATGTTGTATACGTAGTCAATTAGAAAAAAAAAACCAATTGACTAACTTACCTATATAACTTACTTTTTTACAAAACATGTGCACCTTAAATTCCAAAATTATCACGGCATTTACCCACTGTCTCTATGCATGAACATAACGACCTAATACATTTAACGTTGCTTATCAACTCTGAACCCAGCATGAAGATCTAATTGGATAAGTCTGCTAACCAGAACACTCGACTAGTGAACGTACTAGTAGCTCTAGACGAAAACACGAACGCTCACAAACGAATTAAACGTGTTACTCATATAACGTTGTTAGCACACAGGTAAATAATTGGCTATTTCTAGCTTCTATGAGTTTATGAACACACACACACATAGTGTTCATTTTCATCACACACAGTGTTCAGTGTAAACTTTTATTCGGGAGCTGAGCAGTATTTGGGAAAAATGTTATCACAGTCACAGCCACAACAGCCCATCTCATCGGTATGCGTAATGCACTCGCATTATGAGAGAGATGAGATGGCCTCGGGGTGGATTATAATTACTTCTAGTTACGGTTCATTAAATTAATCATATTTTCACAACGACATCCAACCTATCTTCGAAGCACGATGCTCTCATAGAAAAGTTATACTTATACACAATAGTGATGCTACCCATTAACTAAAAACAACGCCCCTAACATGTAACTCTTAAGAACCCCTCTTTCACGTTATCAGCTACTCACACCGAACAAAAACAAACTTAACCGAAAATTGTTTTAAATGCCATCGACTTACAAAGGGGCGAGTCAGAAAAGCGCAATTCGTCGGCCATTCGAACCGTGAGCATTCAAACAATAGCTGAGCGCACAACGGCCCGTCACTGGATGTCGCCCAGTAATGTACAATGTACAGCAATTTACGCTGAATTATTGCATATAGCCGTCCCAATGGTGCGTTCCTTGTGGGACTATTTGTTCTGGAAAACTTTGAAAGATATAAATGGATAGGTTCATTTCGAATGTCAGCAGTGTGGACAGTATTGAATATTGGTTTTGTATTGTGGTTTGTATTGGTTGTAGTGTCCACAGTCGGTTCAATATTGGGAATTTTTTCCACTTTTTTTTACAAAAACTGTGAAACGACCTCCGTGCAGTTTCATATACCCAAAGAAAACCCAATGTTTTGTGTATTGCATTGCACAATACTCTAAAAAGTTTTACACGCAAGAATATAAAGTACACATAATTGACAGCTATGTATTTATTTTTGTAAGCTTTTAAATCAGCAACACAAACCAACTCAAAAAGTTTAGTTCTACGCAGTATTTATTCAAGTGTCATAATTAAGTTGGGTTCCTTTGGCTAGATCCCTTTATTCAGAAAACGAGGTCAGCCTAGTACCTACAAGACTTACAATTTGTTAGGAGAAAATGAATGCCTGTCGGAGTTGTTTTCCAATTTTCATGGTATTAAGTTCTTGTTGAAGTATTAGAAAGGGTTGTTTTAATAGGCTGAGAGCTCGTTTATGTATAGTAATTCTCATAAACAAACACTCGTAAAATATTGTTTATTTACTATTACAAACAATCTCGACAAATAATATTATTCGCCAAACTCTTGAAAAGGAACACTTACCTACTGTACTTAAAAAATAATAAAATAGTCCCAAACAAATATTTGTCATTACCACAACGTAGAACGAATTTCAAATGCAACTAAACGCGATCAGCAGATTTAAACCGCGTTCAAGAGCTGTCAGTGTCAAAATTCCGTAGTAATGATGGTAAACGCAGTTAAAATCTGGTGATCACGTTCAGTTACGTTTGTGCAATTCATCCTTAGGCCCTTAGCTATCAATAATAATAATTAACTAAGTACTCGTAAGCAGCTTTAAATTTGATTTCCCAGTTTTAACTGCACTGTCACCTAGAAGTTTTACATTTGCTCTTTTAGTATTTATTTATTTATTTTTCAATCATGTAAAACACTGAGTAGTATGCATTAAAATTTCATGACACAGTATTAAGATATGCACCCTATAAGGGCACTGCAAATTTTATTTAACATATTATATTATTAAATTACATAATTCTAATATTGACTCTAATTATTACAAGTTTACATTAATTATATTAAACATCCATAAAATAAATCACAATTCTTAATTCTATTTTACATTAATTATACTAAACACCCTTAAAATAAATCACAATTCTCAATACATTCATTTATTTTAGTCATAGTTATATAATTATAATGTAGGTCAGGTGGGGTAAGTGAAACATACTTTACTTTTAATTTTATGTAAACAGCTCTAGCACAGTAATTTGACTCGAATTTAAAATATCGATTGATGCGACGTACTCTTCCTTTAATCAGCCGTCTATGATTCGAGTTCCAAGCTCTAGAGTCGTGCATTAATCGATAAAATCATCTCATTTAAGCAGACTATAGTTTTGTTTCACTTCCCCCCTATATGGGGTAACTGAAACTGTCGCCAGAATATCTATATTATTGAGTCTGCGTAACTATTAAAAAGACCAAAATGACATGTCAAAACGCTTTTATCTAATATGAGTCGTATTTTGTCGGTATTAGGTTTAATTTTGGAAATACATTTAAAAAATAGAATTTGGGGTAAGTGAAACATAGTCGCGGTGGTCAGGGGTACTAAATAAGTGCAAAAATAAAACAAGATTTTTAATTTCTTTAAAAATAAAATTGCGAAGATATTATCAAACAAATTAATGGCTATAATTAGGTACATAGTTTACAAATTCAAGTAATTTTACTTAAATCAAATATAAACCCCAGAAACCAATCTTCGCCTGGGACTCCCATTATTGAATGGGTTAGCAACACAATTTTTGTTGACATATTCACCAACTACTTCCAGGAGTTCTTTCCTTGTTAGTCCAAACCCATACTTTTCCATAATATGGATATTTTAAGCCAACGACTCCTCTACTTCACGTGATAAAACAAAACATGATCTTGGAATATTATAATGTTTAGAAGCAGTGTAAGCAGACATTGTTCAATTTTTGACAGCTTGTATTGCATCTTGCAGTTTTTCGTCTGAGTAAGCAGCTTTTTCAGTTTTTCGGATGTAATTTCGAGGCTTTACACGACCTGGAAAAAAATCTATAAATTAAATTAACTTCTCTTTTATTACTTGAAAACCCGTAAAAGGGTTTTGTTTGTACAATGATGACATTTTGTCTGTTTTTTAATATTTTATTTTATTATATTCATTGAAAATTTTATAGCTATGATAATGATAACTATCAACTAATTAGGTAGAAGTCCTCGAACGATTTTTTGATTTGTCTGTTTGTTCGGGATTCTTGCAAAAACTGCCTATCCGATTTTAATGAAAAGTTTATCCTTCTGCAAATTAACCATAACCACCCGGTTATGGTTAATTTCAGAACTTTACGCAAACGAAGTGCCAAGACGTTAACCAATAAATCATGTAGGTACTACTAAACATAGTACATGAGATTACTTGAAAAAAAAATGTTTGTGTACTCTGGCACGGGGGAAGTGGGCCATATGTTTCTCTTACCCCGGCCATCACTGTTTCACTTTCCCCAGTCAGTACTTTTTAAGCTTAGAATTTCGACCGCCATAAAATTCAATTGCCGGCACGTTTTAGCTAGATATAACTATTAGAACATAAAATCTATAGTTTGAATACGTTACTTACCTATTGAAAGCTTCATAAACACTATTAAATTTCTTGACACCAGCGAAAAGATTAAGCACGTCCAACTTGTGTTTTGAAATTTACAAAATGTCAAATTTCTTTTCTTTAGAAAACCTTGTAGAATGATCGTAGCGACATCTGTGCTAGAACATTGAAAACTCTACGTCGATCCCGTTTTATCGACCGATCACTATTAGAGCTGAACTGTATAGTTTATTGTGTAGGGTTGGGTGTTTCACTTACCTCTTAGTTTCACTTACCCCACCTGACCTTATCTATTATTATTTCACATTTACGTCAAGTTAATATTATTTGCAAGGTCGATCGATTCACAATTTGTCAATTTTAAATTCCTCAACAGGATTTCAGCTGTTTAGAGAGAATTGAGTCATTTGGTAGGGATTTCAATCTTTCAGGTAGTTTATTAAATAAGTTAGCTAGTCTTGAGTATGGGCTTTTCCCAATAACTTTCAAGTTTGTGATGGGTAGTATTAGTCTATTCCTGTTCCGTCGGTTATAGTTTTCATTTAGCTCGATATTAGATAAGACACACTTACAGCTTGGCAAAAAAGAGTCTGACGCGGTGACAGTTGGAACTAATATCGATGATTGTGGTTACTTGTCAACTGCTAGTACATTCTGTGTCAACAGTGCGTATATTCTAGTGGTTTTTCATAGATTTTTAAAAATTATCAACTTTCCTTGCGTAAGTAACTATTTAAAATGAATAAAACTGTGACGGCACGGTTAGCGCAGTGGTCAAGCGATTGACTGCTGCGCTGCATGTCGCGGGTTCGATTCCCGTACGGAACAAATATTTGTATGACCTACAAGTAGTTGTTCCGGGTCTGGGTGTTTTTCTATCTATAATATGTATGTATTTACAAAAAAAAAATGTATATATGTAGTTTATCAGCCATCTAGCTACCATAACACAAGCATTAGGTTGCTTAGCTTGGGACTAGATGGTGCTGTGTGAAATGTCCAGGGATATTTATATTTATTTATTAAAACTATTCGAAGCAGTGGCAGTGGCGACCTCATTTATTCCACACTCTTTTTTGCCAAGCTGTACACTACACTGTTTATTAGTTATAAATTATTTACACTTACACTGTTTATTAGTTATAAATTATAACTTACTTTGTTTTAACCTTTCACGGCACGGCACGGCCTAACGGATGAATAATTATAAAAAAATCATTGGAAAAATATGGACACAAGAGAAGCACACCTGCTGACATCAACCGATAAATATAACAAGTGTAACGGCTTCAATGATTTACGATTATCCCTGAAAATATAAATGATGAATATTCTTGGGTAATTGTTTGACTAAAACACACATTGGCTGTTCCTTCGACCAACGCTGATGTGTCTACATCGTTTACAGATGTTTCTACTTTGAACGAACATAACAATGTGTTTTGTTGTGAAACGAGATGATTTGTAAAAATTTTTTTAAACAAAGGCTTGACGACCCTTGGCCCATCAGCCGACGAGCTACCTATCATACATAATTGAACGCGTATACAACATTTTGTGTCTGCGCGTTTGACCGTTAAGCATTGCCCTCATCTAGAGCCAATCTTTGATGTAGAATCAGAACATGCTTATCATAAAAATGCATTTTCATGGAAACTCTTGTCTCTCCGGGATGGGATGAGAGGAACTTGTTCGAATTCAGCTTGCAAGATTTGGCCTAAGTAAACTAACAAACATTGCAAAATAATATAAAGAAAGCTTTAAAAAAATGGTATTCACATAAACAGAAAATTAGTAATCCAACAATTCAATTCGGCGCGTTGGTAGAATTTGCCGCTCCTCTTGTGTAATTGACTGAACTAAACGCGGTTTACCGAAAAGTATATCGAAAAGTCACTGAAAAATATCACTAAGGCCCTTCGCACATGGAGCTACTCAAAAATGACTGAACTAATCAGTAATTACGATTACAAACCAGTTAGAAATTGTATCTCGCACACGTCGCTACTCAAGTTGTAAGGTTTCAGTCACTTCTGTTATTTCTGTTTACAAAAGCACACGGTTAACAAGTGGTAAACATGTCAACTGGATCGAGCGAGGACGACGACGATATTGTATTATACTATTATCATAATAGACGTCGAAGGAATATTTGCAGGTTTTAGGTTCATCCGTATATCCAAGCTCTTTCTGTTATATCCTTTCGTGGATATTCTGTTATTTTATAATAATATAAGCATGGGTATTTTTCCACCTCCTTCACAAATTGAATATTTAATGTTTTCTCATTCATTTTTATAACAAAAATCAAAGAAACTCGGGAAACCAGTAGCGTGGTGACCGGTACGACGCGTCGCGCGTGATCAGTTGCTAACGCGTTACTGACCAGTTAGTAACTAGTCGCGTCGTGTGCGAACCTCCATTGAACATGTATGGGCTGTGACGCTCAGGCAACTCGTTAGTAATTTAAGTTTGTGACTAGTTCTTTTTAAGTAGCTCCATGTGCGAAGGGCCTTAGTATGTCGAAAAGTCACTGATAAAATGTCTCGGTTTGAAATGCTGATTATACATTCTGGATATTGAGTGATCGACGATAGTTGAGGGTTAGATTAAGTACGTAAAAAAATTACATTAGTTTACCAAAAAGAAAATCTTCAAAAGAAATAAGTTTTTGCCAAAATGTATGACTTTTTTGTCTGAAAATAATTAACTATAACTCTACATCACATACATAATCAAATTTAATTAAGCTAAAAATACTAACAACATTGCGGTCAATATTGGAGAATACTCTATCAGTTAGTATTAATGACCTTCATTATTATTGATTTACTTTTGCAATTATAATTGCAAAATAAATAATTGCTGTGTGGTAGTCTAAGATGATTTACAAATAAAAGATAAACTATATTCATTATGTAAACTTTACACGCCATCCCGCATGCACAATGACCGCTGAACAAAAATCTTCACAAAATAGGTGCCGGGAGACGGATGGCGCCAACAAGTCTGGCCTGGAAAGAGATGGTAAGATGACCTGGATACCTACCGCGAGGTATAGTATGAGGGAAAAGAGCTCCTAAATCATAATTGGGAGAGGCCTTTGCTCAGCAGTGGGACTGTAGGTATATGCTAAAGAAAACGTTGGTTTAAACACGTATTTTTTGTTTAAACTACATAGTTCAGGACGGCTTTTAATAGCCAATTACTGTAAGAAAAACATCGAAACTAACTCAGAGGAATCAAAGTCTTTAAAGTCCATACAATCATTAGTTTTTTTTGTCATGAATAGTTTTTAATGGTCAGATCACATGAGAACAATTGTTTTATGTCTGAATTAGTGGTCTCTTGAGGACAGCACCACATAAGTTTGCGTGCATCCACGCAAACTGTGTAAGAGATCTCGGGCTGTTTTTCCAGCACAAACTATGCTTAATATCATCATTTCAGCCGAAAGGTGTCCACTGCTGGACATAAGCTTCCCCCAAGTTTCACCACATTTACCGGTCCCGTACGTCTCGCATCCAATGCAACCTTCACCAGGTCATCGGTCCACCTAGTGGGAGGCCTTCCAACGCAACGTCTTCCGGTTCGTGGTCGCTTAATATATTTTATCATAAAAATAACAACTTAACAAAACTGCAGAAAGACAAGCAAACCAGCAGTACGAAGCTGTGCTAGTCTGTTTAAAATTTAAAACGGCCAACGACGCTCGGCAATAAATCACTTTTTGTTCGCTATCTCTATGATGGATTATCGTACCGAGTATAGTGCAATCATGAGTTAAAATCCATTGACAATTTTCGTTCATACCATAACGTCACGTAGGGATTCGGTTGTTTATTTGAGCTGGTATAATTGGCTACATCCCGTCTGGTAACTTTCCCGATTCACCAACTAAGCAAAAGACGTGCAAAACAAGGGAACATAGTGCCTTTTCTGTTTAAAAAAAATCTTAGATAATAAATTTCAGCCACTTCTCAGTTTCCGATTGAGTTGTAATTTTGTATACATTTATCGTTTGGATGATAACCAATGTTCAGCTAAGTAGTGTCATTCTAAATCCAATATGGCAGACTCTAAAGATGGTGGACTAGTTATTTTTTATGCATTCCCGGCTCCATGATATGGGTATCAAATGAAAGGGGTTACTGAGAAAAATACGAAAAATTACGTCGCACGTTTATTTAAAAACTTTTATTTAATATTTTACTCTAAACTTGTTTATTAAGAGGAGGCTGGAATTTGTTAAAGACCTTGTAATATAAATCTATGTTCTGTTTATGATATTATAAAACAAGGACGCTTTACACTTTCGCGCTGACCACTTAGGCCTTCCAAAATAACAATGGTTTCATGAATTTTGATGTTGTTTTCATTATTATTCAGATAACTTATTCTGGTAGGTATTCTGTTACAATACATTAAAATTTAACTTAAATATATAGCACAGAAATCCTTATCCGTTGGTGCCCACTGCACTCGTGCGAAACAGGGGTAATTAAAGTTAATCTATGAAAATATATCAAAGTTGACAATATTACCCAAAAAAAGCGACTTCAGCAAAGAGGCGGGTATCATATTATTTTGTCTTCTTCATGAAATTATGCCAAAAACGCTCGCTGACGTTGGTATATTATAAAAACTATTCTCAAGTAAGCTTCAAAGTTTCCCTTCTGCTACATTACTGCACGTAAATGCTTTCAATCAAATTCACACGACTTTCCCGTAAATATAGTGTAGCAGAATACCCATAGTCTTGCATACGCCTCTTACGGCATCCACTAAAGCATTGTTCGAAGTGGCCTATTCTCAACGAGGACCACTTGGCAATAGGCGCCCATATTTTATGTATTGCTCACAATTGCCTTACTTACTGAATAAACGGAGCTCTAAATGGTACCAATGCGACGCGAATTGCTTTGGCTCGATGCCATATATGCTTTAATAATATCTATGCCTAATACGAATATAGACATACCTGCAAACCCCGAATAGTTGGGCAAATGTTTACTTTGAAATGGCATAAGATCGGGAATATTGCTTCAGTGTATGCAATTCGATTCGTCGGTTACGATTCAAGAATCATCAAATATTTAAACGTAGCCAAATATTCGTGTTTCAAATATACGTCCGATATGTACGAATCAATCTGACTTATGTATCAATACAGTCGACAGGGTAGCTCTGTGATAAGAAATGACTATTCGTAAATACAACATGGTGGAGTTTTAAAATAGCTGGCTATGGTCCAAAGGTGTACAACGATGAGATGTTCCACATTATGGAATCATTTTTGCAGAACTCAGGTTATCGTCATCTGCCAGGGCTGCGGGACTGTTCGAAAGAGATACCGCGGCCCTGGAACATAAAGGGCCAATGAAGGAACATGGGTGGTTTTTAGTCAGTAAGAGTCTGACACTCCCTTCCGCTCCGCCCAGGGCGGGGGGGGGGGGGTCATTTGATGATTTCCCACCCACCAAAAACAAAAAAAAAAAAGGTTATCGTCATCCACATCATTTGTACCCTTGTTGCACCCGCTGCTGAGTTAAGGCCTGCTTCCCTGTATGCCATTCTCATGTATTCAAAAACATTCAAAAAGTTTTCAGAAAGAGAGAGCCTTCACTGAAGCAATAAAGCCCGATAATAATTTCCGTCACAGTTTCCCATAAAGCAGCACCTGTTTTCATCCTGATTACTACCATAAAATACACAAGGAATATGTATTAAGTTTAAAACTAATAGTGTGCAAAACTGTCTAAGCACCGTGTAACGTTAAGAAGCTCAAGAGGCAAAGTTACCCGGAGTGAGATTTTTAAACTTTACTCATAAAAGATTTCGTTACGCTTTATGAATATGAAAATCTTATCCGTTGAATTTATTGAGCTAAGTATTTGGCTATACTCAGTATGACTGAAGTTGGTTAAAGTGGTGTTAAGACTGGTCTGATAGTGGGGCAGTTATTGCCTTAATGTTGTATGAATATATATTTTTCACGACGGCAAGCTGACAACTTTTTTTCCCTCCTATTGTATTCTAAATAATTTTTATGCGTTGTATGTTTATTATTTTTTTTCTTTTTGAAAGCATGTCATGTCCCTACGAAATAAGTATGTTCTTTTTCTTTTCTTTCTTTCGTTCGTTCAATATCAAAAATATTCAATTATTTACGAACGATAGATGTAGACAAGACAAAGACAATCGTAATCCAATATTAGTTAACACTTAGTGTCTAGTGTGTATAAGTCTTTTAAATCTCTGCCGCTTATCTAAGGAATCACGACCTAGATCTACGACATTGTGGACCCAGGCAAAGATATTGTTAGTAGAGATCGGTACAAGAGTGAAGCGACGGCTAGCAGCAGGAAAAAACATAATAAAAAGTGAATAATTCGGGAAATCTTAGCTAGTTTACGACCAACCGAAGTCTCTAATGAGGCGAACTTTTCAGACGTAACCGAAATATGCATGCATGTAGATTAGTTGGTCGGTTCTTGTATGCATACTTTAATATTCATAGAAAAATCTACATATTTACTTAAATAGTTTAGCGTACTTGAACACCATATTCGGGCTCCAATATTTAAAAAGACTCCAATCCGGCTAAGAAAAGATTAAATTAATGCTATTGCCACAGCTACAATGATTATGATGACAGGCATATTGTAAAACATTTAAACTTTGAGAAAGTCGTATTCTATCTTTATAAATAACAGATTTTCAGATGGCCATGTTCCCAAGATGCTCTCAAATTAGACAGACAGCTGCCAAGGTGACCGCATCTCAATATAATTGTGAATTCGATCGAAAGGTTCGTTCTGCCGACCCTTCTGATCTATTCATAGGTATTCTTAGCTCAAAGAGTACGTATGAACAGAGGCGTTTCTCTTTGTTAGTCGCAAACTGACTGACAACGTGCCCGGCCGGTCCTTTGAACGTTGGTACAAGGATTAGACGCAAAGTGTTTGAGCAAAAATGTGTCAAGGGCAGTGGGGCAGACTTTAGTCTAGGATATTTACTCCTCCAAAGGGTCAGATCGTAGGTAAGGTTCGCATCTAGTAGTACTAGAAGACCATCAATCCTTTGATGTTTGCTTAAAAGGACATCAAAAGGACTTAGCCATATTCTCCAAGTACACAAGTTATAATGATGTTTTTTTTGAGCACCATCATGTTTTCTTACAAAGAACATAAGGAAAATTCAAAGGCTCAAAATCAGGACCCGGCAGGCGCGCTTGCGACCTTTAGGCCAACGAGGCAGTCAGACTCAAAATAATGGTCCTAAAATGCAGAACTTATAGTACACGAGGACCATTTTATTCCAACAACTTGCCAATAAAACATGACCTACTCGTTACCTCGTTCCCTAGGCACGAGAAACAATACGTTAGCTCCAACAATAAATCAGGAACGTATAATGTCGGAACATTTCCGTTTTCGAACTGATTGGGAGCAAACACTGTTATAGTGTTCTTTTGTTCACATATTCTAGGTGTGATTTGTTACGAAAGTGAACTGTTAGCAGCTGGAACTGGACAAAGACGGGACAAAGAGCTTGTTTAAGTTTCCAGGTCGCCTCGCTCGTGCAAATAGCCAACTTGTAACGTATTAGCTACTGTTGAAACTTTGGACTTGGGCAAATGTGTTTGATGATTTATTTAAGAAATTTTATTTTAAATTGCCTATGACTCTAAAATAGCCTATTGATTTTTTGATGATGAATATTGATCTTGGTCGTATTTCTGAAACACAACATAATTTCTGAAATTATCGTAGTTGATTCTATGCTACAGATGTAAGAAACTATGATCGGATCAAAAGAATCGCGATTTTAGGGCAAAACGCATTTTAAAATTTAGTATTAAAATTGAAAAATGATGTCCATGTTTTGGCACAGACATAATTTATGAATACTTGACACTAACGTACGACCCGGCAAAATACGCGATGCAGAGAAGTTGAATATATCGTTCAACTTCACCCAATGTGTGACCAAAAACTTGACACACTTAACATAATCAGCCTTTAACGTTCCCACTACTGGAACCCAGGTGTCCTCTCTGTGAGAGGGAGATGACTGTGATCCACCACGAGGGCCCATGGTGAGTTGGTTGATGACGCAGATCTTCGAAATTCCTGTAATAAGTTCTAGAACAGTTTCAAGTCAATGTTTTCTTTCACCGTCTTCTGTTAATTACTTCCACTAATCATAAACCAAACTGTCCCAACTCCCTCGTCCCAGCAGTGGCACTGCAACTAGCCATCCAGCAAGATCGGTGGCCACGTGCCCCGACTGCCACGCGAATCTAATTTCCTAAAGCGTTGTCTACACTATCATGTCGATCGACCTTAGTGTACAAGGAGACGCTTCAACGATACCTCGATGCACAATGGGTTTTATGAAATTGTGTCCTCTGGGATTACGTTAGCCTTATTCGAAGATAGTGGATGACTTTGTTGTGAGTATGAATGTGGATTGCTATAAGAGTAGGGGAAAACCGAAGAAACGATAGATGGAGTGGGTAAAAGATGAAAGTGGGTGACTCCTGACGTGATAACTAATAGAGAAGAATAGAAGAAGAAGACATGCTACCTCGTCCACAAATAGAATAAGAATAACTGATTTACAAAGGATTATCATCATCTGCTTAGCCTTTTCCCAACTATGTTAGGGTCGGCTTCCAGTCTAACCGGATGCAGCTGAATACCAGTATTTCATATAGAGCGTCTGCCTATCTGACCTCCACAACCCAGTTAGCGCTAGGTAATACGATATCCCTTGGTAAGACTGGTTGTCAGACTTTCGGGTCACTGACTACCTGTAACGACTGTCAAAGATCTACAAATGACAGCCAGGACCAACGATTTAACGTGCTTTCTGAGGCACGGAGGAAACTCGGTATTTAATGGGTGGTCACCCATCCACGGACCAACCTAGGTAAGCACGGCTTAACCGACCCGAGAGGCTGTTCTTATTTAGCCACAAGCTCCTCGAGATTTACAAAGCGTGTAAATTTAGGTGCAGTGGTGTTATTTCTCATACAATAGTATAATTAGTGCTTATAAGTAAACTATAACTAAAATAGAGGTATTTAACAGTTGTAATGATAATGATGAATTTAAATGTTTGGTTGCGACCTGCCCGATCTAGGTTTATTTAAACCTGTATGTAATAAATTGGGATAAGGGCTGAAGAGTCATGATGGTGCTTAAGGTGAGTGCTGATTTCTTCAAGAGATTGTTGTGCGAGCTAAGTCATTTTTGAGTTTTTTGACAAAAATGATAGCAGATGTATTAGGAGCAGGGGCGTGTGTCTTAGAATTTTTCACTAAAATGTATTTCGGTAAAGTTTAATTTTCTAGGTTCTGACTTTGTTGATCATAAGTTAAAACACTAGACTTAGTTTAACAATAATGAAAAATAAGTAAGTACCTTATATAGCTGACAAATCCTGATAATCCACGTGCGCAATTTGACATCTGAATCTAAATTCCCTCGTGTTGAAATCATGATTCACGCTACGATACATTTCAACAGAACGGAATGGCGTTCTGTTATTATCCGATCAAAAAGTGTCATCCACAATTTTATTACACCATTAAACAATTTATTCGTATTTCACTTTACACGCAAAATTCACTCGCTCCATATATAAATACTAATCAGATTTATCATGATGAAATATGTTAACTGTTTCACATTGCGAGCTCATTCAACCCGAAAGCTGACTGTGTCACGAAATAACGGGACTGCGTAATTGAGCTGAATAAGTGGATTCACTATATGAACCCCGCGTTATATCCCCCGAATTACAAGCCAAACCATCTTCTAAAACCTTCTTTCAACTCTCCAATAAGAAATTGAGATGACAAGAGAAAAATCGGTTACAAAAGTTTTAACTTCAAATATTTGTACAAGTTTGATTCCGGAAAACCTTTTTTCTTCCTTAGAGTAGCGGTAAATTCATAAAGAATGAAACATTTGCAAGTGAAATGAAAGCCGGGAGACGAGAAAAATAAAGGATCCCCGGTCGGAAGAGAAATTCCCATTGTTACAACACTCCCGAATGAGGTCCATTTATGCATACGAAAACTTATTACGATTTTCAGCGAAAAAGTGAGAAAATCTCGCTTTTTGTCTAAGTAAGCGGTCTTTGGAATATTCCAACACCCTTTCTTTGGCAGCGAATTAAGTTAAAATGCGATGCTGATATTTTAAAAAGGCTGCTGATGTTTATTTTTTGTTATTTTATTTTTACCCAGACACATGGCTAAGGACATTGAACTATTCATAGCAACATAAACTACCTAGTGGCGCAAATGACTTGTCAAGACGTCAGCAAGTCTTCAAAATGGGTTCTTTATATTCAAAACTGTTTCAGTCCACTTTTATTCTGACTGATTTATTTAAGAACTTCATGTACCTACCATATTTGATGCAATAAATGAATTGAATTGAATAGAATTGAAGAACCTCTAACTAAACACTAAACAAACTATTTTTGAGACAAAATATACTCATAGTCATAGTCATAGTCATTTATTTCAAAAACAATATACATTGTGTAGAAATTCCATAAAATAAAACAAAGCAAATATAACTGTTATTATAAGACAAAATAATCTCATACTTTTCTAGGTAACAGTTATATTTGTTGAAGCAGAACACAGCTGCAGACGTACCGATTTATCCGAAGACATCGCACCGTATTACTTGTCTCATGTGCTGAACACCTGTGCGTGGGATAAGTAATATAACCATGAGTTGGTAACATATCGCAGACAACACAAACCTAAGATAACAGTAAGTATATATTTTGCTACAAAAGATTATTCTAATTAAGATACATAAAAGATTTGCGGGCGACAACAGTTGTATTTAAAAAGATAAAAATGTTTTCAATTTTTTGGGCATGTCTTATATTGAGCTGCAAATTATAATATCAAAGAATTAGGTTTTTAAATTTGATCTCACTCACTGTGTAAGCCTTTATTAAGCGACAAGCATAAGAAAACCATTTGACAAAATATTTGACATTTGACCAAAATATTTTTTTCTACAGTATGTACCAGAAAGGTGAGATCAGTTTTAAGAGTAGAAAACTGTACGGAACCAACGCTTGTTCGATGGTATGTACCACACCACTTCGGTATGACGATATCTTGCTGTATAGCTCTCATTAGGTGTCGTGAAGTCAGTCACTTAGTTTAATGTCACGGACTTCACTACATCAAACACAAGCTTTTTTTTTAAATTTGGAACTCTTTAGAGCTAAATTAACAGCAAGGCTATAAGGACTATTATTACAAAACAAGCCACAGACCAAGCGATAAGTCAAACTCAAAAGTATTTCCCCACACAGCCTATTCATCGCTCCAACAAAAGCTTCAGTTTTAAATTCCACATCAAACTTACAAAGTCCCATGAAAATTAGTTTCGAACAAAAAGATTGAAATCCTCAAACAGGCCTGTCCGAGGCAGGATAGTTTCCTTTTATTACTCGTACATGCTGCGTCGGTGAGCCAAGAAGCAGTAACTCTACAAATGTATGTTTCGAGAAATCAGAGAATAAGTGAAAATGCATTTCTTTTCTTTTTGTGTACTGATCTTACTAATATTATACAGAAGTTAAATTAGTAACCTTAGTTGTTGTAGTTGTGATATCTTCCAAACTACTCATCCGATTACAAAATGTTTGCTGGTTCTTATT
This sequence comes from Eurois occulta, assembly GCA_950022335.1. NCBI lineage: Eukaryota > Metazoa > Arthropoda > Insecta > Lepidoptera > Noctuidae > Eurois > Eurois occulta. Next base: position 3,846,462 of record OX465486.1, read on the forward strand.
GCACTAGCAAAAGGTTCAAAATGCAACGTATTTCAACGATTTTTTTTTTCATTTATTTCTATTAGGGTCTGTTTCACGACCTACTAGTTCCCGTTAACTTACTCAGGTAATTTCATCCAAATTCTGTTCCATTTTTTAATTTATTCGGTAAGTGGTGGCTATTCGGATATCGTGAAATAGGTCGTTACTGTTTTATTTCCACAGATAAACAATCGTTACTCTCTCTGGGGCCCTGATCGCCGCGGCAGATTGGACCTTGTTCCCAATACCGGTGGGCTACTATTTTATATGTTTTTGTTGTAATATTATTTTAGAAACAAAAATATAGTAAATGTGTATAAACATAAAAATTACAATTAACAGTCGTTCAATTCCTAATATCGATGATGATTGTTTTTTTTTTTATTCCAACAAAAAAGCGCATGTTTTAGGCTGTTTTGCGGCTTTAACCCTTTGCTTTACCTTCAACCTGCGAAGGCCAAATGCAGGGAAAAAAGCAAATAAAATCACAGTTTCATAATGGTAAAAAACAAAAATGCTTTTCATTCTGCTATTTTATTTCTTCGTAAGTATATTGTAAAACGTCGTTTGATTCACGTGGATGTTTGTCACTGCAGTTTTAGCTCCATAACACCCTCACCGATGACTCGCGTCTGAATTTTACCTCAGCTACAATGACAAAGTTTCTCCACTTGTATCAAAATGTAGTATTACTGATAAAACAAGAAACTTCACGAGGGCGAAGTCGCGGACAGGAACTAGTTTAGTATTAAACACAATTATTGGATCATCATATCTATGATGTGAGATATTCCAATCTATCAGATGCAAAAAAGCAGAATTTTCGACATTTCAGAGATACCTCTTTCGGCTTACAAGCGCAGCATCGAAGTCTATAAAGTCGTGCGGGGTTCGTTAGCAACATGAAAAGCAGCATTAGTGAGCCGACCTCCGGCTCAGAAGGATAATATCAAATAAAAGCCATAAAACATAATGTCATGGTATGATCTTTTGCGGCGGAGATGCTTGTGAGTTTTTTCTACTATTGTAAAAATACACATCGTGAGGAAACCGATATGTCTTAGAAGAAAAATAAATTTAACATTTTTTTTTTAACAATCTTTTCTTAAAAAGCAATAAAAGATCAAACTCATGTTTATCTTTCAAAATTGAATGCGTTTATAAAGTTTCGTGTTCGTGTGTACGAACCGTTGCGGAGTTCTTTAGTGAAGAGACAATCCTGGCTTCAGGATCAGTCATGCATATCTGTCTTAAAAAATCGCACCTGTTTCGGGGCCACGAATTGTTTTAGCACTGCCGTCTCTAGACACTGGAAATAAAACAACTGAAACAGCAAACATTTACGCAAATCACTGTAAATACAAGACAAAAAAGGTGAACAGACAGACGAACCGATTCGTCCGTTTATAGAGCACGGAACGCGGCCCCGGGAGCGGTAATGCCTAATCCGCTTTTTGGTCTTTTAAAGACCCATTATCTGAGCCCCCGTCAAACGAAAAGAAAAACTAAACGAATAAACAGACAAAGGAAAATGTACACCTTTGTATGTACTTACATATTGTGTTACACGACCTATTTTTCCCTTCTTTGACTTCATATTTTTTGTTAATCTCGGGACAGACCTTTCTGCTATTGGATTTGTAAATGACTTTCTGTGTTATTCGTAACCTTTAGGTTTTGAAATGTGACTACATTCGTATGCGAATATTTTAATGATTACTGAGAAGTAACAGGAGCCACGTGTTGGCTAAAAATGAAACGAGGGATGTGATTTGTCGAGTTCTTTAGAAAAGTGTAAGTTGAGCATTTTCTGCCTTCCAGGAAAAAAATCGTAAAATATATTTTTAAAAAGGTTAGCCATCATAAAAGTTATTTCTCAGTAACAACTCAGAGTCTGAATTTGTGCACTTGGTGGTAAAGGCTCGCATTATATTTATATGTCGGACTCGGTCATTGGTACGGACTCAAAATGAATCGCAAGCGCTCCAGTGGTGATATCACGACAAGATTACCCCACCTCTGCGTACTTATACAGACCCCTGATGTCTATAGCTCGGAGGCGACAGTGGACAGTTGAGTGTCAGATTGCAGCTGAGTTGAGTCGTCCTGTAACTGTACCTACCCCGATTCATCGCGTTTAGTTGTAATGTCAAGTAATTTGTTAGTTTAATAGAAACAGTGTAACGTTCCCAGTGTATTTGCATGGCAAGAAACCCAGGTTCTGCCCACATGATATACGAGCCTTTGTTTTTTTTTTAGTATGGGAAATCATCAAATGACTTCTCCTGCTCTGGGCGGAGCGGAAGGGAGTGTCAGACTTTTACTGACTAAAACCCATCCATGTCCATGTCATGTCCTTCTTTTGCCCTTTATGTTCTAGGGCCGCGGTATCTCTTTCGAACAGTCCCGCAGCCCTGGCAGGCATGATGTACGAGCCTAACGGAATAAATCCTGACAACCCGACATATATTAGAAAGCAAAACCTGAATCTCGTAGTTTAAACTTTTAATACTCTCAGTACACACTAACAACACGAGACACCTATACCTCAGAGGATTATAAACTTACAAACTTACTACTAGATACTTACAACATCTCAATAGTTTATTAGTACCTACTTAGAAGAGCTGCTCAAAATGTTAATACTAATAACAAATTGAAATTCATCGGAGACATTTGATCCTGCAACAATTGTAACAGTATAAAACCTAAGTGACAAAGAAGCGGAGTACAGAAAGTAAACTCCTAGGTATACTACTAGGTGCACACCTAGATACGTACCAGATCTCCATGGAAAAGTATGCGTTTCGGGGATCATCTTCTGCCTTCAGAAATCCGAACGACCGATAATGAGGTCAAATCTACAGTTGTTGCAGCCAAGGAGGTGCATACGAGTACTTCATTTCTATTTACATGATCACCAAATTACAGATTAACAATAACAGCTCATGCAATTCTAAAAAAGTTTTTACAACTTTCTATGACTTGAACTAGGGTGACAATCTACGACCGGAGTAGGTAAACTTTTTTTTTTCGTATGGGTTATCATCAATTGACTTGAAAGAAAGAAATCTTCATAATAAGTGCACTTCAACAAAGTGCAGCAGAACAAAAGTTAGAAATGTCGTGACAATCGTGCTAAAAACACGAAGATTACTGAAGCACATTCCGTTCCTATTTTATTTAACTGTACGTACGGTTATTCTGTTCAAATGTCAGATGCGAGTGCACGTGGACTCACTGAACGAGAAGTGTGTGTGTTTTCAATTGGGACAAGCCCGTCACACTATCCCCATTACACTGTAACTCCTGAAAGTCAGGATCAACAGTGGCAACCACCAGAAAAGCGCCGAGGGAATGAAGCTCGAGGAAAGCACGGAGAAACAATTTAAATGTCTTGGACCCAGCAACGAAATGAATCAGAAAAGAATAGCGGAGTGGCAGGACAGTGCTCGTGTTTCCACTCGTTGTATGAAACTGAACTTTTATTCTTATTTTCATTGTGGTATGGTGAAGACAGAGTGAATTTCCCACGAGATAGGTATATCAAGGCGGACATTGACTCTGACGTACAGATAATGGACCTTCTTCTTTTGTGTTTCTGCTTTTGAAAAGATATTTATAATGTTTATGAAGGCTGTTCTATGTGTATATTTCCGTTATAATGTGAATATCACCTGGTATTTTTCGTAAAACACAAAACCAAACCGGAGAAGTACTGCGAATATTTTTAGCCGTATTTATTAGAGTTTGTTTTTTTTTTTAATTTCTGAATTTTTTCCATTCGTCATCATCAATATCCACAGCCTGACCTCACCCACTGCCTCACTTTTCTTCTACCAATCTCCACGTTCCTGTGCCAGCCTGGTCCAGGTTTTTCCCTACGACGTAGTTGCCATCGGCAACTATACCGATGGCAACTATGTCGTCTGCCCATCTCGCCGCCGGACGACCCACATTTCTTTTCCCCGTTCTAGGACGCCATTCGGTGATTTTTCCTTTAAGTGTTTTAATCAGTACCAGTTACCATATAGTTAACTCGCAAACCGATCCTTTATTGTTGTTATACCTATACCTACCATAAGTTCGTGAAGAATTTTTCTGCACTTATGGGTATAAGTGACTATTCTAAACTAGAATTGCTATCAAAATCAAAATCAAAATCAAAATCAAAATATTTTTATTTCACATAGGCCTACATGGGCACTTATGAAACGTCGACAAAAAGGTGCACGGTTCGGGTTGGTCGTTTCCTATGGAGAAGAACCGGCAAGAAACTCCATGGTTACTCTTTTAAAATGATTAGTTTTACAATATTATCATGTTACAGCATTAGTACTCAAGTATGGGGGCACAGCATAGGCCCGACAATAAGTCGTTGCTTACTACACAAGAAAAACGGAAAACAAGATAAGAGGTTAACAAAAGTTAACACACATCTAGGAATCTACAAGGCCTACACTGTTCACACATTCACAAACAATCGTTAAAAAGAATCTATACAAAGGCAAGAAAATATTATAAAAGACTAAATTAAACAAGTGACAAAAATATTGTCATCAGTGCTGCAACTATTCTGAACAAAGGGTGTTTAAGTGATGTGATAACCATTGTAAAAAAAGAGAAAAAAAAAAACCATTGTAAATTAAAATGAAAAGAAAAAAAAAATTGATTGAGAATAGTTAGAGACATCCACATATTTGTGCTGTTTATGAGCTACCAGGGAAGCCGCATGCGCAGAAGGAACTAAAGCCAAACCTCTTTATCTTCAACGTAGTCCTTGATTTTGTAATATGCTTTTTTAATAAGGACACGTTTAATGTAATTTTTGAACTTTCCATCGGTCAGTTCTATAACTGACTTAGGTAATTTGTTATAAAAACGTATACTGTTAATAAGAAAAGACTTACTAGTTTTTGTTAACCTGAATTTGGGTATTACAATTTCGTGTTTACTGCGTGTATTAATATTGTGGAAGTCGCTTCTAATTTTGAAAAGCCCTCGGTTTTTGCGGACATATAAAATACATTCTAGGATATAAAGGGAAGGCAGAGTCAGTACATCGATCTCTTTAAATTTTTCTCTGAGGGGGTTTTATCATCTAACACAACGTATCTACACAAGCCAAATCTGGTCAAAAATTAGTTTCAATAGCCATACACAATCTAGGCATGCTTAATATACCTACAAACAAACATAGCACTAACATGTAATATATCATATCAAATAAACGGATTTCAGGAGGCTGCCGAGTTCACGCGAATTAATTTCGGAGTACATTCGACTGTGTACGTACTACTTGTGTTGTGTTGTGTTGCAACAATGTTAGTAGTACGCTTCGCTGGAACGTGTTGCGTTTGTGAAGCCTACTGTGAAGCCTGTGTTATTTGTTTGACGATAGTACTAACTGTTGTGTTGTTGTAAGTCAATTATAACTGTGTTAACTGAAGATGGGTTCCGTGTCTTACGATTGTTAATCAAATGGTTTCCTTGAATTAGACACCAGATGTCGTAAAAATCTGATTCTTGTAGTAGGGATTTTCTGCCAGTAGGTGCCTTTCGAGGAATGGTAGGGGTTCCCTTCGCAAGGGGAACATCCTCCCCCGCCAATGGCACCGCCGCTTGCGGTGCCGGAAGGGGCGCTCGACGGTGGACGCAATCATGCGCGTAGTTTGCTACGCTGACGACAAGCTGATGCTGGCACAAGGGAGGTGGCACGAGGTGGCGGCCGAAATCATGACACGCGGGGTTGCGATAGTCGTAGAGAAGATCCGGCAATAGGTCTCGAAGTGGCATTGCACAAGTCCGAGGCAATGTGCTTTCATGGGCCTCGGAATGCGCCACCGTCGGGATCCATACTGACGGTACCTAGGGCTCGTCCTCGACAGCCGGTGGAACTTCGTGGAGCATTTTCGACGTTTGGCTCCTGAACTGGAACGGGCCGGGGCTGCCTTCAAGCGGCTCTTGCCCAACCTGAGGAGTCCAAACGCTTAATGCTGGAGGCTCTACGCGGGGGTCGTGTGGTCCATGGCCCTTTACGGGGCTCCGGTGTGGGCGCGTTCCTTGAGGCGGCGAGCCGTCCACTACCTGAACGCACCCCATAAGGTGTTAGCCGTAAGGCTAGTCCGTGGGTACCGCAAGATCTCCGGTGAGGCGGCGAGCCTTCATGCTGGATTGCCGCCATGGGATCTGGAGGGGATAGACCTCGCGTGCCTGCACGAGTAGCGCGCGGAAGCACTACGCCGGGGGAAACTCCGCGCCCGCGGCAAGTTGCCACTCAGCGGACAGACCTCCGGCGCAATCTCATGGCGACATGGAGAGAGCGACTGTCACAACCCCGTGCAGAGCACGCCACGATAGTGGCGATAAGTCCCCTCTTTGAGGAGTGGCTAGAGAGGCGCCACGACGCCGTCACCTTTCGCCTGATGCAGGTCCTCACCGAACACGGTTGTTTCTGGAGGTACCTGCACCGAATCGGGCGGGAGGAAACGCCCGGGTGTCATCACTGCGAGGATCGCCCGGAGGACAAGGTGGAGCACACCGTGCAGGTCTGCTCCGCTTGGGCGGAGCACCGCCGTGTCCTCGTAGCTAATGGCGGCGGCGACCTCTCGCGTCCGTTTAGATGTTAGCACCGTTACTACGACAAAAATAGGTGACGTGACAATTACCTACCTATATCAGCACTATCTACTACTCAACATATACCTTCAAAGCAATCCCTAATCGAATTCCAAAACATAACCACAGTCTACAAGTACTTATACCATCTCCACATTAACTTTCCGAAGGCAAACGTTGTACGTATGAATAAGAATTGATATGAAAACGCGTTCATTTCGACAAGTGCAGACGGTCGTGCGTAGCCCTTTGATCTTGGAATACATCTCAGCTAAATATTGAATACGTGATACAAATATGAGATGTGTTTGTGCGTATGTTCAAGGTTTCAGTATGTTTTGGGTTAGTAGGCCTAATTTTTGGTACAGATTTTTATGCTACTCGGTTTTGAATTCTAAAGACATTAATCAAAGAAAGTGGAAGTGGGCGGGAAAGCGCTGGAGTGGAGACCACGGACGGGACGGAGGAATGTAGGAAGGCAACCGACGAGGTGGTCAGACGATCTTATTAAAGTGACCGGAAGAAACTGGATAGCCATGACACAAAACTGCCAAAAGTGGAGAGATTTGGAAAAGACCTACACTCTGCATTGGGTGGCCAAAGGTTGCACAGAAGAGAAGAGATATTAATATTCCGATTTTTTGTGACTTGAGTAAATGTTGTATTGGCTGAACATGTAACTAGTTGGGATATGATTTGTACGTACATAATATGTTGTGTACATAATGTGTTGGGTTTAAGCGTGTTTGGGGCATAATGTCAAATGTTTGTGTTATTGGATTCTAGCGTCAATAATCAACACCTGGTGTTTGAAAAAAAAAGTGATGATTGTATGAATTTTCTTTTTGATTCGATTTTGTACAACATCTTTCTTGTCACTAAACAGTAATCTATACATTTAGATAAGTTAAAAGGCGTGTGATCAATCAGCAATGTCAAACTAATCTGTCTGTGCTGAGTCCCATTATCATTTCAGCAACTCTAGCTCTAGGAAACTGCCAGATCATCTGTCATACCATACATTAAGATGCCAATCTTAAATTAAAATAATGAATGATATAGGTACGCCTCACTCATCCAGTACGTACTCGTTTCAGAAATGTAGCCATATTCTTTATCAAAACGTCACTAAGTACTAAAGCCCCTCAGACGTAAAACACTCAAAACAATGTTTACCAACCAAAACTTCCCCTTGCATCAAACTAAAGTACCGAAAATCTCAACTAATATTTGTATCGAGCAATAATACCTCTGAAATCGAAAACGTGCTATCCCCTTTGTTTATTAAAACGACAATCTATACTGGGAAAATCCTGGCACTATTCTCCTTTCACGTTTTATCTGAAAAATAAAAATTAATATATCAACAACAATACGGTGGATTGATCCAGTGCTGGTTTGAAGCGGTATTCGATTTTTAAAATGCGAATGAACCAGTTTATTATAACTTATTTTTTTATTTCAATTGAAACCTTATTGGTTCTATTTTATAATGATTTAATACATTTCAAAGATAGAATGGTTATTATTGTGATGAATAATAGTTTTGTTTCCATATTATTTGTGAAAACCTTGGACCAGCTAAACGGGTTACTGATATATTATGATAATCGGTATGATTTTGGTTCAAGCAAAAATCAAGTTTCACTTGTTGTCTTCAACATCCCTTCTGGATTGAAGAATCTTAAAACAATCTCAGCTTATACAAACAAACGTCACGACCAAATCATAACCAGCCAATTTAAAATCCAAAACAGTGCCAATAAATGAAACATTATTGAGGACAAACAGGCGAGTGTCGTATTGTTTACCGCCGTAACAGGAGAAAGCGAGCAGAATACTAATACCGAGGGTACTGGGTAGTTCGTTCCCGGGTTAGGCAAATAACGGAGAGATCCATTTAAAGGTGTGGTTGCTATAATTGGTACGGACTGAGCGAAATTTGATTTTGAATTTGATGGAAATCTGTTGTGTTGTGTTAGAAATAAGTGAGTATTTTCAGCATCGGAATTTTAACGTGGGAGTAATTTGAGGAAAGGCCACGACCACTTGCGTACTGAAAATAACTTTCTAGGAAATCTGGTGATGGTAAGGTTAGGTTACTATTCTGTTACTAGAGTTAGATTTAAATGGAAATAGTACAGAGAATGTAGAAACCAACATTTCACGTGAACTGATCGTTTTTTAATTAATTCCTTTAACGTTTTCACGTAACTTTTAGGAGCTAATTTTAAATAAACTGAAAGTCGATACCTACTGTTTGGCAAAAAAAAACGTATTATGTACCGATTCCAATATATTATCCAACGACACTGTACAAAAGTTGCACTATATACCTGCAGCAACGCCGAGACACGAGTCAATTTAAGTCACGGTTTGTAGTGTCTCGTGTCGAACATGTATCATACAAGTATTGAATATGTTTCAGACATGACGTATTGTTAACTATTTGACTTTTCTATTTTGCTCATTTTTTTCATAATATTTTTGACAAATATTGTATGCAACCCTATGTTTCAGCTATAAACTTTAAACAAAAACGGTAGAGACACAATATGTAGAATAAATACATCTTAGTGTAAATGAAGTCAACAAAACAAATGAAAACGACAATATACCTTAAAAACACACCACCAATACCTGACACATTCAACCAGCAGGCTCCCAAACTTACCCCAATTAGCGTCCAAGGCTCGCAACCTCGCAACAGACGGACGGCCGTTAATTCGATGGGGGACACAACATAATGCCGGCCAGGTAAAAGTATTATCCCCTAAACAATATTAGCTACGTGAGGCGAATGTTGCAGCAATTGACTTATTGCTTCACTTCGTGTGTAGGTGATACTTGCGTCGAAGTAGACAGGGTTCTGTTTGGTGGGTTATATTGTTGGGCAAGTTTGTTCTGTACAAGTGTTCTTTTTTTAAACTTTGTCTCGAAAGAAATCTGGCTGTACGAGTTGGTTAAGATTTCTAAAGAAGTTGTAGTGACAAAAATTGAAAAGAGTATACTTAGATGGTTTGGTCACGTGGAGAGGTTGAGTGAAAGACGAGTAACAAAAGGTATTAACAAGGCAGATGTGAGTGGCAAAAGGTCAGGTGCGTAGTACTCGCAACCGGTGTGCGTATATGACCAGATGTATAAACGTGGACGAGGCAAAAGGAGTATGTATGTAAGGGTCGTAGCAGGTGGCGCTCTGTGGTTTCTGCCTACCCCCCATGGGAAAAAGGCGTGAGTTTATGTATGTATGTGTGTGTGTGTGTGTGTGTCGTATAGTTTAAAAGGATTCTGGTAATATTTAGGAGTTGCGGAGTGGTGAAACTATTCGGGATACCTATTGGTTGAAACTCTTTACGTTACGTAACGTTCTTAGTTTGTCTTTTTCTACATTTCAATCGCCTTATCCGCTATTTGCGACTAAAAACGAAGCGACCTCCACTACATTCTTTCTAAAATTCAGAATTTCCCGGAACACTGTTATCGTTGAATAAAATACCTCTCCGAAAAAAACCTCTCGAATTTTCATCAGAATCCACAATAAACCGAAGTGAACTGGGGCGCCGAAGTAAAAACGAGTGCCTAGAAACAATTTTCGTATCTTCCCTTTAAAAACCGCATCATATATTCCTAACACCCGACACCCTATTTCCCGGGGCACCTATCTTCGAAACCTCAAGCTTTCAATAGCGTCGCCGCGAGATGTATACAATTTTTTCATACAAAGATAGGTACAATTTACGAGTATTTTCCGTAGTTCGTATATCTAGAGATGGGAGACTATCGCCGTACGCGCTTCACGTAATAGGTACCCAAACGCGTGGCGGATATTCAATGTTCCGTGTGTCGCCTACGATCTTCGATCAAGGTTGTCTTGAGTTACGTACGCACTGAAGTGCTCAACACATTCGGTTCCAGGAATGTTGATTTAATTTTGTGATCAGAGGAATACGTGTTGGAGAGGTATCACGTCTGTGAGACAATAATCGACTCAATGGAGGTATTTACAAGAAGTCGATTCTCATGCCCTGGAACTTTTGCTCAAGTCATCTGAAAAGAAAGAAAGAAAGAAAAAGTATTTACTACTCTCGCACAGGACAAAATTAAAATAAAAGCCGGCCAAGTGCGAGTCGGACTCGCGCACGAACGGTTCCGTACCATCTATACTAATATTATAAAGCTGAAGAGTTTGTTTGTTTGTTTGTTTGAACGCGCTAATCTCAGGAACTGCTGTCCCGATTTGAACAATTCTTTCAGTGTTAGATAGCCCATTTATCGAGGAAGGCTATAGGCTATATATCATCACGCTACGACCAATAGGAGCGGAGCACTAATGAAGAATGTTTCAAAATCGGGAGATATTTTTTCCTATTGAGAGCTTCCGCTGCGTGCGCTGCGTAAACGGTTAAAGTTTCGCAAAAATCATGTATTACAGAATTATTCCTCTTTAAAAGTTCTAAAAAAAAGTCCGCGACAGCATATGTCTATCTTTTAAGGTTAGCTCACTATAACCTTTTTTATGCTAACCAAATTTGGTCTAAAATAATGCATTATTTACGGAGGTGTTTTTATAAACATGATATTAATCCTTATCCAAATAAATACGTTACTCATCACAAATATTTCATTTAAAACAAAATTGCCCTTTACATCTTTCGATTTAAGTGAATATCTTAGGAGCTGTCGCAGATTTAAAATAAAATCACAGCAAAATAATGATCGGGTACTGCGCGCACAATGTGCAAAGCCGGGCAGTCATGTTAGCCCAAAGTAACTATTCCACGCGGACGAAGTCGCGGGCGGAAGCTAGTTATCTATAAAAACGAAAAAAAAATCTTGTCTGTTGTATGGGAGCCCCAATTAAATATTTTTTTATTTTTTTGTTATAGCGGCAACAGAAATACATCATCTGTGAAAATGTCAACTGTCTTACTATCACGGTTCATGACGTACAACCTGGTGGCAGACGTACAGAGAGACAGACAGCGGAGTTTTAGTAATAGGGTGCCGTTTTACCCTTTGGATACGGAACCCTAAAAAATAAACCTAACGAAATTCTTTGTCTTTGAATTTGAAATTGGTCCTGTACGAGGCCAGAAGCCCCCTATCTCAGCATGGTGCTGTAACAATAAAAAAAGTCACAGCGCTCGTATTCTGATAGAGCCCAAAGTGATGGTGGTGAGAGGTGAGTGAACGGACTGCTTAGTCTTAGTTAAACTTCTAGGTGCACATCATAACATTGCCGATTTTGCCAAACACATAACCCACAACTCTAGCCACCCTAAAAACAACAGCGACCTAAACCACCAGTGGGCACAGAACTTAAGTCCCGCGACACATATTGCGGGCGTGACGCGAAATATCGAGCAGTTGGGCAATACATACAGTTGAGCAATACATATAGCCCAGCAATACATACAACACTTGGATGTACCCGTGAATTCCGAATTAGGTTTGATTATTGTGAAGGAGCTATAGCGCACGTATTATCTAGTCCAATGTTTACCGTCTTCATGGCTGCTTCGATTCTCTTACAGAACCTATTATTTTTGAGACTCAAGATGTTACTTTATTTTTGCATAAGGTTTTTAGCAACCTCTATAATGGCTGAAAATTTGATCTAAGTTAGTGCGACTTCTAATTGAGGTTTTTTGTGATAGGTTACCATCAGAGAAACACGATATTATTTTTAAACTACTGACATCAAAATGGCATGCGCTCCTTGTGTTTATCCGGCTACGGTGAAGCAAAAAGGACGGTTATGATATTGACCGGTATGTATTTATGTGGGTTGTTGGTATGTTCATCTGTTCATAATTTCTTAACTTCTTATGATAATTTGACAAATGAGGTATCGTTGGAAGCGTCTTTATCGTCCGCTATCCGTTATAGACTACGTGGCGTCACATTAAATTGAATATGGCGCCCTCTAGAGAACATAGAGTCATGAACTAAAAAAACAACTTACACGTACATTTTAATGTATTTAATTTTCATACATTCATCATATTTTCTTGTTGCACACTTTTTAGAGCGTGATTTTTCAGTAGTCGGGTTCTAGTTTTTGAACTTGTTTTTTATAAAGTCTACTCCTACACATTTGAAGATTTTAAGTGATCATTTTTGCCGACATAATGATTTCGGCACGTCCCAAGACCTTATTGATTAAATGCTCCCAATGCCTAGGTTAAATTAACGTTAACAAGTACCTACTCAAGTTTTCAAAACACGCTAAAAGTGGAGCTGCCTTCAAATTATTTGTACTCTATGCATAAAACCTCTTTAGAACAGAACATAAGCCATGCATCGATTACGTGCGATTACAAAGTTCTCGAAATTCCTACGATACACAGCGAGTGTGCACTTGCGGAATACCAAACATAGTGTAACTGTAGTGCTTTGTTTCGTTCCGGTCACGTGTGCTGGCCTTTATCTCGTCTGTCATGAACATGTTACCTTTCCGTGAGAGTTAGGAACAATTTCAATACGAGGTATATTGGAAAATGCAAGGAGTTTTGTTGCAATATGGCGGGTGCAACGCTTTTATCTGCCGGGAGTAAGATGATATTTTAATATTACGTTAGTTTTTCCAAACAACGCCGGAGATCGCACAAGATGGAGAGGTTTGAAAGGACAAAGGGCATGGCTTTGCCTTACCGTGGGACACAATGTAGGCCAAAAAGAAAAAAAAACGTTAACAAGTTTAGATTATACAGGGTGCATTTTCCAAGTGGGCGTGGATGGCCAAATCCGAAACTATGAGGAATAGCGAAAATTGCTCAAAGGAGTCCCGAGCATCATTAGATTTTTTTAAATCAGTATTCCTAGCCAGGAATCGGTCTTCTGATTGATTTATCAAATTCTGGGTTAATTCATACTATAATTACCTATGTTAATACTAATTCTCGTTCGTCGGAGAGGGAAAATTTTAACAAAATTGGAAAGCCATGGGCGAGGCTTTGGCCCAGCGGTGGGACGAAGCAGGCTGATATAAAAAAATAATTCTCGTTAATAAAAAACGTTTAAATTCAATTCGCAATCTCATCTTGGCGACAATCCATGTTTAAATGAAATTAAAGGGGTTTTTGACAAATTGAGATAATGATTGAATTACAGAGGTTACCAATAAAACAGGAGTTGGGCACAACCCGTATTATCACGTGCCGATTCGCCACCTAAACAAAAAACGTACAAAACAAGTGAAAAGATTGCCATTTCTCAACTATTTTGTACTTCAAATACATTCCCTTTAGATCTATTTCATTTGTTTTTCTTATCAGTGAAATCTATTGACATGGTATGTGAGTGTGATGGAATGTTAAGATAATAATATCTTGAATGATGCTCCGTTGATTTTATACGAGTATTTACACAAATAGGTACCATGCCTATCTGAGAATAAGTCTGTTTATCTAAGAGCACACTGAAGTTTCCCTGAAAGAGCCTGTTACGTCATAGCATAAGTATTATCAGCATATAACGTACCCACTGCCGGAACAACTCTTGTATGAAAAGCTGTGGGCCACTATCAACCACGCGGACCCAGTATAAGTTGGTGGATCTCACACGTTCTTCGATTTTTTGGTTCCAGGATAACTCGATTTCCTCATGATGTTTTCCTTCACCGTTTTGAGAGCACTGTTGATTAATTAATTAGCTATACTCGTTCAGTAAATGTTACAAAGTGAAATCATAATTACTGAAGGTAGGTAATTTATTAGGTAGAGTAACTAACTAATTACATAAAACTAACAACAAACTATAAAACGGCATCGAAAAACTCCTCAACGCTGTCAGCTGGTAATGTGCCCAAGAGTCTGGCGGCGTTGCCACGTTGTATGGCAACACTTAGCCTCTGGCCAAGGTAAAAGCTAGCCCTTGGGTCACGGGAAGCGTCAACTAGGCGTTATTACTGAAGAGGAAAATATTGCACTAATATAAGTGATGAATTACCGTGTTTGAATGATTAATACCGTTGTCTCAAGGCACTCAATTACAATTTTAATCTACATAAACGGTGCTGTCCAGGGATATTTATTTATTTAATTAAATCGTTTTTTTTTTATTTTTGGCCAGGACTATGAGTACGAGTAAGTGTGCTGTGAAGGAGTATATAAGGATCGTTGGAGGTGGCATTCTGCAGTATCTGCCTCAATCATAAACTCAGCGGTGTGAGTTTATGATTGCATGTATGTATTAGTGATAAAATAAAGTGATACAACCTTAAAAAAACGCTGCTGATGGGACGGGACATATTAGATGCCGTAGTAAATTTATTACTCTTCAAATAACTGTATTTTTCTGTGTATTTGAAGGCGAAGAAAAGGGTGTTTGTCCGCCACGGTGAGAGAGACATATTTCAAGCAGTAGATTGTGATAGGCAGAGTTACACATAACATCACGCCTTAAATCCCCGAAGGGTTAAGCAGAGATGTACCTAATAGTACACCCACATATCGCCAGTTATGTTTAAGTCCCATGTAATAGGGGGCGAGCCTATTGCCATCAACCGGGCACAAATCCAGACTACATGGCTGTTATTGAGAAATTCCTGATGGAAAAACCCAATAACACTTTGCCCGACCCGGGAATCGACCACTAGACCAAAGAGGATTTGGAAACTATGTGCTTATGTCTAGGTGCGTATCTAAAGTAGGTACCTACCGACAAAATCACAAACTCCACAATAACAGCATTACTAACAAATAAATCACATTATTACTCAGAATAAACAGATAACCTCTTTGCGCAGTTGAATGTTCTAGTGACGCGGGCGCAGCGGCGCTGGCTGATATCCCATCGTCGCGTCGATATAAACGATGTCAACCGCGGGCCTGAACTCAGTAGCGGAGGATAGTGCGTTGCGCATTGTCGTCACCTTTTCTTACAGTAATAAATAACATGTGAGTCAATTTTTAAGTTTCAATTGCATTTATTTTGAAGCCATTAAGCAATAGTTTTGTTTTGAATTTTTAAAGGAATTCGACACAGATAAACATTAAGCTTTTGTACCTACATACAGAAAGATAACACGAGTTGTTATGTAAAACATACATCATAAATTTTAAAAATTGAATTAATAAGGTATGCACATAGGCCCGGTTGCACCACGGCACACTAAACGCGTGTAGCACTATCCTTATTTAAAACAGCATTCTTTCGAGGTCATCTTCAAAGGATTGACAAAAACTGAATGATGTTATAAATAAGCTTAACGATAAATGCATTTAGTGATTTGTTGTGCAAACATTCAGGCCATATGTTTGCAATCTATGTTATCTCTCCTTTCGCCGTATCTTTCTATTTAAGTCTCAAAGCAACACTATCGCTCATGGCAAACTCATTTTCAAATGCCTTATATTAACATGGTTTTAGTGTTATTTTCCTCAGATAATGATGATGTCTACGAGTAATACTCGTAGAGCTTGTGAGGGATCAGACGCAGCTGGTACAAGGTGTACATTTGAGCCCAAGCAAGTGTCAATGAGGTGATTGTATATTTTTAGACTTAGTACTAGTACCTAATATGCACACTTGCACATAAAACTAGGCACGCATGATACTTAGAACAGGTTTCACCAAAGAGAGTAAACGTGATCAGTACTGATCATGTTTAGTTTCTATTATATGTATATATTTTTTATAAACCGCGTTTAAGAGTTGTCACTGACATTTTCAATCGACAGCTGTTGAACGCAGTTCAAATGTGCTGGCATTCCCTTTGTGAAATCAGTCCTTAAACTTTGAACTACCAAAAACACAGGTTTTTAAACAATCGTTCTGTAAACATTATTGACTGTCAAATCAAGTAGGATCGAAAGTGCAAACTTTACAACTTTCAAGAACGAATTAAATTTAATTTTTCTCTTCTTCAATCCCTTTTGGTATTATGATAAATACTTACCTACATAGATACAAGGAAGTGGATAGCTGTAAATTTGGCGCAATTTAATACATTATTAGAACCAGCAACGGCAAAGTAATTTTTTCGTCTTATTTAACCTTTGGCCACCCGATGCTGAGTGTAGGTCTTAGTAATTTACTAAAATACAGGGTGGATTCTAATCTAACTAGAAATTTTTCCTCAGTTATTAAAAAAAAAATCTGCTTTTTCCTACAAAAGTGCAATACCTACACGGTCAAATGTATGAAACAGAAGATTTTTTATAATAACCGTTGAAAAATTTCTTTTTGTTTCCGTTTTCGCGTCGGTGTCCCTTCCACCCCTTATAATGGATAGATTTACGCCCAAAATTCAAGAGTGACATTCGAAAGTTGTCAATATAAATATCAGCATAATCATGAAATAAAGTAACTTCCAATGGCTCTTAAATATGTTAGCATTTTTCACTTAAATTACTTTGCTTGGTGACCGTCATTATTATTACTTGCACAACTAATAATTCTAGAAATCAGTCGATCAACTTAGTCTTCATGCGTGCCTAACCCTAATCAAGTATTTTAATCATACTCAGACTGGTCGAGTAAGACCAAAACATGTTTTTCTAGAATGTTGTTTACTCGTATGACTAAAGTAGACAATAAAAAGGCTAGGGTTAAAATACTTGATTAACAGTATTTGTAAACATATTTATTTGTGTATTTTACTATTTTATACCCTATAGTGTCAATTAAAAATGATTTACACAGAGTTTGTGAATTTAAATTTTGATATCTACATTGTATCATTTAGGGTGCATATCCCCACTGAAATTGAAAATGATCAGAACATCTAAACTGCGCTCAAGAGTTACTGATACTGGTATTGTTAGCCTGTGTCATCCCACTGCTGGGCAAAGGCCTCTCCCCATGACTGCCAGTTGTTTCGATCCAGGGCTAATGTGGACTACTGGTCGTTGGTTTTGTCCAGCTCGTCCCGACATCTTCTACGAGGTCTGCCGCGACGCTTTCTGGCCGTGCAGGCTCAAGAGTTATCAGTGTCAAATAATAATCTAATAATAACAATGATAACGCTTAAACGCAGTTTAGACTACTGATGACGTCAGAGTCATTGGTGTAATCTGCAATTAAAAAGTTAACATATTAATTCAATGTTATTTGGTCTATTATCTGCTAATTAAAATTAAACGACGAACAATGACGATGAAAAGCGATTAAACATTGCTAGTAACTTCACCATATCGTATTTTTATTGTTCTATTGTCTTGTCGAAACGAACATGATTTTATCTTAAATAAATATTCTAATATCTTATCGTTTTTTTTCCTCTGAATTATATCAAACAAAGATATTTACTTTTGGTTACTATGTGAAAGATAAAAAGATAACTTTTCTTTTAAATACATAGTTTTAGTCACGAGTTTAATCGAATAATATTAGAAAAATAATTTAGGTAAGTCTTTACATAGCACCAATACGTGAAAAATTTACGTAAATTCAAAACCAAATTCTCGGTGACATTTTTGAGATAATATGACTTAAATGTATGTCATAATAACATGGGTTCCAAATATATGTTCGTTACGAACTGAATTTGCAATCAATATACCTAGTAATAACTTTTAGAACTTGCCAAGTGTATACATTTATCACGATTGTGGCTACCACTTTAATTAAAACAAAACCAAGGACAGGCTGCACAGGGGTTATTCACATCATCCTCGTCATCATCAATACCCACCCTGGAATGTTGTTGAACCAGGCTATCTGGTCTTTGCAGATCAAATATGAGAACATTCACACTAACCAAAGGTTAATGACACTGTATTGCTCGAGTAATAAACTCGATATTGTCGATCTAAAAACCTGCCAGTGTAATGTCAATACCGGGTTTTATGTACCTCTCTGTATTTTATGATCGTGGCGGGTTTGATTCCCGCAACAAGACAAAAATTGGTTGGTACTAGAATAAAAAAATCTAAGGCTGATTGTTTCAAAGAGCTCTCTTAAATAAACTCTGCTACACTTGTCAATTTTTGACAAAACATAATGAAATTATTAGAGACTGCCTCGTTGGTCTAGTGGTCCCAGGTGCGACTGCTGAGCATGAGTCCTGGGTTTCGATTCCCAGGTCAGGCAAACTGTTATTCGTTTTTTTCATTGGGAGTTTCTCAGTAGCAGCCACGGAATCGGGATTTTGAATGGGGCCCGTTTGATGGCAATAGGATATTACTGGTGGAATAGAGCGTACTATTAGGTACACCTCTTCCTATCCCTTCGGGGATTACAGGCGTGATATTTTTTTATAATCCAATTATTTGAATAAGTAACAGTGGTGAAGTAAGATAAAACATTGAGATCACAAGAATTATAACAAACAGTTATCTACCAAAAGCGTTTACGTTACCAGTTGCGTGATTCGCTATCATCTCCTGCCCTTATCTCAACACTACGCTGTATGTCATTTGAATAAAATTATCATCAGTAATGTACCTACTACAATAAAAAATAATTTACTCAATATTTTAAAAAGGTACTGAGGCCGTGAGTTTTCTAACAAGTTCGTTTTTAGAAAAAGGCTTTCAAGTTTCAAGAGCTCTGACATAAGCTTTTCGCGTCAATTCGATATTTTTTTATATTTAGCTTGCCTTGTTTTATTTATAGTTATAGTAGTGGTCAAATCTTGCAACTGAATTTCAAGCTAGTTCCGTTTAGCGTAATTTGAGCTTTGAATCGCGTAAAATGTGTCGCGGAATTTACGCTGCATTCGGTTTCATACTAAAATGTGGTACAAACAGGACTTTAGTTTGAACCCAACCGACTCGTTTGGCCACAGCCTTAACCGGTTGAGCTGAAATTTTGCACACACCTTTGGTTCTGGTGACATTTTTAGGATAGTCATGACTTGATCCTGCACCCAGGATCGCCTCCTCACGAGAGAATTCCGCAACAGTTAATAGCACTGACACGAAACTAGAATGTTGATAGATAAACCTAATAGATAAGATATTTAAACAGGTGGCCTACCATGACCTCCTAAAGCAGAGGAACGGCCATTTTAAACCCCCATAAAAAGGCACAAGGTGACAATTCATAATAGTAGGTACGTCGTTGACCATTTTAAGAATTTAAACGTAATTCATATTATTATCCTATTATGATTCTGTTAAAGCGGCCATTTTAGACCCCCTGTATAGCTATGTCTCTTTCCCACACTGGAATTACTCCTGATTTACCTTTACCTTTTTTTTCTCCTGATAGACCTTTTGAAAAGGTTTTTTCTGTTTCAACATGTTGACACAACTTAACCGCAAGAGATTTCTATGTTGTACTTTTTAAGTTCAATGTTTTTAGATACATGAAATGGGAGCCACCGGTGCAATGGATAAAAATAGCGGGAATAAAGAAAAAATAACAGCGACACTCGACGAAGCTATGTTGTTGTCAGGTAATGGACGTAACAATAAACACTACACAGATGCAAAGGTATTTAAGCGTTCGAATGACGTTGACGTTAACTTAGGGCGCTTATGGTTAGCATATCTAATGTGATTTTCCAAAATGCATCAAATAAATAAAATAACAAGTTATTTCCAATATTTCCCAAGCGGTCAAAGATCCTTGTATTACTGTATTAGTGTAAATTATCAAACTTGACATTTGCTATTTATCCATTTCAGAAAATGAAACTAATGTAGGTCCCAAGCATGTACAAAATTATCAACAGATCGTACGAGATTTTATTAGGTCAACACAAGAACTGTCGCAATAAATAAATAAATACAATGGCAGTCATATTACTTAATTGCGATAGCGTTGGAGACAATGAAGATAAAAGTATTTTCTAGAGTTTAGGTGACAACATTATTTATATTTACGCGCAAAGGAGATTGGCCTCAAAAACATCTTCATCTATATTATTTATTACTATGTATAAGTGCGAAAGTTGTCAGGATGGATGGATGTTTGTTACTCTTAGACCCAAAAACGACTGAACGGATTTTGATGAAACTTTACAGTAACATAATTATTATTGCTAATACATCAGAATAGCACACAGACTGTCATTTATAAATATTTCGTGTATAAAATTGAATTGACGCTGGCGAAGCGTCGGATGAAATTTATACTGATCCATAAGGCCCAATTTTCATTGACTTAGTCCAAAAATTCTATTTTCAGGATTTGGATTGTACAACATCTTTCACATGCTGATGTCTGGTCTGACGTTGATGGGAATGATCATGCAGGCGCTAGTATTGGGCTATGTTATACCTGCAGCACAATGTGACCTGGAACTCACGACGAAACAGAAAGGATGGCTGTCTGCTTTGCCGTTTACAGGTTAATGTCAATATACAATAGGTTTACTGAAGGATGTTGATACTAATATTCTGGATGACCAAAAGATGGAACTTTGTAATCTAATTGGGATATTCTATAGATAGAGTGGTGTTTATTAACATTGAAGAGAACTCAATGTAAAAGTATAAGCACTGCACGGGGTAAATAGAATCGCTTTTTTTTGTAATTCGCATCTCGCTGGTCAACCAAGGAGGTTGTTGTCTTCTTGAGTAAAAGTGAGTAAAAAAACTAAACGACTACACGTTTACCGGGCACGCCTAGGGGTACGAGTTTCGGTTTAGGGTGTTGCTGGAAGAGAACAGCAAGGGACAGACTGGACCGGAAGAATATTTAAAGCAGCAGGCTCAGCATCACGGGCATGCTCGAGCAAGGGTCAACACAACGAAGCCGAACGTTTTTTATTATAATTATTTGTAATACTTTTATTTTTGTACCTTTTGGGGCACGTTTTGTCCATCTCCTTTCTTTCTATGGAACTCCATACTGCAACGCCTACTAAAGTTAATAAACCGGCCAAGTGCGAGTCGGACTCGCGCACGAAGGGTTCCGTATAGAGTAAGATCCCAGGACCACCAGACGTCACGTATTTTCTGACGAAGGAAATGTGGACGATTGAGTAGTGTTAGTATGTACTAAGAACGAATGCCTACCTGCTAGCTTGCTTAGCCGGCCAATTTTCAGGTATCAGGTAATCAAGGTACGTAAAAACATTACCTACTTACCTCACGTAAATTCTCCAAGCTGATTTTTACGTATATTCTAGGCAATATCCTTAAAAATAAGTCGCCAATACTCCCAGACACTTTCCGTCGGCCGTATTACTTTGCAGACGCTTTAAAGCTCCTAAAATAATTACTTAACTTCACGTAAATTCTGATGCTCCATTTTTATATATGTCCACCAGACAACTATTTTAAAACCTTTTACAAGAAGACAGACCGATCCAAGGGGCCAATCATCCCCTAATTCAATTTTAATGCCTCTATGGATAGGAGCGCGAGGGCATTATCGACGCGCATGAGACTGAGTGAGTCATGTATTAGGATATATTGACTTCTCTCTCTCACTCTCTTACAGTTTACTCATATCAATTAATTATTAATATTAAAAAAAAAATCAGCTAAAAATTAAAATATCCGGTAAATAATTAAAAATTAACTTGTAAAAAAATGCTCATTTCACTACAATAATTGTAGAATTTTATCCTGCACGCTGTTTTGATAAATTCGAAAAAACTTCAATTTTTTTTTAAGAAATTTCAAAAACTCACAACATTTTTTTTAAATTAATTATTTATTGGGAGTTAATCATAAAAAAATACAAAATAGAAAAATATTAAGCTTTCAACATTTCTGAGTAGTTCCTCTAATTTTCATTATCATCGTCATTGAAATTAGATAATTCATCATCCAGCCAATCTTGAATATCTAAATCGTCATTGTCATCATCAGCATTATGCTCATTTCCTTCCACTGTAAAAAAACAATTCAAACAATGAAGATCTAAAAAAATTAAAGAGACACAAAATATATGAGAAACGATAATAAATTACCTGATTGTTCTTCTAGCGATAATTGATCTCCATCGAACCAATGAAAATCATATGTACCATCTTTTAATGTCCAGCCATTATTTTCGGGTTTGAAAATATTTATCATCTTCATAGTTGCATTGTTCCAAAGACTAGCAATATAGTTAGCCCGTCGGAACTGTTGCCAAAGCTCACTTTTGCAAGGTGGTAAGTTGCTAGCATCGAAGTTTTTCAAATTTTTCTGACTGAATTCTTCATTAATGTCAGTAACCATATAATTGTTAATAAACAGTTGGAGTCTGGCAGCATCTACATCAATTATTCCAGGAACGTTGTATATCAGAGCATCATCACAGATAAATTTTTGTATTATGTTGAATACACGTTCTTCTTCATCTACATCACCAATAAAATTCAAGGAACCAAAACGGTGAAATGCTTGTTGGTATTCTTCATTTTTCTTCAAAATATTATACGGCCTTTGTTTGCCCTTTTTGAAAAATGCTGGATTAAAATCACATCCTGTGATAGCATGGAATGCTGGTAAACTTCAACACAACGACGGTCCGAATTGTTTGCAGATAGTATTCAAGTCGACATACCTCTGCTTGTTACCAGTGCCGGTCAAAATCCAAACGTGGGAATCACCATTTTTCAAATGATGCATATTTCCCAGCATTATGACCGCTATATCAGTATCTGAGCATCGTATCACAAAATTAGCCTGGGCATCGATGTTGCATACATGGTACACGATCTTTGCATCAGCTTCCTCATGCTCGGAACATACAACATGCGTACAACATGTGTAGATAATGCCCTCGCGCTCCTATCCATAGAGGCATTAAAATTGAATTAGGGGATGATTGGCCCCTTGGATCGGTCTGTCTTCTTGTAAAAGGTTTTAAAATAGTTGTCTGGTGGACATATATAAAAATGGAGCATCAGAATTTACGTGAAGTTAAGTAATTATTTTAGGAGCTTTAAAGCATCTGCAAAGCAATACGGCCGACGGAAAGTGTCTGGGAGTATTGGCGACTTATTTTTAAGGATATTGCCTAGAATATACGTAAAAATCAGCTTGGAGAATTTACGTGAGGTAAGTAATGTTTTTACGTACCTTGATTACCTGATACCTGAAAATTGGCCGGCTAAGCAAGCTAGCAGGTAGGCATGCGTTCTTAGTACATACTAACACTACTTAATCGTCCACATTTCGTTCGTCAGAAAATACGTGACGTCTGGTGGCCCTGGGATCTTGGACTAGTATCATTATCAATATAAACGGAAAAAAATCATGTCTGTTGTATGGGAGTCCCCCTTAAATATTTATTTTATTTTGTTTTTAGTATTTGTTGTTAAAGCGGCAACAGAAATACATAATTTGTTGAAAATTTCAACTGTCTAGCTATCGCGGTTTTTGAGATACAGCCTGGTGACAGACAGACGGACGGACAGACAGCGAAGTCTTAGTAATAGGGTCCCATTTTTATCCTTGGGTACGGAACCTAAAAAATAGTTAAGCACTGTACTACACTTTACCTGATCGGCTCAGTAGGGCTAGTTGTTAAGTAATTCTTGATCATCTTACTTTACACACCTTTATTTGTTTCAGCTATAATACTGACCTCATATTTCTGGGGATGGTTGGCTGATACAAAAGGCCGGAGACCAGCAATGCTGTTTGCTATGTTCATATCTATTATAATATCCGTGGCATCAAGTTTTGCACCCAATCTTGCGTCGTTTGCTGTACTGCAGTTCATCTCTGCTACTTTGTAAGTTACTATTCGTGATCATAAGAAATTAACATTAGAGTTTTTACTTTTACTTACATTCATACTGAAATGGTCTATGATAATTTGTTTTGAACTAATTTACTAAATGCATACAGGCTTTTTTTCTTTAAATTTTACAATTTCTTTTACATTATATCTCATCCAAATCCACGTTTCGCTAGTTACATACTAAGGGGCGAACTTATTGCTAAAACTCTTGCACTAATCCAGACCCCAGGGTGTTACTAAATTTGTTTTTATTTTGTGTTATTTACAGTATGACGGGCCCTTCAGCAGTTGTCTACACATATCTCGGAGAGTTCAATAATCTTCGACATAGAGACAAGATGGTCACATTCGGATCGTCTTTCATTGGAATTGGCACTGTAGTGTTACCAGGTAAGTTAACAATGTTAGATATACCAACACTAAAGATAAAGTGATTATTGATCCCAAAGGCATACCTAACCCCCTGGCCACGAGCTACCCGCGTATTGCGACAGGCTGTAAAGAAAACAGATAAAAGAAGTATTTTGGACGATACCACACGAGTTACTGCGATTTGCAGAACGGTTCTGAAGCGTAGAAAACAAAGTGACATAGACCTCATCCATCGCTTTCCACCAGGCGTGATCGGGGTCAAGAGCTGGCCGATTTTGTAATAAATTAAAAAAAAACGTGAAGACCGCGCGTGTCATTTAACGCAAGTGATTATTAATTTAAATTGATAATTTTAATATTTTTTTCAGCATTCGCTTGGTTGATTCTACCTCTTAATTTCTCCTACCGCATTGACTTCTTGGATATTTCCTACTGTCCTTGGCGTCTACTTATAGTAGCTTGTACGATACCATTTAGCTTAGCCACATTGTTTTTGTTCTTTGCACCAGAAAGTCCTAAATTTTTGTATGCTAATGGTCGCTACGAGGAGACGTTGGAAGTTGTGAAAATAATTTACGCTATAAACACTTTCAAGCCGAAAGACAGCTTTTCAGTAAGTATTGCAGATCATTTAATACACTTTAAGGTGTTGTAAAACCGACCGGAGCAGTTCCGAACACCAGACTTTGACAGATTATGTACTCAAATATACGTCAAAAATTCGATGTCGGCAGCACGCCCGGAGTCCGGCCGGTCGATTTAACCGCACCTTTACAAAAACTACATTTATTTGTTTGAACTTACTCCTCTCGCAAACAAACCGACGAGTCTCTTTGCCTTACAGGTGAAATCGCTGATTGTCGAAACCCAAATTACAAAGTTGAATAGCGGGAAAGGTATAACCGCTATCTTTGCCTCCATGAAAGAACAAACTTTGCCAATCTTCAAACCGCCTCTGCTTCCCTGGATTTGTCTCACCTGCTTCGTTCAATTTGGAATATTTGCTGCGTATGTATAATTTGATCTTTACATTACTTCTTTTTTGAAAACATCCATCCTTAGGTCTTTTTATTTGCGAATTTCAAGAACTCGTGGAACAAACGTTGTGCAGTTTAATGGTCTAAGACACCACCTGAGTATTTTTATTATGTTACGCCCTGCATATCCCCGAAGAGTCAGGGAGGGGTGTCCCTACCTACCCGCTTTTAGTACACACACATTTTTTCAGTTTTTTTTAGTCCCATTTGTTAAGGGACGAGCCTTTTGCCATCACTTAAGCTCAAATCCATTTTCCGGTCTGCCATAGAGATATTCTTGATGGAAGAAATCAATAATAGTTTACATGACCAGGGAATCGAGCCAAGGACCTCAAGCTCTGCAGTAGCACTTACGACCACAAGTCCAACGAGTCATGCTGATCTTTTTATATCTTCAGTAAACTAAACTTACATTATATTTAATGTTTCAGAACAAATGGCTTCTACATCTGGTTCCCGACCATCCTCAATTCCTTAGCTAGCCAGGATGGTGTTGACATGAAAATCTGTGACGTTATCGAATTGACTCGAAATAAAGCAGCTGCTGATGCTTTGAATAGCACCACGGTTAGTAAAGCCTTTATATCAACCTTCCTTGCATACCAGTCCATTCAGTTTCAGTTTTCAGGACGACGAAGTACTCACAACGGATACATCCCGTTTGGTAACTTCCCGATTCGCCAACTAAACAAAATACTATCACCAAAGTGCCGTTTCGTAACTATTTTGATCTTGGTACATTTAGTCTCGTTTCGTCAACTATTGAGTATGCGTGTATTCATTCCGAACATTCACTTCGTGAATTTGTTTTGCAGACATACGTTGCGTGAGCTTTTTTTTAAGGTTCGATTAAACTGGTACGGACAAATGACAGAAAGAGCTTCGGACAAGGACAACAGACTCAAGTCAGTCATCGGTATCTGCAGCCCTGTTAACATTTAGTCCGTAAATGATCCCTTACGCAACAAATATTTATTCGTAAAAAGAAGTAAGTTCTTTTGTATAAACCAGTCTTTAATATAAATCCATTTTCATTACAGATAATATGCGACGACACAATCTACACCTCCACCTTTGAACGCTCCATCTACGTTGGTCTGGTCTTCTGTTCCATGTACATCATCGTAGGAGTCCTCGTGGACTATGTGGGCAAGAAACTGATCCTAGTAGTGACCCTCTGTGTCACTGGAATGTGTGCTGTTGGAGCCAATCTTACCTATAACCAGCAAGTTGCAGTGGTACTGTTCGCTATCTTCCAAATGTCTGGAGCTTGTATTGGTCTGACGAATGCCGTTGCTGTGGAGTTGTTTCCTACTAAGTATAGGTATGTTTCTGCATCTTAATCCTTCAATCTTTGTAGAAGAATGGCATCTTATTCTAGGTTCACTTCATTAAAGGCCTTTAGGACTTTTATTTTTCCACTGGCAGCGGCAACCCAATAGCAATTGTGTTTTAAGGAGAATAAAGATCACTATCATTTTGTTAGTGATGCAAAATGACTGTCAAAGGACTGTGATATCTATCACTTTTGATCTTTTGGTCTTTTAATCTTTTTTGAATCTCTGAATAATTAATCAGCTATCATAAGTCTTAAGTCATTTATGTTTTTTTTCCTTTCACTCAGGGCAATGGCGGTTTGTTTGTCAATGATGTTGGGACGTACTGGTTCCATGGTGGGATCCAATCTGATCGGGTGGTTCCTGGATGTCAATTGTGGCGCTGGATTTTATCTTTTTGGAATTCTTCTTGTTGGTAAGCTATTTTTCTTAACGGACTATAATTATTTTTCAAAGAATCATTTACTTTATCTATAACAACACACACACGTTCGTGGATTTTCACTGCTATTTTTTTATTACAGTAAACGGCTTGGTCTGCATTGCGTTACCAAATATGAAGAAAGAAAAGTTAGCCGAAACGGTGACAACTGAACCAGAACAAAGACAAATTCAAGAACCATAGTCCTACAAGAATAAATTACGATATAGAGCAAATGATAGAGATTAGATGCCAAAGCCTGGAGAAAAGCACAAGAGGCATATTCATAAAGAACTGGTTTATTTTCAAAGCCCTATACTTCTGATGATGCAGAGAGTAGAAAGGTACACTCCAGATATAGAAAAGAAGATGTCAATGAACTCATCAATCTCTTTACTGTCTTCGTGAATGAGCATCTTTGTATCACAACCAATCTTTTAATAAAATGACGTTCATAATTATTTGTTTATTAATTTACCAGTTCTTCATGACTCGTAATAAAAAACAAAATGATTCAGCAAGACATTATCACTAAATTAAATCTCGAAAAAAAAACATCGATGTTTATTGTCATCGGATAAAAAAGAAACAAATATCACCAGACTCGTCTCAGCGGACAACAATATGGCCGCACCAAGAGATTGGATCGCGCGCCATTAGAAAAATTGAAGTTATAAGTTTACGTGACTTACCGCCACCCTGTCTGTCTGGAGACATTGTATCAGATTCGATTTACTAGATAGATAACGTCAAAAAGAGTCAGGTACTTGAGGCCACAAAGAATATTAAAAAAAAAAACAATAGCAGCGGATTTCATGTCTAAATTCCTACCTTACCATTCTGCCAATTTCAAATGCGACTTCTGATACAGTTACGTTTTATTGCAGTACAAAATCAGTGATAGCTAACTTTAGGGAAATATTTTGAATAATTTTATTTTGTACTAGCTTCTGCCCGCGACTTCGTCTCCGTAGAAAAAACTTATCCTGTGACACTTTTGGCAATAGCATTGCTTACGAGTACTATGAGTAAATGTTTTTACAAAAATTAGATGACTAGTTTCGGAGATTACTTCCCAAATTCAAACTCACAAATATTACTTCTTTATATTATGAGTGTAGAATAAAATTTATTTGATTCCCATTTTAAAAATCAGGAGAAAGGATTACTCTCAACTAAAAGCATTTATACTAAGTGGAAAAGTCCATAAGCAAAAAAATAAAAAAACTGGAAAGGTACTCGTAATCTCAGCTTAATTTCAAGTCGCTCCTGTCTGCTAAGCCTGCAGTTTCTAGAATATTGGTTTTCTCAACAAAAACACGTTTGTCTTTATTGTTGTTCACTCAAGAACTGCTCATGGGATTTGCATAAACTATTCATTATGATTTCACTTTATTTGTAAACTCAAACTGCAAATGGACGACTCGAACGGATTTAAAAGCTTACCGAGTATTTTCTTTTTATTTTGTTTATACTACTATCTTGTTTGTGTTTTGGTTTTGCTAGCAAAACAGTGGTTGTTGATGGGATAAAAAGCTATGGTAAATCTACGTCAGACAATGTCTGGAATAAAAAGGTGTGACGGGCCAGACACGAAAGAGGTTTCGTGAATTTTTGTTTTACTCATTTAATTAAACTTTACTGGCCAGAGTTTCATAATTTTAGGTTCGTTGATAAAAACATTAATCCAATCTGACCTTAGTGACAAGGGATAAGTTTAAATTAAAACCTGCAACATAAAGTTTTTATAAACAACCTCAGGCAGTTTCCGTAACAAATGTTATACAAGCGCAAAATATCCTATGCATTCCGAAGTGATTCGATAACTGGCCCGTCGTGTTCGACCCCTCCTATATGTAATTTTATGGATGTTACACCCAGGGCTGCGCCTTATCTAGTTTGGACACCCTACCAACGACAATCCAGACTAAAAACATACAGCGTAAAAAATTGACACACTGATAAAATGAACTTTTTGCTACTCTGTGGCCGTTTAACATCGCGTTTAAGGGGTGTCTGAAATGTGATTTGTCGCTAGCCTCGGGCACAGGAAAAGCGTTTAATTGCCGTCGAGTAGGCATCAAGGATCCGACCAATGGGACGGCCGGCGAATATTGAATAAACTTACCTTTACTGACTCTCTATACCTGGATATACCCCACCTTTTAATCGAGACGTTCTGGATTAGGACGTGTATTTGATTAGTCTACATGACACGACAGTTTAATTGGATTTTCATGCGAATGGGATTACAACAAATAATAAATAGAATTTATTTAAAGATGAGAAGTGGTATCGTCCAACGCATTAGTAACTTGATTAAGTTTGCTAGTGTTATGCATTTAGTTTTTTTTTCTGTGAATAGTCAATAAAAACACTCGAAAACAAGTATGTACTTGGAGTGTACAAGGATACTTTATAATATTCAATTTTAACGAGTTACAGTAGGTAAAACCAGAACTTTAGACCTACAACGCATTATACCACCAACTCCACATCCTTTGACCACACTCAAATACGCCATAGAAATGAACAAAAACAAGGGACTTTAGCGGCAAAATATTTAAATATAGAATTGAGGCGATTCAAACACACAACGATGTTGTGGTCTACGGCAGCGTTAACCATTACTAATATGGCGGAACGGTAAACCGCGTCAATTATGTCCCAATTTGCGCATTTAAAATAAATTCATGAAGGGTAAACCGATTTAAAGGTTTATAGTGTGTGCCGAGCCAAAATTTACTTATCTTTACAAGCCACCTCTCCGGTAAAGAGGAGGGGAGGACAAGACAAACCAACAAAGTATTAAAATTAATTGAAGTTTCCTAAGCGAAAGTCATATGACAATGAATTGGGTAATAACATTGAGGGTAAACGTGTAAGTGAAGTCAGTGTTGACAAAAGATTACGATATCAGCGTCATTACTATCATCATACTTTATTTTTACAGTTTAGTACGACAGCACTGTTCAAATAAACAAAACGTATACATACACAAAACCATGAATTAATAAATAATAAATTTATTTCTTTCACAAAAGTACTTAATTTATTTTTATAAATGAATGCTATAAACAGTACTATTTACACAAAAGTTTTAGCATCTTGAGCCGAACTAGGAGGAACCTGTATTTCGGCTTGCAGCGCCAAGGGTCCTCGAGTTACATTAGATAAGGTTTCTTATGTGCTTGCATTTTACAATACCATTGAATAATATGTACTCTTATGCGTTAAAGAATTGCGATTTTATAGCATATCTATAAATAAAGCATGCAAAATAGTGTTAGACTGAAAGTGTTGCCTTGTGGAACTCCAAATGCATTTGAATTTTTTATGAAATCGGTAACCAGAACCTGTAATTAACTATTTGGCAATACCATTCCTATCCAATACCCAGTATTGGAATTCAGATACTATCGAATGCCAATCTGAGAGACTCGATTCAAGTATTCTCCGTACTAATCTGACACTTCCCCCGGTTACCACTTGACACGCTAGGAGCGGGTCGAATGGACGACATACTCGTACAGGGCAATGAAGGTAATCAAACAAGCCAGTACTTAAAGAGGAGTGGGACATGTATGGCGTATCATAACATGCCATGGCGGAGATTTTGGATGATACAATATGTAACCAGAATATTAATTTGGATGGTCACTATTACTTCGTCAGTAAATAATGGTATACGGCATGAAAGCATAATGGTGATGTCATCATTAAATTGTCCAAATTGATTAATATCTAAGGCTCACATTGCACTAGATAAACCACCGCCTTATTAATTTATCATCATAGATATTAATGAATTCCACTACAAACTTAAACTGTATTGCTATTTATAACACTAACATAATATTATATAACATATTGGCAGTGTATTGTTGGGTCAAAACAATTACCACAACTATCGAGGAACAAACAAATCAGCGACAATTGTGTGTTATGTTTACTATAGACAAACAAACACACGAACGGAGCGTCGGAAACCGCAACAATTTGGGGCTAAACTGAATGTTTGCTTTGATAACTGCAACATTTAGCATGCTGCTCGCAACCACCTTAGGGCCCAAGCAATAAAGGCTACTTTCAAATGTTTTCCGACTTAGATAGCTAGGTTTTAACTGTAGACGACCCGAATTTACAAGCGGGTACAACAGAACAAGTTTGGGCTTTTCGAGATACAATCTTTCTGTTTGGTATAGACAAAATATGGTTTTCACACTATGCTCAGTTGGGATGTGTTTTAGACCAGGGTCACACATAAATAGTTGACAAAAGTGTGTTGACTGAAACAACATTGAAGGTACAAATTACTGCAGAACGCAGGCGTGGTACAAAATACCGAATAAAAATGTTTAAAATTCGAATGTTGAGTCATACATAATATTCGCCTACTTTCCGCCCACACAACTTTCACTACAAACAAGGGTTAGCTTATGAAAAATATTTGACATAACTTATACATAGTTTGATTTCTACCTATTAATCTGGGTGGGAGCAAGTTTGAAATATAAGTACACCACATTGATATTTTAGCACAGTAATGAGATAAAACCGGCCAAGTGCGAGTCGGACTCGCGCACGAAGGGTTCCGCACCATTATCTATAAAAACGGCAAAAAAATCATATCTGTTGTATGGGAGACCCCTTAATATTTTTTTTTTTTAATTTTTAGTATATGTTGTTATAGCGGCAATAGTAATACATCATTTGTGAAAATTTCAGCTTTCTAGCTATCACGGTTTATGAGCTACAGCCTGGAGACAGACAGACAGACAGACAGACAGACAGACAGACAGCGAAGTCTTAGTAATAGGGTCCCGTTTTACCCTTTGGGTACGGAACCCTAAAAAGTAAGCAATAGTGCTATTAAGGGGTATGAAGAACAGGGTGTAAAGTTCTTCATCTCCCATAAAAAAGGGAGGATCCTCCGACCAGACGGGCGTCTGGTGGACTACTTCCTGACAGGTGTTGTCGGGTTTTTCTATTTTCTATATTTTATTAGCGCAATTCAGAATTTAGATGTTAGTTCTTCATTCGTGTCACAGATGGTGCTGTAGTACTTTTTGTAATACCGCTACAGTGCCGTACAGTTTCATTTTTAAAAAGCTTTTATTTAGCTTGCAATGTATGTATGTAATTTGTTCGGGTGGAATCTTAGAACTCAATTTTGAAATAGATATCTTCAACCGATTGAGTTGAAATTTTGCACACGCCTTTGGTTCTGGTGACAATTCACTTTTATGACAGACATTACTTCATCCTGCAGCCAGGATCGTCTCCTCACTAGAGACCTCCTCAACGGTTAATAGCGCGGACACGAAACATTGTATACGTGTTCGATTGTGATAGATATAAAGATGATTTCTATCATGACCTCAACCTGCAGCCAGAATTGTCTTCTTACGAGGGAACTCCTCAACGGTTAATGGCACAGACGCGGAACTTTGCATACGCGTTCACTTTTGATAGATAAAGATTATTTCTAGCATGACCTCATCCTGCAGCCAGGATTGTCTTCTCACAAGAGAACTCCTCGACGGTTAATAGCGCAGACGCGGAACTTTGTATACGCGTTTACTTTTGATAGATAAAGATTATTTCTAGCATGACCTCATCCTGCAGCCAGAATTGTCTTCTCACGAGAGAACTCCTCAACATTTAATAGCGCGGACACGAAAACTTGTAAACGTGTTCAAGTTTGATAGAAAAAGTTGGTTTCTATCGTGACCTCATTCTTCAGACAGGATTGTCTTTCATGAGGGAACTCTTCAACGGTTAATAGCATGGATTCGAAAATTTGTAGATGCGTTCATATTTGATGGATGAACATGATTTCTATCATGACCTTATCCTGCAGCCAGGATCGTCTTCTCATAAGGGAACTCTTCAACAGTTAATAGCGCGGACACGAAACTTTGTATACGTGTTCAATTTTGATAGATGTAAAGATGATTTCTATCATGATCTCAACCTGCAGCCAAAATTGTCTTCTTACGAGGGAACTCCTCGACGGTTAATAGCGCAGACGCGGAACTTTGTAAACGCGTTCACTTTTGATAGATAAAGATTATTTCTAGCATGACCTCATCCTGCAGCCAGGATTGTCTTCTCACGAGAGAACTCCTCAACAGTTAATAGCGCGGACACGAAAATTTGTAAACGTGTTCAAGTTTGATAGAAAAAGATGGTTTCTTTTGTGACCTCATTCTGCAGACAGGATCGTCTTCTCATGAGGGACTCCTCAACAGTTAATAGCGCGGACGCGAAACTTTGTATACGTATTCAATTTTGATAGATTTAAAGATGATTTCTATCATGACCTCAACCTGCAGCCAGAATTGTCTTCTCACGAGAGAACTCCGCAACAGTGAATAGCGTGGACACGAAAACTTGTAAACGTGTTCAAGTTTGATAGAAAAAGTTGGTTTCTATAGTGACCTCATTCTGCAGACAGGATAGTCTTTTCATGAGGGAACTCTTCAACGGTTAATAGCATGGATTCGAAAATTTTTAGATGCGTTCATATTTGATGGATGAACATGATTTCTATCATGACCTTATCCTGCGGCCTGGATCGTCTTCTCATGAGGGAACTCCTCAACAGTTAATAGCGCGGACACGAAACTTTGTATACGTATTCAATTTTGATAGATATAAAGATGATTTCTATCATGACTTCAACCTGCAGCCAGAATTGTTTTCTTACGAGGGAACTCCTCGACGGTTAATAGCGCAGACGCGGAACTTTGTAAACGCGTTCACGTTTGATAGATAAAGATTATTTCTAGCATGACCTCATCCTGCAGCCAGGATTGTCTTCTCACGAGAGAACTCCTCAACAGTTAATAGTGCGGACACGAAAACTTGTAAACGTGTTCAAGTTTGATAGAAAAAGTTGGTTTCTATCGTGACCTCATTCTGCAGACAGGATTGTCTTTTCATGAGGGAACTCTTCAACCGGTTAATAGCATGGATTCGAAATTTTTTAGATGCGTTCATATTTGATGGATGAAGAGGATTTCTATCATGAACTCAACCTGCAACCAGGATCGTCTTGTCACGAGGGAACTCCTCAACGGTTAATAATAGCACGGATACAAGAAAAGTGTTAAGGTAATTATGCATTATCAGAAATGGTTACGATACAACTAAAATTTTGATAGTAAAATAATTAATTAAAAAAAACTTTTAAAAACAAGGTTTTATTTAAGTGCGCTAAAAATAATAAAATAAACTTTTCCTTTACAAATTGTGTAATGACACAATTTATATGATATAAAACATTGCTGTGTCGTGGGGTCAACGGAATGACGCCGTCAGTCACCCGGCAAAACCGATGTATCAATTGTTGACCTGGTTTTGAGGTTATTTTCGATTTTATAAACTTACTCCGAAACTCGGCTTTTGTGTAGACTATTACTATCATGATAAGTGTAGACTATAAAAAACAAAGTTTGATTTTGATGCAGCATGGTACGGGATTCTATACATCCATGAGCATTGTCGCGAAAAATCAAAAAAGAAACTTACATTATAAAACATATGGTGAATGGTGCCATTGGACATATTACAGAAATTATGTGGCCATGCTTTCGAAGAGCACAAATGTATGACACTGATATACCATCCGTCCGTATTGACTTCGGTGAAGACGGTGTTCACGCCTAAGTCTATGTAATTTCCAGCAAAATATAATCACGGAACCGTGGAACGAAGAATGCTGCCAATAGTATTATTTTGGGATTGTACAGTACACAAAATGTAAGGTAGTACTGTCGACTACGCCGTTATTTACTAAGGCTCGAAGCTGTTTGCTGCTGGTCAAGCATACGTGGCTTTAAGTAGGGTAAAATTATTAGAAGGTCTCCTTATTGAAGAGCTGGATTGTTCAAAATTAACCGGCAAACGACCTTGCAACAATGATGCGTTGAATGAGATGAACAGATTAAGAAATCAAGCCAGCGATAACTAAAAAGTAAAAAATAAATTAAAAGCAAAAAAAAACTTTTTAAAACAAGCTTTTATTTAAACGCTCTAAAAAGAAGAAAATAAAATTTTCCTTTTAAATTTTAATATGAACTTGCAACCTCATTATACACAACTCATATGATCATAAAAGCTTGTCGCGCGATTTTCTTGTGTAAATAAACTAGTACTACTTATAATTTAAACTTAGCAGATTTTACATAAATCAATAAGTAGTACTAGTTTATTTACACAAGAAAATCGCGCGACAAGCTTTTATGATCATATGAGTTGTGTATAATGAGGTTGCAAGTTCATATTAAAATTTAAAAGGAAAATTTTATTTTCTTCTTTTTAGAGCGTTTAAATAAAAGCTTGTTTTAAAAAGTTTTTTTTTGCTTTTAATTTTGTAATTAAAACTTCAGATTTAACACTTTCTTGCGGATACGGGAGACTTTTATACTAACTTGTACCATAAAATATCACAAAAATATAAAATATGTCTAAACGAATTCTTAATTTATTGTTCTCATCATTATATTCAAAGGCTGGTTCCCAACAATAAGGCCAGTGAGATCTTTCGTTATTTCATTAGTCTCTTAACATCTGTTGCTCTGAAACTTGATGCTTTTGTTTCAAGTTTACTCCACAACCGATTTCATTTCATCTAACCACTTTCACCGCATAAAATACACAACAATCCTTGAAACAAACGCGAAAGGTTCAAAATCGATTGCCAGTTAGAAATGCAAACGCAATTAAGACTTTTCAAATTAGACAGTTCACGATACATTTCCCATAAATTTTGGTAATAATGGAAAATTTTGAAAGGCATGAATAATATTATTGTTGTGTTGTTGCCGCTGAGATTCCTGAACAAATATTTTTCAGCTGACAGAATTTTTAATACGGAGTGGAAGGAAAATCGACGCGCGACGCGACAACGGCTACCACGTATTCGGTAGTACAAAAAAAATGAGCTGTATATTTTGAGCGTGTAGGTAGGTATTGCAGTTTTGAAGGAAACAGCAGATTTTTTATTTAATAACCGATGAAAAATTCCTCCCCGTATATCCTTGTGAAAATGTCAAATTTACAGCGTCGTTGGTAAATTAAATTACCAACTCGGAAAAATATTAAGGACAGATTTTTTACAGAAGCATATACCATTGTGTACAGTTCATCTAGCAGAAGTTGTAACACTGGCAACGACATTGAAAATCTCCTTACTTCTCAGTTACGATATAATGGCGCTGTTAAATTGTTACCGCTGATGTGCGGTTGGCTGTACTCATAACTTTTTAGTAATTAATAAACTATTTTGCTATTTACGTCGAAACTTCAAGATTTTTTTGATAAATCTAAATGAAACATTGATGTATAAACATGTATGCATTTTCACTTTCTGGGAAAATACTCTGAATGATATTGAAAACCGCATCAAAATCCATTGGAAAACACGGTCACACAAACAAACACGAAAAGCGACTTTATTTTGAGTTATATACAGATGTAAATGCATTCCTACCATTTTATATACTCACTAAATCATGATCTGAGGCGGCTTAATTTTTAGGTTCGTGCGTTATTTATCGCGCTCATGTCACGTACACCTGCAAGTGAGGCGGTGCCGCGGCGCCTGCCGGTGTGCCCGACACCCCTGATCAATGGCGCGGCTGTTAAGCTTCTAGTTGGGAGGGTTATATTTGTGGAAATATTAAATTATTCTGATTGAGTTCTCTTTAGTCATATTTAACCGACTACGGCGAAGCAAAAGGAGGGTTATGATTTTGACCGGTATGTATGGTGGTGGTGAGGAGCTCGTGGTTAAATAATAACAGCCGCTCGGGTCGATCTTTAGGTTAAGGCGTGCTTGCCTAGGTTGATCTGTGGATGGACCACCCTTTACATACCAAGTTTCCTCCGTGCCTCGGAAAGCACGTTAAGCCGTTGGTTCCGGCTGTCATTTGTAGATCTTTGACAGTCATTACAGGTAGTCAGTGGCCCGAAAGTCTGACAACCAGTCTTACCAAGGATATCGTATTACCTAGTATACTAACTAGGTTGTGGAGGTCAGATAGGCAGTCGCTCCATGTAAAATACTAGTCTTCAGCTGCATCCGGTTATACTGGGAGCCGACCCCAAGATAGTTGGGAAAAGGCTAGGCAGATGATGATGTATGGTGGTGGTGGTGGCAATCTACCCTAAAAAAACAATACATTCTAACAGTAGTAAGGGATCATTTATCTTTAGGGCAAAGTGGCATACGACCACGGCTATCCTCTGAACATCACTATGAATATTTATTAAATACATTAAAATATATAACGTGTAAGTTGTTTATTTAATAGACGATACACCCATAAATGATAACATTTTTTTTAGGGTTCTCATTTTTATTACTAAGACTCCGCTGTCTGTCTGTCTGTCACCGGGCTGTATCTCATGAACCGTGATAGACAGTTGAAATTTTCACAGATGGTGTATTTCTGTTGCCGCTATAACAACAAATACTAAAACAGAATAAAAAAAAATATTTAAGTGGGGCTCCCATACAACAGACATGACATTTTGCCGTTTTAAAATGGTACGGAACCCTTTGTGCGCCAGTCCGACTCGCACTTAGCCGGTTTTTTATTATTGTTTTTAATGATAAAATTTATCCGTGGTGCTATATACCTGGGCTTATCCCAGTCGTAAACGTCCCTTTGTGCCTATTGGCCGTGTTTCGTTCTGTCTCCTGCTGATATGGAGGGAAGTGGAAATTATGGTTTTCCTACTCCTCCGCTATACTTTTCTGATTAATTTCGTTGCGGGATCCAAGACAGTTAAATAGTTTCTCTGGGACTTTGTCGAGCTTCATTCCCTCGGCGCTTTTCTGGTGGTAGCCACTGTTGATTCTGGCTTTCAGGAGTTGCAGTGGTTTGGGAATGGTGTGGCGGGCATGTCCCAAAGAAAAAAAAATTAAATATTGAATAGTTTGTAGATACAGACGAGAATATTTTCTTGTTTCATAGTTTTTAGAGCGTGATTTTTCAGTAGTCGAGTTTTATTTTACGTTGATAGAGGCACAGGCCACTTAGATATTGAAATCACTCCGGAGACTGTGAAAAAACTGTGTAGAAACAGAAAATAACTTCCACTGATCGTCTTTTTTTTAATTCCCAAAAGTTTCAAGTTTCGCTTTTCAGCGGTGGCTCTACGGTGGACACAGTTTAAAAAGTTGATGTAACAGTTAACTAGTGTCGTGTTGTTTAACCCATCCCTGGTCTCTTGCCTCTTACAAGTTGTTGTTTTCTATTTCAAACTTTAGTTTTGTGAGATGAGGTTTCTTATCTACAGCTTACCAAACAAAGCGGCTATTAGAACAGATTCATAAAATAACATCACGCCTGTAATCGCCTAAGAGTTAGGCAGAGGTGTACCTAATAGTACACCCACCTTTCACCGGTTATGTTTAAGCCACACGTAATAGGCGTGAGCCTATTATCATCAACCGGGCGCAATTCCAGACTCCGTGGCTGTTACTGAGAAATTCCTGATGGAAAAACCCAATAACACTTTGCCCGACCTGGGAATCGAACCGAGGATCTCATGCTCAGCAGTCGCGCTTGCGACCACTAGACCAACTAGGCAGTCATTCCATAAATATTAGATTTAGAAATCTTTCATCCTTTTGTAGTGCTAGTAACAGTAAATCTAAAACTATGCGAGTATTCAAGGTTAAGTATAACCAGTCTCCAAATAACCCTGAAACTAGAATGACTATTAAACAAACAATCTCAAAAATCAAATATAGATTTTATTACTCCACTCAAGTTAACATTGTTATGTAAAAAACTTAAAGTCTCACGCAACGATTAATATGTCGTATATATTTCATGGGAAGTATTCGAATCAGTCGAGTATTAGCATAAACAGAGGGCCGTAAACGTTGACGCCCGGTCTCTGGTACCGGCTGGTGCCAGCGGTACCGAACGTTAGGTTTTAAGGGAATTACGTCGCATTACACTCTAGTACCGTTAACGACAAAGTGTGGGATTATTTGTGGAAGCTTCGCGATGTTTCGACGACGGTTTCTTGATTTAAATTTTAAATGTTTTGAAACGTCGTCGTCGGGATGAAGGTTAAAGATTTGCTGATGGATTATAATGGTTATGGTAAATCGGATGATAAATGCGTGATGTATGTTCCCCTTTTTATTAGAGGTTGGTTTTTATGCAGTTGTATAAACAGTCATATTCTCGTACATCGCGTACGATTCATATGATAATGAATCCGTACGCGATGTACGATATGTGATGATACTATAATAATTGAGCCTGAAATTCGAAGAGTGTTTGAGTGACGACTGATGATGAGTTTTTCGCCTACCTCCACTGGTCCAACGTGGTGTATTATGGCCAATTCCCTTTCATAGAGAGGAGGAACAGCAGAGGGAACGTTGTATCGCATATCGAGCTGGAGTCCACAATTCCACGTTCAAAACGCGTATACCGTATATATATGCTGATTATATTATTGTGTGTTGCAGTTCACGGCCTAATAAATGTCTACCGTTTGTTATATGTCATGTAAAGCTGTACTGAATGTTATTGACAACAAGTTATCATAATCAGGAAACGAATGTTACTCACAATGCCATCAATGTAGTAGCATTTACAAGTGTCTCTTCGCACGCACAACTATCAAGCACAGCATGTTTAAGTCTATAACTTTATGTAAACCACGCAATACTAGTGAATACAGGATCCGATGAGTAATTTAAACTTTGCACACTGGATGTACGTCTCATATTAGTTCAAGAGGAGTGGTAATATAACTTAAACGCTAAGTTTGTCTTAACGCATTACCAGATTGTTGGTAAAAAGTTGGTACACCGAGTTCTAAACGTTGAAACCTGAAGACGTGCAAAGGTATTCGATATTGGAAATAACGTTAATGAACTTTAATGGAGTTGGGCAGAACACCTAGCAAGATGCGGTGATGAAGGTGGAGTAAAGCTGTGATCTAGTGGCGTCCAAAGACTCGAAATAGAAGTGCTGGTCGTCCGGCGGCGAGATGGGCAGACGATATAGTCTTCGTTGCGAGTAAAACTTGGATGAAGCTGACAGGAACGTAAAGATTGGAACAAGTAAAGAGAGGCCTCTGCCCATAAACTGGTGAAGTCTTTGGATTGGCATAAGAAAAGTCGGAACAAATAACGTGACAACTTGTCCAGTTCCTAAGGTTTTAAGACTATAAACTTCCGTAGGCAGGAGGCCCACTCAAAAGTTTTTCAACAGCCTTAAGTTACGTCACGACAATAAAACTGCTCGTTTATATTTACGCATTCGGAATACCAGCACAGCACGCGGTACACTGTTCTCTTTTACGATCTCCGTTATACTATCCGTCCGTACTCGGCATATTTACTTTTATTGCGACGGCACTCGCATTTTGTAGGTACCCTCGAATTCGGTGAAATTAAACAAATGTATTGAGACCCTTCCATATGAGCATGTCAAGTCATTTACTGGAAAACAGCAAATTAATCTATTTATCAGACTTCGAAGTGATAAACCTTTAACAAAAAACCGGACAATTGCGAGTTCGACTCGCGTAGAGAGTGTT
This sequence comes from Eurois occulta, assembly GCA_950022335.1. Lineage (NCBI taxonomy): Eukaryota > Metazoa > Arthropoda > Insecta > Lepidoptera > Noctuidae > Eurois > Eurois occulta. The sequence goes on from OX465486.1 coordinate 3,887,432, forward strand.
CCGTACGTTAATTATATAAATTCCGTAAGTTGTTTTAAATCTAAGATTACTTATAGGTTTTCCTGTAATCTATATCTCTTCACCTCCTAGGGTCACCAATATTTGACGAATCTTTTCCAACGCTCATTGAAGAAAAAATTCAAAATTTTAATGATGTTTCGGAGAGACTTTTCAAAATTAACATTCATTCGGCCTTCACACTTATACGATACTGTTGTTTTGGACCAAAATTGACGTATAGCCTTCGCTCCTCTCATCTTTGGAAGCATCCACAGCTTTTAGAAAAAGTAGACCAAATGATTAGGAAAACTCTAACTTCAATACTTAATGTGGCCCTGGACGACCGAGCTTGGCAGCAAGCCGCACTTCCCATTCGTTTGGGTGGTCTCGGCGTCCGCAAAATTTCAAATATAAGTTTACCAGCCTTCCTCTCCTCGGTCTACGGTACCAAAAAATTAACCAGGGATATTCTGACTTCCTCACTGGTTGATTTTGAACGGAATAACCTTTTAAACACGTCAATCAATACTGTGGAGCGTGCCCGTCTGGTGGCTTTGGGGGAATGGGAGTCGGGCTTGTGGCTTCAGGCACTTCCATCTTTCACAATTGGCACTATGATGGATGACGCATCGTTCCGGGTCGCTACGAGTCTACGCTTAGGCGCACCTTGTGTTGCTCCGCATCGGTGTCATTGCGGTGAAGCTGTCGACAGCCTCGGACACCATGGCCTGTCCTGCTACAGGAGCGCAGGTCGCATTGCACGGCACGCCAGCATTAACGACATGATTCGTCGAGCTCTTGCCAGCGCCGGCGTACCAGCGGTTTTAGAACCAAACGGCTTGGTACGTGACGATGGGAAGAGACCAGACGGCATGACGTTGGTGCCTTAGAAGGTGGGTAGGCCTTTGGTGTGGGACGCAACTTGTGTCGATACCCTTGCGCCATCTCACGTTTCAAGCACGGCGCGCGGCGGGCTGTGCGGGCGCTGCTGCTGCGGCTGCTGAGATCCTCAAGCGGCGCAAATACTGTAACCTTATTGGTAACTACAGTTTTGAGCCGTTTGGGGTCGAAACGCTCGGGTTATGGGGCCCGAGTGCGCGTCTCCTTTTTAAGGAAATCTCTCGCCAACTGGTCGACACTTCGCATGACCAGAGGGCTGGCTCTTTCTTTGGGCAAAGAATTAGCATTGTCATTCAACGTAGCAATGCTGCCAGTCTTCTGGGCACGTTTCGAGATTATAGCGATGCGGAGGAGTACTTTGACGCCTAAGACGTGTCCTATTGTCGTCGTTGTACCTATATACGAGTATATAGACACTTTATTTTAGTCTTCTTTTTATATTTATTTTAGTTCTATTTGTAGTCTGTATATTTTAGTAAAGAAATTAAGATGTGCAAGTCGACAAAAAAATCTAAAAGATCAAATTATGAATCAGTATAATTATCAAAGAAAATAATTTATCTTGTAAATTTCGCACCCTGCTATATTTAGTCGTCGTGGTCGAGTAACGGTCGCAAATTATCATAATGGTTAAAATTGGCAGATACACGGATATCCACTTGGCTACTCCAGGAAATGTTAGATACTGCGATTTGGGTTCGGTATTATCAAGTTTAAACTATTCTGATGCTTAACCTTTGTTAAGGAATTAAGAAATCCATTAAACATTTAATGGTGGACATGTTCGTAAATAGAGGAAGTACTCTAATATAAATAAGGACAAATTTACTTTAACTTTGGGTAAATTAATTTAATGATATACATATATGTAAAAAACCAGCAACAAAAAAAACAACATTCGGTTCAAAAAAAAGTTTTACAATAGTAGGCTGATAACAGCTTTCTAAACGACCGCCATTTTGGCGCGCTTGTCGTGAACTCGTGACGTCAAAGTCTATAATAACAAACAACTAGTGAATTGCTGCAGAAGTGTTTTGGGCTGTAATCTATTAATGTTTTGTGTTTTACTTCAATTAAATAATGCAACAGGACAATAAACCGACTTTTCAGTACTGTGTCGTGCCCTTGTGTAAAAACACAAATAGAAATGCACCAAATAAGGTGTTTTTTCTTGCACCCAGAGGTGCAAGAAAAAACACTTCACGTCACTTCACGTCATAAGGAGAAAGTGGTGTAAAATCATGAAAAGAGACAATGTTTTTTTTTTTCATGAAATGATCATAAACTTATAATTCTCATTCACATTTTAAGGTTAAGTATGCCATTTTTCTTAACTTAGGTTTAAGTAAAAATCATCCACAGGCGTGGAAGATCGAACAAACATAATATTTATCGTGTAATTACCTTGCTGCTTTCACTCCTTTAATTTCAGCAGACGTAAAAGAATTTGATGCGAAATACGTGGTCAACATAAACACATCAATTTTAGGAAGATTGTTTAATTGTACCTTGACGTAACCGATATCAGTCACTTTCTTTTGATTTTTTGTACTACTTTTTTACAAAACATATGTAATTTGACTTCAATATCTGCTCAAAATCACAATAAAACTGGATATAATCGCAAGCATTCAACAACTATGCACTAGCTGACATTTGTTATTAAAGACTTTGACGTCACAAATCGTTCCGACCAATAGCGTTGTGTTTCAACTAATTTGAATTTCCCTCTCTACTCATTTTGTGCACTATTCATAAGTGCGTGGAATTATTTTCTTAATCAAAACGAAGTTATATAAAAAAAATTAATATGTACGTAAACCGAAAAGAAAAGAGACTATATAAAAAAAAAATGAGCGTTATTAGAATCATACGCAAATTCCCTACTAAGCCAGTGGCTGACATTGATCGCTGAGTCCACATCCCGAATGTCGACAACCTCGCGAATACGTTTTAATACTTAAGTATTGTTAATTAAAACATATTTTTTCCCCTCTGGTAATAAAATAAAGTATTGCGATGGTTCGTCAACTGCGGCTTTTGTGTGAAATATCTATCTATCTATCTAAATATCGAATCCCAAATCCACCATTATTGCCCGCCATCACTTACCCATTTACGAGTCGGTAAACTCCTGTCACCGATAGAAACTCTTCAATGAAATTGGGTCACTAGGGTAACGTACCCAAAATAACCAAACACGCAACAAGGGTCAAGGCTATTCTTATTCGGCAACCTCCATAAATAATCCTTTTAGTTAAAGAAATCACAGGAGCGAGAGTATATCACGTTGTAACCCATTGATGCGACAGCATAGTCCACTTTTTTTTCACAGTTATTTTACCGCTTGCTATTCAATTGGCTAAACTGAATATATTTTACGGGGGAATCATTCAAACCTCATATGGCAGCACACACCTCAGGTTAGCCAACTTGATATGAAAACATGGCGTCAAAAAACGCCTTAATGATGTCAACTAGTTATGTGCCCAAGAGCGTTGAGGAAGAGTTATTTGACATCTTTTTTTAGTTTATTGTTATGCTAGCCGCTATAAGTTATTTTAATTTGTTAAAGTATTTAGTAAGATAATGATAAAGAAAATAAATGTAAAGTAAATGAAACTAGAAAACTTAACAAAAGTAAAATAACTATGAAAGTACAGTAGCCATTTCTTTCCAACACATACGTCGTTCAGACGTAAGGACGCAAGTTACTGCGTCTGACATTAACCCGAGCTTACGTCTCCATTCGCATGGCAGGCTTACAGGACAGAGATAAGAGATAATTCGATACGAGTGGATTAGTATCGCGACACTAAATACAGATTACTCTGACGTACGGACATGGCAGTTGGAGGGTTATGCCGATACGACCCGATGGCGTACATAATACGATCATGTGTATTAATATATGCTACAGTTGTGTAAGATTATTGTAAGTGTCTGGGAATATAGGGACGAGATGAGAATATGCGAACGAAATATTATGTCAGCTGCTCGTCTATTTCAGGATTAATACGATAGACTTAAGGCCAAACGAATAGTGTTTTCGTATTTGGCAAGCGCCTAAATATTCAGTCAGCTTAAGGGCTCAATCAATACTGTTACTGAAATTAGTTCATTGCGGTATTGTTGTTAGCATAACATCACGCCTGTAATCTCCGAAGGTTAGGCAGATATGTACCTAATAGTATACAGCCACATTTCGCTAAGTTCCATTTGCGTAATTTGAGTGATGTTACACTTATCAAGGGGTATCATATTACCCAGTAACGGGGTTTTGAGGAGGTCAAATAGGCAGTTGTTTCATGTAAAATACAGGGATTAACGTGCATCCGGTTAAACTGGAAGACGACCCCAACATAGTTGGGAAAAAGCTGGGCAGATAATGATTCGTTGACATTTACATATTTAAATGATCCAGTTCATTAAACAAAATATACATGTAAGCGAAACAGCGATTGCGTACAGCCAATGTAAGTAAATAATAAAAAAACTTTTTTGCAAAAAATAAAACCGACTCCAAAAACACAAAAAAAGTGAAAAATAATTTTAGCTTCAGAAGTCGGTGACTTTTGTTTATTTGATTCAGTTTTTTGTCACCGACTTCTGAAGCTAAAATTATTTTTCACTTTTTTTGTGTTTTTGGAGTCGGTTTTATTTTTTGCAAAAAAGTTTTTTTATTTTTTTATTTTTAGTTGCAATATTCCATAGAAATATTTTTCATCATCAGACCTGTAATGGCACTTGTAACCCAGATGGGTGCAAAGTTTTGATCAATATACATGAATTAAGTCCAAACGCAAGGTAGCTACTGTAAACAGTTGAGGAGTTCCCTTAACTGTCCTTCGTCTTCATCATCAGACCCCTTTTGACAGTCACAACCCATCTAGGTGTAAATTTCTCATCAATACAAATTAATCAAACCCAAACACAAGGTGACTGCTGTAAACCGTTGAGGAGTTCCCTCGACTGTCTTTCGGTTCTATCATCAGAGCGACTCCAGACCTTCTTTAAATTGTAGTGCTTTAAAACACTTAATCAAAAAATTTACAAACGCACTAGTCGCCACTACAATTTTTGAAAGCTCCCCTCAATTTCTCTTGGATGCCATCATCAGATCCCGGTTTCCTTATCATGGGACCACCCTTGAAGTATCTCCTTTCCAACAAAAAAAAAAAATCAAAATCGGTTCATAAACGACGAAGTTATCCGCGAACACACATAAAAAAAAAAAAAAAAAAACATATATACGGTCGAATTGAGAAACCTCCTCCTTTTTTGAAGTCGGTTTAAAAAGTACACACAAAACATATTCATACATTCGTAGTTGCGCTAATTTTTGTAAATAACAAGGAACATGACCCGCTGGGACGGATGCAACAAAATTTTAAACTACACACAACTACGAGTACCGCAGTGTTTTTAGCCAATTCACTTTGCATTTCGTATAAAACAAATGGGTGGAAAGTTCTGTTTAAGCTAAATATGCAGTAAATGTATATATAATAATAAAACGTCGAATTTTGTTGCAAAATTTGTAGCTGTATCATGTACTAAAGTTCTGTTAGTTAGGGCATTGAAACGTGCACTATTAATTATGACAGTTTTAGTAAAATATGTTGAGTACGTTACGTTTGGTATCGTGTTGCTACAACACTGTAATGCTTCAGTAAGCTTTCGGCAATATGTATGTTAGCACGGAATACTTTAAATTACACATAATATAACATAACATCACGCATGTAATTACCGAAGGATTAGGCAGAGGTGTATCTTAATACACCCACATTTCGCCAGTTTTTTTTTTTAAATTAAATGGCCCTTCTCTTGACATCAATCTAGTCCTGAGGACAGAGATGAGGTCGACGATGGAACGAGCTAATCCAAAAGAAGCCTATTAACTCGCGACTTAAATAGATTGGGGTCATATGAACCTAGGAACACCGACGAAGGCAGGGAATTCCACTCCTTAGCTGTGCGCATAATAAACGATGTAGCAAAGCGCTTCGTGCGAATAGGTATGTGGAACATCGAACATAGTTATGTTTTAAGTCCCACCCATGTAATAAACGGTGAACCTATTGCCATGGACCGGGCACAAATACAGACTTCGTAGCTGTAATCTAAAAACAAAAACAATTTGCCCGACCCGGGAATCGAACCCAGGACCTCATGCTCAGCAGTCGCGATTGCGACCAATATACCAACGAGGCGTCACTTTAAATTACTAAGTGAATTATTTTAATATTATTAAAATAATGGTGTATTCAAGGGTGGAATTTACGGCCTCGTCGGACTAGTGGTAGTAAACGTTAGTAGCTGACCTCCTGGGCTCGATTTTTAGGTTGGGAAAAGTGTTATTACAATTTTCCATCTGGAATTCACGTAGGAGCCTGGAGCCTGGATTTGTACCCAGTTGATGGCAATATGCTTGCCCCCTATTACTGAACTTAAATAAAACGCAATAAATGTGCTTAACAAAATTCTCATTCCATAAATGGGTTATTTTATTTACCAAAGCTGTATTTTGAACCAAAACTATAAGCATACTTTATATACCTACTCTAATTAATGCTAATATAGCAGCAACACTAATCGTAGTGTACTCTTGCAAGATAAATGCAATATACGATGGAAATAAATACAGTTTACTTTAATTATGCAACCGCACGTTCTATTAATTAATTTATGTAACTAACTTGTGTCTGCAGTAATGTGATATTACTCGTTGCACTTAGGGGGCTGAGGCACACTATAAATTAATAACAGAAGTTCTAACATGGGATTAAGGAACAGTAGATACCCACTGTTTCTTATATCAAAAAGAAATAATGGTTTAAAGGAAATGATTTCTGTTTGTCAACCTACGTATGCTTTCTTTTTTTTTTTGGATACATGCGTATAATTTTCTTGCTATAAAAGCAGAGGTGCGTTTCGTTGTAAACAGATTTTAAAATAGCCACTCGTGTTACTTTCAGACGATTTTATTAGTATCAACTTCAGATATGTTAGAGAGTTAATTATTACGATTATTGGGTTGCATTATTTATTTATTTTTATTTATTTATTAACATGTCTTAAGTCCGATACAATAGTAGTAGCCACTCAGTCAGTTCTGTTTCTAACTTTCTGTCATTTAAATCGTATTATTCAATGACACCAGAACAGAAAGGCAACTTTCTATCAAAGATTACATAACAAATACGTAAATAAAAATACTCGACATGTCCGCAACATTGCAGTTCTCAAGCAGACAAAGAGAGCTATAAACTCACTGAACGAATTGCAACTGAAACGGAGAAGTACGGAAACGCAATCGCTTGAAACAGCATTTGATACAAAACTGAAGGTTTGAGGAAGTGGAGACAACTTGGAAGTTTTTATCTTCACTCCGTTGACTTTTAAGTAAGATTTTAAGTTTAAATAAATTGTGCGTAAATGCTAGTAGCGCTATGTACATAACATACATACGTGTACACACAGCGTCTGTAAGTGCTAACCACTTATTGACGCTGTGTGATCGTGTATGTGTGTGCTCTGTGTGTGTGCTATATGTATGTGTGTGTCGTGCTATGTGGTGCTTACTTTTTGTAATTTTTCTCATCATCGCTGTTCTAAAACGATGTAGGTGTAATCGAAAACCAACGAAATTAGAATTAGATTTTACGGCATATTGAGCTGCAATCAATATTTTATTAAGCATGATGCCAGTAAGTACAAATCGGAGAATTGGATGAAGATTTTCAATAACTTAGGAGTTAATATAAGGTGATTTTCCATATACTTAATGTATACTGAAATGCTGCAAGTCATGTCTCCTAAATATTAGGATGGAGTTATCTTACTGTCTTTTACTCACACAATAGCTTATATTCTGTATAAACTTTACAACAATTAATAACCTCAAATTATGGCACACGCGAGTGTTGTGAATATTAAAACTTATTTGAATTAAGATGGAGAAAGAAGAAATTATGATTTGTTTTCTCAAAACCGGCTATTAGATGCTTCATTACATTTATGTCCTAAGTTGAGACGAGTCGGGCTTATTAGAGCTATAAAGACAGCTTTTATATCACTAGTCAGACTTATTACTGAAGAGCATACTGTTGCCAATATTATAAAGAGTGATTCGCATTTTATGTCCATTATAGCTTTGTTTTGCACATTAAGTAAAACTTTTCTCTCCGACTAAGACCGGATTTTGAAAAACAAAAACCGTTCTTTTTTTTGCTAAAATTCAATAAATATATCCTATCTATCTCCTACGATTTAGTTTGCCTTTCGGCTGAAATCATGCGATGACGATTACATACTGTAACTAGTCATATCATATTCAACGGCGTGATAGCTGCAATAGCTGAACCGACTTCTGAGCTATGTCTCGCATCGTTACGTAAATAAGAACCAGACCAAAAACGCAATTCTCACAACAGGCAGCTGACACCCTTCACATTTTTAATCTGTAGCAAAAATCATTAAAAACATTTCATTATATCGTCGACACCAATGAAATATGCATGACGTCAAAGTAGCAGTCACAACATGCACACGATAACAAAGTCCAAAACTGTGCCACAGTACACATTAATATTAACATAGGTACAGTATTTCAACTAGGACCAAATGGTCGCAGTCACTAATCTAGATTCTCCGTCTCCGTGGAAGCTAATTCTGAATTCCCGATGGCTAAATTCAATACACTTTGCCTGACTTGGGAATCGAACCCAGGACCTCTATTCAGCAGTAGCGCTTGCGAACACTGCACAAACAAAGCAGTCTCAAACATACACATTCAAACGCGTGCACACGAAGACTAAACATGCTTCAGGTAACGGGTTCCTCATGAGTCAGTCGGGGCTGTGGCATCGAGGCAGGTGGTTACGTTTCATATGTAACTAGCGACCCGCCCCGGCTTCGCACAAGTGCATGAATTATACATATAAACCTTCCACTTGAATCACTCTATCTATTAAAAAAAACCGCATCAAAATTCGTTGCGCAGTTTTAAAGATTTAAGCATACATAGGGATATAGGGACAGAGAACGTGACTTTGTTTTATACTATGTAGTGAAGTGTAACATTACAAAAAGTTGAACTGACAATCCCAACACCCGCATTTTATCATCGTCATCATTTCAGCCCGGAATCACCCCCCGTAGAGTATAGGGCTCCCCTTTCTTCTGCCACTCGTCTCCGTTCTGTGCGTCCCTTATCCAACACCCGCATTTGATTTTACCAAAAGCTGAGATCTTCTTCATCTTCGTAACACTCTTGGCAGAGCGGTCGTGGTCACCAAGTAGCGGCTTTCGTATTGGCAGTGGTCGTAAGTCGAATAACATTTAATGTTATTCGACTTACGACCACTGCTCCCTGCTGAGATACTGCTGAAGCACTGGTCGTCATTAAACTGTTGTGCACCAGTCACTACTCACGCGAAAACAATTTCCAAAACTGTGTCGCAGTAGACATATTAATATTAACATACAGTATTTCAGAAATCGGCTCACACACGAACTCTAAGCATGTGTCCGTTAACAAGATATTCGAGAGGAAGTCGGGGCTGTCGGATCGACACAAGTACCAAACTGAGATACGGATCATATTTTATACTGTGGTGCACTGCACGCGACATTAATGTCCGAAACTGTGCTGTTCTTTTGTGCTTGTTTCCTATTGTGTGATGTCATCGTTGCGTTTATTAACTTGGAGTGTCAGAGGCATGATGTGTGTGGAAGAGGACAATGGACGTTGTGTCAATCTGCAGCTGCAATACTGCATAATTAGCCTATCAGTTCTACTTTTCGCATCGATCAGTTTGTGCCCAGTGTGCAGCTTTAGAGCGTCACAGGTGTCATTCAGGTCGTCAAAAATGCAGGTAAACGGACACCTGGAACACTCCAGCAGGTGGGGCATAGACTGATCCGGAGCGCCGCTCCCGCACTCGATGTCGGAGTAATCAGTTATACCCTATTTTGCCAGATTATGTTTGCAGAGGCCTAATCAATTGCATACCCAAGGGTATGCAATAGACATATTAATATTAACATACAGTATTTCAGAAATCGGCTCACACACAAACTCTAAGCATGTGTCCGTTAACAAGATATTCGAGAGGAAGTCGGGGCTGTCGGATCGACACAAGTACCAAACTGAGATACGGATCATATTTTATACTGTGGTGCACTGCACGCGACAGTAATGTCCGAAACTGTGCTGTTCTTTTGTGCTTGTTTCCTATTGTGTGATGTCATCGTTGCGTTTATTAACTTGGAGTGTCAGAGGCATGATGTGTGTGGAAGAGGACAATGGACGTTGTGTCAATCTGCAGCTGCAATACTGCATAATTAGCCTATCAGTTCTACTTTTCGCATCGATCAGTTTGTGCCCAGTGTGCAGCTTTAGAGCGTCACAGGTGTCATTCAGGTCGTCAAAAATGCAGGTAAACGGACACCTGGAACACTCCAGCAGGTGGGGCATAGACTGATCCGGAGCGCCGCTCCCGCACTCGATGTCGGAGTAATCAGTAAAAGTTTTAAATCAATTGCATACCCAAGGGTATGCAATTGATTTAAAACTTTTTAAATAATTCACTACCGGGAGCCAAGTGTTATTGGAGCTTCACAAAGCCTTTCAGTAGCCACTGGGAACTAAAGAGAGAGAGAGAGGAAAAGGCTATGCTTGTTCCTTCTATTCGAGGTCTAAACAGAAGCAGACCTTCAGGAGATCCGATGACTGGTGAAGGCCGAAGAAATCCGCTGGATGTGTGGGGAACAGAACCGGTCGATGTGGTTCCTATTGGAAGAGGTTTATGTCCAGCAGTGAAAATCTTTTAGCTGAATGAATTTTAAAGCATATAGTTTCTTGGACATGCCTGACCTAGTTCTCATACCAAATTCTGAGCGAGTTAAGTCAATAATAACTTTGAGATCAAAAGTGCCCTCGTCTATCTAAATGTCGGTATAAATGTCGGTTTAAATTACATCACACTACTAAAGCTCATATTAATTTTGTTCTAGATGAAAAAGCAACCAGCAGTATTTATTAACTTTTCAACTTACTTATTTTACCAAACTAACGAACATGTCGAACACTTTATTACTATTTACTGTGAGCCACTAGAACATCAACAAACATACTAAAACAGACACAAAATGCACAACTTTCATAAATCAAGTAAAATTACATCTCTAGCGAGCGAGTCATACGGTGTAATCTTTATTAGTGGAAACTTTTCACTCTGTATTAGTCCCCGGGCCCTCGTTCGCTTTACAAATTGTTTTACTGCATACACACACGTGAAATAAAGAGCATAGACAACGCTTTTTGGATGAAAGTCTCTTGTTGTTGGGAAATGGTTGATGAGAAAAAATTGTTTTAATAAAGTCTTCTTTGAAATAAAGAGAGAAAAATAAATAATAAATGTGACTTTTCAATACATACTTTCTAAGTGTCTCTTAAACATCTTTGACATCTGTGAAGGAAATCATCGTGAGGCAAACTAGACATACAATAATTAATAAAAGTCTGAAATCACCATTCCGCCTTCAGCAAGCGTGGTGATTATTGCTCGTGCCCTTGTCCTATATGAGACGAGGCCTGGTATTTTTCATAATCTTAAAAAATAACTGGACCAAAAGACCAACAATTACGGGCTGCTATTTTTTTTATATTAAAATAACTGCAAATTACTACGGACCAAACAATAAAAAATTACGTAAAAATATCACAATAGTAGCCAAAAATTGTCACATTGCCATATTACAAGGAGACATTTTAATTTACAACAAAAAATAAACAAATGGCAAGAATGTCATTTAGTCAAAAATGTCATAACGCACAAAAATCTGGGTGTTTGTCGTACCTACGAACGTACGTAGGTAGAACGTATCGTAGGTTCACGTCGTTCTGGACGAGCTCAGAATATTTTGCATCACGAAAAAAATTAAAAGCCCCACCCCCTCACTCGCCCGGTCTTCGTGTTCAATTAAAATTGTATGTAACCTGCGTACGTACGCGTGTTATGCTATGTTACGGTACTGTTTTTTTTGGACGGTTCATATCATTCTTTTCGACTGAAATGATGGTGATATTGGCTTCGTCTTATTTTTATAACCAACCTTTTAATCGTAGAATAATTAAATCAAAATCAAAGCATTTATTTCAAGTAGGCCAGTTACAGGCACTTTTGAATTGTCGAAACAAAGACAACAATGAAATGTAGCTACAGTCTCAGTCACAAGGCATAAAAACTATGAAAGTACTGTAGTTGTCCATTCCCTTACGTAGATCTCTATGGAGAAGAACGGGCAAGAAACTCTATGGACACTCTTTTAAATCAGAATATTTTTACAAAACCTTGGTTACATCATTCATGTTGAGATGATACATTATGTGAGAGCGTTGTAGCAAGATGTGCACGTTAAAAGTGTTCATAATAAAAAAACAATTCAAATATAAAATAATTAATTCAAATAAACCGTGGCAACCAAGAGATGACCAGTCACAACTGACAGCGCCCGTTCACGAACATGACGCATGTATCAGCACCATTCAACTCAACCATTTTGAAGGGAACTAAATGATCCCACACACGCGCCACCATCAGCAAGACATTTGAGTGCATGCATGACATACTCTTAATCGCCAGGCCACATTCAAGTCAAGAAAATACGTAGGTTTCCAGCGAATGATAGCTTTCTAGTACATAGTACTCACACAATATGGGCTATGCGGTTATATAACACCAAAAAAATTGAATCTAAACAATGCAAAGATAGTTGCAATCTTCAGCAGCTCCAACAATACTATTTAATGCTATCCATTAATCCATTTATGCGCCCTTGTCCATGTGGAGCAGGACCGGCATTGAGCCAAGCATTTTTATCAGAGATATAATCGTCCAACTTATAATATGCTTGCTAACATAGTGTGCGTTTAATGCATGTTTTAAATTTCGTCTCATTCAGTTCAAGAATACTTTGTAGAATTTTATTATAGCATCTCAAACAGTACCCCATGAAAGATGAGTCTACTTTAGCGAGTCTGACGCATGGCTGAATTAATTAGTCTCTATTTCTAGTACTGTAATTGTATCTGTCACCTCTTTTATCAAAAAGATATAGATTTTTTCTTACGTACATTATGTTTTCGTAGATGTATTGACAATGTACCGTCATGATGTTAATTTCCTTAAACAGTTCCCTTAGAGAATCGCGCCTAAGAAGATTATGTATGACTCTGATGGCTCTTTTTTTGCAGAATAAATATAGACTCAATTTCTGCTTGCAGCCCGTCCTCATAACAGAATGCCATAAGACATTATACTCGTACCACGAAAGTAACTAAAATATACCAATGCTGCTGAACTTAGGCGCCCTGCAAGAGATGTTAAATGAGAACCCCATTGTAGCCTTGAATCAAGCGTAATCCCCAGGAAAACCGTTTTATATACGAATTAGTATATAAAAAAAGAATTCAAGTTATGTTGTATTGTATTGTATAACGGGCTGGTGTCCGCAACTCCACGTCCAATGCGCGTATTTTCAAATCAAATCAAATCAAAATATTTTTATTTCACATAGGCCTACATGGGCACTTATGAAACGTCGACAAAAAGGTGCACGGTTCGGGTTGGTCGTTTCCTATGGAGAAGAACCGGCAAGAAACTCCATGGTTACTCTTTTAAAATGATTAGTTTTACAATATTATCATGTTACAGCATTAGTACTCAAGTATGGGGGGACAGCATAGGCCCGACAATAAGTCGTTGCTTACTACACAAGAAAAACGGAAAACAAGATAAGAGGTTAACAAAAGTTAACACACATCTAGGAATCTACAAGGCCTACACTGTTCACACATTCACAAACAATCGTTAAAAAGAATCTATACAAAGGCAAGAAAATATTATAAAAGACTAAATTAAACAAGTGACAAAAATATTGTCATCAGTGCTGCAACTATTCTGAACAAAGGGTGTTTAAGTGATGTGATAACCATTGTAAAAAAAGAAAAAAAAAAAAAAACCATTGTAAGTTAAAATGAAAAGAAAAAAATAAAATTGATTGAGAATAGTTAGAGACATCCACATATTTGTGCTGTTTATGAGCTACCAGGGAAGCCACATGCGCAGAAGGAACTAAAGCCAAACCTCTTTATCTTCAACGTAGTCCTTGATTTTGTAATATGCTTTTTTAATAAGGACACGTTTAATGTAATTTTTGAACTTTCCATCGGTCAGTTCTATAATTTGAAATTTTGCGTGCTTCAAGTTATGTTATGTTAAAAACCCTGTCCGATCCATGAGGGTATTATTAGGTAATGATGTTAGATTCCATTTATGTAATCCTTTTTGGATAACCAGTAAAAAAAATACCCCGATAAAAATTTAACAAAATTTACTAAAAATGAGAAAATTGACATGACAACGGGCACGAGCGGCGCACGGTGGATTCTGTACTATGGAGCGTTTGGTCAAAAAGAATTATTTTGAAAATGTAGGTAGATGATTATTGTTTTTCAATCTAATAAACTGAAGGTATATTACCTTCGTTTTAGATGACCAAATTAGTATTTGCCGTCTAGTATTATTTTTATAATTCATCAAACGTCAACTGTTTTCTGTTTTCTTTGTTGTTCACTGCGGATAGCCAAGTTTTGTTCGGACTTTGAAACAAATATTTCTTTACGAGTAAGAATATATAGTTAATTTAAAAAATCATGAGTGACGATGAAGGTATGTAGTATTTAAAACATATTTATGTAACACTTTACGATAGTTAATTACTTGGCAAAAAAATCTTATTTCGAGATCACTGTATTTTGAAGATGCAATTTTGATTTTGATTTATATTTCTACATGGGGGATTTTGCCGTAACAAATATTGGTTTTTCCTGACCCCTATGGTAAAGTAGTATACAAATTTGACTTCAATAGTTCGAGCAAAATCCCTGATTGTGGATGACAGGGTTCGGAAGTTAAGGGGTAGTGGATTCTCAATTTAAGCCGTTCGTATTTAGGATGATTTAATTCACATAAATAATGAATTGTAGCTGATTTTATAGTCTTTTTTGTATGTTCTTTGTTATTAGGAATGGACTACCCAATAACAAGAAGGGAAATGTGTGAAAGATCGTTTTCACTCCAATAAAAAAAATTTGATAGCAAGTTTTTAAAATTTTAAAAACTTGCTATCAAATTTTTATATTGAATTAATTAGAGGAAATGATTATAATTATTGCTGAAACCAAGTGTCCTACTTCAGATCTACCAGCACTTAAAGAAACCTTACAATTTTTTTTAAACAATATAAGGCTAAGTGGTTGTCGTCGAATAGGGACAGAAAACGATTCTTTCAAAATAATTCGTCATGGTTAGAGGGTTTGTGCATTTTCAAAAAATGTCTTCAGAAAAAAGTCAGCCCAGGTAGGCCGGTGAAGGACTTCGCTCAGTCTAGTGACCGTAGTAAACGTAGAAAAACTGAAAATTTACGGGCATCCACTCCTGCCGATGAACTGCTTTTTTATGCTGAAATGAAACTTCGATGTGAAGGCCAGCTTGACAAATCAAAGAAAGTTAAAAATATCTCGTTACAGCAAGTAACAGAAACAGGATTTGAACAAAGGGAAGTGTCTCCTCAATCCGCTCTGTCCATGTTGACGGAAGCTAAGTTAAGAAGAAAGCAATATAACGTGGTAAGAAGCTACGCGCCACATATTTTTCCTTCGTATAAACGTGTACAAGAGGCCAAACGTGAATGTTATCGCGAAAATATTGTGGTGACTGAAACTACTGCGCGAGTACCGCTACAGAACTTGCGCGACCATACTGCTAGAAAACTTCAAGAAAAGACACGCTCACCGATATTTTTAAATCCTTCTTGGTATCTTCGGACCCAGTCGTATCTGCTGTTATATATATTCTCACAACCCTTGAGCATCCAAGGGTTGTGAGAAAATATAAAACAGCACTTCCAAGTGAAGTTATAGAAATGATTTTACCCCAATAGACGTACACTAGATTTATATTTTGGTAAGCAATAAAGAATTGAAATTTATTTTTTGTTTACGTTATTTGAAGGGTAATATTTTAATCAACAGATCAAGGTAATGCAGTTACATTGCCATAACACACGTCTATAAACTAGTTTCTGTCGAAAAATGTAACTAAATAATTTTGACCAAACGCTCCATAGTGCAGACCCCACTGTGCGGCGCCACTCCGGTCGCTTCTCGAGTAGTGACGTCATAAACAAACAATTGCCGATCGAACATACTAATGCCGTCGCCGGCGATGGTGTGGTCACCTTTTAAAAGTTGTCAGATTTTAGGGAAATGGAGGTAATTTGTGTACAATAAAAAAAAAAAACTCTTAACGTCAAACATCGATCTGTGTGATTTAATTCGTTAATAATATATTTTCCCAATTTAAGTGGCCTAAAAGTACAGTAATACACTCTAAAAAAGTGGTAACTTCAGTGACAGTGTTATCAAGGCTTGAAGCAGCAAATACGCGTTGAAGAAAGTGATAACAGTGCAAGCGTATGTTTTCGCTTATCAATACAACAACACCACAACAACAGGTTTGGCTGTCAATTGTTTATAACAATAAGTCTACGCACGGAATACTGTGTCATAATAACAAAAACAACATAAATTCTTAACAAGAAACAGTCGTAGATTTTTGAACTATCGTAAACAAAAGACAGATGACTCATTAACGGTGCATTTAAACGAAATGAGAAACCATCGACCAATCACACAAAGTTGACTGACTTGTCATAAGAATCTTCGTTCGGAAACCTGACTTTGCTGTGCTGAATACCAGCTTTTTGAGACGACGTTCCGTTACACGAATAACTAATAAATTTAGAATATTAAAATTTAGAATATAAATATTATTATCTTGGTATAAAAAGGAGGCATGCAGCAATATCACATAACGTAAAATACAAAGAACTACTTCTTTAAATTATATCAGCAGAGACAGTTCAACAACACTTTTTTTGTTTTTAAATTTTAAACAATCTGTTAATAATTTGAACAGTTGATAACGTATTTGAAAACCATATAACTTATCATTATTTAACGCTTATTGGGAAAATCAACTGACACTGTAATCAACTGTTACTCCAATGGACAACTTCGAAATGGAAAATATTACTGTCCGTAAACCACCGAGGTCAAATTCCATGGACAACATTTTAAACACTAACTTGAGCTCTAATTCTACGTTACTAGACACTACAATGATGAGTTTGCCAAATACTTCACTGAATGACAGCGACGCTATTGCCAGCTATAGAGACACGATAAAAAAATTAACTATGGAATTAGAAAGCGCTCATCATGAGATTGAGAACTTAAATAGTGAAAACTTTCGCCTAAAACTGGATATAGGCCAATACCAAAAAGTCATTGAAACTTACAAGAATGTGAATTTATTAGAAACTAAAAGTTTAACGCCGAAATCTGGACGCAAAGGAAATATGCTAAAAACGAGCTGTTTTTCTACCCCGACTAAGTTGAGTCTTCCTCCTACGATAACTCAACCTGAAACTGCCACAGTAACGCAAACCCCAAACGATGTTGGTAATATTTCTTTTGACACAGCCGGATCAATTTGTAGTTCTGAGGGAATAAGGCATGCAAAGTCACCGTCTAACAATATTCAAAATTCCAGTACGTGCAATCCAAGTGTGCAAGACACTCGAAGTCAAGTGACTTCTTCTATCTTGGATACGGATCTGAAAACGGTTGATATGAAGACAACCAGCGTGCGGCAAGCAAACGTAAACCCGCAGCTGACGACACAACCACAAACTCAAACTCAAACAACTGCTACCCAGAGAGTTATGATTTTTGCCGATCAACTAGAATTCGATGTCCGAAACATTCTGCAGGACTATCTTGGAAAAAGGTTTGCCGTGACAGCAGTCATAAAACCGAATGCAACTACTAAAGAAGTATTGAAAACCTGCGCAAG
The DNA here is from genome assembly GCA_950022335.1 of Eurois occulta. Taxonomy (NCBI): domain Eukaryota; kingdom Metazoa; phylum Arthropoda; class Insecta; order Lepidoptera; family Noctuidae; genus Eurois; species Eurois occulta. Next base: position 3,905,323 of record OX465486.1, read on the forward strand.
TATGTGTAAAGACTTTAAAAAATCAGACTTTGTGATAATTCTAACAGGCTCAAATGATATTAACCCTATGGATATTCAAACGTATTTATATCACACTTTGTGTCAATTAGATTTCACCAATGTGTTAGTAGGCCAAATATACAATCATAATTATCTAAATGAAAAAAATGTAAATAATTTATTGAAATTTGTATGCTATAATTGTAAAAATTCGTGTTTCGTACCATTGCATAGTGATTTTAAAATGTTATCAAATTACGTTAACAAACTTCATGCCTGCAGATTAATTCACAGACAAATTCTGCATATAAATTACAAAAATAACTATCACTATTATACTGAGAAATTAACTACTAAGATAGGGCAACAATGTACAAGGGACGTAGGTGTACAAACTGATAGTTTGATTGATGTGGGTGTACAGACTTGTAATATTGATACAGCGGCTCAAGAGAGTGATGAGTTTTTTCGTGAATAATCATGAGTCTACCTTAACACTTTTACATCAAAATATAGCCGGGGTATTGAATAAGCGTGACCAAATTTCGTTTGCCATATCAGACTTACTAAATAATAATATTAGCGTAGATGTACTGTGCCTTACTGAAACGTTCTTGCTAGAAGGGACTGAAAAAAACTTTCGCCTTAAAGGCTTCACGACAGCAGCATATTATTCGAGGAAAACATCCAAAAGAGGGGGCGTCACTATTCTTGTAAAAAACGACATTGAATTTAAAATTATACAGGAAACACAAAAACTAAGTGAAACATGTGTATTTGAATGCTGTGGTTTGGAACTAATTAAATATGGTATAATATTAATCTGTCTTTATAGAACACCTTCCTCAAATGTTACGATTTTTATTAATAAACTAGATACCCTTTTGATAACGCTTTGTCGAAATACAAGAAAGAAAATTATTGTGTGTGGAGATACAAATATAGATATTTTAAAGCAATCTAAGGAAAGTAGAGATTATAATTACTTGTTAAATACGTATAACATAAAACATGCTATATTAACTCCAACTCGAGTAACAGAAAAGACACAAACTTGTATTGATCACATCGCAACCACTATCGAGAAAGGTACAGCAGTAGTACACCATTTGGGTTTATCGGATCACTTAGCTCAGTCCTATGCCTGGCCTATTGCAACGCGGAAGCAGCCTGTTTTGAAATGGTGGTATGAACTCAAACGAGATTTTAGTGATGAAAATAAGAATAAGTTTTTAAAATCAATGTCGTGCTTGTCCTTTAACGATGTATATGAGGAAACCTCAACGAACGAAGCATTCGGTAAATTTTTCGACACATTCTTACTTTTTTATAAGCTCTGTTTTCCTACTGTTCGCGTAAAAGTTACTAATAAAACACTAAGTAAATTAAATTGGCTTACTAAAGGAATTAAAATAAGTTGTAAAAATAAAAGTAAATTCCACTATAAACAGAAACACAAAAATAATGAACCCCACAAAAACCAGTACAAAAACTATTGTAATATATTGAAAACGTGCATTTTGACGTCACGGAAATATAATAATACAAAGTACATGAATAAAGCTCAAAATAAGTGTAAAGCAGCGTGGAATCTGATAAAACGACATACTAACACAGATTTAAAGAATACATGTATCTCGAAAATTACAGTTAACAACAACGATTATGTGAGTCCCGACTCTATTGCAGAGCATTTTAATAATTTGTTTATTAACTCAGTTAACAGGAATAGCCCAGACAGTACACATCACTCTAGCTTAAATCATATGGAAACCATTGAGTCAATCGGAAATTCTATATTTCTCTACCCACTGGACGGCAGTGATTTAAAAAAAATTGTTATGTCTCTAAATGATTCGAAAGCAAGTGGTTATGATGAAATTCGTACTGATATTGTAAAATTATCTGTAAATATGATTCTAGAACCTCTTTTATATACTATTAACCTCTCACTAGAGCAGGGAATATTTCCTGATATATTAAAGAAATCAATAGTGAGACCATTGTTTAAAAAGGGAAACAAAACACAAATGGACAATTACCGGCCCGTTGCACTAATACCAATATTTTCAAAAATTTTTGAGAAAGCTTTTTCTAATAAATTATTAAACTTCGTTGAAAAACACCAAATTATAAAGGACGAACAAAATGGTTTTCGCAGGAATAGAAGCACGTCTTTAGCAGCCTTTCAATTAATAAAATCAATTACGGAGTCTATTGATACTAAAATTCCAGTTTCAGTACTTTTTATGGACATGAGTAAGGCCTTTGATCATGTCAGTCATGAACGGTTGTTAGAAAAAGTTTCCAGATACGGAGTAAGAGGAAAAGCATACGACTGGCTGAAGTCATATCTAACTGATCGAGTACAGGCAGTAGAAGTATCAAGTTATAATGATCAATCCAAAACGCGAGAGTTATTTCAGTCTTCGTTTTTGTTAAATAGTTATGGCGTTCCTCAAGGCAGTATTTTAGGGCCGCCGCTATTCTTGCTCTACATTAATGATTTCGTAAATATCTTGAGTCATAAATGTGTCCTATTTGCTGACGATACCACTATTATATTAAAAGGCACCAGGAAAAGTACCTATGAGCAGGAAATAAACACGGCTCTCCGAACGTCCATAGAATGGCTAGAAGCGAACAATTTAAAGGTCAATATTAGCAAAACAAGATTTATGCAATTTCATACTTACCGAACAAAACCGTTAAACCTAAATATAATATATAAAGGTAACGTCCTGACAGAAACTGATACAGTGAAATTTCTTGGAATATCCTTAGATAAATTTTGCTCCTGGAAAAGCCATGTCAATGATGTTTGCGGTAAAATTAATAGTTTTGTCTACCCTCTGAGGCGTATTAGCTGCGAGATATCTAGAAACGCTGCAATAACTGCATATCACGGCTATATATCCTCCATTTTGCGGTATGGCATCGTTCTTTGGGGTCGCTGTGTGGAAATTGATCAAGCATTTATAATGCAAAAAAAGTGTTTAAGGGCTATATTTGGGTTGAAACAAATTGAGTCTTGTCGCCCATTCTTTAGAAAGTATAAGATCCTTACTTTACCGTGCATCTATATCTTGGAATCTTGTATATTTGTTTTCAAGCACAAGAGTCTTTTTCACCAAGCGACAAGCTACTATGCCCCTCGATCTCATAATACTAACAAGTTATACAAACCCAAGACGAATCTCACACTGACATCGAACAACAGCTATATCATGTGTATAAGATTATATAATAAAATTCCAAGTACTATAACGTCTCTCCCATTTTTTAAATTTAAGCGTATCCTTACGAAAATGCTAATTGATAAATGCTTTTATAGTGTACTTGAGTTTCTAGATTATAAGTTGTACGTCCCGCATTGTAGTAAGTGTCCCATTATTAATATAATTAATTGTTACCAAATAAGAATGGATTTAATACAATTTACTGACTATTTGCATGATTAAGATTGATTTATTTTTCTTGTGACATTAAATAATTATGTAAAGTTTGCACGCCGACATTAATGGCAGAATAAGAGATTCATGCACTTTATTTTTAAGATCCCTCTGTACCTTATTTACGCAAATAAATGATTTTTGTTTGTTTGTTTTTGTTTTGTTTGTTTGTTTAATACAATCTAGCATTTTAAAATTCATTAACATGTTTACTTTCATGAATATTTTATGTTTCATATTTTATTTAGTAATGTCTTACTCATTGGTATACTTATTGGTATTGTAATCTGTGGAGAACGTAGTGGGTAGCATAATCGTTTAAAAAAAATGTAATATTCAAGATATTATGAGTAATTCTTAGTGTCCTACTGTTTGTTTCTCCTTACATAAATAAATAAACTTATATGCAGGGGCATAGAAAAAAAGGAAAAAGGAAAAGGAAAAAAAAAGGGGAAAGGGTTCCGGACAGGGTTTTTTAAGAAATTGTATAACTTTTATTTTGTGTGTCAATTTTAAGGGCTGATTTTTTTTTTGTTGTGTTATGAATTAAATTATACGTGCTACTTTTGGACACTACAATTATAATATTAATGTTTTTTTTTAATGATTGGGTATTCGAAGCGTATTTTTGCCACTTTCTCTGATTTGGTGTTGAGTCATGGCTGAGATAAAAAATAAATAATTAATTCTAAAAAAAAAAAAAATCTACAAAATTAAAAAGAAACCAGAACCGCCTATTGCCTGTTAGTACCAAAGTAAGTTTTCAACTCAAATATGTAATTTATTTGTCATGTATGTATGTTAAATATAGCTTGTTGAAAACTCAACATTAAATGGCGTCGCATGATTCTCACCAATAAAGGCAGCGTTTCACTTCACGCGTTGGATTTATTTTTACACAGTGCCGGCACATATTTAATCTGATGACTCAGCGTGTGTTCCTGCCTTACTATTGTTTCGCGATCATGTACCCTTTTATCTGATACTCGATAGTAAAACTCTTTTAGTCATTTCAGTTTTATTCAGCTGTAAAGAACAATTTACTTAAAATCTATTATTCTAAGTAAATGCTGCTGCAGGTGCTGAAAACCTCAAACGGCGCAAATACAATAATTTAATTGGTAGTTATGTGTTTGAGCCGTTTGGGGTTGAAACACTAGGGCCATGGGATCCGAGTGCCCACCTAGTTTTTCGGGAAATCGCCAAGCGGTTGGTCGACTCTTCACGTGACCAGAGGGCGGGCCTATTTTTTGGCCAAAGAATCAGCATTGCCATCCAACGTGGTAATGCTGCCAGCCTTCTGAGCACTTTTCCTGTTGACAGCGATGCGGACGAATTTTTGGACGCCCTGTAACCCTTTTATACTTGTACATATTTATTTCTATTATAGTTTTGTAGTTTGTAAATAATTAATATTTTGATTAAAGATAGTAGTAAATTGTTGAATAGTATTTACTATTCAATTCAAAACTTTAACCCAATACGATTATCAGCCACCCCTTTTTTTATTTTCACGAAGATATTGGGCACCACTTCTTCAAACACACTGAATCTTCCCACGAATCGGATATCTAACAACCAAAATCTACTCTCACTACGTTAGAGTCATTACACTCCCAGCTAGATTTCAACATGGTATCGAGTGGCTGCTACATCTTGTCTACGCCCCTACGCCGTAGCCCGTAGACAAGCGCTACGCCTCTACGCCGTAGCTCAAAGGTTACATGAACTGAAGTGCTGTAGGTTCCGTCTGACATTGAGACGACCTCTCAACTGAGCTAGGGGTACGACGATAGACAAATATATTATGCTGTATCTCACAAATAGAGTGAGACGAGTTACGTCAGCTTGCTTTAACGGAGATCTAAGGGTTAATATGGCATGTGATTTAGAATTTGACTTAATTATAAGAGACAATTGGAACCAACAATAACAGGATAATAAATGTAGGCAATATAATGAAAGGATAATTATCATTAAAACCATAATCATTAAAATCAAGGTCTCCCTTTAAAATTTTCTAAGTGACCGCAAATGACTATATTTTCGTAACAATAAACCCTTAGTAATTCAAAACTCTAACCTTTTAGTTAACAACAAAAGGTATACAAAGGTTTCGTGTGTCTAACCACAGTACGCTTATCAACGTTGATTTTGTTCTTATCAGATATTCATAATTGCTAGCTTTTAAAAGTAATGAAATAATTGGTACGGTGCCAATTAACCTACATGAGTTTGGTTAAAGTTAAATAAATATACAATTTTTAAATGTGACGTCATTAATTATGCAGCTTGTGGTTAATGAGAACCACGCGAATTGATCAGGTTCTATAGTTAAGCGGCACATGATGCGGCCGGTTAGTAGATGGGTGACGATTCCATTTCCACCAAACGGCTTGCATCGCATCGAATCGGAAAGGATACGAACGGATGCGGCTAATGCCGATGCGTCCGGCAGGATGTTGACGCATACGATCGGCGCCGTACCGTGTCGCTTGCGAACGTATCCATTTCTGCGCCTGGTCGTGTAGACGTGTGACGACAGCCGAAAGGATCTGATCGGATACGACGACAGGTGAAAGGAGCCGATCGCGCGTCGTAGCATACTTTCGGCTACGATCGCGTGTCGCGGAAGACGGCACGGTTTGGTAATATGGACTTTAAATACTGTGTACATAATTTAATATCGTTTAAAGATTGTAAAATCCGTTCCGATCCGATGCGATGCAAGCCGTTTGGTGGATATCATCTTTTACCCTCTGTCATTTGACATCGCTTTGAAACGATTGTCTTATGTCTGAAAAAGCACACACGTTAGAATTGACGTTAGCAGTGATAATTTATTGACTCTCCAAAACTTAAGATGCATTTTGTGGAAAAAAGAGATTTTATGACGCGAATATAAAATTCGAATTAAATCCATAACTTCAAGCCCGTCAAGCTTCATGCACCATACAACAACTATCAACTAAACACACAGAAACACACCCAACCAGCAAATCTTAACATCAAAATTTCAAACGTCAACCGTTAAAACAATATACGGTTCAACCCTAAACCACTAACAATAAATGTGTAGTCATCAACAATGATTCACGGAATACGGCGCAGGGTTGATATACGCCACCTCCTTGCTAAGATACAACTACGCCAGTGACCGCAAGAGGGCGCTGCGAACGCCATGATAAACTGTTATTGGCCCTCGGCCCTTTGGCCAAATGAATGGTCAGGCACGAATCTAGATTTGAGTAATGGGTTATAATAAAGCTGGTGTCGTGTAGGAGGCAACTGTTTTAGGTGTGACTGAGATATAAATAAATAAAAACAATGGTACAAATCTAACCGACTGCAATGGAGCCAAAAGGAGAACCACTTTAATGAGTTAATTACTAAAAAATCTCGCGGCGAGTGTTCCGGTCTTACTGAATTTGTTATTTCTTGTGATTATACCCTTTTTTGGGTTCCATACCCAAAGGGTAACCAACGGGACCCTGATACTAAGCCTCCGCTGTCCGTCCGTCCGTCTGTCTGTCAGCGGGCTGTATCGCATGATCCGTAATAGGTAGACAGTTTTAAATTTTCAAAGAATGTGTATTTTTGTTGCCGCTATAACTACAAATAATAAAAATTAAAGGGGAGCTCCCTTTAATTTTTCCCTTTAATTCCCTGCTGCGATGGCACGGAACCCTTCATGCACTTGGCTGGTATTTAAATTTAAGTTTTACATGGGTGTTTGAAGAAGCTATAGCTCATCTGAACACCTATTGTAAATACAATACATGTCATAAACTAACATCAATTTTTGTGTTTGTCTGTGTTACCACGTTGTTATTTTAAACTACGCAACGGATTTTGATACGGTTTTTATCATTATTTAATAGATAATTAAAGGTTTATGCATAAGTACAACAAACATAACAATTAAACTCACATATATATAACAAAATCTATATGTTTTGACAAGACGTAAAAATTGATCGAAGCAGGGGCTGGTCGCTAGGAGGTATATGATAAAAAAACTGTATAAACATGAAAGAAAAAAAACCAAATTGACCAGCAGCGTTTCCTTGTACCATTTAAAAAAAAGCAGACAAAACGAAAAACTTAAAGACATAGTTTATCATGTGCCACTCAGTAAAATTTAACAACCTGCTCCAAAACAGACAAAAGCTCAAACAACAGCCCCAACAAAAGCACCTAAATTACGCTTCACTCTCAAGTATAAATAAACTCGCACTTCACTTGAAACTCTAAACTTGGTTCCGAATTCAGTACAGCGTGTTCGCTAAGTGATATGCACTCTTAACTTTTTGGTCCTCGTACTCCTAGCTCGCTTCATCTGTTTGAGAGACAGATGCTCTCTGGATGCACTTCTTGAAACAATGTGACAGAATTAAAGCGGTGGAGAAAACGTTTTAAACTAATTACTGTCACTAGTGGCAGAAAGTGCGACTGTTGGTAGGTAGCTGGCAGATGAAAGCTGTCCTGTACACCGGGAAGCATAACTCAACAAATATATTTTTCGTGAAAAAATTGCATAAATATGAAAATCATCATCGTTAGGCAGAGGGAACCTATAAATTACACAGCCACATTTCGCCAGCTATGTTAAAGTCCCATGGAAAAACCCAATATAAGACTGTTGACCCCGGAATCGAATCCAGGAACTAATATTCATCAGTAGTGCTTGCCACCACTAGACCAACGAGGTAGTCTACTAAACGTATTTCTCTTTTTTATAGCGAAAACTTATTGTATGTATCTGACGTCAGATGGTTGAAGCTGTCAGATACAAAAAAAAAATAACTTCAGATTTTTTGATATACCCCTCATTGCCTTACGAGAGGAGACAGCGTCTGGTCTTTAAGTACGGACCGGTTTTATGTAAGTGTGGACTGACGGTACGTTTATCTAGTTAAATTTTGTTGTGGACCTTTTGCGGTGAAGTAGTTAGTTATTACTGTAAAACATAAAATGACGGCCTAGTTGTCGCAAGCAGCGACGGCGGAGCATGAGGTCTTGGGTTCGGTTCCCAGGTCGGGCAAAGAGATATTGGATTTTTTTAGGATTCCGTACCTTTTTTTTCGGATGGAAAATCATCAAAAAAATCAGCTCTGGGCGGAGCGGACGGGAGTGTCAGACGTGTACTGACTAAACCCCATCCATATTCCTTCTTTGCCCTTTGTGTTCCAGGGCCACGGTATCTCTTTCGGTACCTCAATCGGCAAAAACGGAATCCTTATAGGATCTCTTTGTTGTCCGTCTGTCTGTCTGCCTGTCTGTCAAAACCCTTTTTCTCAGAAACGCTAAATCGCGTGGAGGTATCAAGCTGAAATTAGTATCGAATACTCGGATCTCGGATCCTCTTGGAGCAAGTAAGTCAACGCGACTGAAAGATATGACCGTTAATGTCGCATATTTTACGATTTCACAAGGGCATCAAAACCTATAGGGTAAGTACCCTATAGGTTTTAGGTTCCCGTTAGCCTAGAATCATGAAATTTGGCAAGAAGCAATGTCTTACCAGCACATGTAAGGGAAAAAATCTGAAAACCGTAAATATGTAGTTTAATAACAAAATACCTACAAATTTATACGGAACCCTTGGTGCACGAGTACAACTCACACTTGGCCGGTTTAATTTCCATTAGGAATTATCCATTTAAATATTCAAACAGATTAGCCACTTTAATGGAACAATTTTCTTAGAAAGATTTGTACATATTGATAAAAGGCAAATTATGCTAGTAATGCTTTCATACTTTGAAGATTATATACAACACTAGATAACTCTTTTTTGTTTACAGAACACTTCGTCAGACTTAGTGCATTAGTAATATAATTAAGTCGAATATTTACAAGTATACAAAGTTTGCAATGTTTGTTCTTGAGGTCATTCTAAAGGGCGAACGGACGAATAACTGACCTTGAAGTTTAGTACTTCGTAACAACTGCTAATTAAGACCTTGTGCCCGTTCTAAGACTAACTTGTGTTAACATTATAGTTACAAGTGAGTTAGAACTTAATTTATTTCGAAATTGAATTTCTTTCAACGTAAAAATGCTGAGGTATCTACACCAATTTGGATAAGCATGTCTATTTTTCTTATTGAACCGACAGTGAACAATTTGAAAATAAAATTTTGTTTTTTTTTTTACCTCCACAATCTTTCTCGAAAATTCATGTTTTGTGCCTTAAGTTATGGATTGAAAAAACCTGGCACCTCATTTCTTTAAAAAAACTGTCAAAAATGTGCTTACAGGTACAGCGATCTTCCTGAAGGTGTTAATCGATAACATGACACACAGTGTATTAAATAGTTTTAAAAAAATACGTAGGTACGTCTGACAAACTTGAATTTTAATATACATTGTTGGAAAACAAACATTGCACTGAAACTAGAGATCAAGCGCAAATCAAAATAGTTTTAACTAAAGCAACAATGTTGTTTTATTACGAGAAGCTCTCACGTATTTTAATTGAAACTACCCTACTTTCGCTTCACTGTAATAATTGAATTTCTCTTTGTAGTAGATTTGTGACGTTTAAATCTCTGGACAATTGCATCAATGAGGAAAATGTAGTGAGGAAAGCTTTGAGTATTTGTACACAGGGAGGAATTTTTTAACCTCACTTGGAGGGAAAGTACTCTAACTAACTACGACAAACTTTTGGAGATAACAAATTTTACTCAAAGGAAACATTCGTTTATTTATAAAAAGAAACAAATCTGCATTAAAATATTTTCGAGAATTTGCCTGCCACACTCGGGAATCGAACCGGCTAAAATCGATAGGGTCAATAATAAGAATCAATTCTCTCTAACAAATACGATAAATTAAATGAAAGGAAATCGATGAAATCTAAACTTATGAATTCAATGGGATAAGATAAAGCACTTTTACCCAAAGGTCCATCCAAATGTCGGAGGCACAATGGCCTATGTTTGGAGTTTTAAACATCATACTCCATTTCATCAATAATTCTTGTCGAATCAAACGATACAAGCAATATATGTGAGTATTGCTAATGCCACACTGGAAGTCTGGAACGACATTATAATTACAGCTAATAACTCCCGTGTGATGTGGAATGACAACATCTAAAACATCAATGCGCCAAAAAGTAAATCACATGAAATGTCATATAATTTATAAAATAACACACTTCATTAATTTATTATTAATTAAACGCTTTTTATTTGTTTTTTGTTGTTAATATAGTTTTATTTTATTTTCTTATTTTGTTAATCTTATTGCGTAAGATTCTGTAATATAGAGGGCACTGGCTCCTGCAACACAGGGCTATCACCTAGCACAAGAGTGAGGGACTTCACACAATTTTGTAACCACTTTCTTGTGTAAGTTTATTATTTTTCTACGCCTTTCTGATGACATTCGTAATTACTTCAAGACTACTTCAACTCTAACAAGAACAAAACGTTCTCATATATTTTACGAACATTTAAGACAGAAACCACAAAGCATATTACGGCATACATATCACATAATCAGTACATGCTCAAATAGTATTAACTAACTCCTCGTTACCTCAGGCAAATAGAATCTGCACGGCGTACGACGAACGCGGCGCGACTAATTGATCAGCTAATTTGTAGATGGCAGGTGTGCAACCGCCTTTATGAATTACAAATAGCTATATAGTTAATAACCATTAGAGAAATCGAAGGCGCCTCCTATTTCATTATACATGTTGTTGTTAATTCATCAAATGAGTTGTTAGCTTGAATTGGTGGGTGTATTATTGATGGGCTAATTTATTATTGGGTATATGTTGGGTTGATGAGATTGCTAATCTCTGTTATTATAGTGAATCTGGAATGTTACGTATTCAAAGACAAAATTATTAAATACTTAGTGCGTTTACACTTATGACGTCTGTACAGATGCCAGCATATGAAGCTACTACAATCTGTCTTTCTAAGGTTCAAGGTTGGTGGGAAAAAATTGACAATTTCGGGTAGCTTGTTGTTCAGGCGTCTGTACAAGTGTACACTCATTAAAGATCTTTCTGTCTGTACTGCGCCTATATTATTGTAGAAACTTTTAGGGTTTCTCCTCTTGCATTTAAAGTGAACTTGGATTAATAGCACTTGAATACTTTCGTTTTTGTTACTAATTAGGGAACGCTGTTTTAATCAAAGTAATTAACACACAAAAAAACTTTACGGTACAGATACATTGCTACAAGAATGACGTTGCAAGAGGGGCCGTGTTGCTGCAGGACTGTTCAAAAGAGATACCGTGGCCCTGGAACACAAAGGGCAAAATAAGGAACATGGATGGGTTTTAGTCAGTAAAACTATGACACTCCCTTCCGCTCCGCCCAGAGCGGATCATTTGATGATTTCTCATCCCAAAAAAAAAGGTCTTGATAAACATTTGTTCAATTGATTTGTGGAATGTAGTGACAAATTAGTCAGTAAAGTGTTGGCGTTAGTTCCCATTTTGGCCACGAGCCGATAGATCCGTGCACAACAGTATACATTTAAAGGGTGTAAGTAAACCCTTAACGAAGCCGAACTTGTTCTTCCCGTCATTGCGATCAATATTTTTCATTCGAAAAACGTGATTTTTCATTCGAAACAAAAAGTGGTTTACCAGCAAAAATTTTTGCGTAGGCTTAGATATACAGAATGGGTCCGTTTACACCTTTTATGACGTTAGTAGTATTGAGAGAATTAGTAATTTTACTGTAAACCCAAATTACAAATTACAAAAAAAAACAACGATTATATGAATAATCGTTGTTTTTTTTTGTAATTTGTATGTCAATTGGCAAAACAGATCGCACTACCAAATTTTTAAGATCTTGTTTGTAATTATTATCTATGTTTACGAATAAATGATTCTGAGATTTGTCTGGGCTTTCTTACTTATTTGTTAAGTAAAGTTTTCTTAATTACTGTTCCTTCTTGAAACAACAGTAATGAGAAAAAGCTGTCTGCTCACAAAATTAGTTTACTTCTTATAAGTAACATAAATATTCATTTACTAAAAATCTCAGATATAAAAAATAGAAGACACCCCCCGACCCCTCACCTTTCGCGGGTATGCTAGAAGAGATTTCTTTAAAAATAAGCATCACCTTTGTACCTATTTGTTCTGTTCCCTTCTTCTTTTCTGTATTTAGTGTGTACATAAACTGTTAAGTAAATAAATTAGAAGACACGTTGTTCATAAAAATGTAGCTTTACGACAACCTTGTCTGGGTTTTACACTAAATCTTTACCTTAACTTAACTAAGACTTCGTCTGCAAAGTATTAAGTAAACTTTAAGTTGTTACAGCTTAATTTACTTGTTACAAACAACGTAACGTGTTTAAAACATTGGTTAAATATTCATCTATTAAATTATGGATAACAGTTTACGTGGAAACCAAGAGTTTTTATGTAGTACCAACAGACCATGAAACCATCAGTATGTTATTCACATAAATACCGTAAAGGATTGCCAGGAAACGTTCTTGTTACTTTAATACACCTAATATATGATGTATTATAAAACACCTGTTTTACGCAACAAATTGTTAAGAATAATTCCAATTTAATTACCAGTTTTCCTAAAAGTTGCAGAAGATTCACTTTTAAAACAACTGAGTACTAAAATCATTAATTATCTAAAGTTATAAAAGTGACTTAAGTAACTCTCAGGTACCTCTTTTAATCTCATAAGATTTGAATAGATAAGAAACCATTTAAATATTTTAAGTGTTGTTATAATATTAATTAGACATTTTATTATTATAATAATTTGAAGAAATTCATGTTTAGTATTTAGATGTTACGTATGCCAGTCTACGGTGAAAGATATAAGATCTAGACCGCATATATAAGACATTGTGAGTTATATCAATTAGCTGGGTCACCAAACCATTGCATAAATGGTTGAGATTTATTAGAATACGAATCGATCGAATTTTACAATTCTTTTATAGTTTATTTATTTGTGTTTTACAAATGAGAAATATTCAATTCTACTCTTAAGATATTTCTTAACATCTTACCATTTCATCATTGCCCAAACCTTTGCATTTTAATGGTACATACTTCATCTGTAGAGCAATGACACACAAATGTCCTAAGATGGATCAGAACGTAAATGGCTGAACACTATCCCCTGAGATACAGGTTCCCGCCTAGTTCAGGGGGTAGGGTCAAAACTCTGAGAACCTCGTTATAACCACCACACAAAAACCATTGTTAAAATTTCATGTAGGTACCCACTAAATTGTAATTTGTTTTTAATGGTGAGAGTTTAAAAAAAAAAAAAAAAATTTATTGAAGGTCAACGCACGCTTAAAAGCACCGCACGGGATTTAGGATGATGCCGTAACTACCCATGTCGATGCTGGCCCCGTGCAGTGCTCATAACTGTGCATTGAGCTTTAACTCTGTCAAATCAAACTCTACAATGCAATATATGTGAGTGTTGCCAATGCAACACTCGGAATCACACCTAATAACTCCGCATGCTGCCCGTCAGTCGTGTCGTCGCAAACGCGACTACTGAGCATGAGGTCATGGGTTCGATTACCGGGTCGGTCAAGGTGTTATTGAGTTTTTCCATCAGGAATTTCTAAGTAGCAGCCATGGAGCCTGGATTTATGCCCGCTTGATGGCAATAGGCTCGCCCCCTATTACATGGGACTTGAAATATAACTGGCAAAATGGGTGTACTATTAGATACACCTCTGCTTAACCCTTCGGGGATTATAGGCGTAATGTTATAAACTCCGCGTGATGTGGAATTTACCTCTACTTCTACTTTCTTCTTCTACTTGCGTATCTTACTTACGCTGATAAGTTACTAGTCATTGCACGGATTAAAACTTTCTAAAACACTTCAAAAAAGCGACTGACTATTACGAGCCACCACACTGATTACTAGTTTTATAGAAAAAGGCAACACAGGCAACATGATGATCCTGCCAGGGCTGCGGGGACTGTTCGAAAGAGATACCGCGGCCCTGGAACATAAAGGGCAAAAGAAGGAACATGGATGAGTTTTATTCAGTAAAAGTCTGACACTCCCTTCCGCTCCGCCCAGAGCGGGAGGGGTCATTTGATGATTTCCCATGCGAAAAGAAAACACTAGGTATATATTTAAAAGAGGAATTGTTATGACATATATTTTAACATGCATCAAGGCTCCAACCGATACAGAGAGGGCTAAAAAGCCCTCAAGTGAAAAGTGTAAATCTTTAATTACCACATTTCCAGTTATCACTTACTAATTCACTACCATTTAGAATTACACCCCTAACTCAATGCTCCGACTGACTACCCTAAACCAAAATTCACGCACTATACAAGCGAAAAATGTGGCCGAAGGTCCCCTACCAATTGCGTCGAATCAAATCGTCGGATTACATTCCTATCGCTAGTGTTTATCACTCGCCCGAGGCGATTCGGCCTCCGACGAAATAATTTCAGCAAATGACGTTTAGGCGCCGAAAACGTCGGAAAACGTCAGTAATTGCCCTCTCGCTATATAAATTGGCTGAGTGTGTTACCGGCAGTGGGAAGGGCTCGAGGTCTAACTAAGAAATCTCGATTTCAGGGATTTCTTTTTTCGATGATTGAGTTGTGGGAAATAGATATTACAAGAAATGCCTGAATTGTGGAAACATTTCCGTCAATATAAAGCTGAGAAAAGTAAATGATTAAAATATCGACTGTTACTGATCAGATATCCATTTACATTTTGTATAAATTGGTTTAACTGCCACAGATATTACAAAAGACAAGCAGATTTTAGACCACATTACAGAAAACTTCCCGTAAACTGATGTTTCAATTCTTCCTATTTTCTATATTCTTCTTAAACCTCCCAAAATCGAGAACCGCAAGTAGTAATGTTTAGTAGCACTCCTGCAAATGAGGTTTGTCGATGGAGCTGGGGCGGTGCTTCGCGCAATTACCGCGCACCAGCGGGGCGCCACCGTCGCTCACGCTGCACAGGAATTTATGGGAGGCGCGTGTCAAACACATTTACTATACGATAACAAAAAAAACGGTAATGGGTAGGAAATTCTGGTGTTAATTGTGTTGGATTAAATGCAGGACAATGAAAATATCATCGGAATACAATACAATCTATAAAAGAATACCTCTCTCATCTAAAAAGGAGATTTTCGTGTTTTATTTCAAAGACAAATATTGTACCGGTACAGTAAAATACAACAACTAGCAATTTACAAAGAGTACACACACTTTAGTCCAAGTACCACCACATAAAGACAAGAATCATTCATTAAAGACTAAATGCTTTAAATAGTCTGTCTCAGACTTTCCCTCACTGTCTAACCAGTTACAAATCATTACTAAAGATCAATTTTCTCGACCTCAAACTCAGAGACATCCTCCTCAATTCTCTCCTAAACTCTGAACTGTTCATTAAATACTCTAACAAACAGAATACAACTTCTCAACCTTACTGAAATAAAATCTTCTTCGTTTCTTTCCAACTGAATAAGACTTTTCTCATGTAAATATTTCTCGTAATTCTTTTCAGAAATAAAGACTCACCGTAAAATACACCCTTACGTAAGTACAGTCTGAAGTTATTATGACCGGTTATTTGTAGGAGCTTACTCGTCCTACTTGCAGTCATATAAAGTCGTGGCGAGGGAATTTACGAGAGGACTGTGTGCCTGGCATTTTTGAGTTAATTCACCAAACATTATGTGCACCGCATGCGGAGGGTTGGGCTGGGAATGCAGGGGTTTTAGATGCAGTTTTTGATAGGAATTGTAATTACCCTTGATTTTTAATAAAAGGGTTATATATAACTGGTGCCAAACAGACTTTAAATACGAAATTGTCGTTATGAGGAACACGAATATTATTGGAGGCCCAATAAATTGTTTTTCTTTCTTGTGTGTAATACATTTTAATCTTTGCCATCCCGTCTAGCAATCTGCAAACAACTTGCAAAATTTAAATCTATCAGATTAGTTAGAGCAAATTTCACAAATG
Source organism: Eurois occulta (assembly GCA_950022335.1). Lineage (NCBI taxonomy): Eukaryota > Metazoa > Arthropoda > Insecta > Lepidoptera > Noctuidae > Eurois > Eurois occulta. The sequence continues at coordinate 3,921,777 of OX465486.1, forward strand.
AAATTGAACGCGATCAGCACAACTAAACGAATGGCGTTCAAGAGCTGTCAGTGTCAATATTCCATAGTAATAAAAACATTCATCGGTCTAGCTTTTTGCCAACTATGTTGAAATCAAATCAAAATCATAATGATGACAGTCGAGACCAACGGCTTAACGTGCTTTCCGAGGCACAGAGGAAACTCGGTATGTAATGGGTGGTGACCCATCTACGGTCCAACCTAGGCAAGCGCGGCGGTTTTTATTAAGCCACGAGCTCGAGAATATTGTGGCGGGCTTGTCCCAAAAAAAAGCCACGAGCTCATCTCATAGTAATAATAACATTAACAGCTCTTTTAAATGTGCAGATCACGAATAGTTTCTTTGGTGAAATTACAAAGAGTTTAACGTACCACATAATTCACTAATGCTTTGGTGCTAAAAGGAAAAACCAAATAGAAAGCAACGCTTCTGAACTAAAAGATATTTGGACTCTTCCACGTTCCACGAATTCTTTTTGAAGGTAGATTGAGGGTGTGAATTTTTGCCTCATGTCTCCTATTTTTGCAATACCACTTGCTTTCCGGTGAACAAAATTTGGTCACGGAATTTCCCGGAAATCTATGTATGTTCATTGATTGGAAAAACTAGTAATAACCTGTCGCTCGTAGTTTTAGCAAATATGTAAAACTGTTAACGGATTTTTCATCAGAGATGTGTTTTAGTTGCTGTATTACTTGAAACATTGAGAATGCACGTTAAGATATAATATTATTTTGTTTTTGTATTACGGTCACATTTGAAACACGAATCTAGTATGTCAGAAAGTGGCTATCGTTTTTATAATGTACAGACCAGCACATCAAGCTGCTACAATCGGTCCAATTTCTTTAATCGATTTTCAACTTTATCACTAAGAGTTCATTCGGTTCAAGGTTGATTGGGAAAATTTGACAGTTTCGGGTAGCTTGATGTGCTGGCGTCTGTACCATGAGGAAAAAAAAAGTAATTATTTCTTAGACGTATGTAAATAACAATCACATGATAGGAAGTACCTTTTAAGCAAATAATTGCTTATATTAGGTACTTCTGCTCTTTCGGTTTACATTTACATAGTGAGAAATATAACAATAACATCAAATTAAAAATTGGATAAAAATTAATATAAAAATTAAATCAAATTTAAAATTAGAGGAGCCAGAAAGGTCCAGTGTGAAGTACTCACAACCGGCGCGGTGGCGTGCGTTTAGGACCAGATGTATGAAGGTGGCAAAAGGAGTATGAGCATCCAATGGTTTCTGCCTACTCCCATGGGTAAAGCCGTGAGTTTATGTATGTGTGTATAAGCAACCAATTTTTCTACCTTAAAAGTTTTCCAATGCAAGATCTATCAGTAGAGAAAATACAATAAAGTAATCATTCTTAAAAGCCATTTCAATAATCTCTTTCAGTTAAGTGTTGCTTAGAAAGATTGCTTTAAGTACTTTTACGGCATTCAGTTTACAGTCTAATGCGAGTAAAACTAATAGTTTTACTGCAGAGCTGCTGTTACTATCTTTGTCTATAAAAATAAGTGTTTGAGGATTAAAGCTTGGTGCTTAGATAAACACTAATTCTGTAAAATATAGGCAGAACAAAGATTGTGATTTAAAGAGTTATGTATATTTTAAAGTTGGTTTTACATCAAAGTTGAAGTGACTGTAAAAAACAATCAGTTTCAGGTGTAAAATCTCTGGTAGTGTGCGTAACAAAAATTTTGTTTCCGTTCAAACAACCATCCAATATTTAACGACAGACATTGTTTTTTAAAATCCACATCACTACGCCAACGAACCGCGAAACGATTTGATAGTTTCATAAAATCGATAAAACAAACACGAATCTGTCAAACAGTAATCGAACATTCAATCTGTCTGCGAGCAGGTTATAATCGAGGGTCGGATAATATAATCGGATGGAATGCACGCCGGGCGTGGATACAATATGCTAATTCAATGTTTGCCAAATGTACTGTGCCGATTCGATTCCACTCGTCGAACGAGAACTACGACACGCGCTGTTTATCGATAGTGGTGTGATGAAAGCTTTGTCGAACACTATTGTGTCGAATCCTGTGGCACAAGTAGGCGCGGGAGAAAATACATTCGAAATTCAAACACAAATATTCCTATCCCATCGTTTGGTGTATGTTATTTTAAAGTTATCTAGCGTTGAAAATGTGGTAGGGACGAATTTGAATACATTTTCCTTCGTAGGTCAGAATTTGCTACCCAGACGACATTTCTATGTTTAACCGAGAACATTTCGCTTACATTTCTGCGTTATAAGTCCCGAATTTAACGATGAGAGTTTCCAAAATTGTAACGGTATAGAATCGTTTTTTAACCAACCGGTACTGGGTCAGCCAGCGTGATAGATTTTAGCCCAATTCCTCTCATAAAGAGGTGGCCCGTGTCCCATCTGTGGGAACATTGTAGGCTGATTATGCTTATCGTTATGCTATGAGTCGTTTTGTGTAACTCTGAAACCACAACAGTTATGAATATAATGGGTGTAAAATATCCTTAACTAAGGCGAAAAGTAGTTTTTCTCCCCGTCATTGCGATATATTTTTTTTTTGTTCTAGACCATACCTGGGAACCTTCTAGTTACGGAGATATTGGGGGTCAAAATTCCAACATCGTCACAAGTTTTTTTTTAAATAAAGTTTTTATTATTATAACTTTACTCTAAATGACTCCACGACTCCCGTACTATTCAATACATCCATCAGCACTGTGTTTAGAGTGCGTTATATTTAGTCCTAGAAGTCCGTAAATCGTGATTTTTCAACCCAAAAAAAAGTCGTGACTCAGCATTTATTTTTGCGTAGAATTACTTAATTTGATGCACGGAATGCTTGGTTGCCGGCTTCATGAAGGGTCCGTTTACATATAAATAAACTCTTGTGTCCTAGATAAAAAGCAACAAACGATCACAGCACTACGTGCAAACACACAGTGCAATGGACTATGCACTAGTCGCACAGTCCAAACGCAACGCAACCAAACTCACTGATTGCCCAAGAATGTTATTGGAATTTGAAAATATCGGTTTCAGTTACAAGTTAACGATACCCATTTCCATATCAATCAGAGAAACAGACAATATTACATTTCGCCTGTAATGCCCGAAGGGTTAGGCAGAGGTGTACCTAATATTACACCGGCATTTCGCCAGTTATGTTTAAGTTCCATGTAGTAGGGGCAAGCCTATTGCCATCAACCAGGCACAAATCCAGACTCCGTAGCTGCTATTCAGAAATTAATCATTTGCCCGATCGTGAAATCGAACCCAGGACCACATGCTCAGCAGTCGTCGTTTGAGACCACTACACTACAGTTATGGTTATTGTCACCAATGTGCATTATGACAATCTTGGATTGATATAATAAGGTATTGACTTAGGTAACATCAACGAGGAGATCGAAAATTATCCCAAGGAAACATCCTAACGACATAATATGGTATGTTTTAACCCAGTCTTGGTTTATCCGTATACCAAATTTTATCGAAATCTGTTCCATTTCGGCGTTACGCTAATTTTACAATTTACCTAAAAAGCTTATAATGTAAATGTATTTTATTATTATATAAAAGTATAGAATATTTGTGAGATGAAAAAAATAATTTGATGGTCTATACTCAATAGATTCTACAAATTCGAGGTCCCAAATCGGTAGAAGAGGAATGAACTATTTTTAATTAAAACTTTAATTAATGTTAAAATGGAGCTGTTATTTCAACCAGGAAACCTTGCAAGTTCTTGCTATTACAGCGCGTTTTTAGGTTCTGTACCTCAAAAGGAAAAAACTATATGTATATTATAGGATCAGTCGAATGTCTGTCCGTCTGTCCGTCTGTCACAGCCAATTTACTCCTACTGGACCGATTGAGTCGAAATTTGGTACACATATTTACATAATATGTATACCAAAGACGGACGTGTAACGTAAATTACTGAATTTTAAACATGGGGCGACTTTTGCGGGGTAAATTTGAAAATGAAAAAAAAGGTTTGCAAACTTTATTGTGTTACATTATATCAAATAAAAGGTCGTCTTTTGGGAATCTCAATTTTTGTTTATAATTTGATTATAAAAAGGTTTTGAAGTTATTAAAGAAAATAGGCGAAAATTTACCATTCCCCCTCCATAACTCCGAAACTACAGGGCCGAAAATCTATAAAAAATCTATGGTAACAAATTTAAAACAACTTACGGAATTTAGATAGTTAACGTACGGAACCCTCTCCACGCGAGTCGAACTCGCACTTGTACGCTTTTTTTTTTGTGACATGGCGACCACCACACCACAAACAAGCAAACTCCCTTTAATAATATCAGTCAAGTTTTCCATTACCTATTCTCTAAACGTTCTTAGTACTTGTATCAGTCTAAGCTTTTCTTACATTAACCATAAACTCACAAGCTGAGGGAACTTCAGCTATAAAGTCGAACCATTTAGTCATCCTTACAGCCGGATTTCCTTTAGTGTATAAATTGTGAAGCAAGTAAGTAGCCTCTCGAACATTCTAAGACTTGAATTACTCAGCTCTCTAAGCGCCCGTGTTTTATAAACGCGAGTATTTGCTGCACTTCGAGACTTCGTGGATTATTTGATTGTAATAATAAATAGGTGATACAAAAAAAATTGGTCTGGAAAATTAAATAGCCCGGTATTTACCTTGTTTTGTGAAGACTTGTGTTACAGTTCTGACCACAAAACTTCGGCCTAGCCTTATTGACATCTTCTTTTTTTAAGTAAAATCAAGATTTTTAATAAATAAAGTAAGCACAGAGAGAACTTCACTCACACAGACAACGCACAGCCGTAACTCCTCGATTATTTCAATTAGACGAATTTCCTTTCATAACACTATACTGCGTGTATGACCAGATGTATGAACGTGGACGAGGCGAAAGGAGTATGTAAAATAATGTAGCAGGTAACGTTCTGTCGTTTCTGGCTACCCCCTTAGGAAGAAGACATGGTTTTATATATGTTTGTAACACAATTCTCTATCTGAAAGCCTATACGCAAAATCTAGTCCAATGAAAACAATTCCACCGCTAAGTAACACTCCGTCGTAATAGTTTCTCCACGCGCATACTTAATACCCTATGTTCCCACAGCCTCACTTACGGCAAAAGGTTGCAATATGCGATACATTATACGCTGCAATATTCCCAGATTTATTGAATTTCCCAGCAAACTGCTGCTGTAATGACAACGGGATTTTGCATTATTACTTTGTTCACTTTTTTAAATTTGTTTGATTTTTAAACGACTTCAAAAAAAGAGTTTTTTACGTTTGTTACCTCATAACTCCGTCATTTATGAACCGATTTGATTTTTTTTTATGTGAAAGGGTATATTTTCCGATTGGTCGCAAAGAAATTTCTTTAAAACCGGTTCAGTAGTTTGTCTCTTTTTCTTTTTGGCCTATGTTGGCATGACGGTCCTTAATAACATCTAGTTACAATGTAAAATTGATTAAATAAAAAAAACTTAAAAAAAAGTTTTTAATTACTTTTTTTACCCACGGCGTGGTTAAACAATTCTCGCCAAAATTGGTTCCGTGAATGGTCGACCATCTCTTACATTCCGAGTTCGTTCGAGTCTCGTTTATGTTGTTGTGAGTCGTTAGACCTGGCTGTCATTTGTAGATCTTTGACAGTCGTTACGTACTTTCAGTTTTCTGAGGATATTCAGAAATCCGAAAGTCTGACAACCAGTCTTACCAAGGTATCGTAACATATTACCCAGTAGCTGAGATAGGCAGTCGCTCCATATTGGTATTCAGCTGCATCTGGTTAACTGGAAGTTGACTGCAGTACCTATAATTGGTAGAAGGCTAAGCACATGATGACGGTGGGTCTTTTACTTCATAGTCGTCATAGTTTTTACCAAGTTACCGGTATAGCTACTCGGATCTATTTGCCTTTATTGTTCTGTCGGTTCCTTCACCGAACTCTGGATAAAGATACACATAACAACAGTATGAACACACCTAGCATAGCTTCATTTATCTATCAAGGATGGCATGTAAACAGCAGACCATAACTTCATTTGCCGGAGTCGGCTCGACGTGGTTTGATTAAAATTTATTGACCTAAATTCTCATTTGTTAGACCCTTTGTTCACGTTACCCGTCTATAGTAGCATGGACAAATTATTTCTAATTCGCTCTTGGGTACGCTCCATGTATTATGTAGATAGAATCTGATGCCAATGCTAAAGAAAATATTCTAGAATCTGGAACGTCTGTTATAAATTAAAGGCTGAAGCTGAAGTCTGTAGACTGACTCCTCTATCAAATTGTGTGTAATATTATAAAGGCTTATATTATTTCATTAGACTGTAGAATCATCAATAGCCTTCTGCGTTTCCCAGTGGAAGTTTTAGTGATAATGACATAGTATCAAGAAACGCTGGCGTGACAATTTGGACTCGTACCTGACTGATTGGCCAGAGAAGGCAAAACACCGAGAGAATTGGAAAGGAATGGGGGAGGCCTTTGCCCAGCAGTGGGACAGAACAGGCTCATCATCTGCCTAGCCTTTTCCCAACTATGTTGGGGTCGGCTCACAGTATAACCGGATGCAGCTGAAGACCAGTATTTTACATGGAGCGACTGCTTATCTGACCTCCACAACCCAGCTAGCACACAGAACACTGGGACAGAACAGGCTATGTAAAAAAAAAACAAAAGTATGGGAGAAGAAGATATGCTGCGCCGTCCCCAAATGAATTGGGATAAGGGCAGGAAAATGATGTTGTTAGAAGCGAACACATTTCGCAAATACATTTATTAATTAAATCTCTTTAACCACCATTACATTACCAAGTTATAAACTTATTAATAAAACCTATATTTCCTTAAGAATTTTCCCCTAAAATGTATTCAAAATTAAATAGACATTAGATAAACACGTTCGGCAAACAGCTGGCTTGTAATAACGATTATCGCATTGGTAGCTGCCACCCTAATTACACCGCTATTAATGTTTCATATTGTGTGAGAGCAAAGAGATTTTATTGCCTGTATTTAGATTATTTTGAACGTAGTATTTGTTCAGTGTGGTTAGGATGAATTTCACGAAACTGAACGAGTTCATGAAGTGTCGAAGTTCAACGCCAAAGATGGCACCGACAGTTTCTTGAACACGGTTTAGAAATGAAATGAAATTCTTATAGATATTCTTATTGTAATGAGAGATTACTGTATTAGATTATGAACAAGGCCTTTTCTAGGTGCGTTGATTATTTAGGTAATAGGTCACGATTATCATTAGAATAGGTATGCCATTTGACTGTTTTTCAGTTAAACGGTCAATCATACAGATTCATATTATACCTTTTGCATTTATTCATGTGGGTTTACCCACAGTTTGACCTCTGTCAGCAGTAGTCAAAAGTATGTATACTAGCTAGCTCATGCCCGCGGCTTCACCCGCATAAGTTCGGTAATTGTCCCACGGGATCGCACTACCGGGACAAAACGTGTAAAAAGTATCCTATGTGTTAATACAGGTTATAAACTATCTGTGTGCCAAATTTCATCCAAATCCGGTCAGTAGTTTTTGCTTGAAAGAGTAACAAACATCCATCCATCCAAACTCACAAACATCCATACTCACAAAATTTCGCATTTATGTTATTAGTAGGATATATACCAAGATTTAGTACGCGAGTATTTTTGACGAAATTTCAACAATGCTTGTGACCTAAAATATTATATTTCGCATATTTTGCGTACTGATGGACTCGCCCAAGTAACTCAAAATTACGCGTCACTACCCCATAGAATAAACAAGCAACCCCAGCACAACAAAAGCAACTCTACCACCAGCTAACAAAGTCCAATTTCAAACAAAGGCTGCCAAAGTTGAATAAGCAAACATAATTTCGAAAGCTAAATAATAAAGAACTGCTTTGTTCCATTAGGGACTCACGATGTTGAGGCAGTTTCGACACGCACTAAGCCAGAAAGGTCCACGACGTTCATTGAACAAACTTCTAAACTGCGAAAGGAGGAACCCTTTTCTACGGAGCGTATTTACCGAGCCATCGCATGAGATTTGTCAAAGAAAACTCGGGAGCTGTACAAATAGAAGAGGTGGGAACGAATCAACTTGAGATAAATAAAGAGGATTGTTTTTGTGCATTCAAATTGTACAATGTTGCGTAAAACGGTACGGTTTGTGTTGTGTACGGTTTGTTGGTTCGCTTGTGTAAAATATTTTTTGGTATGATGAAAACAAATGTGAGCGTTTCTATCAACTTTATGAAAACTGAAAATATCTTTACTGGGGGTATCCATCAGGAATTTCTCAGTAGCAGTCCAGAATCAGGATTTGCGCCCGGTTGATGGTAAAAACGTCGCCCCTTCTCAGTGGCGTGCCTAGGCACCAACAATAGGGCAAGCTCATAAGGCAAGCAGACTGTTCATCATGAAGAGGAGTAGGTTATAAGGGCAAGCCAAGATATTAGGCTTGTATGAAAGTTGCTTACTACCCCTTATATTGAAGTGTATGGAGTAACGCAATTAAAACAGCGGTGCCGTGAATATATTTTATATTAAAAATTACTCTGCACTTCTAGTTGATTATAGGTTATAAATAACTTAGGACGACGGAGGATAATGTACGCTATAGGCTAAGGAGACGATACAGTGTCAATTAGCGGGATCTTGGTCTCCTCAACGTAAGTCTAGATTTTATTATGAGTATTAGCGTGTACTGGTCAGGGAGCCGAAACAAGTACTGGCGATTATATACGTAGTATATACTCGTAAGTAGTATTTGTACTGGCGCGCATTTTTTTTTTTTTTCGATAGGGCATCTCGCATTTCAGCATATAAGAGGCTGGCTACTGCTTAACCGGTCTAGGCCTGTGGATGCATTGAGCGTAAAGCCTCCAGCCAGGGGACTGGCGCGCAATGACACATAATATAGTAATCTTTGCAATGACATGCTAAATTGCTGTAAAGCGAGTCATATGCTCCGAAGATTGCCGAGGTCGCCCGAGGGCTCCCGAAGCCGCGTTCAGTTAACTAGCGACCAGTACATTTCAATGGATGATTATATGTTGTACAGTGTAAATATTAATTAGTATTGTTAAATTTGTAAATAGATATTATGTGTGATATAAATATAGCAATTAAATAAATGTGTAGAAATATTTCTGTGAATAAACGTTAGTTTTTATCAAAGACAATGATCGTGATTCGTGTTAGATTTGTAGGTGATTTGACGTTTGTTTAAACGTGACAGTTCTGTATAACGGGAATATAGCTTGTGAATTGTGCAGTGTTTACAATTTAGGTTTTAAATTAGTGTCTAATTGCCACTGTAGCGATGACCGCTACCACATCATGGGACTTAAACAAAACTGCGAAAGGTGAGTTTTTTTTTTGGAGGGTGGGAAATCATCAAATGACTCCTCCCGCTCTGGGCGTAGCGGAAGGGAGTGTCAGACTCTTACTGACTAAAAACCACCCATGTTCCTTCTTTCGCCCTTTATGTTCCAGGGCCGCGGTATCTCTTTCGAACAGTCCCGCAGCCCTGGCAGACAGGTACACCCCTGTCTTACTCTTCGAGAATTGCAGATGTGATGAAAATAATGCTACTTTCTAGTTAGAATTCCGTTCTCCTTTTCGAATCGGACATCAAACACGTCCCTCAGAGCTATACTGATATCTACAATCTACGGGCTACTAGTAATTCAGTGGTGGAAAAGATAAAAGCGGCTAAATCCCAGTAAAGGCCTTCCAATCCATCCGGCAACATCCTGAATTGGATCGCTGGGAAAAATCTAACGTACGAAATTGCATTGCTGTGTGCATGTATCGATTTGTCTGACGATTTCAAACTGTGGAACGATATCGCCATGAAAGATTGAAAGATGACCAATATAGATCGAAAATCGCCGATGAGTCGATGGCTGTTATCTGTTCTAGTTATAGTCGGACTCGATAGTTTTTTTGATTGATATAATTTCAGATACTGCTGTAGGAACTGTATACTAAGACAAAATAAGAATTTGCAACGTACGTATCTAAGTAGGTATATTCTTTTTCTTAGCGTATCGTAATCTAAATTGCGTCAGCCCAGAACTGAGCCAGTATGGCGCCTTCAGTAGCGTCCATCAGTTCCGGTAATGAACAAACAACAGGACACAATATTAAGTGCCCCTTCGTTTGTGGAACAGCACCGCATTTACACTCCAGGGCAGAGTCATTAATGAATCTCCACCTGAGCAGGTTTTTCTTGCTGCGACCAACCTGAGTCTGGAGTCTATTTATAGACATAAACACACATAGATATATAATACAAAATGCACTCACGAAATTCATAGTGATTTATCACTAAGAATTTCTCCTGTATCGTGGGTGCGTTTGCAAGCATTTAAACTCACATCCTCAACCAGCCAGACCCAGAACAACTATCTGTAGGATATACAAATATTTGTTCGGCGGGAATCGAACCCACGACACACAGCGCAAACCGTGCCGACATCCAGGTCAGCCACGGCAACTCATGCCCAGGTGGGAGATTTCAGCAGGTGGAACGAATGGGTAGCAATAGATTCAATACCTAATTGAATCTATTGCTACTGTTTTATTTTACTGACAGAGAACAACAAATTATAACGTAATCTGCGCACCATGCTCTCTCATAATCTTTATGGAGTCTATTAAGAACATCATCATGAAACCGCTGAAAGACGTTCAGTGCTGGACATAGATCTTTGACAAGCGTCGCCATATCACTCAATCCAGAGCTTCTCGCATCCACCGGATCCTGGTGACAATTATAATATTCGTAATAAACTTTTCAAATTAATCAAAGAACTAACACTATCACTTTATCTCCTTATTTTTTTTCCTCCCTCTCCTATTCTTTGCACATTACAGGACGCCACTAAAAGTGCCAAACTCATAAAACTGCCATCGACAAGCTAAGAAAGAAGAGAAGAATATCCCAAAAAGAAAATGTAGCGTACCATCGTAGTCGGGGAGCCCTCTTTAATTTTTAATTTATTTTTATTATTTGTTGTTATAGCGGCAACAGAAATATCACAATCTGTGAAAATTTCAACTGTCTACCTGTTACGGATTATGACGGACGGACGGACAGACGGACAGACGACAGCGGAGTACCCTTCGGGTACGGAACCCTAAAAACGGACAAAATTAACCTTCCAGCACAATTTTTCCTCACAATCCCAACCTCCCACCGGATTGATCATCACGTCACTTATCAGCAACTTTGCCTTAACTTAGCAAGTACTCAACTTAACTCCCTAGAGGCAGCCGTCGCGAGACACCTCGTCTTGAGGCGCCTCGATCCGATCGCTTCAACTTAGACACACTTAATTACCGGTCTCTACTAAATAAGTAGTGTAAGTTTATAATTTTCGTGATGTTTTAACTTTAACTTGTTTGAAGTGTGGAAGTATCGTCGGAGGGTTAAAAGTGTAAACTTCATAGTTGTGAAACTTGGTTGTGTTTATACTTGCCGGAGGTTGACTATAGCGTTTAGGATGTGGTAGGTGTTGATTTGATTGTTATTATACGAGTACCATATTTTTTTTAACCAATAATCTTCTCAGTACCTAAATCAGATAGTGAATAATTTTCCCACTTTATAATCGAATGCAGAGAATGTAGTTAATTTACTGCTAAATAAAATTATTTTCTCCTCAGTAGATATGTAGATCAAAAATATTTCGTATACCGTACACATTAAAGCTGTGTATTTAAAAACATTGTTTATTTTTTCTCAGATTACTTTTAGTTTTCGTTATTCAAATTAGATACAAGACTTATTTAAATACTGAAACACTAAAACGAATTTTTTATGAACTTCAGTTTCATACTAGATTTTGCCTGCGACATCACCCGCGTATTTGGTCCCACGAGATCGTACAACTAAGGACATAAAATAGCCCTTAGCCAAGATATAAGTTAGGATTAGGAGCTTTGCTTTAGCTTCGTTGCCCATTGATATCACACTGAACCGATGTACCTACTGGCATCATCCTTTAATCTTAGTTTTCCATTCAGCATTGCAACCATCTTCCAATGAACCTAGAATTCCAGCTTGGTTGACAATTTCGTGAAGGGTCCGTTTACACCCTGTACTGTCAATTCCACCAATGAAATTGAATGCGGCCAGCACGTCATCGTAACCACGTTCAAGCACTTATTGTCACTATTCCTTAGCAATAATGTCAGTGACAGCTCTTGAACGAGGTTAATGATGATGAGGTAAATGATGTTCCGTTTCATTGATGAAATTCGCTCTGAGTTAGATGCGTAAACGGGAAGTTATAACCTTTTTCTTCTAGAAACTGGGTACTTTTACAATCCAAAAATACTGCAAAGCTACTAAACTCCACCCAAACAGAGCAATCATCGCGCTGTCAGTAAAACCGCGGGCAATTGTCGGAATGATATTGCGACAGTGCCGTCAAGGGCCCGCGCGGCCCGCCTGCGACTGTCCACGGCGCTATCTTGCCAACTTTTCTCGTTTAAACTTATTCCTTTTTATCTACGAGTGCCCGACGTGGGCCGCCCCGACTTATCGCACACTTTTATTAAATTACTTGATAATTTCAATCCCTGACGTCTCGCGTGGCGGCTTGTTTATTCTTTTCTGAGCTTTTTTGTGAGTTTTTAATGGGTCTTCTCTTTGGTGGGTGGAAAACAAATGATTGTGCTCCTTAACAGTCTGTTGTCTTCGTGTGACGTCCAATTACCCGCACTGGGTTAATGTGGTGGATTACCCTCTCACAGAGGCCCGTGTCCCAGCAATGGGAACATTCTAGGCTGTTGCTTTGTTTGTAGTGTAAGCTGTCTCTAAACTCGCACACAAATGGCTAGGTAAATCTCAACGGTGTCGTCATCACCTATATTTGGTCCTATATCAAGCTTAGACTAAACCAGGTACGGGTTGTCTTATCCGTTTGGGGAATATAGGGCTTCTACAAACAGGATTTATGTTATCGATCGGAACCAGCTGAACTGTAGCTCTGTATTAGGTTTCATGTATAGGTGTTCATGTTGAGTCAGATTTTCGCATTTTCATCTGAAGTATACGACCTTATATTTTAGTAAATTTTCTCTTGTAAAATAATTTAAAAAAAAACGATCTGATAGCATCCACACAAAAATTATTATAAAAAATATTCTAAAACACACGCCTCTAAACCAAGATTGATGAGGCATATTAATCCCCAATTTGCATAAGAGATCTCACGAATACGATCTCGAAAGCAAATCTCTATAATGTCAGATAAGATATTGAAAATTAATTTTATCTGATCGCAATTCTTAAAGACTTTATAATGTCGATTCGTGAGAAGAATATCCAGTGTCGGAATGCCCTATCGGCTTGAAAACTAATTGAACAACTGCCATAGCTTCGCAATTATTAAAGTATGGGAAAAGTTTGTTAATATTGTGAGCTTTCGACTATCAAACTGTCTTTTTCGCGATTGCAGTGCTGTAATTGTTCGATTGTGAATTTATTGGTAGCGTGTTGTTTTACTTTGTTTTTGATGTTCGTATTGAACTATGCTGCTGTATTGTGGTAAAAACCCGTTTTCTAGATTCTAGAATAATGAGAAAGTATGTTTTGATTATATACCTATTTTAGTTTCCTCGAATTCGTTTTTAAACGTTCGTCTTAAAACCTAGAAATTAAAAACTAATAAAAAAATTAATAACATTAAAATACAAATGAATAATTTACGATAAACAAGATTCATGTTTGAAGTCGTTTATTAGTAAAAAGATAATTAAACGGCCATCATCCTTCGGCGTGTTTGGTTGGTCAACCTTGGCTGCTACTGAAAAAATCCTGATGGAATAACCCAATAACACTTTGCCCAGGACCTCATGCTCAGTAGCGTTGTGACCACTATACCAACGAGAAAGTCTAATTCAAAAATCAGATTTTACAAATTCAATAAATACTAGTGGTTTAAACCATCTGTTGACGACGCATAAAACTTCTTTTTGATACTCTTTGGTTTTACCGTCTTAATGTTTTATTGTCGTCATGTCACCTACTTTTTTTTGGTCTGTCCGAGTGCTTTAAAAACTGTAAGATAATTGGCCAAGTTTTTCTTGGCTTCTCAATAGCAATTAACCGCCCACACTTTCTCTGAAATTATTTTATGAATATTAGGTGACCCGAAATAAAAACAGCCAAAGGGCAATATTCCTTTAAAAATAATAAACTACTCAGACGAGAAAGCTTATCAAATTCTTACTCACCATCAGTTATTTAATATTTTTCCAACTTTAATTTTTATTGAAAACTTTCAACTTTATTAATAGGGTATTTAAAGATGCCTTTAACTTAAATGATGATGGAATGGTATTGTAAAACTAAATCATTTATTTTAGAATACCATTTGCAATTAGTCAGTTGATTTCACATGGCTTCACTCATTTATGACAAGTATACATTACATGCTTCAAAACGGTAACTATTAATAGAATGTGAATTCAGATTTATGTAGATCGTAGCAGGTGGAGTTCTGTTGTTTGAGTACACATAACATCACGCCTGTAATCCCCGAAGGATTAGGCAGAGGTGTATCTAATAGTACACCCATATTTCGCCAGTTATGTTTCAAGTCCCATGTAATTGCGGGCGAGCCTATTGCCATCAACCGAGCACAAATCCAGGCTCCGTGGCTGCTACTGAGAAATTCCTGATGGAAAATCCCAAAAACACTTTGCCCGATTCGGGAATCGAACCCAAGACCTCATGCTCAGCAGTCGCGCTTGCGACCACTCGGCCAATGAGGCAGTCAGTAGTTTGAGTAGTTTCTGCTTATCCACATGAGAATCCTGTAATTTTATTTTTTACATTTTAAGAAAGCTTACAGACTAATAACGAAAATATATAAATAAATTGCTAATTACTAAGCCTCCTCAGATAAAAATGGCGTAACATTTTCACAACGGCAATACAATGCCTATTCAATTATTATGCGTCTGAATTTTTTTTTTGTGTGTATGTTCAGCGATATCTTCGCCAATTCTGAACCGATTTCGATGATTCTTTTTTTGTTTGGAAGCAAATTGTTCCGCGGTGGTCCCGTTTAAATTAGACAGCAAATCTGTGCTTGCTGATTGCGTGATTGCTGCATTCGCTTGAATGTTTATTGTTTACTTAATATCATAACATAACATAACGCCTGTATGCTCTGAGGGGGTACGCAGATGTGTACAGTACACCCAGATTTCAACAGTTAGGTATGTGAAGTTACATTTTATTGGGGATAAGCCTATTACCATAAAATGTATTTTTAACAATGTAAATAAATTCATTCATTTAATTATATGAGTTTAACAAAATATTTACTATGAAACAAACAAAAGTCACAGACTTCTGGAGCTAAAGTTATTTTTCCATTTTTTTTTGTGCTTTTGAAGTCGGTTTTATTTTTTGCAAAAAAGTTTTTTTACTTTTCCATTTATTTCTACAACATTTTTGCGTCATTTACATTGACAAAAAGACGCAGTTTTCAAACATACGAAGTAATATTTAGGCTTACAAATTGTTCTTAAAAATCCTTCAGATTGCCATACAAAGTGTGTTACGCAATCCGGGTGCTACGCGCTTAACGTAATGTGTCTACCAACCTTGTAAAGATATTTACAAGTCTCGCCATCCTAAAAAACCATATTCATTTCTTTAATCAAAATTCAACCAAGCATTAGGTAAAGTTATACCACGCGTGTATAATATTCTTCTTATTACACTAGAAGTAAAATAAGGGACCACACACAAAGTTCGCATATAATATGGGCACAGATTACACTGAGACTTTTGGGGAAACGTTTTTATCTGGGGAGTAAGATACAGCCTATTATCCGCCATACTTATGTGACGGGCTGAGATGAAACTTGCCATCTGGGAGCTGGGCCCATCACCACTGACAAAAATTAAGAAGAAGGTCAACTACTCCAGACATACATAGAGCCGGAGTTAAAGATATTTCAAGAAAATATACCGAAAATATAATTTTTGCTTTTACCTGTACATTCAACCACAATATAACATAGGGAACTATATTTTGGGGGCAGTGACTCCATGTAAAATATGGGTAAGCATTCAGTTACATCCGGTTAAACAAGGACAAGCTAGGCAGATGATGGTACAGAAGAGACGCAGATATCTGTGTAATAGAAACATAGAATGTCCAAGCTCTTTCTTCCACAGCCCAGAATACCAACACATCTTTAAGATGTAGATCAGGGACTATTTTAAAAAGACGAATATGTATGGGGTGTTGATGTCACCACGTATCTATCAACAATTTATATTCCAAGTTGCTAGATATTAGCCAAAAATCCAACGTTAGGTTTGAGTGTGGAAGAAGATGGATGGAAAACGATTGCATGTAGCGGGAATGAGAATGTTGAGATGGATGTGTGGTGTGACAAGAATGGATAAAGTAAGGAATGAGTGTATGAAAGGAAGTTTGAAAGTTGCGCCAGTTACAGAACAATTGAAAGTAAGTTTTTAAACTGTCATGGTCACTAACATTATAATTAAAACTAGAAACGGGATATATACCATGTCCACTGTGTGTGTGTGTGTGTGTTAAATATCCCGTTTCTAGTGTTAATTATAATTGAAAGAAAGTCGGTTGTCTTGGTATTGACGTGTAATAAGAAGGGATGAAGTGCATGTGACTAAAAGAGTGATGAATACTAACGTTAATGGACGGAGAGGCAGAGGAAGAGCAAGAAAACGATGGATCGATTGTGTGACGAATGATATGAAAGAGAAAGGAGTAAATGATGCCGTGACAGGGGAGAATCGACGAAGAAAATGTGTTGCGCCGATCCCAAGTAGAATGGGACTAGGGCAGGAAGATGATGATGAGTTTTGAATTTCGGCCAAAACTGCTAGATCACGTGTGCAGTGAACCTTCTGTATAGTCCTCTGAGTCTGAATATCTAAAGAATGGCCCACATTACTCTCTATAGTTATGTGCGAACTACTTTACGTGCTTTCTTATTTATATGAAAGATAATGTCTGTATAACATTAAACTGCGTTAAAACAACGCGTCCTGAACATTCACAAGTCGGTTATTTCGTACTTTTAAAATAGAAAAGACATTTTCGAAATGGGTTTGTAAGCTAGGATGTAAAGTGCCGCTTAAAAGTTAGGGAACAACTAAAGTTTCGGTCTAAAAAGAAATGGTGCATAAGAAGTTGCAGTGGCACGAGCACTATACCCCACTTACATTGTTCTTAATCGAAATAAAAGCTTGCTTATCTTTTTCTCCGTTTTGCTGACATAATTTTTGAGACTGCGGACTTTGTAGCTAGGGTTTAAATATGTAGGTCAATTAACTACAAGAAGTATATACTTTTTTTTTAATAGTAATATCTACCAGCCTGATACTGCCCCATCGCAAAGGCCGCTCCTCACACAGAGAAGGCGAAGGCACGAGCATTAATCACCACGCACCGATAACCTGGTGCATGAGGGGTGAGGCTTTAACCACTGGGTCATCATAACAAGCTTCTTGAGCTTAGGATTCAAGATTTACGAAAAGAAAGCCTCTTAAAAAGTCTCGTGAATAGAAAACAACATTGAAGGATGCACGTTATTCTCTACCATTACACGTAGTGCTATTTATTTTATCCGTACAACATGTGTATTCTTAGCTCAAATACAAGCCATCATTCAAAAAGAACAAAAGAGCATACAGAAAGACAAAATCAACGTCAAAGCAACTAACACGGTAACACAGTGAGTAGTTTACTCTCCAACAAAAAGCGACATCACATCATGCTGACGCGAGCACATAAGTAACAAAGCCAAATTCGAAAAGGGTCATTTCTCCAAATCGAATTACAGTTTTTTCCAAGAGCAAATTTTTTAGATTGGACTCGGCAGGGGTGTCAGATAGTAAAATTAGAGCGTGGCCCGTAATTGTTTGAAGCGAACGTACGCTTGTTACCAACTGCTAAACACCACCCCGACAAGCAAATCCCGACTTTGTTCATCGGTGTTAGAGGTGCTTGTGAGTGCAAAGATAAAGTTGGTGCTGATATCCGGAATTAGAACAAAGGGTTGTCACCGGTAGAACGTTGCTCAATAAAGTTTAATCAGAGCCGACAAGCAAATGTAAGTTACGTTCAACCTTACACCTTCATTGCTAGTGACGTAAATACATTTATGTACGTAACGTAACGAGGCTGCATAATTCGTTGGAAATGCTATTATGGGCGCTAATATTCTAAATTCAGTTTGCGACGTTAGGACAGTATCTAATAAACCTTACCCTCACAAATTAATATAGTTCATTTACCTAAATTTTGTAATCTATGACAGGAAAGGGGACCTTACATTTATTGATTTGTTTGACTGGCTTACCTACTAAATGAAACTTCATTAAGTGCAATTATCGTTAGCACTAAGTTTAGTGCTAAAGATATAGAACTACGCAATTTTGATTGTAATTTACGTGCCTTCGATCTCACTCTAAACACCAAGTTGGAAGCTATTTCATTTATATTAGTAAACATAACTAAATGCAAATTGTATGAGGGATTTTAGTGTTGCCTGCTTAAACTTGAAACATAGGTAGGTAGATAAAAAACGATTATGCAATCGTAAAAAAAATATGTAAAAGTGAACCATCTTTACTGACTGATGATTTTTCAATAACTTTACTTTTAACAGAAAGGAGGTTTAACCTCACTTTTGTGACACCTATTTCACAAGAACCTAAGTTAGAACACACCAAAAACAATAGCGAACTCGACATAGTGGGAGCACAAACAACGCCAAACGTATTTGGCATTCACAAAGACAGTAAACGTCGGCCGGCCCAACTGCTACCCAACAAAAGCCTAGACCGGTCGATAGCCATGACAAACATCATCAGACATCCATGAATATTGTGAGGGCACTCCGTGTACAGATATTACAAGCTGGTATACTTATACCCCTAAACAAACTGCTGATTTCACAGGGAGTGTAAAATGAAGACGACGGTTTACGGCGTAAATAAAGTCCTAAGTGCTTTGAAATGACTTGAGGCAAGTATCCTTTAATGAGCAGCGAATCACACAATAAAATACCTATTATTATTTACCAAAATAAAATACACATCAGCAGAAAATAGATCGTCCAAAACTCTCGCTGTATCTAATTTGATACACACATATTACGCCTCAATACCCGTTCCTTGTTACGCCAAACCCAATCGCGGCATCACCCAATCACAAATCGAAATAGCTTTCCTCAAACTCAGCAATGTCGATTTTATATCAAAAGCCGAATCGAAGAGATAAAACCTCGCGAAAAATCTTCTCCCTTAGCCCCGCAAGCGATTATCAAACCATTTAGTTTTATTACCATCGATCGTTCCCCGAAACTCATTCAAAATGGTTGACATTTAACGCACGAATTCATTTCTAATTTTCCGTCATTGTTTGAGCGAAATTAGTATTTGATTGCTTCTCAACGTAAGGTCACGAATTCGCGTAGCCAATATAAAAGTTGAATTCGGAGGAATTTCTATTAAAATTTTTGATGTGAATATTATTTGTTTTTAGACCTCGGGGAAAGATTACAGATTTACATTTTAGGGAGGTTAAAAAAGGTGTCCTTAGAGAGTAAATCTCTAATATTAGTTCTATTTGGCACCTGTTTTTGTTATTGTTTAGACGTATATAAAGTTATTTATGTGCTTATTTATGTTACAATTGAAAATGAGCATCTCAGCGAATAGTAGGTGGCGAAGACTTTTTTTCAAACTCGGGCTTTAGACCACCACTACTTACAATATAAGTATCTACGGAAAATCAATATTGAGATTATCCAAACCTTAACTACGATCAAACGATACTCCTACAGTTTTTCATATAAAAGTCATAACACACACATGACAATACATAAATTGAATATTTTGACAAAAAAATGCGTATTCTCCATGTTATGTCAGTCACAGATGTCGAAACAGCAGTTTTAGAAATTTATGTGTGTGCGCAACCCTTGGCCTAGATTATGAGGCGGTTTCGTAGATAAGCTTTCGCCCCACTAGCTGTACCTGGATATTTATAGGAATATACTGCCTTAGTATCAAATAAAAATAAACAAAAGGTGCTGTGAAAACTGGTTTTCTGTTCATAAGAAGATGTGAGATGGTAAGAAATAAATTAAGTATTCGTTATAAAGTTTTACGGCGTTTTAAGTAGTAGTTTGTTTTGTTAATGTTTTCAAAGTGATTTGTAAAGTTTTTTGATACGAGGTGCACCTACAAAAATCAAAAGGCTCTATCATGTTTGCACTGTTTTAGATTTACCTAAGTATTTTTTCAAATACCGTGGTGGTGGTTTTATAACATTTCTAATTAAAAAGTTACTTACAACACATTTATGAATCGAACGATCTCGTTACAATTTTTTGGATCCAAGTCACGACTTCAGTAAAAAGTAAAAACCTCTAATAACAAAATTAAACAAACTAGCATGCTGTAAGTATAACCGAGCCACTGCTAATCGTTGCGACCAACTCAGAAGATCGTCTAGTTTGATTGGATTCCTAACTTTCAGTATAGTTGCTTCATAAGGATTATTGGCTCTATTAGTACATATTAAGGACATACTTGGCCGGTATTACACGCGATAGTCAGCGTTCATTAGAGCATAATGTTGTATGTTCTCTGGCGTATCTCCCAAATGAGAGGAGTTGGTGGTAAGTGTGTTAGTAAATGTTTAGTAGAATATGATTATAGTCGTAGTTGTTTTAGTAAGTAGTTACCCTACTTAACCCTAGTTACCTACTAGATTTCGATTAGTGCTAACGATACTAAGCAGAAAGATGGAGACTATGATGGCTACAGCCGTTTATTGATGAGAAATAAAGATTGTCAATAAAATGAAGCCGGGAGGTGGGGTTGCGAAAGGGAAAGGAATGAAGGAGACTGCTTCGAGATTAATTTACTTACACAAGGAGCTTAATCGATACAATTATACTTTCAAGTAATTATTTCGAGCTTCATCAGATTTCTCCGTGTAAACGATACTTTCTTCAGGGAGATATTTTAGAATACGAATTCTCCTACTTCGTAGTTGCAGCATTCACATACACAAAACTCACACGCGTAACACAAACCCCTTTGATAAAATACCTTACGATTTCGAAGCCCTACTACTTAATATGGGTATACAAACCCATTTGTGTCGAAATAGAAATAAGACGCACCCTTGCGGCCGTTTAGGGAAACTGTAAATAAAGTGTGAAAATATTTTTAAGGGTCGCACCACACCGTATGAAGTGTTTGCAGTCACGGGAGAGGTGAGAATCGAGAGCCGACATTTTTCTTGCAACTTGTGAAAACTAAGCGAAGGTGAAGATGTTATGGTGAATGGCCTTGAAACCTTGATAGGAATTAGATGATTGATACTCACTTAATATTTTGTTGATCTAATCTGTAAAACATTATTTCTATCGTTAAATTGGTGACAGGTTATGGAAGAGTTCGTGGCTAAATAATACTCGTAACAGCCGCACG
Source organism: Eurois occulta (assembly GCA_950022335.1). Classification (NCBI taxonomy): domain Eukaryota; kingdom Metazoa; phylum Arthropoda; class Insecta; order Lepidoptera; family Noctuidae; genus Eurois; species Eurois occulta. The sequence continues at coordinate 3,943,367 of OX465486.1, forward strand.
GGTCGATGTTCAAGGTTAAGCCGCGCTTGCCAATGTAGTGGATGGGTAACCATCATTTTATTCGACATTCCTTCGTGCCTCGGTAGCACGTTAAGCCGTTGATCCCGGCTGTATTTTGTTGATCTTTTACAGTCGTTACAGGTAGTCAGTGGCCCGCAAGTCTGACAACCAGTCTTACCAAGGGGTATCGTATTACCCAGAACTCCAGTTACTTCTGGGTAATACGATACCCCTTGTGGAAGTCAGATAAGTAGTCGCTCCATGTAAAATACTAGTGTCTTCGTGTCCTACGTCCGACCAACGCGCACATCGAGTGAACTTTGATTAAGCCATTAGATTCATCGTCATCCAACACCATCGTCATCATCATCAACATTATCAGGAACGCGCAGCTGGAAGGTCAACGAGTGCAGGTCGCAGTCTAAGGTACGTACGCTGCACATATCTTTACGGCTGTCTGAACAAACCTATTGTGAACCTCATCTTAACGCATTTCGTAAGACCCTTGAATGGTCTCCCCAGGGTAGCAGAAAGCCATCAAACCCATTTCGGCTGATACGCATGCAACATTTTTTTGCATCCGGTAAGACTGGAAGCCGACGCCAATAAATTTGGGTAAAGGCTAGGCAGATGATGATTTGTTGATAGTTTTGAAAATGCTTGTGGTTGGACACTTTCAAGATCTTAATATTTGAATTATAATCAGAATGCTCAAGTTGCCGGCCTTTTTGCAGTGATACTTGTCATTCTTTTTTTACTGGACGCTAAGGACTTCTTTTTGTCTCAGATCATTAAAAAACAATCTTATAAAGTTTACCTTCTTGTGGTAAATAAAAAGCACAATGCAGGTGGAAAGTGCAGGCTGTAGTGTTTACGTCAAGTTTTTACATAAAGCGCTCGACGAGATTGTTTGACGTTAAGATGAAACTGTCTGGACCAACAAACGGATTTAAAAACTTTTCTCGAGATTTTCTGTGATTTTTGAAGGATAACTGGCATTTACTCAATAGACATTGAATGTTGAAAAATGAGTAAGTATGGCGCCGGATAATAGGAAAATGCGTTTTTTTTAAGCCTAAGACCTTTGAAGGACCTATAAATAAGTTTATTTCCAACTAGCTATTGCTCGCAGCATCGCTCCTGTAATATACTCACGAGAAAGATTTAAATGTAGCCTATGATACTCCGGAATAATGTAGGTTCCCGTTAGTGAAAGAATTTTCGGAATCGGATTAGTGGTTCCGAAGATTACCCCCTACACACAAACTTACAAACAAATTTTACCTTTTTATAATATTAGTATAGATATTTTCTTGTGACAAAATAAGTTTTCTATGCTATTAGTAGTGACTAGTGCTGGACAGTGAGTAGTTAAACACATAAATTGTGTCACGTTATATTCTATCTGTCCACGTTGTCTTGTCAACCTGCGATTTGTCTACGCTTGTAACAGCAGCGACGAAATACCGCAAAAACAAATCAAAACAATTTGTTTATATAGTTCAAAACTGCACGTTTCAAGCAATGTCATCAAAAAGAACTGATCGATCCCCCTTTTCAAAGAACTAGTAACAAAAACATTCAGTTGTCATCTTACTTCAAAACTATCGAAACACTTGAAATAAGGACGCTGCCCAATCTAGCTCGTCGCTTTACCATCACTGAACTCCTATTTACTCCAGTATTAGTTAAATACAGCATAATAATTTGTTTGAGCGCGTCCTTCTCACATAAACGACACAATCACGCTGAGAGCTTCCTTAAATTTGTTAGACAACCTTACCTTTTGTCGCGAAAACATGATGCTTTAGTAATTTAATAACGCGGTCACCAGGGGACAGATGAAAATGGTAAATATAGTGGACGGTTACCTTTTAAGAACTGTTTGTGGAGTTGCGTAGCGGCATTATTGTGTTGAAGAAAACATTCAAAGATCTGTTTTATACACTTGTGAGGTAAAGATACTTATGTATCGATAGATACCCCTTCCTAGATAGAGGCTTCGTCCGCTGATGGTTGACTGGAGGCGCGTTTGGTTGTGTTTACATGCGAAGACTGCCCATTAAAATATTTTTAACTTACCTACATGCAAGCAGTAAATTATAACTAACATTACAATACTAATGGCATCACCGGTGATACGGCTGCACCGTCCATGTATTAATCTTCACCCGAAGCACCCGACGGTACACGATGACACCCGATAGCAAGCTACACCGAAACTCCATTACACGATTGCTTCGATCACTTAACGTTATCCTCACTAATTAATATAAATGATTAACAAATTGCATACCGCGCCCGATAGTGGCTTTCGTGGTATCAGTTTTTACAGGAGGTGATTTTTCGCGGAACCCCGTTGAAAAGCGTTGCAAAATCTGCTTTCTGATTCTAAAAGGGGTTAGTGATTTAAAGTAAATACATTAGGAAGTCGGTTTTAGGAAGAATTAGAAATGTTTTAAAATAAACTAAATGGCTCTTGCACCTGTAAGGTTGACGATGTTGTCGAAGTCGCGGGTTTCACCTGAATTAGGAACAGACGGAACCGGGAAGTATGGCAGAAAAAACTAGAGGCCTATTATCCAGCAGTGTGTGTGCTGATTTCAAGCGAAATGATGATATATGTTCAGCCCGGAATGAGATGATGAAAAGGACGTTTTACCTGTTAAAACTGATTAAGAACATGCTAAAAATCTGATAGAAAACCATGATTTCTGTTAAATAAATAACTCAACACAATGAAAACTTTCTTCTACCTAACCACAAACATTAATAAAACTCGTACTAAGGCAGCGAACACACCACACGGCACAAAATCCATTAAAATTTCATCGTGTTTACCATCTAAGCGAATAAATTAGATCGATCCACGTAACATTTCACGAAACATTGCACTTGTGTTAGGATCATTTTTAATCTAAATTCCATCCATGCCCGCCCTTTGTACTGCCGCAAGAAATTGCCCCACCCTCATGGGCTACGTATTGCCTACATTATACTGGATAAGAATTTATTCCACACGAATAACCAGGAACACTTTAAAGAAATTGGGCAAAAGCCTTCGGAGAGGATGCCTACTCCATATAAGACAAACTAATAAAATCTTAGAAGGGATTAAGGATGATTTTCGGTGAAACTATTTGGGTTGGGGAAAGTTATAAAAGTTTGCTGGGCTTACGATATATTAGAAACAATATTGTTCAGATATTAAGAAGAAAAAATGGTTAAGGGCGGAGGTTATCCAACTGAAAACTTACCTGTTGTCCTATAAACAACTTATGGTAACCTACCATAAGTTGTTTGTAGGGGACAATAGGTCCATAACAAAACATAAGAAAATACCTTCTTTTTCTGTGTCGCATCCGGGATATCCATTGCTGCCATAGTGCATTAATCACTTAAGACAAAAGCTTAAAAAACAAAAACATTCACCTCAATTCACAACCAATTGCTGTAAACACCGACTTGGCGCCATATTCCTTTAAAACTTTTAAAACCAAAGACAATCTCCATGCACCAATTAAAACACAATCTCAGATTGTTCAATGTCCTTTAAAACGAACTACATTAATTGACAGTTTGACTTTGAGAACGGAAGTAAAACATCTTAATTTGTTCTTCGTCTAAGAACTAAGTTCTGAGACAAAACCTACTTAGGGTGTCGTTCCAGGAGACATGTTGTTTAGTTTTGTAACTCTCAGTGCTCAACTTGAGCAGAGGAATCTGCTTAAGTGGATGAAAAGCGCAGCTTTACCTAGGGAATGTTTGCGCACTTCAACGAACACGTTTTATAGATCTTAAGCTTAGCTGAACAAGTTGAGAGATGAGTTCTTTTTATATGATGTTGTGAAAGATCTGGGAGACGAATATACTTGTCAGAAAAATGTCGTGTACTTTCGTAAGTCGATCAACACTACGAAGTCAAAGTCAAAGTTTTCTATTTGCACATAGGTGTTAAATTTAAAGGTGTAAATAACGGTGAAATTTCAGAGATCTCAGTTGTGCTTTTGCCGTCAACGGCGTACAAATATCAAAACAAAATAAACAGAATAAAATTTTATTAAAACATTTCTTATTTTAAACTACAAAAGAACAAAGCCGTACGTCATTCCATGAGCACAATACAATTTTACGGGAATTCGGCTTACCTACTTACAATTTATAGTCAAATCGAAAATTACGGAACGTATTTTCGACCTGATTTACAAGCGGAAACAGTTTATATAGGTATTTCAATTCGAAAAGGAACAGTAGGAATCCATACAATTAAACCGAACAGCGATACAAAATGCAACTACGAGTATCAATTGTTTTATTCAACAAAAAGTAACCAAAAGACGATAATTTTATTTCATACGCCAGGCGTACTGTGTATGTTTGTGCCAAACGCCCTCAGGTGACTGCACACAGCATACAGGCAAAGCAATACGCTCCAATAGATTGAATAATTAACTTACGCGCGCGTTTTCAAAACTCACACGCGAAAAAATATTGCATCCGCGAATGAGTCATCATGAACATGTGTGAGGAGTAGTTTAAATTGGTGTTGGAATGCGGAAATTTGGGATATTATGATCATTTATAACAGTTTTGCATTCATACCAATAATATAAATGCGTAAGTAACTTATGAACGAGTTTGAGGTTGACGTTCGGGTTTGAGTTTGGGGTTTGAGTTTGAGGTTGAGTTTTGGCACCTGGGTCAGGACCCCCACGACATAGGATATATTTTAAGCCGCGGTTAAAAACTAGTGCTGTCATAAAGCTTTATCTAAAAGCAAAAGTGAAAAATTGAACGACTCTCAAAACATCGATGCAGTATAAAAGATAATGTCTATCGAGTTCAAAAATTAACCCGTTCGATTTCCCACTGACCAATCATACTCCAGCACACTCCATTCTCCAGCCCTCAATACAGACTAGAACATAAGCTAGAACTCCCAAACGTAGAGATCGTTCAATTAACGCTGCCAGCTGGACCGTCTAGTGTCTACTAATAAAATGAATGACCAATTAGGTCCATAACGACTGACTACGTCCGGCCATCTTGGATAATATGCTTCGATAGTTCTGATCGCCGCTAGATGCTCTCTGACATTAGTATCGAGCCTTCAAATTAACACAGGATCGATTCAGTTATTGGCACATCACTATCAACCTATGATTATACCAAATAATAGTGGGTTTAATGCAACTGCCTCTGAATGTGGGTGAATTGCTCGTTGGTCGAGTGGTTGCAAGCGCGACCGCTGAGCATGAGGTCCTAGGTTAAATTCCCGGGTCAGGCAACAGCCTATTGGATTTTTCCATCAAGAATTACTCAGTAGCAGCCACGGAGTCTGGATTTGTGCCTGTTTGATGGCAATAGGCTCGCCCCCTATTATATGGGACTTAAAACATCACTGGCGAAATGTGGGTGTATGTGGGAGGTACACTTCTGCCTAACCCTTCAGGGATAACAGGCGTTATGTTTTCAAGTCAACTGAGTAGGCGGAAATAACCTAAACAAGTGCGAGTTGGACTCGCGCACGAAGGGTTCCGTACCATTATCTATAAAAACGGCAAAAAAAACATATCTGTTGTATGGGAGCCCCACTTAATATTTTTTTTTTTAATTTTTAGTATTTGTTGTTATAGCGGCAATAGTAATACATCATTTGTGAAAATTTCAGCTTTCTAGCTATCACGGTTTATGAGATACAGCCTGGAGACAGACAGACAGACAGCGAAGTCTTAGTAATAGGGTCCCGTTTTACCCTTTGGGTACGGAACCCTAAAAAGGCACGAGCTTTAATAACCTCAAATAAGTCTTTGTTTCCTGCGTGTGTTGATTGTGGAATGTGGTGATTGTGATCCCAATAAATAAAGCGACAAGGGGTTTTAATCTTCTCCTATAAAGAAAAAAACAAACTGTAACCCCCAGTTAACCGTTCGCGATCCAATCAAGTATGTATAAGATTTGGAATATACGGTACTTGCCGAGATTTGCAAGGCTGAAAAAATTCTTGTACTACTGACTTTAGCTTTCGTTGATACAGTCAAAATCACGCACCATGTAACTGCGTGCATTCACTGAATACCATATGCACGTTAACAGAGAGTAGTAACGAGTACATGACATAGCCACCATTTGTTTTTCTACACAAAACGAACGAAAACGCGCGGTTTTGATAGATATCTGATTGGGAAAGTTTCACCAATCAATTTTATTGTTTGATAAAAAAACGTTAGATAAACGTTACAACTCGAGGCCCTGTTATTTAAAGGAGATTACATTTCTAATTTTACTTTTGGTATGAAAGTATTTAAATAGTTAAAGCTTTCAGATCCTATCATCATTTGTGAACAAAACGAGTAAGAATCACATTATCATAAAACCGCCTGAAATTAATGGTAGCTTCATCGTATCTTAGTTATTATAACGTATTGATGATGAGTTTCCAGAAATGTTGGTAAAAAAATAATATAAGCACGCTGATTAACATGCAACTGTGTTGAATCAAAACTATAATATTGCTGCTTAATAAATGTACAAAGTCATTTCATGTTTCCTCATCATTATTTGCAAAATAAAATATTCCGAACCGTGAATATAATATAAATGGAAATTACGAATTGCAATGCCACAGCGAGCAGGAACAATGATAACCATGAAAATAAATAAACAAAAGTTTAAAATCAAGTGGAAGTAATTGAATCATTCATTTTGTCAAAGTTGTTAACGAACACGGAATCTAATTGGCATCACTTGACCATCGAGAGAAACAGCCGAGACGTGGCGGAGAATCTAAATCAGGGTTACAGAGGATCATGGAAAAACGTCTTGATTACGGCTGAATTAAATTTAATTTGTCGCGCGAGGTGTTCCACCCCCTCTCGCTCTAATGAGTTCCCAACTTTCCCTCTTTGTAAGATTAAGCCCAAAAATTGTGAAAAACTTGAGCGTCGTCCGGTCCCATGGCGGATGTTGTTTGACATACATAATATCTGGCGTCCTTGCCTGCCCCAACAAGTTTTACGTACTTTCTACAGCTGTTTACTTAAGTATGCTCGGTGGAATTAAAACTTAGAAAAAAGTTTGTTTAGCTGAAGTGATTTCCTTAACTCACGCAACGAACGTTTTTTAGAATTTATAGATAGAGGCGGTGTAGTTTGTTCTCATAAAATATTTACTCCTTTTTGTTTCGGTAAGCAAGTTCCTAACCCAATATTTGCGTTTATTACACAAAGTAACCGAAACTGAAATATTTTCAAAAAATTACAATTCCAAAATATTGTCACACACGTACTCTACGAAATATTCATTTCTAGCTGAGAGAAACCCATTCAACTAAAACTGTATCTGCTGCGCTCAATATTGTTGGAACAATAAATTTGAAAATACGTTTAAACTGACAAAATTTATTGCACGGACGCTGCCACAAATAAATATGGAAACATTCTCTGCAGATGACAACTGCGAAGTCAATGTTTACTTAATTAAACACCAAGGCAAAATACATCGACCAGCAAGCTTTGTTTAAATATAAATCAGAAATGAGATTAACTAAATTACAACAGAATGTTTTAAAATCCTTCAAGCGAGGAAAATATTTAACGTAACTGGGAAATTTCATTAAGCTCCTACTAATTAAAGAGCAGTATTGTGGCTGAAAATTCGGCGGCAAAACGTAAATGTGGCTTGTACAAATTATATCTGCTAGTTATCATACACATGAAACATGCTCAGATATTGTTGCGAATTAGCGGTAAAATTATCCGTTCTAATAAGAATAAATGGAGCTTCGTATATGATTATTAAGTAGTAAACTTGGGATAATCATTTATTACAAACTAACTTTCTAATGAAGTTGTTGAACTTTGCTAATCAATCAATTTTAATGAAAAACCGCACCCAACTTTCAGTTCTGGGGTTCTTAATAAAGCAATAGGGTTATAAAACGTCTAGATAAACCCGTATTTGGCTCGTTCGGTGTTTACGATGCGATCACCGTTCACGAGGGAAGGTGAACGAATGATGTAACAGAAACTGAGCAAACAATAACAAAAGAGCTCTATTCCGTACGGCGGCGGCGAGATATTGTCCCGAAATGCCGTAGATCCCAGTACAAATAATACTTTACCGGGGACATATCCTCACGTACCCTCGCAGGGCATCTTCGACAGGCTTGTCTAGTTAAGCCTCACATATTTACTGATATTGATACAGGGAACAACCCGCCAAGATGACAATTACTCGGCTCGATGGCTGAGTCAGAGCTCACTGGATACGACACGTTTTAATTTCTTTCGTGCACACTGCACAAGTTTTTTTCCAAAACGATTGTTTTATTTAAAAGAAGTTTCTCCGTGAAGATTCAATATTTTTGCTCAATTAAACATTTTTGTTGGTGAATGAAAGAAAACCCAATTAAATGTAAAGTAGTTATTTGCATAGATTGTAGGCATATAAAATAAGACGTACCTAACAATAAAATGGGTGATCCTTGTACTATATACCTTATATAATATGATACCATATACCATTTTATTTTTATGTACATCTCATCTCATCTATGCAAATAAATTCTTTAAACGATGATTACAACCCGTTATATATGTTTAGTTGTAAGTGATGATTATATGTCTAAATAAATAAATTATAGGCATACCAACCTTATACTTCTCAAATAACAACAAAATTCTTCAACACAGTCTTTAAATTTAATTAACAATATCTTTCGCAGTTCATAAATATATTGCCTAAGTATACACACATGCTTATTATAACACTGAAATATTTGCGGCTACGATTTTACGCCTACGAGCCCCCCTACTACTCTCTACGCTACGTAGAATCGTAGTACATGCTACGAAAGCAACACACTACACTAGAATTCTACAATCACCTGTGTTTAAATTACAGCATTACAAGTGTTAACAACTTTCACAATCATGTAATGTCTGCGCTAAGTATACTCATTGGAACATAATGGCAATATTTATGGTGTGAAAAACAGTTACCGAATTTAGTTAGAAACTCATTTAGATGGTAGATTAAAAGTCAGTTAAGCCTAAATCACCCGCTGGCGCGAAACTGTTTGGGGTGCGAAAAAGTTATTTAGAGGTTTGAACCAAACACTAATTTGCGTGCGAACATAGCAGTTTAACAAACCGCATCGGCTATTAAATAAAGTAAACGACATTAATGGTGGTCCTTTCCAGGGGCGATATATCTATGGCTCACGACAAAACCGCTGAATTTCCCAGGAGCGCTATCCACAACATACAGCGAAGAAGAATAACCGGAGTGAATGCAAAATGAAAATTATCATACAAATTCGCCATCTTATATGAACCGAGGTATTACTGTCACAGTATAAGTATGCAAAAATATGTAAGGAGAACGCGGTTGCTTTTACGGGGGGCAAAAATACGCGACTGAATATTGGCTACGTATTCGCGCGCGTAAATTTTCAGTAGGTACTTGTAATTTGCATCTGTAAAATAAATAATTGTAGGACGTCTTTTGTTGGGGCGTCGATGTCTCCCGGGTGTTGTGACGTTTGTCGCGGAATCGTCGGCTGATGTATGGGAATTGTGTTGATTATTTTTTTGTGTCCTTGTAAGCGTTGAGTTTGTTTGAAGGCTTTACGCATTTGAAGTGCTTATTTCAGAGACGACGATGATAAATGCAGATTTCTCATTATGGATGGCATAGAAGATAGCTACATATACATATGTTAGACAATAACTACCTACACAGATGTTTGGGTAATGTTAAACGCTATAACATAACGAATCGTACGATATTATCTAGTGGGTGTAAAATACCCTTAAAGACCCTTAACCCTTAAAGACGACACCGAGACGGTTTCGTTTTCCCGCCATTGCGATATTTTTTTGTTCTGGACCATAGCAAATGGGAACCTTTTAGTTACGGAGATATTGAATGTCAAAGTTCCAACCTTTTCACCACTTTTTTTTTAAAACATTTTCTTAATGGTATAATTGTAAATAGCTTCTGACCCTTTTCTATTTTTTTTTTCGGATGGGAAGTCATTAAATGGCTCCCCTCGCTCTGGGCGGAGCGGAAGGGAGTGTCAGACTTTTACTGACTAAAAACCATTCATTCTTCATTCATTCCTTCTTTTGCCCTTTGTGTTCCAGGGCCGCGGTATCTCTTTCGAACAGTCCCGCAGCCTGGCAGGCATCGGCCCTTGCCGCGGGCGCCTCATGTTTGCTGACATATCTTTGAGGCGCGCGTGGAACACGAACGCGTCGTCGACACGGCCTGTCGTCATAAGACGGACGGACGGCGAGCTAGCCCATTACTCACCGTCCAAAGGCCCGAGCTTCTGACCCCTGTACCATTCAATGCATGTATTAGCACAATTTCTTAAGTGCGTTACATTGAGTGCTACCGTAAACCGTGATTTTTTCATTTAAAAAAGCGGCCAAGTGCGGTCGCCCATGAAGGGTTCCGTAGCAGCAAGTAACATAATATAAAAATTCTTGTAGTTCGTTGCAACTTTGATCGATGTTTTAATAATAGAAGTCGTATTAAAAAAAACTGCTTACTAGATCTCGTTCAAACCAATTTTCAGTGGAAGTTTGCATGGTAATGTACATCATAAATATTTGTTTTAGTTTTATCATTCTCTTATTTTAGAAGTTACAGGGGGGGGGACACATTTTACCACTTTGGAAGTGTCTCTTGCGCAAACTGTTCAGTTTAGAAAAAAATGATATTAGAAACGTTAATATCATTTTTGAAGACCTATCCATAGATACCCACACGCATGGGTTTGATGAAAAAAAAATTAAGTTTCAGTTCTAAGTATGGGAACTCCCAAAATTTATTGTTTTTTTTCTATTTTTGCGTGAAAATCTTAATGCGGTTCACAGAATACAACTTACCAAGTTTCAACAGTATAGTTCTTATAGTTTCGGAAAAGAGTGGCTGTGACATACGGACGGACAGACAGACAGACATGACGAATCCATAATGGTTCCGTTTTTTGCCATTTGGCTACGGAACCCTACAAAAAGTCGTTTCCCAGCAATCATTTATGCGTTGAGTTACTAAGTTTGTTATACAGAATGCTTTGTTGGCAGCTTCGTGAAGGGTTTGTTTACAACTTTTAAAGGCCTACACAAGGTTCCTATACCTCCCTATCCTACAGACCTCCACAGCATCCAGTACCTAGGTACTAGTTATAAGCGATAGTTTAATTTAGTTCAAAAACCACTTTGCAAAAATCTACTTGAACAAAAATATGAATTAAACATACAAGTTAATAAAGTCAGAGCACCCTTATTATAGCCAAAGTTAGCATAGGAAGGTGCAAGTGCATGGAACAGTGAGCCCGGCACGAACGCGCGGAGTCAACTGATTGTTTGTCACAAAAAGAAAAACAAAATGCTATAGGATATAATGCAGCATGGTTCTGTTGTCACATTGTCAGGAGGAGTTGGTAAACATTTCACTTATCTGTGGTCATGTAGATATTGAAAAAAAGAAATAGCGGCATTAGTTCTGAATTTAGCCAGACGCGAAAAAACATGCTGCACTACGTCTAGTTATATTTTTGATTCGGAAGTCGTTTAAATTTCGCTACTTTGCTTGTGCAAGTACATACTTGTGCATCGAATAAGCGATGAGGTCGAGTGCGGCGACGCAGTCTCTTGACGCCGAGTGAGGGAAATGAGCAGAAAACATCGATAATTCCCGGCCCGCTGAACACAGCAAACGTAATATCCAGCATCGCAAATAATCAGGCACATTATTTTGAGGAATAACCTATAGTTGACGTTAAGTATATTACCACTGCTCTCAAAACGGATGGAAAATATCGTGTGGAAACCAGCATGTAATAGAACCAAAAATTCGAAGACTTGACATCCATCAATCCGCGCCGTATCCGCGTGGTGGATGAGGTGCAGGCCACTCCCTCCCACAGAGGGTAAGCCTTTGTCCCAAGCAGGAGACATTATAGCATGCTTAGGTATGCATAATCAGCCTAACGTAGCACAACATTACACACACACACACACACACACACACACTACACTTGCCGAAGTCGATAGGAGGATGGGCGACCATCCATTACACATTGAGACCCCTCCATGCCTCAGAAAGCACGTACAATTTTTGGTCGTGCTCACATTCCAAAGCCGGTCTAAACAATCTTAATGTCCATGCAATAAAAGCGAAACAATAAGGTTTTATAGCAAGGACATAAAGCTCTTTCTGACGGCTAAATCCGATTCCGCGTCCATAAGTGTCCTCATCATCATTATCAGCCTATAGCAGTCCACTGCTGGACATAGGCCTCCTCAATCGCACGCCAATCAACTCGATTCTCAGCAACTCTCATCCAGTTGCTACCAGCCACCCCGCGGAGATCGTCACTCCACCGAGCCTGAGGGCGTCCCACCTTACGTTTGCCAATTCGCGGTCTCCACTCAAGAACACGTCTACCCCAACGGTTATCGGTCCTGCGGCTAATATGACCGGCCCATTGCCACTTCAGCTTACTTATTCTGTGGGCTATGTCGACAACTCTGGTTCTCTGTCGGATCACCTCGTTCCGGATGCGATCCCTCAGAGAGACTCCAAGCATAGCCCGTTCCATAGCCCGCTGAGCGACCTTAAATTTATGGACCAGTCGTACCGTCAGTGTCCACGTTTCGGCTCCGTATGTCATAACAGGCAGGACGCACTGATTGAAGACCTTAGTCTTTAGGCTCTGTGGAATACGCGACGAGAAGACCCGGCGAAGCTTCCCAAACGCTGCCCAGCCCAGCTGGATTCTTCTATTAGCCTCCCTCTCAAAGTTGTTCTTACCAAACTGCAGAGTTTGCCCGAGGTAAACATATTCTCGAACAACCTCGAGAGGACCGCCATTTACAACAATAGGTCCTGGGGCGACATGATCGTTGAACATAACCTGGGTTTTGTCCAAGTTCACCCTGAGACCAATACGTAAAGAAGAATCAACTAGGCCATCCAGCATCTGCTGCAAGTCGTGCAGCGATTCAGCCAGTATGACGATGTCATCTGCAAAACACATAAGTGTCCATAATGATGCAATACCAATGATGTAACGTAGCAGTTCTCTCGAAACGTTCATCGATTCAATATTTTTATTATTAACTAGCTGTTGCCCATGCCTTCGTCCGTGTGAACTTATTACACAAAAATTTGTTCCCTATTTGAATCGGATTTTGTTGACAAATTCATGTTTTTTTTTGCACGAAACTCTAATCCTTTTTTTTACAGTAAAAGTGCCTAAGTTACTCCTTATAACATCAGCTACCTGCCAGTAGTCCCGTCAAAATTGGTCCAGCTGTGTCGAAGATTATCCAACAAACAGACAAACTAAAATCTAAAAAAATATTTTTTTTTACAAGTACCGTATTACTTCCTTAAACATTCAGTGAAAAGCTGTGACTTTGAAATTACAATCAATCAATTTTATTGATTTGTATAGATTTCAGTTTGTATCATCTCGGTCTCCCTTCCAATCCTCTCTGTTTTAAGCTAGTATGAGTCAATCCTGTCTGTCTGATGATGACTGTCCACCGAGTACGAGTGGCACAAAGGGCCATGGAGCGAGCCATGCTCGGCATAACCTTCTTAGATCGAGAGCGTAACACCGAAATCCGCCGTGGGACGAAAGTCTACGACGCGCGACGTCGGGGATGGGCGGTGCGCCTCAAGTGGACCTGGGCAGGACATCTGGCTAGACGCGGAGATGGCTGATGGAGCAAGGCTTTGACCGAGTGGTGGCCGAGGTTTGGCCAAAGAAACCAGGGCCGTCCTAGGGCTCGTTGGGTTGACGATATCGTCAAAGTCGCGGGAAACACCTGGATAAGGGACGCACAGAACCGGGAAGTGTGGCAGAAGACAGGGGAGGCCTATACCTAGCAGTGGGTGATTCCGGGCTGATATGATGATGATGATGAGTCAATCCTGTCTGTAGGTGTCAAGGTCGTATAGTCGCCCCAGGGATGTGCCTTAACAGGACGGTGTTCCCCAGAAGGGGCTCCGGACAGGTATTTTATGAGGAAACGGTGCATCCTCTCATGTGCGGATGGTGACCACCGGGGTGGTTTTAGTGCGGTAAAAATCCCATACTCCCCGGTATTATCCCTACAGACCGGTCACCTTTTGAAGGGTTCCAACCGAAAACAAAAAAAAATTGTCAAGCTCGTCCCGCCATCTGCGCCTGAATCTGCCGCGATGCCGCGGACGTTTTCCGGGTCCCATTGTGGTTGATTTAGCCGACAATCCGTTCGACATACGGCAGACGTGTCCGACGCAGTCCGATTAAAGCAGCAGCAAAAAGTTATGTTAATTTAATTTTATCGAAGAGGCAGCCCTGCGATTACTGTGGAATCGCGCGGTGCGAAGCAATCACTGCTGTACGCTTGAGCATTTAGGCGCATTTTAGCATACAGTGGTTGTTGACGCGAGGGAGTAGGCAATTATCGTAATAGGTATTGGAAATTTTCTACTGAGTGAAGTATCTGGACTAATCTGTGCCTACGCTTTTCAACCTATACGTGAATGATCTGATTGGCGCGCTTAGCAACTTGCATGTTGGGTGTCATATTGATGACGTGTGTTGTAATAACATTAGCTATGCCGATGACATGGTGCTGCTGAGCGCGTCGATCTGCGGGCTTAGGACACTCGTAGCCACTTGCGAGCAATTTGCCAGACTACATGGTATGGCATATAATGTTACGAAGAGTGTAATCATGGTCTTTGGGACTAGGGGTAAATACCCAGAAGCAGTACCTTCAGTGAGGATACGTTTATCCTCACTGAAGGTACTGTGAGGGTAGACCGATTTAAATATCTGGGTTACTTATTGACCACTGACCTCAAGGATGATGAAAATATTGATAGGGAGCGGAGGGCGCTGTGTGTGAGAGCTAACATGATTGCCTGCAGATTCAGGCGTGCCTCTAAGGAGGTCAAGCGCACTATATTTAGTGCGTACTGCACTTCTTTTTACACCTGTAGTCTGTGGGCTCATTATACTCAAAAATCATACGGCGCCCTGCGCGTCCAGTATAATAACGCATTCAGGGTGCTGATGGGGTTGTCCCGATACTGCAGCGCATCGGAGATGTTTGCTGAAGCCCACGTGGACTGTTTTTACACAGTGATGCGGAAACGGTGCGTATCCTTGGTCCGTAGGGTGCGGGGCAGCGCCAACAGCATCCTGTCTATGATAGCAAGCAGGCTTGATTGTGCTTTTGTGAACCACTGCTGCAAGGTTTCGGCTGGGTCTGTCACCTTGCTGCGATGATGTCACAATGTGTTTCTGTTTTTGTTTTTGTCTTTGTAAGTGTATTACTAACATAGTTTGTAAGTAATTTGTTACCTACTAACATTATGAGTCTTGTTGCTCGAATTAAATGTTGAAATTAAATTAATTAATTAAAGCTTGGCTGCTTTAAATAACAATTCATTAACCCAGTTATTACTTTATTTATTTAAATGCCTTAAACTATCATTAGAGGTCTATAACCTAATGCAATAGCCATGTCACCCACAGAAACAGTTGAATAATAGGTGATTCGAAAGTCGAAACCTTATACTAAAATAGTCAGAATTACGTAGTTCATGACTCATGGGGCCAACACTAAAATTTAAAATAACATTGGCTATTCGCACGGTTGCTTCCGCCGCGGCGTTCTGATCAATTAATTAGCCAACGGCAGCCAATGTACGCTTGATAAAATACTCAATGACTTTAAACAGGATCCTGGTAGGCCTGCCTATTTTAGAACAACTCATTAATGTATGAGAATGTTTGTTGTTGGAGTTTAACAGGGTGTCTCAAGTGAAAAGTGTGCTTGAGGTTCGTAGAACGGTTTTTTAATGTCGCAGTACGGTTAAGTTGGTAAAGCTTGCAGTAAGGAATTAAAAAGTTGTAAGTTTATAGCTTAAACCTTCTATCATTATCATTATTTTATTTTTTATTTTTATATTTGATTACGGATTTGACATGTGAAAAGTACTATTGAACAAATGTGAAAAGTACTATTTTCACTAAGTTCTACACAAAACATTTTATTTTGTGTAGAACGTAGTGAAAATAGTATTGTGTGGTGTGCATTTGTCTCTGATTATTTACTAACATTATTTTTAAGTGTACTTACTAACTAAACTATGGATCGTGGATCTGATGCAAATACATAAATTAAATTCAAATTACGTACAGTCGCCGTCAGATATATTGTAGCAGACAAGGTGACCAAATACTTCTGAACAATTTAAAATGTCAATAAGTTCCATACACTACAAGTTACCATTAATATCTGAACATTCATTAGTTCATTAATATCTGAGCAGATGCTTGCCAATAATTTCTATACACACAACCAACCAAAAATATCTGAACACTTACAACGTCAAGTGTATCTACACCGATGGAGTAGTCTTAAATATCAGAGCAGTTGAGGAAAAATTGCAATTGCAGTAGGAAGTGCTTCCAACTTTACTATAAATACAATATTTATAGAAACTCTTTTGCTAATTTATATAGGTACTATGATGACCCTGGCAGTTCATAACATTTTGTAGCTAATGATTTTCTATACAATTTGTATTCCCTTTCCATCGTATCTAGAACAGTCATTTGGTGTTCAAAAAGGGTGGATTTTTTTCCGGGAGTTTTGAAAATTGCTTATTTTAATGAGTTCGACGTGTTCTCTTCGAATTTTCACTTTATCGTTCATTGTTTTATCTTGGCTGCTTGCACCGTCATACAATTTTTTGGTCAAATCAATAGTATTTATGCCTTTGCGGTAGAAATCTGGGGACAATGTGAAAATTCGAAGAGAGCACGTCTACCTCAATAAAATCACCAGTTTAAAAACTTTCCAAGTAAAACTACCAAATGACTGGACTAACCACCATAGTCAAGTCGATAGTCGTTTTTGGTTCGTCTTTTATAATATCACGCAGTAACGAATTACGTAAGCTCAGTGTTTGTCTGCGTAGACACTTGACGTTGTAAGTGTTCAGATATTTTTGGTTAGTTGTGTGTATAGAAATGAGCATCTGCTCAGATATTAATGAAGTAATGAATGTTCAGATATTAATGGTAACTTGTAGTGTATGGAACTTATTGACATTTTAAATTGTTCAGAAGTATTTGGTCACCTTGTCTGCTACAATATATCTGACGGCGACTGTATGTAATACACAGTACACAGATCGTTTAAGGCGTTAGCAGACGGGTGACTTATAACATCGCGGAAGGTGATTAGAGGAAGTTCGATACTGCTCAGCTGCTGCGATTTACAAAAAGGTACGAATTGTCAAACTTCTGAGCATGAGGTCCTGGGTTCGATTCCCAGGTCGGGAAAAGTGTTATTGGATTTTTCCATCAGGTTTTCTCAGTCACAGCGATGGATTCTAGATTTGTACCCGGTTGATGGCATTATGCTCGCCCCTCTATTTCATGGGACTTTAACATAACTGGCGAAATGTGGGTGTAGGTACTTATTAGGTACAGGCACATCTCTGCCTAACCCTTTGGGGACTACAGGCGTGATGTTATGTCATGTACCTAATGTATTAAGCTAATAACCTTGCGTAAACAGCCAATGATCGACTTCCCAGTCTCACTGAAGGGACACATGCCTCCTCTCAGTGATAGCGAATGGGCCGTATATACCACGCTATTGATAGATGTCAAAAATGTCTTCGATTTTTTCTTTTGGTGTTGAGAGCAGTGGTGATGCAAATTACGTAAACATATTTCGCCTGTCTGAGGTCCAGCCTAGGACCTACACCTACACCTCGCAAATTCCACTGGGCCACCGCTGCTCTTAACCAAATGTTTACTAATGATAACTAATACAAAAATCCATACTGCCTTCTTGATCTAGTGGTCGCAAGTGCGACTGCTGAGCACGAGGTTCTGGGTTCTACTAACGGGCCGGGCTAGTTTTTCCATGAGGAATTTCTCAGTAGCAGCCACGGAGTCTGGATAATGCCGGCACTATTTGCCTAACCCTTCGGCGATTACATGCGTGATGTGTACAAAAATACATTCCAAATTCAAATTATTTTACAAAACGGAACAAAACAATAATTTCATCGATATTGCACTCATGGCCATTTGTTCCTTACTGTGTGTTATATCTCTGAAATCTGTTATCTCACAGACCAACGACACGGCAACGCTACGGTGTTGTTCGGCGACGGAACGGCCTAGTGGGCAGTCTTATACTTTTCAATACAAAGAATCTTTTTCCCTGACAAGTTCGTAGCACGGTCATGGGATGATGCGGTGTAGTGGGTAGACTCCCTCATTTGTAGCAAGAAAGGACCACGACTTTAATTAAACAAGTAAAAAATAAGGCTAGTTGAAAAAAATATTTATTTCATTAGAATATAAGCTGTCGTTACATAGATAATACATTATTGTACTTGGCAGATCAACTTTATGAACACGATAAAGTTAAAATTAATAGTATTGGTTTTACACCTAGTGAACAACATAGATATAGCTATCTTTTTTATAATGTTTAGTAAGTACCAATCACTTATAAAGGGTAGAAGAAATGCAACGCTTTAATTACTGCAAAATTGTTGTCAAAATCCATCAAAGATTAAAAAAAAAAGAATGCTTATCGTTGACTAAGAGATTCATTCAGAATACATGCATAAATCTAGTGTTCGAAAATTTAAAATGCGATAAAATTCGCGATTTCTGCATTTCCTCTACCAAATTTCTAGAAAAACCTATTTTAAAGACTATAACGTTTAATAAATGCAATATACGTAAATAAACTAAATAAGAAACATTTACAGAATATTTCAATGGAATAAAATTTTGAAAATATCCTAGATCATGAAGAAAAATGTATTATTTTCACTGGGAACTTTGGTTTTGTTATTAGAAACTAAGATACTTATAATCTAAGTTATTTGATAAAAATATTAATGCCACACAGAGATTCTATAATATAAATCGCGCAAAAATCCATATCATATAAAAAGTTAGACCGTATGCAAAAGCAATTTGCATCTATGGATAAATATGGGTTTGACTTTTTACAAATTGTTAATCTGTGCTGAAGTGTTACCAGCCTCAAAATATTTGTATCACATGTCTACTTTTTTTCTTGTACAATGTCTCATAAACATCGTTTCTTTGATTTTTCCTAACTATTTATTTTAGCTGCTTAATGAATTGTTTCACTATATAACTGGTTTGTGTGACTTTCATATAAAAAGGGACTTATCGACCAATTTTCGTCAAAAAAAATAAATCTTATATTGACAAAAGCTCAATAACATTCGACAACTCAGTGCACTATCGGAATATCCGAAGTTTTGTTTTTCTCAATACTTTTTCCTCGTAGAATGGAAGACTTCGAACTACATAGCTGAGATTTACTTCAACACTTAACTTTAAACAACGTTTCTGAGTAACACAGCTTCTTAATTTAAAACTCGTCATGGCGGGCAAGTGCTTCGCCGAAATCAGTCGCTTGAGAACCGACAAAGAGGTCGTATTTCTCCAAAATCTCTTGTTTTGTGAGTTTTTCGTCGGCGTCCGTGTCAGCTTCGAAGACTAGGTGCCTTGCTTCGGCCTCAGCGTGGTCGAACTCGGGAGGGGCGATCCAGTCCTTGACCTCGTTCTCGTCCATGAAGCCGTCCATGTTGGTGTCTCTGTTGAAATATTATGGTGTTAAGTTGTGACTAGTTTTTGCCCGCAGCTTGCTCGAGTTATGACCGGAAATTATCCCACGAGAACGTTTTAAAAATAGCATATGACTCTCGGGGATGTAGCTTACGATAAATGAAGGAATTTTCGGAATCAGATCAGCAGTTTCGAAGATTCAAACTTACAAACCTTCCCTCTTTATATATTAGTACAGATTGTATAGATGTGAGATTGCTAAACGGGACAGTGTCTATTTAGTTCATGCGAGCGAAATTTGCTAAAAGCAGCAATTTGAGATCGGTTAGGTATTATTGAAATTACAAAAACCATATTTTCATAGATAAAATTGAAGTATCTGCTTGGAATTTCAAAATAACAGCTTTTTACTGAATGCATATGAAAGTGTATTCGGTCCCTTCTTATAACAAAACACTTTTTTTTTCAATTTGTCTGTCTGTCTGTTTGTTCCGGCTAATCTCCGAAATGGCTGGACTTTAATTTTGACGGGACTTTTTCTGGGAGATAGCTGATTTTATAAGGAGTAACTTAGGCTACTACTTTTATTTTAGAAAAAGAACTAGGTTTCCGTGCAAAAATATTGAAACTCTTGAAATTGTTAACAAAATCTGGGAAATTCATATAGGGAAGTAATATTTTTGTAATAATTTCACAAGATCGAAGGTCGAGGGCAATAGGTAGTCAAATATTTCGATATCCTTTTTTTACCTCTACAAACAATTCATTTCTATAGGCAACAAAGCAAACGAATTAAATTAACCTTATCCGAACGCTTATCGTGTAGCTTTAACCGTATAAAATTAATTAATTGAATAATTAATTAGGTATTTTATTACCTACAATGCGCAACTACTAACTATTTTAGTACACAATCATCTCTTAGTGTTTATTTTCGTTTATTTATTTATAGCACCTATTTCTTACATTTTTAAATGTTCCTTAAAGAATCAAAATAATAAAACATTTAAAAATATTAAAAAATAGTAGCCCGGTATCGGAAACAGGGTCCAAGCTACTGGCGGTCAGGACTCCAGAGAAAAGAACCTCCTGGGAGGTTCTTTACTCAATACGTGCCGTGGCCAGGAGTACCGCACTCACTAATCAAGCTTTTGATCCAGCTGCCAAACGAGAGCCTCATCAGATATTGGTCGAGGCTCTTGGCAATTAAGCCATTAGCTGAAACGACTATCGGCACAATGATCGCTGAGTTTACATCCCACATGTTGACAACCGCACTAGTAAAGTCAATAATCAAACTTTTATTAACTTTTTAATTTATACCTACCCTAACTGTTCCCAGCGACAGTCGTCCGCGTAAAATTATTATAAAAATACTATTTTCCCCGTTTTTACAACATTTTTCATTGATGCACCGCTCCTATTGGTCGTAGCGTAATGTATACATATACAGGGCTATTTGTAAAACACCAGCAACCTCTTAAGAGGTCATTGTACTCATCATTATGAACAACTTTTACTATGGGACCAAACCTGAAATCGCGAAAGAAAAATCAGCTGTTCCCTACATTTTGACGAGTTAATCGATCGTAAATGTAGGGAACAGCTGATTTTTTTTTCGCGATTTCAGGTTTGGTCCCATAGTAAAAGTTGTTCATAATGATGAGTACAATGACCTCTTAAGAGGTTGCTGGTGTTTTACAAATAACCCTGTATAGTATATTTGCCTTCCTCTATAAATGGGCTATCAAACACTAAAATGATTTTTCATTTCGAACCAGTAGTTCCTGAGATTAGCGCGTTCAACCAAACAAACTCTTCAGCTTTATAGTATTACTAGCGACCCGCCCCGGCTTCGCACGGGTGCATGTGTTATAAATAAAAACCTTCCTCTTGAATCACTCTATCTATTAAAAAAAACCGCATCAAAATCCGTTGCGTAGTTTTAAAGATTTAAGCGGTCAAAGGGAAATAGGGACAGAAAAGCGACTTTGTTTTATAATATGTAGTGATAAGTATAGATTATTCGACTAGCTAATACTGAACACATGTTACATCCAACCAACCCGCACTGGGCCCGCGTGGTGGTTTACAACCTAACTCCTTATCACAGAGTGAAGGCTTGTGTCCCATCAAAGAAAATGTTATATACATATAATAAGCTGATTATATAATCCACTACCTGACCAACATTACTTTTTTTCGCACCTCTTCCATCCATCCTAGTTTTCGGATGCATGTGCGTATTGTATAATTATCAATTGTTTCATTGCAGGAAAAATCGTGAGGAAACCAGTATGCCTGAGAGATATTGCTTGACGGCATGTAAAGCCAAGTCAGAGGCCCATGGCATAAAAACTGACACCAGGTTAGGCACTAACCACGCGGTAAACAAAAAAGAATTACTTTTTGAATCTAGAACGTAAAAGTCTATGACGTCGTAATTACTAGAGCAACAAAAATGCATGTCAACAACTACCCGGCCGGCACCATTATTCAGTGTCAGTACATTCAATGGAACTAAATTGATATTATTGTGGTAGCGGCCGCCGAGTGAAGCCCGCTTATTGACGTGATTTGTGTATCAAGGTGAATGACTGGGTTATTGCGAAAGAGCAATGAACTAGGAATAGGGAATCTTCTCGAATTTTGCGAGTTAGTACTTAAGATTTCAAGGATGAAGAATTAAACGTGTTTTCTATTATACTGAGCAATGGAATTAGCGGTACTTATACGATTCGGGTCTTTTTTCAATTTCTACATCAACTTCTATAACTAAATTAACTTGAATTTTGATTAAAACAAACAACCGCAGTAACACCCATGCCAAAGCATAAACATGTGAAGTAAACATAACGGTAATTCGATCGATTTTAAAATTGAAAATCCTTGTTTCGCGCATAATTATTTAGATTTGTGCTTGCCGAATAGATAAATACCAAAACTCTATAGGATAGTTTATTTATTACAACTTTATGCACATGCCGCCTGCATCAAGCTACTACAATCTGTCAAATTTCTTAAATAGATTTTCAACTTTATTGCTAAATAATTAGGTTCAAGGTTGATTGGGAAAATTTGACAGTTTCGGGTAGCTCGACCTGCTGGCGTCTGTACAAAACGCAGATTTAATGCCTAGATTTGTATTTTCGGTTCAAAATAGTTCGAAATTTCGTTTACATTTACTTCGTACCTCTGTGCTCCGGGCTCAGATGTAAAATCTTGCTTGCAAACAAAACCGACTGTAATTTTCCCTATTGTCCACAAGCAGCCTCACATCATGAGGTTCACAGACGAAACAGTAATAATAGCTTACCTGTAACCAATGAACTGCTCCCTCTCCTGCTTGACCCAGTCGGGCTCGTCTTCGTCTTCACCGTCCTCAGGCTTGTACATGTCTCCGATGTATTCGTCTAAAGAGACCTTGCCGTCCTGTAATATTGGAAAAAATCTTTTAGTTTTAAATGATCAATGAACAGAAGTGAGCTAGTTCGGTATTTACTGGAAAAAGTTTATTTAAGTTGAAATCGACCAATCACATTGGTTGAAATTGAAATCTACGCAAAGCCAGCCTATTCAGACGCTAGATATCTAAGTTACGGAATCAGGCGTTACTTTGCGGATATCCATGACATTAAATGTTATGTTATGTTTAGTGTTAATTGCACGAAAAAGATTCAGGCTAAGATGCAAGATACGGCAACACCCACAAAACATAATAATATGCACATGCTGGAACAGCAATAAATAACATGCCATGCACCCAAACCTTTACTCTAATTAAATCTATACTTAATTTTATAAAGAGGTAAAGTTTGTTTGTAAGTTAGTATGTAGGGGTAATCTTTGGGAGGGGAAAGCTCCGTTATCCCCAAGTATCATAAGCTTCATATAAAACGTTCCCATGGGTTAATTTCCGTAGGTACGTAACAGAAGCGCAGCTGCGTGCAAAAGCAAGTATAGTATATGTTTGGGTGCAAGCCTGGACCTCTTTTGCAGAATTAACACTAAATATTTTAGATAGTATTTAATGCAAGATTAATTGTGTCTTCATTGTGTTTAAGATATACATAAGTGATAGTTTACCGCATCTTTATCGATGTCTTCCATAGTCTCAAGTACGACGACGTCTCTCATTTCAGAGTGATCCTCCGGGTGAAGGAACGCGGCGAACTCCGTGCGGTTCAGCGCGTCATTTTCGTCGGCATCTGAAGTTTTAAACAAACGTATTTGTATTTTTCTAAAGAATTAATTAAGCTGTTAGGTTTTTTCTTTTACTTTTCTAATAAACTTTGTCACAGAAATGGGGTAGCATTAAAGCAAGTAAATTTCCGTTATGTTCTTGCAATTTGTCGATCAGTGTCAGGTTGTATGTTGTACTTGTTGTATGATTCGCGGCCGTAATACGTGTATGTGTTTACAGAATTATAATCATTAAAATCATGAATACAACCCTCTTGGGGTCATTTAATCCCATTTAATGACTATTTGATGAAAAAGTCATTCAATGGGGTTAAATAATAATGATATGATTTGTTTTCTTTTTCTTTTTTTTAATTTTTTGTATATGGGAGCTGCATCTGCCAACAAACTGCTTTACAGTTTGGCAGAAGTAACATTTTTTGTAATAGTTAGGATTTCACCAAGAAAAACGCTTTTTAATTTTTCTATCTTTTTACATAGTGAAAAAAAGAGTAAGAGAGATAACATTCATTGGCTAGGACGGTCAGAAAGAACTTTATTTCCATGTAGTTAAAGCGAGCTGAATTTTTCGCTTTTATTGTAATTGTATGGACATAAAGCTCTTTGTAACCTGTTCAAGCCGATTCCACGTCAATAGGTATGGTCACTTTCTTGTTCTACTTGTTATAAACTCGTCCTACAGACCGTGCGAAGACTTCCGATAGTGTCAGCGACTATTACTCCACATAAATTTTTGACTACCGTATCATTTATCTTACAGTTACAATTACAATTCCTAGTTTACCGGCTCCAGTGCCAGCAGTGACCTATTTCCTTCAATTGGTTTATAACTTCCAATAGAACAATAAGCAGGTCACGTAATACTCTTACTCATGTATGTTTGCCACTTTACGTAAGTACTACGTTAATAGTAGTAGTAGGAGTAACTTTGATGTCAAACCTAACCAGTTAGTTATAATGAGTTCGCAGCTATGACATGTTGATTTTGTGAGGTTTGGCAGTGAAAAAGTCCGCTATCTATCTTGTAGGTTTTTAGCCGTACTACGAACTACGACTATTTCATAAATCATTCATTGTGATTAAGTGAACTTAGAGAGTTGTGTTGATGATTGTAATGATAATAACTCAGTAAAGCCATATTTATTACGCTCGCGAATCATATTTTCATCAACATACAACCTGACACTGGCAAAAAAACGTAAGAAAATTTGTATTTTGCGGGCTACCCTGAGGGTTTCACCTGAATGTCGCGTTTTGACACTGGGATTCGTCTACGATGGTTTAGCTTAACCAAAGGCCCCGTTGAAACGAGCCACCGAACCGTAAAATTTATTCGAACGCTTTTTGATTCAGAAATAGAACTATAGTATAGCATTTTATTTAGAATTTTTGTGACAAGTATAATTCTTTATTTTCATTTTCTTTATTTAGTTTTTATTTTGAAGTTAGGTCCTGAAATTATTTGTCTTTTGTCTTTTGGAAATTTATCTTTTGTATGGGCTTGTGCCTGAAATAAATTAATTTTATTTATTTTATTTTTATAATGAGTATCACCCACATTCTGTAAACTACATAAATAATAAACTTGAATCGATTGAATTTACGTTACGTTTGCTACCAGCTTTATTTTCATGTTTGAATTAATTTGGATATCTGTGTCTACTTACCTACTTTTAGTGTTAAATTGTGAAAACAGTTTGTGCTAGACCCACTAGTCTTTTCTATTATTTTATGTCAAAGTCATCTAAACATCAAATTACTGCTTACCAGCGTAGGTCCATCTCCTTCGGTCCCTTTTCAACAGGTTGGTGTATGTGAAACCTTCACTGTTGGGCGCCTTGAGTTCTTTGGGATCCATCTCATCCATAAAGCCGTACACGTTTTTTCTGTATGCCTATAATTAAAAGTTTAGTTGATGAGCATTTGTCTTGTACACACGGCGACACATCAAGCTCATACTTTTACAGTCTAACATGGCCTCGCTTTGTATAAATTTTCCGTACAATGAGGGATCCGCATAGGGTTGCCATCACCTAAGGTAACGATGCCGGACGAAAACTTAAAAACTCCGGACATTTAGGTGAAATAGAGCTTTTTCCCGGACAAAAAAAGAAAAAGTAAAATATGAAAAACATCGCTAGACGAACAGTATGGTGATAGTAAGTGTGTGAATTCAAACAAGAAGTGAGGGCCCGGCGGGAGACGTACTTACTTTCTTTTATTTAACTTTACATACAGAAATGTCCAATACCTTATCTACTAAAAAAATGAGGAACGTTTCTTAAAAAATATTTAAGAGGACCTTGGATGCAAGAGTGAGCGAAAATATGTAGGTAGCTCAAAAATTTTGCATTCCGGTACATAACAATTGGGTTCAGAAGGTGTTATGATAAAACTATCACAAAAAGTTTTAACCGGACACTTATAACCCCGTCCGGACGGCCCCCAGACGCCCTTCAAACTAGGACAAATCCGGGGAAACCCGGACGGATGGCAACCCTAGATCCGCATAAATTGGTTTGTATGGCTTGATTGGTTGTCATGCATACCAACATATAACTAAGCTCATATCTTTTTCCCAAGGGGGTAGGTAGAGAATACCACTTGCTAGGATTCTTACATAATTCCATACATCCTTCCCTTTGCTTCATCCACATTCATGATGTGGATGAAGCATACACGCAAGTCTTGTAATAAAAAAAAACGCCGCTGGTATGCGAACTTGAATACGTTAACTCAATGGGTCATGGGTGGCATATGGCGTTGCGAGATATAATGGGCGTATTGACTATCTATGTTAAAAAAGCGACATGATAAATGGCTATATTGATAAAACTTGTGGTTGATAAAGCGATTGTTCTCTCGTTATCTCATTGAAACTGTTATCAACACCACCCGTTGCAGTAACTGCCCACCCCTCGAAGCACTGCCTGATTTGATTTTGGCGTACTAATATCAGCTTTATTGAAAACAAACTAAAGTTCAATTTTAATTGTTATCAACAAAATTGCTCCAATATATTTGCTAATTCATTTATCAAACTCCTCACCTCCCAAGGAATAGTCTCATCATTGTTTGGGTTGTGTTGTCTCCAGTGCCGGTCCACATCCTCATTGATGTACCGCTTCTGAGTGTACCGGATCCAATCCTTCAGTTCCACTAGTGTCACAAAGCCATCTTTGTCTCCGTCGATCTTGTCCACGATTATTCTAGAAGGAATTAATCAAATTATTCACTGTCGCGCTTGATAATGGGGTCAGTGAACTGTGATAGATGAAGTTTTTATGTACTTTATTATAACGCAAGATACTTTAGGTATGTATATAGAGTCATTATCGCAAATGTGTGCACATTCCTAAGCTGTTTCTGACTATTATTACCTGATACATTCCTACACTCAAATTAAATTATTTTTAGAATAATGTATGTTTGTATAACTATAAAAACAAATTCAGCATTATTAATAAGACAACTTTAAAAAAAAATTGTACATTCTTGATTATTTATTCCCCATTAAATAGACTTGGTAAAATTATTCAACATTTTGGACTTACTCACTTGTTCTGTGAATTGAAATGTTACCCTGTTAATTGAAATCTGATAATGGAATGTTTAACTGACTTAACAGTAAAATTAAATTGCATGGAAAAATTACACACACATTATAAACTAACCGGATTCTACATTATTAATTACTCCAGACATTCATGAAAATGTAAATGAAAATAGGAAAGACTTCACGCAGTGCTGGGTATAGGCCTCTCTTTGCTTGTGCTATGTTCCTGTTCCTGTCTAATCCAGGATTTATTCACAATAGCAAAAATGTCATCTGCCCATGCTTTGAAACATTTTAACATAACATCTTGCCTGAATTTCCCAGAAAAGTAAGGCAGAGGTGTACCTTACACACATATATCCTTACATACACAAAGGTGAACCAATTACAAGATACATAGAAACATTTTAGCCATAAATAAAACCCTCAACAAATACACAAATCAAATCCTATAGAGACTTGATATTTTCTTATTCTTAACAAATATCTATAAGTAAGACATCATGATACAACTACTGTCTTATTCCAAAATTAACAAAATACAACAATATTTGACTTTTATATTAAGCATACATGATTACCATTTCATTACTTAAAAATAACCAGACTGCAGACACAGATTGTCTTAGTTGTTATCTGCTCGTTTAACTAACCCACTTAGTGTGGGTGAGATCATTGACACACTGAGATTATCTCAAGATGCAGGAAATTGGTAGACCTGCTGTTTAACTAGAACTTACTGGAATGGTAATACAAACATGCTTGTAATCCATTACGGGTTAAGCAGAGGTGTACCTTTATAACAACCACACTTTGCCAGTCCCATGTAATAGAGGAATGTTGAAAATTTCTTATTCTTCATTTCTCTTCTTCATTTCTTATGAAATATAATTTGGTTTTCACATATTATTTTGATTTTCATTTTTATTAGCAGGTGTCTAAAGCTGGTCAAATAATTTGTCCTTACATGATGGTTTTAGTGGGAATACAGAATAAACTGTTGCTATTAAGTGAATATTCTAGAAAAAAATGGGAAATAAGTTAACTTGTTTCAACTCACCCTAATCTCCTTTTACTCTCTTCGGGAGCCAGCTGATCAAATGTTTTGGCCTGATCTTCACCCAAAAAGGCATCATGATCAAACTGCTTGTTATGGTGCTCATTTTTAAAATGTTCGGACTCCGACAGACGGTCCATAAGCCGCTTTGTTTCTTCAGGAGTCGGCACCCCGGCAAACACGGCCGAAACGGCCAATGCAACGAAAAGTGACCTCAGCATTTCGATCTAAAATAATACGATACCATAAACTTAAGCACAATAGACATCTATTAAGTTTCCTTTAATTACAAAGTATTCACTGAATTAATTAAATTACCTACTTTAGTGAACAATTCTGCACTAACTGAGCGTTCAGAGCGTTAAAATAGTTACCCGTTGGATACGGCCACGTCAACACGACCACGTAAACTTCCTCGTTCCCGGAAAGATAACACAAACGGGATGAATCGGAACTGTAATCTGAATCGCGGGAGCGGAGCCGGGGCGGAGGAGAGTGGGAGGCACAAAACGCAAGCGAGCGAGGAGGATGCTGTGCTTGGCGTGCCGGCGTGCGTTCCAAAACCTATGTAACTGTCAATGTCAAGGCTGTTTTAAAAACAATTTCTTTCCAAACAGGCGGCGTATTTTAGAAAAATCTTTAGCTAAACTGGAAAACATTTATTGGATTTTGTTTGTCCAATTTATCTTTTAAGAAGGAATATAACGGCACTTGACAATATTAGCACTTTTTTATTTTCTAATTGCTGAAGCTGAAAGATATTTTATTTAGTTTTAGGACGGTACTGTCAAGTTTGACAACGAAATTATAATGTTGCCAGTGATAAAACCAAGAGTTTCACAGTCACAGTTCACAGCACTCAGTACTCTAGACTATTGTGAAACGATCTCAAATACGAACGTGACTCGAATGATCAGCATCAATCAACAATAAAATAGTACAGTTTTATTTATTTGTAAATATGTATGTATTTCCTTTTGTTAAATTATAATAATTATGTTTAAAAGTAAATCTGACTGTTAACATGAACAATAAGTTGGCACAGTCCGCAGCTGTATAATCCCTATTTTAAAGTAACCTCACAGCTGAACACTGTCCCTTTAGATACAGGCTAGCCTAGTTTGAGAAGCAGGGCTCACAAAATCTGTATACAGACTTCTGCAGCGTTACGTGGATTTTAAAATTAAAATACTCTTTTCACGTAATAATATTTTCATAATTTAAAGAATTGATTCATACCTATGGATGATACTGATTGTTTTTGTTGCAAACAATTTAACTAAAATGCTATAGAATAGTTTATTGTACACATGTGACTGTTCCTAAAACTGATAATATTTTCGCTTTTCCTAATATTCATGTGAAGTATTAGGATTAATGTCGGTTACCCCCGAATACGTTAGGTTTATTAAATTATTATAAAAACACTATTTTGAACCATTTTTGCAACATTTATCATTGATGCTCCGCTCCTGACTGTGATTCTTTTTGTAATGTACATAACATCTTGCATGCTTTGTGTGTGCATACTCATGTTTCTGACAAATAAAATGTACTCTGAACTCTGAACTGTGAACCCTATTAGTCGTATCGTGATGTTATATCGCCTATAACATTCCTTGATAAATGGGCTATCCAAAAGTAAAAGGGTTTTCCAATTCGAAGTAGTACAAATTCTTCAGCTTTATAATATTATATCTATTATATCATATATATTTATATTAAATCTATTTTATTATATTATACTATATATTATATCTTTATCTAAGATATACTCACGTTCTCGAAAACGGCTCTAAAGCTTTCGATGAAGTAAAACAAATCATTGTGCATGTAATCATGTATCCATAAATATTGTAATAATTGAGGAATTACATTGAAATAATTTAAATATTATTCCTTTATTTATTTTCTTACTTCAATTACATTTTTAAATATTTTAATATAAAAAAACAATATAAAAAAAAAACATTTAAAAATATAAAAAATAGTAGCCCACCGGTATCGGGAACAGGGTCCAAGCTACCGGCAGTCAGGGCTCCAGAGAGAGGAACCTCCTAACAATACGAGCCGTGTCCAGGAGTACCGCTTTCTGAATCAAGCCCTTGATCCAGCTGCCTAACGAGAGCCTCCTGAGATGTTGGTCGAGGCTCTTGGCAATTAAGCCATGGGCTGACACGACTATCGGCACAATGATCGCTGAGTCCACATCCCACATGTCGACAACCTCGCGAGCCAAGTCAAGATACTTGATTTGCTTATCTTTCTCGGCTTTCACGAGGTTCTCGTCATGCGGGACCGTAATGTCAACAATCATTGCACGCCGCTCTGATCGATCCACCACCACTATATCAGGTTTATTGGCTACAATAGTCCTGTCAGTGATGATGGATTGATCCCAGTACAATATGATATTGCCATTTTCGAGAACTGGGTCGGGCACATACCTATAGTACGAAACTTCCGATTCCACAAGGTTGTATTTTAGAGCAAGTTGCTGATGGATAATCCTGGCTACAAGGTTGTGTCTATGCAAATACTCTCCGTTAGCCAGACGAGAACACCCGGAGATAATGTGACATATTGATTCGCCTGGACGGTGGCATGCCCGACATATGTCAACCGTGCCGTCCTTCACAATAAATCTCCGGTAGTTATTCGTCATCATAACTTCATCCATAATTGCACAGACAAAACCTTCAGTTTCCCCGAAGAGGTCCCCGGAACGTAGCCAGGCTACGGACGCTGATAGGTCTACATCGGGCCCGTGCAGGGCCCGGAAAAAGCGTCCGTGAAGCTCCTTACTCTGCCATACGTCCCTGCGGTCGTTAGTATCAAGTACTATAGGTTTGCGCCAGTTCTCTTTAGCCAAGGAGAGCGGGGTGAGGCCCTTGTCCACCGCAACCACATCTCAATGTCACGCCACGTCGGTTTCTAGGAAATATTCCCTGAGACTGCATATCTCGCGATTGTGGAGAGTCTTAGCGTTTAAAAAGCCTCGACCCCCACACTTCCGCGGGATATACAGTCTCATAACCGAAGATCGCGGGTGATGCATTCGAAATGCCGTCCACAATGTACGGACCCTCCTATTCAGGGCGTCTAGTTCTGTTTGAGTCCATTTGAGTATGCCGAAAGAGTACATCAAAACCGGCATGACCCAACCGTTGAAGGCACGCACCATAATCCCGCCCGACCCGACTATTAAATACTTTTTTCAGGCGGCCAAAGAAGCGCTCCTTCAACGATTGCTTCATGTCAGCAACATTGATGCCCAGCGCTTCCGACATACCCAAATACTTATAAGTTTCGGTTGCTGAGAGGGATCTAAGATTTATGGAATCCGAGAGCTGGGTTCCCACAGACTCCACAATCTCCCCTCGCTTTACATGCATGACCGCACATTTGTCCACACCGAATTCCATCCTGATGGCGCTACTGAAAGTTTCAGTTACCTTCAGTAGCTCCATCAGTTGCAAATCGTTGGGGGCAAAGAGTTTCAGGTCATCCATGTAAAGGAGGTGAGATATAACTTGACCACCTCTCCTCAACCGATAGCCTAGACCTGAATCCTCCAGCAGCGTGCTAAGAGGATTCAAGGCTAAGCAGAACCAAAGTGGACTCAAACTATCACCCTGAAATATACCTCGCTCTATCCTTATCGGCTCGCTATTCCTCTGGATTTGCCGACATCCTGGATAGCGAAGGACTGTCCTCCATTGCCCCATACATGACATCAGGAAGATGCGCAGAGTTGCACCAACTTTGTACAACTCTAGCACCCTCGTGAGCCATGTATGTGGTACAGAGTCATAGGCCTTCTTAAAGTCTATCCAACATGTCGACAGATCCCTTCGGGAACGACGAGCCTGTTGACTAATGGCCATATCAATGAGGAGTAGCTCCTTAGTACCGCGGGACCCGTTCCTACATCCATTTTGAGAAGCGGACATGATAGAATTGTCATCAATGTGTTTGCTAATTTTAGCTCTCAAAATGGATGTAAGAACTTTATATACTGTCGGGAGCAATGATATTATAAGTAGTAAAGTGGTGGTCGGGAGACAGGTAATAGGTCTATAGTTTTTGGGTTATATTATTATTATTAAATAAATAATTATTTTGTATAATTTTAGGAAGGACATTGCATTAATTTAATATCTTAAAATATTTTGATCTATTGTAATTATATACATATATTTACTTCAATGCCGATCTTGATTTTGATAAACCATGATTGTACCACACTTTGCATGCCTTACGGTAGAATCACTTGAAACATATGTATACATTTTTATACCACCATTGTAACAGTGTTTTTTGCAAAAATAAATGATTTGATTTGAATTGATGAAAGTTGCAATATAGGGTGCATACGGGCTTACGGGGGCGAAAAATTTTGAAATCACTAGGCAAACGTTATTTTCTATTTTCTCCCGAGCAGAGCTCGGTCGCCCAGGAACTAACATTTTAAAAGGTTATTATTATACGTAATGGTCTAATATTATGATCTAAACACGTTGTTATATATTTTGTCAAATCGAATAATTTTCGATAAGTAGGTCATTCGTTACGCTTGATAGTGAAAAGGCGGCAGATATTAAATGGTTTTCTCTCAAAGTTGCATGATAATCAAGATTCATATTTTGCTACATATGACAGCGAATGAAAAAAAATATCACAATCTTGATTCCTCTATCAAAAGCTCAATTTTACTCTTTGATTTTGACTGCTGTTTTTCTCTACTCTAATCTTGGCTTGTCTGTGGTTATGTCATAATCGTAACTGTTGTGCTTATTTTGCCCATTTCCAAAAGAAATTCCAATTATGTTTCTAGAAATAAGTGCAGCGGATTTGTGAATTAACAAGAATCGGCCGTGACAACCGTATATTCAGTCTATAAGTTGCTATAACAGAATTGCAAATGTCAATATGTCAGGATCTCGGCCTTAATTTCCAACATAGAATGGTGAGAGAAATGCATGTTTAATTATATGTTAATTAATCAGCTAATAACGATCAAAAGTTGAGGGATGGATTAAGGTACTGGTTTTGAGGACATGCTTTCGAAGTGCGCAAAGATGAAAGTAAAACTAATGGTATTGCAACGTCGAATAAATGTCGGCATTTTTATGGATTTGTAATATGTGGTGCATTCATCTTAATTTCAGGGCGCAAATATATCACAGCTAGAAAGAGATATCGGGTCAGAGCAGTTCCCACCGAATGAACATTATTTTGGTTTAGTTAATGTAAGTTGGTTGTTAAGTAAATACTATTTTCCAAGTGAATAGTGTAATTCGGAAAAAATATTAATTTATTTATAGAAAAAGGTAAGTAATCACATTTCCGGGTTTTAAAAGATAAGTCATCATTGCAAAAGCTATAATAATATCATCTAAGTACATAGACCTTCAATGGGATTTATTTTGATACTCAAATATTTTCACAGAGCAGATTTCTAATGCCCTCTGTGAGTAATAAGGAATATGATGTATGTGAATAAGATAAGAAGTTCTTATCATTATTATCATTTTCCTACAATGATTAAGTTGTCACAGTAGCAGATGTCCAGTTCCTATGAGAATCTAATAAAATTTGACAAAAGTTTTTAGGTTGTACAGGAAACAATTGAAAACTCAATTACTGTAGAAGCAACTTTAATTGTCAAGTGGTTCATCATGGTGGACCTGGACATATATCAGTATTTACTCTGAATAAAAACCTACACAATTTTATAACAATAATGTTGAAAAATTGCTTAGTTTGAAAATTTCTTTGACTGAGACTAATATTTTTTTCAGTTTGGCAATACATGTTATAGTAACTCAGTGCTGCAAGCATTGTATTTTTGCCGCCCATTCAGAGAGAAGGTGCTAGAGTATAAGGCCAAGAACAAGAGAACAAAAGAAACCCTTCTGACATGCCTTGCAGACTTGTTTTATAGCATTGCTACACAGAAGAAGAAAGTAGGTTCCATAGCGCCTAAGAAGTTTATTGCTAGGTTGAGAAAAGAAAAAGGTAAGAATATGTATGATTTCTATTTCATAAATATATTTTCCTAAAAGTAGAAAATAAACTATAAATAACTGATAAAAATAAAAGGACTGCCTCATTGGTCTTATGGTTGCAAGCGTGGCTGCTGAGAATGAGGTCCTGGGTTCGATTCCCAGTTCCGGCAAAGTGTTAATGGGTTTTGCCATCAGGAATTTGTCAGTAGCAAGTTACGGACTCTGAATTGGTGCCTGGTTGATGGCAATAGGCTCCACCCATATTACATGGGACTTACAAACTTGACTGGCAAATTGTGGGTGTACTATTTAGGTACACTTCTGCCTAACCCTTCCGGGATTACAGGTGTGATGTAATGTACAAAATAAACTGCAGAATTAAGCATTATCATCATCTTGCTTCCCTTGCCTTTGTCCTTCTTCCTTGCCATATTTAGTTGATGTTGGTGGTTCTCACAGTATCCATCCATTTTTTCTTTTGTATTCCTCTGATTCCAACCATATCAATTTTTTTTTATATATTACCGTTGAAAATGTTGACTTCTTTAAACATGTGTATTGTCTATTTATGTTACAGAGGAGTTCGATAATTACATGCAACAAGATGCCCATGAATTCCTAAACTTTCTAATCAACCATATAAATGAAATTATATTAGGTAAGTAACAATCTATACATATAATAAAACAGTAAAAAAACTGTGTCTGTACATTGAATATATTAAAAAAATAATAATTGAGGGGGGTTTAGAAACAGTAATAGAGCACGAAACCAAAAAAAAAATTCTGTCTGTTTGTCTGTTTGTCTGTTTGTCTGTTTGTCTGTTTGTCTGTTTGTTTGTACACGCTAATCTTCGGAACTACTTGACGGATTTGAATGATTTTTGTTTTGTTGTATAGGTATAAAGTCTGAGCAACACATAGGCTATAATTTATCTTGGAAACTTGAACACCTGATGCAGAACCGCAACAGACCAGCTAAACTATAAGAGATACAAAAATGGTACCTTAGCAAAAATTGTTTCACGTGATGAGCATTTTCTGCTAAGAGAATAAATTTGAAGATCTGGAACACCTGATGTGGAACTCCAAGAGCCCAGCTACACTATAACATATATAGGAATGAAGTCTTAGCAAGAGTTGTTCAGCCTGATGAGTACTCTCTGTTGTCGTATAAAATTTGAAGATCTGGAACAGCTTATGTGGAACTCCAAGAGCCTAGCTACACTATAACATATATAGGAATGACGTCTTAGCAAGAGTTGCTCAGCCTAATGAACACTCTCTGTTGTCGTATAAAATTTGAAGATCTGGAACAGCTGATATGGAACTCCAAGAGCCCAGCTACACTATAACCTATATAGGAATGACGTCTTAGCAAGAGTTGTTCAGCCTGATGAGCACTCTCTGTTGACGTATAAAGATTGTAGATCTGGAACACCTGTTGTGGAACTCCAAGAGTTCACTGTGTAATTATAAAATAACATAAGCTGGGAGTACCTCCACGCGGTGAGGCGGTAACAGTTTAGGACTGATTTTCGAGGAAAATTCTATGAATCATTGAAAATTTGACTCTACTGGCTAAAACTCCCATTTATTTCCTGTTCCATTTATCTTCGTGACACGGTAGCCTACCCGGTAACGCAGGGGAGCAGTCACTTAGATTTTAATTGAGCAGGTATTTTCAGAATAAAACTATAACCATGCCTAGAAAGAGGTCAAATCTTTCCCAACGTTCCAAAGGAGCTAAAAGATTGAGGATCATAAGATCCCAAGAATCTAACGAAGAGCGTCAGGATAGACTTGATGCTGCTCGAGAACATCAGGCTGCAACTCGCTCTGTAGAAACCTCTTCGGGTCGCGAAGCTCGCTTGCGTTCTCAGCGTATTTATGCATCTACATCCAGGTCTCTAGAGACCAGTGAAGAATATGATGCGCGACTCTCCGCTGATCGTGAACGTCATGCATTGTCTCGCGAGTCGGAGACATTCACGGATAGAGAATTGCGCTTGAGTTCTCAGCGTATCTACGCATCTGCTTCAAGGTCTCTAGAGACAAGTAAGGAACATGATGCGCGACTGTTCGCTGATCGTGAACGTCACGCATTGTCTCGCGAGTCGGAGACGTTCACGGATAGTGAATTGCGCTTGAGTTCTCAACGTATCTACGCATCTGCTTCAAGGTCTCTAGAGACAAGTAAGGAACATGATGCGCGACTGTCCGCTGATCGTAAACGTCACGCATTGTCTCGCGAGTCGGAGACGTTCACGGATAGAGAATTGCGCTTGAGTTCTCAACGTATCTACGCATCTGCTTCAAGGTCTCTAGAGACAAGTAAGGAACATGATGCGCGACTGTCCGCTTATCGTGAACGTCACGCATTGTCTCGCGAGTCGGAGACGTTCACGGTTAGAGAATTGCGCTTGAGTTCTCAGCGTATCTACGCATCTGCTTATAGGTCTCTAGAGACAAGTGCGGAACATGATGCGCGACTGTCCGCTGATCGTGAACGTCACGCATTGTCTCGCGAGTCGGAGACGTTCACGGATAGAGAATTGCGCTTGAGTTCTCAGCGTATCTACGCATCTGCTGCTAGGTCTCTAGAGACAAGTGCAGTACGTGATGCGCGACTGTCTGCTGATCGTGAGCGACATGCATTGTCTCGCGAGTCAGAAACGTTTACCGATACAGAATCACGCTGAGTTCTCAGCGAATTCGCACATCTACTAACAGGTCTTTTGAAACGAGTGATGAACGTGATGCGCGACTAACTACTGCTTGAGATTATCATACATTGTCCCGAACACGCACACAACAAAATATTCATAATCAGTTAGAAAGTGAGAGAGAAATGATTGCTGGAGTACGGCATGAAGAGACA
Source organism: Eurois occulta (assembly GCA_950022335.1). Classification (NCBI taxonomy): domain Eukaryota; kingdom Metazoa; phylum Arthropoda; class Insecta; order Lepidoptera; family Noctuidae; genus Eurois; species Eurois occulta. The sequence goes on from OX465486.1 coordinate 3,980,734, forward strand.
GAAGTTAATTCAGTGTACCCTTGGGATCTGCTGCGGAGTAACGGGAAGAAAAGTTTTTTGTTGTATAGTCTGGGCAACATAAAGGCTATAATTTATTTTGGAAAATTAATACCTGATGCAGAACCGCAACAGACCAGCTACAGTATAAGAGATATAAAAATGGTGCCATAGCTAAAAATATTCCACGTGAAGAGCATTTTCTGCTGTGAGAATAAATTTGAAGATCTGGAACACCTGCTGTGGAACTCCAAAGCCCATGGCAGCGCTATAACAAATTAAGGAATGACGTCTTAGCAAAAGTTATTTAGTCTGATGGGCATTTCCTGTTGACATACAAAAATGAATGATCTGGAACGACTCCAATCGTCTCGCTCATCCCGTTGTTTTCCCGTCCCCGGGCCTTAGAATTCTACATCAGACGTTTTCAAATTTTCGATTTTGACGACCCCGTTGTCGCTGGCATAAGCAACGGGATCCGCGTACGAAGTCGCGGGCAGAAGCTAGTTAAATAATAAAACTGAATACATTATTGACTCGCCAGCTTTTACAAAGTTAACATGTTTAATTTCTTGAAAGTAATGATAAAATGAAATAGAAGTTATTTGTACCAGTTTTTTGGCAGGGTTTAGATTTAGTCTACAGTGAGTATTATCTGACACCATTTTGTCTAATTAGAATCTACTTGGACTAAAAGAAATATAATAATATTTATATAGCTTTGTTTTGGTCCTTTCTCCATGAGATAGGGAAAAAGTATTCCAGTCAGTACCCTACCCACATTATCAATTGTTGTGAGCACACTGGGGATCTTGTCTAGTGTCCTGACCAATTGGAGCAATAGATGTAGGTAGCTAACTGCATCCAAAGCCTAAGTCTCATGTACTTATAGCCTGTCTACATAGAGGCGATTTACGCACAGACAGACGCGCGTTAAGGAACCAATCGTTCGACTGCATAGCTGCCGCGCAAGTCCAGAGAATTGGGCACTTTGTAACTTGCACTGTGCTCACACTTATTGATACGCACGTTCTACGTGTACGGAACATTTGTATTAGGGCCGATTTTACCACTGAAACTGAACGCGATTAGCAAATCTAAACGTTCGTTTAAATGCTATCAGTGTCGTAATAGGTGTTCCTTCTCCATAGGAAACAACCACCGGCCCGAACCGTTTTTTCGACGTGTATTTAAGTGGCCATGTAGGCCTATGTAAAATAAAATATTTTGATTTGGAACATAGAATCATTTCACCATTCAAAGTCATATTCTGAAATTGTTAACCCCTTACAGCCGAACGCAATCAAAGCACATTAAAAGTACAAAAGAATGCGTCTGGCGAGAACGTCACGTGCAACGGTACCGCGCCACAGAACGCTGAGCCGACGTGGGTGCACGAGATATTCCAGGGCACGCTCACCAGCGAGACCCGGTGCCTCAACTGTGAGACTGTTAGCAGCAAGGACGAGCATTTTTTTGATTTACAGGTATGACTATAATCAAGTTCTTCTAACCTAACAGACTTATGTGTTGCTGGCGAGGTTTTTCCGCCACTGCCTTTCCCCAGCTAAAACAATAGGAAATGGCGAACGGCAGGCTTTTTGGGGATCAGCTTTTTTGATGTTCAAAAAGCGCCTTTCTAAAGTAATTTAGTTGTAGGTCTTGACCGGGACGTGCTGGCAATCACAGAATGCAGTAAGGTTGTTTAGATGGTTTCCTTTAGTTAGCGGGAATCTCCTGAGAAATACATGACTATGGTTATTGCGACGATATTTGAGGAGGGGTTCTTCAAGCATGTCTAGCAGTAAGATGATAAAGTGTTTTTAAACCACTCAAAGCATGTAACTACGATCGACACGCGACAGAGGGCGTTTCAGAGGTTCTTATTTCTTACTAGATGTTCCCTGCGGTGTCGCACGCTGCGCGGCTCCTAAGGGTCGTAGCGTAATGTTATATAGCCTATAGCCTTCCTCGATAAATGGACTATCCAACACAAAAAGAATTTTTCAATTCGAACCAGCATCAGAATTTTTTTTTCGGGTGGGAAATCATCAAATGACTCTTCCCGCTCTGGGCGGAGTGGAAGGGAGTGTCAGACTTTTACTGACTAAAAACCACCCATGTTCCTTCTTTTGCCCTTTATGTTCCAGGGCCGCGGTATCTCTTTCGAACAGTCCCGCAGCCCTGATGCTCTCTCAATAATGTTACGATAAACAGAGTAGAAACAACGAATGCTGAATAAATTGAATATAGTTAAAACAACTAGAAATCACGCTTATTACATGGGTATTAAATGAAAGGGAAAATTAATTTGATATGGGAATGCATAAAAAATAACTAGAATGCTATCTTTGGGAGTCCTCCATTTTGGATTTAGAATGACGTCCCGTAACTAACCATGCATTGTAATTTGAGCTAAACATATTAAGCAAGTTTTGAGCTTAATCGGGAAGTGGGTCAAAAGATTTGTTACATAGTTAGTTACAGGTGAATCTAATAAAAGGGTGTTAAAATGACCACTTTTTGAATGTCAAAATGACATTAAGAGTGTCCCTAAAACGCCCATCCTTCACCTTTGCTAATGTTTTAGAGGAGAAGAAGCGGCGCAACAACCTCCCCAACAATCCAAACAAGCTCACTACATTGTTTTTTATCTTATTTCAGGTGGACGTTGGTCAGAACACAAGCATAACACACTGTCTAAAATGCTTTAGCGACACAGAAACGTTATGCAACGACAACAAATTCAAATGTGACAACTGCAGCAGCTATCAAGAAGCTCAGAAACGTATGAGAGTAAAGAAACTGCCGCTCATATTAGCTTTACACCTTAAGAGATTCAAGTACATGGAACAATATAATAGGCATATCAAGGTGTCCCATAGAGTCGTTTTTCCTTTGGAGCTGCGATTGTTTAATACGGTAAGTTTGATAGATTACTATTTTACCGTAAGTTAAGTATTTCTCTCTTAATGAGTTAGACAATTTGTATGTACACACAGCTCCACTAAGTGATTACCCCCAAAAGACATTGCGTTCAAATCCGTGATAGGCCCAAGTTGGTTATTGTATTTTGCAAGAACATTTTATTATAATTAATGTTTAGTGAATAAATAAGCTAGTATTTATTTTTTGAAGTCTGTTAATAAAAAAACGTTAATACTTTTATAATTACGTTTATAGGTTGCAAGCAAAGTAGACATAATTCATGGAATTTTTAACTACATATTTGGCTTAGTTGGTAAGAGCTCGCGGTAATTACAGGATCTGGATAACCAATGATTCGATGGTTCCAATCGCGTCCGGGCACTTTTTGTATTATTCTTATGGATGTATATAAGTTTGAATTGCAAAGTTGTTGTAGCAAAGTTAATTTTAATACAACTGGGGTAACTTCGTCGTTTACATCAAACATTGTAGTTATAACTTGAGGGCATGGATTAATTTTATAAAGAAAACGTAAGTAAGAAAAATTAATGGATACCGTCAAATTATAACATCTATCGATTAGACAGAGACATAAAGATAAAGTGACTCGGACGATAGTAGACAACAATTTCATCGCATTGTAAAATATGGACTCGCTGGCTAGTTTGTCAAACTGCCTGTATGAATATAACTACATTCGGTGATGCGATGGTTCGAATCCAAGTCGAAAAATGAACTCTTTTTGAAGTATTCTTTAGATTATTCGTGCGAATTCAATGTTTTAGCAATGTAATATTTTAAAGCTTGAGGGATTAGCACTTACTAACGCTGTGTGTACCTACCATTTCATAATAATAAGGCTTATGTTGTCTTCATAAAAATTCGACAAAAGCAGGCCTGTTCTGAGCCGGCCGCAAATTTGGAGAAACGTTTTCAGCAGCTTGCGGCGGGGTGGGCATGAGGGCAGTTCCATTAAACGCCCTGCTGCCCGCTGCAAGAAACGCGTCTTCTCTTTACACCTATAAACTAAGGCCTTCTACTAGATATCATTGAATCCTTTCATTTTTATTTGTTTTATAGAACCCATCATGATTAACAGCTATTTAATAAGCAATTTCTAAGGTACTTATAAGTTGTCGTAATATCTTAGAGTTGAATAATTCTCTATTTCTTTTATAAGTCTTCTAAATTGACAATTATTATTGTCAATTTATTTTTCTCCTAACATTAATTTCAATCAAGTCTCATAGCACAACTGAATACATATGTTATAGCATTTTCCCTTACAGTCCGACGACGCGGTAAACCCAGACAGGTTGTACGATTTAGTGGCAGTTGTGGTGCATTGTGGCTCGGGTCCCAATCGGGGACACTACATCAGTATTGTGAAGAGCCACGGCTTCTGGTTGCTATTCGACGATGATATGGTAGATGTGAGTATACCTAGTGCTTTTTTTAGAGAATAATGTGGGACATTTGAAAGTTATGGGGTTAAATTTTATCTTGAAAAATTATGATGCTTTATGTTTAGAATTTTAAATCGGAGTAATTCTATTTTCTAAAAGACCTGTTCCCCTTTTCACTTAAACATTACGACAGCTAAATTAATGTCATTATTGCATTGCGTTGAAAGTCCAACACTGTTTAGAAATTCCAGTTTTACAAAATACAGGCATTGGTGTTAAACTCGGTAAAACTTAGCTTTGGACACATACCATAAGGGCCGATTTACACCGGAACAGCAGAAGCCGACAGCGGCCGGCAGCGACGCGACAAGGCCGGCCGCAGGCCCGCTCACAAGACGCGCGTGGCCGTGACGATGCGAGCAGCCTTGCGGTACCGCGACCTTTTCGAGTTTTTCAAGCGATACTGGGCTTTTAACTATGTAAGGTGGGTGGACCATGGAAGGCCACTCTAACGAGTAAACACTTTTTATTCGTTTATTTACTGGATAAATGAAGGAAACAAATTATAAAGTAATACTTTGTTTTATTGTGCACCATATAAATCACTTCTTTTTTACTTAACTTTAATCACTATTTATAAAACTTAAGTTTTATTAAGCTCTTCCAAATGGCCTTGCAAGGAACACGGCTCCAAACAAGGCCAATTTTATACATCAGTCGTTAAACTTAAAAATAGAGTTGTAATATTATATATATCCGCTTTTACTAAAATAACATAATAAGCTCTATCATTTAAGCGAAACATTAATGCTCAATATAGTTTTATCATCTATAAAAAACTCAACGAAAATTACTTGAACACCATCGTGTAACTAAGAATATATTAATGGAAATTATTTAACAATAGTTGTAATGAGTATTATAATGGCATCAAATAACTTGCCAACGCGTTTTATCATAAAATTAAAAACTTTTTTTTTTTCCAAAAATGGCCTTCTTATGGGTCCGTTCTTTGTAAGGCCAAAATGTTTCTAAGAAGGCCAAACTAACAATCTATACTGTTTGATATTAATTAAGTACCTATAATTAAATAATAGAAACTACAGACTACTGTAATTATATAAAAATATTATAAATATAAAATATTGTTTTAACTGTAAGTAAGTAAGTTAGTGTTCATATGTTCATGGTTTGTAAATGTTCCTTGTAAGGCCCATGTACCATAGCAAGGCCAACCGTCAAATATTTGATTGGCCTTATAAGGAACCACCGGCTTTCCTAGGAACACTACCAATATTTTAACTTAAATTGAGGCAAAACTATGTTTTTTATCTTTAGTACCATAAACATATCCTTATACGACAATTCACAGTAAAAAATATGAGATAATAATAGGTTTTTGACTAAAAACGTACGTTTTGCTGTGCGCGCGAATTACAATTGTAACGTCGACGACCGAAGTCTACGAAGTGTGAGATCGCACTGCCACAATAGCGGCGCGATCGACTCGCCGCCGCGTGTGTGGCCTTAAGTTTGATGGATCTTAGTGTGTATAGAAGGAATATGTCTTTACATGTCAATAACTACGACTTTTTAGTAGTTGGCCTTCAAAGGAGCGTGGCCTTCCATGGTCCACCCACCTTAGATAAAGTTATTTCACACTGAAAGTGCTCGCCGCGCTGCTTCTTTCCCGGTGTGAATCGACCCTAATACAGTTACATTATTATGGAAATGTAGATTGGATAAAACCTAACTCATATTTTTTGTATCTATGTCACTAAACTTTGTTTTCTTTTCACAGAAAATTGATGCCTCTGCTATAGAAGACTTCTACGGCCTAACTTCTGATATACAGAAATCTTCAGAAACAGGATATATATTATTTTATCAATCTAGAGATGCTAGTTGTTAAGTTTATGCAATTAATTTTAGTAATTTAAATTATTTAAGATAGTGATTATAATAAATCATGTTATCATGCCACATTTGTTAAAGTTGAAAAGGCATATAATTATTGAAAAATCGTTTAATTCCAATCATTGATTATATATATTATTCATCTTTTTAATGGTCATACAGTTGTAAATATATTTCATTTCAAAATAAAACGTTGTGATCTTTCTCCGCGTGAATTGTATTTTATTATTACCCAATAACTTACCTTGTTTGCAATTAGTGGAATCAATAACCCATGTTTAACTGCACTGTTGTTGCCGTGGTCGCAAGCGCAACTGCTGAGCGTAGGGTTTCGATTCTCGGTTCGGTGAAGTGTTATAGGGTTTTTCATTGGGATTTTTTCAGTAGTAGCCCAAGTTTGGATAAAAGTAGTGTATCTGAAAACCTGATCTCTTCCCGGTTTTGCCGTCCCACCAAACCATGAGAGTAAAGGAACAAAGAGTGTACCTGTGTTTGGGCATTAAAATATCTGCTGAGCACTTGGCAAATTTACGTTGAGGTGGGCCACCGTGGCCGAAATTTGGTCGCGAGAATATTAACTTATTTCAGCAGTCGATACTGAAAGCTACAGGATAGCAAAATGGTTGCAGATTAATTACCTCAAAAGCAGTTGACTAATTTCCCTTATAGTATGGGTGGAACTGTTAATCTGTCGAAGTCTTTTATACCGGCTGAAAATCATATCAAATGGGGCCTTTTTATTTAACCATAGCACAGCACTCAGCAGGAATCTGCGCATCGGTTGCTCCAGAAGTGGTAGAATCCAAAGGTACAACAAGTCGAGTTATAGACCCCAGTAATTATCGACCAATCGCTATCACCTCCATACTTTGTAAAGTTAGGGAAAGAGTTCTCAATGGGAAGCTGCTGGCGTACCTAGAAGCAAACGACCTACTCAGTGACCGTCAGTAAAACTTTCGGCGGGGTGTTTGCTACGCACTGCTGGAGCGAAGCCCTTGCCGTGTCGCTTTCGTTATGATTGGCACGCAAGTCTGCTGAGCAAACTTCCTGCATAGACCATTCCCGTTGACTTTTGCTGCTGGATATCTGACTTCCTGAGTGTACGGTTGATCCGAGTGGTCATTGATGGCTGCTCCTCTGACCTTATCGCTATTAATAGCGGAGCGCAAAAGCCAGTGGTGAAGAAGTGCGTTCATTGAGAGAAGCCATGGTAGAGCGAACAAATTCAACCTTAAGTTTTGTCTCAAAGTGGGGTGAAAACTTGTTTTTTTTTTTTAATCTAAGACTGCTTTGACGTAGTTAGTATGTCAAAGCAGTATACAAAATATAGGTACAGCTTGGCAAAAAAGAGTCTGACGCGGTGACAGTTGGAACTAATATCGATGATTGTGGTTACTTGTCAACTGCTAGTACATTCTGTGTCAACAGTGCGTATATCCTAGTGGTTTTTCATAGATTTTTAAAAATTATCAACTTTCCTTGCGTAATTAACTATTTAAAATGAATAAAACTATTCGAAGCAGTGGCAGTGGCGACCTCATTTATTCCACACTCTTTTTTGCCAAGCTGTAGGTACCTACTAGGTTGATGTTGTACCCATAGTTTCAAAGTTGCTTAAATTGCCTTCCAAAATCCCAAATTCATTTACGCAGTTGAGGTATATTCCCCTCACTTCCATGCAGTATTTTTTTTGGAGTTGACCTCAATAATAATCGTCCAAACGTTTTGGCGCGATATGACATGGCTTTTTTATTTAAAAAAAAATACAATTTTTTAAGATGTAACTTTGGATTCCCCGATGGGTGCGTCAGCTGTTTCATTTGGATGATCAGAACTACAAATTAATTTAATTCTAATTTTCTTCTCTTTCCTCTAGTTCATTTAACCACATTGAATGACTTTTTTATGAAATAGTAAAGTAGTTAAATGAATAATGAAAGTTGTTGCATTAATGATTTGAATTCTGTAACTACATACGTGTTACTTGCGCGATTCAAATTTTCATCAACATACGACCTGACACTGACCTGCAAAGTGCAAAAAAACGTAAGAAAATTTGAATTTCGCGGGCTACCCTGGCGCTTTCAAACCACTTTCTACTGGAAAACCATTTATCCTGGGTTTCGATCTCCAACCTGGCTTGCTTATAAACAATGTGAGAAACTGAAAACTTAAGTGATTCTTTTATTATATAAAAAAAATAGTTCGAAATAGACAAAGGTGATACTTTAAACAAAAAAAACTGTTTTCAGTCTAAGTTCAAATCAAAATTAGTTACACATTATGAAGATAGTGAAATATTTACATTAATTAATCAAAATTTCAGTCCCTATGCACCTAAAAAGTAACAGTTATGGGAGGTAAGCAATGATGAGACTAAATAAAATTCTTACATCCTTAAAAATACTTTTTATTTCCATTTTTAAGCTACAAACTCATAGGGGATGGGAGCCAGTAACACTGGTTTCTCAGTACCACTGACAATATGAGCAGGCTTAGGTCCGGCAGGTTGTCTCTTAAGGTTGGCGATCTTGCCCGCAGCCTTAGCTTCAGCCAGGAGCCTCTCGTTCTCCTTCACCCTTGTGAGGAAGTCCTGTCTGCACTTGGAGTGCTTGATGTGCTCAATGCGGACATTGATGCGCTTGGGTAGGATCCTTCCGCGGACACGCTTGTTCACAATGACACCATAAGCATGTTGTGTAACATTGAAGATACGGCCAGTCTTTCCGTGGTAGACTTTGTGGGGCATACCCTTCTGGACTGCACCATTACCCTAAAACAATAGATTTCAAATTAAGTAAATCTGATGAAGAGGCCTAATAGTAGGACAAAGTGGTCTAAAAGGACTTATACATATACTTATACTTATACTTATACTTCTAACAGTTTATTACAACCTAAGATGACCCTATGACTCAAATCACTTCACATGAACTTCTTAGAAGAAACTTGTTCCTCTATTCGATCCATTTGAAAAAGCAAGCGCCGTACTTGCACCTTGTTTTGAATACACAATGATATCATCCAGAACTGGTTGCTAGATTGCTTGCATCCGTTTAGGAATCATAGTACTTAGGTTTCGTCAACATTACTTTCAAGACAAAATCTCATTCGTTAGTGGCAAGGAAACATACCCTGATGTCAACGATGTCGCCGACTTTGTACACTTTCATGTACGTGGAAAGTGGGATGGTTCCATGGGTACGGAATCTTCGGGCAAACAAGTCCCTGGTTCCGCGACGATAACCTTTGGAGTTCGTCATTTTTGGGCCTGAAACAAAATCAGTTTTCGGTCACCGCCAATCGCACACAACACGTGGATTTCCGATTTCGATTAACAAAAGCAAGAAATAACCGGAACTGTTTTTAATATCACTACTAAAATTTTAGAATGTGCATTTAGATGCAATGTTTAAACTTTTATTCGTATTTTGCAATATTTAGAAATATTTTATTCGATATTCACCTTGTGTTACAAAGCTTGACGGATAAAGAAAGAGGTTATGTTAGTCTATGGTCGGTCTAACTACCAGAGTCAAAAACTAAAAGACATTTCTTAGTCTATGCCTATTATTGGCAAATGAAAAAAAATAATTATAATATATAAAATTGTAAGAAAAACATTGAGCTGAATTTTATTATAGGTGATCTTTACTTCAGGACCGTCCTACTTCAGAGACCTTTCTCTCTCTAAAAGATTCTGCGTATGTGAAATAGTGGCTGTAATTCTCAATGTCGAGATAAATAAAGTTTATGATTATATAAAATTTATATGGAGTTTTTAGAATAAAATGAGTTGCTTCGATAATCATAATATGTTCCATCACTCTAAATCTACATCGTAAAAACTAGAACTGGTCACACCAAACATTTGAGATCTATTTTCCGCTTCCGGCGTTTTAGGTTATTACGTATTGACTGTATACTCTGTGCGACGATCTGCTTGGCGCTAATTTTAGTTTTACTAATATATTATATGTATATCATAAAATAATATCGCTTGAGAAAAATATGATAGGTGTGTGCAGGGTACAATAGTAATAGATAATATTTGCAATATTATAGTCACTAAACCATGAATAAAGCGGCTTTCAGACTACGCTATAATATAATAGTATATATATGTTACGGCTAATACCCGAAGTGCGGCTACACCTAGTTTTAGCCGGTTAGAACTAGGTGTAGCCACTTACTCTTGGTTAAACCTAGTACGAGCCGATTGTTTTCGGGTAAAACTAGGCCTAGCCTTCATCATGCCGGCTACAACTAGGTCCAGCCATTCCCTGTTGGATAAAACTAGGTCTATCCGATATCATTCCGGCTAGAACTAGGTCCAGACAATCCCTGTTGGATAAAACTTAGATGCGTGTCCCGCCAAGCCTTCCGCCCCGCGTCACACTCATGACTTACAGCATCTGCAGCAGCGGCGCGGGGTGGAGGGCATTGCGAGGCACGCGCCTCTGCAGGTTGTGAGCGCCAGGTGCTGCTGATCTACTGCAGGTCTACTAGCGAGTGTGACTCACAGCGTCTGCAGCAGCAGTGCGTGTCTTAGTTTTATCTAACAGGGATTGGCTGTACATAGTTGTAGCTGGCATGCTATCGGCAGAGCTTTTTTAGATATTAAAAAAACATCCAATAAAAAGAAACGTAGAGAGTTTGTTTATTCTTATAAATCACATTGTAATAATTAACACAAATTATTAGGAGTACAATTTTTAATATAATAGGAACAATCAGGAACATTTTTTTAACAACAGACAATAAGTAGTTGCATATTATAATTTAAAGAATGTTATTATAATTATAAATCACACAACGCGTAATAAACTCAAAGCGCAAGGGCAAACGCGCGGGTGTACGGGAGCGGGCCGGCAGGGGCGCGACGCGTCTCGCGTGAGCCAGGCGCCTGTTACTTGTTTCAACTTGTTTGCATCTAGTTTTATCCAACAGGGAATGGCTGGACCTAGTTGTAGCCGGCATGATGAAGGCTAGACCTAGTTTTACCCGAAAACAATCGGCTCGTACTAGGTTTAACCAAGAGTAAGTGGCTACACCTAGTTCTAACCGGCTAAAACTAAGTGTAGCCGCACTTCGGGTATTAGCCGTAACATATATATTATAGCTCATAGCACAACAATATCGCGCACCATAGATAGTCAATAATTTATAAAGTATAGGGGGTCTAAAATGGCCGCTTTAGCAGAATCATAATAGGATAATAAATGAATTACGTTTAAATTCTTAAAATGGTCATAGACGTAGGTCTACTAAGTAAGTAAGTAGTAAGTAAGTAAGTATATTTATTTGCTCCAAACATACATACAAAACAGTGAACTGATGCATGCAAGATATTAAATATAATTGGTTCGACATGTTTGCCACATAGGTGACGTGCAAATATAATAAGTCTTTTGAATTACAACAATGTCTAACTTTACAACAAATTCTCAAAAAATTACAATACAAATGTCAAAATGTACAATACAAATGTCAAAAATTACAATAAAAATGTCAAAAATTACAATACAAATGTCAAAAATTACAATACATATGTCAAAAAATTACAATACAAATGTCAAAAATTACAATACAAATGTCAAAATTTACAATAAAAATATGTCCATATTACAATAAAATGTCAAACATGGTATGTCAACAGACCTTTTAATAAACAAGCCAAATGCTAACTTTTTGTAAATGACTCTGCAATAAATTCGTTAATATTATAATATGCTTTACTCGTCAGAAATAGTTTTAATTTTGTTTTCAAAACCGTATTATTATGTTCCCTCCAACTTTTTGGTAATTTATTATAAATAGTTGGAGCCATGCAAAGAACACTTTTGCGCATAAACGCTGTCCGACTCGCGCGGAGACAGAGTTGACTTTGATCACGGCGATTTCTTGGAAACTGGTCTGACATGCGGGGAAATAACTCTGGATTGTTCCTAATAAATACAATAGTCTCTAAAATGTACAGAGATGGCAATGTCAATATTTTATGTTGAATGAAATAGGGTTTACAACTGTCCGTGGTTTTTAAGCGAAACATGGCTCTGATACATCTTTTTTGTGCTCTAAAAGCTATCTCCTTGTTTGTTGAGTTACCCCAAAAGATAACACCGTATCGGAGGATAGATTCCGTCAAACCGTAGTAGGACGTTAATAAGGCCTCAGTATTCACAGTTCGCGCCAAAATGTTCAAAGCAAACGCATTACTGCTTATTCTTTTACTAAGAATGTCTATGTGCGCCTTCCAATTTAAATTGCGACCAATAGTTAGCCCTAAAAATGTCGTCGTATTTACTGTGTCAATAATATTATTCTTATATTATGTAATGTCAAAATTCGGAAATGTCATTGTACGTTGGCTAAAATGAATTATTACAGTTTTATTCAAATTGATTTTTAAGTTATTATTTTCCAACCATTCTATTATTATGTCATCTTTATACAAATCTCTTCGATTACAAGGTATAGATATAGTACTGTCATCGGCAAAAAGTGTCATAGGGTGTTCTATTGTCAATGGAAGGTCATTAATGTAAAGTGTAAATAGTGGCGGTCCTAGTACACTTCCTTGTGGAACTCCATATCTAACCTTACGTTCTCCAGATAACACTCTCTCTTCTTTTTTGGTCTCAATATTTATTCTACTTATTTCTGTTACTTGCTTTCTGTCACGTAAGTAGGATTGTAAGAGATCTAGTAAATTACCTGTAACTCCATATGCGTCTAGTTTTTTAAATAAAATACTATGTTGAACATAATCGAATGCCTGGGTCATGTCACAGAAAATAGCACAGATTGGCTTGTTGTTATCCATATTTATTATGACATTCTGTAAAAAGTCATAAATAGCCATGTTAATGGTCTTTTGTTTCCTGAAACCTTTTTGTTCGTTACAGAGAATTTTATTCGCTTCTAAATAAGCACTCAGTTCTTTATAGATATAGTTTTCAAAGATTTTAGTAATAATTGGTATCAGTGCAATCGGCCTGTAGTATTCCATTAACTCTCTATCTTGTTTTTTAAATATGGCTGTATCACTGACTTTTTTAGAGCCTCTGGAAAGATACCTTCGCTGATACACAAATTTATAATATGGCTTAAGGGATGGCATATTTCACCAGCCACAGCTTTGAGAATTTTTGTGCTGATACTGTCATAACCCACAGCCTGTGCCACAGCATTTGTATTCTTAAGCGCTAACGTGATCTTGAATATGTCAAGGGGCAAACTTGGAGCCATGAACATGGAATCCTTTCTATTTAAAATATATTTCGTGACTCTGTCTCCCGAATTAATTATTGGTTGAATTTTATCGATAAAATAATTATTAAATGAATTTGCAATTAGCTTTGGATCCGAGATAAGTTCGTTATTAATTCTAAGTTTATTAATGTTATTCTTTGGTAAATTAAATTTTGTTTCGTTAATTATTTGCCAAGTTGAGGAGCTCGTGGCTAAATAAGAACAGCCGCTCGGGTCGATCTTTAGGTTAAGCCGTGCTTACCTAGGTTGGTCCGTGGATGGGTGACCACCCATTACATACCGAGTTTCCTCCGTGCCTCGGAAAGCACGTTAAGCCGTTGGTCCCGGCTGTCATTTGTAGATCTTTGACAGTCGTCAGGTAGTCAGTGGCCCGAAAGTCTGACAACCAGTCTTACCAAGGGGTATCGTATTACCTAGCATTTACTGGGTTGTGGAGGTCAGATAGGCAGTCGCTCCATGTAAAATACTGGTATTCAGCTGTATCCGGTTAGACTGGAAGCCGACCCCAAAACATAGTTGGGAAAAGGCTAGGCAGATGATAATTATTTGCCAAGTTGTCTTGGATTTATTTTTTGAAGTCTGAATTTTATATATATTTTGAGCTCGTTGAGTTAGATTAATAATTCTTTTAAATAATTTTGCGTAATTTTTAAATAGTGTTTTATTGTGTTGGGTTGGTTTTAATCGGAACTGCCACAGTAATTTCCGTTTCTTCTCACTACATTTTTTTATTCCACGTGATATCCACGTTTGTTTTTTATTTACTGGTACCGTAATACGGATCTCAGGGAAGCATTGATTATATAAGAATATGAAAATATTAGTAAACGCCTTATATGCTACATTTGGATCATTAGCTTCATATAACTCTGAGAAAGTCAAACTACGTAGATAAGATTTAACACGTTTACTGCGGCAAGTAAAATCATAATTCTTCATCTGGTGCGGCGGCGGGCCAAAATGCGCCCCCAATGATATTTCCGCCAGTGCGTGGCAGGTCTTTCTTGACCCACCAGCACTAGGATAGATTAAATTGCTATAACTTTGTGGAAACATAATGTATACATTTTCTTTTTATATTGTTAGAATGACCTTGAACCCAACTTCCTTAGGTTTGATTCGCCCCGGGATCTGCCAAACAGGAAATGAGAAATAAAGCAGGAAAAGCGGCAGGCCGATATCGACCTGAACCGCACTAGAAAGTATTTTTAGTAGTGATGGGACAGAGAAAAATAAGGGGATATCGAAAATAAAACAGAATTATCGTAAAAGAACTGAAATATGTTTTTATTTACTTATGGTCTTGGAAACATGTTGGTTGCATTTCCTGAAATATTTTTTTATTTTCTTAACTTTTTGTTTGCTTGGGTACTATTAAAGGTTTTCCGCAGTCTGTCGTAGCACCCTGCACAATTTCTTCGTTTAGCGCTCATCTCAAGGACATGGTCATTGTCCTTAGGTTTTACTTGATTTTCTGAAATGATTTTTTTTTCTTAATTCCGTGTGATTTATTAACCATTTATGAGTTTTACCACAGAACTCGCGAAACTGAACAAATAAGACGTTATCACGTCAAAAATTATATTGCAAAAACTATTTACTGTAGAAGCTAGCTAGTTTTTAAGAATAATCATTTTCATAAAGGATGATATTACTTAAAAAATCCCCACGTCATTATGAGTCTAAGGCTAATATGTGTAGATAGTAAACAAAACTTACCGCTTGTGCTTCGTTTTCCGTGCACATTTTGTTTCCAAATTCTTTTTATTTTTCTTAGTGGAAAATATTTCTTCACTGCTGTCACTAACTGCAGGGCGAATTACTCTATTTTCCAAAATTTGTATTTTTCTTTTATTGCTTGCCATCGTTGATTATATCGAACGCTACGTCAGATCAGTTAGATAGCACAACACTAACTGGCGGGGCGCACGCTCTGTGCGGTATCGGGTCGCTTGCTGCCTGTTGGGAGGGCGGGCCGAAATAGGCCCACTGCCGCACTCAGCGGATGTTTTTCACCGTCAGTGCGTGGTAGGTCGATAAAAGCCTGCCGTTATGTTTTGATGGGGAACACCTACATTTTTGACCGCAATATGAAATATATATTTGTCTCTGTCGAATTTTTAAAAACACCTGAGATAATCGTTTCGCACAAGCGAGAGGGACATAGTTTTCTTCGTCCGCACCAGCTGAAGTACCGCGGCAGGCCGATATCGGCCTGTTACGCAGTGAACGTGTTAATCTAATATGAATTGTCACCTTGTGACCATTTTACGGATTTAAACGTAATCATATTATTATCCTATTATGATTCTGCTAAAGCGGCCATTTTAGACCCCCTATACTTTATATTATTGACTACCTATGGTGCGCGATATTGTTGTGCTACGAGCTATATATACTTTAAGCTATTATATTATAGCGTAGTCTGAAAGCCGCTTAAAGTATAGTGACATAATAGATTCGCGGAGATTTCAAAGAAAATCAGCAGCGATTGGTAACTGAGCTATTTAGTTAATAAAGAACTAAAAGTAAGCACATTGATATCTACATAGGTAGTTGGTTGTCAAATATGCTGCGACTTTAAATGCTATAATAAGTAGGTACAGAGGTACAGACGCCAGCACATCAAGCTACTACAATTTGTGAAACTATAGATATAAAAAGAAACTATAGATTTTCAATTTTAGCGCTGTAGTATTAGGTTCAAGGTTGATTGGGAAAATTTGTCAGTTTTGGCTAGCTTGGTGTGCTGGCGTCCGTATATAAAATGTTTGGGGCCTGACTGAGCTCCAGAATTCGATCATGACTTTGCTAACTGAATACCTTAGATAACAAACTATTTAAACAACAAAAAAAAAACGTAACATTTCCGGCATGGCAGACACAGAACCCATTAATTTGAGGTACAGAGGAACATTGTATCAGTTAAAAAATACCGGCTAAGTTCGAGTCGCATTCAGAGGGTTCCGTAATAAGTAAAAACATTTTTACATTTTCAAAGTTTTAAAGCAGACAGACATATTAAAGTGATTTAATTATTTGTGAAGGTTTGGAAGGTACGATAATCTGCCTAAAGTAATTGCAGAACGTCCTGAATGGCGGTGATCACTTACCGACATCATATGGGACCCTGGCCCTGTCTGTGTTAACCCTACATGACATAAAAAGCGTGCGCCTTTGGCTTCAACACAAAAAATATAGGAAACAGAACACAATAGAATATCATGTGATTTTCTCACGAGTTGGTTGTTTTTTGTTACTTCTTTGTGATCGCTTTATTAATATTATTTTAGTAACCACACGCTTCCCATTTGAGTACGTCGCATCTTAACTTTAATAAAATGAAAATTTCATTTGCAATATTGTTAATGTGAGTTCTATTGTTTAATTACACGACAAATGTATTTAAAACAGAGATATCAGTGTAGAAATGCCAACCGTAGTGAAAATGAAAAACAATGAGTGCACTGATTTCCAAAATTCGCCGCAACACACCTAGTCGTTGCAAAAGACAACGGCGCGGCGTTAGGCTAAGTTTCCGCCAGAGATGATTGTGGATGCGTAGCGAGGTATGTTTGTGGAACTAACCAATCACATGGCTAGAATAGCTCAAGCTGTGAAAAAGAAGCGGTATTATTGGATAATTTCACACATATCCCTCGCTACGCAACCTCGCTCATTTCTGGGGGAAATACAGCTTTCCACCCTGCTACGACGCATTTCTTTGGGACAATCGTGACGTTGATCTTCTGAGCCCTGTTAAAAAATTGTATTCTACAAGGGCGTCTAGTGCGTCAATAGGTACAGTCACGAGCGCCAATATGTAAACACTTTTCTAAATTTAAAGCAATTTTCGCGAAAAATAACGATTGTAACTTGGAGATAGAATCTTTTTCATAAAAAATATGAGTTTCAGCATACTATGTTCGTAACAACATGAAATTTTAGTCAGAACAGTTGGAGGAAAACAATTTTAAAAGTTGTTAAGTGTTTACATATTGGTGCTCGTGACTGTACTCAGGGACTAACACTTTTTATCAAATTCATAATTCGCAGTTTAATACAAGACGCACTAAGTGATGTGATTCAAGTGGAGATAAGGCAGGGCAAGTTGGAGGGCGAGCTACTGGACTTAATCACTGGAGATGGGCAGTACTACAGCTTCAAAGGGATACCATATGCCGAACCCCCCATTGGAAAACTAAGATTTAAGGTAATGAAGTGCGGAACTTTTTAATTCTCGAGTCGATTCTTCCGTCCACAAAACCCGTTTCATGTGTGGTCATCATGCTACACGTGCTGGGAACCTTCTAGTTACGGAGATAGTAGGGGTTCCAACTTTATCACAAGTTTTTTTTTAATTTTTTTATTGTTATAACTTTAAATACCTCCACGATCCCGTACTATTCAGTGCATTCATCAGCACAATGTTTTGAGTGCGTTACATTGAGTCCTAAAGTGATTTTTTCACTCAAAAAAAAAAGTTGTTTCCCAGTGATAATTTTTGCGTAGAGTTACTTAGTATGATGTATGCTTGATTGACGGCTTCGTAAAGGGTCCGTTTACACCGTTTAAGTATTTTCAAAAGTTCGGCATCCATTAAAGTATATTCTTATTTCTTATCTTTCAGTCGCCCCGACCTGCTGTTGCGTGGGAGGGTGTAAGATCTGCAACACAACACGGTTCCGTGTGTCCTCAAGTGGACATCTTCACAAACTTATTCATCCCCGGTGATGAAGACTGTTTATTTCTCAATGTATATTCGCCATATTTGACGCCTGATACTCCTCTACCAGTTTTAGTATTCATTCACGGAGGGGGATATAAAAGCGGATCCGGAAATGTCGACTGGTACGGACCAGACTTCATACTCGGAAAGAATATGGTCGTCGTGACATTAAATTATAGATTAGATGCTTTAGGCTTTCTTAGTCTCGGTACTAAAGAAGTTCCTGGAAACGCGGGTCTGAAGGACCAAGTTGAAGCTTTGAAATGGGTGCAAAAGAACATCAAACATTTTGGAGGTGATGCAGACAGAGTAACTCTCATGGGTCAGAGCGCCGGCAGCCAGCCCCGGATCTAGGGGGGGGCAAGCCGGGGCCTATGCCCCGGGCGGCAAGTTCAGAGGGCGGCCAAATTCACACTTTACAGTCGAATGGACAACTCATCATTTACTTAACTTTGACCACGGAATAAATAATAGTACAATTACAGTTTCATGGCCATATCAACTCGACCGATACCCAAAGCGCGGAGTGAGACGTGCTGCACGAAAATTTATTATTCGCGAGGCGCGTAGGTAGGCATAGTTCAAAATACGCGCCCGCTCGCCCGCAGGAATCGCAGATCGCGGCAGCACGCGTCTGGTTACTGTGCGTGCGAAAGAGATGAAAACTCCCTCGTCGATCTCTCTCCACGACAGTGTTTGGTTTTAAAAATGTGTGTTGTTTATGTTTACTATTTAGTACTTGTCGATCAACCGAAGGTAAAATACTGATTGTATTAGTGTCGCATCAATAAATCTATCACAGCTCATCGATCGCTTTTGTAGGTAGTATTTTATCATAACCATCTTCGAAGAAACATGTTGCTGTGAATGCCCTATTAAATAATTTGCCAGAAATAGCGGAAGCCTTAGAAGAAGTTAAGCAAACGTTATTCTGTCTCTTTCTACCAAAAACATAGATCACAGTTGTATTAAATAAGTTCTATTAATGTTCCATGAATGTTGTATTATACTAATGACCTTTATTTTTGTAAATCCAATCAAGATATACTTTAACTGATTTTAAGTTTCTCAACTGCAGAAAATTTTAAAACACAATACATTTGCAATATCTAAGCTGCTCATACTTTTTAGCAGTGCTATAGGAGTGTAGTATATGTTGGTAGTACACAAGGATCAAGGAAGTTTGAAGGGATTTGGCAATTTTTAAAGTGCACAAATGCATTAAATCGTTTTGAGATACATATATTCCGATTTATACAAGTGCCATCATCATTCTCTTGCCCTTGTCCCAATTCATTTGGGGTCGGCGCAGCATGTCTTCTTCTTCCTTACTTCTCTATTATTCGTCATCTCATCACACATCTCTTTTCGTGCCATACCATTCTTCACACAGTCCATCTATTGTTTCTTTGGTCTTCCTCTACTTTTATACACGGTCATACTCAAAACTTTCCTCACGAAATTTTCCGCATTCCTCCGCATCACATGCCCATACCACGAGATCCGATTACCACACAAATTTTCAGTCACCGGCGCCACTTTCAGACTTCCTCTTATGTACTCATTTCTTCTTTTATCCATTCGCGTAACACCACACATCCCCCTTAGCATTCTCATCTCAGCCACATGCAAATGCCTTTCATTCATCCCTTTTATGGCCCAACATTCTGATCCATACAAGACAACAGGTCTAACCATTGTTTTATAAATCTTCCCCTTAAGTTTAAGGGGAAAGCGGGAGTCGCAGATTCTTCCCGTGACCTGCCGCCATTTCATCCATCCTGTCATTATTATGTGCTTTACACTACGATCTATTTCGCCATCGCTTTGCACGAGTGAACCAAGGTACTGAAAGTCGGAGCAGACAGAAAGAAACGCGCCACCTGGCACTATGACTTCAGGATTGGAGATCCGATTTGTATCTAAGTACAACGTGTACGTGTATTAAGTACTTTTACTTGAAGAGGTTTGGCAATTTTATGGGGGGTTTGTATGTTTATTTAGCCAATTTGAAAAGGTTACGTATATACTAATATTACAATATTGAGATATGATGGAGTCAAAGGACTAGTCTTATGAATAGATGCATATTTGTTTTGTTATTTTACTTTGTTTTTGTACTGTTCTAGTATAAACTTTAAAAAACTTTAAATGTCTCTCCTCAAAATTGTTAATTTTGTAGTTAGTGCAATTGTGAACTAAGGCATCGATATTATCCTTGCCCGTTCCGTCGCACTAATAGATGGTCTGCCCAAAACTTTGCAAAAAATGAGATAAAATCCAATGGAATATTGGATAAAAGAGGCTGGAGAAGTTGCTGAAAAAAGTGGTGTTGACCCTATTTTGCAAAACAAACGAATTCCGAAACGTAAAAAACATTTCGATGAGATGTGTGAAGACGAATTACAAACACTCCAACCTGTTCAACTATTTTCTAAAGAAATAATGTTGGTATTTGATCGAATCATATCAGAAATTAAAAAGAGGTTTGATTGACTGAGAAAAGCAAAATTTTGCTTTTCTTAATGGTACTAATTTTAATTTTGAAAATGTCAATTGTAGAACTGCAAAAGTATGGAGCAGATCTGGCTCGAAAATACGAGCGAGATTGAAGCGCCGTTGAATTCTGCCAGGAACTTTACGTTTTTAAAGAGCAAGCTCCGCTTTTATTTGGTGATATAGAAAAGGCTAACAATAAATATAAGTGGGCGGGGGCGGCATTTTTCAGTTTTTGCCCCGCCTAAAAAAAATTGAAGATCCGGGGCTGCCGGCAGCGCGTCCGTTGCATTACATATTGGTTCTCCGATGTCGAAAGGATTGTTTCAAAGGGCCATCGCACTGAGTGGCTCTCCGTTTTGTGATTGGGCGTTGGCAATTCAACCCGAAAGGCGTGCTTTTGTTCTTGGCAAGCAACTAGGTCGTGAGTTTGAAGACCCCGATGAACTGCTGGTGTTTTTACAAAATGTTTCTGCAAAACAGTTGGTTGACACATCTCCGTTTTTATTGGCATCTGAAGAAGCAAACTACAATATATTGAAAATGTATCATTTTGCACCTGTTTTTGAAAAATATGAAGATCAAGATAGTTTCTTGACCAAGAACACATTTCAAAACAAAGAGAGCTTAAATGAAGTAGACATTTTGTTTGGTTACACCAATCAAGAAGTAGTAACAGCAGTCGCAATTATTGCCTCTAAACTATTAGAACGCTATAACAAATATCCAGAAAACTTTGTACCGAGAAAAATTTCAAGCATTTCTTCGCCATACTCAATTTTAGATCTATCAAATAAAATTCGTAATTATTATTTCAGAAATAAAAGTGTTGAAATTAACTCAATAAAAGAGACTGTTGCTTACTTGAATGACGCGTCTTTTGTTTATGACATCATCAGATATTTCGAGTTGATACCAACAATCGGGTGTACAAAAAAATTTTTGTATCAGTTTTCCAGTTTGTCAAATAGGAATCTATTTGGAAACCAAGGTGCACAATTTGGTATCTTCGGCGCTGGACACGTGGACGACTTGTTGTACTTGTTTGACCCGAAGGCACTAAATATGACTTTGGATAAAAGTAGCCGAGAATTTGAACTCTTAGAACAAGTCACTACGCTCTTTACGAATTTTGCTAAATACGGGTAAGCGATAAGAACAAAATATACCGTATTGAAAGGTTAAATACAGTACTAAGCTGTAAATACGGCAGATTGAGTTTTAGAAAAAGTTTGACCCTGTAAAGCGTTGTTTCTTTAGCACGTTCATCAAAGCACCTGTGTGTCTCTCTTTAAAACTCGATGTGCGTGTCTACCATAATTTAATAATTTACGCCCGGGTTCTGTAGGTATATAACAGATTATAAATAACTTAACTTTTGGTTTCAGGAATCCTACACCTGATTCTTCGTTCAACTTAACATGGCCTGAGTTTGAGCCAACTACGATGAGCTACGTAGACATTGGGAGTGATTTAAGTATTTTAAGTGTAAATGACAATGAAAACTATAGTTTCCTGAAATGTCTGTTCAAATCCTTTGATGTGAAGCATTGGATAAGTCAATTGTAGAAGACAATCAAACTAGGTTATAATGAAGATATAATTAACCTACCTGGATAAATGTACCTACCTCTAAGTTTCCAACTCAAGAATTTTGACAGGACCTAATCAAAATGTGTTTCAATCACCACTACTCGCTAGTAAACAAGGCTTTTTGTAAAATAAAGAAACGGAAGCATATAGCAAAGCAAAATGTATTTATTTATCTGAAAAGTAAGCACAAGAACAAAAATAACAACAAATTCAGACACCGTTTCCGGTGCGTCACGTCTGTTCTATTTAATTGAATTTCCCTCATTCATATTTTAAAAACGATGCGGTATCTTAATTAACTCAATAATTGAAGCAATGGCTTGATCGAGGCTGAATCATTCGAAGTTCGTAAATTAATGGAAGAATGGAGCTTCTCCCAAAAGTTGAAGCTGTCATTATCATTCACACTTAAGACTGTTGCTGTAACTTTCGGCCCGTCGTTTGAAAGGTCCACGTATTGCTTAGTGCGGCTGTTAAACATAGGCCACGTTATGTTGTAAGCTAAACTATGTGAAGGGTTGCTGAAATAAACAATAATTTTATTGTTAATGCATGCTGTCAAGTATTAAACGAGTTGGACACAAGTACCTATATAGGGTGGAAGCCTAGGGACATCGACGTGTATAAACGGTTACTACGTCTTCAGTATGTACCCGCGCTAGCACATCAAGCTACTACAATCTGTATTTTTTAGGGTTCCGTACCTCAAAAGGTAAAAACGGAACCCTTATAGGATCACTTTGTTGTCCGTCTGTCTGTCTGTCTGTCTGTCAAGACCTTTTTTCTCAGGAACGCGTGGAGGTATCAAGCTGAAATTCATATCAAATACTCAAGTCTATGGTCTCTTGGAGCTGTGAAAAAATCAAACTTCTAAGTCAACGCGATCAAAAGATACTCCCGTTTATGCCGCAAATTTTCGACACTCGCAAGGGAATCAAAACCTACAGGGTACTTCCCGTGAACTCAGAATCTTGAAATTTGGTATGAAGCAACGTCTTATAGCAGAGATATAGGAAAAATTGCGAAAAGTATACATTTTTAGTTATATCATATAATAAAAATATTTTTAATAATTTTAAACTTACTACCCCTTTCCTCATGAACGCGTAGTGGTATTATATTGAAATTCATATCAAATACTCAAATCTATAATACCTTTCAGCTGTAACAAAATCAAACTTCTATGTCAACGCAATCAAAAGAAACAGGAATTAAAACCGCATATTTTGAAACTCGCCACTACTCGCAAGGGAATCAAAACCTACAGGGTACTTCCCGTGAACTCAGAATCTTGAAATTTGGTACGAAGCAACGTCTTATAACACAGATAAAGGAAAAATTGCGAAAAGCATAAATTTTTAGTTACATCTATATGTATAAAATGATAAACTGACTGATTGTTGATAGATCAACGCACAGCCCAAACCGCTGGTCCTAGAGATATGAAACTTGGAGGGTGTGTTCTTTGTGAAGAGTAAGTATCCACTAAGAAAGGATTTTTGGGAATTCTACCCCTAAAGGGGTAAAATAGGGGATGGAAGTTTATATGAAAGTCCTTATTCATGACAGCCTGGTACTTTTTACAGAAAATTATGATTAAGATCCACAACTGTTAAACTACCACCTTGAATGCATGCCAGCCTGGTACTTTTAACGGTTCTGAAATAGGTAAGTGGTAAAGTGGTAGGTGGGTGGTAGGTAGGTGGTGTAGGTGGTAGGTAGGTGGTAGGTGGGTGGTAGGTAGGTGGTAGCTGGGTGGTGTAGGTGGTAGGTAGGTGGTAGGTGGGTGGTAGGTAGGTGGTAGGTGGGTGGTGTAGGTGGTAGGTAGGTGGTAGGTGGGTGGTAGGTAGGTGGTAGCTGGGTGGTGTAGGTGGTAGGTAGGTGGTAGGTGGGTGGTAGGTAGGTGGTAGGTAGGTGGTAGCTGGGTGGTGTAGGTGGTAGGTAGGTGGTAGCTGGGTGGTGTAGGTGGTAGGTAGGTGGTAGGTGGGTGGTAGGTAGGTGGTAGGTAGGTGGTAGCTGGGTGGTGTAGGTGGTAGGTAGGTGGTAGGTGGGTGGTAGGTAGGTGGTAGGTAGGTAGTATGTAGGTGGTAGGTAGGTGGTATGTAGGTGGTAGGTAGGTAGGTGTTAGGTAGGTGGTAGGTAGGTGGTAGGTAGGCGCAACTCAATGTAAAAAATGTGGAAATTGGTAATAATACTACCTATTAGCTGATTTAGTTGTTTTGTTAAATGATGGTAATCATCGACTCATCACTAGTGATCGGAATAGGCTGACTATATTTCCTTAACTTCGGAGAACGGAGAACAGAGACAGAAAGTGGAGACTTCCTTACGACTATATTCTTTTTCCCCTGATTCGTAAATAATCTTTATTTAAGATGTGTAAAGGCTATTTTTAACTAAACTTGCAATTATCAAATCTTAGGAAATTTGACTAAAACTAATCTAACTTAAATCATGTATTAGAATAATTTGATACAACGGTTAGTTTAAGGAACGTAAATATAATTCGAATAGGTACATGAATTAAAGTTACATTATTTATTTCGGGATTTTACGTGAAAATCCCGAAATTTGGTAATTGCAAGTTTAGTTAGAAATAGCGTTTACACATCTTAAATAAAGCTTATTTTCAATTTATTGAAGACAAGCCGAGTACATACAACACGAATTGATTGTCAAATTCTTAATTAACGCGAGCGAAGCCGCGGGCAAAAGCTAGTCATATAATAAAAATATTTTTAATAATTTTAAACTTATTACCCCTTTACTCATGAACGCGTAGTGGTATTATATTGAAATTCTTAACAAATACTCAAGTCTATAATATCTTTAAGCTGTAACAAAATCAAACTTCTACGTCAACGCAATCAAAAGATACAGCAATTAAAGCCGCATATTTTGAAACTCGCAACTACTCGCAAGGGAATCAAAACCTAAAGGATACTTCCAGACGACCTGGAATCTTGAAATTTGGCATGAAGCAACGTTATAAAGTACACATATAGGAAAAATTCCGAAAATCTTAAATTTTTAAAATTATGTCTATCACTTCTCTTCTTAAAGAGATGAAGATTTTTCCGAACATACATAATGTTTTCATATATGTATTGACAAGGTACCGTCAGCTTTCCACATTGTTATGTTATGGATTTCATTTAGCAATAAAAATACCATAACTTTTACTTATATACCTACAGGTTTGTACGGAACCCTCGGTGCGCGAGTCTGACTCGCACTTGTTTTTAAATAGATTTTCAACTTTATCGCTAAAGCATTAGGTTCAAGGTTGATTGGGAAAATTTGACAGTATCGGGTAGCTTGATGTGCTGGCTGGCGTCTGTACCTACAACACCCCACATAGAAAATAATTGGTAACTTAAAACAAAAAAAAAAAACTGCTGTTCCACACATTTAAACTGTGTAGGTATTGCACTTGTATGGGTTTTTTTTTTTTTTTTTTTGGAGGGTGAGAAATCATCAAATGACTCCTCCCGCTCTGGGCAGAGCGGAAGGGAGTGTCAGACTCTTACTGACTAAAAAACACCCATGTTCCTTCATTGGCCCTTTATGTTCCAGGGCCGCGGTATCTCTTTCGAACAGTCCCGCAGCCCTTGTATAGGTTGCTGTTGATTTTTTTAAATCCTACTGTAAATGTGTTGTGAGATTTTAGAAGTGAAAACTTCTTTAGCGGCGTTGAGCACTTTTTCTGTAATGGGTATAAAATCTTAAACTCGCGTCAGGACACGTGACCCTGATCGAAAAAGCGTAAGACAAATTTTCTCATTCGATTTTGGACTTAACCTTCAACATTTTATGGTTTAAAATCATTTAAAGAAATTTTTAAATGTTTCCAATCAACTTTGAACCTAATGCTTTAGGGATAAAGCTGACAAATCTATTAAATAAATTGCCACCCGCCGCGCGCCGGCGCAGCGCCGCGAAACCTAGTCCTCTGGCTATCTTCATCGTCCTTAAGATTGTGATAGAACCGTGGTCTTTGGGGGATTTGCACCGTGCTAACTACGAAGGCAATTTACGTGCTATTTACAAACGTTACGTACCTGTAGGTATGTTAGTGTAGCTAAAATTCCGTATTTCCTTGCAATTTTATTGATTGACGCATAATGACAAGAGATTCTAAAATCAATAAGACAGTGTTGTCTTTGAGTTTGCAGCTTTCTTAGTATCTAGTAGCTATTAAAAGTACTTGTGAAGGCTTTTAAGATGCAAGCACAATCATGATAATAAAATAAAAAAGGAAATCGTTCAATCGCAATAAGTACCTTCCGAGTATTAAATTGCTAAACATTTTCACTAAGGCGTTTGTTGTTTGGTAAAATAAAGTTCAGTTTATTTAAAAACCTGCTTTAAAAATGATTTGATTACAAGTATTTACAAGTAAGTTAAAAAGCACGAGTGTTATTGGTATAGGAAACCGATAAATTCTCAGCTAATTCTGTAGTAAGATCGAATGTGACGTTCCTGCTTACGTGCTTACTAAGCGCCTGTGAAAAGATGTATCGCACACATTTTTATGTGCGACAGATTACTTCCACACTTTTAATTACAAATTCTTTAGGCAGGATTCAATGATAACATAACATCCTGTAATCCCCGAAGGCTCAGGCACCAAATAGTACACCCTGTTCTTTATACTGATAAAGCAATTGGTGCAAAATTATTCCCTAACCATTCCAAAATATCAAACATGCTCAACGTTAATAATCAAGTTTTCACTTCTGCCGGCACTCCCGGAGTGCAACCCGTCTTTTTTTTGTCAAGTCTAGGTAGGCATTCGTTTTAATGTGAATCGTCAAGGCAGAGGCAAATCAATCAAAAGAGTCAATCAACTTAACAAAATAACAGTGCTGGGCATAGACTTCTCCCATGTTGCACCACCACACAACTCCCTGTTTTCTGCCTATCTGCAATTGCAGCTGAGCCAATTTAGGGTGAAATCATATTTAGACGCAGTGATTAGCATCTTTTCCCTTTCTGTCGATTACAATTACAAATCTTTAAAGAGAGAGGTCCAATCGCACGTGAAAGTTCTTCGGATGCGAATTCATGCAGATGCTTGCGACCGGTCTTCTTGGTCCAAAAAAATACGCCTTTATATGGCAGACTGAGATAGAAATACTCGAAAACGCTAATCCTTGCTGGCAAATGTGATTTCAGTATTAGGTATTGTTCGTTTACTTGAATATTTCGTTGTGATTAAAACCTAGTTTAAACTCTTAAGATTGCACGATTAGCCAAGAACCATGATCGAAAGCCCGACTACCTTTGTTTATATTGTTAGAAAAGCATTTACTTTCCCGAATAAAAATAAAGCAGTCCGTGGATTGACTTACCCATATTTAGCAAAGTCAGTGAAGAGTGTAGTCAATTGATCTGAGAGTTGGAATTCTGTACTGTTTTTATCCGAAACCAGATTTAATGACTTGGGATCAAACAAGTACATCAAGTCATCCAAATGGCCCGCTCCGAAGATGTCATACTTTTCCCCTTGCAGACCATAATAATTTCTGCTTGACGTGAATGAAAACTGGTAGGCATATCTAACAGTATTTCTTTTTTCAGGCAATCTCGTAAAATACCTCAAGATATCATTTACAAATGATACGTCACTCGTATACTTTACAAACTCTTTTGTTAAGTTTGTATCAATAGTCTTGTTTCCGAAATAATATTTACGAATTACATCCGATAATTCCAAAATAAGATCTGGCCCCAATTGGTTCAGAAATTTCCGAGGAACCAACAGTTCTGGGTATTTGTGATAGCGTTCCATAAGTGTTGATACGATGAGTTCAATTAATGCAACGTTCTCTGCGTTTGTGTGCCCAAAAAGAAGATCTACTTTATTGATATGAGCTGGTTCTTCAAAAATATTGTGTGTTAAGAAATTATCCTTGCCAAAATTCTTTTCAACCACAGGAACAAATTGATACATTTTAATGAGGTTATAGGTATATTCTTCAAATGATAAGATGTTAGGACTGGTGTCTATTAATTTGTCTGAAGGGACGGACTGCAGGAATTCGAGCAGTTCCTTGGGGTCTTCAGTTTCAAAGCCAAGCTGCTTACCAAGAACAAAGGCGCGTCTTTCAGGATGAAAAGGCAAGCTCCAAGTATTGAACGGCGAGCCGCTCATTGCAATCGCCCTGTGGAATAAGCCTTTCGACATCGGAGAACCAATATGTAATGCGACGGACGCGCTGCCCGCGCTCTGACCCATGATAGTTACCCTATTTGCATCACCTCCGAAATGTTTGATGTTCTTTTGCACCCATTTCAATGCTGCATTTTGATCCTTCAGTCCTGCGTTGCCAGGAACTTCTTTAGTACCAAGACAAAGGAAACCCAATGCGTCCAACCGATAATTCAACGTCACTACAACCATGTTCTTTCTGACCAAAAAATCTGGACCAAGAAAGTCGACATTACCGGATCCGCTTTTGTAAGCCCCTCCGTGAATATATACTATCACTGGAAGAGGATGGTAAGGCTCCAAGTTTGGCGAATATACATTTAGAAACAAACAGTCTTCATTACCGGGGATCCATTCGTTTGTTAGAACGTCCAAATGAGGGCATCTTGAACCATGTTGCTTGGCGTTTCTTACTCCAGTCCACGGTAGAGGTTGCAGAGGTGCCTGAAAATATATGTGGTGCTAATAAATAGGCTTGCGAGCGCTACATCCAATTGGTCGCAGTTGACAGGGTGACGCTTAACAAAATCACGGCCGGGGTGTCTAAAATGGCCCTTTAGCAGAATCATAATAGGATAATAATAAGAATTATGTTACAATTCGTAAAACGGTCACTAAGTGACAATTATTATCTGCGTCTGTGCCTATTTTAAGAATTTTAACGTGATTCATATTATTATCCTAATAAGATTCTGCTAAAGCGGCCATTTTAGACCCCCTTATAGTTTAATAAGTGTAGGTACCTATATATTCATCTTTTTATTTGGGTACCGATTTAATATGTATATTATTATTTACACCAATGTTCGAGAAGGTAATCATACCTTTTTGCCGAGATTTTTTGTGGTTCATTAGTTACTAGGCTAGTAGGTAGGTACCTTAAATCTAAGGGTTCCATTTGGTGGTTGGGCATACGGAATGCCTTTAAAACTATTGTACTGCCCGTCTCCAGTAACGTAGTCCAGTTTTTCTCCTGCCAACCAACCCTGCGCGACTTTTACTAGAACCTCATTTCCTGCTACATTTTGTATGGATCTGCAAACATCAGCTAAATTAATACAGATAAGTAAATAAATAATCCATACACGTCACGTTTGCAGTTTAGGTACTTAATACTTAGCTGTTTTTAAATTTCTTGTGTTAAAATTATCTCTTACATATTAACCGAGAATTAAGCAGGAATAATTCAACACATTTACAACATTAATAAATAAAATATACTAAAAATCCAGAATGAGAAGGTCAACAATTCAACAGATAGAAATGATCATGAAATCTTTATAGCAAGGCGCAACAGCCGTAAGTTCCCGGCTCTATCCTCTATGATCAAAAAGTTAACTAGGTACTATTTTACTTACATGAGGAATAATACAATTAGCTTCACAAACAAAATCTTCATTTTTGTTGCAATATTGCTTGAAAATAAGTGCACTCAACTAAAGGCTTTTATATGTTCTATGCTACTGATGTGTTTTACCTGACAAAGTAGGAACCTATATACCTACTAGAGTCAACAGGAAATGTTTAATTTGTCGAATTGTTGCATTTGTGTAAACTAAAGTCAGTATTAAAAAGTTTGCTTCAAATTAATTGTTTGTTTAAAACAAACAATTAATTTTACTAGTCATAATCTATAGGTACATATAGGTAATAAATCTGTAGACGTGGCGTGTCTGTTCATTGAAAATATTTAGAAAAAAAATAGTAGGGGTGTTAAAGGATCACACAACACACACAGAACCCATTTTTAGAATTTTTGTTTATTTGTCGGTTTGTCTGTTCGTTAGTGCGCGCACCACGTAAAAACCCCACATTGTATTCAAAATCTAAATATTGAAACATAAGAAGCGAGTAACATTTAGCGTTTATTTCATCAAAATCGACCAACAGACGCAAAATATATGAATGTTTTAAAATTTAGTTAGTAACCTCATACGCGATTTCTATGATAAATTATTTACGTAAATAGGTTTTAGTCGAAGTGTAGTCGGAATGGCTGAAAATTAATTTGATTTTATTTTTCCTTTTATGTTTACTCTTTGCATGAAGTAATAAACAGTACTACGTACAACCCATTACGAAATAAATTCTCAAAAAAAAAAATGAAAACAAAATTATAATTTGATAAAATCCACGACGTTGTTGTTCCTTGTGGGAAAGGAACCCGCGACACGCAGTGCCGTAATGAATTGCTCAGCCACTGCGCCAACCGTGCCGTCATATAGCTATGGTTGTGGCTTCCTCGAGCATTGTTGCAACTTTGGTTAAGGGTGGCCGGACTGCACATTCCATTTTCAAATTTCCGCTGAATCTTGCAAGCGAAGATACCCCAACATGCAACACCCAAAACGGGTGAGTCCTTTTGCAGCAGTGAAAGTTAATAGTATGGGACGAGTGCACAATGTCACAGAAGCATGCATTAGAGGCGTTATAGGCGGCGCGTTCGTGTTCCACGCGCGCCTCAAAGAGATCAAACTCAGCAGACCGGAAGGGGGAGGGGGAGCAAAAGCCGATGCCTGCCGGGGCTGCGGGACTGTTCGAAAGAGATACCGCGGCCCTAGAACATAAAGGGCTAAGAAGTAAAGTGTACTGCACAAATAATTGAATGAATTTCTCAACTCCCTGGAGTTAATGGGCGTGCTGTCTCATCAGCTGGAACTTAAAGTTGGCGTTCCAGTTGTGGTCATGCGAAACCTTGATGCAACCAGACTGTGCATCGGCACCAGGCTTCGTATCACAAAGCTGGGCAGTAACATTATAAAAACGGAGCTGCTAAAGGAGAGAGCGTTTTAATTCCCCGCATGCCCACTATTTCAAATAACTTGCCATTTCAATTTAGGAGGTTACAATTTCTCTTAAAATTTTCTTTTACAATGACGATCAACAGATCCCAGGGCCAAACCATAAAAGTGACAGGCATTCGATTGTGCACTCCATGCTTTTCACACAGTCAATTATATGTTGGTGGTTCACTGCGCAAAACTTGCACATGCTTGTGGAAAATAATAAGTCCTATAATGTTCTATAGAGAACGGTATTAGAATAAATAGTGCCCAACAAGGCGTGTGATGGTTCACTTTGAAAAGAAAGTTGGATAGCGCCAAAATAAACGGTTTTTAAGCCATATCGTCCCCATTTAATTTTGTTTGGGACTTCTTTTTGTAGTCATCACCCACATTATCACATTTTGATCAGCCAGTCAATTCTCACACATCACGCCATGTAATCCCCGAAGGTTTAGGCAGAAGTGTACCTAATCGTACACCTACATTTCGCCAGTTACGTTGAAGTCCATGTGATGGGGGCGAGCCAATTTCCACCAACTGGGCACAAATCCAGATTCCGTGGCAGCTATTGAGAAATTTCTGATGGAATAACCCAATAACACTATTATTTATAGTATTTTTTTCAATTGCATACATTGTTCAATGTTAAGTGGAAGAGTGGAGTCACACAATTGATTATTATTAAATAGATAAATAGTTACTGGTGGAGGAGATGGAACCGTCTAAAAAAAACTGCTGTTGTTCAATTAGTGCCTGCCAAGGTCGGTCTGTGGATGGGTGACCAGTTATTAAATACCGAGTTTCCTCAGTGCCTCGGAAAGTACATTAAGCCGTTGGTCCCGGCTGCCATTTGTAGATCTTTAACAGTCGTAAAAGGTAGTAAGTGACCCGAAAGTCTGAGAACCTGTTTTATCAAGGGGTATCATAATACCCATCACTACTTAACTGGGTTGTTAAGGTCAGACAGGCAGTCGCTCCGTTTAAATACTGGTATTAAGTACTGGTTCACAGCTCTCAGGATTCTAGTCTTAACTCCCTCGTTCCGCTAAGAAGTTAACTCAAAGCTCACTCGCTCCGCTTAGAATCCCTCGCTACATTCGGGATTCAAAATAGTGCCCGTGACGTTAAATACTGCTTTATATCTCTTGGTGCATAATCTACTATCATAAATACATGGCCCGAGAAAACAAAAAGATTGAGTATGGCTGGCTTAGAGCCATAATGACTTGCTATTAAATTTGCATGACAAATAATTTGTCATATTTGAGCAGGTGGTGTGAAAATGATTAAATAGCAATGCGAAGACAATTTCCTGTTCTGGGGATTTTTTCTCTTTTGTGTAGGGAAACAAATCGTTCCAATACCAAGTGATACTTTTGTGACTAAAAAGAGTTTAATATCTCTCTGTTTACTTTTTGAAAATAAATTTGTAAAGATTAAATATGGGGAAAAATTCAGAAACTCGATCTAGCAACCTACAATATATGTTACAGCAAATATTACAACATATTAGAAGTAGGTTAATCTACAATCTACGACGTTTACACATATTACTTAGGTTTAAGATACAGTGTACAGTGTGTGAAGATACAGTACACAAGATTTTAAAATAAATAAATAAAATTAAATAAAAAATAAAAAAGCCTTTTTATTTCTTGTGGGATTACGTTGAGGTTAACATAGTGTTTTAGTACATTATAATAATGAGTAATTATCCCGCAAGAACCCCTTTGCAGGTAAAGGCCTCCTCCAAAGTGAACCATTCTTCTCTGGATTTTGCTACTTGCGTCCAGTTTGGGCCCGCTGTGTGTTTTATTTAAGATTTTAAAATACAATAACGTAAATAAGACGACCACAAAAACAGTTAAAAATAAAATAACGACAGGAAGAGACAAAAAGAATGACTTGCTTTACATTGTTGTCTGCTCTTCACCGTAAAAGCACAATATGCATGGGGTTTTTTAAATAAAAAGAATACTCAAGCACGTTAACCGTTGTGTTTATTACATAGTACTTAAATCTTCACTTGGCTTTGCACTCGGCTTCACCTACGTCCATATCATATGAAATGTATGCTCCAATGGAGGAATATAGCTGGTCCCAAAAGTTGAAGTTGTCATCATCATTCACACTCTTCACAGTCAAGTTGTTTCGTACGTCCACGTACTGCAAAGTCTTGTTGTCAAACAATGGCCACGTTGTGTTAAAAGCTGTGCTGTTGTGAGTAGGGTTGCTGAAAATGAAAAAATATTTTGGTCAGTCCGTCCAGTCAGAGGTCTCCCCTGAGCCTCGCTGTGCAAGTGTGCACGGTAGCACGTGACCATTATGCTACCGGTCATCTCCGAGGTAACTTCGATAATACAAAAACAACGCAAAACCTTACATACCCATATTTAGCAAAGTCCGTGAAGAGCGTCGTGACTTGATCTATAAGTTTAAATTCTAAACTGTCTTTCGCTAAAGTCATATTCATTGATTTTGGATCAAAAACGTAGAACAAGTCGTCTATATGGGCAGCTCCAGTGATGTTGTATTTTTCCCCTTGTAGACCATACAAATTTCTACTAGACATGCAAGAAAACTGGTAGAAATATCTTACAGTATTTTTAACCGTAGGCAACCTTGAAAAGTATCTAGTAATGTCATATCTGAACCCAACATTATTCGCAAAAGTTACGAACTCTTTAATGGAGTTAACATCAACACTTTTATTCCCGAAATAATATTTACGAATTGTATCCGATAGTTCCAAAATGTGGTTTGGCCCAAGCTGGTCTAAAAGTTTTCGAGGAACAAAGAGTTCTTGTTTGTCGTCATACTTTTTAAGGTACTCTGACGCGATGGCTTCAATTATTGTAAGTACCTCTTGGCTGGTGTGTCCAAACAAAATATCTACCTTATTAACATGGTCAAATGCTTTAAAAATATTGTATGACAGGAAGTTCTCTGGTCCATTATATTTTTCAACCACAGGTACAAACTGATACATTTTAAGTGAGTTATAGGAATACTCTTCAAATGATAAGATGTTAGGACTTGTGTCTACTAATTTGTCTGAAGGGACAGACTGAAGAAATTTGAGTAGCTCATCAGGGTCTTCAGTCCTAAACCCAAGCTTTTTACCAAGAACAAAGGCACGTCTTTCAGGATTAAAAGCCAAGCCCCAATCACAAAATGGTGAGCCACTTAACGCGACGGCCCTTTGAAATAGTCCTTTCGACATCGGAGAACTAATATGTAATGCAACGGATGCGCTGCCGGCGCTCTGACCCATGACGGTTACTCTTTTTGCGTCACCTCCGAAATATTTGATGTTCTTTTGCACCCATTTCAAAGCTTCAACTTGATCCTTCAGTCCCGCGTTTCCAGGAACATCCTTAGTACCGAGACTAAGAAAGCCTAAAGCATCTAATCTATAATTTAATGTCACGACGACCACTTTTTTTCTGAGCAGGAAATCTGGTCCATAAGAGTCGACATTGCCGGACCCGCTTTTATATCCTCCTCCGTGAATAAATACTAAGACTGGTAGTAGAGGATCAGGCTTCAGGTTTGGCGAATATACATTGAGAAACAGACAGTCTTCATCACCAGGGATGATTTTGTTTGTGAGGATATCCATTTGAGGGCACACTGATCCATGCTGAGTTGCGTCTCTAACTCCATCCCAGCCCAGAGCAGGCAGAGGTGCCTGTAAATAAATAAATGTTAGGAATATGTCTATTTCTAAATATCTTGAATTATCGTAGTGATCTCAAAAAGTCTGAACTATTAATGATTCATTAGGTAGGTAAGGATACTCAGTTGACCTTAAATCTGCGTGTTCCATTAGGAGGTTGGGCGTACGGAATGCCTTTAAAACTATGATACTGTCCGTCTCCAGTTATTAAGTCCACTATCTCCCCTTCCAACAAGCCCTGCTTTATCTTCACTTGAACTGCATCAGCTACTACATTCTGTACGAATCTATGAATAAAATATAACGGAAAGGAAAATTTGAGAGCTTTGCAAAAGAAATCGAAGAAAATTTCATAAATGACGTAGAATGAAGGAACATGTAGCATCGTTACCGACATACCGAGTATAGGTTAGGGCTGGAGTACCTAGACCTAACAGAAGGTTTATTGAAAAAATCTTCTGACGCTATGCGTTATGTCTTGGAGGCTATGCCTCTGTAGTTACTAGTAGAACTGTGTTGTTAGGTTTTTGATATTCTTATCTTACTACCTAGTTTATATTATACAGTATGAACGAAACAAATGACCAGAAATTAGAATACAGTTATGGACAGAAAATAAAAAAAAACGACTTACTTACATGAGGAAAATTAAATGTTTAACATATAACATTTTCGTTTTTGTAAGCTCCATCAGTGGGCGAGAGTTGCAGATACAAGAACTCAACTGCATTCACGCAGGCGCGCACTATTTATTTAGTGGACAACGTTACTTATTTAAAAATATTACAAGGGTGTTTTTTTTAGAGGTATAGAACTTTGAAATGGAATAAAACAAAGATGTTTTTTTTTAAAATGATATGAAATTTACTTTATTCGAAAGATAATCTTCTGGCATTATAATTTAAATATGACTTCTGACATATGACCGCCACGGCTGGCTCGCACGTAGTCTAATCTGGAGCACCAATTTTCGATGACTTTTTCCAACATTTGTGGCCGTACATCGGCAATAACGCGGTGAATGTTGTCCTCCAAGTGGTCAACCGTTTCGGGCTTATCGGCATAGACTAGCGACTTCACATATCCCCACAGAAAATAGTCAAGCGGTGTTAAATCGCACTATCTTGGAGGCCAATTCACAATAGACAAGATCGACGGCAATCTTGTTTTGGGCCCATTCACCGAATCTACACCTTGTCAGGTGATCGTGTGGCTTCAATTCTTGCACGAGTTGGATTTTGTAAGCACGCAAACCAAAATCTTTCCGCAATATCTTCCATAAAGTGGAGGGACACATATCCAATTCCTGTGCGCGATGGTGGATAGACTGATTCGGGTCTTCTTCAACGCTATGCTCTACAGCAGCAATGACTTCTTCTGTACGCACTGTACGACGTCTATGTGGATGCGTATTATCATTTAGAGTAAACGTGGTGCGAAAACGTTCCATAGTTATTCGAATTAATTGCTCTGATGGACGATTATGTTGACCATATAATGAACGTAGTGCGCGATACGTATTTCGAACAGAACCATAATTTTCAAAATAAATTTGCACAATTTGCAAGCGTTGTTCAGGCGTCATTCTATTCATGTTGAAATGCCAAACCAAACTAAACATAAATCACTTAACAGCGGACAAAATGGCTGCCAGTTAAAAAAGTGTTGCCAACTTAAAGTTCTATACCTCTAAAAAAACACCCTAGCCGAAATGTCTTTTTTTGCAGTTCCGTGGGTCATGTTCTCAAGTCAGGTACTTTTCATTAACCAGCCTTTAAATTACTGTGACAGGGGATGATTGGGTTGGCATCTAGTATACTAAAAACTTTGATCAACAATAAATAAAAACCCTAAAGAAATACCTACAATTTTGTTATTTTATTCGTAGTGGATCTGCTTCAGAACTTTAAAAAATGCTCCAAAATCTGAGCACAGAAAGCTTTCCATGAACAGAACCAAGACCCAGGTCATGACCAACAGCACGAAACGTAGGGTCGAGGTATACGCTCATGTGTTCCAAGATGTCGATGAATGTAATTTAAAATGAAGAGAACTGGAGAAGAATGCGAAGGATTAGGTGGACCAAAACACTAACGCATAAGTCCTAACTGAACCAACAAAAATTACTTTAGAAAGACAGAGGGGCAATAATTATCATGATATATGATAGTACCTATCCTCAGGCAGCTAGCAGGCGTGCAAGACATGCGGCACACGCGGGCACCGCGTTCAAGTGGCGGCAATGAAAATTTCGCTTCGCTCGCTCTTCAGTAAAGACTTGACTTGACATGCTTGGCCTCAAACTTTTTCACCTCGGTTCGCTCGCTTTTCAATAACAACGTATGTTGTCACAGTTCAGAAATCTCTAATATTTCAAGCTCGCTTCGATCGTACTGCAATGGAGTCTTGTCTTACCGCGGTCCGGAGCTATCTGAGCAAAAGTAGCATCGCATCGTTGTGATTTCGAGTCGCAGAACATATGTACTGTTCGATTATAATTATTGAACGTATTAATCGATAGTGGTTAATGCAGGTATGTGACTTGTTTAATCGATTTTGTATTGATATCAAACAGGGGTAGTTAAAAAGTTATTACGTACTCATTTTGTTTAAGATTTTGTTCATTTAATTAATTCCGCATTCATGTACGACTTTTTTTAGATCTATTTTTTATGTTTTCTAAGTTCCTTTTCAAGAAAATAGGTAAAAGACTTTTTTCCATACATTACGTAGGTAGTGACGATACGTGTAATCAAACAGTGTATGTAGTGGTACTCACTATTTTAGGATTCTACGAGTACTTACGTCGTGGCATTGAATGTAGATTATTTTATGAAACTGCTTCGTCTGTTGTTCAGTAGGTTAAACCATTGGCCTCGGCTGTCGTTTGTAGATCTTCGATAGTCGTCATGGTCAACGCGTGTCAATTAATCAATAGCTGGCATCAATACAAGGAGCTATCCTTATTATTGATTCATAAAGGTTTTATGCATCACTGTTATTTTGAAAATTAAGTAAAACTGCGGAAGTTAGGAAGGCACAACCCCTTTGAAAAAACATCCGGATGTGACCAAACTACACTAAAGAACTAAAGAACCTTTCTGGGGCCCAATTCTGCTATTACAATAGTGTCAGAATGGTCTGTCATTGATTTCATAATTATTGTTGATTTTGACTTGTCAAAACTTGTCAAAATCAACAATTATGAAATCAATGACAGACCATTCTGACACTATTGTCGTCTATTGTAATAGCAGAATTGTGCCCCTGGTAAGCTCGGCTTAGACAGTTGTAGTTAAGTATTGCTTGCGGGCGCTCAAACAGCTAGCGGCGGGCCTAATTATCCTATACATAAATAACATGAAGCGTTCTTGAAGAACATCGAATCGTTAAGAGAAATATGGGGAAAAACAGGATAGCAGCCCCGGATCTTCAATTTTTTTTAGGCGGGGCAAAAACTGAAAAATGCCGCCCCCGCCCACTTATATTTATTGTTAGCCTTTTCTATATCACCAAATAAAAGCGGAGCTTGCTCTTTAAAAACGTAAAGTTCCTGGCAGAATTCAACGGCGCTTCAATCTCGCTCGTATTTTCGAGCCAGATCTGCTCCATACTTTTGCAGTTCTACAATTGACATTTTCAAAATTAAAATTAGTACCATTAAGAAAAGCAAAATTCAAATTCAGCCTGGTGTGCTACCATGCTGAATTTGAATTTTGCTTTTCTCAGTCAATCAAACCTCTTTTTAATTTCTGATATGATTCGATCAAATACCAACATTATTTCTTTAGAAAATAGTTGAACAGGTTGGAGTGTTTGTAATTCGTCTTCACACATCTCATCGAAATGTATTTTACGTTTCGGAATTCGTTTGTTTTGCAAAATAGGGTCAACACCACTTTTTTCAGCAACTTCTCCAGCCTCTTTTATCCAATATTCCATTGGATTTTATCTCATTTTTTGCAAAGTTTTGGGCAGACCATCTATTAGTGCGACGGAACGGGCAAGGATAATATCGATGCCTTAGTTCACAATTGCACTAACTACAAAATTAACAATTTTGAGGAGAGACATTTAAAGTTTTTTAAAGTTTATACTAGAACAGTACAAAAACAAAGTAAAATAACAAAACAAATATGCATCTATTCATAAGACTAGTCCTTTGACTCCATCATATCTCAATATTGTAATATTAGTATATACGTAACCTTTTCAAATTGGCTAAATAAACATACAAACCCCCCATAAAATTGCCAAACCTCTTCAAGTAAAAGTACTTAATACACGTACACGTTGTACTTAGATACAAATCGGATCTCCAATCCTGAAGTCATAGTGCCAGGTGGCGCGTTTCTTTCTGTCTGCTCCGACTTTCAGTACCTTGGTTCACTCGTGCAAAGCGATGGCGAAATAGATCGTAGTGTAAAGCACATAATAATGACAGGATGGATGAAATGGCGGCAGGTCACGGGAAGAATCTGCGACTCCCGCTTTCCCCTTAAACTTAAGGGGAAGATTTATAAAACAATGGTTAGACCTGTTGTCTTGTATGGATCAGAATGTTGGGCCATAAAAGGGATGAATGAAAGGCATTTGCATGTGGCTGAGATGAGAATGCTAAGGGGGATGTGTGGTGTTACGCGAATGGATAAAAGAAGAAATGAGTACATAAGAGGAAGTCTGAAAGTGGCGCCGGTGACTGAAAATTTGTGTGGTAATCGGATCTCGTGGTATGGGCATGTGATGCGGAGGAATGCGGAAAATTTCGTGAGGAAAGTTTTGAGTATGACCGTGTATAAAAGTAGAGGAAGACCAAAGAAACAATAGATGGACTGTGTGAAGAATGGTATGGCACGAAAAGAGATGTGTGATGAGATGACGAATAATAGAGAAGTAAGGAAGAAGAAGACATGCTGCGCCGACCCCAAATGAATTGGGACAAGGGCAAGAGAATGATGATGGCACTTGTATAAATCGGAATATATGTATCTCAAAACGATTTAATGCATTTGTGCACTTTAAAAATTGCCAAATCCCTTCAAACTTCCTTGATCCTTGTGTACTACCAACATATACTACACTCCTATAGCACTGCTAAAAAGTATGAGCAGCTTAGATATTGCAAATGTATTGTGTTTTAAAATTTTCTGCAGTTGAGAAACTTAAAATCAGTTAAAGTATATCTTGATTGGATTTACAAAAATAAAGGTCATTAGTATAATACAACATTCATGGAACATTAATAGAACTTATTTAATACAACTGTGATCTATGTTTTTGGTAGAAAGAGACAGAATAACGTTTGCTTAACTTCTTCTAAGGCTTCCGCTATTTCTGGCAAATTATTTAATAGGGCATTCACAGCAACATGTTTCTTCGAAGATGGTTATGATAAAATACTACCTACAAAAGCGATCGATGAGCTGTGATAGATTTATTGATGCGACACTAATACAATCAGTATTTTACCTTCGGTTGATCGACAAGTACTAAATAGTAAACATAAACAACACACATTTTTAAAACCAAACACTGTCGTGGAGAGAGATCGACGAGGGAGTTTTCATCTCTTTCGCACGCACAGTAACCAGACGCGTGCTGCCGCGATCTGCGATTCCTGCGGGCGAGCGGGCGCGTATTTTGAACTATGCCTACCTACGCGCCTCGCGAATAATAAATTTTCGTGCAGCACGTCTCACTCCGCGCTTTGGGTATCGGTCGAGTTGATATGGCCATGAAACTGTAATTGTACTATTATTTATTCCGTGGTCAAAGTTAAGTAAATGATGAGTTGTCCATTCGACTGTAAAGTGTGAATTTGGCCGCCCTCTGAACTTGCCGCCCGGGGCATAGGCCCCGGCTTGCCCTCCCCTAGATCCGGGGCTGCAGGATAGGGATAACCTTGATTGGCGTTGCCGAGAAAAACAGCAGTCAAGACATTTGAAAAAGTAATGCCAAATCAAATGCTCAATCATTTTAATCGGAATGATATCCTACATGATCAACAATATGGTTTTACCAAAGGTCGTTGCACTACTGACGCCGGTGTCACTTTACTAAAGCACATCTTTAATGCATGGGAAGAGACAAAAGAAGCAATAAGCATCTTTTGCGATGTATCCAAGGCATTTGATTGCGTGAATCACGACACACTGTTACTAAAACTTGAGCATTACGGACTGGGAAAACAAGCACTTAGCTTAGTAAAATCATATTTAAATGATCGAGTGCAGCAAGTACAAATAAATGGCGTCAATTCATTAGGATTAAAAGTAAAAATGGGGGTACCGCAAGGCTCAATATTGGGCCCTTTCCTTTTTCTAGTATACATAAATGATTTACCTCAGTTGCTGAAAAGTCGACCTCAAATGGTGTTATTTGCTGATGACACATCACTGATTTTTAAGGTAAACAGAAGTGCACAAGAGATTGACGACATAAATAACGCTATGCTTAAGATTCATAACTGGTTTACTGTAAATAATTTGGTGTTAAATGAGAAAAAAACTAAATGCATAAGATTCGCGTTACCGAATGTAAGAAGTAGCGAATGTAACGTTGTATTGAACAAGGAAATACTAGAATTCGTCGATAAGACGATTTTCTTGGGGATTACGCTTGACTCGAAACTGCAATGGAGTCCTCACTTAACAGCACTTGCAGGGCGGCTAAGTTCAGCCACTTACGCTGTCCGTAAAATACGGCAATTAACAGACGTGGATACCGCGAGACTGATCTATTTTAGTTACTTCCATAGCATCATGTCTTACGGTATTCTGCTGTGGGGACGGGCTGCAGATATTGACTCAATATTTATTCTGCAAAAGAGGGCTGTAAGAGCCATCTATAACCTACGCAGACGCGAGTCTCTAAGAGAATAGTTTAAAAAAAATAACATCATGACGGTACCTTGTCAATTATCAATATATTATGAAAACATTATGTATGTTCGGAAAAATAGACATCTTTTTAGGGATAAGGACAAATTAGATCAGCCACGTTTCAGATTTTCAAAAGTACGCACTTCTTTTATGGGGTACTGTGTAAAATTTTACAAT
The DNA here is from genome assembly GCA_950022335.1 of Eurois occulta. NCBI lineage: Eukaryota > Metazoa > Arthropoda > Insecta > Lepidoptera > Noctuidae > Eurois > Eurois occulta. Next base: position 4,022,812 of record OX465486.1, read on the forward strand.
AAAATACCACTTGACATTCTACAACTTAATGAGATGAAATTTAAAACATGCATAAAACGAACACTATGTAGACGAGCATATTATAAGTTGGAAGACTATGTCGTAGATAAAAATGCTTGGCTCAATGCTGGTCCTGCTCCACAGCCACTTGGGCTCACGAACTAAGATTTTACCGTTTGGAAGAGATGCTCGCCCTCCTGACGAGTCATGTAAACCGCTCTTTAAAAAGCTAGGTATATTACCACTTCCGTCACTCTACATTTATGGTAATTATATTTATAATAATAAGGGATTGTTCAAAAAAGCCTATCAATTGAACTCACGAAATAGAGATCCATGCCGACTTGTATTGCAGGATACTCCTAAATCAGCCAAGTATGCGAAAAGTTTCCTAGTCATGTCGTGTGTACGTATTTATAACAAAATTCCAAAAGAAATAAAATTGTTAGTAACTCATTTAAAAACAGACTAATGAAATGGCTGAAAGAACATAATGTTTTATGACAATTAATGATTTCCTTGACAAAAAATTATAAATTTCTGGACTTTTGTCATTGCGAATAATGCTGAGATAAAACTATTATATCATTTTATTGACTTTATATCTGTGACATTGATCAACAATTAACTAATTATTATAATTTTGCATGCAATTGATACATATCCTGTATAGCTAAATATGTGGACTTTGATTAATACCTGACTGTAACAACTCTATACCATGTTTAAGGCAAATAAAGACTTATCTTATCTTATCTTTAATTCTTTAATTATATATATTTTTTCTTTCTCGTTTCTCTTCTGGAAACTTAGGGTTTGAATTGTATATTTGTTCTATTTTATTTCTACATTGTGTGTGCAAACTAATTGATTACCATGTTAAAATATTGTGGTAGCTGCAGAATATTGTAAAAATATCCTTGCAATGTATAGATTCCATCTCCTAGAATTATATAATTGCATAACACACATGTGTGAGTACTATAATATGTACTGTAAAGCTACCATTCATATTTTGTTATCTTTCATTGACTTGAATGTGTCCTGGTGGCTGAGAGAATGTCATGCTCACTCAAATGTCTCGCTGATGGTGGCGGGTGTGTCGGGTCCTTTAGTTCCCTTCAATATGGTTGAGTTGAATGGCGCTGATCCATGCGTTATGTTCGTGAACGGACGCTGTCAGTTGGGACTGGTCATCTCTTAGCTGCCACGGTTTATTTTAATTACTTTATTTTTTAATAGTTCGTTTAATCTTTTACTCTGGACGCTCTTAATGTGCACGTCTTTGTACATCGTTCTCACATATATGTATAATCTCAACATGAATGATGTAACCAAGATTTTGTAACAATATTTTGATTTAAAAGTGTCCATGTAGTTTATTGCCCATTCTTCTCCATAGAGATCTACGATTTGGAATGTGCAACTACAGTACTTTCGCAAGTTATTCTGCCTTGTGACTGTGACTGTAGCTTAGCTTTTTTGTTTTTGGCTTTCAAAAGTGCCTGTAATGGTCTAATTGAAATAAATGCTTTGACTTTGACTTTGAGTTGAGTCTTATAATTTTCGGTTCTAGGACATGTCGGTTTATTCAGATTTCCTCTTTCAACGTTTAACTTGGATGGGTGCAGTGATGATAAAATAATTTACACAAAGTAAGTGCCTGCCCAGGGCAATAGGAGCGCCGGAGATGTCCCTGATGCCTAACTAGAAAAAAATGGCACTGATATAAAGCGGCAGTTGTATACTTAGAGTAGTTTTGGTAAGTTAAAAATTACAAAATGCATATTTTACTTTTCTTGCTTTTTTGCCAATTTTTGGAACGAAGTTCCTTATGGCGCGTTGCGAAAGGAGGCTAGACGGAAAAAATTCTCACGAAAAGTTGTAACGACACTTTTACCCTGCCCGACGCAACGGAGGGTAATGTGTTTTTGCTATAGTAAGCTATTGTAAGCCGTGCGGCGTGCGCATGTTTCTCTGTCTGTCTCTCTCTCACTCTCTTATAGAAAGCAAGCCAGATATTTTCGTTTCGTCTTTGGTCTGTGGATCGGTGATCAAGGTTAAGCAACGACTGCCAAGGTCAGTCTGTGGATGGGTGATCCAAGTTAAGCAACGGTTGCCGAGGTCTGTCTGTGGATGGGTGATCAAGGTTAAGCAACGACTGCCAAGGCCTGTCTGTGGATGGGTGATCCAGGTTAAGCAACGGTTGCCAAGGTTGGTCTGTGGATGGGTGATCAAGGTTAAGCAACGACTGCCAAGGTCTGTCTGTGGATGGGTGATCAAGGTTAAGCAACGACTGCCAAGGTCTGTCTGTGGATGGGTGATCCAAGTTAAGCAACGGTTGGCATGGTTGGTCTGTGGATGGGTGATCAAGGTTAAGCAACGACTGCCAAGGTCTGTCTGTGGATGGGTGATCACGGTTAAGCAACGACTGCCAAAGTCTGTCTGTGGATGGGTGATCCAAGTTAAGCAACGGTTGCCAAGGTTGGTCTGTGGATGGGTGATTAAGGTTAACCAACGACTGCCAAGGTATATCTGTGGATGGGTGATCCAAGTTAAGCAACTGTTGCCAAGGTTGGTCTGTGGATGGGTGATCAAGGTTAAGCAACGACTGCCAAGGTTGGTCTGTGGATGGGTGATCAAGGTTAAGCAACGACTGCCAAGGTCTGTCTGTGGATGGGTGATCAAGGTTAAGCAACGACTGCCAAAGTCTGTCTGTGGATGGGTGATCCAAGTTAAGCAACGGTTGCCAAGGTTGGTCTGTGGATGAGTGATTAAGGTTAACCAACGACTGCCAAGGTATATCTGTGGATGGGTGATCCAAGTTAAGCAACGGTTGCCAAGGTTGGTCTGTGGATGGGTGATCAAGGTTAAGCAACGACTGCCAAGGTTGGTCTGTGGATGGGTGATCAAGGCTAAGCAACGACTGCCAAGGTCTGTCTGTGGATGGGTGATCCAAGTTAATACATACACATACATCATAATAGTTACTATGCTTCAAACAAAGTTTTTAATTAAAAATAATAGTAGGTAACTTCGCGCGGACTAAACGTTTAGTCAAAACAGTGCTTAGACGCCATGACGTAACGTAAACAAAAGATAAAATAAAAGAAACTTAAGAACTTCGTTCCATCCGGGTGTCCCTTGACACCTCTCTAGTTTTTTTAAAAACCTTAGCGAAAAACGATGACAAGAAAAAAGAGGCGCTTCATAGGTTTCGCACACAGGCGCTGCCGAGGGTCGGCGCGGCCCTCTGCTTGCCTGGTTACGAACCCATGACCTACGCAGCCTGCCCTTTTGAGTTACTTTTATTCCCATCTCTGTATGAATGAACAAAAAGAACCTAATACACTGGACGGAGGCAAACTACTTGAATTTTGAAGCTCTCTTCTCTCGCTCTTGCATTCTATTAGTAACAAGAGTGGACCCAAGTGGGGGAGGTCATGGCCGGGCGGCATAACCACCCCTCCCTAGGCTGGACCTAGGTCGACCGTGATCATGTTTCTGAACTCATTGATTTAAATAAAATAAATAGAGGGCCCCGGCTTGCTTCGCTCGCTCATTGCGTTCCCTTCATCTTCCGGCCGTCGGCAGGGGTGGTGTGAGGGTTCAACCCCCCCAAATCTCCGACAACTATAAAGAAATCAACCTATCTGAGGCGGAATGCTAAAATTTTCTAGCTCGCTTCGCTCGCTCACACATCCTGTACTTTTTCGATCCGAACTTAATATTATAAATGCGAAAGTAAGTTTGTTTGTTACCTTTTCACGCCTAAACCACTGAACCGATCATCCTAAAATTTTGCATATATATGTTACGGCTAAAGATGGGTGTCAACATAAACTTAAGATTAGCCGGCTAAACTCCGACGTAACCGAACCTCGGGGTGCCCCTGTCGTCGACCGTCTAGGGTTAGCGTTTCCATCAGCAGGTCGACGGATCCCCGCTGCGCGGGGCTCCTATTTCTGTCTGCAAGGTTTACAGGAACCTAACTAACCGAACCTCGGGGTGCCCCTGGTGTACGTTACCCCAGCAAGAAAGTGTCTCCTAGAGTTATATGAGTCGAACGTATAGTTGGTGCCTTATCTGCTGTAAATGTGCCCCCACATAAAAAATGTGTGCCCCCTGTCGTTTTGGAAAAAAACGGAAAAAACGATTCTTGCTGGGGTAACGTTTTTCTAGCAGGAAAATTCTAAACGAATGATCGGAGAGAGAAAAATTGTGCATGGCCAGAGAGCTTATATGTGTGCCTTAATGTGCCCCCAAAAATAAAATCTGTGCCCCTTCAGGTTTCCGAGATATTGCATTTCCTGCTGGAGTAACGTTTTGATGAATCGTATATCTCTAAAACCATTGCATGTGCCCCTGTATAATAAACATACACGAGTAGCTCTTAAGGGGCACACCTTAGTGCCCCATTTAGATTTAAAGTTATCGCGGTTTTATGAAAACCCGAAAAAACATCGCAGCGCTTAAATGAGACAAGGTATAAGTTCGCTGAAAACTGTATTCGGTCCTTCTTGACGCTAATAATAACCATACATAAGTTTCAAAACTGTTCATGCATGCGTTTTTGAATAATCTTGCTAAAAGTCAAAACGACTTTTGACGGCAAAATACAAGGAACTGGCTCAATCCTAGATGTGTAGGTGTAAACCAAAATCATGTGCCTTTAGTCAAAAATATATGGTGAAAATATTCAGCTTGGAATGTTTCGCATTAAGTAAATATTAACAAAAAACCAAAATATGTTAACAACGGCTGGTTATCCGACCAAATTTGAATGACTACTAAAAAGCGACGGATTCATACATATCGATGACCTTCTTTACTTTACTCACTAACCGGTTCACACGTGTTGTGCCTGAGTACACTGAAGTAGAAAAGTAATAAAATAAAGTTGTTATTGGATTATAATATTCTACTAGCTGTTTCTATGACCTTACACATGATTAAGTACATTATAAATAGTAGCTATTCCAAGGTAAGCTATCTTCTCCATTCTAAATTTCATTAAAATACATCCAGTAATGTATGTGTGAACAAAAGAAATACATCCAGATATTTGCCATTTGCCAGGTCTTTGAACCAAAATTTGATGTTTAAAAAAATATAGTTCACGAAATGTGTGATGAATACCTACTACTAAAAAGAGGTAGCTCTTTTTTTGTATATAAATAAAAAACCTGTATTTGTCTTTTTATATATATATTTATTGATTATTGATAAACCGTAGGTTAGATAAATTAACAGTAAGTTTTTCATCATTAAGGGGAATGTTCCAACCAGCCCACGAAATTCAAAATTTCTTTAATTGTTAATTTGTATTAACATTATAATATTATAAACTGTGTTATTTTTAAATTCTACTTATTATTTTTTTATATTAGTTTAAAAAATAAGGCTGGATTAACGCATAACACATGGAATTAATAAGTACATATCTAGCCGTTTAGTAGAAATGGGAACCATTTGCATCAATCTTCGTGGTAACTTTCTTCATATACTAAATTTTTGAGAAATATAGAGTTTGCCTGAATCTTCATTTATTTTGATCAATTATGTCGTTAATTCCATTTAAAATATTATTTACTGTTTGCAAAATCTTTCAAGATGTCAGAGAGCATAATATTTTCTCCCTTTCAGTATCGATTTTATTAAATTGGTACTTTATTTTATTTACGTATGGTATCCCTCTGAAGATTTATGTCAACATTGTCAACGTCGCGGTGGTATTTTATTATTTACGGGATTCTATAAAAGTTATTAGAAAATATATGTTAACTGTAATGATTTATTATAATTAAGTGTTGTACTTAGAAATATGAATACTTCTGTAGAAGGTATTATCGTAAACAACTGTCAATACGCCCCGATTTACTTGATACAAGATCCTGGCGCCACTCAGGTAATAACTGTTATGATTGTTATTACTCTATAGATATTTCAAATAATGTTCACTATAATTTATTTTTATGTTCCCAGGGCAATACTTACGTCCTAGCTTCAAGTAATGTAGAGCCACCCAAACCTGTTAGTAATAACCTGAAAACATTCTACGAAAACAGTGGAAATATTGAAAATGGATTAATAAACGCAGATACCGGTATCAGACCCAATGTGATCAAAAAGAAAGAAAGCGTTTTGATCAGAAATAATTTAAAATTGGCAAGTTTTTTGTTGCCTAAACATGATAATGTAAATAAACAATATGTAGTTGATAACATTATTTTGAAACCTACCATTACGACTACTGCAAGCACACCAGTACCAATGAACCATCATCCAGTGAACACAGTACCAAAAATAGATATTGATAGAAAAATAGTAAAACTCAAGGAGGTTCCGATAATCAATAGACATCGGCCTGAGAAAGTTCTGCCAAAGATTAAACCAAAAGAGAAGTAAGTTTATTGTTTATTTTATTGATTGCCATCATTACATTTTTAGATGAGGCATTTGACGAAGTCAGTGAGCACAGCAATGTTTATCATAATCGTCTTATACAAAGTGTTATGAATTTTCACAGCATTTTTATTTATAAGATATTGAAACAACCATAGGCTCGAGATGTTTACAGCTTGTAAGATATGGTTTTAAGGCATGTTTATTAGTTGATTGTAGTCACCGTTGCTGTGTCTCCTGGGTGATGCTATGTCCATGCATGGTGTAAATCGGCAAAGAACTTTTAATTATGTGCCTTCTCATAAAAGTCTGTCTGTTAAATGAGTCTCAGTAAGCTCAAAGTGGTTGTAACATAGTATTTATTAATGTAATAGAATTTGTAAAACAAAGAAAAGACCACCCAATTTGCCTTGTTGGTAGTGCAATGTGATTTTATATTTACAAACAGGATGAGCAATTGTGCAGCCACACCCTCTTATTTATCTTATGTAACATAATAATGATTTTATACTTTTTTTCCTCAATAATTATTTTAATATCTTTTTTTTTCAGCACACCCAGCCCCACACAATCCAAACACACATCAGTGCAATTAATAAAGTTAGGAGAAACTTATCATAGGTAAATAATACGATTTTTATTGTCTTTCATAGTTATTTCCAAGCACTGATGGCCGTTCTTGTTGAGACACTGTTTGTAATATATTTTTTTGGTAGGTGAGTACCATGCAATGAAGCTAGAATTTTTGTTATATAATGCTTAACGTACAAACAGACTGCCCAAGTCCGGCAAAGTGTTATTGGGTATTTCCATCAAGAATTTCTCAGTAACAGCCACAAAGCCTGGATCTGAGCCCAGTTGATGGCAATAGGCTTGCCCTATGGGACTTAAACAAGACTGGCGAAATATGGGTGAAATATTACGTAAACTTCTGCCTAACCCTTCGGGGATTGCAGGTGTGATGATACTTAAAACATCACATTATCTCTGTCATTTTTAAATGATTGTGGAAATGTTACATCTGTTCAACAATATCTGGTGCTTGTGAGACCTATGTCTCACTTCTCTAAAATATGGTGTATTCAAGAAACTTTATCCTATTAATATTTTTATGGGTATTAATATTAGATGCCTTTAAAATACAAAGTAGTAACACAAGAGCTACCATTTGTGATGTGCTTAAAATTGCTGACTCATGCTTTACCATATCTTTCAATAGTTGTATGTATGATAAGATTGTATTAATGCTGTTTCATTCTCTTTTCCAGTTTAAATCACTTGAGCAATGAACAGATTAAGATGGTTAATCAGGCATTGAAAATGTTCAGTGACCCTGACAAATCAACACCTGAGCCTACCTATGATCCAGTCACAAACACTAAATATATTTATAAGTAAGTTCTTCTTCCCAGTTTCGAAATGCAAACTTAGCATTCTAATAATTGTTATGTATTCTTCATTTATGAGGAGCTTCTTCCTCCATTTCTTCACCCAGTAGAACACTGGAATCTGGTCCAGTGAGGTCATTTCATGGGACTTCCTCGTAATTTCGCCATCCAAAAAGAGCTGATTCACACACTAATTGAAGTCTTATTGAAAGTGGCCAGATTATTATATTATTCCTATCAATCCATGACAGTCTAATCGTGGCTAATCTAAAATATTTTAATTCAAAACACATCCTTATTATTTCAGAGTTGTCTCACCAAAAGATTTGACAGTTGTAGCTAAAAAGAAAGCCTTACTCAAAGATCGAAAGGGTCATGCTAAAATGCCCAAGAAATTTGAAGAAAAAGTTGTAAAGCACGTCAGTTCAGAAAAACTTGTGAAGCACGTAATTTCAGACAAAATCGTTAAACACGTCATTCCAGAACAAATCGTGAAGCACGTTATTCCAGAAAAAATTGTTAAGCCTGTCGTAACTGAAAAAAATGTGAAACCCGTAATAACGGAAAAAGTCGTGAAAGCTGTCATACCTAAAGAAATTCCTATCCCAAAGGAGGATAGTGAAGAAGAGTATGAGCCTGAGCCACCTGCTGAGGTATTTGATGAATTCATCATTTTTTAACCCTCATCCTGTCCCAAGAACCACATATGGTTCAAGGCGTTAGTTTAGCTATTGTGTTTGCTTCACGGACAATGAAAGTATTAATAATACGTTGACACAAACTTGAGACTATTTTCAAAATATAGAAGTAAAGAGTAGGCCTAACAAAAAACTAATAAGTGGTGCCATTTATTTCAGGCGAAGGTTACAAGGAGTGGTCGGAAAGTAAAATTACCAAAACAAATATTACCAGAGGGATCACTACAAAAGACAAAGAAGAAAAGTGGAACCATTGTCTCTTGCTTCCAATGTGCTGCTGTAAGAATAACAATATTTTTTGACTTTGTAATCTATCATAATTCTGCTCATCATAAGTCAGTAATTTATCGTAAATACTCTCTTACAGGACTTCGGCAGTTTGTACCGCCTACAAAAACATTATGAAAACCACCCCACACATATACCTGCAAAAATCCATTCCAATTTATTCCATTGCTTACTGGCGATTATCAAGAGCGGTTCAGATGGAAATAAAACCAATATATTTATACAGCAGTTAGAACAACTAATTGTTAAACTGAAGTCCCTACTGCCTTGCTTATTGAAGAAGGTAGATGGAACTGATGGTCAACCTTGCACAATCAATGAAGACATTGGCAGGTATAGAATTCACGTTTATTTCTTACTTTGCTTTATTCATTCTTTTCAAGATTTCCAATATTCATATTTTTATAATTTTCAGACTTTTCGGCATGAATCCTGGAAAGTACAACATTGATGTGGAAGCCTTAAATTGCGTCAAAGATAAAAATGGATACTGTGTCCACAATCCTCCAAAAATCAATCCAATCATAAGAGACCAAAATAAACCTTCCCCACATTTACTGAACCATGAAGTACCAAGTCCTGATAACGAAACAGAAAACTGTGCAAGAATCAATTCTGTGGCTAAATGGCCGACTGTCAGTAAAAGAATCTGGAAGCTCAAACAGAAAACACACGAACAAAGTGCAAAGAAAATGAGACTGAAATCTGAGAGTGATACCCTCATTGAACTGGGAACTGAGGACTTCTTATTTTCTAAAGAAGAGAACATTGCGAATGCTGCTAGTATTATTTCCGAAAATAATATGAATACAGCAGATGTGATTCCCAAAGATGATGTAGCAAAAATGTTGGAAGATGCACAAGACTGCAACATTAACTGCGAACCAGACCCTGAGCAACAAACTCATAGGATCATGATGAACGAGCTTACCCAGCCAAAAAATAATTACGTGCAATTCCACAGTGCTCACTTCGACATACGATCATCGCCAATAAAGCCGTCTTCAACAGTTTTTCGTAAATTTCAGATAAACCCTAGCCAAATGAGCAATTATGATGTACAAGTCATTCGTTCGTTAGAGATGGTTAATAATAAGGCTCACGACAAACGTCTTTTACCAAACTCTGATAGAAACGTACAAGTTTCTTTGCCAAATTCTGAAAGCAATTTAAATTCACAAAACTTGGAAAACAGGCTACATGTCAGCATGTCAAATACAGATACCAGACATATCGCGGTTCCGACCTCGAATAATGGTTTGCATGTCAGCGTATCAGACAGTTTACTTGGCACATTAACTAATTCGGATAGTCGACAACATGTTACCATACCACATTCACACAAAAATGGTTTACATTCTCACACTCACATACACACATCCTTGTCAAATTCAGATAACAGACTACATGTAACAATGCCAGAGTCTGAAAACAGGCTTCACATGAATATGCTAAATTCAAATAACGATTTACATATTGCAAAAGCTAATTCGAATAATGATTTAATTGATGATATGCCGAATCTAGATGACAGCCTACATGATACCATTCCAAACTCAAATAATAATATACATGTTACCATGACCAACACTGATAGCAGGCTACATGTTAGTATGCCAAATAGCAATGATGGCTTACATGTAGCTATGCCAAATAATAATGTTTTACACTTGACATTACCAAGCTCTGATGAAAATTTACGTTTGATAATTCCGACGTCAGAGAACAGTTTAGATGTAAATATTTCAAACTCTGATAGCTTACATGACCTATTCAAAAACGATGTAGACTTATGTAAAGACTCGGATGTGATCGACCCTGATCTTAAAGACTGGATTATTAGTACAAGTGAAAAATCAGAGGATGGTTTCACAAAGTCTAGCGGTTCGATTGCGCCGTCGTTATTACATGTCAGAGATAATGTGGACAAATCATTGGATGCACACAAAAATGTAAACCATTGTGATGATATGCCGTCGCTGGACGACTCGTCCGACAATCGCCTTCTATCAAGTCAGGGCGAATCAGTATTAAACTTTTTAGATACATTAGGCAATGACTTATACCCCGAGACTGAGATTAGAAATAATGGTGTGGACTTCCAATTGGATCTGTTCGCATTTCATAATTCATAGTTTAGTAGTAGTAGTAAGAACAAAATTAATATTAAGGACTTATTAGAAAATTATATTTAAGTATATTTTTAGAAAAATAATAGATTTGTACTTACAGTCATATTGTTTTATTTATCTTATTATTTACAATAACATGGTGTTTAGATATCCATGAGATTAGGTAAAAATGCAATTATGATGACAAAAATGTAATTTGGTAATCATATGAATTCTCACAAATCAACTGTAGAAACTATGTATAAAATATTTTGTTTGTATTTTGAAATTTTCACATACAATTAACTCCTGCTGGTACAATTGATTTGGTTTGTATAAATAAAATGCTACAAAAAAATCTGAAGTATTTTTCTCAGATTACCCCTTTTTTAATATTGATAGTTCTGCTACAATAACACCCTTTGACATTATAATTATAAAAAATTTGAAGGTGAAATATTGAAGAAAATAGCACTGCCGTATATTTCATTGCTTTCTATGCATTAACAAAAAACAATATATGTTCTTGAATTAAAATATCATCTACAACTTAATCTATGCTTGCAACACTGGTCTTTCATTCTTCCCTTCCAAGTTCTGGTTGGTCAGAGCGTAGCCTGTTCCACCTCTTTGCACCATGATGATGTCTTTCTCCTTGAGCTTGTCGCCAGTAAGTGGATGCAACCAATCCTTCTTGATAATCTTCTCAACACATTCCATGGTAACTACATGGCCAGTTGTCCTGTGAAATGAAAATGTTATGAATTTGGATGGAATTATTGATTGATGAGATTATGCATGATAATGGCAATAACAAGAATTTGAGAAGCATCAAAACAAAATAAATGTTTACTGCCACAACACAAACTTCAAAATTATCGATCTTAAAACAGACAAGCTAAAGACCATGTAGTAGATACATAAAATTTAAATGTGTATCACCTGATAACAGCACAAGGTACAGCATTGCTCAATATGTCGTGAGTGACTGGACACATGTATCTGTTCTCCTTAGCTATTAAGGACTTCTTATCATCCGGGTCATTTACAAGTGTCCATTTCACTTCGATTAAGTCCTTCATTTTCAAGGGCTTTTCACTAATTGGGCAGCATACAGTAGGATCGGGCTTTTCCATTTTCGAAATTTTAGCATCAGGCAGCATAGAAGGCACCCAGAAACTTGGCAACTCCTTTGCTTTCCCATTTGCAAGATTTGATATTGATGATGATGTAGATGGCCCGCCATCTGCTTGCTTGTTGCTGGAGATATTCTTTTCCCTGTTCATGAATTTAATCAGGTTCGCTTCTTTCTCAGCTGCAGCCAACTCGGCCAATTCTGACTCCTCTTTCTTCAACTGTTTCTCATACTTCTTCATCTTACGTGTGTATTCATTCTTTTTAGTGATGATGTATTCTAATATAGCTTCTTTATCGAACAAGTATCCTTCTTTAGTGATCACAGGGTTCCTACAAGGCTGTAAAGTTAAACTACAGCAATCGAAGCTCTTCACAGAATCCTTCCCAAGTCTTTCGTTTTGAGTGCCGTATCCAGAAGCGGCAGCATCTTTTTTCTTCTCATGGTACGTGTATACGGCACCAGCTGTGCAATTTCTTGCATGTCGAGTCATTTCTAAATCACAGTGCTTAGTAATTTAAAGAAAATATTTTCACTCAACTTCAACAAAAACAACTTGGGATTACTAACAAGATAATGTCAATGTCAGATTGTCATCATCAATCACATCATATCAGTCATTATGCGAATGAATGAATATTTTGAAACCGGAAATCGAGCCCAGTTAGGGATGGGCATCAAAAAAAAGTTTGTATCTGAAAAATGAACCATAGAGATAAAAAGGCTTTTACATACTAGGTTCACTAGTCGAATATTTTATTGCACGTTTTTCATCACAACGGCAACCCTGTTCCTTAAATTGCCAAAACGGGGAAATAAATTATCAGACGTCAAAAGAAAAAAAACAAACGTCAAGTGTCAACTCAACGAACTTCTACGTCTTGTTTACATTTTATTTCCGTAGTTTCACGAGTTTCTCTTTCGCGATAGGTGTCTTTTTGAGGGCAGTTCGATATAATATTAACATACGATAAAGCCTATCTGTGATTACAGCAATCTAATCTGTTAGATTTAATTATAATTCACTCGCAGTGATAAAGTTTTTGAGTGTGTCGACCTAATTCGTATTAGCATATTGGACACATCGTTTGGTGTGTAATAAATTAGTTGTGTTTTCAGTTTCGTGTTGATTATTTTAAGTGAATAATGAACTTATCGTTCGCGGGTTGTGGTTTCCTTGGTATCTACCATGTTGGTGTTGCAGTGTGTTTTAAAAAGTATGCTCCTCATCTGTTGTTAGGCAAAATTTCTGGCGCCTCTTTTGGCGCACTATCAGCTTGCTGCCTGCTCTGTGACCTGCCTATTGGTAATTATGCTTTTCTAATTATCACGCTGTATGTAATCATCATAATTGAACCTCATACTCATAGTTTGTTTGATAAAAATGCTGTTTTATTTAAGTATTTTGTTTTAAACTTCAGCATTCAACGAAAATCATTATTTATTAATAATAAGTAAGTACATATTATTTACTAAAAAAATACAGTCTTTGTCAAACAATGAAGGAAAATTTATGTAATCTAAATTAGTTCTGTACAATCAACAAAGTAAGTAGGTATTGAAATTAGTCATCATATTAATTACTGTAAATGAAGAAGATGAGACAAGGCCACAAAGCTAACTCGAAATATAATACAGAGGACTTTGTTTACATTATCCATCTAACATGGTAGGAAAACATTGAATTACATCTCACACAAATACCAACATTATGCCTATGGAACTAAGTTTAATTTAGAAAGACAAATTGGGTTCTTTAAACCAAAGCACAAACATTTTAACTTACAAATGCACTTATCTGGGTACATATTGTCATGCTTCTTGGTGTCAATATTTACTGTTGGGTAATTAGCATGCAATATTTTTGTTATCATATTGATGAGTAATTAAATTGAAAAAGTACTTACTCTTGCTATGCACACACTTTAATTGATGCTAAAAGAGATAAAAAATGTACAATAAATTGCACAAAATAAATAAATGTTTTTATTTATTTAGTACAATTTACCAGAAAATACATAGCAAAACTCAACTTTTTATCTCCAGCTACCATTTTATTTTAATGAATAATAATTAATTTTTGAATGATTTTGAGAAGTTACATTAATTATTAGTCAACTATTTTCTGAAGAATTAGCAATAGTATAAGTCTCATAGATTGGTGTAAATGAGCTATTTTAAAGGGCACAAGTATTTTTTAGAAAAAGAATGAAAACAAGTTTCAGGAAGAATTCCCCATTCTAACTATGGAATTGTGCCAGAATGTCGAGTCCTATTATTGTTTAGCTATTTTGATCTTAATCATCAAACCGTAATTTAAATTACATGTAAAACGGGTAAGCCATAAAACTAAAAAAGCTTCAAATAGAACTTAAAGAAAGTCGAAATTTTTAAAAGTGGCTAATTTAATTCATGGCCGTTATTACACTCACTAATGGTCAATGGCAGACAGTCTTGCCTGCCTAATCGCCATAATTGCGCCCTCTACATATACATTTTGCTTTCATGTTCCACACATCCTCAATGTTCTTATTATTCACAAACAATAATCTTACAGCTGATGTCCTATAATCGTAGGGGTTGTTGACATTTGCTGATAAGTGCTTCACCTAATTAGCCTCAGATTTGCTGATAATACAATATTAGTTACATTGTTTCCGTGTGCCAAAACAATCGCCAAACTCAACAAACACAAAAAAAAATTAAAAAAATACTCCTGGATCTTAAAAATCCCCAGCTGGGCTAAAACACGCGCAAAAACGTTTTGTCCTCGCATTATTGCGTGCCAAAGTAAGACACGCATTTAAGTGTCGTATCAGCGCGAGATCATGCGACGACAGGATTTTGCAATGCAAATGTTAGGCTGGTTGTTGTCCCTAATTCCTTTTTTCTCTTTCTACTAGGTGAGATCACAACAGATGTGTTAAGGGTAGTGAGCGAGGCGAGGGCTGGCTCCCTCGGGCCGTTCAGCCCTTCCTTCAACATTCAGAATGTCCTCCTCGAGGGTATGCAGAAGTACCTACCCCATGACGTGCACAAAATCGTCAGTGGCAAGCTCCACATTTCTCTGACGAGGGTCTACGACGGGAAGAACGTCATTGTCTCTGAATTTCCCACGAGGGAAGACCTATTACAGGTGAGCATTAGTATTGGATTTATCCTTCTTTTAATCGTTTGGAAATGTATAAGAACTTTCCATCTACCTACTTCTAGTTTTCCTCGTGCTAAATAGTGCGCAAGATTTGTTTTTGTTTTCTTGCTCGGAATCTTAGCTACAATGACATCACGTTAGCGACAACTTACTTCCTAAATAACATTTTGTGACGGGCGATTTCTCCATGCAAGGGTAATCTGCATTTATCCGGATGTATGTCAAGTTGCATAATAATACTTAAACCTATTCTTACATAACTTTCGCAACGAACGTGCTTCGCATTTTCGCAATCGGGCATAATTTGGTTTAAAATGGCTGAGCGGCTCTTGGATCAGATTTCACTTAATCCAAAAAAAAAAACAAAAAGGCATATATATTTATACATATATATTTATGCATATATTTTTTGCATTATTCAAAAAAGTTTTTGGCGAAACAACATCCAAATAATTCACGCATAATATTTCGATTGCCAAATTATTCTCCGCATGCAAAAACTGCCATGGAGTGTATTAACTTGTTTTGCGGGGATTTGATACAGATTTACTCTCCATTGATCTAAATACTTACACTCCATCTACATTAGATGATAAACTATCACTAGGGCAATCTAGAATCTAGTGCTCATTTCGAACCAATCTTTAAATCATTCTACTGACATTCTTTTTTCCTAGGCGCTGTTAGCGTCATGTTTCGTGCCAGTATTCTCTGGGTTGCTGCCCCCTCGGTTCCATGGCATCAGGTACATGGACGGAGGCTTCAGCGACAACCTGCCCGTATTGGATGAGAACACAATCACTGTCAGCCCCTTCTGCGGCGAAAGTGATATATGCCCAAGGGATTTGAGCTCACAGTTGTTCCATGTAAGTATATATTTATAACATTTGCTAAAAGTAGAGTGTGTGGTCACTTCCAGCGGCAGGCAGCTGACTAGCAGCGTGCTTGAGATAATTATGTACTATCTATAGTGTGATCTATGCCAATCTCCAGGACATTAATGCGTAATAGTTAGGTCTACTTTCGAGCATCTTTTTCAACGTTCCACTAGAGTTTCCATTAATGTTGTACAATTTTGTGATTCATTATGCATGCTTGTTGGTTGGCATATTCAATGTACCTACTTGGTACATGTCTTGAATAGAATACAATAGGCCATTGTGCGACTAACCTAAAGGAATTGCTATATTCTAGCCTATCCAGTGTCATTACAGGTCATCCACATAAAATGTTCGTACAATCTAGACTCAATATTAATACTGATTTCAAACGGATAAACTCATCTCAATGAACGTAGCCCCAGTACTGGGTATCTACACTGACAGTATTTCACCGGGTATAATCGCAATAACATTGCGTTGTAAACCTTTTATAATCCGTTGAAGAAATAGTTACGTGACTTATCACGAAACGCCAATGAAACATTCGACCTTCTGGCTCAAGTTCACGGTTTCGATGACAGCATTTGAACAAATATTGTTGTGTGAAAGGCATATGCAGCAATATTTTATTCTAGTGTATTACTTTCAAACGGTATAGCTTCAAGATTTCCATATTATTTTATTTTGGTTGAAAATTTCCACGTTTATAATACAATACAATGACATTTGACACCCAAAAACCCGCACTTAGGCCCGCGTTGTGGACTCTCATAGGGAGGACGTCTATGCCCCAGCATTAGGAACTTTACAGGCTAATTATTTCTAAACAAATACTCTTCATTCTCAACAGGTAAATCTGGCAAACACAAGTATAGAACTATCGAAGCAGAACATGAACAGATTCGCGCGCATTCTCTTCCCTCCAAAACCAGAAGTTCTAAGCAATATGTGCAAGCAAGGATTCGACGACGCACTCCGGTTCTTGCAGAGAAACAACATGATATCTTGCACAAGGTGTCTTGCAGTCCAATCTACCTTCCAACTGCAAGATGTGCTGGACGATACCACGTATGAATACGATCCTGATTGTGAAGAATGCAAGACTCATAGACAGGTAAACGGGGATAATAGTACGTCGTGTAAAGATTAAGAAGGGTAATCGTTTAATGCATGTATTTATCGGAGTTAAATGTTAAAATTACGTGATAATAATTGATTTATACTCAGGTACTGAGTTTTATCGATGCAAATTGGCTACTTTGGTAAACTCCTAATCGCGAATTTTATCAACAGAATCCACAACAATGAATTTACCTAATTGCGATTACTTAATAACGTGTCACTGGATGGCGGCACACAGGCCGTCTTTCAGATATATGCTATAATGCTAGTTTGTATAACGTGTTTTAGATACAAATTATTATAATAAGGATTAAGTACTAACATAGGCTAAGTTATATTGTTACTAACACAGTGGACCTCTCTGTAGTCTTATAAATAAATAAATTATTATTATTATATTAATAAAAAACTACAGAACAGACTGATGAAATTTTGCACACAGACAGGATACTTTTTATCTCGGTAGTTGTTCCACGGGGTCATACTACCGGGTAGTATGACCCCGTGGAATAATTATCGAACTTCACGCGGGGGAAGCTCCGGGCATAACCTAGTTTTTATATAAACTTGTAAAAACACATTTTGCTAAAACTTCATTCCATTTTTAGGACGCATTAGTAGACGACCTCCCGGACACAGTGATGACAATATTCCAGAACGCGATAGACTCGGCGAACAACGGCCTCGTCAATTGGGTGATGCGGCAAAGGGCCATGAGATATCTAACACTCCTCACTCTCCCCTACAGAGTCCCCATCGACATTATGTATGCGTCATTTACCAAGTGAGTGTGATTTCCAACATTTGTACGAAAGGCGAATTTTGTCTATGAAATTGAATACGAGCAGCATATCTAAATCACGTTCATTTGTCAATGACATTTCAGAGCAATCATGACACTGACAGCTCTTGAATGCCGATTAGATGCTGATCGAGTTCAGTTTCATTTGTGGAATTTGACCTAAATTAAGTAGTAGCAATACTGTAATTGGAAACCTCTGTTTAACATTCTCATCTACATTTTTGTGGTGGCCTATGTTCAGCAATGCACTTATAAACAAAGGGTTTCAGTTATCGATAGAGTTGATCGTTGTGGACTTATTTAAATACTTAAGTATTCCAAAAAGATCATTTACCTGAAGAATACGTAACCACGTATTTAATTTTAATAACACTTACAGTCAGTCTAGGTTATTAAGGGTCTGAAAGGTAGTTCCTCATAATTTCCATTGAAAAAGTTGGTCTACAGGATTTACTCGTTTTGAAATATCTCAATTTTAAATTACAACACTCACTTTCTAGCAATATAATCATAATCATGAGACTTGAGATATGGGCGGCACATGTATCTCATTAAATCAACCCCTCCCTTTGAAGAGAGAAAGTTGCTTTCCGATCGCGACATCCACGTTCTTGTTGACTGCCCTTATAAGTACGTAACTCTATACCTGATCGAGTTTAATTTATATGTTCTACATACATAGGTACTGCATAAGCGCGTAACTTGAGGGATAGAAGGTCCCATTAAAATATATGGATAAATGTTAACACAGCGTTCAGTACGCCTAACCAAAGATATCCAAGCAAAAAAAACACTAAGGGGCTGTCTCCACGAGCGAGAGAATCGCGAGGATATTATCGTCCGTGCCACGTATTTCTATATACATTCTCTTAGAGCCCCTGATTATAGTGATTTTGTTTTGACCGTTTTGTGGATGTGTTTATTCTAGAGAGCTGGCAATTTATTATTTTAGGTCAAAATAAAATCACTTTAATCAGTGTTTTTTTTGCTTGGATTATGGATATCTTAGGTTAGACGTACTAAACGCTGTTAAAATTTGTGCCATCAA
The DNA here is from genome assembly GCA_950022335.1 of Eurois occulta. Classification (NCBI taxonomy): domain Eukaryota; kingdom Metazoa; phylum Arthropoda; class Insecta; order Lepidoptera; family Noctuidae; genus Eurois; species Eurois occulta. The sequence goes on from OX465486.1 coordinate 4,041,841, forward strand.
GCGGGCTAAATAATGAGTATTTTTCAAAAGCAGCAGCACGACTTATTCTGCTTAATACCTACGTTGGCAATCATGTTCTAACTTCGGCGATAGAAATAACTTGGTTAAATCGTTTTAATAAAGGCTTTGTTAAGTTTCGGATTGTCGTGAGATTTAGGTAATACTTACCAAAACCGAAAAAAAAGACTTAAGTCACCCCTAGTGTACCTACATAAATATGTATTTATTCGTGTACATATTTACTCGTATCGTCATACTTATAAGGCAAATAAGCGTAATACAAATTATTATAATGATGGATGATATTGTCACCCGCGCACACATTCCTACTTGATAACACTTTAAACAATGCTCTAGTAATAGAAATAATAAATTATCACTTAGGATACTATTAGTTACGTTCATTATTAGACCAGGGTCGATAATTTTTAAAACCAAAAAAAATAATAGTAGGATGAAACCCATTAGAAAAGGAGGGGAATATTATAAAAATGAAAGGAAAAATAATTTACGGGCGATCTGAGGTCGGGAAGGGGATGGGGGTGAGTTTTTAAGGGTAAAAAACGGTTTTTCTCGATTTCCGGCAAAATTAAAAGTCCTATCGAAAAAAGTCAAACGGCAAAGTTGTAGGTAATAAAAAGATCTAAAACTTTTGCATTTACAATTTTTTCACATAACCTCAAAAGCTATGTGAAAAATTCAAAAAACCAAGTTTTTGGTTTTTTATTTTTATCTTTTACAAAAATTTGTTTTTTTTAAACGAAATTTGGTGAAAACTTACCTTTTTATGTCCCAAATACGCTGTATTTTATTTGATTAAAAATATTTATTTTTTCACCTCATTTTGAATTAATATCGAAAAAGCAGCCTAATTTTCAATCGAAAATTCACCCGTCAAAATATCGGCTTTTTTCAAAAAGTTGGTATGGTTTCTGTTCGTTGAAATCTCTACTTTCCGATGGTGAAAAAAAATATATATGTTACTATAGTAAATCTTCTCAGAAAATGCAAAAAATCGAAAAAAACTCGAATTCATTTTTTTTTTAAGTTATTATAAATAATTTTGAGCTATTTATTAAAATTTACACTTTAATTACTCGAAAAACGTTAGATTACATGCTACATTAATAAAAAAAAATTGAAAATCAAAATGTACTACTATAATTAACAAACAAAATTAAGTTAGTAAAATTAATATTTAATAAGACATCTACAATATTTGGAGAAAGTTGTCGAATCTTTTTTAAATTATATGCGTAGGTGCCTATTTATAACTATTTTAAGATAAATTATATACCTGAGTGACCTACGAAAAATTGTAGCCCATCAAAAGTTATTTCATAGAGAAGTGGGGAAGGGGCTAGGCGGGTCTGGGTCTTACTACATACATACCTACTATTTCGTAACAGCTGTTACAACCGTTAGCCTAGCCAGTATTCGAAATACAGTACAGTATACAACATCGTTTATAAAAATACACGTGCACGCTGAGTTTCTTGAAGATAATTGTGACAAGTTTACTTAAAAAAAAAAAAACTTTTCGAATCTGCATAGGAAGGTAAATACTATCTCTATTTTTATCTGTATCAATCAACTCAAACATTAAAATAGTAATATTTTCTTTAAAAAATAGTATGCTTAACGTAACATAACCTAAAGATTAAAATTAAATGATATATTAGTAAAAGATTAAAAAATAATAATCTTAATTTTGCACAAACAAATTTAGTTAATCCCATGAAAAAAAAAAATATTTCAAAATACATAAAAAATATATTAAAAATCTATAAAAATATACAAAATATATATTTTTTTATATTTTGAGCTATGTTTTTTATGTCTTTTAAGATATATTTTGAATGTATCTAAAATGTATTTAAAATATATTCAAATATACATGATTTTTTAAAGTAAACTTGTCACAATTATCTTCAAGAAACTCAGCGTGCACGTGTATTTTTATAAACGATGTTGTATACTGTACTGTATTTCGAATACTGGCTAGGCTAACGGTTGTAACAGCTGTTACGAAATAGTAGGTATGTATGTAGTAAGACTCAGACCCGCCTAGCCCCTTCCCCACTTCTCCATGAAATACCTTTTGATGGGCTACAATTTTTCGTAGGTCACTCAGGTATATAATTTATCTTAAAATAGTTATAAATAGGCACCTACGCATATAATTTAAAAAAGATTCGACAACTTTCTCCAAATATTGTAGATGTCTTATTAAATATTAATTTTACTAACTTAATTTTGTTTGTTAATTATAGTAGTACATTTTGATTTTCAATTTTTTTTTATTAATGTAGCATGTAATCTAACGTTTTTCGAGTAATTAAAGTGTAAATTTTAATAAATAGCTCAAAATTATTTATAATAACTTAAAAAAAAAAATGAATTCGAGTTTTTTTCGATTTTTTGCATTTTCTGAGAAGATTTACTATAGTAACATATATATTTTTTTTCACCATCGGAAAGTAGAGATTTCAACGAACAGAAACCATACCAACTTTTTGAAAAAAGCCGATATTTTGACGGGTGAATTTTCGATTGAAAATTAGGCTGCTTTTTCGATATTAATTCAAAATGAGGTGAAAAAATAAATATTTTTAATCAAATAAAATACAGCGTATTTGGGACATAAAAAGGTAAGTTTTCACCAAATTTCGTTAAAAAAAACAAATTTTTGTAAAAGATAAAAATAAAAAACCAAAAACTTGGTTTTTTGAATTTTTCACATAGCTTTTGAGGTTATGTGAAAAAATTGTGAATACAAAAGTTTTAGATCTTTTTATTACCTACAACTTTGCCATTTGACTTTTTTCGATAGGACTTTTAGTTTTGCCGGAAATCGAGAAAAACCGTTTTTTACCCTTAAACACTCACCCCCACCCCCTTCCCGACCTCAGATCGCCCGTAAATTATTTTTCCTTTCATTTTTATAATATTCCCCTCCTTTTCTAATGGGTTGCATCCTACTATTTTTTTTTTTCACTTTTTATTATTTTTAAAGGCTTCTACCCTGGTCTATATATTGTTTCTACGTTTTAGAATTCAATATTCAATAAATTAACAAGTCAACTTGTAATGCATGACTGTAATGTTCACATAAATTATTTGTTTACGACAATGACGCAATTACAATTTGTCGATAAAATAATTTGGAAGGTTTGTTAATTGTGCGCAGTAACTTTTTTAGGTAAGTTTAGTTTATCAGTTGAAATAGCAGCTGTACGTAAAATTCTAATTCAACTGATCAATTTAAACTGTCGGTTGAACTTAATAAAGTGATAGGATAGTTCTCGAGGAATGATAGGAAATTTTCAAAACAACTTTCTCAGAACTGAAATTAAATCGCAACTTTGCGATTTAATTTTGAAAACATTTTATGGTGTAACCAATGGGTGTAACGATTGCAGCAAGTTTTTAAAACACTTACAAAAATTTTATTTATATGTTATGTAGTGCTCGCGCTTGTTAAATCGTAGTTATCATTTTAGCATTATTATTCTATTTTAATGTGTGCCATTGTTACCACATTTATGTCAAGGTCAAAATCTATGAGAATAATGGAGAGAATAATAATAAAAAATATATTATAAGGAATTATTCCGGAACTATGATTTAATTTCCTTTTTTTTCTGCGCTTTGCTTTCGCCAGGTTGAAGAAGAAGCAAAGGTATGAAACCGTTAAACAGCCTAATATGAAAAATTAAACCTTTTTTTTTTTAATTTAGAACAAAAATACTTAAATGTTAATTTATTCATAAGTAAACATTTGTTTTAAATAATCATGCTTATCTATGTTATTCTATTTGTAAACACAATTTAAATACTTAAAAATTGGTTACGCCGTAAAGACGCATATCTCTTTACCGAGATTTAAAAAAAAATCACCGCCGACTATAGTCATTGATCTCATTTGGACTTAGTATAAGTAGCTATCTGAGGAAATTTTAAAACTGGTTCTTATCGCACTACGATTAGGTTCAACATGCAATGTATTTCACACGTGTGGTTTTTAATATTTTTCCGTACACGTGCAAAAATAAAAATTTCCACAGATAACTATACTTATACCAAGTCCAAATGGATTCAATGACTATAGTCGACGGTGATTGTTTGTTTTTAAATCTCGGCAAAAAGATAAGCGTCTTTACGGCGCGAAATATTTTTTAGTATTTAAATTGTTTCTAAAACGAGAATATCATAGAAAAACATGATTATTTAAAAGAAATATTTACTTTTAGGAACAAATTAACATTTGTTTGTGTTCTAAATTCAAAAATATTTGAATTTTTATTTTTCATATTAGGCTGTTTAGCGGCATCATACCTTTGTTTGTTCTTCAACCTGGCGAAAGCAAAGCTCGGAAAAAAAGCAAATTATATCATAGTTTCCTAATAATTCCTGACAAAAATACTTTCCGTTCCAATATGTTATTTCTTCGAAAGTGTATTGAAAAACGTCGTTTGATACGCGTGGGGATTTGTTACTGCAGTTCTCGGCTCCATAACACCCTCGCCTGCAGCTCGAGTGTTAATTCTACCTCAAATGCGATAACAAAGTTTCCCCACTTACATCAAAATGTACTATTTCTTCCTTTCTTTCCAAACTTATCGACATGTTATCACGTCAGAAAGAGCTTTCGATGCAATTAAAGCGGAATGGACGTCATTCGCCTCTGTTCAGTTCGGACGATGTGACTCGACACCGTACCGACAAAGTTGGTGAAAAGTTTGGTATCTCCCTTAATGGCTAAAATAACCTTACCATAAGTTCCTTCTTTATGATCACATCCCGGCTTCTGTCACTAACACATCAAACGCTTTTTAGCTATGTGGGCGATAGAGTAGAGACGCATGCGGTTCAATACAAAGTGGCTGGCAATGTGCTCATCCGTAGAAAGCGGTGTGTCCGTCACAACAACGTAATGCATAGGTCAGTCCTTCAAAGTTTTTGTACACGGTGGAAGGGTTCTGTTTGTCTCTAGTACTTTGGTGTCCGTTTTGAGATGGTGATGGGTTCTAATATGTTGAATGTTTTAACCCCCAACGTAGGACTTGACAGTGTTTACTTTAGAGCTTTTGTTTGTCTGTTTATATGATCTTGATATTGAGCTTCAAAACCAATGTACACTTTTCAATGATGCTTTAACATGGTTTCAACGTTTGCATATGACATGTGTTGCATCTTGGTACCTATGTTCATATAATCACTAACGTAGAGAAATTTTTGTTATATTCCGAAATACTTACTAACCTTTCTGTTGTAGGTAATTGTTGTTCACCAATGAGCTTGTGGTGTCTCTGTATTAACCATATTTACTCCGACGAACCAAACTCTTCTAAGCCAACTCCTTCATCACCTCTTTGTGCAAATCCTAAAAAGATGTTCAGATAACCATTGCATCGTTTCCATAGATGTGTGCAAAAATTTTAGTGCCCTAAATGCATTGTCAGAATAATTTTGCTCACTTCGGGGTTGAACAAACTAATCGAACTGATCTGACTGATGAACTGATCATTAAGTACTTACCTATAATTAGATTTCCAAACCACGCGAGTCTACAAGACAACGTTACCATCCCATCTTGCTAACGTCATCACTTCAATAAACTTGACATATGCTTAACCTATTCCTGACGCACATACATTTTTTATTCAAGTTCCACTGTCTTATATTACAAATAAAACAAAGTTTATCATCTGCAGTGCGTCTTCCCTATCTATATAAGAAGTGATTTATTTTAATGGGTCAATGTCAACACGAGAGATTTCTTATTGTTGCATCTGCAGATGTTTGATAGTATGATGATTGTTAGGTAATTCGTTTATCATAACATTGGTATTGTTTTATTTGATAAAGTACATAGTTGACAAAACATTTTGATTTGTTATGTAAAACAAGCTTAAATTGTAGTTGTTTTTGATACGAGAGTAATAATGTAGTTGTTTTTGATACGAGAGTAATAAACTCCGGTCGATTAACTTCAATGTTTTCGTTATTACGTCAAATGCATTGATTATTGACTTCTTTTCCGGGGTTTTGTTTTTCGTTGGAGGCCTTACAGGTATCTTTGCGTGTTAACATTCACATTCAACTTCAGAAAATTAATTAAACCATGCTCTTATAAGTTTTATAGCGGATGCACCTTTTTGTCGACGTTTCATAAGTGCCCATGTAGGCCTATGTGAAATAAAAATATTTTGATTTTGATTTTTGGATCTTCTACGATCTTTCCAGCTATTAATTTTATATCATCAGATTTTGGTCTTGCCGTTGTTGCAACACCAGCTGACTTTTATAAAACCACCTAGGTATCAAGTTTTGCACTTCGTCTTACTAAGTTACTATTTCTTTAAACTGGACACTAGCATGCCACCGTAATGATTTATTTTTTACTGCTGCTTACAGCATTGCCTTCTATTTTTGTCTTACTGTTTGTCGCTAGCTGAATTTTCTCTCGGTCTTTGCCGAAATCTGTCTTATAGCCCAGTATAAATTGACGCTAAAAAAGACTGAAATCGCAAAGCGTAATGTAGTTCTCAACCTCAAGAAATCGGGCCCTATGAATCTCGCGAGCATTTGTTTTCTTTGTGAGGAGAAAATCACTGACGAGCTTCTCCAGCTCCAATAGAAACTACCCAAGTCACGAAGAAATTAGGTGCACAAAATTCTTAAGAAAAGAAAATTCTTAAGTTTATAGAGCTGCGGTTTGGCTCAAATTGTTGCAAATTTGGGTGTCTTTATATAAATACTGATTATTATTTGTCGCAAAAGCATAGTTTTTGAGTTTTAGAGCAAAAAGAAGTCCCAAAATTTCGCAGATTATCCCGTGGTGCGTAGTGAGCACAGGTTTTCGAAGTTGCAAATTTGGATACACATTTTTTTTACACAAAATGGGCCTGTTCTTGACATCACCCTAACTGATCTAATACATCATATCAAAAATGCAGAACTACGTCATGCTTTGCGATTTTAATGTTAATTTCAACTGGGCTATTGTTATGTTGTTATATAATACCAGAACGTTCAAGCTTGAATTAAACCAATATAAAACAGAGATTAAACCAGTGAAAGTCCGATAATACCATACAATGGTGGCAATGATAACGCTATTTCTGTAACTTAGTATTTGCTACGCTTTCTTTGGCTTAGATAAGAAGTGCGTTGGAGTTTATAAATATTGTGAGATAGTGTTATGTGTTCTAAATAAGCGGAATATGATTTGTTTTAAACAGTTATTTATTACATTATGCTCTTGATACGTCTCAAAATATCGGACTATCCGAAACCGACGTTCAAATGACGTTACTTTGAAGCATTTGACACCTGCGCATGCACGCACTTAGTGACGTAAGATTGCATTATGATGCACGTGGACAAAACTGTTTTCTTCTTAGGCAAGCTGTTTAAACACGTGATGTATATTCCGATAATACCAGCCTTTTGTTTAAACTCTGGCACTATATTTCCTATGTCGGTGGCTAGAGTCCGTTGAGATTTGTCGCCTTGAGCGAAAACGTTTAGGACGACTGTGCATTCATTATCATCATTCCCCTTCGCTTGGTCCAATTGATTTGGGGTCGGCGCAACTTGTCTTCTTCTTTCGTTCTCTGCTAGTCGTTATCTCCAGTCACCCCGTTTCTAGCCCATATCATTTTTCACACAGTCCATCCATTATTAGGTATTACTATAAAATAATTAAATATTCTTAAACTCTAATTCTCATAAGCAAACGTTAGCGTTTCCTTCCACATGTTTGATGTGTTCAAAGTTTGTTCAGCCATTTTAATACCGCTCTTTCGCTCAGAGGCCAATGTCTTCTGACCGATAAAATTGTCCTATACGTCTGAAACGTTTCTATCCACTGATTATAATAGATAAATCAAATCAGGACCTTTGACGGTTCTGTCCTAATCAACTAAGTATGAAAGTAAACGACTATTTGACCTCGGACCAAACTTATCAGCATAAAGTACTGAAAATTATAAGCGTAACTGATAAAACGGTTTGTCCGTCCGCTGGTGATTATTTCCTGTTGTTGTGTAAAAGCTAATACCGGCTTGATTCTTCTATTGACCTACAATAACATCCTGTTTTGCGGATATTTACATGTTAGTCGATTCGTGTATATTGCATTTGAATTTTCGTGGCGCTTTGGAACTGTTGTGCAGCTATGGAAGTGTCTAGAATGTCTCAGGGTTACTGGGCACCTACATAATCTCATTTATTACGATACCGTTCTCATTTTTAATCACATTAATATGCTGACATTATTAATTATCTTTAGTGTGTGAATGGCCTAATGTTTAATGATTTTAAGTTGTAACCTCGTGACCCCAAACACACCTTCTGTCTGCAAAAATTAAATAATTCGCGAAATGAAAACCTACTTTGATAAATAAGACGTCACGTTTCAGCACTTGTGTTCATTATCAAATCTTTTAATCTGATGATATCAGATAGCAAATTAACATACGTCTTTACACGTGTTTGGCAGTATCACTGTTTTAATTCATTATTACTTATACTGCATCTGCACTTGCGCAAAAAAATGTGACAAAAATGTTTTTGTCAAGGTGACAACTAGTCTTACCAAGTATATCGTATTACCCAGTAGCCAGTACTAACTGGGTTGTGGAGGTCAGATAAGCAGACACTCCATGTAAAATACTGGTATTCAGCTGCATCCGGTTAGACTGGGAGCCGACCCCATGATAGTTGGGAAAAGGCTAGGCTGATGATGATGGATAGGATAAATTCATTTGTCCTTATCATTATTCATTCATTGGGATTGCCATACCGCCTACCAAGAGTGGCTAGAATATCAGTAATATTCAGTAACCTAATTGTGTACCTTTAACCTAGAGGTTTAGAATAGAGCTGGTGCCTTTTTGAGAAGATACCGATATTTTTGTGTAGCTTTCTCATCAGCTTTGTAATGCAGATTTTGCCAGTCATGATTCTGATTTCGAGCCGAAGTCATGTGCAGTCGAAAACCTAATAACATAACACCACGCCTGCAATACCCTATAGATTAGACGTAATTGTACCTATAGTTAACCCAGAGTTATATTCTCATGGAATAGGGGGCCAGCCTATTGACATCAAATCCACAAATCCAGCCTCCGAACTCCTAATAATAGTAAGTCCAGTAAATTAAACATAACCTCCCATTTCTTCCCCAGATTCGTAACATGTACACCGAAAATGAGCAAGTCGCTTTGGAAGCTGAGCCGAAACATGCTGCAACAGCTTCACGGGTTCATGTACGCGACGCACGACCGATCCGAAGCCGCCGCTAGGATCTACTACAAACTGACCATGGACACCAAAATGGATGCTAATGAAGGAAGACAGCTGAATAGGAGGTTGGTAACTTTATTTTTGTATGGAAACCTGAACACCAGAAATCGAAATAGATATGAGTAATTGGCCTAAACGTGTACATAATACCTTTCTTTAATTTATCAGTTTTATTACGGAAATATTTCATGATTTTTACGAAGATAATCACATTTTAGAAGTTATAAATTTAGGCAAATATACTTCTTTACCAATTCCGATCTCTGCTGATCCCTGAACGTGTGAAGTCCTTTGTATTTGATCTAACAGGGTCTTGACTGGAGGAGACTACATAACTTTTTAACCGCATATTTTTCTCGGTGACTAACAACACCGTTCTTTTATTTTAATTATTTGGGACTTTGTTTCTTGTTACTAATGATTCCTTGAATTCATTAATCACCTCAAAGAAAATGATGCTTTTATTATTCAAGTCATAATCTTGTGTCTTTTCATTTTTGACGCGACACGAACTGTGAAACCTTTCGAAGACTTCGGACCAAACAAAACCTTCCCGTTATAATCGTTGATAAATATAATTAAATTACTCATAATTATTGTGTCCGTACGTATGTCATAAAACGATGGTATCATTATATTATAACTGTAATCTAATCTGTACGACCTTCGATAACTGGTTAAACTTGACTTTGTGTCCAACAATATTGATGCCAGGTTTATTGTCCGCCATTTTGTTGACGTAACAAGTACACAGACGATGTGTCACGACTTTCATAATTTGTCTGAAACGTTTCCTTGATTTATCCAGTACTTAGTGAAGCCGAATCTGTGGTGTATAAAACAAAGTGGTCTTAACCAAAACATTTGAGCTCCAAATTATGTCTTTAATAACCCCTTGGGAACCATGTCTGCAATCCATGAATAAACTAAATAGATTCGTGTTTTTAGTAGTGGGAACTACTCTTAGATTCTGATTTCTAACATACACAACAAAACATCACGCCTGTAATCCCCGACGGGTTAGTAAGAGGTGTACCTAATAGTACACCCACATTTCGCCAGATATGTTAAGTCCCATGTGATAGGGGGCGAGCATATTGCCATCAACCGGGCACAAACCCAGACTCCATGGCTGCAACTGAGAAATTCCTGATGGAAAAACCCATAACACTGCCCGACCTGGGAATCGAACCCGGGACCTCATTCTCACCAATGAGGCAGACATTCTGATTTCTATTATTAGTTTCTTTCAATCAGGCCTATTGGGCCAATGTTGGCAATGATACGATATAAATATATAAATAATACAGCGTACATTCTATTCTGAATTCCTCTGTTTATGCGCCGTGCGAAAACGTAAGTGCGTAAAAAAGGAAAACCACGTCATGTTATGATGCCAGTGATAAGATATAGGTACAAAAGCTTCCTTTTTGATGATCATGAATTTAAAAACGTGTGTCATTATTTCGCGGACTAGCACTTCGCCTGCGACTTCGTCCACAAACATTCATCAAGCTCGGCCAATAAGCATGATATAATTAATCTAAATAATTTATAGCATAAAGCACCCACGACTAATGTAGGTTTCTGCCAGTGAATGTCCATATGTTAGTATACATAGATGTCACACAGTTTCATATAGGTACCAAGTCATGGTAATGCTGAAGTCCAGATCTTTTCTTATTTCCACAATAGTGTGTAATCGGCATAAATTAGTTTGGACTTCAACCACTTCTAAGACCCTCTGTAGAATGGCAATTATAAATTACTTTTGGTGGCGGCTTTGCTCTCGTTATGTACAGAAATTAACCAACAGGTCCGTCCTTAAAACAAACTTACGCCCGTATACTGATGGTATTTTCTGATACCAAAAACGATCGTGAGTGCTTCTCTATCTATTTGTGAATAAGCCCGCTCGGCTGTGCCTAATGAACGCGACGCATACGCTAGTGGCCGCTCCCCGGCAGCTGTGACGTGTGAGAGCACAGCGCCGACCCCGACGCTGCTAGCGTCGGCCGGCAGCACGAGCGGTAGGTCTGGTGAATAATGCGTCAGGTCAGCACCTCACTTCAAGCTAGTTGCTGCTTTACCTTCCTAAACGCGTCTTCAGACTTTTCACACCAGTTAAAAGGTACATTTATTCGGAGCAGCAAGAATTGTCCTCACACGTTTGCACCCCATATTTGCTATGTGACCCAAATAACTTACCTTTTCAGAAAAGAAACTACATTTTTCTTTTTTTGTTTTGAGACCACTTGATTGTAATCGGTCAAAGACTTTGTATAAATTGCTGATGTGGTCTCGAGTTGATGCCCCCGTAATAATAATATCATCTAACGGACGGGACGGTTGACGTGTGTCGGGCATGCCACCGTCCGGGTGAGTCCATCAGACATATTATTTCTGGTTGTTCTCGTCTAGCTAACGGCGAGTACTTGCACAGGCACAAGCAAGTAGCCAGGATTATTCACCAGCAACTTGCCTTGAAATATAAACTTGTGGAATCTGAGGTACCGTACTACAAGTATGTGCCCGACCCAGTTCTCGAGAAAGACCATGTCACGCTGTACTGGGATCAGTCTATCATTACTGACAGGACTATTGTGGCCAATAAGCCTGACATAGTGGTGATAGACCGATCAGCGCGCCGCGTAATGATAGTCGATGTTACCATCCCGCATGACGAGAACCTCGTGAAAGCTGAGAAAGAGAAACTAATAAAATATCTCGACTTGGCACACGAGGTTGTCGACATGTGGAATGTGAACTCGGCTATCATTGTGCCGATTGTCGTGACGGCCAATGGCCTTATGGCCAAGAGCCTCGATGACCATCTATCGAGGCTCTCCTTAGGCGGTTGGATCAAGGGCCTGATTCAGAAGGCAGTACTCCTCGATACGGCTCGCATTGTGAGGAGGTTCCTATCTCTGGAGCCCTAACCACCGGTAGCTTGGACCCTGCTCCCGACACCGGCGGACCACTATTTTTTATATTTTTAAATGTTTTTTATGTTGTTTTGAGAAATATTTAAAAATATGTAAAATGTGTAAATAGATAAATAAAGGAAATAATATCATCTAAAAATACGCCCACACTAGGTGAATCTGCAAACAGTTGTTCTAAACGCCTTTGAAATATTCCGGGATCGAAGACAACCCGTACACTAGGGGCCGTCTCCACGAGCGAGAGAATCGCGACGATATTATCGTCGTGCCACGTATTTCTATGAGGCCGTCTCCACGAGCGAGAGAATCGCGGCGATATTTTCGCATACAAATACGTCGGACGACGATAATATTGCCGCGATTCTCTCGCTCGTGGAGACGGCCCCTAAGTGATTGAACATGAACATACCTCTATGCGTATTTATAACCGTATATTTCTTTGATTCATCCAGTTCAAATTGCGCTTAAGCTTGCGATAAATTAATTTTATTGAAATATTCCCCTCCATGTAAATGGGCTAACAAATCTTCCCTTTCCTTACTCGCGGTAAGGGATAACGATCGACTTCCAAAACTTTGCTTAACGTCATTTTATAATCTGCACAAATTCTGATAGTACCGTCTTTTTTACCACTGGTACGATCGGCGTGGCCCAATCTCAGCGGTCCACAGGCGTGAGGATGCCGTCCCGCACGAGCTGGTCCAGCGCGCGTTCCACCAGCTCACGCAGCGCTTACGTGGGCGATGAACACCGGCCGCGCTCATGGATGCTTACCGCGCCCCCGCGGCACCGGTGAATCGACCCAAACCGTCCTCAAACTCCTCACAATATCTGGAACTAAATTCGGACATGTCAAACTTTGTTCTGTAACAGACACTACCCTGTCAGTGGGGTCAGCAAATAATTGTATTTTCAATTCGGCCATCCACTGTCGACCGATTAATATAGTCTTTCCACCTTTGATTACATACAAATCCAATTTTTTACACTTGTTTTTATACCTTACTTCCGGCTTAATAACCCCCAATGGACTTACCGTTTTCCCTTTATAGTATCTTCGCACCAGGTTACAGGAATCGATCCATAAATCGCTAAACAACTTTTTGTATGTCTCATAGTTATAATTTATACATGAAATGGCACTACCCGTGTCACACTCCATCTTTAGATCTGTACCGTGCACTTTCAATAACAAATATACTCGTATTAGCGGACACTGAGCTATGGATAAATTATTTATGTCGACAGTCATTACCTCGTCACTTCGCTCGCCTTCCGACAAACTACTTGCATCTTCAACTTCATAAAGATGGTAATGTCCCACTTCTAGTGGACATACACGCCGAAGATTTCCTTGCTTGTTGCATAGTCGACAAACGTATCTCGTAAATTTACACTATGTAGAATCATGCAGTCCTCCACATGCATTGCATTGTTGTTGGTCTCGCCGAACTCGCTCCACCGGTGCGGACGCGGTCGGCGACTCATCCACGTGACGCGGCTTGTGCGCACCGCCGCTGCCGCCGCCGCGCCGCTGTCCGTTCCACGCGGCCTGGGTCGGCAGTCTCGACATAGATACCGACACTTTCGCAAACTTTCGATCGCTTAATAATAACAGAAAAAATCGGTTGCCATAACGTTGCTTGCGAGAAACGCATCTTGGATGTTGAGACTTGCATTTCTCGCAAGCAACGTTATGTACGTTGTTTTTTTCTGTTATTATTAAGCGATCAAAAGTTTGCGACATTGTCGGTATCTATGTCGAGACTGCCGGCCCTGGTGCCTGTCACCGACCGCGCCAGTCGCCGCCGGTCTATACTGCGCCGCCCCGCGAACTCCACCTTAACTCGTAGTCGCCATCACTAGACAATCACTCGCTGTGTTCGCCTTTTCCGTGTACTTTGAACCGCAGTCGACCACTGCTGCATTTTTTTCGGCTGCATAATCATGGCCATACTATACGCTTTTGTGTAGTCCAATTTATCCTCGGCGAATAAACGCTGTCTTATTATCTCACTACTTATCCCGCACACGAAACGATCCCGAATACTTTCTTCCAGCCATGTTCCAAACTCACAAAATTTAGACATTTTTTTCAGAACTGCCATATATTCTGCTATACTTTCGTTCACGTTTTGTTTCCGTTGGTGAAATTTGAATCGCTCGGCTTATACAGTCGGTTTTGGCTGCAGGTGTTTTTCCATGATATTCAAATGTCTTTGTACTCGGTTTATGCGGCGTACACAAATTTACCAACAATTCGTAACTTTCCGCTCCCGTAACCGTTATCAACGTCGCCACGCGCAAATCATCCATGATATCGTTGATCACAAAATAATTTTCTAGACGCTCAACGTACAATTTACAGTCATCCGATTGTACTTTGAACTCTCCGATTTTGCCAATAGTCATGTCAATAGTTTGTGGTAACACGCTCACAATAACGACACACACGCAGGTTTAAAAGTCCTCGTCGCCACTGAAGTCTTTAGAGCACACCTGGATGTCGGGATACAGAGTCCAGGAAATAAAACAGCTGATCACGGTTACAAGTATATTCCGACTGACACACACGATGAGCCCGAGCGCTCGGCTACATTTTAGCCCCTACCCACATCCTAATACATCACACTTACAAACAAAGGAAATGTTTGATTTTGGGCTACCACTATGTACACTAAGATAACTAGGAAAAAATAGAGGAATTTCATGAAAATACTAAAAACATTTGAAAAAGTGTACCTACAGGCGTACAAAAATGATCATTTGAAAAGTTTTTTAATAAGAGAACCCTGGTTTTTGGGCAGTCATGATAGTTTTGTTTGACATGACGTTTGACGACTTTTAAGAAGTGACGTCTTTGATTCTTTCTTTGCTTTGAGTTGTATTGTGTGATGATGTGTTTCGGAGTTTTTTGTGATACTTTTTGTTTTGCGACCCAGTTTACTACTAGGGATTGATTTGTGATTGATTGCTACTCTGTTGACCCCGGCTTTGTTTTATTTTATTTATTGCATCTTTATTTCGGAGAAATCTCCATATAAGTCACATTATAGTACACAACGAGACATAAAAACATTAAAAAAACATAGGTAACATAAAAAAGTTAGTGTGTTAGTAACACAAAAATGTACTTAAAAATATGTCAGTATTGTTAGTACCTATATCTAACTGATGCCTATGGCTGTCCTTATCCACTGATTCTGGAAAGGACAGTCAAAACGGGCAGCAATCACATTTAGAATGCTGTTGCTGCTGCCTCGTAGACGGTGCAGCAAGGAGTTTGCTTTCTTGCGCATGATGGCTTGAAAACCATCCGTACGCGCTTCAGCAAACATACCAGACGCGCTGCAGCGCCACGACAGCCCCAACAGCATCCTAAAAGTGTTATTGTACTGTGTGCGCAGGGCTGTGTAGGCTCGCTGCGTATGCTTCACCCACAGGCCGCTCGAGTAAAACGACTGGCAGTACGCCTTAAAAAGTGTTATTTTCACCTCGTTGGTGCAGCGTGCGAACCTGCGAGCGAGCATATTGCCTCTCACCGCCAAAGCCCTGCGCTCCCTCTCTATGTCCTCGTCATCCTTAAGGTCACCAGTTACTATGTGACCCAGATACTTAAACCTGTCCACTACTTTTAAGGCTGCACCGTTAAGAATGACAGGAGGAACATATGCGGGATAGTATGTACCTGCTCTAAATATAAGTAATTCACTCTTACTGGAGTTGTATTTAAGCCCGTGCGACATCGCAAAAGCCTCACACTGAGACACCAGATTCCTTAATCCGCTGATTGAGGGGCTCAGCAACACCATGTCGTCCGCATAGCTAATATTGTTAACACATTTGTCATCAACGAAGCAGCCGACATGAGTGCTACTGAGCCGCTCAATCAGCTTATTTACATACAAATTAAATAATAATGGGGAGCTTAACCCCCCTTGTCTCACACCACATTCCAATTTATAGTCGCCCGACAAAGTACCGGCCCATCTCACCTGATTTCTCTGGTTTGAGTACCAGTACTTGAGAAGAGAGGTACATTCCACCGGCACACCCGCGCTTCCCAGCTTCTCCCATAGCACGTCATATGATACGAGATCAAAAGCTTTTGATAGGTCCAGGAAACACGCGTATACCGGCGTCCTTCTCTCTGTATAGTACTTGACAGTATGTTTCAGGCAGAGTATGGCGGTGTCCGTCGACAGACCGGCTCTAAATCCGAATTGCGCGTCCTGCAGGTCGACGTGCCTCGTGAGATTACCATTTAACAGACTGTCAAGCACCTTGGCTGTTATAGTAGCAAGTGAGATGGGCCGATAGTTAGCTTTATCGGACGCGTCACCCGTCTTATTTTTAATAATAGGCACCACGATTGTACGCATTAATGGCTCAGGTAAATAAGAGTGGCATAGAAACAAATTAAACATCATACTAAGCACTCTTGGCAAGTGAACCCCGGCATACTTAAAGTGTTCTATACTGAGACCGTCGTGACCAGGCGACTTGCCTCTTAGCATGTTTTTAATAACATTTGAAACGCTTTTAGCTGAAAAATACACACTTCGCTCAGCCACCACTGTCTCGGCAACAACACTCGGCGACGGGTTCAACGTCGACTGCACTGTAAAATGTTCCCGAAATAAGTTGGCAATCATTTTGTGATCATGAACGCCTTCAACGTTCACGGGAAGGCTAGGCCTCACATTTAGTTTGTTGGTATTTTTCCAGAACGATTTAAAATTTTTGGCTGAGTGGTTGGATGCGAGTAAATCCATTTTTAATTGTTCTTGTCTGTCTTGACACCATTTTAATTTAGCCTTGAATGCTTTCCGCGATTGTACCATTTCATTATATAAAGGCCCATTTTTTGGTTTTCCCGCCAAAATCCACATCCTAAATCTAAGCCTAGCCTCCCCATGTGCGCCGGCGACGTGCTTGTTCCAGCCAGTTATATAACCTTTCTTTCTGGGACATACTTTGTAATTATAAGATTCTTTAGCCGCGTCAGTTAAGATACTTATAACATCATTATACATTTTATCAAGAATCAAACAATGGTCACTATTACGACACATAGAATCACAACATAGTCCCAACTCTAAAGGAAAATCTATATTTCGGAGTTTAGAATGACACAATGTGTGATAATTATTAATTTGTTCCATTTTTCTATCACCCCAAATGGTACACTTATTTGAAACATCCGCTAATGTTATTGGCTCAAATTTTGCATTAAGTTTATTTAGGTTACATTCAATTACCAGAGGATAGTGGTCGGACCAATACACGTCATACTGTACCCATACTTTTTTAATCGCCGCCAGTGCGGACTGAGTGACTACGCAGTGATCCAACCACCTCTCACAGCCATGAGCGTCACTACGAAAAGTACGTGTATTCGAATCTATTCCTAACATTTGTACATCGGCACAACACCAAGAGCAATCGCTACAGAAATCCAACAATTCTTTAAAAAACACTTCATGGGGGTGGGCATTAAAATCCCCCAAAATGTAGAAAGCCTCGACACCACAGTTTTCTTCTACTGCTATAATAGATTGTATGGTACTGAGGCACTCGGTAAAAACTGAAAGGTTCTCAGTACTGTTAGTAGGCATATAGACACTAAATATCACTATAGATCTACTACTTACAGTTAGTTTTATTGCAGCAGTCCTAACGTTATCACAGGTTATCACAGACACTGATTGAAACGCACTTTTTCTCCACAATAACGCGACTCCGCCGTACGGCCTGCCCGTCAGTAGGCCGGCCGACGTATCAACGGCGGACGTACCCGTAGCTCCGAAGCCGTCGTCGATTGTGCTCAGCAGTGGCAGCTCGTGCGGCAGCAACCACGTCTCCTGCAAGGCTACTATATCAGCTTGTTGACACAGCGCCCTAACACCTTCCATCGATCTCTTGATAGACTTGCAGTTGTAGCTAATTAGTTGACTATCATTGTTATCCATTAAGCTTGTTATCAGTTTTAGCCACACACTCCTCATTAACTTGATTTTCTGGCCTTTCTCGAAAGTTTATGAACCGTCTAAATGAAATTCCTGACGGCCACAACTTATCGTCTAAGAATATGTCTATTTTATATTTGACAACAAAGACTTTATATGCATTGTAGTCCTTTTCCTTCCTCATTTTTATTTTTACTAAAGATACTGTCTCGCCTGTTTTTTTGTAAACATAGTCGGTAATGTCTTTTTCCGAGACTTCTTTGTGCACATTTGATATGAACAAGGCAATCTTAGTATCGGCTGCTTTAAATTTTTCTTTTTCTTTTATGGTTTCTGTTTTTTTATAACAGATATTACGATACACGTCACTCAAATGTCATTGTCAAAATGACATTTTTCGCATACTGCTAATCTGAAGTCTGAACCACCATGTTTAATTTTATGTTGTGTTGCTCTCCTTGACCAATTTAGTTTGAGTGTACATTAAAACGAAGTGAAATCAAAGAAAATTAACAATAAAAAACGGTTACTGTAATATATAGCGATATTTATTTATTTATTCGTTTATTATGCGGACAGACAAGGAGTGGAATTCCCTGCCTTCGTCGGTGTTCCCAAGTTCATATGACCCCAATCTCTTTAAGTCGCGAGTTAATAGGCTTCTTTTGGGTTAGCTCGTTCCATCGTCGACCTCATCTCTGTCCTCAGGACTAGATTGAGGTCAAGAGTACGCCCATCAAACATAAAAAAAAAATACATATGTGTACATAGTGCTAGCCCCGGCTCCATACATATCTGGATCATCTCCTTTTATCTCTTTTTAATAATTTATTAGTATAGATTTATAGAAAAAAAAACTCCTGATCTAAAATACTATTTTTCTCTTTAAAGGCACTAGGAGGTGATCGGAATTTTCAACTCTTTTCGAAAAACCTTGCCATTACAGCTAAAAATACTGGGTCTGGTGGTGCTGAGCATGAGGTTCTGGGTTCGATTCCCGGGTCGGGCAAATTGTTACTAGGTTTTTCCATCAAGCATTTCTCAGTAACAGCCACGGCAATAGGCTCGCGCCCCCTTACATGGGACTTAAAAACATAACTAGGGAATGTGGGTGTACTGTTAGGTTCACCTCTGCCTAACCCTTCGGGGTTTACAGGCGTGATGTTATATATGTTATGTTTAATAGGTACAGTGCCAAGCCTTCATTTTTCAAGCAATCAAATGATCTGCCTAGCCTTTTCCCAACTATGTTGGGGTCGGCTTCCAGTCTAACCGGATGCAGCTGAATACCAGTATTTTACATGGAGCGACTGCCTGTCGGACCTCCACAACCCAGTTAGTGCTAGGTAATACGATACCCCTTGGTAAGACTGGTTGTCAGACTTTCGGGCCACTGACTACCTGTAACGACTGTCAAAGATCTACAAATGACAGCCGGGACCAACGGCTTAACGTGCTTTCCGAGGCACGGAGGAAACTCGGTATGTAATGGGTGGTCACCCATCCACGGACCAACCTAGGTAAGCACGGCTTAACCTAAAGATCGATCCGAGCGGCTGTTCTTATTTAGCCACGAGCTCCTCAATTTTCAAGCAATCAAATATTGATGACAATTTACAGAATCGGTTTTAGATAGTGTACAAAGACTACAAATGGTGGGTGAGCTGCTGTATTCCTGGCTAGGTTAATAGATTAAGGAGTACAGTGCCGGTCCCCAAAGAAAGAAACAATAAAATCGTATGCTGACTACAAACAACTATAAGATATTTTTTTACTCTAGTAAGGCTTAAAATTAAAATTAAAAAATAAAAAAAAAATATTTACCCACATATTTATTGCAACAAGTTCACTAAAGCAACATGCGATAATATCCACATTTTACTCATACTGCGTAGTAGTTACATGAACGTAAATATTTATATCATCTTGATTGGTTTGTTCTTCGTCATACTAAACTGATGCATTATCTTTGTTTTGGTCTTGATTGTTTATGAACGTTGATGTTACAACGTGTTGAAGCAGGTGCACATTGCTAATTATCTTTAATTGGGGTGACGATAAAATTGAAAATCCCTTATCCGCAATGATGTCATCTGAAGCCTCGTGTTATTATAGTAGTATAGTACTTATTATTATACTTATTTTGGTACTTATCTCCGCAACAGGATTTAATATTGCAATCGATAAAGGACGGAATTTGAGTGAATTTTGAAGATTATTTTATGAGCACTGATTTAAATTGGGCAATTTTGTAACCTCAACATTACGTATCGGTCGAACCGGTACGGCCAGACTGAGGGCTCCTAACGAGGACACCTTCATACAAATACTTACTTGCTGAAGTAGCTGTCGGTGTCCGTGTCCAGAGCAGTGTCCGTAATTTGTCAGTTTGATAGATCCTAAAGGTGTTTTATTTCGCCCAAATTATGATAGTCCCAAGTGATTTTATTACACACCCATCTCCATTCTTGCACGAAAGTTCTATCCTCGCATCCAATTCCATACACACTCCCACATACAACTCCCTCACTCACTTACACACCAACACCACATCACCACTTATCCACACTCACACACAAACACCTACACACCCACATTCACATTCACTCACTCTCACCCTCTCACCATTCTCATACCTACATAATTTAAAAACGTAAGTAACCTATAACATTTTCCCTCTGAAGGTAATATCCAATTGTTCCTCAGTAACAGTACGTAGTTCTGGCGGTCACGGGATCTCCCTCTAGAAGATTTATATAACAAGCCCGAAGTTTCAATCGAGGTCTTTGTTGTCTGTCCTTTAAAATATTATCTTACATACATATTTAAGCTAATTAGAATATCATTTAAATAGTAAGAAACCGATGTGTCTATCTGATAGCGAAGTAGGATATCTAGTATATCTACAGAACAATTAGCTATTATTACATAGTTGCTTTACATTTATGATTGAAATTTTGATGTGTGGAATGTACTGACATAACCTTTTAGTACATTCTAGTTATTTATGGCCATTATCATAGTGTATATTTAGAACTGAGTAGAACGTGTCAAGCACATGTTTTAAGTTGAACAACGATGTTGGAGTTCAGTCTAACCGGATGCAGCAGAATACCAGTATTTTTCATGGAGCGACCTCCACAACCCAGTTACTGGATAATACGATACCCCATAGTAATACTGGTTGTCAGACTTTTGGGGCCACTGACTACCCGTAACGACTGTCAAACATCTACAAATGGCAGCCAAGACCAACGGCTTAACGAGCTTTCCGAGGCACGGAGGAAGCTCGGTACCTATGTAATGGCTGGTCACCCATCCACGGGCTAACCTAGGCAAGCGTGGCTTAACCTGAAGATCGATCCGAGTGACTGTTATTATTTAGCGACGAGCTCCTCACACACAATAATACTCCCTAATAAAATTCAAAGAATTGTACCGAAACGAGATAGGGAAGCAAGCCTCGCCCTCACTTAATGAGCCAATAATTCATCAAACATTATGACTGTAACAAAGGGAACACAGCTGTTTGATTGACACTGCGTCGATAAAGTGACAAAGACTGTTATCCAACTGGCCCATTTCTCGAGCTTGTAGATGTTCTAACAAGTCACAGTGTAAAAATAAACAGTAAATCAAAACAGCCCTTTTTGTGTGAAATCAAACGCGGCTGTTAAGGTTGTCAACCAAACTATTTGTTATTTTTTAACGTAACCAGTTGTCTCGATGCGACAGCGACAGCCCCAACTTGTTAAGGAGTAACCTTAGGGGTAATTGCGTAAAACACTCGCATTTCCAATGTTATTCATTTGAACAATTCAAAAACATTCATTATATTTTTACGTTGTTGAGCATACGATTTTTTAGCAACTAGCACTTTGCTCTCGACTTCTTCCGCAAAAATTGTGATAGCTTGGCTAAATGCATGATATAAATATAATTTTAACCATATAGCACCCGCGAATAATGTAACTTTCTGCCAGTGAAAGAATTTTTAGAATTGGATCATTCGTTCCGGAGATTACCCCCTACAAACAAATTTTACCTCGTTATAATATTATTTATTTGTTACATTTAGTACAGCATAAGCCATTAATACTAATTGAAGTTATCCTTTTACTCTGTCTTCTCATAGAACCACAAACATTCTAACATTATCGTCTTCCATTCATCAGAAAACAAGTCCATTCCAGTGTTGGTCTCCACAAGCGCGTTGAGCATCCTAAGCATACGCGGTATAGGGGGAAGTGGATCGTGCTACAGTCCGATAAAATGGGGTAATAAACAATTTATGCTTTCTAGAGCGATTATAATTATTTGGGACAAATAATTGACACAGCTCCGCATGTAAATCCGAGGCGTCGATATAACCATGTAGAATTTTATACGCTGTTGTTATTTGGTTAACAGCACGGCTAACTTTAAGGGAATTAAAATTCAAACATTCGGATTTCTTCAAAATCCTTCGGAAAACGATAGAAAATGGTGTTACACAATTGTGGTGTTGTTACCTGAAGTATGCTTAGAAAGCGTGTAAACCCTTATCTGCGTGTGAGCCGATTTCAACCATTTGTTCCTAGTTGAAATACTGTACGTTGTACTAATATGTCGACTGACCAAGTACCACAGCAGTATCGCTACTAACTGATAAGGTAGTTACACTAAATAATTGTTTGCTTATTTGTGTAAAATGTGTGAAATATAAATGAATAATTAATTGATTGTTCATTTTGTGAGAGGTTGGTTTGATTTTTTCCCACGGTAACTTTTGATGTCATAGACTTTAAATAAATATCGTGATGTCTTCCAAAAGCTTTTTGAAAAATAAGTCTGCTATTAGTATACTAAGGTAACCATAATTTTGGTGCAATTATTTAAACCAGAAGTCTAGATATCTATTCTGTTGACACGGTGGACCACATTGTGGAGGTAAGGGTAATCCTAAAGCTAGCTTCCCACGGTCCGTGATATCGCGGACGGAGGCGGACCAGCTCGCACAACACACCGTGGGAAGGATCTCGTCCGTGGTAGCGCAGACCGTCTGTGGCGGTGCGCCGCTATCCGTCGCGAGGCGGTAACTTCAAAGGTGCGGTGCGCCGGGATCCGAGCGCGTACGACGCGGTCCGAACGCGTCCGTGGTTGCACAGACGACAGCTGTGCGTGATTCTGCGGATCATCACGCACAGCCGACGACCACGGACGGCAACGCACACAGACAGGGCTCTTTCAACGGTGCGTGTCGGTCTGTGTAGATCCTTTTAGCATCGTATGCATGAGTTTTGTTCATATGTTCCGGCGCCGTAGAATTCCATAAAATTGGTTCATTTTGATAAAGATTCAAAAATTCTAAAATAAGTTTGTTTGTCCACTCCATTTCTGCGCAATCAACTACACACAACACCAATACTCGTGTCAGCGAACAAACAAGTTCTGACCTGTCGTCTGTGCAACCACGGACGCGTTCGGACCGCGTCGTACGTGCTCGGATCCCGGTGCACCGCACCTTTGAAGTTACCGCCTCGCGACGGATAGCGGCGCACCGCCACAGACGGTCTGCGCCACCACGGACGAGACCCTTCCCACGGTGTGTCGTGCGAGCTGGTCCGCGTCCGTGGCGGTGCGCCGGTATCCGTCGCGAGGCAAAGGTGCGGTGCGACGGGATCCGAGCGCGTCCGTGGTTGCACAGACGACAGGTCAGAATTTGTTTGTTGTAAGAACAAAACTGATGCATACGATGCTATAAAGGATCTACACAGACCGACACGCACCGTTGGAAGAGCTCTGTCTGTGTGCGTTGCCGTCCGTGGTCGTCGGCTGTGCGTGATGATCCGCAGAATCACGCACCGTGGGAACCCAGCTTAAGAGAGGTAATCCTAATCCTTCCTAACTAATATTATAAATGCGAAAGTAAGTTTGTTTGTTTGTTATCTTTTCATGCCTAAACCACTGAACCGATCATCCTAAATTTTTTTCGTATACTTACGTTCTCAGGTGTACGGAAACGGCCATATACCTTTCATCCCGAAAAATAATACTGTTCCCGAGGAAAACAACAATTACGTTCTTAGTATAATAGATGGCGGCACGTGTCTTTACACGAGTACAACCCGAACTGATTGTCAAATTCTAAATTAATGCCTAATTTGAATTTCTAAATTAAAATGTAGGCTTCAATGCTTAGGTATTTGATTTCCTTTTTCACGATGTGCTGGCATTTATCTAATATGGCGTAACAGTCTTTCTTGAGAGAACTATGTTAAAAGAGGTAGTTCCATAATAAATGTTCGAAAAATAACCCTTATCGATGACTGATCCGAACAAGAAATTATGTAAGAGGAAAAATTATCTGTTATTACAAAAATGTACGCATGATTTATATCAAAATTAGATACGGTATTGCGCAGTTTGCAGTAATTAAACTATTTTTATTGCAAAAAAATGTATGTCACTAATCTGATAGGTATTTCCTAATACTAGATCAGATAGTGTAATCCCTAGCCTTGGGGGGGATCTGCAAATATTTACAGAATATTCTAGATAATAATTAATAGCATAAATAAATAATCCTACTGTATTAAAGTTAAACCCATGGAAGAAAAACGTGACTTTTTAAATGTGATTGTTGTTTCAAAATGGTGTATCGTGATAAAAATACATACTTACGAGTACTTCATGCTAATAGTTTTACTTATTGTACTTAAGTCATACAATATTTCCCTCGCAAAAGTCGCAAATGTGTTGAAAAATGCCGCTTCGCGTGAGCATTTGCACGCAAACACACTTCACTCTCAGCTTGAGTGCAATGACGAACTTTACACACTTGCTTTATACTTACAATATACCTGTATTTTTTCGGATCGACACGCTCTGGTTTAATGTAATAATTCAATAGTATAGGAGTGGCGGATCTATCCGAAAAGCCCGGTTAGCCTTACAATCAAACTCAATATAAATAATAATATTCTTTAATATGAGCAAAGCCTTTGATTTTGTAGATCACAAAATCTTACTCAACAAATGCGAGCTATATGGAATTCGTGGTAAAGCACTGGAATGGATTAAAAGCTACTTATGCAATAGAAAACAATGCGTTGAAATTAACCACCTAAATCATAAACTTGTGTCTACCCCATTCAGATCAACTTTTGAAACAAACAAATTTGGAGTACCCCAGGGTAGTGTCCTCGGGCCACTTCTTTTCTTAATATATATATCAATGATATTCCTCAAGTAACAGCACATGAATGTATCCTTTTTGCAGATGGCATATCGGTTATAGTACCAGACTAACCAGATATTAAATACGAAAATTCATTAAATTACACCATAGATTCTATAATGAACTGGCTAAAGGACAACAACCTAACAGCCAATATTTCTAAAACCAAAATTCTACAGTTCTCGAATTATAATAACACTCAAATACAAACTTTAGACTTACAGTATAATAACGTTAAAATCGAAGATGTCCTAGACACGAAATTCTTAGGTATTACCGTAGGTAGACACTGCAATTGGAAAGCACGCACAAATCGCTTATGTTCTAATCTAAACAAATTTGTTTTTGCACTAAGAAGGCTTAGATTGTCAAGTTTAAAGACTGCTATTACTGCGTACCATGGCTACGTTGGCTCAATACTCAGATACGGTCTGCTTATGTGGGGTAACTGTACCTTCGCAAAAAAAGTATTTATAACCCAAAAGAAATGTGTCAGAGCCATTTGCGGCGTCGGCGTCGGACCGCTTGAGTCATGTAGACCTCTAAAAAGTTTTGGTGAGAGTGGGTCTCCCTGCCTCACTCCCCTGTGTATTGGGAAAATTCCCCTTCGTTTCTAGTTTTATTCGTGCTTTGCTGTTGGAATATACATTTTTTATTATCTTTATATATTTATTTTCAATTCCTTAATTTTTCAGGGCTTCCCAAATGTACTGATGTTCCAGGCAGTCAAATGCTTTATTATAGTCCACAAATGATATGTATAATCCATTATCCATATTATCCATAAATCCACGTGTTTAAGTATCGGTCACTAATTACCAGTCACCCTATATGTATGTATATTAGGATCAACATCATTAAGGTTTAAAATTATGACTTGATGAGTTCACTGAGCGATCAGTGTCCATAGGTGAAGTTTTTATCCCCCACAGAAACTATACTTCCATTATATTGTTTACGTTGCGAAACGAGCATATGACAAACAATTTTAAACCCATTAGGCAATCATCATCATGTTGATCTGAGAACAAATGGCAATAAACAACTACGAGGCTCTGATTGTTCTAAACTTTACTTTCAATAATATCGTGTCTATGTTTTGAAATCGAGCGGATGTCTATTGTTTCTCAAAAGCGTGACGTTCTGTTCGCGGTTAGGGTGGCCATGAGTTTCGAATTTTCCGGATATGACCTGAACAAAGGAATAATTATTAAGCAAATGTTACTTTTTATTGAAAAAAATCATAAATTTACTAAACATCTTTGTTTATCATGTTATATGAAAATACCTTTGTCAGTATCAGACATAATATTATAGGTACTAATGTGATTTTATTTTACAAACGCTGAATGAAAATTTCTTGCAATGCGATTTTTGATGCTTAGTATTTTGTATAAACATTCATTCAAATCATTTCTTTGTTTAATTTTACGTCTTAATAACGTCATTAGCGTTCTGAAGGACAGTATAATGACGTGATTCACGTGAATTTATAGCTATAATCTGCTGGATTAACTTTCGACATTATCAGTTATCGGTGAACCGCCCACTACTTAAGAAAACATTTAGAAAGATAAGCATGTGATTAGTTGCACTTAGATATCGTTTGAGATCTAATATTGCGGCCGAAAGTCGAATAAAACCTTATCAACAATATCAATGAGCTCACATACTTTATCGGCTACGGATCCTAAACATACTGGTATTTATGTTTTCAAAATGCTAAGTTTTGGTCTTACCGTTCATCCCTTCCTCTATTTCAGATTTAAAGCTCTAGCTCTGAAGTTCCATCACAAAAAGCAGCCTCTCACGTATAAAATACTAACCTTGCATAAACATCTATTGGTTTTGCCCATCAAAAATACCAAGAAGTTACGCAGTACGATTTCCCAACATAACCCGTAAAAAATACGGGAATCGACATAGCTCTACAAAAATAATAAACAAACTAAACCCAACATGAACTTTAGCCTCTTTTGATAAAAATAAAATAACACACAGTTGTTTTACATCACGCCACACCGATAGATTAAAGGCGATGCCGTTTTCGCTGTATATTTGTAACTGACCTCGTTGGCTTTCGAAAGATTCTTGCATTCATCCTGAAAACTTCGCAAGGTATTATATCACTTCCCTTAGGCAGAATTCTGAAATCTTTTCATGGCTGGTCAAGTTTTTGAAATGTTGCGCAGACAGATTAGTACCGTGGCAGGTGTTAATTTTTAACTAGCATTAAATGATACAAGGATTCGTTATTGCTACACTCTATTCTTGACCAGAAGTGAGAATAGAAGCCTTGAAATCATAATTCTATGATCACTGCATTTGACAGGGTAACGTCATGCTTATGGCAAAAAGTACCTACTTATTTTTCTGAAAAACCATTAATCAGATCACAGTAGATGATAGAGTTTTTCATGCCTTTGTCAAAACGTCTTTTTTTTCTCAAAAATCCATTAATATTTTGCATATTTACTTTACCAGACTCTTTTGTCAATAAGCTTTGAACAATTGGCAAAAAAGCCTTCCTTATTATTCTAATGTATGTTTTCTTTTGTCCCACCAGGCGTGCAAGCGAGTTCCGCATCACATACGGCGACATGCGAACTACACACGATGATGTAGACACGTTCGAGCACATTCTGAATGTGACGTCACATAATGAAGCATTGCTCGCTTACTATTACCTCGACGGCGAAAATAAGGTAATTGTTTTGTTTTTTGTTTTGCAATAGGTTTTTACAATAACAGAGCCAGGAGGCGTGAATGACTTGGTCTACTGATATATAGTAACAGTTTTTGGCTGACAGAAAGTGGTCCAATTACACTATACAGCTTGTGTTAAAGATGTGGTCGTGCAGAATTTGTCTTGGCCTTGGATTTAGTAGGGTTTTATTTTAAGAAGTAAGAACAGAACAATTTGGTAACTATCTTACTAGATTATAAATGCGAAAGTTTGTGAGGATAGATGGATGGATGGATGCTTGTTAGTCTTTCACGCGAAAACTACTGAACGGATTTGGATGAAATTCAGCAAATAGTTTATAACCTTGATTAACATATAGGATACTTTTTATCCCGGATTACTTTACCAAGTCCACCATAATATATTACTCTAAATGCAGCTAGCATTCGTCTCTGCAATAAACGATGTCATTCTGGCAACAATTTTAAGAGGTAGGTGTCGGCCATCTCGAACCAGAGAAAAAGAAAACTTATTAATTAAATATTTACTCCCTTATTAAAACGTGTTGTCATCTTTCCGCTAGCAAATATCCCTTGTATTTCTAATTAGCATACTTGACCCTTGCTATCGTCGGCCAATGGCGTGCGCGGCCCGGCGGAATGACGTAGCATCGCACGACATCGGGAGACCGCACGCAAAGGGTTATCGCTGATCATCATGATCGAGAGAAAAAAGTTTTGAGTGGTGATGTGATGATTGCGTATACTCGGTTCAAAGTAGCTGTTCTATAATAATTTAAAATAAAATGATAAACTATTTCTTATCGATATTTATGGTCAATAAAATTGGGTCAACTCGGAAGGAAGGCAAACGAAATCAAAAGCATTCGCAAGAAAATTAAAATGATACAATAGTTTTTACTAGTGACATGTTTTTGCTGGTGCTCTCCATTTTACTCATTAATTAAATAATATAAGTCACGATGACTCATTTAAGCCGAATGAATCCTAAATCTATTATTAATTTTTTTTATAATTATGCTGAATACATTTCATAGGATCAACCAATTGGTGGAATCGTGGTACCATTATTATTTTTTATTATCGTGTTACTATCTCAAACAAAAGTTATAAAGAGACATCTTATATTGTTTAATCCCTATTAGCACATACAATAAAAGAGAATATAAGTAATGTTTACAGAAAATTATCGCGTTGGAAGTAGTTCAAACATTTTGAACTTCGTTCTACCCGTGAGTAATAGTTGTGGTAATAGTTCGTATCGTTCACTTCGGCCGTAAATACGATAGCGGTATCTTTGTTTATTTGCGATGGAGTGACCACACGTCATGCTTTAACAGGACATGCCCTTACGCAACGCTTGTCCATTCGATTGAATATCATTCCAGCATCAATACCTACCCTTTTTTGTCTTGTCACATAGTGGCGGTTGGAAATTTTAATTTTACAAATATATAAAATCTTCTTATAGTCGAGATTTGAAAGGAGGAGTGTCTGCTCAGCACGTCACAAATTATTCCGGCAATAGAAAAGACGCTGGGATAACGAGGAAACTGTCCTGGTTTTTTTCATTATCACCTGGTAATCCTAGCTATACGCTAAAGTTTATCTATATTTATAAATGCTGAAAACAAGCAATTAGATGTAGATGTGTCATATCATGCCGGACAAAGTATAGCTGATGATACACAATATAATATAAGTAGGTACATAATAAATTAATGTTTTATCGCTAACGTGCGTAAGTATTGTTTGTACGTCCTAGATCGTCCTCAATTGGAGTATAATTAGTTCACATACCATGTTGATAGATTTCAGTTTGTTGACGATCAATTCAAAAGTTACAGTAACAGTAATATAGGCTAGAATAAATGCCGCATTTTTCGTTTTTTTTTGTAGGTTGAGGTACCAATAATTTTCTAGGCTTGAAAAACATACGTAAGGTTTTAGATATACGAATTTAAATATCCGTCTTATTTATTGTTTAAGTCAGTTTTTTGCAAACCCGTTAGCTGTTGACACATCAGACTTATCGAGCTACTGGAGTTCCTTCATTCAAAATTTCTGGCCTGACAATCAATTGTTAAAAATCAAACAACATTCTATACAAAAGCAATATTTTTTCAGATGAAAATGACAGAGATATACGACGTGACAGACGCAGACACTGACGCGGTACAGTCCCCCATGGAGCGTGACGTGAACAAGCAGCTCGAGTTCGACAACGACTGGAGCGCCGAGCTCATTGCCGACAACGGTCAGTACTAACAGTTGTGTAACACGGAGATATACGACGTGACAGCGACACGCATTCCCCCATGGAGCGTGGCGCGAAGATGACGTCACTTCTTCTCGAATCGATAACTCACATTTCCTCACATTTCATCCGACCAGTATGTAATGATCTGAACAGCTCTTTTGTGTACCTCATTCAAGTCCTGGTGGTTTCAGTTAGTTGTTCTCGACGGATATGAGAGAAGGCGTAACTGTAAACACACGGTCAGTTGTCACAGCACTTCGCTTTTTTAAGATTTGCCTGTTTCGAAAGGTTTTTGTTCTCTTGAAACTAAGGCCCGTATTACAGAACGTCACTCAATACTCAAGCATCATTTAAAACTAGATTCAAGCCATTTGATTGGTTGAAACTACTTTTAAATGATGCTTGAGTATTGAGAGACGTTCTGTAATACGGGCCTAAGTTTGGAGATATTGAATAGAATAAGGCATTCAAGGACCTATTCTAAAAGTATCTCAACACTATACCTTTCCAACTATACGAATTTTGCTTTATCCATTTGGTATCATAATATTATCGCATTTATCTATCAAACATCTCTCATCCTCAGATCCTCATAATATTCGTGATTTCATCACCTCTCAAGAGTAAGTTTCAGCATGTATGAGTGTTTGTTATAAACTTGAGAACGCTGAACCTTCATTCATATAGTAAATTTACATACCAAAAATATGTTGGAATAGGTTAGACCATCATAAAATCGTTAACTGATGGTATAGGTATGCTCAATTATTTTATCTATAATTATGTGTGAATCGCATGGCCATTATTGCTTTTTAATTCAGTCATTCATCAGCTTGGTTTTAATAATTGATTGCCCTAATTTCGCTATCCCTTTGGTCTAGTTAGATCTTGAATTGATCTTGCATTTGCGGAATATCACATAGTTGAAAACCATTAAAGATACCATTTGATCTACTTCTTCGTGTCGCTGGCAAAGACCTTCTGGTGAATGTATACTACAAATGGTAACCCTGATAATGGAAAATAAGCCTTAAAAACACGCCACGTCATCAAATACACGTTGTAAAAGAATAGATCTAAGTATTGCCATCCACTATGATATTTTCTTATCCTTCAGCTCTAAACGTTCACTTAAGTACCTTCCAAACCAAATCATCTGACACACATTACTTGAACAATTTGTTTTTGTTTGTCCTCTTCATTTACTCTGCCTATCCCTTCTGCGTATGCGGGCGTGACTTCATACTAACGTTTATATCTTTTCTGCAGACGATCTGGACATGGAAGCAATGGACGACGATGCTCTAGCCGACAGGAACATATTCTCTGATCCCGAGAGTGAATGGAACATGCGCCGATCAATGTCGGCTTCCGACAGCGATGGAGACCAACCTGAGTCGGATCGGAGAGCGCCTTATATCGAGTTAGCTTAGTATTAAGGTTGTAGTTGACTTGCCTTTTGATCCTCAGATGTTTATAACAAGCAATTAGCGTACGTTCGCACGTGCGATGGATTTTCAATTCTCGTCGTAGAACCAAGGGTTCGAAATTCGACACAGAGTAACCTTTGTGCGTTGAAAAGATGCCCCGTTGGATTTCCAACGCAGAAAGTTGAAAATACGTCCATGACAAAGTGGTTTACATCACAATCATCCGGAAAATATCTACCTAGCATTTGTTTCATCATCATCATAACAGTTCAGGCCTTCATTACTAATAATTTTCTTCCTCTCCCTCCACCGTCCCCCGAATGCATGCAGCATTTGTTTGTTTCAAATAAATAGACATTTCATGTCAGATGTGGCCGAAAATAGAACTTCATAGAAGGTCAAAGAAAAAAAAAGCAAAGTTCTGACGGTCAAAAGGTTAGTCAATTAATTCTATACATTAATTAAATGTACCTCCCATTTATTCATTTTAAAACCTTAAGAACTTAAAATTGTAAAAGGAACGTGATCATAGTTTTGACATCATCATGACAAAATTAGCCATTCATAAAAAAATATGCTTTCTTTCTCGTAACAACGCGATAATAAAATAATAATCGGATATATAACTCTTCGTTTATCTTTATTAGATCCACGGTTATTGTGCGTGTTCCGTATTGTATGTACACACGGCTAAATTATTAGGTATGCAGTAGGGCATGCGGAACCCGGCTTCGCAAGCCCCAGTATGCAGGCAAACTACCAACTGTCTTGTCTGGTTGCTTGCACACTTATCAATTTAGCTCTCTGTACATTAACAATGTGTCAGAGTTAAATTTTGCTATGAAAGCCGGTTGACGTAGATCTTCAATACCTACCAAAGTTTTTTTTTATCTAAACATTGTGCTCCCACAATGTGACTACAAAATTAGTATAACGTTTCAAACAGGTTTATATGATCACGCTTCTGCATACTGTTACAGCAAAACGCCAGGGATTGATGGAAATATTTAAAAAATAATCACATTAACTACGATGCAAGACGTTTGAACATGTGTCTTTGGTTGTAATACATTTAAACATGGGACATTGACAGCAAATACCTTTTTTTAAAGTTTCCATTTTCCTCAAATCCCTCAATACTAACCCGACTTTTGTATATCTGTCAAATCTGACTAACCTTCTTACTTCTTCTTTAATCAAACCTATTCCTTATTTAACCTTCCTATATCCTGCTTTAAGTTGCTGCAATGTTGTTTATCCCATTTATTATGAAACTATAAAAACAGATACATCTGTCAAAAATGTTGCATCAAAGGCTTCATTCATGTATTTAAAATCATCCTGGCTAATGTACTGATCTCGCTATAATGCAAAGAAAAATATATGAAAAAGTAACAAAAACATGTATAATATATCTAATAGGTATTTACTCTAGGTATTATGTCAAAAAGGCTATAAATATTACAGGAATATTAGCTTAAATGGTCATACAATGCTCTTTTATTTGTTATAATAGTATGGTTTTTTATTTAGTTTTTAAAAATATGTACATTCCACATGAAATTGAACAGGACTTGTAAAGCTCGAGTTTTCCCAGAGTTTTCACGAAATATGGAGTAAAACATGACCAAAGATAACAACTTAGTTGAAAAGGTTGCATTTTAAAAGTGATCACACTTACTGCGACTGTTGGAACTTAACATAACACAACTGTCTTTTGGAAACTTTCGCTGAGAGTTTACAACCCCGTGAAACCCTTTTAATGAATGTACCAAGTATATTTTATTCCCAGTACAATTAGGATGCGTTCTGATTTATTTTGTTAATTGTAAATATGTACAATTCAGATTGTATGGCTACACAGAATACTATTGCATTATCGGTGACAGTGCAATTATATTAATTTAATTTATTTTACATTATTATTTTGATGTGGTGAACTGAGAAAATAAATGACACCCACCTTAAGCTAACGCCATCTATCACCAATAAAGTGAGTTAGTCGATGCCCCAAAATGTGCTTTGATAAAACCTGAGTAAATTACTTTTTTGCTTGCCATTTATTTTTTGCTGGTATCTCAATCTGATTGTCTACTATGTCTACCTATTATAATTTTCAATTCATCACATCTGTAACTCTAATGTGATATCATTATTATTGAAAGTTATTACCTTCTTATAAGAATTAGTTTAATTATTTAAATATCCATTGTTATTAGCCCATAACTTCAGAATAAAATATGGGGTCTTTACTCACTAAACGAAATATTCTCGCTCTCTTTATACCTGTGCAGGTGAACTTATGTTTCTTAAAGGATATGTTCTAGTGGATAAAGACCTTCATCTTGTTAAGACTCTTGCTCGTTGATAAGTGTAGTTTAAATTAAAAGTGCCTTAACAATGTTACCATGAGTTACCCTTACATATTTATCCCTCTTATATGTCTTAACAGGGTAATACCTACATGTGTCAATAAACTAATGCAACCGAAAAAGAAATAGGTTTCATTCAACCATGTTAAGAAAAAGATGTGGTTATATAAGTATTGATTGTTATTATACATACAAGTTATCGTCTAGTAATTAGATTATGTAATGTGTAAATAGTTTGGCTAGACGTTTCTAGGTGGTCTCGCCTTCGACTTCATATCTGATCTGCAGGCACGGTAGTGCCCCCGCCAAGTCGAGCCAAGCGAAGCGCAAGGGCACTACCTACCTTTTCTCGAAGCGCTTCGTCGTTTTTTTGAACCCTTTATATTGACTTCTGCACACAGTCGTCTAAAGAGATGTTAAATGCCAGTTTTCACTATTTCTACGATCTATCTTAGAAATAAAATGTAAAACTCGGAAACTGTGGAAGTCTAAAATCAATTTCAATTCTTTTTTTTGTATTAATTTTGCAAATTATTAAAATCAGATATTCGGTCGTCGGCGATGTGTTGTCAGCGGAAGTTTCTGTAAACGACTGTCACAAATATTTTTTAATAAAAGATTTAAAATTAACATCTTTATTTGTTTAATTTTATTGATCGATTTAGATTCATTCTTAGACCATTTAATTGATCCTTTTTAGGCTAAATAATAACAGCCGCTTGGGGTCGATCCTCATCGTTAAGCAGCGCTTGCTAAAAATCGGTCTGTGGATGGGTAACCATTTATTACATACCGTTTGTCCTCCGTAGTGCCTCGGAAAGTAAGTTAAGCCTTTGGTCCCGCGGCTGTCATGTGTAAATCTTCGAGTCTTTACACAGGTAAGGTAGTCAGTGTCCCGAAATACCAAGGGGTATCGTATTATCCAGTGACTGGGTTGTGGAGGTCATATAGCCAGTCGCTCTATGTAAAATCCTGGTAGGTTTCAGCTGCATCCGGTTAGACTGGAAGCCGGCCCCAACATAGTTCTAGGCCGATGATGGTGTAGCGCTTGGTAGGTATTCAAGTGAAACTCCAGATGATAGTTTTTCGTATGTAATCCTCACGATAAAAATATGTACAGTAAATCTGTATATATTTTGATGATGAGGATTGATGCTAAAATTCTATGACCCTGCGGTCGCGCAATGTGCAACTAGTACCTATAAATAACTCACACGCGCCACGGATTCGCCAGGCCCCTGGCTGGAGGCCTTACACTCAAGGCATCCACAGGACTTGCCCGGTTAAGCAGTAGCCAACCTCCTAGGTTGAACTGCGAGATGCCCTTTATTAAAAAAAAAAAAAAAACGGATTCGCCAGTGAAGCTTTCGCCGTGTGCGTTGTTTTTGCTCGTTGGATGCTGGCTGGAGTGACCTTCTGTGATAGCTGATGCTGATAGTGTTGTCTTGCATCTGT
This sequence comes from Eurois occulta, assembly GCA_950022335.1. NCBI lineage: Eukaryota > Metazoa > Arthropoda > Insecta > Lepidoptera > Noctuidae > Eurois > Eurois occulta. Next base: position 4,077,512 of record OX465486.1, read on the forward strand.
GTTCCTGTTGATCTTCAGTGTTCATCGTGGCGTTTTAGTCGGTTGATCGATATGTTGGCGACTCGTCCAGGCAACTGTATCGTGAAGTACTTCTCGTTCCTTTCGAAAATCCCTGCGGTCCTTTATACGGACGTTGCAGCGGCTTGCGGACAGTGTCATCACGTACGAACAGTCCTTGGTGGTTCAGAGGTACAATAACTGCGAGAGTACTGTATCTAGTACCTACTATCTATTTCCGTATCAGATTACCATATGATTCGGTAATATAAATACTCCTTTGGTTTAATAAATTCGAGTCTAACCCCCATTCAAAGAACTCATGTGCCATCCCAGTCATCCCACCATACCTATTGCAAGTGGCCAAGTGGGGCAGGTGGGGCACTAGCTTTGCGCAAAAGTGAACCCACCTGGAGGGTTCTCGGCATTAGGTTAGGAACTAAGATTTAAAACCCTAAAATAAGTGGTAAAATAGAGTTCTCAGGGGGTTTTGTTGCTATATTTACTACTTATCTGGGGCTATTTTCATGTCATATTGGGATGTGCAATAATCAAAAAATTTAAAAAGTAAAATCGCCCACTCTGATCCCGGGACAGAGGTGTTCAACCTTTTGTGAAACATTCATGCATTTGTTTTTATTACCTATATTGTTTTTTTTTCGAATTTAATAAATAACATTTTAAAACTTTTGAATAATTACAAACGTTGTATTGCATTTATACGTAATTACGTAGGTATCCTTTGACACTACAAGAATTTATATGAGATACAAACTAAAAAGCCTACATAAAAAAAAAAGTGAGGAAAATTACTTTTTGCCACCGACTTCCGAATGTATTCATTATTTCATCTTGTCGAGTACCTATTAATTTTTCATTGTATATCCACATAGACGAAGAAGTTAAAATACCTACGTATTATGTATTATAGAAGATAACTCCTAAACTACCCAAGAAAAGTTAGTAAAAATCACATGGGACCCCATATGATTTTTACTAACTTTTCTTGGGCAGCGCAAGGTTCCTCTACCTACTAATCAAAAAATGAATCACGTAAGTCGGATCAGTAACCACGGTGAAATCGGTGTACAGACGCCAGCAGCCAGCAGGTCAACCTACCCAAAACTGTCAGATTTTCCCAACCAACCTTGAACCTAATGCAAAGAGATAAAGTTGAAAATCTATTAAAGACATTTAACAGATTGCTTGATGTGCTGGCGTCTGTACCTACATACATTAAAAAGAAAAGATGACGCCGAATACATACATAATTTACTCCTTTGTCAGAAGTCGGTAAAATATTTAATAAATTTGATACCGAACCCTGAAAAACAAATTAATTTGAAACCACGGCGTATTCTTATTAATCTTGTTAAAATATAGGACAACTGTTTTTATTTTCACATAATTTGATCACCGACATGGCTTCGAAAACGCAGACAATAAAATTAACTACTAATCTGGAACTGAATGAGCTGTTTCAGTATTACAGCGAAGAAAAGACAAAGCGGCAAGAATTATAATGTCAAATGATGCAGCTTAAAACCGAAATGGAAAAGCTACGGGAAATTTTGAAACACCAAAATGATCCAGAAAAAAATAAGGCCACTGAAATGGTCAACAAAGAAAGTTCACCCAAACCTATCGAATATAAGACGGACGAGGATGAACTAGCCAGAGAAACGGAGTGGATTAGGATAGAAAATGAAAGAAAAAAACGGAAGCTGAACCGTACGCTGACTCCCCCCTCCCAACATAATGTTAACAATGAACATGGGAACATAAAACCCAAAAAAATGCCAAAGCCACCCCCAATAATAGTGCAGGGTGTTAAAGATTACCAGTCATTCTACGACTCAATAGCCAGTACTCAGGGCGATACGTTCACCATAAAAATGATGAACGGGGATAGCGTCAAAATAAATGCAACCAATTAAGATGCCTATACCTAGAGAGATTACGAAGCTTCTTACCTACAATAATTCACTCTGGCACTCGTATGAGAACAAACAAGCCAGACCAATACGAGTGATGGCCAAAAAGCTGCATCAAACATGCCAGCCAGATAGAATTGTAAAACAAACTGCATCCCAACCAAAGAAGCATACCGAACCATCAGCTACTAAAGAAGCTAATGAAAAGAAAGGAATGACCCACCAACCATCCAAGCCGTCCTCGTACTCTCAAGCAGTTAAAAATAATGTGGAGACAAATTCGGAATCAAAACTCGACAAAATTTTAAGCCTAATGGCAACATTTGATGAACGGTTTAAAAAACTAGAAATGAGTGCCAAAAAAGCTCCTATTCATCTGCGAAAATGATTAATAATCTCAAAATCATGACTGGGAATGCTAATGGACTGCTGCAACACCAAGATGAGCTACAAGTAGTCCTAGATACAGAAAACATAGATACATGCTTAATATCAGAATCACACTTTACACAACATTCATTTGTAAAATTTCAAGGCTACAAGAATATATCATGCCCTGCATCCTGATAACACCGCGAGAGGAGGCAGCGCCGTCATAATTAGAGAAAACATACATCATTATGAACAGACTAAATATGAAGACCAGGAAATGCAAGTGATCAGTGTAACTATCAAAATGAAAAGATACGACTCGGTCACTATGGCAGCTATATACATCCCCCCAAAATACGCACTAAAAAAAGAGCAATACAAGACACTCTTAGTGCGACTTGGAAATAAATTTACATTAGGTGGAGACTTCAATGCCAAGAATACTTATTGGGGCTCCAGACTAACTACAACAAAAGGCAGAGAGCTACTAAGTGCCATACAAGAAACCAAATCATAGGCTCTATCAACAGGAAAACCGACATATTGGCCAACAGACTCAAGAAAAATTCCAGACCTAATTGACTTTTTTATATACACCATTATTTTTAGGTCGTTCTGAAACCGAATACCATGAACTCGATCATCGAACTCGAAACGATTGGGACTATTTTTTTCATAAAGTAACAATAAAAAAAAACACGAAAGAATAAATTTAATGTTTTTTTTTTTGTGAAATAATGAGAACTCAAATGCATATGTGTGTGTAAAACGTATCCACGATCGGCAACACATGCGAACGATACCCATTGAAAAATCCATTCATCGATCGATTCTCATAATTTCAGAAAAAAAAAAACATTAAATTTATTTTTTCGTGTTTTTTTATTGTTATTTTTTTTTTAATAGTCCCTATCGTTTCGAGTTCGATGATCGAGTTAATGGTATTCGGTTCCAGAACGACCTAAAAATAATGGTGTATAGAGGTATATCCTCTGACTTTATACGCCGAAGAAGGATTTAATATGAACTCTGATCACTCACCAATAATTTTATATATTAGTGAACATGTCAAACAGAGAGAAGTCAATCCGTTTCTCGTAAACAAGTTCACAGACTGGGAATCATTTAAAATAGACTTAGAAAATAAAATAGACCTAAATATATTCATCAATGATAAGCACCAACTTAATTTCGAATTAAGCAAATTTATTGTAGATGTCCAACAATCGGCATGGGCTAATACACCCGAGAAAAAAAGAACTTTGAAGGTTAATAGTTATCCAAAAGAAATAACAGACCTGATCAGAGAAAAAAGAACCCTGAGAAAAAAGTGGCAGCAAAGCAGGCTTCCCCAAGATAAGACACTGTTAAATAGAATAACTAAACAAATTAGGAAGGCAATCAAGAAAGTTCGGGACGAAAATTTGACAAGGCATCTTCTTCAACTGACTAGTGATCGAACGACTGATGAACTAAAAACAACCTATTGCTCACATACCGCCAATAAAAGAACTAAATGGCCAATGGGCAATAAGTAACGAACAAAAAGCATCAAGGTTTGCCCAGCACTTAGAGGAAACCTTTACGCAAACAAGCACTTTACGCAGCAAGATCTAAACTGGGAACAACTACAACAAGTAGACCAAGAGATAAAACTTGTAACACCAAAAGAAGTATCTAAAGAAATCAGAGATCATATCAGCCCAAAAAAATCTCCTGGTTATGACCTTATCACAGGGGAAATCCTAAAGAACCAAGAAAAGCCATGGTAAAACTTACTAAGATAATCAATGCTTCTTTTAGACTAAAGCATGTTCCAGACCAATGGAAGGTTGCAGAAGTGAACATGATCCCCAAATCAGGGAAACCACCTCAAGATGCATCATCATACAGGCCCATCTCCTTGCTGCCAGTGATATCAAAGCTTTTCGAGAAATTACTTCTAAAACGACTGAAACCTATTATATAAAATAGCAACAATATAACAGACTATCAATTTGGATTCAGAGAAAAACATTCAACGATAGATCAGGTGCATAGAATAACAACAGTAATTGAAAAAGCTCTTGAAGATGGGAAAGTGTGTACCACTGTATTTTTAGATGTAGCCCAGGCTTTTGACAAAGTTTGGCACAAGGGATTGATCTATAAACTAAGAACTATGTTGCCAAAACAGTTCGCAGATATATTAGAATCATATGTAACTGGTAGAGTCTTTAGAGTAAGGCAAGAAAATGCCTTTTCTGAACTAAAAGACATAAAAGCCGGGCCTAGAACACTTCCTTGTGGTACACCAGGAAGTGTTCTAGGCCCGGTCCTGTACCTGTTGTACACATGTGATATACCAGAACTAGAAAATGCAACTATTGCTACTTTTGCTGATGATACCGCAATAATGACCACAGGATCAAGTCACAAAGAAGCTGTGGTGAAAGTACAAAAAACAATAAGTCAATTCTATGATTGGACCAAGAAGTGGAGGATCAAGTTGAATGAAACAAAATCCATTCACGTTGACTTCACTAATAAGAAATCTGAATACAACCCAGTGTACATAAACAACAAAAGTGTACCTACCGTATGAAAACACTGCCAAAAATCTTGGTATGACCTTAGATGCAAAGCTTCGCTGGAAAGCCCATGTCAAAAAGAAACGAGAAAAATTAGAAATTCGGTACAGAAGTATGAACTGGTTACTAGGAAGGCATTCCGCGTTGTCAGTTCCTAACAAAATTCTGCTCTACAAAACAGTCCTTATGCCAGTATGGACCTATGGTATACAACTATGGGGTTGCGCCAAAGAAAGCAATGTAGAAATTATACAAAAATTCCAGAACAAAGTACTCAAGAACATCGTGAACGCGCCTTGGTACATAAGAATTGACGACATCCATCGGGACCTGAATATAGAGTTCGTAAACAGCATAATCCAAAAATATGCAGAAGCTCATGAACATCGACTTCATCATCATGTTAATGTCGAGGCCATCCAGCTCCTCGATAACACGGACATAGTAAGAAGGCTCAAAAGGACTAAGCCTTTTGAGTTAGTGTAGTGTAATCTATTTGTGACTTTACCGCGAGTGTAATATAGTACCTAGCTATTTATATGGACACAAGAAAAAGTGACTTCGCCTTAACAGACGCTAAGTAAACGCAATGAACGTGCTCTTAGATATAATTTTACTTTTAGCAAATTAAGTTAGATTAAAATTGCTTATTAGCCTTATTAGGCTAGATTGTAATATAATAAACAACATATAAAAAAAAAACATAATTTGATGCTGTAATTCGCTAAGATAATCCTACATTAAAAATGAGCCCACCAGGTGGGTTCCCGGCACTGAAAGCGTCAAGACATAATACCTACTACGATTTTACTACAAAATAATGATGTGACGTAAAGAGATACCGGCCGCAGCAAAACCAGATAATATAATAATGATAAAAACTCATGTCAATGTTCTAATTTCAAACTATCATAATAGCTATATTACTTTCAATTTTATTTTTGAGCAATTATTCACAAAAAATATATATTTCATAGCTTCTAAATTTTAACGATATTAATAGCCAAAAACCGCGCTGTTTTACGCGGTTTTATTTGTGATTTATAGGTTTTTTTACTTGTGCTTTGAATATGGGCCGCGATGGGACCGAGCATAAAAGTAGCCGAATATTTCATCAATGTTATTTGAACTGTTGCAAGTTGCAGAACCTTATGCCTTTGACCAGTGTCATACCGTCTGGCAATGGCAAGGTGGTGGATTTCTGTGTGGATAGGATCAAATATGCGGATTGGCCGCCTATATTAAATGCACTCAGCTGTGATTTGAGCCTGCATACTGTTGCTATAAAGTGTCGACAGCAAGTCAAAACGGGTAATGTGATAATATTGATAAAACTTAGTTTGATTTACCTATATCCTAGAATATGTAATATTGTAAGAGGTTTGAAGTTCATAGTCACCCCATCGCCATTTTGATTTTTCTGCAAAGTTGCAGCCCTGCAGCGCACGATGAAACTACACATTATAATATGGACACGCAAAGGCATAAAACTGCCTCAAAGAAACATGTTCATATTTTTTTTCTATGACATTCTTCGTATCTTTTTGGGCAGAGAGCACTTGAACAATCAAAATTCAGTTCTCTTATTGATCTTTACCTTCTAATAATCTCTGGGCATTTTTTATTTGTTTAAGTTGCCACGGCTAACATGTACCAGTTTTATTCTGCGCTACTTTGACACTTTTTTGAGCGACTGTGCATGGTGGAACTATAATTATATGGGCACTTGCTCTTCTCGAATAACCGATTACCAAGTAACGTAATCAACCCGAATCAGTCCCTTAATGTCTGCTATCGAAAAGTCAATGAGTTGATAACCTAGGTAGCTAATCCTATTTATAGGCATTAATCACAGATAGGGTTCTAGAATAATCTTTGTACAGCAACTGGACTTTGGTCTTCATAAATATATCACGTCTTGACCTATACGCGAAGGAATAGAACAAATCAAAGTTACAATAACAAGGAACAGTCAACATTACAGATGTTTGGCAGATAAGGTGTCTGATATCTATTGGAGTTTAGTCCACAAATGTATGGGGAGGGGTTTTTTGCAAGATTGCATTCTGGTACTATAGTGGAATTTAAAATGATCATTTCAAACCTCTGTCTGATCTCTTTCTTTATCTTTGTAGATGCCTTTATTTTGCGCAAACTAATCCCACTTTTATTTCTCTTCTTTTAAACACAGTGTTAGAACACATAGACTGCGAGAGACTAGTGAAAACGGTCAACAAGCGATGTGTAGTTCTGACAAACTTTATGCTCAGTAACTTAGTGGAGGCTGTAGCGCAACTGCTCTCTAATACCACTCTGTTGACGACTTTATTGCTCGAGGGACTTCCGTTGAGGATACCGTATTTAAATCCATTGTGTCAGGTAAGACATGAATCTTAAAGAAAAACGTGCATAGTATACAGGTCAGATTGAAATAGAACCGGGCGGGTCACACTTCCAAAAAGGACAAAGATAGCTGGCATCATCACACAGTGGGTAAGACGCGCAAGAAACGCTGCGCGCTGACGTGATTTAGACTCGTTACGGACTGATTTCTCGGAGAAGGCAAAACACGAAAAAAAATTGGAGAGGTTTGGGAGAAGTCTGCCCAGCTGTGGGATAGAATAGGCTAATTTAAAAAAGACACATCATCGTAAAGAATCTTTTGTCTTCGAGGCCAAAAAAATCCTGGCAGTTCGAGTTTCTATCATATAAAAAAAATCAAATAAAAATAATTTAGAGTGCGACTTGAAATCTCAAGTCGCACTCTAAATTATTTTTCCAAAACTCTTTCTAGATTACCTTTTATTCTAGGCTCTCACAGCGAATAGTTCCCTGCAACACTTACATTTGCACCGGTGTCTGATCGGTGACGCGGGCTGTCTGGCTATTTGCAAGTCCATTAAAGCAGTTCTGCCGAATATGGCTACGCTGGACCTGTCAGGATGCGAGCTGACGCCTCTAGGTGCTGGTTACATCGCTGAATTAGTAAAGGTAAGTTATATTATCAAAGTTACACTTTTTGATTTTGCAGCACTACCAATCTTAAATTGATTGTTAATGCTGCAGAATGAATAAGTGTAAGTCTACAAAAGACAGCAGTCCTTGAAATGTTGGGTCATCGGTGTACACACTGCAAATTAGATCGATTTGCAGGGCACACCAACATAGATGTTGGTGTGCGTAAAATCAACGGCCGTCTGACTTCGCCTATTTATTAGTGTTTGCTTCACAATAACCCGTTGTCCACGCACACACAATAAAATTTCTTGTCACTAATGTTGCAGGGAATATGACGCATAAATTTAGCTTATGATACAATCGTCTCCGTGGCGCATTAGTCGAGCGTGCGATAAATAATTACTTACTGCGCCGGCGCCGTAGGATCGAATCCGACTGCCAACAGCTTAATGTTTTTGTATGTTTTAATAAAATATTTTACATTTGTTTGTTCAATTCATTGCTTAACTATTAGCAAGTCTCTTTATATTTGGGTTAGAATGTATTAGTTGTCTACCCTCTAAAAATGACAAATCATGTTTAAGTTAGTAGTTTAAGTTCATCGTCATAATGCTATTGACTATCGGGCTTTCGTTACGTTTTTAGACATTATACCCTGCGTTTTTTGAGAAGTGCTTTTATTTGTGAATCAATATGAATCATTGAACCACACTTTTATGAGCTGAAATAATTCTTTTGCATGAGCAAAATGTTTCAATTAGTGAAATTGCGAGACGTTTAAAGATATCGGTGAGTAACAAAATGTTATTATGATGTTTAGAAGTTTAATATGTTTAAATAATCCACATGTTATTGATTGTTGTTTTTTGTAACAATATTTTATTATTGTTCACAGAGAAGGACTGTGCAATTGTGGGTCCATCGTTATGCAGATTCGGGAAGCATTGATCCTTGCCGACCGGGACCAAAGGCTGGATTTGCATTCACAGATTGGCATCTGATATAGTTGCTACGCATACCGCTGAGCCCTTCCTCACTACTCGTTCCACGGCAACTAAACATGACGTGACATTACAAACTGTACGAAACCACTTGCGAGCAGCTGGTGTGAAATGTTGTAGGCCAGCCAAGAAAATTTGAATGTCAGATATTCACAGGCAAAACCGGGTACGCTTCGCAAGAGAATATTTGGATTTTGATTGGTGCAATAATATAGTTATATTTAGAGATGAAAAATGTTTTAAATCAGACAAGGACGGTCGCAAAATATTGTGGCGAAAAGATGGTGAGCGCTATCATAAAAAAAAATATTCTTCCATGCAGGTCTAGTGGAGACATTTACTTCGTGCATGAACAAGTCATAGATAGCGAAGGCGCACCAATAGGCTATTAATAAAAATATCAGGGGGTAATTCGATTTGTTTTATGTGAGTGATGTTATTGTTAGTGAGATAACAATTTAGGATACCTGTATCTTAATATCTATCTTATTAACATGTTTATTCATTTCACTAATAAATAAATTACCCACTTGAATAAGAAAAGTAACGTTATTTCTTGTCCGACTTAGAATATTTGTCATGCACAAAACTTTATAATTTGTAATTATAATATAAAAAAAACCTAGTCAATAAATGTTGTTGATTTCTTAATACAAATTGTTTAATTTTTACTTCCATATTTTTTTTCGAATAATGTTCTTATTATCAGGTAAATTACAATAAAAATTCAACAAAATGAAAATAAAAGTTTTTTAATAATGCAAAAAGTTGACGCCAGCGGCGCAGATTCGATCCTACGACACTTGATTTACCAGCCGAATGATTACACATATAAGCCACGACACCGGTTAGTCATAGTGTTAAATTGATGCTTCATATTCTTTACCTCATATTATACAATATACTATAGTGAAGCAAACACTAACAAATAGGCGAAGTAATACACCAGTTGATTTTACGCACACCAACATCTTTGTGGTGTGCCCTGCAAACCGATCTAATTTGCACCGTGTACCTCTTGGTTGACCGACGACCCCTGATAGACCATCTCATTTCGAGAGCAACTCTTCGACACACAACACACGTCCTCACACTGTTTCACTTCCTGCATTGCCGAGGCCTGTAATCCCTGAAGGGTTAGGCAGAGGTGTACCTAATAGTACCTACACCCTAATTTCACCAGTTATGTTTTATCCCCATATAATTGGGGGCGAGCCTATTGCCATCAACCGGGCACAAATCCAGACTTTCTAATGAAAAAACCTGGGGATTGATCCTAGACCTTATTTATGCACATCAGTCGCAGCTTGCGACCACTTAACCAACTAGAACGAGTATGAAGTTATGCTTCAAAAGAAATCACAGGCTACTTATGATTAGGTACCTACTAAGATGGCTGATATCCGGGAACCAGGGGGCCTAAATTTAAAAATTCATTTTAAATTTAAAAGTGTTTAGCAATTTAAGGTGTAGTCTAATGCTTTTGTAAAGCATAATTCATTTGACATTATCAAAATTATTATTCGTTTTCATTCCAGTTCCAGAAGATTCACAGATACAGCGAGAACTGGACACATACACTACGGTATCGACTACCCGAGCTAGATTCCATGGGAGGTCTGCGTAGAATCACAGTTTGTGCCAACCCTCAGCTAGGGGACGAAGGAGTCAGCAAGCTCCTCGATGTGCTCTCTGATGATTTATGGATAAAAGGTCAGTACTTGGTTTTGGTACGGTAGGACCTCGTGGCTAAATAATAACGGCTGCACGGCTGCTGTCGATCTTCAATGTTAAGCAGTGCTTGACGAGGTCGGTCCATCACTCATCAAGCACGTTGGGCCCTCCATTACATAATTTACATACTGTTTGTCCCGGATGTCAATAGTAAATTATCGACAGTGGTTACCGGTCAGAAGCCCGAAAATCTGACAACCAGTCCTACCAAAAGGGGAACACACTTACTGGGTCTGATCAGATAGCTAGTCGCTCCGTATAAAATACTGGTACCTATTAGCTGCATCTCGTAATACTGAAGGCCGACCCCAACATGTGCTTGGTCAGAAAACCTCCTCGTGGGCCCAGTGGCTGCCGGTCCCTCTCGATACGTCTGGAGGGAACAGCGGCTGCTGGGACGGTGCACCCTGGGCGCGGCAGTATCCTTCCCCGATGAATGGGAAGAGATTCCTATTCCTCGGGGAATGTTACTGTCGTGGCCAATATTCTGACAAGGTGGGGTCCAGATTGGACCAAGGGGACGGTTCTCCGCGCGTCCCTCTGAAACGCAGAGGGCGCAGTGGAGGAGCAAGGGCGGGCTCGGTGTGCACTTACCCTGCCGCCGAGCAGACGTCGATATCGTAATCCCATCGTCGAAGTGTCGTGGATCACGTCTCGCGGCTTCGATAGGGACCGAGGGTCTTGGCTTGGTCGCCCGGACCGCGAGGTAGAAAACCTCTATAAAAAGTTACCCCGAATCCCAAGCGGCGCCGCACCGCGAGGGGATGTATGACTGACGGGTAAATCAGTCGCTAGTGCGTCCCCCACCAGAGTACCAGCCGACCCTCTGGCGGGTTATAAATATTTTAGGCTTATCTGGGTACAGGGGGTACCCCAGATGGACTTTGTAAATCCCCCACTACTCGTGGGAACAGACATGGAAACTAACACAAACAAAAACAAAAACATTGTCGAACAAGGCATTCGTGAAGAGAGGAGGGATGCGGTGTCGGAGGCCGACGCCGCATCCAGCGATGTGAGATGCCGCGAGAGGACCAGGACTGCTGCTGCGGAGAACTCTAAGTTCTTCCGCAAGCGGTCCTGGCCGGAGGGCGACCATGGGTCGTCTTCCGAAGGCGAGCTGGCCTCAGCCCGCAAGATCCCCACCAGCAGGCGTGGTGGGATCCGCGGCAAGGGGCGGGGCCTCTCAGCGGCCCAAAGCGCGGCGCGGCTCGCTGAGGAGGGGCGGCCCCCGGGGGTGGCCGGTCACGAGGTGTCCCGTTCGAGCACCTCTGGTGACGAGGCGGATGCAACTGGCGGCTCCGATGCGGAGCGTAAGTCCAGGTTTGCGGCGGAGGTGGAGGCCGCGCTCAAGGTAGTGGCCCATAAAATGAAGCCGTCCACAAAGTTCGCGGCCATACCTGCGGCTTCCGCCTCCATTTTGGCGGCAGCGGAGGCCGCCTACGCGAGGCCTCCGCCAGGCGAAGTGGCCAAACTGCGGGCGGAGGTCGCCCGCCTGACGGCTGCCACGGAGCTCCTCCAAAAGGAGAATGGGGAGCTCCGAGCAGACCTGGCCGGTCTACGCGAGACCGGCGCCCGCGAGGCGGCCCAAAAGGGGGGCCTACAGCGACAAGGCCAGCCTGTGGAGAACCAGGTGCTTACCCTGGTTCGGCAGGAACTGGCTGCCTTCCAGGCGCGGTTCTCCGTCCTGGAGGGCATTGTCCTGCGCCCCCCCCTGGCAGCTAACAAGGCTGCCCCGGGCCCGAGGGCGGCCTCATATGCCGCTGCGGCTGCCGCCCCCAGATCGGGGCCGTCCAGCCAGCCCTCTAGCAGGGCTGTGTTGGCCCCTGAGAAGCCGGCTCCGGCGAAACCGGCGCCGGCTAAGGGGGCGGTGGCCCAGAAGACGGGCAAGGCGGTGGCCCAAAAAAAGGGCAAGGCGGTGGCAAAGCCGGCAAAACGGCCAGCGCCAGCGGCGGGCCAGCCGCCGCCGCCGCAGCGGCAGCAGCAGCGGCCGCTCCCCCCGCCCCCGCCCCCTAACCCAGCCGCGGCCGAGGCCGGGTGGCAGGTGGTCGGCGAAAAGCGGAGGGGGAGGAAGGCGGCCAAAAAGGCAAGGCGCGCTGAGCGGAAGCGCCAGCAAAAGGCGCGTAGCGTCGCGGCTAGGCTCCGCACCCCGAAGACAGACTGGAAAAGGCCGGGGCTGCCTTCAAGCGGCTCCTGCCCAACCTGAGGGGGCCAAACGCCTCCTGCCGGAGGTTCTATGCAGGGATCTTGCGGTCCATGGCCCTTTACGGGGCCCCGGTGTGGGCGCGTTCGTTGAGGTTGCGTGCAAAGCACTACCTGAACCGCCCCAAAAGGTGGAAGCCGTAAGGCTGATCCGGGGGTACCGCACGATCTCCCGCGAGGCGGCGAGCCTCCTTGCCGGATTGCCGCCATGGGATCTGGAGGCCATAATCCTCGCGCGCCTGTACGAGTGGCGCGCGGAGGTACAGAGCCGGGGGGTAACTCCGCTGCCGCGGCATATTGTCGCGCGGCGGACAGACCTCCGCCGTGATCTCATGGCGACATGGAGAGAGCGACTATCGCAACCCCGTGCAGGGCACGCCACGATAGTGGCGATAAGTCCCCTCTTTGAGGAGTGGCTTGAGAGGCGCCACGGCGCCCTCATCTTCCGCCTGACGCAGGTCCTCACCGGACATGGATGTTTCGGGAGGTATCTGCACCGAATCGGGCGGGAGGAAACGCCCGGGTGCTACTATTGTGAGGATCGCCCGGAGGACACGGTGGAGCACACCGCCGAGGTCTGCTCCGCTTGGGAGGAGCACCGCCGTGTCCTCGTAGCGGCGATTGGCGGCGGCGACCTCTCGCGCCCGGCCCTGGTTCAAGCCATGGTCCGGGGCGAGAGGGAATGGGAAGCCGTCGCCTCCTTCTGCGAAGCAGTCATGCTAGCGAAGGAGGCGGCGGAACGTGAGAGGGAGAGAGCCTCACGTCCCAGCCGCCGCGGGAGGAGAAGCACCGGGCGTCGGGGGCCACGCCGTGATGGCTCTCGGCCACCGTAGGCACGGGCCTGTGGACGGTGAGTAATGGGCTAGCTCGCCGTCCGTCCGTCGTATGACGACGGGCAGGCCGTGTCGACGGCGCGTTCGTGTTCCACGCGCGCCTCAAAGAGTTGTCAGCAATGGGAGGGGCCCGCAAGGGCCGGTGCCTGCCCGGGCTGCGGGACTGTTCGAAAGAGATACCGCGGCCCTGGAACATAAAGGGCCAATGAAGGAACATGGGTGGTTTTTAGTCAGTAAGAGTCTGACACTCCCTTCCGCTCCACCCAGGGCGGGGGGGGTCATTTGATCAATTGATGATTTCTCACCCACCAAAAAAAAAAAAAAAAAGGCCGACCCCAACATAGTTGAGAAAAGGCTAGGCAGATGATGAATTATTTTGCTACAGCACTCGCTGACAATGAGAGGTCCAAATAAAGGCTCGGTTCGAAAGACATTTAAGTTCATCATCATCTGCCTAGCCTTTTCCCAACTATGTTGGGGTCGGCTTCCAGTCTAACCGGATGCAGCTGAATACCAGTACTTTACATGGAGCGACTGCCTGTCGGACCTCCACAACCAAAAAAGAATCGAAAGAATCGAAAGACATTTAAGTTATGAAATAATAATGCTGGGATGTTTACGATTTTTCTTTAAATTGAACGACTAATTCTGTTTCAGCACTGGATATACAGAACTGTGGTATAACAGAAAAAACGACGGCCGCAGTTCTGCAAATTTTGACGTCCAACAAGACTCTCGTCGTAATAGATTTAAGGTGCAATGACGTGAGCTTGGAGTCTCTGTCCAAAGTGCGCTCCACGCTCAGGGATAACGAAAAAGGAACGAAAGGACAGGTATGTTGCGTATTTCCCTTTTTTTTAAGTAGTATATAGGTAGTAGGCACACAGAGCGTATCCTGACAATCAGGCCCGTTACTACCTTGCTGACTAACCTAGTAATTAAATTTCTTTCCGATACTAGAGAAAAAAAACTGGGCTCCAAAGGTTCGGTAGGCTTTATTCTGATGAAATACAATGAGCAGACGTTCGATAATGTCTTGCACAAGGGCTGTAGTGTACGTACTTAAGTAATAGGAAAACGGATTACCTATGCAGGAAAGTAGTACACAAAGAAATATTTCCACTTTGTTATAAACTGTTGTTTGTCATTGTAAAAATATTTCACACATTTGTTGCAGTTTTCGTGGCTGGCTAGCCTTAGTGGATCTTCGAGCGATAGACTGCTAAAATCGATTGCATCCAAGTTAGTAAAGAACAACTTACAATTATTGTTATCATAACATTATTCTTAATATACTTGATTCTTACCAATTATTTATATACAAGCCTAATAAAAATGCTTTATTTACTCTTAGGACTGTAATATCAAAAGACCGAACAGTTACTAACTTAAGAGCAGCGCCCACGAAATATGTTAGTAAACCTCGTACAGGGCAGAAAGAGAAGTAAGTATACCTACTCAATTTCATATGCAGTGTTATAGCGAGATCAGCAATGACTGAGAAGTACTCCGAGCGAGGGAAGAAAAGCACCAGACTCCAGGCGGCTACTGAGCAAGTGGAAATACCAATTGCGCTTAGTACGAGCCGATGATCTTAACACAAAACCTCACATAGATTTTGCATTAAAATCTTATTTCCAGAGACTACGCGGAGGCATTAGAGCAACAGCTCCAAGCAGAGATCTCGCACAGGCAACAACTTGAAGAGTTGAACCTACAGTTGGTAGAACAGTTGAAGCAGTTGAAACTGCAACTGACACAATTGTGGAGCAACAGTGGGGGGGCGTTTTCAGGTATTTTACTTACAATAACATGAGCTAACTATGAGTGAACAGTGTGTCTTTCGAAGCGTTCGCACATATTTATGAAGATAACATCGTAGATAGACAACGTGGAAAAAAATGACGAAGTAACGATTTCCGTTCTGGTATTAATTTCATTGAGATTCAATCTGTGGAACTGCCTAAACCCTCGACGAAATCCCTAAATCGCAAATTTTAATGTTTTTTTTATACTTCCCAGGTTCCGAACACTCTTTGGAAGCAAGCGTGTCGGGTGACTTATCAAGTAGTTCTAGTTCGGACAGTCCTATTTCTCTCGACCAGCACACGGTATCTTACGTCCAGCAGGCCTTCAAAGATATTTACATGTACATAAAGAATAACCAGTGCCCCGGCGGAGCTAACGGGTTAGTTTATCTTGTCTCATAGTCACCAGGATTTATTAAAATTGATAACTTTCCCTGCCTGATGCCACAGAATTAGTAAGAATGTAATAAATTGGTTTAGTTTAGTTTATTTATTAATAATTGTCAAAAATTAGGTACATGTCAGATTTTGAAAACATTAAAAACACAAATCATTATAAGTACATTAAAAAATAGCATCAAACACAATTTATCATAAAAAGTTAAGAACACACAAACAGAATAATAAACAAAATAACATAATAATCACATCAAATTACATTGCATTTTGCAGCGCACAGTAGATACACACTCTGTTTATTATAGCGAGCTCGAGGCTCAATTTTTAAGACCAAAAATTGAGCCTCGAGTAATCTTACTGCCTCTCCAAACTTACACAATTTCTCTGAACGCTCGTGGTCCGTACCTACCTACTTTAACCGAGTGAAAAACTTTTATCACAGAGGCTCCTTTTTAGGGTTCCGTAGCCGATTGGCAAAAATCGGAAACCTTATAGCCACTTTATTCCAAAACTATTAGGACTTCACAGTTAAAACTTGGTAAGGTATTATGTGACCCGCTTTAGGATTTTTGTACAAAAATAAAACATAAAAGATTAAGGGGGGCTCCCCCATACATGGAACTGAATCTAAAAAAAAGAAACATCAAATCTACCCATACGTGCGGGGACTGCGGGGTATTTATAGATAAGTCATTGAAATCCGGACTGGTATACATTGAGATCCAAGAATTCATGGAAATTAAAACTCAAAACATTTTGGGTTTATTTGAACTCGTAAATTAGTGTCGCAATGTGGCATTAATAGTACCGTACTAATAATGCCGTATTTATTTAGGTATTTCATTTTGAGTAGGATTACTATTCAATTAAATTGATATTCCCCAGGCAATGTATTCACGAAGAACCGAATGAATCTGTATCAAACAACGAGAATGTACTAGAGAATATATGTGGACAGACAAAGCCAATCGAGGTCATCGAGGAAGTGGAAGAACCATCATACAGTGAAGAATTACGAATCAATATAGGGTCGAAACGACCGCAGAGTTCGCACACAATGGCAGACAAAATGAAGGTCAATAAGACGACTAAGTCCGCGCATCTTTTGGGTGACTTGCAGAGAGTGGATGCGGTCGAAATGGTAAGAGGTTCTTGCAACTTAAATTGTGTTGAAGTAGGTCATCTTCGGGGAGCTTTAAAAGAACACGTTTTGATAATATTCGGACACATTTTATAAGGAAACTTGCGTCGGTACTGAACCCCTAATGAGGACTACAGCATAGTTTGAATAGGCTATATGGCCAGCAGTTCATATTACCTACATGTGGGATCTTATGTTTGTTGTTTGTGACGTGTAAGGTGTTTTTTTATAAACAATTTACAAAAATAAATACAATTTTATCATTATAATCTTATTTCTAGAAACTGGAGATGATTGAACGGCAAATGGGCGACACGGTGAATTCGCATCGCGAAGAATCTACTACGTTAGAAGATACTTTAATTTCCGCAGTATCTAACCCTAATAAAAAAGTAAGTGCTATCTTGTTTGCTGTTTTCTAATAGAATATCAAAGGGCAATATACGTTTAAAACAACAAAGCAACAAACGTAAAAACATCACACCTGCATTTTCCCGAAGAGTTAGGCAGGAATGGACATGTACTTATTGGTACCGACATGAATAAGTAAATGGTAGTAATTAAACGGACTTCTTTTTAATAGCAAGTATACCGTAGCTGATAAGTTCGTCGTCACTAAGAACGGAATCAATTTTAACACTTTGGCTACGCCCTCTGAGGTTATCTTTGTACATGCTTTGCCTTTGTACACTGGATGGACAATAGCACGCTTGAAAGCTTTTGGAAAAACTGCTGAAGTGATGGCACAGTTACAGATATGGGCAATGGGAGGATTTTAACACTTTGACTACGCCCTCTGAAGTAATCTTTGTAAATATCTAGGGCCACATCACGCACTCCCATATGCTCCATTTTGACCACAAGTCTGAGAATAGACACCGTATTAAAGGCCTATCTTAAATCAAAGGAGACACCATAGCATTTAAGGCGACTGTCTTATTTATTAATCAGGGTATTGGTGAAATCAGAGACAGCATCTTCCGTGGAAATTCCTGACCGAAATCCGTACTGTTTTTGTGCAATTAAATTATTTTTAGATAGAAATTTTGTCAAATTGGTGTTGAGGATTCGTTCAAGAATTTAAATAGGAAGTAAATTGGTCGATAGTTGGAAACGTCATCCTTAGCTTTGCCTTTGTACACTGGATGGACAATAGCACGCTTGAAAGCTTTTGGAAAAACTCCTGAAGTGATGGCACAGTTACAGATATGGGCAATGGGAGGCGCTAGAGTGCAGCTAGATTGTTTTATTATAATTGCTGGGATGTTGTCCTACCAAACTGCACAGTCACGGCGTAATCTATAAATGGTGCTTATTACAAGTGCTTCGTCAGCCGGTGGAATAACCAAATAGTTAACTGGAGATGGGGAAGAAGATGAATAAACGGTCAGTGTAAATGTAGTAAATTTCGATGCAAGGTTTGTTCCAATGTTAATAAAAACTTTATTGGCACTATTGACAGATACGATAGGTAGGGAATTAAAATTACGGTACCGCGTGTATGAAGTTTTTAATATTAGATTGTTGGAAGACTGAATGACTCGTCGCGTCGGTGCATTTTGTCGCGATTACGGAGGCATTTTACTAAACCAGCAGTCATCCAGAGTTTTTTTAACTGTTATTCTATTTGGTGTGTGAACAATCTTAGTATGTTTTGTTATGACAGCTTGAATATCGGCAATTAAAATATCTGTTGTTTTCTCTGGGTCTGTGGTGCTGAAGATAGGTGGTTATTATTAATATCCTTTTTTTACTTATATTTCGTCGTATCGGAGAAATTTTTGTTTTAGTTTGAGATCCATTTGCTTTATTTATCTCTAGGAAAACACCAACGGGAAGGTGATCAGTAACGTCACCCACGTTAACTGATTATGTTTTCCAGAACCTTTGTAGATGATTTAGTTTTCATCATGACATGATCCTGACAGTTGTTTCTCCTTGTCGGGAGAGTTCGGGCAGGCAATAAATAATCCATTCGTTGCTGCTAACGTTAAATAGTCGTCTGAATGACGATCATTGTTTCCGGGCTTGATATCAATATTAATATCACCGATAAGCATGATGTTGTTTTGAGTTTTACGGATGTAATAATAACATTTAAACTTGACAAGAATTAGTTGGGTTTAAATCTGATGGAGGACGATAAACTGCTGTGTTATTAAAGCATGTTACTAGACAGTTGGCATCCGAAAACAAGGAGGGAACATGTGTGGTACACATAATCGTGTCATTGTTAATTACGACGCCGTCATTTTTTATTGGGTTGTTGTTTGTGGAATGTGAAGTAGGTATAGCCCTATAAGACTGGGATGTAACCTGCAACCAGCATTCTGTTAATATACCTATACTAAAATCAAATTTACCTTTCGGATAACATGGCGACAAATCTAGATTATTTTTTATAGTCCTGATGTTTACAGATCATAATTAATACAATTTCCTTATCTAACATTGGGAATAAAAATTGCCGTGATCAGCCAATTCCAAGAACTTTGGGCGTCAGAGCGATGATATGTGCATATAATTATGCATGGTGTTATAAAATATACTAGGTACTTAAATGATATTGGAAACAGGTTAGAAATATTTAAGCCCCATTTACTGGATAATATGGCAGCTATGCGGCATGCAAAGCGCATTCAAAAACATCATCATCATTCTCCAGCGCTCATCTCAGTTTACTTATTTGGGGACGGCGGCGGCGCAGCATCTTCCTTTTTCTTCATTCAAAGTAGGTATTTATTCGATTACAGAAGACACACGCGCTGAGCAGCCCCTGCAGCAGCGTGGTAAGCGACTCTGAGACGCTCACATGCTCACCACAGATCACGCAGCGCTCCATAAACCCATCCCTCGTTAACCCGCGAGATGTACTCTATTCGTCCTCGGATGAAGACGAATCGTGACGGACGTTTTTACGTACCTACTTATATATATATTTATGAATTTACTATGAATATCATGTTTTATGTACGATTAAAAAATTTATTGGTTTTGTTTGGTTTTTACTGTCTCATAAAAATGTGATATAGGTTCTTATTTGAAACTCATTGCTGAAGTGAATTATAGAAACAACATCACGCGATTTCTCTGAGGTCCGGACTCCAGCAAAGCGAAGAGGAGAGGAGATGCTTAGGAGCTAGGGTGTATCCGCCGAACTGTGCCACCGAAGCTGTGCCGAACTGCATAGGTACTGTATAAGAAAGAAAAAGGGTGGGTTCCAAGAGTAGAATACTTGAGACATCTCTCTGCTCATCCGTTTCCACTATACGAGACGAGTAGTATAAATAACAAAGACATTCAAATAGGTACCTATGTTCAACTGGAAAGATTCGCAACTGCACAGATTCTCAGCTGGGCAGTTTCGCAGCTGGACAGCTCATTTGCGTGTGTTCTACTTTTTTTTCAAACTAGGTACAGGTAGGCGTGGAAATAATTCAAAACTGTACATTACTAATATTTGATTGATTTTACAAATTACACTTCTGGACACATCTATTGGCCCACCTTAGAGTTTAGATTTCGATGGCCCCTACCGAAATATGATTGCTAGATTGAACAAAAACTGTTGATGCAGTTTTAAACCTGATACATTTTACCATCTTTTTCGATCGTATTGTTTTAAATTTGAATTCAGAATACCATACGACATGGAGCTACGCCTAACAAGTCGGATATGCGCCTTGTTAACCTTTTCACCGCCACGGACTTCAATAGAAGTTCCAGATTTTCGTGCCACCAGCGCCACGACTTCATTAGAAGCTCTTCATTTTAACTTTGTTATAAAAATAAATTTACATTATTTAACAGGTTTTTCTTATCATTTTATTATTTAACCTTTTCACCGCCACGGACATCAATAGAAGTTCCAGATTTTCGTGCCACCAGCGCCACGACTTCATTAGAAGTTCTTCATTTTAACTTTGTTATAAAAATAAATTTACATTATTTAACAGGTTTTTCTTATCATTTTATTATTTAAAAGCACTGTCTAGTACCCTGTTTTGTTATTTTTCCACACAGGAAGCCCTTAATTGTCTTAAAATTGGCAAAAACAAAAACTCCGAACATTTTAATATCCCCAGAACGCCAAGGACTTCATATATAGTCGGCCAGTGATGTGATGCGAAAGTTAACACTGTTTGATTTCACCCGTTGAAATATTTAGAAATATAGTATCGAAAACAATTTTTAGTCAGTAAAATATGAATTTAGATAACTACTTTATAACAAAGGGATAATGGACGATTGTCATAGTGCAGTCTGCACCAATATTTGTTGCACTTTTCATTGCTTCATTATTAATAAGTAAAGAAATAAGTAAGTTATTGACATGAACGAAGAACTGGATACGGATGAGCTTTTAAGCATTCTACAAGGTGGGAATCGGACTCGGGAGTATTTTGTGGAGAATGTTGGACCAGAAGACATGATTCTGAGGTATGTCCAGCTTGATCATAATAATATCGTTTATTCAATAAAACATTGTACCTATTTGTGAGATTCAATTCTGAATGAAAAATAAAAAATAATGGCTCAGATATCTTGTGCTTGTACACACACCATCACATGGTGTGTGTGTGTAGGTATTTTGCTGTGTGGGTATTTTGCTGTTTGTTACGTCCGGGCTAAATATTAATTTTATGAATGGAGATTGCACAGAATTATAAATATCTGAAAATTTTTTTTTTGCTTATATATATAGGTACCTAACGGTAAAAAATGTCGACTGAAGTAGTTTAAAAAACACGGGAGTAGACAAACATAGAAAAAAGACCATAGACCACATCCCTAATAAGAATTGAATTTAACGTGTTCTGAGCGCCAAGGACTTGAAATGAAGTCAAAGAATGACGTCATGAAGCAATTAGAGATGTACCTCATTTCTTATGGGTCTAATTGAGTTACGTATTTGTTTCTTTGATACTTATAATTTATATTGTTTTTTCTTAATATTGATACTGTGAAATAAAACAAATATGGAAATAGTTAATCAGTTTTTATTTATATCCGTAAAATTATAAATAAAACATAACTTAACGTGTATAATTATCATTCATCGATATGACGCTACCCACATCACTACCGTTTACTATATATTTCGTTATACGTGTATAGCTTGGCGCTAGGCGAGGCACTGCGTTCTGTGTACGCTGGCGGTGAAAAGGTTAAAGGCAATTGATTTTTGAATAAAAAACATGTTTTATCAAATAAAGGTTTAATTTAATAACGCGTGTTGCCTCCATGGGCATCTACCACAGCTCTCATACGATTAGGCATAGAGTTTATCAACCGCTCTATGAAATTTTGAGGGATCATCTCCCATTCCTCTTCTATGGCAGTTTTCAACTCCTGCACAGATACTCCGTGGAAGTTGCGAAGTTGGTTTTGTATCTCAATGGAGGTAAGGTGACGATTTCTCAAGCTGGTCGTCACGATGAATCGATCCTGCCTTTCAGTTGTGCCCCGAGATCGTGGCCTTCCGTGGCGACGAAAAAAGCCGCCAGTCTCTAGGTACCTCCGATAAACATTTCGAACCGCAGATCGACTTAAATTAAGTTGAGCACTCACGTACTGCCGATAAACTGTACTGCAGTTTGGCAGAATATTGTGAAATACTTATTATGTAACCTTTGTTGAAAATAAATAAAAAAAGTTTCTTTGGCTGTGTCCGGCCTGAATAAGTGCCACAGCTTGGGCGGCGACTTCAGGTGAAGTATCCATAGATTATTGATAGAACCTCACCTTAATGTTAAGAATAAGTAATGTTTGTTGCAAAACCAAAGATATCAATCACTTTTTCAAGAATTAAATCCAAGTAAACCAATAAAACCAAGTTTTCTTAGTATTCGATTGTTTGATATCAACAAACAGGCTCCAAATTGTCTTTTGTTTCTTTAAATTCTGTGTTCGAAATTCAAAAAAAGACTATTGAATGAAATTGTGAATGTGCCAGGTTCAAAACTGCATAAAAACTTTTTGCTAAACCTAGGTAATATAAAATTTTAGCTAGTAGGACCAAACGAAACTGAAAATACAAGGTGGGCCAATAGATGTGTCCAGAAGTGTATATTAATTTTGCTGTGAGCGTCAAGATGACGGGATCAAGTCACCAATTTAAAATGTCACATTAAAGTGTTTGTAAGTACTACATAAATGTAGGTACCTACTATTTGTACCCTAAACAATTTGTGCCTCGTAAAGGTAAAGGAAGTATGTCAAGACGTTCCTGGTCCCACCACTTTGGACGTCAAAGTGGCGAGAAGCTCCACTTAGACGCAGGTACCTAATCCACACCCGAAGACAACACAAACAACACACAACAACAATAACAAACAATAAACAATAACAAAAACAAACGGCAACAATATTCAATTTTCAATACAATTTTATATGTGAAATTAAAGTTATGTGATTAAAACAGTGGTCCCGCCAATTTGATGATTCATGTTATCGCTGAATTTATATGAAAAACGTTAGAGCTCGTGCAAAATCAAATGTGGAAACTTAGTAAGTACATGAACTTGTGTAATTTTCATATTCAAAACCTAAGTACCTACCTAAATCAAAAGTTATCTATCATTCTGTGATTAACACATAAAATGGTTTTAGTGGCAAAATAATGTTGAACCAATTGTTAGCACTGGACTATTACTTAAATTTAGCTTATGTAGGGTAGCGTGTGGAACAAAAGATTTGAATAATCATACAAGCATTTGTTAAAACTGGACTATTAGTTAACTTTCGGTTATGTAGGGTAGTGTACGGAATAAAAGATTTGAATAATCATACAAGCATTTGTTAAAACTGGACTATTAGTTAACTTTCGGTTATGTAGGGTAGTGTACGGAATAAAAGATTTGAATAATCATACAAGCATTTATTGGAAACTAAGACTTTTATTCAACGGGATATCATTTAACATTAGCAATAACATTATATCATAGGCTTAAATAATTTTCATGGTGTAATAGTAATTTAGTAAGAATACACAACACATAAAAATAGCACAGAAATAGCAAAAGAGTACACGTAAGTAGAAATCACATATTTAAATATTTTAACATAAAGGACAATGACCAAAGTTGGTACCAAAAAGTCTCGCGCCTCAAAACCAAAATATTATAGTAATTAGTTTCATATTTTTTTACGGCATTACGCGTCGGGGATTTGATTTTTGAACTGGAAATATACTTTTCGAGTTTAAAAGTACGAATATTGTTTTACTCCCTTTATATGACGTTCCGTTTCAACTGAATATAAATGACGTTTCGTTTCAATTGAACAAACCCTTGTCTGTCGAGCGGACTCTAAAATTAATTACAATTAAGTAAGATCAGTACACCAAATCGATTTAGTTTGGTTTATTGCTATTTGCAACAAAATAGATTTTCTCAGCCTAAAGATTTTGATTTATCGATTACATCCCTAAATCCCGACTAGTTTATAGCACTTACTCTATGGTTATTTGTTTATAGTTATCTTATCTGTGGCATCTGACATTTGTACTGTACTGACTGACTATTGGCAATGTAAAGGTCTAAAATAAAATCGAGTTTCAGTCAAGCATACTGTGGATGTTACTTTAACTCGTAATTCTTACTAATATTAGTGTATTACGCTGTTTTTAGAGCAATAATGTAATGTATGTGTGTTAAAATACGTCGTTGGTAGCGTCGAAAAAATAGACCTACTTTTTAGGTTAGTTTCGATTTTATAAAATAACTCTGAAACGCGGGTTTTTTTTTCAAAAATAATTTTTGTAGGAGTTAATACGATCAGTGTAGTCTATAAAAACCAAGGTTTGATTTTGATGCAGCATGGTACGGGATTCCATACTTCCATGAGCATTCTCTTTTAACTGACCTGGCCTGGCTCCAGAGGATAGCAATATTTCTTCACGGAGTAATGATACACTTTAAGGTTTTTACACTTCGGCGTGACGGCGTCGCACGAACAACTGGGCTGCGCTCTGAATACAATCGCTGCGCCCCCGCTAGGGGGCGCGGCTGGCGGTCACGGAGCATCGCTCCCCGGCCGCGGAGGCTCTACCTTGACCCGTGAATACGGGCCCGTCATTGGGTTGCCCCTTGGGCACGGCCTATTGGCGTGTGAACGCAATGTCACACGCCTGTGAATGGTTGCTATGTTTATTCCTGTAGGCGCGCCACAACGCTGTCAACACAGCGCTGATTTCTTCACGACGCCTCGGCGGTCTGTCCCCGCCAGGTGAGACCTCCGGTTACCCGGAGGAGGCCCGGCGGGGGACGACCAGCGACAGAGGCGCCGACTCCGACGCACCTACGGAGAGGTGTGACTCCTGCCCGCCCCGCTTCCAGAGCTAGCCGGTTACGACACGGACTAGGAGCCGATATGTGTGTGTGGGCGGCACTGTGTTGTGTAACACCGCCTAATGTATGCGTGAGGGTCGCGAGCCCGCAGCCGCGTCCCTACGCGTGTGTCTACTCGAATGTAGA
The DNA here is from genome assembly GCA_950022335.1 of Eurois occulta. Taxonomy (NCBI): domain Eukaryota; kingdom Metazoa; phylum Arthropoda; class Insecta; order Lepidoptera; family Noctuidae; genus Eurois; species Eurois occulta. Next base: position 4,102,938 of record OX465486.1, read on the forward strand.
GACGTGCATGTGTGGTTCTAGTTACGCGACATGCCTATATTAACTTAGAACACGTCGCGCAACTGGGTGTATGTTGTGTTATGTAGAGTCAATATGTATGGGTAAGCTGTGTGTAGTCTGGAAAACAGCTTACCCAAGAGTCAAGTCCGGTGTGGTGGGGTCACTTTCCGCTACCAGGTCGCGGGGGAGGGGGCGCCTCGCGTCAGGGGGGCGCGCGTGCCAGGGCGCAATGTGCTTGACGTGGGGCCAACTGGGCTGTGCACGGCCGTTTCATCGTTTAAATAGCCTCGTTTCGCGCGCACAGACAGGCGTCGCCAGCCAACCGTTAGGTGAATTCAAACAAGAAGGCGGTAGTTGATAAAATAAATGACAACTATGTACAGAGTTTACTAAAATCCTAACACAATGTTTTGTATATAAAGGTAATACCTATGATTTAATATGATGATGACGAAATGATTTGCAAAAGCACTATACCTACCTTTTTTTTGGGATGGTAGTCATCGAATGATCCCTCCCGCTCTAGGCGGAGCGGAAGGGAGTGTCAGACTTTTACTTTTGCCCTTTGTGATCCAGGGCCGCGGTATCTCTTTCGAACAGTCCCGCAGCCACTATACCTACCTACAGGGTGAATTTTTCAAGTGGGCGTGGCGTGGATGGCCAAATATAATAACAGTTTTTTTTTTTTTTTTAAGCGCGTGCGATTGCTGGCTAGGATTATTGATTTTTCAAAAATCGAATGATACAGTTTTAATTTTCATCAAAATCGAGCTTGATTCATTTGAGTATTTTTCGCTATTCCTCATGGTTTCGGATTTGGCCATCCACACCCACTTCAAAAATTCAGCCTGTACGAATATAGTAAACTTATGCAATATGGAATTCTCAAATAAAAATACTAAGTACACGTCTTACTTCTATTATAAATGCGAAAGTTTGGATGGATGGATGTTTGTTACTCAATCACGCCAGCTGAACGGATCTGGATGAAATTTGGAGATTATACTCTGGAATAGCACATAGGCTAGGTATACACATATTATTGCGCTAATTATGCTGACACTGCGTGAGTTGATTCTTGTACTGAACATGGAAAGGACGTTTGTTGTAGCCTCGCCTCAATACAAGCGCAAGATGTGCACCCAGAGTGTTAAGGAACTGCTAGACACTGCAACACAGAATGTCGAAGCTACCATGAGTAGATCGATAAAGAGGGACGGCCGGGGACGTTCTCACAGCTGGGCTCACTGCTAAAAGTGGAAATGAAAAAAATAACAAAAAAAATAAAAAATCTCCTGCCAGGGCTGCGGGACTGTTCGAAAGAGATACCGCGGCCCTGAAACAAAGGGCAAAAGAAGGAACATGGATGCGTTTTAGTCAGTAAAAGTCTGACACTCCCTTCCGCTCGCGGGAGGAGTCATTTGATGATTCAAAAAAAAAAAAAAAATACCTTTACACAATTGCGGTGGAAATTGTGATTGAGGCACACACCATTGATTGAGGATGCTGCAATGGCCTCTATTTCGGTAATAGTTACAGGAATTTGAAACAAATGGAAAAAACATTTAAAATTACAATAACAGTTTATTAAACTAAATTACACTACAAGTATATTTATAATAACCTATTCACTTCTTAGCATCGCTAATTTCTACATTCTTCTGCTGTAGCTTGGCAATCATGACCTTCTCTTTAGCTTCCTTTCTAGCCTGCTTCTCCAATTTCTTCTGTTCCTTCTCCCGTTTGGCCAGCATCTCTTGGAACCTCTCATCTCGAGGGTCTAGCTTGAAGCCAAAGTGTCTTCTTACTTCCTCCACTAACCTCTCTTTCTTTTCCTGCAAAAATGAAAACAATTCTTGGTTTATTGTGAGTTACATAGCTTATAGTTAAAGGTTATTGAATGTTTAAATTTGAACTAAGCGTGGAAACTGCCACCAACAATAGACAAAACTCTCAAATTATGTGATAGAATAAACCAACTAAATAATATTCAATTTCCAACAAACCTTAGCTGCATTGGCTTCAGAAGTCTTTTTAGCAATCTTATCAATAAGGTCTTTCTTCCATTGTGCCAGTTTGACAAACTTGGCGGCAATATCTTGGTCCCTTTGCTCAATTTTCTGTTGTTCCTCTTTTCTTCTCTTTTCTGCTGTGTCCATCATCTGTTTTATGGTGAATGGGTATGCTACAGATTCATACTCCATTCTCTCCTGTACGTCTTGCTTTGATGGGAAGCATATGCCTGAGAATATTAGTTCAGATGTAATTTTGAAAGTTGATAAATATGTAGTGTAAGTAACTATGCCTTAATTAAGGGTCTAATTGGAAATAATATGGGAATCATCAGACGTTTTTAATATTATTATATGTATCTATGTATAAGCGACAACTAAGGCTTACTAGCTGTGCAAAAGAATTATAGACTAATAAGTTTACAAGAGAGTAATTACTTGGATTAACACCACTCGCAAGCCCGTACTTCCCGTACATCTTCCTACTGTACTTAACAGTCAGGTGGGCTATACTTCTCGGTTCGTCGTAAGGTCTCCGCCCGTTAACAAGATTTTGATGGGCATGCGATAACCTAGAGATATTCCTCTTTGCTTCAATCGCAGCCTCTCTCGCCAGAGCCTCTTCATCATCTGTCACTAGTGGCTCAATCTGCTCGATGGCTTCCGTTTGTGTGGTTGAATAGCGGAATAAAGAACCTATAAGGTTCGGCCGCAAATACTTCGATCTAATGCACAGACTCATTCTAAGTAATGTTCTTACTGTTAAAATTTTATTTTACTGTAAATAATGATACTGATGTCAAAATTGTGAGGTTATGTTTTTGACACTTTATTTGACCATTTGACACACAGGTTTGACTTTGACACTTGAAGTTTGATCTCTTGTGCAGAGACAAACATTTACATTTGGTTGCCAATATAGAAAATGTATGAATCACCTATCAAAAGTTGTATAACTGATTGATTTTCGACTTTATTTCAACGACTTAAGTATCAAAACGATTTGGTATTCACTAGTGTGAATTGTCATCGTGTCAATGAATTTCCATTTCACTCGCTCTTTGCTTTGTCTTGTCTGTGCCTTCTAATTAGATTGAAGCTCCCGTTTCTTGGTTTGTTATTTTCTTCAGAATCCTGTAAAACTCGAAATAATGGATGATTTCGGTGATAACTTTGTCCAACCCGAAGTGGACCCAGCAGCGGAGTTTCTTGCTCGCGAACAGAACCAGTTAGCAGGGCTCGAAGATGAGTTGGAAACCAGTGCACCGCCCCCCATTATATCTTCCTCCAACGGCCTAGTAGATGATTTTGTGGGTAAGTAACATATTTGCTTCCGATATTATATCATAGAGCATTAAAATTGGACAGAAATGGGGAAATTATAAAAATCAATACTTGAACAACCTGAAAACTTGGCGTTCTGTCATCAAATTGTCGCTAATCTCGCAGTCTTCAACCAAAAACTAATAAAATATAACCCTGTCTCCGTAAATAACAAAATGTACCAACATTCTGTCAATTATGCCATAAACATAATACTTGTGCCAAAAAATAACCATCTAAAAAAATCAATGTTTCCCTACAGAAGTGCCAAGTGCATCTGCCTTCGACTCAAACGGTCTTTTAGATGATGAGCCTATCCAGACTTCTGTGTTCAGACAAGAGCGAGAAGAACCTGAGAAGATCAAAGCTTGGCGAGAAGAACAGAAACAGAGATTGGAGGAGAAAGGTAAATAGTATTACACCCATTCTTCAGCTAGTATAGTTACTTAAATCCATCCTACTACACTACACTAGTCTATGCTTTCATAGGCTCTTCCAAGTTTTTTCCAACATCACATCTGTGCCGTGACACCTTTGATAAAATCTAAGGCATTACTGCCTTGGATTTACTCTTGTGTCAATTGAGGTACATAATATGTAGTATAAACTAAAGTATGTTCAAGTTTTGTAGTTTTGTTACCACTAGGGCTTGTTGCTAAATTTGAGAGAGACATGGTTAAGTAGGACATACTAATAATACAAGGATTATGTAACTACCCTACTTTTAAAGCCTGATTACAAAATGTCAACTTGTAAAATTATTAAAGCCTGTAATGTGTGCAAGCCAGTCTGTGACTGTCTACACTTTTATCTGTTTAATTTTGCTTGTTTATCTTTTTCAGACCCTTATAGATTCATAATCTCTGTCTGTCTGTTCGTATGTCACAGCCACTTTATTCTTTCAAGGAGGTGAGTCTACCCATCATATTAAACAACTTTCCCAAAGAAACTTATATATCCAATACATGAAAAAAGTTGCAAGGCGTTCATACATGCATTGAATCAGTTAGTCTATGATTGTATAATAAAGTGCTTATTTTTTATAAATCAGTTATGAATTTCTTTGTGAAAGTTGTTTAATATACAGGTAGACTCACCTCTTTGAAAGATCCAAGTAACTAAATCGCCACCCTCTGTAGGTAGGTAGGTATCTTAAGTATAGTAACTCCGAAGTACACTCTTGGACTAACACCAATGACTGGTTATCATCTCTAAAACAAGTAATAACTTAAAAATAAAATATAAGTTTTAAAACAGACATGGTTTACTGTTTGTTTTGAGTCCCAGAAACATGGTAAATAATACCCATTTTCACTGTTAATGATAATGTTAAAAATAAAATAATTACTATAAAAATAAAGTTAATCCTAATAAAGTAATTTGTTGAACCTATTTGTTAAATAAAATTAAAAATTTAATTAATGTAATCAGATGCTGAGGAGGAAAATAAGAGAGAAGAGATGCTGAAAATAGCCAAAAAAGAGCTTGAGGACTGGTACAAAACTCATGAAGAGCAGATTGCTAAAACTAAGGCAGCTAACAGGTAATTATAATCCAGTTTCATTTCTCAATTTTTGTAGTGAACTAGTGAGATTAACAGTTTGGAGACAGTATTGGGCTAAAATATATGAACACTACAGCATTTATAATTATGCCTATGCCATGGGATATTGCATTAACACATTGTTAAGAAGAAATATTTAACTATTTGGAATTTCATTTGTAATATTTCCTATTTGTGCCAATAAACTCAATAACTTATTAATACTAAAGCCAGTCAATAAGTAAAAAAACATCAAAAAGAAAACAATCTTTACCTCACAGTAAGTACTTAGCCCTATCTAACTGCAATTACTATGGACATTTACAGATACATATCATTGAAAATGACTCACATAATTACTGTGATTGCAAACCTTTGTCTATTTTTATCCTTTGCATGACCAAATAAAAAACTAATTGGACCCTTTTCTTTTCAATGCAATCAGGGAGTCCGCTAAGTAAGTATACCTGAAGTATAAACTAAAACAGGAACTAATCTGGTTTTACTGAGTGGGTGGGTGTGTGTTCATTTTACATGTGACATGTAAAATGAATTAAATAATTATATTTCATTTTACATGTCCAATATCTGTTGGGCATTTCATATTGTAAGGTATAGGTGCTGGTGCAACAGGAATAATGTTGTAATAATAACTTATTTTGAGTTTAACTATTATTTTTATATTTTTGTATAAATAAAGGAATCATCTACATTTCAGCGTCGTTGTACACTCATTCACATTCAGACCAACAAAACATTTTTGTAAATATTCTATTAAGAATTCCAACACAATTTCATATTATAAAAATTTAACAATAGGTCTAATTGCATAATACATTGGCATTACATTATAACCCTTCATAGATAAGAAATAAGGCACAATATGGATTCTTATATTAAGTTATGTTTGTTTCATAATAGGAATGCCGAGAAAGCTCTAGCACGCGGTTCTGAGGGTACCGTGGAAGACGGTAACGAATGGGAGCGCGTTGCGGAGCTTTGTGACTTCGGGCCGAGGCGCGGCCGAGATGTGGCGCGTCTTAGGTCCATCGTGCTGCAGTTGAAACAGTCTGGAGTTAGACCTAAGCACCCACCTCGCACTACTAAAGTGTAAGTTTCTACCCAACCTGCTAGGATAAAGCACTGCTGCATGTTTATAAATTATTGGTCCAACTACCAGGTTGCTGGGGACAAACTATGTATGTTATATTGTTCTTATTACTTTTATTGGTTGAAAATGGATCCAATCTGTAGTTTTAATTGTTTAACTATCTGAAAAGTCATCAACTAAAAATATATTTTAACTTTAGACACATTCAATTAAAGCCGAATTTATAATGGTGGTTTGTGAATGACTAGTTATCATAATGGAATATCAACATAATTACTCTTACTCTTACTACAATACATTTAAAAACTAACACAATTAAATTAAAAATGATTAAGTAAAAATGTTTGATTATAATTATAATAAAATTGTAGTTAAAAATAATGATTATTTCTTTGTTCACAGAGCTTGAGCTTGCCAGTGAAGATGTAAGAGTTACATAACTACAAAAAATTGTACCTAATCATCAGTCTCGGTATATAAAATCACACTTAATTATAATAATTTAGGAAAAATATATTAATATACTTAAAGTTGTTCCACTGCTGTTTCATAATACTGGAATGTAATAACAACCATAATAGAAGTGTTATTTATTCATTTTGTATTGTATTGTATGATGTTATTAAAAATCATAATGGCAAACCATTATTAGGAACTAGTTAAGCCATCGTGTTTTTATTTTTTGTCATAATGTTAATAAATATCATTCCAAAATAAATAATTGTTCAATTCTTTGGTACATTTTCATCATCTTAATTTTTGTTAACCCCAATTTTGAACACATTGTGCTATCACACAAACTGCAAATTATAATTAACCCTTAATATAATTCAGTTTGAAAATGCTTATCAATTCACAAATTAAAACATAAACATGATACTATAACTTAAAATCCTTTGCAATATCAATATGTTTCTTTTTATATATTTTTTCAGTCAATTTCAATAACAAATACATTAAACTTATGACCAATAAAAAAGGCCATACACCACATGTGAGGTAGTTTCGTAATTGTAATCCTAGAGACCTTTCTTTATTCATAGATATCTTATTGTAAACTATTTCTGTCCTCTTTGTGATATCCATCCAATTGTACATTTTCCTTATTCTCATATTGCATTCAAAGGGACATAACATATTGCCCTTGTCTATGTCTTCCATGGCTTTTTCAATTCCCTCTACTAGGCTACCAACATTTGGTTCTGTCAAGTAAATCATACTCTCAGGCAACACTTCAGGGATACCACCAACTTTAGTTGAAACCACCTTCAACCCACAAGAAGCAGCCTCCACTATTGCCATGCAATAAGCTTCAGTAAGAGATGTATTCAAAAATATATCTCCTTTTACTAACACATTCCGAACTTCAGAATGTTTGAGACTTCCTAAGAGGGTCACACAATGTTGGAAGCCCTTCTGTTCTCTTACTTCTTGTAAGAGCCACATTTTGGGACCATCACCACCAACTATAAATCTTATATTTGGATATCTTGGGCACATATCAGCTATTACAGCAGCCATTAAGTCAACACCTTTTCTGTACACCAAGCGTGATACAATTACTATTGTTATCACACCTGGCTCTCTTTTACTTGGATCAGGAGTGAAACTGTAAGCATCAACAGCATTTGGAATGACAGAAACTTTGTGTGATTTTACTTTTGCTCTCAGCACAGTATTTTCTTTCCCGGTGTGTGAAACACAAATACAATGGTCACACTCACATAAACACATCTGAAGATATTTGTTTGTCAAAACAGCTGATGTGTCAGCAAAGCCAAATAAGCTGTGATCTGTAAAAACTGTTTTTAGCCCCATTAATTTACCTATAATTGACACTTCATGGCATAGAACACTGAATGCAGAATGCCCATGAACAATTTCAACTCTCTCTCGAATCAATATGTATCTTATCAGAGCTATATTGCTTATCATTGTTGGAAGTACACACTGAGCGTAAAATACTTTCACAGGCAAGTAGTAAACTTTGAGTCCACACGTTAAATACCGTATTCCTACCCGTTGCCCGTAAGAATGTGTGATTATGACTACTTTGTGGCCTCTCTTTATTAAACACTGCGATAAATTGTAGATGTGCTCTTCAACCCCACCCGTGTTAGGATAAAAGAAGTCGGAGGCCATGCAGATTATGTGCTTTGAATTCCTTTTACGATTTTCCTGTAATAAAATATAATAGGTCAACCGCTAGTTTCGCATCGTTGGCATTCTAATAACTTGAAAATAATAAAGAAGTACCTTTCTTTGGATTCCCATTATGATAAACCTTTGTTGAAGTGATAAGATTCTGTCAATATATTGGCTTTTTGTTTTCAAATATCGCACCCAATCAATTTCTGGAGAATCAACCTTTCTAACCCAAGTATCGGCTGACAGCTGACACTGACAAGACAATTATTTTCAACTTTCATGTCATGCATGAGTCACAGTTGCCATTGGTTGCCATACTTGAAAACCGTTAACATGAGTTTCTAAACGTTACTGCACGTGGTCTTAAAAGCTGTCAAAAACTGTCACTGTCAAATCACATGACAGTTCTGTCTGAAGAGCAGCAAAATGTTTTTAAATTGATTCCTTTTTATTCACTAAGACTAATTCTCAAACAATGAACGAAGAAAAGAAAACTGAACGTAAGAGGAAAAGGTTTGCCGCTAGGTTGAAAAGTTCCAAAGGAATAACATGCAGTGAAGTGCCTGGACCGGTATGCCACATGACAGCTTATTATATAGTTCCTATTTATTTTGTAACTGTAGCACTAATGTTAGACACTGTTCCAGAATATAGTGCTGTGTAACGCTGGACAAGCTACTGGATTAGAAAAAGAAGCGGTATTTGGTTTAATAACAGAGCATGGACTAAGTATACTTTTGCCTAAGTTTATCGCAGAAAAAGGGGAGTCACATTCCTTTCTGGTGTTTGACACGACAAATAGTGCTCAATTGTTTTATAATGCGTGCAATGGTAAAGCTAAAGCTGATAAAAATGGGACACCGCTTTATATGAACTTTATTGAAAAAGGTAAACATGGCAAATATTTATTAGTTAACTACTTTTTGCCTACGGCTCGGCCCGCGTGGTGGTCGGAAATTATCCCGTGGTAGAGTACTACCACATTAATGATACATAATATGCCCTAACCCAGGTCATGGCATACTTGTGTACCGAAAATATCAATCAAGCAATTAAGAAGTGTAAAGGTTCCCGGGCATGTGGACGGTGAGTAAAGGGTTAGCTTGCTGTCCGTCCATCTTATGACGACAGGCAGTGTCGACGGCGCGTTCGTGTTCCACGCGTGCCTCAAAGAGATGACAGCAAAATGGAACGTCTCCAAGGGCTGATGCCTGCCAGGGCTGCATGACTGTTCAAAAGAGATACCGCGGCCCTGGAACACGGGTGGGAAAAAGGAGCATGGGTGGATTTTAGTCAGTACAAGTCTGACACTCCCTTCCGCTCTGTCCAGAGCGATAGGTGTCATTTGATGATTTCCCACCTGAAAAAAAAAGGACTGTAAAGGTTACAGAGAGTGAGAGTTATTTTCCAATTAGTATGGTTTGAATAAATAAATAAAAAAACATTGTGCATATACAACACCTGAGGATACAACCACAGTTACAGAGCCCACAACAACTACAACTGTGGAACCTACTACACATGAAGTGACTACCACAGTTACATAGCCCACTACAACTACAACAACTGAGATAATATTAACCCTGGAAACGAGATATTTACCATGTTTACTGTTTGTTTTGAGTTCCCAATATTTTGGCGCTGTTGCAAGCACCATGATCACAGATAAACGGAAGTTTTGCGGGTGAGTGTTTATTAGCAAACAAATTGGTCTACCCTCTTTCTTGTTCGTTTGTTGCACTCGGTACCGCTACCACTGTCACTCTCAACTCAATTCTGTTCCCGACACACGAAAGTCACTGTGATCCGGTGTGTGATCAAAATATCGGGAACTAAAAACAAACAGTAAACATGGTAAATATCCCGTTTCTAGTGTTAATGATAGTTAGTGGAAGACTCCACAATCGCGTGATATGCAGTCTCAGGGAATATTTCCTAGAAACCGACGTGGGGATGCATTGAGATGTGGTCGCGATGGACAAGGGCCTCAACCTACTCTCCTTGGCTAAAGTGAACTGGCGCAAACTTGGAATGCTTGGTACTAACGCCCGCAGGGAGGTATGGCAGAGTAAGGAGCTTCACAGACGCTTTTTCCGGGCCCTGCAAGGGCCCGATGTAGACCTATCAGCATCTGTAGCCTGGCTACGTTCTGGGGACTTTTTCGGGGAAACTGAAGGTTTTGTCTGTGCAATTATGGATTAAGTTATGATGACAAATAACTACCGGAGATTTATTGTGAAGGACGGCACGGTTGACATATTATGTCGGGCATGCCACCGTCCAGGCGAAATATCCGTCACATTATCTCCGGGTGTTCTCGTCTGGCTAACGGAGAGTACTTGCATAGACACATCCTTGTAGCCAGGATTATCCATCAGGAACTTGCTCTAAAATAAAACCTTGTGGAATCGGAAGTTCCGTACTTTAGATATGTGCCCGACCCAGTTCTCGAAAATGGCAATATCATATTTTACTGGGATCAATCCATCATCACTGACAGGACTATTGCAGCCAATAAGCCTGATATAGTGGTGGTGGATCAATCAGAGCGGCGCGCAATGATTGTTGACATAACGGTCCCGCATGACGAGAACCTCGTGAAAGCCGAGAAAGAAATCAAGTATCTTGACTTGGCTCGCGAGGTTTTCGACATGTGGGATGTGGAGTCAGCGATCGTTGTGCCAATAGTAGTGTCAGCCCATGGCTTAATTGCCAAGAGCCTCTACCAATATCTGAGGAGACAGCAGGATCAAGGGTTTGATTCAGAAAGCGGTACTTCTGGACACGGCTCGTATTGTTAGGAGGTTCCTCTCTCTGGAGTCCTGACCGCCGTAGCTTGGACCCTGTTCCCGATACCAGTGGGCTACAATTTTTCATTTTTTTAAATGTTTTTTACTTATTTTTTTAATTAATATTTAAAACTAAATAAAATTTGTATATTGATGAATAAAGGAAATAATAAGTAATGTATTGACCTTAACAGTTAAAAAACTTAAATTGTGCTTATTATCAGACAAGATGTTATCAGTCTTTATTGTGATTTCTTTGATATTTTTCCAGTTCCCAACACAGAAATAATATGCCCACATGAAAACCCTGAAGGCCTATTATTACTAAATGATTTCATCAGCGTAGAAGAAGAGGAACAATTCATAAATCTGTTCAATTGGAATCCAGAAGCAAATAATTTAAAAAACCGGCATGTGAGACATTTTGGCTACGAGTTCAGATATGGCAGTAATGATGTGGACCTGAACAACCCTTTAATAGAAAAGATTCCAGAAGAATGTGATGTTCTTTGGAAGAGGTTGATGGAACAGGGTTTTGATGTTGGAGTACCTGATCAGTTGACTGTTAATAAATATTGTCCTGGACAAGGTATGTATTGTTTGTTGTTTTAATTAATTTTAAACTGGATTAAGTTTAAACTAACCAAGGTGTAACTGAAATAACTAAAAACATGAAAACAAAACATTGCCCTCAACAATTTCGCCAAGTCTTACTATGCAATTCAAAAACAAAATCAGCTTTTCCCTGTGTTTTACTGAGGTACAAAAAAAAATGTATGGATAAGCAGAACTTGTTTTTTGCTTCTACTTTTTTATACCAGTTCATTCAGATAATAATTGACAGCATGTCCTTGTCAGTAAAAAATTCTAAGTGAAAAAATTGTAACATTGCCTTCAGCAGCCTACGCTATCATCATCATATGGCCTAGCTTTTGTTCAACTATGTCGGGACCAGCTATCATACTTATTATGTCAAATTCTATTCCTCAGGTATTCCATCCCACGTTGACAAGCACAGCCCATTTGGTGACACAATACTGTCCCTCTCGCTAGGCTCCGATGTAGTAATGGACTGGAAACATCACACCGGGAAATACGTCCCAACCTTAGTTCAGGCAAGATCTCTACTAGTTATGCAAGATGAGGCCAGGTGATTAGACAGAATTAGCTGGAATGTGCACTGTGTGCAGGCTTCTTAAAGAAAAAACTAATTTTTGTAATAGTCCTGGTGTCATTATATCCTGGTTATCATTGTTTCGTCATCTTTACTAATACTATAGTATTATACATTATGTAACAAAAAACCTGTCGGATCCGGAACATATTATATAGTTAACCCAATGACGTTACTTACCAAATAAAATAAGAAACATAAAATATTCATAAAAGTAAACATCTTAATCAATATTAAAGAGCATGATTTTTGTACCCACATTACCACCATTTCCCTAAAATTTAATAATATTTTTAAACGTGACAACACTGACAACATCTTCTTCGGCATTAGTATGTTCGATCGTCCATTGTTTATTTATGACGTCACTACATGAGAAGCGACTGACAGGAGTGTCGCTGCCCGTGTCCTATGTTGCCATGTAAGTTTTCTCATTTTAGTGTATTTTAGTTTATTGGGGTATTTTTTACTTGTTATCTTTAAAGGATTACATAAATATGATCTAATCTAGACACCTAACAATACCATCACGGGTTGGACAGGAATTTTTAACATAATGACTTTCACCACTGGACATACCTTCCACAAGCATTTGCATGTTGCAAGGGGTCCTGTGCTTCCTGCACTATTTCATAACCATGATTCATTCTGCTTCTTCATTGCTTTGGTGATTCTTTTACACAGCTTGCGACTTTCTTCCGCGTGAAATTATTATAAAAATATTATACTCCCCTATTTGAATTCGATTTTGTTAACATCTCATGAGTTTTATTTTTTTGCACGGAACCCTAATCCTTTTTCTAAAATAAAAGTAACCTATGTTACTCCTTATAACATCAGCTATCTGCCAGTAAAAGTCCCGTCAAAATCGGTTCAGCCGTTTCGGAGAGTACCCGGAATAAACAGATAGAAAGACAAATAAAAAATATGCATTTAGTAAAAAGCTGTTATTTAAAATTACAAACAGACACTTAAATTTTATTTATTTTTAATAGATAAGCTTTGACCAGAACTTTTGAGTTAGCACAGTAATCGACAAGCAATCGGCTCGAACCGTATGTATGTATGTATATTAGATATATTCACTCACATTTCTAACATTTAGTTCGGCGCGGTGTCGAATCGTATCGAGTCTCATCCACCGAACGAATCGAAACGAACTAAAAACTCCCTAATTATTTGCTATCAAATACCTCTTAATGTTTCAGAGCCATAAAATGTTACATGCTCTTATCAACAGTAAATATTAAAAAAAAAAAAAAATATCTTTTTCGTTGAAAACATCATCTTACTTTCCTTACCTCAATCTTCAGATATGACTGGCAGCACGGCATCCAACCTCGAACATGGGATCCAGTCATCGAAAATCGAGTAAAAAACTCTCAAACAATCAAAGTAATATCCAGCGATACCGTAACAAGAAACACGCGAATTTCACTTACATTCCGTTGGACTAGAAGTGGTTCCTGTGAATGTAGGTACAAGACGCTTTGCGATAGTGCAGAGAAGGTATCAGCTGATAACTTGGAAGATGAGTTAGCTTCCAACTTAGAAGAATTACATGTACATCAGGTTTGTAAGCTATAATGACAAGTTATATACCTTTGACAACTTAGTATGCAATGTAATGTAACTTCTTAATAACATAACATAACATCACGCCTGTAATCCCCGAAGGGTTAGGCAGAGGTGTACCTAATAGTACACCCACATTTCGTTAGTTATGTTTAAGTGCCATGTAATAGGGGGCGAGGATATTGCCATCAACCGGGCACAAATCCAGACTACGGATTCACTACGGAGCTGCTTCTGGAAAATTCGTAATGGATAAACCCAATAACAATTTGCACGACCCGGGAATCGAATCCAGGTCCTCATACTCGGCAGTCGCGATTGCGACCATTCGCCAACGAGGCAGTCTTAAAAACGTTGATCTAAGCGAACGCGGCATCAACTATGGAAAATTATCATAGTCTTTTTTATATTAAACTAGCGGCTCGTCCCGGCTTTGCACGGGTGCCTATGTACTCAAGGTTTCCAATGATGAAAGAATTTTTGAAATCGGAACAGTAGTTTTTGAGTTTATTCATTACAAACATACACACACACAAAAATACAAATTTTTCTTCTTTATTATAATAGTGTAGATGGGGTTGGCCCATTGACATCAATCTTGTCCTGAGGACAGAGAAGAGGTCGACGAGGGGCGAGCTAACCTAAAAGAAGTCTATTAACTCGCGAGTTAAATAGATTGGGGTCATTTATAAACTTGGGATTATGTTAGTGCATAGAAATGTTTTAGAAGAAAAATACACAAAACTTCGAATAGAAACAATATTGTGTTTGTGTGAACTGAGGGACCACACTGGTATTTCGCAAAATAAATATCGTAGGATTTAGTAGTAGACTTAAAACAATTTTAGAACAAATCTGGGAATTTGTAAACAAATACATAAAAAATTACAGCCCTTAAAGCGTGGTCCCTCAGTCCTCACAGACCAGCAGCCAGATCTCGGAAAGTATCTGGATAATTAAGGTAGTGTGACTGCAGACATTTAGTAAAGAATTTGTAAAGATAGTTACTGAAAAACAGACCACGAAGCATCAAAGATAAAAAATATATAACGACTACACTGTGGTCCCTCATTCCACACAAATGCGTCAAAAAAAACCTGAGTGCCGGAGAGGACAGTGGCTTGATCTTAATCCGATTATATCTCTAGTGGCTATGTCGAAAAGTTCACATAAAAATATAATCGACTCTCTCAGTGTGCACCCTGACTTCTTTGTTTATTATTGGAGCGAAGAACGAATTAATTATTATAATCAATTTAGTCTCTGAGATTAAAAAACAAACCACGAAGGATTGTTTTTCAGTAACTATCTTTACAAATTTACTAAATTTCTGTTGTCACAATACCTTAATTTTCCAGATACTTTCCGAGATCTGGCTGATGGTCTGTGAGGACTGAGGGACCATGCTTTAAGGGCTGTAATTTTTAATGTATTTTTTTACAAATTTCCAGATTTGTTCTAACATTGTTTTAAGTCTACTACTAAATCCTACGATATTTATTTTGCGAAATACCAGTGTAAGAACCACACTGGCATTTCTCAAAATAAATATCGTAGGATTTATTCAGTTCACACGCACACACAATATTGGGCGTATCATATATCGCGCCTGAATTCCTCAAAGTTGGACGGCCAGCGCGTTTTTGAACACGAATCGTGACTTTAGCCTCGATAAAAATTATTTCTTGTTTTGGTATTGTGTTGCTCCAACAACAATTTTCTTTTAATTTTCAGGTTTACGAGCAGATAGCAGGACATTTCAGCACGACTCGACACAAGCCGTGGCCGAAGGTGGTGCAGTTCATGCAGGGAGTCGCCCCCGGCAGTGTGGTGATGGACCTCGGGTGCGGGAACGGCAAGAATATATTGAGGAGGGATGATATTGTGCAGGTCAGTCAATGTGTTTGCAAAGTATCGAGTAAAGCCGCATACAGGCATCGCTAAATATCGCTGCAATTGCTTATCTAAGTTTGTCTCAAGCGGTATGGACGGATAGCAATCTGTTCATCTGCTGACCTGACGGGTGCTCACGGTGTGCGAGTTAAACTTGGAAAACCATTTGCAACACATATCCAGCGGTGTCTGTAAGCACCATTACATTGGTATGGCAGCACCTTCCTCTCTTTGTTTCACAAGACAAGTTTTTTTTTTTCTATGTATTTTAAAGCTCTTTTTTGTCGGCTGCATGTTCAGTTTGTATAGATGCCTTTCCAGGTTACTCGGTTATACTAGTTTAGTTAGCTTTATAGTATTATCATCTTCCTGCCCCTGTCCCATGTTTCTTGGCGTCGAAGCAACACGTTATCTTCTTCCATTCTCCTCAGTCAAGCATTACGCTATCATTCAGTTCTTTTGCGTTCACAAAATCTAATCTTTCTTTCTTTATCGTGTGGTTAGTGCCTAACCTGGTGTCAGAGTTTTTATGCCGCCCAACAAAACATCTATATTTTGCTTGGCCTTCCTCTCTCTTTCCATATAAACATACATACGTAAACATGCGACTTTTTGCCATGGGAGTAAGCAGAAACCACAGAACGACACCTCCAATCCTTACGTACTCCTTTCGCCTCGTCCACGTTCATACGCACGCCGGTTGTGAGTACTACGCATATATTCATCACTCATATACAGGAAAACTAAAATAATTTATTTAGGGTACTATTTAAAAGAGTAAAAATAAATTCATCAAAAATACTGAATATGGGTTACAGCTGAATATTACAAATGTTTAAAACGGCGACAGAAAATACAAATTTGAGTTACTAGTTGTTCAATACGACCAGTGTGATAATTCAAGGACTCGGAAATAAACTAAAACAAGCTTATAAACCGCTAGATTGTGGGTGAGGCGTAGACGAGGTAGCCCTGCTGTGCGGGGCTCCTATTTCTGTTTACAGGGTTTAATGTAACCTAACACGTCCGAGTTCGGGCGCCAGAAGTCCCGAGCTCGCTTCGCTCGCTCTTGCTTCCTATGTTCTCCTTGCCGCAATGACGGTATATTTATACCGTCATTGCGGCAAGAACAAGAAGAACTGATATATCACCTGTGACAAACAATAAATGAATTTGAATTGAAAATAGTTACTTGGTATAGTCGCCTATTCAGTATATTAGTCGCCAATACAAAAAATATTTGCCCGATTAGTAATTTCGGTCTAGTAGCAGTAGTTCGGTTGTTAGTCCGGTTGACCGAACTACTGAAACTTTCAGTTGCGATAGTTCGGTTCTAACAAAGCACCGAACTACTGAAACTTAAATAAATGTACCCTCCCTTTAGTTCGGCAAATAAACTGCCGTTTTCTCGTGGTCCTGCTATTTTGTCCTACTAGTAGGACCACGAGGGAGACCAGTTTCTGTTCGTCCTACTATGACAGACGGTCGACGTCAGGGGCACCCCGAGGTTCGGTTAGTTAGGTTCCTGTAAACCCTGCAGACAGAAATAGGAGCCCCGCGCAGCGGGGATCCGTCGACCTGCAGACGGAAACGCTAACCCTAGACGGTCGACGTCAGGGGCACCCGGTTCGGTTAGGTTACATAGGTATTTAAGTTTCAGTAGTTCGGTGCTTTGTTAGAACCGAACTATCGCAACTGAAAGTTTCAGTAGTTCGGTCAACCGGACTAACAACCGAACTACTGCTACTAGAGGGTAATTTCCCATTTATTTATGTTGCAATATTTGTGTTACAGATAGCAGGCGAGCGAAGTTCAGGCTTATTATCAGAATGCAAGGAACACATACATGGTATCACAGGTGCAGATTGCGTGCGGTTAGACCTATTGAACGCTATGCTGAAAGATGGGACGGCAGACATTGTGATATGTATCGCTGTTATACACCATTTTAGTAGCAAGGTGAGTTGAAAATCCTTCATTGTCTTAATTATTTAATTTTAGCCTTAACGTCCGACTGCAGGGTAAATGCTTTTATCGTTGGCAATTACTTCAGAGGCTGGGTATTAATGGGAGGAGCTTGTGGCTAACAGCCGCTCAGGTCGATCTTTAGGTTAAGCCGCGCATCCCTAGCTTGGTCCGTGGATGGGTTTTTCCCCATTTTTTTAATTTAGTTTTTACCCATTCCATACAGAGTTTTCTCCATGACTCGGAAAGCACGTTAAGCCGTTGGTCCCAGTTGCCATTTTTAGATCTTTGACAGTCGTTACTGGTAGACAGTGGCTCGAAAGTCTGATAACCAGTCTTACCCCTTGGTATCGTATTACCCACTACCCAGTACTAACTGGGTTGTGGCTCCATGTAAAACATGGAGTGACTGCCTATCTGGTATTCTGCTGCACCCTGGTAGACTAGATGCTTAGCTAGTCAGATGAAGATTTCAAAGACTGGGTATGGACAACTTGACCGTTAAACAGTTCACTACTGGCCATTTATTTATTTTTATTTATTTACCGTGATCATAACACTACTTTGGTCAAAGTCAACGTTTTCTTAAAGTCTCTGCTTCATCTGGTTGGGACTGGCTATTTTTGAACGCAACAATTTTTATCGCGCACTGGATTTTCAACGGTAGGGTTTGAGTCGAGCACACGAGAATCCAGCAGATCGCAACCCAGCGTGTTAAACAAGCGCCATTGTTGGATTATCAACCACCGACGCTAAGCAGAGAGTTGAAAATTCAGTGCGCAATAAACTATGCCCGTGCGAACAAAATGTCATGCTTTTGTCGCAAATTCTGAAGTATCTAAACAAGAAACTGTCTGAGCCATTACATTATTTTTCCACAGGCAAGAAGATTACAATCCGTATCAACTATACACCGCCTGCTGCGTAAAGGTGGTCGCGCTCTCATCACGGTTTGGGCAAAAGACCAAACAAAATCAAACTACCTATTGAAGAGCAAACAAGGCCAGCAAAATGAAAGTCAGGCGGAAACCCAAGTCACAGTTGGGGGCGTTAACCTACCAGTACACGAAAACAGAACGCAATTCAAACATCAAGACTTATTAGTGCCTTGGAAGTTAAGAAAGATATCAGATAATAAACTGGCGAATAACCCAGAAAACACCTTACTAAGATACTACCACGTCTTCGAAGAAAATGAACTAGACGAACTATGCAGGGAAGCCGATTTCACAATCGAAGACAGTTTCTATGAAGAGGGTAACTGGTGTGTTGTATGTAAGAAAAAATAAATTTATTGAGGTAACACTTTGTACTTTCTTTTTTTAATTAAAAAAAAAGTTACTGTCTACAAAATTAAAAAATAAAACGACTATAAAAACAATGGTTTATAACAACTGTTATATCCTGCGCATATGTAAAACTGAAGTCGATGCAAGAAATTACAAGACGGTAATTTTGTTATCAAATAATTTCAGCCGAAAAATATGATTTTCTCTTTGTTTGAGCTTTAATAATTGCCTAAAATATTGAATAAGGGTGAAATCACACCTGTCGCATTTTGTCCATTGAAAATAGCTATGTATGAAGATACGTACCTACGCATCACTTCCTTTCCGCATGGATTCAGCTTTCGGATTTTTATATTTTTTAAATGCGTATAAGTGTAGCATTCGATTTTACATCTTAACATTAACAAATGAGAAAAGTTGCTTATTCAAGCGATTGCATGAAAACGGATGCTTACGCATACAAATGTATCATGGACTCGGCTAATGGCAACTGATCAGCTGCGAGTGCAGATAGATAAACGGAATGAATGGGGGGGAGGGGTAGCGGAGGAACCGCGCCGCGCATTGCTTAAAAATATTACAGTATGTGTTTTTGTATGCTATAAACTTATATTACGATATAAATTCTGGAATAATTCTGGGCCGAAAAGTTCTGGAGTGGCAACCGCGAACCGGAAGACGTTGTGTTGGAAAGCCTCCCACTAGGTGGACCGATGACCTGGTGAAGGTTGCGGGGATCCGCTGGATGCGAGCCGCATGGGACCGGTCAATGTGGCGACAGGCGACACTTGGGGGAGGCCTATGTCCAGTGGACGTCTTTCGGATGAAATGATGATCATGTGATACGATAGAATCCCATTGAAGCTGAAAGCTTTCGATAGCCGTCTATTGCAGCCATGTTTTTTAATCGTGTGCGACCCATGAAGAATTCATTCTGGGTGAGTTAGCTATAGGCATCGATGATGACAAATGTGATTTCACCCTAAATTCTTTTGTTCACCGTTACAAAAGAACGCCTTTGCGGTCTCTTACTATTAGGTAGTTCTGCTGCGTGTGCACTCATGGATAATTAAGTTTGTAACGAAATAACTAATACACGGAGGTTGCACACTTGAGCTATGAGCGGAGGAACAACGGGGCGAGTCATAGTAGATTGAACTAATATAAAGCCAATAGGCGGCCCACGTTGCAAAACACAAGGTTTCCGTAAATAACCAGAATAGAAAATGTTTTATGATCACATACATAAGTATCACGAGAATACTGGCGACAAACTGTTCCGCAGTTTGGCAGGAGTTTTGTGTTGTTACATTTGTGAAATTTCTATGAACATACAAAAAATAAAACTTTTGATTATATTTTTTGCCTTTTGTGCACTCTCAAATAGACAGTAGTCAGTCTAACTTTGTAAAATGCACAGCTTTGAGTTTGAGCTCCGAGCCTTCCTTTATCACATATGCGCAAGATATCGCATCAGGATTTCATTAAAGCTAATTGCAACAACGGTATAACAGATATGGTCGACAAATCCGCCAACACAGCATCGACGTTCTGTATAGTATTCACTTGGAATATATTCTCCTTTCTAAAGCTAAGTATTGCCAGCGCTAATAATGGTAGGATTTCTAAACAATCATAGCCTAATATGGCATCCCAGAGTAGTAGTAATTGATCTGGTGGAAGGTGTCCACTGAAAGCGCGCATCAACCATTTGAATACCACTCGAATTCTGAAATAGGAAACGGAAATTGAATTCTAAAAGAACTGATACTGTTAGCCTGCGACATCTGCATCTGAGCAAAGGCCTCTCCCCATGACTTCCAGTTGTTTCGATCTAGGGTTAATGTCGACCACTGATCGTTGGTTTTATCAAAGTCGTCCCGCTATCTGAACAGAACGAACAGAACTAGATGAATTTATTAATTATCAGCTTTTACCCGCAGCATCGCGTTATGGTCGGTAATTCTCCCCCGGGAACGCTTTAAATATAGGTAGCCAATAGCACTCGGGGATGATGTAGCTTAGTAGTTCCGAAGATTACCTTCTACATCTAAATATCTCTTTACGAGTATGTTATTTATAGCCGTATCAATTAGAGGGAGGTATATTTCCACATACTTTTTATTTCGTTGAAGTTTAGGCAAATAAACCTCACCTATTCCGATCTCTGATTTTATTAGTGTATAGACACGCCAGCACATCAAGCTACTAAAATCTGTCAAATTTCTTTAATAGACTTTCAACTTTATCACTAAAGCATTAAGTTCTAGTATTCATTAAGGTTGATTGGGAAAATTTGTCAGTTTCGAGTAGCTTGATGTGCTGGCTGGCGCCTTTACATAAACTAATACTTACGGATTAATGTTGATATTTCTAAAATGTATCCATAATAATGGTTCATTTGCTTCTAAAAGCCTCTCGTATAAAAGGCACAATGAAACTATACCCTGAAAATAAGAGGCACACTTTAGAATCAACTATTAAAATCACTAGACGATGGTAACTACAAATTCAACTATCAACGATTTATAAGGGTCATATTCCAATGTTTTACTTTGAGCCAACTTGAGGAGCTTGTCGTATCAATCTTCAGGCTAAGTCGCGCTTGCCTAGGTTGGTTTGTGCCCATTACATAGGTAGGTACTGAGTTTCCTTCGTGTCTCGGAAAGCACGCCGTTGATGCCGGCTGTTATTTGTAGATCTTTGACAGTCGTTATAGGTAGTTAGTGGTCCGAAAGTCCGACAACCAGTCTTACTTCACAACCGGTAATACCTCTTGGTATTACCGGTTGTGAAGTTCAGGTGCCTATCTGACCTTAAGTCAAGTTGTGGTTATATTGTTTCGGTATACGCATAACGAAACGAAACAACAAGTTAATTAGAGGACTACCTACAGTAGTATACCATACTCGATCTAGAACATTCCAAGTGTCGGCTCACAGGCCTTCTCACTGTGCGATGTGGGCTGAATTGCACCAAAATTTGTGGAGGTAATCCTCCACAAACTAGGCAAAACGACTTTTAGATCGAAAACATCGGCTTTATACAGCGCCCTCTCTACCACTCATACCAGTGAGTTCCTTTATAAACCTCGATGTGTCACTTAAATTAGGGACAGCTAAAACCGATTACAGCCTACAGGCTTATATGGGTTATGCCCCAATTCTTTGTAAGTAACCACAAAACAAATGTGTGGACAACATTTCAGTGAATATTATGACGAATATTAATTATTGATCACTGAAGTAGGTACCTACCTACTATAGGGAACACGGAAAAGCTATAAAACAATGAAGCTCAATAAACTAAAATATCGGCGTGTGTATTATTATATGTGACGATCAATATCCATGTAAATACTAGCTACATTATTGTCTCTTTCAAGCCTTAGGGTTTTTGAATAAAGATACAGGGTCCCGTACGGACAAGTCGGAACCGGGGATCGATTAAAGGTACCTTCACCGAATCGGGCGGGAGGAAACGCCCGAGTGTCAACACTGCGAGGATCGCCCGGAGGACACGGTGGAGCACACCGTGGAGGTCTGCTCTGCTTGCGCTGCTTGCAAAATAAATGATTTCTGATTTCTGGGCGGAGCACCGCCGTGTCCTCGTAGCGGCGATTGGCGGCGGCGACCTCTCGCGTCCGGCCCTGGTTCAAGCCATGGTCCGGGGCGAGAGGGAATGGGAAGCCGTCACCTCCTGCTGCGAAGCAGTCATGCTAGCGAAGGAGGTGGCGGAACGTGAGAGGGAAAGAACCTCACGTCCAAGCCGCCGCGGGAGACGCACCGGGTTTCGGGGGCCACTTGGTAGCTCTCGGCCACCGTAGGCGCGGGCCTGTGGACGGTGAGTAATGGGCTAGCTCGCCGTCTGTCCGTGTTATGACGACAGGCCGTGTCGACGGCGCATTCGTGTTCCACGCGCGCCTCAAAGAGATGTCAGCAAACCGGAGGAGCCCGCAAGGGCCGATGCCTGCCAGGGCTGCGGGACTGTTCAAGAGAGATAACGCGGCCCTGGAACACAAAGGGCAAAAGAAGGAACATGGATGGGGTTTAGTCAGTAAAAGTCTGACACTCCCTTCCGCTCCGCCCAGAGCGAGAGGATTATTGATGATATATTATTACCCTTTTTTTGGGATGGGAAATCATAATATTTGAGATATTTGATGTTTTCCCATCTCAAAAAAAGGGATCGATTAATCGGGTGAAAAAGGTTAGCCGGTTAAACCTAGGTATAACCAGTATCTTTGATTAATCAGATTACACGGGTTAATTTAAACATTGCTGATTAAACAGAATAAAAGAGATGTATGACGAGCATGGGCTAATTCCGTCACTTTCTTGCATATTTTTTATGTACAGACGCCAGCACATCAAGATACTACAATCTGTCAAATTTCTTAATAGATTTTCAATTTTATCGCTAAAGCATTAGGTTAGAGGTTGATTGGGAACAAGTTTCGGGTACCTTGATGTACTGGCGTCTGTATAAAAATGAACTCTGGGCGTGAACCAGTTATTATAGGCTGATTAACCCAATAAGACGGAGTACCCGGAGTGGAGTTTTTTTTTGTGTTTTTGACCTTACCCTAAAAAACAACCCGAATAAAACCCCTATACGGATAACCTTTTCGGCCCCTGGGGACCTAAAATGGTCGCTATAGCAGAATCATAATAGGATAATAACATCGAATCACGTTAAAATTCTTAAAATAGTCACAGACGCAGCTATTAGATACCTATTATGAATTGTGACTTTGTGACCATGTTACGGATTGTAAAGTAATTCATATTATTATACTATTATGATTCTGCTAAAGCGGCCATTTTAGGCCCCCTGGTCGGAACGGATCGGTGCGGGTACAACTGTCAAATTATTTCTGAAAAGGACAGTGCATAAAATCTGTATATTTATTCAATTACCCTTAATGAATAGGGTAAATACCTGTGAATGTGTTGATATGTAGTGCAATCGATGCCAATACCGTACATAGAATGCACGAAACGTGTAGTACAATTGAACGGGGTCGTCATATAGATAGCAGAATGGAGTTGCTGGAAAAGTAAACACAATTTAACACCACACGTGTTCTCGAAGGGCAAGAGGTTAAGTTTCCCCAGTCATATTTAAGTGCCCCGTAATAGGGAATGACCCTAATGCCATGATGCCATCAACCGGACACAAATCGGGAAAAAGAAACATTTAGCGTTAATTATATTATTATTCCTTATTAGTCAGAACCACAAACCACATTTGGTAACATACTTAAATTCATAAAACAAAACTAAAATGGTTGTTGAATAAGGACCTCCCTTTACACCCATTGCTCGCGATCCCGCGCTTCTTCTTACCAGTTATCTAGCTAGGGACCAATCAATTTCTTCTAGTCATACACTTCATGGCTTATGACGACCTTTCTTTTCCAAAGCACTAGTTTGGTATCAAATTCAAAGCTTTTATGCATTTCAAATAGACCAGTTATAGGCACTTTTGAATTGTTTCATGGTTCTATTTTCGGTTTCACAGTTTAGTCATTAACAAATGAATAAGGACAACAAAATCTTACCATACATGCTGAAACCATGGAACGGAATAATCCCGCTCGGCGGGAACACAGTGACGCTCTCTAGTGAGGTCTGCTTGCCTTTGATGGTGACTGTGGGTGGGTTACCGATGCTGCCTTTTAGCTGTTGCATTACTTCAATATCGCGGGAAAAACATAACATCACCTGTAAAAGTATTTTGCCATGTATTTCATATCAATCAATCAACTCAGCCTATCGGAGACCTCAGCTGGACATGCCTTTCCCAAGCTGTACCACAGCACCCTGTTCACCGGATTCCGCACCTAGTTTGACTCATTCACCTTTTTAAGATCGTCAGTCCATCTCACATACATCAATAGACAATATTATAGTCTTCATTATCATGATTCTCCTGCCTTTAGCCCAATTCATTTCGGGTCGGCGCAGTATTTCTTCTTCTTCCATACTTCTCTATTACTCGTCATCTCAGCAGTCACCTTCTTTATTACCATATCATCCTTCACACAGTCCATCCATCGTTTCTTTGGTCTTCCTCTACTCTTACAGCCCTTCACATTCATACTCAAAAACTTCCTCACGACATTTTCCTCATTCCTCCTCATCACAGGCCCATACAAGACAATACTCCAAGTGTTGGATCAAACTAACTACAGCCACAGCTACATATTTAGGGTTGAGCCTCATCTATCAGCACGTTATCCCATTTTTCCATGCTCCTATCCTTTTCCGAAGCTCAGAACCGTCATTTTTCTAGAGAGAAAAACAGAGCGGGAGTGCTATCGCACGCGTCAGCATCGATGATGCGCTCGGCAGCACACTTATCATCATAATAAACATAACATCACGCCTGTAATCACCGAAGGGCTAGGCAGAGGTGAATAAAAAATCTAAATATATTTATTGACACAAAAACATTGTACACGGTATATTGGATTCTCTGACTCCTGCGATAGATGAAACTGTGTTGCAGTGTACATACGAGTAGTACACCCATATTTTGCCAGTTATGTTCAAGTCCCATGTAACAGGGGGCGAGTCTATTGCCATCAATCGGGCACAAATCCAGACTCCGTGGCTGCTACAGAGAAACTCCTGATGGAAAACCCAGTAACACTGCCCGACCTAGGATTCGAACCCAGGACCTCATGCTCAGCAGTCGCGCTTGCGACCACTACAACAACGAGGCAGTCATAATATCGGTTAAATAAACAACTTTTACCTGATACAATAAATCTTCAAATACGAAATATTGGTCATCGTTAGAAGCGGTCAATTGTACATCTTTAAATATAAGTTTGTCTATCATTAAATCCACCTCCAGAACACTTTTCTTGAGCTGAGCGAAGTATGCCGTTTGCTGAAAGTTACAAAATAAGGCAACAATGTTAAACACTCAAAAATTTCGTACTCATACTTAAAGTTCTGTAGGTTGTGCTTGCACTGAAATGAAAAAGACGCCTGTCTTATTTTATGTAGGCATCACTGTACCTGACTCTTTACATCGGAGCCTAAAACTTGCGACCACAACTTCGCGCGAAGGCATTGCGGGCTTCCCTTCTTCAAGAACTCCTGTACAACCGGTGCATAGCCCAGAACTGCTACTCTTTCGCCCAAGCTGATACGCTCAGCCTCAAGGGTTGCAAATCCCGGCACTGAGCTTGGCATGTTCGGATTCACGCCTAGAAGAGGTTCACCGTTTGACCATTCTGGGAAGACTTTTCGCTAGAATGAAAGGTTTTTTTTAAAGTAAACTATGGCATTAATTGTAAACTTACAAATGCGAGTAGGTGAAAGCATTTGTAAATTTAAATAATACACAATAATTTTCATTGATCTCCATAGGCCCAAAAATAGAACCCTGTGGAACTCCACACCAGTGACGTAGGCTATGCTAATTGGGGCGGCAACATCCCCAGGGATTGTTATCAACGATAGCTAAAACGATACTACAGTAAAACATAATTTCGCTACTGTAATCTATGTCATTATATGTGTGATTGGTACTTACTAACTGATCTAGTGTCTTCACTTGAATTGGTAAATGAGCAAACTCCCATTTTGGTTCATCCCTGCAAAAAACATTAAAATAAATGTTAGTTTATTTTAAAAATGTTTATTTTATTGAATTCAAAAGCACTCACTCTCTTGTGTAAGGGACATAACCGGATAATGTTATTAACACTTCCAAAAAGTCTTTTGGTGCATAAACTGGTCTGTATTTTGTAAGGTCTGAAAAAAAAACATATTTAATAGAATAGACGCAAATGCCACGTTTTTAAATAGTCACATAATTGTGAAATCTACTTCTATATTTTATGTGAAATTACCTAAAGTATATGTACTAAGTTCATTCCATTTTTCTAATAATTCTTCATGTTCACTTTGAGGTCTTATTTTCGCTAGTGATGTTTCGAGGTCTGAGCACATCGAATTTAACGATTTGTGTATTCGCTTCTCCCATTGAGCACTAGCCTTGATTAATGATGTTAATGGGTCTAATTTCTGTAAAATAATAATTAACAACATCATGCCCAAGGCACCTCAAAGTCTTTTTATAAAGGCCCTACAAAAAACGCTGCTTACACTTTGTTTATTCTGTGTTCTAACCCAATGAAAAACTGTATTCCTAAGTTTAGTGTCTAAACCCTTTTCTTTCATAGCTTGCTGTAATGTTTGTTTGAAATTTTCCTTCTTTACATGTGGCGACGATGCTAATTTCTGTAAAAACAAAGGAAAACAAAGTGAAGTGCCCATAAAAGTTGCGTGCTAAACAACGATTATTTTTATATTGTGTGTCCGTAATCATGATGAAGGCTCGTGAATCTTACACATAGGGTCTTAAGAAGGTACTTCTGACCCGCGTCTCCTTCAAGTGGGTTTTAATTTTGATAAAGAGGAACCTATTAATCATTAACAAAATGCATTATCGTTTATGCTTTTCTGCGTAACATTATACCTTTAAATCACGGAGATGGTTCGCTTATAGATGCTGCCAATAATATTTTTGGATAACTTCGTAAGTGTATACACCTACCTCAACTAAAGAATGCTTAAATATTTATTTCTGATAATATGAATAGAAAAACTACAGCTCTAATACGTACTTGTACATCACTATAAAATGATTTGTATATGGAGAGATTTTTTATTTCTTCGGCTAGTTTTAATGCTGTGTGATGTATGGCGTCTTCTTTTATTCCTGCCATAGTAACTTTTCATGAATTATATCTATTTTAATTTTGTAAAAATAAAATAACAGACGTAACTGTGTTTACTTTTTTTTATAAAATTCATAGTTCATGGGAAAATGAAAAGACACTGTTGCCTTGGGAACTGACAAATAAATCGTTGGAATATGTAAGTCGGTGCGCCAAAAAAGTATTTCATCATAATTAATGTTTAATTTATTCGCCTAACAAATATCTCCGTTATATCCTGCTTGTAATTCATTCATTCAAAAATAAAATCGGTATTTTTGCGTCGGTGTCCATTTTTGCAAGAGTTACGTTCGGAAATAGCTTCAATGTGGTAAATAATTAATTCTAACATAGATACATTACAAGGTAACAACATTGTGTTAAAGTTGCTAGATAAGAAAAATATACACTGAATAACCTTATAGCTAACCAACACCTTTTTTTTTTTCAATCGATCGAAGATCGAAATATAATTTTCTGATTGGTTTCAGAACGAACAGGTAATTGTCATTTGTCGATAAAAATGTCAGGTCAAAGTTGTCATCAGCTGAATGAATTGTTGTTTTGACAACAAAGAACTTAATTTCGTAAAAATGGGGAAAATATTCCTTGATCATATTGGTGGTACACGTTTATTCTCCTGTGCATCTTGCGATGTGAATCTGACAAATCGTTCAGAGTTGATTAGCACACGGTTTACTGGAGCCACAGGTAACATAATAAGCTTTGCATTCTTTAAATTTGCTTGGTCAACTGTTTATTTACGATCGATAATTTGCACAAGATTATCACACCGTGCTTTTCAGTACGTCAAGTATTCGTGAAAGTGGATGGGTATAAATACACTAATGATAAAGCATTAAGAGAATTTAAGCCTCTTTTGGCAATATATTGCAACTGTCCTACAATGTGAATGTACTATCGCGACTGCATAATAGATCAGTGTCAATCTCTGTTATTTCCTAAACAACTATACTTTTATACTTACTTCAGTAGTTTAAATTAATAGGAAAATATATTTTTTCTAGGCCGAGCATTTCTGTTCCACAAGGTAGTGAATCTAGTGTACTCCGAGGTGCAAGATCGCGTGATGCTGACGGGCCGCCACATGGTGCGCGATGTCTCGTGCAAGAACTGTGGCACTAAACTTGGCTGGGTCTATGAATTTGCTACAGAAGAGAACCAGAGGTAAGATTAACAGCATTTCTGTTGAAATGCATTGTAACACACTATCTCTTACAATTTTTGACTGCAGTACGGCTACGGCTGATCACATAATGATGATTATGTGATCAGCCGTAGCCACATTGCCAATTAATTCATGTGAAATTTTGTATTGTTGTTAATTTAAATTATGACAGACTTTATTGTTGTCCAAGTTCCTAACTTATGCTTTTGTAATATCAATTTTAATTATTCTACCTTTCACATTTAATAAAAAAAATTCAATCTGTAAAAGCTTTTAAGGTACAGCTACTTGTAAACCAAGGTTTAATTATTGTAGAATGTGGATTATACTAACAATTCTGTTTGGATTCCAGATATAAGGAAGGCCGTGTAATCCTGGAAAGAGCTCTTGTGACAGAAAGTGACGGCATTGAAGAAATACAAGTCAACAATGAAGACTAGCTGACATCAAATACCATGACTTTCAGTTGAAATGCCAAATCTAACAGTTTATTGTAGAAAAACTTTGATATTTGTATGAATGCTGCATTTTTTTAAATGTAGACCAAGAAAGAAAGGAAATCTCTGAAACATAATTACTTAACTTTCTTTTCTTGATTTTAATTAATATAAATAAAACTTGACAAAGTATTTTGCCTGTTCTTTCTACAAACCAGCCACTGTTATTTCTTACATTAGAGCTATTTAGGCTGACCAATAACAATCGGAATATTTAATTGCTCCTATTTTGGTTTATGGTTACACAGCCTATGGTTAATTAAAGCCCTTTGGGGAAAACTGGCGTGGTGTTGATTCTGTTAGCCATAAAATGGAATATAATGTATTGATATAGGGTAAATTGCGACCAGCAATCTGCATGCTGCGAAACATTCCTTTGAAAATTCACTGCAGAAAATGCAGAGCAGCGGTTGTCCAGGGATAACGTCACCGACTTAACGGGCTGTAGGTAGTACGTTCGAACCCAAGCTGGCGGATTACTTTGTTTAATTTATTTCATCACCACTGCTTTCAAAATGGTGAAGGAAAACAGTGTGGAAACCATCATGTCTTAAAACAATAAAATCGAAGGCGTGACATCTACCAAACCAACCCGACCTGGACCCACGTGGTGGATTACAGCCATTTGTGCTATGCTGCATAGCATAATCAGCCTGAAGTGTTCCCACTGCTCGAATACTAAAGGTTGACTATGCTATGCTTATGCTGCTGCAGAAAATGAACTGTCCTTGAGTGCAGAACGCATTCACTGCTATGTTAGCCTAGTATGAAATATATAGCCTACCTATGAAAATAGATTTAAAGGGTTTGTCTCCCGATACAAAGGATTTGAGTGTAGTTTATCTCAAGGGTTAGATGTTTACATTTTAACAGCGCAATGCTAAGACGTTAAGACGTCATGTTCCCACTTCAAAGCGCGCATGCATAAGATATGAGTGAATATATGAATAGCAGTATTTTGAGAGCTGTAGACACTAAGTGGAGAAAGATTATGATACCCAGTTGATAGTTGTGTGGGGTATAATGTCTTGTTGTGCAGGCTAAGGGCTCACGTACGGGCACACCGCGCTTTTCACAGGCAAACAAATATCAACCTTGCATGGGTTGAAACAAAGTTCCATTAGCATCATCGCGGAGAGAGGTAAATGATTAAGGTTATTTATTGAGAACTTTATCAATAAGAAGTCAATGTTGATATTTATTTGGTTCGAGACAGCGCTCTGCGCATGAATGCACGGGCCCAATTAGGGCTGGCGCACACCTGGCTGTGTGCTGTCGGGTCGGTTGCGATGCAATACATCACCACACTCATCATGCCTGCGGGGGCGCCGCACCCTACTTCAAAGGGATTGAGTTGACGTTTAGGGTCAGTTACGTGTCTGGAAAGCAATGAATCAAAGAAAAGACCAATACACTGTATTGATCTGTCTGACGAGTGCTTTGTGTTGTTAGCAAAGATAAAAACGA
Source organism: Eurois occulta (assembly GCA_950022335.1). Taxonomy (NCBI): domain Eukaryota; kingdom Metazoa; phylum Arthropoda; class Insecta; order Lepidoptera; family Noctuidae; genus Eurois; species Eurois occulta. The sequence goes on from OX465486.1 coordinate 4,133,653, forward strand.
TCACACAGTCGGTATCACATTTTATTGATAATATACAATAAAACACAACATATATTTTTATCGGACGATAAAACTTTTTCCTCTACCTTCATGCGATTACTTTAGCTCTGTTTTACAAATTGGAATAATAGTTTAAATAAAATGCCAACAACATATAATAGCTCTGAATAATTCAAGCAGTGATAATTAGGTAATTACACATTTAAGCCCTTGTTAGGGTTTGAATAAAATATTTATAGTTCGCGTACTAAGTACACTAAAACATCGATATAAGACGTAATTAATTTTTAATGATTAACATTTCATTTTATCGTTTATTTTTACAATTAAAAATTATTTTGTAAGTAATAGTTTTGTGCGGCAGTTCATTATAGTACGCGATGTAAAAGGTATCATTACTATAATCACGATTAGTTTAACAATAAAATTAAAAACCTACCATTTAGACAAGAGCATTTTATTAGCTTGTACTTAAGAAAAATATTAACGGCCCCCCAAAGACGTCACAAGTAATCATTAACTTTAAATGAGTTCTTTTCTTTTAAACACTTGTCAATTAAAATAAATGATTGAATATTTTTTAAGTGACGTCTGTTAGTGCAGTATGTTTGCCTGTAGAACTGCTTATCCCTGTTATTACTAATACATTATAATGGTGCTGTTTGCCTCGTATAGTTAGCCGAGGTACTCGTATACTACTTAAATAATCCATGGTTCCGTATACCTTTTGGCTGTGTTTCAGTGCAGCAGTGCCACCACGTAGGTTTCAGTTCATTATAATGAATACAACAAAGATTTAAATTGTTATTTAGTATTTAGTCTTATCTTGTGAAAACTCCAGTTCATGGCTATTAACACATAAATATTGTATTTATAAGTAGCTAATTGATTTTTATATTTTTAATTTTATTATTCAATTAATTGAAAAGTATAGGTTATTTAGTAAAAGTATGCATGTAGTGACGACACGAATTCTACGTGTCCATACAAGTCTTGCCCAGCGTTTTAGAAATACATTTTCAGGACTATTATGGATATCTTATCTACATGGAATATCACCAGTTTTTTTTTTAATAAAATTACTTAATCAATATCCGCAGAAAATAAATCAGTAGTACCGATTCTGCCGAGCAAGGCACCAATAAACAAAATTATATACAAATACATCATTATTGAATTATGTGCGTTAATATTATAATCGTTGTATAAATAAAGTGTCTTAAAGCGTAACGTAAGTTTTATACTAGAATACACACACTAATCCCTACATTAATTATTACACCGAATACTATTTATAGAAATACAATTAAATTATCACTGCTTGAATTTGCCTACATATACATATGTACTACGTAAACTACGCGTACAAACAAAATAAAACATAAAAATAATAACGCACCATGTCATTACCATCAAATACTTCACATAAAAAGCACCTCCGATTACAAGTTTTGACAAGAATATAAGTTTAAAAATACAATCATTTTACATTACATACTTGCTTATGTATAGTAGAGACTGTTTGGTATAAATTGTGTTACATTCATTTCTCAGTTTTTGTTCGAATATGTGGCAGATTATAATTATTCTTAATTCAACAATGTTGACTGCGTATGTAAATTATTTAAAAATTATAAGTTAAAAATAAGTATAGTAGGTACGCCTGAACAAGATTGGCATACAACAGGGAAGCATAGCGTAATGGAAGGCCACCCCAGTAAGTTGAAAAAGGCTTGTGTGATGATGATGGGTATTACTTTAAATGATGAATCTTCCGCACATCAAAAGTATAACACATCCAATTTATATGCTATACAGTCACTACACTTACTACCAACACAATATTCTCGCACATTTATCATTTTGTGGGAAAACAAACACTTATCGTCTAAAATAATATCGCCTGCTAAAATATTTCGTATTATAAAAACACTAACTAGAATGTTTTGTCAGAATTGTAAAAAGATTGCACAGATTTTGAGGGCAGCGTATAAGAAAAACACATAGATACATTTTGTTTTCAATTCGTGTGTGGATTTCACATCGAACTACTTAATCTTTAAATAATCTATCTTAATACAACGTCTGTTTAAGTGCTACAAGAACTTAACTATAATAGCTCTAGTATGCAATGATGCATGTAGTTGTACATATTATGTAGCTTTACCTCATAATATTTATTGTATGGAAATCGAAGAATGTTTTGGAATTAATGTTTTAAATTAGTCATCATTAGTCTATTGAATACTAGAGCTGAATTATGGTTGCGCACACTGGAGACGACAGGGTAGAACATTTTATCTATACCCAACGTAAATTCATGCATAGGTGGTGGTATCAAGATACATATTCCATTATCTAGAGATCGACCCCAAGGCTTCAAAAGAGATTTCCCTTCGCGGCATCGATCATTGGATTCTCTATCTTGTTACCACTAGTTTAGCTATGCATGGGTTTACGTTGGGTAAAGATAAAAATGGTCTTCCCTGCCGTCCCGTGCGCTTGCGTTTATAGTGCATGTAACCTGTGTCAGTAGGCTTTGTTTATCCTGCAATTTGAAGGCTTAATTTGTAGCTGCAAATAACATTTTATTTAACTTTGTTGAATTTACGCGACGCTTACCATTTTTTGTTTTAACGATTTTACAATAATTTCTACTTTTAAGGTTAGGAAATTAAGGCACCAAAAGGTTTAATTTAAATCCGTTTTTTACAACACAACGCCTGTAATCCCCGAAATCTTATGCAGAGATGTACTCTATCTATAATACACTCACATTTCGCCAGTTATGTTCATACGTACCTACCGCCAGCACATCAAGCTACCCGAAACTGTCAAATTTTCCCAATCAACCTTGAACCTACTGCTGTAGCGATATAGTTGAAAATCGATTAAAGAAAGGACAATGACCAAAGTTGGTACCAAAAAGTCTCGCGCCTCAAAACCAAAATATTATAGTAATTAGTTTCATATTTTTTTACGGCATTACGCGTCGGGGATTTGATTTTTGAACTGGAAATATACTTTTCGAGTTTAAAAGTATGAATATTGTTTTACTCCCTTTATATGACGTTCCGTTTCAACTGAATATAAATGACGTTCCGTTTCAATTGAACAAACCCTTGTCTGTCGAGCGGACTCTAAAATGAATTACAATTAAGTAAGATCAGTACACCAAATCGATTTAGTTTGGTTTATTGCTATTTGCAACAAAATAGATTTTCTCAGCCTAAAGATTTTAATTTATCGATTACATCCCTAAATCCCGACTAGTTTATAGCACTTACTATACTCTATGGTTTATAGTTATCTTATCTGTGGCATCTGACATTTGTACTGTACTGACTGACTATTGGCAATGTAAACTTGTAAAGGTCTAAAATAAAATCGAGTTTCAGTCAAGCATACTGTGGATGTTACTTTAACTAGTAATTCTTACTAATATTAGTGTATTACGCTGTTTTTAGAGCAATAATGTAATGTATGTGTGTTAAAATACGTCGTTGGTAGCGTCGAAAAAATAGACCTACTTTTTAGGTTAGTTTCGATTTTATAAAATAACTCTGAAACGCGGGTTTTTTTTTCAAAAATAATTTTTGTAGGAGTTAATACGATCAGTGTAGTCTATAAAAAACAAGGTTTGATTTTGATGCAGCATGGTACGGGATTCCATACTTCCATGAGCATTCTCTTTTGACAGATTGTAATAGCTTGTTGTGCTGGCGTCTGTACATATACTTAGTTACATAAAAGTTTAGTCACGCCTTTTTCCCATGGGGGGGTAGGCAGAAACCACAAAACATCACGTCACCACCAGCTACGGTATTTACATACTCCTTTCGTCTCGGCCACGTTTATATATCAGGTCATACACGCAAGCCGGTTGCGAATACTACGCACCCGACCTTTCTGAAGAACCCGGCATTGCCACTCACATCTCCTTTGTAAATACTTTTTGTTAGTGCCTTTCACTATCTCTCATCATGACCCAACCAGCTAAGCATACTCTTTTCGATTTTCGCCAATACATCTTTTGAACCGCAAAGTTGTCCTATAACCTCGTTCCATGCACCATACCATACATAAATGTGCTGCGTTCATTTTGTAAAGTGCACCAGATTATTTTATAAATGGTAAGCGCTACGTAAACCTGACGACATTTAAATTTATATCAAAAAGTTCAGATAGACGTCGATTGTCGAAATATAAAAAAAAAAACATAATTTTCAAATCAAACTCCAATTCGAGATCACGTTGAAGCCAATCTCCTGACTTTCGTGTAGTGCAACATTAAAGCAACAGTGTGATAAATTATTCAGGTCGCCGTTTATACAACTAAAACAATAGTTTTTTAATTAACAACAATATTATTCATTTTATTTTCCTTATAAGCTTCACACAAAGCTTGCTACGATAGGACACGGTGAAAAATTCCTTTTAAGTACCTCCCTTAACTAACCACGTGGTTATGGTGGTACCTATCTACAGGTGTATCTTCCTACAATCAGGTCCTCAGATCATAAAAAGGTGATTGCCGTGCCATGTCGCGTCGCATTTAAACTTCGTACTTAGACATTCACTTACATAATAATTAATTTCCTTCATCTCATCGTGGACGCCAAGATATCTACCACATGCCAGGGGAGATTATCCTATACGCATGCTATGCATATTGTCCTGCTGTGCTCCTTTTAAGGGTTTTTTTAGACAATTCGTGCAATAGAATAAAATACCCATACCTACACTCTCTTCTACGTTGTTCTATGAAACTAATTTGGAGGAGTGTTTGAAAGACTTTCGCCATCTAATGACGTCTCGGAACAATCAACATTGTACCTACCCTCAGGAACGGGTTTACAACACTATAATACATTCAGGCCGACCACTAAAATAAACTCTTCAACTTATTATACAAAATATTATACGAAATTCTAATTACATGTTTTATTGTGCGTAAAATTAGATTTCACCTTATTCATTAATGACGGCTTACTTTTTTAAATGAGTAAAATTTCATCTGCATTGATATTACAATTCCTTTAATTTCCTTAGTTTTTTGTTTTGTAAATAATAAAATTGCATCGATTCTTCACTCTGGGTGTAACCTATCATACGCGTTATTACACAAAGGATCGACGCCATTGATCATTATATTGATTTTCTGGCTATCGATCGAATGTGATATCCACCACGTTTTTTTATCGATCAACGATTGATCGATTGATTGTGTTATTTTTATAAGACTGGCACATTTGCACTGCTTGAATATATCGATCGATGCGGGAAGGGAAATAGCACAAATCGATGTGCAAAATCGGCGTTGAACAATGAAATTGATAAAGGTACGTCGACCGCGCAATACCACCCCCAATCAAATTGTTCTGTCCATTTGATAATAATATTTTTTCACTTTTATCATCTCATAATAATTTATTTATTGAAATTAATTGATATGGTAAAATTTAAATAGGTACACGGTATTTTTGATGATAAAAAATCTAAACTAACATAAAACATATATCTGTGAGCGAGTCTCTAAGATTAAGTATTTAGTTTTGAGAGAAATCTCTTCGAAAAAAAAAACTATTTTATTCAAGTTATGGATTTAACTATTGCGCTTCCAAAAATGTATTTATTACAGGATTTATTGTAGGCCATAATCGCTACTTGAAACGTGAACTTTTTTACCACCATTATTCAAAAATAGTGGTCGCCGTATTCGCCTTACATTATCAAGACGTAAAAAAAACATTAAAATGTTCAACATTGTATAATAAATCGATATTAAGCGCTGTTAAGAAATGGTTAAGGGAATATTAATCCGAGACCTACAATTTCCCACGAGATAAAGCTTTTGATAAAAATTTCTTTGCACTTTTAGCGCGATTCATAAAAAAGGTACGGAATGCGACCACGCCCGAGGAGAGTCTTGGCTCGACTCGGGGCCAAGACCGATCCTTTGCTTCTCTGTTTCAATAAACTCTAACACGGCCATATAAATAAACTTATACTGTGCCTCGTTTTGCACCATTCCAGACCGCTGGTCACGCACCATTTGTACAGTGCGGTGGATGTCGATTTCACAGTCGAATCCCTCTTTTCTTATTTGATCTAGGATCATGTCGATGACTATAAACGTCCCAGTCCTACCGATGCCTGCCGAACAATGAACGCACACTACCGCCTGTGCGGGAGGATCCGGCCCGGTCATAATCTGTTGTAGTCTATAATTTACATCTAACAATATATTCAGAACCCTGCCCGGCTCCGAAGGGACACCGTGATCCGGCCACGCAGTAAAGTGAAAATGATAAATAGTTCTTTTGATGCTGGATTCTTCCTTTTTCGTAACTACGAAGCGTCTCAGCGTGTAATCCGGGGTAGATGATTCTGATTCATTGTGAATCGAAAACTTTTTGAAAACTTCAGTTTTATTTAATTCTGGCCAATAACGCTCGCACTTAACTTTACCACGCTCGATCTCTTTCGTGGTCATTATAATTATGCGAACGTCCTCCTGCCATATCATTGACCAAAACGGATAGATAGTAGTCGATAGACAGCCTTGAGTGGCGATGTATGTCTTGTTATAGACATGATCGACGATGCCATTTTCAGTTTCCTCGGTAGATTTTGGTATTGTGGTATTAACATAATTCGGATTGGTTCTGAGGACACAAGGCTCGAAAGATGGGATTAATTTCGTGCCATTTGAACCTTGGACTTTTACGCTAGCATATTTTTCTTCGCAAACGATGACACTAGTGTGAACGGGTGACAACTTCTCTTTATTCTTTGATGGTGTATTATCTCGGCTCAAGGATGAGCCGTTTTCGTAATAACTTCCATTACTTGAATCGGCAATATCGGACTCCATCATTTCACAGCGGATATAATTGGCATTTATGTAGTCAGAGCCGGCTGGTGCGTCCGGAGGAATGTCCTTCAGCACCACACGAGTACGATCGAAAGGTATTATATTTTTGTATCTATTTTTTCGGATGTTTTCTGGCTTAGATCCCTCCATTCTGTCAAACAGTTGTAGATTCTCCATCATTTGCAACGTTTCAAATTCTTCCCAAAAGCCTTGCTTGTAAGCCATACTTTCAATCGGACCTTCATTTTCTTTTTGAAGTTGTTTTACTCGTGTGTGGAAATGTCGCACTTGGATACGAGTGGCGTTAAAAGGCTGGATCAGACGCAACACTTCACCTGTGGTCTCGACCATGGGGAAGTTTCTGTAATGTTCTATTAGACTGACGAGATCATTAAATTGTTGGCCGCCGCCTACGTCGTACTTGTTATCCTGTCGTCGTATGATGACGTGTGTGACTCGGTCTCGCGTTCTCACCGACAGGACGAAGTCTCCCGGCTGTCGCTGAGACTCACGAACTAGAAACGAGCCATTTTTACCATTTTCCAACATCACCCGCTCTGCTTCTTTTGCAGTGAGTTGTCCATGGTACCAGCGCTCAGTAGTAGGGTCGGCGCAGTTGAGTGGCGTTTTTAACCTGATGATGTTGCCGTTTTTCTCGCGCAGTTGACACTGGTTGTCCATGTAGTATTGAACAAGTTCGGAAAGTGTAGCGAACTTCTCGCCTCCATATAGGTCCAGAAACTCGCCATTATTTTGTATCTTAATATGTGTCACTTCGTTGCCTCGGCGTACTGACAGAGTAAAATCTCCCTTATTGCTCATGCTAGGTCTTGCTAAGAAGTAGCCATCGTGCCCGCAATCCATGAGGATCCTTTCTGCGTCCACCCCTGATAGTGTTGGGTGGAACCATCTTCGTGTAATCATCTTACTCTAATAAAAGCACCACTCTGATACTTACAATACTCTATATTAGTGCGTGTTTGTCTTGATTCCTAGTTTTTCTCCATACATCCTCATTTCTCATCTGAAAATAAAGATTAAAAATTGTAAGTATTCATAATGGAAAGTATGGGGAAAACGCGTGAGTTTATGTATGTATGTAATGCCCCGTACCCGAACAATGGAAATTTATTGCTGCTTGTGAATAGTCTTCTGAATGAGTCATTAAGTTGGTACTTAATGACTTGAGTAGTAACTAGTGGGCACTTAATCCGTTTCAATATATTCAATTATTAATAGAATTCTAAATAAATAACACTCAATATTATTTTAAATCAGTGCACAAAATAGAAATAAGGAAAATTATTGTGTAAAACACATGTGAATACCATAATGGATTACTATAAAATGGCTTACCCATGTGTTTTGTTGCATTTGCATTTCAACACAATATTTAGGCCGCGTTGACACGATCAGAGTATGCTCGGACTGTCTGGACTCCGAGCATACTCTGATCGTATCAACGCGGCTTAAGCGGCAAGCTGTGTTATATACTAATGCAATTGTTAAATAAGAATTTTCAAGATTGTAAACTTAGCCCACACCTAACTGTAAAAGGAGTGTTACAGTCACACTCAGAGATGACGTTTAAAATTAATTATCCATTAACTTTCATTTTAAAATATGACTGACTGAGTCAATTACAGATAGTGATTAATTACTTATATTACTGTACAGTTATCAGAGATGAAAGTGAATTCTTAAAAAAAATTGCTTTCTGGGTTGCATTTAGGCTATCTTTTTAATGGGACAAGCCCGCCACACTATTCCCAAACCACTGTAACTCCTGAAAGCCAGAATGAACAGTGGCAACCACCAGAAAAGCGCCGAGACAATGAACCTCGACGAAGTACCAGAGACATAATTTAACTGTCTTGGATCCAGCAACGAAATTAATCAGAAAAGTATTAGCGGAGGAGTAGGAATACCATAATTTCCACTTCCCTCCATATCAGCAGGAGACAGAACGAAACAAGGGCAATAGGCACAAAGGGACGTATACAACTGGGATAAGCCCAATTGCCTAGCACCACAGATAATTATTATCAATAATGGGTCCTAAGTTGGGAGCTGTTATATTTGATTCCAATAATAGGTATGGCATAAACGCTTGAACGCACGGAAATTTGTTCTAGTTTTTACAAGGTCCATAATTAAGCTATCTATGTTCATCTAGTAACCATAATTTGGAGTAGCGGTGGCCCAGTGGTGGCGGCCCCGACTTACGAGCAGTAAGTCGTGGGTTCGAACCCAAGCAGGCGCATTACTTTGTGTACTTTATTTCATCACCTTTATATCAACATTATAGGCTGATTATGATAAACCATAAATTAGAGCTTCAAATGAGGTTGCAATTGAAGCTCTAATTTATGGTTTATATCAATTAAACTTAAATCTAGTGTGGCAACCTGTTGCTTGCAAAGCTCCAATGCAAGTCATTTATTCAAACTAAGTTGAGAATCAGTTCTTTTTGAACACCACAAATCACAAGAGACAGTCACCCAAAATGCTTTCACCACAGCCTAGTGGTTTAGCTGTGGGAAAAGAAATGGAGGAACAAACTCCCCAGCAACACATGCAGGGTGTAAGGGACAATCCTCCGCAAACTTACAGGGTGCATTCAGCTCCTTATTCTGAATCATATTCCACCGGAAATTTTCTCCGGAAAATTTTAATTTATGTAAATAAAACACCGGGGAGGGCGGCCGAAGGCTTGCTGCGCTGCTGTTCGCTACGTGCGGTTTGCCACGGTAACGATAGTGTGTGTGAGGTAATAAACAAATCAGGTTTATTGGATTCCCATGACGTTCCTGAAATAATTTCATGTACCGGTCATCCTAGTATGATGTACTGAACTCACCCTATCAGTTTGCGGAGGGCTGTCCCTTACACCCTGTATATATAACTGTTAGGTCTAATGTAAACATATGTTTTTATTATTTACTCTAATATATTTAAAATGGTAAACTGACTGACTGACTGCATGATATATCAACACACAGCCCAAACCGCTGGTCCTAGAGGCATGAAACTTGGAGGGTGTGTTCTTTGTGAAGAGTAAGTATCCACTAAGAATAGATTTTTGGGAATTCCACCCCTGAAGGGGTAAAATAGGGGATGGAAGTTTATACGAAAGTCCATCAGTTTTGAAGTTAGGATCTTCAAATTTTGTGTTTAGGCTGACGATTAAAAATTACGTGTTTCAGCGTTTTTGATCATTCTACCCCAGAAAGGTTAAAAAGGGGGATGAAGGTATGTAACAATGTATGTTAAAGTAACCTGGATATTAACCTTTAGGTTATTTTCCACAAATATCAAATATCCGACAGGAACTACTACTACCGGGATTAACCGGGATACACGCGGGCGAAGCCGCGGGCACAAGCCAGTTTACTGTTGTACAGTCGCTCTATGTGAAATACTAGTATTCAGCTGCATCTAGTTAGACTGGAAGCCGACCCCAACATAGTTGACAAAAGGCTAGGCTGATGATAGTTTTCAATTCTATTGAAGTTTTATTATTCCATCTATTAACTATTATTGGTTTTAATTTTTGTATTCGTTTGCCTTCCCATTGTACATTTTGTGGTCAATATTCTACATGATGTAAAAAACCTAAACTTTTGCTCCTCAAACCATATAAAAAACCTAAATTATAAGCACCAATCATTATTTATATTAATTTCCCTTTTATTAACTCTATAGGAAATACATATTATTTTATTACAATGCTGGCACATAAAGTTTTTGAATAGTTTGGTTTTGTCAAGTGTTGGTCTTCATTCATCACATGGAACATTCCTGATTTCACTTACTTTAGGTGACATTGAAATGATTGCCTTACAAGGCAAGTACAGAACATAATAATGTACGGAATATATAATATACTGAACAGTAATGGATACTATTTTATACCAATTCTTTGATTGTAGCAGGAAAAAGGAGTGTTACGGATGTTATGATGTTTTTATTACTTTTTAACAACACACCTATATTTAATATGTTTCATCCTTATTTACTATATTGGTTGAACTGTAAGTTACTTTATTAATCCACACTTGTACTCAGTCTCTCAGGTTTAGTTTGAGTTACTAAGCTTGTATAACGTATACAGAGCAGCTGTTTTTGAGCAGATATTTGTAATTAATTGATACTTGTCACTATTAGTTTTCATGCAGTTTAACCCACAATAGCCAAAAAAGAATCATCATCTGCCTAGCCTTTTCCTAACTACGTTGGAGTTGACTTCCAGTCTAACCGGATGCAGCTGAATACTAGTATTTACATGGAGAAACTGCCTATCTGACCTACATCACCCAGTTAGTACTGGGTACTACAGTACCAGGAGTAATATGAAGATTCGAATGACATTATTGCGATGCACGCTATTTCGAAAAAAAATAAGAGTGGTATGCCAGTTCCTAAGTCGAAAACCGCTATATCGAACGACGTTGTCGCGAACACGCTGATTCGAAAAACTGTTTGAATGGTACGCTAGTACGAAAATCTTGGCAATGAAATCCACTGTTGGGAATAGCATATTCCAATCTGAATTTGTCTGGGGATCGAATTTGCGACCGAGTAATGATGCACTGGGTATCATTATCAGAAAAAAATTGTGTGAAAGTAACATTTTTACCTAGAAATCAGGTACCATTAGTTTCTTCATATTGATTTGGTATGTTAACCACTTTGCTTAAGTTTGTAGGTTCTTTCGGCTTATTTTAATATCTTGCTCTCTTGATGATTTGGCGTAGGGCGTTTTTATTTGGTATTGAATTTGTGCTACAAGAAGGAATTTCACACAATTTTTCACTACCATTCACATCTCTCTCTCGTACCATTCAAACAGTTATTCGAATCAGCGTGTTTGCGTCAACGTCATTCAATATAGCGGTTTTCGACTTGAATGTGTTTTCGAACTGGCGTGCCACTCTTATTTTTTTTCGAAATAGTGTGCATCACAATCATTTTCATATCACTCCCTACAGTACCCCTAAGTAAGACTGGTTGTCAGACTTGTCAGACTTTCAGGCCACTGGCTACGTTTGATGACTGTCAAAAATCTACAAATAACAGCTGGGACCAGCTGGACCTTTTCTTTCTCCTCATTGTTTAGTTTAACTGGAAGTGAGACTGAGTTGATCAACTGAATGACTGAGTTTGCAAATCATTAGCAGAATTTCATGTATTCACATAATAATATGTATTTGTATTAGGTTAAATTAAATGTATGGTTAATCATCCAAGGCCCCAAGTGCAGTATTAAGTACAGGAATATAATAAAATGCAGTCTAACAAAAGAGAATTATATGCAGCCATGAAACAAGTTGATGTAATCAAATATCAGTTATATTATTTGTTCATATTCAAACTTTATAACAGGAAGTTTGACTGACCGTGGGAAACATAGACTGTGTACTTGTTACATTCAAGGTGCAATATCAATAGCTCATATCACACAGTACATAATTATACATATCTTTGTAAGATTGAGACAAATTGTGAACACAACATACACACACATCCACAACATCCTATCATTGAGATGTGAATTCAAAAAGCAAATAATGCACTTAATGATAGATACATAATAGAGACCTTTTCAAGAGGCTACATGAACATGAGTTTCAATTTAATCATTTTGTCGTGACAGTCACGAATATTGCGGGAAACTCCGCGTACTATTGCTAGCTATATTTTATACATTCACTATAATAAAGTATGTATTGTTATATGTACGGAACGAATGCACAAAGCCACAAAGGTACACCCTTGACAACATTGTTGTATCAGTCTACCACTAGCTATATATTTAAATCTTATAGTATGAGAAAACACTCACCTCAAAAAGGCACCCTATCTTCTTACAGTGCACGATATCCCTCAAAATAGGAATTATATGTACCGAAGTGCTGTTGCTATGCTGACACTAGATTCTTTTAAAACACTGTTTTCAAGGGCGTCTGAACACACTGACTTATACATGTAAACTATCAACTAAATATATTGATAAACTTAAAAATTAACGCTATGTTGTATTGGTAAACGAAACCAATGGTCGAAAAAAAATATATTTCACACAAAAAGAAGCAGAAAATGAACTCCGTGCCCGAGTTGCCTGCAGAAATGTCATTTCAACTTTTTTACTAGTGTTGCCCACAGTAATAAAATAAGAATACAGAATGAAGCAAAAATAACAGCTGTTTCGCACATTGGTCACCGCCCAGCGATTTCATGATTTCATCCCTGATGGTAGGGGAAACCAGAGGATTTTTCAGCAAGCATGTCTTGATAGCTGAGTATGTAGGAAGTGATGCGAGAATACTAAAACTATACCTAGATACTTAAAAGATTCAGATAGGGTCCACTTTCATTTTTTAACTTAGGGCCCAGAACCAAAATCACTTACAACATGTAAGACTTTGAAGAAGTCTTTCTTGATTTGAAGATTCTGACTATTCTGAAAAATTTAATTTTGACATAATGTTTTAAAGATATCAGAGTCAAGCGTAAATATTTGAATGTCTTTGGGGGTCAGTTAGAGAGCGCCTTTACAGTGCAACAACGGCTAGCAAAAAGTTATTATAATAATTATGTTGGGGGCAAAGTAATAACGATGAACATTATTTAAAGATGTTTGTTAAAGTGTAGCATGGTTCTAATGACGGGTGGCCATAATCGGAACTAACACTGCTCACACACTCCGCATTCCGAAGAACTTTATCGCCAAAGAAAGGTTGATTAGGAAAAAATTGACAGTTTCGGGTAGCTTGATGTGCAGCGCCCTCCTTACAATGTCATTGAAGAGCGGGAAGATCAATGATGCACTATAAGAGCGTTTCCACATTATCCGATCCGATATCGGTGTCGGACGCCGATAGCCGACATCCGATAGCCGACACCATGTGCTATTTTCACATAATTATATTTCCGACAAAATCGTTCCGATACGGCCATTTGCTCGATAGCTTAGTGCGGGCAGGTCATCATGGCAGACTATAATAGAAAACTTTATTTGCTGTATCTATTATATTTGAGACGCAAAAAAAGATCTGTCCACAGACAGTATTGGGTATTGGATACATCCCATTGTGGAAGCTAGATATTCAGAGGGAGCATTTTATACTCTTTTTAGCAAGCTACAAAACGCACCTAGAAAGTTTTTTAACTTTCGTATGAGTGAATCCACATTCAATTATTTGCTAATTCATCTCACAAACAGTATCAAGAAACAAGACACACATTTTCGAATGGCTGTGGGGCCTAAAGAAATGCTAGTATTTTATTTTTATATTCCTCGTGAGTTTTATCCCACAAGCATGGTTTAGATTCTACCAGTTCAATTAGTGTAATTATGTCGTATTTAAATGATTGACGACGCCATGATGACAACCAAACTAGTAAACAAGCTCAAAATGGCCGCCACGCATCGGGCTCTACGCACACAGAGACAATTTAGATACACGTATAGCACACATACAAAAATTATCGCCCGACGGCTCACGGGCGTCCGATGGTGCCGCCAGCATATCGGTGTCGGCTCCGATATCCGATATCGGAACGGACAATGTGAAAGGCAGGTACATATTTCGTACATTTTACTTGCCCCGATATCGTATCGGCGTCCGACACCGATATCGGATCGGATAATGTGGAAACGCTCTTATGATAGGCGGTGTGGCGCGTCAGCAACAAGTTTTAGAAACATTTCTCAAATTTTTTTGTTAGTGCAACTTTACTTAAAGCGCTAACTTTGTTTTGTATGGTTGCTTGATAACATTTCCAAAGGTAAATATATATAGAGGTATGGCCAACAAGATTGCGATATCTTGTATTACTTTATACAATGGTATTGAAGAAATAAATATAAAAATCTATTTGCAAAAAATATTTATTTACTCATAATTTCATTTCTCGTTTGGAGCAGTAGAAGATTTGATTTTTCCGAAGTAGCTTGACAAGACTTTTTTCACAGCGAGACGTTTGCTCGGAGTCGAACATTCTCCTTGCTGATTTGGCGACTTGTTCCAGTGTTCAAAACTTTGACGCCTGAATATTTTCCCTAAAGATTGCCACTTTTGTTCTGGACTTACTTCCTTATCCTCGAAATGTTCTTGACTTCCAGATGGCCGATCTCCCTGGAAAATAAAACATGTAAGAAGACACTGATTTTTGGTATAGTTGTGTATTTACATTATGAATCACTTACATCGTTAGATTTAGTTGAACGAAGCTGATTACGAAAGAAATTAGAAATAGACTTCTTCCAAGTTTTGGGGTTTTTGTACGAGTTTAATTCTAAGCCTTCTTCTGTACCTTCGGCAGGTACCTTTTTACTTTTCTTTATGCACGTTTCTTTTTCTTCTTCTTCTTCTTTAGGTATTGTCTCATTTTGCATTAGATAAGCTTCAGGACACAGCATATTGATTTATTATTATCAAAAATCCTTCGCAGTTTTCACTATAAAGTATTCAAAATTATTTTTAATTTACGAGTGTCATGTCAAATAGTCATTTGTTTCAAAAACGACAATATAGTTTGAATAAAGAATTTTTCTTGCATACAATCTTTTTCCACACTGTAAAGGTTTAACTACAATAAAATTTTATTAGCTACTAGCGACCCATCCACTTGCTTCACACGGCGCCACCTATCGGGTCCAAAACTATGTCACTAATGTAGCCTATATTTTAAGTTATGCAGTTATCTAGCAGTAGAGCGGTGAAAATTCATTCCATGCAGTAGTTTTTGCGTGTGCGCGTACAAACATACAGACAGAAAGACAGACAAACAGACAAAAATTACAAAAACTGTTGTTTTGGCTTCTGTTGCTGTAATAAAGACACCCCATGTAATTTTTTTTTCAATATCTTCAATGTACAGACATCGGCCTGTAACAATTTTATTATATGTGTAGAGTGTAGATAATGGGGAAGGCAATCCGTTTGGTATAAGTATTCTATTCTTTGAAGGCAACTGTTAAACTTATGGCGCTAGTTTTTTTTTTTTGGACTCTGTAGACAAATATTTTATCTGTGGCAGAAAAGAAGGCGCGCACCAGCAGTCCCCAGCACGCATGCTTTATCTATGTCGGCGGTCTAAGGCGGGAAGTCAAAAAGTCAGTCAATTTTTTTGATGAGATCAAAGTTTTAGACTGTTTTATTTATATTTTTAATTTTATAAGCACAAACTTGGCTGATAATGTCTGCTACAGCTACTTTTACGTCACAGGTATGAATATATAATGTTCAATAAGTTTTAATGAAGATTGTCTGGTTGGCATTACGGTCATCTTATAGTCAGAATAAAATAAACCAAATTCGAAACTAAACGGCCCGGACTCCACCAAAGCGGAGACGAGCGGAGCGGAGATGTCCAAGATTGGACCTGCCACAGAATAGACGAGAGACGCGATGTAGACTTAAACCAATGTGATTGGTCGATTTCCGCGCATCTCCTATCCGCTTCGCTCATCTCCGCTTTGGTGGAGCCCGGGCCAGCCTTGTTTAAGTACCTGCTATCGTAACAACAAAACAAACTGGAAACTTGTGAAGGCGTCACGATGTATGTCCACTACGACTCTCAATTTATTCACATTCTTATAAAAGACTAATTATCTTTGCTGTTAAATTCAAACATGGCAGTTTTTAATCCGACAAAGTTTCGAATGTATATCAAAAACCTAATAACTCCAATATTCTTCCAAATAGGCTGTAGCCGAATGGGTAAGATTATTCCCTCGCCAGGCAACAGAAACATACACAAGTTCCATTACATTTATGAAACAATTGACTGTCGTCGCCGTCAGTACCATCACTTATTTGAAGAATGTGTTCCCTGAAGAGAGCTACACTGTTGAGAATTTCGGAGGTATCAAGTTAAGGGTTCTGAAGAAGAAATGTAGGCATGAGTTAGCGCATTTTGTTAGTACGGCACTGACTCAGGCTTTTGAGGCGTTTGATAAGAAATATGTAAGTTATCATCATCATCAATTCAGCTTAAGACGTTCATGGTTCCATAATGGGCATAGGCCTCCCCCAAGTGTTGCCACATCGCCCGGTCCTATGCTTCTCGCATCCAGTGATTCCCGTGACCTTCACCAGCCCATCGGTCCACCTGTGCAGGCTCTACCTTCATTTGACGTAAAGTAACGAAAGTTATTAGAGGCGTGCCAACGTACAGTTGTGGTCATAAAATTAAGAACGATTTAAAGTTCCAGATTTTTTTTTAAACTAAATCATTTCATGTGTAGTTATGTGTTCCTTCTTAGAAGTAACTAGTTATGTTAGAAATAGCCACATGTATAAAGCAAACGGGATTAGGAATATAGAATAAAACCGCCATTTTTTTTACAAATTGTATTTATTCTCTATCGTAACAAATTCAAATAGTAATGAAGCTGGACAAATAATTAAGAACCATTTATTAAACTGCTCGAGAGTTGTTTTATATGAAACTTAGATTTTCAACAGAGAACATTTCGCAAGAGAGAGTTCCATTCTTCTAAGATAACGTAGATCTGGGCTGTCAGCTGGCCAATCTAAGATAGAAACTGATTGCGATGTGAGAAATTCCTTAACCGTGCAGTATGCATTGGATCATTGTTGTGCTGGAATGTCCAAATAACTGGAAGCACGTCTTCAGCATAAGGTAGCATTGTTTCTTCCAGTATATTTTTGTACTGGAATTGATCCATGTTTCCTTCTATCAGCTTAACAGGTCCAACACCATGTCCAGAAAGTACCCCTACATTTTCACATTCCCCCCACTACGCTTTAAAGTATTTTTTGTGTACTTAGAGTCGAACGCTTTATAAGGAGGGCGTCGTACATATCGTTTTCCATCAGAACATACCCTGTTTATTTTAGTCTCGTCAGAAAAAAGAACATTTTTCCACTGTCTAACTGTCCAGTGTTTATACCGTCTTGCAAATGCATGGCTGGTCTTGCCTATGGCACCTTTTCAATCAACATGGGGTCACCTTCCTTGCTAACCTTCTGTGCAACTTTTCTTCTACCAAATTGAACGCCTTCGACTATAGTGCGTGCCGAGATTGCTGAAGGTTGTTTTCATCAAAATATTCTTTTCTCAGCTCATTAGACACTTTAAAAGGATTTTGTTTTGCCAAACGAACGATATTTCGATCATCTCGAATAGTGATGACTTTCTCCGTTATGTAGGTACACGCGGAACATTTGAAGTAGTTTGATACGTGGCAAAATGCTTCACAGCGTGGAAAACCATCGTTTTTGAGCATTGCAGATGGTCGGCTATCTTTATAAACGACCAATTCTTCTCCCGAAGTTTTATTATTTCCCTTGTAGATTTATAACAACTTTTATTTTTCCCCACTGTTTTTTTTTCATATGAACTTTTAAGACTTTTACAGCAAAAATTATACGAATAGTGACCTACAACCACAGAGCCATAGTGTTATCTATTTTAATTAAAAAAAAATATATACGTATATTAACTATTCAGCGTTCTTAATTATTCGCATAATTGAGAACGCTGAATAGTTAATATTTTTTTTTCGCAATTTTATCGCAGTTAGTTATACTTTTTATTTTGAAAACATCTTCCCTTAAATTAATAAACTTAATTATATGACCACCACTGTATACCTATGTCACATGTCACGGATGGCACGTGATGGGTGATGTAGGGTAGCCCGGCAAGTCGGTTACATCATCCGTGATTATAAACGTCGTGCTAGTTTTCACGGACACTAGGAAACACCTAACTATTCAACATCATTTAGGCACTCGTTTAGGTATTACATAAGTATAGTGAAAACGTATAAGATTCTTGTCTTTAGGCGAATCCTATTTTGAAACCGAATTTCATTTTCAGCTCCACCAACTTGTAATATGCTTCTACGACGGCGAATGCAAGGTCGAGAACTTGGTAGAATATCACATCTTCGAATACTTGTACAGCCCCGATGGCGTTACCATGAACGTGCACTCTAAAACTCGGGACAGCGCCAAGAAATCCACGAGATATGACTTTGATAATGTTAGGGAGAGGACTCTCCATCTGATTAGAGCTTGTGTGGTCATCATGCAGTCTTGTCAGAACGATATGCCCGAGTCTTATGATGTCAGTTTGCGGTTGTATTATAATGAAGGTGAGATTTCAGAATACTTATTCTAGTATGTAAAGAGATTTTGTAGGTTTACCGTCTTTGGCAGAATGAACGCAATATTATGTTGGATAGTGTAGGTACTGGTTACATCCGGAGTTATTTACTACGAGTATACGGACCTTGTATAAACTAGAACAAATTTCCGTTCGTTCAAGCGTTTTTGCCATACCTATTATAGGAATCAAATATCACTCACAACTTAGGACCCATTAATGATATTAGTGGTGCTAAGCAACTGGGCTTATCCCAGTTGTAAACGTCCCTTTGTGCCTATTGGCCTTTGTTTCGTTCTGTCTCCTGCTGATATGGAGGGAAGTGGAAATTATGGTTTTCCTACTCCTCCGCTATACTTTTCTGATTAACTTCGTTGCGGGATCCAAGACAGTTAAATAGTTTCTCTAGGACTTCGTCGAGCTTCATTGTCTCGGCGCTTTTCTGGTGGTCGCCACTTGATTCCGGCTTTCAGGAGTTACAGTGGTTTGGGAATAGTGTGGCGGGCTTGAACCGAATTAAGTTCATGTGCACATATTGGTTCACTCTGAGTAGTTTATTTCATCGCCACGGTGTAGCAAACCAGTATGTCCTAGAACCAAAAATTCGAAGGCATGTAGTTATTGTTACATCCACAAACCCGCACTGGGTCCGCGTGATGGATTATTGCCCACTCCCAAGTCCCACGCACAGAAAGGGGGCCGGTGTCCCAGCAGCACGCACATTAATGGCTCTCTGTCTATTTCGCATCATATGTAATTGATTAATTCGATAAAAATAAATAATAATACCTATATCGTTTAAATTCTATATCTTAATAACATCATATTATATCTTTATGACATTTTTTTTTGCCATTTTGTCAAAAAATTCAGAAACTTTTTCACAACGCCTTAACTTCTTGTAGACGCACCTGAAGGCTATCAAGCGCCAGGGTTTCTCAGTACGACAGAGGAGCAGGATCATTTGGAGCCAACTTTACCAGAAACCGTCAAACTAGGATGGGTAGAGACCCCGTACCATAGGATGACAGCTCGCACGTATATCAGGGAGAGTATGGGCTCCAGCCATGATGCTATTGTGAGTATAACCAGATATGAACAGTGGCGTGACTAGTGGTCAACAATATGGCAAGCCCCTAGAGCAAACTGACGGGTCCGAATCCCTTTTTAACATTTTTATTTATAAATAAATTCTAGCTCTTGCTTGCAATTTCGTTAATCTCTGGGGAACTTCCGTCACCCTAATTTTTTTTTTAAATAAAGTTACCTGCCAGTAAAAGTCCCGTCAAAATCGGTCCTGCCGTTTCGGAGATTAGCCGGAACAAACAAACAGACAGACAAAAATAAATGTTTTTTTTATATGTACCGTATCTACTTTCATATGCATCCATCATATGTGTAAAAAACGTTATTTTGAAATTAGAAACAGACACTTCAGTTTTATTTTTGTGTTGTGTGATACACTTAACTATCAAATTGATATGGTTATTCAGTTAATTCGTCATATTTTTACAGCCATCACAAAATGCACCGAAGATGACGCAAAACGATCAAGACGATTTCGAGAGCAGTAAGTTTGTGAAAACCTTGCTATAAGAAGCTCCACCTGCCCTCGTAACAGAAAACACATGTTAAGTGCATTAAAGTTACTGTGTTTTCAGTTATCTATTAGGGCATATAAGTTGTTACTGCAATTTGTACCTACTTGTCATTAACACAAAGTTCCCTATTTTGTGTAGGTTCAGCTATGAAAAGTACGTCGGATGCCAGTGAGATAAGAATACAGTGTCCGTGCAATAAGTACGACGCGGACGACGTAACCCACGCACTTCTTACTTGCACGTTAGTATATTTTTCATACATGGAATCAATAGAAGCTTTTATTTTTAACTACCTCGTTGGATGAGTATTTATGGATGAAGTATTCGTATTAGATGTCGCATGTTCTATTGAGTGAAAGTGAATACGGGCATTAGAATTACAGCAGCGTTGTATAATGTCACTATATATAATAACATGAAAACGTCTCGTCAAACATATTGCGTAGCTATACAGTGAGAATCAGAAAGGTGTCGTCATAATTATACGTATGCCATTACTTTCGATCCTTATTAGCGACATTATCGAATGGTGTTATACAGTGTTTTTTTTCCGAAATAAATGGGTTCGAATCCAGGTTAGTAAAATTATTTTTCAAAAATCTAATAATTTAGTTTTAGTTTTCATCAAAATCGGGCTCGAGACTCCTTTGAGTATTTTTCGCTATTCTCATGGTTTCGGATTTGGCCATCCACGCCCACTTCGAAAATTAATAAGAAAAAAAATAAACTTATACAGGTATAAGTATATTTTTTTAAAACATTGCTCCACACTGGGAATTTCTCCTGTATCGCCGTGGGTGCGTTTACAAACATTTAAACTCGATAAGCTGGTGGGTACCAACTACCAAGCTTCATAGCCTGGCCCACCGGCGCAAGGTTGCATGTCTGTCGGTCTTTTACAGGCTGTACTTCAGTGAGTGTGCCCAAGAGCTCCACGAGATCATTCCACAATCTCCCTTCTTCCATTGGGAGTCCAGACGTACTGCGGGTTATCACCCATTCCCTGTCGATGTTCCACACATTCGCACGAAGAGCTTTGCTACATTGTTTACTATGCGCACAGCCAAGGAGTGGAATTCCCTGCCTTCGTCGGTGTTCCCAAGTTCATAATGACCCCAATCTATTTAAGTCGCGAGTTAATAGGCTTCTTTTGGGTTAGCTCGTTCCATCGTCGACCTCATCTCTGTCCTCAGGACTAGATTGAGGTCAAGAGTAGGCCCATTTAATATAAAAAAAACTCACATACACAAACAGTCAAACCCGGAACACGCAGCGCAGCAGTCAATCGCTCAACCACTACGCCAACCTTGCCGTAAGAAATTGAAGGGCCACACCCTTTTCACACCAAATTGAAGGGTGTGGTACATACCATTAAACTGAATAACTTTCCCTAGCACGAGTGCGCGGTGTAAACGTAACGTAAATACGTCGATTTTTTAAACGAAAATAAAATTATCCCATAGCATTTTAGTTAAATTGCTTAGACTGGAAGCCGACCCCAACATATATATATAGTTGGGAAAAGGCTAGGCAGATGATGATGATCTTTGCAATAAGCACAATCAGTATCATCCATAAATATGAATAAATTGCTAAAACGATGAATATAATTATTATAATGTGAAACTAGTATTTTTAATTTTAAAACCGACATAAATTTACGTTACGTTAAGTGGTAATGCGGGAGGTCTTTTCTCCATACAAACGCTCTCGCCGAAAACGTCGTGAGGAAAGTTTTGACTATGACTGTGGATGGGTGTAAGAGTAGAGGAAGACCAAAGAAACGATGAATGGAGTGTGTGAAGAATGATATGGCACGAAAGCAGGTGTCTGATGAGATGACGAGTAATAGAGAAGAATGGAAGAAGAAGACATGCTGCGCCGACCTCAATTGAATTGGGACAAGGGCAAGAGAATGATGAAACGCTCTCGCCTGTTTTCTTTCTGGTTTATGGCTTTACAGCAAAGATTTGTTTTACAGTAAAATAAATATCAAACTCTTCTATATCCCTACATTTTCCTTTTTGGCGATACATTACAATTATCTTTATTAGCACTAGAACCTTTACAAAATGCTCAAAATTGCCTATTTAAACCGCTGTCAGTAGAGGCCTAGTGTACAAATTTGACAAATATTAATGAAAAAATAAAAACATAGGGACACAGTATAATATATCCTTCTTATTCAGTTTATGAAATATCTTTTAAATTGGTCCAATATTGGAGGACGACATAGTCGAGAGCCAAACCTCGAATTATGCTATTCAGTCGGCTCTGCAGTTGTCTTTATCGCACCAATGTCGAAATCGCGATCGCAGAGCGACAGCGATAGTTTCTTAAAACACATAATTCCTCGTGCTAGCTTCTCCGATTACTAAAGCATCGACTTAAAATGTCGGTTCCATGGAAAAAATGTTGTTCAGTTCGTCGGTCTGGACCACGTCTTTCTAATACAGGTATTTCTACGCTGCTTGCATATTTGGAGAATAAAAGCGTTATGTTCCGTAACTATAGCTTATATCGAACTCCCTTTCAAAGGTACTGCGGCACCCAACAACACGCCGCATGCTTCGGTCTGTCCCGTGAGAACGCGGCGCGAGAACAGCGTCACTGCTGTACGGAGTGCTCTGATATGGAGCCGAGTAGAGAGCCTACTGACCAACGACTGGCGTCTCTGAGCATTAAGAAGAGAGAAGTGAGTCACTGAAAGATTTTTTGTTTGTCCCTCATTGCTATAGCCGCATCACATAATTACGATGTCCTAATTCCTGTTCTACTTCTTGTGAAACTCCACCTACACTTTTAGGGACCTGTCCGAATCCTCCACTAATGCTGTCGAGGTGGCAGACTACTAGTCCTTGCACCCACATCATTAAGTAACAAAGTACTAAAGGCTACAAATTAATTAACTATACAATAATTATTAATTTGTGTAGTTGAACTGCCTTGTTGGTCTAGTGCTCACAAGCGCTACTGCTGAGCATGAGTTCCTGGGTTCGATTCCCAGGTCGGGCAATGCCATTGGGTTTTTCCTTCAGGACATTCTCAATAGCAGCCTGGATTTGTGCCCAGTTGCTAGCAATTGGCTCATGTGTTATTGCAGGGGACTTAAACATTTCGCTAATTAGCCCTCTGCCTATTAACCCTTCAGGAAAAGGCGTGATGTTGCGTTATGTAGATCGTAGTTGCAAGACGACTTATTTTGCCCACAGTGCCTATGCATATTCCGTCGCACCATAGAGTGGTGCACTCGAGTGCCGGCCATGGGAGCGCAGGACCTCGTCGACAAGTTCGCCCTATCGCCCGCGAACGCTTCTAAACTGATGAAGCTGTTGCATTCACACGGCATTATTGACCAAGGGTCGGATTCTGAGTAAGTGTATATTAGTTTTTGTTGTTCTGACTAACATTAACAGTTTGAGGAATTTACTTAGCCATGGTTATTTAAGGCATTTTTGGATTTGGGTTCTGCCTTATTTTTTTTATTGGTGAACCATAAACTTTTTCCTCTGTAATAAATGTTCTACTCTAAGGTTAATGTAACTATGTCATCATTCATAGCTATAAGCAAAGGTTATTCAGCATTTTTGCTTAGAAACAGATTTATATCTCTGTTATTATTTTAAAATTCCTTAATTCCCAGTCTAATTTCACCACGCGAAATAAACCAAGAGCAGCTAAAATCGGTGAAGAGTCAATACTTCCAATACGAAGAACCAGACTTAGTCGACCGTTTGATCCAAGAGACTCTTTCTCAAAGCAGTCAACCCGACCCAGTAGGAGAGGTCCTTAGTCCTATGGAAAAGGTAAACCTACAGAATGCTACCATACTTGGGAAGATTATAGAGCCTGAACCAATCAAAGTGGTCGAAGACAAGACTTTGAAAGAGTATAGAGATGCTATTATGTGTGATGTGCAAGAGGAACAGGGGTTACCGTTGAGTGGTAGTCATAACCCGGTCAATGTGGAAGATTTGGGTAAACGAACCGGGAAGAGGAAGTCGACTGCGGCTAAAAGGACTGGAGTTAGAACTAAAAGGGCTAGAGCCTCTCATGATTAATTTAATTTCGTTTAAGTAAATAGAAATGTAGTAGTAGAAAAAAATGATAATTTTTAATGTTCTATTTTTAAGCCTTTCATTTTTCACAAAATAAAACTTTGTTATGTTGATTACCTAGTTTGTTGAAAACTTTCATGTTATTCAAATTAAAAAAATATCAAGGTATTCAGTATCTTAAATTAGTATTTTCTTTAATTGTTATTGGCAAAGCATTTCATATAAAAGAAGATACGTACATTTAAAAAAATGTTTTATTGAACAACAAACTTAGTTATGAAACAAACACGATTTTTACGTACAAATACACTTTAACAGCGAATCAAACACAACAGCAAAACATACTTAAAATTATTATTGCTTTCACTAATTCTTCGGGAACTTATAACGTCACATTGTTTTAATTAGAAACAAAAGTATAAAAGTCGCTTGGTTCAAGTTGAATAATCTTTACTAGCCCAAACATACTCATTGTTCCTATTCTGGATTACTTACTACAATATGATTGTACTTATTGGTCTATATGCGTGATAATTATTAAATTATCTGCATGATCGCATCGACCATTATTTAGATAATTCTAAGATATCTATCATGTTGGCGGAGTTCCTCTAGCTAATTTAGTTTGACCCTTTATATGACCAACGCAATGATCACCTAAACCTATCAAATATGACAATTTTATCGTTATCACGGACACTTCACTGAAGGAGTCCTCAAACGCTCGAAGTCTCCAAAGTTAGTGAACACTCGTCCCCAGTACTTGGGGTCCGCTGCGGGATCCAACTCCTGGTTGTTGGGAGGCACCGCGGTTGCGTTCACTCTATCTAGCACAGATAGTAATGCTTGCAGAATTTCTGGTTTTCTGGGGAAGAAAATTGACAATTTAGAATATTTCTTCTTTGAGATTTTAGAAGTTTTCGGCTCAGAAATGCACTGTGGACTGTGGTTAATTACGAACTATTGTGCATTTATTCAAAGAGGTTGGACGATTTTTGATTGAAGCTTGGGCTGCGGAACTACCGCCATTTTATTTTATTTTATTTAAAAATAGGAGCCAATGCAAAATACGGTCTAAGACAGGCATCGCCGATGTTGGCGATAAGCCTGCGAAGCTAAAGTGGGACTGGACGGGTTTGATACGTTTCTAGGATGAAACCGGACAGATGGCCGAAGAACAGACACAGTAGGGGCCTAAAGACGGGCGTCGTAACCAAGGCAGGCCCAAAAAACGCTGGCGTAACGATGTGGACGCATTTGTAACGGATTGGCCGGAGAAGGCAAAAGATAAAGAGAACTGGTAAGCCATGGGTGAGACCTTTGCTCAGCAGTGAGACAGAACAGGCTGATCAAAAAAGGAGCCACGCATAAAACCTGTATTCATCAATAGCTGTTATCAATATAAACAATGCTTATATTAATTTTGGAAACGTGACGCTTTAGAAGATTTTGTCACATGAAATACTTGTTTGTATTGACACCAGCTTTTGATAAATAACGGTTTTGTGCGTGGCTACTATTTTGAAAACTGAATAAAATGGTGTGAAAGGGTCCCCCGTAAAAGGGTTTGACGAAAGATGCTTGTGAGCTGTTATGTATGTGGGTAAGCTTAACTAAAGAGCCAATAAACCGTCTGCGTTGCATTGACGTGTCCCGTATATAACACTGGCGACGAGCGTTGTTACCGATACGATATACTTACGCGTGTGAACATTTTGATTGGACGTATAGAACCGTTTGATTTAGCAATAATTAGGATGCGTATGTTCGACGGATCAATCAATTTATTACATTGAACAAAGTTGACGATACGTTAAAGTTAGCCACTTTAGTGACGGTGGTAGTGCCAGGCATTTTTTCTTTAGTCAATAATATTAACGACGCGTTTAGACATCACCCGCATGTCCAAAGAGTCTAACAGGGTACTTACTCATCAGCCATATTTCTTCGCTCGCAAGGATCTGCATTGATGTCAAAGAGGCACGGTGCTACCAGCGGCTTGCACGGTGTGAGTGGAATACTCTTGTCGCACTTTATTGTAGACCCATCTCTGAATGATAAATCGTGATTAAATAATCTTAGATCAAGCAGATTACAAAAGTATTTAAGGGTCTTGTCAAAATTAAGGGAACCCCGTGTGGAATGGGGAACGGAACTCGCTCGTGCCAATTGAGTTACATAACTTGTATAGAGGTTTTCTCGACGCGCGCGTCGCATTCGCCTTAAATAAACTTTCATGTGATGTTCCGAGAGTATTACAATAAGTTTCTTTGTCTTAGATATCTAAGATATCTACTTTATCATCTGTCGAAAGAAACTTACCTGATGCTTTTAATCTTGTCTTGACTAGGAATTTTAGTAATCTTGCCGATGGCCTCGGCAGAATTGCTTTTGTAAACCAAATCATAGTCGTATGTGCCTTCACGACCGCCCGGCCCGTACCAATAGTCCCAGGAACCATTGTAATTTGTGCCTGAAAATATCGTATTTATCAAAATTTAAGAGATATCGCACAGAACCGGGAAGTGTGGTAGAAGAAAGGGGAGGCGTATACCCAGCAGTGGGTGATCCCGGGCTGATATGATGATGATGATGATGAAGAGATAAGTAGAAACAATCTTAGTATTAAAAAAAAACAAGCCAAGTTAAGTATTCTTAACGCCCAATGGGCAAAAATGTATGGGAGTTGGTCTACCTACTCAACACTAACGCCATCTATGGATGTGAGTAGTTAATAAGTAGTTGATCAAATTACGGATAGCTTTTATGCCGAATATTATTATAGATATTATTATTATTCTTTACATTTATAAAGGAGCTCGTGGCTAAATAATAACTGCCGCTCGAGACAGTGGTAGGGACCACTGTCTCAATTATACAAAATGAGGTGGAATCATGACACCACTGCTGGAACAGCCTATTGGCCAGAAAGGAATGGAATTTATATAAGACCAGTTTTGACACAGCCGCTGGTCACTTATGTTGCTATAGATAATGAAGAATTGTTCTATTCGGCGTAAATATTTTACTTTAACTTGTTTTTCGGAAACATCTCTGGAACCCCATTGCCTACACCTTAACGGCCAATATAACAAAATAAAGTACACACAATAACTTTTTCAACGACTTATGTGACGTTACTGTTGAGTAGGTAGACCGCAATGCTCACTCTCCTTTACAATCAACGGCAAAACTAAATTTGATTTTGATACCTAGTGTGTTAATGAAAAACAAAGTTACTGCTCCAGTTTGACGAAAAAGTTGCATAACTCAAAAACTAAATATAAATAAATATAAAAATATTCGTTGAAAGTTTCTATTACGTTCTACACACCTACATTTTGCAAACAGAATTTTCCTCTTACTTTAGTAATTAGAAGGGGGCGGGGGGCACAAATTTAACGGCTTAAATAGCAAATATCTTAACAGTCATTGACTTGAGATAAAAAGTGTTTTAGGAAACTCGATATCATTTTTATCAAGAGCTGTCGATAGACATATCACACAGTTATACATATACCTTGAATTTTTTGACGGACAGGGCGAATCTATAAGGGTTCCGTTTTAGCCATTTGGCTGCGGAACCCTAAACGGCAACACATATAATGTTTCTGAATATGTGATGCAAAAGTATATTAAGAAGATTTGAGATAATTCGTAAAAAGAAATAATGCAGTAGGTATGTCAGGGCGGCACACGTACTATCAAAGGACCAATTTCAATAAAATATTCTTTCTGTAAGTACATAAAATCAGGTTGCTGCACCAGAAAGCGGCTTTGATTTATTTTAAGATATATTAAGCACAAGGGTTGTACATCGAGGTTAAGCCGCGCTTGCCTAGGTAGGTCCTTAGATGGGTGTCACTGTTCATCCATTTAATACCGAGTTTCCCCGGCAGACATTAGTAGAGCTTTGACACTCGTTACAGATAGTGGCCCGAAAGTCTGACAACCAGTCTTACCAAGAGGTATCGTATTATCCAGTACTATCTGGTTGTGGGGCAGATAAGTAGTCACTCCATGTAAAATACTGGTATTCAGCTGCATCCGGTTGGACTGGAAACAGACCGGAAAAGGCTAGGCAGATGAGATGAGTTACCTTTATGGACTTTCCAATTGTCCACAGTAATGGAAGCAAGTCCCCAGATGTCATCTATGTTATGCACTACCGTAGTTCTCTGAGATGGCAGATCTTTGGATAACGCCTCCCATAAGTCGAAGCCGTCAATGTTCCTATCTGTAAATACGCTGAAATCAAAATATTTGATTAGAACAGTGTTACAATCAGCTCATTCTGAAAAATGCCAGTCTATCTAATTTAGCTTGGTTTGGGGACTAAAGGTCAGCGCTCACTCAGCTTTTGCCGCGCCATCGTTAACGTGGAGGTCGTCAACACTGTACAGACAGACCGACACACATAGTTACATTAGCATTCTTGCATTCTTCTTTGTTGTGTATTCCCATAATTATCTAATTAAAATATTAGCTTCGACCAGAACTCTGCCACATCGACTTTTTGACGATTATAATAGTGTAGCCACCACATCGCAATTAAATGGAGTTAAACAAATCTATACATATAATAAATCTGTAGACTTGGCGTTACATTGAAAATATTTAGAAAAAAATAGTAGGGGTGTTATAGGATCACATACAGAACCCATTTCTACCATTTTTAGAATTTTTGTCTGTTTGTCTGTTTTTCGGTTTGTCGGTTTGCCTGTTCGTTTGTGCGCGCATCATGTAAAAACCGCTCATTGTATTCAAAATCGAAAAAAATATTGATACCTAGGAAGCATTGTTCCGAGTAACATTTAGCGTTTGTTTCATCAAAATCGACCAACAGATGCAAAAGATTTTGATGTTTAAAATTTAGTTAGTAACCTCATACGCGATTTCTATGATAAATTTAATTATTTACGTAAATAGGTATTAGCCGAAGTGTAGTCGGAATAACTGAAAATGAATTTGGTTTTATTTTTCCTTTTGTGTTTACTCTTTGCATGGAAGTAATAAGTACTACTTACAACCCATTACGAAATAAAATCTCTAAAAAGTTTAAAAATCGAAACAAAATTAAAATATGATAAAATCCACGACGTTGTAAATTTGTTCAGTGCGGGAATCAAACCCGCGACACGCAGCGCCGCAATAAATTGCTCAGCCACTGCGCCAATCGTGCCGTTATATAACTGTGGTTATGGCTCCCTCGGACATTGCTGCAACTTTGCTTAAGGGTGGCCGGACTGTACACTCTATTTTAAAATTGCCGCTGAATCTTGCAAGCGAAGGTACCCCAACATGCAACATCAATCACAAAACCGGGGGAGTCCTTTTGCAGCAGTGGAAGTTTATAGGTTAGGACTAGTGCACAATGTCACAGAAGTATGCATTAGAGGCGTTAAACCGCAGCTTGCAGGACATCCGCGGTAACCAGGCGCTGACAGTGAGTAATGGGCTAGCTCGCTGTCCGACCGTCTTATGACGACAGGCAGTGTCGACGGAGCGTTCGTGTTCCACGTGCGCCTCAAAAAGATCCAACTCAGCAAACCGGAAGGGATCCGAACGGGGCCGATGCCTGCCGGGGCTGCGGGACTGTTCGAAAGAGATACCACGGCCCTGGAACACTAAGGGCTAAGAAGGAACATTACATGCACGTTTTTCTCAATTTGGGGGTTAATATAAAAAATAAATAGTAGTTGTGTGAGTGCTGTCGCCAAAGAACGAGCGGGTCAGTAAAAAAAATATTGACATGATCGTCGGCGATTCAAAATATACACATCCATAGACACTGCGATGGCTAATGACGATAGTACTGCCTATCCCGTTGAATTTCTCAACTCTCTGGAGTTAACGGGCGTGCTGTCCCATCAGCTGGAGCTTAAAGTTGGCGTTCCAGTTCCGGTCATGCGAAACCTTAATGCAACCAGACTGTGCAACGGCACCAGGCTTGGTATCACAGAACTGGGCAGTAACATTATAAAAACGGAGCTGCTAAAGGAGAGAGCGTTTTAATACCCCGCATGCCAAGTATTTCAAATAACTTGCCATTTCAATTTAAGAGGTTACAATTTCCCTTAATATGTGAACGTCAGATTCGCCGGTCAACAGTCGTATGTAGCTTTGAAATTGTGCCTATAAATTACTTATCAATTACTTATATTTGCTTACCATGATGAGAGAATTGCTTATTTCATAAGTAAAAAGAATTAAAACATTTAAGGTTGACCAGCCATTCTGATATCAGAATGGCTGGTTAATCTCTGTAGAGTAGTAACTATGAGGAATTACTGAAATTTTCATGGGCGAAAGATTGCTTATCAATTGCTTATTTCACAATTTATAAACAAAGGCCCTGTTTATTCACTCTTTACGCTAGCCAGGAGTTTAAAAGCCTCTGCGCCTGTTAAAATATGGGAGCAAACTGACGTATGTTCGTACTTGTTACTTTATTTTCTGTAATAGCCAAACGGTGCCTAGTTCTATATTATTTGTAATCATATCATCTTCCTGCCCTTGTCAAATGTTATTTGGGGTCGGCGCACCACGCCACGGTATCCTTTAATCCTTTTTTAGGGTTCCGTACCCAAAGGGTAAAACGGGACCCTATTACTAAGACTCCGCTGTCTGTCTGTCTGTCTCCAGGCTGTATCTCATAAACCGTGATATCTAGAAAGCTGAAATTTTCACAAATGATGTATTACTATTGCCGCTATAACAACAAATAATTAAAATAAAAAAATAAAATTAAGTGGGGCTCCCATTGTATTGTATAACGGGCTGGTGTCCGCAACTCCACGTCAAATGCGCGTATTTTGCGTGCGGGTGGGAAATTCATTCGATCCACCCCAGCTCCCCGAGAAAAGCCAGCAGCGCCTTGATGTCGCTGACCATCTCGCGGAGAGTACCTGGGTTACCGAAGTACTTTGCCCTGTATGATGCAACCTCTGGGCAGTGCAGAAGCACGTGGGCTGCTGTCTCATCTTCCTCCATGCAGGCTCGGCACAGGGGGCTGTCTGTGACTCCTATGGCAAAGAGGTGTTTGTTAAAAGAGCCGTGTCCAGTGATGGCGGCTGTAATTGTGCGCAGCTGTATTTTAGTCAGCCGAAGCGCCTTTTTCGTGAAGCGGCCGTCGATGGTAGGAAGTGCATCCTTGGCCTGCCTACACTCACCATGGTTTAGCCACAGTTTGTGGTGTTGTTCACTGGTTCGTTTCCTTACCAGTGTGCGTAGGTACCCGAAGGGGAGTGGCACTATGGGTTCAGGTCCCATTGCTGCCATGCTCGATCCCCTTCTAGCGAGTTCGTCCGCTGCGTCGTTGCCTCGGGACTCGCTGTGTCCTTTTATCCATTGAATGGTTATGTTATTGAGATGACCAACCTGGTTCAGACGTTGATGACACTCGTGTATTAACCCAGAGTTGACTGTGTGGTTGTTTAATGCTAGTAGTACAGCCATGCTGTCTGAGAGTATTCGAATTGAGTGGTCCACCACTTCCCTGGCTAAGATGGCTGATGCCGCCAGGGCAATGCCCATGCATTCTGCCTGAAATACTGTGTTATGGACCCCCAATGGTGCGGCTATGTGGATGTTGAGATCCTCCGAGAAGACTCCAGCTCCAGTACCGGTACCTGTCTTAGACCCATCCGTGAAGACCCGTACTTCCGCGGGGCTTAGGCCCTCGCAGCGGTGATCCTCGTGGAGTTGGATTTTGTATTTTTTGTCGAATACGAATTGCTTAGGTATCCGATCGTTAATCGCTTTCGCTAGGGGGAACTCGTTATGAAATCCCTCCAGTATCGCAGTGTGCTGTGTGTACTTCTTACCCCAAAGTTGAAGTGTTTCAAGTCGTACTGCCGCCATCGTCGCTTCCTGCTGTATGAACAGATCGAGCGGGGGGAGCCCTAACATGGCTTCTAGAGCCGCGGTCGGGGTAGTCCGCATGCAGCCTGTAGTCGCCATGCAGGCAAGTCTCTGCATACGTTGCAGTTTGGTAAGTAATCATGGGTCGGATCACCGTGGGGCTCCCATACAACAGATATGATTTTTTTGCCGTTTTTATAGATAATGGTACGGAACCCTTCGTGCGCGAGTCCGACTCGCACTTGGCCGGTTTTTCTTTCATATCATTCCTCACACAATCCATCCATCTTTTCCTTGGTCTTCCTCTCCCTCTCCATCCATCAACATTTATATTCATCATATATTTTATTATTCTCACCAGACTCAGTAATTAGAAAAATGTGAGTTTGCGTCAAATTATTATAAAAATGTTATTTAAATTACATAAAGTTATAACGCACATGATTTGGAGATCACCTTATAAGCAAGAAGATGCTTGTGTTAGGTGTTGCTTGTGGCTCTTCCACTGAACATTAAACAATGTGTGCAATTGAAAAAATACTATAAATAATAGTGTTATTGGGGTATTCCATCAGGAATTTCTCAATAGCAGTCCCGGAAACTAGATTTGTGCCCGGTTGGTGGAATAGAATTTAATAGGCTCGCCCCCTATCACATGGGACTTCAACATAACGAACAGCGAAATGTGGGTGTACCATAAGGTACACCTCTGCCTAACCCGTCGGGGATTACAGGCGTGATGTTATGTTATGTGTGAGAACTGACTGGCTGATCAAAATGTGATAATATGGGTGATGACTTCAAAATGCGTCCTTTTGGGTACTGTAATTCTGGGCGCAGAGATCCGAAACAAAATTAAATTAGGCGACGATATATGGCTTTAAACCGTTTATTTTGGCCCTATACAACCTTCTCTTCAAAGTAAACCATCACACGCACGGCACTGAACAAACAACATATAATTGACCGTGTGAGAAGCATGGACTGCACAATTGAATGCCTGTCACTTTTATGGTTTGGTCCTGGGATCTGTTAATTGTCATTGTAAAAGCCAGGGAAATTGTAACCTCTTAAATTGAAATGGTAAGTTATTACTACTACTACTACACTACTACTACTACTACTAGTTGAACTAGCGAACCCTGGTTTACGATAGGCTACTTATACCTGTGACAAATCGTTTGAAATAGCCGTTCTATTCTAATGCAAGCAATGACAGTAGTCAGTTGTCAAACAGTAGCCCCCTAAGTTAATAGCGCGATAATATATAGTCTATGTGTTATTCCAGACTATAATCTATCTCTGTTCCAAATTTCATCCAGATCCGTTCAGCCGTTCTGGCGTGATTGAGCCACAAACATCCATCCAAACTTTCGCATTTATAATAGTAGTAAGATAAGAAGTAAGAAGTAAGATAAGATAGTAAGAAGTAAGATAGATGTTATGTTATTTATTTGTACGACTACATAAATAAATAAGAATAATTTTATTAGACGTTTTTCAATAAAAAAACCCGTTGTCTTTCATTTTTATCTATATTTATATACACTCACATTTTTCTAATTACTGAGTCTGGTGA
Source organism: Eurois occulta (assembly GCA_950022335.1). Taxonomy (NCBI): domain Eukaryota; kingdom Metazoa; phylum Arthropoda; class Insecta; order Lepidoptera; family Noctuidae; genus Eurois; species Eurois occulta. Next base: position 4,167,775 of record OX465486.1, read on the forward strand.
GAATAATAAAATATATAATGTATATAAATGTTGATGGATGGAGAGGGAGAGGAAGAACAAGGAAATGATGGATGGTTTGTGTGAGGAATGATATGAAAGAAAAAGGATTAAAGGATACCGTGGCGTGTTGCGCCGACCCCAAATAACATTTGACAAGGGCAGGAAGATGATATGATTACAAATAATATAGAACTAGGCACCGTTTGGCTATTACAGAAAATAAAGTAACAAGTACGAACATACGTCAGTTTGCTCCCATATTTTAACAGGCGCAGAGGCTTTTAAACTCCTGGCTAGCGTAAAGAGTGAATAAACAGGGCCTTTGTTTATAAATTGTGAAATAAGCAATTGATAAGCAATCTTTCGCCCATGAAAATTTCAGTAATTCCTCATAGTTACTACTCTACAGAGATTAACCAGCCATTCTGATATCAGAATGGCTGGTCAACCTTAAATGTTTTAATTCTTTTTACTTATGAAATAAGCAATTCTCTCATCATGGTAAGCAAATATAAGTAATTGATAAGTAATTTATAGGCACAATTTCAAAGCTACATACGACTGTTGACCGGCGAATCTGACGTTCACCTTAATATTGGCTTTTACAATGACGGCCAAACCATAAAAGTGACAGGCATTCAATTGTGCACTCCATGCTTTTCACACAGTCAATTATATGTTGGTTGTTCAGTGCAGCTTGCACGTGCTTGCGCAATATAATAAGTCTTTTAATATTGTCTACAAAACAGTATTAGAATAAAAATAGTGCCTAATAAGGCGTGTGATGGTTCAGTTTGAAAAGAAAGTTGTATAGCGGCGCCAAAATAAACGACTTATAAGCCATATCGTCCCCATTTAATTTTGTTTGGGAGTTCTTTTTGTAGTCATCAACCACATTATCACATTTTGATCAGCCAGTCAGTTCTCCAACATCACGTCATGTAATCCCCGAATATTTAGGCAGAAGTGTACCTAATCGTACACCTACATTGCGCCAGTTAGGTTGAAGTACATGTGATAGGGGGCGAGCTTATTTCCACCAACTGGGCACAAATCCGGATTCCGTGGCTGCTATTGAGAAATTCCTGATGGAGTAACCCAATAACACTATTATTTATAGTTTCTTTTTCAATTGCATACATTGTTTAATGTTAAGTGGAAAAGCGGAGGCATGTCCTTGCTTAAAAGGTGATCTCTAAATCATGTACGTTATAACTTTATGTAATTAAAATAAACATTTTTTTAACACTGCCCGACGCGGGCATCGATCCCAGGACCTCATGCTCAGTAGTCGCACTTGCGACCACTCGACCAACGAGGCAGTTTCTCACATACACACCAAAATTTCCACGCGAACGAAGTCGCGGGCAACAGCTAGTATATAATATAATTGTGGCACCTGGTATTGCCTCCCGCAGCCCTGTAGAATGTAGGTAGCCAGTCAACAAGGTGGAACGTCTGATTTGCGACTCGAGATTTTTGTTTTATTAGAGGACTCCACAAAAGGCCTGCACCGCGAACTCCGCCTTCCCACAATGTATTTTTTACCTAAAATAGAAACAGAATAAAATAAATAACACGCCTGTAAGCTCGAAAGGGTAGGCTGAGGTGTACCATCGTGTACCTTGAGTAGGTACACCCACATTTCGACAGATATGTTTAAGTCTACTATGTAATAGGGGGTGAGCCTATTTACATTAACTAGACACTTATTTATAATCTGAACTACAGGCTGCTACTGAGAAATTCCTGTTGGAAAAACCCAATAACACTTTGCCCTACCTGAGTACCTGGGAATCGAACCCAGGACTTAGCTCATCAGTATAATAGTGCTAATGGTGGTAATAATTTCGCCTTTTACTCACCCCCTTCAGAGGATAGTTAGAAGCAGCATTAGAATTAAACCCTGCTGCTGCCCCGCCGTTGTCGGAGCTGAACAAGATGATCGTGTTATCCAGCAAGCCTTTCTTTCCTAAGGATTCCACCACTTTGCCCACTGACTCGTCCAACTTTGCCAGCATACCTGGGGAGTAACAGAGTTTTATGTTTGAAAAAGTATTTGAATATTAGCCAGCCTATTATATATAATCTGCGCCCAAACCCGCATACGTATAAAAACTATTATAACACCATTTTCTTATGGCTGAAAGTTTAATGAAAAACGTTATTGTAACGCTATTGTATTATTTACCCGACTGCGCGACGCAAAGGAGGGTAATGTGTTTATGCTATTTATGCAGGTGGCGTAATGCTTAAAAGTAAACTATAACTAAAATAAATTTAACAGTTGCAAGTAATGATAATGAGGTATTCAAATATGTATTTGGTAACGACCTGCCTGATCTAGGTTTATTGAAGCCTGTGTTTCAGACCAGGTAGTGGCTAACATTTGTCTGCAATATGCGTGTTACGGGTTCGGTAACAACTTCACGGAACAAAATATTTGTACGGAGCACTTTCAATACCTGTTCTGTGTCTGGATACTAGTTTTGTGAGATTTACATTTGTGACGGTATCAACAGAACAGGTTGACATATCGAATTTTTATCAGTATTTCAGTTATTACCGCAAAAAAAAAATACTAAGAAGGGCTGAGGATCCCACTCCTCACTCGCATTTTTGTGATGCACCTATAACAGAACTACTTATGCAAAAATAAAACCGACTTAAAAAAACAAAAAAGTGAAAAGTCGGAAGTCGGTGACTTTTGTTTGTTTGATTTAGTTTTTTTGTCAACGACTTCTGAAGCTACAGTTCTGAAGTTCTTCTGAAGTTAAAGTCAAAAACACAAAAAACTGAAAAATACAACTAAAAATTTTTCCATTTTTTTTTGTAATATCCTATACAAATATTTGCTATGCATTTATTTTACATTGTTAACAATTCATTTCATGATAATAGGCTTACCAATAAAATGGGACTAAAAATACCTAACTGTCGAAATGTGGGTGTACTGTCCTGTGTACCCCCTCAGAGCGTACAAGCGTGATGTGTTATGATGTTGTGTAAACAATAAACATCCTAGCGATTGCAGCAATCATGAGAGACTTGGTGTCTATTATTGAAGAGTTCTGTTTCATATCTCCGAAGCCCATAATCATAAATCATGACAATATTTCTATGGTGGTCCCATAGAAATCTTATATAGAATACTTCGGATCTTATATAGAATACTCTTTCAAACAAAAAAAGAATTTTCCATATCGGTTCAGGCGTCATCGAGTAAACGGTGAACATACATAAAAAAAGAACGAATTGAGAACTTGAACCTGAGAAGACGATGAATTGATAACCTCTCCTCCTTTTTTGAAGTCGGTTAAAAAACAATAATTAATACAGTAGTAACCTAGAACTGTCAATAAAACTATAAGCAGGGCATGGATAAAGGTTTGTGTCAGAAATAATTTTTTAATCGGTGAGTACTGCAAAAGAACTAGAAAAAGTTCAAGCAGACAACACAAACCTGCATATTTGCGCCTCTGCGTATCATTGATGTAAGAGAATCTATCAATGACATCGTCAGGTGCTCTCAGAAACTCGGATGGGTTCCCACTGTGCATTGCAGAATGTGCTACCATCAAGAATAATGGTTCACTCTTGTTGTGAGCGTTTACCACCTGAAAGAAAAAACCACTTCATCATTCATCGAGCTCCAAGATTCTGACTGTCTAGTTTGGGCTCACTAGCAACAACACTATGTTAAGTTAGTTATGTTGGAGTTGTTTAGTAATTTATGTTACTTGCACTGACTGGACAGGTCGATAAAAATCTGTGTGGGTCTTTCTTCAAAAGACTATCTCAGACACTAATCGGCATAGTCGTCATGTGAGTTGACCAAGATTATGTCTGGACCTTAAAAGAGACTATGACCTCTGAGTTTGTTTCAGCTGTTTATCCTCAGAGTGGACCGGTACGAAACGGCCCCATCTAGTTTTAAAAATATACTATGTCTATTAATAAATGAATATTTTAAGCCACTGGCATCCCTTGTGTATAATTGTAGCTGCTTATGTATTACCTGGATAAAGAAAAAACCTAAGTATTTCTATTATAATCAGTCTTGACGAAAAACTAGGCACAAGAAACGGTGCAACTTTTAATAAGCAAGAAGCTAGATAATTATAATTAGCTTACATATTTAAATCTTTTTTCAAGAATTCCTACTAATTAAGGCGTCTATTGTTACGGAAGTTATTTATTAATTAAATTACTTACTTTTACTGCTTCTTTAGTGTAAATATCCGTCGCATACTGACCAAATAGATCATAAGCGACCTCGAAACCTGGAACAAAAATCATAAAACTTGACGATCTGAAAGAGACTAAAGTAACACTTTGTTGTTTATACACATATTCTTTCTTAAGTTTGGCAAAGCAGTCATTTTCTGTATTGTGTCGTCATCTGCCTAGGGTTTTCCCAACTATGTTGGGGTCGGCTACCAGTCTAACCGGATGCAGCTGAATACCAGCATTTTACATGGAGCGACTGCCTATCTGACCTCCACAACCCAGTTAGTACGGGGAAATACGATACTCCTGGGTAAGACTGGTTGTCAGGCTTTCGGGGCTTGTCGGACCAACCTAGGCAAGCGCTGCAGATCAAGCTGGAGATCGACCCGAACGGTTGTTATTATTTAGCTAAGAGCTTCGCCGAATTTTCTGCGTTGTGTAATACTTACTAATTTTAATTTATTATCACTTAAAAATGATATTCGGTAACAGGATGTTATCAGTAACATCCCAGAGTCTGTAGCTCACCTCTGTTACATGGCACACCTTGTGTAGGTGTATAGTATGGCATCATTTTTTATACAAACAGGTAACTTTTATATTTTAGCTTTTAAATACTTAGAAAGTCTAGAATCTAGAGTTACCTCTCCTAAAGTCGAAGCCCCACGTTCCAAGTTCCATATTAGTGTGGTCATATAAATCGATCTTTCCACTCCAAAAGCCGACGTGGGAGTCAAATCTAGAAAGATGAATAGTTTATAAAGTTTGTGAAAACAAAAACGACGATTGATAAAAAGGGTTAGGGGGCTAATAATGAATCATGTTAAAATGATCAAAGACGCAAATTATATTATGAATTGTCAGTTTGTGACCATTTTACGAATTATTTCGTAATTCATATTATTATCCTATTATAATTCTGCTAAAGCGACAGTTTTAGGCCCCCTTGTTATACCTAATCACAATGTCGGATGATAATGTAGTTTTTTTACTTTTATTCGAACATCCATCCCCTTGCTCTTGGGGTGGGCAGACAACTTGATCATTGCTGCCACGTAATTTCAAAACACAATCGCGTTCCCACTACTATTCATTTTGACAATTCAACAACATTCATTGCGTTTTCAACGTTGTCCAACAGACATTGTTTTCAAACATAAGTAGCAAGCAATGTATTACAAATTTCTTCAAACTCCTTCGAAATGAGATGGAAAAGCGTATTACGGAATTGGGGTGTTGGTGTTTATCCTTTTGCTGCATCTTACACGGTCTTTCATAAAATTATGAATAACTAAATGTAGGTATTAAACTACTAACCCTCTGTTCAAAGGAAGATATTCCTTCTTGTAATGTCCCAGGTGCCATTTTCCAACTAGATGCGTTTTGTAACCTAGGTCTTTCAGGTACTCTGGAAGTATCTTCTCAGATAGAGGGAGCCCTCTCGGCTCTTCGCCACGTATAACGCTGTGTTGCATTCCTGGAAAACAATTAAAATAATCTCAAATAAAAATATTTTTTGAGAACTATATAGATATGCCTTTTACTTCTCCAGTATAGTTGTGTACGATTGCAAACATAAATCTCACATGAGTACCATGTGACATTTATGACAACAACTATTTAGACTATTAGAATATTTCTTCAGTCGGGAATCAAACCCGTGACGGCTGGTGTAGCAGCCAATCGCTCAGTCAACAATTGCGATAACCGTGTCGTCATTGTTGATATACTTGCTCTTACGATACGATTAGGAATATTAGGTGATTCGTTAAGAATAAAAACATCTAGCTATTGAAGGAACTTGGATTGGTATGGCATAGAAAGATGCGACGCTTTTCAGTATACAATTAACTTGCCAGAATTAAATATTTTATAAAGATAAAGACAAAGATATATTTATTTGGTAAAAACATGAGTAGGTAGGTATGTATACACTATACCAGGTCTTATAAATAAAAGAAAGTGGCTACATGTCTTGCCATATAGGAATGGCGTACAAAAATACTGGAGTCATAGTCTACTCTAGTCATTACTAGAGTCATAGTAAGTAATTATTATAAGGTTTCTCGTATTTCGGACTATGTGTATGTATTTTAATATACACCATTATTTTTAGGTCGTTCTGGAACCGAATACCTACCATTAACTAGATTATCGAACTCGAAACGATTGGGACTATTTTTTTCAAAAAGTAACAGTAAAAAACACGAAAGAATAAATTTAATGTTTTTTTTTGTGAAATAATGAACAATTTAGAAAGTACCTACGTTATTAATGCACTACGTACTTTAGTGGGTGGTATGTCTAATTATAAGTGATAAGATAAGATAAGTACATACAAATCCCTTAGTTAATAGCAAACCGTTCACGCACACAGACATACTACTTACATTCATACATTCAACATTCGTTTATACAGTCTACCCATTTAGCTATCAAATTAAAAATTCTACAAGAGAAGACGTTGTCACTGTTTCACTCACCAAACAAACGGATAAAGACCCGAGAGCACTGAGTAAGTATAAGTTGAATTCCCACAATTGAATTTCCCCCGGTTCCTTACGAGAGAAAAATCCATCTATTCAAATTTTCTATAAATTAATCTATTCTCCACAATAGATAGATATTAAGTACTCTTGTTGTGAAGAATTCAAGAAAATATGAAAATAGTACTTTTTGATATAGGTAAGTGGGGAAACTTTGTTATTGCATTCGAGTCGGAAAGGCGATGATGTTATTATATACATGGGTATCAAACGAAGTTTTTGAATACACTTTCTAAGAAATAAAATATTAGAACGGAAAGTATTTTTATCAGGAATTATTAGGAAACTATTTTTATAACTATTTAATTTGCTTTTTTCCGCGCTTTGCTTTCGCCAGATTGAAGAGAAAGCAAAGATATGATGCCGCTAAACAGCCTAATATAATAAAATGAAAATTCAAATATTTTTGAATTTAGAACACAAATAAATGTTAATTTGTTCATAAAAGTAAATATTTGTTTTAAATCATCATGTTTATCTATGATATTCTATTTATAAATACAATAATGTTTACGCCGCATATCTCTTCGCCGAGATTACAAAAAAACAATAACCGCCGAGTACAGTCATTATTATTAGTTATCTGAAATAAATATTTTTTTTTTATAATTTTTGTTTATTGGACTTAGTTTAAGTTAAGTACCAGTAGTAGTAGTTAGTTTTCTGTGGAAATGAAAAAACTTTATCGGTAAGTAGGTACCAACTTAATTTTGTTAATATGTATTTAGTGAAGTTAATAACATCTAGCTACTCACCAGTATGTATGGGGTATTTGCCAGTCATAAGCGCAGATCTGGACGGGGTACATATGGGGGTCACGTAGTAGTTCTGTAGCACGATGCCCGAGTACGCCAGCGCGTCGATGTTGGGCGTCGGGATCTGGTTTGACCCGTGGAAGCCCACATCATTCCAACCCTATTAATAACAAATATTGATGTATTTGGTTTCACTTGAAGCCTTAATTGGAATAAAAAATATACTTATTCTTCTTAGCGTGCCGATGACAATTCAAATTGAGTCAGCCCAAAATTTGGCGACGAGTTTGGCACTCCATTAGCTCCTGGGATGTGCAAACAACAGGACAGGCGTTTTTTTTTATCTCTATGCGGGGGAATGTTCAGAATGATGTACCTACTGACCACGTGGTGACGGGTTGTGCAACGGAGTCCCTCCTAACCTGCATACCACGTACGCGACAGTGAAGCGTTCATCCCACAGTGGTCCACAAATACAGATAAGATCTTCCAGGTTGTTCCAAGAGACCGTTGAGCGCGGAGAAGTACTTAAGAATTTATGGTCTGTGTTAGTCGTGACTCATGAGACAAAAACGAAATTAATCTCACGGTTTGGTAAGTATTAAACTACCATGACTACTTGCCGAAGCCTACTGAGATCAACTATACATGGTATAAAACATTATTCCCGTTTGTGTTCCGCCAAGAAACTTTAGATGTATCAGAAGTTCAAAACAATAATAAGTTTATTTCGGCTTCTAGCTAAACTTCCTGTTTGAAGGTACAGTCTGCCAGGGCTGCGGGACTGTTCGAAAGAGATACCGCGGCCCTGGAACATAAAGGGCCAATGAAGGAACATGGGTGGTTTTTAGTCAGTAAGAGTCTGACACTCCCTTCCGCTCCGCCCAGGGCGGGGGGGGGGGGTCATTTGATGATTTCCCACCCACCAAAAAAAAAAAAAAAGGTACAGTCGCCAGCACATCAAGTTACCATAAACTGTCAAATTTCCCCAAATGATTTAAAACCATAAAATGTTACAGTTAAGTTCAAAACCGAATGAGAAAATTTTACAGTTTGTGGTAACTTAATGCGCTGGCGACTGTACAATTACATAATTTTTGCGATAATTGTATGCAAATAAGTAGAATCGGTAAACCGCAAACAAAAACGGCTTGCGGCTAACTTCGATTGAAGGATGCGTCTGAAATGCTAAATTTTTAATTCGTAATAAGTTTCATTACTAAGCTCCGTTTGCACCACAACTCACTAAACGCGTTTAACGCTAAAAACATTTAAATGATTGAGATTTGTGGTGGTACATTACTTATCTATAGATTTCTACTGTTTATCTACCTTATAGAATATAACACCATAGATAATAATACCATATAAAATATAATACCATAGATTATATATAGTTTATTTGTCTTTGTTATCTACCTATTTACAAACGGGTTTATCGCGTTCGTAGGTATGTCACCGGAAAATTGCAAACGCCATTAGATAATAAAATATCGCGTGAATAAGTATGTAAACTATTTTTTTAAAACTATTGAATAAGTATGGGATTTATTGTAATTATTATACAAGAATCCAGCTAGGGTGGCCTGCATTCATCAAATTGGACGACATTCTAAAATCAGCCAAAATTCCACACTGCCTGAAGTCCCGTCTCTAAGTATAATCAGTGTGTTCTGCCCACCATGACGTACGGTGCTGAGACGTGGACGCTCACACAGGAGGCTGTGTACAGACTCGAGTAGCACAAAGAGCCATGGAACGTTCCATGCTCGGCATAAAACTAATAGACCGAGTTCCAAACGTCGAAATCCGAAGACGTACGAAGGTCTTCGATATTGGAAATCGCGTTATGGAACTCAAATGGAGTTGGGCAGGACACCTAGCCAGGCGTGGTGATGGCAGGTGGAGTAAAGCTGTGACCGAGTGGCGTCCAAGGAATGGAAAGAGGAGTGTTGGTCGTCCGGCGTCGAGATGGGCAGACGACATTGTTACCATTGCGGGAATATCCTGGATGAGGCTGGCACGGGAGCGTGGAACTTGGCACAAGCAAAGAGAGGCCTATACCCAGCAGTGGGTGAAATCGGGCTGTGGATGATGATTATACAAGACGATTTTTTCATAATATATCACGAAATTATAATCTAATAAAGATTTATTACCTACATCTTAAGGAGTCTGCAATTTTCCGGTGACATACATACGATAGAAGAGGATTTATCGCCGAAGGAGACTATCGACCGGTTTGTAAATTACCTGTTATTAATTCGTTAGCTATCTATCCACATGACCTTTAAGGTCATTGGCCGGTTAAGTAATTATTATTATGTGGGCAGACAGGATTATCTAACTTTGATAATGCGATGTATTTATTAACATTGAAAATAACAGATCAATCATGAATGAACTTCATGTCAGTAAGTACAAACGCCAGTACATCAAGCTACTACAATCTGTTAAATTACTTTTAAATGTTGTTGATGCTTTAGCATTAGGTAGCAGTGGATGTTTAGTTTACCTGTTTACTAGTAATTCATGACAGGAGTGAAGCTTTACAATCTCTAACTAGCAACTTGAGAGATTATAAAGCAGCAGTGTTTACGCAAAAGGTTTTAGTTCAACCTGTGAACGTTGGGCAAAATTTTCAAAATAATTTACTAGGTATTCTAAAGTTTAAGTAAATGTATATTATCCTATACCAAAATCACTTACCCCGGGGTCAACTGTAGAGCATTAGCATAAAGATAACATTGAATAAAATATTTGGAAACTTACCAAATCATCAGCTAAAAAGATCACAATATTCGGCCTCACTTCGCTCTCAGCCCGGCACAGCACTAAACAAGCACTTAGTAGCCACAACATGCCGCTTCGCTCTCCCGTTTACGAATGAGCCGACACAAAGGGAGCTCGGAACCGAACTAGGCTATCTACAAACGCGGTGCATGGTAATGACGGTACATCCTTATAGTAGGTTGATTGAGCGCTGTAGGTCACTGACACAACATAGGTATATTATGAAGTTATGAATGAAAATGCGCTTTTGAGTGCAGTTTTGCGTGTGAGTCTATCTAGCAGGTCCCAACGAGATTTATCAACAGATGATAGCTTTTCATAAAGACAGTATTTTGTACCTAAAGAAAATAAATAAGATATATTTTGTACCTCGACAGTTTTTGATTTAATGACGTTTCCATGAAGTGTCTAGCTAGCGGGCCCCTTATGATTATTTTTTTTGTTATTATAGTTTCAGATCGCCTAATAGTGCTCGAAGTTACCAACTATTATGTACCTTACAAATCTAAAATTTCGACTTTCTGTGAGCTATACTTTAGAAGATATTTAGACAAACGTCCAGCCAGCGGGCCCTTTTTTAAATATTAGTCTTTTATATCATACAATAGCATTAGGAGCTTGATACTATTATGTACCTTACAAATCCAAAATTTCGACTTTCTGCGAGCTATACTTTAGAAGATATTCGTTATTTAGACAAACATCCAGAAATCTTCCCAAAAAAAAACACTCCAAATAAAAACAGTATAGCTCACAGAAAGTCGAAATTTTGGATTTGTAAGGTACATAATAGTATCAAGCTCTTAATGCTATTATATGACATAAAAGACTAATATTTAAAAAAGATCCCGCTGGCTGGACGTTTGTCTAAATTACGAATATCTTCTAAAGTATAGCTCACAGAAAGTCGAAATTTTGGATTTGTAAGGTACATAATAGTTGGTAACTTCGAGCACTATTAAGCGATCTGAAACTATAATAACAAAAAAAATAATCATAAGGGGCCCGCTAACTAGACACTTCATGGAAACGTCATTAAATCAAAAACTGTTGAGGTACAAAATATATCTTATTTATTTTCTTTAGGTACAAAATACTGTCTTTATGAAAAGCTATCTTCTGTTGATAAATCTAGTTGGGGCCTGCTAGATAGACTCACACCAGTTTTGCAGTAGGATCACCCGCAGTGAACGGTTCTAGAAGTTATATGGGTTTCAGTAACTGCTAACTTAGTCAAAGGAGCGACTATTATCATCAACCTTGGCAGCTGTTTTGGTGATTGCAGTTCTGTTGGTTTTAGCACTAAGACGCTCTTTGACACCTTACTTTGTGAGCTTTTACTCTTCTTTCTTTTATTTTGCATTTTCCTCATCTGTTTTTGGTTTATTTGGACTTTTTATCGTTTATCCCGTCTAGGGATTTGCCCAAATCAAATAAATTCGAACTTCGGTAGAATATTTGGTGGCTTAATTTGTTGCATTTTAACCCTACGTCCTGCAAGGAATATGTCGAGTTACCAGTCACCCTGTATTTACGAATCATCGATAGCTCGCAATTTTATGAAAATACTGCAAAGCAGTCAATTGCGTAGGTATAAATAAGGTAGGTGCTTAAAAATGAAACAAAGCGCATACAGTTTATTATCCATATAAATTACAGTCCATTAGTTTCACGTATCTCACAGAGTCGTACTTAGGAAAAATAAAAGCATCGAGACTATGTGTTATAACTTATAAGTTATAACAGCTGCCTGAAACAACCGTACATTGTTAAGAGCCCTACAATGATAGCTTGTGTAACATTTTATCCCGCCAACACTTTTTAAGTTAATTCAACAACAAACAATATTAATTCTCTCTCCGATCATTCGTTTTTTCCAATTTTTGAAGTGAAAACTTCTTTAGCGGCGTTGAGCACTTTAAAAAAATTGTTCTGTAATGGGTATAAAATCTTAAACTCGCGTCAGGACACTCGCGTCAGGACACGTGACAAAGCGTAAGACGGATGGAGAGTAGACGATTTTGAACTTAACCTTCAACATTTTATGGTTTAAAATTATTTAAAGAAATTTGGAAAAAGCGTAAGACGGATGGAGAGTAGACGATTTTGAACTTAACCTTCAACATTTTATGGTTTAAAATCATTTAAAGAAATTTGGAAAAAGCGTAAGACGGATGGAGAGTAGACGATTTTGAACTTAACCTTCAACATTTTATGGTTTAAAATCATTTAAAGAAATTTTTAAATGTTTCCAATCAACTTTGAACCTAATGCTTTAGGGATAAACACGGAATAGAAAAAACCGTAGACAGAGTATTCTATAGACTGCTGGATATTTTCCTTTGCATTCGCACAAGAAAAAGAAGAACATATAAACGTCACTAGCAAAGAAAAGAGACAGAGTATAAATATTTCTGTCCCTTATCGCGTGTCGGCTGAGCACATCATTGTCAGTGCACAACAAGTTTGACGTTTGTGGCGGTGCCAGATTGACATCCAATTTGTTTATTAACAATTGCATCGAAATTATACACATTATATGATCTTTTCGAGCTTAATTCGACAACAGTACATTTGTGCAACTGTGCAAAATGGTAAGGTGCAGTGTAATAAACTGTAAAAGTGATAGTTTGATGAAGATTGCTGGACTGTCCTTTCACTCGTAAGTATTAGATCTTTTTAAGTATTCAATCGCTTTGTGTCCTATTATTTCTCATAAAATAGTCGCAGTAATGTACCAACTAATTCGTTTAATGGATAAATCTCGTATAATCGTGATTTTTGCAATAATTTTATTATCTTACCTCAAAATTCAGTGTTGCCACTTTTTGACGGGGAATTTACCCTTTAATATGGGTAATACCGAATAATGCAATGTCTATAAAAAAATACTCTTCCGACCTTGATTCATATGATATTAGTAATACGCACTACTTAAAATCTATGTTAGCAACACACGTATTATACGATTTTAATTCGTATAACTGCACTCACCTGACGCAAAAAATGAAAGATAATAAAAAATCTTATTAAATTTTCAGATTTCCGAATAAACCCGAAATAAGAAACTTGTGGATTGCTGCTACCGCATGAATCTTTAGGATGTGATCCTATGATCAACATAGATCATGATTATTTAACAGATCCTTCTAGGCTTACTCTTTATTCTAAAGAAATAATAACCTATATTGCTGGTTTTATTGCAAGAAAGTTGAGGAAAGTTATTAAATGTGAGGATTGTCTTTTGGCTTTGATCACAGATAAGTATCACGGAATCATTACGACTGAAGGACATGTATCCATGGTCATGAATAAATTAAAAAAAAAAATCACGGAATCATTGCTAGAAGAGACAAAGGAGGCCTTATTTATCCTTCTACTGACTTAAATAAAGTCTGTGAATTGGCAGAAAAGATATTTCGAGCGCGTTCACATAAAGGAAATTCATTTTTTAATGAGAAAAATGTGATGTCAACACTTATATTATCGTGTTACAAGGAATGCACACGTACCAATATTAATATATTTATTAATGACCATTTCGACAGTCAGCCTTTTATAGGGAATCACAGAACTCTCCTCATTAAATCAATCGCAATGCATTACTTCGAAACCCGTATTCACCATAGTACCAAACAATGTTTTGAACCACAATCGAAAATAAGAATTATACATAATAAGTTAGTGCTTTTTCAAGGACAGTAATTTGTTTATAAATAAAATATTACAGTTGCATCATTGCTATGTTTTATCGTTTTCTGTGTATTGGAATGTTCATTTTAATTTGCAAGTGTATGAGTTTGGCGACACTGGTTCCCGTACTAAGGCAGTCTAAGGGCACTTCCATAAATGATAGTACTTTTATACTGATAAAGCAATTGGTGCAAAATTATTCCCTAACCATTCCAAAATATCAAACATGCTCAACGTTAATAATCAAGTTTTCACTTCTGCCGGCACTCCCGGAGTGCTAGTTTTTTTATGTGATGCACATTCGCAGCAGGTTATACACTAATTATACGTTCCACTCATACCACTCTAGGAGCCACTTTCCTGCTGGGGTAACGTATACGTAAATACGGGCATTAGAATTACAGCAGCTTTGTATAAATGCCACTAATAACATGAAACCGTCTCGTCAAACACGCAGCTACGAGTATACAGTGAGAATCATAAAGGTATCGTCATATACAGGGATGAATTTTTCAAGTGCGCATGGATGGCCAAATCCGAAACTATGAGGAATAGCGAAAAATACTCAAAGGAGTCGCGAGCACGGTTTTGAGGAAAACTAAAACTGCATTATTAACCAGTGTTTCAATACCAGTGTTTCTCGGCCTAAGCGTTTTTTGGCGAAAAGCTTTTTTACGAAAAAGTTTGCATCTGAATTTTGTTTTTAATTTATAGTTTGTATTAATCGATCGCGTTATTTTGTGTTCTTATTAACGTTATAGTATTTTGTACCTACCTTTATCTGGTTGTCTTTTTTGTTTCGAGTGCTTCAAGTGTTTATCTGTGGAAACTTGTAAATTGCCTCCAAATTCGTGTTATTTAAGAACATTATTTATATCAGCTGTAAGTTTCCCGAATAGTATAAAATAAAATAAAAATGTTTTATTGACAACGAACTTAGTTATGAAACAAACACGATTTTTACGTACAAAATACTTTAACAGCGAATCAAACACAACAGCAAAACATACTTGAAATTATTATTGCTTTCACTAATTCTTCGGGAACTTAACGTCACATTGTTTTAATTAGAAACAAAAGTATAAAAGTCTCTTGGTTGAGTTCAAGAATCTTTACTAGCCTAAACATACTCATTGTTCCTATTCTGGATTACTTACCACAATATGATTGTACTTATTGGTCTATATGCGTGATAATTATTTAATTATCTGCATGATCGCATCGATCATTATTTAGATAATTCTAAGATATCAATCACGTTGGCGGAGTTCCGCTAGCTAACTTAGTTTGACTATATGTATGACTAACGCAATCACTTAAACCTAGCAAATGCGACATTTCAATTTTATCGTTATCACGGACACTTCACTGGAGGAGTCCTCAAACGCTCGAAGTCTCCAAAGTTAGTGAACACTTGACCCCAGTACTTGGGGTCCGCTGCGGGATCCAGCTCCTGGTTGTTGGGAGGCACGGCCGTTGCGTTCACTCTATCCAGCTCAGATAGTAATGCTTGCAGAATTTCTGGTTGTCTGGGGAACAAAATTGTCAATTTAGAATATTTTCTTCTTCGAGATTTTAGTTTTCGGTTCGGAAATGCATTGTGGACTGTGGTTAATTGCGAACTATTGAGCATTGTTTCAAAGGGATTGGAAGAGTTTTGATTGATGCTTGGGCTGCGGAACTCCCGCCATTTTATTTTATTTAAAAATAGGAGCTAATGCATAATACGGTCTAAGACAGGCATCGCCGATGTTGGCGATAAGTCTGCGAAGATAAAGTGGGACTAGACGGGTCACGTTTCACGGTAAGTATATGGCCGAAGAACAGACACAGTAGGTGCCTAAAGACGGGCGTCGTAACTGACGCTGGCCAAAGAAACGCTGTCGTGACGATGTGGACTCATTTCTAACGGATTGGCCGGAGAAGGCAAAAGATAAAGAGAACTGGTAAGCCATGGGTGAGACCTTTGCTCAGCAGTGGGACAGAACAGGCTGATCTAAAAAAAGGAGCCACGCATAAAACCTGGATTCGTCAATAGCTGATCAATTTAAACAAAGCTTATATTTGGGAAACTTGATGCTTTAGAAGATTTTGTCACATGAAATACTTGTTTGTATTGACACCAGCTTTTGATAAATAACGGTTTTATGCGTGGCTACTATTTTGAAAATTGAATAAAATGGTAGTTTAGGCAGGCTAAATTTCATCAAACCCTTTTACAAAAGATGCTTGTGAGCTAGGCATTTTTTTCTTTAGTCAATAATATTAAGGACGCGTTCAGACATCACCTGCATGTCCAAAGGGTCTAGCAGAGTAATTAAGATTTAACTTACTCATCAGCCATATTTCTTCGCTCGCAAGGATCTGCATTAATGTCAAAGAGGCACGGTGCTACCAGCGGCTTGCACGGTGTGAGTGGAATACTCTTATCGCACTTTATTGTAGACCCATCTCTGAATGATAAATCGTGATTAAATAATCTTAGATCAAGCAGACTACAAAAGTATTTAAAGCTCTTATCAAAATTAAGGGAACCCCGTGTGGAATGGGGAACGGAACTCGCTCGTGCCAATTACGAGCGATGAGCAGAAAAATCCTGGATTTGGTGTTCCCCAAGGGAGTATTTTGGGCCCTACCCTATTCTTGGTTTATATTAACGACTTGTGTAATCTAAATATCAAGCACGGCAAAATCATTTCATATGCTGACGACACGGCGCTAATATTTTCTGCTAAAAACAGCAGCGAAGTATTTGAAAACGCTCAACTTTATTTTAATAATGTGACTAATTGGTTTCAAAGCAATTTACTAACACTGAATGCTGACAAGACAAAATATATTCACTTCTCCATGCGCAAGCCTCAACTTGACACTACTAACTTCCATTTATATGCCCATCAATGTGATAACCTGTCAGTCAACATGTGCAACTGTCCTCCTATCCTCAAAACCTGTAACATTAAATACCTCGGTGTTATAATAGACGACACACTCTATTTTAAGTAGGTATAATATTGAAAGTCTGGTTAAAAGAGTACGCAAATTAATATACGTATTTAAAAAAATACGAACTTTTTCAGATTCAAAATTGATTACAGAACTTTATTTCGCCCTATGTAAATCTATAATTCATTACTGTATCATTTCATGGGGTGACGCATCAAAAAGTACCCTGCTTATCCTTGAAAGAGCTCAAAGAGCAATTTTAAAGGTAGCAAACTTCCATCCCTTTCCCATAGATCAGCTGTATGAATCCTGCAACGTGCTGACTGTGCAGTGTGCGCCAGCTATTCATTATGCACTTAGTTTTAAAACAGCACACCATGCTCAAGTACAATGCTGACAATACTAACAAGAGACGGAATGATATAGTATGCATTTCAAATGCAACCTGCAAACATGTCTTTCTGGATAGATTTTATATTTAAGTTACATTATTTTAGCTGTAAAAAGTCTATAATTACTTTTTTACAACTCTTATCTTATGCACAGACAGAAGACTTACTTATTGTCTGCAAGTAAACTGCTGACACGCTGTTTTTTTATTATTATTTGATGTAAGTTTTAATTTTAGTACTCTACTTTTCATTTAATGTTAA
The DNA here is from genome assembly GCA_950022335.1 of Eurois occulta. Taxonomy (NCBI): domain Eukaryota; kingdom Metazoa; phylum Arthropoda; class Insecta; order Lepidoptera; family Noctuidae; genus Eurois; species Eurois occulta. Next base: position 4,185,391 of record OX465486.1, read on the forward strand.
TTTATTTATTTTAAGTAGGTATTTATGCACCTTGTGGCCCGAGACACAGGTTCAACCTAGTTCAGGCAATAATCCACTGTGCTCTATTTTATTTGTTAAGATATTTTATTGTAAATGTGCCCCTTTTTATAAATAAACGATTATTATTATTAATTGAGTTACCTAACTTGTATAGAGGTTCTCTCGACGGGCGCAATCGTAGTGGCTTTAAATAAATAAAAAAGAATTTATTACCTTCAAATAATTGTACATCATCATCATTCTTTTGCCCTTGTCCCAATTCATTTGGGGTCGGCGCAGCATGTCTTCTTCTTCCATACTTCTCTCTTACTCGTCATCTCATCAGAAACCTCTTTTCGTGCCATATCATTATTCACACAGTCCATCCATCTTTTCTTTGGTCTTCCTCTACTCTTATACCCATCCACAGTCATACTCAAAACTTTCCTCACCACATTTTCCACATTCCTCCGCATCACATGCCCATACCACGATAACCGATTACCACACCACTTTTCAGTCACCGGCGCCACTTTCAGACTTCTTCTTTTTTACTCTTTTCGTATTTTATATACATTTTATCCATTTGCGTAATACTACATATCCGCCTTAGCATTCTCATCTCAGCCACATGCAAATGTCTTTCATTCATCCCTTTTGTGGTCCAACATTCTGATCCATACAAGACAGCAGGTCTAACCATTGTTTTATAAATCTTCCCCTTAAGTTTAAGGGGAATGCGGGAGTCGCAGATTGTTCCCGTGACCTGCCGCCATGTCATCCATCCTGTGTTTATTCTGCGTTTTACACTACAATTTATTTCGAACGATTACCGAAAGTCGGAGCAAACAGGAAGAAACGCGCCATCTAGCGCTATGACTCCAGGACTGGAGAGACCGCCGAAATCGCAAAACATGTATTTGGTTTTAGTTCTGCTGATTTTCAAGCCTCTGTGCCTCTTCCTGTATGTCAACAGGAAGAGGTAAGGACTCAAAGCCGACCCTTTATGCAAGCCTACATCCACACTGAACTCGTCGGTGTTACCAGCAGCTGACCGGACGTAGGTACTAGATTGACTGTACATAGCACGCATCAACTCTACATACTTCCCAGGTATACCTTTCTCTTTCAAGGCCCACCACAACACATTCCGAGGTACCCTATCATACGCTTTCTCCAGATCAATGAACACCATGTGCAAGTTCTTGTGTGCGCGTCTGTACTTCTCACACAATTAATTTATTAACGATCCAAATAAAGCGCATTCAGACTGCGAGACCACTCATGCTGGTAATAACAAGACACTGAATCCGTCTGTCAATTCGCTTTCTATACAAAAAGTTGACGAATGTGACACAGACACTATTATTTTGCAGATGCGCAATGACTGTGCCGTAGGCTGGGATGGAATATCTTCCTCGCTCCTTTGACATGTCGTCACATTCGGGTATCGCCGATAACATATATCAGCAATCTTTGCATTGAGACAGGAGTTTTTCCAGATTATTTCAAGGGGGCTTTAGTCCATGCAATTTTTAAGGGCGGGAATAGAGGCTGTGTCGATAATTACAGGCCTATAACAGTACTGTCGTCGCTCTCTAAAATCCTCCCGAAGATCCTTAACCAAAATTTTAGAAGCTTTCTCGATAAATGCAAAATTATAGCGGATAATCAGTACGGCTTCCGGTCTGAAGTCTCCACTGAAGACTCAGTACTGGATCTAACGCAATCTATTGTTAAGACCCTGGACAGTAGAACAAAGTGCCTTGGTATATTCTTGGACCTGTCAAAAGCCTTCGACACAGTTTCAAAAAATCAAATCATAATTTATTTGTTAACATAGGTAAAAAAATACAGATCTTATGTTTGATGAACAGAGCCCAAACCCCCAAACTAATTTCCAAGCTAGAGTGTTTAGGTGTACGTGGCATAGCTGTGGAAATTTTCAAAGATTACCTGAGGAATCGCGCACAGATGGTTATGATTGGCTCTAGCTACAGTAATGAAGAGGTTGTGCTATACGGTGTCCCCCAAGAAAGCATTCTAGGCCCCACACTTTTTCGGTGCAGGAGTTTACCCCGGCGTAGTGCCTCCGCGCGCCACACGTGCAGGCGCGCGAGGACTATCGCCTCCAGATCCCATGGCGGCAATCCGGCAAGGAGGCTCGCCGCCTCGCGGGAGATCGTGCGGTACCCACGGATCAGCCTAACGGCCACCACCTTTTGGGGCGCGTTCAGGTAGTGGGCGGCTTGCCGCCTCAAGGAACGCGGCCACACCGGGGCCTGTAAAGGGCCTTGGGCCGCACGACCCGTGGGGTAGGCCCTAGTCCTAACATTACTTTCATTTATTCTCATCACCCTGCTTTGGGTTTTGGCAATTTTTTTATGATCGGCCGCCTGCCTGACGTCAACCCTCCTTGGGAATGATAGTGTGCATATCTTTTTAATTTTAGTCGCCTCTTATGAAATCCGCTGGATGAGATGGGGTGGCATTCTTTGAGTCACCACACGGAATAATTGTACATGAAACACTTAAATCTAAGTACTATGCAGCGTTACAACTAGGGAGATGAGTGTTTACGATGAGCTCTGGCACCTGGCACCCAATGTAAGATTTAGCTTGTGTTTAGCAAAAAAAGACTAACACTACAAACACACACTATAAACTTTTATGTGATGTTGCGAGAGTATTATAATAAGTTTCTTTGTCTTAGATACTAGTCTACTTTATCATCTGTCGAAAGACGATAATTATTTGAAACTTACCTGATACTTTTAATCTTGTCTTGACTAGGAATTTTAGTAATCTTGCCGATGGCCTCAGCAGAATTGCTTTTGTAAACCAAATCATAGTCGTATGTACCTTCACGACCGCCCGGCCCGTACCAATAGTCCCAGGTACCATTGAAATTTGTGCCTGAAAAAATCGTATTTATCAAACTTTAAGAGATATCTAGAAACAATCTTTGTATTAAAAAAAACCCAGCCAAGTTAAATATTCTTAACGCCCATTCATATGTAAATTTACACTCAACGGCAAAACTAAATATGATTTTGAAAGTGCTTTAATGAAAAACAAAGTTACTGCTCCAGTTTGACGAAAAAGTTCCATATCTCTAAATATAAATACTAAATATAAATAAATATAAAACATTCGTTGAAAGTTTCTATTACGTTCTACACACCTACATTTCACAAACAGAATTTTCCTCTTACTTTACTAAATAGAAGAATAGGGGGGGGGGGGCACAAATAAGACTTGAGATAAAATGTGTTTAAAGAAACTCGATATCATTTTTATCAAGAGCTGTCGATAGACATACCACACAGTTATATACCTTGATTTTTTTTTCATTCCTCATTTACCTTTATTTTTTTTTTTGATAATTTCATATCACTTTTGTGTAGCGGTTCATAGAAGCCACCTATTCTCCAAATCAGTCTCCGAGTCAAATGGCTGTGACGGACGGACAGACGGACCGGACGAATCTATAAGGGTTCCGTTTTAGCCATTTGGCTGCGGAACCCTAATCGGCAACACATATGTGTCTGAATATGTGATGCAAAAGTATATTAAGAAGATTTGAGATATTTCGTAAAAAGAAAAAATGTATGTATGTATGTTAGGGCGGGAGTGCGGGACACGTACTATCAAAGGGCCAATGTCAATAAAATATTCTTTCTTTAATACCTAAAATCAGGTTGCTGCACCAGAAAGCGGCTTTGATTTATTTTAAGATATGTTAACCACAAGGGTTGTACATCAAAGTTAAGCCGCGCTTGCCTAGGTAGGTCCTTAGATGGGTGTAATACAGAGTTTCCCCGGCTGACATTAGTAGAGCTTTTACAGTCGTTACAGATATTTAGTGGCCCGAAAGTCTGACAACCAGTCTTACCAAGGTGTATCGTATTACCAAGTACTATCTCGTTGTGGGGGCAGATAAGTAGTCGCTTCATGTAAAATACTGGTATTCAGCTGCATCCGGTACTGGAAGCCGACCGGAAAAGGCTAGGCAGATGAGATGAGTTACCTTTATGGACTTTCCAATTGTCCACAGTAATGGAAGCAAGTCCCCAGATGTCATCTATGTTATGCACTACCTTGGTTCTCTGAGATGGCAGATCTTTGGATAACGCCTCCCATAAGTCGAAGCCGTCAATGTTTTTATCTGTAAATACGCTGAAATCAAAATATTTGATTAGAACAGTGTTACAATCAGCTCATTCTGAAAAATGCCAGTCTATCTTCTTTAGCTTGGTTTGGGGACTAAAGGTCAGCGCTCACTCAGCTTTTGCCGCTCCATCGTTAACGTGGAGGTCGTCAACACTGTTACACACAGACCGACACACATAGTTACACTAGTATTCTTACATTCTTCTTTGTCGTGTATTCCCATAATTATCTAATTAAATTATTAGCTTCTACCAGAACTCTGCCACATCGACTTCGACGATAATAGTAGTATGAATGATAAAAAAATAAATAGCAAATTAAATAGAGTTAAACAAATATATAATTGTGGCACCTGGTATTGCCTCCCGCAGCCCTGTAAAATGTCGGTAGCCAGTCAACAAGGTGGAACGTCTGATTTGCGACTCGAGATTTTTGTTTTATTAGAGGACTCCACAAAAGGCCTGCACCGCGAACTCCGCCTTCCCACAATGTATTTTTTACCTAAAATAGAAACAGAATAAAATAAATAACACGCCTGTAAGGTCGAAGGGGTAGGCAGAGGTGTACCATCGTGTACCTGGTGTAGGTACACCCACATTTCGACAGATATGTTTAAGTCTCCCATGTAATAGGGGGCGAGCCTATTTACATTAACTAGACACTTATTTATAATCTGAACTACAGGCTGCTACTGAGAAATTCCTGTTGGAAAAAGTCAATAACACTTTGCCCTACCTGGGAAACGAACCCAGGACTTAAAATGCTCAGCAGTATAATAGTGCTAATGGTGGTAATAATTTCGCCTTTTACTCACCCCCTTCAGAGGATAGTTAGAAGCAGCATTAGAATTAAACCCTGCTGCTGCCCCGCCGTTGTCGGAGCTGAACAAGATGATAGTGTTATCCAGCAAGCCTTTCTTTCCTAAGGATTCCACCACTTTGCCCACTGACTCGTCCAACTTTGCCAGCATACCTGGGGAGTAACAGAGTTTTATGTTTGAAAAAGTATTTGAATATTAGCCAGCTCGGCTTCGTTCGCATTGCTTTACGAACCTAAGGTTGAATGTCCCTTATACTTTGCTGAACGTTTGACTGTATGAAAGCTTAAAAGTTTACTTCGTTCGAAACCATCAATTTCAACGAAGTAAACTTTTCGCAGTGTCTCCTAGCATTTTGCGTGAATAATAGAGAAAGAACTCCTTAAAGATCGCCTGGATACAGGTACACAGAATACGGAAGGCAGAGTAACGGAATACTGTGGCGCGACTTGGTAGAGGGCTAAATTCACCAGTGTACTGGGATAGGCTGACTTGATTTGAGTAATCAAGCCATCGACTAAATCTGTAACAGGACGTTTTTAATGATGCTGAGTCGATTCACAGTTGCAACAGTTGATAACGATAATGATACTGTAGGCCCTTGTGCTTTATTATAAATATTAATTTGCAATCCGATAATGAATGCTGTGGTGCAATGGCATCACTTTATCGAGAACAAAAAAGTTGTTATTGCAGATCTAATTTTAGTAACTAAAATAAGATTCGCAATAACAACTGAGAGTTTGGTAAATGCAAAGTTTTGGATGCATGGATGTTTGTTACTCAATGACACTAGAACGGCTGAATAACTTGGATTTACACATAGGATACTTTTTATCCCGGTACTGTAACGGTTTTTCAAAAATTTAAAAATTCCACGCAAGCGAATTTGCTGGCATATAATATACTAGCTTTTGCCCGCGGCTTCGCTCGCGTTAATTTAGAGTTTGACAATCAATTCGGGTTGTACTCTGCTTGTAATAATATAATTCAATCATAATTCGAAAGTCGCGTGGCGCTATCAATTATCTTAAGAACGTTATTGTTGTTTTCCTCGGGAACAGTACTTTTTTTCGGGATGTAAATGCAAAAAGAAACGTATATGCAAAATTTCAGGATGATCGGTTCAGTGTTTTAGTCGTGAAAAGGTAACAAACTAACAAACTTACTTTCGCATTTATTGTATTAGTAAAGATTTAAGCTCTTCTACTTTATATGAGAGCCTAGTACCTAGAGAGCAGAGGTCGGGTGAAAATGTTATTCAGATTGTTGATACTGAGGTCTCTTACATCTATGACATCCTGGTGCCTTGAGGTGGAAGCGCTAGGCTAGCCCGGTATTAGTAAGGATTTAAGATCTTCTTCTACTTTGATATGGGAGCCTAGTACCTTGAGAGCAGAGGTCCGGTGAAAAAAAACTGAAGGACTTTCATATAAACTTCCATCCCCTATTTTACCCCTTTAGGGGTGGAATTCCCAAAAATCCTTTCTTAGTGGATACTTACTCTTCACAAAGAACACACCCTCCAAGTTTCATGTCTCTAGGACCAGCGGTTTGGGCTGTGCGTTGATCTATCAACAATCAGTCAGTTTATCATTTTATACATATAGATTATTATTATACAAGTAAGTCCTAAGTGTTACTGAAAATGTGGAGGACGGCACAGGTGGCGTAGATCCGCGCCCTTATCGTGCGGTCCGAGGGAAACTTTGTGCTTGGGCGCCCCCACTCACTGAGTCTGCAGCCTCAGCTGCTGCAGGAAGTGGTCGCAACGCTCTTCCCTACTAGAGAAGAGCATGTACCGCCGATGGCTTTGCCCACAGCCACAGAGTCGGAAAATGAGGACGTCAGCGTCCCAGAGGTGACACAAGCAGAGATGAGGGCGGCAATAACGCGGCTTCGGGCCAAGACCCGGGGCCCGATGGAGTTCCCGGCGTCGCGCTTGCCCTCGCTCTGAAAGAGCTAGAGCCCCAGCTGAGAGGACTCTATTCAGCATGTCTTGAGCAGGGCCAATTCCTTAGAGTGGTAAAAAGGTCGTCTGGTCCTGCTAAAGAAGGCAGGGCGCTCAGTGGACTCGCCGTCCGCATACCGGCCCATAGTGCTACTGGACGAGGTGGGTAAGCTTTTCGAACGGTTAATTGCGGAAGGGAGTGTCAGACTCTTACTGACTAAAAACCACCCATGTTCCTTCTTTGGCCCTTTATGTTCCAGGGCCGCGGTATCTCTTTCAAACAGTCCCGCAGCCCTGGCAGGCACCGGCCCTTGCGGGCCCCTCCCGTTTGCTGACAACTCTTTGAGGCGCGCGTGGAACACGAACGCGCCGTCAACACGGCCTGCCCGTCGTCATACGACGGACGGACGGCGAGCTAGCCCATTACTCACCGTCCACAGGCCCGTGCCTACGGTGGCCGAGAGCCATCACGGCGTGGCCCCCGACGCCCGGTGCTTCTCCTCCCGCGGCGGCTGGGACGTGAGGCTCTCTCCCTCTCACGTTCCGCCGCCTCCTTCGCTAGCATGACTGCTTCGCAGAAGGAGGCGACGGCTTCCCATTCCCTCTCGCCCCGGCCCATGGCTTGAACCAGGGCCGGGCGCGAGAGGTCGCCGCCGCCAATCGCCGCTACGAGGACACGGCGGTGCTCCTCCCAAGCGGAGCAGACCTCCACGGTGTGCTCCACCGTGTCCTCCGGGCGATCCTTGCAATAGTAGCACCCGGGCGTTTCCTCCCGCCCGATTCGGTGCAGGTACCTCCCGAAACATCCGTGTCCGGTGAGGACCTGCATCAGGCGGAAGGTGAGGGCGCCGTGGCGCCTCTCAAGCCACTCCTCAAAGAGGGGACTTATCGCCACTATCGTGGCGTGCCCTGCACGGGGTTGCGATAGTCGCTCTCTCCATGTCGCCATGAGATCACGGCGGAGGTCTGTCCGCTGCGCGACAATTTGCCGCGGCAGCGGAGTTACCCCCCGGCGCTGTACCTCCGCGCGCCACTCGTGCAGGCGCGCGAGGACTATGGCCTCCAGATCCCATGGCGGCAATTCGGCAAGGAGCCGCTTGAAGGCAGCCCCTGCCTTTTCCAGTCTGGGAGCCAAACGTCGGAATTGCTCCACGAAGTTCCATCGGCTGTCGAGGACGAGTCCGAGGTACCTCAACGTCGGCTCGACGCCGACGGGAACCCCTCCTACCGTCAGTGTGGATCCCGACGGTGGCACATTCCGAGGCCCATGAAAGCACATGGCCTCGGACTTGTGCAATGCCACCTCGAGACCCAGTTGCTGGATCCTCTCAACGACTATCGCAACCCCGCGTGTCATCCGTTCGGCCGCCGCCTCGTGCGACCTCCCCTGCGCCAGCACCAGCGTGTCGTCAGCGTAGCCGGGTCGCCACCCTGGGACCTAGAGGCGAGAGTCCTCGCGTCACTGTACCGGTGGCGCGAGGAGGCACGAGCGCGGGGCGGCGGACCGATGCAGCGAGAGATCGATCTGCGTCAGTCTCAGCTCCACGAGGTCCTGGTGGCGGAGTGACGGCAGAGGCTTTTGCCTCGCTACCATCGAGGCGATCCGACCAGTGCTCGAGGAATGGCTCGAGAGGAGGCGTTTCGGGCGACGCAGGTGTTCTCAGGGCATGGTTGTTTCGGGAACCTGTGTCGCATAAACAGGGAGATGGACGCTCTGCAGTGTCATCACTGCGTCCATTGTCTGGAGAACACGGCGCGGCGCGGCGCTGGCAGAGTGTGCCGCATGGGAGGAGCCGCGCCGTGCCCTCGTGACAGAAGTGGGAAACGACCTGTCGCTGCCGGACGTCGCTCGCGCGATGGTCGGGAGTGCAGAGTCGTGGGATGCGGTGATCTCCTTCTGTGAAACGGTCATCTCACAGAAGGAGGATGCGGAGAGGCTGAGGGAGGTCGAGACCACTTTCCCGATCCGCAGCAGACGTACCGGGTGTCGGCGGAGGGCGGACAACGGTGTGGTTTTTCCAACCCAAAAAAAAAAACAAAATGTGGCGTAGTAGAACAACAGGTGTCGTAGTGCTTATAAGTAAACTATAACCAAAATATATTTAACAAATTGCAAGTAATGATAATGAGCAATTCAAATTTGGTAACGACCTGCCTGATCTAGGTTTATTGAAACCTGTGTTTCAGACCAGGTAGTGGGTTACATTTGTCTGCAAATGCGTGTTACGGGTTCAGTCACTTCACGGAACAAAACATTAGTATGGAGTACTAGTTTTGTGAGATTTACATTTGTAACGGTATCAACAGAAGTATCAACAGAACAGGTTGACATGTCCGGTAACTATCTCAGTCTCTGTAAAAAATATCATCTCTTACCATTGATTTATCGTCGTGAGATCTCTGACTGTATTTGTTTGTTGAAGACGGTTCGAGGTGACATAAATTGTACTGATATTTTATCAACTTTCTACTTTAACGTTCCAAGCAAGTCCATACGGTTCAATCCACCATTACGGGTGCCATTTGCAAATACTAACTAACTACAGACATAATTCGTACGTTGTGCGTGTAAGTAGGTATTTTAATAAGGTGTGCAAACAGTTGATAGGGGGTTATTTAGAAATAATATAAAAAATGAAATTATAATTAATATTAATGAAAAAATTATTTTTAAGATTTCAATTCCGACTTTGATCTTTTTGAAACAAGTGCGACCTCGGCAAAAGAGTGTTTAGCAATGAATTTCTTTAAAGCCTAAATTTCTTTGGACTGGTTTATTATTTTTATTTCTCGTAATTGAATTTTAACATCTTGGTAGTATTAGTATTGTATTTAGCTGTAAGTCTTCCAGTCTTTAAATAAATAAATTAATATCGAATTTTTATCAGTATTTCAGTTATTACCGCAAAAAATATACTAAGAAGGGCTGAGGATCCCACTCTTTTTTTTTTTTTTTTTTGGAGGGTGAGAAATCATCAAATGACTCCTCCCGCCCTGGGCAGAGCGGAAGGGAGTGTCAGACTCTTACTGACTAAAAAACACCCATGTTCCTTCATTGGCCCTTTATGTTCCAGGGCCGCGGTATCTCTTTCGAACAGTCCCGCAGCCCTGGCAGGCACCGGCCCTTGCGGGCCCCTCCCGTATGCTGACAACTCTTTGAGGCGCGCGTGGAACACGAACGCGCCGTCGACACGGCCTGCCCGTCGTCATACGACGGACGGACGGCGAGCTAGCCCATTACTCGCCGTCCACAGGCCCGAGGATCCCACTCTTTACTCGTGTTTTTGTGATGCACCGATAACAGAACTACTTATGCAAAAATAAGCAGTTTTATTTTTTGCAATTTTTTTTTATTTTCACTTTTCCATTTTTAGTTGTAATACCCTATACAAATATTTGCTATGCATTTATTTTACATTGTTAACAATTCATTTCGTGGTAATAGGCTTACCAATAAAATGGAACTTAAAATACCAAACTGTAGAAATGTGGGTGTACTGTACACATCTGTGCACACCCTCAGAGCGTACAAGCGTGATGTGTTATGATGTTGTGTAAACAATAAAGATCCAAGCGATTCAATTTGAATCACGACCGATTTGCTATCTATTATTTACTAGCTTCTGCCCGCGACTTCGTACGCGGATCCCGTTGCTTATGCCAGCGACAACGGGGTCGTCAAAATCGAAAAATTGAAACGTCTGATGTAGAATTCTAAGGCCCGGGGACGGGAAAACAACGGGATGAGCGAGACGATTGGAGTCGTTCCAGATCATTCATTTTTGTATGTCAACAGGAAATGCCCATCAGACTAAATAACTTTTGCTAAGACGTCATTCCTTAATTTGTTATAGCGCTGCCATGGGCTTTGGAGTTCCACAGCAGGTGTTCCAGATCTTCAAATTTATTCTCACAGCAGAAAATTCTCTTCACGTGGAATATTTTTAGCTATGGCACCATTTTTATATCTCTTATACTGTAGCTGGTCTGTTGCAGTTCTGAATCAGGTATTAATTTTCCAAAATAAATTATAGCCTTTATGTTGCCCAGACTATACAACAAAAAACTTTTCTTCCCGTTACTCCGCAGCAGATCCCAAGGGTACACTGAATTAACTTCTGTCTCTTCATGCCGTACTCCAGCAATCCTTTCTCTCTCACTTTCTAACGGATTATGAATATTTTGTTGTGTGCGTGTTCGGGACAATGTATGATAATTATTTATTTATTTAAACTTCATGTACAATAGTGGTACATAGGCGGACTTAATGCCACAAGGCATTCTCTACCAGTCAACCTATGGGTTAAATAAGAAAACATTGTGATTATTGAAGAGTTCCGTTTAATTTCTCCGAAGCCCATGATCATATCATGACAATATTTCTATGGGACCAACTTCGGAAGTTCGGAGTTTACTCTTTCAAACAAAAAAAAGAATTTTCCAAATCGGTTCAGGTGTCATCGAGTAAACGGTGAACATACATAAAAAAGGGTCCATAATTGATGCAATATTTTAACATACCAACTGTTTTATTTTACATTATGGAATGCAATAAAGTTTTAAGTATTGAGTATTGAAAAGATTCCGGCGAATTGAGAACCTCTCCTCCTTTTTTGAAGTCGTTTAAAAAAAAAAATACAATAGTAATCTATAACTCTCAATAAAACTATAAGCAGGGCATGGATAAAGGTTTGTGTAAGAAATAATTTTTAAATCAGTCAGTACCGCAAAAGAACTAGAAAAAAAGTACAAGCAGACAACACAAACCTGCATATTTGCGCCTCTGCGTATCATTGATGTAAGAGAATCTATCAATGACATCGTCAGGTGCTCTCAGAAACTCGGATGGGTTCCCACTGTGCATTGCAGAATGTGCTACCATCAAGAATAATGGTTCACTCTTGTTGTGAGCATTTACCACCTGAAAGCAAAAACAACTTCATCATTCATCGAGCTCCAACATACAGACTAACTATATAGTTTGGGGCTCACCAGCAACAACACCATGTTAACTAGTTTTAGATAATACTAGCTGTTGCTCGCGACCTTCGTTCGCGTGAAATTATTATAAAGAAATATTATAGTTACTACTTTTTTTGAATCGGATTTTGATAACAATTTCAAGGCTTTTTTATTTTTTTACACGGAACCCTTATTATTTTTCTGAAATAAAAGTAGCCTATGTTAGACCTTATTACATCAGCTATCTGGTTAAGCCGTTTCTGAGATTAGCCGGAACAAACAGCCAGGCAGACAGACCAACCGAAAGACAAAAAAATAAAAATGATTTTTTGTTTTAAGTAACGTAACTCCTTTCACATTCATTCAGTAAATAGCTGTTATTTTGATATTACAAACAGACACTTCTATTTTATTTATTTGTATAAATAGGTATAGATTATAGATTTTAAGCTACTTATGGTATCCCTTGTGTATTTGTTTACTTGTATCTGCTTATGTATTACCTGGATAATAAAAAAAATCTATTTCTATTAAAATCAGTCTGTGACGATAAACTAGGCATAAGAAACGGTGCAACTTTTAATAAGCAAGATACTTATAATTAGCTTACGTATTTAAATCTTTTTTCAAGAATTCTTACTAATTAAGGCGTCTATTGTTACGGAAGTTATTTATTAATTAAATTACTTACTTTTACTGCTTCTTTAGTGTAAATATCCGTCGCATACTGACCAAATAGATCATAAGCGACCTCGAAACCTGGAACAAAAATCATAAAACTTGACGATCTGAAAGAGACTAAAGTAACACTTTGTTGTTTATACACATATTCTTTCTTAAGTTTAGCAATGCAGTCATTTTCTGTATTGTTTCATCATCTGCCTAGGGTTTTCCCAACTATTTTGGGGTCGGCTACCAGTCTAACCGGATGCAGCTGAATACCAGTATTTTACATGGAACGACTACCTATCTAACCTCCACAACCCAGTTAGTACGGGGAAATACGATACTCCTGGGTAAGACTGGTTGTCAGGCTTTCGGGGCTTGTCGGACCAACCTAGGCAAGCGCTGCAGATCGAGCTGAAGATCGACCCGAACGGCTGTTATTATTTAGCTAAGAGCTCCGAATTTTCTGTGTTGTGTAATCAGTGCCGGATTTACGGCAGGGCAACAGGGGCCTTTGCCCCGGGCCTCCACAAGGAAGAGGCCTCCACAACTTGGTTAAGAAAAAATTACATCCTTTGCGTCCAAGAGTCCATCAAAGAGTGTTCACCCCCCGAAATCTCGGATATCTACCTATCCCAGGCGGAATATTATAATTTTCGAGCTCGCTTCGCTCGCTAATACTATCTCAATTCAATATTAGTTGACAGATTTACTCCTTTTCTCATTTCTGAATGAATGAGCAAAAATATCGTAATTTATTCGAAGAGGGTTGTGTGATTATTATGTTACACCTTCTTTATATATTTTTTTTCGTCTGTCCCAAAACAAATTTCGGTGCCTCCACTTCTAGATTGCCCCAGGGCCTCCACACCCATAAATGCGGCCCTGTGTGTAATACTTACTTACTAATTTTAATTTATTATCACATAAAAATGATATTCGGTAACAGGATGTTTTCAGTAACATTCCAGAGTCTGTATTTGTGCCCGGTTGATGACAAAAGGCACACCTCTGTTACATGGCACACCTTGTGTAGGTGTACCTATAGCATGGCATATTTTTATACAAACAGGTAATTTTTATATTTTAGCCCTTAAACATTTAGATTTACCTCTCCTAAAGTCGAAGCCCCACGTAGCAAGTTCCATATAAGTGTGGTCATATAAGTCGATCTTTCCACTCCAAAAGCCGATGTGGGAGTCAAATCTAGAAAGATGAATAGTTATAAAGTTTGTGAAAACAAAAACGACGGTTGGTACCATAGATATAGTAAAGAAGGTTGGTACAAAGGGTTAGGGGGACTAATAATATGAATCATGTTAATATTCTTAAAATGATCACAGAGGCAAATTATATTATGAATTGTCAGTTTGTGACCATTTTTTGTTAATTTTATTATTTAATTTCTTTTAATCACACACAGATTCACTTATATGTAGTTAAATCTTATAGTTTTAAAATGAACTTAGTTAAAAATCATACTACTTAATCTATAATATAAAAATGAATCGCAAAATGTGTTGGTAAGCGCATAACTCAACAACGCCTGGACCAATTTCGCCAATTCTTTTTTTTAAATATTTGTTGAAGTTCAAGGATGGTTTTTGCGGCGAGAAAAATTTAAAAAATTGCCTGGATAAGTCTAAAAACAGCACTAGGATACTTTTTTTTTGGTAGGATTAGGGTAGGAGTAGTGTAGGAGTAGGGTAGGAGTAGTGTAGGAGTAGCGTAGGAGTAGGGTAGGAGTAGTGTAGGAGTAGGGTAGGAGTAGTGTAGGAGTAGTGTAGGAGTAGGTTAGGAGTAGGGTAGGAGTAGTGTAGGAGTAGCGTAGGAGTAGGGTAGGAGTAGTGTAGGAGTAGGGTAGGAGTAGTGTAGGAGTAGGGTAGGAGTAGTGTAGAAGTAGGTTAGGAGTAGGGTAGGAGTAGTGTAGGAGTAGTGTAGGAGTAGGGTAGGGTAAGGGGTAGGACACCACGCTAACGAAGTAGCGCTGGGCAGCTAGTTCTTAATAACCTTATTCTTAATAACCTTACTATTTATATATAGTAATTCTAGTATCTAATCATTGGTCATAATCACAACATTGTTAATTCTCATAATCGCAGATGTGTTTCATAATTAAATAATCTAAATATAAATAATAAAACAGACATATAAATCAGTCTTTTAAATAATCAACTAACACATTAATTAGACTTCTTTGCTGACTTGATAAAATAGGCTTTTAAAAAAATCAGAGCGGCAACAGTTTTGTCCGACAATAGCTGTTTCTGATATTTGCAATAATGCCACCGGACAAGGAGAACGTTTTTAACAGATGTCGGTTTAATTGTATTTAAGGCTTTATACAGTAGTTCCAAAGTTTCTGTACGTTTTACGGTTGCTTCAAACAACTGAAACTCCTTTTTTAATGTTGCTCTTATTTTTTTTCCAGAATCTCGGGTACATTTTTTTGGATATTTTTATTGCTTATTCCATTTGATTTACAAAAGACTCGTCAGGCTCGTTGTGTACTTGAGCTACTGGTACTAGGTTCAGCACCCATTATTTCCACATCTGGTGTCCGGATACTAGGGATATTTTCGAAAAGCCTGCAATACAGTTCTTACGCAAAGCCAATTAGTGCAGTTTTACTAATATTCGAGGTAAAAAAGTCCGTGTTTTGTAACAATTTCAACAATCTTGTCTCGTCTCGAGGCTCGACCCGAAAGTCCTGGGACTCGAGACAACTAAAATTACGAAAAGTCCCGAGACTTCGAGACACGAGACGTCCCGGGACCCAAACCCTAGTCCTAACTGACTGACTCATCAACGCCCATCAACGCGGAATAAATGGAAAATAAGAGGATGAAAAATAAAGAGTTGAATGAAACTTTTTATCCTCGGGGTCGATTGACTTGAAAATTTGTGTACATACTCTTCAGCTAAAAATATGAGAAATGTGTATCACAGTTTTTCCAAAATCATCCCCCAACATAGTCAAATAGGGCTTCGAAAATCACGTAAGTAGACGGATTCATGGCGCGCAGTGTGGCGCAGAGCGTGCGGGTTGAAGTGCGTGTTCTTTGTGAAGAGTGTGTATCAACTAAGAAAGGATTTTCCGAAATTCCACCTCTAAGAGGGTGAAACGGATGTTTGAATTTTTTGTGATTTTTTTTATTATCTGGATAGATTGACTCCAATATTGGTATACATACTCTTAAATTAATTACTTTTTAGGGTTCCGTACTCGAAGGGTGACTAACGGGACCCTATTGCTAAGCCTCTGCTGTGTGTCCGTCCGTCTGTCTGTCAGCGGGCTGTATCTCAAGTTCCTTAATAGGTAGACAGTTGAAACTTTCATAGAATGTGTATTTCTGTTGCCGCTTTAACAACAAATCTTACTAATATTATAAATGCGAAAGTTTGTGAGGATAGATGAATGTTTGAACGTTTGTTACTCTTTCACACAAAAACTAATAAACGGATTTAGATGGAATTAAGCACACATATAGTTAAGGTAATGAAAGGATTAAAACATAGAATACTTTTTATCCTAGTAATATGATCCCGAGGGACGATTATCGAACTTCACGCGGGCGTAATCTAGTATAGCCTAATACAATTTCATTTATACACTTTCGTGTATATGTCTAAACAAAAAAAGGCTGCAAGAAACTAAATGGGAGCCTGACTTACAAGCTAGGTAAAGATCCTGTATCTTTGAAATCAGTTCACTTCCATGGACAAAATTAAATGGAGACGTTTTGTTAATATGACAATTCCAACACTGCTAGTAATTAGACTATAAAATATGGATGTAGAATTTAAATATTATTATATTCTAATTATATTAAAACTGGCTAAGAAATAAGGAACATTAAAAATCGTGAAATAATTAAATTAAATATGTGGTAGTATCGTGTTTGGTGTGGTATGTGATAGTGTGCATGTGTGTGATAGTGTGTATGGGTACTTTTGTGAGTGTGTTACTGGTTTTGTTGTGTGTTGGTGTGTTTTGTGTTCACGCAACAAAAACACAAGTACTTGGCAATGTATTACAAATTTCTTCAAACTCCTTCGAAATGAGATAGAAAAGCTTATTACGGAATTGGGGTGTTGGTGTTTATCCTTTTGCTGCATCTTACACGGTCTGTCATAAAATTATGAATAACTAAATGTAGTACTAAACTTCAGAAATTTTAACACCCATAAGGTGAAAATAGCACTAGAGAAAAACAAGTCTTTAAGAGCAGCTAAACAATATGCAAAACTAGAAAATGGATAAATAGCCTACAGGATATTAATGGTATTAAACATCACAACAGAGATAACATTTTAGAAATTTGCACCGACTACTACAAAAATCTATATTCAGACCCAACAAATACTAACACTGAAATAGTATATGAATTTCCGGACCCTGATAAGATTCCTTTCATAACGGGTTATGAAGTAAAAAAAGTGTTGACCAGCATGCACTACGAAAAGAGTCCAGGCGAAGATGGTGTAACAACTGAAGCCCTTAAACTTGGTTCTCCCTCATATCACCAACTTGTTTAATTCTATACTTCAAACCGGAATGATGCCAGCAAAGATGTGCCACTCAAACATCATCCTCATTCATAAAAAGGGGGATAAAAGCGATATCAATAACTACAGACCAATAAGCTTAGTGTCACATCTCTACAAGGCTTTTATCAAAGTTATACATAACCGCATTGACACAAAATTAGATTCCCATCAACCACCCGAACAAGCTGGTTTCCGCCCAAGTTTCTCCACTACAGATCACCTTCATGCATTAAACCAAATCATGGAAAAACACATAGAATTTGTAAAACCTTTATATTTGGCCTTCGTGGACTATACGAAGGCATTTGACAGCGTGAAACATTCAGCCATATTTTCATCTTTACAAAATCAACATTTAGACCAAACCTACATCAATATCCTTAAAGTAATATATAACAATAGCACAGCAAACATTAAACTCAACTTCCCCGGTCAAAATTTCAAAATTAACAAAGGCGTGAAACAGGGTGACCCGCTCTCTCCCAAACTATTTACTAGCACCCTTGAGGAGGTATTCAAGAACCTAACAGACCCATGGTCCAGTAAAGGTATACCAGTCGGTTGCAAGAAACTCACCAACCTTCGTTTCGCTGATGACACTTGCACCGACTGCTGCCGAGTTACAACAGATGCTCCAAGATCTGAGCACAGCAAGCTTTGAAGTTGGACTAATGTTGAACCGGTCAAAGACTAAAGTGATGACCAATAGCACAAAAAGTAGGGTTGAAGTAGATGGGCAAGAAATCCAATACGTCGACGATTACGTTTATTTGGGCCAGCTAGTTTCCTTCGAAAACAGGCAAGACAGAGAAATTGACCGCCGAGTCGAGAACGCCTGGAAGAGCTACTGGTCCATGAAGTCACTGATGAAGGGTGACTTACCTTTATCCCTGAAACGCAAACTCATCGACATGTGCATTTTGCCCATCCTAACCTACGGTGCTCAAACTTGGTCCTTGACCGAATCGCAAAAGTCCAAACTCAAGGTTTGCCAAAGGGCGATGGAGCGTAGCGTATTAGGAATTAAGCTCAGCGACAGAATACACAATACCACAATACGCTCCAAAACTGGAATCGCTGATGTGGGGAACAAGACTGCTGGGTTGAAGTGGGATTGGGCGGGTCATGTCTATAGGATGCATCAGGACCGATGGGCCAGAGTCGTAACGCAGTGGATGGCAGAAGACGGGCGTCGTCGTCGAGGGAGGCCTAGAAAACGCTGGCGTGACGACGTAGACGCGTTTAGGAGAGATGGCCAGAGTAAACCGCAGGGAGAGAAGAGTGGAAGGCTATGGGGGAGGCCTTTGCCCAGCAGTGGGACAAAAGAGGCAAAAAAAAAAAAAAAGGTACTAAACTACTAACCCTCTGTTCAAAGGAAGATATTCCTTCTTGTAATGCCCCAGGTGCCATTTTCCAACTAGATGTGTTTTGTAACCTAGGTCTTTCAGGTACTGTGGAAGTATCTTCTCAGATAGAGGGAGCCCTCTCGGCTCTGCGCCACGTATAACGCCGTGTTGCATTCCTGGGAAACAGTTAAAATAATCTCAAATAAAATTAATTTTCGAGAATTAAATAGATACCTATGCCTTTTACTTCTCCAGTATAGTTGTGTACCTATGCTTGCAAATATAAATCTCACATGAGTGTGTAGTACCCTGTGACATTTACGACAACAACTATTTAGACCATTAGAATATTTCTTCAGTCGGGAATGAAACCCGTGGCGGCTGGTGTAGCAGCCAATCGCTCAGTCATTGCGGTAACCGTGTCGTCATTGTTGCTATAGTGGCTAAATTGTTTTTACGATACGATTAG
The DNA here is from genome assembly GCA_950022335.1 of Eurois occulta. Lineage (NCBI taxonomy): Eukaryota > Metazoa > Arthropoda > Insecta > Lepidoptera > Noctuidae > Eurois > Eurois occulta. The sequence continues at coordinate 4,204,326 of OX465486.1, forward strand.
GATTGCTGGTTGAATTCCTACAAAAATACAAATATGAGAGAAAAATCCATCTATTCAAATTTTCTATAAATGAATCTATTCTCCACAATAGATACATATTAAGTACCTACTCCTGTGGTGAAGAATTCAAGAAAATATTCGGTTGAAACAACTTCATCGGCAGCTAACATAATTTTGTTAATATTTAGTGAAGTTAATAACATCCAGCTACTCACCAGTATGTATGGGGTATTTGCCAGTCATAAGCGCAGATCTGGACGGGGTGCATATGGGCGTCACGTAGTAGTTCTGTAGCACGATGCCCGAGTACGCCAGCGCGTCGATGTTGGGCGTCGGGATCTGGTTCGACCCGTGGAAGCCCACATCATTCCAACCCTATTAATAACATATATTTATGTATTTGGTTTCACTTGAAGCCTTCATTGGAATAAAAAAATATACTTATTCTTCTTAGCGTGCCGATGACAATTCAAATTGAGTCAGCCCAAAATTTGGCGACGAGTTTGACACTTTCAGTAGCGTCCATCAGCTCCTGGGATGTGCAAACAACAGGACAGGCGTTTTTTTATCTCTATGCGGGGGAATGTTCAGAATGATGTACCTACTGAACACGTGGTGACGGGTTGTGCAACGGTGTCCCTCCTAACCTGGGCCGGCCAGTCTCGACATAGATACCGACATTGTCGCAAACTTTCGATCGCATAATTATAACAGAAAAAATCGGTTGCAATAACATTGCTTGCGAGAAATGCTAGTCTGAACATCCAAGATGGGTTTCTCGCAAGCATCGTTATCTATAATATAAAAATGAATCGCAAAATGTGTTGGTAAGCGCATAACTCAACAACGCCTGGACCAATTTAGCCAATTCTTTTTTTTAAATGGTCGTTGAAGTTCAAGGATAGTTTTTACGGAGAGAAAAATTTAAAAAATTGCCTGGATAAGTCTAAAAACAACACTAGGATACTTTTTTTTTTTTGGTAGGAGTAGGTTAGGAGTAGGGTAGGAGTAGTGCAGGAGTAGGTTAGGAGTAGGGTAGGAGTAGGGTAGGAGTAGTGTAGGAGTAGGGTAGGAGTAGTGTAGGAGGAGTAGGGGAGAGTAGTGTAGGAGTAGGGTAGGAGTAGTGTAGGAGTAGGTTAGGAGTAGGGTAGGAGTAGTGTAGGAGTACGGTAGGAGTAGTGTAGGAGTAGGGTAGGAGTAGGGTAGGAGTAGGGTAGGAGTAGTGTAGGAGTAGGGTAGGAGTAGTGTAGGAGTAGCGTAGGAGTAGGGTAGGAGTAGTGTAGGAGTAGGGTAGGAGTAGTGTAGGAGTAGTGTAGGAGTAGGGTAGGGTAAGGGGTAGGACACCACGCTAACGAAGTAGCGCTGGGCAGCTAGTTGCAACTAAATTTTTTCGTTGTATTAAGCGATCGAAAGTTTGCGAAACTGTCGGTATCTGTGTCGAGACTACCGGCCCTGTATAGCACGTACCTACGCGACAGTGAAGCGCTCATCCCACAGTGGTCCACAAATACAGACAAGATCTTCCAGGTTGTTCCAAGAGACCGTTGAGCGCGGAGAAGTACTAAAGATTTTACGGTCTATGTTAGTCGTGACTCATGAGACAAAAACGAAATGAATCTCACGGTTTGGTAAGTATTAAACTACCATGACTACTTGCCGAAGCCTACTGAGATCAACTATCAAAAATCTTAAAACTAACTAAACTATCAGAAATCTTATAGTTTTAAAATGAACTTAGTTAAAAATCATACTACTTAATCTATAATATAAAAATGAATCGCAAAATGTGTTGGTAAGCGCATAACTCAACAACGCCTGGACCAATTTAGCCAATTCTTTTTTTTAAATGTTCGTTGAAGTTCAAGGATAGTTTTTACGGAGAGAAAAATTTAAAAAATTGCCTGGATAAGTCTAAAAACAACACTAGGATACTTTTTTTTTTTTGGTAGGAGTAGGTTAGGAGTAGGGTAGGAGTAGTGCAGGAGTAGGTTAGGAGTAGGGTAGGAGTAGGGTAGGAGTAGTGTAGGAGTAGGGTAGGAGTAGTGTAGGAGGAGTAGGGGAGAGTAGTGTAGGAGTAGGGTAGGAGTAGTGTAGGAGTAGGTTAGGAGTAGGGTAGGAGTAGTGTAGGAGTACGGTAGGAGTAGTGTAGGAGTAGGGTAGGAGTAGGGTAGGAGTAGTGTAGGAGTAGGGTAGGAGTAGTGTAGGAGTAGCGTAGGAGTAGGGTAGGAGTAGTGTAGGAGTAGGGTAGGAGTAGTGTAGGAGTAGTGTAGGAGTAGGGTAGGGTAAGGGGTAGGACACCACGCTAACGAAGTAGCGCTGGGCAGCTAGTTGCAACTAAATTTTTTCGTTGTATTAAGCGATCGAAAGTTTGCGAAACTGTCGGTATCTGTGTCGAGACTACCGGCCCTGTATAGCACGTACCTACGCGACAGTGAAGCGCTCATCCCACAGTGGTCCACAAATACAGACAAGATCTTCCAGGTTGTTCCAAGAGACCGTTGAGCGCGGAGAAGTACTAAAGATTTTACGGTCTATGTTAGTCGTGACTCATGAGACAAAAACGAAATGAATCTCACGGTTTGGTAAGTATTAAACTACCATGACTACTTGCCGAAGCCTACTGAGATCAACTATACATGGTATAAAACATTATCCCCGTTTGTGTTCCGCCAAGAAACTTTAGATGTATCAAAACAAACGGTTTGTCCAATATTTCCATTTCCAGATCTATAGACCGTAGGTAAGTATTGTTAACAATAATAAGTTTATTTCGGCTCCTAGCTAAACTTCCTGCTTGAAGGTACAGTCGCCAGCACATCAAGTTACCACAAACTGTCAAATTTCTCCAAACGATTTTAAACCATAAAATGTTACAGTTAAGTTCAAAACCGAATGAGAAAATTTGACAGTTTGTGGTAACTTGTTGTGCTGGCAACTGTACAATTACATCATTTTTGCGATAATTGTATGCAAATAAGTAGAATCGGCAAACCGCAAACAAAAACGGCTTGCGGTTAACTTCGATTGAAGGATGCGTCTGATATGCAAATTTTTTAATTCGTAATAAGTACTTACTCTGAATAATGTCATCACATGGGATTTCATTATTATGGTCCGTTTGCACCACAACTCACTAAACGCGTTTAACGCTAAACATATTTAAATGATTGAGATTTGTGGTGCAAGTGGACCTAGATCCCAAACTGAAATTGTCTACATTACCTACTTATCAAATCAAATCAAATTTATTCGTAAATGTAGGTTTCATTACAATAGGATGTTATAATAAGATGGTCAGTTCGCTACATTTCGAACTAACAGACACAAATTTAAAATTAAATAAATCAAATACTTATACTAACACACAATTCTTTATGTATATCAGAACGTTCGGCCAGTCAAGATAGGGAGCTGGCTGCTACTCCAGTTTTTAGTGACGATTATGTGACGCATAAAGATGCCAGCCAAAGAATTTGTGACAGACCAGTTCGAAAGTTAGAAGCATTTATTTATGGCCGAACGACCTGATATCAGAACGTTCGGCCAACCTGAATCTCCATAACTGAGGCCCTTAGAGAAACTGTTACTGAATAAATATTTTGTGACGATTTAGTGACAAACAACCACTGCTTTACTTTTACTCGTAATGCCACCGGTTAAAAGTAAAATTAATTTAAGTTCCTGGAACATCAGGCCGTTCGGCCAACGTAAAATCTCCGTAACTGAGGACCTGAGAGAAACCGTTAATGAATAAATATTTAGTGACGAGACTGAAACGTATTTTTATTGCTTTATTTTTTTTTGTGACGGTCCCTTTATATAGTAAAATGAAAATTTAACATATAACCTCAAAACATTGGGATTATCGATTCCTCCGCAAGGAAGAAGCCCAGAGAAACCGTTAATCAATAAAGATTCAGTGACGACACTGAAACGAACTTTTATTGTTTTATTTTTCTTGTGACGGCCCCTTTTTATAGTAAATTGAAAATCTAACATATAACCTCTAAACATTGGGATTATTGATTCCTCCACAAGGAAGAAGCCTAGAAGACTCGTAAAACCCCTGATGTGTTATAGGTTTTCAGTGCAATGATGTCAGTATTTTTGTTAATTCAAGATTAATCTATAAAAATGCACTATGGCGGATGGCGACTGAAATAGGGTGACCATGTATTCTAACGAAACAAGTATTTACCGACTAGGTACTTAATTACCTAAACAATGAAGCAAAACACGTCGAAATACTTGAAATAAGGTGACGATGTAGGTATTGCAACAAAATAAATAGATACGTGGACGGAGGAATATGAGGAGTGCATATCAGTTACCAATATGTTCCGGGAAGTTACCGATCAGCGCCCTCTGAACGCCAAGCAATGAACTAAATGAATATTTATAATAGGTAGGTGCGTCTACTTATATCGATATTTATCGCTACGTATTTCGCTTACTGTGTTATTGACGTACATAATAATATGCGTATTGTTAAACTTGTGTGTCTAAAACATGTAGGTATCTAATAAACGAAATATAAATATATGTTGGGTAATGGGGTTATTGCAATGAGGCAATAATAAAACAAAAATGTATTATTGAATTTTATTAAACATTAATTATTACACCTTTATCCTGGCCTTTGTGGGGTTCTGTTTTATTTTATTGTACTCGAGCCCAGAGGAAGATGGAATCAGTTTCATTGCTTTCATAACAAGTAATAAATGAAAGGTACAAAGATATGTCTACACTGTGTTAACACTTTCACAAAGTACAATCAATGCTGGAATATCGGTATTTCTGGACTATACGCAGGAACTAAAGCTCATAAAAACACCAAAATGTACACAAAAAACTGCGCAAGGGCAAGCAAATATACTGGTGTATTTTTTTTTCTGACGTTGAGACCACAGAACGTATATACTCAAGGTAAAGATTCTATCATCTAAAAAATCACTAATAATACAAAATTAATAAAATACGTGTTTTGCTTCATTGTTTAGGTAATTAAGTACCTAGTCGATAAATACTTGTTTCGTTAGAATACATGGTCACCCTATTTCAGTCGCCATCCGCCATAGTGCATTTTTATAGATTAATCTTGAATTAACAAAAATACTGACATCATTGCACTGAAAACCTATAACACATCAGGGGTTTTACGAGTCTTCTAGGCTTCTTCCTTGTGGAGGAATCAATAATCCCAATGTTTAGAGGTTATATGTTACATTTTCAATTTACTATAAAAAGGGGCCGTCACAAGAAAAATAAAACAATAAAAGTTCGTTTCAGTGTCGTCACTGAATCTTTATTGATTAACGGTTTCTCTGGGCTTCTTCCTTGCGGAGGAATCGATAATCCCAATGTTTTGAGGTTATATGTTAAATTTTCATTTTACTATATAAAGGGACCGTCACAAAAAAAAAATAAAGCAATATAAATACGTTTCAGTCTCGTCACTAAATATTTATTCATTAACGGTTTCTCTCAGGTCCTCAGTTACGGAGATTTTACGTTGGCCGAACGGCCTGATGTTCCAGGAACTTAAATTAATTTTACTTTTAACCGGTGGCATTACGAGTAAAAGTAAAGCAGTGGTTGTTTGTCACTAAATCGTCACAAAATATTTATTCAGTAACAGTTTCTCTAAGGGCCTCAGTTATGGAGATTCAGGTTGGCCGAACGTTCTGATATCAGGTCGTTCGGCCATAAATAAATGCTTCTAACTTTCGAACTGGTCTGTCACAAATTCTTTGGCTGGCATCTTTATGCGTCACATAATCGTCACTAAAAAGTGGAGTAGCAGCCAGCTCCCTATCTCGACTGGCCGAACGTTCTGATATACATAATTCTTTACGTACTAACAAGCAATTATCAATGTCAAAATAACAATAACCTAAAACAGTGTTACTTAGAATATAGGTACTTAAATCTACATTGAAAACACAAGAAATACCTAACCACCATTTTAACAATAATTATCTGAACCAATGAATAGAATAAAATCATTAAATTAAATGTCAAATATAACAATCTTAATGTCACTGGTGTCCTCACTGTCCTCCAACCAACTTTTATGGATTAAAAATTGTTTCAATTACTTTTTAAACATATTATTATTCAGGTTTTTTATATGTCGTGAAATTTTATTAAAAATAACTGGAGCCATTCGTATCTGTAGGTTACTAGGTACCTACTGTTTAGTTTACCTACCTATTTACAAACAGGTTTATCGTGTTCGTATGTCACCGGAAAATTGCAGACGCTGTAAGATAATGAAATATCACGTGAAATCGTAAAGTATTATTTGGAAACTAAGTATTGAATTTGTATGGGATTTATTGTACTTAAACAAAACGATTTTTTCATAATGTACCTATCGCGAAATTATAATCCTAATCAATGATACGTCATTGAATCTAATAAAGATTTATTACCTACAATCCAATCTTAAGGAGTCTGCAATTTTCCGGTGACATACCTACATAAAGGATACATACAGGAGCTCGCGGTTAAATAATAACAGCCGCTAGGGTCGATCTTTAGGTAAAGCCGTGTTTGCCTAGGTTGGTCTGTGGATGGGTGACCACCCATTACATACCGAGTTTCCTCCGTGCCTCGGAAAGCACGTTAAGCCGTTGGTCCCGGCTGTCATTTGTAGATCTTTGACAGTCGTTACGTTACAGGTAGTCAGTGGTCCAAAAGTCTGACAACCAGTCTTACCAAGGATATCGTATTACCCAGTACCTACTAACTGGGTTGTGGAGGTCAGATAGGCAGTCGCTCCATGTAAAATACTGGTATTCAGCTGCATCCGGTTAGACTGGGAGCCGACCCCAAGATAGTTGGGAAAAGGCTAGGTAGATGATGATGGATGATACATATAGGTATATGATAGAAGAGGATTTATCGCCGAATTAGACTATCGACCGGTTTGTAAATTCTGTTAGTAATTCGTTGGCTATCTGTCCACATGACCTTTTAGGTCATTGGCCGGTTTAGTAATTCTTATTATGTGGGCAGACAGGATTATCTAACGTTGATAATGCGATATGTTTATAAACATTGATAAAGATAAATCAGAGATCAATCATGAATGAACTTCATGACAGTAAGTACAGACGCCAGGCCATCGAGCTACTAAAATCTGTTTAAAATAATAGATTTTCAACTTTATCGCTAAAGCATTGGTTTCAAGATTGATTGGGAATATTTGACAGTTTCGGATAGCTTGGTGTGCTGGCGTCTGTACCTTACTGTCTAGTTTCACCCTTTCGATTCTTTGGGATGTTTAGTTTACCTGTTTACTAGTAATTCATGACAGGAGTGAAGCTTTACAATCTCTAACTAGCAACTTGAGAGATTATAAAGCAGCAGTGTTTACGCAAAAGGTTTTAGTTCAACCTGTGAACGTTGGGCAAAATTTTCTAAATAATTTATTATTCTGAAGTTTAAGTAAGTATGTAATATTATCCTATACCAAAATCAAGAGCACTTAACCCCGGGGTCAACTGTAGAGCATTAGCATTAAGATAACATTGAATAAAATATTTGGATACTTACCAAATCATCAGCTAAAAAGATCACAATATTCGGCCTCACTTCGCTCGCAGCCCGGCACAGCACTAAACAAGCGCTTAGTAGCCACAACATGCCGCTTCGCTCTCCCGTTTACGAATGAGCCGACTCAAAGGGAGCTCGGAACTGAACTAGGCTATCTACAACCGCGGTGCATGGTAATGACGGTATATCCTTAGGGATGATTCTCATTAGAGCGGGCCGTGCCCGGGGCGGGCCGTGTACGTGGCCCGGACGGGGCACGGATTTGAAACGTTACATACATTTTGTATGAAGCAATTCATATTACACAGTACATGTTCCGAGTCCCGTCCGGGCCCGCACGACGCACGGTGGGCCGAAAATCGGCTTTCATAGACTTAGGCATTTTATTTTGCAAGTGCCAGTTTTTATGCCGGATATCACTTCTATTAGTTATAACAATATACAAAAATGACACCAGAATTGATTCTGCACAAAAACGAAGGAATTATAATTTTTTTACGAAAATTTTGTATGGAGCTAGTATGAAAAATCGAAATATCTCTAAAACGGCAGGGATAACCGTAATATCCTTATAGGGGGTCATAGTACTAATTATTTGTGATTTTTTGACATAAGTTACATAATGGTTGTGAATGCCGTTTTTTTTTTAAAAATCGTCAAAATATTTTCATTTATTTTTACATATGAAACGTTCCTTTTAGTGTTAAAGTTGAAGATTTCAGAGCTTTAACAACTCTTAACATAAAATAGCATGACCTCTATAGACCTGAAGGACTAGACAGAGGTGAAAGAAAAGTTATTTTGTAGATTATTGTACCCTTTTTTGTGGTTGTTTTTGAAGGCGGTTATATTTTGTTTGAAAACTCGGTGTAATCGATGTACATACATAAAAAAAATACCGACCGACCGAATGGAGAACCTCCTCCTTTTTTGAAGTCGGTTAATAAAAAAATGGACTGTGTACATACTTTTTATTGAAAGGTAATTTAAATAAAACAGAAGTAACAAAAATAATATCAAAGTGCATAATAATTTATGAAAATATTAACTAAACATGATACAATAAACTAACATGAATAACAAAAGAACATAAAGAAAAATAATTGAATTTTACAAATTTTCTTTACAACTTTCGTTGTCGGACTCCAATTCCGAGTCAGAATCGAGATTGGATACACCTACAAACGCGAACTCAGTTTCCGGAAACTGTATTAGGTCGAGTTTCAGAAAAAAAGGTTGTCTTCCTTTTGGCATCTAACTTCGGCCTTTGTGCACTTAGGAAAGGATCCGAAGAAACAACAAGCATATTTAGGATATCTTGATTAGAATCTTGCCTGCTTCTTTTCCGCGAAAGATGTTCCCGAAACCTCCTAAAATCTTTGTTTCGAGACTCTGAGGCTTCTTCCGAGAGAGTCCCAATCGGGACAATATCATTTTTTTCGATTATGTCAGCACCGTGTATTAATAGTTTATGTACGGTTGATAACATGTAGTACCAGTCGTATAATTCCACGTACTTTTCTGCTGTTTTGCGAGCAAAATCTTTAAATTTGATGACATCTACCTTCTCACCAGATGTTATTGCTTGCAAAATAACAGCAAATCTTTTTATCAGGTCTTGATCCAACCCAGTAATAGCTGCAGTTTTATTGGGAAACTCGAAAAACTTCCAGCAACAACAAACAACAAATTAACAGCATGGGCACTTTGACACTGATATTCAACTATTTGGTATTGTTGGAAATCTTACAAGATACTACACACCTCTGTCTAGTCCTTCAGGGCTATAGAGGTCATGCTATTTTATGTTAAGAGTTGTTAAAGCTCTGAAATCTTCAACTTAAACACTAAAAGGAACGTTTCATATGTAAAAATAAATAAAAATATTTTGACGATTTTTAAAAAAAAAAACGGCATTCACAACCATTATGTAACTTATGTCAAAAAAATCACAAATAATTAGTACTATGACCCCCTATAAGGATATTACGGTTATCCCTGCCGTTTTAGAGATATTTCGATTTTTCATACTAGCTCCATACAAAATTTTCGTAAAAAAATTATAATTCCTTCGTTTTTGTGCAGAATCAATTCTGGTGTCATTTTTGTATATTGTTATAACTAATAGAAGTGATATCCGGCATAAAAACTGGCACTTGCAAAATAAAATGCCTAAGTCTATGAAAGCCGATTTTCGGCCCACCGTGCGACGCCACGGTTGTAGGCCCGCTCTAATGAGAATCATCCCTAACCCGTTTTAACACACGGTGTAATATAAATCGTGCAGCACGGACGGGCTCCGGCCCGTCCCCGCCCGGCCTCGGCCCGCCCCGGGCACGGCCCGCTCTAATTAGAATCATCCCTGATTTAGGGATGATTCTCATTAGAGCGGGCCTACAACCGTGGCGTCGTGCGGGCCCGGACGGGACTCGGAACATGTACTGTGTAATATGAATTGCTTCATACAAAATGTATGTAACGTTTCAAATCCGTGCCCCGTCCGGGCCACGTACACGGCCCGCTCTAATGAGAATCATCCCTTAGCGCTGTAGGTCACTGACACAACATAGGTATATTATGAAGTTATGAATGAAAATGTGCTTTTGAGTGCAGTTTCGCAGTAGGATCACCTGCAGTGAACGGTTCTAGTTTTTTATGTTGCATTTTCCTCATCTGTTTTTTGTTTATTTGGACTTTTTATCGTTTATCCCTTTTTGGGATTTGCAAAAATAATAATAAAAAACGAAACGGGTTAAACTAAGCTGTTATAGAGCAGGTGGATGCCGTGGATGCAGACGGGCTGACGATGTGACGGGCCAACGCTATCCAGTAATCGTCTTATTAGCGTGGTTAACATTTAATTAAAATATTAATGATAAATAACCAGAGTATAATGGTGCTGGGTAATTCCCAAAACAGATACAACACATTCAAATTTCCTTTATCAACCGTTGACAGACAGCAAAAAAGTTGAATTAGCAAATAAAACGCTTCACACTGGGTTTTTTATACATACGAAGCATCGATAGCTCGCAATGTCATGCAAAATACTGCAAAGCAGTCAATTGCGTACGTATAAGGTAGGTGCTTAAAAATGAAACAAAGCGCATACAAATAATTCAGTTTATTATCCATATAAATTACAGTCCATTAACTTCACGTATCACACAGAGTCGTACTTAGGAAAAATAAAAGCATTGAGACTATGTGTTATTTATTACAGCTGCCTGAAACAACCGTGGTGTTGCGGGTTAGGCAGGACTCACAGCCTATAAAACTCGTCTTACTATTAGTCTTATTACTATTAAAATCCCAGGTGGCCTACCATCACGAAGCAGGAGTAATTCCAGTGTGGGAAAGAGATGGCGCTAGACAACCTGTATAGTCCTGTCTCTTTCCCACACTGGAATTACTCCTACTTTAAGACGTCATAGTGTCTCCATAAAACTTTGAAAAACTCTGGAATGTAAAAGAGATAAGAGTATGTTTCATTGCTTTGGAATATTGACACTGACAGCTCTTGAACGCGGTTTAGATGTGCTAAACGCGTTCAGTTTTACTGGTCAAGTTAGATCTCACATTCAAATAAAATTTTGGTTTAGGTACACATGGGTCCGCAATTTTACTTTGTCGTGCCCATGTAACACCATCCGTGAAGATTAGTGAGATGGAAAAGTTACAATTACCTTGGGCATGGACAAAGGATAAAATAAAACAACATCGTACAGTCGCCAGATAACTGTCAAACTTCTCCACATGATTTTAAACCATAAAATGTGGGTGGTTAAGTTAAAAATCGAAAGAGAAAATTTTACAGTTTGTAGTAACTTGATGCGCTGGCAACTATACATTGTAAGAGCACTACAATGATAGCTTGCGTAACTTTCATCCCGCCAACACTAATTTTTTTTTGTTTAAACTTTATAAATGGGTTTATGTACTTTCGTTGAGAAGTTAGAGGAGCTCGTGGCTAAATAATAATAGCCGTTCGGGTCGATCTTTACGTTAAGCCGTGCTTGCCTAGGTTGGTCCGTGGAATGGTGACCACCCATTACATAGCTAGCTTCCTCCGTGCCTCGGAAAACACGTTAAGCCGTTGGTCCCGGCTGTCATTTGTAGATCTTTGACAGTCGTTACAGGTAGTCAGTGGCCCAATAGTCTGACAACCAGTCTTACCAAGGGGTAACCCAGTTCTAATATAGGCAATACTGGTATTCAGCTGCATCCGGTTAGACTGGAAGCCGACCCCAACAGAGATGCGAAAAGGCTAGGCAGATGATTATATACCTTCGTTAGGCTTTCGGCGCTGTGCCTTAAGTTGTAAATCCAACCGATGTCTAAAATCCCACAGCCGAGATAAATTCCGTTGTTTTAGGACGATTATGATTTTTTTTTTGTTGTTATTTTTACGTAATATTAAATCGAAACCGAATACAGTTATTTGGACATTTATAGCCACATCTAGTGAGATTGAAAGATGCTACCAGCAATCGTAACAAGAGAAAAGGATGGTGGGTATTCTAATACATTTTGGCTGTGAGTCCATCGCCATTGTGGATCGTGCTCAATCATTTAAGATATTATTAATAGATAATTTCTATATTCGAAGAAACGTTACGGTGAAGAAATGAATTATCTTATGCTAGTACCAATAAAATAGGAAGCGTGTAGTTTCATACAAGTACTTATTATAAAACTGTTGTACTTAAGTTTAAAGCCGCGTTGACACGATGAGTGCATGCTCGGACCGTATTGTGTATACCAACCCATTAGATTGCGCGCGGATTATGGGTTGCCACAATACGAGTTCCGTCCGAGTAGGTATCCGAGTCCACTTGGTCCGAGCATTCTCTGATCGTGTCAACGCGGCTTAACACACGTTAGAATAGATACCGAGCACGATCCTTCGAAAATAATTCTAGTAATTAATAGTGAACATTCAAGTATGACAAATATATTACAAATACGGCTATATCATAGTGAATACTCGAGAATAAGCAATGTTTTTCTATCTAAATGTACAAGTCATGACTATAATGCAAAAGGAATTATCGCACGAAAAGTTGAGAATTCGCTACTAACATTAATATAAGCCGACAAATTATATACAGATAAACCCTTTCATACGGAACCCACAACGAGTTAACGAAAACATAAAAAAATTAAACTAGGTACTTATTTCACACATTATAATATATTCCACATTTATGAACGTAAGTCATAACAAAAACAAATGAACACGCAGTGCGGGCAATACTTATGTTTTCAAAGAACAGTCGACCACGGTAGTGACGAAAAGTTCATTTGTGACAGAAGATGAACATTTAAACGAAAAGTCACTTCTGTAGCCGACTGTGTTGAAATTAAATAAATTCTTTATCATACATGTGTATATCGTAAAAATGCAACATAAGTCCTCTCAACATTTTGTTCACTTGGTCACAGGATAAAATAAAGGGATGCTGAAGTTCTTTGGCAGTACAGAAAGGAAATTATTTATATGAATTTTATATATTATTTATATATCTAAGACAAAATAATAACAGCTTGTTGCTAATAAAATTATAAATAATGGTTGGTCTTAGAGATATATAACTTTACCCACATATATCCCTTATTTGTTGAATAAATTATTGCTCTACTTTATTTAAACACTATTAAATATATATAATACCTTTAAACTCACTATTGTTGTTCTGTAAAAATAGTAATATATTATTATTTTAGGTATGTAAGATCGTATAAATATCAAGAAGTTATTATTTAATCCTTAAATACAAGGAAACCGCGAAATATAGTATTACGGGCAAGAAAGATGAGATATAATTTTCTATAATATATTATTATACTAAAAATAGCTTAACTACATAAAAGAAAGTTTCTAAAGAAGGCAGATACGCACTTTTATATTGAGCCCGGTATATTAAAGGGACACACCATTTTGGACCTTGAACCTTGAGAGTAATTTCAAAGTAACCAAAACATGTTGTATCCTTTTATATTGACGAAATATGATTGAAATTGCTGTTAAACAACTCGTTCTTGAATTAACATAATTTTGTTAGTTTAATAAATCTAGCATATTCTTTGGTTGCAATTATTATAGCAAATATGTTATTCAGATTCCTGTCTGTATTTTTGTATCTACATAAGCCTTTCAAATCAATGAAAATCCCAATTCACAGTGCCAATAGGATAAAGTAACTTACAAACACAACGCCTGTAACGCCCCAAAGGATTAGGCAGAGTTGTACCCATCCTATCATACACTTACATTTCGCCAGTTCTGTTTAAGATAAATTAAAAACTGTTTATTAGTCATCTAAACAAAACACAGATTGATTGTAACACTTTCAAGAAAAAAAAATCCTATAGCAACATTTCCAATCACAAGCTCAATATAATAGTGACGCGACACTAGCGCCACCACACCACGCCGTGTGGTGACGTCAGCGTGCAACTAAACGCGCCGAACCAAACGCACGCTACATACAAACACTACGGCAACACACCTCTCACACACTCACGTATATTTGAACTATACAATCGTACTGCTCAGTGCTCACAATACTGTTTACTCCTTGCGGGGTTTGCGTTTCCGTTGGCCGTCGCCAGCGCCTTCTGTGTCCACTAAAGGAGTAGTCTGGAATAAAATAAAAGAGCTCATTATCTTGATCTTGATATTCAGATTTGCTTATTTAATTACCATATCGTCGACCTAATTCTAATATGGCGTAAGTCAAAATTATCCAGAATGCGGGAAAAAACCTTTCCGAAAAGCTTAACAAAAATATTTTATTTAATTTGCTTTAATTTTGGATCAAATTGCAAAAAAAAAACGTTGGTTGGACAAATTTTGACTTATGCCATATTTGAATTAGGTCGACGATATGTAGTTTCGTTTGGTATGGCCGTATGAGTATCTACACAATCTACACAAGTTACAATTAAAATTTCTTTGTTACCTATTAATGCTATTAACCGAACACATCTATTTAGGATTAGGTACATATCTATTCCAAGCTCCTATTGAGAATTTTGTAATGGTAAAAAGTAACGACACTAAACCTGACCCAGGAATCTAATCCAGAAACCCAAATTTAGCAGTCGCTCTTGTGACAACAAGAGAAAGAGTAAGACATTTTCATCCATGTTAAGGCGAGGTTAACCCGAGCACCGTAGGCATTTAACGCGTACCCCAGCCCGCGCAAGGAGACGCGATACGTAACAAATTACGCTGCGCGGGAAACGCGCGCTAAGCGCACTGGTCAAGAGTTCACGAACTCGAGTAGGTTACTAAGTTGCGTTACAGAGTAGAGCAATGCAGTAAATCCACTTGAATTATTTTTCTAGAATGTATTGGATATTATAGATAAATTAGGAACCTACGTTTTGTATGAACTTAACCTAATTACTAATAATTAAAAATAAGTAGGTATACTTATTTAATTTTGTGAATAAATTAAATTTAAAATGACTGACTGACACTAAGATCATGAATACGGGTACGATTTTAAACTAAACGCCGCGTGCCATTCGGTTTTCGTAAGGGTGTGATATGTTGGTTATAATATGTTTTATAAACAAATAAAACGTTTTTTTTTTTTTATAGTCAAATAGTTTTTCTAATAAAGTAAACACTTTTCAAAAGCAAAACATTTATGTATTTCAAGTAGGACAGTTACAGGTACTTTTGAAATGTCGAGTCATAGACAACAATAAAATGAAGCTACAGTCCCAGTCAAAAAGCATAATAACTGTGAAAGTACTGTAGTTGCCCATTCCAAAGCGTAGATCTGTATGGGTCTACTATTTTTTAAATAGTTTATTACCTATGTTTTTCTAAGAAATGTTTTAAAAATGTAAATTTATATGTAAGGAAATTAAATAAAGGTATAAATAGTTCAATGAGTTATAGCAATTAGCTGACCCACCTTTTGCATAGATGGTTGAGATTTTTTAGAATACAAAGCGATTGAATTTTTGTATTTTATTTATTTGAGTAAAGTAAATAAAATATAAAAGAACCGGACCATATTCCAAAAATGCATTGGTTTCTTCCTGTTACATGGGGTTGACCTTGCACTTGATAATACCAATTCCTTTTTTGTGTATGACTGGGTATTTTTTTTTGTGAAACTCCTATGTTTTATTTAACAATGTCTACACACTTCTCCTCTTGCCAATAAACACTGAATAAAGTTATGCACGGGATAAAGTCTATATATTGTATAGCCAAACTAGCCAAATAGTTTTATTTATTTATTTATTTATAACCTTGTCATAACTTGATATAAGGGAGTTGATTCTAGTGTACCTATTGCGCATAAACGAGCTTGAGTCTAAACGTTACCGAAAAATACATAAGTATAATAATACTCGTACGAAATGGTCACACTGTCGCACGCACGACGGCCAATCAGGCTATAAAAAAAAACCGGCCAAGTGCGAGTCAGACTCGCGCACCGAGGGTTCCGTACAAACCTGTAGGCGCAAAATATGCGGCTTTAATTGCTGTATCTTTTGATTGCGTTGACGTAGAAGTTTGATTTTGTTACAGCTTAAAGATATTATAGACTTGTGTATTTGTTAAGAATTTCAATATAATACCACTACGCGTTCATGAGTAAAGGGGTAATAAGTTTAAAATTATTAAAAATATTTTTATTATATGATGTAACTATAAATTTATGCTTTTCGCAATTTTTCCTTTATCTGTGTTATAAGACGTTGCTTCGTACCAAATTTCAAGATTCTGAGTTCACGGGAAGTACCCTGTAGGTTTTGATTCCCTTGCGAGTAGTGGCGAGTTTCAAAATATGCGGTTTTAATTCCTGTTTCTTTTGATTGCGTTGACATAGAAGTTTGATTTTGTTACAGCTTAAAGGTATTATAGATTTGAGTATTTGATATGAATTTCAATATAATACCACTACGCGTTCATGAGGAAAGGGGTAGTAAGTTTAAAATTATTAAAAATATTTTTATTATATGATATAACTAAAAATGTATACTTTTCGCAATTTTTCCTATATCTCTGCTATAAGACGTTGCTTCATACCAAATTTCAAGATTCTGAGTTCACGGGAAGTACCCTGTAGGTTTTGATTCCCTTGCGAGTGTCGAAAATTTGCGGCATAAACGGGAGTATCTTTTGATCGCGTTGACTTAGAAGTTTGATTTTTTCACAGCTCCAAGAGACCATAGACTTGAGTATTTGATATGAATTTCAGCTTGATACCTCCACGCGTTCCTGAGAAAAAAGGTCTTGACAGACAGACAGACAGACAGACAGACAGACAGACGGACAACAAAGTGATCCTATAAGGGTTCCGTTTTTACCTTTTGAGGTACGGAACCCTAAAAACCAGTTTATGCGGATCTCTTATTGTAGAGGAAATCTATACAAAGCAAGGTCAAGTTTTACTGGAAATTGCTTCATGTGCCGCTGTGTGTACAAGCACAGAAAATTCAAATGCGAAATCATAAATGGCGAGCACAGAGCTAATTACCTACAGTTACAGTCTACATAATATTCACCTACAAGCTGCCTCCCTTTCTGCGAGTATCGCGTAATCTGTTCTGACTACGTTGCCTATTGCGTATTGTACTTTTGTAAACAAATGACGTTTCAAATAAACCTAGGCTCGGTGTTTACTTAGTAATATGTGGATCAGAAAATTTAAATAATATAAGTAATGTAGGTGAATAATTATATGGTCAAAGCATCCTTTTCTTTTATTTTGTCAAAATTAAAAGGAAGTACCTAATAAAAAACTATAACTATAAGAAAACTAAATTTTAAACAGGTATTTTTTTACAAACTATTGTCTGTGCTATTTTTGGCTCAGCTCGTAACAGAACTTAGCGTATAACAGCGGGGTGGGGTGGCGGGTTCGCAAAATTGGCACACGTCCGACCTCCAACGCGTTCCGCTCGGGACTAAAGCAGCGATGCGAGCGCACGAAACGATGAAAACAGTTGATTTTGGAAATTAGGTATTTTCATATTTCACATGATGGTGGCCGATGTTCGTCACATTTTTTGCGACCTTTATTATGGTTTAAGTTTCATTGTTAAAAGCCTAATATAACTCAAATGAAATGATATATTTAAACCATCATTTAGACTTGTCTTTGAGATTTAATTGGATGCAGTAAAGTGCAAGTAATCGTGTATCGCATGGCCGAGGCATCTAGATCGAAGGGTGAAATATATAAAGTATTTTTTTCAGAATTTAAATCCGTGCTATCTACGAATAAAACACAATCCAATACTACGTTTTTCTGGATAAGCTCGCCTTAAACAACACCTTAAATTGTTATTGATTCAAGAAGAAACAACAGATTTTGTTTCTCACTAAATCCTCTCTAGCATTCCTAATGTAGGAACATCATTCCTCTCCAACTTTTCTTGTCAGATTTCTATTTACATTTTGCGAATTGGACATAATGCGCCCAAATGATCTTGATATCCTCTGTTTAGTATACAGGCTGATTGCTTAAACGTTGTCAATACTTAAGCAAGTGAAGTACTTATAAATATGACCAACTTTTACTAAGGGACTAACTATAAAATATGATAAAAGAAAAAGAAATCTGCTGTTGCCTACATTTTTTCGAGTTACGCGACCAATAATGTAATGAGCAGCTGATATTTTTTTCGCGATTTCATGGTCGATGCCATACTAAAAGTTGTTTATTTTCTTGAGTATTACACGCCCTTAAAGTATTTCCTATGTTCAATAAATCACCCAGTATAGTGAATTTCAGTGTATACTTACATCCTCAGTAGAAGTAACGACATCGGCATCATCACCCTCAGGTCCCTCCAGGTCAGCCTTACTGGGCCGCTCCTGCTCTTCTCTCATATCTTCTTCAGCCTCAGACAGATGAGGATCATCTTCTGCAACGGCATCTGTCTTCTTAATATCAGCCTCGGGATCCTGTGTGTAGAAGGTAATTTGTTTAGAATATTTAGCTATGTTAATAATATATGGTTTAAGGTTTTAAGTTTCTGTATGTTTTTTTTTTAAATTTAATTTAGAAAGATTATGCAGGGTCTCAGTGGCGAAGGTTCCATACAACTCGATTCCTACCGGCTTCCTTTTGAAAAGGGGCACAGTCAGTATTCTATAGACAAGTAATATAATCACATTAAAGATATGTACTGCGGCTTACCTCTTACAAAAATTGACCCTTCGCTACGGCAGGGTCTGGTTAAGTACAGACCTACTGTTCTTATAAATGAATTTATAAATTATTATGACCATGTTGTAAGCTAATATGAGAACAATTATACAAATTGTTTTGATCAGTTAATTTATCTGTGACTGTTATTTGTATCAGTATAATCATCTGGGATCTCCTGAATAATGTTAAGAACTCATTCAATGAATGTACCCCACTAAGTGCAGTTCGTTTATTTATGCTTTCTGGTTATTTTTAACCCCACTGATTTGCAATCTTGTTTCCGTTTATATCAATAGATAACCTCGTAGCTAATGATGTTGATTAACTTGATTGTTCGCCGAGTGAGTTCACAAAAAATGCATTGTTTGTTATTATAAGTTAAAGAAGTTAATATTGTTTATACTAGTTAATATTATTATGATTGTGTACACGATCGTATTAGCAAACCTTGTAATGTCAGTAGTAAGATGGCGAAATAAATCAAGCAACTAAATCACGCCAAAAATGCAAGGGGCAAATCTTAATGAAATGTAGAACAAAACTTACCGATCTAGCAAACCCGCAGCAGACATAAGCGAAGAGTCCGACTACCACGAAGGTGCCAACTATAACCACAGCGTATATCCAAGGGTTGTCGCCAGCAAACCTCATTGCGCGGTCAAATACAGAGTCCTGTGGATGTTAGCTTTGGTACATACTAGCAAACTACGTGTTCACACATTATAGGGGTATTACAACCTTGGGGAAACATAGGGTAGGTGTATCTCAAGGTGTTTATATGTAGATAGTCTTACAAACAGTAAACTTACGGTGTGGTCTAAAAGCACTGTAATTAACTACATCATTCAGACCATTCGGCTGATAATAAAATTCTACGTTAACTCGCTACACATTTTATTCTACTACTTTATTTCGTTAGTTCCGTACCATTTGCTAGGTGACCAACCACATTTTCGCTGCAATTCGCTGATACCTCTTCAGTTCAAGTCTTTGAAACCAAAACCTATCGAACCTTTGTTTCGGTCACGCAAACCGAGCATACTTTTCATTTAGCCAATACTTTTAATAAGGCAATAGCTAGCATCTTCCCACACGGCATGTCTAGCTACAAACGCGTGTGACCTCGTTGGCGCGCCGTACGAGGCAGGCGACGTAGGCCACGATGGGAATGGCGACGTACAGCGCGTACAGCGCCCACCAGCCCGGCTTGTAGTTCATCGCGCGCAACATGCGACCCCACAGCGATTGCTGTACATGGGTATAACTTATTGAAGTACAGACGCCAGCACATCAAGCTACTACAATCTGTCAAATTTCTTTAATAGATTTTTAACTTTATTGCCAAAGCATTAGGTTCAAGATTGATTGCGAATATTTGACAGTTTCGGGTAGTTTGATGTGCTGGCATCTGTACGTAAATTAGTGGTAACATAACTGGAATATTTTTAATTTCTCCCTAATGAGCGGGATTTTGCATGGGTAATGCCCATTTTTATCCCTTTATAAAGCAAAGGGAATATTTTTCCCACCATAATTTTCAACTCTTAATTTAAATAATGAGTTCTTGGTAGGTATTCCATTGTTGTATAAAGGTTATTTAAACACTTATCAATCACTCATTAAATATTCAAAGAACATTATTTTTGGTTTAAAAAAGTGAAGTTTATTTTCTCCCAATAATACCTATGCCTATTTGGCATTATTTTCCGATTCCCAGATCGTTATGCCTGTTAAAGGGTTATTAGGCCAAAATGTAGTGCCTAAATTGTATTGCACTGCTGGAGCCAAGTGTTGATAATCGTACAGTGCACATAAGTGTATCTGGTTTTTCCTACCTGCGTACTTGGTGTCACCACAGGGATGTTTTCATAAATTTGTAAGAAAACGTGCGGTTTTCGGGTCGTACGGGCTTATTGCGTCTGAACATGCTCTGGTGTGAGCTCGGATACCTAAGGGGTCCTGACCTGTGAGGATAGGATCTTACGAAATTTTCTCAAGGTACTCAAACAAATGAACTTAGTGGCGTCTTATTTTCTATTATAATTTGTTTTTCATCATCATAGAAGCGTCAAAAATCGAATGGTAAAAAAGTTATTTGGCCTAAAAATAACTTTTTTATCATTCGATTTTTAGGAGGATATAGTAGTCTATATTAATTCTCCACTTACCGAGTCCCTCGATAGTTTAGCTCGTTTGATTGCGAAGGACGCCTGCGCCCATTCTTCGGCAACGGCTTGGTCGTCCGTGATTATCAAATTGTCGAACAACAGCATAGGAGACATCGACCAAAGCTCGAAACCGACCGCATGCTGCACAAATTATAAGAATATTAGTTGTATCCTTTATGGGTGATAGATTTACGGGTGATTTTTGATTAATATTTTTTTCTTGTTTTCTATTTCGTAAACAAATAGATTATTATTAAAATAATGTCAATATTTTTTGCAAAGAAATACACAAAATACCGCGAGAAAATGAAGTCTCGGCTAAATCACAAAACTAGTGGATAATTATATACACAACCGCATTTTGTTAACTTCTAACTGTTTTTCTCTTATCTATAGCTTAGTGTCGTAACTAGTACCTGTCACTATTTTACCTGGTACATAAAAAACAACAACACTTACGATAGCCGTCATCCTGAAGGGCTGTTCGTCGCGGAAGTAGTCCGGGTTGGGGATGCGGCGCGGAGACCACTTGCCTCTGTAGTTGGGGTTGGCTACCAGCGGCGCGCGCCAGATGCCCTGACAATATAAAAACAGATACAGAACTAGACAAGCAAATGACATAGCGTTGCGGGCCCCTAGAACAAACTACCACAGGAGTACTATTCTGTATCAAGGAGCACAGTTTTACAACAAATTGCCTCTTCATGTAAAAGACCAAAAATCCATGTACACTTTCAAAAAATCTTTAAAGAAACACATTTTAGCGGATTTCAAATCTTAAGCTATCTTCGGGTAGTGTGCTAATCTAACCTATTTTTGTTATGTAACCGTCGCGTCGCTAATTAATATTCTAAGTAGAAATAAGTTTTTTCTCATTTAAGTGAATGTAATTATTTTTGAGAAATAAAGTTCTTAAACCATATTATATACAATGACTAACATAAAAAATTACAGAAAAAACATCATCATAGATTTATACAGGGTGGAAGCGACATCGACGCACAGACGAATACCACGTATTCAGTAGATCATTCCGGATCTACATAGAAATCCTCCATCGGTAATTTAAAAAAACCGGCCAAGTGCGAGTCGGACTCGCGCACGAAGGGTTCCGTACCATTATCTATAAAAACGGCAAAAAAAATCATATCTGTTGTATGGGAGCCGCCCTTAATATTTTTTTTTTTAAATTTTCGTATTTGTTGCTATAGCGGCAATAGTAATACATCATTTGTGAAAATTTCAGCTTTCTAGCTATCACGGTTTATGAGATACAGCCTGGAGACAGACAGACAGACAGCGAAGTCTTAGTAATAGTTTTACCCTTTGGGTACGGAACCCTAAAAAAATCGGCTGTTTCTTACAAAAGTGCAATAAAGACAACTGCTGTATTGTTGAAGTCTGCCATAGCAATTGGGCGACTTTGCAGGTTTGGTTTGCTTCAGCAATAATGTTACAAATTCAGTTAGAAACATTTTATTTGAAGCAGCTTCCACAATAAGATGGCAAAAAAACAACATTTTTATTTGATGTGTCATAGCAGGTCGATATCATCTGCTTAGCCTTTCCCAATTATAATGGGGTAGGCTTCAAGTCTTACCAAATACCTGTATTTTTATTTTTTAGATAATAATAATATAAAATCTTGGGACATTCAACACACCGCCATCTGATCCCAAACTAGGCAGAGCCTGTACTATGGCTGTTTGCCATAGTACAGGCTCAACAGACAACTGATAAACATACTTATATATTTCTAAATACATACATATTATAAATTACACACCCAGATACAGAACAAATAATCGTACTCATCGCACAAAGATTTGTCCTGTGTGAGAATCGAACCCACGACCTCCGTCCTAGCAGTCAGGGTCACTAACCACTAGACCAACAGGCAAATCAATCAAAGATGGATCGACTGTCTATGTTTATTCTTTGGGTTGTCTGAAACCCGAAAATGTAACAATCAGTCTTAACAAGAGGTATTGTGTTACCCAGTAACTTGTGCAGTATTATTTGTTACCTTGTAGTTGGGGTTGGCTATGGTGGGCGGCTTCCACTGCGCGCAGCCGGGCGCGGCGCTACACGCGGGGTTGTCCATGAGAGGCGCTTCCCACTCGCCGTCCATCTCCTCGTCCCAGTCCTCGGGCTTCTTGGCTTCAGGGTCTGGGTAATGGAGGAAAATATGATTTCTTTCTTTTTTTGGTTTGTTTTAGATGATACGAACAAGTAGGAGGGAACTGGACGAGGTAACAAAGATAACCGAATGCTGTGCCAGCAATATCATGTTGATCAGTGACTCATATTTATTGATTTTACTATATGTACACACAGTAGAAAACACCAGTAGCGAAGGGTCAATTTTTGTATGAGGTAAGCCGGAGTACATATCTTTAATGTGATTATATTACTTGTCTATACAATACTGACTGTGCCATTTTTCAAAGGGAAGCCAAGGAATCGAGTTGTATGGAATCTTCGCCACTGGACAACACACAAAATTACATTACAATTATAACTACTACAAAATTATAATACAATTACAATTTTATATTTCCTTTCTCGTAATAGCGATAATGTTGCGTTTACAAACAGATACAATCAGTAACCACATTGGCTTGTACTATGTACGTATACATTCGTTTCTTAACTTATACTGTCACTTACGGGATATCTTCTGTGATAGTTCATGATTTCGAGCTCCAGATATTTCGATGCTGTTGCGAGCGCCATGATCGCGGGTTGTTGTGGTCAAGTGGTTTAAAACTAAACTTATATTAGTTTTAAACCGTGAAAGCTTAAAACAGCATTCGTTTCATGCTCAGTTTTGGCAAAAAAATTACATGTATTGCTGTCCCAACCAGGAAACATTACTATATTGTGTCTTATTTTCGTAAAATATTTTATTACTAACCTGGAATCATTTCGGGTTCATCGTCCAGCCAACCATCGGGCTTCACTGCGTTCGGGTCAACGATTTGAGCGGGCGCTTCCTCGTCCCAATCGTCTGGTTTTGTCGCTGATGGATCCACAATCTGTGTATAAAATAAAAGTTTGTTAAATTAAATTAGAAACAAAAGAAAAATTTAATTAATCCGTCACATTGATAAACTCACGCCTTTTCTCCATAGATGGTGGGTAGGCAGAAATTAGAATAGCTACTTGGTAAGATTCTAAAAAAATAAGAACTTGAAATAAAAGCAAGCATCTTGAATTTTAGAGACTAAATAGTTCCTCAGTTTGTGTCTGTAAAGTGGTTTACATACATAACATCACGCCTGTAATCCCCGAAGGGTTAGGCAGAGGTGTACCTAATGGTACACCCACATTTAGCCAGTAATGTTAAAGTCCCATGTAATAGAGGGCGTTTATTGCCATCAACCGGACACAGATCCAAACTCCGTGGCTGCTACTGAGAAATACCTGATGGAAAAACCCAATAACACTTTGCCCGACACGGGTATCGAACCCAGGACCGCTTGTTCAGCAGCTGCGCTTGGCAGAGAGTGGTTTACATGATTGTTATTTCTAATAATGTACGATTAGATTTTTACTTTTCTTCCTGCGGTTTAGCAGCCATAACAATCTAAACAAATAAATAAAGTTGAAGTGTCTGTTTGTAATATCAAAATACTGACCAGCTAATCTCCGAAACGGCTAGACCGATTTTAACGGGACTTTTACTGGCAGATTGCTGATGTTATAAGGAGTAACTTCGGCTACGTGCAAATATAAAACCCTTGAAATTGGAAACAAAATCCGATTCAAAAAGGGAAGTTATATTTTTTGTATTAAAAATTTCACGCGAACGAAGATCGCGGGCAACCGCTAGAAAGTGATAAATGTAGTTAAAATGCAATGTGTTGATTTCATAGTTTCTGTACATCAACACTGAAAGGGAAATGCCCACTTGGTAAAGAAGGTTTGGCCAAGTAATGCCCAAGATAGAAACAAATGGTAGGCATTAGGGTTGACATCGTAGATAACGAAACAACCATTATATTATTTTTTACCTAGAACTTAGTGGAACATCAGAAACTGTAAATGGAAATCAATGGTAAAAAATATGCATAATTATAGTTTTCAGGTTTTTATTCATTTTCATTTAAATAAGTTATTAGTACATCGTCTAGGAATTGGGCTGGGGGATTTATATTTGACTGATACCTCGCCCAGCCCAAGAACCACACAATTGTCATCACGTGGGCACAACACCCTACCGTCCTCCGCCCAGATATGCAATTACAGCAATATTGTCGTATGGACTCTAAACCAGATTCGTTAGTATTAACAATAATATATACGAAATACATTTTTCGACTGATATGTCTGCTTTTAATTCGTCCTCTAACCAAAATCCTATTACTGGCCGAAGGAAATCCATCACAACACAAACCGAAGTGTGAAATGCCAACGTACGTAAATGTCAACAGACAAGAGAATTAGGGATGGGACGTGAGATCTATTTATCGAAAAATCTATGTTTGTAATAAACCGAAAATACGGAATCGTTGAAAGAGGTCGTATAAAATTGTATTTAGAAGTACACAAAATAACAAACATGTTGTTTATTGATTACGATACATAATTAAAAGATAAATGTATCGATATTTTACAAATATTTTTTTAATTGTTAAAAAATATTGAAATAAAAATCGATTATCAGGAACCGGTTTTTAATAAATCGATTTTTTTCAATAAGGGTTTCAAGCCCTATTTTGACAAGATTGACATGACCGATACAGCGGAAATATTAGACACTGCAATATACAACTTGAATAATTCATCTTTTGTTTTCCGGGATTTTTATAACAGATTAATATCCGCAATATTTGTGTTGCAAAATTAGTAATTTTATTGTATTTATCACATAGATGGGCAAGTACATGGCCAAAAACGGGCGATTCCCTTTCAATTTGTTATTTGATTAGAACAATCACCTCGTTCTAGGCACATTGCCAGGTATGTTTCAACGAAACATTCTGAAAATGTGTATAAATGGACATTTGCACTTAAATGTGATTTAGTATGATGTTGCTTTGTAGTCCGTAAGATGTATGTTTGCATGTGTACTGCTTCGTATTAAGTAGATCTGGTTTTTTTTTAGAAGGTTCAGCGAAATAGACAACAATCAGTCACAATTAATTAATAAAAAATAATTAATAAATATAAATATTTTTTGTTAACCAATTGGACCAAAACTAATCCGCATAACGGATTCTATTGCAAATGAACGTGAATATTAGTTATTTTGATCCAGGTCCTGCAGGACTAAAGTGGACCATCGGTCGTTTGTATTATCCAGCTCATCCCGCCAATTTCTACGGGGTCAGCTGCAACGCCTTCCAGCCAAAATTGTTCCACTGCAGATCAAACGCCACTTCGCTCTCGATCTGATTGTAGGCATATCCTTTAAAAAATGAGTCTATCAAAAATAAAAATAAAACTTTTCTCTAGCTACCCACCTTTTCCCTCTCATCCCAGTCCTCAGGTTTCTTGTCATTAGGGTCATCAATCTCTTCTGGAGGATTGACGGCAGGAGTGAAGTCTTCGAGCAGAGAGCCAGCATTAACCTCCTTATTGTCAACTAAGATGCTGAATGAGTTGTCAGGCCGAATGATCAGAGTGTACAGATGAGGTTCTTTGTCTTTGTAAATCTCGTCCAGGCGTTGGCTGTAAGGGGCGAAAAATGAAAGTGTTATACAGACGAACTTTTAACACTGACATTCATTCATGAACCAAAGGAATGAATGGCAGTGTTAAAAGTTCGTCTGTGGATGTCTAGAATTTGCCTAATAAAAAGCAACAGGGTTTAATTTTTACTCTATTGTTATTGTTAGGAGAAGTTTCTCAGGATTGTCCATGGATCATCAAATTGTCCAAGTAAACCTCAAATAACAGAGTAAGGGATAAAATAATGAGGCTGATAAAAAATACAACCAAATAAATAATATGTATACCCGAAACAGTAATAGATTACGATTTCCTTGTACAAGTGTAAGTGGTTCCAACTTTCCTTTGAGTACCTTACCAAACGGTTAGACAAAGAGCAAAAATTTATCGTTTTGTAAAGATATAAACACTCACGTAGGTTTCTTGCTATGCTTCTCCTCAATGGTTCCATTCTTGGGGTTCTTATGCCTGAAGATGAAGTGCAGTTTGTTGTCATTGCCGCACTTGTCGGGCCCGAACATGATCGTGTAAGGAGTTTGGTCGTAGAACTTGCGGAGGTCTGCCTTGGTGTTGGTACCGCGGGAGAGGAGCTTGATGTACGCGCCGCCGCAGTTCTGACCTTCCTGTAAGTTGAGTTTACGGATGAGCACACAAAGACACAGTCAAGTCTGACTGTATAATGTTCCACTACTGGGTCACTATTAGTGCACCATGTGGATAGGTAAATGTCTTCGCATGTTTTGTTATACGACATGCTGGTTTCCTCACGACATATTCACCGTTTTGAAAGCTGAGTGGTAAGGAAATAATTATACCATGTGTAGTGCCCGCCCAAATCTACGTAAAGTAAATGTAAGTCAGGGCTACGAGTATGACCACTGGTAACAGTTTCAAGCTAATTTAGTAAGTATTGTATAGTGCTCTAAGTCAAGCTCATTATCGTGTACAGTTTGAGAAGTATTTACACATTGTATCAAATAATTTGGTCAGTCAACAAGGTGAATCACATGCATGAAAACCAATTGCACTAACAATCGACTTTCAGCGAAATGATGACAGATTCGATTCCTAAAACTAAAAATAGTAATTTCACAAAAATACTCGACTTAAGACGTGATTTATAGCGTTCAGTATATACTAACAAAAAAATATTGACGCGAATCAAAGCTATTTATAACATCTAACGTCATAACGCATTTCCGAAAACGATTTTGGACAACGTCCAGGATATGTTTGTAATAACATTGTATGTGAATGTGAGTGAATCTTTATGTTTTTGTGTCTAAACTATGTACTTCCGAAGCAAATGGCTTTGAAATGTCTCATTCGGTTCAAGATTAGGTGTAAACAAAAAACAGATGTCTGCGAGTCGATCAGTAAAGGTCATTTTCTTGTTATAAACAAGACTACAAACTCTAAGATCTTCCTAACAAACCATCTACAAGGGATACGAAGGGACTTAAAAAAATACTGTAATGCTAACGACTATTCTTCAGTCTATCGAAAACAATTTTAAGAGTTATAAAGACCGTAGCAGCTGTAAGATACTAATAAGCATCAAATAAGATAAATGAATATACCAAATGCTGAACAAGAAGTAATATTTTCATCAAATCAATAAAGTCAGCCAGAAACCTACCCAAATCAATAACCATAGCAAAATGAGGTCACAGCTTTACGCTAATTAGCTTACAATTACGAGATTTAATTCATATTCCACATACACTCGCATGACGCAATGTACCTACGTCCGAGTTTCTGTTACCGTCGACCAGTTATAAGCACTTATGTGGAAAATATGAAAAGGCTCCGAGCTTAGCCCATAAGCCAATTGAGTGACTCAATTCAATAAGTGTTCTGTACATATACCTGTCAATAATATGTACGTAAACCTTACAGGTTTTTAATGTTACAGAATCAGAAGTAAATATGTTCTATCGCAAACATAGATAGATGATATAATTACTTGTGAAGTTGTGATGGTAGAAATCTAAATTTGGAAATATTGAAGTCCATTGGCCGAAGAATCTCTCCTTTGATGTGAATCAAGTTAATGAATAAAAATAACACACGTTTTTTGGAAATCATTGGAACATACAACGAGACAAATAAAATGAGAGACTTTAGAACAAAGTGCTGTTGAATGAAATAAAAATAAATTGAACTTGGTTGACTTAGTCACTGCAGGATGACATGCATTTTCATACATTCTTTCCTTCCAGCTTCCTTAAAGAGAAAACCGCCTAACAGGCAATAGTCACTACTAAGCTGATAGTTATCATCATCAAATAAGCCTCCAATATCCCACTGTTGGTCTGTTGGGTTATAAAGTAATCCTTTGTTAGTTGAAAGATGGAAATGTTTAGGAAAATTATGTTTTCTTTTTAAGATCTTACCTGCATAGTAACTTCATACTGGACAATGAAAGGCTTGTTCTTGAACTCAAATGGCCGGTCAAGCAGGGCTGAAATGGCTGCATGCTTGGCTTCAGTTGTCAAGACGAGACCCAGGTCCTCTTTGAAGATTTTTCTGCTAGGCTGTTGAATCTGGAAGAAGATGAAATCGTTAGAATTATATCCATACAGAACAGAGGCTAGTGGGGGTTTTGAATGAAGAAATTATATTATTGATTCCCATAATACATACATCATAGCCTCACATTTCTTTAGAAGAAATACGGTACTAATTGAATTTCTACTGCATTTCTCTCTATACTAGTTATGTAAAAACGATCCTATCTCAGGAACACCATGAGGAAATAGATGTCCTGAATAGTATTTATAACTATTTTTGTCATAGCATGAATGATAGCAACAAACTAAAAACTAGATACCATTAAAGAGAAACTAAAGTTCTGATATGATCAGTATATTTACTTTTCATTTATGAAAAGTTAAGATCATTACTATTCAGATGTTTTATTAGTTGCAAGATAAGGTATTGTTATGAATAGTTTTTGCTATGGTAATCAAGATAAGATTTTTAACTGTGACTTGTATTAGGCAAGACAATTCGGCTATTTTAGATCA
This sequence comes from Eurois occulta, assembly GCA_950022335.1. NCBI lineage: Eukaryota > Metazoa > Arthropoda > Insecta > Lepidoptera > Noctuidae > Eurois > Eurois occulta. The sequence continues at coordinate 4,233,951 of OX465486.1, forward strand.
GGCACTGAACACTTAGATCTAATTAAACCATCTTACTCCCTTTAATAAGTATGATGGGTGATAAATGAAAACTGATGTATTTTATTTATGTAGTGATAGTTAATTATAGTTCGCATGTGTGTGTGCATTCTTATAATTGATAGCACTTCGCTCACGACTTCGTCCGCAAAAATTGTGATAACTGGCCTAATATGCATGATATAAATATAATTTATAGCCGATGGCACCCGCGAATAGTGTAGCTTTTTGCCAGTGAAAGAGTTTTTAGAATTGAATCATTAGGGAGATTTCCCCCTACATAAAACTTTTAAACAAATTTTATCTCTTTATAATATTAGTTTATGAAGTGTAGATGCAGTTGATTTATTTATTTAAGGACAACCAACAAAGCATACACCAAAACTCCATTTATGCATTATGTAGCATTTAAATGCTTTAAACTAAATATACAACTAGATATTTACAAAAAATGGACTAAATTAAGACTAAACTAAAACTAACTAGGTCCTACACATACAAAAATATATCATCATCATTTGCTTAGACTTTTCCCAACTATCTTGGGGTCGGCTCCCAGTCTAACCGGATGCAGCTGAATACCAATATTTTACAAGGAGCGACTGCCTATCTGACCTCCACAACCCAGTTGGTCCACTGGGTAATACGATATACTGGTTGTCAGACTTTCTGGCCACTGTCTACCTGTAACGACTGGCAAAGACCTACAAATGACAGCCGGGACCAATGGCTTAACGTGCTTTCCGAGGCACGCAGGAAACTCGGTATGTAATACGGTCACCCATCCACAGACTAACCTAGGCACGCACGGCTTAACCTAAAGATCGACCCGAGCGCCTGTTATTATTAAACCACGATAATAAGGTCCCATTAAAATAGATGGACAAATTTTAACACAGCGTTCAGTACCTATGTCTAACCAAAGATATTCAAGCAAAAAAAAAAACACTGATCAAAGTGATTTTGTTTTGACCGTTTTGTAGATGTGTTTATTGTAGAGCGCCGGCTATATATATATATGTATGTACACAGCAACGATAATAGGACAGTTGGGCATCAAAGTACTCCTTCGCATCGCAGCATATTTGAAGATAGTTAAATTGGACATTATGAGGTAGGCAAGTAGGCAGTACCTACCTGCAATGCAATGTAATTTTGCAAAGATAGTAGTAGTAGATAGTAGTTTCCGTGCCTTGGAAAGCACGTTAAGCTGTTGGTCCCGGCTGTCATTTGTAGATCTTTGACAGTTGTTACAGGTAGTCAGTGGCCCGAAAGTCTCACAACCAGTCTTACCAAGGGGTATCGTATTACCTAGCACTAACTGGGTTGTGGAGGTCAGATAGGCAGTCGCTTCATGTAAAATACTGGTATTCAGCTGCGTCCGGTTCGACTGGAAGCCGACCCCAACATAGTTAGGAAAAGGCTAGGCAGATGATGAGTAGATAATGTGAAAATGTGTGTGTGTGTGAGTTGTGGCATCAAAATAGTAGTTCTATGAAATCAAGTAAGATGACTTTTGTTTCAATAACCACCAAAGGCCACTAAAGGTATGAATGAAAGGCAATTGCTGAGTTAAGAATGCTAAGGTGATGTTACACAAATGTAGGGTAAAATAAGAAATGAGTCCATAAGAGAACCTCTCAAAATTTTGCTGTGTGTGGTAATTGATTCTCATGGCAATTGGGCATGTGAAGCGTGAAGAATAAGGAAAGTTTAGAGTATGAATGTGGTTGGCTATAACAGTAGAGACACATAGAAACAATTGATGGACTGTGTGAAGGATGATATGGCTTGTAAGGAAGTGACTGCTGAAACGACGATTAACAACTTTCAAAAAGAAACTAACTGAACTTCTATTAAGTAAATGTATTAAATAAACTTTTAAAATTAAATAAACTACTCCGTATCTAACATTTTAGCTGATATATTTTAGTTGTGTCAATGTTTGTATGTTTGATGATGAATTGCATAAATTTTTCTTTGATATTATTGTAACCACCTTATTGTAATACCTACATTCTGAACAAGTAAATGACTATTCTATTCTAATACAGAAGTATGGTAGAAGACATGCTGTGCCAACCCCAAATAAATTGGGATAAGGGCAGGAGGTGATGATGAATATGATATTATTTATCTGTATGTGGACTGTGTGGTAAGGCTCTCTACAAAAAATGATAAGAAGTGATTTTATAACAAAATTAAATTTAAATTTAAGTAAACTGCATTTCTTTTCTAATGTACAGAGTTATAGAAGTTATAAGTAATATGTTATGGACATCTTACCTCCCATTTACCATCATACTTGGCAATATTTTCGTCAACACCCTGTTTCTTAGCTTCAGACTTCACCCATTTCTTCTTGAACGCAGCCTCATCATCAAAGTTTTCCACAAGATATACCTTTTCAGGACTTATTGTTGGACTGTGGTACAGGTTTTCTTCTTCCACTGTCTATAAACATTAATGAGGTTTCATTTGATGATCACATAATGTTGTTTCAGTTCTAAAACCACATAACCACATAAGTCAAAAATGGCAACTTTAAAGGAGATTGAAAAAACTGCATTTATACCATGTAATGGTACAATACAATTTTATAATTTGTGCTCACTACAAATTAGATAGAGATGTTGCTTGTTTCTGTAGGCAGAAACACCACTTTTTCCAATTCTCTAGCAAACGGCATCAAACATCTGAATGTGAAAACCACCTAAAATGACTTATATGGTGTTAGAATTTCAACAACGAAAATATCAAGCCTGTAAATACAGCAAAGGGTAAGGTTATTTCAGTTCCATGTCCTGAGTCTTTGGCCATCAAAAGGGCATAAATCCAGACTCCCAACTAAAGTTCATTACATTCTATTGTCATAGAAGCATCTCTTGGATATTTTTTACACCTTAAAATCTAAATGAATTTCAAGTTATTAGCACAGTAAAGGAAAACCTTTTAGAATTTGTGCGATTAAATTTGACTTGACAGTGATAATTTCTTTTGTTATGTCAAGGCTACTGAGAAACTAAACCTACATTTCATTCATTATCTCTAGATAATAATGTAGGTCATAAACTCTCAGTCAGCCGTGTCTGGCTTACTCTGTTTTTGCGATCATTGTAATTTATTCAGGTCATGTAACCTATAAGAACTAACCTCCACGGTAATTTCGTCGTCACCATCATCGTTGTCGGCTTGCACCACACCCGCGGCACTCACTAACACCAGAAAGGCCCCTAATATGTATACTTTACGGCTAAATAAAGCCATCTGAAAAAAATCAATGTACACTGGTGATGAAACACGTCGGTTAACTCAAAAAGCGTCGCTATTATCAGAGAGTGAGAAAACTTTGGGTAGTATATACTCCGCCACGAGAAGTGGACTTAATTTAATTAAAAATATGTATGAATTTATGTAGCACTCAGACACGAGTGTTCGGTGCAGCCGGATAACGGAAATCCTCAATAAAGGGCGACCAAATGTTAACAACTTCACTAAATAAAGAATACTTCACCCCAGGGATTACCTTGAAATATATTTGATGCACTTATTGTTTTATATGTTACAATAGAAATGATGCACAGAAATCAAAAATTCCCTACTGAGAGGAATTTGATTTTCCTGAAAATTTTCAGCCAATCAAAAACAAACAGTTGTCAAGGTAGCGATCGAGAATTTTCCGAAGCGTTCGGATTTATAAATTTAATGAAAAAATAGGACATCTTAAATAATTTTTCTTATTACTTAATCTGAACAGTTAAATTATGTTTAAAATGCCCTGTCATTTTATTTAGAAAGGGATAAAACACTTTGTTATGGTTTTAAATAGGATGAATATTTAGTTACCATTGCTTCAACGATTAATAAAAAAAACATATAGATTTGCTATAACCCGACCAAAATAAAAAGGTTACTCGTCAAATGTCACTTAGTCTGCTATCTCTGTCACACTCGTTACAAATGGAAAAAACTAGGTAGATTTCCGCAACAGTATCTTTTAACATTAGTCGTGTAATTAGCACTGGTCTGTTTAGTTTTTGTCAGAAGATGGAAGCGCCAGGTTTGCAGGTTGTATGTCGATTAAAATATGATTCGCGACCGTAACAAATATGGCTTAACAGAATTGTAATCATTTAAATCATCAATACAACTTTCTAAGTTCATATAATCCCGTTGAATAACTTTTTTTTATGAAAAAATCATTAAATGGGATTAAATGAACTTAGAGAGTAGCATTGATTATTTTCATGGTTATAATAATCTGTCGCGACTCGCGAATCATCATATTTTGTTTCACATACAGTCTGAAACTGACCTGCAAATTGCGAAAAACCTAAGAAAAATTGAATTTCGCGGGCTACCCTGGCGCGGGACCAAGAGTTTAGTATTCTACTCTTTGGTTTTTGTATTTCGTTGCCTTCGTGTCTTGTTGAAAATCTTGTTTTTCCATGACGGTGAGATGTAAGGCCTCATTTACGGAGACGCGGGGCGTCGCGCGTTGCGTTGAGCGGCGCGGCCCGCACTGAATTCAAATATATGGCGTTGTATGAGTGCGTTTACGGAGAAGCGATTTTAGACGCGTTTGTTTGAATTTGGGCGTTGTTTGCGGCCGAGCCCGCGGATGGCACCGACGCGTCCCACTCGGCGTTTATCGCGGCGGCGCACGCAGCGGCAATTCTCGATGAAGCTATCGTGCGCTCCCATCTCTCGCCAACATAAAACTAGTCGATTTGATCGAGGCGAGCGTGCGCCGCCGCGATGCCCGCCGCGTGCTTCGCTACACGCTAGAGGATTCGCCGCGGGCGCCGCGGCGGGCACCGCAACGCTTCCCGTCTCGCTTCTCTATGAACATGGTCGTATATTGCTATAAGTTTGTGTTTACGCGTGCGATGATGCGTGCCGCTTCACGCGCCGCCCCACCGTAAACAGAAAAAACGTCCGACGCGCCGCGAGACGCCACGCCACACGCGACGCGAGACGCCCCGCGTCTCCGTAAATGAGGCCTAAGGGTCCTTTCACTTAGTACATTCATAATTTGTATTGACAAAAAGGCTCGGGGTTTGGTTCGGTCGTTGCTCAACCGATGGCGTACCTGTACCCTTCTCATCCGTATTCAAATTTAGAAAATCTCATTAAAGATTTTCTGTAAATCATGAATATAATTTTAACTATAATTATTAACTTATTATTTTTTTATTATAGCTAGCCCATATTGTCCCACAGCCTCTCAGTTCACTCCCTTATTAGCATACATTATTTTGTGTGAACGCATCCTTATCGCGGCGGCGCAGGAGCTGCTGCATCTGACAACACCGACACCGCCCTCGACTCTATAATGTCTTTTTTTTTCGTGGACTATCTTGTGGGGTAGGTACCTTGAGTGTAAAGGTGTGTCGAAAAATAAAGCGGAAACCGCGTGCGGGCCCGCGCACTTACTGCCGCGCTGTGATTGGACTGAATGCCGCGCACGAGCGCTTCTGTCTACCTGCCGCGCTCAAAAATTTTAGTAAACATTCGTCAGTAATTGTGTTTGGAGATTGAACGTATTTCTGATTTCTGCGTATCAGAATGGACAACGAAACATCGATTCGTTTGATCGAAATGTATGGATGTGTTATGGGATCCTCGACAAAAAGATTACGATGATAGAAAGAAACGTGAAGACTTATGGGATGAAACAGCCAACAATTAAATTTTCCCAAGAAGGAATTAATCTAAAATAAAAAGAGAAAGGTACCTATAGACAATGAGGTTCATTGCCTATAGAGAAAAAAACAAATTATACAACTGGATCAGGTTAGTTTAGCTCAAAGATATAGTAAAAAGAAATTCGGTACTACGATTATAAATCAGCAGGCAATATATTATTGAAATTATATAAAATAATACAAAATTATTTATTTCAACATCTTTTCCTCATCTGACGTGTTTTTTTTTTTTAATTATTAATTCAAAGTTCCGGAACCTCCGCTGTTAAAGTGGTTTCATCCAGCTTTTCCTTATTTTCCTTATTCCGTACTGGGGCCATGAAATTTAATCAAATCGTAGTACCATCGATACGAAAGAAGATGATCGTAATATTAAGATCCTTATCGGGTTGTTGCATTATAAATAATTCAAGCGTAAAGTACCTACAATACATATTTATAGTACACACGGCGACACATCAAGCTATTAATATCCAATAAAACCTGACCTCGCTTTGTATGAGCTTCCCGTACAATGAGTGATCAGCTTAACTTGATTTTGAATAGCTTGATTGGTCGTCGTGGGTACCAGACAATCTTGACAAGTGTTTGTGGTTCCAATTTTTTTGTTTGAGTACCTAAAATGGAAAGATAAAGTGAAAAAGTCAATCGTTTTGTAAAGAGACATAAACTCACGTAGGTTTCTTGCTATGCTTCTCTTCAATGGTTTAATTCTTGGGGTTGTTATGCCTAATATGTTCACGGACTTGCACTATTGTTGGCCCTCAGGCACGCCACTGATGACTCCTCTCCTCTTTGGTTATACGACATGCTGCTTTCCTCACGATATTCACCGTTTTGAGAGCAGGTGATAAGGAAATACCATAAGGGAATACCACGTGTACTCGTGTAGTGCCTGCCCAAACCTACGTGAAGTAAACGTAAGTCGGGGGAACCACTGGTGTACCACTGTCCAGTTTCTAGCAATATGATTATGTATTGCATTGTGCCTTTCGTCAAGCTCATTATCGTGCAGGTAGTAGGTAGCAGGTACAGTTTAATAAAGATTTAAAAATTGTATGAAAATAATTTAGTCAGTCAACAAGGGAAATCACATGCATGAAAATCAATTGCACCAACAATCTACTGATGGCAGATTTCTAAAACATAATGATTTCTCCAAAAGACACTACCTACTCAAATCACGTAGAATGTGATTTGAGTAGTGTATTTTGGTGAAATCATGAATGAAAGATGATGAATGAAAAATATTGACGCAAATCAAAGTTATTTAATAACACCTAACGACATACCGCATTTCCGAAAACGGTTTGGAAAACGTCCAGGATATGTTTGTAAGTATCTGAATGTGAGTGAATCTTCATGTTTTTGTGTCTAAACTATGTACTTCCGAAGGAAATGTGTTGTCTAAGCTACCGGCTACCTATGTAGTCTACGTGAATTAGTAGATAGGTCTGTGCGTCTACCGATATTTTGTCGGAGGTTTTAGGGATTTTTCATTTTACTTTTATTTTATTTTTAAAATTAATATCTGCCATCAGCCCCAGAGCTTTAATCAGATTTGTTGACTGTAGTATTTCTTTTCGATTTGCACATCCAGTGATGTGTCATCTCCCATTTTCAAACAGTCATCAGATTGAGGCTAATCTTGTCCTTTGCTTGTTTGTGTTCAACAGTTTTGTGGCCAGATGATTTCTGTGTCTTTTGAGTCTTTGCTTGTATGCCTCACAGGACTTTTCTATTTCTTCTTTGACTGTTGGAGTTTCCAAGTAATCATGTATTTCTGTGTTCCGTATGAACCATGGTGCAATGTTCAGGGTCTTCAATACTTTATTTTGGAAGCGTTGGAGTATTTCTATATTTGTGTGACTTGCTGATCCCCAGAGTTGTATGCCGTATGTCCACACTGGTTTTATAATGCTTTTGTATATGAGAAGCTTATTTTCCAGACTTAGTGATGACTGTCTACCTATTAGCCAAAACAACTCGCAAAACTTTTTGTTTGCCTGATCCGTTTTCGCCTTTATATGCTCTCGCCAAGTGAGCCTTCTGTCTAGATGCATACCCAGGTATCTGACTGTTGATTTTTGCGGCAGGACAGCATCATCAAGTGTCACAGGCGGACAGTCCCCTCTCTTTAATGCTAATGTTATATGAACTGATTTCGCAGGGCTAGCTCTTATTCTCCACTTCTTCAACCACGATCCAATTTTTACCAGGTGCTCTTGTAATGTTATGGATGCTGTAGTAGGATCTTTGTGGCTAGAGAGGACTGCAGTATCATCTGCATAGGTTGCAGTCATCACTTCATCTGAAAGGGGTAAGTCAGCAGTGTAGACTATGTATAAAATTGGACCCAACACCGAACCCCGGGGTACTCCTGCTTTTATTTCGCAGATGGATGAGAGGCAACCTTCACATTTCACCTGGAATGTCCGGTGTTGCAGATAGGACTTCAGAAGCATGTAGACAGTATTCGGCAAATGAAGTTTTATTTTATACTAGCTGTGCCCGCGACTTCGTTCGCGTGGATGTCGGAACTTAACAATGTATTTTTTAGTGCGAAGCGCTGTTGGAGGATTCTGATACAAATCATTTTTTTTTATTTATGCTAGTGCTTCTTTATAAACAACATTAGCTGTGGAACCATCTGGAGCGTACACAAATAGGTTATTGGGGTTGTTTACGCGAGAAAGAGCTACATATAGTTGACCATGGGAAAAGCATCCAATACTTAGGTCCACCCCGCAACGGATAATGTCTGGCCCTGAGCTTTATTAATCGTCATGGCATAACAGAGACTGACTGGGAATTGCACTCGTTTGAAAGAGAAAGGAAAGTTGTTAAGAATTATAGGTATTCTTGGAATAAAAACAATATCACCAGCGCCGCAACCGGTTAATATTTCAGCTTCGATTATGTTTTGCTGCAGATTTGTGACTTTGAGCCGAGTGCCGTTACAAAGTTTAGAGGACATAAACTGAGGAGAATTATTGGTACACCGATTTTTAAAACTATTTTTTGGGCTGGAAGTCCGGGTGTGTTGAGGGAATCCAAAAATTCTACCGGGTAGTGCGTGGCGTCATCTTCTTCCATAACTGTATTTATAGAGGTATATTCTCTACTATTCCCGGAAACATGAATCAATATTTTTAAATTAATCCCTGAAATGGGTTCTATTGGTTGTCCTTTAACACACTGGCTATTTTTTTTGGAAATTTTTTTGATGTGCAAAGACGACTTTTCTGCAGTTTTATTATATGTATAGATAAGAGTTTATGCCAAACGCGGTCGAAAGCCTGCTGGATATCGAGGAAAACTGCTGAGCAGTATTGTTTTCTTTCCAGCGTCTGCCGAATTGTGTGAGCTACTCGGTGTATTTGCTCTGTCGTTCCATGATGCCCACGAAAACCGAATTGATGATCTGGTATTATATTTTGTTCTTCAAGAACTGGGAGAAGCCGTCTCAGAACTAGTCTCTCGAGAAGTTTTGATAGTAAAGGGAGTAGACTTATTTGCCTGTAAGATGTGGCTTCTGTAGGAGGCTTTCCTGGCTTGGGAATCATGTTTATAATGGAGACTTTCCACAGCTTTGGAAAATATTGAAGTCTCAATACTGCATTGAAAAGGATTGTCAGTAGGACTATTCCTTTTTTCGGTAATTGTTTCAGCACTTCCACTGTTATTAGGTCAAATCCTGGTGCCTTCTTTTGCTTTAATTGTGTTATGGCTTTCCTAACTTCTGCTGGTATAATCGGTCTCAGTGGTAGTGAAAGTTGTTGATCGCTGTCTAGGATTTTATTAATCTCTTCTTCTGGGTGTATGATGTTAGGTTCATTGGGTTTAAAGACGTTCTTTAGAAAATCAGCAAACAACTTGGCTTTATCTGCAGGTGTTCTTGACCAGTTTCCGTTTGCTTGTTTTAGTGGAGGTAAGTGTTTCTTTGGCCTTTTTAATGACTTGGTCAGCTTCCAAAGTTAATAGTCTTCTGCTTTATGCGGAGATAGGGTCTTTAGTTTGTCTTGCAAGGTGTCATTCTCATTTTCTTTAAGTAGTTCTTTTAGATTTTTTTGCGCCCTGTTCAGTGCGCTTTTGTCTTGTCGATTTCTACTACTGTGCCACTGACGTCTTAGTCTCCGCTTCTCAGCTATCATCTGTTGAATTTCCAGGGTGATGTCTTGACTTTGTGGTTTGGATTCTATATAAGGAGTTGATAGCCAGGCCGCTTTTTGAATTAGATTGGTAGTGTACCACGCAGCATTTTCTATGTCATCTTCCGTTTTAAGAGGTATACACAGGTTAGTTTTTCCTTCGATGTAATCTCGAAAGGCTTCCCAGTCAGTTTTATGGTTGTATAAAGTCTCATGAGGTTGTTTCAAGATGACTGTGGTGCTTATTGTGCAAATGACTGGTGTGTGATCAGAGGAGCCATCTAGACATGAATCTACTTTAGTGTACAATCCTGACATTCCTTTGGTGACAAAGAAATCTATGAGGTCTGGAATCTTGTTAGATTCAGTCGGCCAGTAAGTTGGTTCTCCAGTTGTGTGGTGTGTGGAAATGTGTTGTCTAAGCTACCGGCTACCTATGTAGTCTACGTGAATTAGTAGATAGGTCTGTGTGTCTATCGATATTTTGTCGGAGGTTTTAGGGATGGGAGTAAAGTTTTCCATGGGTATACCCTGAGCCATGGAAAACTTTACCAACCTAGCCCAGTCCCCCCTCCAGTCTTGCGTATACGCAAGACTGGAGAGCTAGGTTAAAAACACGACACAGCAGGGCTGCCAGGGTGTTATAACATTTATTAACGCTAAATGCTGGGAACCGGGCAGTGCGCCTCAAGTGCTCCTGGGCAGAAAATCTGGCTAAACGCGGAGATGGCCGATGGAGCAAGGCTTTGACCGAGTGGTGGCCAAGGTTTGGTCAAAGAAACCAGGGCCGTCCTAAGTTTCACGGGAAATTAGTCATTTCATTTTGCATTTCATTTATTTCAGTAACAATTTTTACATTGTGTCGAAATTTTACAGTAGATTATAAAATTAAAGAATTACATAAAACAGTCATTAATAACAGTATCTAACCATATAAATTAATTACAAAAGTACAAAAAATAAATTATATAAACACGACACACAGAACCGGGAAGTGTGGCAGAAAAAAGGGGAGGCCTATACCCAGCAGTGGGTGATTCCGGGCCGATATGATGATGATGAAAGGCTGGAATGTTGTCTGGGCCAACGGGAGGGGAATATTGTTTCCTCAAATTGAGGTTTGTTGTGTCCAATTTAGGTGTATCGGTTCTTCACATTACTTCAACGTTTTAGAAGTTAAAAGTAATTTATAAACATCTTACCTTGCATTTACCATCATATTTGGCAATATTTTCGTCAACACTCTGTTTCTTAGTTTCCGACTTCACCCATTTCTTCTTGAAAGTAGCCTCATCATCAGTTTTCCACAAGATATACCTACCTTTTCATGACTTTAAATTTTTTCATAACCGATTTTTATACATCAATGTAACCGATAAAAAATTTCAATCGGGGGCGGCTCAGAACGAACTGTAAATAATACGAGTAATAATACCTAATTTATATTGGGTAACATTCAGTTTTACTCAATCTATATTAATTAGTGTTATACTTTTATTTTGTGATTCATCGTTAAAATTGACACACTTCTTTTTCTTAGGACTTTGGTTAGATCGGCACATGACTCGGAAAATACACACTGAGCATTTAGTAAAAAAAAATATTTACAAACTACAAAACTATAATAGTAATAAATATGTACAAGTAGAAAAGGGTTACAGTTACAGGGCGTCCAAAAATTCGTCCGCATCGTTGTCAACAGGAAAAGTGCCCAGAAGGCTGGCAATCAGCATTGCCACGTTGGATGGCAATGCTGATTCTTTGGCCAAAAAATAGGCATGACCTCTGGTCACGTGAAGAGTCGACCAACCGCTTGGCGATTTCCCGAAATACTAGGTAGGCACTCGGACTCCATGGCCCTAGTGTTCAGTTTCAGCACCTGCAGCAGGCGCCCCAGCGCAGCCCACTGCGCTAAGAAGATGGGAAGGCGCAAGGGTGTCGACGCAATTTGCGTCCCACATCAAAGGCCTACACAACTTCCATGGCATTAAGGTCATACCATCTGGTCTCTTCCCATCGACGCGTGCCAAGCCATTGGGTTCTAAGACAGCTGGCACCTCGGCGGTGGCAAGAGCACGACGGATGAGATCATTAATGCTAGCGTACCGCGCAATTCGACCTGCACTCTTACTGCAAGAAAGGCCATGGTGTCCGAGGCAGTCGACTGCTTCACCACATTGACAGCGATGTGGAGCCCCACAAGGAGCGCCCAATCGCAAACACGTAGCAAGCAAAAAAATAAATTAATATTGGTACGGTGGTACGTATGCCCTACACAATTTAAATAAAGTCGCGAATCGCAGCACCGTTCTTACCGCTTACCACGCATACGTCTCCACGACACTGCGATATGGAATAATATTCTGGGGTAATTCTACGGAAAGGGAAGCGGCCTCTAAAGCCAAAAAAAAAATACGTCCGTGTAGTATCCATGATTTAAAACACTGACAGTTGCAAACCAGTTTTTCATCAAGCTACTACAATCTGTCAAATTTATTTAATAGATTTTCAACTTTATCTCTTAAACATTAGGTTCAAGGTTGGTTGGGAAAATCTGACAGTTTCGAGTAGGTTGACCTGCTGGCTTCTGTACATAAATTCTTGATGTAAAAAGCTTATTATTCCGTCAATGAATACCTAGAAGAAAAATGAAAACTGTTTTTATTTTATATTTTAATACTTTTATTTATTACCTTTAGTTCATAAGTTTTTTATTAGCCTTGTATTGTTTAAAATTTGTGTATATTTTATTTAAGATTTAATATTAGGTAATTATCTGTATTACCAGTATTCATAAAAACTACCTGCACTTATTAATGTGCAAACATTATTTGTACGCCTTGCAAGGCAGCACATTGTGAGACAAACCTTTTTTATAAGACTGTACTTATTTTTACCTTTGTGTCACAAATAAAAATATTTGAATTTGAATCTTATGATTTATTAAAGTGATAGTGATAAAATAAAGCTGAAGAAAAATCAATGAAGTATGGTTTACGCATATATTATTATATATATACATATAGTAGTCTTTGGGTTTAGGTGGCTGATTTTTTGAAAACGTAATACGACCTCATTAGTGACCCCATTTTTATACATTTTGTTGCTGGCGATTCTGAGTTTTTTGTCTATGAACTTTTAACCATGTTTTTAATTAAAAAAAAAATAGTATCACTTTCATTCATTAAATCATTTTTTTTGCTTTTATTTTAACGATTAAATTATTTTTAACATACCCTGTGAACCCTGTCACTTTATTTCGAACGGGATAAAACATTTTTTTATCTTGGATGAACGAATATTTCATTACCATTGCTTCAAGGATTCAAAAAAACCAAACAGCCTTGCTATAACCCAACCAAAATCACAAGGTTACTCGTGAAATGTCACTTGGTCTACCAAGTCTGCTATCTCTGTCACACTCGTTAGTTATATTCTGCTATCTCTGTCACACTCGGTGGTGTGTTAGCCATGCTCGTTAGATAACAATATCTTTTAACATTAGTCGCGTAATTAGCACCGGGCGGTTTAGTTTTTGTATTTCGTTCGTGCCTTCGTGTCTTGTTTAAAATCTTGTTTTTCCATGACGGTGATGTATCAAAACATCTTTTGTGATATTGTTAGTGCATTGTTGTGAAATAACAGTATTCGCACGAACCCTATGCAAATATCGTGTAAGTATTGTACAGTCGTGCATTATGCTTCAGAAGTAAATAAATAACAAAAGTATCACCGTACACTTTGATGATTTATTAGTTTGTGATTTTTTACACAAAAAAAATCATGTATAATCGTCAGAGGAAGTCTCAGTATGTACTTCTTATTTTTTATTGTGTAATTATCAATATAATGACACTCATTAGTTAAATTAATATCTTGTTGCGGTTTATTTTCCGTCTTATCAGATAAAAAGGCTATCTGATTCCCGGTACTTACTTATAGGGTAAGTACCCTGTTCATCAAATAAAAAAACCATATAATAAATGTTCTAAACTGGAATACGTATTTGTATTTTTCTCCAATGAATTTTATGGAAATAAATGACATAACTTTGCTTCTTATAAACATGTGTAATTCAATCATTAAATATTTTTCTCCTACTATATTAAAAATGTTGACTAGACCGGTCTAAAATTAGTAGGTATATGAAATCAGAGATCTGCCTATTTTTTTTTGTCTAGCCCATATTTACCCACTACTGGCAAAAGCCTCCTTCATCGTCTTTCCAAGAGCTCATGTCGCGCGCTACTTTGAGCCAACTTTAGTATCTTTCTCTGTTTAATAAATAAAATAATCTGATGAATAATTTGCTGCTATTGGGGGAAAAACCTGGATGAGGCTGGCACAGGAACGTGGAGATTGGCAGAAGAAACGAGAGGCCTATACTCAGCAGTCGGTGAATTCAGGCTGTGGATGATGATGATGTATATTATGATACATAATTATGATAATATTGATTTATTTGTTTCAGCACAATGTCAATTTCAAGGCGCCAACTATTACGCCTGTTGAGGCTGCGTAATCTTCTGATGATGACGCTAATAGTGATATTACTATACATTGTGAAGTTGTTTACTACGCTAGACACAAATAACACATTTGCAAACCAGGCTTTTGGAATTTTTCAAATCCCAGAAAGACATCGCCGAGAAAAGGACTATTTTGTACCCACTTCTTTAAAGGTGAGTGGTTAATTCATTATCATACAGGGAGGAAGACTCATTGATGCACTGTGTGATAGTAGGTTGTGCATCAATGTCCTTTCCACCCTATATAGCTCATACGAGGAGAGAGTTAATTGTAGGCAATTGCTTCACTGGTTAAATGTGATTTTATCTCCTACTGTATTAGTTATTGTTATAAAAATAGTACTGGAACTTCCACTATTTTGACATAGGTCTTTTTTTAAATATTAAATGGGCCTACTCTTGACCTCAGTCTAGTCCTGAGGACAGAGATGAAGTCTTATCACAAAGTTGTTTCAAATGTTATTCCACAAGAAAATAACTGAATTAAGTGTTTGGTACTGTATATCTCTATCAGCCAGCATCCCAATTAACTCCTTTACAATTCATTCATTTCTGGGCTTGGAGTAAACGTCTTCTTAAAGAATATGTTTAGAACCAGTGATCAACAGTAAACAAAGCTACAATGAACCTTAATCTGTTTGTGCTATTAAAAATTTGGAAATATGTAAATAAATAACTGTATGACCACATTTCAAACATGTTTGCATGTAATTTAGCTTGAAACTTTAATATTTTGGTGTTCTGTACTCCTCTTACAAAAATTTATTACATTCCATTCTTATAAATTTTATGTTTCCAGAAAATTGACTGGCATGACTATGCGCTGATAGAACATGAAAGGATGCGAGTGGGTGAGTATTATCAACTGATTTGTCAAAACAGTAGAATTTTTATTTTGCTCAAATATTCAGCTTACTTATTTTAATATGTTGTGAACATGTATAGTTAAATGCATGTCTATGGTAGCATTTTGACTTTGTCAGCGCCTTTGTTTCGGTACTGCCGACGTGCGGTTGATCGGACATATTATGGACTAGCGGTTGCCCGCGACCATCGTTCGCGTGAAATTATATTACAAAAAAGATACTAAAATAAAATACCTACTTCCCTTTTTCAATCGAATTTTGTTACGAATTTCAAGGGTTATAATATTTTTCCACGGAACCCTAATTATTATTCTAACATAGAAGTAGCCTATGTTAGACCTTATATCAAACCGGAACAAACAGACAGACATACAAAAACTGAAAAAATGTGTTTTTGTTATAAGCGCCATATTTTTACTAAGTGCATATGAAAATATATGTATCTTTTCATGTAAAGATTTGTGTAGATAAAGGTACTACGCCTGACTACGCCTTTTATTTAGTGCCTAATTTTATTTCTGTCAGGAATTGGTGAACAAGGAAAGCCAGCACATTTGCCAAAATCATACGAAGATCTAGAAAAGGCTCTTTATGCAGCGAATGGGTTCAATGGCGCACTAAGTGATAAAATCCCACTGAATCGTTCCATACCTGACATTCGGTACCCTACTTGTGCGAAGAAGGCTTACATTGCGTCACTGCCTACTGTAAGCGTCGTGGTTCCCTTCCACAACGAGCACTGGAGTACGCTGCTTAGGACTGCGTTCAGCGTGTTACTACGGTCACCTAGCACTCTGATTAAGGAAGTGCTTCTAGTCGACGATGCAAGCGATAAAGGTACGATTTCAGATTCATAGTTTTTGTGATTATTTCTTAGTCTGCCAGGATGCCAATTTGTAGTTACTAGCAACTGGGATGTATGTGTGCGCCAAAGGAGAATGCTCATTTAAGTATGGAATCCCGTACCATGCTGCCTCAAAATCAAACCTTGTTTTTTATAGACTACACTGATCGTATTAACTCCTACAAAAATTATTTTTGAAAAAAAAACCCGCGTTTCAGAGTTATTTTATAAAATCGAACCTAACCTAAAAAGTAGGTCTATTTTTTCGACGCTACCAACGACGTATTTTAACACACATACATTACATTATTGCTCTAAAAACAGCGTAATACACTAATATTAGTAAGAATTACGAGTTAAAGTAACATCCACTGTAGGTATGCTTGACTGAAACTCGATTTTATTTTAGACCTTTATATTGCCAATACTGTGAGCGGGTAACGTATATAATGGTATTATATCATTGGACGCCACCACGATCACGCTACCACACCAGTACCTATAGAACATTATCATAAGGGTGAACAGTCAGACTGAAAAAAACGCTTGAGCCTAGAGAGAGTCTTGAAAAATAACTCTTTAATAATCTTAGGATACTATTCATGACAGACTCTATTCCTCATGCTCATGTTGTTGTCGTGAATCGACTAGGTAAGTTATAGAAAAAATAAAACAAACAAGTTCATTTGGGTTTTTTAATAGCGATTCAAATTCAAAAATATTTATTTCATCATACATCATAATCCTGAAAAAAATCATCTAAAGCCGTTGCCGGCGCAGTTACGTCATTATACCGTCCCCAGCTCAAATACCAGACTATGGTCATCACATGAGCACAGCAGCCCACTGTTCGCTTACCAACGAGGCAGCTGCAGCAATAACCTACTATGGTTTCTAATGTGTTGGCCACAGCATCATCTCTGCTAATCAATAAATAGGTGTGATAAGTACGACTGTTTACATGTTTAGATTTAATCCGCCTCTTAAGAGGTAATTATTAAGACCTAAAATCAAGGGTATATCATCATCAATTATTTATTATCATTCACCTCAACTGAATACATCCCAGTCCGACGGATGTGTTCCCCATAATACGATCTAGCCTGTTTAAGCTGATAGGTCCCAAGAGCTAACCGTTTTAAATCGGTTATGGTCAACTGTGGAAATCCGTCTAAATGTGGATTATTCCTGTTAATCATTTGAAAATTCACTCTCCTTTTATTGAGATATTCCTGTTCAACGTAAGTTGCCAAATGGTTTGTTAGTGAAAGCCTCTCTTTAGCTATTCTAACATATTCCAAGGCTTCTGGTGGGCCTTCTATAACAAAATGGAACTTATTAATATAAGGGCACAAGAGACTCTAAAATCATCCATTAGGTGCAAAGCCGCTCTATTGTTGAAAACAAGACGCAAGAGTCTGAAATCCCTTTTCACCCTCCCATTTACCACTTCCACAACCCAGCGGCACATAGTAACAAGGCGAGACCGATTTGCCTGCTGGAAATCTCTTAACTGGGAAGTTAATTCATTCCAACGGCCATGATCCAGGTGGTGACGACTGATTCGTGCTGCTGGCGGCACATAGAATTTATAATTAAGCAATAACAAATCCTTTATAGATGAGGGTACCAGTAAACGTTCTGTTTCTCAGTGATTGGATGTGCTAGCAGCACGCTTATACACAGAAGACATAAATTGTTGGATTTGATCTAACTTGAGCAGTGTGTAGGTTTTGTTGTGAAAGAGGAGGCGGCTCAGGAATATTGAGATCCCCACTTGATCCAGCGTCTGGCAAAATATTGTCTGATAGACCAGGGCGATTATGGTCATGCTGATCACTACGTTGCACTTCTCTTGTAGCTGAGCTCCAACAAGCAGCACATACTCTTTCCATTCTTGAGATCTAAAAAAATAACATGATTAAGTAAACATGTATACAAAAGCATGTAAGTGTAATGTGATCTAACTGTTAGGAATACATGATAATGATCAAGAAGTAATTGTAATAATTATAGGCTGACTGGCGCATATATTACTGCTGCATATATTATAGGCTGACTGGCGCCTTTTCCTCTTATTTGTTGTGTTTGTGTAATTACTAACATAGTTTTAAGTCATCTTATTGTACTACTAACACTCTATGGACCTAATTAGTCTGAAATAAATGTTTTGAATTTGAATAAGAAGTTGAATTACTTTTTTTTATATTTCAATATAAATATTTACCAGATGCAGTGGAACATGTCTAACTGAAATGTTTCTCTCTTGTCGATCTTGTCCTACAGGATATGTTCTAGTAGCATGTAGATCAGATTTGCCACAAGAAAAACAATCTTCTATGACCAAAAGCAGGCAAAGATAAACTTCCTTCATTGTTTGTGTTTGCTCGATCTTGAAGCAGTGTCAAACACTCTGTACAGAGCACACTTTCTGAAGACAACTGCAATAAAAACCATCAATTAAAAAGTTGTTTTTACCCTTTGTGGCATAATCTATCTTCTGTGCGATTCTAAAATATTTTTTTCATTATATAAAATGTTTTGTAAGATGGTACGTGGTGGAGATGGTATTGTCAGATTAGTCAGAGATGGTAAGTCAGGAAATAGAAGGTGCCTGACAGTATATATTCAAAGAGTAATAATAAGATCTTCTTACCTGAGTAGGAGTTATCCACGACTGTAAAAAGTTAATCATAAGAGTAGACACGTGCTTTAATGAATGTTTAGGTAGGTTTCTGGGTATCAAAAATGAACAATAACTGATACATCGTCGAATGGATAATGACGGTGTCAATCGGCCGACCCCACGACTCGACATATTTGCATAAATGAATACACAGAAAAAAGTTCACAAAATACAAACAAGTTGCACTTCTCAACACACAGTTCAATAATTTACAAATCTCAATCTCAACTCTTAAAACACAGACGGTCGTTCGTTTTCGCTAGCGCAAAGGTAGTTTAACGTAGTCTAGTCAGTCAGTACACTTCAGTACAGTACAAATGTCAGATGCCACAGATAAGATAACTATAAACCATAGAGTATAGTAAGTGCTATAAACTAGTCGGGATTTAGGGATGTAATCGATAAATCAAAATCTTTAGGCTGAGAAAATCTTTTTTGTGGCAAATAGCAATAAACCAAACTAAATCGATTTGGTGTACTGATCTTACTTAATTGTTGCTGTTATTCAAAGAAAGCAAAGCAAATACATATTTGTAATTCTTGAAGTGTTTTTCAAGCAAACGTTATAGCTATGTATAATAAACAAAAGAAACGATTAATGGTTAATCGATTCATCAAAAAATCGATTTCATTGCATTCTACATCAATAAGACTATTCTGTGAACGGCCAATTAACCATAGACAAAATAACTATAATCTTCTCATTTTTATTGTATGCCCTACACGTTGGAGTAATTTGAAGCGAGGCAGGTATAGGTCTTAGGATACTATTCATGACAGACCCTATTCCTCATGCTCATGTTGTTGTCGTGAATCGACTAGGTAAGTGATAGAAAAAATAAAACAAACAAGTCTATTTGGGTTTTTTAATAGCGATTCAAATTCAAAAATATTTATTTAAAACTAGCTGTTCCACACCTCGAGTGTGTGCTGCGCCGTGTCCTCCACCGCGCCGCTGTCGCGGTAGGCCCCCCCCCCCCGCATGGATGTTTCCAGACAACACCCGCACCAGACGGAAAGAGAGGATCCCGCGAGACCGCCCGAGCCAGCCCCGCCTGTCCGGACCGAGCGCGCCCAACGCCCGGCGGCACACCGAGCCCGCCCCTGCTCCTCCACTGCGCCCTCTGCGGTTCAGAGGGTCGCGCGGAGGTCGCCCCACCGTGTCAGAATATTGGCCACGACAGTAACATTCCCCGAGGAATAGGAATCTCTTCCCATTCATCGGGGAAGGATACTGCCGCGCCCAGGGTGCACCGTCCCAGCAGCTGCTGTTCCCTCCAGACGTATCGAGAAGGACCGGCAGCCACTGGGCCCCGAGGAGGTTTTCTGACAAAGCACCAGTTTTTTTTTTTTTTTTTTTGTTGACGCTGGGAAAAAATGCATTACGCATACCCTCCCATCGGGGGACAGGAGGGGTATGTGGGACTCCCCGGGCGGACCCGGTATACCCACTAAAACGACCCAGCGCATTCCCGCTTCGTCAGAGTGGCGGGGGACTGGGAAACCGGCACAGCCTTTACTTCCAGTCCTCCGCCGACGATTGCCCCGCAAGACAACCCCTCACACCCTCATGGGTGTGGGGGGTCGGGAATGACCGACGAAGGTGACGGGTGCAATGCGGGCGAAGGCACCCCCGTACCTGCCGCCCGCCCGTCACCATGAGGAGGAGGGCACGACGCCTTCTCCCCCTTCTTCGCCTGCGGATGCGTCGCGGCGAGAGGATCGTCCTCCCGCGCGCGCTCCGTTAGCTCCTTTTGCGAGATTACGTCCTCGCAAAAGGAGGCGACCGCTGACCAGGCCTCCTCGCTCCCCAGCATGGCGTCGACCACGCCGGGAAGCGAGAGGTCCGGTCCGACCACCGCGGTCAGACCGCGGCGCAGCTCGAACCACGCCGGGCACACCTCGAGGGTGTGCTGTGCCGTGTCCTCCGCCGCGCCGCAGTCGTGGCACGCCGGGGTTTCCTCCCTCCCGATCCGGCGCAGGTACGATCCGAAACAACCATGTCCGGATAACACCTGCGCCAGACGGAAAGAGAGGTAACCGTGGGACCGCTCGAGCCAGCCCCGCAGGGCCGGACCGCGCGTGTCCAACGTCCGGCGGCCAAAGGCGGCGTTGGCGAGGTCCTCCGTCCAATGCAGGACGATGGCGTCCCTCGCCTCCTGCCGCACGGCCTCCCGCTCCTCGGCGACGGGGCGCTCCCCGAGCTCCTTCCAGTGCGCCGTCCACTCCAGGCCGTGCGGCAGGAGGCGAGGGACGCCATCGTCCTGCATTGGACGGAGGACCTCACCAACGCCGCCTTTGGCCGCCAGACGTTCTCCCTACCTACCTGCCCTACCTACCTACCTACCCTATCTACCTGCCCTACCTACCTACCTACCTACCCTATCTACTTGCCCTACCTACCTACCCTACCTTCCTACCCTACCTACCTACCTACCCTACCGACCTACCCTACCTACCTACCCTACCTACCTACCCTACCTACCTACCCTACCTACCTACCCTACCTACCTACCCTACCTACCTACCCTACCTACCTACCCTACCTACCTACCCTACCTACCTACCCTACCTACCTACCCTACCTACCTACCCTACCTACCTACCCTACCTACCTACCCTACCTACCTACCCTACCTACCTACCCTACCTACCTACCCTACCTACCTACCCTACCTACCTACCCTACCTACCTACCCTACCTACCTACCCTACCTACCTACCCTACCTACCTACCCTACCTACCTACCCTACCTACCTACCCTACCTACCTACCCTACCTACCTACCCTACCTACCTACCCTACCTACCTACCCTACCTACCTACCCTACCTACCTACCCTACCTACCTACCCTACCTACCTACATACCTACCTACCTACATACCTACCTACCTACATACCTACCTACCTACATACCTACCTACCTTCCTACCCTACCTACCTAACTACCCTACCTACCTAACTACCCTACCTACCTAACTACCCTACCTATCTAACTACCCTACCTACCTAACTACCCTACCTACCTACCCTACCTACCTACCTACCTACCTACCCTACCTACCCTACCTACCTACCTACCTACCCTACCTACCTACCTACCTACCTACCCTACCTACCTATATACCTACCTACCCTACCTACCTACCTACCCTACCTACCTACCCTACCTACCTACCCTACCTACCTACCTACCCTACCTACCTACCTACCTACCCTACCTACCTACCTACCCTACCTACCTACCTACCCTATCTACCTGCCCTACCTACCTACCTACCCTACCTACCTGCCCTACCTACCCGCCCTACCTCTGCCCTACCTGCCTACCCTACCTACCTATACTAACGCATTCATTCATCATACTCCTGAAAAAAATCATCTAAAGCCGTTGCCGGCGCAGTTACGTCATTATACCGTCCCCAGCTCAAATACCAGACTATGGTCATCACATGAGCACAGCAGCCCACTGTTCGCTTACCAACGAGGCAGCTGCAGCAGTAACCTACTATGGTTTCTAATGTGTTGGCCACAGCATCATCTCTGCTAATCAATAAATAGGTATGATAAGTACGACTGGTTACATGTCTAGATTTAATCCTACCTCTTAAGAGGTAATTATTAAGACCTAAAATCAAGGGTATATCATCATCAATATTATCGTTCACCTCAACTGAATACATCCCAGTCCGACGGATATGTTCCCCATAATACGATCTAGCCTGTTTAAGCTGATAAGTCCCAAGAGCTAACCGTTTTAAATCGGTTATTGTCAACTGTGGAAATCCATCTAAATGTGGATTATTGCTATTAATCATTTGAAAATTCACTCTCCTTCTATTGAGATTTTCCTGTTCAACGTAAGTTGCCAAATGGTTTGTTAGTGAAAGCCTCTCTTTAGCTATTCTAACATATTCCAAGGCTTCTGGTGGGTCTTCTATAAGAACATGGAACTTATTAATAAGGGCACAAGAGATTCTAAAGTCATCCATTAGGTGCATAGCTGCTCTATTGTTGAAAACATGACGAAAAAGTCTGAAATCCCTTTTCACCCTCCCATTAACCACTTCTACAACCCAGCGGCACATAGTAACAAGACGAGACCGATTTGCCTGCTGGGTTGTTAATTGGTATTCATTCTCAAGTAGAGACTCTGGCATATGTGTTATAAAGCCATATCCCTGGAGTTCATTAATAACATCCCTAAATCCTCTATCAAGGATGAAAACGTCACCTCTGCGGAAAAATGATCTTAAACAAGATTCCTCATCACGTAGGTTTAAACTAGTAATAGCAGCATCATTAGTGGTCGCCTTGTATGGCCCGAGACAATCCACAATATGACCATCACAACACACTATCATAAATGGTTTGACCAAATTATCCAGTTTTTGCAAACTGTATGTTTGTTTTTGAAATAAGTAATTAGAACTACTTTGAATAAATACATAAGTAGCATCACATATTACTATTGCTGGTTTAGAATTAGGTGGCAAATCAGGATTACCAAATAATCCTTCTGGTATTATTCTATTTCTAGAAGCAACATCTTCAACAGTCATATGATTAAATCCTAAGTACAATGGAAGAAACTCATTAATTAAACATTGTCTGGCTTTATTCATTAAGCGTTCTAAGGTGACACGAGATTTATTAAAGAGAGTTGCCAATCTTTCATTACTATCACCAGTTCTCAGCTTAACTAAGTAAATGCTTAATGCAATCGTGGCATTCGGTACTTGTCCTGCTAGACTTGGTATACAGTTTAACAAATCATAAAATTGATCCGAGTTCATGCCAAGCCAAAAGTGACATAAATATGTAGGCATAATTAAAATATTTGAGAAATCTATATGGTAATTGGCAGCTCGTTGCATTATATTCATGATTGCGTCAAATTGACTACCAGTGAAATCTCTTAACTGGGAAGTTAATTCATTCCAACGGCCATGATCCAGGTGGTGACGACAGATTCGTGCTGCTGGCGGCACATAGAATTTATAATTAAGTAATAACAAATCCTTTATAGATGAGGGTACCAGTAAACGTTCTGTTTCAAAACAATTAACAAATATACAGTGATTGGATGTGCTAGCAGCACGCTTATACACAGAAGACATAATTGTTGGATTTGATCTAACTTGAGCAGTGTGTAGGTTTTGTTGTGGAAGAGGAGGCGGCTCAGGAATATTGAGATCCCCACTTGATCCAGCGTCTGGCAAAATATGATCTGATAGACCAGGGCGATTATGGTCATGCTGATTATGACGTTGTATTTCTCTTCTAGCTGACCTCCAACAAGCAGCACAAACTCTTTCCAATCTTGAGACCTAAAAAAATAACATGATTAAACATGTAATACAAAACATTTTGCAATGGGTTATAGATTTAATAAAAGTATGTAAGTGTGATCTAACTGTTAGGAATACATTATAATGATCAAGAAGTAATTGTAATAAGAAATTGAATTACTTTTTTGATATTTCAATATAAATAAAACATTTACCAAATGCAGCGGAACATGTCTAACTAAAATGTTTCTCTCTTGTCGATCTTGTCTTACAGGATATGTTCTAGTAGCATGTAGAATAGATTTGCCACAAGAAAAACATAATCTTCTATGACCAATAGCAGGCAAAGATAAACTTCCTTCATTGATTGTGTTTGCTCGATCTTGAAGCAGTGTCAAACACTCTGTACAGAGCACACTTTCTGAAGACAACTGCAATAAAAACCATCAATTAAAAAGGTGTTTTTGTGGCGTAATCTATCTTCTGTGCGATTCTATTCTAAAATATTTTTTCATTATATAAAATGTGTCGTAAGATGGTACGTGGTGGAGATGGTACAGTCAGATTAGTCAGAGATGATAAGTCAGGAAATGGAAGGTGCCTGACAGTATATATTCAAAGAGTAAAATAAGATTGCTTACCTGAGTAGGAGTTATCCACGACTGTAACAAGTTAATCATAGGAGTAGACACGTGCTCTAATGAATGTGTAGATAGATTTCTGGGTATCAAAAATGAACAATTGATACATCGTCGAATGTATAATGACGGTGTCAATTGGCTGACTCCACGACTCAACATGTTTGCACAAATGAATACACAGAAAAAAGTTCACAAAATACAAGTTCTACTTCTCAACACACAGTTCAATAATTTACAAATCTCAATCTCAACTCTTAAAACACAGACGGTCGTTTTCGCTAGCGCAAAGTTAGCTTAACGTAGGTAGTCAGTACAGACTACAAATGTCAGATGCCACAGATAAGATAACTATAAACTAGTCGGGATTTAATCGATAAATCAAAATCTTTAGGCTGAGAAAATCTATTTTGTTGCAAATAGCAATAAACCAAACTAAATCGATTTGGTGTACTGATCTTACTTAATTGTAATTAATTTTAGAGTCCGCTCGACAGACAAGGGTTTGTTCAATTGAAACGGAACGTCATTTATATTCAGTTGAAACGGAACGTCATATAAAGGGAGTAAAACAATATTCATACTTTTAAACTCGAAAAGTTTATTTCCAGTTCAAAAATCAAATCCCCGACGCGTAATGCCGTAAAAAAATATGAAACTAATTACTATAATATTTTGGTTTTGAGGCGCGAGACTTTTTGGTACCAACTTTGGTCATTGTCCTTTCAGCCAAATACGTTTTGTAGTTTTTGCTTGAAAGAGTCACAAACATCCACCCATCCATCTTCACAAACTTCGCATTTATAATAATGTAGTAAGAAGTACCTATGTAAAGAAATTGTTCAGTTTAATTAAAAGAATTAACATCCAATGCTTCATACAATGCTAATCGTTAAGATTGGCGTCTCGGTCTTAAAATTTGCGATTATGACGGCAGGAGTAGTTATAATATTGTACCTGGTTATTGCATTTCACTATTGATCGAGTCTGGCCGTCAACCAGCACGCGAGTGTTGATGTCACACGTTATTGAATCTCGAAGTCTCCCAAGATAGTTTTCTTTAGCTACAACAGTTTAGATACCAGGGAGTCTAAAATGGTCGCTATAGCAGAATCATAATAGGATAATAATATGAATTACGCTTAAATTCTTAAAATGGTCATAGACGTACCTACTATTATGAATTGTCACCCTGTGACCATTTTACGATTTTAAACGTAATTCATATTATTATCCTATTATGATTCTGATGCTGTTATTTTAGCCCCCTGCCCTTACTGCCTAATCTCAAAATTCCACCACCATTTATATGTGTTTTGTAGAATCTTCATATTATGTAGGTATATGGTTCTAGTTTTACGGGATAGTAGTTTTGAACTCGAAAGTATGAACTATAAGACTCGACTTCGACCATGACTTTCGAATTCAAAGGCACGGACAGAATAAAATCTAAACTGAATTTAACTGCCTGCTCGATTCAACTTCGGAGTTCATTCGACCCTGAAAGTCTACTCTCTAAGCACGGAACCCGTAGTTACGGCCAAAGTTACCCGCTTTTCCTACTCCGTATCAGCTACGGTCATAAGACTGGTTCGGGGCCCGAACTAAGAATGAATGTGAATACGATATGACAGTCTGAGGCGGTTTTGCTGCACAAGTAAGTATACGCACCTTATTGATCCATGCATGACTAAAATAATGCGGATAATCAGGTCGCCGCCGGCCGTCTACAAATAATTCATATCTTTTTCCAACTATATTGAGGCTGGCTTCCAGTAGTTGATATGGAGCGACTGCCTATTTTCCACAGCCCAATATTAATTAGTTTTGGAGATGTGGGTACGCCGTACGGTACCGTTTTCTAAGTAAAACTGGTAGTTAGACTCGTGCTCGCGTAGGTACAGTGTGTAAGTACAACAAGAGTGACCGGCATGATTTAAACTTTCGACTGTTTAAAAAAAAAACAAATGATTATAATAAGTAGAGAGACTCTTTGCCTACAATGCATCGTGACAATTAAAATGACAAAAGAGTCCAAAGGTTCGAACAGTAAAAGGCACTTGTTCCTGTGGTTCTACCGCCATCGACTCATCGTACATAGCATTAAACTTTTTATCGTCTGCCTAGCCTTTTTCCAATCTTCTTCCAATCTAATCGGTTGCAGCTGAATACCAGTATATAACATGGAACGACTGCCTATCTGACCGCTACAACCCAGTTAATACTGGGTAATACGATACCGCTAGGAAAGACTGGTTGTCAGATTTTCGGGCCACTGACTAACTGTAACAACTGTCAAAGATCTGAAAATGACAGCCGGCACCAAGGGCTTACCGACCTGTCCGATGCATGGAGGAAACTCGTTATGTAATGGGTGGTGATCCATCCGCGCGCCTAGCTAGGCAAGTAGGCAAGCGCGGCTTAATCTGATGATCGACCCGAGCGTCAGTTATTATTTAACCACGAGATCCTCTTAGTGCATTAAACTTTTATGTTGTATTTTTTGTAGTATGAGGACATGCAGCTAAGCGCACAGAGCTATAATTTATTGACGTTTTGTTGTTTATTTTTCTTGTCGATATGAGTCTGAAGGCCGTTTGCGAGTAATAATAATTTAGTTATCTTTCAATGAGGTTTGGAAGAACGGCTTGTGCTACACAAGTTTCATCATATGTATGTTTTTTTTTTTAATACTTACTTAAACGTGATTTCTACTTATGGGTTTCAATGAATAAATAATACTTCAGTTTAATAAACCCCTTATAATATGACGCCTAATCTTTAATCTCGATGTAAGTCCTAGACTCCACTCCAGCTTATGATTATTACAAATAAATAGGTGGTGCATGTGACACGCAGGTCTAATCTTTCTAATTAAACAAAAAGTGTACCTATTTGTTTCCAACAAGCTTAGGGAAGAAAATTAAAAAGAAGCAAAGAAGGTTTCAACCTCTATTCCCTGTTTCACCCGTTTATTGGTTGAGTTTTCCAAAATTATTTCTTAACGGATGCCTATGTATGTTATAAACGTTTGCCTAAATTTTAGCCCGATTTGTCCACTGGTTTGAGCGTTGATAGATCGTTCAGGACAAACGAGTATTTCTTCTTCTTCTTCTAAGCGTGTCGATGGCAATCTAAATTGTGTCAGCCCAGAACTGAGTTACTAGTTAGGCGTTTTTATAACTAGCGTTAACGAGTATATGGGTAGTATTTAAACGAGCGAAAATAAATTCAAATATAAGGTGTCAAAAATACTTAATATGGATTACTGAAATTCTAAGTGGTCGACAAACAGTGGACGAATACAAATGTTTAACACGGCCACTTGACAATACAAATTTGAGTTACTAGTTGTTCAATACAGTAATCAGTGTGATAATTCAAGGACTCAGAATAAAACTAAAACAAGCTTGTTAACCCACTAGATTGTAGATAAGGCGTAGTCGACATAGCTCCGCTGATCGGGGCTCCTATTTCTGTTTGCAGGGTTTAAAGTAACCTAACACGAGGCGGATCTTAATTAGATCACTTGGCTCGCTCACTAGACCCCGCCATCCCTTTCGAGCCTGTCCGAGTCGGGGAGCCCCAAGTCCCGAGTTCGCTTCGCTCGCTCATGCTTCCTATGTTCCTCTTGCCGTAATGACCGGTTAAATAGTTATTTACCTGGTACAATAGTCGCCCATTCAGTATAATAGTCGCCAATTAAATTTTTATTCGCCCGATTAACAATTTCCAGTATTTATTTATTTATTAATCACAAAATCCACAGCTCTTTGAAATTATATTTTAAAATATAACGTATAACGTATATCGTATTTTATTAAAGAAGCAGCTAGGTCATATTTTGACATTGACGACTTTCATTGTGCATGATTTCATGTAAGTTTAGCTGGTAGTTCAATGATAACCTCGTCTTTTTATTAAACATACCTACCATAATGATGTTTGTCTTTCTTCATTGCCACGCTTTACTAGTTTTAAATGGGTTTTAACATTATTAGTTGCGCCTATTGTGTATAATTTTGCTAATTAATGGTTTTACTTCGGCTTTAGGTACGTAGGAATGTTTATCTAGCATGTATTTATTGCAATAGGATATTGAGGACATTTAATAAGCTGTAAATACCTGTACCTTGAGGTTGAATGCACTTGTTAGTTGTTTTTCTTATCTATGCAGTTACAAAATTGTCTTTGAACAGAACGGATGTGATGCAATAACAAGGGGCTTAAGTATGTCATTTTTGGGTAATTACGAGACACTATGGTCTGCCTTGTTGCGTAGTGTCAAGCGCTACTGCTTATAGGAACCCATTTTCGATTCCCGATCTAGGGAAAAGAGAATGCTCATGGAAGTATGGAATCCCGTACCATGCTGCATCAAAATCAAACCTTGTTTTTTATAGACTACACTGATCGTATTAACTCCTACAAAAATTATTTTTGAAAAAAAAACCCGCGTTTCAGAGTTATTTTATAAAATCGAAACTAACCTAAAAAGTAGGTCTATTTTTTCGACGCTACCAACGACGTATTTTAACACACATACATTACATTATTGCTCTAAAAACAGCGTAATACACTAATATTAGTAAGAATTACGAGTTAAAGTAACATCCACAGTATGCTTGACTGAAACTCGATTTTATTTTAGACCTTTACATTGCCAATAGTCAGTCAGTACAGTACAAATGTCAGATGCCACAGATAAGATAACTATAAACCATAGAGTATAGTAAGTGCTATAAACTAGTCGGGATTTAGGGATGTAATCGATAAATCAAAATCTTTAGGCTGAGAAAATCTATTTTGTTGCAAATAGCAATAAACCAAACTAAATCGATTTGGTGTACTGATCTTACTTAATTGTAATTAATTTTAGAGTCCGCTCGACAGACAAGGGTTTGTTCAATTGAAACGGTACGTCATTTATATTCAGTTGAAACGGAACGTCATATAAAGGGAGTAAAACAATATTCGTACTTTTAAACTCGAAAAGTATAATTCCAGTTCAAAAATCAAATCCCCGACGCGTAATGCCGTAAAAAAATATGAAACTAATTACTATAATATTTTGGTTTTGAGGCGCGAGACTTTTTGGTACCAACTTTGGTCATTGTCCTTTTATCATATCATAATCAACCTACATAATGTACCCACTGCTGCTGGGGGATAGGCCTCTGCTGTCTGCGAGAGCAAGTGGGCCGTAATCTACCACTCGGACCCAGTTGGAGAATGTGACATGTCTTTGAATTTTCGGTTCTAGGACATGATTTTCTGACGGTGTTTTACTTCACCGTTTGAGAGCAGCGGTGATAAATGGTTATACATTTTTTTTAGTTTATGCTATTTGGAGATTTGTGACTGAGCCTTTCACATAATCGCATCATAAATCGCATAATTATGCGAGTTATGACGTTACAGGCAAATCGTGAGTGTTAATATGTGCGAGTGCTTACTCTTTTCTTTGTCTTAAATTTTGAGTACTAACTAACAGTAATGTGAGTGGAAAAAGTAAAACAAGGCCAGAGAAATGATGAATACACTATGTTTGGCTAGAAAGGGGGTGACTACTGAGATAACGAATAATAGAGCAGAATATGAAAGAAGAAGACATACTGAGCTGACCCCAAATAAATTAGAATGACAGGAGATCGACGAAATGCTAAACTACTATTTTAAGAACTTTGCAGACCAGCAAAAATATCAATCATGTTGTGGTTTCGAAAATGGTTTAGTGTTGTAGGCTTGTAAATGTTATTTAAATAAATTATACATTGCCTGCATTAACAATTCATATAAAATTCATTACATTGTTTCTTCTTAAACTATACTGTGGATTTGTGATGTACTGATGTTGTATTAGTTACTTTGTTATCGCTAACTGTCGTTCATGCCTTGGTAAAAACATTAGCCAGTGAGGTATAAACATCCAAGTGTCAATTAACCCAGCTTATCACAGTACTGGTGGACATAGGCCGTTCCCCACTGCGCCACAACACGCCTTCCGCATCCAGCTTGTCCCAGCCACTTTTGAAGTATCACCAGTCATGAATGCTAGGATGGAATGCGCTTGAACTCCAAATGACTACTGAAAAACAACCAAATTTTTTATTCTTGGACTGTCTCGTATTTCACTCCGGAGTTATTATACAAACAAGCGCCTGGTCAATGTCAATACGTCCACCACCTATTCGACCGGTCTTCCTCCAAAACGGAGACGAGCGGAGGTGTGACGTGCGAGAATCAACTATTCGCATTTGTTGAAACCCACTTCACGTCTTTCGTTTCTCCTATGATTGGTCATCACTCTGCTCTGTTCCGCTGGTGTAAACCGGGTCTTATGTTATGAGACTTACAAGTAACTGTCTAAAGGTGGTTACTATACGTTTCCCTAATCTTGCCGGGAATATCGCCTCAACATATTATTATTTTTCAATTTCCAGATTTTCTTAAAAAGAAGTTAGACGACTATCTAGTGAAGAACATGCCGAAAGTTCGCGTGATACGTCTTAAGAAGCGCAGTGGACTGATCACGGCTCGCTTAGCTGGCGCGAAGGAGGCCACGGCTGATGTTCTTCTGTTCTTGGATTCGCACACCGAGGCCAATGTCAACTGGCTGCCGCCGCTACTAGGTCTGTGTATGTATTTGTTTGTAAGTGTACATTTGTAATTACCATGCAACGGTCACGGTTCCGTACCATCGTAGTAGGGGAGCCCCCTTTAATTTATTATTTCTTGGAAGCGGCAACAGGAACCTTAAAAAGACTTAGTCCCATGTCAGTTAAAGATAAACCTACATGTAAAGGTCCAAAAGTAACCGGCCTGAACTAAAGTAAAGTTCATCAATTTATAGACATTATAGTTTTATATCTCTGATTAAATTAATGCGTGTAGGCCGGAAACATATATTTTTTTGTAGATTGCTGGCCACAACTGTAACATATGTTTGTCTAGGTCAAACCTTGCAAATAAATTTTAAAACATCCCCAACTGATTAAGCTGAACTTTTGCATACACATTTTAGTTTGAATGACAATGCATGGTTAGCTAAGTGACGTCATTCTAAATCCAATATGGCGGACTACTTATTGTTTATGCATCCCCATGATATGGGTATCAGTTGAATAGGTTTGCTGAGAAGATAGGAAACAAGCGAAAACAAAAAAAAATAACTAATTGTTTGAAAATGTTTTTGAAAACAAGTTTTTATTTAAATGCTCTAAAAATAACACCATCAACTTATTCACCCGATTAATTTATTAAATAATACAATTTGTCTATAATATCTACACTAATATTATAAAGAGGTAAAATTTGATTCTAAGTTTGTAGGGGGTAATCTTTGAAACTAATGATTGGATTACGAAAATTCTCAATCAATAAGGGGAAGCTAAATTGTTTCCGAGTACAACTTTGACATGCTGTTTCTTTGTGATCCCTAGGCCCTATGGGTGCGGCAGCTGACTATCATTTTGATGAATCACTGCATATTCAACAAATGGTAGAAATGAATTTCATTCGGTATAAAAGTGCTCGCAAAACACACTGCTTCACGTAATATTTATAGACACTATAGCAGTATCCATAGCAACTTTAATAATTATTGCGTACGATAAAGAAAACATTAAAACTGCGTTCGCAGTGGCGAAAAATTCAGATAAAAACTTGCTGTCGAGATGTAGAGATAAAGATTTCTGAAAGGAAATTAATCCTGCGTCAAAATTAATCAATTATCATTCAATCTCAATCAATCATTTATCAAGTGATGCGATTGGCAGCAAATAACTCGTTCAACTAATCCACAGCACTTGACTTGCGGAAAAAATAGGGATTCTAATATGTTTTTATGTGATTTTTTTTTACCAGCGCGAACGCATAACTGTGCTGAGAATAAACCGTACTTAAAATATCCACACCTAAATACCTAACAATACACCACAATCACCGAATGTTTGAGGAAAGAGGAAGTGTGAACCCATTAAAATTAAACTGATAATCTGAAAGGAAACTTTGTTTGCACAGAACCGATAGCGCTGAACTACAGAACAGTAACGTGTCCCTTCATAGACGTTGTTGCGTTCGATACGTTTGAATATCGGGCGCAAGATGAAGGAGCCCGCGGTGGCTTCGACTGGGAATTCTTCTACAAGAGGCTGCCTGTACTGCCGAAGGATGAACAGAATATGCCTGAGCCATTCGAGTTAGTATGGCCTACTCTTTTGTTACTTTTAAGCTGCATTTTTCACCGGAGATACACACAGCTAGGTTAGCCAAAGCTGTGATAAAGAAGCGATATTATTGGCTAATTTGCAGTTTAGCATCAAAGCTAACGAGTAAGTGGCACATTTTATTCTCAAATTGATTTCAACCAGCACAATGTTAATGTTTGTTTGGCAGTGCAACACCACGTTGCTCTTTTTCAGGTCAGCGGGAGCCTTAAGTGTTACTTACGATGTGGGATACTCGTAACCTATAGCATTCATGCTAACCCCTCAAGCCAAGCCTCATTAAGAGTGCATTCACGTCAATATGGGCGTGTTTCGATCCCACAGCCTCTTACTGTGGCCACTGCAAACTAGACAATTAAAACATTTTACCTGCATTATCTGCTTTTAATACGTATTATACTTGTGTCATGGTTGTAGAGGGGTTAAATATTAAAGAACTATCATAAATTGCGTCTGGGCAACTTAATTCTACATCAATTCATGTAAATTAACTGTAGAACTGAAATTCAGACATATTCGAGTTAAATTGGCTGTTAAATACAAGTAGGCAAGTCGTTACGCAATTAAAAGCACAATAATCTGCTAATTCACTCGGTTCTAATGACTTGATAAGCTAATTTATTTTCATTGTGTAGTTAGGTAATGGTTCCGAAAATCCTTTTATTAAAATTGTTTTTGATGTACATGATCGTAGATTATGATATTACATGATAAATTAATTAAGGATTTATTAAGGTATGTTAAAGTTACAAATACCTATTATGTTGATTTATTTCGACACAAGGGTTTTGTGGATTTGTTAAGGAGTAAATGAGCGCAATTACTTTTAAAATGCACAACCGACAGATGCAGAGCTGTTCAATTGTATTGTACAGATGCATCTAACATAACCCCCTCTCAGATACATGTTAGCCGGTATCATACCACTACTAGTCAATGAGTTCCAGTTCTTTCGATCGAAGGCCAATTTGGACCTGCGGTCGCTGGTTTTATTCAGCCTGCCCCGCCATACTCTACGAGGTCTGCCGCGACGCGTGTCAATGTTGAAACGGGACTACTGTGTCACGTGTCGTGTCGCGTTCGATGCATATCGATCTCATACATTTAGGAGAAACGACACAACACGATACGGTAGTGTGTACCTTAACGTTTCCTCATAGTATCTATTTTGGTCCAGATACATGTCCATAAGTCAAAATTAAATGATTCAACAACAACAGTAACTTAACCCATATTTTTTCCAAAAAAATGTGTAAAATATTTAAATAAAAATACACAAAGTTATAATAACATTTGTCGTACACAGGAGCCCAGTAATGGCTGGCGGTTTGTTCGCGATATCGCGCAAATTCTTCTGGGAGTTGGGCGGCTACGATCCTGGCCTGGACATCTGGGGCGGCGAGCAGTATGAACTTAGTTTTAAGGTTGGTACACAACAACAGAAACAGTCGTTTTACGACACTTATTATACTTAAGCGCTGTGAGTGCAGATTCAGGCGAATATATCTCTTAATCACTACTGGAACACGACACTAAGTCACGGCAAGTCGGTCGAGTTCCAGTAGTGATTAAGAGATAAGTATTAGCGTTTGCCCGAAAATTTAAAAAAAATGTAGGACTGATAAGAGACCATTCATTATCTTATCAGCGAAAAGATGCGTGGACGAAATAAAGTTAAAAATTAACACAGTTTGGAGTCATTCTAGAAATGCAATATTGCTCACCCTGAGAGGGTGAGAAATAACAAGTAAGTAGCGTGATAAGATAATAAATTATGGCCTTACATTCGAAGACGCCTTTAAGGAATATTTGAGAAAAATTCGAACAGAATCTATGCAGTAGTTTTTGCGCCGTTTTGAAACATTTATTTGGATTTTTACAATTTTACTATATTTATAGATAAAACAAGAAACAAAACGTTTTATTTACTTTGATGTGCATGTTTTTATTTTGTCCTGTCATTTAGTCCTTCTCTTACTTTCTCCGTTTTAGCACTTTCAACTCTACTCAACTATAATATAAAGTCTTACTTAAAGTATCGAAAATACCGGGAATCCCGGTTCTTTAGCCTGATGGTCCCGAAAATCACGGTTCTTGAAAACAGAACCGGTTCTGCATTTCCTAGCTGACCGCGACCTTCGTTCGCATGAAATTATTATTAAAAAAATATTATTTCCCTATTTGAATCGGATTTTGTTAACAATTTCAAGTTGTTTTTTCTATAGGGAACCCTCATTCTCTTCACTAAAAAAATCCAACCAAAGTTACTCCTTATAACATCAGCTATCTGTCAGTAAAAGTCGCGTCAAAATCGCGCGCGCGCCTATGAACTATCAGCTGTTAGCCGCCGCCGTTCTGTTTCATTACTATCGTATCGTGCAACAGTGGGTAGTATGGTCACTGTTATTGTGATTAAAAGTGAATGACAAAAATTTTTTTCTTTGGCAAAGTTGTTTGTTATCATGAGTCCAATCACGTGTATAAGTATCGGTCACTAATTACCAGTTACCCTATGTATGAGTACTATCATCTTCCTGTCCTTGTCCCATGTTACTTGGGGCCGCTGTAACACGCTGGCCGTGACGTAGAACGCCACTTTGGCAAAATGTCGTCTCAAAAATTGATCACTTTTGCACATATTGAAATAAATGCTATAAGTTTTAACAATGTCAATTTCGAAAAATGCTACTTTCGCACAACGTCACTCGCTGAATGTTCTTAATACTAATGAGACCAAATATTAACCAATGCATAAAAATCATCAAGCAAATCTTTAATAGAGTAATGAAAATGGTTCTAAAAGTGCCGTACTATAGGTTTGTTCCCGACCAATGACACCGAAATGAACCGACAATGTGATATTTTCGAGAACAGTCGAAAATATCACATTGTACTGGGATCAATCCATCATCACTGACAGGCCTATTGTAGCCAATAAGCCTGATATAGTGGTGGTGAATCGATCTGAGCGGCGCGCAATGATTGTTGACGTAACGGTGGTCCCGCATGACAAGAACCTCGTGAAAGCTTAGAAAGATAAGTAAATGAAGTATCTTGACTTGGCTCGCAAGGTTGTGGACATGTGGGATGTGAACTCGGCGATAATTGTGCCGATAGTCGTTCCAGCCAATGGCTTAATTGCCAAGAGCCTCGACCAATACCTGAGGAGGCTCTCATTAGGCAGCTATATCAATGGCTTCATTCAGAAAGCGGTACTCCTGGACACGCCTCGTATTGTTAGGATGTTCCTTTCTGTGGAGCCCTGACTGTCGGTAGCTTGGACCCTGTTCCCGATACCGGTGTAAGTGACTTTTTCCGAAAGTGACGTTCTGGGTCACGATCAACACGTTTTATTTTTCCATTATTTCCTGTCAATCGTCACGCTATCATTTTTTTAATCCTTTTTCTTTCATATCATTCCTCACACTATCCATCCATCTTTTCTTTGGTTTTCTTCCTCAACATCCATTAACATTTATATCCATCACTATGTTAGTCACGTGTTTCATAGCTCCATATCACTTGTTCATACCAAGACAGACAACTGCCGTCTTTATTAGGGTTCCGTACCCATGGGTAAAACGGGACCCTATTACTAAGATTGTCTGTCTGATTGTCTGTCTGCCTGTCTGTCCGTCCGTCCGTCCGTCCTTCCGTCCTTCACCAGGCTGTATCTCATGAACCGTGATAGTTAGTCAGTTTAAATTTTCACAGATGATGTATTTCTGTTGCCGATGTTATAGGTACTACAATTACTAAAAAACCGAATGGAAAAATATTTAAGTGGGGCTCCCATACAACGGACATGATTTTTTTGCCGTTTTTATAGATCCACTATCTATAAAAACGGCACCTTTCGTGCGCGACTCCGACTCGCACTTGGCCGTTTCATCTATGTTCTTCACTTCCCCGCATTCCTATCTACATTAGAATGCCACAGGTCTAAGCACGGACTTGTATATTGTCTCCTTTAACTTTAAGGGCATCTGTAGTATGAGTATCATTTTTTTAATGAAGCAATATGATTTGTCACAGATATGGCAGTGTGGCGGTCGTATGGTGGACACGCCGTGTTCGCGCGTGGGGCACATCTACCGCAAGTTTGCGCCCTTCCCTAACCCGGGACATGGCGACTTTGTTGGCAAGGTGAGATACAATTTAGAATTAAGCTTAAAAGTAATTAAAATAAGTAAAATTTTTATGAGCGTATCGAAGTAATAAAATTAAAAGCAGGTGTGTTAGGTGTGCCATTGTGTCTTGAATCTTGATATCTTATTTGCAGCAAAGCTGTAAATGCAAAATAAAAATATAAAAAAAACCGAAGTTATTTTTCACGTTATAATTACCTGACATTTCATGAATACTTAAAAATGTACAAACTTTGAAACTAATTTACCTTTTTATATTTTATGTTCTTTGGTTATCTACACATGATGTATT
Source organism: Eurois occulta (assembly GCA_950022335.1). Lineage (NCBI taxonomy): Eukaryota > Metazoa > Arthropoda > Insecta > Lepidoptera > Noctuidae > Eurois > Eurois occulta. The sequence continues at coordinate 4,271,352 of OX465486.1, forward strand.
TAGCTCCACTTCCGTGGAAATCTTATATTTTAACGTATTTATGTACCTACATGATTGCCGTCGTATCTGCAAACCTTTATGTTTCAATTTCACAAATTTTATTATTGGTCTGTCGCGCTCGGTTGCTTGCAGCGTGTTGAGCGACGAAGTGTACGGATTAATGAAATATTGTACGTTTAGATGTCTGGGAACGTAACAAAAGTGGGTCATTTGGTGCTATACACCGAGAAATTTTAATGGTTGTTTTCCCGTAGCGAAATGGTTTTGTCTTGGTAATAAAATCGTTTTACCTTATATATAAAAATCTCGTGTTTGTGGTGGAACTCCTCCGAAACGTTTTTATGAATTTTTTATGTATATTTGGTAGGTATGAGAATAGGTCGTAAAGTATATTACACACGTCGCGGGGCACAGCTAATAAACAAATAAAATATTAGAAACAAAAAATGGCAGATTAACCAGTGTGAAAAACAAAACTCGAAAGATACCACGAACCGATAGTAATACCTCCCGATACCTACGCTCAGCGCAAGCCGGGCGCCGAACGACCGCGCGGCCGTTGGTTGACCCGCGTGCTTTTCAATCAGCTGATTATTGACTCGTTGAGTTAATAAAATATGATAAGAAGAAGCTTTACCCAACAAGCTATTTAAATTTTCCCTTCATAATTTTACGGGCTTAGGACCGTCATAAATACTTTTTTCAGCTGCAATTTACTGAACATGACTTTTAAATGATCACTATTTACAAAAGTACGAGTAGGTACTTACACTTCCCGGTAAAAGAGTAATTGTTCGAAGTGCAAGCCACTGTGTTGTATACACAATCGAGCACGTTTTAATTGATTTTCTTTCAATTTTAATAAGGGTCTCTGTCACTTCTTATGATATTGAAAGCGTCCACTATCGCAGTTATTAACGCGTCGCGAGTTTCGTGTTCCTCACGATACACCAGGCGCTTGAGCTCAGACCACAAGTAAAAGTCTAACGGAGTTAGGTCCAGGCTTCTTGCTGGCCAAGGCACTGGCCCGCCGCGTCCGATCCAGCGCTGGGGAAGCACCGAGTGCAGGTGCTCTCGCACGGCGCGGTCATAATGAGCCGGGCACCCGTCATACTGATAGTGCAGATTTTCCATCGTCACCGCTAACGGAACGACGTCCAATAAGTCCGAGTTAACGTAACATTTCCAGGTTTCACAGGTTAAGTGTCATGTCACGAAACGCGGTCCAATGAGGTGACCATGAATTATGCCGCACGTACAACACTAAAACGCACTTGATGCGGACACTCGCGAGTAATATGTGGGTTATTCAAAGCCCAAAAATGTTCGTTGCGCTAGTTGAAGAGTCTAACTCACGTAAAAGTTGCTTCATCCGTCCTCAAAATGTTCGTATTCTGATTGTCGATCAACCACTGACAAAAAGCAATTTTGTTCGGCGCGTCGATTTCGTGGAGAGCATGAACTCTGCGAAAATTATAAGGATGCAGTCCTTCAGGGTTGAGTAGTTTCCAGTGTAGTATTGGCTTACGCCAAACCTAGCCGCAGCCTTACGCGTACTTTGACGAGGATCCCGTTCGAAATACTTACTAATACAAAATGCAAATACAAAAAATGTTTATTAAAGAAAATTTGTTACAATAATGGGCGGTTGTGTATGGGGACTCCTTTTAAGCAATTTTTGCCTGTGTTAGGAGACCCCGATCTTCCATAACAAAAATAATTACAACAGTAACAAATATGCTGGTAATTAAACTACTATACTCGATGATCTCGTCGAGCTCTGGCTAAGTAACGGTCGATCGACCTCTGCCCTGTGCATGTGCTGGTGTCTGGAACTGCCCATGATCGAGTAGCCGCTGTGTCGGCGCTACGATCGTCCGGGCCGATGGGCTTTGGGGGCTCCCCGCGAAGACGGAGCGACTCCAATTGTTGCGCATGGGAGCATGGGAGTCAGAAATTCATAATCAGCCCTAGCATACAGTTGCAACATAGCGACGTACTCCAAATTGCAACAACTGTAATGTCGATCAATTGCACTGATATAAACGCTTGCTGCGCGGACGACATTCGCGGCAAACTAAACCACGAAAATAGCTGTCAAATATTTCGGTGTTTTGATTATAATTATTACATATTTCTAATTGAAATCAGAAAATATCGCTGAAGTTGCACTAACATATTGTTTATGAATTGCAATAATTACTCCGGTTATTTAGTTTTAGGTGAAAAAAACCACGCAAGCTTTCCAAATGAACTCATACACTACACAAGTTGTGAAACTTGTTTTTGTATAAATCAAGTATCATACATGTATTGAGAGAGATTTAAGCATAAGTTGTCACTATTTTTTATAAATATTATTTAGGAAAAAAAAAATGGTTTTTAAACACTTCTAACATAATATCGTTATCTACAGAACTACCGCCGCGTAGCCGAAGTGTGGATGGACGAGTACGCGCGGTTCTTGTACGCGAGAAGACCTCATTACCTCAGGATCGACCCCGGCGATATCTCCGAACAGAAGGCCTTGAGGGAGAAACTGCAGTGCAAACCTTTTAAATGGTTCATGACCCAGGTAAAGATTTATCATAACTCGTTGCAGGATATTTGTTTATCCCAGCCTGATCAAATGTGACTGATACTCGTATCACCAGCCATCTGTATGCTAAATTTCGTCAAAATCCGTTCAGTAGTTTAGGCGTGAAAGAGTAACCAACATCCATCCATCCATCCTCACAAACTTTCGCATGTATAATATTAGTAGGATGGGATGTTTGATGGATGTAAAATATTTATAAAATTTGTTTTGTTGTGTTTGGAAAGCTAATTTAATTTGACCTTGTGCACTGCGCTGGTGATGGCTTTAAGAATAAAACAGGCTAATGCTGGAGACCGTAGTACAATTGTAACGCCTCCTTTTTCATTTCAGATCGCGTTTGACCTGACAGCAAAATACCCGACTGTAGAGCCGAAACCATTCGCTAGCGGACGTGTAAGTATTAACCTGGACCTAACCTGTAGTGCCGTAAGGTTCTTTTTGCAGCGTGGCCTTAATCTGAACTAACGCCGCCATCTTGTTTTTTATGTATAATGACAATGTCCGTGTAGTCCCGGATTAAGAATATGGCCACCCCATACCTAGAACCAAAGTGGACTCGGACTGTCGCCCTGGAATATTCCCCGTTTAATCCACACAGGCTTATCATTCCCCTGGATCTGTCGACATCCTGGATATAAAAATAAATAAATATCCCTGGACATTTCACACAGCACCATCTAGTACCAAGCTAAGCAACCTAATGCTTGTGTTATGGTAGCTAGATGGCTGATAAACTACATATAGGATACATTTTTTTTTGTAAATACATACATATTATAGATAGAAAAACACCCAGACCCGGAACAACTACTTGTAGGTCATACAAATATTTGTTCCGTACGGGAATCGAACCCGCGACATGCAGCGCAGCAGTCAATCGCTTGACCACTGCGCCAACCGTGCTGTCGAATATCGAAGGTCCGTCCTCCATTAAGGAAGGCGCGACTCAAGGAAGGCGCGTAGATTTGCATATATTTAGTACAACTCCAGCACCCTCATGAGCCATGTTTGTGGCACCGAATCGTAGGCCTTCTTCTTCCTTGCGAGATAGACGAACCTAATGGCCATGTCGATGAGGAGTAGCTCCTTAGTACCGCGGGACCCATTCCTACATCCATTTTGAGAGGCAGACGTAATGAAGTTTTTGTCAATGTGTATTAATTTTCGCTCTCAAAATGGATGTAAGAAGTTTATAGACCGTTGACAAACAAGTGTTATGTCTATAATTCTTGGGTTTCTTGGTGACTAGCTGACTTATGGAGCAGGTGGGTAACACCTGTAGTAGTTAGAAACTGCGATAGCAACCGAGACTAAGGATGCCTGGAATTGACATACAAGGCGAGTGTATGAACCACTCACACATTTCAGCCAGAAGTTGTGCAGTCCGTCTGGTCCCGGTGATTTTCAGTTCGGTAACGGACGAACTGCTCTGACTACATCTAATGGTGTTATTAAAACTGGTTCTATGTCTGGAATTGATTCACACACTCACTCGACATGTCACATGTCGCGTATCGCGGTTCGCCCATGCATAAACTTTCTGATTCAGGAAGTCGATGCGCTTTGTGACACGGGACATGTATTCCTGAGGACTTATTTCAGTCCCCGAGAATGCCCGCCTCACAAAGCGCAACACATGTGGTCGTGAATTGCCCTCCCTGAAGCAGTATAATTTGCCGATGAGTACCCTGGCCCCGTCGATACGGCGCTCGATTCTGCGCTGCCAGGCTGGTACAGCTGGTTTTGGTCGAGTAGCTACGTGACAATTTGGGAATTTGACATTAGCTAAACGATATGCCGCAACAGTCCCACAGTACAGGATCGAGTGTGTACCAATGAGGTCCTCGCTACTCTCGAATATATTCTTGAGTTGCGAGTCCTAGGCACAGTAGGCACACACCAGCGGCAGCACCCTATTTTTCTTATACATGGGTAACCGTGGTAATTGGGGCCTATGTTCGGTAGGAGTGGATCACTCGCAAAGCGCATCTTCCAGAGCGCTCTTCAATCGGTCGTTGCACTGGCTACTCGCCATAGCAACCCTATCTTCTTCTCTTCAACAGTAGAACTAGAACGCGGTATTGCATCAATAGCTGATGCTGCAAGCGTTTGTGATTGAGTCAAGATGATACGGTTACTCAGTACCTTTGAGCGCAGCCTATCAAGTGCGGCATCGTCCAACCTAACTCACATTATTATTCTTTGAATGGAATTGTGTATTTGGCATTCGTAAGAAACTGATTACAATACGATTCGTCTGTTTCTAACAACCCTGTATGTTTTTGTGATTTTATAACCAGCATTTTCAGATTTAATTTTCTGTGGATTGGCGCGCAATTCGAAATACAAATAAATTTTATTCGAACGCCGTGTTCTTTTAATTTCAAATTCAGTCATTTGTTTTGAGATTGTGTTTTGTTTTTGTGAAATTGTGGTAGTTTTTGGCGCCATGGATAAACTGAAAATTCGTACAATTTTCGAATATGAGTTCCTACTTGGAAATACCGCTGCGCAAACAACACGAAACATTATACACATACGGCTTATCTTGCTGCGGGCCGGGTTTGCAAGTCAAATCGGAAAGATAAAAAAGCTATATAGTGTAGATAAGTGGGTGCCACACGAACTAAGCGACCAACAGCGAGACTTACGCGTCGAATCATGCATAGCACTACTGAATCGGCATAGAAACCCCTTGGATAAACAAACTGCAACAAAATGGCAAAATTGTGTAGATAATTTGGGCCAATACTTTGATTAGCTAAAATAAAAAAATAAAAAAATTTCATACAAATCTCCAATTTCATAGATAAAGACCTAATATAACTTTTACAAAAACTGACGGAGTTTGACCGAAAACCTGGACTTTCATTGTAGTTCGGGTTTTACCCGGACGTACTCCAAACTAGGACAAATCCGGGAAACCTGGACGGCTGGCAGCCCACTACTACAGAGCGTCACTCGAGACTCAAGCATAACTTAAAACTAGTTTCAACCAATTAAATGGCTTGAATCTGGTTTTAAGTAATGCTTGAGTATTGAGTAACGTTCTGTAATACGGGCCTGAATCATTATCTTTATTTTCACACTGTTTTATTTATTTAATTGAAAGGTGCGACCAGTATCAAACCCCAAGATGTGTATTGACGCTCATCACGGAGAACAGATGGACAAGCTACACATAAAGCCGTGTGCGACGCCACAAGGAGAGAATGAGTTCGTATTCTCTTGGCACAAGGACGTCAAGTGAGTAGTAATTTATTTATTAAGGCCATTTCTAAAACTTACAGCTAAATAAAACAGTTTATGCTGTTATTATCTGTCAACCAATTGCAAGTTTTCACTAATTGACTGACTCTTTGGTCTATTAGTCGCAAGCGCTACTGCTGAGCATGTGGTCTTGGGATCGATGCCTAGGACGGGCAGTGTTATTGGGTTTTTCAAATGGAATTTCTCAGAAACAGTCAGAAATCTGTATTTGTGCTCGGATGATGACAATAGGCTCGCCTCAGTCTCATGTAGCAACATGAGATATAAAGTTAACTGGCGAAATTTGGGTGTACACTTCTCCCTAACCCGTCGGGTATTACGTGATGTTATGTCTCGTTATTATTCCAGATCCAAAACGCGGAACATGTGCTGGGACCTGCCGGAGTCTGCCAGCAATAGTCCGATACTTTTGTACTCATGCCATCTTGGTGGAGGCAATCAGCAGTGGAAGTATGACATGGTATGTACACCATACTTACAACATTTCGTTATCAGCGTATAACGTAGTGTCCCACTGCTGGGACATAGGACTCCTCTTTATGTAAGGTCCAAAAGTCCCAAATGACCCGCTCGGGTCCTAATCCACCACACGGACCCAGTGCGGGTCAGACAGCAGATTGCCAAATACTTCCTTATCCAATCATGGACATATTATATAAACTGGACTGAGCACTCATTCTAGATAAACGAGAGATATGTATAACCGAGCCTGTTGATCTCTTTTTAATAGGGTGACCAAACATTTTTATAATTAACTAGCTGGGCACTCAGCATTCATTGTAATACCATTTTTTTCAGAAACCTTTCCTGGCGTATTCAGCAGTTTAGTAGTCTACAGGTTTCAAACAGACGAACAGATATTGAATTACAGCACATCGGGCACAGCTAGCCTATATTGCTAGCTGTGCCCGATGTGCTGTGATACGTTGCAATGCGCCTTTTCCTAACGCCCTTTCCCTCTTGCGATAAACCCTGGACAGGGAGTAGATCAACTTTGGGCAGTTTGGCAGAGCCATGTTCTTCAGCCGTGTATGACACGGGTTCATTCCTGGAACATGAGTAACAACATAAAATGCTTGTGTTTCGATATCACTGCAGTTAACATTGGTTTAAGAGGTGGTGCTTGTACCCCGTTAGGGCAGAAGATGGAAAATGATGCGCTTTGGTTAGTCTGTCGTCACCATGTAATGGAAATAGAGTGGTCCAGACATATTTACCATACCAGACACATTGGTCAGAATAAGTTCAGTATAGTTTCTTCGGTTCCTTACGTTTTACGTAAGTAGCACAATTGTATTCCCTTTTTTTTTTACCACCCATGTAACGAACATGGGTGGTAAAAAAAAAGGCTTTGGCCCTTTATGTTCCAGGGCCGCGGTATCTCTTTCGAACAGTCCCGCAGCCCTGGCAGGCATCGGCCCTTGCGGGCCCCTCCCGTTTGCTGACATCTCTTTGAGGCGCGCGTGGAACACGAACGCGCCGTCGACACGGCCTGTCGTCATACGACGGACGGACGGCGAGCTAGCCCATTACTCGCCGTCCACAGGCCCGCGCCTACGGTGGCCGAGAGCCATCACGGCGTGGCCCCCGACGCCCGGTGCTTCTCCCGCGGCGGCCGGGACGTGAGGAGGTTCTCTCCCTCTCACGTTCCGCCGCCTCCTTCGCTAGCATGACTGCTTCGCAGAAGGAGGCGACGGCTTCCCATTCCCTCTCGCCCCGGACCATGGCTTGAACCAGGGCCGGACGCGAGAGGTCGCCGCCGCCAATCGCCGCTACGAGGACACGGCGGTGACCTCCACGGTGTGCTCCACCGTGTCCTCCGGCCGATCCTCGCAATGATACCTCCCAAAACATCCGTGTCCGGTGAGGACCTGCGGAAGGTGAGGGCGCCGTGGCGCCTCTCTAGCCACTCCTCAAAGAGGGGACTTATACCACTATCGTGGCGTGCCCTGACAATTGTATTCCCTGACAAATAGTTAAACGATTTTTAACCTCGGGACGATTACAAGGAGTTCTTGAAACTTACAATAATAAATACGAGTATTTCTTGGAATCGTGCCTAAGAAAAGGCTCAGAGCTCCAGCAGGTCTTCATCGTGCGCGATGGATGGCAAAAGCAATTTATCGCTTCAGGCTATTCTTATTTAAAGACCAGTTGTTATAATCTATTAGATGCTGGTTTCAAGCTCTTAGGAGCTTGTGGTAAGTTCATCACCAAGAAACGATTTATGGCTTTAGGAAAAAAGTTTAAGAGCTTTGAGAACAATATGTCATGTCAGCTCTATCAAAAAAGTCGGAACGAAGATCCTAAGAGATGAAACGGATAGTAATTAAAAAATATTGAGGATTTTGTGTCCAGCTTTGTGGAATTTCGTCCGTATTTTTGAAAATAGAAGGTTGGCTTTTGTTAGAAGCTGACGACTAAAATGCTTCTAATTATATTGTACGGTCAATGAAAGTAATGAATGACATTGCTGAGCTAGCCGTAGCATTATTTGAAGAATATAATAAATTGATGACTACAGGCGAAGAAAGAAAAGTATTTGAAAAACTAAAAAACCCGACTGAAAAAACTGAAAAGCAGCTCTCGACCGGCCGAAAGTGCAGTGAGCTGTGCTAAGGTCGCTTGATGAGGCTGAGGGTGGTTCCGCTGCATGCTGGTGGTCAGGAATAACCAATTAAAGCTAGTTGGCTATATGACTCGCTGCTCGAAAGCTTGAGGAAGTGATCTTGATTACGTCACGTTGCTCGAAGGTTGCGCTGACGTCCATTTCGAGGTCACCTACAGTTTGGGAAAAACAGGGTGTAAAGTTCTTCATTCTCCATAGAAAAGGGAAGATCCTCCGACCAGACGGGTGTTATGTCTGGTGGGCTACTGTCCGACAGTTTTTGTCGGGTTCTTCTATATAGTCTTAAGTCGCGGATAACTTTACTTGTGCGATGTTGGATTTAGATGTATTTCGATTTTTAGTTCATCGGCTGTGTCATAGATGGCGTTGTAGTACTTTTTGTTCTATGTTGCTGTAGTACTTTTTGTAGTGCCGCTACAACATTTTAAACTAATATTAAAGCTAAAAAAAATATATGCTTAACTTAGTTTACTTGTAGTCGGTGTAATATTTTATACCATCTTATTTTTTTTGATCTTTTAGCTATTGAAAGAAAGGAACAAACGGGTTCGGTTTAGGCTATCGCCTCGTTTTGACTCTAACCTAACAAAAGTAAACATACGGCGTGACCATTATGGTTTATTTTTGTGTGATACGAATTTTGAAGTACTCAGCCCTGGTTGAATATTAATCCGTGTATCCAATACCTTGGATCCAGTAGGTGGTAGCTACGTTAATCGCAGCCTCAAAACCGTTTTATGCGATCCTAAAACCGATGCAACAAGATTTTCGAGGAAGCGTTTTGAAAATACCATTTATCTTTGCGTGTATACACTAGCTTATGCCCACGGCTAAGCACGCGTGCACTTTGGTAATGTTCCACTGGATCGTACTACTAAACAATCTGATTTTTTTACTTATTTCTCGAGTCAGTCCTATTTTAACTGGATGTTTACATTTTCAAAAACTGCCTTATTGCCCTGAATTTTCGCCTAACATTCGACTGAAACATCTTCACAACTCTATTTTGATCCATTTTGAGGAATCGCGGCAGGCATTTTGAACCCAGCATTTCATGTCCAAATCGGTCCACATTTATGTATAGCTCTTTCTGAAATTCCTTTATTTGCTAGTTCACGCACTCTCAATCATTAGTCATCTAAAAATTAGGGACTGCCCTAGTTCATCACTAATCTTCCTTCAATTTCCTTCCAGGACCTGAAACAAATAAAGCACGGTATTGACAACAACTGCATTGAGTATGGCCCGTCGAGCCAGGCGATTTTCATCTTCCGGTGTAACGAAACCAAAGAGACTCAAAAATGGACCATAGACAATGTGGATAAGGAGATGATGGCGAAGTGGTCGAACTTTTTAACGAGAGTCACAGGGCCTATTGAAGTGGCATGAACTTACGTATTATGATTATTCTGGAGTTTATGGGCATCGCGTAAAAGAAAGAGAAGTTATGCAATATAGGTTATTTTTAACTTAACTTTAGGTTTATTTGCTGTGGATTTCAAAGCATTTTGAGAGTGGCTTCTTATATGCCCTCAAATTACTGATTCCTATTAATAGGTGATACAAAGGTCGAACCAAGCAATTGTTTTTGTCTTTTATTCGATGTTTCATATTTAAGGACGTATTACACGTCCTGTAGATTTTAGTAAGCGCGTCAGACGGAAGGCGGTCCGTTAAATGCTACTATATAGAGGGAAATAAACAACATTTATATTTTCAAAGTTGATTCGCGTTCTTCTTGCGATTTTTTTCGGTTTCTTATTGCATTCTAGCGATTTTTGTCTTGGTTTCGCGATATTTTCCTTCAGAATACGCCAAAGCTGTGTAAGTTTAAATGATTCCGGAAAATCATTGGAATTAGACCGTTTTCGAAACCTCATCCTTGTTATTAGATTCAATATTGAATTGAAGTGTATTTCAATACCACACGTACGCATAATACGCACTTGGAGGTGGAGTTGCGGACACCAGGCCGTTATACAATACAATACCACACTTAGACCCGGTTACCACAAAAGCGGAGATGCAAATTCGACCAATCACAGGAGAAATGAGAGAGTCGTGTCTTTTAAAAATGTGATTAGTCGATTTCCAGTTCCGCTCATCTCCACTTCAGTAGACAGTGAGCCTATCTTGAAAAACTTGTATTTTGTCTCTACAGATCCTGTATTTAGTTATATTTTAGTCTTTAACTTTCACCCGTCTTTAGTATCACGCGCTTTTGATATCGCTTAGTATGCTGACTAAGGTACTATTAAACGTGATAGTAATGGAGGTAATAAAGTAAAATGCTACTGGCTGAAGGCATCAGTGTTTAGGTAAAAAACAACCGGCCAAGCGCGGGTCGGATCACGCACAATTAAGGGTTCCGTAGTTGCCCATCAAAATATACGGACACTTCTTACGGTCCGATTTGCCTCCGAAGGATGATTTTTTACTGTATTGGTCGACTATTACTCGTAAACTTGTAAAGCCTACTTAGCTGTGGTAGTTTTCCTATTAATTTAGTTATATATACTACCACCGTGAATTTTTTCACACACCCAAACACAACCGTTTAGTAGGTAGAGGGGGGTGTCCCCCCCCTCGCAAAAATCCACACTTTACGTGTACAGGACATACCCTAAAAAAAATACTTATCAAGATTTTATTTTACCACTTTGTCGGTGTAACTAATCTGTTCTATTCATGCCAAATTACAGCTTGATAGGACTAAGAGTCTTTGGGCTAAGCTGCGGACAGACGGACGGACATGGCGAAACTATAAGGGTTTTTTGTTGACTACGGAACCCTAAACCGGGCCATAATGGATTGGGCGTATTTTCAGCGCGACCTCTTTGCACGCTTGTAACCGATGGGCATGCATTGTGTATTGTACTTATTTAAACGCTTAGGTATGCATATTCTTTCTTAATATACTGTTGAAAAGATGTGTGCACGCGCTTATGTTCTAAATACGTTTAATGAATATACTCGCAAATTATACGAGCGTGAAAAATACGAAATACGCACCGAAAATATACCCGATCTGCAATCATCCTAATGTTTATACGTTAAGTGTGTTCCAAATAATATATTGATGTTGTCTTTTCACCTATAATTAAATAGATCGGAATAACTCACCCAGTGGCTTCCGATCCTCAATTATGTGAAGTAATCTCGCCCTCATTTATTTATATTATATTATTTATTCTATTTAGTTTGCGCTTTGTACAAGTCGCTGTATCACAATTTTAAAAGATGAACGCATTTATCAAAAAATATTTGGCAGTCTCTGGTCCGTTACGACGGACCACAGACTGCCAAATATTTTTGTGCGCTCTGTGGATATCTGTCATGTTCATTAGTTCATAGTATTACACACACACAATCTTTTTTTTACACAACTTCCGAACAGAGTAGATATGAGAGTTTGGGAAGCGTTGGGATACAATGAGGACGAGATTACTTCACATAATTGAGGATCGGATGTCACTGGGTGAGTTAATCCGATCTATTTAATTATGTTCCGTAATCTCGTCCTCATTTAGTACTGTGTAGATGTTTGAAGAAGAAAGTTGTGTTAATAAAATGAACATGTTTATTTGATAAACATAAAGTAGGTTACTTAATACTCTCATCATTATAGAGTTATCAGTCTCAATGGTTACTTATTAATTTTATTATAGCCACAATGGTGACAAATTGTCTAGTCTTAAAATATCTTACAAAGACATAAATGTTGAACATACTGCTTGAGTAAAAGCATTTGGATCACTAACAATTGGTCTGTTTTAAAAACAAGCAAAGGACGAAGATCTTTGTGTCCAGGCTTCAGCATTCTTTAATACCTCAATATGTATGCCTTCTTCAGAAGTCTTTGAAGTGGAGGCAAGTCTTGTGCTGCGAGCCGTGAACTTAGCAGTATCTAAGCCACTATGACTTAAAACTTGCTTTATACACCTACTTAAAGACGCAGTAGAGGCAGCATGGTAAGGTTTTATAAGTGAAATCATAGTACAATCTCATAATCTTATAATTTTTCTACTTTCTAAATAACAAAGTCAAGTTTTAGCCGGACAGATGCTCATATTATCTTTGAAAAATGATAATATTAAATTAGGTTGAAGTTTATTTGGTCCTGCGATGTTTTAATAATTTCTGGGACACGTCAATACTATCTTCATTAATAGTAATATTATCTATACTAATAAGCGATACAGTTTGGATTCTATGCGCAGTTACGAGAGCTAGCAATGTTGCAATTTTTTTAGTAGGTAGTTCCACTAAGGTCTGGATTGGGAAATAAAAGAGAATGCTCATGGAAGTATGGAATCCCGTACCATGCTGCATCAAAATCAAACCTTGTTTTTTATAGACTACACTGATCGTATTAACTCCTACAAAAATTATTTTTGAAAAAAAAACCCGCGTTTCAGAGTTATTTTATAAAATCGAAACTAACCTAAAAAGTAGGTCTATTTTTTCGACGCTACCAACGACGTATTTTAACACACATACATTACATTATTGCTCTAAAAACAGCGTAATACACTAATATTAGTAAGAATTACGAGTTAAAGTAACATCCACAGTATGCTTGACTGAAACTCGATTTTATTTTAGACCTTTACATTGCCAATAGTCAGTCAGTACAGTACAAATGTCAGATGCCACAGATAAGATAACTATAAACCATAGAGTATTATAGTAAGTGCTATAAACTAGTCGGGATTTAGGGATGTAATCGATAAATCAAAATCTTTAGGCTGAGAAAATCTATTTTGTTGCAAATAGCAATAAACCAAACTAAATCGATTTGGTGTACTGATCTTACTTAATTGTAATTAATTTTAGAGTCCGCTCGACAGACAAGGGTTTGTTCAATTGAAACGGAACGTCATTTATATTCAGTTGAAACGGAACGTCATATAAAGGGAGTAAAACAATATTCATACTTTTAAACTCGAAAAGTATATTTCCAGTTCAAAAATCAAATCCCCGACGCGTAATGCCGTAAAAAAATATGAAACTAATTACTATAATATTTTGGTTTTGAGGCGCGAGACTTTTTGGTACCAACTTTGGTCATTGTCCTTTGATAGGTATCTCAAGACTATGTTGAGATCCCATACTATGTCGTATTTAAGTTTCTTGGGTCTTAGTTTGAAAATTCCTCTAAAAACCTCTTCACTCTCTCATCTGTTCCCAAGTGAGAGCCTAAGTTTAAATAAATTGCTAATCTTATGGTGTTCATAAAGTAGGTGTGAGCTATATGATAATCGTTGCTCAATCTTGGATGTTAAGAACGAAATTACCATAGGTACTGAATCCGACAAGGGATGCAGAAAATTATCCATTTATTCAGTGCCAATTCGTACTGTTTTCTGGTTTTGTTAGACAAGGAAAGTTACATTATGTCCATTGAGCCGCACGCAAAATACGCGCATTGGACGTGGAGTTGCGGACACCAGCCCGTTATACAATACAATACAATACAATATGTCCATTGCGGAAGGAGGTATTCCTTTTCTTAGGAACGCGTTCCTGATAATCTGAGGCATCAATTTGAGGCTTTTGTGCAAAGGATGTGGATGGTGGAATAAAATTCTCTCTGATATAACCATGCAGCTGAACATAGGATACCATGGTTGTGCAGGCCATCTTATTATTATCAAAAAAATTAAAAATTATGAATGCGTTCATCTTCAAAGATTGTGATACAGCGAGTTGTGCAAAGTGCAAACTACATAGTTCTAAATGGGGACGAGATTACGGAACATAATCACTCATTCTGGCAAGTTAGGAAAAAAATAAAATGACAGGAAATTATTGTAACTAGCCTAGACTAAAGTGTAAATAGAAAATAAGTAGGTACGTATTAAAATTTTGAATGTTTATGCAATGTTGCCCACGGTCGCATTTATACTTGGTAGCTATACTTGTTAGGGCCTTTATTCTAATAGAAAAGGTGTGCGATGGGCTGTGTTGGTTAAATAAGAATGAGTATGATAATTAGTGCAGAGGATAACTTTTGAATATCATTCTTATTGGTGATGTTTTCCAGAAAGGTCAGGTGCGTAGTACTCGCAACCGGAGTGCCTGTATGACCAGATGTATTTGGCAGAAAGCAAAAGGAGTTTAGGATAGTTGCAGGCTGCCTTCTGTGGTTTCCGCCTACAAAGGCGTATGTATGTTAATATTCCAGACATATTTAGCTTACACTTCCATAATTTAAAGTTTTTTATCGACATTTTGCAGTACTAGACATGTGATTTTTTTAAAATCTTCAATAAAAAATATCTTTTGAAATGCAATGAAAGTAACTCATCCTCGCAAGTTATTAAAATGATTTAATTCGAGTTATCTACTGGTGCTATTTCTATGTCGTTAATTCCTAAATAATTTTCATATACTTAATAATAATAATTATGTTTAGTTCCTTGGCTTCATAATTTAACTTTAGTTTATTATTTAAACCAGTATTTTAATGCTATGTTTATAGTTACAAAAAATACATTTAATGTCCTTTATTGATATGAGTCTAATACTACTACGAGTCTATAATATTTATGCTTGAATCCGACTGATTTTAAAGCGATGAAAAAATATTTTTTTGTATAAATTCGTCATAATTTTGTCATAATGCATTAAAATGAAAAGTTTCACATTACCTGCCATTACATGTTATGCTTAGGGTTAATAGGCTTAATAATTATTTTATAAATATACTGTGCGTGTTCAAATATTACAAACAAGTCTTTTTTTTCGGATGGGAACTCATCAAATGACTCCGCTCCCGCTATGGGCGGAACGGAAGGGAGTGTCAGACTTATACTGACTAAAACCCATCCATGTTCCTTCTTAGCCCTTTGTGTTCCAGGGCCGCGGTATCTCTTTCGAATAGTCCCGCAGCCATTGCAAACAAGTCTAACATCTGGTTTTTGAAATCGTGTGATGATGTGGTAGTCTCAGCAAATCTTGCTAAACACGGTGAGAGACGCCTCGGCGGCATTAGTCATGGTCGAGTATTTTATTTTTATAAATTATTTTTTTAAATTATTATGTTCTTATGAATAGTATATAGATGTATAATTAGTATTGATGTCGTTTTAGCGATGAAGTTATACAATGTGTAGTAATAATTTGACATCACACAAATTCTTTGATAACTTCCAAATGTTAAAGTATAAAATATTCTAACACTGTTTTATGCTTTCACGATTTAAAACTAAACTTATACTGTCACTTACGGTGTATGTTCTCCAGTCATCCCGCGATCATGGCGCATGCAACAGCGCCGAAATATCGGGAGCTCAAAATAATAAACAATCACGGAAGATATCCCGTAAGTGACAGTATAAGTTTAGTATTAAATATTGTATTGTTTTAACTAGACGCTTTGTTAGAGGCATGGATATAGGCCTTGGATGTCATAGATTTGTCAATATTGTATAAGGAATTTGTCACGGTGAATGTTTCCTGCGGCCACACTTGTACAGTTGTTATAAACACGCCAATACTTTTCACAATACAATAAAGTGACAAGTAACTTTTTACGTCAGAGCCGACGCAAACACCGATTTTGATAGTCATTATCAATGTGTAGCTTGTAGATAGGTGGTAGCTAATGAGGTGCTGGTACGTTGGTGCCACGGAAGATGAATAAAACGGCGGACAATTGTGAATAGACGTCTGTATTCGACCAGTGTCGTAGATGGAAGGGGCTAGTGTTGCCACAGCTTACATTGCATTTGCACTTAATGTTGGTGTTGCTATGATATAAATTTAAATCTCCAACAATCAACACTAAAAATCAGGAGCGTACCGAAGCACATCGGCAAATGAAAACTATTTTACCGTCAAATATTGGGTAAGGTGATGTTTGCCAAACGAGGCAGTATGTATTGAAAATGCTTTTAACGTTGTCAAAGCCATCATTTCGCATTTGTGTACAACATAGGCTATCGTAGTATTGTAGGTCGGTATGTAATACTATTTATGTATGTTACAATTTATATATAGGTATCTGTTGTGCTAACATTTTTGCATTTACCTATTGTTGATTTGTACGAGTCTATTCCATTATGAAACATATCACTAGTTGTATATAAGCACTTATAGTTTTATTTGTATATTGACAATAAATTATTTTTATAATGCACTCGTGATTTTTATTACTAAAATAATACCAACCTGTTACTGTCGCACGGCAGGGCATCTCATACAGAGTATACATGAGCATTAATAAAATAGACACTTGCTCCCATTGAGACCTGTTCTCCTGTCCGCTTAAAGGGGTAGATGGGAAAAAGTTTTATCGTCCCCTTGCCACTGGCATCAGTGTTTAAACGGGAGGATAGCAGATAATTTGTATTATTCACACACACAAACCTTTGCCTAACGATTAGGAGATTAGAGTCGTGATGTTATGTTAGTATCATTCGCATTTCCACACCCTTAATGCGTTTAAATATGGGGATGACATTGATCAAGGTTCATTTACGACGTTATTAGAGAAAATATCTAATTTTGGGGGCAGAGGGGTGGATGGGAAACAAGGCATAAAAAGAGGGGGATAAAATAAAACGAACAAATATTTTAATATTTTTTTGATTACCTAAAGGTACCATTAGAATATTTTTTTTGTCGTACATGCTCGCGTCTGATCCGCACGCTCTCTCTCGACTAAAAGAGTATGACTGTTGCCTATCTATACCTACGTGTTTAATGATGTATAGTGTGATTAATAATAAATGTATCGAATACTAATACGTTGTTTGAATAAAGGCATGCTTGTGCTTTGTCTATGTGAATATTGCCAGTCTGTATGCTTTAAAATCTCTTAACAAATGAAGGATGTTAACCTAACATGAAACAAGTGCCACATATTTTTCACATTATAATTTCACATAGTTTTGAACTGTGGCACACTTAGAAATCTAAAGATTATGGAGATACGTTACCGCCGTTTTTTTTTTAATATTATTAAACCGAAAAATAAAGTAGGTAGTCCATTTTTTTTTCAAAATGGCTCTTCCTCTGCTGAACAGTATGCGTAGGTTCCGGCTTCGTCAAGTATTTTTACACCCCGTAATTTTGAATAAACTGATACCAAAGTACAAATATTGGATACCTTATTAGCAAGCGATGACATCCACTCTTGAAGGTCTCTCGCTCGGAACGCTTCATCGTGCGCATCATTCCAGTTACCCAAAATTCCTTGACTTCAGCTTCTAGATTATCTACTTGAGAGTGCTAATAGTGTAAGATCTTCATACGAAGCATTTACATGTAGAACTGATTTCCCCGTACAAAATTAAATGCATTTAATTATGACGAAGTGGTGCATAGACCCCATTAAAATACTTTGAATGTGGATGTATAGGTACTATAATTATAAACTTTTTAATTACAATTTGTGCTTCTCGCTGACTTATCGATAAGGAAACATCCTACGAATCACAATAGTATTAACATTCGTAACTGCTAGACACACTTGTTACACGCGTCTAGTGGTTCGGGCGCGTATTGTCTCAGCAGCTACTTCGGGGAGTGGAAACAATAAATCAGTCTCTAGTAAACGTTCTGTTAAGTCAGCAAGAAGTTTGTTCCTAAACGGTTACGATAAGATCTACTGTTCGATTATTGCACAACACAAGCAGAATGTACGTATTACGTTGATTGTAATTTTAATTAGCTTATTTTATTTAGGATAAAATATAATATTTTTTAAAGATGTCATGTTACTTTTGGGATTACTGTATTCTACATAGATCTCAGCCCCACCGAACGGGTAAAACGGCTTTTCTAATTAACTGAAAACACGACGTCTTAATCAAAATAACTATTTCATGAAAAAGTCATTCAATTTTATTGATTATAATTCTGTAACTACATACGTGTTACTAGCACGACTCATTTTTCATCAACATACAACCTGACACTGACCTACAAATTGCAAAAAACGTAAGAAAATTTGAATTTCGCGGGCTGTCCTGGCGCTTCCACCTAGGAATACATGGATCTTTCATGGCCCAAAAATAGGGGTAACCTTGCATTAATTCCCAGAAAGCTGAAGATTTGCATAGATGTTAGGGACACCATTGTTATGAAATTGTGAAAAGTCCCCATCGATCCCATGTCTGCAAAATTTTTTATTCAAGGTCGAAAGATTGCAAAAATGTGTTTTTTGAATTTTTCAGCGAAACGGTTAGCTTTATGATAAAATATGTCAGACAAAAATTGTAGATCATGCAATTATCTACAAAAACTGTCCCTACACATTTTTTTTATAACACTAACCATTTTTGAGAAAACATCTATGCAAATTTTCAGCTTTCTGGGAATTTTTGCAAGGGTCAATGTCTAATTTGACTGGACTATAACGCGTACAGTTCATGATGTTAAAAAGTAAAAAATAAAAGCAAATATTAAGTAGAAGCAATAATTAGGTATATAAAAAAACCCCTGTTCAGTTCAACGATGAAAAATAAATACAGTAGGTATGTAAAAATAATTAATGAACTTTGTAACGCCTTCGTAAGGAAAGAAAAAAAAAACTATCAAAATTCATTAATATGTTTACTTTCATGAAAGTAAACATGTTTCGAATTTTATTTGGTTATGGCCATTGGTATACCTTGATGCCCTTTCGGATCGGACTGGTTTTTTTTTAACATATTGTATACAACGACGCTAATAATTGATTTAATATGTTTCTCCTATTACATTAAAATGCTGGCAAAACCCACTGCTGGGCAAATGCCTCCCCAAGTCCCGCGCTACCTCAAATCTTATGAATAAGAAACTCATAATTATGATAATATTCATTTATTTGTTTCAGCACAATGTCAATTTCAAGGCGCCAACTACAGCACCAATTGAGGCTGCGTAATCTTTTGATGTTTACGTTAATAGTGATGTCACTATTACTATCATACATAGTGCAGTTATTAACCATTCCAGACGCAACTAACTTTACTTCACATTTTAATACCTGGTTTACAAATGTAAATCAGGTATTAAAATGTTTACAAATGTCAGAAACTCATAGCCCAGAAAAGGACGTTGTAATAACCTCTACTTTACCCACTACTTTAAAGGTGAGTTAATAAATTTTCCTCAGTTACATATTACAGTTTACATGGATCCTTTATTTACAGTTTATACAGTCTTCTTCTTCCTCTCTCTATTTCCACTTTAGGGTCGGCAGCTCTCGTAATTTTCTGGCACCAGGATATTTTGTCCTGGGTTGTCGGGTCGGGCAGTTCTTCCTCCAAGGAGCTTCGTCATACTTGTCGACCACGCA
The DNA here is from genome assembly GCA_950022335.1 of Eurois occulta. Classification (NCBI taxonomy): domain Eukaryota; kingdom Metazoa; phylum Arthropoda; class Insecta; order Lepidoptera; family Noctuidae; genus Eurois; species Eurois occulta. The sequence continues at coordinate 4,291,140 of OX465486.1, forward strand.
GCCGGAGGTCGTCCTGTACCTCTCTTATGTTCATGTAGTCGCAATGTTTTTTTCACTACATGTTCCTCGTATTCTCTTCGCATCACGTGACCATACTATCTGAGACGGCTGTCGGTTTGTCTCTCTGTTCCTAGGGGCGACTTTGAAACTACCACGGATATGCTCGTTTCGTATTTTGTCTAGTTACGTCACGCCTCCAGACCACCTCAGCAGCATCTTCATCTCAACTGTATGAAGCTTTTGTACAAGCGTCTTTTTCATTGGCCAACATTCCGCTCCGTACATCATTGTCGGCCTCACGCCGTTCTGTAAATCTTGCTTTTGGTTCTTATTGGCATGCGAGCATCGCATAAGACTCAAGTCAGTGATTGCCACTACAGCCATGCCACGCTCGCTCAGTGTGCCACATCGGCATCGACATCTTCTTGGTCTGTGATAAGTGATAACCGTATTGAAATTATTGGTTTATTTTCGACACAGGCATATGATCAGAGCAGAGATTGTGGATGGGCTACAGCTGTTATTAAACTGGCATTGTAGATGTTCAGTCTTTGCTCTACTTACTTTAAAACCTGCAGACTCTACAGCAGCAATACATGTGGCCAAGGTGGTCTGTAATTCGGTTGTTGATCTGGTTATTAGAAGGATTTCGTTTGCGTACAGGAGGCTCCAGGGTAAGCCCGCCACACTCTTCTCAAACTCACAAGCTCGACGAAGTCCCAGAGCGACATTCTATCTGTATTGGATCCCGCAACGAATTTAATCAGAAAAGAATACCGGAAGAGTAGGACAAAACGTAATTTCCACTTCCCTCCATATCATGCAGCAGGAGACAGAACAAAACAAGGCCAAAAGGCACAAAGGGACGTTTACAATTTGCACGGATAAATATTATCATTAATATTAATGGGTCCTAAGTTGTGATATTTGATTCCAATAATAGCTATGGCAAAAACGCTTGAACGCACGGAAATTTGTTCTAGTTTCTACAAGGTCCGTATAGTAAATAACTCCGGATGCAACCTGTACACTATCCAACATAATATTGTGTGCATTCTGCCAAAGACTATACTCCCATAAAACATGATGTGCAGATTGCTCATATTCGCATTTACATGTAGAACATTGACAAAAAGGCGAGGCAACAAGTTTGAAGGAAAATAATTTACTCTTAAAGTTACCATGACCTGTGAGAAATTGGGCAACACAGTGATCCACACGAACGGATGGTAAGAACTGGTGGAGGTGTCGGCCCTTCCTTGTGTTCGGTGTAGGTTCCAGGGCAGTGGCACTTGGATATGTTTTGTACTGAGGTCCACTACTAGGTTAAAAAGCAGCGGGCTATGGCAGACTCCTAATGAACCCCTGCGCCAACTTCGAACTCCTCTAGAACCGAAAAGGCTAACTGACTTTGAACTCCTCTAGTACCGAAAAGGCTAACCAACTGTTTAATGACCTATGTCATTAGACAGTTGGTCCTTACATAATTCTGAAATTTTGAAGTTGAATTTCACTAATTTCATAACATAACATCACGTCTGTAGTCCCCAAGGTGTTAGACAGACACCTCTGTCTACCTACCTATAGTACACCCATATCTCGCCAGTTATGTTTTAATCCCATGCGATAGGGGGCGAGTTTATTGGCAGAAACTAGCCATACATCCAGACTCCGGTTGTTACTACATTAATCAAAAGAAATTACTACTAAAACTATTATTACATTTCACCAAGTTACACAGTTTATGTTTCCAGAGAATTGACTGGCATGACTATACGCTGATAGAACATGAAAGGATGCGAGTGGGTGAGTGTTATCAACTGATTTGTCAAAACAGTAGAATTTATCTAGCTCAAAAATTCATATGAATGATATTCAGTTAAATACCTACTTTTAAAAAGATAGCCTTTGCATCGTCATAAAATAGTAAATAGGTACCGGTGGCGAAGGTTCCAAACAACTCGATTCCTACCCAGTGGCGGATTTACCAGGCTGAGTAGGCTGGAGCCTAGGGCGGCAGATTTTAGGGGCGGCAAATAAAGGGCCAATTTTCTTTTTATGTCTTACAGAAATTAATATTTGTATTCCTAAATATTATTAAGTCCACACACAAACAATTCAATATGTGAATGTTTCACCAGTTAGATGATTTTATCTATAATTTAGTGATTCGCGCTTATTGAAAAGAAGCGACGTGAATCCATACTTCCATACTTACTAATATTACATTAATGCGAAAGTAACTGTTTGTTTGTTACCTTTTAACGAATAAACGGTTGATCGGATCGTAACGAAATTTGGCAAGGAGATAGATTATTATATATCATGGGGAAGGACACGGGCTATCTTTTTTTTCTCACAAATGCCTATCAAAATTTCCACGCGAACGAATTCGCGGGCAACAGTACTTTATAATTTAGAATAGCTGGAAACGGCAGTACTTAATGGTAATAATATGAAAATGAGTAAATTGTCATCCTTTCGAATTAAAGTACTTTTCTTGAATGCAATCTATCCTTATGATTTAAATAATAAAATTATTTTACTTCGGACAACTAAGAGATCCATAAATTGTTCGTAACAGGTCTGTATTTTAAACACTCTTGTTAATAACTTAACTAAAGACGAATTAGTGAGAGGACCACCCATAGTAAATAGCCAGGGTACTATAAGTCTTTTCACAAATTGCCTTACTATGGTGGAGGAAGTATCGGCCGCCACACCCTTCAGGATGCTATTGTGAGTGCCTCTTATTCTGCTCAGGAGAGAGGCAGTTTTCTTGCGGATGATGGCATGAAACCCGTCGGTATGGGTTCCCGCGATCATTCCTGATTCCAGATTTAAAGACTGACTTAGTTCAAGCATGCATACATTTTCAATGCCATCTTTCTTCTAAAACAGATTTGGTGAAACCAGAATCTAGATCATTGATAAGTCTATCTTCGTCCTTGCGAAATCAGCATTAAAATTTTCAGAACGTTTATCCAAACTTGGGTATAGTTCGCATGGCTATACAGGGTTATTTGTAAAACACCAGTAACCTCTTAAGAGGTCATTGTACTCATCATTATGAACAAACTGTTCGGGTGAGAGAATCTTTTCTTGCGCAACGGGGAAGTGGCTAGTGATGTAGATATCATCACTTAGTGTTGAGTGTTGGTTAAAACAGGTAAGTAAGGCATTCACTTAGGTGACACTTAGTATTGGTGAAAACGGGCTTTAGGCATTGAGTTAGGTGTCACTTTAAAACGGGTGATAAAATATCTGAGATATATACCAAGAAAAGGTAAACGCTTTAAATTAGCTCTTTTGTGCATCGAGTTAGAACTAATTAACGAGATTCTATACATTATAATTGATGATTTTGCGAAAAAAAAAGTATCGGAAAAAGGTATTGTAAAACTTTCATAACTTAATTAGGTAATTGAATTTCATCACCACCATCAGCCGGATTGTTACCAGGTAATGTAATATATTTTTTTAGTAGTACATGATTGCGGTTTTATTAGCTCAGAAATATAGTTAAACTATTTCTTGGGTAATCTTAACAAAATCGTTGGGTTGTAAAAATAATAAGTCAGTAAGGGCGGCAAAATTTGAAAAGCCTACTGGCGACAAATGTGTAAATCCGCCACTGTTCCTACCGGATTCCTTTTGACAAGTGGCACAGTCAGTATCCTATAGACAAATATAATCGCATTAAGGATATGTACTCCGGCGTACCTCTTACAAAAATTGAACGTTCGATACAGATAGGTACCCGTATGGCTAAAACAATATTACTTTAGACTAGAAAGCCAGGAAGGCAATGCTGTAAACATATTGAAGATACAATGGTAGATTCAATGTATCTGATTAAAAATGTCTTGCATTGCATACAATTAAAGTTAAAGTTGGGTAACAAACAGACATGCTTACAATGATTGAAAACGTATAGTTACAAAGCATGTCTATGGTAACTTTTTGACTTTGTTAGCGCTTTATTTCGTTTTTGTTCGGTTTTCGTAGTTAATGCCGACGCGACATGCGGTTGATCATACGTGTTATGGATAATGGTACTGAACCATAATATTTAGTACCTAATTTTATTTCTATTAGGAATTGGTGAACAAGGAAAGCCAGCACATTTGCAAAATTCAGACGAAGATCTAGAAAAAGCTCTTTATGCAGCGAACGGGTTCAATGGCGCACTAAGTGATAAAATCCCATTGAATCGTTCCATACCTGACATTCGACACCCTACTTGTGCGAAGAAGGCTTACATTGCGTCACTACCTACTGTAAGCGTCGTGGTTCCTTTCCACAACGAGCACTGGAGTACGCTGCTTAGGACAGCGTTCAGCGTGTTACTACGGTCACCTAGCACTCTGATTAAGGAAGTGCTTCTAGTCGACGATGCAAGCGATAAAGGTACGATTTCAGATTCATAGTTTTTGTGATTATTTTTCAAAACACTTTCTTGAAAACTGGTTCTTATCGCACTACGATTAGGTTCATCATGCAATGTATTTCACACGCGTGGATTTTTAATATATTTCCTAAGTCTAAATGGGTTCAATGACTTTAGTCGGTGGTGATTGTTTTTTTTTTTAAATCTCGGCAAAGAGAATATCATATAAAAGTAAATATTTGTCATAAATAATCATGTTTGCCTTGCGATGTTGAGTGGGCCGCTACGGCCCGGTTTAAAATTTTACCTAATATTAGGCGGCATCATACCTTTGCTTCTTCTTCAACCTGGTGAAAGCAAAGTGCGGAAAAAAAGCAAATTAAATCATGGTTTCCTAATAATTCCTGACAAAAATAGGTACTTTCCGTTCTTACATTTTATTTATTTGAAAGTGTATTGAACAACGTCGTTTGATACGCGTGGGGATTTGTTACTGCAGTCCATTCTGTTCTCGACTCCATAACACCCTCACCTGCAGCTTCATTGTTAATTCCGTTTCGAATCCAACAACAAAGTTTCCCCACTTATATCAAAATGTACTATTGTAGGTAGCGAATTTGTACTCGTAACTAGAATGTATGACCACTGACCAGACGTGTGAACGTGAATGAAGCAAAAGGAGTAGGTATGTAGCATCGCATAGGATCGTAGCAGGTCATGGGAAAAAGTGTGAGATTATGTATAACTTAGCTTATGCCCACGGCTACGCCCGCATGGAGTTCGGTAACTGTCCCACGGGATCGTACTAACGGGATAAAAAGTATCTTGTGTGTTAATCCAGGTTATAAACTATCCGTGCGCCAAATTTCATCTAAATACGTCCTGTAGTTTTTGCGTGAGAGACTCCCATCCATCATCACAAATTTTCGCATTTATAATAATAGTAAGAAGTAGGTACCTATGTAACGAAATTAAGAGATAACAGTTCCATACAACGCTAATCGCTGAGATTGGCGTCTCGGTCTTAAAACTTGCGATTATGACGATAGTAGTTAAAAGTTTTATAGTGAGTTATTGTATTTCACTGTTCATTGAGTTTCTTTTAATTTCTGTTTCACCGCCTTCAAGTAATCTTCGATTTCAAACATTTCGTTCCCTCGACAGAGATCGTCAGGTTACTGTAACCTAATGATTGTAAAAGATATTATCTCGTTCTTCCAAAATTCTCATTTCAGAATTTTACCCATCACGGCCATCACTCAAAACATCATTTATTCATCTCCTTCTTAGCGTATCGATGGCAAAAAAAATAAATCAAATATGTTTAGCCCAAAATTCAGCCACGTTAACCCCGCTCTCTGATGCAGTAATTAAATCATCAAGAGCGCAGGGGGGTGCATGAAAGGTGCCTCCCCGAGCGACGTACTCTCCGACCTCCTGTTACGTCCGGCGCACCCTGGGCAATCGACTGTAGTCGATTGGCTAATCCTTTCACCACGATGGCAAATATAACTAAAGTTAAGTTTATTGACGCCTGTATAAGCCTCATCTCTGTGCGAAAAACTGGTCGTCAATCAGAACATGGGCCGAGTGTGGCCCACACTCGTCATTGAATGTTTGTTTCGAGGACATGTCGGTTTCCTTACGATTTCTGTTCGTATGCACAGACATACGAGCAGAAATCCTATCATGAATATGGATACGTTCTATCCATATTTATTTGTTGACTTGTTAGACAGTAGTTTTCAACTCGAAAGTATGAACTTATATTCGAAAGTCCAGTCTTGTAGTTACAAGACTGGACTTTCGAATATAAATTCACGCCCAGAATAAAATCTAAACTGAATTTTACTGCATGCTCGTTCGATTAAACTTCGGAGTTCAGCCGATCCTAGAGGTCCACTCTCTAAGCACGAAAACCGTAGTTTCGTCCGAAGTTATGGGCGTTTCCTACTGCGTATCACCTACGGTTCGGATAAAAGATTGGTTCGGGGCCCGAACTAAGAATGAATGTGAACATGATTTGACAGTCTGGAGACGGTGTTGCTGCACTAGTAGGTATAGTTTGGTACTGGTAGTAAAGGTTTATCTAGCATGTTTTAATTGCTGTAGGATGTTGAGGACATTATGGTATTTATTATGCTGTAAATACCTGTAGCTTGAGGTATAATGCACTTGTTTTTTTTTTGTTCTATGCAGTTATTAAGTTGTCATTGTACTAGGTACTTGTTCGTATCTCCATGATAATTGTTCGTATCTCCATGATAATCGCTGGTCTTAGCATCTGATTTGAATATCGTCAATGCACCATGAACCAAACCATTTCGACATCCAGCGTGAAGAATTATCAAACACTGCCCTTTGCCGATATCAGCGTGAATTCCAGGTCTGGCTAATGATTGCAAACATTTACTATGGCTAATATGGTGAAAAAGGAGTAGCAGCCAACGTCAATACGTCCACCACCTATTCGACCCGGTTTCCTCCAAAACTTAGATGAACGGAGAGCTGACGTGCGAGAATGAAATTAGTTCGCATTGGTTGAAACCCACTTCACGTCTTTCGTTTCTCCTATGATTGGTCATCACTCTGCTCTGCTCCGCTGGTGTAAACCGGGTCTTATATTATGAGACTTAAAAGTAACTGTGTGGCTAACTATACGTTTTGGGTAACGTATAGTAAACTTACTAGGATATAAGTTGATTGTTATTATTTTATAATTTCCAGAGTTTCTTAAAAATAAGTTAGACGACTATCTAGCGAAGAACATGCCGAAAGTTCGCGTGATACGTCTTAAGAAGCGCAGTGGACTGATCACGGCTCGCTTAGCTGGCGCGAAGGAGGCCACGGCTGATGTTCTTCTGTTCTTGGATTCGCACGTCGAGGCCAATGTTAACTGGCTGCCGCCGCTACTAGGTCTGTGTATGTATTTGTTTTTTAGTGTACATTTGTTAAAACCTGTAGAAGACACCTGACCAACCGCCAACTAGGAAGCCACGTTCAAGAAAAATACAAAATACTGTAAATCCGGTGTCATTCAAAGAGATACATGGTAAGGTCCAATCAGCAGGTAAATCGAGTAAAACAGAACAAAATCAAGAACAACATGAGCGCGAGGAGGGAGAAGAAAGCAGTAACACAGATCAGAATAGCGGTAACAACAACATTGATACAACGCCTCCTCGTCAACAACAAAGGCCTAAAAAGAGGGATACACGGTCCAATAGTGAACTAAACGATTTTTTACGCCAACAATCGGCAAGTTTCAAAGCCTTCATCAGAGCAGTCGCCAACTCGCCATCACTCAAATGGAATTTATTTTTGAAAATGGGGGAATTGCAGGATGCATTGCAAACATCATAGGTGCGTATGCGCTATTGAAAATCTTCATTGGAAGATAGAGTGTAGTAGGTCTAAATTAATTGTCACCGGCGCCATTTTGACGTTTCATTTTAACCTCATTTTCGTTATCAGCGACCCGAAAACCATGAAAATGACACCCATGAGCAAAAACTACGAATAGTTTCATCGCCGCCATCTTAAATACGTGTCATTTTCAGTGTTTTTCAAAATGAAATTGAAAAACACGGAAAATGACACCCATAGAATAAAAAGCAGCGATCATAACTATTACTTTCCTTCTTACCGTTCACAGTTACGACTCAGTCCACCTTTTAAGTAACATTTCAGACGTGATGTTTCGCGTAAGTATATGTTAATTCGCGCAAGTGTCCATGCGCGCAAAAGCATCCCATCTTATGCATCCCATCTTATACAATGATATTTTTTTACTTATAATATCATTGATCTTACACCACAATCACCAAATATTTGAAGAGGAAGTGAGGACCCATTAAATGAAACTGATAATCTGAAAGGAAACTTTGTTTGCACAGAACCGATAGCGCTGAACTACAAAACGGTAACGTGTCCCTTCATAGACGTTGTTGCGTACGATACGTTTGAATATCGAGAGCAGGATATTGGTCGGCGCGGTGCCTTCGACTGGTTGTTCAATTACAAGAGGCTGCCTGTACTGCCGAAGGATGAACAGAATATGCCAGAGCCTTTCGAGTTAGTATGCCCTTTTGTTAAGTATGTAGTTCGTTTTAACCTAACCATCACGGATGTAATCCCCGAAGGGTTAGACGGAGGTATACCTAATAGTTCCCAGTTATGTTTAAGTTCCATGTAATAGGGGGCGAGCCTACTGCTGTCAACCGGGCACAAATCCAGACTCCGTGGTTGCTACTGAGAAATTCCTGATGGAAAAACCCAATAACAATTTGCACGACCCGGGAATCGAACCTCGACCCCTCCTCAGCAGTCGCGATTAAAAATCAAAGCATTTACTTCAAGTAGGCCAGTTACAGGCACTTTTGAACTGTCGAAACAACATGACTGGGTCCCAGTCACAAGGCATAAAAAGTGTGAAAGTACTATAGTTGCCCATTCCAAAGCGTAGATCTCTATGGAGAAGAACGGGCAAGAAACTCCATGGACCATCTTTTAAATCAGAATATTAAAGAGATGGTACATTATGTGAGAACGATGTAGCAAGATGTGCACATATAAAACTTGTGTGTGGAATCCGTAAATTAATATTTGTATTTAAAAAATTGCGGCATGTTGCTGACCCACCACTGCTGAAACAGATTTATTATGCTCTCTGTCAGTCGCTTTTGTCGTACTGTATTTCCTCTTGGGGTGGCTCATCTAAAACAATTTTAAAGCGTCTTGAGATCGCCCAACGTGCAGTACTCAAGGTCACTTTCAAACGGATTTTTTCCGCCACTGCTCAACTGTACAAGAACTATCCTGTGTATAATATACTGTATATTATACAAAATTTTACTCTCCTACAACACGGTAAACAAAACTTTAATCCGTATAATCTACAAACACGAAGAAAAAATAGGGTCTGTGTTAGAAAAGATATTACTAATACTAAATTCAGCACAAGATTTACTAACTTCTTTGGTCCTTATGTCTACAATAAGATAAACAGAGTTATAAACATCTACCCCTTGAACACAATGTAAGAAAAAAACTAGAGAGGTGTCAAGGGACACCCGGATGGAACGATGTTCTTAAGTTCTTAAGTTTTTAAGTTTCTTTTATTTTATCTTTTGTTTACGTTACGTCATGGCGTCTAAGCACTGTTTTGACTAAACGTTTAGTCCGCGCGAAGTTACTATTATTTTTAATTAAAAACTTTGTTTGAAGCATAGTAACTATTATGATGTATGTGTATGTATTAACTTGGATCACCCATCCACAGACAGACCTTGGCAGTCGTTGTTTAGCCTTGATCACCCATCCACAGACCAACCTTGGCAGTCGTTGCTTAACCTTAATCACCCATCCACAGACCAACCTTGGCAACCGTTGCTTAACTTGGATCACCCATCCACAGACAGACCTTGGCAGTCGTTGCTTAACCTTGATCACCCATCCACAGACCAACCTTGGCAACCGTTGCTTAACTTGGATCACCCATCCACAGACAGACCTTGGCAGTCGTTGCTTAACCTTGATCACCCATCCACAGACAGACCTCGGCAACCGTTGCTTAACTTGGATCACCCATCCACAGACCAACCTTGGCAACCGTTGCTTAACTTGGATCACCCATCCACAGACAGACCTTGGCAGTCGTTGCTTAACCTTGATCACCCATCCACAGACCAACCTTGGCAACCGTTGCTTAACTTGGATCATCCATCCACAGACAGACCTCGGCAACCGTTGCTTAACTTTGATCACCCATCCACAGACCAAAGACGTAACGAAAATATCTGGCTTCCTTTCTATAAGAGAGAGAGAGATAGACAGAGAAACATGCGCACGCCCCGTACGGCTTACAATAGCTTACAATAGCAAAAACACATTACCCTCCTTCGCGCAGTCGGGTAAAAGTGTCGTTACAACTTTTCGTCTGATTTTTTTCCGTCTAGCCTCCTTTCAACGCGCCATAAGGAACTTCGTTCCAAAAGTAATTAAACTTGTTGCTATTTGTCCATCCTGCGCACTGGACATCAAACGGACGGCGCGGCGGCGGTCTGCGGTTGGTCACTCTCACTCATCTGCGTCAGGTCACCTCTCCTCCATAGTTGCGCATTATACTCCATATTGCGCACATTTTTTAAGAATAGGTTAAACTATATGAAAAGGTTATACTATACTTCGTGTGAGAAATAAAAATACACAAAATTATAATAATATTTGCCGTAACCAGGAACCCAATAATGGCTGGTGGTTTGTTCGCGATTTCGCGTAAGTTCTTCTGGGAGTTGGGCGGCTACGATCCTGGCCTGCACATCTGGGGCGGCGAGCAGTATGAACTTAGTTTTAAGGTTGGTACACAATAACAGAAACAGTCGTTCAATGCCATTTATTGTACTTAAGTCCTTTCAAAGTTATTTTACCTTTGATCTTGAGACGCTGCGCTGACTAGTGACGTTTATTGTCGTTGCTCACTTTCAGTTACTGTTGCTATTTCTGTGACAAGTCAGTCAAAATGATACTGATGTTGAATTTCGTTGTAAGAAGGTACATTTAAAAAGTTCCCGTGGGTTAATTTCCGTACATAAAGGGAGCGACGCCACGAGCAAGAGCTAGTACGACATAAATAGCAAGGTTAAAAACGATGGTTAAGCCGAGTCAGCGGCATTTTGAAATATTGTTCATAATTCTGGGTTAACCAGATGACTAAAACTAAAAATATACAACCGAACATAGACCCTCCTCCTTTTTTGAAGTCGGTTAAAAATAGTTTATATTTTCCTGAATCTAGTCAATTTGAGAAACATTTCAAAAACGAGTAACAAGTTAAACGGGTTGAAGCATGTTGCATTTCTATTCGCCCCGTTTTACGGTATCAAATGTTTTGAAGGGTCTATCTACATACAAATAATCTCTTTTGCTTGTTTTTACGGTAAGCGTAAATGCACGAGACTATCCCTTACAAAAGGGACGCCAGTGGTTCAGCAAGACTAAAGCAATGTTATGTGTGAGGCGTGTAGTATGGCTTCTAGTACGCGATTAACATTTTTAATGAAACAATATGATTTGGCATAGATATGGCAGTGCGGCGGTCGTTTGATGGACGTGCCGTGTTCGCGCGTGGGACACATCTACCGCAAGTTTGGGGTCTTCGATACCATAGAACACGGTGACTTTCTTAGCAGGGTGAGATACAGTTTAAAAATTTTATTTCTCACAATAATTAAGAGTATAGGTAATAGGTATCCTGCCCTTGTCCCATTCTATTTGGGGTCGGCGCAAAACGTTTTCTTCTTCCATTCTCCCTTGTCAGACGTCACGGCATCATTTACACCTTTCTCTTTCATAGATATCATTCCTCACACAATCCATCTATATTTGTTTTGGCCTACATCTCCCTCTCCATCCATCAACATTAATATCCATCACTTTTTATGTCTCCTCATTATATGTCCACACCCAGATAGACGACTTCCTTTAAATTTTTCTAGGCATAAGCATTCACCTATAAGAAAATTTAAAACTAATTATAAAAAGTAAACTTTCATGAGCGTATGTACAGAATATCAAAGTACTCAATATTTTTTTAGATTGTACTTATTTTGAATAATACAATCAAAATGTCCCATAGACAAAAGGAAGAAAACGCTACCAGAGAAAATTAGGTTTAGACAGTTACTTGTTTCTTGTAATTTTTTTTTTGTCCTGCCTCATGTCGGCACGAGATTGTCATCCTGAAAGTTTGCGACGTCGCGCGTCGGAAATACCTGTCTAATTTCGGTGTTTTTATGAATTAATTTATACTTCTCATTGAAATGAGCAAATATCGCTCTTAGTTGCACTATAAAAAACCGACTTCAAAAACACAAAAAACTGAAAAATAACTAGCTTCAGAAGTCGGTGACTTTTGTTGGCTAAGAAGGTAATGAAACAATTATAATACTTAATATATAATATTTTAGACTTTTTTAGTATTTTTTGGAAGTCGGTTAATTTTTATCACAAATTCAATTTTTATAAAAAAAAATATGTCGGTAGAATACAATAACCTCCTCCTTTATTAGATGTCGGTTAAACATATTGTTTATGAATTGCAATAACTAGTGCGGATATTTAGTTTCAGGCGAAAAGTCTTGTAAATGTATTTTTCGATAAATGAAGCCATCATCTTCCTGCAATGCAAAAAATATGTTGCGCCGACTCCAAGCAACATGGGCCCCTTGCTTGTCCCATGTTACTTGAAGTCGGCGCAACTTCCATTCTCCTCTGTCAACCGTCACGCTTTCATTTACTCCTTTTGCTTTCATATAATTCCTCACACAATTCATCCATCGAAATCAAGTATCATTCATGTAATAAGAGGACTTCAGACATTAGTGGCACTGTTATTATGCTAGATTTTAGGAAAAGGTTTTACAATAAATTGTATTACTATTACTGGTGGAGTTCGTGGTCAAATAATAACAGCCGCTGGGGGTCAATCCTCAGGTTAAGCCGCGCTTGCCTAAGTTGTTCCGTGGATGGGTGACTACCCATTACATACCAAGTTTCCTCCGTGCCGCGGAAACGTTACACGTTAAGCCGTTGGTCCCGACTGTCATGTGTAGATCGTTGACAATCGTTACAGGTAGTCAGTGGCCCGAAAGTTGATAACCAGACTTACGGGTTTCGTAGTACCCAGAACTAACTCAGAAAGTCAGAGGTCAGATATGCGGTTGCTCCATGTAAATTACTAGTATTTCAGCTGCATCCGGTTAGACTGGAAGCCGACTCCTACATAGCTGGGAAAAGGCTAGACAGAGCATGTCGGATAATTAACTATACAAGGTGAAAACGGACCCTTCACGAAGCAGTCAACCAAGCATTCTGTACATCAAACTAAGTAACCCCACGCAAATATTTTTTCTGTGAAACGACATTTTATTTTGGGGTGAAAAATTACGTTTTACGGTAGGACTCAATGTAACGCAGTCAAAACATTGTGCTGGTTGATGCATTGAAAAGTGCAGGGGTTATTATGAAGGTATTTAAAGTAATGCTAAAACATTTAAACCTTATGTTAAAAAAAAAGTTGGAATTCTGACTCCCAATATCTCCACTACATACACAACTACAAGTTTCCCAGGTATGGTCCACAAGCCGTGTCGACGGCGCGTTCGTGTTCCACGCGCGCCTCAAAGAGACGTCAGCAAACGGGAGGGGCCCGCAAGAGCCGATGCCTGCCAGGGCTGCGGGACTGTTCGAAAGAGATACCGCGGCCCTGGAACATAAAGTGCGAAAGAAGGAATGTGGGTGGTTTTTAGTCAGTAAGAGTCTGACACTCCCTTCCGCTCCGCCCAGAGCGGGAGGAGTCATTTGATGATTTCCCACCCTCCAAAAAAAAAAAGGGTATGGTTCACAACATAAAAAATATCGCTTTGACGGGAAGAACAAGTGCCTTTCGGCATCGTTAAGGTCGTTTTACACCCATTAAATATAATATTGTTATCTACAGAACTATCGTCGTGTAGCTGAAGTGTGGATGGACGAGTACGCGCACGTATTGTACGAGAGAAACCCGCACATACGCATTATCGACCCCGGCGATATCTCCGAACAGAAGGCCTTGAGGAAGAAACTGCAGTGCAAACCTTTTAAATGGTTCATGACGCAGGTAAAGATCTTTGAGACTTATATGGGGCAATTCAGTGAATTTAGACCGGGCTTTCATAGTGCAAAAATCTACTGACTATTTACTGTAATCGGTTATTTAAATATACTTCCATTACCATGTCTCTACATATTTGAGCTTATTTGTAAAAAGATGTTCCTATTTATTCCCCTTATCTGAACATGTTTCCAAAAGAATCGAAGAAAGAAACCCAAAACAACTATTAGTACCGGCCCAAAGACTTTGTTTGTATAGTCGAAATGCCTACTGCATGGCGATAAAGATTTTCAATAAGCTGCCATCGCATAACAGACAGCTACCTATAAATAAATTTAAACATGCAATATTTTCTTGGCTTCTGGGCATGTGTTTCTACTCTGTTTCAAATTCAATTCATTGCTTCAATCAATTCCTCATGGGAAAACCCAATAACAATTTGCCGACCCAGAAATCGTACCCAGGACCTCATGCTCAGCAGTCGCGCTTGTGCCACTAGACCAACGTGGCAGTACAACGAACAAAAATGGACAAATGAATTCTGGTGGAACTCTGGTCAGAAATTTTGGTTGGGATGACGTATTCCGAAATTCATCGGATTATACATTATACATAGCACTATCCGACTGGCTCAAGCTGATTCACTAAAATGTGTTGTATTAAATACTTCGGCTATCCCAACTATGAACACAGGTGTGACGTTATGTCTTGTCTAACTGCACGATCAGCGGTCGTTGACCGCTAAGAAAACATCAATTGTTTTTATTTGTTTTGTTGCGGTTAGATATCGATATCCAACAAGTTTGCAACAAGTTTCTTTAGTTAATTTAATTTAGCTTGTGTTCTGTGTTGGTGATGTTATTAAGGATAAAACAGGCTAAGGCCGTACCGCAGTTGAATTCTGAAGCCTTCTTTTTTATTAATTTCAGATTGCGTTTGACCTGACAGAAAAATACCCGACTGTAGAACCGAAACCATTCGCTAGCGGACGTGTAAGTATTAACCTGAACCTAACCTGTAGTGCCGTAAGGTTATTTTTGCCGCGTGGCCTTAATCGGGACTAAAGCCGCCATCTTGTTTACCAACAGTGCAGTCCTGTCAATGGTACTCATATTTAAGGACTTCATTCATACTCTTTTTTATTTTTCTTTATTATTTGTGTATCACGTAGAGCCTGATTAATCGCAAATGTTATGTACGCCGTCATTGTTATGTAACTCCAATGCAAGCTTATTTAGCATTATTTTTACACTTTTTTATTTATTTAATTGAAGGTGCGACCAGTATTAGACCCCAAGATGTGTATTGACGCTCATCACGGAGAACAGATGGAGAAGCTACACATGGCACCGTGTTCGAAGACACATAAGGAGAATGAATTCGTGTTTTCATTTTACAAGGACGTCAAGTGAGTAGTCATTTATTTATTTAGATTTTTTGGAAAACTTACATCTAAATAAAACAGTTTGTGTATCTGTGAACCAATTACAATTTTTACTAATACGCTGACTCTGCTCTGTTGATCTCAAATGCTACCGCTGAGCATGTGGCTTTGAGTTCAATTCCCAGGACGAACAGTGATAATGGTTTTTTTAAGAATTTCTCAGTAGCAACCCGGAATCAGGATTTGTGTTCGAATGATGACAATAGCCTCGCCTCTTTTTATGAGACTTAAAGTTACCTGGCGAAATGTGGGTCTAGATTTCTGCCCAACCCTTCGGGGATTACAGGCGTGGTGTTATGTTATGATTCGTTACTATTCCAGGTCTAAAATTCGGGACATGTGCTGGGACCTACCGGAGTCTGCCAGCAATAGTCCGATACTTTTGTACTCATGCCATCTTGGTGGAGGCAATCAGCAGTGGAAGTATGACATGGTATGTACACCATACTTACAACATTTCGATATCAGCGTATAACGTACCCACTGGTGGGCCATAGGCCTCCTCTCTATGAAAGGGAGCGGGTCCCCGTGCGGATCAAATGCGGGTGAATTTCTCAGTAGCAGCCACAAAGTGTGCCCTATTACATGAGACTTATACATATCTGGCGAAATGTGGGTGTATTATTAGGTACATTCTGTTAACCCTTGGGTGATTGCAGGTGTCATGTTATGTTATGTTATTTTCCATTACCAAATTCAAACCTCTTATTTCGTTCTTTCATCTAGTCACATGCACTGATTCGAATCACGAGCGCGATAGTTTGACTTTTATGGACATAGAAGTAATGTCGAAATTCCAATAACTCGTGAACCCTAATAGCTGTGTCAGTGTGTACTTCTATTTCTTTCGGATCAATGATGGGTCTTATCCAATACCTTGGAATCAGTAAGTGATAGTAGACACATTAATCGCAGCCTCAAAATCGTTTTATGCGATCCTAAGAGCAATGCAATAAGTACCACTTTTCGACGAAGTGTATTTAAAAAAAAAACAATTGTCACAGTTTTGCATGTATGATAAACATTGCCGGTTTCAGATTAGCGTAGTTTCAGCGTGTATAAGTTCGTTTTTGGAAGCGCGTGTAGGGCTGTTGCTACACGCGCAACTCGTACAAGCGTTGGGGCTTTTTAAATCACAAAATGTGTCGCGCGTGTAAGCGCGAAGGACGGTACGAGTTTATACGCGTTAAAAAAACGGCAATCTGAAGCCGTTCTTAGAATATCCTTCAACGTACGAAGTTATAATATGTATAAATGTACAACTGTATCAATAACCTTCTTTCCATTTCTTTTCAGGACACGAAACAAATAAGGCACGGCACTGACGACCGCTGCGTTGAGTATAGCCCGTCGTTCAAGAAGGTTTTCATCTTCCAGTGTGACGAAACCAAAAATACGCAAAAATGGATCATAGACAATGTGGATAAGGAGATGATGGCGAAGTGGTAGACAGTTGGGACGAGAGTCTATTGAAGAGACCTGAACTAACATAATGATGATTTTTCTGTTTTTTTTTGTTTGTTAAAAGATGATTAATAAGTGTTGGATTTAATTGTATGGATTCAGTTTCAAACATGCGTGGGTGCGTTGCCGTGGTGAGTACATGGGATATTTGACCTTTTTGCTTATGAATGGCACCGTGCTTTTATTTGTGGATTTCAATGAATTTTTAGAGTGGCTTCTTATATGCCCAGAAAATTACTGATTCCTCTTAGTACGTGATACAAAACATGAAGCAAGCGATTGTCTTTGTCTTTTTACACTTTTTACTTTGTCTTTTTTCATATTTAAGTATGTATTAGACGTCCTGTAGAACCTTACATGTCCATCGTGAATTCCGTGAACATCTTAAATTTGATGATCTCTTTTGTCTAATAACACATAAAAACAAGTAATTCTGCTAATTTATAATACAAACACTCGAGAACGCAAAGAACCTACATGCTCCACCTAGGGCAGGTTATATTTTATTCTGACCAATCATACATAAATAGGAATCATGCAGATACTTTGTCAACTAATTCAAATTCATTTATTTCAATACATTTAAGATTACAAGCTTGTACATTTGAAATAAAAATTATAAATATTAAAATTCAAATCACAATAAATTATGCATATAAAAATAATAATTAGTTAATTAATTAAGCAATATAAATTAAATTAAATTTTAAATTATTATGGTAATGACTAATAAAACGCCTGCTTCTGTGTCATTTGTTTGTTTGTCATTACATTAATCATGTTATTTGTCATTGGTTAATGTACTGACAATAAAACCTGTTAACAAATACGCTCGAGATGGTGTTGGAGGTGGTCCGGAGCCTGCGCCCCAGCGATGTGCAGCGCCTCCGCAGCGTCGTGTGGGCCGACGGGCGGCGGGAACATCCCCGACGCGCTGCAGTGCCGGGGCACACGCGACACGGGCGGCGGGAACATCCCCGACGCGCTGCAGTGCCGGGGCACACGCGACACCGGCGGCGGGAACATCCCCGACGCGCTGCAGTGCCGGGGCACACGCGACACGGGCGGCGGGAACATCCCCGACGCGCTGCAGTGCCGGGGCACACGCGACACGGGCGGCGGGAACATCCCCGACGCGCTGCAGTGCCGGGGCACACGCGACACGGGCGGCGGGAACATCCCCGACGCGCTGCAGTGCCGGGGCACACGCGACACGGGCGGCGGGAACATCCCCGACGCGCTGCAGTGCCGGGGCACACGCGACACGGGCGGCGGGAACATCCCCGACGCGCTGCAGTGCCGGGGCACACGCGACACGGGCGGCGGGAACATCCCCGACGCGCTGCAGTGCCGGGCACAAGCGACACGGGCGGCGGGAACATCCCCGACGCGCTGCAGTGCCGGGGCACACGCGACACGGGCGGCGGGAACATCCCCGACGCGCTGCAGTGCCGGGCACAAGCGACACGGGCGGCGGGAACATCCCCGACGCGCTGCAGTGCCGGGGCACACGCGACACGGGCGGCGGGAACATCCCCGACGCGCTGCAGTGCCGGGCACAAGCGACACGGGCGGCGGGAACATCCCCGACGCGCTGCAGTGCCGGGGCACACGCGACACGGGCGGCGGGAACATCCCCGACGCGCTGCAGTGCCGGGGCACACGCGACACGGGCGGCGGGAACATCCCCGACGCGCTGCAGTGCCGGGGCACACGCGACACGGGCGGCGGGAACATCCCCGACGCGCTGCAGTGCCGGGGCACACGCGACACGGGCGGCGGGAACATCCCCGACGCGCTGCAGTGCCGGGGCACACGCGACACGGGCGGCGGGAACATCCCCGACGCGCTGCAGTGCCGGGGCACACGCGACACGGGCGGCGGGAACATCCCCGACGCGCTGCAGTGCCGGGCACAAGCGACACGGGCGGCGGGAACATCCCCGACGCGCTGCAGTGCCGGGGCACACGCGACACGGGCGGCGGGAACATCCCCGACGCGCTGCAGTGCCGGGCACAAGCGACACGGGCGGCGGGAACATCCCCGACGCGCTGCAGTGCCGGGGCACACGCGACACGGACGGCGGGAACATCCCCGACGCGCTGCAGTGCCGGGGCACACGCGACACGGGCGGCGGGAACATCCCCGACGCGCTGCAGTGCCGGGCAGCCCCAACAGCACCCTGAACGCATTATTATACTGAACACGGAGAGCGTTGTACTGCTTCTGGGTATATGAACCCCTCAGGCTGGCTGTGTACAGGGTTGTACAAAACTCTCTGAAAAAAGTCATTTTGACGGCCCCCGAGCAACGAACAAACCTGCGGGTGATCATAATATTGGCCCTCACAGACAACGCCCTCACGCCCTGCCGATGTCCGCTTTGTCCCTCAGGTCAGAGGATTTAAACTCTTTTTAAATTGACACCGTTTAATCTAATATGTGGAACAGAATCCGAGCAGCTTCGAACCTGGGCCCGTAAGACCATGCATTCACTTTTCTTAGCATTGTAGAACAAACCGTGATCCAGCGCGTAACGCTCGCAGATGCCCAGCAACCTGGACAGACGTCACACCGAGGCGCTTTGCAGCACCATGTCGTCCACGTAACTAATATTGTTGACACAAACACCGTCACTATGGCAGCCGACACGGGTACTGCTGAGTTCTTCTATCAGTGCGTTCACGTAGAGGTTGAAGAGCTTCGGCGAGGTCAGCCCTCCCTGTCTCACCCTGCTCTCCAACATGTACGGCTCAGACAGAGCACTTGATTATCGAACGACGATGAACTGGTTAAGATACCAGTAATTGAAAATGTCTATTGGTTCGAGAGGCATTGAGATGTTATTTAGTCTTTGCCATTACATGTCATAGCTAACCAGGTCGAACGCTTTCGAGAGGTCGAGAAAACAGGCATAAATATGTAGGTGTGCTCCTATCGGAGTAGTACTTGACAGTTTACTTCAAACACAAGCTGACTCAGTAGACAGTCCCGGTTTAAAACCAAATTGGTTGTCATGCGTATTTAGATACGGATAAATTTTATTGGGTACTTTTTGCTCATTCATTCAGAAATAAGAATCGGAGTAGGTAAATCTGTCAACTTATATTTATTGAATCCAGTAACTTACCTAACTATGTATTAGCGAGCGAAGCGAGCTCTAAAATTTAAGATTCTGCCTGGGATAGGTTGGTTTCTTTTACAGTTGTCAGAGATTTCGGAGGAGGGCGAGGGATTTGAACCCCCAAAAAACGCCCCCCTCAGCCTACGGCCCTGGCCAGAGCTCAAACAAGTGTGCGCCCTAATCTAATCTGGTTTCAGAGCGTCAACTTGAGTGATGCGAACGGTAAATATAAATCTATATGTTGAACGAAACTTAAAGATTTACATAAAATATTATAATTATATTGTAATCTTGGAATCCTTTAAACTTGAAATCCTCTTTAACTTATTTCCTAAGAGATCTATCTTTATAAAACTGTTGGTCAACATTTTTGCTATAACTACACTCGAGAGCAATGAATCCGGATCACTTAAAGAAAGTTAAAAATCTCGGAAACTAAAAATGATAGGTTAATGCAATAAATTGTATTTAATAGACAATGTAATACTCCTTAAATGAAAGTAAAAAAAATATGAGTCGCCATACATTTTATTAACACAAAATTACATAAAGAAAAAAACTGCTGATCTCTCCATAAAACAAAAATAGGAAACATGAAATTTTTGAACTTTATTACGATTTTCTTGAATTTTAATACTTCGTATTGCCTCCTCGTGCTTCCATTACTGCGTTTACGCGGTTTGGCATGCTGTACACCAAGTTCCTTATACGATTTTGGGGAATATTCTCCCATTCCTCTGTGAGAGCAATTTTGAGCTCACGAAGCGTGATTAGGGGAGGGTTTCGTTGTTTTACGCATCTGCCTAGCTCGTCCCAAGCATGCTCGATCGGGTTGATATCCGGGCTGCGCGCTGGCCACTCCATACGAGTAATGTTCATCTCTTGAAGGTAGTCATTCACAATCCTACCTGTATGAGGTCGGGCAATGTCATGCATAAATATAGCATCCTCACCTAAATTGACCATAAATGGACCAACGTGATCATTGAGGATTTCTTCCACATATCTTACGCTAGTTAAAGAGCCGTTTTCTATGATCACCAGCTCTGTGCGACTTTCAGAAGAAATTCCGGCCCACACAAGTACAGACCCACCACCGTAGGCTACTTTTTCTTCGATGCATGCTTGCTTGAATCTTTCCCCTGGTCTTCGATACACTCTGTGTCTTCCATCGTGCTTGTAGAGCATAAATTTTGATTCGTCGGAGAACATAACTTTTGACCAATCTTCAATACTCCAATTTACGTGGCTCTGGGCATATCTTAGTCTTGAAATACGATGCCCACGCTCCAGTTTAGGGCCGTTTGCAGGTCTAAGAGGTTTTAAGTTAGATTCAGCAAGCCGACGTCTTACTGTCCATGCACTTGGGTTACTTCCTCCGAGGCGTCGAAACTGATTTGTGAGTTCAGTTCCTGTGAGAAAGCGATTTCGAAGCATGGTGTTCACCAAGTATCGGTCTTCTCGTGCTGTGGTACACCTGGTTCTGCCCGTTCCTGGTCTGCGTAGGTTAGAACCAGTTTCTTCGTAACGTCGGAGAACTCTTTGTACTGTTGACAGCGACACACCGACAGTCCTGGCTGTATCGCGCTGACTCCGGCCGGTTTCCAGCATTGTAAGTATTCTGGTGCATTCTTCAGGCGTAAGCGACATAATTTCAGCTTGAATAATGAATATAGAGCACTATCAACATGGTTTATGTACCCACATAAATGACAGATTACAAACAAAAGCAAAACCAAATGCTGTAATTTCGTAGATCCATCTTCGAAAGTGGCCCTTTTTCAAATTTGATTTTTTTATGATATAACTTTACAATAACTAAGAAGTTTTAATACCTTCATTTAAGGAGTATTACATTGTCTATTAAATACAATTTATTGCATTAACCTAGCATTTTTACTTTCCGAGATTTTTAGGATTCTTTAAGTGACCCGGATTCATTGCTCTCGAGTGTAGTTGTATAAGCATATGCACTTATAGTTTTATTTGCATATTGACAATCAATTATTTTTATAATGTATTCGTGATTTTTATTACTTAAATAATACCAGCTTGTTACTGTTCCATTGCACGGCATGTCATTCATGAGCTTCGATAAAATGGACTTGCTCCCATTCAGTTTTACGCTCCTGTCCGTTTAAATGGGCAGATGGGAAAATAGTTTCATCGTCCCCTTACCACTGGCGTCTGTGATTAAAGGGGCGAATAGCACATAATAATTAGTATCATTCACTCCCATATTGCGTTTAAATATGGAGATGACATAGATCCAGGTATGAATACGCATAGGAACCAGGCATAAAAAGGGGATAAAATAAAACGAGTAAATATTTTAATACTTTTTTATTACATATTCCATTAGAATACTTTCTATTATTATCGTACATGCTCGCGTCTGATCAGCACGCACTCTCTCGACTAACAGAGTATGACTGTTGACTATCTATACACATTCAGAGTATTTTAATGGGGTCTATGCACCATATCTACATACAAATTAAATGCATTACGAGGAAATCAGTTCTACATGTAAATGCTTCGTGTGAAGATCGTACACTGTTAGCACTCTAAAGTAATCTAGAAGCTGAAGTCTATGGATGTCAATGGCCGTACGTTATCTATGGAGCTGTTCTCCATTTGAATTTCCCGCCGAAAGGTTGAAAACCGTGTTTATACGAGACAGTAGAATAATCGTCTGAATATAAACCAAACATTCGAATGCCCGACCTATATTCAAACAATATTAACCTCTCGGTAAAATTCCTTCGAATTTGATATATTACAATTCATCATTATCCTAAGATCCTTATCGGGTTACATTATAAATAATTCAAGCGTAAAGATATGTACAATATTTTTACAGATTACATACTCAATTAAGTACCTATTTACAAATTAGAATTCTTTATACATCATAAAAAAGATAACATACCGCTCTAAATATCACCATGAAATCAATAACTACATTCACAATAGATATATTATTATATTATCAATTAATTTCAAATAAAAATACACCTTAAAGTTCTAAATAAAGAGTAAGACGTATTACATTACAGTATTGCTTCTTTTAGTCACATTTTCCAAAATATCACCAACGCGCGGGTCTTCAGCACCCGACCCGATAGATTCGAATTTTGAATTTTTTTCACCAAATCTATACTTTTTTTTTGTAAAAAATATTCTCATCCTATCACCGGCCACTCAGTCACCTATCATTATAGTATCTCTAACACAGAATAGACACCACATTTTAAATGAGACACATTTATGGACATATACTATAAATATCTACTTTTTAATTACAATTTGTGCTTCTCGCTGACTTATCGATAAGGAAACATCCTACGAATCACAATAGTATTAACATTCGTAACTGCTAGACACACTTGTTACACGCGTCTAGTGGTTCGGGCGCGTATTGTCTCAGCAGCTACTTCGGGGATTGGAAACAATAAATCAGTCTCTAGTAAACGTTCTGTTAAGTCAGCAAGAAGTTTGTTCCTAAACGGTTACGATAAGACCTACTGTTCGATTATTGCACAACACATGCAGAATGTACGTATCACGTTGACTGTCATTTTAATAAGTTTATTTTTTTATTTAGGCTATTTAATTTTTTTTTAAGATGTCATGCTACTTTTGGGATTACTGTATTCTACTTAGAACTCAAGTCGCTCCGAACGGGTAAAATGTCTTTTCTACTTTATTGAAAACACACGACGTCTAGTGGAAATAATTTTCTTTTTTTGGGGTGGTAAGATTTTTTAATTTTTTTTTAACAGTGAATGTATGTAAAACATTCCATTTCCAGTGAAAATAAAACATTTCATTTCATTGACGTTTTGAGTGAAAGCCTAGTCAGTCTTTCTAAGTCGGCCATGTCAAGATTTGTTCTGTTTTCACCATATTTTCTACATCTTGGCGGCACCTGAAAGTTTTTCTGAACCACGCCTATTTATATTACAAAAGTTGCACATGAAATTAAAAGAAACAGTCACTTTCAAGTTCACGCCAAAATATTGAGATCTGATCTCTGCAAATTTGATGTTACAAGCCAGTCAGCGAAAACGTGGCAAGTTCCCTACGAAGCAAAAATATAGACGTCATTTAATTTGAAGAGTCAGATATATTATAGGATATAAAATACAAAATTATTGCTAAATAGTGTTAGTATTGCGAAGTAAAAAGACCTTAGGTCTATAAAAGGAACAACTACAAGAATAAAATATACGTATTTTTATTTACAAATATCTAAAATATGTAAGGATAGAACAAAATGTTTGGCTAAAACTTAATAGGAATACATGGATCTTGTGATAAATTATAACATCCTATGTGATTAACGCGTTCATGATGTAAAAAAAAGTTAAAAAAATATTTCATTGAAACAATATAAAAAGTTAAAATTGTGATTGCGTATTGAGTATTTTGGTTCCATAAGTATTATGCTGAGTAGTCGTATTATTATATTTTTTTTATTATTTAAGTTTATTTATTTATGACTCGGTACCCTGTAGTGAGTTGTTACGAGATTCAGTTCAGTCCAACGATGATAGGGCATAAAGTATGTAAAAATAATGCATAAGCTTTGTAACGCCTAAGTACGAAATGAAAAAACAAAAAAATACTTTCACGACATAGAATTTCTTTCGGTTTCCAGTCAATCTTAACCTAACCGTAAGCTTAAATTACAAAACTTTTATTTCCCACTCAGTCCTAGCAAAACTCCTATCAGTAACACACAGATCACAGGAGCCTCTTTTGTCTTTGCTATCCACGTTTATACACTTCAGTCCAATAAAAAAATAGTTAAGAACTAAATACCGGCGTTCCAAACTTGAAACTTCACTATTTCACTTAAAATGGCCAGTTTCAAATCTGGAAATCAAAATGGCGTTGATTTATGGCACGTTAAAATTATGAGCGGTGTCGCGCTCTCCCACTCTTTCTCCGTTTTCTTCTGCTATCGCGTACAAAGACAATGTTCGCTGGGTCATCGGCTAGTTGAGGGTACTTAGATACAGAATGAACGTCTCTGGCAACCCAGCCATCCACGATTCCATGCGAGATAAGTTCTTCTTTCTCTTCTTCTGTCCATGACCCCCTGCCCTCCCAACCAGCCGCGACCAGAGCTTTCTCCCGTTCCCAGGCCCTGGCTGCTGCCCGCTTGTGAGCATGTTTCAAGAGTTTGATTCGCTCTTGGTTGGGGTCTACACCGTAGCGAAGCACGATGACCGCTTGCGCAGAGCCCTTCCCAACGGCGTGAACACGTACCTGAAAAAATAAAATTATTCCGTTGAGTTCAGGCTTTTTTGGTTACGATGATATCATGATCATTTTTGTAAAATTTTAAATTTAAAAAGAAAATCACCTCTAATCCTTGATCGTTGGTTTCGTCTTGCGACACGTTGAACTTGCCGGAGAGCCTTCTGAGTTCTTCTAAGTCGTCCCTTATTTTCAGCGTATTGTCCTTAACAAAGTAGAATACATCCTGGTCGTGGATATTGAAATGTACGTCTAAGAAGTAGGAGTTATTGAAAACGGTGGTTATCACGTCTTCGACGACGTTGTTCGCTCCATCGACGACGCTTATTAGCGCTTTTCCATCTACCCTTGATATTAAAACTCCTTCGCCAAACACTCCCCGTTTGTAAGACACTCGTGGTAGTAGATTCCTTGTGATCGGTTCCATTTTAAGAAGTGGAGTGGGGACAAAGTTCATATCTGCGAGTTTGTGGCTTATCTGGAAAACAAAGATAGGTTAGTTTCATTATATAAGATTTAGTAAATAGTGATGTAGCTATAAAAAAAATGTAAAGAGTAATACTTTTGAAGCTCGACATGAATCGACCGAGCGCTTGACCTATCGTTCTAAGCGGGCAAACCGGTTATTAAGCAAAGAAAAGGTTATAAACATACCTTTTCAATAATACATTGTAGACCAGACAAAACTTCGAAGTCGGGAGTCAATCTGGGTGCCGTCAGTTCCACTTTCGGTTGGAAGATCATATCAGTAATGTATCTCGATCCCATCATCTTGTTGAGGTCGTATCCATACATCTGCAGCCAACTGCCCAAATCCGTCATGTAAGCAGTATTTTGATTCCTATTTATTGGATCATTGTTCTTAAACCGATAGATAAAGATGTCTGTTGGAAGGTGAAGTTTACTCGCCAGATGTTCCCAGCTCGGAGTCATCCATTGACCCACTACAGGATCATATAACCGAGCATCTAAGTAAATCAAATTCGTATAGAAGTCATAAATGCCTCCTTGGAAGTCTACGGGCACGTAGAACTCGGGGTTTGTGTCTTTCACGATCTTTCCGAAAGGACTGCGCTTGATTTCTTTCACAATCTCACCATTCACATCAAATACTACGAGTGGGGATCCATTTTGATCAGTGGCGACATAGAATCGTTGATCTTCAGTTTCAATGCACGTTAAGAAATCTCTTTGGTCGTATAGATATCTTACAGTCTTTCCAGATTTCGGGAAGTGAACGTGTGTTACTAGGTTTGGAGTTTGTGGGTTGGCGTAGAAGAATTGGGTGACATTGCCCTTGTCATCCCTCCAAGCTACCAATCTGCTCCTGTCATCGTAGTAATACCACATTTGGAACTTGTCTCTTTCAGAGGCATGTACAAATTGGCCACGGGAGTTGTACCTGTATTTTTGTTCACCACGTCTGATAACGAAACCACGGCCATCGTAGCTGCTGTACTCTAAGTCACTATATTGAACAACTCTGTCACCAATATCATAGCCCAGATAACGTTTCTCTCCATGTTCAATAACTCCAATCACATTGCCATTTTCATCGTACACGTACTTCCAGTCATCCTCGGATCCCACTACTTCCATCAAGTGCCCGTCGTAATTGTAACTAATTCGTTCGTTCGATGAGGTGTCGCCGATCATAATCTTTTTCGATTTTATCCTGTTTCGTGAGTCATATTCTACTTCAAGGCGGAACACGTCGAAGGCTTTAATGTTAATCAGGATGGTCTTGACTCTGCCACGATCATCGTAATCAGTAATAGTGAAGTATTGTTTGCTTGTGTCCTGCATCACTGATCTATTGAACGTGTTTCTATAAATTCTCAAATCGCTGAGTGCTTCAAGAATACCTAGATTTTGGTTGTACTTCATTCTTAATTGTGGCATTTCTTTGCTATTGATATTTACATCAATTGTGGAAAGCCGAGCGTTACCGTCGTACTGATATTTGAAATGAGCGTTGTTCAGATTACTCTTGGGACTGAATTTCATCTTCTCGTCTTTGAGAATTCCGGCGTGATATTTGTAATCTTGCCTGAGTTCGTAGTCGGAGTCCGTAATTTCAACATTCTTTACAAGATGTGTATTTTCGTGGTAAACATAACGAATAGCAGAAGCACCTGCTAATACCATTTCCAACTTTCCGCTGTTATCATATACGTAAACAATTTTGCCAGATTGATGCGGAAATATTTTAGAAAGAATGTTACCATCGTCGTTGTATAAGATTTCGTACGGGTGACGGTTCATAGGTGAGAAATACTGGTATTTGAAGTAGCCTAGTGATGTCATTAAAGCAAACGTGTGAATGTGACCCCGAGGAGTGGTCAAATTTTGGAGTGCACCAGAGTCGTCGTAGTCTAGCAGATAATCGCTACCTCTAGGTGTTGTTACTTTCAGTGGCAGTGATGTGAACATATCCCTGAACGAGTAAGCTAAGGATGATCCATCGCCGTATCGAATCTCGTTTAGTCTGCCAGCTCGATCGAACCCATATGTTTCATTTAGATCACCCCAACTCCATTTAGTTAATCTGTTGAACCTATCGTAATCGAGCACCACTTCGGCAAATATACCACTGCTAGGTCCAAACCTTACTGGTCTCGCGGTTCTGTCATATGTAACGTTCAAGAGTTCCACCTTATCATCCATGAACACAGCAATCGTCGACGAGTCTCTGTCGTACTCCAGGGTAAGTAAGTTTTCACCGTTTATCCTTAGTTTACGTCCAACTTGCGCGATGGATTTGCCACTTCTCGCTTTGTTCAGAATTTTTCGCAAGAAGTATCGCCATTCAAACCGATTTGCTAAGTCACCGCCTACTTCTGTTCTCTGCTTCGCTGGAATAGGGAAGCTTTCTCCCAAAATTGGATCTACTTCTGCCAAAACTGTGTACGGAACTGTGTCTGTAGATATTACGTGACCCCAAGGCATGCTGGAAGAAATACTACTGTCTGATGAAATAATAGTTTTCTGTTCCGCTTCACCTGTACGAGTGTTCACAGACGATCCCTTTATCAAGATCGAGACAGGTTTCTTATTGTTTTCAGTAATGCGAACAGTGGCGCCCTTGATGCTTAGATCGAAGTTCAGATTGATAATTCTGCCAGTGGGCGTAACAGCAGATGTAAGTCGACCGAATTCATCGTACTTGTACACGTAACTTCTTCCTGTACTGTCATATTTAGATTTGAGTAAACCACTGGGACCGTAGTAATCGAACGTAACATTGAAGTTGTCTGGAGTTCTCAGTTCTTGTAGCATCTTCATCCTGGACATTTTCAGTCTACATTTCTGTCCCTTAGTATTTTCAATCGAGTTGACAGAGGTGGAGTAGTCTCTTAATAAGAACACTTTGTTGCCAGCTGCGTCTGTAACGGTGCTGAGTTTACCATTGCTAGTGTTAACGGTGTAAGTAAACACATAGTTGTTCTCTCCAGTCAAGATATTCTTGCTTGTGACGTGCTGGCCGAACCTGTTGAAGATGTAAATCTCTTGCGTATCAGGTGAATAGATTTCATATTCCCTTGATCCACTTGCGTCCGGTATGCTTGCCATTACTGATCGAATCCTGTAGTTAGCTTGATCAGCGATGTGAACGATACCGTCGGGACTGACAATGACAGCTGAGATAGTATTGAACTTCGAATTGGATGCTAAAAAGTGGTCGGCTTCAAAGCAGTCACAGCCCCTCTCTAAGCAGTTGCATTTCGATTCGGCGCCAGCATACAGTGAAATCTTCCCATCAGTAGTGATAAGACGAACTCTGTTTATTCTCTGAGAGTCACTTTCAGCTACGTACAGGTCACCTGCTGAACCGAAACCGATACTCTGTGGCATAACTAACGTAGCGTACGTTGCCAATTCAACATCTATGCCGGTCATGGGTGAAGGGCAATGCAGAGGTCTTCCAGCAATAACTTTCACTCTACCATCTGGAGCCATTTGTAAAATCATGTGATCATCAATAATATGTAAACTGTTGTCTAAAGGATTGATGGCGAGCTCTGTGGGCCAGCGCAGGTGGACTTCTTCGACGCTAAGCGTACCCTCACAAGGAATAGGTTTCCAATGGGCTCTGTGCATGTGATTGCCGATGATAGTAGTGATGATACCGTCTCTGTCTACCATTCGTATATTCGTGCCATCAGCGAAATAGACGATGTTATCGATAGAAACTGCGACTCCTTTGGGGTAGGCGAGTTTAGCATCTCTTGCCAACGCACCATCGCCGCAATGAGCTTCATCGCCTGGCAGACATCTTTCTCCAGAACCGACGACAGTCTCCCAGTTGTGTTCGGGGTCAGTGAAGTCTTCCGTGTTGCGGACTCTGATGATTTGATGGGATTCTGGGTCTGAGATGTACAAGTTGCCGTCTAGTGGTGATAGCGCCATGTGGTACCGGTAAGAGACTCGAGTGGCACTGAAAAATAAGGGAAATCGTTAGGATCAAAACTTATAGCCAAAACATATATGTACTACTATACGCCCACTTACGCGTACTACGCACGCGCGTACGCGTGTTACGCGTACTTATATGGCCGTAGGAATGGACTTCATACTTACTTCAACTTGACCACTGTTCGCACAGTCCCGTCAGGACTAATCTTCCGGACGAGATTGAAGTCTCCTACGAAGATGGATCCATCAGGTGCTGCGGCTAAGGCTACCGGTGCCAAGAGTCGTTGTCTGGACGCTACTCCTGTGCATTCGTCTCCACACTCCAATTCACGTTGACGACCATCGCCCATCGTTGTGATGATCACGCGAGGTTTGTGCTTCAGATACACGTTAGTTCCGTCTCCCTTTTGGAGGATACCTAGAAAATAAAAAAATAAAAAAATGAGACCTTAATTAATGTACTGCAGATTTATTTTAGTTTATTCTAGAAAATAAAAAAAAAACATTAATAATATATAAAAAATCTAGTATACTAAGATTTTTGCCCATCCCTTATAATGGATTTAAGCTGAGCGCACATTGAAGCTACGTCGAGCCGCAGCGCATCACATTTCAGTACAAAAATGTATATTGGTTTAAACAAAACGCACGAAAGTGATGTAGGTGGATTTTTGCAACACGGCTCGTTCAAATCTGCGACAGCCTTTAAGTCACTGATATTATCACATTATTCTAGAACATTGAGCACCTATTATGTGTACATTCAACGAGATCGATCGATGTCATTGAAGAGGTCAAATGTACTGAACCACTTAACAGATTACATGGCTTTGTACTTAGGGCTGCAAAACGGTTAGATATACTAAATCCGAAACGAGACGCTTTAAACCCGCGTGCCCCTGGTAAAGGGCTTTAGAACATCGTACCTTGTAAGCATTAGGTACATAATCCTTACATTTCAACCACACGAGAAGAAATACTAAGTTAATTTACCTTCATGGAAGTTGTATCTATGATGGATGTCCAAATTCCAGCCACCAACATCTGATATACTCATATCCTGTCCACTTAGTTTGGTAGTTTGCACATTCCAGATGACATCTTTGCAATCCGTGTACTGATAGCCAACTTTCACTAATGCTGTTGTCACTCCATATACTCTTTGCCTGTACACATTGAGGCGGTTCCATGGATACGTGAATTTTATGACTGGATCGGCTTCGAAAGTCTTCTTGAAGAGAATGCCTTCTATTGTTATCCTAAGATGGATGAGTGCTAACGTGGATGGAATTTTCTCAGGAGTTAGCTGCAGTTGGATGGTGGAGAGATAGCCAGCTGCTCTGGAGCTGTGGTACACTAAGTGAAGACCAGTTCCAGGGATTTCGAGACTTTCTTGGATCACCTGCAAAAACATTTAATTAATCGTCAGACATTTTATTTTAAGGAATGGTAGTGATATCTCGTTGGGGGGTTTTGCAACGCCTTCTAAAGACAATCATCAGCAGATAAAGAACCTTATTGATGCTATTAATCAAGACAAATTTGAAACTTCAACAATCGATAAAGAAAAACAATCTTCTCTTAGCCATACCTGTGATTCAGCTAAAATAGCACTCTTGTCAGGACAAGCTCCTTGGAAGCCATGTTTCCACGTTGCCAGTACGACTGGCTTCATCGTATCGTAATCATGAGCGAGGCAAGCCTGTGGAGGACCCATGTTGATCTTCTCATCCATCGTCGTCATTAGGACAGTGTCTATTATTACAACCTGAAACAAAGTGGTAGTATTGTTTAAGTATTTGAAGTGATTGATTATAAATTTTGGAGGGAATACGAATGAGAATATTTACGTTGCTGTAAACAATAATATGAATTTATTTTTGGTACTGAGTCAAAATAGAATTCATAATAAAACTATAAGAAAAACTGTTACTTATATAAATCTTGAATGCAATCATCTGATAAATCGAGTTAGGTCATTTTAAAGTCTTTATGAGTTGCATAACAATGCAATCATTTATGAAAATCTAAGCAGAGGTATGGCCAGTAAAATATTGGATTTAAAACACGGCAAGCCATAAGCGTGTTTTAAAATAAAGATTTAAGAAAAATAATAGAGTCATAAAATTTTTAACGTCCTGTTTGCATGTTTCTACTAAGGAAAAAATATAATCACCCTGTATGAAGTTCAGTTGAAAGTTGCTTGAATATTTAAAGACTAAATCATTAAATGTCTAGATCGAGTCAAGGTTTTCATGAAATATGAGTATAATATGTAAGTTTAGGAATTTGACTTGGAATAAGAGAACGTCTTGAGTCGACTTGAAAATTACGAACTTAGGCAGAGTTAGGCAGACTTGTACCTAATAGTACACACACATTTCGCCAGTTATGTTTTAAATCCCATGTAATAGGGGGTGGGCCTATTGCCATCAACCGGGCACAAAAGCAGACTCCGTGGCTGCTACTGAGAAATTCCGGATGGAAAAACCCAATAACACTTTGCCCGACCCGGCAATCGAACCCAGGACCTCATGCTCAGCTGTCGCGCTTGCGACTACTAGACCAACGGTAGTACTTAGAAATATAGGTTTTGTTTACAAGTTTCGTTTTTGTACGATGTTTTAGCAAAAAGCGCTCTTATTAATTATACCAAAGCTATGAAACTTAGTAAAAGTTATTAATAGCAGTTCGTTCATAAACCTTAAACCTTAAAAAAATATGCAATTACCTCATTCCAAGGCACGTAGACAACCTTCGTAGCTCTTTTAAATGGCGCCCTTCCAAAGTTAAGCGTTACAGCACCTCCTCCATTTACCAGCAGATCAAACCAGCCATCTTCTCTGGTCAGGGTGAATCCTTCAAGGGGCGTATCAGTTGATACTCTGACGCCAACCAGACCGGTTCCAAGTAAGGTGACCACTCGGCCTCTGACTACCGCTGAACGACTGGAAATTCGGGTGATGTATTCATTAGTACAAAGTTTAATGTTGATTGTTTGAACCAATGTTGGTGATTGGCTAGGTTTGTGGAAAGTTCTATTAAAGAACTCTTAATTGGTGGTGTCGACAAATGTTGGTGATAGGTTTTTCTTTCAAAGGGATATTCTAGTTTCTATGAGTGAAAGACTAGTATTAAATTACATGGGGCTAGTGAGTTACTCGTTTATTCATAACGTGTGTGATCTACGTTATCTATCATAAAAATGGTGAATAACTAGGGGATTAGAAGTAGTTGGATAATATTTTGAAAAGATCAAAATTGTTTAAATAAATCAAAGATTAGATTTTGGGACTGATTCTAAGGGCTAAATATCTATTAAGAATTAATAATTTCTTTCTACAAATGTCAAATTGTGTGGAATATATTTATAAAATTTTTTCGGATGGTGGACAGAATATTATTACAAACATTTAAATAAAAAGCGAACACAAATTCACAGGACACAATAGTAGGTAGCTAAACACTATAGTAGCACAACATGCATGACACAGATACATAGATTAAGTATAGTATATGTCGCCAATTAAATACATATGTATATAATGTAGGATATATAGAACTCGCAGATAAACTCTAAGTTAAACAAACACTCTATCCTACGTTCGATTCACAAGTCTTACCTCGAATTGAAGTGGTTCCAAAACATACTGCGCAGCGTAAGAAAAAACCGAGAGAAATGACAGAATGAGTAAGTATTATTATTGTGTATAATAATATTAATTTAGAAACAAGGAGGCTCGGAAAGGTTAGTAGCAGCGACGTTAGTATACGTGTATCACATGCGGGTGTCGATCTTCTAGAAACTTGTCCTTCGATGTCAGTACAAATACATACATTTTGTTCCATATAAGTGAAAGAAAAGAAAGAAAGCATTGTGTTACACTCTTATAATGTAAATAAAACATGGGATTGACTGGGGCACAACATTGCGTATCTTATATAACAAATATTTATACGGCGCTTGTCGGCTTAGGGTTAGCCGACAAACTAAATATTAGCTAGTTATTATTTAACGCTTAACCCTAACAGATAACACTGAACATCCAATCACTCACCTTTCGTTGAAGTTCTCCTGCTTTGCGTAGTTTTGGAGACTACCTTCATCAATGATGAACTTCATCCGTTCGAAGAAAGACGCTGTGATTGCAGGAGGCTGTTTCCTAAGGAGAATATCTGTAGGCTTCGGCGAAGACACGCAGAGTTGACTACCTTTGCAGATGGGGCTTAGACAGCACTCTGGATCCTCACAATCGACAAGACCATCTAAACAGAATAGATGAATGCAATTATTTTAATTTGGTATTTTAGATACAATCCTGGAGTTACATCGAAGCAGCACATACCTTTGTCATTATCTTTGCCATCGTCGCAGATTTGTTCTTTGAGTGTCGTACAATCCGGTCCATCCCATCCATCGAAGCATTTGCAGGACCACTGACCATCATTTGCAACTTTACACTGTCCGTGTCCGGCACACCCTCGCGGACAGCCCTCTAGTGTGCAATGCCGACCGTTCCAACCGGACACACAGAGACAAGTGCCGTTTTTACATTGACCATGGTCACTGCAACGGGCGTCGCACAGTTTAGAAGTACAAAACTCGCCAGTCCAACCGGGATCGCAGACACAGGACTCGCCAACGCATCTTCCGTGGAGACCACAATCAAGATCGCAAATCTCTGTAATAATAATCATAAAACCAATTACATTTAGTATGGTTACACCAACACATGTCCAATTTAGAAACAAGCATTTACCTTTAGAACAGTCATCGCCTGACCACCGAGCATGACAAGTACAAGTTTGGGTATCAACGTCGAACGTGCCATGTCCAGAGCAGTCTGGAAGACATTGTAGCGCATCCTTATCCATGGTTGCACAGTCAATTCCTTTCCAGCCTTTCTTGCATATACAGGAGCCTTCGATACAGAAACCATGGCCGGAGCAAGTTGGATGAGGGCAGTCGATGTCAGCACAAAACTTGCCCTTATATCCTCTGACACAAGAACATTTTCCGTTGACACAGTGTCCATGGCCGTTGCAATCTGGGACTTCACATTCGTCATGCCGTAAGGAACATTCTTTGCCTTTCCATCCAGGATTACACTGACATTCGCCGTTAATGTACTCGCCTCGTTGACTGCATAGGACTGGACACACACCTAAAAATGATGAAATTGGAGTATAACGCTTCGCTACCATACCTGTCATACACAATTATAAGAAAGAAAACATTTGATGGTCAAGTACATGTATATGTACGGACATGTATTGCTTACTTTTACTACAATCGTCGCCACCAAAGCCAGCCTGGCATTGACAATGACCCATAAGACATTCTCCTTTCCCTGAGCATCCATTAGGACAGTTGTGCGTCATTTCATCAGCGATCATCGCAATGAAAGTGATCTCCTGTGGGTCACCATCGTCATTATATAGGGATAAGAACCAGTGGCCTTGTTCCATATAGTGTGTAACTTCTTTCTTGATCGATGGCTGTAAATGAAAGGCCTAGTTTAAAGTGTTTGCTTTATGCTACCTAGATTAAATATATTCATATTTTTTTCAATAAAGGTTAATGCTCACATGTGAAGTTCTCGTTGTTCTCGCCTTGAAACCGCTCAGAACTTCCAAGATATGATATTGCGTATGTGTGGGTAGAGCGTTTCTTCTCGCGTATACGCCTATGGAAGCCCCTCGGGGTATCATGTAGTCGAACTTCACGTAACTGGCTTGAGTTTGATAAAACTGCATATTCCAGTAGCTATATGGAGGGATTTCTTTTGATAATTTTTCACCTAAAGTAATTTGTTTGAACGTCGTTCCATCTGGTGGAAATGTTTGCGCTGGGAACGTTCGCGCACCTAGAAGATATTGAGATGTTAGTTTTATGTTGAGATTTTACGGCATATTTTATCATGCGATAATGTGATGAATTTTCGTACGCACTGTTAAATAGTATCTATTTATATTTACTAACAACTACTGTACCCATTTGTTTCTTATTAAAGCACATGCAACAGAAAAAGTATGATGCTATAATATGTTTTTAATATCCTTGCGACCAGTGGTGAGCATGCATATTAGTTTGTTAGACACATTTATACACAGAACCCCTAAGCGGTGATGGATTTGGTGACCGTTAGTAAGTTATCTCTGACTTTTATTGAAGGTCAACCTCACCTTCCAGTATAAGAATGGGTGGAGGCTGAATTTTTGGACAAACGCATTTTGGTGATTCAGTTGTAGTCAGAAATTCCGTTTCAGTTGTAGAATCTGTTGTGGACTCAATATTTTCTGTTGTGGAAATATTTTCTGTCGTGGAAATATTTTCTGTCGTGGAAATATTTTCTGTCGTGGTCGATATTTCAGTTGTTATTTCTGTTGCGGAATCTGTAGATGTGACTGTTACTGACTCCATCGTACCTGACGATTTACTTAAATCTTCAGTCGTCGACTCTGTTAGGTCGAAGTAATCAGTGCTTGATATTTGATCAGTTATAGTAGACGAATCAGATTTAGGAGATGCTGTCGTTGCTCCACTTTCAGTAAATTCATCGTAAAAATCATCAGTGGCATTGCTTATGCAAGCTGGGCAAGAGCATTCACAGCTTCCCCCAATGTCGCTATCATCTTTTGTAGAATTGTTGACTTTCGTAGAACCTTCTAAAGTAACAGGTTTGTTAAAATGCGAAGGCCGTGTTGGTTCTAAATCCATGGGAGTAATTTTAACAGTTGGTATCTCATTCGTGTCTCCAACTGTTGGGACAGTCAATGTTAGAGAATAAAGCTGTTTAAATGATGAGCTCTCGGCATTATCCGCAGAAATCGTCAGGTTAATTAACACATGTTTAGTATTAGTCACATCAGGGAATTTGGTATCAACAGTATTCACAGTGGGAGCTTCGTCAGGAGTTGCCTCAGTGGTAGTATTTGTAGTAAATCTATCATTAGTAACACTCGGTGTTGGTGTTGTAGTCACAACATGCTCCATGTGCGTGGTGAAGTTATTTACAGTATTAGTTACGGCGTTTGTCGTTACATGTTCATTTGTTACCGTGGTTTCTGTAGAACTAGCTCTTGAAGACGCTTCAATTGTTGGTTTATTTGTTGAAGTTTCAGTAATTATTACTGGCACAGACGATGCGATTTTAGGCATGCTTGTAGTGGTTGTAGTTTTTGAACCACTATTTTCACTGTCGTAGTGAAACTTTTTCAAATCTTGATCCATGTCAGATGAATCATTGGGATATATGTGAAGCACTTCTTTAATTTGTTCCAATTGGTTTTGGATTTTGAAGAACTGAAGCTTTTCTAAACCATACGAACGAATCAAAGGGAATGAATCACCTTGCATATCTTCGGGCTCATAAGCAATCTTTTCATTTTCAGATTTTGCTGGAGCGTTAACTTGGTCATTTAATTCAAATGGATGTTCCACGTAAGTTTCTTTAATAGTGTTAGGTGGTGCTGTACTAGTTGTACTGCTAACGTAATTAGTTTTTGTTGTTATTTCAGCAGCAGTGGCAGCAGAACTGTCAGCAGTAGCCACAGTAGTAGCAGCAATAGTAGTCGATTCTATTGTTGATGTGGCGGGCTGTTCAGCCGTTGTCGCAGCAATGGTCGTCGAGGTTATTGGAGAAGTGTTACTCGTAGATTTTTCGCGATTATTTGTTGTTAGATCACCAGTATTAACCGACACATCATCGTTATTGCTAGACACAAAAGCGTTATTAGCACCCTCGTTCTTTTCTTCGTCCCGCTGAGTGGTGATGTCTTCTGCCACACCATGCACTAAGCTAACAGTGTTCACAGAAGGCTTGGTTATATCATGCATATTTACAGCGGTGGAAGAATCCTCGGAAGAAACAGATTGTGGTAAAGAAGAAGCATGCCCATCTACTACATCTACACTTCTACGATGACGGGAGTGATGTTCCTCTTTACCTGTGCCTATGGTTGGCAAGCTTTGATGCGGCCTCGCCATAGTTTTGTTGGCGAATTCCAGTGATGTTGCTTTTGACGCCGGAAACACTTCTGTTGGTTCACCGACGACTACTGTACATGATTTGGGGTTTTGATACGTCCAGTTAACAAAATATGACGCTGTGAACAAAACATAACATTTAGAATTAAGCGCATACTTAACTTATTTAACGAAGATTGAAATGAGAATGTTACGTTATGATAATATTGTTGTTCAAAAGTTGCAGACAGTTTATAATCTCATTAAATAAGGTTCAAGAAATCGGTCTCTTTGATATAAAATATATTTCCGTTGCTGTCATGAAGGGAAATTTATTTTAAGGACCCAACCCAATTCGATAATCAGCAGCAACGTAAAAAATGGAAATTCAAATAAAACTTCTAAATACATTATTAATTAACACCTATAAAAGACTCACTCATTTGATTGCACGCTGCAAGACTCACCTGTCATATAAGACGCGATGGCTAACAATAGAACGAAGAGTATTATAAATACAATAGCGGTGCACTTCCAAGAGCACCTCGACGAAAGGCCTTTTCGGAAGTGAAACCGCGAACCAGCCGAAGGAAAGTTCGAAGAACGAAGGTTGTTCCGAACCGGAAGGACTGGAACTGGGGTACCGAAGGTCGGATGCGGTCTGTCTGACCGCTCCATTCTTTCTAACGTGCTTTTCTCTGGCTTGCCTGGACTACTACACGAAGAGTTCGACTTGTAGTCCATAGACGGATTCTTTTGAATATCCCCTGAAATTAGATAAAGGTTAGGATGTGCTGTTTGAAACTACTTAATAATTTGAAATGTTTATGTGTTTTCGTTGAAATACTGAAAACGATAAATATCTTAATTAAACAATAGATTTAAGAGTTTAAAGAGGTTCTACTTGTAGTCTTTAATCAAAATTCTTAGAAAACATCTTCCGAGTTACAGATAGCAGAAGTACAATAATATCTTCACATTTCGATCAGAAATTTACTCTACATGTTTTAATAGTATGTCGATAAGTATGCTAATGGTTCTCAAACACTCGAATTGATGGTGTGGTGTGTGGTGTTTCGATGTACTTAATCTATTAAAAAGTCAAAAAGGTTCTAACATTCACCTGAAGGCACGTAGAAGTTGCCTGAAGGCGTGCGCACGAGGCAGGAGGGTTCGAAGTCGCCCAGGTCCGCAGGGTTGCCGGTGATGCGACCGTTCAGGCGAGACATGGTCGGGTTGCGGGGCGGCACATCGGGCGGGAGACGCGACCCTTCCAAGAGACACCCTGAGGAAAGAGAGATAAGAGAATTAGATATATGATATTTGGCTACGTACTGGAGGAGAAAAGAGAAGCCACAAACGCTCTCGAATTTTTACGTAAAATATAATCCTGTTTTTTGCTTCACATAGTCAGAAGGTATGACAATTTTTTTGCTCCAGTCCTAGGTTATTTTACTAGTGTTATTTACATAATTTAGAGAAGTTTGCTCTTTAATATAAACATGATTATCCTTCTTCATAACTTTGACTCAAGTTTAACAAAGTCAATGCAATCAAACAAGGCTTACACTGAAAGTCGTTGGAAACTTTGGAATACAAAAATAAGGCTCCAACAATAACGCGAATCTGAACAAACGAATGAAAAAATTCAAGCACTTACAGGTTTATTGCTGTTAAAACAAAACAACCCTTTTAAAAGTTACGATAAATAAAGCCCAGTCTTTATCTTGGACGCTTGTGGCAGTTTTGCTTCGTCAATAAAAAGAAAAATAACAAATAGGACGGTAGTTTGGTAAGACAAAGAAATATGATGAACTCAGCGTCGCATGAACCAAGGACGGTCATACAAAAATGTGTCCTAATATAAAACCTTAAGTCCCTTTGTAATCCGAATGAATTAACGAAGCAAAACTTGGCCTTCGTCATTACCAATAATCTGTTATCAAATGCCGTTATTTGTAAAGTTAAAGGCTTTTACAAAATTAATCAGCATGCTCCAGCGGTCGTGGCGGAGGCATTAGCACAGGGAAAAATTTAATTAATTCCATCCACGAAAATTTACAAGTTGAAATTCAATTAGGGGCGAATATTGCTCACCGTAATGGCTCGTAAACAAATAACCGTGGATAGGCTCATGCAAATGGATCAAAGATCGCGTGTTTCGGCTGTTCTTTATAAGGAAAATATATTAGATCGGGAGCTATTGGTGTAACCGCGGGCGCGGCGGACTCTCCCATCGCTAATATAAGCTAATGGAAAATCGAAGTATTATCTGTGGCCCCGCGCCCTCGACGCCTCTTATCGGCCCGCCATAACATCCAACTTTTGATCCTCTACGAATTTTAAGGATTCCTTCGAGCGTTAATTAATTTATTGTACCACCCGATGTAGCCGCAAGAAAACTCAATTAATTTTAAAAGGGTTTTTGTGTTGTTTTTTTCGCGATCGATCTCCCTCACCCTCTCGATCACTACCGAAATGAAAATGGTGAACTTCTCGACAATATCGTCAGCCGCCTTTTGTGGTCTCGCCCTTTGATACCATTCTTTTCTTAGCAATTAGAGATTAATGAGTTTCATTGAACTTTCATAAAGCGCACTATAATCTGGAGTACTGCGCATTGTAGTACTCGTAGCTATATATAAAATATGTAGTCTGAAATTTTGTTGAGAATTTTAAAAGTGGCAAAACAAAAGTTATTTTCATAGATTAAATTTTAAAACATTTTGTTTCAGATAAATATGTTTCCACCATGGTTTATCTATTTAAATCTTATGTAACATTCTTGCATTCCAAGCTTCATCTCATTCTTGAAAGTCGGTAAACGAATAGCGTATAGAGTGATCCTGACACTACCATAGACTCCTATGTAACATAATCAGAGAATTGTCGACGACATTTCATGGCATGCTTTACAACTGACACTAAGCACTTTATAAACGCGGTAATTTGTTATGAGGGCCGATGTTTAAGGACTAATGCGCCAAGTCGAGCGGACCGAACGGTCGATCCATCCCATCCCGCCGCCGCAGTCAATGAAAAAACTAAATCACCAAATCCCTTACCTAATTTAGGAGGACAAGCATAGTCATTAATACACACGTCAGTCGTCGTGCTACTACAAAATGTGGCCCATTTATATCCCGTCTCGGGGCCTGGGAATTATGGTAATCGGACGAGTCGTGTCCTTTGTCTGTAATGGTTGGTAATTACCGAGGCACCTCCGGGGGCACTTCGTCTACTGAGGGGCCCACGGCTCGGAGAATTCGACACTCGTTACGCGAATCGTCTCAACTTTAAAAAGGGAACGCGATTTTGAATGCCGTCATGGGATTTGTCGCTGCGCACCCGGAACAAACTCACTTTTTTCTCTCTTTTTACTTTTGCCAAAATTGGCTCCCACATACAAGGTCCTGATTGGTCCTTTTTGAGTTTGTTTACGCAAGGAAATCGGTATTTTTTACAACCAACCCAGACTTTTCGGCGCTCGCTTTTACTATCCCATATTATTTATTGAGACTACACTATGCATAAAAGTGAATAACAATCAGATAGAGGCCACTATCCATATTCCGGTTCGTTTATTTTTATATTTTTCGAGCCATCTGGCATCCGATCTTCTATTTTCCGTTTAGGATCCGTATTTTCTTCCGCAGAAATCCAAAGCTCGCTTACTTATTGGAAGATAAAGGGGGTGTGTTTCGGCTCATTTGCGGCCGAGCTCGGCCCGAACAAACGTGATTTCTTATTGGAAACGGAAAAGAAACAGACCGACTTGTAATAGAGTAACTGCGGTTTACCCGCCAGTAAGCTTCGCTAGAGAGGTTAATTCCCTGTCCATTATGCCGGCTAAGATGAACATTCAGCTTTTTTACTATTTGTTCGAGGTTATTGGTAGAAGATTCCTGTTACTTTATGATACAAGAAAGTAATTTGGCGCAGATGTCGGCAAGGCACAAACTGTCTAGTATATATCTCCAGGTAGTTTCATAACCTGCGACGTTGATGTATGAGACGTAAAGCACATTCGCGTGTAAGACGCACACCGATAGAAACGAGATACATTTGGGCAATCTCTGAAGGCAAGAGACGCGGCGGCAACACGTGCTCACAATCTTAAACTCGTTACACGAACATTCCCGAAGCAATTTAGAATTTACCCCTTAATCTTGATCCTAACTCGAATTGAGAACATACAAGAGAATCCTTATTCACGTAGATTAATATCGGAGAAATATATGCACATGCGTACATATCGATAGTTTGGAATAGTTGTGCGGTAAAAACACTTAAACCGTTCGTTCTCGATGGCGTCGATTCCCCAATTTCGATTTTAAATTTAGCACCAAAGTTGGTCCCGTGCAATATTTATATGAGAGCGGCGCTGCGATTTATAGTTGGGAAACAATCGGGAACTTGGTCCGGCGTCGTCGTGACTTCGTTTTAATTAGTACCCATTCATCGTTGAACAATCGAGTGCTCGAACAAATCCATTATCGGGAACTTTTCGATAGTCGAAAGAGGTGTATTCAAAGTTTTGCGATTGCAAAGGGATCAAGCACGAGGGCTTTTGTTAATCTTACATTCTGATGCCCGGAAACTGTCTTCTGAGAGATCCCATCCATTATACATCCTATAAAATAAAAGTACTCGATATTCAATAGATTCGCTTTCATCGCGTATTTTTTATTATTACGGCTTTGAAGAATTGGGTTTTCTTATAATTTCCTTTACGTTTCGATATCGGAAGGTTTAGCAAGCATTATCGGAAAATTCGGAGGCATTAACGAAATTCAGCAGTTCGGGAAAGGAAGGCCGCCGCTATCTCCCGCTACAAGTGGAATGGGCTTGCGTAATGACATTACGCGTACATTTTAATCGATGGCTCACGGTTGGCCGGAGCCCAATGCTGTATACATAAGCTTATCTCTACGGTACATAGACGGATTCATTCTATTAAAATTGATTGATTAACTTCCCGCATTGGTTTGAATTTGTAAAACAGTTGTACAAATAGCGCTGTGAGCATATTCGACACGTGTAGTGCTGGATTAAATGGTGATGGCGCGTTTCCATGTGCGTGCTGGTACGAGCAGCGACGAATGTAAATGTATAGCGCGGGCAATGTATCATGTCAAGACGCGGCGGCCGGCTGCCACGCTGATAAGATTACCAGACAAAGGAAGTCCACCCATATCACTACCACCACGACCGCTAAATGCGAACCTTCATTTACTACCCCTTCTGCTAACGTAACTAATCTCAATTTTAACACAAAAGCATTAGAGTCGACATTGTCTCGTACGGTCTTTATTAGTGTCCCGACGTCAACGTCTGCTTCGTTAAAGGACACTCAGCTTTATTTATGTTGACATACTGGCAATGTTGCCTTATTTGTTGTTGACTATTCTTATTGTCGTGAATAGGATTTGAACCGTATAGTTGCTTAAATAGAGTTGAGATTGGTTGTTTCGGCGTGTAATATAGTTGGTAGCGTTAAGGGAATTTGACTTCTTTGCAGTTAGTCTTAGGGTTGTTTTTTAAAGTATCGACGTTGTAGAGAGAGGTTAACTGGGTGGTTTCCGGACGACGATAAGGAGACGATGTTGCTAAGTCGGTCCGTCACGCGACCTGTCCACTAATTTATGTTGCGCTGATTTTGTGATATAACAACCCAGTAGACGGAACCCTACTCGTATCCTCGTAGTTGTACATGGGGCTAAACTACGGCTTTTTATGGACAGTTATGTTAATGTTTTGTCTAGCAAACATCCGTAGAACAAAGTAACTTACTTTCAGGACATAAATTTACATTAATCTCATTAGAATTCGACGTGCGGTGTCGTAGTGTTTGACAAAGAAAGCTTACTTTCGGCATAATTTACTTGCTCAAGGTAACTTGAATCATTTACTTTGATAGTGTTAAACCTATGGGTATTTTTCAGTTAAGAGCAGTAATTGGGTCTGTTAATTTGTACCCAAGTGCTGTACCTTCGGATGTTAGATTATAGACTTGATAATAAACAGAGAGTGCAACGTTAGAGCTCGTTAGAAGCCTCGCTCGGGAGCCTTCATTAGTGTTTACAAGTAAATGGCGAAAAAATAAAGCGTCCGAGAGCAGTCGGCTCCGGTTACACGGCACACCAGTACCCACGCCAGCATCGGGATATCTTCACGACTCAACATCAACTAACTAATGCTTGAAACAATATGCAGCGCCATCATTAATCTCACTATCTCATTGTACATATTTCTTTGTCTAAATCCATTAAATTAATTACAGCCATTTGGGGAGCCGACTCCGTATTTATTATGCTCGTTATCATTCATTGAATCTTTCGATAGACGAGTACTCGGTAAATTGGAAGAAATGCCGAGACGCCGTGATAGATGTTCTACTTACACGTAAATGGGGGGCCAAATTAGCTGTCTACCGAAGAATGCAGTTACGTCCCTGACTGATACGCGTCGATGGGTTTCGGGCGCGAAATCCCGAATGCGACTTAGATTCATAGGTGTCATCGCGTCCGTTTAGAAGGGTGTTGAAATTGGGAAATTCCTTACGATATTACACGAGGTGCGAAGACAGTGGAACAGAATGACTGCGTTGCTTGTAGATAGCCGTTCATTGTTGACACAGCTCGTTACAGCACTACTACACTCGGTACTGCGGGCGGAGACGGAGACGTCTTTGTGTCCGCGAGTCCCGGTCTGCGAGCCAAGAATGTTTATTAGTCGCGCACAATAGGATCGACGGCGGGCTGCGGACATTTTGAGCCCGTCAGATGTCCGATAACCGACGGTGGCTCGACTTCATTAACCTTTACCCGTCCGCGGAGGCATTAATTACGCTTAATAGAAACAAACAAAACGAAACTCCGACAGATAAATGGGCCGAGATAGTTATTTAATTGTCTTATCTGAGGAGCGGGCGTCGAGACGTCTCCGCCGGCGTGGGGTGTTGGAATAATGCAGATTCATTTGCCGTTTACGTCTTAACTTTTGTCAAAAGTTTCCATTTCTACCGATCCCCCTTTCCGCTAATGAACGATTCACAAACGAGATTGGGTGTTGTGAATTAATGTTTTGTGTAATTGCTTGTGTACGATTGTGTAATTTGATGCGCGTAATCAATGGCGG
The DNA here is from genome assembly GCA_950022335.1 of Eurois occulta. Classification (NCBI taxonomy): domain Eukaryota; kingdom Metazoa; phylum Arthropoda; class Insecta; order Lepidoptera; family Noctuidae; genus Eurois; species Eurois occulta. The sequence continues at coordinate 4,336,006 of OX465486.1, forward strand.
AAGATAACAACCGCGGTACCATTACAGGGAGACACATGGATCGCAATTTAAAATCATAAACGTGAATTATATTTATTGCGGCTGTTTAACTGATTTTGATTGAGTTCTTTTATGATCTGAACCTTTTAGTCTGCAAATACGCATAAAGGTTTAAAAAACTCTGTAAGATATTTGTCAAAGCTTAATTCGCATTCCCCTTGTCTAGAGGGGAGCCACGCATATGTTATGGGAATATATTCAGGCGCGTCGCACTGTCACATGTCCAGTATGGAAGCGGTCATATTTTTCGTCGCCACTTTTTTCAGGAACGGAAGCGCGAGCTTCGCCGACGGCGATACCCTGATAGAGATTGATGATCGCACCTACCCCCTCCTCGTCCCGCACACACCCTCGCGGGTCATTGGGCTTACCCGATTACACCAGGCCAGAGGGGATTCGCATATATCCAAATTACCCCAGTGATGGACGTTTCTTACCCAGATAACTATCCTCCAAGAATCCCCTTGGTACCGTATCAACGTATCGATATCTACTCGTATGTTCTCATTTGTGTCTAGTTAGTGATGCACTGTCGATTTTCATGCGCAAAATAATGCGGACTTTTAATATGAACACTAAAATTCGAAAGCTTTCAGTTTTATCGTCGTTCCATTGTACGCTAACAACATTATTATACAGGGCTGCACCAGTTTAATGTTAAAATTGCCATCCATAAAAGTCGGTTTTGAGAAAGGAGATTTTACCGTAAAAAAGGAGTCTCTGTTACGCAGTGTTCCGATTCATAATTTAATCTGCCATCACGTCGGCTAATTATATTCGGCCTCTTTTGATAAAAATAATAGACAAATGACAGCAGAGCCGCTCGATGCGCATTTGTCAACGCGCGTTGCAGCGCCCGCCATCTTGAATCTTGAGTGGCATTCGACACCGACTGAGTGGCCTATCCACGCGCCCAACCGCTGACAAGTGTCATTATAACAGTGCGTACAAAAAATGCGTTTTCTTTGCGAAATTGGTTATGAACCCTTCACTTGTTAAAAATCTGTGTACAGCTAACACCTCGTGATGCAACTGATATAATATATTGCCGCACGGCGGGCGGAGGGCTCTCAATTGCGGCAAAATCATATCGCGTATGAAATAAATCAGCTGTTCCGGGGTGCCTCGGGACGGATCGCGTTACACCCTCGATTTGTGAGGTTATTTGCATTTCGATATAAAATGGCGGCCGCGGTGGGATTTGACGTGACGTTGACAGGTGAGCACGCTGTCACACTGCGGGCTCGTTTTTATGCGGGTCGTTGTGCTCAGTGTTTGATTAATTAGTGATGTGACTCTCGTAGAGTTCGTTCTTCAACTATTCTCAAAAAGTATCGATTTTCGATAACTTTTCTAAAGACCCATTAGCAGCTAGGATAGTTTTTACTTGTTACAAAAATCTAATCGCACTATAGAAACTAAGCCGATAATAGTCGCGATAATTGGTAATTACTCTCACTCTAAAGCCCGTCGACTAGAACTGAATAATCCATTCCAACTTTTTTAATATAAAAGAGACAAAACGTGTCTTTAGAGCAACTTTTTCAAAGCGGATTACTTTAGGCTTCATGCTTTCAAAAGTATAAAATAACCTAATTCCACATAAGCGGTACTCGCGAGATTCACGGAAACACACAAACGCCGGGCGACCCATTCTATATGTACTGAGGTCAAGCATACTCACAGCCCTTTGTACCCAAATAGATATAGTACTGTGTGCATTAGCAAGGGTCGCTTTTCTTAACATTTTTTTCTCGACAAAGACGAGGCAGTACCCTTCAGCCTCTTCCGGTAGGGTTCGCGGGGAACCGCGATTAAATACATGTCATTTTGATTTATACGTTCAATTATTACACATCATACACTTACACAGAATCATTGTGTTTCTGGCCAGAGTTAGAACGAAGGGTTTCTACTAAGCAATTAATTTAATTAAACGCATAAGCAAACAGTATTAATAATAAACTCGGCTGTTATGGTTTAGTACAAATATTAGCACAGGATACAATTAATTAATTAGTATCGCGTTGTGGCATTAATCTAATTGCGTATATGTAAATTCCAATGCAAAACATTCGTACAGAAAGTATAGGGCGACGCGTGGGCGTAGAAAAAAAGTATCGAGCACCGGACGGTCAAGCGTGCACTTCAGTTTAAAACCCATTTACAAATGTAAACGTTGCCGGCTTTACTCAAACATTGCGGAGGCCCACGGGCCTTTCCGGGCCCATCCATCTTGCGTCCTAACGGGTCCGAATGTTACATTGACGAACGATGGCCCCTCGATATAGAAGATGACACAATGCGATGACCCCGAATCCATTCCTTCTAAGACCCCAGTAATAGTTTTTCCCCACTATCCGTTACTCTCCATATTTTATCGGACCTTTTTATGAGGGTTATATTGAGAATGTGTCATGTTGCGATTCGTTCGGCGTCGCTGTTGCGCGCTTATGTATACATATTTGATGCAGACGCGTAAAGGATTGATGACCCTTGTACCATTTTTTTTGGGACTGACTCCACAATCTATTTATTTTCGGATTCCGGCTAAGCACATGTGTTAAAGATATCACTGGGGCGACACGTACAAGGGTCGTCGAGTAATGCTTGTCTCTTATTTGCATTGTTGCAACCCTAATGGAGGCCATTTTGTTTCGATCACGTGGAAGCGTTAATGACGTCATCCATCACGTCAAGTTGACAAGCCAGCGCAGTTGCAATGGACGCGGATTTAGTGTTGCTATCCAGGAAAAAAAGTACAACCAAAAATGTAGAACTATTAAAAATCTATTCTCAATATTTTAAAACATATCGTTGGTTCTGCATTCATAAATTCGTCGTAACAAACGTTCAGTAACTTCGTCTGATTAATGTAGACCACAATGTACAGACGTAACATATGTGTAATTCGTTTAGTTCTGTCTAAGCTTATTTGGAACAAGATCGTACTTGAGCGCATCAATGTCGGTAATCTCCCCGGATTTCGCACTAAATTTAGGCTGGCAGCTCGGCTACATGCGCTAATCCAGGTTAGTAATCACACGGTAAACCTATTACCATTTCAAGTGTGAAGTGTGAAATCGCTCATTTCCAAATGGCGCTGGAACGCCAACCAAATGCAACCGCACCACGCTATTTTTAGAGCATAAATTCAATTAAGAATTGCCTCATTTAGAACAGAAGGAACGAGAAATAAGGCGGGTCTTGTTAGTCGTAATCTAGTGACTAAATAAATGCGTGAGTTACGACCACCGCCGTGTGGATTAAAACGGACTTTTCTATATAAAAAATGGGCAATAACCGGGTGTGGAGAGGGTATACCCAGCGGGCAAGATCCCTCCCTGGCGGAATTTCATTTGCAAAATTTTCTCTGACCGAAACGCCATTATGAACTCCTACACCGTGTATAATATAAGTGTCCTAAATTGAATTTCTTGACATGAGCGCCTAAACAGGGCTGTAAAAATTTGATTTCAAAATTACGCGGCTTAATTTTTACGCGTGAAAATGACGTACGTGTAATATAACCCACCCGCGAGATTAATCCCTCAGAAATGTAGACGGAAACGAATCAAGAAGACAGCGGTAAGTATCTACACGGGTATTCCATCAGGGCGCGCCTTCGCACCTCCGCATTTTTATGTTTTCATAAATTTCCGTTGAGATCAATATTTTATATTCGCACCGGTACCGCAGTAAATGGGGATTTTTTGCAAGTTCGCGCCGCACCCCCGGCTTTATTTATTCGGATGTGGCCCTCTCGAGATTCGCCACTTGTACCGTTCGATACATTTTTCACACGAATAATGTTATCACGTACCGTTTCTACGCGCCTTCTCTATCACTTATGCATATACGGTGTTTTTGTGGTGTGTACGTTGGCTCTAATTTCAAAATCGCAACGCGCCGTCGCCTCGGCTGTCGCTTTAAACGTGAGATTTGTCCGGTTATCCGGTCGTCGTCGTGAGAGACAAATCCAATCGCTGAGAATCCTTGTACGGGCGAGCGTTGATTGGTCGCGACATTTTATTACCTTAGCCAGGAGTTGGTTTTACGAGGCGGGCCCGACAGCCAGGAGGGTGGTTTTACGTGATAAGTATTTTTATTTGTTCGAGAGCTTGGATAAACTGGTGGAGGTGGTCGCGGATTACTTTACCGTAACACAATCTCTAAGCTTTTACGGGCACCTGTCACGTCGCTGTCCTATATTTTGGAGTTTTTCTGTAAGTTGGAGCTGTCAGTTTATCAAATTACGTCGTTACAGATCCATGGTGCAAGCGGCGTGTTCTCATGGTAGTGGTCGCAGTGGGTATCTCCAGGCCGCCCGTCGCTAGGCGCTTTGTCCGCGCGGCGCAAAAAATGACCCAGTGTGCAGCGCTCCCGCTGCTAATCCTATTTACTCCGGCAAATAAATTATAGCGGGAGACCACTAATATGTACGGACGGTGCCCGGCGTGCGATACTAACTGCTCTCTGTTACTGCTACATTTATAGTGGGATTTGCCACTTGTTGTAGATTTGTTATATCGGTTTCTATTACAACGATATACGAGAATATTAAGTTTCCTTTTTGTCATTTGATGGTGTATTTTATTCCACTATTAGGATCGCAACGGCATTGTGTAAATAATGGGTTTCTGGATATTGTTATCCAAAAATATGCTACCGGAGGATAGAAAATAAGTCCGTTTCTTCTGCTGAAGCGCAATTTTTATCATTTGTGTGTAACCGACACAACGCTCACGTTGGTTGTTACGTATGAATATGCTATGAGGTTTTCAATATCAATATCATCTGAAATAAAGTTTTTTTTTTGTATTAATCATGTAAATCTTATTTTTTTTTCCATGATTATTAAATTATTTACACTACAAAACTATAACAGTAAGAAAAATATGTACAAGTTAAAAATACGATATTATTCTGAAAAAGAAATATTTGTGTCACTTTTGGTCTTAACATTTTTGTCAGGTCAGCTAATGTAGAGCCAAGTTTGTCACATACTAAGCTGCATTCATTAAGTTATTTGTGTCACACATGTCGTGAATCGTCTGTCTCCTCTATAACACGACGAGTAATAGAAATGTAATACATTTTGCAATGTTATATAACCTGCTTTTAAGAAAATGACTCTTTTAGTTTCGAAGAAAATGTTGTCTTTGTACATAGGAAAATGGCACTCAAATTATTCTTTCAAATTCGAAAATTTTTGAAGGCTACGTCTGGCTTTCAGATAACCATTGCATCTAACAAAAAACAAGTATAATAATTATTTTCAAGGACATATTGTGGACGCAGACATGGTATAAAGGAGTTAAAGACAAAATCAATCAAAGTCCTAATGTTTTGCACTAACTACATTATGCAATACTAGCTTATGCCCGCGGCTTCGCCCGCGTAGAGTTCGGTAATTGTCCCACGGGATCAGACCACCGGGATAAAAAATATCCTATGTGTTAATCTAGGTCATAAACTACCTATGTGCCGTGTGTGTGTGTTCATCTAAATCCGTTTAGTAGTTTTTGCGTGAAAGAGTAACAAACATTCATACATCCTCACAAACATTCGCATTTATAATAGTAGTAAGATTACTATACCATTCCATATCTCCTACACTTATACCCGTCACTATAAGCTAGTGATGTGACTACTTCGGCATTTATCGACAATATCAATTAGGTAATCAACACATACACATAAAGGGTACTTTGTGGCTCTTCTCTTCATCTACCGCGACGCAGGTATGTTCAATGAAATTGTACGTAAACACCTGACAGTGTTGATAAGCATGGCATTATCATAATAAAGCACTAGTGATAAAGGGAACAGTTCCTATGTTGGCTTAAACTGCTATCTATTTGAGCAGCCATGACTGGATAAATGGTCGCTCAAGGCTACATCATAACACGTCTGTAATGTGTCCACTACTGGATAAATTGAAAACTAGTCTTTAGCTGCATCTGGTTAGACTGGAAACCGACCTCAAAATAGTTGGGAAACGGCTAGGTAGATGATGAATGTGGTCACTGCTGGGACAAGCCTTCTAGGGATGACAGGGAGTAGGTCATTATCCAGCAGCTGGGCTATATCAGTTGAGATTAAAAGGGAACTCCGTTGAACGTGTCGAATAACCTTTAAAATGGCTCGTTCGAAATCAACGTAGCATGATCGCATGATGTGCTTCAGGTAGGACATATGCAAGGTCTTGAGCAGCCATGAGACGAACTGCTATAGTCGATCATTCGTTCATCTCCTGAGATAAAACTGTTCTGATAGTCTAAGATAAAAATATTTATAGCAGTAGTTAAAAAAAGATTATTTGTTGTACGGAAACACGTCCTGACCAATGCTATTTCACAACAGTTTCTTAATACACGTTTTAACACAAAATGAAACCATTTTCTGGCCTTCTCTGTCAGTCGGTACGCTCACTCATAACTACCGTGCGTGAGTGTTCAATGAAACTGTTTACAAACAACTGACGGTGTTGCCAGATACGCTCTTCATTATCATAACACAACGTACAGGTGATAACGTGAAATATGTGTTTGTGTGTGCATAAAACACGCGTATAAGTGTGTGTTTACGAGTAGCCTTAGGTTGTAAGTCAGTGTCTTGAAAAGCAAAGTTCAAGGTCAAGTTGTATTAATTATAGAACTAGTTACCGTGTTATGTGAAGGTTTTTAACCACTTTGGTCTTCATAGGAAGTAAATATTAAATGTTATTGGGCGTCATGTTTGTTTTCAATTTTTTGTGTGTACTACGAGTCTACGGTTTTCGTAGCACGTGCTACGCGAGTTTTCAGATTGATGCTACGCGTCTACACAAAATTCTGTTCTGCAATAATCATGAAATGTGTTACTACAATATTATTAAATATTGAATACCTATGGAAAACTTTAAGCATGGTAAGTTCTTTATAAGTACTTTTAGTCTTATTCTAGTTCATAGCAAAACATATTTTCTACGTTGCTATGTATACTAACTTTATTCTAAGCCAGTCGTAGACTTTATTAAATATCTTTGCATAAAACATTCCTTGATAAAGTTTTAAAATACTCCATATGACGCGACGCATAACAGGCGTGTTTGCATAAGCATTCTTCGAACTGAATCCGAATTGGCGTCATATAAATTACAAACTTTAGCGTTTAAACATGAATTATTTAATATTCTAAAACGTTCGTAGATACCGCCACTATAATTCTAAATTAGAAATTCCATCTCACACATGCGGCGCACACAAAAAAGATAAATAATTTCGTGCCATTTCAATAAAGCCACAATTTCACGGGCGCGTTGGCGCGAACTCGCGAGTGTTACAATTTAATAGAACTTCAAAAGGCCTGCTGATTCCACCACAATTCTATCAGCTTAGCACGAGATCCCGAGCATTATGCGTATAAAAAGCGGTTATCGCGAACCCTCCCCCCCGCAGGCGAGCACGGGGGAGGGGGGCGAGAGGCGAATAGGGGAACAAAACGGATACGGGGACGATACTACGCGAACTCTAGCGGAACATAACTTTTGAGTAACTTTTTAGGTTGTTTTAAGTACATTGCTATGTTGCTACGGAAAGTACCCGGTAGTTTATTCGGAGGCGCGCATTATAACGCTCCGATATATTGAGTCGTTCTTTTGTATCGATATAGTTTAAGTGGAACACATGTGTCTTCATTTCGTGCGTTTTGTTCAGAATTGCTGATGACGTTCTAAGTTAGGAAAACTGAAATAAAAATGTGGGAAATAAAGAAACCGTTGTTATTGCAAACAGCTACGAGTTCAAACTTTAGAAATGTTTCCGTCGGTCCATTCAGCGGGTATGGAAAAAAAACTGAAATGAAAATAGAAGCGGAGGAAAATGTTGGGGGTTTATATTTATAGTTTCAATTAGCGGGCTTTGCACGCGCCGCCCGTTTGCCTGCGAAGCTCGTTATTAGAATTTAAATAATATATAAGCCAACTTTCTAGAAAAAATACACTCTCGAGCGTTCCAAACTCGAAAATAAATCCAGCTGTAAGTTAGCGCGAGTATAAAATTCATTGCGCGAAAATTACGACAGTATACAGGCGGTCGTCAACAAAATTTAATTCGACATTCGTTGGAAAACGCCTCATTTGAACGACAATAATCAACGCATAAAACAGTTTAATGCGGTCACTTTAAAAAAGCTCGCGATACGCATCCGGCAGCCACTGCGCTTTCGTTCAGAACAATTAAAATTGCGCACTGTCAACGCTCTGCGATTTAACAGTGACTATTTAGCGACAATTACGTTACATCACTGTCCATTGTCCTGTAGCGATTAAGCTTCAACTACAATGGTCCAATCCCGACCTCTAACGAAGCGACTTCGGCTGTTTCCGCCCCTACTTCGGTTCGCTCAAAGAAGCGTAATTTGCGGTTACGAAAATTGTAGTCGCTACGAATTTTGACGATGTTCGCCGAAGTTTACCAACTGCAGTCGTTTGAAAGTCGACCTTCCAACGGGTTAAGTCGAGTTGACGAAGTTCCGGGTGTGTCAGGGTTAATTCGACCGGTCAGTTTAACCCCTATTGGCTCGGATGAGTGGGGATATTAAATAGCACGGGATAGTTCACTATTGATGGAATTAGTTTTTATGGGAGTCCTTTTGTTGTTAGACCTTTACACAAAGATTAAATTGCACGTGCGTGTGTTTCATTATTTTCAGCTTTCCGTGAAGTTACTTTTTGGTTTTATTGCGAATATTCTCAAAGAGGATAGGTATCATCCGGGCGATAGTAATAAGACATGTGAAGAAACAAATAGGATTCACACATCAGCAACCAAAAGCCTAACCCTACGTCTAAACCGAGCATACAAAGAAAAACCGATTACAGTGAGCCTTGAAATAACGGTAACTTTATCCGTCTATTAGCGATATTCTGTTCGCAGTGAGTGCTGCGCAATTATACGTTGACAAAGCTCGGCAAAGGAGGTAGGGGCCCTTTGTTACAGCGACGCCAATAATGATGGCATAAACTTTACTAATTTTGCTACAGACCGCGAACGTTGCCGCACCAAAGCCCGGTTCACATGACGCGTCCTAATTGTCATGAGGAGGTAAAAATTGAGCTGCAGATTTCTGTTAGATCAAAGGGTTTATGATTCGTGCTGTTTGACGTTTGAAGACTGTAATGTAGAAAGAGTTTTGATGGGTGCGTTTTCACCATTTTTTTTTTTGGAAATGTTTCGTTGGTATGGAATTTCGTTTTCCAGTCAAAAATGGGTATGCTCATGAAAAAGTGGAACTGTTCTTCAACTTACTGCGTAGTTTTCGTAACCGTTATAGTAATAACAATGAAAGTAATGTAGGAAACAATGATTTTGTATGAAAGATTCCATCGCGCAATTGAATCATTTTTCTGTTTGAGGACTGCACTCTCCGTGTCGCTGGTTCGAAAGTTTTTAAATTTTGCTGGTCCAATTTATTACCTTCACAAACCAATACCCAAACCCACAAAAACCAATAACCATATTCTGCACACAGCTTTAGTTCGAGTACTGTTTCAGTAGCTACTTCAGAGAGCGATATCAATTGCTCGCTAACTACAGCTGATAAAACGCGTTCGCCCTTTGACAGCAGACTCGGAACTTCCCTTATCAGTACTCTCGTTAAATTCTAACAATACAGGACCGTGCATCTCTATGTATTCCTTGTTTAGGAGGCTAGCAACTTCAGTAACAGCAGTTGGGTGGATTATATCGGCTATACAGAGTGTATTAGAATGTGAGGTCATATTTAAGGGTGCTGTACAGACTATCGAACTGAATTACTTTCTTCATGTGAGCAAAGTCGAAATCGTGAAAAAAAATCTGCTGTAATACCTACTCAACCCTAATGCATGTGGCATTAGAGTAGGTATTGAAGTTTGTATGGGATATTTATTTTTCGCGACTACGCTCTTTGTTCCATAAAATTCTTTTTTAATTTTTGATGCATAAAATGTTGTGAACTCTAGTTCGAAAAATGGGTGAAGACATTGACTCCTGCAACACAGGTCTCACCTAGCACAGGAGTCAGGGCTTCAAATGAAAATGTACAACTTTTTTCTTTATGTCAATAAAAAATATATAAATACATATATCAGTTAGATGGGTTGAATCATGAAAAAAAAAAAATAGTTTTATTGTTTCTCATACAGTTGTTTTACAGCACAAAATTGAGGCAGCCCCGGTAAGTTATATGGATACTTGTGATGGGGTTACCTCGCATCTTCCCGTGGGTTACAATCTACAATGTTGAGACATAATTTAATAGGAAAGAAAAAGTTTAATTTAGGTTCTAGGATTATACAAAATTATTGTAGTATGACTACACATAACTATTTGATACACGCTGTGTATTCCTTAAAAGCTGGTAACTCCAGTAATGGGAGTTTTTACCACCTATTTGTTTAAACGGTACATGTATACGAGGAATTGTGATTAAACATGCTAACTACCGGCGAGGTTCTATAAGTAAATGTTACGTAGACTTGGATAAGGCGTTATTATTTTTTGCGATAGTTTTGCTTAGTAACGGTTAGTGGGATTTAGATGTAGATTGTAGTTTACTGTGCTAATAACTTGGTTAAGAATTGCAGTTAATAAATACGTAAATGTAGTTACAATATTTTAACCAGAATATAATTAAAAAAAACTGCCTCGTTAGTCGAGTGATCGCAAGCGCGAATGCTAAGTATGAGGTCCTGGGTTAGATTTCCGTTTCGGGGGTTTTACCGTCAGGAATTACTCAGTAGGAGCTACGGAGTAACTGACGAAATGTGGGTGTACAAATAGGTACACCTCTGCCTAATCCTTCGGGGTTTACAGGTGTGATGTTGTGTTTATAATTAAAACAAGATAAATTTCGCCAACAAAATGTATAAACTAAACGATTTTCAAAATCAATACCGTATTGCTTTTCTATGTTTCCATTAAACCAACATCTACTCTACTAGCGAACCTTGAAATTACCAAGCACAAGAAAAAAGAACGATAAAAACAAATCCTAATAAAAAGTCTCAAATTAAAAAGCGCGCGCCCAACAACTGCAGCTCACGATAAAAAATCATTAAACGCCAAACATTGTTCCAGTGGCGTTGAAAATCGCGATTATCACTAACTCAAAGCTTGGCTTCGCGCCCCGAGGACGCGTTAAGCGCGCCACACTCTCCCCCAAAATATAGGCACAAAAAGCCACTCATAAGTAATTCACCTGTTAAAACGGATGAAAGTAATGGCCGACTACCAATTTCAGTTTTGCTTGGTCGTGAAAAACGCTCGCTCGAATGAGATAATGGTATTAAGATAATAGATTTTAGTGCGTTTCGCTACGACCGTTCACTTTTGCAACGTAATGAATATGAAAATGAAAACTAAATTGTAATATACCTGCAAGTTATATTTCAATTTAGATTTATCCTCGTGGATACTATACCTGCTAAGTTACCTCATAAATTACAAGTAATAACTACGGTACAAGAATGTAAGATGATAAATTCTGAACGTACATAACTACTTCTATTACTTTGTGGCATGAAGAATATTTTCAATAATTTCGGAACATATTCTCCATAATTTTAAAAGTCGGATGTGTTGCGAACGTAAAGTGCGACATTAAAGCAAAGGCCTTTTATAATGTCGGCTATAGAGTAGGTCGGGGAGAAATGTGACCCCACTAGAGTTTACACTCACACTCCTAGTACCTTGTTTACTCGTAAATACCAAGCTCCATAAAAACAGTATTGAATTTCTCATTTAATACTGCAGTTAGAATAGTAAAATGTAAGTTATGAACTATTTTTCGTTGAATTAATTAATTAATTGTTTTCATCGATTTTAGAGTTATTGACCATGAATCCAATCTGCTGTTCGTAGATGTTACAATTAACTAGTTAGCTTTGGATTGATTAAATTAAAATGATTATTTTATTTAACATTAATTGATCTCCTACACCGTACTTTTTATACTTTTTATACTCCCAGCTTATTGTATAAAACGAATAATATAAAAATGTCGTCTCTATATTTAATTGCGAAAAACTCTCCAGACTTTGTTTTTAAACCGAATGCCATCTAACAATGCTTTTCCTTGAATAATAAGAGGCGGTAGTCTGGCTTTCCTTTAAGACCAGAGAGTCCGCAAGATTTGCTATTAATTATTTAGTACTCTGGTTCGACTCGCGATCTCTGTAGACTGTGGAGAAATATTTAATGCCGTAATTGCAAATACAATATTGATACAAAATAGTCATATTTAGAAGGACTGAAAATGCTTGTGTATTATTTCAAATGAGAAGAATTTAATAAATACCTCGACATTGAAGATGTTCCATTTCTAAAAATAAATTAATTGAATTTAAATGCTAATTTTTATAACGAGTCTATTGAGTTTTCTTACTTTCTTTTTAAAGTTTTATAAGTACCTGTACTATAAAACTGTTTTACGGTTAACTGCCATAGATTGTATCGCCACGGAACCCATCTATGCACCGTGTTATGTGCTTGTGTACAATTAAAGTTTAGTTCAAATATTTACTGAACATTTGTCAAAGTGTCCGTTTGCTTACGTGGCGGCGACTAGGTCACAACTAAAGCTTAAGCGGTCACTTTCCACGCTAGGCTGCACTCGACAACAACCAGTTAAGCGCTCGCAAATAAACAGACTAGACTTACTGTACTGACGATTCAATTGTACTTATTTTTTTTGTTGTATAACTGGATTATGTTCTTTGAGGAATATGTCTTGAGTTTTGTGTTTGTGTATTCATGAATAAAAGCTTACTCTTATAGACATCCACATTCATGGAATGGCTAGAAACGAATAATAGAGAATTATGGAACAAGACGACCTACTGCGCAGATCCCAAATAAATTGCTATAAGCGCAGGAGAATTATAGGTTATATTGTTTCTAAAATAAAATATTTGCGGCCAAATACGAGGGCGCTGTAAGTCATGTATAAAATAAGTGCACCTCAGCTAGTTGAAACATTGTTGTACAATGCAGAAGTCGAGGTACAACTTCAACTTACTCAAAAGCAACAAGGAAACATAAGTGCAACTCAAGAACTTTTCTCAGCGAAACATCTACATTTATTCCAAGTTCTAGATTCTCACACCAATTAATTAGCACTTGAAACTTCAAAGTGAGGAACTAAGCGACCGCTCAAATTGCTTAAATCTTTCACGGCAACAAATGGAGGACAGTCATTGTTAAAGAGATTCGTACACTCAGCAAAATGCGGGGCAAGGCGAAAGCAAAAGCGCGGGTCCTTCCATCTTATGTAAGTTCTATTCAAATTCTTGTTTCCAATTAATGATATTTTCACTAACACTTACAAACTTATATCAACTTTATGATAGCGTAGAATAAGTGGATTTTAGAATGACTAGTACTAAGGTAAAAGTTTTTTTATTCCGAAAGTCAAAATTACCACTGTAACCTCGTAGAAGACTGTGGAACGAGCTGCACAAGACCAACGACAAGTGGTCCTCATTTCCTCTGGATCGAAAAAACTGCAAGTGCTCGCACCATGGTGCAAGGCCTGTGCCTAGTAGCAGGATGAAGCTAGCAGTAATAATGCCACTTTTACAAAAAATCGATACCTGTTTACATTTACTCGAAGATTAAACAGCGAACGCAGTATCGAAATTCGCCCGGTGCTACGCTGCACCGCTTGCTGTGTGGCGCCCCTAAGTGTTTAAATCGCGATCATTTCAGTTGCATATTCTCAATTATTGTCGGCTCCCGACGACTTGCGGGACTTTGGGAACGAAGCCTGAGCTCCTTAATTGCAGCGAGGCAGCGTCGGAACCGCCTCGTGATATAAATTGAGACACCACAATCAAGATGGAATTAAATTTCAGTATCGGTGTTGTCGTCTTGATTGTCAAAACACAAGCATTTGGTATACAGTGTAAACTTTGTTTAGATGGAGTTTGGATTTCAGTAATTTGTTGGGAGTTACCTACTTTGTCTTAGAAGTGTGATGTTATTTTGCTGATGGCTTAGTTGGAAGACGGTCAGAGGACGAAGAGTTTTGAACCTATTAGTTAGACTTAAGCACTTAGGCGAACAACAAAAAACAAGAAAGTGTTTAGCCTGTAGCGGCACTGCAAAAAGTACTACAGCAACATAGAACAAATAGCGCCATCTATGACGCAGAGGACAAACTAAACATCGAAATACATTCTAAATCCTGCATCGCGCAAGTAAAGTTATTCGCGACTTAAGACTATATAGGAGAACCTGACAACAACCGTCGGGCAGTAGCCCACCAGACAATAACACCCGTCTAGTCGGAGGATCCTCCCTTTTCTATGGGGGATGAAGAACTTTACACCCTGTTCTCCATACCCCCAAAAGTCTTAATGAAAGATACTGCCGCGTTCAATGACGGTCGACCACTTTTCATCCGTATGCCCTGAACAATAAGATCGAAAAGTGGTCGACCGTCACTGAGCGCCGTAGTACCTAGTACTAGCACTTCTTTTATTAGGTAACCTTTGCTGATGACTCTGAAATGGGGGTGGGCAGCACACTTGGCGAGACGTGTGGTGATATCAGGTGGAGTAGAGCCCTCTCAGAATGATTGCCAAGAGACGGTAGAAGAAGTGTTGCCCGACCGACAGCCAGATGGGTGGACGACATTTAGAAGATGGTGGGCAATACCTGTTTGTGACTCGTGCAGAGCAGGGAAGCATGGCTAAAGAGGTGGAACAAGGCTACCAATGGCAATGATGATGATGATCTGCGTTTTCCTAAAATGGACCTGCCTTTATCATCTTCTTTGCGTGTCGATGGACTCAAATAATACCCGACCAGTATATAGTCACTCGCAAAGCTCATTCGTTGGCTTCGTTTAAATCCTGCACAGTGCAGGTAGCTGTGCAGGAAGGGTAAGAAAGGAGGTAGGGAATATTTGGGGCGGCAAATTATTTCTATTGCGGCCAACGTGGGTCTGCAAACGATTAAGAGATTCCAGGTTTGTCATTGCAGTTCCTGTCCAGGAGGAAGGTGTTCTGCTGGATTGATATAGTGAGGAGGGGTGGGATGTCTGTTCCTCCGTAATTCACATCTTATATCTGAGGCACTGTCTTTGTGGAAATACCTGCTTTATGTAAAAGCCCTTATCAAACCATCAACGAATCTCTTCACAATTTATCAATCATTTGCAGCAATTACAAGAGAAACAATGAAACCGCCATCTAACGCTGCGATTACTACGTTATAGTGGTTTTAAAGAACAATTAAGGAGCGAAACTTATCGCCTTTGGGTCAGGGTTACCTTTTGTGAAGCGAGTTGTTAACGCCATTCGCTATTTTTATGGCCATTTGTGCTTTCCGGTACAATTCTACTTCGCTGCCTCAACAGTAGGTATTGTAGGAAAGGTCGGTGTTAATTACAAATGATTTTCTAACAATAGCACCTGAGGGTTAATGTTTAAAGGTGTGAATTGATTATTTTTTGACATTTTATTTGATAAAACTAAGATTAAAGATGAATCTTAGCTATCGATTTTAGTAAGAAAATATGCATTATTAGTTAATAAATAGTCTATTCGAAAAGTTTCTTGGAAGAGGATGTAATTTCTTGCCAGTTTCCCTCATTTTTCTGACTGATCGATTCCGTGACAATTCAAAAGTGCTGTCTTTGTTTTTTATTAAATTAATGGTTTCAGTTGAGTTTGAGCACCTTTTAATAAAGACGAAAACGAAAGGAAGTATAAAACTTGACGACGTGTGACAAGCTTATACGGCAATCTTTGAAAATAACCTACGTAATACTTATCTAAAGCGATACGCCTATCATTAGGCAACGTTAGGTACTCAAAACTTCGCCATGTTTGAGTTCAACTTGAGGATTTTCTTCGTGTCTAAGTAAACGAACTCTGGAATAAGAGTCGACGTTACAAAGTTCAAGGAAGGCGCAAAACAACCGTCCCGTACAAACAAAATAATAAACGAGTTTCAGAATTTAATAGCTCAAAGAATTTTCAGCTCCGAAATCTAGAAAATTGTTTGACTAACTTCTATCTGAAAACGCTCTTGTAAAGCTATGAAATTATTTTTGAATAAATTAATTGATTACATTCCGATTTGAGATCTCATTTCTAAGTATAATTGAGATTTTTATTCTACGATCGGGGTTCAAGGGTATCTAAGGAGCCTTAAAACTAACTTTACTATTATCAACAAAACAACTCAATAGTTCACATCGAAATTCAGATTTACGATTACGCTGTAGTTCATAAAAACCGATTCCTTTTCAGTTCCAAATCTGTCGCGTAATCAGGAAACAAGCAAATAAATAAAACCATCAACGCTACAAACCATAAACGTCACCTGGACATTTCAAAAGCAGATTTAATGATACAGACCGTAAATATCACTTAAAAAATTACTACCGTGTAAAACCATCACTAGAACTATTATCTAAACCTATCATTAAACCTATAGCACTTTCCTCTACGTTATAAAAATTTCAGTTCACCGTTGTAAATGTACAAAGTGTATTGGATGGCTAGTGCATTATCCGTAGCATGTCTGATACCAGCTTTTGAAGGAAATAGCGCGCCTATGGAGAAGGCCAGTATTTCCGTTTGGGTGGGGGGAGGCGAAGAGGGGGGAGAGTCGGGGTAGTCGGCCATTGCCGCTAATCGAGCCAGCGGTAAAACGAAGTATCTGATTTCTTTGAATTTTATTGCAACTTATTCCACGAAAATGGTTGGTGTATTCATTTACAGCGTTTTGCGTTCCGCCAATGAGGTTTCTGTTAACGTTAGAAATTAATTTTGATTGATATTTTAATTTCAATTTGGCAGTTATACGTTTTGGTTTGCTGTAAAATTGTTGTTAAAATTTTAGGAGTTTGAATTTTGTTGTTTATTTACTGGTTTACAACACGCACTATTTACAAGGAAGTAAAGTTTGCATAGTCAAATACGTTCATATCAAAGATTTACGTCAAACCACATTTTCCACTTTAAAAAAAGCCTTAAACAAAATTCAATACCAATTTAAATTAGTAATCAACGAACACTAACCTACTAAGGCTATTCCGTGTGTATGTGTGTGTAAATAGCCTTATAGTAAAGCCCATAGCCTCGGCACGATGAAGGCATCGATCAAATGGCGTGAACCGTAGAAAGCTACCGCCGGCCACTTATCAGATTTAGACCTATTTGTTCGCCTACTTATAAGTAATTTCCGCAAATCGATTTGTTTTCTGAATAGGTCGATAGTGAGGAGGTTTGATTGTGGGCGGGTTGTGTTGTGATAGACTTCGTGGTAGAAATAGGGGCTAGATGGTTATATCCTCAGGGACGTTTGAGGTGACTTTGAGTTCATGTGATCAGTTTGTTGATAACGTGTTTTGGTTGGTGTATAAACGTGGACGTAGCGTTCTGCCTATCCACATAAAAAAAGGCCTGAGTTATTTTTATTTTATTATTTATTTTATGGAAAGTAGCTTGTGGTGTATGTAATACATTTTTGGATCGCCATACTATCTATTTTAATATCGCGATCAACTGAATTTGAGCCTGAAGTAAATACTAGGAAACACAGAAGAAAGTGCATAATCAGGTATTGATTTTGTGATACCAACGTATAAAAATATAATATTGAGCTGTTTCAAAAAAGAAAACTCGCCCCTCACACGATCAACTCGATTAAGCTGTCGATTTGCGGAAAAATGTGGACACGCCATCATAAAACGTTGCGTTTTGTCGATCGTTTGCGCGGTGCCTAACGGTAATGTTATAATTACATGTTTAACAACGTTATTTCACCGTTCATTCTATAATTTATTATTGCCCGAGGTTGTCACTTACTGTGACATTACTCGCTCTACTTGCATGAATAAATAATTTGCAGCATGTTTTTGGTATTACGGAATTTGATAACAACCAAATATAAAAGTCCCGTTCAAAATCGAGAGCCAACAAAAAAGCGCTATCCGACCAAATATTTACACAAAATAGGTGCTCGAGAATTCAAGGGTTGAAGTACAAAATCCGTGCTCATTAAAAACTTTTCAACGCTTAATGAAAATCTTATTGAACCGGCTACGAGTGCATCGGGCCTCCCCCTCTCCTCCTCAACGGGGAGAACCGCCTGAAATGGCCCGGCTAAGTGTATTACAGTCGGATCGCTGCCTTTCATTCGACACATCAAAGAAGATCCCGTTCGTTCGCAACTAAATCGAATCAGCACAGCTTTGTTTCTAGTCTCCAGTAGGTAAATTTGCAAAGGGATGGGCACGATATTGAGAGATTACTGTCTTTCAAGTAGATCTAGGCCGTTTGATTTGTAAAGCACTTGCGTAGAACAGGTGTATTAGGATTATTTCTATTGTGGGAATAGTTTCAAGAATGGTTCAGAGGTTTACTTAATCTTTCGGTTAAAAGGAAGGGTCAGAAATAAAGGAAAATTTCCGAACAAAATAAAACCAATTTACATCATAAATGTACGAAGTTATGTTTGAAGAAAATGTGTACCCAACTGTATAAAATGCCGAATAAAATTCGAGTTTGAAACATCAAGAAAGCGAGTCACAAATTACATTTTACAACAGGCGCGCCAGTAAAAGAGCTGCGAACTTAATATAGAAGTTCAATAATAGTTACATTTAATATTTCTGGAATGACTCCCATTTGACCCGTTTCTTACAACTAGAACAAACTCACTCGCCTTGAAAATAAAACCTCTGGAAGTTATGGAGTTAAAAATTCGAACTAGGATCGGTCTGTGAGACCAGTGGCGGGTGGTGGTGGTATAGCTAGCAATAAAACAGGCAGGGTTAATTTCAGTCGCGTTGGCATCCGCACTGGCGTTAAAAACTAAACCAATATACTTCTTAAAATTACGCCCGGCCGCGCCGCCGTCGGGTTACGTAAGCGCACGTGATCCAGGGAGATTTTGGCAAGCGGCCGGCGACGGGTTAAGATGTCCACACAGCGTCAGTAAGTGCTAACCCCTCAAGCTTTAAAATGTTACACTGCTACAACATTGAATTCGTTACGAATAATCTAAAGAATACCTCAAAAAGAGTTCAATGTTTCGACTTGGAGTCGAACCATCGCATCACCGAATGTAGTCTTACTCATACCGGCAGTTTGACGAACTAGCCAGCGACCCCATAATTTGCAATGCGATGAAATTGTTGTCTACTATCGTTCGAGTCACTTTATCTTTATATCTCTGTCTAATCGATAGATGTTATAATTTCAGGGTATACATGAATTTTTCTTACGCACGTTTTCTTTATAAAATTAATCCATGCCCTCAAGTTATAACTATAACGTTTGATGTTAACGACGAATTTACCCCAGTTGTATTAAAATTAACTTTGCTAGAACAACTGGCAATTCAAACACATACTTTCTTAAGAAGAATACAAAAAATATTCACATGCCCCGGATGCGGTTCGAACCATCGAATCATTGGTTATCCTGTGATTACCGCGAGCTCTTACTAACTAAGCCAGATAGGTACCTAATAATTCAATGAATTTTTAATCTACTTTGCTTGTCCTTATGCGCAATAATAAAAATATTACCGTTTTATTGAAAAAAAAAGTAAAAACAGACTTAAAACAAATAAATACTAACTTAACTTATAACTTATTTGTTCACTAAAACAATACATTAATTATAATAAAATGTTCTTGCAAAATACAAAAACCAACTTGGGCCTATCACGGATTTTAGCGCACATGTCTTTTGGGGGGGTAATCACTTAGTGGAGCTGTGTGTACATTGACACGGATTTTTAAACTTGTACTCTAGGTACAGTTTGGCAGTTTGTAGTCCCCAGCGACCTGTCCTATATGTCCATAAACTGTTTCAAGCTTCAACATTTTTCTTGTAAATATATTTTATCAAAGTAAATCCAAATCTTGTGAGGTTGAAGCATGCCTTTGGGAACAAGCTAGCGTTCTCTAATTCTTATGTATGTTGTCTAATAACTTTACATACAAATTCGACGCCCAATTGCAACAAATAGCATAGAAACGGCTCCATTACCTTTTAATTTGGCACTTCCGAAGCCACTGCTTTAATTTTCCGCTTTGAACAGGAAAACATTACACCCGCATAAATGCATGGTAATGAAATCTAGTTAGATAACACTAAAAATATCCCATCAATTAAACCGAATCTAATACTTCCGCTCCAAAAGTCCAGTTCAAACGCGTTTCCCATTCGATCCGAAATTGTTTTCGCAATCGGTGCGGGGCTGGCGAGTTTCCCAGTCCGTACGTGTCTGGCCTACAGATGGACGGAACCAACGCAACCAATAGTCTGACGGGCCGCCTCCTTCTGCGGAACTCTGCGGAAACGGTCCCTTGCCAACTTGTCGTTAAAACCATCTCGTCCACATTACAATACACATTGTTGGGAATCAATTGGGAATTTTCATAATCGTGCGTTTTTTGTTTTGTTGCGTGATACTGATAAGCTAACATGCACAATCTTATTTCAAACTCAACATAGTCTATGTATGCACTGGATATAGAACTACCTACGTTTCATCTTTAAAGGCTGA
This sequence comes from Eurois occulta, assembly GCA_950022335.1. Lineage (NCBI taxonomy): Eukaryota > Metazoa > Arthropoda > Insecta > Lepidoptera > Noctuidae > Eurois > Eurois occulta. Next base: position 4,356,606 of record OX465486.1, read on the forward strand.
ATATAAACAGATAAATCTATAAATGAGCAGGAATATAAATAGCCATGTTTGTTTTTCAATTAGCCTCGATGTCAACCTTGTCTATTGTGTAGTTTTTGAATAAACAGTTGGAGAATTTAGGATTGTCTCGAGAGTCGAATCTAGCGATTAAATGCAATGGGGAGGTTATTCTCGGCAGTTCAAAATAGACCTCGACAGCTAGCGGTTGCGCTTTCCGAGAATAAACCTGCTTCCTATGCAATACTACTTGGAGGAATAGATAAATTGGGTGGGATCTATATACTTGGGAGTCAATATATATCGCTTTGGGTGGTCTTGATAAGTGCGAATGATATTTACTCAAAGCGAGTGCAGATACTAAGCACTACATAAAGGTTAAGAAACTTCTAATTTTAGCTTACTTTTTGTCTTTTTCAAACTCCTAGAATCTACCTGAAAAGGAATTCAAAACATTGGTATTATAAACTAGTCATTAAAAATATGAGGAGAACAGGTTTTGTGTTACTTGGTCTCATTTTTAGGGTACCGTACCCGAAGGGTAACCAATGGGACCCACCCTATTACTAAGCCTCCGCTGTCCGTCCGTCCGTCTGTCAGCGGGCTGTATCTCATGATCCGTAATAGGTCGGCAGTTGAAATTTTCACAGAATGTGTATTTCTGTTGCAGCTATAAAAAGAACGGGGGCTACCCTACTACGGGTACGGAAACCTTCAGGCGCGACTCGGTCTTGGCCGGTTTTTACTTACTAATGTTGAACACAGCTGGGTATTTTATGTACTACAAGTGTTCTGTGATAAATGAGAAAATCGTGTGGTTTTCTCATGTATTGTTTTCGGTTTTCTGAAAGGCGAGTGTACTGCGTTCTGCGTCCGGCATTCCTATCAAGCTTGCGTGACGTGAACGTGAGTAAATCAAAACGTAGAACGCAAAATGCAGGAATGAAGTCTGATGAACCTAAACTTTAAAAAGAAGTCATTACCCTTTTTGGGCTTCACCGCAGTCGGGTAATTATAAAAACGCCATTTTCATTTATGTAATTCCTGCCAATAAGACAGATAAAGAAAGTAATCATAATCAGTATGAAACGCGGGCCCGGTGCGGGTTCGTAGACACCACATGTCTTCGAATTTTCGGTTTTAGTAAAAGCATAGAAGAACCTTACCATTATAATTGAACGAATCACACGCTATAATGGTAGTAGTTATCCATCTAGAAACTCCTATGAACTAGTTTAAACCCATTTTCTAGGATTGATATCTTGATTGCGACTTGCGTGGGAAACTAACAGCTGTTTCTGATGCACTTTACGATTTCTTTCAGTGGTAAAAGTGCATGGAAACTTTATCTTTGTGGATTTACAATGGTAGAATGTTTGGATGGAAGATAGTATTAACTAAACTTAGTGGTTAATTTGAAGTAAATATATAAAGATCGTAATTATAAGCTTGAATTAAAAAGGTTTGAGTTTTATCCGAAATACATAACAACACGCCTGTAATTCCCGAAGAGTTAGGCAGAGCTGTACCTAATAGCACACCAACATTTCACCAGTTAGGTTTTAAGTCCCATGTAATAGGGAACAAGCGTATTGTCATTAACCGGGCATACTTCGTGGTTGCTACTGACAAATTCCTGATGGAAAAACCCAATAATACTTTGCCCGACCAGGACCTCTTGCTCAGCAGTCTACCACTTGACCAATGAGCCAGTCCTCCAGAAATATTGCAATACAATTGGCATAGTAAAAAAGCTGAAGTGGCAATGGACTGGCCATTTTTATAGAAGGACCGATGGCTGATGGAGCAAACCCGTCCTGGAGTGGAGAACATGTACCGGCAAGCGTAGCGTGGGACGCTCCCAAGCTAGATGGACCACTAACATATCAAAAAGGTGGCTTGGATTGACAGAATACGGAAGAAAAGGTGTTGTGGCACAGCTTGAGAAGCTCATGTCCAGCACTGAAAATGCAATGTCAAATATTTCGAGCCATTACCCCGTCTTATCGTAAGCGACATTTTTACCTAAACAGCGTTTTTTATCGCAGACGACATTTTAAACTATAACGGACTCGGTTCGTCGACATTTCCCGCCAAAAGACAACCAATTAGAAAGTTATAGCAAATGCTAAGTTTATCGTTAGCACAACAGTTTTCTATATTTTACAGTAACCGACATAATCAAAATATATCGTAAGTTGCGCAATTATCTAAGAATTGCAGCGTAAGCGACCCTACTTGTTATCGTAACCGACACAGTACATCAAAAATTTGTCGTTTACTATAAACAAAGTGGCAAAAAAATTTTTTTTTTGAAAATTTTAACCGTTACACATAAGGTTTCAAAAATCATTATTATATGTCAAATTTCAATTTAATAGCGCAATTATTTATAAAAATATTGAAAAAATACCTTCTGCTGTAAAATTTGGTTTTTGTCGGTTACACTAAGTCGGCGGTAAGGGCTCGATTTGTTCATCTAAAACCGATAGATTACAATAACTTGATTAAGATCATAAAGTACACAATTTATCATCTGCCTTTTCTCAACTATGTTGGGGTCGGCTTCCAGTGTAACCAGAAGCAGCTGAATACCAGTATTTTATATGGAGCGACTGCCTATCTGACCTCCACAACTCGGTTAGGACGGGTTAAGACGATACCTCTCGGTAAGACTGGTTATCAGACAATAAAGTAAACAACTACTACAATTACTACATAATAAATATACGAACAACCAGCCCAACTTAGACGAAAACCGACCGTAACCCAACATTCTAAAACAGCCTGAAACGCGAATAGACTCGTGTAAACGGCACATCACTAATCGTGAGCACCGCATGCATAAACATGAGCGTTTTAAGACAACACTCGTCTTAACAATTCGGTTATCTATGCATTCTATGCAGTTTGCGAGTTGCCCTATTATTTTCGTGCTGACGCTGTCACGTCTAAATTCACAGAGTAAACTTGCTAGCGTTGATGTTAAATAATTTCCTGTTTATTTGACGGCTGCTTTGGTAGCGGCTTTAGAGGAAGATTTTGTACTAAGTTCTGGTTTCGCAACAGTTTTGTTGGACTAATTTTTGTAGTTTAAGTAATTTATTTACTGTAGAGTCCTCGACGGCGAAACGCATAATAAACGGATTTAATTTAACCATTCCAAACACTATTAAAGCCATTAAATAAACATTGCGATGCATTCGAAAAACAAATCGAAATTGAAAATTTACGTTGCCTCTGCCTCGCACCTCGACTCCCACTGATCTAAAAAAAAACAACAATGTTCTACACGAATTCGATAAAAACAAGCCGTAAATTACTTGTTTTTTTAGTACTACGGTTTATTCCAGTCAATTAACTTTTACAAGCGCATCTTTTTTGTGCGGTGCTACGTCGTAGCTCCGTAGCGCCGTAGCACCGTACTACGTAGACGTAGCATCCTTGTAGGTCGGCTACCGCTACAATGTTTTTCTAAACACGATTCGGTTACTACTTTGTGATCATTTTTAGTGCCTACCAAAGCAGTATATTTTTTATATTTCTTCTGCTTGTTTATTCATGATTTTCTATTAGGACTGCGGATGAAAACGGTTTATTTAACGTTTTTAAGATATTTGATTGTGGGAGATGCTAAAGCGAATGGGTGTATGTGTAAGAGAGTAATAATATAGAACATAATTAATTCTCGTATTTCTAAGGATAAGACGACAATTTTGACAAAACTAAAATTGTTACGTTTTTTTTAAAGAACCTGAACACCCTATGTAATCAAGAGAAACAAATTTTCCGACACGATAACGCAGTTTAAAAAAAAAGAAGCAAAACGAAAAGCACAAACATATAAGAATAAATAAAAACCCGTTCGCACTGTACGCGACGTTCGCGCAAAATATCGTCGCGAGGGAAGACAATAAAAAAAATGAACAGCGAAAAGTAACTGCACACAGATGGCGCCACCGCGGAAATATATTAAGTAAATTTAAAAAACGTATTCTCGAACGCGAGCAGGCAATGGCGCGTGTGAAATTTAGTATTGCGCTCTTTGAGATCTGTTGCCGTAAGGCGTGAGAGGAATCGTAATACTTCATGAGTCTATGTTGCTTTACAGCATCAAACAACCTCGGTTTACAGTGTCACTCAGCCCGGATTTGTGACGGACGAATATCCTTTTACCATGCGTATATCCTGTTCTTTTCAGAGATAAGGATACGCAAAAATTCTCCCTTAGAAAATTAGTACCTTGAAAACATTTTCCTTACTTTTTTTGCTTCATTTAATAACATGTTTTCCTCAATAATATATTTTATAAAAACAATTTTGTACCTAAAATTCTGCACATCAAAAGATTGTACAAAAATCAAAACATAAATTAAGTTCCAATCTCAACTACTGGAAATTTTCCAATCGAAATTGATTCCATAGGTTTGGTTGGAAATGTTATCGAAAATTGAATTCTCTGTTTAAGCACCAATTATGGCAGCCTGGCCGGCGTCGGATAGCGAAACTCAACTCAGTCGTAATTATTTCCCTCTCGGAAGAAAATTTGAAGTGCGCGTTAATTGTGGCCAAGGTAGACGCCGCTTTACATCCAACGACACGATTGTGAAACGGTTACGACACGATTTACCGACGTGAGACTGAGTATTTTGCATTGTCGAATGAATGGTCAACAATGGTTACCAATTTCATTTAAAAAAAATATTTTTCTCCATAAAAATCAAAATCAAAAAAAATCAAATTTTTTTTTATTTCACATAGGCCTGCATGGGCACTTATGAAATGTCGACAAAAAGGTGCACGGTTCGGGTTGGTCGTTTCCTATGGAGAAGAACCGGCAAGAAACTCCATGGTTACTCTTTTAAAATGATTAGATTTTACAATATTTTCATGTTACAGCATTAGTACTCAAGTATGGGGGGACAGCATAGGCCCGACAATAAGTCGTTGCTTACTACACAAAAAAAAACGGAAAACAAGATAAGAGGTTAACAAAAGTTATCACACCTCTAGGAATCTACAAGGCCTACACTGTTCACACATTCACAAACGTTCAGTCAATGCAAGCACTTGCCAGTTATCGTGGAGCTCGACTTATAACTCAAGGAGCTCAACATCACGACAAACAATACCAAAGAAAGGACATCTGGGTGGGTCGCTTATAGCACTGTTTTTCTAATTTTAACCATTGTCCGGCAGTTTGCCAGACAATAGTCAAAATCAGAAAAAGACCCACATGGTCCTCACATTCAGAATATAAAAATAATAAAATATTTGTCATATTAAATAATCATGTCAATTCATTAAATGTCAATATACAGAAAACTAAATAAAAAATAAAATAAAATATTTAACATGTAAATATTCGTCAAAAAAATAATAATATCATACTTGAAAAAGTAAACAATGTCATGTGTATAAAGAAAATTCATAAAATGTCAAATTGTAAAAAAGTAAAATAAAAATAGGTATAAGCATAGTCAAGTTTTGTTTTTATCTAGAGCTGGCATGTATTTTTGGATGAATTCAGTATAAAAACAAAACGAATGTCTTCTATCCGTAACCTAAATATCGCAAGATATCCGGTTTACATCGTACGGTGCGTTCAGAATAGTCTGTAGGATTTTTCTGGCTTCTGAATTCCATTGGAGGGTAGTCATTGATACTCCCAGTCCTTTATTCCTTTTGTAAGTTATAACCCGCTATCACATGTTGATGTAGGACCGTTTATTTATTTATTTGTTCGGAAACAAACCGGACACCGGAATATATCAATTTAATTAATAGAATTACGTTTTGGATGGAACAAATAAAGTGTTGTTTACATTTTTTGGTTTTGATTTTATTATATTAAAATTGAAAATAGTTATGACGCAGTACGTCAAATATATTCATGAATTCAACGCTTTTTTAGCCATGGGGGTAGGTAGGAATTCTAGAACGTTACCATCTAAACATTCTTCTTATAAATATGAGCAAATTGACAAGGCGTCAACCAAGCATTCTGTACATCAAATTAAGTAACTCTATGCAAAAATTATTACTGGGATACGACTTTTTTTGGAGTGAAAAATTACGTTTTACGGTAGGACTCAATGTGACGCACTCAACACATTGTCTTAATGGATTCGTTAATTAATACGACGGTCATGGAGGTATTTAAAGTAAAGTTTTTGCCAAGTTTTTAATGTAATATATACACAAGTTTTTAAACTTGTCAAAAAATTGGAACTTTGGCCCCCAATATCTCCGTAACTAGAAACTTCCCAGATATGGTCTAGAACAAAAAAAAATCGTAATGACGAGGAGCCAAGTGCCTTTTGGCTTCGTTAAGGGTATTTTTACACCCATTATATTGAGTCAAATATGCGTAACTAGATAAATTAATGGTTGTTACAGTACACCTACTGAATTAAGTTGAATGGGAAAAGTTATTTTGTTTAACCTTTAAAACACAAACGTAAAATTTGAAGGTATTAATCAAGAGGAGTAGAAAACTCACAAAGGACTTTGAAACACTTTCTCGAAATAAATCTCTTAAAATGCCTATTATAGGTACTGTTCAACATCTCTTTATAGGCTTGTATTCATACAGAAAAGCAAGGAGCATTAATTAATTAGTTAATTTAGTTTATCTATATATACATACTAATAAATAAAAAGTGTCTGTAAGTAATATCAAAATAACAGCTTTTTACTGAATATATGTAAATATACATAAACGGCACTTATAACAAAAACACATTTATTTCAATTTTTGTTTGTCTGTCTGTTTGTTCCGGCTAATATCCGAAACAGCTGGACCAGGACTTTTACTGGCAGATAGTTGATATTATAGCGTCTAACATAGGCTACTTTTATTTTAGAAAAATAATTAAGGTTCCGTGGAAAAAAATTAAACCCATGAAATTGGTATTGGAGGTTTTTTTTTACAATAATTTCACGCGAACAAAATATAAATACTCTATTTGCAGCTAGTATAAATATATGTACTCTATTTGTAACATAATTATTAAACATTATAAAATCAAGATTAGTTTTGAGTTTTAATGGTTCGGATTTGTATTTTATTTCTTACATTTATATGACGTTGGTTTTCCAAAGACAAAGAAATATGGTTTTCGTTCTCACTATAGTCACAATTAGCCTATAATGTGCCTACTGCTGGGACACCGCCGCTCTGTTAGGGTGAGTTTACCATAATCCACAACAAGGGCCTAGTGTGGGGTTGTATAAATGTGTATGTCACATACATAAACTCACCACCACTACCAGATACCACAGAACGCTGCTACGATCATTACATACTCCTTTCGCCTCGTCTACGGCCATACACTCGCCGTGGAGTACTTCTCACCTGACATTTCTGAAGAACCAAACCAATAAGGTCAGTGTATGTCACATGTCTTCGAATTTTTGATTCTAAGACATTTTGGTTTCCTCACGACCTTTCCCTCAGATTACTCGTAGCGTGTAAACCGTCCTTCACCATGGACAAGCAGGAGGTGAGACTGTGTGACGTCATTAGCAATCTGCCACGTCGCTGTGCTCGCGGCAAATTGGAGCAATTATAATGTACAGTTTGTTTTGTTACAAACCATCGCTCTTTGAAACACTCGTAATTTGACGGCTAGCTATTTAAAACGACGTTCTATTAAAACGGTCTTTAACATCTTGTCATTTTTAATAAACGAGTGTCCAAGTGTTTTTCGATTGTTCCTGTCTTGGAAAGTTGTTATTAGGGAAATTGCGCGTCATTGTAAAGTGTATTGTTTATTCAGGTCCTTATTTCAGATTTCGTTTAGTGCCAGTCTTTTTTTGCGAATGTCGATGTGTATTTTTTTCATGTAATATAAAAAAAAAATGAAACATATTGCATGTAGCTTTCCGTCTGTCTCCACGAGGTTAATCGTAAAAAAGGGTCCAAGCGCAAAATTATATGACAACGTAGTTTTGTTGACCCTATTATCCACTTAAATATCAGTATCCTTATGTCCAGCCTTCTGATCCGTTAAAAGGACATGCGATAAGAGTAGCAACACAGGCATAATCTAGGGATACAGAGATTGCCCGGAGTGGACAAAGTTGTGCGAAGCGGGCAAGGTTGCCGAAAGCCAGTTAATTAGTAGAAAACTTCGCAGTCATCGGCTGTGCGGCTTCGGAAAAAGGAAGCCATTGCGAAGTACGGACGATTGTCTAACCAGCCTTTGTAATGAACGGATCAAGAACATATGCATGCAAAGTTGATGTACCGTTTGGCAGACAGTGAAAACGAACAAAGATTATAAAATATTTCGGTGGTCGCTTTTTGGTGAACAGCGGTCGTTTAAAGGGACTGTCTTGTATCATTTAAAGTTCAAAAAGTGCTAATTTGTTAATCTAACTGTTGGAAGTGATGTTTTATTCTGATTTTTCAAAAAAAACTTTCGTGACGGTAACACGTCATTAAAACAGGCTTATTTTAAAAACAAATAATGTCAACATAGTAAATTAAATGTCATTATCAAGTGAGTAACTCCCCAAGATGAACTGTTAGGAGAAACGGATCTACTAGTATTTTTTTTCTCCGTTGTGAACTAAAATAATACTCGTTCACGACATATAATACACACATACAACATTTAATCACAGAATTCCTTTATACTTAAAAGACATGTGTAATGCCTACATTTATTTCGAGTTGGTTCAACAAATTAATTTTGTATCCTCAGGCCGGAGAATGTAAACAAGCGATTTTCCTGTTTATTTATATAAAAAACCATACAAATAATTAGACATTTTGTATATTAATTTTCATAATTTGTTTTTCTATTTCAATTATACTAACAATGCTTTGTAAGGTTGTAAGACTGGTTGTCAGACTTTCAGGTCACTGACTACCTGTAACGACAAGTATCAAAGATCTCCAAATGACGAACCCATTCAGGGTTAACGTGCTATCTGAGGCATAAAGGGAACTCGGAATGTAATGGGTGGTCACCCATCCACGGACCAGACACGACAAGCAAGTCTGAACGTAAAAATCGCCCGCGAGCTCCTCCTTTTCCACTAGTATCCACCGATCAATAATGTTATAATGATAGTTTCTCCTTAGATTTGACATTTTATTGGTCATTGTTATGTTAAGCAATTGATATGAATCGGCTGACACAGTCATTTCACAAATTTTATATTAGTAAGTGATCTCTTGTCTACAAAATGGAACAATCATAAAAGGTATTTCTTAGCTAGTAATCATAACACAAATGAAAACATTTCCCTTCTTGCTCAAAGTCAATACTATATTTAGTAACACCCAAACCGCAGATTTTTTCCCCAAAATAATTTAATTCAAGTTAACTTCGTAATGAACACGAAATACCTCATAAACTATCTTAGGAGACGTCAATTACTGAAGTTTCAAATTAAACCGCTCCTATCGGCCATATTATGTCGAGGAAACGGCTCAATCTTTGAACGGGGTAACAAAGCAACGTTATATTCAAGTAGCTTCGTTTACTACCATTCTGATCGTTAATAAAGGAACTATGGAAACTATTGATCGGGGAATTTACGATGGATTGTTTGAAGCCAAAACGTAAGTGCTTTTAGCGGAAGTAAGTGCTAACTTAATCTTAATACTTTGTTATTAGTGAAATGCCAAACTTAGAGGAAGAGAGAAAGAGAAGATTCATCAGAAAGTAGTTAGTAATGGGACACTTATTTCGTGGCATCATTTTTAGCAGCCCCGAAGTCTAGATTTGGACTTGTTTAATTGCAATAAGCTCGCCCCCAATTACATGGACATAAATGGCGAAATGTGGGTGTACTATTACGTACACCTCTGCCTAACCCTTCGGTGATTTTAGGTGTGATGTCATTTTTCAATTTATAGATTACTCTAGATTCTCTTGATTGTCAGGTCAACAATGAGATCATTTGTATTGCATCTAAGATTCTTTTCCTGGCAAGAAAGCAGTACTAAATATTCTTTTGTACAAAGTCCAAGACAAACACAGTACAATGTTAGATGATCTCTTACACCCACATGACTACCCAGGTTATCCAAATACTCGTAGCAACAACCAAAAATAGTCCAGAATAGCCTACTAAATGAACGCTGTACACGTTACTTAATTAATTTAACAGTTCACCGTACTCCACGTAATAAAGGAAGTTACGTTGCGAAACTTGAATTTTTTAATTTCCTACATAAATGTCGACGCTGCTTTTAGAGATCCGCATTTGTAAATATTTACATAAGGTTTCCTTCATGATTTGGATTTTATTTTATTTTAAGCCAGTTGGTCATGCATTTCGTAAATCGTTTAGTGATAAGGGACCACTTTTGCAAATAAACAGTCTATTATAACATAGTTTACATACGCCTTAGTAATGAATTCCTACATAAATATAAATAGATTTGAAATGAAAAAATAGCTTATATATTTCGAAGCTTCGATGTAGCCAAATTTTATAAACGTACCCAATTACTCAAAGAACTTCTTCTGAAAATATCAGAAGAAGTTAGTTAGTGGGTAATTGGGTACGTATAATTATTATATTCCTGATTTTGAATTTAATTTAAAAATAAAATAAAAGATTCTTCACATACTAAAATCGCTGCTAGCAACATTGCGATGAAAACCTTGTTCCAAATAAAATTCGAAATAACAGAACGGTTCACACTTGCCTTCTTTTTCTAAGCAATAAAAACTTTAAGCATTTTACGTTTGCAAGGACTTTCGGGAGAGAATGAGACAGGTATATAATTTAATCTGTGTCGAAAAGAGATAGCATCGAAATGAGATGCAATAAAAATAAACAGAAACAGTTGAAGCTGCCTGTATACGTCATACAATGTAACTTTTTCTTTGGTTGTAGTTATTGAAGTCGTTTTGAAATGAAGAGAATTTTAATTAAACATTTTAATGACTTAGTTACAAAATAATATTGTGATATTTTGTTATAATAAATAATAATTAGAAAATGGCCGTATATTGTAGGCGACGTTACATCCCATGTTCTTGCACCCGATTATGGGCTATACCCAACTGGTTTTAGATAATTTTATAAAACTGGGCAATTTCTACGTGAAATGGTTTTGCTTCCTAGAAACCATATTAAAACGAACTAAAATATAAAACGAAACCAATACTCCGTTTAAAATATAATTTGAAATCAAACTTCGACCATAAACGGGTAGGAACGCGAACTCAACTGGCTCCCCGTCTATTTACTCGGAGATACCAACCAGATACCAATAGAAGATACCTATTTACAACGATACCAACTGAATGATAATATTATTTTATACAAGTTCAAAACGAAGTTATCGCGTTGCCCCGAGCGTCCGCAGTCGCAAGATAAACTGAAATTTCTCATTCCGACACAATAAAGTTTCCCGAGTATTTTTTTACTTCGCCAAATATTTCAAAATACTTTTCTATTTGCTTTAGGATTTTGCTAGAGAGTTTTACAAATTGTTTCGATGTGACTCCCCAAGAATAACGGGTGGACGGATTGATCAGCGGAATGAAATTCAGATGAGTTTCGCGATTGGGAACTCGTGAGAAATTCTTTTTTTTTTGTTTTGCATGAAGAGACTTTTTGGTGTTTTGTAACGGTCGGAGTGGCCGCCGAGCTCTGTTTTGTTTCTTTTTATTTAAATAGTAAATAAAGCCTCTGGCATTATTGAAATGAAGTTTATTTTTCCCTTAGATAAGAAAATTTCGTGATAAGGAAAAATGTACCGAAATGTATTGATAACGTGAGTAAAAAAGGTTGTTTATTTAACTGAGAGATTAAATTCCGAAAAAACACAGTTTCATAAAAACACTCTTATTTACACAACCGTATTATCTTCTTATGCCGAACGAATCCTAAAAAAATATCAATAACCGAAAAAAAACGGTCAAACATTAAACATGGAGCCGGATATAAGCAGATCGAGGAGATGCCCATCCCTTGGAGGATAACAGATACTCGCAAATTATAAGTGGGCGTACGGAAAACGACTCCTTGGGCGATCATAATAATATCTTGAAGCGAAAAATGGCGCGAATGCAGAGGGTTAACCGATCGCGGCGTGCGGCGTAAGACATAGGCGGCTATTTGATTTAGACATCATCAACTTCATATCAGTTCGTACAATTTCGATTTTTACCTTCCCTAAGCGATCTTCTTTTATTACAACTCATCATTTTTTCAGGAACAACGTGGGAACTGTTTTTGCTGAAACTGTTTTTAATTTAAGAACGTTCTTTAAAAGATTTATTTTTTTGCAACATGACTGTTTGTGCACATCACAGTTGTCCCCGAAATTAATAATAAGTGTGACCTACAGCACCCACGTATTTAAAATAGACACAGTTTGATCTAGATAAACCCACAGAAAAATATATAAATTACAGTTCATCTAGCTGTCTATCATTTTGTTTTGTTTCTAAAAAGAATTTTAATAAGGTTTTAAGCCATGAATGCCAATGCCATAGGTCAAACGTTTATCGCGGTTTACAGGTAGCTTATAATTTATACAATGGATTGTATTATCAAAGGGGTTTGACGTTACATGGGATACCACATGTGGGCTTTAATATTAGAGTAGAAGGCGAAGGTTTGATACTATACACATTGTTCTCTACTGCCTACAATACTGATGGATAATCATAGAGGACAATCATAGTGTTAGTTTCACACTAGAAATAATGATTTAGGTCGATATAGACTTTTGCAGCTTTTTAATCAGTATACAGCGTGTGCTCATATTAAAGGCTGTGGTAAAGACCATCTAACTGAACATTTTCCCTAAGGGACCAACATCGTAATTGCGAAAAATTTTGGGTCGAGCCGCTCCTGAACTTTTGTATGGAACTTTGCATGTTGATCCCGTACAAAAACTGGTTCAGTTCAGTGGTTGGTTTCATGGAGAAAATTGTTTCCATCTTTCTCAATGCGTAAATCTTTTGTTACTTACTTACGTTTTATCGTAGGACGATCGCGATTCTGTTTTGTTTAAGTCGTGTCGTTGCCTTTATATGGGGGCAGTGTGGTAGCAGTAAAGTCGCGAAACGCAGCATGACTCCATAACCTTTCGACCAGCTATCGAGTGTGTGTATTGTCATCTTTATTGTTATTTGTAAATGTCTATGAACTCTACCTTGTTAGTCTGTTTCTTTTTTATGTTACTCTGACCAATCGTTGCTATCTTTTGACTTAGTCTACGTTATAACAATACTGTTTGAAAGTCGATCTCTTACATCGACGCTTCTAGACTCCGGCTGTTATAGTTTGTTACTATAATGTTCAAACGAAGCCGTCGATGTACTCGTATGTTACCCACTGGGACTCGAACTGATTACTCGCCGTCTACGGCAACGATCTGAGCCAATAGTGATACAGCACAATACTGCTTATAATTTAAAGGGGTTCGAATTGTTGCGAACAATAAGGTATTGTACTCACAAGTTTTAGGGGACCGATGAACAGAGTATCCGATTTTTTAAAGAGAAATAATATTTCAGATGAGTTGAAAGTTTGGTAGAAATTGACGTAGGCCGAAATAATTTTGACTAGTTTGTAGGTAGAATATAAGCCCTGGAATATTTTGAATATAGAGCTCGTAAAAGGTTGCATATTAATCGCATGAAACACGTGGGCGAAGCCGTAGGCGAAATATAGTAGTTCCACAGAAAACCAGATTTATTTGTTACTAATAGGATTAATCATTTACTACTATCCATGACATTTAGTTTTAGCAATACTGAATGAATATTGGGCTTTGCAGTTTACAATTCCTGAATACAGGTGTTTCGTGGAAAGCATTATTTAGAAATAGGAGCATTTTAGTGAATTGTCCGATGAATTCAACCGCAAAATTCAAGTTCGCGTTGAAAATCAAATATTGCTTTATTGTGACAGCTTGTCATTGGACCAATATCTGTTGGCTTTTGTTGTGGAACTTTCTGGTGCCATCACTATGTAGTTAGCTAAAGAGAATAGTGTAGTCAACTTTAAATACATTTGATCTAAAATTGTGAATGTGCTAAGTAGTGATTTTTTGACATGAGTCAGAGATTCGCGAGTTGAGATGTGAACAAGGTCAATATAGTTACTATGTCATTTATTTATTGCCTGTCCATCAACTGAATAGTCGCTAAGGCACAATTAATCACTCATTTATAGAACTGAATGACTGGTAAAATATAACAGGTCGTTATTATGTCCTCAGATATAATATTCGAAGGTCATCATCTGCCTAGCCTTTTCCTGATTTCGTCGGCTTCCCTTCTAACCGGATGCAGATGATTACCAGTAGGTACTAATGTAATGAATTTATTCTGACCTCCACAACCCAGTAAGTGCTGGGCAATACAATACCCCTTGGTAAGACTGGTTGTCAGACTTTTGGAAAACTGTCTACCTACCTGTAACGTAACTGTCAAAGATCGTAAAATTGCAGCCGGCGTCAAAGGCTTAACGTGTTTTCCGAGGCACGGAGGAAACTCGATATGTAATGGGTGCTCACCCATCCACGGACCAACCTAGGCAAGCGCGGCTGAACCTGAAGATAGACCCGTGCGGCTAAGGAGTGGTTAGAAATTAAGAACCCATTTGAAGGCTTTAGTTCCTTCTGCGCATGCGGCTTCCCTGGTAGCTCATAAACAGCACAAATATGTGGATGTCTCTAACTATTCTCAATCTCATTTTTTTTTCTTTTCATTTTAATTTACAAATGGTTTTTTTTTTTTTTTTTTTACAATGGTTATCACATCACTTAAACACCCTTTGTTCAGAATAGTTGCAGCACTGATGACAATATTTTTGTCACTTGTTTAATTTAGTCTTTTATAATATTTTCTTGCCTTTGTATAGATTCTTTTTAACGATTGTTTGTGAATGTGTGAACAGTGTAGGCCTTGTAGATTCCTAGATGTGTGTTAACTTTTGTTAACCTCTTATCTTGTTTTCCGTTTTTCTTGTGTAGTAAGCAACGACTTATTGTCGGGCCTATGCTGCCCCCCCATACTTGAGTACTAATGCTGTAACATGATAATATTGTAAAACTAATCATTTTAAAAGAGTAACCATGGAGTTTCTTGCCGGTTTTTCTCCATAGGAAACGACCAACCCGAACCGTGCACCTTTTTGTCGATGTTTCATAAGTGCCCATGTAGGCCTATGTGAAATAAAAATATTTTGATTTTGATTTTTGATTTTGAAGGGACTGCCGAAATGGACTAACATTAGTGATCTCAGGTCTCCTCAAACGAATGATGCTCGATCGCGATTAGCATGCGAAAGGTATAATAATAATCTTAAAATTTAACTAGGTGAGATAACTGAACAGAGCTTTATCTTAATTGCAAGACTTTTAACAACTTTCGGGATGAGAGTTTTTTGTGATTACTAAATTAATAGGTTTTTTTAACCTTTTTTAAATGATGTTTTAAATGGATAGTATCTGATTTCGTTGGAATGTTTGTTTACCAGTTTAGTATTAATTAATTTGTGAAATCTAAGTCGATAAACAATGAATAGTGTTGGTTTGTAGCCATTAGAGCCAGTAGGCAAGCGAAAATTCAATATTTTAGACGCTGTTGAATAGAGCAAACATTAAGTTTATAGCAACAAACTCACACCTTCGCACCGGCTTTCAAGCCGAACGCTGATTTAGCTAAAATTTAACAACAAAAACGCGCGCCTCCCCGCGACAATAACAAAGTAATTTTTCATCGCACATAAAAAAAATGGTTTCAAAACACCGTCACTATGAAACGAAGACTCAGTGGAGCATTGTCACGTACAACAAAAGGAAATTCTGTGACGTCAAGTATCACCAGTTTAAAACGATAAAAAATAATGCAAATTCACTCCTGTGCCGCTTTCGTGATATAACGTCGGATCGTTACTAAGATAACGGAGTTTTTCCGTTAAATCGCGCCTCTTCAGTACTTAACGACAGTGTCCTTCGTTAAGCAGAAGTGATTCAGGTACTCGTTTGTGTTTGAGTGCTCTTTTTCATTTGTGTAAAGTATTTTTAGAGCGTTTTTTACAATGAGTTCTTGTATTGTTATTGTTAGGTTTAAGGTGTATCGGGTGGGGTGAGGTGGTTATTGATGGTGTTTGATCTTATTAGGGCAATATAATTATACTTTATTGCAGATTTCCAACAAGGAAGGCCAGCTGCGAAAAATTCCGTGCGTCATCAACGATATTCCCATTCTTAATAAATGACTAATATACTGAAAAGCAGTTTATTAATTCGACATCTGACCATACTGAATGTATGATACCCTAGTATCAAACAGCAACATCTCCCAAAACTAACATGAATATCCATTGATATTGAAATCCAAGTACATAATGCCCAAAGTGCTTCTAATATTAGTAGAGCAATACAAACTGAACAATGGTGCGTATTTACTTATAATATTGATACCATTAATCTTAGATAAACATCGCCGGCGTCTCCGGTATATACCGGTATATACGGAGTAAGTCGGCGGCGAATATTGAGAACAATTTCATTCAGTGTTGCGAGATAGTTTGAAATGTAATTTATATGGACTGAGGCAGATTGGACGAAGTGATTAGTTTGAAAGATGAACATTATTACGTTTTAAAACTTGTGTTACTCTCCTATACAAATAAATGTTTTTTAGTACTTAGAGAGTGAAAAAAACAACTGACATTAATTTACTTAAAACTTTTAGTTTAACAGTAGCTACTTATATGGTAGCTTTTAATAAAGTTAGCAAAAGTTTCTGTGATGTTTTCCGGAAAAATATATTGGGGCTTTATGTAAAAATGTTTAAAAGAACTAGCATTAAAGCTAAAAGCCACCTAGCCGTAGTGTTCAACTCACCAAGCGTCACTAATTAAATTAGAAAACCAAATAAAACTTTTGGGTACTTCTGTTAACGCTCAGCGTTTCTCTTAATACCAGCTTTTATATCACCTGAGTCGAAAGATGTTGAAGATAACAGGAATCCAATCTAATCATCGTGGAACTTTTGACGAGAAAAACTGGGACATAAAAAAAGTGTCGTAAAATCGACTGGGAAGCATCCGCAACGGGCAACGCCGGGAAATGATTTACTTATACACGGGAAATGAGAAATTTTACAAAGAAAAAATTATTAAGATTCATCTATACAGAGCGTTATTTAGACGGATCTTGGCCCTGTTAATCTTTGAGTCAAAGCCGTCATTATTTCCAAAGATGTGAATATTTCAAGTAAATTGGGGAAATGTTACAAGAAGGTTCGTTTAAAGGCAGTTTTAATAAGATATTAGAGAGGACAGCATTTTAGATTAATCTCCGGAGTTTATGAAATTCCTGGCATTTGTGGCTACACAAAATATTGGTTGATGAAAACAAAATTGCTAGAATTCTTTAATCGATCCGATCCCGATTTTTGGTTCCACAGAAGAAATTTTCTTAATCATGATTTTCTTACAAAAGAAATAGCCACCCCATTATTAAACCATCCCGACCATAAGACTTCCCTACACACATACATACACACGTACCTACATATCTGCTTTTATTAAAGCAGAGACGTATATGAAAAGGTTTCCGCAAGGATCAGGTGGAATCGTTCTAATTACCTGTGTTCTACAGGATAATGTCTGTAATATCGCAAGGAACGCGTACAAATTTCCTGTTTACCCTACCAAATGAAAAGGGTATTTAATTTCTGTATAAATCGTAGACTACGGGTGTCTTCCGAGAATAATTGCTTTAGAAATAAAAGTGTTCTTTTCATAGTTTTTTTGTTTGTTTTATAAGGTACTGTTTCTTTTGGTTGTTATTCTTCTACTAAGGAGGTATTATAGTGTCTACAAACGTTGAACAATTTTTTCTGTTATTTGAACTTTTAGCACTAGGTAGTCGAGATTAAAATGTTTCTGTTGCTCCATTGGTATGTACATTCTACAAAATTAGTAAGTCATGTATCAACATTCCTAGACTACATTATACAGCGTGTAACGGAAGGGGGGTATCAACCCTGAAGGAGGTGAATGTGCTCATGAAACTCAACAACTTTCCCCAAAGAACATACTGGTAGGTCGAAATATGAAAAAAAAATTTGGCCCTCCCATAGTAAATCAATCAACTGGTAGTCAGTTTTGTAAGGGAGGGCCAAATTTTTTTTTCATATTTCGACCTATGTTCTTTGGGGAAAGTTGTTGAGTTTCATGAGCACATTCACCTCCTTCAGGGTTGATACCCCCTTCCATTACACGCTGTATACTTAAACAGTACGTAGTTGTGAATTTATCTGTGTAAAAAACTATCACACCACTACAAAATTATATGTAACCTGGCTTACGTCACTGAAAACATCATCAAACTAAACAGAAAAAAGAGCGAAACAAAATCAAGCACTACCGAGAATGACATGGCATCCCAAACCATTGGGGACCCTTTTTTCACAGCAAATTTTCATACAAACTGGAGTGTCACAGTCACCTAGATATCTACAACACTATTAAGTAAACAACTTGGTACAACGCTCGCAACGTTGCGCACACAACATGGCTGTTCGTTGCACATTTTAGCACGACACATTGCCTTTGGACGTGGTTCCTACAACGGATATAGGACTCGCTTGCAACTGAAATAAGGAGTGAATTTCGATGATAAATTCGGTGTGAGAACAAAGAGAAGACATTGTAATTATAATTGGAAGATTTGCGGTGATTTTTATTGATTTTAAGCGTTTAGTTTGTGAAAAGGAATGAGCTATAATAATAATAATAAATAAATAAATTTACCTTAAATAATTAACTTTACCTTACTTGAACTGTTCTAGCTAAACATAACAATTTATGAATTAACGCTCACACGTATTCGTCAACGACAACTATGCAAACAAGCTAACCTAATTTAATCGGGGGACACAGAAACACAGTGCCGCTAAATGGAAAACAGCAAACACACTGGGTAGAACTCGGCAAGAATCCTTCTAACTGCGCACTCATTACACTATAACCGGCAAATTACGTTCGAAGCGATTGTTTACCAGTAAGATAGCAAGTTAGTGATTTTCAACCTAAAGTTCTGTGTTTAGCGTGTGAAGTTCTCACCAGTTTTCAACTCGGGCTGGTGTTTGATAATTCACCTATAGAGGATGTATTTTAATGAAAGAGGTTCGCTTTCAGCGGCTGTTTTGTTGTGCTGAATCGCTTTATGCTGGATTGTCAAAGAACAATATAACTTTAATTAATTGTTAAAAAAATCTACATAGGTGACCTTAAAAGTGTGCTAGTTAGTCTGAAAGCTGTATTTTAATCAACCTTTACCTTGAATGTTATTTTCGGTACAAAGTGACTTTGTCGGTCAAAATTACAAATGTACGTAACCCTTTAGTTTTTTGATTATAAACCTTATTGATAAGACAAATATGAACGAAAATACAATTGAATAAATGCTGCTGTTCTAAGTTATATTTCAAAATTATACCGAAAATGTAATTAACGTGCAAGTACGTACTTACATTATAATTATGTATAGAAAGGGCATCCGATGCATCAGTCAACTTTAAAGAATGTCTTAACAATTATTACTAAAGCGATTATATAAAAAAAATGAAGTCTGATGAAACCGCCACTGACCTATCACGGAAATATAATTATATACCAGAATAAATATACTATATTATGTATGTAATCCATACCTCGTGATTACTTGGATCATTGTTGGTGATCTCTGACAGGTAAGTCAATGTATTGAGTAGGTGAAGGTTCTTATTTTTCGCTATATAGTACAGACACATGTCATGAAGACAAAGGTCAGTGACACTATGTGACCTTCATAAAAATCATTAAGTCTAAAGAGCAGTCACATATAGGTAATCGATACAGTAATGGAGATCTATTGCTTAGACACAAAATGGTGATATCAAAGAATAAGAATAATTAATTTATTAAAAATACAGGTGTTGCTAGTTATTTAAATTGTTGGTTTAGGTAAAAACTATATTTTTCCTGTTATGGAGCCTGAAAATATAATTTTGCACTATAAATGGTCACGGATATTTGTTTATTTAAGTTTTCATGACTTTCATTTTCGTCAGTGTGTGGTCAACTTACTTAAGACCTGCGACTTCGTACCTAAGTAAGTAAGTTATAACACCAGTAAGCCAGTGCTTAAGACATGCATGAATTATAAGCAAATATAAAAATAGCTACACAAAGTTTCGCTATACTTGAAAATATCAATCATTCTGGCATAATTACTGGCACTCAGACTTTCAGATGCATGTGAAACATACAAAAGTGAACTTTAACGCTTTCGTAATAAGACTGCGAATGTGTGTTCAGTAAAGTATGTTGAAAGTAGCCGCTACGGTAAAGTTGTGTGGAAAACGGAAAAGTGGAAGTTTTTGCTAAAGAAGGCTGACTAGTTGTCGGGATGAATAAATTAGTACACACTGGTGGCTAGACGTAGAGTTTTAAATAAATATTCACTGCAGTATTGTGGACGATAACGCGTGGTTGTTTGTTTATAGATACAATTATAGCTTTACTCAACAAGGTGGGAGAGACATCTACACACAAACGGTTACCAAGTGATCAAGTGCATCATTCCGAACCCGGGGGCGTTCGGAATAGAAATTTTACATAGTTAATAAAAAAAAAATAATGACCATCTATCGAAGCTCTCCTTAGGCGGTTGGATCAAGGGCCTGATTCAGAAGGCAGTACTCCTCGATACAGCTCGCATTATGAGGAGGTTCCTGCATGTCTCTGGAGCCCTAACCATCGGTAGCTAGGACCCTGCTCCCGACACCGGCGGACTACTATTTTTTATATTTTTAAATGTTTTTTTATATAATTTTTGTTAATAAAAATATTTAAATATGTAATTAGTATGTAAGGATAATAAATAAACATAAAATAAAAATAAGCTATTTCTTACAAAAGTGCAATACCTACAAAGTGCATGGAAACCCCGTTTTTTTCTTTAAATATAACCAATGAAAAATTGAAAAATACCCCAAATTTGAAGAAAGTCTGTAGAAATCATGTTTTAAGAAAGAAAATTATTTGAAAGTCACTACAACTCATTCATAAGAAAACAGTAACAAGCTTGTTGTTTTGTTTACTTAGAAATAGAAAAAGTCCACAATAAAGCTCTCCACTGACCACCAGTTATTTAAGTATTATCAACAAAACAATATTTCTCCCCCAATAACAGGAAACGTGTAAATTCGTTGATTTATGCGACGAATAGCGACTCTATATTTGGTAGTGAACTGTGCGATTATTTATCTCTCTCCCCTACCATCGGTTCTCGATTATACACCGACAAACTTATTAATGCGCGCGGCGAATTAAGGAACTAACGTAAAATGTACTGGATTTGACAGGTTTTTGAGATATTTCTTGACAAGCAGCGCCTCCACTAGATGTTTGTCTATAAAAGCGATCGAAAATGATGACGTTGACGGATGAGTTGTAATCTTATCGGAACTAACGTGTTTTGTTGACGTTAAACGAAAGCTTTGTTTGCGAGTAGTAAACGAAGATTATATCTTTTGTGTGAATACAATTATGGTACTGTGTAAACTGTGTACGAGTATGTGCTTGGTTTTATACATAGTTATGTGAAAGGTTATCTTTATTTATTTATTTTTATTTATTTATTTATTAAAATCTCCCTTACAACTATCATTACAGGTGCATACCTAATGCGATAGCGTGGTCTTAAAATTAACTTATTTACAGTATAAAACTATGAAAAAAAAAACCAGCAGTACTTATCATCTAATAATCATTGCCTCTACACCAAGTTCCCTAACTATAAAAACACAATATTTAAATTATAAAACAACAAGATTTAGCCTACTCTAATCTACACTATAACATAAAATAAACAACAGTAATTTTGCGAATTCACTCAAATAGCATGTGAATACATCGATCCTGGCGTGAATATCGTTAATAACCCATCTTATGTCTATGTGCTTCAGAAAATACATGTACACGGAATAGACTAGAGTTTCTATTCCTTGGTCCTGTATGTTACATGCCTCAGACTTGGTGAACCGGTCTATACCTATCGATTTTCCATTTTCAGCAATTTGCTTGACAAAGTCAGATGTGGGTCGCATCCTCTCTAAAATACAGATTTACAGTCTAGTTACTTGGCCTAAAAGCTAATCCTAACTCCAACCGTAACATCGTCTGTGTAGCTATTCGTAGCTTTATACGAAAAGCCTACACCGACTATGAAGTAGTAAACAAAATCATACGCAAATCACAAAACAATTCAAACGAGCCTTTTCACCATCTTGCAAAGAAAAAAGCGCCGTCTATATCGTATTATTTCAATTCTTTCTCAACTTAATCCTCGTCATATTCGTTCGGGAACAGTTCAATGGAACAAATGGTTATGACAGGTGGGCTACCGTGTAAAAGTGACTGATCTGCTCAATACCGCGTCCACGGAATGGAAAAAATATTGATAGCTATTACGTCAGTCGGAGGCCTTTTGTGTGCGAATTTTTCCGCCATTTTTTTTTTTCAAATCTTTCATAGAGTTGTGAATTGTTGCCGTAATGTGAGGTACAATAAGGGTTGTTTTGTTCTACTTACGTTCGTGGTCTGGTCGGTCGAATGTGGACCTCAGCATTCCTGGAACAAAAGAGGATGATTATTAGTCGATAGTGTGTATGGATAAGTTTTCAAAGCGTTAGAAATGTCTAAGATAGAATTATTTTTGTCACAAACACGTTTTCCTCTTCACCAACATAAAAAAAAACACTATATTCATCAGACATCGAATTGAAAGGCTGAAACATGATGGTACATCCGATACCCAACTACCGCACAAACCTGTTTAATAAAAAGAGTCGTTTAAGTACCGACCTCCTATAAAATATTCATTCATCAATATGGCTACTATTATCCATTCATCATTTTACATTCTCACAACTATGGTACAGCCGCTGACAAAAGCGCCAGCCAATTAGTTTGTTTAACGTTGTGTGCCGAAAGCGCGCGTTGTCATGGCAACCGGTTTATGGTGGGCACGTGTTAATTGCCCGGCCTCTGTCTGAGCGACTAACATTTTGTACCATTTAGCACCTCCCAGCCACGTTCATATACGTACAATCGACAATACATGATATTCATTCAAAACGTTTTAGACTCGCATTTCAGTTTATGTAGATGTGTTGTATCTAGATAATTTATCTCTTTTTATAGTCTGCGAGCTCGTTTTTATGTCTTTTATTCTTTGAATACACTTTTACCTTGCAAAATTTATAGCGTTTTTAAATAAATTGACGTACCTACCCGCTGTAAAGCGTTGCGTTGCGTCGGATGAAACGATTTAACTTTGATTGTGTTTTAAATTTAAATTCGTTCATTACACGTCTATTATTACGATTTAAGTTCGCCGTGAACAGTAATTGCTTTAATTAGTTCACGGTTAAATAAATAATGTAGTAATTAGATTGCACGCGACTGTACCCAGTGTTGTTCTCATGGCGCATTGGATCCGTTGTTAAAAGTTGTGCAAACTTATCACAGATAGAAATGAAACAAAACTGTTTGTGTGGTGCTTTTGAAATAGTTATTAATAAATCATTCTTATTGATTTATTGGTTGGATGTGTTGCATCAATTTGTTATTGCATAATTTATTGCGGTTAGTTACACGATGATAAAACGAATGCAAATTGGAGTCAGGTAAGTCAATAAAACGAAATATACATGGTGTACTTTTTATGCATTATGAAGCCAAACTTTAGTGTTAATAATTGAATAACTTGTGCCATGATAGACAATCCTTTGACAAGTACAAGGTAGTCCGACAATAATATCACCCGTTCACTGCTTTTACATTATTTTGAGCACATACGTAAGTAGATAAAAGACTGCACAAAATAATGAATAATTAATCTACATAAACTGTACATAAAATAAAACAACATTTCATTCCAATTAGAGTGAATACAAAATCGAACAGTTTTGTAGCTCGTTAGTAAAATCAATGTGTTTTATAAAAGCTATCATTTGTTTGTCACTGTGATTACAATCAATTCTTACATTTCTATGTTTTAGTCAAATAAAACACGCGTGTGTACAAAGTGGCAACGTTTTCTTTGTTTCAATAAACATTTAGTTTGTATGTCAAAAGCATTATTTTTGGTATCGACGGACGTAATTATGTGTACTCATTTCGAAAGTTTATTTTTGTTTTATTATGTTTGTGTAGGAAGTTTACACAGATTAACTTAATCATCGGTAATTGTTTATTTATTTTTTTCCCTTCATTTATCTGATTATCAGTATGAATTAGAGAGTGTGAATATTTTTAAGATTTTCGACATAAAATAATGAGAAAATTTATGAAGAAATTCATGATTGTGTTATCGTAAACTTTATAAAAAGCCTATTAATCTACCGAATGTTTGACCCTGCCAAATAAAGCGCTTTGTAAAAATAAAAAATGTTTCTTTTTTTTGTAACAACGAAAAGCCTCGAAGGCACTTGCGATTGTCGATTCCACATACCTACAAACGTGTTAAAATAACTTATATGCCAGAAACAGATGTGGGGTGCGTAGTGTTTATTATTTCATTGTGTACGCCCGATGAACTCGCGTCTTTTCGACATCGAGGGTGAGTGAAAATTCTTTTCAAAACCGTATTATTATGAAAACATTTTAAGTTTTCACCAGTTTTCGACGCATCACCACGTCCCGTGTGTATCGTGAACACGTGGTTCGGGATATCGGAATATATGAAGCCACTTTAACGGTTTTATTACGAAATGAGAATTTATTTTTGGAATAAACATTTTCTTTTCGAGTGTCCATTTTTGGTGAAGTGGTTTTTATTTTTAAGTTTCGTTATTTGGGTGGTATGGAATGTATGTGGTGTGCTTTAGGACTGGGAGTCGTTTTCTATTTTATTGAGTTCAATAATGCGTACATTATTGATAGATAGAAGGTATAATAGATAGAAGAAACGCATTATGCTGGTATTATTTGTATTTGCGTACTTTTTATAATCACATTTTCATTTCAACAAAATTTCATCTTTGTTTTTACAACAAATGCGAAATAATAAAATTACGATGCACTCCATTTTCTTTTATTCCCGTTTCGCAAAAAATGAAGGCAGGTTAAAGTGCATAGTTAAAGTGGGCTCTAAAATATACGGTGATAAACACTCCCCTGTTTGGGGTGTGAACGTCTGCTGGCTAATAATCTTTATCCCTCTGTATTTGTTTCAAAGAAGTTTTGTAACTTCGTGTATAAAACACTAGAGAGATAGAGACCTATAGAGATGCCACACATGCATTGTCTGTCCGTCTTTTATTGTATTGTCCGCGGTCTAAACGACCAATTCACGATTACGACCATGAAGCACCATAAAGCGCAAATAAATCAAACAGTTTATTGAATAGTAACATCAAAACAATCCGTTGCAAGTTAACCCTCAAATGCGAGCGTGACCACGCGGACCGATCACGACACCAATAAATAACTATTGCGACAAAAACTGACGACAAAGCGCGCGTCGTGAGTCACCAGTCGTGATCCGTCGCACGTGTCCGGACAGATCGGAAGCCGATCGGTATGATAAGATCACGATTCTCTAAAAATAGGACTTTCAGTATACGCCCGTTTTAGTTAATTGGTCATTTTTACTTTTTAATTATAATGACTCGAGACGTTTTAACGGACGAGGGTTGAATTTCGATTCTTTTAATGAAGCTTGTTTTACGTTTTTGAGTAATTAATTCACACAGAGAAATTATTCGCATTTCATTTCTTTTACGATTAGGGAATTAGCGAGTTTTTTTGTTCATAAAACTTGGTGGGGTATTGAGTAAACAATCGTTTATTAAATTTATTTTTGTCATAACATAAAACATGAGTTTAATTAACAGGCTGTGTAAACATTACTCTTCAATCGGCTACTACCTATTTTAAATGTATTGGCGCAGCATCATAAATTTCGAAACCGCATAAATAGCGGTGTATTAATCTCGGGCGGTCAATGAAACTGTAAAATTTACGTATCATTATTATTGTCTGTTATGCATTGATAAAATGTCAAAGTTCATCTGTATGGCTATTCTTGGCCCGCACTGATTGGCAGTAAGAATACCGGGTGAGTGTTATTGGCACTTTGAAATGCAGGAAATAATGTCAATATAACATACAGGAATACGATAAGGGTACTGTGTGACTTTCGATGTTTTATTACCAGAAGCTTCTGATTTTGAAGTAATCATGAATGGAGTGACATTTCTGCTATGTAACGTATTCTCAGTGTAATAACAAATTAAAACAATATAAATAACATCACGCCTGTAATCCCCGAAGAGTTAGGCAGAGGTGTACCTAACAGTACACCCACATTTCGCCAGTTATGATACAGTCCCATGTAATAGGGGGCGAGCCTATTGCCATCTACTGGGCACAAATCCAGACGCCGTAGCTGCTGATGATACATTCATTTCTTCATTCAAAACCCAATAAAAAATTACCCGACGCGCGACGCAGGAATCGAACCTAGGACCTCAAGCTTAGCAGTCGCAATTACGACCACTAGTTTGGTTTAGTGGTTACAATAGCGACCAGTAAAATTAAAACAAGTTTGGTTTTTAATGTTTTCTAACCTATAAGGCACAAACATTTCGCAACATTGAGCGATCGTAAACAATCTGTGTTAAGTACGATACAAGTTACGACCTCTGTCCAAAAATCACTTACATGTTCGAACGATACGCCCAAATTCAATGTAAATTATTATTAAAACACCACAAAAACGTTGCGAAAACAAATTATACTCCCAATGAATGTAATATGGGAGTCGTCTCAATTATCAAGTTGGGTTTACAACCGTCTGTATAAGGAGTTATCGTTCCTATCTCCCTCATTGCGATGCTATAAAGTATATGTGGTGGCCGGCCACACCCAAGTTGGGCGACTTTCCGAACAGCGCGGCACAAAAAGACGAACTTGGGTAACTTTTTACTTTAATATTTTGTTTTTAAAACTTTTGCAAAATGAGGACGTAAAAAATACAAAAACATGGGCAGTTAATATAAAGGTCTTAATACAGTTATATATCTTCATGAATCTTCATAACTTTTGAAGACAACTATTGACTGACACATACGGAAATGGTTCTCTCTCACATAGCCGAATATCATTATTGTACATATTCTAACGTCGTACTATTAGATCAACAAGTAGATATATGTCTCAACGTCACTCCCTCTATGATTTATGGTCGCCGCGGACTAACTGACAAGACCACATCACTTTTTGCCATATGAAGTTTCCTTACGAAGAGTTCAGTAGGTCTAAGCCGAAAAGGATATTACTTTGCTAGATAGCGATCTTGGCCGCGACACTTGAGAGCTTTTACGGTTGTAATAACAGATATCGCGTTGATTCGATTCGATATGGACTGCTCGGGTACTATCGACAGCTTGATTGCTGTGAACATTTACTTAGAAGTGGCTCGTGAAACGTTAATGGCGGCTTTTATAACACTTTTGACGATAAGAAAAGTGCACATTTGAGTCAATCTCAAAGACATAAATAGCAGAAACAGATGTAGAAAAAAGCTGCGTTAAAACAATTTAGTCAACAACGACCTCTGAAGCTGGTATTAAACATTGTTTTTTTGTCACCAAATAGGGATGCTGCACCCGACAGTGAGCGCTGTAAATTAATTTCCAAGTTCTACCACAATTGTATCGCGTTACAAGCGCAGAATGCAACTCTCAGTGCCATATATGGGTACGCGGGGCCGGCTGCCATACCGGGCTGGACATAAATGGCCGGCCGTTACCAAACGCGGTGGCTCGGGACAGCCCGCAGCGAACGGGTTAAGTGACACACACTCGATTTTGAAATACGTATAAGAAAGCTTCGCGTTAAATGATAATTAAAAGTGCTCGTAAGGGTCTGTTTGACCGCACACCTTGTTCGTAGGGCTGCTAACGAGATTTTTATTGATGTTAATTTATTCGTTGAGTGACGGTTATCGATTTTTGAGTGCGGACTTTGTTGTCTCGTATTGCAGTTATTTAATGAGCTTAAGATTATTTTCAGAAAGGCTTAAGAAGCAATTTTGCAATAACCAGTTTTAGGGCAAATAAATTACTTCGCATTTTGAGTTCAACCTTGTCTACGTAACTGAAATTCACTTTATTTCACGCCATCCCGCTAAAATTTTGAACAAAATTATCATAATAAAAAACAGAAGGTAGGTGAAATAATCCATTAGCTATATTCCAGATTTTTTCTTTTTTTCATTAGAATTCATAAGAGACTTAGTTAACAAAGGACGGAGTTAGATTGGAAAAATTTATAACTTGCAAGATTTGCGCAACTCAAGTGGCGCGGTATTTGCATTTTAATTGTACCTAGGTGCGGGGCGCGACTCCGAGCGGGGAGCGATAAGCGGTTTTGTATAGTCTTACGAAATCCAAGTTAAAATGTTGAAAACTATAAAAAGAAACCTAACAAATCGATAAGAATGACAATCGAGATGTACATACTTACTAAGGACTTAAACGCCAATTTGTCATTGATGTTTATGTTATCTACAACTAGAAATAGAATTATGAATCAAAATGCAATAAAACAGCCATTTTAACTAAAAAGCATTTATGCAATAAAGCATTATTAAGCTACAAATAATAACATTTCTCTTAAAGCAGCGTAAGAAAAATAAAATCGTGATCAATATAATTGCCTGGAAAGTATGGCTTTTCTGCGAAGTTTTAAAGAAAAGAGGACTGATCGCTATCATTGAGAACTCAGCTTCTATAAAACAGCAAGTAATCTTCGACTATTCATTATAATACTTTCTGAATTCATGCATATTTCACAACTACTGGGAATATGCTCTGCTTTTATTAATTAAGTTCGCGTTTGTTCGGATCGATTTTTTTTTCAGAAATAATTCCACGACTGCAAAGGTATTTAAAGTACTACAGAGAAACTTTCAGAAGAAATGTCATCATGACTCAGTGACGCATTTTCTTAGCAAAATGATGAAATTGACAAGTTTGACATGTTGCACGTTTGAAAACGCCAACCAGTTCATTATTGCAAATAGATTATCATATTCTCTTTGTACCTTCTACTGAAACAATATTTAAATGTCTTTGCACGTCTATGATGATCTTTTGGCCGAGAAAATTGCCTGCTATTCATTCTGAATAAATAATAATCATTACATTTTCCGAGGCAATTTCGGTAATCACGTCATCTCACTCATTAATCCTGCTAACTTAACTCAATTTTTATTTACGCGTAAATATTTATGTTTTACACAAGCCTTCACACGTGTTTGAAAAATGGGACGACATTCGATTAATAAACCGCCAAACTAACATATCACCAGAAAAACGGCGAAAAAAAAAATACAAAATGGCCATATTTCAGCAGTTACTCGCAACTTTGTTCTGGTTTCGGCACAACCACGTTAAAGTTGGACTTAAACGTTAGCTGTTTACAAAAGTGTACATTACTTCGCTTATGTATGTACATAGAAGTATATAGAACGAAGTCAGCTACCAACCGCTAAGTGTGAGTCGAGTTGGCGAGTCATTTATCTCTGTCGGCGTCGCGATGTGGCCTCAGCTTTACATTAGGCTTGTTGATAGCCGTCGGGGTTAAGTGAAACGTCTATCTAGGAGAGTGTGAATTCGAGAAAAACATGTCGGTTACGTTACTCTCAAGCACAGATGTACAGTCACGAGAATAGATTTCCATTTACGAAATATTCAAAAGCGATTTTGCTCGCGAAATAATTATTATAATTTTGAGAAAAGATTTTTTTTAGAGCATGGTTTCGAATATACTATCTTTGTAATACCACACAATTATTACTATCAATACTTTAGGAGAAACGACCACCATCATCTTTCTCCAGCTCTTATGTCAATTTATTTGAGGTCTTCCATACAGGAGTAGATGGTTACTGAATTATACGTAAATGTATAGTATTTATGCTCTTGACTGTAAACCGGATGTTTTTGTATGACGCGCGGAATTGATGCCGCCTGTGCTTATTTAAGGACGAACAGAAATATCGACGGATCGATTCGATATTTTTGTACAACATTGTATTGCGCTTAGTTGAAAGTTTCACAGTGCATTGACTCTATCAAAATAACTTTTAGAAAACGTAGTATAATGTTTTTAGTCTTAAATAAGTCTATTTTTATCTAAGATGGGTCCTAATGGGTGTAAGAAGACCCTTAACGAAGCCGAAAGGTACTTGTTCTCTCCCTCATTGCGATTGTTTTGTTATTCTGAACCAAACGGAACATTCTAGTTACGGAAATATTGGAGGTCAAGTTCCAAATTTTTCACTAGTTTAAAAAAAAGTTTAAAATGTTATAACTTTACTATAAATACCTCCTATATATATATATAAATACGCCCGTACTATTCAAGGCATCCAACAGCACAATGTTTTGAGTGCGATACATTGAGTTCTACCTTAAAACGTGATTTTTCACTCAAAAAACAAAAGTTGTTTCCCAGCAATAATTTTTGCGTAGGGTTGCTTAGTTTGATGTACAGAAAGCTTCCTGCAGGGCTTCCTGAAGGGTCCGTTTACACCTTGTATAAATGATCTTATACTGGCTGAATAATGTTACCATAAAAATGTAGCACAGACGAAAAAAAACCCAATTGAAGCAAAATCCCGTAATACGTTACTTACTTCAAGCCCCAGCTATATAACCTACCCGTTCGTTGGCTACATAAACGACTAAAATAGAAATCTAATAAAGAAATCTTTGCCTAAAACTTTTCATATAAAAGTGGAGAAGGATTTTTATTACAACGGAAACGGTAGTTAATTTTAATGTTGCCAGTAATTAACAAATCTTAAGACCCTTGAATATGGGTAAGAGAGGGCTCCACGGCTTAATCGCGCCGGCATAGGGTGTGGTTTTAGTGATGCGTTGCAGCGATTTATGTTTGGCCGTATAGTTGCAACCAGCGTACATGTGTGACCAGATGTATGAACGTGGACGTATTGAGCGTATGTTCTGGGGTACTGCCTACCCCCATGAGAATAAGACGTGCATTTATGTATGTTTGATAATAAAGAAGTATCTATGAGGTAAATTTTCTGTTGAATTTACTGAATGCTAGTTTGTATGTGGGATTATTCTTATTATAATTTTTGTTTTGTTTCTAAATTTTCTTTTATAAGTTTAATAAGATACGTACATTCATACATGGGATCATTGCAATATTAAAATAACAGTACTTAATTTGTAACTCAGAGGGATTAGCGTTGAGCGCTGAAATACAGGTTGTGCCTAGTTCGGCCCTGTACGGCCTGTGTACTTTAAGTATAGATAAGCTTTTAACTTATTAACTTTTCTTGTAAAAAATGTACATATTTAATTATTTATGTGAATAAAAATTATTAAATTTTATTTTTTTTAATTTCATAATGTTCTATTAAACACTATTTTGACATTGAGCAAGAATACTGGAAACAGACCATTGTTTCTGACTACGTATTGTGTGTTGAAATGGTTTCCTTACCCGAGGATGGTTCAGTTATAAAACTAATTGTAGATAAAAATACAATTATTCAGTACAAGAGACCAAACTTTCTATGCATTATCGCTACCTCTCTTATATGCACCACGCCCTTACAACAGAAAAGACGTTTTTCTTGGATTTTTCGTAGCAAACGAGTGGAGGTAAGGAAAATTAGATATTTTACCTTTCGTCTTAATGAGGAGTTATCAACGTACTTGAGCAGGGGTCGAGCACTCGCTCAATATCGAGCAATTACCTTTTACGACCCACTAGTGCCTAGTGATTGTTATTAAAAAGTTTAGGCAGATAGAAAATGTGCCGAGCTATTTTGTAAAAAAATTCTTCGCCTGTAATTTTATGCAAGTTGCTGTTTTTATGTTTACGGCTGATTTTATTTTTAAATTGTGAAAGAAGGCATTTAATCCTGATATAACTTGACATAAAATCACGCCTGTAAACTCTGAAAGGTTAGATAAAGGTATAAGTTCACCTCTTTCAATTTTCAGTAAGATTTATTTGATTGAAAATAACTATAAGCAAGTTTTAAAATGTAGGTCACTCTTCAAGGTTAACATCATTAAAATGATGATGTACAGAAGCGTGTTTTCAACAGTGTGAATTTTGCATATTTATATGTTATTTTCACCAATCATACAAGCGTTTCAAATTTCAAAACTGGGGGTCATCGAAATATGGATATTTGTATTCAGCCAATCAACTATATGTATTAATGAATGTACAGTCATCTGCCTAGCTTTTTCTCAACTATGTTGGGGTCGGCTTCCAGTCTAACCGAATACAACTCAATACCAGTATTAAAAAAAAAATGTTTATTTCTTAACGAAATCAAGACAACCAGTTGATGGTTGGATGATTTAAGTAAAAATACCTGTATTAGGAGACTTCGCTCTTCCATAGCAAGATAATGTTACATAATAGAGCATAATAGAATATAATAGAATTATATTATTCACATTATATATTTGTATTTAAGTGTATTTGCATTGTATTTTACATGGAGCGGCTGCCTATCTGACCTCCACAACCCAGTCAGTGCTGGGAAATACGATACCCCTTGGTAAGACTGGTTGTCAGACATTCGGGCCTTGCACTGACTACCTTTAACGACTGTGAAAGATCTACAAATGACAGCCGGGACCAACGGTTCAACGTTATTTCCGAGGCACGGAGGAAACTCGGTTTGTAATAGGTGGTCACCCATCCACGGATCAATCTAAGCAAGCGTGGTTTAACCTGAAGGTCGACTCGAGCGGCGGTTATTATTTTGCCACGAGCTCCACACTTTGAAATGTACAGTATGCTGTAAATATGTGTCAACGAATTTATTACACTCGCATTGTAAGCCCTTCCCGGAAGGCACAGAAGACTAACCCCTAAAGAATATTCGCGTAAAGGTATTTAAACCGAATGAAAAAGACTTAGCAAAGGTGAAGTTATTTAATCTAGCGGAATATCCCCTTATTCACAATATTAGAATATGACTGCACACCGATGAGGGGGAGGTTCGACGTAATCAGCGTCTGATCACGTGTTCCTTTTGAAATCGGCTTATCCTCTACCCGCTGACACCACAAACCGTCCAATATTCAACTTTGTGTATAACTACGTAGGGTTGGCTTTTCAAAAAGAAACTTTCGATACCCGTAAAATGTTCACCCTGACCGCCCGGACGAAATTCGTCTTCAGCGTTACCTTTGAACAAGTAATTATGGCGGAATTCCTGAATTAATACTGAGATAAGCCGCTTCCGTATTCTTCCATTTTAAATAGCATAAAAATGAGGCCTCAAACCATTATCGACGCGTATTTCTTTCGTAATTTACGAGTTTCGCTAATCAACGGTAGGGCCAAATTGCGTTTTATAATCCCATTTCATCATCTCTCAAACCGTGGGGTGAAAACCTTTTGTAGGTGTATAAAGTTTGGGTGAATGTTGGAAATCAAATTCTATTCTGAATCGACAGGAGTGAACAACTATGTGTTGTTAAAAATTCACAAGTTTCGCCCCTCACCGTTGCGGAGCGTACGTTTGACATGGAAATGTGCAAGCCTACTCGTTGCGATTTCCCGCGGAATTTATTCAAACGCCGAACACCTCCCCTCCCCCCTACCGCACCCTAGACCGCACGCATATTCTGTCTTCGCATTGATATGCACATTCGATTGTCGACAGTCGCGTGCAGTGGACGTGGGTAACACACATCAGCGTTGAACGTTGTTGAATTCATTTTTGACAAAATTAATATTTGGTTTCGAGTGGCACCAAAACGTTTCTCCCTTTTATTATTACCTACTATAAATATCGTTCTTAGTAGGTGCTTCATGGGTGATTGCACACCCCATGCGTAAAAGTAACGTGACAGGTATGCTATTTAAATAAATTACCTTTCATTGAATTAAACTAGTATCAGGAACTTCAGCATTATCAGTATTGATTCGTATATTCACTTCAAAGCCCCTCGCTGTGATTGATTTGGGGCAATTTATGATGATATCATTTTATAACTAAATCGATTTATCTAAAACTGAGATATTAACATGTCAATTCAAGATGTGTATCAGACGATGACTTGCGGTAGCACATGGAGGGAAGAAGTTAAATTAGGGGACGTGGAAAGATAAATGGCGAAAGCTGTCAATATCTACTTTTCATTAATGGTTCAAAAGTGTGTTTGTGTGGAATAAACGATGGCATTTCTTGTCAAGTCACTGTCTAATGTAAAAGTGAAAAGTTTGCCGTTTTCTTTTACGAACATTTCCTTCAGAATGTTCACCTTATTAAGTAGCAACTGTTAAGTATTTTCCCTAACAATTCGGAAAGCCTCGACCTTTTGTGGTCAAGGCTCTTTGAGTTGTGCTAAGTCACGAGCAACAGTGGCTTGGCTTTAAACGCCACAAAATGTGCATAAGTACCTCCTTCCTGTTCTATTTCTCAAAGTACAGCAATAATTATAATAATTTCCCTTTATTAATGGTTTTTTTAATCGGCCCATATTTTTTCAATTACAAGCGAGTAGTGTTGCGGAGCTAAGTAATGACGCTTTCAGTGTGTCGTTAAAATAATACATCTTTACTAGAAGTAAATATATTCATAAGGGTATGAATCACGAAAGCGAGCATGTTTGGTGAGTGTTTCTGTGGCAATGCACGGTTGCACACTGTGTCCTCACTGTGTAAAGTGTGCCATAATTTGGTTTAAATGTTATGGGTACTTGCTTGTGTGCAGAGTGTACAAAATTCTGTCTACATTTATATACCTAAGTATCATGAAGTAATTAATGGAGTTTTCGTTTATTTGCTTCGTTAAGTACGAAGTTCAAATGTTTTCATGTGTCATGATTGTTATGGTCAGGCTAATGATAAGCATTATCTATATAAGGTTTCTGTGTACCTACATGATCTTTTATAATGATTTATTTTTTTAATCTTAAGCTTGTTGGAATTGATACCAATAAATAGATCGCCAAGATGCGAGATTCGTTTCGATGATTCAAATTTTAACATACAGAAACTGCTCTCATATACTTATTTATAAGCCACATTCTGTGCACCTCAGGTAATGTAAAAGGACTATGCGCCTCTGAGTCTGACGACAAGTTTTTGTCAAACTACCTGTAAAATTAAGTCTTTAAGACATCACGTGAACAAACTTAAATATATAAGCTCCTTACTATCTAAATTACTTATGTTCGCATGAAACTGCAAGTTAAATGAGGTTTCGTGAGATATTACACTCACAGTACATACAGTTAAATGTGTTATTACGTTGGCAAAGAATAACTTATAAGAGAAAACGTATTATTATAGTCAGACACGTTTAAATTTTATCTCACGACGTACTTTACTGTGCTTAACTCCAGAATAACTCGATATGTAGTTTTCGACCTTAGTTTTTACAATTTAAGGTCGCTTATGCTTAATTTTCATTAAAGACCACAAAACACTGTGCAAATAGCTGGAAACATCTTTAGAAAGCGCCGCAGTGGCGTGTAGGGTAAACGTACCAATTATAGCGAGAGACGGCGTTCCTAAATCCCGCTGCTGGTTTATACCTCTTAATTCTTCGTTTTAAATAACAAAAGGCTGTTACTAGCGTTTTTCAGTGCCAGGCACAGGGTAGCACACCCTCGCACCCTCTTAGCCGATCTAATAGGTTAGGTGGCCGTTTGATATGAATGCCGAGGTTAAAAGGGTTTCTTTTTTATAGATAAGATTTCCACTTTCAGTTTTATTGCCATATTTATAGTTTTTGTTGGTAAATTTCAGTTTTGTTGCCGACCATTTTGGAGGTTCATAAATAATTTTAAGTTGCATTTTCGGAGCTGTCATTTGAAGTGGCCTCCTTTTTTTTTGGGATGGGAAATCATCAAATGACTCCTCCCACTCTGGGCGGAGCGGAAGGGAGTGTCAAGACTTTTACTGACTAAAACCCATCCATGTTCCATGATTTCTTTAACCTGACTGTACAAACAGATTCATAGTTAGGATTTAGGAACATCTGCCTTATCCTTCGGAAATACAGTCGTGAGGTTATGATATCAAACCTTTTTTTACATAAGCTTTAATGAATAATCTGGCCAGCAAAGCGCAAAGCATAAGTAAAGCTGTCTTCTTGACAATAAACCGCTTGAAAACGCTGAATGAAGCGAATGAATCTAGAAAATACAAAGACAGGATAGTTGGCGCTCGTTTATCTTAACTAGCCTTATAAGGCAAGTTGGCACTAGATTCTATACAGATCTGGGAAAATAATGGCGCGTATCAAGTTCCTACTAACATAAGTAGTGTCGGACCGAAGGTCGATTGCTGGCCGAAGCCGATTAATCGGTTATTGCCACAACCTTTCGGCCGAAGCCGAGCCGAAGTTTTAATAATCCTAAGAAATTCAGCTTAAGACTTAGACTTAAACTTGTATATTTAAAGTGTATGAGGACAACAACTTGACGAGATGATTAAAATTACCATACAACTTTTCAGACATCACTTCGAAATCTGTCTCTCGCGCATCGTATCATCCATATATAGCTCTCTCACGCATTCGTAACAGTTTGTTAAATTTACGGTCTTGTTAGAAACCTTCAGCTTCGGCTAAAACTTTGGCCCAATTTCGCCGAAGCCGAAGGTTCGCCGAAGTTGGTTTTTTCAGCCAAAGATGGCCGAAGCCGAAGTTTCTGTCGGACACTAAACTTATGTAGTATTTCAATTGAAATAGCTGACAATATGGTTGAAATATTCGAGGTGTAGGGCTGGGTACAACGATATAATTTATAGCTGCGAGTTGCTGTGGACTATGTTTAAGAGTTATTTTAACATTGCTTTGAATGTTACATTTTAGTTTGGGCTGGACCTAATGTTTACATTTCAAAATGATAATAATTTATATTGGACTGTATTAATGGCACTAGGAACTGATTAATGCAATCAGCTCCTATTTGATTAAAGCTAATATCAACGATGGACATTACAACTAAATAAATACAAATACTAGAGATCATAAATAAAACGTGATTTGAGTTTGGTGCTATCAAACATATTCTTAATTAAAACAGAAAATATTTAGACAAGCTTACGACAAAGAACTGACCATCCCACCAACCCGCTCTGGGGCTACGTGCGGGCCATTCCCTCTCATAGAAAGGAGGTCTGTGTCTCACCAGTGGAAACATTATCAGCTGATTGTGCTAAGATAGTAACGCCCTGAGCGTGCAAGATGAAAGCTAAGCTACAGTACTAAACTGCGTCTTGCAGAGCGTCTTTCATTGCGTCCCCACGCATATACCTAAGACTAAATGTTCACTCCAATTCACATGAGAAAAGATGAGTCAATATAGTAATCTAGCGTCTACATCAAAGTGAACAGCAGGCCTGGTATCCACAAGCAATTATGGGTCGGTGCATTGTTCAATTTGACTTATTAGTGCGGCCCATGCATCCGTAATTGGAATTATTGGCTAGGAGGCCGATGTCCTTTACACTACAATGGACGTCTTGTAATCTGTTTGCTGTAATCTTGTGAAGACGTTGATAGACGGCCGTCTGAGAATATGGGAGGCTAAGTTGCTGTTCTTATGAGGTTAGTGGCTGGTAAGGAAGTGATGACAAGCATACCATGGTCTCAAAGAGAAGTATGAAGTGTCGTCAGTGTCCGGTGTCCGGAGTCAGTCTTTTATCTGTCCGTACAGGTTTGACCGAATTTTTACAGTTGAATGATAACACTTCGTGGAATCTTGAACAATACAGTAAATGGTTCTCGTTCTCAGCAATAACGTCATTCAAAAGCCAGAGAAAAGGCCCATTACCCTGACAATTGTACGAAGTTAACTGGTCCAGCAGTGGACCTATAGCGACACCGCACCGGACGACACCACAGCTCGGTACCGCACACACCAAAGCCGCAGCCGCCATTCGTGCGAGCGGCGACCAGCCCATTCATTGTACTCGTCTAATCACGAGCTAATTCGCCCAAAGATTGTTTGCTGAAAATTATACGGTACCGCGATTAATTACCACATCACTAACTTCAATTAGCACCTAGATTTGATAAGGGCGGACAGCTACGTCTAACTATGTTCTAATAACACCGTCCTACCACAACACTAATGTAATAATTATAGCTTACCTCAATTATGCAAGGTAATTTCGTATGTTAATATAATTGTAGCCTTCAGCCATCAGGTTACTACCTAGAAACGGTATGTAACAGACGGATTCCACGTACTCCATTCACACACATATCACGTTGACGCGACTTAATAAAAATCTATCTACTTGAAAAATCATTTTTGTAAGGAATCACACAAACAATACAGAATAGTGTTGCGGCATATATCGTATTGTAGCTTATCGATCTGTCGATGCATTATTGAGCAGACAAGCGGGAACTCGAGTCGATACCACGTTACGGGGCCGAACAACTCCTATTTACCTGGAGCCGTTCTATTTCTGAACGCGAACATTGTTTATGGAATCCATAATGCACGTTGGTGCGGTCGAATGACATTTCACAAAGAACAATCACTATTTCGCCATTTTGAAAATTTATTTGTCATGTAATGTGTGGACATTGCAATTTTGTTGGCTTTCTCTAGAATTTTCTTTCAATTATTTTATAAAAAAAAGATACGAAAAGTATCTTTCTGTTACTTTTAAAATTGTACTGAATTGTAACTTACCTTCACAAGGAAATCATTGTTAAATAAAATTGAAGCAAATGAAGTATTTTAATAAAATTCTAGTACATACCTTTCAACTTCGTCATATCAAACAAGAATTCTAAATTCAGTACGTTATTTTTGGACTATTAGGAGACGAACGTGACTAAGAGTCGTGAAATATTCGAAAAAGTATAAAGAATCTCATTAATTCAAGATTACGTCGTTTAATTAAACAAAAATACTTCTCATTATAGGCAAGGTTTGTTTTAAATATAGCCTCTTTTCATAATACGAGCAGCTAAAGTACAATAATAATAAAAGCATCGTTGAAGTTGAGTCAGCAATAATTCATAAGTAGGGCGATGGCCCATTGTCTACGAGTACCATATAAACTCATATCCATTGACATTCACTTAAGCAGTACATTTTATGTTTCATTTTATTCTTATATCGGCCTGGATACAAAGCTTAATAGCACTTCAATATTGTGTTGTAACCGGAACGTTGATAATAGTAGCGGTGGCAGACACTTATTACATTCTTGAATAATAGAGGGAAACTTTGCGGACTGAACTTGGTGAAGTATCATGAGGAATCTCATTATACAACGAGTTGCTTTATTTATTAACGATGCCGTGGATATTAATTTTGGATCAACACACACATCGCTTGCGCAGATATCGGATCTTATCCTACGAGAACATCTTACCGAGTTATAAAATATCCTTTATCAAAACTAACTAAATTTTCATCCAAATCAGATCAGCCGTTACAGTCGAGTAAATGTAACAGACAGCTAGACATGCTTTCTAATTTATGATATTAGTTCGCATTTTCTTTATGCTTAGACCACGTAAGTTTGACCTTAAAGTAATGTGGAAATTCTGAATTACATTTTAAAAGTAATTTTTAACATGTCATTAAGGTCACTATTAACAAGGTATTACGTGATTAAGATAATTCTGTAAATCATGGCAATGACGGCTTGATCTTCTGAAGTTAAAAAACAGGTTGAAATGTTTTACTCATAATAAAATAAGTTATTAAAGCAATTCCACGAAAGTGAAGTTCACTAAATGAGATTGTGATATCATAATGAAAGCAGAAACGTTATAAAATTAAGACAAAATGAGATTCTCTATTTCTAGAAACATTTGGCTCTTCTAGGTGAATTTAATTAGAGTTTGTTAGAAGAATAGTTTTCGTTTTTACAAAATATAAGTGATATAAGATATTATGACACTGGCATGATAAGCCAATATGAGGTTATGTTGATATTATCTAAATACGAACATCGCTCGAGTGAGCCTTTTATTAACATAGCGGCCAAGTAATGTTCAGAGGATTTCATGTGAACTAATAAAAAATTGCTCCATTAGTATTTTCCGAACGCTTTCAAGTCCCGATTGCTTTGACATATCGCCGCTCTAAATCTCACATTTCCACAAAATAATGACTTCATCAGCACCAATCGATTTCTGTAATGCACGCTCCACCGCCCGCCGTTTGATTCATACATAATGCTGAAACAGGAGCATTCAAATTGCTGTTCAACAACGAAACCGCAACGTCACGTGTCAGAGCCAATTCACACGACAGATCAAAGGCGAGAGGAGTCAGAAAATTCTATCGATGTTTCAAACACAGGGCCATCACTATCGATACGGTTTCGTGTCAGAATTTCGCGAATGCATTACGGCCTTTTGTGGAAGTGGGCCAGTCGGCAGCGGCGCTGTAGCAATTATCGAATCGGTGCGACTGTACTGATGGCTTCAGCGTTCTTTGAGCCATGCCCGACTGTACTATCTGACTGATTTGTATCCTTTATTTTCTGCACGAATGTACCTCCGGATTTAAGGAGATTTGATTTCACGTTTCGACACTTACTGGGAATTGGGGATGGTTATATTTTCGTGTTTTTAGAATTTTATTGCGAAAAGCGTAATCATTTTAAGGATCTCAGAATCAGTGTTTATTGCAATCAGACTTATTTACAAAATAAGTGTATTTAATAATCTTGCATAGAGTTCACCGAAAATCTTATTCGTTGCTTGTTCGTTCCCAAAAAATATTAAATTAAGCTCAAAAAAAAAATTGCGTTTATAATACGAATACCTCACATTTTTGCGAAACTTTGCTGCATGTAAATACGAGTCAAATAAAATTACGTTCTCATTCAAAAGTAGATTTTTTTTCGCACGAGGCATCTAATTTACAATATAAATAATCACGAGCAATCGCGTTGAATCCGAGCTATTTACCTTTGAAATGTTCGCGGGGCGACAAAGGTGGCTTAACGAGGCACCGAGAAACGGCGGCTTCGAATTATAAAAGTTTCAGTAGAAATAAAACGGAAAGTGTTCGCGAGGGGGCGCCACTAGATGCGGGCGTGCCGCAGACAGTCACTGTACAGTTTAAATAAATTGTGATTTACAGGGGGACGAGGTGTGGTGCATTTACCTTACAGATTGACGGACTCTTTTTGAGAAGAATAGAATTTTATTATTTTGTTGAGATATCTGGACGTGAAGTCTTAATAAGACATGTAAAATTCGGACTGCCGATCCTTACTTTATGAAACAGATATATTCGATACAAATTCACAAAATGACAGGTGTCACAGCACTATTTAATCATTGAAATAGTGAGATTAACGAGTACTCTACCAAGCCTGTGATCGTAAAATATGAAGAAAAACCGTTGAAAATCGAAACTAAGTCACAATATTCGCAGCGCCGACTGTGGGAACAGAAAAAAATAGGCATAGTAACACAGATTTCAAAATGACTAAAGTTTATAATTCAGAACCAGATTATTCTCAACCTTGTGGTAAAGTTATTGTTTAACATTTTGAATATAACTATCAAATAATAGCTACAGACCCTAATCTAAAATACATATAAAAGCCAGTAAACAGTGGAAAGCTAAGTAATATTTAAATGGTAATCAAAGTTCTAGAGTAAGCATAAGTAAGTTACCGCAACTTTGAATCTAAATGTACCAGGAATTCTTTATAAAAGTTTTACTTATTCAGTAATATAGCCTCTGCGTGAGCTAGATAAGAATGGCCGCTTAGGAAAGGCCAGGCCAGGCTACTAGGCCAAGAATGCGTGGGTGAGAGGCCATTATATAAGACTCTGATTAAGTTAGTACATACTAACTTAATCATAGTATGTTATACTATGTTGTACGGGGCATTGGCGCCCAACCGTGGTGTTTGTCACCGTAATTGTGTTGCATTTATCAAAATTGATAAAAATGACAAGATACCGAAAATTAAAAAAAAACCGTTTGCATTTTCGGAAAAAAATTCTAACTTTTTCGTCGTTACGATACTGCATCATCATTCTCTACCTAACCTTAGCCTGTGTTGGAGTCGTTTACCAGTCTAACCAGATGTAGCTGAATACCAGTATTTTACATGGAGCGACTGCCTATCTGACCTCCACAACCCAGTTTTTGGGCAATACCCTGGGTTATGGGTTGACTGGTAAAGAATGTACATGGCATTAAGTGCACCTGTGTACATCATGTGTGCTTAAACTTTTAAATAATACGATACCCGTGATAAGTTACAAAACTGGGTGCATCATGCCAAAGAAAAACATACTACAATCATGAAACCGTTTAATCAAGCAAACTGTCTTGAACCAAGCTCATGTAAACCAGCGTCTACTTAATCATAATAATGATATTTTCCCATAAATGTACTATAACTGTTCATTATAACGCAGCGGGCTATATAACACGTTATAAAACGTGTTATTGTTGCGTTGATCAACAGCGTGACGGTAGTTTGACAGGTGACGTCACCGTAACGTGGCGTGAGGAATTGTTTGTAGTTGATATATGTAATTAATATGCGTTTGAGTCTGTGGCCGCCTCATTAAGGTTGTGGTTGCAAGCTGCTTAGTCCGAAGTGGTAGGCTTGATTTTCATGCCAGTAAACGTGGGTAAGCTAAGAGGTTGGGAAAATTGTGGAGAGGTTTCAGCATTAGCATTAAATCTCCCAATAAAATACGAGCTAGTAACTCAGTAAGTTAATCAGCGTTTCAAATATCAAAAAGTAGTTTAAATTAAAATCATAACAATCTGACGAGATGTTATGGTCAGTTTTGAATCAACTCAGCATACGCAAACGAATATCTCATTCTACTCCTAGACCCTGTCCTCTACCTCAAATCTGACCTTTCAGCTTACTTTGTGAGATCATCGTTCCATCTAGCATTTTAGATTTTAAATAGCTTTTTCCCGCGACCTTCGTTCGCGTGAAATTATTGTATAATAAAAATATAACTCCCCTTTTTTAATCGGATTTTATTACCAAAAAATTTCAAGGGTTTTAATTTTTTTGCACGGAACCATGATTATTTTTCGTAAAAGAGAAATAGCCCCTTATTACATCAGCTATCTGCCAGTGAAAGTCCCGTCAAAATCGGTCCAGCCGTTCCAGAGATAAGCCGGAACAACCAGACAGACAGGCAGACAAACATTGTAAAAAATGTTATTTTGGTATATGTACCGTATATACATTC
This sequence comes from Eurois occulta, assembly GCA_950022335.1. Classification (NCBI taxonomy): domain Eukaryota; kingdom Metazoa; phylum Arthropoda; class Insecta; order Lepidoptera; family Noctuidae; genus Eurois; species Eurois occulta. The sequence continues at coordinate 4,399,858 of OX465486.1, forward strand.
ATATGCATGTAGTAAAACGCGGTTATTTTAATATTACAAACAGACACTTCAATTTTATTTATTTGTATAGATGTATAGATGAAGTTCAAAAAGAATATTCTTCTTATTTACCAGAACAAACCCCCAGAAAAATAACAAACAAAATAACCCACAAACACACAGAGCCGAACTCCATTAAAACCTCCAATACTTTTAACTGCACATTACACTTTAAATCAGTGTCTATTTGTTGAGAATATATAAAACAGTATAGCAATGTTAAGATATAAAGGGGAAGCGTCTGCGAGTGTCGTTCCGAGCCCGCAAACTTCTACAACAAACAGGGGTAGGGCTGTGCCATCTTAAATATGGATACGCGATTATGTTATCGATGGAGCGAACGGAATAAGTTGTGGGTAGAAGTTATGTTTAGGCTGTTTCTATCGATAAAGGTGTTGGAGAATGTAGTACAATTTTGCGATAAAAGTTGGGTTTGGTTAGTGATGCGGAGATTGTTGAATATTAAAATCTATTTGTGGTTTTTATACCCTAGTGCTTTTGGGGCAATACGTTTTATGAAATCAGTCTTTACATGGAATTAGTCTTGTCCTGTCACCTTTGCATTTGGTGGGTGGCCTTATATCTGCATCAGTGAGCAGAGTTTGCATTGGTGAATTTTGGGCCAAACGTATTTGAACTTTTTGCCATCGATACGCTAAGAAGGGTCTCGATGTTAAGTGTGGGGAATTGAAACGATATAAATGACGTAGCTATAACGTTTGTTAAACTAATACCTATTTGTAAACACGAACGCCCTTGAACTTTATAATAAACGATCAGTTAATAACGGCTATAGGAGTAAAATACTGAATGAAAGTGAAAATGGGGATGTTTGAAAAGATCGTAAGAATTGCGTTGGTTTTAGCTTAGATTTTCCTGTTCTACTGTAAAGACTACGAATGTCTTGAGATAAAATTACACTACCAAAAAAAACTCGAAACTTGGTGAGGATAGATGGATGGATGGTTGTAACTCTTTCATGCAAAAAAACTACAACGGATATTGATGTTTTTTTTTGTAATATTGCTTATACCTCAGTATAACACATAACCGGACCGGCCGTCATTTGTAGATTTTTGACAGTCGCTACAGGTCCACAGTACAGTCACTGGCCCGAAAGTCTGACAATCAGTCTTACCAAGGGGTAAGACTGATTATCAGACGTATTACCCTTGACTAACTGGGTTGTGGAGGTCAGATAGGCAATCGCTCCGTGTAAAATACTGGTATTCAGCTGCATCCGGTTAGACTGGAAGCCGACTACAACATAGTTGGGAAAAGGCTTGGCCAATCCAATAGAATTTGCGCGGAACCGGCTGCCGGCCGGATTTGCGCGGGCGAAACCGCGGTAGGAAGCTAGTTTCATAAATAAAGCCGGGAGTTTTATCTGTCAGTCAGATTCTAATGAAATTGTCTATCGCTTGTTAGTGGCACCGCATCACTAGCTCAGTTGAGTTGCGCCATTCAATCGCTACGTCATTTCGCTGAGCCTTGCGGAGCGCTGTTACTTAGGATTACGTATTGTTTGCTATCAACTTAATTTCTATTTCTATTGATAGAACATTCTCGTAATTGAATTCGCTGTCTCTTTCTTTTCTAGTACTTTGATTCGAGTTCTTAGAGCATTGATTTTGTTGTTTTGTTTAATGGAATATGTGTCATTGGTACATTAACTAATATCGAATGTTGATTTAATTAATTGAGTGGAGTAAGAGTTTAATTTAGATTAAATGGTCGTGTGCTAGATTTGCTTGAAAATTATATAGAGACCCTAGAAGGCCAAGATAAGAGACGCTCAGAAAGGGTAATTATAATTTTTTAATTTGGCAACATTTTGTCCATTTCAAACCTTTGAAAGGTAAGTATCTACAGTGCGAACCCGCACTGGGCCTGTATGGTGGAATTACAGTCCATTCTCGCTCACCGAGAGGAGGCCTTTGCCCCAGTTAGAGATTAATTCTAGAGGTTCAGTGATAATACGTTGTGGAAATTCAAAAGTCTGTTGTAGGCTTCGAGAGACAGAACCCACTTTTCATACTTAAAAGGGCATTGTTACGATAAAGGAAAGTGGTGAACATTGGCCTTGTTGTTACAACCAGCTTAGGCTCTAAACAAGGGCAGTTGAGACGGACACGCGAAGCAACATCCCCAACATTCTCACCTCGTAGTTAGCACGACTGAATGACTAAACAGGGTGTCCATATTTAATCTGCGCGCCGCGGTCGTATCGGTTTAATGTGCGGCGAATGCATGCATAATTCAGAGCGCACCGAGCAACTTGGCATGGTGTGTTCCGCGGCATAATGCGATGGCTGAGTTACGCTTCCACGCCGCAAATGTTGGCGCCAACACTCTGTAATTTTCGGTTCAAGACGATTGTTGGCCGCATTGGTCATCACTGGCCCAAATAGGTGTGATGTTAGACAGCTGAACAATTTTTAAACAAACGGGGAATGTAGATGCATATGGTTTGTATGGGAGGTTATGCGAATTTTAAAGATGGTTTTGTCATTAAAATATTTGTGGGTCATCCTGGTATTACAGTAATTCTGATTCATCATTGTAACTGCTTGATTGGGACGATACTAAACTTCAATAATAGCCTCCAACGAAATATCGATGTCAAAATTACCTTCACACAAATAATTTCTGCAAACTTAAGCCACTTCTCTTTCGCTATCCAAGACACGGAATCTATCAAAACAAACAATCCTAAAGATACGTGGTTCCTAGTTTTTTCTTTAGCAATCGACTCATGTCCCTGGGCAGCGATAAATCGTGGTCATATTGTCCGTTCGCGTTTTTTCGCCATCCCCTATTCACCTGCGAGCCACGTATTTAATCTGGCTGTACTTCGCTTTGGCATGCATCCGCTCTCTTGAGGATTCAAACTTTAGGGCCCTATAACAATACGTTTGTTTTATGGCCGCTCTGCTTGGATGATTTTTGAGCGACAAATTGCTTCTTTGAAGTCGTAACGTTGTGTAGTATAATCATGAATCTGATTGTGTGAAGTTTAATGGGAGTATGTGTGAAGGAAAACATCGTAAGAAAATGGAATGGACTTTTAATTATATTATTTTAAGTCTGAACTTGCCAATCCGTCTTGAACAGGCATGGTGATCCTAGCAGTGGGACAGTCATAGGGTCAGAACTATTAAAAAAATATTTGACTTGAAAATTTTCTTCACACATACACGTTATACGGTTTTATTTTAAAAACAAAATGAAATGGACAGAATCGCCGGTAGGTCAATTTTATTCATATCGTTTTTACGAATATTATTCTCAAAGCGGATTCTCGAGGGTAATATTGTGAATAATATTTTATAATATTGAAAATGTTTCTCTTTTTTTCAGTAATTCCTTTGAGCTTTCACTGACCTGTAAAGCTTGGTCATATTTATTTTAATTTAGACCTGTTTACGGTATAATTGTTAAAGCGTCCATATAAATTGAAGCTTGCAATGATGAACTCAGTGAAACGTTACCAAACTAATAGCATCAGTGTGCCACAACAGAGCACTCAGGTACATTTACATTGTTTAACAAACCGCTAAAATTTATAAATATAGCAACCATTGTCAGCATTAAAATAATTGTCGCACACCCCTTTAACAACGTCGCGTTATTTGTGTTTAATTCTGTACACATTAACGAAATGAACATCGTTGTTCGCACAGTCCTAACTCAATTTATATAATGAATGCCATACATTACCCGTTTTCTGTTAACAATTCGCTATGAGCACTCCACTTGCAAAGTTTGTCTACGTTGTGTCAACAGCGACTGAGGTGGCATTCGTTGCTCTGACGCCGCGCCGCGCGGACGTCTCATATTTATTTTATTAATAAATATGTTAATACCGAGGTAAGTAGCGTCGCGTGCATTATTCATCGGGAACGGTGGCTCAGTTGACACAGCAACGGATAGTCATGCAAATTCAATCCGCCGAGATGCGGCCAAAAATTATCATAATTGTGACGTTTTTGTTTCTATACCTGCGCTCAGCTCGGGAAGTTTAATCTGAAGTTTGCCCGACACTTTTAGTTTTGTATAACGCCGTCATCACATCCCCATTTGCAATTCAGATGGTCGGAAAAGGCGGACGCGGGCCGGATCCGTTTCGCCTCAACTTCTGCCGCGCACTGCGGGGGATTTGTTTGAAAAATACGCAGGTCCCCGGTTGAGGGAACTCTTTTTCGTCTTTGTACACTGCTTTTCAGCGTAACGACAAATTGAATAATGTTGTAAACGTAGGAGCAAGTTTTCGAAACTTTCGCTTTGCTGATGTGAAACTGGATGTCGGATTTTCTTAATTCTTTTTTGTCGGACAGTGGGTCGGTTTAGTCGGGCCGGGGCGCTGATGTTTCAGGAAAGGTCGTGTTTAGTAGACAATGCGGAGTAGCGTCGGAACGTTAATGCATGTAAGATCAACTCTGATTAAGTCGGGTGACGTCAGACAAAGGATGGACATCATAATCTATCTGTGAGATGTATTTAAGTGAAACCAGAGCAGGGCAACACTGCGACGAGGCTTAGTCTAAGCGACGTAAATAACTAGCTTTATTTGCTCTGACGCAGGACTGCTCTGTAAACTGTTGTTATTAAACGTAATATTGTTCTGGACAGCGATCTTTAGAAACCTATAAAAGCGAAAATTGAGTTGTTCGCTGAATCGCTGTGTTCATTATCTTAGAATCATAATTATCTGTTTTAAATAGCAAATTCTATTTGAGATGACATAAATTTCTAAGACAATCATTAGGCTTTGTAGAAAAAACAGCAAGTGGTCTAAAATACCTTTTGTGAATGGTATTTATAAATAATACAGTTTAGAGCTCTACCTTTCACCTTCAAGCCTTAAAGCCATTTCTCCTAATATAATTATAGAAATATTCTTTGAACACCTCGCAAATGGGCTTCAAACAAGTAAACAGTCTTTAAATCGAGTAATACCCGGTCGTAACCGGATATAACCGGTTTTATTGCGCCTAGATTGGAAGTCAAACGTTTACAGATATTATGTGAGTTTTTATAGTGTCATCATCCTGTAAATACCTACAGGGTGTTAAACTTGGCCCTTGAATCGTAAACGTAGGGTGTCGGATCGCTTTTAAGCCTACCGATCAGTCTTTATGTCGCAACGAAGTGTCGTTTCGGATTTATTACATGATGTGAGCCTGTTAAGTGGGCCGTAAAGTTTTATGTAAAAGAAAATTTTACATAAATGTCCTTTGTAGTGGACAATGGTTTGCGAAAGGTATTTAAAGTGTCAGCTTTAGAGTTATTAGACATTTTAGTACTTCATTGAATGTTTACCGATAAAAGTCACTTAGCTACAGACGCCTACATTAGCTGGCCTAGCTTAGTACATTTATTACCACTGGCGTTTGATCTACTGTACGAATGTAACGCATATAGAAAGGAACCGGTTGGGAATATTCTTGAGCTATAATGTGTAATATAAATTTATTTTTAACTAAAAGAATCTCTAGCAATAAACTTTAGATTCTAGAAACACAGAGCAATCTTCTTTTAGTAGTGTTTTTATTCATTAAACCTTTTTAGCACTTTCATAATATTCAGTTTTATTGCGCGACTAAATGTGAATAAGGTGCCACTTTGTCAAATTTTTATAGGAGTGCGATGTTTTGCCGTGTGGTCTGTTTGCTCTGTCACATTCCGTGGGTGTTGCGCATGGGCAACCCAGTGTTAATAATAGCAATAACATTTTGCAATAAATTCTTGAAGGCTTTGAATGAATAGTATTTAGAGAATTTTTATTTGGCCTCACACGAAGACTGAAGTTTGAGGAAGTCAAAAAATTAAATAACTAAGTAATCGTTTGGCTTGGAACACACATGTCCACTTGCATTATGTTGGTCTAGAAATTGCATATAATCTAGCGGTCAGACAAGCCGCTTACACCACAAATAATCTAGGCTATTGCCATTTTGTCGCTACCAAACATTTGAATTCAACATTAACATTATTGTTTACTTATAAGCACTAATTATACCATTGTTTGAGAAACAACACTACTGCGCCTAAATGTACACTTTTGTGATACTTTTAAAATAAATGTATTTTTATTCTTATTTAAATTATCGTACTACTCTGTCTGTTTGAAGATGTCACAGATAGGATATATTTTTCAATGTGTTTACTGATTTTTTTATTCAAGCTGGCCTCGCCGTCTGAGTATTTATTAATTTAATAAATAAACTCTATCAAAACAGCGGAGACGTTGGCAAAAGAGCATAAAAAAAACATTTCGAATGTGACGTTCTATTTCCAAAATTCCTATTCAATTTTCGTACGTCTACGTCTGCCAATCAGCGCGAGGGGCGCGTGGGTCGCTTATTTCCGTTACGGTAGTGTTCGTGATTTTTTTTTCGCGGCTTGACGTGGACAAACTTGGTGCATTCATCACTATGTCGACAAGTAGACCTAAGAAGTGATCGGAATGTTCCCATTTGGTGTATTTTTTTTTCGGTGTGCCATGTGTGGGGCAGGAGGCATGGTCGAGTGTCTAGTATCTACTCAAACAGAATATTCACAAAGTATTTCATTAATATTTTCTTAAAATCGAGTAGGAACTTATCTTCGTGTTTCAAAGGGATAACTGCATGGTTTTTTGAAGTGATATTCTTAAATCTAATAATTTTTCCGTCTATTAGAGAGGTGCCGTCTATCTGTTTCATAATCTTAATCAAAAAGAAAAACTGTAGTATATCTACAAGAAATAAAAGCTCTTAACATAGGTACTCTCTACAGGTGTACCGCATCCAAAATGTAACAAAATAAATAAATAAATAGCTACTTCACTTCTAAACATTCGTACGTCTACGCAGAGGACCTATACAGGGGGATGTTTTAGCAAATGAGCGTTGGCTCGAAGTCGACGAGGCGCCAACTGAAAAATTTGTACCACCCGTACACATACAATCACATCCTGTAGGTTTGAATGTGTGAGTGTGTGGTGTAAACGGCATATTGCCGTTTTCAAAGTAATTCGTATTTATCGTGTAACAGAGGAGTGGAAGAAAAATACGGAATGCAAATTGTAAGCCAAGGAATACCCGATTGGATGTAATGGTTTCTAATAAGGAAATAAAAAGAGCTACAAAGCTTTAAGAAGAGAAATATTACCCTTATTCTAACACATAACATAACATCACGCCTGTAATCCCCGAAGGGTTAGGCAGAGGAGTAGTACACCTACATTTCGCCAGTTATGTTTAAGTCCCATGTAATAGGGGGCGAGCCTATTGCCATCAACCGGGCTCAAATTCAGACACCGTGGCTGCTACTGAAAAATTCCTGATGGAAAAACCCAATATCACTTTGCCCGGCCTAAGAATCCAAATTTTTTTTTTGGGACGGGAAATCATCAAATGACTCCTCCCGCTCCGGGCGGAGCGGAAGGGAGTGTCAGACTTTTACTGACTAAACCCATCCATGTTCCTTCTTTTGCCCTTTGTGTTCCAGTGCCGCGGTATCTCTTTCGAACAGTGCTGCAGCCCTGGCAGGGATCGGTCCTTGCGGGCCCCTCTTGTTTGCTGATATCTTTTTGAGGCGCGCGTGGAACACGAACGCGCCATCGACACGGCCTGTCGTCATAAGACGGACGGACGGCGAGCTAGCCCATTACTCTCCGTCCACAGGCCCGAGGAATCGAACCTAGGACTTCATACTCAGCAATTGCGCGTGGCGACCACTAGTCCAACGAGGCAGTCCCTTATTCTGAGTAACGCAACAAATCAGATTTTCCTTCAGAAAATTAACGGTTCCAAGATATATTGAAAGTTACGTCCACTAAACTAAATCTTTTTAATTATCGAGCTCGATACAAGACGTTAATTCAACAGCTCGAAATGCAATGAATGGAGGATTTCTAAGGATATAATCCGACCTCGAATCCAATCGTTTATACAACGTTTTTGTTTAATCAAAGTTTTAATTGGAGTATTAATACGCAGTACCTGGTAGTACAGGACTTGGAAACTCGGTATACATACATATTACGGGGAGGTTACGAGACTAGGGTGTGTTTGGAAACGGTACGTGTTGATATAGTCTATAGGTACATAGAATTGAGTCTATGGTCTAATTATTTCGACTTTTTTTCAAAGAACTGTCTCTCTAGATGTTCTATATCTAAAGGATACACTGTGTCTACACGTTCTGGCTTACCCTTCGGGGATTACAGGCGTGATGTTATGCGTGTGAACTCTTTTAAGTTTTATTTTAGAGGCCTATTTCTGAAAACCATAGCGCAAAAGAGAATAGAATAGAATAATCTTTATTTGCGTGAAATATGGTACATTCAGATGTTAAAGATAAATAGGTTCTACATATTCCGCTTACTAAAATTCAGCATGCAAATATTGCTATTTAAAAACTAAGTTAACAATTAAAGTTTAGATAAGCGAATTAATGATACGTGACCTTAGTAACATACTTTGTGGACACAAGATGTAACTTCTAAAATATATGTATGTACGCACGTACATGTGTAAAACTGACTTATTATGTTGCATTTTGTTTTATTTCGTCATATTAAACGAAAGTCCGTCGGGGACCGGGCGGTGCGCCTCAAGTGGACCTGGGCAGGACATCTGGCTAGACGCGGAGATGGCCGATGGAGCAAGGCTTTGACCGAGTGGTGGCCGAGGTTTGGCCAAAGAAACCAGGGCCGTCCTAGGGTCGTTGGGTTGACGATATCGTCAAAGTCGCGGGACCTGGTTAAGGGACGCACAGAACCGGGAAGTGTGGCAGAAGAAAGGGGAGGACTATACCCAACAGTGGGTGATTCCGGGCTGATATGATGATGATAATAATATTAAACGAAATATTCAAACAGCAATAAGACAATATTGTTATTCCTGTGTACTCATTACGTTACATAATCACTTAGAAAATCGTAACGTTACGGCACAAAACCTCGTTTCGTGTGTTTCCACGCCAAACTTCCAGCTAAAACCGTTTAAAGAGATTACTTTCGTTTTGTACAAATATTAAGGGACTGATTGAGTTGAAAACTTCTTAATTACGTCAGTCGTAGCAACATTGTTCTGATTGGTTCATTCGGAGCGGTGCGTGCGATACGGCCATGCCATTGGTTGAAACTTCCAGAATAAAGCTGAAATGTTTTTTTTTTTCATTGAATAGTGAGATATTTAAAGTGTTAGTTTCGTATTTTTGAAGCCGTGTTTGTAGTTCGAACATTGTAATCGATTGAGGATATGATGTGTTTAACGGTTTTCTAGTTAGGAAATGTATTTAATTCTCATTTTATTGGAGAGACTCTTTTTCTGGGTATTGTTATCCCCGAAGGATTAGGTTGGTTTAAAGGTCCCTTATTGGTATTGGAATATACTTACCTTAAAGCTTATTTAATTTTGGCGCTACGGTACAAGCTGCATCTTGCTGTTGTTCGACTGATTGATGCGAGTAATGCTGATGTTTGCTTACCTGAAACAAAAATATTAATAAAATAAATAACAATTTATAAATCAAATCTGTTGTGAACGGGCGTCGAGCCTCAAACGTCTTAGCTGAAATTCAGTAGCCTAATAACATAACATAACTTAATTAGGTAGAAGTGTACTTGACAGTACACCCTTTTGTTATGAACCGGGCATAGATCCAGACTTCGTGGCTGCTACTGAGAAATACTTGATAGAAAAGCCCAATAACACTACCCGACTCGGGAAGCGAATCCAGGACCTCTTGCTCAGCATTCGAGCACTAGACCATTAAGGAAGTCAGTATCTTAATAATAATAGATATACATCGAGATATAGACATCCGCAGCTTGGTTAAAGTTATATTTAAGGGTATATTTAAGGTCATAGTTAAAATATATAGAATAATAATGGGTAAAATTAGAATATTCTAAGAAAAGACCAGTTTACAAGCTTCTAGTTGCCAGACTATCATAGCAAATAATCTGATTCAGCACAAATCGCTAAACCAAGAAACGTTTTATCTCAGCTTATACAGGTTGTTGTTATAAACAACATCAGATATATCGTATCATTTTCACCAATCTAAGCGGTCCATTTATAAGGGGATTCGAGTGAAATGAAGCGGTGACAAATACCGGCCGCCATAACGTAAACATCAATACATAACTAAAATAAACTCGACCCAATATGACGGATGGGATCGTGTATTTTCTACACAAAAATATAGAATTATTGTTAGAAAAATATGAGATATGAGCATTTTTGTTATATTGAGGAATTTCTGTCCTATTCAATAGGTGTAATTTATAGTTATTTATTATATACAAAAAGTAGAGAAACATGTTTTAGTGATATGAAAAGGTTTTTACCTACAGCAGTGTTTCGAATAAACAATTTGAGTATGATATCTGTTGCTACGGCACACCAAAGAGGTTTCTGATGTTATTTTCGAGTGTCATTGTATTGTTGTAATGTGTGTTCGATACGAAACGTTTACAAGAGAATACAAAGGACTGTTTTATCATAAAGGACTTTAAAGGAATTTTAAATTATGTGCTACCCTTGTCGGTTATCAAAAAAAAAAATAACAACATGTATAAATGTAATTTTGTTTATATATTTTTTTAATTCGGCCTGAAGGTCTATTGTTGTGATTAATTATCATTTCCTAACATAGTATTTTTTTGTAAACTTTTGTTCTAACTTTCAACAAGAGCAAAGACTATAAGAGTTTCCCAACAAGAAAAGAAAACTTCAAAAACTTCAATAAAGTCATAAAAATTGGAACACACAGTTAATGGTCCACAGAAACGTCACTTTCATATCGGACGACTTACATCGCGCGAGTCTGAGGGTAAGTAAATATTTTTTTCTAACAAACTCATCAATGTACGTGTTTTCTTTGCATCGTTCGAAGTGCACCAAGCACCTCTTAAGGCGGAGTATCGATGTTTTTTTAAGGAGAAACGCACACGGTCATGTTTGCGTTCGATCATGAGTTTTGAAGTAAAATGGTGTCTCCGTCGTTTTGAAATGTGTGATGTAAGTGATGTGTAATGTTACTCTATTGCACGTGCCTGGTGGATGCTATTTTAAGAAGGTACTTAGCTTGCTATAAGACACTTGGACTAAATGAAGAACTGCCACCGGCAGCTTAGATAAGTAGTAAGACAATGACAAGACCAGGTGATCAATAATGTACAGTCATTGTCCAGTGATTACGACCGTTCTGCAACCAGGCTGCACCGGTTTGGTACAACCATAAATGACTAGCTACAAAAACGATACTTCTACTTTGCTGTAAAAATGTGGCTCCAGATAAAAAAAAATATTTTCCATTTTTTAGTTCTCACAATGCTGCAATGCGAGGTGTTCAAAAGCAGCTTTTCAGCAACAATTTGTTAAATTATGACAAAATTGCGTGCTAAGTAATATTTATTTAGTCATTTCATTTCTCCTGCTTGTAGTACAGTCACGAATATAACAGCTGGCACCCAAGTTAACTTTATAATTTCGACTACTGGGTAACAAATAAGTAAAAATACAAAATGGGGTTATGTTTTGACTTTAAAAACAATATTTAGGAAGATTTGTTACATTAGTCAAATCCTTTAGAAAAATACAGTTTACCTAATTATTGAGTTTTACACTAACAAAATTTTCAAGTCAATGTTATTTTTCAATGACTAAGTCATACCTTCCCATTATTTGCAGGATCTTTTCCTATTGACAACGATGTGGACGAAATTTTTGACGCCCTGTAATTCTTTTCCCATATTTATACTTGTACATATTTTATTTTAGATCTATTTTGTAAATATGTACAAACTAAATTCAAATAAAAAATTGCGGGATATTATGTTATATCTACGTAGTTTTCATTACACGCATACAAAGCTGTAGCCAACCCACAAGCACATACATTACAAAATAACAAAAACTGCATTACGTTAAGTAACCAAACACATTGTCCGCACATTAAAACAAATGTAAATTAATAAGCACACAACTACTAATTAAGTTTTAATGAAGTAATAAATTAATTTGTTAAAAATTCATTGGTAAAAACCGTTGGTGGGGGTTATTTGGTCCGCACGCTGTAAAATGGCCGAATGGTCGTTAATTTCGGTAATTGTTGTACACTTGTTATAAATTCAGGAGATTAAGCCATGCTGTTCCCGGCGTTGTGTGCTCACGGGTTTAAATTAAGACTGTATTACGATGATGTATCGAAATTGAAATTAAATATTTATTCAGTTCTTGTTGGCGGTGGTCGTTGGACAAGCATGGCTTGGGCAGTTGATGAGAGTGGCCGGGAATGGAAGGAAAAGGTTACAAAACTGCTATTTGTGCTCGTTATTGTGCGGTTTTAAGATCTTCCTACATTTTCTATGGAGCTAGAGAGGGCTTACTAGTGCCAAACATTGCCTTTGGGGCGCTGTGAACGATGATCTAGGTTTGTCTATACAGAAAACATAAAATTGTATTCAACTTAAAAAATAGACCAATCCTACACGAGTTTTAAAAACATTGCCGATTGACATGCTATTTAATCACGATAGAAATGCTCAAAATAAAATAGATACATAGATTCAGCTGTACAGCACGTTTGTTATCCCTCTGTCTATGCCCCGAACATTTTTCGTGCATTCAACCCGTACAAAACAAACACACGAAAATAAAACAGCAAGCATGACATCAACGCTATCTAATAAAAAAAATTAGATGTCATTCCATCGTGCAATCGTCGTAATGCAATCGTCTCAGGCGATAAAATAAAACGTCAATGCCTACGTTTAAATAAAAAAAGAATAACGTAAATTCTTACAGGCTGTACACAAACAAAGGCGAACGCCTTTGCCTCACATGAGGAGTGTTTGCAAAAATTTCGATCGCCTTTTATCCCCTGCCTCCTCTTAACCCCCTAACGCCCGTCGCGTACAATCATAAGTGTTTTCTTTGTGGATAGCGGAGCCAACAGCACCCTTTAACGTGTTTATCCTTTTCGGTCGAGCCTCCCCTTTATAAACGAATATTTTGACCCTGTTTTTATTTTTTATACTGTGTTATTGTAACTGAAATGTTTGTATGGAGGTATTCTGTTTACCAACATTGGAGTTAATGGACGTGCAGTACTTAGTACCTACACAACCGTCGTAACTGTGGAAGCAATCAGTGGCGAGTTTTTTAATGAAAAACGAACTGTGATCTGTTGTTTAGTCAATGTTGGGATTGTTTTTATTTCAAGCGCTAAATTGACAATTTAATACTTAAAACTAAATAAAACTGCATATCGTTGGCATATTTTTACATTATTTAATCACTTCTTGTAAGTATTGGTCCTATGAACAACAAATATTGAAAAAAAATCTTGAAATAAAATTTCCACAAAATAAAGTCACAACATCATTTAAAGTTAAACCTATTTTTCTATTACAAGCAAACACATTTAGCACCTATCTAGAGGCAAGACATTTCCTAATTTGGTAATAGAATTTCGGTTTGTTAGTGGACCACGCGCTGGGAATACGTACCACGTACGTGGTCGCTGCTGGCGATGTGTGGTCGCACTTCCAGCGAGGAATGTTCATTAAATGGCAACGTTACTGTTTGTATGTTGGTAGGAAAGTAACATGTTTGGGGCCGTCTATTAAAACCTTTCTAAGTTTTTTTTTATGTCTCGCATTTTGAAGAAAGTTTTCGTTCATAGAAATTTCTTAGTTACAGCGACTAACAAAAATTCATTCCGACATCCATTTATAAACGAGTTAAAAGGCTGATGATCAAAATACACGAAGGAAATGGCTTAGCAGTTTGAGCACCTCTAGTTTATATTGATCATTTTCTTAATATTCATAATATAGATTAAGCCAAGTCAAATTAGTGCAATAAAACAAGGGTTTCTTTTTTGCTTTGGCAACAGAACCCTAAAAATAACCATTTTCTAATTCTAAATAATAATACTGCAATACACTCCAACGGACATGGATGTAAAAAATTCAGTAATAATTTAATATAGCTTGTCGCTGCAACTGGCACCACAAACACCGTTGTTGCACGTTTTGCCGGAGGCACCGGTGGATTAAACGGATTACACACCACGGGATACGCGTGTTTTTATCACGTAATAGCTGCCAAAGTCACCGGTTTATATTAAATTGATAACGTTTTATTTGATAGTAATTATACATGTAAGGTACAGAGGGCTGAGGAGCGATTTAGAATTCATTTATAAGTGACGATAGCAAGGAAAAGGAGTTAGGTGATAGTAGGAAGTAATTGACCGTGTTTGTAGGTCAACTCATAAAGTAGGTATTGATCAAAATAATAACATGTAGGGTGTAGTTTAGAACAAGTGACGACACTTAAGTACACTCGGAATACTTTGGTCAGAACGAATCTTGCTCTCATTTATTGATGGGAAAAAATCATTTCACCACTGTGTGAGCTTTTTAAATTCATCATTTCATTCGTCTAAGTCATAAATAATTGTTACAATATTATTAATACGAAGGACATAATTATTTACATGAATCTTAGAAGCCAAACGTAAATAGGGATCTAAAAACAATTCTATGTGTTTTTGACCATCAAAAGGACTTTTTAACAACCTCATCGAAACAACTATTTTGATAAGAGATAAGACGACATTTTTTACACAAAATATGATATAACAGCTAAAATTTGTATTAAAAACCTTTATCAGCTGTAACTGGGGCCCCAACCCTCCGCTGCACGTACCGCCCGAGGCGTCGCGGATTAAATGGATTACAAGCGAGACACGCGTGTTTTTATCACCTTATCATTACACCTAGATGCCGAATACAACGTCCGGTACTCTCATTGTTTTACTTATTTGTTTTTTTTTGTACAAAAAAAGATATATTTATTGTTTTTAATACGAGTTTTGTTTCTGACACGAGCATTGATGGGTTGGATAGAGGAGTTGTGTGTTTTTGGACACCTATGCGTTGTGATATGCATTTGTTTTTAATGACACACTTTTTGTGAAGAAAATGATGATTATAGTTTTGTTTTGTTTTTCTTAAAAGGCTTGCATTCTATCAGTTGGTCTTTGAATGTATCTACCTTTGAAGTCGAACTAGTAAGTTTGATGTTCTGCTTACATAACATAACATCACGCCTCTGTAATCCCGGAAGGGTTAGGCAGAGGTGTACCTAATAGTACATACACCCACATTTTACCAGTTATGTTTTTGTCTCATGTAATAGGCAGCGAGCCTATTGCCATCAACCCGGCACAAATCCAGACTCCGTGGTTGCTAATCAGAAATTCCTGATGGAAAAACACAATAACACTGCCCGACCCGCGAATCGAACCCAGGACCTCATGCTCAGCAGTCGCGCTTGCGACCACTAGACCAACGAGGAATCGACTTCCAATTTCATCCTTAAAATCCAGTTAACTTCTATATCAATTTAATAAGCGCTAAAACGTAATACTTCGTAAATAATTATCTGCTTTAAATTTTAGTGAGGATTCCTGAAACTATAACGGCATCAAAGTTTACTATAGTTTGCTTAAGTAGTGCTAGAACCCGCATTAGTTTCCTAACTATCCGTAGCTGAGGATTGAATAACGGCGTACCCTTCAAGGAAATGACGTGTGGGTTCTCTCGTATCTAGTAAGCACCTAACTGGTAGGAATACTATAAGAGTAATGTTTCGTTGAGTTTTCAATGTAATTTTGTAAATAAATTGTATGCGTTCCAGAAAAAAACATTACAAATTCCATTTTATACAAAACTTACCTTTAATCTTAAAGGATTGCTAAAACCGGTACGGACAAATTGCGGACACGGCACCGGACACTGACACTGACAGATTTTTCAGTAAGTATTTGTATGGAGATACCCGCATCCCTAATTTTATCGTATCGGTTTGACAGATACTTTACTCAGGCCTACATTCAGATTGATTAGGAACTTGAAAAAATTTGATTTATTCATAATTAAAAAAAAAGAACTAGTCATATTTTGGTAAATAAATTGACCCTTTGTATTATTATTTGCAAAAATAGTTTTCAAAGAAGATTACTTTCATTTAAAATCGGACGACACGCAGATGATTAACGAATATAATTACGTTACTTAATTGTATATTAAAAATGCCGACAGCTGTTTACTTAATCTGGGATATTTAATTTATAAAGCTTATCGAACAGCGCCATCTAGTTGAATCACCTAAAACCTTGACTTAGGAAAATAAAGTAAAAGTTATTGTATAGGATGTAACGGACATCGATTGGAGAGAAAGGATCTAGAATTATGCAGGTTACTCGTAAATTTTTCTAACATTTCAATATCAGAAAAGGGTAAGCAAATGTTGATATTTATTTCAAAGTCAGTCAGTTTGAGGTTAACTAAAAGACGGTAAAGTCAGAAAGCGTGCGTGTGAACACTAGAATTCAAAATCAGTTATATATCAAAACCTGGACAATCTACCTTGCGTAAAAGGCTCAAACTACACGGTCTTGTTCAAAAACAGTAGCTCGCAACACTTATCTATAGCAATTAATCATTTTTATTTGTTTAAAGCCACCAAAACTGTAATATGCATAAATTAATACTAAAGTACCTGTTTCGATCTTGTTAGAGCTGGTCGGGCAGCCATTTTTATCATTACACGTTTATAAGGGCCAGTCACGGCATGCGAGCTTCATAATTATATTGCTACTTGAACTTTATAGCATTATATGAAGTCATTATACCTTTGAATTTAATGTTTGTGCTGTTCAAATATAGATTTACTGTTTGAATTGTTATGTGATTAGTGTAATCGCGTTGATAAAAGGTGAAAATTGGTGTGAGTTAGGTCTTTATTTTTCAGTAGGTACTTATGAAAGTGAAGATGGTATTGTAGCTGCACTGCGAAAGCAGCATCGAACAAAAAGTACTACAACGCCATCTATGATAAATGAATTCCTGAATCGCGCAGTTGCAGTTATCCGCGACTTATGGGTATTTAGAACATCCCAACAAAAGTGTCGGGCAGTAGCCCACCAGACACAACACCCCTTTTCTATGGCGTATGACGAAGTTTACACCCTGTTCTTCATAACCCTAAATTATCAATAATATTAATTCTTGTGGATATCACAAGCAAACTATTTCAGTATGTAAATAAAAATGTGGATGTGCTACGAGCTACGCGCTATGGCGTAGCACATGTTGTAGCACTGTTCATTTTCAGTAAAGTTCATCTAGTTGTTTGCATACTATAAAAAAAAATGAGTTAGATGATTGGCAGGGGGCGAAAACGGTTCGTTATTATTTATGTTAAAAAAACAATAGAGAACTACCTCCCCTCCCTTTTTACTCAAAGCCAGGTACAACTATTCCTTCTTTATCGCGGAAGTAAGGGAGGATATCCTCATAATCGTCAGAAAAACGTTCACAAAGATTCCTTTTAAGCATGTCTCAGTTGAAGGTGATCATTATACATTTATAGACGACTGGCTGTGAAAGATTCCTTCGACATGCAGACATCTTTAGGATAATTTTCAAAAGCTCGTCGCCTTGCGGAGTTACCGCACCGTGATAATATAATGGTCTGGTCCTAAATGTTTTGGAAAAGTCGCGTCGCGAAAGACCATTTTCTATTTTGTTGGGATTCTAGCGAAAATGGGAGAAGATCAAAGGCTATTGTTGCAAAATGCGGGTTGTGTTTTAATTATGATAATATTTTCTTTGTAGAGGTCTTCATAGAATTGAAAACTGGCACAAATTTTACGCAACGCCTGGTATGTGTTATTCAAATATACGGGTACCTACCCACGACAACATGGTCTGCAAGATACCGATAGTTCCTTTAAGTATATTACCGAAATCAACACAATTTTCAATACATGCAGCCAACTCCAAGATTGGAGGAATGAATTTTAGCCGGCGAGTTAATTTCAAAGCGGTAAATAAATGACATTTTGGAAGACCGCGTAAATGCTGTTCGTTTATTAATTCTTGGAACTGTTATAATTAAGCAATAACAAAATATTTATATTACCTAGAGCGGT
The DNA here is from genome assembly GCA_950022335.1 of Eurois occulta. NCBI lineage: Eukaryota > Metazoa > Arthropoda > Insecta > Lepidoptera > Noctuidae > Eurois > Eurois occulta. Next base: position 4,417,906 of record OX465486.1, read on the forward strand.
TTAGCGAAATTTCTCGTCAGAGTGGTTGCAATTTAAAATATACCTCACACACACACAAAAGATAACGAAAACTTCCAGATTAAAGCTGAACAGGCGAATAATAATAGACGAAAACATTATAATCCCCCCCCCTCCGCCCCGCTAGCCCTCTCCATTACCAAGCGTTTTACTTGGCGCGGATAAATTACACAGTTATGAATAAATTTCGCATAAAACTCGGAACTGCACCTTTACATGACGAAAGAGTAAGCAAGATGGCCGATTGGGGGCGTTAGAGTGGGACAGACAAACCGGCAAGTCGTAATACGAAAATTTCATTAAGAAGTCAAGCCATCCCGAACAGTTTTGCTGATATCTAGAATATTCGGGCGTACTTATTAAGACGTGGAATATCTTCAATTTCTGCAGATGATTTTAATATAGTAGCGCTTTGAGATTTAATTATGTTATGAACAATTTCGTGGTTTGATGAAGTTGGTATTAATGTGATTAAACTTTTCTGTTTTGTCATCGATTTGAGAAGTTATTATGAGGTTAGATGACGCTGGGGAATTTATGGAGCGTAAGTAATGATAATAAAGTAGATAAGATTTGTTTATGATGAAAAAATATGGTTGTTGTGCGTGGCTATTTCAGCTCAGCTTCTTATAAACATAAATTCTATTTTGACAAAAAAAAAAGTAAACAATTAACTATTACAATTATTAAAAAATAAACTGGCTAAAAGGAGTCATGAGATGACGACTAAAAGAGAAGTCACAACAAGAAGACAATCTGCGTCGACCCCAAATAAATTAGGATAAGGGCTGGAGAATGATGATGATTTTCAAAAAACATTTACAAAACTTTTTTAAAACATTAATAAGAGCATGATACGATGATTATCCGTTTACCAATCAGGACTAAAAACTTCGAAAAACGTTCGAAACACACCCCACATTAATTACGGTCGTGACGTAAATTTTTCCAGTTAATCAAAAAAACTGTCGGACTTTTCTGAGGGTAGATGTATCTCTCGTGACGTCATTAGCGACCTACCGAAGCGCCGAAGCACCTAAGTTGATTTTCGAACGAATTTAATTTAATTTACAATTAAACCGTGGTCCTCTGTTTATTTTTTCGGAGCACTGGCTTCTAATTTTGAATTTCGATGGAAGTTTGTTTTTCTTATTTTTGTTTCCGTTTGTTTGTGTTGCTGGCTGGGAACAATTTGTTATTTTAAAATTCGATGTGTGTGTCTGTGTTGTTGGGGACATGACAAGGTGACTTTTGGTTGCTGTTGGTGCCGAACTGATTTATAAAATATAATAAATTCATTTTTTTTTTCTGTCACGTCAATCGATTAATTTTGACCTTTTCAAATGTTTTATTCCCAAAGGACAATGACCAAAGTTGGTACCAAAAAGTCTCGCGCCTCAAAACCAAAATATTATAGTAATTAGTTTCATATTTTTTTACGGCATTACGCGTCGGGGATTTGATTTTTGAACTGGAAATATACTTTTCGAGTTTAAAAGTACGAATATTGTTTTACTCCCTTTATATGACGTTCCGTTTCAACTGAATATAAATAACGTTCCGTTTCAATTGAACAAACCCATGTCTGTCGAGCGGACTCTAAAATTAATTACAATTAAGTAAGATCAGTACACCAAATCGATTTAGTTTGGTTTATTGCTATTTGCAACAAAATTGATTTTCTCAGCCTAAAGATTTTGATTTATCGATTACATCCCTAAATCCCGACTAGTTTATAGCACTTGGTGGTTGGTGGTGGTTGGTGGTGCTCTATGGTTTATAGTTATCTTATCTGTGGCATCTGACATTTGTACTGTACTGACTGACTATTGGCAATGTAAAGGTCTAAAATAAAATCGAGTTTCAGTCAAGCATACTGTGGTTGTTACTTTAACTCGTAATTCTTACTAATATTAGTGTATTACGCTGTTTTTAGAGCAATAATGTAATGTATGTGTGTTAAAATACGTCGTTGGTAGCGTCGAAAAAATAGACCTACTTTTTAGGTTAGTTTCGATTTTATAAAATAACTCTAAAACGCGGGTTTTTTTTTCAAAAATAATTTTTGTAGGAGTTAATACGATCAGTGTAGTCTATAAAAAACAAGGTTTGATTTTGATGCAGCATGGTACGGGATTCCATACTTCCATGAGCATTCTCTTTTAAAATATTTTTTACAGGTGACAATTTACGGACACCTACAGACGGCCCAATTTTCATTGCCTATTAATCTTACAACCCATACAGTATCAGATCCCAATTGACATTCAAACGCCCTCAAAAATTAGCCACAAAAATGCGTGCACACGATCACACACCCTCTCTCATCCTATTATACGAATTATCATATCAAACGGTAACCGAAGCATTCGCTATGAAAAAAAAAAACAATCATTCAAAACCTTTCATCCTCTTATTAGAGAGAAAGGGTTAGTATTGCGCGGGAAATATAATTTTGCTGCTGGCGTAACCAGATTTCAACTTTAAAGCTTTAGGATAAAGTCGCTTTGTTCTGTTGCCTCACGTTTGTTATGATGTAACGAGCTTACCTCGCATCGCAATCAAAGGTTCGCCTATTTAAATAAATCTAGATTGAAATTCACAATGGAGTTTTAAGGGAGTTGTCGTCAGTCGTTATCGGGGCCGCATTCGGGTAGTTCAAACGGGTGCAAACGGGTTACAATTTATTGGTCCTCGTTTTGCATTCTCGGGGAAATAATGTTGTTACAGACTTGTGTATTCGTATGAATGGGTACAGTTACGGAATAAAGTTTGCTCGTTGCCGCGTGGGGTACACAAGCTATGTACTTTTATCCTGAGAATCCGTGTATGTGTTCAACTTTTTATATCTTTTTTTCTCGGGTTCTATATTAATCGCTATAGACTTGTTTAAACTAAACCATTCATATGGTAATTTTTATATTCGTCTTATTTTCATTACAGTTTATCTCAATATATAAACCTGAAAGACACAAACAAACACAGCAAAATAAAAAACACGAAAAAAAAAAATGTTCGTTCATCCGCCTCCGGCCCTGGCGATGGCGGGGAGCTACCAAAAATTATGGACATTACTTTTGCCAGCAAAATTGGGTTACCGATGGCTATGTAATGAAGTGCTGAACTTTCAGGTCATGTGTAGAGGCTTCCTGGCGTAATTGCCTCTGATATAGTGTGCCGCCGAATCCGACCGAGCGGCCCCAATGATAATGGGTTCCCCCCATAGTTTTAATCTTCTTTATAGGTGACCCTTTCGCTAACTTTAGAAGTCGTTCCGCCCCTATTATTTTATGTTTGTATGCGTGTTCGCTTGTGTGTGTATTGAAACGGATACCGTGGTTTAGGCTTGTTGGTGTCTGTGATCGTTACAACTTAGTGCTTAGATAAACTGATTTGATAGGGTTTAGTAGCCGCAGCTCTGAAAGTTTGTAATGGGTTTGTAACTAAAATAAAGGGCTGGAATAACGTGGTTCAGAGTTTTATTTAGTGGGGAAAAAGCCTGTGTGTCTTTTTTTATTGATATTTAAGAGCACACAATCTATACTTTGTAAACTAAATATTGGCTAGACTTTTTTGTGGAATTGTAGTTCTTTAGCAAATAGAAATAAACTGAGTCAACAATATTTCTTTTAGCCAGCCGCGTTTTAGGCAGCAATAGTCATGTGGAATTCACTAACTGAATCAAATTATCGTGCATCAGTGTAAATGAAGCTCCATTGTAACCAAACAGCTCCGTATACCTCTACCCTTGGTCCTTAACAATCCATTTTACAACAACAATGCAATCTTCCCCTCTAGCACTTAGATAGTAACAAGTAGGTAGTTTCTGATGTTATAAATCTCAAACCAAAAACCCAATGAGCGATGATTTTTCAAAGCGAATCAGGGTGTGCGAGCGACATAAGCGCTACAATTAATTTAACAGGCGTCTCCGCTTGTGCTGTGGGTGGTACAAGAGTGGTGCACAAGCGATCTGGAGCGATGTGTTTGTTATGTTGCTGTATTAAAGGAAGCTATAAGAATAAGAATAATTTATTGTTTATAAAAGTACATTCAATGCATTGCTATAACATACCGTCTATAAAACATATTAGGTAAATATATTCTGCTACTACTATATTAGTTGTCCACAACGCTGATTTGAGAGCATGAGCACAGATGTGCCTTTACAGCAAGTACCAGAAGGGCGTGGTCATATTTCAGAACATCAAACTGAACACCTTTCTTCATTTTTATTCTTTATTGCACACAAAATAACAAATTTGGATACAAAAGACCAACCATCAAGACCTCCATAAGACCAACATCGAAATTTCGAACGAAAAAACAGCTGTTCCATACATTTGGGTGGAGCAGAAGTTTTGTACTGGTCAGTACACCCACATTTTGCCAGTCTCCACTACTTCCATCATCATCAAAAATCGTGACATAATTTGTACGTTAATGTTGAAGTACGTTTTTACAGAAAAGTACACTCAGAGTTTGTGTCATAGATTGACTTCATGTTTAAACTAAAAACTTGCGAGAAAATTACCAGGTCACTGTTCCGATTTTGTATCAAAGGGCCAATAATAAGTGTGAACTTTTTGTACGATTTGACAAAACTAAACATGATCGAGTTTTGGAAATATGGCGATTATAATGTCTTACTACATCATGAACCAAGCTAAGAAGGTTACGATAGACCTCATAGACAATAGTATTAGGTACTTGATAAAGCAGATACCCGCCTTGGTCACAAAAAAAACATCAAGATAACCTACAATAATCACTTATGGACAGGTAAACAAAAGAATTGATCCAAATCCTAATCACAAAACCGCCTACATGTTCTAACTTAGAGTAAGTTGGGGGTAAACTGGGGCAAAATTGTGAGACATTAATCTTTAGCTCACGCGAAAAGTATTGTACAGATAGCGTGGGGGACTGAGATGTTTGTCCCGACTTCCCCAGCTAGTCAAAGTGGTATACAATGATTACACAGAGTCTGGGAATGAACTGTGTTTAAAGATGGTATTAATCCGGAAATTATTTGCATGTAATTTTAATAACAGCTGCGTAATTTTAGACTACCACTAACTTACTAGCCTCTATTGTGCTAGGCAAAGATCTCCCCCTCGCTTTTCCATACAATTCTGTATTTTTCTAGATTTAGACTGTTTTATTGTATTTGGTGCAGAATGATAGTTAGATATTTATCGTCATAGTATGTACCTGCTAAACTCTTATTGCCTCATAAGGAAGGTTCCCTTTACAAGGAAAAATAACCGCTGATGATTAATTATCACAAGAGAACATTCATTTCTGTCACACCACATCGTACTTAGTTTTGCAAGTATGTAGGCTGAAGCCATATGATTATCTTATGGCAAAAGTTCCCAAACAATGATAGAAATATGGTTGAACACAAACAAACAAAACTCTCTTCATAAAATTAAGTATAGTCGTAAATTCCCACATACCAGTGTGGCGCTACCTTTACCAGTATTAGGGTTCCGTAGCTAAAAGATTAATCGCAGTGCTCCGTAGCTACACATTAAGTAAATTTCTAAGCAACACACATATAAATCGCGCTTAACGGGCGTCGTTGAGAAAACTGTAGACTTTGGCCTGTTTCAGCTGAATTCAGAATTGTTTACAGTTCAATTGTTGATATTAATTGTTTGAATAAAGTTTGTGTTGCGCCTTTGTTTTAATGTGAGTTTATATTGTGAATACAAAAATGAGTGAACGTTTTAATGTTCATAGTTTTAACAAGCCAGTTAGGTCATCTGAAGGTGCCTCTAATAACTTTTCTAAAGATGAAAAGGTTTATATTTACGACTGTATTACAATGACAAAAATACTTGAAAACAATATAAAACATAGAATCGGGGACATGACTATCAAATAATTCACAATAAAGTTTCGAAGATGTTACATGGAAGTGTCCAGAATAACATCTATAAAGTATAGGAAACAAGTGGAACGTTTTGAGATCGTATCCGGCGTCCGCCGTGCCTACAGTGCTGCAAGTTGGCAACACTATCCAGGTCATTCCAAATATCAGACATTTACTACACAAACCATTTTCCAACTACGACAAAATACACTTTTACATCAAATTGTATTACTCTGACTCCAAACGTTTGCATAAAGAAACTTAACACGGAGTAGTTCTAACGAAACTGGAGCACATTCCAGCTTCACTCGCCAATAGCGAGTAACAGATTGCTCTAAAATACACCAACTAACTTTTGAATTAAAAGCAATGCGACAACTCTGTGTGCTGTTATTCTGCTATTTCTCATTTAGCCAACGACTAAACGCGGATGCGTCTGACATCGTGGCTTCGTAATATCCTGTCACTACATTGACCTATTTCTGGCTGAACACGACCCGACACAGTGTCGCACTGTGCACCCCCTACGCCTAAACTTACCAGCCGAACCGCCGTAAATTAACACAGCAAGCTTCTGTGGCGCTTGTTGGAAAACTTACACTGTAACATTACTTAAATCTTTATTACGAAAGCAATAAAGGCCATATTTAACGCTGTCAAAGGTTTCGTCGAAATTAAAGCGTTGAAATGAAAGTTCGGTTGTCTTTTTGGGGTGGCACTCGAGGTCTTGAAGAGTTTACTTAATGGAAAACGCTCTTTTGCGGTTTTAACTGGAATACTGTCTTACGAAATTAATTATCTATCAATTACAATATTTTAAATCTTTTTTTGGAGTCGGAAATTATATCAGAAGAAACTTTTCTCAGAAATATTTTTTTTCTTCAATAATTTTGGTTGTATTCAAGTATCTGCGGCTAGTTATTTTGAAAGGATTTTTAAGAAACTTATATCAGTACTGAAACATTATCAAGCTAGGAGTGAGTCCTGAAACCCGCTAACACCGCTATGCTGAAGAAGTCCCCGTACAAAAACATAGATGGCGTTACCGTCCCTTGCTGAAAAATTCCATGCAAAGGCATAAATAATTCGTTCCAGCAAATGCACGGTAAAACGTAAAATAATTCTTATCACTGTGACCCAAATACAGGCGTATTAACCTAAAACCAAAGCTTTTTTTTTTTTTTTTTTTATTATTATTCTTCTCAAACATACATATTTTTTGTTCTACAATTTACTCGCCAAACTTTTTAGTTTGATGGCGAGAGGCGCCTGTTTTTACATACACATGTTATACAAATAATCTATTCAACAATTGACCTTAAAAACTATTACACAACTGTTACTGTTACAGTTCTTACTATAAGATGTGAATTTATTTCTCGGTAACGGCTGAATCCTCGTTACCGAGAAATAAACTCCTTAATCTTGATTTTAACATAACTTTACTTAATTTAGGAATGTGTCTTAGCATATCTACTTTATTAAATACTTTTGGTACTAAATACTTTGAAATTCTTTCCCCATAATAATTTGTTATTTTTGGTTGAACTAGTCTTTTCTCTCTTACACTTCTTGTATTATATTTATTTTCAATAGGAACTTTATACTCTTCACTAAAATAGTTTTCTAGGCTTATCAAATAATCAACTTTCTTATCTATAGGTAGGATTTTACAAATGGGGAATAATTTTTCATATTCTTTGTTACATTCGCTACCGTCCGTATGACCAGTAGTACTCGTAGTTAATTTATTGTAGCGTATATTTTTATGTTTTTTACTTTATCCATAGAACCCTTCTTTAATGATTTCTGGGAATATATGGGGCGGTAAAATAAATAGTTACTATCCGTAACGAAAGTATGACAAACTGATTTAGGTTGCGATGAATCGGTTTTATTAATTCAGTTAGAAATGCTGTTGACTTAGGTCTTGGAATAGGTAGTTGTATGCCTTTTGTGTTAAACTCTTGGTTTTTAATACCATTTTCCACTTTCATAGGTTTTATAATACAGAGGCGAATTTTACGAATAGAACTGATCGTGATCAGAATCTTTAAACTGCGTTCAAGAGCTTTCAGTATCCTCATTGTTATGGAATTTTGACACCGACAGCTTTTGAACGCAGTATGAATATGCGGTTTGAATCCTGTTAAATTAAACTGGTGAAATTTGATCTAGGACTAAGCGAACCAAAGGACCTAATGTAAGTTCACGTTCAACATTGAGCTAGAATTTCATGCTTTTCTATTGATAAATAAATGGCAAATCTATTAAATAATTAGTAACAGCTGTTCCATTTGGACATAAATTATGGACGCGACGGGAACATAAATATCCGTGTGTCATATTACGGTAATTAATACTCGATTATGCATCTCTGCTGACTATAAAAATATAGACCGATTATAAAAAATATTCCGCGTCGGTAAGTACAATATTTGGATGTCTAGATGCACATCAAGCTACTACAATCTGTAAAATTTCTTTAATAGATTTTCAACTTTATGGCTAAAGCATAACATGCAGCATGCATGCATGGTGGTGGTGGTGGTTCAAGGTTGATTAGGTTAATTTTACAGTTTCGGGTAGCTTGATGTGCTGGCATCTGTATAATGATGAAATCCATTTCTAGACAACTTAAGGGGTAACAAAAATGGGCGAGCGTTACATATTATGTTCACATCTAAACAAAAAAACTACTTATTTCTACATAAATGAAAATTAAGCACCAATTCTAACAAAAACAAGAAAAAAACAAAACAGTAGAAGAAATAATATTAAGGGCAATTATAGGAAGAGGCCCGATTTCAGAGGTACTACGTAAGCACAATGAGAGGTATTAGGACTATTCGAAGGCACAGTCCATAAAATAAGAAGGTCAAGCCCCGTCCTAGAATCGGGGCTCCGAAGAAAGGCATCGGCCAAATTGGTAGTTAAGACTCCAGAGCAGACGGGCGACTGGGTTTGACGCAGGTGAGAAAATAATGAAATGACCGCTGTGATCCTTCAAGGGCTCACGAATTTCGTGTCGTATTGGAATTTGTCGTATTATTACATTTGTGTGGGAGGTAAGTTCTGATATGAAATAAATTTTCTGTTTCTAGTGACCTAGCATTTTCTCCTATTTCAAGACCATTTATCATTGTCTATTTTTACTAATATGGATTGTTTGTGTTATGTTCGTTGAATCTGATACACAGACACACAGCACTCTTGAAGTTTTTTTTATCAGTAAAATCGCAAGTCTACGCTCCCATCCTTCGGGTGCGTCGAATTTTTCGGTCGGTCATTCGCGTGACCGCTTCGCATTAGTGCAATGAATCAAATTGAATAAGGCCGTGGTCACATCCGCGATTGGAGGAAACGCCCGTCGCTTTGCTAATAAATAATCATTTTAACTAGTCGTGCTACTGAACTCGTGTTAATGGAGTTTTCAGGCGCACTACTTTGTTTAGATTACGAATTGATTAGAATATACCTGTTTAGGGCAAGGCGTGAGCTAATGGGCAGGCATTTGCGGTAATTGATACAATTGCTATATGTCTAATTGTGAGCTTGATACCCCGTCTGGTGTGCACTAAGTGATTAGAAGGAATTACGTAACCATTTATTTCTAGCGACCTCTGGAAATGTACTATTTAATTGTTATGATTCACTAAAATGCTTTGCGTACTTTGCTACTCAATTTCTAATTTAGTCCAACTATTCGTAAAGTGTGGGCAGTCAATCCGCTTACTTCAACAAAAAGCAAACTAAGAAACGTTTATTAATTTTAACTAACTTTCATCGACACAAAGGGATAGTTATAAATAGTTACAAAACGATACCACTGTCTGCTTTCGTTATTGACGAGTTTCAATTCGCACTATACCATTAACAATTACTTGGTGCTCAAACCACTAACCCTAAATTGAAGCTCGCACATTTCAAACAATATTCCAGCCAACACTTTCGCCGCTGTGTCATTATGAGAGGTCGTAACGACCCCACAGTGCAAGGATTAGGGCGCACTCGCACACCAAGTTCAAAGTCGTACTCTGAATTAATAGGGTTATTGTGGCAATAAATACGGGAGGCGCCTAGTTTGCGGTGGCCTGTGGTCGGATAAATCAAGTGGGCGAATGCCGCAAGATGTCCCGTGCTACACCCTTCCGTCTCTCAGTGGGCTGTGGTCACCGGTAGAGGAGATAGCGGCTTAAGGAACTGAGCTTTTGAGACTGTTCTCTTTCCTCCAGAAGCCACTAATTGCATGAGCATTATTGAATAGAATATTTTCATTGAAAGATACATCCTTTTCTTTGTTCTTTTGCGAACTTAAAGTAAACAATGATTTCAGAATACCAATATAAATAATAATTTTAAACAGTTTTCTCAAACTGTTTAAAATTATTATTTATGTGACACTCAAAAAGATAGCATGGGATGTATTTAGTAAACTCTTCACACTTCTTTCTCCCTTTAAAAAGCGCATATTTTCTTAGAAAATTCGCTCTAATTTACAACTTGGGCCAACTTTTCAGGCCAAAACAGCCAACTAAAAGGCCATACTAAAGTGAGCGTAGCGGTGTATTGGCCATGTTATATTGTTGAATGTACTGAGCTCATGATACCCGTATGTACCACTCCACTTATATAGATACATGAGCGAAATACTTGTGTAATTTTAGCTATTGTTGAGTTTCAACCAAATTTTATTAAATGAAGGATTGAATCGGCTTTACATTTTTGGAAACAAATAAAACATTTTTATTGTTCTACGGTTTCTGTAACATCATAAACTATTGTTCAAATTAGTATTGTACAAGTAAGTACAATGGGAAAATTACGAAAATTATGTAGCATTAAATTATAATGAAACAAAGAGGATGATATTAAATATGTAGTACCGAAATAGCTCAAAGAGTAAATCGTTTCAACTATTCGTACCGAGGACAGATTGGCACACAATTATTAATTTAATTCTGTACTTGCAAATTGTGGAAATTAATTGACGAATTTTGAATTGAAATGTGTGTTTATTAAGCCTATTTATGCAACCAGCAATGATTTCCAATTGAGCGAGTTTTTCCTTTTAATTTCTTATCCGTAGTTCATCAACAATTGAAATGGACCAAAGAGGTCACAATTTATGCGAGGACGAAACCACCTGAGGCCCCTAAAAGCTAGGGGTGACTAATTTATTGCAGCTTAATTTACTGGACATGTTTTATGTACGCCCTGGGGGTCCGAAAGAATGTTCCGGCGTGATTTGCATGTGTTCACGTCTAAGTGGCCTTTAGAACTGGACAAGGCCCACTGGCTCGTGTGGCCCATGGCGTTGATGTATCGTGGCCGGGAATAGTATAGCGAATTAGCTGTGTGTGTGTCGCCTTAATAGTTTTAACCCTTGCGCTGCTTCGGTTTAATGTTTTGGACAGCCCATTTTAAATAATTAGCCAGTTGCGTCTGAAAGTAAATAATTTAGTGGTTCCTATAGTGGTGCATTGCCCCCTTATATTGCGATTTCAATAGTATTTAATTGCATTAGGATCTTGGACAGATGTTATTGAATATTCCGTCAGCATTTCTACACATCAAAAGCTGTATTTTTTTGTTCCAACAAAGCACTCTTGTATAATTACCACTTGCTTCGGTGATGGAAAACATCGTGAGGAAACCAGCATGCCTGAGAGATATTTCTTGACGGTATGTAAAGCCAACTCAGAGGCCCTTGGGCGGCATAAAACTCTGACACCAGGTTAGGCACTAACTACAAGATAAAGGCTCTGAATCGCCGTGATTATGCTTCATAAAATCAGGTCTGGTTCATTTTTGGAATTTCAATCGAATAAGGAAGTCGATAAACAAAAGTACACAATTATTTACGGAAAGATACAATTATGAATACAATGACGGTTACAGAAATGCTTGATTTTCCTTCAGTCTGCTCTTGACATAAATAAATTCAGCTCAAATTCCCAACAAATATTTTAACTTGATAAGTGGTCGTACGTTTTTGTGTTTGCGCGAGTTTTTAAACAATACTCGTTGCGGTTCGCTTCGAAAGGTTAATGTAAGAGTAAAAAACGTAGTCTGTACGAGTCTGTGTTGTGCGAACAAAGTTAATTTACTAATTGATCTACAGAAGTATCGTATTGTGTTTTACCGAGAGTTTTGTGATTTCCGCAATTTACACGAATATAAAGGTAGAATTATGTAATTATTCCGTAAAGGTTTCCAACTGTACCATTATTATAAGTGGATTACTTATTAAGTTTTTTATTTACGTAAAATCATATGACACGAGTGAGATTAATATGATTTCAGTTGTTCAATAAACGTTTGCCATAGATATTATGTATAATGGTATACCTACTTCTGAATAAAGGTAGGTATCATACTCAAGGGTCTTTCACGTACCCAAAATAAGTTTGACCTTTTCAACCTTTAGTGTAAGTACCCTCCACGATCAAAAGTCAAACAATACAAGATCACTTACGAGTTCCACGCGCCGATTCAATTTAGCAGAAATATCTGAGATTGGCAAGTTCAGGCTAAACGCTTCCGTACACGCTGTCAGACCCTAAATTATCTCGGACCCAAATTGGACGTCCGTTAATTATAACTTTCGTGCTGACGTGTCCAGTAAAACTGTGCACTTCAATTAAAAGTATTTGGTATTAGATAGCCCGGGCCTTGTTGTGTAATTATAAAGCGCTGTGGGGTTTCTAAATGTTGCCAACTTCGGATTTCATTTTGTGACTGTATTCAGAATAATTGAGGAGTGTTTCGTTTTTCTATCGAAGTGTTGTTAGGCGAGTGGGGAATGTGTTGAACAGGCAGGTTGTAATCTTGATTCTACGGATAACCTATCAAGCGACGGTTGACGCTGTTCACCGGAAACTTGATGTAAATATTATAAAATAAAAACGACACTAATGTAACTACCGCTACTTCTTTTAACGAAAAATGGAACCTATCTCTTATTTCTTACTACTATTATGAATGTGAAAGTGAGATTGTTACTGAGTTTGTTTGTTACTCTTTCAAGCTAAAACTGTACAACGGATCTGGATGAAATTTGGCACATAGATAGTTTATAGCATGCATTAATAAATAGGATAATTTTTATCCCGATATCACGCTCACGTGTCCCCTAGTCGAAAATAAATGCTAGAATGAAACCTGAACTGGAAACGAATTTAATTTTTACATAATGAGTAAACCGACTACACAAATACACACCAGCAAAGGCAGTATTTTCAAATGGATGCGAAAAAACCAACACTGACAGATGAGAACTCTGATTTTACATTCACAAGCCTGTTCGCATTAATTCAAAGATCGATCCCATCAATCAGCTAATGAAAAGGCTTCCAAAAGGATTTTTATTCCATTCATTCGATGCTTTTCGAGTATTTCAAGATTAAGCACTTAAAACATTAAGTGCGAGTTTAAAATATGTGACATTTTATTTTAAGTGTGATTAGGTTTTGTGTTTGGAATAAAATATTGCTTAGTAAATTACGTACTTATTTGCGAATCAAAAGGAAGGTACAGGTTTTCCGCGGCCCTGGAACACAAAGGGCAAAAGAAGGAACATGGACGGGTTTTAGTCAGTAAAAGTCTGACACACCTATCCGAAAAAAAAATCCCATGCCAAAAAAATTAAATAAAAAAAAAAACAAAAAAAAAAGTTCCTGGTTTTAGTGGAGTCCTACAGAATACGTTCGGACTGTGTCCAAGCCTTTGATCGTCATCATCGGCCTAGCCTTTTACCCAACTATGTTGGTGAAGGCTTCCAGTCTAACCGGATGCAGCTAAACACATTTTTTTTTTACATGGAGCCTATCTGACCTCCCTAACCCAGTTCATCATCTGCCTAGCCTTTTCCCAACTATGTTGGGGTCGGCTTCCAGTCTAACCGGATGCAGCTGAATACCAGTATTTTACATGGAGCGACTGCCTGTCGGACCTCCACAACCCAGTTAGTGCTAGGTAATACGATACCCCTTGGTAAGACTGGTTGTCAGACTTTCGGGCCACTGACTACCTGTAACGACTGTCAAAGATCTACAAATGACAGCCGGGACCAACGGCTTAACGTGCTTTCCGAGGCACGGAGGAAACTCGGTATGTAATGGGTGGTCACCCATCCACGGACCAACCTAGGTAAGCGGCTGTTCTTATTTAGCCACGAGCTCCTCCCTAACCCAGTTAGCACTGGATAATTCAAATGGTCCACGTCCTCTCTGTAACGACAGCCGGGACCAACGGGTGAACATGCTTCCCGAGGCACAAAGGACTGAACATAAATAAGTATGGTAATAGTACATGGTACTTGCTTATCTAGCCTTAATTAACGTCAGTGACGTTAGTAGTCATGAATGAGTCTACCTACCCAAATATTTGAAATCAAACCCTGGCAGCAATTCCAGCCACGATTAGGTTCAGTAAGTAATTAGTACTTACTTTGGTAATTGCAAAGGCATTTTAGTAGTTGGCTGTGGTATTAGGATTTTCCGAATTGTTCTGCGTAGGCTGATTAGTGAGTGAGTACTTAAATTACGGGACTTGAATGACTAGTGGTTAAAATAAATAATCACTTAATGGTGACATTGGAAAAGGTGGTATGAATATTCATACTAACATAATATCTCGTCTATAATTCTCGAAGGGTTAGGCAGAGGTGTACCTAATAGTACAAACCACATTTGGAAATTAAGTTGTATGTGAGCCTATTGCCATCAACCGGGAACAAGTCCAAAATCCGTGTCTGCTACTGAGAAATTCCTGATGGAAAAACCCAATAACACTCTGCCCGACCGGGTCTAATCGAACCTCTTGCGAGCACTTGATTTACTAGGCAGTTATATATTAAAGCATCGAATGACTTAAAGCTGAATAAATAAAAACTTAATCATGGGGAAACCAACAAATAGACTAGAATTTGAAATCTGATATACATCAGACACTTTAGTGAAGATCTTGGTTGAGCATTGGAAGTTTTTATGTCAGTATTAAAAGAACACGAGAAAGGTGAATGCCATAACTACATACGTACTTAATCCTACTAATAACTAATATTATAGATGCGAAAGTTTGTGAGTATGGATGGATGGATGGATGTTTGTTACTCTTTCACGCAAAAGCTACTGACTGGCTTTGGATGAAATTTGGCACACAGATAGTTTATAACCTGGATTAACACATAGGATACCTTTTTATCCCGGTAGTGCGATCCCGTGGGACAATTACCGAACTTACGCGGGTGAAGCCGCGGGCATGAGCTAGTTTAAAATATATTCGAAGGTATAAAAAACCGGTCAAGTACGAGTTGGACTCGCGCATGAAGAGTTCCATACAACGTAGTAGGAGAGCCTCCTTTCATTTTTAATTTAGTTTTATTATTTGTTGTTACAGCGGCAACAGAAATACACATTCTGTGAAAATTTCAACTGTCTACCTATTATGGATTACGAGAGACAGACCACTGACAGACAGACGGACGGACGGACAGCGGAGGCTTAATAATAGGGTCCCGTTGGCTAACATTCGGATACGGAACCCGAAAAAGGGAAAGCCTAAGTAACTACCTAAAGTAAGAAGTTTATGTACCGCTTCAATTCACCCGTAACAAATGAAAAAATGCTTTTAGCACCGATGTTCATTACTCGTATGATTGGAAATTCCCCAGTATTTGACGCATTGATTGAAAATCGACACAAGATTGCGTGACGCACCTTAAAATCAGAATTACATTACGTGAAGATTGGTTGACTTGGGTTTTGGTTACGAAACCAGTACGCCGGTAAATAAGCTCGTTTTTTTATTTACAAATCTCTAGGAAGTTGATCAAATTGGTAAAAAAATGTTTTTTGTGCATACCTGTCTGAATATGAATAAGTTTGTTTAAACTCAATTGATTTTTTGTTAGCAGAGGCGATTGCAAAAAGAAAGTGGAGGTGGGCGGGCCATATATACCGTAGCCTGGTTGGAAGATGGGGGAAGAAAGTGTTGGAGTGGAGACCACAGACGGGACGGAGGAATGTGGGAAGACAACCGACTAGGTGGACAGACGATCTCATTCTTCTTCTTAGCGTATCGATGGGAATCTAAATTGTATCGGCCCAAAATTGAGTTACTAGTTTGGCGCTTTCAGTAGCGTCCATCAGTTCCTGTAGCGAACAAACAACAGGACACGCAGGACACGATATTAAGTGACCCATCGTTTGTAGAACAGCACCACATTTACACTCCACATTTACACGATCTCATTAAAGTGACCGGAAGAAACTGGATAGCCATGACACAAAACCGCCAAAAGTGGAGAGATTTGGAAGAGGTCTACACTCAGCATTGGGTGGCAAGGTTGAAGAAGAGAGATGAGAGAGAATTAATTTTCATAACAGACTGTGAGACAGTACCCATTTTAAAAGAACTTGTTAATAAATTGCTTCGGGCTACCTCCAACCTTCGCCCCAACAATCAGAATAAAAGTTGCAAAACACGAGACTAGTGCACCCTTAAAATAAAAAAAAATAAAACAAAACAGGTTTTACGTCCAACTCCGACTTAGAGCAAGTTCGAATGAAGAGGACTTTTTTAAAGAATCCCGTTTGTTCCTTTAGAAAAGAAAGTCCGTGGCAAAAAGACGAGAATTTGACATACGCGCCTGATAAAACCAATAAAGGACTTGGAGTGAATTGTTTACAGCCGATTCGGTGCTGTCCTTTTTTATTGGGAAATTCTTTTACCTGGCCGTCGTTTCAGAAAAGTTTAAGTAACAACTTCCGAGCGAACTTCAAAAGAAATGAGACAAATTAAATACTGGGAGAATGTCACATAAACTGGTCTTCTGTTTTTACTTTGTTTATCTAATAAGGTAAAGTTTCTATTAATTTTCTTGCCGAAAACTCCGAGCTTGTTTTCTTTATTTGGTGTGTCAAATTCTAAGTAAAATGCCCACACAAACAGTATGTTGCTTTTTCACAAACTAACTTAATGTTCTTTTGCTGAGTTAAACATAGATATTATATAGGGTGGGTACATAGTAGGAGATAGGCAAAGAGCAGACAAAGGTCTCCCTCTTCATATTTACACGGTTTTAGGTTGTCAGCCCTTATCTACGAGTGTTGGAATAACTTTTGACCGGGTCAACAGGCGGATAACATTTCATTCTTTTTTGCCTTTACTAACAAAGTCATACTTGTAACATAACATAACATCACGCCTGTAATCCCCGTAGGGTAGGTGTACCTAATAGTACACCCACATTTCGCGAGCTATGTTTAAGTCCCATATAATTTATAGGGGGCGAGATCATTTCTAACAACCGGCACAGATCCAGACTCCGTGGCTGTTACCGAGAAATTCCTGATGGAAAAACCCAATAACACTTTGCAAGACCCGGGAATCGAATCCAGGACCTCTTGCTGAGCAGTCGCGCTCGTGACCATTAAACCAACCAGGCATTCCTACTTATGTTAGACATACTTACATTACCTATATATCATAGTATGGTGTACCTGTAGGTTGCTTCAAAAAAGATCAAAAGATCTCCAAAATATCTTACAAAAATTCCATCAGAAAATTCGGAATTCGTCGTTCAAACCGATATCCAACCAAAAAACACCGAAGTTGACCATTACTCACTAACATTCCGAAATCTTCACTTCGGATTCCGTAAATTCCGAACTGACAAAAAACTGCACAAGTTGAAATTGGATTCGGAAAAACTAATACTTTTAGAGCGGCAACACACACAAAGGGATTCTTTTCGCGGGCCGCGCATTTCTGGTGCGCGTTGTGCCGTGTGTGCTGACCTTAATATCTCCGCATCAAGTGTATGTTCTTTATGTCGGTCGTTGTTTACTAAAGTGGTTTTTACTCTGAATTTTGGAGTATTTTTTATTTTTAAAGAAGTTTTTTTTTTGTTAGGATAAAAATAGACGGTATTTGCATGGCCGTTAGAGCTTTTTCAAAAAACCCAAAACTGAAGATTTATTTTTCTTTAAAATTGCGGTTATGGTAACAAGGAGTTATCTTAGGCCCAATAATTTATACTGTACCTTGTAGTCATTATATCAAGAAGTTGGACCTTAATAATCCTACGCAATATCTTATCTTAATGAGTATTTTTCGGTTAATTACTTTTACTGCTTCATAACCATTAGACCACTTTAATTACTTGTCCTCGCACACCTCAAGAGACTGGCGTGCTGAAACCTTTGATAATCCACTTCTAGGTATTTGTTCGTGCTAACGAGAAAAAAACTAACTACTTCAGAAATATAACTCATCTTAAGGTTACACGTAATGCTACGACTCGTTCGACCTTGCGTGAGAAAAGTCAAAAAGGTGAGGTTTTATAGTCAGGTCACTTGAAATAACCTCGTTGTCTCAGACACCCAGGTTTTATTAGGACATTCTACCAAATAAAATACCCTTTCGTTCCCCACAAAACGTTTTAATAATCGTCGAGATGAGCAACTCCGTAGCAACAGTTCGGCCACAAAAAGTTGTTTTATTTGTTTTTACGGTAATGCTCATGGGGGTCGTTACTGATTTCACTTTCATAGACGTTTTTTGAAATTGCGAAAGTTCCTCAACTAAACTTTAGATATTTATTTGTTCCTTTACGGCTGAAATTTTTAATTGTTATTGGGGCTTCACTTAGTCCCCGAAATACGTTATTAATCAGTCGAATGTTGCAAAGGGCGAATCCAAATTAAGTTCCATGATACATATACCAATGTCCTTTTGAGACTTTTTTCTACTTCGTAATAGAAAAACCTTGAGTGATGCAAAACATAAACTCTGAAGATAGGTACTTCAGGAGGCACCAACGGCGTACACAGTACACTCGCGCAATGTGTCAATTTAAAAGACCCACACACGCTTACTATCGCACACACACTGGCCCATCTACGCCCATCTTCCATGTACGTCTACACTAAGAGATTTCTGCTGTCTATAAGCCGTTTCATCTTTCCCTTTTGGAGAGAACAAGAAAAGTTCTCAAACTCCTTTAATACTGGCAATGTGTTTTGTCGCGGCGAACGCCCATTGTTGCTTTGAAACTTTTTTCTTTTTTACCTTTTTTTTTCTTTAATTTTATTTCGGCCTCGCTGTGTTATCTGCCCTTGGGGTTTACACGCGACGACTGGTAATCGTTGCCATGTTGAATACGTTTATAGGCGCTAAATTCAAAATGGTGGACATAAAATGTTAATAGTTTTGATACTATATTTAGTGGGACTAACACGTGTTCTGAGTATTAATAATCGTTAGACCCTATGCTTTTAGCCTAATTTTAGTTATTTACAATTGTTTGTGGTCAGGACAAAATTTTTTTTCTCGCGATTTTTTTTTTGTGAAAACAAATTTAGTTTTTTTTTCGGTTTTCCAACTATCAAATCAAACAACCAACTAATTTATAAAAAACTAGCGACCCGCCCCAGTTTCGCACGGGTACATGTATTATATACATAAACCTTACTCTTGAATTACTCTATCTATTAAAAAAACCGCATCAAAATCCGTTGCGTAGTTTTAAAGATCTACGCATACATAGGGACAGACAGCCGCAAGCGACGTTGTTTTATATTATGTACTGATGATGAAAACGAAATGAGATGTCTAAAAGTCTAGGTAAATCCTATTCATCTATTTCTCAAAGCAATCGTAACCTCTAAACGCATCTAAAGTCGTATCGCAGTCGTGTCGCACAATCAAAACGAGACGTCAAGAACTCTCACTTTTGAAAATGAATTAGGGCCGCTGATTTCGTTATTTTTATTCAGTGCCCCAAGTTTCTATTGCTTTTGTTTTCTGTCCAAGTTAACAGTCTTTTGTAAGTTAAGTTAGCCCACAGTTGAGATAATGTTCGGTGAATGAAGCACCTTTTTATTAAGAGATTTCTATCTAGCAGATTCATTTGAATACTTTTTTTCTTGTTATCAGAAAAGCCTCCGTTCTGATGAATAGTTACGTGCAAAGCAACTGTGAAAGTTTTATTAGTTCTATGAGTAATGATTTCGTCCGTTTACGTAATGAAGTATCGTGAGGTGATGTTTATTTATTGTTTTATCTGGCTGTATTATTTATCGTTTCGAGCTTGGGTGTGTTGACCGCTGCTATGGCATTGGATTTGACCTTTATGTTAGTTATACTAACACCAGCTACAATTTACTTAAATCTACAGTAGCATCAAAATCTAGTTTCAGTCGTTCAAAACGTGTATGGGAAAAATAGTGTGAAACTGGCACTACTAAGGCCAAAACTCGCGAAGAACTCGCGGTGAACTTGAGAGGAGACGTGCGATAATCGACCAATCACATTTGTTAAAGTCTACATCGCATCTCTAGTCTCTCCTGTGATTGGTCGAATCTTGCACATCTCTCAGCTTTGCTCGTCTTCGCTATGGTGGAGTCCGGGCCTTACTATCAAAAATTTGAAAACATGTAACATATTATGCTAGCCAGTACTTTGTGTCCTAGCAGTGGAAAAAATATAGGCTGATTATGCTATGTAGTTTTAATATGGGCGTGAAAACAGAGGCATCCAAGAAAAATGTACCTAAACGAGACCTAGAGTACCTATTCTTTTTTTAAACATAACATTACATTACACCTGTAATCCCCCAAGGGATAGGCAGAGGTGTACCCTTTAGCACACCCACATTTCACCGGTTATGTTTTAGTCCCTTGTAATAGGGAGAGAGCCTATTGCTATCAACCGGGCATGAATCAAGACTCCATGGTTACTAAATAGAAATTCCTGATGGAAAAGCCAATAACCCTTTGCCCGACCTGGGAATCGAACCCATGACCTCATGCTCAGCAATCCCGCTTGCGACCACGAGGCCAACGAGGCAGTCTTTTTTTGAACTATCACATTAATCCCACAAATTAACCTAAACCAATCAATCTTTAATCAGGTAAATGAAACGAAGCAGACAATTTACGCACAGGTTCCCAAGAAAAAAAAAACGCAGAAATCCTTCCAGACGGATTTAAAAAGAAAAAATCTTTAAACCTGAACCAAGTGACTCGTTAGACGAATGGTCTGAACCCGTGTGTCGAACGCAGGATGCTCCCTCCCCCTCCCTAAGGATCCTCCCGGTTGACCTCTCTTGTAGTAAATTAAGTAAGCAGAAGGTTTAGTTCTTAACTGCGATAGACGAATCGCAAATAACAGAAGTAAATGAAGTTTTTTTTTTATAAACAGTGCCAAGACATTATTGTGTACCTATTAGCTAATAAACGTTGTAATGAGTGAAAACTGTTGTAAAGATGTGGCTTACAAGAAGGGTAAATCATGCTCGATTAAAGTTTTTGGGATACTAATTAAGTCCATCCAAAACCTGTCATACCAGCCATCCAATACCAGCACATGAATCATTTTTCTACTTTTATAATATGCTGGTTAATGTTTAAACTTTATCAACATCATTCTTACAACTGTCTGATCATTGAGTTGAAGTTTTGCAGCAAAATACTAAATATCACAAACATAGTAAATCTTTTGGGCTCGAGATAAATAATTCTAATACTATTTTCGGTCGAGTTTGGTCCTTCTGAATCTTCCCTTTGCATTTGGGCTGTCGAACGCAGCCGATGCTTCGTTAAAATTGCGATAAGGAGTTCGATACCTTACGGTCTCTAGGAGTCGGTGTGATCTTTATGATTGTTCGACGATTTTCGCCGGAGATTTTTTATGAAGACGGTTTTTATTGTGACCCACCTGTCAATAAGATTTTGCGCAACAATTTGTGAAGGGTCAACGAAAATAAGCATATATTTTGGATTGACACGTTAGATGTCACTAAAACGTCTTGAAAATATTCAAATTCAGGACACACTTTGGGTAAATTGATGCCCGAATTTGCAAGGCTCGTTAATAACACAGCTTACGGTCAAGATTTACATAACCATTCAGGTATGTTGCCATAACCTCAGGACCACATCTTGATTGCGTATAGCCAACTTCGTCGCTCCCTGGCTACTGTGAGCATAGCCTTTGGCAAGTAACATGTCAATCGGAAGGCCTTGCCTCAAGCTATAGCTTCAATAAAGACATGAGTCCAACTTACGTGTATACAACGGAGTTAAGTAAACACAATATGCTGGATAACGGGAGAATTCCATAAAATGTCTCCGTCAATGTAAACAGTATGTTGTACTTAGATAAAGTTGCGGATGGTTTGAGGAGACGGAACAACAACGCAATGTACTCGTAGGTACTGTCGCTTTGAGCTATCGTTTATTTTTGCTAGATTCTTTTGTTTTCGAGGTTGTGTTTTGTTTTTGTGTGTTTCTGGGACGAATGTTGATTGAATAAATGTTTTGTTGTCTACACATGTACTTACGTAAGTGTCATTTACATAGTCAAGTTAAGATTAAGTCGATGAAGAAAATAAAGCAAAAAACATCTTGAATGTAAATAATATGTTTGATACACTAGACTTCATAGAACTGTGAAATGGACATCATTTCATCACAAAATCGAATTTCCAAGCCCCTTGAAAGACGATCGATCGACGAAATCCCGGTCTTATCTACTTGCTTATTCAATCCTTTTATTATCCAAAAACATCATTATACAAATTCAAATTCGGAATGTAACCCTCTCAATTTGCGGAGGTAGGGTGACTAGAGGGTACGTTCTGAAACTTCTCTTATTTAATAAGAAAGGTATTTTAAAATAAATAGAATGTTCGGATTTTGGCAGTGTATTTGAAGAGCTTGTGCCTATTTTTGAAATAAGAAATGGGACAGGTTAATCTTACTAAGGTTGCCAGTATCAACGAATACAGAAATGTAGGTACTAATAACGTTTCCTAACATTCCTTTTTCAAACTTATGTCTGTTACACAGCACATTAATCACAACTTGTCTCCGTCACAGCATTTTACGAGTCCTATTCAGAGCAAAACAAAATACATACTAATTATCCTTTGCTTGCCAACCCTACGCTGAGAAAAGAGACATCCCGTACATTTATTTCAGTCAATAATCAGGGGACCCGAAGCAGTAATAGCCTTCAGGGCTGTCACTAGCATACGAGTCAATAGAAATCCTCATATACCGGCCAACTTTCGATTCTTCGACGAAACAAAATGAGCGAAGTTGTAACGTAAAAGAAATTGGATTTTCGTATTGAATTGACAGAGGGGTCGGGGGGTGCGGTGAGGGCAGAAGAGGGGGCGGGGGCGGGGGGGTAAGTAAACACAGGTGAAAGTACGTGGTATGTGTCAACACGATCTGTCAAAGATCGGGACATCGGTTGCAGTTTGATTGGACCAAAGTCAATTATTATTGTTGGCATTGTTTTCATATGATTTAACTTCATACGATTTGTTTTTTGTCAACAATTAATATGACACAAAAAATACGTCACAAAAATATGTAAGTTTTCAGAAATGTAATTAAATTTCCATAAAACCTTAAATAAAATTAAAGTGTCTGTAAGTTGCAAATAACAGCTTTTTACTGAATGCATATGAAAGTATTTACGGTACTTATAACAAACATACTTATTTCAATTTTTATCTGTCTGTCTGTATGTTTGTTCCGCCTAATCTTCGAAACGGGTGGACCGATTTTGATGGGACTCTTATTGGCAGATAGCTGATGTTATAAGGAGTAACTTATGTTACTTTTATTTTAGAAAAATAATTAAGGGTCAGTGCAAAAAAAATTAAAACGCTTGAAATTGTTAACAAAATCCGATTCAAATAGGGAAGTAATATTTTTATAGTAATTTCACGCGAACGAAGGTCACGGAGCTAGTCCTTGCCAAAGAACGAGCATTAAATTGAAATATTCCTTGAACCAAAACTAATTACCAGAATGCAATGAGTGTGTTTTCACACCAGCAGTGTCTATTGCCTCCTTTGACACTCCCCTTTGGCGGCAATACGAAATTATTACAAGCATAAAATTAATTCGTATCAGACTTTATTCAAAGTAACAACGCGAACGCTCAGAAAAGCAGAAATAAACTATTTCGCTCTCGGTAAGGAGACATTTACATATAAATTCAAAAGACAATTCATTCCAAGTCGGAATCGAACCGGCTCCCTCGCGGAATGAGTTCTGCAAAGTTTGCGCGCTACAAGTACTTAATGTCTAATTAATAAATTGAGCAAGTTTTAATTACGAGATGTTTGAAGATATTGTATGAGGGATTGAGGAAGTGTGTGGAATTGAAAAGATTTTGGTTTCATGATTAAGGATGTTCTTCTCATCCTCTCATGGTGAGCAGGACTGACACCCGGCAGTGGGAGCGTTATAAGCTCATTATAATATGTTACTTTTCTTCTGGTTTAAAGTCTGAGAAAACTGAAGTACTTAAGTGTATTCGGTTTTCGTTTCGGGATGAATAGAATAAACTAGCTTATACCCGCGGTTTTACCCGCTTGGAGTTCGGGGATTGATCAAAAGTAGTCTATATGCTATACGGACTGTAATCTATCTCTGTGCCAAATTTCATCCAGATCCGTTGAGCTGTTCTGGCGTGTTTTAGTAACAAACATCCATCCAGTAGTAAGATGACCGGTAGATTTTGTTGTGTTTTAGCAATATGAACTACCAAAATATTCTAATTTTCTTAAAACTATGAATCATTGATCTCTCTCCACCTATCGAAGACACACATGGTGGGTTCCAATAAAACTAAGCTCACAATCACCATACGCCTTACAACCAGTAACCATTCAAAAAGGGATAACCAAATGGACCGAATCTTTTGCGTCTAAATTAGTATCCGGAATAGACTCGTATGCAGCAAGGTTCAATTCCGTATAATTTCGGGAGCGTTTTATCGACCTCTCGCGTTATCCCTAAATCCGTAGGGACAAAGCGTATCCGTTAGGAGCCCAGACGGTGAACTTCCGAAGGCACACTATCGCCCTCTATCGGACCTTATCGGGACCTTACGATCTTTTGTATGGCGGGTTATCTAGTTTCATATGACGATCTATTCATTTTGATAACATCGCTCTTGTATGGCTTCGTTTTGCAGTGTGGTTAGATGTATTCGGAATGGTATCGAAATGTGACGAATTAATATTGTGTGGTATTGTATATTATTATGGCAATAGAATAAGCAGACACGTGAGCGAACCCAAAAAGCACAGTAGTACATAACATTTGATTGTATGCTTATATTCACAAAATTATATTTATGTTACTGAGAAGTCTTTCCAGAAAAAACACACATGATCCACCTGTACTCCCCAAAGGATTAGGCCGTGGCTCCGTGGATGCTACTGAGAAATTTCTGATGGAAAAACCCAATAACATTTTGCCCAAGCTGGGAATCAAACCCAGGGCCCCATGCTCAGCAGTCGCGCTTGCGACCACTAGACCAACGAGGCAGTCCAAAAAAAACGTTATTAAAAATGTTATTATCGACCCTACAAAATATACAACATTATTTTTAGGTCGTTCTGGAACCGAATACCATTAACTCGATCATCGAACTCGAAACGATTGAGACTATTTTTTCAAAAAGTAACAATAAAAAAAAACACGAAAGAATAAATTTAATGTTTTTTTTTTGTGAAATAATGAGAACTCAAATGCATAATATGTGTGTGTAAAACGTATCCACGATCGGCAACACATGCGAACGATACTTACCCATTGAAAAATTCATTTATCGATCGATTCTCATTATTTCACAAAAAAAACATTAAATTTATTCTTTCGTGATTTTTTGTATTGTTACTTTTTGAAAAAAATAGTCCCAATCGTTTCGAGTTCGATGATCGAGTTAATGGTATTCGGTTCCAGAACGACCTAAAAATAATGGTGTAGAATCGCCAACCCTAACACATGAACCCGACACCAGTATCTCAATCACATTTAAAACGACTTTTTAGTACAGAGAGGGATTAGGTATCAGTCCAGTACACTAACGACTCGACCCCTTGCATTTACCTATTTACACCCCCGATTTGAACCCCGTTGGGGCTATAAATTCTAGTGGCCGACGAACCGCTTCCGTTTCGTACCTGCTTTCGGGTTAAACAGGGGGTTCTAATCGGTCCAACGAAAATATTGCCGTATCACAACTTCTCTTGGTAATCATTGGATTTTTTAACAAGCAAGTTGGTGGTAATTTATTGGTAAATGTCACGCGTATACGATGTTAATTCTCTGTTTGTATTCCTTGGGGCCTGATTGGTACAAGTGTTAACACTGGTACGTAATTGCTGGATCGAACATATCTATGTTAATGTTGGGTTCGTTTATGTTTTCTTTTTTGTTGAAGAATATTAGAAGTTTTTAAGTAACTGAAATTAGCAATCCTTTTTGCAGTCCATCATTGCGATTGGACAGTTTTGCCGGTGTTTGAGGCTGTGGTCGCCTGAAGCATTTTCATCATCAGTCTCCTGCCCTTATTGCAATTTATTTGGGGTCGGCGCAGCATATCTTCTTCTTCCATACTTCTCTATTACATGGCATCTCAGCAGTTACCTCCTTTCTAGCCATATCATCCTTCACGCAGTTCATTCATCGTTTCTTTGGTCTTCCTCTACTCTTATAGCGGTAACATTCATACTCAAAACTTTCCTCACAACATTTTCATGCAGCATTGTATCTAAAAATTAGAATCCAATGAACAAACGGTCATCCAAATCACTAAACTCATTCTATTAAATAAATAGGTTAGCACATGGTCATTCACATGTCAAGTTAACGATGCCAGAAACGAGTTTAAACAATACATTCACATGTAAACGTCCATTCTACTATGTCTGTCTGTAATTATAGTAATCGAAATATAAATAACACATAAATATTCCAACATTGTGTCTTTCAAATGGAATTTGATTGATAATTACTATAATAGTGGCGGGTAATTATATTTGTGTAAAGAAATTTTCTGTGGTTCGGAAAATTTCGTCCATTTTGGGAAGGTGCTGTTTTCGTTATAATTCTCAGATATTATCTGTAAATAAATGCTTATTCGCATATACACAGTGATTCTTTTAAGTTGGGCAACAAGGAGAAATCTGAATCCATAAGAGATACCTGGAAACTTTCAATCTAATTAACATCATAACATAACATCAAGCCAGTAATTCCCGAAGGGAGACTGAGGCAGAGATGTACCAAATAGTACACGGTTCCCGGAAGTGTTGTATTGTATTGTATTGTATAACGGGCTGGTGTCCGCAACTCCACGTCCAATGCGCGTATTTTGCGTGCGGGTGGGAAATCTATTCGATCCACCCCAGCTCCCCGAGAAAAGCCAGCAGCGCCTTGACGTTGCTGACAGTCTCGCGGAGAGTACCTGGGTTACCGAAGTACTTTGCCCTGTATGATGCAACCTCTGGGCAGTGCAGAAGCACGTGGGCTGCTGTCTCATCTTCCTCCATGCAGGCTCGGCACAGGGGACTGTCTGTGACTCCTATGGCAAAGAGGTGTTTGCCCGGAAGTGTTATTTATGGTCGGGTGCGTCTCATATCATATAAAGTTATTTGGTATATTCTCATTGCAATCATGTTCACAAGATGTAGAACGTGAGATATACCTCGATCGAGAAATATCGAAAAGAGATCTATCGAAAATCATTTGGTCAATGGTTTAAAATATTCTTGATTGATTCTAAATAGGTTTTATGTGTTTTGAGTATAGCAAACAATTTTACATTCAATGTACGTTATGCTTATAAAAATTAGTTATTTTATTATTCAAATAAAATTATAGATTCAGTTATTATATCTTGTAAATATTATATATTACTTACCCGTTATGGACAGATTTTGTTACGCTATATTATTTTTTCTGGTTTTAAGTGGGAAATGAAGTACTTGCGGGAAGGTGTCTCAAAGATTCGGTTTTCGTCATACATAACATGACATCACGCCTGTAATCCCCGAAGGGTTAGGCAGAGGTGTACCTAATGCTACACCCAAATTTCGCCAGTTATGTTCAAGTCCCATGTAATAGAGGGCAAGCCTATTGCCATCAACCGGACACAAATCCAGACTCCGTGGCTGCTACTGAGAAATTCCTAATGGAAAAACCCAATAACAGTTTGCCCGACCTGGGAATCGAATCCAGGACGTCGTGCTCAGCAGTTGCGCTTGCGGCCGCTATACCAACGTGGCAGCCATTTTGTTTTTATTGATTTTTGTCACAGTGTGAAGGAAAGGGTAGAAACAAGCTAGAGAATCTGTGACATCTTAATCCTAACTAATATTATAAATGCAAAATAAAGTTTGTTTGTTTGTTTGCTACCCTTTCACGCCTAAACCATTGAACCGATCATCCTGAAATTTTGCATAGACGTTGTCAGATGTACAGAAACGGACATAGAGTACCTTTCATCCCGAAAAAAAGTACCTACTGTTCCCGAAGAAAACAACAATAACGTTCTTATGATAATAGATGGCGCCACGTGCCTTTCGAATCATGATTGAATTATATTATTGAAAACAGAGTAGGTACAACCTGAATTGATTGTCGAATTCTAAATTGACGTGAGCGAAGCCGCGGGCAAAAGCTAGTAGAAAATAATTGCTCATAAACAAAAGTCATTGTACCATTTATTTCTAGATACTCCAGGGAAAACTTCAACCCATGAATTAGTCAACTCAATCTACACAGTATAACAATTTTGAGTGCACGGTACACACTTAGGTACGTACAGTAATACCCTATTAATTTGATTTCTCTTACTAACGAGGGTGCCAAGATACCCCTCTGTTTATCGTTCATCCCCTAAGTAATATGCAGTTTTTCCATTTACGTGTAACGGACAGTTATTGTTATAAAGCTAAAGTGTAGATTTAAATGAATGTAAAGTTATACCTGTTTGTAATGAAGGGTCCAAATTAATTGGAGGTCGAGGTATGAGAAGGAATCCTTACCTGTAACAAATAGGAAACAAAGTATAAGTATCGTTTGTTTGTTTGGGTGGAAACATAGTTTTAAATAAGAGATTGGTTTACTTTGGTAAAATGGTGCGGTAAATATTGGATTACACAATATTTCTTGTGATTATAATTACTCTGTAATTAACTCTAGAAGAATTCTTCATTGGGAGAACCAGGACTTTTATTTTGTAGCTTTTATTGTTACTCATTTCGAAAAATGGCTTCACAGTGTACCCTACATCTTTTTGAGACAGTGGTATTTAATGAAATCTGATGCTCCACTAAAAGAGAAGACACTAGGGAAGAATTTTTTACTCTCTCTATTAATAAGGCCATTGAACTATAGATTAAATATTTTCGACCCACAACGCACCCCTATTTTGATTGACGATGCGGTTGATTGAAAAAACGAAACCCACGCACTTCGAAATTGATCCCCAGCCATGCTTAGGGTGGACGTGATTTAAAAAAATAAGTTTAGGCAAAAAGCAGGAAGTAATATTAAAAAGTAAACAGCAATCAGGAGCATAGCGTGATGTCCATAGACAAACATAACATCAGGCCTGTAATCGCCAAAGCGTTAGGCAGAGGTGTACGTAATAGTACACACACATTTCACCAGTTTTGTTTTAAGTCCCATGTAATAGGGGCGAGCCTATTGCCATCAGCCGTGCAAAAATACAGACTCCATGGCTGCTACTGAGAAATTCCTGATGGAAAAACCCAATAACAATTTGCTCGACCCGGGAATCGAACCATAGATTGCAAAGGAATACTTTTAGGGACTATGTCTAGTTGAAAATATCACTTGCGGGAGGCAGGGTTGGTACACAGCGTCATCTATTGGGTTCTAATGTCACTTTCAACTACCTAGTTAACGAGTAGAAACATAGATGACGCTACTGGTTTTTATTTATTTTATTCAATGGTTTTTAGCAGTTCTTCAATGGTCTTAAGAACAAACAAAGATGAAGAAGTTAGAGAATGTAAAGATAAAGAAGTTTGGCTTTAGTTCCTTTTGCGCATGCGGCTTCTCTTGTGGCTCATAAACGGCACAAATATGTCTCTCCTCTCGTCTTATGTGTCTGGATGTCTCTAACTATTCTCAATCTCATTTTTTCTTTTCCTTTTAATCAGATTTTTTTTTACAATAGTGCTGAAATCATTTAAACAGATGCTGCAACTATTTTGTTCAGAATAGTTACAGCACTGATAACAATATTTGTGTCACATGTTTAATTTAGTCTTTTGTAATATTTTTAACGCTTGTTTGTGAACTTGTGAACAGTGTAGGCCTTGTAGATTCCTAGATGCGTGTTAACTTTTGTTAACCTTTTATCTTGTTTTGCGTTTTTTGTGTAGTCAGCAACGACTTATTGTCGGGCCTATGCTGTCCCCCCATACTTAAGTACTAATGCTGTAACATGATAATATTGTATAACCAAATCATTATAAAAGAGTAACCATGGAGTTTCTTGCCGGTTCTTCTCCATAGGAAACGACCAACCCGAACCGTGCACCTTTTTGTCGACGTTTTATAAGTGCCCATGTGAAATTAAATATTTTGATTTTGATTGTAACTGCGAGAGTGAGAACCAAAGTCTTTTCTTCAATTTCGAGCAAATTAAATCTATCTCGCGGCTAAAGTGGAAGGTTATGGGGGTCGTTTCTACTATAATTTATACTCTTTAACGTTATAAAACCTTTATTTTCATTATTTTGCGCCTAATATGAGTTTTCTCTCAAGAATGTATCTGCAAAAATAATTTGCTTTACGAGTAAGTGCTTTTGCTTTATACATCGTGTAGCCATTACGAGTCAGAGTAAAAGGTTCATAAGAAAAAACAAGATATTGAAGTGCATCCTGTATTGAATTACGATACTTTATGAAATAAAAAGGGAAGAAAAATGCGAAAATTAAACCAATTTATACCACGGTACTCTGCACTCGTCACAGTTATCGCGTGAGCCACAAACCCTGGTTTAATACTCGGCTCGGGAAAACGGTTTGATTAATTTATTTTATATTATCAAACAACAGGAATATTCAGCACATTCTCTTGATATAATCCCTAGGAATAGGAAGTTATCTGATTTACCGAAAACCACTCAACCAAACTATTTATTCACCGAATTCTATACGCAAACCATTCGCATGTTAGTCAACATTGCTACAGCAGTACCTACCTTAACAAAACAATCAAACTGATTCGATTGTCACTCACAAATTCAACAGTCGTTCATTAACAGGTCTGTCGATCCATCGATCGGGTCGCGCAAATACGGCTAGAGTTTAATGCGCAAACGACAAGGTCTCATGCAATTATCTAATTACGAGCAGCTCCGCCAAACATGAAGGAGGCGCCAGGATTACGTTGTTTGCGCAAATTGTTGGAGTTCAAGATTTCTGATGTTTACTCACATACTGTAACAGTGTTGTTATGCTAATTTTCGTTTGTGTTTTGCCGTTGTGAATTTGAGTGAGGTTTTTTGATGTGTGTAAGATTTTGGTGCGTTGAAAAGGGTGTTTTTTATTACTAAACAAGATTAAGGAATTGAAGCGCTGGTTTGGCTGCTACAATAGTAGCTTTCAGTTCTTATATAGTACGTTTATTTACATATTCAGTAATATTTTAAGCAGGCTTTGTGTTGGTAAAAGCGGAGCCGAATCGTATAAAAATAGACCCTTTGGCGATCCTCTTTGTCAATTTGAGTACGTACGTACGTACTCTTTCTTTTTGGCTTTAATCCGGACCTGACGCAGCATTTAGATTGATTCTCTTTTACTTCGATAGTTTTTCACATATTTTTCCACAGTTATGTATTGTTAATATCACATAAACAATTCTGGGCTCACATTTATAATATTTTCAGTTGTCTGTCTGGCTCGTTTATTGCGAAAACAGTTATTTGGTGATGAATTGTGATAGATGGCGATGTCGGGTAAATGTTTTGCGCCTGTTATTAATTTACGTTACGAAATAATAAATATTATTAATTAGTTTTTGAATGAAATGGGAGTGTTGTTTACTATGTTTAATGTAAGCATGTGGAAAATCATTATGGATGTGTAGTTTAAATTCCCTCATATTTATGATCTTCGGATAGACTGCTACATGTGTGTTTGCTAGAATTTTTTTTATTGTTTAAAAATTATTTGAATTGTTCAAGCTCCATGAAGCTACATATTTTCTTTTGCGTACGTAAGCGCATTGGAAAAACATTGATTTAATATCTCTCGTACTACAGGTAAATTATAATTATTTTTAAATGTCGTCACTATAATAGTTCACGATACGACACTTGTTGAGAAATACGTATTTAGAATGAGACGTGACAGTCCATAAGGATGGTTGAAACAGATATTGTAGGTAACTATAGCTACTTTCTCTTGCAGACACATTCATCTACTTATCTCCCTCAACGAAAACTCCGGATTATCCTTCAAATTTGTCATGAAAATTAACATATTTTCAGCAAATTCCGCAAACGCAGGTGTTATAGTAACAACTTATACCGAATTGGGGGAAATAGGGGTGTTCGGATACCGTACCTGTATCCCATAGGGGCAAGGCGGGGTAATTGCATAATATTAACATTTATAACTTCTGGCGTATTGTATACGGGACCGTTATTATACGGAAAGCTTTATTGCTTGGCTATAGTGTTATGAGGGGGCGGCGGGGAAAATTAGACCGTTCTTGCATATTTCATTTTTTTTTCTTGACGACAGCTGTTTATTGTAAGGTGTGGTTAATATTTTGTACAAGCTGTAATGTTGGAAAACACAATTACTATACATTCGTTTGAAACTTCGTCATTCGTTATATACAATTGGATCGATGCTATACTTAGCAGTGATACGGTATATTACGCAATTAAACTCAGTTTTTCGTCTATTTGTAGCAAATAGTTATTTTCAAACATAGTGTCATATGAGTTTCTAGGTATGCTTTCTTTTTCGAAGAAAATCACATAAAGGTGCTTAATTCTACACATAGACAAGCTATATGAATAACTGTCACGCATACCTACAACATTTTTACTACACATTTCCGTGAAAACATGTCAAACAAGTTTCTTCCTAATTTGACACCCAACTAAGGTATAAAATCGTACAAAAGTATCTAACAATAAAACATACTTCTATTAACAGGTATCGTAAAAAGAAGTTATGGTTCCTTGTCTGTTAGTAAACACTTGCTTTCATAGAAACTGGGCCAAGGTGATTGAAAAGTTTCGTCGATAAAACTTAATAGATTGCATGTTTAGGCTCGATATGATATTCTGCCTATTCTATTGGGCCCACTTTCCTTGGCATAAGTGTAGGCTTCTCTGTTTTATGATATTTTATGAGGTTTGTTGCTAGTCGTAGCCAAGGTTTTCTGTGATTTAAAAAGAAAACAAGTGTACATAACTCTTGTAGAGAAAATAGACACAGTCTTTTCATACCGAAAAAACTACAGTACCTACATAATTATTAAAGGTTTGAATAAATGAAATGTGATCATTTATCTTAATCCTGGTTTTGTTTTATAATTAACGAACATACATGTAAACTCACGCTATTTACCGAAGTTACGATCCCTCTTCCAATTTTTATTTTTCGTTCATACATCTGGTCGCGCCTGATCTTACTGACGAACATATTCATATCCATATCTTTATTTGCATTCCATAATGTGTGAAGATCTTACAATGGGCTTAAAGCTAAGGTACAATTACGGACCCTGTAGGACACAGCAAAAAGTATAAAATTTATGTGTTAAATAAAATTAATACTGAATCAATTCACAATTTTAAAACATGTGCAGTATTAATTAATACTGCATAATTCTCTAAAAAAATATAACATTAATTTTCTTGAGATCTGTTATAAACTTTTAACATATTTGGTAAGATTACGTCAATTATAGACAATATGATATTATCACACACAAATCTGAAATCTGCATATGTTAACAAAGTTTCTTTAAACAAAATAACAACAGCAACAAACATAAACTTTCACAATCTTGCGCATACTTCAAGCAACTCAACGATGCTTTACGTACAATTATACCTTGAACGAGTCGTCGCTGATACGCTGACATGATGCTGCTCAAATTGCAGGCGCATCACGACCACTCGTCACGAGGTACCGGCTGTTTTACTGCCCTAGTGGCTGCTGCGGTGAGTTTGGTGTTGGGTACACTAAAATATTTTTTTGAAATGTTAATCGAAGTTATGATTTAACTACATACATTTTATAATAGGGCCATTTCTAGTGCGTCAATATGTCGACAGTACAACATCGAGGTAACAAAAAAAACTTAAAATGTTTTAGGACTACCTAAGTTTTAGTAGGTAAGAATAAAATACGTATGTCCATTCTTGATAGTGACTACATCAAAATATTTTCTACATCTTGAAAAATTAGGATCAAAAACCAATATAGACTTCAGACGAGTTTTAATTTTTTCTGGGAATCAAAGTGATAACCTCAAAAGCACAATGTTAAGACCAAGAGACGGTAATTCAATTATTTTATTTCTATGTATCCACTTTGATGTTCATTTTACCTTATATAACTGAGAGGAAACGGCTTTAGAACCATCTACAAAGGGACCACATACGTAATACGAACAGGTTGAATTGTAAAACCACAATTAGAATTTTAGTGCTTATTTTCAGTCTAATACGAGCAATTTTTCCTTACGTCGGCTCTCAAAGGAATAATAAAACTTT
The DNA here is from genome assembly GCA_950022335.1 of Eurois occulta. NCBI lineage: Eukaryota > Metazoa > Arthropoda > Insecta > Lepidoptera > Noctuidae > Eurois > Eurois occulta. The sequence goes on from OX465486.1 coordinate 4,452,408, forward strand.
TGTCTGTATAGAAGTAATGTAAAGGGTTGATATTAGTTTTACAATTATAGGATGTAGCATAATTTTATTTAATTCCATTCCTATTTACACATTTTTTAGCATCATTATTGAAATTTAAAAAAAGTATGGTATGAAATGTTTCTAAGATATGATTGGAAATCAATTCAACACGTCTACGGAGTTTTACTACTTAATGTCACTTGACACTGTTTAAAACAAACTAGACAATGTGCATGAATTTAGGATTTTTGACATGAAAACATCAAATTAGTAAAATGTACTTTATTTCATTTTCTATAGCACATAACCCAGCCCACCCATTTTTTGAAAACAAAAGTTAATAAAATATACGAGTATCACCCCAGTACAAAACATATCCTCACCCAAACTCCATACGTTCAGTAGTCTAACCGCTGTCGAACGAGAGCGGAGGTCGCCGATCGTTGTTTAGATTCCACGGGCGCAAGTTCACCCTTCATTGTCCCGGCGATGTTGGCAAATGTTATTGTCTACACTAGGCTTTATTATAACTTTGAGATGTTACTTTGTTCGAAAAATATTGGGCTTTGCTAAGGTACAGTGCAGGGAAATTAAAATTGCTGTTTTTTTTTAGCAGTGTTGTCTAAACATAGCCTTATTCTTTATTGAAGTGGGTAAATTGAAGGTACCTTTACATAATTAAATAAATTTGTCCTTGGTTGGTCTTATTATTTCATGAATTTCGATTCGATAAAATTTAATAAAACTTGCCAGCCCGAAATAAGGTTAAAACCCAATAAAACATTTTCTGAAATGTAAACTTTAACTAAATTAGTTTGCCAATCTTTATTTTCCTAGAACCTGCCTATACCGATATTTTATAATAAAAAAGCAAGCTAGACACTTAAAAAATCTTAAGAAATTAATTTCTATGTATTTTTCGGATCCGGTCATTGGTCGGACATAAAATGAATCGCGAGCTAGTGGTGACATGACGCGACCTACAGACAACTCTTGAAACACCACAGCGTGCTTCTACAGAGCCCTGATGTTTTCATCTCGAGATGTGGACGACATTGCCGGTCTGATCGCAGCGGAGTTGAGACGTCTTGGAACTGTACCCGAATCATTGTGTTAAATTGTAATGTCAAGTAATTTGTTAGTTTAATAGAAACAGTGTATCGCACCCAGTGTATTTTCAATGCACGAAACCCATCGTCTGCCCACAAGATGTACGAGCCTAACGGAATAAATCCTGATCATCCGACATACTATATAAAAATCTTTTCACAAACGTTGAAAACAAAAAGTCTTTCCACTCCGTACTTCTTCTGCCTATGATAAAAACACCATCGTCACCCGGAAAATACTCCTTAGTACTTGAACATAATTATACCTAAAGCTCCATATATACCTACCAAAACTAAAGGTCGTCTAATCCAGTCTTTTAATTGTCGAGGGTAAAGTCAAACGGTATCCTATTTTCCGAAAGATATCATCGTATTAGCTACGCGAGTCCCCGCTAAATTGTAAGGGTAAGATGGAGGTCACATAGCGCTAGATTAAGTCGATTGAGGGAAATGTCTGTCGGTATTATGTAGGTTTGTTTTCAACGAAATAATTGTGTTTGTTTTTTGTGAAGTCAATTGCATTTAATGTTTAAATTTAATTTAATTTATTTAATTAATATATTTCTTTAGGATTTTTGAATCCACCGATTTTTTTAAATATTTAGTGATTTCGTTACTATCTATGGATCTACAAATGACAGCCGGGGACCAATGGTAGTAAAGTTTCCTCCGAGGCACGGAGGAAACTCAGTATTTAATGGGTGGTCACCCATCCATGGGCCAACCTAGGCAAGCACAGCTTAACATAAAGATCGACGCGAGCGGTGGTTATTTAACTACGAGCTCCTACATTAATTACTACAACACAACAATCTAACTGAATTATTATATTCTACGAAAACTATCAATGTAACCTCACCCTATACCGTAGTTGTAAACCGACTAAACGTAGGCGTCCCCGCGGGACCGACCTATGTTATCTTACGAGCTTCAGTTAGATTAGTTCCCGTTCTTATTATTGGAAATATCGTCTGCCCTATTATGTGCCGTTGATTTGTCCGGATAATAACATGTCCGAGTCTATGGCTCCTGATTTATTAACGTCTTTGGGATGTTTTTCTTTCATGTAAGAGTTGATAAGTCATTGTTATTTGGTGTTTGTTTCGGTAAACTGAAAGGTTTTACGCAATAGTCTTACTAGCTTATTTATTAATAAAAAAAAAAACAGGAAAAAATATAAAAATAGTAGCCCACCGGTATCGGGAACAGGTTCCAAGCTACCGGCGGTCAGGGCTGCAGAGAGAGGACCTCCTTACAATACGAGGCGTGTACAGGAGTACCGTATACAAAAAAAATATATATATATATTGGTATTTTATCTATGGCATGTAAATGATAAGTGTTTCAATAAAGCAAATTAACTTTCCCACTTTTTACCGGATGTGAAACGTCTAAATACGTAGTTGACTAAATCATTGATTTTCTTTTCTTTTCTTGTCTCATTACCATGAAAATACCCAATTTATTTCATTCCACGATCACAGTTACTTAACATTCCAAAATTTAAATGAGCTCATCTCAATAACTGAACAACTTTGATCTGAGTAAAACACCCACAAAAATATCAAACAAATAAAAGGAAATTGGAATTCTTCAAAAGTCCCATTATTTCAAGACAAATAATAATTTACAGAATTAGCTCCTTCGAATATCGATGATGGTGGAATTGAACGTGAAACGGAACGCAAAGCAAACAGTTTTCGATCTTAGGGTATTAACAAAAGATTCCCCTATTCGATTAAACCGACGGGAATAAAAAAGGAGCCACCCCATCTCTATTTCATAATTTGCATCGTAGACGCAAATAAATTTAAAATATTGCTCTGTGAAACCTTAATTTTCCCTTTCTGGTGTTCCAATCAATCTTCAGTGTATTCGTGGGGTGGCTTTCAGATGTTTTTTCTGAACACATAGATAAACATGTTGGTTCGAATTGGAAAAGTTTGGTGCTTCATGTCGAAAGATTAAAGATCTGCATGGATAATCACCCCAGGATGAACGTCAATATTAGTTTGGTGATACGTCAGCCTTACTGAAATGACAACATAATAAAAAAGTGTAAATTTTTGTGGATAAAAATGATACAGTTACTGTTTTCTGTATGTTATATTTATTCAATGTGTGTAACTTTAGAAGCACTGACTTCATTCACCGATCATTCTTCGTGCAGTCTATTTCTCTGTGGAATGCGCTTCCCCAGGAAATCAGGATGGCAACCAATCGTTTGTCTTTTAAACTTAAAGTTCGCGAGTACATTCGGAAGAAGGTGGCAGTTTCGTCACAACGGTAATGTTTTCCCCATTGTCTTTTTATTTTAGTGTATCCGTGTAAATGTGTATGTAAATTAATATATATTTATAGTATTTTATATGTCCTTGTAGTTTATCGTAGTATTAATTAAAATTATTATCAGAACCACCATAAATAAATTATTACCTACCACTGCCTGTCTCTGCATCACCCAAAGGTTGACTGGTAGAAAATGCCTATAGCATTAAGTCCGCCTCTGTACTTTGTGCTTGAAGTGTTAAATAAATAAATACTAGAAAAACCAATATTCGATTAAGTTTTACCAATATCAGGCTTTTGACAGTAACATATAAACTGTTTTGGACGATATCAGTGAAAGTTTCAAATCATATTCCAGTCAATTTTGACTGAAATTCCGAACAAAACTTTACACAATACATTGTTTAGAACAATATGCTGTTTAGTAGTTTGCATGTGCCTATTAATATAAATAGCTGCTTACTGAAACATGCTATAAATAAGTACCCTAGTTATTATTACAATAACATGAAAGCTAAATTTCTTCCTTTTTACATTTTGTTACTGTATTACTAGGTATATATTGTATTTTATAAACCCAACACATGGTTAAACAACGAAAATGTTCTTTTTTTTGTTTTGACCTTTTTAGATATAGATCCCCATCACGTCTAAGGAGTTTCGTTAGCTAATTTAGTATGACCCTATATGCATTCAAATCATAACAACTTCATATGGAACAACTCTAGTTTTATATTTGCGAAAATCACCTGCTGTACCTATCAATACATTTTGGTTGACCAAACACCAACGCTTTCGTTGAACAGCTTTTGTCACGAATTTTGTATTTCTCGCTCAAAATTGTGTGGTATTCGCTTGAATGTTTTCATCTCCCATATTATAATTTAACACATACATAGAACCTGCATTACTTTACTTCCTTTTTCACTAGCTAATATTATTAGTTGGAATTTCAACTATCACTGAGCAGGTTTGAAAATCGTGCACTTTTTGGGCATTCATTTAGTTGTGGCTTAGCGTTAGAGAAAACGTGCGAAAGTGTTCCGATGTAAACGATTGCTATAGCTGGAGGCAAAGGCTACCAAACGATCATTTCTAGCGATTCTATCCAGTGTAGCTTCTTACACTGTCACTATTTATTCATTATATCTTTAAGCTAACACGTTTCGCAGTACATGGCTCCCAGCTATACTGATTGGTACCCATAAATGAAGGGCGGTAGATAAGTCGCTACATTGTATGAGAATGCTGGAGAAATCGGGGTTTAGATTTGAATCGATTTTGAATAATATCGCCTGTAACTCATAATTTTATCCAATATACGTTTAAATAAATAAATTGTTTTTTTTTTATTATTAAAGGTAGCTAACAATCAAGTGTAGGTACTAGATATGGTATTATCTTCGTAACCTCAATATTAAAAACATTTGAACATGATCAACTGTTGTGTCCACGCGCAGCAATGATTCACACGTAAAATACAACAATCAGGAGCTGAGAGGTCAATTTCAATAACAAATTAAAGATTTAAATTTGATCTCTATTCAAGGCGATCCATATAAAACACTTTATTACAATACTGTAAACACAATTTCCTCTCCATCCCCTACATAGATGACAATCTTAATTCTACAATAATACCAGATATCGGTCAAAAAACATCAAAATATTACCACAGAACCACGGCGAGGGAATTTAAATCGGAAATCAAATAAAATTGCGAATTCTGAGCGCGTCCCCTGCTGACAAGAAACCCAGGGTATGTTACCGCTACCCCAAGACGTGTCTCTATACAGTGATGTTTTTGAATGACAAGTACCTAAGGTTTTTATGACTGCAGCCCCTTGTTTGGCCTTTTGATGAAGGTCACGCGTTGCCAAACGGAATAGGGGATTACGAGATGCTTGAGTTTGCTTGGTCGGCGTTTTTTAAGATGTGTTTCTGGTTTACGTTGTTTGTTTACACAAGATGTTTGATAGAGTGCTTGATTATGATCAACTATTTCTTTAGGATTTTGCTTCCTTTGATATTATGTCTTCTTATAGAATTAACGTTAACTTCTAATTTTCACAGAAGTCTTACAAAGAGGACTTGTTTTTCCAACGTATAAAATTATCGCAAAGATCAGATGTCTCTTTCAGCTGTAACTAGGTTAAGTATTACGTTTCAGTACCTACCTACACATACAAAAGCAAAATAAATAAATCAAATTGGCATTTACATCCCACGTATCCAATTTGCAACATGAAACGGATTTTCTTCGAGAGGAAATCATTATTGTTGACATCACATTTATCGAGTAACAATTCGAGATTTTTAATCTACATTTTTGCATTGGCTGATATCGTTCAAAATGGCGCCGTTGGTGCTGATACTGCTAAAATAACAAAAAGAAGATCAGCGTTTATGAGCACTTTGGAGTCGGATCGTTCTCAGTAATTTCTCCCCCCTTTTCAGATACCTTCCGACAATTTGATTCAAAATCGCTGACTACGCTGTTTAAATAAAATTTGAAAAAATATTTAAAGAAGGCACTTTCATTCGTTTTGCTGTTTCATAATCTTTATAATTGGGGCTTTAATTATTTGTCTAGACGTAAAAATGATTTCCACGAACATTTTTATGAATATCGATAAGTTAATTTACTTTTGTGTTTTCTTAAATTATATACAACGTGTCCCAGAAATCAACGTCAAGCCGAAAACGGGCAATAGGCCAAGTCGTGACAGCTATTAGAAAAATATAAAAAAAAATCTTGGTCATGTACTTTTCGAATTATAAGCATTCAAAAATAAATCTCAAAAAGTGACACCCTGTGATGATTTTTCAAGTCCTGTGACTACATTATTAACATTTCGGTAGTTTTTTTCTCTGTGATCTAACCATGAATAACCCTTCTGTAAATTACAGTTAAAAGTTAAACGTAACTGCCTCAGTTTTAAATTAAATGTTAGATTTTTGCCCAATATTGAATTCAAAATAATGACATCACCCAAATTTAACCGACTGTACTGAAAAAAAAATCTACTACACTATTTTGGCAAGTAACTTTAAAAGATGGCGCGTTTAGTCAGGATTCCAAAATGGTATAACACATACTAATTGCTACTTCTTAATTGAGAAAAAACTTTTTTTTTTTATGAAGCTGTATTTCATAAAAGTTCGATTGAGACGAAGAGTGACGTTATTTTGACTAGTGTGAGCGAGAAAGATTCATTTTAACTAATGTGAGGTGACGCTACTTTGACAAGTGGGAGCGAGATAGATAGTGACGCTACTTTTATCTAACTAAGAGGGAGACGGATTGACACATCATTTCATATGTGTGAGTGAAACAGATAGAGACGCTACTCTGGCTAAACAGGGATGCATCGGCAAATTGTGCAATACTGCAGTACGTTACGCTCTTTCGTTGACTGCACATCTTTTTGTATTCGTATTGACTTCGTACTTACAACTGTGGCTTTGTTTATTGGACTTGATTTGCATTGTGATTTGGATTTATCTGCACCGTTTCTGACAACCCCGGACTTGTTTTAATCGCAACCCCGTGTTTGTGTAGTGTTTTATCATGCCATCTCGATACACCGCACAGGAATACGCCAACATGCATCTCATTTATGGAGAATGCTTATGCAACGCCAATGCTGCAGCAAGAGTGTATCATGAGAGATACCCGAATGCTGAGCGTCATCCCGATCATCGAGTATTTATTAATGTGCATCGGTCATTATCAGAGGGTCGATTTCCTAGCCAAATGGTTAGCGAGGGAAGACCCGTTATGCCCTACGAAGCCGAAGTCTTGCAAGCAGTTGAAGAAGACAGAAGTATCTCAGTACGTGGAATTGAACAGAGCATAGGAGTCCCCAAAAGTACTGCACATCGTATTTTAAAAAAGAACGAGTTTCACCCATACCATGTACGACGAGTACAAAGTCTGCTACCCCGAGACTACCCAGAGAGAGTACGATTTTGTCGAACGATGTTGCAGAGGCACCGAGAGGACCCGCGATTCTTTGAAAAAATTCTATGGTCCGATGAATCAACATTTAAAAAGGACGGTTACATGAACCTCCACAATTTGCACGAATGGCACGTGGAAAATCCAAATTTGATGCGGGAAGATAGATCTCAGTACCAGTTTAAAGTAAATATGTGGACGGGAATTTTGAATGGTAAAGTTATTGGTCCAATCGAGCTGCCGGAGAATTTAAATGCCCAGGGTTATTTGAACTTCTTACAGAACCAATTACCAGAATTATTGGAAGAAGTGCCACTGAACATTTACGGCAGCATGTGGTATCAACAAGATGGCTGCCCAGCGCATTATGCTCTCACTGTACGAGAGTTTCTCAATCGAGAATACCCCGATAGGTGGATTGGGCGGGGTGGTACAATTTCGTGGCCTGCCCGTTCACCCGATTTAAACCCCATAGATTTTTTTTACTGGGGTACGATAAAGGATAAAGTGTACTCTAAGCCAATTCAAGATTTAGACGAGCTGCGCCAAAGAATTGCAGAAGCCGCTGAATACATCAACTCAAGAAGATACGCCCGTCTTATTACGCGATCATTTTTAAAGAGATGTAGAACTTGCATTGCAGCTGAAGGAAAACAGTTTGAACATTTGTTATAAAACTTCGTAAATCTGATTTAATAAAAATTATAATAAAAGAAATCCAACGACTGAATTTTATTTCAAATGCACCTAAAACCAACAATGTACTTTTTTTCCTCAATTAAGAAGTAGCAATTAGTATGTGTTATACCATTTTGGAATCCTGACTAAACGCGCCATCTTTTAAAGTTACTTGCCAAAATAGTGTAGTAGATTTTTTTTTCAGTACAGTCGGTTAAATTTGGGTGATGTCATTATTTTGAATTCAATATTGGGCAAAAATCTAACATTTAATTTAAAACTGAGGCAGTTACGTTTTAACTTTTAACTGTAATTTACAGAAGGGTTATTCATGGTTAGATCACAGAGAAAAAAACTACCGAAATGTTAATAATGTAGTCACAGGACTTGAAAAATCATCACAGGGTGTCACTTTTTGAGATTTATTTTTGAATGCTTATAATTCGAAAAGTACATGACCAAGATTTTTTTTTATATTTTTCTAATAGCTGTCACGACTTGGCCTATTGCCCGTTTTCGGCTTGACGTTGATTTCTGGGACACGTTGTATATTTCATGCTTAACATGATTTTAATTCCACCAAAAATCTTAATTGCAAAACCTAACTGTTCAGAAGCCGCTTAAGACTAAAACAACCGTGCGGCTGTTATTGAAATAATTCAATTTTGCAATGGAAAGACTAAAGCAGCTATTATGTTAAGCTGGTCCCGTAATGCTGGTCGTGATCATATCGCGGTGCCACCGTTGGCTACTGACGGACGGTCCGCCTACCGATCTGCGCGAACAGGAAATTGAATGGAGTTGTCGACGTAAATTTTATTTGATGAATATGTTTTGTTGTATTTTGTGAATGTTGGTGGAAATTCGGGGAGAGTGATGTTGCAGTTTTTCGGTATTGAGTTCTATAAAAATATTTTAATTGAGTGGTTTTGAATATTAACTTTACTTTTTATGACGAGTTTTTATTTAAAACGCAATAATAGGCTCGCTATTTTCATTTTATTGTAAACAATTAACCGTAAGAAATTAATGAAAAAATTAGGTAAGTACCTAATTAGTTAAAAATAAAATAACACAACAAAGCGGTACCAGATCTTAACCTAGAAAACGATCTCGACAACAAGGATGTACATAACATCTAATCCCCCGAGAATAGCCCTAACAATCCAGTGCTCGGGCAATTGGTAGCATCTACAGTACCTTGCCCGTAAGCTGGCCAATCAATATAGTGGCTGCAATTATGTTAATGCACCGCCCTAGGCCGCGAGCCCAGACGCAATTGAAAATGTAAACGACCGCTGCACACCTCCACCGGCCCATGATCGCCTGGTACTCAACCCTGATGTAGCCGTTCAGTTTTAGATGGCCATAAACAAACCGGGGGGGCGTGGGAGAAAATGATCATTGCCTTTCAATTCATTCCCAGTTTTCGTACTGAAATTTATCTGAGGCCTGATAATGGAGGTGCAATCGGTAGTATTCCGTTAATTTATGATTTCATTTAGTGAAATATGTTTCGGGTTTTATTTCGCTGGGATTACGGTGGGAATAACAAAAATCCTTTCAAATAAAATGGAAAAACACATTTATGTATATGGCGCTTCTACATTACGTACAAAAATATCTTGTAAATTTTGCTTGCGTTTTGCTTAATAATTTTAATTAAAACTAAATCTTGTCTTCACACGAGGAAGTTGCATTTGCAACACTGTAAACATTTCCTGGTAAAATTATGAAAACAGTACAAAATTTTACGTTATTATCAACTGTGTGCGCTAATTTCATTTCAGTGTAACTGTTTTACTCAATGTTTCTACGGAACACTATAATATGGGCTATTTATAACGACAATGTTGTATTGACTTTATCGACTGGCATCGCCTGAAGCCATTTCTTACGAGAACTAATCATAACGCGGGTATTATAAGCTATATGTTATGTATACCTAGTAGCGTTCTTAACTTTTATCTGATACTTGTAGCTTGTTTATTGGAACTATCATGTTTTAGAAAACATATTATCTAAAAAAGAATAAATTAGGAGCTCCCTGAAAATTTCTTGTCAGGTTTTAATCCAATTGAAAAAAAAACACTGTTAACGACTGTTTTCCTTATGAATTCAGATATTGAAAAATGTCTCCATCTAATATTAAAAATTAGGTACTACAACATAACTCCCAAACCCTTGATATTGAAATATTTAACCGGGTAATAAATAACCTGTCACTACATAAACTAATATCTCAGGGTATTAATGAAGAAAAAAAATCTAATTACAGCACAAAATTAAAGGCCGGTCAGTCGCCTGGTCTTGGCGTGGCTGTGGCGTTGCTTGTCCGACGGAATAGTAATTAAAAGAGGCAAGATTTTTTTTAGCAGTGTGTCAGGAACGTCTGTGAAAGTCCCCTTCTCCCCTTCCCGTTTGAAACCGGTTTGACTAGAATTTCGCGAAGAAAATGGTTTTTGGTAGAGGATTAATTAAATAAATCCTTACATGCTTTTAGAAATGGAATCCTTACTGACAATTTCTCCGGCTAGAGGATTGCATTAGATTGTTGAAAGGTTACAATAAAATTTTATTTATATTAAATATTTTAATATTGGGGTGGCACTATCCGATGCCTCAGATTTGCTTATTATTCCCTATTGTGAAAGTACGTGTATGTTTGTAATTGCACTGTATTTGGCACATTCATACTCCAACTTTAATTTTGAATTTACAGAAGCAGTAGAAAACCAATTAAGAGCCTAGGTGAATAAGGTGAATAAAGTTATCTAAAAGTAATTTTTATGCACCCAGATGTTTAAATTGTATTAAAAGTATACTTAATGCACCTAGGTGAATCAATTCAAGTGAATTAAGTTTACGAAGGGCTATCGAACAAAATTATTGAAAAAGTTGCATAAACAAATGTTCCTCATGCGAACAATAGAACCAATGGGTATGTTATAATTAAAGCATTATACGAAATTGTCTCAGCAACATATAAATCACGGGATCATTTCCCATGGGGGCCGTAAGGTAATTAAGGGACTACACGTATCAAAAGGTAGGGATGCAACCAACACACATTGCGATAACTGCTTTGCCTTAACACGCGGTGTATATGCCAGCTTTCAATAACATAGGGGACACCTAATTGAGTGCCTAAATAAAAACGAACTGTTAGAGTTTCAGGACAAAATTATAATATATTGGCATTCGCTTAAGACTGCCTTGTTGGTCTAGATTTCGCAATCGCGACTGCTGAGAATGAGTTACTAGGGTTCGATTCCCAGGTCGGATAAATTATTATTGAGTTTTTCATCAGGAATTTCTCAGTAGCTACCAAGGAGTCTGGATTTATGCCCCGTTGATGACAACAGATTCGCCCACTATTACATGGGAGTTCAACATAGCTGGCGAAACATGGGTGTACTATTAGGTACACCTCTGCCAAACCTTTTGAGTATTACAGGCGTGATATTATGCTATATCGCTAAATTTGAAACGATAAACAGATAAACAGTTCAGTACTCCAAAAACTTAAACTGTTTAGACAAACAGCCAAACTTATCCGCTACTAAAAGTTTTTAATGAACATCTAAACACTCTAAATAAATATAAATATGGCGGCAGGATACACATTCCCCTCGTTAATTAGTTAAACTTTCAGTTATTGACTTGCAGTTACTTGCTCCTCTGACAGTGATAAGCCAGGCTTAAGAGAACCTCGGTTTGACACGACAAGCGCTAAGACTATTAATTTATTTATGCTAAAAATTAGTTTTTATTTCGTGTTGCTTTACTTTTAGTTTAGTTTGAGTGTCTCACAAGCATATTTACGCTGCTTGCTTTTTAGCATAAATAAATTAATAGTCTTAGCGCTTGTCGTGTCAATTCGAGGTTCTCTTAAGCTCTTAACTAAAAGTAAAGCAAAACGAAATAAAAAAAATAGTTTTTATTTCGTTTTGCTTTACTTTTAGTTTAGTTTGAGTGTCTCACAAGCAGCGTAAATAGTACCTTTTATTTTAACTGTCTTTTCAGCAAAATACGCTTTTCAAGTTGGGCATAGCGTGGCCTACCATATAAATCCAAGCCTAATTTATACATATTTTTGAAAATTCGTGATTTAGTTATTTATTGATCACTAATGCTAAGATATGGGTAAATCACCAGCTCCATCTTCTCCTTAATACGACCTAATCCAGTGTACAAAGCTGACATAAAAATTGACCTACTAAACTCAATTTTCAGATCCATATCGATAATAAAGCATTTACAAAATGAGTTCCGTAACAAAGCTCGATTAATAATCGAACAATGCCGAACGAGTGCGCCGAAATTATCTCGTTTTCAACATAATACCGTTATGTCGAATCAACAATTGACAATGTCACATGCAATGTACTAGATATCTACATACCTACATAGTACGACCAACAAAAGGGGGATTTTGTTCAAATAAGCGCATTGATCGAACATTCTCACGTAAGATCAAATCTATGTATTTTAATCAGCACACGAGTTCTCGAGAGGCAATTTTGAAAACGCGCACGTTTCCTTTAAGCTAACCTCGGATTTTTGATGACATCGACCCGTTCACCCGCTACGTTTGCTTGCTAGAACGTGTGTGGGATTACTTCTCATTTTCTGGTGGTTCATATATGTTTCAATATTTACGGGGGTTAGTTCTTTAGTTCTAGGTCACCTGTTAATAATAGATTTTCTGAACTTCCGAACTTGTTGAGACAAAATAATAACCCCTTTTCATTATCTTAGGTCAACTTGAAATCCGCCAGAAGTACTGGATGCAGCAACTGACTCAAGATAATATATCATGATTTCATTTAAATGTAAACTCGAATTTTAATAATTTGCTTAAACTTATATTTTGATGTTCAAAATATTTGAAGGGTTTGGTAACCATATCTACTGACTGACTGACTGGCATCGTACAGCTTAAACCAACGAGTCTAAACTCAAATATTCAAATTTAAATGTGTTTATTTGTGACACAGGTAAAAGTAAGTACATGGTGTTATCAAAAAAGTTATTTCTTATATATACGCCTTGCAAGGCAGCACATGTATGCCTGCCAGGGCTGCGGGACTGTTCGAAAGAGATACCGCGGCCCTGGAACATAAAGGGCCAATGAAGGAACATGGGTGTTTTTTAGTCAGTAAGAGTCTGACACTCCCTTCCGCTCCGCCCAGAGCGGGAGGAGTCATTTGATGATTTCTCACCCCCCAAAAAAAAAAAAAAAAAAAAAAAAAAAAAAGGCAGCACATGTATAGTGATGTGCTGCCTTACAAGGCGTATAAATAATGTTGACATATTAAGTAGTGCAGGTAGTTTTAATGTATATAAAAATTATACTGAAAATTAAATAAAAACTAAAACTACTGTTTATACAGATAATTACCTAATATTAAATGTTTAATTTAGTTTCTAGACGAAACAAAAGTTCTGTACATGACAAAAACCACTAAAGACCACGACCACTCATCATCATCTGCTTAGCCTTTTCCCAACTATGTTGGGGTCGGCTTCCAGTCTAAACGGATGCAGCTGAAACCCACCAAGGAAAGATAATAATAACCCCCAGAAAGGGTTTAAAAAGTGCTGAAACTATTCACGGAATTTCATCATTTTTGCCAGTGGGAAATTGCATGGACTGGTTTCCAAAAAACGTCTACAAATTGTGGAGTTTTTTTTCAGCTGGAGTCGAAAGTAATTTAAGTTCATCGAAATAGTACCTATACAATATTGAATGCATAAATTCCCCGAATTCCTATGAGACTCCACAAAATATTACCCCTCACATTTCCTACATTTAAATGTAATCGAAACAAATGAAGCCTGTTTATTACCTTTATAAATGTTCTCATTAATAATGCATAACTGTGTTAATTTCGTACATACCTGAAACAAAAGAATTTATTTTTATTAATCATTGACCTGGACGCATACCGCGACGGTTGGTTCAAAGTGGCGAGGGACAAGAGTTCATGGAAAGACTTGGGGAGGCATTTTCTCAGCAGTGGACACGATGGGCTAGAATAATGAAATCAAACAATGTCTTAATTTTTTTTCTCTAGCCCATCAATAATAAAGGATTTTAATGAAATCTCATAATATTACATAATCTTCTCACAGCTGGAACACAGGCCCACTCTCTATGAGAGAGAGCGGACTATATCCAGCACGCAGTCGCGTGTGCTTTGGTCATATTAATTCTGATAAAAGACAGAAGCAGTCCATCCTGTCAATAATCATAGATAGGTTTCGTGCATCATATCCGTTGTGGTCATATCCTTTGGAAAAACAGAAGCGTTCATAATTATATCTAATTAGAAAATTAAGTAAATTGTTATCAAACATGGGGCTTGAACATTTCAGGCCTAAACTGTGTGTACGATATGTACACTTTGGTCTAATTCTGAAGGAAAACATCGTAAGGAAACCAGCATGCCTGAGATATATTTCTCGACGGTATGTAAAGCCAAGTCAGAGGCCCATGGGTGGCATAAAACTCTGACACCAGGTTAGGCACTAGCTCACGATATAGAAAGAAGAGGTTGTAGTTTGAGGTTAACGGGCGTGTAGTTATATTTATTGTAATAAGGGCTAAATACTACGTATCTTCTTTGTAATAAAGTGAAATTATGCAATATAAAAATACTGAGTATACATTTAAAATAATCAACAAAGCCTTAAAATACGACAACCTTTAACTTAAATAAAGGTCAAAAACCCTAATATTAAAACGTCCACCGCAGGTTACGTCAAAAGCCGCCATCTCTAATGGCGTATAGATAGATTTTAGGTCATATTAGTCGCGGTCACATTATACGCAACACCGCCACACTGGAAAGAGCACATAGAATTTATGCCACTTATAGTATTCAATCTGAAGTTTATAGTTTACACAAACATTAATGTTAAACCAAAATTGAATCATTATAATATTCAAGTCATAACATCACGCCTGTAATACCAGAAGGGTTAGGCAGAAGTGTGCCTAATAGTACACCCACATTTCGCCAGTTATGTTTAAGTCCCATGTAAAAGCGGTGAGTCTACTGCCATCAACCGGGCACAAATCCAGATTCCGTCACTGCTGCTGAGAAATTCCTGATCGCTGCTCGAATTTTAACCTCTACACCAACGAGGCAGTCTATTACTTTAATGCGGTAAGTATTGTGGAGGGATACCTTAGACTCTCGAAAGATTTTACTGAGGCTTTCGATAGTCTAAATAAAGTACCTACCTTCCTTAAAAAACTGAAAGGTTTGGCTGATTTCTTTACACTACAGTCGGAAAAGATTATCATCTAATCAGTTGTAAACTTTCACTGCATTACATGAGCCTCCCAAAAATACGCTGAAATGATCGACTGAACGGAAAAAATCGTAGACAAATCAAGCATTTAAGACTCTTTGTTTAAAAACTCAAAGCCTTATTTTCGTTTTTATTGACAAGTTGAAATTCGAAAGATTATGAAAAATATATTCGATAGAAGGCAATTTTCACTGTTTCCATTCCGTTCACCATTCGTATACCGATTTTAAAAGAAATATGTTGTAAACTGTTGGAGAAGAAGACAACTTTTTATTTGTTGATGTTTTCCTGTTACATCTTGTGTGATCTTTTAATCGCTCATTAACAACAAGACCGACAACTACAACGAAACTCTGACATTATATGGCCAGGTAACTCTTCGGGTCGCCGACAGCGAGGTTTGCTACACGGTCCACTCTTTTGACGCAGGCATTAGAAGAAGACTCCCGTAGAAGTGTCGAGGCGTTACTCCTTATTGTGCAGGATTATTTATTTTAAACACCTTACTTTCTTCAATATTGAGGTCACACATATCACTATATTAAAATCGTCAGCAACGGAATACAGAAATATGGTTTACTTTAATATGGTTTAGCAACCTAGGGAGCTGAAGAGATAGGCATATATTTTGTATCAGTATGTTTTCTTTTTTTAAATAACTAATCTGATTACGTCTAAGCCTAACCGTCTAATACCGTACATTTCTTAAAATTCTAATTTATAAAAGCCATTTTATGCCAAGAAGCTTCTTGGATAAAATCTCTTATTAAATCAACTTAATTTTTTCATATTTTAAATTGAATGAAAATATTATATTTTTATCTTGTAATTCTACCCGTTATGTAAGTTCTTTTTTTTTGAAACCTTGTTTTATTTTTTACTTTAATTATGTTTCTCAAATATAGTTTCTTTAATTATTAAATTCTTTATTCTAAAGTATTGCTGATTTTATTTAAAACTACAACATGTAGTTACCAAGTACTATCAAACACAGACCTAAATACATACTAAACATTCGAACCAAAACACAGAACCGGAAACCGTCTTCAAAGCTGACAAAACGATCATCTCTCTAAACGAGCACGACCAAGTTAATCAAAATTGTAAAATGTATATATCAGAAGTTGCGGCTAATGTAACTAGGGCAGAGTGGAGCCTGTGAATAAATGAGGAGTCCGCAGCAATCCAGTTAGCAGTACAAACACGGGTTGGGAACAAACAACATTGCCCTGGGACACTGAGTGACGCGCGATTTGTGTGTCTAATAACTTTGGACCAAAAATCGCTTGTGAGGACGGAAGAATTAAACATAGTGGTGAGACAACACTTTGGGAATACTGGGAGTCTGTTTATACTGGGTGTTAGGTTCAACGAAGGACATACTTTGAACAGTGTATTAGGTACTCATGAAAATGAGCAATAACTGAACAATAATTTTCATGAGACACCTTAAAATATGTCTCTCGTGCAACCTTATATCCTTTAGAGTCTAATAATCCACATCAGACGTGCAAATGGTGTAATCTTGTGCTATTAAACTGCACCAGTAATAAAAGGTAGTATGTAGTCAGCTGAAAGATTGACAACTTGCCCGAAGCAGTGTCTGATCGTGTACTATCCACTTTTCCACACTATGTTTATTCAAATTGCTATTTGATGATACATCTCTAGCAATAACATCTGCCCAGAAGAGTTGCTAGAAAATATTCAAGTATCTAACAAAGTAGAATAAACATGTGTGTCTATCGGCAGCTCATTACCATTCATAAACAAACATTATAATACACCGTGGATATTTCTAAACGCTTGAATAAAACATTCTACAAGACACAATCCCGCAACGAAAATTACACCGACTACTGCCTTTCCGAGGCGATTACAAACAGCTATAAAAACAAAAACATAACCCCTCACTCACAGTACACTGGAGAAAAATAAACTCTACGACGTAAACATTAGGGTTCAGTTTTTAATGGAAACTTATGTTAATAGCCCGTCCACAGGTGATACAAGCATCTGCTCGGTTATTTTGTGAAAATATAAGTTTTTCCCCAATAAATAATGCAACGGTGCTTTGAAAGCGAAAGGTATGGAAATACAAGTAACTAGTAGGTAGAATACACGGTATTTTTGTTGGAGAATTATTTTAGGGATAAAACTAATTCATCCGGCAAGATAATGTTTGTACAAGTTATGAAAACATTCGGTGATGTGGTGTCTGTAATCCCGCAGATGTGACTAAGGAAACAAAACCGGCCAAGTGCGAGTTGGACTCGCGCACCGAGGGTTCCTTATAAACTTGTAGGTATTTTGTTATAACTACATATTTACGGTTTTCAGATTGTTCCCTTTACTTGCGCTAAGACAATGCTTCTTGCCAATTTTCATGATTGTAGGTCAACGGGTACTTCCCTATAAATAGATTCCTTTGAGAGTGTCGAAATATACGTTTTTTGCGGTACCTATAAACAGCCGTATCTTTTTTCACGTTAACTTAGAAGCTTGATTTTTTCAAGAGACTGTAGACTTGAGTATATGTTTTTAATTTCAACTCGATACCTCCACGCGTTCGCGAGATAAAGGGTCTTGACAGACAAAACGGACGGACAACAAAGTGATCCTATAAGGGTTCCGTTTTCCCTTTTGAGGTACGGAACCCTAAAAAATGTACGAGTAGGTTGATGAATTATTATGTCAAATGAAAAAGTGACGGCTTATTAATTTTTATGTGGGATTAGAAAAACATCTTAGGCTCCCTCTTGGTAGGTAAGAGGGAGCTTAATAACCAATGTAGTTTGGAAAAGATTGAATTATCCTTTTTATAATTAATTTATTAACGGACTATTCTGTTGGCCGCGACCTTCGTTCAAGTAAAATTATTATAAAAATATTACTTCTTCTTTTTAATCGGATATTTTGTTTTTGCACGGAACCCTAATTCTTTTTTTTTTAATTATAGTACTATGTTAGACCTTTTAACATTAGCTATCTGACAGTAAATGTCCCGTCAAAATATTTTCATATGCATTCAGTGAAAAGCTGTTATTTTGATACTTAAAACAGACACTATAATTTTATTTATTTGTATAGATTGTCCGTGGACTCTAGTATCACTGGAACACAGCTTTACTTAATTATTGTGTTGTTGAAAGATTCCAGGAACCTTCTTATTAAAATTCTTGCAATTTATTATAACCTATCCAGCTAAAGAATGTAGAGTACCTATAGTTTCATGTTTTTTATTAATTTTTCCAATAATGCACACAAGAAATGTTAAAATATATAATAATGTACGTTATATAAAAAGTATGTTTCTCCCTATACTTGTAAATAGTGATAATCGGATAGTATCACAATGTAGCTTTGGTCTCATTGTTGGAAGCAGTAAACCAAGCTTTGCAATGTTCCAGCAATAATTATGTATATTTCTAAGAGTTACTACGCTGAACGTCCCGAAGAAACCATCGACAAAATTTCAAAGTCAAATCCTGGCCCTAATACGCTTTTAGGTCGCACCTAAAACTGTTTATTTTAACGATTACTCCACCAAGAAAGCTGTTAAAAATTCCGCATGAAAATATAACCTGTCAAAAGCCGCTTATATAAATTTTAACACGTATTTAAAAGAACGACAAAACCAAACTTTTCCAATATCATCGATTCAAGTCGAACAAACTTCACAGCACATAAAAATATTCACGTGTAACCGGCAGCGCCTCACACAAACAAAGTAATATCAAGACGTAAGATACTTACCGTCTACTACGAGGATTATCCTCAACTTGACTTAGATATTTTGATGTTTTAGCAACGAAATTGGTTTTTCCCTTCAGCAAAGAAAACCCATTATCGTTGCTGTGGAAGCCGTCTCGTTACCGCGTATCTAATTTGGGATCATCCAGATTTCTCTTTCTTTGCCCTTAGGTGTGAGATTGACAGCAACGTAAGTAGGGATTTGTACAGTATAATGGTTAGTTCAAGGGTGCGTTGACTCGCTCGATAATGGTGTATGATGGGACCTTTTGAGGGCCCACATTGTGAGGCCGAATCGGTTTACGATTGTGTGATCACGTCTTTGAAAAGCGTTGATCGAACAAAATCTAGGTCGGTCGGATAGAGCTATCTCTTGTGGAGGAGATGCTACAATCTGATGTAGGTCGCGTGTTTTATGTGTGAGAAAACACTAAGTGGATGTGGCTGTTTGTCTTGTCCAGATTGTAAGTGAACAAAGAAAACGAATACAAATGTGAATAAAACCTTACAAGTAGGCTGTATTTATTTCTGCACTATTGGATCTAAACTAGAACACGTACATTGAAAAAATTACTTTCCAAGTTTTGTTAAAAAACACCAAAAACGTAAAATATTTCACCGTTTGTATATTTAGTGAGAGTGCCAATTTTAATAAGTCTGAGAGTGAAATTAATTTTCGAACCCCTGCAACACTTTCTTGCACTATAAGCCCAAATCAATCTTGTTAAAAACACCACAAAAATCAAGACATCTCACACGCCCACTAAACGCAAAACTTCAGTGGTGTTGAAATAAAATTTGCAAATTGATTACAGGCATCATTCACGAAGCTACAAAATGTTTTGCTTTTGTCATATCCACGCGTATGGGGGTGCATTGTGTCTGGCAGGCGTAATGATGCATTTGGCGATGCACGCCAGTCGGGGAGGGGGCGCTTTGTGACGTGTCGTGGTGGTGTACGTTTTTGGGGAGACACATTTTGGGCCTATAAATGGGGTAGACATTTAGGTGACATTAGCTTACTAGAGAATTTTATTTAAATACACGGTTGAGTGAATTGACGGTAAATGTTCTTTGCCAAAGAAGTATTATTTGATAAACCTAAACTTTTTGCAGAAAAAAATATGTTAAAAAGGTTTGATAAATTAAGGGTTTGATTATCTTGAATGAATAAGTACAAACAAAAAATTAGGCTTCTTTTAGGTAACCTAGGGCTATGACCCCATTTAGAAGAAGAACAAATAAATGTTCTAACAAAAAGTATTTTCTAAGAAAAAAATATATTCGGTCCATTGCGAGGTATGTAATTGCGTCGTACAAATTGTCATGGACACTTATATTTCTTCTGTTACAACTAGAGCTTAAAAATCTAACAACGTTATTACATTTGCTAAAGGATATCGCGACAATCTCCTCAGAAATCTCTTGTTATTTAATTTATTTGTTTTATTTCGTCTCTCTGATTGTACTTTTGTGTACAAAGTTATAAGATTAACTCAATTTTTGGGGCCACGAGTATTCTTTTGTGATGAAAAAAGTAAAAAATATGGCCGGGGTACTGCTGAGAGTTTTAATGGAATTTTGGTGAAGCGAAGTACGCAAATCGGTTTTTATTGTTCCATGAATTATGTATAGGTTTAAGCTTTATAATATATGGACTATGGAAAGAATGAATTGAACATTTTCGTACCAGAATACATTCGGGACTAAAAGTTTTATAAAAAGTATTATGATGAATAAGTAATTTTGTAATTTGCATAGATCACACCTCCAGAATCTAAGAGTAGGTAGCTCCGGAATTTATGACAAGATCACTTTTGCTGAAATAGATAAATAATTCATCTTTATCTACATTCCTGTTGGATTAGTCACCACGCTAGTAATTGGGACTAGCGATAAAGGACAAATATTAACTTGAACAGTGTTTATTATTTTATCATGATCAAGGCTTTCTTTGATGAAATAATAATACACACACAACCCACAAAAGGGAAAATTAATAAAGGCAGTCCTTTCTAGGAAATTTAATTCGAATAATTATTAAAATATTATTCTATAAACACGAAACCCGAACGTTAAGAATAGGGAGCTTAATTAACTCATCAATACACGTTTTCTTTGAAAACACCATCGTGAGGCGAGGGATCTTTAGGTATTCCACGAACAGGTTGTAAGTGTCGAATCGACTGTGGGACAAGTTAGCAGTGTATAGAGGCTTTTAAAAGAGTATCAATGTGAAACCTTAAAACAGATCAACGTAAATAATGTAAGCAAAGAAGATGATAAAAGAAAGAGACAGGAGAAAGACAGATAAGAATGGATAGAGAGATATTTTATTGTACACCAAACGAAGTAAGTTAGTTTTCGCTGTTGGTCATTTCATGTAAAATAGTGGTATTCAGCTGCACCCGGTTAGACTGGAAGCCGATCACAACATAGTTGGGAAAAGACAAGAATAGGCAATGATGATGTACACCAAAGAAACGGCGTTTCCAATGATGTACAAGAAAGCAGTTAGAAGAATAAATTCAGGATAATTTTTGAACATGCTGGTAACATTTAGTATCGAACCTCTAGAAAATATAACCGCTAATTCCCACCTCTTGCAGCCAAGCAGGAGCGATTCCCCGGACGGGTGCTTACTAGAGATCCCACCGCCTTATCAAGGCCCCGCAGGCATTGCGGCCTCAAGCGTATTTTTGTTAACAACTTCTTTTCAGAAAATTTTTACTTGACGTAGTACATTGTGAAGATGGAATTTGATTTTGTTGTTATCGTCTTCCAACGACACGTAACTTTCGCCGAGTCTTGTTTTTGTCACATGTTTGGGTTGTCTCCAGTTTTTGTTGTTTCTTTTTATTTGTAATGTAACTAGTTTGGCACTTGTTTTCTTAATAGTTTTTTGTTACCTAATGATATTTGTCAGAAACTATCTTAGTATTTGTAGACGTTAAGATGCAAAATGTTTATTAGCATAGATAATACTTTCTATTGAAAATGATGAGACATTTTTAGAAAATATTGAAAACGAAAAAACCATTAAAGGAGTGAATAGACTATTTGCCGACAATAATAAGCAATCATTACAACGTTTCTCAGATACCTCTCGAAAAAAAGGAACAGGCCATTTGCTTTTAAAGAACAATATTTTGTTTCACCGCAAAACAATCAAAAACCAATCTTATGTTAGGGAAATAAGGACTAGAAACAAAACACGTTTAGTGAAAATGAGGAAATCTTTCGCAGGGCGTCAAAATTGCTACTTTCGCTCATATCCTCCCTTTGTGTCGGCGTTGCCTCAATGCACTCTGTTTCAACTTTTATCAATAGATATTGTACTAGAACATATTGCTACTTGTAAACTTTTACAATGTAAATAAATTGCGTGAAGACATCAAAACTGTATACTTCGATCGTTGTAAAAATTGTGCTTCTAATGCTCGTTTTCACATACGTTATCGACATCTAAAGAAAAGTGCTCTGGATCAGCGCTAAAAGTTGAAATTGTAACTATGCCATCAAATTTAGGTATTCATTTTAGTGTCACCTTGTCATAGACAACGGCCATCGAACTCCTTCTGGCAATTTACTTTCAATTCAAGATCAAAATCAACCATTCGTTACAGCTATAGAGCTAATTTGCAAATGAACGTAAACCACCTTAAAACCGTCTAAACAACGCGCTAAAGTCCATAAATATCTTCCACGATAACATAAATCAGATGACCCCCGGTGTTGCCAGTACAAGCATGTTCAGTGTTCACGTTTGATACATTCAACTTTATTTAACAATTTCCAATTTTCGATTGTTACACGGTATCGGCCCGATCGGCGAATATTGTCGATATTTTATTACTTATTCAGTACCGAATTCCGTGCTTTTGTCTTCCTATAAAATACTATGGCCACGGTATCGGCCACAGAAATATTACTCAGTTCAAAATGAGCCGTTAATGTTGTAAGAGGTACTCAATGTTTAGCTACTGTACTTTAGGCGTTATCGAAGTAGTGGTCTACAGCCGAATATGGTCTACTTCATGGTCATTATAATGATTTATTGATATTTTGGCTTTAGAGAATGGTCGTTTTTATAGTGTTCATGAAGTGTGTCTTGGATGGGAATTAGCTATATTAGTTTTACTGTTGGTTGTAAGAAGATCTTTGAAAGGTATTCGTCTCATCATTTTGAGCTGTATATATTCATATCTATTCTACGTGGTTGATTGTTCATATTTTATGGTGTATTCAGGAAATCGATTTTACCAATGTTTAGCGTAGTATACTAAACAGTCCAATACGCCAAATAGACAAAAATCAACTTTGACTTTACATTTACTTCCTCTAAATTATGTCCTCCGGGTGCTAATTGAACAATAACTAAACAATAATGATCAATCAATTCAATAAGTCCGTTGGTGGCAGAATTATTTTGATAGCAATAATTATCAACAATAAACAGCCAAGTTTTTTTCTTTACTATAAATGCCACAACTAAACACATGTAACAATGCTTAACTTAAGTAACTAATAATAGTAGGCACGTAACAAGAATTAGAATTAAATAAAGTAGAGCACGTTCTAATTAAAGCAAAATGATACTATTCTAATTATCAAAATGAAATTACTGAAGCTCATTAAATAATCCTCTGTATTTTTGTTTCTGTTAAGTAATTGAATGTCGCGAGCAAGATTATAATTATTATTTTGATACCTGCGCAAATAATAGACGGAAAAAAATACTGCCATGAAATGTTTTTGTTACCCAGATAAAAAGTAGCCTATTTCGGAATACCTTTCAAATGGTGAAAGATTTAAATAGGTGCCGTGGTTCCGCAGAGTACCCAGAGTAGTAGAGTGCGAATTTTGTGTGTTATATGTGAGCGGACTCACATATAACACACAAAATTCGCACTCTCTCTTTATGTATAATTATCATAGTTAGTCATAATTAAATTATTAAGAACGCTATAGGATCCTCGTTTAGATCATCCATTATTTATGTGCTTCTATCACTAGCCGGTCAGTTTTGCTTTCATCTGAAACCACTGGACGTAAACTTCGCTTAGCCTTAGACAAAGGATGTTACCGACTGTATCATGTCTGGCTTCGACGCGATGTGAACTATCGACAACCCGAAGACGTGGAAAATGTTCCCTACAGTCTTCTACCCCAACCGATATTTTCATTTAAGTTTGAAAATTGCTACCGCTCGCCCGCGCAACTCGCAAATTGTACTGGAATAGGGATCGATAATAGGATTGTAGGTGCGATTTTCTTTCGCCAAGATGACTGGAGTGTAAATCTTTCTGATAGAAAAATTTCGGAAATTGTCCTGGAGATTTATCGCCTCTCTTGCCGTCGTTGTCGTGTGCTACGGTAAATTGTCTTTTGATATTACACTGACATTGGATGGGTTATGGAGTTAGTACGTAAGGACGAGGGAAAAGTTGGCGTTATTCTCTGTAAGTTCCGGATTTCAGTGACATTTACATCATCTAAGGTCCCATTTATTTTATCGTTGAATGATATAAGAAAATAAAATATATGGGTTACAAACTCGAAACATGACTTTGTATATTTGAATTGCATAGTTATTATTATTTCGTATCTACCAACTAGATTTTGCTGTTTTCTTTTTAAAATGTTTGTGGTTGAAGATAGGTTTCAAAATATTGAAAATATTTGTCAAACCAAATATTATATTATTATATTATAAGCCTGTATTGTCCCACTGCAGGGCAAAGGCCTCCCTTCCACATTTCGCGATCTAGAGCGATTGTAGGCCAATCCCTTGCGTAAGAGTCCAGCTCATCCCGCCATCTCCTTCTGGGCCTAAACCAAAATTGATAAAAATTACTAATGAATTGCTTTTAAAAAACGCAAACAAATGCTACAGGTAATTCGTCACTAATTACTTTAAAAATAATAATTGTCCTAACAATGGACACTGCTATAATTGGTCTCAAAATATGCGTTACGAAGGTAAGTAGGTACCATCATTAAGCTAGTAAATAAATTATAATTATATTTAATTGTTCAATCAATTAATCTTTAATCACAACTTGTAAACATCCAAATAATTAAAATAAATCTTATTAAATACTGCCGTTACAAAATGATTACACCAATCTATTACTCTAAAATGCTGTGTAACACTCAAAAATAGAAAGATTATCATATAATATCATAAAAGACAGATTTACTCCAAATAAAAACAATAATTAATTAATTATTTATTTGTATCAGACCCATGATCCATAGTTTAGTTAGTAAGTATACTTAAAAAATAATGTTAGTAATTAATCAGAGGCAAAATGCACACCACAAAATACTATTTTCACTAAGTTAAACACAAAATAAAATTTAAATTAAATTAAGTAGTCAAAGATAAAAATAAAATAAATTAATTTCAGAACAATGTCAAACATTATAAAATAAAATAAATAAATCTATAAACAATATTTTACGAATGTACACGAAAGACGTTTATTTCATTTCCAAATACACGAGTGCTTTCTAAACCTTTCAAACTCAAGATTATTACGTTGCCAGCCTTTGAGCCTTCAGAGGCAAAAAAGATTTACATAAAAAGAAACTTCCAGTCTCCTAAATTATGATTCAATTAGTATTAAAGGATTGGTCTCTCAAAGGACTCGTACTTTTTCGGGTCTGGCGACTCGGTACTGAACTCCTTTGTGCTTTCGACCAAACTAAGATGGTTGTAGCTTTGTGCCATGGTTTGTCGCATAAAGCTTTTGGTACAAATTACAAGCGGATTTATTTGTAAGATGACGATATGACAAGGCATAAGCGGAACATAATGAATTGATTTTCTTTTTGCCTTTCATGTATGTGGGTTCCCCAGGGAGGTTACGTAGGACCACTTCTGTGTGTATGTCGACGCTACTCGCTCGAAACTTGTACTCGGGTCACACAGACGTAGTAAAAGATTTCAGTTCATTACGCATTACAGTATTTCTTCCTTCGTCCTCCGTTTTCGGGTGAATTTTTACGCTCAATGTACTGTGAAAATCTACTCTACTGTCCCTTTGGTACGAAAGTCCTTTGTAATATACGTTTAATCGTTTATTTTTCTAAGACACCGATATCGGGAATTAGATAGGCTTTTGAATGACGATAAACATCTTAAGTGAGATTTTAAAAGATCATTAAACTTTTTCAAATCATCTTCCGAAAAAAATATCTTAAATCGTTTTGCAATCTGCCACCTCTCTTACATCTGACAGCTCCATAGTCTTTTTTTTTCTCGATAATATAAAGATGGTTTAAGACGAAAGCCTTCCCCATAAGTGTGTTATATTTCTACTTCAGAGGGGAAACACGTTAGGATCTTTCTTTTATTTTAGATCACATAAAACTCAAGCCTGCGTTTGTCACAACTAATACTAGGTATTTGTTTGACTAACCCCCCCGAGATGCTCGGATTAAGTGACGAATTATATAATTTTTTTCAGCTCGTCACAACCTCGCGATTATTCCGCTCCGTCCGTGAGTTTGAGATATTCGTCTTGAGGATTAAGGGGATGTCTTGAGCGAACGAAATTTCACAGTATCCCCTTGATGGATGAATTCGGAAACATTAATTCCGCAATTTCGGGGTGTAAAATAGTGAAAGACGCGAGAAGCGACGCGCGCTGAAGCTAATAACGTCATACTCTTTCTATCTATTCTTATACATTCACTAATAGATTAATGATCCTTCGTAACACTCATTCCACATTTGTTTTGTTAAGTCCGACTCGACGCGATCATTAAAACAGGACGGCACCATATGGAAATTTAAAAAGGCATTCATTCATTAAACAAACACACATAAAATTTAACGAAGCGCTGCCATATTCGTTAACGAATTTCCGGCTTTCATTATGATTATCCCACGGTTACTGAAACACTATGCATATGCGTCTCTTTCTAGTGCAGTAGTTGGGATTAAGAGCGAGCGAGATAAATATTGGTTTGTAATGTGAAAAATAACCGGGATCCATCTATCGCTCGGCGATTCGTCACAAGCATGCGTTTAATGGCGGCAATTAAAGGCGACATTCGGTAGGTTTACCGAAATATCGCGACATAAAAACGTCATTGTTACCGCGTATCAAATTGTTTAACACATTCGTTGGGCGAGATCACATTTACGACTTGTCGCCAGTTTATGACGGTCATTCAAGCGATTTGTGATACGCCATCGTTTTTAAGCGTAGGCTCAATCCGTTAATTGATCCTCGGAGCTGGTGTTTAAGTTATGAAAAAAAAATTTCAATGTAATCAAGAAAGTTTCTCTTTTGGTGGGTACAATTCTAACTTTTGGGTTTTTAGACAAGCCAAGAGGGCGAAAGGAAAGGCAAAGTAATGTGGGAATAATATTTATCTATTATTCCTAATTTATGCTACGGGCTTCACCGAGCGTCAACGAAACTTGCTTATTCAAGTGAAACCACTACACTTAAACTACACCTTATTACTTATGTTAATGTACGTCCGTTGCCCAAGACAGAAAAACGTTAAATAGGATCGTATCACTTAGTTTAATTAACGAGTGGAAATGAACTCGAGTGACACAGGACGACCCAAATTAAAGATGAAACGTAACATACATTACATACGGACAAATTATCCCGGAATTCGGTGAAAGCAAAACACAGGCGGAATAAATTCAGAACCGCAAACAAAGGTCCCACGCACAGACCACGGAACGATAAATGTTGTACTAAACGACAAATAAAAGCTGCGATAGTTTAAATTAAATTGGGACCCCAAAAACTGTGTGTAAACAAGCGTTGGTCCCAAATTTTCAACTATAAAGTTTTGAGGGACGAAAGTGAAACATTGAAAACACGCGGTGGGTATCGGAAACGTTCGTTAGTAATTTGTATTAACAAGTTATAAGTTATAACTAACGTTATTGGAGCAACACGTAAACATTTAACTGAACTAGGTGAATTTTGAACTGTTCGGACTATTTGTGTTTGAGTTTGTCACGATAGGTGAGATTGTTGGGATTTCGTTTGAGTAATCTGAAATATGACTTGAAAGAAAATTACATAGATAAATTCAATTTGTGTAATATATTATGTGCTACGATATTTGTATTACTTAACGTTATAGAATAGTCTGTATTTGCGCTTAAGGATTTTAAAAACATATACCTTTAAACGTGGAGAACGTCTTATTAAACAGTATATGTTAAAAAATGCAGACTGCAAACTGTAAATTGCAAACAAATTTCAAGAGATAATCCGTAGCACTTACGTAGTTCTGAATAAAATACCAAATAACGTCGACCCACAAACGCAGTCGATTCAAATCACACCAAGGGAATTCCAATTAAATTGCATTTCAATGAAATCTAGAACGATTATAGAATCCAATGGTTGGCAAATTAAAACCGGGACTCTCTAGGATTTCCTGTTCAATTTTCATGGAGCACGACACGATAAAAATCCATTAGGAAACCGTCGCGAGAGGCCTCTGTGACACAGTGCTTTGCTAAATGAATTTAGGGACCGCTGGAAGCGATATTAACGGGAAAAAAATTAAAAGACTTACGTCAAAAATTTCAACATTTTTGGTTATAATATTTTAATTAAATCTGATGGGAATTTTGCATGCATGTAACAATATTATGAGGAGGTTAATACAAAACGGTTTTGGTTACAAAATTTTTAAACACTGCTACGAATCTTCTAATCGTCTGTCCAGCCTTTAAAGTATTTTACATACGACCTGTTTGTGATCTACCTACTAGCCTGCAAAATAAAAATATCGTTTCCAGTGACACAGGTCGATATCCAGGACTGGCATAATGCGATTCCGTAGCAATCACATGCTTCATTTTGCATTCCAGCAAACACTTTTACTGCGGGATCCTCTCAGCCTTTAACATGGAGCGGTAGCCCTTCGGCTTTACCGTTTAAATTCTAATAAATAACGTTCCTAGATAGATATTCATTGGAATCTCTGACGTTGTTTTGGTTTACTGAATCTTTTGGATTGAATTTAAGATATTTTGAAAAGTTAATCTTTTTCTTTGAATTAGTTACTTACTGATTTAACCTGCCTTTAAATTGTATCCACTTTTACCCTAAGTAATTACTTTCGACACATTAAATGTAACTTAAACTGTTACTCAAGCATTAGATTACTTCTCCACGCGGGGAGCTCACGCGAACAAAAAATCTATCCAGCAGTCATCTCGCTTCATTATAGAGAGATATCGGAAAAGGTATTAACGATACTCTTGAAAACGAAAATGATAATAATATAGATCACAGGGAAGATGTAGATGTAAGAGGAATAAGCGGTATTACTGAGTAAAGAAGTGTTACTTACAGATATTATAAGGAAACAGGAAGTCATGATTAAATGAGTTGTCGTAAAGGAAATGATATTTGTATGAACGCCAGGTGACACTATATATAACAATTTTAGTATATTTGACTAAATAACAGGTACCTAACGGATAACCTTAGCCATGACTAGAAACATTACAATTTGGCACAGGCGTTCCATAAATAATGAAGGTGGGAACTAAGTAATGATTTTTGAAATTTGCCCCCATAAGGTATTAAATATGGGATGAAGTTTCTACAGAAGTTCGTCATTTTTGCTGATAGAGTATCCCACAAGGCACTTGATTTGTTTTCTTATTCCTTGTATTAGTCCTTATAGAAACGTACTGGTACATTATTAAGTATGTATCTGTGTACTCGTTACATTACTAAGAACTAGCAAATACGAAAAAAACATAGCAGCTGGCACATGATGTTATTGAATATGTCGTTTTTGACGAGTAGCAAGAATTATCTTTAACAGTGAAGTCCCTTGATAATGAAAACTAAGTGACAAAAATGAATACAATTCAGAAATGTAGGGTTCACGTAAATCAAAGATCTCCGTTAGAACAAGCAGTAGTAGCTCTTTCACGGAATGTAGGTAAGAGACATCTGTAATCTAACGCCGTACCTATGTTTGCCACCAAGAACCATGCTGTGTTTGGGGTATGGGAACCTGAGTATTTTAGACACGTACACGAGACATCTCAGCTCGGCCCAATATGACGCACCTCAATAAGTCTTTTATTGCACACGGTCGTGATAACCCAATAAAATAAAACAGGATTGTTCAGGATAGGTGGTCGTCATAAAGCAATAGTCGGCAAGCAGAAAATCCTTGCTGACATTCATAGATATTTGACAGTCATTACGGATAGTCAGAAGCCTGAAAGACCGACAGCCAGTTTTCCCAGCCCAACATATTTGAGAAAACGTTAGGCAGATAATGATGATGTTCAGGTTAAAACCACAAAACAAGAAGTAGTGGCTTACCGTTATGCAGCAGGGTGGAGTCCCTAGCCAACGGCAACTCCGAGTCCGTGAGGGTTGCGTCGGACGCGTTGTCGGAAGCCGACGTGGGCGTAGCGGGAGCGGTCGGCGAGTCGGAGAGGCCGCTGCGCGCGCGCCGCCGCCCGCTTCCGCTGCTTGATCCGCTACCGCTGCCCGAGCCGTACGGCTGCAGCCGGCCCAGGCCTGGAGAGAATAGAGGCTGTTAATTATTGATACTCAGTTAGAAAAAATGATGACCTTAAAATGTGGCTGGATCCGACTGGTTGCATTAGGCGAAGGACAGGATGTGGTGGCCAGTTTCTATCGTTAAAGGGTTATAATAATCCAGATATCTCCGACACTTTTATGAGAGGTTGTTATCGACTAATGAACTGATAAGGTATGGTGATTGATTCAAAATCGGACTTTTATTGAGATCACAAACAAAAGTTAAATAATGTTTACCTGGATGACAGGCAGTTACTAAGATTAAAGGCACTCAAAGCAAAATCTTAATGAATTATGTAAAAGATTTATAAAGCGGAACTCAAACAAAAGAATATCAATAACACATGAGGGAGAACAACTTGAAACATCCAGAGAATATATTTTTGAAGTAGACGTTTCATACATATCCTGCATTACGTATAAATAAAGGAGATAATATCGAAAATAAATAAAAGGAAAAGAAGCCGCATAACGAAGTCGGAAGGAAAGGACAGAAATAATTAGGAATAATATGGCTTCGGAACATTACAAAGAGTACAATAAAAATGCTTCGTGAAATGATTTTAATGTTGGAAATGAAAATAAGAAAGTACGCGGTAAACTTAGACGGGATGAAAGTATTGGATGCTCCACTGTTTAAGGTGCAAGTTATAAAATTGTAAGCTAAGAATATTGTTATTTTACTACTCAGGTAAAACCAGACAATAAGATATAAAAGGTGAAGTAGGGAAATAAAATTCTGAAGCACTTATTTCTTATAAAATCTTTAACAAAAGGAATGATTTAAACTGATCTTATACAACCTGTGTAATAGATTTGTGAAACATAAATGAAGGGTTAATTAAAAAAAAAGAAAAAGCCTTATTGATATTTTGATCTATAAGTTTTAAATATCTTAAGCTCATACTTAAACGAGCAGCAATCAATTAATGCTAAACATCCAAACATGTTTAGTATAGATCATAATTCTCCAGCCCTTATCCCAGTTTATTTGGCATCGTGTGCAGCCGTAGTGTGCAGCATGTCTTCCATACTTCTCTATTGTGTCGAGTATAGATACAGATAATAAAAAGAATAATTTAGATAAGAGTACTTTACTTACCAAATAATAAACAAAACTGAATTAAACTGAGAGGAAATTCATGTTGTGATTAAAAAAAGGGCAAAGCTCTGAAGCTAACCTCATTAACGATATTTATTTCTGTTTTCCTTCTATTTTAACCCGAGTCGTACAGTAATCGTACGAGATCATTAGGGAAAAGTATCGAAAAGAAATAAACGGGCCATGGAGGAAGTGCTCTTGAGATGTAGAGAAGAAACTTTTTAATTTAACGCAAATATCCCGGGAGGCCCACTCAAAGGAATGGAAGAAAATAAAATTAGTTTAGACTCAGCCCAGCCTCATTACTGGACTTGGGCTACTGAATATTGGTTGCATTAAGACTGCTCGGCTGGACTGCAGAATTTGATCAAAATATTTTTGAGCTATGAAAAGCTTGTAGCAAACTTGACAGATTTGGACATGGAGCTATAAAAGAGAAGAGTAATCGTAATCATATCTGTAGCTACAAAGCTACAAGTTATTCCATGTGGCTGAGATGAGAATGCTAACAGGGATATGTGGTGTAACACGAATGAGTTCGTAAGAGGAAGTCTGAACGTGGCACCGGTGACTGAAAAGTTGTGTGGTAATCGGTTATCGTGGTATGGACCTGTGATGCTGAGGAATGAGGAAAATATTGAGTGTAAATGTAGATGGAAGAGTAGAGGAACGCCAAAGAAACGATGGATGGACTGTGTGAAACATGATATGGCTAGAAAGGAGGTGACTGCTGAGATGAAAAGTAATAGAGAGTATGGAGTAAGAAGAATTGCTGCGCCGAAGCTAAATAAATTGGGATAAGGGCAAGAGAATGATGACCTACAAAGCTACAAGGATCTTTCGACAATTGAAAGTCATTGACAGTAAGGCAAAAGTGTTTCTAAAATTGTGTTTGAGAACAAGATGGCGGAATTAGTTCTGATTTTGGCCACGCGCCAGAAGATCCATGTAAACTATAAACATAGAGACTTAATTGGACAAATTCGACTTATGGTTTTATTGAGTCCAAATCAATTTCATTATTAGAAGCTTGTGTTGTAATGCTGCTCAAATAATATGAAAATACTTTATCAACATCCGATTAACACAAGTTAATTGGGTCACCATGGGTAACACTATTCGTTAACGCTGTTGAGCAATCTCTAAACCCATTATTACTAATTACGTTCGTTATTCCATGCCATATGGTATGGCCATGCGTGACTTAAGCGATTTCAACACTTGGCTACGTACTGCTACCATTTTAATGCGAAAAATACTTGTGTAAACAGAATATATTATCATCTGCATAGCCTTTTCCTAATTATATTGGGGTCGGCTTGCTTGTCTAAAAAAATACCAGCTGCAGTATTATCCATGGAGTTAGCCTTAGGCTAGGTGGAGCACCGATGTCTGTAGGGTGCAGGCTGGTAGCCACTGGATGAGAGTTGCCGAGAATCGAGTAAAGTGGCGTCTTTGTCCAGCAGTAAACTGCTGTAGGGTGACATCATCTGCATAGCCTTTTCCCAACTATGTTGGGGTCGGCTTCCAGTCTAACCGAATGCAGCTGAATACCAATATTTTACAAGGAGCGACTGCCTATCTGACCTCCACAACCCAGTTATTGCTGGTTAATACGATACCAAATTTTTTTAAGCATCTTGCTAATTAAATTGACTTTTCTTTGTCTCAGTTGAGAGGAAATGAGCTTATATATAATAAGTACCTTATGTTGTTATTTAAATTAATTATTTAGACCTTGAGACTTATAGATAAGTAATTATTTAAAACTAGATTATAAATTGTATTATATTATAAATTGTACAACTTCTTTACGCATGCGGAGTTTTTTTTTTCTTGCTGTAAGTGATTGTTGCACTATTGCATTTACTTTTTTTCATGTTACTTAGCATACAACCAGTGTAAACAATTGTTGGTGAACCAATAAATAAATAAAATGGTAAGACTGGTTGTCAGACTTTCGGGCCACTGAGTGTTGTAGGCTGATGATGATCATTATATGGAGCGATTGCCAACTGCGATGGCGATTGCGATCCGACCTCCACAAATCCACGGACCGATCTAAGCAAGCATTGCATAACGTCGTAGATCGAGTCAAGAGTCCCACACACAACATATCTACAGACAGATTATATCATAAATAGCTCTAAAACGACATCACGCACTGCTTTAGGCATTCAAAATTCAATCTTTTTGCCGATGACATGAAAATAATGAAACCAATGGTAACTGAATCTGAAATTTTGAACAGACTGACTAATTGGTGCAATACTAATAAAATGCTTCTTAACGTCTCAAAGTGTTACTACATGCAATTCAGCCGTAACAAAATTGTCAAACCAAACAATTACACGATAGACCAACAAAGACTAAAACAAATAGAAGAAATATGTGTCCTAGGAGTCACACTTTATAAACAACTTAAATTTGACAAACATATCCTTAACACGGTATCAAAGGGGTTTCAAATTTTGGGATTTATCTTACGCAACAGTAAAGAATTTAAAAAGGTGTCTACCAGAATAATATTTAACACGATGGTTCGCCCTATACTTGAATATGGCAGCCCGGTTTGGAATCCTCACTGCGACATATACATCAAATACCTGGAAAGTGTCCAAAGGCGCTTCCTGTATCACCTATGCTACAAAGGTCGATTAGCTAAAAAAGTACACTACGAAATGGTGTCACTTGCCGACAGGCGAAAACCGGCAGAACTCCATTAAATATTTTGTGATTCTATTCCACAAAATATGTAATGGAGTCATAGACTGTAGCGAATTACTAGGCAAGTTACATATAAACGCGCCATCTCGCCTGCCCGCGCAAAACCAGCTACAATTTGTTTTATGTCTCAGGTTCCTAGGACAATTAGTAATCTAGGACACTTCGACGCTCTCCCAAGACTCTGCAGGCAATACAATGAATTGTCAAAGCAAACTGACATGGGAATAACCTCCCCATCTCTAAATACAAAAATAAATTGACTATTGAATTGTTTCACATAAAAATTATAATTATTATTCTATATTTATTGTAGTACTACAATAAATGTAGAATAATAGTTATAATTTTTATGTGAAACAATCTTGTTACTTATGATTTCTTGACATCAAATACTTTTTATAATTTTGGTTCTTATTTAATTTTTTTAAATATATTTTTTTTCTCTTATCTCTGTGTTAACACCTGATTTTATGTGCATCCTGTGGTCTCCTGTAATTGAACACACTTAAAAGAACCTTTATATAACTGTGACTAAGGGGCTGTCTCCACGAGCGAGAGAATCGCGACGATATTATCGTCGTTGCCACGTATTTCTATACACTCTCTTAGAAGCCGTCTCCACGAGCGAGAGAATCGCGACGATATTATCCCATACAAATACGTACTATCGCCGCGATTCTCTCGCTCGTGGAGACGGCCCCTTATATTGTATCTGTGTATCTTTTATTGGAGATCCAAATAGATAAATAAACAAATAAATAAATATAATATTCAAAATAAATTGTCGGCCTTTGAAATCATCTAGTCAAATAATTTTGGATTCTTCAAGCCGTTAATTAAGGACTGCGACGGAACCCTTTGGTCCAAATAAAAGACAATGAGCTCGTTAGGTGGAAATTTTTGCCAAGTCCCCCCCCCCTCTCTCCCTTCCTCCTGCGGTGGTGGAACTAGATAAGGAATGCTAATTGAAAACGAGTTGCATAGTAATGACTATGCAGTTTTGTTTTTTGGGAATGTTTGTGAAGTATTAACTACTTTTATTAATTGTTTGAATGGCGAATGCTTCTGAATAATGCAGAGGAGACAAAAAGATAATATTAGAATATTAACTAGATCGGAGAAACAGTTTTTTTTAAATTTTCATAGTGCTACGTAAAACACACCCAATCCTCTTCGTGAGAGACATAAATTTCTTGCCATAAATAGTAATTAGTTGTAATTAGCTATGTTAAATTATAGGTACTTAAACATGAGGTTCTAGGTCGCAGTACCTACACATCACACCCAATGAATCTACTCCACGTTGACAGTAAACTGCCAACGACAGGTCACTGCTCAACGTCGCCAGGGCAATGCACATTTCAAATTTTATTACAAACGTGTTTGTTCCTCTCCATGCCTTCCTCTATGCATAAATCTTTATGGAGCATTTGTTATGCCCGAATCACGTTTAACCGAATTCAATTGAAAATAATTTCGCAATAAATTTTTAATTGTAACGAATTGACAGTATAAATGTAATTTGATAATTTATAATGAACATACCTTTGTAATTTTGATTAATCAATATGGGTAAACTCGGTGTTTGATCAACGTATTATCTATTGTTAGGTTTAATCACTGGTTGTCAGTATTAATGACTAAACTTTAAAGCTTACTGTTAACACTATACCACACTTTTAACTTTAACAATATTTTTATGTTCGCAATGTTTATCTTTTATAAACTTTCACATAAATTATGAACGGAGTATCACTCTATCCAATATTTTTTCGGAATCACTGCATAAATCACGTTCGTCCTTCAGATAAAATGATGCGAAACTAATTCGGAATATCACGGATATTCTAGACTTCAGTGGCGTCAAGTGTGGGCAGTGGGGACTAACATAAATAAAAATACTGTCTGTTTCCTCTTTCGGTGATAATGTTGGTGATAAGAGGTCGGCGCAGGACGTCCGCATGATAGCCGTTGACCGGTCAACTTTAATGAAACGAATATTGTTTTAAATGTAAAACAGCTTTGTTAATATAGTAATCTATGTATGTTGAGTCACACTGATACCAAAAATAGTGACAGTAGTGTACTCACGACTAAGAATGCGTCGGTTGATGCAACATCGGGGAAGTAAAAATAGCTACTCTTAAGTTTGTGTGACAGGTTACGCTTGTTGCCTTCCGAATAGAGCCGCCGTTGATAGATCTATGGTTATTGACATCATTTGAGCGATGCAAAGCAATAACCCACCATGCCAGTTTATAAATATAAAAATATTGCACAATTAGTGGCAAATTGCCAACGCAGCGCACCACCCTGGAAAATGATGCAAACCATTTTTTTCAACAAAATAAAACTTTTAGTTGCAACACAGAACATATTTCAATCGTAACAATGATTCATAAACGACCAATTTCAAACTTCACGCGAACTAATCCCCAACAGATTCAACTCAAAATTGGTATAAAAAAAACTATACAGCATAATAGTGAGCTCATAAATATACAATTGGTGGGTTGCTTACCTAGCTGAATCACGTCTACTGCCCCCAAAATAAACAAAAAAAAAATATATACATAGAATAAAAACATAAAATCCTTTTTCCGCACGTATTGTCGGGAGTTCGTTACAAGCAGAAAGGAAAACTACGATTTGAATTCGACAAAGTCGCATAAACGAACTGACAAATCTTCTCCCTGGGGGGACACCAGTTACGATTGGTGCAAAAAAATCGCATATAGACAATCGTTATTGCACACCCTTTGAGACGCTTGATGTCGCATATTGATTTATCGATAAACAAAATTAGGGTTATCCTAATGCGGTGGCGAAGAAAAGACTGACAGCTGTTGATCAAGTATTCATGCAATTTGATGACAGAATTTAAAGCTTTGTGTGTTTGTACAGTTTTGTTTTGTACTTTGTGGCGGTAAATTGTGTGCAAATATGTCAAAGGAGTTTTTGTTCGTCATGAGTAATGGGATTTTATTATAACTTGAACAATAATAAAAATATTAATGCGCAGCGTGAGAATTTACAATAACGTGTAACAAACATCCATATAAAGCATGCATATTTTATTTATATAGCTATATCGAGGTAAGTATTGGTTCTAAATCTATTTATAATGAGGTGTCTTTAATACACAAAATTAATTACGAAATATCCGTTAATTTATTCTAATTAGCTCTTAATTAGCAGATATCGACTATAATTACACTAACTTGGGGTGTTGTTGTTAGTTTTAGGACTCATTACCACATTATTCGTAATTCCAGTAGCGTAAACTCTGGCTGTTTCTATATTAAAATAAATATTGGTAGTACCTATTAGGCTAATGACCTAAGTTATTTTAATAACGCGCTTTACATAAAACCAACAGGCACTACTCAGAAATCCAAAGGCTGGTTTTGTATAAATCTCCTTGCATACCAATTTTGCATAGAAGGGAAAACACGTATGAAAGAAAGAAAAATTCTAAATAAATTCGGTGTAAATAGAATCGTACACGTAAAAATATTACTTCCACTCATATCCTGTACATTTCTACGTCACTCGAGATTCATTTCATTTGTCCAGAATCCTTCAGCCTTTTTTCCTTATGTAAATCAATATGACTTCCCAAGTCCCTTCTTCAGATATAATATTCTAAACACGGTGGCCCGCGTTAAGGCAAACGTAGAAATTTGTCACATGAGCGATGGTTCGCCTACGTGTTTCGTCGTCCAAATCCCAAATATAATCCGTCGCAGTTCAAATAAAACACACCTTTATTACTTTAAAGAGAAAAGCTTAAATCCAGCGAGGCGTCCTTCGGGGATTTCATATTTCATACGAGAGCGGACGTGGATTATCGTGCGAATTTATGTCTTAGCGTTCTAATCAAAAAGTACGCTTTCTGTCGACTCCCGAGCTCACCACGTTTAGTGTTGTAGTTACGCAAAGTGAGACTGTATGATTTCATGCCAGCAAAAGTAAAGAAGGTTGACAAATAGGTCGGGCGTGCCGATGTTCAGTTTTATTAAAATTAAAATGTTCTATCGTGACATTAATAAAATGCGATAAGGTTTAGAATCGCTTGCGCATCGCCGTTTAAATTTACAACGGGAACACGAGGGATAAGCTGAACATTTTTATTATCATCGCGCTAGTTTATTGCGTCTCGAGTTTGAGCATTAGAAATAATCTTCAATATGGGGTGTATTATTTACGTTTCCGAGCGCGGGAGGTTTGTCGGGAACAGAAAATTGTCAGGGCGGTCTTAATGACAGCTTTTCCGTTAAGCAAATAAATGCAGATCGAAGAAGACGTTTCCGATATGGAGGGAAAGCGTTAACGGAGGCGAAAATTTCTAAAAACAAAGCGAACGATAAATCTGTCGGGCCGGGGGCCAAAACAGCGGACTCGAAGGGCCCGTCCACAGTCGTAACTCACTCCACGTACAATTTTACCGACAATTTATTCGACATGAACTGTACTTGTCAATTGCTGACGTCTGCGTATCGGAAGAATAAATGATAGACATAAAAGAGTAGCTGGAGACAAGCGTGACTTAGATATTGTGGTCACGTAGCAGTCGCGAGACGACGGAGGCGCAATCTTCGCGGAAAGAATTACATTTATCCAAAACATGGCAAAATCTTGAGTAATTCAATGCATATATTCGATGAATAGAAGGATAAATAGAGAAAGCTTTTGAAACGTCTGTCAGGATGGCGCCTAATAATATTTTTCGTACAAAAATGGAGAAAGAATAACAAATTCACGTTGAAAATAAATTCTCTGTTCTGTTGATTTAGTGATTGGATTTGGCGCGAAACTCTATAACTCCTGACAACAGCTTGTCTAATAAATTATGGCAGACTAGAATATATTTGAATGGATTTTTATTGTGCTGGCCCATATGATTCATAACAGATACAACGTTTATACTTTATTACGCGTTTTAATGTTTTTATTATCAATATTGCAAAGTTTTTTATTCTGATGTTATGGGATATTGTCTGTTTATTTACTGTGCTATTTATATCAGCTACTGCAACTACAGTAACAGCTGATAAAGGCCACCAGTGAAAGGGGAAAATTGGCATATATTCAACACGCCTGGCTGATCTCAGCTGGAGTAGTGATGGTATCATCATCTTCCTGGCCTTGTCCCATGTTGCTTGGGGTCGGCATAACTTGTTTTTTTTTTCTTCTATTCTCCTCTGTCAACTGACACGCTATCATTTTCCTTCATATCATTCCTCACAAAATCCATCCATCGTTTCCTTGGTCTTCCTCTCCCTCTGGATTGGTGATGGCAGTTGGTATTTAGTAGTTATTAGCTGGGAGACAATCCTTTACGCGATTTTAATAACATCACTAGGCAAGGAGTGGCTGTCTTTCTAGGCTTTTACGAAATAGGCGAGTTTTAACTTCTAATTTTGCACGAGATATAAATGCTAGGAATTTATAGATTCGCTAAAGAAGAGTTTACATATCAAGATCTTTTCACTTTATTTTCGAAGGCAAAATGATGACACAGGCAAGAACTCCCCATTTTATCCGATATGTTATTGACGTCTATATTTGTGGTGTAAGCAGTTGTCCTAATCACATAAAATTGAACGCTGACGGCTTATAGACCTCTAAATCCCAAACGTACAATCACAACACACGATGATTGGGAGTCATCCGAAACTTAGATCCGAAAATCCCTACAGCGAGTGTTTGTTTTTGATTTTTGTCTAACGAGACAATGGGGAAATGATGAGCACTGTGCCGTACGTCGCCTTTGGGATTTCACCCCATACCACCCTCGCGTTGTAAGTCCAATCAAGTTTGAACTTTATTTAGTTGGTGATAAAGTTTGGAGTTATTTGAAACGATTATGGAGTTGTGATGTTTTTTTGCTAGCGTGGTCACATATGGCGTCGAACGGGCCACGCAGAGTGACGGCATGCCACTCGAGGGACCAGGATTGGCCTCCAGTGCTCCACGGGACATTCACTAAGTCGTTGGACACTGGAGTTGTGACGTGATTGAAAAATCAGGTGTATTTGCTGTTTTTCCGGCCTTGTTTCTTTATATTTTTATTAGTATCCTGTTCTTTTGTTAAATAATCAGGATTTGTGGTTGGTTGATAGGTTGAAATTTTTGTACTTTTGACCTTGAATTTGGCGGCACCTGTAGGGTCAAGACTTTTAAGATAAGTTAACATCAGTCCTGTAAACTCCGAAGCGTTACATAGAAGTGTACCTAATATTACACCCACATTTCGACAGTTATGTGTTAAGTCCCATGTAATAGGGGATGATAATTGCCATCAATTGGACACAAATCCGGACTCCGTGGCTGCTACTGAGAAATTCCTGATGGAAAACCCAATAACACTTTGCCCGGCCTGGGAATCGACCCCAGGATCTCAGCAGTCGCGCTTGCGACCACTCGACAAGCGAGGCAGTCCGATTCAAGATTTTTATGACGGCCAAAATACTTGGAGCTTATAAGCAATTAATCTTTAACAAAACTCATCATTGAGTATAACACAATAAACACGATACGATCGGCTTACAAATAATAATTGAACTCATCAAAACATCTTAATTAACAAAGTCTTTTGTTCAAGACATTGATCGGTAACGAGTTCTATATACGCGTTAATTGTGAGCTTAGAACTAAGAAGCACACCGCCATCCCACATTTGCGCAATTAGAGCACCGAATCAATGGTCTACTAAATTAATAGGAACAGTCACTAAATTAGTGGATTAGTCAGCGCTAACCGAAAATCGATGAGAGACGTTCATGTATTCCTAATTAGACGTTCTTGTTTACCTTTGTAATGATTTGACATCAAAGTAAAGGGAGGATGTCACAGGGTTTGGTGTAAGCAGTAGTTCAAATGACATAAGAGTATAAGAGAGGAATTTACAGATGTTAGGACAGTTCTACTGTTCATATTCAAATCATTTAATGTCTGTTCACAAACCATGACTTGTTATTGTTACATACAGCTTCAAATGAAGGTACAAAAGTTTCTGAGAGATTGGTGTCTGCACTAGGAGTACCTGTATAGCAAATCACCAGGGTCCCACTACACGGTATGAATGTATGTATAGGTATAAGTTTTTAAACTGTCATGGTCACTAACATTATAATTAACACTAGAA
Source organism: Eurois occulta (assembly GCA_950022335.1). Taxonomy (NCBI): domain Eukaryota; kingdom Metazoa; phylum Arthropoda; class Insecta; order Lepidoptera; family Noctuidae; genus Eurois; species Eurois occulta. Next base: position 4,494,070 of record OX465486.1, read on the forward strand.
ACAAACAAACAGTGGACATGGTAAATATCCTGTTTCTAGTGTTAATTATAATGTATGTATAGATATTTTAAGCATCATTTGTGCTAAGTTGGAACTAGGGTCCTGGAAAAAGGAATGGCATCATTGTATACCTATCTGTGAAATTGCGAACATCTGATGATGATATTTATTTCCTTTATTTATTTTTAGACATATTAAGTACATTTTTAAATATTAGAATATAAAATAATATAAAAAAACATTTAAAAATATAAAAAATAGTAGCCCACCGGCATCGGGAACAGGGTCCGAGCTACCGGTGGTCAGGGCTCTTGAGAGAGGAACCTCCTAACAATACGCGCCGTGTCCAGAAGAACTGCCTTCTGAATCAAGCGCTTGATCCAGCTGCCCAGCGAGAGCCTCCTCAGATGGTGGTCGAGGCTCTTGGCTATTAAGCCATTGGCCGACACGACTATCGGCACAATGACTGCTGTACTCACGTCCCACATGGCGACAACCTCGCGAGCCAGATCTAGATATTTGAATTGTTTATCTTTCTCTGCTTTCACGAGGTTCTCGTCATGCGGGACCGTTATATCAACAATCATTGCGCGACGCTCCAATCGATCTATCACCACAATGTCAGGCTTATTGGCAACAATAGTCCTGTCAGTGATGATAGGTCGATCCCAGTACAACGTGATATTACCATCATCGAGAACTGGGTCGGGCGCATACTTATAGTATGGCACTTCTGATTCCACAAGGTTGTACTTCAAAGCAAGTTGCTGGTGGATAATCCTGGCAACGAGGTTGTGTCTATGCAAGTACTCTCCGTTAGCTAGACGAGAACACCCAGAAATAATGTGTCGAATTGATTCTCCTGGACGGTGGCATGCCCGACATATGTCAACCGTGCCATCCTTCACAATGTATTTCCGGTAGTTATTCGTCATCATAACTTCGTCCATTATTGCACAGACAAAACCTTCGGTTTCCCCGAAGAGGTCACCGAAACGCAGCCAAGATACGGACGCTAAGAAGTCTACATCGGGTCCATGTAGGGCCCGGTAAAAGCGCCCGTGCAGCTCCTTGCTCTGCCATACCTCCATGCGGTCATTAGTGTCTAATACTCTAGGCTTGCGCCAGTTCTCGTTAGCCAGGGAGAGCGGGGTAAGGCCCTTATCCACTGAGACCACATCTCGGTGCATACCCACGTCGGCTTCTAGGAAGTATTCCCTGAGACTGCATACCTCACGGTTGTGCAGGGTCTTAGCATTTAAGAAACCACGACCCCCGCACTTCCGCGGGATATACAGTCTCATCACCGACGACCGTGGGTGATGCATCCGATTTGCGGTCAGCAGTGAGCGGACCCTCCTATCCAGGGCATCAAGTTCCGTCTGAGTCCATTTGAGTATGCCGAAAGAATACATCAAAACCGGCATGACCCAACCGTTGAAGGCGCGCACCTTGTTTCCGCCTGACAGAAGACTGCCAAGAACCTTATTCAGGCGGCCAAAGAAGCGTTCCCTCAACGATTGTTTCATGTCGGCAGTATTGATACCTAATGCTTCCGACATACCCAAATACTTGTAGGTTTCTGTTGAGGAGAGGGATCTAAGGTGTATGGAATCCGAGAGTTGAGTTCCCACGGATTCCATAATCTCCCCTCGCTTGACATGCATGACTGCACATTTGTCCACACCAAATTCCATCCTGATGGCGCTACTGAAAGTTTCTGTTACCTTCAGTAGCTTCATCAGTTGCAAATTGTTGGGGGCAATGAGTTTCAGATCATCCATGTAAAGAAGGTGAGATATGACCTGACCACCTCTCCTCAACCGATAGCCTAGACCTGAACCTTCCAGCAGCGTGCTGAGAGGGTTCAAGGCCAGACAAAACCACAATGGACTAAGACTATCACCCTGGAATATACCGCGCTCTATCCTTATCGGTTCGCTGTTCCCCTGGATCTGTCGACATCCTGGATAGCGAAGGACCGTTCTCCAATGCCCCATACATGACATCAGGAAGGTACGTAGAGTTGCATCAACTTTATACAACTCCAGCACCCTCATGAGCCATGTATGAGGCACAGAATCATAGGCCTTCTTATAATCTATCCAACATGTAGACAGATCCCTTCGGGAGCGGCGAACCTGTTGGCTAATGGCCATATCTATGAGGAGTAGCTCCTTAGTACCGCGGGACCCGTTCCTACATCCATTCTGAGAGGCAGACATGATACAATTACTTTCAATATGTTGATTGATTTTAGCTCTCAAAATGGATGTAAGAACTTTATAGACTGTTGGTAGACAAGTGATTGGTCTATAATTTTTGGGTTCCGCAGTACTACCTGATTTATGGAGCAGGTGGGTAATTCCAGTCGTCAAGAACTGGGGCAGCGACCCTGACTCTAAGGCTGATTGAAGCTGGGACGCCAAGCGAGCGTGCGATCTCTGAAACCATTTGATCCAGAAGTTGTGCAGTCCATCCGGCCCTGGAGATTTCCAGTTAGGCAAAGGACGGACTGCACGAGCTACGTCTTGGGGGCTGATGATAATTGCCCCCATTTCTGGTATTGGATCACACGCTTGTTCAACCTCCCGGATCCAATCGCCCTCAGTGTGACTGACAGGCACCGACCAAATGCTGCGCCAAAATGAACACATGGCGTCATCATCCGGCAGGCGCGTGTCAGTCACACCTTGGTCCGGTCGTTCCCAAGCCCTATATACCCACCTTTCATCGCTTTGGAATGTGCGATTCTGAGTGTATCGTTCCACTCGCCGCTTGTACCGACGAATACGGCTTGCCCATGCACAGATCTTCTGCTTCAGGAAGTCGATACGCTCCGTGACGCGGGCCAAGTAGTCCCGAAAACGAATGATATTTATTATTATTATAATTTTTTTTTTATATTATATGCTATTTTGCTATGTGGATTGTATCTGAATTAAACGTTTTATTATTATTATTTGTTAAAAAAAATATCTCGTTTGCATTACGTCAAATCAAATCAAATCGTATATTCAACGTGCATACGTACGTGTGTACGTTTACATCAAGTTCAATTTTTTTAATGCAAGAAGCATCTATATTAGAATGGCCCGAAGTTTTAAGTACATGCTGCTTTATGCTGTAAGTTTTTGTCTCAAAACTTGACAAGTATTAATGAATTGAGATTTAACTGTACTTTCTAAGTTAACAGAAACCCATTTCCAGACAAATAATATCACGAAACCTAAACTTGCTCAAGAGGTGATGAGCAAGCCTGGCAGTTAATGCTTGTGCGTTTTCAGTACGAGCGAAATATTCTTCTCCATCAGGCAAACAACAGTCTGATACAAATTCTAATATCCACACTTAGTTTACATGTGTATATTGAAACTATTTTTGGTATAGCAACTTCTACCATAGAGTGCATGAACGTGAAGCGTTTAATTCATCAATATCTAGTGCGTCAACAGCGGCCCAAATACCCATGCATATGCATAAAATTACAGGCCGCCCGCTAACACCCTGAAACCGGCGCGGTAACCCCTTTCTGTCACTCAACTAATATTATTTGTTGGCCATGATAAATTGCTGAAACAGCTGATAAATTTTGCGGTAGGTGCAATGTGTGTGATGATTTTGGCGTATTATAGCTGGTAGTTTTCATTTTTGATGGTTTTTAGACAGTGATGTGTATGAGTATGAGTGTTGGAGAGAATTCGACTCTACTACATCGATATAAGCACGCGATTATTTGTTGTTTAGAATGAGGGTTTAATTGTTTCTCTTTTGTTTTGAAATTTGAAATTTGCATCGTATTCTTTTTGTAGTACACAATTTAAGTGACGACTGTCAATAAGATTGAAATATTGTTGGGTGGAAGAGACATCTACGCAGAAACGGTTATCTCGTGTTCAGATAGTCATTCTGAAACCAAACTATTTCTATGTGAGGGGGTCACACATAATTTTTATCAGTAATTTAAAACAGGTGTTCTATACATTTTGACCGTGTAGGTATTGCAGTTTTGTAGGAAACAGCTGCTTTTTAATTACAGATGAAAAATTTCTACATAGAAATTTTAAGGTTTGCAATGATTTACCGGTATGCCTATTGGTATGTCTGTCTAAGGCCTTTGGTCTAGTCTGGGTTTTCTTTCAATTTTAGTTAATGAACTATCTCGCCACAGAAAATGTTATAAACAATACTTACTGGTCACTGTAAACTCATTCTAACACCTTTATTGTTGTTTTTTTACCCCTTAAATTACGTTATGTTGTACAAAAAAATGCCCATCTCCCGGTAACCGTAACCAATTCTTCTGAATGACACACAGGGGAGTAATTCTAACTTGGCCTACTGAATCTGTCTGTTGCCGTCAGGCTCCGTATCGCGAAACTCAAACTTAGTGATTTATTTACGTTGCTGTATTGATCGAGTGTATGAAGGTACATTTAGGGAGAAACGGGGTCAAGTTGCTACTGGTACTCTCCTGGTACTCTCTTGGTACTCTCGCTACTCTGACTAGGATACACTCCGTGTCATTTTGTTTGTTTTACACGAGCAAATAATCTGGGAGATTTGATTGAGTCGTGTTCTTGGTAAGGGAGGGCTTGTTTGATGTCTTTCAATGGATTTGGGTTTAAAATCTGTAGGTGTTTTGCGTTGGTTTGTTTGATAAGTTTATAATAGGATGTTTGGTTATAATTAGGACATTTTCTGCGTTCAATTTAATACAACAATAAATAAATAAATATTTCAGAAAAGCTTAATAGTGTCTGGAAATTAAGATTAACTTCAGATGAGAATGAATGATGAATTGATGAATGATAAGTCCTAAATATTGAGTCGCTATTAAACTAGTTCTGCTAGCGCTTTAGCTCTGCTCGGGTGAAAATAGAGAAAACGACTTTTCCTAGATATGAGACTTTTGGCCCCCGTAAACCCCTATATTGCAATTTTCATCGAAATCATTAGAGCAGTTTTAGAGAACGTGATTACAAATACGTATGTATGTATACATATACATATTATAAATACAAATATTGCTGATTTAATATTATAGTATAAGTAAGTGCTGTTTCTAAGAATACACTGATATAATATATCAAGGAAAAAATAAAAATGTGTTAACGTCGATGGTTTTCAAATTCAGAAGCGTGACGATTATGAACTTGAACTGAAAGAAAAAAGGGCATCAGCTGTGCTTGCGCGCGCAACAGCTGTGCGTCGCGTCGGTTGAAAGAGTGAGAGGAAAATATTCTTTCTGAAAGTTATTGTTCTGAGTACCTCTAGTCATACTTGCTATCAGTGTACGATTATCAAAATATATTGATTTAAGTCATTTGTAAACAGTAATGTCTTGATTTTTCAGAGTCATTTAGACTTAATGTAGATTTCGCGAAATCCCCCAAAAACCCTCACCTTAAGATAAATCTCTACCTAATACTTCGGGAGTACGGGCGTGATGTTATAAAGACCCTATTATTAAACATAAACAGACATCTACCTTTAAAATTAGAACAAGCGGTGTATTTCAATCAGGATGATGTAATTTGTACAATGAATCCAAAGGAAAGTGAAAAAAAAACAGAAACTCCAGTCATAAGACAATAACCCCCACTGAACTGCATACACCCTCAAGTTATTGGCTCCCTTATTGTGGTCTTATTAATTCTGATTACGGTTTGAGAGCAGTTTCAGTTAAGAGATAATTACGTTAATTAGTAGAATACCGCTAATGATGCGATGGCGCAGGCAACTACATAGATGGAGTATGCACTCTGAGAGCCTGCACCTACATATGTATATGTCGAGATAGATTGTAATCAGCCTTATTACGTTAGGCATTGGGTTCACATTAGCTACTAATTACGGCATTTATTGCAGAAATGTAAAGTTTGAGGTGCTGGCGAAATATGGGTGCACTATTACCTAATAGTGCCATATGTCGCCAGTTATGTTTAAGTTCCATGTAATAGACGCGAGCCTATTCCCATCAACCGCGCACAAATCCAGATTCCGTGGCTGCTACTGAGAAATTCCTGATAGGAAACCCAATAACGCTTTGACCGACCTGGGAATCGAACCCAGCACCTCATGCTCAGCAGCAGTCGCGCTTGTGACCATTTGACCAATGAGGCAGTCAACATATTTAAAAAATCTTTCAGTCTCTTGTATTCAAAGCTATCATCACCATCTGCCTAACCTTTTCCCAACTATGTTGGGGTCGCTTTGCAGTCTAATTGGATGCAGCTGAATACCAGTATTTTACATGGAGCGACTGCCTATCTGACCTCCACAACCTAGTTAGTTCTGGCTAATACGATACACCTTGGTAAGACTGGTGGTCAGAGTTTCGGGCTACTACCTGTAACGACTGGATATTCAAAGTACTGACAGAAAAGGAAGTCGAGGCCTAGAAGTGTGTGCAATTTAGTTCATATGAAACAGTGGGGGGAGTACTACGTATGAGGCCATTTTTCACTGGCAGAGTTTTTTAACAAACCACAAACAATTGATTATTTTCTAGAATACTACGTACAACAGAACAGCATGCTTTTAAGATGCTAACCAATTATATAAAAACAGCTGCTGGTCGATGAAGTAACAGCATAAGACGGAACTTAATGACACTTAGGAAGATACCAATAACTAATTCAAATTAAACTCGATACTATCGAACTGCACAATACAGTACCGGAGGTAAATAATTGAAGTAATTGTTGGGTCAAATCGGGTCAATTAATCATCGGATGCGGTCCAGAGTCGCATTATCAATTTATAAGCCGACCAAAATACTGTGAACGCTTCAAACGCCCGCGTTTGGTTTGTTCAGCGCAATTTTAGTCCTAACAATGTAGCTGATTTTAGACTAATACATATTTATGCTGGGCTAGCAAGCTGTCGGCAATGAATTATGGCGTGAGTGATGTTACATTTTTGTTGGTAATTTACGCACAGGACCTTACGTGGCAATATTTAAAATGCTGAAGATAACAATCTTCTAATTAGTATAAGCACTTTCTGCAGATTTTAAAAAGGCGGTTTAAAGATTAAAATAAATAAATAAATAAATTCTTTATTTCACCAAAAGCCATCACAGTACAGGATACACAGACTAAGAGCATATAAGGCTTATAACTAGGTCACAATAATGTTAATACTCTGACTCCTAAACTAGCTGTATGTGCCTGTGTCTTAGAGAGTCAGTCAGATTAGTTTAGACCAGCCAGTTTTTTCTAATAAAATCATACAACGGAATATTCGTTCCCCAGAAGCTTGTACAGAGCAGCCCTAAAGTAAGGTATGAAAACAATTTCGCATCTAAAATGTTAATAAAATAATCTCCCGGCGATAATCTGGATATAAGGAAAGTAAGTGATTTAACGCATCGCCACATCCGCCCGAGATCCCATAAAAAGTGATAAGTAACGCAGCCCACCATAAAATCATGGATTCATCCCGTGGGACACAGCACTTTAAGTGTCAATATCATAACGCCGATACACTTCGAGGGCGGCTTGCGTTGGTGGTGCGATGAATACATACAAAAAATACTAGACCACTCAAATTGATCCGACGATAATATTTCCAGATAATACCTTACACGTCTATTAAGCTAGGGGTCTTAATAAAATGGTCGGATCAAAACGTGGGTGATCCGATTTAAAGTTCAACTGAAATTCTTTTTTTTTTTAATTTTAGTTACTCTCATTTTGATCTTTATTTAAACAGAAATTCAGTGAGAGCATCGTTATTACAATAAACCTTCTTTCAACAATGCAAACTCATTCGGTTTTCCGAGAACTGCTTTAATATTTATGGAGATAGAAATACAACACAGAGATCTTAATTTCTCTCAGAACATAATCTCACAAATAGAGACTGGCTGACAAAAACAGTGACAGCAAAAAAAACTATATCGTTCTAAATTCAAATGCGACGAAAAACTCGTAAATATTATATCATTCGAGAGTGCAGCACGCTCCTAAAAGCGCACTAAAAAACCTTTGTCCCGTTTCAAACAATAAACCGAAATATCCGAGTGACTAGAGACGGAACATTTGAATGCAGTAAACTTTATCTTAATGTCTCTATACAGTTTAAAAATATCCCGTCCATATGTTGGCTGCAGTCGATGCAACAACGACGGACGTTGTTTGTCGTCCCACTTTGTAATACGCGTGTATTGATGGTAGGATTTCATTGTTTTTTTGGCCTTTCAACTTGTAATATATAGAGTATGACGGCCGACCACAGAGAAATGGTTGTTTTAAAAGTTGAACGCCGAAAAATCATAAAGGCCTTGTTCCGTTTAACGTTTTGTCAATCTTTTTACGTTCAACCTATTATTGCGAGCTACGTTGTGTGGTCAGTCAATCATGTTTCTCTCTTTGTTGGCTTGTAATTCGGACTTGTACGGTAAAAACAAAACAAAATCGGACAAATGTATTTTTATTTCTTGATTTTGAAAGGTGAATGGCATATTGAGGACAAATTCGACATAATTCTAGAACAGCCAAATTCGTCTTATTTCGCATTTCAGTAGTCATTTATTCGAACAAAACATTCCATAACAAGTAATTCTATATAAACAGCGGTGAAACCGAGCATATCGTCGACATAAACTAGCCTAACAAACACCCCTATTACCATTCGAAGTGCCGCCATTTTCGCGTAACAGTTGCATAGGCTAGGAGCTAGGTCATAAAAGTAACGCATTGTCTTATCAAATGCCGCGGGAAATGTGATGGTATCGCCTGCCATGCCATGGTAACATAACATGCGACTGGGGACCCATTGGGTGTTACCTTACAACTCACGTTTGAAATTTAAAATTTTCATGTACACCGATGATAGGGTGAGAGACGTATAATGGTGTAGCAAAAATTCAGCTAATAATTTAAATATTTCGCTCTTGAAATTGTAATTTGTATAGTGGAACTTTCTGTTTAAGACGAGAAAGTTTTATAAGGTTTCCTAGTTCTGTTATTTATACGGAAAATTACTCTTTCTTTACAATGAAGAGTTCAAAGGAATTGCGTCGGTGTTTGTAGTGCCTACCCACATAATTTTTACGTAACGAAAGGATGGCTACGAAATGTACAACGGCGGTCGACCTTTACATTACCGATCATGAAATTTTGGGCAGTGTGATTAAGCCAGTGAGGCTTCCTAAAAAAATACCGTTGATTTTTTATCCAACTGCGGTGAAGTCCAAAAGGAGGGTAATTCGTAAGAAGACATGACTTGAATTACGATATCTAAATAAACCAGCGAATTACCCACTTTATATCTAAAAAAAAGTTATAGTAACCCCATCGCTGCTGCTCCATAAATACGACACCTCACTGCCTATAAACATACAATTTTTCGTCAAATCAACACTCGGAGATGTTCGCACGTGCAACCTTTCAGAACGGTTTGCTATCAACATACAGATATAATTGAATCGTTTACTCGTGAAGTGGGCGATTTAACGTATGTTTGCGTCCCAAAGCGATTCCGAATCGATTTATAAAAAAAGATGATTTGGTAAGCGATTAGATATAATTTGTTCATATTTTGTGTTGTTAACCGCCGATGAAAATGTTTGTGCGAATAAAGGAATGTTTTTTTTTGCGATCTGGCTTTTTCTGGCTTTATTGACAGGCTCTGTTTTTGCTTTGAAAGCTTTTTGATCTATCGCTCAACTACTCACGTTATAAATGTGAAAGTAAGTTTTTTGTTTGTCCTAATTTTTTTGCTTCAACGTACCTATGACTGTTGCTAAGTGGACTCGTGGTTTGATTGACGTCACTAAATCTAGGCTACTTTTCATTTTAATTGAGCGAAAATTTACAACGAAAAGTGGGCATTTGAATAAATAAGTACAGATATAATTCTTTCAAACTTCCAACAACTTCTTCCTCGTGCTCCTCGCGTAGTCCGCGGTCCACGTTCTGTAGATTCTGCCTACCTCAAAGGGGAAAAAGCGTGCGTTTACATATGTATGAATATTCTCCCAAAGTCTGAAGTCGAAAACGCGCTTCAACACACTCCAAGACTTCATCAATGAAAACGTAATTTTTAAAATTCGAAAACGATTACGATTAAACGATTCGCTAACACGGTCAAGTCAAATAAAACACGCCAATGTATTTTTAATTCATCCTCATTGCAAAATGCAAACTAAATAAAGCATCGAATCGAAATAACGCCGGTGCGAATGCAAATTATTTAATCACTTCGCCGTGTAGAGCTGAAATATGAACAAAACGTAAAGTAGCCAAACAAAATATTGGCGACGGAGACAAAGTTTCAACAGTTATGCCGTTTTATTAATTATTTCGTGTTCGGAGAAAATTTGATGACAAAAACGAGTTATCGATGTAATTTGGAATTTTGTGATTCGGGAATTTAATAAAATGTATTGTCTATCTTTATTTGTGTATTGGTAATAGGTTGGCTCTTCTCAGTACTTGATTCCCAAGTAAATAAGAGATATTTGTAAATAAGTATTTTTACATTATTTTCCCTGAAATAATTGTACTGGATGGGTTTATTTATGTACATACCTAATATAAAAGAGAGTCGGCCAACGAACTCAGCCAATCTTGCCACTGTCTAAAATTTCCACTACGGCATTAGCAATTTTCTTCAAGATCATGCGGCCGAAACTACTTTCCTGAATAAAAGCTTCATCAATGTTTCATCAAAATGTAATAGCCAGTATGAGCATGTTATTATGTTTCATATTATGTAAAATTGATTTTCATACAAAATGGCCATAACAAGCTTTGCCTACATAACCCTGTCGCTTAAATATAAAACAATGAACAAAACATCGCTGAACGTCCACACAAAGCCTATCGGGCCCTATGTGCCTTTCCAATGTCGGCCTCTATAAAATATTTTCAATACCGAGGGAAATTGGTCAAAAATGACTCCCCAACAAGATTATCTCGGCGGCTCCAGACCTCAAACAGAACCGTGACTTACGCTTCCCATTTTAAAGTTGATTTTCCTTTGATAACTCTAAGTATTTTAAGTATACTGTTTCAGCATTATGTAAGTTACTTCGGGGACTGGAGAAGTAATTTGTTGGGGGCTTATTTAGTGTTCTTTGCTGAGAGATGAAATTTATTTCGTAACATGTATATTGCGACTGGCTCGAATAACTTGAAGTAGCGGGCATAAATATGGGAAAACAGGGACACATATTATGTATTTGGGTAATATATGGAGCCATTATAAACTGGGTAAAAGGCTTGTAACAATTTTCATGTTTTATAAACATCGGATAATCGTGGTATCGGTTGCATATTTCACTTTTAATCGATATCTATTGTTAAATGCTAATAATTATTTCATTAACAAGATTAACACTTAGTAAAAAATCGAGAAATGATTTCTCACATAACTTTCATGAGACAGCATCATTTGGCAAATACATCAAGCAAGCATTATCTCACCCGTAAGAAAAAAATCCCATCGAAAAGCAAGCCTGCTTTCTCCGTACACAAAGACATAACGACGCACTTTCCCAATTGACAGTACATATTAGAACAACGCCCCCGCCCACACCCCCTGGGAGACCGTAAGAAGACAGGATCACCAACTTTTTCCATCTGAAACTTGCACTATAAATCGTCACGGACCGCCGAACGAGAACTATCGAAAACTATCCTCCGCCCCCCGTTTTATTGACAATTTATGGCAGATTTGCATTAGTAGTGACTAAATGACTCGACAAATTCCGAGTTAGAAACGGGTTGGAATTAGATTTATTTTTGTTTAGTTTTTCGGAATTGGTTTTAAGTTAGATTGGGATATGGTTTATTTTAGCCAGATGTTTGCAAAATGAACGGATCACAAAGTGACTTCCGTCTAATATTTGTAGGAAGCTAACTCAGCTCCTAATAATTTGTGGTATGCGCAGTGGTGGCCAAGTCGTAGATCCGAACCCAAGTACTTTGTGTACATTATCACCACTGTTCTTAAAACGGTGAAGGAAAATATCGTGAAGGAAATAAAGAATTTATATAATCTTTTGGATATATCATAGAACCAACAATTCGAAGGCATTTGGCATCCACCCGCCCTAGGTCTGAGACTGTGTGTCCCAGCAGTGGGAACATTATGCTTTGATTATGCTATAGAAAGCTGGGCATCGACAGCAATGTTACCAGAACTGTTCTTGGCCTACGGTATTTAGTCGTGATGTTTGCTACGACAAATGGCAAGAATTGGGAGTTAGATTTCTACGATGTCGTTTGTTGTAGTACCTATTTGTTATATATAATATGCAAACAGACATCCCACCAAAACATACCAAAGCGAACTACTGATTAGCATCGGTCGAAGCCGTAGCAAATGTCGGATTTAAAGTACACTACACTGCAAACGGTATTGGATTTCACATAAAGCACCGAATGCAATCCTTTGTCTTATATTCCATTTATTATGAACGCATTTATGGATAAGTAATTCAAATGTTGAAAAGTTTCACATATTATAACATCACACCTGTAATCACTGAAGGGTTTAGCAGATGTGTACCTATACTGCACGTCTACACCCGCATTTGGGCAGTTATGTTAAAGTCCCAAGTAACACGAGTTCCGTGTTCTGAATCTGGGCAGCTACTGCGAAATTCCTGAGAACTCAAAATCACTTTGGCCAAACTGAAAATCAAACCCAGGATCACATGATCAGCCGTAGCGCTTACCACGCGACCACTAGACTAAGTAGACTGTCTGTGAATAATGAAGGCATATCTGAATAAGCAATTGAAATGTTCAAAATGTTCTACACAGAAGGGAGGGAGGGGGAATATACAATTGTACAATGCGGTTAAATTGTGCCCATATGAAATTCTATTAGGTGCCAATTTGTTCCCGCTACCACCGGTTTGCTCCACGAAGACTGTATTAGGTAAAGAAATACTCTAGATGTATGTAGATTGGGCTGCGGGAGAAAGTGGGGAAATATAGAGGTCGTAAACGCTGGCGGTTGAGTTCATTCTAACTTTATAACGTGAATAGTCTTCTGAAAACATACGAGGTTACAGTTTTCTATGAAACTTGCTATTCTTGATATATTTTAAAGAGCTTTCAGGTTGTCGTAGTGAAGTTCTTTCATCATTTCAAGTAAAAAATTATAAATGTATAAATATATCACGCTTTTTCCCAACTAAGGTAGGGGTATCTATACCAGTATTTGCATGGAACGCCTATGTGACCCCCACAATCCTGTTATTGGATAATACCTGATACCCTTTGGTACTCGTAAGTCTGGTTTATAGACCTGTCGGGCTGCTTGCTGGCTTCCCATTACGATCATATTGTATCAAAGACATTGTTACCATTTCGTGATCGAAATAGACCACGACCTTGCCATTACTCCCTAGTATGTCAATACGAGAAGGTGATCATGATAAATTCAATCGTTTGTAGAGACGATAAAGCCCAAGGTAAATATGAAACATTTTTTTTACCTAGTTCATAGCACGTGGCGATCACTCTTAAATAACAACGATTACATCGTCTGTGTTCGTTATTGATTTCTTAACAAATTTTTAATGACTTCACAAGTCTGTAGTCACCAAGTATCGATGCCGTGACCGCGCCAACCGCAAACGAAACTCGATCTACTCGATTAGATGTCTGTACAATAAATAATCGATATCGCTCATTCGTTTCGACGTTCACAAATAGCATTTTAATGTTTTATTTCGACAGCTGTACGGTAGAAATAGAAGTTTTGGTAGCAATCAAAAGGGTTAGGAACTGTACTGTTTTCTGAACGCTGGTGTTTTGTGAAGCAATTTTTCCTATATACCTTGTAGAGAACAAGTATGTTTTTTTAACCTATCAAAGACCACAGGTGGACTAGAACCTTTCCTAAGTTATGTGAAAATATTCCGTCGCACGTAGGTAGGTAATCCGCAGTAAGATTGGGTCAGTTGTTTTCATTTGGCATCCTTTACAAGTTAACCTACGCTCCTTAAAGCAAATATTCTACTAACAGTTAATAGGTACCTATCCAAAGAAGTTGTTTATAAAGAAATCCAGCCGAGAAACCGCCCCATTCCACAGCCAAATCTGCTAGAGAATACCAGAACTGAAGTGCTGTTTTAATTCGTCGTGTTACTTAACAAGTGTTGTGTAGGTATTCAAGTTTCCCTTTGATTAAAGACGCGAAGATTTCTTGATTAAAATGTCTCAACGGAGTGACTGCGGTTGTTACTATTGAAGAACGTGTTTTGAGTTACGCTCGCCTCTTTGAAATTTGAAAACTTTAGTTTATCTCTTCTAAGATTGTTGGCATACTGTTATACAAATGTTTTTATAAGTTCTATATTACGTTATTATTATTATTTAATGACGAGAAGTTGAACATTTTGATGTCAATATTTGTATCTTTGTTCAAATATTTCGCATATTATATATATTTATAGTTTTTGTCTCAAATTATTTTGGATTTTACCTCTAAGAAACTATATTTGTAATTAAGTTATATAATAACAGTTACGTAGAGCAAAGTCAGCATGAATAGTCTGGCCACGAATTACGTTAAAGACGATTGTGTCATTGATGAAGTAGGCCCAGCCTGACGCACGGAGGCAACTGAAAACCTTGGCACGTAGGGGTGCCCGCGTCGGCACTTATGAGAACCATAACACATAAATACAATTTCGGTCGGTATCATATCCATATTTCTTGCCTCACTGATTAGATATGAAGAATAATATTTTGTCGGGGTAAAATAATATCCTGATTTATTCTTACGGGCAAGATAACGGCGCGAAGGATGTGCCCGTAATGGTCGGCACCGGCCTGAAATTGTCCGAAATGGCCCGAAACGGGCCGAAAGTGGCCCCTACCCAGCGCGTATTTTTACATATTATTTTCAGGGGAAGCATTAAATTACAGGGGATTTTTTGTGAGGAGTTATGAAAGACCATATTTTGCGGAGGTGTGTGGAATGAAAACGACTCCTGCCTTCGAGAGGCGAGAGAAAAATATAATTATATGTTTTATGTGGTTCTATATTTTATTAGGGTAGGCTTTTGTACGTAAGTTTCAGGGCGTTAAATCAACGAGGAAAGCGTTAATGTGCTATTTATCAGTGTAAACGCCACGCTCAGATATTTGGCTTAGAGGATGCAATTTTCTACAAAGCGTATAATACAGGAACGGTCATTTACAAAATACGGTCAACTTAATGATTACGGCACATTTTTGGGGACAATGCAGAACACAATACATTATTATAATCCTGATTTATTAAGGATTATTTACATACATAAATAGGGGTTAATATAAATCTACACAAATTCTTGTAAAATACTTAGGTATACTCAGACGTCACAAACAAAAGCTATCTATGTAATTCGTGCTTCTGTGATAGGTACTTAAGGGATTATGAAGCGGTGATCAAAGGTGATGAAATAGTTCAATACCTTCACTATCAGATCATCTTCACGCATCCAATGTTCGCAAAACTGGAAAAAAAACAAAATTTTCAGAACAAAACATAATTTTTTAAATTGTGTTTTAATGGCGTTTGTTCTTTTACCTATATTATATAAATGTAGTGGGTTTTTATTTACGTTCTGTATAAAATTGTTGTGTACAGTACTTTGTCAACACACACAGAATGAAATTGCCACCCTGTATTTTAAGCTTAATCTAGGCTAAAATCTACCTAAAATACATCAGTTTCCAATACCATTTGCATACGTCCAATATAACAGTAAATCAGCATACGAGTACAACAATTCCAGGAATTCAATCCAAACATATGACCAATACACAATGTGTTGATCAATTCAGTTTAAGTCTATTATGTGACAATAATCCTTCAGGGTCACGAGTTCGTGACGTCAAGAGTGAGGTCATAGCTCCTATTATGTATTCAGTGTACCGTAACCATTGGGACGGCTCGAATTTTTATATGTAATAAACAATTGATGAGCGATCCGAAATCGTGAGAAGATTTTTAATGAAGAATCGGTCAGTTGTGAAAATAAGTCATGAGTACACATTCTAGTTATTTGTGACAACAAAGTAAGAATCTGACAAGCTAAAGTGCCATAAAAACTTCTGATTGGTCATTGTTCAGTACCTATATTATCCATACTTCATAATATAAACGCAAAAGTAACTGTGACTGTCCGTCTTTTACCTTTTCACGTCATAATGGCTGAACGGATTTGAATGGAACTTAGCACACGCGTAGACCATGATCTGGGTTAGATCATAGGATACTTTTTATCCTGGTAGTGCGTTCCCATGGGACAATTTCCGACAGCAAATCTAGTCTATACTATAATAATAATATTATAAAGAGGTGAAGTTTGTGAGTTTGTGAGGTTGTAGGGGGTAATCTCTGGATCTACTGAACCGATTTTGATTTTTTTTTACCAATAGAAAGCCACGTTATTTGTGAGTGTCATAGGCTATATATTAACCCGAAAAATGACTGTTTCGTGGTAGTTTGATTTGCAAAGTTATTCGGAGAAAAAACGGTCGAAAATGTTTACCGCCCAACGAAGTGGGCACGTGTCAGCTAGTCTTTAATAAAGCCAATAACTTGCACAAATGTGTGTATACAAGTGACTTGTATGCCCAATCAATGAGAAGTGTTGTTATAACACAATAGAGGGCATGTATAATTGTGTATTCATGGCTTATATTGAAGACCAGAAATTCTCCAGATACAATGATATCACATCATACGCTTGACTGTGGTCGGTTCACTGCATCGATTGCATTGCAAACAATAGCTGTTTGTATCAAAGCAATAATATGGTGGGTTTAAGGAGAGCTAGTGAGCATAAAATGTAATGGTATCTAGTCCTATCGTATAAACCGTATCCTTGTATTGACTTTTACTACTGCATGGGATAGGAAGCAGTCTTGTTTTACTATCAACTTTCAAGATAGTCTGTATAAAGCTAGTTTTTAACGTAAAACTTAGTTTCTATGATTCAATTTCACTGATTATGTACAAAAAAGTTGCTTCCATATAAGAAAAATACATTTTCAATTACCAAACCAACAAATAGCGCGAAACAAAGAGGGAAATCGAGCGAACTTTAAAAATCGCGTTCCCTAGGAAAATTCTACGTGGTCCCGTTGATATGGCATTCAAAATCAGAACCTCTACGCCCTGTTCGAAACAAAACGTGAGAATGGTACCTTTGAAATCGGCTTTCTGCAATCCAATGCATTAGAAAGAGACGGCCTCACAAAAATGTGGCTGTACAGAAAAGGATAGATGATATGCGGACAGTCTGAGACGCGAGTTGAATTGTAAATGCGAATTGCGAGTCGTGGATGCAGTTTCAACCTAGTTTGCGTTACCGGTTAGTTTTCTGTTGCAAATGGACATAATTTGGAATTCTTTGGATTTGAACAGCAGACGTTGGAAATTAGGGGAAAGATTTGAACAAGCAGTTAGATAGTTCATGGAATAGAAAAGTCACAAGTATGAAAAAATCTATGAAGGTGAACTGTAATTGTAATATTTTTAGGTTCTTTATCGAACTGGTTTGGAATTATGTCGATGCGAGAGATCGTGAAATGAGATACATAATAAGGCAAAAAATAATGAATTTCAATGTTGTGTAAATAGTTACACTAACAGAAGTACAGTTACAGAAGCAATGATAATCTAGTGGTGTGACCGTTGGCCTGCCAAGTCATAGGTCTCGAGTTAACCCAAGACACGCACCTCTGATTTAGCGGATTCATGTGCATATTGTATAATTATCACTTGCTTCGGTGAAGGAAAATATCGTGAGGAATCCAGCATGCATGAGAGATATTTCTCGAAGGCATGTAAAGCCAAGTCAGAGACCCATGGGCGGCATGAAAACTGTAACAACATGTTAGGCACTAACCACACGATATAGTAGAAGAAGAATAGTTAAAACACGTATGAAACCGAATGCCGCCAAACACAAGATGACACAGCTAAAATCATCCTTTCAGGTAAAAACAAACGCAGTTACAAAAAGATCTCCCAGAAATGAATACAGACGAACATTACTAGGTAATTAAGTTATTGAGACGAACAAACTTGTTGAAATTCAAAGTGGATTGTTTTTACGCCAGGGCGTAATCAAACTAAGGAAGACTCACAATTTTACCGGTATATTTTCAGGTGGAGAGCTAGGTGAGTTCCTTGCAATCTTATTATCATGGACCAAGTTACCTGAGTTTGTTTTTCAAGTATCCCATGGATATTTTTAAGGAAATGGAGATTTTATTCTGTTTATCTTTGGCTTGTGGAACGCTTTAGTACGTTAGTTTAGTTCTTCAATCTTTTGATGATTTAGTGAGAGTGGATGCAAGTTGCTTTCAAGGTACTTTGTTTGGCAACGAATTCACTTGGTAATGGATGAGTAAAGTAGATTACCCGTGGTAATATTGAAGTTGAATAGTTACTTAGGTATTAACTTAGTTGAACAATAAGGTGGATGTTTTAGTGAGTCATGGAAATGTTTGCGGTTAGAAACCGCAAAAATCTTAGCGAAGGTCATTTATAATAATATTATTAAATGAATTACTCGTATAAAAGTATTTAAGCGGGGAATATTTTGTATGACACATTTGTTGTTATTTTATGTAACTCACGTTTTAGGTAGATATTTGATTAAACGTTCTTTTAAACAAACAGGGGTGGGGGGGCGGTGGTTTTTAAAATATGTATTAGTTTATCATTGTGTAAAATTATTTTGTGTATTTTATCTATGGGCCTTGTTGCCTGATAATAAAATGATTATTATTATTATTATTATTAAACGCCCATGAAACAATTTGAATCACGATTCAGTACTTTCCAAGATTAAACTAGTAGATATACTCACATCGGATATTCGGATTTTGTACGCACGATGACCAATCAAGTTATATAAAACCAGTTTATGCGGATCTCTCATTGTACGGAAAATCTATACAAAGCGAGGCCATATAATACTGCACATGTATAGCTTGATGTGCCGCCGTGTCTACATTATCGATTCATAAGACAACGAAACATTTCACTTAGGCAACCGTTGTTTCGGAGGCATTTCGACGTGCCAGTTCTATAAATTTAGAATGATGCTTACCTAGCTTATAATGTCAGGTACGGCTTCTAGTAAATACTAGGTCTGAACTAGAATTTATGAACTTTTCAATTTGATTGTTTTGCCTTGATTAAATTGGTTGCTAGATTAAATCTTTGTTGTTAAGGTGTATATCTGTGTAATATCAGTGAAATGGTTGTGGAACTTGACTTAACACTTGAATAGTCCTAATTAAATATATCACAACTGTAATTCTGGGGCAATTGCATGAAATCGCATAAAACGCGGCTGACGTGCAGTGTCAATTTGCTTAACAATTAGTTTCCGTGTTGATGTAATTAGAAATACCTTGTATATTTTGTTGTATATGCCTTTTGTATTTAAAATAAAGAAATACTCACTTATATAACTATAGCTGCAGTCATCCCCATTCTGTTGCGACTCACCTGTAAAAAAAGAAATAAAAATTAAATATGGACAAAAGTGTTAGGTACTTCTTTTGTTAATAATATGGTAACCTAGTAGCTACGTACAGTTACAACATTTATTTGCCGTCCATAAAATAGAACAAGAATATAATCAAAAGGGCTCCCGTTGGTTTTTCGACCGCAAAACCAAACTTTGTGAACTTGAACAAACAAATTCATTCACGTCCATTACGGAATCGTGACGCCACGTACAAGAATAAAACATGTTTAAACATCTAAACACTTTTCTAAGTATACTTTATAGAGACAGTTCATTTTCAAAATAATGACTTATTAGCTAACAAACAAACGTGAACTTTGACACTCGAAAAATAAAGTCTAAAATCGGGTCGACACTGTGATCGGAGTTCGGCAAGATTCACGAAAAACTCGACACGTGTCATCTCTCTCAATCAAAACTGAATTCTATTGCTGAAAGGGTAGGGTTGAATTGAGAGTGGTGATTTAAAGCATCGCAACGTCACGTCAATGTTTATCGCAATGTCACGCGACATTAGATATGAATCTGGAACTCCTTAAAATGTCGTAATGATGTCTTCCGTATGTTTTGGTTGAGGATTTTAAAAGCCATTCTCAAGTCACTTAGACGCGTATGGTTATTAATATAAAGTAGCTGATGCATAATCAATCGTTTCAGTCCTTTTATTTCAAAGGCCTCTGCTTTGTTTATCCTCTATATTCATTCGCCTGTTAGCTATTAGTCGAGTTGTTAACTGACTAATAGACAAACAACCATTGTTATAAACCGTTCGACTACGGCCCATAAAACTGGGTCACTCAAATCTATGTAGAACAAAAGGCGGTATTCCAACACATGATCACCTTACAAAAAAACATTGTTTTCAGTCCTCAAAGGTATCACTGCCGGGGTATCCAATGACAAAAAGCCTGGAAAACTTTTTGACGGAAAATCGGTAGTCGTCTTTTTATCCATAATGACGTAACTCTATACTTTATGGGCCGCTAGGAATTTCATTTTGGGCCTTTATATTTTTGACCACGCGGTCCCCATGGGTGGAGGGGGGGAGGTAGGGAGGGGGGAGTGTTCTTTATCGTGGCCATTGCGGGCTCTCTCACGTACGCATATTAGGAGAAAGGTCCTTCTAAAAGTCGTAAAGAGGTCGACTAAGGTCGGTGCGTCTATGATGTGTCTCTAAGCTTCTTTTTTATTTCTTCCGATCGACTTTTCGGTTTGGAATTATGTATGTAAATAAAAAGGTTGAGTGTAACCTTTTTCTATTATTCTGTGATAGGTAAATGTGTTGCTTTGCTATGTTATTCTAGGATATAAGTTACATCGTTATACCTTTCTTTAAAAACAGACTTGGCAGACTAATATACAATCGTAGTCGCATCAAATCATACTTCATTATTAATTAAAACCCACAACAATACATTATTACCAACAAACTCATCAAACAAAACAGAAAAAAAAAACATAATAATGTCGGGAAGCAGATATACGGGACCATTGTCGTTGAAGAGGCTCTACAGTCACAACACTAGCGCTGTTCAATACCGTGTGAAGTTTTTTTACTTGCATCACTATCGTTGTATGCATCATCATGATTGTCTCCCATAGAGAGTGATCCTAAACATTCCAACAGAAGACGTTGACATTTTCCAGGTTTATATTAGACCACGACAATGTATAAGACGGGGATGGTTACTGATAAGAGTTTTGAGTTAATGTATATGGCTGGATGACATTCAGACGATCGCTCATAAGGTCTAATGGAGACGCACATATCAGGATAACATGGCACAGATGTGACCTTTAATACTCAGCACTGGCTGAAACAATGCTGCTAATGTTGAAGGGCGGCCAAAGAAACAGGAAGTCTAATGAAACTATGGATGGTTTGTTTATTCGATGGTATGGGTAGAATATCCAGATGAAGACTAGGTAAATGTGATATATTGAGGAAAACGATGTTATACTGCGCTGGCTACAAAGAAATGGGATCGGAGATCGGTGCAAAGTATATCATCTATTGAAAGAAAAGTCTTGTATTGGTAGTTGATCACAAGCTGAAAAGTCAGTCAGCAATGTTGAATACAGAAAGAAAGAAAGAAAGAAAAAATGTTTATTTGTCGCAGGGACATGACGTGCACACAAAAAAAAAGAAGTAACAATAATCATAAGGCGCGTCAAATATTATAAATACTACAGGACAGAAACAGAAAAAGAAAAGTTTACAGCTTGCACGTCGTGACTGCGACAAGCAGGTACCTACAGAACATATAGCAAGGTCCCTCTCTCTCTCTCTTTTAAAATCCTTTGCTTCGAATTTCTGACGTATTCCAGTTACTAACATAAGGCCTGAGGTCCTATAGAATTCTGAAACCCAGTGTAACCTATAGGTATTACCTACGATCAGAATGTCGACAACACAGGAACTGGCAAAGAGCTAGCTGGACCTGAATTCAGTTCTCGGAATTGAGCTTTAATGCGGTTCGATAGATACGATTTTGCGTAGTGAGTGGCTTTGCTTGGACAGGCATCGGTTCATTTTAATACAAGTCAGTATTAGTAGTATGTACCGACATCAGTCAGCACATCAAACTACTACAATCTGTCAAATTTCTTTAATAGATTTTCAACTTTATCGCTAAAGCATTAGATTCAAGGGTGATTGGGAAAATTTGACATTTGGCTGGCGTCTGTACAAGCCTACGTCTATTTACATGCATTCTGTTTGATACAATAACATCATAACATAACATCACGCCTGTAATCCCCGAAGGGTAAAGCAGAGGTGTACCTAACAGTACACCCACATTTCGCCAGTTATGTTTAAGTCCCATGTAATAGGGGGCGAGCCTACCAACTGGGCACAAATCCAGACTCCGTGGCTGCTACTGAGAAATACCTGATAGAAAAACTCAATACCAATTTGCCCGAACTTGGAATCAAACCCAGAACCTCGTGCTCAGCAGTCGCGATTGCGACCACTGGGCCAACGAGGCAGTCACATGATATTTCGACACAATAATGTGAATTAATCTTTAAAATACTGATAATGTTATACCTATATGTGTCACTACAATGGTTTCGATAGTTATACTTTATTTATTTATTTATTATTTTCTTTGGCCAACCAACATTGTATATACTGTTACATTAAAAAAAAAGATTCTAATATCATTTTATTTAAATTTTTTTTTTCAACAAAGGTTACATAGTAAGTATTTCACAATCTTCTGCCAAACTGCAGTACAGTTACTGGTTATAGTCTAAAGTACAATACTTGTTATAAGACGCTCAAAATATGTGACTATCGGGTTCGAAGCATTTCGTATTTCTACAGCACTGTTTGGCATTGACATAGGCTAAACAGTAGCTTTTGTCAGTCCCTTACATTTCTGAATCTTCATTATGGCTAATAGAATGACATTTTTTAAAGCTTACAGTTTCATAATAACCAATTGTATATTGGGACCTATTGCAGAGGACATTTTTGATTATACCTATTGCAAAACTGGCTTAAGTCAGTTACACACACATCACACACACACAGTCTCACACACACAAACATGTGCACATGTGTGTGTCTTACAGTTGTTGAGACATTAATGTCTGACTGATTTTATAAATCTTCAGTCATCTTCATGCAGTTTTTAATATATATTTTAGTCTGCCTATCAAGTTACGTAGCTCAGGATCTGCCGAAAGATATAAAACTTAAAATATCTCGTTTTAAAACTGACGAAATTCCGTATAAATCGACAACGTCTTCACGTATAAAATTTATAGTCTAATGAAATATTGTTTAGCACTCGGCGCCGGTCTTACCACGGGTTTACGATTCATCCCCGCAATATTTTTTTTGGGCTTTATTTAGAACCTCATTGGAGTGTTCGGCGGTTTTATCTAGTTTATAAATAAGAATGAAGTTTGAATATTCATTACAATTTGAAAATTGTATCAGTCAAAAGCAACAGGTCTTTGTGAATATTGTAGAACTGCTGAAGAACTTGATCTAGTGCTTTAGATAGTTACCAAGTTTTGCGTGATAACTACTGAGGTTTTATTCAGAAGTCACAACAGAGAATATTCTTCTCCAAACTATTTCTTCCCACTTCCACCACATTTTTCTTTGGATTTTTTTCAGGCTGAGGGTGCTGACCAGGAATGCTTCTGCTGCATGCTGGTGGTCAGGAATACCCATTTGAAGCTGGCTGGCTGTATGACTCGCTGCTCGAAAGCTTGAGGAAGTTTTGAGGAAGCTTGAGGAAGTTTGAGGAAGTGATGTTGATGACGTCACGTTGCTCGAAGGCTGCGCTGACGTCCATTTCGGGGTCACCAATTTGGGGGTATCGAGAACAGGGTGTAAAGTTCTTCAACCCCCGTAGAAAAGGGAGGATCCTCCGACCAGACGGGTGTTATGTCTGGTGGGCTACTGCCCGACAGTTGTTGTCGGGTTCTTCTATATAGTCTTAAGTCGCGAATAATTTTACTTGCGCGATGCAGGATTTCGATGTTTAGTTTGTCCTCCGCGTCATAGATGGCGCTGTAGTACTTTTTGTTCTATGTTGCTGAAGTACTTTTTGTAGTGCCGCTATATATACATGCGTCTTTATTTATTTTCTATTCTTTAATGGCGTTATCATTGCTCCTAGGTTATCACCATCTGCCTAGCCTTTTTCCCAACTATATTGGGGTCGGTTTTCAGTCTAACCTGATGCAGCTAAATAACAGTATTTTACCTGGAGCGACTGCCTTTCTGACAGCCACAACTAAGAACTGGTTCTAAGAAAGGGTTCTTGGTATTTGTAAATATGTAATACATTTCCATCGAGAACCCATAGTATCGATACTTGGTCGAAAGTGCGAAGGGTGGGGGCTGCGACATTTCCGACTCGCAGCCGACTTCTCGTAATGACGCGAATATTTCCCGCTTGACGTTTAATTAACTATCAAAAGAGGGTAGTTTGAATAGCGTCCTCTAATGCGACGCTGCCAATCCTCGACACAGCTTAGGAATCGCTTTTTACTCCCTTTAAGCTAATAGTTGTACCGACTCTCGCTAAGCAGTGTTTGAATTATCGGCTTTAGCATTTTAAATAAGCAAAGTTAAGTACAAATCAATATTCGCTTAAATCTGAAAAATCCGTAAACTAGTTCACGTAAACTTCTACCAAATATGCTTTAAAACTTTTACCGATATACAAAAATAAAGCAAAACTTATCGCGAATTAAATTTCCCTTAGGAGACGAAGTTTTCAAATTGGTTTGGTTATTTTTTGACTCTTAAAAGTCACGTCTAAGTACTAAATATAAAGGTTTGGAGATTACATTAGTGATAGAGGACAGAGTAATAATTTTCCTACTCTATTTCGACTCATTTACAACTTGTCCAATGCATATTATGTACAATGTACAGTCAGCGTCAAAAATATCGGACCGAACAGACTGTTCACAAAGATCTCAACACGATTAATAAGCGAGTCAATATAATAGGGATAGCGATGAAAAAGCTAATGTGACGAATGGTCGTCAGATCCACTTTAGCATCTCGATTTAAGTATCATCTCAGTGAGATTGCGTACTGCGCAGTTATAAAAATAACATCACGCCCCCATCGCAATTTCTCGAAGAGTTAGGCAGAAGTGTATCTACTAGCTACACCCATATTTCACTAGTTATGTAAGAACCATTTAATAGAGAGCAAGCTTTTTGCTATCAACCGGGAACAAATCCAGACTCCAAGCTACAACTGCGGAATTCTTAATGGAAATACCCTGGCGAAGAAGGCAGCTTATTAATAAAAATGCATATCTAAGACCTGAGACCAAAGAGGAAATCTTTTTGTGATATTTTTTGCATGTAACCTTTTTTTGTTGGTAGGTATTTCCTCAGTAGCAACACCAAATCAGGCTACAATTTCTCACAGCTCTATTTACAAAGCAATCATCTATAACCGCACAATCGATCTTTGTGCTCTAAATAATTCTAAATGATAGTTTTGTGGGTGCTTCGGTGCAATCGTGCGCAACGACGCCGTTCGACGTCCGATCGAGAACTTTACAATCATTTTTTTATTAAGAAATCGAGTAAAAAGTGTTCAATTCGAAGTCTTTATAATCCTTGTTTCCAATTGGCGTTACTTCCTCTTATACGAATGTCAACTTTATGCTCGTTTCATTAAATTGATTGTAGAATTACTAGTGCCATAGAAATGGTGTGAAAAGTAGGGTAAACTGGGTTGTATGTATGGGTTTTAAAGTTGATGTTCTAATAACACATATTTATTTACATGTTTGGAAACTCAATCGTGAACGTAGTTTATGTACAAGAAGTATTATGAATGTAAAGAGGTTAGGCTAGAATGAAATTGGAAAAAATTAAATGGTGTTCACAAGAGCATGATTGCTGAAGCATATTTTGTTTTGCTTTCAAGAGCACTATTAAAGTGAGGATAGATCTTGTGATTGTCTTACTTTCACTGTTTAATTTTATCACGTTTTAGTATGGTTTTACTTTTTGGAGCAGCATCTGCGTTATGCAAGAGTTATGATAACATTCAGTGTGGTTTTCTCAGACGAAATGATTTAAAATTACATGCGTCTGCGTCGTTCCACTGTAGGATAAAGCCACCACTTTTTCGATCCTGAGCAAATATGAATCTGTTCCCCCTATGTGGGTCAATTTCGACTCGCTTTACGCCTGGGTTTTTGTAAATTACATAAGACATGTTTAAGTATGATTCTACATCGTACAAAATTTACTGAGTACAGAAGTATATCTACATACACTAAATCCACCTCTACCGTAATAGCTTCTTCAAACATTTGTTTCCCCAAAAGTTACGTACAATAGTCGTACTAGCTACCAAACTGCGGCCACTAGTTCTCCATTGTACAAATTCCGTAAATTACATTTAATTTCACATAAAATCAAACACTTAGCACAAATTCAAGTAATACTCAGGCAAATAGTCCTAAATCAACAACTTGTAACTTAAAATCGCCCGCTGCGAGCCCTACTGAAATAAATCAGATGAAATCCATTGAAAGCTTCTAACTTAAAAAAGCATTTATTTAAAACTAAGTACATTATGTATAATGTACTTTCTTTTATATTCACTGTTGAAAAGGAAATTTTGTTGATGCAGTAAAGTAATATTGGGGACCGAAAAAAGTATCGCTTTTTTCTTGCGTTTCTGGTGTTGCTGTATTGTGATCGTTTGGGACACTTGTGGCATTATTTGTTTATGCTATTAATATTACAAACACAGCCATCTACTTGAAGTTGGGAACTTCTGCTATTAAAGACAGAGGGAGCATCGAAAATATGAAAAATCTGGTGTAAATACCAGTAGTCTTCGTGTTTTCCTGGACCTCTTCACCCGGGAAGAATTAAAGATCGACACACACAGATTATCAGGACACACGAGTAACCAAATATCGTCTTCGGAATGAATAAAAGCCAAGTCTCTCACACAACGTTAACATAAAGAAGGCCATTCATAGAACTACATCCGCGCGACTGAAGCCACGTTACGAATTCGACGGCAATTTTTTCACACCGTCGTCGCAATACGGTCTACAATTCTTTGAAATATTGCCTCGACGCGTGCAAATTTTACTCGCGTACTTTTGTACAAACTTACCGAGCATTAAAAAGGACCTTAGTGGATCTGTTTAGGGTGTATTCTCGCTTGTGTTAACTGCAAATGAAAATGGGCGTCGAATATAAGTTACATACGGTTCCCTACACAAAAATAACGAACTGCGCCGTCGAGACGGCTGTAGTAATCACGACGTGAATGGCCGACCATGGACTATATTATGTAAAGGATCTTTTGAGCTTTTCAAAGGGATTCTGAAGCGTTTTCAGGGCGGTTAATTACACGATACGGAGGCCGTAAGCCTGAAGTTTGTCTTCAGTACTGAAATTCGTAGCTATAAAGCGATTTTATGCTTCTTTAGGAGTTTCTTGATGGTTTGCGGTTTGTTTTTTCTTTGTACGTTCAGAATATTTTCCCGTATTACAGTTTTGTGGAACATTGGGCAAGATTGAATGTTTATGGCTCGTTTGTGTTTTTGTAACTACTGTTTTGTAATTGGCCTTTATAGCTAAGTAACTTCTTTTAGTGGTAACATTTTGTTTACATTACGAAACATTCACTAAAATGGAACGGGAAATTGAATCCAGAGTAATGAATAATCTAGATACAGATATACACAACTATAACAGTCAAAATATAATGGATATGACTTTTTTTTTCACAAACTGTAAATTCGAATGATATAGTCGTTACGAGGTAGTTATTCAAATAAAAAATATTCACACTAGAAAAATATTTTAAACCAGTTCTGCCTGACCTTAACAGTCATACGAACATAAACGATGAGGGACTTAGTTTTATATATGTATAGATTTAAACCATACAAAGGTCATTCGCCCACCTATCCACGATTCAACACAATGCTTTTTGGAAAAGGTGTTCTCTCAGTAGAACATAGCGCCATACTAATTCGCAATACAATTTGTCATAGTCTCACTGCATTGCAGTTTCCTACTGCGACAAAGAGCCATTCTGATATATCAGAACGACAAGCCATTGTCAGAACGAAGTGTGGGCCACTACATCAGAGTTAAAGAGAATATGTTCTTGTTAGTATCAACACTTTGTGAACTGATAATGGTTTTAGCAACTTTATAAATGCGAAAGTGAGTCTGTATGTCTGCCACCTTACTAATTAACAGCTGAACGAATATCGATGAAATTCGGCACACTAATAGGTCATGACCTCGAATGGATTTCCAACCTCCATGCGAGCAAAGCCGCAGGTGCAAGCTATTTTTATCCTGCTATGATCCTTACGTACTCCTTTCGCCTCGTCCACATCCATACATCTGGTCATATAAGTACGCCGGTTGCGAGTACTACGCCCCTGACCTTTTTATTTTTATAAAAGTATGTAAACTTTACAGCCAAACATTATACCTTTAAGTAGTTATATGTTACAACAACATAAAAGATATAATAAGGCAGCAAGTTTCCTGAACGGTAATAACAACATACTTGACTTTTACAACCACGCTTTGTTTCAGTTAAAGCTTCTATAAAACTGTCGTAGGCGTCTAAAATATCAAATTCCTGACGGTTACACAAAGTTAGAAAGAGTTCCAAACAGTATAGGGCCTAGTATAAACCTTGAAAGACCTTTAACGTTTTAGGACTTTTTAACATTAAAGAAGATAACTAAGGAGTATTTGACGTTGCTGTCTCTAGCTGTATTACACGTATATGTCGCCGATACCGTGAGATGTGCATAAGAGTAGAGGAAGATCAAAGTAACGATGGATGGACTGTGTGAAGGCGGATATGGCTAGGAAGGAGGTCACTGCTGAGATGACGAGTGATAGAGGAGTATGGAAGAAGAATACATGCTGTGCCGACCCCAAATAAATTGGGATAAGACCACGAAAATGATGATGATAATGATCTCGCCGATGTCATATTCATAAGACAAGGTTCTAAGTTTGTCTGAAGACTAACAACTGAT
The DNA here is from genome assembly GCA_950022335.1 of Eurois occulta. Classification (NCBI taxonomy): domain Eukaryota; kingdom Metazoa; phylum Arthropoda; class Insecta; order Lepidoptera; family Noctuidae; genus Eurois; species Eurois occulta. Next base: position 4,523,122 of record OX465486.1, read on the forward strand.
TCCACCAACGAAATTTTACCCGAATAGTATATTTAAACAGCGTTAAAGAGCTATCTTATTATGAGACTGACAGCTTTTGAATGCGGTTTAGATTTGCTAATCGCGTTCAGTTTTATTAGTGAAATATTGATCCTGAGTGATGATGGCATGAAACAGTATTATGATTTAAAACTGACAAAAAATACAGCAAAACTGGATCTCACAAAAGATAAAATATATTCTGAGATAGACAGATATCATGTTATTATATAACAGTATGTGAAAGTCAAGGAAAATTATAAATAAACTGACACCATAAGTCAATTTGTCGAATCACAGCCCAAAAGTGTCAACAATGGCTGTTGAATGGGAGTTGTGTTTCAATATACGGATAATATATTTAACGAAAAAAAAAAACAAAAATTTTCATAAGCCTACTGCACTAGAATCAAATCACTCGCTAGTTTAGTGGCTTGACTCGAACGTGTTAAACTGACAACGCATCGGACAGTGTTACGATTGCGACTGTTCGATTTATGTGTTGTCGCCCTGTATGTGCCCGTTTGTGGGTCATTTAGCAGTGGACCCAAAGCGGATAGAGGCGAATTTTAAATTAAGTAAACGCCTGTAATCCCAAAAGGTTTAGACAGAGGTGTACCTAATAATACACCCACATTTTGGTAGTTATTTTAAAGTCCCATGTAATAGGGGGCGAGCTTATTGCCATCAAATCGGGCACACATCCAGACTCCGTGGCTGCTACTGAGAAATTCCTAATGAAAAAAACCAATAACACGTTGCCCGACCCCGTAATCGAAACCAGGACCCCGTGTTCAGCAGTAACTAGTTTAAATTAACTTGTAGTAGGTGTGCATCCCAGTGAAGAACATTTTTGGCCTCTTACTTCTACAAAAGTCTCGATGATGAATAACAGCAAACTTTGAAAACAGGAAAAGGGGTCACCAGACCATCCGCAAAATGGTAGTGTAAGTTTCTCCTGATAACATTTTTTTCTTCTACGAAGCTAAACGCTCTTATATATAGCTATGATAGAATTTTCTGCATTTTTGTAGCATTTTTTCAAGAATCTTTGATCCTTATTAAGACGTAAGTGACCAACATAACTTTAGCATTAAGCCAGTATTAAATTGAAATATACGGCCCCTCAAAATAGGTGTGTATGGATTGCAGGAACGTGGCACACTTGTTTATGTCTGCCCCGTGGGAGGATGGCCATTGTCCTCATACATACGTGTACACACCACCCGGCCAGTCAGGGCCACACTAAATAAATAACAAAACAAACTTCGGCGCAACCCGAGAGCTAAATTCTGTACCGACAACACGATATTTAATAATATAACATTTAAGGTTGTAAATCTAGGAAACTTGAAAGCTGTTCGTTCAACAAACTGTCGGGAAGCGAACCTGTACATTATGACTAACATAAACTGCCAGACTCCAACTTTTATGCCACCAATAAATCCTACGGTGCCCACTGGTTATTTCTAGAAATATCTAGAAAAATACCCTTAGTGTTTCCCCTGGCTGCGCTTTATGCACTACGAAAGGACGTATTTCTTTCAAATTAGTGCTATAAAAGTTTTATTGGCCGTAAATAAAATCGAGAGGTGACTATTGCCGGTACGACAGGAGTACATACTCATGCATAATATATAAGTTTACATTTTTATTTTATTTAAATACATCTACAACAGTTCTTTGACCTTTTAATCAATCACAAAAGGTCAGAGATAGTAATTATTTATTTGAACTTACATATAACCGTTTTTAATCGCGTTGTGTATTTATGGTTTTGATGAACCGATCAACCGACTACCAAATATATTTCTACACATCAACAAAAATGAAACTGTAAATATTATTTTAAACTGTCGGCTACTATAAAAACAAGTTTATACATATGTGAAAACATAAGCAAATATTTATTTATGAATTTTATTTAATTTTGCTAGCAATCAAAATAAAAAAATATACCTTTATTTTAATTAACTCACTGTTGTATTTTGATTGCTATAAAATAACACACACGTACAGTATGTATCAAAAAGCAAACTCCAAAATCAATTCCGTGTAATTCGTCATTTCCCCTGTCAAACACCGAAAATCGTTCGAACTTAACGAATTAATCTTCAAACGTCGACATTGAAAAGCGTCTGCGGAACACATTTCCGTGTACAAAGAGATTAAAACGGTTTGTCTGTTTGTTTGTTTGTTCGTTAGATATCCATGTTTGTAAGGCATTTAATGACGATAGGGTAGGCCAGGGGAATATACAACAACATTTATTTTCGGAGTTACTATCCGGTTTATTCTAAAGTTGACGATTGTGAACTCATAAAGTCGGAGTATACAGGGGTTCGGGATTATTTGACTGGACGGAGTAATGGAAAGATATTAAAATATTCGACGAATTCAACTTAATATTTGAAATGTTGTACTTTTCTTATATTTAAAATTATTTGCGTATGAAAGCGAAAATCATCAAAAGAAAACCACAGTTGAAATGTCAGTTGCAAAGTGTTTCAAACCTTTTATTTTCTTTGCTGAAAATATAGTCAGAATATGTTACAATATGTAGATACTCGTACTTAGACACATTGTAACTTGCTACGCAATAACCCGCGGGCGAATTCAAGTTCCGTAGAGTTTAGTGCGTGAACGCTACGATGACGCTACGCCGTAGGCGATTGCTACGGACCTACGCTACGCCAGGTTATTATAATGCGAAATTCATTTTAAAATTTTGCATGTTCAAATTGCGCTTTAAGAGGGTGAGATATTGACGTTTATTTTGAAAGATTTTATTTATTTTTTGGAAGGGAACTGAATTTCAGAATCTTTTCAGGTTTATATACAGTGAACACTGATTCCGATTGTCATGCAGTATTTTCTGTCTAAATATTTACGTAGTACAAACTGAAAAGTTCCAAAAAAAATACCGTTAAAAACACCGGTTCCCCAAAAAATAATAGCAACGCAATACAAATGAGTTGATCCACGCAGAATCCCATTGTTATTAATACGTACAATAACTGGCGGTCCAAAACGTTTGTCCCACAAATAAATTGTTCGCTTAATCATTGTGCGTATGAGCGATGTCCTCCATCAGTTATGAGGTTCGCTGTTTTTTGGTCGCGCGACCCCGTTGCCTCGCTAATCGACGATATTACGGGTTTGACGTTTAGCTCCAGGCCTGCTGATGCGGGGGTTGAGATTTACGGGTCAAGCAGTGAGGGATATGTTATGGTGACGATGACGTAGTCAGAAGATAGCCTGGTCATTTGGTAGATCTGATTTTGTGTTGTGTCTATCTTAACTCGAGTTAAATTTGTTTTGGGAAGGACAGTGGTACTTATCTTTCACCTTTGACCGCAGGTTTCATACTAAGAAAATGTCTTTTCGTGTTTCTAATTGACGATATCACGGGTTGCCTGCGGGCGGCCTGCTGATGTTGGGCGGAGATTTACAGGTCAGGCAGTGAGAGATGTGTTTTGTTGATGTAGTTAGGATATAACCCGGTCATTGGTAGTTTTTGTTTTGTGAGAGTGCCTATCTTCGGTCGAGACAGTTGGAAGGACAGTGGATCTATCTTTGACCTCAAGCTAATAGCCTAGTAGTTGCCACTTATAACAATTTGTTTTTTATTTATATTTGACATTCTATTTTAATTAATGATTATTCACAGAAAATTAGATAACACATTATTAATCTTTTTAACACAAATTGTTTTTTGAATTTGTTATTCTATTTGTAATATGTTTTTTCGATTGCAATGTTTTAATGGTACTGTTTTATTTTACAAAATTTCTACACAATATTGATTGTTTGCTGGTGCTAGGTTTTTCGTGAGGCAACAATCCACCAAATACAGTTGGCCCCTCGACACGTTTCTGCAATCATTGGCAGCTTTTTCTTCTACGAAAAGGTTAATTCTTGTTTCCTGTCCCCCTCTTTCTTTCAGTTTTATTGTAAGAAAAAGTTCGTGATACTTCGCTTACCATAATTAATTGCTGTATTAATTAAACTTTTCTTATTTTTTTTTTTATCTATTCATGCCTGTTCATAGATTGAACCTTGTAATAACAACACAGTATGTAAAGTCAGTAACTGTAATTATTGGTACGTAGGAGGAAGCCAAAGGAATGGTAACGTGATACTGTGCAAGCTAACAATTTGAATGTCTGGAATAGGCATTAGGAAACTACATGGAGAAAACTGAGTAGGCAGTACAAATGGTAAAGTCATGTCGATTTTTATCAGTAATAAAAATGTTATCATTATTTCCACAAATAAGAAAATTTAAAACAACATTAAAAAGCGTTCATTCGTGGTGACATCCTAAGCATTACAAAAAAATTTACATCTGCCAAACTGTAAAACAGTTTTTTGGCAGATGTATCTCCTATATACCATATTACCTATATTTTTATGTAACTACTCGTAGGTACTTTTCCATCAATAAGAAGGATATATCAACCGCTACCCATTAACTATAACTAAACACAAATATTTTACTATAGAACAAATTCGTAATGAGTTAAAATAAAAAAAAAGTCAAATGTTATGTTCGTAATTGAATAATTTTAAATGTAAAATTATTCGTAATCGTTACAAAATACCAAAACATAACACTAACTTAAAATAAATTTACAATTTACTTTTACGCACACAGCAAAAAAATAGCCAACAATTAATTCCCAAACGGAGTTAATTAAACAATAAATTCATTGTCCAGCAGACGTCGGCGCACTAAAAGCCCGAAAGGGTGTTACAATCCAATCGATCTCCTTATCTACAGGTTCCAGTTAACGTTTTAATTGCTTTATAAATAACTCGGCTAACCCCTGCGCCCTAAAATACGAGAAATTATGACCTTAGGGTGGCACATGGTATATTAAACATGGCTAAATCTTTAGAACAATGCTTTGTGGGCTTAGGTTTTCGAACAATGAGTGTGATTAAAATTTTGGGCTTACCATTTTCGTGTGTGGGACGCAAGTGATTTTTTCTCTCTTTTAAATAAAGGCTTGAATAGGATTAATGTGTCTGCAAACATTAATATTATTATCTAGGTACCTTCTACTTGGTTTTCTAAAAATAAAGTGTTGAAACCATCTATCAAAAGATACTGTGAACAATTGAATTGCGAACCAAGATATTCTTTACTTTAAAAGAAAGCTCATACGAACAGTGTTTGAAACAGATTTAATTTCATAAAATAGGAGTGAGCGTGGGTTTTAGGCAAGTGTAACTTTTTTATAACACCCTTAATATTACGTAAGTTGTTTAGATAACTATAGGACTTTTCTCTTTTTCATGAATTTTCCTACTTTTTGCTCTTGACTCCTCACTCAGCGGTATGGAAAATTTGCTATCAAATGACCGTTTTGATGTCTATTGAGTTGATTAGATTTAAGTGAAGAATCACAGGTTTTCCAATGCATGAATCCACATTAATACAATTTTTTAAAGATTTATCTCACAGTGTTTACGCTAGATTTATGTTTTCCCAAGCTCAAAGTCTGCAACCTTGATTCCCTTACAGAATTACCTAACGTAACTAACAACCTAAAACTTATAACCCAGTCCATAAATCCCCTTTCTACCAAAGACCATACATTCTAAGACCCAAATCAAACGCGTAACTTGGACCCATTACAGTTACTACCTAATTCTGCGACGGATGCCGCTAACTGCGTGGAATTTCTATCGTTATGTCATCACTATAACTGTTCGTTGCTTCTTAGGACCCTCGTCCACGGCACCTATTTGTAGCGATGTTGACGCGCGTTTCATTTGTAGATCCTTGACAGTCGTTACGCAGTGGCCCGAACCTCTGACAACCAGTCCAGTACCAAGTAGTATCGTGTTCCCCAGTAGTAACTGGGTTGTGGAAGTCTTATGGTCAGTTGCTCTATGTAAAATACTGGTATTCAGCTGCATGCGGTTAGACTGGAAGCCGACCAAATTAGTTGGGAAAAGGCTAGGTAGACGATGCTGTCGCGCGTTCCGTATACGCGGTTCTGCATCGTCGCTATCGCACGTTAGTCGCAGCAAAGCGCGACAGAAGCAATGCAAACGTGCGACTGTTTCTGAGGGCATCGGCATTGGGGAAAGAAAGTTTGCATCGCGATTGAAACGCGACAGCATTGCAGTTACGCGGGCGAAGCTACTACCGCGCTCACTGACGGTCGACCATTTTTCACCCTTATGCGCTGAGTATTAAGGTTCAAAAGCGATAGACCGTCAGTGAGCGCGGTAGTACACAGCCAGCGACAGCATCCCGGCCGTCTTGCGTGCGCATCGCTGCAAAGTCACAGTGGACGAGGACCTTAGGAACCGCGAGTGGGAGGATATTGTTTAAGAATCGTTTATGACCGGGCTTCGTCTTTATCGCCGATCGTATCTTGTTGTGGATTGGCTAAATAATGGCCTGGATTTAGTGTGGCAATTGTGGTATTGGATGAGTGTTTGAGAGGTGCTAACGTTTCAAGTAAGAGTGTTTTCTGTAGTACCAGCCGTATACGATGGGATCTTCCATCGGAAGGAATGACCAACTTTCATCCTCTATTTAATCACTTTAGGGAATTACATACCATCATCATCACGCCTGTAATCCCCGAAGGGTTAGGCAGAGGTGCACCTAAAAGTATGTAGGTAATAGGGGGCGAGCCTAGTGCCATCAACCGGGCACCAATCTCGCAGTCTAGATTTGTGCCCTGGCTGCTACTGAGCAATTTTCTCGACCTGGGGAATTGAATCCAGGACCTCATGCTCAGCAGTTGCGCATGCGACCACTAGACCAACAAGGCAGGCAGTCAGTTAAGGGAATTAACTTTCAATAATTCTTCCTTACTACTTATTTGCGTAATACTAGTATAAAGGACTTACGTCCTTACTGACTTACTGACCTTACGTCTTAAGCTGTGTGTTGTCTGTAAATGAACTTGCAGGTGAACCGAGCTCTCGACTGTTGTTTTGGATACTTAAACATATTTGTTAGGTTAAACATTACCTTAATAACCTTGTGTTTAATTAGGCTGCTTAACAGATCGAATTAAGTTTAAATAGGTACTTTGTGTGGTCGAAAATCACCATTACCATAAACCCAGAAATAGCTAAATTTATTTGTGTGTAAATAACAAACATACACATAAATTTAACTGTTTTTGCTCAACATTTAACCTAAAACTTTTGGAATAGTAAATTAATTACACAGCAACGTTAAATATAAGTTACCAAAAATAATAGATTGTGCCTACACAATTAAAATCATAACGAAAACACATAACGTTTGCTTCATGACGCGTAACTTCAAACAAAAACTAAATTATGAGGGTTGGAATTTGTTACTATCGAACAGGACCCTCGCGAAATATTGTATCTACTTGCAGCTAGCTTATTAGACAGCGGTTTCCAAATTATTAGAATTGTTTGCAATTGCCATTTAGGAAACAAAATAATAAAGGACAGCTTTAGGTTAATTGATATGACTGCTATAAAATATTCTTGTCTCTAACAGAGTTAGTAGTATGTAGCACATTTTGTTTCGTACGCAATATACTCGGACCTAAACGACCTGAATTGTCTCTGCTAGTTAAAGGACGAATGTCTAAAGTCGTCTTTAGCACTAAACGTGAGTTTCCTGAGCGGCTGAAACTACGCTGTATAACTTTCAACTACCGGTGGTAAGCAGAAAGAGTTGCAATTAGACATTCATTTAGATGTCGCCTAGTGTTAGAGAATGCCTCATAACAGAACAAGGATTTCTTGTTGTTGTAGTTAACAAAAAAAAATGGTATTTATTCTTTACTACGAGCAGCACAATAAAAACGCAGTATCACTTAAGTGCTTAAAGCAAATGACATAATATAGAACTCGTCATTAAAATGCATGTTTGTTGTGACTGCAGTACGAACCGTCACTTGTGTACCTAACGAGGTTGTCATCTATCACGATGGCCATGCCTTTAATTATAAGTACACACGTACCAATTGCATAACTACCGTTTGTAAAACCATTGATACGGGCTTAGATATGACGACACGCGATGTGACACCGTGAATTATTATATTTTCAAATTGCTGTTTATTTTTTTGTTTCAGTTTAAGGTTGTTTGACAAATAATAGTTAGATTGTTTTATTCGAATATCCAGACTTCAGTTTTAAGATTGACTTCAGAACTTTGCAAGACTGCCATTTATTGCTTGAATATTTTGGCTGAGTATCTTTTACAGTGATAAGAAGTTACTTTTTATCGTGTGGTTAGTGCCTAACCTGGTGTCCGAGTTTTTATGCCGCTCAAGGGCCTCTGACTTGGCTTTCCATGCCGTCGAAAAATATCTCTCAGGTATGCTGGTTTCCTCGCGAAGAAGATGTTTTCCTTCACCGAAACAAGTGATAATTATACAACACGCACATGAATCCGAAAAATCAGAAGTGCGTGTCTTGGGTTCGAACTGGAGACCTATGACTTGAAGAAGTTACTGAAAAAAATGTGAAACATGTTCCCAAAAATTATAAAGTCGATTTCCCCGAGGGCTGAATATGTTTTTTTTTGCCACAGACAATAAGTTTGGAAACCATTGTTCTACACAATAAATTCAGTTCGGGGAGACATGCGATTGCTTTGCATCCTTCACCACCCCATTGAATAGGTTTCGACGTTTGATTAATGGTATTGAAGTAGGGGACGAAATAATTTCACATATCTTGATGACACCCTTATGTATTCTATCCTAACATTCTTTCCCTCCAGTACTTTTTGTGACATTTTTTTTACTTAATGTGTTTTGGATACACATTAATTAATATTTTGAAATATGGTGCCGACTGCTGATGGAGTTTTATTAATATTGATGATGAAATCTCGTAATGTTTGAGAGGGAATTGAATTGAATTATCGTATTTTGAATTGTTTGATTGATGGCGAAACGGGGTTCACTTGACATATTTATATTGCGGACTAAATAAAGTGGACCCTGAAAATAGTATAAACATAGGGGTATAGCGCCAAAATGACTCCGTCCTATCTATCATCAAAATGATTACAATATTGAATGGCTGAAAAGCCGTGTGCCGAGTTTACATCAAAAAGATATCGCCTTTCAAAGTGATTTCGAGAACCACATCAGTTTTCATTTATTCATTACCAATTAAGATCAGAGAGAAGTCAACTTTTCGCTTTGCTTACAAAATTATTTTATATACCAAATTAACACCCCAACGTCAAATCAGCACCGCACTAACGAATTGGACAAACGATTGATCAAAGGAACATGCATGGTCTACTAACGACCAAGCTGAACCAAAGCCCACTAGAAAACGTCAAGGGAATAGCACGACCATCGATAGAATTTCACTTGTACGCTCGAATTCGGACGAATAAAATTTTAGCCGAAATTGAATCGGCCGGTTGCCGGCAGTAGACCGTAAAATTGGTCGGCACGCTGACCGTGCCGTGTCGTATACGGTATCTTCTTCGGCTTTTGCTCGAATTATGTGTGTATGTTGGGTGTCGCGTTCGGCCTCCTGAATTATACATGGGCCGAGACGACCTGTGATTTAGTACACCGACTTCCGACCGGGACGCGCCGTTTAAGAGGTATATTCGTTTCCCGTGTTATAGGCTTTATGCCGCGGATTTTTATGTTTCACCGCGTTGCTTTTGTTTTTCTTTTTAGATTATTTTCGGAATGGAAGCGTAATTTATGTTAATGTGACACTTGCTAATGTATTGGATTTTAGTAGGATGCTGAACGTAGATAATATTAAATAATTATTTGAAACAATAATAAACCTTTGTTTTTTATGTTAAACTACGTCTATCTTCTGAGTTTCGGCTTTAGTTCCTAAGTTTTCCACCAGGCAAGATTGCCTGCACCATTTTATTCAATTTTTTCCTGCACAAAACTGCACTTTTAGATATAAATCCCGGATGCGGAAAAAATTATCTCCGAAACGCGTGATATTTTAAGCGTTATAGGATTATCGAGTGCTCCATAAAATCCATAGGAAAATCAAACAGTAGGTGTTAGAAAAAAGCTTCCTATAGAAAAGCTTTTAACAAAATTATTTGTGTAAAAGGAATTGTTTTTTTTAAACTTGTCGATGTACAATTGTACAGCCAGTATTTATTTTCGTCCCGGAGAGGAGAGTAAACTGTGTGTCCAGAGAACGGTTCAGTCAAAAAATTGAAATTACAGCAATTTGTTGAACGACCTGTATATGTACACTTACGTTCATGCATGTGTACTCTCATAACCCATCCTCACCCCAGTAAATGTGTAAAAATATTTTAAAATTAAAATACATTTGAAATTTATCTCGGCGTAAGCTAAAAATTTGATTAAAAAGCGAGTAACTTCCGGAACCTTTCACACGTGAGCTAGAGAGTGAGAGGAGCTTTTAAGCTAAAATTATTAAGCTCAACTTGCACCGCCGTATAATGCTTAAAGTAAGCTAGCTGACGTATAACACCTCTACAGATTATCGACGTTTTGTTGTTTAGTTTATGAATAGTGTTAAAGTAATGGGGTAGTGTATAAACCACTTTTAAGGCCCTGGCATGTACCTAATTTCCGCTGTGAGTCATATTTTGTCGTTCGAAAATTCGTGGATGACTATAATTAACTTGCTCTCTGTTTCGTTTATATATATACGGTTAGTTTTCAATGACCAGCCAAATTCTAAGATATGATGCAGTACATCATTCTGAGAACAGCTGTTTCCTACAAAAGTGCAATACCTACATGGTCAAAATGTATGGAACAGCTGATTTTTTTATGACATTTTGATGAAACTTTTCTATATGGTCGTGCTCAGAATGATATACCGCATCATATCTTAGAATTTGGCTGGTCATTGAAAACTAACCCTGTATAGTGTTCTTCAGCGCGACTCGATCGAGCGTAGGGTCTCGGATTCGATCCCAGAGTTGGTTGAAGTGTTACTGGGGTTTTATATAGGATGTTTTCTGTAGGTATATGTTGGTGTGGGGACCTACTATACGCGTATACTTTCGTCTACACCTTTCAGATTAACAGTCGCGATTTTATGCTAGGAATGCGATAAATGTTTCAAACTGCATGCAACTTTAATCGTCAAACTTTTCTGCTATCTCTCCTACTACTAGAAAAATGGCGACCTTTGGGAATAAAAGAATGAATATGGAGGATTCACAATGTGATTCGAACAAGTTTAGTCGGTCGTAATTTTTAAACATAGTGGAAGCCAAAGTAGCAAGCTTTCTAAAAATACTGCTGCACGTGCGGACAGAGATTGCACATAAATTGTATATGAGTCTCGTAGTTATCATTTGTAAGGGGAATTTTAGAATTAGGTTTGTAGTAGATAGCATTTTTCAAACTTGAAATGAACTTTGCATCCTTAAATCCTTTTATTCTTTCGCTACGTAATTGTTTGAACAGCATTAATACGTAAAAAATATTTATCGAAACAGATTTTCTATAAGGGACAGCCCTCCGCAAACTGACACTGACGGTGCATTCAACTCCTTATTTTGAATGATATTCTACCAAAATTTAATTTATTTTTCATTTTCTCAGTTACTATTCCTTTATTTCAATGTAAAACTACAACGCAGCACTTCATTTATGTAAATGATACGGCTAAAATTAAAAAAAAAAACCAACAATGGATTTTGAAATACTCTAATGAACGACGCGTGAAATCGGCTGTTCACTTCCTGCCTAGTTACAGAGTTCATCGAACTCGTCGTCGCGCTTGCCGTTTGCTACGTGCGTTTTGCCATGGTAACGATACATTGCGAATGAGGAAATTAAACAAATCTAATTTATTGGATTCCCATAACGTTCCTGAAATAATCTTATACTGTCACTTACGGGATATCTTCCGTGATTGTTCATGATTTTGAACTCCCGATACGGAAGACGGAAGATATCCCGTAAGTGACAGAATAAGTTTAGTTTTAAACCGTGAAAGCTTAAAACAGTGTTTGTTCCTGAAATAATGTCTTGTACCGGTCATCTTAGTATGATGTCCTGAATTCACCCCATCAGTCTGCGGAGGGCTGTTCCCTACAACCTTTGTTAATACATTTCATATATAAAAGCGACTATTTTAGAACTTATATGTACTTACATAAGGAATCATTTAAGTAGGCATAGAAAATTGGTAATTTTAGACACCAACAAAGCCTATCAAGATTTCAATACAAACATTATGTAATAGCCCACCCACATAACAATCAGAAGTAGCTATATATAGGTAGGTAAATCTATAGATACTTCTTTTATCTCTCAATACATCTTCAATAACCGTTGAATTGTTCTAACAACAAACAACACGCTATCAAAAGCCTTGTTTTCTCGAAAAACGAGACAAAGGCAAGAAAATCGAACCTTTCCACGGGAACATCAACTAAAACAACTAGTGGCCCCTCTAATTCCCGTTAAAAGCGAAAGTGGGGGCTGCAATAACAAATAGTTATTGTCGGAACCCAGCTAATAGATAAAGACTGAAGAAAAATAAATTGCGATGCGACTTCCCGCTTCGGAAGAATTCTTGTAACAGTTTTCACGTGTTTTTCTCGTGTCTGGATGAAGATATTGTCGCTTTAAATTGCTTAGACATTCTGTCAGTGTACACGATGATGGAATAATAAAAAATGTATGCGATTGACATATGCCACCAAATAACTTCCGTCAATTCCGTTGTCTAGTGCCATGAAATATAAAAAATCGGAAGCTACTGTCTAGGCCCTAAGGTATGGGAAAGTCTTAGAAAAAGTAAAATACAACGGATGAAAACTAATCGCGGATCCCTTTTGACGAATTAAAGAATAGTTCGCAATGGTGATTCACTTGTTTATAATTTACACATACCTGGGCGACCGAGCCCCGCACGGGTAAAAATAGAGAAAATGAATTTTCTCAGATATAACACCTATTTAGATCGATTTTTCGCCCACGTAATTTGCTACTAAATATATTGTAACTTTCATCGAAATCGTTAGAACCATTTTCGAGAACGTGATTAAAACATATGTATACAAATACTGCTTATGTAATAGTATCAGTAATAATACCTACCTCAATTTAATTTACAATATTTTCAATATCGAAATATACAGCTCAAAGTAACATAATACCGTTGAAACCACACCATACTCGAAACAAAATTGAAATGTAATCATCAAATTGATATAGAATAAAAAGTACGTAGGTAAATACAGTTAGGTAGGATATTTTATTTAACCCCTGCACTGCTTTCTGATAAATGAACGGGTCTGTGCGGCCACTGGGTAGGAAATTGATATTTCACTCGAATCGTCGTGTCAAGGGAGTTTTGCCGTCTGGAAATTCATCCGACAGATAGACAGACATTTCAAATTTTGTATATAGATTTTCTTTACTTATAATCATGGCTGTCATCCGCCATTTTTCTTTTTTGGCGGTAATTATTTTTGGCCAGTATTTTTTGGTGTCGAACAATGATTCGAATTTGATGTCTTGTCATGTATTCGAAATATTGGGCCCAAGGCAAGATGAATACGTTCGTTTCGTTTGATTAGAATTAAGTTACCAACTGAATGTACTGAGATCAGTAGGTACCAATGTTGTTCTATTTAGAAAAGTAAGATCATATTTCTAGATTTATGAATTTCTGATCTCCCTTTTCTTTATGAACACCCTTTGAGGTACGAAATAGTTTAATTTCAAGGAAAATTTTCCCTGCGTATTATTTCATCGCAAATTATTTTTCTACGTATTTTTCCTGAACACTGATTAAAAACACGAAGGAATATGTTTTATTTTTCTCGTACACGTGCAGAAAGTTTTCTTTCTACATTCAATGTTTGTTTTGTTTGGAATGCAAAACAGGAAAAAAAGATAAAACATGTTATTGAAGAAGACGAAGACGCGTCGCAATCGCAAGTCGCATCAGCTGAGACTATGAACAAGCCTTATAAAGGGTGTAAAAAGGCCCTCAACAGAGCCGAGCAGTACTTGTTTTTCCCGTAATTGCGATATTTTTTTTAGCTACAGAGATATTGAAGGTTCCATTTTTTTCACACGTTAAAACTTAGCTATAAATATCTGCATGACTACTGTACTATTCAATGCATCTATAAGAACAATGTTTTGAGCGCGTAAGTTCAGAGATGGCGGAAACAGTGATTTTTTAACATAAAAAAAAAAATAGTTTTTCTACCAATAATTATTGCGCAGTACTACTTAGCTTTATGAACAGAATACTAGGTTAAAAGCTTCGTGCAGGGACCTTTTACACCTTGTAAATAGGTAGTGTGAATCTGATTATTTTTTAATGTTTACGTAATCACTATTTCAAACTAAAGTGTTTTAAAAAGGCAATTAAGCAACCACAAGTAGCAGGACCGCAGGACGAACAATCAAGCTATACAAAACCAGTCTAAGCGGATCTCTCATTTTACGGGAAATCTATACAAAGCGAGGTTATGTTAAATGTATGTATCGCTTGACGTGTCTCTTAAAAGTCGTGGTTGGCTCTGAGAACCAAAGACAATATGACGATATTATTTTGTAAACAAGTCATGAACAAAGTTCGCCGAGTTAGCCATAATAGGGAAAAGATTTACTTCCATTCCATACAGGTGGAGAGTTCCTTTATAAAACCTAAAATTAGAGTTATTTAAAAATACGTGAAATATTTAATAAAGATACAGATTTAAGAAGTTATTTTTGTTTACACACCCAAAACTCTTTTTTCTCCCAATACAGAGGGACCATTAAATAAGTTTTAATCATCAAATTCTTCATCACAAAACCGAGTTGCTTAGTCAATAAAGCGGCGATTATTGAAAAATTCTTTCGATGATGCCCGAAGGCCTTTCAAAACGCCCCCGTTTCGGAAATATTAAATATTAAGTAATGAACGGAACAAATAAATGAACCTCTCTCTCGGGAATTCCTTTCATGAACTCCTTTTAGGATGTCTAAGAGTTTTAATGAGACCCATTGAACCGCTTTTCAAACTCAAATAAAAAGATCATAAAAAAATATAACGAAGTTCGTGTACTAAATTTGGGAACACCCTTTGAACGAACTAATTGTGTGAGAAGACCTATTTAATATTCTAAAAATGTGCGGTTCCATTTCTGTTAGATTTTCGAAAGAATTAGAAAAAATCGCTTTCGTTTTAAAACATTAGCCAAACAGAGTTTCTGTTTGGCTAATGTTTCCTTTCTGATTTCATGGAACTGATTTAATAAAGAAGATTGTAGATTAATGGGGTTTATCAATTAAAAAAATGCCGGAAAATTGCCTGTAAAACCGAAATATTTCACCAAACGTTTAGGTAATTTGGTGAAAATTGTAATCTAATAAAAATTTCTTTTCAAAATCACTACACCAGACTAATGAACCCATTCAATTTATATGAACAATAACAACAAATAACCTTCCCTTGCTTAAATTGGACACTATGGGATCGTGATAAAGTTCAAAACTAGTTGAAACTGGTATAAATAGCCGAATATCCGATTTTATTCATTTGTATCCCTAGGCAATTAGATACAACCGCGATCTGAATATTTACTTTAAAGTTAACGACACGTGACATCAAGTTTTATTGCAATTAACTTTACGGTCGTGTTATAAACCGTATGATTGCTTTACGATGCTGTAAAATCCGCGGTTTTACAATTGTTCGCGTCCCTACGGTGTGACGGGAAACTAAGGAGCGAAACTGTTTCGAATTTTATTTGTCATTGTTTTATTCACGCATGGAATTATTTTCTAAAATATTTTTGTAGGAAGAAATCAGGTAGGTAGGTACTTAATAACCTTTTTCAAATAAAATTATTAAAAAAAAAAAAAAATATTCATAAAAACTTAATTCAAAAAGATGTAAACAAGCTCTGTTACTTTGTAAATTAGATTAATTAAATTTTGGTGATTAGTTTAATTCTCATTAAATTTCAAAGATAAAATTTATTTTCCAAAATAATTATAGTCTTACTAAAAAAAGAAAATAGATAATCGTTATACATACGAGTAGATGTTTGATTTGATAAGTAGGTATGTGTAATATCTTGTTGTGTCTGTTTGTTTGTTTACATGGCGCGGTCTATCTATCAACGCAGTCCACGCGAGCTTAATTTATTACTTGTTTACTGCTCTTATACGCACTAATATAAACAACATAAAATAGTAAGTTTTCCAATAAACAGCCCGCTAAAGAATTGTCGGGGATTTTTGACCCATCCCATATATTCAAGTGTTGACAGCTTAGATTGCGCTTTTTTATCCGCTTTTTCTTTTTATGTGTGTGCGTTAACTATATCTTTTTATCCTTAGGCGAATTTAACTGACGGTTTTCTTTTTTTTTGTGATAAAATATTTTTTCGTATCTGACGCTTATTTCTATGGACAGTAGGTATATATTAAGTCAATCTCATAAATTACTCCATGTATATTTTTTTCAGATGGCTGCCAGCCAATTACATGTGCATATGAATTTAAAGTTAGAGCAATCAATCGTCCAATGAACGGCTAAAATCAAAACGCACAGAGACCCTGCACTCGCGAACTAAAGACAAAAAAAAATGAAAACGATTTTGTGAAATGGCCGATTTAACTTTTTCAATTAAGCGAATACGGGCCGCGTGGGTATATTCTGACCCAGATCCGGGAGCCGGCGCTGTCCGGTTCGGACCGGCACAGTCCGGTACAGTCCGGTACGCGCCGGTGCGTTGTCGAAATGAAAACCTTTTGATTGTGTTTTGTGGCACAACTCGCGTGGAATAATAAAGTAAAACAAAAATTCTACACCGAAAACGGTTTGATCAAATAGTTCACTTTTATTTTCTACTTTCCTAGCTTTATCTTGTGACTGACGCTTTTGTTTACGTCACTTTTAAAAGGTGCTGCCTATTAAAAATTATTTTTCTATTTCCCGGTTGTAAAAAACTTTGATTTTTGTGGTTTTCTATTTATATTTTGGTAACAGTTTTTATTACTTTTGTACATATGCCTTATTTTTTCTACAAACAAGACGCGACGTATCAGAGCGAGAGCTGTATCCATATTCCGATAAAATATTTTTATGAAAATATATAAAACACAGATACCAGCCAGCTTATTTATCGAAAAATAAGGTTACAGCGTCAACAAAACACTTTTTTACACAGTAAGGCCAAAATTTCCTATCTCAATAAAAAAAGGTCACGACGAAACGTCAATTCGTTTGGAAACCTTCTTAGATCGAATTGTCTGCAAGGTATACGACAATATATTTGCATGAGTTGACATGGCAATCTTCTTATATTTGAGCTTATCAACGCACGATTCTTCTTCATTCAGGCCTAAATTGTGTTTGGTATATCAGGGGCTTCGGCGCAAATAAGCTTGCGAATATCCGAATATACGAATCTGTAGGCAAGGATTGTGCGCACGGCATTTTGTAGAGTGCCTAAAGCCTACCTTGTTAACGTTCGAAGGCTGATCTGGAAAATCTAGGCTAAATGGTGAAAATAGATCTGTAAGTAAAGCAACGTTTTTTGTAAATACGAGTATGTTGACAGGGATATTTTATTCACGTGATGTTTCTTGTTTCTCTTTCGACTCGACACGATAATATTTGTAAAAGTGTCTTTTATTTTTATTGTGATAAAAAGGCGAGGTCCTTTCACGTACGCATGTTTTTTTATAAGGTAGATAGGTAGAACCCGGCGACGCGATAGTCCCAGAAGGAGATGACGTGACGAGCTGGACTCTTATCAAAAGGATTGGGCCCAAATAGCCAAAGACAGAGATAAATGGAAAGAGGGAAGGCCTTTGCCCTGGACACATTAGGCTTATAATAATAATAAATAATTTTCTTATAAAATTACGAGTAAGTTTGTATCTACCCACATCGAGCTCACGTCGTGGTACATCGTTATAAGCCCATGACGTTCCCACTGTTGGGTCACAGAGTTACTCTCCAACACGCGCCCTCAGTGCGGCTGGAGGATGTCACCATGTTCCGACTTTTGGTTCTAGGACTTGCAGCATAAATTGTTTTCTCTAAATCATTAGTAGATCAAACATTTTATTCGATAAAGCTTGAATGACGGTTAAATAATGAGATCTTGCTGTATAAATATTATTAATAACTAATGTTAAAAGAATCATTAATTTTCAACGCAGTGTACATCAACTGTCATGAACATCTGTTCTGCGCAACACGATACAAACATTGCTCGGAACTTGACAGTTATTTAATCAATACAGTCAAGAATTTAAACTAGCCCACGGATAAAACGTCATTTTATACCACCACGGATTTAACGGGACATTGCTTTCAAGTTAAATTGTAGATAAATACTCGTATTACACCATGATTCAAAATAATCAAATAGGGACATAATACAATATTACGAACTGATTCAAACTCAATCCGGTAACCTTGTCCCAATTAAAGTTCCAATCAACTCGATGTACGTAAAGTTGACACGCCAACTGACCAAATAGTCGGCGGCCTGTGGCTGCACCAAGTATGACGACCCTCAAGTAAACCCGAAGTCGGTCGAACTTTGCCGAGGGAGTCCGAAGTCGGCCCGAGCATCCGCGATCAATACCCCACACTGGCACCCGCGTTTCGCGTCAATTCCGGGGGCAAAAGTCACGCTTTCGGGATAGCCGGCGATTTCGGCCGGTCAGGGCCCGATCGAGTGCGTGCTGCCGGTAGCTCTGTGACTAACGAGGCACAAGACACTTATGCAGAATTTAAATCTTTTCAACTCCGATCTTCGGGGCCATTTCTTAGGAATTGCAGCATTGCAGTGGGGTTTTTCACTTAAATTATTTTATTCTTGTTCATTTACTAGATAGTTTGTTAGTAATAATGGAAATGAAGATCCCTGCAGCAAACATAACCTTTCGTAGTAAGTCGTACATCAATAAATTACGACCAGCAAATATTTGCAGCAACTAAACAGTTATTTATATTAAAAGGTACGGAATACAGAAAAATATCTTGATATATTTACAATACAAAAAGTGTAAACAAGCCAAGAGAACGGAGGCGGATGTACACAGAAATGCCGAGATAAAATTGTTGGTCCTTTTTGATAAATGGGTCACGAAAGCAATGTCAAGTAACGCCGTGTTGGGGCGTTCCAAGACACTTCGCATGGACTTGAAACGTTTTGATAACTTACAAAAATAAACAACTTTATTTGCAGAAATTGCCTTAACAACTTCATAGAAATATTTTTGCGAAGTGACATACCTAATTATTGTGATATTAATCTAACAAAGTACTGAAATAGTTTTAAAATGATATTGGATGTTTATGATCCATTGTTGAGCAGCTGAATATTCGAGTTATTTCAATATTGCAGAGTACGGCACTGCTCTCAATGCACTTGCCCGATAGTATCATGTTAAGTCAGTACTTATATAAAACTTTTTATTTACTATAATAGTTTGATGCTTTTGTTGCTACTGTTTTTCCGAGGGCAGCAGCTGAAAACTTCGTTAAATCTTGTGTTGACGTAGAAAACAAGGATTGGTAGTTTGCTAAACATGGGTATCAAAACAACCCTTTACCCTCACTCAACACGAATAGGGCGGGATAGAAATCTGCTGACTCACGAGACATGCATTTTTCTTGCCAGCCAGTTCATCATAAAGTGTTACATCGTCGAAGATAAATCAATTGAATCGATTACCAGACGTACCGATTACAACTTAAACGTCACTCGAATATTTCCAACTTTTTTGCCATAAGTAGGTCACGGTCGCATTTCGAAGGGAGTTGGAAAAATACAGTCCTCCCCTTCGAAGTGGAACATTGCGAAATTAAAACGTCGCTGTAGGCAAAACTAGGGCTTTCACTGAATAAGGATGTCATTATCCCAGCATACGAAATACGAGTGGGAAAAAAATGTTTTGGTGTGTTGTCGCAGTTGAAAAATTGGACATTTTCCTTCTCAACACTGCCTAATTGTGGAGACAGAATTAAACGAATTGTTTTCATAGCGGGATGATTAAAATAATACTGTATAATTAAGAAAAAATATACAACGTTTTGTATATAAACGTTGAGGAAACTTTACTACTGAAAAAGTATCTAAAACTTACAATGTAGACATGCTAAAATACTACCACCGCTTCTTCTAATGCGCCCAAGTAATCTGATGTACAAATTGTCAAGAAAGAAGAAGACTTTGGACATGGTTTGCCTATCAAGCAAAGGCAGAAATTTTAGCAGTTCTTTACACCAGTTTTTCATACAGAACCTTATTACAGCACCAGTACTCCACCAAAACATAAGACAGCAGCAACTCAGTACAGATTTATTCCCAAAGAATACTCCTATTGTGTATCAAAAACCGATTTCAGGGTGCATTACCAAGTTGAATCGTTGTATGCACTCCTGGACGTGTCCACTTAGGACCGAATGCCTAGACTTCGAACGTGCCCATGTCCAAGTATTAAGGGATTTTAACGTATAGTAGAGATGTACTGACAGCGACATGTGTCATGTTCCTTCGAAGTGGTTTATTTACACAAATGTTTTAGAGTAATTGGGAGAATGGAGTAAAGGATTTTTGAAGTTATTGAGGGATTGTAAAGAGTTGGTCCTCTTGTTTTTATTATGAGCTACCACATGGCTCTTAAACATACCTAGGGTAATGTGGATAAATAATCGTTATAGGTTAACTTTTGCACCTTTCCATTGGGGCAATACTGGCGTAATGTTATGTAAAAGATTGTTTTTCAAGAAATACAAGTTTTGTCAGGATGGAAGGGACAGTTACCCCTACAGTCTACACCTCAACATAAATACTGGGAATAATGTAATCTATTTTACACCTGTACCTATTACTTGAATATATAAACTACATTACAACGTCCAAAAAGTTACTCATAAAACCCATTTTTACAACCCCTTACGGCCATTGATCACTCATCCACATTTGACAGATAACAGCTGATATCATAAGCCCAAACAACTTGTTGGCATTGGACATCCCCCACACAGGTACAGCTGGGATCGGACTAAAATGGTAGATGCGATGCCTGCAAGCGAAGGGCTCAATTCACAGCTGTTTGTGAGTAATAGCCATTTATCGAGTAGGGTTTATATTGAAATTGGAACGTTACTATGACAATTAAAGGTATGAGATTCGATCATGATAAAAATGAGTAGCTACTTTTTAATAAGTACCCGTATATAGTCACTATATTTCTTTCTACGGGTTTGGCGCGAGTTTAAAGACGAGTTTCTATCGGGATGAGAATCGCTAGTGTTCGCAATGTATACTCATAATTTTAGATTGTTTTACATAACAAAACATCACGCCGGTAATCCCCGTAGGGTTAGGCAGAAGTGTACCTAACAGTATACCCACATTTCGCCAGTTATGTTTGAGTCCCATATAATAGGAGGCGAGCCTATTGCCATCGGCAGGGCACGAATCCAGACTCTGTGGCTGCTACTGAGAAATTCCTGATAGGAAAACCCAATAGCACATTGCCCGACTCTGGATTCGAACCCATGCTTAGCAGCCGCGCTTGCGACCACTCGAACAAAGAGGCAGTTAATTTTCGATTATTTTCTTGCAACTAAGGTTTTAAAATGTGGAACTACAGTTATTTCGTTTAGGCATTAGGATTTTGACAACAGAATGGAGTATTAATTAATATTAAGACGTGTCACGTAGGTGTCATATTTTATGTAAAGTGATATTTCGATACCAGGCTATAAATACATATATCCATGGGTGGACATGGAAGTACATGGCTCCAATTACAAAACATAGAGATACATAATTAATATATGTATATATATATATATCCGTGACCTCAGCAAGGTCATATAGACAACATTCGAATGTTTTGGTCTGTTTTTCAACCATATTTTAGGTATGTGTTTTCAAGCACCAAGATTTCCCAGGTCTTACGAAAAGTAAGTTCGTGCGAGATCCTTTAAGACGAACTTACGCTTCGCTCACACTCGTAGCTTTAACTTAAAGAATCAGTGTTGAGTTTTAAGTGTTACAGATGTGTGGTTTCAAGCGAAAAGATAAAGTCTGCGTCCCATATTATAACATTTTGTCTCACTCAGTGAAAATGATAAAAATTTTGAACGTTTTACTTAACTGTGCGAGGTTTAGCTGAATTTGGATCGTCGTTTAAGTTAAGCTTAGAATAATATATTTTAGTTTATTTAACACTAGCGACCCGCCCCGGCTTCGCACGGGTGCATGTGTTATACATAAAAACCTTTCTCTTGAATCACTCTATCTATTAAAAAAAACCGCATCAAAATCCGTTGCGTAGTTTTAAAGATTTAAGCGGTCAAAGGGAAATAGGGACAGAAAAGCGACTTTGTTTTATAATATGTAGTGATGTAGTGATGGATGGTTTTACGTTTTACCTTTCCACCTGTTGGATTATTACCTATTTCCAACTGACTGCTAGATAAATGTGATCTGAAGTAATCTTGGGTATCAGTGGTGCATTTATAAGGATATTTCAAAATATCTGTGAAAGCAGAAATGTATCGTTGTTATATTCTCCTCAACTTGTGTACCAACGTGTGCAATGATTATTTAAAACAATAATTATAATAAACATCGCACTCTGCTTTTGAAATGTGCACTGGACAATGGACTGTTCCATTAGAAAACTGGCTAGCTCTACTAACCCTAGAGGTACATTGTACCAAATTCATATTCGGTTACTTTTAAACAAACTATAATTCCCATAAAGTATACATTATCACGAAGCAAGAAGGCACCTTTATCACACTGCGTTATAACATTACAATGACAAACATATTCGTGGAAAGCTAGACAGTGCTTCGGCAAAATACACTTCATGCCAAAAAACGTGACACCCCTGCTAACCTGCAACGCTTTAATTCGTTGCAACTAATTCACACTCAGTTAATACAACATTAAAAAATTGGTATACTCTAAAAAAACATGAAATGTAAGTTATCAGTTTATTTCGCTGCATTATGGAATAAGACAAACATAGAATCACCAAACAGCGCTGTAACAACTTACACTTCATGTCAAAAATCTGGACACCCCATGTCACTAACCCTAAAGCTGCAGCGCTAAAAATCGTTGCACCAAATCCACACTCGGTTAAGGCGTAACAAAATTCTCACGGCGCATGCATCGTAAATTTACAGTACACCGGAGGGTAAGTTGTGTACTTTACTGCGGTAAGCTTTTACGATATGGCTTAAGTAATAAGCTCAGCACAGCTTAGCTTCCACGTGAGCGCTATAAAACTTCGCGTTTAAGTGTTATTGGGAGCCGTGGTGACATGTTAATAGTGATGTCCTTGAGACGTGGTTTTCGATCTAAGAGAACTAATTTTGACTTTATTCGAATTCGTGTTTGCCTGTCGTTCTGTGAATAATTTTGGGGGGTTGTAAAGTTTAGGGTTTATTGTGTAGGATAATTTGGAAGGCTTTCGATATACAGATTTGTATTGTGGAATGGACTGATATTTTTTAACATACCCTTGAAGTCAAGAAAATAACATAAGCCATTTAACTAGTTACACTTTTCTTTTCAATATTACGTACTAATAAGCTTTATAATTCTTAAGGGATAAGGAGGAATCATTTGAAAATTAACAAGTATTTATTTCTTAACTAGCCCATTGCAGCCAACTCATTAAATAAAAGCTACGGTTTGTACAACTGAGAAACCAAGGTACTATTTAAAAATATGTGAATACATCAACATGCATGATGTAACCAAGATTTTGTAACAATCATCATATGCCTAGCCTTTTCCCAACTACGTTGGGGTCGGCTTCCAGTCTAACCGGATGCAGCTGAACACCAGTATTTTACATGGAGCGACTGCCTATCTGACGTCAGCAACCCAGTTAGTGCTAGGTAATACGATACCCCTTGGTAATACTGGTTGTCAGACTTTCGGGACACTGACTACCTGTAACGACTGCCAAAGATGTACAAATGACAGCCGGGACCAACGGCTTAGCGTGCTTTCTGAGGCACGGAGGAAACTCGGTACGTAATGGGTGGTCACCCATCCACGGACCAACCTAGGTAAGCACGGCTTAACCTAAAGATCGGCCTGAGCGGCTGTTCTTATTTAGCCACTCTTTTAAATTAAACCATTGTTGAGAAGCTCAACAGTGTTTTAATTTAAAAGAGTGTCCATGGAGTTTCTTGCTCATTCTTCTCCATAGAGATCTACGCATTGGAATGTGCAACTATAGTACTTTCTCAAGTTATTATGCCTTGTGACTGGTACTCTAGCTTCGCTTTTTTTTGTTTTTTTGACATTCAAAAGTGCCTGTAATGGTCTAATTGAAATAAATTGAGTTTGACATATCGCGATAGCTATATTCACTGGAGTGGTAGTTCACGCAATAATAAAAATAAAAATCTATTACACTCATTGTTACCCAATGATAGATTTTTCTTTTAACTTGTACCACGCCCCTGACTCACAGAACATCGACCGCGGTAAATACCTAAACTATTGTATCACAAATTTTACGTTAAATAAAATAGCTCCTACTTAGCGTGATTACACATTTCTATGTAATTTTAATTGAACCTCTAGAATATTTCATTAAATCTTAGTCAAAGCTTTAGAGTAAAACAATATATCCCGCACTAGGTCTATTCCAATGGATACAGAAGGACATGATCAAAGTAGGACACACGACTAAAATAGGCAACCATAAGCAAAAGTTACAAGTTACTACATAATAGTTGTACGAAATGAAATACCATCCACAAAGTTTATTCGCTCTGGTCGCGTGTCACTTTAGTCCGTGCACTTAAACGGGCTATCCGTGGCCTCAAGTGTACTCGCTTACTTGTAACTTGATATTGAACACTACATGAACACTGGCGGGCAAGTTAAGTGGTAAAATCCTAAGGTTTTCGCATCAATTTCGGCCAGTGTTGTTTGTTTAATGATGTTTCCTATTGTATTTAGTAAACAGAATATATTTGCAAGGTTCAAACAAAATGGCTATCATGTTTATGGCCCTACATGGGCCAGTGTGTAAAGAATAATGTCAATCGCTCCATTCTCCTATAAAAGAGATGTATCGTAGTCCCCAGTTCGTAATGGAACGATGGACGTCATTCATAATCGTTAGTCGGGCTTGTGTGGAGGCAGCGTTATGTGCAACTACGAGAAATGGGTAACGTTGACACTCTTTGGCAATGACCATCTGTTACTTACGACATTTACGTTCTGAGGCTATGGTTTCGGAAACCCGTGGCTGCTACCTATGAAATGAAAAAGATCTTTCTTTTTTCGAAAGGCTTCTAATATATATAAAAAGATTGGAATTTCGGCTACAAAATCCGTATTTACCGATAACCTCAAAGGGCATGAATACCTAATTACATAAAATATCAACGAACCCTAACCGAAAAAATGACAAAAATGTTATTAATACCGAACATCACACGATTCATTGTGTTCGGCGGTTGCCAACCGAATACCTATTTAAATATCGGAATATTCATATCTCGTTTAATAACAAGACATGGTAGGCAGCCCTATAAATATTTTCATAGGTCGTATTACGCATTATTTCCGTGGAATCCGATATTAATAAAATTATGTGCGTGGTTTTAGTATAACAATAATTAATCTTCAATAATCGAGAACGCGGTATTGTTGGGTTCGCCTTTCTGTGAAAGGGGGGCTTTTTAATTAACACCTTCATTTACAAATGCAAATAAATCGGTATAATATTTCAGTGTTTCATGGAATAACATATTTGCATACTTTTGAGAACTTCTTTACCTTTGGTGTTCATTTTACGGTTTAATGTTCATTTCAAGACTACTACGATTACGATCAAGAGACTACTACGATTACGATCAAGATACTACTACGATTACGATCAAGATACTACTACGATTTTTATTATGTATTTAATTACAACGGTTGTGTTACAAACCAATTACAGTAACTAAAATTATAAAAATAAAAGAAACAATTCCAAATTTAAAAAAAATCAATCATTCAAATTCCGGCAGTGGGAGGGTTACAGGCGAGGGAGGTTACGATTATTCTACAGGATTGCTCTAAAGCAGCAGAAAAAACACCCACTTAACCCTTTAAACGTTTTCTAAATCTCCCAAAGACCGTGATGACAAATCGAAGGGGTGTGAAAAAGAAACCTGAACGAATTTCGTTCAACCTTCAACTGAAAACGAGCTGGTTAAGATAAGCATCGTTATGCTACTCCGGCTATTTAGCTGCTACCTCAGTTTACGCTGGATAAAGCTGAAAGCTCAAATTAGATAGCAAAAATCCAATTGCGTCCCTACAAAGACAAGGTGAAGCTTATTTCTAAGAAACCAGTCTTCAAGAAAAAGAAACTACTACTGATAAATTGTAAAAGTAGACGTAAACTTTGTTTACGTGCGAAATGAGGTTTTTGTTTTATTAAAAATAAAAAAATTGACCACGGAAAAAAAAAATTGTTAATTTATTTTGACTGACATAATAACATTTTTTTTCTACCTCCTAATACACCCATATTACGCCAGTTATGTTTAAGTCCCATGTAATAGACGGCGAGCCTATTGCCATCAACCGGGCACAACAATCCAGACCCTGTGGTTGCTACTGAGTAATTCCTTGAAAAACCCAATATCAATTTGCCCGACCCGAGAATCGAAACCAGGACCAAAAAAAAGCAAAAAAGAACTCAAATCAAAAATAAAAAAATCGTCCAAGTGCGAGTCGCACTCACACGTACACAGGGTTCCGTAGCACCAAACAATATAATAAAAATATTTTGAAGGCTCATTCATACAACAGCAAAACTAAATTTGTTTTTCATATTATGTTAATGAAAAACAAAGTTACTACTGCAGTTTGATAAAAAAGTCCCATAATATCTCAAAAACTAAACATCAAATTCTATTCAAACCAATTATAGTAGTAAGTTCTACAATCCTACATTTTTTCAGAATTTTCCTCCTCTTACTTAAGAAAATAGAGGGGGGGGGACACACATGTCACCACTTTGGAAGTGTCTATAAAAATAGTTTTAGAAACAACAATGTCATTTTTAAAGACCTATCTATAGATATCCCGCACGTATTTTTTGATGATTTTTGTTTTTTAATTTCAGTTCGATGTATGGGGAGCCCCCCTTGATCTTTTTTTTTTTGTATAAACATCGTCAAGCGGTTTACAGAATACAGCAACCTACCAAGTTTCAACTGTGTAGTCCTAATAATTTTAGAATAAAAGCATACAGACAGACAGACATGACGAATCTATAAGGGTTCCGTTTTTTGCCATACGGCTACGGAACCCTAAAACACAAAATCAAATAACTTAAATAGAAATAAGGTCAAAATTTCAATAATTCGATAACGTGTCACATTAGGGAGCACCGAAAATAGTACAAAAACAATGTATCTAGCACATGGAAGCAATTACACTTTATCTACAATTCACTTTGATCATTACGCGGTACAAATGGGGCCATGTTAATGGCTCACTTCAAGTTGCAGTAGGTAATAAATATTTTATTTTCGTTACACTTCCCGCTCTCGGTTAATGCTAGCCTCAAAAATATTAATGTAAATGACAGCTTTAATGCGGGTAAATTATTAAAATATAATGGTACATATAAGTGTGTGTGAATGAGTGACCTTACTTATCGACGCAGAAAGGCTTGAGCCGGTTATGTTACAATAATAATTTATCTTTATTTCAAACATACATACGTCCATACATTTTTTATAAAGAAAGCGTTAGTAGGGTTGTTAGTAGTACACATAAAAAATAAAAAGGTGTTAGTATTTTTTTAGTACTTAAACAAAACAAGTTGCACAATAATAATTAAGTCTATTTCCTATTTCTGTGCAGGTGTACACTTGCCCAGTATACAGTAAAATGACCTTTTATTTTGCACGCTAACGTTCTGAGGACAGTGTTGGTGCTACCACGGACCCTACTCATCATCGATGCAGTTCTTTTCCTAATGATGGTTATGAAAAGGTCCTTTTGTCCGTGCAATAATTGCGCGTCGTTCACCCAACTCGACACCTAGACGGAAAATTCTGCTATTAATGCATGGACTTTGTAACCGGCATAAGCCGATTCCATGTCGAAAAGTGTAGTTACTCCTAAATTATGAGGCAGTAAACATGACTAGCAGCCCACATATCGTAATATTCTACGTTATTAATCATATAAAGTAGGTACTTATAATTTATTGAAGTCATTAAATACACGACAAGTTTTATATTTAAAGAAAATAGTGAGTTCTAAACAAAATGCTAAATACTTGCTTCAAAGTCACCAAAGATTCAAAGATTACATTCCAAAATTATGTAATCATTTAAAAAAGACATTCTTCAAAATGCTGTCAGAGCTGTCTACGTACGTACTAGTGAGTTAATTAAAAATGTCTCTATTTAATTTTAAGTACTAAAATAACATCTCAAGAATTTCGCAAGTTTTCATAAGTATCTTAAAACACAGACATGACGAATGTGAAAATTTGCGCTAAAACAAACGACAAGCGAAACAATTTCAAGAATAATAAGACTGAATTATAATTTGACACTTTCATCGTCTTAAAATAATTTCGTTAAAGTAGAATAGCCTTTCAAACAAACAGCTGTAACTTTAAATTATTTCTAAATAAGAATGGCTAATACATTTCAGAAAGATATCAGAACTAAATGGAAACTGTAGAGAAAATGGTTTTATAAGAATAATAGAAAACTATTTTATCCACTCTCATTAGTAAAATAAATATTTTGTTAGCAACACCGAATATTTTTCTGTGATTGTCAATAAAACTAACTATTGTAACTACAGCCCAAAATACAACGAATTTTATATTTAATGAAACTATGAATTTATTATTACAGGTATCTCCCGTTAAATAAAAAGAAAGTCCATTATCATAATTATCAATTAATTTATTTAGTTAGATTTAGTTTTAATCGTTGTGTTTGTAAAAGTGATCAAGTAAATCGCGCCTGCACTGTAATAGTTAGTCTCACGACTTTTTATCGTATAACTAACATTTAATATGGCTAATGGGTTTCGAAAGTAATCTTTAGAATAGAATAGAATAGAATATAATTTTATTTTGCAAACATGGGTAATACACAATAGTTGTTATGAAATATCAAAGCTCAGCCATATTTTACCATAAAGCCATTTTTTTTTAGAAATTAATTTATACTTAAAATGGTGTTGTTTATTATATATTTCTCCCAGCCTAGTTTGGCTGAGAGAAACACATTTAGTAGGGCGAACACATGCGACTTTTGTGTTGTGCTACTGACCTTAATAGTAGTTGTGATAAGTCTTATAACAATAATATCGTTAACTGTGTACCTACTAAAATTTTATAGAGTGTATAGTTGTTTAAAAAAAAAGTGTTGTAGCCTTTATTTTCTTTTGCATGTATAATTAACCTAACTATATTCTGCATTGTCTACATTATAATCAGTATTAATTAAATAACTTATACCTATGGTCCTTTATTTATATAATAAATACATGTTCTAAATATAGTCTTGTGACAAAATTGACTTCCATAAAGAAGTCATTAAGACGGTCAAAGAAACAATTGTATTTCAATTATAGCCGTCGAAATCCGAAACTGAAGCGTCCCCCTCAAATAACGGTTCCCTTAAATAAACAAAAGTCAAAAATCTTTACAGGCCTTTAGAAATTCCGTCCGATGCCCGAATTCTTGATGGACGGTGACAGTCCTTGCCACCCCTTGGAGAAACCACTTAATCCCGTCTGAAATAATGACTGAAACCCCTTACAGGTCGGGAACGGACCGAAGCCTATCGTAAATACTCGTAAGTAGTCGGTAGTTCGGACGTAGTGCGGAAACCAACTGTTTTTGTCTAGCGTACTGAAACGGAATAGTTAAGTCCTATGTGATAGGGGCGCGCCCATTGTCATCAACCGGGCATTAATCTATTCTTCGGGCTACTACCGATTAATACGTGATGGAAAAATTTAATAACACTTTGCCCTACAAGTTTTTGATTAAAAATTTCATATTTTTTAAAAGTAGTTTAGTAATAATGTGAGCAGATAATATAATTGTCACGTAAATCAACATTGCACTAAAGCACTTAATGGCGTACCCCTCACAGTCATAATCATAACACACCAGGATTTCATAAAACGCCGCTGCGTTATGTAAAAGATTTGTCTATTCGCGTGATATAATCCTACGGTCACGTCTACGAAAAGCGTAGACCTGCTACGAATATTCGTAGCAAAAACTAACGTGGGATTCTACGAAAGGCCGATAGAACTATACAAGATGTAACGAAGGAAGGATTCTTCACGAAGCCTTTCACCAAGCATTCTATACATTAAACTACGCAAAAATTATTACTGGGAAACGACTTTTTTTGGCGTGAAAAATCACGTTTCGCGGTAGGACTCAATGTAATGCCCTCAAAATATTGTGCTGATGGATGCACTTAATATCACGGGGGTCGTGGAGGTATTTTAAGTATAGTTAAAACATTTAAAACTTTTATTTATAAAAAAAGTTTCGAAAATTCCGAAAAGTTCCGAAACTAGAAGGTTCCCAGGTTCAGAACAAATAAATGATCGCAATGACGGGGACAATAAGTGCCTTTCGGCTTCGTTAAGGGTCTATTTACAACCTTTATAATATACAGGGTGGAAGGGACACCGATTCGAAAACGGTTACCACGTATTGAGTACATCATTAAATTAATAACCAATGAAAAATTTATATGTGGAGTATTGTATTGTATGTTTTGCTCAGAATTATGTACTGAATACGTGGTAACCGTTTTCGCATCAGTTTCCTTCGCAGCCTGTTTATACGGAGGGCTGTCAAAACTAGACATTGCAAGATTTCCTGGAAGATTTCTATGTGCCAATGTCGACTACGAGATGCCGTAGATTCGCCACCATCCTTCACAGATCCCATTATTCGAAATCTCAAAGCACAAACAACTTACAATTTAGTTATAAACAACACACTACACACATACAAATAGGACGTAAAGCGGAGTTGAACAAGTTTAAGCTTACGAGCCTCGTACGCACGCAAAGTTGTTACTTTATTATTTTAAGTCGTGTTTAAGACATACGGCCATGATAAGTGGCGAGCATGGGGGATTATTATTGTTATTACTTGGTGTCAAGATATCGGGATGTTGAAGTTAAGAAAGGATTAACGTCTATTTAGAGAATTGTTTTGGTTCTAAATATAATTGTGTAGTCATGTTTAAATGGGTCGGCGATTAGTCGATGTCAATCTCTTCTTAATTTATACTAAAGGAAACATAATATGAGAAAATGTAGAAAGTTTAGTCGTTATTCAAAGGTTCCTAAACCGGTACGGACTAATTGTGGATTCACCTCCGGACACTGCACTCTCACAGATAATATTCTAAAGAATCAGTCAGTGTCCCCCCCATACAGTTCGAAATAGGCAACAGTTTGTTCGAATCTTAAATTCCGCCAAACAAAAGACAGGCGTCTTGTACCTAATAACTTACTCATATAAGAACATAGCTCGCGATAATTATTTCACCCACTTGCCAAAGGTTAATAAACTACCCAACATCGGCAAGTCTACCGCGAACGCCGTGTGTCGCCACAACAACATAATTAGACCCAGTAATGAGCTAATGTCTCGAATATTCCGCGCAAAATTTGTTTTGAAAGTCATTACGGCTTACTGGGTGTCAGTTCGGCTCGGCTTAAACGCTCCTCCTATGACAAATTGTGTTGGAATCGTGTCACCGATTGCTGACGATCGATATGTTTTGAGGTTGCTTCGTTCCTGGTAGTAGAAAATTTTGTTCAAGGAAATTTGATATTGTATTTGAGGGTTTTTCGAATGAAAGTTCTAAGGACAGTAACGGAAATTTGATTGTAGTAATTTAGTAAAAAAAAATAAGAATTAATAACATCAAAATTATCTTGCTATGGTTTACTCTAAAGAGGCTATTGACTCCGTTCTTCAGTAAAACGGTTTTTTTTGGATATCTAACAAAATTGCAGAAATTGGCATTATATTCAAATTATTTAAAGTAAAATTGTAAACTGCAAATGAGATAAATAAATCATAGAATTAGCTATTAACTGTTGAACAGACAAAAATCAATATTGTTTCCCCTTATTTCCTTCATCAGTAATAGATACTCACCTACATAGTGTGGAACTATTTATAGCCAAGTCCAAAACGATTAATTATGAACTACCTACATGTAACCATTCATACATATTATACCTAACTACAGAAAGCGCTTTACTAGGGCGCACATTTTGGGAGTAGCCCGCATCGCATTGTTCGTCGGACGGCAATTGTCAGTCCATAATTTTGTATGAATTATCACGTACAGCCGTATGGGAGATGGACCGGAATGGATCGCAGACGACCGGAATTTTTGGAAATATCCGACAATTTCGAACCGGCTTTCATCGTTAGTCATTTCTGAATTTCCTAGCAAGAACTGGAAAGTGAATATTCAAAACTATGGTCATATAACGAAGTAGCCAACATTAGGTTAAGCTCGCCGTTGTACATAAGCTAGATATTGTCATTTTGTGTGTATATCTTTTAATTTTGTGTGCAATAAACGATAAGAATAGAATAGTGTCTATTTACTTGGTTAAGCAAGAAAAAAAGCAAGAATCTCAAATCAGAAACAATAAAAATGACCGTAGTAACAACGGACTTAATTTAGCTTAAAATAGTGACACATTTTTTGTACAAGCGCCCAGAGCGAGATTTTAATTCGGACAACCGGCTGTCCGACGTTATCGCCGTCCAACTGTTTGAACAAAAAAAAATCTAGTAAATTCTGGGCGAATTCAGGATACAGAAACACGAGTAGCATTAGTGAGGGGACGTTTCGGACATGCGGCGATACGACCGGACAGTTTTGATAAACGCCCCGCAGCATCGGCTTGTACGGGGATTTTTTAAATATACACATCCGCGCTATGGTGAGAATCTTATATTTTTACACGCTCTCTTTTACTGATTCAAGAAACTAATGTACTATACGAAGT
The DNA here is from genome assembly GCA_950022335.1 of Eurois occulta. Classification (NCBI taxonomy): domain Eukaryota; kingdom Metazoa; phylum Arthropoda; class Insecta; order Lepidoptera; family Noctuidae; genus Eurois; species Eurois occulta. Next base: position 4,556,177 of record OX465486.1, read on the forward strand.
TGTTTTTGTGTTGTGAACAAATAAAACTTATTATCACGGAATCACAGAACTTAAAGACGTCACATAAAATAGCTTAAGAGTTCATATCCTCAGCATCTGGAATGAGACGTTCAACAAATCATGGCATTAACAATAATGGTATAATTACGGAATATTCTGGTATTCTATCGCAATTTCTTGTAACTACAAAAGCTGTAATCCTACAAGTTACTAAGAAGTGCGCCATGTAAATCTGTATCGAACTACGGAAAGATATTTTTTGTGTTATTTCATCATGAATCGTGCTGAACAAAATAAATGTTTCTATAAAGAAACAAATTTTATTGTATTTCCGCGTTTCTGTATTAACTGTACGATTGACAGAAGTATAAACAGAGTCCATTTTAAACAAGGTCTGCGTTGAATACAGCTCGCTTCGGCCCATTACTCTTAATCAAAGCTGCAACAATAGTTCGGATTTAGAGGTCTTATCCTGTCAGAATGAGAAACACATTTGTTTCTTTAACACGTTAGAGAATGTACGACTTCGTAAATCGACAGTGTTGTATCAAAGGTCGGGGCACGCGAGAATTGTTAATGTTCGCGCTCTCGTTTTCTTTAACGTTAAATATAATCATGGATCCATCAGTAACTGTTAAAGTCATATTTGTTACTTTATTAGACATATCCTTAGACATCATTTCAGAATTAGCGATCTACAGTTACAGTACAGAAGCTTCCAAAAAAACCATATCGAAATACATACAACAGTAGTCCACTATCATTATTTCGTAGAAAGAAATATGAAACGCTACTATAAATAAACAATTTATGTAAGGAATTATGAAAATCCTTGAGTTGTGTTGGACGTGATTTTTACTTTGAAGTCTTATTTTGTATTATCATACTTTCCATACGGTTCTTCACTTATTGATCCCTACTTAAAGCTCTTGCATTCATGAATGCGTCTTTAAGTACTCACATTTGTAACTGTCACCACGATTGGTCATCATACATTTTTTGTGTCCAGTTCGTGTCACTTCTTTATACGGATTATAGGCTTTCGAACTTTACATAATTCATGTACTGATATGGATGGGTTTGTCATACGATTAATGTTCTCCTCGAGTTTTTTCTTATGTAATTTTTAAGCAAGGCCCTTCACCGACCTTAATTGAGTGCATCATATTAGGAGTTTGTTTCGTAACACTACAATGATGCATTGTTTATTTTTGTGATTGAATATTTTTATTGCAATAACTTACAGCTCTTGTGGGCGAAATCGATTAAGGTTTTAATAAAACCAACAATCGCAGAAAAGATTAAATCATTCTTTTTAAATTAATCTTTTATGTAATTTAAAATAATCTGCAACACCATATATGTAACTACGTAGATTAAAATACATATTCAAAGCTATTACATTGTTAAACTCACATTTAGCGCATAACAATGCGTTCCCGCCAAAACGGGCGGCCATTTTGTCGTATCCCAAGTCCCTCTGCGGCGGTTCAAGCATGTGTGATCGTCTCAACGCAAGGGCTAGGAGCTGTGATTGACAGCACACGCGTTGCCCCAGCTAATCTCTAGTGTCACAGCCTGCAGATTGCCGACACCAGACAGCCTCGTGTCACCGGCCATCTTCACAAGACCTTGTGACCCCCTTCCACTTCACTCACAAACGATGACTTAGGACGGAATGGTGTGTCTTACACAGGTCTTGCAAAATTTGTCAGTCAGGAACCTCGTATCTTGCGCAAGTTTAAATAGATCTTGTTAGGCCTCATTTAGTGTTCAGTTAGTTAACCTATTGGAGTGACGAATCGATACAAGTATCTCCACTATAATTCCTATAATTGGCACCGAATTACGTACAATTATATCATTCCGTCAATTGGAATAATTATTAGGACCAATTAGTTTGTAACAGTTTCTAGTTTAAGTTGGTACCTACGTAATGAAAGTGGCGAAAACTTTGGGAGTGTGTGTAATAAGGATCAAAATAATATACAGACATCAGTCTATACATGGTGGAAGGGATACCGACGCTAAAAGGGTTACCACGTATTCAGTACATTACTCTGAACCCCCCACATATAAATTTTTCATGGGTAATTTAAAAAAAAAGCATTTTGACCGTAGGTATTGTAGTTTTGTAGGGAATAGCTGTTTTTTTTTTAAATATTAATAACCGACGAAAAATTTTAATGAGACCGTTCAGAATGGTGTACAGACGCCAGCATATCAAATTACCCGTAACTGTAAAATCCCAATCAACCTTGAACCTAATAATGTAGTGATAAAGTTGAAAATCTATTAAAGAAATTTGACAGATTGTAGTAGCTTGATGTGTGTGGGTACCTGAAAACGTGGTAACCGTTTTAGCGTCGGTGTTCCTTCCATATTGTAGTCATAACGCTTGCTTTTTAACTGATGCTAAAAAGATACATCCTGTGTGCCATTAAGTCCGCCTATGTACCACTCTTGTACATGAAGTTTAAATAAATAATCCTTGATGTTTGTATTAAATATCTACTGACCAAACATTACAGTACGTTCGATCGATTCGCAGATGGAAGTCGGAAACGGACTTTAGGCGTCAATCAGATTTCCTGGAATATGGCTCAGATGTTAATTTGTTGTTGTTGGTCAAAACAAACACAAATTGGACAAATTCCATCACGTCAACAACGTGATGGAATTAGCATAAAATATATGTTATATCCTTTAACTACCGATAGATTATGATGATGCAACAGTATTGTGCCTTTGAAGGCGAAAAAGAGGAATTAAAAGAAATACTGGCCTTTTTTTGCATTTGGCAAACTAACACCAATCTCGCATCAGGTGAACGCATCAAAATATCTTCATTGAAACATTTTAAAATACCAGTAAGAAAAATATGCATATTAATTACCACCTACGTATCTAAATATTTCTAAATATATAATAATTTGCCTATACGTATAAATAAAAAATTATACAATCAAATCTTCTGTACAGCTTTAATTGATTCCGTAACAGCAGATGGCGCCACGATGACTAAATATTTTGAGCGTTAGCCGGTAGTAAAGTTCCCTGTCACCATTTACCGGTACTCACCAATAGATGGCGTTAGTAGTCACAATTTCGTTTCGGTCCCTGTTAGTAAAATGTTGATTGTGTGATAATTTAAACTTCAGATGACGAAATTTGTACAAGGTTATGAGATATTAACGGAAGGATTTTTAAATCAATATAGGTAGTTCTGTAGCCGGGAGCAAACGCGTGGCCGATCAAAACTCTTCCATTCATACTTTTTTGTCCGTCCAACCCAATTTAATTCTTATACCCGAGAATAATCGTCAAAGAAGCCGTTCGAATGAACTAAAGACGTTAGTGCAGTTGAAAAAAGTCGTTTACAGCTTCGTTTATAGTGTTATGATGCGTTTATTATTATTATAGCCCTTTTTGTGGGAATTGTATCTACGTGAAGTGAAAATTGGGAAGTTTTTTTCGTTTTATCGCCGTTTCGAATGAGTGTTATGTTATTTGGGATTTCACTGTTGCGTCAGTTTTGTAGTACTTACATTTAGAGTTGGTACTGTTATTGCAACACTTACGATGTAATAGCATAGGAAGATAGTGGGAAAGTTAACGTCAACGATTTTCATACAGTTTGACTTCATACACAAAAACTAGCAAGTAGGAGTTAGTGTAGTTGCGGTCTACAGTCTGATGTCGAAGACCTACAACTTAGCAAAATCTCATTATGTGGTTAGACCAAGACTCAAGAGTTTGGTGCAAATACCTGTCTTCCTTGCCACATCAAGATCAGGAGGTCTACTCTCTAAGTCCGTCAACGACGGACGGACGGACGGACGGGCTCGTCCGACCGTAGTCCGTTACTACGGACAAACCCTACTCCCTATTGATTACGGATGCCTGAGTTTCGAACGGAGTCATAGACAATATTCGTGAACGAATGACGCATGGCGATAGAGTTGCGCTATTTTACTGGTCGATTACCGGTTTACTAACTTTATGATTTTAAAGTTTTTAAACAAAAAATATTATAGTTATTCTTAAAAAAATTACCTCATTTTAACAATATACATTTTATTATTATAGAATTGAACTATTTTTGCTATTTTTGCTCGACTTGTGGCTTTATCCTGTTAATACCTTTGCTTTTCTTTCTTTTGACGGCATATCTCAAATGAAATGTCAGTTTTTATTTACAATTTTATTAAATACATTCAAATATTAGGAGCTACAATATACGTAATTCGCATTATTAATACGACGCGGGAACTCCGTAATAAATGGTAAAATGGCCTCAACCGTTCTAGCAGCAACTCACGGGCGCAAACAGACACACTCCTCAACATTTTATGAGTGAGAACGAGTTGCAAAACACCAGCGGCAACCACAATACCGTGGTGCCCAGGCGAGTTCGAAGCTCGTTGCCACCAGTAACAAGCCGAGGACAAGCTGATGAAGAAGGCATTCGTGTGGAAAAGAAGAAGCCTAAACGCAATCAGTGCGGTTCCGAATTGACAGGTCCGAACATGTTGCTGCATCCCGCTATTCCATCGACGCAGCTGTACATACACATCTACATCACATCACGACGCCAGAGGAGGTCGTGGAGTATATAAGAAACAAGACCAAGTTCACCCTTAGAATGGACAGGTTAGGTTGTTCGCGCCACAAGATTATCTTTTGTGATGCGGGTCCCAACACCATCTCGAGACTTTTAGGACGGAATTTTGGCTGCAGGGTCTCGTGTATTCGCGGAAGTCTACATGACACCTCGACTCAGTGCAATAATTATATGGCCGACCAAACATAGTTAATAGTTTTTCGTAAAAGTGTTCAATATGTTTTTAGTTTATTGTACTTCTAAGAGTATTTTGTGTAGTGTATCTTCGATGCCTGAAAATAAAAGTGATTGATCTATTGAAAGTTACTTATTACTACGAACTTAGTTTAATTTAAGACGACTATAGATAAATAAAAGGAAGTATGTGATTTATTTTATTTAACAGTTTATTTAAGTATAGGAAGAAGAAAGGAACAGAAAAAATAGGTACAAAGGTGATGCTTATTTCTAAAGAAATCTCTTCCAGCATACCTGCGAAAGGAGAGTAGAAAAAGGAGATGTAGACGTAGTGTGTAAAAGAAGAAGACAAAATAGAATACATATAAATATAACATACAATATGTATAAGAATCATCATCATCTGCCTAGCCTTTTCCCAACTCTGTTGGGGTCGGCTTTCAGTCTAAGCGGATGCAGCTGAATACCAGTATTTTACTGGGAGCGACTGCCTATCTGATCTTCAGAAATCAGTTAGTTCTGGGTAATCCCTTTCGTAAGACTGGTTGTCAGACTTTCGGGCCACTGACTACCTGTAACGACTGTCAAAGATCTACAAATGACAGCCGGGACCAACGGCTTAACGTGCTTTCCGAGGCAAGGAGGAAACTCGGTATGTAATGGGTGGTCACCCATCCACGGACCAACCTAGGCAAACGCAGTTTAACCTAAAGATCGGGCCGAGCAGCAGTTATTATGTAGCCACGAGCTCCTCTCCAATATATTACGTATCATAATATGTATAAATACTTATGCAACTATGGCAAGTTGGAAATATATAGTTCTTTCACTCTTCTTTTGAAAACTGCAACAGTTTGGCAGTCCCTTATATCAGGTGGAAGAGAATAAATACCACAACCGCAAAGCGTGTACAGTAAAGGAGTAGGAGTAGAAGTCAGTAGCGTGGGGAGGGGATTTAAGGAGGTTCCTAAGATGCGACCTGCAAGGTGCATCAGAGGAACGGGTGTAAGAAAAGCGTTCCCGCAGATAGGCTGGTGTTTTAGGGTTATGAAGGATGTTAAAAAGCAGACACAATATTCGAGAGTTCCTGCGAAGTCGGATTGGAAGCCATCTGAGTATATTGCGAAAGTTGGAAACGGTCATACTTTTTGAGGTTAAAAACAAAACGAATAAAGATATTTTATAAACGCTCAAGCTCAAGCTTCTCGGTGGCATCCAAATAACACGCATCGGCGTAGTCTTTGATGGGCTGGATGAGAGTTTGCGCGAGGGAGGTTTTGGTCTTCAAAGGCAAGTAGCTCTGGAGTGCACTTTGCGACTTACTTCAGCTACCTGGGAAGTCTACGATAAGTAAGAGTCCATTATCACCCCCAGGTTTTTGGCCTTATTTGCGAATTCTATCTGAACTCCTCATATGTTTTGATTGTAATAATGTATTGTTGAATGTATTTATATTTTTTTCAAATCGATTGGTGCCAAATAAATGAAAAAATACTCTTTTAAAAAAAATGCTTTTATTGTGCAAAGTTCTTTACTTTATCACAATCTTCCGCCTGTCCCAACACCCATTATGTCCTGTCACTGCTAAGGCCCACTGCACCTTGATGGATCCCCCGGGCATAAAAATTGAGAGCATCAAGTATCTGAAAGTATACAAATACAACAGTAACAATATATAAGATCGATTAGTAGTAATACAACTCAATAATTTTCAGAATCTTCAAAATGTATATCGTTAGCCTAAGTCCTTAAATTTTGGATCAAACTATTACCTACCTTAATTCTTGGATCAACACCATTTCGTCGCTTGTTGAGGCAAAAGAGGCAAGACATATCTTCAGATAATTCCCGTGTGAGCCCTTGCAACCCCATGTCAGGAATAAGCGCCAAGCGGAAGTTTTGGCGCGAGTAGAATGGGCGTCGCCTCCGCTCTTCTTGTAGAGCTTCTTCAAGCATTAAAAAAGCAGCCATTGTATTGATTTTCTAAAAAACTTAAACTTTCGTCGACAGCACGATAACTATTTTGATGTCGTATCAAATGACATAACGATCCGTCCTAAGAAGTGCCAAACTCAACTTTTCGGACGGGCAAAAACACATCGGGAGTAGGGACAACTGTCAAATCGAGTTGTCATTCATTCTTCGTTCGGGCTCGAACTAATCGTCCGTTCGTCGGTGCTAGGGAGTAGGAAACGCCCGTAATTTCGGCCGAAACTACGGGTTTCGTGCTTAGAGAGTAGACCCCCTGGTGAGACCTGCATTAGTTGATATATTACATCATGAGATTGCCGGGAATAAAGAACGTGACAATGACAGTCTAATCTAACAAAAAATACGTACATGCGAACAAAACACTTTTCGAATCTCCATTATAGGCTTTTTCACATCCACAATTGTATTATCAATATAGAAAGCGAACACATATGGTAATGAGTTATCCATTCACGGAGCCTATTGTCACGGAAAATTGAAAAATAGTAGAGTACGCTTATATACGATTCATATATTCATAGAAACACATGTACCTCACACCGATGTGTGAACACAGTAATATCTTAGTTTTATTTCCTTAGGAATCTACATATCGCCTACTTTCTGGTAATACCAAACTGATCCTTGAATGAGGATGACGTGAGGAGTGAATTTTGAGAGGTAGAGTGTTATAAATATTCAATTTCAGTGCTAAATACTGGGAACTTTCCACATAATTATAATAACTTAAGAGTTTCACCGAGATATGTGTAAATTGATATCATAGTCGACTACTATATTTTCATAACAGCAGACCATGCAAAAGCATATTCAGACTTAATACTATGCACGGAATTTCGAATTCGAATCCGCTTTTGTAAATGCCGCTATCAAATGAAACTCAGTTACCTATTGATTGTTAGTTAATATAGGCCACAGCTGAACATGTAGCTACCCAAGCGTCATTGTCGTCACAGTTACGCCCAAATCACTTGAGACCACCAACACAACCATTGTTGTCAACTTTGTCCCCGTATGCGACAGGTTGATGAGCTGATGTCTACTTTATTAAATATTCTACTTGCTTATAATTAATACAGTCAAGCATTGACACTACTACATTAACTCTGGATTCTACAATAAAGTGTACAATGGTGTATTACTCAAATGTCAGTTACGTTCAATAATAGGTTATATCGTAACAAATGGCAAGATAATTCCTACGGGTCTTAATATAATGAAGAAGACAATTTAATTCATGCATAAATAGATGTTTGCAGATCTATACAAATAAATAAAATTGAAGTGTATGTTTGTAATATCAAAATAACAGCTTTTTACTGAATGCATATGAAAGTATATACGGTACTTATAACTAAAACACATTTTCTTTTAATTTTTGTCTGTCTGTTTGTTCCGGCAAATCTCCGAAACGGCTGGACCTTTAGTGACCTTTACTGGCAGATAGCTGATGTTATAAGGTCTAACATAGGCTACTTTTATTTTAGAAAAATAATTAGGGTTCCGTGCAAAAAAAAATTAAAACCCTTGAAATTGGTAACAAAATTCGATTGAAAAAGGGCAGTAAGTAACATTTTTTTTAGTAATCATTTTACACGAACGAAGGTCGTGGGCAACAGCTAGTTCTTAATAAAAAAGACCATATTGAACGAACAATGAAGTGCAGACGTTGCATAGAGCAAGAAGAATAAGTTGCACTAGTACAAGAAAATAATTTACTTTTTAAAGATAAATTTAATCTAGTATTTACATAAGTAGAAAGTATGTAAATACTAGATTTAAATTCTAATATCTGCATTAGTTATGAGATCTAAAATTAAATAGGTCAGGGATTCCACAGCTGGCATCGGCATTGCACACTTCTGACACACTGTCCAAGATGTTAACGCACTCAAATTAGAACTAGAATAACATTTCAAAAAGTATTAAATTATCATGTTTCAGAAATGATTTGAGGGAAAAATCAAGCGTGTTTATACAGCTGTGTGTGACACTACAGGAGAAATGTAATAATCAGGGCTTGATTGTTTATAATTGGGTTAACTAAGTGTTCTACTGTAATTGTCTCATTCATCAATCTATTTTAGACTTGGTCATTTATAATTATGTAAGTGCGAGTGGGTGGGGGTGGGTTTAATTTCCGTAACTTCACGTTTATCAATATATGTATTTAAAAAATGCTAACTAAACTTATATCGAACCCCATTCTCTCCTTAAAATTGACATTCTATTTTTTCAGGGAAGACACACAATGTAATTTTCAGGGAAGACACACAATGTAAGCTACCAAATTGTTGGCCGATACAAATGTGTTCAATAGACATTTAATTAGCCAGCGATTTATCTGTAAATCTAACTACTAATTAATCCAAGATGGCGGATAATCCTCCTAGGTGATAATTAAAGCCCTGGAGACGATCGGGAATTCAACGAACTAGTGCAAATTATTGCACGCAAACAGTGATAATAAACTGAAGCTTGAACAACATGTATAAGGCGATAATTAATTGACAAAATAGGTTAATTTAAAGGCGAATCAAATTACAGAAGCTAAAGGTACAAGGATACGGAAGAACTTTAAAACCTGAAACTACAATGCTGGTTTCGAATAAGTCTTTAAAAATAAGAACAAATAATAAAATTTCAAACGATAATCCTACTACCTACTTCACTATATTATTATAAAACAAAGTCCTCCGCCGCGTCTGACTGTCTGTCTGTTTGTCTGTCCGTTCGCGATAAATTCAAAAACTACTGCACCGATTTTCATTTTGTTTTCACCAATGGATAGAGTGGTTCTCAAGGAAGGTTTTAGTATATAATTTGTCAAGTTTTTGTATACATTGGTTAAAATATAATGATATTTGTTGGAGGTGTCGGCAAAAAATAAGCCGTCCGGGAGCTTTCAACGAAAACGCTGCCTAAACCCTTTGAGATATAACAAAATGATGTATGGTGGAATTGTGTATCTTATATAGGTCTTCAGAAAAGTCCGCGATAGCATATGTCTATCGGATTACAAACTAAATCCATTTAATACTTTAAAAAATGGGCAATTATAAAGCGGTTATTGGAAAGCTATTTACACAAATACGGTATTTTGTGATAACCGACATCCACGCGGGCGAAGCCGCGGGCATCAGCTAGTAATATTATAAATGCGAAAGTTTGTGAGGATGGATGTTACTCTTTCTCGCAAAAAATTTTAACGGATTTGGATGAAATTTTGCACACAGATAGTTTACAATCTGGATTAACACATATGATACTTTTTATCCTGGTAACATGATCCCGTGAGATAATTGTCAAACTTCACGCGGGCGAAGCCGCGGGCATAAGCTAGTTTATAATGAAACAAAAACTTCCAAAATGTCTAAAGATAGTCAAGATACATATAATAACAGTTGAAACGAGCAGAACTTGAACTCACGACCTTTACCGCTTCGTATTCATGCAGATTCTTCAATAAAGTATAAATAGTCTATCATGTATTTAATCACGCCAAGCTTCACGTTCAATAAGGAAAAAGAGATCAACGTGGTATTGACAGCCGATGGGTTATTGACTGAGACCGTAGCTTTTTAAGGCTATATAAGGCTTCAAACTATGTCTAGACGGTTTCATTAAAAAGATACGAAAGTTCTTACGGGCATCAAAAAACTTAAATCAACCAAAATCGATCTCCCTTAAAACCAATTTGTTTAAAGTTTACGATCACGGCTAAAGCATCAAACAATGAGCGAAAGTATTGAGTTTTTACGGCATTTTAACTTTGATCGTTTACTAACATAACTCTTTTACTGGCGACCATAAAAATTCTGTATCTTTTTTTATTTCCACCCCATCGAATATCATTATCATCGAATGAAATCATTTGTTCTCCTAAATAGCATTTTCATAGCACTTCGGTTATATAAACGGCTATTGACTTTCGGCAAATGTGTCATCAGCCAGGTTTCGGCAATGGTACAACAGTTACTGAAAACAGGAAATGCCACAATAATAAAAGAAGTTTGATTTTGGTTGATTGAACGCAAAGTCGAGGTTGAAAATCCCATCATACAAGTAACTAGAATATCACAACCATGGAAAAACCTTTCACCTGAGGTGCAGCTAAATAAGTAAACTAATAACCAGTTACAAATAGACAAAACAGGGTTCCTTCAAGGTATAATGGTTTCCTAGACCAAACAGTGGGACGATAATAAGCCCTTTCTATACCAAGGTAATCATTACGATGCACTAAATACACAGTATTGGCCCGACGAACCGTCCGTAATTATCATTGGGAAGAACTTTTGTGGTAATAGCAGGCAATTAGGGTGCAATGTTTTTGTTTCTGATGACATTGTGTTTTCTGGGAAGTTTGTTGTTGGTACAACACACGTGGGAGTCCCGGTTGTGTTGTCTTTTGCCTGTCGTTTGGATGCATACGACGACCCCGCGTTAAATTAACCGGAAACTTAAGGGAAATAGTTGAGATTCGACTCAGGTACGCCCGTATGAAGTTTTACAAACCGAGGGAATACCATTGTGTATCGAAAAATGTTTAGTTCTATTACATCATATTTTTAGTTGTTATTTACTTTGGTTTTATGATTCAACGAGCTTAATTAAGTTTTCTCTAAATTTCTACGCCACGACTGAAATTTTAAAATAATTATAAAGTTCCTAAGCTTTAGTTGAGCAAAATTGTATTTGTTGAATAAATATTAAATGCCCTAATTATTTGCTTTGATGAGAAAACTGTATTTAGTCGTAAACTTGCCGTCGTCGACTTGTTTATTTATAGTCGTGCTAAGCCCTTTTTCTCAAACAAAATTAACATTTATGTATTTAACGGAGGTAGATCGAAGTTATCAACGTTGTGTAATGGAAGCTATTAAACCAATATTATGACATTTATATCTGAGGATGATATTATGGATGTTGTAAAGTCGTAAGAGGTTGCGCAGGCGATAATTAAGATCGAAGTTGCCACATCAACATTCAGTAATAATTATGCTAAAATTTTAGAGACAAAATCTTTCGTCTAGTATTAACATGCAAAGTTTTAATGGTGTAACAAGTGAATCACACAATAATAAAGATAAAACGTATCCTCAAAAACATTAAAGATCTAAAAAAACAAACCCAATCACCGGTAGCGAACAATGTAATCGATAAAGATGCATCCAATTTAAAACAGGAAAGAAAACAACAAAAGCCGGATGATGATGCAGTATTACACGCGACACATTCGAACACAAACCTGTCTCGTGGAGATCACAAAACGAAAACAAAATAACTATAAGAATAGAAGAGATGTAAATTACGTAAAAACTGAATACAAACGGGCGGGTCCAACTATCTTTTGATAGTATAATGGGGACGTTCGTGCCGCGGATGAAGTTGAGCGGATCGCGCGGGTGGTCCAGTGCGGTCGGACTATTTAAATATTACTTTTTTATTATTTGCCAGCACTATTTGGTGATTTATGTTGGTTTAACACGAAGGTGTTTGGGTAACATAAGTGTGATTTGTTTGCTCTTTATTGGCTATCGATTTCAAAATGCCCAAAAAGACAAATATATCTTCATTTTTTTGGAGTTTCGGATGAGTTATTGCCGTTAATGTGCTGAACCAGTTTACTTTAGATTTTATTAAAGTAGGTGATGAACGAGTTATTGATGGCCATAAACATTACGAAGATAATAACGATTATTATTGTTCACGATAAGAGTATCCTAGTAGAAAAAGGAATCTACTTGTAGAAGATGATACCTAAAAGGTCAAAGGTCTCCGGGTTTAGCACTAAAATCATACAAAACTTTCCTATTACTTACTTGTTCAAAGTAAGTAATAAGTAAATAAAATACACACAAGACTTCGTCCCACATAAGTATAAATAATTCAAGCAAAACTGATTAATATGAACTTTCTTGGAACTGTTTACCAGCTTAATTATGTTTGTAGACTTTACTGATAAAATTGACATAAACATCTAAGTTCATACGAACATGTTTAACATTAAGCGATTGGAGGACAACTTTTTCGCGAAGGATTTTTTGTTTACTACGCTGACATATAATTCAGATGTTTTTGAGTTGGTCTTTGATTTTTTGTTCCCACTAAAGCCATTATAGTAAACAAACAAGTCAAGTAAAGTATCATCAGTACACTTAGTTTTAATAACGTCACTATCATCTAGCTTCTCTTCAATCTGAAAGTAATTGAGCATGATAAAAGTGTTCTCGTATGTCTCCATAAACATCATTACGTCGTGCATCAAGCAGTTCTTTCATTAAATCAATTACTGTCCAAGCATTCCTCAAATCATTTCCAATGATTTCACAACAAGCCATCCTGTTTGTTCCATCGTTTGCCCTTTCGTCTTAATTGGACAAATCATTACCAATTTAACTGGTACTTCGCGTTCGTTCTCATATCTTAACAAAATAAAGCTGTTGACTCAACGGTCGTTAGTAGTTATCTTGTTGGATTTAATATATTCTCTAAGTTTGTCCTTTTCGGTTCAATGTTTAAGTGCACTGACTTCTGTTACAACCAGTTCATCTATGATAAGAATTCTTTTGCTTCCGTTTTATCTATCGCTCTTGGAATTAAGCTTGTTCTTTTTAGTATTTCTGATGTTTGGAGATGAAACTAGAATTGGGTCAGTAAATTTCATAATATCATTACGGTTGCTGGCGAAACTTAAGCCAATTTTTTGTAATTTTCTTGGCTGTTAGACTTTTAAAGATTGAATGACTTGTTTTTCTATCGGTATCGTTATTTCATTCGGACCGAATGAAATAACGATACCGATAGAACGACTTTTTAGGATCCTTCACTCGATACATTTCAATATTTATTTTCACTTTGTACTGTAACTGGTAACTCGTTGTTTATGTTTATGAAAATTAATCACAACTTCCTTTTTAGCAATATTAAATTACGAGATTGCCAAAACATCAAAAACTCGTGATATCTTTGCTTTCATCTTGCAGTCTAACTAAATAATAAGCGAAACTCATCTCAAATTTAATTAAGAACTCACTGGAAAGCCCAGCTATTATAATCAGAAAGTTTAAATTTAATGTTTACATTATGCAAACCTAATTCCCTACCCACGCGAGAAACTGAGAGAATCTTGTATGAAATGAATTTAGAACATTTTAATAACGTGACCCAAGTCACCGCATAGCCGCTGAAAATGCTGAAATGCCGCAACGCACGTCCCATTACACGCGAATAAAGCCAACGCTAACCGCAGCCCGAACGAGGCAATTTACGAATTTCCGCCCAATTCAGCATTAACAAGAACCAAACATAACCAAAACACAAACTTACGTTGATCGAAGAAGCAGCGGTCCAAACCATTCATAACGTTGTAAACAACCTCATAGTGCACTCAAAACACCAATTTTATGCGTTTACGTTCACAGCTTGCACTAGTGACGTCACACTCAAAACAAATCACAACGTATTCGTTCCCACTACGGTTAACACAACGTCGGGGCGGGTTCGGTTTAGGGTAAGTTTATAGAACGTGTTGCCCATGCGGCGGTCGGCGCGCGACTGGTGTGCGCGGCGCAAGGAGCGAGGGGCGCGGGGTGGGGGGAGCGAAGCGGGAGGGGGTGCGTGCGTTCGGAATTCACTTCCCACGTGCTAGCCACCCGTCCTTTTCTTGCGGGACGGGTTAGCTTTTTAAAAGCGAAGCAGGGCCCGTCGACGCATCGATACGGCCGGAGGCGACGTTTAGCTGTAACCTTGTTTATATGCACTGCAGCTAATAATAACGCGAATAGCACTCCAAGTGAGCGTTTGTTGTTATTTTTTTTTATATGAGCTAAGTAACATTGTGCGTTAGTTGAGTGGCCAGTTGAGTTTGTTTATTCGAGTTTCCGATACTCTCGTTCCGTTTTCGTGTTTCCTGTTTGGTGTTGAATGAGTGTTGTTATTGTTTTTTTATTCGATTATATTATTGTTCTTTTTCATTCTGGAATTAACTTTTACTTTTTTATCTCTTTTTGGTTCATGAAGCATTGCTGGACATATTTTAATGGGTTACTTGGCATGCCTGTCATGTTAATGTATTTTAAACGGAATTTTGAGATAAATTCTACCATAAAAATATTTAGAGCGGTTAACAAGAATGGTATCATGCCCAAAGAATTCTAAGATAAGCTACAATTTGGGACCGACAAATGCAGTAAATGTAGATTGAAAATTTTTGTGGTTCTGTATCTGACTTATTTATTTATTAGGTAGGTAATTCAGAAGTTAGTTTACTATGATTTATTTTTGATATTCATACATAAAATATATGAATTATTAAAGTCAATGAACTCAGTATCTTCAAAGAGCAGATAGCTAGTTCACACTTGCATACTTATTATTTACTCAACTAGGAATTACACAAATGTGGGTACTATTTATTAAAATTCATTCATACTCTATTGGTAGCTCCCAAATAACACAATTACTCTTGACAGCCCACACAGTTAAAAAATTATTAGATCAATGAGCCACTGACGGATTGTCTACACCAAACGACCCGCTTCTGGTAAACACCATGCGTGGGTAGCAGCTGATAAATTTCACCTTTTTTAAATTCCAAGATCAGCATTAAGATTTGAGGAACCCTAAAAATAGTTAATGTATTTCTTAGAGCTGTTCTGGTGGCCTGTTCCAACTCCTTATCGACTTGTCATTCAACAAGGGGTTTTAGTTTTTTTGGTAGTATTTTATCCTGTGATGAAAGGGAAGTCTGACGGGTTAAGGACAAAATGGATGATGGATTCTCGTTGTGCATTACGCATAACGAATGTTAATGAAAACGTGACGTGTTCTTGTCGTGATAAAACAATAAGTGCACTTTGAATAGAAATATTGTATGTGTTTGTTCATTTGTTTAGCTGAAGATTTCAACGGGCCGTAAATAGTACACGTGTGAGCGTCAATCATAGCTCGTTCTGTTTCATTGAGCTTTTCAAATTGTGTAGCGTAATTAGTACCCTTTTGGCTTGTTCGTTCACTTTTGTATCAGATGGGATCATAAGCTGCCCGTGAAATACGTACTACCTTATGCCTGCGGCTTTTCCCGAGTTCAGTAATTGTTTCACGGGATATTATTGGGATAAAATGTATCCTATGCGTTAATCCGGGTTATAAACTATCGATGTGCCGTTCATCCAAATCCGTTCAGTGGTGTTTACGTCTAAAAGTAACAATCATCCATCCATACTCACAAACGGGCATTTATAATACTTACCTAGTAGTAACAAAAATAAAAAGTAATATGATTTCTGTTTAAAGTGAACACGAATAAAAAATTGCATATAATACGCAAAAGTTCCAACTTTCTACCCGATTAAAAATATACAACAGCTGATACGCAAGTTAAAAAGTAAAGTTTTGATTGAAACAGAAATTTTCATTTAGTAGCTGAGTATTTATATTTAAAATGAAAATACTTATCTTCTCAATAAAAACTACAATTCAAACGAATGATTTTCAATAAAACTTTGAGTGAACAGAAGAAAAACATCATTTGAACTACTGATGAAATGGATAACGATTTGATATTTATGTTGTGATTTTTATTCAGACCTTTCAGTTATTTCGATGATAAATTAATAAAAGTAACAATTGTATGGTTCATATTTTGCTGTCAATAATCTGTCTGAAATAACTACTTACCACAGAAAATAAAATATGAAGTTGATAATATTTATTATATTATGTTATAATTATTAAGTTTTTTTTTACCGGTTCATAAGGCAAAGCTAACTAGGAAAATGGCCAGTATCAATTTCTAACACAAATCCATACTATTGGTGAATTTTAAGGAAGTAGAATTAAATAAGAGAGCAATTCTATTGGTGGTTTTTTTCTAACAACTAGAATCGAAGGAGACTACTTGTTTAAGTGTGACTGCCATATTGGTGGAGTGCATGCAAGAACAACTGCTTAGCATGAGGTCCGATTCCCGGGTCGAGCAAAGTGTTCTTGGATTTTTCCATCAGGAATTTCTCAACAGCAGCCACGGAGTTTTTGGCCCAGTTGATGGCAATAGGCTCGCCCAACACATGCTGTGATCAGCTAGTAAACATGAGGTGAGCCCCGAGCAGGAAGATTAATTATTTATAAATGTGCTAAACTGCACCGAAGTGAACTAAAACAGATTCTATTATTATCCCTTTAATCATGAAACGCGAATGTCCTTTTAGTGTTTATTTATTCTATTAAACGGAGTGGTAACGTATTTTCCACTCAACGAGTAATCCTAATGGCTGCCTCGATCGTACCCACGCGTGGTTTTAATTGAATCAAGTTTATGGAACTGTTGAACATATTATATTGTCATTCCTGTTTCTCCGGGGAATTGTAGCATTCCAAGCGGTGCTAATAGAATCATATAAGTCGGTATAAAGATCAATGTTGTAGGATTCTAAGCAATTTTGGCACTTAATAAAGGCAATGGTTAAATTCAGCCTCTTCTAGTACCCAGCTAGGCAGCGAGCGAAAATTCTGTCTATTTTGGTACCTAGTGACTGTCTAAAAACAATAATGTGAGTGAATTTAGCAACCTTGAATTTGAATCTGTTTCTGATAACATCATTATTCAGGTTTGTAGATTCTACAATAAAATATTACTTCTTGTGTTTTGATTCCTGTATTTTACTCTGGAAAATTCTGTGGTTGTGGACGTCAGATAGGCAGTCGCTCCATGTAAAATATTGGACTGCATCCGGTTAGACTGGAAGCCGACCCCAACATAGTTGGGGAAAGGCTAGGCAGATGATGACTCTGGAAACGTTTTTGTAGTAGGTTTATGACTTTCATTTTAAGGAATAAAATTGTTATCCCTAAAATCAAACAATGTAATGCTAAAACGGGACTCTATTACTAAGACTCCGCTGTCTGTCACCAAGCTGTATCTCATGAACCGTCGTAGTTAGACAGTTGAAATTTTCACAGATGATGTATTTCTGTTGCCACTATAACAAAAAATACTAAAAAACAGAATAAAAAAAATATTTAAGTGAGGCTCCCATACAACAGACATGATGTTTTTTGCCGTTTTTATAGATAATGGACGCGTACTTGGACGGTTTTTAAAGTACTATTGATTTTATTGGATAATAGTTACAAATACTTCTGTATTACTTGAAATATTATTCAATGCAACACCTAAATTCCTTTACATATAGCTTGTGGTTAAATAATAACAGCCACTCGGGTCGATCTTCAGGTTAAGCCGCGCTTGCCTAGGTTGGTCCTTGGATGGGTAACCACCCATTACATACCGAATTTCCTCCGTGCCTCGGAAAGCACGTTAAGCCATTGGTCCCGGCTGTCAATTGTAGATCTTTTACAGCCGTTACAGGTAGTCAGTGGCCCGAAAGTGACAACTAGTCTTACCAAGGGGTATCGTATTACCCAGTGCTAACTTGGTTGTGGAGGTCAGATAGACAGTCGCTCCATGTAAAATGATGATGATTGCTCTGTTGGATTTCAAATCGCGGCGCTGTGTCCATCGTTGTCAAATACAACAATGGAGCATTAGGCTTTAGTTTAGGTGGCACCTAGTATTAGTGAACACGGAAATTAGGCACACGCTAGAAATAAACTTAAGACATTTCTATGCTCTTATTTCATCGGAGTATCGCCGACTAATAATGACATAGAAACATTTACTGCCCACACGTAATGCACAAGTCCATCTATTAATAAAACAACTTGCCCTCACTTAGCCGATACTGACAAGGCTGTAAGTTACAGATTATACGGCGTGATATTTTTAGTTGAAGTTATTAAGCTTTTAGATTATAGTGGATTATTTCTGGGAATTGTTTGTTGTTACTAGCTATTGAGAGCTGTATTAACAAGATTGATTTATGAAACTGAAATTTGGCAAATATTTTTTAATCAGCCTGTATTGTTAAAAGAGAAGACTTACGGTTATTTTATTTCTGACAGCAGCAACCAGCAAGCAGCCTTATTGTAATAAGAATAAAGTTCACTTTGATTTTGACAGTGATGTGAAATCAGAGGTAAAATAGCAGTGATAGTCTTTAAGTGGTGTGACCGTCGCACTGCCAAGTCATAGGTCTTGAGTTCGAAACCAAGACACGCACCTCTGATTTTTCGGATTCATGTGCGTATTGTATAACTAGCTTCTGCCCGCGACTTCGTACGCGGATCCCGTTGCTTATGCCAGCGACAACGGGGTCGTCATAATCGAAAATTTGAAACGTCTGATGTAGAATTATAAGGCCCGGGGACGGGAAAACAACGGGATGAGCGAGACGATTGGAGTCGTTCCAGATCATTCATTTTTGTATGTCAACAGGAAATGCTCATCAGGCTGAACAACTCTTGCTAAGACGTCATTCCTATATAGGTTATAGTGTAGCTGGGCTCTTGGAGTTCCATATGAGCTGTTCCAGATCTTCAAATTTTATACGACAACAGAGAGTGTTCATCAGGCTGAGCAACTCTTGCTAAGACGTCATTCCTATATATGTTATAGTGTAGCTGGGCTCTTGGAGTTCCACATCAGGTGTGCCAGATCTTCAAATTTATTCTCTTAGCAGAAAATGCTCATCACGTGAAACAATTTTTGCTAAGGTATCATTTTTGTATCTCATATAGTTTAGCTGGTCTGTTGCGGTTCTGCACCAGGTGTTAATTTTCCAAAATAAATTAAAGCCTTTATGTTGCCCAGACTATACAACAAAAAACTTTTCATCCCGTTACTCCGCAGCAGATCCCAAGGGTACACTGAATTAACTTCTGTCTCTTCATGCCGTACTCCAGCAATCCTTTCTCTCTCACTTTCTAACTGATTATGAATATTTTGTTGTGTGCGTGTTCGGGACAATGTATGATAATCTCGATCAGCAGTTAGTCGCGCATCACGTTCATCACTCGTTTCAAAAGACCTGTTAGTAGATGTGCGAATTCGCTGAGAACTCAAGCGTGATTCTGTATCGGTAAACGTTTCTGACTCGCGAGACAATGCATGTCGCTCACGATCAGCGGACAGTCGCGCATCATGTTCCGCACTTGTTTCTAGAGACCTAGCAGCAGATACGTAGATACGCTGAGAACTCAAGCGCAATTCTCTATCCGTGAACGTCTCCGACTCGCGAGACTATGCGTGACGTTCACGATCAGCGGACAGTCGCGCATCATGTTCCTCACTTGTCTCTAGAGACCTAGCAGCAGATGCGTAGATACGCTGAGAACTCAAGCGCAATTCTCTATCCGTGAACGTCTCCGACTCGCGAGACAATGCGTGACGTTCACGATCAGCGGACAGTCGCTCATCATGTTCCTTACTTGTCTCTAGAGACCTTGAAGCAGATGCGTAGATACGCTGAGAACTCAAGCGCAATTCTCTAACCGTGAACGTCTCCGACTCGCGAGACAATGCGTGACGTTCACGATCAGCGGACAGTCGCGCATCATGTTCCTCACTTGTCTCTAGAGACCTTGAAGCAGATGCTTAGATACGCTGAGAACTCAAGCACAATTCTCTATCCGTGAACGTCTCCGACTCGCGAGACAATGCGTGACGTTCACGATCAGCGGACAGTCGCGCATCATGTTCTGCACTTGTCTCTAGAGACCTATAAGCAGATGCGTAGATACGCTGAGAACTCAAGCGCAATTCTCTATCCGTGAACGTCTCCGACTCGCGAGACTATGCGTGACGTTCACGATCAGCGGACAGTCGCGCATCATGTTCCTCACTTGTCTCTAGAGACCTTGAAGCAGATGCGTAGATACGCTGAGAACTCAAGCGCAATTCTCTATCCGTGAACGTCTCCGACTCGCGAGACTATGCGTGACGTTCACGATCAGCGGAGAGTCGCGCATCATATTCTTCACTGGTCTCTAGAGACCTGGATGTAGATGCATAAATACGCTGAGAACGCAAGCGAGCTTCGCAATCCGAAGAGGTTTCTACAGAGCGAGTTGCAGCCTGATGTTCTCGAACAGCATCAAGTCTATCCTGACGCTCTTCGTTAGATTCTTGGGATCTTATGATCTTCAATCTTTTAGCTCCTTTGGAACGTTGGGAAATATTTGACCTCTTTCTAGGCATGGTTATAGTTTTATTCTGAAAATACCTGATCAATTAAAATCTAAGTGACTGCTCCCCTGCGTTGCCGGGTAGGCTACCGTGTTACGAAGATGAATGGAAAAGGAAATAAATGGGATTTTTAGCCAGTAGAGTCAAATTTTCAATGATTCATAGAATTTTCATCGAAAATCAGTCCTAAACTGTTACCGCCTTCACCGCGTGGAGGTCTCCCAGCTTATGTTATTTTATAATTATACAGTGAACTCTTGGAGTTCCACAACAGGTGTTCCAGATCTACAATCTTTATACGTCAACAGAGAGTGCTCATCAGGCTGAACAACTCTTGCTAAGACGTCATTCCTATATGGGTTATAGTGTAGCTGGGCTCTTGGAGTTCCATATGAGCTGTTCCAGATCTTCAAATGTTATACGACAACAGAGAGTGTTTATCAGGCTGAGCAACTCTTGCTAAGACGTCATTCCTATATATGTTATAGTGTAGCTGGGCTCTTGGAGTTCCACATAAGCTGTTCCAGATCTTCAAATTTTATACGATAATAGAGAGTACTCATCAGGCTGAGCAACTCTTGCTAAGACGTCATTCCTATATATGTTATAGTGTAGCTGGGCTCTTGGAGTTCCACATCAGGTGTTCCAGATCTTCAAATTTATTCTCTTAGCAGAAAATGCTCATCACGTGAAACAATTAATGCTTAGGTACCATTTTTGTATCTCTTATAGTTTAGCTGGTCTGTTGCGGTTCTGCATCAGGTGTTCAAGTTTCCAAGATAAATTATAGCCTATGTGTTGCTCAGACTTTATACCTATACAACAAAACAAAAATCATTAAAATCCGTCAAGTAGTTCCGAAGATTAGCGTGTACAAACAAACAGACAAACAGACAGAATTTTTTTTTTGGTTTCGTGCTCTATTACTGTTTCTAAACCCCCCTCAATTATTATTTTTTTAATATATTCAATGTACAGACACAGTTTTTTTACTGTTTTATTATATGTATAGATTGTCACTTGCTTCGGTGAAGGAAAATATCGTGAGGAGACCAGCATACTTGAGAGATATTTCTCGACGG
Source organism: Eurois occulta (assembly GCA_950022335.1). NCBI lineage: Eukaryota > Metazoa > Arthropoda > Insecta > Lepidoptera > Noctuidae > Eurois > Eurois occulta. The sequence continues at coordinate 4,578,141 of OX465486.1, forward strand.
TATGTAAAGCCTAGACAGAAGAACATGGGTGGCATCTCTGACACCAGGTTAAGCACTAACCACACGAAAAAGAAAGTAGAGAAAAAAAACATGAAAATGTCTATGATAGGTCATGGCATGTTTGTTTTGAACATACAACGTTACCATACTATCTGTATGATTAGTCCAAGGGTCGAATGAATAAGACCACTGCCAAGATGGGAGGGAAGTTTCAATAAAACATATTATTTTTATTTTCCCCACATGACTGCCTCACAAAAATAAGACGTAAGTTTTTCAGTTCAAAATCCATCAAACACGAACGAATGATTTTCGCAAACAGCGTTCACCCTAACTATCGCACGTTACAATGTGAACGATACATCATATACGTCACGATACAATGTATAGATATTTATCACAATTTGTAGCCTAATGCGCCGTATCGTCGATGACAAAGGGACTGCCCTGCACACCAGACCGTGGCGGACGATCAATACAAATGACGTATCGATCGAACCGTTATTTTAGGCGCCAAAGATGACATAATTAATACGCAAAAGAACGGTTTAGTTCGAGATTTGAAAGAATAATATGAACATTTATTTTTTCAAATTGATTCTAAATATAATATATATTGATATAAAAATAAATAATGTTATAATCCTCGTAATTGCAAGGGTTTAAATTAAATAATTATTTTATATTATAAACTACTAGCTTGATTGCAGAGTGATTCGCTGTTGTAAAAAGTACATGTTGATGTTTAAATAAAAAAATAATATTTAAAACAGATATTATTTACAAAACACTAATTAACTAGCTTGTCCAATGTGATAGAATATTGCGTCAAACTCGTAAAATATTTGAAAAACTTGTTGTGTATATAAAACTGTGTTAAAATATAAATATATAAAAATTTCCCTGAGCGAAATATCACAATTAACTTGAAAATAGTTTTATAATTACATGAACATAAAAACTAAAACACATTCTTATAACAAATAGAATGTGAAAGTTTATGCTATGTTCTTTTTTTCTCGAAAGTTGCTATTGACATACACTTGTCAGTTTATTCTGGCTGAGTCATATCATAACACATTGCAACTTGCTGAAGCGGTATCTTTTCTTTGAAGAACTTTCCCACATTACTCACTTTGTATTGTTAGAAATTATCGCCAACAGTTATTGTGTTTTTTTTTTTACTAAAACAAAATGTACAAGTGTTTAATCAATCTACAAAGCGGAACTTTTTTCTAAAAAGAACAACATTTATCGATAAAATATAAAAGAAGCCAACCGAAAAAATTCAGTGTCAGCAAGCAACACCAAAATATTGAGGCAAGAAATATGTAAACCCGAGACAGGGAGCACCAGTGTGAATTGACATTCAAAATTCGTTAATTACCCTTTACAGTGACGCGTGCATCCTTTATTTTATCAACTCACAGATAAAGAACAATGGGCAAAACGTTACAGCAACGCGCGTCACACATCGTCAGGCCTAACCCCACACATTAGTGCAATAAACTTGACAATAACTTAATTCTGAGCAATGAAGGGCGATTCCCCCGGCGTTCCTTACAACTCCGTTAGGGATGACAATAGTTCAGAACCGAGTTGAATTTAATTAGAATTATCGATCGGCCGCTTTTCCGTCCTAAACTAACAATTAGGTGAAGGTATATCTGTTCGTCGGCTGAAATATTTGTGGGTTAATCTAAAGTTAAAACTCAATGTATTTACATTGTTAAATAGGATAGTGTAGTGCTACCCGATTGTGGTAAGGTTGTGTAACTAAGTCTCTGTAAACTAAAAAGTAAACGGACCAGGAGTGGAACCTCTTTGGTAGATAATAATTACGAGTACCTCTCTGATAGATGGACTGCCAGAGAGGTCCAATAAGATGGAGCACCAATATGTATACACTTGCCTAAACTCAAAAGCGATTTTCTTGTGAAATTAAGATTAAAAGTTTTAGATAAGATTTATTTTATATTAATATATAAGTCTTATTGATCTAGTGACCGACCATAAAGTGTTCTTTGTGATAAACAAAGAGATTTCTCAGTCGCAGCTACGGAGTCTGGATTTGTGTCCGATTGAAAGCAATAGGCTGGCCCCTATTACATGGAACTTCAACCACAGAATAGGTACATAATAGTACAAGACGTAACTGGCGAAATGTGGATGAACTACTAGACCTCAGTCTCACCCTGTGGGAATTGTAGGCTATATGTTATGAACGTAAAATAGTATTTTCGTTCGTAACAACATGAAATTGTAATTAATACAGTTGGACGAAATTACTTTTAAAAGATGCTAAGTGTATAAATACTAGAGCTCTAGAAAACAGGCTGTGCCTATTCAATGTACCTCAGTAAGTTATATGGGTGTGAAAATTAACCTAAAAACATAATTTACTCGAAGCCAAAAAAGTGATTTTCGACTATATTCCAGAAATTAAGTTGGAGGAAGAAAAGTAGAGGAAGACCAAAGAAACGGATGGACTGTGTAAATGATGATAATTATGGCAAGAGAGCAGGTGTCTGATGAGATGACGAGTAATAGAGATGTATGGAAGAAGAAGACATGTTGCGCCGACTCCAAATGAATTGGGATAAGGCAAGAGAAAGATGATTCCAGAAATTAAGTTCAGATTTCTTATGAATGTTACCTGTATTTGCCAAAATAAAGCATAAACCGAGAGCGGTGGGTAACTTTAAGATTTCGTTACTTACATTTTCATTCCAGGGCCGGCAGTCTCGACATAGATACCGACTATGTCGCAAACTTTCGATCGCTTAAAAATAACAGAAAAAATGAGTTGCAATAACGTTGCTTGCGAGAAACGCATCTTGGATGTTGAAACTTGCATTTCTCGCAAGCAACGTTATGTACGTTCAAATACAGGTAGAACGTAATAATCTTGTTTATTTGCGGAATACCTACGGTCGTATTATTTTGTAAAGGTCAACGACCGGCCGCGACTCATAAACAAATGATTAACTTACCAATGACGTATGTATTAATAGAATTGTTTGTGCTTCACCTATGTTTTCAATTGTGATATAACCAAAACTTACGTTAAGACAATAAAATTTTATTTAAGCCAAAAAATAAGCCAACGATTTCCACACAAAATGTTACATGGCTTATGAAACTAGGTAACCCGACAAAATTTTTTTCGTCTTGGTAAGACCCAATTCGTTTACAATCTGATGGCCAAATCGAAAGACCAAATCTCTTATTAGATTAATGACTCATAGAACTAAGATCAGAATTATACTGTTGCGGACTGGAAGTGGAAACAAGGACACTATATTCATTCATGAATTCATTTGGCAGTGGTCCAAACGGCAATGAATGAATTTAGACATGTTGTCAACGCTGCTATGGGAGATTTGAAGATAGACGGAGATCTTAGCAGGAACTGAATGAACTTCAGAGTAATTGAATTACTGGTGATATAATGAGAGATTTGTATGGGTATGACAGATTACATTTGTCACGTTTATTGGTTTGATTTCATTAACATTTGTGCTGTCGAGAAACTAACCTAAGAGACTGCTCTCTTCTATATAAACTTAGAGACCAGAATAATGCCTTTCTTGTAGTGGGAAGTAAGAATTATTTCCTTGTTTGATTTTATTCTTTTTTTTTAGTTACTCACAAGAACACCGTTTCATCAACCTCTTAAACATAACATCACGCCTGTAATCCCCGAATGGTTAATCAGAGGTGTACCTAATAGTACACCCACATTTCGCAAGTTATGTTTCAGTCCCACGTAATAGGAGGTGAGCCCCTTGCCATCAACCGGGCACAAATCCAGACTCCCTGGCTCCTACTGAGAAATTTCTGATGGAAAAACAAAAAAAAAAATTTGTCCGACCCGGGAATCGAACGCAAGACCTCATGCTCAGTAGTCCCGCTTGCGGCCAATATTAGACCAACGAGACATTTTAAAATAAAAATATTATAAAGTCTCAACCAGCATTGTAACACATTAAAATTTAAAATACGAACACAGAGACAAGTTGAGCTTTACGCTGCGATTTAGCAAAGAGAATTAATTTAATTATGTATTTTTTTTCTTTTTTCGCATGGCAACTAGCTAGCGTTCATTTTTGCTTGTAACACCGGGCGGGGTGGACGTCACATGCAAATATTTCCGTGAGAAATATAGTTATAAGAAAATGCAACATCAAATTTCATTTCCTCCGCCGGATTTTATTATACATTTCGATGTGTTTGTGACGCAACGTTGATTGTATAGTCGGTCGTAAAATTCGAACTTTAAATTTTGTTGTGAAAATCCTTTTCTCAGTTCGAGGGAGGGGTGACATTTTTTTACCGTACACCGCGGTTACGGTTGAGCTTTATTGAATTTAGTACTTTAAACCGCTTTGAGGTTAGTACAAGTACGATTGTGTTACGGAATTTGAACTTACGAGGTTGGATTAAACGTTTGGGCTATTTGAAACATGATTTTGCCTGGTTATGCATTTTAGTTTAATGTAGAAATAATGCTCTTAAGTAAAGGTCGTGTACTCACGCGAACTGGACTGGTCTGCTCATAAGTTACCTGTGAACAAAAACAAAATTTCATTAGTAACTTACATTTTTTTGGCGTGGTTAGTAAATTAATGGTTATTTGATGAATGGCTAAAATGTCTCGGTAACGAATGTACAACTAATCATGTTATTATGAAATGAAAGAATTTGCTATCATCACTGACTGACTGGGTGATATATCAACACACAGCCCAAACTACTGGTTCTAGAGACATTAAACGTTCTGTTCTTTGTAAAAAGTAAGTATGCACTAAGGGGCCGTCTCCACGAGCGAGAGAATCGCAGCGATATTACGTATTTGTATGGGATAATATCGCCGCGATTCTCTCGCTCGTGGAGACGGCCTCTAAGAGAGTGTATAGAAATACGTGGCAACGACGATAATATCGTCGCGATTCTCTCGCTCGTGGAGACGGCCTCTAAGAGAGTGTATAGAAATACGCGGCAACGACGATAATATCGTCGCGATTCTCTCGCTCGTGGAGACAGCCCTTATGAAAGGATTTTTGGGAATTACATTCCTTACGGGGTAGAATAAAGTATTGGAAGTTTATATGAAAGTCCGTCAGTTTTGAGGTAAGGATCTTCAAATTTTGTGTTTAGGCTCACGATTGAAAATTAACTTATACGTGTCTCAGCGTTTTTGATAATTCTACCCCCGAAGGGTTAAAAAGAATGTATGTAACTGTGTTTGTTACCGTAATCTGGATTAACCTATAGATTACTTTTTAATCCCGGTAGTACGTTCCCGTTGGATATTTTTCGACATCCAAGCGGGCGAGACCGTGGGCAAAAGCTAATAATTAATCTAACAGAATAAATGCGGAATGACCTAACATTTCAAATTAATGGAATAGTTTTAATTAAAATCGAATTAACCCGAACTCCACTAAAATGAATGATTTTGAAGTATCTACATGATTAAAACCGATAGCTGTCCATTTGATCTGTTTGTTAGGAACAAATATTATGCAGTTGTATGACATGGCATTTGTTAAATCATCCGTTGACAGTTAATGTTCCACAGGCCATTGACGAAACTGTTATGGCGTGGCAGAGGCCCAACTAGGAACTACGCGACACAACAAATAGTTTTACTGTACGACGATAGCGTGTGAAGTCTTTAGTTTATGGCCATTCATCAACACAACTGCAAAAACACAACTACAAGGAACTTTAGGCGCGTGGCCCAAATTGAAACTTGTGCCGTAATCATGTTGGTTTTCAAAAGACAATTCTCATCAGCAACGTCCACCTGCCAATGTCTTTCAAGCGCCAAAACGTCCTTGTAGTTCTGCATTTTAATGTAGGAGCATCCTAGTGTAAGTTTTAGTTTCACCCAAGAAAGTGAAAGAGGAGGGAAAATCTTCTAACTTTCAATTAGAAAAGCTAATGCTTCAATGTAATGTTTTAATGACGTTTCAAGCCATCCATTATGGTGTGGAAGGAAAAGTTACAGTGCTACTCGAATGAAACTATATATTTCATATAACAAAAGGTAAGCTCAAATTGAAGAAACTATTCTCGATTGTAAGTTCATCTCCAAAAGCGTCGACTCAAGATATGCATCTTTAGCTCCATTATTCCGACAAATCGCTAAAAGAACATAAGTTATATAATAAACTTTCCGATGTTGAACTAACAAACTAAAAGTCATTAAAATTATCGTTTAACTTGTTTTCTTACTTAGATATTGCAACGAGAACCAACTATAAGGAGGGTTGACCCACTTTTGTTATCGCGCGTATCTGCTAACAGAATCTATAGACGCAAAAAGTAACTATATAACTACGTAACTACGGTATATAATTAAGTTGGAGACTGGAGTTGCCAAGCTGTTTGTATAATACAATTAAAAGGAAAGGAAACTCCTTTAATACGTTTAAAGGAATAAACGAAAACGTCTATGAAGCGAACTTTTAAGGTACTCTGGGCGACATCCTGTCCTAAAATGTCTATAACTTTGTGAGGTTGAGGAAGAAGTTGCCATGATGGAAAATGGAACCTTGACCCACGTGAAGTACTGAGGTGTAAGTTTACCGATGAGTTGCCTACCAAGAAAAATGTTTCAGTGACTGCCAGTGATATCCGATTCGGAATCGGAACACTATAGGTATTCTGTCAATGCTTGAATTTTGTGGCGATTCCCTTGACAAGCTTTAAAACATTAGTTTACGCACTTCTATGTGTTTGACACGCAAAAGCCAATATGAATAGTATGACCACTTTAAGTGAGCAGTTAACGTTACTTGTTAAGAAAATTTCCATCGAAATGTTAAACTTGGAACATTTGTTTTAGTACTTTGTATTCCCGGCTGCACAGATAAGTTGATTAAAGTGTATATTGTTCACTAGGTTTCCATACAAAGCATTTTTAATACAGCTATCCAAGATAAGGGCAAGCTAGGAACCAAGCTATCTATCAAATTTCACAACGTTCTTTGGCATGCAAAGGTAATGGTTACTATTAGTATGGGTTGACATAGCCCAGAAGACTAGATAATCTTTAAACTTTGTCTAATAGAAAAGTCACATGATTTTCTCTGACAGAAACTTTTCTTTGAATTCAGTAAAAAGCTGCAATTATATAAAACCATAGAATTCTTAGTTCCAGAACTCCACTACAGTTCTCTCGCCTAGGGAACTGTTTTAAAAGAAGAAGGAAATAAAAATAAAGCGAATAATCTAAACATAGTTACAGGAGTAAAATCAGCTCGCACTGTTCTCAAAACTTATCCCCGCTTTAGGAATACGTAGTTTTTGTACAGTACTAGGTTTAAGTTTTAGATGCAACGCGCGTCTGAGGAATGGTGGTCACATATTGTTGAAGCGGTAGCGAGTAGAAATAGTACACTGTTGTGTTGAGAAAGTAAAGTGTTCAGGAGCTACAATTGCTGTAGGTCGAAAAGGTTGTCATGGTTTTTGGAAGCGAGTTTTTCAATATAAATTGTAATTTTTGTGACGAAAGGAGATATTTCTAACTGAAAATTTAACAACAAAATACTCGAATCTTGGTCAGATTTAGCCTCAAAGTTTCGGGTTACGTAATTTTCAATTCTAGCATCAAAGCCTTACTTATTAAATTATTTTCTTTAGACCGACATTTCATTACCAGTTTCGCTAAAACCGCTCACAAACTTCTAAATGTTTTCAAGCTTTTCACCTAAAATCCTTATTTTTATTTCATCTACAACGCCCGCTAACGCAAAATAACGTATGAGCTTAGTATTTTCTTTTCAGAACTGGAACAAACTGGGAACAGAAAATCTAAGGAGATTCTACATTGAAGTTGGTATTGACAAAACAAAAGTTATTGTTTTAAGTTTTCCAATGTAAGTAATATGGTAAGAGATGTGTGGTGGCATTTGTTTTGGTTAGGACTAAGTAAGAGAGATTTAAAAAGTGCATAACTCTATATAGCATAATCAGCCTTTAATGTTCCCACTGCTGGGACACACGGCCTCCTCTTTATAAAGAGGGCCCAGTGCGGGTTGGTAGATGTCACATGTCTTCGAATTTTTGATTCTTTGTGATGTTTTCCCTTACCGTTTTTGAGAGCAGTGGTGATGAAATAAATTACACAAAGTAATGCACCTGCCTGGATTCGAACTCACGACTTACTGTTCGTAAGTCGGGGCCGCCACCTCTGGGCCACCGCTGCTCTCAATATAATAACAATAACTTTGAAGCTGTTATTTCTTATAGAGGGATATGGACTACGAGGCGGCAAATAAGGGGCAGAACTCCAGCCTCTTAGCGGACTACTGTCGAGAGGGTTCATTCCGATCTGCCCTGACCGATCCGTCACCAGTGGTGGCAGTTAAAAGTATTTTTGTCATCTACCACCACTGGTGGTTGGTGTATTTGATTCAGTCGCATTTGCTGCTACCACAATAATGCAAGAAGAAGTCTGATAAAGATTTCTTCAGTGGGTTGTAAAAACCTACTTATTTCATCTATATACTAGTAGAATGAATTACATTAGTGACAAAACGATGCTTTCTTCTGTCTAAGTTATCGGTATGAATCTCGACTCAAGTTTCATCCTAAACGGTTCAGGTTGAAATCGCCCAGATTTCCTCTCAACGAGCTTATAAATTGCAAGTTATCTACTTGTGTGTACATTATTCATATTTGTATAAAACACTAGCTAATGCCTGCGGCTTCGCCCTTTGAGTTTGGTAACTGCCTCACGGGATCGAGCGATCCAGGTTATAAACTATCTGTGTGACACATTTCATCTAAATCCGGTCAGTAGTTCTGCGTGAAAGAGTAACAAACATCTAGACATTCAGAAATCCATACATCCTCACTAACTTTCGCATTTATAATATTAAGTAGGATTGTTTTGTTTAGAATAAATAGTGTTGTCTGAAAATCTTCACTTACGCAAATTTGAACAAAAACTTGGATCACCATTTACCTAGCCATTTCCCAACTATGTTAGCATCGATGGCCCGCCCTCGGTAAGCGTGGATTATCTTGAAGATCGCCTTACCTCAGAAATAACTTAGATGTATTTTTAAAATCTCAACATTTGACTTTAGAAATCTAGACGACTACATAAAGAATTACTCAAAAAACAAAGATAAAAGAGCCAATCTGCCAGACCAGCACAATACTGAAAAATGGGAGCCTAGTTAAGTGCTCATAAAATAACCAACGCGAAACCGCTTGTTGCTCTAAAAAGTTACTTTAGTTTATACTTACCGATTTTTGTCCTATTCTAAGATGCTCATTTTCATAAGCTCTCAGTGCTATGAAAGTATTAAGAATTAGGCCACATCTAATTGCACAACGATTCGTCGTTCTACAAATTAAATAAATTTAATATATATATGTATAAGCAGCGCATCCAAAAAAGGTCTACGAGTGTGTAAATGTAGATACGTCCAACGGACTTTGGGCAGTCAGCGACCAATTTGCTAATATTTTTATGAGCACGATCATAAACTCTTACCATAATCCTTAAATACAATACAACCAGAAGAAGAAGACAGTTTTCGAGGTTTGAAGGACACTGCTGGTCAAACATGGTGATGATGATTGACTGCCCACAGGGCCTTAACAAACTGATATTCTATCAGTTGAGAACAATGATGGAGAAGTGAAAAATATATTGGACTGACATAAGCTATCGAAAAAAATTTCACGCACAATGGTCCACTTTAAGGACTAAGTGCGGAAACCAAAATCCCTAACATAGAACATAGAACATAGCTATCGAAAAGTTTGCCAATCACGTCGAAAGTCGTAGTAACCCGATCGATTTTTAAAACGATTGTCACATTTCTAGGCCCTCAGGTGTTACAATACACTTGAAACCTCCACCAAACTATCAAATCAGATTAGTTGCATTCAATCAATCAAACCATAGCATTCCATCGCTGGACCTACAGGACTCAAAACTGGGCATAACATGATTGATACACTGTACCGATTGATTAATATTTTGACCGGACTTACAGGTGGTTGTACCTCCCGGGTCTTCGTGTTTTTGCGCAGGATTTGTACGAGTAAATGTATAACTATATAGGGAGTACAAACTTTGGGGTGAAAATCTGACGGGGTGTTATAATTTTACGTGTGGCATTCATATGGGGAAAAGAGCTCTATTTAATTTTCAGTGCAATTTTTATGTATTGTTTAATTACGTTAGTTGTCAGCAACATTGAAGGTTAAGCGAGATATAAATGTGAGGACCGAACGCCACTGATGCTGTTGTTGGCGTGGCAAATTACAGGGCCCAACTGATTACAAAAAAAACCATTGGCACGAAAAAAGAAGAAGAAGCAATTATGTTAACTTCTTATAGAAAAAATACCGATATCCAATTTATGTTAAGCACAAACTGAAAGAAGGCTTTCTTTTAACTTTTATTCTAATCTTATAGTCACGACCTTTACACCTTGCTAGATCTTATCCTTAATTCCAAATAGTAAAAAACACTAAGACCAATTACCAATTATTAAAACGTGAAGTATGATTTCCAGTCGTATAACAGGAATATAACGATGTAATCGTATTTGATAGCCGGGGGCGATCGCGCTTTGAACCCGCGGCCCGTTTGAAGTTACCGCGTGAGCGGTCAGAGGAAGCACACTCAATGTTGGCGGTAGTTACACCGTGCTGTAACTGCAGAGTTTGGCGAAACTGTGTAACGTAAGGCCGCACAATAATGATGCAAGACTTTGGGGTGCGTGTGAGACCAAATGTAGTTATGAACGCGAATGAAGTAAAATATGTAATGTAAGGATCTATGAGAAAACGGCTTGAGTTTTATCTATGTGAAAATTCTAAACTACAGTGTATCTGATGAACTTTTTGTAACATCTTCTGAACCTGTGCTATGCAAATAAATGATTTGTGGTCGCATTTTGTTACAATACCTAATAACTTCAAACTTCTGCTGGTAACTTTATCATTCAAATCACTAATAGTACTGGTGTATTGTACTGTACACTGCAAAATGTAACAGTACCCAACCCACTTAGATAGATAGAATATAATAGATGGAATATAATTTATTGCACACCAAAATTGATACACCTATTTGACAACATTGCTCACATGTGGACTCCTCCGTATTTTTAGCAGCATTTCGCTCCGAACAAAGAACTACAACAAAAACGAAGGTGTGAAAATAATACCAATGTCGGTGTAACAGGCGTCCACTTGAAGCTTTCTATTTTTACACTGTCAGTTTGAATGGGCCCCAAGGTGCATAGGTCTCGTGGTACTTTAACCACGTTTTTTTCTAATTAAAGCCCTGGGATTTCCGGGACGGTAGGTACTCAGATTTTTTGCGAGTCAAGAGATCGGAGCGGCTATCCGTTTACCTACCGATTTAAAGCTATCAATACGATTGGCTTTTTTACTTTAGGGACAGTTGGGTACATGATACGAAGAGACAATTGGAAAAAATGTGGAGTTTTTTATTTAACAAAAACTGATTTTGTACGTTTTTTTTTTCAAAAAAGGTTCTATGTACACCATACTCGTATCATATTGTACTCGGTAAGAATCGTTTTTAAACTGCGAAGTTTTGATTATTTTGTCGTGATAAAAACGACATTATTATTAAAAGCTTCTTTTCAAAAGGTACCAATTAAATTGTAATTTCTTTAAGATGACGTCATTTGATTTGAAATTGATATAATCTTTCTTAATACATATTTTTAAGTTTTCAGCACTAATAACATAATAAATGCTAATAACTAAATTTTTCAAATGTATAAAACAATTCTACTTAAATTAGACAAAATTCAGACTAAGCAGTTCTAAACAAGCGACTCGTTGTGTTTCACGCACAGCTACAGTAACATTATGTGAATCACGTATTGTAACATGTTGCAAAACAGAGCTGCACTAGGCAGACGACCTAACAGTTATTAACGACTTAGTGGACAGGTGTGTTGCACTTGTCTGCATACAAATACCATGTAGGTACATGCTACTGTGAACGAGGTAATTGCCCAGCGATTGGGATACCTGCTTCTCGAGCACGAGGTTGTGGTTTTGAACCTGGCCATTGCTTGCATGAGGCGAGGCACCAACGTCAGGTAGGGCACCCTCAAGCTAATGTGGCTGGCAGCAACTGGATGAGAGTTGCCGAGAATTGAGTTGAATGACGACATTCCTGGTGTAAATGACCCAATATCACTTTGCCCTATGATCTAGGAGTCGAAGTCAAGACCTCACGCTTAGCTGAAGCGGTTGTATAGGTTTTTATATATTAAAACTTTGAAACAATTCTATCTGCCGCTAGTTCTTTAGGTACGTATCTAGATATTCAGAAGCTGGTTCGAATTTATTTTTTTTAGGGAATCGTGAGCACATGGTTGCTTCATAATAGTGAGGAGCATGCAGGGAGGTCTTTAAGGATATCGTTCATCTGCCTAGCCTTTTCCCAACTCTGTTGGGGTCGGCTTCCAGTCTAACCACTATTTTATATGGAACGACTGCTTGTCTCACCACCACAACCCAACCTGTAACGATTGTCAAAGATATACAAATGACAGCCGGGACCAACTTCTTAACGTTCTTTCCGAGGCACGGAGAAAACTCGGTATGTACTGGGTGGTCAACCGTGCACGGACCAACCTAGGCAAGCACGGCTTAACCTAAAGATCGACCCGAGTGGCTGTTATTATTTAGTCACGAGCTTTAAGGATATCATTATTTAGACTGTAATATTTAAGACTGCATCGTTGGTCTAAGTAGTGGTTGCAAGCGCTACTGCTGAGCTGAGTTCGATGTCCAGGCCGGATAAAGTGTTATGGCGTTTTTCCAAAGAAAATTCCCCAGTAACTGTATTTGTACCTAGTTGATAGCAATAGGCTCGCCCCCTATTACATGGGAAAACGGAACTGACGAAATATGGATGTATTATTGGTTCATCGCTGCCCACCACTTCGGGAATAAAAAAAATACCTGAATATTATTTTCATGATAAAATGCTATTATAGTTTTAATTGGTAAATCGTTAGCTTAGTGACAAAAATCTTTTCACGTCCTGTTCTACAATTGCTTGTATTATTGTCTCATTATTCTTATTCCTTGGACTTTTAAAATTTAAATTACATCCAGCCTCTCCGATCATATCACAATAAAGTCGTAACAGAGAAACTTGAAAACTAATCGAATAATTACACGGGATCGATCACAAGAACAAAAGACGGACAAGGATAACTGCTCCAAACAAAGAGAAAATATTATTAATAACTTACACGCATGTATACCAAGTTATCTTTACCGTTAGCACATCAATCATTGAAGCTAAATTGATCTTTATTTTGTATGTGTTAAGGATGTTGAAAGGATTACAGGAGTGAACGATTATATTTGGAGTTAATAATGAAAAGAATCTCGGGACTATTAGGGCGTGTACAGACACAACTGACTATTATAATTATTATGTGTCAATATATAAGCATGGATTGTTTATTACACATTCCATAGAATCGTGTACAGTTTGTGTCGTATTTCTCTTCTAATTAATTTATTAAGACTATGAGTCATGATCGAGAGGTCAGCGCTTTGACACTGGCCGATAAATCTTTTTTATCAGAGCATTGGACGAGTAAGACTTTGTAAGAAGGTTTAAAGCGATATTAATGAAGTGCAAAACAGCTCAAAGTAATCCAAATTGATTAGATTCTGAACTTAATCAGTTCTTAGAAATCTACTTCTATTTTACTTACGTTATACCTAACTAAATTCATGCCTCGAGGCAAGGCGATAATAGGAGATTATATAGATAATTAATTTCATTATCTTAAACTAGGTATAAATAGCATAATACAAAGCCGTTTTTGTCTGTATGAGCGCGTTGTACTTCTAAACTAGGCAACTGATTTTGATGATTTCCACACTGTTTCAGAGCGAGACCGGCGCTGTCGCCGGTTGCGTGCGGTTGCTGTTCAACGTGCGCCGGTCGATAGAAACGCACGTAAAGAAACGCCAGACCGGCGCCGGTCTAGCCCTGAAATAGGCCTTAGAGAATTTATCCTGCGCATAAAAAAAAAACATAATATTTAAAAGGGGGTAGACCGATTGGTCTAATCATCAACACACCCACCCGCAATAACTTCAGTTTAACCGTGGTCATCGAGTTTGCAACAGCGCCAAATTATCGGGAACTCAAAACAAATAGTATACATGGTAAACATCCCGTTTTCAGTGTTGATGGTAATCATCATCATCTGCCTAGCCTTTTCCTAATTAAGTTGGGGCCGGCTTCCAGTCTTACCGGATGTAGCCGATTACCATGGAGCGACTGCCTATCTGACCTTCACAATCCAGTTAGTACTGGGATAATACGATACCCCTTGGTAAGACTGGTTGCCAGAATTTCGGGCCACTGACTACTTAACGACTGTCAAAGATCTACAATTGACAGTTGGGACCAGCGGCTTAAAGTGCGACGTAACGTAACTTGCTTATAATTAAAGAAGTTACCAACTTGAAGAAACTGCGCGATGCAGGGGTGGATCGCAAGGCAATTTGGCCAACCGCACACGAGGTCAAAGAAACCACACGACTGCTTAAAAGAAAAGTACTAAAGCCCACCGCTCCAGTTTACAAAGCAAGATAGCTTCCTAGATAGCTTATCAGGTAACATACATCATGACTGAAAGAAATTCTTGAAAGAGACGTTTAGAGCAGCTAAGTTGCCTTTTTTTTTAAAAAATGTGCATTTACAAAATGAAATAACTGTTTCATACGACGAAGAAATGATTAAATCAATCATATAAAAATTCATTTCTCGAAACAGTTTCTGGCATAAAATCGTTGAAATAGAAACAATAATAAAATCGAATGGAAAGGTGGCCAGAATTTTACTAGAAAAATTATTGAAGACGAAGAACAGTCGGTTACTGAATGAACGAAAGAATGAACTGCATTAATTTAAATTTGAGGTATTCGTGATGTGTGATCTCAAAATAGAACAAAGCTATGAAAGAAATTGGCCACGATAGATGAGTGGTGGCCAGTCTCGTAAGACATACAAATAGTAGCTAAACATAATAAAAGCCATTTGGTTTTTTTTTCCAGAACCAAAAAATCAAAGACCTGTGACATCTACTACCCTCTGGGCTCGAGTGGTGGATGATGAACCACTTCCTCTCTTACAGAGGAGACCGATGTCCCAGCGGTGGCAACATTACAGGCTGATTACGCTTACGCTACTGCGTTTCTTCACTTTTATTCAGCGAAAACATTTCGGACTAAATATTTAACACAATATTTCAACCTACTAGCATTAATTACTTCCATATTCCCACTATGCTAATAACTGTTCACATCTGAACGCGCTCTTACGTTGTATGTGTAGCGCTCAGCCCACACGTCTGATGCCGATAGAGAATAAATGGATGCACCTATTTTTGTTTAAGACGATCCTTCATTTTGATTAATAGTTTGTACCGGTACCGTATTGTTGGACTATCTTGTTCTGATTTAGTCGTAATGTCGTTTAAAGTACGCCCTAATGTTTCTACGTAATGTTTTTTAGAACGAGTTTTTAAAGGAGTTGTCATGATATTGAATTTATCGAGCTTGTTTCGGTGTCTTGTCTTGTGTGATAAAGGATGTGTAGAAGATGAGTATGTTAATGGTCTTCGAGATTCATTAAATCAGAACAACAAAAACACGACAGAATTCAGCTTCAATTTAAATGTTCAAATCATAGATGTCAATAATGCTGAACATACACTCACACATAATAATAGTACGAAGGGGTCTAACACCTGAGATGTCTTCACCCATGACCAGAAGGCGATCGATATTTACCCGATGACAATATTTACCTTCACTGTGAAGTCACCAAAATCAACTTTCGCACCATTACTCAACCTCCACATTTGTAGAATAGTAATGAATGCGTCATACTAGACAGTTATCAAGAATTCAAGTCAAGACATTCTCCGTACAGTACTTTTGGGCCCAGTCATCGGCATTCTTCGTAGACAGATCGCGAGCATTTAGCACATTCCGCCAACTGTTCTACTTAACCAATGTAAAAGAAACAAAATAGAATTTTGAATCAGCAATTCACGGTGCTCTAATGAGTTTCCAATGCAATTAGGAGGAAACATTTTAACAAGGTCCCGTTAAATATGTGAGAAAAAGAAGTAATGGAACATTTGCACCGGATTTTTGGTAAAAAGCTTTCTAATGGTTGGTTTTTGAATTACTTTCACGTAAATTGTAATTTATTCGTACCTGCCAGGTACATGTTCAGACAGATTGTTGGCTGTTTCTGAGTACTTACATGAGTCAAAAAGGGTGACTAAGCTTTTAAACAAACATCCTTTTAGAGAAAGCTAAAAATTGTCGATGGTCACACGAAATGATGGATCTATGAAGCAACGACTAGCATATTAAAAACATCAAATGGCGCCAAAAAATATTAGCATGCCAATAGAGGATGTCGTTTATCAATCCTCAACAATGAAGATACAAGGCGGAAATCCTACAAAAATATGGTGCGCAGTTGAACGCTCAATATTTTTTGTCATAATTGGCCTACACTGTTCCCGTTGCTGGGAAACAGGTCTCCTCAGGAATGGGCTATTATCCACCACGCGACCCAGTGCCAAATAGAGGGTATACCAGATGGTGTAATTATAAACGCAAGACGTCTAGTGTGTTGTCTCGGGCCATGAAACTGAACAAATTTTGTTCTGTGAGTTCTGGCAGTTCGCAAAAAAAGTACTTTCTATAACAATTGACGGAACAAGTACGGTAAAACAAAAAAAAAGTAACGAATTTCCAAAAGTCATAGAACAAAAGTTGTTCATTTTCATGGTCTGAGTCACCACATGACTTGAGAGGTCTCTGTCTGTTGCAACCTGTATGTCTAAAAATACGGTAGATGACAAATGCCTAGAGTTCTCTAGACATGTCGGTGTCCTCACGATGTTTTCCTTCACCGTTTTGACTGCAGTGGTGATGAAATAAATGTTAGAAAGTAATGCGAAGTCGGGGCCGTTTCCAATAGACTAGTTTAGTCTATTGAAACGGCCCGGCTCTTTATTTTTGGTCTCTTTTTTGGTCACCATCATCATTCCGTTGACGTAGGATTACAAGCTGCTGATACCCCATTCATTATAGCCTTATTGTTTGTAACATTTAAGCATATCTTAAACGAATATTCGTGCTTCGTCCATCGGTCTAAGCTGACCTTATCTGATTCTTCAACAATAGACCCTTACTTCGTCTACACCATTTGTCACTAATGGCGTTGCGTAAAATTGTAAGAAAGAAAGAAAAAAAATGTGTCGGATGGAATGTCTACCAAAGATTTTTGGGTTCCGTACCCAGTTGGAAGGCTCCGCTATCTGTTCGTCCGCCACAAGTCTGTCTTAACAATCTTTTAAACCATAACAGGCAGATAATTGAAATGTTCTCAGAGTGAGTATTACTACAGTCGCTAAAACAAAAAATAATGAAATTAAAATAAATTGAAAAATTAAAGGGGACAACATACGACAATAAAGGCAATACTCGTACATACAAACTCAAAAATATATTGGCAGATGGTATGTACGGAACCATTCGTGTGCGACTCCGACTCGCACTTGGCTTTTAAGTGTTTACATATTTAGTGGCGCTTTATATGGTATGCTAACATGTTTCATTTTATTTGTAAAGCAACTAGTGTGACACAGTTGTGTTGAAAATTGTATTTATGTTCGCTCCCTTTTTTTGGTGTTAAATTTTTTTAAATGGACGCGGTTTAGGCGCGTTATTGTGTTTGTAGGAGAATTTCCCTTTGTTGATGATGTTTGTTTGATAGGCAACAAAGTTTTTATTTACATTAAAATATAGCTGTATCTACCTATAACATGACAAAATAAACTGGGAATATTTATATTAGTCTATGCTGGGCATTTATGTAAGCAAATAATTTTAAAATCAAGTACAAAACCATAGAAGCACGTATAACAAAATGATATTATATTAGGTCTTTACCTATGAAATTGGAGTTTTGTATGAAAATTTTAAAATACTTATAAAAATTTTGGATTTTTTTTAGTTTAGCTAATCAAAGTACTGGCCCAAATTATCTACACAATTTTGCCATTTTGTTGGCAGTTTGTTTATTCCTTTACTGTCTAAAAGTCTGCTGGACGGGCGGCGATGAAGTCAGCGAAAGCATTTTGTACTACCTCTCGGGTGTTGAATTTTTCCCACTTAAAAAACTGTCTAAATTTTGAAAAAAAGTATAAATCTGTTGGGGCAAGGTCCGGTTAGTACGGTGGGTGACGGAGAGTTTCCAGCTGTAACTCTTGTAGCTTTGTGATGGTCTGTCGTGAAGTGTGAGCTCGCGCGTTGTCGTGGAGAAACAATGGGGAAGACCGATTGACCAGTCTTGGTTGTTGAATTGCGAGCTTCTCTTTCATTGTTTGCAATTCTTGGCAATAGACTTCTGCCGTCACTGTTGTGTCATTTGGTAAGAAGCTGTGATGTACAAATCCGGCACTAGTCCACCAGCCAGTCACCATCATCTTCCTATGAGTAATCTTTTTTTTAGCGCACTGATTAAATCAGTTTAATTACGAATTCATTTTCTAGAATCCACAGAAAACTTCTGAATTCGTATCACATTCACAAGCCGCGATCCTTAGCAGCCTACATACTATATACATACCCTTTTTGTTTCTTCCACATTCTCCTGTGTGTGTGTGTGTATTCTTGTTGTGTGAGTTATTTACTCATTTATAAGTGCGGTACGAAACGCAGTGACCCAGAAGTTGGCCGTTTAACATTGAATGGGCATTTCACGTCTCGTTAGAACAAAAGAATTACAAACGTTGGCCGCGTACTCACAAAACAATACTAAATGATGCGAGTGGAATTAGTACGTATGGCTGCGGTTCATTTCAGAACTGGTTGGACAGAGCTCTTCTTGGTCTATAACAAGTCGTTTACTTGATGTTTATTTTGTAACGTTGTCTGAAATTATTCTAGGAGCAGCTCGTGCCTAAATAATAAAAGCCAGTCGGGTCTATCTTCGGGTAAAGCCGCGTTTACCTAGGTTGATCCGTGGATGGGGGACTGCCCATTACATACCGAGTTTCCTCCGTGTCTCGGAAAGCACTTTAAACCGTTGGTCCCGGCTATTATTTGTAGATCTTTGACAGTCGTTACAGGCAATCAGTAGCCCGAACGTCTCAGAACCAGTCTTACCAAGGGATATCGTATTACCCAGTACTAACTGGGTTGTGGAGGTCAGATAGGCAGTTGCACCATTTGAAATAGGTTTATTCACTATTCCGGTGCATCCGCTTAGACTCGAAGCCGACCCTAACATAGTTGGGAAGAGGTTAGGCAGATGATGGTGCCTGAAATTATTGTCTTACTGGAAAGCATAGGACGGTTGTCATTTCAAGAAGGAATGAGCCGTGAACATTACGCTTGCTCGCTGCAAAACTTGTAACACCCCTCTCGTTTCGTCGGAGTCGAGTGAAATTAGTATGCATGGTTGCAGTTCATTTCGAAACGGGTTGGAAAGAGGTTTTCTTCCTCCATAATAAGAATATAGAAGTGGTTGACTGGGTGTTGGTTTTTTTTTTATAAAACAGGCCAGTTACTGTCACTGCTGAAGGACTGTTTTCATTGGTAGGAGGAACGGGCAGTGGTTATCATATTACCGCACCTGCTTCAGGACTCAGGATTTTTCAACATTAAGTAAGCAGGACTTCTGGCCAGTTACCAGGAGAAGCACCGGGCGTCGGGGGCCACGCCGTGATGGCTCTCGGCCACCGTAGGCGCGGGCCTGTGGACGGTGAGTAATGGGCTAGCTCGCCGTCCGTCCGTCGTATGACGACGGGCAGGCCGTGTCGACGGCGCGTTCGTGTTCCACGCGCGCCTCAAAGAGATGTCAGAAAACGGGAGGGGCCCGCAAGGGCCGATGCCTGCCAGGGCTGCGGGACTGCTGTTCGAAAGAGATACCGCGGCCCTGGAACATAAAGGGCCAAAGAAGGAACATGGGTGGTTTTTAGTAAGTAAGAGTCTGACTCTCCCTTCCGCTCCGCCCAGAGCGGGGGGGGGGGGGGGTCATTTGATGATACACCGACCAAAAAAAAAAAAAAAGAAGGAGTTCTGGCCAATAAGACCAGCAGCTTGAAAAAAGAACGAAAGAATCACCACGTTTGTTTCATTGACTATTGAAGACTGTGTTTAATCCAGGTTTCCATCAATGAGCGCAGTCCAAGGTTTACTAAGAAAATAGGTAAGCTATGAGCCTACTTGTCTGATGAATTGAAAAGTGAAATTCAAGTTAGGTAGGAACTCAGGTAGATGCTAAAAGTAGGCTCACAAGTTAGGTTAGGTTCGATCACAGTCTTTTGCTCGTTTTTACGAACACACAGAAGCTTTATGCTGGATTTTAAAATTAAAGCTCAGCGTCGATATTTGAAAATACAACACTGCGATAATATTTAAGTACAGGTATCGGTTGTGTGTCCAATATTATTGTTACAATTACGACCTTACTTACGTGCTTTTAAACTTAAAAATGTCGTGTTCAAAACTATAGTCTTGAATACAATTTGGATAAAGATCTATCGATGTAAATTCCATTGGTTACTTAGCGTATTGTAACTCGCGCTGTATTCTTAATTAGGAGTCTTGTATCTGAATAAGAGTGGGCGGGCTAGTGGCTCCACAAGGATGCGTTTTTGTTAAGGCTTGGTTGAATGATCTTTATCTTTTCACTTTTTATTTACAGTTTCTTACTGGTTGCTTCGTTGATCTACTGGTTGCCAGTGCTGCTGTTGATCTGAGGTTTTGGGTTTAATTCCGATTTTGAGAAGAAGTGTCATGGAGTTTTTCCATGAGAAATTGGGAATTTCTCAGTTGCAGTCATGATTAAAACCCGGTTGTTGGCCATAGGCTAGCCTCATTTACATGGGACTTAAACATATCTGATGGAATTAGGATGTATCTTAAGTGCATCTATATTGATCAAAATTCATGTAAAATTACTCGTAGAGCAAGTACCCTTAACAGCAGTCTTTAGTGATTAAACAAACAGTATTCGATAGGAAATCCTTTTTCTTTTAATCCGAGCTATAGTTTATAGCCAGTTATTAGTTTTAATTAAATATCTTTGTACAAATTGTACTTATTTATTTTAGTTTTCGTTTGAGGTAACATGTTTACTTGCTATAATTAAATTGGTTAGGGTGAACGGCTATTGAGGTAAACGCCTAATTTATTTGAATTTTCTAAGTAAATTGATTCCAACTGTGTTATTTATTTCTCTAACTAATTGTACCTACTTGGTAGAATACAATAGGGTAATTCCATATTGTAGGAGAGTTAGAGCTCATTTTTTTTTAAATTTTCAGCATTGAAGAATCGGAGGAGCTTTTGCTCCCTTTAACATCATTAATCTTTACTAATTTATTAAATACACAATGAAAACCATAGTTAAGTATTGACAGAAAGGAAATTATATAAAAAAAATAAGATATAACTAATGGATAGATCTTTTCAAGGGGAATACTTGAAAACTTCTTGTTACCCCTCAATATTTTCGTTATTTGGAACTACAGAACACTAAATCAAAGACATTCAAATTCAAATATTTATCAAATCAAATACTAAATGTGAGTCATGAGAGGTCTTTTTTTTTTGAATGGCCTCTCGCAGCGCAGCAACTCTACTAAGGTTGAAGCTGCTTAACTGGACAATCAGTCATGAGAGGTCTGAGGTACCTACCATAGAAGTATAGGCTAAACACTGACGCTCAAATTACCAACATCATCTGATCTGACATAAAGAGTAGGTACCTACTCAAGACGTTTCTCACCAGTCCCAAACTAACAGTACCAAAGAGAACCGTCGGGTTAGCTGGCTCGTCAGCTCAGTTATCTACGAGATAGCATCGCTACGTGTCGATGCGAGCGATACCGAGCTAAACAATTAGACGCCATTACTGCGATCGATTCGGTACAGTTTTGTTATAACGAACGCAGTTTGGTGTTACACCGAAGTGTAATATGGCGACTACTTTGTACCACTGTAGAAAATTTGTACAGGGTGATTGAATTCGAATATAAGTTTCATGGCAAAAGTTGTTAAGTACCTATCGCCGTCCCCGGAGAATAAAATGATAATTACAAAAACGCAACTTTTCAGGAAAAATAAAAAACATGTTTTCTTCGATTGCTCCTTAAATACTGGACGTAGACTGATGATTGTTAGCTTTGAAAATAAGTTATTTTTTGTAGGTTTGTAATGCTTTAGTGAAATATGTCTAATTATTAAAATAGAGATATTATTTACAAAATAAGAAGTTAGTCAAAATCCGTCATCGTCTAAGTTGTATAATGTCGATTATCATTTTATTCTCCGTACAGCCTGACCAGAATCAAATATTGCACTCATTACTTATCATTTTATTCTACGGGTTTTTAGGGTGCAAGTGATGATGATAATACTTTAATATCGTCTTATTCTCGTAAATATTGTGAAACTTTTTTTCTTTTATGGACTTTGAATTTGGTTTCCCAATAAAACTATGATATGGTAATCAATTCAATTCCAGTGTTTTAATATTAACTTTGTAACAATGTCTTCCAAATCGTTCTATAGCAAAAAAACAAGGTTCTCACTCCTCAAAAATAAAAAACATGAAAAAAAACAATCAAAACAATAGTGAAAAAAACTATTTGGTATTAATTAAAGTCAGCTACATGATCTTATATTATCTGAATTATTTCATTTATTTGTTCTAATACACATTTAATACATTTTTAAGTATTCCTATAAAAATATATATTTTTTTTAAAGTAGTCCACCTCTCAAGTCACAGTCTCGAGAGCTGCTCCTGATGCCGAGCAGCTCTTGAGAGAGGAATTTATTAACAATACGCGCCGTGTCCAGAAGTTCTGCTTTCTGAATCAAGCGAAAGCATCCTCAGATGTTGGTCGAGGCTTTTGACTATTAAGCCAATGGCCGACACAGCTATCGGCAGAATGACTGCTGTACTCACACCCCACATGTCGAAAATCTATCTTTCTCTCACGAGGATCATCATTGCGTGACACTCCAATCGATCTATCTCCACAATGTCAGGCTATTGACAACAATAGTCCAGTCAGTGATGACAGATCGATCCCAATACAACGTGATATTACCACTATCGAGAACTGGGTCAGGCGCATACTTATGGTATGGCACTTCTGATTCCACAAGGTTGTACTTCAATGCAAGTTGCTGGTGGACTATCCTGGCAACGAGGTTGTGTCTATGCAAGTACTCTCCGTTAGATAGACAAGAACAGCCAGAAATAATGTGTCGGATCGATTCTCCCGGCCGGTGGCCTGCCCGACATTATATCAACCGTGCCATCCTTCACGATGTAATTCCGGTAGTAGTTCGCCATCATAACTTCGTCCATTATTGCACAGACAATACCTTCGGTTTCCCCGAAGAGGTCACCGAAGCAAATCCACGATACCGATGCTAAGAAGTCTACATCCGGCCCATGCAGGGCAGTCATTAGTGTCTAATACTATAGGCTTGCGCCAGTTCTCGTTAGACAGGGAGGGTGAGGCCCTTGTCCACTGAAATTAAGTCTCGGTACATCCTCACGTCGGCTTTTAGGAAGTATTCCGAGAGACTATATACCTCACGGTTGTGCACGGATGCGATACCTCACGGTTAGTTAGCATTTAAGAAGCCATGATCCCACACTTCCGTGGGATATACAGTCTCATTACCAACGAACGAGGGTGACGCATCCGATTTGCGGTAAGCAGTGCACGGATTCTCCTATTCCGGGCATCAAGTTGCGTCTGAGTTCATTTGAAGATACCGAAAGAATACATCAAAACCGGCATGACCCAACCGTTGAAGGCGCGCACCTTGTTTCCGCCTGACAAAAGCCTGCTTAGCCGCTGCGTGCCTGAAAAGGCACTGTTACAGGTTGGTGATCGTTTTGTGACAGTGTTGAATAGGAAGCACCGTCAACGTACCAATAAGCACCGCTGCGATACGCCTCCATCGGAGCTCAACGTGCCTAGTGCCTATTCGTGCCGCGAAGCCGAACACTTCGGCGTACATCTCCAGCCTACACTACACCACTACGGTGGAGGACATCGTTGAGTACTTGCGTCAGAAGACCAAGTAGGTAACGAGAGTGTAACTGCTTGAGTCGCGCCGTAAAGTCAACTTTAAGGCGTCACCAATTCTTGTCATCAGCACCTCGTCTTGGACGAGGACTTTAGGATTGTCGCTTCCACGAGCAAGTTCCACATGAACGCGCAGTGACACAGTGCACAACTGAAGTGTTACTAATATAGTTTTAAGGTTCTATTTACTAACACAATTTGTATTATATCATTAAGTATGTTAGTCTGTAAGCTATACATTTATATCTATGGGTCAAAGTAGCCTGAAAATAAATGGATGTTGTTGTTGTTGTTAGCACCTTATTCAGGTGGCCAATGAAGCGCTCCCTCAACGATTGTTTCATGTCTGCAGTAACTAGTAACGATTGTTTCATGTCGACTGTATTGATGCTTAATGCTTCCGACATACCTAAATACTTTCTGTTGAGGAGAGAGATCTAAGGTATATGGAATCCGTGGATTGAGTTCCATAATCTCCCTTCACTTCACATTTGTCCACACCTAATTCCATCCTGATGGCGCTGCTGAAAGTTTCTGTTACCTTCAGTAGTTTGCCAGTTGCAATTTATGGGGGGCATAGAGAGTCTTTGATGGGGGGCAAAGAGTTTCAGATCATCCTTGTAAAGAAGGTGATATATGACCTGACCACCTCTCCTCAACCGATATTCTAGACCTGAACCTTCCAGCAGGGCGGTGAGAGGGTTAAAAGAGGATGACAATATGTCTTACTGTTCAAAACCATAAAAGTCGTTTTACTAACACATCTTTATACGAAACGACTGGTTGATTTTGACCGAGAATAAAACGATAACTGCTTTTATCTTATCTAGTCGAATATTTTTCACGAGAATATAATTGTAAGAGTGTTTGTCATACTAACAAGTAGGAAAACATTTCGATAATATTATATTAACACTTTATTCCCGTAATTTAAGGCCTGTGTTAAATGCTTGAATACTATTGTAAAATTTTGTAACTTCGTCAAATAACTGTATAAAAATTTCGAAAAAATTGAGCAGATGTATTACCACCCACAGATCCCAAAAATGACATAACACTAAAACTAAGATAATGGCAGTTATCATTTTGTTCTCCGGGGACGGCGCTATGTTGGGTAGAATCATCACTTTGAAGACTCTCGCCAGTCGCCAGTCTATATAACAATATGTATGTACAAAAAAAAACTATATACAAAATTGACGATCAACTCAAACAGTCCATAAATTTTCACAAACTGATATTTTTGTCAGTCTTTGAGACAGCTACCACAAGTCAAATGTAATTAGATTGTACAGAAAACTTAATTCTACAGCAGATTAACAATTCAAGTCAATTTGACTTGAGCGCAACGCTAACACGTTTTATGAGATATGGTTTGATATTGGTTTCCAACTAAGTGGCGGTCGAAACTGCATTTAGAAAGTTGTATTACTTAAAAATATACGTTTTATTTGCAAAAAATAAACAGTATTTTTTTCTCAAACCTTATACATCTGTTAAACTATCTTACACGATGGTGTAATTGCATCCACCTTCACCGTGGTAGAGGTTAAACAGTTCATAGTGTGATCGTATCTATAGGAGCCGGTATTTTTAGTGCCTTACCGTACTTCAAGTGACTGACTTACATACTTCAATAAATTCTCTCAATGTTGTTATTACTGTAGCTCATTTGATGTTGAGAAACAGATTCGAGTCTTTTTGTATTATTTTATGAAACTAGTAAGGCTTTTGAACGCAGTTTCGCCCGCGTGAAATTATTCCACAGGAACGCAATACTGGGGAGTCCAGAATTCTACTCTTGTCATAACGAAATCCAAGGACAAAAAAGACAGATTACAGTAACTGCCCGATGAAGTTCTGTTTAGGTGTTATTTACGCAAATTTAAATTTATAAAAAAAAAAACTTAAGTATCTTGTAAGACTAGTCAGGCACAAACACAAGTCAGATCTCATTTGAAAAGTGTTTGTAAAAACCTTTTTGTAAAATAAACAACATTTATCATTTATAAGGATATGATTTTATCAAAATTCAACTTTCAATAAGGCTTATGAAATTTTTGGTTACAGCTTCATGTAGCCTGAAACAAACCACAAATAAATAAGTATCATGAATTTCTGTTTCTCCTAACAAATTATACCTGCATTATTTTATAAATAAACAGTTCACAATTGAACCGCACGTACAATATGTGGCGATTCGAATCCCGCACAGCGGTACGCAAATACTGTCGGTAAATACCGAACAACATTAACGCAGCGGATAAAATTATTTTTTGTTGAAATAAACCTCCCCGTTTTTCGCCAAAACGACATAATACTACCTTTATTGACAACCTCTCATCCAATAATCCACTTTATCGGCCAAAAATTAGAGTTCAATATCAAATGGAGGTGACAATTTGAACTATAAATATCATTCATGGGTTCAATGTAGTAGAAAATATGACTCAGTTTCGGTACTAAATGTTTAAAAAAATCAGATAAATGCCATAGATCGGAGAACGGTTGTCTTTGAAGTTTCTCCCTGAGTAATTTCGGATAACCGAGTGGTGTGAACCGAGGGGTGTTCATTTTACGTAGTTCACGAAACACTTAGGCACTGTAAGGATTTTCAAGACTGGTTAGGGGTGTTTCCTAGGTTCTCCTGTATCAGTAGAAAACGATCATGTCATAGTTGTGGATCCGAAATATAAGCTGTCTGTCAAATAATTCGCTGTTTATGGTTAATTAATCACAATGAAGTACTTACCTAAATTAAGGGTGAAATATCACTCTCTGTGTAGCACAAATTTATTGAATATCAATTATTGCAATAATAACACCGGATTAGTTGTAGTTCCTAAATATTCCGAGCACGAAATTCGCTATTGCAAATCATAATCAATATTTGTATTACAGATCGTTGGGTTATAACCTATTTACTTAGCAACAAAGGTAACACGATATTTCATCCTAATGCAGCTACTAAAACAACGCCAGAAATTAAATTTATTTAGCACACAAACCACGGCTCAGGTAACTAATATACGGCATTTAGTGTGCTTTTAACTGACCATCAAAGTTCGTGACATAACTCAAATTTTAAATAAACGCCAAATAGGGTGACAATCAAATCAAATTAGGCGAGACTGTCTGTGAGCGCGGGACGTGTAAATTGTGATGTAATTGCACCTATTACGGGGCCCGTTGTCCGGCATTTCACAGGAGTGGGGTTGCCCTGTAATTAGCGTGTCTGTCCATCTGTAATATGCCAGTTGTTTGAAAAAAAAGTACATAATTTTTTAATGGGTGTTTGAACTTTGACATAGCGGAGTGGTCTGTGTTTAGTGGACAGGGGTATACTTTGTTTTTAAATAAAGTGTTAATGTTTTGTTAATCGGCTTTGGGTTTACCCTCTCGAATCGGATGAGTCGACTGATATAATTAGACCCGTTACAGAAGTTAACTAAAAGGATTAAAAGGATGCCTCACTTCAGTGTTAAATTTAACAGTAAAAAGAATCAATTAATTAAAAAGTGTTATTTCTATTCTTGAAGCATTAGCAAGTACTTGCATATCTTGAATAAAGGCAGGCGGGTAACTTGCTTCACAATCAAATAAACCATCAATTTAAATCATAAGTAAATTGAAATAACGACTGTCATTCTATTGTCAGTGAAAATCTGCTCACCAAACAAAATCCTTGTATCTAATTTTTTTTTGGCAATGTTACACTACTAGATAGTTGAACATTGTAAAAAAAAGTTCTTGACTGGCTGACGCACGTTTGACTCTTCACTGACGTACGTTTGCAAATAAAAATGAAAGTACTTTTATTGTTAACTCATAAGTATAATACATCCAAACTGCTATCATAAGAGACATGACTAATGATTAGAATTACTTACATTTACATGACTGACCATCACTCATCTTAAACTTTTTACCGCTTAGTATTAGTCACTTGACATGTCAGAACTTTTGAATCGACTTTTTTAACGTAATTATTATAGACATCTTTGATCAAGCGAAGCTTTATTTACGAAGAACTTCGACTTTTTGTTAGTATGTAAGGTATGGTAATAAACGTATAGTCATCAATTAGTTTGTCCTAATAAATTCTCAATAGTGGTCTTGGACTTATGCTCAGTGAAAAGGAGTTCCGCGAAAGAGTAGCCGCATTTCTCACTTTTGAAACCACGACTCTGAAATCGTTAGTCATGTTGAGTAAAAGGATTACTTAACTTAATTTAGTATTAATGGCTTATGCTGTATTAAATGTAATAAATAAATAAATGCCATCACTGAACCACCACTAATAGTATTATGAAAAACTGATATCCCATTGCCGGACAAAACCCTCCATGTTCTCTTTTCGCTTTCTGTCTTTAACCTGCATAATCTTGAGGACCTCATTTAGAGGCACTCTAGCCCTCCCCGCCATCTCTTTCTTGACTTCCCCGATATCACCTGCTATTATGAGGGACCTGTTAGTTCATGAGTTGAGGCGCATTGGTCGTCTGACCACCAGCATCAGCTTAGCCTTTCCCAGCAATGTCAGGGTCGACTTCCAGTTTAACCGAACGCAGCTGAATACCAGTATTTAATAAGAGGCGACTGCCGATCTGATCTCCATAAATTGGATCTGACCACCACTGTGTCATCCCACTGCTGGGCAAAGGCGTCTTCTCATGACCTCGAGTCTATCCAGGGCTAAGGTGGACCACTGGTCGTTGGTTTTGACCACCACCTCTCGTTTTAATAAAGCGATCAAAATAATACCACAAAAATGACCCGCTCCACATGACACTAGCAAGCGTTATCTCCATAAATCACAATTATTAGCGCTATCATTACACAACAATAACGATCATTATCTAAATCGCTGTGCAATTATCACGTTAGCGTGTCACAGTTAATATGTTGAAACGCTGCATCTCATTATTAATATAACCGCTGTGTGTAAATATGTATTTTAATGGGATTTCATTCCTTTATTTTGATGTTGTTGCTGTTTTATGATGGACAGATAAAGCTTAATTTGTAGTATAAAGATCCGCCTTGTTTTTAGTCAAATTTTATCCAATTCCTTGTCATTATCGTTTTCAGCATTTTAACATATAATTTTTAGGGTTCCGTTCTCAAACAAAGCTAACGCAATTTTTTTATAATATTATGCCAAAGGCCAGTTCGTCATAGGGTTATTTCTTTTCAACCATAATAGGCCATCAAAGTCCAAACTCTTTAAAGAATATTCATTGCATGAACGAAGCGCCATGAATTAACCCTAAATGGCAACCTGGACTATTATTGCCTTTGTACATTATGTGCATAAAGTTTAATAAATAAATAAATATAGTGTAAAATCGTGTGTTTTGTTCCTACTGTAGGTACCTTGTGACTGCCTCGTTGCTCTAGTTGTCGCAAGTGCGGCTGTTGACTATGAGGTCCTGGGTTCGATTCCCAGGCCGGGCAAAGTGCTATTGGGTTTTTCCACCAGGAATTTCTTAGTAGCAGCCTCTGAGTCTGGATTTGTACGCGGTTGATGGCAAAAGGCTCGCCCCCTATTATATGAAACTTAAAAACATAACTAAAATGGCGGTCAACTATTAGGTACACCTCTGCCTAACTCTTCGGGGCCTACAGGCGGGATGTTATCTATGTATCTTATGGTACCGAAACATTAATGCGCGAATTTCACTCTCACTTGACCAGTGTTTAATTACCTTTTATTCTACACGTCTATCAACCAGGAAACATCAATTAATTCCTACCCTCACCACATATTTGGAAAGAACCGAAACATGGCCCAAAATCTATGGGCCCAGTACGCGGCCATTTCCACCCGAAATACATCATTTAATTTGCTCCTAATTAACGTTGGCCCACCAACATTACGGACAACGCTAATGTGTGCATTGAACGAACCTTTAAATTTGCTGCCTGATATAATATAGATACGGCATCGCAAACAGATTCTAATTAACTATGTTTTATAGCATAATAATTAGGATGTGGTTTTCTTCCTAAACAATGAAGGTTTTGTAAGCTTTGCTTATTATTATCTCAGTTTAGAAAACATCCGGTGTTGAATAATCACTCCTGTTACACATCCACGGACATCCATCACATCTTTATATGAAGTCCACAATGTAAGGGTGAAACCAAATTCCCATAAAAAAAATTGGAAACAGACAAAGAAATATGTACCGTAAAAGAAAGTTCCAAGAAGATGTTTCAAGAGAATAGGCAATGGTATCTACTATAGCTTAATTCTCTTGACAAATTCGCATCCACTGTGAAACATCTTTTAGAAAATCAACCACAAAGTTCCCCTTGCTACGACACGATTTCCAATTCATTAAGAAGCTCCAGGATCAAGCATTAGTGTCAATGATTGGCGACAATTGTTATCACACCACAATCTTTGATGTACCTGCCAAGAGTCTGTCTGCCAAGATATCACGTATTGGCACGATATCGACCCTTTCCATTTATCAGCTTTAACATTCTTTGTTAGAGTGTCATGTCCTCCAAGTCCTAAAAATATGATTGTCATCATTTCTTTAAATATCTGCTGCGCAATATGGTCTTCTATTGACTTGAGTACTCTTACACTGAGACTATTAATTACACTTGATTGTTGTACCTCCTGCCGCTGTCTCCTGTACTACTTATTTCTATATTTTCTACATTTGCTTATCGATGGCACTTTAATTATTTCGATTACTGTGTTTTAGGGTTCCGTAACCAAAGGGATAAAACGGGACCCTATTACTAAGACTCCGCTGTCTGTCTGTCCGTCTGTCACCAGGCTGTATCTCTTAAACCGTGGTAGTTAGACAGTTGAAATTTTTACAGATGATGTATTTCTGTTGCCGCTTTAATAACAAATACTAAAAAACAGAATAAAAAAAAATGTGTGGGGCTCCCATATAAAAGACATGATTTTTTTTGCCGTTTTTATACATAATAGTACGGAACCCTTCGTGCGCGAGTCCGACTTGCACTTGGCCGGTTTACTTCAATTTACTGAGAATTGTGATATCCAGTTATAAGAAAACGATACTTTAACTTCTGCTTATCATGTTAACGTCAGCCAAGTGACAATATGGCACCTGCGGATGTCAAGATCTGGCTTCAAAATTCGTTTTTTTCTTAACAGGACAGTTTGCCCATAATCTTTCTCATCATTTTCAAATTTTCCTCAATTTTCGTGAAGAAACAGGCCCATTAGTGAGCTACCGCGTTGATAAGGCCAAGATTCCTCTATATTTATTACCTCATTAATACGCAAGCCAATGCGCGAGGAGCTCGTGGCTAAATAAGAACAGCCGCTCGGATCGATCTTTAGGTTAAGCCGTGCTTACCTAGGTTGGTCCGTGGATGGGTGACCACCCATTACATACCGAGTTTCCTCCGTGCCTCGGAAAGCACGTTAAGCCGTTGGTCCCGGCTGTCATTTGTAGATCTTTGACAGTCGTTACAGGTAGTCAGTGGCCCGAAAGTCTGACATCCAGTCTTACCAAGGGGTATCGTATTACCGAGCACTAACTGGGTTGTGGAGGTCCGACAGGCAGTCGCTCCATGTAAAATACTGGTATTCAGCTGCATCCGGTTAGACTGGAAGCCGACCCCAACATAGTTGGGAAAAGGCTAGGCAGATGATGATGAATACGCAAGCCAATCCCAGCACATGCCTCATCCAAGCATCGATCACTATTCCTGTATTACTAATATTATTGAGCGGTGGAACACTATCGGATTAACCGAGTTAATTACAGCGCAGATTGATATGTCCTCATAGGCTGCTGTTTGCAGTGGTTGCCCGATAATACGACGTACATGAGAGTATATATAGTGGGTTGGCTAGATCCTTTGAAGGCAAAATAATGCCGTTTAGCCGTCATAGAAAAAACTAAAATAAAATAAGTAAAATAATAATTAAATTTATTCAAAAATCCAAGGTACAACTTTTACAGAAAACAAGTCTAGTGGTCGCAAGCGCGACTCCTGAGTTAAAGGTCCTGTGTTCCATACACCGGTTCAGGGATTATGTTATTAGGTTTCTCTACCACGAATTTCTAAGTAACAGCCATGGAATCTGAATTTATTCCCGGTTGCTGACAGTAGATTCGTGCCCCACTACACGGGTCTCAAACATATCCGGCGAAATTTGAGTGTACTATTAGGTTGCCTGCCTTACCCTTAGGGGATTGTAGGCGTGAAGTTATGTTGTGTTAGTAAAAAACATTCTAAATTAAAGACCAAGTTTCGACCAAGCGTTGCAGTGTGCAACAGCATATTTTTTGGCCAATTTTGTCCCAACGTTGGACGAAGGTTTCGCCAATATTACCTACCTCGTTTTACACCTTCTGCAGTCAATCAGTTGAGTTCAAATTGTCACCCAGGCGTTACTTAGCAACTGCAATAAGTAAGTATTATTTTACTTCAGCAACTACCTACTCAATCAAGTCTTGTTTAATTAAAAATTTTCAAGTCACCCTAAAAGTCACTTGAGAAAAAGGTTTTTGTGTAAAATCTAAGTAGAATTCAAATAAATTAATTAATCAGCCTTCAACAAGTAAAAATTAAGGTTTAATAAAGATATTTTTACTCACAAAATAATATAGATTGGCTCCAGAGGTCGACGACAAAGGGTGACCTTGATTAGAGACGTATAAAATATCGATATAATATTGATATTACCTTTTTTATAGATATTAAATTACAGTCACTGAAAAGAGCAAGTATTGTGAAAAAATATGTTTATTTGATTACAATACAATATTGCGAGTATGGTTGTGAAAAAAATGAGTACTTACCTAGAAATAATAATATTTTTAGTACTCAAGTATATTGGTTGTTTTTTATATTTAGTTTTTAGTCTCGTATTTTACTTGCAAGTTATACGTGGTACAAGTTAGGGATGATGACATTAAATATTATTGAAAGCTCCATTCACTAATGTTTGCGTTCACAGGTACTATCATTTTTAATAATATATTTTCTAAGGGCAATACAACAGAAAATCCTAAAACTGAGCAAAATAATAGATGATAAGGTTCTATGATTCATCGATATTTCCACAATCGGTTACATCTCTATTCAGTCAAAGGTAGCACAAATTAGGGGAGGACAAAACTCAGGTTAATCTTTTAATACGAACCCAAATCATTCATTTTAGATCAAAGTCCTGTGCGATACGGACTGCATTAAAAAAAAAATACAAAACACCTAATTATACCTCGCAGTAATTAAGAAAAGAAATATTTCTGCCGAACAAAAGCGCGCAATTTTACATTGAACAATAAAAATAATTCTGTCCAAGATTTTTGCACAATATGCTTAGAATTAGAGGAAACTCGGGAACAATGTTATCTTAAGCAAAAAAGTTCAATTTGGGGAGAAAGGGCTGTGAAGGCGAGAAATGAAGCTCGTAATGAAGTTTATTATTTCCATTATTAAAGTTGAAAAGTACTGCGTTGCAAACGTGAAAATACGTTTTTAAGGTTGCACTTGTGGTGTTTAAAAAAAAACAACATCGATTTTCTTAGTTAGTAATACTTGCGAGGTCATTTCGTGCCACTTACGATGGCAATGCCTTTCATTTTGACAGTTCAACAATATTCATTGCGAGCAGACGAATTTTTAAATTAAGAAGCAATCGATCAGCCATTTGCTTCAAAACCCTTCAGATTGTGATTAAAAGTGTGTATCGCAATTGGGGTACTGTATGAGTAGGACTTTCCTCTGATAGCTGTATAAATATAATCTAACTTTGATTGTAATAATAATACACCCCGTACACACAATATACAATAGATATATTTCGTTAAACTCAAAGTAAAGTTTCGACGATGTAATATCTAAAGTTGCGGGTCTTGGTACTTCTAACCTACTTAGAACCGTAAAACTAAATACTATTAACTATATAACCACAGTTATTATTGATTTTGGTACAGGCAACAAATAGATAGGCACAGAAGATTGGCCATCAAACACTTTGGGAAACAAGCGAAAACACACGCACATAATTATAAGGACAAGGAGGTGCAGACGCAGTGACGACTGGCATTCGTCTAGCAAATGACCATACTTCATCATAAGTCTACAACAGTGCACTGCTGGGCATAAGCCTCTTCATTCGCATGCCACTTAACTCGATTCTCGGCAACTTTCATCCAGTTGCTACCGGCCAAAATCGTCACACCACCGTGACTGAGGTATACCCTTCTTACGCATGCCGATTCGCGGTCTCCACTCAAGAATACTCCGGCAATATGGTCGGCCCTCACTTATTGGCGTGGAATCGGATTTATCAGGTCAGAAAGAGCTTTATTTGTAACACAAGCTAAAACGACGTCATCCGCGTTCACTTAATGCATGGATATAAAGTTCTTTGGTTAGACCCACCTTTAGGTCGCTGTCGATCTGTGTTCGGGTGTCGGTTTCGCTCATCGTATGGACCACCCCTTTGGCATCTATCTACGTTATGGTACAGAGTTCAGTGTGTGATCTTCTCGCTTAATAACATTGTTAATGTTTGATGGAACTTGACAGGTCGAGCTCTGGGTTGCTAAGTGTCGCTGGTATAATTATCATGTATGAGAATTTTAGCATTACCTACTGTGATGTCTTAAATGAATGAAGATAGAGAAAAAGGAACCGCCAGTCAGATGCATGAAAAAAGATTCAACTTTGTTTTGGCATAGTGTAGATTCGAGTTAAATGGTATTCTTATGATTGACAGAGGTCAAAAATTAAACTAATACAGTGAATCTAATACTTACAAGAAATGCTAATAAGAAAGATGCAACAGATCGCGATGATCAAATTTTAAAATGTCAAGTCAAATTAATCTAAGACGATGAAAGATGGGTACGTATGTACAAAACAAGTTATGATAATACACAAACTGCAACATCTTGCCTAACCTGCAAACATCAAACAGGAATAACCAGTTAATAGATAAGCTGGCAATCTTTCACAATTTATGCGTGATTGTAATCTAACTCATCTTCCAGAAGCAAAGTACTTCATGTTTATATTATAGGTACCTGCTGGTTCCTAGTTCATAATTATTATGTCAACGGCTTTTGTGATTAAAAAATAAACGGTGTTTAAAACTGTACTGACATGGAAATGTTGATTTTTGTAATTTGTTCGAACACGCAAACGGACAGTGGCAATTGTTTTTTGTTAGACTAGTATTTAACGGTACTAAAGTATTAAAATGAAATAAAAAACTGCCTCGTTAGTATAGTGGTTACAAGCGCCACTGCCGAGCTTGAGGTACTGGGTGCGATTCCCGGGTCGGGCAGTGTTATTGGGTTTTTCCATCAGGAATTTCTCAGTAGCAGTTACTGAGCCTGGATTTATGCCCGGTTGATGGCAATATCCTCGTCGCCTATTACATGGGACTTATTAAACGCTACCTATCTGGAAAAATGTGGGTGTACTATTAAGTACACCTCTGCCTAACCCTTCGGAGATTACAAGCGTGATGATATGTTGAAATAAAAAAATAAGATGATAGAAATCATGAAGCTTGATGATTGCTGATAGAGAATTGAAAGATCAAATCAGTAAATTTTATAAGTAAACAAGTCTCAACTGTCGAAACACAAAAAGCTAGCTCTATAATAAAGTAAGATGTCATAGTACACCTTTCAAGATTTGCTCGACAGTGCACGCAATCACAACAAGAAAACCGCATTACACTTTTATAAAAATGACGCTATCACCGCGCCCGTCCCTCCGACAAGGTGTTGGGGTACAAATAATTTATCGTCTTGAAGCCACAGACAACATAAGCCGAGAGAAAAATAAGCAAACTACCCACTTAAAAAGACGTAACATTTCTTACGGAGCGGGCGGTAACGAAAGCGAACCTTGTGTCAACGGTCCAAATTCAAAAATCAACCCACTCCCTGCGACCATCGGTCTTTTTTACCCTGCAGAAGCATAGTTTTCTACAAAGGGGTATAAATTTCGAGTTGAAGCGGGGGAGTCGAGTCGACCTTATTTAATTTCATAATAAATTGCAATAATTGCATTAGCGAAGCGGGGAGGAATAAATCAAGTGATACGGAAGATTTTCCTTGAAGAACACTTCTGTCGAATTATGAAATTTGTTGTGGTTAATGTTTCAAAAAGCTCTTGAAATAAATAATGGAAAATGATTTTTTTTATTTGTAAAAGAAGGGTTTTTAAATTGAAATTTATGAAACCAGCTTGGTAAGTTAAATGGTGATTTATATTTAAATAGACACTTTGAGGTTTGAATGTGTAAACTTTTTCATATCTAGAAAGAACTGTTGACGTGCCGTGCACTTAGATCGAGTATTTTCTCAGCTTAATTTGAAAAAAATATGCATTTCGTGCGAAGTAAAGGTTAGTGAAAAGTTTACCTTTACAAAAGCCTTTGAATGCACAAAAATAACAATGAGGCAACTAGACTAGCATACAAATTCACTTAAGACATTTTCTCGAAACAGTACTAATAAAATTAACATAAAATTCCGCAGCAGACTTCTAACCCTGTAATTACATCCATATATCTCTCCACGACGAATAACAGACTAGCATTGTTCAACCCCCCGAGTGTATTATCGGCCCAAAGTACCCCTGGACTTATGAAGATTCGATTAAGCCAGCGTTAGATTAAACCAACCCTGATTACGAGTGAACATGGAAAAACAATTACGGAGAATACTAAAACAATGACATACTATAAAGTTCGTCTTTGTTTTCTGTATCTTTACGTTCGCTGCGGTGGGCGGGTCTGTAAGACCAGGGGTAGCTCCGGTGCCTCGGTGGAAATATGCACGGCATTTTGAGGGTTGAACGTTTAAGCCGTTACAGCAGAATTTATAGTTTTTAGATAAAGTGTAATGGAGAATAACTTAGTTTAAATGCTGAAAAGTTTTTCTGCGATTGTATGGAGTTATGGGTATACTTATTTTTTATTACGGTTCTCTAGGTCTATGTGGAGCGGTTTCAAGATATTGGCATAGCAAAATTCCAAAAACTAAAATAAATAACTCGCTATCTAACTTTGAAGAAAATATATACTTTCTAGTCTCCCCTTTCAATATAAGATCTGTTCGCTTTGTTACTTACTTAAAGGCACAATGACACTGGTTGTTGCTGATTTTATAATTTGTATTGCACTTTGGTGATTTCTATATAAATTTCTATGCGCATTCAGTACTTAATCTAAGCAGCGTTGGTCGTATCATCAGAAATGAATCCGTAATAAGCTCATAGAAGTTACCTCAAGGCAAAATACAAATGAAATATTAAAACAGTAAAATATCTCCCGAACACGTTTAACTACGCATAAACAATGAAATATACCATTCAAAAACAAAAAATACCCAATCAACATACTTATATTAAAAAGTAAAACACAATAAAAATGCCTATAATTAACAAATGATGCTACAAATCATAAATGAAAATGACGTTATACAATATGGATCAGATAATAAAAAAAACTCCGGGACTTTAATGAGTACGGAGTTAACGACAATAGTTGTTAAATAAAAATACTTAAAATGTATTGGCTCTGGAGTATGCTCACTATTGTTGAGATAAAGCCTTGGCCAGACATCGAAAGTCAATGAACGAGTGAATGAATGTTTACCAATTTTAATATGAGCTTAATATTTCTTTTTATAAAACATAGGCATGTAACGAGATTGAAAAAATGTTCTGATAAAAATTAATTAAAATTTCATGTTTTTTATTAAAAATGCTTAAGTATTTTTTTAATATATTCATCAATCTTATTGGTTTACATTGTAATTTACTGGCTTATATTTTAATAATATGAACGTTATTGAAAATGAGATTAATTTGCTAACTACATAATTATATAAAACCATCAATGGAATGGTGTCTGAACAAGTCGTAATGAGAAAAAAATATGTATTAGTTACATAGAAATGTCTTTGGCGACTAAAAATTGTTATAAGATTAATGAACTAGAATAGTGTGTAAAAGAACCATTAGCTTGTTGTATAGTTCGTAACATTTAATAAAAAAAAAGTGAAACATTGACCGGCGCGCGTTAAATTATGTGTTATGAATATCAGCTTTCGACAAGTAAACATTCCACTTGACTAGCCATTATGGCTTGCCCCGTGTAGATCCAAACGTTTTACTTTATTTCGAATTATGTAACACATTTCTTTTGTAAATTTCTAACTGGGTTGTGGAGGTCACATAGGCAGTCGCACTATGCAAAATATAGGTATTCTGCTGCATCTGCTAGACTGGAATCCGACCCCAACATAGGAAAATAATGTAAATTATTATTTTTAGTTTCTGACTAAAACAATGAGGTACTATCACTTTCTTATTGCGACAGGAAGTCGACAGTATTAGTCGACCACAGGGCATAGACAAGTGGCAATAGTGGCAACCTCATTATAAAAGAACACCTATGTAGGTACCTATTACGAAATATTATTTAAAGAAATTTAAGAAAAAAAAAATATACTTCTAAAGCGCTTCGTATTTCTACGACGACTTTCAACAGAATTGACGTATCCAGTAGCTTATAACAATATTTTCGGTAGCTTTTGTCACTTTTGTCATCTTTATCACCGTTATTGCTGATAGAATGTCCCTTAGAGCTTCTTTCACCATCTCTAAGGAAACTGTTGTGTATCTTCTGTAAATTTCACAAGCGAAAATGAAGCTCCGAGTAACAACTTGTTAAGCGAATGAAGTATCAAATCGTACGTTGCATTCGTTCAATGTGACGTCAACAACCCTCGTCAAACTGTGGCATATGGGGTTCTAGTTAGAAGTAAAACAAAGAACACTTGTCTAATTTATTGCT
Organism: Eurois occulta; assembly: GCA_950022335.1. NCBI lineage: Eukaryota > Metazoa > Arthropoda > Insecta > Lepidoptera > Noctuidae > Eurois > Eurois occulta. Next base: position 4,617,186 of record OX465486.1, read on the forward strand.
TTTATCATTTTTTGTTTGTTCGTTTATTGTTGTTTTGCTGCGTGGTATTTTAATTTGTTTCAAGAACTACTAATTTAAAATTTACAAAGTAATGAAAATAGATAGAAGGATTTAAAATACTACCACGCACCTTTGCGTTTTAGGTAATATTTTAGTATGTTTTATGTAGTTATGCACTTCGATAGACGAAAAAATACACAACACAGAATTTAAACGTTGCATCGTAGACTGTTCTAATTCATCCAATTGATGATTAATGATTCATGCTCGGAATCACAACTGACAACTTTTAAATACTTAGCCGTCAAGTAAACAAGCTTATTGGCGGAAGACCTGGCAAGTAAGTTACGGGTCGGTTTATCTTATGAGCAGTAGTACTCGAACGTCGTGAAATTCGTACGTGCAGTTACGTGAGACTTTAACCGGCGAGTGCCTACTCAACATTTTACTTTAGGATGGTGAAAGAGGCCCATAGCCTCAGTTCTCAGCCCTCTAAGTGAATAGACGCCGCCGTAGTCCTATACGCACACAAATTTTAATAAAAAAACAGAATTTGGTTCGTAGCTCGTAACACTGCAAATTATATGATAATTCTCTTGTCGTCAGTACAAGTCAATTTGTCACGTACTTCCTTGTATAATGTTAATTAAACGAGCAAACAGTATAAAACGAGTTGTCATAACTCTTGCAACCTCTAGACTTTGACAAATAACTATAACTTTCTGCAACGGCTGTTCCCAGAATTGGCATAGGCGTTTCGGCTGAATGTGATTTTCGCATTTTCATAATCGTTTTCGATTCAAGAAAGCCACTTTACACATCTAAGCTAAGCCCTCAGGCCTCGAGTGTCATTTATATAACTAAGTAACATCATGCTTAACAGAATTGTGGTAAAAAAATACGCGAATTGACGTCATAATCCTCTGCATAGAAACATAAATCGTAAAGCGAAATCCGGCTCACAACTGACGTTCACTTGACGTTAGTGCAAGTGAACGTCAGTTGTCACGTATTTCCTTGAACATTGAACTTAATAAAATGTTATTTAAACGAGCAAACAGTACATAGCCTATAAAGCGAGTTCAATAACTGGCCGCCCGTTACACCGTCGTGAATAGCCGGGCGTCGTGCATCAACTGAATACTGCCGCGCATACTAATCCGGCTTCACACTGTGGCACAATGACTGTGGGGTTTGCTGGAAGAGGCAGCTTCAGCACATCTTGGTTGTGCGTAGTGTTATGTTTGTAGTATGGATTGATGATATCACAGAGTAATCTCTGTGATATCATCAATCATGATAATTCATGTGCGTATTGTATAATTATCACTTGCTTCGGTGAAGGAAAACATCGTGAGGAAAACAGCATGCCTGAGAGATATTTCTCGACGGCATGTAAAGCCAAGTCAGAGGCCCATGGGCGGCATAAAAACTCTGACACCAGGTGAGTCACTAACCAGACGATAAAGAAGATCACAGAGAAAAGTAGTGTTTTCATGAAAAAGGAAAATAGAGATTGATTTCAAACATCATTCTATTGTGACAAACTGCATTTGAGCTATTGGTTCTATTCAAATTGAAATTTATTAAATTGGGCTGGGAACAAGAACGTTTTTGACCTCAAAAATATTTAAGAAAATTTCCATAAACGTACAGTTTTCATAATTTTTTAGTGTTTTAGCTGGTAACTATAAATAAATGGTGGAACCCACTCCTTAGCAGTAAATGTATCATTAACGTAGGAATTGTTCTTATAATGAAGTAATAGAATGTAAATCATTTTCATTAATTTTGCGTCATAACATTAAATTTTATTAAAAAAGAAACCTGCGATGAAAGTAACTGCTGTGCTTACATCTAAGTCCAACCACATCCAGTTCAAAACAATCTACGCCATGTAAAAAAAGATCGTATGTTCAAACCATTGTTCTTGTAACTTGATAATCGATTTATCGGAAAATATCTCCGTCAGTGGGCGTCCACATTCGATACCTATTGAACTATCGATACTATCTCAGCGGGTTCCTTTGATTCCTAAGAAATCGAAATTGTAAATGTTTGTGTGTAAATGCGATCATTTAATGTTTGGGAAAGAAAGTTCTGGCATTGTTTGGCTTCATATATTGTTCCTTCGATTGGTTTTAATTAATATCGATGTAGCTTATACGTAATGTGAGAGTGTAGATCTTATGCTTTTTTAGAACATAAAATAAAATATATCGAAACTAGCAACCCGCCAAAGTAACGTCAGGTGCTTTTGGTGAAATGTCAAAATCTATCTTTGTTAAATTTTTATATATAACTAGTTCTCGACTTCGCCCGTGTGGTGTTCGGTAATGTTCCAGGTTATAAACTATCTACGTGCCAAATTTCATCCAAATCCGGTCAGTAGCTTTTACGTGACAGAGTAACAAACATCCAACCAACCGTCCATCCTCAAAAACTTTCGCATTTATAATGTTAGTAAGATTCCGGAATAAATGTTCTAAATGATGGCGAAAACAACATCAAAATCCATGGCGGAGTACAATGGGTGTAAAAATATCCTTAACGAAGCCAAAATGTACCTACATATTCTCTCCGACATTGTGATGATTTTTTTGTTCTGACCATATCTGGGAACCACCTAGTTACGGATATATTGGGGTTTAAAGTTCCAACTTTTTCACAAGTTTTTCTTTTGATACAAGTGTTATATTATGTTATAACTTGACTATAAATACTTCCATGACCCTCGTACTATTCAATACAGCCAACAGCACAATGATTTGAGTGCGTTACATTGAGTCTTACCGTAAAACGTGATTTTTCATCCTAGGAATAATGTTTGCGTTGAGTTACTTAATTTGATGTACAGTATGCTTGGTTGACGGCTTCGGCTTGTAGATGAACAATGCGTTCACGCATACAGACACGAAAAGAGACTCTGATGCATAATATTATTATGTGTAGATAGTTGGAGAAGATGATTCATTAACACCGTAACACGCACATGCAATCATTAAGATTTAATAAATTTAAAATCCAATAATATCAGAGTTCAATCTTTTCATTTCAAATAATCCAAAGAGATTTTAATTACAACTCGCAAACAAGTTTTCTCATTTTCTTCTGTTTCTATTAATGAATCTTTTGTTCTGATGTATTCATTATTCGATGGAGCCTTCTCAGTCAATAATTTAACATTTCGCCCAGAAACTTAGTTAAGTAAGTGTAGTTTTAAGTTACGTTATTAATAGACGGAATCGGCCAAGCGTTAAGTTACTAGGGTACGACGTACACAAATATACCCACTCGGACACATTTGAATTATAAGTTTTCGGAGACTTCATCATTTAGTTGAGACTGAAATGAAGTTACGTAAAAGTCTATGTAATTTAGCGATTCTTATCGAAATAGTTAAGAAACTCAGAAAGTACAATAAAGAAGCTACAACAAATTGCCCATTGTTCATCAAGGATATTTAAACTTACATCACAACCTTCAAATCACACTAGCTTCAATTAGTGTTTATTGAAATTACTGTGTGCTCAGTAAAAAACCGGCTAACTACGAGTTGGACTCGCGCCCCGAGGGTTCCGTATAAACTTGTATTTTGATATTAAACTACATATTTACGGTTTTCAGGTTTTTTCATTATTTTTTACTTAACGTGTGCTGTAAGACATTGCTTCTTGACAAATTTCAAGACTCTAGGTCAACGGGAAATTACCCAATAAGTTTTGATTCCCTTGTGAAATCGCAAAATATGCGACTTATACGGTCATATCTTTTGATCGCGTTGACTTACAAGTTTGATTTTTGTCAGAACAGAGTTTGAACAGACTTGAGTATTTGATATTAATTTCAGGTTGATACTTCTACGCGTTCCTGAGAAAAAGGGTCACGATAGACGGACAGACAGACGGGCAACAAAATAATCCTATAAGGGTTCCGTTTTTGCCGACTGAGGTACGGGACCCTAAAAAGGCAGAAATAAAATGCTTAAAATGCGATATATGCGTCTGATTTAAAAAAAAATAACTTATATAGGTTTGTAAAAACTTATATAGGAGGTGCTCGTGGCTAAATAAGAACAACCGCTCGGGTCGATCTTTAGGTTAAGCCGTGCTTACCAAGGTTGGTCCGTGGATGGGTGACCACCCATTGCATACCGAGTTTCCTCCGTGCCTCGGAAAGCACGTTAAGCCGTTGGTCCCGGCTGTCATTTGTAGATCTTTGACAGTCGGTACAGGTAGTCAGTGACCCGAAAATCTGACAACCAGTCTTACCAAGGGGTATCGTATTACCTAGCGCTAACTGGTATGTGGAGGTCAGATAGGCAGTCGCTCCATGTAAAATACTGGTATTCAGCTGCATCCGGTTAGACTGGAAGCTGACCCCAACATAGTTGGGAAAAGGCTTGGCAGATAATATAGGTTTATATACGTCTTTACCACGTCTCGTCACTACAACGACAACAGTAATTTTCCTGGGGAGAGACAGAGCTATACAGGTGGTCTAGCCTCATCTCTTTTCCACACTGGAATTACTCCTGCTTAAAGACGTCATCGAATGCCACCTGTTCCTTTTCGCAAGTTAATCCCACTCAATTCGTACTAAACAATCATTTAACGCGAACCTTTCATCCATTTGATGTTACAGTATAAAATAAACTAAATATAGCGAGCAGTAAATGACAAATATATTCATGACACGATTTTGAACTTGTATGACTAGTGAGCGGTGTTAAAACATTTAAATGATTCTATCTATATTCTAGATGTAATGCGAATTATTCATCATTGTAAGGTATATAACACGCACAAATTATTCGTAGTGAATTACAACTCTATCCGGGCCGCATGTCTTTGCAGATTAATGTTGTCTACCAGTTGGCACCTATCTAGATAGTGGCTTCTTAGTAGGTACCGCTTGCTATCTTCATCAATTTTGAATATGTGATGAATTAGACAAGCATAAGCCTAAATGTTCCCACTGCTGGGAAACACGGCATACTCCTCTATAAGAGAGGGAATAGGCTATGAACCACCACGCGGGCCCAGTGCGGGTTGGTAGATGTCACATGTCTTCGAATAATTAGACAATAATGTAAAATTATATTTGCATGCCCTAAAAAAGCAAAGTATGTTTTGCCCAAACAACAAATTTTGACAACTGGTAACACCTGTTTTTAAGCAAGACGAAAAAGAAGAATATTCTTATTCATTGCCATCAACCTCGTGTAGGTTTCTGTCAGCATCTTGCAATAACTGTTATAAGAGATTTCCTAAAAGTTTGCTCAACTCCTCACCCAAAACTTATTATGGAACTCCTCTAAATAAAAAAACAATAATAAATGACTAATATTTTTTTTACTTTGCAGCGTTTAGGTGAGACTTACATATTATATCTACTGTCCAGCAATTCACAGTCTGATTTGAAGGCTACAAGACTAGTGGAAGACCAAAGAAACGATGGATAGACTGTCTGAAAGATATCATGGCTAGAAAGGGGGTGATTCTGTGATTCGTGAGATGATTACGAAATCAGCAGTAGGTATGGAAGAAAAATATATGAGGCGCGTTTGCCAAGGTTGGTCCGCGGATGCGTAACCATCCATTACATCGCGAATTTCCTCCGTGTCTCGGAAAGCACGTTAATTATTAAACGGGTTTGTCCCAGCTGTCACTTGTAGATATTTGACGGTCGTTACAGGTAGTCAGTGACCCGAGAGTCGGACAAACAGTCTTACCAAGGGGTATCGTATTACCCAGTACTAACTGGGCTGTGGAGGTCAGATGGGCAGTCACTCCATGTAATTTACTGTTATTCAGCAGCATCTGGTTAGACTGGAAGCAGGCCCCAACATAGTTGGGAACAGGCAGATGATGAGCTTACGGTAATAATCTGCAATCACCACGTCACCATGCTCAGTTATGATGTCATCAACCAATGGGTAATTTATTGCGTTTATCTTCTAACTTACACCACACAGCTCTCCCCGAACTACAGTCATCCCAAAACAAAATTAGCACACACTTGAGGGGCTGCTTAACAAACGGCCTTTAACTCAATGTTTACGCAAGCAAGAGTTTCTTATACTTTGCATCTACAACCCTTTATTAAACATTTATATTCACGCCTCTGTTAAAGGGTGAAGGGTAGATGCCCCTCTGTCTGCTTGAGCACGTTAATGAATTTAGATGATTCAAGTGCTGAAATGACTTCAATTGTAGCAATGTTGGAGTACTTTACTGTCTTCAAGTAGAAAAAAAACTTCAGAGAGAAATGCAGAAGGCAGCCAAATGATGACCATCTCTGAACATTTTTTGTAAAAGTTTTGTTAAAAATATGTAAGAAGATCTCAAGAAAAAGATAATTCTATTAGATACTGCCCACCATAATAATTTGTAATATTTTTCAAGTATACGTAAATTACACCTACGAAATGGTAATTATATAATTATTTTTTGGGCATGCATGTGAACAAGTTATCGAATTAGAGACGCGCGAAAGTATGAAAAAAAAATTAGAAAAAAAAAACTAGTGTATTAAAATCCACAATGACCCTGATCAGGGTGACCAGAAGGTGAATGTGTCAAATAACAATTGCCTATCCTATTTGGAAGATATGGAATTTTACACTTGCGCTTATTTGGAGAACAATGAGACCATCATAATTTTGTGGTTATGCAAATATGCCCACGGTGACAGCCAAACCAGTAGCATTTTTTACCATACTTATGGCATTCCTTCAGACTGCCTCGTTGTTCTAGTGGTCGCAAATGCTTCTGCTGAGCATAATATCCTGGGTTCAACTTCCAGGTCGGGCAAAGTGTTGTCAGGTTTTCCCATCAGGAATTTTCCAGTAGCAGCACTAGCAGCCACGGAACGGAATCCAGATTTGTGCCCGATTAATGGCAATAGGCTCGCCCTCTATTTCATGGGACTTAAATATAATTGGCGAAATGGGGGTGTACTATTAGGAACACATCTGTCTAACCCGTTGGGGAGTACAGGCGTGTTGTTATGTTATGTACAAAAATGGTCTCAAAACAAACACAACTCGAATCATTTTCCATTATGTCCTTCAAAAATCCTGGCGTCTACTCAAACAAACAATTCAACATCACAATGCATATACCCACTGATCAGTGATTCCTGTCATCGCCAAACACCATGTAATACTCATTTCATTTGGTATTAAACCGTTTAGTATTACAGTCAAGTTTTTTCCGAGAACATTTGCAACGTAAACGAGATATAGTCGTATGTCTCGACCATTCAATGCAAATTCGCGATGACACATTGAGACATCGAGACATTCAATATCTTGATCATCGAGATTTCATAAACAACTTTATTTTACGGTTGAGTGACTGAATTCGGTCGACATGTTTTTTCGACGATGGGAATATAAAATTGTATGACATGATACTTTGGAATACCGTTGAGGCTTTTGGTAGTTTGTTTTACAAGTTCCCATTATTATTAGTAGCTTAATACGATATTTTAGGCACCCATAACATTATTAGTTTGGTCACTGGTAAGCAGATTTTTAATAAAATTATTATGTGCCAGCTTCATATCCTAGCACCACTGCCTCGTTTGTCAGTGATTGCTGAGCGTTACTGCTGATTATGAGCTCCTGGGTTTAAGATTAGAAGGAAATTTTCTCAGTAGCAACCTGGAGTCTCGATTGATATCTTGGATGGTTGGTGCCAATAGGTCCCTGTAACATGGGCCTTAAACATAACTCTAAAGGTATGTGTACAAATCTGCCCATGCAACAAATTCTTCAGACATTAGAGACGTCATATTATGTTATGTTAATGTGAGGTATTTTAGGAACTAATGACATAATTGATATGTCACTGTGTTAGGAGTTTTTAAATAAAATATAAATTATATGACAGTTTATTAGATTCATTTTAAACCAACTTAAGAACCAGTAGCCAAAACTTAACATACTATATGTTTGATAGGCTCTAGTGACAAGATTATGTCATTATCATAATAAAAACAGCAATAAATGGACGATACAAATGATGCAGCACACTCTCTCGACAAACAAACCAATCGTGAGCGCGATAATATCCATTACAAGCCTTCACTGTTGACGAATGATCATATTAGAACCCAACAGTATACAAACAATAAGAATCATAGAACAGAACACGAGGATCAATGTTAAAAACTTTATGTCAAGGGAATAAGGTTGAAATTCACGTGGTAAATTCGTTAGTGAAGAAGATTCATGACACGAATCAATACAACACAATGATCAATGGTACAATCTCTGTCTCAATCGAATAAGGTTCATAAGCGCTTGGCAAATTCAAAATGAAGAAGATGCAAAGTTTGTCTTCGTGAATGATCAAAATGAACTATGAAGTTGTAAAATGGTACCGGGCTGAGATGTACAACAATGTATGTGAGATAACGCATAACATGCGTTTACGTGGGATGCACACGATCGGATAATAGTTTTTTGTTTGCATGTTACAGTCGATAATCGGAATCGGATGAATTGTGAGTTGTCATGATGCTTTGTGGGTTTTTGTGAGAACCGATTTGGTTTTTAATAAATATCTCACTCTGGTTATCTGAGTCTCTGTATAATATGTTGACATGACTATTTATACGAAAAGTCTATGAGTGTGCTATTTTTTGGAATACCAATTTTCATTTTATAAAAAAAATCTTTTAAGAACCAGTTCAAATCGGAGTGACACAAATAAAAATAGATCAAAATCTCGAAAATAAAAAGCCACCAATGTAAACTGAGAAGTAATAAAACCTACATCCGAATTTTACGACTGATCTAATATCCTGAGAGGACAAGAAGTTGATAAAAGTCCCGATAGCTAGAACTAACTACGGCATTGTCTATCCGACGTTTCATCGGACGTGGGTGTCCGGTATCGGATTTTATTTTATGTTTGTTTGTTATGTAGCTCCAATAGCTGCTTTTTCCCACCATTTTAGCAAAAATATACAATGGAATGTAAATAGTGTATGTGTTTACGAGCATGTGACACCGTTCGTAAACATTTATGATTCCTGCGAAAAGCCTTCATCCTATTAATTTGTTTTGTTAAAAAATAAATATGCAAGGCACCTACTCGTTTTTTTTTCCTACCTACTTAGAACTGGGAATGGGCAAAAACCTGCTCTTGATTAGACAGATTAAACCTTTTAACAGTTCTTCCATTAGAAAGAGGGTTTAATAAAAAGAACCGTCTTTCAAGCGAAACCAAAATCATCATCATCTTCCTGCCCTTGTCACACTCCCATAACACTTGGGGTTTCTTCTAGGCCGCGTCATTGCTTCACATTAGGCGAGTTACGGCCAAACGCAAGCCTATTTGGCTTTGAAAAAAACCTTTTCTTAAGTAATCTCTGCTGTCAACCGTCACACTATAATTTACTCTTTTAATCAAAAATATAATAATATCTCTAGAGATTTTGATTCCAATTCCCTACAAGAAAATGGTGAGTTTGTAAAAACTCTGTTAGTTGGAACTGACCACCACACTGTGTATCGGACATATTGTGGGGCTTGGGTGTCCGGTGTCAAACTCTTCTTTTTGTTTGTGTCGTACCATCAATGTCTTGTTTTGTTCCAATCCAAACTATTGTTGATACACAATGAGAGCAAGGTAACACTGACTATTGAGAATTGAACTGCTACAATAGTATTAGTAGTACAAGGTATAAACGGAGCCTTCACGAAGCTGAAACTTGGAACTTTGACCCCCAATATCTCCGTAACTAGAAGGTTCTCAGGTATGGTCTAGAACAAAAAAAACACCCAGTATATAGATCTTTTGGCGCGTGGTTGTCATCTTTTTTATACAATACAATTTCCACAGCCAATTTCAACAAATGTTTTCCAACAACACCTTTTCAATGTCATTCAAACGAAATAATATCCTTGCAGAACTATCAAAGCAGCAAAATTACATCTTCGTCTTTTTTATCTCTCAGGCATGCTGGTTTGGTTTCCTCACGATGTTTTCCTTCATCGAAGTCAGTTTTCTTTCTTTCTTTCTTTCAAGTGATAATTACACAATTCGCACATGAATCTGAAAAATCAGAAGTGCATGTTTTGGGTTCAAAGTCGAGACCCTTTGCACCCCTTGGCAGTCCGACGGTCACACCACTAGGATATCACTGCTAAAAACGAAACAGTAGCAACTAGAATAATTGTGTCGCAAATCATTATAACGCTATTAACCTCAAATACCCCAATAATCTCAACGATAACTGAAGCACACTAACATACAAACAAGCACGAAAAAAACTTTGAAACCTCGTTACGAAGTACATTTGAGTTATAATCGGATAAAAGCAACATCCTTACATTTATAAATATTACAAAAAGATCAAGAGGCCGCTAAGCTGTATGTGTTAGAAAAAGTAAAAAAATCTTCTGTCCCGCTATTCTCTCACACCTTACAAGTAAAACAAGTCATGATAGACTAAACGAGAATTGATCACCAAATTAACAAGGAAAGTAGAAACATCACGCGTTTTGTATTGGCCTGCGGGGGCGGCATGGGAACGGGGTGATAAGTCCGATACAACGAAAAAGGATTATGTTTGAACATGTCTTCAAGCGACATTAAGATGAGAATATTTTTATTGAGATGTATTTGGAACGATTCTTAGAAGTAAAGTACAAATATAAGTACATAAACTCACGGCTTTTTCCGTTGGGAGTACGCAGAATCTGCAGAACGTCAGCTGCATAAGTAGGTACTCGTACCTAGATATCTACTAAAGAAAACATCACTCAATTTAAGTTTAAAATATTCCCACATTATCACTTGATGATACAAAGATCGAATAAGATTCGAATCAGATCTGATAAGCCAGACATTATGACATATCTAGATCATTGGAAGAGGCAAAACATGCATACTAGACAACCATTAGGATGAAACCGGCCACCCAGCCTTAACAGCAGCTAAAGACTCGTGCAGACGACCAGACAGAACTGTTATTTGTGCGCAAAACGTCAGTCTAATTGCCTCGATCGTGACCATCCGAAGGCAATGTGCGAACGAAAATCGGTCCTGTGCCCATACCCCAACATCATTACTATATCCATCGCGGCATCGATTAGATGCCACATTTTGACAGGACATGTATAATCAACCCAATTTAACTTCAGCTACGTCATCATCAAACAAATTGCGAGATACCGCTTTGATCTGCCGCACTTTGATTTTGTTCTGTTCGTGGCAGAAATTATATTGCGAATCTGATTTTATTGGATGAATGAAATGTATTTGACGGATTATTTTTGTGGGAAAATGTTTATCTAGCAATACGGTAAAATAAACCAATAAATCTGTGTTTGGATTCTTACTTTCGCTGAAGCGAAGGGATTACGTCTGGAGAATCGGTTGCAAAATTTTCCTTTACCTTAGTTACGTCTTAGATACGAGTACTTTAATCACTAAACAGTTGGTCTTAAATTTTGAATCTTGCAGAATCCTATTCATCATTACTTTAAGTGGCTTTCAAAGCATTTCCTCGTCTTACGATGACTTTCAACAATATTGACATAAGTTTTCCAGTAGATATAACTTTCATCATCGTTTCGCTGAAAAAATAACATAAGTATTTTATATTACCCTATTTTACACAAGGAGTAAACGGATCCTTCACGAACCTGTCAACACAGCATTCTGTCAAAAAATATTGGTGGGAAACGACTTTTTTTTGGGGGTGAAGATTTACGTTTGACGCTGTAACGGACTCAAAACATCGTACTGATGGATGCATGAAATAGAGCGGGGGTCGTGGATGTATTTAAAGTAAAGTTACCGGTATAGCAATAAAAACTTGTATTTAAAAATTACTTGTGAAAAAGTTGTAACATTGACGCCCAATATCTCCATATATACAGAACAGAAAAATATATCGCAATGACTGACGGGAAGAACGAGTGCCTTTTAGCTTCGTTAATGGTATTTTTACACCCATTATGTATAGCTAAATTATTATGTCGATCCTCGGCTACACTCCAAGTTCTCGAATAACCCCTGTCTACAGTACACAACTATATTATATTGTAGTAATTATTTCCATTTTAATCTAAGTGCAAGTTTCGCACGTCCGTGGCTTCCTAAGCAATCGCTCTTGGCCCAAGTTCACAGTTTAGTTGCTCTGTCCCGCTACCCTCAGGTCAACTTGTACAAGACGCAGTTTCCAAGGTTGGTAACTTACGGAATAAGGGCAAACTTGTTACTCCATAACTTTGATTGATAAAAGGTGTGTTATATTTATTTTGTTTCTTCACCACAGTCACTGCCCTCGAAATGGTTATTATTATATAAATAATTCCTAGAATCAACAATTTGATGACAATATGATATGTGACCTTCTCCAACCAGTGCTGGACCCACGTGGTTGTTTACGGCTCATTTCCTATTGCAGAAGGAGGCCTATGTGCCAGCTATTCCCAAACGTTTTAGGCTGAATTATTTTAAAAGTAGTTTAATTGTAGTCCTCAAAACAAATCATGATGTAAATAGGTATCTAAATAAAGGAGCATTAAAATACTATAAGAAAATGAAATACATAAACACCAATAAAGCTGTCCAAAACAAAATAATCAGAAGAGAAATCCATCAAAAAATTGAAATATACATCAAAAAATAAAGTTTTCTCCAATCGTGCTTTGAATTCTAAATGCTTTTATTTATTGCCGATCAATCTAAACTTTACTAATAGTTCCAACCAAGGCTCAAATGTATGAATTTGTGAATATTTAAACTCCAAAGATTTTGAAAACTAAGCCTTTATCGAGACGAGGTTCAATCAATCATATTTTTTGTTAGAAATTGTTTGGGTGGAATATTTGAATATTAAAACAAAGAATCTTAAAATAAAATAAAATATATAAATAAATCTAGTCCCCTGCTGGATAAAGGCCTCCACCATAACCTTCAACTCTTATCTCCGTGCAGTTCTCTCAGACCAATCTCACACAAACTCCTCTAGATCGTCAAGCCAGCGTTTTCTAGGCCTCCCCCGGCAATGACGCCCATCTTCTGGCATAAACTGCGTGACGACTCTGGCCTACCGGTCCTGATGAATTCAACAGAAATGGCCCGCCCAATCCCACTTCAATCCAGACAATTTAAAATATGCAATGATAATGCCCTACGTCCACTTAATACAACCAAAAGACCACATACCACTACGGCTGACCAAGTATTTATAACAGAAACCCTGCAAATCATATTAAACTAAGATTTCTAAGAAGAGAGAGGCAAAAGCTATTGTTGGCATATTATCAGAAGCACCTACATCTGTGGTTCAAAATGTTATCATTCCCCTTATATACGCTAATGTCGATATAGCTGCGTTGAATCACGAAGTTGAAACAATACGTTTCCTACATGCTATTGTCTTTGTGTTGAAAGTAGATCCAAGTGATATTTACTTTGTTATCTTCGAAGGAGTTTTGTTTTCTAGATTTCTTGAAAGGATACATGGATTAAGAAATACTTTGTTCTCTAAAAGATCTAAACTCAAGAAGGAAATTCATGATATAAACTGGCATTAATGGTAGGGTAAAGACAGGGAAATTATTTGTAAGGCTTTTGTTACATGATGAACAAGGAATGACTGTAACGATTTAATACGGACTATTTAAGTTCGTTAGTTTTGCTAATCCATTTTTCTGATCAATGATGATGATGATCATCAATGATGTGTGAAATAAATTGCAATTTTACCAATATAATCCAAACTTTCGATTGTACACACGGCGGCACATGAAGCTGTACATTTCCAGTATAACTTGGCGTCGCTTTGTATAGATTTCCTATACAATGAGAGATCCGCATACACTTGTTTTTAATAACTGGATTGACCGTCGTGCGTACTACAAAATTCAAATTATTCTCTTTCCCACCTGGAAACTAAATCCAAGACCTCCAGGTCCGCATTCGATGTTGTTACGTCTAAAACAATGCTGCGATTCTGCACTAATTAGGCGACCTATTCATTGTCTTACCTGTTACATAGATTAAAGGTATTAATATAAGGTTTTGTAGTATTGTTAATGTTAGCCAAAGCTTGAAGCATTCCGTTGTTTGATTACGGAAGACTTTGTGCTTTATAAGCTTTGCTTTGCTTTAAAGACTGTCTGCAGTAGAAATCATGCAGCTGAATACCAGTATATTACATGGGGCGACTGTTTATCTGACCTCCACAACCCAGTAACTGGGTAATAAGATACTCCTTGAGAAGACTGGTTGTCGGACTTTCGGGATTCGGATCACTCGTAACCGTTACGAGTGATCCGAATCCCGAAAGTTACGACGTAACGACTGTCAAAGACCTACAAATGACACCCGGGACCAACGGGTTAACGTGCTTTCCGAGGCACGGAAGAAACTCGGGATTTAACGTTGGCCACCCATCCATAGACCAACCTCAGCAAGCACTGCTTAACCTTGCGGATCAACCCGTGTGGCTGTTAATATTCAGCTACGAGGGGCTCATCATTTGTTTTTAGGTATCACAGACCAGTTTATAATAATGGCTAGTTTCACCCCGCGTCCTTACCAGAGCGAACGGTTGCGCGAATACGCGACCACCGGGTTCATAATTATAATCTCTCATTTAACAGTCGTGTGTTCGCTTGACGATCATTTTGGTTAGGTCGCGACCATAAGCTGTGTTATATTCTAATGACTTTTATTTTGATGATCATGACCATGAGACTATAATGGAATATTTAAAGGACAACCATTATCACTACCTTTCGAATTTAATTTGCTATTTCACAATACCACCTTCCATATTAACCCTCAAAACTTCAGAATTAAATTCACTACTAATGAGTTTCAAACAGGGACCGTGGTCCACATACACTCGATCATTGTCAAAAATGACAATCGTAGTGCGATAGTGGATGACTTTCAAATAAATTCAACGTTCATTAGATTCGCTTGCAGGGGACTACTCAGTGTAGAACTAATGTTTTAGATTCAACCATTAACGCGATCCAGTTTGTGATTTGTATGGGACACACTGCTTGAAAAGTTAGTCAGCCAAAATGTTTCATCAACTTCTTCCTTTCTTTGTAAACCAAAATTAATTCTGCAGGGCCTTTTTATGAAATCTAATTTTAATACAACGTATTCAACAGCTTCCTCGATTCATATCTCAGGTCGGGCAAAAAGTGCTATCAGGTTTTTCTGTTAGAAATTTGTTCAATAGTAGCCCGGAGTTTGGAAGTTGGCGGTATGATATCCCCGTGACTCGGAGAGCACGTTAGGCCGTTGGTGTTGCGCCTGATCTCACTCCGGTCGTGTCGGATTGCCGTCTCATCGGACTATTAGAGTAAAAGGAACAGAGAGTGCACCTGTGCCTGCGCAAGCATTTGTGCACTATATCTACCACGGCGATGCGATGGCTAATCTCGACTAAGATTGGCCGCCGTAACCGAAAACGGTCAGGAGGACTATTATTATTATTCTACAGCTGTTAAATGCTTGTCTTGAAGTTTATCAAGTTTAACTCTTGCTTATTAATCATTTATGGATATCTTGTGAAAATAATTTTAGGAAAAAAATCACCAACATGGTCTGTAAAAACGTTCCTTAACACAAGACGGAGAGATAACCGCCTATGCCCAAACCCAACAGCCTATTATGTAAATCTGTGTCATTACATTGCCATTTTTAACTGATCTACATTTAGTGTGACGAAATTCCCGTCAGTATGTCCCACAATTATGACGATGAGTCAGCAATCTGAAGTAATGCGCGTGTGGATGTATGGGGTTGCCATGTGAAATTTATTAAAGTACGTAATTAAATGAGTAATATTCCTGCTGATCTGATATAAGCTTCTCAACTTGGTGTAGCCGATATTACTTACTTCAAATACGGGAAATGAGCCAGAAGAAAGGGGAGGCATATACCCAGCAGTTTTTAATAATAATATCTTGGGACAACCAACACACCGCCATCTGATCCCAAACTAGGCAGAGCCTGTACTTTGGCAACCAGACAACTGATAAACATACTTATATATTTCTAAATACATACATATTATAGATAAATTACACCCAGATATAGAACAAATAATCGTACTCATCGCACAAAGATTTGTCCTGTGTGGGAATCGAACCCACGACCTCCGTCCTCAGTCAGGGTCACTAACCACTAGACCAACAGGCCTACCAGTGGATGATTTCGACCTGTTATGATGATAATGATTCCTAGTGATCTGCTTTAAGCTACCCATCTTAGCATAGTTAATAGTAATATTACTTATTTAAAATTTCATTTGTTGTTCCCACATATTAGAAAAGTTAAAGGGATACAATGATAATTCAGATTCGTATCAAAATATTTGCGCAACCCACTGGTTACCCCAGTTATCCCTGTTATTTAGTTACAAACATTTTAATAGTATTTAGGCCCACGTCGGGATCGTCCAATTGTTGTGTTGTGTTTATAAATAAACGAACGGGCCGACAAAAGTAGAAACTAATACAGTAGGTACAACATACTGGTCCTGAACAAACAAACGTTAGAATAAAATTCGCAGGTTAGCTCGATTTTTGATGATGGTTGAATCCGGGTCACTTAAAGAATGTTAAAAATCTCGGAAACTAAAAATGATAGGTTAATGCAATAAATTGTATTGAATAGACAATGTCATCATCTGCCTAGCCTTTTCCCAACTATGTTGGGGTCGGCTTCCAGTCTAACCGGATGCAGCTGAATACCAGTATTTTACATGGAGCGACTGCCTGTCGGACCTCCACAACCCAGTTAGTGCTAGGTAATACGATACCCCTTGGTAAGACTGGATGTCAGACTTTCGGGCCACTGACTACCTGTAACGACTGTCAAAGATCTACAAATGACAGCCGGGACCAACGGCTTAACGTGCTTTCCGAGGCACGGAGGAAACTCGGTATGGTGGGTGGTCACCCATCCACGGACCAACCTAGGTAAGCACGGCTTAACCTAAAGATCGATCCGAGCGGCTGTTCTTATTTAGCCGAGCGCTATTGAATAGACAATGTAATACTCCTTAAATGAAAGTAATAAAAATATGAGTCGCCATACATTTTATTAACACAAAATTACATAAAGAAAAAAACTGCTGATCTCGCCTTAAAACAAAAATAGGAAACATGAAATTTTTGAACTTTATTACGATTTTCTTGAATACTTACTTGATTTTCTTTTATACTTCGTATTGCCTCCTCATGCTTCCATTACTGCGTTTACGCGGTTTGGCATGCTGTACACCAAGTTCCTTATACGATTTTGGGGAATATTCTCCCATTCCTCTGTGAGAGCAATTTTGAGCTCACGAAGCGTGATTGGGGGAGGGTTTCGTTGTTTTACGCATCTGCCTAGCTCGTCCCAAGCATGCTCGATCGGGTTGATATCCGGGCTGCGCGCTGGCCACTCCATACGAGTAATGTTCATCTCTTGAAGGTAGTCATTCACAATCCTACCTGTATGAGGTCGGGCATTGTCATGCATAAATATAGCATCCTCACCTAAATTGACCATAAATGGACCAACGTGATCATTGAGGATTTCTTCCACATATCTTACGCTAGTTAAAGAGCCGTTTTCTATGATCACCAGCTCTGTGCGACTTTCAGAAGAAATTCCGGCCCACACAAGTACAGACCCACCACCGTAGGCTACTTTTTCTTCGATGCATGCTTGCTTGAATCTTTCCCCTGGTCTTCGATACACTCTGTGTCTTCCATCGTGCTTGTAGAGCATAAATTTTGATTCGTCGGAGAACATATCTTTTGACCAATCTTCAATACTCCAATTTACGTGGCTCTGGGCATATCTTAGTCTTGAAATACGATGCCCACGCTCCAGTTTAGGGCCGTTTGCAGGTCTAAGGGGTTTTAAGTTAGATTCAGCAAGCCGACTACTTACTGTCCATGCAATTGGGTTACTTCCTCCGAAGCGTCGAAACTGATTTGTGAGTTCAGTTCCTGTGAGAAAGCGATTTCGAAGCATGGTGTTCACCAAGTATCGGTCTTCTCGTGCTGTGGTACAGTCAGCATCAAAAGTCGATGACCACATTCAGATTTTCAAAATCACTGTACATTATATCGCCCATAAATCGCTCAACAAGAAGGGCGCCAGTATTGAATGAACATCATTAAAGTTCAAAATTAACTGAACACTACTCGTCAAAGGTCACTGAACACCATTTTGTCAAAAATTGCTGATCGTTATAATATCCGAAAACATCATAACATTCAGTTTTACAAAAGTCACTGAACAATATAAAATGCTTGTTTTGGTTATCTAGTGTAATCACGACATCGTCCAAAAATAACTTAACATCATAAATAACAAAAGTTACTGAACATTACTTTGTTTCGGATACGTAGCGTGTAAACTTATACTATCAAAAGTAGCTGAACTGCAAACTAAAAAAGTGCTCGTTACTATCTTCAGAGTTATAAATCCAATCTTGTCCTATCCAAACAAAATCATGTAAAAAAAAAATATAGATTTAAAATTCGAATGTAACTTTCCAAAATAATTGTTTTTTTTTTGTCATAGTATCACCGAGAAATATTAGAAGTGCATAAGCATATTCCGCTTAAAAATTATTCCGTCGACGTCATCTAAGCTTTCTGTATTACGATTGATTAGTAACCTTATTTGTATATCTATAAGACTCACTATCAAAAATCACGCAGATTCTGTTTGAATTTATACCATCGACGTAATTATTGATTTTTTTAGTTCGATTGAATTATAACCTTATCCATAAAGCAATAAGACTCATTTTCAAAAATCACGCAGCTTCTGGTCAAATTCATACCGTCGACTTAGTTTATGAGTTTTATAGTTACGTTACGATTGAATTAGAACCTAATCTGTACACCTACATATAAGACTCATTTTCAAAATTCACACAAATTCCGTTTTAATTCAATTCTTTGGGAAACATAGTTGTGGGTATTTGAAAAACTGTTTTTTACCCTTTAATGTAAAAATTATATTTCTACTTAATTATCACATTGTATCGGATGTAGACCATTGCGGTTGCAATTATTTATGATCTATTAATATTGTATTAGTTATCAATTGCGCTTTAGTGACAAATAAACATTATAATGCCATTTAATGTTCATATTACTGCACATGAACTTCACAGAATAGTGATATTGCGAGAAGAAGGACTTTCTGTTGCCGAAATAGCTAGAGAAGTGGGAGTTGCTGTAAGTTATATTTTATTTTATGTATTTTGAGATTATATATAATTGTTACATACAAAGTTGAGAAGATGTTTTAATATACTATGAATAATATGAGATTAACACATACATCCAAATTGTTGTCTACCAAATTTTATCCAAATGTATTCAGTAGTTTTATCGTGATGATATCGTGATGACAAACATATAAACTTTGACATTTATAATATTAGTAACAAAGGATTAATGCCAAGACTTATAACCAACACACGTATTCGTCACACGAATGTTTGTCCTAAGTAGGGGTGGGGTGGGCATGTAATGGGTAGTCACCCATCCACGGACCAACCTAGGTAAGCACGGCTTAACCTAAAGATTTAATTTAATTTTGCTGATAATAAATAAAAGGGTGGCGATTTACATGTGCATGTGTCTACTTAATTTACTAAACACATATACCTACCGAAAAAAAATACACACATATATTAAACCCATAAAATATTTCATTTTGTTCAGGGACTTTCGAGATAAACGATGATAAGCTATTTTTGTCAAAAATTTGTTCAGAGACTTTAGAGACGAAGAATGTTATGCTTTTTTTACTATAACTTCGTTTAGCGACTTTTGAAAGTGATGGTCACCTACTTATGCCCTTTTATGATAATCATTCATTTCTGGCGCTTGTCATGTTGAGCGATTTAGGTATAATACGGTGTACAGCGATTTTGAAAATCTAAATGTGGTCATCAACTTTTGATGCTGACTGTACACCTGGTTCTGCCCGTTCCTGGTCTGCGTAGGTTAGAACCAGTTTCTTCGTAACGTCGGAGAACTCTTTGTACTGTTGACAGCGACACACCGACAGTCCTGGTTGTATCGCGCTGACTCCGGCCGGTTTCCAGCATTGTAAGTATTCTGGTGCATTCTTCAGGCGTAAGCGACATAATTTCAGCTTGAATAATGAATATAGAGCACTATCAACATGGTATAAGTACCCACATAAATGACAGATTACAAACAAAAGCAAAACCAAATGCTGTAATTTCGTAGTTCCATCTTCGAAAGTGGCCCTTTTTCAAATTTGATTTTTTTATGATATAACTTTACAATAACTAAGAAGTTTTAATACCTTCATTTAAGGAGTATTACATTGTCTATTAAATACAATTTATTGCATTAACCTAGCATTTTTAGTTTCCGAGATTTTTAGGATTCTTTAAGTGACCCGGATTCATTGCTCTCGAGTGTATAATACCTGTAATCCGCGAAGTTTAGGAGATGTTCAAATGCTATGGCTCATTTCACCATGTTTTCGTCAGTTTTGTTGATTTCTGTATGCTATGTTTTGACGATCAATAGGATTAGTAAGGCTCATAGGTACAGAGTTGCTGTCCGTTGCTGACACATTTACTTTTTTTATGCAAGACCTCCCGTGTGGTGTAAGACTACGAAACTAAACAACTTTTTTTCTACGAGCTCTTGAAATTCGCAAGAAAAATTGAACTTTCTGTAGGAATTGACGCGATCAGCTGATACAATGATGATGGTAAAACTAAAATAAAAAATTATGATTTTCCAAAAGTCATAGAACAAAAGCTGTTCAAGTTCATGGTCTGAGAGACACCATTTGCGAGATCTTGCGTGCGTTTGTTATGTTATACCCTATATTTAAATTAACAATCGAGAAAATCTAAAAGCATCTTAACTATCATCAACTTTACGTAACATTTTTTCTAGAACAGCTCTTATAGAAACAGAAAAAGAACTATAAAGATGGTGGAGTAAACAAACGGGAATCTTTGTTTTATTTTTAAAGTTGCCTTTATTAAATTTGAGAGTTGCAGCAGCCCTTGAGATAGAGGGGTGAGGTTTTATTAGGGGCGACTAACGAGTGCCGATAAGGAGGTATAATGCCCCTCTGTATCATTGTTGGTATAAGGTACAAGTTTCAGCGTAAACTGAGTATGTGTAAAAGCAGAAAGTATAATACCTACCGGTCTAGTAAAAGCACGTTAGGATTTTGTGTGCGTATTTATTTGAAGCTGATTGATATTGAATTTATCGTCAAACATAGTAAATTTACTATAGGAATGGATAATACATTTTAAACGGACTAGTAGGTAGCACGGGTCTACTCTAAAGTTTCATGTTTTTCGCGTCCATTTTGTTTTTATTTATTTATTTAAAATTCATGTACAATAGTGGTACTTATGCGGACTTAATGCCACAAGGCATTCTCTACCAGTCAACCTTTGGGTTAAATAAGAAAACATTGTGATAGGGTACAAAATTAATATCTAAAAAATAACTTCTTGTTTTCGAAAATTTATATACTTATATTGATACTAATACAATATATAATAATAAAATAAACTAATAAATATTTTAACAAATACTAAAATAAAAGACAATAATCCTAATAATAATTACCATGACTCGACTTCTGATTGAGAGCTATTTATCGTGACTTAAGTAGTGGTTACGAACTTTTCTTTTAAAAGTGAGTTTGCTTGTTTTTATAACAAACATTATTATATGAGCAAAGGTAAACACTAAAATATTCCCTAGAAGTGTTAAATCTGCAGAGAACTATATTTACGACTTCGCTAACCTTCAAATTTGAAAAACTATCATTTAGTTTACCCATCTCGCTTTAACCATTAAAATTGTACCACCAAACAGAGGGGGCAAAACCATCCACTGTTTAATCTCCAGTTCAATCTTGACTTAAATGAACACCTAGATGTTCCCCTGTATCGATTGTAGGATAGTGTTAAGCCACTGGTTTTGCTAATGAATTGATTTCCCGCTCTCGTCAATTTATAATGGAATTCATTGGATTCTGCACAGGGATTTCGACGAAATTCAAAGGGTTAACACGAAATAGATTTTGTTGTAAATTTGTTTTTCTTTTTTTGCTAAATAAATAGTTTTTGTGTAACTATTCTGTGTTTCGTGTTACGGTAAAATTTTTGGTTGCATTCGGAAAATATTTTGTTACTGTTTTAATTATAAATGCTATTTGTGTAACCAAATATTACTTTTCCTATTTCAAATAAACGTTTCCGTTTTACATATAAGATAACAAACATATAAATATCACATCTACAAATTGTACATATCATAACTATCACTACGAGTTTGTGTGTTTTAACTAGAATATTTTGTATCTTACTCGAAAAGACAAATTCAAGTTTTCTTACAATGAGAAGTTCTCATTTAGAAC
The DNA here is from genome assembly GCA_950022335.1 of Eurois occulta. NCBI lineage: Eukaryota > Metazoa > Arthropoda > Insecta > Lepidoptera > Noctuidae > Eurois > Eurois occulta. The sequence continues at coordinate 4,639,631 of OX465486.1, forward strand.
ATTCTTCTTTGCAACAAAATTGATAAATCCTCTACAGCACAAGAAAATCAATGTTACTGCACATGATTTAATTAAATCCCATTGAACCACCCATCCCCAAAACATCAAAATAGTAAATCCTACAAATGGGACGCAAACCATTAAGTTTTATATTTGTACAGTTTCTACTTGCTCCTTTTGACGATAAGGACTTCTATTATATTGATTGGGTATTGGCAGCAAGTAAGCCCCGTTGCATGGCAAATCCACATTCAGAATTCCCTATACTTTATGATGGTATAACACTAAAAAACCCTTATATTGTACCCCCTTTCCTATCTGTAATGGCTTCTTATCATCTTTATATACGTAAAGCCTGTCTTTTGGTAGAAAAACACGGCAAATGCATTGTCCTTCCCTTCGCTAAAAAATAAATCCTTCGTCGTATCTCTTTGGGAGATAACGTTAGATTTATTCGTATAAGGATGTCAATCTACCTACCTTTATAGGGCCTGACGATTTTTTTTCTTTATTGGATTAGGGGCTAAAAAAGGTGAACACTGATAGTGAGGGGGTATTTGACTTTTCTGATAAGAATAAAGACTGATTCGTTATTTCCTCAATTCTTGGAGTTATTGACATCCTTGAGATGTTACATAACATAACATCACACCTGTAATCCCTGAAGGGTTAGGCAGAGGAACAATAGTACACCCACATTACGCCATTTATGTTTTAAGTCCCATGTAGTAGGGGGCGAGCCTATTGCCATCAACCGGGCTGATGAAATTCAGATTCCGTGGTTGCTACTGAGAAATTCCTGATGGAAAAACCCAATAACACTTTGCCCGAGCCGAGAATCGAACCCAGACCGTCTTGCTTATCAATCCCGCTTGGGACCATTGGACCAACGAGACAGATGTTTCATCTTTAGCTATAATTATCCTAAATATCAATCACATCAGGCAACAGTTGTCAATATTGTCCATTACTCAGGCTCTAGTTTTGGTTTTCAGCAGGACACACATGCACCTTTTTCGTCATGTTTAAGAAAGTGTGCACCTTCCGATATTATGTGAACGTGGACGAGCTTCAAAACTAGACAAATGCGAGTTCAACTCGCGTGGGTTCCGTACGTTAATTATCTAAATTATGTCAGTTGTTTTAAATCTGATTTCTTATAGCTTTTCCTGTAATCTAATTAAAATATATATATTTGCGATGCTCACAATGAGCCCTTTTATTTGAGATGTAACACGATATACTTTGTAAAACTTTTTCTTTCATTGTCTAATTAACCCCTCCTAAAGTGGCTCCCATGTTTAAAATTAATTAATTTACGTTACACGTCAGTATTAGAGTCACCGACTTACTTAATATATGTGTACCAAATTTCAACTCAATCGGTCCAGTAGTTTCGGAATAAACTGGCTGTGCCAGACGGACAGACAGACAGACACGCGAGTGATCCTATAAGGGTCCCGTTTTTCCTTTTGAGGTACGAAACTCTAAAAAGTATGGGAGGATCGTAACAAGTGGCGTTCTGTAGTTTCTGCCCATCCTTAAGGGAAAAAGGAGTTTATGTACTTAAGTAAACGAAGACAAATGCTGAATGATCCTATTCTATTCTACTAATATTATAAATTAAAATGTGAAAGTTTGTGAAGATTTATGGATGTCTGGATGTTTGATACTCTTTCACGCAAAAACTAATGAACGGAGTTTGATGAAATTTAGCACACAGATAGTTTTTAACCCTTCCCTCTCATAGAGAGGAGGCCGTGTGTCCCAGCAGTGGGAACATTTTAGGCCGATTATGCTTATGCTAGTTTTTAACCTAAATTAACACAAAAGATACTTTTTACCCGGTAGTACGATCTTGTGGGACAATTATCGAAGTCCATGCGGGCCAAGACGCAGGCATAAGCCTATATCCTATAAAACAATGCAGCAGCTAATCCTAAGCGATCACGAAGCTAGATGTAAAGCCTGTCGAATTGGGTAACGCAGAAATTAGTCCACAACCATTGGATTGCCCAAATCTATGTTGAGTGAGTTATCTAGTGAGGCAAGTCCCGGCACGTGCACTACCATATTGGGTTACAACCCCATCGTCTGCAAGCTTATAGTATCTCGTGATAGTCAATTGTTTTGTAAAATATGTGCCGGTTGATAAGCTAGTGTTGAGTTCGCCAATATTGTTATGGAGGTTTTTCAAAGTTTTATTCAAAAGTGTACTGACTCCCTTTGAATTAGAAATTTGGCAAGTTTAAACTTTAAATATGTATTACAACGGTAATCGCATGGGAAAAAAATTGACCATAACATCACTCACGTATGCCCCAATTCTGGGTAAAAGTGTTTTGCACCTTTTGTCTGTTATGTTTTAGTGCCATTTAAAAAAAAAAAAAAAGTTTTCTAAGAATTTCTCTTATTGAAAATTGTTCATTTGCTACTTACTATCAATGTTCTTTAAAAAAATGTCAATGTACGTTTTATTTGAATATCATTGTCGTGAAGCTATTAGAACCAAGATAACATAATTTGATAAAGATCATAATAGGTATCATAAAACATTTATTTGCTGAAACCTTTTTGCTTTCAACTCAATGAAATTCGTATTTTTTAAAAGAATTTAAAGTGACACTCAATACAACTAATTCAAAGAAAAAGCTATTAGATGTAAATAAAATTGCGATCAAGTTTACATTTTAGATATTTCAATATTCTGAATTTTAAAAGCATCTTGTAAGTCAATTGCCTACTGATTTCTGATGAACCTTTTATCTTTTTTTTAAATAGCAACCCAGGTTCGCATGGAATTTAACGATTTTAATACCATCGAGACCTCAGTAGGTAGCATTTTTTTTTAATTTTAACATTATATAATTATGTCGAAAAGAGGTGACTGCTGAAGTGAGTAATACAGAAGAATGGAAGAAGAAGACGTGCTGCACTGACCCCAACTAAATTGAGATAAGGGCAGAAAAAATGATGATGATGTACAAAATAACCTTTCGGAATAAATTCACTGAATGATGTTGGAAACCGCATCAGAATCTCTGAAGTTCAGAAGAAACACGGAGTCATATAGACATAAACAAGAAGCTATGTATTTCGTTTTAAATTATTTTTAGAGATTATTTATTATCTATTCTTGTTCTGAGCGTAACGATGGCAATCTAAATTGTATCAGCCCAGAACTTAGCTGCTAATTTGGCGCTTTCAGTAGCGTCCATCCACAAACAACAAGACACGCAGGACACGATATTAAGTGCCCCATCGTTTCAGAATCAGAATCAGAATCATTTATTCGTAAACATAGGTAATAATTACAAACAAGATCTGAAAAATCAGGTAGTGCGCTATGTTTTGCCAATGGACAAACAAATTACAAAAAAAAAACACCAACGATTATATGAGTGGGTTTACAATAAAATTATTAACGTAACTGAACATCCTAATAATATTATGATTGTATAAACATATGCAAACAAGTTAAATTTTATTATTCATAATCAATTTCATTTTCATTTCATGTCAAAATTTAAGTCAATAGAACAGCACATTTACACTCCAGGGCAGAGTCATTAATGAATCTCCACCTGAGCAGGTTTTTCTTACTGCGACCAACCTGGGTCCGGAGTCTATTCAAAGACTTCCAGGTCAGCCATGGGAACTCATTATATCTATTATGTATGTACATTTAAAATTAATTTTCTTTTAATATTATTTGCTTGATTTTAACAAAAATTAAAAATACTTATTTAAATAACTTTTAATTTACATTAAACCATTTTGGGTAAATGGGTCTTATGAAATGTTAGCTGGCTAGTCAGGCACGTATAATAAAAAGATTTGTTCTTGTTTGTACATACAGTATGTTAGAAACAAGTACAACAAACTGTTTCCAATCTTCTTACAAGTACAAGTATACAGGGTGCGGTGAAAATTCTTCAGATTACGTTTGCAGATTTTGAAAGCAGAGACATTATAAACTGGTGTTACTCAATTAACAAATTAGCCACATTTTTGTTGCATTTGATAAACCTTGTTGGAGAGGAAGGTAATTGCAGCATAACATCTTGGGTTACCTTTGATAGTAGTGTCTCTTAATGTCCTTGCGACTTATACCAATGTACTTTTAAACTACTTAATACAATATTTTAGACTCTGAGACTTCTATTTTGTAATTATTGTTTCTATATCCAAAAATAGTTCCATAATAAGAACAAAAAATCGGGTCTATTGAATCTACTGCTACTGGATTGCTTCTATATTTCCCAGACTCCCCCTCTATCCAGCGAGCAACAACAGCCTGTTCTAGCGGACTTCACGGCACTAAAACTGCGGGAGGTCATAAAATAAAAACTGTTTACTTGGCCCGAAGATAACCAGGAACAAAGTTCCTTGATAACTTTTTATTTCCTACGGGTATAAGCAGGTAAAGCAGCCCAGTGTAATCCGTACAACTTCAGAAGTTGTATTTGTTTAGAGATTTCGTTCAATTTCTTTGACGTCTGAATTTGGTGGGTTATGCTCCCCTAGTTGAAGTGATTTGTTGTGTCAATATTGAGAAAAAGTGTAATCGATATGATAGGTTTGTTTGTTTATGATCATAAGCTCATCCTAAAATAAATATGAATAGGCTTGACATTAGTCCAAAATTGTGGTGATAGTGTCATAATCGAGATTGATAGCCATGGCCCGTTTTACAGATTCGGTCGTCTTATCAAATTACTATCTTAAACCGACGATAAGGCTTATTAACCTCATCCATTAGTAACTAATTAACAATGCACTAACTCTCCATATTATTAAGACAAAAAATAATCTCACAGAGAAACGACATTCCTCACGCTTATTAAGCCGTAAGGACGTGAACAATGCGAGATAATTCTTACCTGCGGAGATGAATCATATTTACTGTCCCGCCGGAACGCGGGGCGCCCGACCAACTCCCTACAATAGCCAATAAACACACCATAAAATATGAAAAGGCCGCACTAAAAATGCCATTATTGTTTGCTAAATGTCCACCTTTTGTTAAATGAACCTGTCAAATGTTTCATGCACATACGTGTCACAGGGTGTCGATCTGATGCCGCCATAACTCTTTTTATGACGCAATAAAAAATCGAACTTGAATTCTACCGTACACTGTACACATTCGCACTCCATAAACCCCGTGACACGTTAATTGCGTGCTATGACTTACGACTTTTATGGAAATAGTACACAATTCGCTTTTCCCTGGTGTAATTTATTCCTCTTTTAGGGAATCGTTCCTGCGATTAATCGCAATATCGAACCTGGCCAGCCGTTATTAGTACCTACAATAGTTGCCAAGGTGTTCCACCCCTCTATAAATCTTGTCTAATTTGTGTGTAATTACAGAGCGGTACAGTTCCCGCTGTAACAAGGAGTGCGTAGCAGCGGGGAGTAACCGGCACGTGCTTACGCGTGCTCCACTAAAGTCCCTCGCCAAAAGGACACATCACTCAATCTCATGATATCGAAAATTATGCCTTAGTGGCTGCAAGTTATGAAACAAATTTCAGTGCCAGTAGTACTCAAATATAATTTGAAGATGTTTCCAATAAAGCTTCAACTAATTTCGATGCTACGTTCAAGGTGGAAGGTACAAATTACCCTAGCAAAATAATATTTATAACGACCGAGGCTCAAGTTTTGATCACTATTAAGTAACGCTGCAAACGCGTTGAAAGGTCGATGTTAAAATTTAGTAAATGTGTTCTTTGACCCCTCGGTGAGATGATAATTTTAATATGTAAAGTATGGGGGTGCACTATTTCAACAATAATAATTTAAGTTCCGTTATTATTTTCTAAGCCCTCGTGTTCACAGCAGGAGCTCGGACGTTGTAAAGACACATTTTTATTCATATTTATTCAAGAAGGGTAGCTTGTTACGTTTGGAATCGCCGCAGTTGACTGCACGTATCGCGAAAACGTCGCTTCCTTGAAAATATAGTTATTCCGAATACAAGACTCGACACTTCGGAGTAGAATATTTACCGCCAGATGGCACAAATCTTTTAATCCAAATGATCCCTTCATAATTAGCGCACTCAACTCTATACGGCCAAATAAATCCTTTCTACGATTGCCATTTCAATACTACAAATAAATCTACGTCGTGTACTGCATTCGTTGCTAAAATACGTGTGCAGTAGTGGAGTGTGACGATCGCAATCAAAAACGTATCTTGCCAACATTGTTTTAGCATTCAAAATGGAATACATACAATTTTTACAGTTGCAACCCCAAAAAATATCGTTTCGAGTGTCGATCCGAAACTGTACACCATTTACGAGCTTGATTGAAATTTTGCAATCAACAGGGGGAGTGCTATGATGAAATTATTCGTGTATATTTTTTCCCTCAAACCCGCCGACATTGTTCCTTTATAATGGCCCTTCGGAATAGAAAATTTACGGGGGATTTAAGATTGTAATCACGGGCCACTCGGTTGTTCAAAGTGATTACGGTGCAGATAAGGGCCTGGAGCGAAGCTGGTCGTCCCACGCGAGATGCATGCCGCTATATGTATGTCGGCCTATCTGTGATGTTAGCTTGTATCTGACCTGGCTTTGTTTTAGTTATCGCTGTTCGCAAATTCGTATTTGCCTTGCATGCTGTAGATTCTCCAGAAAACAATTATAGTTCGTAAACTAAAATTCAAATATTTCGTGCCTATAGCAAACTCTAACATAGTGTCAGATATCGCTTTTCCATTTCTGATATTCCAGCAAGACCTGAATTTACATTATTATTTATCTACCTAGATTTTCTTCAACAACTTGCAGCAATATTTTCCGAAGATCGGATGCTACTTTTACATAAAGAACTCGCGTCTAACACGAACAATAAGTTTATAATTTGAATTGCATGACCATAGGTCGTAAGACCTCACTTCATATGCGACCTACTAACTGAAATATTCATATAAAATCGTTCAATATGACAGCATACGTTGTTCCATCAAGTGCTGAGCAATTCAAGATGGATGTATAAATCGTTGAACAGGAAATTGGTTGATTTCAGTGGTTTCCTTGCGACTTCGTCGGGTTGGATTTTGTGCAGTGTCTAGGTATACCAATAAAAACATCGAGAAACAAACTTTTACAATAAATTCAGTATAAGATTTTAGACCCACCAGCATCACTATAAAAAAATAGACATGGTTAAAAAAACACTTTGCTTTTGCGATTGTCCGCGACAATTTCAAATAATCCCGGATAAATTACGGTTTATGAATAGTAACCCAATATTGTAACTTTAAATGCTTTTTGACTATTATAAACATGTCGGATTGTCAGGATTTATTCCGTTAGGGTCGTACATCATGTGGGCAGAAGATAGGTTTCGTGCAATGAAAACACACTGGGTACAACACAATGAATCGGGGTACAGTTCCAAGACGTCTCAACTCCGCTGCGATCGGACACTCAAATGTCGTCGTCGCTTCGAGCTGTCAAAATCAGGGCTCTGTAGAAGTACGCTGTGGTGTTGGTAGACTTGTCAGTAGGTCGCCTGGTGTCACCACTGGCGTACTTGCGATTCATTTTAAGCCCGTACCAATGACCCGATCCGAAAAACATAATATTTACCTAGGTACTAAACAAATGAATGCAGTAGCATTTCAAAATGTTACACAATAAATAGGTACCATTAAATAGGAGAGAACCCGCGTAGCCCACACTTCAAATAAAATTCTTACTAGCGATGACCTTACTACGATAAGAGGGCAGATCTCAAGGCAGACAAGTTAAAATTATACGAGACGTCAAGTGTCAAATTGGACATAAAATACTGATGCAACGTGCTTACTTCCGATGCAAAGCTATCTCTACATTAAATGACGATCGATCCTTATCAATAGTAATGATATTACCAGTTTCCATCAGAAATGGCCCGAGTGGGATGACCAACTTGGTATTCTAAATTCTTGCATTCAAATCTGGATATATATTTTTTTAAGGAAAATGAATTTGTAAAAGCATCTATATATACAAATGTATGTAAATTAACATAACAAGCAGTCCATAGTTAATTTTAAGGACGAACAAGTTTTACGAGGCATATTGAATCGCACTATTATTCAGATTTGTATGGGGGCACGCACTACAACGACAGATATTGTAATTTGTTTGTCACAACACAACGAGATTCCTTTCATTATGCGTTCGTGCTCCATAAAATATGCATCTGAAATGAGAAAAATGTGTCGCAGTGTCGCGAGTTTCGGTATTGGGGACAAAACAGCTTATAACTGCATCAACATCTATCCCAATTTGGGCCATGTTCAGTTTAAATAAAGTGCAAAGTCCAGTGTGTCATATATCTCAGTTGCGATGTCTTCCACAAAATGCGTCAAAGAATCATAATCTCGGCTTCCAGTGAGTTATACACACGTCGTCTATTCACATTAGTTTTAGAAATATACAGTAAACACACTTTCGTGAAAAAGTAAGCAATGGCATCTGTTATTACTTTCAGTCAGTTCTATTGTTGCTTGAGAGAAAAAGTTTCTGCGTAGTGAAAATGATGTCTAGTAGAAGTTTTTACGATTTTTCATGTCATTAGCAAAAGCACGAGTGGAGATAGCGTTCGTATCTACTCGTAAATTCTGCCTTTCAGGTTCTATATCTTGACTTTGTAACAAATGAATTTAAAATTATAAATGTAACTTAGGGCTATCTAACGCCGAGGTCTATAGACGTCACTTGGCACATGCTTTATCTTAGACCTGTTTCCATTTCTATATTGCACTTGTCTTGTAGTTTGACAGTTCAGTTTAAGTTTCTACCGAAGCATATTTTTTTATTTCAGTTACAATAATTTTCCGAAGGTCCTTTTAAAACTCCCAACAAACCATTATCCGGATTTGATATTAAATTAAGTTCAGTGTTAAAGACGCCACTTGCTCAAGTATTTCACACGTAATCCCACACACCGTTCATCATTACTTTTAATGTGGAACTTGGAATCGAAATAGCGCCATTACGTAGACTTAATGCCGCTCCACATTCAAGATTAAATACCTGGTAACTTGGTTACCGCCATGTACTAGTATAATCGCAATAAATTTGGATAAACCCCGCTTGTATCGAGAGTACAGAAATGAGAGTAAATCAAGTCAGATTACTTATCTCTTTTTGTTTCCAATATTGGTAAGAAGGTAAGAAAGACATGATAATAGTATGAGCTACTTATCAGCCCCCGTAAGTTGTAAGAGTAAAATATGGGAAGCGGTTCACTTCTGTGCTCGGGAAGTCCTTCGGCAGAAACTGGTTGGGAGCGTAGACCCATATTGTGACTATTAAGGGCAAGGGGCGATGTCATACTGATCACTTTAATGTCGCAATAATGAAATATTGTTTGAGTCAAACAAGCAACAGTGCTTCTGTTATTGGCAAAATTTGACCATTTGATTTGCAATTTTAATTGAAAGAAAGAAAAAATATTTATTTGTTGCAGGGATAATTATGATGTGCATACAAAAAAAAATAACAATAATCATTAAACAAATAACAAATATTATAGGAAACACAAAAAAAAATTTCATCTCGTCTATTGTCATTCTGATGACATTGAAGTTGTTTCTACGCTTTTAAATGGCTGGTGGTCACTATTTATCAGGATATCTGCAATGGCAGGGGAATTGCGAATTCCTTGCCATCCTAGGGGCAAATCTGAAATGTCTTATGTGCTTATAGAGGCAAACAGTCATGCTATATTTGGTCCAATACAGTAATAAACTGCAACTTATTCTATTTTTTGAGCCTTTTCTAACAGTACATTACAAAAATCCTTAAAATATAACCCCCTAACATAGATATAAGCCAAAACTAGTCCTAAATAAAATATAAATCAGTCGATAAGCGTAAGTGGTTTTATTTTAATGGGTCATAAAAGTTTAGCCGGTACCACCGATAAATAATATGTTTATCCTTAGAAAGCGGCCATAATGATGGCCGATGCATTATTATAATGGCCGTGTTGATTTGTAAGTACGAGTAAAACTCGGTTTAAGCCCAGGAGCGGTTAAGACATTCGGGCGACATACGGGTGAATGTATGCTCGAGCAGTGGAATAAGTTTTAGAAACTTTAATGGTTGATTTTTTTTAAATGGCAATGTTTTAATATAACATTTGTTTGCAATAGGAAGTGAATTAATAGTTGGAGGCTGCCAGCAACTGAAACAAATTGAAAGCGAACTTATTTTTCTGCAGTAAGTACCAATGTAATCCTTCTTTGGAAATTATACTTGGTTTAATTTAATTATACAAGGAACAGCATTGTCTCGCTTTAAGTTATCAAAAAATCACAATGGGTCTTATTGTTATTTCTTTAGAGATTTTTTCAAATAAACAAACGGGACATTCAGTCAAATTGAGAGCATTCCCTTATTTGAAATCAGTTAAAAGTAAACCTACTGTTTAAATCTATGTAATTAGATGTGTCTATATTACTTTACCACGCAATACCTTCATTTCTATTATTTGAAACCATAGCAAGAGTAAGTTTGATATTCAGTTAGTCTGCTCAACAAAACTTACAGCCGTATGTCCTCAAATTCATAAGCTTGTACTTATACATCATTCAAGGCTTCTGTTCGACTGTTCCCCTACATACACCATAACCGAGCCACTGAGCCACTGTGGGGGTTAATTTTAATTCAGTACTGGCAGGCTCACCACAGTAGTTGTTACCTACTCGTCGTAAAATATATAAGCGTTCTAGAGAGTAGAGACTCCACATCTTTTGTGAACTTTATTGTCTTTAAGACGATTAGTAGTCTGTGTTCTTGCCGCTTTATAAGCTTCAAGAGGAGGTGGTGACATGGTAGATTGGAGAGTCAACTCACTGCATGAAGGCTTTAAGGTACAGGTTAGAGTGCAGAAGAAATGGTGGTGAAAGTGTTAAAGACCTAGAAATGGCTAAGATGTGACGAATCACTTTGGATAGAAAAATAGCCTCTTCTGGAAGACACCCAGGATTAATGTATCGCTCTTAAACTAGGCCCACACATTATGGGATGTAGGTTCCTGTCGATACAAAAAGAAAAATTATTACTAGCCCATACAATTATTGTGTCCCACTGGCCTCCCTTCCCTCCTACCACTTATCCTACCCAAAGCTGTTATTCACCAATCCTTGAGAAACGAGTCGAGTTCGTCCTACCATCTCCATCTTGGCCTGCCGCGTTGCCGTTTGCTGCTGTTTGGGACCAATTCTGTGGTTACTTTAGCCCATAGCTCTTCCGGCGTGCAACAGATGTGGCCATCCCAGTTCCATTTGAGCTTGCCAGCAGTGAGACTAACATCGCCAATGACTTTCGGAACGTAGTATTGAGTTCCTAATTACCAAGAAGAAAAAGACTGAAATGATACAGAATTAGTATGATTGTCGAAACCGTCTAATGTAATCACAATTGCAGTATCATCTTGCTAGTACTACAGTAATTTTCTAGCATTCTTCATCATGCTGTTATAAATATTTACTTTTATTTTTGGGATACACAAAGTTTACATGTTGTGTGTTTGTGTATGCCTCACGTACTGCAATCTCCTGTTTTATGAAATAAATTTATTATTATCATTATTTTTGGGATTTTGTCCTTTGTAACATTACCTACACTGATCACCGTGACCAAAATAGTTAACATCAATCAAAATTCACTTATTCAATATCCACATAATCTGTCCGTTGACAAAACGCGTAATAAATAATAAATCACACGTCCGTTTGTACGTTGTTTGTTTTTAATTAGTGGCTGCAGTAATGTCGAAACAGCTGTTATGTTCAGTGTTGCCAGATTAGTGATATATCGTCGTTATGGTGGCAGTTAATTAAAAAAGTTCCAGTACAGGGAATGAATGGTGAAGTGCTCCTGAATTGTTGTTGTATTTTTTTTCGTTTGACACAGTGATATTTTTGTTGGTTGGACTAAAGAATAAAGGCAGATGGCCACGCAATCTGAGGACCGCACTTAGAGCTCTATAGTACATACTTATAATACTCTCAAAAATAGATCTCGATCAAATTAAAATAAAAGGAAATAATGGCCTACCTTTTATCTTATTTAATTAAATTTTATATTAAGATCGACGTAATAGGAGGCGACCCTATCGCCATCAACCGGGCACAATCCATACTCCGGATCCTAATAGAAAAGATCCAATAACACTGCTTGACCAGGAAATCGAACTTCATGTTCAGCATTGCAATAGTGTTTTAATGAGGCAGAACCATTTTAAAGACCATATAGACTGCTATTGTCATCCTAATGTACCTACTTTTTCCATACTATCTATCTGCTGCTGAAATCGTCTAGGTATCAATGACAATTTCAATATTCACTGAAAGTGTATCTAACTTTGCTTAACGCGTCAAAACACACAAGGTGTATAATTAATAAGCCACTGCACTGGCTGGAAACCGTACAGGTGTTAAATTGATACCTGATGTAGTTAAGTGGAAGTTACTGTGAAATTGACGTCGTAAGTACAGAAGCCAGCACATCAAGCTACTACAATCTGTCAAATTTCTTCAATAGATTTTCAACTTTATACCTAAAGCATTAGGTTCAAGGTTGATTAGGAAAATTTGGCAGTTTCGGGTAGCTTGATGTCCTGGCCGTACAATGTCCCTTAAACGACCACCACTGAATTGTTTAAAGTTACTAAATATGCACTGTTGTGTTAGGACAAGTTTTAAATGGATGGAAAACGCTGTTGGTAATTACTATTGATTGGTTTTATATGTAAGAAGTTATCGAGTGCAGGATTATTACTATTGTGACTTCTTCCGTATGACTTATTAATTATAAGATACAACTAGGTTCAGTTAATATAATAATAATTCACACATGCTATTTAAAGCACAAGAGAGCTCTCATTGTTATCATCACAAAGTGTAAAGGTTAGTACCTAGGTGGATGAAGCTTATTAGTTTTATGCAAAGGTTATCATTCAACTAAAGGTGGACCATCAATACTAGCTTTGTAGAATAAACCCTCCTTATATAAAATATTATAATATTTCATTTATTCATCATTTCTCTTATTTTATACATTTTTAAATATTTTAAAAACAAAAGTAAACAAAACATTTAAAAATATACAAAATAGATGGCCCGTCGGCATCAGGAACTAGGTCCAGGCTGCCGGTGGTCAAGGTTCCAGAAAGAGGAACCACCTCACTATGCGTGCCGAATCCAGGAGTATTGCTTCATGAATCAAGATCTTGACCCAGCCGCGCAATGAGAGCCTCCTAAGGTTAATATTTAATTCTCTGTCTATCTTTTATCTTTCTATTTTTTGTCATCTCACAAAAGCAAAGATATTCTTAGTTACGTATATTCCTGACTTAAATATTTCATCACTTCACCCTTCAAGTCAACTATGGACCTCGGTTTATATTTATAGTTAACGTGGCTTTAAAACCAACTCACTTCATATAAAGTATTAATTAGTCAAATCGAATTTATCCTATATATGATGTGTGTGTGTGTGTGGTGTGTGTGTGGTGTGTGTCTGTGTATGATGTCTCTTGCAAATAAATCGTTCAGTACACATCTAATTATTTTATTAATTTTCTATGAATAAATTAGACGTGTTTAAATCTCGATTCCATCCACCAAAACATTCACTCATAGAAATATGCAAGCCGTACAATATTAACTGGATATAAATTCTCAATTATCTGAAGTCTATACCGAAATCACGGCCCGCCATTACTGCCAGTGTATTTCTCACGGGGAAACCAGCTCCTTTAGTCCTTACATTGTAATAGGAAGAGGGGGCGATACGGCAAGCAAACCACTCATGTTTGTGACTTCGCTTTAAAATGTCTATATTTTGTTCAGATGTGGACAATTACAGTACTTACGTAACTAATTTAAAGAAAATATAAGTGGATTAAATCTAATGGGTGCCTGAGGATGGACGTCGCTACCGAGGTCGGCCCAGAAAGAGGTGGCGAGATGACCTGGACGCGCACTGCTATGGCTGGTTCGTGGTGGCGTATGAAAAGAGTCCTTGGAATGATATGGACCCCCATATTCTTCCAAGGCCTCCTGGCCTTTGCCCAGCAGTGAGGCACTAACGGCAATTAAAAAAAAACTAAAGCTGCTCTGTCATTTATGGTAAGATAAAACAACAATTGGCGGCTATATAGCCATCCTCGGAAACCTCTTTATGAGTTACATAAAAAACTAGCCCATGGCACCAGTTTGTCATAGTGTTTGGGCGGTTTTGCCGTTACGGTTTGCGGTTGAGGTTGCCTTTGATTGTGTCGTAATACTAATTTTAAGTTAATGAGCTTATAATCTTATTTACAAACAATAAGACGATCGTAGATGTTACTAAATCATATTTGGCTATCCATCAAAAAACAAAAGAATTGAAAACATGCCTCTGAATAACATATTTCGCTTTGCTCACAAATAAACTGACCTCACACCCACATTTCCGAGAAAAACATGTAACAACCACCTATCCACAAAAACAGTTTCGTAGTGACATGTTTGTAAGCAGTAAATTCTAGCCTGAGGGCCGTAGAAAAAGTATGCCTAACCCTCGAGAGGCGCGTGATCCGACAATTTACCGCCGACCTCCAATGCGATTGAGTCGCCATTTTGGATACGTTTAATTTTCGATTCTGAAGCACTGGCTGGTTGTAAGTTTCAGAAAAAAAAGTGGAGAAATGGATTTGAAAAAGGAAGTGCTTTGATATTAATGTAATTAAGTATTTTGGTAAAAAATATTTATTTATTTTTTAACACACCAACGACTTATTCACTAAATCATTGCATGAAATATATTCTATTTCAACAGCTATATAAAGCAGCAATATAAAACAGCAACAATATAAAGAACAATGTGATGAATTTAAATATAATATTGAAGGACTAGGCTAAGTTGGACTAATTATAGTAAACATAACTCGCGTAAATATGGGCATTTCGCGAGTTTTTTTTTTGAAACGTTGGCCCGCACTAGGAATTTTTCCTGTATCGTGGGTGCATTTACAAACATTTAAACTCACATACACAAACAGCCAGACCCGGAACAACTATCTGTAGGCCATACAAATATTTGTTCCGTGCGGGGATCGAACCCGCGAGGCCGCGACACGCAACGCAGCAGTCAATCGTTCAGCCACTGCGCCAACCGTGCCGTCAAAAGAGTTATGTTTAAGCTCCATGTAATAAGGAGAGAGCCTATTGGCTTCAACCGGGCACAAATCCCAACTTCAGATTGTTACTCAGAAATCCCTAATGTGGAAATCCCTAATGTGGAAATCCCTAATGTGGAAATCCAATATCACTTTTCCCTCAGCATAGTTGAGAAAATGCTAGGCCAATGATGCGTTGGCAAAAGACACATTTAGCAATATTCAATATTCGTCTTAAAAACTCGTTCCATAAATTCTCAATTTCAATGACACAACTCGAAAAACACTTAACACTGAAGATCGGTACCCACGTAAGAGGAAGCGGGTGTAAATGTAACACCTAAGTTAACGACTGTAATTCCTCTCATTAGCTGCCTTTGAGAGGCCCTACAAAACCAATAAGGATTCGCTAAGCTCTTTGCCAAACCTATTACCTACCTACTAAAGTGGCACATGTATTTTAGGGGATCGTCGTAACATTTAAATGTGTTCTGTGTTTCAGTATTTTATTTATGGTGATGTAAATTGAGAAGTTTAAGAGTTAAAAAGGTATGGTGACTGAATTTAGGCAGACAAGCGAAACTAGTGATCAGTTATGATGTGGTTTATAGACAAAGTTATTGGTCATTGTACTAATGCCAGTACATCAACCTACCCGAATCAATTTTCCCAATCAACTTTGAACTTAATTCTTTAGCGATAAAGTTTAATATCTATTAATGAAATTTGACAGATTGTAGTAGCTTGATGTGCGTGCGCCTGTACTCCCGAGTTCACAAAAGGTCGACCACTTTTCAACCTTATTACTTTGGTCATAAGGGGGCATTTATGGCGTAAGGAAGATTAGAAGAGAGACTAGATCCAGAAATGTCCTTTTTTTTCTTATATTTTTCAAATGAAATGGGAAAAGTTAATAAAAACAATACCCGCCTTTCGATTTCCTCTGAAATTGGTTAATCACTACTAGCTATTCATGAAACGTAATTATGTTGGTAGCCTAATGTTGAGGATCATTTATGTAATTACATAAATGATATGCCGATGACACCGATGAACCACTTTTCAACCTTATTACTTAGAGGATAAGGGCGAAAAGTGGCAGACAGTCGATGAACCTCTATCCCTTTAAACATAACTGCATCTCAACCGACAGTAATCACACAATAATATCGTTAATTAAACTTTATCCCAGTGATGTTAGCTTCTCATATGAATAACATCCCGAATCGTCCTGGTTCTCCCTTGTGACATCATCCAACGATTCAATTACAGCGACCGGACCAGCAAAACAGTGTTATTGTATAATCCGACGTCCATAGAAATAAGTGTTTGGTTGAAACGATATGCCGGTTGGATTGGAATAGGATTGCGATCGTAGTTGTTTTAATCAACAATTTTGAGGAAAGTTAAATAGGTTTGTTCATTATTCAGGTGGATTACACAGAGTGGAAGGGACATCGACGCAACGTCATACTAACCTCCAAACCACTTCATATAAACTTTTCATCGGTAATAAAAAAAAACTGCTGTTTCCTACAAAAGTGCAATACTTCCACGGTCAAAATGTATGGATTAGCTGTCAAAATATTCAGATACAGGTTCCACCCTGTATACTTTGCAACAGTACTAGGTGGTTAAGTGGAGGTCGCATGGTCCCACTAACAGCATCTTTTTGCAGTAGCTAACTAGCTGTGTTCCCGGTTTTCAAAAATTCTGTATACTGAGAAGTGTTAAAATATTAAAATTTTGGAGGTTTGCAGCTGGCAGTTTGATCGATATTTGCTAGAATTCTAACTAATTTTTTTTGAAGGGGTATAGTAATGGTGTAGGTGTATCCATGTTAAGTTTATTTTGATTACACCTGGTGAATCTGTTTTACTAGCTTCTCTTAAAAAACTTTTTAGTCGGTCTGATTCTTAAACCAGTAGTGTGCTCTATATAGGATGATTGTTAATTAGTCACTGATACTTAAACACGTGATTTCACTCATGATAACAAACAACTTTCCCAAATTTCCTTTTTTTTAACACATACGCATACTGTTGCTGCGGCCGGTCTGTGACGCGGGCGCTGTTTACCGGGCGGGCTTGCCAGGCCGCGCAAACAAAATCACTTTAATCAGTGTTTTTTTTTGCTTGGATATCTTTGATTAGACGTACTGAACCCTGTGTTAATGTGACTATAAACACGTATGCACAATAATAACAGTAATTTTCTAAGCTTTATTAAAATCGACTTAATAAACCACACTATTTTATAGAAATATTCATTAGCGGTATTGATACAGTTCTAGGAAACTAATGAGTCATGGGATTATTACGTTTTGATGTCGCAATAGTACTGCTTGGGATCGAAGGACGAATGATTGCGTCGTTCGCTGGAATTTTATGTTTGTTTATGGAATTGAGTTATGCAGAAATTGAAGAAGGAACGTACTTGCTCGATAGCCTATACTGAAATGCCAAGATTGATGGTTCTAAGAACAACAGTAGTTATTTACTCTATGATTATTAAGTGAATCAGTTATTTACATGTGGTAGGAGTTAGCACGAAGGAATACGCTATAACAATTGCCTCTGAATGTCGGATTAATAAAACCTTAGGTTAAGATATTTGAAAGCTTTTTGGTTGAGCTTCAAATTACTAGAATCTTATTATATCGTCTTGCGTCTTAAGACGTAAAACTTACTTGCTCAATACGAAGAAAACCGAATATTCCGAACCGCCTTACCTGAAAACAAAAAAAACATATCACTCCAAAATATCTAGAACAATCAACCGCAAAATACCCTGAACAAACAAAAACAGAAACGCCAACAAAACGGAAAATCTTCGACAAAACTTAGTGTAGCCTAAACTGAGCAACAGCCCAGAAAATGAGTCGAAATCAAATATGAGCCTCCACAAAATGAGTAAGACAAACACGGGCTTACATTGTGTATCGTACAATAGGGACGTAGGCGAACAATTCTTGACCCTTTTTCCTAAGTACAACCTACAATGGGCGCTTAGACCGATTACATATTCTGATGCAAATATATCAGGCCCCGCAAGCGAGAATTAATTGAAAAGACCCTACGTGACTTTGATTTATGGCGTACCGTGCGATACGGGACAACGTGAATTCTTAGGTTGGCTTGTGTCATCTGATGGTTGGTGTAAAGATGAATGGTGTGGCTATTATTTTAATATGCGTGGGAATTAATTACGATTAGTGTCAAAATAAAATATGTAAACGGTGGATGTAAATACCTTGAGAAAGGCATGGTCATGTGGCATCCGCACTCCGTCCCCGTGGTTGGTATGATCCAACTTCGCTGAGATGATGATGATGAGGTTTGTGACCAACCAGTGGGAATGTTACAGGCTGATTATGCTAACAAATACCTAAATATGTTAGGAATCAAAGTACTTCAAAATATTGCATGAAGACTGTTAAGATAACTCCATCAAATCCTCAGCGAAAAACAAAACAAATAAGATTATCATAATTCACTTTATGTTTTATCCACCAAAAAAACCAAACCAGTCACAAATAAACACATTTGATTCGATAACGAATATTTTAATGTCAAACCTGACGGCACCTTTCCTCAATTTCCAACGAAGTCAATAATTTCAGCTACTAACAGTAAGTACCTTTGTCTTTCCATATCTGATCACTACCACATAAATATTAAAGTGGCTCTAGTAATTCTCCATCGTAACAAAAAGGTTTTTTTTACAACACATTATTTACTTTTGAAGCGACCTCGTAAAAGGTTCAGTAAAGCTCCATTACATTTTTGCCTAATGAAATATTTACTTGAGTATTATTTTTATGAGAATATCTTATTTGGCGGAAGGATGAATGAGTGGGATGTAAAGTTAAAATGGTTTGTGAATGGAGATATTGATTTTGTAGTGACAAGCTTAATTCTAAGAATAGGGGACATTTTGGGAAAGCGGCATTTTGGGAAAGGGACATTTTGGGAAAAAGACATTTTGGGAAAGAGACATTTTGGGAAAGGGACATTTTGGGAAAGGGACATTATGGGAAGTTGACATTTTGGTACCAGGAGACATTTTGGGAAGTTGACATTCTGAGCCTCAACGAAGCCAAGGGAATTAATCGAAGGTAAACTACAGTACTTTATTTTAAACTAGCTGTTATCCACGACCATTTTCCGCTTAAGTTACTGCTTATAACATAAACTATCTGCCAGTAAAAGTTCCGGCAAAGTCCAGCCGTTTTTTAGACATAAAAAAATGTTTTACTTTTTATAAGTACCGTATCAACTTTCATAAGCATTCAGTAAAAAGCTGTGTGATTTTGAAATTACAAACAGATACTTCAATTTTTTTAATGGGTATAAGGATTAGGCTATACCAATATTTGTTTCGTGCGGGGATCGAACTCTCCACCCGAAGTGCAGTAGTCAATCGCTCAGCCACTACGCCAACCGTGCCGGCAAACGCACTATGTTGGTTGAATGCAAATGCCTTTCGTAGTAGTTACCCAGCAAAACGAGTTCATATGGCTTGTAATTAGTCAGGACCATACCCATTTCACCTGTTATAAAACCAAAACACGTATTAAGTCGCTCCTAACACCTGACATTAATACTTACAAGAGTATAATAGAATGCTCTGGAACAATCTAACTGAGTATTGCATTATCATCAACCGTCGTCTAGCAGCAATAACATACCATCGCATTATCCATTTGGAAACAAAATGCCAGAACATTAGGTTTCACAAAATTTCCTTATACCGTATTAACAGCGAGTACTAACAAGAACACACGAATGAATGCACAAGTGCTTAATATCTGGAATTCCTTGCTCAAAACCACCAGTCTAACTTGAACCTCTAACTTTGGAGTTGTTCCAGCTCTCTCCCTTAATTTTGGAAATGAAAGGAGGGGGAGGGGTGTCTAGATATGTTGGGAGGACTGTACCTACATCGGGGCTCCTAGTTACGATCCACGATAAACTTTGAGTCTCGTGAAGAGTGAGAGCCTTTAAATTGTCGACGCTCAACGCTGCTAACCGTACATTCTTCTATGGTTTGTAATGGCAGCAGAAAAGTCATAAGAATTTCCTTAATTTCGTTTAGTTTCTTGTTCAACGTTTTATGTTAGTTTCTTTTAAATCTCTATTTAATTGTTGAATCCCCATTTAGTTGTTAAAGTTAGTTAAATGATTGTGAGAATTCTATGCCATGAAGTTGAAAACACATGCAAAGGGGATATTATGCAAATTATAAAATGAAACATTAAAACGCAAAGGAAACCAACAATTATAACTTCAACACAACATTGTAACACCAGTCCTTAGCTTACAACACAAAATATCGTTTCAATTCTCCCCAACAACAATTATACTATAAAAACAACTGACAGCAACGGTTTCACTCACGCCAACACACGACAGCCCTAAAAAAAATTCACAAATAAAAAAAAACAAAAAATCACAGCGCCACAACTCGTAGCGACAGCAAAAAAACGACGACAATCACCATTTTTGCCGACTCTACAATAAAAGAAGTATTTTAATCAACAAAATAAATGTTGCAATTATATAAGTGATTAAGGTGCACTATACCTATCATATATTACGTAGCAAGTGGTCGGGTGACTTCTAGGGAGGTCCCTCCCTTCTATTATATACCCTCGTACGGTAGATGGGGGACGAAATTAAACATTTTGGGGGCTCTAACGGGTTACGTGTGCGACGATCTTAACACTGTATGTGGGGAATAGAGAAACTGGAAGGTATAACGACTGATAAGGGTAATCTTGCATCATATTTATTCTTTGTACATGTGTTAGAGTACAAATATAATTGTTGGGATGAAAAAATGCATGACACTTGCAGCGAATTAAAATAGAAATGGAACTGCATCGTTTTAACTGTTGTTCTTCTGACCGTTTTTTAGCTATGGCGGCCAATCTGATCGCGGGAAATATTACAGTGCGCAGGTTTGTCGCAAAAACTGGTGCGCTCTCTGTACTCTCACTATCATGGTCCGATATATGTCGAATAATATAATATTTATATAGCAAGGACGTTTTCCCTACTAAAACTCGATGAATTTTATAAAAAATCAATGGCAATAATAAAGTTCTTTGTTACATAATCCCTCTATTAATTTTAATAAGCTGTAGTTTACGTTAATGTTCGTATAATGACTCATTCTAGTGCCAAGTTTCCAAGAAATGGGTGAACTCGTTCTATCGCAATTCATAAACCATAACAATAGGTTATTATTCAATTGTTAACGTAAATATTCATTACTCGTTAATCATAGATAAAATAACATAATTAGTCATTATTGACCATTTTATTTTATCTGCCAGCACTTTTCTCATGGAGTCTACAGTTGTTGCGCAGTTATTTTACCGACAGGAGTAACCAATTAGCAACTTTATTGTAACGATTTATAGTTTTGGTGGTTTAAACTATAACGCAAAATAAAAGAAAGGACTGTTAAGCTACTGACTACAGTGATACGGTTTGAGAAGCTTTTTCTTGAGGAAAACTTAATTTAGTAAGATATATGTAGGTGAATGATTGATGATTTCTTCAAAAAAGAGAGTGGTATTTCCAGTAACCAGTAATGCGCTCATTAGCAAGATAACAGACAAGATAGTACTAAACTTGGATAAACAGCGCTGGATAGAGTAGGGCCATTTTAAAGACCCTGATTCCAAAGGCGTGTGGTACCACATCCAGTAACAAAACCTCTTTAAAAATTAATGTGTACGCTATATTTGCATGTTCATTTCGCTCCAGAAATGATATTAGAAATTCAGATTTTAGGGTATGTATGTAAGCATCGCTTAGTTTTTACGGTCCTCATGTAAGCGTCATGGGTTACGTTTATGAAGCCATTATATGGTCTCTTGATTAAATATAATGTTGCGCGGACCTCCATATAAAATTCTAGGTAATATCCCGTACAATTTGCTTTGTAATTGTCGTGTGAAGGGACTAGTTGTAAAATTCTGGCACCTGCTGACCAGTTAATTGCTGTAAACTTACTTACTCGAGTAAATGGTGAAATGAGAATAATGGCTGCCCATGATAGCAGAGCTTATGAATGTGGATGGCATTATGAGTCGAGGGAATGCCAAAGAAACAGTGGATGGACTGTGTAAAGGAAGGTATGACGACACATTTAATTTAGTAAACTGTAATACATAAACAACATCAATTTATCATACCCAACATTTAAATTATACGTAACAGAAACTCATTACTAATATTCTAACAAATGAGATTGCCCAAAATTCATGTGCCCAATGCCTGGTTATTCGGGTGGACAAAAGCCGAGTTTAGCCGCTATAAAACTACCAAATACAATATCACACGAAGAGATAAGGATCGGTTTAAGCCTCCACCACCCGAACTTGTTCGGGTAAACTGGGGTCTCAATACAATTTTCCGGGCGGATGCATTTTGAATTTATAACTAGCAAATTGGTTGAACCAATTTATACGTTGAATATCTTGGAATTAATTGGTCGGTGACCGTGACAGTTTCGCTAGGCCTTAACAGCGTACTAACTACGTAGTTTATAGTTTAATAAAACTAGTGCCGATTGCTATAGCGTTTAGGGTTGTTGCTGAAATTCTATGTTTTTAGTAGTATTTCGATGGTTTATGTGTGCAAATCGCCAGCTTAAGTTCACTGGTCAGTGTCAATTATGCTTAGTTTCAGGAACATGTTGACACCAAGGTATATGAATGCCGAAATGCTTTGCAGTATTTACAACCCTCGGCTCAGCACCGAGAGTTATAAATTCATCATCATCGTCTTAACATTTCTTCTAGTAACAGTGAAAATGGGCATAAGTCCTGTTTTATAATAGGCCTTATTTCATAAACCATCAAATGGAGTGCTGATAATAGTAATAATGGTACTGTTAATAGTATACCCCTAAATTAAATAAATTGCCACGGCTGACATACTGTCCCATCTGTTCAAAATTCCACAACCAATACATATTTATAGCAGCACCTAGACCCAGACTATTTATTAGAATTGACAGAATTAGACTTGTACTTGATAATAATAGACACTGGACTGGACACGTGTAAATAATACCAGCCATACAGCAAAATTTTGATGTGCGAGGTTCGTTACCGAATAACCGTAGAGCATATTGACGAATAACTTGATGTCATGTCAATTATTTTATTTGTTTTATCATTCTTTATCGGTCTTCAGCACGTCTCTTGAGTTTCACTGGCTAAATTAATTTATCCCCATATATTGACTTAGAAAACTAGATAATAAGTACACCGGATAATAAAAACTTAAGTAGAAGAGAATTAATTAGAGCCCTACTTAATTAAAAACTATTATAAAACAACTATTTTATTTCATCGAATGCCAATCACAAAGCTTACATTCCAGGCATGACGATAACATCTCGAAATTCTTTCAAAAATTTAAAGCTGTTTACGTTTATGAACAAAAAAAAAAACGAAATCCGGAAATGCCAAGTGCGCAGCTGCGTCCGCGAAACTAAACTACAAAAAAAACCAACCGTAAACATCCGGTGACGCAAATTTTAAATTGTTTGTCTTGTTAGACATGTTGCAAGGTCGGGGTCATACATCTTGTAGACTTGTAATGCCCGAGGATCCAGTAAAATTGAAGTCCTTGTTAGTAACTTCATGTTCGTTCAACAGATACATCGTTGAAACTTGTTTATATCTTGGACGGACAGTGTAATGCTGTCGTGTAGCAGGTATTATTTGACATTTAACTGAAGTTTTATTTTATTTATTCGGAAGAACCAATAATTACACAATAAATATTACAAAAAATAGAATATAAAGAGTTATTCAAAAATGTATAACCAATAACGTTCTCCACAGATACACAAGAAAGACAATGTTGATGAAGTTGTATACAAAGTAAGTAGTAGTTTCTAACCCCGCCAGGTTCTTTCTCTTACTGTTACACTTATCCTGTGTCATCCCACTGCTGGGCAAAGGCCTCTCCCTATGACTTCCAGATCTTTCGAAGGCACTTTGAGTAATTTATTTCATCTCTGCTCCCAAAATGATGCAAGAAAACATCGTGAGGAAATTGAAAACATCGATAAACACGCAACTGGACCCTGGTGGTGGATTATAACAATTTTTTTTTTTTCATAGCCTCTGTTGTCCCACTGCTGGGCAAAGGCCTCCCCCATAGCCTTCCACTCTTCTCTCCGTGCGGTTTTCTCTGGCCAATCTCTCATAAACGCCTCTAGGTCGTCACGCCAGCGTTTTCTAGGCCTCCCTCGGCGACGACGATTATAACAATTACAAAATTAATTTATTGTCAGGCAACTTTCGCCCTTATATATACTACAGACTAACCCTTAAAACTATGTTAGTAACACTTCACTTGTCCACAATGTCACTGCGCGTTCATGTGGTTATAGCCCACTCTCTTTCACAGAGATGAGTCCTGTATCCCAGCCGTGGGAACGTTACAGGACCTCTATTTTTTTCGACAAAAGACATTTAAACTTTGCCTAAACCTGTGTCACAAATACGAGTAACTACGAGGTATCCAATTTTATCATTCACATTTCTTTCCGGAAACTTCCAAACCTTTTAAACTAGGTACTACCTAAATAAAAAAACAAATCCCAGTAACAAAACAGCGAGTAAAAAGGTCCTGCTTCTGACTCAAGATAAGAAGAAAAGAAATTATTCCGGCTTGAAGCTTAAGGACAAACTTTATACGCAAGTGGAACTCCACACACTATATACCAGGATTAAGTTTTGAAACTTCTTTTTTTTTTGAATTTTTATAGCAGTTTAATGTGGGTTTTCAAAATGTACCTACGTATAAGTATGTTCAAGGATAGGCATTGTCTCGCTGTATAATGACTTCATAAGAAATAACTATCTTTGGCTTCCCAAAACTTGATTTTCCAGTTCGAAAATGTGTTAACCTAGTTTTCCTGTTCTCAAGAAGTATGGTAACCGAAAACAATTGGGTTTCGGTTCCCCATGGTCTCATTTTTATTGTTACTTCAGGTTTTTTTTATTTCCGCGCCCTTTTAACCACCTGTAAACATTGACTCAAACAAGGATTAAAGAAAATTAAACCAAATGAAACGCAATTTCGTTCTGTTACATCCCTCATCTGTACCCCTTTTGGTCTACTCAGCAGCCTACACTGCAATCCTGCTGCTGACGCAGCATCCTCTGATTCCTCTCTCCCACTCGTCCCAGTCCAGCACGCCAGTCATCTCCCAACCTTCCTACCGTGCACATGTAACTTGCACTCGTGTCTTTTTATTATTTTATTATACAAGTTTATTTTAGCCAAAGTAATTTCTTTTTTTAAAAACCAAATCCGGAACCCCGTTATAACATTGGTGGCAGCGTAAAAGGGATAATAAATCCTTGGATTCCAACAAAAAGTGTTAAATTCAGTGCCTTAGAAGTGAAAGTGCTTCAGTTTCCGAAAAAGCTCCAGAGACGACTCATCCACCGGTAAAATCCGGTATTGACCTAATTGAAGGTCACTCCAGTTCCTGAGTTCCAGAGACGACTCATCATACCGGAAAACCCGGTACTGGCCTAATCCAAGGTCACTCCAGTTCCAGCTCCAGTTCCAGTTCCAGATCCAGATCCTGCAAAACCATGAAGAACATGTGCGCAATCATACTGTGAGTTGTGAACATATTTTCCATTACACAAGTGATATATTCACACAAGTGATATTACTTAAAGTGATCCAAGTTTTCAAAAATCGTTCAACTTATCTTGAACATTCCAATCCATACGTCGTGCAACGGATGTTATGTCTAGTCGCTCGTCGCAGTTCCAGACTCAACGCATTGTATAAGCGATAAGAACAAATACATTGTGAGCAACATTGTTGTAACTAATCTTGTTTCCAGACCTTTTGTACCTAGTTATAATATTCTTTTAGTTAACCATGTCCCAAGGCACACGAGCCGTGAAAGAAGAGTCTGCGGAAAGCATACCCTTAGGTGTCATATTAAAATTCATAAAGCCCTTCGATGGCAGTCGAGAAAGATTAAATGCATTTATTAACAATTGCGATAATGCTATTTCCCTAGCCTCTTCTAATGAAGCCGACATCGTCTTCAAATATATTATTAGTCAATTAGACGGCAAAGCTGAGATTGCTTGTTCAATCAAGGAATTTGATTCATGGCCATCCCTTAAAGAGTTCCTTCAGAACCAATTTGGTGAGCGTAAACATTACGCTCATCTTCTAGCAGAGCTCCAGGACTGCAGACAAGGTGCCCAGGAGAATGTTAACCAATTCTCCCTTAGAATAGAAACTTGTTTATCCCAATTACTCACAGAAATATCTATATCCGGTCATAAGAAAGGTGAGATATCCGGCAGAGTAGCTGCAATGGAAGACCTCGCTCTCCATACGTTCACGATGGGTCTTACCCCTCGCATAGCAAACATTGTTAGGTGTAGGAACCCGAAAAACCTCAATGACGCCATAAATTACGCGATTTCCGAGGAAAAATTGCAGCAATACTCCTACAAACAAACCTTAGCCGCGAAATCACTTCGTCAAAACGATCCAATAATTAAATCAAATAAATCCAATAACTTCAATAATAATTACTCCCAAAAACCTACTTCTCAACAACCCTCTTCAAATGATCCATTCTGCAGATATTGCAAAAAATCAGGGCATGTTATAGAAAAATGCCAACTCCGCGAATATAATAATAAAAGGTTTAATAATCAAAATAAACCTTATCCTTCAAGTGCGCAGCCAAGCACATCTACTTTCAAACCCCGTATTAATGCGGTAAACGAAGTAGAAAGTTACGATACCGTTGACAACAGTTTAAACTAAATAATGTCCCGAATAAGCGTCGCGCGGGACAGATAAAGTCCATAAAAGACGACGCCAAAACTCAAACAATGACCCATGGACAGGGTAACCAGCCCCAAACTCGTGGTCATTCTTCCTTCATGACCCATGGACAGGGTAACCAGCCCCAAACTCGTGGTCATTCTTCCTTCATGACCCATGGACAGGGTAACCAGCCCCAAACTCGTGGTCATTCCATTGGAGTCAAGCAACAGGGTAACCAGCCCCAAATCGTAGACTCTAAATCCTTCATGACCCATGGACAGGGTAACCAGCCCCAAACTCGTGGTCATTCATCCTTCATGACTCATGGACAGGGTAACCAGCCCCAAACTCGAGGTCATTCCATCCAAGTCAAGCAACTGGGTAACCAGCCCCAAACCGTAGACTTAATCCAAAATCCTGAAAATAAAAAACATATTAGTGAAAAAATATACGAATTCACATCTAATATACCAAATAAGTACTTACCGTATATAGAAGTGAATACTCCCGTTTCCTATAATGAGCTATCTCTCCTCGTCGATACTGGCGCATCCATTAGTTTAATAAAAAAATCAGTCATTGACGAAATGCCTGTTATTGATGAATCAATCAAGTTCAAAATCAAAGGTATCGATTCAACCGTTGATAAACCTCTAAGCACATTAGGACAAATCCCTATAACCCTATATACACATGATAAATCTCATAGTGACTGTAAATACCTAACACATATATTCAACATAGTTAATGATTTAAGCATACCCTACGATGGTATTATCGGCAACGACTTATTCAATTCCATGAGTGGCCAAATTAACTATGATAAAGGTGTGTTGCATCTAAAAGATATTGAGCTTAAAATGCATTTCAATGAACCCGTCTATACTATTACTCCACGTAGTGAAACCGTAATCGAATGTACTGTAGCAAATCCAGAAATCAAAGAAGGTTTAATAATTGACCAACATATTTCCCAAAATCTATTAGTAGCAAACTGCTTAGTACAAGTAAAGAACAATAATCGTGTTAATATTTCCGTTGTTAACACCTCAGAAGAACCTGTAACCGTTAAGTCCGATCTTAGATTATATCTAAAACCTTTCGAACTGAAGGCTTCAGTCTTTATCGGTAACTTAGCCGAACCCCATACTCGTGAACGCACAGAAGAAGTTTTAAAACAACTTCGCGTATCCCATCTTAATCCAGAAGAAACCGAGGCATTATACTCTGTTTGCTCTCAATTTTCAGACATCTTCCATCTACCAGACGACCAGCTAACTTGCACTGATGCAATAGAACACAAAATCAAAACCACGTCTGATAACCCAATTCATGTTAAGACATACAGATTTCCCGAATGCCATAAGAAAGAAGTAGATTCTCAAGTTGAGAAAATGCTGAAACAAGGCATAATAAAGCCTTCTATGTCTCCATGGTCCTCACCAATTTGGGTAGTACCCAAGAAGCTTGATGCTTCCGGTGAAAGAAAATGGCGCGTCGTAATCGATTACCGCAAACTCAATGACGTGACCATCGGCGATTCCTATCC
The DNA here is from genome assembly GCA_950022335.1 of Eurois occulta. Taxonomy (NCBI): domain Eukaryota; kingdom Metazoa; phylum Arthropoda; class Insecta; order Lepidoptera; family Noctuidae; genus Eurois; species Eurois occulta. The sequence continues at coordinate 4,668,217 of OX465486.1, forward strand.
TATTCCAAACATAGCCGAAATCCTAGATCAATTAGGCAAGTGCAAATACTTTAGCACATTAGACCTAGCTTCCGGTTTTCATCAGATAAACATGTCTCCTGAAGATTCTCCCAAAACAGCATTTTCAATCCCAACAGGGCATTACGAGTTCACTCGTATGCCATTTGGACTAAAAAATGCACCGTCCACCTTTCAGAGATTAATGAATTCCGCTCTATCTGGTCTCCAAGGCATCCAATGCTTCGTTTATCTTGATGATATCGTAATTTATTCATTTGATATCCCTTCTCACATAGATAACCTAACTAACGTATTTTATAGACTCCGTCAATTCAATTTAAAACTACAACCGGATAAATGTGAATTTTTAAGAAAGGAAGTTTCATATCTAGGCCATGTCATTACTGACAAAGGCGTAAAACCAAATCCTGAAAAATTAAGAGCAGTTCATGAATTCCCTGTACCAAAAACTCCCAAAGACATCAAATCATTCCTTGGTTTTGTCTCTTATTATCGCAGGTTTATCTCTGATTTTTCAAGCATTGCAAAACCTTTAACAAATCTACTGAAAAAGAACGTAGAGTTCGTCTGGTCTAACGAACATCAATTATCCTTTGAAACCCTAAAAAATAAATTGACTACAGCTCCGCTATTATCATATCCTGATTTCTCCAAACCATTCCTTCTCAGCTGTGATGCATCCAATTATGCAATCAGCGCTATTCTTTCCCAAGGCGAAATAGGCAAGGACAAGCCCATCGCCTATGCTTCCCGTACACTCAATAAAAATGAGTGCAATTATAGTACAACTGAAAAAGAATTACTTGCAATTCTTTTCGGCTGTAAAACCTTCCGTCCTTACCTCTATGGCAGAAAATTCACGATAATTACTGACCATCGTCCCCTACGTTGGCTATTTAATCACTCTGACCCCAGTAGTAAACTCCAGAGATGGAGATTAAAATTGGAGGAATATGAGTATGAAATAATATATAGAAAAGGGAAACTAAATAATGCCGCTGATGCATTATCCCGCTATCCTATAACTAAATCTGTCAATCCTATAAATCCTATACCTAGTACTTCTAATGAGAATTTGAACTCACCTGATTGTCACGAAACATCGAATCCAGATGTTCTTCCAGCTCTCTCTCCGGACGATTTAATCCAACTTGAAGATCTTACAGATCCTCTTATCCAGCCTACAAGCTTACCAGAGTTAGGCAACCTTGATGATTTAGACAATATAATAAATGAAAACTTACCCTCATCTTCCTCTAATCGTCCAAATCCAACATCACCACCTGATGTCTCGAGCCCCAGTAGCTCCAATACACCAGATGGTACTTACTCAGAATTCCTTAAAAACACCGCTAAGGATTTTAATCCTAACGTAACCATAATAGAACATAGTGAAAGCCTATCCAAAACTGATAAAAAATATATCATCATTCCTACATCTATAGATATGGACGAATCCGTCCCATATACTCAAGAAATCATATCCAATATTCCTAATTTGAGCGAATTTTCCTTACTAGAAAGAACATTACACTCCTTCCTTAAATATGAATCCGAAAATAAAATTTATTATTTCATTTTCACCAAGGTCAATCACTTTGACACTTGCACATACGAAGATATCTACAAGTGTCTTAAATCCGTAAGAAATGAGTTAGTTGTCAGCCTCACAGGGCAAAATAACCCTGAAATAGCTATATCTGATTTTAATAATCCTTTCGATACTCATCAGTATATCAAACTATACAATATGATCCTATATTTATTTCACAACTCAGAAATGACTATACATATTTACAAGAACACTATTATCTACCCATCACTAAGTGAAGTTCCTAAAATCATGAAAGAAAATCATGATCTCCCTATAGCCGGTCATCTAGGTTCTGGTAGAATGCTGAAACGCATCCAAGAAAGGTACTACTGGAAAAACATGAGAGTAGACATAGAAAACTATGTAAAGAAATGTCCACAATGCCAAGTTAATAAAGCCCTCAGAAGAACTAATCGCGCCCCTATGCAGATCACATCTCTTTCCACACGGCCCTTTGAACGTGTAGCTTTCGACATAGTAGGACCACTACCAGAAACTGGTAGCGATAAATATAAATATATATTGACACTCCAAGATGACCTCACCAAATTCTCAGCCGCTTATCCAATTACTAACACTACTGCTGAGGAAACATGCGAATGTTTGGTTCATTTCATAACTCTATTCGGAATACCCAAAACAATCCTAACAGACCAAGGCACTAACTTCACGGCCGAGCTATTTAAACAAACATGTAACTTATTAAAAATAAAACAATTATGGTCCACCCCTTATCATCCTCAGACTCAAGGTGCTCTCGAGAGAAGTCACTCCACTTTAAAAGAATACCTAAAGTCTTATGTGAACGAACAACAAAACAACTGGCACCGCTTTGTATACACAGCTATGCTTGCGTACAACACAGCCATTCATTCAACCACTCATTTCTCTCCTTATGAACTTGTATTTGGAAACAAACCCTTCATACCAGATTCCATTTATGAAGAAACTCCAGGCGCTACTTACCCTGAATATGTCCGCATACTCCAAAATAGGCTCAAGTACTGCCGAGCAAAAGCCATAGAACACATTCAAAAATCAAAGATCAATTCTAAAAATTATTATGACACTCACACAAGGCCAATTAAATATAAAGTCGGTGATCTTGTTTACCTTAAAAATCACTTACGCCTTAGAAACGCTCTTTCACCTATATGGAAAGGTCCGTTTAAAATCGTGAAAATCCATGGTAACAATACCGCGTCACTATTAATTAATAGACGTCACGTCAAACACCATTTTGACGAATTTAAATTAGCAACTAGTAATGAACCATAGTATAAATATATAATTTAGTTAATTTAAATTACCTTTCCTTACAGAATTGGTTACATTTATCCTACCCTGGCATCGAACAGTCGAGAATATATCCAGCCAGCATCAGACGACGCAGGCATATATTTTGACCCCATTGGCTCTCTAAAAATAACCGATGATACTTTAGATATTATCATCCCCATAGATATCTCTTTTATTCAACCTCATTTAGATAACATAAAGGATATCCTAAGAACTTCTAAATTCCTATGTAATCAAAGCAATGCATACTATGAAGGCGAATGTCACTATTTGTTCCAACCATTGTCATCCCGTTATTCTGATATAGTTAGAGACTTTGATTCTATTTCCCATCTTATTTCTAAATCTTATAAAAGATCCGCCTGGTTTGGTGGAATCGGCTCAGTAGTTAAACAACTATTTGGAAATATGGACCAAAATGATGCCGAAAAATATAGTAATGCCATTCAAACCCTAGAGAATGATCAAAGTAAATTGGCAACCCTCATGAAAGAAAACATGATGGTTACCACATCCACACTATTGTCCCTTAAAGAAGTTATTGATAAAATTAATGCAAATGAAGTTAGTCTTAGTTATGCTATTGATACCCTGAGCCAGGAAATGGCCAATTTAACACTAGTTTCCAATAAGTTATTAATTAGGTCTAAAATATCGGGACTGTCGAATATTTTAGAAAGTAGTTTATTAACCTTATCGTTTAAGTTAGAAGATATAATTAGTGCTATTATGTTTAGTAAGTCCAATATGCTATATCCATCTATTATTACCCCTAAACAATTGTTTTCAGACCTTGTAAATAACTATAGATTTCTCCCTAGTTCTAAGCAATTACCTGTACCCTTAATTTTAGACAATATCCATATTCTAGAAAACATATCCGATGTATCCAGTTACTATGCAAATAATAAGATAATATTTGTATTACAAATGCCTTTAGTAAATACTAAAGAATTCGATTTGTATCATACTACACCTTATCCAATTGCCCTTAAAAATGTAAACAAAACATTGTATTCTACAATAATACCATCCACTAAATATTTGGGCATAACCAAAGATAAATCATCTTATTGTAAATTAAATTCACTCACTACCTGTAAAATAATAAATACGCAATATTATATTTGTGAAATCTCCAATGTATACTCTACGTCAGCCGTGCCAATATGTGAAACTGAGGTTATTTCAAAAGCTCTGACTTCCGTTCCGCCTCTTTGCAAAACTGAATTCATTAATGGTAATTTTGAAACCTTTCATAAATTACATAGTAATCAATGGATATTCATGATTAGCCAAGACTCTAAAATAACAATAGAATGTAGTAATCAAGATTTATATGAATCTTCTATTTCCGGTACTGGTATACTAACTATACCAGATAACTGTATTGCCTATTGCAACGACAATAAGTTAATACCTAAACATAACATTGAAATAAAACTAAAACCAATAGTATTACACTTTGAATTAATTAATGATACTTGTTGTAGTTCTACTACATATACAAAAGAAAATATTAAAGTTCCTTACGTTAACTTGAAAAACATTAATAATTTAGACTCTCTTTTCTCAAATTATAATAAAGTAACTGATCAGATTAAAACAGACCTTAATGGAGTAATTGAAAAACCTCATATAGTCCTTTACGGTAATTATTATTCCTATACTACTGTTATTATAAGCCTAGTTATAATCTTAGTTATTTTCTATAAATTGTATTGTTATTATAAGTTAGTTAAGAAATCTAGATGTACCCCTTTACCTGATACTCCTGTAGAGATGGCATCCACAGCTGATGTCGAAGATATCCCTGCTCCTCGTCTCCGAATGACCTAAAACCTGTAAAATACTTACCTTTCCTTCCGGCGTCAACTTACCTTCCACCCGTAAGTTTCCTCCTAATCGGGGGGCTGTTACATCCCTCATCTGTACCCCTTTTGGTCTACTCAGCAGCCTACACTGCAATCCTGCTGCTGACGCAGCATCCTCTGATTCCTCTCTCCCACTCGTCCCAGTCCAGCACGCCAGTCGTCTCCCAACCTTCCTACCGTGCACATGTAACTTGCACTCGTGTCTTTTTATTATTTTATTATACAAGTTTATTTTAGCCAAAGTAATTTCTTTTTTTAAAAACCAAATCCGGAACCCCGTTATAACAGTTCGATACAGTTATTAAACGGCGAAGGGAGCGTTCAAAGCGGCCGCAGTGTTTACAGACGTCACCTACTGTGCAATTATTATAATACAAACAATAGGGCCTCCTAAGCCGGCGTTCGGTCGCATTTCCCTTATAAAATCACTTAGTTAAACCGATGCTGTCACTTCTGTCCAACCCAGAGACGATTAGGACTACAAAAACAATTTTCTGGACACACTACTTTTTTGTAGCAGTCCATTTTACACCTTGTCCTGCCAAAGTTAAAGTTTAATTTCATTTGATGGTATACAGTCATTTAGAATGAATGAAAATGAGCTTTGTGTGAAAGTGTTAAGGTTTATAATTGATATTAAAAGTGAAGGTGATGTAATATTGAAAATTTGGCACCATTAAGAAGCGGAAAGTGACCACTGCTAATTTGCGAGGGTCTTCGCAGCCATAAACTATTGTTTTATACGTAGTTTTATTGTAGGCCTAGTGTCAGTTATTTCAATTGGAGGGCCGGTTACCCCATCAAGGGTACCATTACTTTGTTTGTCTTGATTAAAATTCAACTGAAAATGTTTAGTCACACTATAAGCTGGAACTTTGCCCGGAGAATGGCTCGGCTTACTATCAGGTCAGCCTCTAATAACGTAATTGGCAATTGGTGTTCGAAAGTATTTGACTATTTTGTGGAATGCAAGCGGTCAATAAAATTCAGTTCTTTAGAAAATGCAACAGCACTTCTGCTATAATTCTGTTGATATTTTTATGGAGGTGCGTGAATACTAAGGTGGAATCACAATAACCTCGAAGAAAAGCTTCCTTTGCTTAGAAAATCACTTATGCTTTTATATACTTTACAGATTAAGTAAAGGTGAAAGTTATATGAAATGACAACGATACACACAAGCCTGGCCCTTAGATGCACACTATCTAATAGTCTTTATTTATTTATTTAAACTTCATGTACAATAGTGGTGGTGTGATGGTGGTGGTGGTAGTGGTGGTAGTGGTGGTAGTGGTGGTGGTTGTGGTTGGTGGTGGTGGTGGCTTTCTGACCGAATTTCGGTTATGGCGGATCTTCTCAGAGACTAGCCAACGAAGCAGGAGATATTGAAATGCATAAGTTATTATGTGTACGCCAAGTCGCTAATACAACTACTCTTTTTTCCCTTATTCTCATTGTCACATAACATCACAACATAAAGGGTGTAAAAAGAGCCCTAACGAAACTGAAAGGCACTTGTTCTTCTCGTCATTGTGATATTTTTGTGCTGGATCATACCTGGGAACCTTCTAGTTACGGAGAAATTGGAGGTCAAAATTCCAACAATATCAAAGGTTTAAAAAAAAACTAGTTTTAATGGTTTAAACTTTACTTAAAAATACCTCCATGACCCATTTACTATTCAATGCATCCAACAGCACATTGTTTTAAGTGCGTTACATTGAGTTTTACCCAAACAGGCAATCGCCTTTTTCGCCCAAAACAAGTCGTTTTCCAGAAATAATTTTTGCGTAAGGCTACAACATACATAGTTTGATTTACAGAATGCTTGGTTGACAAGGTCTATTTACACCTAATAAGTGAACAAAAAAAACAATTTTCCATAGAATTTTAAGTGATCCTTCAATGATATAGGCAAATCAGATGCTTGCTCTCAGTTAAGACATAAAAGCTATTTATAATAATCACATCACACCCGTATTTAACTCATTAGCGATAAACATAGTAATACAATCGCGAATTGTATCCGGGTTACACGCTTGTAACGAGTAAAGGCTTATCATTGCACGCTTCAATGTCGCGATGATAAGACATAATACGCTTGCGTGAGATCACGCTTCAGTGGACTTCAGTGGGATGCTGGGCTGTTAGAACTACGGGTCTGTTACATAATGTGTTACTTGTTTTGGTTTAAATATATTAAGGACACATGTTTTGAGTATAGTATTTGTATCTATACCTGTTCACGATAACTTTTGACAGCAAAACAAAGCAATGGTTTCAATGTTTCTAAAATTTGACCCCCACTGTCTATGGTAGGATAGTGTTCAGAAATTTTAATCATCTGACTGATAGTTGGGTATCTGCCGTGTGTAGTTGTGAGTCGAAACAATTCAAGCTTAGCATTTAAAGTGTTGGGCACCCTAGAAAACCATCTCCATTTAGTATGTAGTTACTTTTATTTACGAAGGTGCATTTAGGGTAAGATGTACACACTTACCCAGATTTAATTGCATCCAAAAAAGTAATTTCTTCAGTCTGCACCTTGATGCTCTTCTTGTTTTGAAGATTTATATTTTATTTTACCAGAACGTGCAACCTGCACCTGACATTATCATTCACAAAGGGATCTTCTGGAGTTTATCCATCCAAAGTAAATTTTCAGATGTTTTTTTACCCCGAAAATGTTGTCGTTCGAACAAGCAATAACAAAACTATACGGCTACACCACACGTGTTACCGAAGACCACCCCCGGTGTCTCCGAGACTGACATTTTTTACTAATTTCTCCCTCTGACATGTGTTTGCAGATAAGCTGGTGCATTTTGAGCACACGGGACGAGTGCGTGACGATCTTTGTAGATTTTTTATTGAGGACAGTACTGGTGCTGTATTACATGAATACCTTGTTATAAGAAATCAATCTACACCTGTAACAAAAACAAAACTTATATTATACTAACATTACCTGAAGTACTCTTATAAATAATACTGACAATGAGAGAAGTAAGTACATTGTGTACCCTTCGTATCTCGAAAAACCAAACAAACATATATGAAGATACCGAAAGTGTAACATCATTGATCCCTCGCTAGAAAAGCATGAGCAGCAAAAAATCGTAAGCTCTAAAACTCGCATGTCTGCCGGAATCGAGTTTTAAGCAGGCCTGATTTATGAGTTCCAAGTTATGGTGTCGTGAGACAAGTGGCCCTACTCTAAAGATTCCGTGCGTCACGTTCGTATGCCCCTAAATGTTTTTGACAATTTCTCAAGTGTTTAAAATATCGCGAAATGTGAAACCGACGGGGACAAGGACGCTTATCTTTCTGGTAAGAATTGGACGAAAAAGTAGACCTCCAGGGTATAAGTAGAAGAAAGTTTATGAGCTTTTGGAAAAAACCAGGGCCTAAACTGATGTATTATGCGGTGCGCAAAAGGGAATGCTGAGCGATTGAGTGATTGGCGACGCTGAAATGTGCACCGTATGCAGGCTATCGATTTTTGCAGTGCAAGTGGGAATAAAAGGAATGCAACAGAATGGAGTACGTTTTGTCAACCTAAAATATTACGATGCACGGTAGTGTGAAATGTATTAATATGTCTGGCTTTAAAGTAGGAAGTACATACTCGTAAGACTAATAAATCAAAACATCTATTAGATTTCGGCCTTTCAAAATGATCACAATTTATTCAAGCCCAACAAACTCAAAAGTTTCTTATTTCTTTGTACGAAACTTGTACAAACACAGTTATCTCGACTGGGTTTTATCGGCTTTAAATATATCTTCGCCAGAATTTACAGGATCAACGAAAATAAGTCCAAAAGCGTACATAATTCCTGAATCAGCACGGCAATAAAATGTCTTCAAAGACAACATTAATGTCGCATTAACTTTCTTAATCCTATTAACTGTAACATCCATATAACGTTGCTGAACTCGCAAATATATTCCGAGATAAACACGAAACAAAGTCAAACATCTGAACTGCAATAAAGGAAGTGTACAATGATCATCATTCACTTGAATTACATATTACGCCATTCTCTGTTGGACTGATATAGTTTCTCGTGGGTATAAACAGAAATAAACTCACTGTAGTAAGATTGGCCTATAATGGTCCTAATATACGAATAAGTACGCCCATACGAAATGTGGAAATGAAGCAGTGGTGTTATGCGGGAGAGAATAATGCTATCATGAAAAATTACTTTTATGTTAATAGCACCGTTTCTCGCTAGGTTATTCGAGTTAATGATTGCAAGTTACATAGCGATATAGTGGTTAACCAACGATATTATTTTTCTTAGAGGTGTGTCAAGGCAACTTTCTACGTCATTACATGTAAGGCCACTAGTGAAAACTACAATTTTATGAGTACTAGCACTACTAAACTAGTTGTAGTGGACGTACACATTTAATTTGAAATCAACTTCGTAGTTGAATTTGGTACTGTTAGCAGCTCATAAAACAGGGTCAAAATGGAGTCACACACAAAACACCAAAAGGCTAACAAATTTCTACCAAAAGTAAACAGCAAAATAGACATCCTAAATCAAAACGTTTCTCCATCGGAACATAACTGCCTCATACATACGTTCGTAGTAGTGATAAATCTTTTCGTGCCATCCAATTGTCCACAACTAGGTCATCTGATTGTCCCCTACCTATTTACTGTCATGTCTTTTGTGTTTGAGTTTTTTCCTGTTTCAATTTTCTTTTGTGGTCCCCGTTGTATTAAGTTGTTTCGTACGATTTTGTGGACGACGAATAATGTATATGTTGGTTTTGTTATCTTTGGGTTCGAGGTTCTATCTATTTTTGTATCTATACTGTTTTTAGATGAGTTGCGACAAAGCATTTCTGTACTTTCATCTATCTATTCAGCTCACATTTTTCCAATTCAGAATTCTGTCTTTTCTGCTTTATCATTTGCTTTGATCCTACAATCTACATCGGTCTAATTGTTTTTTTTTTAACTTATGTTTTACCAATCCTAAAAATAATACAACTGCAACTTTTTTTCTAGTATATTCGAGAAACATTTAAAATCTTTTTGGTAACACCCAATGTTTTTGTTTTCGTAATTTAATAATAGGGAGAAAATATTTACATAATGTTATACTTTGAAACGTCTATGGCGGTAATCTATTTCCCACAGATTTTACACTTCTATTGATGTTACACCCCGGACTAGAAAATACACTACACAAATACACACAATCACAGGTATTGGAAATACACAGTCCAGCCAATCATTCACAATTCACATTCGAATGGACTAATATACAGAACAAAACATGATATTTTACGTAAATATTAGCAGTTCTGATTATGAACAGTTCATAGACATAAATTGCAAAACATTGATCTTTTACACAATTCTATGTAATGTCGAAATGATGATTGTAAGAATCGCTATAGTAATTGTTTACGGAGATTCAGCCAGGCAGATGATGAAATGGCCGATATACAAAAATAATTTCATCACCATACTATTATTTTCTTACAGTCATCTACAGACTGGTTACTGCAAGAACATAAGAAAGTTATTAATCAATCAACTTAACAGCGAAATAATAATAACAAACAATAAACGTACATTTTGAGAATAGGAAACGAATCCCTTGCCTTCATAACAAAACCTTTTAATCACAGCTCACGGATGAGGCGTCATTCATAGCAGTGACAACAGAGGACAATCCTCCAAACAGAAATTCAAATGTAAACACAATTTGACAACGCTTGAGCCAAGTTTCGAGGACAGTAGTTTGTATAACTGTGATCCCTGTAACAAGGGCCAAATGAGGTAGGCATTTAATAGTGCCGGTACAAAATACAAACGACACGCCCGTTCAATCTGGGCAGGTCGGAGTTATGACGGCCGCGAGTCCATTTGATGTCCGAATGTGGGTTAAGGTGTAAGAGGAAGCTGTGTAACTAATAATATTACAGCATGAAGATTTTAAATGCGTGACGGTTGGTCTGCTCCTAGCATATGCATTAGCACACAAGAGTCTACTCCTACTAGTGAAAAAAAAATGACTTTAATGAAATAGTGTATTTCATTAGTCGGTTTTAGATTATGGAAAAAATTGGGGTACTACAAGGAGCAAACAGTGGCCGCATCATAAAAACATAGAGATACCTGTTTTCTATTCTCGTATTAAAAAGACAAGTAGTAAACGTTACCTTTTTGGGAATAGAACTTAACTTTAGTTATAATTACATCACCAAGGAACGGTGTCCATCATTTATCGCCATTCCCTTATCACTCATAGACATACAACAATGAGCAATACGAGGGTCCAGTTTGGACCCATTTCATTCGGCATTAGGCTTGATGGCAAGGATTTCTTGCCTTGAAATTTTCTCGTCAACCATAATTAATAGGGTGGGCCGCCGATTAGTATGCCCCATTGAATGCGTGACCCTGATAGGACATCTGGATTCGCCATCTGTCTATTGAAGATTGGATGAAAGGTTAATCAGGGGTACCTCGCCATTGTTTTGGTATTTGTCAAACGAATTGATGCGGACATGGAGTGGTTAATCATGGGTAATGCATTCCGTTTTCTAGGACTAGGGGTCTTTGTGGTCTGCTTTATTTAAAAGACTAGCGATTTGGCCTGTGCGTTGATATATCAGTCAGTCAGCCAGTCAGGACTTTGAATTTTATGTGCATAGATTGGCGGAAAATGATGCATCAAAAGCGCCTTTAGGCATTTCATTGATCCAATGCAATGATTTGAAAAGTTTGTTGTTATGAGGTGTGGGTGAATGTGTTTGTCTTCTTTATTGTTCTAGTGAAACCGTTATTTTATTGTAACTAACAGAATAACTTCCAGTGTACATATAAAAAAAAACTACCTACAAGGCTTTCTCTGGTTCGGTGATATGAACTAGTTAAAATTGTTTACGAGATATTTGTATTTTTCTATAACCAAATAAATATAAAATTACCTCATTATTCTCATCACCGATTTTTTTTACACGCCAAATTGCTTTATACGGTACGGTATAAAAATAAAAACAAAAAAAGACAATAATTTCTTGTTTAAAAGCTAGTGATAAACAAGTCTTCTTGACCGTCTTGACCTTTTCAGCTCAAACTAGATCTGAACTATTTATTAGCATTCCCTTTCATTCCCTCGTTGCAAAGCTTTGAGATATTACAGCATGCCCCTCGTTTGATTTCAAAAAGTCTTTAGTTTTAGTATCGAGAAATAAGAGAAACTTCAGTTAAGTAGTAAACTATTAAAATACAACTTGAACTGGTACATTTTAATGAGGTTATAAGTTCTTGGTTGTCTATACATATAATAAAACAGTAGAAAAACTGTGTCTGTACATTGAATATATTAAAAAAATAATAATTGAGGGGGGTTTAGAAACAGTAATAGAGCACGAAACCAAAAAAAAAATTCTGTCTGTTTGTCTGTTTGTTTGTACACGCTAATCTTCGGAACTACTTGATGGATTTGAATGATTTTTGTTTTGTTGTATAGGTATAAAGTCTGAGCAACACATAGGCTATAATTTATCTTGGAAACTTGAACACCTGATGCAGAACCGCAACAGACCAGCTAAACTATAAGAGATACAAAAATGGTACCTTAGCAAAAATTGTTTCACGTGATGAGCATTTTCTGCTAAGAGAATAAATTTGAAGATCTGGAACACCTGATGTGGAACTCCAAGAGCCCAGCTACACTATAATATATATAGGAATAACGTCTTAGCAAGAGTTGTTCAACCTGATGAGTACTCTCTGTTGTCGTATAAAATTTGAAGATCTGGAACAGCTTATGTGGAACTCCAAGAGCCTAGCTACACTATAACATATATAGGAATGACGTCTTAGCAAGAGTTGCTCAGCCTAATGAACACTCTCTGTTGTCGTATAAAATTTGAAGATCTGGAACAGCTGATATAGAACTCCAAGAGCCCAGCTACACTATAACCTATATAGGAATGACGTCTTAGCAAGAGTTGTTCAGCCTGATGAGCACTCTCTGTTGACGTATAAAGATTGTAGATCTGGAACACCTGTTGTGGAACTCCAAGAGTTCACTGTGTAATTATAAAATAACATAAGCTGGGAGTACCTCCACGCGGTGAGGCGGTAACAGTTTAGGACTGATTTTCGATGAAAATTCTATGAATCATTGAAAATTTGACTCTACTGGCTAAAACTCCCATTTATTTCCTTTTCCATTTATCTTCGTGACACGGTAGCCTACCCGGTAACGCAGGGGAGCAGTCACTTAGATTTTAATTGATCAGGTATTTTCAGAATAAAACTATAACCATGCCTAGAAAGAGGTCAAATCTTTCCCAACGTTCCAAAGGAGCTAAAAGATTGAGGATCATAAGATCCCAAGAATCTAACGAAGAGCGTCAGAATAGACTTGATGCTGTTCGAGAACATCAGGCTGCAACTCGCTCTGTAGAAACCTCTTCGGGTCGCGAAGCTCGCTTGCGTTCTCAGCGTATTTATGCATCTACATCCAGGTCTCTAGAGACCAGTGAAGAACATGATGCGCGACTCTCCGCTGATCGTGAACGTCATGCATTGTCTCGCGAGTCGGAGACATTCACGGATAGAGAATTGCGCTTGAGTTCTCAGCGTATCTACGCATCTGCTTCAAGGTCTCTAGAGACAAGCAAGGAACATGATGCGCGACTGTCCGCTGATCGTGAACCTCATGCATTGTCTCGCGAGTCGGAGACGTTCACGGATAAAGAATTGCGCTTGAGTTCTCAACGTATCTACGCATCTGCTTCAAGGTCTCTAGAGACAAGTAAGGAACATGATGCGCGACTGTCCGCTGATCGTGAACGTCACGCATTGGCTCGCGAGTCGGAGACGTTCACGGATAGAGAATTGCGCTTGAGTTCTCAGCGTATCTACGCATCTGCTTATAGGTCTCTAGAGACAAGTGCGGAACATGATGCGCGACTGTCCGCTGATCGTGAACGTCACGCATTGTCTCGCGAGTCGGAGACGTTCACGGATAGAGAATTGCGCTTTAGTTCTCAGCGTATCTAAGCATCTGCTGCTAGGTCTCTAGAGACAAGTGAGGAACGTGATGCGCGACTGTCCGCTGATCGTGAACGTCACGCATTGTCTCGCGAGTCGGAGACGTTCACGGATAGAGAATTGCGCTTGAGTTCTCAGCGTATGTACGCATCTGCTGCTAGGTCTCTAGAAACAAGTGCGGAACATGATGCGCGACTGTCCGCTGATCGTGAACGTCACGCATTGTCTCGCGAGTCGGAGACGTTCACGGATAGAGAATTGCGCTTGAGTTCTCAGCGTATCTACGCATCTGCTGCTAGGTCTCTAGAGACAAGTGCAGTACGTGATGCGCGACTGTCTGCTGATCGTGAGCGACATGCATTGTCTCGCGAGTCAGAAACGTTTACCGATACAGAATCACGCTTGAGTTCTCAGCAATGTTGCACATCTACTAATAGGTCTTTTGAAACGAGTGATGAACGTGATGCGCGACTAACTGCTGCTCGAGATTATCATACATTGTCCCGAACACGCACACAACAAAATATTCATAATCAGTTAGAAAGTGAGAGAGAAAGGATTGCTGGAGTACGGCATGAAGAGACAGAAGTTAATTCAGTGTACCCTTGGGATCTGCTGCGGAGTAACGGGAAGAAAAGTTTTTTGTTGTATAGTCTGGGCAACATAAAGGCTATAATTTATTTTGGAAAATTAATACCTGATGCAGAACCGCAACAGACCAGCTACAGTATAAGAGATATAAAAATGGTGCCATAGCTAAAAATATTCCACGTGAAGAATAAAGAAGAATTTTCTGCTGTGAGAATAAATTTGAAGATCTGGAACACCTGCTGTGGAACTCCAAAGCCCATGGCAGCGCTATAACAAATTAAGGAATGACGTCTTAGGAAAAGTTATTTAGTTTGATGGGCATTTCCTGTTGACATACAAAAATGAATGATCTGGAACGACTCCAATCGTCTCGCTCATCCCGTTGTTTTCCCGTCCCCGGGCCTTAGAATTCTACATCAGACGTTTCAAATTTTCGATTTTGACGACCCCGTTGTCGCTGGCATAAGCAACGGGATCCGCGTACGAAGTCGCGGGCAGAAGCTAGTTATGGAATAAAATCCAATGAGATGAGGTGAAATAATTTGTACCTATTTGTAAGTGTATAAACAATCGAACACCGCTTTTAAAAAGTTTTGAGCTACCATACATATTTGACTTTTTTATCGTTTTTATGGATGACTAGCGGTTCGTCCCGGCTTTGCACGGGTGCCTATATTACTCAGGGTGAATGTAACTTTCCAATGGTGAAAGAATTTTTGAAATCGGCAGCAGTTTTTGAGTTTGTTCATTACAAACATACACACACACAAAAATACAATTTTTTCCTCTTTATAATATTAGTGTAGATAGAATGTCATTTCTGTTTTACCCTCAGCCCTCCTAAATCGTGGTTAAAGACAAAATATTCAAAGCAGAACTGACGATGATCTAAAAAATCGAGAGCAAACCTGCAGGTATTTTTTTCTTATCACCCCAAAATTTTTGGGGATCCGCACGGTTACCCAAATGGCAATACAGATCGTACGTGAGATGTTAGGGACGTAATCATCTAAGTTATGACTGAATTTTAAAGCAGACTCCCCTACCCCATTGACCGCGATAGGATAGGTCAGAAAGCTTCCATAAAAAATATTTTATCGTATTTTTGGACCCAAAAATTTGTAAAAGGCTGTGTTTGTTTCAGAACAAAATACATTTTTAATATCGTTCGAATGTAATGTACCCGCATCGAGGCGTGCGTCATTTCGCAAACCATTTTTAACTCTACGTAGCTTTCTACTAAATAATATATAGCAAAATTAGGAAATTTGCCATATAAACCGCTCTAAAATATCTCAATCTTGCAAACCCCTTGTACCACGAGACACGTCTCATCAAACGTGTCGCTACGCAGGACTATAATTAAATTTTGCTCACATTCGGAGATTCAATTAGGGTTTAATATTGACATTCGGTAGTGAGATCCGAAACTCGGGGATCAACACCAAAACATTAGCATAGTTGATTAAAAGGCCTCCCTAGAACTGTTAACTCGTAAATGTCATACATACAACATCATAAATCATCTTAAGATTATGCTTCACTTGCTAAATTTCGTATAATTTTGGAGCGAATGTAACCTGGTTAAGGAACCTTTCAAAATTTCACCTTACGTCTTGAAGTTATGATTCAAAATCGCGATGTTTTGGCACGAGATTTGGAACGTTTCGGTAATTTAGATGATTTTGCAAGTGTAGGAAAGCCAGCAAGTACTGAATCAGCATCTAGGTGGTTCTCATATAATGAAGTAGAGCTGGAGCCGTGATTTATAGTCCAATTATGAGCTCATCGATTATTTCTTATGAGTCTAAAGTAGGCAATTGTTGGCTCCTCAGTTCTCGTGTTATTGGAAATTGGGATTATGGATGGTATGACGATCAGATGAAAATTAAATATCCGTGTAAACTTACTGGAATCTATTAAGACGAATGAAAAATCGGCCAAGTGCGAGTCGGACTCGAAGGGTTCCGTACCATTATCTATAAAAACGGCAAAAAAATCATATCTGTTGTATGGGAGCCCCCCTTAATATATATATTTTTTAATTTTTAGTATTTGTTGTTATAGCGGCAATAGTAATACATCATTTGTGAAAATTTCAGCTTTCTAGCTATCACGGTTTATGAGATACAGCCTGGAGACAGACAGACAGACAGCCAAGTCTTAGTAATAGGGTCCCGTTTTACCCTTTGGGTACGGAACCCTAAAAGTACTCGGATCAAATCAAAAGATCGAAATCAGATTTTACTTCTTTAATCCTTCGGAAATTCTGTCTTACCGTATGATTTGAACAATACTCGTCTAAAAATTAAGTCACCCCCTTTCCCTTACATCACAAGCAACAGTCGATGGTCTATTCTTAGCCAGAGGCCACGAGCAGAAACAAACAGAACATACCAAAACTGGTCCTAATTTAATCCACTAAGCTTACCCGACAAAATGAAATAAACGTGGTTATAATTAATATTTCATACGAGGTCGCTCGGACCGTACATGTATGATGTATCGCACTGAACATCAGACTGGGACCGACTTGCATTGTGATATTGTGACCTGATTTTGTCAAGTACTTTTAGAGGGTACGATTTTTGATTGGATAGTTTTGAAATTGGAATTATTATGAAACGGGAGTGCCTAGACATAGTTAAATATTCTGTCAGCAATGAAGAGAAAACCCAAAAAGCGTCTTTATATCAAACTTGTTGATAGTCGATAACCCCTTGCCTACGTCTTGGGATTTTGCTCTTCCGTTTTATTAATGTCTTTCAGTGTCAAGGAACGTGGGCTGCGGGACTGTTCGAAAGAGATACCGCGGCCCTGGAACATAAAGGGCAAAAGAAGGAACATGGGTGATTTTTAGTCAGTAAGAGTCTGACACTCCTTTCCCACCCGAAAAAAACGTGACATCTTCACTATGGTCTTCTTAACTATGATTCATTCACGTGGAAGTACAGGAATGATATTAGTCAACCGCAGCTTTTTGACGTACTTTTCTATTCCTTCTGCAGCTTTCTCTCTTTGTATCCAAAAATTAATTGCAAGCCTAGTTTCTTTTTTCGTCATATTTGATCTGTGTTTTTGACAGCCAGGTTTATTCAACCTTTTACATTATGCTATACAGGATGCAAGCATAATCACTAGGTGACTTGTCCATGAGTATTTGCATTTGTTCCTTCACTGTAATCTGCTAAGCCACGATCCGATCCGTATCGTACAGACTAAATTATATAATATGTTATGAACTGCGCCGTTCCAGCGGCCGTCAGTGTCACAGATAACGAATGCGCCCTTTGTGATAATATCTCGGTATTGTGAGTACTTGTCCTGTTAGCCTCTATATGTAGGCATCATTTTTGACGTGGATATATTTTTAGACTGGTCTAGGATAGGTTAGGTAGAATCTGTATTGGCAGTTTCTCACGCCACAGGGGCCGTGATGCCTCATTTTCTTTGTAGGCTATTTTATGAAAATAAATACATTTTCACAACTGCTTAGAAGGCCATTAAGATGACTATCTCGGTACGTGGTTGGCCGAAGTAAGGAAAACCTGCTCAGGATTATTTTATAGGTGACTCTGCCCTAGAGTGTAAATGTTTTGTAATTTGGCAAAAGATGGCGCATGTAATATTGTGCGTCCTGTTGTCTGCACGTTATGGGAGCTGATGGATGCCACTGAAGATGAAAATCTCTTTACTCTAGGCCGATTCAATTTCGATTACCATTGTCCTGCTAAGAAGTACAACGACGTGCGAAAACATACAGGGTTATTTGTAAAACACCAACAACATCTTAAGAGGTCATGTACAAAAAAGAAACAGCTGTTCCCTACTTTTATGATCGATTAACTCGTCAAAATGCTTTTTTATTTCGCGATTTCAGGTATGGTCCCATAGTAAAAGTTGTTCATAATGATGAGTACAATGACCTCCTGGTGTTTTACAAATTACCCTGTATTGTCGCATAAAAGGGATACAGTTTAATTTCTACATAAATAGCAACTGACCTGCAAATTGGTCACTTCATTGTCCAAGATATCCATGACATTTCAGCCTGGCATTAAACCTCACCCAGTTTGTAATTTTACTAGGCTGCCATAACCCGAAATAGTGTTCTAAATGCCAGCACAAACCAAAGCCACGTGTGTTTGTTCGGGAGCACAACGGGGTACGTTCGTAACAGCCGAGTACCGCTCGTATGAAATATAAATTCGATTATACCATCCGAACGCGACCGAAGATTTGCCTAATTAAACAACATTGCTTTAAATGATTCGATTTATGTTCTCGTATCGTTTTATTTGGTTTTGATTAAAGCACTTGAAAATTATGCGTATTCACTGTTCTACACTTACGTGGGTCCGTAGTTTTTTTGTGCAGATCCTTTATTTTTTGGTGTTGTTTGGTAGGTACTACGTGTTTTCTAATGGTTTTCACAAAATATTTTTTTAATATTTTGGTTAGATAAGAAGCAGGATTCGTTTCGTCAGTCAATTCGTTTCGTTCGATCAACAGTCAAGTTAAGAAGAAACAAATACACTTTCACAAAAAGGGCTTTATCGGCGAGCTATCCCCCTACGTCACTTTCAATTCAGAAAGTTAAGTGCCCAACTAAAATCAGCTTTTATCTTACCCCGGCTTATTAGTTCTCCTCCCTTCCAATAGAAGCCGAAGCAATAAAAAGACAGTCTGGATCTATCCGTAAATAAACAATAGGAACTGATAATTATTCTCATACGTTAGGGTCCCTATTGTTTCAACTTCCCCCTGGAAGTTCCCCATTCTCCCCTCTACTTAGACTATACTCGATACGATGGCCCTACAATGTAGGGTTATTACTAAATTGAGCGACCATTTTTTTATTTTTGTTTTTAATTATGAAGTTATTGTTAGTCCATATGGTCTGTGTGGAGGGGGTTTTAGAACTTAGGGTTAGACTGAGTTGAGTGTTCGAAGCTAGGTCGTAGTCATTTTATGTTCTCAATAAAGTGAAGCGTATAAAAAGAAGAATAAGGGGAAAATATTTTTAAGACGTGGTGTAAAGATCTACCATCCAAACTTGGAAGATTTTTAAAATGGATTTCTATGATATATAATATATTTCATAACGGTACAGGAGAAGAGCTCGTGGCTAAATAAGAACAGCCGCTCGAGTCGATCTTTAGGTTAAGCCGCGCTTACCTAGGTTGGTCCGTGGATAGGTCACCCATTACAAACCGAGTTTCCTCCGTGCCTCGGAAAGTACGTTAAGCCGTTGGTCCCGGCTGTCATTTGTAGATCTTTGACAGTCGTTGCAGGTAGTCAGTGATCCGAAAGTTTGACAACCAGTCTTACCAAGGGGTACCGTATTACCTAGCACTAACTGGGTTGTGAAGGTCAGATAGGCAGTCGCTCCATGTAAAATATTGGTATTCAGCTGCATCCGGTTAGACTGGAAGCCGACCCCAACATAGTTGGGTAAAGGCTAGGCAGATGATGAACGGTACATAAATATAAACCAATATAACCCTTTTATTACTCAAAAAACCACTCACATTCCACGTACCAATAACAATATTTTCAAGATTAAAGCCTTTAAAACCTGCACTTTAAAGCCCACAAACAATGTTATACCTAAAATAAATTAACGAAAAATCTTCCCTACGATCGTAACAAAATAGCTTAGCTTCAGTGCAAAATTCGCCGAAATAGCCTAACTAATGTCAAAATAAACGTTTTTACAGCCGAACGTCACATAAACATATTAAGTTTATTTCGACATTCAGTTTTAAGCGGCAGATAATGGTGTGACGGAAAAATGATTGTATCCATCTTGCGAATCTGGTTAACGATGATATTGTTTTTCTTAGAACTGAAATGCGTCATATAGAGGAACAGATGTGATAGTCCGTTTATTGGTAATAAAAAAATAAAAGCGGTTGCTATCTGGATTTTTGAGAGATTGGAGTCTGAATGTTACTGTTAAGTAGAATATCATTTTATGCGAATGAAATAGTGATGACGTCACAGAGAGTATAGAACACATAATCCTACACAAAGGAGATGTTTATTAAACAAGGCAGTACATTATTTACTTCAGCAAAAACATATTCGAAACAAAATTAAGTATGTTCACCTCAGGTGACCCAAAAAGTCACCAGATATTACGTTCTACATTTGTTGCAAAATCAGCAACGAAAGCAGATTTAATGTATTTTTGTATCATTTTTATTTCGTAATGAAAGTCTTCTTTTGCAAGAATTATCTAAGAGACTCATATTCTTTGTCAAAAATCGGCATCGCCAGTTTCTAAAAATTTTCCCCATTAAGCTGACAAGTTATTAAGCTAGATAGATTCAAGACTTTATCTTTTAATAACACGGACGGCTGTAACTTGTGAGTCAGCTTAGAAATATGTTTGTGCCGATTTTACGTTTTTTTTTTCTTCTGCTATCTTTTGGGATGGTAACTCGGTCGTTAGTTCAGAAATACGACTTTATGAAAATGCTTACAATATATTATCTCGGATTTTAATACAAGGTGTTCTTGTGTGTCTAGTCTAGTTTGGATTTGTTACGAAGGATCTAAGGTTGTTATTACTGAATACACAAATACGGTACTCCCTTAGCGCCCAAGTGTTGCTTGCTTTATGATGTAAGCACTGAAAGTGTTTTGCGTAGATCTTTATATTTGGATGTCAAATCTACTACCTTCTCTGCTGACCCAAAGAAATCGAACTGCACTTCAAGTTGTATGATGATGAACACAGGTGGAAGTCCAGTCCTAGTGAGACTGTCCATTGGTGACCGATTCCAGCATCTGGTGTTCTTACAATTTTTCAAGCGCGAAGTGGTCCGAAGATTATGTATCTTTATCTGGGACCGCATTGTTTATCCTTCATAGAATTTTATACTGTTTCCCTTTCTTCTTATTCTCATACTGAAACACTTTATACGTTTACCGCTTTCGATTTTCCAGCACAATATAGTGAAGATTTACGTTACAGTGGGTAGCTTTAGGAATTTATTCGTAGTGGTGGGGGGGTTTCATTGTTCGTATAAATGAGTGTTATTCTTTTATTGTCGAGACAAAGACGGCACTTGGCCTCAAAGCGAGGCGCCAATATTTATACAACCTTCGCCCGCGCCCTCCTTGAAATAACGCCGTGGAGGGTTTGTGATAAGAGGAAGCGAAGCGATTAATACCTGGCAACGTGGTTAACATCATAAGCATCGTACAAACTTATTATTTATTTTAAAAAATCTGTATATCTCCACTATTTGTTTAAGTTCTTTCAGAGAACATTGAGCTTCGTGCAAAGATCCAGGAACGATCACCGCACATAAAAACCTACATATTATGTACGTGTTAGTACACACTTATGTATATGAGAATATCTGACTGTTTAACAACTCTCAGTATTGGCTACATTAATAATAATATAATCCAGTAACGTCGACTGTCAAACGTAAAATAACACTGACATATGGTATGGTATTGATTGTACGTATGTCAGGGTATACTAACACACGCATTTTTTTTTTTTTTTTTTTTTTGGAGGGTGAGAAATCATCAAATGACTCCTCCCGCCCTGGGCAGAGCGGAAGGGAGTGTCAGACTCTTACTGACTAAAAAACACCCATGTTCCTTCATTGGCCCTTTATGTTCCAGGGCCGCGGTATCTCTTTCGAACAGTCCCGCAGCCCTGGCAGGCACCGGCCCTTGCGGGCCCCTCCCGTTTGCTGACAACTCTTTGAGGCGCGCGTGGAACACGAACGCGCCGTCGACACGGCCTGCCCGTCGTCATACGACGGACGGACGGCGAGCTAGCCCATTACTCGCCGTCCACAGGCCCGCGTCTACGGTGGCCGAGAGCCATCACGGCGTGGCCCCCGACGCCCGGTGCTTCTCCCGCGGCGGCTGGGACGTGAGGAGGTTCTCTCCCTCTCACGTTCCGCCGCCTCCTTCGCTAGCATGACTGCTTCGCAGAAGGAGGCGACGGCTTCCCATTCCCTCTCGCCCCGGACCATGGCTTGAACCAGGGCCGGACGCGAGAGGTCGCCGCCGCCAATCGCCGCTACGAGGACACGGCGGTGCTCCGCCCAAGCAGAGCAGACCTCCACGGTGTGCTCCACCGTGTCCTCCGGTCGATCCTCGCAATTGTAGCATCCGGGCGTTTCCTCCCGCCCGATTCGGTACAGGTACCTCCCGAAACATCCATGTCCGGTGAGGACCTGCGTCAGGCGGAAGGTGAGGGCGCCGTGGCGCCTCTCAAGCCACTCCTCAAAGAGGGGACTTACCGCCACTATCGTGGCGTGCCCTGAACGGGGTTGCGATAGTCGCTCTCTCCATGTCGCCATGAGATCACGGCGGAGGTCTGTCCGCCGCGCGACAATATGCCGCGGCAGCGGAGTTACCCCCCGGCTCTGTACCTCCGCGCGCCACTCGTGCAGGCGCGCGAGGACTATGGCCTCCAGATCCCATGGCGGCAATCCGGCAAGGAGGCTCGCCGCCTCGCGGGAGATCGTGCGGTACCCACGGATCAGCCTTACGGCTACCACCTTTTGGGGCGCGTTCAGGTAGTGCTTTGCACGCAACCTCAACGAACGCGCCCACACCGGGGCCCCGTAAAGGGCCATGGACCGCAAGATCCCCGCATAGAGCCTCCGGCAGGAGGCGTTTGGCCCCCCCAGGTTGGGCAGGAGCCGCTTGAAAGCAGCCCCGGCCTTTTCCAGTCTGGGAGCCAAACGTCGGAAATGCTCAACGAAGTTCCATCGGCTGTCGAGGACGAGTCCGAGGTACCTCAACGTCGACTCGACGCCGACGGGAACCCCTCCTACCGTGAGTATGGATCCCGACGGTGGCGCGCTCCGAGGCCCATGAAAGCACATGGCCTCAGACTTGTGCAATGCCACCTCGAGACCCAATTGCCGGATCCTCTCAACGACTAAACATACGCATCAAGTAAGTCCAAGAATAAGAATAATATATTTGCTTAAAATACAGTTGTTAAAGTTGGTGGTTTATGCACTAACCATAAGTTTAGGTTCTGTATTATGTAATGCAACAAAGGCTTACTGAGGATAGTTGAAACATACGCTTCTGAAAGAGTGATATATAAATGATAGCGGGTTGACTAAGAAAAGAATGGCAATAAAAACTTGTTGCGCCGACGTCAATTAACATGGGATAAGGGCAAGATGTTATATACAAAGGCTTTTTGAATGCTTAGTATGGCCATGGTATTAATTAATTAATAACAAGACAAATCGTCTGCAATTAAGTCACGCTCCTAAAACAGTCCCTCAATTGCCATTGCCTAAAGAAGGGGTACAGAAAATCTAGTTAGTCACGCCGTGCATTACCGCCACCTCTCCCCAATATGTGATCCCCTTTACTTGAACATCTGAGAAGCGCCTCTTGATTATATAAGAAAATGTTCGATGCTCCATTGTTGGATCAGGGATGTAAGTTGTTCCAAGTGTGAGCAGGTTATATTTTGCTTACAGCGTGTTTATAAGCGGAATATGGGGGCGCAATATGGTTTTATCGATGTTCTAACAAAATGGGAGCTTAACTTTATATGGGAAATGGGGGTTGATTATATCATACACTGGTTTAAGCTTACACGGTTTAAAACTAAACTTGTACTGTCAGTTACGGGATATTTCCCGTGATTGTTCATAATTTTGAGCTCCAAAATTATGAGCAATCACGAAAAATATCCCGTAAGTGACAGTATAAGTTTGATTAAGTCATGTCTCAGGGAGGAAAGTTAGTTAGTATTTTTGCGAATATGTTGTAGTTTATCTTGATGAATTTTATCGATATAAGCAAGATTCTCAGAAGTGAGATCTTAATTTTAAATGGGATATGGGGTCGATTGAAGAGAAAGATAGTTAGCATGTTTGTGTACAAAAAATGTAACATAACGCCTGTAATCCCCGTAGAGTTAGGCAGAGGTGTACCTAATAGTACACCTAAACGCCAGTTATGTATTATGTGTTGTGTTATGTACAAACAATTTATTTTTGCATATATGCTGTTATTTCATTTGCTGTGTGATGATTAATACTGTACAATCAGCTACAACAAACTGAAAAAAAAATTGATTACGTTTATCAAAAAACGCAGAACCTAAAATTAATAAACAACAAGATAAGCTTCCACATTAAAGTTAGTAACACTAATTAAGATAAGGCATTTATTTTCCTTCCAATTCCCGGATCAAAAGGCCTTACCTTTTATACGGGACCCTAACTAGACATTTCGTGTTAACAATAAAATTGTCACCTTTACAAATGTTTTAATGGCACGCCATTTACGTTTTGACATTTTAATCAAAGAAGGGTGGAATTAATAGATAGAACAAAGTGGGGATACAATTACCCACTTCCCATGGGTTCACTACTGTTTTCAAATTATTGTGGTTAGGGCTACTTTTACCGTGAATCTGTCGGGCGTTGGCCTATGCCCTACATTACGAATTAATTTTAAAAAAATATAGAATTGTAATGAAGTTCTCGGCTGCCTTATACTACTAAAGAACTTCGTAGTAACATTCTCATTTAAGGCAATACCATAGACACACTGACGGTTCATCAAAAAAAAAAAATATATAGACATCATTTAAGTTTATTTCTCGGAGTCTGGATTTAGGCCCCGTTGATTGTTATAGGCTCTCCCCCTACTACATGACACTTAAACATAACTAGCCAAATGTGGGTGTACATCTCTACCTACCCTTCGAGGATTACAGGCGTGATGTTATGTTATGTTTAATTTATTTTCAAGTATTCATAATTCAATCTAATATAATTTTCTTTTACTTTAATACAAGACTGTTTATACTAATTTCATATAAGTAACTTTGTTTAATAAACTCAATTAATGTATAAAACTAAACAACAATTTATAATGACTTACCAATAAATTAGTATTTATAAAGAACGTTTAATATCACAATGTTTGATAACAACATCTTAGCATCCAAGTTATTAAAGATTTCTTTGAATAATCGTAATATTAGATGATTAAAGAAACAACCATCTTATTGTGTTTCAAGCTTTTCGCAATACACATTCTCAACCACCAGATTGTGTTAAAGAATTACAGGAAATGGTTAAAGACGTAGATACTGAAATGTCATCTTGAATAAGTCTGTAGATACTTAGCATTAATGAAACCAGGAGATTAAAGTAGCACCGCTAAAAGATATACTTGTCGGATCCGGTCATTGGTACGGACTTAAAATGAATCGCAAGTACGCCAGTGGTAACACCACGCGATCTAGTTACAAGTCCGCCCTCACCACTGCGTATACTATAGAGACCTGATGTTTTGAATTTGCAGCTAGGACGACAGTCAGTGTCGGATAGTGGCGGAGTTGAGACGTCTTGGAAATGTACCCCGATTCATTGTGCCCCGTGTTATAGTTTTAAGTTGTAATGTCAAGTAATTTGTTAGTTTAACAGAAACAGTGTATCGCACCCAGTGTGTTATCATTGCACGATACCCATCGTCCGCCCACATGATGTACGAGCCTAACGGAATACATCCTGACAACCCGACATATTTATAATGTGTGAAAAATACCTTTAACGAAGCCGAAAGGCACTTGTTTTCTTTTGTTCTGGAACATTCCTAGAAACCTTCTAGTTACGGAGATATTTAGGGTTGAACGTTTTCTATTTTTTTTTTAAATATACATTTTTTACATTTTGTTTTACTTTAAATACCTCTACAATCCCCGTACTGTGCAATGCATCCATCAGCACAATGTTGAAATGTATTAATTAAAAATCACGTTTAATTAAAGTAATGAAACGTGATTTTTCACCCCTGAAATTTTGTACCAATCATTTTTGCGTAGAGTTACATAATTTTGTAAAATAATGCCTGGTTGACTGCTTCGTGAAGGGCCCATTTACACTTTGTATAAGATTTAAACCGAGACATTGACCTTTATTTTACAGAGTCTTCACCCGGGTGTCGCAATCCACTGCTGTGTATAGACCTCTTCGCCACGCCATGACATAATCTACGACTACTCTCGTCCAGCTGCTATTTACTTGCGAATATTACCGTCCCACCTGACTATCGACTTTCGTCTAGATTCTATTTTCTATGACACAACGCATGTCATAATACCTGTATATATTGTGTGGATGTATATCCTCGAAGCGTTAGACAGACGTGTGCCCATTTTAACATATCATCAGTTATATTCAAGTCTTATGGCAATGAGGTGATCGAACAGTGACAAAAAAAGTAAAAATCCATAAAATGCTTCTTACGAAAAAAAAATGGGATACTAAAATCCATATTCCAATTAATATTTAATCACATCACTCATATGCCTTAAAATTAAAAGTAAAACGCCGTGCAATTGTGTGTTAAATGAAAAATAAAACGGGGTAAAATCAGTGATGGTAGGGGATCAGAAGGGCTTCCGAGTGCACTGACCTTTAAGGGTCGCTACGAATTGGGGACCTGATCAGCTGGACATAACAGATAGGCTTGTGTACGGGAAATTGGGTGCTTCCTACTATAATAATTCCAGTTTTATGTGTTATGCTGTTTGTTGGTGATTTAGTTTGATTTGTATTCGGAAGTCAATATCCTGATTTATTTGTTAGGTATACAGAGAATAACAAGAGCCTTGACGAAGCCTTCAGTTAAAGTAGGTACGTAAGTTTGATGTACAAAAGGCTTGGTCCTTTTGTACATCAAACTAAGTAACTTTACGCAAAAATTATTGCTGAGACACGACAATTTTTTTGGGGTGAAAAATCATGTTTTACGTCCTACCGACGCAATGTAACGCACTCAAAACATTGTGCTGATGGATGAGATGTTTATAGTTAAAATCTTCCATTAAATTTATTTAAAGAAAAACTTGTGTAAAAGTTGGAACTTTGGCCCCCAATATCTTCGTAACTAGAAGGTTCCCAGGTCTAGAACAAAAAGTGATCGCCATGAAAGGGAGAACAAGTGCCTTTCAGCTTCGTTAAGTGTCTAGTTACACCCTTTATTATTAATTGTAAATACTTTATTTATAGGTAAGGCTAAGGGACTATTGGAATCTTGTTTTTAGCCTAAGCCATTGGGTCTTTGCACAAGTTAGTAAATAAGTTTGTGTAAAACGCTGGAAACCTTTTTTGAAAATTGATCCTGTAGGTACACTTTAACACTTTTGGTAAATAGGAAATTATGTTTTGAAGTTCTATCGATGATTACTAACGTGATACGAGATTATATTGGCATGGTTTATTGTAATCTAAAACCGATTTGTTGCTATTGTTCAATGATTTCATGTGGTAAGCACGCTTTTACGAAGATTTCGACAGAATTCAGGCCAATCCGTCAGTAGTGCGACATCTACGTAACCGCACAACGAATACTAAGCCGTCCAATAGCAGCAAAGTCGAAACTTACATCTATACAAATAATTAAATTGAAATGTATGTTTGTAACATCAAAACTAACAAAAATAGCAGCTTTTTACTAAATGCAAATGAAATTATATGAGTTACTTTATAACAAAAACACATTTTTTCAATTTTTGTCTGTCTATCTGTCTGTTTATTCCGGCTTATCTCCAAAACGGCTTGACTTATTTTGACGGGACTTTTACTGACAGATAGCTGATGTTATAAGGTCTAACATAGGCTACTTTCATTTTAGAAAAAGTATTAGGTTTCCGTGCAAAAAAATTAAAACCCTTGAAATTAGTAACAAAATTCGACTCAAAAAGGGAAGTATTTAATATTTTTTATAATAATTTCATCCGAACGAAAATCGCGGGCAACAGCTAGTTCAATACAAAAATGGAAGACCGCAATCCACGCTTGCAAAGTAAATCCTACCTCCTATACAGTATATGTAGGTTAGTAGATCGTTCCAGTTATCTGGCAGTCGCGCCAACCATCTGGCCCATCTGAATTTTTCACTTTTACCTTTTCCAACAACAAAAAACGTTATTTTCAAAAGTGGGTCGCGTAAAATGAATGCACAACGTGATTTATAGCCAGAGACAGCTTTTTTTAAATTTTATAAAATCTTATTTGGATGTGTCGTCCCTGTGATTACGTTGTCTTCATTGAGTTAGAATCTTCTCCTGCTTCTTTTTTTAATTTATTTATTTACCGTGTCAAGTTTTTTTACCTTAAGTTGGAATATCCTGCTTAGTAGCTGCTATGAAGGATTTTAAATGTCTGAAGAAGATCTTTATCAATATTAGCCTATAAACGAGACATTTTGATATCATTTTTTGTTTTCAACAATGATTTTTAGTAGGGCTAAAAGCTAGCTACACAACCTACAATACATTCAGGTTCATTAATGTTCCTCCTCTATTGTAAGAAGAGTCCCACAATAGTAAAAAAGTTGGATATTGTTACTTAGTGCCTAAAAAGTATTATTAACAAACTATTAACTTCAAAATTACAATGTCTCCCAAGATTTATATAAAAGTATCATTATACGCGAGTCAAGTGAATCATTACGCAAATAATGATCAACCCTCACGATTCCATAATTAGGCAGCCATCATGAAGTAGCTGAAATCCGCAATCTTCCCTTCTACCAAACGATCCGAAAATTAATGATTTATTCAACAATTCTCATTGTTATTCAAAGATATTCCCATTCACGTATTAAGATGAAGTGTTGAGTAAAAAGCGATTTTATATTAAAATTTCAGTGTTTAGCATTACAAGTGAATGCAATATGGAGCGTGGCTTACGTACTGCGTAAGTATGAATACAGACAGTCATACTCGTTTTTATTGATTTAACATAACAACTCGCCTCTAATCGCTAATGAGGTGATTTCACCCGTTAGGTTTACGTCACAAGTAGCCTATTATCCGCTACTGAGACAATTCTGATTCAAAACCCTGATGTTATTTGATTCATCATCATTGTCCTGCCATTATCCTAATTTATTTGGGGTCGGCGCAGCATGTCTTTTTCTTTCATACTTCTCTATTACTCGTCATCTCATCAGACACCTCCTTTCTTGCTATATAAAATAAATTAAATTGTGTTTTAATTCAGGCAAAATACCCATAGACAACAAAAATACTAAATCGAGATGAAAAAAGAAACAATAAAATATATCATAAAAAGTCATTAAAAATCATTGAAAAAACATAAATATTAAAAAGAAAACATTGAAAAATCATTACAAAAATCAATAAAATCATTCAGTATATCATCGTTTACACAGTGCATCCATCGTTTCTTTGGTCTCTCTCTACTCTTAAACCCATCCACATTCATACTTAAAACTTTCCTCACGGCGTTTTCCTCATTAATCCGCATCACCGCGGATACCTATATCAAGCCAACCGATTACCAGTTAATACCTAATATTATTTGTAAACATATGCAGATTTAAAATAGTGTCCATGGAGTTTCTTGCCCGTTCTTCGCCATAGAGATCTACGTTAGGGAATGGGCAACTACAGTACGTTCACAGTGTCGATGCCTTGTGACTAGAACTGTAGCTACATTTCATTGTTGTGTTTGTTTCGACAAAAGTGCCTGTAACTGGCCTACTTGAAATAAATGCTTTGATTTTGATTTGAAAATACATTAAAATAAAGGTTTTATATAAGCATGAGGAGCTGCGGTAAAGTTTGAAAGCTCCGTTGGCGTGGTGAAGCGATTGGCTGCTGCGCTACGTCACGATTTCGATTCTTGCACCGAACTAAGTAATTTTATATCTCCTTGTTCTTCTCATTGTTGATCTGTATACGGAATACAGATGTTTGTTCATTATTTGTATTTGTAAACGCAACTACGATGTAAAGTATAATATTTTGAGTAATCAAGCTAAGTTTACAAAAAGTTTTTCTTTGGAAAAGTCGTTGAGTTTTCATCCTGGAAGATCTACACCTAGTAGTTTATTTGTCTACACTCAGGTGTTCTGTTGTTTTTCATGTTATTTTCTTTCTATAAACTTTGTTAGAGATTCAGATACATTCATTAACATTTCTTGGAAGATACCATGAGTATAACAAACGTAGTATCTGTTATAGCTAAGTACCTGTACGACATGATATGTTTATGTTTTTTTATTATTAATAATTCAGTTATTTTTTTATCATTGAAGCTCTGAGAAGATTTTCGGAACAAGAAAACTCGATAAGATTTAGCCTGACTTTATTTGAAACTAAGTTTATTTTGTATACGTTTTATTGGAAAATTTAACAAAAACAGCTCCTACTTGAGTGAGCAAAAAAACATCTTCATTATGATTTTATTAAATTATAGAAAAATCTTTGATTCAATTATGCTATTGTCTCAAGACAAGTTTAAAAGCTAAAATATTATACACAAAAACATTTCACTACGAGTACAGACAAGATTTAATCAAATGTATGAAAACAAAACAAGCTCGTATAGAAATCCCGATTAGTTCCACAAACGTACGATGTTCACCCAATTTCTTTTTTATTAAGTAATTGCTCTAGACAGAATTACAGAGCAACAATCTCTTGCGTACGTCGTATAAAATTCTATAGAAATTGCTGATAGTAATTTTGTATATTGAGGCTATTGTTAAAACTAAACAGCTTTATATAATTACTAGTTTTCCGCCCGCGGCTTCGCCCGCCTCGAGTTCGGTTATATCGCGTAATTTTCAGTACTGAATTGATGCCGACTCTTGACCAATAGATGGCGCTGTGTGTCCGGAATAAATTTTATTTTTTATTTTATTTTTTGTAATAAAAACTATCCTATGTCCTTTCTCAAGTTCCAAACTATGTCTGTACCAAATTTCACACAAATCGGTTCAGTAATTTATGCGTGAAGCAAAGACAGACAGACAGACAGACAGAGTTACTTTCGCATTTATAATATTAGTTTGGATAAAGCGGTTTAGTAACTAGGTAATAAGCAAGAATTATATGCTGTGCAAATAGCTGTAAAGAGATTCTTATCGCTTTGTAAGAATCACATACATTTCATTAGTTTATTGATAAAACCGTTAGTTGCTTTTTGAGACCTTTGTAGTTACTTGGAAAATTTTCTTTTAAGAATCTTTCCTATAATTAGTTCCAAAAGCCTTACCTATTTTAAAAATTTTTTGCATGTGTATTTTAATACTTAGCAGATTTCACAGGTGGTGTGACTGCTTAGGTGTTATACTTCGCCAAGTTTAATAAACAAAATTAAAATGCAGAAACTTAGCATGTCGTACTGTATTTACTTAAATAAATCCTTATGAATATGATCGCTCGGCAATCACTGGAAGTTTACCTCAACATACAGTTGGAGGGAATACGCTTTGCATACATATAAGACTGATTGAAATTTTACGCTCGCAGAAATTTTTACGCATATTTTAGGGCCGTTTCGCAATTTCACACCCATTCTAATATAGTCGTCGGCGAACGAGTATTTTATGTATAAATTTTCACTTTTCCTTATTTTCTGTGTATTAAGAAATGTGTACGAAGAAACGTATACAGTGGAATGGGAATTAAAAGCACTGTTTGTCGCAATTTCAGATTATATTTTGACAAAATTTGTTTGCCTTCAATCTGGAGATGGAATATTTGATCTACAGATTCTTAGTATATGTTGGCAAATAAAGGATAGGAATATTCTTAGGAATACGTATTAGCCTGTATCAACCATCTTCGTTCTGTTGGTTTTATTACTCTATCATAAATAGCTGTATGATATTTAGAAATCGGTGCCCAACAAGTCTGTGAAGTTTCGCTAGGATATTTCATTGTAGTCTGTTTATTACTTGGGCCGATGATTTTAACAATTGCCACACACGCTAAGGTGATTCTCGCAAGAAGAAGAAGAAGGCTTCAAATCAAAATAAGTTTAAAATTATCACTATGTAATTATCAACTTACAACTTACAGAAGAACAAATGTGTGGTGGTAAGTTCCACCAGTCTGATGAAAAATACTGTGTACCAACGTAGTCCATCAAACCAGGGCGCTCCTGAATGAATGCCTGTCCCTATTTTCCTGTAAAATACAAAAAAAGTTATTCTAACAAAAGTAGGTACCTGGAATTATGTAGATAAACTTACCTTGGTTTACGCACAGATACTTCACTCTCACTACCACTAAACTGACTGATCACAAACGATAAGGGAACGCGATTCTCCAAGAAAAACAGACCCTAGAATAAGGAGCTACGATAAAGAAGATTACTTATTGTGTAAATGGTACACCCCGCACAGCTTTGTTCACTCAGCAAGGTTAAAAGAGCATGAAGATCTTAAGCAGGCAAAGTGCAGTTCTTGCCAACAACAGACCTCGCTAAGCAATTCAACAAATGCAAAGGTAAAAATACAAAATGCGAGTCAAACATTAACATTTTCATTGTTTCGCCCCCAGGCAACTTATATTAAACCGTTGGGACATTAGAACTTATAACACTCGAACGTAAACTTGCTATACAATTACAAACTTAGGTTTGCAGCTCTACAACAACAACAATGACTTTAGTGCTAAGAATTTAGTGTTGGTTGTTGTGTTTCGAAGTAGTTTGTGAACGGCAAAAACGATTAGGTGGCTCGTTCGAAGAAAGCATCCATTCATATAGGAGGGATGCGCCCTTATTTCTTTCACCCCACATCGGTTGTCGACGTAATTTTTTTAATCATGTTTTATACTCGTATTAATTTACTTAACGACCGTCTTAGTTGGAGGTTTTTGAATGCGTCGGTACGTTTTCGATGAATAACGAATGAGCTTGCAGTATTATAATTAAGTTGGTGATTCTTGAAGATTGTTTGCTGAAGCATCGGTGCGGAGAATTCTGATCTTCATTTTCATATTAAACTGTCATAATAATTTTGCTTTGATTGGATGGTTAATTTACATGTTGGAGTGGAAATGTACTCATAAATGATACTGTTAGTGAATTGAAGCTGATTTAGAAAAGCTCCTAATTAAATTAAATCTATTCCAACTCAGATATCGTGAAAATTTAAGGTAAAAGTTGCTTGAATTTCTTCAAATTGTTGTGGTGACCTTGAGGAAAATAATGACATTTTATCAATTTTTTTTAGGCAGAGAGATTTAAAAACTTATAGAGCGGACATTGGGAATGTTTTCATACAAAAATTCCGAATATTTTTGATTTTGACACACGAATGCTACTTGACGAAGGGGCATACATGACACAGACAGACCGATATTAAGTAGTAACAAGTCTTGGATTACAATTTTCTTCGTCTTGTCTCGTCTATCGCTCGTAAATATTTGAATGTCTTTGGTTTTAGGCAAGTTATAAAAGTTTCTACTTGTATTCTGCTCGTGTACCTATCTACTTTTGTGTATATTGTCTCATTCAGGATACATTGAAGTAGACACGAAAAGAATATCAATATACACAGTGATCTATAATGCTACCAACATTGAAACAAGGATATACTTTTACAATGGTTATTTCTAATGATCCACTTTATATTTCCCCATAAATCCATTAAGAGAACAAATGGAGGGGGATTCCAGATATGATTTCAAAGTATTTCAGCATCAGAATCACAATAGGCGATATAAAATTTACAAATTGTAGCCATAAAACGAGCGCGGGAAACTTAGACTGGCAAATTATGTACGAGCTAAAGGTAATAGGTCTTTGAAACAATGTAACTTTACATTTATTGTTATTCGAGTCGTCCGAACGAAAATAGGGAGGCATCAGGGGTCGTAATGTGATTTTTATTCAATACAGACGTGCAACTGTGTTAATTCTAAAGAGCTTTACAATTTTTGGTCCAAGTGATAAAATGCATTGAGGTAGGACGGGTCTTGTTACAAAGATATAAATTGATTAATTGTTTTAGTATGGTAGAGGCAGGTTTGCCACGAGAATTTGTAGCTTTGTCTGAGTAGCATAGAAACTTTTTCTTTCTTGTTATTTCTAGTAATATGAACAAGATTATGTTTGACAATTAATTCAGTCAATCATAGACAAAAGGGAGGACTAAGAACGTATGCAATATTATCTATTTTATATGAAACCTACTTTGTTAAATCCGTCGGCTATCTTAAAATTAACTTTAAATCATTTCATTCATCATAATCGCTCTCTAAATGTAAAACATACAGCGATTTGTTGAGACTCCTCTCAACAAATCGCTATATCTTTTACCTTACGCCAATCACTGCTCGAGAACACGGGAGGTAAAATTCTTGAGGTGTTGTTTGCCCTAAAGGCGATTTACTCCAAGTGTCTGTTAAGACGATAATTACAAAAGTTTTTTAATTAGTTTAATTTTGCCGTAAGCCGACGAGATTTTTGAAGCTTTTAAAGCATTATGCACGATACGTTTACGAAGTTCGTGAAAAAAATGCGAACTTTTCTTTGTGTGTGTGGGTACTTTATTCATCTTTATTTCTTTGTTGGATTCTGATAAGCTGGACCATTTTAGATATTTCTTTTTTCCAGATTTTTATATTTTTCGATAACTTGTAAGCTGTGGTTACCTGTAATTGAGTGTGCGTTACAGAACCATGTATTCTGTAGTAGTTTTAATTTTGTACAAGATAAATTTTAATGTAACTCGTTGGTAATCTTAAATAAATATTTTCTTAAATAGTTTTTTCGACCCGCAAGGTGAGTCTCTAATTCAATGTCCGGTTACGACAAATTAGAAAAAAAATTGGAATATCCATGTTACTTAGTCAAGGCTGTTAAACGTTGGACCTCTGATTACCTCGTACAGCTTCTTAAAAGTACGTAACTGTTAGATAAATCCCTTCTGGCTATCGCGGCCTAGTTTAAAATGCTACTGCGTGTTTTCACCAACACAAGAAGGTATTTGAATGAATGCGTAAATTGCCCGAACTGTTGAAAATACAAAAATGCGATTCTTTAAAGTATTACTTTAGCCACCTAGTAAAAACTGGCATAACTATACAAAATCTAATTCACAAGACCACATACCACCTCGACACTAATCCTGATGGCTCTCAGCTTACGATATTCACTCCAATACTACATAGAAAATCAAATTCAACAGCTATTCATCTCCTCGACCACAATTACGCAATTAGGTCATATTCAAGCTGAAGTCCTCATAATGGCATAATGGTAATAAATTGGACTTGGCCCGCTAATCTCGTTTCAATTTTTAGATCTGGCAAGAAGTTTAGTATGATTAGGTACGTTTTAAGCTGGAGGTTAGGACTTTTGGGACTGTTTCCATTAGATGGCTTTGTAAGCCGAAGCTTTCAAATTAGTTTCAAGGGTATTTGACTACTACATACATACTCAAATTACTGCGTCGTCGTAGGTCTAGTGGTAGCAAGCGCGACTGCTGAGCATGAGGTCCTGGGTTCGATTTCTAGGTCGGGCAAAGTGTTATTGTCTTTTTCCATCAGGAATTTCTCAATGGAAGCCACAGAGTCTGGATTTGGGCCCGGTTGATGACAATAGGCTCGCCCCCTACATGGAATTTAAACATAATTGGCAAAATGTGGGTGTACTATTAGGTACATCTCTACCTTAACCTTCGGCGATTACAGGCATGATGTTATGTTACCTCAGGAATCTAAAAGGAGCTATGAAACTATTTAGTTACACAAAACATTGAAACGTGTATTGGTCATAAGCGGTGCAAAATTCTCAACAGTCGGTCTTGCGCCCACTACACCAAAAAGGCAGTCATTTCTGAAATAGGCACCAGTATTCTATCTATTATAAATGACAACGTCTAGACAATTCTGCCAATAGAGACAGACACCGTTGTGTTTCGCTGTATTTTATAAGGTCACCGCTATAATATCCATAACAAATGCTGTCTGTCCTCTCTGGGATTAAAGGCGTGAAGCAGCTTACAGCCAACAGGGCAGAACAAGTTGCGACCAGCCCCGGAAGAGGAGCACGCGTAGCCAAGCGCAGGATGACGTCACTTCCAAGTTTTAAATTTAATTAAAGACAACTTTGGGGCGAAGCATTGCGACTGTAAACAGATTATGTGTGGACAGACGGGCGTTTGTTTTGGATTGTTAATGGTTTTTAATTGATTGTGAAGGCGAACGCTTCACAAATCTTCGATTGAACTGATAGCAAACAAAACCCGAAATACAAATGGATTGGAATGGATTGTTAACGTGACTAAATTATATGTTTTAGATAAATAACCTACGTGTTACGCGAAATCCTTTAGTTATAGGTAAGAAAGTATCGCGGTTGTTATTGCAGATGTCCATAGGCAACGGTAACCAGTTACTGTACTATCAGGTGTTGCTGTTGTTTATCAATCTATGGCAGAGGATCTCAAAGCTTTTTCTACCGTGCACTTTGTGAAGCTATTATATTCTAAAGCCCCCATTTTTTTTTAATTTACCACATCTTAAAAATCACAATGACAATCATTTACCAACTTTTAATTTAAAAAAAAAACTGTTCAAATTAGGAACACAAGTGCAACACAACCGCCAACCGCAGCGTCTCGCCTGCTCGTCTGCAACACAACAACAGTCGCCATGTGTCGCCACGTTACAGATGCACAAAGTATTGCATCGCGACATCCACGCACTTTTGCATAAAGACAACATGGCCGGCTCCCTTGTATGGGGCTCTGTTATTATAACTGTTTTTTTTATTTTTGGATGACTGAGGACGTTATTAAGTTTTCGGATTTTAATTTTATAATTTAGTAAGGAACAATGGGATGTCCAATTGGCAAAGATGATAAGATAATATATACAAAGTTTTATCCTATGTATTAAACCCCATAACAGGATAAATTTTTGAAAAATAATTTTTCAATACACTTTCTTGAAAACTGGTTCTTATCGCATTACGATTAGGTTCAACATGCAATGCATATCACCGCGTGGATTTTTAATATTTTTCCGCACACCCGTGGAAATAAAAAAATCCACAGATAATGCTTATACTAAAAGGGGTTCAATGGCTGTAGTCGTCGGTGATTGTTTTTTTTAAATATCGGCAAAGAGATATGCATCTTTACTTTGACGTAAATTTTATAATAGAATATCATAAATAAGTATGATTATTTAAAACAAATATTTACTTTAATGAACAAATTGACATTTATTTGTGTTCTAAATACAAAAAAAAAAACTATTTTGCTTCTTTTTCAACCTGGCGAAAGCAAAGCGCGGAAAAGAAGCAAATCAAATCATAGTTTCCTAATAATTCATGACAAAAAATACTTTCCGTTCTAATATTTTATTTCTTCGAAAGTGTATTGAAAAACATCGTTTGATACGCGTGGGGATTTGTTACTGAAGTTCTCGGCTCCATAACACCTTCGCCTGCAGCTCAAATGTTAATTCCGCCTCGAATGCAATAACAAAGTTTCCCCACTTTTATCAAAATGTACTATATTAGAACATCCTAAAGTCACAGTCAGTTTTCGTCATGTCCCTGCGACAAATAAATATTTTTACTTTCTTTCTTTTTCTTTTCTAAATATTAAGGGACTCGTATGCAAGATTTCACGGTTTATTTTGGTTGTG
Organism: Eurois occulta; assembly: GCA_950022335.1. Taxonomy (NCBI): domain Eukaryota; kingdom Metazoa; phylum Arthropoda; class Insecta; order Lepidoptera; family Noctuidae; genus Eurois; species Eurois occulta. The sequence goes on from OX465486.1 coordinate 4,706,094, forward strand.
AATTTTTTTAGATTTGTTTATGGCGGTAAGGACGAATCTTGTCTATTCCTTAGTTAAAGTACCCGTGAGTAAGCGGCAAGCGCAGCGTGGGACGCGTCCAGCTAGTTAGAACGACCACCATAAAAGGATGCTTGAATAGACTGGACGCGGAAGGTGAAAAACCGGGAGTTGTATCGCAACTTAGAAATGCCCACCTATGTCTGGTTTTTATAGGTCGAGTTGATTCATTGACCGGATTGAAGGACCGAGATGGCATGTATACCTAATCGTAATGCAACACGTGATGTTTTTAGGGTTCCGTACCCGAAAGGTAGCCAACGCAACGGTACCCTATTACTAAGCCTCCGCTGTCCGTCTATCCGTCCGTCTGTCTGTCAGTGGGCTGTAACTCATGATCCGTAATATATAAACAGTTGTAATTTTCACAGAATATGTATTTCTGTTGCCACTATAACAACAATAAAATATATTTAAAATTAAAGGGACTCCCCTACTACGATAGTACCGAACCCTTCATGCGCGAGTCCGACTCGCACTTGGCCGGTTTTTCAATATCAGTAGTTAAGAAAAAAACAGTATTTTGTGTTGTTGTTGAATGTTTTTTTGTTTATAAGGATTCAAATTGCAACATGTATTGTTACTCTGAATCCTTTTGCAACTCAGTCTTACTCGAAAAAATCCAACTAACATTGTTCGTACACAACAAGTCATCAACAAACTTGCAGATGAGAAAGGTTTTCATCCACGAAGGTTTAACGTAAAGGAAAGCTTGAGCATACATACTACGGAACACGCTTTAATGCGGTAGTTCCCGTTAATTTAAAAAGGGCCTTGCCTATTACAGTTTACGCGAAAGCATAAAACTCACGACCCAATTTGGCAAAAAGAAAATTTCTCGCAAAATTACCTATTTGGAGCCAAGGCACGTGTTTTTGAAGTTTAAAAAATAAAAAGGAATGTTGGTTTTGCCGAAGCTAGAATGTAAAATGTAAAGAATTATTGGAACATAACAAAATATGACCGGACGGGTTTACCTCTATAAATCGTTTTACATCTGCTATAATGTAATGAGATTTAACCCTCCTATTCGCGTTTACGACATACCCGCGCCGTCTAAATAGATCAAAATATTTTTTTTCTATAGAAAGTTCTTTTTTTGTAAATATACGCGTCTATATTGAAAACGGGATCGCAAAATTGACTGTTATTCGATGATGGATCTGGATGAATGATAAGAAACCTGAGACCAATTTTACCTTTTTATTACCTAGATATAGACATGTGCTTGTATCTCATCGATATTTGCGCAAAAATATGGGAACTGAATTTGTTTATTTTTCTTTAAAATGTTGAACATTGTTTGATAGCTATTGGCACTATTTTGACGTTTATTCATCAACCAAACTTTCTCTTAAGATCAGTTTCCAAGCTACAAGCTCGTCAAACTTTGGAATAGTTATGATTGACTTCTGAGCACTTAGAACCTGAAAAGAACAGTTTTGATTGACTTCTGAGCACTTAGAACCTATGACTGACTGAATAGGTGCATACCCTTTAGGTGCAATCAAACCGAGCGGACCCAACAGGGACCAACAGGGACCGGCTGCGGACCTATGGCAGATATTTCAGTACAGTCTCAAGCAAATCAAGTTACCACAAACTATCAAATTTCTCCAAATGATTTTAAAACATCAAAATGTTGACGGTTAAGTTCAAAATCGAATGAGAAAATTTGATAGTTTGTGGTAACTTGATGCGCTGACAACTGTACATTATCTGTCAAAGTCCACCATTCAAGTCAAGTCTACCATTACTACTGCAGACCCGCACAAAACCTACTACCGTATATTTCCACTCCTTATCTTTTTAGTACAATCCCACAAAAGTTGATTGACGTATTCGAGGAGGGAATTCCTTTCTGAGAATTTGTTTAGTCCTCTCAATGGCCGAGGGAAATATTAAGAAATGCCTCCCGTTCTATTGATGCCCGATTTTTATTCGCCGTCATCACAAGATTAATTCCAATATGGCTGTGTATTTAGATACGGCATTAATGGTCCTTTAGAATTTCGGCTAATATTCATTATTGGATATTTGCGAAGTGGATTAACCGACGTTAATAAACATTTAATGTTTAGCAATTACATTAGGATTTCGTTATTGAAGTCGCCAAGACTTGAGATGAAAAGTATTATGTGGTAGTTAGAAGTTTGCAATGGAAGTACAAGATTACAAAATATTATGTTTTGTGATTAGCCATTGGATGTTGTCGAAGTTTTTTTGCTGGGACTCTTTTGGACATAGGTTTTTTGTTACTATATTTTGTTAATCTACTTCATCATCATCATCAGCGTATAGCAGTCCACTGCTGGACATAGGCCTCCTCAATCGCACGCCATTCAACTCGATTCTCAGCAACTCTCATCCAGTTGCTACCAGCCACCCCACGAAGATCGTCACTCCACCGAGCCTGAGGGCGTCCCACCTTACGTTTGCCGATTCGCGGTCTCCACTCAAGAACACGTCTACCCCAACGGTCATCGGTCCTGCGGCTAATATGACCGGCCCATTGTCACTTCAGCTTACTTATTCTGTGGGCTATGTCGACAACTCTGGCTCTCTGTCGGATCACCTCGTTCCGGATGCGATCCCTCAGAGAGACTCCAAGCATAGCCCGTTCCATAGCACGCTGAGCGACCTTAAATTTATGGACCAGCCGTACCGTCAGTGTCCACGTTTCGGCTCCGTATGTCATAACAGGCAGGACGCACTGATTTGATTGCTGTTAATCTACTTATCGCTAGTTAATGTGGTAGCTATTCAGCCTTCTAGCGGCGTAGGTAATAAATCTTATTGCAGAAGACCTTATTTTCCTCAACACTTTTTCAAGCTCATATTTTATATAGTTGGTATACATAACATGAGCTTGCAAAACTGTAGATTTGAAAGTTATCCCACGTAAACTCGGCCAGGCTTTGCCTGTACATAGCCTCGTACATACAATTTATAAAGAATATAACGCAAATATGTAGTGCATAAATCGACAGGTTTTTGGCTCGCTCCCAACTAACATCATGCTAACCTATTTCCTTCAGCTCGTTGTACAATTTCCGCGGGATGGTAAACAGCTGATAACTTTATGTTTTTCCTTTAGTTAATCATTCTGGTTTTACTTTATGAAATGAGAAGGGGATACAATAAAGGCAATGCTTGGTTGGCACAATTCGGATTTTGGATGTTGTAAATACGCGAGATTTCTTGATTGATGGGGTTCTTTTACGTTTTCGAATGATGTCACAAAAAAAAACTTGTATCATCGGGCTACCGATGTAATCTACCATCGTTCATAGTAGCAAATCTCGTCTCCACAGTAAGGGGTTCATGGACGACTCAGATCTTCCACCACACAGACAATGACCAATATTGCATCATGCGCCGCATGGCTGTCACCTGTCATGGCCTTGTGACTGCGTCAGTGAGTAATTCAGTATTTTAGTTCACGTATCTGAATTTTGGACCGGATATGTTTGGTATTTTTGCCATCAATACAATACGCTAAGAAAAAGTAATGAGCCTTAATCCCATAGCAAATAACTAATAATAAGAAGGTACTAATGTAATAAACAGAGCACTTATTATAATGGCTCAATTGATATACACCATGTAGGAACGTAGCAAGTTCATAAAATCTGATAAATCTTTATGAACAATCCAACATTCCCGAGTGATAAAATCGATACCTGAAGTTCTTGACCTTAAGAACAAAAGCTATGTTAAGCTTTAATCGTAACTCAATAATTTATATCGAGCACAACACATCACTCCAGCCTTTACATAATGCACGAAGGTAGCTAAAATTGCGCTTCGGATCTTTCGGATGTTTTGGTACAGTCGGTGTGGTAGTGTAGTACTAATCCTTAGAGGTTACATGAAGTTCCTCATGAACGTTGGGAGATACGTGGTTTCTGGCAATAAATTTACCTAAATTTTAATTAGAAAGCATGAGGCTAAGCTTAAGAAAAACAGAAAAGAGAGAGAGAGTTGGCTGCACAACTTACGCATTGACACCTTATCAAGTGAAAGCACTTGAAACTATTGTTTGTTCATGTGGAAATCTTCATAAACATCTAGTGAAAATGCGGAAGGTTCCAAAAAATACTCGAAAATTATAAGCTTTCAGAACAATATGAAAAACCGGCCAAGTGAGAGTCGTATTCACACGCACACAGGGTTCCGTAGCACCAAACAATATAGTCAAAATATTTTGAAGGCTCATTCATATGTTGTATTGTATTACATTCAACAGCAAAACTAAATTTGTTGTTTATAGTATGTTAATCAAAAGTAAAGTTACTGTTGCAGTTTGATGAAAAAGTCCCATATCTCAAAAACTAAACATCAAATCTTATTTAAACCAATTTTCGTTGTAAGACTTTTTTTTACGTTCTACAATCCTACATTTATTCAAAATTTGCCTCCTTTTGTTAGAGGGAAGGGGACACATTTTACCACTTTGGAAGAGTCTATCTTTCAAATAATTGACTTTGAGTTAAAATGTTAAAGACCCATCTATAGCCCGCAAGTATAGGTTATACACCTACCTACCAAGTTTCAACTGTGTAGTCCTAATAGTTTAGTCGGAATAAAGTGGCTGTGACATACGGACAGACAGACATGACGAATCTATAAGGGTTCCGTTTTTTGCCATTCGGCTACGGAACTCTAGTATAGTATAGTAGTTTAGTATAACGGGCTGATGTCCGCAACTCCACGTCAAAGCGCGTATTTTGCTTGCGGAGCCTTAAAAAGGATCCAAAATAAGCATAATTATGTTTTTAAAGGTTCCAATTTACGTCACAACTTAGTCTTTACACATATGTAACTAAGCGCCATTTTATCAGCCCAGTGCGCGGGCGCCTCCTATTATTTCTATCTGAATCTCTTTTATTGCATCGTAAATAAGTATAGTGACAGTTTTTATTGCGCCAAACTCAGTTCCGGAGTTAGTTGGGGTGAGATTAACATCTCCGAACGAGTGCAGAATAAGTATGAGGATTGTCGGTTTTAGAATTACTCCCGTCTTTGTTCTGTGTTCCTGGTAATTGCTATAACATTTTCTTGAAAATGTTTTAATGATTAGCTGGTAATTGTTTAGAGGATTTCGGTTGAGCTTGGAATCCTGTTCAGGATTTGTATTTGGCCTTTCAATTACGGTTGAGGGTAATTTTATTTGGTACTCCGATTTATGTTTTGCTCTTTAATTTGTGTACGATTTCGTAAACACGGTTGGGTTCTGAAATGTTAATTTGATTATTTCTATCACTCACTACTTAGTATGAAAAGTTATCTAGGAACGTAAAATATCACAACGTCTTCAACCACTCGCGGTGTACAAACATGTTAATAAGGTCCATTTTGGTTCGAAAAATCTTTCTTCTGTAAGTCTCGTAAAATCTGTAATTGATTTAAACCGATCCGATTTTAATTTAGTCTTCTTCGCATTTAAGTCCAGAAGTAAAGCCCACATGTTTGTAAGAGGCTAAACAATTGCAAAATTGTATCTGGCAAAGAAAGTTCCCCAGTCCACATCTCCACTCGTGTTGAATTTACAGATTAACTAAAAAATCCCTTGAAAAAAGCACCCCGAATCCCGCACCAATTTCTTACTTTACCTATAGAATTTAACTTATAGATACAGAAAACCCCCAAAAGAGAGACATTCACGCTCGAATTATCACTATTTGTTGCGAGTGCAAACTTCACTCCCCATGCAGGTACAGAAAAAACGTGAATCCATGGATAACTTTTACGTAAATAGTAAGGTATGTTTAAAGTTTTGTGCCGAGGGTGAACTGATTGTGTTGCAGGCTTTTGTTTCTCTTATAGATACGTGTATTTGAGTATCAGAAACGTTTTAGGTATTTTTATTTTTGGGGGAATAACTTTTTTCACTTTTCCACCGTGTTGAATCATCGATAATAGAATTTTCTTTTATTTAACGTTAAATACGTACTTTCCAGTAGCGAAGGGTAAATTTTTGTAAGAGGTAAGTCGGAGTACATATCTTTAATGTTTTAATGATTACATTATTTGTCTATAGGATACTGACCTGACCTGACCTGACTGAGAGGAACCTCCTAACAATACGAAACGTGTCCAGGGGTACCGCTTTCTGAATCAAGCCCTTGATCCAACTGCCTAACGAAAGTCTCCTCAGATAGGCTCTTTGCAATTAAGCCATGGGCTGACATGACTATCAGCACAATGATCGCTGAGTCCATATCCCACATCGACAACCTCGTGAGCTAAGTCAAGATACTTGATTTGCTTAATAGATATGTTATTATTATGATATGTACAGACGCCACCACCTACCCGAAACTGTCAGATTTTCCCAACCAACCTTGAGTCTAATGCTTTAGAGATAAAGTTGAAAATCTATTAAAGAAATTTGACAGATTGTAGTAGCTTGATGTGCTCGCGTCTGTACACAATCACCAACAATAGAAACAATACATGGTTCCTCTTATTGAAAATTTGTTTTGTTTTCCTCTCTTTTTCATCATTTCGGTAAATTGTAAGGTCTCATAGTCCTTAGAGCACTGCACAGGATCAGCTGAGCCTCATCACACTTTTACTAGTAGATCCCGAGATGGTGATACGTTTATGATGCTTATAGGTCTGTTGCAGTTTGGAGTTTCTTTGCAAGAATAGTGAACGACTCCAATAAAGGCGGTTTTGTTCCTGATACTTTGAGGTCTGAATTCGTCCAATAGAACTTCAGTATTTACTTGTTTCATATTTAAGTCATTTAAGTGAGCAATGGTCATATTAATCCTTTATCCTACACAAGCTTTTGCTCGCGGGTTCGCTCTCGTTATGCAAGGAATTTACTTCAGGGGATCGTTTTATTGTAGCTTAAGACACTCAGGGATAATGTAGCTTCCCGTTAGTGAATGAATTATCAGAATCGGATTAATAGTTCCGAAGATTACCCCCTACATACAAACATAAAAATAAATTTATATAATATTATTATAGATCAACATCATCATAAAAAATGTACAGTAATATTTTCAAACCGGAACATATAAGATTACTGCATTCTCGCCGGTGTCAAAATATGTTTAAAATAAAAAAGTAGATCATTTGCTCCGTGAGAACACCGATCGTATTGTCGGTAGATTGAATTACCTTCTTGTGCAAGTTATTTAATTTTCAGTTAAGGCGAAGCTGAGAGTATGTGATTTATAATAAAAACTCCTATTTTCCTGTTTTTTTTGTTAAATTATTGTGTTTTCTTGGAACATAACCTTTGATAACGATAACTGGAATTTCAAAAATAGGTAAATCAAAGCCGAAATCATGTTGACCTTTGTTATCGATACCCAGAAATAACGAGAAGGTATTGAAAAGTTTTATGAAAACAAAAGTTCAGGAAATTCTTAGAATCCAAATTAACGCTTTAATTTTCAATACTCACCTACCTAGTCCACAAATTTAATATAAAAATAAATTCAATCAAAAATTACACTTTCACATAAAAACTACCGAACGGATTTAGATGAAATTTGGCACACGTATAGTTTACTAGCTGACCCGCGCAACTTTTTCTGCGTCACATAAGACAGAGAGAGAGAGAGGGTTAAAGAGAGTAAGTAAGTTTTCGTAATGAAAAAAAAAAAACCCAGTTTTTTGCAACATTTTTCATTGATGCTCTGCTTGTATTGGTCGCAGCGTGATGATATATACCCTCTAGCCCTTTTCGATAAATCGGCCATCCAAAACTAAAATATTTTTTAATACGAACCAGTAGTTCCTGAGATTAGCGCGTTCAACCAACCAAACAAACAAACTCTTCAGCTTTGTAATATTACAAGGGACAATAATACAGGGTGACTTTGAATTAATGCGACAAAATGAAATGGGAGCTTCAGTTACAGTAACATAGTAAATATAAACTGTTTTTTCTACAATCTAAATCGTTAAAAAAAAAACGCGATTATCGTTATCAAAAGGTCCATTGATGTTATTATCTTTATTTAAGTACGAATTATCGTTATTCCAGCAAAATTAATATGCAAAATAAATAAGAAAAATTAAAGTATCAAAAAATCTCGTCCGACTCATCGCAGTGCTCAATAATTGTCGCGCGTCGTGGAGTACTCATGTTATTAGACGTTGCCGTTCATAGTCAAATATTTTTTTTAATTTTACATTTGATATTTTATACAGTTTCTTGACAACACGTATTATTGTATATTTAAATTTGTCGCATGTATTCGATGTCACCCTGTATAAACTGGATTAACACATAGGATACTTTTTGTCCCCGTAGTAGGACCCCGTGGGACAATTTATCGAGCTCGATTTGGGCGAAGCCGCAGGCTTAAGCTAGTGTCATATTAAAGTATAAAAGCTCTTGCCTTTAAGTACTGATCACAATACCATAACAAATCGAGACGACGGTTCTGTGGAATACATTGTGGTTATAAAAGTATCCCCTCTTATTGTTTTAATAAGATTCGTGTTCAAGATAAAAGTACATGCATTCTTGTACCTTAACTTGATTTCACGGTCAGACCTTTTGACCGTAATTTGATGCTTAATTAATCGTTCACGTGGTGGTAAACGAATATTTTATGGTTAATGTTCTTAATTTTCGCACTTAATATTGTTCATTAGCCTTGATATATATGAAGGTTCTCTTCTTCTAAGCGTGTCTATGGCAATTTAAATTGTGTAGGCTCAGAACTGAGCTACTAGTTTGGCGTTTTCGATAGCCACCATCAGTTCCTAAAGTGACCAAATAACAGGACACGATATTAAGTGCCCCATCGTTTATAGAACATCACCACATTGAAGGTTCTGACAGCATAAAATAATCAGCTTCTAATATTGCCAACGGTGGTACCCGGGCCACCTATGTGTGTGAGAGAGAGTGCGATAGTCCACCACGCGGACGCAGTGTGTGTTGGTGGATGCCAGGGGTCTTTATTTTTTTTCCTGTTAATGCCGATTTCCTCACAATGTTTTCTTTCATTTAAAGGTTCTAGTGAGATCTAGTGTCCTGAAATACAGGCCTTTTGCCTAGCTTAGGCAGCAGTCCTCACAGTATAATAAAACACATGTATTGTTCGCGAAACCTAATAATTTACTGTGTATTGTGGTGAAAAATAAATATTTATCTTATTTAGTATTGTTAAAAAAACAAAGATTTAAAAAAAAATCACCAGTGACCTTTTAATTTCTGCTCACCGACGCTTTGAAGTAATACTTCAATATTCAAAAACACTACATCATTAATACCACCCACACACCGTGCTCAGACATTAAAAATCCAAATGAAAAATAATGCCCCTATCACACCGACTCAAACACACTTAGTATGGAAATGAAGTCATCAGACTAAAGCCCGCCATTCAATACACGACTGGATCGCTGCGGCGACAGTGGTGACGCTCGTCATTCCTACAAATCATGTAAACTGGTTGTCCGAACAACGCCGGGGCAGACTGTCAATAATCGTGTATTGCACCCCTGCTGTCTGTGGTGCGTTTAGTTTGCTGGATACAGTTGTCACTGAGTAGAACGTTTTGCAAAAAATGTCAAGAATATAAAATTTGTATTACTGGAATTTTATTGACGAGGTAAAGAGGAGGGACGAATCGCATGTGACTAAAAGAGTGATGAATATAAACGTTGATGGATGGAGAGGGAGAGAAAGACCAAAGAAACGATGGATGGATTGTGTGAGGAATGATATGAAAGATATAGAAGTAAATGATAGCGTGACGGTAGACAGAGAAGAATGGAAGAAAAAAACGTATTGCGCCGACCCCAAATAACATAGGACAAGGGCTGGAAGATGATGATTACTGGGATTTCATTATCGATCGAAGTTAGCAACAGAAATATTTTCCTGATATTATTATGTATTCAGAGAGGTCTGTCAATTTGAAGAAATCAGTAAGAATAAGATGTTGACTCATTCTTCTAATTACTTTTAAATGGCGAATAATTAAGTTATATTTTCATCAAAACACTAATCAATCGTGTATATGGAATCACTAACATAACTCAGATAGTACTAGCTGCTGGATGACCTAAGCTGAACCACGAAAAAGAAAAACAAAACAGATACAAAAAAAAAAACAGACGAGCGAACAAATCTTGACACCGGACATGACAAGCTGTATCTTCCACTTGACTCGCTCATGCACCTAAGTGAACGGGTCACGAATCTACTCACCTGTTAGTGAATCTCGATGACTCGGCGGAAAGCGTTCACGTGCCATACAAGTCATTCTATTTGTTTGTAACTGGTTTGTACCGGTTACAGGATTACTATGTGTTTTTGTTGTCGTCTCCTATGAATACAACAGGTAGTAATCGTTTTTGTGTTTGAGCTTTTGAATGATTGTGAAATTACAATGTGTGTGAGTGTGTTAGGATCATAGCTGGTGCATTCTGTAGATTCAGCTTACCAAAGGAAAAGACTATTAATAGTGTATATTTTTATGTACGTACAACGCTATATGCAAGTGGTGTGTCTAGGAGGTTGTGTTGTGTCAGTGTTAATAGAAATAGTTGCCATGGAAGTACTACTTAGTTATTTTTAATTAAAACAGCAATGTAACCTTAAATTTATTTACCAGTGCCAGGGTTTCGGTTTGTCAGTTCCCATACCTGAAACAAAAACCAAAAAAAAGAATTAGAACACACACAACAACATCACACCTGTAATCCCAGAAGGGTTAGGCAGAGGTGTATATAGTACACCCACATTTCGCCCTTTAAGTCCCATGTAATAGAAGGGCGAGGCTATTACCATCAACCGGGCACAAATTCCTGATGGGAAAACCCAATAACCCTTTGCTCGACCTGGAAATCGAACCCAGGACCTCATGGTCAGCAGTCGCCCTTGCGACTACTCGACCAACGAGGTAGTAAAAACATTAGAAACGAGTACATAAAGCAAGCGGCGAGATGGGCAGATGACATAGTTGCCATCGGGGGAAAAACCTGGATGAGGCTGGCACAGGAACGTGGAGATTGGCAGAAGAAAAGAGAGGCCTATACTCAGCAGTGGGTGAACTCAGGCTGTGGATGATGATGATGACATAAAGCATTAAAATAATAATCATTTTGATTGGAGAATTAATCTTGACTGGAAAGATTGGATGCAGATGATGGAGAACCGAGTGTGGTGCGTGTTGTGCAAACTTTGACTGAGCCTATGCTCACTATGATTATATTGGTGACTAGTTTTCCGCCCGCGGCTTCGCCCGCGTCGAGTTCGGTTATATAGCGTTTCCAAGAGAACTCTTCAAAAGTCCGGGATAAAACTATGTTCTTTCTCAAGGTCAACTCTATATCTGTACCAAATTTCGTTAAAATCAGTTTAGTGGTTTAGACGTGAAAGCGTAACAGACAGACAGACAGACAGAGTTACTTTCACATTTATAATATTAGTGGGGATAGTAGGGAAGTAGGGATTTCAGTCATGAATACTTGAGCACCAGCTCTCTGTAAAGCCTTCTCTTTGAACCCTGCAAAGAGCAGACTAAACTAACACCCACCACAAACGACCTCCCACAGCAAAGGAAGCCTGACCCAGTCTGCAGAAAACTATCTTCAGTTGACATACAGTAAACAACCGACAGTCTCAATATTTTTCTTCCAAGCCCAGATGACGGCAATAAAATATAAACAAACAAACTGAACTGAATCAGTGAAACTAAACTAGCAAGTGACGAACTACGTCTCAACAAAGACAAACAGTAGCTTTATTCGCAACAATAAATAAAGCAAGCAAACACATGAGAAATAGTGGGTATACCCTTAGGAGCCCTCATTATTTTAATAGTGTAAACCACATTATCCAAACTAAAATTAACTTTATTTGCTAAACATACAACCTAAATTCGTTTAGCACGTCACTTGAGGTATTCAAAAGTTGTAGATCAGTACTTGCCAGCTGAAATAGAACCTTTTGCTGAAAATGTTAGGGTTTATTTTGAAATTTAGTTTTCTCTAGCTTAGTGGTTGACCGGTAGGGACCGCACACAGTGTCTTGACGCCTACACTAGAATCGAATACCCCTCGGATCAAGGGGAGACGAATAATTAACGTGTATCAAAGTTTCCAAACTTGGGATGCTAATAAAATATTTGCATGCGAAACTTTTATAAGACGTGGTAGATCATTGAGTATGTATGAAGGAGTTGGCGACTTTATTCTTGGAAGACTTCAGTACCTAGTTACCCCGACATCTAAGAAAATGCTTTTTGATGAAGCGTAGTTAAGGGTACGTCGAGAGCCTCACGTCCCAGCCGCCGCGGGAGGAGAAGCACCGGGCGTCGGGGGCCACGCCGTGATGGCTCTCGGCCACCGTAGGCGCGGGCCTGTGGACGGTGAGTAATGGGCTAGCTCGCCGTCCGTCCGTCGTATGACGACGGACAGGCCGTGTCGACGGCGCGTTCGTGTTCCACGCGCACCTCAAAGAGTTGTCAGCAACGGGAGGGGCCCGCAAGGGCCGGTGCCTGCCAGGGCTGCGGGACTGTTCGAAAGAGATACCGCGGCCCTGGAACATAAAGGGCCAATGAAGGAACATGGGTGGTTTTTAGTCAGTAAGAGTTTGACACTCCCTTCCGCTCCGCCCAGGGCGGGGGGGTCATCGTTTGCAATTTGTGTATCAAAGCAAATGTTACTTGTATTGTTAAATTCCAGAATCAGAATTAATTTAGAGATGCTTATAGTCAATCGACAGAATTATATTGGCCTAATCATGAAGTAATGATGACAGGAACTGATGAACGCTACTAAACACGCTAAACTCATAGCCGAATAGTGGTCAAACTGAATTTATATTGCTATCAGCTGGCTTAGAAAAAAATGCTATCATCCGATTCCGGAGGAAGCTACCAGACATAAGCTACAATTAAAATTTCGGTTTATTGAGTTGTTTGCACTAACTCTTTAGAATAGAATAATAATTTATTGTTGTTAGGCGGGTCTCAAATAAAGGTGTAATTTAAAAAAAGTAAATCTACAACATACCCTTAGGGTGTGCAATACTGCGACATGGCGAGAGCGACTATCGCAACCCCGTTCAGGGCACGCCACGATAGTGGCGGTAAGTCCCCTCTTTGAGGAGTGGCTAGGGAGGCGCCACGGCGCCCTCACCTTCCGCCTGACGCAGGTCCTCACCGGACACGGGTGCTTCGGGAGGTACCTGCACCGAATCGGGCGGGAGGAAACGTCCGGGTGCTACAATTGTGAGGATCGACCGGAGGACACGGTGGAGCACACCGTGGAGGTCTGCTCTGCTTGGGCGGAGCACCGCCGTGTCCTCGTAGCGGCGATTGGCGGCAGCGACCTCTCGCGTCCGGCCCTGGTTCAAGCCATGGTCCGGGGCGAGAGGGAATGGGAAGCCGTCGCCTCCTTCTGCGAAGCAGTCATGCTAGCGAAGGAGGCGGCGGAACGTGAGAGGGAGAGAACCTCCTCACGTCCCAGCCGCCGCGGGAGAAGCACCGGGCGTCGGGGGCCACGCCGTGATGGCTCTCGGCCACCGTAGGCGCGGGCCTGTGGACGGCGAGTAATGGGCTAGCTCACCGTCCGTCCGTCGTATGACGACGGGCAGGCCGTGTCGACGGCGCGTTCGTGTTCCACGCGCGCCTCAAAGAGATGTCAGCAAACGGGAGGGGCTCGCAAGGGCCGGTGCCTGCCAGGGCTGCGGGACTGTTCGAAAGAGATACCGCGGCCCTGGAACATAAAGGGCCAATGAAGGAACATGGGTGTTTTTTAGTCAGTAAGAGTCTGACACTCCCTTCCGCCGCCCAGAGCGGGAGGAGTCATTTGATGATTTCTCAACCCCCAAAAAAAAAAAAAAAAAAAAAGGGTGTGCAATACTAGTAAGAAAGAAAGAAACGAGAGAATAATACTATTCGATATTAACTATTAACATTGATAAACTAAACAAGAACTATTTTACGTATTATAGGAAAAGATAGAAATAGACATACATAATTATAGATATACAGGGTGCGTAACGAAGCCGCTAACCAAGCATTCTGTACATCCAGTACATCAAACTAAGTAACTTTACGCAAAAATTATTGCTGGTTTTTTTTTTTGTGTGAAAATTCACTTTTTACGGTAGGAACTAATGTAACGCACTCAAAATATTGTGACGATAGATAGATTGAATAGTATTATAGTATTTAAAGAAATCTTACATTACAAACATGTATTAAAAAAAAAAGCTTGAGAAAAAGTTTGAACTTTGGCCCCCAATTTCTCCGTAACTAGAAGGTTCCCAGGTATGGTTTAGAACAAAAAATGATCGCAATGATGGGGAGAGCAAGTGCCTTTCGACTTCGGTAAGGGTCTTGTTACACCCTTTAGGTGCACATAGATTTAGTAAGAAATGCATAAAATAAAATCTTTCTTTCTCTCTCCAAGTTTTTGCAAACAGATACCGTCTAACTAATACCGTCACAATCCCTTTAGTAGTTCAATGATAGATTAACCGCATATCGATAGCTCTCCAAACAGCAAATCACCTACGTCCTTACTAAACACAAAAATAAAATCACCAATAACGATATCAAAACGTGCCATGAAATGGTTATGGTACATTAAGACCACCCATCTCTTCCTTATTTTATTTCTTCGACTAAGTAGTGCTGGCCACCGGTAACGTAATTATTCGGTTTTATTGTAAACAGCCGGTTTGTTTGTATGTATAGTGTTGGATTAAACCGTCAAAACACAGTTGAAACGTAATTAGATTTAATGATGTTGAATTTGGAGCTGTATCGTGCTGGCAGGGTTTAGATTTTCGGTGTTTATAGGTGGTTGATTACGGGTTTGTATGACAGTAATTTGATTTTCGATGGCCACGTGTATTTGTGTGTTAGAAGGATTTTATTAGTTCGTATTTGACATTAGATGTTAGGTATTGATTTCATCACACCGTACAGTTAAATGACGAAATTGATACTCATTCCCTTGTAAGTTGGTATTGTGTTTCTTTGTTAAGAAACGTTTTATTTATTTAACACTTCAAGCACAAAGTACAGAGGCGGACTTAATGCCATAGGCACAGGCAAAGGTGGTTTATTGTCATGCAGGTGATACCATTTGATTATTTACAGTATTATTTACCTATTAGACGGTAAATACCAAAACTAAAAAATAAAATACATTTGGTTTTATAAGCAGACGCTACTATTTTTCGCACTATTAAGAATAACACAATAAAATATAAAGACGGTGGTGCACAAAGAATTTCTAATAAATTCATATGTACCTCCTGTGTGTAGTTTCACGAACGTAAGTCACTGGTTATTGCGGTGTGCCAACCGCCTTATTCGCTATGTGTCGTTAGCAAAACAATAAACATTAAAATATATCAAATAGTTTTACTGTACCGGTTTGCCGTGTGGTCCTGGTGAATAAGAATGGTACTTATCGCATATATTTTCGAAAGAACTAAAACCCTTGGATGCGTAAACATGGCACTTATCTGCAGAATAAAATCATTCAGTAGCAGCTATAAAATCACTATGGAACATGTTATTAAATCATTGTGGCCATCGAAAATTCCAATATTTTAAGTTACCCATAATATTGACCATAGTCAATAGTGTCTATCATCAGCCTAAATAGATTAAAAAACGTTTTCTCTTGTCAATCACGTCTGATTTTCAAATTCTGATCTTTCCTATTGTGAATTGATCCCACAACAGGATCTGATGTTTTAGACAGTTTAAAAAACTGAATGTCTGTTGTCGTTTTACGTCGAAGGAGCAATAATAATAAACGTCACATTACTGAGTACCATAGCTGGACTTAGCTATTCTATCATAAACATAACATCACGCCTGTAATCACTGAAGGGTTAGGCAGACTCGGATTTTTAGTACACCCACATTTCGCCAGTTATGTTGGAGTCCCATGTAAAAGGGAGCGAGATTATTGCCATCAATAGGGCACAATCCGAACACTGGGCTGTTACTTAGAAAATCTGAATGGAAAAAAAATCAATAACACTTTGCTCTATCTGGGAATAAAACGTAGGACCTCATAGTCGACAGTTGTGGTTGCGTCCACTTGACCGACAAAGCAGTGAGTGTACCTATTCTATTACAAACATAAAATTATAATTATTTTTCTGCTGTCTGTAGTACTGAAGTAGCTCACGTCGTCAAGGAGGAGCCGCCGATTAAGGTTATCGGTTCCGTATATGGCCACTTGAACATTGTCAGCACTTTGTAGATTATGTGTAGGTACACTTAGAAAGGACTACGGAGGGAAAATTTACGCATTTTTAGTGAGGTATAGAGAAATTTTTAGAGGTGTCAACGCAAGGTTGTTTGGATCTTTAGCTTTCGAGGATACCTACGCTACTTAGGTACCAAGTAGGTAGCAAAAGTGAAAACAAAGAAAAGTAGAAGTCTTCGTCATACATATATACCCCAATATGTACGAGTATGACGTGGACTTAATATAAAATGGGGGAAGAAAGTGCTGGAGTGGAGATCACGGACGGGGCGGAGGAATGTAGGAAGACGACCGACTAGGTGGACAGATGATCTTACTAAAGTGGCCGGAAGAAACTGGATACCCATGACACCAAACCGCCAAATATGGAGAGACATACACTCAGAATTGGGTGGCCAAAGGTTGAAGATGAAGTTTTAGTTACAACGAAAACATTCACAACACACACACATACATTACACACACACAACACACACACACATACATTTACACACACATCACACACATTTACATTCTGTCGTTCCTGGACTTAAAGAAGATAAAATGATAGGTACAATTCTTTATAATACTTACGCCTTTGGGGTAATGAAGAAACTACAAAGCTGCCTGCTATTATCCTTAGATACTCCTTTCGTTCGTATAGAGTAGGGTGGCCCAATGGTGGCAGCCCCGACTTACGAACAGTAAGTCGTGAGTTCGAACCCAGGCAGGCGGATTACTTTGTGTAATTTATTTCATCACCGCTGCTCTCAAAACGGCGAAGGAAAACATCGTGAGGAGACCGGCATGTCCAAGAACCAAAAATTTGAAGACGTGTGACAGCTACCAACCCGCACTGGGCCCGCGTGGTGGATTTCTGACGTAGCCCATTCCCTCTCATAGAGAGGAGGCCGTGTGTCCCAGCAGTGGGGACATTATAGTCTGATTATGCTTATGCTACTCCATTCGTTTGGTTTAAATTGATACATCTGGTCATACACGCACGCCTCATATTTGAATGTAGTTTCTGTGTTATTCTAAGTCAGTATTATTACAGATAGTTAAGTATAAAAAAAAGAACTTCATGTGAGTAATACAAATCAATGACACTTCCCCTTAATGTGTATTGTAATTAAACAAAATCGATTTCTATTATGAGTATTGACGCATCGACTTCATCCTTCTATTGTTAACATTAGTGGTCGTACAACATCCTCGCGACATGTGAGTTAGGATCACCATCGTTTAGCTGGTTAATGTCAGGATAAAGGACTTGTTTGCTTTCTTCACTTTGAATAATGTTTTTAATTGATTGTAGGAATGAACATTTAGATGTAGGACAGACTATTGATGATCGCTTAGATATGTCTCTCCTTTGAAAGTGTTAAACTAGGCATAATAGATTAATTTGGCACCCCGAATTCAAAGAAGCGTCGAAGAGAGTTGTCTCAGACGCTTTAATCTGGAAAACTATAGAAAAAGCTACAGAATATACGTATTCTGTAGCTTTTTCTATAGTTTGAAGTAAAGTTCAGTGAAGTACCCCAGGGTACGCCCTGGGGTACTTCACTGAGACTCCAAAATGTCTGGCATCTTCCTATCACAAGTTTTATCATTCGATCAATATATCGTATAACCATTTATTACATTTCATTCCATCAAGTTAAATAACACAAATATGAAAAACGACGAAAGTCGAAGTGGTGAAGGAGTAAGTCCAATCAGAATTCTACCGCGTGGCAACCCTACTAAGCGTGACTTGCTACCTTCCGCGCGATAATTCTCGCTTCCTGCGGTCATTGCAAGTCATCGTAGGGGTGAAATGATTAGAAATTAGTGCCTATTAGTAACCTTTTCTGATATTAATGCAGTTAGATTTATTTCATTGAGGGTTCCTTTAATTGTTCTGTTGGGGGCGACGACCTGTGTCTGAGAAAGGTTGGGTGTTATCAAAGTGATATTTTACGATAACCATGACGGAAAAGTCATAATGACGACGATGTGATGTGTTTGATAAAAGCTACCAAAGACCTTATGTCAATCCATTTGTTAGTGTCTTAGAACTAGGACGTTTTGTAAGCGATAGTCACTTGTTTATAGCCCCTTAGGTCTGTTGTTATCAGAGGAGCTCGTGGCTAAATAATAATAGCCACTCGGGTCAATCTTTAGGTTAAGCTGCGCTTGCCTAGGTTAGTCCATACCTTACATAACATTCATACCGAGTTTCTTCCGTGCCTCGGAAAGCACGTTAAGCCGTTGGTCCCGGCAGTCTTTTGAAGATCTTTGACAGTCGTTATAGATAGTCAATGGCTTGAAAATCTGACAACCAGTTTTACCATGGGGTTGTGGGGGAGAGATAGGCAATCGCCATGTAAAATACTGGTATTCAGCTGCATCTGATACTGGAAGCCGAGCCCAACATAGTTGGGAAAAGGTTAGGCAGATGATGATGCTAACAAATACTTTTTACATTAAATGCTTGCTTTTGGTCTTTAGAATGTAAATGTTATTTACTATTTTGTTCACTTTTTTGGGTCATACATGCCCGCCACATTATTCCCACTGGACGATGACGCGCCGAGACAATGAATCTCGACGAAGTCCTGGAAAAACATATATACTTTTTTCCTTTTTTACTTACAACTTAATAAGAAAAGAATAGCGGAGGAGTAGAAAAAAAACGTACACTAATATAGTCCAACAAAGCAGTCAGTATTAGTGATGTCATTGATACAAAGTACCTTCCAAAAAACACATTGCCTTTCAAATGTCCTAAAACTATCAACACATTCGTATATCTCTTTATCACAGTCAAAAGGTTACATTACGCTTTCAGCTGAATTCGAAATGAACAGAGAGAAAACTTTTCAATTGAAATAGGCTTTTGCAGGCACTTACTTATGAAACATCATGAATTTAGAAGTGTGAAAGTAATATTGGAAGACTGGGGCCGAGATCTATAAGCGTTACTTAGCTCGTTTGGTTAAGCGTTATTCTGTAGCATAGCTCACTGTAGCATATTAATGTCAAACTACTTCACGTAAAACATAAATACGGAAACAGGTCTTAATCAAAAGGTGAGTTAAGTAATGTTCAATAAAACCTACAGTCCAAGATGACCTTTTTTTTTTTTTTTGGTGTTTGGGAAATCATCAAATGACCCCCCCCCCCCCCCGCTCTGGGCGGAGCGGAAGGGAGTGTCAGACTCTTACTGACTAAAAACCACCCATGTTCCTTCATTGGCCCTTTATGTTCCAGGGCCGCGGTATCTCTTTCGAACAGTCCCGCAGCCCTGGCAGGTCCTAGATGACCTTATGACCTAAATATCTGTAATGGTTTTCCAATGAGCGATTGGCAAGGTTATTACTAGAAGCCCCAGGATCTCACTCACTGTAACTCACTTTGAGCCAATTCTTATAATTTATTGTAAAGGGCGTAGCGGCAACCATTTTCAAAGCATTTCATATTTCTACAGCGACTTTCAAAAGGATTAACATAAGTTATTCAGTAGCTTATGTCAGCTCCATAAATTTTAGACTTTATTATCTTCGTTATCGTTGATATTGATGTCACTTTATCTAGATCCTCAGCTCATTCTGCTACCAAAAAACAATCAATTAACTGATCCTATGTCATTCCACTGTTGAACTTAAGCCTCTCCGAAACTGCATCACAACTCACTGATCAGCCTTGGTTTAGGATCGTCGGCCCATCGGGCAAGCCGGGGAGGGGGGATACACATAAGTATCTTTCTCTTACTTTTTTAAATGAAACATAAAAAAAATCCTCCAAAATCTCTCTTCTTATTTTTTCCAACTTCTCCTTCAAAGCCAACATTACTAACGACGATCAGTGACCAGTAGTAATTGCTTAACTAATCACCCGACGTATCTCGACTTGCGACACGGTGCACTGATCAATTAAACAGAATGCGAAGCTCGCTAGACTCACAACTCGATTACGTCGAGTCCCGGCCGCGTTTTAGAAAATAATTTGAGTAGACTTTCGCCACTACGTAACAGTGTTAGGGGTAGATTTCGGAATTTGAATTTAGTAGTGCATTTTAGTGTTGTAGTACTTACATTATATATCGTAATTATGGAGTAAAATCGTAAAATCCTGTACAGGTAAGCAGGACAATTCCCGTATTTATAAAAACGTCCGCAATATAAACTAGATCCATCGGTCAAAATGTAAACATACTTTAATGTTGGTGTAGCGGTATTAAAAAAAAGTACTACAGCAACATAGTAAAAAAAGTACGACAGCGCCATCTATGACACAAATAAAGAACTAACATCAAAATTCTGAATCGTGTTGTACAAGTTATACGCGACTTAAGACCACATAGAATAACCCGACAACAACTGTTGGGCTGTAGACCACCAGACACGACACCCGTCTGGTCGGAGGCCCCCTTTTCTAAGGGGGATAAAGAACTTAAATCTCTGTTCTTCATATACCTAAATTGGTTATGATTGTCAGTGACCAGAAATTGCGATTTTGAACGATTTTTATAAGGGGAATTGGAAGCTTAGTGTAAATATGAAGCTTCGTTTTCGGGTAAAACCAGCAGTGCTTCAAACCAAACATCAACGTCAAATATCATCATGGATATTGGTGGTTTCATGGATTGCTTCGCAGTTTACATAAAACCAAAATCAATAGTTATCAATCAAAGCAATTAAGTTATCAAAATACAATAAAACCGGTCAAGTGCGAGTCGGACTCGCGCATGAAGGGTTCTGTAGCACCGTAGTAGGGGAGCCCCCTTTAATTTTTAATTTAGTCTTATTTGTTGTTTGTTGTCTTACTTGTTGTCGTGGCGTCTTATTTGTTTGGGTTGGGTAGTGGTGATGATGATGACGAGCGGCAACGGAAATACATACATTCTGTGAAAATTTCAACTGTCTTCCTAATTACGGATCATGAGATACCGCCCGCCGACGGACAGAAGGACGGACGGACAGCGGAGATTTAGTAATAGGGTCCTGTTAGTAACCCTTCGAAGACGGAACCCTAAAAAACGAGAAAAGTATAAAAAAAATAAACTTTTGATGAAATGAAACTATTTTTGCCATACAGTCATACTCTAGTTTAAAAAAATAGCGGAAACTCAGACTCCGCAGCACGTATCCCATTCGTATTCTCCCACTATAATTTACATTTCCAAGAAATACAAACAAACAAGATAACAGAATAAAAACAAAAATAGCACACAAAGAGGAATGGAAAGGGACGAATTTATCGAGCCATTACGACCGCGACCGGCGGCATTCATGTGTCATAGAAGAAAATAACAATCCAGATGCATGCTAGAAATAGTCCCGAATTGTACCGTCTGACTTGCTATTTGATTCGCCACTTAGCTGGTCTCTGTCTAAATGTTTGTTCTGTGTTTTAAGTTTATCACTGAGTTAGTTGGTTTTCAGGTCTAGTTGTCCAGTAATAGGAACAGCAAGTTTCAAACCATAATTTTAGGTGACAACTTCTGGAACTTAATGTATTCTACTTTTTACAATCATGCTGTCTTGTTTTCTCAATACGCAACTTAAACTCCAGAAAACATACTTAAAAGACTTTTGTAGAATATAGGATCATCAAAGTAAAATATGAACAAAAAAGTATGCCCGGAAAAAAAGAATAAAGTACTTACACGAAACTTAATTTACCCATAACGCGTACATTACCATCACTGCTTATGGAAAATCATGACCTTATACCTCAGCCAAATGTAGCTCCGACCCTTCCATGTGTTGACATCGATTTACTGCTCACTCTCTTAAGGCAACCAGCCTTAAAGATAAGTAGATAAATAACCGCCAAGTACCCGTTAATGTCCCGCAGATAAAAGGCGGCTTCAAGAACCACATTCTCTTAGGAGTTGTTTCCAAAGACAAGCCAGCTCCTGCAGAATTACCAATTTAATTCACATTTCTCCATATTTGGCCGCATTATAGCCAACCAGTCGACAATACTACATTGTACCAGTAACTTAATCCGATAGGAGGCATACAACCAATTCAGGACCTTTAACCACTAAAATAAAGATCAGAATTAACTGAGGGTGAACACCGGCGGCGCCTACGCAAGAGTGTCGTATGAGTATTTTTAGCGATGCGCGTCGCCCAAGAAGTTTTATTTGATTACTACACAACACATAGTTGCTGGGATTTGAGTTTCAAATAAGTCATGTTTAAAAATAACAATGCGATACATTCCAGAATGTGGAAAACGACGTAGAAAGGTAAATGTAAGAATCAATAAATTATGGTATCAGCAATTGAATGCGCTAGAAACGACACCCATTTTGCCTTACTAAGCGACATGAAGTAGCATAATCCGATAATAATTGTTTGTGGAGCTCTAACTGGCACAAACCTCACGCATAATCGTGTATTTATCGATTAATTTATTGATTCTGACACCTAGATCTTTTAGGCCTTATCTCAATTTCAGGCCTAAGCTGCCGATTAGTCTTATCTTTGGGCGACTTGTTCAATTCGCACTAATGTTTTGTCATAAATATGGAGATCGTGGAATATAATTTGCAATTATTTACCGCAATCTAGGACAGAAACAATATTTTGAATTTGAATGTGTTTGCCGTAGTTTCGCTACCGCACAGGGCATAAGTAATTTAGCCTTAATAAGTACTCTTTTGTTTATTGGAAGTGTTTTCAAGTAGCTTTATCTAGCGTTATTCTGAAAATTCAGAAACCAACCACTTTTTAATGGACGTAATCCCATTCTCATTTTTAGTGTGGCACGGCACCTATCTATTGGAATACCTAAACACTATTGCATTGTTTGTTGGAAATTCAGCTATCAGTGGTGAGCTGAGCGTTGAGAATCGTTTAAAAGGGCTTCTATTTGGGCTTCAATTAGTGTTAGTGAAAAAATAAATTAGTCTTTATAAAAAGTAGTTGATTTCTGAACTCTCAACAAAACTAGAAACAAATAGACCAGTGTCATAATAAAAAAAAATCGCAGCACAAAGTTATCAGTCCATTTTGTCTCACCAAAATCCGTACGTCACTTTATTATTCCATGGGAAATAATCTACACCTGGGCCGGTCACATCCGGCGACGGGATTTTCCATTTCCACCCGGTGTGTGCCACTTCCGGGGGGGGGGGGGAGGTAGTGGGGAACATGTCCTTACAAGTTCTCGTATTCTTGTGATTCTATGCTCACGTTAGCAATCAGTCGGCATTGTCCGGCCACATTCGATAATTTTCGGCGCTATGCATTTCGGGATGAGCATTGAGTCCTACTAATAAACGTTTTTGTGTTTTAGGGACATGGTTTGGGTGGCAATGTGGTTATGAATTAGAATGTAATGTGCGAGTAATGCATGTTCATATAAGGTGTTTTATTTTGAAAAAAATGTCTTTTTCATTGCAGTACGAATTTATTCAACATTTTTTCAAACTATTTTATTTAGATCTTTTAGTACTCGGTCGTATTAACTATTTAAATCACATGAATGCACTAACAAGTGGGTAATTTAAAGCTTAAGTTTTGCTTCGTTTTTAATAGAGCATAATAAAATGATACCGTTATAAGATGCTCGCTGTGTTCTAGCTAAATACGCAGGACTTTCTCGGAATCCGAATCTAAAAACGACTGCAACATTACGAACTCGAGTTGTTAACACAAGAATTCCCACTGTTGAACTATTCTCGTAACATAATAAAAGAAAGAATCCTCAGCCAAGTGTTCCGAAACATATTTTCTTAAGAAAAAAAGAAACGAACATAAAAAAACACGGGAGAAAACTAGCAAATAAGCTGGCTGGCTTCCGGAGACGTAAATATAAAAATAAATGAAAAATATATTATATAAACATTTTCGGGGGCATTAAATTTGCATTTTAATGGAGATCCACGCGTAGGTAACAAGTTTAACTAATAGCCGTGAAATGAGGGGAGGCGGAATGGGCGGCCGGGCACAGTGGTGCCTTTGTTCAGCGCCGGGCCAAAAATGTCATAAATTCAAAAAGGTTTACTGTCTTTGTCTTATGAGTTCACTGTTTATGAGTGTACAGAAAACCTGTGTGGACATTCGTTATTCTTTACGAGCATACTTTGTTTTTAATGAGTAGGTATCAAAATGTAAAAGTAATCTAATCGACTTCAATCGGAAAGTCATTGACAAGACTAATGTCTTGCTACCTTTGCGGACAGAACGCGGATACTAACTAACTGTCCAAGTCTGGTGTTTAGTTGCCGTGTTCGTAATTCGATTTCATAAGGATTTCTCATAACAGTTCTGGTAGTGTTATTTGAACGGTTTCAATGTAAAAAGAAACAATATGTGTAGAATAGGTACTGTTTCTATGCACCTCTAAACCAACTAAAACAGAATATACTCCACAAAACGTAATCCCGCAAACCAAATACGCTAATCCTGCAAGCACAACAGCGCAGCGGGTCAAGTTTCTTTTCAGCGTAATTTTGCTTCATATCCAACGAAATACAAAACATTGTTGGGATACAGTGGGCATGGGGGACAGTGGTACACTAGTAATCCTGGCTGAACAATCGGCCCACGCTCGCTCTGCGGAATATGGTACTAAATAAGAAGAGCGCGCTCTCTTCGTGAGGCAAAGAGTAACTTAGTAGAGAGATCAATGCTTTAGAGATTTGGTTTATGCCTATTTTGGTTTGAGCCTTGTGACCACACAGACGAAGAAAGTGTGAAATTGAGCCTGATAAACTGTAAAAATATCACTAAATGACACAAGACAAAAGCATCAAGGTAATGAAGACAGAATCTTGAACTAATAAAAAATATTTCCATGTATTCAACTTTGGGATCCGTAGTTTATTTGATGTATTTTTTTAGCTTTTTGTTCGTTATATCCGTGGCCGTAGATAAAGAAATTAGGATACCTACATATATTTTCGTGTGATCTTTTTGTTGTTGTTTTAATTCAAACATTAAACGACTATAATGGTGAGTTTATAAACAGGAAACTCTTTAAATGGCTGCCACGCCGGTAATTGACATTGGATCAGATTTACATACTAAAATAACATCCGTTTACATGATCATAATTATTATGATCATTAGGTGCACTAAATGGATTATTATTTATTTTGCAGTTACGTATCACGCTCCCTACTTTATAAATACCTACCTAGCAGTGGCGAAGGTTTAATACAACTCGATTCCTACCGGCTTCCCTTTGAAAAATGGCACAGTCTGTATTCTATAGACAAATAATATAATCACATTAAAGATATGTAGTCCGGCTTACCTCTTGCTAAAATTGACCCGCCGCCACTACTACCTAGTGTATTAAAAATAGCTCTAAAGAAAGAGTTCACTTGTCTTGTTATTGGAAAAGCACAACAGTGCTAAATGCCTTCTGATTGTGAAGTAACCTCGATTTTTATTAAGCGTTTCATGCCATTTTCATAATTATCATACCTAGTTAAATGGTCACATGCATCACACAACCCTAACCATTTTATTTTGAAGTGACAAAGCATACCTACATTCTCAGCCAGTCACTCCGTTCTTAATTCAAGCTCCATCCATCAAAGCACCGCCATCTCTGTTTCAATAATCTACGGCTCGTCGCCACATAAAGCTGTCCCGCGCTATCTTGGCATATTGCATACCGTGCGGACGCATATGATAAGTGCATAACCCGAACGTTTGTTGGAAAAACACACTTTCATCGCGGAAAGACGAGACGATCTTGTTTTTCAAAGTAGATGTTTGTGTTTACATTGCTTGGGTGAATTTGTCTTGGGGATGTAATGTTGGGGACATGTTATGGATTTTGTGTTGCGTTGATGGTTTGAGTTATGGTGCTGTAAAAAATGTATAGGGAAGTTTAGGACTGTATACAGTGTGGAGGGACACCGACGCACAAACGGTGAACTCATATTCAGTACATCATTGTGCTGCTGATTTCTTTTATTTTTAAATTACTGATCAAAAATTTATATGTGGGGAGGGGGGGGGTCTTTATTGATATACTGAATACTTAGTCACCGTTTATAGGTCGGTGTCCCTTCTACCCTGTATAAAGTAACATCACATTGTGTGGTTGTGGTTGTCTAACTCATCAGAAACTTGTAATGTACCCATTTCATTGGTTAATTCTCACAATGTAACAATGTAAACTGTCGATAATAAAACAAGTAAACATTTTCATGAGGTGTTTCTCATTTGCTTCTACACGTCCACCCACAGGTTGCCTCATACAGGGCAAAGTACTTCGGTAACACAGGTACTCTCCGCGACATCGTCAATAACACCCTGGTGTTGCTGGCCATTCTCGAGCAGCTAGGGTGGATCGAATGATATTCCCACCCGGACGCAAAATAGGTGCTTTGGACGTAAATTTTTGGTCTTTCCTATATCATCATTCTCTTGCCTTTGTCCCAATTCATTTGGGGTCGACGCAGCATGTCTTCTGCTTCCATACTTCTCTATTACTCGTCATCTCATCAGACACCTCCTTTCGTGCCATATCATTCTTCACACAGTCCATCCAACGTTTCTATGGTCTTCCTCTACTCTTATACCCATCCACAGTCATACTCAAAACTTTCCTCACGACATTTTCCTCATTCCACGGCGATTACCACACAACTTTTCAGTCACCGACGTCACTTTCAGACTTCCTCATATTTATGTACTCATTTCTTATTTAATCCATTCGCGTAACACCACACATCCCCCTTAGCATTCTCATCTCAGCCACATGCAAATGCCTTTCACTCATCCCTTTTGTGGCCCAACATTCTGATCCATAAAAGACAGCAGGACTAACCATTGTTTTATAAATCTTCCCCTTAAGTTTAAGGGGAATGCGGGACTCGCAGATTGTTCCCGTGACCTGCCGCTATTTCATCCATCCCGTGTTTATTCTGTGCTTTACACTACGATCTATTTCGCCATAGTCCCTTTCCCATAGTCTTCATAAAACAAGCCACAGTAAAATCTACTATAACCAAGCCAATCCAAGCTCACGCTTTACAAAATCATCATAGCAGTGATAAATTCTCTTAATCTTAAACACAGAGCATAAACAAGACAAGTCGTGAGTCACGTGCCCTCGCCACAAAAGCTAATTGTATGTGTGCGTTTAAGAAATTCGCAAATAAATAAGTGTCTCCACCCACTCGAAGTCCGTGTGGTCAGAATGAAACACTCTCTCGTGCTTTATTGAAATTGTTGTGGTCCAGTGCTGAAGCTAAGAGATACATAATATAGATAGCTTATTTTTATTTTATAAAAGGTGTAAACGGACCCTTCACGAAGCTGTCAACCATGCATTCTGTACATCAAACTAAATATGAACCATAAAGCTATGTTTCCTATAAAAAATAAAAATATTTTTTTTTTTTTTTAGTAAAGAACAATTTCCGGGTTATAAAAGTTTTGCAGCATTTAGCGAAATCATGGCAATGCGTGCCTGCATAATTAGAGGTTACTTATAGGTATTGTAATATTACACTAAGATAAAATCAGAACTTTACCTACGATACAGACTTTCTGGCATACCTCTAAATTTTGTATAGTCGAAAATATAATAATCGCTTTATATTTTAATCAAACTAGAGATAACTTAAATGTTCCTAAATCTGGGTGTAAAACACACAAATAAATAACTTGCTTAAAATAGCTTATCTTCCATAATATTATGTAGTTTCGCTTTAGCTACACCACCGCAGTTTTAAGCACTGACAATTTATTGCGCACGCAATTACAACATGGCGGACAAAAATTGCAGCGCGCATGCGCGACAAAAGGCTGTCAGCCGGCGCTTGCGCCCCGGTGACATATTTACGATTTTCTTGTTTTATTTAATTAGATATGCCTCGTCTGTTGATATGGAGTTTCCTTTGATATAAGAGGTTTTTAGATATGTACTTATTGTTGATTGTTTTCAATTTATCAGCCAAGATATTTATGTATTTCGCAAAAAGCTCTGTCACCGCTTGGCCACAACTTACATTTTTAAACGAGACGTGTTTTGTGGACTGCGGTGATAAAAATTAAAGAATTTGCTTACAGTATGCCAGGAGTCCCTGAGATGCGACTTGACGCGAAGGAAACAAGTGACACACACATGCATGTGCAGCTTGCTGGCAAATTGTATCGCCTGAGGTCGTGTACGGGACGTTAGTGTTATTCTCTCCAATTTCTGTTTTACGAACACTAAAGATTAAAACAGACATAATTAATGACTACCAGATAATATTTACTGATTCTCTTCTAAACAGGACAAAAGGGCCTTTATCGCGTTTCAAACGCCACAATTCCTGATACAGCTTTGTCCTCTTAATCAGAATATTCCTCGTTTTACAAAGCGACAACGCATCAATACAAACATCAGTATTTCCCGCAATCGAAATCAAAGTTGGTTTCCACGAAGTAAACTTTTACCATGAACAGGATAAAGTGTACTTCGTGGAAACCAGCTTACTCTTAATATTTTGGTGCATAATAACATTATACATAACATCACGCCAGTAAACCCCAGAGGGTCAGGCAAAGGTGTAAGTAATAGTACTCCGTTCGCTAGTTATTTTTAAGACCCATATAATGGGAGGCGAGCCTATTGCCGTCAGCCGGGCACAAATCCACAGTCCGTGGCTGCTACTGAGAAATTCCTGATGGAGAAAAACCCAAAAAACAAATTTCCCAACTCGGGAATCGAACCCAGGACCTCATAGACCAACGAGGCAGTGTTGTTCAATGTTTGGTAATGTTTGAGCAAAAGCCGACTAACAAAAGGTATTCACAAACAAAAAGAGGACGCCCTAGAAGGACATACACTGACCATATTGGTGATGTAGCGTGCGTGTATGACCATTTGTACCGCACGCAAAATACGCGCATTTGACGTGGAGTTGCGGACACCAGCCCGTTATACAATACAATGACCATTTGTATGAATGTAACGAGTATGTACAAATCGTACAGGTGGCGTACTGTAGTTTCTGCCCCCATGGGAAAAAAAACGTGAGTTTATATATATTTATCGTTCAACCATTAAAGTAGGTATTCATCATAAAATACACACACTCATCACATACACACTCACACTCATCACATACACACTTACACTCACCACATACACACTGACTCTCATCACACACACATACACTTGGTTACCTTTTAGTCCTAAGCTAAATTAACTATACTGTAACCGTTGCATTTGTTCTATTTTATAATTCATAAATTATCTGTCGAAAAGACTGCATCCTGCGAAACAGGATGCAAGATCCAGTGTCATACTTAAATATTGTAACACTTTTTATAAATCAATAAACTTTTTATTATTATTATTTATTTTTACACACATTTTTATGTTGTATGGACACTCGTAAGCCGTGTATTGGTCGTTATCAGCGCACGAGTCGCGAAACAAGACAGATTGATCTAGCGCACTTGGACGGGAACAATGTTGCCAGCTTGATATCTGGAAGATTTATAAGCTGCAATTCTCCGTAATATTCAAATGGAAGTTTATGTGCTTTAGTATAAAGTTGTCTGTTCATAGTTCCTTGTTGATTGTCTGTTGATTAACTGAAACAAATGTCTCGTTATGGCATTATTAAAGTAAAATTGATTTATCAAAAGTAGGATAACCGTGGGTAATGTGATTTTAGTGTTTCATAAAGGTTTTAAATATCATAACAACCACGCCTGTTATCTCCTAGAAGAGTTACAAAGAGGTGGTTTAAAAATAGAAAATCCACAATTCGCAAGTTTTCTTTAAGTCCCATTTAACAGAGGACAAGCCTATCAAACGGGCTCATATCTAGATTTCAGACTGCTACTGAAATTTTTTTGGGAAAAGCACAAACCGCCGCTGCACCGCCATCCATCACTAAATTAAATAAATCTAAAAAAATATATTTTTGTTCGGTAATGAACTAATGACCATTCACAACAATAAAAAACTTAAAACAGTTTATTTATAATGTAATACAAAGCATTCTATATCCCCCTCAAAGTTTACGACGTCACTTGACGTAAAACAGATGGTTCCAACAAATATGTAGGGTATAAAGTGGCAAAACAGACGTTTAGTCAGGGCGGATACACAGACAGACACACATCAACCCGACATTAATTTTGGAGTTTTTTTTGTGTTTTGAGTTGAATGAACATAAGAGAGAAGTAGGTAGGAGAAATGCAGCGCCGACCTCAAATAAATTGGGATAAAAGCAGGCGAAAGATGCTGATGAAGAGGTACATGGATAAGCTGACGAGTGAACCTCCTGGTACATTGCTTCCCTGGTCTAGAGGTTGTAATCATGATTGCTAAGAGATAATAGGAAGTTAGGCCAAGACAATGTGAGATTTTATCAGAGATAACGATGTTGGGAAAGTTAATGAATTAAACATAAAAAAAAACAGTTTATTAAAATGTAAAGGAGAAAATTATTTATCTATCAACATTGAACGCGTATACAAAGTTTTGTGTCCGTGCTATTAACCGTATAGGAGTTCTCTCGTGAGGTGGCGAACCTGGCTGCAAGATCAAGCCATGTTTGTCATAAAAATGTATTGTCACCAGAACCAAAGGTGTGTGCATTTCAGCTCAATCGGTTGGTGGGAACTGGTTTGAGATTCAGTTGCAAGATTTTACCAATACATACTAACAAGGAAAGTTAAATACAAGCATATAAAAATGTATAAATTTGTCAGAAGCTACCCTGATACCTAAAGCTTGATTTGTTAATCCTGTAAATACTCGTTGCAAAAACGTGAAACGCTGTATATTCCACTTGTATAGGCCCTGGTCACTGGAGATGACAGGTGGCCAAAGTTGGGCAAAGTGTCTTCCCATAAAGAATTACTCAGTAGCAATCAGTCTGAATTTGGTAATACAGCTCGGTTGCATAAACTTTATCCAGACATGCAATATTCTCGAATTACTTGTGTTGAAATGACCAAAGTTCATGATGAAAACCCGAATCCAAATAAAAATAACCCAATTTCTCTTGCCAAAAGTTTTCTCAAAGCCTAAAAACCTAAAAATAGAGGAGAAAAATCATAAATTTATTAACTTAGTCCTTTTTACCGCTGTACCACATCACCGCATACTCATATACTTATAATATCCCTACATAAATCATACTCATCCTAATATTTTGGTAGTCGTGGTACAAAGCAACCACAAGTTGGTCAATCCGAAGTAGAACTAGGTTCGTTTATTTACTTAGGAACCGTTTGGTAACCACATGTTGTGTTGTTTAAGAGCCAGACAACTTTGTTTTGTACGGACGGATTTGCGATGTCGTGTTGGTTGAGTTTTGGCTTTAAAAATTTCAGGTCAGTAAATAGTTTGAAGAGGAGTATAGCTGACCAGTATTTCTGCAGTTATGTCATAAATCCCAAGTTAGACGGTGCTTAAACTTCCATTTACCAAATTTCAGTTTTACGACTCTAGGACTGAGCACAGAACCTGACGCTCAGTAGTCTCTCTTAACCACTACTGCACCAATAAAGAACAGAGGTGGAATTTCGGAGGTGACCACAACTGCAAACCGTGGGGTATTCCTCGAAGCGCACCAACTTTGAAACGCACCAAATGAAACGCACCAAAAGTATTCCTCGAAACGCGCCAGCGATGAAACATAGGGAAGAGCTTGAAGAATTCATTATAAATGATATATGTTTCAAGGTTGGTGCGCGAAGAGAAACACTCCCAAACCGTAACTGCAAAGTGCTAAAATTGAAAGTAAATAATTTAGCTATAATACCGTGTTTTTCCGATACAATATTTATTGTACTTATACACATTTATCAAATAAATTCCGATTCATGTATTTGGTTTTAAAATACTTAATGAATAACTTTATTTCGCGGTAAATGAAATATATTCCAATACAAATAAAGCCGATAATTTACAAAATTGTTTCTGGTATTTCAACCCAATTTAAATAACCACATAGTATTAACGCAGCCATACATTAATTGGGTCGGTAAAACGTACTGTTTTTAAAAAGATCAATATATGTAATATTTTCAGATCAGATATTTTGAATGAATTTATATACTTATACTAGTTTTGCCCCGCTACCTTCGACCGCCTGAAATATAATTATGTAAGTACTTTACGACCTATTCTCATACCTACCAAATACGTAAAAAAAAAAACATAAAAATCGCTCGAGCCGTTTCGGGGGAGTGCGACCACAAACACCGTGACACAAGATTTTTATATATAAGATTACAAAACTATTTAAAATACTAATAATTTACAGTCGTAATAAAATAACTGTCTTTGCAAGTAAAAAACATCTAAACGTCAAAGTCGTCGTCGTCCACCTTGCTTCAACATGTTCATAAGACTGACAGCATTGCCACGTGGTATGGCACTACTAATTATTTGGCAAAAGAAAGAGCCTACCCTCTCTGTGTTCAAAGTGTCGATCAGTCGGCGAGAAGTTCCTTGAACCATGAATAAATTATAATGTTAGTAATTCTTTCGCTAGCTCCTTGTCTATAACTCGTTTCCACACTGACTCACGTCGTGTCAAGGTCGCAGCTTCGATTGATGATAAGCAGATTGAATTCTCACGATGATTACACTATTACGTTATTGGCCACATTTCTAAGAAGGTAGAGTCTATTTTGGGAAAACATGCTTCTGCCAAATTATCTGAGAATCGGGAAACCATGCTTTAGACAGCTGTTCAATGTTTTTGAAAGACGTCATTTTTGACAGTATGTGAACAAGTTTGACATTTCGCACAGTTTTTATAACTATCGTTGACTTAATTCTGGGTGTAAGATATAGTTTATGAGTTCACTGACATAACCACCCAAGAATCATAATATTTACATTAGGGTCTCAACTTCGATAATTGAAACGTTTTATAGCTGATTGATCTCTATGGTATAAGTCATAATTATTCCGTCGCATGGCACAGATTGCGCAATCATTTAAGGTACCACGGGTAAGGTAGGTTTAACTGGCTTTTGCCCTCGGCTTCGTACTTAAAAGAAGTCTACGGCTGTGTACCAACTGTTACGTATACCTATTCAATTAGGTGTCACTTAGTGTTGGTGAAAAATGGCGTTTGGCATCTAGTTAGGTGTCCCTTAGTTTTGGTGAAAACGAACGTAAGGCATTCAGTTAGGTGTCCCTGAGTGTTGCTGAAAACGGGCGTTGGGCATCTAGTTAGGTATCCCTTAGTTTTGGTGAAAACGAACGTTAGGCATTCAGTTAGCTGTTCCTTAGTGTTTCTGAAAACGGGCGTTGGGCATCTAGTTAGGTATCCCTTAGTTTTGGTGAAAACGAACGTTAGGCATTCAGTTAGCTGTTCCTTAGTGTTTCTGAAAACGGGCGTTGGGCATCTGGTTAGGTATCCCTTAGTTTTGGCGAAAACCAGCGTTAGGCAGCGAGGCAAGCAGACCAGGTTTAATTAGTTCTAACTTTTTATAATAGTCATCTTGACCGAATTTAAGCTATGGCGGCCAATCCCAGCTTCCCAGAGATTATCGACGCGGGAGATCTTATAGTGCAGAAAAAAAGTGTGTTCGTGGACAAAGGTGCACTTTAGTAGATCAGGCGCAGGGCCCAAAGCTTAACGTGATCTCCCAGGTATGGCGGTATCTTACCGCCAATTTCCAAACCCTGGGCTGCTACTAAGAATTATTTTCTTAAAAGAGAAAAACACGTAACCTACTGATGAACCTAGGTCCACGACACCAACGGGGCAGTCAGTCCGGTCTAACTTTTAACCAGGATTAAAATAATGAACAAAACTTTAGGAACTTTTGCAGTTGAATCTATCTTTACCTTTGCCCTTTTTCTCCAAAGCTTAAAAATAAAAAAATAAAAACTTGGACCCCATTCCGTTGCGCTCCTTACAATTCCACGCCCGCAAGAAACGTCATGTAACTGATACTCGTCAAATCGTGGCCGCTAGAGCGAGACACACATATCTAGTCCTATTACCGTCTTCCCAAATTGTAATGTGAGCTGATGTTTTGTTTCTTTCTAGTTTGGGTCATAGCATAGACAGTTAGTTTGTGTACGGTATACATCACTGGTTTTCTGGATAGATTAATAGATGGTTTATAACAATGGCGGAGTCGGAAAGACTGGTTTCATTGGGTAAAAATCCAGAGCCTAGAAAGGTAGCAACTGCTTTCAAAACGTTTCGTATGTCTACAGCAAATGTCAACAGGATTGGCTTCCTCTTTTTTGTAGCCTATGTCAATACTATTGACTTTTCTATCATCGTTATCACTGATTGGAGGTCGCTTTCTTTAAGCCCTTAGGGATAGACTTTCGTAAGCTAAATTCTTGGCTGGCTGGCTATAATTCTCCTGAATATGCTTGCCAAGGGTATCAACCAGTACTAACTGGGCTACGGAGGTCAGGTAGACAGCCGCTCCATGTAGAATACTGGTATTCAGCTGCATCCGGGTTCCAGCTTCTAGTGTAAACTGAAACCTAACAAGCATAAAGTTGGGAAAAGGCGAGGCAGATGACGATGCTTACTATAGAAGAATTTGATTGAAAAATTGTGGTCATCATCAAAATAAATACATTAATAACGAGCAATGTATCGTCAACATTCTAAAATCCAACGCATACTGAACACAAAGGGATCTGTTTCGATATAATTGTATTTACGAACAAAAAAATTGGGCTGACATGCATCAGCGATTTAGTATACCGATGTTATGCTGCCCGTCCGTTGTTGTATAAAATTGATTTTGACATTGTTTGTGGTTGCACTTGTATGTTTACCCGAGTGTAGACCGATGCCGCGCGAGCTTGTATATTTTTAATGAATAAAATAGATAAAAGTTACCGGTTTAACCCTGGTGATGGTTTCAACGATACTTCTCACTACGGTATCGTTAGTATTATTTTAAGTTTTGTAATTAATATCAAATAAAAAATACAAATACCAAGCCTTTAAATGGGGTATTTGCATAACAAAAGGTATTCAAAATGTATTTACACAGTCGTAGAAAAGTAATTTACGCAACCATCAAATTAAATAACCATAGAAACAAACATAAAAACCTCCAAAAAGCCAGCATTTAAACCATTTATTGGTCAGCAAAAACATGAACCGCGTTCCCAGGGGTTATAAATAAGCGATCGCTCGACGTTGGCGCGTCTCATTTCGCCACATTTCAAAATTAGCGCGCGATACCGCTCCAATAAAACATGGCCGACCATCGCTCCAACATAAAACAGTCCTGGATTTATGTATGGCGTAAAATTTTATATTATTCCACTCCATCTATGAATTGGTGGATACTTTGTTCTGATTGCCTGAGACTGGAAATGTTTTTATGCTTACGGATATATAAAAATTTGGGTGTAGTTTTGTTTTTGCATATCTGAAGGGTTATCCAAAACCTACAGTTTTTATGAAAACACAGTAACATACATTGTATGTGAAAATACACCGAATATATCATTCTGTGTTAACCAGTCATCAGCTCAGTTTCCAACAATAACCCATTACAGTCAGCTTGTACATGTACAGTCGTCGTCCAATTACCAATTTAATCGCGCAAATTCCGACGATAAATGCAGCTCAAAATGCTACTCCTTCTCTTTCGCTCGCACATATACGTAAATTAAACGTAACTACATGCAGAAGTTGACCATTTAGTAGCAGGTGGGGTGCAAGTTTGTGACTGCACTACTGTAAATCCGCATCCGCATTGCAGCCTCTGAATACTTCTGGAACAGGACCGTCTGCTCACCGCAGCCGAATAATTTCCAAACTTGCTTTCACTGGCGCCGAATGTTGAACGTTTGTTGTAGATTTGTGGTTCTGCTGCATAAATATTAGACAAGTAGATCGTTACGGCTGTTCGTTGGTAGGTGAGGATTTTGGGGAGCTTCGCTATTACTGAATTGCGTCGTAGCTCTGGATGTTAACCAATGCTAGACTTGCCCAAAGTCAAGGGTAAAATATACGCAAAATAAACAATAAATAAGCAACAAACTATCCATTATTTATTTACCAAAGATCTATAAAACTGTTTAAAAAAACTAGTCTTTTTTAGCAAAGTATCTTGCTTCTTCACTATTATTGACAAACTTTTTTAAAGCTCACAAAAAATCTGTCTCAAAAAGCTGTGTTCACACTCTAAAAATAAAAATAAACTTTTCTCTTCAATATTTTACATCGAGAACTTATCTCACAAAAATTTAAGAGACAGCCTAAACAGAATGTCGTTACGAATTTTCAGGCGCTAACAAAAATGGACGAAGCAATGAAATAAAATTTCAAGCGACACCGTATGAGGTAAGTTATAGCGTCAAATAGAAGCATTATGTGTGCCCGACACGAGCTCGGATGTCGTTAACTGTAATGTAGTTTAAAGTACAATATTACTGTTTTGTAAGTCGGCTAAACTTCGCACTTGTTCTTAAGTAAACTTCTCGTTATAAATATCGTGTGGCCACTAAAGTTTTGTATGGAGAACCTGATATTTTTTTTGTTTTAGAAGAATGTTTTACAGTTTCAAGATATGGCTTTTTTAGGGCTGTTAAACCCTCAGAATCGTTGGAAATAAGACTGTTTATTATTACTTCCCAATTTCATTTAACTTTTAATCAGAATACAGTACATAGTTATTACCAACGTCACTCGTTGTCGTAAAGTCTATTTATTTTAAAATTATAGACGCTAAAACAACACATGCAATGTTCATATTTATTTCCAAATCAGTTACATAGTTGAAATGTACATATATCAAAAACTATTGCTGCGGGATTCTGAGGAAACTATTGACGACACTAAAAAAACTATTCCTCCTAATTTATTTGACATTAAATGTAAAAATAAAATAGGCATTATATTTCTCGGTTTTTAAACCGAAAGTGATGCCAAAAAAGGAAGCCATCAATTTTAAAGTGCGTTCTTCTCCTTCTACTTCGAATGACAGAAAAGGATAGAAGAAAAGAAAACTAATGCGACGTCATAGCTAATTAGCGTCAGTTAGTTTTAAGGCGAAGTTCTTCGTTTAGAAATTCAACTACAATTTTTTTGTTAAATAACCGATAAGTCTATTTATATTTTCTAGACACTAGTTATTTAAAGTACAATTATTATAGCAATGCATATAGGGAGAAAACAGATAGTATTTAATATATTTTTTAGGTAATATCATCAGCAGTAGTGTATACCATCAAAGGCCGTTAAGGTCAGCTCTCTGAATTTAACAAACATGTAAGATGGCAGACTGAGAACTGTTCTTTGATCCAAGTAGTCTGGCAACACAGAAGTAGAAGTAGCACAGAATCCTGACCGTGTAAGGAATGGCGGGAGGCCTTTGGCCAGCAGTGGGACAACATGGGCTAGTTATAATAATAATTCTGGCAAGAAAATAGGTTATTAACTTTAGTTCGAGTTCGCTAGTGTTTTGTTATCAACAAAAATATTTTTCTCAAAACTCAAAGTAAGTGCAAAAACTGCCCCTTAAATAAAGGCCACTTCACACGGCAAGGAGACAAGGGGGACACGCATCGTTAGTCATGATCTTAACTTTTTTCTCTTCGCTTAAAATGGCTTTTAATTGAGCCCACATGTTTTCAATATCTGATAAGTCGGAGATTTTCAGATTGGTTAATACACGCCCGTAGTTTTTTGTTGATGCTCAGTGAATGGGACGAAAGGAAAATGGTTAATTAAATATAAGATAAACAATGGACTCACTTGATACGGATCAAGTGGTGGGGCGTTTTGCTTTAGTTTTTTTTTTATATTTTGA
Organism: Eurois occulta; assembly: GCA_950022335.1. Classification (NCBI taxonomy): domain Eukaryota; kingdom Metazoa; phylum Arthropoda; class Insecta; order Lepidoptera; family Noctuidae; genus Eurois; species Eurois occulta. The sequence continues at coordinate 4,744,106 of OX465486.1, forward strand.
TCAAAACAGCTACCTGTCTAACATATAAAAAATAAGGCTAATTTTGAACTTTATGAATTCTTTAACCCACGTCTCAAAAATTAAATATCTTATCTTGTTTAAACCAATTTTCGTTGAACGTTCTTTTTACGTTCTACAAACCCACATTTACTTTCAAAATATATTTCAATTATGTGGTATCAACAATTTTGGAGTAAAATGGCTGTGACATACGGACGGACAAACAGATGCACAGAACGAATCTAATAAGGTTCCGTTTTGGCTATTTGGATACGGAACCCTTAAAAATCCTATTTAATAATTCATAAAAATAACACAATTATACGAAGTAAATAAAAAGTTACAATACTAACAAACCAATTTCTCAAACAATTAACACGATGTGATGTGACGAAACATCCATATTCCACGGTTTTTATCATTTTTATCACAATTACCTTAATTTGACAGTATAGTCGTGTAATAAAATACGTCCGAAGCGACACGCGCCCAATAATTACCAACAAACCAGTAAAAAAATGGTTCAAAGAAAGATTTTATCACTAAGCCACAACGATAACTCAACCTCCACAAATTAAAAATCAAGCAAAAATCAACCTTAACAACTTCAGATAAGGATGAGATAACTAAAAGCTAGTGGTACAATGTTTTGGTGGATAGCCCACACAGCAATTTACGAGAATCACCGAGTCACAGTTAATTAAATAACAAAAAGAATCAAAAGTAAAAAACAATGTTGATTTATTTAGGGTTCAAATCGGATTTCAGTAAAGTTTCACGTTGTAATCACTAGGAATTTCACAGAAGTTAAAAAAAAAAAACAAATTTTGTTTCTGTGTAAATGTTGAGACAGTAATAAACAAGTTATAACTACGAGATACAAAAAAGTTTGACTTTCGGTTAACACTGTCACTGCCACTCATTTAATAAAATTTTATAAAACAATATCCCATTTTCTGTGTAGATGAATCTTGAATGATCAGCTTCGTACCATAAAAAAACCTCTATCTTTTATAACTTCTCGTAACAACGTAAGTGAGGAAAATGTGAGATAAGTTTTGAGTTTAAATGTAAATGCTGAGATGACGAGTAATAAAGAAGTATGGAAGAAGAAGACATGGTGCGCTGACCCCAAATAAATTAGGATAAGGTCAGGAGAAAGATAATGGTGATGATGTAACTTTCAATAAGAGTAGGGGAAGACAAAAAAAGAAACGATGGATGGACTGTGAAAAGGACTATGGTTAGAAAGGTAGTGTGAGATGACGAGTAATACAGAAGTATGGAAGAAGAAGACATTATCCGCTGACCCCAAATGAATTGGGATAAGGACCGGAGAATGATGATTGATGAAAATTTCAATATGAATAGGCGAAGACAAAAAAAGAAACGATGGATGGACTGTGAAAAGGACTATGGTTAGAAAGGTAGTGTGAGATGACGAGTAATAGAGAAGTATGGAAGAAGAAGACATTAGCCGCTGACCCCAAATGAATTAGGATAAGGAACGGAGAATGATGATGATGTAAATTTCTATAAGACTAGGAGAAGACCAAAAAAGAAACGACGGATGGACTGCGAGAAAGATTATGGCTGGAAAGGGAGTGGATACTGAAATGAAGACATATAGAGAAGTGTGAAAGAAGAAGACATATTGTGCCAATCCCAAATAAATGGGGATAGGGGAAGAGAATTAGAATTATGGTGCCCACAGTTTTGTTTTGTTTTGAAAAAATCTGTATTGACATAAACATATACATAGCTGTAGAACTTAACATTAAGCAACAGTAACACAAATATAATAACAAACACTTTTACAGGCTAGGAGCACCTTTATAAGTTTATAATAATAATGCTTTTAAAAACTTATCACAACATGAGGCATTTATCAATTAATCCTAAACATTGTTATATGAAATTATTGTGATAATTTCATTTATATAAAATATAAAATGAGGGGTAAATAAGGGTGCCCACAGTAAAATCTGATGGTATACATTGAATTATTACAAAATGATTTGGCCATGTATCCAGGAATTATAAATAATTAAATACTATGAACTATTATTTATTTAAATAAATTGATAAGTTTTCAGCTACTTTTATACTCAGGTAGATATTACCGTTGCCAATGCATTGAGTTAAAAGCCGGAAAGCCATTGTTCCGATTCGATACGATTCCGGACAAACATTGAATGTGTCGTTATTTGATATTCAATTATCAGAATGACCCAACATACGAGCTAATGGGATTTTAAATTAGTATTAATGTTTTAATATTAATGCCTGTCTTTATGCCCATTTTACCCTCATGGGATTGGTAGATGGGAAAATAAGCTTCATTGATGAAGGTTCTTTAAACAATCAAAATAAAGTAATAATGAAAAAAAAAATAAAGCTACTTGTAGTGTAATAAAAATAAATCAGAGATTAAATAATGTTGAAGTACCTATTGGTAGAGAAACTTCGTAAAAATAATTACTTTTGAGCTTCAAACAGAAAAACTTCTATCAGCATCATACGTATTAAGTATAGAATGAAATGGTTTCATTACTCACGCAAAGCCAACTTTCATTTAAGAAAAAACACATTTTTTCCGTAGTTAAACAAAAACAAAGACCAGACACTTATATTATTTTCGTATCACTAAACCGTACAAATTCAAACAATTTTCTGAAAACATCAGACACTATTTGGGGAACATCAAAACACGAATCCATTTGCTACATTTAATCCTGTCCTAATCTCACGCGGTATAAAACGACCTAAAATAACAATTGTATAAGTATTTCTATTGCTGAAAAAAGAACTAGTGGAATTTTAAGCTTGGAATGAGGGGGATGTTGTAACTGGGTCCTAAACGGTCCGCCATTAGGTCTATACGACCGACATTAGTCTTCAAACGTTCGGGAAATAGGGCGAGACGTGACCCAAAGTGTAGGCCCCTTCGTTCCAAGACGGTCGAAGGAGTTTTGAATTCCATCTATTCGTGACGCTAGATAGGTAAGTCTTAAAATAAGTCTGAGGTAGTTGTATGATTTTAGGTAGCATTTTATTTTAAGGGTTAAAGCTGAATTTTTTTAAATATTCGTTGTTGTAATAATATTTTTTAAATAATTTTGAAGGCATTCTGCATGTAAATCATATCAGTTACTTTTCAATCAAGCACGAAAACCTGACTACTCGCAATATTCGTAATCCATGAGTTGGTAAATTCATTAATTTTCTGTATTTGCTTCTATTATGATTATGACATTATTTACTAATCAAGACGACTTTCACTACATATCTACAAACAATACTCACGTGAATGATCTAATAAAAATTAGCCTGATATAAATCTAAAGAAAAACAAATAATTAAAAAAAAAAAAAAAAAACGAAACTCTAACTTAATCACCAAAGATTCCAGATCACTCAGTAAAACGAAACGTAAAATACACCTTAATTAATTAATGACAGACAAAAAATATAAGTAAATAAAATACAAAACTGTAAATTCTGTTTTTACAGATACACATGTAGTACCACTTAATAAAAGTCAGAAATTAATTTGTCCCGTGCTAACAAATACGTTTTAACGAATAAAGCTTAATTTGATTAATCTGTGGTAAGCACAATATAAATCTTGGGGCAATTGTACGGGTACATGTGCGTAGAAAAGTGTAAAGGATTTTGGAGGAAAAAGTTTAGACGGATCGATCTAATTAATGTGTCTCGAGGTGATTTGTGAGTAGACTCGCAAAAAACACTAGCCATGTGTGATTTATGTTTAATTTTTAAAAGCCTATAACATAAAGGGATATTTTCTTAAAAAAGCTTGAATATACATACTTCATAGTTAATTTCTAAACTGTCATGCTTTTCTAGCTCTCCGGAGTCCGTAAAAGTCTGTTTTTTCTTAAGCATAACCACTGGTGTCTAGGTCCACTTGATTTTCTTCATAATATAATCATTTGTAAAAAGTTTCATATAAAAGGCCAGACACACGATGCCAAATTGGTTTGTCCCAAAAAGTTGGAAACTTCCCATTAAAACTTTTAGCTCTATTTAGCCTACAAGTCATCTAAACTATTTCGTTATTGACTGTACATTTTCAAGTTTACAACGTATTTAACTGTGTAGTGGCTTAATACCAATCTCTGACCGAAACTAATAAGGTGAAGTCCTTTATTGTTCGCCATAAAACTAATTGATGTCCAACAATCTTAGAATTGGTATGCCAGTTTTATGGGTTCTCACCCGCCTTGGATTGTCAGATTCAATTTATTGGTCAAAGTTTATCTAAGTAGGTATCGGGTAACATGTTTTAATTATAAATAGTTATAAAAATATATAAATGTTATCTAGAAGATCAACGTAAGTTACCTAGCGAAACTACAAATTGATCGGCCTGATGGGCATAAAATTACATATGTTTGCGGTCAATGACTGCCTCGTTGGTCTAGTGATCGCATGCGCGACTGCTGAGCATGAGGTCCTGGGTTTGATGCCAGGTCGGACAAAGTGATATTGGGTTTTTCCGTCAGGAATTTCTCAGTAGTAGCCACAGAGTGTGAATTTGTTCCCGGTTGATGGGAATAGGCTCGCCCCTTATTACAAGGGACTCGAAAACATAACTGGCGAAATGTGGGTGTACTATTAGGTATACCTCTGCCTAACCCTTCAACCTTTGGGGTTTACAGGCGTCATGATGTTATGTGACAGCTTTTAATATCACGTTTAGATATCGATACATCGCGTCTACGGAGTTTCGCTACAGAATTTTAACTTGACCTTGATTCTTTCAAAACATGGCCAAAAAAAGTTCCATGGTTTTAACTAACTGTGAACGTGTTAAATTAAGAAAATATTGTACAAACCTAAATCTTTATAACACCAAAAGAAGCGATACAGGAAAGAATTTCCCCAGCTGCAGAAAATAATGTAGCTTTATTTCCTTGACAAGCCAAGAAGAGACAGGATGACGTTTAAATTGGGTTACAATATTTTTCTACCCAGTTAAGGTCTGTTGCGAATCGTAAATAACTTTTCGTCATTGTGGAAACCATTCAAAAGTTCTAACAGAAACACAGTCTTAATAATCCTATATTTTTGTGAAATCACCCTTTTTATTGCCACTTTATTTTTGAGACAGCTCAATCAAACACGCCTTGAAAAATTAAAAAATTGAAAACTTAATAACTATACTCTCATTTGCTGACATCAAATTGATTATAGCTAACAGCGAACCCTCATTAGACGCGGTCCGTAGCTTTTTATGACAGATTCATTAAAGCTCTACCTATTTGCCAGTTTTTTTTTATATAATATAAAGCGAAAAATTCTCTCCTCGAGCCTTCCGCAGTAGAATGAGAAATATATTTCGTTTCTGCATAATTAGTTTAAACTTGGTCCGCGGGTCACTCAACTGAATTATGTTCGTTTGTTTGTTTGTATTACAAGGACCAAGTTTGATTGTTTGTTCAGGACGCTCTGCTTTTATTTTTCTGCAGTGTCTTTATTTTCAACAATGTTTGAAGTTTTTGGATTGAAGTTTATTGTGGGATTTTGGGTTGGTTTTCTTGTTATTTTGAAATGAACTGTACCTAAGTAATGGGTAATGGGTGTAACAATACCCTTAACGAATCCGAAAGTACTTGTTTTCCCCGTCATTGCAATCACTTTTGTCCAAGACCATACCTGGGAACCTCCTAGTTACGGAGATATTGGGGGTCAAAATTCCAACTATTTCACAAGTTTTTTTTTTTTCAATACTAGGTTTAAGATAATAACTTTTCTTTTAAAACCTCCATGACCCGTTTACTATTCAATGTATCCACCAGCACAATGTTTAGAGTGCGTTACATTGAGTTTTACCATAAAACATGATATTTCAGCCCAAAAAAAAATCGTTTCCCGGCAATAATTTTTGCGTGTGTTTACTTAGTTTGATGTACAGAATGGTTGGTTGATGGCTTTGTGAAGGGTCTGTTTACACCCTGTATTGTAGACAAAGACAAGACAAGATTTGGAGAAGAGAAAATTGCTCTCAACCGTTTCGTATTTCTACAAAGTCTTTCAACAGGATTGGGATTGACATAAACCTTTCGGTAGCCTTTGTGAGTCTCATGCACTTTTGATGTTTCCATCATCAATAATGTTTATAATGCCACTTTGTCTAGGTCTCTCATTGTAGGTGTGCTCATGTGTCAGGTCTTTCATTTGGTGAGAACACTGAAATAAACTCGAAACAGCAGAACAGGATTGATGGAGATTGTGAACAAGTCCTTAGCTCTGACACATCTTCATGTATTTTAGTTCTAGACACTACATCAGGTTGACGTTATCTTTGTCTGTCATCTCTCATTCCCTTCCATTGTTATTTACAGACTCATGCCGCTTCCATTTTCAAATCCACGATTTCCTTTTATTGGGCAGTCCTATTTATTTGTGGCCAGATCCTTCACTAACTCGATCAATTTACCTAAATAATTGGTATCACATCCGAATTGAGATGCGTAGTACGTAACTCGACTAGAGTTTGGAGGTAAGGCATTGTTAGTGCGAACAAAGAGTGCGGCCGGAACGACGGGCATCTGCCTTCAGTATCGCTGGCTTATTGTGAAATAGACAACTGTTAGGCGGCCAGGAAGGCAGCGGGTAGTGAGCTACAGGGTCTGTTACAAACTATTGCAGCCACTGCAGGGTCTGAAAACGGAGTCCTGTGGTATAACTGATTCTCAGAAAATAACTTTACCTGACTGCCCGCAGTTTTATATAACTTCCTTGAACCGCCTTAAGTTGAAATTAGTTGCTTATTTTGGCAGTTGTGTTTAATCGTATGTTTTGAATTGTTATAAACCGAGCTAAATCTTGAGTACGGGCTGATGTTGAATAAAAAACCCAGTTACATTTGTTCCGACTTGGAATTCGAACTCGGGTCCCATGGTCAGCATTCGTCTTTGTGATGTCTAGACCAGAAGGCGACATAGGATAGATTAATCTGTTGCTAATCAAACAACGAAACCAACAGTTTTCATGGCCACACCGAGGATTACAGTGAATATCAGAGGGCATATCTTCTTATTCAGATCTGAATGCCAAATACCGAGAAAACCAGTATTCTTTGATAGAATTGAATATTTTTATCCTCCAATTATTTGACTGTCTAGCTGGCTTAAGGAATGTATTCCTACATTATTCAAATGCTGAGTGGAGAGAGTTATAAGTGCCAAAGTTAATAGATCATTGCATTGCTTTCACTGGTTTTCGTGGCAAGGATGAAAATAAAATTATATTATCATATAAAATTTCAACATACTGAACGTACGTACGTACTGGATACTGTACGTCTGCTGTGCTGGGCAAAACCCTCTCCCATGACGTCCAGTTTTCTCAATCCAGGGCTAATGTGGGACACTGGTCGTTGGTTTTGTCCAGCTCTTCCCGCCATCCTCCATGCCAATTTCAATAAAAAGCATATTTTAATTATTTCACCTTTATTATATTTTTCTTTCTCTTTTTTTTTTGCTCGCTTTACTTCAGTGTCTATGGCCTAAGTGTGTCTATGGCTATTTCAGATGCTTCTCTTAAATCATTCAGGAGGTTAATCTAGACTACGAGGCTCCTCGTCACAGGAACATAGATACCTAGAAATCTTTAGAGAAATATATTGCTTGTATTTTTAGTGTTTTTTTTTTTCAATGCAGAAGATTGCCTGGTTTTGCATAACAACAACTAGACGTAAGATGATATTTTGTAAATTAGTTGATTTACATTAATCAATATGTTAATTTAAATGGTGGCAACACTATACTAGCTACTACTCTATAAACTATTCGATACCACGTCACTCTTGATTTCTAGACATGGCTTTGTGATCGCAGACAGCACATGTCAGAGTATGATGGATGACGTGCGAACGATTGATCCAATGATGAATATAATTACATTGCTTTATTGTAATAAGTAGCCTGTCGAGTCAATAGGACAATGACCGGGTGTATAATGACTGTTTTGATGGAAATAGGAATATATTGTCTAGGTGCCGTTCGAAAGATTTAATCGATATAAAAAATATCCCTTAGCTATTTTTATTTATTGCTTGATCGTAGTATGTAGTCAAAGTTGGTGCATCAGCAAGGCTTAAGGCTATAGCACACATTTCAACTCGGAAAGGGATCGTCACCATATCAACTCGAGCCATTAAATATTCTTTTATTTAGTTATCAGTGTCATAATCATGATAAACACATTACTATAACATTGTTACTTGTACTAAATTACTTCTAACACTATATACGGACATTTACTTTTTTTTGTTTATTAATTAAAGAACAAAACAAAATATAAACAGAAACGTCACAAAAACCTGAATAGGTTTGTCCGGATGTTGAAACACTTTTATGTAATCTTAATACTGACGTTACAAATAACATTGTTAATTAGTTAACCTTAATTAATAACCAATTGTGAGGTAGTTCGTAAATAATAACTAAGAAAGATTACAAAAACAAAGACAGCGCGGGTCAGACATCGCGTTATATAGTAAGTACCTAGTACATAGGCCAGGGTTCTGTACCACTACCTCCTTTAATAGTAGTAAAACTTTTATGCGATTTCGGTGTGCGAAAGGGATGAAGCTATACAGGGCATCTAGTTCCATCTCTTGCACATATCGAAGTGAAAAAGATGAAAACAATACTGCTATGAGAGGAGGATGGTGGGCCTCTAGAATGTAACAAACCTATTAACGACCGTGACTGCCTCGTTGGTCGAGTGGTCGCAAGAGCAACTGCTTAGCATGAGGTCCTGGGTTCGATTTCTAGGTCAGATAAATAATAATATCTTGGGACAACCAACACACCGCCATCTGATCCCAAATTAGGCAGAGCCTGTACTATGGCAACCAGACAACTGATAAACATACTTATATATTTCTAAATAAGTACATACTAGATAAATTACACCGAGATACAGAACAAATAATCGTACTCATCGCACAAAGATTTGTCCTGGGTGGGAATCGAACCCACGACCTCCGTCCTAGCAGTCAAGGTCACTAACCACTAGACCAACAGGCCTATCAAAAAAAAACCCAAACCGGCCAAGATAAAGTGTTATTAGGTCATTCCATCTGGAATTTCTCAGTAGCAGCCACGGAGTCTTTGTGTTCGGTTGATGGCATTAGTTTCGCCCCCTATAACATGGGACTTAAAAATAACTGGTGAAATGTGTACTATTAGGTACACCTCTGCCTAACCCTTCGGGGATCACAGGCGTGTTGTTATGTTATGTACTTGAAACCAAGTTTCGGACGAGAAAGGGGTTCTATTGAAAGATATATATTTAGTCGTAATGTACTTCGTATGTACATAGTATAGTGAGTATACGAGTTTTGAGCCTCTAGGTAGGAAGGCTCGCCAGATTAACTAAAAGGTCGAAGGTTAATCAAAAGTTTTAGACCTTAGCGTAGTCTGGGTTTAATTTTTAGTTCTATTTTTGACGAATAATTGGGTATCGTAGTTGATAATGACTAGGCTAGGGGCAGCTTAGTCATTAAAATGTTGTAATTGGTAGTTTTGATAGTTTAAACAGAAACTTTATTTTAATGTGGGTTAAAGTAGACGAATATACAGTAAAATGCCTTAAAATCCGGCAATTAAAATGATTATAATACTAAACCCAATACCAAAACCATCCCAATACCTCCATAGCAAGTGAACCTTGCTTCCGTTAGACACTCGTGGAAGAAGTTGGAGGAGGCGTTCCCCTAAAGACACAAGTATCTCATGATAACCATAATTGGTTAATGTGGAAAAAGTCGAACTTTATTTTCCTTCCTAGTACTACCTAGTATGAAATGCAAAGTTAGAGATATGACATAAATGGCTATGTTATAAAAAATCCGAATTTGACAAAAGAATCCCAATATCATACCACAGCATAAAACCCTTATACACCCACAATAAACAAAATAGGATTATTACACCGAACAGCGGTAATAACCAAAATTTTGTGACCCAGAAACCACAGCGAAACCAAAATACTCGTTGAGGGGGAAAAAATTAAGGGTCCCCCAATTAACAATAATGAATTGGAGCTTTAAAGTATTAGGCTTTCGACCTATTCGTCGTCTCGTCGCCGCCTCGTGCCAGGTTCGAATCCGCTGACATTTTGAAAGATGGCCCCACTGATATTTACAGGGCTTAATTTGTTTGAGAGTCTCCCCGTTACGAATTTATTGCAGGATCTTGCCACTTTACGGTTTTTTGTTTGTCATATTTTATATTAATACCTTTTTGTTCAATTGCTGGATCTTACCTGGAACAAAGACAATATTTTTTCATTAGTATACGTATTTTATAGGGTTTAAAACTTAATAAAGTTTTATGAAAATGTTTTCGTCACACTTATAAAATCATCTTATCTTACTTACTATCTTACTAACTATATATATATATATATACTATTATAAATGCAAAAGTTTGGATGGATGAATGGATATTTGTTACTCAATCACGCCAGAACACTTGAACGGATCTGGATGAAATTTAGCACAGAAGTAGATTATAGTCTGGAATAGCACATAGGCTATATACACTTCTCATCAAAAAAATCGAAACACCTCGCAGTTTATGATTTGATAAGGATTATCAGAAAAATGTGTATATTTAGGAATAAATGTAAAATGTCATTTAATAGTGAGTAGTATGAGGTTTTTAAATCCTAATGTTATTGTTCTAAATTCAAATTAAGTCTTCATAGGTTTCGTATTTTGTATAATGAGTAATTTTTACCCTGTATGGAATATGAAGGAAATGGGTAAAACAGAACGCGTAAATGAAAAAAAAATGTAAGAAACGTTTATTTAATAATTTGTATTCCCTCCGCGAGCTCTTATTACTGCTTCCATACGGTTCTTCATCGATCGGATGAGAGTCACGATCACATGTTGTGGTATATTATCCCATTCCTCTTGGATTGCATTTTGCAGCTGGCTAAGTGTTTCTGGGGCTGGATCTCTTGCTCGAATTCGTCTCTTTAATTCATCCCATAGATGTTCAATGGGATTCATGTCCGGGCTTCTTGCTGGCCATACCATAATGGAGATACCGACTTCGGTAAGATAATCTCGTACGACGCCCGCGGTGTGAGCTCTAGCATTGTCGTGCATGAATATGAAGTCGTTGCCAATAAAATGTGCATAGGGCATCACATGAGGTTCAAGACACTGTTCGATGTACCGATGAGAGTTTAGTGCAGGCAGCCGTGGCCCAGACACAAAGGCAAGTTCTGTCTTACCGTCGGCGCTGATTCCTCCCCAAACCGTCCACGAACCGCCACCATAGCTGACCTTTTCTTCAATGCAGCATTGTGCAAAGCGTTCTCCATCTCTTCTGTAGACCTTGTTCCTTCCGTCGTTACCATACAGCATAATTTTACACTCATCAGAAAACAGTACTTTGCTCCACTGAAGGTATGCCCAAGTTAGGTGCTCGCGTGCAAAGTTAAGGCGCGCTCTTCGATGGTCTGCAGTTAATTTCGGCCCATTCGCTGGCTTATGCGGTGCCAATCCGCGTTCCTTCAACCTTCTTCTTATTGTAGAGTCACTTACAGCTACTCTTCGTACAACGCGAAGCTGCTGCTGCAGTTGAAAAGCGTTAAGGCGTCGATTTCGTAAAGAAGTTGTTACAATAAATCGATCATCTCGCTCAGAAGTGACCCGATTCCTGCCAGATCCTGAACGGCGCGTGAACGAACCAGTCTCCCGATAGCGTTTGTAGACTCTATGAACAGATGATAAGCTTATATGCAATCTTGCAGCCACAACACGTTGACTAAGTCCAGAATCCAGCAATGCCACCACTTGGGCGGCTTCTGCGGGCGAAGTATCCATATGTTTTAGAAAAAAAAGTTTTTTCAGACGTCCCAAAGTCACAGTAAATGAAATAAGAAACAAAAAGTTTAAAGACAAGCGCTAATTTTTAGTTTTTAAACGAGAAACGTACTCCAACCCTAAATACACATTTGTCTCAAAACAGTGATTAATTTCATTTATAGGATAAACAAATGAAATTCTAATTTCGAATTTAGATTTTTTTCTTCTTACTGTAATGACCAAACTGCCAGCTACACAATAATGTTTTTTTTTTCATGGAATTAATTCTCTTTTGTAAAAAATTAGGACAAAAACAATAAAAACGAAAGTGTTTCGATTTTTTTGATGAGAAGTGTATTATCGCGCTAATAACCTAGGGGGAGAACAAAAGTGCATTATGTCCATAATCTTCAACTGTTTGAAAACTGACAACTGTCACAACATGCATTAGAATAGAACGGCTATTTTAAAACATTTGTCACAGGAATGAGTAGCCTATTGATTCAGCGACCGCCCTGTAAACCAGGGTTCGGAAGTTCGAGTCGCAGCCAGTATCCACTTTTTGTGATTATTTTGTTTTTTTTTAGCTGTCGTATCTCAAAAAACCTGCTATCCATAGTAAAAACTGTAAAGGTACTTTCCTTGGATCAAATTTCAAAATCGCTCCACGTTTATATCGAAGTGTTAAGTGATGTATGTAGGCGTTACAAACAACTACGCTCACAAATAAATTCACTGACCTATCACAATCGCCTGACATGAATATTATTCCTTCACCCTACCCGCCCGAGTCACCGATGTAATAAATATGTAACGCGCGCGTAAACGTTACTGATACGAAGTAAACGGCAAGCCGGTGTGCCGGTAACCCGGTCGTGTGACAGGTCAAGGTATGAACGGGTTCGATGGACTCGCAGTGATAGCGCCAATGCACTTCGTGTAGAGATAGCAGACTAAAAGGTTTTATCATCAAGATTTTAGCAGTTGCTTTGGAAAGGAGAAAATAGTTCGAGGTTTTCATAGAGAAAATAAGTTTATTTATGACAAACTTGAAGATGTGTAAATTAACAGGTCAAGTTAATCATCATTATTTCATCCAATTGAAGTCCGTTCAGTTTGAAATGGTCATCCGTCCACATAATAATACCTTATTATTATTTATTTCTTCAGAGCTGATTCGGACTTTTAATATTTTCTATCTTCTTTCGATCTCCCTACAATTATTGTAAAACACAAATTTCGTTTGATACATTGAAATTAAAATTGTCACTAAAATATTTCTGCGAACGCTACAATAAATCGGCACATACAGTGCGACGCTCCGTTGTTACTGCTACAATATAGGGCCCATTCACACGATTGATATTTGCACGAATCGCTATATTTTTGGTCGTTGGAAAAAGTTATTATTATGAACAGCCAATTTAGGTCCAGTTTCAGTTATTAAAAATGGACAATAACGAGCTAGATGAAATAGGTATTATGAATTTATTTTGTGAACACGTAAATCGATTCAGTTGTTTTTTAAATGACTGGAAAACTGTAGTTTTAATCACTGAAATAATTGCAACTGCAGTTACTTTAGTTTGCATAGGTAATACAGTTATCTATAATTTAACGCGTCTACCGACAGATGAGTTCAAACTTTTTTAGAAAAACCATGATTTTCATGATTCAAGTGATAACCAAATGAGTCGTTGTCATCAAACACAAGTTATTGGTCTTTCCTAAAAAATTGCGAACACAGCATACAAATTCCTTTATCGCAGCTCCAAGTACAAAGCGCAAAGTAAACACAAACAAAAACTAAATTACACAAAAGTTATTATGACAGCTATATATATTCAAGCCATAAAAATTTCAAGCCAGACGTAAAACATTACACAAAGAGCTATAATTCAAAACTTAACAAGAAGTTCATTGCGAAAGAAAACTAAAGGAAATCGGGTGTCTTTTCCCCACCTTAGCAGTTATTCTAATCCTTGGAGGATTTTCCCATTTGCAGGATAGCCGCACTTGCAAGGATACGTGACGTCTGCACCTTGCATTTTATTATTACTGCCCACCCCCTAACGCTAGGGGAGTGGTAAGTGCCTGGTAATTGCGTAGGATAACTTAGATTGGGGTTTTAATTCAAAGAACTTATAGGGTGTGGTAACTTAGTGTAGTCGGCGCAAGAATTTCATAAGTTGTAGTTATGAGGGCGTGGTAAATGTTAATGGTGTGATTTGCATTTAATTTTTTAAGGATCGGTGTGAGGTTTTGTGTATTCGGATTTGTGAAATGTATTAATGATAATTTTGGGCTTTGGAACTATTGCGAAATATCAGTAACAACTTTGGCGGTGATGGCAGCTGGAGCAGAGCCCTAAGTCGGAGTCGGCAGACCAACAGTCTGAAGATTTGCCAGTCCCTTTCATCTATTGAAAAATAGAAATTTAGTTGTATCAAAGTAAAGAATACCTGGTTGAAAATTGTGCGGACCAGAATAGCATAGCACTAAAAGGATCCATACTCTTTGATCTGGATCGCGTTATTCTTTACCGAAGTTTGATCTTATCAAAAAAGATACATACAACATTACTAAGCCCACTAAAATATTAAAATAAATAGCGGTTTTCTCCAATAGCATTACTAAATTCTTCATAGAATTCTAGAATTTATTGCTTGAATAACAGAACTGTGCGCTAGAATTTATCCTGGGTATTAGTGCACTTGCACTGCTAGAAATATTAAACTTTCCTTCAGGAAAGGAATTATATCTCTCTCATCTTTGCTGAAGGCGACAAGGTTGGGATATAAATCTTTTATACAAATCTTAGGCAAAATTTTTATATACTCAAGTATTTTTAAATGTGGATTCAGATACTTATAACGAGATAGTTTTTTTTTCTTCTTTGGCAATGGAGCCGATATGGAGATATTCTGCCAGTGTCGTATAGTGACGGCTGCGCAGCGAGTTGAGCCGTCTAACTTTGCACTTTGCAATACCGCACTCCGAGCTGTGTGCTGAGTCGGGTGCAACGTCAACGATGCCACGTGCGACAGCATCATAATCATCTGCCTAGCCTTTTCCCAACAATTTTGGGGTCAGCTTCCAGTCTAATCAGATGCAGCTGAATACCAGTATTTTACGTGGAGCGACTACCTATCTGACCTCCACAACCCAGTTAGTACTGGGTAATACGACATCCTTAGGTAAGACTGGTTGTCAGACTTTCGGGCCACTGACTACCTGTAACGGCTGTCAAAGATCTACAAATGACAGCCGGGACCAACGGCTTAGCGTGCTTTCCGAGGCACGGAGGAAACTCGGTATGTAATGGGTGGTCACCCATCCACGGACCAACCCAGGCAAGCGCAGCTTAACCTAAAGATCGCCCCGAGTGGCTGTTATTATTTAACCACGAGCTCCTCATGCCGCGTGCTATAGCACTCCCGCTATATTTCTCGCTTTAGCAAATGACGATTCTGAGCGACGGAATAGGATAGGAGCATTAAAAAGTGCGATTCCCTGCTGCTAGATGAGGCGCAACCTTTATCCATACTAATGTTATGAATACAAACGTATCTCTGTCTGCCTAGCGGTCTTTCTGCTTGACACCTTAACGGCTAAATGTGATTTTGATCATATTTGGCACACAGGTAAACCTTGACTTGGGTTAAGACATAAGATACTTTTGACCCCGGTTGTTCCGTTCTCGTAGGAACCTAAATGCGGGCGAAATCGCATCTAAAATGTCCGCGTCAAAATTAAAGAAGTATTCTTCTTAAAATAAAAGAGCGCTGTTAATAACATTTTCAGAATGATTATATTGTAATCATTCTGAAAACATGTTATTTAAATTCCAACAATTATTTCGTATTGTACTCGTATTTATTGTAATTCTATTTATAATTCCAAATTTGTTTTCGATCTGATCTTCAAATATCACAAAATACCCTTTAATATATTCATTTCGATCACAAAATAAATAAATCCTCAGACTGGTATGTACATACCCATTTCATCTTATAAATACATCAGTCTGCGGCTGTACCGTCTTCTTCGATAGTAGGCATTATTGTGAGTTTCTGAGAAACAACTTTATTTTGCACTGACGTGTACAAGATTCGCTCGCTGTCCCAAATTTATGGGCTCTTTGCAACACCCGCCTCTTTATATCACTTTTCAAGGGTTGAAAAACAAAATATGTCTTGTAGTGTATTAATTTAAAATGGTTTGAAAGATGAAAATTGTGGTGGACTATTTTAGGTCTTAGTAGTGATCAGTAACTCACCAGTTACTGACATTAATTGAATGATGAAACCACTATTTCGTCCAGTTGGCCTACTAGCTCGACACTACAATTCATCATCATCACACTAGGCCTCCACAAGCGTTGCCATATCGATTAGTCAATGTTCCTTGAATCCAGCGTATTCCTGCAGCTGTCACCAAGTCATCGGTCCACTTTATTGGAGGCCTTTTAAGGGAACGCCGTTCTGATTTCAGAACTCGTAATCGTCATCTTCCTGCCCTTGTCCCATGTTATTTGGGGTCGGCGCAATACGTTTTTTTCTTCCATTCTCCCCTGTCAACCGTCACGTGTACGCTATCATTTACTGCTTTTTTCTTCATAATTTTACTCACACAATCCATGGGATCAAAACTGGTTATACAATGAAGCAATTATTTACCTACAACCATAGCCGACACGTGGACTCCAGATTGGTTTAAAGAAAGAGATCACAAATAGAAGCATATTTTTCCTCACTTAAGATTTCAAGCAAGCCTATTAAATTCTAAAGATACTCGTAGCTAAGTACGTTTTCAGTTTAGAATTCTTAATGGAAAAAAGAAGGAAAAACATATATGTACATTGAAGGCTCCTCGTGCGGATAAAGTTGCACGTGTAGACGAGTTTTATATAAACTACGAGTACGTTACTGCATTATTATAAAACAAAGCCCTCCGCGGCGTCTGTCTGTCTGTCTGTCTGGTCGCGATAAACTTAAAAACTACTGCACCGATTTTCATGCTGTTTTCACAAAATTTCATGAATACTTTTGGCCGCGAACACCGACATCCATGCGGGGGAAACCGCGGGCATCAGCTAGTATAATGTAAATGCATGCTATTCAACGTCTACATTTTCTTTCCATACCTAACTAACATGTGTAGTTGCATACCTACTTCCTGTTTTTACATTGTAATTTGATGAAAATGGTATATTTAAATGGAGATGTACTGTCATATCGTATACACATATAACTTACATAACATCACGTCGAAGTGTTAGGAATAGGTGTACCTAATAGTACACCCACATTTCATCAGTTATGTTTAACTCCATGTTATAGAGGGCGAGCCTATTGCCATCAACCGGGCACAAATCCAGACTCTGTGGCTGCTACTGAGAAATTCTTATGATAATTAAGGACCTCCTGCTCAGAAGTCGCGCTGGCGACCACTAAAATAACGAGTCAGTCTGACTGTCATACAATAATACCTAAATACTATGTATTATTCAACACATTTCCACTCAAATCTGAGTGTAGGTCTTCTCCATTGCACGCCACTTCACCCAGTCTTGGGCTTCCCGCTGCCAACGCCTACCTGCAACTCTGATAAGGTCTTCGCTCTACCTGGCTCGTGAATGCCTATACCACTAGAACCAGTTCATCATCTTCCTGCCCTTGTCCCGTTCTACTGGGGTCGTAACACGATTTATTCTTCCATTCTCCTCTGCTTCTATGACCAGTTCTAAATTCAAATAAACAAATCACATTAAATTTTTCCTAAAACTGACGGTTACTTTTTCTGAATGTTGTCTGACCCGCTACTGCGGGACTTAAATAAAAGATAATCGCAACTCGATAAGTATTGGACAATGCTCTTAAAGACACAATTCTGTATGACATTAATCCTATTCAGAATAATAATTTACTAACATAGAGATTAAATAAAAAAATGTCTTTGATCAGTTCGAACAAAATCCGATCAAACCCTTAATCTCTCGTTACAATGACTTTTGAAGTATCATCGAATCTTTTTAAAATGTTAAGGGTACTCTAACCTTCTAGTGCAAACGACATAATTTTAAAATTGGAATACATTTTTTTTCTTTTTGCCAATATTGCAACCATGATTACTTTTTAAGAACTTTGGAATTTATACCTCAATAAAATTCTTCTTTCAAATATTTAAGAGAAATCGTAGATATTTAAAGTTTTAAAAAAATGCACACAACTGGGTTTGAGTGTCAAGTTCCAGTTGCGATGCTGGTGGACTCGACTAAATAAAACTGAAGCTGCACCATATGAAGAGTCCTATGATTTTGACAGGGTGATTACAATAAAAATCGGCCAAGTGCGTGTCAGGCCACGCACAATGTAGGGTTCCGTAGTCTTACAAAGTTAATTTAATCCACTTCCTACGGTCCGAATTGCCTTCAAACGATGATTTTTATTGTAATAATAAAAAAAACCAAACTTAAATTTGCAGTTGTCGACTATTATTCGTAAACTTGTAAAGCCTACTTAGCTGTGATAGTTTTTCTTTTAACTTCGTTGTATATACTACCGCCGTGAATTTTTTCACGTACCCAAACATAACCGTTTAGCTGGTAGAGGGGGGGGGGATACTTGAGTCTAACAAAAATTGGCATTTTAAAGCTTAATATTTTTTTACATTTACATTTTTTAAAGACCTATCCACTGAGAGAGGGGAGACTTGTTTATAATCTATTTCGTCAAGTATTTTAATTACAAACTTAAATAACGCATAGTCGTATATCTGAATAAAACTCGCAACCTACTTACTGATATTTTTATTCCGGTTGACAAACAACGGCCGTTATTATGGTTCATTATAGTAAAGGATAAAGGACGCAGTGGGGAACTAGGGAAAAAATGGCTGACAAAACGTTGTGACATGTTTAGACAGGGCTGCTACCTGTGTGGAGGAAATAAAATATGGTTCGAATGATTTTGGAGCTTTCCATAACTAAGAATGTGTTACTTTTGACACTGTTGTCGCTTTCCAGTTTGACCATTGCCTTTGCTGAACTTTATGGTTTGTTCAGGAGTATCTACCTACCTTAATCTTAATCCGGGTAGGTATATCTTTTAATAAAAATAAATAAGCAATATTTATAAGGACTAGCGAACCGCCCTTGCTGCGCATTGCGCCTATCGGGTCCAAAACTATATCTAATGTAACCTATATTTTAAGTTAAGCATCTATCAGTAGAGCGGTGAAAACTGCGTTCAAATCCATGCAGTAGTTTTTGCGTGATGCGCGTAAAAACATAATAGACAGAAAGACAGTCAAAAATTCTCAAAACTAGTTTTTGCTTCTGTTGCTCGAATTAGACCCGCCATTTAACTTTTTTCAGTATCTTCAATGTACAGACATCGGTCAATTTTATTAAATGTATACTTAGTTATGTCATTAAATAAATAAAATGTGAGTATCTACTGAATTTTATTTCGCAGTCGCTCCACGTAAAATACTGGTATTCAGCTGCATCCGGGTAGACTGGAAGCTGACCCCAAAATTGTTGGGAAAAGGCTAGGCAGATGATGATGATGATGATGATCTACTGTATTTTATATTTAGGAATTCTGTCACTCGAACACAAATGACCTTAATTTTCACTCTTCACGCTTATCGGGGGTCAAAATTTTGGTAAATCTATCTACATGAACCTACTTCTTAGTATTAAGTTGTAAACACAATAATATATTTTTGCTAGTCACAATAAAAAATTTAATATTTAATATAAAAATAATCAAATAAATAAAAACGTTCAAAAATATAAAAAATAGTGGCCTATCAGTATGGGGAACAGGGTCCAAGCTACAGGCGCGGCGCAGCGGCGGTCAGGGCGCCAGAGAGAGGAATCTGTTAAAATTACGAGCTGTGTTCAGAAGCAGGTACCGCTTTCTGAATCACTAGTCACATTATTATTATCTAACCAAGTTTTAAACTTCAACAACCCTAAATACAAATCCTCGGTTCCCGTCAATCCAAGGACACTGATCTTATAAAATTATTTACAGACTGTATACATTTTACGCACTAGCAAGTTTCAATCAATGTCGCAGGCCCTTCTAGAAAGAATCAAGTTTGCAACAAATGACTCTAAACTTTAATGCTCGAGTGAATTTAGTGAATTTCTTGACAAACTTTTTGTCGTTAGTTTAATGAATTCAATGCTATGTATAAAAGGGAACGAGGGTGAATATTTTTTATTGAGTGGCCAAGAAGAAATGATTTTCTTGATAAACTTTTGTAACAACATTAATCCGTTTCGGTTTGTTGAATAAGAAGGAAAATACTGTATTAAATTGGGCTTGAAACGTTTTATTTGGTCGCCTTTTTGTTTTATATTGTTTGTATTATTAATAAACACAAAATATTTTTATCTTAGAATATTCCTTCTGTATATCTATTTATCAAATACACAGGACTAAGCCAGGACGTTCTCATGCGAGAGCTCCAAAGTAAAGCAATCGCTTTTAAACACAGAACACCGTTCGTATTTGAAACTCCAACAAAAACTGTGTAATTACTGTCACTGAACATGTAGCCGTCGGCTTTCGGCGAAAATTGTATGGAAAAAATGTCGGGAAACGTCGAGTCACGATCCCAGTCACCTTACTGAACGCCCGTAAATTACGGTAAAAATTGGAAAAAAATATCACTGCAGCATTAATATGAGCCGGGTATTTGCTCCGGGCGCTCGGTGTACTTGTTGCAAAATATTGCCGAATTTTATTACTGTATGTGGGAAAACTCGAAATAAATTGATGAATTCGGTTTCGAATGTACTTTCCGTTGCTTTTTCTGCGAATGTTTTTTGAGGCGCATGTGAGATTTTAATTGTGCTATTGCGATAATGGAGCATGTTCGAGTGATGGTGCTATTGTTAGGTCGACGCAACATAGTATTGCTCTAGCTAATCTTTTCACCATGGAAAAGGTAATGTGCCATGAGTAGAAAGATCATAAGAAGAAAAACAATGGTTTAACAAACTGTGAACGCAATTTCATGGAGTCAACAACCTTCTCATATTAAACTACACTATAATAAATTCGATCTTTCCTAGTGGTCCATTACGACATGCGCGAAACTATCATCCATTTACTATCAGTCCGGATGAAAGCATAGTTAAGTTGTAACGTGTCTATATTATAGTTTTGTTCCCTAGATCACAACATCACTCATAGATCGCTTATAGGCCAATCGGGCACGATCGTACGCCTTATAAGCCGATAAAACGTTTCTACCAAGCCTCATTGTTACCGGTAATGCTGGTAAAGTACGGTAAATTACCGTAAGGTTACTGCTATACAGTTACGGTGTAGATGAACCTTGATTTTACGAGGTGCCCGTGGGGTCAGAAGTAAATGGGACACTTGGGGATGAGGTATGAAGCTTGGGATATGGTATTTTCTGAAGACCAAGATTCTAACTCTTTGTTGGTAAAATTTGAGCCATGACATTGAAGACTTTAGGGTCAATTTTCCCTAAAAAACATTGCCACTCTTGTGTTGCTCCCTTTTGTACCCCGACTGTCTATAATAGTACGCACATTAAGTATAAAACACTCAAAAAATATTGTTATTAAAACCACAAGAACCTAGTGCCAAATTTTTGCATCATCACTCCATTGATTCTGAAAGAACTAAACATGATAATGCTGTCCTCCAACGTCTTGATACAATTATGGTTCTAAAAATGTGACCATCATACATAGACGGCAGTTGAAAAATAAACACACATCGTTACTAAACCCTAATGATTAGTCATAATTCATGAAGCAAAAACCAGGAAATTACAACCACTTGTCCGTTTTACTGGCTCCAGTGAAATGTCAAGTGAAAGTTGACAGTGACGAGTCGTACCGGTGAGAATGTCTAGGCCGTCATCAAGGAACTAGACAAAACTGTAGTTTTTGCTGCAATAGAAAGCTGTGTTTTCGAACTTTATTACTGTTTTTTCATTGGCCAGTCGTAACTCATACTAATACCTGACGTTATAATATGCGAGTTCGACGATTTTGAATATAGAATATTATACACTTCTCATCAAAAAAATCGAAACACCTCGCAGTTTATGATTTGATAAGGATTATCAGAAAAATGTGTTTATTTAGGAATAAATGTAAAATGTCATTTAATAGTGAGTAGTATGAGGTTTTTAAATCCTAATGTTATTGTTCTAAATTCAAATTAAGTCTTCATAGGTTTCGTATTTTGTATAATGAGTAATTTTTACCCTGTATGGAATATGAAGGAAATGGGTAAAACAACACGCGTAAATGAAAAAAAAATGTAAGAAACGTTTATTTAATAACTTGTATTCCCTCCGCGAGCTCTTATTACTGCTTCCATACGGTTCTTCATCGATCGGATGAGAGTCACGATCACATGTTGTGGTATATTATCCCATTCCTCTTGGATTGCATTTTGCAGCTGGCTAAGTGTTTCTGGGGCTGGATCTCTTGCTCGAATTCGTCTCTTTAATTCATCCCATAGATGTTCAATGGGATTCATGTCCGGGCTTCTTGCTGGCCATACCATAATGGAGATACCGACTTCGGTAAGATAATCTCGTACGACGCCCGCGGTGTGAGCTCTAGCATTGTCGTGCATGAATATGAAGTCGTTGCCAATAAAATGTGCATAGGGCATCACATGAGGTTCAAGACACTGTTCGATGTACCGATGAGAGTTTAGTGCAGGCAGCCGTGGCCCAGACACAAAGGCAAGTTCTGTCTTACCGTCGGCGCTGATTCCTCCCCAAACCGTCCACGAACCGCCACCATAGCTGACCTTTTCTTCAATGCAGCATTGTGCAAAGCGTTCTCCATCTCTTCTGTAGACCTTGTTCCTTCCGTCGTTACCATACAGCATAATTTTACACTCATCAGAAAACAGTACTTTGCTCCACTGAAGGTATGACCAAGTTAGGTGCTCGCGTGCAAAGTTAAGGCGCGCTCTTCGATGGTCTGCAGTTAATTTCGGCCCATTCGCTGGCTTATGCGGTGCCAATCCGCGTTCCTTCAACCTTCTTCTTATTGTAGAGTCACTTACAGCTACTCTTCGTACAACGCGAAGCTGCTGCTGCAGTTGAAAAGCGTTAAGGCGTCGATTTCGTAAAGAAGTTGTTACAATAAATCGATCATCTCGCTCAGAAGTGACCCGATTCCTGCCAGATCCTGAACGGCGCGTGAACGAACCAGTCTCCCGATAGCGTTTGTAGACTCTATGAACAGATGATAAGCTTAGATGCAATCTTGCAGCCACAACACGCTGACTAAGTCCAGAATCCAGCAATGCCACCACTTGGGCGGCTTCTGCGGGCGAAGTATCCATATGTTTTAGAAAAAAAAGTTTTTTCAGACGTCCCAAAGTCACAGTAAATGAAATAAGAAACAAAAAGTTTAAAGACAAGCGCTAATTTTTAGTTTTTAAACGAGAAACGTACTCCAACCCTAAATACACATTTGTCTCAAAACAGTGATTAATTTCATTTATAGGATAAACAAATGAAATTCTAATTTCGAATTTTGATTTTTTTCTTCTTACTGTAATGACCAAACTGCCAGCTACACAATAATGTTTTTTTTTTCATGGAATTAATTCTCTTTTGTAAAAAATTAGGACAAAAACAATAAAAACGAAAGTGTTTCGATTTTTTTGATGAGAAGTGTATTATGCTGTTCAATGCCAAATTCACAATCATTTTTTTTTACCTTACAACTTCCAATTGGAGGAGCTCGTTGGTAAAATACAACAGCAGTACGGGTCGATCTTCAAGGTTAAGCCGCGTTTGCCACGGTTGGTCCGTGGATGGGTGACCATCCATTACATACCGAGTTTCCTCTTTGACTCAGAAAGGATGTTGAGGCGTTGGTCCTGTCAGTTGTAGATCTATGACAGTCGTTACAGGTAGTCAGTGGCCCAAAAGTCTGACAACCAGTCTTACCAACGGATAGCCGGGATAGCGTATTACCCAGTACTAACTGGGTTACTGAGGTCAGATATTAGATCTTATAGGATCACTTTGTTGTCCGTCTGTGTGTCAAGACCATTTTTCTCAGGAACGCGTAGAGGTATCCAGCCGATATGATTTATATGAAATACTCGGGTCTACGGTCTCTTTCAGCTAAAATCAAACTACAAGTTCGATTTTTTCAACGCGATCAAAAGATATGACCGTTTAAGTCGCAATTTTTTCGATTTTACAAGGGAACCAAAACCTAACGGGTACTTCCCGATGACCTAGATTCATGAAATTTGGTATGAAGCAATGTCTTACAGCAAATCTAAAGGAAAAACTGAAAATCGTAAATATGTAGTTTAATAACAAATTACCTACAAGTTTGTACCTAACCCTCTTGGCCGGTTTTTTTACAAATAATTTCATAGAAAAAGCACGATCTCTTTTACAAATTATCTCATACAAAAACGGTCGTTAAAATGGCAAAATGGCCACACAACCAACACTTTCACATAATTTGTTACATTAAAGGCCTCAACCGCATTATTAAAATGTTTTCTGGTTGCTTTACGTTGTTTAAATGTTTAATGTTTTTTACTGGTTTTTTGTGAAAAACATCACCCTAGTGGGTATTTACCGTAAGGTTATACATTCATTGTGTAATGATTCAATGCGTGATGATAGTAAACGTAGCACCATGGATGAATGGCGGCATCTATAACGGCACATACGAACTAGCCATCACATCTGAAGTCACGGCATTATGAAGCCTAGTTATTAGCACACTAGACACAGCATCCTAGTCGGAGGATCCTCCTTTTTGAATGAAGGATGAGGAACTGTACATCCTGTTTCTCATATCCTCATAGACGTAAAACCAGAAGGTAATTGTTATGTGGTAATATCACCTACATATCTTTCTGTTTATCTATTACAATCATTGTCTTGTTCTTCTGCCAAAGGAGTGGTTTTGGCAATACTTAAGTTCTGCATGGCTGCTCAATACCCAATTCAATCGGTAGATCCTGTGGTAAAATCAATTTTATTTGTTTCTAAATTAACGATGACGCAAGTCATTAACATTATAAGGTCAAACTTGAAAGTATATAATAAATATTTTTCTTTTTAATAATGCACAGATTCTATACAGTGGTGGTATATCCCAAGTGATGCTTTATGAGATAACGCCCATGTCATAATCATCCGATGTGAGCGATGCCTTATAATCAAAGGGACCGTTAGCAAAAGTAACCTGAAAATGTTATTAAGGTATTTATATTTTTTCTAAATATGTGGATCGTAGCAGACAGATGGCACTTTGTCGTTTCCTACTACCACCGCGGTAAGGAAGCGTGAGTTTATGTGTACCTATGTTTTCTACGAAAAGTGTAAATAAAGTGCCTGAAGACGAGAGACGAAGAAACGCTAGCGTGACGATCTGGACTCATTCTTAACGGATTGGTCGAAGAAGGCTAATTGTAAACAAAATTGGAAAGCCATGGGGAGGCCTTTGCCCAACAGTCAAGGGACAGAGTAGGCTGGCATAAAAAAAATGTAAATAAAACCTACGATTATTAACTAACTTGTAGACCCAGTCGCCATGTAGTAGTTGCTTTAGTGAAGTCTCCCATCAAAACCTTGAATGTGGCTGAGTTTTTAACAAAATGTTTTCATCTCGTATACTGCCCATTAACAAAATATTTTTTGTAGATAATTTTAAATAATTCATGAATTAATTTCTGGTTTTAATAACACTAGTTTGATATTTATTTATTATTTAAGCCACGTTTTTCTTTACTTTCTAAGTAATTGATATTCAACAGAGGTAAAAACACAAGGATGAATTATGATTAAAATTATGAAAACTTAGCATGCATGGAAAAAAAGACTGAAATTAATTTGTTTTCGTTGGCCTTGACAGTGCTAAAATACCTACTATGCCCTTGCTTTGCTCGGTGTAATAAAGAAATTTCGATAAATCATGACATTTATTAAACATACTATAATTATTCATTTAACTTCCAGAATAAATTTTAAATTATTTTTAAAATCGCATAAAAATCCGTAGCCTAATTTAGAAGAACCTTGCTTATAATTCGTTGATAAACTATTAAGTTAGGTATGTCAGTAAGGCAGAATGATCTGACTAAACATTGTGTTCAATCAGAACTGAAGGAAATCGGAGATATAAAATAAATAAATAATAATAATATCTTGGGACAACCAACACACCGCCATCTGATCCCAAACTAGGCAGAGCCTGTACTATGGCAACCAGACAACTGATAAACATACTTATATATTTCTAAATACATATTTTAGTTAAATTACACACCCAGATACAGAAAAAATAATCGTACTCATCGCACAAAGATTTGTCCTGTGTGGGAATCGAACCCACGACCTCCGTCCTAGCAGTCAGGGTCACTAACCACTAGACCAACGGGCCAGTCAATAACACTTATCTAGTTTGTAATATTGTTTTAAAAACTTCAAAATATTAATCAATTACTTTGTTACAAACCCTTTCTGCTGACTACACCTGAGGTCATCACTTGTCCGTGCAGCGATACATTTTTATTCTTTTTCGCCCATTAGTTTCTTAATTAATATCCCGGGCTTGGCATGTTGAGGGTCCCGAGGGTCTTCGAATCAATCATAATTACTTGTTATAAAATATTTATCATTATTTTACTAATAGATTTACCACGGGTATTTTTGAATGAAAGACAGTGCCTAGTTATCTACTGTTATATTAAAGGTGCTTGTCATGTACTGTGGTACAAGTCAATACATAGATGGATGGATAATTGGTATGTTGTGGCAATTAGTCATTCAATACCCAAAATATGTGAGGAAGATCAACAATACTGACATAAGCTTTTTGGTAACTTGAGTCTTATACATTTTTAACTTTTCTAACATCTTTAACGCTTATAGATGTTGCTTTGTCTTGGGTCTCAGTATGCTGTTACTAAGGAATAGGCTCCTTGGTTCTTCTGAGAGATCCTTGAGTCAAGTGACACTATGAATCATTGAGGACGGAGCTCATTATAACGGCTTAATGTAGTTCTAGGTAGTCATGAGGAAAATGTATGATTAATTAATACTTAACTCAAGATTAATCAAAAATTTTGCAAAAAAATTAAAATGAATAATGAATTTCACCACTATGATTCACTTAGATATGCTGTCAAGTGAAATCATTCATCAAAATGACGACGGGCCGACAGTTCGCAGGCTAACTAATAAAACTATGCATGATAATTAATACTGATTCATGTAAAAGCTTGCGTCATGTTCTGCGAATCACTTAATGACTGGATGGGAGCCAATCTACTTTAATATCGGATTCATTTGCGTGTAAGTAAGCTGTAGATATGTTTTGAATCAATTAATCAAAGGGTTTATTGGCGAAATTAAGCAAGCGAACAGTCAGAGCGAGGAATAAGCCCTCAGAAGACGTAGTCTCAGCCCAAAATTTAAACTAATGAAAAAATCGACTAGACAAACATAATGTGATGAGCAATTAGGGAACCCTATATTGTGCGTGCCCCACACGCACTTGGCCGTTTTTTTTTTTGCTCGAAGAAACAGTGCCTGGAAATTATAATGTTGTCAAAATCACCAACTTCAGTTTTGCAAGCACCCGTTAGCGGTCAAAGAAGATAGCTAGGAACTTCAAGACTTATAAATATGAAGTTATCATAAAACAATTCGAATCGAAACACAATCTAGCATCTGGCTACATTTACTTTGCCTCTGCGCATCACTCTTCGTCTTCAGTTGCTCTCTGCCGGATCGTAATCTTTGAATCACGACGTACATTATTCCAGCTAGATGCAAATTGATGCTGCTAATTGTGTCTTCATCATGAGGAAACTAGTTCTAGATAGGTTAGGAGTGAAACGCCGATCATAGGCCGATGTTCAACTAAATGCTTAACTTAACACATAACCAGGTGGCACAGTCACATCATTCAAACATTTGAAAAAACTACTAGGTAACGATTAAGTTATTTTGGTTTCAACTTCTTCAAGTTGAGAACGATTACCTGCACAACTGCAAGAAGACTTGCCGGTGACTCTAGAGGTCGGTAGTAGTTTTAAGTGGTGTCCGAAAACCGTTTAATTTGACAGAGGCCCCAAAAAAACTCATAACGCTTTGTTACTGTATAGGTACTAGTCTGTTTTTTGCCTCAATTAAGTACTCGTATTTATCCTGCATAATTACTTAAATGAGGATATTTTTTCTATCACATCAGTCGTAAACTAAGTACCAGCTAGATTCAACATGTCTTTCAAACGTAAATATTATTTAAATGGAGTAGCCAGGTAAATTTAACAATATTTAGCTGTTCAAAATTCGCCCTTCCAGGGTTCGGATACGGACCGCAGTCCGCCGATTGCTGGACGCTGGCCTAGACAAATTGTAATCGCTTTCAATGCATTTCGTCATTCTACAACGACTTATTCGACTAAAAAGCCTGAATACGCTTTTCGGCAGCATAGCATAATCAGCTTATAATGTTCCCACTGCTGGGACACACATTTCCTCTCTATGAGAGGGGATGGCCTATAATCCTGCACGCGGGCCCAGTGCAGGTTGGTAGATGTCACGTCTTTGAATTTTTGGTTCCTTCACGATGTTTTCTTTCATCGTTTTGAGAGCAATGGTGATGAAATAAATTACACATAGTAATGCGCCTGCCTGGGTTCGAACCCACAACTTACTGCTCGTAAGTCGGGGCCGCCACCACTGGGTCATCGCTACTTATCACTATCACATCGATAGCTTAATTTATGTCAATCCAAAACAATCATGTGATCTTCTTTTTTGTAATCGAATTTAGTCATTCTGCGGAATTGTCGATTTGATATTCGGTCGATGTTCCTTCACTGTAAGAAAAACACCCGCGTAAAGCCTGTTTTACAAGATGACATAAGCTTACATGAAGACGTTAAGTGCATGCGGCCAATTGATTGAAGAGGTTATTAGCACACTCGATGACTTGTAACATGTCATTATTAATTGCGATATTTTAACATGACATGTTAATGCATGGCTTTAATTGGTCAAGTAAGAAGTAAAGCTAAGGATGGCGCGCAATGCAAGTCCTACTAATATTACAAATGCCAAATTTTGTGAAGATGGATGGATGGATATTTGTAACTCTTTCACGAAAAATTTCTGATCGGATTTGGATGAAATTTAGCACACAGATAGTTTATAACCTGGATTAACACATAGGATACTTTTTGTCCCGGTAGTATAATCCCGCGGAACAATTATAATTGTTTCGCCCGCGTGGAGTTCGATAATTATCGAACTCCACGCGGGCGAAACCGCGGGCATAAGCTAGTACAAAATATTTCGACGAATTAAGAGTCTAGAGAGTACTTTTTTGAGATCGGCCAAAACTAAATTTGGTTGTGCTAGTGCTTTGGTTGTACCTACTAGACAGTACGTCTAGCGAAGGGTCAATTTTTGTAAGAGGCAAGCCGGAGTACATAATATTTTTAATGAGATTATATTATTTGTCTATAGAATACTGACTGTGCCATTTTTCAAAGGGAAGCCGGTAGGAATCGAGTTGTATGGAACCTTCTCCACTGCTACTTAGGTTTCTTTCATGTCCTAGAATTCATACAAATGACCTATCTTAACATTTCAAATGTATACCTTTTCTTCTGTCATTTTCCAAGCAACGTGAACTGTTTCTGAGAAATTATTATCTCTTATAACTTTATTTTGTACCTCTTCTGTTACATAATCTCTGATTGTGTCCTATTCCACTGAAAAAAAAAATGTCGCACGTCTGTCATCTTTTATACAAAATGATGATAACATAAAACCACGCCTGTAATTCCCGAAGGGTTAGGCAGAGGTGTAACATACATTTCGCCAGTTTGTTTATGTCCCATGTCTTAGGGGGTGGGCCTATTGGCCACCATCCAGTCAGTCTGAACTCTGGGCTACTACTGAGAAATTCCTGATGGAAAACCCAAGGCATCATGTTTTTTTTTTAAACTATGCCTCACTCGAGGAATTTCTCCTGTATCGTGGGTGCATTTACAAACATTTAAACTCACATACACAAACAGCCAGACCCGGAACAACTATCTGTAGGCCATACTAATATTTATTCCGTGCGGGGATCGAACCCGCACGCAACGCAGCAGTCAATCGCTCAGCCACCTAGCTCAGTCTGTTTAGCAGTAGCGTTTATGTTACTCATATACAAACGAGACAATCTTTTATTTGAAACTACATAAAAGCCTGCATAGACTGCCTCGTTGGTCTATTGGTAGCACGCACGACTGCTGAGCATGAGGACCTGGGTTCAATCCCCGGGTCGGGCAAAGTGCTATTGGGTTTTTCGACTAGGAATTTCTCAATAGCAACCTACAGTTTGCTGGATTTGGGCCTGGTTGATGGTAATAGGCTCGCCTCTTAATACATGGGACTTAAACATAACTGGCCAAATGTGGGTGTACTATTAGGTACACCTCTGCCTAACCCGTCGGGGATTACAGGCGCGATGTTGGCTTACGTTTCATAAAAGCCTATGATTAAACTGAACTTCCGTTGAGTACATTAACCCAGTCTCCTTCTTTCCCACCACAATGAATCCCTAATTGTAGTTAGGGTGTTTAGCAATAAATTTTAATGATAACCTAAAGTTATTCATTACCTAATCACGCCAGAGTGTGGCCAGGGCCAGTATGATTGATGAACGATGAACGTTTCCCTAAGCTTCTCGGCGAATGAGTGAATGAAGGTAGCTGAGCGGAAACATTCGGTCAATCATTCGTGTTAGGAGTGTAATGATGGGTATAAATGTATTGTGGGTGAGTGATATTCTTTTTGGTTTGAAGGTGTTTATGTGTTATTAATCAAATTATTGGTAGGAAACTTATGTGTTAACTATATATTGGCGCGATTTTTAAATAAGGCGAAGTGCGAGAGCCTCTTTTCTGAAAGGAGTCGGTTCGAGCAGAGACGAGACGTGCGGTAATCGACCAATCACATTGGTTGAATGCCACAACGCTTATTCTCGTCTCCTCTGTGATTGGTCGAATTTGGCAAGTCTAGGTAGAGTCCCGCTCATCTTTTCTTTGGTAGTAACCGAACCTTAGCCATTCAAGTTCATCAATAACTTTTTGTAAAGAACATTTTACATTCGCTGATCAAACTCCACGTAGAGAGTTTAGAGACGACTTCAGCAGAATATAACGGAATTTGTAACGATGACTTTCTTTCATAATTTCTGAACCTATAAAAATACGTGATTAGATCAAGCCCAACAACATCGGGTCCTTGTTTCCTTATCTAAAACAGACACAAGTTCAAATCAAACCTCGTAATTTGGTCGGCGCGGGCGCAAAGAACCTCGAAATGTATTGCCACTGTAATTTGTGCTTTAAAGCGCTTTTGCTATCTACTTATATACCTATGTGTGTCGTCATTTGTAGCTGAAAAGTCATTAGGATTTGGTAAATAAGATATTTGTCGTTAAATAAATTATTTTGATTGGTAGAAATTTGTCCTGTTGTTTATGTGGCAACATAATTATTTATATAAGCAATATTCTGGAGGATTTAAACTGTCATGAATCGGACAATCGGACATATTATATCTACTGAGTAAGATGGAATCGTTTCTTTGTTTTATTGTCATGTCCCACATTTTTTTGCTCGACCAATAATTTGCTATCTGTACAGATCTGTCATTCGTCACATTCTGGAATGTGCAAGTGGTTGTGGTGGAAAGGAGATGAAGCATGTTCTGTGAGGTGGTTCCTCACTGGCACTGTTTTTGGAATTATCGATTTAAAATGCCTGATGCAAGTGGCTTTTTGTCACCCACTGCAAATTAGTATACACAACAACTTTATCGGGGTGAGACCACCTTTCTTTCCAAATAATAATAACAAAGGAGCTATTTATAGAAAGCACAAGACAAATAAAACGAACAGTCCTTAACTCTTTAACGTATTTCGTAATAACATCCTATCATTATCTCTTCCGCCATATTGGAAGACATAAGGACAGATGCGTTTTCGCCGTTACGGTGTTCACCTGTTACCCCGGGCTAAAAGAAAGGGGTATTTTTAAAGCTTTTTATACTCGTCTTCATTCGATTTGATGTTGTAAATTTGCATCTGATGTGAGTAGAAAATTATTGGACATCAAAGCCGATTCGGTATTTGATGCCATGGGCGGTAATTTTGACACCCACACTACTATATTAAAGTCATATCGAACATTATTCCGGGAATACTTTGTTCTTTGAGTTTAGGGATGTTCCATTCCCATCACAGTTGCAAAAGAAATCTTCATGCACGCTTCATGCATTTAGAAAGACGTAGGAATACAATAGATACACAAAGTCTGACTTATACTAAGTCAACAATTTACGATGTAAGTATGTAGCGACGATATTTCAGCTATCTGCGAATTAATTGAAATTACCGTCCTCAATGTGTTTTAATGTCTTTTATCAAATCACCTTTAATTTTGCGAATTTTGAACTTATATGTATGTCAAAGGAACACATTTAATGTATAATATTTGTGGTTAACTTTTGCCTTAGCATAGCATTTAAATACTATTAAATTTGTTCTCGTTCTTACCGTCAAACCTAAACGAAGCAATATACTCGTTATTAAATCAAAATCACATTCCAGAACAAAATAGTTTCATATCAACGTCCATGAATTAATTAAAAATGTATTATAAACGTTAAAACGTGCTATCTCGTGTGTAGTTTATAATTGCATAGAAAATAATGCGCCAAGCTTTCATTATGTCTGGAAGCCCGATCCGCAGTCCCTGCCTCGTTACGCCGAATAAAAAAACCGGTAATTCCTTTTTCATTTTATTTATCGGTTCGTTAAAATGTTCGTTTTAGAATTGCGTATAATTTACTTTTGCTCGGAGAAACAATTTAACGATTTGCCGTAGCGTTTTTGCTATCGGATTTGTGTTAGGTTTTATGAGATAAAGTTGACATCTTCATAGATTAAACCAGCAGTTGTTGTTGAATAGTCAGTCCTGGAAATAGTCACTTTGGCGAGAGAAGTGACAGTTGTGTGTTGTTCGATGTTAGTACTATGAATTATTTTGCCTGTTGATAATATTAATCTCAACCTTAAATGAAAAAGATTTTCAGTCTAGCCATAACTATATAAGCGGCTGACAGAATACATCACAAGGCAGAAGACAGGGTGTTGTTGTGCAGAATGGGAGAGCATATCCATGTATAATTGATCGATATAGAACAACCGCGAAGAAAAGACATACAATTCTCATCAAAAAAATCGAAACACCTCGCAGTTTATGATTTGATAAGGATTATCAGAAAAATGTGTATATTTAGGAATAAATGTAAAATGTCATTTAATAGTGAGTAGTATGAGGTTTTTAAATCCTAATGTTATTGTTCTAAATCGTCGTCGTATTTTGTATAATGAGTAATTTTTACCCTGTATGGAATATGAAGGAAATGGGTAAAACAACACGCGTAAATGAAAAGAAAATGTAAGAAACGTTTATTTAATAACTTGTATTCCCTCCGCGAGCTCTTATTACTGCTTCCATACGGTTCTTCATCGATCGGATGAGAGTCACGATCACATGTTGTGGTATATTATCCCATTCCTCTTGGATTGCATTTTGCAGCTGGCTAAGTGTTTCTGGGGCTGAATCTCTTGCTCGAATTCGTCTCTTTAATTCATCCCATAGATGTTCAATGGGATTCATGTCCGGGCTTCTTGCTGGCCATACCATAATGGAGATACCGACTTCGGTAAGATAATCTCGTACGACGCCCGCGGTGTGAGCTCTAGCATTGTCGTGCATGAATATGAAGTCGTTGCCAATAAAATGTGCATAGGGCATCACATGAGGTTCAAGACACTGTTCGATGTACCGATGAGAGTTTAGTGCAGGCAGCCGTGGCCCAGACACAAAGGCAAGTTCTGTCTTACCGTCGGCGCTGATTCCTCCCCAAACCGTCCACGAACCGCCACCATTGCTGACCTTTTCTTCAATGCAGCATTGTGCAAAGCGTTCTCCATCTCTTCTGTAGACCTTGTTCCTTCCGTCGTTACCATACAGCATAATTTTACACTCATCAGAAAACAGTACTTTGCTCCACTGAAGGTATGACCAAGTTAGGTGCTCGCGTGCAAAGTTAAGGCGCGCTCTTCGATGGTCTGCAGTTAATTTCGGCCCATTCGCTGGCTTATGCGGTGCCAATCCGCGTTCCTTCAACCTTCTTCTTATTGTAGAGTCACTTACAGCTACTCTTCGTACAACGCGAAGCTGCTGCTGCAGTTGAAAAGCGTTAAGGCGTCGATTTCGTAAAGAAGTTGTTACAATAAATCGATCATCTCGCTCAGAAGTGACCCGATTCCTGCCAGATCCTGAACGGCGCGTGAACGAACCATTCTCCCGATAGCGTTTGTAGACTCTATGAACAGATGATAAGCTTAGATGCAATCTTGCAGCCACAACACGCTGACTAAGTCCAGAATCCAGCAATGCCACCACTTGGGCGGCTTCTGCGGGCGAAGTATCCATATGTTTTAGAAAAAAAAAGTTTTTTCAGACGTCCCAAAGTCACAGTAAATGAAATAAGAAACAAAAAGTTTAAAGACAAGCGCTAATTTTTAGTTTTTAAACGAGAAACGTACTCCAACCCTAAATACACATTTGTCTCAAAACAGTGATTAATTTCATTTATAGGATAAACAAATGAAATTCTAATTTCGAATTTTGATTTTTTTCTTCTTACTGTAATGACCAAACTGCCAGCTACACAATAATGTTTTTTTTTTCATGGAATTAATTCTCTTTTGTAAAAAATTAGGACAAAAACAATAAAAACGAAAGTGTTTCGATTTTTTTGATGAGAAGTGTATTTAATTTTGTTGGATGATTAAAGTATACAACGTTTTCTACATAAGTTTTTGAACGTAAAATCTTTTGATTTTGTTTAAACGTTTGATTCTATATTTACATAAAACATTTATTTTTCCCGCTGTAAATTACCATTCGTCGTACCAAATCGGCACTTAATTCGCGTGCCGCGTTCGCGTGACGGCCTACCAACGTTGCTTTTATGCGTTTTCATAGTGTAAGCTCTCGTACTCCTTCTTAACCTATATAGAGAATGAGTGGTAAGCGCTTAGCTAACGTAGGGTTTATAGTAATGTCGTACTTACATTTGTATATTATGTTCGAGAAGCCATTTGTTTGTTGTTAATGTGCATGTCGCAAACAATGTTGAATGCATGGTTAAATGTGCAGATAGCACGGTTTTGTTAGGTTTTTTGCTGTATTAGTTAGGACCAGAATTTATTTATTAAAGAAGTTAGTTAATTAATGTTTAAAAACGTGTGGGTCTGGACAAGAAATTACCTGTGTGGTAATTGCCACACACTCAGAATTACAATACCATTCATTTCACCTTTGAAGTATGTACTTACAAACTTTTCTAACATACGTATGAAGCAATGTTTGTTAAACCTTCAAATTCCGTTGGATTGTGATTGAAATTGGGGTGCTAAGTGGTTTATTTAATTGCAATGATTGTATGAGACTAGCTAAAGTACAAAAATTGTCTATGTGCAATTCTCAAACAGTTCCCGAACCATACGACACCGGTACCTTCCGAAGCACCCATGTCCGGAGAGCATTTATGTCAGCCAGAAAGTGAGGGTACCATGCCGCGTCCCCAATCACTCCTTCATCATAGGTCTTCCCGCGGCAATAGCGGCGTGCGCTGCGATTGT
Organism: Eurois occulta; assembly: GCA_950022335.1. Classification (NCBI taxonomy): domain Eukaryota; kingdom Metazoa; phylum Arthropoda; class Insecta; order Lepidoptera; family Noctuidae; genus Eurois; species Eurois occulta. The sequence continues at coordinate 4,779,762 of OX465486.1, forward strand.
CAACCCTATCAATGCACTTTACATAGACATTACTCCACTAGCTCCAACAACGCTGAACAAACAAGTATACTTTAAAACTAGAGCACGTCACTCTAACTACGTCACAACATATGATCGAACATACTCCCTCCAATTGAAACCGTTCCATTCAAATTCTTTTCAAATTCAAATTTTGAATTCGCAACGGACAACAGGCAACGACAACACTGTCCGTTTGTATAGTGACGGGAATCGGGCGCTTGAATCGATTATTCGAATGAGCTGTCTATCTGATTGTAGTCGGGAACGGGACCGTCTCATTCTGAACATATGTTGAACGAGTGAATGATGTTTTGTTGCAAATGTTTTGGGAATACCTTTCGTTTTTGTAATGTATTATTTTCGCGTCTTTTTTTGTTGTATTTTGAAACATTTTTAATCTATGCTACGAATCACGTGTTTATTTTTAGGTAGGTACTTAATTGTATCTTTTTACACTTTACAAGCTTTCATGTTATGCCTTATGTGATGATCCTTGCTAAAAATAAAAGCAGCAAGCACCATCACGAGCCACGATAAATTCTCTTAAAAAGTACATCCGATTCTTTACGTATTCCCATCATGCCATAAATTAGCACGAAAATATGCACACGTGCGATCTTCAATGCATTATTAAGAGGAGAGCAAGCTGATGCCTGCAATTCTAATAAGTGAGCGGAACGTCGCCCCGAACAAAAGGACACGAAGATAAATATCAGGTGGAACAACGAATGATATAATCAACCCGGCCATCAATAATCGGCAGAGCAATTTCATACAGATTATCATGAAAGTCAAATTAACAGCGATCAGATTTGTTCAAACACATGATTTTAAATGTTCAAATGTATCAGTGACTGTATTATCTCGTCAAACGGCCGGGCGGTTAGAGATCCCATTAGGATAATGGTTGGCTGTAGTTGACTAATGGCCGTGTGTTCAGAGCTCTTTCATTCACTCGTTCGCATTCCATTCAACTCGTTCATACGGTCGCTGGGCTATTTACAGCTTTATGAGTCCGCGCCGAAGATCAAATAAGTCTTGATTTATTTACATATGTTTTGGAATTTTGTGCTGTATTGAAATTGTTTTGATGGAAAGTGGCCCTTTCTATTCTATTTCTATAGCAACTTGAACACAATTTATAGGAATTAATTGATAGAAGAATGGTTCATTTGCTTAAAGTGGGAAATGATGCACTATCTGAGTTAATGTCTACTCTACTCTCACTCTTTTACTGCTACTGTGTTTTGTAGGCTTCTAATTGTATAGCTCCTGATCCACTGATTTTAAAATGAAAGCGGCGAGAAAATACATTTCAACACTAAATATAAACAAAATACTACAATACTGTAAACACGACAACACGCCTACAGAGTTTAAACAAAGACAATGAGCAAACAACTTTAAAACAACGCATTGAAATCGATTATCGATTCGAATGGAATAATCGGTAAGTTTGAAGAGTCACTCGGCTTTTAAAAATCGAATCGCTATGGTCCGTTCACTATAAACTAGGATCTGAATAAAAATAGTTTACACATTTAAATGTATGTCTTAACAGAACTTGAATAAAGTTGAAAATAGAATAGGATGTTAGGGTTTACCTTTTTTTTCAGACATGTATTTTTGCAGTGTCGGAGTTGCCTACATTCTGAGCATTGAAAGTAACAGAGAGCTACGTAATTCGAGATTTAGTATATTCTAGCTAGCTAGCTTTTTCTGAATTCAGGTGATTAGTACGGGAGGATTTTGTGGTACATTTAGTGGATATTGCTGATACTAGTTAATTCAATAAACGTCAGAAATGTTTGGAGCTAATTAGGAACTAGCTTCATTAGTATCGAGGGTAGTATAATTATGTCTATAGTTTACCTCAACTGATTGATGTTGAGTAATAATTCACACTTCAAATACAAATAAGTTATTTCTGACAGCTTTTCGAAATATAAGTAAGCAATGACAGTGTTATTTCATAAACTATTCGACATCAACGTCCATAAAATGCACCTTTCAGCGACCTTTGGATTTTTGATGGTCAAAGAACAGAAACAATAACCAGTAATTACTATGTTTGGCAAATGTCAATGCATAAATTGCAACAAAGACGATCTGATTACCAATGAGAAGTACTTAACACGTCGCTACTTTCTGTTCTTTTTCCTTTTTTTTCCCAAAAGACCTAGGAATTCAGAGAAAGCGACTTAATGGGGCAGCGCCAGGGTAGCCCGCTAAATTTTTTTTTTTTTAGGTTTTTTGCAATTAGCAGGTCAGTGTCAGGTTGTATGTTGATTAAGACGTGAGTAGGGGCAAAATACATATGTTTTTACAGAATTACAATCAAAAACATCATCAATACAACCCCTAAAGTCAGAAAAAAAATCCCACTGAATGACTATTTAATGAAAAAGTCATTCTATGGGATTAAATGGTTGTTATGAGGATATGTTATGATTAGAAGTCAGTAAAGCCATATTTGTTACGGTCGCGAATCATATTTTCATCAACATACAACGTGACACTAGCCAGCAAATTGCTAAAACGTAAGAGAATTTGAAATTCGTGGCCTACGCTGGTGCTTAACTTATACGGTCTTATTACAAAAAGCGGTTTATCTAATAAACCTGGTTTAAACTTCTATAAACCACGGTCTAAACAAAAATGGTATTACAAATCGTGGTTTAGCGATAAACCATAGACTAAACCATGGTCTAACGCTAAACCTCGGCGACCCCTAGTTTAACGATGGTCTAAATCACTAAATCGGATCTGTCAAAGTTTCTCTTTTAGGTTAAATCATCTTTTTCATTGTGTTGTGTTGTTTTAACTTAAAAATGGATATTAACATGGTCGATTCAATTGATATGGAGGATATTGAAGCCGCTGAGTTGTTGGAAACGCCGCGCCGACACAACAGAAATCGTGTTCGAGTCAATCCCTTTGTGGAATTATCCGATGAAGATTTCAGGCAAAAGTATAGGTTTAATAAACGTTATGCAATGAAAATAGTGGACCTAATAAGAGAAGATATAACTAGAGATACTCGAGGATGCCCTGTGTCTCCCGAAATACAAGTGGCTTGCGCATTACGAAGCTGGGCTCGACATGAAGTAAGTAGATTCAAAGCTTATAATAATAATAAGCTTATAGCATTTATTAATAACATTGGTAGCAATTTATACTAAATTATGCCCTAAGTTCCAAACTAATATTTTGTTTTTGTTTTAATAGATCCAAGATGACACAGCCGATTTGCACGGAGTCTCACAACCTTTTATAAGTAAAATATGCAAAAAAGTTGCAGAATCTATAGCCCGAATATCTCATAGATATATAAAAATGCCTGCTACATTGTCAGAACAACAAGAAGCGATGCAAAAATTTCGCAGAATTGCAAATTTTCCTACAGTAATTGGTGCAATTGACTGCACTCACATTAAAATAAAAAAGTTAAGTGAAGATGGTGGTCAACTCTACATTAACCGCAAAGGATTTCCATCAATTAATGTTCAGGTATTAATGATTTTACATTCATATTTTTCTTCCAAAAGAACAATGACTTTTGTCCAAAGCCCCATCCTGATGAGCCGTTGGTTATTGTGTTGAAAAGTAGTCTAACCTACCACAGTGTTCAGGGTGTCCATGTGTAATGTGATTACAATAAATAATAATAACCTGCCCTGGCTTAGCATGAATTATGGATACAGTGGAAAAGTATAATTTGGTTGGATGTTTAATGCGCACAAAATTTTCTTTTAAAATGTTTAAATAACAATGAAAACCATCTTAAAATCTAGTGGTTTAGAAGGAGTGAACGAACAAAAAGACAAGTGACCAGTGACTTTGTTCTATAATAAGTACTGCTATTGAATGGTCTAAGCATGACGATTTATATAATAAGAAATACTAAAATATTTAACTATTGTTCCAGGTAGTTTGCGATGCAGATTTAAAAATCATGGACATTGTTACTAGGTGGCGTGGGAGTGTTCATGACTCGCGAATATTTAGAGAAAGTCGTTTGAAGCAGAGATTTGAGGCTGGTGCATTCTCAGGCATATTGCTAGGAGACAGTGGCTATGCTTGCACACCATATTTGTTTACTCCATTACTGAATACTACAACACCACAAGAGGAACGATACAACAATGCTCACATTAGCACCAGAAATGCAGTGGAAAGATGTTTCGGGTTGTGGAAGCAGAGGTTCCGCTGTTTATTAAGAGGCCTTTACTGCAACATTGAAACTGCAAAAACAACTATTGTAGCATGTGCTGTATTGCACAATATTGCCATCGATATGAAGGAAGATGTGTTTCATAGTGGGTTTGATGACAATGAAACTAACACACAAACGTCTGCAGCAGTAGTTTTACCAGTGGAAAACAATGTACGTGGAAATATTAGAAGACGGCAATTCATTGAAAGACACTTTTAATTCAAATTATATATTTTAAACTGTAAATAATTCTAGTTCTTGTAACATTTTACGATATAATTTCTTTCAACCATAAGTTTCTGTTGTTAGGAAATAACATTTTTAACTTCACTGTAGGATCTGAAAATAAATATTAGATCATAAATATAATGCGGAACTCTGTTATACTTATAGCGTAGACTTTTTTGTAAATTGACCAATTATTATTTATTCATAAAATTTTTGGTTTATGACATTTTAAAATTATATTTTATTGGAATAGAAAATAAATAGATTTAAATTTTTTAAGGAAATATGTAAGTTGAAACAAAGTTATACTCACCATTTAATATTTACTAAGTACTAGAGTTCTTCCTTTTTTTCTAATAATTTTATTTCCAGTTCCAGTTTTTTTATTTTTAATTCAGCAATTCTAACATTGTACTGGTGCTCTACTTCTAGCATATCTAATTGTTTTTGTTTAAATTGAGTGTTGGACTTTAATATTGCTTCTTGCGTTGCTTCTTTTCTGTAAAATATTTACCCTTTATATTTTATTCTAAGCAAATAATAAGAATATATTCTAAGATATCTTTCTTACATGTTTTGAGGACCCTTTCTACCCAACAGCTTTCTACGAATATTCTGTTTTCTTCTAGGCGTACTAGTACCCACATTTACCTTTGAGGTACCTGAAAGTATTTTAATTAGATATAGACGAATTATATAAATCCTTTTTAATACATGTTATTTATATTTTTTGAATATTAAAAATATGGTCAAATTAAAGGATTACAATTTTATAATTTATGAATTATTATTTTTACCTTGATCCATTATTACTTCTACTACCTCATCATTGAATTCAGGTGATTCTATTGTCCTCGGAGGTGGTTCTATGATCATAGGCGAAAAGCCTGTACTAGGCCCAGCTGTTTCACCATCTTCTGGAGGGTTTACTTCAACCTACAAGTATTGATTATTAGTAAATATACTGTATATTAATTTAATCAGTGTTTTGTATTAATAAGTAAAGAACACTATTATGCTTACCACAGTTTTTATTGCATCACTGTCGTAATCTGTGTATTCCACAACAAAATCGTGTGGAGCAATATTCATAATCGCCAGATCTTCTTCAGAAGGCGACTTGGGCTTTTGACCACCCCCTGTCTTCATTTGATATTGCCTATGAGCGGACAAGTTAGCTTTAGCCGCAAGCTTCATTCTCTTCCATGCCAATTTAACTTCTCCATCAGATCTATTTTTTCCCATGAGTTCATTAATTCTGAAATATTTCAATTAGATATATGTTACTCCTATTTTGCGTTGTTAACGGGTCACTTATTAATAAAAAAACTAAACACTTACTTCTTTGCTATACTCTTCCACTCTTGAGCCTTTTTAATATTGGAGGAAGCTCTCGTCGATTTATCCTCGATGATGTGGCGTGATTGAGCAATCATCTCGCGTAGTATATCCTTTAATATTTAATATTTGGGTTAGCTTAAAGTCAATAAATTAAAGACGGATTTCAAGTTCATCTAAGTAATTTATATTAACTTACTTTTTCCTCTACACTCCAATTCTCAGATCGTTTTTTTTTTTGTTGGTCCATCACATTAAATTATAGAAATTAACAAAGAAGGCAAACAAAGTGGCAATTGTTCTATTAAAGACTTAAAATTCCAACGCTTAATGAACTTTGTTCAACTTGCGATAGTTTTGTTTAATGTTATGGTTTCATATAACGCGCGAGAATGTTACGTTTCGTTACACGTACTTAGATCATTTTTAGAAATTAATACGACATTAAGTAATGTGCTTAACCGTAAACAAAACTGTAATCTACGAAATAACTAAATTATGTTTATATCCATGCAAAATAACCAGGTCTCAATATTTTTAACACTCCTAAACATCATCTAATCATTAGAGTATTATCAAAACGTTTTCTTTTCTGGGCATACGGAACGTTCTAATAGAATGATGTCATGGTGAACGAATGATATTTGTATTAATCTGTGGTTGTGATTTAAACAATGGTTTAAATGACGGTACTAAGAAGTCCACGGTTCTTTTACGTTTTGTAATATGAACAAATTTAGACCATGGTTTTGCAGATAAGCCTGGACTTGATAGTCCTGGTTTAAACCAAGGTTTATTTAGTTTTTTGTAATAAGACTGTGATAGTTTCAAATATGTCTTCGAAAGTGGTAAGCTGAAGGTAAAAGAAAACTTTTTTACTAACCAGAACAACGTCATATCTACAAAACAAGATTAATAATAAGGAACTTCAGTATTATTACAAAAAACTAAATAAACCTTGGTTTAAACCTGGACTATCAAGTCCAGGCTTATCTGCAAAACCATTGTCTAAATTTGTTCGTATTACAAAACCTAAATAAACCGTGGACTTCTTAGTACCGTCATTTAAACCACTGTTTAAATATCAACCACAGATTAATACAAATATCATTCGTTCACCATGACATCATTCTATTACAACGTTCCGTATGCCCAGAAAAGAAAACGTTTTGATAATACGCTAATGATTAGATGATGTATATGAGTGTTAAAAATATTGAGACCTGGTTATTTTGCATGGATATAAACATTATTTAGTTATTTCGTCGATTGCAGTTTTGTTTAGGCACATTACTTAATGCCGTATTAATTTCTAAAATACATCTAAATACGTATAACGAAACGTAACATTCTCGCGCGTTATATGAAACCATAACATTAAACAAAACCATCACAAGTTGAACAAAGTTCATTTAGCTTTGGAATTTTAAGTCTATATTAGAACAATTGCCTCTTTGTTTGCCTTCTTTGTTAATTTTAATAATTTAATGTGATGGACCAAAAAAAACGATCTGAGAATTGGAATGTCAAGGAAAAAGTAAGTAAACATAAGTTACTTAGATGAACTTGAAATCCGTCTTTAATTTATTGATTTCCATCTATTTTCCATTTTCAAGTTAAAACAACACAAAACAATGAAAAAAATTGATAGTAGAACCTAAAAAATAAACTTTGAAAAGGTTGAAAGATCCGATTTAGTGATTTAGACCATCGTTAAACTAGGGGTCGCCGAGGTTTAGCGTTAGACCATGGTTTAGTCTATGGTTTATCGCTAAACCACGATTTGTAATACCATTTTTGTTTAGACCGTGGTTTATAGAAGTTTAAACCAGGTTTATTAGTTAAACCGCTTTTTGTAATAAGACCGTATAATAGTCCGGCTATCAACGTTAACTATCTAACCTTAAACATACCTTATTATACCGCAGTAATAAAAGGCACAACTAACTTCTACAACTTAAAGACACCGACAACGATTAATATTATTTGATAAGACCACAAAATAATCCTTTTATAACAAGAAAAGTCACATTAAAAGTGTAGCCATTACAAGACGTTAACTTAAAACAGTGTGACTAGGGTTAATAAACTTCCCCTACTCCCATACTATATTAACCCATTCGAAATTACTTACACGCCATACATTGCTGTATTTTAACACAGGGGTATAAACGGGGGTGCTACGAAGCGGTAATGAAACGCATACGTTATAGGTACGGTCGTAAATGGAGAGTTTTATGAGATTATGTCTTATACGGAGGAAGCGGGGGCAAGCGATAAGGTATCACAAGAGACAAATGCTATGGACTTAATAAAGATATTTCCCTCGTAATAAAACGTATGTGCAGAGTTACGTTGAAATTATGGGAGTAATAATTTCTGTATGAGGAAAGAACGGTGACATAATAATAATAAACAAATTTATGAGCGCTGTTGTATGACTTGTATGAAAGGATAAACAGTCGGTGCGAGGAAGTAGGTTTGGAAGAAGATTATAAAATACTATTAAGTTCTTCTTATCAAAATCAAGGAAAACCGTACACACCAAGGTATTTTTAAGCAGGTCAACCAATAATCCAAGAGGGAATACGTTCTATTCAATATCGAGAAGGCATTAGCAACTAATTTCAGTAAATGATTTTTCACCCAGGTGGCGAGAAAACTCCAATCAAATTCTTACGTTTTTTAATTACTTAATAATTTAGTTTTAAAAATCATTTTTATTGAACTTAGTAGTTTTTTATTCATTACTACAACGAGACCTTAAATACTTCAAAAAGGTAAAGAATGACGGGGCGTTTGTTGACAACAGAATTCAAGGAGCTCGTGGCTAAATAAAAACATCCGCACGGGTCGATCTTCAAGGTTAAGTCGCGTTTGTCAAGGTCGGTCTGTGAATGGGTGACCATTATTACATACTGAGTGTCCTCCGCGCCTTGGAAAGCACGTTAAGCCGTTGGCTGTCTTTTATAGATCTTGACAGTCGTTACAGGTAGCCAGTGGCCCAAAGGCTGGATGGAGCGACCATCCCACAGCTGGAGGAGTTGCCGAGAATCGAAACAAGTAGCGTGCTATTAGAGAGGTCTCTGTCCAACAGTACACTAATGCTAGTTGAATTACACAAAAAAAAAGAGAACAAAACAAAATATCTCCAGCAAAAGTCGCATAGGCAACATCGTGAACACAGAATCAGCAGTGTAATCTGAGCAACGTTAGACAATAACAACAATACCCGCGATGGATCAAGCGAGGCGAGGGGTCGCGCATGCGTTGTTGTAAATTATAATCCCAAGCTATGAACTCGCTATCTGACGAAGTACGAATGAGCTGAGAAATGTTGGAGGTACGAAGGGAGGAGGAGACTAAAGTTATTTTTTTATATTTTCAATACTTTTCAGGAAGTATAAAATGACAAACTGACTCTCAGCAATAAGCAAGGCTGTTGAATTTCATCAGATCAACTCGAACTTATTACTTTTTATAATCTGGATCTCTCAATCAGGAAAACTATAATATGAGGTTTAGCAAAATAATTGACAGTTCTACCAATAAAGGGATAAAAAAATTCAGGAAGCAATTCTCTCTACCTCTCTCTGGATCAACAAGATATCGCTTCAATTGATGGATGTAGAAAATCTGTATCTCAAAGTCATTTTCATCACAGTTACAGGAAAATCCCATCCTGGTTCAGTGAGCTTCGAAGGAACGGATTGAACTACTAATCAAAGCTACATATACAATTCTGAATTTTAATGCCCGTTATGAAAGATTCAATTTCTGCTGAAAGATACCGCACCTAATTCTTGAAATACAGTCCATGTATTAAGCAAAACTTAAAATTTCCAGTGTAAAAAAGGCGATACCCTCTCTACTTTCCTATTTAATAATTCGGAACTTAGAGAACCAGAGCTGAACTATGTTGGTGCAAGTCGAACGCATAAATCTGTGGCTAGGCGCGGTGCCCCGGGCAAGTCGCGGCCCGGCCATCGAACCAAAACACCTTTGAATTAAATCCAACGTATTACTCTTCAACTATTATTTCCTGATGTCGGTGGGAGGAAAATTTTAGACTGGTTACATTGTCATCGGGTTCCGTAAGCAAAGAGTTAGTAGATAATATTATTCTTCCAATACTTTGTAAGTCATCTGCGAGAAGTTATCTCAGGACATCAGAAAATAGGACTGGTTTGTTATAAGAGGATAAATATGCAAGGATTCATGTTATTTTTCTTTTTAAGGAAAAGAAAGAGAGAGAAAGGATTCTTACATCATATCCGTTAAAAATCGTGGCAATTTTCGTACCGAACACTAGGCAATAAATCTAGAACATAATCCATACTCTATTCAAATAAATAAAATTGAAGTGTCTGTTTGTAATATCAAAATAACAGCTTTTTTAGCATATGAAAATATATACAGCACTTATAACAAAAACACATTTTATTTTTATTTTTGTCTGTCGGTCTGTTTGTTCCGGCTAATCTCCGAAATGGCTGGACTGATTTTGACGGGACTTTTACTGGTAGATAGCTGATCTTATAATTATAGTTCCGTGGTTAAAAAATAAAAATTCGATTCAAAAATTGAAGTAATATTTTTTATAATAATTTCACGCGAAGAATGATCGCGTGCAACAGCTAGAATAAACTAAAAAAGACCCTCATACGGGCTAAAGTAAAAAAATAAAACACATATCATATTCCTCCTTCGCAAAACAAATACCTTCAGGGTACAGCTTCGCCAATAATTAATTAGGTAACCTTGTTAACCCAACACGTAGCCATAAACGTGATCTTACTTTATACAACCATTTAAACAAGCTGAATTTAGTTTTATATTCTTAACAAAATAGGGGAAGCAAACCCCAGCAAGTTAATATGAATCAGATGGACGCCAGACCCCTATTTCCAAAACCCACGAGCCCTATTCGGACCCCTTAAAAATTTATCAAATGCACCGCAAAGGAAATATCTAGTATTCTTATGTGTATTCGAGGTTCGACTGAAAGTTGTAAAGCAGGAGGGTTGGGGGGATCGCTGGAGATTTACAGCGTTTCAAGTGAAGGCCCTAATAGACGTAAATTACGCTGCGGTCCGATTTATAGACTATATTTCTTTTGTTTTCCTTTTTTATCGATTTATCGCCAGGTGCGGTGGTTACGCTGTTTGGATATTTAACACGACTGGCAGGTTTTGGGGAACTAGATGATGGAATCGTTTTATTTATTCAGTGTTCACAAGTCTATATTATTATTGCGGACTAGCTGTGCTCCGCGATCTTCGGTCACGTGGAATTATTATAAAATACTAGCTTTTGCCCCCGGTTTCGCTCGCGTTAATTTAGAATTTTACTACCTAGCGGTGTGAAATATATTTTACGGCCTATTCTCATACCTACCAAATACATAAAAACATCGTTCGAGCCGTTTCGGATGAGTGCAACCACAAACACCGTGACACGAGATATATAAATATATAGATTATTTCCTTAATTGAATAGGATTTTGTTAACAATTTAATGTTTTTTTTTTGCACGAAACCCTTTAAAATCCGTAATTCTTTTTCTAAAATAAAAGAAACCTAGTTAATCCTCACAACATCAGCTATCTGCCAGTACGTTCGATCGAACGTTCCATCAAAATCGGTCCATCCGTTTCGGAGATTAGCCGAAACAAACAGACAAACAAAAATGAGAAAATAAAAGATTTTTTGTTCTAAGTACCGTATATAATTTCTTATGCATTCTATAAAAGTTGTTGTTTTGAAATTACAAACAGACACTTCAATTTTATTTACTTGTATGTATAGATGTAGCTATAGATTGGTAACTGGAACTTGGCACGTGATCGCTTTTTTACCCTTAATTGGAGCTCTTGAAACTGCCGACAACAAGAGGCTAGATGGGCTATTGACTATATTTTTGTTGTATTATTATATTATAGAGTCGAGTACACTTGAGTTGTCGTGTTAAGAGCGCTGCTGATTTGTTTGACGTCAAACTATTGTGTTATTGTTCAACACATTTTGTTTAGTTCGGCAGTAAACATTGATTCAACAAATTATTCCACTAACTAAGGTCCAAAAGTTGCAGAGACTTTTCCTTCAAGGCAATTGAATACCAAAGGGTATATGATATTACCGAGTAGCTAGGTTGAGGAGGTCAGATAGGCAGTCGCTCCATGTAAAATACTGGTATTCAGCTGCTTCCGGTTAGACTGGAAGCCGACCCCAACATAGTTGGAAAAAGGCTAGGCCGATGATGAAGCCAATCTACCACACACACATAACATCATGCCTTTAATCTCCGAAGGGTTAGGCAGAGGTGTACCTACTAGTACACCCACATTTCGTTAGATAAATTTAAGTCCCATGTTGGGCGAGCCTATTGCCATCAATCGGCCACAAATACAGACTCCGTGGCTGCTACTGAGAAAATTCATGATGAATAAACACAATAACACTTTGCCCGACCCGAGAATCAAACCCAGGACCTCATGCTCAGCAGTCGCACTTGCGACCACTAGATCAACAATGCAGTTGACCACATATTACATGCAGTCTACCAAATAATGCTGCTTACTTGCTTACAAGTCAAAAGCAGGAATAATATCAAAGGTAATATGAATGACCTATAACGACCTATACTTACCAGTTATTCTCAGTTGACTTTTCAAACTTTCCTATGTAGTAAGTACTGGCTGGAACATGTATTTTGACTCGATCGGACTTTCATTTCAAATGTCATGGTTTTAGTAAGAAATGATGTAATATCTGCCGGAAATTATATGCCATGCTGTGATTTCTTCTCGTACGCACGACGACCAATCAAGCTATGAAAACCAGTGTAAGTTAATCTCTCATTGTACGGGAAGCTCATAATATATTTGTCGCCGTGTGTACATTTTTAAATGTTTGATTTTGTTTTGAATGATTTCCAGCATTTTTATTGCGTGCCATATCTCAAAGTTCAGGTTTTCTCACTTCTGTTGATGGTTTTTTTTTTTTCCAATTAAAATTCATTGCGTCTTAGATTAACAACTTATTGGTAAAACGTCATTTGATAAAACATCAATCTTAGGTTATCCGATTAGGTATTATTTTAAGAACTTAGTAAACATTTAAAATATTTGTATTAAATTGCTTGACTCAAGTTGACGACTGAAAAATAACAAATTATAACCTAAAAGTTATTCTTTTTAATATAAATCTCATCGTATAGTTAAAAGAGAGATAAAGTTTTATTTTCATTAAAAACTGATTTATATAAAGTTTACAACAAGACATTGTCTTGACATTTTGTCTGTCGAAGACATCTGCGACTTAAGAGTCTATTATGAGTAAAGAATCTAAGTAAAAGATTTCGCAGACATTGTCGGAACATAACTTGAGAAGATATTAATAGAGGTACCTACTCCGTCTGTATACATTACATATAGTGAATAAAACAGATTCAAAATTATCTTGAATATAATATCCTACTAATATTATAAATGCGAAAGTTTGTGAGGATGGATGTCTGGATGGTTGTTACTCTTTCACGCAAAAACTACTGAATGGATTTGGGATGAAATTTGTCATACAGATAGTTTAAAACCTGGATTAACACATAGGATACCGGATATGTTTATCCCGGTAAGAAGATCCCGTGGAACAATTATCGAATTCCACGCGGGCGTAGTCGCGGGCATAAGCTAGTGTAATTATAATTATGACCTAGATTTTCACAGAAAGATCATCACTACTAAACAAATCTTTGAAAAGTAAACAAATTTATCAGCTACAAATTACATCACAGTCTTAATTTTAATAAAGAATAATATACTGTTGACTAACAAAATTGCCAGACAGTATAAATAAGCCAAATATTATCTACGTATTAACTTTTTTCTTAAGCTAAAGTGAGTTGCCAGTGATGAAAATTTAAAATGTCATCATGACCTTTTAAGGGGCGCAGATGTTGCCAAACTTTTCTTTATAAGAATACAAAATAAACTTTCTTCAAAGTTAATATTTAAATACATAAACTGACATCATAATACGTAGGTTTTTGTCTTTAAAAAGATGGTAAAGACACGTATGTTTATGTGAGAAGTCAATTCTTTTGTCAACGTTGTATCTGAGACGTAGGTACACTGTACTTTTTCTAAGAAACAAATGAGTTCGTTTTTCGATTCTCATAAATAAAGCAGTTCTTACAACTTAATATTATGAATCTAAATAACTCGTATAAAACGTTTCTTATAAACTCGTCAAGGAAATTGATTATTAAGCATATTGTTGTACCAGTAGTATTTTGACACGGTTGGCGCAGTGGTCAAGCGATTGACTGCTGCGCTGCATGTCGCGGGTTCGATTCCCGTACGGGACAAATATTTGTATGACCTACAAGTAGTTGTTCCGGGTCTGGGTGTTTTTCTATCTATAATATGTATGTATTTACAAAAAAAAAATGTATATATGTAGTTTATCAGCCATCTAGCTACCATAACACAAGCATTAAGTTGCTTAGCTTGGGACTAGATGGTGCTGTGTGAAAATGTCCAGGGATATTTATTTTATTTTATTTATTTAGTAAGTAGGTAGCTCGCGAAATTCCAATTTTCTTGGCTTTTTTTTTGCAATTTGCAGGTTAGTGTCAGATATGTTTAACAAAATATGATTCGTGGCCGTAACGCGTATGTAGTTACAGTTACAATATTTTAAATCATTAATACAACCCTCTGAGTTCATGTAATCTCATTGAATACTCTAACTGAAAAAACTATTCCGATCCGAGTTAAAGATTAAGAACGCAAGAAAAAAATGGAATTGACGGACCTAAGCTGTCAATTTGCTTATCAATGGTTATTTCTGACGCTGTACGAATCAAATCAAATAAATCTAAAAACAAAACATAGCGATTGTATCCAATGTTATACATAAACCGCGTGAGCTGTGAAAGTCAATTGAGGGAAAGTTATTATGGTTCACATAGCCGATAGCTATAACTCGTACTATTTATGTTTTATTGCGATCTATAAACTCAGCATGCCATTGCTCTCGGTTTTAGGTGAACAGAAATATTTGGTGTTTTTATTGCAGGTATTACGGCTAAGTGGTTTTGTTAACCGGTGGTTAGGTAAAGTGGTTTTGGTAATGTTGTAGGATTGTTAGATTGAGCCTATTAGTGTTTTAGCAGCTATACATCGAGCACGTTGAAGGATTAATTATTAAGTTCATAAAAATATACCATGCAGGGCCGGTAGTCTACCTAGACATAGATACCGACACTTTCGCAAACTTTCAATCGCTTTATTATAACGAACAAATTCGGTTGCAATAACAATGCTTGCGAGAAACGCATCTTGGATGTACAGACTTACATTTCTCACAAGCAACGTTATGTACCTACGTTGTTTTTTTCTGTTAATAATAAGCGATCAAAAGTTTGCAACATTGTCGGTATCTATGTCGAGACTGCCGGCCCTGTACACAATCAATATGAAATCTTTCTATGAAAACGACTATGATAATAACATAGTCAACGTTGAAAAAAAAATTGTAACTTTTGCATACCTAATAATGCCACGTCTGTAATCTTCGAAAGATAAGACAGATATTCCCGATTCGTCAATTAAACAAAAGACGTGCATAACAAATGAAAAAGTGTCCTTTTGTAACTTTTTTAATCTTCATACATTGATTCCCGTTTGAGGAGCGCGTGGCTAAATGATAACTGCCGCTTAGGTCGATCTTTAGGTTAAGCTGCGCTTGCCTAGGTTGGTCCGTGGATGGGTGACCACCCATTACATACCAAGTTTACTTCGTGCCTCGGAAAGCACGTTAAGCCGTTGGTCCCGGCTGTCATTTGTAGATCGTTGACAGTCGTAACAGGTAGTCAGAGGTCCGAAAGTCTGACAACCAGTCTTACCAAAGGGTATCGTATTACCCAGAACTAACTGGGTTGTGGAGGTCAGATAGGCAGTCGCTCCACGTAAAATACTGGTATTCAGCTGCATCCGGTTAGACTGGAAGCCGACCGCGACATAGTTGGGAAAAGGTTAGGTAGAAGGTGACATTAATTCCCGTTTCGTCAACCATAATTAATTTCAACTGTTTTTTCTACAGTACAGTCAGCTCCCAAAGTTACAAGGAAACTTCTTGTTGATGTTGCTATTTTTGTCTCTCTCTGGCACACAGATTTGTTATGAGAGAACTCAAAAAATACAAAAAGGATAAAAACAACTGCAACTGTGTCGTCACGAAATAAATCTGTTTTGACTCTAGTCAACTCTAGTATAGGTACACGCTGTCTAATTTATTAATCTCAATTTTAATATCGCCAAGTTTTCAATTTATTTTCCCTTTTCAAGATAACGATTTCGTTGAAAACGGCAGACACTCAAAACCTGATAATATCAAAGACATATTTTTTAATTTCATGACCACTTTCGCTGAACCCAACCTTGTCGTTACGAAAAATCTACGGTAATCTCCTGCTTGTATTAAATTTATAAATTATATTACGAAAACGGTTTAAATAAAGCTACCTTCGTAAGTAAAAGCGTTCGTATACATTGCTATCAAGACTGGCCACGTACCGAAGCTCGTTTACTAAAGATTTACGCAACAGATAGATCTTACTCGAACCCTTTTCAGTCGTTTTATACCCCTAATTCTACCTACGCAACGTCAAAACGTAACATGTCTTTTAGAAGCCCGAACCGAATAAGTTTTTACCGAATTGATTCGGGATTTTTATTCGGCAATATTAACGCAAAGCTATACAAATTTTCCTAACACCTTATAGGACATAACATAAGGTTACAAGTTGAGTAACTTTGTTCAAGTGCGAATGTATTATGGAAAGTTGTAGGATGCGTTCAAAAGTTAGGCGTTCGTTTTGTCCATTTTTCTTCTCCCCTACGACGGCCATAGAATGCTATTTTTAAAACATTCAGCGAGCTATCTCAGTTGTGTTATGGGAATTTGGTTTCAGAATGAAAACTTGTTGATTTTTCAGGTTTCAGGTGCTTTTTGTAAAGTGCACTTTCGGTTTGTCTAACATTGCATTGATAGCGTTTTAGTTTTTAGTAATTCGATTGAAATCTTAGTACCTAGGACATGATAAGGCTGATATTATTCATTTTGTCAGTAGGTAAATCACTATCTAAAAGGAGATTGATGAGGTCGTCGCCGCCTACATGTAATAGATTGGTTCAATAATGTTTACTGACATATTTGAAATTACTACTGTGGCAGAATGAATTTCTCAACTCTTGAATTGACACTGGTTAAAACCGCTGTCTAAAAACGAATGCTGTTGTCAAGTTTTATGACAAGATACCAAAATCAATAGTCAAGTAGAATACATTCAAAATCTTGTGCATGCTGGCGATCACTGAGCTTTCAAAAAAGATTTTAAACAAAAACACTAACCAAATAATAATAATGCCACATAAAAAAACAGTATACACGCAAAAAACCAAGCGATCACAATCACCAATTGAATGAAATTGAACGAGTACATGACCCGTTCGTTTCGTAATGAAATTAATCGGCGTCACCAATTGAGCGTACGCGAATGATCGCCTGACAGGACATCGAAATGATTGCCGCTCATACTTTAATGTTACTAACCATTTTATATTTTGTAATTATAACCATGTTATTAATATTTGCGAACACCAATTTAATGATAAACTTTGATTGCGCTGTTTTTTCGGTTGGTTGAGCGACGGGAATTTATTTCAATGCTGGTGACCCTTTGGGAGCTGTTCAGTTTGGTAATTTGTACAAATAGAGTTTAATATCACAAAATTGGTTATGGTTTGGTACTCGAAATTGTAGTGCAAATTTCCGACATTATATAACACGTAGTTCAAAACCAGACCATACTTTTTAACCACCTCTCGAGAGCATTGATGAGCAATATCCTAACTAATAATATAAATGCGAAAGTAAGTTTGTTTGTTTGTTACTTTTTCACGCCTAAACCACTGAATCGACCATCCTTAAATTTTGTATATGATACGTGTCAGGTGTACAGAAACCGACTTATGGTACTTTTCATCCCGAAAAAAAAGTACTGTTCCCAGGAAACAACAATCGCATGATAATAGATGGCGCCACGTGTCTTTCGAATCATGATCGAATTATATTATTACAAGCAGAGTACAACCCGAATTGATTGTCAAATTCTAAATTACCACGAGCCAAGACGCGGGCGAAAGCTAGTATTATTATATTTTGAGAATTTTTTTCAACCAGAAACTTGGTCCATTCGCCCTACCTATCATGTATCCATCCTCCATCCATCCAACATCCATCGAACAGCGACAGTACCCTAACTAGATACAAATGTGTTAGCAGATACCTTTTATCACCCCTCCAATTCTATCAGCCCCCTATCTCTGACCACACTGACATACGTTCCATCCTTCTTCGGAAGCGGCATCGATCTTGGTTCAGTAATTATTAGTGCCAGTCCCCTGTAATTGGCGCAATCGGTCATGGTATGCCGTACGCTCTTCCATCATTGGTAGAAGCTATTTAGTCGAAGAGTTGTGATTGGAAGAGACAGGGCATGATGTTTTAGACATGTGGTGTGAACGGGATCCTGCCGTTTTGCCGAAAAGATTTTGCCAAATTTTCATTACCCAAACAAATTTTAGCAACCTTTTTTTATGCCAATGTAATATTTGGAATAATTTTAGTACGCACATTTTCATTTGGTCAAATGTTTACTTGGCAGATTATTACTAAGGATAATGTCATTAAGGCTTTTGGTCTTTAACCAAATGATTTATTACAGCAAACAAAATTAAGACAATAAACGTAATCAAATGATTTGTTATGACAAAAAATATAAAGGCAAAAATTTTGGAATGAAGACATAACACAAATTGATTTAATATAACGTAATTGAAATTTAACAGATGCTGACAGAAACCCTAACCCTAGACGGTCGACGTCAGGGGCACCCCGAGGTTCGGTTAGTTAGGTTCCTGTAAACCTTGCAGACAGAAATAGGAGCCCCGCGCAGCGGGGTTCCGTCGACCTGCTGACGGAAACGCTAATCCTAGACGGTCGACGTCAGGGGCACCCCGAGGTTCGGTTAGTTAGGTTCCTGTAAACCTTGCAGACAGAAGTAGGAGCCCCGCGCAGCGGGGATCCGTCGACCTGCTGACGGAAACGCTAACCCTAGACGGTCGACATCAGGGGCACCCCGAGGTTCGGTTAGTTAGGTTCCTGTAAACCTTGCAGACAGAAATAGGAGCCCCGCGCAGCGGGGATCCGTCGACCTGCTGACGGAAACGCTAACCCTAGACGGTCGACGTCAGGGGCACCCCGAGGTTCGGTTAGTTAGGTGCCTGTAAACCCTGCAGACAGAAATAGGAGCCCCAACCGAATCCAAATAGGAGATTCCAACTAGTTAATAGTGCTTTTGACTGAAATGGTAAGTTTAAAATTGATGACACCAAATATTTGGCTTATGTAATTTTGCGTAAAATATGTTATACCAACTGAAATATTTGACTAGATAAAAAATGGTAAAAGTACTAGTTGGTGAACAAGTTATTGTTCAAACGTTCACTTGCCAAACATAGGTTTTCGTAACAATTATTTGTAAAGAGATTTTTTGGTAAGTAATAATTTGGCAAATGAAATTATGCGAAAATTTGTTTGGGAAGTGATAATTTGGCAATTTCTTTTCGGTCAAACAAGGGAGACCCGGTGTGAACGTATATTCAGAAAGCAAAGCCAAAATTTAATTCTGTGAAATCTCAACTATCAACTAAGTTGAGTTAGAAGTCCAAAAACTCGAAATCCCGAAAGTCTGACTAACAGTCTTTCCAAGGGGTGTCGTATAATCCATTAACTGGGTTATGGATGTCAGATAGGCAGTTACTCCGTCAAAAATATTAGTAATCAGCATGTATCTGGTTACACTGAAAGCAGACCTGAACATAGTCAGGGAAAAGTACTTAAATTAATAAGTATAAAGTTGTTTATATTCTGAAATGTACAATTGAAAAAAATGCGGTTTACCTAAGTAATAATCTGGCTATGGAAAATCTATCATGAAAATTGCAAGTTACTGAAATTGTACAATTTCAGTATCAGAGCTAATTTTCAGAGCAAATGATTGGTTAACGAATCGAGTCTAATTTGTCGATATACAACGGAGACTTGATGCTAATTTGCAATAATTGAACCATGCCGATTAGATTTGCAATTGAGACGTCTAGACTGTGATCAAACTGACTTTATTATCACCTGGAAGAAATAGGTTCTTGTTTATACTTCGCGATGGTAAGTCTAAGTTAATTCTTATTCATTTAAATCTTTTGTTTTTTTTTATAATGTGGCACTGGCACAATAACGTGGAGCTGGGCACAAGCAAAGAGGCCTATTCCCAGCAATGGGTGAAGTCGGACTTTGGATGATAATGATGATAACAGTGGCACTTTTAAAAGTATATATAGTTTTAGATATATTATGCAGATAGTGCATCATACTGATAGAGGAGCTCGTGGCTAAATGATAATAGCCACTCGGGTTGATCTTTAGGTTAAGCCGTGCTGGCCTAGGTTGGTCCGTGGATGGGTGACCACTCATATACATACCGAGTTTCCTCCATGCCTCGGAAAGCACGTTAAGCAGTTGGTCCCGGCTGTCATTTGTATATCTTTGACAATCGTTACAGGTAGTCAGTAGCCCAAAAAGTCTGACAACCAGTTTTACTAAGAGGTATCGTATTACCCAGCACTAACTGGGTTGTGGAGGCCAGATAGGTAGTCGCTCCATATAAAATACTGGTATTCAGCTGCATCCGGTTTTTACTGGAAGCCGACCCCAATATAGTTGGGAACAGGCTAGGCACATGATGCATCACACTGATGGAAAACAAATATGATGTCAACAGACCATCACTTTTTCATTTTTGAGAATATCAGTCTTCCATTTTACTGACGTTTTTGTCAACCCAACTGATCATACTCACCACAAGATGCCTTTACATTGACCATCATTTTTTTCAGTGTAAAGTTTTATACCTAAAACCTTGCAACATTACCGCACTATTTAATGTAAAGCTATACATGTATTTGCTATGTGGTCTGAGGTTTCATGGGGTGGCCGCGTTAATCGGACAAATTGATTGCAATTTGGAACCCAACCCCCATAATTACGAAATGTTATTTGCTACTGATGGCTATGGTAGCTTTCTTGTGGCGCAATTGTATTGGGAAACTGTCACTTTGATCTTTAATTATAAGACACAAAAGGATGTAGGTACAGTAGTTTTTAAGATGGTTTAGGAATAAAATTGATAATTTTATACAAATGTCACGGATTTTTTCAAAATCTTCAATTGAATTCAATTTCAATTCAATTTATTTAGGAACAATTCACACTGTTTTTGAAATCATAAATCTATTAAAAGTTACAACATTACATTACAAGCAAAAAATATAACAAATTTAAGATGTGGTTATGTCAAAAAAATAATAATCATAACAATTATGATTGTTGACATAACGGTCCCGCATGACGAGAACCTCGTGGAAGCCGAGAAAGATAAGCAAATCAAGTATCTTGACTTGACTCGCGAGGTTGTCGACATGTGGGATGTGGACTCAGTGATCATTGTGCCGATAGTCGTGTCAGCCTATGGCTTAAGGCCAAGAGCCTCGACCAATATCTGAGGAGGCTCTCGTTAGTCAGCTGGATCAAGGGCTTGATTCAGAAAGCGGTACTTCTGGACACGGCTCGTATTGTTAGGAGGTTCCTCTCTCTGCAGTCCTGACCGCCGGTAGCTTGGACCCTGTTCCCGATACCGGTGGGCTACAAATTTTAATATTTTTAAATGTTTTTTACATATTTTTTAAATTAGTATTTAAAAATGTATAAAATTTGTATAAATAGATGAATAATATCATGGAAATATAGAATAAAAGTTTGTAGTTTTTGTTGTAAGACCAAAGACATGCAAATATTTACGAACGATAAATCTCGTATGACTGAAAATAAATTCGGAACAATTGACATGCTAAATAAAAAAGTCTTGAATTAAGAGGTGGTCGACACGAATAATAAATAAAAATTAAACGAAAAAAAGAAAAATGAATTGATGAATGATGATGAATGAAATGATTACCGTCATAAAGACATTGTTGTAAGCAAAGAGCTACTAAAAAAATATGGATCGTTCCGAGGTTTTTATTTTTTTCTTTTGAGTTACGTAGAAAACGCGTCAATCCATCGTCGCCTTCAACAAATTATTTGCTATGACATCATTACTTTGCCTGAAAATACATGAAATATCTGTCGTGCAGCTGATGACGAGACCGGAATAAATGGTTAGAACATACAAGAACATAACATCACGCCTGTCACCCAAAGGGTTAGGCAGAGGTGTACCTCATAGTACACAATAGGATTGAATATTGATGCACCAGATGGCGGCACATTCGACACATAATTAATTTCTCAGTCACTTACGACGGGTTTGGGCATTGTTGTTATATTTACATAATTATATGCTACTGTTTGTCTAGTGCTGTTTGTGATGTGATGTTTTTTCTGTTTGAAATGTTTGTTTTTTATGTTTAAAAATATCAAGACGGCATAGAACATTTTTTTTCAGGTGTAAAAACTAATATTTGTTATGAAAATTTCTCTCTTTTTAAAATCTTTCAATAATAATGGGTGTTAGAAGACCCCTTAACGAAGGCGAAAGGCACTTGTTGTCCCAGTCATTGCGATTTTTTTGTCCTGGACCATACCTGGGAATGGGAATCTAGTTACGGAGATATTGGAGGTCAAAGTTCCAACTTTTTCACTAGTTTTTTTTTTAATGTTCTAGTTTTTGAGTTTATAACTTTACGTTAAATACCTCCATTACCAGTTTACAATTCAATACATCCATCAGCACAATGTTTTGAGTGCGTTGCATTAAGTTCTACCGTATAACGTGATTTAGCGTTGAGTTACTCAGTTGGATCTACAGAATGCTTAGTTGACGACTTCTTGAAGGTTTCGTTGGCACCTTGTATAACCATAGTCTTCACGTGCCTACGAATAAAGGATCAGCCAGACACAGGACGCTGACAAATTGTACTTATTCGAAATATTCGAAACCGCTTCCGCAATCTGTCCTTACCGATTTCACCTAACTTTGTCACTTTATTACTCTATCCACCACAACCAACCAACCAAACAAACCAACCAAACCAACCAAACCCAACCAAATGTCATTCGGAGGATTGTGGGAAGACAGCCGACTAGGTGGACAGACGATCTCATTCAAGTGGCCGGAAGAAACTGGATAGCCATGTCACAAAACCGCCAAAAGTGGAGAGATTTGGAAGAGACCTACACTCAGTATTTTGCGGTCAAAGGTTGAAGAAAGAAAGACAGAAAGAACCAACCAAAAACTTTCAGAGGTAAACAAATTCTTATTCATACAACGCATTACTTTCCACAAAACCACAATTAAACGTTTACCAATGTCTATTACTAATGTGAACAAGAACACACACACACGAACAGCTCTGAATGACTCGACCAACCGTTACCGACGAGCGGTCAATTGTTTGAGGATCTACAGTAGACGGTATGTTACATGAGTCAGGGTGTATGATTGACATGTATACGAGTCGGTTGCTTGCGGTTTTTGCTGGTCGTGGGAAAATGGTAGATATGTATGTATAGCTTATCTAAACCATGCGTGTTTTGTTGTCTTAAATGGTGTGTTTAAGAAAAATTATGTGTACTTTAAAGTGTGTAAAGAGAACGGTGTTTGTTATCAAAGCATGGTGTCGACCCGTCTTCGCGGAAATATTTTTTATCTATATTAACATAACAAGCTTTTAACTGTCGATATTCGGATAGCCGGGTTCGATAATTTTGCACTGTACGTAATTTTTCAGCGTAATTTATGAAAAATATGAATTTATAAATCCAGGTGAAATCAGCCAATCGAATCGAAAAAAAATCATCGACTCATTTTGTGCGACGCAAAATGAAATCCTTCCGAACTTCGAGCTAAATTCCATTTACTAAACTAGACCAGTTACACTCTCCAAGATCAATACCAAAACTTATTCAAACCTGATATAGGTACCTAAGTAGTGACAAAGACGTAAAGTATGACGCATTACACATGAATATATTTGTGTTAGTACATAATATGCAGGCTCATGCATTATGCATCGGAGATCATCGCGGTAAACGTTCAGATTAAAGTAGGCTTTACATGAACCGAGCGCCGGAGGGGGACCGGACCGGGACCGGAGGAGTCAGTGATTTAATTTGCTTGAAAATTGGGCTTTTTCAATGCGTCGCTGGGAGTAAAAATGCTATAAAACAGTAAGCTTTGGTTTTTAGCTACAATGACTTAATACGTAACGAATTGCACGATTGTTATGGTGTTTCATTAAGACAAAAATGGATTAGGTATTTGTTGGGTCACCTTCGAATTATTCTTAAGACTAAATTTTTAGACAACGCGGCAGAAGGAGATGGTGGAATGAGCTGGACTCTTTCTCAAAGGCCTACAATCGCACTAGATCCCAAAAATTAAGTAGGAAAGAGTGGCATTTTTCCTGCAGTGGGACAATATTACTGGGTTTTATAATAAAAATAATAAATTTTTAGATCAAGATAAAATGAGGACCATTTTAGATCACTGTCTTAAAAAAACTTTTCTTTCAAGAGCAATCTAACGTTGACCAACTACTCCCTACGACCGATGAACGTACCGGAGAAAACTAGCGGATTAAATAACCGCAACCGGACTGTACCAGTGGAAACTCCCCCTAACACATAGCATGCGTCGCTATGGAGAAACGCATCCGGTCATATTTCGACCGGTATTAAGAGTTATAGCCGCATTTTTATTCATAGAGCAATTTTAGAAATCCTTTCTTGGACACTCCTAGGATTTTAGGGGTTTCAAATGCAACCAACCCTTATTTGGGGGAGCAACTGACCTTTTATACCGGTCATAAAATGGGGTACGTAATGGCATTGCATATACATATTCGGATGACGCGAAATTTAAAGTGCTGTGCGTTTATCATGCTTAATGTGGTGGCACCTTTAAATGTGTTTTAGGATTACTTATTTTCTATTGCCTCGATGGTTCGATTCCCGGGTCAGGCAAAGGTTTTTCCATCAAGAATTTTCTCAGTAGCAGCCACGTAGTCTGGATTTGTGCCCGGTTGATGGCAATAGGCTCGCCCCATATAACAAGGGGCTTAACTGGCGAAAAGTGGGTGTACTATAATTAGGTACACCTCTGCCCAACCCTTAGGGAATTACAGGTGTGACGTTATGTTATGTATTTTCTGTGCGATAATATTCATGAAAACGGCCACCAAATTAAATCCAAAATGTACGACAAAAGTGTTCTCCTAGAAATATGGTTAAGAAATGAAGCTAGTACTCAGAGATTATCCGAGAGTTCTGAGAAAACCGCTGAAGGATCCTTCAATCTATTATTATGAAATCTAACTCTTGACTGAATAGTGGAATATTCTTAGCAAAGCAAAATACAAACTACTCGTAGATCTAAGTATTCCAACTTCAATAGCGATTTTCATTTGTAACATTTTACCGCATTGGAGAAATATTATTATCCGTCTGCGGAGGTACAACTTACGCAAGGAGATAAACAATTAATACTCTTTTGATCCTTTCTTAAACCACACTTGAACGTTCAAGCAATATAAATTGAAACTCCAATAAATGTTGAAAGTGCTTTCAGAATTAATCAAAATAACCCTTCGAACGGTTCGAAAACTTAACAGAGCCATCGAGATCTTAAATCGTTTAGAAGGGGCCCCATATTGAGTTATCCGGCGGTTAGACATAAGTAATAATGTATGGCAGGGGTGTGTAGTAACATCGGCTCTTCAGACCCCGATACCGGTTTGATAGAGACTGCCTCGATGAGAAAGGGTTAGTACCGATAGAATATTAGGTTGCTATTAATTTTGGAATGTCAATTATGTTAACAATGGATTTGACGTTTGAACTTGAAGTACAGTAAATCTTTAGAACAGTGTGTCGTGACGGCAAACTGACATAAACTCGAAGCGGTCATAGGTAGCATTCATGAATCATTTACAATACACAGTGTTGAAGACAGCATGTCGCCTAGGCCGTTGGGTAAAATGCAGATCTGTTTGAAGGTGAACTATAAAGAACAACACACAAAACTTCTTTTTTTAGTTTTAGTTGGTCAACTAAGAGGTAATTTAATGTAAGGTAATTTTTGTGACGTGTCCATTTCCACGTCAGGAACGCTTACTTTGATTTACTAACTCAATATAATGCCAAAATACCTCTGTTGACGCTACTAACCCTACGAGCAAGTATCGTGTATGCTTAGACCGTAAGTTATCGAGATGCGTTAAAGGCCCAGCCTCAGTAATTAATAATGATTGAAATACGATGCATATACGGAACACAGTTTAAGCATTAGTGGCCAGAACACATCGGGTTCGGTAATGTATTCGTTGGACGATCGCTCTTGATATAATTCAAAATGTAGGTACTATTTCTTCGGCTACCGTAGTTCAATAATGAAGACATTAATTTAGAAAACCATTACAAAAAGAACAAAATCAATGGGTTAGTGAAACTTATTTTTACCGAAGAATTTTCCTTATATTATAAAATAAACTTTTCTTCTGATTTCATGTTTTATTTTTTCCGTGTCTGTGTGTTTCGCATAGTAACTCTTCTACCTTAGTGAAAGAATAAGTTCTGAGTCGACTCAGTATAGACTGATATCGACAGGCTAAATAAATCTTTCCTTAACCAAAGTCCATCTAAATTATTGTGCAGACACACAAGCGAATGATGACTTAATACACAAATTAATACATTTTATTTTTGCACGACGCTTATTTCTTCTGCGAAGATATTAAAATTCTAAAAGAGGATCCTTTTTACGCATATTTTGCTAACTCATCAACCAAATTATACTGTGTGTGACACTAAAGTGTGAAGCATAGTGACGTGACAGGAAGACACGAAATTTCTGACATTCTACGAGATTTATGGTCAGATTTCAGTCATAAATTAAAGTTTTTACCCGATTGAATCCAACAGGAAGGGCTGTGAATCCCACGGGCTATGTACCTACTACCTATGTGAGACTGTTTCTTCCTACAGTCTAAACTACTGATTATTGTGTGGTACGTGTGAAATTATTTGTAAATTTACATTTTAATATTTATGTACATTCGTTTTGCATCATGATTGTTTTTTTACAAAACAAAAACACAAGTTTACCTACGACAACGACTACGACGACGACGACGACGACGACGACGACGACGACGACAACGACAACGACGACAACGACGACGACTATGTTTTATTCGGGTTTCAATTTGTTACACCAAACATATTAATTGTATTCTATTCACAGAGCAAACTGGTAACATTTCAAGCAAAAATTATAGTATTTTTTATCATTTTAATCCCAAGTCCATACAATAATATCCTAACAAAGTTCACTGGAGATTAACTGGATATAAATAACATAAATGTTATGTATATCCACGGGCATCACACACGTCATGAGCGATGTCGGTAACAATCTTAACCCACGACCTTGAGCACAAAAAGAAGACCTTCTGGTTTGTTTCCATGGAAACAGTCTTCCCAATTTACTGTAACAAGTACGTTTACCTACGAGGCACCTTCAGCGGTAACTTTTTTATTCATAATTTTCATGTCCGTAATCATTGCTCCGGAACCAGTCTTTTCTAATTTATGTTTTGGCTTGAAGGCATCTGAAGAGAAGAGATACTCTCGTTTCGAACGTTAATTGGCATAGAAAAACCATAGGTAATCAACAATACTTTACTAGAATTTTGGTGTAAATAAAGCCATATAAGGATTACCTTTCAAGGCTACTCGTACCTTAAATTCTAGGTAAAGCCCTACTTTGCCCTTTGTTATCGGTTGGCCTAGTGAACTCAGTACACATTTTGAAACTAGGCTGGTACTATTTTTGACAACTTCTTTGTCACCTTTGAATTTTTCCCTGCCTTTATTATTGAACTAGCTTTTGCCCGCGGCTTCGCCCGCGTGCAGTTCGGGAATTGCCCACGAGATCGAGATGAATACTTCTGGGATAATAAGTAATCTATATCTATCTATACCAGACTATAATCTATCTCTGTGCCAAGTTTCATCCAGATCTGTTCAGCCGTTCTGGCGTGATTGAGTTCAAACATCCATTCATTTTCTAATTCTTCATACGTAAGGGTATGAAGCCATTTATCCGTGATGATAATTCGACAGTCACGTAAAGTCAGTGGATTATATTGAGCTGTTTATTTACTCGATTTTACAAAGTGGAGCTGAGAAAGTGATATTGCCGCCGTACAACTTGAACTGTGGCAGATTTCACCTGGCAGACTCTGTCAGATCTAACGGTTTTGGCTAACGATAACAGGATCAAATGGAAGGTCCGAGTTTTCACGCAGCACCACAGTAAGAAGACAATGCGTGTGTAACTGGTTGGCAAATCGCAAAGAGCGTACAGTTCAGTAGTTGGAAATCGAACCGGTTTGTGAGTCATGACTTTAAGTACTGCCCTCTGTGCCCTTTCCAGACGGAGCTTTAAGCATTTCTCAGCCCCACCCCAAGCTGCAATACAATATTTTAGGATACAATGTTCCAGAGCGAAGTATAGTATTCGTAGTGTGACAAAATCAGCAGATGTTCGCAGGTTTTTAAAACCAAAGATTAATTTTCTGACCCTGGCTACCAGAGCCTCAATTTGCTCTTTCCATGTCAGCGTACTATCTATTATAACACCCAAGTATTTATTACTATGGGTGCGCGTAACTTAAGCACAAACGCTGCAATCATTCGATATTAAACCGCATTTATGGGCCGACAGGGTATAGAGAGAAGGAGGTTGGGAATCTTTACTTGGAGCAAATGTAATAAACTTTGTTTTTGACTACATTGAGGGTAAGAAGGTTTTTATTCAGCCATTTCATTGCAACAACCAGAGCGGACTCTGCATATGAGCTGGTTTTCAACCAATCTTTGCCATGAATGAGCATGACGGTATCGTCCGCGTAGGTTATAATTTTAGTGTTAGTTAGGGCCAGATTGCATAGGTCATTTATGTATATAAGAAGCAGGGTAGGTTCAAGGACACTACCCGCCGGGATTCCGTAGGTTAGGAATTGGTGTTTGCTAACGTGATTTCCTAGCTTTACGATTTCAGAACGCTCACTTAGACTCCTGTAACACCAATCCGTTACAACTTTTCAAGCAAAGAGGGGGGAACAGAGACTGTGTCAAAGGCTTTTGATTGGTGTAGGAAAATTGCAAATGTTTTGAGTTTACTCTTTATATTTTTTTTCTATGGTTCCGGTTACTTCTAGGATTGAGAGATATAAATGTAATATTAGTATTTAGGGTTCCGTACCTCAAAAGGAAAAACGGAACCCCTTATAGGATCACTCGCGTGTCTGGCAGTCTGTCCGTCTGTCTCAGCCAATTTACTCCGAAATTACCAGACCGATTGAATTGAAATTTGGTATACATTATGTAAGTCAGTGACCCAAAGACGGACGTGTAACGTAAATTAATGAATTCTAAACACGGCAGCCTCTTTTGGGTGGTAAATTAGAAAATGAAAAAAAGTTTTGTAAACTATATCGTGTAATATCAAAAACTGTGATACACGTGTCTCATAATTTTAATTGAAGAGTGAGTGTGTACACAAATTTTTGAGAAATTTCATGTCATTAAGACCAGCGGTTTAGGCTGCTCGTTGTTATATCAGTCAGTCAGCCAGAACTTTGAATTTTATATTGGGGGATGATTTTGGAAAAACAGTGATACACACCGAAGACTTTTAAGTCTATTGACACCGAGAATAAAAAGTTTCACAGAAAACTCAACACCCCATTTTAACCTCTTAGGGATGGAATTTCGAAAAACCCATTGGCGGATTAGTGGCGAAGGGTGAAAATTGAGTCAGGGGAAGCCGAAGAAAAAAATTAAAATTGGCATAGGTTTTTTCTTTCTTTTTTTTTCCTATGTTTATTTGGACCTCATGTTCGTTAAATCAGTATCCTCGAAAACCATGAAAATGATAACCCTGAAAAAAAACGAAAAAAAAATGGTTGGCCATTTCACATTCATTTTTTTTTTCATTTTTTGGTTGGACAACACTAACATAGCATATAAGCTCAATCTGTTACTAACCACTAACAACTTATGGACTGATGTAGGTCTGAAATAAAGATATATATATATATATTTATTTCTAATTTTCATTTTGACTTAATTTTCGTTATCAGTGACCTTGAAAACCATGAAAATGACATCCATGACGAAAAAACCGAATATTTTCGTCGGCGCCATCTTAGATTTTCAATTTGACCACATTTTCGTTATCAGCGACCCCTAAAACCACGAAAATGACACCCACGAAGAAAAAACCGAAAAGTCAGCGCCATCATGAATTTTCATTTTGACCACATTTTCGTTATCAGCGACCGCAAAATCCATGAAAATGACATCCATGACGAAAAAACCGAATATTTTCGTCGGCGCCATCTTGGATTTTCAATTTGACCACATCTTCGTTATCAGCGACCCCTTTTTTTTTTTTTTTTTTTTTTTTGGGGGGGGGGAAATCATCAAATGACTCCTCCCGCTCTGGGCGGAGCGGAAGGGAGTGTGAGACTCTTACTGACTAAAAACCACCCATGTTCCTTCATTGGCCCTTTATGTTCCAGGGCCGCGGTATCTCTTTCGAACAGTCCCGCAGCCCTGGCAGGCACTGGCCCTTGCGGGCCCCTCCCGTTTGCTGACAACTCTTTGAGGTGCGCGTGGAACACGAACGCGCCGTCGACACGGCCGAAAAGTCAGCGCCATCATGGATTTTCATTTTGACCACATTTTCGTTATCAGCGACCGCAAAATCCATGAAAATGACATCCATGACGAAAACACCGAATATTTTCGTCGGCGCCATCTTGGATTTTCAATTTGACCACATTTTCGTTATCAGCGACCCCTTAAACCACGAAAATGACACCCACGAAGAAAAAACCGAAAAGTCAGCGCCAACATGGATTTTCATTTTGACCACATTTTCGTTATCAGCGACCCCAAAATCCATGAAAATGACACCCATGGCGAAAAATCCGAAAATCTTCATCGGCGTCGTCTTGAATTTTCATTTTGACCACATTTTCGTCATTAGCAACCCCAAAAACCAGGAAAATGACACCCATGACGAAAAAAACCGAAAAAAAAGTAAAAAATAAAAGTGATAGTATCTCATTTAAATAAGTCAATAAAATAAAAAATCGAGTTGGTACAATATACGATATCGACCATTACTCATTCCATCTCGTTCTCCCCTACATGCTTTCTTTTTCTACCCCTGTTGTAACTCGATAATCTTCGGCTTACCGAGCTCCCTACAAAACAGTACTGCCAGCCACGAAGTCACGTGTGTGCGTCCATACGATTTTGGTTCTTAATTCTGACACAAGAGTACCGGCTTATTTGGCGCCACCTGTTGCTTTATTTGTTGACATAAAAAATGTTTTAATTTTTTTCAATCCTATGATGTATTAAATGGCTGTACTGTGATGTGATACCCACAGATGTATTTGTAATAGACTACTTGACTACAGCAGACACTTAGACACTACGTTTGAGTGCCTTGTACCCGAAGGGAAGCCGGCAGAAATCGGCTTCTTAGGTGCCTTCGGCCCTGATACCTACACTTCACAAAGAATTCACCCTTCAAATTACATGTCTTTAAGACCAGCGGTTTGGGCTGTGCGTTGATATATCAGTCAGCCAGGACTGAATTTTATATTGGGGGCTGATTTTGGAATATCTGTGATACACCCTTCTCATAATTTGAACTGAAGAGTATGAACACAAATTTTCAAGTCAACCGACACCGAGAATAAAAAGTTTCACAGAAAACTCAACACCCCATTTTACCCTTAGGGGTGGAACTTCGAAAAACCCTTTCTTAGTGGATATTTACTTTTCACAAAGAATACGACCTTCAAATTTCAGTTTTCTAGGACCAGTGGTTTGGGCTGTGCGTTGATATATCAGTCAGCCAGGACTTTGAATTTTATATTGGGGGATGATTTTGGAAAAACTGTAATACATGTTTCTCATAATTTTAACTGAAGAGTATGTAGACTTTCAAGTCAATCGACCCCGAGAATAATTAGTTTCACAGAAAATTAAAAACTCCATTTCACCCTCTTAGGGGTTGAATTTCGAAAAACGTTTTCTTAGTGGATATCTACTATTCACAAAGAATACACCCTTCAAATTTCAAGTCTATCGACACCGAGACTAAAAAGTTTCACAGAAAACTCAACACCCCATTTTATCCTCTTAGGGGTGGAATTTCGAAAAACCCTTTCTAAGTGGAAACTTGCTCTTCACAAAGAATACGCCCTCTAAATTTAATTTCTCTAGCACCAGCGGTTTGGGCTGTGCGTTGATATATCAACCAGCCAGGACTTTGAATTTTATATTGGGGGATAATTTTGGAAAAACTGTAATACATGTTTTTCATAATTTTAACTGAAGAGTATGTAGACTTTCAAGTCAATCGACCCCGAGAATAATTAGTTTCACAGAAAATTAAAAACTCCATTTCACCCTCTTAGGGGTTGAATTTCGAAAAACGTTTTCTTAGTGGATATCTACTATTCACAAAGAATACACCCTTCAAATTTCAAGTCTATCAACACCGAGACTAAAAAGTTTCACAGAAAACTCAACACCCCATTTTACCCTCTTAGGGGTGGAATTTCGAAAAACCCTTTCTTAGTGAATATCTACTCTTCACAAAGAATACGACCTCTAAATTTCATTTCTCTAGGACCAGCGGTTTGGGCTGTGCGTTGAATGTCAGTCAGGACTTTGAATTTTAAATTGGGGATGATTTTGGAAAAACTGTGATACACATTTATCATAATTGTAACTGAAGAGTATGTAGACTATCAAGTCAATCGACCCCGAGAATAAAAGGTTTACCGAAAATTCAACACCCCATTTCGCCCCTTTAGGGGTGGAATTTCGAAAAACCCTTTCTTAGTGGATATCTACTCTTCACAAAGAATACACCCTTTAAATTTCATGTCTTTAACACCAGCAGCTTAGGCTGTAAGTTGATATATCAGTCAGTCAGTCAGGACTTTGAATTTTATATTGGGGGATGATTTTGGAAAAACTTTGATACACGTTTCTCATAATTGTAACTGCAGGGTAGGTACACAAATTTTCAAGTACATCGACCGCGAGAATAAAAAGTTTCATAGAAAACTCAACACCCCATTTTACCCTCTTAGGGGTAGAATTTCGAAAAACCCTTTCTTAGTGGATACGTAGGTATCCACTAAGAAAGGGTTTTTCACAAAGAATACACCCTCCAAATTTCATTGCTCTAGAAGCAGCGGTTTGGGCTGTGCGTTGATATCTCAGTCAGTCAGTCAGGACTTTGAATTTTATATATATAGATAGATACCCGTAGTAAGATTAAAACTTCTGCATCTATACTACACCAAAACATAACACCGTATCAACATAACCGATAAGTCGACCATCTAACTGTACGACTCCGCACGAGCATCGCCGGTGGCCGCGGCATTCGATTGCGAACGGTTTCGGCATTCGTCGCGTACGCCGCCGACCTCGTGGGTACGCGATCCGAATTGTTTATCAAATGCAGGGGGGGATACATCGTACAAATGCTGTTTTGCAGAAGTAGAGGTGATTCATTTGTATATTGTATATGTTTTGAATGAGGAAAGTTAAGTCAAAATATCTCCAGTTTTGTCTTTTATAACCAATATTTCGAATGAAGCGACTGCCTGTCTGACCTTCACAACCCAGTTGCCGGTTAAAATGATAGCTACCAGCTACTTTCGACTAGCTGTTGACTACTATTGACGAATGTTACTTTTGGGCTTCTAACTTCCCCTAACTGCTACTGACAAAGATCTTCGAATGGCGGATGAGACCAATGGTCTAACCTGTTCTCCAGCACACGAAGGGGTCTCAATATATCATGGATGGTGGATCCATCCCCGGACCGACGTTGGCAAGCTTATTTTTATTTAACCTTCGATCATGGCCTCGATTTTTGGGGGACATCAATGGGTTTCTCGTTACTGATATGATGATGATTATTGAGTGTGGAAAAAAGAAAAAAATCAAGATGTTACAAATGATGTAGAAGATCTGTGTGCATGTCGAAATCAGATGGATACTGTCATACACAAAGTAATGACGCATCAATACATTAGTTGTTCAAATAGACCATCGTGTGGTGAGGAGTTGTATACGGAGAGCGAATACAAGGAATCACGGTTTTCCTTATACTTACTGCCAATCAAAATTCACGTCGTGGATATTTCTGGTGGGTACTTAGTCATCAGGTGAGAGCTCCATACTCGATGTGGAGTACTGACTCAACTTTATATTGGTATCTTATGCCTAATGTTGTATGCCCTTAGAATTTGTAATAAAGGTGTGGTCTCTTCAGTTCTTTGTTTAAATATCTTACTTTTTTTGGAGTGTTATTTGGAGAAACTGGCTGGCTGGTGATTTATTTACTGAGGGTTGAGACCAGTAGAGATCGTGTTGTGTTTTTACGACAACTGTCGAGGGGATTGATTAGACTGCCTGGTTGGTTTAGTGGTCGCAAGCGCCACTGTTGAGCAAGAGGTTCTGGGTTCGATTTTCAGGTCGGGCGAAGTGTTATTGGGTTTTTTCCATCACGAATTTATCAGTAGTAGCCACGGAGTCTGGATTTGTGCCCTATTGGTGGCAATAGGCTCGCCCCCTATTATGTGGGACTTAGACATAACTGGCGAAATGTGGGTGTACTATTAGGTACACCTCTGCCTAACTCTTCGGGGATTACACGGGGGGCTTGGTGTTATATTTATGTTTTGTTATGATTTGATAATAGTTAAATAAATTTTTGACTTCTCATTCATCTTATCATAGATACAATGTCACTTTTTCCAGGTTCTCTTGGAAAGGGAAAAATGGGTGAATTAAATTATACTACCATCATTTCTGTGTTATATTGGCAGGTGGCAGGTTGCCCTGCTCTATCATCTTCACTTATTTTCACTTAAGTATTTATATTATCAACATCTGCCTAGCCTTTTCCCAACTATGTATGTTTGGGTCAGCTATCAGTCTAACCGGATGCAGCTGAATACTATATTTTACATGGAACGACTGCCTATCTGACCTCTACAACCCAATTAGTACTGGGTAATACAATACCCCTTGGTAAGACTAGTTGTCAAACCCTTCGGGCCACTGACTACCTGTAACGACTGTCAAAGATCTATGAATGATAGCTGGGACCAACAGCTTAACATGCTTTCCAAGGCACTGAGGAAACTCGGTATGTAATGGGTCTTCATCCACCCACGGACCAACCTAGGCAAGCGCAGCTTAATCTAAAGATCGACCCGAGCGGCTGTTATTATTTAGCCTCAAACTTGAGTATTTGTATAATATGTAATGTTATTATTGAAAGGTTTATCGAAATATTTACGCGTAAGTTTGTTGAAGATACACCTATCTCAGAATGTAACTCAAAAAGATCCTAATTCCACACTTATTTTTCCATACCTAACCCAATTTCACTATCACCCATCCTTGAGTACCCGTAAATAAGTAACGAGAGGTGACCGCGACGCAATCCTTCAGGTGTTCCGATCCGTCGACGGCACGGGGCCGGCACAAGACCGGCACAGGACCGGCATGGGAGCCGTGTCACGATAAATATGTTATGATCTTGTTACGGACATCACTTGCAATATTAATGTGTTAATATGGCGGGAGAACCTGTTACTGGATGGATGATTTGGTTAATATGTGTGTGTTTGTCATGTTCTGTTTAGTGGCAAATGATTGGGGTTTTCTTAGCTGCAGATTTATTTTGATGAAGGTTTAGAGTCGAATATAAGATGTTTTGCATTGATTACTCGTGTTTCTATATATTTGTCAAGACTCCGCTGCAAAATTCCAATTTTAAGTATCGTGAAAAGTTTCATCTTTCACTACACGTTTCAAAATATTATGGTTGGAACAAAAAGAACATCCCCAAAATAGTACAGGATTAAAAGACGGATCAACATCCTTTATTACCAAAAACTGACTTACAAATTAATTATTTAGACTCCACTAACAAATCCGTACGTTCAACTTTCCTGCCTCGGGCGACCCACGCTCGGGTTTGTTCAGACCGAAAGAGTAGCATTACTTCGTAAAATGAAGTTAAATCAAGCAAACTACAATGTTTGTTAAACTTGAATTGAAAGCTTAATATTTAAGCTGTTATTTTGAGATACAAGATAAAATAAATTAAAAACAAATAAAAAATGACAACTAAAATTAAATTTTTATTCTTTATTAAAGGTCAATAAAGTAAAAACGTATTTCATAATCATCCCTTACAATACACTCACCTCCAAAAAAAAACTGAACTCAAAAACAGTTATTTTTAACCTCTCTGCCGAAAATCGGTGCGTTCACCTTAACTGCCTTCGGCGACACGCGTGTGGCGGATTGGGTCAGCCTGAAATATCAGTAGTTATTTGTGTTACTTCATTTATTTATGGCCCAAGTATGCTTTACAGATCACGGGGAAATGAAAAATGTGAGAGTTGGGATTAATCTTTTATTTAAAAGGCAGAAAATGAGAAAAAAATATTTGTGAATATTTTGCTGAAAACGATTCAGTAAGATTCATCAGCTCTTCTGAGGCCCA
The DNA here is from genome assembly GCA_950022335.1 of Eurois occulta. Classification (NCBI taxonomy): domain Eukaryota; kingdom Metazoa; phylum Arthropoda; class Insecta; order Lepidoptera; family Noctuidae; genus Eurois; species Eurois occulta. Next base: position 4,816,384 of record OX465486.1, read on the forward strand.
TTTACATCCTAGGAACCAATTTTTTTTTTTATCGAAAGCACAAAAGTCTATCCTATAGCGTTTTGCGACATCTACAACAAGATTGGAATAAAATCTTAGAACTATGTAAATACACTACAGTAAATATTACGTGCGAAACGAATGTTTTCAATGAATGAATGATACATTTATTCGCAAGAATATGGGATTATGGGTGGCTAACAAAAGTTCTTAAGATCAATGGGTTTCACTATATTCGGCATTACAGCCATACAAACATTTAGATTTTACATTTTGACTTATAGCATGCAGTTACACATTTAGTAATTAGAACATAACATAAAAATACGAATAATTTAAAAGTAAATATTAAAATAATAATTGCATAATTTAAATTAATATTACAATGCAATTAATACAATTATAATTTAATACAATTATATTCACTTAAAAATAATTTGGATTAAAAATAACGATAAATAAATATGAAAAATAAAAATAGCAAGAATATTGAAAATTTTTCAATATTATTTAAGTAATGTCAATAAGTAGATGTCACAATAATTATAGTAAATAAGTTTTACATTTAGTCAAAATATTCATTTCTCGAATAAGGATATCTCTCAGACAACCAGCTATAGGCTATAATACCCTTCTATTAAATTCTAAATCAATTTTAAAATAGTTCGAATTCACGTTACGTTTAGTGCACGGGTTCGTGCTAGGCCCACTGGGACTGGTAAAATCCGCCTGTGTACCACTAATTGCACATGAAGTTTAAATGAATATCTAAAGCTATTTACCTCCACCCCGATTGAAATTAGGTATTGCTGAATTCGAATATCGTCGGCTTACTGCAAGAACTCATTAATTGACAGTAACATAACTTTGGGAAATCATTTAATTATTTTTGATGTCATTATATAGAAACCCAAAATCTTAAGTGTACTCCTAGCTAACTATAACAATATTTCTCCAAAACAAAAAAACTGACACATGCAAGTGATTAAAAAAAAACGATCTCGACTTCAACTGCCGATTGCGACCCGACATTACCATTAATTAAGAGAGCGCAGTTAAAAATCGTGACTGCGTTGCGACTGTCGTAAAATATATCTTCCTTCTAAAACAAAACGATGTTTTGACGTATGCTCCCGCGCAACGTAGCCGACGCCGCCGAAATAGCCCGACTAATTACGATCGCAGTTCGTGTTGTTCTTATTATTTTTTGAATTATGAATGGTGGATGGTGCAGTGATTGGTGTCAGGATATGAGTGTGTAGTTACATTATGAGTCTGAGTGGTAAACTTAGAGATATATTGATCCTATAAGGGTAGGATTACTTGTTTTCGGAGTTGACCGATTTCGACTGTAAAATATTAAATTGCAAAACTATGTAAAAGATTACAGCGTATTTGTTAAGATAGATAGGGTATCATTTATTGCGAACCTTAATATTGTAACACTGCTCAATACGATACTAAAAATAAGATAGATATCTATTAATTTTAGAGATCAGATAGAGCTGCTATTTCTACTTGTTCTTGAGTTTATAGCGTTGACTTTAATTCTTAAGAAGACTAAACTTCTTTTTAAGAACAATTCAATCTCAATAGCCTAATATTCGAAGGTAAAAAACACATTAAGGACAGTGCCGCGGGTAGAGTGGGCGTAGGCGAGCGCGGTAGTGCGGCTCCGAGCAATAAGTTTAGACCTTAACTTAATCTTAGGATTTCTTTTTTCAAAATGTATGATTTTCACTTTGTGCAAATCACAAATGCATTGTAGAGCTTACGTGTGTGATATTTTTTTATTTTCAATTAATAAGATAGTATTCATCCATAGAAAAAGAGCTTTCTATTTGATCCTGAATTTATAGGTAACGTCGATTTTTAATAAGTTTTCAAATAACCCCAAAACTTGAAGCTAGCAATAAAAAAACACAGTATCTCATATACAACTCCGTTACTCCCAAATCCAGCATAACAGTTTCGCGAGTAGAGTGGGCGCAAGCGAGCGCGGCGGCGCGGCTCCGAGCAATTAATAAGTTTAGACCGGCGTCGAGACGGCCGGGGCCGGACGTCCGGCACGCGGCTGTCACATTGTTGTGTACTGCCGTACGGACGGCAGAATAGATTATAATGGAAATATTGTACGACTAGCACTTTATGGGATAAGCGTAGAATGTGTATTGAGAAAGAAGAGGTAATTAAGAGGAATTGCCGTGACGGTTTTAAAAACGTTAACGTTCGAATTTTAAAAAGTTCTTGTACGATTTTCAAAACATTCTGTTTTGATTCTAGAATCGATTTTAACCCTTAGCCACCTAACGTGTATTCTAGTAACACATCCACCTAACGTCGGTCATGGTGACCGATTGCGTATAAGTACTATTAAGAAGGTGAAAAGGTCATAATTTGGTAAAAGTCAAAACTACATCATATTTTTCAGTTGTTTTTATTTTAAATTGTTTTAACAAACTCTTCAAATTAACACTTTTTATTTTTTATTATGATTTATGAAAGTTGACTAACAAATATTTTAACAAACTATAGGTTTTTTAATTGAGCTGAGATCTAAGCAATAACAATAAATAAAACTACTTAGTTTTTAATTATTTTACTAACTTAAATATGTAACTTCTTATATTAAACTATCATTGGCATAATCAAATCACAATCATTACAAAATTACAGCCTCCAAACATTTACAATTTTTCTACAATTTCTCGGTCTAATGGTACATCTTCTACGTCACTGCAATCTTCATTTGGTATTTCCGGCACGTCCCTTTGATCCTCTGAATCTGAATCACACTCTTCCAACCATCTACTGATATTTTGATCACGGACAGACATAATAAACCTAAAAATTAACAAGAAAACGTTAACAAAAAAAGTAACGTAACATCCTAACGTCGGTCACCATGACCGCAAACGAAATATATTTACCTGAATTTTTTCACTGCGCGCACGTATTGCTTGGTCAAGCGCAGAGCGCAAACTGGAGAGGGAGGGGAAAAAGTACATGGAGTCACAGGCGTGTGGCCCGCGTAGAAACGGAAATATTTGAAAAAATATATCGCGTGGAGTCACTGTGACCGACGTTAGGTGGTTAAGGGTTAAAATTGAATTCTGTCATGATAAGTCTACGTTTCTATTTTAAACAGATTATAAATATTGTACGTACAACTGGTGTTACCAGAGACAATTATTAATTTGATACTGAGTGTTAGTTGATGGTGTTTCTTGCCACCGCCTGAGGGCGTTTGAAAGTAAGGATTTAAATTGAGAGCAGCAAACTATGGATCTACATTTATTTATTATAGTTCCCTTTTAAGGTCGATAAACGTAATAACTTCAATTTCAAGCCTCAGAGGTTTTGTATCTGATACTAACATAAACTTTACATTATTAAAACGACAGTGACTATTCTAGTCTTTTAATTTCCTCATACAGTCATCATCATCACCTGCCTAGCCTTTTCCCAACTATCTTGGGGTCAACTTCCATTCTAACCGGATGCAACTGAATACCACTTTACATGGAACGACTGCTTATCTGACCTCCACAACCCAGTTAGTATTGGGTAATACGATACCCATTTGCTTAGACTGGGTGTCAGACTGTAAGGCCATTTAATTAATTTAATTTCCTCATACACTAAGGTAGTACATACAAAAAAAAAACAACCGAAAGTTAGTTTTGCAACCTGCGCTGCTGACATTACATGTCTCAAAGAAGACAGCAGGGCAGTACTGGACACCAAACACGGTCGTGCTAACTCAATAAACAACAAGGTTGCTCATCTGTAATCCCATAAGGGTTAGGCAGAGGTGTACTTAACAGATTATCCACATTTTGCCAGTTATGTTTGAAGTTATTTGTAATAGGGGGAACCTAATGCCATCAACTGGGCACAAATCCAGACTCCGTGGCTACTACTGAGAATTTTCTGATGGAAAAACCCAATAGCACTTTGTCCGACCTGGGAATTGAACCCAGGACCTCACGCTCAGCACTCGTTCTTTCAACCACTAGACCAATAAAGCAATATAAATAAATCAATTCGTATGGAATTCTATTACACAAGTCTATAGAATAAATTAAATCTATCTTTAGAAATAGATTTAGATACTGAAAGTACCTCTGAATCTCTGTTTATCCTACTGAACTAGGCGCTACTCATATAACATCGCGCCTGTAATCCCCGAAGGGTTGGGCAGAGGCGTACCTATAAGTACACCTACATTTCGCCAGTTATGTTTGAGTTCCATGTAATAGGGGGCATCACACATCACATAACATAATCTTTGCAATGAATCATGTAAATTTTAATTTGTGTCCATTCTTTTATGGCTAGAAAAATTATTTTGTAATAAAAAAAGGTTTTGTTTATTTGCGTTGCTGTCGTTACTTAGCCTAGTGACAAGAGCCAATGGCATCACCCCGCGGCCTGTGGCCTGACTCCGGTACGCGGCAAGTCTTCACAAAGTTGTGGCTAAAAGTACTGTCTAATAATTAGTTTGTCATTTACAAAACTAGTGCAGTGAGCCTATGAAAACATACAAATGTTGACGTTAGTGCCTCTTAAAGATATTTCTTGTTTTCATTTACGAAAAACTCAGTTTTTGGAACGCTTTAATAGTATGTCAAATCAGCAGTTTGGTTGGTCATTTCGGATATCCAATAGGTACATCTAACTTTATATTAAGCGTAAAAAAGGAAAAAAAACCGCGACGTTATTTGTGTGCGGGAAACGAACAGTAAAAACTAAAATAGCTTCAGGCTGCACAAAATAACATGAACCTTTAAAATAGCTGTGAGCTTGAACGGTTACTGATGTGTTCATGTATAATTCAATGGTCAGTTAGTGCCCACATCACTCAATTACCTAGAACTAGTGTCAAACACGCGAACCGATATTTAACCTTTTTAGTTACTAATAATATTTTAATGTCATAATTGTCATTTAATAGTTAACACGATTTTACTGCGGTTTTCTATGATATAGCTAATTGGTACCTTGTTTAAAAATTAACCTTTATTTTGATTAAATAAATAAAAATATTAATTTTAATGAATACAATTTTTTACACAGGAACTCGTGGCTAAACAATGACAGCCGCTCGGGTCGATCTTTAGGTTAAGCTGCGCTTGCCTAGGTTGGTTCGTGGATGGGTGACTACCCATTGCATACCGAGTTTCCTCCGTGCCTCGGAAGGCACGTAAAGCTGTTGGTCCCGGCTGTCATTTTTAGAATTTTGACAGTCGTTACAGGTATTCAGTGGCTCGAAAGTCTGACAACCAGCCTTACCAAAGAATATCGTATTACCCAGAACTAACTGGGTTGTGGAGGTCAGACAGGCAGTCGCTCCACGTTAAATACTGGTATTCAGCTGCATCTGGTTAGACTAGAAGCCGACCCCAAAAATAGTTGGGGAAAGGCTAGGCATGACAAATATATACACAAACGTTTTTTACTTCTATTAAAGTATGATTGAATATACGAGTACAATTTGTAAAGTTCAATGTAACGCACTCAAAACATTGTGCTGATTCATTAAATAGTAAACGGATCATGGAGGTATTTAAAGTAAAGTTAGGACCTCAAAAACTAGTACCAGTATTTAACAAATACTCTTTGACTCCAATATCTTCATAACGTGAAGGTTTAGGTGTATGGTCCAGAACAAAAGAATGATCGCAATGACGGGAAAATCAGTGTCTTTCGACTTCGTTAAGGGTACTTTTACACCCGTTATAAGAATCAAGTAGAAACAAAAGTACCAAATAACACTCAGAATCCACTTACTTTTCAGTACCAGGATAATAATCTGTATTATAAATAGAAACCGGTACTGAAAATTTCGAAATACTAAGGTGAATAAAATTGCAACCCATAAACGTATACACATAAGAGCTAACCACAGTTCGCACTTATCTCCAACACTAACTTCAGGAACAGAATAAAACCAGAAACCCAAGGCCAGGGCATTTACCAAAGAGGTCACGTCTGAATAACTAATAATACGGTCACAAAACTATCCCTGTATAACTCACAAACAAACTTCCCTGATAAATCTCAACCAGATATCGTATAAAACAAATTTTTCCAACTTAATACATAATTCATACAAATACTGTATCGATAATCGGTTGGCTTGCTACCGGGGCTACCGGGCAGTATTTTCTTTGTGAACGCCTGAAGCCACGCAGATACGATGCTCGGCAGAAATAATAGGACAACTTTTATCAGTGGCAGAGACAAGCAAACCGAATGGTAGCTTATCGCAGAAATACTCTTTCAAATTACAGTGGTGGTGTAACTTTTTATCGGCCTGCCCCCGGCTTTGGACCTCATAATCAATAAGTGGCTACTGCTATCTAATGGTACTACTGCCAAGGAAGCAGTGTAAGTCTGGAATTGTTAGAAAGTTTTGAATGAGTTGGTTTTAAGGGACGGTTAAATGTGTTCTTTTGTTTTAAACTATTTACGATTTAAAGGTACTTCGAATCCTAAGCATCCATGTAACAATTAAAACTTTAATTTTCTTCGGATTTGCATAGTTAAGTTAGTTGTGTGCAAACTTAAACGCTTTCCGTATAATCTTCAAATATTATTTTACTGTAACAATTTTGTGCTCGGAATTCCCGAAACAAAATTTTAAAATATTAATCAAGAAGAACTATGATTAAGGCCTAACTTAATTCAACAGCGATTGTTCTAATCCCTGCCCGGTGTCCATAGCCATGCGATCCGAATCACACATATTTAACTAGTTATCTCCCAAGTGTCATACACACAAAACATTTTCCGGCTAAAACTGGGTTATCATAGTTCACAATGGGTCTGCTAGCCGCGACTCCATCTGATAGGCCTCTTGCCAGTTGCCTCAGACTTGGCTCACTAACAAATATGACTGGAAATACTCGGTAGGGTGACTATGTCTAAATATAGGGACCTGGTACTGGAAATAGTTGTTTAAGAAAGTTTTGTGTGGATTGATGATTTGGTTCATGGTGAAGCTGACGCAAATATTGTTGTAGTTGACAAACAGTTTCTTATGTCATTGTTTTTAGTGGTCATCGAAAACTAACTTGGCGGGAGTCTCAGCAGTTTCTGCAATTACTCTTTTGATGGAAACTATGTTAGAAGTAGCCTTTTGATGGTTTGCTGAATTACACACTGAATTATGTACCGGGCAAAGTAAATACAGTCTTGATAATTACATATTATGAATCTCATCTTTCTTTGCTCAGATACCTAAATTATATCGATTTTACAATGATTTTTGTTTGATTGCGATTCTTTTTCATAGATTATAATAATGTAGGTGCTTTTAGTTATTAGTATCGATTTTACAGTTACACACAGTACAATTTACAATTATTAAATAACAGAACAACTTTATTTACGAGTATATCTTGTTCGAGATATACAACCACAAAATTTAGTATATCCTTGTGAAACTTTGTGAATTATTGAATGGTCTTAAGTAAACAATGTGGGCGTCCTATAATATGATGTCTACCTCATTTCATTGAAGTAATAATCTCTTTAGTTTGAAAAATGAGTTTAGTTATCGAGAGTTAATTAGAGAAATTAGTAACAGATTATAAAGAAAATGTTTTATTATAATTAGTTTTTCTTTCGCTAGTTTAAAATAATAATCACATATTTGCTTTGAAATTAAAAATCTTTTATGTTTTTCATTACCGAAACTCAAGCTTCACCAACCAAACTGTCAAATTTGGGAAATATTATTTTCATTTTCACGTATACATACACGATTTCTGTATGGTAGCAAGTTGCTTCAAATTAGTTTGAGAACTTAGTTTATGTAACCAGATGCTGCAAGCAGAACAAAAATAAAGTACCTATCTAAGTATGTAAATGTAACTTCAACTTAAACTTAATCCTAACTCCGCACATGTCATGCTTGCAAGTGATTGCTCACTTAATTTAAACTTTGTTGCTTCTTCAGAAACATCAAACTAACAAATATATAAATACGGACAACAAACACTGACAGATTTTTTTCAGTAGCGTGAAGATGCGGCCAAACCGAGTGGACTGGAGACCGGATTGAGGACACCGGACTTACGATGGAACTGGCATTCCATTAATGAGATTAAGGAGGATCGCCACCCTGAAATGTGAACGTGCTCCTTGTTTGGAGTCCACCTTCTAGACTATTCTGTGGTAGTAAATACATAGGTAGCTGCGACCTCACCCATCCGGTCGGATTTTATAGCTATCAAAGCTGCGCTACGCTGAGCCCTAATTAATGGCACATTAATTTCCAATTTCCAACAACGTGAAACCATTTCTCGGTATGACTATCTTACTAATATTATAAACGCGAAAATTGGTGAGGATGGATGTTTGATACTCTTTCACGCAAAAACGCCTGAACGGATTTGGTTGAAATTTAGCACACAGATAGTTTATAACCTGGATTAACACATGAAATACTTTTTACCCCGGTAGTATGATCCCGTGGGACAATTATCGAACTCCAAGCGCGCTCCGTGGCCATAAGCTAGTAAAATATAATTGGATTGGAGTCACTTCGAAGGAAGATTCACAAAAAAAATGACAAATTTATTTAGGGGCTATCTACCCATATGTAAATAATAATAATTAATAGACCTAAAGTAAAAACAGTAGTCTTTGAATTTATGAGGTTTTAAACGAAGTAGCAACTAAATTATGTACCTATTTTCCTGTCTTGTAATCAACTCGAGAACATTAAATTAACAGTACCTACTTACTCTACATTAAGCTAAAACGTTTCGTAATACATAAGTACAAGACACCAATTTATTTGTCAATTATTGTGACCACATCTGCAATTCGTAGGCACATATTCATTAAATGTATTGGCTGGTAATCTAAATAGCTTTCATTAGGCGTTTTGTCGCAATGTCTGGTAGACCCTCTTCCAATTATCGTTAAACACTTAACAGTATAAAATGGATTGGATGTTCTTGATGGATATTTTACCACTTTACTTCTGGGGGTGAGCGTATTTCCACACAAATCTAGACTCCATGGCTGCTACTAAGGAATTCCTGATGAAAAAACCCAAAAACACTTTTACCGACCAATCGGTAAAAGTGTTTTGCGGCAATCGCGCTTGCGACCTCTAGATCAAGAAGGCATGTGACACCTATGAGAAATTTACAGAACAATAAATTTGACCTTCAGTTGACGGAAATTCAGCTAACTTAATATAATATTACAAACATGACAAAATTTGAAGACGTTTCAAAGTAAACATGCCGTCGATAATTTCCTGAAGACTTTCATGGTATCCCTACTGGAATACTTCCTACTTGGAAGAGGGCGTTATACCAGCACACTCTTTTAATAGGTCCGGTTTTCGCTCAACTACTAAATACGCAGTAAGAAGTGGTTGCCAAATTGGTTTCTACTAGTTACAGCTGCCATTTGCAATCTAAAAGATTTGTACCGCTCTTAGATTTTATTTTATTGATGCTGTGGGATTCTATTAAAGAGCTTTTCCTTTTATTAGAGTAATAACCACTGGGATTGTAGTTAAATCTAATATTCTGTAATTTTTTCAGCTACTTTGGTAGCACTAAACCCACTATTTTCATATTGTTTCTCAGTGGTATTTTTGCGATCAATTTGATAGTTATATATCAATTTTTGTTATTTAACTGTAACAAAATTGACTAACAGTCATTTTAGTAGATATTATCAACCACAGAGTTATCTCAATATTGATAACGACAGTCCCATGGTTGTCCCATCCTTATGCATATCAGGGCCGGCAGTCTCGACATAGATACCGACACTTTCGCAAACTTTCGATCGCTTAATAATAACAGAAAAAATCGGTTGCAATAACGTTGCTTGCGAGAAACGCATCTTGGATGTTGAGACTTGCATTTCTTGCAAGCAACGTTATGTACGATGTTTTTTTCTGTTATTATTAAGCGATCAAACAGACTGTCGGTATCTATGTCGCAAACTTTCGATCGCTTATTATGAACGAAAAATTCGGTTGCAATAACGGTGTTTGCGAGAAACGCATCTTTAATGTTGAGACTTGCATTCCTCGTTCCCAGGGCCGCTGTAAGAGCTAAGAACTTCATGTACCTACCATATTTGATGCAATAAATGAATTGAATTGAATTTAAGCGTTTTAAAATTTCCTTGAAAAGGCTGTGAGCACTCGGACCCCACGGCCCTAGAGTTTCAACCACAAACGGCTCGATAATATCGTTACCAATAAGGCTACTATATTTACGCCACTTGAGGTCCGCAGCCGCAGCGGCAGCTAAGCACAGCACGATGAGCTAGGAAGATGGGATGACGCAAGAGTATCGACTGTTATCTGAATAGTTTATTATAATCCTAAGTAGATACACTCGTAAGTTTCCTGTTATATTTGGTTTTCCGTATTTGGCTTCCGAACATCAGATGGCAGTCAAGGGCAACAAAATGCAGGTAACAGTGCAGTAGAGGCTGACAGTAGTCTCATATTGATTAACAGTTTAAAAATACACATATAAAATGTGTTATATATTATTTGCATCAGGCCCAGAGTAAAGTATCACAATCAGTGCACTGAAAAAAGCTTGCAAGAAAAACATTTATAAAAGGTGTAAACGGACCCTTAACAAAGCCGTCAACCAAGCATTCTGTACATCATACTAAGTAACTCTACGCAAAAAATATTGCTGGGTAACGAATTTCGGCTTCATTATGGGTATTTTTACACAAATTATAATATGACATAGAAACATTCAATTGCGGAAAACCCTTAAGCGTCACTAAAGTTTCAGTTACCTAAGGTAAGGACATCTCATTGCTTGTGCACACAGGTACGAGCCGTATTGGCAGAGTTGACGTCTGGCGAACTTAGAATCAGGAACTGCACGCATATTGGAAACCAGTTGGTTATTTGCATAGGTGCATATTGGACTATTGGTACGATCTATTCTATACTAATATTATGAACTGCTTCCTTGGTCTGGTGGCCGCAAGCGCGACACTGAGCGTGAGGTCCTGGGTTCGATTCCCAGTTCGGGTAAAGTATTATCGGAATTTTTCATAAATATTTTCTCAGTAGCAGCCACGGAGTCTGGATTTGTGCCCGGTTGATGGCAACAGGCTCGCCCCCTATAACATGGGACTTAAACATAACTGGCGAAATGTTAGGTGTACTGTTAAGTACATCTCTGCCTAACCCTTCGGGGATTACAGGTGTGATGTTATGTAGGTATGTGTTAATATAAGCAGAAGTAACTCTGTTAATATCTCTGTCTGTTACCTTTACATGCTCTAAGAGCTGTACGGATTTGGATGAGTAGTAGATGACGGGTGAAGAAGAGTATTCTATGAATCATCATCTGCCTAGCCCTTTCCGAACTATGTTGGGGTCGGCTTCCATTGGATGCAGCTACATAACAGTATTTAAAAAAGAGCAAAAGTCAAGGTCAAAGCATTTATTTCAATCAGACCATTACAAGCACTTTTGAAAGTAAAAAACAAAAAAGCTTAGCTACAGTCACAGTCACAAGGCATAATAACTTGCGAAAGTACTGCCACTGCCTATCTGACCTCCACAACCTTTTATTACAGAATAATAATAAGATACCCATCGGTAAGACTGGTTGTCAGACTTTCGGGCCGATATCGATTGTCATATGACCAATGACTGTTGAAACCGATGGCTTAACGTGCTTTCCGAGGCACGGCAGAAACTCGGTATGTAATGAATGATCACTTATTCACGGACCGACCTTGGCAAACGCGGCTTAACCTTGAAGATTGATCCATGCGGCTGTTATTATTTAGCCACGAGCTACTCTAGAAGAGCACGTCATGAAACACAAAAGTGCAGTGTAAACAAACAAACAAAACAACAAACAAACAAAAAAACACAAACACACAAAACAAAAAACAAAACACGACAAATCACGTTGGTACCTACTCATGTACGCCTTTTGCCTTATTACTTATGAATTTTCCAGTGTATAGAAAAAAAGAGTACGGAAATATAACCAATCACTTTGCACGAACGATCGTCCAGCTATAATAGACTTTCTATCTTACTACTTTCCAAGGCAATAAGATACCGATTATCATATTTTAAATTGTTTCTATACTCGAACTGTAATAAGTCATAGTTTATTTTGACAAGTCCTTCGTATTTTCCACCAGAAAATCTACCTAAGTTGGTTCAAAACGCAAGCCTTCAGAACGGTTGATAGGGAGTGTGTACAAACTTATTTATACGTCGCGCGCAACTACGGCGGAGTGTCTGGCGTTATGGGGTGCCGAGTGCTTGCTACTGTGCTGCCTTTGCACTACTCTCCTGTTTTCTTGCAAGTGCACTTGGGGCAGGTAAAACGCGTTAATAATGTGACAATAATAAAAAAAAACAATTCAAGGAAATAGGTTTGCTGTAAGAAAACCCAATTCTGGGTTAAGCTCGCCATTGTACATAAGCTACATTATTGCAATTTGTATGTAAATTTGTTATTTTGTGTGCAATAAATAATATCAATAAGAATAAGAAATCACAGTATTACAGTGCTCTGCTGTTCCCTTTTCTAATTACTTACATAACTATAAAAAAGAACCTATTGTATAGCATCTACGAGTGATGATTGCTATGAATACACCAAGATACTGTATAGTATACTGCCGCTGTTAGTACTTCTACCACCTTCCTGACTCTTCATTTACTTGTACCCTGTTCAGACACAGGAAAAGAAATACTCATTACCATGTTATACGCTTAAGTGGCTGCAGTCCTTACATCGATTCTGTTGTGTCTCTATGCCAATAAGCTTTATTATGTCCTGAAAACCGAATCCTAAATTCGACTAAAAATCCTAAATTTTTAAGCACACAATTGGATGGATTTTACGGACTTAGTTTAAAAGGTGTTAACTGCTCATATTTCATTCAGGACAGTAACTGGCCCAAGCCAACTCCCCAGTTACAACGGTACACGGGACGCGTGTCTCGTCACTCAGTGGTACTCAATAATGTATATGCAGACTGAATCGCGCGGCCTACGATCCCCTTCCAGCTCAAAAAATGCCACTTTGACACACTGGCCATGTAAACAAATACCTGATGAAATGGATTGATTAGGTACCTGGTGATTTTTGTTGAGAAATGAAATGGCTGGTTTGATTTAGGGTAGTACGCTAAAATGTAATATTTTAGGAGAGGTGCTGAATAGGGTTATATTGGCACAGGTATGTCAGTACCTACAAGTAGGTAAAAATGCACGGTATATACACAGATATAAGTATAGAGGCCTAACATACATAACCAATTTATATGTTCATGTTTCTGTTTTACGGATTTTGCTGTGATTCAACTGTTGTTTTATTATTTGCATGATCCTTGTGCATAAACTAACATTATTTTAAAAACGTATACAGATCTATACTAACATTATAAAGCTGAATCTTAGGAACTACTGGTTTGAATTTAAAAAAAAAATATTTTAGTGTTGGATAGCCTATTTATCGAGAAAGGCTTTAAGCTATGTAATATAACGCTACGACCAATAGGAGCGGAGCAGCAAAGAAAAATGTTGCAAAAGTAGGGAAAATTTATTCCCTTTGAGAGCTTCCGTTGCGTGCGCTGCGTAAACGGTTAAAGTTACGTAACAATTATGTATGACGGAATTGTTTCTCTTAAAATGTTCTAAAAAAATATGTAATAGCATATAGGTATATATGGCCACTATAACCTTTTCTACGGGCATGAAATTGTTCTAAAATAATGCATTATTTGCGAAGGTGTTTTTATAAACATGGGAGGTTAGTCATGACAAGTATTTAATTTTGAACAAATTTACCCTCATCATTTAATTTCAATGACTATCTTAGGAAATATCACAGTTTTATGTGACGCAGACGAAGTTGCGCGGGCCAGCTTGTGTTATAATAATCACAAAACACCCCAAACATTCAAAATAATTTTAAGAGATCCCCTCACACAATGCAAGTTTAAAATATAAACTGACAATATAAATTCCTAAACCTATGAAAAAAACATTTATCACTTTCCCACTTATGACATATTCTAAAGACTCTCAACACCATAATAATCACACGCACTGAAATATAACCTTGAACCTGGCAAAGGTACTTTTCGCACCCACTCGGCGGCACTACGGCCGTCTGAAGTAGTCTGGCGAGACACCAAGGGTTCCTGGCACTCCTTGTACCAGGAGTTCGGAAAGATAGGACACGACACGCAATGGTGTAAAGGTTTTAGTGACTGGTATAATGTTGAGAAAAACAAATATTTTGTTGTAAAAGCCAGTGGGAAAAGTCTACCAAGTAAGTAAGTGATGACTGCCTCGTGTGTCCAGTGGTATCAAGAGCGAAGGAAAGGAGCAAGAAATCGAACCAATCGTCCTGGGTTCGATTCCCGGGTCGGCAAAGTGTTATTGAATTTTTCCATCAGGAATTTCTCAGTAGCAGCCACGGAGTCTAGATTTGTGCCCGATTAATGGCAATAGGCTCGCCCTCTATTACATGGGACTTAAACATAACTAGCGAAATGTAGGTGTACTTGTTAGGAACACCTCTGTCTAATCCTTCGGGAATTACAAGGCGTTATGAAATGTAAATGATATGTAGTGAAAAATTCATGACTCGTCTGCGTCTGTATGCAAGAGGAAGGTGTGTGATACCTACTGTCATACAATTCTTCTCAAGTTGTGGGCTCGACACCAGAAGAATCTTATGAGAGGTTGGCAAAGCCAATTTTTCAAATCTGAATGCGGTTTAAACCTCCAACGTCTGGGATTGCAAGCTATATTCCCTCAAAATGTATCTATGTAAAATGCGTTAAGCATTAGGTATGTGTAAAGCTGAGCTGTGTGAAAGCTTATTCGAGACAAGTGTTTATAATTATAAAATTTAATAACCCCGTATTCTCTAGAGTGTTCTCAAACTAAACTCTATTTCAGCGATTAGTAATTAATTAGTGTTATAAATTCTATACGTGTAACAGCTTGTCTTCATTATTAGGATTAAGATTATATTCAAACAGTTACTAATTAAACGACTAACAATAATTTATCTGTCGATTATCAAGGTTACACTAGTGTTAGAAACGTGGTTCACGTAATAATTTCAAATTAAAGTGTTTTGAGAGCAGCGGTGGCGGCCCCGACTTACACACAGTAAGTCGTGGGTTTGAACCCCGGCAGGCGCATTACTTTGTATAATTTATTTCATCACCACTGCTCTCACAACGGTGAAGGAAAACATCGTGAAGAAACCGGCATGTCCTAGAACCAAAAATTCGAAGACATGTGACATCTACCAACCCGCACTGGGCCCGCGTGGTGGATTATAGCCCATTCCCTCTCTAGAGAGGAGGCCGTGTGTCCCAGCAGTGGGATCATAATAGGCTTCTAAAGTGTTTTTGTTCATTTCATATTAAAAATAATATGAAATGAACAAAAACACTAATAATTTCCTCGGAACCATTTCCGGGATATTGAATGAAATTAAAGATATCAAATTGCTTAATATAAAGTAAAACTCAGAATAATTTTAAGAAACCTTGTAGACAATAAATTCGCAAAACTCAAACCTATTTACAGCGTAATTTAGTCCAATATAGCTTAAAATTATATCCCTAGGTATCCTAAATTGAAGGACTTATTTCCGTCCGTTTACCCTTCGTTTAGGGGCTGTTTAGGACGTGACTGCCTACCATTTGCACCCTCCACCCTCACCTGGTAGACACCCCTTATTCAGTTTGCAGATTCTATTCATGATTTTAGGTTCGTGATACACGTAGTTGGGTGAAATATTTTGGATTGGCAGCAATAAACGAAAAGTGGTGAAGGGTTTCACGCGCAAGCATTTTCGGGAATTGAAGTCGTGTGTAGGAAGTATTATTTTCAATTACGAGAAGGTACTAAGAAGACTGAACTGACGAGTACTTACTCAAAAGGTATTGAAATTAGTTTTGGAAATAATAAAAATAAGCAACGCCGCCAGTCTCTTGGGCACATTACCAGCTGACAGCGTTGAGGAGGAGTTTTTAGATCCCCTTTTAAAGTTTGTTGTTAGTTTATTTAATAGTTGTTAATTAATAATGTATGTATATAGTTAGTTTACTCTACTTAATAAAACAGAAATGGATCACAAAAAAGAAAATTATCAACAAAGTTAGTCGGTAGGTTAGAAACTCCACGATTGATATGTAGGTAACACCGTTCATCTGTATCTCATACACGCTGACTGTCAAACTAGTTTTTCTTTCAAGACACCAGCTGCTCTAGTGTAGCTCACCAGTTACTTACAATACTTGTACTCTCAAAATGCGATAAGAACAGTTTAGAGGGATATTATGGTCAAGACTGCATTTTCAACATCAAACTGTCTCGTGGTTATCTAGTGACGTAATTAGTAATTAGTAAACTAATTTCCACTCAGTAAAACCTACCTATCTTTGTATAGCGCATCTTTTACTACCCTCAGGGCGGTCTACCCCTGTAATTGTGACAACATATTGCCGTGAATTGTGTGAAATCGACCAAACCGCTCGTCTAGGCGGGACCTTGCCGGCGAAGCGTGATGGCATAGGTAACGGGGAATATCAGGTACTCGTGAACGCGTGTCTAATTTTTATTAGGGAGGTAGAAAGGGAGGTTTTTGAGAGTTTTGATGTTTGCAATTAAAACACTGAAAACGATGACAAAGACAAATGATATTATAAATAAACAGAAGTGTTTTTGAGTGATAGAAAGTTGCCCTTACAAATGAAGATTGGTAAATTAATGGTTCACTAAATAACAATTTTCCTTAGTTTGCGTATGTTTTTTCCTACTGTGTTTGAGTTGGCTTCCAGACTGACCTTTTGTGGCCCATTATACCCGTGTTTTGAATGACTGATTCCGGTTCAACATTATCATCAATATAAAATGTTGCAACATTGACATTTGCTGTTGACGCAAATAATAACAACATAATAATTAGTACCTACTTGCCTTTCTGCCAATATCTATACTTATATTAAAGGTATTTAAACCAATACTGTCACTTACGGGATGTCTAAGTGATTGCATGTTGTGCGTCTTGATCGCGGGTTGACAACCCGCAATCATGGCGATTGCAACAGCGGGAGCTCAAAATAATGAACAATCACGGAAGATAAACTGAGAAATCTTAAAAAAGTGTTTGAAGTAATATTTGTTTGAAAGTTTGTATGTAAGGCGTAATCTCCGGAACTGATGAACCATTTCTAAAAAATCGTTCACTGGCAGAAAGCTTCATTATTCGTGGGTGCTATAGAAAATAAATTATATTTATATCATGCATATTAGCCGAGCTATCACAATTTTTGCGGGCGAAGTCGCGGGCGAAGTGCTAGTATTAAAATAAATTTGTCAAAAACTTACCTTGGGTATACAGCATACTATTCGCACCAGGAAGTTTCCATTCCCCTTTTCTCGTTTTAATCATTCATACAGCACTCACCTGAATGAAAGAAAAAATAATTAGACTCATGTTTGTTTATAATGTGGTTTAAAAATATGTACCTACATGATAATTAAACTGTCGTAAAAGGTAGTTTTTTTTGTAATGGTTTCGAAATATTCACTCTTTTTCTTTGAAGAAAGCGAAAACTCTTTTTAAACTTTTAGTTTGAGTACAGAAAACTAACATTCATAAAACAAAACAATGTGACTTTGACTTTCAGATAATTTATCAAAAAGAGAATTAAACCTGAATCTCAGAAAGAGAGCGCTTTAATTTTCTCAATCATTCTAGTTATACCAAGGATTAACTTAAATAGTTCGCAAGTAGCTTCAGCAGAGGCAGTAAATTGGACGGGATTGTTACACAGTTTGCGCCAAACGAACCTCACTAAATTATTTAACAGACTAGTCAAAATTCAACACAGATTGTATAAAGCAAATATTACAATGAATGTTGCTGTTAAATGCACGGAGGCTGCTGTAGGGATGGGCAAAATGTTGTAATTATTATCGATAAAAATTTATCACTGAAGCAACACATTTTGTTAAAACATTTTTTTCGTCAATTCTTGGATTTTTTGATTCGATGAACTTTGAAGAAATCATAGTATTATGTAGAAGTAATTTAAAAGGTGGCTGGGTCACACTGGATGCAGAAGAAACGGTGTTGTGGCGAAGCTTGAGAGAGGTCTATATCCAGCATTGGACCATACTAATTACGTTCATACAGATGAAGACTAATCTAACAAATGTAATGTACTGATAATTAAAATATCGGAAAAGCTCAATCGCTTTATCGATTTAAACAAAATAATTTTACTGACTACGTACCAGAACCAAATTTTACCAGGTAAATTCGACAACTTCCAACTTTTGGAAAAATAATACAGCCAATGAAATCAACCAATGATCGAGTAGCTGGAAATGTCAACCGCGTCAATACAGATGTTTTTTGGTGGCAAACAACAATCGACAAGCCAAATTCTCTTGTCTGCCCACACTGGCGTGCACACAAACAAACAGGTGTTCCCGAGCCAAGTGGAATGCATAAATATCGCAAAACACAAAGTTATCGATGCCACTAAGCCGCCTTTATTGACTACGTTTCCCTACACTAGCGAAACAGCTGAACAACAACTCTTGTCACCCAATTTTAGACTTCAACACTGGAGTGTAGAGTATAGTTTGTGTTGTGAGTGTGATCAAGGATGTTCCTTTAGTGTTAGACAAACTTCGGTTTTGCAATAATGATAGCATGACAGCAACGGTGTGTATAAAGTGCGTTTCATATAGTAAATCGATACGGGGGCTTCGACGCCGAATACAAACTAGTGTTAAGTACTGGGATCACTGATTTGTGGCGCGGAAAATACTGATTCTAAATTCCAACGGACGCGGTCGGTCAATGCGAAAATTGAATGAGCTGTTAATGGGTACATTTTTCGAAAATCCGTGGCTAGTGATCTGGAAACACACATTGAAAAAAATACGTTTATTTCTTTCTATCTTAACATTGAAACGTTTTCATCATCGTCTGCCTAGCTTTTTCCCAACTACATATTTTGGGATCGGCTTCCAGTCTAACCGGATGCAGCTGAATACCAGTATTTTACATGGAGCGACTGCCTATCTAACCTCCACAACCCAGTTAGTACTGTGTAATACGATATCCTTGGTAAGACTGGTTGTCAGATTTTCGGGCCACTGGCTACCTGTGACGACTGTCAAATATCTACAAATGACAGCCGGGACCAACGGCTTGACGTGCTTTCCGTGGCACGGAGGAAACTCGGTATGTAATGGGTGGTCACCCATCCACAGACCAACCTAGCCAAGCACGGCTTAACCTAAACATCGACCCGAGCGGCTGTTATTATTTAACCACGAGCTCCTCCATAGAAACGTTTGAAACGTTTTCATAGTAAGTCATATTTTTTTTTTGTTTAAATCTACGCCATCAGAATTTTTGCATCTCATTCTTATTTTGATTTGTTTGGTCAAAAAACAAAATGAAAACTAAAATATATCTACTTATCAAGTCCAAATTCTTAATAATACAAGTTACTCTAAAATTAACTAAGCCAAAAATAGGTTTGAAGATTTCCTTCGTAATTTTCGAAAGTGAATTCATGAAAACTCGAATGCCTTTTGTGCTGCACTTTCTAGTATCAGACATGGTAGAAATAATCCGATTATAAATATATACTGCTGTCTCTGAGAACGACTATAGTAAGTAATTGCTTCTTTTATTACGAAATAACAACTTGATCTTTTGTTTTCAAGTGGTTGTCTTTGATTCGGTTATGTTCCTTTTGTTTCCTGGTTTGGTTTAACTCTTTACTTTGATTGTTATTTTATTGATTGGTTTGTTCTACATTTATTACTTAGTAACTGTTTGTAAAGTCTATAATGTTACTAAGGAATAGGTTAATTTTTGGACAAACATTGTTATCAATATGATGTGGTTAAGTATGGTCCTGTAGATCCTGCTACACACACAGAATACATCAACAGAAAAAACTTTTTAGAATATTTTAGTTCGGTGTTCTATTGTTTTTTGGATTCGTAGGACGGCAAGTGTTATAAGGTTTTTCTATCAATAATTTCTCAGTACGAACCTGGAATCATAATTTGTGCCCAGTTGAAGATAGTAGGCTCGTCTCGTGACATGGTACTACAATGACTGGCAAAAATGTTTCATAAATATTGAGTACCGAATAATTGAAATTCATTTCTATTTAATCATGCGCAGTTCCTGGTAACCTAATCAAAAACTGTTTCTGTGTTACCATTTTACTACAAAACTAAACATCCCAAAGAAAATGAACTCCATAAATATATACAAGATATTACCGAAACACATTCATTAAGATAACAATCTCGGCGCCTCCGACGCCAATCTAAGTTTGCTCTACTCTTCATAACGACGCCAACCTCTGGCAATTTGAAGGAACATTGTGGTGCTATAGGTAGGTTCACGGTTTTGTGGAGGACTGAGGCTGTAACACGAGCGCGCGGTGAAAAAGTAAATACGTCGATTTAAAACTCAAAACCGACCAAGCGCGAGTTGGACTCGCGCACCGAGGGTTCCTTATAAACTTGTAGGTATTGTGTTATTAAACTACATATTTACGGTTTTAGATTTTTTCCTTTACATGTGCTGTAAGGCACTGCTTCTTGCAAAATTTCATGATTCTAGGTCAGCGGGAGGTACCCTATTCATTTTGATTCCATTGCGAGTATCGAAATATACGTTTTTTGCAGCATTAACGGTCGTATCTTTTTTTACGCTAACTTAGAAGTTTGATTTTTTCACAGCTTCAAATGACTATAGACTTGAGTATATGGTTTTAATTTCAACTCGATACCTCCACGCGTTCCCGAGTTAAAGTAAGGATTCTGTTTTTTTCCTTTTGAGGTACGGAAAGCTAAAAATACTCGTTTATTGTCATACATTTTAGAATTTAGTCATATAACTGCTTTAACATAATTGTAATTTCGATTAAAAACACGACGTATTTACGTAACGTTTACACGCTCATGCGTGGGCCCCTGAATTAAAAACAGTGAATACGGAGTGTCTAGAGTAAAAATTTGGATGGAGTTAATGAATTTCACGTTCGTTTTTCAGGATTTATATGAATTAAAGTTTAAAAAGTCAGACTTCCTCAACTTTCAAATCTATGAAATCAGTCTCTTCTCTTGGGGTATAACGCCATGTAACCTTAATCTGCCACTTCGAAACATAAGTAAATGGAGAACTATGTAGATCTCCTTACTACAAGGTGCAAAAATGTTCCCTAGAAATGATCTCCAACCAATGGTGATTAGCCAAAG
Organism: Eurois occulta; assembly: GCA_950022335.1. Lineage (NCBI taxonomy): Eukaryota > Metazoa > Arthropoda > Insecta > Lepidoptera > Noctuidae > Eurois > Eurois occulta. The sequence continues at coordinate 4,837,712 of OX465486.1, forward strand.
AGCTCGGTTTAATGTAGCAGGTAAATAATAGTGTCATTAATACTATCTGGACATTTCAGCATAAAATAAACACAATCAGAATTCGAAATCATAAGATGACCCAAAGTGCTTACCCAGAATTACTTATATAAATTTGTTAAAACTATTTGACTGTCTCGTAGCTCTAGTGATCGCAGTTGTGACTGCTGAATATGAGGTCATGGGTTCGATTCTCGGATCGGGCAAATTGTTATTGAGTTTTTCCATCAGAAATTTCTCAGTAACAACCACTGAGTCTGGATTCGTGCCCGTCTTATGGCAATAGGCTCGCCCCCTATTACATGGCACTTAAACATAACTGGCGAAACGTGGGTGTACTATTAGGTACACCTCTGCCTAACCGTCCTTGGATTGCAGGCGTGATCTTATGTCAAAACTATTTGATTTCAACCAACAAAATATAAATCCTCATTAAATCAAAAATCGGGTTTCCTATAACGATACCCGTTCCACCAGGACATATGCTATTCAAGTGATCAATCATTCTAATCACCCCGCACGGAATACCTTAATCCAACATTTAATTTGTCTCTTCGTCTATTCGTGTCACGTAGTAATTAAATTATATTAGTACGTACTAGATTTTGGTGCGGTTTCACTTGTATTTCGGTTTTGAATTTCTTGAGTTGGCTGTACAATTTCTCTTTTTATGGATTGCTTAGAGGTGTGAAACGTATATCCCTAAGTCCTGCAATTAGTATTGTTTATTAGTAAGATTCTTGTTACAATGGCTACGGCCAATGCACTCCAGCAATAGGTGACCTAAATGAAAGCCTACATAAAAACGCTCTGTCAGATTTTCAATGCTCGGCTCAGCGCCGAGAGTTCCAATTCAATCATTGCGATAAGATTTAGGTATTCATTTCGGGGTCGAGCTCAAATATTATAGGTTTAATTATAGCATGACTGATCTAGGCATAAATATCAATGATATTGTGTGTTAATCATAACAAACGCTCGGGTCGATCTTTAAGTTAAGCCGTGCTTACCTAAGTTGGTCCGTGAATGGGTGACCACCCATTACATACCGAGTTTCCTACCTCTGCCTCAGAAATCACGTTAAGCTGTTGGTTCCGGCTGTCATTTGTAGTTGTTGGACAGTCGTTACAGGTATTCAGTGACCCGAAAGTCTGGCAACCAGTCTTACCAAGGGGTATCATATTACCCAATACTAACTGGGTTGTGGAGTAAAATAGGTAGTCTCCTGTTATTTTCCTGCATCCGGTTAGACTGGAAGCCGACCCGAACATAGTTGGGCAGATGATGATTATTTATCGATTTTCATTGACGACGGCAATTACCATAAAATGAGGCGAAGCAAATTGATGGCAATCTCAAAAAGATTAACTACGTCATTTGAATAAAATATTTCTCAATAAACGACGAGTACACACCAATATTTAAAATATATATCGATTTTGAGAACTTGCTTTATTAGTTAGACAGCCTTTGATTTTAGATGCTGTCTGCTGTCTGACCTTTCAGACCCTGAGGGAAATATCGAAGTTCGTAGACAATAAGCTGAGTAACTCGCTACATGGCATTTAACGAGCCCTAACACCGTAGTCCTCAAAATTAAATGGTATGTACTTTGTCACCTTGGTTGAACAATAATAGGCTTCATTGCCGAAAATAGGATTATATCTTGAAGATTTTTTTATTAAATCATTACACCAATAAATACACAAAATTAAAATAACCTAAGGTAACCAGCTTAAAAATAAACTAAAAAATGGCGCCAAAAAACTCCTCAGCGCTGGCGCTGTCAACTGGTAATGTCCCCAAGAGACTGGCGGCGTTGCCACGCTGTATGGCGACGCTAAGCCTCTGGCCAAGGTAAAAGCCAGCCCTTGGGTCACGGGAAGTGTCAACTAAGCGTTTTGAAATTTCCTTGAAAAGGCTGTGATCACGCTTACCCCACGGTCCTAGAGTTTCATTAGGTTTTAACAAAGAAAACAATTATACATTAATTACCCCTAATCTATTTGTTTTTAGTAACCTAATTTACGCAAATTAATTTCAAACTATAATACAATTATGTATAAGTATCTAAAAGAGAAAATAAAAACAGAGCGTCTAACGACTTGAACATCATCATCTGCGTAGCCTTTTCCCAACTATGTTGGGGTCGGCTTCCAGTCTAACCGGATGCAGCTGAGTACTAGTATTTTACATGGACCGACTGCCTATCTGACCTCCACAACCCAGTTAGTGCTAGGTAATAAGATACCACTTGGTGAGACTAGTTGTCAGACTTTTGGGTCACAGACTACTTGTAACTACTGTCAAAGATCTACAAATGACAGCGGGGACCAACGGCTTAATGTGCATTGCGAGGCACGGAGGAAACTCGGTATGTAAGGGTGGTCACCCATCCACGAACCAACCCAGGTAAGCACGGTTGAACCTAAATATCGACCCGAGTGGCTGTTCTTATTTAGCTACGAGATCCTCTAACGACTTGAACATATCCAATACATATTTGGGAAACAGTCCCATAATTTGGAAGTCTAGTTGTATCTAAATTGTTTCTCGCATCGTCAGTTTTCAATCAAAGGATTTCTTTTCAATGAAGTCAACAATGTTTGGTGTAATATGACTCATTTGTTAACATGTAAGTGTAAAGTTTTCTGTTTTATTTTGGTCTAGGTATAACAAAGCATATTCTCTAAAACTGTCACACCAAATTTACCAACCACACATTTTTTCCAACTACCGATCGCATAACATTCGCCGACATCAGAGCGACATGTAAATACGCATCCAAATACGACAATAGTAGTGTCGACAATTAGTCGTGCCGTCTCGCCGAAGCCTTTCAACTCTAAGCTGTAGCCAGACGCCGTTGTCGCCACTTTTATTTCGACTATACGCGTAGGACACGCTTATGGGACATAGACCGTCCTATACGTCGGCTCCTATATGTAGCCAGGAGGGTTCTAGAAGTGCCTCGGCGTGTGAAGTTTAGGACAATGAGGGTGTTGATGATTTTATTACAGGTTGGTTGGGGGTGGTAATCTGGGAATTTCATGTGGTAAATGTGGTAGTGCATGCATGATTTGGGGTCTTGCTCAATTTTTTGTACTGGTATTTTAAACTCCCAATACTACGAATGACGAAAACGTTTCCTCAATCTGCGCAATTATTTTTCTTTTTTTTTGCTCTTGTTCTAGATGCGATCTGTCCCTTTACTGACATTCAGGATCTTTGTGTTAAGCTTTTGTATGCGCCCAGTTGTGTATTCACATCAATCCGTTTTATGGTGTGTCAGCTGTCATAGTATCAGGTCTTGTGGGATTTGTCTTTTAAGCCTCTTGAATATCTTGGTTTTCATCAGTTGGATGCCAATTTATTAGGATGAGTAGTAACCCTACTCTTGTAGGCACTGTCTGCTTGCGTGATTTGTTCTTTCACCTCTGTGTAGTAATCTGTGCAACTAAGAGAAGAAATAAATAAAGATTTCAACATGTTTTTAATTTCCTCATCATTTTAAATCCCGATTTATCCCTTTTTCTTTTAGTTGAAATCATAATCTCTATAAAACATGTTTTCTTAGAATATCTTGCCAGTATGAACGCAAACAAAGAGGACGTCTTGATGCCGAAATGGGCTTTATTTTACCTGCAGGTCATATCTAATGACAAACCAATAAATAGTATCCACTATATTTTCGCACTAAGTATAACAGTTGATAACGTTTCTAGTAAATATTCTTAGAATCTTCAGAAACAGTTGTAGGTTGGTGAATTCTTGGCATTACCCTTGTCATGGGTTATGAGGCTTCTTCTAAACGCATTGTTCTTTATCTCCACGAACCATTTATACTTAAATATTTCTTTTCAATTCAGCAAGTATTTTATTTTAATTATAACTTAAGAAAAAGTTGTCTACATTTGTAATTGAAACAAAGCTTTACTTACTCAAGGAAACTCAAAGTTTTAAGTAGGTACATACTACCTAATATTAATATTTATTTTTAGTTTTCTAACCCTGTTCATATTTCTTGTCAATATACTTTCTTAAATGACGGTAAAGTTACGGCTAAAAAGTAACCAATTTTTGATAGAAATATGGTATGCAAACCACAACGAGGGCCCAGTGTAGCTGGCAGGTGCCACGTCATGTTTTTTCAATGGGCTTAGGATTGACCCCACGTAGTAGCTGCGTTTGCCTACCACCCACCACTGCTCTTCTTTTGAAGCAAACACTCAAACAACCCGAAACCTTTAGCATAATTTTTCCCTCCACATAGTAACACATAATAAGTTGAAAAGATACAGAGATATTCGCTCGTAACTGAAGTTTACAAAACAAGCGCATCAGAGGCGCTCCCGAAACAAATGTCGTCGGCAATTCTTTCTCACGGCGCGGGTGTATGGAGTGTAACATCTTTGCCGTCTTATGCATGGCGTATGGGGTAAGGTGTGGTGAGGAGCGGGTCTTATGTGTGTCGTGTTAGGAGGAGCGGGATAGATTGCTTTCGTAGAAATTCGAGCAGAAGTTTAAGGGGACCGCAACGGCAACGTTGCCCACTGACAGACAGCAGCTTTATGAAGGGGATTAGAAAGAGAATAGATGGCAATATCTACGGAACCATTTTCAAAGTTGCATGAATCAGTCGCGATTGGGTGACGGTGCTTAAACATGATGTCCAAGTTGATTCTGGTGAAACTCTTACAGCGAGTTTTGTGTTCATTAGTTTTAGTTCATCGAAAAGTTCGAAGTTCGTAGATCGTCATTAAATCATTTGCTCTGCAAGTGCTCATAATACAAATCAAGTGTGGAAGTCATTGGGTTTACAGTTTTCTTTCACTAAAACTTGAAAATATTTTAAACAGTATCACCATTCATAACCACAACAAAAATATCTATTACACCATCTAACCAACAAGCCATCAAACTGTCAATACGCTTCGTCTCCCACCAAACACCATACAAAAACTACCTCAAGCAAAAGTTGCTATTTTTCCCATCTTAAAGGCTTCTAATATCCCAGCTCCCCGCCTCAGGCCGGTTGTCATTTGTCTGCTGCTCTGTAGGCAAACTTCGCTTCAATGTTTGAAAGCACTACATTATATCCGTCCTTCTTTATCGTCTTCGTCTAGAGAAATAGTGATGGTCTGTGGGAAATGATTAGCTTGTCGATAGTTTTGAAAATCTTCTTTAGAAAGTCACAAAATGACAAACCTTGAACAAGAGTTTTATAAAGGTTTTTAGGGTTCCGTAGTCAAACAAGGAACCCTTATAGTTTCGCCATGTCCGTCTGTCTGTCTGTATGTCCACAGCTTAGCTCTTATTACTAGTAAGATGTAATTTGGCATGATTATACGGATCAGTTAGGGGGTTTTACCACTTAAGATAAAATAAAATCTCGAAAAGTTTTGTTCGAGGGTATCTCCAGTACGGTAGGTACTGGAGCTACACGTAAAGTGGGGATTTTTTTTCTCGCGTACCCCATAGTGTGGGATGTTGTTGGATAGGTCTTTAAAACATATTGCGGGTTTGTTAGAATATTGTTTCGATTAAAGAATTCGTTTCTGAAATATTAAGCTTTAAAGTGCAAATTTTTGTTAGACTAAAGTGTGGGGGACACTTGAGTCTAACATTATTACAATAAAAATCATCTTCGGAGGCGATGGAGGAGTTGAAGTGTCAGCATATTTTGATGGGCAACTACGGAACCCTACATTGTGCGTGGCGCGATACGCACTTGGCCGGTTTTTTTTAAATATTTTCTCAGGGAAAAATATTGTCGGTACTGGGTATTGTGTACAGTATCAGAAGGTTAGACCAGCCAATTTATATATTAATCATGTAGATTCATAATAAAGTCGTGTAACACGGGGCTTTCATATAATTTTCAGACATATTAATAACATCATTAGTGGTAAACATTATAGGCTTGACAAAATAACCATATTGATTCATAAAATTCCTAAAAACTCAAAAAGAACTGTTAATTGGATGAAAACAGAAAAAAATATATACATCGCTGTGAAACTTCCAAAAGCCGAAAATGTTTAATTAATATTTACTGGCCTTTGCCTACACTTCAAAGGTGTCTACATTAAAATAATTAATTTTCTGTTATTAATGAGATCATTTTAGGAAAAGCGGAAGCTGATTAGAAACTTTGAGTTATGTATCTCATTTTAATTATCTGTGCTTGTTATTTTAACATGTTATTTTGGTAACCAAAGGTATTCACCATTTTTTTTAATATTTAACCATAACGTAATTAGAAAATGTCAATGTCAAATTATAATCGTCACATTTGTATTAGTTTGTAATAGTTGTTTTTTATCGATAGATATTTTTATCGATAACTTAACGAAACTACAAGAGCTCAAGACTCGGCACTTCGTAACATAGCTTAGATTTCTTTTTAATACCACACATTTAAACTCTTTGTAGGAAGCACATGTCGTTGGTTAAACTTTATATGTACTTCATCTAATGTACTATATTGGAAGTTTATTTTGGAGTGGGTTTACTTGCTACTGAAACTTATTTGATCTAGTTTTGTTGCTTTGAGGTGGTCTACTTATATTTCACATGGATATTGATATAAGAGGTACATACATCGATAGCAAATATAAGACAGAATGGTATGGATTAGTGATGATATCATCATAGATCGTTATCATCCTAGATATCATTCCTCTATTGCATCTTGCATCCATCTCTTATCAGCATTTGAGTAACAGTCTAAGATCTCTATAGTACCTATGTCTCTCAAATCAAAGACTATTCCTTACTAAGTTTAGCGCTCCATGCAAACTGCAACAAAACGAAATATTGAGTTGGCTTGCAAGACACAAATACGTCAAAGTCAAAGTCAAAGTCAAAGCATTTATTTCAATTAGACCATTACAGGCACTTTTGAAAGTCAAAAATAAAAAAGCTAAGCTACAGTCACAGACACAAGGCATAATAACTTGCGAAAGTACTGTAGTTGCACATTCCAAATCGTAGATCTCTATGGAGAAGAATGGGCAAGAAACTCCATGGACACTCTTTTAAATCAAAATATTGTTACAAAATCTTGGTTACATCATTCATGTTGAGATTATACATATATGTGAGAACGATGTACAAAGACGTGCACATTAAGAGCGTCCAGAGTAAAAGATTAAGCCAAAAATTTAAAAATAAAGTAATTAAAATAAATCGTGGCAGGTAAGAGATGACCAGTCCCAACTGACAGCGCCCGTTCACGAACATGACGCATGGATCAGCGCCATTCAACTCAACCATATTGAAGGGAACTAAATGACCCGACACACCCGCCACCATCAGCGAGACATTTGAGTGAGCATGACATTCTCTCAGCCACCAGGACACATTCCAGTCAATGAAAGATAACAAAATATAAATGGAAGCTTTACAGTACATAGTACTCACACATGTGCTATGCAATTATATAATACTAAGAGATGGAATCTATACAATGCAAAGATATTTTACAATCTTCTGCAGCTTCCACAATAACTTCACACTTCATAATCAATTAGTTTGCACTCACAATGTTGATATAAAATATACAATTCACACCCTAAGTTTCCAAAAGAGAAACGAGAAAGAGAAAAGAAAAGTATAATTAAAGAATTAAAGGGGGAGCATCTCTTCCAAACAATAAAATCTTAGTTCGTGAGCCCAAGTGGCTGTGGAGCAGGACCAGCATTGAGCCATGCATTTTTATCTACGAGATAGTCTTCCAACTTATAATATGCTCGTTTACATAGTGTGCGTTTTATGCATGTTTTAAATTTCTTCTCATTAAGTTGTAGAATGTCAAGTGGTATTTTATTGTAAAATTTTACACAGTACCCCATAAAAGAAGTGCGTACTTTTGACAATCTGAAACGTGGCTGATCTAATTTGTCCTTATTTCTAGTATTGAAATTATGCCTGTCGCTTATTTTACTAAAAAGATGTCTATTTTTCCGAACATACATAATGTTTTCATAAATATATTGACAAGGTACCGTCATGATGTTAATTTTTTTAAACAATTCTCTTAGAGACTCGCGTCTGCGTAGGTTATAGATGGCTCTTACAGCCCTTTTCTGCAGAATAAATATTGAGTCAATATCTGCAGCCCGTCCCCACAGCAGAATACCGTAAGACATGATGCTATGGAAGTAACTAAAATAGACCAGTCTCGCGGTATCCACGTCTGTTAATTGCCGTATTTTAAGGACAGCGTAAGCGGCTGAACTTAGCCGCCCTGCAAGTGCTGTACGCCCTTGGAAAGCACAGAAAACGCATTAATGTCTCACGTATGTACTGATCTAAACAACATGAAAATAAAAGAGGATGATCCATATTAGGCAAAGCCCGCTATCTTAAAAAAAAAATCACAAACTTACAATTCGCTCCGCTTTCCCGCAAAAGCAAGAAAATCAAATAAAATAGTGCGAATTTTAAAATCCTCCACAAAAAACTGTCGCCAAGGGCGTCCACGAGGGTTCTAGCCGCAAAAACAATAAACTGTCATAAATCAGAAGGAAAGTTTAATATACCCCTACTTCGTGCAAGTTCGCCCACTTTTGTACTAGCCATGTTACATTCGCCAGTACGGGTTTTGTTATTGCGCGGAATTTTAAACTTTCCCATGATATATAACTGTGTAATGTAAATAAATGAGTGATTTTAAAGATTATTTATGAAGAGTTTGGTTGGGATACGGTGTCTGGTCGGTTTACTGAATTTTGCAGGCTTAGATGAGTTTCCTGGGTTTGATAAACGCGAGTATGTGAAAGATAAAAAAACTAGGTTTATTTTGTAGAATAGACTGGTAAATAAGCTGAAACTATATCACATAATTTTTCTAACGAAGTAAAAAGACGGTTTAGTGAAATGGATTAAGTAATCTAGTCTCCGCAGTATTTTTGAACGTTTCACTAGTGATAAAATCAGTCTCTAGAGTCCTGAAAAAATTAGATTTCCAGAAAAATCTCAATATCTTCATCTGAATTCAACAAAATTTCCGACAAAATTTTAACTAATTAACACCAGAATAAACTTGTAACCAACATCATCTGCCTAGCCTTTTCCCAACTATGTTGGGGTGGGCTTCCAGTCTAACCGGATGCATCTGAATACCAGTATTTTATATGGAGCGGCTACCTATCTGACCTCTACAACCCAATTCCATTACTACGGTTTTGTGGGGCTTAGTTTATAAGATTACTTACCATTCTTGAATATAAATAAATAATATTAAAATTAGTACTGGGTAATACGATACCCCTTGGTATGACTGGTTGTCAGACTTTTTGGGCCACTAACTACCTGTAAGGATTGTCAAAGATATACAAATGACAGCCGGGACCAACGGCTTAACGTGCTTTCCGAGGCACAGAGGAAACTAGGTATGTAATGGGTGGTTACCCATCCACGAACCAACCTAGGCAAGCACGGTTTAACCTAAAGATCGACCCGAGTGGCTGTTATTTCAATTATTAATTTTAGCCACGAGCTCCTAACCAAAACTCGAGAAAAGAAAAATAAACACTTCGTTTGGGTATAACTAAAAAAAATACAACTAAAGTGTTTCCCGTGCAGTTTTAAGAAGTTGAGAGGAAATATGTTGGCTCAGTGAAAAAATAATAATTTAGCCTGCGTAGAATTTTGTAGAAAGCAAGACGAAGGTTTCTTTAGTCAACGACCCTCCTGTGGGAATGCCGCGCTAACAAGAACGTCTTAGCGCTTGCCACGACAAATTTAAGTAGGAAATTTTCTTTCCTGGCGATTAAGGAAATGTGGAAAAAAACATAAACATGTTATAAAGTTCGTAAGTGTTTTAGCTCACAAACTTTCGTGGTGAACTCTTATGGAAATGTCCGTAATAAGGTTTTGTGGGACTTGCGTAAGAAACTGCAGTAGTCATTACCAACGTGTTGTTTTGTAATTTGTCTGAAGTTATGCTCATGGTAACCATGTGGCGAAAATGGGCTCTACTACCATTGACACGGCGTTCTATGATCACAAATCCGTTGTTAATAAGAGATGAAGGCATTGATTATGATCAGTTCCTTTCTCGTAACTCTTAACTTTCTTTGTACCTGAGTATAAGCAGGTGCTGATAATATAATTATGATGATAATAAACAGGGGGTCTAAAATGGCCGCTTTAGCAGAATCATAATAGCATAATAATATGAATTACGTTTAAATTCTTAAAATGGTCATAGACGTACCTACTATTATGAATTGTCACCTTGTGTCCATTTTACGAATTTAAACGTAATTCATATTATTATCCTATAATGATTCTGCTAAAGCGGCCATTTTAGACCCCCAGAACTCACTGGAACTGCACTTACGCCTACCTATATTATAATATTAGTATAGATGTGGTGGGTTCAGTAAGGGGTACAGTTTGTTTGTAAGTTTGTAAGTTTGTATGTAGGGGTAATCTTCGGAACTACTGATACATTCTTTCACTAGCAGGAACCTACATTATCCCCAACTAATATAACTAATAAAACTATATCTTTTTATTGTGTTGATTCAGGACCTTGATTTTTATACACTTAATAGGGACCTCAGTATCTGGTATAATTTCAACTTGCTAGGTCTACCCGTTCCTGTGAAAATCGGTGGTGACACACGGACAGACAGACGGACAAGAAAGTGATCTTATAAGGGTTCCTTTTTTACCTTTTGAGGTACGGAATCCTAAAAAGGTTTTCGTCTGGCTTAACTCATTTACCTAGTCACCTATTTTCGAACAAGCTATTTGAATGACTCATTCGTCCCAAAAGCTCCAAAGCTAAGTTCAGCATACTTATTAGCTGTTAAAATAACAAAAAAAAACACTAAGCCAAAGTGCCTTGGTACCGCCATACCGTTCACACTCCACGGACCATACAATATTCAGGAGGTCGTATTATGCATTGGGACATAACAAACAAAATCAATATGACTCTTGTACTGCGAAAGATTTCCTAAGCACCTTTGTCATAAATATTTAAAGACGTGTTGACATTTCGTATATTTCAGGACATTTTTTCTGCTTTCTCCCTTTTTTGGCTTACAGGATCTGTGTGTGTCATATTGATTGGATTGTGGTTGTCCGCATTTTGGGAAAACATGTGTTTTGTTTGTTTACTATTTTCCTGGCAGAAATGCCCTGTGGGTTTCTTTCGTTCCAAACCTAATAGGTTAAAAATACTTGTCATTTAGGTGTAAATTCAGTCAATGTTGACTATTAAAACGTTGTTTTAGAGTGCATTTTCGGATAATACAACCAAGTTTTATGTTTCAACGTAACCGAAATTAGGCACCTTTTGTAAATCCCCAATACCGAGAAAATTGTAAACCCGTTACCCACACAAATTTTCACTTTTCTGCCGACATTTCTGCAAATCGGTAGTAAATTCATTTGTTCGGAGAAATGGTGTACAGAACACGAGTGAAGAACTAAAGAGTATTTCGATACCCTTCATTTAACTCCGCTGTAGCTGAAAAACCCTCTTGATACTGTATTCAACGTGTGTGCTAGGCATTCGAGATTCCCGGTACGATTCGATCCGCTCCCTTGACGGACTACCATAAATTCTCGTCGTAGGCTTCAGGCCGCCTCAAGACTTTGATTTCCCAAGTGGCCTGAGACACAAGTTTTTTTTTTTAAATTGGATTATTTTATTTTTATCCGACCTTGACCTTTTTGGTATCAAGGTCAAGTTCTATGTTTCCTTGTTTTTGAGTTTAAGTGGTGGTGGATATTGACTAGTTGTCCTTTATACGTTTGACTACAGTCAATTATTATATCTATGTCCTCGGGTATTATCTTGCTTTCTTTATATGTGTCAAACAGATGTATAAAAGTGCTGGAAGTTAGAATAATTTGCTGGTAGAATTTGCCAGAGGCGTCCGTTTTTTCTACTAGACTAAACACCAAGTTTTTTCCATGGATCCTGTTCGTTACATAGAAAATCAAATGAAAAAGCACCGTGCTTTTGCTGCGGCCTTCAGATCGCTCTCAGTGCACCTTTTGTCAAAGACACTTTTAAATACACTAACGCTGGCTACCAGTCTACTTTCGAGCAATTTTCTCGCTTTTGACTATAATCCAAAAGAGAAGATAAAAAGTGAGTTCTAGGTTTTACTCAATAATTTGGTTTAGCTGATCATCAAAATACGAAATGGCAATAAAAACCTGGCATTCAAGAACGCAATGGCAGACACTTCAAATCAAAAGCATTTAGGGGTATGAAGAACAGGGTGTAGGTAAAGTTCTTCAACCCCCATAGAAAAGGGAGGATCCTCCGACCAGACGGGTGTTATGTCTGGTGGGCTACTGCCCAACAGTTGTTGTCGGGTTCTTCTATAATTATAGTCTTAAGTCGCGAATAACTTTACTTGCGCGATTCAGGATTTAGATGTATTTCGATGTTTAGTTTATCCTCTGCGGCATAGATGGCGCTGTAGTACTTTTACAAGCAAACTGTAGAAAAATATAAGAATATTCTTTACCCAACCTACCTATCAATTAATATAGGCCCTAAATTCATTTACCGTACGCACGCACGTGTGACGCATAATTTTTGAATTCTGAGTCACCGTTGTCATAAAGCTATAGTCTGTCTAAAGACGTCATGATCCAGTTCTGTGCACAGCCTTAGAACAATTTAGTATCCAAGATCTTCACTAAATCAAAACTTCGCTCACTTATTCTCCAAATGTTATCCTTATTTATAGACTGGCTACATTTGACTAACTGCAACCAGCTCAGCAGTTAATCAGCGCGTCTAAATGTTAACTCAAGACTTGTTGAACTTAATTAGAAAGTTGAGAACGTTTGTAAGTCGAAGAGGAATAACTTTTGGGAAGCATGCGCCCGTTTCGTTGGAGCTACACGATCGTGTTAAGTAAAAATTGAATGTTGGAGATATTTCAGCGTGTCTATTGTATAATGCATAATGTTTACTTGGGAAATATAGCTACTTAGTCTCTGACCTGGTGAAAATCGCGGGAATCAGCTGGATACGAGAAACACAGGGCTGAGCGATGTGGCGACGCTTGGGGCAGGCTTATTTCCAGCCGTGGACATCTTTCAGCAGATAATAATATGATGTTGATAATGGCTACGTATCTTTCTACAACTGTGAACGTTTTAAGGCTGGTTACATATCCGAAATGTTATGAAATTTAAATCCGTTGTAAATAAAATTCGTTCGTTCGTTGTAAATATGTGTGATAAGTGTTGGGGCTATGTGAACATGTTATGATCTAGGTCCTAGATTCTAGGAAGATGAGCCAAATCAATGAGATTAATGGTAAGTTTAAATTTACGATTTTTTAACTCAAGTAAAAGTTGAGTAGGTACTTTTTGTTACTCTAGTAAAAATTGAGTAGGTACTTTTTATTACTGTAGTAAAAATTTAGTAGGTACTTTTTGTTACTCTAGTAACAATTGAGTAGGTACTTTTTAGTAGTCTATTTCCAATAGAATGAATGAAATGTTTAACTGGGAACACTACAATGTTGAAGATAAGCTTTCCTTGTGTAACCAGTGGTAAGTCTGTTTTAATCCCACACCTTAGATAAAACTGAGCATGTAATAGCCGGTGTAAACATGTTTGTCCGCCAACTTGAGGTAAAAACTCAGCGACGTACACCATACTTGAAAAGTCTGAACAAACTTGGTGTTTTAGTAAAACGCTACATAGTTTATGTTTACGTAGGTTGTTTACATTTAAACAAGCTTATTTAATTGGTTTACATATGAAACGCATGTCTGAATGGATTTTGGCAATTTAATAAATGTTTAATTAGTTTAGATTACATTGAAATAAATTAAAATAGCAATGAGTAAAGTATTTCATCATTAATTTGAGTGGCTTTGTTTACATTGGGCATAGCAATAACTAAATGATTTTATCATTTAGTTAAAGGCTTTCTTTGATTCATAACAAACTAATTAGTGAGAAGTGTTCCAGATGTTAAGGAAAATAATTATAAGATTAGTTTAATAGCAACTGAATTATTTACGGAAAAAACCGATTAATTTTCACTCACACCATGTACTCATCAAAATCCAGACATTTATTTAAATTGGTATGCGGGTCAGCACTTTCGAAACTCCTCGTTGGTCGAGTGATCGCAAGCACGACTGTTGAGCCTGAGGTCCTGGGTTCCATTCCCGAGTCAGACCACTTGTTATTGGGTTTTTTCATCAGGAATTCCTCAGTAGCAGTCACGGAGTCTGGATGTGTGCCTGGTTGATGGCAATAGGCTCGCCCCTATTACATGGGTCTTAAACATAACCGGCGAAATGTGGGTGTACTATTAGGTACACCTCTGCCTAACCCTTCAGGGATTACAGTTGTGATGTTATATTACATGCTTTCTGGATTTACTACCACTACCTAAAACTTTTAATGTCACGGCATTGCAAACAAACAGTACCAATTTCGCCTACACATAAAACTAACACGTCACCTGTTTCTTGTTCCTTACCTCACCAGAACGGAAAATAATAAATTTGTCACCAGCATTTGACGTGACACGTCGTCAACGTCAATTCGTCTCACGTCAGTTGTCAGTGAGCAACTAAAACAACAACATGGCTGATAGAAGCACACCGACATCCGCTTCCGGCAACCACACAAGACGAATCGGGCCAAAGATTAAAGAGGGAGAGAGTGACCTTGACTTTTGAATCGATTTTAGAAAATAGACTTTAAAAAGGACAAAACCAAGAAAGAGATTTTTGTTTGTTTTGCAATAAATATAATGTGGCCAATAAATGAATGATTGAACTAAATATGACTTCAAAAAACCAGACCAAAAAGTTCTATAACAAATTTTATACCCACAATTTACCAGGTAAATTTTCACCTACCAAGTTCCACCCTAAATCGCTATAACACATTACCCAAACCATTTAAGTCTAATACGTTTAATCCGGCAGCTGATCTAGCATTGTAATTAATACATATTAATCGAATGTCAGCCTGCACGCGTCAATGCTAATGAATTCATTAATAACGTTTGCGTTTATCGAAAATGGCTGTGTGTGTGTAGAAGCGGCTTTGGATCTTGTAAAGACGCTGCGGGTTTTCAAATGGTTTAACGATAATAAATATGAGTTAATCTCTTGCATAAGTTGTCTGAGTAGGTGTGGGAAATTCCCTAGAGTTACCAATAAGGTTGTGACTTGTAGCCCTTATGTACCTGCGGCAATTTGGGCGTAGCAACATGACAAGTTATAATTTGACACAACAAAACTGTTGACAGGAGTTACACAATTGAAAATGACTTTATTAAAATGTAGTTTTCAGGATGGTTGAAGAAGTAAATTGACCTTTGTGATTTTTTACCGTCATGTATGTTTCGTCTGTTGGCTTGGTATGGGCATATGATTCGGAGGAATGAGGAAAATGTAGTGTGAAAAGTTTTGAGTATGAATGGGTAATGAGTAGAGGAAGACCAAAGAAACGATGTATGAATTGTGTGAAGGATTAAATGACAAGAAAGGAGGTGTCTGATGAGAGAAGAGATCCAAATAAATTGGGATAGGGGTAGGAGAATGATGATATGTTTTCTCTATTAAGTGTTCTATTTGTGCATGAATAAATAAATAGGATTTAATACAGCGACACGTGGTATAAAACAACAAAATTAAAACACAGTCACAAGAACCGCAACCCAAAAAATATTCAGTCAAATCAAGTAAACAGAAAACAAAACAACAAAAAGAGCACAGATTATTGAATCGAGTCGCCCCTCTGCATCGACTGGCGGTCACGTATATCGCACGGTGTACGTTAATGTGTCGTACGTGCGCGGCCTGCCTAATGTACGCTTATAAAACGTGTAGTCTCGTTGCAGTCGCGCGATTTTATTCTCCTTTTGATTGTGTCGACGTGCGTACAAGGACACGTGTGCGGTGGGATTTTCGTTACGTTTTCATTTATTTCGGTAGTGTTGAATAGTCGTGTTAGTTTGTAGAGGAAAATGGGTGGTTCTGTGAGGAAAATGTTAGATAACTATGTTTTAGTAAATATTTTCATAGTTATGGGGGCAGCGCTAGGGTACCCCGCTAAATTCGTATTTTGTCACATTTTTTTGCAATTTGTGAGGTCACACGTATGTATTTACAGAATAATAATCATTTAAATTATCAATACAACCCTCTTAATTAATTTAATCCCATTGAATGACTTTAGCCATCGCCAGGGACTAGGTAGAGGTGCGTCTGCGACTAACAAGAAACGAGTGCCTGGGACCTAAGTTCAAACCCGGTTATTCTAATTTATTTCTTAGCTTCTCTCAGAAGGTACCGATAATGGTGTGGGAAAGCATCGTAAGGAAACCAGCATGTAACAAATACGAAGAAATGTTGGATTAGCCCTCACGGGGCCAGCGTGGTGGATGGCCCTTGGGCCCAACAGTGGGTACATTATAGGCTATGTACTAGAACTTTACGCAACGCTAGTTGTAGGACAGTTTCATTATTAAATTATGTACATAATTGCTCGTAGGCAATAATCAAGTGTCACGTCATTTCTCTTTTTTTTTTAATCTTTGATCCGTACAAGTTTTAGTTGTGCAGCAGACTTCATGCTGTATCTATGCGCCTCTCAGTCTCCACCATGTATGTCTATGTTAGGTACACATATTGATTTGTTTTCTGTACAGTTTTTGCAGCGCGGGACATACTGACCTTGTTTTAAATACTTTGTAATATTTTGTATTTCGTTTAAGTTAAACTGTTTATACAACAATGAGAAATAGTGCGAATTTATGTAGATAATATACAAATGTCGACGTAAAATAAATAGCCATGAGTTTTATAAACCGATTGCTTGCACAATTTCATTTACCAGAAGATAATTTAATTTAACAGTTATCAACGTTCTTACTACCAAAACGGAAACTAAAACCTCTTCTTTCAACGCCAACGGAACGTAACGTAACGTAGGTACTTGTCTACATATTTACCACTAATTTCATAATACCTCCAAGTAAAGCAAACTAAAAGCAAATTGAGACATAACTCTTAAGAATAAAAATCTCGTATTTCCAACGACATGACAGCAGATGATTTATTATACGAACGATAAAGCCACCAACGGCCGCCATTTTGAATATTCCAGAATTTAAATATTGCTCCTTGGAGCCAGATTGACAGTAATATTTTTCCTCTTTAGTGCGCCACGTCACTATTACATGGAGAATATTGTGTGACCTTGATTTAGATGGTTTCAAATATTTGCCATTGATCTTGCAAGATTTTATGGTTTTATTTTACAGGTTTACCATAAACAGGGCGGACCAGTACATCTTTACATTAAAATTCTAAACCCATCTTTAAACAAAATGTCTATTGTTCAATGTTCAAAAGCCGTTTCCTACAAAAGTGCAATAATACCTACACGGTCAAAATGTATGGAACAGCTGTTTTTTTTGTATAAAATTAGGTAGATTTTGCTAGTTCAATGGACGATAACGGCTTTTGACATTTGCAAACAGAAGAAGGTTAAAGGATCGAAGGGCCAAGCTAACCAAGCTTTATGTAATGTATTTATATAAAATCAGCCTTACCGAGCAAGGTAAGTACTCTCTCATCATTTGCGTAGCCTTTTCCCAATTATGTTGGGGTCGGCTTCCAGTCTAACCGGATGCAGATGAATACCAGTATTTCACATGGACGGTTGCCCATCTGACCTCCACAACCCAGTTATTGCTGGATAATACGAAACCCCTTGATAAGACTGGTTGTCAGAATTTCGCAGTGTCCCAAAAGTCTGACAACTAGTTTTACCAAGGGGTACCTGCAACGACTGTCAAAGATCTACCAAAAGACAGCCGGGACCAATGGCTTAAAACGCGTTCTGAGGCACGGATAAAACTTGGTATTTAATTGGTTACCCATCCGACCGACCTAGGCAACCGTGGCTTAACCTTAAAGATCGACACGTGTGGCTATTACTATTCAGTCACGAACTCCTCGAAGGCGGTAAGTACTCTCTTTGGCAACTGATCAAAAGAAAAGTTGTAATACATAAAACTCAGAGTACCTAGACAGGTGGCAATGGCTTTTAAAGCATTTCGTTTTCCAACAATAGCGTACAACAGAATTGAAGCTTGTCTTACGTCAAACCAACCCATTGCTGACTTTTCTATCACCATTGATTGAATGTCACTTTACTACAGTACACTTTAAGTTTGAAGTTCAAGATGGCGCTGCTTGGCAAGACAAAATGCATCGATATGTCAAACTTCATATCGTTATTTTAGTTCTGTGTTGTCCCCCTGCAAAGATAAGTGGGTTGAAGTGTAGGCCCACAGTTTATTGCTCAATATACTTAAACAGAGATTGCTACACCAGTGTCTATACAATCGGTTAAAATAAAATAAAAATTTTCAAATTAAGTGCACTGTAAAAATAAAAATTTTGCTGAAAATCAAATCAATCAAGTTTACAACAGAAAAGTGTTACTGAGTCCCTGACGGTCGACTACTTTCCAACCTTATTACTTAGCCCATAAGGGTGAAAAGTGGCAGACGGTCAGTGATCTCGGTAGTACATAAAAATGACCCTATTTAACAGGTAACATGTGAAAATTCAAAGCCTTTCTTTAAAACTTTTTACCATAACCCACACTATTCCATAAACACACGTGCCATTGAAACCGATCACATAAAAGTCCCTTTTCGTACATAAATAATGTTTGAAAGGAATTGATAGCAATGATTGATTGACGTGGAGTCCCCTTGCATCTTAGAGAGTAGTTGAGGGAGCTAAGCATACGGGTTCATGACAACATGTGACTGAGTTTGAAGTTAAAGATGAAGAAAAACTTGACGGAATTATCGAAAAAAAATGATGTCATAAAACATTATACAAATACAGTTTTTCAAATATTTTTAGGGTTACTTTTGTGTTGAGCCAAAGTGGAGTTTTTACAGTTAAACGACTCCATTGAAAATAGGACTGTAGCCCAATACAAACTGAATAAAAAATAGCCTGAATGTAGAGCAAACGTTCAAAGTAATTATACCTCTTTGTAATCGACCAAGAAAAGTACACGAGCCACAGTCATCCATAACCTGACAGAAAATTTACAACAGGATATTATAACGGCCTAATCTTCCTTTAAGTAATCTGCCCGTTAAATCGAACACATAGAATTGAATTTCGATTGAAAAACGAATGGAAGTTCAGTCGTTTTGGACGGTAAGCTTTCCTGCCAAGTGTCAAACGCTCACTATTATGACGCGATAGAGAAATATCGGCAAGTTAGACACGCTCCATCGGCTCTTTTTAACTTCAGATGCCTACAAAATTCGTTCAGTTCATTATTTGCTTTGAGTTTGACTTGGTGAGCTTTTTACCGTCGACATAACGGCATTTTGGGGTTTCGTTTTAAATAGCCTGCCGTGATACGGGTTTCGCTTTTATTCATTCTGTTTTGGTGGTCGTGGCGTTGGAAAAAGGGTTCCTGGAATATGGTCTTTTTGGTCCAATTGTACCCTAGAATGAATATATAATTTCTATAAATTAACAGATCCTTGGAAGGGTTTAAATTACTTGGTACATGTTACTCATTTTGCTGTTCCATGCTTAGATTGGTCAACAAAGTTTTGCAAATAAAAGACAAGGAAAAAAAAAGACAAATAAAGCGAAGTTTGGATTGTTTTTGTTCATTTTTGTGTCTATCTACTATTTGTACTTACAAGACTTTATAATTAAGTGAGCAAATTATTGAATGTAATATCGGAACTTAACAAAATAAACGATTTATGCTCATCGACACTTAAATGATATCCATGCTCATTTGTTAAGAAAACAATTTGGTATAACAACAAAAACATTAAAATAATTATACAAAATATTTCGAAAGCCGACTTCAAAGTCAAGGCCACGTCTCAAGGGAGAACAAAGTATTCAAGACTAATCATTCAATTATAAATTCCTTGTTTCCCTATCTTCAAATTGAATTAAGATTTGTCACAGCAAAATCTGGGGGCTTCAAAGATTCGCAGTTCTTAACCGGCATTCTGTTGACTAGCACTGATCTTTATTAGGTTTACGGAAAACGAGGGGCTGGCAGAATAAATTCGGTCCGACAGGGGTGGACTGTCAACAGGGGTACACTGTACCATTCATTGTCCCCTTTGATGATGTTAGTTCATGTCCGATGCACAAAGTCACAGCTTGGTGATGCATTGTCACTTTTAGAGAAGCAAACAAGTCATGTTGTTCTCTCCTATTCCCACTCTGTCTCTATTTTTGTTCATTATTCTCATGTTTGTTTCTCGGAATTTTGTGAGATGTTGTTCATATTTGATTTTCGATTTCAACTTTTTCGTAGGTACGTTCTTTCGGTTTGAGTACTTCGTGTTTTATTTTTGTTTCGGATCATTTTATTTATAAACAAGTTTAGTTAGCTATTTGAGTTTAGGCCAGTGACTTTCCAGGGGTTTTCATGCGCGATCGCAAAATATTTTCTTAAGTTACTTATTCATATTTGTTGATCAAGCTCTTTATTTACTTGATTCTTTATTATTAAGAATTGATTGTTTGATTTTCGTGAAAAGATTCACGGTTTCGAATTTAACTGCACAGCGTGAGGTTATGGGTCTTTAAATTCTGAATAACGAGTCTGTTTTCTTGTCTGATTTTTCGTTCCTTGAGGTGACGGATCGAGTTTCTTAAGTCTCTACACGAACCCTTGCTAATAACAACCCTTTGAGGATGTCTTACTTATTTCTTCTTAGTACAAAGTAATTGTCCTACTGAGACAGCTTCAGACTTACGTCCTTCCTGTTACACCCTCCTTGTCCTATTGTCACTTGAATTCTACAAAACAGAGTTACATCAAAACTTGTAAAGCGAATCTTAATATCTAAAAAGGAACAAAAGAAATTTTCATATATTAAATCCGGTCGTGTGTGTTGAGAACAATAGGCAACTCGGCAACTCGAAGCCAGAGATAAATCATCTGCCGTCGCCATGGGAACGACAATTGGGGGACCAAATTAGAAATAAATTCCTTTCGATATGCCAAGGGCTGTTCTTAACCGTGTTATTGGTGTATTTGAACTCGAATGTAGAGCGTCAGGTGTGAAAAATGATTTTGGTTTACGCCTGATCGGTTTGTTTGCTCATTTCGTTGGTGGGGTGAACCGACAGCCCCTATCTCCCCATCTCGTGTTGTTGGCTCTTATGCTGATAAGCGAATTATGGAAAACGTTGTGTTTGTTTGCTGTTTGTCTTCTCTGAATTGGGTCAAATGAAAGAAATGTATCAATGATGAGAGTTTGGGAAGACCTTCATTTTATAAATCTTCATCGAAGTAGATATTTGGAATTCAGCTGCATCTACTGTGAGTGGAACCAACCTCAAAATAGTTGTAAAAAGACTAGGCAGATGACATCATCTTCATCAAGTAAATGTGTTTTAAAGTGTGCGTTCTATGCCAAATGTACAGTAACATATTTATTTTAACTTAAAACCCAAAAGCACCGCAAACCGAAATCAATCAACTTACTAGGAGTATTTACAAAAACAGTAAACACCGTCTAAATGAAACTGGAAAAAGAAACACGTAAGGAATCCACAATTTTTGGCGCAAAAGTGGAAAAAGACTCCGAGCTTGATGGATTGCCTCCTCCTTATTAGTGTGCGCTTAGACACCTAGCAAACGTTTCGGTTTCGAGATGTTTTCAAAGAGGATTTTTAAATCTTTTTGCATAGATTTCGGTGGTCTTTACTTTATTTTTCGCGAACTTTTTATTAACGAAAGAAAAAAAGTACAACGTAATTTTGGGAATGTAGGGCTTTCAGGCAAAGCTGCAGCTTATTATCTTGAATGTTATCAAAGTCAAACTTATACTGTCACTAACGGGAAATCTTCAGTGATAAAAAAACGCGAGAGATGTCCCGTAAGTGACAGTATAAGTTTAGTTTTAAACCCTGAAAGTATAAAACAGTGTTATCAAAGTCTTTTAAAGTACCATAGTAAGTGACTAAATTGGCTTAAAATAAATTAATACGATGACTACCTGTCATTGCCTTGTCTTGTTGTGTCGTTGGATCGTTCCTTACATGTTGCATAAGTGTATAGTTATTAAATTGTTAAATCAAAGAGCCACTTTACCACTTTCCGATAAAAAAGAGGTGAGGAAATGCAATTTCGTTGGGGCAAATGAAAAAGTGATTAATAACACAATATCGACAGTCACCATATACAAGTAAGGAGAATTTTAAAAGTATGTAAACTTCACGTAAAGTAAGCAACATTCTGTAAGGATAAAACAAACAAGAATTCCTTATCCCGTCAGTGCTGGTTATAAATGATGGTTGGCAACCCTTCGAGGGTGTTAAAGCTTCTCAAACCCTTGTTTTGGCAGCTTTTCTGGTTTTTCCCTTAACGAAAACGTACTTCGGGTACCTAATACGCGGTTACTTGAATCTTGCGTAATTTATGTGTGGTAACATTGTGTAATCCATTTAATTGTTACGAGGCTAGTTCTCTTTGACAGATGTTCTCAGAAATCGACGATATTACTGGTATGAAACTAAGTTGATGACTAATGCTAATTCCAGATGTTACTAGGTCACCTAGTGGCATGGGACAGATGAGGGTTATGATGTTGAATCACAGCGTTGGATGTGGTAGATGAAGAAGTTCACGTCTTACTAACTTGAGGTGAAACTAGGAACCTAGATATTATCAACCTATTAAGAGGTATAGGAATAAACGTAAAGCTATATTGTCAAATAAAAACAAAAAATATTTCAAAAAACGCATCACAATATCCAATAAAAAATGTTGAACAGGTGAGTGGAAAAATAATGGTGAAAAAGTCGTACGGTCGTGCGATTGCCCACGGCGATGTCGCACTCATGTCGCTGTGACATTCTGTACGATACGGCGACGCCTTGTCGCACGACGTCGCGCCCACGGGCAAAACAGCGCTGCATCGCTTTTTTGCATGAACCAAATTTGGATTAGCGCGTATCGACAAAGCGATACTTTTTTTGTTTCGTTCCATTTTGTTTTGACAGCTTTTTGTGGTACAGCAGTTCTTGTATAAGTTGTGTTTGTTTTAAAACTATTTCGAATTGCAAAAATTTAGGAACTAATGTTTTTGAATGGTGTTCGTGAATCTGCTGCTGATAATGACATATCTGTTTTAGTATAAACTTGCATAAATGTTTGAATACTTTACTGAGCATTTTCAAAAGAAAATTTTCAGGTTCTGCGACCGTTCGCCGACCATAGTTACCGCTGGGCAAGTCTCCATTTGATGATAGAGGAAAGATGGTGCCGCCGAGGCCAGCTCAGTAACAAGTGATAAGATGACCTGGCCGCACATCTCGAAGACCGTTTCGACTTGGCGCGAGAAAAGAGAAACCAACCAGCTATGCAGGCAACACAAATGAAACCCGAATAATCCCACATCTACAAGGAAAACGGTCCCCAAATACAAGACAAACACAACAACGTGCCAAAAAAAACCACAAAAACATGACGTCATCGATCAACCTAGAAACAAACACGATCGCATTATTCATAATTTGTCGCGCGTTCTCACCGGTGTACGGCGGAACCCTAAAACTATAAATTGCAGCTGGCGCGCAATCAATCACCTGGTTCCGTACAGTTAGTAAATTAAGTCCAGTTTTGAATTAGCGACCGCCTGGGCGCTAACTTAGTTATGGGATTACGTAATTATACCGAGGTAATGTGATTCAACGTGGATGTTCAACACGTTCACTTATTAAAGTTTTTTTAGTTAAAGTGCAGTTTTAAAATCCTGGAGTTTAATTTTTAACATAAATTAAGCTTAATTGTAGTGAAATGCCTGAGTTTGCTTTTAATTTTGACTATCAAACTGTTTACTTTGAGAAAGCCTTTTTTTGGGATGGGAAATCATCAAATGACTCCTCCCGCTCTGGGCGGAGCGGAAGGGAGTGTCAGACTTTTACTGACTAAAACCCATACATGTTCCTTCTTTTTTCCTTTGTGTTCCAGGGCCGCAGTATCACTTTCGAACAGTCCCGCAGCCCTGGCAGGCATCGGCCCTTGCGGGCCCCTCCTGTTTGCTGACATCTCTTTGAGGGGCGAGTGAAACACGAACGCGCCGTCGACACGGCCTGTCGTCATAAGAGGGACGGATTCCTAATTTTTAACATAAATTAAGCTTTAATTGTAGTAAAATAGAGAGAAAATAAGAGTTTGCTTTTAATTTTGACTACAGAAACGTTTACTTTGAGA
The DNA here is from genome assembly GCA_950022335.1 of Eurois occulta. NCBI lineage: Eukaryota > Metazoa > Arthropoda > Insecta > Lepidoptera > Noctuidae > Eurois > Eurois occulta. The sequence goes on from OX465486.1 coordinate 4,861,998, forward strand.
ATCCTAACTTCCTAATTTGTGGTTGCAACAGAGTGACCGATCACCGGTCACCCTACCTTTCCCCAGGGTCGTAAAATACGACTTTTGCGATTACGTCAAGAGGATTTGCGGGAGCATTTTCCTCTGAACTAATTATAATAAGCTGATATTATAACCAATAGCTAGCTAGCTGTAGGGTGCAATATTCCCTATTGGTCACGCAAATGGTTGGAAATGCAGTTTTGAAGGTTCATGGTTAATAGTGGGCAATTGCAACTCGTAAGTATAGCCAACCGCACATCAGTGGTAATACTTGAACCCTGAGCTGACCTCCCGGTAGTATGATGTTTTAAATACATGAGAGGTCTGCTGTTCTGATCTGACGTGCAACCTCCATTTTAGGAGCGCCCAGAGGGTTTATTGAAACTTGATATTATGTCTCATCAGTCTTCCTCCGTTCCGTGACCCCTCTTTTAGAATTCTCAAAAGTCACTTTCCGAGAATCGAACCCATAGTATCTGCGAGAGCTAAGCAGTTGAGAGGTCAAGCATAGCTGAGTCAGCTATGATTGATCAATCAACCGATTAATCTATACTAATATTATAAGGAGAGAAAATTTGTATTGTAAGTTTGTATGTAGGGGTAATCTTCGGAACTACTTATCCGATTCCGAAAATTCTTTTACTAACGGGAAAGTACATTATTCCCGGCTACATTTAAAACATTCCTACGAGTAAAATCCGTACATAACGGGAGCGAAGTCACGAGCCAAGCCTAGTATGTATTATCCTGACATAAATGATAAATGTAATTAATTTAATTTTAGACGTCATATTATTGTAATGGTATGTAAGCTGTCATTTGTTTTAATTATTGACATTCCAATTCCCCATGATTTTATTTGATTTTGATTTTATTTAAATTTGATTCTATTTAATTTTGACTTTATTTAATTTTGATTTTTATTTAATTATGATTTTGTTTAATTTTGATTTTATTTAATTTTGATTTTATTTTATTTTAATTATATTAGTGAACTATTTTTGTACATCTGTTAGGGTAGGATATGGTGGTAAAGAAGTTGTACAATTTATAATATTAATCTAGTTTTAAATAATTACTTATCTAAAAGTCTAAAGGTCTAAATAATTAATTTAAATAACAACATAAGGTACTTACGAGTATTATACATAAACACATTTCCTCTCAAGTGAGACAATGAAAAGTCAATTTAATTAGCAAGATGTTTAAAAAAATTGGCCTTTAATTTGCCCAAACTTTCAAAGTGCAAATCAACGAACTATGATAAATCATTCATATTCATCACCAGTAATCATTTCGGAATTAATTGTTGATCATTTAATAATAACTAACTGTTAAGGTGCGCGCCTTCAACGGTTGGGTCATGCCGGTTTTGATGTATTCTTTCGGCATACTCAAATGGACTCAGACGGAACTTGATGCCCTGGATAGGAGGGTCCGCGCACTGTTGACCGCAAATCGAATGCATCACCCACGGTCGTCGGTGATGAGACTGTATATCCCGCGGAAATGCGGGGGTCGTGGCTTCTTAAATGCTAAGACCCTGCACAACCGCGAGGTATGCAGTCTCAGGGAATACTTCCTAGAAGCCGACGTGGGGATGCACCGAGATGTGGTCTCAGTAGATAAGGGCCTCACCCCGCTCTCCCTGGCTAACGAGAACTGGCGCAAGCCTAGAGTATTAGACACTAATGACCGCAAGGAGGTATGGCAGAGCAAGGAGCTTCACGGACGCTTTTACCGGGCACTACATGGGTCCGATGTAGACTTCTTAGCGTCCGTGTCTTGGCTGCGTTTCGGTGACCTATTCGGGGAAACCGAAGGTTTTGTCTGTGCAATAATGGACGAAGTTATGATGACGAATAACTACCGGAAATACATTGTGAAGGATGGCACGGTTGACATATGTCGGGCATGCCACCGTCCGGGAGAATCGATCCGACACATTATTTCTGGGTGTTCTCGTCTGGCTAACGGAGAGTACTTGCATAGACACAACCTCGTTGCCAGGATTATCCACCAGCAACTTGCTTTGAAGTACAAACTTGTGGAATCAGAAGTGCCATACTATAAGTATGCGCCCGACCCAGTTCTCGATGATGGTAATATCACGTTGTATTGGGATCGACCTATCATCACTGACAGGACTATTGTTGCCAATAAGCCTGACATTGTGGTGATAGATCGATTGGAGCGTCGCGCAATGATTGTTGATATTACGGTTCCGCATGACGAGAACCTCGTGAAAGCAGAGAAAGATAAACAATTCAAATATCTAGATCTGGCTCGCGAGGTTGTCGACATGTGGGACGTGAGTACAGCAGTCATTGTGCCGATAGTCGTGTCGGCCAATGGCTTAATAGCCAAGAGCCTCGACCAACATCTGAGGAGGCTCTCGCTGGGCAGCTGGATCAAGCGCTTGATTCAGAAGGCAGTTCTTCTAGACACGGCGCGTATTGTTAGGAGGTTCCTCTCTCAAGAGCCCTGACCACCGGTAGCTCGGACCCTGTTCCCGATGCCGATGGGCTACTATTTTTTATATTTTTAAATGTTTTTATATTATTTTATATTCCAATATTTAAAAATGTAATTAATGTGTAAAAAAAATGAATAAAGAACTAACTGTTAGGTAACAAAGTAACAATGGAAAATAATGAAAGTATATTATCGAAATCACGGAGCTTTTAAAAGGATTAATAGTGATAATTTTTTAAACAAAAGTCTATAAATTCCACTATCACATAAGATAACATCACTGCTTGTAATCCCCGAAGGGTTAGGCAGAGGTGTAACCTAACAAGTACACCCACGTTTGGCCACGTAATAGCCAGTCCCATGGAATAGCTTATTGCCATTAACCGGCCACAAACTCAGACTCGTAGCTGCTATTAAGAAATTCCCGATGGAAAAACCCAATAGCACTTTGCCCGACCTGGGAATCGAACTCAGGACGTCACGCACAACAGTCGAGCTTGCGACCACTTGACCAACGAGGCAGTCACTAATATCCACTCTTCCCCCAATTCCTTAGTTGCTTCTGCGGCCCCCATACGAAAGATTGTATGCTTTTCTTTTTCAATCAACTTCATATCAACCATTTGTCCAGTACTAGCGACCCGCCCCGGCTTCGCACGGGTGCAATATACTTATAAACCGTCCTCTTGAATCACTCTATCTATAAAAAAAAACCGGATCAAAATCCGTTGCGTAGTTTTAAAGATTTAAGCATACATAGGGATATAGGGACAGAGAAAGCGACTTTGTTTTATACTATGTAGTGATGCCACCAGTTTTGGAAAGTAGGTGCTTATCAAAGAATCAAAATTAAAAATGACGCGCAAGCCATAGTGACAGTAAAAACCTGGGTCGACATCCATCAAGCAAGAAGATCACAATGCTCGTACGTACCTGTAAGTAAAAAGACAAGCATTAGCAACATAACAAATGCACTGACCTACGTGACGAAGATACGAATAAACACGAACGGAAGGTACACAAAAAGAAACCATAAATTACGTTAAAACGCTAGCAAAAACCAAGGAGTGTTGCTTAGAGGTGAGTGTTCAATGTGCGTCTGTTCAGTACGCAGTACGCGTATTGGCATCTACGTTACCTTTGTTCTTGGCATTTTCTGCTTCATCTACTTTGTTAGCCCAATATTGAAAAAAGTCCTCATTGAAAAAAGTCACTACAATGTCATTATCACAAATCATCAGCTGTTTCTTTATAAAGTGCAACACCAACACGGTCAAAAGGGATGGAACAGCTGATTTCGTTTAAGAACCGACGAAAATTTTCAACCTGGGTCTAGAATTAACTGAATTCGTGATAATAAGTTGCGCGTCATATCCCTACCGAAAGTTGCTTCTATTTTTCACTTTCTACAATGACACACGTTTGAAATTTTACTCTGTTTTGGCAATTTCGTTCTGTCGCGTTCGAGAACAAATGAAACGCCATTAAAAATCGCAATGTGAACTGTATTCTTGCACTCATTAATTGTTTGGTCATTTAGGTATGTGTACTTCCTTTGGAACGGCGCCCTTTTTCTTTTACTTTATGATTTACCAAACGACTTGCTTGTTGTGTCTTCAATTTTTTTTCTTCACCTGCGATGAGAGTAGACATACTATAACATAACACCTATAATTTCTTTTTTTTTATTTATAATTAAATTCCCGATGTATACCTATAGTTACATCCACATTTTGGCAGTTATGTTTAAATGCCATGTAATAGGAAAGCCTATTGGCATCAACTGGGGACAGATCTATAGTCCGGGTTAGTACAGAGAAATTCCCGATGGAATAACTCATTGGTGATCACTTGATCACCAATGAGTTACCTGTTAAGTGATTTTACCTTGTTTACTTATTAGGACCTATATATTATTATATGTAATTGGTAACAACCCACGTCTCGGCAAATGCATAAAGACGAATGTTAGGAAAGATTGTTCTAGCATCCAAAGAGTTCTACTGGTACATTTCATAACCAAACATTTACCAATAAACAGAACAATAATATGAAAAACAATTTTAAAATAGAAACAGATACAAGAATCCATCAAAGAAATGAATCTAACGGAGCAGTAGAAGCAGCAGCAGTAGTAAGTGTGCAATCAAAAGGCAATGTTTGCGCATGAGGCGTCCTCACGACCAATTAGCGTCGACATCGCGCCACATAAATTGTATCAAACAGCTCGGTTCCTAGCCTTGCTACTCCTGGATGTACAACTGAACTAGATGATGGTATTAGGGTGAGGGATACGGTGCCTTTAGGTTTTGCTCGTTAAGATTCAATACCTTTTTTTGTTGCTGTTACTCAGAATATAATTAGTTGTAGAAAATTCACAAGCGAATAGTTCGAAGACATGTGACACCCACACTGGGTCCACGTGATGATTTGCGGCCCACTGGCTCTTGCAGAGAGGAAGCCTATGCCCAGCAATAGAACCGTTACAGGTTTATGTTAATCCCCACAGATTGATTTTCAAAACATGTTAAAACATCTGTCTGTAACTATGATTCATCATCTGCTTAGCCTGTTCCCAACTATGTTGGGGTCGGCTTCCAGTCAAACCGGATGCAGCTGAATAACATGGAGCGACTGCCTATCTGACCTCCACAACCCCATCACTACTGGGTAATTACGATACCCCTTGGTAAGACTAGTTGTCAGACTTTCAGGCCACTGACTTAATTAGTCGTTTTAAAATTTACCAATAGAATGAACTCATTAGCAATTCATTTTGTCATACCAAAAACAAGCAGCCGTGACTGAGTTTCAGACTTCATTTTTCGATATAAGTATTTGTCATTATTTGTTAGCTGTTTTGGAATCTTAAAGTGTATCATTAGATATAAACGTAATACGCCTGACTTGATCAAAGTCTTAAACAATAACGTCTTCAAGAGATACGTTATCACAAAGCGCTTCCACCAAGTTTTTACATCTACAGTTAGTACTTTTGTCCCTGCCCCGTCTCTGGCAAGAGTTCATTATCACAAATAAACTGAATAGCCTTTCCGTTTTTATTGTTCGGTGGCAATGTTCCACCACAATGTACCACGCTATTACACTTGAAACTATGTTAAGTGTTGTTTCACGAGATATTTAGAAGATATGATTGTTGTAGTTAAAATTGAAAGGGTTGAAAGAGGTTTAATTTTTATTGTGATGTGCGGTACTTTCATCTTTACTACTTTAGGTTCCTTGTATGGGAAGTATGTCTTTATCTTTGGAGTATTTTCTTTTTGCCAGCCTGCTCTGTCTCACTCCTGGACAAATGCCTCCCTCCACTCCTTCCATTTCTCGCAAACCCGCGCGTCCTCCTTCCAGTTCTGCCGGAACCTGTCTAGTTCGTCCCGCCATCTCCTTCGTGGTCAGCCGCGACCCCGCCTCACTGTGCCAGGGCACCAGTTTCCTGCTATTTTGTGCCACAATTGGTCCGGCATGCGACAGACTTGGAACTCAGTTACATTATTATTATTTTCTCACAGTAGGTGAAGGTGACGCTATCAAAATATGGATTCATGGTCTGAATTAAATAATTTGATTTGATTTGATTAACTAATGGAGGAGCTCGTGGTTAAATAATAACAGCCGCTCGGGTCGATATTTAGGTTAAGCTGTGCTTGCTTAGATTGGTCTGTGAATGGGTGACCACACTTTACATACCGAGTTTCCTCCGTGCCTCGGAAAGCACGTTAAGCCGTTGGTCCCCGCTGTCATTTGTATATCTTTGACAATCCTTACATGTAGTCAGTGGCCCATAAAGGATATCGTATTACCCAGTACTAACTGGGTTGTGGAGCTCAGATAGGCAGTCGCTCCATGTAAAATACTGGTATTCAGCTGCATCCGGTTAGACTGGGAGCCGACCCCAAGATAGTTGGGAAAAGGCTAGGCAGATGATGATGATTTGATTTGATTAATTACCAGTTAACACAGCACTCGAACGAGCTATTGCGAATTCTAAGGCATTTTCAAGATTCCCCTTTCGCGTGATTCGTCATAACCGCTTGCATCAAAAACACACAGTCGCCAAATCTTAAAACATTAATTTCAAATTACTTTTCACGTTACCTACGCCTAAGCTTTTGGGGTTATCCTGTGGGGTGAACTAAACCGACTATACCACACCGGCCATGAAAAAAATTGGGGACGCGATCAATAGATCCCTATTGATTGCATCCCCCAAATAGATTCGTGTATTAATATTACTAATACACAAGGGCGTATTGCTAATTTCTTTGAGTCGTCCCCTCTTACCATTGTATCTATAGGATATGTCTTATTACATCAATCTACGAAAATGGTTATTTGATATAGGAATTGGAGCCAACGTACACTAGGATCGTTCGCTTTTATTAACATTTTTGTGCTATAGAGGAGGTTTCCTCTTTGCATTGTTGCCAAAGTTGTCTTTAGAAGAAGGAAAAACATCGTTTTCTGTGTTATTTAGGTCGTCACTTAGAATGTAATCAAGGCTCATCCTATTCCAAAGCGTAAGAAAAAAAAAACTATATTTCTATCTTTAATAAATAAAATGTTAGAAGACTTTTTGTTATTTTAAACCTATTTCAAAACCACTGCAAGAGAATCTATTTTGAAGTCAATGACCTAAATAACACAATTAGAAACCGATCAGAAACTAAACTCCAAAACATTAGGGTCCCGCATCAATCACGGAATTCAAAATTTACTCCAAATCGTAATCCAACTGCCGAACTATAGATCCAGAGGTCCGTACAGAACATTAGTAATCTAATTAAACAGGCGAAGGATTAATGGAGTGACAATAATCTAACGTCACGTTTGGGGTAAGGGATTATCCCAAATTTAATCAGCGGTAGATACCGCAACCCTTATGACGGCGACTCGTTATATTCAGATTGGTGCAACGAGGGTTACTGGGAAATTAAAGAGGTTCACAAATTCGATTACTGTTTTTTAGAGTTCCGTACCAAAATGGTAAAAGGAACCCTTGTAATGCGACTTTGTCTATCTGAGTCACAGTTACTTAGTTCAGCAATTATTAGAAGTCCCTAAACTGAGAACAGTTGCTATCGAATTGAATTAAAAAATCGAAAAGTGTGAGGTTTTGAAACAAATCTTACACAAGACATTAAAAAAACCCCAGTTTAGAAAAATTAACTTTGAAAGTGCAATAATATTTTTTCCTTTAATGGTTTTCTTCTTTCTTCCGCTAGAACCCTCGACGCGCGAGTCCGATTCGTTCTTACCATGCCGTTTTTTTTGTCTGCTGTTGCCTATAGTGATACGTCAGTAGCTCACGCGTTACACGAAGCCAAAATTAATACAAAAATTACGTAGGCCTATCTAGCAATACCCCTTGGGTATTGTTATGGGTGATTTACGGATTAATTATGTTATTCTTTAGGTAAAAACAGTTGGAACACCTGTGAGATACATTGTGTTCCTGATACTTATCCATCTGCTACAAAAACTGAGATTGAATAATAATGTGAGAATCACTTATTACAACAGGAATTTAAATAAACAGGCAGTTGATTTATTATTTCATGTTTAAATGTTGGTATATGGCTACCAAAGCTGTCCTCATAATATTTGCCAAAAGGCTAGATGATGAGTAGGTAATTCGATACGTAGAGACACAATATTCAGAGAAATGGGTCAAACTCTTCAAAATTATTCATTAAAATGATACAAATCAAAGATGCCAAATACAGGAACAACTCACCTTTCATAAAATAATATTATCTTCCTGTATAGCCGTCGTCAAACTTTGATAGCATCTAAACTCTCATTATTTTTCTTTATTGAAATCATTATAATACTTTCCTTATAATTATTACTTGAATATACCTATGAACGAAGAAAAGAAGTCTTTTGTGTAAGTAATGAGTAATATTATTTCATACAATACATTTTTTCACATCAACATCGACAATCATTTTTGGTAAACACAAACCGTTCGTTCAAAACTCAACTCTCACTCAAAAAATTAAAGTCCAATTTTGGTTAAATGATGTTTTGCTTACAAAATATTCGTTACATGCACACAGCAGTCATTAAAATTGTAACATAATAATAAAGGGGGTCGTTTTTATAATAGACCTTGTATTGGGGTCCCATTGTACCCCATGCGGGGTTCGGGCAATTTACTATACGTAACCTTGTAGCAACGTGTATCGGACATAAATAGTAACATTTCGATGACAAATAATAGTGATTTAGAGGACCATACAATAGGACCGAGTTTAAATGTAAAATTAGCTGCAAATGTCGGGTTAAATGTACCGATCATTAAAACTTGCGTATAAGGGTATACGCAAGCTGGCTAATAAAATGTTGGTAGTTGCAGTACTTGATTGCTTTAGGTTTGTTCAATGTTAATAATGAAATTCTTGACCAGTTAGCCTAACAAGATTCTGAGGGTAAAGACTGGGACTCTTGGTACACAATTATGCAAAATAAGAATTATTCAGTTAAAACACGGCAAATATAACTGTATCATTTATCACTCAAACTCTGATGTACAGAGGCGGACTTAATGCCAAAGGCATTCGCTACCAGCCAACCTTGGGGTAATGCAGACACAAACTGTGGTAGGTGCAATTGGGAATTGTATAAAAATTATGTATTTTGTATGCCATAACCACCATTGAAATATTAACTCCATGGGCAAAAATTGTATGTGCACGGTGTATGTGTACATATTCTTGCAATCACAAAATATCGTAACATGCTTACATAATATTGGCATCAATAAAAACAAATGAAGCTACAAGGAAACCAACAAAATATCATCTCATTAAGGGAAAACTACTACCGCATCCCTGTTCAATAGACAAAACTCATCTGAGATTCTATATCGAATCCCATACTATACTTCCATATCAGCCCAAACCCAGCTGCGATCAGCAAGATACTACGTAATACGTATGTAAATACTAATTGCATCAGTTGATGTATCAACAGCAGCTCAGAGTAGATAATCCTCTTCCTAATCGGAATCCATAATAAACAAGGTTGAATGAATTCTATTCAGTTTCCGATGCTTTCGCTGAAGTAATTAAGTCAATACATTCGATAGTTAATCTATACAAATAAATAAAATTGAGTGTCTGTTTGTAATATTAAAATAGCCGCTTTTTACTACATGCATATGAATGTATAAACGATACATTATACCAAATTTTTTTTTTTACAATTTTTGTCTGTCTGTCTGTTTGTTCTGGCTAATCTCTGGAACGGCTGGATTGATTTTGACGGGATTAACTGGCAGATAGCTGATGTAATAAGGAGTAACTTAGGCTACTTCTATTTTAGAAAAATAATTAGAGTTCCGTGCAAAAAATGAAAACCCTTGAAATTGTTAACAAAATCCGATTCAAAAAGGGAAGTAAGTATTTTTTTTATAATTTCACGCGAACGAAGATCGCGGGCAACAGCTAGTTTTAAATAAAAGACGCCAATTGTGGTAACAAAAAATGATAGCCGAGTGTAGTTAGACAAAAAATACTCTAAAGGGGGAACGAAGTTCATAGTGGTCGGAATTTCATGGTACCTACTTTCTTATTGAGTTCCTAGAGGAGTGGAAAAGAAATAAAAAAATTAAAATTCGCCAATAGCATTTTTTTTTTTTTTTTATTTCGTTTGGAATATTTTTTTTTCGTTTATTAATAACTTCAAAGCGGTTTTCTTGAATATTTTACGTCCTGTGAAAAGGTATGTATATGTGAAAAGCATCAGTTACCAATTTCAAAATAAATCTTAGTCTTAAAATTCGATATTTTAGAAATAAAAAATTGTAGAAAATAGGAAAAATTAAAAAAAAAACTTGAAATATGCATTACATCGACAACAATGAACAAAGAAATATCAAATTGGCATTTAATGGATGCAAGCAGGTCACACTATTACGCCACAATATGAGTTCGTCGAATTTGAAGTTATTCATCAATAAAAAAAAATATTCCATAGGAAAGTAAAGAAAAAAGTTGTCAGCGGCAAATTTTATTTGATATGTAATGGGGGTCACTCATCCACAGACCAACCTAGGCAAGCACGGCTTAACCTAAAGATCGACCCGAGCGGCTGTTATTATTTAACCACAAGCTCCTCTAAGATTTATTCTCATAATTATTGTAAAAAATATAATTCTGAGAATAAATCTTACGTATACCTAATTTTTTTCAAAGATTTACGATACAATTGTGTGAAAAAATATAACGTAGGGAAGGTTATGAAAAAATCCATCCATAATGGAAAATGTTATTAATAGAATAAATCTGAAATTTTATTTACTTTCTATTAGGAGTAAGGAATTTAATAACCAATGATAATAATAGTTTCAAAGGAGAAAATACATCTTCTTTAATATTGGAAATATTACAACGGTAAATATTTTCGAAAAACTGTAAGAGTACCTACTCCTATTTATTGAAACTTTTACGGTTTATGGTTTCAACGCTTTGACAATGACATCAAACAAACTGTTGAAAAATGGTATAAAGGAAAGTAATGTTTTATTTAAAAAAGATTTGCTTTAAATATCTAGTATCCGTTTACATTTTGAAACAACTTTCCAATCGTAACGAACGAAACACGTTGGTACACGCATAACTCGGTAGGTTTAATTTAAAGTTTCACGTTACTTTCGACCTTGTCCTGAAGATATCGACAAAAATTACAAAACAACATTTTCTCAGAAGTAGTTACTCGTCATTCGTTGGGGATTACAGGCTTGTTATAAAATACGTAATATCAGAAATAAATGCACAAACAAAATGCTGATCAGTACACACATGCAGTACCATAGAGATTTATAACATCACACCAGCCGTAGCAGCCAGCGGAGATAATGAACCGCTTCTGCTGAGCATAAGATCCTGGGTTCAATTACCGGGTCTGTCCAAGTATTATTAGAACGGCACGAAAATCCTTATTCGTGCCTGATTTGTGACAATCACCACGTATTTCGAAAACTGAGTGTACCAAAGGGTACACCTCTGCCTACCTCTTCAGAGATTACAGGCGTGATGCTATGTTAAATAATACGTAAGATCACTGTACACACATGCAGTACCATAGAGCTATGACATCACACCAGCTGTAGCAGCCAGAGAGGATGATGGATCGCTCGTCGTCGCCTACAAATAGGGTCGCCATTCAGAGGCGCTCGTTATTGTGTTAAAATCAATTTGCGCCCATCCCCGCCGAGCTGTTAGTGTTGTGCGTGCAAAGATTTATCGATATTGATGTTTTGACTTGCAATGGAGAATTTTCATGATGTTGAAAACACTTTATTTCGGTGGAGCAACGATCTTCGCAGGGTGGCTGGTAGCAACTGGATGAGAGTTGCCGAAAATCAAGTTAAGTGGCGTGCGATTGAAGAGGCCTATGTCCAGCAGTGGGCTGTTGTAGGTTAACAAAATGGAATAAAGCAGGGAAAATTTCGAAATTCACTAATAAATTACTGAGAAATAGATTATTAAAGTTGAACTAAATAAATAAAATTAAAATATACACACAGTAGGACGTTTTTTTTAAAACGTTAGCGCTGAAATAAAAGGAGTTTAATTTTCCAAGTAAGTACCTATACTTATCTATCTTCTCCTGGGTTTGTTTCTTTAGCCACACATGAAAAATAAATAACGTAATAAGGTTAAGTAACGTCACTTTACCTCATTAGAGTGTATTACACAATTCATAAGCATATAAATAACGTGATATGATTAATTTTCAAAAAAATATAAAGGGAGAGTTTAATGAGTTCAATGTTTACAAGTTCATGTTAAAACCAAAATTTTATTACCCAATTTAACGTATTTCAGTTTTGTATGTGTAATTTAATTTAAATTGTAATACCTTGAAATCCCTCGGCTCATTTGTGGTTAGGAAAAATAAACTTGTAAATAAATTAATAACGTGTTTTAAATTAAAAGTTTTTTTTTATTATTTATATATTTTTTTTAAGTGTTCCTAATAACAAAATTATAGATCGTTGTGTCTGAAGTAAATAAATTGAATTAAATTAAATACGGTATTCGTTTTGTAGATTAGATCTTCACCGTAAAAAAATCGCTCGATAGATATCGTCCCATCACTATGCCCCCATATGCGTCCGGCACGCAAAAATAGTTTTTAGGGCATTCCACCCCACAGATTGTCCATGGCCAAGACAATGCGGCCGGTAACAAAAGTCGCCCTAAAATGTTGTTAATTCGAGATGAGACAGACTTTTTTGATATTTTTTTCCTATGTTTTTTTTACTAAAGGGGTGTTCGGTTACTATTTAATAAGCATTCGTTTTGATTTTGATACCAGCGAGGGCTGTAAAGGGGTAATTTTTGCGTCAAACTGACAGTTGTTTTTTTTGTGTGAAGTTTGTTAATTTACTGTAGGTATGGCTTTTTACTGTATTGTATTTTGGCTATATTTTTAGCAAAATATTTAAACTTGTTGTATTTTTAGAACTTATTTTATATTTTAATAAAACCAATTTTTGATTCCACTTCCACTTGTGACAGTTAATTTTATTATTAGAACAATTTTTTTTATTCGAGTTGGATATTTTTATAAAATGTTTTTATTTTTATTGTTTGCCTTTTTTATACCGAAAACAGGCTGAAAATCATTATTCATTTTTATGAATTGAGAAGCATAACCGCAACATTGAGCCCTAAAATTCTGCTCCATTTTTCTGAAGCTTCTTAATTTTATAATCAGTAAAATAAAATAAAAACCAATATTTAAAAATTCAATATAAACCTTTCAAAGAATCCCTAGACATCCCGTAAACCGTAAAACAATAACAGGGAAGAATGACAGCTACATTTGTCAACTCCATTACAGAATTTTTTCCAAATCGGTTTATTTTAGCATTCGAGAAATGGGTTTCTGTTTATTCACGCCGGCTTCGAGGGGTTAGAACCGTTAGATAAATAATTTCTTTGTTATAAGTGCCTTGAATTAACTTCCCAATAAAATTGAATATGTAGTTTAAAATGTTATTTTGTATGGCTTGAACTTCAATGTTGACTGATGTTGAGTGCGCGGTGTTTTGTAAAAATTACATTTATCATACACTGTTTTAATCTTTCACGGTTTAAAACTAAAGTTAAACTGTCACTTACGGGATATTTCTGTGAACCAACCCGAAATCATGGCGATTGCAACAGCGTCGAAATATTGGGTGCTCAAAATTATAATCAATCACGGAAGATATCCCGTAAGTGACAGTTATGTTTACATTGATCATTATAATATCCTAAAATAAACTTTTATGTCTTCATTTGTTATTTTTAGAGAGATAAATAACATTACCTACGCAATGGAACTGAGACAATTAGCACGTTAACAACCTACAGATATTCTAGCACGAGTGCTCGGTGTAAACGTAAAGTAAATATCTCGATAAAAAAAAAAAAAAAATCGTTTCGCATAATTTTCATAACTTTAAAAAAGTATTTATATCTATGATATGGATATTACTTGTTGTGCTTGTTGCAAACAATTTAACTAAAATGCTATAAGATAATTTTTAAGTATTTCCGATTCATAAATCGACGTACATATTTACGTTACGTTTACAGAGCGCCCTCGTGGTAGGGTCTCTAATATTACAAATGAGAAGTTAAGCAACAAACAAAAATGTCGATTCTAACGCTTTTATCACTGCAACTCATCTTCGTATAGGTACTTATCTAATATTTTCCTAACTCTTGGAAAACAGTTTACAAAATAACGACAGATCAGGCTACCTAGAAACCTAAATTTAAAAACATGAAAAAATCTTATGGGAATCAACTTTGTGTAAGCATAATCGTACATTACCAGTGGGCCTCAGTTACTGAAAGTACTACCGAAGTTCACTGACGGCCGGACCACTTTTCAACCTTATTACTTAGGGCATAGGGTGAAAAGTGGTAGACCGTCAGTGAACTTGGTAGTAACTACCTATACAATTATTAGGGCTTACAGAATCATGTCAAGCTTTCTATACTTTAGGTTTTTGGTATTAGTTAGGATACAAATTCAGAAAACATTACTAAAATAATGAGTTTCCTTAACAGACTTGTCGAAAGCCTAATTTTGTTAGTAATAAGTTTAATGTAAAAGAAAATTAGTTTTGTCTACAAATTACTAGACGTTTATTTCAGTCAGCACCAGCTTATTTTGTCTGTAAAATATGCTCAAACTATAGTAATAGAACATTACTTAAGAAAGGGGGATCCATGAAATTTGTAGACAGGCTAACAGAGGTACAGTCTGGCTGTTAACATTGTAACACGATTCATTTCGGCAGTAAGGAAGACTAATATTTGGCATCGCTAGAATTTTTAGTTAAAATAATTAAAGAAACGCTACACTTTTGGTACGAGTATGTGAAAAAATTACGTAGGTACTCGACACTTAGAATTAAATTATACAACTTATGTTAACTTAATACTCATTGCTGCTTTAGAATTAATTTAGGTAAATATACATCAGCAGATGGTGATGGCCTAAGCAAAAGAAATTATTGAATACCAATATTGTTCATTTTCAAAATATTGAAAGGAAAATCAAACTATATGTTAAAATCTTGTAGCGGCACTACAAAAAGTACTTCAGCGACATAGAACAAAAAGTACTACAGCGCCATCTATGACGCAGAGGACAAACTAAACATCGAAATCCTGCATCGCGCAAGTAAAATTATTCGCGACTTAAGACTATATAGAAGAACCCGACAACAACTGTCGGGCAGTAGCCCACCAGACAATAACACCCGTCTGGTCGGAGGATCCTCCCTTTTCTATGGGGGTTGAAGAACTTTACACTCTGTTCTCCTACCCCCAAAATCTAATAAAATAATGGTCCACTGGTGGGAGATCCAGTTAAAATACAGATAAAATAAAATTACCGACAATGCCGTGGAATTGCCGAAGATTTGGGTCAGCCAACTTTGTAATACTATAATGCCAGCGACATATAGAATAAGCAGATTTTAACTTCATCAATAACAGAAACAATTTACCCATCCGTCACGCAAGTCGCCAAATAACGTATCGTACGTAACAACGGGAACGCGATCTGGGATCCCTTGAGCCGTCGTCAAATATTTGCGTAGTAGAATCATCCGCGGGCTAAGTCGACGTTCTATGTAATATCGTGATGGATGACGTCAGATGTTTGTCTTGACTTCCCTATAGAAGATAGTAATGACGGGTTATCAGTTTTCTTTTAATTGAGAGAAGTTCCCTTAAGCTGCTAGCTGAGTCAAAAAATAAAAAAAAATACCTTCCGAGATCGTAAAGAAAGGCTATTCGGTCATAATTACTAGTGGAATAGAAAATACTAGATATATTTATTTATGTATGTACACACAGATACTTAACAGGACAATATATTAACATAAAAGAGCACGAAGGTACTTCTTATTTCATAAGAAATTTCTTCCAGCCGACCTGCGAGAGGAAAGATGGATATATTATGATATTGATGGTTATATGATATATTCAAGCTATTGAGACTTTTTTTTTCTTTTAGCCTTTTCCACTCATGGGCAAAGGCCTTCCTCTTTGCATTTCTCGCGAACCCGCGCATCTTCCTTCCAGTTCCGACGGAACCTGTCCAGTTACTCCTACCATCTCCTTCGTGGCCTACCGCGACCCCGCTTCACTGTGTCAGGGCACCAGTTTCCCGCTATCTTGGCCCACAGTTTGTCCGACATGGGGTAGACATGTCCTGCCCAGTTCCATTTGAGTTGGGCAGCCTTGCCAGTTTGGCAGTACATTTACCACTAGGAATTCATCCCGTTTAGGGTTGAACCTCATCTGGCAGCACGGAATCCCACTTTTCCATGCTCCTATCTTTTTCTGTCGCTCATAACCGTCATTTGCTAGAGCAAGAAGCAGAGCGGGAATGCTATCACACGTGACTGCATTGATGATGCGATCTGCAGCACGCTCTATTTTTATAGTGTGAATTAGATTGACTCATGATGACTTTATAACACAACATCCAATTCTAGCATTTAAATCTACAACTAGTTGATGGCCAGCTTAAGACAGCTGCGTTCCTTGAATTCACTTGACACAGAACTTGTTTCATTATACGGCCGTACTCATTTGAAATTCACAGAACGCAGCCTTGACAATGCTCATACAACCAACAATCCCTTAATACCTCACCTCTCCCAGAATGAACTAAAACATGACTCGTACAGTATTATCACCGCATGCATTGTAAGCGACAGCCTTTTGCCACTGCTTTCATTCGCAAGCAGTTACATTTTCCGCTTGGCTGCTGCAGTCACGGTTCCATATCTATTGTGTTCTATTTATGGAAGGAGTAAAATAGTTTGTCATTTGTTTTTATGCATAATTTGGAAGGCGTAGGATTAAGTAGGTAGATGAATTTGAGGTGTGGTTCTTGGGGAGGTAACTCCTTAAAAACCGTAGTACGATGTTTTTTTTGCATATTTTAATGTGCTGTTGATAGGGTGACGGTTGAAAGAGGAGAATTGAAGAAAAATCCGTGTTTCACCGACCAAAAGTAATATAGGACACGAGCAGAAAGAAGAATAAGATGTATATTGTGACTATCTATTATTTTTTAGTCTTGCATGTTTGTTATTGTAGATGATTTTCGAAGATCAGAAATCGTATGTGATTTAAATGAAGATAATATTAAAAATTATGTATAACTGAAGAAATGATGCGAGAAATACAACAAAATAGAAAGCGAATGCCACACATGTAAAGTAATTAACAAAAAACATTCCTCAAAACTACCTACTGAATTGATTCTACTCCTGTAAGTTAACTCGGTTCTGAATTCTGATACGGTAACATACACTTAACTATTCGAAACTAAACTATTTGAGGTCAGTGTGCCACTCTATACACCGTTGAGAGTCTCCATTCAATGGAGGTTTGCATGCACTGCACTGGCTTTGTTGTCGTAGCGTGCAATTGAAAAAAAAAGAAAAAAAAACTTTTGAATTTGAATATGGAATTTGTAGAATGTCATTATGGTAATCAATATGGAAAGCACGCTCATAATCTCTGAAGTATGTGGAGTTACTTTTGTGATAAAGAACTATGTTTAAAGGTTTGGTTCATTGTTGTAAGTTTATGAAACCAGACAAATAACACGATATCTTACAATAAAAAATCAAGCTTACTTACTCCTCCTAAAAAACAATCCTGTACTGTTGTAATCTCTCTTTTTTTTTCATGATATTTTTGTCTAAAGTAGTTCAAATTTGTATTCGTTTATTTTTGGCAAAATTTAAGCTCGATGCATCCAAACCGTTGTCAAGCCAACGCCATCTATCGGGACTTTTGAAAACGACCGTCACCTTCATTTTTCTGCAATGAAACAACTAAACAAGTGGCGTTCAAGTTAAAAATATTGTACATGGGTTTTATTTTTGCTGAGCAATTTTGTGAATGATTTAATTTTTTCGGAAATTTATTTGCAGTGTGTTATTTTTTAAGC
Source organism: Eurois occulta (assembly GCA_950022335.1). NCBI lineage: Eukaryota > Metazoa > Arthropoda > Insecta > Lepidoptera > Noctuidae > Eurois > Eurois occulta. The sequence goes on from OX465486.1 coordinate 4,880,001, forward strand.
TTGCATGTTTTACGAGCCATCTCATCGAAATAAGTCCTATACCTTTAAAAAACTTACAGTAAAACCACATTTTCTCCCACTGTTTATTATACCTACAAAAACAGTCGCACATTAATGTTCAGTGCAACTCGTAATTGTGCGCAATGCGTTCGTAGTATGAGTGACAGTAGCGCGCTCCCATGGGGTCGTGATCACACATTACACTGATTTGGATGGCCTGTTCCATATTGTACACAAGCAGGTATTAAGTAAGTATTACAACTATTGTTTATCGAGATGGAAATAGCATTGTTAAAGGTGGGTATCTGATATTATTAGACTTTGTATATTTATGGTCAAGCAGTCTCCTTTTATTTTGCATACTTATTTATGACATGTGCACAGTGGCGACCCAGTGGTAATGGCCCCCCATTTAAGACTTGTAGGTTCGAGGCAGTCGCTTTACTTTGTGTAATTTATAACCTAAGCTAATGAATTACCTGTGTTCTCAAAAGGTTTAATGAAAACATCGTGAGAAACCAGCATGTCCAAGAACCAACCATTAGAAGACGTATGACATCCACCTACCCGTCCTGGGCCCGCCGGATGCCCACTCTTTCTAATAAAGAGATGGGCTGTGTCCCAACTTTGGAAACATTAAGGTCTGATTTTGCTAAATATCCGTTAAGTAAAATCCATAAACAAAAACCAGTCATGCGCTTAAAAACTGAACTGCATTACTTCAAACAATATCAAATAAATAAACCGTACAGCAGTAATACATGGATCACGCGGCTTCTTTTGAACAATCTACTGTGTGACAACGTAATTCAGTGAAGAGGCCATCAAATGGACACTCGTTTGTTTATTCAATTATATTTTATTGAGGAGAGAGATTTATTTGTAACGGGAATTGAAGATTGAATGGTGTGTATGCTCGTGGTACAACTATAGATTTTAGCAACTCAAAACAATATAAAAATGTAATCAGGCTTTAGATGAAGTATTTAAACTATTAACAACTAGCTTTTGCCCGCGGCTTCGCTCGCGTTAATTTGGAATTTGACAATCAATTCAGGTTGTACTCTACTTGTAATAATATAATTCAATTATGATTCGATAGACACGTTCTATTGTCATAAGAACGTTATTGTTGTTTTCCTCGGGAACAGTACTTGTTTTCGGAATGAAAGGTACAACGTACATGCAAAATTTCAGGATGATCGGTTCAGTGGTTTAGGTGTGAGAAGGTAACAAACAAACTTACTTTCGTATTTATAATATTAGTAAAGAAGTTAGGATAAGGATTTTCTGCTAAAGCTACCTTTTTTTTTTGTTGGGATGGGAAATCATCAAATGACTCCTCCTGTAATTAATATATAAAATTAATCGTTTCACATATAATATTTTCAAAAAATTAAGATTTTTTCCTATTTAAGGATGATACTAATTAATTGTACACTGTTTTAAGCTGTCTCGGTTTAAAAAAACTTAAAACTAAATTTATACTGTCACTTAATATGAACAATCACGATATAAGTTTGACAGTATAAGTTTGATACTACTTGTGCTTGTAGAAAAGAAAAAAAACTTAAATACAGTAGGATAGTTCTTTAATCGATTACGAAATCGCCGTATTTACAGTACTATGGTCTCTGAATACTAATGCCAGACGTAAGTTTTTAAACTGTCATAGTCACTAACATTATAATTAACACTAGAAACGGGATATTTACCATGTCCACTGTTTGTTTTGAGTTCCCGATATTTCGGCGCTGTTGCAAGCACCATGATCACGGATAAACTGAAGTTATTGCGGGTGGGTGGTAACAGTGGATGTGGTAAATATCCCGTTTCTAGTGTTAATTATAATGCCAGACTTATCACCGTAAATCTCAAAGTGTGGAATTTGTGGCGAAGAAGAGTCTTCTTTTATTCCTTTCCCATCAAAACCATCCTCTTTCAAACCTTAAATTTGGTTTCAGTATAGCAATTGAATTTTAAGGCTTTGTGAAGTTATAAGAACGTATTTTTACGTCTCAATCTCTGAAAAACTTGAATGATCGCATCAGCATAAAAAAAGTTCGGTTAAATACATCGTTAAATAAAAAACGTCCCTGGTAAGTACGTACTCATAAATAATATTAAATCAATACGCCAAACACAGTGGAATTGATGCCCGTCAAATGTAAGTACACATAATAATATGTCAGCAATGAAAAGTATCTCGTTCGGGAAACGTATTCTAGTGTTAATTTCATCTTTTCATTGGTCACGACCGAATGTAGCCAAATTTACCTGATATTATTAAACTGAGTCAGACTGTAGGTACCTACTGATGCATAATGCCCACCAGCCACCAGCTATACGCAGCAGGCCTACAATGCTCTTAGAGTGCAGTACAACAACGCCTTTAGGATTCTGGTGTGACTGCCTCGGTTTTTCAGCGCCTCGGGCATGTTTGCCGACGCGAGGGTGGATGACTTTTACGCTATAATGCGCAAAAAGTCAGCCTCACTAATTCGCCGAATTCGTGGTAGTGGCAACGGAATCCTTGATTGCAGAGAGACCTGAATCTGCAGTTGTAGGAAGGCTTATCAGGCTGCATGTTGTCTAAGTTTTGTTTTTTGACTAACATAGTTTTAAGATAATGTGACTAACAATTTATGGACATTTTATTGGTCTGAATTAAACGTATTTTATTTATAATAATCAAGTATAAATCCAGGTATCACATAGAGGAGGAAGCGTCCCAGGCAGCAGTGAGTACATAATAGGCTGACTATGAATCTATGTAATAATAAAAAGAGTAGCCGTTTGTCCTTATGAACGGCTATTCTCAGAGATGGCTGCTTAGTGAACGCGCTCATTCGTGAAGGCTTTAATCAATGAAGGAGTCCAAACAACAATTCCCCAAGTATTCCAAAGACAACAGCTTTATTTGATAAGTATGTTCTCCATTTCATTACGACAAATAGGTTTGAACATTCCCTCCTCCTCTTCGATATCGCAGCAGCCTAGCTCAACAAATCCGCAATATGTCTGCCACGTCAGTTCAATCATGTAATGGAACGAACGAGACTCCCACTGTGGATTCAATCAATGAAACATTCATAGCGAGAGCTAAAAACTTATATAAAACATTTTTGTATCAATTCTGCTGATATTGATTTTAATATATAGGTATTTACTCTGACTTTTATATTTTACAATTGATGTTTTTGTCTATCTGTCTGTCTGTCTGTCACCAGGCTGTGTATCTCATGAACCGTGATAGTTAGATAGTTGAAATTTTCACATATGATGTATTTCTGTTGCCGCCGCTATAACAACAAATACTAAAAAAACAGACCATGGACCATTTAGATACGGAACCCTTCGTGCGCGAGTCCGACTCGCACTAATGCTGGTAACTTGTGTTGGGGTAGCTAGGTAGATTAGAGTTAAATCGATCAGAATGTAATATAGGACCTCGTATTTTTAATTATTTCGAGTGTTCTCTCAAAGATACAAATAGAAACACGCTTAATAAAAATATTGCAATCTTGTATCTTTTACGAATACTCAACGGCTACAATTTCTACGCACTTTCTAGGATTCCATATCGTTCGTAAAGTTACAGCAAATTGGACATTCATGAAAAATGAACTTCGCACCAGCCATCTTAACAACTCTTTTTTAATGAAGTTGCAAAGACATTGAACGCATTAAAACAAAAAATAACGTAGTGCTTGATTAGAGAAGGATTAGCTGCTTACATTATAACATGACAAGAGAATTGCCAGTTTGTGCACCCATCTAGTTTTCAAGCGTTAACTATGCGCTTATCAACCATGTCGGAAAAGAAAGCAATGTTGTCAATACCATATGCAGTAACGAGTCTTCCTGCGTTTAGCTTCGTAACAAACTGCAATCGTCAAGCAGTGCGACCAATATCAATATGGCGGTATCTAAACATAGACTTCTGTAAACCGAAGCTCCAAGTTGAACCATGGAAGCTTATGGACCTGGTGCGAAAACAGCGTCAAATCTTGTTTAAAAACGGCCTACCTTTCCACCGAAATTACTTATTAATAAAATATAGTATCAACCGAAATAGCCCAGGCGCGACCCAAAAACGCGGACGTCTCTCACGCCGCGCGTTACATAATCTCATGTAAAAGCGTAACCTCTTTGTAATCTAGAAATTGATGACATTCGTTAAGCTTTCCTTTTTATTTTTCGGTCAAATTAAAAAAGGAAACAGTTTTTTTAAATTGAACTGGGACACTTAATTGGGTTTCCTGTAGAATTTTTGGCCATAAATTAGATATCCATGATGTCTTATAATTTGAATCGAAGATGACCAGTGGCAGTCGAGTCGAGTCCACATTTATTTATTTAGGTTAGCCAACAATTGTTTACACAAAACATTTAAAATTATACTTGCTTAATATTATGTTTATACTTGCAACAATTTCTGATAGGCTAACACAACATACACCAGTTATGGTTACCTATACAGTAGGTATACAAAATAAAATCAAATACTTACAGTGAAAAGTTAAATGTAAAATAATACTATCAATTTAAAGCTATTCAAGAAATAAAAAAAAAATGATAATTTGCTATAATAAAACAAAAAAAGTAACACACACACATACACATACATTACAACTAATTCATTAAGAAACCAAATAACATTAACAAATTAAAAATGACAAATAATCGGTCTTTATTATAATTTCAACCCTACAAACTATTTGAAATTCTCGTAATTTGTTTTGTGTGCATTAATTAAGAGTATTCTCTCTATGTATTTACAATGTCAAATGTGGCTTTGAAAATAAAACTTGGACTGTATTGCTCTGAAAAAGTCAGACAGGGCAATATGCAACATGGTTTTGAAGAACGCCCTTCAGCTTGGCTATAAAAATTTGGCTGGTGGCTTATTACTAAATCAACCACCAGCCTCCGTCTCCCAAGCGTTAAAAGTCTCCCTTGAGCGTTCACTGAACAGCAGCAAATATCAGGAGATATCACACTTATAATGTGACTTGATGTCTCAACAGACCTTGTAGGAAATGGGCTGAAAAGACAAGTAAACATATCAAATATACCTAGCATAGTATAAACATAGGTTATATAGGCAACTAAGCGCTCCTGAGCTTGTCATCCATCATGATCGTATGCATATGCGTTGTGACAAATGCCTTCCTAATCTGTTTCTGTGAGCGGCTGATATTACAGGTAAATATGTACGCTTATTTTATTAATATTAAGGTATTGCGTTGCCGTCATATTAGTTATATTTTTGGTTATGACAATTGAAAACGAAGGACTTTTTTTTTTCTACAGCTTATTTCCAAAACTTCCTTAACTCCATTTACTTTTCAGATTATGCATTTACAAAAAAAAAAAAGTTATTTCGTTTGCTATATTGATATAAAAGACTGAACCACCAATATTAACCCAGAAATATTTTTGTCTTGATTATGAGGTTCAAAATCACCATTATCTGGTGACCTTCCCAACACACCATGGAATTTAGTTTCCAGTTAGGTTTTAGTAATAAAGGAAACATTGTACAAAATGGACTTTTCCATTACCTCACCTGTTAAAATTATTGCATGATTGCAACCTATTAAGCTGTGGATCCCGGCTGTCATTTGTTGACCTTTGACAGTCGTTACATGTAGTCATTGGCCCGAAATTCTGACAACCAGTTTTACCAAGGGGTATTCGTATTACCCAGTACTAACTGGATTTTGGAGGTCAGATAGGCAGTCGCTCCATTTAAAATACGGGTATTCAGCTGCATCCGGTTGGACTGAAAGCTAACTCCAACATACTTGAGAAAAAGTTCGTCAGATGATAATGATTGCAGCCTGTTAACAAATTCAGTACAAGTTAATATCCCCCTACTTTTCGAAACAAAAAATTCTCGTCTCGCATTGTGTAGCATTTGATCCCATAACACGAAGTCTATTTTCTTCGTACCCAGATCAATATGAGGCTTTACTTCTGGCTTATTCAAGGCATGGATGTCAAGTTTGCGAAAAGTTTGAGGTCAAAGGTCAAGTGAATCGTTTCTCGTCTATATCTTCATATTTATTAACGCAGTTGAGCATTTTTGTGGTCCTACGTGGCGGGTCTGACGTCAAACTAGAAGTGAGGGTGGAAATAGTGGTTCTTATTTTCTATGGCGTAAGATATATTTCACTTAGAAGGTTTTTGTATTTCTGAAGCCGTGTAGAATTCTTCAGTTGTAGATATGTACTGAAAATCAACGAGTACCACATACGTACTCTTATTCGTTTTCTTTTTATTTTTGGAACAAGTAAAAAAAATTGTGAGTCACGTCAAATTCTCAACCAAAAACGGCACTTATTTAATAAGCTCGATATTGCATTTCGTACGTATAAATCATACCGGCTATTTCTTAAGGTGACGTGTGACAGCCCATCTTCATTCTCAGTTCTATACGCTCAGCTTATTGGCAAGAAGTCAAGTACACTCCCACCCAAAATTATTTAAAACATAAATGGTATTAAGTTCAAGGCTCCCAAACCTTGAAATTTTGGCAATGGTCATTCTTTTATAGCTATGTTTTGCTATTTTCAATGGTATTCCCAGTTATGTATTCTCTATGTAAGCTGCAACCATGCTTCTACTTTTATTTAAGTTGTTTAACCCGTCTTTCAGAAAATACCTTTGTTATCTATTTTACCTATGTCAAATAGATTAGGATTAATAAAAATGGTATTCAAAAGTTGTGAGTGATTGTACATACCTTCATGTAACGCAGACAAGTATTGGATATTCGGTTATTCCTGTCTTTTTCTATCAATGTGGTAAAGAGAGAGATGGTGAATCTTTTAAATGTATTCGGTTTGATCTGAGTAAGTAGGTATCTAAATTATTTCTAGACAGGATACAGAGTCGGTCGTGCGTTTTGAGTACGTTTTATTTTTGTATTTATGATGTTATATTAAGAATATTAAAAATAATACGTGCTGCTGCTGTTCTAAAATAGAAAAACCGAGGAGCGGGAGTGAAGCGGGTCAGAAAAATAAAAATTGAGAGAAAAGATTTTGGGAGTTGTACAGAATTTTGATACAATTTTCAGGCACATTTTTATTCTAGTTTGGACTTGGACTTATCTAAGATCATTGTCTACTAATTGTACTTATTTTTTAATTTGTTCCTACGACTCAATACTTGTAATTAGCAGCAATTTTCTCCATTAATTCTACATACAAATATTGTTTCTCTTGGAAGAGAGACTAACTAAATCTGTCTCATTCACAAAATTGCTGTCATACAGAACAATTGTTTGGCCACAAAAGATATATTGTTTAGATATGAGTGTGAGACCAGAAACGCACGGGCGTTTATAACACGACGTTTTTTTACCTTACACTGGATTTTCAACCCTCAGCGCTAAACAGAGGGTTGAAAATCCCACAGTTTATTCTGTAAACGCTTTTTCGATGCGCTTTGTTGGATTCTCAACACGAAGTTAAAATGCGCGTGTGCGGTTAAAAAGACGTCGCGTTATTATTAACGCGGTGCGGACGCGGGCTTATACAACAATTTTCTTTTTGCCATAATATGTATATGACAGTACCCAATTCAACTTTCTTTTCTGTACGTCGGTTATATATTAGGTGGATGTTTGCCAATCCCAGTTAGGTAGACAACCTTCGTATTGTTTATGTGTCTTTGGACTACCATGATTGGTAAACAACTATGTCGGTTGTATAATTCTTGTGGGTAGGCAGTGATACAGTTAAAAGTTAATAATTATTTTCTTGAATATAAGAAAGACGACTTTTTATAACGTCGTTTAAATTGAGAGCCATTGATATTATTTGTACTAGATTAACATCGAATTAACTGATGTACTCACTATACTGTCCTTGTATTTGAAAACTCAGTAACTTTAATATAGTAATTCGAGTATTCAAGTATTTTCAGTTACGAAGGCAGTACAGGTAGATACCTCTGTCTAACCTTTCAGGAAACACAGGCTTAATAATATGTTAACTAATGTACCTGCTTGACTTATTTATTTTTAGTTTAATTCACATGAATTTTACTGTTGTCTTTTATTTTTCTCCCTAGTGAAATAACGTAAGTAACGTAATGAATGACTCTCCAATTCAAAAGTTTTGCGTAAGTTAGCGCCATCTATCATGTCGAGTTAGAACTGCACACTCATTAGAATTTGCAAATACAAGTATTTTTGGGTACTATTTATATTTTTGTTCATTATGTGAAGGAAAGTCCTTTTGTTGACTTTATTTCTGGAATGCCACAAAAATGGCGATAACAAGATCATACGCCGTACTTAGATAGCTCTCGACTAGTACTATTGGTTCTGTTTTGTTTACGCTGTCCAAGGTTTGATAAGAAAGTAAAGCAGACAGATAATGCTACCTATGCTTTAAGCATACATGCTTAAACATTGACATATTGTTTAAAATTATAATCAGGCTTTATTAGTCTAATGAGGTTATTGTGATCAAACAGAAGACTCTACTAAATTTCATTAGCCCCAAAGACTTTTTCAATGTCACACAGAACCTTGCTTCACGATACTTCTTATCCAAAGAAACCAGACATTTTGGGTAACCACATGTATTTATAATAAATAATTAACTCACAAGTACCGTTATAGGGTTTAATTAATCCCGGACAACGGGAATGTGTCCCGTACAAATTTATTGCTATAATTTACGACAGTACTGGAAAAAAGGGAATACAAGTACTGTGTAATGTGTACTGTATTAGACGGTTGGGTAAGGAAATTAGTGGGACTGTGGTGGGTAGTCTTAGAGAGGTTTCACACGGGACTTTTGTAGCTACATAATTACGGGTAAATCAACGGTTACCGACTGAACAAAAATACATCGCAAGTCATCGGTTTCCAGTCTAACCGGATGCAGCTGAATACCAGTATTTTACATGGAGCGACTGCCTATCTGACCGTCACTACCCAGAAGTAGGTAATACAATACTCCTTGGTAAGACTGTTAATCGCAGAAAGTCGCAGTGTGTACCTATCTTTTGAAATTTTTATGCGAGACCCATGTAATTATGTACCGACAAATTAAAGGTGAAAAATTATGTTTGAGGTGCAATTCATCATTGTTTTTTTTAAAGCACGTCGATGGAGGTGGCTGCCGGTGCCGATGCCGGTAGTGGCCGAGATAACGAGTAATAGAGAAGTATGGAAGAAGAAAACATGCTGCGCCGACCCCAAATAAATCTGGATAAGAGGGCAGGAAAATGATGATAGCACGTCGATAAAAATACCCACCCATTCCATTTTAAACTCTTTTTGAATATGAAATAGGTATATAACTGGAAACAAAGTAAGTGGTGTTTAGTTGTATTCTGTACCTTCGCCTGAAGCGTAATACAGTATGCTAACTACGTAAGTATTTAAGAAGCCATGTGAATGTCAACACGAAGCATCGAAAGCCGATATGAATGCCAGCATTTGAGGATACTACTTCACTGTGTAAGAACAATATAAATTTAGGTATTTTATTGGTCCGAATACGAAACTTGTTAGTAAACATATTGCTTTGAAATAATTCACAGATAACTTATTATCTACTTGAGTTTCACGTTTTTTTCAATTTCACTCAAACGCACGAACGCGCAAAAAAAGATAAGATGAACACAACTCTCTCAATACTCAATCATGTATTACTTTCCAAAATATTGTGCACAAAAGTAATCAACTTAACACCCAGGTAGGCATTACTTACACGCAAAATATGTCAATTAATGAACTTGACCTTTAAAACAACAAAGAAAAAACACACAAAATGCACATTGCGTACACATGTAGGTACCAATTTATTTACACTCTGTGTAACTTCTCAAAATTAATTGAACACCAACTAAACTCCAGTACTCAAAGACAAAGAGCATGTTATTGCACTTACAAATTCGCATACCGAACGCGAATCAGCCATAAACATATAAACCAAAACCATGTGTAAATGAACCGAGGTTAAAATCGTAACAGGGCGTAAATCAAACGCACTGCATGTCTGTTCTCATGATTCATGGCTCTACAAATCTTACAGCTTTATTACAACGGAACAAAGTTCAAATTAACGAAGGATTCTGCTTGCTACAGGCCTGTAAGGACTTATTAAGATCACTTTGCATGCATCATGCCAATTGAGTGCGGGATACATGTGTTTCTGATTTCTTTTTTTGTTTAAGATGATACTTTGAGTTAGGATGTTAAAGTAGTTTATTTGTTACGTTTCGACGTTATGGGCTGAATGAACATGAAGGTGAAATTGTTGAAATTAAATTAAGAATACGAAGTAATAAATACTGAAAGTTATGTTGGTGGCATTTGCGCTTCAGTCCTGGGTGGATATATGATCAATCGACTTACTTTCAATTTAATGAATGTGCAGTAGTTGTTATTTGTATGTATAGGTACGCAAGGTAATGCCTGTGGTAATACGGTAGTACGTACAAGGTAATGTTTCTTCAAAAGATGTGAGCAGAGATTATTACTTGCCGTTTTTTTTCATACATGTATTTTTCCTGTTAAATACAGAATATAATTCCACAATTGCGTAGATATTTATAACTACAAACGTCCTAAGACTGTTCACTTAACGCAAATGGAAAGAAACAAAATATTTACACTTGATAATAAGGCTTTGTCGGCACCAGTAAATGACGTCTCCCCTCAGTTGACTTCCGAGAGTACGAAGTACCGCGGGAATATCACCAGCTGACACTTTTTGCTCTTTTCTTCTCAACATGACAACCGAATTTACGATAAAAATGTTAGGAGACACTATCTATCTTACTTGCAACATCATTAAGTGGGTTTTATTTTGAGGGCAAGAAAAATGTCGTGTTTATTTAAAATGTTGTTTTTGGAAAATAAAAAAAGAAGACAGGGCATTGTTTGTTGCAGGATTTTGCTAGATTTTACGATTATTGATTAAAATGTAGATAAAGTTTTAGTTTTTCTGTGCCATAAAAAAGTATACAAAACTTACCTATCACGATAGACAAGAAACACTATATTCACAACCTTAAACTGTTATCCAAAACTATTGAAAGTAGTTCTAATAACTCCAAACATCCAACGTTTTTAAAACTACTATTATCTAACATCCAATATCCATGATATTCTTCACGAAAATTAAAGTTATTCACAACACTTCGCGTTACAAGTTAGGGCGGGAGGTTGTATGGAGGCTTCGCACAGCCGCCCGACGCCACGACAGCCGGCTAACTGCCGCCCGCCCTAGCCGCCCTGAATGTTTTCGCAACAACTGAAAATTTTATTCAGCGAGCGAACATTATCTTCAACTTTTCGAAGAGTTCGTAAGTACTGTGAATGCAAACTCAAAGCTGTAATTTTTTAGTTATAAAAGATACTCATCTTTCGAAGGCTTTCAATATTGTTCAGTTTTGGTTTGATCGTTTCGTGATCGACAGCGATTATGAATTGCAGGAAAAACTGACGATTCGGTTTTCAAACGTAAGAATGGAATTTGAATCGTTGGTCGGCTACGATAGCCGACTATGCCTTAAAGGATAACTGTTGATGTTGTCAATAAGCCTTTGCAACCTGTTATGCAAGCATTTTTCTAGGCATGGAAGGTTCTTAGGCCGTGCGCAGACCTGACTCAGATTGTCTTTAGACCGACCATCGCGATCGCTTTGTCAAGGGCACGCAGACTCGTTTACAAAACTGTTTTATTTTTGGCAGACAAAATTCTTCTATCTACCTCAGACAAAACTAATCTCACTGTGGTGTCTTCGTGATAAATTAAACTATGATGGCTGGTTTATCGGTAAAAGAAAAGCTACCACACCTCAGTAGTCACTGATAAAGAAGATTCCTTATCTACACCAACCAATCAAAGTGACGCAACCATCGCAATAAAGTAAAAGAAAAATAAATGGCAATTAATTTATAGGCGCGATCGCGTCAAAACAATGCCTTATCTATGAAAAAAGCCTCTGTTTTAACGCTTTAGGTTCGCGTGCCAGTGGCTCCCCCTATCCATCACTCAGATAACATGAACAAATACTTGGTGGAATTAGCATAAACCCTAGAAATTGTTACCAACTCCGGTCTAGAATAATAATTGGATATTTTCGAAGTAAGTTTGTACTTTGTACTGAAGTCGAAATTTCAGTCCCCTGCCATTTAGCGACGATAACTGTGTTATCTTTTAGACACTGATTAATCTTGAATATTTGGAATTCTTAATTGTATTAGCGCAAATTGTTACGCCTATTTTCGTGCTAGGCTTCGCAGAACTGATAGGAATTCTGAAAGCAAACTTGATGAATAGAATTCAACTGAAATTACTGCCGTTATTTATAACCGGTCTATTATTTTGTACTCTGGACTAATTATGTCAGGATAATGATGCCTAGTTAATGTAGTTACAGTTAAATGTTTGTACGCATTATTACAATTAAATTAGATCTGTGTCAGGCAGATTAAATTGATTCAATTGAAATAGTTAGCAATTATCATTCTGAAAGCAGGTAAAACTAAATTAGCGCAATTACTTAGACAAGAATGTAAAGTATAACTAGCTTATTTATTGGACTGCAAAATTAATATCTCCCATTTAATTATCCCCATTACAGATTTTACAGAAGGAATTATTTATCTCTTTTTACTTACACTCTCATTGGTAGTAAGTTCTTGCGCCCAAATGTAGTTTTTTTTCTATATATAATAATATATATTTCTGAACCGAGTTCACTTGCACTTTATGCAGTGCACCACTTACAAAATCCCCTAACACTTTAATATTTATGAGAACTGAAAAGAATGCACCACTGAAAAGTGTTTGACATTCTTAAAAAAAAAGTAAGATCGTATTTTGATTGATTTATAAATAGATTATTTCATTGGTAAAGTGAATAAAATACATACACAAATATTTGATTTTATTTCCAAAAGATGCATGAAAACGTTTAAAAATAAAATAAGGACACACTACCTCATGGTTTTTGGACTTTTTACACACAACGATAAACAGACAAAAATGTTAGCGTTTTTTTGGTATATATTTCATTTCAGTCCACTAATGGGCCAATGTCCTTTGTAAAAAAGAGAACGCCACGTGTTTGGTACATTTGTTGCTACTAAGCTTTGGAATGAACAACTAGTTTAAGACTTCGGAGTGACCGACTTCTTGACAATTCAACAGTGCCTGTAACTGGTTTAATTTAAATAAATGCTTTGAGTTCGTTGATTCTTAAAACTTGAGTTTCTCCAGTGTTACATAAAAACATACCATTAAGTAAAGAAGAAATGTTTCCAGAAATGGTGAAACAGGTCTTAAGCATAGTAGTCAAAACTTTCAACCATCGTCCCACCGTCCCAGTAATACAAAATCGATATTTCATACCAAAATTAACATTAAAAACCCCACATTTTACTACCTCTTGAACGGCCGACAAGCAACGTGCAGTTTAACGACGCAATTAATGTGGCTACAGTATAAACTTGTAAACTCCTCGGGAACGAACAAACGTATGCAAATTATGCGATATCGTGAAATGTTGCGTGCGCAATCAAACCTTCCCTATGTGATGAACTTCATGTAAAGTTAGTGTATGATGTTGGAGTGATTGCGTTGTACTTGATTAGAGAAAAAAAACTTGTTACATTAGTTGATAAGGTCTGATAGGTTTTTAGAACTCCTTTTATAAACTCTTTAGCGCCATTAAGTAAGCGCACATCAGGCTTTTCTCTGAATCAGAATCATTCTGCGTGTAACTGTGTTTATTCCAAAATGTTACCAATAAAAATCGTCTAAAATTCAGATCTTATTTCAAAATCGTGGGGCAAAATTTAATAAGGTATCAGTTAATCACACTGGGATGTAATTTGATGGAATATTTTTAGCCCATAAATGATTTACTTTCCAAGTCCATTTCAAATTGGACCTAATAATAATATTCTTTATTCTTCAGACAACAATGATCCATAGTGTTAGTAAAACAATAAAATTACTTATTTCTAGTGTTAGTAGCTAATATATTATAGGAATGGAAGACACAGTAAATAGTATTGTGAGAAGGACCTCCCCGAACTAATGTTCAGTGATTATCCTTCTCACAAAACTTTTAATTATCGGAGAGTCGACACTCTCCACAACAATTTTTAGAATGCTGTTGTCACTCGCCCGCAACCGTGACAGCAGCGACGCGGTTTTCTTCCGAATGACGGCGTGGAATCCGTCAGTTCGGTTTTGTGCAAACATAGCAGAAGCGCTCCACCAACGCGGCAGCCCCAACAGCATCATCTGCCTAGCCTTTTCCCAACTATGTTGGGGTCGGCTTCCAGTCTTACCGGATGCAGCTGAATACCAGTATTTTACATGGAGCGACTGCCTGTCGGACCTCCACAACCCAGTTAGTGCTAGGTAATACGATACCCCTTGGTAAGACTGGTTGTCAGACTTTCGGGCCACTGACTACCTGTAACGACTGTCAAAGATCTCCAAATGACAGCCGGGACCAACGGCTTAGCGTGCTTTCCGAGGCACGGAGGAAACTCGGTATGTAATGGGTGGTCACCCATCCACGGACCAACCTAGGTAAGCACGGCTTAACCTAAAGATCGATCCGAGCGGCTGTTCTTATTTAGCCACGAGCTCCACCGGCAGCCCCAACAGCATCCTAAAAATATTATTATATTGTATGCGTAGGTCATCCAGCGCTCTTTTGGTATAGTTGACCCATAGATTCCCCGTGTAAAAGCACTGGCAATATGCCTTAAACAGTGTTATCTTCACTAAGGTGCTACACCGGGCGAATCTTCGGGCCAACATGTTACCTCGGACCGCCAGAGCCCTACGCTCCCTTTCAATATCAAAATTGTCCTTAAGGTCGTCTGTGAGAATATGCCCTAGATATTTAAATGTTGTCACTCTTTTGACGTTCAAGCCATTTAGTGTAATGTCAGGTATAGTATCTGGACATTTACCGCCGGCCTTAAAGACAATGTATTCACATTTCTTTACATTATATACAAGTCCGTGCGAGGCAGCATACGTCTGACAAACCCGCAGCATTTCATTTACAGCACCAGCCGTCGGCGCCAGCAACGCCATGTCATCAGCGTAACTGATAGTGTTTATTTTAACCCCATGGACGCTACATCCCACCCGCATATTGCTGAGGTTCACGATTAGGTCATTTATATAAGCACTAAAAAGCCTTGGAGATGTCAATAATGAATCATTCTATTCAATCTAATGAGATCATTGAAAGCTCTGAACATCGCCCCCAAATATTCTTAGTCATCGAATACTGAGTACGGATATAAAGGAGTCTGCCCACTACATGTAGCCTAACATGATCGTGCTATGAACGTATCTTCTTTCTTGTAGTTTCTATAATATAATAATAATATATAATTATATTCACAACTCAATCAGGGTTCTAAAGACACGTGGCGCCATCTATTATCATATGAACGTTATTGTGGTTTTCCTCGAGAACATTACTTTTTTTCGGGATGAAAGGTCTATGTCCGTTTTTGTACACCTGATAACGTATATGCAAAATTTGAGGATGATCGGTTTAGTGGTTTAGGCGTGAAAAGGAAATAAACAAACAAACTTACTTTCGCATTTATAATATTATGGAATGGGAGGATTTAAGGATTGTTTTTTTTACTTTTATGAGATGATTCTATCTTAAGCATAAATATGGTTATTTTTATTTTTTTTATTAATTCGTTGCTTTATTTATTCTTAATGATTACTTGACATTTTGTGTTTGTTAAGAGTTTGCGGAAAACATACTTCTACTAGACTAGATGAAATAGAAATTTCAGAAAAACTATTATGAGGCCAGTGTAATCATAAATATGAACCCTATGGATCAGCAGACTTTTGTTTTCGCGATTTCAGATTAGTTTCCATGGTAAAAATTATAAAAACAACGATCCCGTTGGCCTTTTTCAGTTATTACACCTTTCATAGACTACAAAACGGCAATTTCTCTTTCTTTATTTCCGCGTCATTCAAGTCAGATAACACTCCAATAAAACCTCCTCATTTCCACTGTCAACCAACTCTGGATTATTTATTAGTTCTTCAAGCTGTTGAAGATTCATATTATTGTATGTAGTACGTCACAAATCCACAAAAACACAAATGTATAAGAAATTAGTTAAAAGAATATTACTTACGTAACTACACTCGTGGGGGAGCTAGGTCCCGCAAAAGCACGTACCTGCTGAACTGTATGCAGTAGCCCGACGCTCGTCAGCCAATCACGAGCTCTCCTATGGCACTGGGATTACACGGAGTCGCGACCGCTTGACCGCCAAAATAAAAAAAAAAATCACGCAAATGTGTGTGTTGGGGGACCCTACTCCCCCACGAGTGGTGCTAAGGGTTAACTTAAACAATCTTTAATCAGCTGCCCTTGTAACACAGGCCATAAACCTATAGCCAACAGGCTATAACCTTAGTTCTACATAATGGAACATATAACACACATCTATGTAGATCGTCTCCGAGAGCGTCATCTCACATTTTATAGCCAATTAAACTGGTCGTTAACAAAGCGTCGTTTGTCTTAATAAACTCGGTAAAACGAGACCGCCGATAACCTTCAGTTAAACCATGTTTAACAATTGCTTGGTTATGTGTAACGTTGGGTGGATTATTATCTCTGGATAGTTTCAAGGGCAGCGCGACTGCGTCAAAGAAACTAATGATGTAATTTTCCATTCGCTCAGTCTGTTACTTACGGTCCGGTGTAATTTATTAATGTCAAGAAGAGTCTGAGGAAATCTGAGGAATTTAATTCTAATAAACTGATTAAATGTAGATTTTGCTATAAGTAAGAAAAATCCAGATCAATGTTCCCCAAACAGGCACAGAAATAGGATGTGTTGACATCGATCATCAATCGATAATATACGTGATCTTTAAAAAAAATACAATTCCTTTCATAGAGAATTATTATCATCCATTTTTCATAGGCACTAAATGATTGCACTGTACCGTAACTCAATAGAACCGATGCCATATAAGCAATGATATATTTAAAGTTACTCTAAAACAAACGATATAAAATGAAAAACAAAAAGCAACATTACCATTATAATCGGCATTGGGAGTAGCTCGGGTATGGTAACACTATCGGCACAAACGAGAAACAATGTCTATGAACAATGCTGGATGAAGGAACAAGGATGGTAGATATGGCATAATCGTGATTAAAACCTACACGAGAGAATCTCGTGACTTAATTGTCCTCTGCGCCTCGGAAAGTACGATAAGTTTGTACCAGCTGTTATTCGTAGATCCTTGACAGTCATTACAGGTAGTCAGTGACCCGAAAGTCTGAAAACCAGTCTTACTAAGGTATCGTCTTACCCAGTTACTGGATTGTAGAAGTCAGATACAGATGATGTAAAACTGCTGCATCTGATTAGACTAGAAGTGGACCTGAATATACTTTAAAAAAATCTTGGCAGATGATGACGGGAAAAGCGTGTCTCAAAATGGCGTTCCAATATTTTACGTTACGTGTTGACTGATTGAAAAAATCCTACTAATATTATAGTGGTGGTATAATATAATATTATTACTAGCTGTTCCTCGCGGTGTCACACGCTGCACGGCTCCTACGGGTCGTAGCGTAATGTTAAATAGCCTATAGTCTTCCTCGATAAATGGACTATCCAACACAAAAAGAATTTTACAATTCGAACCAGCAGTTCCTGAGATTAGCGCGTTCAAGCAAACAAACTCTTCAGCTTTATAATATTAAATAAATAAACAAATATTATATAATATATAAGCACAGATAAAATGCGAAAGTTTATGCAATTGGATGGATGGATGTTTGCTATTCTTTCACTCAAAAACTACTAAACTACTGAACGGATTTGGATGAAATTTAGAACACAGATAGTTGATAAACTGAATTAACACATATTACTACACAATTAGTATTATATATGCAAAAAAATTTGAGGATGGATGGATGTTTGTTACTCATTCACGCAAAAAAAAAGAAGAAATTTTTCACACAGATAGTTTATAACCTGGATTAACACATAGAATACTTTATTCCCGGTAGTGTGATCCCGTGGGACAATTATTGAATTTCACGCGGGCAAAGCTACGGGCATAAGCTAGTAGTCTATATAGCCACTCTTATGAAAAAGTACCCTGCTCGTGAAAAATATCAAGAAACTAGTGTAGTAGTAGTTTATGTGCTAGATTTTAGCCCTCAATATTTGGACTTTGACACTACCCAACTGTTGCACAAACACATACCGCATCATATTTTCCGCACTCCCGCCACACCATAACTGCTCGACTTTTTGCCACATCTCCACCATCTGTCGCGATGTTTATGGTGGCCGGTCCACGCACCGCGCTTTGCAGCTTTTTGCTAACGTACGGCACAATTGCAAGGACACTGGAACTAAGGACTTGGCTTACCTAATATGTATTGAGCACATTAAGAACGGTATAAATATCTTGGCCTGTTCCTGATCGGGACATGTGAGACGTTTTTTTTTGTTTGGCCATTGTGGTGATGGTTTGCGCTAAATTGGCTGGGTTATGGCTTTGCTTGTTATTGATCGTCATCTACCAGATCAGTACATTTTTAGTTGACAGTTTCATACATGGAATTGAACATGCAGATAACAAAAACACCAACAACATTTATTTTCTATTTCTTTCAGAAATCTACAGCATAAATCGGTTGGTTCATTTATTCACTACCAATTGCTGTACCTACTTCTGAAATGGACCGCCATTCGCGAACCTTCTGACATTTCGTAACAATTGAAAATCAGGTCCTACAGAAATATATAGGTGCCACCAACATTCGGCGAATAAACCTGTCCAAAACAAAAGCACATGAAAATAAGTAACAAAAAAAAAACACTTAAAACGAAAATAAAAAGAATATCTACCGCGCCGATTATTGTACCGAGTTAAATTTACGGACGCAGCGACGGGTTTTTTAATCGCATTCGAATTCACTAAACGATCGCCATTTTTGTAATTGAATTTTGTTTTTTAGTATCTCTGTTTGGTTTATGTTGTGTTAAATATTATTGTATTGTATTATCCAATGAAAATATAACCTGAAAAAGACCGTGACCCATTTATAAATTCAGATAGGTACACTCTCTATTATATGGGACAATGGAATAAGTATATTATGTGCTGATATTTTTATTGTTTGTGTTGTCTTCATCAACTAATTTTAGGTTTGTATTATCAGATTTCTACGAATGTATTTTTTTGGCCTCTCTCATTTCTCAATATCATAGGCAACTAGATTGTTACAGATATATTATCGATCTGTTTATTTGGCAGAGCGATAATCTTGTACTCATTTTGAAAACTACGTTTTATACGCAGCTTCACCCCCACCTTTGTCGGACACTGTCCCAAGAGAACGAGAACGATCCAAAGAGTACCTAATACCAGGATGAAATGTCTGTATCCTCTGCTAGGTCTGTTAAATTTAATAACAATTGGTTCAGTGGTTTTGGGGTGAAAAGATATCAGATAGACAAAGTTATTTAGGCAATTACAATATTAATTAAAAGTTGCGTATGAATGTAGAAGACTTAGAGGAAAACAGGTGCAAAGGTCTCTAAGGATCTGCCAAAAGGTTGGCGAAGAACTGCTCTAGACAGAAATAAGTGGAGGGAAATGGAGGAGGCCTATGTCGCAAGACAGCCTGACCTGGTAGCTGATTAGTTTTAAGTTAATGTTATTACTTGTTTATGTATTAAGGTCAGAGTAAAATAAAGGCTATTTTTATTTTATTTATTTATATGAATGTAAATGGACATAAAAGTAGAGGAAGACCAAAGAAAAGATGGATAGATTGTGTGAAGGATGATACGGTTAGAAAGGAGGTGACTGCTGAGATGACGAGTAGTATAGAAGTATGAAAGAAGGACGCTGCGCCGACCCCAAATAAATTGGGTTATGGGCAGGAGAATGATTATGAATATTATGTAAAGAATATAAAGGTTTTCCTCTCGGAAGCTTCCAGATTCATTTCCCACTTTTCTCAACTTTTATTCTTACGAAATACCTAGTGAAAAAGATTTCGGGTCGTCCCAGATACCATCACAGACGTCTCACGACTCTCCAGACAACTATAATATTATATAATCGTAGTTACAATATACAAGTCCTCTTGTATTACTGCTATTACGTTTCACATAGTGTGGATGCACCTTTACGAGTTAAATGCCATCGTAAATTGATCTCAGGGTTGTTTTAGTTTTTGAGGTATATATATTTTGTTGATTTTAAATACAAGAAACAATGGAAAATATAAATAAAAATCTCCCAGAATATGCTTACGAATTTTTTTTTTGGGCAATATTTGTTTCCATAAGACAACGTAGTTCTGACTTTATAATAACCACGATTACGTTCTTCATAATGATTTTTCGTTTATCGTGATAATGGTTGTTTAGAGATAATATTTGGTAAAAGTTTTATGGTGCTACCTTCACCGCGTGAAAGTATTAATAAAAAAATATTACTTCCTGAGTTTAAATTTTTTGCACGGAACCCTAATCCTTTTTTTTTAAATAAAATAGCCTTAGTTATTCCGTATAACATCAGCTATTTTTCCAGTAACAGTACTGTCAAAATTGGTCCAGCTGTTTCGAAGATATGTCAGAACAAACAGAGAGACGGACAAAAATTAAAACATATTTTTGAGTATTTTTTGGTATTGGTATGTATCTATGACGGCTATAAAATTATTACTACTAACATAGTTATTAAGCATTTCTAACCCATATGGACTTGGTTGTTCGAAATAAAGTATTTGAATTTGAATTTGAATACCGTATTAAACTTTCGTATGCATTCAGTGAAAAGTTTTTATTTTGAAATTACAAACAAAAACATCAATTTATTTATTTGTTGCCATCGTTCCGTGATAAACGACTGCAAAGTAACAATAGCTTCCTTTATAGGGCACTGCACCCTAAACTTTACCTTAGCATGCTTTCTAAAAACTGACTTTTCCTCCTATTAACAATATAAACAACGCATTCCCAACTAAAATGGGCGCGCCACATACCACGCAGTCCTTAAGACAGTGTCGTTAAACAATTACCGTTAGTTTCAGTAACTACCGGGAGGGGCGCCACTGTTTGTGGATGACCCTTTATTTACGATATTACTAGGTATGTGAATGAACAGTATTATTTCACTGGCTAAGTTTATTCGGCTGTTAAATGTGAGGCCCTCGTGATATTCCTTGGGGAGGAAGTTTCATGGCGTATTATTCACGCTTATATCTGACGCCTCGTTAGCCGGTGGTGCATGTGGATTGTGGCCCTTCAGGAACTTGGGGCCTTTTCTTCAGTCAGGTTTATTGTCGTGTTTTATGATTATTTTCTGGTTGGAATCATGAATGGAGATTATACTGAAAATACGGCGTTAGGGCTCTGCTTTTACAGTCTATTTTCTACCAAGCAATGCAGATTTGATTTAACAATACTATAGAATTTTTGTTAGCCTGATTTGTCCCACACCTAGACTAAGGCCTCCTCCCATGCTGTCCACTTCTCTTCGTAAGTTGGTGTGAAGAAAGAAGCACAACCATTAATATTAATAAATTAAAATAATTGGATGGATAACTTCCACATCTGGTTAATAAAATACATAATTCAGTGCACTTACTAACTACTCATCTTACTAACATTAAAACCGATTAAAGCTTCGTAAACAAAATAAAAGCAACATACATAGACGTTATCGTCAGCATGGTGTCACGCGTTCGTCCATTGTCTACCATTCTATTGTGCGGGGCAGGCGAGACGTGGTGTCTGCACTTGTATGCAGGTAGGAACGCAGCCGGAGCGTAAGCGCTCTTTATGAGTACAGAACGTGATTTGGAAAATGTAATCTTGGAATTAAAGTTGGGAAAATTGTTAGGTAGTTTTATAAAATAAGGACGCAGCTGAAAATGTTGGCTATAAAAGATTTCTGGATTTTTAAAGTCTTTAGAATGGACATGTTCTTCGACTTATGATTTTGGAAAATTAACAAGTCCTGGATCTCTTGATGAGAGATGACTTCTTAAAGCAGGAGTAATTCCAGTGTGGGAAAGAGGGAGCTATACAGGTCGTCTAGCGCCATACTTCTGCTGACGTCATAGTAACCCTCCTAGGCAGCAATCATAGCAAAAGGGACGCCTGCACTTAACAATGGGTGGAACAGGGTTATCAATTATGATGATAATTTCCCCTAATCAATAACGTAAATAGCGCAATGAATATGGTAGAGTTATCAAATAGCATTGGAATTGTAAATACGTAACGCAACTACACTGCAAATTAGGCCACTAGTGGCTTTGATAGTTTTACTCATCTTTACTATTATTACAAAGAGGATGTAAGGAAAATCTTCGATTCTATTGATCTGATTCAGATAATTCTTTCACTAATGGCAAAAGTATTCTTTAATCAAAATATTAATTATTTACAAACTACAAAACTATAATAGAAATAAATATGTACAAGTATAAAAGGGTTACAGGGCGTCCAAAAATTCGTCCGCATCGCTGTCAACGGGAAAAGTGCCCAGAAGGCAGGCAGCATTACCACGTTGGATGGCAATGCTGATTCTTTGGCCAAAAAATAGGCCCGCCCTCTGGTCACGTGAAGAATCGACCAACCGCTTGGCGATTTCCCGAAAAACTAGGTGGGCACTCGGACCCCATGACCCTAGTGTTTCAACCCCAAACGGCTCAAACACATAACTACCAATTAAATTATTGTATTTGCGCCGTTTGAGATTTTCAGCACCTGCAGCAGCCGCCCCAGCGCAGCCCACTGTGCTAGTAAGATGGGATGGCGCAAGGGTGTCGACGCAAGTTGCGTCCCACACCAAAGGCCTACCCAACTTCCATGGCATTATGGTCATACCATCTGGTCTCGTTCCATCGACGCGTGCCAAGCCATTGGGTTCTAAGACAGCTGGCACCCCGGCGGTGGCAAGAGCACGACGGATGAGATCATTAATGCTAGCGTGCCGCGCAATCCGACCTGCACTCTTACTGCATGAAAGGCCATGGTGTCCGAGGCATCGACTGCTTCACCACATTGACAGCGATGGCAAAATACATAATTTCCGACTGTAACACGAGCGAAGCCACCGGCAAAAACTAGATCGTAGTACGTGGGTGTACTTCTTTAATCATACAACCAATCACGGTACATCTTACAATCACCAATCACATTGATGAATGATACGAGATAATCACTATTGGCTACACGGATGATAGATAAGCCAGATAACGATCCGGTCGGCAATTTTCTATGCACCATTTGTATGTGTCCGAATTAAGACGCATCACACCGTGTATGAGATCGATAGAGATGTCTGGAGCCACGAAGTTTGTGATTCAAGATTAAACCTGCACATAAGTACGAGCTAATGCTTGTTGTAAGCGTTAATGATGGTGGAAAAACGAAAATGTGTTTGATTGACATGAACTACAAAAAGCATATGTAGCGGCACTTCAAAAAGTACTACAGTAACATAGAACAAAAAGTACTACAGCGCCATCTATGACGCAGAGGACCAACTAAGCATCGAAATCCTGCATCGCGCAAGTAAAGTTATTCGCGACTTAAGACTATATAGAAGAACCTGACAACAACTGTCGGGCAGTAGCCCACAAGACAATAACACCCGTCTGGTCGGAGGATCCTCCCTTTTCTATGGGGGATGAAGAACTTTACACCCTGTTCTTCATATCTTATAAAGTCCTGTTGAAATTCTTTGTAACAATATGAATCACTTTATAAGCGATTTGCTCTTATGGTTTCCAATTTTGCCAGTCGTGAAATCTTCGATTGTTTCCTAGAATATTATAACCTTAAGCATGCGGTTATACAAAATTGTACATTAAGTCGGAATTTTTTAGCTATATATGCAGACAACTGGAAAGATCGCCAAACCAGAAAAAAATACCAATATTTTACAATATTGTAGTTATAGTGTATGTACATCGAAACAATATTGAACATCAATGATGACCAGGCAACTTGCCGCTATCAGAACCAATTCTGAAATCTTAACTACCAATGTTTTATTATCTAAACCGTGGAGCTCATCTCCAAAGGTCAAAGATCTCACAGCCTCATATTATCACGTCTGTCGATAAGGAGACGACAAGAACAACACTTTTTTCTTATGTAAATTGTCACTTTAAAGATAAGATTATAGTCACATTATAGTTAACCCATAGATCTACGAGTTAACCCGTTGGATAGCGCGTGTTGAATCTTTTTATACAAATATTAAAATGTCCTGTATAAAATAAGAGAATAAGAATAATTTATTTAAAAAAAAGTAGGTATTACAAAAGTGTACATTTAGGTGCAGTAGTGTTATTTCTAAACAATTGTTTAATTAGTGCTTATAAGTAAACTATAACTAAAATATATATAACTGTTGCAAGTTACTATAATGGCGAAGTCAAATGTTTGGTAGCGACCTGCCTGATCTAGGTTTATTTAAACCTGTGTTTCAGGCTATCACTTTATTTTGCATTATTTTATTTAGGACAAGAAAAGTTTTAAAATTAAAAAAAAAAGTAAAAAGTTTTAAAATGACCAATTTAAAAATAAAATTAAAGATAAATTACCAATTTTGAATTACTCAAAGTAATGTGCCTGCTTGGATTCGAAGTTCGAACACTTGGAACACACGTGAGCAACAATTGTAAACCTAGGCCATTATCTGGCCTTGCTCTCCAATGACTGACGAATACAAAATTACTAGTTACTTTTACCAAAAATTTTTTTTTTCTTTTTTCTTTTCATTTGCAATCGGTCGTCAGACCATAAGCGAATTTGTTGCAGTTACATGGCGTTGTGGTGGAGCAGCCAGTGCTACGCCTCCCACTTATAGAAGGTGGTTCCTCTTCAGCCTTTTTACCACCGCTGTCGGGTTTAACAGTTCAGTCACTAGTGGATTTGGGAGCATGGTTAGGCGTGCCTTATGTTGGCGTTTGTACCGCTCGATTTCAGAGTTTACAGGCAGTACCTGCAGGAAGTCATGAATTTCGCTATTCCGAGCAAACCAAGGTGCATTTACTATGGCTCTTAGGATACCATTTCGAACCCTTTGCAAGCAGAGAATATTAGATTTGCTGGCTACGCCCCACAATTGGATTCCGTACGTCCATATTGGTTTAAGGACCGAGTTGTAGATGAGTAGCTTGTTGTCTACAGAGAGTACCGAGTTTCTTCCCATGAGCCAATACAGGTTGCGGAACCTATGGTTTATCTCCTCCCTTTTTTGTTTTATGTGATGCTTCCATGTTAAGCGCCTATCTAAATGGAAGCCAAGATATTTAATACAGTCTGTGTGTGGTAAGGTATCAGGTCCAAGTCTAACAGGAGGGGTGTTTCCGTGCCTGAGCGTGAAGGTGATATGGTTAGACTTGGATGCACTGGCACGTATCCGCCACTTACAGAGCCATTTATGTGTCTCGTCTAACTGATCTTGTAGTTTATTGCTGGCCATTTCGGGGTTGTCGTCAACTGATAAGTAGGCTATGTCGTCAGCATATGTTGCAACTGTTATGTCGTCTAATGTGGGTAAATCTGATGTAAATATGTTATACAATACAACACTGGGCCAAGAACAGAACCCTGTGGTACTCCAGCTTCCACTTCAAACAATCTTGATCTTGCTTCGCCCTGTTTAACTTGGAAGCAGCGATCGGATAACCATTTTTTTCACATTACGAAAAATTTAATGCTTATCAGTTGGTTTTCAGACTGAATTAGAAATAAGATAAAGTTAGAAGATTAATAATCCCTCTTCTAGGTTTCCTTAGATCGAAAGGATTACTTTCTATAAGTAGATATAATGAAGAAGTGACATAGCTACAAATATCTGATTATTATGTATGAAGGTTGTTATTAACGTAAAAAATACTTATAAATGTTGTAACATAAGTACAGCGATAAAACTACGTACGCAACTACTTACTCTATATTGAAAGCTTTATTATTATCATAACTGACAAATGTCGCTTTTAAGAATATCTAAGGAAACGTAACGTTAATATGTGTCTATTCCAGAAATCTTTTACCAGAAATAGTTGTAATGTTCAGACATCCGTCGCCAAACTGAATCGTACACGTGTTAAAAATATATAATATAATATCACGCCAGTAAGTATTTCCGTTGGGGTAGGTAGACTCCATCCATATTTTTTCAGTTATGTTTAAAGTCCCATGTAGAAGCAAGGCTATTATGCCAGATATAAAAACAATTTTATTTGATTCAGAGAGAAACCGACGAATGCTGCCCAATCCAGACCATCAAACCAGGCTGCCAAGATCACATACATACGTACATAACATTAGGCCTGTAATTCTGGTAGGGTACGGCCGATGTGTACTTAATAGTACAGTCACACTTCGCTGGTCATGTTTAAGTCCCATGTAACAGGGGTCGGACACAAAATCGCCAAAAGTGGAGAGATTTGGAAGAGACCTACAGACAAGAGTGGATGGCCAAAGGTTGAAGAAGAATATGGGTCGATCCTGTTGCCATCAACCGGTCACAAATCCCCAATGACAATTTACCCAACCCGGGAATCGAACCCGGGACCTCATGCTCAGCAGTAGCGATTGCGACCACTAGACCAACAAGGCAGGCTGCCAAGATTAATATTTTATTTATTGTTGTTCGCAATTCCTGTATTCTACTCATCTTAAAGTATCTATTAACGACGTTAGTGGAGCACAATACTAAACTTCATTGGTACATTTTTATCTTGACTGGGACAATTATTATTGAGTACTGATAGCAGGTATATTGTCGTGTCCTGTTCCCGTTCCTTTTACCAATTCTTGTCTAAATGATGACTTCTAAGACATAGTAAGTTTGTTTGTAAACTAAACTGTATTTCTACCTATCAATTAAATAATGCAATTTTTCAGGGACATATTTTGTTTCACCTTGTTATAGGAAGCAACGTGGAGGAATCATTAGAAACGAAGCTTTTCATTAAAACTTAGTTAGTTGCTGCGCGTTGCGTAAACAACCCAAGTTTATAATTACACTGAGGCTTGCTTACTCACAGATGACAGAATGAAAACAAACCTCTAATGATTCAACATGGCGTATAATTTAATCCACACGACACTTAACGCCTTAACTCATTACATGCAACATTCAACTCTTTGACTCGTCATTACAAAACGAATATCTTACTCAATAACCACTTAATTTTCTACCTTAAACACTAGCCGTAGAATTTTTAAAGTTGTAGAATCAAAAATGTGTGAGTTATGTTGTTTTGGTTTTGATATAAACAGTAGCGTCATCTGTCGAGATCAATAAATGTTTCAATTTGAATGTTCTTTTTATAAATTTAAATGACGATGGAGTTATGTGACGTGCGCGCGCGTCGCTCACTTAAAAACTTGTTTGGAGTCATGTTTGGTAAAGAAAAATTATGTTTGATTTGGATTTCACATAATTGATTTAAAGGGCCTGGTCATGCACCGATTCTTTTAGATGAAGGTTAAATAAAGGAAAGAGGAGAAAAGTCTAACTCGATGGACTGACCAAGACAATGAAGCCTAGACACCAAAATCTAAAGCTCAAGTCCGTCATACATGGAAGAAGATCGTCAGAAATTTAAGTCGGGATTATTACGGCAGTGAGCAAGACTGAATAAGGAGGACTAAGTAATGTGGAGGACATGGACTAGGAGAACGCAAAAAAGAACGGCGTGGCAAGAAATGGAGAAAGCCTTTGTCAAAATTGGGCAAACAGACCCTGGTTGTCTGTGTCACCGACTCGCCAGTCATTAAATTAAGGTTATGTTAAAATTATGTGTCTGAATAATGGCTTGTTATACTTAATTTTTCGTCGGTTATTTAAAAAAAAACAGCTTTTTATTCATTTTGACCGTGTGGGTATTGCAGTTTGTAAGAAACAGCTGTTTTCTTTAAATAACCGACAAAAATGTTCTATGTGGAGGGGTTTAGAATAATTTACTGCATACGTAACCGTTTCAGCGTTGGTGTCCCTTCCACCCTGTATATTATTATCTATAGAAATAAGGAGACGAGAAGAAAACGTAAAATGTAAAAAATATTAAAGAAAACCTATTTGAGCTAACATTCCGCTGCAAAATCTTCGCCAGCCAGTCACATCCTAACAAGGCTCTATAACAAAATTATCACTTTAGTTTCAGGACTCAGTAACGTGTAGCACGCCAAGTAAGAATCGTGATAAAGCCTTTAATGTTGCTAACCTCATTTTCTTGGCCGTCAAGTGCCATTAAAAGTTTAAGCTTCGGCCTAGGATAGTCTGGAGACCTTACTCGCCTTTATGACTGGATTTAGTGCACTAATAAATAAGTGTGGCCATATTACAGATACTGTTTGTGAAACAAACTTTATATATTGTTTGGTAGTTGAGGCTTGAAGATTATAAGGATTGACTGCATGTATCTAGTAAGTTGTTGACATTATATGTAAGTACCTTGTTATGAGCTGCACGTACATTATGTGAATTACGATTGTAGACCTTTGACAGTCGTACCGGGTAGTAAAAGGAAAAAAAAATCCAGTATTACCAGGTAAGACGGGATGTCTCACAATTGAGAAGGGGTATGGTTTCGCCCAGTAACGGGATCCAGAAGGTCAGAAAAGCTGTCACTCCAGACTGAAAACCGACCCAGTACAGTTTCCGTGTAGGTTTATGGATGGAAGGTACATTAATTGAAGACTCCAGGCACCGTTCTTCCTATAATGCTAAGCGGAAGGAGAAGTCACAAATCCAGCGACAACGACTCCCAAAACGCGACTCAAATGTTTCACACAGCCCAACATATTTTTTTTTAACCAATACATAGGTACTCTGATTCCTATACTAAAGTAAGACGAAGATACACTACCACTTCTACACTACTTAATATTATATTAAGATACCACACCAAGTGGTTTTGAAATCATATACTGCCAAAAACATCCAGGTACAGGTACTAGATAGAACTGCATACAAGGTCCAAATCGACCCTACAAGATAACCAAAACACTCTAAAACGCCTTTTACTCAGCAAGTTCCCAGCATCCCCAACAATACGCATGACGGCAGCATTATTTCTTCCAAAATCCTCGGTCGGCCAAACAAATAACCAAATCGGCTCCAAGTGCGATAGTTCAATGCGGACCGTTTTATCACGCGGTGGGTAGTACGAAACAAATTGAGATCCCCTGATATGTGTGCGTTACATAAATCTTCGCTGTTCGCGGGAATCCTTCGAATTATCTTGTTTTTGTTTTATTTACGGTATTGCGTAAATATTGTGCTTTTTTGGGTAGGCTACTTATTAGCTGTCCTTATTCGAGGGAAGTGGGGCACTCAATGTTTGTTTTTCATTGGATTTTAAAACAGTTCAAATTGACTAGAAATCTTTGTACAATATAAACAATCAATTTATACTAATTACGTATTATTGTATTGAAAGTTCACACTACATCTTTTTGTGTCTAAATTGTCCTGAGTGGTGCATTGGAAACCTGGATGGAAGCATTCGATAAATCGTCGAAATTTCCAAAAATAAGCAATCGTATTCGAGATAGAAATGTACAATAGGTTGATGTTACGTCGGACATTGTGCACACAAGCGCCACGTAAAAACGGCGCAATGCAGAAACAAAAGTTAGTTTAACGCCACTCGCCGATAGATGTCACTACATATCGGTTGCTACGAAAGCGTTTGAACGGGAAAATAGATGAAAGAAAATATTTATGTTTACAGAGCTCTTTATTCATTCTTAAACGAGTTTATTTACGGTTTTCCTTACCTCCAAAGGTTGCTGATTGTTAAGGTGATTAGTACCTATTAAAATGTAAATGCCTAGAAAATTGCCACTAAGGGCAGGTGGAAAATGTAATGAGATTTTTCGCATTTTTTTTTAGTCTTTAATAGTTATCAGATTTAAAACCTAAAACTCAGGTATTATCAGGATACACTTCCCAATCTGCTAGTTACGGTGACACTCAAAACCAAACTTAAAGGAGTCGTTAGTAGATACTTTAACTGCACTTTAATAGCTTAAAACTCTAAGATAAGAGTCATGAACGAAAGATTTGGTAACTTTTTAAAACCTCACGTTTTTCCCGAGTTATCTGATGGTTTTTAACAAGTTTTAACTGAATTTTAAACGAACAAATGAATTATTCAGTTGTAATTACAGTCAATTGATGTGCTCCGTTAGTAAAAAAATCCTTTTCCTATATTAAAAGGATGAATCTTTTTCCTTAAAGGCCTTTAGATTGATTGGCAGTAGAATTTCTATCAAGGGATTACTTTGAAGATATAAGCCATGGAGCAAAGTACCTGACTGTGGAAATCGTGGAGGTTTGGATCATTTACTTCAAACGTATTAGGCTTTTGACTTGTAACAAGCTACTAAATATATTTTTTTATAGATATTATGTACTAAGCACGCCAGGTCCCCCCGTTCGTCGTCACACGTGGCAATCTTAGTACATGTGCAAATTTTCGCTGAATCAGATATCCCGTGGACAGGCTGCTAGGTGTAAACTCCTAGCACAATGCAGTGTGTTTATCCCTACTTCCCTACTTCCCTTCCCTACTATATAATATTATAAATGCGAAAGTAACTCTGTCTGTCTGTCTGTCTGTTACGCTTTCACGTCTAAACCACTGAACTGATTTTAATGAAATTTGGTACAGAGATAGAGTTTGACCTTGAGAAAGAACATAGGATAGTTTTTATCCCGGACTTTTGAAGAGTTCTCTTGGAAACGCGATATAACCGAACTCGACGCGGGCGAAGCCGAAGGCGGAAAACTAGTGTTCCATAAAACCAATATCTAGAACAATCCGTTTACCAAGATTTGTTATAGAAAGCAGTAATTTTGTTTACAAATCCAACGTTTTTCAGGTTTCTTCGGCTAAGAAGGTCGTCAATTAAGAAGCCAATAGGCTGAAATTAATCAAGATCTTAAATAGCAATTAGATGTTATTTCAACGTCGGAATATTTGTTAGGGTAGCGAAATAGGGCACTCATCGCTTACGTTGCACTTAGGGCTGGCTGCAAGTTGTAGGAGAAGCGCTTTTCAGGACCTATAGTAGACTGAAAGACGAACAGCTTCAACTGAAACTACGGTTGTCACGTAACGATTTAGACAAACCGGTAAGGACAATTTTCACACGTTGCTCTGGACACGGACACTTCCTTCTAAAAATAACATAACATCACGCCAGTAATCCCCGTAAGGTTAGGTAGAGGTGTCCCTAAAAGTAATCCTAAAATTCACCAGTTATGTTTATACCCGTGTAATAGGGGGCGAGCCTATTGGCATCAACCGGGCCCGAATCCAGACTCCGTGGCTGCTAATGAGAAATTCCTGATAGAAATACCCAGTAGCACTTTGCCCGACTCGTGCTCATGCCTCCTCATACCTCATGCTCAGCAGTCGCGCTTGCGAACACTCAACCAACGAGATCTCATCCTTATAAATACTTACAGTATCTACCAGTGTTCGCTTGCTGAAGCCTGTCTATCATTTGTGTGTTCTAATATGAGACGGATCTTAAAACCGATTTCACATAATCATTTTTAAAACGGGACCCTATTACTAAGACTCCGCTGTCTGTCTGTCTGTCTCCAGGCTGTATCTCATAAACCGTGATAGCTAGAAAGCTGAAATTTTCAAAAATGATGTATTATTATTGCCGCTATAACAACAAATACTAAAAATTAAATATTAAGGGGGGCTCCCATACAACAGATATGATTTTTTTGCCGTTTTTATAGATAATGGTACGGAACCCTTCGTGCGCGAGTCTGACTCGGACTTGGCCGGTTTTTTGAATAGATCCGATTAGTAAGTACGTATGCACTCAAGCATAAGATTAAGATTAACTTGAGTTATTGAAATATTTTGTTCAAATCCACGCTGGTCTTCCAGTCCACATTTTGAATAATTTACGGAAACGTCACAATTTTCAAAACAATTCCTACCGCTATGAGCCTCAAACTTAATACTGGGCCCCAAAAACCTGATTCTGGCCGTGTGCCACGAAGGCAGGTTATTAACACTACGTGAACACTTGGCACATGCCGGGTGACAAATGAAGCCGACATTATGAACGAACCGCTCATATTTTCAACTAATATTGTGTACCCGCGATGGCGGTCGGACGAAAAATTTGATACTATATTGTGGTATTTTGAGTCCGTTTTAATTAAAAAACGGAGAAAAGAAAACCTTAGTTCGGAAAAAATAAAAAGCGACCATAAACTAGCAACATGCACTGGGCTCGCTTGGTACATTACAGCCTACCCCCTGTCGTAGAGAGATGACTATTCCAGAAGTGGTGCTATTCTAGAAAGTTCACTGTATACAAATAGTGTTAGATACCGGTATTATTCTTTACCTCAAGTGACCACGCGCTATTCCAGTCACCTCGACACCGTTCGAATTTTGAAATGATGTTTACACTCCAGTAACTGTACTCGTAGCATGACCACAGTGGAAACGGCTTTTGTCGACGGAAGAATCGACACAATTACAGATTTTAGAAATTTCTATCGTCGTAACCATGGCGATGTTCAAAAATGTAGAAAAGAAATGTTTCTATTCTGCAGTCGACAAAAGTTTACAACGTCGACATATTTTTCTTTACTTTTGACGCTTGGGTGTAGAAACATTTCTTCTTGACAAATGTCAAATAGTCTACATCACATCGCTTGATTGACCTATATTGATTTTAAAAACACCACCACAACAACCAACCCCCTCCCCTGGACCCTGGTCTGACAACCAGTCTTACCAAAGGGTATCATGTTAACCAGTGCTAGCTGGGTTGTGGAGGTCAGATAGGCAGTCGGTCCATGTAAAATACTGGTATTCAGCTGCATCCGGTTAGACTGGAAGCTGACCCCAACATAGTTGGGAAAAGGCTAGGCAGATGATGATGATGATGATTGATTATAAAAACACGTCGGGGCCCTACCGTCGCTGTCAGCTCAGTTTTTAGGGCGAGAAGTATGAAATAACTCCGAAAGGAATGCTATACGAGCGTTAACCGAGGCATTTATCACCCTGCTGGGACGGCAAAGATTTGATCAGATAATGCCAAATGCCAACGGGCACCAACACTAAGTCACACCTAACTACATTCAGTGATGATTTAGGCATTCCTAATTCCTGTTTTCACCAACACTAAGTGACACTTAATTCAATGCCTAATGCCAGTTTTCACCAACAATGACAAGTCAACAATAAGTGACACCTAACTGAATGCCTAATTCCTGTTTTCACCAACACTAAGTGACACGACGATCGTGATTCGAAGAATATCTATATCACTTGCTACTTCCCCGTTGCTATAGAAATAATTTCTATTTATTTGTCTTTTGTATAAATTCGAGTCTACGGGTCGCCCCATGCTCGACAGAAGACATGTCGAGTTGTATAGAAAGATCTTTGTCTATTCTTAATAGAATAGACATGGAATTCGTCATGCTACGCGTGCAGGTTAGAGAAAACAGGCAGTTTGAACTCTTTTTGAACGTGTTTTGGTGACGAAAGCATGAGTAGGTCTGGAAAATAAACATGACAGACTCGCTAAAAAGTGACTGTCGTGTTTTATACTCAACCGGAAATCACGTAGCAATGCATTGAGGATGTTACGCAGAATAAATAATAATAAATGTGTATTTAAAAGGACATTCAATTTTGGAAAAAATCTTGGCTGCGTGCATTTTTAATCCGTTTTTAAACTAAATAAAATTTCAGGTAAACACTACCAAACTGCAATACCAATACACCTACATCAAAACAGTCATAATTTGGCGTCCGAACACATTACCCATCTTAACTGCCGCGCCGCCGCTCCCGGATTAGAGCTGGGATCAACGAGTGCAATTCCCGGGACTCGCTCGCGCCAGCCATAGGATCCCGTTTATTGACCATTAGTAAGGTCCGCTATGGTGTTTTCTGCTTACACTTTGCTATATGGTAGTGACATAATAATGGGACTATTTTCAAATTATGGCGACTTAGTGATAATCGCCAGTGGTGGATTAGATTCACCGGTTATTAGAGGAAGGCTGGCTATAGATAATGATGTTGTACGGGCACTATACAAAGATAGACTGACTGATGCTGTGTTGATGACATACCTAAGCAATATTACCCCGTGACAAAATAGGTTAGATAAAAAATAATATAAAAATCACATGTGTCCACGTGTCATCTCCGAAACCAACCAACCGATTTCAATTATATTCTCTGAATGTGTATGGTTGGCTACAGCTTGAAAGATCTAATAGTTTTGCACCCGATAGGTGGCGCTGTGCGAAACAGGGGCGGTCCGCTACTTGGATTTATAATTTTCAAGTCAGAAATAGTAAAATTAGTATATGTATGTAGTATGATTTATCTGTTTGTATGCAGACAACATCTTATTACACCTTGTATTAGAAAAAAAGCTGAGGTATTCAATACTTAAACCTACATTTCCCCAGTTAGTGAAGTAAATAAAATAATACTAACAACTTTTAAAATAATCTTTTCATAACTCAAACAACTACTGTAAATTACAAGAAATGTTAAACCAGTCCGGAATTATAACTTTACATTAATCAGACCTCGAATGAAAGCTCTCATAGCAGTTATGAAACTTCAGAAACTATGTTTCATAGTTGGGCACTATTAAAATGGATATAAACCCACTGTTTTCTACACTGCCTACGCTCAGAAGCCGGCAAGTAATCAAAGAGGCGTAAAATTTGTTAGATATCCGGCTAAAACTAACTTTATGGGGTTAGACGAGGGTTTAGGGGAACTAGATGCGTTATGTAAGAAATATTTTGAACCAGCAAGTTGTTATTGGCAGTCTCATCATTGGTTTCCGAAAAGCAAGTTAGTGGTGGCATGTATTTCGTAAGTTTTTTGTCAGTTTTAGATATACCTAAGTCTCTAAATCAAGTTCGAACCCGAGTCGGCCGGAGCAAAGACAATCTCTGCAGATAACCCCCATCTGCAGAGATTGTCTTTGCTCCGGCCGACTTGCACCGCATGCCTATCACCTTCGCACTTGATGATCTATTTGCTGCATCAGTGAGCGGGGTTCGCGTGGCTGAGTTCTGGTCTAAACACATTTGAACTTTTTGCTATCCATGCGCTATGAAAAAGAAGATAAAACTTAGAACATTATATCGTTATCATTTTGAGACTTGATGAAGTAGTTTAAGAAAATACAAACGCTACAAAATCTTTAAGTTAATTGCAGTTACAGATTTACTTTCTTTGCCAGTCATGATTGTCTTAACATGAAACTGATCTTGTGAACAAATGTTCCACACCGACTAGGTACGCCTACAGCCCCATCTAGTCACATCCAATTATAATCCCATACATACAAGTAAAGCAAGATTATTGCAGAACTTGGTTTCTTCCCACTCTATTTGCGGCAATGTTTATGGCCCATTACGTCGGAAAACCAGTCGTTATAGTAATGAAAACAGAGTGGCCGGCCGTCTCATTATCATTGGATAATCTGAGACCAAGGGGATGGAACTTTCATACTTAGTAGTTTAAGATATTAAAGTGTACTGTGTTGTGGATTAGACGTGTGATTAGTTCGTTTTGTTTTGGTGGGTCGGTGATTTTGGGTTTATGTGTACGTGGTCTATTTGAAGTGTATTTAGTGAATGTCGCTATTTTTAGTGTCATGCAATACAGTTTCTAGACATGTACATAATTTAGGGATAACTGTAATATTTTGTGTTTTTCGGTACAAACACACAAAAATTAAATGTATTACATACACATATAAGAAGCCAAACTTGTTGAAAAAATTGTCAGGAAGTAAAGCATCGCAACTAATTCTGCCAAACGTCCATTAAAACAGGTAGTGGTCCCATTATACTAGCAGCCTTTTACCCCCGTCCCGGTTACCTCAGCACACTTCCTGACTGCAAAAACAAATCCATCTCTTTCAAACCTTTCTCCTTTTCAAACACTTAAAAAACTCAATGACCAACGCAAACTTCCCCGTTTTAAGAAATTATACGTAGTCCAATTACATTAAACTAGAATAAATGGTGAAATAAAACAGACGAAGCCTTATTAAGACCCCCACTTAGGCAACATCTTATCTGTGGTAATCCTAGAAGCGACTAAAACGTAAGGTCTAAAACACTGTGATATATAGCGAGTGGTTTGGGCTTAAACTCAGATTAACTTAGATTCAGTCGGTGGAGTTAATTTGTTTTTAGCTGTATCATAGTTGCGCTGTGAAAGATTTGATTCAGTTGTGTAGTTTTTTATCGTTTTACTAGCTTTAGAATATGACAATCAATTCGGGTTGTACTCTGCATTTCAATTCCATCATTATTCGAAAGACACGAGGTGGAATCTATTATCACAAGAACGTTATTATTGTTTTCCTCGGAACTTTTTTCGGGATGAAAGGTACCCTATCTCCGTTTCTGTACACCTGATAACATATATGCAAAATTTCAGGTTGATCGGTTCAGTGTTTTAGGCATAAAAAGGTAACAAACAAACTTACTTTCGTATTTATAATATTAGTTAGGAAGTTAGGACAGTATAGTATAGTATATAGTATGGAAGCATGGATACTGAAAGCGAAGAAACAGAGAGACTTGGGTAAAGCAAATTTCTTTTTAAGATTTTATTATTGTTTTCATCACACCCTAGCTGAACCAGAAAAAAACGTGTTGCGCCGACCCCAAGTTACATGGGACAAGGGTTGGAAGATGATGACGGCACCCAAGCTGAACCAGTAACTTCATCTCTTGTATTTCAGTATTTCATGTCAAGAAGCCCTAAGTGAATTTCAAAATACTGAAGAAGTAGAAGTATTCAATGAGGATTTTACGACTATGATTCGATTACCAAAATAAACGAAGAAAACACTGCAACTATACAAATTATAAATGTACTGCACTTAAATTCCGACATTGATCCGCAGTTGAATTTCGATTGGTGCTAATAAAATTTTCAACAGTTTTGGTTCAGTAATGCTTTAACTGCAGGCTTTTATGCCCGTAATAAAACAGGATGAGAGCGAACTAGGAGAAATTGTAACGGTGGGAAAACCGCGTTTTAGTGGCCCACAGCGATGCGGTGGGGGCGTTACCGCTCCGCTTGCATTGTGGCCCAGCTTGATACAGGCTAATTAAGATAAACAGTTGACCACACGTCCAATAATCGCAATTATCGATTGAAGCGTAACATGGTAGTGATTGATGATGACCTATTAGCAGGTACCTAATTACACCTCTATCTACAGTAGGTGCGTATGTAAGCAAACCTATAAGGCGAAGCTAGTCTTCAAGGTGTCTATAGTCTACTGTATGAAAATGGGCCTGTTAATCTGTCCATACGAAACTCATCATCTGCCTAGCGTTTTCCCAACTATGTTTTGGTCTGCTTTCAGTCTAACTGTATGCAGCTGAATGACAGAATTTTACATGGAGCGAGTGCCTACCTGACCTCCACAACTCAGTTAGTACTGGGTAATACGATACTCCTTGGTAAAACTGGTTGTCAGACTTTCGGGCCACATACTAGCTGTAACGACTGTCAAAGATATACAAATGACAGCCGGGACCACTGCTTAATGTGCTTTCCGAGGCATGGAGGAAACTCGGTGTAATGGGTGGTCAAGTCACCCATCCATGGACTAACCTAGACAACAAGCGCGGCTTAACACAACACACAATCAACACACAACACACAGAATCACACAATTTATTTTCTTTTATTTTTTTTAACCTAAAGATCGAGCGACTGTTATCATTTAGCCACAAACTCCGTTTTCGATACGAAAATAACTGTTGTAATAAATTTGGAGATTTTTTTGACAAATTAAATTCAATAGTTCAGTCAGTCATTGAGAATATTTTAAGGTGTTGGAACACAATATATTATTGTGCGTTTTCCCACACTAGCAATTTGTCCTGTATCGTAGGTGCGTTTACAAACATTTAAAATCACACAAACGGCCAGACCCGGAACAACTATCTATAGGCCATTCAAGTATTTTTTTACGTGCGGGGATCGAACCCGCGACACGCAACACAGCAGTCAATCGTTCAGCTACTGCGCCAGCCGTGCCATCAAATTAAATTAAAATTAGTTCAAAATCTCAAACAACGACCTAAATTCTACGATCGCAGATCTCAATAACTCACTTCACAGTCCACAGTACTTATACCAGAAAATCAGCTGACACAAAAAGTAATTCCATTAATAAAACGAAACTTCCTCAGCGGAGAATCGCCTTCGCAGTAAAATCGACGGTAATTTAATTATTATCTTACTATCTTAACCGCGGGATGGTATTACTAATTTAATTGCTTCACTCGGCCGCCGCAGTTCAACTAACTTACTTAAACAAGACTTCTTTTTGTACAGTTAGAGTTGGTAATATAAGTGAGGTTTGTTAAGATATCCTTCTTTTAGATTTAAGTTTTAGATTGTTTTACTGTGATAGGTTTTGAGAAATATTTCTATAACTACATATCACCATCATCACTCCTGAAAGGTTAAGCAGAAGGGTGCATTAACACATACACGGTCTACATGCATCTCATCAATTAAATTGTTAAGGCGTCTTCTTTTCTAATTTCAGTTCGTGCTTTATGAAAACACCTGGGTTGTGGAGGTCAGATAGGCAGTCGCTCCATCTAAAATACGGGTATTCAGCTGCATCCGGTTAGACTGGAAGCCGACCCCAACATAGTTGGGAAAAGGCTAGGCAGATTATTTATTTAACACTTCAAGCACAAAGTACAGAGGCGGACTTAATGCCATAGGCATTTTCTACCCGTCAACCTTTGGGTGATTATGATGCTTTATGAAAACTTCTTTTGCCGCGGATGCACAAGTAGCGATCAGTCCACCATTAGAATACCAGTGGAGGACCTGTCATTTTTGTCGCTCGAACTTGGGCCTCAGTTGTTCAGTACCAAATTCAAACAAAGATATTATAATAATATGCGATATCTTTTCCAACACAAGTTTTCAACTGCATCGTAATTAAGTACATAATTTTTTAACAGTCCTGTTCTCATACATTCCACCTTATCCCCTATTTTCACATACTAAGGAGCATTTGAAAATTCCTTACCCTTGGATATCAGTTTAGCTCACAGACACCGGTGTGTTCATTAGCATGAGGGTAGTTTCAGGTTCTGCACGTAGTTACCACCGTCTGACCTCTACCGCCCTTGGGAAACGGCTCTCCACAGGAGATATGCTATTTTTAGTGTGTGGAGGAAATTGAAGTGCATTCACCTTAAGAGGTTGTACACTCTAAAAGAATAAGATACTTTTATTTGTAAACATAGGTGTGTGAGATGTTACACTATAGTTCGATTCTCTATGTTTTGCCGTGAAACGTACAAATATAAAACAAGTAAATGTATTAATTTAAAAACAAATTATCAGTAAGTGTTCCATGCAATCATTATCTTATAAATTCTGAAAGTTAATTCATCATTAATATTTCTGTGCAACACAAAGCATGTTTATAATATGCTTAACCCTTAATTGGGCGCGTCTAAAAAGTTACATAAACGGTCACGTGGGGTGTGTGACACCCTATCATATAAATCAAATACGAAATACATACAAAATCACGATTATGCTCGATACTTGATCATAAAAGACACGTGTTTTTAAGAAACTAACGGCAACTTCTGCGCTCAAAATTCAGAATTTTAAAAGTTATACTGGGATGTGTAACAGCGCACGCCACCAACTAAGGGTTAATGATCAAATAGCTATTTGTGATGTCGCCAACTCTTATGCACACTCTTATGAATTAAGGTTTCAACACAATAATTATAAATTATGTTAAAAAATGCAAACAAGTTTTTGAAGTGAAAACTTCTTTAGCGGCGTTGAGCACTTTTTCTGTAATGGGTATAAAATCTTAAACTCGCGTCAGGACACGTGACCTGATCGAAAAAGCGTAAGACGGAGGGAGTTCTGAAGTGTTAAATTTTTAATGTAATATAAATTGTCATGTTTGTGTCCGATAGCGCAATAAATGAATATTGTATTTTACCACATAAATGATAGTACTTTTATATTGATAATTAAAGCAATTCGTGCAAAATTATTCCCTAACCATTTCAAAATATCAAAAATGCACTACGTTAATATTCAAGTTTTCACTTCTGCCGGCACTCCCGGAGTGCAACCCGTTGTTTTTTTATTTCAGCCTCTTCAGTTGTAGTACGATGGTATCTCACACAAATTCTTGTCGAGTATTCATTACCGACTAAAAGTTGTTAGCAGATCATCCACATAGACGGAAAAATATGTATTATAGAAGATACCTCATAGTCTACTACTGACTATTAAGAGTTTTGATAACTTTTTATTGATTGTAAAAGACAGCAATAATGTGTTCCGTGCTTTATGAACTGTGCGAAATGGAACATGATTGTATATTTTTGTCTTTCTAATTGTCAAATGCAATTATTTGTGACGCTAACAAAAGCTTTGAGAATGTTTTCTTAAGGGTATTATTATTTACTATAAGCCTGTATATGTCCCACTGCAGGGCAAAGGCCTCCCTTCCCTCCTTCCACATTTCGGGATCTAGAGCGATTGTAGACCAATCCTTTGCGTAAGAGTCCAGCTCATCCCGCCATCTCCTTCTGGGCCTGCCACGTTGTCGTTTCCTGCTATTTGGTATCCACTGAGTGGTCTGCGGCAGATGTGACCAGCCCAATTCCATTAAGGGTAGCGTTACTAATTTTATTCACTACTTTTATGGAAATATCCTAAAATAGTACATTTTGATATAAGTGGGGAAATAGTACATTTTGATATAAGTGGGGAAACTTTGTAATTGCATTCGAGGCGGAACTAACGCCCGAGCTGCCGGCGAGGGCCTGTTATGGAGCCGAGAACTGCAGTAACAAATCCCCACGCGTATCAAACGACGTTTTTCAATACACTTTCAAAGAAATAAAATATTAGAACAGAAAGCATTTTTGTCAGGAATTATTAGGAAACCATGATTTAATTTGCTTTTTTTCCACGCTTTGCTTTCGCCAGGTTGAAGAAGAAGCAAAGGTATGATGCCGCTAAACAGCCTAATATGAGAAATAGAAAATTCAAATATTTTTGAACTTAGAACACAAATAAATGTTAATTTGTTCCTAAAAGTAAATAATTGTTTTAAATAATCATGATTGTTTATCTATGACATTCTATTTATAAACACAATTTAGATACTAAAAAAATATTTATGCCGTAAAGACGCATATCTTAGCCGCGATTAAAAAAAAAACAATCACCGCCGAATCATTGAACCCATTTGAACTTAGTATAAGTATAGTTATCTGTGGAAACTGTGTGGAAATAAAAATCCACGCGTGTGAAATACATTCCATGTTGAACCTAATCGTAGTTCGATAAGAACCAGTTTTCGACAAAGTGTATTGAAAATGTATTTTTCAGCATTTCATCACTATAATCGGCATAACATGAAAATAATTTTCCTCTAGTTTTTGCCATTTAGCCCAACAAAAGCTCCGCAGTGCCAGTTTGACGTTCATATCACAAAGCATACAATGTCTAACTTTGACAGTGCAACGGCCGAGAGTATTCAATGCAGCCTTATTATTGGGACTCGGGTGTCATTCACTGTGACAATGCGATAGTTTGATACATTTAAGCACTGAAAACCGTCAATGAGCTTTAAAATGGATATTTCAGTCGAATTTGGTTGATATATATAACTTGAAATCAAACACTTTACATTCAACCTTTACTTAGAAGAACTTTGAAATAATTATTACATAATATGTAGTTGTCGCAGGATAGTTGGAAAAACGTTATTTCTGCGAAACTCATAGGACTTATTTTAAACAACCCAGTCTCTTTAAGACGATTTGAAATTATGATTGGCTTATCTAAATTTTGGTTGACCAACAACCATGCAGCGTCACCGCATAATGTCCATATCAGCCAATAAACATTCGTAATCATTGTGGTTGTTTGCGATGTCACAAAATAAGTAAACAGTTTTTATTTCATGTGTGTTTCATGATCCGGTCATTGGTACGGACTTAAAATGAATCGCAAGTACGCCAGTGGTGACATCACGCGACCTACTAACAAGTCTACCCCCACCACAGCGTGCTTCTACAGAGCCCTGATGTTTACAACTCGAGGCGAGAACGACATGGAAGGTCTGATCGCAGCGGAGTTGAGACGTCCTGGAACTATACCCAACTGTACCCATATATATTCATTGTGCCCCGTGTTATTGTGTTAAATTGTAATTTCAAGTAATTTGTTAGTTTAATAGAAACAGTGTATCGCACCCAGTGTGTTGATTGCACGAAACCCATCTTCTGCCCACATGATGTATGAGCCTAACGGAATAAATCCTGACAATCCGACACATATATCCAGTGACATAGGTACGATAATCATTTTGTACGGACAAAATAAAATAATTATCAATCTATTACAAGGCCTTATTCTTCAGAAATTGTTCGTGCGTCTAATTCTTCCACAGTTCTGCGAACCACTTTCATTCGACCTCCTCCGAAAGTAACAATTGTCAATCCCAGCCAATATTTATCTTCTCATCCGTAATACAGTTTCAGAAATATCTGGAGTTCTGGACATTAGCTATTCCGAGCATCGAGATAAGTTCTACGGTCCAAAAATTTCACATTCAGTTTATTCAAAGTTTATAGCGGGGGAAATTTAATAATCTCAACAACACTGAAGCCAACTTTGCGTGTTTGTCTTTCTTCGCGCCGTTCCCTTGGGGCCCGTTTAATTCGCCACCCAGACCATCTGTCGCACTGCACTGCTCCCTAACTTAGACCTGCCGACTTTATAATTTTACACGCCACGATAGA
Organism: Eurois occulta; assembly: GCA_950022335.1. NCBI lineage: Eukaryota > Metazoa > Arthropoda > Insecta > Lepidoptera > Noctuidae > Eurois > Eurois occulta. The sequence continues at coordinate 4,922,978 of OX465486.1, forward strand.
AGCTGTTTCGTTTTTCGGGCCTCGGACCTATTTGAATTTACATTGTTTAGTCTCTGGCAGGAGTTTTAAATTGTCTGGTTCCGTTATGAAATTCTGGCTGAAAAAAATCAAGCGTCGATAAAGTATGAAACATTAAATTATATGTATCTTGTGATTTGAATACAATGAGATTTCAGAGCTATGAGCCATGCGTGAAATGAAAAACTTTAAACGGGTTATCCACTTAAAACTTCGAATCCTATAGATAATACGATTCACCTACCAGCAAATCCACCGTAAAGGATAATAAATCGATACCGTATTTACCAGCTGAAATATTTAATCCAAGTAGAACAATCTGAGGTTTTCACTCAATAAACCCATACTTATTAACTTCAAAGCGGAATGGTAAAGTTAAAGAACTATCTGCCAGTATATTTAGGTCTTTTTGAGGCAGTATTCGTTGAGTTAGGAAGTATCAGGTAACACTGGCTATGTACTGCGTTTTGAGAGAACACGGGGTTCGTTGTAGTTGGGGTAGCAACACTAATTACGTTAAAAAACAACACTTTTAGTTGTGGAAGCAGACTTGTGGTGGCTCTTGACCCACATTCTAGCCCTCCAGTGTAGTTCCGTTGCCTAATTAGGTTTATTTTTTATTTTGTTCAACTAACTGGTCGTAATTTTATTGTGACTCGGTCTTTATTCGTCTGAATATATACGGTTGGAATATTTTGGTAAGATAAAATTTTTGCTTAATGTGTGCATCTGAAAACGCAGGTTTATTTTTTCGTCAGCTAGATTAACAAGGTGTAAACGGACCCTTCACGAGGCCTTACACCAAGCATTCTGTACAACAAAACTAAGGCACTCTAAGCAAAAATGTTTGCTGAGAAACGACATTTTTGTGGTGATATATCACGGTTTACGATAGGACTCAATGAAACGCACTCGGAACATTGTGCTGATAGATGCGTTGAATTGTACGGGGGTCGTGGAGGTATTTAAGATAAAGTAATAACATTAAAACCTTGTATTAAAAAAAAAAAACTTGTGAAAAATTTGGAACTTTGACCCCCAATATCTCCGTAAGTAAAAAGAAGGTTCCCAGGTATGGTCTGAACAAAAAAATGATCACAATGACGGGGAGAACAAGTGCTTTTCGGCTTTGTTCAGGGTACTTTTACTGCCATTATAGGTGCTGACTATTCAGGGTCAATCATCCAATAAAGCAGTAAGTATCGCAACTCGTTGGTAATACACGGTTTATCGGATATCATGCCACAAACTTTTACCGTGGAATCTAGAGTGCAGGCGTCGGCTATCACGAAGTTTCTTACTCAGTGTATTTTCATACATACGAATTAAATACCTACTCAACAACTAATAATCATTTCGTAAACATGGGTTATGTAATCACCGCTTGAATAAAAGGTCAAATGCGGAAGTCCAATTACAGTTTTCTTTTTTGGCAGTCATTAAAATGGTGTTTATTGAGTACAAGTTTAGTGTACTTAATAAACACCATTTCAGTAAGTACTGAGCTGACGGGACTAAATATTCATCCAATTAAATTATTATCTTTTAAATGAAAGCCGTTGGAATTGTGACTACGTTAACTAAGTTATGAATTGGGTGAATTCCTTACTGAAAAAACTGTGAATCACTTTTTAGGGTTCCGTACCCAAAGGGTAAAACGGGACCCTATTACTAAGACTTTTAGTATACTATTGCCGCTATAACAACAAATACTAAAAATTTAAAAAATATATATATTAAGGGGGGCTCCCATACAACAGATATGATTTTTTTGCCGTTTTTATAGATAATGGTACGGAACCCTTCGTGCGCGACTCCGACTCGCACCTGGCCGGTTTTTTTATCATGTTTTTGTTAAGAAGTTAAAAAGGAAAAAAAAATATTTTCTTCACCTCGCTTTCCCACGTCATGTGACTTCGAAACCAAAATCTACTGAGCACGGCTACAACCGGAAAAGGTCCGTAAGACCCAGGGACATTTTAAACCCGAAGACAGAATGCAAAGTCTACGTCCCTACATTTTCTTTTTAATCAATCGTAAATGTCAAAGACACGGCGCTTTCCGGCCTGGGGCGCAATTAAAAATTGCTTTGTAAGCGGTGTGCTCGTGTGTCCCTGCCTTTACGAGATTAACGCGAGCAACCGACTGTAGGAGCCGCGCCTTAATTAAATTTTAAATTTTCGAACGTTCACGTTGGCGAAAGGATTGTCGCAAGTGGGTACGCGGGTTATGTTAGTTCTTTTTTTAAATTTATTTACGTTCTGTTTTTGATTAAATTATTTGCTGTGTCAACGGTAATCAGCACAAATGTACGGTGTCCCTACCCCAACGGTCAGTGTCTATATTAAGGGAGAACTGAAACCAGTCAGTATAACCTTAATGTAACTTAACCTTGTGAAAGTGTGTGAAGTGAAAAATACATCATTTTTTTCTCCTTTCGGTTCAGACAATGAGACTCTACACAGAATCAAACAATTCGCTTTTGTTTGCTCATTCCCGTATTATTAAAATCCAAATTAAATGATTTATTTGACCATTTCCAAATATTTTTTCGTCGGTAACTTTTAAACTATGTAATAGTAAATTCTATAACAGCAACTTTCACCCTTTTTTAATGTTCATGTAAGCTACTGTTCACTGTCTACTATGGTAGTAAACGTATGGTTTGTTCATTCAAATCCTGATTGTTTGAGATGACGTCACGCGTTCGCCATGTCTCCAGTCTCCAGCACTGAGCACCGAGACGCGTCTGAGTGCCGAGTGAGGATTCAAACGAATGTATCCGTTATTCAGACTAAGTATGCATTTTGTTGGAACTTTTAACAGTTTGTAAGATTTTTTTCATGTTATACTAACTGTAATTGAAAAGGTCTCTTTTAAGAAACATGTAAAATGATTTACTCATTAATTATATTATCTCGTTGGGCAGCTGGATCAAGGGCTTGATTCAGAAAGCAGTACTTCTGGACACGGCGCGTATTGTTAGGAGGTTCCTCTCTCAAGAGCCCTGACCACCAGTAACTCGGTCCCTGTTCCCGATGCTGGTGGACTACTATTTTTAAATGTTTTTTTATAATTTTTGTAAGTAAAAATATTTAAAAATGTTGATACTAGGTACCTATGTTAGAAAAAATAATAAAGGAGATTATATTGCACCTCAGCTACAGATAAAATATAAAGCAAGCAGTTTTGCAATGTTATAGACTGACTCGTCAAAACTTACCATCCTTAGCCTTCTTTGATAGGCTCCTAATACCATCGATACCTATCAATAATTGACAGCACGGATAGCGCAGTGGCTGAGTAATTGACTGCTGCGTTGCGTGTCGTGGGTTCGATCCGTGCTGTATTATATTGTATTTATATTTGTATGAACTACAGATCGTTATTCCGGGTCTGGTTGTTTTTTGTGTTAGTTTAAATGTTTGTAAAAGCACCCACGATACGGGGGAAAAAATAGTGTGGAGCAGTTAAAAAAAAAACATTTTGGTTACACATAATTGTTGTCAAAGTAATTTATTACTATTAGGAAAATGCAAGAAAACTGGCACACGTGCAAAAAAAAATAATGCTGTCGGAACTATAGGAAATCCTCCTCTATTCGTTTCTCGAAGAAGCACCATGATGTACCTGTATGAACTATACCTAGCACATAGTATTAGGCCTATGTCTGTCGGGTTTGAGTACGACACTGAGGCACGTTTGAAGTCGTCATCGCTACGAAGACGCTTCAAGAGCTGCATAGTCGATTGGTTTGAAAAGGAGAAACGCATCCATTCGTTTTTGTGCCCGATGAAGTTCTAATAAGCTTCCTCTGAAGGATTTGTTAGATCCAGGTTTGAAAGAAAGTAGGTACTTATAAAAGACAAAATAAGTACAGAGTAAAAGTTCTTGTTTCATTTTAGTACCCACTATTTTCCACATCGCAAACGTTCTTACAGTGTGAAAAATTGCACTAAGCTTAAAAATAAGTAAGTAGCAAACAACAAACCCTGTTCAACTCTTCTCTCTCTCAAAAGTTTGCGTTAAAACTTACGCAGGCTTTCCGTTTTGTTTTTTTTTGTGAAACAAAAATAAAATTACACTCTGCCTTCTTCTACATCCTTAACAGCCGACTTCGTTAAAAAACAAAAGTAAATCATGACAACATGTTTCGTGCGAAAAAGAAATGCGTTCCAGAATTCCGCATTTGAATAGTCGAAAAATTTGAAAAACGAACTCGCAACCTAGCGCTAACGTTGGCAGCACTGAATAGATACTCGTGTGCTTACGGCTCTAAAGGCTAGGCTGAAAGGCCTGAGATCCGAGCACGCATAAAAAAGTGCAGCATTTTTTGTGCTCGACTACCGTGTAACGAACACTAGACTTTTTATATTTTTACTCTAAACCATCAGTATAGTTTAGAATTCGTGAAAATGGGATAGGTTTGTTTGAGTTACGTATGGTAGCTAAAATGCTAAAGATAAAAATACTGTGAAACCTAGATTTCAATTATTGTACAAAAGGTTATTTTTCTTCAACCTCACGTAGGGCTTTGAATGTTGTTATTTATCACAAACTTTATCTATCTTTCTTTTTAGAAGTCGTGAAACAACCGAAAATATGTGTTGGTCTATATTTATTTAGCACCACATAAAATGATATTTTCGCAAACAAGGAGTGACAGACGTCAAACTTTGGTCAACAACGTTACAACATGAACGTTATCCCGTAGCATGTCTAGACAACCATGCTATAAACTGATTTTTGTTGTAAAAAATTATTCTGGAATCTTTAAAATTCACTTTTTATTAGTTTTATAATTTCATATAATATTACTTTTAAAGAATAAATTTTAAAATAAAACTTGACGGCACGGTTGGCGCAGTGGCTGAGCGATTGACTGCTGCGTTGCGTGTGGCGGGTTCGATTCCCGCACGGAACAAATATTTGTATGGCCTACAGATAGTTGTTCCGGGTCTGGCTGTTTGTATATGTGAGTTTAAATGTTTGTAAACGCACCCACGATACAGGAAAAATTCCTAGTGTGTAGCAACGTTTTTTTTAAAAAACTTCGTCTTTTTATACGCCAAATATTGGTACCAACAGGTGATATTTTACAGTAGTTAATGTTCTTACGACTATGGTAGATATTACAGATAAAACTTGCCATTAGTTAAGGTTAATTCAAACCTTCAGTAAGATATCTATCAGTGTCCGTTGTCAAATGTCGCGTCCGCAATTTGTCCGCTTAGACCGCCTACTAATAAGTAACAAATAATTATGTTATCCAATAACATAAAGAAAAGTAGAGCCACCAACATTATTCACCCAAAAACCGCAACTCGGTATTTTTGACCCCTCACGCCTAGCCGTCAACAGCACATGTCTTCATAACCCGTTCACAGCTTAGCAACACACTCACGTCCATAGTAATTCGACGTCGGAAGAATGGACGAACAAATTGCTCGCACGATTGTCTGCGAGTACATACGAAATGAGCCAATGATATGAATTGTTGCTGGTGGACTTGTGGACCACCGGGCGAGTGATTGTCGCTTTTAGGGGTCCTCAGGGGATGTTTGCAAGTATGCACTAAGGCTTGCCTGCTAAATGCTTTTTCGCATGAAGATCAGCCGTTTCGTCAATGTTTCACTGGATTTCTGGAAGAAAATGGTGGTCCTTTGATAATAGAGAGAAAACTGTTTTCCCACCTTTATAAAAAAAGTAAAAGAGTTTCCTCTCTATTATTTAGGAATTAAAAAAATAAATTAAAAATTAAATTGGCATTTATTTCAGGCAAACATAACCCATAAACACAGAAAAATAACATTGACATACATAAAATAAAAATATAATACAATAAAATTATAATAAAAGTCAAATGCAAAATACACAACCATGTTTAATAAAAAAATACACATTGCTAAAGAATACGGAAACCCGATATCTAATCATGAAATGTATTTCAGTTTTACAGTAAAAGTTGTATCTTTTGCTAATAATTAGCATCGGATGTGTAACATAGACACATAAAACTAGTTACATTCTAAACTTAAATATAAAACTGTTCCTCTTAAAGTGTTTAAGTAGTTCAAATTAACCAGAGCGTATCAAATAATTCTCGATAAAGTCTGGAGCCCGTAAATTAGACTTTTATAAGATTTCACTTTATTATGACTTTTATATGAATCTTTACACTTTTTTTTATTAGTCTAGTCAGACGCTCACTGAAACTGAGTGTTGACGACATTGTGAAGAATTGAATTGGGGTTATTTTTAATAAGAATATTTATTACTCCTTTATTAATATTTAAACACATTTATTAGATTTTTAATTATTTCTATCTATAATAATATTATTTAAAAAAAAAAGATTTATAAGAATACTCAATTTTTATTTTGTCGAAAACTTTTAAAATTTTAAAGCGTAGTGTGTGACGCCCCCAAGATAGGTGGACCGACAACCTTAAAAAGTGGTTGGGTCAGTTGGTTGTGGAAAACAGAGGACAGGGTGTAGCGGTGCCAGTAGGTATTTAGAGGCCTACGTCCTGCAAAAGATATTATTTTGATGTACTTTTTCACCATTCCTCATTCTATTCTTCTGGGCACGTTCGTTCCATCATAGACTTCATCCATCGCTTTCCACCAGGCGTGATCGAGATCAAGAGCAGGCTCATTTTGTAATAAAAAAATTTACAAGAAATATCTAGTATTTTATATTGAATGAGGCTCTCTTATTTTGTACCTATTTTCCCAGGTAACATCAATTGATTTTCATTTTTCATTGAACTGTTGGCTGTTGGTATAAACTTACGTTATTGCAAGACAAATCGAACCTTTCGCATTCTACGGAACCATGCTATTAAACATGAAACACTCTTGTACAGTCTACGTTGTATTGTTTCGCATGCACTATTATTATTTAACCCTTTGATTTGTTGTTGTTTTCGTACCAAGCGCTTGATAAATGCACTGTAATAATAATGCACGAATAAATGTCTCAATGCAATGCTTGAATCATTTGCCACATAATGTAGGTTTTAATGTAAATTAAGTTAATTCTGAAAATATGGAAGGCCACTTTGGGATCCGCTACTCATTAAAAGTCTAAGTTTGCGTATTTTGAAAATCAATTATAACGTAAACATCTATTTACAGCAAAAACAGCCATCATTCTCAAAAGCTAACAAAACAAAGTTTTTCAATGCCAATAAATTTTCACAAATTGAACCGAACATGGTATCATTACGTACCCCTCAAAATATCATTCCATTCAATCACTCGAAACGGAACAAAATATTTATTAAACATAAATTTCTAACTAACAAATCGCGAGCGCAGAACACCATCTAACCCGTAAATTTCGCGTTCGGTCCCAAAGACCGGAACTCTTAAAACTCCGTGGAAAACTTTCGACTCACTGAATATATTTTCTTCCACGCCTTATTAATAAAGACCGGGTGATTAGTAACTTTTGATTCCGACTTTCCGGAGCTCCGATGAGGAGCAATTATTCGACATATTGATTTATTGTTCTACCCTCGTAAAGTTTGAGACGAATCGTCCTTAGATTGGAAACACACGATGGAGAAGACTGGACGGTTTCGTCGTCGCCCTATTGATTGTTAATTATTACATTTTATCACCAAGATGGATACAAAAGATACACAAGTTTTTACTCTAAAAACAAATCTACTCTTATCTCTATAGACTTATACCATTTTAGAGTGCTATAGGTATACAGAGTGACTGTTTCAACAAAGAAATTAATGGGCTCGATTCCTTACTAGGAATATTGATTTTTCAAAAATCTAATAATGCTGTTTTAGTTTTCGTCAAAATCGGGCTCGAGACGCCTTTGAGGATTTTTCGAATTTTCCTCATAGTTTCGGATTTGGCCATCCACACCCACTAGAAAAATTCACCCTGTATAATATGTTTCTTCGTTGTGAACAAAGTTGCAGGCAGAAGCAATTATAATATTATAAGATCGATTATTATGATATTATTGCAAACTGAAGATATCGACACGAGGAATATCTTTTTGAGAACATTTCACAGCCTGTAATGACAAGTTTGAAGCAAAAATTAATATTAATATTAGTATAATTTTTGCTTCCAACTTTATATAACAAATTTTTTAATGCTTCGAAGATTAAGATTCCTTAACGAATTTCCTGCAACACCAACTTAATTTTACAATAATGCTGCGTTCTCGCACCAACTCTATCCCCGTAAGTTTCACTACTCGGAAAGTTTTCCATCGACCCTTAGAGACGGTGATTTCGCTCGTATAAAATATTGGTAGTCGCTTTAATAACTTTGCTTGCTGATATGGAGTTTGCTATCAGTTCCCGTGATATGGCACGTTCTGCCCGCGGCTTCAGATACTTTTTTGAGTGTTTCGATATTTTGTCACACTTATTATCGTTACATTTGTTTTGGCGGGGGAGACCCGAAGTTTAAGCGGTATCTTGATATCTCTTGGGACTGAGGGTAGCACAAGAATAAAATATTATTACAAAATTACATCGAACAATCTATCATTATTATCAAATCTATTCACTGGCCAAATACGTCTTTTAGTATCAAGCAAGCTGAAGTGGCAGTGGGCTCACCATGTTTGTAAAAGGATGGCTAATGGAGTAAACGAGTCCTGGAGTGTGCGGGAGGCATCCAGGTGTATGGGCCGACGCACTTAAAAAAGTGGCTGGGACAGGCTGGACGCAGAAGGTAGAGGACAATGCTAATGTCCACCAGTATCGTGCAAAAGACTGAATTTACTAAAGTTATAGCACATCTTGAGGTCAATATCCGGAATTCCGAATGTGGACTGCGATGAGCCAAGTTGAATGGATGTCTTTTGTTACAGAAAGTACTTAATTTTCGACCTCATATATCTAAATAGACCTCGTTAAGGACGACCCACCTTAACTTAACCCTCAAACATATCGTTATTAAAATCAAACTTTACACTCTTTACAAAAAATCAAACAATAGGTGTCTAAAACCTCGTGCCCTCAGACGCATGGTCTTGTGAAGAACAATGAAACATTCATATTATCTATTCAAGACATCCCAGGTCAAGACGACCCACAAAAAGGAACAAGGAGGCACAAAATATTAATATTTTCAACTGAGCAACAATGCAAGCCGTGAAATGCTAGCGACTCGAGTTCAAAATAAGATTTTTTTGCTCCTCTAGAGCGGAAGTTGCATTAAATTATTAAGAGAAGTTACATTATTGAAGGTGGGCATTTCAGAGAGTGATCACATGTAATGCTATTCTTTTATTTATATTTTACAATCGAACTTTTTACACTCAACATAAATCTCAAGGGAAAAAAGTCTTAAGAGGAAACGTTATTATCCTTTTACAGCTAAGGTACTAGATTGTATGTAAGCTAGTAAAACTTAGGTTTAGTTACGTTAGGATATTTCATTGTTTTTATTTTAATGTGTAGGTATCGTTGGTGAGTTTATGGTTTAGTGTATTCAATTTCACAAAGGCGTTTCCTTACACGTATTTTTTTGGTCTAACCGCAATAACATACATATTTTATCAACATAGACGCGGAAATGAAAAATAAAGTGTCGTATGTGTTGCCTCCATCGACGCAAGGTGCAAATGTCAGGTGAAGGAAGTGTTGCTAAATGCTTATCGGGACTGAACTAACCTGTCACTGCTGGGGCGTTTGCAATCTTGGTAGGGGAACGATTATGTTACCTATTTTTTTCAGAATGTTGTAATAATACTTATAAAAAATAAGACTAAATCATCCATCAAGGTGGTGGTAATTTTTGTACAAAATGACTACAGGAAAAAAAGATTTGTTTTTTTTTATAAAAAAAATCTCCTTTACCTTTTAAGCGATGTGATGATTGCATTAAACCTACTTATAGTTTTTGGTTTGCTTACACTTCCACTTAAAGTTATGGTTATTTTCAGGTGAGACCTACTTTTGATGTACCATTTGAAGCCTACCTTAGCCCTTTTCCTTACATTTTCCGAACACAAGCACACAATACACAATTTATTACAATTTAACCTCACAATACGGCTATATTTGGTATAAAATATTAATCTCCGCATCCCCGCTCCCCAGTGGCGACAACTAAAATATGATTTGAGTCCAAAGCGAATACAAAATGAGAGACAAAATTGGAGTTTTCTCTTCTCGGCTAAGAATGGAATAAAACCGTGCAATAGCAGTTTTACTTTAATATTTCTTCTTGGATGTGTAAAACGGTTTTTAGCTTGAAAAGTGTTTTTATTTGATTCTAGATATATTGCTATTTTTGAAATGGAAACTGGGCTAGTTATTTGAAACGGAATGTGTACCAGTCAACGTTTATAGTAAACTGTGTTACAGTAGACAATGTATGTATGTTTACCATATTTATTGAATTAACAACTGTATGTAGGTATGTACAAGTAAATACACTTCTCATCAAAAAAATCGAAACACCTCGCAGTTTATGATTTGATAAGGATTATCAGAAAAATGTGTATATTTAGGAATAAATGTAAAATGTCGTTTAATAGTGAGTAGTATGAGGTTTTTAAATCCTAATGTTATTGTTCTAAATTCAAATTAAGTCTTCATAGGTTTCGTATTTTGTATAATGAGTAATTTTTACCCTGTATGGAATATGAAGGAAATGGGTAAAACAACACGCGTAAATGAAAAAAAAATGTAAGAAACGTTTATTTAATAACTTGTATTCCCTCCGCGAGCTCTTATTACTGCTTCCATACGGTTCTTCATCGATCGGATGAGAGTCACGATCACATGTTGTGGTATATTATCCCATTCCTCTTGGATTGCATTTTGCAGCTGGCTAAGTGTTTCTGGGGCTGGATCTCTTGCTCGAATTCGTCTCTTTAATTCATCCCATAGATGTTCAATGGGATTCATGTCCGGGCTTCTTGCTGGCCATACCATAATGGAGATACCGACTTCGGTAAGATAATCTCGTACGACGCCCGCGGTGTGAGCTCTAGCATTGTCGTGCATGAATATGAAGTCGTTGCCAATAAAATGTGCATAGGGCATCACATGAGGTTCAAGACACTGTTCGATGTACCGATGAGAGTTTAGTGCAGGCAGCCGTGGCCCAGACACAAAGGCAAGTTCTGTCTTACCGTCGGCGCTGATTCCTCCCCAAACCGTCCACGAACCGCCACCATAGCTGACCTTTTCTTCAATGCAGCATTGTGCAAAGCGTTCTCCATCTCTTCTGTAGACCTTGTTCCTTCCGTCGTTACCATACAGCATAATTTTACACTCATCAGAAAACAGTACTTTGCTCCACTGAAGGTATGACCAAGTTAGGTGCTCGCGTGCAAAGTTAAGGCGCGCTCTTCGATGGTCTGCAGTTAATTTCGGCCCATTCGCTGGCTTATGCGGTGCCAATCCGCGTTCCTTCAACCTTCTTCTTATTGTAGAGTCACTTACAGCTACTCTTCGTACAACGCGAAGCTGCTGCTGCAGTTGAAAAGCGTTAAGGCGTCGATTTCGTAAAGAAGTTGTTACAATAAATCGATCATCTCGCTCAGAAGTGACCCGATTCCTGCCAGATCCTGAACGGCGCGTGAACGAACCAGTCTCCCGATAGCGTTTGTAGACTCTATGAACAGATGATAAGCTTAGATGCAATCTTGCAGCCACAACACGCTGACTAAGTCCAGAATCCAGCAATGCCACCACTTGGGCGGCTTCTGCGGGCGAAGTATCCATATGTTTTAGAAAAAAAAGTTTTTTCAGACGTCCCAAAGTCACAGTAAATGAAATAAGAAACAAAAAGTTTAAAGACAAGCGCTAATTTTTAGTTTTTAAACGAGAAACGTACTCCAACCCTAAATACACATTTGTCTCAAAACAGTGATTAATTTCATTTATAGGATAAACAAATGAAATTCTAATTTCGAATTTTGATTTTTTTCTTCTTACTGTAATGACCAAACTGCCAGCTACACAATAATGTTTTTTTTTTCATGGAATTAATTCTCTTTTGTAAAAAATTAGGACAAAAACAATAAAAACGAAAGTGTTTCGATTTTTTTGATGAGAAGTGTATATACAAACAATAAAGTATAAGATTATAAGTTTATTACATTTGATTTTATCTATGATCTAGGTATTTTATAACATGGGGCTTTATATTGATTATATATTATTATATTATTATCATCATCAACTGCCTAGCCCTTTCCCAACTATGTAGGGGACGGCTTCCAGTCTAACCGAATATCAGTATTTTACATGGAGCGACTGCCTATCTGACCTCCACAACCCAGTTAGTACTGGGTAAAACGATTCCCCTTGGTATGACTGGCTGTCAGACTTTCGGCACTGACTACCTGTAACGACTGTCAAAGATCTACAAATGACAGCTGGGACCAACGGCTTAACGTGCTTTCCGAGGCACGGAGGAAACCATTGATTATATTACTATGTAGGTAATAAGTCAATAAGATGTGAATTCAAAGTCGAATCACTCAAACAACTATCCTGAATTTCATCATTTTTCAAGCGAACAATCAAAAAACACTGAACTGATAACCGCATAATACATACTCTCAAAATAAATATAAATAATAGAGCTGCTAAAATAACAACAGCGGATAAACAACAAAAAAGTACCAAGCCACACATGTACGTATATAGTCGTGACAAATTGTCGCAACCAGTTCACTAATTACCTGTGTCGTTTCGACCCGCCCCGCCAGCTAAAGGGTTAAGCCTACCTATTTTTTTATACGGCTTTTTTACCCATTCTCTTTGATTTTTATTCGGATCGCGATTAAATTTTTAAATCGGACATTTTTTGTGCATTTATATGGAATTGTGGATGTTTTGTTATTTAAATATAACCACAGGATTGTATTAAAATGTTGGGTCATATCCTGGACAGGGAATTTAAGACTTCTAACGTCATTTGCTTTTGCTTTTTTTCACCTTCATCATCTGCCTAGGCTTTTCCCAACTAAATTGGAGACGGCTTCCAGTCTTACTGGATTCAGTTTAATACTGGTAGTATTTTACATGGAGCGAATGCCTATCTGACCTCCACAACCCAGTTAGTACCGGTTAGTACCTTGGTAAAACTGATTTTTTGTTTTCTTTTTACCTTATTAAAATGGATAAATGTTTTACTGATATCAAGGTTCAATATTTTAAACTGAAGTACTACTGTACCGACCTCTTCACCCTCGACCTGGATACAAAATTCAACAAAGCCGTCAACTTCTTACTACACTTGCATCACACCTAATTTATGATAACCATCATCGCATCTAATTATGATTTACAAACAAAAACTTCAAGCTTCACCGAACTGACGCAAAACATCATAACTGTCATCCGAAACTAATATCTTATCTTTTTTAACTCGACGCAGGAGCATTAATTTCGACTCTATAGACATCCGACTGCGTTGACAGTAAATTTAAATTTCGAAAATAATCAAGACGGAAATAACGTGATTTGTTATGACCGCCTCATTATAAATGTGTGACAGATCACAATAAGTTCAGAGAAAGTTATGAAATGAGAGCATATTCATGATTCTTTGCATTCTTTCAGTCACAAGGAAAATATTGCAACACACACCACAATCGTAAGAGACGAGGATTTTCGGTGAAATTCCTGTTCCAGGTATTTTGGATCGAACCAATAGGCTTCATGATCAGGGCCCAATTTAATAAAGTCGACAGGTGGCAATTTTACTAGTTTCTTTCACGCATTTTCTACTTTATTAAACAGCACATGTCGTGTTTTAGTAGTTTTTGTCAAATATAATAACATTGTATTGTCAGTTACATTAAATACGCTACAGGAGATTGAGTCTATGAGTTTTTTTAAAGTGTATCTCTATTCTGTAACAGAAACAGTTAACTTTAACTAACAACAACCATTACAATAGATCTTATCAATATACGGTACAGTATACTGCCTAAAATAATAATTTACACGTAGATAGAAACTATAAAACTCATAAAAGCTATCCATGTACACAATTATGGGAACAAAAAAGAAAAAAGTATCAACAGTGAAGAGCGTTTTAAAATAGATGAAAAAACTAATGGGTGGTGCTGACGGTCGCGACGGTACGATCCGTTGAATTATGTCCCATAAGCGAAGGGTAATAACCTGTTTGTACCCCGTACCATCCTTATGATGATCTATATTGTCTAGTATAGTGTTTGTGTGGGATGGGAGATACATGACTCGTGGTCGTGGATGTACGTATTAATAGTATACGGCTGTAAGTTGGTTAGGAAATTAATGTTTTGAGTTAGTGCTTGGGGGTGTGGCAACTGTTTGTTTTAATTGGGAACATGAATATGGAGATTTTTGTAATTCAGTTGTTTTGGGACTAGCGATGGAATTTTATGGAAAATCGGACTTGATCAATGAAGACCGTTGATCATGATAATTTTAAAATTCGAACTCATATTGTAACTCGTCATGTAATTGCAATTAAATATCAGATTAATTTCGTTCGTTACTGCGCCATCAATTCTTTTCAAGTCACACGTCACGAGTCATTTGAGAAATTCCTCATTAGGGATTTGATCAAATCACGGAGGATGTTAAAATAACAACACGATTTTATCATTTCCCTAAACAAATCTAGTGATTTGAACAAATCCCTAAATTGATTCAGTGAAATGATAATAAAACATGTCCAGTTCTTGTTTACGTCACGCTCGCGCTTGCTTGTCAGTCACCGCGCCCCCCTGCTCTACCGAGTTTGCGTGAAATTGCAGGAAAATATCTTTATTTGGAGGTCTAGGATTCAAACAGTGTTCTTGCCAAGAGACCAAAGTACGATGCAAAACGAATAAATGTGCCTGTAAGAAAAGTAATGTTCTGTATAATTCACGTTGCCACAAATCTGCTAAGTACGTGTTTTAATAAATGAATATTACAAATAGGCATATCATACGTTACGTTTTTCATATTTTTTTGAAATTTTTGTTCATTTTTTTCAAATAATTATGTTCTAGTGGTGATTTTTGAGATGAATATTGCATTGTACTACACCTGATTATTATAATTATGTAGGTAATCTTACAAAATAAACCTTTAAAATACCACAGTTAGTTAAAAGTCATTTTTTGTCATTTCACTGAACCGATTTTGGGATTTGTTCAAATCACTAGATTTCTTTAGTGGGATTTGTCAAATCACCAGATTTGCTTAGGGAAATGATAAAATCGTGTTGTTATTTTAACATCCTCCGTGATTTGATTAAATCCCTTAGGGATTTGGCCAAATCCCTGTTTTTATCATATCCCTGCGACATATATATTCTTTTCTAAACAAACTTAACAATTCCATAATATCAATTAACCCTAGATAGATAACCTACCTAGCCACCTACCTACCTACCTAGTATATACTTAATCCAAAATATGCTCACTCAAACATTCGCACGTCGAGTCGACGTATGGTTATCTTTAGTGTAGAGTGAAATATACAAAGGGAAAATACTGAAATTCAACTGATTGCGGCTGGACGGGAATAAACCCATACATAGTTGGAAAATTCTAGGTAGATGATAATAACTTTTCTAAACCAGCTCTTCAACACAAGGTGTAAACGGACCCTTCACAAAGCCGTCAATCAAGCATTATGTACAACAAACTAAGTAGCTCTACGCAAAAAATTATTGCTGGGAAACGACTTTTACGGCAGAACTCAATGTAATGCACTCTAAGCATCGTGCTGAAGTATCTATTGATTAATTCAGGGGTCATGTAGGTATTTAAAGTAAAGTTATACAATTAAAAAACTTGTGAAAAAGTTGGAACTTTGACCTTCAATATATCCGTAACTTGAAAGATCTCAGGTATGGTCCAGAATAAAAAATTGATCGCAATGGCAGGAAGAATAATAACACAGCAATTTTTGACACCCATTATAAATTACAAAATGCTTTAAGAAAAAACGCGCACCTTACCAAACAAAATATAAAATTTCAACATCAAACAGACAAACTAACTTCAAAGAAACTTGTGGCTACAACGCCCCAGTTACAAATGTAATACACAATGTCCCGGGGCGAGCAACTATTGTGTGCCCTACCTTACAATATTGAATAACTATACTGTTCGTGTTACGAGTGTTGCATTGTTTGAATGGCCAAACGTTATATTAATTTGTACAAGAAATGAGTACTTGCAAAATTAAAAACTTTTTTTGTTAAGCAAAATTAAAATTGCCAGCCGTAGTTATGTACTGCACATACACCGAACTTCCTCCGTGCCTCGGAAAGCAGTCGTTTCAGGTAGTCAGTGGCCCGAAATTCTTCCAGCCAGTCTTACCAAAGGGTATCGTACTATACAGTACTAATTGGGTTGTGGAGGCAGATAGGCAGACGCTTCATGTAAAACACTGGGATTCAGCTGCATCCGGTTAGACTGAAAGCCGACCCCAACTTAGTTGGGAAAACGATAAGCAGACGATGATGAGCAGCAGGTGTGTACAGGAATATTCGATTGCGAAGTTGTGCGTCCAATCAGTAGATCGAGTAACACAACCAATGACACTAAAAAAATGTCCTGAACAGAATAATTTTGGAGAACTAATACCTAGGCAATTATTATAACGAATACTGCTTATTGTATTGGCACGTTTTTTGCAATTTGAAGGTCAATGTCAGGTTGTATGTTGATGAAAATATGATTCGCGTCCGTAACAAGTATTTAACAGAATTATAATCATTAAAATCATAGATTTCATTATTTGTAATTGATATATTAAAAGTATTTGTAGGAGCTTTTTCATCATTTAGGTTTAAATTAATAGGGAAGAAGTACAAAAATAAAAATCGCTTTTTAAAAAGGGTGTAAAGAATTTCACCTTCAATTAAAATTAATTCTACTCTGTTGAAAATTTAAACCACTACCACACTACCAACGAACATATTAAGTAGGTGTCACAAAAGCTCTGCTCACACTGAGAGAGAAAATAGCGTGAAATTATTCTCTACAAAAACAGAATGTGGCCATAATTTACGTTGACATGTCAAACTGTAGCGTGTAAACAAATTAACACATAATTTTAGCTGCACCGTTTACGGCTGGCAACACATTAAAATATGAAGTCCGGTGAAAAAAGTTTACAGTTTATATATGTATAAAGTGCGCACATTTTTGGTTTAGTGACTATCATAAGCGATAGTAACTTTAATATGAAAATCGCTGTGTACTGCATTCTGCTTCTTAGTTTTTATTTTGTGTCTTGTAGAATTAGGCAAATGTACAAACCAAATCTACATATTATGCCTATCATCTTAAAAAAGTGTTTGCGGCAGGCTTGTGCTGTGGTGCAGTTTGGGAAAGAACTATGCCTAGCTGTGGACTGCGATAGACCGAGTTTATTTGATTGATGAATCCACTTAAGAATCCTGACTCATAATCTAAATATCATAAAGAGGAAAGATTTTCTTGTTTTTTTGTTTGTACCGAATGAGCTCCGAAACTACCAGACCGATTTTAACCATTTTTTCACCAATAGGAAGCTAAATTATCAGGAAGTAGTATAGGCTATAAATTATATTTATATCATGCAAATTAGCTGGGCTATCACATTTTTTGCGGACGAAGTTGCCGGCGAAGTCTTATTATTGGAAAGAAAATGTAGGTATTTATTGGACTCGCCCAGAAAAACAATAAAAAAAACAAAGGAAATAAAACTGAACTTTAAACCGACACTAACAAAAAATAAAACCCCGGACACCCGGATGGAACGAAGTTCTTTTCTATTGGCAGTCGTTGCTTAACCTTGATCACCCATCCACAGACCAACCTTGGCAACCGTTGCTTAACTTGGATCACCCATCCACAGACAGACCTCGGCAGTCGTTGCTTAATCTTGATCACCCATCCACAGACCAACCTTGGCAACCGTTGCTTAACTTGGATCACCCATCCACAGACAAACCTTGGCAGTCGTTGCTTATCCTTGATCACCCATCCACAGACCAAAGACGAAACGAAAATATCTGGCTTGCTTTCTATAAGGGAGAGAGAGAGACAGACAGAGAAACATGCGCACGCCGCACGGCTGACAATAGTAAAAAGTGTCGTTACAACTTTTCGTCTTAATTTTTTCCGTCTAGCCCCCTTTCGCAACGTGCGATAAGGAACCTCGTTCCAATAAAATAAACACTAGAACTATATGAATTAAAAACTTAAAATAATCTAATTGAAGTAGGTAACTCCTGACTCTCTTACAAGAAAGTTACTCTTTTAATTTAAACATTCTACTGCTCCATTTGATATAGGTCTATAACTAAGAAATTGCCGTTTTTGTCTCAAATTTTTTTCAGTTTGTAACTTTAACGTATAGTTATATTTTTTCCTTATTCCATTTTTATTGGATTAATTGTTAAATTACGTACATTTTAGAGTTTAAAACCCTTACTAGTAGTTGCATATTACCTCACAGGGTAGTGTGTCAAACCACCTGTTTCAATGTGCCGTCGGTTTCACTACTTCATGTAGGTATATTTTTGCCAAAGACTGCGTTTTGAGAATTTAAGATACGGAGTGCAGCGCAGTGTTTTTCACTCTAACTATAATTTTCAATTGCATCATAATCGGTTCAGATTTCTCCAAGAAAAATTAAAAAAATGTTAGTATGGAAATATCACTTTTCACGAAATCTTCCATACAAATCGGCAATTTCATACTTTTTAACATACAATATTACTTCAACATAAAATTCGCATGAATTCTTTAACATCACAATTTCTGTAGTAGGTACGGCTTAAAAAAAGGTTCTTAGCCTAATCGGTTTAACTTTTTTGATAACTTACACCGCCTTGGGTCCAAAAATTAACATAATTTGTACCTTTGAGTCCCCGGAACCCGTCATTATTATTGATCTACTATAATTTTGTATCAAATAACGATTATTTTTATGATCACAACGATTATGTATTAAAATTATATTAAATTAGGCCTTTATTTTGGAAATGAAAGCTAATTTTATTGATGGGGTGCAGTTTTTGGAACATGATTTTCGGATTTAAGGCTTAAAATTAATGTTAATGTGAACTTACTGGCAAAAAATATTCAAAAGATTCCCTGAGTCAGGACTCAGTAGATCGACTAATTATTTATTAACAATGCAAAACTCCATGTTAATATTTAACATGAAAATAGTGTTGTGTGATTCACTAAATACGGTGTAGGGCTAGGGACATCGTGAATCAAACGTTTACCAAGAATTCAGGCCATGGTTTTAAACCCGTCAGCGTTCCAATTTTTCTTCGGTTATTTAAAATAATTAATCTGCTATTCCATACAAATGTGCAATACCGACACGGCAAAACGTTTTTTCTTTAATTTATTTCGAAGTATTTACTGGTTTTACGACAAAATCTCGTTGTGTCACGATATCGTACAGTCTCTCCACAAACACTACTTACTCATAACAAACAACGAATATCAATCAGACACTATATTTCAGACATACATAGCCAGCTCACTTCGCGCCCGTCAGCTTTTAACGTCAAATGTACGGGCAATACGCATCATGTCGGTCGTAAATCTCGCCGGGACTCGACGAAGATCGATTGTGACAGGCCAGCGTTGCAACAGGCGCGTTTTGGAAGCTAGTGGCGATTCTCGACAGTGTGCACTGTACGAGCATGAATTAATTAATTTGGATGCAAAGACTTTAGTTTGTTAATGTGTTAAATGTAGAATGTTTTGTGAGGTTTTACAATCAGGAGTCGAGATATGCTTTGATGAGTAACATAGTGGCTTTATTGTTACATTGGTGACCAAACCATAGTGTACTAAAGGCCTAGAGAGTTGGCGATCGCTTCCAAATCATTTCGTATGTCCACAACAACTATTAATTAATATCTTACATTTTTAAAATTTCCACTATCGTTACCGCTGACAAAGTGTTATTTTGTCTTAACGCCAGTTTTGCGCGATGGAATGTTCTCAGTAAAGACGGGGGTTGAGTCCTAAAAGAGAGTTATTTCGCAGCTCCCGATAAAAATTAACCCCATTGTGTCAGCAGCCATATTGACTTCATTTCCTGTCATTTGCAGAGCACGGCGGAAACTAACTAACGATATTTTAAGACTGCACGCTCAACTTTTCCCCTTTACCTCTTTCGACGTACTCAATTTTAAACGTAAGATGCATATCACGCAACGCCATTGCCATACAAAATATTCTATTTACAGTACATACGTTTCGTTCAGGAATATTTTTAAAATTTCACGCGCGGCGACAATTTGAGAGAGAATCTTGAATCTCGAATTTTGCAGGTCGACCGGTAAATCTGAAATTTATATTCGAATATCAGAAAATGTAGTTTTTTTTTTTGGTTACTGTAAGAGAAATTGTGACAATCGGTTTTAGGTGTGCGGAATTTTAAAACTTAAATCCTTTTGTGTTCTCTACAAAAAGAGATCGGTACATGACCAGGGTGGGAATCGTGTTTTGTATTTAAATATAAATCTGGATTCTCGAAAATATTAGACATTTACTCGGTGACCTAGCGTTTATTCCGCTTCATGCTAAAGTTTTTATTGACTTATTTATGACGAAAACCGAAGACGTCTAGGTTTACGTACCATAGCCAATAAGAGCCATCCGCCGTCAGATATAACCGACAGTAGTTACAGGAATCTGTTATTTTACGACTTCTCAAAGGACTTCAAATAGATCTCGTAGGGCCGTCTGGAACTAAGGTTACGAAGAACGAAGCATGCAAAATAAAATATTTATGAAAGCAATCATTGCATTCAATAAGTATTTTATTTATAGGTACCTATCTCGAAAAATATTTCAAAACAAAAAGACAAATTACTAACATTCATTTTAAATTCTTAGAAGCCAAAAACTGTTTAACATTATTAATACTATTTCTTAGGTATCATTTATCGTCCACCCATAAAATCTAATGCTCAAATGGAACCCTTTTTAGAACTATTTAGCTTTGGAATGATAAGAAAGAACTGAAAAATAAATTGAAATTGAGAGTTCAGAGTTTATGACCTTGACCTCAGAGACTGTAAATATGTGACCTTGAGGATCAAAACGGTATCAAATCTTAGAATTATCATATGTTTAGTGATACATTTCTTAATGAATGGAAATCGATTTTGGTACTTTAGATAAATGTATGAAATCCGAATAAAGTTATGCGATAGTGAAAAAAATATTAATGAGACCTTTTTTTATTACAAAATGGGCCTGCTCTTAACCTCGAACACGCCTGGTGGAAAGCGATGGATGAGGTCTATAATGAAACGAGCTTGCCCAGAAAATGCCTGTTCACTTTTGCTTTGAAGGCAGACGGGTTAAATATGGGATCCCGAACACTGGACCTATTTTTTTAGTAGATTTGTTAACTTATTCAGTGCAAGATAAATAGGCAAATTGTTGTTTATCATTTAGCCGTTTAAATTCTCCTTTTGGGACTAAATGCGACAACTTAATAAACGAAACAGGCGATCAATAAAAAATGATTGGTTTTCACTTCAGGTAGTCCAAGGTCTCTCAGTAGTTTGAATCAACTAAAATTCGCCATGGGTATTCAATAACATTATGTAGGACTATAAATATAGTACACACGGTGACACATCAAGCTATACACTTCCAGTATAACATGACCTCGTTTTGTATAGATTTCCCAGTCTTATACAGATACAATTTCTACAGTCAATTACACAAATTTTCTACCAATAGGACCCTGACATTGTCGTTCAACCACCAGAGGATCTATGCTGCACTATACACGTAAATGCGATATTACCTAGAAGTCAGGCTACACTACGGCACTCAAGTGTTAGTAGTGGCGCGGGTCGAGCCTACGGAAAATTTAAACTGCTTCTATTTTCAATACAATTTCTACATACAATTACACAATTTTGCACCAATAAGACCCTGACATTGTCGTTCAACCACCAGAGGATCCATGCTGCATTATTAATACACGTAAATGCGACAGTATCTAGAAGTCAGGTTGCACTTTGGCACTAAAGTGTTAGTAGTGGCGCGGGTCGAGCCTACGGCAAATTGAAACTGCCCTCCGGTTTGATTCGCACACCGGTCACGGCCCGACACCGGGACGTACGGTCTGCACAAAAGTTTGATGGTAGATAGAGAATTTTATTCATTGAGATTTGAAATGCTCCTCATTTTACAGTTTAAGTTTAAAAACATTATTATTTACAAAGTTTTAAGAAAACTGATTTGGGTGTGGATAAGAAAAGATCAGTTGGTTGCTGTTTTGCTATTTTATTTAAAAAAAAATACATTCACAATGATGCGCGACAATTCATAAGAAAAGCTCATAATCAATGTCATCTCTTTCCAAAATGTTCGTTACATTTTGGAAAGAGATGACATTGATTATGAGCTTTTTAAAAGAGATGACATTGATTATGAGCTGAATTGTCACAGTAATTCCGAAACAGTACACTGTTTCTACTTTTGGATAAGATAACAAAACATTAACAAACCTAGACAACGTGACATAACTCAATGAAGTATTGTCAATCCTAAGTATTTTGAATGCCGTTGTAGAAATACTAATCCCTTTAGAACCCATCGTCAATTGTCTAGCGTATCTAGACTACACCTAAATCTGTGATAGAAAAAAAACAACAAAAAAATACTAACCCACAAAAAACATATATTAATGAATCTGCTGTTGGTACATGGAGGTCGAGCGGTGTCCAGCGCGGAGGAATTGGCATGCATTGCGCCCTGACTTTTTACATGCCTATTCCGAAACCGGGCGGTCTGCAAGTGTTGAGTTAGAGCGGGTATTAAACGGTCAATATTTATTTGTTGTTATTTGAATGGTGACGTTCCAAGAACAGAAAAATGTACTTACACTGAGTACTGAGTTCATGACAGCACTAAACACAAACATAATTTCATAATATAGCGAAATATAGCAATAGTCGTTCGGGTTTAAAACAAATGAAGTATATTTTTTGACAACCAATGCAAGTTTTTTTTGCGACCATTTCTATATAATTCATGTTGTCTTCTTTTAACATCTTTATTTTCTTTTTGTTCAATGTTTTACCACTATAGTTTTACTCCATCTAATCTTTTTGTTTTCAATTTAGATTTGATTGTTTTCCGCTAAATTCTATGTATTGCGTGGCACCCTCTGAAAACGGCCTATAACGTAATAGGCACGTTCGCGAAAAACGATATCTGTATCTCGTCTGTTTGTTTATTATATTATCTGTTATGCCCCCCAGACTATTATTAGCGTTATTTATTTAAATGATGGTTGGTACAATGTGGTGGGGAATTGACTGTGAGGTGTTAGTTTTTATCCAACTTCGAAAAAGAAGAGATTATCAATTCGACTGGATATTTTTTGTGTGTAATACCACTTGTGCCACGCCGTGATGGCTCTCGGCCACCGTAGGCGCGGTCCTGTGGACGGTGAGTAATACGTTAGCTAGCCGTACGTCCGTCTTATGACGACAGTTCCACGCGCGCCTCAAAGAGATGTCAGCAAACGGGAGGGGCCCGCAAGGGCCGATGCCTGCCAGGGCTGCGGGACTGTTCGAAAGAGATACCGCGGCCCTAGAACATAAAGGGCAAAAGAAGGAACATGGGTGGTTTTTAGTCAGTAAAAGTCTGACACTCCCTTCCGCTCCGCCCAGAGCGGGAGGAGTCATTTGATGATTTCCCAACCGAAAAAAAAAAATACCAGTTGTATTTATTATACAAATCATAAAAATTTTATTTGAGCTAGACGGGCGAGCGAGGTCTCAAAAGAAGCGGCTCGTCGCGGGCTAGCTAAAGAAAAACATTACATACATTTTACATCAAGGCTAGTAAGCAAATCATACCCTATAAAGAATGAGGTTCAGCAGCACTTTAGCATCGCGTGGTTCATAGATTCGAAATCTCGTTTTTACAAATCTGACAAAGGTGATCAATAAATTATTTCTTGGTTCATCATAGTAAGTTCAGAAGAAATATTTTTAGGGTTCCGTACCCAAAGGGTAAAACGGGACCCTATTACTAAGACTTCGCTGTCTGTCTGTCTGTCTCCAGGCTGTATCTCATAAACCGTGATAGCTAGAAAGCTGAAATTTTCACAAATGATGTATTACTATTGCCGCTATAACAACAAATACTAAAAATTAAAAAAAAAAATATGAAGGGGGCTCCCATACAACAGATATGATTTTTTTGCCGTTTTTATAGATAATGGTACGGAACCCTTCGTGCGCGAGTCCGTTTTTTAATGTTTTATGTTTTTGTCTTACAGTATTTTCTAAAGCTCTAAACCGTTTTACCAAAACCATGTCCTACCCTAACCTGCACATTTACCATCAAATTAAACGTACATTGATTCAATGTTTATGGGTGTTAGCCGTTGTACACACCATCGTTATTTATTATGCATAGCACGACAGCAGACGGACATTACGTGACGTGTCCCCGTGGACTTAATCTCGTGCTTATGTATAGCTAGCCTATGTGGAGCCATTTATCTAGTTAGGGAAATGGGGATGGATGTAGAGAGTATGGATAGGGTTATCGTTTTCCGCTTATACCAACAGCTACTTTGGAATTTCTGGATGTAATCTTAGTTGGGTATTTGTTTCTGCTTTCAAGGTAAAAGGAATACGTAATATAAAGTGTTTTTGTTGCTTTGTGTAATGCAAGCGTCAATTTTAAACACAATGTCTAAATGGTGTATGAAAAGCAAACAACACTGACACAGTTCCCTTCATACTTGCAGCATAGACACAACCTTGTGATGGCCTGAAACACAGGTTTAAATAAACCTAGATCAGGCAGGTCGCTACCTAACATTTGATTTCACCATTATCGTAACTTGCAACAGTTATAATTATGTATTTTAGTTATAGTTTACTTATAAGCACTAATTATACAATTGTTTAGAAATAACACTACTGCACCTAAATGTACACTTTTGTAATACCTACTTTTTTGAAATAAATTATTCTTATTCTTAATTATTCTTATTCTTGTCCAAATAATACTCAAACATATTCTTACGAATGGCGTTACCTTTTTCATCCCTACTAATATTATAAATGCGAAAGTAACTCTGTATATCTGTCTGTCTGTCTGTTACGCTTTCACGTCTAAACCACTGAACTGATTTTAATGAAATTTGGTACAGAGATAGAGTTGACCTTGAGAAAGAACATAGGATAGTTTTTATCCCGGACTTTTGAAGAGTTCTCTTGGAAACGCGATATAACCGAACTCGACGCGGGCTAAGCCGCGGGCGGAAAACTAGTAGAAAATAAATTCAACATCAACATCACCTTATACAGTCCCCACATGCACCAACCCATCTTAAACCAAACAGAGCAACTGTATCGCCTACTACCAACATATCCACATGTATTGCCCAATAACCTACGATGGCACAGGACAAAGCCCCATTTAGAGCAATCAGGGGATTAATTGCTCAGATTAGACGACGTCACTTGACCGCCCAGAACGTTCGGACTACTGTGCACGGGACTCGGGAGGACGATGCAATTGACGTTGTTATTAAATTGCTTGGTACTGATAACATTTACACAAAAAAACATAATTTTGTATCACACGTTCCGTCTAGGGATTCAGTTGGTGGTTGAATCGGTAGAATGCTGTTGCTCGCGATTCACTGTGAGAAAGTAGAAGACATTTTTTGGACCTTAAATTAGACAGCAGACAGACTGCTTATTAGGCGAAATTAAAACATTTTCTCGAAGCAGCAATTTTCGAAAAAATAATTGGTTATACATGTTCTTAATATCTTCTTTATTTGCTTTGAAAAATAGACGGCTAATGGATTGTTAGGCTAGTGAATAGACACAGCACAATGGGTACACACACAGGTTATATAATAGGTACACTATTACTCCCAGTACAATAGGCAAGTTTATCGAAACAAGCTATTTTGTAAAGATATCGGAGGAGTGGATTATTTGATAGAAATGTCTAGATGGGGCTTATCTTAAGTGATACATCTTTAGTGTAGAGAGATTTCACTGTATTTAGACAATAAGATAGTCGTCCATGGGGGTTACTAGTTACTATGACGTCTTAAAGCAGGAGTAATTCCAGTGTGGGAAAGATACAGAGCTACACAGGTAGTCTAGCGCCATCTCTTTTCCACACTAGAAATACTCCTGCTTTATGACGTCATGGTAGGCCACCTGTTCAAAGTGTCGTAGCTGGCATAATTTTAACAGAACATTGGGGGGGGGGGGGGCAGGGCTCTCAAAACGGTGAAGGAAATCATCATGAGGAAACCGGCGTGTCCTAGAACCATGTGATATCTACCAACCCGCGAAGCCCGTTCCCTCTCACAGAGACGAGGCCTGTTTCCTAGTTGTAAGAACATTACAGGCTGATTATGCTTAAGCTATTGGGGTAATTGCGTAACACACAAGTTTACAATAAAATTACAACTTAAGCTGTTAAGCAGGTTTTTGTGCAACATATTTATTTATCACAAACACTACTAACATTACAGGGAATTCCTAATGCGTTAGTGTGGTCCTAAATTAAACTGCTACTATAACTATCTTAAGTAACATAACACATACAACATTGTATATGAATCAACGTTTTAGTTATTTGTTTCAGATTGTCTCGTATTGTGTTATTGTGCGCATGAGTATGTTACACAATTGGTATGCAGTTTACGAATCATCATTAAACAATCAATCTACAGTCTCGAGGAAAACATTTGTGATTATTAATTTGGCTAACCCTAATGAAAGAGAACTTATAATTATGCAAGAGAAAGGAGTAAATGATGCCGTGACGTCTGACAGGGAAGAATGGAAGAATAAAACGTGTTGCGCCGACCCCAAGTAGAATGGGACAAGGTTAGGAAGATGATTTTTTCTAACCTAAATATAACATAAATCACAAAAAAAATTAAACAAATAAAAGCCTACACGCCCAAAAAAAAACCTGTAATATTTTCCTATTGGGCGCACAACGCCATTTTGTCATTTTCTTCAGTAAGGCTCAACAGTACACAATGTTAGACTACGTAAAGGAATTGGTCTAGACTAGACACTGGTGAATGCACTGACTATTGGTACCTATCGGATTGGCCTTTGTTTAGATTCGGTCTATGTCTGAAAATTGTGAAACGTAAACGCATGATTTTTTTAGGATTTTATTCCAAGTAAATGTCAATATACTTAGAAGGGGTGGAGCTTGTCTTTGTTTTAGTAGCAAAGTAGTCAATATAGATGTAACGATTGAAATCTTTACACAGTACAGTTCTGAATTTTAAAAAGCAACTTAGAATTTTACGCGAATTCGCAAGATTTTTAAAAATTTTGTATAGGTTCGTTGTGTTGTTCTTTCAAAACATATCTATTGTCCACTAAACATTAATTTAATTTTAAAGAACGATATATATTTTCTTGCGAAACGAAATTATTTCTACGATTTATTTTTCCAAATTAAATAGAAATCTAATTTGCATGGTTTATTAAACCAAACCGCAGACTAATTAATAAACTCAACAACGGTTTAAAAATACCGATAAAATTATCGAATTTTCTTAAGTGAACCTTTCGTTGTGCCCAAGAAAAAAGCGAACTAAGAAGAAAAAACTCTTGGAAAAATGTTGAACATTTAATTGAAAGAGAGTTTGAACCCGCTTCTCAAATTAACGTTGATTGTGATAGATTGCTGACTAATTACCATCTCATTTCTCAGTCATTTATCACTGTAGTTCCTGTAACTTAAAACACTTTTAACAGATTTTGTTGAAAACTTAACTTACTTTACTTTCCTTTGTAAAAATTATTTCATCATCACAACTGCACTATGTTGTATACCAGAAATTCAAAAATATTACGCTAGATCCACAAAACCGCTCTGGTTTCGCTTGGTAGATTATTATGGCCCTCACTTCACAGAGAGATGAGAGAGGAGGTCTACCTCCAAGCAGTGGAACCTTTTGTTAAGTTAACTCCTTACTATTCCTAAGACTAGTCTTAGAACACACACGTGTCACAATTTTCCTGCTTGAAAGTATCAAATGAATTTATTCTATAGCCAAAATAAATATACAGAGAAAAAAAATTAGCACTCAATGCCACACGTTTTTTCTTCACACAAATCCTTTTTCCACGTGCCAATACTTACATGTTTCGAAGAACGCGGGACAAGAAGAGCATATTAAGGACCGTACCAAAAACTTTCTGTTGTTTCTGCCTACCCCTACGGGAAAATGGCGTGATTTTATATTTAATTTTGTATGTACTTACATACACCCATATTTCAACATAACAAAACATACAACTTCAAGAACTCACTTAAAAATAAACGTTTAACAATCAGATTTCATATGATAATTGTGTGAGACAAACTGAATCGTCACAGACGTTATTAAGCGCTGGAGAAAATTTAGAAATGTAAGCTTAATTAAAATTTCTTCTTAACAATCATGTCTAAGCGAAATACCGAGTAACTGAGGGGGGAATATGCCTGATATTTGTGACAAGTCATGAGATTTTAGCGAGTTGACGAGGTACTTGGGTTTTATGGATTTAATGCCACTTTTAATTGACGGTACTGTGGAATTAATACCCTTAGTAAGCATTTATGAGCTCGTGGCTAAATAATAACAGCCGCTCGGGTCGATCTTTAGGTTAAGCCGCGCTTGCCTAGGTTTGTCCGTAGATGAGTAACCAACTATTACATATCGAGTTTCCTGCGTGCCTCGGAAAACACGTTAAGCCGTTGGTCCCAGCTGTCATTTGTAGATCTTTGACAGTCGTTACAGGTAGTCAGTGGCCCGAAAGTCAGACAACCAGTCTTAACAAGGGGTATCGTATTACCTAGTACTATCTGGGTTGTGGCGGTCAGATAGGCAGTCGCTCTTTGTAAAATACTGGTATTCAGCTGCATCCAGCTAAAAAGATGATGTTGAGTTAACATTATTTTAGTATCCATTCTTTAATTTCTAATTAAGGTTTATACAGCATTTGAAAAGCGCAATATTACGCGATATTTCTTTTTGAGTGATATAAAAATATTCTAATTAATAAAGGTCAACTTCATATTAGTAACACGTCATTTTTCGATTTAAAATACTGAACAGCTAAACTATTGCAGGTCACTTTCTCATGTTACATGCTTGTTCAGTTAATTGGAGGATGAGGTCATAATGATGCAGGCCAGTTACAGCATGTGTCATTCGATTCGAGCAAATTAAAATTAAGTTTATGGTATCGAGTTCTAAAGACAGACTTTTGAGCATTTTTTTTATTCGAGTCCATTAAATAACTTTTCTGCTTATGACTTAGACCGCAACGCCAAAATTTCGAAGTTTCAGCGGAACAAACAGTAAATTTTGATGATAAGTCGTTTTAAGAATCGAAATAACTGCAACACTCAGGGTGGGGAGAAGTGCAAAAGTTGCTAAGATACTTCGCATCAAATTAATTGATTCATTGAAAATTAAAATCTTAGAAACCCTCTTTTTATATTGAAGCTTCTGTTTTTTAATTTAGATTTCTATTGTAAATGGATTCATTAATCGTTGTTGACAATTAGTCATTCAGGGCTCTTGAAAAATCCCAAGCATTTTATAATCTTAAATAACTGAATGGGTTGTAGCTAACCAGTTTTTATATTCTTTCTAATATTGACTGCTGCGCTTGAGGTCTTGGGCTCAATCCTCAGGTGGAGCAAAGTGTTATTGGGTTTTTTTAAACATAACTGGCGAAATGTGGGTATACTATTAGATTCACCTCTGCCTAACCCTTCGGAGATAACAGGAGTGATGTAATGGTTGTTCTAATATTGCGTATAATCACGATTGACTAATTACTCACCACATTATGTATTATGGTCTTTTTACTAAATCATGATTTGAAAACTTCAGAAAAATAATCATTCAAAAGAATGACAGACTTATTACGAGAAGCAATAATTTAGTGTTTATAACCAAACCAGTCATTAAGACAAGTTCAGGCCGTAACATAGATAACTTCATCTTTATACCCTAGCCTAGTTACAACTCCTTTTAATCCTGAGGTGTTCAGCCAATTAGACAGACCGACACTTAAAATGATCGTGAATATTGAGCACGACACAGGTGCACAGCCACTCATTTATATAGGTCATAATATACGAAGTCTAAGTCAGAGTTTCTCAACATGAGGTTCGCCACCCCCCGGGGGTTCGAATTATGATAAAAGAGGTAACAAACCAATAACTTTTACTAACATAGTTTGAGTCATTACTAACAATTAATTTTATTTTACTATTTATGTACACACAGTAGACAACACAGAAAAATAACATTATAATAAATGAGTACATAGGTACTGCTTATTTCTCAAGAAATATGAAGTGATTTATTATTGTTTATGATGAATTTATGTTTTTTTATCAGAAAAAAAAAATGCTTAATAATAATACGGGCTAGTACCACTTCTATGACCACAATTGTTGTGTTAAAAAATGTCATCTATGAGTTTTTATTATTTCCAAAAAGATCTTAAAGCGATGGAAAGACTTTGTGCAAGTTGACATGGCTAGAAAGGGGGTGGCTAATGAGATAGTGACTAATGGAACTATGAAGAAGAAGCTACGCCAACCCCAAATAAGTTGCTGTAAGGACAGAAGAATGATGATAAAGCTTCGTCATTAAAAAGGTTGAGAAAGGGTGGTCTAGACGAAACATAGGTTATGTTTGAGTCATATAAGCTTCGACTGAACTACACTAGTAAAGAAGACATTACTTACCGGTGCAATATGCAGGTGTTGCGCTAAAGTCAAGCTGAACTTGAAAATCTATTTCTTTAAGTGTAAGTAAAATTAATTAAGTCAACCGCAGGTATACGTTTTACACAAGAACGTAAAATAAATCCAGTTACCAGCACATTTATAAACATAAAATTCGAATTGAGAACTCAGACGTAAAAATAATCACAAGAAAGTCAAAAATACCTAGATATTTTACCAAATTAACGCTACAAGACGAGACAAAACATTAATTCAGAAATAATTAAAGAAACGATTAGAGCTCTTCAGCCCCTTGTAGAGGAGAGGCCAAAATTGTTAGCGCGAAACAGGGCTGTCTCTAGCAATAAACTTTGCTCAGGAATTTCATTAGTTTCGTTCAATAAATTAAGAGGTTATGCTCGCGTGTGTCGGCCCTGCAATTACCTCGTCTACGCGGAGGTGTAATGAAGAACCTCTCTGTAAGAGGATGGAGGATCTAAGAAAGTAATTTGGATATGACGGTGTTTTGCTTGTTGGGGAGAATACAATGCAGATTTTTCACAACTCTTGCTGCCCTGGTGCTTACAAACGCTTTTGGTTTTGTAAAGAGCGAAGTGTGACTTATTAATATCGGTCATAATCATCGCAGAGCTCGTGGCTAAATAATAACAGCCGCTCGGGTCGATCTTCGGGTTAAGCCGCGCTTGCCTAGGTTTGTCCGTGGATGGGTGTCATTTCATACAGAGTTTCCTCCGTGCCTCGGACAGAACGTTAAGCCGTTGGTCTCCGCTGTAATTTGAAGACCTTTGACAGTCGTTACCAGTCTTACCAAGGGGTATTGTATTACCCGGTACTAACTGGGTTGTGGAGGACAGATAGGCAGTCGCTCTTTGTTAAATACTGGTATTCAGCTGCATCCGGTTAGACTGGAAGCCGACATCAACATAGTTGGGAAAAGGCTAGGCAGATGATGATGATGAATCATCTTAGAATTATGCTATGTATTTGTTGTTTACGCATCCCATTGTAACTTTGTTGTCCAGTCTCCACTTATGACACCTCCTATAACATTCAATATGTCATGTCATGTATGTATGTATTTCAATGTCACGACAAAGAATTAGCATTGCCATCCAACGTAGTAATGCGGCCAGCCTTCTAGGCACTTTCCCCCTTGACAGCGATGCGGACGAATTTTTTGACGACCTGACCTCCACAATCCAGTTACTGGTTAAAACGATACCTCTTAGTGAGACTAGTTATACGACGTAATTTTATATCATATCCATATTAAACACATATTTACTCTCGTTTCCACACGACAAAGTTTCTCATAATAGTTGGTTTTTCGCCCTATTACACGACCGGCTTCGATGAACCGCTTCTATTTTCGTAACATGTTTATAGCCAGCTACCTTCTTCATTTTGTCGGGTTACCACAGTTTCTTAAGTAAGCTGTGAATAATGGTGTTTATATGGAATTAAATTGTAATGATGCTGATTGTTAAAAACTATAAATGATCATCCATCCATCCTAGTATCCTGGTGCAAGTATATTATTGTTTTTTTTTCAGAAATTAACCAACGGTGTACTTTTAAATATTATCTAATTAAATAGTACAATAGTTATAATAAATACGCTTTCTCGTATTCTTCTCAGTAAACCCTTTCATTTGATACCCATATCACAGGAATGCACAAAAAATAACTGATGTGTTTAGAATGATGTCACTTAGCTAGTCATGCATTGTCATCGAAATTAAACATGTATGAAAAATTTCAGCTCAATCGAAAACCGGGAAGTGGGTCAAATTTAATTTCTAAGATTTTTGTACATAGTAGTTACAGGAGAAGCTAATAACGCTTTTATTGGACAAAAACAAGCTCTTGGTAACTTTTTTCTATTATTTGAAGAAAATGGGCCAGTGGCATTAATCCCAGTGTTTTCCAAAGTTTTTGAAAAAATTATATACGAGACAGTTGATAAGTTCCTAACTAAAAATAAAATCTTATGTGATGAACAAAAGGGGTTCAGAAAACAGAAAAATATTAATATGGCAATATACGATCTTCTGGACAATGTAAT
Source organism: Eurois occulta (assembly GCA_950022335.1). Lineage (NCBI taxonomy): Eukaryota > Metazoa > Arthropoda > Insecta > Lepidoptera > Noctuidae > Eurois > Eurois occulta. The sequence goes on from OX465486.1 coordinate 4,955,821, forward strand.
GCCAAGTGTTGACCATAAAACTCCCGTTTGCGCTATCTATACTGATATGACGAAAGCATTCGATTATGTAAACCACGACGCTCTCATTAACAAACTTTACACGTACGGCATCAGAGGAAATGTCTTGAGTCTGATAAAGTCATACCTTACTAATCGAAAGCAGTGTACAGAAATATCGAGGATTTGTGTAAAAACAAAAAAAGAATATAAATATCTATCCTACTATAGAGAAGTCAAATATGGTGTTCCCCAAGGAAGTGTACTTGGACCTTTGTTATTCATTGTATACATTAACGACTTGCCTCGCCACATTCAACAACCTATGGTGTTATTTGCAGACGATAGTACGGCTATAGTAAAATGCGGCAATAAAGATAGTTACGAAACAGACATTAATAATACATTGAAAAGAATAATAAATTGGCTTAATCAAAATAATTTAATCATAAATCTCCAAAAAACACAAATTATGCATTTTCATCAGCGCTTATGTGCTGAACATTATGATGTGGAATTCAATGGACAAAAAGTAGACTCAACATATGTTACAAAATTCCTCGGTATTATAATTGATAATAAACTAACTTGGAAACCACATTCTGAAGAAGTATGTAAGAAGTTAAGTAAATCAGCGTACGTACTATATAACCTTTCAAAAAAAGTAAACATTCGCACCGTGCTGGAAGCATACCAGGGTCTAGTTGTGTCAGTTTTGAGATTCGGAGCTATTTTCTGGGGTAACTGTACTGAGAGGGAGAGGATATTCAAAGCTCAAAAACGTTGCATAAGATCAATGACTGGTCTTAATAATACCGACAGCTGTGAACCTGTATTCAAGTCTCTAAAATTACTCACCTTTCCATCTTTGTATATACTTGAAGTAGCAATATTTGTTAGAACTAACAGACACCTATTTACCCTAATGGACGATATAAGAACACGGCCAGGGCCTGTTAGATCGCAATATAAAAATCTAATGTTCACAGGTAGGCACAAAACAGCATTATTGAGAAAAAGTATTTTGTCAATGGGGCCCGTCATATATAATAAAATACCTCATACTATTAAAGAACAGTCGTTAAGTATATTTAAGAAGAGGCTAACATCATTATTAATTAATAAATGCTATTACTCGATACACGATTTTGTGACTGATAAGAGTATTTAATGTAATATTAATCTATTAATTTTGGTGCAATTATATACTTTGTTTATTACTATTTTTAGAATTAGATTATTATGTTTTATTTATTGTATTCATGCATGAAGGCTCTTGATCCATTTATCTGTACTTCGTTTCTACACTTTTGTTTTTCTCTTTGTTCAACTGAGTGGATGTAGATACTTTTATATCTACTTTTTACCTTTGCATGCCGTAAGGTAGAGTGTGGATGAACTTCTTGTTAAAATGTGACCACCTGTGTTGTACCCACAGTCTTTGCAAAATAAATGATTTCTGATGGCGATATTACGTTAAGGATTTATGACGGTCAAATTACAAGGATAAGTTTGTTTCATCCACATTAAAAATACATGCTTATACACAAAACAAACCACGCCCACACAAACAACACATCATTACAGCAAGTCCACACTTCGACACTCGATAAATCTAGTACCTATAATTCAGTAATGCGATTAATTCGCACATCAATATTGTATGACAATCAATTCAGTGATAATTACCTGTACTAATGACGTTAATTTCGTGATAATAACTGGAAAGAGGGTCTACTGTTTATATCAGATTTACTTCGAACTGTTACTTGATAATACGATGTTATTAATACGTAATATAATAATAACTACAAATAATACAATGAGCTGCGATTTTCCTATTTCCTCCTCTCATACAGAAAACGATTGAATAAAACTTTTATTTTAATTTTACTCAAGGATTAAAATATATTTAGAGAATTTCAGAACTTCAAAAACATTTCTCACTCATCAAAAAAATACGCCATCATACGCTATCAGAGGCATAAATAAATACAAGAAAAAAAATGCCGCGGTTATATTTCTTATTATCTTGAGTTATATGATAATTCTTGTCTCTGGGCCGTGATTTACTACGGGGTCACCGTAAGGGGGCGCTGTTGAGTTAAAAAAATATAAAGACGTCATTATGATAAAGTACCCCCGGCTATCTTGGTTGTTGTAATTTTACACCCTGAATTATCAACTAGCTGGTTATCTGTGAGATAATTTTAGCTTTAGAATGGGGTAGGTAGGACTCACAAAAGAAACTTGTTAAATGAGTAGAAATATAGAAGAGCTTATCTGTTTTGAGAAACCATTTTTTTTTGTTTTGATATTTTTTTTAAATAATTATTTGTGAATTCTTTGTTAAATACTATCTTGTTTATAATTTAATTTATTAGAAAACAGCATTACTGAGCTATTCACCTTCCACGCAAAGGTCGGAGAAATATTCGGAGTTGATGGCCAACCTTGAGAGGCACCAAAAGAAAAAGAATTCTTATAGAAGGTGAGTTGAGATGGTCGCTTTTCAATCTTTTATTATTTGATTTCACGATTATTTCCAATGATGATCAAGAACAAGCTCTGGCAGCCGACAGGCTAATGTGTAAATACGTCAGAATATAATATATCTTTACATCATTCGAATGTCATATTTTTAAAACAGGAGTGCTGATATTGCAGGAGATCGATTTAGGTACTTACTGGTATTTCTATTGTAACTTTACTCTAATAGTGGTACCTATCCCAATTTCCCAAATCAATTCAAACATAAACTTATTACCCCAACAATCTAAAATTCACTCCAATATTCCTTACAACAACTAAACCGTATAGTGTCGATATAAATTTAATAAAATATCGTAATAAACAAGGGTTTTATGTGACGTACGCGACGTGTCCATGTTGAAAGTTCGATGGGGAGCGACATCGAAATATTGTGTCGGAATTTATAGCCGTGCGGTCAGCCCATGAGACGGTGAGACAGGGCGCGACTGGAAGCGGTTCTTACTAGCGATATAATAGTACTTATTTGAAGGTTATATTAGATCAGGAAATACCTAATAGTTTACCGTTATTTTACAGCAGAGTTAAGAGCCAAAACACACACGTTGCGATTTTTTACGGTGATTGTCGTAGATTTCCACGACACGACTTTGCAACGTACGTATGCGAGGTCGTTTCGTAGGTAAATCTATGAAGAATATAAAATGCGGTGTTTTCAAAAGCTCGTTTGGTATTCACTCTGACGACACGCTTTCTGCGGCAGTCATTTTGACAGAAATTTATAAAATGTGAAGCAAGTCCCATAATAATCCCATATTAATGGAATTGGTTATGCTTATACAAATTGGTAAAGATTTTATTTCGTACCATGAGTTTAGGTACAGCCAAACAATTAAGTAATAACTAGTAAGTTTGCTCACAGCCCGCTTATCGCTGGAACTGGCACACTTCCCCGCACAGTTTGACACAAAATTGATTATTGGAATTATTGTATGTTAACAACTGGAATATTATAATAAATATTACACATACATGCATGTATAAATGATAGCATTGTTTACATAAAATGGTGATTTTGTTTCGATAATAACTATGCCTCTTCATCCTGCTTTCATGTCTTAACGCTTCATGCGGGTTTTAAATTTATTTATTTACCTATTTTATGGACAGTTCATTATACGTTATTTATTTGCACGCAGCATGAATTCGACTGTTCTCCAATATGATAAAATTGTATCTTTCGTCTAGTTGTGGGAAGCCCGAATGCAGAGTACAATCTAGCCAGTTGCGATTTCTGCTTCGGATTTGTGACTTCTTGTCTTGATTTTATTATATTTTTACAATGTTGAACCTTTAAGAAAATCCAGACACGATTTTCAACATTGTGTTACTAAAGTAACCCAACCTGTTTCCCGCTCTTCGCTCTAACTGGCGCCCCAACAGATTGCCAAAGCACCGGATTGGCGGAACAAGTTGTCTACGAAACTCGTCTATAACTGCGGCTGATAATTAAACAGCTGTGCCGGAACACCGACGTTTTGAAGCGACCATGTCAATACAGATATTAAGTACGTTAGTGTTTGTGCGCTTTACATTGCTTAATTAAATCCGTATATACAAGCTGTGTCACTGGGGGGGAGGCGATGTATGTGAGATGCTATTGTTTACATGCTTATCGCTTATGGATCCCTAGTATACAGATAAATGTCTTGTAGAATCTTGAAGACTGATAGAGCCCTACAGCTATATTAGTTTGCAAAAGTTTCCCTTTTATAAAAAGTGGTGTTGGTGGGGTTTATTTGTAGACGCTGCAAGTAAATAATGTTATAATTATATATTTTTTGACGTTTGAATGAGCAAAGAATAACCATAGTCTACAGTGAATTTTAATCAGAAATTCAATTGTTGTAATCGTAGTTTGTGACTACAATTGTTGTTTGTCGTTACAGGTAGTCAGTGACTCGAAAGTCTGACAACCAGTCTTACCAAGGGGTATTGACGTATCATATTACCCAGTACTAACTGGGTTGTGAAGGTCAGATAGGCAGTCACTCCATGTAAAATACTGGTATTCAGCTGCATCCGGTTAGACAAGGAAGCCGACCCCAACATAGTTGGGAAAAGGCTAGGCAGTAGATGATGATGTACCTAGTTTGTGACTCGTGGCGAGAAAGCCTGCGATAAGATGTCGAGATCGAGGCCAAAAAGTTAAGTACTGAAGCTTTAATGTAGATTTTCGTACACACAGTTTATATGCCATATATTTTATCCTTTACACCGCTCCGCACCTGCAGCCTAATTCTTACCAAGCCGAAACCTTGAAAGGCCACATTGTCTGAAACATTCGTACCCAATTCTGGCCACAATTGTGCGCACGTGCGTCTTAGCAGAATTTACTATGTCTAATACAATAAGTTGGCACCCCACCGTGGGGCGGGGGCCTAAATTATGTATTTTATTGTCACTGGATCCAATTTCATAACCCGAAGAACGGTCGGGATGAGTCCGCAATGTTATAAGCTATTCTATTGAATTTTGCAATACATACAAATGCGACGGTAGTGTTTTGTGGGTAATGTTCGAACGTGGTGGATTATCGCGAGCCGATATTTATTTTTGGGAAATATTTTTGACGGTTCCTCTAGCTTGGTCAGTTCGTGACTGTAGTGTTATATTTTTGGGACTTTCCAGGATAATAAGAACAGAAACAATCTATCAAATAAAATCTAGAAAATATCTGTCTCAAGTTGATGGCAGTTTTGTAAATCCGTTCATAACTAAAAGCATTGACATTTCCAAAGAAGCTTTATTATTTAAGATAGAATCCAGCTCCAAGATAGGAAGCGCTTAGTTTTAAAAATAGAATATAATATTTTTCAGGAAAAAAAGACGGTGGATAAAAAAGTTATAGCTGGCCTACATTTATGAATGAACCGCATTATCCTCGCCACCCCGCTACTCTTTTCCCCGCGCTACTGTCCTTAATTTCATTGTCAATTTAAACCTTTTCCGTACGGAACTTTTTAAAGTGCAATATTTTAAAATAGCAGAAGCTTATCAAGTGTAAAATTAATTTCACGGCAGCCATTCTTCGAGATAGTTCATCAAACTTTCAAGATTCAGATGAGCATAAAATAGGCAGAGAGCGCCTTCGGAAAAGTTTCTGTGTAACGGAAATTAGTTCTAACATTTTACTAGTTTTTTTATAATACGGAAGGCAGGGAGCCGACGGATACTGGAGAAAGAAAACGAAACGATTACAAAGTCTCTGTGAAGAATAAAAATGTATTTTTGTGAAAAGGTTTCCGATATAAATTGTTACTGTAACGATATCAAGAAATTTTCTTTAGAGCTCAACATGGGATTACGTCTAATTCCGTATCATTATCCTGGGATTTCTTTGAAACCATTAGATATTCGTAATAGATACAATAAACCAATATATTGTTTCTTTTTAGGGTTCCGTACCACAAAAGGAAAAAACGGAACCCTTATAGGATCACTCGCGTGTCTGACTGTCCGTCTGTCACAGCCAATTCACTTCGAAACTACTGGACCTAAGTTGAAATTTGGTGCACATATTTATGAAAGTCGGAAGTGTCACATAAATGTTATAAATTTTAAACATGGGGCAACTTTTGGGGGGTAAATTAGAAAATGAAAAAAAAAGTTTTGCAAACTATATCGTGTTACATATCAAATGAAAGGGCTTATGGTTAACGACTCAAATATATATTTTTTATAATGTTAAAAAAATGCGAAAATTTACCATTCGCCCTCCCTTGAACCTTTTGAAAAAAATACAAAAATAGTTCGTTGCCTATAGATTACAAGAAAACCTATAAGAAATCTATGGTATTAAAAGTAACGTAGGAAATTTCTCAAAAGGTCAGATTTAAAACAACTTACTGAATTTAGATAATTAACGTACGGAACCCTCTCCACGCGAGAAACTCGCAATTGTCCGGTTTTTTAGATATAAAACTCAATTTTTTATATCAACATAATATATGTACGTCAGTAATAAAATAAAATGAGATTTACCAGAAAACATTATGTTACAAAATATGAAGCTTTTACCTACATGACAAGAAATAATCATGTTACGGATCCTTTTTTACTGCGAATCGCCTGTATTTGAGCGACAAAAGTTACATATTTAAGTCAGTCCATTCACCCCCTGTTCCTCTTGATTATGCTAGCACCAAGCAAAGAATAACAAACTTGCAATAGGTACCTACGAGGTTGCCGATTACCAAAGTGATCCCTTGCCAAATATGTCATAAAACCAACTATCTGAAAATTTAAAACTTGCCGAAGCAGCAATTCCAGCGCTGTTAATCTAGTGAACTGTTATTTGATAGCAATACGCCGAAATTGGCCAGTTCTTCAAAGACCAGTTCTTCGAAGATTGTTCCTATGAGCTTGAGAGTAGTTTCGAAAATCAGCTTTGTTCCTGTATAAAAAAGATCTGCTTGTATTTTTTTCATACCAACACTCCATTTTTAGCCATAAGTATTCTGTGGAAATTCTCTTTTTTATGTCTGATCCATGGATTCATTGGATTTGTTTCACATATTTTTATATTTTTTTAAGATATTAGTTCCAGCTGCCTTTTTGATGCCACAATCCTGGACCTGCAGACCAAACTTGGGCTCACGCATGACTAATACTGCCCCGTTTTTACTGAGTCTAGGCGAAATGTACCAAAATAGAAGTGCAACGTAGTGCAATATTATTTAGGCATCCCTTAGTTTAAGTGCAAACGGGCATTAGCCATATACCTCGGAATATGGACAGTACCACTAGTAACACAGTTACAAAAATGAGAGTCAAAAGAACCAGAAGTTTAAAAATTTTAACGATTAAAAGTCGCAGCCCTAAAGTCGCGTCTCCTTAACTCCAACGATTATTGCAGATGCACTTTAGATACAGGAGTGAAAGCGCTTGCAAGCGCTGCACCGTCGGCATCCCTAATTAATATTTTCTCTGCGGACTGCAGTATAAACCAATTACGTAGCTAGACCAAAACTGTGGTGTTTTTCGGCGCGCGCCAAATTGCTTTACACGCGAGCTTTGAAGTGTTAAGCGTTTATTAAATTTGGAATCAAAAGCGCAACATTGCTGAATGTAGCTATACATGTGCCATCACTGCTTCATGTTTAATGAGCGCTGAGCATTTACCTCTAAAGTTGGGGAAAGTGCAAATTAAACGGGTCGGATTGGCACGGAAACATTGCACGATTAATTTTTTTATCTAAGTTTGTGTTAAAATTAAACAAGTCTTTTTATGGTATTTTGTTTAGATATTGTTTATGCTATAATCTGTGTAAATGAATCCGGAAACTGTTTCATTAATTAAGATTTTAATTGTTATAAAAATAAATAGCTCCTCATCAGATTGTTCACCCACAAACCCTTAGTAACACATCTCCTTTGTAAACTCACAAACCCAAACACTTCAAAAGCGTAATAACCACCTGATTAATTTTTAATTAATTTCTCAAAACAACATCAAGCTACCTACCTACCCACCCAAGCTCTCATCTAGACACCAAGATTTCCCAATTTGAACGCAACGACTTCTCACACAAAATAGAACAAGATTTATTCCCTAATCAGAGTTTAATCAAGGCGCGGGAGTATCAACGAATTAATTCGAAATTAACGTCGTTAAGGGCCGTAGAACGAGTCGTCGAACAATAAACCAGTGAGAAATTGGGCCCTTAGAAAATTATTTAAGTGGGCGGAACGCCGATAAATTCTCACTCCAGTGTACTGCGAGAATTTCTTTAGCGAGATCATTGAATGCAAAATTATATTTGTGAGAGAATTGCTGCCTGATTAAAGAGTACCTAGTGTAAAGTCACGATTTCCCCTCTTGTGAGTAAGGAGGAGCTGTGCCGAGGGACACCGATGTGAGGCGTCTTTGTCGATATAGCAAATATATTATAATAATACTTATCCATAAAACATATACAATGCCTTCTCATAAACAAACAGTATTCAAATATCGAAGAGTAAATAGAAAGCACTACTGACCTTATTTTGAAGAGCCTGGGTTGCACTGCAGTGACCTGTGGACAAAAAAAAAATATTTGTGATTAGAGAATAGTAACACAATAAGTTATTTTGAATTAATTAGATAAAAATCAGACGCCTAGGATTCTTCCAGTTAAACACTGCAGTGATTTGCGCAGCAGTATTCGATATTCGAGGAAACAGTGTGCGCCTGTGTGGACTTCCAGAGTCACTATCTTAACAAAAACTTTGAAAGTTCTGCTCTACTGCTGATTTCATTAGAAGAAACGAGCGTAAAGATAACTAACTCTAACATTAAACCAACTTCAACAAAATAGGTGCCTCCTTCACCGAATTAAAAAAAAATTTGAAGCCACGTCAAACGTGAGGTACGAGTATACACGAAAGAATCCGAAGTCGGTCTCATTCCACGCCGCTCCATTCATCGTTCAACTCGGCCCATTCACTTATGCGAGGCTCACTCATTCCGACTGTACGCCGATTCATTCCGTCTCAGACCTACGTTATTTAAAAAGAAATTTCTAGAAAATGTCGAGACGTATGCTTTGAGTGTGAGCTCATTATGGTTTTCTTTGAATACAGGTGTTCATTAACGGGAATAGTGCTGCAGCAAAGGAATTTTTCATTTGCGAGTCATATTCGAGTTCCTGTTCGGTATTGAAACTTGAATGTGGATTCAATTATACGTGTTCAAGAAATTTATTTTATTAAAAAAGTCCGATAATTTTTCACAAGCGAAGTGGATTCTGTTTTCGGTTGCTTTTAGCAGAAATATTGAAATATGCACTTCATTTTTGTGTTATATTTAATGAATTTGCTTATTTAAAAGATTTCGGCAGCCAATATACGAAACTACCGAACTTTTACATCACCATCGCAGTGCCTATCTTTTTGTGCACTGTATCTTTGAACCCAAACAAAATTAATCGTCTTAGAAAAAGGCTTGGCATTTTCCAAGAAAAATAATTTGCGACTTTAACTACAAACACACCACATAGAAAAAAAAAAGATTTGATACCGCAAAGACAGACTATCCTTTTGGTGCTAAAACAGCCATAGCATGACACAAGTTTACGTTTATAGAAAAACAAACGCTAAGCATTATGTTGAGAAGACATAGTACATTCTCGGTTAAGTATCTAGGTACACAAAAGAAAGCCAGTGGTTCGGTTCGCGATTTCCCACCAACGATATAAACCAACAATGTTAATTCCCACAGCTGCTATTAGAAAACGTGCATACGTAAATCTAAAAGCGGATATCAGTTAAGAAAACTAAATAAGAAAGGACTTTGAAAGCGCTTCCGCGGCGTCTAGCTCACGAACCACCTCTAACCATTGTTACCTTTGCTAGACACAACTTTTTTTCCGTCGCCGCCTGCCTTCGATCCACTTACACTGTGGTCTAAAGTGTGAGAGATTTTCGAATTTATTCTAGCCATCCCGAAACCATTTTGTAGCTTTGGGGATCCGTAGCCGAAAGGCAAAAAACGGTACCCTTATAGATTCGTCATGTCTGTCTGTCTATCCGTATGTCACAGCCACTTTATTCCGAAACTATTAGAACTACATAGTTGAAACTTGGTAGGTAGATGTATTCTGTGAACCGCTTTACGATTTTTATACAAACATTAAAAGATTAAGGGGAATACGTACATGGAATTGAAACCAAAAAAAAATGTATGACATTAAGGTTCCTTAAACCATTTTTTATCATAGTCAATCGTTAGAAAGATAGACACTTCCAAAGTAGTAAAATGTGCCCCCCCCCCTCCTCTAATTTCTAAAGTAAGAGGAGCATCATTCTGAAAAAATGTAGGATTGTGCAACGTAAAACGTTTGAATAAGATTTGATGTGTAGTTTTTGAGATGTGGGACTTTTTCATCAAACTCCAGCAGTAACTTTGTTTTTCATTAACGTACTATGAAAAACAAATACAAAATATTTTTATTATATTGTTTGGTGCTGCAGAACCCTGTGTGCGTGTGAGTACGACTCGTACTTGGCCGGGTTTTTTTTTTGTAAAGACGGAGCATAGATATTATCCATATTATAGAGATCGTAGCGTTCTGTAGTTTCTGGCTACCCCTGGTGGTAAAAGATACGAGTTTATGTACATACATCAATAGTTTGTATTTACAGATTAGGAGCTATTTTTTGTGGATAAGAAACAGAGAAAATAACCACTTCTTATAACCATTTCATACCATAACCGAATGGAGATCCAGCCTGACTTCGGAAAGATACCCGTATTCTTTTATTTTTTATGTTTACTGCGATAATTAAATATTAGATGTAAATATTGAATTTGCACGGCTGATTTCGTTAATAATTATTATTTACCGATCATTTATGTGATTTCTATTTCAAGGTGAGTCTCCTATCCAAAAATAAACCCAAAAATAGATAACATCTGAACAATTTTGGACCAATTCCTCGAAACTGTCGTCATCTAGGCCTCGTTGAGCTTGTCCTACATTTCGCGAAGAATCGCTTCAATGAATACCTACTTGTTCAATTTATTAATTAATCACACAACATAATATCACTACAAATTATAACACAAAGTCTTCCACCGGTCTGTTCGCGATAAACTCGAAAACTTCTGAACGGATTTTCATCCGGTTTTTCACCATTACAAAGAATAATTCATGAGGAAGGTTTAGGTATATAATTTGACAAGATTAATATGACGATAATTGTTGGAAGTGTCGGAAATAGTCAAGCCGCCAGGGAGCTTTTATCGAAAAACGCTGGCTACGCCGCCCTTTGAGATATAACAAAACAATGCATGGTGTGATATTTCTCTTTTAAAGAAGTACAAAAAAGTTTACGATGGCATATATCTATCTTTTAGCTTACTATATCCATTGTATCTTCTAAAACAATGGTCACGCACAATGCGATAATTGTAAAGCCATTGTCTAAGTTTTGTGGACGAAAAGCTAAGCAATATTTCTCACGGATAAAATATAACTCTTTCATGCACACTGCATATTTTTCCCTGTATTTTCTGACTTTGTTCAATTCTTTTTCTCTAACTCAATAAATATCAGAAAGAAAAAGTTTTTTTGTACTACACATGCAAAACAAGTATTATTGTCCCTAGAAATAAATATAATATTTCTTTCGTTTCGAGCTTTAATGTACCCTTTTTCAAGAACCAAAAGATTAATATAGCAATTCATTGTCTTTGTGACACCGCATGGATTTCCCCGGTGCCCTTCGTCGTACAAGTATTCATGATATTTGCTTTTGATCTTGATCATCAGCATTCTCTTGCCTTTGCCCTAATTTATCACGGATCAGTACAGTATGTCTTCTTCTACGCTCATGGAAACAATGAAGAATGAACGACTGAAGCGACATCTTTCGTCGATAAATAAAAAAGGCAAAATTCAAGACAGTAGCAAATAACTTGTCTTCAAAAAAATACCATTGTAAGTATTTATTTTAACTGGGTTTGTAACACGTGCACGTGTACGCGTTTGTCGTGCGTGTACCAAAAATACAAAATTAGCTCCCACCCGCTACCTCTCATAGCTTGCACCACGCAAGTCGGCTGCGAACGTGATCTCTGAATACTGAGATCTCTTTGAATACTCACCCGGGTGCAATTGACGATGGAATCGCTAAAGCAATACGAGTACGTTTTATGTAAAAAATTTAAACTTAGTTACATCGAGACCGTTATAAGAGATTTTTTGTTTGATTTTGTAGTTTTTTTTTTGTGAGAGAATAGTTAAAGTTGTAGAAGGCAAAGTGTGAACCAAAATTGGTTTATTTAACTCTCAGGTGAATAGTTATTAACGTGGAGACTTACTTGATAAAGACATTTTTTGCTCTTAGGAAATCATGAATTGACTTATTAGCCGGCCGGAGGAGTCAGGGTTAGTACAACCACGCCAGTTGATTATTCATTTCTCAAGTAGAGCACCAGTATCGGCGTTTTCATTGAACTACTCACTGTCTGTTTAGCTGTAAGTTTTCCTAAAAATTAAATAAACAAATAAAATAATGCACATTCCCTACTTTTACGACAAACTTGCGAAAATGTAGAATCTTAATTCGATTATGAAACCAGCGTATAAATCATGATATACTATAATTAACAACTACGTAACACACTCAAAACCGTGTAACAAAAAGTTCCCACCAATTTCTCGGACCACAAATTTCCGCTATTTGTGAGTTAAACGGAGAAGTGAGAACATTTACGAATAAAATTGCACATTTCGAGTTTATTTTTTCGTACAAAAAAAAGTAGCGCGTGCATTTTCAATTTTTTGATTTATGACAGCCTAACGTACTGAATTAATTGACTCAATACACAAACGAAACCTTATTTATATTTTTTGTGGCCACTTTGATATTTATTTTTGGTTAAAAGTCCGGTACGACTGTCGAAAAAATGTAAAGAAAATGTTTGTTTCGGTGAAAAAATACTGAAAGTTTTAGTTGAAACCGGCGGATGTTTTTCGTTTGATGACGTCATGCGTTTGTTGTGTTTTTACTCAAATATTGTTCTATGTGGACTATTCAGAGTCACAGTGGCCCAACAAATAATTATCCGACGTTTCCTATTTTTGTTTTAACAAATTTTTAGGCCAAGTACCACCTTTTTGGATGCAAAGAACTTGGGCAAAGCACAAACTAAATTAACGGGCTACTAGCCAACCAATTGAATATGATAACTGACTGTCGTGACGTCATAATTATAACGATTACGACGCGAGACGAACAATGGTTTGATTTGTTTCGGTGTACGTTAACACAGGAACAAATCAAACTATTGTTCCGTTGACCTCTTGCAAAATTTTAATCGCCTCCATAACTCTAACGGACTTCATTAGGAGCGTAATGGCTTGAAACGACGACGTCACTCTGACTGACGTCGCAGCGTATTAATCAACAGTGTAGCACCTGAAAGATCACGTGTCGGAAGCGGCCGGACCGACAGTTAGTCGCTGGTAAGTAGCCCGTGAGGTCGCAGTGTGAGCTAGAAGCGTGTATCGTGGGTCTTAGTGGGAGCGAGAAGCGATATTTGAGATAAAAGAGGAGGTCACGTGTCGGTGGCTGCCATACCGACAGTTAGTCGCTTTTAAATAGCCCGTGAGTTGCAGTATAAGCGAGAAGCGGTTAGCGATATATGAGGATGCTTACATAATAAGCAAAGTGTGGCACTTGAAAGATCACGAGTCGGTAGACCCGGACGGACAGTACTTCGTGAGGTCGCAAAAGAGTCGGTGAAAAGCGTTTAATAATTAATGAAATGTCGAAACATCGCTATTAAAATCACAAGTCAAGTCAGTAAAGACTGGACCGCAATGCGCCAGTTGGCACTGTGATAGGCTATCATAAGAAATGTCATAAAAAAACTGTCATCACATTTCGCAGTGAAGACATAAAGCAATAATGTATAAACAATAAGGTTATAAGCAGACTATGACGTTATTCGCTTTATTCTGTCGATTGTTATTATATAATGCGTTTCGGACGATACAGTAGCGTATTTTTTTCAAATTTCTTACACACTATAATCGCTTCCCGCTGTCACAAGGGCTCCACGTACCGCCCGCTCGCTCAAACAACGCATGTTAATCAGACAGATCACGGCTAATTGCCGACTCGAGTGTGAAATGCGGGCTTAGTGATGAAATTATCTGCAGTTTAGCGTTGATATATGCCTCATTTAAATGCTACTACTTATCGAGAGCTGGTGTGAGCGGTGACTTGCAATCGGAAGAGATATAATTTGATTAGCTGACTAAATCTAAGTTAAATTAACTTAGTTACCTATTAAACACATTTGCATGGAACATCATCCCATTCTGTATCTGTACAAGGGCGTTGTTAGCTGCGCTACAGTTTATACTTTTGCAGCTACCATCGTTTTACTTATTGTACCTAGTCTTGTGTTTTTGTTCCGAAATAAACTTTTATTATTTGTTTGGTTAAAGTTTAGGTTTATCGTGATAATAAGATTAATTAGACATTTACGATAATATCAAAGATTATTAAAATATTTACAAACTACAAAACTATAATAGTAATAAATATGTACAAGTAGAAAAGGGTTACAGGGCGTCCAAAAATTCGTCCGCATCGCTGTCAACAGGAAAAGTGCCCAGAAGGCTGGCAGCATTGCCACGTTGGATGGTAATGCTGATTCTTTGGCCAAAAAATAGGCCCGCCCTCTGGTCACGTGAAGAGTCGACCAACCGCTTGGCGATTTCCTGAAATACTAGGTGGGGCATTCGGACCCATGTTTACGATTTGAATGAATGAAGACCTAAAGGTATTAATAATAAGTTATCTCTTCATCACGTATCTGGGTACTGGAGAATGCCAGTGTCATTTAGTCCGTTTATTTAATTTTTCATTACGTTTAAATAAGAAAAAGTTTTGTTTTGATAATAAACCACTGAATCACTAAGAGAGATTCTGTGAGATTATTACATTGAACCACTAGTTATGCCCTATTTGTTGATTGTCTTAGTTGTACTGACAATAATTACACCAAGTTACGTATGAGTACCTAAGTATTCTTTTGGTGCCTCTACAATTAGTGAAAATTCAGTCATAATTGCTGCTAGGCGAAAGGAGAAGAAGAAATATCCTGAGTTGATAACCAACCCACAGTAAGTATCTACTCGTATTACGCAAGTGAAAATGCAGCTGAGGCATTGTACATCCCCAATATTTTCCGATACAAGAAAATTAATTTTATTTTACAAAAATCCACAATTTCAATAACCTCTCGAAACACGGGCGAAAATTTGCAATATGTCAAACGGCAGTTTTCATTTACTTGTAAAGCGCGGTGCACACTGACGCTTCATTCAACATACAGTAGCACATATTACGGCGGGTGTGCACCTGCGACTCATTGCGTCGATGTCGTCACGACCTGACTCGGCAAGTTGGGACGTTTCAGTCTATGTACACCTTTAGGTAGTGGTTGCAGAACAAATATTTGCAATGAAAATTCTTCTAGGTCTTTGTAACGAATTAAGAGACAAAATGTACGCAATAGCAGTAGGACTTGCTGAGTAAGCCTCACAGGATAATTAAAAAAAATGGTCCTGAAACTGAATCTTTTGCATGTCCAAAATCGGAACACCACCAACTTGTTTTTTGTTATATTTTTCAAAACTATTTCCCATAATATTATGGAAGGGACACCGACGCAAAAACGGTTACCACGTATCAAACAATAAAAAATCAGCTGTTTCCTACAAAGTGCAATACCTACACGGTCAAAATGTAAGGAACACCGGTTTTTTTTTAAATAACCGATGAAAAAATTCTAAGTATGGGGCTCAGAATGATGTACGGAACACGTGGTAACCGTTTTCGCATCGGTGTCCCTTCCACTCTGTATTTACCAACAGCGCCCGTTTCAAATTAATTCAAGCGCCGAAAGATAATTGTTCTACTGCAGTACTTTCATCGTTATATATTTACCCCGGTTTCACGATTTCACAGACTCTCTGATAATTAACATTTTTTGCAAAATCAGACTTGTATTTCATACTCATTCAGATATTGACAAACAACCTGCCTACGATTCGTGACTTCTTCGAACTAAACCTCTTAAATAAAAATAAATGATCCAGGTTATAGAGTCCGCCAGGGCTGCGGGACTGTTCGAAAGAGATACCGCGGCCCTGGAACATAAAGGGCCAAAAAAGGAACATGGGTGGTTTTTAGTCAGTAAGAGTCTGACACTCCCTTCCGCTCCGCCCAGAGCGGGGAGGGTCATTTGATGATTTCCCACCCACCAAAAAAAAAAAAAGGTTATAGAGTCCGCTTTTTAAATAATACAAAAAGTAAACCTAGATCACAGACACGGCAGATTTCTTTAAGAATATTCTGTCTTATAAAAAAAAACATCCTTTACAATATCCTGGTGCGATTTGTCTGCTACCGGTGGCAGCACGTCGCAGACCCGGCACGGCGCGGCATTGTCTCGGCCAGGACGCGACGAGTACGACTCTAATTGATTCCGGGACCAATGAGGGTGATTGGACCACCTGCTGTCGATGTGCTCCAATTATTACTAAGACTTTCTCTAGCTACCTATATTTTTATGTGTATATTGATTTATGTTGAGGTTCATGGTAATTGATTTGTGGAAAGTGAATTCGTGTTTGCACCCCTAGTTTTTGTGTTATGTAAAGGGCTTAATTTCTGTAAATATATTGGTCGTAATTGCGACTGCTGAGCTAAAGGTCCTGGGTTCGATCCCAGGTCGGGCAAATTGCTATTGGGTTTTTCCCTCAGGTATTTCTCATGAGCAGCCACGGAGTCTGAATTTGTGCTCGGTTGTTAGCAACAGGCTCGCCCCCTATTGCACGGTACTTAAGTTCAACTGGCAAAATGTGGGTGTGCTATTAGGTATGTACACCTCTGCCGAACACTTCGGGGGTTACAGGCGTGGATTTATGTTTTAAGTTAAGCCATTTATTGATGCATCATCATCCTCGGATGAAATTACATAAAGCCTAGCTTATATTTTCCCCAAAGGGAAACGCAGAAGTGTAGGTACCTATGGAAAACTCACATTTCGCATTAATATTTAAATCGTATGTAATAAGGCATCCTGACTCCGGGGTACTCCGGCGCGCTGGTGGATATTGATACTCCATAACAACTTTTTCAGTTTTGAGATCATTATGGGACGTTTATTGAAGGAACAAAGTCGCTTTAATTCAATTAATTTTAACCTTTCGGACCCTATACATGACTCAACCATCGATGAATCATCGCTGCACATTATTCGCTCGTGTTCGAATGTTATTGCGCCTGCTGTTATACTGTACAGTTTAGGGTATGTAACGAAAGGGATTTGCTATTTACTTTATAACTAGCTTCTGCCCGCGACTTCGTACGCGGATCCCGTTGCTTATGCCAGCGACAACGGGGTCGTCAACATTGAAAATTTGAAACGTCTGATGTAGAATTCTAAGGCCCGGGGACGGAAAAACAACGGGATGAGCGAGACGATTGGAGTCGTTCCAGATCATTCATTTTTGTATGTCAACAGGAAATGCCCATCAGACTAAATGACTTTTGCTAAGACGTCATTCCTTAATATGTTATAGCGCTGCCATGGGCTTTGGAGTGCCACAGCAGGTGTTCCAGATCTTTAAATTTATTCTCACAGCAGAAAATTATCTTCATGTGGAATATTTTTAGCTGTGGCACCATTTTTATATCTCTTATACTGTAGCTGGTCTGTTGCGGTTCTGCATCAGGTGTTAATTTTCCAAAATAAATTATATCCTTTATGTTGCCCAGACTATACAACAAAAAACTTTTCTTCCCGTTACTCCGCAGCAGATCCCAAGGGTACACTGAATTAACTTCTGTCTCTTCACGCCGTACTCCAGCAATCCTTTCTCTCTCACTTTCTAACTGATTATGAATATTTTGTTGTGTGCGTGTTCGGGACAATGTATGATAATCTCGATCAGCAGTTAGTCGCGCATCACGTTCATCACTGGTCTCTAGAGACCTGGATGTAGATGCATAAATACGCTGAGAACGCAAGCGAGCTTCGCGATCCAAAGAGGTTTCTACAGAGTGAGTTGCAGCCTGATGTTCTCGAACAGCATCAAGTCTATCCTGACGCTCTTCGTTAGATTCTTGGGATCTTATATGATCCTCAATCTTTTAGCTCTTTGGAACATTGGGAAAGATTTGACCTCTTTCTAGGCATGGTTATAGTTTTATTCTGAAAATACCTGATCAATTAAAATCTAAGTGACTGCCTCTGCGTTACCGGGTAGGCTACCGTGTCACGAAGATAAATGGAAAAAGAAATAAATGGGAGTTTTAGCCAGTAGAGTCAAATTTGATTGATAGAATTTTCATCGAAAATCAGTCCTAAACTGTTACCGCCTTCACCGCGTGGAGGTACTCCCAGCTTATGTTATTTTATAATTATACAGTGAACTCTTGGAGTTCCACAACAGGTGTTCCAGATCGACAATCTTTATATGCCAACAGAGAGTGCTCATCAGGCTGAACAACTCTTGCTAAGATGTCATTCCTATATATGTTATAGTGTAGCTAGGCTCTTGGAGTTCCATATCAGCTGTTCCAGATCTTCAAATTTTATACGACAACAGAGAGTGTTCATCAGGCTAAGCAACTCTTGCTAAGACGTCATTCCTATATATGTTATAGTGTAGCTAGGCTCTTGGAGTTCCATATCAGCTGTTCCAGATCTTCAAATTTTATACGACAACAGAGAGTACTCATCAGGCTGAACAACTCTTGCTAAGATGTCATTCCTATATATGTTATAGTGTAGCTGGGCTCTTGGAGTTCCACATCAGGTGTTCCAGATCTTCAAATTTATTCTCTTAGCAGAAAATGCTCATCACGTGAAACAATTTTTGCTAAGGTACCATTTTTGTATCTCTTATAGTTTAGCTGGTCTGTTGCGGTTCTGCATCAGGTGTTCAAGTTTCCAAGATAAATTATAGCCTATATGTTGCTCAGACTTTATACCTATACAACAAAACAAAAATCATTCAAATCCGTCAAGTAGTTCCGAAGATTAGCGTGTACAAACAAACAGACAGAATTTTTTTTTGGTTTCGTGCTCTATTACTGTTTCTAAACCCCCCTCAATTTTTTTTTTTTTTAATATATTCAATGTACAGACACAGTTTTTTTACTGTTTTATTATATGTATATAGATGAAACCAAATAAGGCGTAAAAAAGCCACCTTTACATATTCGGCTTTCACATAAGTACATAAATTCTCTTCCCACAGTTTTTCCTACATTCAGAGAAAAATTGCAGGATCAGCTCAAAAACAAAGTAGAAGTATTCGATTGAAAGCGAGACGGAAGACCGTTACATATGAAGAATGCTGAACCTTGGCCGCTTCTTGAGATCATTGACAAGTGACTCTACTACAAATTAAATAGATTTTTTTTTAAATAGCCTTTCATATGCTTGAAACATGGTGTGATGCTGACTGCCTTATATTAAACAGCAAGAATCTTGGTGCTACATGATCTTGTTTACAAGTCCACTTTTATCATCAGATAGGTCTTTTTTTTTTGGGAAATCATCAAATGACTCCTCCCGCTCTGGGCGGAGCGGAAGGGAGTGTGAGACTTTTACTGACGAAAACCCATCCATGTTTCTTCTTTTGCCCTTTGTGTTCCAGGGCCGCGGTATCTCTTTCGAACAGTCCTGCAGCCCTGGCAGGTATCGGCCCTTGCGGGCCCCTCTTGTTTGCTGACATCTCTTTGAGGCGCGCGTGGAACACGAACGCGCCGTCGACACGACCTGTCGTCATAACACGGACGGACGGCGAGCTAGCCCATTACTCACCATCCACAGGCCCGATCCGATAGGTCTTAAGTATCTTAAGAATAAAGATATAGTCTCCTCAACCTAGAACTTCGTCAAGCTGGACATAATTCCATTTCATCATCTTCCTACCCTTATCCCTTATGTTATTTGGGGTCGACGCCACACGTTTTTTTCTTCCATTCTCCCCTGTCAATCGTCACGCTATCATTTACTCTTTTTTCCTTCATATCATTCCTGACACAATCCATCCGTCTTTTCTTTGGTCTTCGTAATATAATTTCATTTTTTAATTAATATACCAATTATTACCCCTAAAAAAGTTCCATCGTACAGTTTTAACTAAAAAAGAAATCAAAGAACCATCATTCTAATATCCCCAGCCACAAGCCAATCTTACTAAATTAAAATGGAAGAAGAGAAGAACCTTAAAATAAAGGCGAGCATTCTTCTCGGCGTCTCATTCCCTACGGAGCCGATCTTCCATTGCGCGAAGTAATCGTGGCTATTTGAACAGTGCACACTGACTGTCTCGCTCCCTCTCCGTCTACGTCATAAGACATTAAACCTATTGCGCGGATAATATCGGCAGTATTTTACGAGTGTTTGTATAAGGATCTTACCGTTGGCCGGAGGTGACTCGAAGTCTCGAATCGAGTTGTCACAAGAAGTTATATTTAGTGAAAGAGAGGTATTTTGTGGAAGTAAAATGCTGTTAATATTTTTTCGTCGTGTAAGGTAAACCTTTTTTCTGATGATAGTTTCTATCAGCACTGCACAGTTTGGATTATGTGGAACGTTTTCTCCTTTCAATAGAAGATAAGAAGACCAATAGACAGCAGATACATGTTCTTTTCTTCGGTTTCTCTACTACTAATTGAACAATTAACACTAAACTAACTAACTACAAAATAACACACACACGGATCGCTACTATGTAGGTATAAAGTTAAATGCATTTTTCATTTTTGCGACTACAACATTATAATTCTTCTATTCGCTATTTGATTGGTTTGCTGCGACAATATCTCCAATTAACGAAACTCCACTCATGGATAAGCTTTGTTGGTTTCAATAGAAGGCACAGCATAAGGTAAGTAATTATAGAGCAAGACTGCTAGAGCTATTCTTCCATTGAAATAGATGGCCCATGACAAGACAAATGGTGGTCGTGGCTGGCGCAATTGTCAAGGTCGGTATGTGGATGAGTGACCATCATAACATACCGAGTTTCCTCCGTGCCTCGGAAAGCACGTTAACCCGTTGGTCCCGGCTATCATTTGTAGATCTTTGACAGTCGATACAGGTAGTAAATGGCCCGAAAGTCTGAAAAACAGTCTACCCAGTACTAACAGGGTTGTGGAGGTCAGATGGCAGTCGCTCCTTGTGAAATACTGGTATTCAGCTGCATCCATTAAGACTGGAAGCCGACCCCAATAAAGTTGGGAAAAGGCTAGGCAAATGATGAGAAGGCAAATGGCCATTATTATGAACCTTACGCAGATTTAAGATCATCATGCAATGTCAAAGTGGCCTGAAGGAATATATTCTCTTATAGCGATCTGCTTTCGATCAAGAAAGAAACAATTTTAAGAATCGAGAGCCAGTGGTACGTCATTCAATTCGAAATCCATCTTTCCACTTTATGACTCGCATAGAATTGAATTGTTGATTTTTGGCGAATTTTAAGTAAGCAATAAAACGTTTTATCGTTTCAACGTCTTTGTGTTTTTACTGGGTTTTCCTCGTACGATAATATAAAGAATGTATAGTATAAAGATGCTCACCAAATTATGATTGGCAAAGAAGTTGGTATCAGTGAAATGGGTACTAAAATCAACCAGAAAACAAATATCAGAGGGTTGATCATTAGTCGGAATGATAACCTACATTTGGGGATTGGCAATCATCGCTAGAGCCTTAAGTTGGTGCCAATACAGTGGCGGGTTTGAACGTAGGCAAGCAGTTTTCTTTGTTCAAAAATAAATCATGAAAAGATCGTGAGAAACTCCTAGAAACAAAAACTCAAAGACGTGACACCCAACAACCCACCCGCCCACTAGGTCCGCGACTCCGCGATAAGGGTTCAAACTCATCTATCAGCAGAATTGCACTTCTGTATGCTCCTCTCCTTTCCTGTTAGTCAAAACCGTAATTTGTTAGAGCAAGAAACAGAGCGGGAATGCACGCAGCTGCATCGACGATGCGGTCGGCAGCACGCTTTCACCACGATTCCGTGCTGCTAGCTGTGGCGCAACTCTAACAACCCACTCACAACACACACACAACACAACACAACTTACGACACATTAATGATAATATTTATCCGTGGTGCTATACACCTGGGCTTATCCCAGTTGTTGTCCCTTTGTGCCTATTGGTCTTGTTTAGTTCTGTCTCCTGCTGATATGGAGGGAACCGGAAATTATGGTTTTCCTACTGCTCCGCTATACTTTTACTTTTCGTTGCGGGATCCAAGACAGTTAAATTGTTTTTCTGGGACTTCGTCGAGCTTCATTGTCTCGGTGCTTTCCTAGTGGTCGCCACTGTTGATTCTGGCTAACAGTGGTTTCGGAATAGTGTGACGGGCTTGTCCCAAAAACAAAAAAAATGTTTCGGACTGATTTAATGATTATCCTACAATGAGTCTTGAGGTCTAAATCCATTAAAAATTGCAGCGTCAGTATTACCATCATCAACAGACTCCTGATCAAAACTAAAGTCTACAACCACAGCACGAAGAACACTATCCCCAACATTTTTAAGTACAATCTACACGTCATGCTTTAAAAGTACGTCCAACGTCCTGCGACGACCAAAGCCAAAGGCGGTTAGTTCATAATTTACCGGAGGGCTGGCCCGTTCGATACGCGGCTTACTTTGACATGTGACAGATTTATGAGCTCTCAAACAAAATTCGCTCGGCCGCGCACCCAGTTAAAACCAGCACCGTTTGATATGTATTGTATATAAGGTTTTCTACAGCTTCTAGGTGTTTGGATTTTACAGCTAGCCCACTAAAATTGTCATGTGAATTTTTGGTACGTGTCAGTATGTGTTTTGACATTTGTATGTTAGGTGAATGAGTCTTCATGGGTATGTTGAGTAAGTATCATATCATAGTCTCGTTTCGTAATCCAGGGCTAAATTATTAGTAAGGAAAGTGTAAAGAAGCTTTTGTAATGAATATGTAAATATACATCTGTCTTCGCGACTGCTGAACATGAGCTCTTGGGTTTAATTCCTGGGTCGGGCAATTTGTTATTGAGTTTTTCATCAGGAATTTATCAATAGCAGCCACGGATTCTTGACTTGTGCCCGGATGATGACAATAAGGTCACCCCCTATTACATGGGACTTAAACTTAACTGGCGAAATGTGGGTGTACTATTAGGTACACCTCTGCCAAACTATTCGAGGATTACAGGCGTGATATACATTTGAGTGAGATACGACATCTATAGACTAAAAAATTGGCTGAATGCATACCTTCCTCCTATTTAAGAAACAAAAAAAGGTTTTAATCCACCATAAAGAACTACAAATGCTTCTTAGCACGTCCACCTCAACCCACGTTTTAAGCAAGAGACCGAAACCACTAAAACAGGGAAGCCATCAGGCAGTCAGCCATTACCCGACTTTGGACATAACACATCGCGACCCTCAGTTGGCCACACAAGCGGTCACGTGGTACCTACGTGCCCACAATTAATGAGACGCAGGTAAGAAATTACGAGGTATATTGGACATAGATTACCCGGAAATATGCAGATGTGTGGGACAGTGGAGCAGATTTGTGCCTAATGCTGGTGGAGCTCCTAGAGGCCGTTTGACAGACAACATTGCAGCGGTCAAAACGGCACGTCCACCCGTGTTTGTATTTAGGAAGCGAACATTTTAGTCCAGTAAAACTCACACGTTTTTTTTTTTGGATGGGGCATCTCGCAGTTCCACCTATGTGGCTGGCTGGCTAGTGCTTAACAAGTGCTTAAGTGTAAGGCCTCCAGCTAGGGGCTTAAAAACGACTTATAAACTAAGCGACCACAGGCTAAGGGAGTAGGGACCTGGGGTACGAGCCTCGACTTAGGGCGTCGCTGGGGAGGACAGTAAGGTGACAGGCTGGGTCTGGTTTAGATTATTTAAGGGCTGATTTAAAGCTACTGGCTTAGCATCGTGGGCTGGCTCTGGTATGAGACGGGAGGAGAAATTACTGGGACGTCGCGACGGATCTCGACGGCGAGGTCGGAATGACGGCGGTCTGAATTTGTATCTTCTAAGAGTACTGGTTTTCCCACCACTTTCCTGGAGGAAGGTAATAGATTCGTCGGGGGCTATGAGAGTATGCCTGACGCCTGTGGACGGCGAGTTTGACTGATACGTGATGGGTCATATCGGGCGGCCGATGCGATCAGGGGATTTTTATGCTTAATAGCAGTCAGAGAAGCGCTTGGAAAAACGCTTCATAAACTTACTGGTGCACTAAAAACACATTTTACATGTTCTGTAGCACTAAAATCTGAAAACTCAAATACCGAAAAAAAACTCTCGTTTCTTTTGTGTACTTAGATTAAGTACTGTACTTGTAAAAATGTACATACTTATGTGAATGAACATTATTATTATTATAGCTACTAGAAATTATTAGTTCCAATTTCAAATTAGTCTAGCAAAAGTTTTCCAGACAGCTTCAAGTAATCAACTTCTAATTTCCTAGTAATACAAACATCAATGAGTTTATCACTATGATTTATTTTATTTCTACAGGACCTACTGTTGACATTGTGTTAACAGAAATATAAAACAATGTAGGTATTTTGTCATTCAACTATATGATTACAGTTTTTAGATTTTTTCCTATACATGTGCTGTAAGACATTGCTTCTTGCCAAACATGATTCTAGGTCAGCGGGAAGTCTTCTATTAATTTTGATTCCTTTGAGAGTATCGAAATATAAGTTTTTTGCATCATAAACGGTCGTATCTATTTTTACGTTAACTTAGAAGTTTGATTTTTTCACATATTCAAGGGACTGTAGACTTGTAATTTCAACTTGATACCTCCACGCGTTCTCGAGATAAAGGGTCTTGATAGACAGACAGACAGACGGACGACAAAGTGATCCTTTAAGGGTTCTGTTTTTTCTTGAGGTCCGTAACCCTAAAAAATAATACTTAAAATGTGTAACTTAGTTTACAGAAGATAGAAAGATGGAAAGGAGTCCTTTGCCCTGCTCTGTTCGGCTTATAGTAGATGTAGTAGTTTGGAAACGCATGAAGTGTCCTTCCTAGCTCCGGCGCGCAGGCTTCTCCATCAAACCCCGGGTAGTCAGCGCCGCAACTGAAAATCGCCCGATTCCACAAACATTTTGCAAGCAAATTGTAAACGTTCAGTCTCCTTGATTTTGATACTCTATGGACCAAAATTAGCCAGGTTGGTGCGCATGTTTGAGCTTCTACTTGTTAGTGGGGTACGTGCGTTACGTTTGGCGTTCGTTTGCCTCCATTTTGCTGCATCCCCACCGGTTTGATCTACTGACTTTAGTTTCATGTTTTTTCATGCGTGAGTACAAGAAAAATATAGGATAAAACGTTTGTTGGCTTGAATTGGGGCGGCAGAATTGCGGATAGAATTTTGTTCTAGAAAACATTTTCGTCTTCGTTTGTTTCAGATAAGAGAAAATTACGTAATTCATTTATGTACAATTAACTAATGATCTATTCTAAAATACTATTTCTAAAGTAAACAGTATTATGAGTACATTAATACACGATTTGTCTGTACGTTATCCTTTTCTGAGTTTTCTCTCAGATAACAACCGAGCCTTATCTTTCATATTTTAAAGCTAACGAAGGTACCCACAAAGTTACATTTGACCCTGTAAATTATACCTTTATACATTATGACCTCGAAGAATTCCAATTACTTTTGATCCAAGATAATTCTATAGAACAACGCAATTTAATTAAAGCATTAGTCTATTACACGAAAAACGAATTCCCGAAATATCCTGAACAGATCTTAATTACTTAACGCAAAGTTATTTAACAGTAATCTTTTAAAGGTACCGGCTTCAGTTAAATCGATAATTAGTGATCTCGTTAGAACTCTTAACGAGTGAATTCAGTCAAGTTAGCAAGTGGAAAGTTTATGTTCCGAATGATTTTTGTATGGGGCGCATTGAAATGTGAAAATGGATTTTAAGTCCGAAAATAATCAAACATTCAGTTATTTAAAAAAAAATATAAATGTAAACATCTTTTTCATTTTATAAGTTATCCCTTGTAAAAAGTTGGATGGATTGTGTGAGGAGTGTTAAGAAAGAAAAAGCAGTAAATGATGCCGTGACGTCTAACAAGGGAGAATGGAAGAAGACTACTGCAGGTCCATAATTGGTTCACCGCGAATAATTTAGTATTAAACGGGAAAAAAACGAAGTGCGTAAGATTTGTTCAACCGAATGTCAAAGTAGTGACAGTGGCATATTAATGAATCAAGAGAAACTAGAATTCGTCGAAAAAACTGTTTTCCTGGGGATCACGCTGGACTCAAGGCTACAATGGGGATGGATACAATGGGGATATGCTCGACTCAAGGCTACATGGAAATGTCAACTACTCACAAGAAAAAAAAATAGGTAGGTACCGAATTAGCTCCAAGAAACGTTAAGCACATACATCTAGACTATGTAGGGCCCTCGATAAGGTCTCCACAAGTCATGGACAGGCAGTCTAATTAACTGTAGGCCAATTGACGTGTCTAAACCACAAGAGTGGTGCTTGAGATTTTCGGAGGCCGAACGTGCTTGCTTTGAACCGCGTTCGTAAAGAAGCCAGAAGTACAACTCTGCATTTGAAAGAAAAGTATGTGTGCTGAGGACTGGTTTTATTTCTGATACCAGGGTAAGGTCACTTTCTCTTAAATGGAGATTTTTTAAACTTCAAATGTACACACCAAGTAAAATATACTTGGTTTTAGTCTAAGTAGGTTTAGCGTTTTAGCTGTTTCTTAATCATGTAGGTACCTACTAGATCTGATGTGGTTTTCTGTTTTAGGACATGCTGACCCCCTCATGATGTTTTCCATTACCGTTTCGAGAACAATGCTTTATACTTCCTAATAACTTCCTATTACCAGGACTATGGTAATTTTTTAACAATATTCAAAAGCACCCTAATGAATAAGTCTGCATAAACAACACAAATAAGTATGAACAATTCGTAGGTACAAACAAAAACAGAAGAAAAAGTAATAAAACAAAAAAAAATACCTTCCGAATTTTAGCAAACACGAACAAATTAATGTCTTTCGCAATTGTCTAAGTATCTTTAATGAGTTGGGCGCTAGACGTTTAGAAGGGAAACCCCCGCTGAGCTGGGAAGGGTCCCGTGAAACTGACAGTTTTTCGATAATTTTCCCGAATCGGCATTTTATTAACAAGCCAAGCAGGCGCCTGATTTAGACGTGGCTTGTGAAGATAGTGGATAATTGGATGGAGACGATGTTTTATGTATTCAAAGACCATGCTTCTATGTTTACGAATGTAAGGAGGTACTTAACATGGAGTTTCATTCCGGTTCTACGATACTACATACGAAAAGAAAAATTCGAACTGTGAACCAATCCTCTGACGTTCTTTTAAACAAAACGATTTTTGACTTATCTTGCGAAAGGACCGTAAAGAGTAACTTTATATTTTATTTTTTATCGTAACAGAATCACTATAACATTTGTTGATAGCAGAAAATTGGTAAAACCAGCATAGAAGTTTTGTTTAAACTCAGAAAATCCAAAAAAATCCTTTAAACGTAGAGTAAACACATGCAAAATGTACACAAAACTTGTTACACATTCATAAACTTTAATAACACCGCCGGTTTCCATAAATCGAAGAAAAAAGAAGTATTTTGTTTCGAAGGGCATCCGCTACATACACTTTCAAACTCAATCTACCCCCATTTACATAGGCGTAGCGTGATGGACTGCAGAACTAACAAAATTATTCAAAGTAGTAGAATTTTTATGGCGAGAGCTTGGAAGGTCCACAGTGGTACGTTTGGTACATTTTGGGTGCCAAGGTTTAACAGATTACGACCCAGTAAGGATTTTCAGAATATCGAGTGTTTTTTTTGCGCTTTCTCGCTTGTTCGGGGCTTTTAGCTTTGTTTTTTGAAGTGTCTCTTTGGAGTGTTTTTAGAGATTGTAACGTATTGGTAGATTACATACGGCCTTCCTACATTGCTTTTGATAAACTCAAAAGGAAAAGGTTTTTTTTAATTCATTACTGGATTTTATAACAAATTGCATGAAATACTTTGGTGTCAATAGGTCGGTAAGAACTGGAAACATTTTGACCTTGAGTTGGCCAAGTATTAGTACATACTTTCAATAGATTAAGAGGCCAGCTTATACTGGTTATATGTAATCACTGACATACAACTCAATGTACAAACAAGTTGACCAACCACAAGAAACTCCATTACGCAACACTCGAACAAATCACCACTTGTCTATAGAGATCTAGTTTTCAAAAACATATAAAAATCCAAGTAGAACGTATGAAGCTACCAGTTCACAAATCAAACTATCGAATCTGCTACAAAATAAACAGGTTCTGAAGCAGTTTAAAGTTGAAACTACTAAAGTCTACAATCGAACTCTGGAGTCCCCGAAAGCGTTCTACTCAACTTCGAAGATATATCGGTTTTGTTCCGAACTCCGTTCGATTCGTACCTTCATTTTCGCCCGTGGTATAATGAAACTTGGAAAGAAAACTCCGTGAAAATTGTCTCCAAACTCACTTTGCTAAGAAGTCAAAAATGGAGCGGCTATGAAGTAACTCTTGTGTGTAAAAAAGTTGTTCAATTTAGAAGATGGTTTCTATAAGGAGTGTGTGGACAGATTTGGAGTTGGTGTCGATTTAACTTTTTCATAACTTGCATTATTTTTATGTATACTGTTTTAGCTTACCGGACAAATGCTATGACAGTTGCAGTAGGTACCTCATCATCTGCCTAGCCTTTTTCCAACTATGTTGGCGTCGGCTTTTAGTCTAACCGAATGCAGCTGAATTCCAGTATTTTACACGCACCGACTGCCTGTCTGACCTCCAACTTAATACTGGGTACTACGGTACCCCTTGGTAAGACTGGTTGTCAGACTTTTGGGCCACTGACTAACGACGTTCAAAGATCTACTAATGACACCTAGGCAAGCGCAGCTTAACCTGAAGATCGACCCAAATGGCTGCTACTATGTAGTAGCAGTACCTACTTTATGTTTATCCAATAATATATCAATGTAACTGATGATAAAACATTGACAGTGGTAGAAAAAAAGGAACTATAAAAAAAGCAGATCAATAGAAGACTCAAAGACAAAAACATTTATTCGTAAGATATACATAAAGTTGTTACAATAGTTCAGGAGATATCCGCCGGTAAAAGCGGCATACGAATATTTACATTAAATTAGGTAACACATAAAACACTATACTAGGTCACATTTAAATTTACTATAACTCATAATGACATACACACTCTAATAAAACAAAACAAAATTAAAGACTTAAGCTTGGGTATAATTTTTTTTTGTATACCTAGTATTTATTACTCTTATATTAAAAAAACTGTTTTATGAGTAAAAAATGTTTTAAAGTAACCACAACTCCAAAAAATCCCCAAAAAAATCAGACGCCCCCTTAGTTCAAACATAAAACAGCGCTGTCTATCAAGTTCTCCCTCAATAGAAAATCGTGAAAATAGTTGATTTTTACGTCATTAGTATTGCAACAAGACAGTTGAAGAGTCCTGTCGGTGCCTTTCAGGGTGAATCGTAATGAAGCACCGTAACGAACATGAGCTGACGTCACCAGCTTTCACTGTTCAACTATGATGCTCAAAGTTTCCTTAGAAACGGAATTATGGAGTGAAAGAACTGCATATTAAATTAAAGCTATGAGATTTGATTTGAGACGGGGACTCCTTTCTTCATAAACTCAGAAACTGGTCAAACAAATATTTTGATAAATAACAATGATAAATGTTTGACATGTGCACTTACTTATAAGCATGAAACTCATAGTTTAATGGAGAAATTTACTATAGGTTGAAGAAATCTCTATATTGGATATTTGGTATCCACGACAAGAGTCCAATCATTGCCAGCCAAATGTCTGCTACGAACAATGTTCTTGAAACTTAAAAAGAGGCTGAGTAGCCGATGAAGGAGATTGGCAGTTCACAGTGGAATGAGAAAATTAATTAATCGGAGCTCCGGCATTGCTATAGTATATTATTATTCAAATGTATTTCATAAGGCACTTCCCTTCTACTACCCATTAAAACCCACTTTCACGATATCAACGAAGTAACTATTAAGACTTCTACACGAAGTCAAGCACTCCTTCTTTTCCGAAGAAAAACGGAGTCCTTGTATAAAAATGTAAACCCAACCAGAGTTTACATTTTTTGTTGCGTCCAACAATAAAATGGTTCCTTTGTGCAAGTTTGAGAGGCACTCGTCCGGTCCAGCAAAGAATCGTTTTGTAACTCAATTTGTGGCGAGAGCGTAGCGATGGGGGGCTATGTGCATAGCGAGGCATCATGTGTGCGGGTGGAACCCTGCTACTGAGAAGATTGTCGATAACGTACTCAAATATAGGTGAATAAATAAAATATAGCAATGTTTTACGTTTTGAGAGTTTGGTGATGAAATTAGTTAAACAAAATAAGATGCCTACTTGGGTCCGAACCCGAGATCTAGGACACGTGTGCCGAAGTCTAACCACTGAGCTACCACCGCTCTTCATCTCATCATTCCTTGTATTTCCTCAGCCTTGATCTCAACAAGGAAACCTTTTACAGTAGTCTTATTAAACGTTACGGTAAAGCTTCCATTAAGACCAGCCAATTATTTGAAGTGGACCGTAACGTTAGTATTTTGGGCCCGGAGCTGACCTACGCTTCCTTCAACCTTGAAATTACCTACGACATTTGTAAGGAAAGTACCTTTTTTAAGTTCTCTAGGTAATAAGAATCAGGTTTGTTATGTTCTTCATCAGTCCTAGTTAGTATAAAACAAATTACTATTAATGAGACATAAAAAATATTTAACTCTACTCTATAGTGCGTTTCTGTTCAGTACTTGAAAGAATTGTAGTAACTAAGTAATACCGATATTATTTTATTTTTAAATTGTCTTGGAAATCCAACACACCCGAAATTGTAACTGTTACTGGGCAATTCTCTCTACCTATGACTTTCAGATCGTTTGATCCAGGGCCAATTTCGACTACAGTCTCAGGTCGACGACCCTGAGTGACAAAATATACTATTTATTTACAGGCAAGAATCAAGAATAGACAAGACACAATCGACATTTAGCACAGATCGACCCTCAAGTTTACCGTCCCAATAAAAGAACTTTTAATATAACTAACGCTAATTAGAAAGAAACAAAACAAAGCCAGATTTATTATTAAAGACCCGAATCAATCTCGGGGAGGATCGTCTACTTCGGCCAGTTACCCGGGAACGTACCATGACCTACTTACCGCTTATAATGAGCACCGTTTGTCTACTTAATGTTCTTTCAGGATATCATGTAATAATGATACAGCATCTGGCCAATGGGCTCATTATATCAGGTTGTGTGTCTTCATTTCAACTGATCGAGAGATATGAGTGGTCCGGCGGATGAGGTGGAAGAGTTATTGGTTGGCTGTGTTGGCTCAGTTTTAATTCGAAATTGTGGGCCTTTATCTGGTAAAACTGCAGATACTTTATTGACTTGCGCAGGAAGTAATCCATGATTCTGACTGATTAAGAGCCTTATCTGTATGATTTGGTAAAAAAAAAACTGATGATTTTAAAGCCGCAAAGATTCATGGTTGAAATCAGACTACTTAAATATGAATTAGACAACGCCATTCGCATTTTACCCCTTTTAAACCAGCTCATCATCTGCCCTTTTCCCAACTATTTTGAAGTCGGCTTCCAGTCTAACCAGTATTTTATATGGAGCGACTACCTATCTGACCTCCACGTAGTTAGTACGAGGTAAAACTATACCACTTAATAAACCTAGTTATCAGACTTTCGGGCCACTGACTACCTGTAGCGACTGTCAAAGATCTACAAATGACAGCCGGGACTAACAGCTGAATGTGCTTTCTGAGGCACGGAGCAAGCTCGGTATGTAATGGACGGCCACCCATCTACGGACCAACCTAGGCAAGCCACGAGCTCCTCACCCTCTTCCACTTTCACCCCCTTTTCCACCAGCTAAGCTCAATATTATATGTGCTAACCATCGTTAGTCAAATGAAAGGCAGTCTTACCATGTAATATACTGACCATGTAATATAGGGGCAGATTATGAAATGCCACAGAGAGCTTCTTACAAATCTTAAAACCCCTATTCACTTACAAATGTTCTAAGACCCCCAAACCCAGGATTACCTAACCTAAAATCCAGCTAAACCTGCCTAAGTTATTGAGGCAGAAATTGCCAGCACAGTTCGGCACTAGACTACATTCATCAATATGTCTGCCGGTCTAAATATCTAGATCTAAGCAGTATTCATTTGGACGTGCTGTGTCGGGATGCTATTAATCAGGTTGGAGTTGAGCTTCTGGTATGTGTGTACTGAACACCTAGGGATGTGTAACCGATAGGAATGGATGCGGTATTTTTGTTGTTTTGTAAAATGGGATAATTTAAAAACTTTTTTAAGGGTTATTAATTTATATTTGGTCAGCTTTAGATTTTAAATAAACAAGATTTAAACATTTTTTATTTCTCTCTACAGTAACTTAAAGTGTAGTGTTGAATTGAAAGTAAGTTAGTATGTATAAAGTAAATATTTTTTGGGGCTTTATTTCACAATTGTTACTTTACAGCATACTAACACTTCGCCCGCTACTTTGTCCGCAAAAATTGTGATAGCTCGGCTAATGTGCATGATCAAAATATATATTTTTAAGCTTATGTTACTTCCTGATAATTTAGCTTTCTATTGGTGAAAAAATGGTTAAAATCGGTCCAGTACTTTTTGAGTTTATTCGTTACAAACAAAAGAAAATACAAAATCTTTCCTCTTTATAATATTAGTATAGATAAATAATATTCCCAATGCTGAGCTACAAACCTTTTTCTCTTTGAAAGGGAGAAGGTGAGCTGTAATCCACCATGCCTAACCAAGTGCTGTCCGGTGGATGTCTTCAAATTCTTCTTTGATTTCTTCAAATGTTTGATTTGTATCATTATCTTCCTGCCCTTGTCCCATTCTACTTGGGGTTGGCGCAACACATATACTTATGTACATTGTTATCTATTTGAAGACTTAACTAAGCATAATATGAAACAATTAATTACCTTAAATCAACAGTACTTATCGACAGAAAGCACTCGTCGATCAAACACTTACATATACCATATCCACCTAATTCATACACTACGCTTAGTCTATAGCTTTCCCATGTTTGCAATACGCGCCGTGATAAGAGCATGACAAACAAAGCGCCAGTGACCTGGCTGCCAGATAGTCGCCTGAGTGATTACCTAGCCAAGTTATTGACAAGTTGCCGATATAATCGACGCCATGATTTATTGGCGGGCATAAACTGATATTAGTGGCAGTTATTAGCCTGTGATTAGCTTGATTTGTTGGTGGGTAATGGTTTGTGTTATTAGGTCGTTTGGTAAGCAGAGATATAGGTGAGGTTGCCACCTGGATGATGGCGAGTTCGAAACTTTCAGGAGTTAGAAGGATTTGTTTGCCAATCTATGCTTAAATATTGTTTGTAAGTTTGTATATAGGGGTAATTTCAGGAACTAAAGATCCAATTCTAAAAAAAAATACTGGTAGAAAGCTACATTATTTATGGGTGCATGGGTTCTATAAATTACATTTATATCAAGCGTATTAGCCGAACTATCACATATTTTACAGACGAAGTCGCGGATGAAGTGCCAGTATGTAAGGTACTACTCTCTACTAGAGGGGAAAATATTTAGATTTGCACCTACCTACATATCTACATATAAGTACACACATACAGTAAAATAGTTCTCTCACAATCCTCATTCTCTGAGTCAATATGCCGAAAAAAACCACGTAGAATCGCTTTCTAATTAAGTGTTCTATTTTTTCAGCTCTCAGCGTTTAATCCACACATTCCTCAAGAACAATAGAGCTCGATGTCAGAGGTAACCAATATCCACAATAGGTCCTCATTAGACCTGGAGTGCACGGCAAACATGAGGGGTTTGACCAAATGTTTGCCCAAATTGAGTGGTCACATCCTGGCAAACATTCATCAGGGAGATTAATTGTAATCGTAAATGGATCTCTTTGCAAGTGTTTGGTATACTCGATTATACACAGATTTCAAATGTTTGGTACACTGATGTCGGGATTGTGTGAATAGGCAAGATGGACTAGATTTTCAACGTCAATTTTGGGAAATAATTGTGTGTGGTCAACGAAGCACGTCACTACGAATGTGACTTAGTAGGTACAGGTCAATTTTAAAGTATTAAAATAACATAACATAATATCACGCCTATAATCCCCGAAGAGTTAGGCAGACGTGTACCTAATAACACCAACATTTCGCCAGTTATGTTTAAGTCCCATGTAACAGGGAGCGAGCTTATTGCCATCAACCGGACACACATCCAGACTCCGAGGTTGCTACTGAGAAATTCCTAATGGAAAACCACTATGCCCAACCTGGGAATTGAACTCAGGCTCAGCAGCCGCGCTGACCAACGAGATAAGGTATGGCAGTGGTAGGCGAGGTATGTTAAAATAGTACTGCAAAATAAAACCAGTATTTCCCTCTAAAAGTATTTCCACCATCCTATCACGTACAAAAAAACAAACAAAACTAGTGATGCACCATCAAATAATCGATAAATCTAAATGACTCACTCAACGTACGATTCGTCCCGCACGGGCGCGTACCAATAGACGATACACTCAAATCTGGATGCAATCCAAACTAATAGACAGTGGACAATACTATCGATCATTTTAACAATGGCCTTTCCCCGCACAATGGAATAAAGAAATGATTTTTTGAAAATCGAACGTGTCTCATTCGGCTTTTGGGGTGTTACAGTTTTAACGAATTTTCTGTTTTGATTTGTCTGTGGCCATGAATTTATGAGCCGTACCATGTTTTATCATTTTATGGTATAACAGACATTTTGTGAGCAAGAAAAAAAAGGTGGTAAAATATTTTTTTCGTGAAAGCATTGTTTTCTCCAAAGTATTTGAATTCACCCATATTTTACAACAGTTACCTACATGTATCTTCTGCATTTCTGATAAATAGGTTAAACTAAAATGCCACAGACCGCGCGATTGACGTGGCTACTGTGGTGGCTACATACTGGCTAAGGCCGCGATTAACGTACCATCGACACGAAAGAAAAAAAGAAGGCCATCATCTCAACTCAATGCATAGTATTACTTTTCTCACTTTCGCGAATATTAAGGTATTATCTGACTCAACATCATCATCGAACGAAAACAAAGTAAAAATCTTCACAACAGCCTGTATAGAGAGTCTTAAACAAACTTGATGGTGTCATGTCCCCCACAAAACATTATAAGTGGATGCGGCGACAGCGTTATTGATAGTATTTCTGATCTTCAACCATCGTTCATAACATTTTTTGCAGCTATCCGCCAGAAACCGTTGCAATGTACAGTCGGGAACGAAGATTTTCACTACGTTCCGCAAAAAAAGGACCGAAAATTACGAAGTTAAGTTTAAGTCGAATCCAACTTCAGTTGGTTCAAATAAGCCTTTACTTTGGTACAAATCAAGATCCATAAACAACTGGCGGCAGTTTTCGCGTCTAGTCAACAAAGGTACATAATAATGAAAACGAGCAGATAATATGAGCCCAACAAAGTTAGTGAATTCAGAATGACAAAGCTTGGAAAATTCAATATAATTTAACGCGTCATCATTTTTATCACCCTGAAAAAATCAACTGACTTTCCATAGACTACTGCAGAATGTAGTCGTAAGGAAAATTACACAATACAATTTCACTAAAATGCAACAAAACACTGAGACTGTCACTGCTCCACGCGACAGTACTCCTCAACATGTTCGTCACGGTTCAATCAGAAGGGTTGATAAACAGAAACAGTTTTTGAGTGCACATAACTTCGTACTAAAGATTTATCTTACATTTTGACACGTCATTTTTCCAACTTGTCACCATGTGTTACCCGTGAAATTCCACATTTCGACAGTGTATTTTATATCGACGTTATTCAAGACGATTTGATTTCCATTTCGACGATATTTTTGAATTGAAAATGGAAATGGGTAGTATGTATTGTGGAGAAGAAGATTCTTGCTTTGGATTATAATTATGTCTAAGGCAATACAGACGTATTGGACTGTCAATAAATAGTTAGGAGTCAGGATGTGACAACGCCTCAAAGAGATGTCAGCAAACAGGAGGGGCCCGCAAGGGCCGATGCCTGCCAGGGCTGCGGGACTGTTCGAAAGAGATACCACGGCCCTGGAACATAAAGGGCAAAAGAAGGAACATGGATGGCTTTTAGTCAGTAAAAGTCTGACACTCCATTCCGCTCCGCCCAGAGCGGGAGGAGTCATTTGATGATTTCCCATCCGGAAAAAAAAAGGATGTGACAACGCCTGACAGTTGTTGGTTGAGTAGTTTTTCCCTCAGGAATTTCTCTGTAGCAGCCACGAAGTCTAGATAATTATGTGCCCGGTTGATGGCAATAGGCTCGCCCCATAACATATAGGACTTAAAACATAACTGTCCAAATGTGGGTGTGATATTAGGTACACCTTTGCCTAGTCCTTTGGGATTACAGGCGTGATGTTATTCTGATGTTCTGTAGTTAAGGTTTTTTTTTAGATTCAAAGACGGAGTGTCTTTGAATCTACAAAAAAAAAACCTTAAACCTAAACCTTCCACTTCTTTTGATCATTTACGCGTAGTCCTGCGTATTACTTTTGTACTTAAAATTAACACTATCGCTAATTTAATTTACTTCATAGATCATGATGATTTTATTTTGTTTTTTTCCTTTATAAAATCTAAGTATGTCATGACATACCTAGATATCATAAAGGAAAAAAACACCAGCAAATTATGACCAATGAAATTCCATAAAAAATAACCAACTGGTAATTATCATTTTCAAGGAATTGTGGGACCATTGTATTATTTCACTGATTTCAACTGTAACTGTGTTTCAGTTCACACAACTCAACTTTAGTACTAGGTATTTCTTCGCACTACTGTATAGCTTATTCAAATCCTCGGAGACGAGCGTAGGACGTTAACACACTTGCGTTTTACAAATTTACGTATAAACAAGTAGAAATGAAGTAGTTTTACAGTATTCATTCCATATGTACACAACAAAAACAATGAAAAGTTCAACAACACCTTTACAACTTCCGAAATCGAAATAATTGCTTTCGCATGATTAAATAATAATCGCATGGAAGTATGGATTTTGTGTTATTGCTACTTAAGACTCTCATTTAGAACTGTCTAGACTCTCAAGAAAATGAAATCATCAACTTCAACTTTCTACACATAAGAAAAGTAATTATCTTCTTTTGTAGTACATGAAATTTACATAAGCATAATCAGCCTATAATGTTCCCACTGCTGGGATACCGGCCCTCTCTCTATGAGAGGGAGAGGGCTATAATCCACCACGTGGGCCCAGTGCGGGTTGGTAGATGTCCCATGTCTTCGAATTTTTGGTTCTACGTCAGACTGTTTCCTCACGATGTTATTCTTCACCGTTTTCAGAGGAGTGGTGTTGAAATAAATTACAGAAAATACGCCATACGCGTTATACGCGTTAGTAATACGCCTGCCTGGGTTCGAACCCACGGCATACTGCTCGTAAGTCGGAGCCGCCACCACAGGGCCACCGATGCTCTCCCACTTTACATAAATTTATTTTATTTGCAAACTTTTAGGTCATTTGCAATAATATGGCCAGTATGTAAGTGGCCTTATTTAAATCCGATGTGACACGCGGGGCCGTGAGAAGGGCTAAATAGTGCAGATTACATTGAAACACCATTAGCAGACCCAGAGCGAGCAGTCTAATCTTAACGTACATATTTTTACATATCACTCTTTGATAGAATGTATTAAATATGGACGATAATGGCCTAGGTTTCATTGGTAACTTTTATTGAAGAAACTTTGCAAAAAGTAAACATTTTTTCCTTTGATAGTCAAGTATATTAGGAGGTCGTGCCCAAGTAACACAGGAAGCATTTTAAAATACGAATAGTAAACTTATGTAAAACTTAAGGTCCGTATAAACTCTTACAAAAGTTCACCGAACGTCTTGATGCTTTATATTGGTATTTCAAAACCATTATGATGCTTTACAATGTATAACGGTTGGATAATGGCCTATCAAAATGCTTTTGTAAAGCCTTTAGTTTTAGTGAAGCCAACCACAATGCAGCTGTACAGCTTTCAGCTGTTTTTAGTGTCTTAGGGTTTACAATAGCATTGTTAAGCAGTAAGATAATGCCTATTGCCGCTTAATAACATAAACCTGTACCATTATAATGCATCGTAAATCCAGTATACAGCTTTCAGCTATTTTTAGTGCCTTAGGGTTTACAATAGCATTTTAAGCAGTAAGATAATGCCTATTGCCGCTTAATAGCATAAACTTGTACCATTATAATGCACCGTAAATCCGTTATACAGCTTTAGGTTGTTTTTAGTGCCCTTTGTTGTGTTATAGCACTTTTAAGTGCTAAGTAAAAGCCTAATACTGCTGAACAGCAGAAACGTGAATCAATATAATGCTTGCATTTTTAAAGATCAACTGAGTGCTGTTGTGCGAGTAACAGCTCTTTAATCAAATACACGTGAGTTATTGTAATGCCTAAAGCTATATATACATTCACTTTACTGTATTCTTAAAACCATTTGTCGGCCATATTGGGGAAAAGCACATAAAATATAATATGTGTATACATCAACAAATAACAGCATTTTTTTATGGTGTGTTGCCTAACCGTGTGTAATGATTATGATAATTATGCTAATAACAAAATTAAGTTGTGATTATTCAAGTAATACAAATTCTGAAATGAGTTTTATTGTTTTGCTCAAGGATCCCCAAAATTACTTTAAAGCAATGGCACTATTTCAGTCTACATCAAGTCTATTGGTATATCGGTGAACCCTTAGAGAACTACTTTATAGCCAATGGCACTACGGTGGTTCATCAAAAGGATTGTTCACGTGTGACTATTTATACTGCTGACGGCATTAACTGGCCTTTATAAAGGTTCACCGGGCTATTGTAGACTCACGCCATTTCGAAAATATTTTATAACCAAAAAATATTATCATTCGAACCTACTTATAATAGCAATAGACCTTTATCATAATCATTTAACTTAATTTAATACTGCCCAATCAATACTATTACGTTAATTATGCAAAAATCATTCTAGACTAGGAAAAAAAAAATTGTTTGGATTATTTGATTCATATTTTTATATAACATTTTATATCAAAACTACAAAATATCGAAGGCGCGTGAAAATTTTCAATGAAACCTATATAGATATTTACAGTAAACTAGATTGCGTTTAAAATAGGCATGAAATAACAAAAGAGTCAAAAACTTAGCAAGTATTATAAATTTTATTTTAATGCAAATACAAGTATGGTGTCACTCAGTTTTGACGATCTTCGTCCATATTATATTGCTGAACAAAGTAGTGAAATTACAACGTTAATTGTATTATAACATTTGTGCTATGGTATTAGAGATGATTTTGCAATGATGATTTAAGTTCTACCTGTGAACACTTAAATAGCCTCAATCATACTTTTAGAACAATCTTATGCTAGTCTAATGCTTTTGTAATGTAATTAGCATCTTCATTATCAATAATATTGCTAGTATAATGTTTCTGTAATGCGATTGGCAACTTCATTGACCGTAATAATGCTTCTATAATGCGATTCGCAACTTATTTGGTCACAATAATGCTAATATAATGCGCCTGTAATGCAATTAAACAACTATTTGTGAACTTATTTATGATCTAAAGCCGTATAATTTGTGCCCAAATTAGCATTACAGTAGCCGTATAAACGTTTGTAATGCTATCATAGAACTAACTCAAAATGCGAAAACGATACAGAAATGCTGGAAGTCGGCCGATATAGTGCTTTGATGTGTTACTTGGGTGGCTAAATAATAACAACCGCTCGGGTCGATCTTCAGGTTAAGCCGCGCTTGCCTAGGTTGGTCGCCGTGGATGGGTGACCGCCCCTTACATACCGAGTTTCTCCGTGCGTCTGGAAGCACGTTAAGCCGTTGGTCCCGGCTGTCATTTGTAGATCTTTGACAGTCGCTACAGGTAGTCAGTGGCCCGAATGTCTGACAACCAGACTTATCAAGGTGTATCGTATTACCCTGTAGTAACTGGGTTGTGAAGATCAGATAGGAAGTCGCTCCATGTAAAATATTGGTATTCAGTTGCATCCTGTTAGACTGGAAGCCGACCCCCTATATGTAGTTGGGAAAAGGCTAGGCAGATGAGGCAGCATTATGTTCACTATCTTAATTTCAGCTTCTTTTCTGGTCAAACAACTACAATGGTACCTAATATATTTAGCGGCCTACTTAATTCTTAAGTAATGCATTACGCTATGCTTTTCACCAAATACCTCAACCCAAATGTATACAATATAAAGATATTGAGCCAAATGTAGGGTCAATGATTATGGCAATCAATGTCAATTTGTCCGGACCCACCAGACAGATTTAGATTCGGTGTGAAGTTAATGTTAATCAATCTTTCCTATGACATTTCACATTGTAACCGCAAATGATTCTCTTAAGATACTGTATAAAGTAAACAACTCAATAAAACAGTGGGTTAACCTGCTGGTAAAAGGAAAAACAATTTATTATTAAAATCTTCACAAACAAAGCCGCTTTGGCCACTGTTTGTACGTCCTATTACGTCTAACAGAGCGACATATAAAACGTATATCGTTAATTTCTGTTCAATTTGCATGATTGTAACACACATTTTTTGTGCTGGCAAGAATTGATGCGGTTACGGAAAAACAAAAATCAAATTAGGAAAATCCGTGTACAATCGTAGGTGTAAAAATAATATTTATTTATCTCTTCCCACATGCATACCTGCAAAAAGAGATACTACAAAAAAAAGATGTTATATGTTTGTAAGTACTATTTCACCAGTAACCACTACTAGATTTTCTATTGATGGTTGTGACCCTCACTCTATCTTGACTCTTAATTCGGACGGAAATACAAAAGGATCAGGCCTAGTAAAATCAATTTTACTATTAAAAAAAAAAAAATGTTTCACGGTTCGTATAAAACAGCAACTAGAGTCAATCAAGTGAATGTTACTTAATCATAGACTTTTAAAGCGTAAGTAAACATTCCTTCGCAAATAAAGCACAATCAACTTAAAAATAAAAAAGAACCTAAGTCAATCTTAAACAACTTCAAACATAACTTAAATCACCCTTTTGTCAAGCAGTGGAATCTCCCCTTATTGGCAAGACAAACAAGCACAACGTATACAAATCAATTGTCTTGCTCGCGACTTAACAATAGCGAAAAAAGCTGTGCTTAAAACGTTGGGTTCAGTAGGTACGTTCAAGGAGCAGCTACTCAGCTAGCTAGGAAATCATTTGCATCGTGACTTGAAGTAATCACCTAGTCTTCTGATTTTGGTTTATCATTATCATCTCCCTAGCCTTTTCTTAACTATGTTGGGGTCGGTTTCCAGTTTAACCGGATGCAGCTGAATACCAGTTTTTTACATGGAGTGACCGCCTATCTGACCTCCACAATCCAGTAGTACTTGGCTATG
Organism: Eurois occulta; assembly: GCA_950022335.1. Classification (NCBI taxonomy): domain Eukaryota; kingdom Metazoa; phylum Arthropoda; class Insecta; order Lepidoptera; family Noctuidae; genus Eurois; species Eurois occulta. The sequence continues at coordinate 4,997,618 of OX465486.1, forward strand.
TTTAATATTTGAACTTTAACTAGAAGCCTGGAAAAGATTTGAAGCAAATAGTCCAACCATATACCACCTATATCAGGAGGAACCGGATATAATAGATGCCACAGAAGGAATGCGTAAAATATACGCAAGTGCCATGGGCAAGGGCAGTAGATAAGTGGCCATCGCTTTCAAAACTTTTCGTACACTTCAACCAAGTTATCTGTGCCGGCAGGAAAACACAGAACTAAAACAAATGTACCAAATTTTACTTAACGATACATTTTGATAGGCCTGTTGGTCTAGTGGTTAGTGACCCTGACTGCTAGGACGGAGGTCGTGGGTTCGATTCCCACACAGGACAAATCTTTGTGCGATGAGTACGATTATTTGTTCTGTATCTAGGTGTGTAATTTCTCTTTAACATGTATGTATTTAGAAATATATAAGTATGTTTATCAGTTGTCTGGTTGCCATAGTACAGGCTCTGCCTAGTTTGGGATCAGATGGCGATGTGTTGGTTGTCCCAAGATATTATTTATTTACTTTATTTTTTATTTTTTCTTGACAAGCAGCGCCATCTTTAACTGCAAACTTAAAGTGGTCATACTGTGACGACTTTCAACCTCGTTTACATAAGCTTTTTGGTAGTTTTTGTTAGTCCCATATATTTTTGACATGTTCATAGCTGGCTTTGATAGAATGGCACTTTGTTAAAGCCCTCCGTGAAAATTATAAGTTAAAAACAGTGAGGGCACAGAGCATCATATATAGTACTGGAGGAAAGTGGTTCAGTTAAAGACTCATAACGCTTAACAAACGCTTATAAACGTTATTTTACATTCGTAAAGTAAAAAAGTATAAAAGGCGAATAAAAAACAAGAAAATCGGATCGAAAGCTTATTTACACATCGACGGACCCCTAAAACCGCGAAGGAAAAACGTCAACGGTAACACAAATCCACCCTAATTTGATGTTACCGCATACAGGCCCCAATACGTTATTATTATCATTCAAAACATTTCTCATTCAACCCGCCTGCCGAAGGGAAATTGTCAAGGAAAATGTCGACCTTGCATGGCAACCATATATTTTAATAATATCTACTAGTAGACTTATAAAGGGTTTGTCATTATAAAAACACTTTTTGGGATCAGTTGCTATACTACTAATACTACTGCAAACATTTCCATTAAACTTTTTACAAATGCTGACAAACCTTTTGAAGGCAGCTAATACCTAAACCATTGTTATATTATCACGAATGCAAGTCACTGAAGGTTGTATAGACATTTATCTTACAGCCGAGATCTGATGTAATTACCAAACCAAAAGGTATGTTTTGGTAATTCATTGCTATATCTTTGTACATATTCTGTGTTGAGCAAGCAAAGCGAACATCCCGATAATCCTTTAAATTTAAAACCTTAAACATCAGTCTATAAAAAGGTTATAAATGCATCCCTCAAAAAAAACAATCGTTAAAAATTTTAATATCAGCCCTCAGCCCGCGCCGTGCTAAAAGCGAGTATCAAACTAAATACGACAATCTAATGAATTTCAAGTGTCGATTCTACGAGCTAATATTAACGTAGCTCTTGTGAAGGGATATAAATGTTAATTCAATAGTTGAGGGGCTAATTGCCATCCGACGGTAGAACGGATAAATATTTACACAACGCCAGCCGTACTTAGGTTTAAAATTCTAATTTTATTGAAATCTGATGTGGTGTGGATTGAAAACGGTTTTTGTCTTTTTATTGTGTTTGTATGCAGTTGGTTGGTGGAGTTTTGTTTTAGAAAAGGTTTTGGTGATGATTAAGTGGCTTTAATGAGGGCAGATTAATGGTAGTACATGTGCTGCTAAGTAAATAAACTTATGGATATAAGAGGATAAAGAGATTGACTGCCTCATTGGTCTAGTGGTTGCAAGCGCGGCTGTGATAATAAGGTCCTTCGATTCCCAGGTCGGACAAAGTATTGATTTTTCCATCAAAATTTTTTCAGTAGCAGCGAAATGTGGGTGTACTATTAGGTACACCTCTGCCTAATCCTTCGGGGATAACAGGCTGTTATGTTTGTAGTATGTGAATCCTAATTAGTGAAGTACGTCACAAGTCGCAGAAGCTCACCTTTCAGCGTTTGAAGATACACGAAAACCTGTAACAAAGAAATTAACAGAATTAGTTTTTCATTTAACTTAAAGAGTAACTTTACAACACAGCATTAAAAAGCTTACGCCAAAAAGCACGTAAGCCTTTTATGCTTTAAATGATTTTAAAGGAACTTTTTAATTTTCCGTGTTTGTTTTTAACTTTTTAATAACAAAATTCATAATTTCATAACGTTTTCAACCGAATATGCGCTTTAGAGAAACATTTGCAGTTAATGCATTTCTTATAATATTTTTTCCGAGTACGACAGTATCCGACTCCAATCAACATAAAAGCTCTCACACAAGGAAAAAAACTTTAACAATTTAAAACCAGCATTCACAAGGATCGCACAAAACTATCCAATATCTTATTTACTTGAAATGTTTGGTATGCAACCTGCCCGGAGTTAGATCTGCAAGGAATCCCGGATTGTCAAAGCTTTGTCGCATAGCGTGGGTGCATTCCGTATCGCCATTTGTTTTTCAACTTCTTACTTACTTCGGAAAATTCAAATTCAAAGAAGTTGTTTGGTAGTTGGGTCGCGTGTAGCCCGACTTAGCAATCTTGTCGAAGGCCTGCTTTGATTTGTATGTGTGTGTTTGGAGCTGTACGCCGTTGAGCGTTTGTGACAAGCAGTTTAAGTTTATTGAGTTAAACGTTTTTTGAAATGCTAGGAGGTGTCAATTTATTTGGGGTAGTTAATGGTGATTTTGTCAGGTTATTTACCCTTTTTCTAATTCGTCAATGCTATTGTATTACTGTTTTCTCCTACGTGACGTTTCATAGAAAAGACATAGTATAATGTTCCCACTGCTGAGACACACGGCCTCCTCTCCTCCTGCTCTTCGCTTCCATGAGAGGGAAAGGGCTATAATCCACCACGCGGGCCCAGTGTGGGTTGATAGATGTCACATGTCTTCGAATTTATGGATCTAGGACATGCCGGTTTCCTCATGATGTTTTGCTTCACCGTTTTTGAGAGCAGTGGTGATGAAATAAATTACACAAAGTAATGCGCCTGTCTGGGTTCGAGCCCACGACTTACTGTTCGTAAGTCGGGGCCACCACCACTGGGCCACCGCTGCTCTCGGAAAGGAGATACCAACTTCTATTTGTATTACGGTACGACGCTCGTCTTATTAGTTAATAAACTTCGAACACCTTACACAAAGCAAATACCTTTGACACAATCAGAATTTAATCGATTGTAACATCGATAGTTGTATCCAAAACCACATCCCGAACCCCTTAAGTATACAGCACAATAGAAGTCTTAAGTTCGCGCTCAAACACTAACTTAGACAAAAGAGGGATCCTATCAAAAGTAGTTTGGCAAAGTTACCTTCGGCCCAGCACCGTTCGAATTGTACAAACTTTCTTATTTTACGTTTCCTTTTATCTGTTGGAAACTGTGTTTTTTCTAAATTATTATTTTTTTCTTTCCCTCGGATAGTTTTGCGTGCTTTATGGTGCGTGCGGGTACGACGTGGGAAGTTTTGCCGATCTTCTTTTCTTCGTATCTTTGTATGACGCATGATTGTCTTTGTACAATAAGATTTCAATTTTGGTGGACGTTCTAGCAGTTTTATATACATACTTACAACATTTTCTACGCTGTACATATTGCAAAAAACTAGCTATTTCCCACACTTCTTTTGTATGTATTTTCCAACAAATAACTGGAGTGGAAAGTAACCTTTTTCTTTCTCGAGGTCACCTATATGTCAAATATCAAGCATAAATATCGGTACACAAAGGTAACACAGAATTAATTTTACATTTTTTTACAATCAAAAGTAAGTATAGCATCACTTACAGTGTAAAGGTTCAAGGCCGTCCAAAATTCAGTATCTCCATTAGAATATAATATAATTTAGATGGAAAATTGACCTGAACCAGAACTTCTAGTCAACCCCGTTAATTGCCTAATTACCTGTACCTAAGTACCTGCTAATTGTCTTATGCCTAAAGTTTTAAGCCCTTGCGATATGCTCCATTAATATTTCAATAATCCATAGAATAATACGTAAAGATTTTTTTTTCATTATACCTAGTTGTTACTGCTGAATTTACAAATACTTACTGAGATAATGAGCAATAGAGAAGTATGGCAGAAGAAAAGACATGCCGTTCAAAACTTAATTGGGATAAGAATAAGAATAATTTATTTTAAAAAAGTAGGTATTACAAAAGTGTACATTTATGCGCAGTAGTGTTATTTCTAAACAATTGTATAATTAGTGCTTTTATGTAAACTATAACTAAAATAAATATAACTGTTGCAAGTTACGATAATGACGAAATCAAATGTTAGGTAGCGACCTGCCTGATCTAGGTTTATTTAAACCTGTGTTTCAGGCCATCACTTTACATAAGGGCAGGAGAATGACAATGCCTCGCTGTCAAATTTCCATTTGTTACAATTAACACCTATTTATAGATCTTCGCTCTCATTAACAAGAAACTCAACGATAAAACATATTATATTATAGATATATATATTATAGATGTTGACTTTAGTTTCCCCCACTAGGCCAAAGATAATATTCTGAACCGCACATCAATATTAATTTTGCTCTTCAGTGCAAGCCTAGTGGAGCTCTAGTATTATTCCGAGACATAGTAATTAGTGAATGCCAGGCCAACGGTTTATATTTTGATGCAGTAAACTGGAAGGAGATTAGTTTAGCTCGGTTTTTAGTTGCGGAATCATTTTGGATGTCTGTGCGGAACTTAGCTAGAAATTAAAACGTACCTGTTCTGTGCACTTACAATATAAGCAATTGAGACACTCATCATCTGCCTAGACTTTTTCCAACTGTGTTGGGGTCGGCTTCCAGTCTAACCGGATGCAGCTGAATAGCAGTATTTTACTTCTAGCGACTGCCTACCTGAATTCCACAACCCAGTTAGTACTGGATAATACGATACCCTTTGGTAAAAGTGGCTGTCAGACTTTCGCGCCACTGACTTGACTACCTGTAACGACTGTCAAAGATCTACAAATGACAGCCGGGACCAACGGCTTAACGTGTTTTCCGAGGCACGCAGGAAACTCGGTATGCAATTTGTGGTCCCATTCACGAACCAACCTACGCACATGCGGCTTAACCTAAAGATTAACCCGAGCGGCTTTAAATATTTAGCCACGAGCTATTGAGATACTACAAAGCCATAATTTCTATCATTTTTAGAAAACACTTTTTTCTGTTTTATCGTCACTGCGGCTATCATGGTTATCAATATCAAAACACTCGAATAGCGTTTCCCTCAGCCATGCCATTCGACTATGTCATAATATTGCAACCTACATAATTAAATATACATAATATACCGGATAATCCGGTGCGCAACCACATAATCAGGGAAGCAAGATATAACAAAATAACGTTGTTAGTCCATCGAGCCGTAATCATTGGAGTTAACACGGGTTACGCGTGAAAATTCCACTACAAACACCCAGCGAAAATGTTTACCGACGATAAAAAACTTCAACATTTTCAACGCTCAATTTCCCTTTAAGTTAGTGGAAAATTTAAAATTTGTACAACATTGTAGAAAACATGGTTTTTCGTTGATGTTGCAGCTGTGTGGCCTTAAGCAAAAAATTGGGCTAGTTTTTTCGTGCGCATGTATGAAAAGTAATATTCAAAAGGTAAGGTGAGAAGGCGCTGTAGTATTTTACTCAGTGGTATTTAGCTGATTATAAAATCTTCATGCAAAATGAAAAAATACTGCACAACGCTTGCAGAATTATAATTTTATGCAATTTGCTATAAAAATCTTTATCAGATACTTAATAAAAACACAACAAATAAGTATAGAGGTCGTATCACTGAAACTTTCTCTATAACTTCCAAATTACACCATATAAAACACAACAAACACGAAGTTTCTCTAAATCCACACTCTCATAAATAAGGTAGCACCTCAATTATCAGCGATCACCATCGCTTCCCCATAACACGGTAGAAGTAACAACACAATTAATTAGGACACGGCCCATTGTCAGATTTATACTGGTGCCTTATCTCCGCTGTCTTATTCGACGCGGCAAATTCAGATAATTACTACGAGGACCATCTACTGTGTGAGATATTGGAAAGTGTAGAATAGGTCACTTTTTAGTTACATTTTATAATAGCTCTTTCGTTAAATTATAGAATCAGGCGATACTATGCGGAAATCAATGACATTAAATGTTATGCAAAATATTTAAGATTAATTTCGCAAAAACAGGCCTAGAATAGCCTGGATGCAGGATGCACATGCAGAAAAAGCAACAAAATTAAAACTATAGACTTCTTTTCATAAACTTCTCACCCAGCACATGGACTGAGGATAATGCTATTCACAGTAAACACCCCCTTTATAAATGGCGACATATTAGAAATTATGAAGTAATTTTCTGACTAGGAAAGACAAAGCAATGAGGTTTACGAGAAATTGGACAGACTTTATTCGTAGATTTGTCATGACCAAGTTATTATTTAAACTAATGATAATTACTGTTTATATTATATTAAAGGCGAATGTAGAAAAACGCCTACTCTACAAAGCCTTATTCTCTACCGGTTGGGATTCAACGAACAGTAACAGACAAAAGTCGTCGCATACGCACGCACTCGCGGCACGCACAAAAGATGGCCGCTGTGACGTATGTAGCTGTCATCGTTATGCGATTAGCAGTTATCTATAACTAAACAGGTCCGAAAATATCAAATACTCTTATAGCAAAATATAAACCAGTTTTAAAAATTATTTCGTTTTAAGATAACATCACGCCTGTAATCCCCGAAGGGTTAGGCAGAGGTGTACCTAATAGTACACCCACATTTCGCCAGTTATGTTTAAGTCTCATGTAATATTGCCATCAACTGGGCACAAATCCAGACTCCGTGGCTGCTACTGAAAAATTCCTAATGGAAAAACCGATTAAGATTTCCAATTTGTAGTTGTTTCATTTAACCATTTGTAAAAACCACTGTTGTCAGCCATGCTAATCTAAAGTGGCATAAAAACAATTCTACAAAGTACCCAGCAGCCTACCTCCAGCATCCAGACATAAAAGATCCTAACACCGATAAGCCTTCGCCGAGAATCGAACGGGGACCGAATTGCCCCATTCCACGTGAGATCTCCTGATACCGATGCGACGGTAGATATCTGTACACGGGCCGCTTTATGGGACCATGGTGTCCTGTCCCTGTCCGTGATTATTGAATGGGGGAAACTATCAATAGACGAAAGTGGATTTAGGTACAGTTGGCAACTAAAGTCACACGGTGGTTCTAATTTTAAAAAATACTAGCGGACTAAAGTTGTGTACTAGCGAATTAAAAGTGTTCAGCGATATCTATTGCGGAGTTCTATGACATAAGAAGGAATATTACAAGACCAGTCTTAAAATATCATATAGTCGAGTTAGTAGTAACTTAAGGCACAACCCAGTCTTCCCTTCAGTCAGCCCTTGAATTTGGTTCCAAGAATACCTACGCCAGAACATCAAGCTACTACAATCTGTCAAATTCATTTAATAGATTTTTAACTTTATCGCTAGTGCATTAGGTTAAAGGTTGATTGGAAAAATTTTACAGTTTCGGGTAACTTGATGTGCTGGCGTCTGAACATTGTAGTACTAGTAAAAATAAAGCATTTTTATTTGAAAATCCCAGATGAATTTTATCAGCTAGATCTTACTGGTTGATGATTCTAAATTTTATCTTTATTTTAGTTCTATTTGTAGTCTGTATATAATGTACATATATTATACTTTTCTTTTTGTTGTTCTAAAATTAATGATTGGCCTGTTGATATAGTGGTTAGTGACCCTGACTGCTAGGACGGCGGTCGTGGGTTCGATTCCCACACAGGACAAATCTTTGTGCGATGAGTACGATTATTTGTTCTGTATCTAGGTGTGTAATTTATCTATAATATGTATGTATTTAGAATTATATAAGTATGTTTATCAGTTGTCTGGTTGCCATAGTACAGGCTCTGCCTAGTTTGGGATCAGATGGCAGAGTGTTGGTTGTCCCAAGATATTATTATATTATTATTAAATAACTAAAGCAACTCTATTATTTTCCACAAAAATAAGACGACACTTAACAATATTGCACAAAGGTTCACACATGACATTGATCCTTTTATATCGTCTAAAGAATATTTCACAGTTGTCTTTCGCAGACATATAGAGAGACATATTAAGTTTATAATCCAGACGCATTGGACTTATTGAAGGCTCTCCACGCACCATTGGCAGGGGCGAGAATTTCATTCACATGGCTTTTGTACCTCCTTTTTTATTCTTACGTTTTTTTCCGTGCGTGCATTTGTAAAATTTGATGCTACATTCGAAGGTGCAATATTATTCCCATATGACTGGTGTTGTAATTGTTTTATTATATTTTATTGCAATTGTATTTGACATTAATCTCAATTATTTATTTTTTCCCTCGTTGGTATAGTAGCCGCAAGCGCAGCTGCTGTGCATGAGGTCTTGGGTGTGATTTCCAAAGTCTGGCAAAGTGTTTTTGGGTTTTCCCATTAGGAATTTCTCAGTAGCATTCAGTAAGTCTGGATTTGTGCCCAGTACTAGGCTCGCCCCCTATTACATGGGACTTAAACATAACGAAATGTGGGTGTACTTTCAGGTTCACTTCTGCCTAACCCTTCGGGGGTCACAGGCGTGATGGTATGTTATGATGTTGTGTAATTAAATTGTTCGATGACTTCAAGTATAAACGCAAAGATTTTTCTGAAGAAATCCTTAGAAGGTTTTTCTTTGCATAATTGCCATAATTATTAGTGCCTTTAGAAGGATAATTGCAATTTCTTACATAACAGATGACCAGCACAGTTGAGTCACACAAACACAACATTAAACTACGGAAACTACAAGAAGACACAAAACTCGCTTTTGATATGGAGAAAAAATTATGACTGGGGTGGACTTCCCCATTGAACAATCTAATGGCAAATCTATAGAGGCGCCATCGTACACCATAAGACTGTTAAATGAAGCGTGAAATTAGGGGGTTTTGCGGTGGCCACTGGAGTCAATAAAACCATATATCCATGGGACTTCTTTGATGCGATGACTTATTGAATAAAATGGAGTTCGCTTCGTCAGCGCGCAGAAAGGCAGATAAACTCGGAAGATATAAAACAGATATCAAATAGTGAATTGAAAAGGAATTTATGTTTGAATTTGACCTCGGATATGTAGGAAGTTTTGTTATAAGTTTATTACGTGTTTCCTCTGAATAGACGGTTTTATTCTTCGTGATATGCCGTTATCCTTCGTACTTAGCGTCTCAACTAAACTCAAGCTTAGGTTTCACGAAACGCATAGGTAGGTTATTTTTTTCTACGACACGTTTCGAAAAAATCGATGCATTGAAGAGACCTGAGTTTACCAAATGACGTTTACGGACGAGTATAGTTAGGCTTGCCTTGAATATATTCATTTACAAATACTAATCTGAAAACTACTTTCAATACCGCAGTTCTTTCACGTCTTTATCAGAATCGAAATTCAAATGGGAAACAAAAATTAACATTGATACCAACCAAACCACACAAAACAGTTCGGCACTACCAACATTACCTAATTGGCTTCCTATACAGGTTTTTATCGCGCGACCCTCGAACATGGCAAGCAAGCCAGGCTTCAAGCCAATGCCCCTGAAAGCCTACACCTAATGAAATTCGCAGGTAGATGTTGAAGCGATCCTCTCCTGAGTTCACTAGACTATAATAATTAACGCTTTGCTGTAGCTTTCGTGGATATTCGCCATAGTGCCGCCTTTAAGCGAACTCAGTGTTAGGAGGAGTTCCGGTGTTCGTTGTACAATCCCGGAATAAAGTTTCATGCGTATTTAACGAAGGGGATGTGCTTACTACAGTTTTTACACTATGTGTTGAGTTACTAGTGGTTTATATAGTTCTCTAATAAGTCACCCTAGAAATTTACAGCATTTTGTTGTCCACACAGCAATCCATCTGTTAAGAACAGCGATTATGGCAATTTCTATATTCATGATTGATGGTAAATATTTAGCTTCTGGAAAGAAGCCTTGTAGTGGCACCACAAAAAAGTACTACAGCAACATAGTACAAAAAGTACTACAGCGCCATCTATGACACAAATGAAGAACTAACATCAAAATTCTGAATCACGCTGTTAAAGTTCTGCGAGACTTAAGAGGAGACAGGGCCTGCGAGGAATTTGAAAAATAGGTATTCGAAGAAACTATTGCCGTCGTGCTGCGTCGAGCCTGCCCCTGTAGAGTGCGATAGGGACAGCTGCAGCTCAGACCGACAAAACACCCGTCTGGTCGATGGATCCTCCCTTTTCATTAGGGATGAAGAACTTTACACCCTGTTCTTTGTACTCCTACTCCTATAGCCTCTTCACACGGTGAGAATGAATGTGCTACATCAGGTAGTCAGATATCACATGTCTTTGAATGATTGTTTCTAAGAAATGGTTTTCTCACAACGTTTTCTTTCTTCGTTTTGAGAGCAGTGGTGGTGAAATAAAGTTAACAAAGTAACGCGCCTCGTTTGAACCCACGACCGTCGGTGTGGACATCAGGGCCACTCGCGGGCCTGTGGACGGTGAGTAATGGGCTAGCTCGCCGTCCGTCCGTCTTATGACAACAGGCCGTGTCGACGGTGCGTTCGTGTTCCACGCGCGCTTCAAAGAGATGTCAGCAAACATGAGGGGCCCGCAAGGGCCGATGCCTGCCAGGGCTGCGGGACTGTTCGAAAGAGATACAGCGGCCCTGGAACATAAAGGGCAAAAGGAATGGAAAGGAAACATGGATGGTTTTTAGTCAGTAAAAGTCTGACACTCCCTTCCGCTCCGCCCAGAGCGGGAGGAGTCATTTGATGATTTCCCATCCGAAAAAAAACTACTATAGCAAACCATTATTTGAGACATCGTGCCTATTTATCAAATACCAAGTTGTTATAAAATAAAAACTAAAAAGAAAATGAAGGTTTCAACATAAAATAAAATGAGTAATGTATAAGTTTCCGTTCACTATGGCAATATACGGCATTAGTCGTCCAGACAGAGTCGACAGCTCCTCCGTACGCGTTCAATTAATACTGACACCAAAACTTTCTTCGAAAAATGTTCTTAGTGTCACCCACCAGACACGTGGGCAGATATAGGAGGAAAAGTTTGTTCCCTTAATAACAAAGCCTTTATATACTTGTTTCTGCGTCATCACCCGCCTAGTCTTATCCTTATTTTTTTTGTTTTTTAGCCAGATAAGTATTAATCTATGATCGCCTAAAATGTATTATGGCATTTTCATTTTTTTTAAGTATCATTGGTTTATTTCATTTGAATACTAAATACTTGTTATGTCGAGAAAGTGTCTAAATAGTGAGTGAAGATTATAAACTATCATTAGGTTCTACACCCACATTTTGCGAATTACATTAAGTCTGATGTAATAAGAGGCGAGCCTATTGCCATCAATCGGGCACAAATCTAGACTTCATGGCTGCTACTGAGAAATTCCTGATAGAAAAAACCCAATAACACTTTGCCTTATCTGGGAATCGAATCCAGAATCTCTTGCTCAATAGTCGCATTTCCTACCACTACATCAATGAGGCTTTATTTACCACTGTAAGATTAGCAAGTACGATGGTACGCCCTTCAATACCGACCCTTAGATATAGACAATAAAGATTAGGGGAACATCTCTAAATCGATTATAACACCTAATCGCAATATTCAAGTCACACCGTTCAAAAGAATTTCAATTAAACCAAAGTGAGGGTACCTCGAATTGATTACGAATAAAAAAAATGATCGTCGTATCACGCACTGCATGAGAATCGGGAGAAACCATTAAATCACTTGACGCCGCAGAACCTATTTAAAATGGCGATTTTTTATCCCACCCCATTCTTGAGCTCTTGAAAATGCACGTTAATTCTGCGCCAGGGTGACCAAGCATGACCGGCATATTGTCGCGCGGCGGACAGACCTCCACCGTGATCTCATGGCGACATGGAGGGAGCGACTATCGCAACCCCGTTCAGGGCACGCCACGATAGTGGCGATAAGTCCCCTCTTTGAGGAGTGGCTTGAGAGGCGCCACGGCGCCCTCACCTTCCGCCTGACGCAGGTCCTCACCGGACACGGTTGTTTCGGGAGGTACCTGTACCGAATCGGGCGGGAGGAAACGCCCGGGTGCTACTATTGCGAGGATCGACCGGAGGACACGGTGGAGCACACCGTCGAGGTCTGCTCCGCTTGGGAGGAGCACCGCCGTGTCCTCGTAGCGGCGATTGGCGGCGGCGACCTCTCGCGCCCGGCCCTGGTTCAAGCCATGGTCCGGGGCGAGAGGGAATGGGAAGCCGTCGCCTCCTTCTGCGAAGCAGTCATGCTAGCGAAGGAGGCGGCGGAACGTGAGAGGGAGAGAACCTCCTCACGTCCCAGCCGCCGCGGGAGAAGCACCGGGCGTCGGGGGCCACGCCGTGATGGCTCTCGGCCACCGTAGGCGCGGGCCTGTGGACGGCGAGTAATGGGCTAGCTCGCCGTCCGTCCGTCGTATGACGACGGGCAGGCCGTGTCGACGGCGCGTTCGTGTTCCACGCGCGCCTCAAAGAGTTGTCAGCATACGGGAGGGGCCCGCAAGGGCCGGTGCCTGCCAGGGCTGCGGGACTGTTCGAAAGAGATACCGCGGCCCTGGAACATAAAGGGCCAATGAAGGAACATGGGTGTTTTTTAGTCAGTAAGAGTCTGACACTCCCTTCCGCTCTGCCCAGAGCGGGAGGAGTCATTTGATGATTTCTCACCCTCCAAAAAAAAAAAAAAAAAAAAAAAAAGGGTGACCAAGAATGTCGGGGAGCTGAAAAAGACGCTTCTAATAAAATTTAAAAACCCATTTTATTACCACTTGCCTGATAGAATCAATTGATCTTAGCATTCTTTATTATCTAGTCTACAAATAATATTTACTGATTTCCATTCAAGACAAGCTACTTTCAGGGACATACAAATATGTTTTAACATGATGGGTATAAGAGTAGAGGAAGACCAAAGAAAAGATGGATGGACTGTGTGAAGATATGGCACGAAATGAGGTGTCTGATGAGATGACGAGTAATAGAGAAGTATGGAAGAAGAAGGCATGCTGCGCCGACCGAAAATGAATTGCGACCTGGGCAAGAGAATGATGATGACAAAAATGTTTTAACGTAAAAAGTTTTTATCGATCCAAAAGTGCAAAAAAATATCAATTTTGAGTCCTGAAATAAACCCCAAAATCTATGGACACTGCATTATTTCGCCGATCAAAAACTTCCAATGATGCCTACAATTTATTTCTGAAAAAATGCTGATTTGATCCTTACTTACTGAGTGCTCAGACAGCGCAGGTATTTTAATTTATTGACATGTACGTACTTTGAAATATTATTAACTCTGGATGAGTTGGCATAAAGTCTTATTTAGAAGAACAAGTCGCTGACATTAAACGCATGTCTTAATTTAAACCAATACGTTTCTGACGACAATTTTATTGATACTGAAATAAAAATCTTTTAAGGTCGTGCTTGTTACTGAAATAAAAAAAAAACGATCTGCTGTTCCATACATTTTGACCGTGTAGGTATTGCAATTTTTTAGGAAACAGCAAATTTTTATTTTTAATTACCGATGAAAAATTTTCATGTCTCCGGGGTCTTCAGAATGATGTACTGAATACGTGGTAACCGGAGCTAAGAAAACCACGTTAGTTTATTATATGGATTTATGATGTCTTTAACAAATCTTCACACCTGTTTTCAAAATCAAAAATTTAGGCAGAGGTTTGTACTCCACCCATATTGCACCAGATATGTTTAAGTCCCATGTAAAAGAGGACGAGTCCATTGCCATGAGCCGAGCTCAAATTCTATAAAGACAAATAAACAAGATAGCACTTTTCCGGTCCGATTACATTGGATATACACATTGCCTGGAATTAATCATGTAACAACTTAGTAAATTCTCATTCAAACACTTGGATAAGAACAACATACCTACAAGGTGTTAAGGAGTACACGGAGACAGTACTATTCCTCAAATGTGGTGTTTGAGTGTGCTAATACTGACGGCCGCAAAATATTTATTATTCAAGCTAACTCAATTTATAGCGCCCTACGTACGCAAATGAGTTTATTACAGCGTAGTGTATAATTTGTTGTATAAATATCTTCTGAAAGTAGGTATTTAAAGTGTTGTTAGAGCCGTCCTGATAAATAATTTTCATAAAAACTCGCATTTTTATTACATGTTATCATAATGGTTATTTAGGTTCAATTAAAAAAAACGCAGACATGTTAAGCCGTGCTAGCACCGCGTGCTGGATGACGGGTCATTTCTCTTACAGATAAGAAAGAGGCCTATGCCCATGAAGTGGACGAAAATAGAAGACGAAATATCAGTCTCATCTCTTTTCTTTTAATTCCTCCTGTATTGCCTACAAACATTTAAACTCACATACACAAACAGTCAGACCCAGAACAACTACCTGTAGGTCATACAAATATATTTTCAGTGTGGGAATCGAACCCGCGACACGCAGAGCAGCAGTCAATCGCTCAGCCACTGCGCCAACCGAGCTCGCCAAAGTCAAAGTTTTTTTTCTAACAGAGAAGGCACGAGTTTTGATCACTACGCTTGCTCATTGAATTTAGGAGTTTTCAGATTTGAAAAAAAGTTCAGATTTCCTCTTAAAGCTTATTTAAAATTTTCGAAATTCAGATGCCGTCAATTTCTTGATTATGCACTCACGTATGACTATCTTCGCCCATATGTCCGGATTCAACCTAAAAATGTGATGTAGTTCCATTTTAACCTCGCAGATGGTGATTAGCCAACATCACGATGCCTGTCTTAGACCATATGCATGCACACCGAGAGTCTAATATGTATTTAGAATGCGACATTCCATCGCTTTTCGGTAATTGTTGAATTAGAACTTCAAAGCTTAATTAAGTCAAAGACCAGTCTGAATGTTTTGTTAATTTTATTCTGAAATAATGAAAAGTTATTAATACATGCTTTTTTTCATACAAATATCTACTGTTACTAATGTTACGAGGTATAAAAGCACTCTTTTCCGCTTTTGCTGAGTTTTTTCTCAATGTTTATTATATCTGTATAACGTTTTAGTCCGGAAGGCATTTTCTTTGTTACCGTTAGTGTATTATGTCTTGCTTAGAAAATGAGGTTACATTTGCCAATTAGCGTAATTTCTATTTCCATATTACAATGCTTGATGTTTTCATGAAAATAAAAAATCATTATCATTTAAAAAGTTACTGCCGTACAATGTCATCATCCAAAAAATACCTAAATGAAAAATAAATAAATGGATGAATTGAAACTACGTAGGTACACCTCTGCCTAACCCTTCTGGCATTACATGCGTGATGTCATGCTTTGTTATGATGCAATGTAGGAAATAAATTCTACAGGTTTTGTAAACAATTACACGCCTCTTCGTGTAACTATCTAACTACGTACACAAGTCAAACGATCACCAAATTCGAGTTCAATCGAAAACCTTTGTACGTCCGGAAAACTGGCTCATTCAAACAAAACTACGATAGCAAAACCTAGATACTGTAGTCCTGTAGATCGGCTCTACGCAAAGACTATGTAGTTACAGACAGGATTTCAAAAACCAATTACATTTTAGCGAGAAGTTTGCTTACTGCCAGTATTCTGCCTCGGGCGGACCATGGTCCAGGATTGAACCGGTCCAATAAAACTAATGGACCTAAACATTTTCTAACAAAGAGTATTATCGAGATATGCCCGGACTACAGAGAGGAGAATGAGATACTATACAGATAGCTGATGATACTCTACTTGATTAATTTAATTTAGTTTTTTGTGAACATATTTGGCGATGTGGACAAAGTCCCTTTTTATGGTTCCGTACCTCAAAAAGAAAAAAGCGAAACCCTTATAGGAACACTTTGTTGTCCGTCTGTCTGTCTGTGTATCTGTCCGTCTGTCTGTCTGTCAAGACCTTTTATCTCAAGAACGCGTAGAGGTATCGAGTTGAAATTAAAACTACATACTCAAGTTTACAGTCCCTTGTAGTTATGACAAAATTAAACTACTAAGTTAACGTAAAAAAAAACGTGTATTTCGACTCGGAATCGAAATTTACAGGGACTTCCCGTTGACCTAGAATCATGAAATTTAACAAGAAGCAATGTCTTATAGCACATGTAAAGGAGAAAATCTGAGAACCATAAAATGGTGTTGAATAACAAAATACCTACATGTTTATACGGAACCCTCGATACGCGAGTCCGACTCGCACTTGGCCGGTTTTATTGTATTACTATGTCTAGTTGATTACACGATTCTTGGTATTGGAATGAATTTCAAGTTGTACGTTATTTTCTTTGTACTATAAATGTGAGTTTTACAATGTAACGTAATACGAAACATGTGTGAAAAATTAATCAGCGCCTCTGGTGTCCAAAAGCTAGCTTCACAAATTACAAGTGTCGTTAGTATAGCTCATGCAACCAAATTAGTTTTTAAGAAAGATTTATATATCTATCACTTACTAAACGAAAATTCAGAGGACGTGATGTGGCTGAAAACCATAAAAACTTAAGTGAGCACACAGCATAATTATAATTATTAAATTATGCTGTTTGCTCACCTAAGTTTTTAACCTGCATTCAGATTATGAAATTATGATTCTAGCTTTATATACCAAATAAAGACAGCAAACCAAAAAAAATATCTAAACCAAACCCTTTCAGAGCACTTTCACCAAGATTCCCAAGAATGTCTACAAAAGACGTCCTAAAAATCTCTCAAATGCTTTTACATGCAACTGAGCGTTTTCACCACCCATGGCAGGGAGCTCGTTCATAATGAATGAGTGAATGAATGAAGGAACCTCAAGGAATGTTCTTTCTTTTTGCGGTAGTCTACGTCTTGCGGAGACATGACATGATAAAACACTTAACACCTGACAAAGGTTTAGGGTTATATTTATAAAGTTGTGTCTGATAAACACGAAATATTTTAATTTTAATTTCCACTTCTTACGTGAGATGGGCTATTAAAATTCTAAATGTAGTAATGAGATTGGTTCGTTTAGCAAGTCTTTCTTGAAGAATATCTTCTTAAATTTTCAATTAAAAGAGAAAAACATGTTTTTTCTATTCTTGTGAGTTGAAGCTGTTGCTAAAATAATGCATATACATTACAATTTCTCAAGAAAATTCAATATTAACTGAAATAGTCTAAATTATAAGACCCATATATTTTTAAAAGCAACTAAAACGTCTGATAAAATGTTTGTCATATGTTACTTTGGACCGTTGGAACTAAAACAATGGGAAGGAACGGCGAGCTAGACAGCTCCTCATTTTTATTGGAAACGAGGAATGTCCAAGAATTGAAGGTAGCGATGTTATCAAGGTATCCATCATAACTCGTACGCCAGTTAAAAATTTCAAATCGGAGCATGCATTGCACCTATTTCTGGTTACCTATTCCGAAAATTATGTCTATTTTTAACCGACTTCAAAAAGGAGGAGTTTATGTTCTCAAATGTCGATCCTCCCAAAAAGTTGGTAAGTCACTGCTAGTCACTTGCATGGTCAATGAAATTGTAAATATATGACACTTTTTTAAATTACACATTCGTAAAAATATTCACTTTCCCAAAAAAAAACTGTAACAAAGACTATTTAATTTAGTAAAGCAAAAGTTAATTCAAAATGCAAGAGATTATAAAAGAATTTAAGTGCACATTACACTTAAATACGAATGAAACTCGAATGTAATGCAGTGGTACAAAATATTTAATGCGGTCGCAATTAGTCGGCATTTACTTTATCACCACTAAAACTTTTAAACAAATGCATAATTGTGGCGCATGAAATCCTACTATGAAATTGCTGTTGCCATCCGGAATTAACTAAAATTCCTTTTTTGTGGGAATTTTAATATCGCTAGTATAGCCATTCTATTGATAGATCATCATTGAAATATTTAACACACTAGAAAGTTCTCCTGTATCGTGGGTGCGTTTACAAACATTTAAACTCACATACCTACACAAACAGCCACACCCGGAACAACTATCTGTAGGCCATACAAATATTTGTTCCGTGCGGGAAACGAACCCGCAACACGAAGCACAGCAGTCAATCGCTCAGCCACTACGCCAACCGTGCAGTCAAAATCTATACCAATAATTAAAATTGAAGTGTCTGTTTGTAATTTCAAAATAACAGCTTTTAACTGAATGCATAGTACAGTATTTATACGGTAAGTACCTACCTATAAATTTATAACAAAAATACATGTTTTATTTTTATTTTTTGTCTGTCTGACTGTTTGTTCCGGCTGATCTCCGAAACAGCTGGACCGATCTTGATGGTACTTTTACCGCCAAATAGCTGATGTTATAAGGAGTAACCTACTTAGGCTATCTTTTTATTTAAGAAAAAAAGTCGAATTATTTAACAAATATGTTAATTTCACGTGTACAAAGTCGCTGGTAACAGCTAGATAATAATAAATGCGAACGTAACTCGAACACGAACACACAAACACACTCGAATATGTTCTGAATAGGGTTAATTTGCGTCCTCCACACGAACGGAGCCACGAGTCAAATTTAGTATTAAATATCAAACTTTTGTCAGAACTCTAAGACAACTCATCTATAGCATCTGAACTGCTGACAGTTTAAAAACTTATATCTGAATTGCAGCCTAATCAGTCAAATAAGTTATTGTGTGATGACCAGTTTCAGCAAAGTGAACTATAAGCAAGCAGTTAGCTCATTTTAACAGCGAATACTAAAGAAAGTGTTGTTTAAATACAAAATACCCTTCGTATTCAAATGATTAATTTCCACCAACTTTATTTTCACGTAAGACAAAGCAACATCCTGAAAGCCAGGCCACAAACACAGTCAACATCAATTACCCGAATCTGACAATACTTACGAACACCTAGACCACACAAATTAAATCCTTCAATTTAATAACCGTCGGTACAGTCAAGAGCACTAATTTTTATACACTTAGCAAAATACAAAAGGGATTTTCTCTCAGGAGAACGATTGTAACTTGTTTTATAATAATACTCGCTGATCAGACAGAATGGCTGAAGTTTTTAATTTATGCGGGTTTTCCAATTTCTACTCATGCGTGTAAAGTAATAAAATAAATTAATAAGCTTATTTTTAATTTTTCTGAATGTCGACAATAGCGCCTCCTGACTGGTCAAATTACACGACTATACAATACTAAACTATACGACTCTGACGAACTATTCAGGTGTCAAGTGGTCAAGCCATTTAGGAAGTCAAAAATCACAAACATACCGGAATTCTATATATAAAGATGGGTTCCAAAATACAATTTTCGAAAAAAACAAGAAATAACAATAAGTGCCATCACCTTCCTGCCCTTTTCCCATGTTATTTGGTAAGTATCGTAGGATAAAATCACTTTTAAAAGCTGCGAAGTTGAAATATATTGGTGCTCATGACTGTACAGTTTTTTCCTCTGGCACTTTCATTCCACTTTTGTTCCTCTATCTTATAAAAGATGCATTGAACGGAACAGGAAAATTAATTTCAGACAATGCGACGTACGAAACAAGTCGCTGTGGGCTTTACGTAGGTATTTACTGAGCTGCTTTGATATCTGACTCGATCTTGTGGTAAAGAGTACAATATTGTTTTACTAGAATACGAATATGGTGGAGTTTTTTAATGATTTAGGAAGTTTTATATCAAGAGCATGACCATAACTGAGAGTAAAATTATTTTTGTTTAATCGTTGTCCAAGAAACTGGTCTAGTTCAAACATTTAGAGACCGAGCATTAAAAAAAAAAAATGTCAACCATTTCTTCACTAAACCTGTACAAATATAAACACAACACTTCAAACATAGCAGCTTATATTTATCCCCTTCACAAAGTAAAACATTTCCACACTCACAGCTAAAAATAACACCAGTACAACAATCAATCTGGCTGCTAATCTTAAAGACTGTGACATAGGTCACATTGAAAACGAATGATTCTTAGAAATATTTAAACAGGCAAGTCGTCCCATTGTGCCGGGATTGGATGTCGAAAATTGCCTATTACCAGCCCCTGAGCACGGCAGTATTGCCTCTTTATCCAATTTATCGTTCTACTTTACTATTTCTTCAGACAATTGCGATTTATATTTGCGAGAAAGTCTTTGAATGTGAACGAGAGGAGTATATCGTTCAGTTCAACGCCGAATAAAGTTTAGATATTTCCAATGCTAGGTGTAGTAAACTTTATTTCATGATGTATTCTGTATGTACGTATTTGAGAAGTTGATGGAAATAATGTACTTTTTATTGAAATTAAAGTACAAAGTACAAATATTATTCTGATAATGTTTTTCTTTGGAGATGTTTTGACTAAACCGACAACTTTCCTTAATTCCTTCTATAATTTTTCTCTCCTCAGATATTGCATTAACTTTTTCTCCATCGCCCAGGCTCTCCAACCACACCTGATATTTCCACCACTATTATTCTTCATAATTCACATTAGGCGTAAACTGCGTTTGCAATAAGACGGTGTGCGCATTTAATTTCGTCCGACCATATATTTTAAAACGTGCCTTGCAACTACATTTTACGTGGAAGGGAGGCATATATTGTGGCGGTTAAACAGCTAGATTGTTTTATTGCACTCATTATGAGGGAATCTGCTGGAAGGTATTAATTTGGGAGGAAACTTTAAGGTCGAAAATTATTTTGTAAGAGACGCTTGATCACAATATATAATGCCTTCAAATTGGGTTTAATTACTCGTGTAAATAACGGCTCACCTTTCGAGGGGAGAGGTGATTATGGAGCTCGTAAACGATGGGATTGTAACCTGTCACTGCTTATATCTAAATTATGGGGTTATTAAGTGGGTTGCTGTCTTCACGCTGGGCTTTAGGCGTGTTGCTGCAAAATGGCGTACGCGTATCGTCAACGGTAGAGCAGGGAAACTTACACCATATAACAAGTGTGTTTCAGACTGGAACTAGAAAATTCCAACATTTTGAAAAACCCAGTTCTCGTCGAGAAACACAAACCACAAAACAGATAAATTAACAAATTCATGAGTCATAGAAACACCACATACGTTTGAAAAAGAAAAGGCTCTCTACTGTACCACTCAATACATATTATTTTCAGAGATTGACACAAACAATAACTAACCGCCCATAAAAACCTAAGCTCCTCCCGAAACTCCCAATTAATACATTCTCAGCAAACTGAAAGTGGAAATCCTTTATAATGAATTCGCAACAGTCGATAATTGACACGTCTGCGAAGGTTTAATCTGGCCCTAAGACCCGCCGCTAAGATCTCGACAACTTCTGATATTTCACACACGAATTTCTCCGAGTTACTTCACTGAGGTCGGTGTGGAGTGGCGTAACTAAATTAATTTTGACAGTTTCGGACCAAGTTTAGTTTAATAATGTCAAATACTCTAAGCAACGAAAAAAACTGGACAATAATATTAAAGAAGATACCTACTTCTACGCTAAATGATTTAAAAAAACATGTTGCATGAACATTACTCAGCCATGTTCGTGCAACATGTTGAGATTTTTTTCACACATAACGCAAAGTACGCGTAGTATCAACGAAAGCAGCTTTAGTAACAGAAGTAGTATATTTTCAACAACGCATTACGGAAGCACGTAGTCTTCGGAATAGGTAACAGTATTTCAACGGTTGCTTTTATCCCCGTAGTCGTAGTCTGACATCATTAACGTTCGTATCAGAAAAACGGATTCAGCCCGAGAGAGCGGTTTTTCTTTGCTATTGTGGTATTAAACCCTTTACTATCGCGTTGCTACCGCTGTCACAAAGAAGAGAGGCTTAAAGTAACACATTAGTTAGAATACGACAGTTGAGATGTCGCCTTTTACGCAAACGTAACATTTCGCAGAATCTTAAAGCGCAAATGTGCATTGCCATTCTTGCTGGTTGATTTCGCCGTGAAATGAGTTAAAGGATTCTCAGTGGCCAATCCGCCATGGGCCGACTATAAGCTCCAATACTATGAAATGTAATTAACTCAGGTAAATCGGATTGGGTGAAAGTTTTCGCACGATAACTGGAGCGGAATTGTACCCCGCCCCGCCCACCCCCTGCGGCTTAAAACTGCGTAAGGCTAAGGAGGTTTCAACGTCATTAAAATTTAAATACTTTTTTGATGTTTGCTCACACGCTGTAGGCAGTTTAGTTTTTAGTTAGTTTAACAAAATTTATTCGGTCAATGAGCATTTAAGCAATCTAATTTATGAGTGTTGCTGTCGATGGACGAAGGCAAGTTAAAAGATTTTTACTACTTATCATCAACGAAAGTCGTTAAAATTAACGTCTATGGTAAACGAAGGCTAGCTAAAGAACTAGATTTATCGTAGCGCAGGTTATTAAGAATTCTGATTCCGTTCATTGTCATCATAATTACAACTTCCTTCACCCCAAAACGTCATTTTAAACATGACAATTCCGTCAACCATTTTGAGTCCGTGACAAAGCTTTACAATTTACGCGGTTCTATTGTGCTGTTAAATTATAAGGCGGGTCGCCATCCCCCATAGTTGTCACCGCAATAATATAAAAAGCAAGAGATAAAAATAAGGAAAATTGTTATCATAACGTTCCGCGGTGTAAGGTGACTGTGGATGGAGTTATGTCGAATGTAAGAAGGCATTTATATTTTTAGTATTTTTTAGATTCGTGAATTAGTTCAAAAGTGTGTGTTTTTTAGCTGCCTGCTGATCTCACCCTGCGTTTACGATTGCTCGATATTCACGACCATTTCGTTTTGGCTTCCTTACCTGTTAAGTTTGAGAGATATTTTTTTATTAATTTAGGACATTAGCCAGGTAATAGGTAAGGAATAATATCATCAAAATGGAAGAGTGCTAAGCCAGCATTTTCATAATTATCAAAATGTACATATAGGTAACCAGATTGCTAAGTCACTAGTAATTTTTAAGAATCTGCTGTTTCCCACGTTTTTGTAGCCTCTTTGGTTTATGTAAGTAAGACAGGCCCATAATTTGTTTACTAACATGTTTTTTTTTTTATATTATAGGCAAGACTATTTTCAAGTTACATTAATTATACTTTATTCTGTTTTCTATTATAAATTATAATTTTCTTTTAAAACAATCCCGACCAGCCCGTTGCATCTCTCATACCGCCATCCACGAAGTTAAGTTGTAGTCTTCGGCTGATAAAATGCAAATTCACAAAGATTCCGCGGAAGTTTTCTTATTACTCGTGCTAATAAACGATCTCCTCGCTACGGTTTATATATCCCTGTGCGATTGTTCCGACCAACTTTTAATGTATAGCTATATCTCGGTTTTGATCTTAGAAAGTGTGACTGGTGTAAAAAAAAGTTACTTTATTTTATTTGGAGTAAGAGGCACAATCTTTTTTGAGGGGTTCAAGATTTTACTCAATTATTGTTAAGGAAATCTTTATTTGTTAGTCAGTATGAATAAGAGAAAGTAAGAGTGAGAAGTAAGCGATGTCTTACTAAAAATAACTCTAATGGAACTGGACAGGTCACATTATGAGAACCAACAGAGGAAAATGGACGAGAGACGTAATGGAATGGTATTCTAGAGATGGAACGAGACAAAAGGGACGCCAAATCAACAGAAGGAAAGACGACTTACCAAAGGGATGGCGAAGAAACTGGAGAAGGCCTATGTCGAAGGACAACCTGGCCAACGAACGGGTAGCTGAAGACTGTGTTATTACTTACCTAATAGAATTAAGTATTTTTGTTGGTTCCGTACCCGAACGGTAACCAACGGGACCCTATTACTAAGCCTCCGCTGTCCGTCCGTCCGCCCGTCTGTCTATCAGCGGGTTGTATCTCATGATCCGGAATAGGTAAACAGTTGAACTTTTCACAGAATGTGTATTTCTGTTGCCGCTATAACAACAAATAATAAAAATAAATTAAAAAGGACTCCCCTGCTACGATAGCACGGAACCCTTCATGCGCGAGTCCGACTCACACTTGTTTCTTTATTAACTAGATTTAAAAATACATTTACATAAGTTTAAAATGTACTGTATTTTGGATCAGCGAATATAGGCCTTTTTTAGGGTTCCGTACCCAAAGGGTAAAACGGGACCCTATTACTAAGACTTCGCTGTCTGTCTGTCTGTCTGTCTCCAGGCTGTATCTCATAAACCGTGATAGCTAGAAAGCTGAAATTTTCACAAATGATGTATTACTATTGCCGCTATAACAACAATACTAAAAATAAAATTAAAAATTAAAAAATTAAGGGGGGTTCCCATACAACAGATATGATTTTTTTGCCGTTTTTATAGATAATGGTACGGAACCCTTCATGCGCGAGTCCAACTCGCACTTGGCCGGTTTTTTATTTATTTATTATTTATGAATGAGAGACATTTTGTCTAGACTAAAGTAAACACAAATTGCACAATATGTTTAAAATAAGTGCCTGTTTTCGCAGACACTAGGGTACGCTTTATTGAATGTGTTAATAAAAACATGCCATTGTATTTTCTACTTTCGGCGCTGAGTCGAGCGTTAAAATTCCAAATGTGCGTGTCGTCATTAATAAATAATCAATAATAATAAATTACTGGAAACTAAGAAATATACCTGACGTAGCTGGACAGAGTTGATACAGGTTTTTTAATTGCCCATCCGCCAAGGCGACAGTAGGCTCACGGCGATGTTTTTTAGTGGGTGCATGCGTTAGGCATTTTTCACCGCCTAATAAAAAAGAGGTTTTTTAATTAATACTTGGTTAAGTATTAATTAAAAAATCGTATTGAGGGTTCTCAATACTGTACGGTACAAATTATGGTAGCCAGGAACGTAGACAGTTTTAACAAAATAGGCTTCGTCGACATAAAGTAAAGTACATACATGTTCCAGGTAAGGTATTCCGAGGGCCGGGAGTAACGTTTAGTGAGAGCCTGACTTGTAATAAAGGTTAATAACCCCGAAGCTTTTGTAAGGGTAATTTTATCCTTGCCACTACTCCAGGTAGACATCTGAGTGATCGTGGAAAAGTTATACTGTGCCTATACCGTCTTTTTCATCACGATTTCGACTAAAACAGTAAACTTTTTTAAGTTTTAATCAGGCAATATGCCTTTTTAGGGTTCCGTAGCCAAATGGTAAAACGGGACCCTATTACTAAGACTCCGCTGTCTGTCACCAGGCTGTATCTCATGAACCGTGATAGTTAGACAGTTGAAATTTTCACAGATGATGTATTTCTGTTGCCGCTATAACAACAAATGCTAAAAAACAGAATAAAAAACTATTTAAGTGGGGCTCCCATACGATAGACATGATTTTTTGCCGTTTTTATAGATAATGGTATATGGTAATGGTTCTTGTATGTCCCGGGCCCCCGACACATGGTAGTAGTAGGAACAGTTGGTTTTTATTCGGTCACACAGTCTGGTCCGGTCCGGTCCGGTCCGGTCACACAGTCCGACATAACCCTCCGCTAGCCCCTGACAGAGGGTATCCATGAGGATTGTATCCAAGACGAGACACGTCGCAAAATGTCGAAAGACAACGATTCGTATTTGAGAAATCTGCTGCTAAAACACCAACTAAGAAATAATTTGAAAAGTTTGGAGAAGTATTTTGTGTGTCCTTAAATAAATACATAAGATAAATACAATCATATTTGAACGTTTTGAACTAAACTATACCTACCACAATCAAATAAATAAATAAATTTCATTTCAATCCTTAAAATAAGCATACTTTTATGGGACGCGGAGAGAGCTCGTGGCTAAATAAGAACAGCCGCTCGGGTCGATCTTTAGGTTAAGCTGCGCTTGCCTAGGTTGGTCCGTGGATGGGTGCCCACCCATTACATACCGAGTTTCCTCCGTGCCTCGGAAAGCACGTTAAGCCGTTGGTCCCGGCTGTCATTTGTAGATCTTTGACAGTCGTCACAGGTAGTCACTGGCCCGAAAGTCTGACAACCAGTCTTACCTAAGGGTATCGTATTAAACAGGACTAACTGGGTTGTGGAAGTCCGATAGGCAGTCGCTCCACGTAAAATACTGGTATTCAGCTGCATCCGGTTAGACTGGAAACCGACCCCAAAATAGTTGGACAAAGGCTAGGCAGATGATGATTTTTATGTAATGCATACTTATAGGTTGACAATTCAACTTAGTCCACGCTTGTTACTTGGCTCTGGTAGTTCCCCCAATGCGTCGTAAAAGACAGTAAAGAGATTACACCAAAGGATGTGCAGTTACTTCTGGCTGCACCCGTAACATCATACCGTGATGTTTCCCTGTTAAGCCCATGATTATGGCTGGAACCCTCCTTGCTTTATGGTAGAGAGTTAGGGGTAATGCGCTCTTGTATCTAATGGTCTCTTTTAGGTACGTACACTTAATTTACTGTGAGGATATTAGTATAGTGAATGAGGATAGAAATAGTTCTAACGTTTCTTATTAAAAGAGATGGCAACACCGGGGTGCCCTAGAAAGATATACACTAACAATATTGGTGAGGTTCTTCAGAAAGGTCAGTGGCTTAGTCCTCGTAACCGGCGTGCGTGTATGACCAGATGTATGAACGTGGACGAGGCAAAAGGAGTATGTAAGGATCGTAGTAGGTGGCGTTCTGTGGTTTCTGCCTACCCTCATGGGAAATAGGCGTGAGTTTATGTATATACAGCGTGTAACGGAAGGGGGGTATCAACCCTGAAGGAGGTGAATGTGCTCATGAAACTCAACAACTTTCCCCAAAGAACATACTGGTAGGTCGAAATATGAAAAAAAAAATTTGGCCCTCCCATAGTAAATCAATCAGCTGGTAGTCAGTTTTGTAAGGGAGGGCCAAATTTTTTTTTTCATATTTCGATCTATGTTCTTTGGGGAAAGTTGTTGAGTTTCATGAGCACATTCACCTCCTTCAGGGTTGATACCCCCCTTCCGTTACACGCTGTATGTATGTATTTCTTATTAAAATTGATTGAATTCTTGAAATTATCAATAAACAATTTGTATAAACCTAGTAGGTCTACTAGTAGCAAGCACGACTGCTGCTCATGAGGTCAAAAAAATAATTATAAAAACTAAATACCCGACTGAAAAGCAAACAACAAGCGCATTCAGAAGCAGGCAAAATCCATTCCATGTTTAAATAATTTTATTTTTCAGTGTTAGTTCTTCATTTGTGTCATAGATGGCGCTGTAGTACTTTTCGTACTATGTTGCTGTAGTACTTTTTGTAGTGCCGCTACAATACTATTCCGTTTAGTTTTGTCATCCAAATGAATGAAAGGCAATAGTGAAACGTGTACTTTCAGTGTTCGCTTCACTACATCTCTCTCGCTCTATTTTTCCCGTACCATTCTTTCAAAAGCAATATGGGGTAACTGAATCAAAAGAACCCCAGTGTAAGTAAGCATTTTCTAGCTGTACAAACAGTGGAACGCAGCTCTAACAATTAATTAACTCGATCGTTAGCTATCGCTGACGTTGAAGAGTTCAGGGATCCGCTTCTTTTACAATATTTCAAGTTAATTGGAGTAGAAAATCCAATGTCGTGTTTGTTCATTCATTTTTATTATACAGGCCCCAAGCGAGCTTTAAAGAGGCTTACATTTACGGGCTAATGATGCTCGAGTCAAAACGATGAAGACACATCATATTGTGGTTTTGAGAATATCAGAATAAGTTTATAATGTTCATCATAGAACTAAGTTTCTTATAAAATAAGACCGCTCATTGTTTCCCTAGATGTAAAATTTCTACTTTTTATACCTCTCATTTGTATGGTGTACAAAGTATAAAATAGAGAGTGCTCTATCTACCTCTCTTATTTATTGTAAAAGTAAATTAGAAAACTTTACAATCCCTACATACTTAATTCAAACTGCTGTTATTTTTGTTTCAACCAGTCTTACCACGGGGTAGTATTACCCAGTATTGACTGGGTTGTGGAAGTCAGATAGGCAGTCGCTCCATGTAAAATACTGGTATTCAGCTGCATCCGTTTAGACTGGAAGCCGATGATGAGCAGATGATGACTGCATGTAAACATTTGATACTTATGTTAACGTCCTTAACAACCTTCAACCCAATTGATCACCCCTTTTAACAGCACGTCGACAATAATACCCAAATGAACTGCTCAGCATGCACAAACGGCACTCA
Organism: Eurois occulta; assembly: GCA_950022335.1. Classification (NCBI taxonomy): domain Eukaryota; kingdom Metazoa; phylum Arthropoda; class Insecta; order Lepidoptera; family Noctuidae; genus Eurois; species Eurois occulta. The sequence continues at coordinate 5,026,038 of OX465486.1, forward strand.
CTTAATGGCAGATAATACTTCATAATGAACAAGTCTACTGAAAATACTGACTTTACACTTTCATTGAGTATCTGGGTCGGGCAAACGAGCCCACATTCAACCCTCAACGTAATGAGGATAGGCAGACACTGAATGGTAACGGCTGAAACAGGAAAATTAACTCTTTTTAAAGGAGTATTTAATAGTATTCCGCTGAATGAAAATTGGGTCAGCTTTTTAAGATAACAAGGTCAGTAGTGAATAGGAGTTTTGCTTTTTTTTGTTTATTTGATGGTAGGCTAGGAAATTGCTTGTGTGATCTGTTGAGAAGTGCACCTGGTTTTCAAAACTCAATTTTTAATTAAAAATCGTCTGATTTTCGACTTTGGATTCATGTGAAAGAAAGAAACAAACAAAATACATTTATTTGGTACAAGTGCTGTGTGCACTTGTACCAAATAAATGTATTTTGTTTGTATAAAAAATATATAATAAAAGAAAGCCAAATAAACTTAAACAAAATCATAAAATAATGTGACACTGTGCCTCACGGCTACGCCAGATAGGCCCACTTCAGCAAAATGCCGGACAACTAGTGCCTGACGCTGGTTTTCACCTGGACCTGTATGTGCGTATTGTATAATTATCACTTAAGGAAAACATCGTGAGTAAACCTGCATGCTTGAAAGATATTTCTGGACGGCATGTAAAGCCAAGTCAGAGGCCTATGGGCGGCCGGCATAAAAACTTCGACACCAGGTTAGGCACTAACCACACGATATAGAAAATAAAAAGAAGGTAAACATATATCAGAAATAAAGTGACACTACTTTGGTATGAAAGTAAATCCATGGATAGAAAGTACAGGCTGGCTTTTACTAGAATTCCTAATTGGCTCCAATAATTAGGTATAATAGGTGCCTAGTATTGTTTTTATGTGTAAGTAGTTGTAAGTAGATTGTGTCGAAGTCAACAGCTCACTAACTCTTATAATACAAGCTTGACTTAGTTTAGGAGTTACAGAATTCCATGATTCTATGTGACAGCGTACAACCTCTAAACTAAGATTTAAATTGTTACTAGATTAAGAAATTGTTGTACCTACTAATATTTATTTAATAAGTTTTATTCCACAACAATTCATCAAGTCTGCATACTTTGCTCCGAATATTTATTTATTTATTTGTCATATGGGTATGTTATTAAGACATATTATTATTGCGCCTGGTTAATGGCAATATTCTCATCCTTTATTACATGAGACTTAAAAATTAACTAGCGAAATGTGAGTAAGCTATATAGTCAAATCTGCCAAACCTTTCAGGAAACACAGGCATGAAGTCATGTTTATATTGCTATCCCAAGTATGAATAACATTTAATTGGTTGTTGAATTCAATGAAAATAATTACATTAAATTAAATATGATAATATAAAAAAAATATAAATAATAATATATTATAAAAAAAACAACACACTACAACA